>CM045986.1:11325899-16325899 GCA_025175895.1 Wurfbainia villosa | reverse complement strand
AATCTGAGGTCACAAAGATAACCCTAACCATATGTACTTACTGAACATCTATCAACTAACACACAATAGGGTTTATAGTTCCTATCCGTGCTAGATAATCAATGAAGTAACAGAGTATATATCTCAAAGGTCAAGGCAGTACAAGCATATGATTAAATAAGAGTGGATCTAAGATCAAAGTAATAGCATAAGTCCAAATTCATGCACCATATTTAGATCAAAACTACCTGACCAGGGTAGATATTATCCACCTGATACAAAGCTCAAATAATCCTCACGACCGTGGACCTGCTTCGTATCCCAAATCTACACATAATAGCAAATTATGATTAAGTACAAGTATCCAACCAATATACGAACTAGAGACTACATCGTTTCTATATTCGCATCCTTTCCTCGTCTACGAGTTAGAAACTCGAGCATCCCAGTCTGATACATCCTAGCCCAACTCATAATAGATCACGACATCCACAGGATCAATTAAGGTGAATATATCTAACCACACTAAGCTCTCTTACAATAGATCATATTCATCTAGCTTCCACCAGCTCATAACCTATCTGGAAGATAAACCTACTGTCACTCTACCATAAACACAATAACATCAATTCCCTACCCTGTGAACACATTAAGCCCATATTTCCATTGGATCCATTGATCCATGTAGCTCATACTCACATTAGCTATGTTCTGCATTCACAACTCACCACAACAGAATAATGAATGAGATTACCAGAAATCAGTAACTTCTAAGTTGTATCAACCATCAGCCGAAACCAACCAGATCCCCAATGAACAATTAACCAACACTCCAAAACAAGCTATAATGCAACATCAACATACCACGAATTCGTAGCAATTACAGACAACACAACAAAAGGGAAATCAAACTTACCGACCCAAATTTGCACCGTCAGCCCCTCCCCTGTTCACCGGAGTAATCCCAGCTCCGAACACTGCTCAAAACCACCAATTAAAGCTAATGTAAGAAGCCCACAGCTAGATCTCACTCTCAGCTTAAGGAGGAAAGAAAATTGGCCTCTTACCTAACTCTGGCGATGATCGGCAATGAAATCCTCACTCTCGGCAGCTCACTGGCTTAGCGTCCCAACTCCTCAACTAACCTCCTCCCATTCCAGCCTGCTCGGTGTCTTCCTTTTGATCGGATCTCCCACCGAAGGCGCCAACATCAGCTCGCGGGATGACAATAATCCAAGTCAGAAATCACCGCCAAAGCAGACAATGGAGAAGAAGAGAAAACAGGCAAAGCTTGAAAGAGTGGCGCATCGGATCGGGGTCATCATCGAGAACCCTAAGCCACCAGCTTCTCCTCTTGAAATCGCCAACTCGAGCAGCTACAGCGTCGGCCGACGAAAGACAACAGAGATTGACTAGAGCTCAGCTCGACACGACATAAAGCGATGACAAAAGGACAAGGAAGAAGAGACACTGACGAACCGAGCTTCACGATCCAAGGCGACTGCCGATTGGGTCGGCGTCGGAGGAGATCAGCCGCGGCAACGAAGCAGGGAAGAAATCGGGAAAGAAATCGCTGAGAGATCTAAGGAAATACGCCGATTGGGATCGGGTTCAGCCTTTAAGAACCAGTCTCTTAGGGTTAAGCTAGCCTAGTTTAAGTCCAAGCTAGCCCAAGTTAACCCAAAGCTAACCTAACCACCCATTTAAGCTTAAATCTTTCTCGTATGGACTCCTTTTGAATCCGAAAAAATTTATGTGAACTCTTGAGAAATTTTATAAGACAATTTCTCAATTAATAAAGGGTATTTTATAATATTATTATTATTATTATTATTATTATTTTCGATATCCTACAATTTTGCTAAGACTTTGAGGGTGATTTTGGAGGGGAATTGCTGCTGCATTCCAGTCCTTCAAGAGTCATCCAAAGCAAGCAAAATACAAGTGATTTGTATAAAGTGTTCTTTACTTGTATTTTGTATTGTAGTTGTATTCTTGCTTGTACTTTTGTATTACGGTTGTAATAGCTTGTACGAGGTTTCTCCACCTCCAACGTATTTTCGAGAAGGAGTTTAGTTAGTGTCGTGTGCATAACTAGAGCTCGTTGAGCTCGCCTAGTGGAGTAGGAACCATTCGGTTCCGAATCACGTATATCTTAGTGTATTGTGTGTGCTTGTGTGTATTTGTTTATCTTATTAGTATTATTATTGTTATTCCACTGCACTAACGATAATTGTAGACAAGTGACACACGATGAACGATCGTATTCCACCGTACGACGATTGAGGGCTATTCACCCCCCCCTCTAGCCGGCCACTGACGTTCCAACAAGTGGTATCAGAGCAAGGTCGCTTGTCAACGGACTCACCGCCACAACAAGCACTACAAGATGGTCGGCTACAACCTCCAACCACCAAAATTCAAAGGGGACTTTCAATGGTGGAGAAGAAAAATGAAGATATATCTAGAAACCGATTTTGATATTATGTTAATTCTAGAAAATGGTTTCAAAATGCCTAGGGATGAAGAAAATAGGCAAATTGAGAAATCAAGGTAGACCCAAGACCAAATGAAAGATTTTAAAACAAATCTCAAGGTAATCAAATTGCTTAGTGATTTGATTCCTAACCATATTTGGTCTAGATTAGGTAATTTTAGGGATGCTAAGGACCTATGGGACAAGGTGATAAGATTTCATGAAGAGCCCACATTGGTCCATGCCGAGGAAGAATTCCCATCCACATTCGGATCCGAGGATGTTGAGGAATCGCCATCCACCTTCGATGATGTTGATGATTTGGTGGAAACCTCCACCTCTAGCATTGAGGGGGAGGAGAGGCCTTCCATCCTAGAACAAGTTCAAGAAAAAGCTTCAACATTTGGGAGAAGCGAAAATTCCCTAGGTAACTCAAGTATTGTAATTATAAATAAAAATCATATAACATGCTTTGAATATAGGGAACAAGGGCACTATAAAAGTAAGTGTCCCAAGAAGGTGAAGAAGGCTCAACCGGCACCAAAAGCCAAAAATGTCAGAGTCCCCACAACTAGAAGCAAGGAGCACATTGTGTGCTTCAAATGCAACCAAAGGGGACATTATAGAAGTCAATGTCCTAGATGGAGAAAGAAGGGCCAAGAAGGGGCAATTCATGTAGGGGGAGCTTCCAAATCTAACCCTAAGGTATATTTAAATTATGCATCTTCAATTTCTAGGACTAAGAAGCATGCTAGAAATTATTTTAGCTCTTTTGCAATTATTAATGAAAAGCATGATAGTAGGAACAAATATTTTTGTTTAGGTGTTAAACATGTAGATTTATCTAAGGACAAACCTAGGACCCATAATTCTAGACCAATCCTACCTAGGGAGTCAATTAGGAGAATAGAAGAAAACTTGGGCATTGACCCCAAGAAATCAAGGCATATGCCTAAGAAGAAAACCAACTCCCAAAAGATGAATGAAAAATCAAAATTGGGAAGATTAGAGGTGGAAAATCAAGCCTTGAGGTCAAGGCTTGAGAAACTTGAAAAGACCCTTAAAATTATGACAAAATCATTTAAGATCTAGTGATCAAAATTAAGGCCTAGGAAACAAGAAATGTCCAAGGGCAAGAAAGGTTTGGGTCACCAACCTATGTCCTACCATAATGTTCCATTTAATTATGGAACAATTTTTAGGTCTAGAAAAACCAAGGCTAATAGAGAAGTTATCCCTAAGACTAGCCATGGTGTGTGCTTAGTGGCTAAGGACTTAAGAAAAACCAAGAAAGCCACTAAGAAGGTCAAAGGAGGAGTCACCTCTAGAGTTGACCTAGGAAAGACCCAAATGACTAAGGTGTCAAAACCTAAAAGGGTCATTAGAAAGGTATCTAGGGAAGTTATCCCTAGTGAATACCTTGTTAACCCAAGGAGCTCCAATAGGTATTGGGTTCCTAAAAGCGTGATCGATTCACGCTAGATGGTTAGGGTGTGTCAACCCTAAGTGGATGGGTAGTTAACCTAGCCATGGTGAGTTGACACATTAGGATGTGCCAATGTGGTTTGAGAAGATGAAAAATGATTAAATTGGCACAATTAGGTCTTAGAAGTAATGGTGTGTCATTTTGGGTTTTTGGCACACTAGGAGGATAAATGGCTTTAAGGCAAAAATGAATTTGATTTTAGAAATGACAATTTGGGCTTAACACTTAGGTATTCTATACCTTAGTATTTTATAATTGTCATGCTTTTTTTGCCTTGCCATGTCATGACATCATATTTATTTTTATCATATAAAATGTCATGATCATTTTTAGGGTTATTTGTATATATCATGTATGCTTATATTTCATTCACATGTTATAACATCATGATTTTGGCACATGCTCTTATCTTTGTATCATTTATGCCATAATCATCATTTATGCATAAATAAAATGGAATTAAGGACTAAGGCATGATTTGAAGTCCCATGCATAAGGGAATCAAATATTGTTGCCTAGAATTATACATGAAACCCTAAATAACAAAGACCCTACATCTCACTAATATTTGACTTGTATGTGTTTTACACATATAGATACAAGTGAGATGTTTAGGAAAAAGGGATTAAAAGGTTTTAAAAACATTTCAAAAACATTTTAAAAACCTTGGTGAAGTTTATCTTTTGATAGTAATCACCATTGAATGGGATGATACAAAGAGGGCTAAATATTGAAGTTTTTCTTAACTTTTGAACTTTGTATCAATCTCACTATTTTGTGGATAAAATAATTTTCTAATATTTTTCACCCATAATAATTGTAATAAGTAATATACATATAAAATTTCATGATTTTTCAACTTATGTATATTTACTTATGAATTTCAGAAATTCATTTCTGAAAAACCTGAAAACTGCATTTGCAGTTATCAGTCGACTACCATGGAGGCCAGTCGACTGATGTGGGAAGAAGTCGATTGATATCTGATACAGTCGACTGCCCAAGCTGATTTTGGGTAAACCATGGTGGTTAGGCCCATGTTCAGCTATGTTTTGGTCATCTAACCACTCCTAACCATAGGACATGCTTGGGAGAGCATTAGAAAGGGTGGAAATCCATTGGATATGGATTAGGAGAGGTGTTTAGGGTGAGTATCAATTTTAAGGTAGATGAGAGTTCATTGTTGAACTTTGCCTTAATTTTGATTGTTTAAATGTTCCTATTGGCTTAGGGACTCTCCAAGGACATTGTTGGTGCAATGGTCAAGGGGGAGCAAGCCTTTAGGGGGAGGTATCCATCATGGGAAGATGGATGTGTATTTTTTTCTCATGGGAGGAAAATTGGGTTGCCTCTCTTAAGTGATATGGGACTTATCACTGGAAAGATTGTAGGCGTGTGTTCCTCCAAGGGAGAGATTGTAAGATCTCATTGAGATATGAGACATTCATACCCTTGGGGAGGACCTTTTTTATGTATGTCAAAAAGGGGGAGAAGTTACCAATTTGGATAGTTGGAATTCTCATTGGGATGTGAGAATTGTCAATTAGGGATAATTGGTAGACTTGAGTTTGAGGTTTTGTCGAACATCAAAAAGGGAGAGATTGTTGGTGCAATCGGCCCATGACTCGAGTTTGACTCGAACTATATTTTGATGTTAGACAAAACACATGACATGGGATTGTCATGGGAAGTCCAACATGAGTTGGCCACGTAAATCCAAGTGTGTAGCCTTGGTGGTGAAAAGTCCAAGCATGGGGCTTGGTGTTGGGAAAATCCAAGCATAGGGCTTGGTGTTGAAAAGTCCAACATGGGTTGGCCACGTAAGTCCAAGCATGGGGCTTGGCGGTGAAAATCCAAGCATGAGACTTGATGTGGGAAGTCTTGAGGACTTGACAAGTTCACTAGGCTCGGGGTCCTTGAGTCGGTGAAGGATGGCATTGTGAAGTCGTGCGCTTGGTGCATCCGAGGGATCGCCGGACGGGGAGCGAATGGAGTGAGGCCCAAGGGAAGCATACTTCGAGGGAAAGAGACGCGAAGGATGACATTGCGAAGCCGTGCGCTTGGTGCATCCGAGGGACGTAGGCCAAGGGAAGAGAGCTTCGGTGGTGAACTCCATGAGAGGATGAGGTGGACTTGGCCAAGTGGCTAAGACTGAGTGTCGGAGGCTCAAACATGGTGTTTGAGGGTTTACCCGACGGTCAGATGCTCAAACAACTTGGTGTTTGAGATTTTAAGATTCGATGCTCTAGGTCGATTGGACTCGGCCGGTGTTCGACGACGAGTTTTAGTTGAGCCAATCCGAGGAGGGCAATACATCGCGCCATCGACCGATCGGATCGGCGAATTCAGCTATAGAAGGTTTACCAGTCGAGTGCTCACGGCGACCACTCAACTGATGGGATGATCAGTCGATTGATGATGGATCTGTTGGCTTTTGTCCAGCATGGATTGAGTCATTGTGAGACAACGGCTACAGGACCAGTCGACTGATGGTCACGATCAGTCGACTGATGGGCGTGGAATCAACTCAATCAGGTTATAAATGGAGCTCGAGATGGAGGATTTCGCCAAGACTTTGAGGGTGATTTTGGAGGGGAATTGTTGATGCATTCCAGTCCTTCAAGAACCATCCAAAGCAAGCAACAAGCAAGTGATTCAAAGCGATTTGTGTAAAGTGTTCTTTACTTATATTTCGTATTGTAGTTGTATTCTTGCTTGTACTTTTGTATTACTGTTGTAATAGCTTGTACGAGGTTTCTCCACCTCCGACGTGTTGTCGAGAAGGAGTTTAGTTAGTGTCATGCACATAATTAGAGCTCGTTGAGCTCGCCCCGTGGAGTAGGAACCATTCGGTTCCGAACCACGTATATCTTGGTGTATTGTGTGTGCTTGTGTGTATTTGTTTATCTTGTTAGTATTATTATTGTTATTCCGCTGCGCTAACGACAATTGTAGACAAGTGACACACGACGAACGAACGTATTCCATCCTACGACGATTAAGGGCTATTCACCCCCCCCCCTCTAGCCGACTACCGATGTTCCAACACTTACTATAAAGACAATACTTTTATAATGGATAAAAAAGCATTGTCATTGCTAGAAAAGACAACGCTTTTACAATGAATTTAAAGCATTGTCCTTTTAGCAAAGACAACAGTTTTGCAATGGATTAAAAGTATTGTCTTTTTAGCATAGACAATGCTTTTTGCAATAGATAAAAAAGTGTTGTCGTTTGAAATGAAATATCACTTTTTATCAACTAATAAAAATCGTTGTCTTTTGTATCTACAAAATCATTGTATATTATATTACACGATGAATTACTTAATTAAACCCTTATAAATAACACTAATTAAAATATAATGAAAGTACAACTAATCAATCTTCTTACAATTGAAATATAAATGTGTCATAATCGACAAATAATGAAAAACGAAAAGTGTGAAACCATAATTCACAAACTTTGGATCCAAGTTAAGTTTACAAAAGTAAAAAAAATCTACATACTAGACATGCATATTTGTTTCAACCTATTTTGTTGCTTGGATTGAACCTTTCTGGATTGCATCTTCTCGGATATATAAGTATCCTTGGCAAAATAAAATTCTCACTTTCAGTTTCTTTCTACATTCATCTGCGAGGAAGAAAATTATTATATTATAATTAAAATGATCAATACAAACCTTGCATAGATTCCTAACAATTTATTCATAAGAGTTGTAGTAAATACACAATGTCAATTTAAGCTGAAAGATTTCTAAAAAAAAATCAAGTAGATTTTCCAAGGGTTAATTATACAACCTAAACCATATTTGGCTAAATGTGAAGGTAAAGAACGAATCTTTTAAGTCTTTTTATGCAACATTACAAGATGGATACTCACGCATCTTTTAAATCTTGGGGGGAAGATGCCAAAGTTAAGGTCTCACAAACTCAAAGCAACCATGGATACTCACGAAATCCTAAAATAAATCAAATAGTACAAGATAGAAGATACTTCAAGTTTTCATAAAGTCATTGAGCTGTCTTTTGTTGAAATAATGGACAGAGTTATTTTATGCCCCATACACAAGATTTTCATTTAGGAGCACGTTTAGTAATCCATAAAGAAACTACCATGTGGTTAATTTTCGACACAGAATATATGTCCTCCCTAGTGAACTTCAGTAAGAACTATACTCGAGACAAGGATTGTGTTCACGTTGAAGACAAACTAAAAGCTACTGCTTCAAACTACTCGATGTATATAAAAGAACTATATCTCATGCATTTTGAACTATATTTCATATATATTTACCAATTCAGAGATATATCAACTTCTGACCAAAGTGTTCGATTAGCTGATATTCTTAAATTCAGAAAATATATTAGAGCAATGTATTTTTAAACGCATTTCTTTTACTCAAACCATTAAGACAAGAAGTTTAAGAACAAAAGTAGTAAGGATCTTAGATTGGTTAAGCACTATAAACTCTTAATCTACTTATATAGTAGAGCAAACCAAATAACATGACAGATCTGTTGGGATGTATACTGAAAAGTATATCTTTTGTATGAACATCTTTATTTTAAAATAAGAATCACATGATCATTATTTGCATATTTATGGTGATGCATATTGTCTAATACATTACATTGTAGATAACATGCTGTGTGGTGTCACACGGGAGATCATGTTATCGACTCCTTGTAAAGTATAAGTATAGGCTCACAACCGAGATGACTTTGGATAAACCATTGGTATGGTTGTAGTGTAATTTGGTATTGGTTTGTCTTGATCATAGAATCACACTAGTACACTTTGTGTGTATTGAGCAGGACCGACTTAGAGGTGATTCGATTTATTGCTGACTACATAATTGAATCAGACCTCAGATATTATATTGTACATGCTCTTAATCCCGATATAATAACGGACACATATACTTAGTATTCATTTCTTTGATTTACCAATGGGAGAGATTTATAGATTCAATCGATAGGCTTGGTAAGTTGGGAAATGATATTATTTATATGATGTGCCGTTGATTATAGGAGGAAACCGTGTCCTATATATTAGGATAATGATGTCCCCTTGAGGAGCTCATAAGGTTCATCATGTAAACCCTGCAGGTGAACTTGTCCGACATGATGAAAAGGTTGAGTGATACTACTCATGGAGTTAGATGTTGATTAATTAATGGTCAGTAAATTAATTAATCGATGGACATTCGAGATCTTAAACACGGAGAGAAAAATATACAAATAATATATGGAGCCCATATTAACTTATGGGGGTTGGTGAGGTAGATCAATGATAATCCTTTAGTGGATTGGATTATCATTAATGGATCGGACTTTATGTGGGCTTGATCCATTTGGTGGCCAAGATCCAACTCCTCCTCATGGTCTCTATTGTAGCCTATTAATACCTCATGAAGCCTAGATCCAATCGATGAAAACAAAACTCTAGATCCGACGGTAGAGATTAAATCTCTAGATCCGACGGTTGAGATTAAATCTCTAGATCCGACGATTGAGATTAAATCCCTAGAACCAATGGTGGAGATTAAAACAAGGCTTATCCCTAACTCTATAAAAGGAGGCTTTAGGGTGGGTGGCAAGGAGGAATTCCAATAGAGATAGGATTAGGGTTTGGGAGGCTTAGGGTTTGAAGGTTTGGGCGGCCACAAATAAGGAATTTATTTCCTTTCTTCTTCTTCTTCCTTGGTGGTCGGCGTCCAAACCTAATTCTTCTCCTCTCCTTGGCCGGTGGAAACAAGGCTTAGGGTCTTCCCTTGGAGCTCTTGGCCGGTATCCATCTTATTTATCCAATCCTTCTTGGCCGGCGACAAGCACCAAGCTTGGAGCTAGGTGGTTGGTTGAAAGAAGGAGAAGTGCTTTGTTTCTTATTCTTCCTCTTGTTCGGAGTGAGCAAGGAAGGAAGATTGGTGATCTAGGAGCTTCGACTTTTGGTAGATCGTCGCCCACACGATGTCCAAAAGGAGGAAGGACATACAATAGAAGATCGAGAGGTATATCGATTGTTTATTTTCTTTTGTAACATATCTATAATTGTTTTTCAATTATATATGCATGTAGTATTCTATTTTTATGGCTAAAATAACTTGGACCCCGAATATAAACACAAAAGCCGGCGATCCGTACATCGTCTATTCCGCGGCTATTCGTAGAATAGAGGTTGGTGGCTTGAACAACAAGTTTGTTCAAATGACTACTCTAATCGAATAGCACAACGATGAAACGGTTGCTTGGGTGATCCCTTTTGTCTAGGATTAAATTTTTTTAATCCGGAGACATCGATGGGATCGCCATGAACAAGCGACCGAGTTGAAGTGGGAAGCGAAGTTTCCTCCCTTCAAGATCTGCCAAGATGACAAATATACGCGTACCACTTAGGTTGGCATAAAACTAAGATAACAATAAAACAGGCATGACATTGATCCACCAACATGTCATGATTGAAAAAACAAAAACCCTTTTTATAGAAGTCATCTTAGTCAAACCTAATCAACAAAAAGGATAATTTAGATATCATACCTTCCCTTCGTAATATCCTTTCAAAAGATAATTCACCGAACCAAAGTCAGCAGCTGAAACATATACAAATCTTTTTACACCTGCTCAGAAGAACAAACCAATTTGTCAATAGAAGTTCTAGTTTATATAATATATGTTTACGAGAAAAACTAGCGGTCCAACACCTTCACAATAGCACCCTACAATAAAACTTGAAAACCAAGAAAAGTGTCTTTTTAAAACTTGAATTGATTCAATCTATTTCCTCAATAGTGCTTATATATCACTATTACTTAGCAGTCCATCATAGTGAATATATCATTTTAATGTCAAAAGTCGATGAAATCAAAAGGCATAGTTCGGTAAACAGAACTTAGCTTGGTTGATAGTAGCAAGAAAAATTTATGAAAAATATCAGTCAAAGTCCAGCAAAATATTACATGTCACGTCTCGAGAGTATACTTCGAACGGTACCCTCTTGTGACAATATAGAATACAACACTAATACAATGCCCATATAATTGCTAGCACACAAGCTATATACAATATCAAAATCAAAAGATTGAATTAAAGATACAAAATCACAAAGGTGCATACTGTCATGACTTCAATTCAATTAGAAAGCATAACTAACAACCTCATAACCACATATACAAAATGCTAAAGCTCAATCTAGAACAACATATCAAAGTGTGGAATAGTATACACATCAAAAATGCGGAATAATAAAGAATAAACCCAAAATCTCACAGTGAGGTGGAACCGAATTGTAAAATACAGAAAAAAAAATTATATGGATTAACTCTTTAATTAATTGGATTTAATTAGTGGGTTAATTAGTGGATTAAATTGGGCTCAATAAGTGGATTAATTGGGTTAGAATCTGTAATGGGCTTGGGCTGAATTGGGCTTGAGCTGGTATTAGGCTTGGGCTATAAATGGGCTAAATCGGATTGTATTTTGACTTAGGTTAAGTGGGAACCAACTGAGCTGAACCCAATCAGATTGGGTTTGGATTGGGTTGGGTTAACCGGATCGTTCGAACGACATTTAAAAGATGCCGAACGAACGGGATCGCCATTTCATTCGCGATTTTGCCGACTTCTTCCACTCCGCGTCGGTCGCCTTCCGCTCCGCACGATCGCGTCGCCGATCTGCGCTCGTCGGCGTCCGGTGCGAGCAGCTCGATGGCGCCACCACTGGACTGATCTCCGGCTAGGGATCAAAGGGTTCTCGCTTGGGGGAAAATCTCGGCGATACTCCCAGCGGACAGGCGGTGTCGTTGTCGCGGCGGCGAGCTGCCAATTGAGGTAATCAGCTTATCTAGGTTTAGATTTCCACTCTGGGTTCTTAGATCTTGCTGTGGTTGATCGGATTTTGGTATTGTTGCAGCAGATTGGGTTTGTTTCCGTCGATTTGTGTTTTGCCGAGGTTGCCTTCAGCCGGCTGTTTCCGTGAGTGTTGAGCTCGCGGTGAGTGTGGTTTGTCTCGATGAGCAGGGGATAGTGGAGGAGGAGCATCGGAGGATCTACAGAGTTGGTAAGTTTCAATCTGTTGTTCTTCTTTCCCCTGTGTTGTGTGAAATCTCTGAGGATTTGTGATGTGTCAATGTGGTGAGAGTTCGATGGATTTTGCCGATGGATTGTGGTTTGATCAGTGTTTGGAGTTTGGATTACTCCGATGAACAGGGGAGGGGCTGCCGGTGAAGATTTGGCCGATAAGTTTTGTCTATCCCTTTTGTTTCATCTGTAAATTGATGTGAATTTGTGGTGTGTCCATGTATATGGAGATCCCGATGGGTTATGTCCATGGATCATCAGTCGGTGGTTGAGATTGTAGTATATCCGATTGTTTTAGGTGTTATTCAATGTTGCGTTGATGGTTTCAGTTGATATTCTGTGTATGCATGGTGTATGAAGCTGTGCAGGGCTGAGAGTGAGGCTGGATGATGGTGATCCTTGGTAAGGAAGCTGTGGGATTTGATGGAGTGGTATTCCAATTGTAGAATTGGAAGCTGCCACTACAACAAAAATGATAAAAGACAACACTACAAAGACAACGATTTTAAGATAAATCATTGTTATTTTGATAAAAGACAACAATTTTTAACAAAATCGTTGTTTTTTAGTGTCCATATAATATAAAAGACAACGGTTTTACACTATCCGTTGTCGTTGATTATATTTTTTTTTAAATCAACAACGTATTTTACAACGGTTTTTCAGAACTGTTGTCTTTAAGTTTTTTTTTATCTTAACAACAATTGGGACAACGGTGCAATCAACCGTTGTCGATGAGAATGTTTTCGTTACGTTTGGCACAACGGTCAAAAATTAGTATCATTGTGATAATAATACAACGGTTGTAAACCGTTGTCAATGAAATTTTAATAGTGCAATTGAATTACAAAAATACAACATAATTCATTAATATTAATTATTAATTTCAAAATATTTTAAAACAATAAAGATTATTTTTTTAATTATTAATACTATTTTTTAAAAAAGATTGGAAATAAGTTTTTTTTAAAAAGTTATAAATATATAAGATTACAACAATATATTTAAGTTTATTTATATTTTTTAAACAATATATTTAAAAGTTTATATATATTTTTTAAACAATATATTATAACGAATAATTTTTTTAAAAGTTTATATATATTAAAAATTAGGTTAGGTTAAATAATTTCTTCCCTAAACTTTTCCGCCGTTCCTACTTTCCTAAACCTCCGCCATTCTCATGCTCGTGACGCTCGTCTGTCTTCCGCGTCGCCTTCTCACGGTTGCTCGTCTTTCGTTCGTTCTTTTCCTTTTCCGTCGGACATTGCTCGACCTCCGTTCGGCGGCCATCGTTCGGCTCCCCTCCTTCCTTTACCTTTGCGTCGTCCGGAGCTTGAGCTAGGACTTGAGGGAGGCGCAGAGAGAAAGAGAGCAATGAAACCCTTATCTGTTGGCCCTGCCGCTCCTCCCTCCCCTGTCAGTGTCGTCTCCCATCTCAAATTCACCATCTTACTACAGTCAGGTAGGTCGAGACACAATTAGCAATCTCCTTCCGTTCCAGCGGTCCTACTCCAAACTGACGACTATAGGACACTCCTTCCTTCCCTAGACGGCGTTGAAATCCCTTGGAGCCGGGCCGATGCGCTATGGGGCTCGATCGGGTACGCCTGGGGGGAGGTGCGTTCACGGGTAGTCGCGCCAGTGCTGCGAGTTGTGACCGTTGTTTTCTTGGCGATGTCGGTGATGTTGCTGGTCGAGGTGGTCTCTATGGCCGTCGTGAGCCTCGCGGTTAAGATCCTACGCCGTTGGCCGGAGTCGCGCTACCGTTGGGAACCAATCAACTCCGGTGCTGACCCAGAGTCCGGGAATCTGGCTTTTCCCATGGTGCTCGTTCAGATTCCGATGTACAACGAGAGAGAGGTAGTAAAATGATATTTATCACTGATTTACGTACACTTAATTTTGATTTATTCTTTTATTATCTAACAAAAATGGATGGTATTTGGCAACCAATTTGGTTGCACTTGCAGGTATACAAGCTCTCCATTGGGGCCACCTGTGCTCTTTCCTGGTCGTCCGATCGGATAGTAATCCAAGTTCTGGATTATTCCACGGATCCTACGATCAGGGTATCGCTACTTCCTGTTGCATTTAATCAGTACAAGCCAATAAAATCTGAGTTTAGGAAGTTAACCACTGATGAAAAAATGTGTAGCTGGTTTGGAGACCAGCTGACTTCAGACCAGCTGGCTTCCTCCATTCGTCCAGCATTTATATTTTCATGTTATTATTTCTTCTTGCAGTAAAATTTGGTAATAAATCTGGTGATGAAGCCATAGATATTTTTTACTAATTGTTCTGCATCATTTGATCTCTCTATCTCTCATCTACTATCACCTGCAAAACTAGAGACCACACAGAATCCACAATGCAAGTAAAATGGCCATCATTTGCAGGCAAATGAAAGCTCGGGGACAAGGAGGCTTAGATTTCACAGCCGGAGGTCATCTTTGAAGGCCTCGAAAAGTCTATAATCCACATGCAAGTATATTTTCTGCCAAGAAGGAAACTTAGAAAGCTAGGATTGGCCATCCTTTGTTCTGTATTCCAACTTTGCTGCAAAATGTTAAATGTCATCTGAAGGCCAACGTATCCAAATTAATGTTTGAGGTTGCATAGCAGTGTAGAAGTGTATTTAGAGAGAGTATTAAGTTGGAGTTTATTTCTGGGAGTAGGTGTCACTAGCTAAATTCAATATGAATCCTAGTGATAATTGGGAAACCATCTCCCGGACACAACAGCATATGAAAGAAGTTAGCATTTTGCGAGGAGAACAATAACAAATCTTGCATGAGACAGATCTGCAGGCCATCTAGATCTCATACTTGCATATGTCATCAATCATGAAGAACAAATACAAGCGAGAACAAATTGAAAAACTTATTGCGATTGCCCAGTTTGACATCTTCCACAGTTATTTCAGTCTGGTATAGGTGTGGAACAGAAAGGGAAACAACTCCTAACTATAGTTGTTATTGTTGCCATGCATAGGCACAGTCTTTATGTGTCTCTCAGTAATATTAATTGATCGGTCTATATCAAATCTGGTTTGGTCTTTTAATGTCACTTTTTGTTATTGATTTTGGTTTAATGGTTGTCACATTTTGCTGTCAATTTAATTTTACAAATTTTTGTTGTGTTGCTATGTGACAGTGCCTTCCACGGACCGTCATGGAGACTGCTTGAGGAAGTCTCCCAAAGATACATCTCTTTGCTGACATTTTATTCTACTGCAGGAAGTTTCACGTTTAATATTTGTTGTTATCCAACACAAGTAAGCTCAATTTGAAGAGTGTTTGGAAACCTTAATTTTGCTAGAACTGTGTCTTAGTGCTTCAGCGTTATTTTGGAGAGTGTTCTAATAAAACTATGGATTTGGTTATATATTTGTTGTCATTTCTTTGAATTTTACCCTGTACGCCCAGTTTGGTTATAAATCATGATATTTACCTTTGAGCAATTGCACTAAATTATGTACGTGTAATTTACCTTATAGCATTTTTCTCTTGAAAAGCTATTATGTACGTGTAATTTTCCTTAGTATTTTTCTCTTGAAAAGCTATTATGTACTTGTAAGAATTCAATGTTCCTTTGATTGCAATTGCACTAAATTATGATATTTACCTTATATTTGCATATTGCAGATTTTGTGATTAATAGGTTGTCAACTCTATGACAAAAAATCAAAGCAAACGAGGAGGTACAAACCTTGAAAAGGGTAAGACTTGATGCTTTAAAAGTTTATAATCTTTTATGATTTTATGAAGGGCCTTGAAATTGTTCAACACAGAGATTGATAAGCACGGGAAGAAATAACCTTTGTGGGAAATAATCAATGTATGTTTTACATTGTGGGGAGCTTATATAATTTGAGTAATTATTTAGTGATATTTTTGTTAAAGTAGATGTGAATCATATACTTAATTTCTTGTTAGAGTAGATGTTATTCATATACATTTTTTGTTAGTGACTTTTTTTGTGTAATTTATGTATCGAATTTTACTATCCGAATAACTACTATAATTTTTTCCATCACAGGTTCCCCTTCAATCGGATGGAGCTCAATGCGGGTATTTTATTTTACGATATATGAGAGAGATAATTGAAGGCGTCGCATCCTTTGACAAGTCTTCCCTACGATCAATAGTAATATTAGATATATTTTCAAATTTTCTTATTGATACCATAGTGTTTAATTACATTTTCATTCATTTATTCACATGCAGTTCGCAAAATCTATGATAGCTGCAAAGGAAATTGATGAAGTACATTCGGAGTGGGCTGAATGCATACAAGATCACATATCTGATGATTAGGATAGATTTAAGTGTACATACCTCTTTTGGTTACATGTGGTAATCTATAAGTGTTTTGCTTATTATGCATAATACTTTTGGCGCATATGATGTGTAGTTATTTTGCCACAATACTTTTTAATATATATCGGTAAGAGTGATCATTTAAAATGTGATGTGACCTTGTACTTTACATTGCTACAAGTGCGAGTGTATATATGTGTTTTCTATAATTCTTTTTGATGTTGTATGATTTATATTAAAAACGGAACACTATAAATCTACAATGGTTTATTGTGTTCTAGAGTAACCGTTGAGAAATGACAACGGTGAAAAACCGTTGTCTATGAGAAAAAAAAATTCGTGGTAAATCGGTGGTCGGTCAAAGACAACGGTGAAAGACCGTTGTAGATTTAAGGAAAAGACAACGGTGAAAAACCATTGTCTATTAGCAAAAACATCCGTGGTAAATCGACCCATTGTGAAAAGTGGTTCGGTCAAAGACAACGGTTAAAAACCGTTGTCTTATCCTTGAAACGACAACGGTTTTTCATCGTTGTCTTTGTCCGAACCACTTTTCACAACGGGTCGATTTACCACAGATTTGTTTGCCAATAGACAACGGTTTTTCACCGTTGTCTATTCAATTTTTTGTTGTAGTGTGCAGTTAGAATGATACCGATTGTGGTTTAGGCATTGTTAGGTTCACTATCATTGATTCAGTGTTGTTGAGTTGTGAAATCCAATTTATGATTGGTTGATCTGTGGATGAATTAGGTGTTGTAAATGCGTCCGATTGATCTATTCGGTGGATGTATTGAATTGATTAGTTGTGGTAGACTGATCTTGTGGTAAACCTCTATTACAACCCTGTTTTGAGTATTGTTTAGATCTATATATATATATTGATCTTATTGATGTGGGAGCGAGTCTGATTATGGTGTATCAGATTTGGGTAATCGGGGTTTCTACCTCGTAGACGAGGAAAGGATGCGAGTATAGGAACGATGTAGTGTTTAGTTCCTACGTTTGTTGGATACTTGTACTTAATCATTGTTTGCTATTATATGTAGGTTTGGGATACGAAGCACGTCCACAGTCGTGAGGATTATTCGAGCTTTGTATCAGGTGGGTAATATCTACCTAGTCCGGTAGTTTTGATCAAATTCTAGTGCATGAATTTGGATATATGTTTATACCTATTTACCTTAAATCCACTCTTATTTAATCATATGCTTGTACTGCCTTGACCTTTGAGATATATACTCTGTTACTTCATTGATTATCTAGCACGGATAGGAACTATAAACCCTATTATGTGTTAGCCGATGGATATTCAGTAAGTACAGGTGGTTAGGATTATCCTTGTGACCTCAGATTAGGTTACTGTGTTACATCACTAGGGCTAGGTGATGGATTGGATTATAGAGTCGATTGTTATATCATACCCGTATTAGTGGTGCATCTATGGTGGATTTAGTTGTCTGTGCTTAGATGAATGTGTGATTGTCAGTATATGACCATGGACTAAAGGTCCTAGTGTGATGGTATATTCATTATGGATTGTGTGCCTGTGTATGGTTATATAGACGGTCGATAGTATCTCGCTGCTGACTAGAGGTCTTAGCGTGATTGACTGTCAGATGTGTATGACTCTTTGTGTGATAGAGAGAGTCTTGTGGAGTGTAGTCCTTGCATAGTTGACTATTGGTTGACCAGGACTCCCCGTGGGATAGGGAGTGTTGCGAGGATACCTATATGGAGCTATGCATCATTACATTTGCATGCATGTTGTTGACTGGGTCTCCCTTGTGGTTGAGACAGGTCGTCAGTCATCCTGCCTCCCCGGCCACTCGGGGTAGTGGTAGCAGAGTTGAGGGCAGAGCATTAGATGTGCCGCGCTCGGCCACTATAGACAGTGGTAGCTAGAGTGGCATGCAGTTTGTCCTAACGTGCAGCACTCGGCCACTCATGGGTAGTGGCAGCTAGAGTCGCTTGCAGCAGGGACCCCTAGGGTAGCATATATCTCTATGGCGGCTAGCTACCAATCATACTACCAACTCGGCCACTCGAGAGTAGTGGTAGCTGGAGTTGGGATAGTTGTCATTGTCGTGCCACCCTGGCCACTCTGGGGTCATGGTTGGACGGGTCCGCAGACAATGACCATGCATATGCATTGCTGATATATATGTATGCATGTATTCGATAAATGTTTTACATATACCTGTGAGATGCTGCATTTGTTTGCTGCATATGTTTGTTCATCATGATACATGTCATTTGCATTTTATATACTGCTATGTGTTGAGCATGATATATGTGTTGGTCCAGACTGATGTATGCACTTGATTAGCGTCATGTCATAGTGTGGTATGGACCGAGATGTTATTACATGTGATTATATACTGTTCATATGTCTGAGTATTGGTCAGGTATGAGATTGACTTTGTACGTTATATGGGCTATGTTATTGTATATCTGTTCAGGATGATATAGCTTATGGTGTTGCAGACCGACAGGTACGTTAGTACATTACTTCATGTTCAGTTGATCAGTTTAGTATATACATTGAGATGACTTTACTATGGTTACTTGCTATTAGATTTGGATAGGACTGTATGTCTATTGTACTCATGTTGTATATCTGTAGATCTTCACATGTATACTTGTAGATCTCTTTACCCTATATGTTCATGCACTCTCTACATATTACCCCTGAGTTTATACTCACCACCCCGGGACCCTGGGCTTCCTGTCGCCCAGATAACAGGTAGAAGATTCCTTGGACGTTCGGAGCTCTGCCAGCTGATCCTATCTCACACCGAACGGATGGAGGTTTATTTACGATTTATTGTATTCTTGTGGATTGATGTATTCCATATTGTTTTTTTGGGTTCTAGCCTGTATTGTTTCCGTATTTGTGATATACGGACGTATTGTATGTATTTGGCCGTTGTTGTGGTTTCTATTATGATTCTTGTTGTGTCAAGTCACTCCGGAGTGCACAGTTTGGTCTTTGTATATTATTTTATCTGTAGTATGTTTCTGCTGTGTTTGGTATGTTAATATCTTCATATTATATTGTTATTGTGGGCCTACGGGCCTTGTATTAACCCGATATGTTGTCACGTACAGGGGAGATGCCGTCCGTTTACTTTTCGACACGGCATACTCTCGGGGCATGACAATTTTATTGGTATCAGAGCCCTAAGTTGCGAAGTCCATTTTCAGATTTTATTTTGTTCGTACATCGAGTTTTGCTTTACTCGATTTTGGTTTTGTGTGTTCTGGGATCTGGCTGTTGCGGACATCTCCGAGCTACAAGGTTTAAGGTATGTTAACTGTTATTACATATCCTTTTGTTAGTCATGCATTTAGTTGCTTATAACTGGGATGACTTGTAGGGTGTTGGTTAGTATTCGTAACTGTGGTTTGTGTTGGCCACAGGAACGATATGTTGAGGTTATTAGACATGTACCTGCTATCGAAAAGGTAATTACCTTTGAGAGCCGACTGATACCAAGTCGGAAAGCAGGGGTTAGGTAGTCACATCTCTTGTGGAGATCAAGGATTACAGTCCTAAGATTTTCACTAATTATGTTAGTCAGATCATTACCTATGGGGTAATGGACAAGTGAGTATACTATTGCTGATGCAGATAGTAGAAAATTAGTGGATGATATTCATGGGGATTTTGATCCCCGGATTGGTCGTTCTAGGTTGTATAACATTGGGAGTACTTTTGGAGTACTTGACTCGGGTTATACGAAGATAGTAGCGTTAGTTGAATACCATTATCCGGATCTAGCCGGTACTTGGTGGAAGAGATAGAAAGTAATCTACGGGAAATAATGTATCACTTGGTCACAGTTCAGTGATGTTGTGAGATAGTATTTCCCCACATCATCTTCTTTGACTCATTCTTAGGGAATTCTTGGACATCGAGTAGGGTGATCATTTGGTAACGAAGGTACCATGCAGAGTCGCTAGACTTGCGAGGGTTACAACCACCTAATAACTCGAGAATGTGATCGACATGTCTTAAGCCACCTACGATTTATCGGCTGACATCTTGATCAGGATGTTTGGATCTCCTACCAGATCCTACCGGAAGTGCATAGACCGAGTCATGTGTATAGAAATGACTCCGTAGCAAGTGTTTTAAGAGTTGGAGATTTGATAAGCATATATTGCAAGTCAAATTATTGGAATTAGAAGTCTCCGAATGTTGGATAAAAGGAGCAAGATTAAAGTCATGACTCACGAGCGACTATTGGAGAGTTTTTCGATCATAGAAGACCGATTGCAGATTGTCAGCAGCTTCTCATGTTTATCAGCAAACTCAGAGGAAAGACTCTGAAAGGAGATTATGTGTGTGCAGTGCGGGTTACGACGAGACACAGAGCCAGATTATCCGATGGACCATTGTATCTGTTTCTACTATAAGCAGTCGGTATCTACAAGGAGAGTATGTATTTTGAAGACTCAGTTGAAGACTATGGATGATGCTTTCGAGCGAACGATCCACAACCTCGAAAGCTGAGATCATTACAGAAGATTGGGTTATCACATCAGCAGCGATTTACTACCTCAGATATAGCAGGAGTTCTTTGATACTTCCAATCGAGAGAAGCGAGTTACTCAAAGACTATCGGCGAAGACATATCGGAAGATTGGACATCCGACGGCGGAATGTTACCTTCGAGCGTGGTTATGCTTTATACAGAGGAGAGATTTTACGACGATGGTCGTATCTATGAGGTATTCTCCAGTTGTAGCTATACCATTTACAGAGTTAGAGCGTGCTACGATGTTGTGATTCTTGATATTATCTGAGGATGTGTATCCTTTGCGATCGACGATGTTTACCATTTCCATTCTTGATTGTTTGATTGTACCTTAGTTCCAATGATTGATTTGATTCCTCCATGATAGTCTTTGCATCTGCATGAGCTCAGCCGTCCAGAACAGATGTTGGACAAGTTTACATGATTACTCGAGAAGAAGTATAGAAGACCGAAGGATCGGTCCTTCGGGGTATTACTTTAAGTTATCCTATTTGCGGATATATCGAGAGATACTGGTAGTTTATAGGTATCTTTGTCTAGAACATTCTTGGATAGGGTTCGAAGGGTCCCTATCGACTTGTGGGTTGGTGATTTTCTCTACCATCAGGTGAGATGTTGATCAATAATCAAGAAGTCAAGAGATACCCTTAGCTTTTGCTAGACATACCTCTACTATAGACATATCCTTACGGATAGTTGGATTGTTGGAGCGTTGGTATACTAGGACTCTCGGATGTACATATAATCCGAGAGTATTCGAATGTAGTTACAGATGAACTCTCGGGCTGGTCACTGCATGGGCAAGTGGAATATGCGATTAAGGTGATTTCGGGAATAGTCCTGATATTGGGGACCTCATACCGGGAGATGATTTTACGGGTATCAGTGTTGCTAAACACTATGGAAGATTTATTTATCCTAGGGTTTCTTCTCGAGAAGATCCAGAACTTCTTGTAAGAAGGGAGATGAACCTTTGAGGTTATGCATCGATTATCGATGATGGAATGCAGTAGTTGCTGTGAATGAGTATCCTTCGTGGTGGATAGAGGATCTGTTTAGATCAGCTAAATGACACCTGTGTATACCCTAGGGTTGATCTACGACTGGATGGTTGATATTGTAGTGACTTAGTGTCATACAATTATCATTGTCTGTGTGATGATTGAGCTATCTGTAGCTTAGAGTAAAAGGGATACAGGTGTGTAGAAGACGATATTTCATACTTGGTATGAATTTTAGGAGATGTTGATAATGTTGTTAGACTTATCGACGATTTAGTCGTTCATGAACTTGAGGAATCAAGTACTCTTGGAGTATTTGAGATCGATTGTCATCATATCTGTAGAGGATATATTTATGGATATATTCCCAATCTTGAGGGAAGTTGTGGTTTCCCTAGATTGATTTGGTATTTACCATAGATGAGGATAGGATGTTCTAGCGATACTATACCGTCGACTTGTTGGACCAAGAAGGTGATGGAAATCACCTGGTCGGAAGTTTGTGAAGCTAGGTTTCAGGGCCTAGAAGGTGGCTGACTTTTGTGTCAGTGTTAGTTAATCCGTCCGATATGGATGGAAGGGTATTGTACATAGATGCAATATTTCAGGGATTAGGAGCGATCCCGATGCAGTTGAATGAGACATATATTATGTGTATGCTAGTTGAGAAACTAGCGGGATTAGTCATTATAGTCTTCCAGTTACTTTCAGTTCTGTGTGACAGAGTGAATTTTAGACATTAGATTAATTTCTCTTGTGAGAATAAATCTCCGTCTCTGGGAAGGATAATGGTTCCTAGAGTTGCATTCGCTTTAGGAAGAGTTGTTTCAGGAGACTCTTCATTCGAGAGTGATGATTTATTCGGAGTGTATCCGAAAATAATGAGTACTGAGACGTTCCTGTTGGTGGAACGAGATATGGGATATGGTTGATTCCGTAATTTGAGGTTGGGTGTGCCAACAAGTAAAGGTGGAATATTAGTGACCTGTAGGGTTACGTACCGTGATGAAGTGAGAGTCTAGTACGTTAGATTGTATTGGGAGATTATCTAGAATTTGGAAAGGACTTGATCGGATTTGGGTAGTCGATGGTCGATTAACTAGATCCGCTCATTTTCTTCTGAGCCGTAAGATGGACTCCGTTGGATTGCTTGATGGAATTATATCCATAGAGTAACCTTGAGTAACATTTCTGATAGTGATTCACGATTCATCTTACGATTTTGGCAAAATTTCCATCAGTTATGGGTATAGAGCTCCACTCTGGTATAGTTATTGACCTCTCAATAGGTTGGTTGAGAGCGTATAAGAGTTGGAATATAATATTCGAGCTCAGTACTCCACTTAGTCACTTGAGGTGTGACTTTGCTCCGGATACTTGAGATGGTTGTTGTGACATCTCGTACTCGTACGTGAGTTTGAAATTTGGGGACCAAATTTTTATAAGTGGGGGAGAATGTAAAATACGGAAAAAAAAATTATATGGATTAACCCGTTAATTAATTGGATTTAATTAGTGGGTTAATTGGGTTAATTAGTAGATTAAATTGGGCTGAATAAGTGGATTAATTGGGTTAGAATCTGTAATGGGCTTGGGCTGAATTGGGCTTGAGTTGGTATTAGGCTTGGGCTATAAATGGGCTAAATCGGATTGGATTTTGACTTAGGTTAAGTGGGAACCGGCTGAGCTGAACCCAATCAGATTGGGTTTGGATTGGGCTGGGTTAACCGGATCATTCAAACGGCATTTAAAAGATGCCGAACGAACGGGATCGCCATTTCATTCGCGATTTTGCCGACTTCTTCCACTCCGCGTCGGTCGCCTTCCGCTCCGCACGATCGCGTCACCGATCTGCGCTCGTTGGCGTCCGATGCGAGCATCTCGACGGTGCCACCACTGGACTGATCTCCGGCCAGGGATCAAAGGGTTCTCACCTAGGGGAAAATCTCGGCGATACTCCCAGCGGACAGGCGGCGGCGAGCTGCCAATCGAGGTAATCAGCTTATCTAGGTTTAGATTTCCACCCTGGGTTCTTAGATCTTGCTGTGGTTGATCAGATTTTGGTAGTGTCGCAGCAGATTAGGTTTGTTTCCGTCGATCTGTGTTTTGCCGAGGTTGCCTTCAGTCGACTGTTTCCGTGAGTGTTGAGCTTGTGGTGAGTGTGGTTTGTCTCGGTGAGCAGGGGATAGTGGAGGAGCAGCATCGGAGGATCTATAGGGTTGGTAAGTTCCAATCCATTGTTCTTCTTTCCCCTGTGTTGTGTGAAATCTCTGAGGATTTGTGATGTGTCAATGTGGTGAGAGTTCGATGGATTTTGCCGATGGATTGTGGTTTGATCAGTGTTTGGAGTTGAGATTACTCCGATGAACAGGGGAGGGGCTATCGGTGAAGATTTGGCCGATAAGTTTTGTCTATCCCTTTTGTTTCATCTGTAAATTGATGTGAATTTGTGGTGTGTCCATGTATATGGAGATCCCGATGGGTTATGTCCATGGATCATCAGTCGGTGGTTGAGATTGGAGTATATCCGATTGTTTTAGGTGTTATTCAATGTTGCGTTGATGATTTCAGTTGATATTCTGTGTATGCATGGTGTATAAAGCTGTGCAGGGCTGAGAGTGAGGCTGGATGATGGTGATCCTTGGTAAGGAAGCTGTGGGATTTGATGGAGTGGTATTCCAATTGTAGAATTGGAAGCTGCGGTTAGAATAATCTGGGTGTGGTTTAGGCATTGTTAGGTTCGCTATCATTGATTCAGTGTTGTTGAGTTGTGAAATCCAATTTATGATTGGTTGATCTGTGGATGAATTAGGTGTTGTAAATGCGTCCGATTGATCTATTCGGTGGATGTATTGAATTGATTAGTTGTGGTAGACTAATCTTGTGGTAAGCCTCTATTACAACCCTGTTTTGAGTATTGTTTATATATATATATATATATATATATATATATATATATATATATATATATATATTGATCTTATTGATGTGGGAGCGAGTCTGATTATGGTGTATCAGATTTGGGTAATCGGGGTTTCTACCTCGTAGACGAGGAAAGGATGCGAGTATAGGAACGATGTAGTGTTTAGTTCCTACATTTGTTGGATACTTGTACTTAATCATTGTTTGCTATTATGTGCAGGTTTGGGATACGAAGCACGTCCACAGTCGTGAGGATTATTCGAGCTTCGTATCAGGTGGGTAATATCTACCTGGTCCGGTAGTTTTGATCAAATTCTAGTGCATGAATTTGGATATATGTTTATACATGTTTACCTTAAATCCACTCTTATTTAATCATATGCTTGTACTGCCTTGACCTTTGAGATATATACTCTGTTACTTCATTGATTATCTAGCACGGATAGGAACTATAAACCCTATTATGTGTTAGCCGATGGATATTCAGTAAGTACAGGTGGTTAGGATTATCCTTGTGACCTCAGATTAGGTTACTGTGTTACATCACTAGGGCTAGGTGATGGATTGGATTATGGAGTCGATTGTTATATCATACCCGTATTAGTGGTGCATCTATGGTGGATTTAGTTGTCTGTGCTTAGATGAATGTGTGATTGTCAGTATATGCCCATGGACTAGAGGTCCTAGTGTGATGGTATATTCATTATGGATTGTGTGCCTGTGTATGGTTATATAGACGGTCGATAGTATCTCGCTGCTGACTAGAGGTCTTAGCGTGATTGACTGTCAGATGTGTATGACTCTTTGTGTGATAGAGAGAGTCTTATGGAGTGTAGTCCTTGTATAGTTGACTATTAGTTGACCAGGACTCCCCGTGGGATAGGGAGTGTTGCGAGGATACCTATATGGAGCTATGCATCATTACATTTGCATGCATGCTGTTGACTGGGTCTCCCTTGTGGTTGAGACGAGTCGTCAGTCATCCTGCCTCCCCGACCACTCGGGGTAGTGGTAGCAGGGTTGAGGACAGAGCATTAGATGTGTCGCGCTCGGCCACTATAAATAGTGGTAGCTAGAGTGGCGTGCAGTTTGTCCTGACGTGCAGCACTCGGCCACTCATGGGTAGTGGTAGCTAGAGTCGCTTGCAGTAGGGGCCCCTAGGGTAGCATATATCTCTATGGCGGCTAGCTACCAGTCATACTACCCAACTCGGCCACTCGAGAGTAGTGGTAGCTGGAGTCGGGATAGTTGTCATTGTCGTGCAACCCTGGCCACTCTGGGGTCGTGGTTGGACGGGTCCGCAGACAATGACCATGCATATGCATTGCTGATATATATGTATGCATGTATTCGATATATGTTTTACATATGCCTGTGAGATGCTGCATTTGTTTGCTGCATATGTTTGTTCATCATGATATATGTCATTTACATTTTATATACTGCTATGTGTTGAGCATGATATATGTGTTGGTCCAGACTGATGTATGCACTTGATTAGCGTCATGTCATAGTGTGGTATGGACCGAGATGTTATTACATGTGATTATATACTGTTCATATGTCTGAGTATTGATCAGATATGAGATTGACTTTGTACGTTATATGGGTTATGTTATTGTATATCTGTTCAGGATGATATAGCTTATGGTGTTGCACCGATCGGCTGCAGACGCGTTAGTACATTACTTCATGTTCACCGACTGGGCTTGATCGCTTATATACACCGAGTATGACTTTCTATCAGTAGTTACTTTGTTAATAGATTGGATAGGGGATCGTACGATACTATTGGACTCATGTTGTATACCTGTAGATCTTCACATGTATACTTGTAGATCTCTTTACCTATATGTTCATGCACTCTCTACATATTACCCCTGAGTTTATACTCACCACTCCGGGACCCTGGGCTTCCTGTCGCCCAGATAATAGGTTGAAGATTCCTTGGACGTTTGGAGCTTTGCCAGCTGATCTCATCTCACACCGAACGGATGGAGGTTTATTTAAGATTTATTGTATTCTTGTGGATTGATGTATTCCATATTGTTGTTTTGGGTTCTAGCCTGTATTGTTTCCGTATTTGTGATATACGGACGTATTGTATGTATTTGGCCGTTGTTGTGGTTTCTATTATGATTCTTGTTGTGTCAAGTCACTCCGGAGTGGACAGTTGGGTCTTTGTATATTGTTTTATCTGTAGTATGTTTCTGCTGTGTTTGGTATGTTAATATCTTCATATTATATTGTTATTGTGGGCCTACGGGCCTTGTATTAACCCGATATATTGCCACGTACAGGGGAGATGCCGTCCGTTTGCTTTTCGTCACGGCATACTCTCGGGGCGTGACACGAATGGCAGGACTCCGAGCATCAGAATATATCCTCAATCTTCTATCTGCTACCTGGGAGACAGAAAAATTCAGGTTCTTTGGTAGTGAGTACAACACTCAGTGGTATAGAAAGATAGTGCATGAACTAAATAAATATAAAGAGATCAAAAAAGATATACAGTCTCACAAACATTAATAGGGTTCAGTAATAAACAAATAAACATACCCACCTGATCCACTGGATGTAATGTAATGAAATGAACTGACCTACATGAAAAATGTGGAACCGCCACATCAACGACCCCCCACCACTGCCCCTACGTGTGGAGGGGGGTAAATCAGGTGCATGGTGGCTAGCGCAGAAATGCGGAGTCATCGGTAGCTTGATCGTCACCTCCAGGAATCGACCCCTTTCCCTTTCAAGCTTTAACACGGGAACTGACCTACATGAAGGTTTGCAATAACATAGCTCATAATAACTTAAGAAAATACGTAGCAACATAACACATGCAAATAACATGCATAGACAATATTATACCGGTGAATAACTCATAATCATATGAATAACATATAATCAAATGCATAAGCCAACCTGATACGACCAAACCAAAATCTTAATGATATATTTACTTCTACTTGCGGAAATTAAATTATACCTAGTTGGTGATGCATAAGATTGCACTGCACTGCAATTTTTGTGAACTATGATCCTCGTCGAAGGCTCGTAGTCGAGATGAAAGTCACGAGTTATTAATTCAAACTTTCATCACAAGTTCACAACATCGCAATCCAAAGCCTAGTGATTGTAACAACTCTCTTGTTCTACTCAACAAGAGATAAGTGCATAGATCATAAATATAGCCTACACACACTTACAATCTCTCCTTATGCACAGGCATCACATAATCACACAAAAACCTCCTACACGAGACCTTTCTCTCCTTTTATTCTTCTTTCACTACTTTTTTCTCATCAAGAATGTTGAATATATATAAAAGAAGAGAAAAACTTGATGGTCAAGCCATTGGGAGGTTACTAACCTTTATGTTAGTGGATTCGTGAGTTACTAATATTCATATTAGTGGAATCATGAGTTACTATCCATTGTAGATAATGAAATAATAACTAATACTATTATCTCATTTTAATGCCTAACATTTAAGGCATCCTGTAAAGGTTTATTTAACATCCATCTTGCATCTAATTTTCCTCTTTTTATATCTCAGCATTTTCTTGATTTTCTTTTGCTCTGATTATCACAGATCTATCTCGGGTCAATTGTTTGTTGATTACAAATAGAAGCTGCTACTAAATACTCCACAGTGGATACCCTTAATCAACAGTATTGCTTTATTCCTGCAAAGCATAAGGTTGCATATCTTTCCTCAATTGTTGTCTTTTTGTAGACTCAGAAGGGTTTGCTCATACATCTTATTAGTTTAAGTTTTTAGAAATTCAATAGTGGATAATTAATATTTTTAAGTTAAATGCAGTGGTATTTCACGTTATTTTGTCGCATGAGTTATATTATGTAAAGCTTCTATTTCTGTGGAAATGCCTTTTAAGCATCTCCTTCTTGTATTCATGACAATTTAGTTCTTTTTTGTGAAGATTGTAACAATTCCTTGGGTAGCAATTGCAACATAGGATCTGATCCAATGTTCTAAATGTTGGATTGAAGCGGATCGCTAGAGGAGGGGTGAATAGCGATAAAAATTTTTTTTTTTGTTCGTAAAAAAAAATGAGTAGATAATTAATTTGCAGCGGAAAAGATAAGTAATATAAAGAGAAGACAAATATTTTACTTGGTTTGTAGCCTTCAGCTACTACTCCAAGGCCCTAGTGGTCCTTGACCACGTACGGAGGGCAAAAGCACTAAAGGAACTCCTCCTCGTTAGAGATAGGAGTTAATCGATACAAGAAGGAACAAAAACTTGAGGTAGAGGGACACTCCCCCTCTCCTCGTATACGATAAAAGCTCCGGAAAAGTAGATGAACAACTGATAAAAACTAATACCGACGTACAAAAATAATAAAGAAAGTTAAACCTAGACGTCGGAAAGGAAGGACTTCGTTGTCGGAGAGTTGTAGTTTTGCGGAGGCTTTTTGGAAGCTTATAATTGTTGTAAAACTCTAGGTTAGGACCTCCTTTTATAGCCTTTGAGCCCCTTTTCGAGAAGAACCCTAGCCAATCATATTTGAGCACCACTCCCCTTGAAATTTGATGATAAACCTTGACTCTTCGAGGCTGATCCTTTGACGGGATCGTGATGGCCATCACCCGATCATTCTTTGGCGACATCGATCGAGTGCTAGCCGTAGTCACCCGACTGATGGACGGCAGTCGAGTCCTTCAGGTTGGCAGTCGACTGATACTGGCTGCAAGGCAATGTTAGCTTAAAGAAAATATTATTTCGACGGTCGTCGACCGTCCGATCTCGACCTAGACCACCTATGAGATGTCTTGGGTCGAATCTACGCTTAAGTCTTTCCCCGTAACGAGGATACGACCTTACTTACACTCGCACACACGAGCTTACCTCGATACTTACGTGTTGCTTTTGCTTCCGGCCTTCCACTCAAATCCTTCGGCTCCCTCCGAAGTCACTTGAGCGTCGCCCGACCACCGCGGCTTCCTCCGGGTGTCGCTAGCCTTCAGCTCCAGCTATAACAATTTTCTGCACACTCGATTCAGCTCGTGAGATAACAACATGAGCTTAACTTTGTATCGTTTGCTATAATTAAAACTCAGATTCGACTTAAATGCCTACTGCACCAACACTAAAGACATTTATTTGACTATGTTGAACCTGTCAAAGCATTTTTTAGAATATATTTTTTCTTTGTCAAAGCATTTGACTACATCAAGTTCGTGTTCTTTATGCGATTCTAATTTTTATTTAATTTTTCTGTTTTACTTTTAGCACCCATTGTACGACTCTCATTTGCCTTTTGTGCAAGGATGCGAAGGCACTACTTTTGGTTTGCATGTGCAAATCGTCATTCCTCCGTTGCTAACATACCCCATTAACAACTTCTAGTCACCAACGTAAATGATATTATGATAATTGGCGATCTACAGTACTTGCTACAGGCTAAGGGAAGCCTGAGATGCACAATTCCTGGTTGACATTCTTCCTTGGGTACAATGGCAACTTGGAATTCTTCTCCCCAACTGCAGTACGACACCCTTCGTTTATTGATTGCAATGATCCCAACTCAAGATTGGTTGCCACTGCTTTAAGAGTTAAGACCTGTCAGTAGCGCTGCATCAAGCCCACATCAAGTTGATGCCACTTTCTTTTGACCTCTTCTATAGATCTTTGACAACCTTCCTTCGCATGATCTTGATGACTTGCATAAGTGTTCCACACCTTTTCTGCCCAACAATCAAATTTTTAACATCTTTCTCAATCAGAATTATAGCGTAGTGTTTAATATACAAGAATTCTCATATCATATGTTGTATATTAATGATATTACTGGTACTTTTTCTACCTAATTCTCAATAGAAGAGTTAACAGGTGACCCGTGACCCGTCCCCCAAAACACCTGGTTCAGCCAAAGGGGGAAAAGGATAAACAGTTCAGGCGAGAGTTAGACGAAGTCATCAACACGGGCGAGAGTTATCAGAAGCCATTGGCACGGGCGAGAGTTATCAGAAGCCATTGACACGGGCGAGAGTTATCGGAAGTAATCGACACGGGCGCAAGTACCAGAAGTCATCGGCACGGGCAAGTAGCAAGAGCTATCGGCACGGGCGAATGCTAGAAACAAGGGACGCAGGTGGAAAAAAGGCGGAAGACACTTCGCTAATAGAGGACTAGGAACTGGTTCAACTAGGCAAGTCCGGAAGCCAATGGGATGGAGGAAGGGTCAACTCAACCTAATCGACGCGAAAGAAGTTTGGTACGGGAAAAAGGAGAATTGGTTCGGTTTAGGGAGAAACCCTAAGGCTAGGTCACCTATGGTATAGGGGCCTAAGTTAACTTCACTCAAAGCAGAGAGGTGAGGGAAACAGTTTAACCTCGTCGCTCAAAAAGTAAAGGGAAAAGGTGCTATGCAGCGGCTTGGGGGCCCCACGCAATATTCGGGAGTCCTCGTTCCTCATATTTGTATGCAATTATTGTCCAGGAAGAGGAGGTGGCCACGTGTACGATGGAGAGAATCCGCGACGTGACGTTGAAGGAGGAGGGAAGATAAAAGGGAGAGGGGAGGAGGAGAGAAAGGGAGGGGGGGAACGGTCTCGCCGGAGAAGGAGGACGGAGATCTGCTGTTTGTTAAGTCTCTTGTATTTTCCTCATCTTGTAACATCATTGTAAGAGGTCATTTCTCCTCCACCTTCGGAAACTTGCTTTCAGAAGGAGGATTTTCGTAGAGTGAAAGTGCTTAGGCACCGTGATCCGTGAGCAACCTCACCCCGTGGAGTAGGAATCCTTATTCAACCATGTTATCGCCGGGTTTTTTCGCGTTGCCTACTTCATTTTCTTATTCTTTACTGATCGCTGCCGGGGGAGAATACTGCGAGACCTCCCTCATCGCATCATCGCCTTGAAAACGGAGCGAACGGATTTTTCCCCCGCACCTGCATCAGTTGGCGCCATCTGTGGGAAACATTTGAGCTGGACGTCGAGATGCAACCAGAAGAAATGCAACAACCTGATATCTCTGCGACGTGACGTTGAAGGAGGAGGGAAGATAAAAGGGAGAGGGGAGGAGGAGAGAAAGGGAGGGGGGGAACGGTCTCGCCGGAGAAGGAGGACGAAGATCTGCTGTTTGTTAAGTCTCTTGTATTTTCCTCATCTTGTAACATCATTGTAAGAGGTCATTTCTCCTCCACCTTCGGAAACTTGCTTTCTGTAAAGGAGGATTTTCGTAGTGAAAGTGCTTAGGCACCGCATCTGGTGAGCAACCTCACCCCCGTGGAGTAGGAATCCTTATTCCGAACCATGTTATACCTCGTGTCTGAATCTCGATTGCTGGTGTCGGGTTTTCGCGTTTCGTCTACTTCATTTTCTTATTCTTTACTGATCGCTGCCGGGGGAGAATACTGCGAGACCTCCCTCATCGCATCATCGCCTTGAAAACGGAGCGAACGGATTTTTCCCCCGCACCTGCATCAGTTGGCGCCATCTGTGGGAAACATTTGAGCTGGACGTCGAGATGCAACCAGAAGAAATGCAACAACCTGATATCTCTGCGGCAGAGGAGCGCCCCATCACCCTTCTACCATCGCAACTAAAGGCCTTAATGGATGATGCTATCACAGAAGCCCTCGCTAGAGAAAGGAGAAGGACCGGATATCTGCATCCGCACTCCGGGGAACCTTCTTCCAGAGATCCTCCCGTAAATGCCTCCTCCTCTCTCGCACGCCGCCCATGGTGAGGTGTTGCACGAGGCGGACTCGGGAAGAACACCCTGTACTACGCCCTTCACCCAAACGCGCCGGGAGGAACAGGGTGAAAGTCAATCAACCAGACCTCCGGAGTTCTACGAACCTAGCCCCTTCACGATGGACATTCTTTCGGAGCTCCCTCCATCCTACTTCCGAAATCCTCAGGTCAGTAAGTACGACGGTTCGACGGATCCGGAAGAGCACATATCGCACTGACGAGCGGCCTCGCTTCATCATTATCGACGCTCTCAAGTGTCGAGTCTTCCGACCACCGATTGGTTCGGCGCAAAAGTGGTTCACTACTCTGCCACCGGGATCTATCACCTGTTTCGCTGACTTCCAGAGAATGTTCAGTCGAGAATTTGTCAGCTGTAAGGCGTATAAGCAAGACGCCTCTATGTTAATGCATATCACCCAGGGACCTTCAGAATCCCTTAGGGGGTATATCCATCGATTCACCTCGCAGCCTAGGGAATCCCGACCCGATCCAATCCTTCCGGGGTGCCATTCAGCACGGGCTGAAGGAGGGCCCCTTCCTTAGTTCCTTGCTGAGATAGCCTACGGATAGCTATGAAGAGCTACTGAGTCGTGCAGAGCAGTTTATCCGCGAAGAAGAAGGAGTAAGGGTGGCCGAGCGAATCAGCGATCCCAATCGAAAGGGCTCGCCCCACGCTCCTCAAGCTCCCCCTCGACGGGAGTATACAAGACCTTTTCGCAGACGAGGCTCCGAGGCCTCGACCAATGCTACAGGGAGTTCGCCCCGCCCCGCCATTGCAAATCATGGCTGCTGAAGTGCTTCCTCCTGTGAGGACTTGGAAAGAACGTGAAATGGAGTTCTACGATCAACAGGGTCTGCTACAACGACCCTTGGGACATAGAGGGATCCCGCGTAATCCCCCAGCCCCGTTCTTCTGCCAGTATCATACAGAGTATGGTCACACTAGCAATCGATGTTTCAAGCAAGAAGAACTAGATCGCCCATGTATGTTGCATATCCGTAATTGAGGTATCAAGCGGGAGGAATGGCACAGCGAGGCCCCAGAACCAATGTCGCCCGTCAGGGGCATAATCAACAACCTCGGGTCACTTTCCCCCAAATGCCATCCCGAGAGGTGGTCTCCCAAGAAGGCCCATCAGGTGAGGGCCCTTCCTCCGCTTCAGATGACCTTCCCCCTCGGAGAGTTATCCATGTGATAGCCGGAGGACTCATCGACGGGGACTCTAACCGCACTAAGTCATACGCCTGTCTTATGGAGAGTTTGGCCATCGTCATCGACCAGACTGTACAAGCGGCGCAGCCCGTTTCGTTCGGGCTAGAAGATCTGTAGGGTGTTCTACTGCCTCATACAGACGCCTTGGTTATCCGTATATCCCTGGCTAATTATGAAGTGGCCCGGGTGCTAGTTGATTCGGGAGCTCACAACATCCTCTTCCAGAGGCCTTCAGCGATGCAACCGGGAAATGCCCACTAGAAGATGTGTCCACTCTTTTCGGATTCGCAGGCATATGGTCCACCAATGCGATTTCATTGCCTTTAACTCGGGTGAAAAGCCCCGCCAAAAACTAGTATAATCCCTTTCCTTATCGTGGATGATCCATCCACTTATAACGCTTATTCTCGGGCCCTTTCCTCACCCTTTTTTGCCGTGGCTTCCTGCACCACCGTGGTTGAAATTTCCAAAGTGGGACAATTGGTGGGAGAAGTTCGGGAGAATGTATAGGCCTCCGAGTCTGCTATGTGCAAATTGTTCGGGACGATCAAAAGAAGGCCAGGTCAAGACCTAAAAGGCAAGGCTCATCGCATCGCTACCGACGTCTGCGTCCTGGAGGAATCTCCCCCCAAGGCTGATAAGATAGAGGAGGGAGAACTGGTGGAGATCGCTCCGGGAAAGGCCACACGGATAGCACAACAGTTGGATATCAAAGAAGAGCTGGTGGCCTGCTTAAAGGAGAATGAGGACATCTTTGCAAGAGATGTGCATGATCTCACGGGTATCCATCCTCAAGTAGCGGAACACCACCTCAACATCATTAGAGGAGCCCATCCTCTGTAAGAGGCGACATTTTGGACCCGAGAAAGACAAGATCATAGCTGAGGAGGTGGATAAGCTACTAAAAGCGGGCCACGTAAAGGAAATCCAGTTTCCCGAATGGGTTTCTAATGTAGTCTTGGTCCCCAAGCCTTCTGGGCAATGGAGGATGTGTATCGATTTCCGTGATTTGAATAAAGCATGCCCTAAAGACTGCTACCCCTTGCCTCGTATTGATCAATTGGTGGATTCTACTGTAGGATATGAAGTGGTTTCCCTGATGGATGCCTATCAGGGATATCATCAAATACCTTTGGCCGAAGAGGATCGAAAGAGGGTTAGCTTTGTGACTGCAGGAGGATTATATGCCTATGTGGTCATGCCGTTCGGATTGAAGAACGCCGGGGCTACATATCAGCGTCTTATGGACAAAATTTTTGCAGAACAGAAAGGGAAGAATGTGGAGGTCTATGTGGATGACATCCTGGTCAAGTCGAAGGTCACTCGGGATCTAGTCAAAGACTTGAATGAAACCTTTGCTACGTTGAGGCGATTTAATATGAAGCTAAACCCTAACAAATGCTTGTTCGGGGTAAAAAGTGGCAAGTTCTTGGGGTACATTGTGACTGAGAAGGGGTTGCAAGCCAACCCCGAGAAGGTGAAGGCCTTATGCAACATGAAATCACCTACTAATCTGCAAGAGACCCAGAAGTTAGTGGGCAGGATTGTTTCTTTATCCCGATTCATAGCCAGATCGGCGGACAAAGGGCTACCTTTCTTCAAGATCTTGCGCAAAGCTACTAAATTTCAGTGGGACGATCAATGTGAACAAGCTTTCCAGGAGTTGAAGAGATATCTGGCTGGACTCCCGTTATTGGCTAAACCAATACAGGGAGAACCACTATGGATGTATCTGGCCGTCTCAGAAGGAGCCGTTAGTTCGGTATTACTGAAACAAGAAGGTTCTCACCAGCAACCTATTTACTATACCAGCCATATTCTGAAGGCGGAATTCCGTTATCTGAGTTAGAGAAGCTGGCTTATATCTTAGTGCTAACTGCCCGCAAATTGAGACCATACTTTTTGGCTCATCCTATCACCGTTTTAACACACAGCGAATTGGGCAAGGTCGTCACTAAGCCAAATTTCTCGGGTAGGTTAGCCAAATGGGTGATAGAGCTAGCAGTATGATATACACTACCAACCTCGCCGCGGTCATCAAGGCCCGAGCACTCACGATTTCTGGCGAGGTACCTTGTGGTTGGAAGAAGGTTCACTATGAAGGAGAGAACCAAAGGCATGGAATATATTAGATGGCTCCTCGGGATCTACAGCAAAGTGGTGTTGGTGTTCTATTAATTACCGGAGGGTGAAGAAACTCGATTAGCCATTCACGAATATCAGGCATCTAATAATGAAGCGGAATATGAAGCTATCCTAGCAGGATTGCAGGCTGCTAAAGCGGTAGGGGCTTCTTCCATTGTGATCCACTCGGATTCCCAGTTGGTAATATCCCAACTTCAAGGTTCTTTTGCGGTCCGGGAGGAAAGGCTGCACAAATACTTGAAAGCTTTTGAGAGAGAAAAAGCTCAATTTCATCAAGTCCTCTTGAAGCAAATCCCGCGGGAGCACAATGAGAAGGCCGATGAATTGGCTCGGATGGCTAGTCTTTGTGGGAGGAATGAAATCATCGGAGGCGATCAGCGAATTCACACTTCCTTAGCAATATGCAACATAGAAGGAGACGCGCCCGAATCAAGCCTAATTCTTGATTGGAGAACTGATATCATAGCTTATTTACGGCACGGGAAGATTCCTGAAGGGAAGATTGCGGCATCTACTTTAATACACCGAGCCAAACGGTTCATCCTCTTAAATGAAGACCTATACAAGACCTCTTTTGGGCGACCCTTGTTAAAATGCCTAGGAAAGGAGGATGCGGAATGGGTACTCCGAGAGATCCATGAGGATCTTTGCAATCATTTAGGAGGGAGAGCTTTAGCAAGAAAGACCTTGTTGGCCGGATACTTTTGGCCTACTCTTCAACGAGATGCGGCTCGTATAGTGCAAAGTTGCATCGCTTGTCAGAAACATAGCAACCGTTCTGAGCGACCGGCTGAGTTAATGAAAGTTGTAGTCTCTTCCTGTCCTTTTGATCAATGGGGAATGGATATAGTGGGTCCGATGCCAACGGCACCTTTACAGAAGAGGTTTTTATTGGTCGCTGTGGATTATTTTTCCAAATGGGTGGAGGCCGAGCCCTTAGCCAAAATTACTGAGAATGCCGTAATACAGTTCTTATGGAGAAATATCATTTGTCGGTATGGTATCCCTCAGAAAATAGTCAGTGATAATGGGCGACAATTCCAGGGGAAAAAGATTCAAGAATGGTGCCAAAGTCTCAACATTCAGCAAGCTTTCACTTCGGTAGCTCACCCTCAAGCGAATGGACAAGTGGAGGTAACTAACAGGATCCTCATTCAAGGATTAAAGACCAAGTTGGGTGCTCAGAGAGGAAACTGGGTGGAAGAGCTACAGCGCCCCTGGGCCTATCGAACCACACCTAAGACAGCGACAGGAGAGACTCCCTTTAGTTTGGTATATGGGGCGGAGGCCATTATTCCGGTCGAAGTTTTGTTGGATAGCGCTCGGGTAAAAGCATACAAGCCAGATCAAAACCAACTTATCCGAAGCACCGAATTAGATCTGTGGAGGAAAGGCGGAGATGGCCCGGAGGCGAGCGGAATTTTACAAGCAGAGAGTTCAGCGAGCCTTTAATAAGAAAGTGGTGCCTCGGAGATTTCAAGAAGGAGATTGGGTTTTGCGTAAGGTCAATCCCGCTGGAGATCCTGGAAAGTTGGCTCCCAACTGGGAAGGACCTTACGAGATAACGCGCTGCGTAGCAGGGTCAGCATATTATCTGAAGAACGACCAAGGCAAAGAGCTTCCACGACCTTGGAACGCCCTTCACTTGAAGCTCTTTCACACTGTATGAGAAATATGAAATAGAAAGGAAGAAATTATGAAACTCAGAGGGGGTGTTTATTGAATTGATTATATCGATGGAATGCCAAATGCTCTCTAAATTTCATTAAGGGGTTATTTACAAGGGCAATACGGTATCACCAATGAGTATTGAAGGAGAAACAGAAATGAAGAAAGGAAATCCCCGTTTCAAAATGAGATACTATATTACAACTTAAATCGTTCGGGAGGATAACGTTTGAACTCAGCCTCCCAATTTAAAGAAAATGAAGGATAAGTTGGAGGAGGCAATCCACACAGGCATATTGTCTAACTGCGTCATTAAATCCATCCTGATAAGTGGTGCGCATTAAAATAACGAGTCGCTCCTGGCGGTTCGGGCGGTCAGGGCTTCGTTCTCGATGCTGCCTCTTGCACTTTTCTTGTTGTTCGCGAAGATTACGACGCACGTCCACATAGCGCCGTGACACCTCCATGATTGCGTCAGCCAGAGTGGAAACATCATCGGCTCGAGAACTTTGGTCTCGCACAAGATCGTCATCTCCACCATATTCCGAGCGCAGAGGCCGAAATCCCTTCCACCGCTTGAATAAGATCTGGGACGAGTTCAGAGTTCATCCTCTGAAGGGAAGTCTCTTGCCTGCGTAGACGGGCATGAGCATGCGCCCGAGACTTTATAAGGGAGGAGTTTTCTTGTACCTCCTTACACAAGCGGGTACGGAGGTCCCCTATCTTATCTGTGCTCGTTGGTATTGAACTTGAAGGCGGCGATGGTGTCAGCGCATCTGTTGCTTCCCTTGAGGAGCTCGCTACCGCCTTGAAGACGCCATAGCTCTTGGGCGAGGAGGGTTCCTGTCAAGAGAACTTGATGGGATTTCCTGCTGAGGGACAAGTAGCCCCGCCCGGACATGGTCGTTCCTTTAATACTACGATAATTTCAGCATATTTTTGAATTATCTGGCGAGCTTAAGTTAATTTCTCCTGGCACCAGCGCAATTGTTGTGATAGAAGTTGTTCTCGGCTCTGAGCATTCGCCAAGTCTTCCCGTTGCTGCCGTTCCCATTCTTGGGCTTGAGCCCGGTATTGGTGAAGGGAACGATCCAACTCTCGGTGGTTGGTCAGGGCCTACATACCGGTTGAGGAGAAAAGAAATGAGTCAGTTAAACAAAGATAAGGAAATTGACTGAAAAAACGCATGCAGTCCAGCGTGGCGCATGCCTTCCATACAGTCATCTCCTCTAAGTTCGATCCAAGACTCTGGGAGAAAGGGAAGAAGATGGGACGGATGGCGTCGAAGGGTGAATTTCACCGCAAAGGGGAGAATGGGGCGGTATTAATTGGTGGAGAGCGGAAGAGGAGAGAGTCTTATTCAAAAGGCCCAGTGGAAGTGGTGGTCAAGGATGGCATATCCAGGAGATCTGGGGAGAAACAGGCGTCACATTTATGCAGGAGGTGAAGTCGGAAGGAAAAATCGAAGGAGGTGATCGGAGGAGGGTCTTGAAGAAGATGAGATGATGAGCCGGGTCGGGAAGCCTTCAATGAGAATTTTAGAAGTAGAAGGCTCTGATTAGGGCCTCTGAGGAAGAGGAGGACTTTTTGAGCGATAAGCGAAGGGGAGGTTAGCGTGAAGGAATGAATGTCAACCGCCATGGGTTCAGAGAGAGGAATGATGGGTAGGAAGGAGAAGACAGGGGCGGTATAACCTCTATTATTGGCGGACATGAAAGCACCCCCTTCCCAGATGCCTCCCCAGGTTGCGGGGAAGAAGAGGGCAATTTCTGAATATCGTTGACAGAAGGAGGCAAAGGGGGAAAGTTAGGGCTTGTACAGGTAAGAGGGAGTGAAGAGGGACTGATGACCCCGGCTTCCTTCGGGATGGGGGTAGCGAAAGTCACCGAAGGAGGAGAGGGAGAACGATGAGGTGATCCCTGTATGGTGGTGATCGAAGGAGGTGAAGAAGAAGAAGGAGCTAAGGGTTGACTGATACCCCGTTTGCGATTCGCGTAGCGGCCCGCTATTTCCTGAAAGAAGGTGGAATGCATCTCGGATATCTGAAAATAACGAAAGACGAGGAACCGGGAAGAAAAGATCGAAGAAACGAAATTTGGCGGCGGAGGAGCAAGCAGACGAAGAAGAAGGAAACCAAAAGACGAGGGGACGAAGGTAGCAGAAGAAACGAAGGCGAAAGGGTCCCCTATAAAAGGAGGAAGAATGGGCTTGCAGCTGTTAATGGGCTTCGCGCCGGTAGTGAAAGGGAAAGAAGGATTTATTTTTTCCTAAATAGCCCATTATATACAAAATAACATCCCCGCAGAGCGGAAGTTTATCCCCGTGTGGTGGTGGAACGGAAGAACCGAGACTCCTCGGTTACTATTTACTCTATATACAAAATGCTATCCCCGCAGAGCGGAAGTTTATCCCCGTGTGGTGGTGGAATGGAAGAACCGAGACTCCTCGGTTACTATTTACTCTATATACAAATTGCTATCCCCGCAGAGCGGAAGTTTATCCCCGTGTGGTGGTGGAACGGAAGAACCGAGACTCCTCGGTTACTATTTACTCTATATACAAAATGCTATCCCCGCAGAGCGGAAGTTTATCCCCGTGTGGTGGTGGAACGGAAGAACCGAGACTCCTCGGTTACTATTTACTCTATATACAAAATGCTATCCCCGCAGAGCTGAAGTTTATCCCCGTGTGGTGGTGGAACGGAAGAACCGAGACTCCTCGGTTACTATTTACTCTATATACAAAATGCTATCCCCGCAGAGCGAAAGTTTATCCCCGTGTGGTGGTGGAACGGAAGAACCGAGACTCCTCGGTTACTATTTACTCTATATACAAAATGCTATCCCCGCAGAGCGGAAGTTTATCCCCGTGTGGTGGTGGAACGGAAGAACCGAGACTCCTCGGTTACTATTTACTCTCTATACAAAATGCTATCCCCGCAGAGCGGAAGTTTATCCCCGTGTGGTGGTGGAACGGAAGAACCGAGACTCCTCGGTTACTATTTACTCTATATACAAAATGCTATCCCCGCAGAGCGGAAGTTTATCCCCGTGTGGTGGTGGAACGGAAGAACCGAGACTCCCCGGTTATTAATTACTCTATTTATGCAAGTCGCTATCCCCGCAAAGCGGAAGTTTATCCCCGTGTGGTGGTGGAACGGAAGAACCGAGACTCCTCGGTTACTATTTACTCTATATACAAAATGCTATCCCCGCAGAGCGGAAGTTTATCCCCGTGTGGTGGTGGAACGGAAGAACCGAGACTCCTCGGTTACTATTTACTCTATATACAAAATGCTATCCCCGCAGAGCGGAAGTTTATCCCCGTGTGGTGGTGGAACGGAAGAACCGAGACTCCTCGGTTACTATTTACTCTATATACAAAATGCTATCCCCGCAGAGCGGAAGTTTATCCCCGTGTGGTGGTGGAACGGAAGAACCGAGACTCCTCGGTTACTATTTACTCTATATACAAAATGCTATCCCCGCAGAGCGGAAGTTTATCCCCGTGTGGTGGTGGAACGGAAGAACCGAGACTCCCCGGTTATTAATTACTCTATTTATGCAAGTCGCTATCCCCGCAAAGCGGAAGATATCCCCGTGCGGTGGTGAAACGGAAGAACCGAAATTCCTCGGTTATTATTTGTCCTATATTAATTAACTTTATATGATTGTATTCTTGTGCAATAGCAGAGTCGGCTCGTCTAAGGGGTCTATATACCCCGCAGATTGATGCCCCAAATTACATGTAAATACAAAAGGAGTAAAGAGTAGTACAACTCAGAAGGTCCTGGAGGAAAGAGATAAACTAGGGAAGTTCGATGATACGGGAGAACTACATGCTCCCAGCCATCTACAAGGAGAAACAACAAGAGAAACCCTAATACATCTAGGGTATTACAATTCTTTGTTAGGCGGAACGGATGGAATTTCTTTGCGTGGTCGGGGTTGGCGCAGTAGCTGTTGAAGATAAGACTGCTTCAAGAAGATTTGCTTGGACAGTTCTTTTTGGGACCCGACCAGTTGTTGGCGCAAGGAACGATTGTTGGCGGAGGTTTCCTCTAGCTGTTGCTGTAAACACTTCACTTGTTCCTCCAAAATGACTATGTACCGGCGGTCATTTATCTATTCTTTAGAAGGCGAGGAACTGCTACCTTGTTCCGATATTCACCATGACAAGCCAGAAAAGGAGAATGGTGGAGACTATCAGGTAAAGGTCGGTGGATTTTTATAGCAATGAAGGGGAGGAATGCATTTATTGGTAGAAGAGGTAGGGACCATAAATGCCAGAAAAGAAAGGGAAACGTGTAGGCGGTAGTGGGAAGGTCGACGGGAAGACAACCGTAATTAAGAGGGTCCGAATCCCTGAGAACTGACAGAAAAGTGTGTGTTCGGATCCGGGTACCATCCTTCTGAAAACAGAAACCTTATTTCTACAGAAAAAAGACGAAAGCAGATATCGTTTTCCTTCTTTGTTTCATTAATATACTTGAAATAATTACATTGGCTTGATTTATACAGACTTTCCCCGATTACTCTTGACAGATGAGACGGGAGATGTCTCTTTGGGGGGAGAAGGAGCCAATATGACTCGGAAACGCTCGCCTTGAGGTGGAGGAAGAACTGGTGGACCTTCATCGAAAGGGGAAGGACGAGTCCTCGCTGAAGGAACCGGCACGAAAGCCAATGCTGGCGGAAGTGGGGGAAGATCAACGGCCGCATGAGGATCTCCCACCGTATACTCCCACGTGAAGGGAGGATTCCACACCGCTTGGAAAGAGGGAAAGGAGCGAAGGATCTCCTCGCCGGAGGGGTGGGAGTTGGACCGGAAGGCGGAAAAGGTAGGGGATGGAAGAAGTGGCGGTTGGGGTCTCCGACCGCATCATCTTCAGAGACCCAGTCCTGTATTTCAAAAGATTCTGATTCCGAAGCAATTTCAATGGGATGCCCTGCTGAAGCCATGATGGTAAGATAGCAAGACGAAGACAAGGGGGACGAAGGATTTATAATGGAAGGAGAATGGCGAAAAAGTTCTGGGGAAGGGGGAGAAGACGAAGAGGCTGGCATCTTTTCCGAAGCAGGAGGAAGGATAGGGAAAATCAACAGGCAAAAGGTCATTTAAAGTGACGCCCGAACCAAAATCGGGGCGGATATGGATACTAGTAGGCAAAATCCCGTAAGAGAGACCCCGAGCCAGCCAGGCGATGGCGTTATGTGGTACGGGTAAAGAAATGACGAGGGGAAGCTCAAAATTGGCCCAGAAACCCCGACTCATTAGGGAACCCACAAAGACAGACATATTGATAAAAGTCAGCTCTTAACAGTAAAGAAAGAGTTATTACAGAAAAGACGATCGGAGGTTACATTCAAATCGCTCGGGAACAGATTAGCCAACGCCGCTCGGATCTAAGTAACTAGTGTTCGCGCCAGAGGCGGATATCCTTGTTCGGCGTTTTGAGCCACAAATCGAAACCTAATATGAACAAGTCTACTCCCTTCTTGACGATTCGCTCTTGAGGTCGACTTCCTGCTCCTTCACTGATTTTGACCGGGCTAGTTGGGCTCGATCGATTCGATCCAGAGCATCTCTCTCGGTGGCGCTCAGATGGCTCTTGACCCACAGTAAAGAGCTTCATGATATTCTTGATGAAGAAGGGCTTGCTGCTGAGCCATTGTGGACAAGGTTTGAGGAAGAGCTGCCACCAGGGAAGAGAGCTCCGCGCATTTCTCTGTACAAGATTTCCTGGTGGCCTCCCAAGCTTGATGCTCCAATTGGAGCCTGGAGCGCTCCTGCTGAAGCTGTAGGATGGTGGTTGAGGATTTTGCAGAGTCAATCATGGCATCTCCCAGGTGCCCTTTATACTCCCTCAGTTCCCGCGCCAATTCATCTATCTGTTGCAGCTCACTAGACTGGAGGAAAATCTGGCCGCTCCAATTCCTCATTCTTCCGCTGCAGCTCTTCTTTCTCACTCTGAAGCAGAGCCACTTGCATCATTGCGTCTTCGCATTGGCCCCTCATATCCTTTTCTTTCGCCTCTTGCTCGCTCAGTTGTTGGACGAGCTTTTTCTGTTGAGACACGGCGGCAAAGTGGCGAGTCTCCACAGTTGATTGGAACCGGGCCAGATGAGTTATCATACTACTATATTGGGTGGCGGCCTGAAGAAGAACAGGCTATTGGTACACGCCAGTATATGAAAATAGGCAAGGTGAAGAAGAAACGAAGAAACAATAGATACCTCCGCCAGTAGTTTGCCTACTTGTTCACAAGGGGCCTGTACGCCCGATTGATTGAAGAACTTCACCTCCGAGGGATGCCGAATTTTCAGTAAGGATCCTAATGTGGCCCTCAGAAGAACGGGAATAGAGGGGTCTTCCCCTTCAGCAGAGGCGGAAGGTCCGATACGACGAAGGGGAACAGGAGCCGCCCTCGGGTCGGAAGGTTTGGGAGCGGGGAAGTTACAGAGAGAGAGGATGGGGGCAAGTGCAGGCGGAGGGGGAAGAATGTAAAAATGGGAGGGGGAATCCTCTCGTGAGGGGATGAAGAAGGGCGGGAAGTATTGCCTCCTCTCCTTGGTTCATAAATGGCTAGGAACGAGACTCTAGCGGGTCCAAGATGAGGGAGGAAGAGCCGAGGAACTCGAGACTCCTTTCTTAATAAGTCGTAGCTTTTACGAGGAGATGATGGAGTCAGGTTGATTTACCTCTTTGGTCGAGGTTTTCTTCTTCTTCTACTCAATCGCCTCCTTCTACCAAAGCCTTCAGCATCAGATTATCCGCAAGGTATGTTGTCAGAAAGATGAATAATGCGTAAAAGAAGTCCTATTGCCAAGAATAACACCCTACCTACAAAGAACCAAGTCGCTGTGAGGTAGAGGAGATAATCCAAAATGACGCAAGAGGAGTCTCTAGCAAGAGTGCACTCTCCTAAAACTTTATACACCTCCGAAAGGACATTTGGTCCTCATGTCCCTAAGGAAGGTAATTCAGAAGGTCTACCTTCCAAGTATCGTAGAATAAGGTAAAGACTCAGGAAGTTGTACAAAGAAGTATAGTGTTTCCCAGCCCTTGTGGGAGGTAGGCAGGTTCACCAGGAATTGGCAGTCCGAACGACTAGACAAATAGAAGAGGCCTGCCTTAGAAGACTTTAATTGGAAGAAGCAATGGAATAGTTCTGGGGTCAAAGGGAGGTTCAAATGTTGGAACACTATATGGGCTCCCGATAGAATCCGGAAGGAGTTGGGGGTGAATTGGTTCAGGGGTAGTCCATAAAAATCTAGCAGGTCCAAATAGACCGAGGGTACCGGCAGGGATAGGCCGTTAAGAAATTGTTCGGAGAAAAAGCAGGTCAGGCCAGGAGGAGGGTTGTGAGGTCGATGTATTTTAGTTGTGAAGCAGCATTTTATAGAGGGGGCTATGTAGTCGTTCTTAATGTTAAAGAAGTAATGGTTGCAATCTAACTGAGTTACGGTATGTTCGTACCAGGCAGGTGGAAGGGTGGTCCTAGGAGCCATGGGCGTTAAACTAAACAGAGCACTTACTCGGGTGAAAGGGAGAATCGCGTGAGAAGGGGAGGACTGAATCGCCGAAACAGCGCCGGTGAAAATCGCGGAGGAAGAAGAACAGACTGGATTGTTAGGCACGCTAAAGGATACCTAAGAGGAGAAGGCGGAGGTTTATATAGGGTTTCCCGTGACGGTTCAATTTCACGGAGAGAGAAGGAGAAGCGGAGCCCATGGGCCCATCAGGCCGCCTCGAAGGCACACAAAGGAGTTATAAAGGAAAAGGTGGATTCAAACGGAGGAATGAAGAATAGGGCATAAACTTTACGCACATCTGGAAAGTCAAGCTTATAACTTCGCTTGACTATTTTTCGGGGTTGACTAATGATACTACTGGTACTTTTTCTACCTAATTCCCAATAGAAGAGTCAGCAGGTGACCCGTGACCCGTCCCCCAAAACACCTGGTTCAGCCAAAGGGGGAAAAGGAGAAACAGTTCGGGCGAGAGTTAGACGAAGCCATCAACACGGGCGAGAGTTAGACGAAGCCATCAACACGGGCGAGAGTTATCAGAAGCCATTGGCACGGGCGAGAGTTATCAGAAGCCATTGACACGGGCGAGAGTTATCGGAAGTAATCGACACGGGCGCAAGTACCAGAAGTCATCGGCACGGGCAAGTAGCAAGAGCTATCGGCACGGGCGAATGCTAGAAACAAGGGACGCAGGTGGAAAAAAGGCGGAAGGCACTTCGCTAACAGAGGACTAGGAACTGGTTCAACTAGGCAAGTCCGGAAGCCAATGGGATGGAGGAAGGGTCAACTCAACCTAATCGACGCGAAAGAAGTTTGGTACGGGAAAAAGGAGAATTGGTTCGGTTTAGGGAGAAACCCTAAGGCTAGGTCACCTATGGTATAGGGGCCTAAGTTAACTTCACCCAAAGCAGAGAGGTGAGGGAAACAGTTTAACCTCGTCGCCTGAAAAAGTAAAGGGAAAGGTGCTATGCAACAGCTTGGGGGGCCCCACGCAATATTCGGGGGAGTCCTCGTTCCTCATATTTGTAACAGAATTATTCTCCAGGAAGAGGAGGTGGCCACGTGTACGATGGAGAGAATCCGCGACGTGACGTTGAAGGAGGAGGGAAGATAAAAGGGAGAGGGGAGGAGGAGAGAAAGGGAGGGGGGGAACGGTCTCGCCGGAGAAGGAGGACGGAGATCTGCTGTTTGTTAAGTCTCTTGTATTTTCCTCATCTTGTAACATCATTGTAAGAGGTCATTTCTCCTCCACCTTCGAAAACTTGCTTTCTGTAAAGGAGGATTTTCATAGTGAAAGTGCTTAGGCACCGCATCTGGTGAGCAACCTCACCCCCGTGGAGTAGGAATCCTTATTCCGAACCACGTTATATCTCGTGTCTGAATCTCGATTGCTGGTGTCGGGTTTTCGCGTTTCGTCTACTTCATTTTCTTATTCTTTACTGATCGCTGCCGGGGGAGAATACTCCGAGACCTCGCCTCATCGCCTCATCGCCTTGAAAACGGAGCGAACGGATTTTTCCCCCGCACCCGCATCATATATAAATAAATAATATGGAAAAATTGATTGTTTACTATTTGGAACATGCAATATAAAAATACGTAAACAATGGAAGTAGTAGATACTACTATTAAAAGAAATATTAATATTTTATATTTACAAGAGACAAAGTGGATGTAGGATTGAGAAACGTTAGAGGGGATGAATAGTGTATTTAGAAAACCTTTTCTTTTCTTTTTTAAAACGAAGTAAACACAGCGGAAACACGAAAATAAAAAACACAATAGACACAAGGGATTTTTACTTGGTTCACAACCAACCGACTACTAATCCAAGGCTCTGGGATCCTCGATTGCTTCCAAAGGTCAATCACTAAAAAGTCTCTTCCTTAATAGAGGTAAGAGATAAACGATTACAAAATGAAGTAGAGGAAGAGGTAACAAATCTACCTCTCCTCTAAGCAAAAAATAAGTAATGAAACCAAAACTTAACAAGGTACCAACATAAAATATGGAGGAGACGAGCTTTTGTCGGCGTTATGACGTTATTGCACGAACTTGGAGTGATTGAGCACTTGTGAGTTTTTTGTTAACACAAAAGGGGTGTCTCGTCCCTTCTTTTATAGCTTTTCCAAACCCAATCGTGTTGAGATCCAGATTTGAGTCAAACAAGTCTATCTCCCCTCATTTTGTGTCTCTTGTCTTGACTTTCTTTGAAGTATCCAGATTCATTAGCAATCGACTGAAGCTTCCATTAGTCGACTGATGGTGATCCAGTCGACTGTCCTTTTCCTCCAGTCGACTGATGACTTGAATAGTCACCTACATTACATGGCTAGCACAAAAATTATATAGTGAACAATGAGATAGTCCTGTACCGTCCGATCTCAACTTAGACCTTCCTCCGAAAATCTTAGTCCGATCGTCGCCTACGGTTGCCCCCATACTGAGGACGCAATCTATCCTCTCCGCACAAAGTTCTTACCTTCCTTATCTTTGGTCCTTCTGACCTGCCGCTTAACTTTCGGTCACTTGACCATCGAGGTTCCTCAACTTCCTGAGGTTCTCCTGGCGTCTTTTGACTTGGTCAACCGACCACTGAGATTTCTTGTCCCTTCGAGATTCTCCTGGTATCGATTCATATGACCATCGAGATTTCTCGACTTCTCGCGATTCTCCTAGCATCATCGACCTTAGCAAAGCCTAATACATTACCTGCACACTCAACATAACATATGAGATAACAAGAGAGCTTAACTTTGAATCTTTGTCATTATTAAAACTTAAATTCGATTATCTGATGCCCTTGCACCAACATAGGAGAGATGAAGTAGTAGAAGTAATTAAAAAAAAGATAGAATTACAACTTTCAAGATGGTGATAGTGAAAGAACCTATTAATATAATTAGCATAAATATACTTCAAATAGAATTAGATGAAAATACTAAAATTATATTTTGAAAAGATTTTGATAAGGTATTACAAAGAATTTCACTAACCGAAATGATTTCAATAGGAAGAGATTTAAATGAGCACGTATGAATAAAAAAATATAGAATATAATAGGGTATATGGGGTTATGGATTTGGAAGAAGTAATGAAGAAGGAAAAAACTACATTATATTTTACAATAATATATGAACTTATATTAGCTAATATGTTTTTTTTAAGATAAGAACATTTGATCATGTTTAAAAGTGAAAAAAAATCATAAATTAACTTTCTTATGATGAGAAAGAAGGATAGAGAGGTTTGTCACTATAACAAATTTGACTTTCCGCATGGTGGAATTATTGTATCCGCAGTGCGCATCGCATGCTACATAACTCCAAGTTGTTGAAAGTTATAAAACATCAGCAGTGCGTAGTTGCTAGTAAGACCATTCACAGCAGGCGATTGCGCGATGCAGTTAAATGCATTTGCAATACGTAATTGTGCATTGCGGTTAAGTGCAATCACAGCACGTGTCTGCGCACTGTGGTTAGATGCAACTGTAGTGTGTAACCGCGTGTTATGGTTAAATGCAATCGCAGTGCGCAAGCACATGCAACGGTAAGTACATTCCCAATGCACAACCCAATTAAATGCACTCTCAAAATACAATATACATATTCCACACACGATTATAATATCAAATACAAACAAATAAAAACTCAAACAATTATAATGAAATATATAAATAGGATACATAATTATAATACCATGTACAAATATCACACACAATTATAATATCACATACACATAATTATAAAATCAAAAGTATAACAATTATAATATTATAGATAACCATCAACACTACATGTAAACAAAATAATAATTCACTTAGTCAGAGAAAATAATCTAAACTAGTAACATAAATTCACTTAGTAACATCAATTCTTTCCTACAAAAAGTATATGATAAAATCAATAGAATCTATATCAGTTACACAAAATTATAAACTTAGATAACCAAGTGACTGTGCTTCCTATTGCATCATCGAGAAAATACATTTGGTCAAATTAGGTCAACTTTCTCTATAAAAATTCTATCAATCCAAACTTTCTAGCAAGATCCATGAAGAGGAACATAATGCACTTTTACTTTTGGATCTGTGGATGCAATTCGACCTTCTACAACAACTCTATTAACAGACCAATGAAGCAACCTACATAATATCAAGGGCATTTAAACAAACACTTATTAGTATTCTTATTACAGTACAAAATACAACTCAAGCAAGATGTTTACAAAGACACCACTGGGAAATGACAATTCAGCGTAAAGCATATACAAAAAACACAAGGAACTAAATAGCTGCCACAAATATTTCAAATGGATATTAACTATATATGTTTTATTTAACACTACGATATTTATCTTCATTATTGTTAAATGATGCAGCGATAGCTTCTTTGGCTCTATCCATTGACTCATAAATATAATCCATAGGAGACCTTTTTTCACCGTCAACCAGCCGCAATACTTTCACCAATGGACCGTCGACTTTTAATGCAAAAATTATATTTTTCCAAAAAGAAGGCATCAATATCACTTCTACTATACATTTTCCAACTGTCTCTTTAGAAAATCAACTATTTGCCCACTTTTCAGATGTAAACATCTTTCTCAGATTTGCTTGTTGTACGTGAAACCTCTTTAAAGTCAAAAAAGTAATTGCGAAATGTGTTTTTGTTGTTCTTACCATGTCTCTCTGTCTAGTAAACTTCCTCATCATGCTTAATACTTGTAGTTTATTGTAAATATAATCATTCACCATCAATGCTCATTGTTGTAATTTTTTTAGATGAGGAATTTTGAATATATCCTCGAGCAACAAATCTAAACAATGAGTTGCACAGGGAGTCCAGTACAAGTGTGGAAATCGGTTTTTCAAAAGACGGCCTGAAAAAACAAAGAAATTTTAGTCAAAAAAATTGGAAATTTGATCCAATTCTTAATTGAAAGTAACGTAAATTTAAAATATTACCTGCACTGACATTGCATCTTGCATTATCTGTTACAACATGAACCACATTCTTTTCTCCAATGCGATACACAAATTTAGGAAGTAACTCAAACATCTTGTCAGCTGTGTGAGAATAGTCTGAAGCATCAACTGATTCAACAAATACGCTTCCTTTAGGACCATTTACCAAAAAATTTATAAAAGTCCTACCCTTTTTATCCGTCCACCCATCTGCCATGATTGTGCACCCAAACTTAGCATGATCTTCTTCGTGAGATTTGAGAAGCAAGTTTGTATTTGCCAACTCCTTATTCAAATACTCAACCCTCACTTCATGATATGATGGAGGTTTCATCCCTGATCCAAATTGCCCAATAGCTTCAATACAAGGCTCAAAAGAATAAGATTTAACAACATTGAAAGGAATTTTAACATCATACATCCATGTAACAAATTTCTCAACCGCAATATCTCTTAATTTTTTTTTATCATATTATCCTTTCTTTTTTGCAAATCTTTGTTTGGCAATTTCATCAACATCTTTCATAAAATAAAGATTAATAGGTCCAATTTGTTTACACTTTTTACCTTGGATCGTAGGATAGATGTTTAGATCGGATATTGGTCGTTTCCCTTTCACTTTAGTTTGAATATCATCTTCATATTCTTCCAAATATTCTGAATCAACAATATCATCAGAATGAGAAATATCATCCATTTGATTTTTCAAATTACTCTTTTCTTGTATGAACTCTCTAATTTCTTCTTTAACATGCTCGAGACATTTCGGACAAGCTTTCACATTTTTATTGCCTCCAATTAAATGTAACTTGTGTCGATAAATTCCCCCATTTGTTATTTTACTGTAAAAAATACAACTGACAATATTTGAATTTTTAGGATCTGAACATGTTGTATAATTCCAAGTCATATCCTTTCGAGTTGATGGAATTGTTGTAATTAACATGGTCAAGATAACTGAAATCAATAATAATGAATCAATAAAAAAAAATACTAAACGGTAAAAAAAAATAAACAGTAAAAAAAATACTAAACGATAAAAAAATTAATTTAATTAATTTTGATTAAATATAATTAAAAAAATTAAAATCAATTTTAATAATAATAAAATTGTCAGTTGAAATTTATATATTAATAAAATAAATTTTAAAATAATTTATGAAATATTTTTAAATTAATAAGATATTTACTAAATTTTAATTAATTTTATTAGAACTATAGTTTGAAAAGTTGATTATTAAACCCTAAGTTGACAGAATCACTGCTAGTCGTCCTTGCAGTCCGTACGACGCCGTGCGACGACCTCGCACCCCCACGAAGGTCATGCGATGCCTCCGTAGCCTCGGGAGGAGGCCGTCTGGCGACACGTCGCGACCCCTAAAGTCGGCGATCATCCCACAGAGGTCGCCGAAAGTTGCTGCGGCCCATGAAGGCCGTCGTCTCGCAGAGGCCACGCGAGGCACCTGCAGGACCGCACAAGGTTGCGATGGTTATGCGAGGCCAGAAAAATACAAAAACATAAAAAAACATAAAATAAGATTCTTACTGATGGAGACATTGGCGTCGACAATCAAGCAGATAAAATATGGTGAGAGGGAGACGAGAGGCGATGGGTCAGAGGTGAGGCAACGGCGACAAGAGGTGGAAATCAGACTCAAGAGACAGAGGCGGACTTATATAGGGCTACAAAACTTCAAAAAAAAAAATTAACTTCGCTGAAGTACAAAAGCGAATGCCTCGTGTTTTATCACGAAGCGCAATGAAATGCGCACTTCCTAAACTTCATGCACTTCCACATTCTATGAAGCGCAACGTATGCACCTCGCGTCGCTTTGCGCTTAAGCGAGCAAAGCGCTCGCTTTTGATAACACTGAGTGAAACTAAGAGGATGTTTTGTCATGTAGTTTTGAGTGATTCAAGTACTCATCTTGACAGTCCTCAATAAAAAATATATTTGCAATTATTTCATCAAAGCAAACCACGAGAAACAAAGAGGCTGAAATGCCATCATTTACGCATTTTACTAAAGCAAAGTTCAAGAGACAAGGAAGCTAAATGTTATCATTTATACATTCTACTAAAGCAAAGTTCTAGACATAAGGAAGCTCAAATACCATGATCGAATTTTCTTTTTTATCTCTATGCTCTCCAAGTGCCTCCTCGTGTCATATGAAAAGATATTTAGTATGAGGAACACAAATAAGAAAATCAAACAAACAAGAGAATGCAGAGCTATTTTTTTAAACTTTAATTACAACTATACCTTTAGCCATAACAGTCTACAACTTCCAGCCTTTGACATAGTTAATAAGAATAACATTAGGGCCAAAGACCGTAGGTACAGTAGGAGGCCAGCAAAAGGCGATGAAATGAGGGTGACGGGTGCGTTCGCGACAGAAAGGGAGACGGAATGAGGCCGACGGACATCGATGGAAGGAGGTCGATATGTGTGTGAAATCGTGACGGAAAGGGAGATGGAATGAGGCTGTCGGACAATGATAGAAGGAGGTCGGCAGACGGAAGGAGGGCGGGGGTGCATGAAATTGCGATGGAAAGGGAGACGGAATGAGGCCAATGGACATCAAAGGAAGGAGGCCAGCAAACGACAATGAAAGGAGGGTGATGGGTGTGTGAAATCACGGCGAAAAGGGAGACGGAACGAGGTCGTGACGGATGAAGGGCGAGGTGTGTGAAATCGCGACGGAAAGGGAAAGTAAACAGCGGAGGTTTAAAGTAATAATGTAACCTATTAAACGTATAATTTGAGATGCATGCCGTGAATTTTTTTTTATGAGACTATGAATGGGTCATATTAAAAAGATTTATATATTTTAAGTTAATTAAATCCATTTTATATCATTATTAATTAAGAAATTATATATATACACGATTAAAAATATAATTTCTTAATTAATAATTATTTTTAACAACATATAGTATTACGCATCATGAATAGTACTTTTAACTACACATTAATGCGTGCTGTAAATAGTAGACTTTTAATAACATGTCCTTTAATGTGCACTGTTATTTGTAAAAATAAACTACTATTCGTAGCACACTTGATTAGGTGAACCATAAAAACTATTATTAACAACACGCTATATATGTGCACCATTGATGGCACACTGTAGAAAGTCAAATTTGTTATAGTGTATAAAGAATGTAAAATTATTCTCGGAGAAAACTTAACTATCCAATATAAGTTGATGGTGTTAGATATGAGCCTTAAGCATAGTATTCATAAAAAGAAAAATATGTATGACTCCTAGGATTAAGTGATCAAAGTTAAAAGATGAAAAATGAAACATATTTAAAGAGAGGATAAAGTTTAAGTATTAGAAGAAATTCATAATGACTCAAATACAACATGGGATAAGATGACATTAAAATTAAAAATGATAGTCAAAGACTCTTAGGCGAGTCAAAAAGATGTGCACCATTAAGTAAAAAATCTTGATGGTGAAATGAAAAAATACAAAAGAAAATGGAAGTAAAACGAAAAACCTATAAGATATTATACATTTGTAAGAATGAGAAAAACTTAAAAAAATATACAATGATTAAGAAGGAGGTCAAAAAAATAGTAACTTAGACTAAATGAAACTTTTGAATGCTTATATCAATATGAATACAAAAAAAAAGATATTTATTGAATAGTTAAAGCTAGAGAAAGAAAGACTAGAGATCTTGCCCAAATACTATGTATTAAAAGATGAATGCAATGGGGTACTAATGGACAATAAGAAAATAAAAAAGTGACAGAAGAGATATTTTCATCCATATTTTAATGAAGTTTTATATAATCAAATTAACCTAAGTAATTTAAGTAGGTCAAATGAGTATCGAAATTTAAATTTTTATCGTAAAATCCAACCTTTAGAAGTAGAGTAGACTTTAAATGTGATGCGAAATAGAAAAATAATTGAATCAGATGATATTCCGATAGAGGTATGGAAGTGCCTAGATAAGGTATTAGATGGTTTACAACATTATTCAGTTTGATATTGAAAATGAAAAAAATATCTAATCAGTGGAGGATAAATTCTCTAGTTCCTTTATATAAAAACAAAGGAGATATACAAAATTGTGCAATTATAGGGGCATTAAACTAATGAGTCATACCATAAAACTATAGAAAAAAATAATAAAAAAAAAGATTAAGGAAAGAGACCATGATGATCGAAAATCAATTTGGATTTATGTCGAAAAGATCAACAATAGAAGTTATACATCTCAAACAATTAATTGAAAAGTATCGGATACGAAAACAAGACTTACACATGGTATTTATTAATATTAAAAAGCTTATGATACAATTCCAAGAGAAATTACATGGAAAATTCTAGAAAAGAAAGAGATTAGTGTAGCATATATTGAAGCGATTAAGGACATATATGAGGGGACAATAACAAGAGTGAAAATATCGGGAGGATTAACTAAAGTATTTCCTATAAAGATAGAGTTACATTAAAGATTAATTTTAAGTTCTTATCTTTTTACACTAATAATGGATGAACTCACTAGACATATCCAAGATATGATACCATGGTGCATGTTATTTGCAGATAATATTATTTTGGTAGATGAGACACGTAAATGAGTAAATACTAAACTTGAATCTTGGAGGGAAATACTAGAAGTGAAAGGTCTTATACAAATAGAATAAAGACAGAATAAATGAAATTTAAATCATTAATATTAGATATAATGAGACAATTATTATATTAGAAAATAATGAGTTATCTTTAATTGAAAAGTTTTAAATATTTAGGATTGATTTTGCAAAATGATGGAGGAGTTGAGAGGGATGTCTTACATAGAATATAAGCAGAATAGTTGAAATGAAGAAGAACACCAGATATTTTTTGTGATCGTAAAATACCTTTAAAACTTAAAGAAATTTTTTACAAAATGACAATTAAACATCTTATGTTATATGGAGTTGAATGTTGGACGATGACTCAAGCACTTGAGCAGAAGATGAGAGTTGCAAAGATGAGAATGTTAAGATGAATATGTGGACATACAAGGATGGATAAAATAAGAAATGATAATATTAGAGCAAAAGTTAGTATTGCACCTATTAAGGAAAAATTTCGGGAGACACGTTTAAGATGATACAAATATATACTTAGACGATCAATAGATGTTTTAGTTAGATGATGTAAAATTATTACAAATACAAATCAAATGAGAAAGAGGAAGATAAAAAAAATTAGTTAGAAACAATAAAGCAAGATACAATTTATTTAAATATAAATGATGATATAGTAGGGAATAAAGTCCAATGGCTTAGGATAATCCATATAACCGACTCCACCTAGTGAGATAAGGTTTGATTGTTGTTGTCGTTGTTTTCTCAATGATGACCAAACCTCAGCCATGCCTAGTTGATGGCCACATCGACGAAGAGTTGGTAGCAAATTGAAGGGACAAAGAGGAAGAACACACTGATGTTTGAGTCTTTTTTTCCCCCTCAAGTTACCTAATCATTATGAATTTCTTGTCTTGTCATTATTTTGTATTTTGATTGCCATACTTAAAAAAAAAAAGAAGTTATTTTCTTCTCATTCAGTTTTTTCTTTTTCAATATTTCATCCTTATTGAAGTAAAATGGTAAAAAATTTACTCTTTTTTTCTTTCTCTATTTCTCCAATATTTTGTTGGCAATCATTTCATTCATTGGTTACTTCAAAAACTGGATTAACTAATTTTATCTTGCATTATATGCCATCTCTTTTGTCAAGCATATGTCGAAATTGACCTTATTTACTTCTTTGACATCTCACTTAGAGTAACATCAGGTTTTTACTCGTTGCCTCTCCTGATATTTTCCAAAATCTAATTCTGGAGTTGATATTTGTAAATATATCTTTTTCTCATTTGAAAATTTTAGAAATTTTTACTGTATTTAGAAACTTCAGATTTTTGTGATTATCTTTAGTTTAGGGGAATTTAGGTTCCAATGAAGTTGACTTTAGCATCACATCATTAGTCAGATGCTGAACCAGTGCTTCTAAACTGGATATGATCAATATCTATTTTTAGGGGTCAGTGAGATCTTTTTCTATTTAGTTTGACAGGCTAGACACCGATCGATATCTATGCTCCGTTTTTAGGGGTGTGGTAGATATATAGTTAATTCACATGTGTATTTGTTTGTTAATTGTTATTTTGAAATCGTACATATTATTTGGATATACTCTACTTTTTTCCTCATCAAATTGTTTTTTCTCTGTTATGTCTATCTATTTTTACGTGGATTTGCAGCTGTTTTAGTTGGCTATTATCATCCATATGCCAAATAAATAGTGATAGTTACTCTCATCTGGCAGTCAACTAACTTGCAGTTCTATTAAATTCAGGATTGCTATCTTGTCTATATTTTTAATGAGAAGCAGAATTGTACGACAATGGTATTCGCTTGAACCTGTGAATCAAGCCGGCTTCTGTCTCTACTTCTTCGAAATATAGGGATGAGAGCAATCCCTTTTAGTGGTCAAATGAGCTAGGTAAAAGCAATTCTTGAGAAACTACTTTTGACTGAAGTTGTTGAATTGCCTTGTCATAGCCTTTAGACTCGACTTGTTATTTGTATTATTACTAAATTGTCCTAGGAATTCTTTACCACAAATTTCCTACAGAAACTCACAATTGACTCTGTTCTGGTAAATTAATATGACAGGACAAGAGGCTGGGGGCTCTGAACTAATTCAAAGCGGGTGATTGTAACATCCTGATATGCAGAGATGTGGCTAGCAGGGGCCTTGATATTCCTTCAGTTGATATGGTTATCAATTATAATATACCAACAAACTCTAAGATGAATGCCTTTTCCATATGTTTGATATGGCTTAAAATCTTTATGTTCGTAGGTTTAGACAAATTTTGATGTCTTTGCTAAAAGCAGCTCTTAAGTTTTTCCCATTTTGATGCCTTTATATTCGTTGCCTTGAGTTCAAAATATCATTGTTAAACTCAAAGTGGGATTGATTTAGAGTAATACCGACTCATATGGATCTCTCCTTCTTCTTCTTTTTTTTTTTTTTTTTTTTTTTTTGTAAAATCGTCAACCTAAAGATCTCTCACCCCGATTTCACAAATATGAATGGAGTAAATAGTGCCCCCCTCGAATGGATCTCTTTTAAGTATCCATGTCATGGATCTAAGGCCCACAATAACAAGGACAGATAATGATACATGTCAACATTGTGCACTTAACCATGCACACCTATAACAAGGCTTCCTGTACAGGAGAAAAGGATGATGAAATCCAGCTTGCAAATGGCACAATCCGGATGATAGTGAAGAGAGATAAATTAGAGGAGCTATGCTCCTTGATCCGTTGGTAGAAATAATGATGGACTTTTAAATCCGAATGAAAATTTTAAATTCTACATCGAGATTCGACTCTTGTTTACTTATAACAGTATTTACTTGCTCTAGCTAATGGACTCTCCCGAGGGGTACAATGATTTGCAGACCTAGCTTATGTATAGGGCACTGCTTATACTTATCATTTTTGATATGTTCTTGCAAGGCAATTTTCTCTCTCCCTGTTTTTCTTGCCACAGTGAAACTAAAACGTTAAAATCTTGAGGGCTGTTGATTGCTTAGAAAATGCTATCTTTCATGGTCAGAACATATTTGCCACCCACAAAAATTGTAGACCTTTAAGCTGTTTGTGTGATGTTGCCTCTTGTGCATTGGTTTCTGATGTAGGTTGAGTTGAGCCAGGAACATTTGTGTTGGGACTGTTGGTATGGAATTTCTGAACATGAGGTTGGGCCTAATTTCATGTATAGGCGAATGAATTCCTCTCTTAAGATTTTTTTTTTCTAACAAATGTTGTGGTTCATCCTGCTTGACGTTTTCTGCTGTTTTGTGTGTTGTCGCTGGTTGGAGTTGATACAAGTTGCTGGAACTAATTATGATGTCAATAGCCTAGGGATGCTGATCGGCTGGCATTCTAAAATGCTGCAGTTTTGTTTCTATATTTTGTTGGTTCTTTTTTTTTTTTGTGCACAACATATTTATATATATATATTCTCTTTTGAGGGCTTTATTATGGGAGAAGAATAGATGAGCTTTGTTATGTACCTCAATATGCAGTTGCAAAGATTAAAAAAAGGAAGAAAGGAAGGAGAGGAGTTTGCTGATTCTGTGACAAAGTGATAATTTTGAGCTTTTATTATTCAACGAGTCAACTCTAGTTATATAGGAAGAGTTCATCCATTAACAACATAAATCTTTTCACTTCTGTTAAATGGAATGCTAGACTCCAAAATCTCTGAGTCGCTTGTTATATGACTGAATAAACCCCGAACCTATAGTCCAAAATTTTATAGGGGTTGCCAAAAGCTCGAGTATGAAGACACGTTCACCAGATTACAAGTGACTCCTGTCCTGGTTCAAACTAATTCATGAAACACACATCTCATACAATTCCATAAATCTTTTCAATCATTAAAACTGGTCAAAACTCTGTTAAAATGCAGCAAGCAAACATCAGAAGTAGCATCTCCAGGTCATAGCAAGTTCTAGATAATTTAATAGCTTTGTTGCTGATCTGACTACATACCTACATCTCATGACCAGCTTACAATCAGTTCACAACAGAAAGTAGAAAAAAATTCTAGTCTAGTAACAGCAAATATGTTTACAATCTCTATTGTCATGAACAAAAACTGAAGATTTAGCTTGTTGGGTCATTAAGTTCATCTCCATGCGCATGAAACAACCAGAGTCCTATTCTTCCATCCAAGATAAAGTACACCATCGCGCTCTTCAAGCCAATAGTGTTCCGAGTAGTTCTGTAATAGTGTCTTGATGGTTGCATTGACCATAGGACTAAGAGGGCATGGTCTAAACCCTGCCATCATAAACCGAGACCTCCATTTGCCATAGAGCTCATGTCTTTCCACTCTTTCCTCCCCCTCACAAGCAATTATGTTAACTATGTCCCTTGCAATGCAATGCTGCTCTACATTGATTCTCTCTTTGCTGTCTCTTGCAACAGTGACATCTACTGACTCAAACATGGCAGTATAGTAGTCCAGGGTCTCAAGAAATCTAGGAAAAAATGGAGCAGTATTTGTGTTGGATTCTTGTTCGACAAGTGTAACTATCTTCGGGGAGAAGCTCTTAACCATCCTTATAAGCCTGTCGCGGTGATTTCTTGTGCTCACACTCTCATCTGGCATGTGATGCAGCTGAAAAGGAAAGTTCACTGCCACTGCCTCCCCAGGTCGAATGCTGATAAGCTCAGGTTCCACATCATAGCCTGAAATAGCAGCACCGTGGAATTCAAAGGGCACTTTACAAGATTCAGCAAGTTGTGACAACCTCTGGCCCACTAAATGTAAACCGCCACCACGTGCATAAGCAGAATTTGAGTCATCAACTCCAGTAATTCTAACACATGGCGGACCACCAGGTCGTGCTGCAAAAGCTTGAATGAGTGTTACCCACTGGCTTCCCTGGGCAATCTGGAAATCAATAATGTGAATCATGTCTTCGTCCTTTACAGCGTCAGCAATTGCTCCATTCGCAGACAGGTAACCAAATTTGAAGTAGGGACAGACCTCATAAAGAAGGCGCATGTAAGAGAGAAGATCTGAGCTAATGGGTTCTTTGCACTTCAAAGATTTGTAAATGGAACTCCCTGAGGAAGCCAATCTAGCAATAAGGCCTTCAAGCAAGTATGCTCCCAATCGTTGCATCGGTTCACCGGATACTGAAACCATATGTTTTAGATCTGAAATCAGCCATTCAACAGCAATCAGATCATTCTCTGCAACAGCTCTAGCACAGGCTATCAGAAGTTGTTTCAAGTCTCCTCTGGGAATTCCCATCACCTGTTTCCACTTCTCTGGCTCCAGGGATAGATGGCCTAGGCAGGTGTCCTCAAAGGTCTCAGCCATATCTGAATCAGGCCCCAGCATAGCAGCCTCTATCTCCTTCAACCTGTTTCTAAGATCCTTTGGGTCTTCGGTGATACAAGAAGCACTAATTGGAGATCCATAGATATTATCAGATTGAGAATCTTGCTGGGATAACGGGCTTCCACTGCTAGTTGTGCAATCAAAAGATGGAGAGTGGTGTCTAACGTAATTAGTGTTTGATAAAGAGGACTCCAGAGTACAAAACTGAACATGATTGATCTGTGATTGAGTTGTTTTTGGTTGAGACCTATCTTCAGAAGAGAAAGAATGTGCAGATTGGTGATCTTGAGGCCTAAATTGAGAGTCATCATATCCCGAAGGCATGGAGTTTTGATACAGTGATTTCTGGTGTTTCTCAAAGGCTCCATGCTTTGCAGATGCTTGCATTTTGAAGTATAACCACTATGCAGATTGTAAAGAATCTAGCAAATCAGAAAAAGACTAACTGAAAGATTGTCCAAGTGAAGACTCCTTTGCATTTGCTCAACTACTTGCACAATAACAAGAATTTACCTGAAACAACATATATCCATATGGATGAGCATCAACTTATTCTTTCTGTTGTTCTATTAACTGAAGCAGACACACAACTAAGACATATTTTAATGCGATAAATTCAATAGTCAGGAGAAATGTAGGATAAAGAAACCAACTAACCAGTAAAATCATCACAACTTTCCTCAAACGAATTGGTACCACATATACAAGATGTCCCCAGAAAAGAGGAGAGGATTACAAGGAGGATGTAAGAAGAATCAATATGGTGAAATCCATAAAAATGATCAACTAGCATCCAACAACTTTTGAAAGCATCATTTTGCTTAATTTTTGCAGTTTGATAAATGAGTTCCAAAAACATATCCGTTTTGGTTGTCCTAACATTTTTTTTTTAGCAAATGAAAATGTGACACTTACCAATCATCATATTTGCTTAGCAATAAGTAAACTTTGTACCAAAAACAAGCGATTGAACTTGCTAGAGAAAAGAACTGCTGTATAGAACAGTAGTTGTGTCTAAGACTCCTAGTCCACGATCCATAGTAAGTTTCAACTAAAACACACAGAAATTAGTAATAGTTTGACTTAGATGATTGATCCTACCCGAGGACAAGGTGTAAAAAACCTAGAAGGAAGAAAGATTTGCATATTCACCATGAAAACCAGCAATTCCTTTGTACTATTAACCAAGACAGACAACCAGAAAATGGCAAAATAAAGTAGTAGAAAATGAAAGAAACACAAAGGAGGAAGCAAATGACAATTAAAAAATAATCGCTCAAAGATCTCAAATGCCTAATTCCATAATTCCACCCACATATTGGTATGTACATAACCATGATGAGAAAGAAAGAAACTCAAAACCAAATTAGTAGTTTTTAAAATAAAAAATAAAAACTTTCCTAGCAGCAAAAGAGACCTCGAGGCAAAGGGAAAGCGATAGGGAGAAAAGAACCCTGCGTTATTTAGAGGCAGCGCAGCTCCGCCCATGAGGGATTTCCAAATCAACGCCAAAAAGCCGTACAAATGTCATGTGAAGGCCAACTCACCTAGCCAACACCCTTCTAAAAATCCCGACACACAAGAACCAAAAATTCGTTTTTTCCTTAGGAATAAGGGGAAAAAAAGACTAGAAATCACATAAAGTTCGAAAATTGGTCAACAACAACATCCCACATCTCTGAAATACTCGAAGAATCCTCTGCCAAATTAAGCATGTAAAGTAGCTTAGGAGTCTACATACCTGGGTAGGACTTGAGATTCCAGTAGAATACATCCAAGGAAGAGTTTAAAGAAGAAGTAGAAGAAGAAGCAGTAAAGGACAGAGAAGAACGAAGAATGAAGAGACCAATTTTCGACCTGGGAATCGGAGAACAAGTCGATGAAGGGATGAGAATTAATTATATAAAGTAAATAAACAAATAAGATAATGAAAATGGGCGCTCTGTACAATTTGCTGCAACCCAAATTCTCAGCATAATTATTAAAATTGTTACACAAGATTTTAGAAAAAGGAGAAATTTAATAAAACAGAAATGGAATGGCCAACCCAATCCCGCGTTCTTTTGTGAAAAAGAAGTTCCCTGCCTTCGTCCTCCCCTCAACGTCATTTATGATCTGTACTTTCTGGTCAAATTTGGAACTTTATTTTCGTGGCAAATTGTGCTTTTTGGAATAATTTAAATTTATATTTGTGGTGCAGAAACGACTGCGTAGTTTGCGATGATAAGGTTGGATTACGTTGAATCGAATTTGACTATGATGACATTTTTGATCGTGTATAAAAGAAAATAATTAGGGAAGAAAATCACTGCCTCAATTTTGTTATTAAAGCAATTATTTAAATTGAACTCTTGGGATGTCCAAATTGAATTTCTTTTTTTTTTATAGAAATTCTCATATTATACCCGTTGTTGGATTGACCGTGTTGATCCAACGGTCAAGTTTGATTAACAAGTTAGGCGATGAATTGACGGCTCAAACCGGTAGAGTTTGGTATGACAACGTGGAGTTTATCTCGCTTACACTCTCAAAGAACCTTTTCGATTGTCGAAATACTTTTTCGGATAATAAATGTGCCTTCTTTTGATATCATTATTATCAATTTAATCTTATCGACCGTCGAGTTATCCCTGTGGATATCAAGATATCCTTTCGAGTAAACTTATTCTTACATAAAAATATTTTAAGATCAAGGTGAAGGTGAGATCTTTTTTCCTTCAGATGATATTGCTCCGTTCAAATTTTTACGATTTATCAAAAATCATCTTCCAAGATACAATAACCTAAGTCTCAAAATAAGAGTGTTTCGGTAGAAGAGTAATACCTTCTCAAGTTCTTCCAATCGTGCTACTAGCTAGGTGGTAGAGATCTCTGCTCAAAATTAATACAAAATTAAAGGGGGTTAATTCCCTGACATTAACCCTGTGATATTTAAGTTAGAACATGAAATATATTTCTTTGAATATAGTTAATTAAGAAATGGTGTGCCTCAACATACCTGATAAGCGTGTATTTTATCACGATTATAAGTTCAATTTAATTATCCAACCCTCTAACTAATATAGTATAGAGAAATTCGAGTCATCTCCCAATAAAATGAAATGACTAGATAATAATTTTAGGATCAATTTATTCACAATTAAAAATTTTAGAGTTTTTTAAACTATAAATGGGAGTTTCAAAGACATGAATTGAAAATCAAGAAACTAAAATAATCACTTAATGAAAATCTAAACTACCTAAACATGCAGAATAATTCATGAACTTGGAATTATGAAATGAAACTAATCTAATCTAATGCATTGGAAGAAACCACTAAGAACAAAATTCATTATAACCCTCGTAACTGTTGATGCCGTAAGCATCACTTCTTAATTTTGATGTATAAATCACAGTTAAGAGTTAGGATCTACTTGTGATCTAATATAGGTGTTAAGTGTACAGACTTAACAGGAAGTCCTAGTAAGTCGTGTTGACCGGATATTAGGCACGTATCTTGACAGATCATGAGGACCGAACACCAGACATGAAGTCCAGATGGGTCACGTGGATCGGACATTTGGCATGAAGACCGGTTGGGTCAGGAGACCGAACAATCGGTAAAAAGTCCAGATGGGTCAGGCAGATCGGACAGTTAGTGGAAGTCCTGACGGGTCAGATCGGATGTCAAAAATGGTAAGTCTGGCAGGTAGCCGACAGATAAGCCTCGAGTGAAAAGGTGAGGCCGAGTCCTCTTTAGGGGGACAAAGATAGGCGTCGATCCGATAAAAAATCTGTGTGGGACGTAGTAGTCGAGATCGAACAGTATTACTACTACTATCATATTTAATATCTTATACTAATCCTATTTTGAAGAGAACAGTCGACTGAATGGATTCAAATCGACTGAACTCCAGTCGACTGGAGTTGTATCAGTCGACTAGATTCCTATTTGGTAGGATCAGCTGGTGATCAATTGAAGATCGTGCGACGCAGATGGAAAGGGCTTGACTCGACTGAAGAGCTTGAGTCGACTGAAGAGGAAAAATTTCCAATGCGGAGCCGAGTGACGTGGAGTCAATTGGAGAGAATTCAGTCGACTGGAAGACCACAAGTTCCATATCGACGGGCTGATGTGGAGTCGACTAGAAGACATTTCAGTCGAATGGAAAGAGTTTATAAAAGTTGTGCTTGACCAGATCCAATTATCAAATTCTATTTATGTCGAAGTGCTGTCAAAATTTCCTCATGACCACAAGAGCTTCAACCATTCTGAAGGACTCTTTTTCGACACCTCGCGCTGCACCTATACTACATATTGTGTCGGTATAAAATAATCGTTAATTCTTTTTTATTTCGCTTGTAAATTTAATTTCAAGAGAGAGTAGGTTGTTACTCTTCTCTTACATTTGTAAAAAACGAACTCCCTCCGAAGTCGAGAGTTCTCGAATCGGAGGGTATTATAGAGATTGCCTATCGAGGTAGCTTTTGGTAGAGCTACGAGCCTTGAAGTAGCAACCTAGTCTAGGTTGTGAACCAAATAAATTGCCAGTGTCTTTGACTGCATTTAATTTCCGCTGCATACTCGTATGAAAATTATTAAACACCGAGATTCATCCTCTCTCTCGGCTTACTCGATCCTACAATTGGTATCAGAGCAGGGGCGTTTCGAGTTAGTTAAACCACCATCATGAGCTTTAGATAATTTTTTATTGCTTTAGATAAATTTTTATTCCATTAGATAAATTTTTAAATTCATATTAAAATAATTTTTTGCATATTAAAATAATTTTCTACATATTTAAATTTATTAAAATAATTTTCTGCATATTTAAATTAATTAAAAATCGTTTTCTGTATAATTAAATCAATTAAAATATTTTATACATATTTAAATTAATTAAAATTAAATCAATTAAAATATTTTATACATATTTAAATTAATTAAAAATTGTTTTCTGCATATTTAAATCAATTAAAATATTTTCTACATATTTAAATTGGTTAAAAATTATTTTCTGCATATTTAAATCAATTAAAATATTTTCTGCATATTAGATTTATTTTATTTAATTTTTTGCATATTAAATTTATTTAATTTAATTTTTTGCACATTAAATTTATTTAATTTAATTTTCTGCACATTAAAATTATTTTAGTTAATTTTCTGCACATTAGATTAATTTAATTAAATTAAATTTTCTACACATTAGAGTTATTTAATTTGTTTTTCTGTATTTAGAGAATATTTTTTTAATGATGTCTCATCTAGAGGGATACAACACCGTATTGGAACGTAGGTGGCCGGCTAGAGGGGGATGAATAGCCTTCAATCGTCGTACGGTGGAATATGATCGTTCGTCGTACATCGCTTGTCTACGATTGTTGTTAGCGCAGCAGAAATAATAGAAATGATAACAACAATACACAAGATATACGTGGTTCAGAACCGAATGGTTCCTACTCCACGGGCGAGCTCACCGAGCTCTAATTATGCACACGACACTGTAGGAGATTTGAGGCCGCTAGAGGGGGGGTGAATAGCGACGTGACCGTTCGATGATGGAAATCGTTCGTGATCGTCTCTACAAAACTCGTTATGCGCAGCGGAATAGTAATAATAAAAGCAATAACGAAATGAAAAACCACGAACACAAAGATATAACGTGGTTCGGAACCGAATAGTTCCTACTCCACGGATCGAGCTCTAAAGAGCTCTAGCGACGCCAATGCAATCACTAATCATAAATACTCCTTCTCGACACAAGTCGGAGGCGGAGAAACCTCGTACAAAAGATTACAATAATAATCTAAATGGATACAAGTAAATACAATAGTGAAATACAATGCAAGTAAAGAAAACTACTTTACAAGAGCACTTTGGTTGTCTTGAACTAGCCTTGAAGGACTAGAAGAGCACCAACAATTCCCCTTCAAATCGCCCAAGAAAACCGCTATATGAGCCTTCCACGAATAGCTACTTTTATCCTCCATCGGGCTGGATTTTCACCGAGCAGTCGATTGCCATAAGTCACATCATTGCGCCAACATCAGAGTCGTGAGACAACACTCAATCCACGATTGGACAAGTTCCAGCGGTACTCTCACGATCGCCAACATTGGCGATTGGCGCGATCGCTAACGATCGTAGTCGATCGCCGATCGACTACGAGCATTCTCGTTCTCACAACTCAACCGATCGACTTCCATCCCTTAGCGATCATTGCCGTCGGCATCGATCATTGCTCTAATGAGCGATCATTGCGAGCAATTTCAGCTCTTAAACGACAGTCGAACTCAAGTCGACTCACGACAGTCGAACTGGCCATAATGTCAGTCGACTGCCAACCTCAAAAATGAGGTTTTAACCCAAGTATGATTCCCCCATACTTGCTAGACCACTCTTAGCCTAGACTTAAGCCTTCTAGCCACCTCCATCAGCCTTATGGCTCTTGGATCCCTCCAAGTCATCCATGACTTGTTCATCCATCGTGCTAGCCTTCAGGTGCTTCCATCGGCTATGTCATGCTAACGGTGTCCACACCGCCAAGGCACATTGGACTTACGCCGCCAAGACTCTGCTTGGACTTTACGCCGCCAATATCAAACCCCTTGAACTTCTCAAATGCCAAGACTCAAGCTTAGAATTTCCCTTTCCAACCCATGTTGGACTTTCCATGCCAAGACCCATGCTTGGACTTTCCTTGTGCCAAGTACTCAAGACTTGGACTTTCCCAAATGCCAAGTGTCCCACTTAGACTTACCATGCCAAGTACTCATGACTTGGACTTTACAATGACAATTACATTGTCATATGTTTTTGTCGAAACATCAAAACATCACTCGAGTCAAACTCGAGTCCTGGTCAATCGTGACCTGGGCCGATTGCACCAACAATCTCCCCCTTTTTGATGTTTGACAAAAACCACACAAACCATTAAATTAGAACACTAACTCAAAACTCTTACCAATTATTCTAAATTGGTAATCCCAAACATTTTTCCAAACATTCTCCCCCTTTTTGACCTACATCAAAAAGGTTATTTCTCCAAGGAGGTCAAAGTCTCATGTCCCAATGAGATCTTACAATCTCCCCCTTGATCCAAAAATACCTAGGATGCCTACCATCTTCCTAGTGATAAGTCTCATATCACTCAAGAGAGACAATCCTATACTTTCTCTCCCAATTTTCAAATTGGGTTTCTCAAAATCCCATCAATTTTTCCAATTGATGATACTCTCCCAATAACTTCTCCCCCTTCAAGAAGAGAAACACATCCATCATTCCAAGATGGATAACTCCCCCTAAAGGCTTACTCCCCCTTGATCATTGCACCAACAATATCCTTGGAAAGTTCCTAAGCCAATAGGAACTCTAAACCATCAAAATTAAGGTTCTAAGTTCAAACATGAACTCTTCCACCCTTAAATTCGATACTTTGACCTAACACCTCTCCAAATCCATATCCAATGGATTTTTACCCTTTATAATGCTTTCCAAAGCATATCCTCGGGTTAGGAGTGGTTAGGAACCTTTACCATGGCTGAAAATGGGCTAACCAACCTTGTTTTTCCCGAAATCAACTTGACAGTCGACTACTTACGATGTGCCATCCATTATTGCCATCGGTGGCGATCGATAATCAAATTCTCAAATTTTAACTATCACAATTTAATTTCAGAAAATCATAAGTAATTCTACGTATATCGAAAAATTACGAAATTTGATACGTATATTACTTATAGTCAATACAATGGATGAAAAATATTTAAAAATTATTTTACTCATAAAATATCGAGATTGATACAAAATCCAAAACCATTGAAATTTTCAATGTTTTGGCCCTACTTTGTATCAACTTCATCAATGGTTATTGCTATCAAAAGATAGACTTCACCAAGGTTTTCTAAATGGATTTTAAAATGATTTTGAAAACCTATATTGGATCATATTTCTTGTGCTCAATGTACATGACTTGTATACAAGCTTTCCCAATGATCCACCATATGCAATTAGATGAGTTTTAGTTCATCTAGATGCAAAAACTATGCACCTTGAACTCAACTCATATCCTAGCATCTCACATGTATCTAGGGTGTATAAATACACATACATGTCAATGTAATGTGAGATGTGAGTTTTGTTCTCCCTAAACTAGAGTTTTATGTATTTTTCTAAGGCAACTCTACTTGATTCCCTTATAAATGGGACTCCAAGTCATGCCATTGTCCTTAAATCAATTTTAATCAATTAAATGCATGAAATGATCATGACATAATAATAGAAAAAATAAAACATGACCAATGATCATGATGTCATGACATATGATATAAAACTTAAAGCACATGACATTCAATCCTAATTCCTAAACATAATCATGACATATAAATGATAAGAATAGGCATGATGTCATGACATGACATATGACAAACAAGACATGACATATAAAATATATAGGTATAATAATACCTAAATTTTAATATTTGTTGCCATTTCATATAATTAATTATATTTTGCCATATTTCTACTTTTCTCCCTGGTATGCCAAAAATCCAAAATGGCACACTAACCTCTAAACCTAAATCGTGTCAATTTAATTGATTTTTCATAATTCCAAAAATACATTGGCACATCCTAAAATCTTTTAGGATAAAAAACTCAAATGTATTTCCAAGGTAACCATAACCTTGAAAATATTCTAAAATGCCACCTTTACCATGGTTGAGTTAACTACTCTTCCATTTAAAGTTGACACACCCTAAACCCACCTAGCGTGAATCAATCACGCTCTTAGGAACCCAAAATCTATTTGAGTTCCTAGGGTTAATTAGATATTCCTTAGGGATAACCTCCCTAGATACCCTCCTAGGCTTGTTAGCCTTGGTCATTTTGGTCTTACCTAGGTTGACTCTAGGGGTAACTCCCCTTGCAACCTTCTTAGTGGCCACCCTAGGTTTCCTAAAAACCCTAGCTACTAGGCACAAACCTTGGTTACTCTTAGGGATAACTTCCCTAGTAACCTTGGTCTTCCTAGATATAGATTGTGTTCCATAATCTAATGGAACATTATGATAAGTCATCTTAGGCTTAGGTTTGTGACCCAAACCTTGCTTGCCCTTGGTTGACTTTTATCTTTGAGGTCCTAGGTGTTGACTTTGACTTTTGGACCTAGACTTTTGATCGCTTGACCCTTTAAATTGATTTTGCATAATTTTAAGGGTCTTTTCTAGTTTTTCAAGCCTTAACCTCAAGGCTTGGTTCTCTAATTCTAATTGCCCAATTTTAGAATTTTGATTTGGTCTTTGGACATGGGACTTCCTAGGCATATGCCTAGTCCACTTGGGATTCAAACCTAGGTGCTCTTGTATTTTCTTGATAGATTCCCTAGGTAAGGTATTTTTAGGGACATTAGTCCCAAATTTCTCCTTATTTCCTAAGTGGACACTTTTAGCTCCTAAACACATATATCTATTATTTCTAGCATGCTTTTCATGTACAATAGAAAGAGAATTAAAACCCCTAGCATGCTTTTGCCTATTAACTAAAGAAGATGCATTATTGAAATATACCTTAGGGTTAGTCTTAGCTCCCCCTACTTGTGATGCTCCTTCTTGGGTCTTTTTGCTCCCCCTAGGACATTGATTTCTATAATGTCCTTTTGAATTGCACTTGAAGCATATGATGTGTTCCTTGCCTTTAGGTGTTAGAAAACCGGCGTCCTTGACTTTTGGTGCCGGTGGAGCTTTCCTAATCTTTTTTGGGCACTTGCTCTTGTAGTGCCCGGTTTCCCTACACTCAAAATATATTATATGCATTTTATTATTAATACATATGTTTGAGTTACCTAGGGTAGTGGTGGAGTTCTCTTGAGTTTGCTCATCTTGATCGGATGTTGAAGGCTCTTCTTGAGGTTGCTCCGATGTAGATGGTCTCTCCTCCTCAATCCTAGAAGTGAATACTTCTTCCACTTCTTCCACCTCTTCTTTCTCCGATCCGGAAGTTGACTCCTCACTTTCTTGTGAGGATGATGAAGCTTCCTCTTCGATCTCCTCCTCTTCCAAGTCTTCTTGGATCGATTCGAAATTGTCGTAGAACTTGACCAACTTGTTCCACAACTCCTTGGCATCCCTATAGCTTCCTAATCTAGACAAAATGTCGTTAGGTATCAAATTAACCAATATTTTTGTTACCTTAACGGTTGTCTTGAATTTTTGCCATTGCTCCTCGGTCCATCGCTTCTTTTTGAGGATTTCGCCGTTCTCTCCTCTAGGAGTATCAAAACCTATAATCACGGCAAACTAATTTTCTATATTCGACATTAGAAAATATTCCATCCTACCTTTCCAATACGCGAAATCTTCGTGGTCAAAGGCGGGTGGAGTCGCTATGTCATCGCCCCATCTTTCTTGAAGATCCATCGTCTTCCCTCTAGCTTCTTTAGCTCCCGGCGGTTAGTCCGTAGAAGAGCCCCGGGCTCTGATACCAATTGTAGGAGATTTGAGGCCGCTAGAGGGGGGGGGTGAATAGCGACGTGACCGTTCGTTGATGGAAATCGTTCGTGATCGTCTCTACAAAACTCGTTATGCACAGCGGAATAGTAATAATAAAAGCAATAACGAAATGAAACAACCACGAACACAAAGATATAACGTGGTTCGGAACCAAATGGTTCCTACTCCACGGATCGAGCTCTAAAGAGCTCTAGCGACGCCAATGCAATCACTAATCATAAATACTCCTTCTCGACACAAGTCGGAGGCGGAGAAACCTCGTACAAAAGATTACAACAATAATCTAAATGGATACAAGAAAATACAATAGTGAAATACAATGCAAGTAAAGAAAACTACTTTACAAGAGCACTTTGGTTGCTTGATCTTTGGTTGCCTTGGACTAGCCTTGAAGGACTGAAAGAGCACCAACAATTCCCCTTCAAATCGCCCAAGAAAACCGCTACATGAGCCTTCCACGAACAACTTCTTTTATCCTCCATCGGGCTGGATTTCTGCCTAGCAGTCGACTGTCATAAGTCACCAGTCGACTGCCAACACTATAGCTATGAGACAACAGCTCAATCCACATTGGACAAGTTCCAACGGTACTCTCACCAGTCGAATGCCAACATTGACGATCGCTAACGCCGTAGTCGATCGCCTACGATCGACGGCATTCTGTCGCATCATGACTCGCGCGATCATTGCCATCCCTTGGCGATCGTGCTCAATGAGCAATGATCGCTTCCAATGAGCAATGATCGCGCAATTTCAGCTCTTAAATGGTAGTCGAACTCAAGTCAACTCATGGCAATCGAACCGGCCATAATGCCAATCGACTGCCAACCTTAAAAATGAGGTTTTAACCCAAGTATGATTCCCCTATACTTGCTAGATCACCCTTAGCCTAGACCTAAGCCTTCTAGCCACCTCCATCAACCTTACGCCTCTTGTATCCCTCCAAGTCATCCATGACTTGTTCATTCATCGCGCTAGCCTTCAGGTGCTTCCATCGGCTATGTCATGCTAACGGTGTCTACACCGCCAAGGCACATTGGACTTATGCCGCCAAGACTCTGCTTGGACTTTACGCCGCCAATATCAAACCCCTTGAACTTCTCAAATGCCAAGACTCAAGCTTGGACTTTCCCTTGCCAACCCATGTTGGACTTTCCATGCCAAGACCCATGCTTGAACTTTCCTTGTGCCAAGTACTCAAGACTTGGACTTTCCCAAATGCCAAGTGTCCCACTTGGACTTACCATGCCAAGTACTCATGACTTGGACTTTACCATGACAATTACATTGTCATATGTTTTTGTCGAAACATCAAAACATCACTTGAGTCAAACTCGAGTCCTGGTCAATCGTGACCTGAGCCGATTGCACCAACAGACACTAGCTAAACACTCCTTCTCGACAACACGTTGGAGGTGGAGAAACCTCGTACAAGCAATTATAAAGTAATATAGAAATACAAACAAGAATACAAATACAATACAAAAGAACACTTTTCACCGATTGATTTTGATCACTTGTTTGTTGCTTGCTTTGGTTGGCTCTTGAAGGACTAGAATGCATCAGCAATTCCCCTTCAAAGTCTCCCTTAAAGTCTTGGCGAAATCCTCCATCTGGAGCTCCATTTATAACCTGCATCAAGCTGATTTCATGCCCATCAGTCGACTGATCGTGACCATCAGTCGATTGGTCCTGTAGTCGTTGTCTCACAACGACTCGATCCACGCTGGCCAAAAGACAACGGATCCATCATCAGTCAACTGATCATGCCCATCAGTCGACTGATGATCACATCAGTTGAGTGCTGGCGCGAGCACTCGACTGGAAGACCTTCTGTGGCCGAAAACACCCCGATCAGTCGATTGATCTCCCTCATCAGTCGATTGATGGTGTTATCAGTCGATTGCCATCCCTCGACAGTCGACTGATCAGCCAGACCCTAGTCAGTCGAACACCAGTCGAACCCTAGTCGACTGGCACCTATGTCAGTTGACTGATGTCGGATAAAACCTCAAACACCAAGTTGTTTGAGCATCTGACCGTTAGTCTTAGCCACTTGGCCAAGTCCACCTCATCCCTCATGGAGTTTCCCATCGAAGCTCTCTTCCCTCGGCCTACGTCCCTCGGATGCACCAAGCACACGACTTTGCAACGCCATCCTTCACGTCCTTGCCCTCGAAGTATGCTTCCCTTGGGCCTCACTCCATTCGCTCCCCGTCCGGCGGTCCCTCGGATGTACCAAGCGCACGACTTCACAATGTCATCCTTCACCGACTCAAGGACCCCGAGCCTAGTGAACTTGCCAAGTCCTTAAGACTTCTCAAATGCACCAAGCGCACGGCTTCACAATGCTTTGGACTTTTCCACACCAAGTCCCATGCTTGGATTTCCATGCCAACTCCATGTTGGACTTTTGCATGACAATCCCATGTCATAAGTTTTGTCTATCATCAAAATACTGCTCGAGTCAACCCGGGCCGATTGCACCAACAATCTCTCCCTTTTTGATGATTGACAAAACTATCCCTCAAGTCTACCAATTATCCCTAATTGGTAATTCTCACATCCCAATGAGAATTCCAAATCCAATTGGTAACTTGGTAACTTCTCCCCCTTTTTGACTTACATCAAAAAGGTCCTCCCTAAGGGTATGAATGTCTCATATCCCAATGAGATCTTACAATCTCTCCCTTGAAGGAACACACGCCTACAATCTTTCTAGTGATAAGTCCCATATCACTTAAAGAGAGGCAACCCAATTTTCCTCCCATGAGGAAAAGTACACATCCATCTTCCCATGATGGATACCTCCCCCTAGAGGCTTGCTCCCCCTTGACCATTGCACCAACAATGTCCTTGGAGAGTCCCTAAGCCAATAGGAACATTAAACAATCAAAATTAAGGCAAAGTTCAACAATGAACTCTAATCCACCTTAAAATTGATACTCTTCCTAAATACTTCTCCTAATTCATATCCAATGGATTTGCACCCCTTCTAATGCTCTCCCAAGCATGTCCTAGGGTTAGGAGTGGTTAGGGGACCAAAACATAGCTGAACATGAGCCTAACCACCAAGATTTACCCAAAATCAGCAGTATCAGTCGACTGAATCAGATATCAGTCGACTCCTTCCAACATCAGTCGACTGGCCTCCCTGGCAGTCGATTGATAATTGCATTTTGCAGTTTTCTGATTTTCAGAAATGAATTTCTAAAATTCGTAAGTAAATATATATAAGTTGAAAAATCTTGAAATTTTGTACATATATTACTTATTACAATCATAATGGGTGAAAAATATTAGAAAATTATTTTACCCACAAGATAGTGAGATTGACACAAAGTTCAAAAGTTTAGAAAAGCTTCAATAATGAGCCCTCTTTGTATCTTCCCATTCAATAGTGATAGCTATCAAAAGATAGACTTCACCAAGGTTTTTCAAAATATTTTCAAAATGTTTTTGAAACCTTTAATTCTTTTTTCCTAAACATCTCACTTGTATCTAAATGTGCAAAACATATTCAAGTCAAATATTCTAGTGAGATGTGGGTTTTTGTTCTTTAATGGTCTCATGCATATTCTAAGACAACTCTACTTGATTCCCTTATGCATGAGACTTCAAGTCATGCCAATGGTCCTTAAATCAATTTTATTTTATGCATGATATGATTATGGCATATATATATGATATAACTAAGTATGTGCCAAAATCATGATGTCATGACATATGAATGAAATTTTAGCATACATGACATATAAAAATAAGTCTAAACATGATCATGACATTTTTAGAGATAAAAATGAAAATGATGTCATGTTATGGCAAGGCAAATAAATCATGGAGAGTAAAATATACTAAGGTATAAAATACCTAAGTGTTAAATCCAAATTATCATTTCTAGGAATTAATTCCATTTTACTTTAATACCATTATCTTCCAAGTGTGCCATTAACCCAAAATGACACACCATTACTCCTAAGACCTAATTGTGCCAATTTAATCATTTTTTAACTTCTCAAGCACATTGGCACATCCTAATGTGTCAACTCACCATGACTAGGTTAGCTACCCATCCACTTAGGGTTGACACACCCTAACCCATCTAGCGTGAATCGATCACGCTTCTAGGAACCCAATACCTATTGGAGCTCCTTGGGTTAACAAGGTATTCACTAGGGATAACTTCCCTAGATACCTTCCTAATGACCCTTTTAGGTTTTGAAACTTTAGTCATTTGGGTCTTTCTTAGGTCAACTCTAGAGGTAACTCCCCCAATGACCTTCTTAGTGGCTTTCTTGGTTTTTCTTAAGTCCTTAGCCACTAAGCACACACCATGGCTAGTCTTAGGGATAACTTCCCTATTAGCCTTGGTTTTCTTAGACCTAGATGTTGTTCTATAATCAAATGGAACATTATGATAAGTCTTCTTGAGCTTAGGTTTGTGACCCAAACCTTCCTTGCCCTTAGACCGTTCTTGAACCCTAGGTCTTGACTTTTGGGCATTTGACCCTTGAATAGAATTTTCTATAATCTTAAGGGTCTTTTCCATTCTCTCAAGTTTTGATCTTAAGACTTGATTTTCTAATTCTAATTTTCCCAATTTTGATTGTTCATTAGGTTTTTGGGAAGACCTCTTCTTCTTAGGTATGTGCCTAGACTTTTTGGGATTAATACCCAAATTTTCTTCTATTCTCCTAATTGATTCCCTAGGTAAAATAGTTTTAGTGTTATTGGTCCTAGGTTTATCCTTAGATAAATTTACATGCTTAGCACCTAAACAATAAACCTTATTATTTCTACTAGCATGCTTTTCATTAATAATTGCAAGAGAACTAAAATAATTCCTAGCATGCTTGTTAACCCTAGAAATTGAAGGTGCATTAATTAAATTTACCTTAGGGTTAGCTTTAGAAGCTCCCCCTACATGAGATGCCCCTTCTTGCATTTTCTTCCCCCTAGGGCATTGACTTCGGTAGTGTCCCCGTTGGTTGCATTTGAAGCACACAATGTGCTCTTTGCTCTTAATTGTGGGGACTCCGACATATTTGACTTTTGGTGCCGGTGGAACCTTCTTCACCTTCTTAGGACACTTACTTTTATAGTGCCCTTGTTCTCTACACTCAAAGCATGTTATATGATTTTAATTTATAATAACAACACTTGAGTTACCTAGGGAATTTTCTCTTCTCTCGGATGTTGAAGCTTCTTCTTGAACTTGTTCCGGGATAGAAGGCCTCTCCTCCCCCTTAATGCTAGAGGTGGAGGTCTCCACCAAATCATCACCATCTTCAAATGTGGTGGGCAATTCTTCAACATCCTTAGATCCGGATATTGATGGGCATTCTTCCTCTTCATGGACCAATGTGGTCTCTTCATGAAATCTTATCACCTTGTCCCATAGGTCCTTAGCATCCCTAAAATTACCTAGCCTAGACCAAATTTTGTTAGGAATCAAATCGCTAAGTAATTCGAATACCTTGAGATTTGTCTTGAAGACCTTGATTTGGTCTTGGGTCCACCTTGACTTCTCAATTTGCCTATTGCTTTCATCCCTAGGCAATTCGAAATAATTTTCTAAGATTAGCATAAAGTCAAAATCGGTTTCTAGATATACCTCTATTTTTCTTCTCCACCATTGAAAATCTCCTTCAAATTTTGGTGGTTGGAGGTTGTAGCTAGCCATCTTGTAGTACTTGTGTCGGCAGTTAGTCCTCGACAAGCTCCTAGCTCTGATACCACTTGTTGGAACGTAGGTGGTCGGCTAGAGGGGGGGGGGTGAATAGCCCTCAATCGTCGTATGGTGGAATACGATCGTTCATCGTGCGTCGCTTGTCTACGATTGTTGTTAGCGCAGCGGAAATAATAGAAATGATAACAACAATACAAGCACACAACAAAACACAAGATATACGTGGTTCGGAACCGAATGGTTTCTACTCCATAGGCGAGCTTACCGAGCTCTAGTTATGCGCACGACACTAACTAAACACTCCTTCTCGACAACACGTCGGAGGTGGAGAAACCTCATACAAGCAATTACAAAGTAATATAGAAATACAAACAAGAATACAAATAAAATACAAAAGAACACTTTTCACCGATTGCTTTTAATCACTTGTTTGTTGCTTGCTTTGGTTGGCTCTTGAAGGACTGGAATACAACAGCAATTCCCCTTCAAAGTCTCCCTTAAAGTCTTAGCAAAATCCTCCATCTTGAGCTCCATTTATAACCTGCATCAAGCTGATTTCGCAGCCATCAGTCGACTGATCATGACCATCAGTCGACTGGTCCTGTAGCTGTTGTCTCACAATGACTCGATCCACGCTGGCTAAAAGCCAACGGATTCATCATCAGTCGACTGATCATGCCCATCAGCCGACTGATGATCCCATCAGTTGAGTGCTGGCGCGAGCACTCGACTGGAAGACCTTCTGTGACCAAAAACACCCCGATCGATGATGCTCTTCCTTATCGCCAATCGATGGTGGTGTTATCGATCGCCATCCCTGGCGGATCGATTGATTAGCGGACCACTCGGCCAGAACCCTAGTCGACTTGGAGCGATCGTATCACACCTATGCCGGATCGATGTCAGGTAAAATCTCAAACACCAAGTTGTTTGAGCATCCAACCGTCAGTCTTAGCCACTTGGCCAAGTCCACCTCATCCCTCGAGAAGTTTCCCACCGAAGCTCTCTTCCCTCGGCCTACGCCCTCGGATGCACCAAGCACATGACTTTGCAATGCCATCCTTCGCGTCTCTTGCCCTCGAAGTATGCTTCCCTTGGGCCTCACTCCATTCGCTCCCCGTCCAGCGATCCCTTGGATGCACTAAGTGCACGTCTTCGCAATGCCATCCTTCACCGACTCAAGGACCCCAAGCCTAGTGAACTTTCTGTCATGCCCGCCCTTTCCAGGGGTTCGGAGGGGCGGTGCCGCGATCGTACATTCATGCATTACAGCAGAAGACTACATATACTTCTTACAGCGGAAGGCTTTAGACTTTTTTTTCTTCTTTTAAACATAAACATGCATCATCATTTCATAATTACTTCTTTTTAATCATAGAGCATGCATCATTATTTCATAAGTACTTAGTTCAAGTTCATAAAAATCATCTTAAAGGAAAACATGCATAAGGAAACATAACAGATCTCCTCTACCATGCCACTACCACACACACTTTGCCCCTCCTGCTGCTCCCTTTAGTTTAGCCACCCTTTACCCTTATCTGCAGTACAAGGGAATATAAACTATAAGCACATAGGCTTAGTAAGATCCTGTCCTACTCACAAAAACCATATGTCAAACATTAAGCATAGAGTAGTGACATGATCATATAACACATATAAGCATAACATTCATATAACATACAATGACATATAAACAAACATAACATGCATATAAACACACAAGAACATAAGCAAGCATAACATGCATATAACATACCAGAACATAAGCATAACATTCATATAAACATCTAAGAACATAAGCAAACATATCATGCATATAACATACCAGAACATAAGCAAGCATAACATGCATATAGACATACAAGAACATAAGCAAGCATAACATGCATATAAACATAAGCATAACATGAATATAACATCATAATGATCCAGACATGAACTAAGGATATATGCAGGATGCTCTTTGAAATAATATATTATAGGTATTTAAACATAATCTCAACATATTGGGCCTGACAATATACCACATCATCATCATCATACTAGGGTCGTACTATGTCCGTCGACCTAGGGGCAACATAACATAGAAGCCCATCCTAAGCCCGTACTTATGACCGTCGGCCTAGGGCATCTGAAAGCCCATCCCCTGGACCTTGTTAGGGTCCGGTACAAGCCATGCAGAAAGTAAAATACTTATTATGCTTCATATCGTAACATATCATATTTCTTTTCATAAACATATCATGTTCCTTATCATGGCATATCATGTTCCTTCTTCATAGCATATCTGTTAGGATCTTTGTAATGGCAAGAGGGGGGTTAATAGCACGTGTTTGTTCGTTGATGGAATTCGATCGAGATTGTGTCTACAAGTTTAGTTAGCACAGCGGAATATATATATAATAACAATAACGAAACACAATCACAACACAATAACACGAATATTTAACGTGGTTCGGAACCGAACAGTTCCTACTCCATGGATCGGGTTCGCACGAACCCTAGCGATGCCAATCACACACCACTATAATAAAACTCCTTCTCGGAACAATCCGAAGGCAGAGAAACCTCGTACAATAATGATTACAATAATAATCAAATAGATACAAGCAAATATAATGAAATACAAATGCAAGTAAAGGAAAAACACTTTACAAGAGCTTTGGATTGCTTGATCTTTGATTGCCTTGAACTAGCTTTGAAGGACTGGAAAGCACCAACTTCCCCCTTCAAATTTGCCCAAGAAAATCGCTACCTTTTCCTCCATCACGAGCTCCTTTTATAGCTTCAACCTGTGCTGGAAAAGGTCGATCAGTCGACTGCTCGGGACCATCAGTCGACTGATCACACTGTTGTTGTGAGATAACGGTGTAATCCACGCTGGAAAAATCCAACGGCTAGGACATCAGTCGATCATCGCGAGCATCGATTGGTGATGAGCCATCACTCATTTGCTCATCCCGGTCGAGTGAGACTCCATTCGTGGCCGAAAATCCAAGCACCACCAATCGATCACACGATCGATCGATCGCTCGAGCCATCACCGATCGCCCACCTGCAATGATCGCTAGACCATTTCCCGCAGTCAAACCCTAGTTGACTCGGTCCAGTCGACTGTCACATGACACCAGTCGACTGGAACACCTCAAACATGAGGTTTTAGCCCAAGTATGATGCCCCCATACTTGCTAGACCACCCTTAGCCTAGACCTAAGCCTTCTAGCCACCTCCATCAGCCTCACACCTCTCGGATCCCTCCAAATCATCCATGACTTGTTCATCCATCGCGCTAGCCATCAGGTGCTTCCATCGGCTATGTCATGCTAACGGTGTCTACACCGCCAAGGCACATTGGACTTACGCCGCTAAGACTCCGCTTGGACTTTACGCCGCCAACCATTGGACTTATGCTGCCAAGACTCCCGCTTGTGTTAGGGCAATCTCTTGCCGTGATATGGTTTTGATGGTGTGGCAAAGGGTTTAAGTTAGTTTGATATGTTGATGTGATATGTGCGTTGAAGTCGTGCAGGACTTAGTAATTCGCACATGGAGCCGTGGCGAGTTTCACATCTCATGACTCGTGCCTTGAGTCGGTGAAGGATAGCTTTGCGGAAGCCGTGCGCTTGGAGTGAAGCCGGAGGAAGTAGACTTCGAGGCAAGAGACGCGAAGGAGCATTGCAGAGCCGTGCGCCTGATGCTGCCGAGGGACGTGGCCGAGAACGAAGAGAACTTCGAAGGCAAAGGACTCCGAGAAATGAGAGTGAGCGATTGTAACCCGGGGAGGGGTAGCTCTTAGGTGAAACTTGGCCATTTGGCCAAGTGTCGGATGGGTTTTTCGACACCCGATCGCCATGGAATGGCGATCGATCGCCTAATCAGTGTAGCTCGGCTGGTATCTATCGGCCCGGGTTTGTAGCGTGATCGGCGCCATCGTTAGCGATCATTGCCAAGATTAGCCGATCGGCTGCCAAGGCGCAATGATCGGGTCAATAGGGTTTTAGCCGAGACCGCTCGTAGCCGGCGAGGCGGTCGACTACGAGGTCGGCCGATCGGGTGTAGTCGATCGGCCAAGAGTTCCGTTGGACAACGGCGGTCGGCATCGTGTTCGGAGGCCGATCGTGATGGCGGCTGAAGAAGTTAGCCCTCTCTATAAAAGAGAGGTGTGAGCCTTTGAGAGGCTAATGCTTAAGTTCCAAACAATCTTCCTAATGCCCCTGGCTCTAAACTCTTCTTACTCGCTTTTACTCCATTCTATTTGTAAGAAGAGTGATCTTGATTGTAAAGGTTACCTCCACCTAGCTTTGTGCAAAGGAGACCGATAGTGATTGGTTTTGGCGGAGTGATTCACCGTGACGAATCGGAATAGTGGATTAGCGGCGTGTGAACCACGTTATATCTTGGTGTTTGTATTGCTTGTTTCTATTTTGCTTGTCTTTATTTATATTTGTATATTTCGCTTGCGCTAGCGTTTTGTAGGCGAGCAAAATACCGCCATCCAAGCGAAAGGGCTATTCACCCCCTCTGGCCGGCCATCCGGTCCCTTACAAGTGGTATCAGAGCCGAGGTTGCTTGTCAGGACTAACCACGCAACAAGCCCTACATCAAAATGGCGCTCAACATCCATCCTCCAAGTTTGAAGGAGAATTTGCTTAGTGGAAGAAGCGAATGGAGGTATTTTTCAAACGGATTTTGATATAATGATTACAATGGAATCCGGTTTCATTTTGCCTAGGGATGAAGAGGGAAGCCAATAGAGAAATCTAGGTGGACCAAGAAGCAAAGAGAGGAGCACCTTGCAAACTCAAAGCCAAGCACCATCTCTACAATGTGCTTCCTCAACAAGAAATCAACCGAATAGGAGAATGCCTAAGCGCCAAGGAGATGTGGGAGAAACTAATTGAGCTCCATGAAGGCACATCCGAGGCTAGCTAGGAGAGATCTCCTCCGCTCTCAACTATCCAATATAAAACTAGAAAAGGGAGAAAAGGTAACCTCACTACACTCTAGGTTTAAAGAAATTTTAATTGGGCTAACAAGTGTAGGTGAGAAGCTATCAAACCGGGACATGCTCATGAAGGCTATAGATGCCTTTCCACGGTCCTCAAAGTGGAGCTCCATGGTGGACTCCTTCTACATGTCCAAGAACCTAGAAGTGAGTACCTTGGAGGAGTTCTTCTCAACGATGGAACTCCACGAAACGAGGCTTGAAGGAATTCAAGAAGAGCCAAGAATTCAACCCTCAAGAGGAGTAGCATTGTTGGCAAACAAGGGGAAGAAGAAGATGGAAGTCCCCTCCTCCTCCGATGATGAAGCCTCCTCCTCCTCCATGGATAGCACCGAGGAAGCCTACATGGTAAGGAAGGTGAGGCGTGTTTTTAAGAACTTTAGATTTGATAAATCTAATGATAGGAATAGAAGACCAAGGGGGAAGGTCATATGCTACAATTGCCAAGGAGAGGGACACATAAGGGACAATTGTCCTCTCCTAAACAAAAGCAAGGTAGAGAGGAAAAAGAAAGAAGAAAAGAAGAAGAAAAAGGGGAGCAAGAAAAAGAAGGAAGAGGAGAAGAAGGCAAAAGAAAAAGGGAAGGCCAAAGCATTCAAGGCCAAGACATGGGATGATCCTTCCTCATCCTCCTCCTCATCATCGGATGAGGAGAATGCCTTTGTCGCCAATTTGGCCTTGATGGCCTTTGACGATTTGGATTGCTCCTCCTCCGAAAATGAAGGATCAAGCACAAGAGGAGAGAGCTCAAGTGAAGGGGGAGCCTCCTCCACATCATCATCCTCCTCATCATCCGAAGAAGAAGAAGAGGACATGGAAACTATGGTAACGAAAGCCTCTCCTAGTAAAATAGTTTCTATGATTTCTAGTTTAACTAGGGATTTGTTTAGAGCAAAGAAGAAAAATAAATGCATGCTTGAACAAATTAAGGCATTAGAAAATAAGCTAGAAAATGCATGCTTAAATAATAATGATACTTCTTCTTGCCATGATGATGCATGCTCACATGATAATTATGTGGCTTTAGATGTTAGTGATGCATGCATAGAAGAAAATAGGGCATTAAGGGAAAAGGTAGATTATTTAACCAAAGCCCTAGGAAAATTCACAATTGGCTCCAACACCTTGAATATGATCATAGGGAGCCAAAGGGCAAGTTTTAACAAGAAGGGCCTAGGATATAAAGAGAAGAAAAATGAGAAGGCCTATAGATGCCTAATAGCTAGGGGACAAGATAAAAACAAAGTAATAGCTAAGAAATGGATCCCCAAGGAATTTCTAGTGAACCCCATAGGTAAAAATCTATTTTGGGTTCCAAAATCCATCCTTAAGGGTTAGAAAACCCCTAGGGTAGTCAACCATATGAACTTGACCTATATCATATTGTGGTTGACTTAGGATGACGGGACAACATTTTTAGATAGTGTTGGGTGATGATAACGTGCCCATAAATAGGTAATAATGCTTAAATCATGATGATTAATGTAATTTCTATGCATATGTGTAATCATGGTTTATGATTTTGATATTGGGCACGTCATCATGAGAAATAGGTTTAAATCATGCTTTAGGTGATACTTTATTTTTTTTATCATCATATAATGCCTAATGCATGGTTATAATTTGATGAAAACATGTATTTCATGATCATAATGTGAAATTAATTGATATATGTCATTATGATCATGTAGGTTGTTAGGTTGATACTTAACCATGATAGAATTGCTTGAATATATTGGTTAAGTATATATATACAAATACCCCCCTAGGATGCATCTCACACTCACTATAGGCTAACTTGATTGCAAACTTAGCATGGGTGAGATATTAGGATGATACAAATGTCCACTAATGCCTATGGCATTTAGATGGTCATCTAAAGTATCAAAATATCAATAATAGACCAATCATGGGGAAGGCTTATGTTTAATTAATAGACATATTGCCCAAAGATCATGGTTGGATATTTCTAATGTTTTCAAAACAATTTCTTACCTTAAAATACATGTATTCATGTTTTGAAACAATTGGATGCAAAACTAGGTGTTAAAATGGATACTAACATGCTCAAAAACTAGTGGTTTTTCAAGTGTTTGGATTTTTGGCAAATCTTGTAAAATATAATGATTTTTCATGAAAAACTATTTTTCCTTGATAGATATACTTAAGAGAAATATGTTCCTCGAATTTCATGATTTTTAGAATTTTCTGGAATTTTTAATGCATTTCTGAATTTCATCCAGAAAATCAGAAATTCGGCTTCCATTGTGCGGTCATTGCCATCTTGATAGCTGATCGGTATCAGAACATTGAAGGCCGATTTCAGTTTGTAAACCTCCTACAAGTGGTAGAAATATACTTAATGCCATCAACAAGTGGTACCCAATTTTAAATCAACTTGTCATATTTTTCCTCTATTATACTTGATGCCATGAGCTTATAACTTAGGGTTAATCTTTTTGATGGTGTCAAAGGGGGAGAAATAAGTATGTTTAAGTTAATCATATTAGGGGGAGAAATATATTGTAGGGGGAGAAATATATGATAGGGGGAGAAAATTTACATGGAGAGTTTCATGGATTAAGGGGGAGTTGCATGTTGCTATATGATGTTTATCTTTACATGCTTTCTTACCTTAGAATTTATATCAAATGATTTTACCTAACTTAAACGGATTGCCACACATCAAAAAGGGGGAGATTGTTAGGGCAATCTCTTGCCGTGATATGGTTTTGATGGTGTGGCAAAGGGTTTAAGTTAGTTTGATATGTTGATATGATATATGCGTTGAAGTCGTGCAGGACTTAGTAATTCGCACATGGAGCCGTGGCGAGTTTCACATCTCATGACTCGTGCCTTGAGTCGGTGAAGGATAGCTTCTGCGGAAGCCGTGCGCTTGGAGCATCCGAGGGACCGCCGGACGAAGCTTGGAGTGGCCGGAGGAAGTAGACTTGAGGCAAGAGACGCCGAAGGAGCATTGCGAGCCGTGCGCTGATCTTGCCAGGGGCGTGGCCGAGAACGAAGAGAACTTCAAGGCAAAGGACTCAGAAATGAGTGGCGATTGTAACCGGGAGGTAGCTCTTAGGTGAAACTTGGCCATTTGGCCAAGTGTCGGATGGGTTTTCGACACGATCGGGCCATGGAATGGCGATCGGCCGCTTCTAATCAGTGTAGCTCATCGTGGTATCTGGTTTGTGGCGGCGATCGCGCCATCGTTAGCGCCGATCGCGCAAGACTTGATCGGCTGCGCAATGATCGGTCGTCAATAGGGTTTTGGCGCGAACCGCTCGTAGCCGGCAGGCGTCGACTACGAAGTCGTGATCGTGGTGAGGTCCAATGATCTGCCAAGAGTTCCGCTGGACAACAGCGGTCGGCATCCGACGTGTTCGAGGCCGTTGTAGTAAACGGCGATGCGCCATGGCGGCGATCGGTGATGGCGCAACGGGAAGAAGTTAGCCCTCTCTATAAAAAGAGAGGGTGTGAGCCTTTGAGAGGCTAATGCTTAAGTTCCAAACAATCTTCCTAATGCCCCACAAGCTCTAAACTCTTCTTACTCGCTTTTACTCCATTCTATTTGTAAGAAGAGTGATCTTGATTGTAAAGGTTACCTCCACCTAGCTTTGTGCAAAGGAGAGACCGATAGTGATTGGTTTTGGCGGAGTGATTCACCGTGGACGAATCGGACCGTGGATTAGCGGCGTAGCCGTGAACCACGTTATATCTTGGTGTTTGTATTGCTTGTTTCTATTTTGCTTGTCTTTATTTATATTTGTATATTCCGCTTGCGCTAACGTTTTGTAGACGAGCAAAATACCGCCATCCAAACGAAAAGGGCTATTCACCCCCCTCTAGCCGGCCATCCGGTCCCTTACAGCTTGGACTTTACGCCCCAATATCAAACCCTTGGACTTCTCAAATGCCAAGACTCAAGCTTGGACTTTCCCTTGCCACCCCATGTTGGACTTTTCATGCCAAGTACTCAAGACTTGGACTTTCCATTGCCAAGACCCATGCTTGGACTTTCCTTGCCAACTCATGTTGGACTTTCCATTGCCAAGACCCATGCTTGGACTTTACCAAATGCCAAGTGTCCCACTTGGACTTCCCATGCCAAGTACTCAAGACTTGGACTTTCCCATGACAATTACATTATCATATGTTTTTGTCGAAACATCAAAACATCACTCGAGTCAAACTCGAGTCCTGGTCAATCGTGACCTGGGCCGATTGCACCAACAATCTCCCCCTTTTTGATGTTTGACAAAAACTAAACAAATCATTGAGTTGGAACACTAACTCAAATCCCTTACCAATTATCCCAAATTGGTAAACACTCTCCAAACATTCTCCCCCAAACATTCTCCCCCTTTTTGACTAACATCAAAAAGGTTTTCTCTCCAAGGAGGTCAATGTCTCATGTCCCAATGAGATCTTACAATCTCCCCCTTAGTCCAAAAATACCTAGGATGCCTACAATCTTCTTAGTGATAAGTCTCATATCACTCAAGAGAGGCAATCCTATACACTCTCCCAATTTCCAAATTGGGTTTCTAAAAATCCATCAATTTTCCCAATTGATAACATTCTCCCCTTCAAGAAGAAAGAAAAACACATCCATCACTCCAAGATGGATACCTCCCCCTAAAGGCTTGCTCCCCCTTGACCATTGCACCGACAATGTCCTTGGGAAGTCCCTAAGCCAATAGGAACTCTAAACTATCAAAATTAAGGTTAGAAATTCAACATTGAACTTTCCAACACTTTAACATTGATACAAACCCTAAACAACTCTCCTAATCCATATCCAATGGATTTTCACCCTTTATAATGCTTCCCAAAGCATATCCTAGGGTTAGGAGTGATTAGGGACCTTAACCGTAGCTGAAATCGGGTTAAGCAACCTTGGTTACCCCGAAATCAGGCTACCAGTCGAGTGATTCAGACATCAGTCGACTGACACCTCCATCAGTCGACTGCCACCAATGGAAGTCGACTGATAACTGAAAATTTCGAATTTCAGTTATCAGAATCGAATTTCAAAAAATCATAAATAATTATACGTATATCGAAAAATCATGAAATTTGATACGTATAATACCTATGACCAATACAATGGGTGAAAAATGTTTAAAAAAATATTTTACCCATAAAATAGCGAAATTGATACAAAATCCAAAAGTGACTAAAAGCTTTAAAGTTTAAGCTCACTTTGTATCAATCTCATCAATGGCGATTGCTATCAAAAGATAGACTTCACCAAGGTTTTTCAAAATAATTTTAAAATATTTTCAAAACCTTATTTTGGATCATATTCCTTGGGCTCAATGTACATGACTTGTACACAAGCTTTCCCAATGATCCACCGTTGAAATAAGATGAGTTATAGTTCATCTATATGCAAAAACTATGCACCTTGAACTTGACTCATATCCTAGCATCTCACATGTATCTAAGGTGTATAAATACACATACATGTCAATTGGATATGAGATATGGGTTTTGTTCTTCCTAATACTAGGGGTTCATGCATTTTTCTAGGCAACCCTACTTGATTCCCTTATAAATGGGACTCCAAGTCATGCCATTGTCCTTAGTTCAATTTTAATCAATTAAATGCATGAAATGATCATGGCATAAAGATAGCAATAATTAAGCATGGCCAATGATCATGATGTCATGGCATATGATAAAATCTAAAAACACATGACATTGGTCCTTAATCCCTAAGCATAATCATGACATATAAAATAATTAAGAATAAACATGACGTCATGACATGGCATATGACAAGCAAATCATGGCAAGTAAAAAGTATAGGTATAAGTATACCTAAATTTTAATATTAATTGCCATTTGATATAATTAATTATATTTTGCCATATTTCTACTTTTCTCTCAAATGTGCCAAAAACTCAAAATGGCACACTAACTTCTAAACCTAAATTGTGCCAATTTTGATCATTTTATCAAACTTCTCAAGTAATATTGGCACATCCTAAAACTTTTAGGATTAAGACTCAAATGTATTTCCAAGGTAACCATAACCTTGAGAATATCCTAAAGTGCCACCTTTGCCATGGTTGAGTTAACTACCCATCCAATCAAGGTTGGCACATCCTAACCCCATCTAGCGTGAATCTATCACACTCCTAGGAACCCAAAACCTATTTGAGCTCCTTGGGTTAACTAGGTATTCCTTAGGGATAACCTCCCTAGATACCTTCCTAATGACCCTTCTAGGCTCATTAGCCTTGGTCATTTGGGTCTTACCTAGGTTGACTCTAGGGGTAACTCCCCTTACAACCTTCTTAGTGGCCACCCTAGGTTTTCTAGAAACCTTAGCCACTAGGCACAAACTATGGTTACTCTTAGGGATAGCTTCCCTAGTAACCTTGGTCTTCTTAGACCTAGTTTGTGTTCCATAATCAAATGGAACACTATGGTAAGCCACCTTAGGCTTAGGTTTGTGACCCAAACCTTGCTTGCCCTTGGTTGACTTTTGACTTTGAGGTCCTAGGTGTTGACTTTGAGATCTAGACCTAGACTTTTGATCATTAGACCCTTTAAATTGAGTTCGTATATTCCTAAGGGTCTTTTCTAGTTTCTCAAGCCTTGACCTCAAGGCTTGGTTCTCCAATTCTAATTGCCCAATTTTTGAGTTTTGATTTAAACCATGGGCATTGTCCTTTCTAGGCATATGCCTAGTCCATTTAGGGTTAAAACCTAAGTGTTCTTGTATTTTCCTAATAGATTCCTTAGGTAAGGTTTTTCTAGGGACATTAGTCCCAAACTTCTCCTAATTTCCTAAGTGGACCTTTTTAGCACCTAAACAAATATGTATATTACTTCTAGCATGCTTTTCATGTACAATAGCAAGAGAATTGAATCTTCTAGCATGCTTTTGCCTATTAACTAAGGAAGGTGCATTATTGAAATATACCTTAGGGTTTGCCTTGGATGCTCCCCCTACATGTGTATCTCCCTCTTTGGTCTTTTTGCTCCCCCTAGGACATTGATTCCTATAATATCCTTTTGAATTGCACTTGAAGCATATGATGTGCTCCTTGCCTTTAGATGTTGGGGAACCGACATCCTTGACTTTTGGTGCCGGTGGAGCTTTCCTAACCTTCTTTGGGCATTTGCTCTTGTAATGCCCAAATTCCCTACACTCAAAACACATGATATGATCTTTATTAGAAATTGATGTGTTTGAGTTACCTAGGGCCGTGGCGGAAACTCGAGCTTGCTCTTCCTCTTGACCGGAAGTAGAGGCTTCTTCTTGACTTGACTCTTGCTCCGAAGTGGATGGTCTAACTTCTTCCTCCTCAATCCTAGAGGTGGAGGTCTCCTCCTCTTCCAAGTCTTCTTGGACCGATTCGGGATTGTCGTAGAACTTGACCAACTTGTTCCACAACCCCTTGGCATCCTTATATCTTCCTAATCTAGACAAAATGTCGTTAGGTATCAAATTAATCAATATTTTTGTTACCTTAACGGTTGTCTTGAATTTTTGACGTTGCTCCTCGGTTCATCGCTTCATTTTGAGGATTTCGCCGTTCTCTCCTCTCGGAGCATCAAAACCTATAATCATGGTAAACCAATTTTCTATATTCGTCATTAGAAAATATTCCATTTTACCTTTCCAATACGCGAAATGTTCGCGGTCGAAGGAAGGCGGAACGTTGATGTCGTCACCCAATCTCTCCTTGAATTCCATCTTGTTCCTCTAGCGTGCTCCCTTGGTTGTTAATCCGTAGAAGAACCCCGGGCTCTGATACCACTTGTTAGGATCTTTGTAATGGCTAGAGGGGGGTGAATAGTGATGGTGCAATCGACCCAGGTCACGATTGACTAGGACTCGAGTTTGACTCGAGTGATGTTTTGATGTTTCGACAAAAACATATGACAATGTAATTGTCATGGGAAAGTCCAAGTCTTGAGTACTTGGCATGGGAAGTCCAAGTGGGACACTTGGCATTTGGTAAAGTCCAAGCATGGGTCTTGACAATGGAAAGTCCAACATGAGTTGGCAAGGAAAGTCCAAGCATGGGTCTTGGCAATGGAAAGTCCAAGCATGGGTCTTGGCATGAAAAGTCCAACATGGGTTGGCAAGGTAAAGTCCAAGCTTGAGTCTTGGCATGAGAAGTCCAAGGGGTTTGATATTGGCTGCGTAAAGTCCAAGCGGAGTCTTGGCCGCGTAAGTCCAATGTGCCTTGGCGGTGTAGACACCGTTAGCATGACATAGCCGATGGAAGCACCTGAAGGCTAACGCGATGGATGAACAAGTCATGGATGTCTTGGAGGGATCCGAGAGGCGTGAGGCTGATGGAGGTGGCTAGAAGGCTTAGGTCTAGGCTAAGGGTGGTCTAGCAAGTATGGGGGCACCATACTTGGGCTAAAACCTCATGTTTGAGGTGTGCCAGTCGACTGGTGCCATGTGGCAGTCGACTGGCGTAGTCAACTAGGGTTTGACTGCGGGAAGTGGCCTGTGATCATCGCCGGTGGGCAATGATCGATGAGCTCGGATCGGACTGATTGCATGATTAGTCGACTGGTGCTCGGATTTTCGGCCACAGAATGGAGTCTCACTCGACCGCTGCGATGAGCAGTCGAGTGATGGCTCATCAGTCGACTGATGCTCATGATCAGTCGACTGATGTCCTAGCTGTTGGATTTTTTCAGCGTGGATTACACCATTGTCTCACAACAACTGTGTGATCAGTCGACTGATGGTCCCGAGCAGTCGACTGATCGACTTTTTCCAGTACAAGTTGAAGCTATAAAAGGATCTCGTGATGGTGAAAAAGAGAGCGATTTCTTAGACGTTTTTGAGGCGATTTGCTGCTGCAAATTAGGGTCTTCAACCACGGTTCAAGCGATCAACAAGCAAGCAATCAAAAGGCATTTGTAAAGCTTTTTCTTTACTTATATTGCATTGTATCTCATTGTATTTTCTTGTATCTACTTAGATTTTTGTTGTAATCTTTTGTACGAGGTTTCTCCACCTCCGACTTGTGTCGAGAAGGAGTATTTGTGGTTAGTGATTGCATTGGCATCGCTAGAGCTCTTTAGAGCTCGATCCGTGGAGTAGGAACCGGTTCAGTTCTGAACCACGTTATATCCTTGCGTTTGTGTGTTTGTGTTTTCGTTATTGCTTTATTATCTTTGTTTCCGCTGTGCTAACGAAAATTGTAGACAAGCACGCGAATGTTTTCCATCTACGGAAGAGTAAACGCTATTCACCCCCCTCTAGCGGCGTCAAATATTCCAACAATTGGTATCAGAGCCTGGGGCTCTTCTACGGATTAACAACCTGGAGTCAAGATGCTAGAGGAACAAGATGGAGTTCGAGGAGAGATTGGGTGACGACATCAACGTCCCGCCTTCCTTCGACCACGAATATTTCGCGTATTGGAAAGGTAGGATGGAATATTTTCTAATGACGAACATAGAAATTGGTTTGCCGTGGTTATAGGTTTTGATGCTCCAAGAGGAGAGAACGGCGAAATCCTCAAAATGAAGCGATGGACCGAGGAGCAATGACAAAAATTCAAGACAACGGTTGAGGTAACAAAAATGTTAATTAATTTGATACCTAACGACATTTTGTCTAGATTAGGAAGCTATAGGGATGCCAAGGAGTTGTGGAACAAGTTGGTCAAGTTCCACGACAATCCCGAATCGGTCCAAGAAGACTTGGAAGAGGAGGAGACTGAAGAGGAAGCTTCATCATCCTCACAAGAAAGTGAGGAGTCAACCTCCGGATCGGAGAAAGAAGAGGTGGAAGAAGTAGAAGAAGTATCCACTTCTAGGATTGAGGAGATTAGAGCATCCTCAACACCGGAGCAACAAGAAGTACCATCTACATCCGGTCAAGAGGAAGAACAAGCTCAAGAGATCCTCACCACCGAACTAGGTAACTCAAACACTCCAATTTCAAATAAAATCCATATATTGTGTTTTGAGTGTAGGGAGTATGGGCACTACAAGAGCAAGTGCCCAAAGACGGTTAAGAAGACTCCTCCGGCGCCTAAAAGTCAACAAAAGTCAAAGGATGCCGGTTCCCCATCATCTAAAGACAAGGAGCATATCATTTGCTTCAAATGTCGGCAACTGGGACATTACCAAAATTCATGTCCTAGGGGGAGCAAGAAGACCCAAGAAGGTGTTGGAGATTTGACGGCGCTAGAGGGGGGGTGAATAGCGTTGAATTCGTACGTCGATGAAATTCGTTCGCGATCGTCTCTACAAAATTCGTTATGCGCAGCGGAATAGAAATAATAAAAGCAATAACGAAAAGATACAATCACGAACACAAGAATATAACGTGGTTCGGAATCGAACAGTTCATACTCCACGGATCGAGCTCTAAAGAGCCCTAGTGATGCACACGCACTCACTAATCACAAATACTCCTTCTCGACACAAGTCGGAGGTGGAGAAACCTCTTACAGTAAGATTACAACAATAATCTAAATACAACAAGCAAATATAAGAAGAAATACAACAAGAGAAGTAAAGAACACTTTACAAAAACTCTTTAGAAGCTTGCTTGTTGATTGCCTTGGACTAGCACTTGAAAGCCCTGATTTGCAGCAGCAAATCGCTTCAAAACGTCCAAGAAAATCGATGCAAAAACCCTCCTTCCGAGCTGCTTTTATAACCTGCGTCGGGCTGGATTTTACGCCCTATCGATTGCCATAAGTCACCGATCGGTGATACCCTGTCATCGTGAGACAACGGATCGATCCATGCTGGAAAAACTCTAACGGATCTCTTGGCGATCGGCGCCAACATTGGCGATCATTGCGCCGGTAGCGTAATCGGCCCGATCGACTCACGGGCGATCTGCTCGCGGTGAACTAGAAGTCAGCTCGACCCTTGGCGATCGACCAGTAGACATTAGTTATTTGCTCCCATGGCGATCAACTACGAGATTCGGCTCTTAAACGGCAGTCGAACTTAAGTCGACTCACGGCAGTTGAACCGGCCATAATGCCAGTCGACTGCCAACCTCAAAGATGAGGTTTTAACCCAAGTATGGTGCCCCCATACTTGCTAGACCACCCTTAGCCTAGACCTAAGCCTTCTAGCCACCTCCATCAGCCTCACGCCTCTCGGATCCCTCCAAGTCATCCATGACTTGTTCATCCATCGCGCTAGCCTCCAGGTGCTTCCCTCGTCTATGTCATGCTAACGGTGTCTACACCGCCAAGGCACATTGGACTTACGTCGCCAAGACTCCGCTTGGACTTTACGCTGCCAATATCAATCCCCTTGGACTTCCAAATGCCAAGACTCAAGCTTGGACTTTCCCTTGCTAACCCATGTTGGACTTTCCATGCCAAGACCCATGCTTGGACTTTCCATTTGCCAAGACCCATGCTTGGACTTCTCATTTGCCAAGACCCATGCTTGGACTTCTCATGCCAAGTACTCAAGACTTGGACTTTCCCAAATGCCAAGTACCCATGACTTGGACTTTCCATGCCAAGTACCCAAGACTTGGACTTTACCTTGCCAAGACCCATGCTTGGACTTTCCCATAATCACATGGTCAACCCCAGTCAACCATCAAGGTCTTCCTCGAGTCAAACTCGAGTCCGGTCGAGCTTATTGACCGGGTCGATTCTCGACAATCTCTGACATATTAGCAGGCATTATTAATGTCAAACATCAATGCCAAACCACTTTGTCAAATCCCTTTGTCAAACATCAAAACATCACTCGAGTCAAACTCGAGTCTGGTCAATCGTGACCTGGGCCGATTGCACCAACAATCTCCCCCTTTTTGATGTTTGACAAAAACCAAACAAATCATCTGAGTTAGACCACTAACTCAAATCCCTTACCAATTATCCCAAATTGGTAAACACTCTCCAAATGTTCTCCCCCAAACATTCTCTCCCTTTTTGACTAACATCAAAAAGGTTTTCTCTCCAAGGAGGTCAATGTCTCATGTCCCAATGAGATCTTACAATCTCCCCCTTGATCCAAAAATAAATACCTAGGATGCCTACCATCTTCCTAGTGATAAGTCACATATCACTCAAAAGAGGCAATCCTATAATCTCTCCCAATTTCCAAATTGGGTATCAAAAACCCATCAATTTTCCCAATTGATGATACTCTCCCAATAACTTCTCCCCCTTCAAGAAGAGAAACACATCCATCATCCCAAGATGGATAACTCCTCCTAACGGCTTGCTCCCCCTTGACCATTGCATCAACAATGTCCTTGGGAAGCCCCTAAGCCAATAGGAACTCTAAACCATCAAAATTAAGGTTCTAAGTTCAACATAGAACTTTCACTCACCCTAAATTTGATACTTTGACCTAACACAGCTCCTAATCCATATCCAATGGATTTTCACCCTTTATAATGCTTCCTAAAGCATATCCTAGGGTTAGGAGTGATTAGGAACCTTTTCCATAGCTGAACACGGGCTAAACAAACCTTGTTAACCCGAAATCAGACCTGGCAATGACTCGATAATCGATCGATCCACTCACACATCGATCGCCACACAGGCGGCCGATCGATAATCAAAATCTCGATTTTCAGCTATTAAAAATGAATTTTGAAAATTCATAAATAATTATACGTAATTCAAAAAATCGTGAAAATTCATACGTATAATACTTATGACACACACAATGGGTGAAAAATATTTGAAAATTATTTTACCCATAAAATAGTGAGTTTGATACAAAACTCAAAACCATTGAAATTTTCAATGTTTTGGCCCTATTTTGTATCAACTCTATCAATGGTGATTGCTATCAAAAGATAGACTTCACCAAGGTTTTTCAAAATGATTTTAAAATGTTTTCAAAACCTTATTTTGGATCATATTCCTTGGGCTCTATGTACATGACTTGTACACATGCTCTCCCAATGATCCACAAATGAAACAAGATGAGTTTTAGTTCATCTAGATGCAAAAACTATGCACATTGAACTCAACTCATATCCTAGCATCTCACATGTATCTAAGGTGTATAAATACACATACATGTCAATTGGATGTGAGATGTGGGTTTTATTCATCTTATCTAGGGTTTCATGCATTTTTCTAAGGCAACCCTACTTGATTCCCTTATAAATGGGACTCCAAGTCATGCCATTGTCCTTAAATCAATTTTAAACAAATTATCTTAAATGCATGAGTGATCATGGCATAATAATAGCAATAATTAAGCATGGCCAATGATCATGATGTCATGGCATAATATGAAATCTAAAAACACATGACATTTATCCTTAATCCCTAAGCATACTCATGACATATAAATGATAGAACATAAGCATGATGTAATGACATGGCATATGGCAATCAAAGCATGACATATAAAATATATAGGTATAGTAATACCTAAATTTTAATATTAGTTGCCATTTGATACAATTAGATATATTTTGCCATATTAACCTTAATCTCCCTAGTGTGCCAAAAACCCAAAATGGCACACTAACCTCTAAACCTAAATTGTGCCAATTTAATTGATTTTTCTTAAATTCAAAAGTGCATTGACACATCCTAAACCCACCTAGCGTGAATCAATCACGCTTTTAGGAACCCAAAACCGATTTGAGCTCCTAGGGTTAATTAGGTATTCCTTAGGGATAACCTCCCTAGATACCTTCCTAATGACCCTCCTAGGCTTGTTAGCCTTGGTCATTTGGGTCTTACCTAGGTTGACTCTAGGGGTAACTCCCCTTGCAACCTTCTTAGTGGCCACCCTAGGTTTCCTTGAAACCCTAGCCACTAGGCACACCCTTTGGTCAACTCTAGGGATAACCTCCCTATTGACCTTGGTCTTCCTAGACCTAGTTTGTGTTCCATAGTCTAATGGAACACTATGGTAAGCTACCTTAGGCTTAGGTTTGTGACTCAAACCTTGATTGCCCTTGGTTGACTTTTGACTCTTAGGTCCTTGGTGTTGACTTTGACTTTTGGACCTATGACTTTGACCATTAGACCCTTTAAATTGATTTTGTATATTCCTAAGGGTCTTTTCAAGTTTTTCAAGCCTTGACCTCAAGACTTGATTTTCCTTTTCTAATTGCCCAATTTTAGAATTTTGGTTTAAATCTTGGGCATTGGACTTCCTAGGCATATGCCTAGTCCATTTAGGGTTTAGACCTAGGTGCTCTTGCACCTTTCTAATTGTCTCCCTAGGTAAAAGTTTTCTAGAGTTATTTGACCTAGGTTTGTCCTTAGATAAGTTATTTTTAGGGACATTAGTCCCAAATTTCTTCCTATTATCTAAGTGAATATTTTTAGCTCCTAAACAAAAGTATTTATTTCTATTAGCATGCTTTTCATGGCAAATTGCTAGGGAATTGAAATTTCTAGCATGCTTTTGTCTATTAACTAAAGAAAGAGCATTATTAACTTGATATACCTTAGGGTTAGCCTTAGTAGCTCCCCCTACTTGTGATGCTCCCCTTTGCCCCTTCTTCTCCCCTTGGGCATTGACTCGTAATGACCCTAGTGCATTTGAAGCAAATCACTTGCTCCTTGCTCTTTTTCATTGAGGCACTGGTCTCCTTGACTTTTGGCACGGGTGGAGTCTTCTTAACCCGTTTAGGACACTTACTCTTGTAGTATCCTTTCTCCCTACACTCAAAGCATATAATATTCATTTTATTATTAATTGACATGCTTGAATTACCTAGGGTGGTTGTGGTGGTCGGAGTGGATTCTTGAGCTTGCTCTTCCTCTCTACCGGATGTAGATGGTTCTTCTTGATGTTGATCGAGGATGCCCTAATCTCCTCCTCAATCCTAGAAGTGGATGCTTCTTCCACTTCCTCCACCTCTACCGATCCGGATGTTGATTCCCTATCAACCTCCGAATCCTCAAGCTCTTGGGATGACGGTGTACTTTCTTGAGCTTGAGAGGGTGATGGTCCTCCTTCTTGGACCGATGATAGACTTTCATGGAGCTTGTCCAAATCGCTCCATAGCTCCTTAGCATCCACATAGTCACCTAGGCTACACAAGAGGTCATTAGGAATTAAATCAAAAATGAATTTGATTACCTTCTTGTTTTTATCGAATTGTTGGAGTTCCTCCTCACTCCATTTCTTCTTCTTGAGAAACCCTCCCTTTGGTCCCTTAGGATATTCAAATCCTTCCATCAATGCAGACCACTCCTCAAGGTCTCTCATCATCAAAAAATCTTCAATTCTCGCCTTCCAAGAATTGAAACCTTCTCGTCCATAGAAGGCATACGGAATTGGGGTGTTGATATCCCATCCCAATTGTCCTTGGATTTCCATCTTTACCCTCTAGCCTTCTTTGTCCTAGCTCCCGGTGGTTAGTCCGTAGAAGAGCCCCGGGCTCTGATACCACTTGTTGGAGATTTGACGATGCTAGAGGGGGGGGGGTGAATAGCGTTGAATTCGTACGTCGATGGAATTCGTTCACGATCGTCTCTACAAAATTCGTTATGCGCAGCGGAATAGAAATAATAAAAGCAATAACGAAAAGATACAATCACGAATACAAGAATATAATGTGGTTCGGAACCGAACGGTTCCTACTCCACGGATCGAGCTCTAAAGAGCCCTAGTGATGCACACACACTCACTAATCACAAATACTCTTTTTCGACACAAGTCGGAGATGGAGAAACCTCTTACAGTAAGATTACAACAATAATCTAAATATAACAAGTAAATATAAGAAGAAATACAACAAGAGAAGTAAAGAACACTTTACAAAAACTCTTTAGAAGCTTGCTTGTTGATTGCCTTGGACTAGCACTTGAAAGCCCTGATTTGCAGCAGCAAATCGCTTCAAAACGTCCAAGAAAATCGGTACAAAAACCCTCCTTCCGAGCTGCTTTTATAACCTGTGTCGGGCTGGATTTCCGCCTATCGATCGGCCATAAGTCACGGTCGGTGATGCCCTTTGTGTGAGACAACGGATCGATCCACGGAAAAACTCCAGCGGATCTCTTGGCGATCGTCATTGCCGATACGTAATCGGCGCCCGATCGGCTGAGCGTCTAATGCTCGCGGTGAACTAGCGGTCGGCCACCTTAGCGGTCGGCCCGCGATCGATCGCTGCTCCATGGCGATCGGTGCGGCGATTCGGCTCTTAAACGGCAGTCGAACTCAAGTCGACTCACGACAGTCGAACCGGCCATAATGCCAGTCGACTGCCAACCTCAAAGATGAGGTTTTAACCCAAGTATGGTGCCCCCATACTTGCTAGACCACCCTTAGCCTAGACCTAAGCCTTCTAGCCACCTCCATCAGCCTCACGCCTCTCGGATCCCTCCAAGTCATCCATGACTTGTTCATCCATCGCGCTAGCCTCCAGGTGCTTCCCTCGGCTATGTCATGCTAACGGTGTCTACTCCGCCAAGGCACATTGGACTTACGCTGCCAAGACTCCGCTTGGACTTTACGCTGCCAATATCAATCCCCTTGGACTTCCAAATGCCAAGACTCAAGCTTGGACTTTCCCTTGCCAACCCATGTTGGACTTTCCATGCCAAGACCCATGCTTAGACTTTCCATTTGCCAAGACCCATGCTTGGACTTCTCATTTGCCAAGAACCATGCTTGGACTTCTCATGCCAAGTACTCAAGACTTGAACTTTCCCAAATGCCAAGTACCCATGACTTGGACTTTCCATGCCAAGTACCCATGACTTGGACTTTACCTTGCCAAGACCCATGCTTGGACTTTCCTATAATCACATGGTCAACCCCAGTCAACCATCAAGGTCTTCCTCGAGTCAAACTCGAGTCTGGTCAAACATGACCCGGGTTGATTGCTCCAACAATCTCCCCAACATATTAACCGACATTAATGTCAAACATCAATGCCAAACCACTTTGTCAAATCCCTTTGTCAAACATCAAAACATCACTCGAGTCAAACTCGAGTCTGGTCAATCGTGACCTGGGCCGATTGCACCAACAGAAGGAGTATCACAAGTAGGGGGAGCTACTAAGGCAAACCCTAAGGTATATTTTCATAATGCTCATTCCTTAAATTCTAAGCAAAAGCATGCTAGAGTTAATTCAAATAACTTTGCTATTACTCATGAATCGAAGCATGCTAGGAATGATAACTCTAGATCTATTTCAAAGAAGGAGAAATTTGGGACTAATGTCCCTAGAAATGTCATTCCTAAGAAAGCAATTAAGAAAATCGAAAACCATTTAGGTATCAATTCCAATAAGGGTAAACATATGTCTAAGGTAAATGGTAATGCCCAAAAACCTAATCAAAAATCATTTGGGCAATTAGAATTAGAGAACCAAGCCTTAAGGTCAAGGCTTGAAAAACTAGAAAAGACCCTAAATAAGCTACAAAATCAATTTCAAGGGTCTAATGGTCAAAGTCAAGGGTCAAAATCTCAAAGTCAACATCTAGGACCCAAAAGACAAAAGTCAACCAAGGGCAAGAAACGTTTGGGTCACAAACCTAAGCCTAAGGTGACTTATCATTGTGTTCCATTTGACTATGGAATACAAACTAGGTCTAGGAAGACCAAGGTTGCAAGGGGAGTTACCTCTAGAGTCAACCTAGGTAAGACCATAATGACCAAGGCTAACAAGCCTAGGAGGGTCATTAGGAAGGTATCTAGGGAGGTTATCCCTAAGGAATACCTAATTAATTCAATGAGCTCAAATAGATTTTGGGTTCCAAAGAGCGTGATTGATTCACGTTAAATGGGTTAGAATGTGCTAACCATGATTGGATGAGTAGTTAACTCAACCATGGTAAAGGTGGCACTTTAGGTTATTTTCAAGGTTATGGTTACCTTGGAAATACATTTGAGCCTTAATCCTAAAAGATTTTAGGATGTGTCAATATATTTTTGAAAACATGAAAATCAATAAAATTGGCACAATCTAGATTTAGAGGTCATAGTGTGTAACTTTGATTGTTGGCACACTTTAGAAGTTCATGTATCAAGAGAAGTGTATTTAAGATGTAAAAGTAACATCAAGAGTGATACTCAAGTGCCACACAACTTGATGTCTTGTACTTACCATGCTTCATATGTTTCACCATGTGTTTGCATGGAAGGAATGTCTAGGATGGATTGCATCTTACAAAACAAGTCTTTTACCTTGATTGTGTATTTCAACACTTAGAAAGGGTGAGATGTTAGGATTTGGAAATCATTGGATGTTAATGTTTGCCAAAATGGAATAAACCATTAAAATACATTAACGAATACATGAATATAAGTGTAACATCAATATGTTTGATATACAAGATTAAACATGATAAAATGGAATAATTTAGATGAAGAAATTGAGATTTTCTAAATTTCAGAATAGGAAATCAGATATCAGTCGACTAATACAGTTATCAGTCGACTGATCATACTGTAGCGCGATACGATGCATCTAGTAATCGAGTGCTGGCTCCAGGACTCGACTGCTTGAATATCAGTCGACTGATTGGATACATCAGTCGACTGATGGTACTGTTCACCGAGGCTGAGGGTCATTGGTCGAGTGCTCGCTCATCAGTCGAGTGGTGACAACGATGTCTTATGTACGTCACGTGAAGACTCGGCCGATGATCGATTCTTTGAGCCGGGCGATCATTCGGTTGAAACCGCTTAATAGCGCGATCGGTGATCGATTCTCGCATCGATCGGCCCGATCGCGCCGCGATTTTATAACGTTGAACCGCTAGGGTTCGGCGTCCTCACGTGAAGCTCTTTCATTTTTTTCTCCTCTCCAATCGCCATCCTCTTCTCCGACCAGTCTTTCCGGCCGTGCCAGCCGCCCAAGCTTTTAGGTTTGATAGCTAAGCCCCTCTTCTTGTGTTTTTCACTTATCTCAAGCCTTAGTTCACTCGTTCTAGGGTTTGTTTCCCTGTTTCCGATTAGGGTTCCGGCGTCTGAGTCCTCTGACGAACTTTTCGGCAACCCCCTTAGCAATATCCGAGCATCCCCTCGTCACACCTCCGAATGGCACCGAAGTAAAATTTTTCTTACCCAAAACCCTAATTTTCCTTTCCATTGTAATTTATTTTTATCTAATCGTGTATTGGTGTCCTTGCATGTCATATCATTACATTGCATTAATAATAGGAGAGCCCATAGGAATGATCCACCCGAGGGTGAATCTCGATTGTACCAACCTATGTTGGTTAGGTACATCGATAGGGACTTTTTTCATCGCTATTGTAGTGATGTAATGGACTTATTTGCATACTATCATCTCATGAAAATTGTCTTATGCACACATCCCATTAATGATGACCTCCTTAAGGAGTTTTATCAGAACCTAAAGAAGGTAGACGATGGCCCTACCTACACTACTCGCGTTGCAAAACGCGATTTAGAGTTCACTTCTGCGATACTGCAAGAGTTTCTCGAGTGTAAGCCCTCGGATGACACCTTCATTTTTTACCCCACTTTTGATGCTCCTTTACCCGAGCCATTTGACCATATTTCTTTGGACTCTATGCATGAGCATATTTTTGGTCATCCTCGTCCACCAGCCCAGAATTTATTTCCTATTACTGAGTTATCTGCACCTGACAATGTACTCTACAAGGTCATTGTTGGGTGCTTTCTTCCGATCGTCACTCGGGGTCTGGCCAAGATTCGGCCTCCCCATCTCTTTCTACTCTACGCCATGCGTAATAGATTAGACATTAACATTGCATTAAATATGTTTCATTGCATAGTGCATTTCATTTCCCCTGTACAAGGGAAAGTGCATATGCCATATGGTCACATTATCACAGCATGGCTAGAGTCAGTAGGCATCAACATTCACAGGGGTTCTCTGAGAGCACTCTCTGAGGGGTACGACTGCATATCGATTTGCAACTTCTCGTTAGCGAAGCTGCGGATGGGGCTTGGACAGATGGAGTTGGCGCCTCGACCACCACCCAGGGCACGCAGAGAGCCTCCTCTGGTACCCAGAGAGGCGGCAGAGGACTATGAGGGTGCAGACGCCGCTGTTGAGGAGGATCAGCTGCCAGCAGATGCATCAGCGGCGGGTCCATCAGATCGTCTTGGCCAGCTGGAGTCCAGATTCCAGGACTATCAGCAGACGGTCGACTCTAGACTGACAGAGCTCTTAGTAGGGCAAGCATCCATGGGCGCATGTCTTGGTCGGATGGAGGAGAGATACATGCAGATTGCAGAGTCCCAGAGTCGACGAGCAAATACCGATATGTATGAGATGATGCGGGCTTGGACATTGAGCCAGCAGCCTCCTCCACCGCCACCTCCTGCAGATGACTAGATTTAGAGGATGTTAGATTTCTTTTGTTTCTCAGTTTTGTAGTGAGATTGAGTATATCAAATCTCCATTTTGAATGTAAAAAACTGAAATCCTTTTAAATTGAATGAAATTTCTGTTTGTGAAAATCATGTGTGTTTGAGTGTGTATTTGTATTAATGTATTGGTTTATGAAAATTGCTATATCATGACATGACATGGAATTTCATCTTATTATATAACATGTCATGTCATTGGCTGTGATTACTTTAAATGTCATGTGTTCTTAAATTTCATCATATGCCATGACATCATTATCATTGGTCATGTTTTTATTTTGCTATCACTATGCCATGATCATTTCATGCATTAATTTGATTGAACATTGATTTAAGGAAAATGACATGACTTGAAGTCTCATTTATAAGGGAATCAAGTAGGGTTGCCTAGGAAATGCATGAAACCCTAGATAAAATGAATCAAAACCCACATCTCACATCACATTGGCATGTATGTGTATTTATACACCCTAGATACATGTGAGATGCTAGGATAATAAGTTAGGTTCAAGGTGCATAGGTAGTGCATCTAGATGAACTCAAACTTATTTTAATTATCACCAAGAATCATAAGGAAAGCTAATATACAAGTTATGTATATTTAGCCAATAAACCATGGTTCAAAATAGGTTTTCAAAAACATTTTAAAATCAATTTAGAAAACCTTGGTGAAATCTATCTTTTGATAGCCATCATCATTGTAGAAGTTGATACAAAGTGGATCAAAAACTTTAAAGTTTTAATAGTTTTTGAACTTTGTACCAATCTCCTATTTCAATGGTCAAAATATTTTTCCAAAATTTTTCACTGATTGTATGTGTGATAAGTAATATACATATCAAGTTTCGTGATTTTTTGATTTACGTAGAATTACTTATAAATTTCTAAAAGTCGAGTCTGATTTTTGAAAATTAGGTTTTCGATTATCGATCGCTGCCTCTACGATCTTGATCAGATGGGCAACGTTTGGACTCGATCGTAGCAAGATCACTCGATCGTTGCTTTGTGCCGATCCGATCGATGGACACATCAGTCGATTGGTAGCTGACAGAGTCGACTGATAGCCTGATTTCGGGGTAACCAAAGTTGTTTAACCCGATTTCAGCTGCGGTTAAGGTCCCTAACCACTCCTAACCCTGGGATATACTTTGGGAAGCATGATGAAGGGTGAAAATCCATTGGATATGGATTAGGAGAGGTGTTTAGGGGTTGTATCAATTTTAAGGTGTTGGGAAGTTCAATGTTGAATTTCTAACCTTAATTTTGATGGTTTAGAGTTCCTATTGGCTTAGGGACTTCCCAAGGACATTGTTGGTGCAATGGTCAAGGGGGAGAAAGCCTTTAGGGGGAGGTATCCATCTTGGAGTGATGGATGTGTTTTTCTTTCTTCTTGAAGGGGAAAATGTTATCAATTGGGAAAATTGATGGATTTTTAGAAACCCAATTTGGAAATTGGGAGAGTGTATAGGATTGCCTCTCTTGAGTGATATGGGATTTATCACTAAGCAGATGGTAGATATCCTAGGTATTTTTAAACCAAGGTGGAGATTGTAAGATCTCATTGGGACGTGAGACTTTGATCTCCTTGTAGAGATAACCTTTTTGATGTTAGTCAAAAAGGGGGAGAATGTTTGGGGGAGAACATTTAAGATTACCAATTTGGAATAATTGGTAAGAGACTTGAGTTAGTGTTCTAACTCAATGATTTGTTTGGTTTTTGTCAAACATCAAAAAGGGGGAGATTGTTGGTGCAATCGACCCAGGTCACGATTGACCAAGACTCGAGTTTGACTCGAGTGATGTTTTGATGTTTCGACAAAAACATATGACAATGTAATTATCATGGGAAAGTCCAAGTCTTGAGTACTTGGCATGGGAAGTCCAAGTGGGACACTTGGCATTTGGTAAAGTCCAAGCATGGGTCTTGGCAATGGAAAGTTCAACATGAGTTGGCAAGGAAAGTCCAAGCATGGGTCTCGGCAATGGAAAGTTCAACATGAGTTGGCAAGGAAAGTCCAAGCATGGGTCTTGGCAATGGAAAGTCCAAGCATGGGTCTTGGCATGAAAAGTCCAACATGGGTTGGCAAGGTAAAGTCCAAGCCTGAGTCTTGGAATGAGAAGAACAAGGGGTTTGATATTGGCTGCGTAAAGTCCAAGCCAGAGTCTTGGCAGCATAAGTTCAATGGTTGGCGGCGTAAAGTCCAAGCGGAGTCTTGGCGGCGTAAGTCCAATGTGCCTTGGCGGTGTAGACACCATTAGCATGACATAGCCGATGGAAGCACCTAAAGGCTAACGCGATGGATGAACAAGTCATGGATGACTTGGAGGGATCCGAGAGGCGTGAAGCTGATGGAGGTGGCTAGAAGGCTTAGGTCTAGGCTAAGGGTGGTCTAGCAAGTATGGGGGCACCATACTTGGGCTAAAACCTCATGTTTGAGGTGTGCCAGTCGACTGGTGCCATGTGGCAGTCGACTGGCGTAGTCAACTAGGGTTTGACTGCGGGAAGTGGCCTAGCAGTCGACTGCCAGAGGTGGGCAGTCGACTGATGGCTCGAGCAGTCGACTGATTGCATGATCAGTCGACTGGTGCTCGGATTTTCGGCCACAGAATGGAGTCTCACTCGACCGCTGTGATGAGCAGTCGAGTGATGGCTCATCAGTCGACTGATGCTCATGATCAGTCGACTGATGTCCTAGCCGTTGGATTTTTCCAGCGTGGATTACACCGTTGTCTCACAGCAACAGTGTGATCAGTCGACTGATCGTCCCGAGCAGTCGACTGATCGACTTTTTCCAGCATAGGTTGAAGCTACAAAAGGAGCTCGTGATGGAGAAAAAGAGAGCGATTTCTTGGACGTTTTTGAGGCGATTTGCTGCTGCAAATCAGGGTCTTCAACCACAGTTCAAGCGATCAACAAGCAAGCAATCAAAAGGCATTTGTAAAGCTTTTTCTTTACTTATATTGCATTGTATCTCATTGTATTTGCTTGTATCTACTTAGATTATTGTTGTAATCTTTTGTACGAGGTTTCTCCACCTCCGACTTGTGTCGAGAAGGAGTATTTGTGGTTAGTGATTGCATTGACATCGCTAGAGCTCTTTAGAGCTTGATCCGTGGAGTAGGAACCGGTTCGGTTCCGAACCACGTTATATCCTTGCATTTGTGTGTTTGTGTTTTCGTTATTGCTTTATTATCTTTGTTTCCGCTGCGCTAACGAAAATTGTAGACAAGCACGCGAACGTTTTCCATCTACGCAAGAGTAAACGCTATTCACCCCCTCTAGCGGCGTCAAATATTCCAACAAATAGCACGTGTTTGTTCGTTGATGGAATTCGATCAAGATTGTGTCTACAAGTTTCGTTAGGACAATGGAATATATATATAATAACAGTAATGAAACACAATCACAACACAATAACACGAATATTTAATGTGGTTCGGAACCGAACGATTCCTACTCCACGGATCGGGTTCGCACGAACCCTAGCGATGCCAATCACACACCACTATAATAACACTCCTTCTCGGAATAATCTGGAGGCGGAGAAACCTCGTACAATAATGATTACAACAATAATCAAATAGATACAAGCAAATATAATGAAATACAAATGCAAGTAAAGGAAAAACACTTTACAAGAGCTTTGGATTGCTTGATCTTGTATTACCTTAAACTAGCTTTGAAGGACTGGAAAGCACCAACCTCCCCCTTTAAATTTGCCCAAGAAAATCGCTACCTTTTCCTCCATCACGAGCTCCTTTTATAGCTTCAACCTGTGCTAGAAAAGGTCGATCAGTCGACTGCTCGGGACCATCAGTCGATTGATCACACTGTTGCTGTGAGACAATGGTGTAATCCACGCTGGAAAAATTCAACGGCTAGGACATCAGTCGACTGATCATGAGCATCAGTCGACTGATGAGCCATCACTCGACTGGTCGTCCCAGCGGTCGAGTGAGACTCCATTCTGTGGCCGAAAATCCAAGCACTCGGCCAATCGATCACACGATCGGGCCGATCGCTGAGCATCACCGATCGCCCACCTGCAAATGATCGCTAGACCATTTCCCATAGTCAAACCCTAGTTGACTCAGTCCAGTCGACTGCCACATGGCACCAGTCGATTGGAACACCTCAAACATGAGGTTTTAGCCCAAGTATGGTGCCCCCATACTTGCTAGACCACCCTTAGCCTAGACCTAAGCCTTCTAGCCACCTCCATCAGCCTCATGCCTCTCGGATCCCTCCAAGTCATCCATGACTTGTTCATCCATCGCGCTAGCCTTCAGGTGCTTCCATCGGCTATGTCATGCTAATGGTGTCTACACTGCCAAGGCACATTGGACTTACGTCGCCAAGACTCCGCTTGGACTTTACGCTGCCAACCATTGGACTTATGCTGCCAAGACTCCCGCTTGGACTTTACGCCGCCAATATCAAACCCTTGGACTTCTCAAATGCCAAGACTCAAGCTTGGACTTTCCCTTGCCACCCCATGTTGGACTTTTCATGCCAAGTACTCAAGACTTGGACTTTCCATTGCCAAGACCCATGCTTGGACTTTCCTTGCCAACTCATGTTGGACTTTCCATTGCCAAGACCCATGCTTGGACTTTACCAAATGCCAAGTGTCCCACTTGGACTTCCCATGCCAAGTACTCAAGACTTGAACATTCCCATGACAATTACATTATCATATGTTTTTGTCGAAACATCAAAACATCACTTGAGTCAAACTCGAGTCCTGGTCAATCGTGACCTGGGCCGATTGCACCAACAATATCATGTTCTTTCTTCATAACATATCATTTTTCTTTTCATAACATATCATATTCCTTCTTCATAACATATCATCTTCTTTTCATACATATCAAGTTCCTTCTTTATTACATATCATACATTCACACAATTCACATGGCAATGAGCATAACATGATCATACATTTAACATGGTAATGAGCAGAAATTTATCATGCATCCCTACTATTAACATAGACATATGGTAGTGACATAAACCAATCATGCTAAACCACTTGAGCAAGGACTACTTAACATCATGTTAACATCACACACATATAGGGCATGGCATAAACATCATGAACAAGCATACATGGAGTGATCTAAACTTCATGGAGTTATACCAAAGTTTTAAACCCTAAACAACTTATATATGATCTAACTAACCACATATTAATTCTTTCACATATAAAGCATGGCATGGAAGACACTTAGGAGTTTAGATAAGTCTTGGCCGAGAGTTTCAAGAAAACCTAAGATCCATTTCTTAATCTAGCTTAGCTTTCACATGTTACCTATATCTACATTCAAAACATAGCATGGCAATTTATAGTTCATAGCATGATAGACCTAAATGGGTCTTGGCCGAATGGTTCAAGGAACTTAAAGGATCAACCACTTAAATTTAGGTTAGCCAACAACATGTTATCTTCATCTAACATTAAAACATAGCATGAACTCATCTATAGCATGGCATAAAACATGTTATCTTCATCTAACATCAAAACATGGCATGAACTCATTTAAAGCCTAGCATAGAACATGTTATCTTCATCTAACATCAAAACATATCATGAACTCATCTAGAGCATGGCATAGAAAAACACATTAGGGGTCCAAAAGGGCTTGGCCGAGAGTCCTAGGAGGGTTTGAAGATCAACCACTTAACCAAACCCATCTAGAAACCTATCATCATCATATTCATACAAGGTATAGCATAGATCATCATGGAGAGCACAAGTAATGGTCTTGGCCGAAAGTTTCTTGGAGTTTTTAAGATCAAACACTTAACCAAACCTATCTAGCAACCTATCATCATCATATTCCTACAAGGTATGGCATGGTTCATCATTGAAAACACAAGTAAGGGTCTTGGCCGAATGGTTCTTGAAGGGATTTACATAATAACATCAATTGAAACAACTTGTATGCAGGTGAGGGGATACTTACATTCTTCGCTTTGTTAATAGTTGGAAAATACCCTAAGGGATGCCAAACCTAGAGCCTTCTTCTTGCTTGGTTAGCTTTCGGAAAATGGAAGAGGAGAAGAGTAGGTTTCGGTGAGGAAGAAGAAGAGGAGAAGTGGAGAATGAAAAATGGCTTTTCTCTTGTCTCCTCATTCCCTATTTATTCACTTGAAGGTGTCCCTTAGCCTCCCTTACCCTTAACTTTCATTTCCCATATTCCTCTAATAGCACAACCCTGCTGGGCTTCTGGTTATTGGATGCATCTTAGGGCTTAACTATCTACTAGAGGTTTGGGGTTCAATTCCTAGGCCATGAATCCTTTTTGGCTCTATTTCTTTTATTTTTTTGAAAGAGCCCATATAAAGCCCATTATAATCTTGCAAAAATTCTTGTAAAATTACTAGGAATTTTACAGGCGTTACAATCCTTCATACCTTTTAAAAGTTTCGTCCTCGAAACTTAGAACAACTTTGGGTACTTCTATTTCATGTCCTCCTCGCGTTCCCAGGTAGCTTCTTCGTACCGTTGATTTTGCCACAGGACCTTCACTAAGGGCACCTCTTTATTCCTTAGCCTTTTGACTTCTCAGTCTAGCATTTGGATAGGCCGACTTTCATAACTCAGGTCCTCTTGAACTTGCACTGTTTGTGGCTCGATCACTTGGTCCATACTGGAAATGCACTTCTTGAGCATCGAAACGTGGAACACGTTGTGAATAGACGACATCTCTTGAGGCAGCTCTAGCTCGTAAGCTACCTTGCCAACTCTCTTCATTATCGGATACGGTCCCACATAGCATGGACTCAGCTTACCCTTCCTTCCGAATCTCATCACTCCCTTCATAGGGGCCACCTTGAGGAATACGGATCCCGACAATTCTAACTCCCACGCCGCATATCTGCATAGCTCTTTTGTCGGCTCTGAGCAGTTCCAATTCTTTGGCGGATATTCTGTATAGCTCGGGTGGTGTCGTTAATGAAATCTGTCCGAAGTCCCATCCCCTTCTTTTCACCACCCTCGTACTAACATATAGGAGATCTACATTTCCTCCCGTATAGAGCCTCGTAGGGCGCCATTCCAATAGTATCTTGGTAGCTATTATTGTAGGCAAATTCTGCCAAACATAAGTATCGACACCAGCTCCCTTTGAAATCCAGGGCACAAGCTCATAACATATCCTCTAGTACTTGATTCACCCTTTCGGTCTGTCCGTCTGTCTGAGGATGAAAGGCAGTACTGAATAATAGCTTCGTGCCAAGGGCCTTCTGAACACATTCTCAGAAATGGGAAATAAAGCGACCATCTCTGTCCGAAATGATGGTCTTAGGAATCCCATGTAATCTAATAATTTCCCTAGCATATAATTGATCCAATTGCTACGTCGAATAGGTCATCTTGATTGCTAAGAAGTGGGCAGACTTCGTCAATCTGTCCACGATTACCCATATAACATCATATCCGTTCGTCGTCTTGGGCAGTCCTGAGATGAAATCCATAGAAATATCTTCCCATTTCCATTCTAGAATTTGGATCGGCTGCAGTGTTCCTCCAGGTCTCTGGTGTTCTTCTTTAACCCTCTGGCAGGTCAGACAGGTACTGACATACTGAGCCACATCTCTTTTCATACCGAACCACCAAAATTTTCTTTTCAGATCTTGGTACATCTTGGTGGTTCCAGGATGCATTGTATAAGGGGTTCCGTGAGCTTCCTCAAATATCTTCTTCCGTAATTTTGGATCATCGGGAATACACAAGCGATCCCTGAGGTAGAGTACTCCACTTTTAGAGATCCGAAACCCATCATCCTTTCCTTCTAGGACCTCTTGCTTGATCCTTTGAATTCTTGGGTCATGGGCTTGCTTCTCTAATATATCGTCGAACAGCGTCGGTGCTATCGTCATGGTCGTGAGCTGTCCGGAAATGATTTCAACTCCGTAACGCATAATCTCCTTTTCTAAGGGCCGAGATGTTAGTAATATATGAGAGATGACCTAAGGCAATCGCCTTATGTATGAACCATTTATATGATAAATGAAGATTCACTATTTGAGTATACATGTTTCATGTATTTGATTGGATCTTAAACTCATTTACTGAATGTCCACGATGCGATTCAAAGCATTAGAGAATTTGTGATTGGATCACACTTAGTGAGTATCTCTACATGTGTAATTGTGATGTATCGGAATTATCCCTAGTCGATGAATTGATGAATTTGGACACCATCAATTCTGTCGAGACTAGCACGAGGTATACTCCTTGGTGTATCCAAGCAGCTGATTCTCACTGGCTAGAGACATTGTGATGTTCGGAGTTGATCGTGGATGCTAGTTATGGTAACTAGTTCATTGGAGTGACCGGCCGTAAGACTTCATATGATTCTCTGCATATATAGATATGTCAATGAAGTTCTTACCGTCGCTTAAGTGCGATGTTCCTTTGACTTGCGGTATTCAAGTCATCTTGATCATGGAGACTTATGCTTTGACATCTTAAGCAAACATCTCTAAGGAGATGTGGACCCGGGATGATTGGGTATAAGTCGAAATGATCGAAGGTGTTTGAATAGCCTATAAAGAATTCACCACTCCTTGCAAGGAGATGTATACCCATGGCCTCTCATCAGATTGTTACTAAAGTCTTTGGCCAAAGCAATAAATGTTTAGAGTAAGGTACTCTTCGATACATGTGGAGTAACTAGAATCCGTAGGACGAGGAAATGATACTTGGGCTAGGTGTGACGTAGTCAGCCTAGTGGGGACTGACACAATAGACCATGTCCTGAACCAAGTGGGTATAAGATGAGTGAAGGGAATGGGGCAGAATCATTCGAGCCAAGGGTTTCGTAAAATAGTTCTGGATCAACCGTTGATCTTTTTGGTTAATTGGGGATCATGATGTACTACTAGGTGCCACTCATGATCGTTCTATAATTAATGGTTAATTATAGACGGCCAACATAAACCGAGAACCTATTTGGTCACACGCACAATGAGCGTAATCCAAAGGATTTAAAACGAGCTTGACAATGGGATTCTCAGACCGAGAGAAACTAGGTTTGGTTGGACCAAACATGAAGCGAGCATGAAATCGTTTCAGTCGCAATGGAAGCGTGGATGGGCCGTGTCTTATGAAGACATAATGGATGAACCAAAATGGTTTGGTTCTAATCCAATGGAGGAGAATAAACCAAAGGGTTTGGTTTATTTTAAACGAATGAACCAAAAGTTGATTCGGTTCGTTTTAACTTAAAATAAACCATCATGGTTTGGTTTATTTTAATTTATCTTAATGGAGCGGGTTAACGGGCCTAATGGTTATGATCCAATAACCATTAAGAGAATTAGTTCTCTATAAAAGAGGGCTTAAGGGATAATTAAGCCCTAATCCAAAAACCCAAGCAAGGAGTTGCCGCCCACCCCATTGAGGGAGTTGCTGCCCAACCTCCTTTGCCGCCCAGCTTTTGTGCCACCGTCCAAGTCCTTGCCGGTGTCCAAGCTTCAGCCAGTGATCCTCCGGCGACCCTCCGGTGATCTTCCTAGGCTTCGGTGAAAAGGTGAGCACTTGGCTTCCTTGTTTTGGCCGGCGCCTACTCCTCCACCAAAGCTGTCCAGTTTTCTGGACAGCTTGTTCTCCTCTCGTCGGAGCGTCGTTTGGATGATGGTTTGAGCTCCGACAGAGGCTAAACTACCGGGGATTCGATCTCCGGTAATCCTCTGAGGTGGAGGATGAAGGATTCGTCAATTGGTTGACGAATACCTCTCCGGAGAAGCGAGTTTTGAGAACTCGTATTAGGATCCGAATTTGGATTCGGATCGTGATCATCTCTCGATCACGTCGTCTTCAACACGAGGCTAGTAACCCGTACGAAGATGAAGCTCGTGGCTTAGCGAAGTCATCCCGAGGAACTCGGCGTGGATACGGATAGAGACGATTCTAGCGAGGATCGTTCCGGTTGATGCCGTTCCCGCTACACGTCATACAAAAGGTATAACGTAGATAAATTTCCTTTTATTGCAAATTTAAATTTATGGTTATGTCTACACTTGTTGTAATATGCATGCGTGTGTTGTGTGTGTTGTAATAAATGTAGATTTATTATTTTTATTGCTTCCGCTGTGTTCATGTTTACGAAATGTGATCGAACACACACGCCGCAGTGCCGGAAACCCAACAATGGTATCAGAGCCCAGGTTGTGTTTCGACATAATCATAAAAATGGTTTTGCGATAGTCATAATGTATTTTTGGAAATTTTCTAATTTTGGAAATTTAGAAGTATTTATGGAAATTTTTCAATTTTGGAAAGTCTAGAAGTATTTATGGAAATCTTCCACTTTTGGAAAGTTGGAAGTATTTATGGAAATTGATATTTTTCATAAATAAAATATTTGATTAGATTCTGGAAATTTGTTTCCTAATTTAATCATGATTTGATTTGGGAAATCAAATCTTAAAATATTTTATTTCCATAAGTAGTTTTAATGAGTTAGGAAATTGGTTTCCTAAATAGATTTTCCTTAATCAAATAATTCCATGAATAAAATATGTGATTAGATTTGGAAATTTGTTTCCTAATTTAATTATGATTTGATTTGGAGAATCAAATCTTAAACATATTTTATTTCCATAAATAGTTATGACATATAAGGAAACATATACATGACATAATTGTATGCCATGTAATTGCATTAGATGCATAACATAATGCCATGCGTGTTGTGACATGTAGATGTATGTCATGCCATGTAGATAATAGTTATTTGCATGCAAAGAGGATGAGACATAAAACCCTTAAACAATATTAAAGCCTACACCTTCCATTAATATGGTTAGAACCAGAGTTCCGTTTCTTGTTTGGGTTGTTGGACTCTCTCCAAGCCCGGCTCAAACCCGAACATGTTCAAACCATGGAATAGTTTAATACTAATATGGTAAGAGTCAGAGGTCAATCGTTAGCTTTGGTTGTTGGACTCTCTCCAAGCTGGGCTAATTGGTTGAATGCGCTCTAACCATATTAAAACTATTTCCCGATTAATGGGTTGGCTTTAACCTGGAGCATCGGCTTGTTGGACTCTCTCCAAGGTCGATGTAAAGGGAGGTGAAGTTGGGTGCTATGCATATGATGCATACTTGTTAATGTGTTAACAACCCGATGTATGTGTAAACATTCAATTAGTTGATAGCACATTGTGATAGTTGCATATACGTGATATGCAATCGGTATAGTTGATACCTACCGTCGTAGTTATGAATGGCTTGTTGGACTCTCTCCAAGGTTGTTCATAACTATGATGGATATCAGCCCATTCGGAGATGGACCTACGATCTCCCGAAGTGATTTTGGGGTTTTTGAAATTCGAAAAATGAATGGGATTTATAAATGTATATTGATGCATTTTAAAAATCATCTTTCTCATATATGCTCATTTTGTATTTCTAAAATTGATCATGTTGTCTTTTAATTTGCGTTCCATTTTGGATTCGAATAAATTGACTGGGCCGAACTTCTTGGACTAGCTTAGAAACTTGAGAATTGTTCTCAAGGTGAAAAGCTTGCGTATGTCCTCGAAGTGCCTCTTCCCGCCCATCCTAGTGACGATGCAACTCCGAACCAATTGTTGGTCTATCAGAAACATGTGACTGATTCTGAACTGACAAGTTACATCATGCTAGCCGCGATGGAACCCAAGCTATGAAAGCAGCATGAGCATATGGATGCTCATATCGTAGTCCTTCATCTTTATGAGTTGTTTGATAAGCAAGTGAGATTCGAAAGGTTCGAAGTCTCCAAGCTCCTCTTCACCTCTGAGATGCAAGAAGGTTCATCTGTGGTACTGCTCAACATGCTGAAGACTGTAGAGCCTTCTGAGAAGCATGAGCAGAGGACGGTGTTGTTAGTTGATTCCTCGAAGAAAGGTTCTAAGAGGGAGTCAAAGGAAGAACAGAAGGGGAAGAAGAAAAAAGCTAAAAAGGCAGAACCAGTTCAAAAGGGCACTTGCCATCATTATGGCAAGTAGGGCCATTGGCCAAGAAAGTGCAAGATTTATCTTGAGTCTGTGAAGAAGGATAAGGCATCGGATGCCCCATCTTCTTCAGAAATCTTCTTTATTGATTGTCATTCTATTTCCTCAGACACTTGGGTATTTGATACTGGGTGTGGCTCACATATATGTAATGACATACATGGGCTAAGAAATAGAAGAAGACTTGTCAAGGGAGAGTCAAATTTACGTGTTGGGAATGGAGCAACGGTTGCTGCACTCGCCATCGAAACGTATTTGTTGGAACTCCCTGTAGGACTTGTCTTAGAACTGGACAATTGCTTTTATGTTCCTTCGTTGATAAAGAACATCATTTCTATTTCTTGTTTAAATAGAAATGGTTTCCATTTGACATTTAGTAACAATTGTTGTTATATAACTTTAAATGGAGTTCTTTATGGGACTGGAACTTTAAGCAATGGTGTTTATACGTTGGACGTATCCAGTGACATTTGCAATATCGAAGTGAGCAACAAGTGTGATCGAAAAGATAATCAAATAGACTCCTATATGTGGCATTGTCGTCTTGGCCATATAAGCAAGAAACGCATGTCCGAATTACACCGATGTGGAATTCTGGAATCGTTTGAATTGGATTCATACGATACATGCGAATCATGCTTAAAAGGCAAGATGACTAAGTTACCTTTTACTGGAAAAGGTGAACGAGTGGGAGAGTTACTAGGTCTAATACATACTGATGTATGTGGACCTATGTCAACTCAAGCATTAAGAGGCTATAGCTACTTCATTACCTTCACCGATGATCACTCACGGTTTGGGTATGTGTTCTTGATGAAACACAAGTCTGAAGCCTTTGAAAGGTTTAAAGAGTTCAGAAATGAAGTAGAGAAACAACATGACAAGAGTATTAAAATACTTCGATCGGATCGAGGTGGTGAATACTTGAGTCAGGAGTTTCTTGATTACCTAAGAGACAATGGTATATTGTCTCAATGGACTCCGCCCTATACACCACAACATAATGGTGTATCTGAGAGGCGTAACCGGACCTTGTTGGACATGGTCAGGTCAATGATGAATCATGCGACTCTTCCCAAATCCTTTTGGGGCTATGCACTTTAGACAACTGTTTACTTGTTAATCAGAATGCCTACCAAGGTAGTCTCAACTACTCCATATGAGATATGGAATGGTAAGAAACCTCATGTATCTTACTTGAAGATATGGGGTTGTCCTGCTTATGTGAAGCGGACTGTATCAGACAAATTGGATGCTAAGTCTGATAAATGTCTATTTGTTGGATACCCTAAGGAAACAAGGGGTTACCAATTCTATCATCCTGTGGAACAAAAGGTGTTTGTTTCAAGGCATGCTGTGTTTCTAGAGAAAGAGTTTCTCGTGCAAGAAAATAGTGGGAGTGTCGTCGAGCTTGAGGAGGCTCGAGAGACTCAAATAGACATTAATGAGATACCTGGTGAAGCACAACAGCCGACAACTCATAGTGATGAGCAATCGGCTGGACCTATTGTAACACCACATCTTCGTAGATCTGGTAGAACACGCAATATTCCTGAGAGATATGAATTTTTCGTAAGCGAATCGAACGACGTGTTACTCATTGATGATGAGGAGCCTACCAGTTATGAAGAAGTGCTGACAAGTTCAGAAAGGGATAAGTGGCTTGGTGCCATGAAGTCGGAAATGGATTCCATGTATGAAAACTAAGTTTGGAACTTGGTTGACCCACCTGAAGGGATAAAGCCTATAGGGTGCAAGTGGGTTTTCAAGAAGAAAACCGACATGGATGGTAATGTGATTACCTATAAGGCTAGATTGGTGGCGAAAGGATATCGTCAAAAATAAGGTGTTGATTATGACGAAACCTATTCGCCTGTAGCTATGCTTAAATCCATTCGGATGCTCCTGGCCATAGCGGCTCATTATGATTATGAGATATGGCAGATGGATGTGAAAACAGCTTTCCTTAATGGAAACCTGCTCGAGGACGTGTATATGATGCAACCTGAGGGTTTCACATCGGTTGATAAAACCAAGGTATGCAAATTGCGACGGTCCATTTATGGATTGAAGCAAGCATCCAGGAGCTGGAATATCCGTTTTGATGAGACGATCAAAAAGTTTGATTTCTCACAAAATCCAGACGAACCTTGTGTGTACAAGAAGGTTAGTGGGAGTGCAGTCGTGTTCCTAGTATTGTATGTCGATGATATATTACTTATAGAAAATGATGTTTCAATCTTACAGTCAGTTAAGGTTTGGTTATCCAAGACATTCTCCATGAAAGACCTGGGAGAAGCAACCTACATCCTCAGGATTAAGATCTATAGAGATAGATCAAAACGGTTGCTTGGTCTTTCGCAGTCTACATACATAGACCGAGTGCTAAAAGGGTTTAGCATGTCGGAATCCAAGAAAGGTTTTCTTACCCATCAGGCATGGGGTACACCTTTCGAAGTCTATGTGTCCGCGCACAGAAGACGAGAGGATTTGCATGAGTAAGATTCCTTATGCATCCGCAATAAGATCTATCATGTATGCTATGTTATGTACGAGTCCCGATGTATCGTATGCTCTGAGTGTCACGAGCAGATACCAGTCTGATCCAGGAATGGATCATTGGGTGGCTGTTAAGATGATCCTTAAGTACTTAAGAAGAACTAATGATGCGTTCCTAATATATGGAGAAGGGTACATGGTGATACGTGGGTATACGAATGCCAGCTCCAGACAGACAAGGATGATTCCATGTCTCAGTCTGGGTATGTATTCACCTAGAATGGAGGCGCAATAAGTTGGAAAGGTTCCAAGCTTGACACTATAGCGGATTCTGCCACTAAGGCAGAATACGTTGCAGCTTTGGAAGCAGCAAAGGAAGCGGTTTGGATCAAGAAGTTCATCTATGAACTTGATGTGATCTCATTAATGATCCAAACATGTGCTTCGCCGCTATCATCTTATCAGAGAGATCATCAGTAAGAACGAAATACAAATCGAGAAAATTCCCACTGAAAGGAACTTAGCGGATCTTTTGACTAAAGCATTACCTCAAAGTAAGTTTGAGGGTCATGTTAGTGCCTATGGTATTGGATACCGTAGCGATTGGCATTAGGCCAAGTGGGAGTCTGTTAGTAATATATGAGAGATGTCCTAAGGTAATGTCCGGAGTTAATCGTGGATGCTAGTTATGGTAACTAGTTCATTGGAGTGACCAGCCGTAAGACTTCATATGGTTCTCTGCATATATAGATATGTCAATGAAGTTCTTACTGTGGCTTAAGTGCGATGTTCCTTCGACTTGCGGTATTCAAGTCATCTTGATCATGGAGACTTATGCTTTGACATCTTAAGCAAGCATCTCTAAGGAGATGTGGACCCGGGATGATTGGGTATAAGTCGAAGTGATCGAAGGTGTTTGAATAGCCTATAAAGGATTCACCACTCCTTGTGAGGAGATGTATACCCATGGCCTCTCGTCGGATTATTACTAAAGTCTTTGGCCAAAGCATTACATGTTTAGAGTAAGGTACTCTTCGATACATGTGCAGTAACTAGAATCCGTAGGATGAGGAAATGATACTTGGGCTAGGTGTGACGTAGTCAGCCTAGTGGGGACTGACACAATAGACCATGTCCTTAACCAAGTGGGTATAAGATGAGTGAAGGGAATGGGGCACGAATCATTCGAGCTGCTGAAGGGTTTCAGAAATAGTTCTGGATCAACCGTTGATCTTTTTGGTTAATTGGGGATCATGATGTACTACTAGGTGCCACTCATGATCGTTCTATAATTAATGGTTAATTATATACGGCCAACATAAACCGAGAACCTATTTGGTCACACGCACAACGAGCGTAATCCAAAGGATTTAAAACGAGCTTGACAATGGGATTCTCAGACCGAGAGAAACTAGGTTTGGTTGGACCAAACATGAAGCAAGCATGAAATCGTTTCAGTCGCAATGGAAGCGTGGATGTGCCGTGTCTTATGAAGACATAATGGATGAACCAAAATGGTTTGGTTCTAATCCAATGGAGGAGAATAAACCAAAGGGTTTGGTTTATTTTAAACGAATGAACCAAAAGTTGGTTCGGTTCGTTTTAACTTAAAATAAACCATCATGGTTTGGTTTATTTTAACTTATCTTAATGGAGCGGGTTAACGGACCTAATGGTTATGATCCAATAACCATTAAGAGAATTAGTTCTCTATAAAAGAGGGCTTAAGGGATAATTAAGCCCTAATCCAAAAACCCTAGCAAGGAGTTGCCGCCCACCCCATTGAGGGAGTTGCCGCCCAACCTCCTTTGCCGCCCAGCTTTTGTGCCACCGTCCAAGTCCTTGCCGGCGTCCAAGCTTCAGCCGGTGATCCTCCGACGACCCTCCGGTGATCTTCCTAGGCTTCGGTGAAAAGGTGAGCACTTGGCTTCCTCGTTTTGGCCGGCGCCTACTCCTCCACCAAAGCTGTCCAGTTTTCTGGACAGCTTGTTCTTCTCTCGTCGGAGCGTCGTTTGGACGATGGTTTGAGCTCCGACAGCGGCTAAACTACCGGGGATTCGATCTCCGGTAATCCTCTGAGGTGGAGGATGAAGGATTCGTCAATTGGTTGACGAATACCTCTCCGGAGAAGTGAGTTTTGAGAACTCGTATTAGGATCCGAATTTGGATTCGGATCGTGATCACCTCTCGATCACGTCGTCTTCAACACGAGGCTAGTAACCCGTACGAAGACGAAGCTCGTGGCTTAGCGAAGTCATCCCGAGGAACTCGGCGTGGATACGGATAGAGACGATTCTAGCGAGGATCATTCCGGTTGATGCCGTTCCCGCTACACGTCATACGAAAGGTATAACGTAGATAAATTTCCTTTTATTGCAAATTTAAATTTACGGTTATGTCTACACTTGTTGTAATATGCATGCGTGTGTTGTGTGTGTTGTAATAAATGTAGATTTATTATTTTTATTGCTTCCGCTGTGTTCATGTTTACAAAACGTGATCGAACACACACACGCCGCGGTGCCGGAAACCCAACACGAGATAATACTGATAGAGACATCAAGGTGGCGCAGGAATTCCTGCTAAGTACGTCGGCCACCTTGTTCGCCTCTCCTGGATGGTAGAAGATCTCGCAGTCATAATCCTTGATGAGCTCGAGCCATCTGCGTTGTCTCATGTTTAGGTCCTTCTGTGTGAAGAAATATTTCAGACTCTGGTGGTCTGTATAAATCCTACACTGAGCTCCATATAGATAATGCCTCCATGTTTTGAGAGCAAAGACCACGACCGCTAACTCTAGATCGTGAGTGGGATAATTCCTTTTATGTTCCTTGAGTTGTCTAGAGGCGTAGGCAATGACCTTGCCATTCTGCATGAGTACAACTCCGAGTCCCAACTTGGAAGCGTCGCTGTACATGTCAAAGCCTTCGTTACTGTCCGGCAGAGCAAGGATTGGAGTGCTGGTCAGTCTCTTTTTCAATTTTGTGAAACTCTTCTCGCAGGCGTCCGTCCATTCATACTTTTTGTTTTTTCTAGTGAGGACAGTCATAGGGGATGCAATTCTAGAGAAGTTCTCTACAAACTTTCTGTAGTAGCTTGCTAGCCCAAGAAAGCTTCTAATCTCGCTGGCATTCTTTGGCCTGCTCCAGTCACTCACAACTTCAATCTTTATTGGGTCTACCATCACTCCATGCTTGGATATAACGTGACCCAAAAATGATACTTGATCGAGCCAGAACTCGTATTTGGAGAACTTTGCATACAGCTGCTTTTCTCGAAGAATCTGTAATACCATATTCAGGTGTTCTGCATGCTCTTCTTGGGTTCTCGAATATATTAGTATATCGTCGATGAAAACGATTACAAATTTGTCGAGGAATGCCGAGAATACCCGATTCATTAGATCCATGAACATAGCAGGTGCATTCGTCACTCCGAAGGGCATAACTACGAACTCATAATGTCCGTATCTTGTTCGGAAAGCCATCTTTGGTTTATCATCTGGTTTCACTTTCACTTGATGATAGCTAGACCTCAGGTCAATCTTAGAGAAGACGGTGGCACCCTTTAGCTGGTCGAATAGGTCGTCAATCCGTGGTAAAGGGTACCTGTTCTTGATCGTCACATTATTTAGCACTCGGTAGTCTATGCACATTCGCATAGACCCATCTTTCTTCTTCACCAACAGTACTGGAGCTCCCCATGGAGAGGGACTTGGGCATATGAGTCCCTTGTCGAGTAACTCCTATACCTATCCCTGAAGTTCCTTCAATTTAGCCAGTGCCATACGGTAAGGTGCTTTAGAGATCAGATTAGTACCAGGAATCAATTCGACCTCAAATTCAATTTCTCTATCTAGGGCTAACCCTGGTTGTTCATCTGGGAATACCTTTGGGTAATTGCATACAACTCTGACATCTTCTAGCTTCTGGTTCTCGACTTGACTTGTATCAACCACATGTGCTAGAAACCCAGTGCATCCACTGTCTAACATGTTGCGCGCCTGTAGAGCTGATAGAAATTTATCGATTCTTTTCCTTGGCTCTCCAATAAATTCAAACATAGGTTCTGCCTCTGGCTGGAAGACCACTTTTCTTTTACGACACTCGATCGAAGCACCGTACTTGCTTAAGAAATCCATGCCCAATATAATATTATAATCCTGCATGTCGAGCACTATCAGATCACAGTAGAGGTCTCTGTCTGTGATTCTGATGGGTGTGGCTCGCATCATATGAGTAGAGGGCATTACTTCTCCCGAGGGCAGGGTGGTTAAGAACTTGCGATCCAAAGCTTGTGGTGGTATGTCCATCTTTTCCGTGAAAGGTGTAGAAACAAACGAATGTGTTGCCCAGTATCAAATAATGTAGTAGCATGCTGACAGAAAATAAATATCTGACCTGTGACAATCGTAGAAGCGTTCGCCACATCTTCTTGGGTGAGAGAGAATACCCTAGCATCCGTCATAACTGGCGGGGCTTCCAATCTCCCTTGACTTATCGGGGTACCTTCGATTGCAGCTTGCATCTGGTGTAGATGTGGAGGAGCACCTCGGTACTGGGTATACTGTTGAGGAGGTGCCTGAACCTGAATAGGATAGTCCTTGACTCTATGCCCTTCCCGTCCACAGTTGTAGCATCTATTTGTGCCCCTGTAGCATACTCCGGGATGTATCTTCCCGCATGTAGCACACAGAGGGATCTTGGGCTGCTTGTTCGCTGGACCACCTTTAGAGTCATCCCATTGCTTTCTCTTGCCAGTGTGGTTCCCTTTCCAAGTACTCTGGGTTCTCTGACCTCCTGACTGGGCTTGACTCCTACCTTCATTCAGTGCCCTCTTTTGTTGGTTAATGTTGTTCATGTAATGTTCGGTAATCAAGGCACTGAACAGCTCCTCTGCGGTCTACGGTCTATTAACTCCGCCGGCCACGTTCAGAGCTATCTTGGGTCGGAGCATCTTCAGCATAAGTTTGACCCTTTCTCTTTCTGTATTGACCAACTCTGGGCATAGGTGTGCGAGTCGGTTGAATCTCTTCACAGCTTCACTAAATGATAGGTCACTTTGCTGGAACCCAGTGAACTCGTCGTAATGCTTGTTTGTCACCCGCATATGGAAGAATTCTTCGAAAAATTCATACTTGAAGTCCGTCCACCTCATCTGATTCACTTGCCTCTTTGCTTTAACCCTTTCCCACCACATCCGGGCATCTCCCGAAAGGCAAAATGACGTGCACTTAATCTTCTCGCATTCAGGTCAGTTCAGTAGCTATACGATGCTTTCCACAGTCTTGAACCAGGCCTGGGCATCCCATGGTTCACCAGTACCAGAGAAATTTTCCGGCTTCAGTCTCTGTCACTGGATCAGGTAAGCTTCCTGTCGAGCCATCGGGCCAGGGCCCGCTGGTGGGGCGGTAGGGTTTCTTCGCTGATTCATTAAGGCATTTATCACTTGTTGTTGCTCTGTGACTTGAAGCTGGAGTTTAGTAACCACATGCGTAAGGTCAGCCGAGGGTGCTATCTCATCGACCCTACTACTGTGTCTCCCAGCCATGTTTATCTTCATATATTAGAATAAGGCTAGTATAATATTATCATTCATTTATTTATACATTATTTAAACTAAAGGTTAGCATAAGATTATCCTACATATATTCATGCATATTTAAGCTAAAAGCATTTCTTATCATACACGAACAAAATTAGAGTAGGCATAGAATTTCTTACTTGGAGCAGCAGGATTTGGAGCTTGATGTGTGTGTAGTGGAAAGACAGATCTGCTCTGATACCAACCTGTCACGCCAGCCCTTTCTAGGGGTTCGGAGGGGCGGCACGACGCGATTGTACATACATGCATTACAGTGGAAGACTACATATACTTCTTACAGCGGAAGACTTTAGACTTTTTTTTTCTTCTTTTAAACATAAACATGCATCATCATTTCATAATTACTTCTTTTTAATCATAGAGCATGCATCATTATTTCATAAGTACTTAGTTCAAGTTCATAAAAATAATCTTAAAGGAAAACATGCATAAGGAAACATAACAGATCTCCTCCACCATGCCACTACCACACACACTTTGCCCCTCCTGCTGCTCCCTTTAGTTTAGCCACCTTATATCCTTATCTGCAGTACAAGGGAACATAAACTATAAGCACATAGGCTTAGTAAGATCCTGTCCTACTCACAAAAATCATACGTCAAACATTAAGCATAGAGTAGTGACATGATCATATAACACATATAAGAATAACATTCATATAACATACAACGACATATAAACAAACATAACATGCATATAAACACACAAGAACATAAGCAAGCATAACATGCATATAACATACCAGAACATAAGCATAGCATTCATATAAACATCTAAGAACATAAGCAAACATATCATGCATATAACATACCAGAACATAAGCAAGCATAACATGCATATAGACATACAAGAACATAAGCAAGCATAACATGCATATAAACATAAGCATAACATGAATATAACATCATAATGATCCAGACATGAACTAAGGATATATGCAGGATGCTTTTTGAAAACATATATTATAGGTATTTAAACATAATCTTAATATATTGGGCCCGACAATGTACCACATCATCATCATCATACTAGGCCCGTACTATGTTCGTCGACCTAGGAGCAACATAACATAGAAGCCCATCCTAAGCCCGTACTTATGACCGTCGGCCTAGGGCATCTAGGAGCCCATCCCCTGGACCTTGTTAGGGTCCAGCACAAGCCATGCAGAAAGTAAAATACTTATAATGCTTCATATCGTAACATATCATATTTCTTTTCATAAACATATCATGTTCCTTATCATGACATATCATGTTCCTTCTTCATAGCATATCATGTTCCTTCTTCATAACATATCATTTTTCTTTTCATAACATATCATATTCCTTCTTCATAATATATCATCTTCTTTTCATACATATCAAGTTCCTTCTTTATAGCATATCATACATTCACACAATTCACATGACAATGAGCATAACATGATCATACATTTAACATGGTAATGAGCAGAAATTTATCATGCATCCCTACTATTAACATAGACATATGGTAGTGACATAAACCAATCATGCTAAACCACTTGAGCAAGGACTACTTAACATCATGTTAACATCGCACAAATATAGGGCATGTCATAAACATCATGAACAAGCATACATGGAGTGATCTAAACTTCATGGAGTTATACCAAAGTTTTAAACCCTAAACAACTTATATATGATCTAACTAACCACATATTAATTCTTTCACATATAAAGCATGGCATGGAAGGCACTTAGGAGTTTAGATAAGTCTTGGCCGAGAGTTTCAAGAAAACCTAAGATCCATTTCTTAATCTAGCTTAGCTTTCACATGTTACCTATATCTACATTCAAAACATAGCATGACAATTTATATATCATAGCATGATAGACCTAAATGGGTCTTGGCCGAATGGTTCAAGGAACTTAAAGGATCAACCACTTAAATTTAGGTTAGCCAAAAATATGTTATCTTCGTCTAACATCAAAACATATCATGAACTCATCTATAGCATGACATAGAACATGTTATCTTCATCTAACATCAAAACATGGCATGAACTCATTTAAAGCCTAGCATAGAACATGTTATCTTCATCTAACATCAAAACATATTATGAACTCATCTAGAGTATGACATAGAAAAACACATTAGGGGTCCAAAGGGGCTTGGCCGAGAGTCCTAGGAGGGTTTGAAGATCAACCACTTAACCAAACCCATCTAGAAACCTTTCATCATCATATTCATACAAGGTATAGCATAGATCATCATGGAGAGCACAAGTAATGGTCTTGGCCAAAAGTTTCTTGGAGTTTTTAAGATCAAACACTTAACCAAACCTATCTAGCAACCTATCATCATCATATTCCTACAAGGTATGGCATGGTTCATCATTGAAAACACAAGTAAGGGTCTTGGCCGAATGGTTCTTGAAGGGATTTACATAATAACATCAATTGAAACAACTTGTATGCAGGTGAGGGGATACTTACATCCTTCGCTTTGTTAATAGTTGGAAAATACCCTAAGGGATGCCAAACCTAGAGCCTTCTTCTTGCTTGGCTAGCTTTCGGAAAATGGAAGAGGAGAAGAGCAGGTTTCGGTGAGGAAGAAGAAGAGGAGAAGTGGAGAATGAAAAATGGCTTTTCTCTTGTCTCCTCATTCCCTATTTATTCACTTGAAGGTGTCCCTTAGGATCCCTTACCCTTAACTTTCATTTCCCATATTCCTCTAATAGCACAACCTTGCTGGGCTTCTGGTTATTGGATGCATCTTAGGGCTTAGCTATCTACTAGAGGTTTGGGGTTCAATTCCTAGGCTATGCATCCTTTTTGGCTCTATTTCTTTTATTTTTTTGAAAGAGCCCACATAAAGCCTATTATAATCATGCAAAAATTCTTGTAAAATTACTAGGAATTTTATGGGCGTTACACTTTCCAAGTCCAAAAGACTTCCCAAATGCACCAAGCGCACGGCTTCGCAATGCTCTGGACTTTTCCACACTAAGCCCCATGCTTGGATTTTCCATGCCAACTCCATGTTGGACTTTTCCATGACAATCCCATGTCATAAGTTTTGTCTATCATCAAAATACTGCTCGAGTCAAACTCGAGTCAACCCGGGCCGATTGCACCAACACACCGTTCGCCCTCATCTCTTCAATGGAGAAGACTTTTCCTACTGGAAAAGGCGAATGGAGTGCTACTTGAAGACCGACCTAAAGGTCTGGTTCTCAGTTAGGAAAGGGTTCAAAGCTCTGGTAGATGACTCGGGTGAGTTGTTAGAACCGGAGAAATGGCCCTCAGATATTAGGAAGAGAGCTCAAGTCGATTACAAGACACTCAACACCTTGCAATGCGGACTTACCAAAGAAGAGCTCAATAGGGTAGGACCATTCGAAAATGTTAGGAACGTTGCGCTCGCTAGAGGGGGGGGGGTGAATAGCGTCGTCGATGCTTGATGGATTACGTTCGCAATCCTGCTTGCTACAAATATATTAGTACGCAGCAGAAATAGAAAATATACAATACAAACACACAAACACGATCAAGACACAAGGATATAATGTGGTTCGGAATTGAATGGTTCCTACTCCACGGATTGGGCTTGTAAGAGCCCTAGCAATGCAAACACGCACTACTAATCAAGTAAACTACTTCTCGGAACAATCCGGAGGTGGAGAAACCTCTTACAATGTAGGAAATTTGAGGTCGCTAGAGGGGGGGGGGGTGAATAGCGTCGATTCGTTGCATGATGGAATTCGTTTCGTGTTCATCTACAAATTTCGTTAGCACACAGCGGAATAATAATGAAGCAATACGAAATAGACAAACACAAATACACAAGTATTTAATGTGGTTCGGAAACAAACGGTTCCTACTCCATGGATTGGGCTCTAAAAGCCCTAGCAATGCAAACACGCACTACTAATCACAATAACTCCTTCTCGACACAAGTTGGAGGTGGAGAAACCTTGTACAAATGATCTTACAACAGCAAGAATGAAATACAAGAAATATACAATGCAAATATGAAAGACAAGTAAAGAAAAATTTTACAACACTTGTTTTTGATTGCTTGAATGCTTGGTTGCTTGACTTGCACTTGGAGACCTGATTTGCAGCAACAAATCACCCCAATAGCTCTCAAGAACCAGATGGCTTTTTCTCCTTCTAGAGCTCCATTTATATCTTCAACCTATGCTGGAAAAAGCCGATAAGTCGACTGATCAGGACCGTCAGTCGACTGATCACACTGTTGTTGTGAGACAACGGTGTAATCCACGCTGGAAAAATCCAATGGCTAGGACATCAGTCGACTGATTATGACCATCACCGATCGACCATCACTGACCACGACCACAATCGCCGAGTGAGACTCCATTCTGCGGCCCCAAAATCCGAGCCTCACCGATCGATCACAAGATCGGGCCGATCGCTATCCATCGATCGACTTCCACCTTCGACAATGATCCGACACATCCCGCAGTCAAACCCTAGTTGACTCTCACCAGTCGACTTCCATATGACACCAGTCGACTGGCACACCTCAAACATGAGGTTTTAGCCCAAGTATGGTTCCCCCATACTTGCTAGACCACCCTTAGCCTAGACCTAAGCCTTCTAGCCACCTCCATCAGCCTCACGCCTCTTGGATCCCTCCAAGTCATCCATGACTTATTCATCCATCGCGCTAGCCTTCAGGTGCTTCCATCGGCTATGTCATGCTAACGGTGTCTACATCGCCAAGGCACATTGGACTTATGCCGCCAAGACTCCGCTTGGACTTTACGCCGCCAATATCAAATCCCTTGGACTTCTCAAATGCCAAGACTCAAGCTTGGACTTTCCCTTGCCAACCCATGTTGGACTTTCCATTGCCAAGACCCATGCTTGGACTTTAGCTTGCCAACTCATGTTGAACTTTCCCATGACAATCCTATGTCATAAGTTTTGTCTATCATCAAAATATTACTCGAGTCAAACTCGAGTCAACTCGGGCTGATTGCACCAACACACCGTTCGCCCTCATCTCTTCAATGGAGAAGACTTTTCCTACTGGAAAAGGTGAATGGAGTGCTACTTGAAGACCAACCTAGAGGTCTGGTTCTCAGTTAGGAAAGGGTTCAAAGCTCTGGTAGACAACTCGGGTGAGTTGTTAGAACCGGAGAAATGGTCCTCGGATATTAGGAAGAGAGCTCAAGTCGATTACAAGGCACTAAACACCTTGCAATGCGGACTTACCAAAGAAGAGCTCAATAGGGTAGGACCATTAAAAAATGTTAGGAACGTTGCGCCCGCTAGAGGGGGGGGTGAATAGCGTCGTCAATGCTTGATGGATTACGTTCGCGATCGTGCTTGCTACAAATATATTAGTACGCAGTGGAAATAGAAAATATACAATACAAACACACAAACACGATCAAGACACAAGGATATAATGTGGTTCGGAACCGAATGGTTCATACTCCACGGATTGGGCTCGTAAGAGCCCTAGCAATGCAAACACACACTACTAATCAAGTAAACTCCTTCTCGGAACAATCCGGAGGTGGAGAAACCTCTTACAAGATATTACAACAGTAATACAAGTAATCAACAAGCAAATACAAATGAATACAACAAAAGAAAGCCAAGAACACTTTACAACAATCTTTTGAAAGCTTGCTTGTTGATTGCCTTGGACTAGCCTTGAAGACCCTGATTTGCAACATCAAATCGCTCCAAATCGTCCAAGAAAACTGGTACCAAAATCCTTCTTCCGAGCTGCCTTTATAAATTGCAATCGGGTTGGATTTTCACCTATCAATCGACTGCTCGAAACCATCAGTCGACTGATGCCACTGTTGTCGTGAGACAATGACTAGATCCACGTTGGAAAAATCCAACGGATACACCATCAGTCGACTAATCAAATCCATCAGTCAACTGATGGCTCAATCAGTCGAGTGGTCAGGCTGATCACTCGACTGGAGAACCTTTTGTGCCCGAAATCCCGACCACTAGTCGGCTGATGACCAGATCAGTCGACTGCTCAGGCCAGCAATCGACTGATCACCTCTGGCAGTCGACTGCTAGGGTACTTCTCACAGTCAAACCCTAGTTGACTCACACCAGTCGACTGACCCATGGTCCCAGTCGACTGATACACCTCAAACATGAGGTTTTAACCAGAGTATGATGCTCCCATACTTGCTAGACCACCCTTAGCCTAGACCTAAGCCTTCTAGCCACCTCCGTTAGCCTCGTGCCTATTGGATCCCTCCAAGTCATCCATGACTTGTTCATCTATACGCTAGCCTTCAGGTGCTTCCATCGGCTATTGTCATGCTAACGGTGTTTACACCGCCAAGGCACATTGAACTTACGCTGCCAAGACTCCGCTTGGACTTTACGCTGCCAACCATTGAACTTATGCTGCCAAGACTTCACCCTTGGACTTTACGCTGTCAATATTCCCCTTGGACTTCTCAATTGCCAAGACTCAAGCTTGGACTTTCCCTTGCCAACCCATGTTGGACTTTCCATGCCAACCCATGTTGGACTTTCCCAAATGCCAAGTGTCCCACTTGAACTTTCCATGCCAAGTACTCAAGACTTGAACTTTTCCCATGATAATGGTCAAACCATTGTCAAACATCAAATACTAAACTGGGTCGATTGCATCAGCAATCTCCCAAACACATGTTAGACATCAATATCAGACATCCATGTCAAACATCAAAACACTTACTCGAGTCAAACTTGAGTCTGGTCAATCGTGACCTGGGCCGATTGCACCAACAATCTCCCCCTTTTTGATGTTTGACAAAAACACCCTTGAGTTAGGCCCCTAACTCAAATTTGTTGGTGATCGTTTGGAAGCTAGAGGGTGAATAGCGCTTTTCGTTTCTACAAGAGTAATTAGCGGAAGCAAACACAAATAATATATGTAAAATCAAAAAACCAATGCTAACAAAGCCTTTACGTGGTTCGGAGATAACGCTCCTACTCCACGGCGATCCTTAAGGTGGATCAACCCAAGCAATTCCACTAAGAAGCTTTCTTTTACAACAAAAACCTCCTCTTCTTTACAAAGAATGAAACTTGAGCTTAGAGAGAGGAGGAGAGGATTTAAGATCACTTAGAAAGCTTGAAAAACTTATGGGAGCTTAGGAGAAAGATCAGAATATAAGCATTAGCCCCTTCTTGCTCCCCTTGGGCTCTTTTTATAGGAAAGAGTCTCTTTTTCCCGTTGGAGGTCTATCAGTTGACTGATGACTTACATCAGTCGACTGCCACCGATTCTAACAGCCGAATGTACCGAACCACGGATTTGCCATCGTCATCACTAACGGAAGACTATCACCGACCGCCAACAAGTGGTAGTTCAATCGATATCGCCAGAGCGATCGCCACGGTTATTTCGCCAGGGCGCGATCGCTAATAATGGCCGATCGCTACCAGGCGGCGATGGTTCGCGAGTCGACTCTCACCGGCCGACCGATAACCCGATCACCAACAATGCCTTCCAACCTCTAATGTCAGATTTTAAGGGCGATTCGACGACACCATGTTCCAGTCGACTGGCACACCCTAAGTATGACTAATTCATACTTGAAAACATAACCTAAGCCTAGACTTAACCTTCTAGCTTCTCTATCAGCCTTGCGCCTCTAGGATTTCTCTGAGTCCATGACTCTATCCATGCGCTTGCCTTTAAAAGCTTCCTTCGATTTCGTCATGCTTTGGGTTTCTTCTTTACCAAAGTATGCTTGGATTTTACGCCGCCAAGACTACATGCTTGGACTTATGCCGCCAAGACTTTTCTTTGGTCTTTCTTTTCCAAGGACTGCTTGGACTTTACGCCGCCAAGACTACATGCTTGGACTTACGCTGCCAAGACCTTTCCTTTGACTTCTCTTTGCCAAGATCACACTTGGACTTGTCTTTTACCAAGTCTTCATACTTGGATTTTCCTGTCACTTAAACATGTTTACAATTAGATCACAAAACATTGCCTAACTTAGATGATTATCCAAACATCAAAATATATAAATGCTTGGGGCATTGTTGCACCAACAATCTCCCCCTTTTTGATGTTTGACAATCATTTAAGTTAGGTCTTTAACACATACATATAAACATATTTCAATATGAATTCTAACTTAAATATCCCTTCTCCCCCTTTGACATACAACAAAAAGAGAAAAGTTTATCCAATAAGTGTAGGAAAGAATTATAATTGACACATCTTGAACAAAGGTATAAAATTGATATGAAGCTCCCCCTTAATCCAAGACATGTTTCATGATGTGGAAATAACATGTGAAGCAAAGCATAAGCAATATAATAGGCAAATATATCCTAGCCTTGCACCAACAATTATAGAAATAAGGGATGTAGCTCCCCCTAAACCAGTGCATCAAGAAAATCTGTCTTTCCATACAAGTTATCATGTATATACTGTGGAAATCATATAATGTCCAAAATTGAACCTTTTAACCGATGAAAAACTGTTTCTATTCCAAACCGAATTGGCATCAAATCAAGCCGGCAGGCGTGCCGATCACTAATAATGGCAATGATCGACATCGTATAAATCAAAATTTGAATTTTTCAGTCAAGGTTTAAAAATGCGTAGAAAATTCTGTAGATGTCCAAAAATCACGAAACTCGTCATACACATTTTATTCGACTAATATAACATATGAAAAATATTAGACGAAAAACATGCTCATCAGATTAATGGATTGATACGATATTCAAAATAACAAAAATATGACGCAAAAAGTGTAATTGTATCATATCAATATTCATGACTTCGTACTATATGCTCAACTTCTAAACTTGACAAATAACAAGTTGTAGGCACTGATAGAAATGAACTTAACAAAAACACAATTTCATTTCATTAATCAAAAGTCATTACACAAGTAGGAGTTTATGCTGTACATACGGCAAAAAAGAAAATAACAAAAACATGCTAGCTAATGATCGTCGTCCTTAGCATCCATCGGTGCAGATGACGAACCATCGTGAGGAGGTGAGTGTCCAGGTGCAGTAGGGCGGAGAATCGCCAAAATGTCCTGCTGCTGTCGATGCATCCCTCTCACAAGGGAGAGGAGCTCCTGATGCTCCCGGCGAAGCTCCTGTTGGCCCAAGCGCAGCTCCTCAAAATGTGTGTCTACCCGCTCTGCAAAAGCATCGAAGCGGGCAATGAAGGATGTGTCTGGAAAAACAATATCGCCTGCAGCAGTCTCCTCCGTATCGGCTCCCTCAGCAACACCCTCAGCATCTCCTTCTGCAGTGGCATCCTCTGGTGCCGGAGCGCCACCTGCTGGCCGTCGTGCAGGGTCCCATAAAACGGACCCTCTGTCGGCCTTCAAGCCCGCCAAGGAGAAGCTCCGACGAGTCATCTGGTCATATTTTCTATTCATGATTTTAATGACTCCTATGTTGACATCAATGCCTACGGAGCTGAGCCACTGAGTAAGGACATTTCCAAAAGATATATGAACCTTCCCATTGTTTGGCCTTATGAAATGAGTGATGCAGTGGAAGGTATTGAGACCAATATTGATGTCTAAGTATTGACGAAGGATATGCATGAGAAGGAAGTGTGTAGGTCGAACCAAGGCCAAACCACGGGTAACTATAGGGAGAAGACAATGAGCAATGACCTTATAAAGGACATTGTCAGAGGCAGAAAGTTCTTGTGATTGAAATAGATTGGTGTTCAAAGGTCGAGGAGAGTGATAGAAAGTAGTATGAAAGGAATCTAAAGAAATCTCCTCAAAGGGAGGTGGAAGAGGTTCACTCCAAGATGGATACAAAATGAAATCATTCTCGGAAGAGAGACATCCGAGAAAATCGGTCCAGATCTGGGGGGCTGAAATCCAGATCGTACTGAGCAATGCGAGTCCGGTATCTCAGCCCATCTCCAACCGGTCGCAAGTTGTTGAAAAATTTAGAAAGAAGAGTGATATTTACATGATGTTCACAAAAAACTAATGATTCAAGTTTGTAGTGTTGGATGATTTGAACAATATCAAAACAGTAGTCTTTAAGAAATTTTGGATCCATTGATCGAGGTGGAATAAGTTGGAATTTATTTTTATTGAAGGCACTTTCAAGTGCGGAGTTTGGAAATCGATGATCGACAGAGGGTGGAGGGTTTGACGGGCCCTCGTTGGTTGGAGGTGCCCGGGCATGCTTAGTAGCATAATGCTTAAGTCTAAATGTGCCAAAAGACAACAAAACAAGCATGCACAATGTAGGTTAAAGATGATGCATGCACAAAGACAACAAAATAAGCACCGGTTAGTGAAATAAAATTATAGGAACAAACAAATTGTGATCAGGGATGAGGGTTTACCTAGGCGGTATGGTGAAAGATCAAGGAACAGTGCCGAACGCGAGTGTTCATGAAACCCTAGACGAGTGAGCGATCTTCAGTGGAAACTAGGGCGTGAACGGGGTGACAAGAGGAGGTCCTCGAGTCGGAGAGCACTCCAAATGGGAGCACCGGTCAGTGAAGTCGCAAGAAAAACGAAGGAGAAAGGCTAAAAGGTGCGGTGGAAGTTCGTCGGAAGAGGAAGAGGAGAGAAAATCGGGAAGCTTTGGCGAGTCGAACCGGTGGAAAGCCCTAAAAACCACGACATCAGTCGACTACCGTTAGTCGGCAATCGAACAGATGGAGATCAGTCGAAGCCCGATATGAGCGCTTACGTACCGGCAGCGATCGGCGCCATAAATGGCGCCGATCGATAGCGAACGTAAGTCGATTCGATATCGTCGATAGGCGCCATGATCGATATTTGGCTAGATTAAAAAATTCATAATTAATTCAATAAGGATAAAAAAATTATGAAATTTTGTGGTTAATATTGTTAGATCATTTCCTATCAAGGAAAAATTATTTTAAAATTATATCACCTCTGGATTTTGATATTGACACAATCTTGAGATTTTGCAAAAGTTATGATATTTTTGCAAACTTTGTATCACTTTAGCTTATCAATAGAAAATTGTTTCTCAAGGTTTGATAGACATAGTTTAAATCTTATTTTATTTGACATTTCCAATCATATTCTTGGAGCTATATGCACATTAATTGTACATAGGCCTTCCCAATGATTGGTCCAATGAAGGATTAATGTCTCTAGATGACACTTTGGCTCATGATAATGCATCATAACAAGCATGATGAACCAAGTGCATCTTCCTAACATCTCACATGATTTCTAGGTGGCTAAAAACACAAATCATGGTTTCTTAGGTCTATTGTGAGATGGTTAGAGGTATAAAACCTAGATTTTTTATGGGATCATGCAAACCTACACTTCTATTCTACAAAGCACATTTCAAGTTCTCTCCTAAGTGATGAAAATTCTGTTGGGTTTCCGGCACCGCGGCGTGTGTGTTCGATCATGTTTCGTAAACATGAGCACAACGGAAGCAATAAAAAATAATAAATACTCCTATTTATTACAACACACACAATACACGCATGCTATTACAACAAGTGTAGACATAACCGTAAATTAAAATTGCAATAAAAGGAAATTAAACTACGTTATACCTTTCGTATGACGTGTAGCGGGAACGGCATCAACCGGAACGATCCTCGTAAGAATCGTCTCTATCCGTATCCACGCCGAGCTCCTCGGGATGACTTCGCTAAGTCACGAGCTTCGTCTTCGTACGGGTTACTAGCCTCGTGTTGAAGACGACGTGATCGAGAGATGATCACGATCCGAATCTAAATTCGGATCCTAAAACGAGTTCTCAAAACTCGCTTCTCCGGAGAGGTATTCGTCAACCATTTGACGAATCCTTCGTCCCCCACCTCAGAGGATTACCGGAGATCAAATCCCCGGTAAGTTAGCCGCTGTCGGAGCACTAACCGTCGTCCAAACGACGCTCCGACGAGAGGAGGAGAAGCTGTCCAGAAAACTGGACAGCTTGGTGGAGGAGTAGGTGCCGGCCAAAACAAGGAGAGAAAAGCCTCACCTTGATGCCAAACCTATAGGAGATCACCGGAGGGTCGCCGGAGGTTCACCGGCTGAAGCTTGGTCGCCGGCAAGGAGCTAGACGGCAGCACAATCAAGCTGGGCGGCAAGGAGGTTGGGCGGCACAACCAGGTTGGGCGGCAACTCCTTGGAGGCTAGGGTTTTGATTTTGGATTAGTTTTTAACAATCCCTTAAGCCCACTTTTATAGAGAACTAATTCTCTTAATGGTTAATGGATCATATCCATAAAGCCCGTTAACCCGCTCCATTAAGATAAGTTAAAATAAACCAAACCATGATGGTTTATTTTAAGTTAAAACGAACCGAACCAACTTTTGGTTCATTCGTTTAAAATAAACCAAACCCTTTGGTTTATTCTTATCCATTGGATTAGAACCAAACCATTTTGTTCCATCCATTACGTCTTCATAAGACGCATCCCATCCACGCTTCCATTGCGACTGAAACAATTTCATGCTCGCTTTATGTTTGGTCCAACCAAACCTAGTTTCTCTCGGTCTGAGAATCCAATTCTCAAGCTCGTTTTAAATCCTTTGGATTACACTCGTTGTGCGTGTGACCAAATAGGTTCTCGGTTTATGTTGGCCGTCTATAATTAACCATTAATTATAGAACGATCATGAGTGGCACCTAGTAGTACATCATGATCCCCAATTAACCGAAAAGATCAACGGTTGATCCCGAACTATTTCTGAAACCCTTCAGTAGCTCGAATGAATCATGCCCCATTCCCTTCACTCATCTTATACCCACTTGGTTCAGGACATGGTCTATAGTGTCAGTCCCCACTAGGCTGACTACGTCACACCTAGCCCAAGTATCATTTCCTCGTCCTACGGATTCTAGTTACTTCACATGTATCGAAGAGTACTTTACACTAAACATGTAATGCTTTGGCCAAAGACTTTAGTAACAATCCGACGAGAGGCCATGGGTATACATCTCCTCGCAAGGAGTGGTGAATCCTTTATAGGCTATTCAAACACCTTCGATCACTTCAACTTATACCCAATCATCCCGGGTCCACATCTCCTCGGAGATGTTTGCTTAAGATGTCAAAGCATAAGTCTCCATGATCAAGATGACTTGAATACCGCAAGTCAAAGGAACATTGCACTTAAGCTACAGTAAGAACTTCATTGACATATCTATATATGCAGAGAACCATATGAAGTCTTACGGCTGGTCACTCCAATGAACTAGTTACCATAACTAGCATCCACGATTAACTCCGGACATCACTATGTCTCCAGCCAGTGAGAATCAGCTGCTTGGATACACCAAGGAGTATACCTCGTGCTAGTCTCGACAGAATTGATGGTGTCCAAATCCATCAATTCATCGACTAGGGATAATTCCGATACATCACAATTACACATGTAGAGATACTCACTAGTTGTGATCCAATCACAAATTCTCTCATGCTGTGAATCGTATCGTGGACATTCAGTAAATGAGTTTAAGATCTAATCAAATACATAAAACATGTATACTCAAATAGTGAATCTTCATTTATCATATAAATGGTTCATACATAAGGCGATTGCCTTAGGACATCTCTCATATATTACTAACAGACTCCCACTTGGCCTAATGCCAATCGCTACGGTATCCAATACCATAAGCTCTAACATGACCCTCAAACTTATTTTGAGGTAATGCTTTAGTCAAAGGATCCGCTAAGTTCCTTTTAGTGGGAATTTTCTCGATTTGTATTTCGTTCCTACTTATGATCTCTCTGATAAGATGATAGCGGCGAAGCATATGTTTGGATCATTGATGAGACCACATCAAGTTCAGAGATGAACTTATTGATCCAAACCGCTTCCTTTGCTGCTTCCAAAGCTGCAATGCATTCTGCCTCGGTGGCAGAATCCGCTATAGTGTCAAGCTTGGAACCTTTCCAACTTATTGCGCCTCCATTCTAGGTGAATACATACCCAGACTAAGACATGGAATCATCCTTGTCTGTCTGGATCTGGCATCCGTATACCCACGTATCACCATGTACCCTTCTCCATATATTAGGAACACATCCTTAGTTCTTCTCAAGTACTTAAGGATCGTCTTATGATCACCCAATGATCCATTCTGGATCGGTGATCGGTATCTGCTCGTGACACTCGTGAGCATACGATACATCGGGCCTCGTACATAACATAGCATACATGATAGATCCTATTGCGGATGCATAGGGAATCTTACTCATGCAAATCCTCTCGTCTTCTGTGCGCGGACACATAGACTTCGAAAGGTGTACCCCATGCCTGATGGGTAGATAACCTTTCTTGGATTCCGACATGCTAAACCTCTTTAGCACTCGGTCTATATATGTAGACTGCGAAAGACCAAGCAACCGTTTCGATCTATCTCTATAGATCTTAATCCCGAGGATGTAGGTTGCTTATCCCAGGTCTTTCATGGAGAATGTCTTGGATAACCAAACCTTCACTGACTGTAAGATTGAAACATCGTTTCCTATAAGTAGTATGTCATCGACATACAATACTAGGAACACATTGCCTCCCACTAACCTTCTTGTACACACAAGGTTAAATGCGGATTTTGTGAGAAATCAAACTTTTTGATTGTCTCATCAAAACGGATATTCCAGCTCCTGGATGCTTGCTTCAATCCATAAATGGACCGTCGTAAATTGCATACCTTGGTTTTATCAACCGATGTGAAACCCTCAGGCTGTATCATATACACGTCCTCGAGCAAGTTTCCATTAAGGAAAGCTGTTTTCACATCCATCTGCCATATCTCATAATCATAATGAGCTGCTATGGCCAAGAGCATCCGAATGGATTTAAGCATAGCTACAGGCGAATAGGTTTCATCATAATCAATACCTTGCTTTTGACGATATCCTTTCGCCACCAATCTAGCCTTATAGGTAATCACATTACCATCCATGTCGGTTTTCTTCTTGAAAACCCACTTGCACCCTATAGGTTTTATCCCTTCAGGTGGGTCAACCAAGTTCCAAACTTGGTTTTCATACATGGAATCCATTTCCAACTTCATGGCACCAAGCCACTTATCCCTTTCTGAACTTGTCAGCACTTCTTCATAACTGGTAGGCTCCTCATCATCAATGAGTAACACGTCGTTCGATTCACTTACGAGAAATCCATATCTCTCAGGAATATTGCGTGTTCTACGGATCTACGAAGATGTGGTGTTACAATAGGTCCAGATTGCTCATCACTATGAGTTATCATCAATTTGTCTCACTGTATCTCATCAATGTCTATTTGAGTCTCTCGAGCCTCCTCAAGCTCGACCTCCCACTCTTGTTTTCTTGCAAGAGAAACTCTTTCTCTAGAAACACGGCATGCCTTGAAACAAACACCTTTTGTTCCACAGATGATAGAATTGGTAACCCCTTGTTTCCTTAGGGTATCCAATAAATAGACATTTATCGGACTTAGCATCCGTTTATGCGATACTGATCCGCTTCACATAAGCAGGACAACCCCATATCTTCAAGTAAGATACATGAGGTTTCTTACCATTCCATATCTCATATGGAGTAGTTGAGACTACCTTGGTAGGCATTCTGATTAACAAGTAAACAGTTGTCTGAAGTGCATAGCCCCAAAAGGATTTGGGAAGAGTCGCATGATTCATCATTGACCTGACCATGTCCAACAAGGTCCGGTTACGCCTCTCAGATACACCATTATGCTGTGGTGTATAGGGCGGAGTCCATTGAGACAATATGCCATTGTCTCTTAGATAATCAAGAAACTCTTGACTTAAGTATTCACCACCTCGATCCGATCGAAGTATTTTAATACTTTTGTCATGTTGTTTCTCTACTTCATTTCTGAATTCTTTGAACTTTTCAAAGGCTTCAGACTTGTGTTTCATCAAGAACACATACCCAAACCGTGAGTGATCATCAGTGAAGGTAATGAAGTAGCTATAGCCTCCTAATGCTTGAGTTGACATAGGTCCACATACATCAGTATGTACTAGACCTAGTAACTCTCCCACTCGTTCACCTTTTCCAGTAAAAGGTAACTTAGTCATCTTGCCTTTTAAGCATGATTAACATGTATCGTATGAATCCAATTCAAACGATTCCAGAATTCCACATCGGTGTAATTCGGACATGCGTTTCTTGCTTATATGGCCAAGACGACAATGCCACATATAGGAGTCTATGTGATTATCCTTTCGAGCACGCGTGTTGCTCGCTTCGATATTGAAAATGTCACTGGATACGTCCAACGTAAAAATGCCATTACTCAAAGTTCCAGTTCCATAAAGTACGCCATTCAAAGTTATATAACAACAATTGTTACTAAACGTTAAATGGAAACCATTTCTATTTAAGCAGGAAATAGAAACAATGTTCTTTATTAGAGAAGGAACATAATAGCAATTGTCCAGTTCCAAGACTAGTCCACTAGGGAGCTTCAGCAAATAAGTTCCGATGGCGATCGCAGCAACCTTTGCTCCATTGCCAACTCGCAAATTTGACTCCCCTCTGACAAGTCTTCTTCTATTCCTTAGCCCCTGTATGTCATTACATATATGTGAGCTACACCCAGTATCTAATACCCAAGTGTCTAAGGAAATAGAATGACAATCAATAACGAAGATACCTGAAGAGGATGGGGCATCGGATGCTTTCTTCTTCTTCATGGACTCAAGATAAATCTTGCAGTTTCTTCGCCAGTGGCCTTCCTTGCCACAGTGATGGCAAGTGCCCTTTTGCGCTGGTTCCGCCTTCTTTGCCTTTTTCTTTCCTTTCTTCTGTTCTTTTGCCTTCCTCTTAGAACCTTTCTTTGAGGAATCAACTAACAGAACCACCTTCTCCTCATGCTTCACAGAAGGCTCCACAGTCTTCAGCATATTGAGGAGCTCGGGAATGGTGGATTCCAATTTGTTCATCCGATAGTTCATCACAAATTGCGAGAAACTCTTGGGCAAACAATGCAGAATTAAGTCAATACTTAACTCATGATCCATCACAAAACCGAGGGTAGCTAGCCGCTCGATGTACCCGTTCATCTTTAGCACAAACTGTACTACAGACGAACCTTCTTGCATCTTCGTGGTGAAGAGGAGCCTAGAGACCTCGAACCTTTCGGATCTCGCTTGCTCATCGAACAACTCATGAAGATGGAAGACCATAGTGTTAGCATCCATATGCTCATGCTGCTTCTGCAGCTCAGGTACCATCGCCGCTAGCATGATGCAACTCGCCCGGCTCGAGAATCGCCACATGCTTCGATAGACCAACATTTAGTGCAGGTTGCATCGTCCTTAGGGCCCGATCGGGAAGAGGCTCTTCAAGGACATATGCAAGCTTTTCCGCCTTGAGAACAATTCTCAGGTTTCTAAGCCAGTCCAGGAAGTTAGGCCCAGTCAGTTTGTTCGAATCCAAAATAGTGCGCAAATTCAAAGACGTCATGATCAATTTATTGACCTATAAATACAAAACGAGCATATATGAGAAAATGATTTTAAAATGCATCAATATACATTTATAAATCCCATTCATTTTTCGAATTTCAAAAACCCCAAAATCACTTCGGGAGATCGTAGGTCCATCTCCGAATGGGCTGATATCCATCATAGATAAGAACAACCTTAGTGAGTCCAACAAGCCATTCTTAGCTATGATGGTGGGTATCAAGTATACCGATTACATATCATGTATATGTAACTATCACAATGTGCTATCAACTAATTGAATGTTTACACATACATTGGGTTGTTAACACATTAACAAGTATGCATCATATGCATATCACCCAACTTCACCTCTCTTCACATCGACCTTGGAGTGAGTCCAACAAATCGATGCTCCAAGTTAAAGCCGACCCATTAATCGTGAAATAGTTTTAATATGGTTAGAGCGCATTCAACCAATTAGCCAGGCTTGGAGTGAGTCCAACAACCCAAACTAACGATTGACCTCTGACTCTTACCATATTAGAGTTAAACTATTCCAATGATTTGAACATGTTCAGGTTTGAGCCGGGCTTGGAGTGAGTCCAACAACCCAAACAAGAAACAGAACTCTGGTTCTAACCATATTAATGGAAGGTGTAGGCTTTAATATTGAGTTAGGGTTTTATGTCTCATCCTCTTTGCATGCAAATAACTATTATCTACATGGTATGACATACATGACATACATCTACATGTCACGACACGCATGACATAATGTTATGCATCTAATGCAATTACATGGCATACACTTATGTCATGTTTATAATTTCCTTATATGTCATAACTATTTATGGAAATAAAATATGTTTAAGATTTGATTCTCCAAATCAAATCATAATTAAATTAGGAAACAAATTTCCAAATCTAATCACATATTTTATTCATGGAATTATTTGATTAAGGAAAATCTATTTAGGAAACCAATTTCCTAAATCTTTAAAACTACTTATGGAAATAAAATATTTTAAGATTTGATTTCCCAAATCAAATCATGATTAAATTAGGAAACAAATTTCCAGAATCTAATCAAATATTTTATTTATGGAAAATATCAATTTCCATAAATACTTCCAACTTTCCAAAAGTGGAAGATTTCTATAAATACTTCTAGACTTTCCAAAATTGAAAAATTTCCATAAATACTTCTAAATTTTTAAAATTTAGAAAATTTCCAGAAATACATTATGACTATCGCAAAACCTTTTTTACGATTATGTCGAAACACAACCTGGGCTCTGATACCACTGTTGGGTTTCCGGCACCGCGGCGTGTGTGTGTTCGATCATGTTTCGTAAACATGAGCACAGCGGAAGCAATAAAAAATAATAAATACTCCTATTTATTACAACACACACAACACACGCATGCTATTACAACAAGTGTAGACATAACCGTAAATTAAAATTGCAATAAAAGGAAATTAAACTACGTTATACCTTTCGTATGACGTGTAGCGGGAACGACATCAACCGGAACGATCCTCGTAAGAATCGTCTCTATCCGTATCCACGCCGAGCTCCTCGGGATGACTTCGCTAAGTCACGAGCTTCGTCTTCGTACGGGTTACTAGCCTCGTGTTGAAGATGACGTGATCGAGAGATGATCACGATCCGAATCTAAATTCGGATCCTAAAACGAGTTCTCAAAACTCGCTTCTCCGGAGAGGTATTCGTCAACCGTTTGACGAATCCTTCGTCCCCCACCTCAGAGGATTACCGGAGATCAAATCCCCGGTAAGTTAGCCGCTGTCGGAGCACTAACCGTCGTCCAAACGACGCTCCGACGAGAGGAGGAGAAGCTGTCCAGAAAACTGGACAGCTTGGTGGAGGAGTAGGCGCCGGCCAAAACAAGGAGAGAAAAGCCTCACCTTGATGCCAAACCTATAGGAGATCACCGGAGGTTCACCGGCTGAAGCTTGGTCGCCGGCAAGGAGCTAGACGGCAGCACAATCAAGCTGGGCGGCAAGGAGGTTGGGCGGCACAACCAGGTTGGGCGGCAACTCCTTGGAGGCTAGGGTTTTGATTTTGGATTAGTTTTTAACAATCCCTTAAGCCCACTTTTATAGAGAACTAATTCTCTTAATGGTTAATGGATCATATCCATAAAGCCCGTTAACCCGCTCCATTAAGATAAGTTAAAATAAACCAAACCATGATGGTTTATTTTAAGTTAAAACGAACCGAACCAACTTTTGGTTCATTCGTTTAAAATAAACCAAACCCTTTGGTTTATTCTTATCCATTGGATTAGAACCAAACCATTTTGGTCCATCCATTACGTCTTCATAAGACGCATCCCATCCACGCTTCCATTGCGACTGAAACAATTTCATGCTCGCTTTATGTTTGGTCCAACCAAACCTAGTTTCTCTCGGTCTGAGAATCCAATTCTCAAGCTCGTTTTAAATCCTTTGGATTACACTCGTTGTGCGTGTGACCAAATAGGTTCTCGGTTTATGTTGGCCGTCTATAATTAACCATTAATTATAGAACGATCATGAGTGGCACCTAGTAGTACATCATGATCCCCAATTAACCAAAAGATCAGCGGTTGATCCGAACTATTTCGAAACCCTTCAAGATGCTCGAATGAATGAATCGCCCCATTCCCTTCACTCATCTTATACCCACTTGGTTCAGGACATGGTCTATAGTGTCAGTCCCCACTAGGCTGACTACGTCACACCTAGCCCAAGTATCATTTCCTCGTCCTACGGATTCTAGTTACTTCACATGTATCGAAGAGTACTTTACTCTAAACATGTAATGCTTTGGCCAAAGACTTTAGTAACAATCCGACGAGAGGCCATGGGTATACATCTCCTCGCAAGGAGTGGTGAATCCTTTATAGGCTATTCAAACACCTTCGATCACTTCAACTTATACCCAATCATCCCGGGTCCACATCTCCTCGGAGATGTTTGCTTAAGATGTCAAAGCATAAGTCTCCATGATCAAGATGACTTGAATACCGCAAGTCAAAGGAACATCGCACTTAAGCCACGGTAAGAACTTCATTGACATATCTATATATGCAGAGAACCATATGAAGTCTTACGGCTGGTCACTCCAATTAAATAGTTACCATAACTAGCATCCACGATTAACTCCGGACATCACTATGTCTCCAGCCAGTGAGAATCAGCTGCTTGGATACACCAAGGAGTATACCTCGTGCTAGTCTCGACAGAATTGATGGTGTCCAAATCCATCAATTCATCGACTAGGGATAATTCCGATACATCACAATTACACATGTAGAGATACTCACTAGTTGTGATCCAATCACAAATTCTCTCATGTTGTGAATCGTATCGTGGACATTCAGTAAATGAGTTTAAGATCCAATCAAATACATAAAACATGTATACTCAAATAGTGAATCTTCATTTATCATATAAATGGTTCATACATAAGGCGATTGCCTTAGGACATCTCTCATATATTACTAACAAATTCTATTTCGGGGAGAGGCTTGGTAAAGATGTCAGCTAGGTTGGACTTAGATTCAATGTAATTAAGCTCAATGTCTCCCTTACCCACATGATCTCTAATGAAGTGATGTTTCACTTCAATGTGCTTAGTCCTAGAGTGATGCACCGGATTTTTGGTCAAATTAATGGTGCTCACATTATCACAAAATACTTTCATGTTGGAGTAAGATAGCTCATAATCTCCTAGGGTATGTTTCATCCATAGTAGTTGAGCTACACAACCACCCATAGCCACATATTCGACCTCGGTGGTAGATAATGCAACGCAAGGTTGCTTCCTACTACTCCAACTAACTAGGGAGGACCCAAGGAATTGACATCCACCACTAGTACTCTTCCGATCCAATTTGCAATCGGCATAATCAGAATCGGTGTACCCAATCAAATCAAAAGACCTAGTCCTAGGGTACCATAATCCTACATTTATTGTGCCTTTAACATATCTTAATATTCTCTTAACGGCAACTAAATGAGATTCTTTAGCACATGATTGATACCTAGCACACATACCAACCGCAAATAATATGTCGGGTCTACTAGCGGTTAAGTACAAGAAACTACCAATCATGCTCCTATAAAGTGTAAGATCTATTTGTTTTCCTTCACTATCACTATCTATTTTAGTATTGGTTGCCATTGGAGTTGAAACCACCTTAACATTTTCCAAACCAAATTTCTTAATCATTTCCTTAGCATATTTGGTTTGATAAATATAAATACCTTCACTAGTTTGTTTGACTTGCAATCCTAGGAAGAAATTTAATTCCCCAACTAGACTCATTTCAAACTCTTTTTCCATATTTTGAATAAAGTCTTGAAGGAGTTCATCATTTGTTGACCCAAATATAATGTCATCAACATATACTTGGGCTACAAAGATGTCCTTAGATGTTGACTTTATAAAGAGAGTTTGATCTATACTACCCCTTTTAAAATCCTTAGAAATTAAGAAAGATGATAATCTTTCATACCAAGCCCGGGGAGCTTGTTTCAAACCATACAAAGCTTTCCTAAGTTTGTATACATGGTTTGGATAGTCCATATTTTCAAACCCGGGAGGTTATTCTACATATACCTCCTCCTTAATAAACCCATTTAGGAATGCCGATTTGACATCCATTTGATGGAGTTTGAAACCCATATAGGAGGCATATGCTAAAAGTATTCTAATGGACTCTAACCTAGCAACCGGGGCATATGTTTCATCATAATCAAGTCCTTCAACTTGATTAAAACCCCTTGCAACTAATCTTGCTTTATTTCTAGTGATATTTCCTTGGTCATCTAGTTTGTTCCTAAAGACCCATCTTGTAGTAACAATGGTGTTTTCACTTGGTCTAGGAACTAACTCCCATACTTGACTCCTTTCAAATTGAGCCAATTCATCTTGCATTGCTAAGATCCAATCCAAATCAAGTAATGCATCTTTAATTGTTTTGGGCTCAATTTGAGAAATTAGAGCTATATGACTAGTGGGATCCCTATGGAATGACCTAGTCCTAACTCCTTGAGATAATTCACCCACAATTTGATCTAAGGGGTGACTTTGATGAACTCTTATGGTTCTAGGAGGTGTACTAATTTGGTTTTGATCATGATCAACCTCAATCCTATGCTCATCATCGGAATCATCCTTTGCTCCCCCTTGATTCAATCCTTCCCCTTGATCATTACCCCCTAAGGTTAAATCTTGAAATTGTTGGGTAATTTCTTGATTTTCATTATTAATATCATCATTAATAGGGAATTTCCTAGGATATGTATTTGAGGATTCATCAAATTAAACATTTGAAGATTCTTCAATCCTTTGAGTCCTTTTATTGTAAACTCTATACCCTACACTAGTGGATGAGTATCCAACTAGGATTCCCTCATCCGCTTTGGACTCAAACTTACCTAGGTTGTCTTTGGTATTTAAAATATAGACTTTGCATCCAAAGACCTTAAAATAATGAATTGTTGGAATTGTACCATTCCACAATTCAAATGGAGTTTTTCCTAAAAACCTATGAATCAATACCCTATTTTGGATATAGCAAGCGGTATTAACCGCTTCCGCCCACAAGTAGCTAGGTAAGGAGTATGCATTAAGCATTGTCCTAGCCGCTTCTTGTAGGGCACGATTTTTCCTTTCCACAACCCTATTTTGTTGGTGTGTTCTAGGACAAGAAAACTCATGCTTGTACCCTTGTTCTAAGCAAAAAGTTGAAAAGTTAGAATTCTCAAATTCTCCACCATGATCACTACGGATCCGATTGATTTTGAGTTTTCTTTCATTTTCTACTCTTTTGCTAAATCCTATGATTATTCCTAAGGTTTCATCTTTATTTTTTAAGAAAAATACCCAAGTAAACATAGAGAAATCATCTACTATTACCAAGCAATATTTACTACCAATTATAGAGGGGGTACTATGACAATCAAATAAATCCATATGTAAGAGTTCTAACGGTAAAGAGGGACTAAGTAAATTTTTACCTTTGTGTGATGTTTTTGATTGTTTCCCTTCTTGGCATGCATCACACATTTTGTCCTTGAGAAATTTTACTTTGGGCAACCCTTTGACTAACTTCATTTTTGCTATTTTGGCTATGTTCTTCATGTTTATGTGTCCTAGCCTCCTATGCCAAAGCCAACTTTCTTCCTCTTTTGCAATAAGACACTTAGTGGAAGCATTAGTAGCATAGGATAAATCAACATAATATATATTTGATTTCCTAAAGCCTACTAACATGCAATCATTTAGAGTTTTGTGTCTTATAAAACATTTTGAGGAATCAAATCTAACATCAAAGTTTGCATCACATAGTTGACTTACACTAAGTAAATTAAATTTCATATTTTTAACTAATAGCACTTTATGAATGGCAAGGTTGGGGGATACCTCAATTGTGCCCTTTCCTAGAATCTTAAGTTTTCCGCTATTACCAAATGATACCTTTCCCTTGCTAGTGTGGTTGATAGTGGAGAACTTCTTCTCATCACCGGTCATATGCTTTGAGCACCCACTATCAACTATCCACAAGCTTGGTTCTTCTACCTATATCACATAAAAAATACAATCCTTAGGTACCCAAATCTTAGGACCACTAGCATCAATTATAAATTTCTTAGGTACCCAAGCCTTTCTACCCTTGCTTTTAATTATGGATTTTTTACTAACAAGGGATGTGAATGCTACCTCCTTTTCCTTAGGCCTATATCCTAATCCGGCCTTGTTGTAGATGACCCTTTGATCCTTAATAATCATGTCTAGGTATTTTGAACCATTGGTGAATTTTTCTAAGCATGCTCTTAATTTACCTATTTCTTTTCTTAATTCATCATTTTCATCCCTAAGGGTACATTTATCGTTATCACTAGATAATTTACCACATGATGAATCTATACTCTTACGTGATTTGATCTCTATTTTTAGATCCTTAATCCTAATTTTCGATCTATTTAAAGCATTTTGTAAACATGCAATAGTCTTGTAAAGTAAATCTACTTTAGGTGAGTTGTTTACCTCATCATCATCACTTGATGATGATTCGTCGCTTGATGAAGAGGATGAAGACTCCTCACTTGAACTCCCAGTTTCTTCCTCTAAAGCCATGAGGGCTAGATTTCGAGTGGCATGACATACTTCTTCATCATCGGAAGTGTCTTCCATGCTTAGGGTGTCCCAAGTTTGAGCCACCATTGCTTCTTTCTTCTTCTTTTCCTTCTTTTCCTTCTTCTCCTTATGCTTCTTTTCTTTCTCCTCTTTCTTCTTTAGTTCCGGGCAATTTGGCTTGATGTGCCCTTTCTTATTGCAACCATAACAAGTTACATTAGATGAAGAATTTGAATTATTTGAAGATTTACCTCTTGAGGATTGGAACATCCTCTTCACATCTTTCTTGGTGAGTCTTCTTGACTTCCCACCAAACTTCTTGACGTAATGTGCCACCTCGCTTGCCGATAACTCATCTTCACTACTTGATGAGTCTTCGTCGGATTCGGATGAGGAGGACACTTCCTTCTTCTCCTTCTTCTTCTTCTCCTTCTTTCCTATAAAAAGAGCTATACCCTTCTCTTTGGATGAAGTGTTAGCTTGTTCATGTAATTGAAATTCACAAAATAGCTCATCTAACTTAACTAATGAAAGATCCCTAGAGACCTTATAGGCATCTACCATTGAAGCCCATAAGGTGGTTCTAGGGAAAGCTTGTAACACATACCTTACAAGGTCTCGGTTGTCGACCTTCTCACCTATAACATGTAGTCCGTTGACTACTTCCTTGAAACGCCCGTGCATTTGGCTCACGGTCTTGTTTGTCTTCATGGTGAAGCTTTGGAGTTGGCCAATCAAAAGATCTCTCTTGGCCCTTCTTGTTTCTTTGGATCCTTCATTGAGTTCGATGAGCTTCTCCCAAAGCTCTTTTGCGGAGTTGAAGGGCCCGACTTTAGAGAGTTGCTCCTTGGATAGACCACATTGAAGTGTGGTCGTTGCTTTTGCATTTGCTTGTGCTTTCTTGGCCATCTCTCTTGTCCAATCTTTTGTCGGTAGTGGTGCTCCGAATTCGTCGACTGACTTTTCGAATCCATCTACAATACTAAACCAATTTTCAATATCATTCATTAAGTAATACTCCATCCTACCTTTCCAATATCCGAAGTCGTTGCCGTCAAAGAACGGAGGTCTTGCCGTGCTATACCCCTCTTGAAAAGGCATCTTTGCTCCGGTTGATTGCTAGATCTTCCGATGCGATCCGGGCTCTAATACCACTTGTTGGTGATCGTTTGGAAGCTAGAGGGGGGGGGGTGAATAGCGCTTTTCATTTCTACAAGAGTAATTAGCGGAAGCAAACACAAATAATATATGTAAAAACAAAAAAACAATGCTAACAAAGCCTTTACGTGGTTCGGAGATAACGCTCCTACTCCACGACGATCCTTAAGGTGGATCAACCCAAGCAATTCCACTAAGAAGCTTTCTTTTACAACAAAAACCTCCTCTTCTTTACAAAGAATGAAACTTGAGCTTAGAGAGAGGAGGAGAGGATTTAAGATCACTTAGAAAGCTTGAAAAACTTGTGGGAGCTTAGGAGAAAGATCAGAATATAAGCATTAGCCCCTTCTTGCTCCCCTTGGGCTCTTTTTATAGGAAAGAGACTCTTTTTCCCGTTGGAGGTCTATCAGTCGACTGATGACTTACATCAGTCGACTGCCGCCGATTCTAACGACTTCTGAACAGCCGGATTCACGGGATTTGCCGTCGTCATCGCCAATGGGAAGACTATCGATCGGCCAACAATGGCGATTCGATCGATATCGCTTCATAGCCGATCGCGATCGGCTCACGGCCATTCTGTTTGTGGCGATATGCCCGGCATCTGGCGATCAGTGCGAAGTCGACTCTCACCCGGATTCGGGGATAACTGATCATTGCTAACAACCTTCCAACCTCTAATGCTGCATTTTAAGGGCCAATTCGACCGACACCATGTTCCAGTCGACTGGCACACCCCAAGTATGACTAATTCATACTTGAAAACATAATCTAAGCCTAGACTTAACCTTCTAGCTTCTCCATCAGCCTTGCACCTCTAGGATTTCTCTGAGTCCACGACTCCATCCATGCGCTTGCCTTCAAAAGCTTCCTTCGGTTTCGTCATGCTTTGGGTTTCTTCTTTGCCAAAGTATGCTTGGACTTTACGCCGCCAAGACTACATGCTTGTACTTATGCCGTCAAGACTTTCCTTTGGTCTTTCTTTTCCAAGGACTGCTTGGACTTTACGCCGCCAAGACTACATGCTTGGACTTACGCTGCCAAGACCTTTCCTTTGACTTCTCTTTGCCAAGATCATACTTGGACTTGTCTTTTACCAAGTCTTCATACTTGGATTTTCCTGTCACTTAAATATGTTTACAATTAGATCACAAAACATTGCCTAACTTAGATGATTATCTAAACATCAAAATATATAAATGCTTGGGGCATTGTTGCACCAACAAAATTCCCTTACCAATTATCCCAAATTGGTAACTCTAATATTCTCCCCCCTTTTTGACATACATAAAAAAGGTTCACCCCAAGGAGATCAATGTCTTATATCCCAATGAGATCTTACAATCTTCCCCTTGGTCCAAAAATACCTAGGATGCCTACAATCTTCCTAGTGATAAGTCCCATATCACTCAAGAGAGGCAATCCTACACACTCTCCCAATTTTTAAATTGGGTATCTCAAAATCCCATTTTCCCCCCTCATGAGGAAAAATAATATCCATCATCCCATAATAGATACCTCCCACTAAAGGCCTGCTTCCTCTTGACCATTGCACCAACAATGTTCTTGGGAAGTCCCTAAGCCAATAGGAACTCTAAAACATCAAAATTAAGGTTCAAAGTTCAACATAGAACTTTCCCATACCTTAAATTTAATACATCATCCTAACAACTCTCCTAATCCATATCCAATGGATTTTCACCATTTATAATGCTTCCCAAAGCATATCCTAGGGTTAGGAGTGGTTAGGGAACCTTACCATAGCTGAAAATGGGCTAAACATATCATGTTTTCCCGAAATCAGCATTGGCAGTCGACTTTATCAGGTATCACGATCGTCACCTTTCGATCATTGCCCTTGGCGATCGATAATCAAAAAATCTGATTTTTAATTATCAGAATCAAATTTTAGAAATTCATAAATAATTATACATAATTCAAAAAATCATGAAACTTTATACGTATAATACTTATGACCAATACAATGGGTGAAAAATATTTTACTCATAGAATAGTGAAATTGACACAAAGTTCAAAAGTGAAGAAAAAACTTTAATATTTTAGCTCACTTTGTATCAACTTCATCAATGGTGACTTCTATCAAAAGATAGACTACACCAAGGTTTTTCAAAATGATTTTAAAATGTTTTCAAAACCTATATTGAATCATATTCTTTGGGCTTAATGTACATGGCTTGAACATAAGCTTTCCCAATGATCCACAACATGATTTTAGATGAGTTTGAGTTCATCTAGATGCAAAAACTATGCACATATCCTATCATCTCACATGTATCTAGGGTGTATAAATACACATACATGTCAATTTAGATGAAAGATGTGGGTTTTGGTTTATCTTAAACTAAGGCCTCATGCATTTTCTAAGACAACACTACTTGATTCCCTTATAAATGGGACTTCAAGTCATGCCATTGCCCTTAACTCAATTTTAATCAAATTAAATGCATGAATTATTAAGACATTAATGATGATATAAATAAGTATGTCCTCATAATCATGATGTCATGGCATAAGATGGAATTTAAGCATACATGACATTTTACCCTAATCCTAAACATGATCATGACATATTAAATAATTGAAAGTAGATATGATGTCATGTCATGTTATATGACAATCAAAGTATGACAAGTAAAATGTATAGGTATAATAATATCTAAATTATAATATTAATTGCAATTTGTTATAATTAATCCCATTTTGCCATATTATTAATTATCTCCTAAGTGTGCCAAAAACCCAAAATGACACACAAAGATCTCTAAACCTAAATTGTACCAATTTGATTGATTTTTCAAACTTCTTAAATAATATTGGCACATCCTAAAATCTTTTAGGATATAAAATTCAAATCTATTTCCAAGGTATCCATAACCTTGAAAATAACCTAAAGTGCCATCTTTACCATGGTTAGGTTAACTACCCATCCATTTAAAGTTGGCACACCTAAACCCATCTAGCGTGAATCGATCATGCTCTAGGAACCCAAAACCTATTTGAGCTCCTTGGGTTTACTAGGTATTCCTTAGGGATGACCTCCCTAAATACCCTCCTGATGACCCTTCTAGGCTTGTTAGCCTTGATCATTGTGTGTTGGATCAAAGCGGATCGCTAGAGGGGGGGGGGGGGAATAGCGATAAAAACTTTTCTTTTGTTTCGTTCGTTAAACCCCGAGTAGACAATTAATTACAGTGGAAATATAAATGATAAATAAAAGGAGACAAATGGTTTTTTACTTGGTTCTTAGTCTTCGGCTACTACTCCAAGGCCCTAACGGTCCTAGACCGTGTACGGAAGACAATTCACTAAAACACTCCTCGTTGGAGGTAGGAGTTAGACGATTACAAAAACCTTCGAAAGCAAAAGATAGAGAGACAAACCCTCTCTTCTATTAATGTAAAATGCAACGATAGAAAACCTCGATAAAAAAGAATTGCAGTATTAAAGAGATGACAAAATAAGATTATACCAACAACTAGGGAATATAAATTAAGCTAGGGTTGTTGGCAGCACTTCATCATTGTAGAGTCATCAGAGAGTCGTAGCATTAAGGAGGCTTTTGAGCACTTAGAGATGATGAAAAACCCTAGGAGAGGCCCTCCTTTTATAGCCTTTGAGCCTCTTTTCGAGAGGAACTTCAACCAATAGGAATTGAGCACAAGACTCCTTGAAAAATGGTGATAAAACTTGACTCCTCGAGGTTGATCATTGACCATTAGTCGACTGATGGCCATCATCGATCAGATGATGGCATCGATCGAATCTTGTGCATGACAGCTTGGTGATGGATGACGATCGAGTCCTCCAAGCTAGCGATCGTGATGCTAGAACAAAAATATTATTTCGATGACCTCCGACTGTCCGATCTCGACCTAGACCACCTATAGGATGTCTTTGGTCGGATCTATGCTTAAGATCATCCCCGTAAAGAGGATACGACTTCACTTACTCTCGCACACACACGAGCTTACCTCGATACTTACTGTGTCGCTTTCGCTTCCGGCCTTCCACTCTATTCCTTCGGCTCCCTCCGAAGTCACTCGAGTGTCGTCCGACCACTGCGGCTTCCTTCGGGTGTCGCTAGCCTTCAGCTCCAGCGTTGACACTTTTCTGCACACTCGATTTAGCTCGTGAGATAATAATATAAGCTTAACTTTGTATCGTTTGCTATAATCAAAACTCAGGTTCGACTTAGGTGCCTACTGCACCAACAATCTCCCCCTTTTTGATCTATGGCAAACCCACATACAAAGTTAAGAAGATAATATGCATGAAGAATTAAAATATGCATGAGACACAAGAATAATAAAGATTAGTAGGAGTAGTAAGGATTTTCTTCAAGTACTCCCCCTTGAGGAAACCTCCCCCTTGACCGAGGGTGAGTCTTTGAAAGAAGACCTTAATCCTCCCCCTAGATGGTTGCTATTTAGGAAGAGTATAAGTAATTAACATTACTTAAAGTTGGCCTTAGTAAAACATTTAAGTTAAGAGGACTTCTTAACTTGGCCCTTTCTTCCCCTTTCTTAAGTAAAGCATTAATGTTTGGCCATAGTGTTTAAAAATAAGTTTAAGTTATGAATTCTCTTAACTTGGCCTTTACTTCCTTTTTGTTAACAAGTTAAGTAAATTTTCAAAACTTAAAGTTAAATAAACATGTACTTAACTTTTGGCCATGTGAATAAATATGAAGTGAGTTAAGTTATCAAAAATTTTGATCCCTTAACTTTGGCCTTTTTCTTCCCCTTTTGCCAAATATCAAAAAGAGTGGGGGTGTGTGAAAAACAAATATAGATATTAAATTTAAAGTCCAAACATGTTTCATATTATTTTGAAAATAATATACTGAAAATAAGCTCATCTATAAAATGTTCGACTCATATTGACTCGATTGATATGAAAGATCAACCAGTCCTGGTCAGAGTCGGTTAATATATATGATTATACTCCGTGGTTCATGGCGATGCACTAGCTCTACATCTGGAACCAGGAGTAAGTCCTAACATCTCACGCCTATCTACGTGGCTAAGTACACAAACACATTAGTCCTATATGTTGTGAGATGTATTGACTCCTTAAATCTATAGGTGCATGATAGCTAAGGTATGTCCTATGCTAGTTCCATGAAAAGTAAGAAATAGTAGTAAGAAAATATAATTTGCAAGTTCCTATTCTACTACGCACATGCCCAATTTTCGTCTTAATAGACTGAATTCGGCTTCGGGTAGGGGTTTAGTAAATAGGTTTGCCAAGTTGGACTTCGATTCGACGTATTCGAGTTGTATGGCTCTATTGGCCACATGTTCTCGAATGAAATGATGTTTGACCTCTATATGTTTGGTCCTAGAATGACATATCAGATTCTTAGTTAGGTTAATTGAGCTAATATTATCTATGTGGCGTTTAGTGTTCGTAAAGTCTAACTTAAAGTCGCGGAGAGTGTGCTTTATCCAAAGAAGCTGAGTGACACACTCACCCATCACGATGTATTCGACTTCGGTGGTAGATAAGGCAACACAGTGTTGCTTCCTACTGCACCAACTCACTAGACTCGAGCCGAGAAGTTGACAACAACCACTCGTACTCTTTCTATCAAGCTTACTTCCGACATAGTCCGAATCAGAGTAGCCGATTAGTTCGAACTCGGTAGATCTAGGGTACCAAATACCGACATTAAGTGTACCCTTTAGATATCTAAGGATACGCTTGACTAGAGTTAGGTGAGACTCCTTGGCATAGGTTTGGAACCTTGCGCACATACTTACTGCAAATAAGATATCAGGTCGGCTTGTAGTTAAGTAAAGGAGACTCCCTATTATGCTCCTATAGTATTTTAAATCAATTGAATTTCTGATTACATCTTCTTCTATATTCACATTAGTTGCCATTGGGGTATTAATAATTTTAGCGTCTTGCATTCCAAAGCATTTAATTAATTCCCTAGTGTATTTGCGTTGATGTAGGTATATTCCATCTTTAGTTTGTTTAATTTGTAGACCTAAGAAGAAACTTAACTCACCTACTAAATTCATTTCAAATTAACTTCCATAAGTGAAATGAATTCATTTAGTAGGATCGAGTTGGTGGTTTCGAAAATAATATCATCTATATAGATTTGGGCCATGAATATGTCTTTGCCTACGGTTTTTACGAAAAGGGTTGGATCAACTACACCTTGGTTAAATCCTTTGGACTTAAGATAAATCGAAAGTCTCTTGTACCAAGCTCGAGGAGCTTGTTTAAGTCCATAGAGAGCTTTCTTTAACCTAAGGACATGATCGGGTTTATCTAGGCTTTCGAAACCAGGGGGTTGAGTAACATAAACCTCTTCTTTAATGTATCCATTCAAGAATGCTGACTTTACATCCATTTGAAACAGCTTAAATCCTCAATGTGCAGCATATACTAATAACATTCGAATGGACTCTAATCTAGCTACTGGGGCATAGGTCTCATCGTAATCTAAACCTTCGACTTGACTAAACCCTTTAGCGACTAATCTAGCTTTATTTCTAACTACTTCACCTTTATCATCAAGTTTATTCCTAAACACCCACCTTGTTCCAATGATTGTTTTATCTTTAGGTGGTGGTACAAATTCCCATACTTTGTTCCTAGTGAATTGAGCCAACTCTTCTTGCATTGCAATAATCCAATCGGGATCAAGAAGAGCTTGGTCAATAGTTTTGGGTTCAATTTTGGAAATTAAGGAGATTTGACTAAGGTTTCTGTATGAGGCTTGTTAACACTCGTTTTGGTAGTTTAAATTGGCTTTAATAATTGATGATTCTATCCTCTTATTGTTTAATTGTGGAGAATTAGCACATTTTATGAGCATAACTTGTTTTGGACTATAATGATCATTCCTACATAATTTGGATTGATTTTTAACATTTTTCGATGTCTTCTTGTAGGATACAGCTGAGCATAGGCGTGTCGCTCTCCTTCCGTTAAACGACACGGGCAGTACCAAAATGACACGGGTTTTGGACACAACCAAGCACAGGCGTGTCGCTCTCCTTCCGTTACATGACACGGGCAGTACCAAAATGACACGGGTTTTTGACACAGCCGAGCACAGGCGTGTCGCTCTCCTTCCGTTACACGACACGGGCAGTACCAAAATGACACGGGCATGTCATCTTGGCAGTAGAAAGTTAAAATTTCAGTGAAGATTTTGGGCTTAAATGAAAAGAAGCGAAGGCAGTAAAAAGAAAGGGGGACTGGATCAGATCAAAAAGAAGGGATTCCTCTTCGTTCCGTACATCTTCGATCTGCAGCCACTTCACGCATCAACTGGAGCGGAGGCAAGGGATTCCTCTTCGTTCCGTTCATCTTCGATCTGCAGCCACTTCACGCATCAACCGGAGCGGAGACAAGGGATTCCTCTTCGTTTCGTTCATCTCCGATCTGCATCCACTTCACGCATCATCGGAGTGGAGGCAAGGGATTCGTCTTCGTTCCGTTCATCTCCGATCCGCAGCCACTTCACGCATCAACCGGAGCGGAGGCAAGGGATTCCTCTTCTTTCCGTTCATCTCCGATTCAATTCCGGATAGCATCAGAGATCGTGGATTCTCTTCTTCGGAGCACAAAACATGGAGTTCGCATCACTTCACTTCTACCTGTGGCAAGATACACAGGGAGATTACTAGATCTAACTTCTTTTACATTTCTGAGCATTGATTAGATTTGTTTGGCTTGTTGAGTGTTTGGTTGAATTTCCCTATCATAGTCTAGATGTTGTTTGGTTTTAGTTTTTCTCCGTTTATTCAGTTGTTGCACTGATTTACTCATCGGTTGTTCTTTACTTCAAGAATGCACATAATTCGTTATGCTTAGTGTTCTTTCTTGTTTTCCCTTGAGATTAGATGATTTAGGAATCAATACACACCCCCCCTCTCTATTAAATCTAAAAAAAAAAGGATCAAAACTGCAATAACCACTGGAATTACTGTACACCGTCTTCAATCGTTGGGAGACGACTCGAGTCATCCTATTCTACTTTAGTTAGGGGGATTCGGTATTACTAAATTGGTTGAGCTCATTTAGACGACAATCTGAGTCATAAACCAATTTTTGGCGCCGTTGCCGGGGATTTGATAGAGGTGCATAGGTAGTTCTAATGTGTTTGCTTGAGAAAAAAAAATTACTTCTCAATTTCAAATTCTATTTCCATTTACTTTTATTGCTGAGGAGGTAATAACAATTAAAGAAAACCATTTGACATTTCAATACTTCATTATCCTTGTCGTTGCTATACCTGTTCTACACTAGTTGTGTCTTGTTTTCTTGCTTGCAGTGAGACTATAGTGCATGACTAGGGCATCTATAAAGCGATTACGATCCAGATCCAGATTGACAGAACATTCCACGCTTTACAGAGAGCTCAGAGGAATTCAGTGATTAACATGGAAGACAACAACATAAAAAGCAGTAATAGAACACTCAAAGAATTGGCAGAGCCAAATGTAGCTTATCAGCCTTTGTGTATCCGGTATCAGGGATTTGAAGGGGATTTTGAGCTGAGATCAGGGGTAATTCATCTGCTACCCAAGTTTCATGGCTTAGCTGGTGAGGATCCAAACAGACACCTACAAGAATTCCATATGGTGTGCTCAACCATGAAGCCTCAAACCATATCAGAGGATGACATGAAGCTCAGGGCATTTCCATTTTCATTGACAGATAAGGCTAAGGATTGGTATTACTATCTTCCCCCAGGATCCATTACTAGTTGGAATGATATGAGCAGAATATTTCTAGAAAAATTCTTTCCTGCATCAAGGATTGCAGCAATTAGGAAAAATATATGCGGAGTTCAACAAATGATTGGAGAAACATTATACGAGTATTGGGAGCGTTTCAAGAGACTCTGTGCAAGCTGCCCCCAACATCAAATTAGTGAGCAATTGTTGATTCAATACTTCTATGAAGAATTGTTGCCTATGGATAGGAGTATGATAGATGCTGCTAGTGGAGGAGCGCTTGTAAACAAAACACCTTCTCAAGCCAAGGAACTTATTGAGATTATGGAAGCCAACTATCAGCAATTTGGGAGTCGTACTGCACCTATCAAGAGTGTACACCATGTTCAGGATTCTGAAATTGAACAGCCTCGAATTGAGAGTCGGTTGGATGGGATTGAAACAATGTTGAGGCAGATAGCTATAAGTCAGACTCAACATGCATCTTCACACTTTGTTGACACTGCGATACCGCTTAACTTTTTAATTCGGAGGAAGGAGGTCTTTTCTCGGATCAGGTGGTAGCAGCAAATATATTTCAGAACAAATCTCAATATCAGCAATCATAAAGACCACAATATGATATGATGTCATCTACATACTGTTGGGTTTCCGGCACCGCGGCGTGTGTGTGTTCGATCATGTTTCGTAAACATGAGCACAGCGGAAGCAATTAAAAATAATAAATCTATATTTATTACAACACACACAACACACGCATGCTATTACAACAAGTGTAGACATAACCGTAAATTAAAATTTGCAATAAAGAAAATTATCTACGTTATACCTTTCGTATGACGTGTAGCGGGAACGACATCAACCGGAACGATCCTCGTAAGAATCGTTTCTATCCGTATCCACGCCGAGCTCCTCGGGATGACTTCGCTAAGTCACGAGCTTCGTCTTCGTATGGGTTACTAGCCTCGTGTTGAAGACGACGTGATCGAGAGATGATCACGATCCGAATCCAAATTCGGATCCTAAAACGAGTTCTCAAAACTCGCTTCTCCGGAGAGGTATTCGTCAACCAATTGATGAATCCTTCGTCCTCCACCTCAGAGGATTACCGGAGATCAAATCCCCGGTAAGTTAGGTGCTATCGGAGCACTAACCGTCGTCCAAACGACGCTCCGACAACAAAGAAACAAGCTGTCCAGAAAAACTGGACAGCTTTTGGTGGAGGAATAGAGGCCGGCAAAGGAGAGATGGAAGCTCACCTTATCACCGAACCTAGAGGAGATCACCGGAGGGTCGCCGGAGGTTCACCGGCTGAAGGTTGGTCGCCGGCAAGGAGCTGGACGGCGGCACCACAAGCTGGGCGGCAACAATATGTTGGGCGGCAACAATATGTTGGGCGGCAACTATATGTTGGGCGGCAACTAGGTTTAGGGTTTTGGATGATTAGGGTTTAACAATCCCTTAAGCTCTCTTTTATAGAGAACTAATTCTCTTAATGGTTAATGGATCATATCCATAAAGCCCGTTAACCCGCTCCATTAGGATAAGTTAAAATAAACCAAACCATGATGGTTTATTTTAAGTTAAAACGAACCGAACCAACCTTTGGTTCATTCGTTTAATATAAACCAAACCCTTTGGTTTATTCTCATCCATTGGATTAGAACCAAACCATTTTGTTCCATCCATTATGTCTTCATAAGACACTGCCCATCCACGCTTCCATTGCGACTGAAACAATTTCATGCTCGCTTTATGTTTGGTCCAACCAAACATAGTTTCTCTCGGTCTGAGAATCCCATTCTCAAGCTCGCTTTAAATCCTTTGGATTACACTCGTTGTGCGTGTGACCAAATAGGTTCTCGGTTTATGTTGGCCGTCTATAATTAACCATTAATTATAGAATGATCATGAGTGGCACCTAGTAGTACATCATGATCCCCAATTAACCGAAAAGATCAACGCTGATCCGAACTATTTCAAACCCTTCAAGAGCTCGAATGAATCGTGCCCCATTCCCTTCACTCATCTTATACCCACTTGATTCGACATGGTCTATTGTGTCGGGCCCCACTAGTCGACTACGCCACACCTAGCCCAAGTATCATTTCCTCGTCCCACGGATTCTAGTTACTCCACATGTATCAAGAGTACCTTACTCTAAACATGTAATGCTTTGGCCAAAGACTTTAGTAACAATCCGACGAGAGGCCATGGGTATACATCTCCTCGCAAGGAGTGGTGAATCCTTTATAGGCTATTCAACACCTTCGATCACTTCGACTTATACCCAATCATCCCGGTCCACATCTCTTTAGAGATGTTTGCTTAGATGTCAAAGCATAAGTCTCCATGATCAAGATGACTTGAATACCGCAAGTCAAAGGAACATCGCACTTAAGCCACAAGAAGAACTTCATTGACATATCTATATATGCAGAGAACCATATGAAGTCTTACTACCGGGTCACTCCAATGAACTAGTTACCATAACTAGCATCCACGATTAACTCGACATCACAATGTCTCCACCGGAGAATCACCGCTTGATACACCAAGGAGTATACTGTGCTAGTCTCGGCTGTAATTGATGGTGTCCAAATCCATCAATTCATCGACTAGGATAATTTCGATACATCACAATTACACATGTAGAGATACTCACTAGTTGTGATCCAATCACAAATTCTCTCATGCCGTGAATCGTATCGTGGACATTCAAGAAATGAGTTTAAGATCCAATCAAATACATAAAACATGTATACTCAAATAGTGAATCTTCATTTATCATATAAATGGTTCATACATAAGGCGATTGCCTTAGGACATCTCTCATATATTACTAACAGACTCCCACTTGGCCTAATGCCAATCGCTACGGTGATCCAATACCATAAGCTCTAACATGACCCTCAAACTTACTTTGAGGTAATGCTTTAGTCAAAGGATCCGCTAAGTTCCTTTCGGGGAATTTTCTCGATTTGTATTTCGCTCCTACTTATGATCTCTCCGATAAGATGATAGCGGCTACATGTTTGGATCGCTGATGAGACCTTGGCTCTTTCGTCTGTGCAATTGCTCCATTGTTGTCGCAGAGACCGATTGCTTCAACAATGGCCTAATCACACCAAGTTCATGAACGAACTTTGATCCAAACCGCCTCTTTGCCGCCCAAGCTGCAATATATTCTGCCTCAGTGGTAGAATCCGCTACAGTCTCTTGTTTGGAACTTTTCCAACTCACTGCGCCCCCATTCAAGGTGAACACGTATCCAGACTGAGACCTGGAATCATCCTTGTCTGTTTGGAAGCTGGCATCCGTATACTCGCATATCACCATGTCCCCTTCTCCATATATTAGGAACACATCCTTAGTTCTTCTCAAGTACTTAAGGATCGTCTTAACAGCCGCCCAATGATCCATTCCTGGATCGGATTGGTATCTGCTCGTGACACTCGTGAGCGCATATACATCGGGCCTCGTACATAACATAGCATACATGATAGATCCTATTGCGGATGCATAGGGAATCTTACTCATGCAAATCCTCTCGTCTTCTGTGCGCGGACACATAGACTTCGAAAGGTGTTCCCCATGCCTGATGGGTAGATAACCTTTCTTGGATTCCGACAAGCTAAACCTCTTTAGCACTCGGTCTATATATGTAGACTGCGAAAGACCAAGCAACCGTTTCGATCTATCTCTATAGATCTTAATCCCAAGGATGTAGGTTGCTTCTCCCAGGTCTTTCATGGAGAATGTCTTGGATAACCAAACCTTAATCGATCAGAAGATTGACACATCGCTTCCTATAAGTAATATGTCATCGACATACAATACTAGGAACACGATCGCACTCTACTAACCTTCTTGTACACACAAGGTTCGCTCGATTTTGTGAGAAATCAAACTTTTTGATTGTCTCATCAAAACGGATATTCCAAACTTCGATGCTTGCTTCAATCCATAAATGGATCGCCGCAATTTGCATACCTTGGTTTTATCAACCGATGTGAAACCTCAGTCGTATCATATATACACGCCCTCGAGCGTTTCCATTAAGGAAAGCTGTTTTCACATCCATCCGCCATATCTCATAATCATAATGAGCCGCTATGGCTGGAGCATCCGAATGGATTTAAGATAGCTACAAAGTAATAGGTTTCGCCATAATCAACACCTTGTTTTTGACGCATATCCTTTCGCCACCAATCTAGCCTTATAGGTAATCACATTACCATCCATGTCGGTTTTCTTCTTGAAAACCCACTTGCACCCTATAGGCTTTATGCCTTCAGTGGGTCAACCAAGTTCCAAACTTGGTTTTCATACATGGAATCCATTTCCGACTTCATGGCACCAAGCCACTTATCCCTTTCTGAACTTGTCAGCACTTCTTCATAACTGGTAGGCTCCTCATCATCAATGAGTAACACGTCGTTCGATTCCCTTACGAGAAATCCATATCTCTCAGGAATATTGCGTGTTCTACCAGATCTACGAAGATGTGGTGTTACAATAGGTCCAGTCGATTGCTCATCACTATGAGTTGTCGGCTGTTGTGCTTCACCAGGTATCTCATTAATGTCTATTAGAGTCTCTCGAGCCTCCTCAAGCTCGACGACACTCCCACTGTTTTCTTGCAAGAGAAACTCTTTCTCTAGAAACACAGCATGCCTTGAAACAAACACCTTTTGTTCCACAGGATGATAGAATTGGTAACCCCTTGTTTCCTTAGGGTATCCAATAAATAGACATTTATCAGACTTAGCATCCAGTTTGTCTGATACACTCCGCTTCACATAAGCAGGACAACCCCATATCTTCAAGTAAGATACATGAGGTTTCTTACCATTCCATATCTCATATGGAGTAGTTGAGACTACCTTGGTAGGCATTCTGTTTAACAAGTAAACAAATGTTCAAGTGCATAGCCCCAAAAGGACTTGGGAAGAGTTGATGATTCATCATTGACCCAACCATGTCCAACAAGGTCCGTTACGCCTCGTGATACACCATTATGTGGGTGTATATGGCGGAGTCCCATTGAGACAATATACCATTGTCTCTTAGATAATCAAGAAACTCTTGACTTAAGTATTCACCACCTCGATCCGATCAAGTATTTTAATACTCTTGTCATGTTGTTTCTCTACTTCATTTCTGAATTCTTTGAACCTTTCAAAGGCTTGACTTGTGTTTCATCAAGAACACATACCCAAACCGTGAGTGATCATCGGTGAAGGTAATGAAGTAGCTATAGCCTCCTAATGCTTGAGTTGACATAGGTCCACATACATCGATGTATTAGACCTAGTAACTCTCCCACTCGTTCACCTTTTCCAGTAAAAGGTAACTTAGTCATCTTGCCTTTTAAGCATGATTCGCATGTATCGTATGAATCCAATTCAAACGATTCCAGAATTCCACATCGGTGTAATTCGGACATGCGTTTATTGCTTATATGGCCAAGACGACAATGCCACATATAGGAGTCTATTTGATTATCCTTTCGAGCACACGCGTTGCTCGCTTCAATATTGAAATCGTCACTGGATACGTCCAACGTATAAACACCATTGCTTAAAGTTCCAATCCCATAAAGAACTCCATTCAAAGTTATGTAACAACAATTGTTACTAAAAGTCAAATGGAACCCATTTCTATTTAGACAAGAAATAGAAATGATGTTCTTTATTAACGAAGGAACATAAAAGCAATTGTCCAGTTCTAAGACAAGTCCTACAGGGAGTTCCAACAAATACGTTCCGATGGCGAGTGCAGCAACCGTTGCTCCATTCCCAACACGTAAATTTAACTCTTCCCTTGACGAGTCTTCTTCTATTCCTTAGCCCATGTATGTCATTACATATATGTGAGCCACACCCAGTATCAAATACCCAAGTGTCCAAGGAAATAGAATGACAATCAATAAAGAAGATTTCTGAAGAAGATGGGGCATCCGATGCCTTATCCCTCTTCATGGACTCAAGATAAATCTTGCACTTTCTTCGCAAATGGCTCTCCTTGCCATAATGATGGCAGGTTTCCTTTTGTGCTAGTTCTACCTTCTTAGCCCTTCTCTTCTTTCCCTTCTGCTGTTCCTTTGACTTTCTCTTAGAACCTTTCTTCGAGGAATCAACTAACAGCACCGTCCCCTGCTCATGCTTCTCAGAAGACTCCACAGTCTTCAGCATATTGAGCAGTACCACAGATGAACCTCCTAGCATCTTAGAGGTGAAGAGGAGCTTTGAGACTTCAAACCTTTCGAATCTCACTTGCTCATCAACCAACTCACAAAGATGAAGGACTACGATATGAGCATCCATATGCTCATGCTGCTTTCGTAGCTTGGGTTCCATCGTGGCTAGCATGATGCAATTCATTTGTTCAGAATCACTCACATGTTTCTGATATGCCAACAATTTGTCCAGAGTTGCATCGTCACTAGGACGGGCGGGAAGAGGCACTTCGAGGACATTTGCAAGCTTTTCACCTTGAGAACAATTCTCAAGTTTCTAAGCCAGTCCAAGAAGTTCGGCCCAGTCAATTTATTTGAATCCAAAATGGAACGCAAATTCAAACACATCATGATCAATATATTAACTTAGAAATACAAAACGAGCATATATGAGAAAGATGATTTTAAAATGCATCCACATACATTTACAAAATCCCATTCATTTTTCGAATTCAAAAACCCTTAAAATCACTTCGGGAGATCGTAGGTCCATCTCCGAATGGGCTGATATCCATCATAGATAAGAACAACCTTGGAGTGAGTCCAACAAGCCATTCTTAGCTATGATGGTGGGTATCAAGTATACCGATTACATATCATGTATATGTAACTATCACAATGTGCTATCAACTAATTGAATGTTTACACATACATTGGGTTGTTAACACATTAACAAGTATGCATCATATGCATAGCACCCAACTTCACCTCTCTTCACATCGACCTTGGAGTGAGTCCAACAAATCGATGCTCCAAGTTAAAGCCAACCCATTAATCGCGAAATAGTTTTAATATGGTTAGAGCGCATTCAACCAATTAGCCCAGCTTGGAGAGAGTCCAACAACCAAAGCTAACGATTGACCTCGACTCTTACCATATTAGAGTTAAACTATTCCAATGATTTGAACATGTTCAGTGTTCGAGTCGGCTTGGAGTGAGTCCAACAACCCAAACAAGAAACAGAACTCTGGTTCTAACCATATTAATGGAAGGTGTAGGCTTTAATATTGAGTTAGGGTTTTTATGTCTCATCCTCTTTGCATGCAAATAACTATTATCTACATGGCATGACATACATGGCATACATCTACATGTCATGACACGCATGGCATAATGTTATGCATCTAATGCAATTACATGGCATACAATTATGTCATGTATATAATTTCCTTATATGTCATAACTATTTATGGAAATAAAATATGTTTAAGATTTGATTCTCCAAATCAAATCATAATTAAATTAGGAAACAAATTTCCAAATCTAATCACATATTTTATTCATGGAATTATTTGATTAAGGAAAATCTATTTAGGAAACCAATTTCCTAAATCATTAAAACAACTTATGGAAATAAAATATTTTAAGATTTGATTTCCCAAATCAAATCATGATTAAATTAGGAAACAAATTTCCAGAATCTAATCAAATATTTTATTTATGGAAAATATCAATTTCCATAAATACTTCCAACTTTCCAAAAGTGGAAGATTTCCATAAATACTTCTAGACTTTCCAAAATTGAAAAATTTCCATAAATACTTCTAAATTTCCAAAATTCAGAAAATTTCCAGAAATACATTATGACTATCGCAAAACCATTTTACGATTATGTCGAAACACAACCTGGGCTCTGATACCATCAGGTTTCCAGATCACGGCGTGTGTGTGTTCGATCATGTTTCGTAAACATGAGCACAGCGGAAGCAATTAAAAATAATAAATCTATATTTATTACAACACACACAACACACGCATGCTATTACAACAAGTGTAGACATAACCGTAAATTAAAATTTACAATAAAGAAAATTATCTACGTTATACCTTTCGTATGACGTGTAGCGGGAACGGCATCAACCGGAACGATCCTCGTAAGAATCGTCTCTATCCGTATCCACGCCGAGCTCCTCGGGATGACTTCGCTAAGTCACGAGCTTCGCCTTCGTGACGGGTTACTAGCCTCGTGTTGAAGACGACGTGATCGAGATGATCACGATCCGAATCCAAATTCGGATCCTAAAACGAGTTCTCAAAACTCGCTTCTCCGAGAGGTATTCACAACCAATTGACGAATCCTTCGCCCTCCACCTCAGAGGATTACCGGAGATCAAATCCTCGTAAGTTAGGCGCTATCGGAGCACTCAACCGCCGCCCAAACGACGCCCGACAACAAAAAAACAAGCTGTCCAGAAAACTGGACAGCTTTTGGTGGAGGAATAGAGGCCGCAAAGGAGAGATGGAAGCTCACCTTATCAAACCTAGAGGAGATCACCGAGGGTCCGGGCGGCAAATAATATGTTGGGCGGCAATAATATGTTGGGCGGCAACTATATGGGGCGGCAAACTAGGTTTAGGGTTTTGATGATTAGGTTTAACAATCCCTTAAGCCCTCTTTATAGAGAACTAATTCTCTTAATGGTTAATGGATCATATCCATAAAGCCCGTTAACCCGCCTCCATTAAGATAAGTTAAAATAAACCAAACCATGATGGTTTATTTTAAGTTAAAACGAACCGAACCAACCTTTGGTTCATTCGTTTAATATAAACCAAACCCTTTGGTTTATTCTTATCCATTGGATTAGAACCAAACCATTTTGGTCCATCCATTACGTCTTCATAAGACGCAGCCCATCCACGCTTCCATTGCGACTGAAACACTTTCATGCTCGCTTTATGTTTGGTCCAACCAAACATAGTTTCTCTCGGTCTGAGAATCTCATTCTCAAGCTCGTTTTAAATCCTTTGGATTACACTCGTTGTGCGTGTGACCAAATAGGTTCTCGGTTTATGTTGGCCGCCTATAATTAACCATTAATTATAGAACGATCATGAGTGGCACCTAGTAGTACATCATGATCCCCAATTAACCAAAAGATCAACCGCTGATCCGTAACTATTTCAAACCCTTCAAGAGCTCGAATGAATCGTGCCCCATTCCCTTCACTCATCTTATACCCACTTGGTTCAGACATGGTCTATTGTGTCACCTCACTAGTACTCACGCCACACCTAGCCCAAGTATTATTTCCTCGTCCCTACGGATTCTAGTTACTCCACATGTATCAAGAGTACCTTACTCTAAACATGTAATGCTTTGGCCAAAGACTTTAGTAACAATCCGACGAGAGGCCATGGGTATACATCTCCTCGCAAGGAGTGGTGAATCCTTTATAGGCTATTCAAACACCTTTCGATCACTTCGACTTATACCCAATCATCCCGGTCCACATCTCCTTAGAGATGTTTGCTTAAGATGTCAAAGCATAAGTCTCCATGATCAAGATGACTTGAATACCGCAAGTCAAAGGAACATCGCACTTAAGCCACAAGAAGAACTTCATGACATATCTATATATGCAGAGAACCATATGAAGTCTTACTACCGGTCACTCCAATGAACTAGTTACCATAACTAGCATCCACGATTAACTCCGACATCACAATGTCTCCACCAAAGTGAGAATCACCGCTTGATACACCAAGGAGTATACTGCTAGTCTCGATGTAATCTGATGGTGTCCAAATCCATCAATTCATCGACTAGGATAATTCCGATACATCACAATTACACATGTAGAGATACTCACTAGTTGTGATCCAATCACAAATTCTCTCATGCCGTGAATCGTATCGTGGACATTCAAGAAATGAGTTTAAGATCCAATCAAATACATAAAACATGTATACTCAAATAGTGAATCTTCATTTATCATATAAATGGTTCATACATAAGGCGATTGCCTTAGGACATCTCTCATATATTACTAACACATACAACCCTGGATGGAGGGATCATCCCAATCTAAGATATGGAAACAATTTCGCATGACAGCCAACGCACAACAACAATTATTCCAGGCTGCTGCAACAAACTTGCAAAAGCCTCTAGGATTTCATAATAACCCCATTCAGTACAAGCCTTCCTAGATTCCACAATCACAGCCTATACCTAGACCAAGTCACTTAGACTCATCCACACAAGATTTGAGGGACATGATGCAGCAACTTCTGTTACAACAACAAGCACAATTTCAGCAGCAGCAACAAAGGAGTGACACAGCCATTCAGAATTTAGAGAGGCAAATGAGTCAGATGGCTTCTACACTCAAGGGTCCACCAATTACCATCTCATGCTCAAACCCCAGAGGGAATGTGAGTGCTATGTCACTAAGGAGTGGGAAAACTATGATATATCCCACCTTTCCGAGACTGCCACACCATGCACTGCGTTTATAGCAGCTTCGACGAAGAAAAGGAACAAGAATTACAATCAGGTGTTAAATCGCAAGAGGTAGTGCAGATTCCCTTCCCTCAAAGAGCAGGAATTTCTAAGAAAAATGTTACTGCAGGAAGGACAAATGATCTTGAAGAATTGGTGGACATTTTCAGTAAGGTGGAAGTAAACATACCATTATTGAAGGTTATCAAACATATACCAAAATATGCTAAGTTTTTGAAGGATCTTTGTGTTCATAAGAGGAAATTGAAAGGTAATGAACTGGTAAGCATGGGAAAGAATGTATCAGCTTTGATTCAGTCAATTGTTAGGAATATTGGAACGGCTAGAGGGGGGTGAATAGCGTAGATGAAATTCGATCGCGTTTGTGTCTACAATTTCGTTAGTGCGCAGCGGAAATAGAAATAATAAAAGCAATAACGAAATAGACAACAAGCTAACACAATGATATAACGTGGTTCGGAACCACACGGTTCCTACTCCACGGATCGAGCTCTAAAGAGCCCTAGTGATGCACACGCACTCATTAATGATAAACACTCCTTCTCGACACAAGTCGGAGGCGGAGAAACCCCTTACAATAGATCTTACAACAGTAAGAACGAAATACAAGCAATATACAATGTAAATATGAAATACAAGTAAATAAAAGACTTTACAACACTTGTTTTGATTGCTTGAATGCTTGGTTGCACTTGGAGACCTGATTTGCACCAACAAATCGCCCCAATAGCCCTCAAGAACCGACTTATTTTTCCTCCATCACGAGCTCCATATATAGCTTCAACTCAGGCCGAAAAGTCTATCACCGACCGATCGGACCATCACGATCGATGCCATCTGTCGTGAGACAACGGCTAGTTCCACGCTGATAAGTCCAACGGATCTACCATCACGACCGATTGTGACCATCACGATCGATGGAGTCCTCACCGACCAAATGAGTCTCGACTCCATTCTCGCGGGTCAATTCTCGAGCACCACCGACCGATCACGATCGGGCCGATCGCTGAGCATCACCGATCGCTACCTATGGCAATCGATCGCTAGGCCATAACCCGCAAATAAACCCTAGTTGATTTCTGGTCCAGCCGACCGCCACATGGCACCACGACCGCACACCTCAAACATGAGGTTTTAACTCAAATATGGTTCCCATACTTGCTAGACCACCCTTAGCCTAGACCTAAGCCTTCTAGCCACCTCCATCACCTCACGCCTGGATCCTCCAAGTCATCCATGACTTGTTCATCCATCGCGCTAGCCTTCAGGTGCTTCCGTCGGCTATGTCATGCTAACGGTGTCTACACCGCCAAGGCACATTGGACTTACGCCGCCAAGACTCCGCTTGGACTTTACGCCGCCAAACATTGGACTTATGCTGCCAAGACTACCGCTTGGACTTTACGTCGCCAATATCAATCCCCTTGGAATTCAAATGCCAACCCATGTTGGACTTTCCATGCCAAGACAATGCTTGGACTTTCCTTGCCAACTCATGTTGGACTTTCCATTTGCCAAGACCCATGCTTGGACTTTCCTTGCCAACTCATGTTGGACTTTCCATTTGCCAAGACCCATGCTTGGACTTTCCATTTGCCAAGACCCATGCTTGGACTTTCCTTGACAATTATATTGTCATATGTTTTTGTTGAAACATCAAAACACATCAAAACATCACTCGAGCCAAACTCGAGTTCTGGTCAATCGTGACCTGGGCCGATTGCACCAACAATCTCTCCCTTTTTGATGTTTGACAAAAACCAAATAAATAATTGAGTTAGAATACTAACTCCAATCCTTTAACAATTATCCCAAATTGGTAAATACTCTCCAAATGTTTTCCCCAAACATTCTCCCCCTTTTTGACTAACATCAAAAAGGTCTTCTCTCCAAGGAGGTCAATGTCTCATGTCCCAATGAGATCTTACAATCTCCCCCTTGGTCTAAAAATATCTAGGATGTCTACCATCTTCCTAGTGATAAGTCCCATATCACTCAAGAGAGGCAATCCTATTCACTCTCCCAATTTCCAAATTGGGTATCGCAAAAACTCATTTTTCCTTTCCATAAGGAAAAAATACCATTCATCATCCCATGATGAATTCCTTCCCCTAAAGGCTTGCTCCCCCTTGACCATTGCACCAACAATGTCCTTGGGAAGTCCCTAAGCCAATAGGAACTCTAAACCATCAAAATTAAGGTTAGAAATTCAACATTGAACTTTCCAACACCTTAGAATTGATACAAACCCCAAATACTTCTCCTAATCCATATCCAATGGATTTACACTCTTTATAATGCTTCCCAAAGCATATCCTAGGGTTAGGAGTGATTAGGGACCTTAACCGTAGTTGAAATCGGGTTAAACAACCTTGTTTACCCCGAAATCAGGCTACCAGTCGAGTGATTCAGAAATCAGTCGACTGGAACCTCCATCATCATTGCTACCCGAGGCGTCGATCGATAACCAAAATCCGATTTTCGATCAGAAATGAGTTTTGAAAAATCATAACTAATTATACGTATATCGAAAAATCACGAAATTTGATACGTATAATACTTATGACTAATACAATGGGTGAAAAATGTTTGAAAATTATTTTACCCATTAAATAGTGAAATTGGTACAAAGTTCAAAACCATTGAAATTTTCAATGTTTTGGCCCTACTTTGTATCAACTTCATCAATGGTGATTGCTATCAAAAGATAGACTTCACCAAGGTTTTTCAAAGTGATTTTAAAATGTTTTCAAAACCTTAACTTGGATCATATTCCTTGGGCTCTATGTACGTGACTTGTACACAAGCTCTCCCAATGATCCACAACTAAAATTAGATGAGTTTTAGTTTATCTAGATGCAAAAACTATGCACCTTGAACTTAACTCATATCCTAGCATCTCACATGTATCTAGGGTGTATACATACACATACATGTCAATTAGATGTGAGATGTGGGTTTTGTTCTCCCTAAACTAGGGTTTCATGCATTTTCTAAAGCAACTCTACTTGATTCCCTTATAACTGGGACTCCAAGTCATGCCATAGTCCTTAAATCAATTTTAATCAAGTTAATGCATGAATGTATGATCATGACATAAATAATAGCATTATTAAAACATGGCCAATGATCATGATGTCATGACATATGATGAAATTTAAGAACACATGACATCTAAAAATAACCCTAAACAATGTCATGACATATAGAATGATCAAAAATAAGCATGATGTCATGACATGTTATATGACAAACAAAGCATGGCATATAAAATATATAGGTATAGTAATGCCTAAATTTTAATATTAATTGCCATTTCATATAATTAATTATATTTTGCCATATTTCTATTTTTCTCCCAAATGTGCCAAAAACCCAAAATGGCACACTAACCTCTAAACCTAAATTGTGCCAATTTTGATCACTTTATCAAACTTCTCAAGTAATATTGGCACATCCTAAAATCTTTTAGGATTAAAGCTCAAATGTATTTTCAAGGTAACCATAACCTTGAAAATATCCTAAAGTGGCACATTTACAATGGTTGAGTTAACTACCCATCCAATCAAGGTTGGCACACCCTAACCCATCTAGCGTGAATCAATCACGCTCTTAGGAACCCAAAACCGATTTGAGCTCCTAGGGTTAATTAGGTATTCCTTAGGGATAACCTCCCTAGATACCTTCCTAATGACCCTTCTAGGCTTAGAAGCCTTGGTCATTTTGGTTTTGCCATGGTTAACTCTAGGGGTGACTCCCCTTGTAACCTTCTTAGTGGCCTCCCTAGGTTTCCTAGAAACCCTAGCCACTAGGCACACACCATGGTCAACTCTAGGAATGACTTCCCTATTGACCTTGGTCTTCCTAGACCTAGTTAGTGTTCCATAGTCAAATGGAACACTATGGTAAGCCACCTTAGGCTTAGGTTTGTGACCCAAACCTTGCTTGCCCTTGGTTAACTTTTGACTCTTAGGTCCTAGGTGTTGACTTTTGGACCTAGATGTTTGACTAATTGACCCTTGCATTTGATTTTGCATAACCTTAAGGGTCTTCTCCAATTTCTCAAGCCTTGACCTCAAGGCTTGGTTCTCTAATTCTAATTGCCCAATTTTAGAATTTTTATTTAAATCTTGGGCATTTGACTTTCTTGGCAAATGCCTAGTCCATTTTGGATTAAAACCTAGATGTTCTTGTATTTTCTTAATAGATTCCCTAGGTATTATTTTTCTAGGGACATTAGTCCCAAATTTCTCCTTATTCTTAAGGTGAACATCCTTAGCTCCTAAATAAATATGTTTGTTATTTCTAGCATGCTCTTTATGATACATAACAAAATTGCTAAAATTAGTTCTAGCATGCTTTTTAATATTTAAATTAGACGGAACATTATTTAAATATACCTTAGGGTTTGCCTTAGTGGCTCCCCCTACTTGTGATGCTCCCCTTTGCCCCTTCTTCTTCTTCTTTGGGCATTGACTCCGGTAATGACCCGGTAGTCGGCATTTGAAGCAAATGACATGCTCCTTGCTCTTTTGTCTTGGAGAACCGGCGTTCGTTGACTTTTGTTGACTTTTAGGCGCTGGAGGAGCTTTCTTGATCCTCTTTGGACATTTGCTCTTGTAATGCCCATACTCCCTACACTCAAAGCACATAATATGATCTTTGTTTGAAAATAAAGTGTTTGAGTTACCTAGGGTGGTGGTAGGTGCTGGAGTTGAATTTTGAGCTTCCTCATCTTGATTGGATGTTGAGAGCTCTTTTTGAGGTTGCTCCGGTGTAGAGGATGGTCTCTCCTCCTCAATCCTAGAAGTAGATGCTTCTTCCACCTCTTCTACTTCTTCTTTCTCCGATTCGGAAGTTGACTCCATTTCAACTTCCGATTCCTCACTTTCACTTGAGGATGAACTCTCCTCATGGTATCTTGCCAATTTTCTCCATAGCTCCTTGGCATACATGTAATCCCCTAGCTTGCACAAAACATCATTAGGGATTAAATCTTCCAAAAGTTTCGTTACCTTAACTTCGGTCTTGAGCTTTTGGCGTTGCTCTTGGGTCCACTTTTTCAATTTTAGGACATTCCCCTTCTTATCCCTAGGGGGTTCAAGACCTTCAATGAGGATGAACCAATCCTCTATGTTCATCATCAAGAATGTTTCCATTCTTGCTCTCCATGCCGGAAAATCTTCTGGATCATATGGAGGTGGAGTGTTGATTTCCCATCCAAGCTTGTCTTGGAATTCCATCTTCACCCTCTAGCCTTTTGCCTTAGCTCCCGGTTGTTAATCCGTAGAAGAGCCCCGGGCTCTGATACCACTTGTTAGGAATATTGGAACGGCTAGAGGGGGTGAATAGCGTAGATGAAATTCGATCGCGTTTGTGTCTACAATTTCGTTAGTGCGCAGCGGAAATAGAAATAATAAAAGCAATAACGAAATAGACAACAAGCTAACACAATGATATAACATGGTTCGGAACCGCACGGTTCCTACTCCACGGATCGAGCTCTAAAGAGCCCTAGCGATGCACACGCACTCACTAATGATAAACACTCCTTCTCGACACAAGTCGGAGGCGGAGAAACCCCTTACAATAGATCTTACAACAGTAAGAACGAAATACAAGCAATATACAATGTAAATATGAAATACAAGTAAATAAAAGACTTTACAACACTTGTTTTGATTGCTTGAATGCTTGGTTGCACTTGGAGACCTGATTTGCACCAACAAATCGCCCCAATAGCCCTCAAGAACCGACTTCTTTTTCCTCCATCACGAGCTCCATATATAGCTTCAACTTATGCTGGAAAAAGTCTATCAGTCGACTGATCGGGACCATCAGTCGACTGATGCCACTGTTGTCGTGAGACAACGGCTAGTTCCACGTTGGATAAGTCCAACGGAACTACCATCACCGATCGATTATGACCATCGATCGATGGAGTCCTCACTCGACTCGAGTCTCGACTCCATTCTCGCGGGCGAATTCTCGAGCACCCGACCGATCACACGATCGATCATTGCTCGGCTCATCGATCACCGCCCACCTCTGGCAGTCGACTGCTAGGCCATAACCCGCAGTCAAACCCTAGTTGACTCGGTCCAGTCGACTGCCACATGGCACCAGTCGACTGGCACACCTCAATCATGAGGTATTAACTCAAATATGGTTCCCCCATACTTGCTAGACCACCCTTAGCCTAGACCTAAGCCTTCTAGCCACCTCCATCAGCCTCACGCCTCTCGGATCCCTCCAAGTCATCCATGACTTGTTCATCCATCGCGCTAGCCTTCAGGTGCTTCCGTCGGCTATTTCATGCTAACGGTGTCTACACCGCCAAGGCACATTGGACTTACGCTGCCAAGACTCCGCTTGGACTTTACGCCGCCAAACATTGGACTTATGCTGCCAAGACTACCGCTTGGACTTTACGCCGCCAATATCAATCCCCTTGGACTTCAAATGCCAACCCATGTTGGACTTTCCATGCCAAGACCATGCTTGGACTTTCCTTGCCAACTCATGTTGGACTTTCCATTTGCCAAGACCCATGCTTGGACTTTCCTTGCCAACTCATGTTGGACTTTCCATTTACCAAGACCCATGCTTGGACTTTCCATTTGCCAAGACCCATGCTTGGACTTTCCTTGACAATTATATTGTCATATGTTTTTGTCAAAACATCAAAACACATCAAAATATCACTCGAGCCAAACTCGAGTTCTGGTCAATCGTGACCTGGGCCGATTGCACCAACATCAATGCCCACGAAATGTAAAGATCCAGGAATGTTTACCATACCATGTGTGATTGGAGAATGCAGTTTTTCAAATGCAATGTTGGATCTGGGTGCGTCCATCAATGTCATGCCTAAGTCTGTTTTCCTATCCCTAAATATTGGACCATTACAACCGACTGGGGTAATTATTCAATTAGCCAACCGAAGTTTAGCTCATCTAGATGGTGTTATTGAAGATGTCTTAGTTAAGGTGAAGGATCTTATTTTTCCAGCTGATTTCTACATTCTTGATATGGAGGGAGACATGACTTCAAGACAGACTCCTCTGATTTTAGGGAGGCCGTTCCTCAAGACTGCAAGGACAAAGATTGATGTACATGCAGGAACATTGACCATGGAGTTTGGAGACACAGTGGTACAGTTTAGCTACTTGAAGCAATGAGGTATCCTGAAGAAGATCACTCACTACTTAACATTAATATTCTTGATGAGTTGGAAGGTAGTGCAGAGACTACATGGATTGATAGGGATACCAACTCTGAGGAAATAGATGATGACTCTATTAGCATCATTGATGACATTGTGGATGTTTGTGCAGGGATTTCGTTAATGGAAGCAGGTCCTGAAAAATTGTTTCCTTCCCATGATCAACCTCCAAAACTGGAATTAAAACCTCTATCAGATCACTTGAAGTATGCTTACTTGGGGAAAGAGGAGAAATTACCAGTCATTATTGCTAAGAATTTAGGAGCATATCAGGAGATAAGGTTGTTGAATCTGCTAAGGTTTTATCAGAAGGCCATAGGATGGACCATTGCAGATATTCCTGGCATCAACCCTTCCTTTTGTATGCATAGGATCTTCTGGGAGGAGAACAAGTACCCAGTAAGGCAACCACAGAGAAGATTGAACCCATTGCTTACCGAAGTGGTAAAGACAGAGATTCAAAAATTATTGCAAGCAGGTATCATTTACCCCATTTCAGATAGTCAGTGGGTGAGCCCAGTACATGTGGTACCAAAGAAATCGGGGATGACAGTGATTGTCAATGAGGACAGTGAGATGATTTCCACAAGAGTGAAAAATTCATGGAGGGTGTGCATAGATTATCGGAAGCTTAACCAGGCTACAAGGAAGGATCATTTCCCACTACCTTTTATTGATCAAATGTTGGAGAGATTAGCGGGAAAGACTCATTACTGCTTCTTGGATGGATTTTTTGGATATTATCAGATTTGCATAGCACCCGAGGACCAGGAGAAGACTACCTTCACATGCCCCTACGGGATATTTGCATTCCGACGCATGCCCTTTGGGCTCTGCAACGCCAGTACATTGTGATGCATGGTAAGCATTTTTGCAGATTTATTAGAGCATTGTATGGAAGTATTTATGGATGATTTTACCGTGTATGGCTCATCATTCGATGTATGTTTAGATAGTCTTTCTCAAGTTTTGCAGAGATGTGTGGAAACTGACCTGGTTTTAAACTTTGAGAAGTGCCATTTCATGGTTGAACATGGTGTTGTTTTAGGACATATTGTTTCGAGTAAAGGCATAGAGGTAGATCCTGCTAAGGTCAAGGTTATTTCTTCTTTGTCTTACCCTGCATGCGTGCGGGAGGTTCGAGCTTTCCTTGGTCATTCAGGTTTTTACAGGAGATTCATTCAAAATTTTAGTGCTATAGCCCTTCCCCTTTCACGCTTACTACAAAAGGATGTGGAATTTGGATTTGATGAAAAATGCAAGGACGCTTTCAACCAACTCAGGGATGCTCTCACCTCAGCTCCTATTATGAGTTCTCCTAATTGGGAATTGCCTTTTGAATTAATGTGTGATGCTTCTAATTTTGCAGTGGGTGCAGTGTTGGCTCAAAGGGTTGAAGGAGCTTCACATGTTATCTATTATGCATCCAAGACGTTAGATCCTGCTCAAGCAAATTATACAACCACGGAAAAAGAGCTTCTAGCCATTGTGTTTGCATTGAATAAGTTTTGTTCATATTTATTGTGCTCTCATGTGGTGGTTTTTCAGATCATGCAACTCTCAAATTCCTTTTAAAGAAGTCAGATGCAAAGCCCAGATTAATCAGATGGATACTTCTACTCCAAGAATTCGCCGTGGAAATACGCGATAGGAGTGGTAAGGAAAATATGGTGGCTGATCATTTGAGCAGAATCATGCAAGATAGGGAGCTTACACCCATTCCAGATTGTTTTCCAGATGAACAACTTCTGACACTGCAAGGGGAAGTACCATGGTATGCTGACATCGTTAATTATTTGGTTGCACGTGTTATACCTGCAAATTTCTCTCAAGTACAAATTAAGATGTGATGCTAAATACTATGTTTGGGATGAACCTTACTTGTGGAAGTGGTGCAGCGATCAGGTAATTAGGCGATGTGTTCCTAACGGCGAGTTTCAATCTGTTCTTACATTTTACCATTCTTTATCTTGTGGAGGACATTTCAGACCACAAAGAACAGCTAGGAAAATTTTAGATTCAGGTTTATATTGGCCTAGTCTGCATTTAAGTGAGTTTACTAGAACATGTGAACAATGTCAAAAAGTCGGGAATATTGGACGTAGAAATGAGATGCCACAACAGTCTATTTTGTTTTGTGAAGTGTTTGATGTATGGGGAATCGATTTTATGGGTCCATTTCCTGTTTCTTATGGTTTCACATACATTTTATTAGTGGTGGACTATGTTTCTAAGTGGGTGGAAGCTATTCCTACCAGGACTGATGATGCATCTGTGGTTGTTAGTTTTGTCAGGTCAAACATCTTTTGCAGGTTTGGGTGGCCCAGGGCGACCATTAGTGAACAAGGGTCCCATTTCTGTAATAGACACATGAAGATGCTGCTTAACAAATATGGCGTTATGCACAAAGTTGCTACTGCTTACCACCCTCAGACCAACGGGCAAGCAGAGGTATCAAATAGAGAGATTAAGCAAATTTTGGAAAAAATGGTAAAACCTGACAGAAAAGATTGGAGCAAAAGGTTAGATGATGCTTTGTTGGCTTACAGAACCGCTTTCAAAACACCAATTGGAATGTCACCGTTCAGGATTGTGTTTGGAAAAGCATGTCACTTACCAGTTGAGATAGCACATAAAGCTTTCTGGGCAGTCAAGTTATGTAACCTAGACATGGATCAAGCTGGAGTTGAGAGGAAAATGCAATTGCAGGAATTGGAAGAATTAAGACTTGAAGCCTATGAGAACTCTCGGATTTATAAGGAAAAGACCAAATCATATCATGATAAGCACATACTGAGGAAAGAATTTCAACTAGGTGACAAGGTTTTATTGTATAACACTAGACTCAAATGGTTTCCAGGTAAATTGAGATCTAAGTGGGATGGTCCTTTCTATATTAATATTTTTCCCTATGGAGTGATTGAGTTGCAGGACAAGGAAGATGGGCAGACCTTCAAAGTGAATGGGCATCGCTTGAAGAAATTTCATGATGGAATTATGCATGCGGTGTTGGAATGTGAAGCACTAGACAATCCCATCTACCCAATTTAAAGGGGAGTTCAGTTGTTCTTTTTGTTTTAATTCTTTTGTTATTTTTGTTTGCATAAATGTGTTAGTGAATAAAATCTTTGAATAGAATCCTTGAGTGCTCGTATCATTTTTAGGGGATGTGAAAGTTAGTTAAGTTTGATTATCATGTTTTCTGGATTCTAGGGCATGATTAGATACTTTACATGCATATGCTCATTAGTGTGGTGATGGATGCTAATTGGTTGATTGTACTTGATGATTTTACACACCTAGTAAGGATCTAGCCATTTTCTCCTTGTGTGTGATATGCACTCTTGTTGTGGAGCTCTAGAACTTGCTATGTTTCTTCTCAAGGTTACAATTTCATAAAAGTTGTGATGATGATGATAAAGGCTATCTTATCTATACTCTTGGAATTTCTCTTGTGCTATCCTCTTTGTATAAATGCCTTCTTCTTATTGACTCAAACAATTTATCTTGTTGGATTTCTTGCCCGAGTCCGTCAAATTTTAAGTGTGGGGGATCTTGAGGGGATGTGAGGTTATTGTTGTCTTGTTGAATGTAAGGTGAGATATAATGGGTAGCATGAGAACTTGATCACTAGAGTTGGACTAAGCTTTATTGCCTTTGAGGTCCTATTTTCTTTGTTGAGAGATTTGGACTAAGGAAAAGGGAAACTGTATACCAGCTGGGAAGAAATGTGTACACACAGAGATAATAGAGTATTAAGTGCACTGGTTTTATTGACACATCGGATAACAACATCTATGCAGAAATCAGATTAACCAAAAAAAAAAAAAGTTGTAGCTGATTAATATGGGATTTCCTGGTGCTTTGGTTTACTGAACTATTCGGTATCATGGAAAAGGTCAGGACACTGGAACTGGATAATCTGTAAGGCTGATGAAATCCAATTGTCTATAATTGGAGGAAGCTGCAGAATTCTGAATTTTTGCATAACGAAATTTGAAATTTTGTCGTCAAACATTTGGCATTTCAGACCTGGGACCTTGGACCGGCGGTTACTTAGGTTAAGTAAAGTTGGAATTCAAACTAAATTCAGAGGATTGATGGGCCATTTGACCCTGAACTTTGAAAAGCTTGAAAGTCTGAAAAAGGAAGCTGTGCTTAAAAAAAATAAAATAAAAATAAAATAAAATTTGAGATTGCAGTTATTGAGTTCTGAAATTCTGGGAGTTAAACATGATTCAGAAACTCATCTCAAGAATCTGGAATTTGAGCCAATTGGAAGTGTTGAAACTTAATTTCCAGATGCTGGAAATAAAAGTTTAATAATGAATTAGAAATTCTGGAATGTTGGAATTGGAGCGGTATTTTAGAAACTCTAGGAATTCTGCAACATTCAAATCGGCAGAAAGGGAACTGTAATTTTGGAGAAGAAGCTACATAATCTGTAGAAATTGGCACGGCTAGGGAATTTGAGCAGAAGGAGTTTGAAATGCAGGAATTGCAATTCGTATAATTAGGAAAATTCAATTGGAAGCAATTTGGAAGTCTGAAACTGAACGGAAATTTCTAAATTCCTCAAGCCCCAGATAGTGTTTATTGTCTTCTTTATTACATTGTCATATCATCTTTCCACATCCTCTTGCTTTCTTATATTTTATTGTGATTTCCCATGAGTTATACTTCATGATGATAAGCCTTTGGAGTCACGGAAACTTATGATCTAGTGATGGAGAGTAGAAAATATGCAAGCATATGGTAGTGAAACATCATTAGTTGCATTGAGTGGAACCCCATTTACTTACATGCTATTGAGAGTGAGAGCACCACCTTATGCACCATATATCTTGTGAGGATTGCATCAAGTTTTAGTTAATCATGTGTTTGAAATCACCATGCTTATTGACTTGTGTTTGAATCAGATCTATTGTGCCTTGGTCTAAATAAACTTGATAAGCCTAAGTAACTACTTTTTACTTTCTTTTGAAGCAACGATATGAGTTACTTAGGGGGAAGTTGTTCCCTTTGCTTGCCCGGGACGTGCAAGAATAAGTGTGGGGGAATTGATAACACTCGTTTTGGTAGTTTATATTGGCTTTAATAATTGATGATTCTATCCTCTTATTGTTTAATTGTGGAGAATTAGCACATTTTATGAGCAGGACTTGTTTTGGACTATAATGATCATTCCTACATAATTTGGATTGATTTTTAACATTTTTCAATGTCTTCTTGTAAGATACAGCTGAGCATAGGCGTGTCGCTCTCCTTCCGTTAAATGACACGGGCAGTACCAAAATGACACGGGTTTTGGACACAGTCGAGCACAGGCGTGTCGCTCTCCTTCCGTTACACGACACGGGCAGTACCAAAACGACACGGGTTTTGGACACAACCGAGCATAAGCGTGTCACTCTCCTTCCGTTACACGACACGGGTAGTACCAAAATGACACGGGCATGTCATCTTGGCAGTAGAAAGTTAAAATTTCAGCGAAGATTTTGGGCTTAAATGAAAAGAAGCGAAGGCGGTAAAAAGAAAGGGGGACTAGATCAGATAAAAAAAAAGGGATTCCTCTTCGTTCCGTTCATCTTCGATCTACAGCCACTTCATGCATCAATCGGAGAGGAGGCAAGGGATTCCTCTTCGTTCTGTTCATTTTCGATCTGCAGCCACTTCACGCATCAACCGGAGCGGAGGCAAGGGATTCCTCTTCGTTCCATTCATCTCCGATCTGCAGCCACTTCACGCATCAACCGGAGCGGAGGCAAGGGATTCCTCTTCGTTCCGTTTATCTCCGATCCGCAGCCACTTCACGCATCAACCGGAGCGGAGGCAAGGGATTCCTCTTCGTTCTGTTCATCTCCGATTCAATTCTGGATAGCATCAAAGATCGTGGATTCTCTTCTTAGGAGCACAAAATGTGGAGTTCGCATCACTTCACTTCTACCTGTGGCAAGAGACACAGGGAGATTACTAGATCTAACTTCTTTTACATTTCTGAGCATTGATTAGATTTGTTTGGCTTGTTGAGTGTTTGGTTGAATTTCCCTATCGTAGTCTAGATGTTGTTTGGTTTTAGTTTTTCTCCGTTTATTCAGTTGTTGCACTGATTTACTCATCGATTGTTCTTTACTTCAAGAATGCACATAATTCGTTATGCTTAGTGTTCTTTCTTGTTTTCCCTTGAGATTAGATGATTTAGGAATCAATACACAACCCCCCCTCTCTATTTAATCTAAAAAAAAAGAATCAAAACTGCAATAACCACTGGAATTACCGTACACCGTCTTCAATCGTTGGGAGATGACTCGAGTCATCCTATACTACTTTAGTTAGGGGGATTCGGTATTACTAAATTGGTTGAGCTCATTTAGACGACAATCTGAGTCATACACCAAGGCTCTAGTTCGAACTCCTAGACTTGGATCACCTATCACTTGGTCGATAGGATGATTCGTTTGAATCCTAGTTTGGTTTGGGTTTGGGTCATCTACCACTTGATCAATAGGATGACTCGATTGAGTCCTAGTTTGGTTTGAGTCATCTACCACTTGGTCAATAGAATGACTTGGTTGACTTAGGTTGGGATTAATACTAGACTTGATCTTCGGATCAGAGTTGAGCCTGGTATGAATCGGCTCGCTAATTGGGGTTGCCGGGGGTTTTGTAGGTTCGTGTCCTTCATCAAATACTACATTGATAGTCTCCTCGACTCTAAGGGTGTCATGGTTATATACTCTATAAGCTCTACTTGTAGTCGAGTATCCTAGAAAGATTCCGGTCGAGGTTTTGGATGTAAATTTTCCTAGGTAATCCTTAGTGTTTAGGATATGTACCTTACACCCAAATACCCTAAAGTACTTGATGTTAGGTATTTTATCATGATAAATCTCGTATGAGGTATTAAGGTGCCTCTTTACCATAAGGATCCTATTTTGGACATAGCATGCAGTACTTATGGCTTTCGCCCAAAACCTATCGGATAGGTTATACTCGTTTAACATTGTCCTAGCTGCTTCTTGTAGGGTTCTATTTTTATGTTCTACTAGGCCATTCTGTTGTGGGGTTCTAGGGCAAGAGAACTCATGGTGGTATCCATTTAGGTTACAGAATTCTGTAAACCTATGGTTCTCGAATTCACCACCATGATCAATCCTAAGTCTTTTGATTTTAAGGTTTTGTTGATTTTCTATTAGTTTAAATAGATTGATTAATTGGTCTAGGGTATCACTTTTGTGTTTGATGAACCTAACCCAAGTAAATCTAGAATAGTCATCAATTATGACTAAGCAGAATTTACTCCCATTAAGTGACTTAGCTCCGTGTGAATCAAATAGATCCATGTGTAGGAGCTCAAGAACACTTTTGGTTCATTCTTGATCAGTTAGTTGATGTTGTGTCCTAGATTGTTTACCTTGTTGACAAGCATTACATATTTTATTGTTCAAGTTATTGAGGTTAGGCAAACCTCTGACTAAGTCACTTTGACTCATCTTGTGGATGAGTCTTGGGTGTGAGTGACCGAGTCATCGATGCCACAACCATGATTCCTCTTGCCGTGTTATAAGACACTTAGTTGAGGAGTTAGTTAAATTAATAGTGTAAATATTGTTATTTCTAGTTCCCTTAAGGATTGTTTTAGAAGTTTCATTTGTATTAATTACGCATTCATTTTCTAGAAATATGACCTTATAGTTATTATCACACAATTGTCTTACACTAAGTAAATTATATTGAAAATTTTCTACCAATAAGACATTTTGAATAATAAAGTTAGAGTTGAGCTCAATATCACCTGATTCGATGATTTTGAGCTTGCCGTTGTTTCCGAAGGCTACCGATCCTTGTCGTTTGAATCGAAGCTTTGAAAACTTGAGTTTATCCCCGGTCATGTGTCGGGAGCAACCACTGTCCAACATCCATTGATCCTATATGCAAGGTAGTTGGATCGGATATTGGATTTATTAAAGATTGGTTAAAGATTATTAACCTAAATCATCTCACCCATGTCTACATGATCAAACATGTTAACCCTATATGTTCTTGTGAGATGACTTCCAATTTTACTTGATTTAAATTTAATGATTTGAACACTTGTCAACCTTGCGTTAGATTCAGATTTGACCTTAGCTCATCAAGTCACTTTTTCAAGATCATGGCTTCCAGGTCGTGGCGAGGCACAGAGGCCTTCTTTGATCGGAACAACGACCACTTACTTAGACAAAGCCATTTTCAAGAAAATAGAAACTTGACTTACCTAAGACCACTTCCTGGTCTAACTAGTCTAGAATACAGCGAGGTAGCTTCAGCTAGTTCCGCTCGATCAAGTGCATCGAACTAGATACGCCTTATCTAGCCTGAATACACAAGACTCCGCTTTCCGAGCATACTATCATCTCGCCACATCCTGGTACTATGTTATCAAGTATTGACGAGTTATAGTCCTATCTAGCCATTCTAAAAAAAAGAATCAAACTAAATAAAGACCCTAAGCATGTAATTTCTAAGTTAAAATACAAACAAGTTTTGTACTAACTCCCCCTGGACCGTTGAATCGGTTCGGTCTCTCCACATAGTGGATTTGGTCCTTGGGAACCCAGTACTGGTTCGATCCTAAGTTTGAAATCAAGGCGGTCTTAGGGACCCATGCTTGGACATATTTTTTATGTCGACTTACAATCGACATATACGACTTGTTGCTCGTATTTGAGCTAAACCCTAGTTCGACCTTATTGTACATGGCCCTTTGCGATCCAAGTAGGAGGTCAAGTCCTTTGGATCCCAAAGTAATTCTTTCCAACGTATTCCTAAGATCTTCGACTTGACTCTTCAAGAGTGAGTTCTCAACTTCGAGCTTTTCAACCTGAGTTGAGTCCTCCTCTCGAACTCGACTAGTCGAAGAGGTTAGGGAGACCTCGTGTTTGAGGAGTTTAACTTCCTCAACTAGAGTCTCGACCTTGGACTCGGACTTAGCTAATTTCCTAGTTAAGAATTTAATTGCACTATAAAGCGTACTAATGAGAGATCGACTTACCTTGAGTGTATCTTTTGAACCGGATGCGTATTCGTGGCTTGTCTTGAATAACGCTTCACAGTCTGACTCATCTTCGATTTCCGATTCATGTTTCGGTTCTGACTCCATCTCCGATTCAACCGGTTTATCCATGAGGACTTGATCATCGTCTTCTTCCTCGGACGCTTCTTCCCATATAGCGTTGAGTGCCTTTTTGTATTTTGGTGCTTTGCTTTTGAGCTTTGGGCATTCGGACTTGATGTGTCCAAACCTGTTGCATTCGTAACACCTAATATTAGAACTTTTAGGCTTACCTTCGTTGGGTCGAGTGATGGTTCGCTTTCGGCCCTTGACTATCCTCCGAACTAGGTTGACTAGTTCAACCTCCATTTCTGGGTCGACCTCCGAATCAGACTCATCTTCTTCTTCCTTCGGGGGTGGCTTTCTTGCAGTTTTCTTCCTTGAACCTGCAAAAAGTGCTATACCCTTCTCGGGTTCCGAGTTAGACTGCTCATGAAGTTTGAAATTGGAAAATAACTCATCTAACCTAAGTTTTGAAAGATCCTTGGAAACCTTGTAAGCATCGATCATGGATGACCACAAGGTAGTCCTAGGAAATGAGTTAAGAACATACCTAATAAGATCATGATTTTCGACCTTTTGCCTGATCACGTGTAGGTTATTGACTATGTCTTGAATGCGAGTGTGAAGTTGTGTCGCCGTTTCATGTTCCTGCATTTTTAGATTATATAACTTATTAAACAAAAGATCGTGCTTAGATACCTTGGCTTCATCGGTCCCTTCATGTAGCTCTACTAGCTTTGTCCAAAGGTCCTTTGCGCTGATGAAGGGGCTGACGCGATTAAGCTCCTCCTTGGACAAGCCGCATTGGAGGATTTGAGTTGCCTTGGCATCGGCTTTGACTTGTCTTTTTGTCGCATTGGTCCATTGGTCATAATCCAAGGATTCACCCACTTCGTTAGTCAGAAGTGTGAATCCCGTTTGGATTATGATCTACATCTCGATTTAGGTTTTAAGAAAGCACTCCATTCGACCTTTCCAGTAACGGAAATCATCTTCGTTGTAAAACGGAGGTCGGACGGTGCTAAAACCCTCGAGATGGGCCATTTGGAAGGGAAACCTTGCACACAAAATAATAAAAAAAATACAAAAAAGGTTCCAAGACTTCGCCTTGGATTAGTAATGTAGGAAATGAAAAGAAACAAAAGGAATAAACAAGAAATAACCAACTAAAATAAAAGATGAACACTTACAACCTTTAATGTCCCCGAAATGGTACTAAACATTAGTTTTTGGGGATGAAGACAGCTTGTTATGAGGGTAAACACTGGAAAGAAGTGTAGATCTCTCAGAGAGCTTCGTTTTGGTAGGTATCCCATTTCATGGGTCAACTTGTACGAAAAGTTATGCCCGTTTTACCGTCGGCTACTCCAAAAGCGAATACTTGCAAAACTAAACCAAAAGAAGAGTACCAAGACTTCGTCTTGGATTAGTAGTGCAGGAGAAAATTTAAATGAACGAAAAACAAATCTGTAAAAAAGGCTAGATTGGTGGTTTCACCAAATCTAAGCGCCCCCGACTTTGATACCAATTGTTGGATCGAAGTAGATCGCTAGAGGGGGGGGGGTGAATAGCGATAAAAACTTTTCTTTCGTTTCGTTCGTTAAAACCCGAGTAGACAATTAATTGCAGCGGAAAGATAAATGATAAATAAAAGGAGACAAATGGTTTTTTACTTGGTTCTTAGTCTTCGACTACTACTCCAAGGCCCTAACGGTCCTAGACCGTGTACGAAGGGCAATTCACTAAAACACTCCTCGTTGGAGGTAGGAGTTAGACGATTACAAAAACCTTCGAAAGCAAAAGATAGAGAGACAAACCCTCTCTTCTATTAATGTAAAATGCAACGATAGAAAACCTCGATCAAAAAGAATTGTAGTATTAAAGAGATGACAAAATAAGATTATACCAACAACTAGGAAATATAAATTAAGCTAGGGTTGTTGGCAGCACTTCGTCGTTGTAGAGTCGTTGGAGAGTCGTAGTGTTGCGGAGGCTTTTGAGCACTTAGAGATGATGAAAAACCCTAGGAGAGACCCTCCTTTTATAGCCTTTGAGCCCCTTTTTGAGAGGAACTTCAACCAATAGGAATTGAGCACAAGACTCCTTGAAAAATGGTGATAAAGCTTGACTCCTCGAGACTGATCATTGACCATCAGTCGACTGATGGCCATCATCAGTCGACTGATGGCAGCATCAGTCGAATGCTGACTGTAGGCAGTCGAGTCCTCCAAGTTGGCAGTCGACTGATGCTAGCTAGTCGACTGATGCTAGCTGCAAGGCAAAGTTAGCTTAACAAAAACATTATTTCGATGACCTCCGACCGTCCGATATCGACCTAGACCACCTATAGGATGTCTTTGGTCGGATCTATGCTTAAGATCATCCCCATAAAGAGGATACGACCTCACTTACTCTCGCACACACACGAGCTTACCTTGATACTTACTGTGTCGCTTTCGCTTCTGGCCTTCCACTCTATTCCTTCGGCTCCCTCTGAAGTCACTCGAGTGTCGTCCGACCACTGCGGTTTCCTTCGGATGTCGCTAGCCTTCAGCTCCAGCGTTGACACTTTTCTGCACACTCGATTTAGCTCGTGAGATAACAATATAAGCTTAACTTTGTATCATTTGCTATAATCAAAACTCAGGTTCGGCTTAGGTGCCTACTACACCAACATTGTGGTCTTGCCTAGGTTAACTCTAGGGGTGACTCCCCTTGTAACCTTCTTAGTGGCTTGCCTAAGTTTTCTTGAAACCCTAGCCACTAGGAACATACCTTGGTTACCCTTAGGGATGACTTCCCTAGTAATCTTGGTCTTCCTAGACCTATTTTTAGTTCCATAATTAAATGGAAAATTGTGATAGGTCTTTTTGGGCTTAGGCTTGCCCTTGGATGGTTCTTGTTTCCTAGGTCTTTGACTTTGACTTCTAGACCCTAGGCTTTGACTATTTGACCCTTTAAATTGATTTTGTATATTCCTAAGGGTCTTTTCTAATTTCTCAAGCCTTGACCACAAGGCTTGGTTTTCTAGCTCTAATTGTCCAATTTTTGATTTTTCATCTATTCTTTGGACATGAGCCTTCCTAGGCATATGTCTAGTCCATTTAGGGTTAAAACCTATGTGCTCTTGTACCTTTCTAATTGTCTCCCTATGTAGAATTGGTCTAGAATTATTTGACCTAGATTTGTCTTTAGGAAAATTTGTTTTAGGGACATTAGTCCCAAATTTCTCCTTATTTGAAATCGGTCTAGAGTCATTAGCCTTGTCCTTAGACCTAAAATCAACTTGTTTTGCCCCTAAGCAATAAGGCCTATTTCTAGCATGCTCTTTATGATAAATATCAAGAGAATTAAAAGCATGCTTTTGATTTTTAAACTTAGAAGGTGCATTATTGAAATATACCTTAGGGTTAGCCTTAGCTCCCCCTACTTGTGATGCTCCTTCTTTTCTCTTAGGACATTGGCTCCTATAGTGTCCTGATTGTCGGCATTTAAAGAAAATCACTTGCTCCTTGCTTTTGATTGTTGAGGCTCTGATCTCCTTGACCTTTTATACCGGTGGAGTCTTCTTGACCCTTTTAGGACACTTACTCTTGTAGTGTCCGGATTCCCTACACTCAAAACATATGATGTGATTTTTATTACTAATTGATATGTTTGAGTTACCTAGGGTGGTGGCAGGTGCCAGAGTTTGAGCTTCTTCATCTTGACCGGATGTAGAGGCTTCTTCTTGATGCTCCGGAGTGGAAATCCTCTCCTCCCCCTCAATCCTAGAGGTGGAGGCTTCTCCTACTTCTTCTACCTCCTCTTCCACCGATCCGGATGTCGATTCTCTATCAACTTTCGAATCCTCACTTGCTTGTGAGGCTGAGGATGTGCTTGCTTCTTCTTGAGCTTGAGAGGATGATCACTCATCTTCTTCTTGTTCTTGGACCGGTTGAGGGTTTTCGTGATATTTTACCAATTCGCTCCAAAGCTCCTTGGCATCCATGTAATCCCCTAGGCTACACAAGATGTCATTAGGAATCAAATCAAAAATAAATTTGACTACCTTCTTATTTTTCTCGAAGGCTTGGACTTGCTCTTTGGTCCATCTCTTTTTCTTGAGGTATCCACCCTTTGGTCCTCTTGGATAACTAAATCCCTCCATCAAAATGGACCATTCTTCAAAATCCTTCATCATGATGAAGTCTTCAATTCTTCTCTTCCACGAATTGAAGCCTTCTCTTCCATATAGCGCATAAGGGACCAACGTGTTGATATCCCATCCTTGTTGTTCTTGAAACTCCATCTTCTTCCTCTAGTGGTTTTGCTCCCGGCAGTTAGTCCATAGAAGAGCCCCAGGCTCTGATACCAATTATTAGGAATGTTGTGCCCACTAGAGGGGGGGGGGGGTGAATAGCATCATCGATGCTTAATGGATTATGTTCGCAATCGTGCTTGCTACACATATATTAGTACGCAGCGGAAATAGAAAATATACAATACAAACACACAAACACGATTAAGACACAAGGATATAACGTGGTTCGGAACCGAACGGTTCATACTCCATGGATTGGGCTCGTAAGAGCCCTAGCAATGCAAACACGCACTACTAATCAAGTAAACTCCTTCTCGGAACAATTCGGAGGTGGAGAAACCTCTTACAAGACATTACAATAGTAATACAAGTAAACAACAAGCAAATACAACAAAAGAAAGCCAAGAACACTTTACAATAATCTTTTGGAAGCTTGCTTGTTGATTGCCTTGGACTAGCCTTGAAGACGCTGATTTGCAACAGCATATCGCTCCAAATCGTCCAAGAAAACCGGTGCCAAAATCCTTCTTCCAAGCTGCCTTTATAACCTGTAATCGGGTTGGATTTTTGCCTATCAGTCGATTGCTCAGAACCATCAGTCGACTGATGCCACTGTTGTCGTGAGACAACGGCTAGATCCACGCTGGAAAAATCCAACGGATACACCATCAGTCGACTGATCAAACCCATCAGTCAATTGATGGCTCAATCAATTGAGTGGTTGGGCCGATCACTCGACTGGAGAAACTTCTGTGCCTGAAATCCTGACCACCAATCGACTGCTAGGGCACTTCCCGCAGTCAAACCTTAGTTGACTCACACCAGTCGATTGACCCATGGTCCTGTAAGTAATATATGAGAGATGTCCTAAGGCAATCGCCTTATGTATGAACCATTTATATGATAAATGAAGATTCACTATTTGAGTATACATGTTTTATGTATTTGATTGGATCTTAAACTCATTTACTGAATGTCCACGATACGATTCATAGCATGAGAGAATTTGTGATTGGATCACAACTAGTGAGTATCTCTACATGTGTAATTGTGATGTATCGGAATTATCCCTAGTCAATGAATTGATGGATTTGGACACCATCAATTCTGTCGAGACTAGCACGAGGTATACTCCTTGGTGTATCCAAGCAGCTGATTCTCACTGGCTGGAGACATAGTGATGTCCGGAGTTAATCGTGGATGCTAGTTATGGTAACTAGTTCTTTGGAGTGACCAGCCGTAAGACTTCATATGGTTCTCTGCATATATAGATATGTCAATGAAGTTCTTACTGTGGCTTAAGTGCGAGGTTCCTTTGACTTGCGGTATTCAAGTCATCTTGATCATGGAGACTTATGCTTTGACATCTTAAGCAAACATCTCTAAGGAGATGTGGACCCGGGATGATTGGGTATAAGTCGAAGTGATCGAAGGTGTTTGAATAGCCTATAAAGATTCACCACTCCTTGCGAGGAGATGTATACCCATGGCCTCTCGTCGGATTGTTACTAAAGTCTTTGGCCAAAGCATTACATGTTTAGAGTAAGGTACTCTTCGATACATGTGGAGTAACTAGAATCCGTAGGACGAGGAAATAATACTTGGGCTAGGTGTGACGTAGTCAGCCTAGTGGGGACTGACACAATAGACCATGTCCTGAACCAAGTGGGTATAAGATGAGTGAAGGGAATGGGGCACGATTCATTCGAGCTAATGAAGGGTTTCAGAAATAGTTCTGGATCAACCGTTGATCTTTTCGGTTAATTGGGGATCATGATGTACTACTAGGTGCCACTCATGATCGTTCTATAATTAATGGTTAATTATAGACGGCCAACATAAACCGAGAACCTATTTGGTCACAACGAGTGTAATCCAAAGGATTTAAAACGAGCTTGAGAATGGGATTCTCAGACCGAGAGAAACTATGTTTGGTTGGACCAAACATAAAGCGAGCATGAAATTGTTTCAGTCGCAATGGAAGTGTGGATGGGCCGTGTCTTATGAAGACATAATGGATGGACCAAAATGGTTTGGTTCTAATCCAATGGATGAGAATAAACCAAAGGGTTTGGTTTATTTTAAACGAATGAACCAAAAGTTGGTTCAGTTCATTTTAACTTAAAATAAACCATCATGGTTTGGTTTATTTTAACTTATCCTAATGGAGCGGGTTAACGGGCCTAATGGTTATGATCCAATAACCATTAAGAGAAGTAGTTCTCTATAAAAGAGGGCTTAAGGGATAATTAAGCCCTAATCCAAACCCTAGCCCCCTTGAGTTGCCGCCCACCTCCACCTTGGAGTTAATTGGCGCCAACCCTAAAACTGCCGCCGCCCAGCTTGTGTGCAGCCGTCCAAGTCTTTGCCGGCGTCCAAGCTTCAGCCAGAGAACCTCCGGCGACCCTCTGGCGATCTCCTTTGGGTTCGGTGATAAGGTGAGCTTCCATCTTTCCTTAGCCGGCCTCTATTCCTCCACCAAAAGCTGTCCAGTTTTTCTGGACAGCTTGTTTCTTTGTTGTCGGAGCGTCATTTGGACGACGGTTAGTGCTCCGACAGTGGATAACTTACCGGGGATTTGATCTCCGATAATCCTCTGAGGTGGGGGACGAAGGATTCGTCAAACGGTTGACGAATACCTCTCCGGAGAAGCGAGTTTTGAGAACTCGTTTTAGGATCCGAATTTGGATTCCGATCGTGATCATCTCTCGATCACGTCGTCTTCAACACGAGGCTAGTAACCCGTACAAAGATGAAGCTCGTGACTTAGCGAAGTCATCCCGAGGAGCTCGGCGTGGATATGGATAGAGACGATTCTTACGAGGATCGTTCCGGTTGATGCCGTTCCCACTACACGTCATACGAAAGGTATAACGTAGATAAATTTCTTTTATTACAAATTTTAATTTACGGTTATGTCTACACTTGTTGTAATATGCATGCGTGTGTTGTTTGTGTTGTAATAAATATAGATTTATTATTTTTAATTGCTTCTGCTGTGCTCATGTTTACGAAACATGATCGAATACACACACGCCGCGGTGCCGGAAACCCAACAGTGGTATCAGAGCCCAGGTTGTGTTTCGACATAATCGTAAAAATGGTTTTGCGATAGTCATAATGTATTTCTGGAAATTTTCTAATTTTGGAAATTTAGAAGTATTTATGGAAAATTTTCAATTTTGAAAAGTCTAGAAGTATTTATGGAAATCTTCCACTTTTGGAAAGTTGGAAGTATTTATGGAAATTGATATTTTCCATAAATAAAATATTTGATTAGATTCTGGAAATTTGTTTCCTAATTTAATCATGATTTGATTTGGGAAATCATATCTTAAAATATTTTATTTCCATAAGTAGTTTTAATGATTTAGGAAATTGGTTTCCTAAATAGATTTTCCTTAATCAAATAATTCCATGAATAAAATATGTGATTAGATTTGGAAATTTGTTTCCTAATTTAATTATGATTTGATTTGGAGAATCAAATCTTAAACATATTTTATTTCCATAAATAGTTATGACATATAAGGAAATATATACACGACATAATTGTATGCCATGTAATTGCATTAGATGCATAACATTATGCCATGCGTGTCGTGACATGTAGATGTATGCCATGTATGTCATGCCATGTAGATAATAGTTATTTGCATGCAAAGAGGATGAGACATAAAACCCTTAAACAATATTAAAGCCTACACCTTCCATTAATATGGTTAGAACCAGAGTTCCGTTTCTTGTTTGGGTTGTTGGACTCTCTCCAAGCCCGGCTCGAACCCGAATATGTTCAAACCATGGAATAGTTTAATGCTAATATGGTAAGAGTCAGAGGTCAATCGTTAGCTTTGGTTGTTGGACTCTCTCCAAGCTGGGCTAATTGGTTGAATGCGCTCTAACCATATTAAAACTATTTCCCGATTAATGGGTTGGCTTTAACCTGGAGCATCGGCTTGTTGGACTCTCTCCAAGGTCGATGTAAAGGGAGGTGAAGTTGGGTGCTATGCATATGATGCATACTTGTTAATGTGTTAACAACCCGATGTATGTGTGAACATTCAATTAGTTGATAGCACATTGTGATAGTTGTATATACGTGATATGCAATCGATATAGAAGATACCTACCGTCGTAGTTATGAATGGCTTGTTGGACTCTCTCCAAGGTTGTTCATAACTATGATGGATATCAGCCCATTCGGAGATGGACCTACGATCTCCCGAAGTGATTTTGGGGTTTTTGAAATTCGAAAAATGAATGGGATTTATAAATGTATATTGATCCATTTTAAAATCATCTTTCTCATATATGCTCGTTTTGTATTTCTAAGTTAATATATTGATCATGATGTGTTTGAATTTGCGTTCCATTTTGGATTCAAATAAATTGACTGGGCCGAACTTCTTGGACTAGCTTAGAAACTTGAGAATTGTTCTCAAGGTTGAAAAGCTTGCAAATGTCCTCGAAGCGCCTCTTCCCGCCCGTCCTAGTGACAATGCAACTCTGGACCAATTGTTGGCCTATCAGAAACATGTGAGTGATTCTGAACAAATGAGTTGCATCATGCTAGACATCATGGAACCCAAGCTACGGAAGAAGCATGAGCATATAGATGCTCATATCGTAGCCCTTCATCTTTATGAGTTGTTTGATAAGCAAGTGAGATTCGAAAGGTTCGAAGTCTCCAAGCTCCTCTTCACCTCTGAGATACAAGAAGGTTCATTTGAGTCTTGCTCGATATCTTTGAAGGCTATGGAGTCTTACGAGAAGCATGAAGCGAGGGGGCAGGTCTATTTTGATTCCTCGAAGAAAGGTTCTAAGAGGAAGTCAAAGGAACAGTGAGAAGGGAAAGAGAAAGGCTAAGAAGGTAGAACTAACACAAACTTGCCATCATTATGGCAAGGAGAGCCATTGTGAAGAAAGTGCAAGATTTATCTTGAGTCAGTGAAGAAGAATAAGGCATCGGATGCCCCATCTTCTTGAATATCTTGTTATTAATTGTCATTCTATTTCCTCAAACACTTGGGTATTGGATCTTGGGTGTGGCTCACATATATGTAATGACATACATGGGCTAAGGAATAGAAGAAGACTTCGTCGAGGAGAGTCAAATTTGCGTGTTGGGAATGGAGCAAAGGTTCTTGCGATCGCCATTGGAGCGCATTTGTTGAAACTCCTCTGAGGACTTGTCTTAGAATTGGGACAATTGCTTTTATGTTCCTTAGTTGATAAAGAACATCATTTCTATTTCTTGTTTAAATAGAAATGGGTACCATTGACTTTTAGTAACAATTGTTGTTACATAACTTTGAATGGAGTTCTTTATGGAATTTGGAACTTTAAGCAATGGTATTTATCGTTGGGCGTATCGATGGCATCTTCAATATCGAAGCGAGCAATACGCGTGCTCAAAAGGATAATCAAATAGACTCCTATATGTGGCATTGTCGTCTTGGCCATGTAAGCAAGAAACGCATGTCCGAATTACACAAATGTGGAATTCTGGAATCGTTTGAATTGGATTCATACGATACATGTGAATCATGCTTAAAAGGCAAGATGACTAAGTTACCTTTTACTGGAAAAGGTGAACGAGTGGGAGAGTTACTAGGTCTAATACATACTGATGTATGTGGACCTATGTCAACTCAAGCTTTAGGAGGCTATAGCTACTTCATTACCTTCACCGATGATCACTCACGGTTTGGGTATGTGTTCTTGATGAAACACAAGTCTGAAGCCTTTGAAAGGTTCAAAGAGTTCAGAAATGAAGTAGAGAAACAACATGACAAGTGTATTAAAATACTTCGATCGGATCGAGGTGGTGAATACTTAAGTCAGGAGTTTCTTGATTACCTAAGAGACAATGACAAATTGTCTCAATGGACTCCGCCCTATACACCACAACATAATGGTGTATCTGAGAGGCGTAACCGGACCTTGTTGGACATGGTCAGGTCAATGATGAATCATGCAACTCTTCCCAAGTCCTTTTGGGGATATGCACTTCAGACATCTGTTTACTTGTTAAACAGAATGCCTACCAAGGTAGTCTCAACTACTCCATATGAGATATGGAATAGTAAAAAACCTCATGTATCTTACTTGAAGATATGGGGTTGTCCTTCTTATGTGAAGCGGACTGTATCAGACAAATTGGATGCTAAGTCTGATAAATGTCTATTTGTTGGATACCCTAAGGAAACAAGGGGTTACCAATTCTATCATCCTGTGGAACAAAAGGTGTTTGTTTCAAGGCATGCTGTGTTTCTAGAGAAAGAGTTTCTCTTGCAAGAAAACAGTGGGAGTGTCGTCGAGCTTGAGGAGGCTCGAGAGACTCAAATAGATATTAATGAGATACCTGGTGAAGCACAACAGCCGACAACTCATAGTGATGAGCAATCGGCTGAACCTGTTGTAACACCACATCTTCGTAGATCTGGTAGAACACGCAATATTTCTGAGAGATATGGATTTCTCGTAAGCGAATCGAACGACGTGTTACTCATTGATGATGAGGAGCCTACCAGTTATGAAGAAGTGCTGACAAGTTCAGAAAGGGATAAGTGGCTTGGTGCCATGAAGTCGGAAATGGATTCCATGTATGAAAATCAAGTTTGGAACTTGGTTGACCCACCTGAAGGGATAAAGCCTATAGGGTGCAAGTGGGTTTTCAAGAAGAAAACCGACATGGATGGTAATGTGATTACCTATAAGGCTAGATTGGTGGCGAAAGGATATCGTCAAAAACAAGGTGTTGATTATGACGAAACCTATTCGCCTGTAGCTATGCTTAAATCCATTCGGATGCTTCTAGCCATAGCAGCTCATTATGATTATGAGATATGGCAGATGGATGTGAAAACAGCTTTCCTTAATGGAAACCAGCTCGAGGACGTGTATATGATACAGCCTGAGGGTTTCACATCGGTTGATAAAACCAAGGTATGCAAATTGCGACAATCCATTTATGGATTGAAGCAAGCATCCAGGAGCTGGAATATCCGTTTTGATGAGACAATCAAAAAGTTTGATTTCTCACAAAATCCAGACGAACCTTGTGTGTACAAGAAGGTTAGTGGGAGTGCAGTCGTATTCCTAGTATTGTATGTCGATGACATACTACTTATAGGAAACGATGTTTCAATCTTACAGTCAGTGAAGGTTTGGTTATCCAAGACATTCTCCATGAAAGACCTGGGAGAAGCAACCTACATCCTTGGGATTAAGATCTATAGAGATAGATCAAAACGGTTGCTTGGTCTTTCGCAGTCTACATATATAGACCGAGTGCTAAAGAGGTTTAGCATGTCGGAATCCAAGAAAGGTTTCCTACCCATCAGGCATGGGATACACCTTTCGAAGTCTATGTGTCCGCGCACAGAAGACGAGAGGATTTGCATGAGTAAGATTCCCTATGCATCCGCAATAGGATCTATCATGTATGCTATGTTATGTACGAGGCCCGATGTATCGTATGCTCTGAGTGTCACGACCAGATACCAGTCTGATCCAGGAATGGATTATTGGGTGGCTGTTAAGACGATCCTTAAGTACTTGAGAAGAACTAAGGATGTGTTCCTAATATATGGAGAAGGGTACATGGTGATACGTGGGTATACGGATGTCAGCTCCAGACAGACAAGGATGATTCCATGTCTTAGTTTGGGTATGTATTCACCTAGAATGGAGGCGCAATAAGTTGGAAAGGTTCCAAGCTTGACGCTATAGCGGATTCTGCCACTAAGGCAGAATACATTGCAGCTTCGGAAGCAACAAAGGAAGCGGTTTGGATCAAAAAGTTCGTTCATGAACTTGGTGTGATTCCGGCCATTGTTGAAGCAATATCGGTCTACTGCGACAACAATGGAGCAATTGCACAGGCGAAAGAGCCAAGGTCTCATCAGCGATCCAAACATGTGCTTCGCCGCTATCATCTTATCAGAGAGATCATCAGTAGGAACGAAATACAAATCGAGAAAATTCCCACTGAAAGGAACTTAGCGGATCCTTTGACTAAGGCATTACCTCAAAGTAAGTTTGAGGGTCATGTTCGAGCTTATGGTATTGGATACCGTAGCGATTGGCATTAGGCCAAGTGGGAGTCTGTAAGTAATATATGAGAGATGTCCTAAGGCAATCGCCTTATGTATGAACCATTTATATGATAAATGAAGATTCACTATTTGAGTATACATGTTTTATGTATTTGATTGGATCTTAAACTCATTTACTGAATGTCCACGATACGATTCATAGCATGAGAGAATTTGTGATTGGATCACAACTAGTGAGTATCTCTACATGTGTAATTGTGATGTATCGGAATTATCCCTAGTCGATGAATTGATGGATTTGGACACCATCAATTCTGTCGAGACTAGCACGAGGTATACTCCTTGGTGTATCCAAGCGGTGATTCTCACCGGGCCGAGACATAGTGATGTCCGGAGTTAATCGTGGATGCTAGTTATGGTAACTAGTTCATTGGAGTGACCAGCCGTAAGACTTCATATGGTTCTCTGCATATATAGATATGTCAATGAAGTTCTTACTGTGGCTTAAGTGCGAGGTTCCTTTGACTTGCGGTATTCAAGTCATCTTGATCATGGAGACTTATGCTTTGACATCTTAAGCAAACATCTCTAAGGAGATGTGGACCCGGGATGATTGGGTATAAGTCGAAGTGATCGAAGGTGTTTGAATAGCCTATAAAGGATTCACCACTCCTTGCGAATAGATGTATACCCATGGCCTCTCGTCGGATTGTTACTAAAGTCTTTGGCCAAAGCATTACATGTTTAGAGTAAGGTACTCTTCGATACATGTGGAGTAACTAGAATCCGTAGGACGAGGAAATGATACTTGGGCTAGGTGTGACGTAGTCAGCCTAGTGGGGACTGACACAATAGACTATGTCCTGAACCAAGTGGGTATAAGATGAGTGAAGGGAATGGGGCACGATTCATTCGAGCTACTGAAGGGTTTCAGAAATAGTTCTGGATCAACCGTTGATCTTTTCGGTTAATTGGGGATCATGATGTACTACTAGGTGTCACTCATGATCGTTCTATAATTAATGGTTAATTATAGACGGCCAACATAAACCGAGAACCTATTTGGTCACACGCACAACGAGTGTAATCCAAAGGATTTAAAACGAGCTTGAGAATGGGATTCTCAGACCGAGAGAAACTATGTTTGGTTGGACCAAACATAAAGCGAGCATGAAATTGTTTCAGTCGCAATGGAAGCGTGGATGGGCCGTGTCTTATGAAGACATAATGGATGGACCAAAATGGTTTGATTCTAATCCAATGGATGAGAATAAACCAAAGGGTTTAGTTTATTTTAAACGAATGAACCAAAAGTTGGTTCGGTTCATTTTAACTTAAAATAAACCATCATGGTTTGGTTTATTTTAACTTATCCTAATGGAGCGGGTTAACGGGCCTAATGGTTATGATCCAATAACCATTAAGAGAAGTAGTTCTCTATAAAAGAGGGCTTAAGGGATAATTAAGCCCTAATCCAAACCCTAGCCCCCTTGAGTTGCCGCCCACCTCCACCTTGGAGTTATTGGCGCCAACCCTAAAGTTGCCGCCGCCCAGCTTGTGTGCAGCCGTCCAAGTCTTTGCCGGCGTCCAAGCTTCAGCCGGAGAACCTCCGGCGACCCTCCGGCGATCTCCTTTGGGTTCGGTGATAAGGTGAGCTTCCATCTTTCCTTAGCCGGCCTCTATTCCTCCACCAAAAGCTGTCCAGTTTTTCTGGACAGCTTGTTTCTTTGTTGTTGGAGCGTCGTTTGGACGACGGTTAGTGCTTCGACAGCGGCTAACTTACCGGGGATTTGATCTCCGATAATCCTCTGAGGTGGGGGACGAAGGATTCGTCAAACGGTTGACGAATACCTCTCCGGAGAAGCGAGTTTTGAGAACTCGTTTTAGGATCCGAATTTGGATTCGGATCGTGATCATCTCTCGATCACGTCGTCTTCAACATGAGGCTAGTAACCCATACAAAGACGAAGCTCGTGACTTAGCGAAGTCATCCCGAGGAGCTCGGCGTGGATACGGATAGAGACGATTCTTACGAGGATCGTTCCGATTGATGCCGTTCCCGCTACATGTCATACGAAAGGTATAACGTAGATAAATTTCTTTTATTGCAAATTTTAATTTACGGTTATGTCTACACTTGTTGTAATATGCATGCGTGTGTTGTGTGTGTTGTAATAAATATAGATTTATTATTTTTAATTGCTTCTGCTGTGCTCATGTTTACGAAACATGATCGAACACACACACGCCGCGGTGCCGGAAACCCAACAGGTCCCAGTCAACTGATACACCTCAAACATGAGGATTTAACCCTAGTATGGTGCCCCCATACTTGCTAGACCACTCTTAGCCTAGACCTAAGCCTTCTAGATACCTTCGTCAGCCTCGCGCCTATCGGATCCCTCGAAGTCATCCATGACTTGTTCATCCATACGCTAGCCTTTAAGTGCTTCCATCGGCTATTGTCATGCTAACGGTGTTTACACTGCCATGACACATTGGACTTATGCTGCCAAGACTCTGCTTGGACTTTACGCCGCTAACCATTGGACTTATGCTGCCAAGACTTCACCCTTGGACTTTACGTCGCCAATATTCCCCTTGGACTTCTTAATTGGCAAGACTCAAGCTTGGACTTTCCATGCCAACCAATGTTAGACTTTCCATGCCAACCCATGTTGGACTTTCCCAAATGCCAAGTGTCCCACTTGGACTTTCCATGCCAAGTACTCAAGACTTGGACTTTTCCCATAACAATGGTCAAACCATCATCAAATATCAAATACTAACCTTGGTCAATTGCATCAGCAATCTCCCCAACACATGTCAGACATCAATGTCAGACATCCATCTCAAACATCAAAACACTTACTCGAGTCAAACTAAAGTTTGGTCAATCGTGACCTGGACCGATTGCACCAACAGAAAATTCTAAGGAATTATGGGAAAAATTAATTGAACTGTATGAGGGTACAAATGACACTAGGATAGCCAAACGGGACATACTATTAAATAAATTATTTAATTGTAAAATGAATGAAAATGAAAATGCTAGTCAACTTCATACTAAAATTAAAGACATATTAAATGGATTGCATTTAATAGGACATCAAATAGAGAATAGGGACTTAATTAGGTATACCCTTAAAGCATTTCTGAAAAATGCCTTATGGACATCGATTGTCGATGCCTATAAGGTATCTAGGGATCTCTCCACAATTACGTTAGACGAACTATTTTGTGAACTCGAACTACACGAACAAGCTAACTCAGGTCAAATCGAGAATGGTATAGCTTTGGTGGCAGGTTCAACTAAAAAGGAAAGAAAAGTGAAGAGTGAATCCGAAGATGAGTCGGAGTTGGAGTCAAACGGAGAAGAGAAGATCGTAAATATGGTCCGGAAGATGTTCAATCGGAGGAAGAGATTTACGAAAAAAGATGCCAAAAAGGTGGTTGACAATAAGTCGAGACTCCGATCAGAAGTAACATGCTACGAATGCAACGGAAAGGGACACTACAAGTTAGAGTGCGCAAACTTAAAAAAGGAAGAAAAACCAAAAAAGGAAAAGAAGAAGAAGGCGCTTAAGGCGACATGGGATGAGTCATCATCGGAGGAGTCGGACACGGAAGAGATGAAGAGAAGCTTCGTCGCATTTATGGCCAAATCAATATTCGAAGCCAAGTCAAGTTCCGAGTACGAGTCTGATTCCGAGTCCGAGAGAAGCCACGGATCTGTATTTGTTTCCGAAGGTTCAAATGAGGTAACTTCTCCATTAGAAGATAAATTATATAACATTATTGCATGCTTAGGTAGGAAATTATCTAAGTCCGAGAATCGGGTCGACTCGCTACTTAAGGAAGCCCAAGTACTTAAGGAGCAAGTCAACTCGAATACTTTGACTTGTCAAATTAAGGATAGAGACTCAACTCAAGTTGAAAAGCTTGAGGAAGAGAACTCAATCCTTAAAAGGCAAGTAGAAGACCTAACCGGATCTTTGGAAAGGTTCACTTCGGGTTCCAAGTATCTCAACATGATGCTTAGATCTCAGCAAGCTATGTACAACAGATCCGGACTCGGGTATAAGGATAAGTCCACCTATAAATCATACATGTCTTTACTTAGCCGAAATGCTAAGAAGCGAGTCCAAGCATGGGTTCCTAAGTCTAGCTTAGTCAACCAAGTTGGACCAAATCAATTTTGGGTTCCCAAGAGTCAAGTTCACTTAGTGAACAAAACTCAAACTAGCTACCATTTAGGGGGAGCTAACACCTTGCTTGTTTCCTTATTTAGTTAAACACTTGCATGTTTTAGTTTACTTTACTTGTTTTTAAACACTTAAATGTTTTAGTTTACTTTACTTGCTTAATTTAGAATGGACTAGATAGGAAACAAAGTAGTTTAAACTTGAACAACCTAATACTAAGACAAGTGAACAGATAGTAAGTTAGGGAAGCACTTCGAAGTGCATGTCTAGGAAGTGGTCGTTGCTCCGATAACCAAGATGGCCATGTGCCTCACCACGACCTGGTGTACTAAGTTGAGTGGAACTGACTGAAGCTAACTCACTAAGTCTTTAACTAGTTAGACCAAGGCTTAGTCTAAAGTGAATCAAGTACTTGATTCCTTTATTGACTTTGTCTAGGAAGTAGTCGTTGCTCCGATAACCAAGAAGACCATGTTGTTAGGGCAATCTCTTGCCGTAATATGGTTTTGATGGTGTGGCAAAGGGTTTAAGTTAGTTTGATATGTTGATGTGATATGTGCGTTGAAGTCGTGCAGGACTTAGTAATTCGCACATGGAGCCGTGGCGAGTTTCACATCTCATGACTCGTGCCTTGAGTCGGTGAAGGATAGCTTTGCGGAAGCCGTGCGCTTGGAGCATCCGAGGGACCGCCGGACGAGAAGCTTGGAGTGAAGCCGAAGGAAGTAGACTTCGAGGCAAGAGACGCGAAGGAGCATTGCAGAGCCGTGCGCCTGATGCTGCCGAGGGACGTGGCCGAGAACGAAGAGAACTTCGAAGGCGAGGGACTCCGAGAAATGAGAGTGAGCGATTGTAACCCAGGGAAGGGTAGCTCTTAGGTAAAACTTGGCCATCTGGCCAAGTGTCGGATGGGTTTCGACACGGTCGATCCATGTCATGGCGGGCCGATCGCTCTCAGTCAGTGAGTTCGACCGGTATCGTCGACCGGTCAATGGGGTTTGACCACAGGTCGTAGCCGATCGGGCCGCGACTATGAGGCCCGATCGATGAGGTCCATCGGGCCGATGCCAAGAGTTCCGTTAACCTACAATGGTCGGGATCCGACGTGTTCGGAGGCCGTTAAATGATCGCCAAGGCGGCGCCCTCTCTATAAAAAGAGGGTGTGAGCCTTTGAGGCTAATGCTCATACTCAAGCGATCTTCCTAGTGCCCCCTGGCTCTAAACTCTTCTTACTTGTCTTTACTTCAATCCTATTGTAAGAAGAGTGATCTTGGTTGTAAAGGTTACCTCCACCTAGCTTGGTGCAAAGGAGAGACCATTTAGTGGATTGGTTTAGCGGAGTGATTCACGAGGGCGAATCGGGGACCGTGGATAAGCGGCTTAGCCGTGAACCACGTTATACCATCGTGTTAGCGTTTGTTTTATTGTTTGTCTTTTGCTTTGTATTTGTATATTCCGCTTGCGCTAATCTTTTGTAGACGAGCAATTTACGACGTCCAACGTACGAGGGCTATTCACCCCCCTCTAGCCGGCCATATCGATCCCCTACCAGTGGTATCAGAGCCAAGGAAAGCTTGTCGAGGACTAACCGCCACAACAAGCAACTTTCAAAATGGCCGGCTCCAACATCCATCCTCCGAAGTTTGAAGGAGAATTCGCTTGGTGGAAGAAGCGAATGGAGGTATTTTTCGAAACGGATTTTGATATAATTATTACAATGGAATCCGGTTTCGTTTTGCCTAGGGATGAAGAGGGGAAGCCAATAGAGAAATCTAGGTGGACCAAGAGGCAAAGAGAGGAGCACCTTGCAAACTCCAAAGCCAAGCACCATCTCTACAATGTGCTCCCTCAACAAGAGATCAACCGGATCGGAGAATGTGCTAGCGCCAAAGAGATGTGGGAGAAGCTTATAGAACTCCATGAAGGCACATCCGAGGCCAAGCTAGCAAGGAGAGACCTCCTCCGCTCCCAACTATCCAATATAAAACTAGAAAAGGGAGAAAAGGTAATTTCTTTGCATTCTAGATTCAAAGAAATTTTAAATGGACTAACAAGTGTAGGTGAGAAGCTATCAAACCGGGATATGGTATTGAAGGCCATAGATGCCTTTCCCCGGTCCTCCAAGTGGAGCTCCATGGTGGATTCGTTCTACATCTCCAAGAACTTGGAAGTAAGTACCTTGGAGGAATTTTTCTCAACAATGGAGCTCCATGAAACTAGGCTTGAAGGAATACTAGAGGAGCCTAGAATTCAACCTTCAAGGGGAGTAGCCTTGTTGACAAACAAGGGAAAGAAGAAGATGGAAATCCCTTCCTCCTCTGATGATGAAGCATCTTCCTCCTCCTCCATGGATAGCACCGAAGAAGCCTATATGGTAAGGAGGGTAAGACGTGCATTTAAGAATTTTAGATTTGATAAATCTAATGATAGGATGAGAAGACCAAGGGGGAAGGTCATATGCTACAATTGCCAAGGAGAAGGGCACATAAGGGACAATTGTCCTCTCCTAAACAAGAGCAAGGAAGAAAGGAAAAAGAAAGAAGAAAAGAAGAAGAAGAAGGGGAGCAAGAAAAAGAAGGAAGAGGAGAAGAAGACAAAGGAGAAGGGAAAGGCTAAGGCTCTCAAGGCAAGGACTTGGGATGATCCATCCTCATCCTCCTCCTCATCATCAGATGAGGAGAATGCCTTTGTCACCAATTTGGCCTTGATGGCCTTTGATGACTTGGATTGCTCTTCCTCCGAAAATGAAGGTTCAAGCTCAAGAGGAGAGAGCTCAAGTGAAGGGGGAGTTTCATCATCCTCATCATCCGAAGAAGAAGAGGACATGGAAACTATGGTAACCAATCTCTCACCTAGTAAAATAGTTTCTATGATTTCTAGTTTAACTAAGGATTTATTTAGGGCAAAGAAGAAAAATAAATGCATGCTTGAACAAATTAAGGAATTAGAACAAAAATTAGAAAAGGCATGCTTAAATGATAATATTTCTTCTAGCTTAAATGATGATGCATGCTCACATGATTATATGCCTTTGGATGTTAATGATGCATGTATAAATGAAAATAGGGCCTTAAGGGAAAAGGTAGATTATTTAACCAAAGCCCTAGAGAAATTCACAATTGGCTCCAACACATTAAATATGATCTTAGGGAGCCAAAGAGCTAGTTTCAACAAGAAAGGCCTAGGATACAAAGAAAAGAAAAATGAAAAAGCCTACAAATGCCTTATAGCTAGGGGACAAGATAAGAAGAAGGTAATTGCTAGGAAATGGATCGCCAAGGAGTATTTAGTGAACCCAATAGGAAAGAATTTATTTTGGGTTCCAAAATCCATCCTTAAGGGTTAGAATAACCCTAGGGTAGTCAACCATATGAACTTGACCTATATCATATTTTGGTTGACTTAGGATGACGGGACAACATTTTTTAGATAGTGTTGGGTGATGATAACGTGCCCATAAATAGGTAATAATGCCTAAATCATGATGATTGATGTAATTCCTATGTATGTTTTAAATCATGATTTATGATTTTGATATTTGGCATGTTATCATGAGAAATAGGGTTAAATCATGCTTTAGGTGATAATTTGTTTATTATCATCGTATAATACCTAATGCATGACTATTATTTGATGGATACATGAGTTTCATGATCATAATGTAGAATTGATTGATATATGTCATTATGATCATGTAGAATGTTAGGTTGATACTTAACCATGATAGAATTGCATGAATATATGGGTTAAGTATATACAAATACCCCCTAGGATACATCTCACACTCACTATAGGCTAACTTGATTGCAAACTTAGCATGGGTGAGATATTAGGATGATACAAATGTCCACTAATGCCTATGGCATTTAGATGGTCATTTAAAGTATCAAAATAGCAATAATAGACCAATCATGGGGAAGGCTTATGTTTAATTCATAGACATATTGCCCAAAGATCATGGTTGGATATTTCATATGTTTTCAAAACAATTTCTTACCTTAAAATACATGTATTCATGTTTTGAAACAATTGGATGCAAAACTAGGTAGCTAACTTGATACTAGAATGATCAAAAACCTAGTGGTTGTTAGAGCTTTTGGATTTTTGGCAAAAACAAGAAAATATAATGAGTTTTCATGAAAACTATTTTTCCTTGATAGATATACTTAATAGAAATATGTTCCCAAATTTCATGATTTTTCGAATTTTCTAGAATTTATAATGCATTTCAAATTCGTAAAATCAAAAATTCGATTCTTTGTGCGATCGCCATACCGATAGCAATGCGATCGTGGTCTATAAATCAGAACATTGAAGGCCGAATTCAGTTTGTAAACCTACAACAAGTGGTAGAAATATACTTGATGCCATCAACAAGTGGTACCCAATTTTAAATCAACTTGTCATATTTTCCCTCCATTATACTTGATGCCATGAGCTTATAACTTAGTGTTAATCTTTTTGATAGTGTCAAAGGGGGAGAAATAAGTATGTTTAAGTTAATCACTTTAGGGGAGAAATATATTTTAGGGGAGAAATATATGATAGGGAGAAAATTTGCATAGAGAGTTTCATGGATTAAGGGGGAGTTGCATGTTGCTATATCATGTTTATCTTTACATGCTTTCTTACCTTAGAATTTATATCAAATGTTTTTACCTAACTTAAACGGATTGCCACACATCAAAAAGGGGGAGATTGTTAGGGCAATCTCTTGCCGTAATATGGTTTTGATGGTGTGGCAAAGGGTTTAAGTTAGTTTGATATGTTGATGTGATACATGGAAGTAGTGGCGAGTTTCACATCTCATGACTCGTGCCTTGAGTCGGTGAAGGATAGCTTTGCGGAAGCCGTGCGCTTGGAGCATCCAAGGGACCGCCGGACGAGAAGCTTGGAGTGAAGCCGGAGGAAGTAGACTTCGAGGCAAGAGACGCGAAGGAGCATTGCAGAGCCGTGCGCCTGATGCCGCCGAGGGACGTGGCCGAGAATGAAGAGAACTTCGAAGGCGAGGGACTCCGAGAAATGAGAGTGAGCGATTGTAACCCAGGGAAGGGTAGCTCTTAGGTGAAACTTGGCCATCTGGCCAAGTGTCGGATGGGTTTTCCCGACACGATCGCCATGTCATGGCGATCGATCGCCCGAGTCCGAGTGAGTTCGGACCGATATACGATCGATGGTCAATGGGGTTTCGCCATTAAATCCGTCGTAGCCGCGATCGATACGGGCGGCGTGATGACCGATGAGGTCCATCAGTCGACTGCCAAGAGTTCCGTTGAACTACAACGGTTGGGATCCGATGTGTTCGGAGGCCGTTGTAGTGACGGCAGTCGACTGCCAAGGGCGGCAGTCGACTGATGGCGGCAAACGGGAAGAAGTTAGCCCTCTCTATAAAAAGAGAGGGTGTGAGCCTTTGAGAGGCTAATGCTCATACTCCAAACGATCTTCCTAGTGCCCCACAAGCTCTAAACTCTTCTTACTTGTCTTTACTTCAATCCTATTGTAAGAAGAGTGATCTTGGTTGTAAAGGTTACCTCCACCTAGCTTGGTGCAAAGGAGAGACCATTTAGTGGATTGGTTTAACGGAGTGATTCACCGAGGACGAATCAGAGACCGTGGATTAGCGGCGTAGCCGTGAACCACGTTATACCATCGTGTTAGCGTTTGTTTTATTGTTTGTCTTTTGCTTTGTATTTGTATATTCCGCTTGCGCTAATCTTTTGTAGACGAGCAATTTACGACGTCCAACGTACGAGGGCTATTCACCCCCCTCTAGCCGGCCATATCGATCCCCTACACATGTGCCTCACCATGACTTGGAAGTCAATATTGGAAAAACCTACTTGACTAGCTCAAACCAAGCTTGAATCTAACACAAGTTTAAACACTTTTAAATTGTTCATTAAATTTAATTAAGATAAAAGAAATATTCATCTCACAAAACACATAGGGATAGGTGTATTGAAAACTTAGCTTGGGTGAGATGATTTAGAACTTAATTGAGTTTAATTTAGCTTAACTCAACCTAATAAACTTAATTAGTTTACCTTAAAAACTTACTTTAATTAAACTTAACTTAATTCCACTCAACTTAATTTACTATACTTAAACTTAAACTAAACAAACATATCTAACCAAAACAAATTCACTCAACAATTCTCAAACTTAAACATACCCAACTAAAACAAATTAACTTAACAAATTAATTAATAACGAGGGTTAAACTTAAGTTAAACCTAAGTTAGCAAGATTAAAATGAACTTAATCACCAAATTAGTTAACCTACTAATTTTAATCATCTAAATCATTATAACTAACTTAATTAAATAATAATAATTAAGTAAATAAATAAATTTAAATTTAAATTTTGAGTAAATTGAATTAAATAGTCAAAAATTGAAAATACTCAAATTAAGTCAACTGAATTATGTTCAGTCGACTCAATAAGAGTTGACTGAATCAAAATCAGTTGCCTTTGAGTATCGGGAAGGTAAAAATGCAACTTCAGTCGACTGAAATGAGTTGGTAGATAAAGTTTAGGCGGCGAAGTAAATGGTAACATTTATTATAGTCGACTGAAACGTGTTCAATCGACTTAATTTCAGGCGACTGGAATGCTTTCAGTCAACTGAATCCTGTCTATAAGAACAACGCTGAGCCACGCCAAATTCATTCACAATAGCCGATATTCCACTGCAAAAACCCTAACTTCAGGCTTCCGAAGTGCTTAGGTCATCATATTCCTTTAAAATCATACAAAATGCCAAGGTAATAACTCTAAAACGTTAATTTGAATTATTTTCAATAAATATTGAATATCTATAATTCAATTATGGGTAAAAGAAGAGCTATTGAGTTTGAGTCCTTGACTCCATGCATGGATATTAGGTTTCCCACTGAGGGCATAGGATTAGGTTTGAAAGCACCATTTACATTCCAATGCCGACTAGGTACATTAGTAGATCATATTTTAGTAATGCATGCATGCTTAGCATGGAGGTCATCGCACACTATGGATTAGAAAAACTAGTTTATTGTAAAAACTCCATTAACATAGACATATGTGCGGAGTTTTTCAATAACTTTAGTAAAATTGATGATCTTTCATCTAAGTCAGTGGTAAGGACTTTGTTTTTACCCCTACCATGTTAAGAGAGCATTTAGGACTTATGCATTCGACATGCCCTGTTGCATGTTTTCCATCCACAGAGTTACCATATGGTGACCCTTACTCTCATATTACATTATATAAGATTCACATGCATCTTTTTGGTGAGGAAAGAACTTTGTGTGTGAGTATCTTTAGTTCTACTAGACTCAAAGTACAGGACTATGCCCTGTACCGAATCATAGTGAACTATATTTTACCGCTCACTACTAGGGACATCGCTATGATGCACCCTTATCAATCATTTTTACTTTATACACTTAGTCATAGGTTAGATTTAGACACTAGTCTACAAATGTTCCATTCCATCATTTATCATTCCAAGTCAGTCACTAGCAAGAAGACACATTTGCCTTACTGCCATGTCATTACATCTCTCTTAGCTACATTAGGGTTTGATGTTACCACAGGTCACATCAAACAGCTTACTGAGTAAGACATGATAGGGTCTAGGTAGTTTGGTTTAACAAAAGTAGGTTTAGGTGACAATAATATCCTTGTATGGAAGAGAGATGGACCTCAACCTCAGCCCCAACCTGACCCGGAGTAGGAGCATGAGCTAGAGATCGATCCCGATCACCACTCAGTGACCGAGAATCAGGAAGCCCCAGGATTTGATAGTTTATCACCATTTCTTGGGATTCCAGTAGCTCCTACCATAGCAGAGAGACTATCTAGGTTAGAGGATGCGATGCAGCACCAGGAGCAGCAACATCTTGAGTTGATGCAGATCTTGTAGGAGTAGAGAGTAGACCATAGAGAGATGATGGAGCTTCTTAGGTCATGGGGCATGGGTCCTTCTCATCCTCCATATATCTACTGATTAGGAGTGTTATGATACTTGAACTTAATAAAATATTTTTTTCTTCTTCTTGTGTATGCATTTAGTTTATGCTTGGTAGATTAGGAATTTTTTGTGCTTATCATTCCGAATTATTTTGAAAAGTAATATTATATTTTTATGAAAATTGAAAATTAATCTAGATTAGGTCAATCTTGTTGGTGCAATCGGCCCAGGTTGACTCGAGTTTGACTCGAGCAGTATTTTGATGATAGACAAAACTTATGACATGGGATTGTCATAGGGAAGTCCAACATGGAGTTGGCATGGAAAATCTAAGCATGGGGCTTGGTGTGAAAAGTCCAACATAGAGTTGGCATGGAAAATCCAAGCATGGGGCTTGGTGTGAAAACGTCCAAAGCATTACGAAGCCGTGCGCTTGGTGCTTGGTGAGAAATGCATTGCGAAGCCGTGCGCTTGGTGCATGTGGAAAGTCTTGAGGACTTGGTAAGTTCACTAGGCTCGGGGTCCTTGAGTTGGTGAAGGATGACATTGCGAAGCCGTGCGCTTGATGCATCCGAGGGACTGTCGAACGGGGAGTGAATGGAGTGAGGCCCAAGGGAAGCATACTTCGAGGGCAAGAGATGCGAAGGATGGCATTGTGAAGCCGTGCACTTGACGCATCCGAGGGACGTAGGTCGAGGGAAGAGAGCTTCGGTGGGGAACTCCATGAGGGATGAGGTGGACTTGGCCAAGTGGCTAAGACTGAGTGTTGGATGCTCAAACAACTTGGGTTTGAGGTTTTACCCGACATCAGTCGACTGACATAGGTGCCATTCGACGACTCTAAGTCGACTAGGGTTCGACTGGTGTTCGACTGAATAGGGTCTGGTTGATCAGTCGACTGTTGAGGGATGAAAGTCGACTGTTGACACCATCAGTCGACTGATGAGGGAGATCAGTCGACTGATCGGGTGTTTTCATCCACAGAATGGTTTACAGTCGAGTGCTCGCGCCAGTACTCGACTAATGGTGTTACCAGTTGACTGATGGGTATCATCAGTCGACTGTTGTGTGATCTGTTAGAACTTAACCAACGTGGATCTGGCCGTTGTGAGACAATGACTACAGGACCAGTCGACTGATGGTCATGATCAATCGACTGATGGGCACAAAATCATCTTGATGCAGGTTATAAATAAAGCTCAAGAGGGATGATTTCACCAAGACTTTTGTGAAGCTATTGGAGGGGAATTGCTGCTGCATTCCAGACCTTCAAGAGCCATCTAAAGCAAGCAACAAGCAAAGGGTTCAAAGCAAGCGTTGTAAATTGTTCTTTATGTGTATTTCGTATTTGTCTTTGTATTGCTTGTATTTCATATTACTTAGTGTAATTGCTTGTGAGAGATTTCTCCACCTCCGACATGTTGTCGAGAAGGAGTGTTAGTGTTGTGCGCATAACTAGAGCTCGGTGAGCTCGCCCGTGTAGTAGGAACCATTCAGTTCTGAACCACGTATATCTTGTGTATTGCGTGTGATTATGTTGTTGTTGTTATTTCTATTATTTCCGCTGCATATATTAACGAAAATTGTAGATAAGCACGCAAGAACGAACGACTTCCGCTCATACGACGATAAATGTTATTCACCCCCCTCTAGCCGACCACCGATCAACCCTACAAGTGGTATCAGAGCTTGGAGCTTGTCGAGGACTAACCTGTTGGTGCAACAATGGCCCAAGCATTTATATGTTTTGATGTTTGGATAATCATCTAAGTTAGGCAACAATTTGTGATCTAATTGTGAACATGTTCAAGTGACAGGGAAATCCAAGTATGAAGACTTGGTAAAGGCAAAGTCCAAGTATGATCTTGACAAGAAAAGTTCAAGGTAAAGGTTTGGCGGCATTAAGTCCAAACGGACATTGGCAAAGGAAGTCCAAAGGCAAGTCTTGGCAGCATAAGTCCAAGCATGTAGACTTGGCGGCGTAAAGTCCAAGCACGCTTTGGCAAAGGGAAACCCAAGACATGACAAAACCGAAGGAAGCTCTTGGAAGCAAAGCGCAAAGGATGAACAAGTCGCGGACTCGGAGGGATCCTGGAGGCGCAAGGCTTAAGGAAGATCTAGAAGGTTGAGTCTAGGTCTAGGGGGTTAAATCAAGTATGAATTATTCATACTTGATGAGTATCCCGATATGATGTATCACGATCCGTCATGTGTCGATCGAGTCAAGGTGAAACTCGACTATGGAAATGGCAATAATCGATGTTGCGATCGATGTATCACGATCGCCAATCGGCTGATCGATCAAGTTGAACACGGGCACAAATTGGAGTCTCACTGATCGCGCTGTGATCACTGATCGATCATTTCTATCACCGATCGATGGAGGGATCAGTCGACTGATGAAAGTGTCGTTGGAGGTAACGACTCTGAATCCCACGAATCCGGCTATCCAGAAGCTATTAATCGCACCGACAATCGACTGATGCTGTACATCAGTCGACTGATGGTGCTCCAACGGGAAAATCAGCCCTCTCTCTATAAAAAGAGGGCTGGTGGAGGTTTTTGGGGTTAATACTTATTCTCTGATAATACTCTCAAGCCTCCACGAGTTTTCAAAGCTTTCTAGTGATTCTAAATCTCTTTCTCCTCTCTAAGATTCATCTACATCTTTTGTAAGAAGAGGAGGAGTGTTGTAAAGTAAAGCTTCATAGTGATATCGATTAGGGTTGATCCACCTCAAGGATCACCGTGGAGTAGGAGCGCTATCTCCGAACCACGTAAAAGAATCGTGTTAGCATTGTTTTTCATTTGTGCATTATTATTTTTTTTGTGCTTCTGCTAATCTTTTTGTAGAGATGAAAAACAAGCTATTCACCCCTCCTCTAGCTTCAAATCGATCACCAACATAACCGCCAACACAAGCACCACAAGATGGCTGGCTACAACCTCCAACCACCAAAATTTGAAAGAGACTTTCAATGGTGGAGAAGAAAAATGGAGGTATATCTAGAAATTGATTTTGATATTATGTTAATTCTAGAAAATGGTTTCGAATTGCCTAGGGATGAAAGCAATAGGCAAATTGAGAAGTCAAGGTGGACCCAAGACCAAATCAAGGACTTTGAGACAAATCTCAAGGTAATCGAATTACTTAGTGATTTGTTACCTAACAATATTTGGTCTAGATTAGGTAATTATAGGGATACAAGGGAGTTATGGAACAAGGTAATCAAATTCCAAGAAATTCTCGAACCGACACAAGTGGAGGAAGATGCCGTGGAAGAGAGCCCATTCACATTTGAAGATGTTGATGATTTGGTGGAGACCTCCACCTCTAGCATTGAGGGGGAGGAGAGGCAATCTTCCATCCCGGAGCAAGTTCAACAAGAAATATCCACATCCGAGAGAAATGAAGATCAAGAAGAAAATTCCATAGGTAACTCAAGCATATTGTGTAGGGTCGATGGTGGCCGACTAGAGGGGGAGGTGAATAGCCCTCAATCGTCGTACGGTGGAATACGATCGTTCTTCTTGTGTGCTCATCTATGATTGTCGTTAGCACAACAAAAATAATAATAATAATGATAACAACAATGCAAGCACACAACAATACACAAGATATACGTGGTTCGGAACCGAATGGTTCCTACTCCATGGACGAGCTCACCGAGCTCTAGTTATGCGCACGACACTAACTAAACTCCTTATCGACTACACATCAGAGGTGGAGAAACCTCGTACAAGCTATTACAATAAGTAATATGAAATACAAGAAGAAATACAAAGACAATACAAAAGAGAACATTTACACAATTGCTTTGATCACTTTCTTGTTGCTTGCTTTAGATGGCTCTTAAAGGTCTGGAATGCAACAACAATTTGTTGGTGCAACAATGCCCCAAGCATTTATATATTTTGATGTTTGGATAATCATCTAAGTTAGGCAATGTTTTGTGATCTAATTGTAAACATGTTTAAGTGACAGAAAAATCCAAGTATGAAGACTTGGTAAAACACAGGTCCAAGTGTGATCTTGGCAAAGAGAAGTCAAAGGAAAGGTCTTGGTCTTGGCAGCGTAAGTCCAAGCATGTAGTCTTGACGGCGTAAAGTCCAAGCAGCCCTTGGAAAAGAAAGACCAAAAAAAATTCTAGGAGGCATAAGTCCAAGCATGTAGTCTTGGCGGCGTAAAGTCCAAGCGTACTTTGGCAAAGAAGAAAACCAAAGCATGATGAAACCGAAGGAAGCTTTTGAAGGCAAGCGCATGGATGGAGTCGTGGACTCAAAGAAATCCTGGAGGCGCAAGGCTGACGGAGAAGCTAGAAGGTTAAGTCTAGGCTTAGGTTATGTTTTCAAGTATGAATTAGTCATACTTGGGGTGTGCCAGTCGACTGGAACATGGTGTCGGTCGAACTGGCCCTTAAAATACAACATTAGAGGTTGGAAGACTGTTAGCGATCAGTTATCGATCGAACCGGTGAGAGTCTACTCGAAATCGATCGCCTGGTGGCGATCGATCGCCGATTATTTGCGATCGCCACAAGAAAATCGGCCCGTAGCCGGTGGCGATCGGCTACGGCGATGCTCGATCGAATCGCCATTGCTGGCGATCGATAATCTTCCCGTTGGCGATGACGACTGCAAATCCCGTGAATCCAACTATTCAGAAGCCGTTAGAATCGGCGGCAGTCGATTGATGTAAGTCATCAGTCGACTGATAGACCGCCAACGGGAAAAAGAGGCTTTTTCCTATAAAAAGAGCCCAAGGGGAGCAAGAAGGGGCTAATGCATATATTCTGATCATTCTTCTAAGCTCCCACATGTTTTCCAAGCTTTCTAAGTGTATTAATCTCCCTCCTCCTCTCAAAATCTTCATTGTCATCTTTTGTAAGAAGAGGAGTCTTTGTAAAGAGAAAGCTTCTTAGTGAAATTGCTTGGGTTGATCAACCTTAAGGATCACCGTGGAGTAGGAGCGTTATCTCCGAACCACGTAAAGGCCTTGTTAGCATTGTTTTTGTGTTTTTACATATATTATTTGTGCTTGCTTCTACTAATCATTTTTGTAGAAACCGAAAAGCGCTATTCACCCCCCCTCTAGCTTCCAAACGATCACCAACAAGTGGTATCAGAGCCCGGATCACATCGAAAGATCTAACCATCAACCGGAGCATGGCATTTCAAGAGGGATATAGCACAGCAAGGCCTCCATTTTTCGACGACAACGACTTCGGCTATTGGAAAGGTAGGATGGAATACTATCTCATGAATGACATAGAAAATTGGTTTAGTATTGTAGATGGATTCGAAAAGCCGGTCGACGAATTCGGAGCACCACTACCGACAAAAGATTGGACAAGAGAGATGGCCAAGAAAGCACAAGCAAATGCAAAAGCAACGACCACACTTCAATGTGGTCTATCCAAGGAGCAACTCTCTAAGGTCGGGCCCTTCAACTCCGCAAAAGAGCTTTGGGAGAAGCTCATCGAACTCAACGAAGGATCCAAAGAGACAAGAAGGGCCAAGAGGGATCTTTTGATTGGCCAACTCCAAAGCTTCACTATGAAGACAAACGAGACCGTGAGCCAAATGCACGGGCGTTTCAAGGAAGTAGTCAACGGACTACACGTTATAGGTGAAAAGGTCGACAATCGTGACCTTGTAAGGTATGTATTACAAGCTTTCCCTAGGACCACCTTATGGGCCTCAATGGTAGATGCATATAAGGTCTCTAGGGATCTTTCATTAGTCAAGTTAGATGAACTTTTTTGTGAATTTCAATTACATGAACAAGCTAACACTTCATCCAAAGAGAAGGGTATAGCTCTTTTTGTAGGAAAGAAGGAGAAGAAGAAGAAGGAAGTGTCCTCCTCATCTGAATCCGAGGAAGACTCATCAAGTAGTGAAGATGAGTTATCGGCAAGCGAGGTGGCACATTACGTCAAGAAGTTTGGTGGGAAGTCAAGGAGACTCACCAAGAAAGATGTGAAGAGGATGTTCCAATCGTCAAGAGGTAAATCTTCAAATAATTCAAATTCTTCATCTAATGTAACTTGCTATGGTTGCAATAAGAAAGGGCACATCAAGCCAAATTGCCCGGAACTAAAAAAAAAAGAGGAGAAAGAAAAGAAGCATAAGGAGAAGAAGGAAAAGAAGGAAAAGAAGAAGAAAGAAGCAATGGTGGCACAAACATGGGACACTCTAAGTATGGAGGAGTCTTCCGACGATGAGGAAGTATGCCATGCCACCCGGAACCTAGCTCTTATGGCATTAGAGGAAGAAGCATGAGCTCAAGCGAGGAGTCCTCTTCATCTTCAAGTGATGAATCATCATCAAGTGATGATGATGAGGTAAACAACTCACCTAAAATAGATTTACTTTATAAGACTATTGCATGTTTACAAAATGCTTTAAATAGATCAAAAATTAGGGTTAAGGATCTAAAATTAGAAATCAAATCACTCAAAAGTGTAGATTCATCATGTTGCAAACAATCTAGTGATATTGATGAATGTACTCTTAGGGATGAAAATGATGAGTTAAGAAAAGAAATAGGTAAATTAAGAGCATGCCTAGAAAAATTCACTAATGGTTCTAAATATCTAGATATGATTATTAAAAATCAAAGGGAAATTTACAATAAGGCCGGATTAGGATATAGACCTAAGGAGAAAGAGGTAGCATTTGCATCCCTTGTTAGTAGAAAAACAATGATTAAAAGCAAGGGGAGAAAGGCATGGGTACTAAAGAAATTTATAATTGATGCTAGTGGTCCTAAGATTTGGGTACCTAAGGATTGTGTTTTTCATGTGACATAGGTAGAAGAACCAAGCTTGTGGATAGTTGATAGTGGGTGCTCAAAGCATATGACCGGGGATGAGAGAAAATTCTCCACTATCAACCACACTAGCAAAGGAAAAGTGTCATTTGGTAATAGCGGCAAACTTAAAATTTTAGGAAAGGGCACCATTGAGGTATCTCCTAATCTTGCCATTCATAAAGTTCTATTAGTTAAAAATATGAAATTTAATTTACTTAGTGTAAGTCAATTATGTGATGCAAACTTTGATGTTAAATTTGATTCCTCAAAATGTTTTATAAGACACAAAACTATAAATGATTGCATGTTAGTAGGCTTTAGGAAATCAAATATATATTATGTTGATTTATCCTATGCTACTAATCCTTCCACTAAGTGTCTTATTGCAAAAGAGGAAGAAAGTTGGCTTTGGCATAGGAGGCTAGGACACATAAACATGAAGAATATAGCCAAAATAGCAAAATTGAAGCTAGTCAAAGGATTGCCTAGAGTCAAATTTCTCAAGGACAAGATGTGTGATGCTTGCCAAGAAGGGAAACAATCAAAAACATCACACAAAGGTAAAAATTTACTTAGTACCTCTTTACCATTAGAATTACTACATATGGATTTATTTGATTGCCATAGTACCCCATCTATAATTGGTAGTAAATATTGCTTGGTAATAGTAGATGATTTTTCTAGATTTACTTGGGTGTTTTTCTTGAAAAATAAAGATGAAACCTTTAGGAATAATCAGGATTTAGCAAAAGAGTAGAAAATGAAAGAAAACTCAAAATCAATCGGATCCGTAGTGATCATGGTGGAGAATTTGAGAATTCTAATTTTTCAAATTTTTGCTTAGAACAAGGGTACAAGCATGAATTTTCTTGTCCTAGAACACCTCAACAAAATGGGGTTGTGGAAAGAAAAAATCGTGCTCTACAAGAAGCGGCTAGGACAATGCTTAATGCATATTCCTTACCTAGCTACTTGTGGGCGGAAGCGGTTAATACCGCTTGCTATATCCAAAATAGGGTATTGATTCATAGGTTTTTAGGAAAAACTCCATTTGAATTGTGGAATGGTACAATTCCAACAATTCATTATTTTAAGGTCTTTGAATGCAAAGTTTATATCTTAAATACCAAAGACAACCTAAGTAAGTTTGAGTCCAAAGCGGATGAAGGAATCCTAGTTGGATACTCATCCACTAGTGTAGGATATAGAGTTTACAATAAAAGGACTCAAAAGATTGAAGAATCTTCAAATGTTCAATTTGATGAAACTTCAAATACATACCCTAGGAAATCCCCTATTGATGATGATATAAATATTGAAAATCAAGAAATTACCAAACAATTTCAAGACTTAAACTTAGGGGGTAATGATCAAGGGGGAGGATTGAATCAAGGGGGAGTAAGGGATGATTCCGATGATGAGCATAGGATTGAGGTTGATCATGATCAAACTTCATCTAACACACCTCCTAGAACCATAAGATTTCATCAAAGTCACCCCTTAGATCAAATTGTGGGTGAATTATCTCAAGGAGTTAGGACTAGGTCATTCCATAGGGATCCTACTAGTCATATTGCTCTAATCTCTCAAATTGAGCCCAAAACAATTAAAGATGCATTACTTGATCCGGATTAGATCTTAGCAATGCTCAATTTGAAAGGAGTCAAGTATGGGAGTTAGTTCCTAGACCAAGTGAAAACACTATTATTACTACAAGATGGGTCTTTAGGAACAAACTAGATGACCAAGGGAATATCACTAGAAATAAAGCACGATTAGTTGCAAGGGGTTTTAATCAAGTTGAAGGACTTGATTATGATGAAACATATGCCCCAGTTGCTAGGTTAGAGTCCATTAGAATACTTTTAGCATATGCCTCCTATATGGGTTTCAAACTCCATCAAATGGATGTCAAATCGGCATTCCTAAATGGGTTTATTAAGGAAAAGATGTATGTAGAACAACCTCCCGGGTTTGAAAATATGGACTACCCAAACCATGTATACAAGCTTAGAAAAGCCTTATATGGTTTGAAACAAGCTCCCAGGGCTTGGTATGAAAGATTGTCATCTTTCCTAATCTCTAAGGATTTCAAAAGGGGTAGTATAGATCAAACTCTCTTTATACAGTCAACATCTAAGGACATCTTTGTAGCCCAAGTGTATGTTGATGACATTATCTTTGGGTCAACAAATGATGAACTTCTTCAAGACTTCATTCAAAATATGGAAAAAGAGTTTGAGATGAGTCTAGTTGGAGAATTAAATTTCTTTCTAGGATTGCAAGTTTAACAAACAAGTGAAGGAATTTACATTTATCAAACCAAATATGCAAAGGAAATGATTAAGAAATTTGGTTTGGAAAATGCTAAGGTAGTGTCAACTCCAATGGAAACCAATATTAAATAGATAGTGATAGTGAAGGAAAACAAATAGATCTTACCCTTTATAGGAGCATGATTGGTAGCCTCTTGTATTTAACCGCTAGTAGACCCGACATATTATTTGCGGTTGGTATGTGTGCTAGGTATCAATCATGTGCTAAGGAATCTCATTTAGTTGCCGTTAAGAGAATTTTAAGATATGTTAAAGGCACACTAAATGTAGGTCTAGGGTACCCTAGGACTAGGTTCTTTGATTTGGTTGGGTACACCGATTCCGATTATGCCGGTTGCAAATTGGATCGGAAGAGTACTTGTTAGTAATATATGAGAGATGTCCTAAGGCAATCGCCTTATGTATGAACCATTTATATGATAAATGAAGATTCACTATTTGAGTATACATGTTTTATGTATTTGATTGGATCTTAAACTCATTTACTGAATGTCCACGATACGATTCACAGCATGAGAGAATTTGTGATTGGATCACAACTAGTGAGTATCTCTACATGTGTAATTGTGATGTATCGAAATTATCCCTAGACGATGAATTGATGGATTTGGACACCATCAATTCCGTCGAGACTAGCACGAGGTATACTCCTTGGTGTATCCAAGCAGCTGATTCTCACTGGCTGGAGACATAGTAATGTCCGGAGTTAATCGTGGATGCTAGTAATGGTAACTAGTTCATTGGAGTGACCAGCCGTAAGACTTCATATGGTTCTCTGCATATATAGATATGTCAATGAAGTTCTTACTGTGGCTTAAGTGCGATGTTCCTTTAACTTGCGGTATTCAAGTCATCTTGATCATGGAGACTTATGCTTTGACATCTTAAGCAAGCATCTCTAAGGAGATGTGGACCCGGGATGATTGGGTATAAGTCGAAGTGATCGAAGGTGTTTGAATAGCCTATAAAGGATTCACCACTCCTTGCGAGGAGATGTATACCCATGGCCTCTCGTCGGATTGTTACTAAAGTCTTTGGCCAAAGCATTACATGTTTAGAGTAAGGTACTCTTCGATACATGTGGAGTAACTAGAATCCGTAGGACGAGGAAATGATACTTGGGCTAGGTGTGACGTAGTCAGCCTAGTGAGGACTGACACAATAGACCATGTCCTGAACCAAGTGGGTATAAGATGAGTGAAGGGAATGGGGCACGAATCATTCGAGCTGCTGAAGGGTTTCATAAATAGTTCTGGATCAACCGTTGATCTTTTCGGTTAATTGGGGATCATGATGTACTACTAGGTGCCACTCATGATCGTTCTATAATTAATGGTTAATTATAGATGGCCAACATAAACCGAGAACCTATTTGGTCACATGCACAACGAGCGTAATCCAAAGGATTTAAAACGAGCTTGAGAATGGGATTCTCAGACCGAGAGAAACAAGGTTTGGTTGGACCAAACATGAAGCGAGCATGAAATCGTTTCAGACAAAATGGAAGCGTGGATGGGTCGTGTCTTATGAAGACATAATGGATGAACCAAAATGGTTTGGTTCTAATCCAATGGAGGAGAATAAACCAAAGGGTTTGGTTTATTTTAAACGAATGAACCAAAAGTTGGTTCGGTTCGTTTTAACTTAAAATAAACCATTATGGTTTGGTTTATTTTAACTTATATTAATGGAGCGGGTTAACGGGCCTCATGGTTATGATCCAATAACCATTAAGAGAATTAGTTCTCTATAAAAGAGGGCTTAAGGGATTGTTAATCCCAAATCCACAACCCTAAGTTGCCGCCCACCTCTCCTTGGAGAAATTCGGAGCCAACTCTCCTCCTCCTTGCCGCCGCCCACCTTAAGGCTCCAACCGGCGTCCAGAAGGTGCTGACCTTCCCCCTCGCCGGTGTCGAGCTGCTGCCGGTGGTACTCCGGTGATCTTCTTTAGGTTTGGCATCAAGGTGAGCTCTATCTTCCCTTGGTTGGCCGGCGCCTATCACCTCCACCAAAGCTGTCCAGTTTTCTGGACAGCTTGTTCTCCTCTCGTCGGAGCGTCGTTTGGACGACGGTTAGAGCTCCGACAGCGGCTAACTTACCGGGGATTCGATCTCCGGTAATCCTCTGAGGTGGAGGACGAAGGATTCGTCAATTGGTTGACGAATACCTCTCCGGAGAAGCGAGTTTTGAGAACTCATATTATGATCCGAATTTGGATTCGGATTGTGATCATCTCTCGATCACGTCATCTTCAACACGAGGCTAGTAACCCGTATGAAGACGAAGCTCGTGGCTTAGCGAAGTCATCCCGAGGAACTTGGCGTGGATACGGATAGAGACGATTTTAGCAAGGATCGTTCCGGTTGATGCCGTTCCCGCTACACGTCATACGAAAGGTATAACGTAGATAAATTTCCTTTTCTTGCAAATTTAAATTTACGGTTATGCCTACACTTGTTGTAATATGCATGCGTGTGTTGTGTGTGTTGTAATAAATGTAGATTTATTATTTTTATTGCTTCCGCTGTGTTCATGTTTACGAAACGTGATCGAACACACACATACCGCGGTGCCAGAAACCCAATAGTGGTATCAGAGCCCAGGTTGTGTTTCGACATAATCATAATGTTATTTCTGGAAATTTTCTAATTTTGGAAATTTAGAAGTATTTATGGAAATTTAGAAGTATTTATGGAAATTTTTCAATTTTGGAAAGTCTAGAAGTATTTATGAAAATCTTCCACTTTTGGAAAGTTGGAAGTATTTATGGAAATTGATATTTTCCATAAATAAAATATTTGATTAGATTTTGGAAATTTGTTTCCTAATTTAATCTTGATTTGATTTGGGAAATCAAATCTTAAAATATTTTATTTCCATAAGTAGTTTTAATGATTTAGGAAATTAGTTTCCTAAATAGATTTTCCTTAATCAAATAATTCCATGAATAAAATATGTGATTAGATTTGGAAATTTGTTTCCTAATTTAATTATGATTTGATTTGGAGAATCAAATCTTAAACATATTTTATTTTCATAAATAGTTATGACATATAAGGAAATTATATACATGACATAATTGTATGCCATGTAATTGCATTAGATGCATAACATTATGCCATGCGTGTCGTGACATGTAGATGTATGCCATGTATGCCATGCCATGTAGATAATAGTTATTTGCATGCAAAGAGGATGAGACATAAAACCCTTGAACAATATTAAAGCCTACACCTTCCATTAATATGGTTAGAACCAGAGTTCCGTTTCTTGTTTGGGTTGTTGGACTCTCTCCAAGCCCGGCTCGAACCCGAACATGTTCAAACCATGGAATAGTTTAATACTAATATGGTAAGAGTCAGAGGTCAATCGTTAGCTTTGGTTGTTGCACTCTCTCCAAGATGGGCTAATTGGTTGAATGTGCTCTAACCATATTAAAACTATTTCTCGATTAATGGGTTGGCTTTAACCTGGAGCATCGGCTTGTTGGACTCTCTCCAAGGTCGATGTAAAGGGAGGTGAAGTTGGGTGCTATGCATATGATGCATACTTGTTAATGTGTTAACAACCCGATGTATGTGTGAACATTCAATTAGTTGATAGCACATTGTGATAGTTGCATATACGTGATATGCAATCGGTATAGATGATACCTACCGTCGTAGTTATCAATGGCTTGTTGGACTCTCTCCAAGGTTGTTCATAACTATGATGGATATCAGCCCATTCGGAGATGGACCTATGATCTCCCGAAGTGATTTTGGGGTTTTTGAAATTCGAAAAATGAATGGGATTTATAAATGTATATTGGTGTATTTTAAAATCATCTTTCTCATATATGCTCATTTTGTATTTCTAAGTTAATATATATTGATCATGATGTCTTTGAATTTGCGTTCCATTTTGGATTCGAATAAATTGACTGGGCCGAGCATCTTGGACTGGCTTAGAAGCTTGAGAATTGTTCTCAAGGTTGAAAAGCTTGCAAATGTCCTCGAAGCGCCTCTTCCCGCCCGTCCTAGTGACGATGCAACTCTGGACCAATTGTTGGCCTATCAGAAACATGTGAGTGATTCTGAACAAATGAGTTGCATCATGCTAGCCACGATGGAACCCAAGCTACGAAAGCAGCATGAGCATATGGATGCTCATATCGCAGTCCTTCATCTTTGTGAGTTGGTTGATGAGCAAGTGAGATTCGAAAGGTTCGAAGTCTCAAAGCTCCTCTTCACCTCTGAGATGCTAGAAGATTCATCTGTGGTACTGCTCAATATGCTGAAGACTGTGGAGTCTTCTGAGAAGCATGAGCAGGGGATGGTGTTGTTAGTTGATTCCTCGAAGAAAGGTTCTAAGAGAAAGTCAAAGGAACAGCAGAAGGGAAAGAAGAGAAGGGCTAAGAAGGTAGAACTAGCACAAAAGGAAACTTGCCATCATTATGGCAAGGAGAGCCATTTGCGAAGAAAGTGCAAGATTTATCTTGAGTCTGTGAAGAAGGATAAGGCATCGGATGCCCCATCTTCTTCAGAAATCTTTTTTATTGATTGTCATTCTATTTCCTCAGACACTTGGGTATTTGATACTGGGTGTGGCTCACATATATGTAATGACATACATGGGCTAAGGAATAGAAGAAGACTCGTCAAGGGAGAGTCAAATTTACGTGTTGGGAATGGAGCAACAGTTGCTACACTCGCCATCGGAACGTATTTGTTGGAACTCCCTGTAGGACTTGTCTTAGAACTGGACAATTGCTTTTATGTTCCTTCGTTGATAAAGAACATCATTTCTATTTCTTGTTTAAATAGAAATGGGTACCATTTGACTTTTAGTAACAATTGTTGTTACATAACTTTGAATGGAGTTCTTTAAGGGACTGGAACATTAAGCAATGGTGTTTATACGTTGGACATATCCAGTGATATTTTCAATATCGAAGCGAGCAACAAGCGTGCTCGAAAAGATAATCAATTAGACTCCTACATGTGGTATTGTCGTCTTGGCCATGTAAGCAAGAAACGCATGTCCGAATTACACCGATGTGGAATTCTGGAATCGTTTGAATTGGATTCATACGATACATGCGAATCATGCTTAAAAGGCAAGATGACTAAGTTACCTTTTACTGGAAAAGGTGAACGAGTGGGAGAGTTACTAGGACTAATACATACTAATGTATGTGGACCTATGTCAACTCAAGCATTAGGAGGCTATAGCTACTTCATTACCTTCACCGATGATCACTCACGGCTTGGGTATGTGTTCTTGATGAAACACAAGTCTGAAGCCTTTGAAAGGTTCAAAGAATTCAGAAATGAAGTAGAGAAACAACATGATAAGAGTATTAAAATACTTCGATCGGATCGAGGTGGTGAATACTTAAGTCAAGAATTTCTTGATTATCTAAGAGACAATGGTATATTGTCTCAATGGACTCCACCATATACACCACAGCATAATGGTGTATCTGAGAGGCGTAACCGGACCTTGTTGGACATGGTCAGGTCAATGATGAATCATGCGACTCTTCCTAAGTCCTTTTGGGGCTATGCACTTCAGACAGCTGTTTACTTGTTAAACAGAATGCCTACCAAGGTAGTCTCAACTACTTCATATGAAATATGGAATGGTAAGAAACCTCATGTATCTTACTTGAAGATATGGGGTTGTCCTGCTTATGTGAAGCGGACTGTATCAGACAAACTGGATGCTAAGTCTGATAAATGTCTATTTGTTGGATACCCTAAGGAAACAAGGGGTTACCAATTCTATCATCCTGTGGAACAAAAGGTGTTTGTTTCAAGGCATGCTGTGTTTCTAGAGAAAGAGTTTCTCTTGCAAGAAAATAGTGGGAGTGTCGTCGAGCTTGAGGAGGCTCGAGAGACTCAAATAGACATTGATGAGATACCTGGTGAAGCACAACAGTCGACAATTCATAGTGATGAGCAATCGGCTGACCTATTGTAACACCACATCTTCGTAGATCTGGTAGAACACGCAATATTCCTGAGAGATATGGATTTCTCGTAAGTGAATCGAACGACGTGTTACTCATTGATGATGAGAAGCCTACCAGTTATGAAGAAGTGTTGACAAGTTCAGAAAGGGATACGTGGCTTGGTGCCATGAAGTCGAAAATGGATTCCATGTATGAAAACTAAGTTTGGAACTTGGTTGACCCACCTGAAGGCATAAAGCATATAGGGTGCAAGTGGGTTTTCAAGAAGAAAACCGACATGGATGGTAATGTGATTACCTATAAGGCTAGATTGGTGGCGAAAGGATATCGTCAAAAGCAAGGTGTTGATTATGATGAAACCTATTTGCCTGTAGCTATGCTTAAATCCATTTGGATGCTCCTGGCCATAGCGGCTCATTATGATTATGAGATATGGCAGATAGATGTGAAAAACAGCTTTCCTTAATGGAAACCTGCTCGAGGACGTGTATATGATACAGTCTGAGGGTTTCACATCGGTTGATAAAACCAAGATATGCAAATTGCGACGGTCCATTTATGGATTGAAGCAAGCATCCAGGAGCTGGAATATCCGTTTTGATGAGACAATCAAAAAGTTTGATTTCTCACAAAATCCAGACGAACCTTGTGTGTACAAGAAGGTTAGTGGGAGTGCAATCGTGTTCCTAGTATTATATGTCGATGACATATTACTTATAGGAAACGATGTTTCAGTCTTACAGTCAGTTAAGGTTTGGTTATCCAAGACATTCTCCATGAAAGACCTGGGAGAAGTAACCTACATCCTCGGGATTAAGATCTATAGAGATAGATCGAAACGGTTGCTTGGTCTTTCGCAGTCTACATATATAGACCGAGTGCTAAAGAGGTTTAGCATGTCAGAATCCAAGAAAGGTTTCCTACCCATCAGGCATGGGATACACCTTTCGAAGTCTATGTGTCCGCGCACAGAAGACGAGAGGATTTGCATGAGTAAGATTCCCTATGCATCCGCAATAGGATCTATCATGTATGCTATGTTATGTACGAGGCTCGATGTATCGTATGCTCTGAGTGTCACGAGCAGATACCAGTCTGATCCAGGAATGGATCATTGGGTGAATGTTAAGATGATCCTTAAGTACTTAAGAAGAACTAAGGATGCGTTCCTAATATATGGAGAAGGGTACATGGTGATACGTGGGTATACGGATGCGGATCCGGCATACAAGGATGATTCCATGTCTTAGTCTGGGTATGTATTCACCTGGAATGGAGGCGCAATAAGTTGGAAAGGTTCCAAGCTTGACACTATAGCGGATTCTGCCACTAAGGCAGAATACATTACGGCTTTGGAAGCAGCAAAGGAAGCGGTTTGGATCAAGAAGTTCATCTCTGAACTAGATGTGGTCTCATCAATGATCCAAACATGTGCTTCGCCGCTATCATCTTATTAGAGAGATCATCAGTAGGAACGAAATACAAATCGAGAAAATTCCCACTGAAAGGAACTTAGCGGATCCCTTGACTAAGGCATTACCTCAAAATAAGTTTGAGGGTCATGTTCGAGCTTATGGTATTGGATACCGTAGCGATTGGCATTAGGCCAAGTGGGAGTCTGTTAGTAATATATGAGAGATGTCCTAAGGCAATCGCCTTATGTATGAACCATTTATATGATAAATGAAGATTCACTATTTGAGTATACATGTTTTATGTATTTGATTGGATCTTAAACTCATTTACTGAATGTCCACGATACGATTCACAGCATGAGAGAATTTGTGATTGGATAACAACTAGTGAGTATCTCTACATGTGTAATTGTGATGTATCGGAATTATCCCTAGTCGATGAATTGATGGATTTGGACACCATCAATTCTGTCGAGACTAGCACGAGGTATACTCCTTGGTGTATCCAAGCAGCTGATTCTCACTGGCTGGAGACATTGTAATGTCCGGAGTTAATCGTGGATGCTAGTAATGGTAACTAGTTCATTGGAGTGACCAGCCGTAAGACTTCATATGGTTCTCTGCATATATAGATATGTCAATGAAGTTCTTACTGTGGCTTAAGTGCGATGTTCCTTTAACTTGCGGTATTCAAGTCATCTTGATCATAGAGACTTATGCTTTGACATCTTAAGCAAGCATCTCTAAGGAGATGTGGACCCGGGATGATTGGGTATAAGTCGAAGTGATCGAAGGTGTTTGAATAGCCTATAAAGGATTCACCACTCCTTGCGAGGAGATGTATACCCATGGCCTCTCGTCGGATTGTTACTAAAGTCTTTGGCCAAAGCATTACATGTTTAGAGTAAGGTACTCTTCGATACATGTGCAGTAACTAGAATCCGTAGGACGAGGAAATGATACTTGGGCTAGGTGTGACGTAGTCAGCCTAGTGGGGACTGACACAATAGACCATGTCCTGAACCAAGTGGGTATAAGATGAATGAAGGGAATGGGGCACAAATCATTCGAGCTGCTGAAGGGTTTCAGAAATAGTTCTGGATCAACTGTTGATCTTTTCAGTTAATTGGGAATCATGATGTACTACTAGGTGCCACTCATGATCGTTCTATAATTAATGGTTAATTATAGACGGCCAACATAAACCGAGAACCTATTTGGTCACACGCACAACGAGCGTAATCCAAAGGATTTAAAACGAGCTTGAGAATGGGATTCTCAGACCGAGAGAAACAAGGTTTGGTTGGACCAAACATGAAGCGAGCATGAAATCGTTTCAGACGAAATGGAAGCGTGGATGGGTCGTGTCTTATGAAGACATAATGGATGAACCAAAATGGTTTGGTTCTAATCCAATGGAGGAGAATAAACTAAAGGGTTTGGTTTATTTTAAACGAATGAACCAAAAGTTGGTTCGGTTCGTTTTAACTTAAAATAAACCATTATGGTTTGGTTTATTTTAACTTATATTAATGGAGCGGGTTAACGGGCCTCATGGTTATGATCCAATAACCATTAAGAGAATTAGTTCTCTATAAAAGAGGGCTTAAGGGATTGTTAAGCCCAAATCCACAACCCTAAGTTGCCGCCCACCTCTCCTTGGAGAAATTCGGAGCCAACTCTCCTCCTCCTTGCCGCCGCCCACCTTGAGGCTCCAACCGGCGTCCCGAAGGTGCTGACCTTCCCCCTCGCCGGTGTCGAGCTGCTGCCGGTGGTACTCCGGTGATCTTCTTTAGGTTTGGCATCAAGGTGAGCTCTCTCTTCCCTTGGTTGGCCGGCGCCTATCACCTCCACCAAAGCTGTCCAGTTTTCTGGACAGCTTGTTCTCCTCTCGTCGGAGCGTCGTTTGGACGACGGTTAGAGCTTCGACAGCGGCTAACTTACCGGGGATTCGATCTCCGGTAATCCTCTGAGGTGGAGGATGAAGGATTCGTCAATTGGTTGACGAATACCTCTCCGGAGAAGCGAGTTTTGAGAACTTGTATTAGGATCCGAATTTGGATTCGGATCGTGATCATCTCTCGATCACGTCGTCTTCAACACGAGGCTAGTAACCCATACGAAGACGAAGCTCGTGGATTAGCGAAGTCATCCCGAGGAACTCGGTGTGGATACGGATAGAGACGATTCTAGCAAGGATCGTTCCGGTTGATGCCATTCCCGCTACACGTCATACGAAAGGTATAACGTAGATAAATTTCCTTTTATTGCAAATTTAAATTTACGGTTATGTCTACACTTGTTGTAATATGCATGCGTGTGTTGTGTGTGTTGTAATAAATGTAGATTTATTATTTTTATTGCTTTCGCTGTGTTCATGTTTACGAAACGTGATCGAACACACACACGCCGCGGTGTCGGAAACCCAACAGTACTAGTGGTGGATGTCAATTCCTTGGGTCCTCCCTAGTGAGTTGGAGTAGTAGGAAGCAACCTTGTGTTACTTTATCCACCACCGAGGCCGAATATGTGGCTATGAGTGGTTGTGTAGCTCAATTATTATGGATGAAACATACCTTAGAAGATTATGAGCTATCTTACTCCAACATGAAAGTATTTTGTGATAATGTGAACACCATTAACTTGACCAAGAATCAAGTGCATCACTCTAGGACCAAGCACATTGAAGTGAAACATCACTTCATTAGAGACCATGTGGCTAAGGTGGACATTGAGCTTAATTACATTGAATCTAAGTCCAACCTAGCTGACATCTTTACCAAGCCTCTCCCCGAAATAGAATTTTCATCACTTAGGAGAGAACTTGGAATGTGCTTTGTAGAATAGAAATGTAGGTTTGCATGATCCTATAGAAATACTAGGATTTATACCTTTAACCATCTCACAAAATACTTAGAAAACCATGATTTTTGTATTGAGCCACCTAGACAACATGTGAGATGTTAGGAAGATGCACTTGGATCATCATGCTTGTTATGATGCATTACTATGAACCAAAGTGTCATCTAGAGACATTAATCCTTCATTGGACCAATCATTGGGAAGGCCTATGTACAATTAATGTGCATATAGCTCCAAGAATATGATTGGAAATGTCAAATAAAATAAAATTTAAACTATGTCTATCAAATCTTGAGAAACAATTTCCTATTGATAAGCCAAAGTGATACAAAGTTTTGCAAAAATATCATAACTTTTGCAAAATCTCAAGATTGTGTCAATATCAAAATCTAGAGGTGATATAATTTTAAAATAATTTTTCCTTGATAGGAAATGATCTAACAATATTACCCACAAAATTTCATGATTTTTTGATCTTTATTGAATTAATTATGAATTTTTTAATCTGGCCGAAAAGGCTATCGATGTATATCAATCGACCGTACTGACGCCACTCGATCGATATGACGATATCGAACCGGCTTACCCGGTTCGTTATCGCTCGACCGCCATTTATAGCAATGATCGCCGCAGACACGTAATCGCTCATATGCGATCGTCGGGCCGATCGATGTCTATCCGATCGCCATAAATGGCTGATCGACGATACGTAATCATTCGTATGTGATCACGGCTCGACCGCCGACTAACTAAATGAACGATCGATGTCGCATTTTTTAGGGCTTTCCATCGGTTCGACTCGCCAAACCATCCCGATTTTCTCTCCTCTTCCTCTTCCGACGAACCTCCACTGTGCCGTTTAGCCGTTCTCCCTCGCTTTTCCGGTGACTTCACCGACCGGCGCTCCCATTTGGAGTGCTCTCCGACTCAAGGACCTCCTCTTGTCACTCCGTTCGCGCCCTAGTTTCCCGTCACTCGGCTAGGGTTCCGTGGTCCGACACTGCTCTTTGTTCACCATGCCGCCTAGGTATATTCTCATTCCTGATCAATGTTTGTTTGTTCCTATGATTGTATTTCACTAACCCATGCTTGTCTTGTTGTCTTTGTCCATGCATCATCAACCTACATTGTGCATATTTTTTTTGTGTTGTCTTTTCACACATTTAGACTTAAGCACTTTGCTACTAAGCATACCCGGGCACCTCCGACCAACGAGGGCCCGTCAAACCCTCGACCCTCTATCAATCCTCGATTTCCAAACTCCGCACTTGAAAGTGCTTTCAATAAAAACAAATTCCAACTTATTCCACCTAGATCAATGGATCCCAATTTTCTTAAAGACTACTGTTTTGACATTGTTCAAATCATTCAACATTACAAACTTGAGTCTTTAGTCTTTTGTGAACATCATGTTAATATCACTCTTCTCTCTGAATTTTTCAACAACCTACGACCGGCTGGAGATGGGAGATACTGACTCAAGGCTGTCAATAGCGATCTGGATTTCAGTCCCCAGATCTGGACTGATTTTTTCGGTTGTCTCTCTTCCGAGAATGATTTCATCTTATATCCATCTTGGAGTGAACCTCTTCCACCTCCTTTTGAGGAGATTTCTTTGGATTTCCTTCACACTACTTTCTATCATTCTCCTCGACCTTTGAACACCAATCTATTTCAATCACAAGAACTTTCTGCCTCTGACAATGTCCTTTATAAGGTCATTGCTCATTGTCTTCTCCCTATAGTTACCCGTGGTTTGGCTTTGGTTCGCCCTCCACACTTACTTCTCATGCATCTCTTTCTTTCATACTTAGACATCAATATTGGCCTAAATACCTTTCATTGCATCACTCATTTCATAAGGCCAAACAATGGGAAGGTTCATATTCCTTTTGGAAATGTCCTTACTCAATGGCTCAGCTCCGTAGGCATTGATGTCAATATAGGAGTCATTAAAGTCATGAATAGAAAATATGATCAAATGACTCGACGGAGCTTCTCCTTGGCGGGCCTGAAGGCCGACAGAGGATCCATTTTCTGGGACCCAGCACGACGACTAGCAGGTGGCGCTCCGGCACCAGAGGATGCCGCTGCGGAAGGAGTTGCTGAGGGTGTTGCTGAGGGAGCAGATGCGGGGGAGACTGCTGCAGGCGATACTGTTATGCCAGATCCATCCTTCGTTGCCCGTTTCGATGCTTTTGCGGAGCGGGTAGACACACGTTTTGAGGAGCTGCGCTTAGAGCATCAGGAGCTTCGCCGGGAGCATCAGGAGCTCCTCTCCCTCGTGAGAGGGGTGCATCTGCAGCAGCAGGACATCTTGGCGATTCTCCGCCCTGCTGCACCTGGACACCCACCTCACGATGGATCGTCATCTGCACCGATGGATGCTGAGGATGACGATCGTTAGCTCGCTTGTTTTTTTTTATTTTCTTTTTGGCCGTATGTACGACATAAACTCCTACTTGTGTCATAACTTTTGATTAATGAAATGAAATTGTGTCTTTGTTTTAATTCATTTCTATTAGTGTCTACAACTTGTTATTTGTCAAGTTTAGAAGTTGAGCATATAGTACGAAGTTATGAATATTGATACGACACAATTACACTTTTTGTGTCATAATTTTGTTATTTTGAATTTCGTATCAATCCATTAATCTGATGAACATATTTTTCGTCTAATATTTTTCATATGTTATAGTAGTCGAATAAAATGTGTAAGACGAGTTTCGTGATTTTTAGACACCCACGGAATTTTCTACGCATTTCAAACCTTGACTGAAAAATTCGATTTTCAGTTTTTCGATATCAATCGATCTGTTATTGCGCGATTGCCAAGGCAGCTTGATCGATGCCTATTCCTGAACGGTGACCTTTGTTTTGGAATAGAAAATGATTTTTCATCGGTTAAAAGGTTCAATTTTGGACATTATATGATTTCCACAGTATATACATGATAACTTGTATGGAAAGACGGATTTTCTTGGTGCACTGGTTTAGGGGGAGCTACATCCCTAATTTCTATAATTGTTGGTGCAAGGCTAGGACATATTTGCTTATTCTATTGCTTATGCCTTGCTTCACATGTTATTTCCCCATCATGAAACATGTCTTGGATTTAGGGGGAGCTTCATATCAATTTTATACCTTTGTTCAAGATATGTCAATTCTTCCTGCACTTATTGGATAAACTCTTCTCTTTTTGTTGTATGTCAAAGGGGGAGAAGGGATATTTAAGTTAGAATTCATATTGAAATATGTTTATATGTATGTGTTAAAGACCTAACTTAAATGATTGCCAAACATCAAAAAGGGGGAGATTGTTGGTGCAACAATGCCCCAAGCATTTATATATTTTGATGTTTGGATAATCATCTAAGTTAGGCAATGTTTTGTGATCTAATTGTAAACATGTTTAAGTGACAGGAAAATCCAAGTATGAAGACTTGGTAAAAGACAAGTCCAAGTGTGATCTTGGCAAAGAGAAGTCAAAGGAAAGGTCTTGGTCTTGGCAGTGTAAGTCCAAGCATGTAGTCTTTAGCCAGAAAGTCCAAGCAGTCCTTGGAAAAGAAAGACCAAAGGAAAGTCTTGGCGGCATAAGTCCAAGCATGTAGTCTTGGCGGCGTAAAGTCCAAGCGTACTTTAGCAAAGAAGAAAACCAAAGCATGACGAAACCGAAGGAAACTTTTGAAGGCAAGCGCATGGATGGAGTCGTGGACTCAAAGAAATCCTGGAGGCGCAAGGCTGATGGAGAAGCTAGAAGGTTAAGTCTAGGCTTAGGTTATGTTTTCAAGTATGAATTAGTCATACTTGGGGTGTGCCAGTCGACTGGAACATGGTGTCGGTCGAACTGGCCCTTAAAATGCAGCATTAGAGGTTGGAAGATCGCGTCAACAATCGGGGTTATCCTAATCGTGAGAGTCGACTCGCACTCGATCGCCAGATATAGCCGGGCAATGATCGCCATTATTTGCGCAATGATCACATAAATATCGGTTCGTAGTCGATTAGCTGCGGCTACGAGCAAGATTCGAATCGCCATCGCTGGGCCGATCGATAGTCTTCCGTGCGATATGACGACTGCAAATCCCGCGAATCCGGTTGTTCAGAAGCCGTTAGAATCGGCGGCAGTCGACTGATGTAATTCATCAGTCGACTGATAGACCTCCAACGGGAAAAAGAGGCTCTTTCCTATAAAAAGAGCCCAAGGGGAGCAAGAAGGGGCTAATGCATATATTCTGATCATTCTTCTAAGCTCCCACAAGTTTTCCAAGCTTTCTAAGTGTATTAATCTCCCTCCTCCTCTCAAAATCTTCATTGTCATCTTTTGTAAGAAGAGGAGGTCTTTGTAAAGAGAAAGCTTCTTAGTGAAATTGCTTGGGTTGATCCACCTTAAGGATCGCCATGGAGTAGGAGCGTTATCTCCGAACCACGTAAAGGCCTTGTTAGCATTGTTTTTGTATTTTTACATATATTATTTGTGCTTGCTTCCGCTAATCATTTTTGTAGAAACCGAAAAGCGCTATTCACCCCCCCCCTCTAGCTTCCAAACGATCACCAACACAATTCCCCTCCAATAGCTTCACAAAAGTCTTGGCGAAATCCCCCATCTTGAGCTCCATTTATAACCTGTATCAAACTAATTTCGTGCGCATCAGTCGACTGATCGTGACCATCAGTCGACTGGTCCTGTAGCCGTCGTCTCACAACGGCCAGATCCACGTTGGTCAAGTTCCAACGGATCACACATCAGTCGACTAATGGTACCCATCAGTCGACTGATAACCCATCAGTCGAGTGCTGGCGAGCTCGACTAGCTTCTGTGCTCGTGCACAGTGCGATCAGTCGACTGCTTCCCTTAAGCAGTTGACTGATGTCGACTTGATCCAGCCAAAACACCAGTCGAACATTGGTCGAACCCATACGACCTAGAGCAGTCGACTGGCACCTATGCCAGTCGACTGATGTCGGGTAAAACCTCAAACCCAAGTTGTTTGAGCCTTCCGACACTCAGTCTTAGCCACTTGGCTAAGTCCACCTTATCCCTTATGGATTTCCCCACCGAAGCTCTCTTCCCTCGGCCTACGTCCCTCGGATGCATCAAGCGCACGACTTCGCAATGCCATCCTTCGCGTCTCATGCCCTTGAAGTATGCTTCCCTTTGGGCTCACTCCATTCGTTCCTCGTTCGGCGTTCCCTCGGATGCACCATGTGCACGGCTTTGCAATGCCATCCTTCACCGACTCAAGGACCCCGAGCCTAGTGAACTTACCAAGTCCTCAAGACTTTCCACATGCACCAAGCACACGACTTCACAATGCATTTCTCACCAAGCTCCATGCTTGGATTTTCCATGCCAACTTCATGTTGGACTTTCCACACCAAGCCCCATGCTTGGATTTTCCATGCCAACTCCATGTTAGACTTTCCTATGACAATCCCATGTCATAAGTTTTGTCTATCATCAAAATACTGCTCGAGTCAAACTCGAGTCAACCTGGGCCGATTGCACCAACATATTGATTTTAAATAAAGATCATATAATTTGCTTTGAGTGTAGGGAGAAAGGGCATTACAAGAGCAAATGCCCAAAATTGGCTAAGAAGAAAACACCGACACCAAAAGTCAAAGGATGCCGGAGTCCCCACAATCAAGAGCAAAGAGCACATTGTGTGCTTCAAATGCAACCAAAAGGGGCACTACCGTAGTCAATGTTCTAAGAGAAGGAAGAAAGGGCAAGGAGGTGTATCTCATGTAGGGGGAGCTTCCCAAGCCAACCCTAAGGTAAATTTAATTAATGCACCTTCAATTCCTAAGGATAATAAGCATGCTAAGAATTATTTTAGCTCTCTTGCAATTATTAATGAAAAGCATGCTAGTAGGAAGAAATATGTTTGTCTAGGTGCCAAGCATGTTCATATATCTAAGGACAAACCTAGGACCAATAACACTAGAGCTATTTTACCTAGGGAATCAATTAGGAGAGTAGAGGAAAATTTGGGTATTAATCCCAAAAAGTCTAGGCACATGCCTAAGAAGAAGAGTAATTCCCAAAAGATTAATGAAAAATCAAAATTGGGAAAATTAGAATTAGAAAACCAAGTCTTGAAGTCAAGACTTGAAAGAATAGAAAAGATCCTTAGGATTATAGAAAATTCTATTCAAGGGTCAAATGCCCAAAAGTCAAGACCTAGGAAACAAGAAATGTCCAAGGGCAAGAAAGGTTTGGGTCACAAACCTATGTCCTACCATAATGTCTCATTTAATTATGGAACAATTTCTAGGTCTAGAAAGACCAAGGCTAATAGGGAAGCTATCCCTAAGACTAGCCATGGTGTTTGCTTAGTGGCTAAGGACTTAAGGAAAACCAAGAAAGTCACTAAGAAGGTCAAAGGGGGAGTTACCCCTAGGTTTGACTTAGGAAAGACTCAAAAGACTATGACTTCAAAGCCTAAAAGGGTCATTAGGAAGGTATCTAGGGAAGTTATCCCTAGTGAATACCTTGTTAACCCAAGGAGCTCCAATATGTATTGGGTTCCTAGGAGCGTGATCGATTCACGCTAGATGGGTTAGGGTGTGTCAACCCTAAGTGGATGGGTAGTTAACCTAGCCATGATGAGTTGACACATTAGGATGTGCCAATATGCTTTGAGAAGTTGAAAAATAATTAAATTGGTACAAATAGGTCTTAGAGGTATGGGTGTGCCATTTTGGGTTTATGGCACACTTGGGAGATAATGGTATTAAGGAAAAATAGAATGAATTCCTAGAAATGGCAATTTGGATTTAACACTTGGGTATTTTATACCTTAGTATATTTTTCTTTCCATGATTTATTTGCCTTGCCATGACATGACATCATTTTTATTTTTATCTCTAAAAATGTCATGATCATGTTTAGACTTATTTTTATATGTCATATATGCTAACATTTCATTTACATGCCATGACATCATGATTTTGGCACATGTTTAGTTATATCATATATATGTCATAATCATATCATGCATAAAATAAAATTGATTTAAGGGCCATTGGCATGACTTGAAGTCCCATGCATAAGGGAATCAAGTAGAGTTGCCTTAAAATATGCATGAGACCATTAAAGAACAAAAACCCACATCTCACTAGAATATTTGCCTTGAATGTGTTTTACACATATAGATACAAGTGAGATGTTTAGGAAAAAGGAATTAAAGGTTTCAAAAACATTTTGAAAAACCTTTGTGAAGTCTATCTTTTGATAGCTATCACCATTGAATGGGATGATACAAAGAGGGCTCAATATTGAAGCTTTTCTAAACTTTTGAACTTTGTGTCAATCTCACTAATTTGTGGGTAAAATAATTTTCCAATATTTTTCACCCATTATGATTGTAATAAGTAATATACGTACAAAATTTCATGATTTATCAACGTATGTATATTTACTTATGAATTTCAGAAATTTATTTATGAAAATCGAAATCGCAAATGCCGATCACATGAAGGAGGCCACGATGTGGAAGGAGTCGATCGTAGCTAAGAGAGTTGATCGACACGATTTCGTAAACCTTGGTGGTTAGGCCCATGTTCAGCTATGTTTTGGTCCCTTAACCACTCCTAACCCTAGGACATGCTTGGGAGAGCATTAGAAAGGGTTGAAATCCATTGGATATGGATTAGGAGAAGTGTTTAGGGAGAGTATCAATTTTAAGGTTGATGAGAGTTCATTGTTGAACTTTGCCTTAATTTTGATGGTTTTTGTGTTCCTATTGGCTTAGGGGCTTTCCAAAGACATTGTTGGTGCAATGATCAAGGGGGAGAAAGCCTTTAGAGGGAGGTATCCATCATGGGAAGATGGATGTGTATTTTTCCTAATGGGAGGAAAATTGAGGGATTGTGCCTCTCTTAAGTGATATGAGATTATCACTAGAAAGATTGAGGGCATGCCAAGGGGAAGATTGAAAGATCTCATTGGGATATGAGACATTGACACCCTCGAGGACCTTTTTGATGTTATGTCAAAAAGGGGGAGAAGTTACCAATTAGGGTTCATTGGAATTCTCATTGGGATATGAGAATTGCCAATATGGAAGAATTGGTAGACTTGAGATGGTAGTTTTGTCAATCATCAAAAAGGGGGAGATTGTTGGTGCAATCAGCCCAGGTTGACTCGAGTTTGACTCGAGCAGTATTTTGATGATATACAAAACTTATGACATGGGATTGTCATAGGGAAGTCCAACATGGAGTTGGCATGGAAAATCCAAGCATGGGGCTTGGTGTGGAAAAGTCCAAAGCATTGCGAAGCCGTGCGCTTGGTGCTTGGTGAGAAATGCATTGCGAAGCCGTACGCTTGGTGCATGTGAGAAGTCTTGAGGACTTGACAAGTTCACTAGGCTCGGGGTCCTTGAGTCGGTGAAGGATGACATTGTAAAGTCGTGCGCTTGATGCATCCTAGGGACCGTCGGATGGGGAGCGAATGGAATGAGGCCCAAGGGAAGCATACTTCGAGGGCAAGAGACGCAAAGGATGACGTTGCGAAGCCATGCTCTTGGCGCATCCGAGGGACGTAGGCCGAGGGAAGAGAGCTTCGGTGGGGAACTCCATGAGGGATGAGGTGGACTTAGCCAAGTGGATAAGACTGAGTGTCGGATGCTCAAACAACTTGGGTTTGAGGTTTTACCCGACATCAGTCGACTGGCATAGGTGCATGTCGACTGCTCTAAGTCAACTAGGGTTCGACTGGTGTTCAACTGAACAGGATTTGGTTGATCACCGACCGCCGAGGATGGCAATGATCGCTTGTACCCGATCGATGAGGGAGATCACCAACGTGATCGGGTGTTTTCACCACTGAAATGGTTTCGGCCGAGTGCTCGCACCAACACTCGACTGATGGTGTTACCAGTCGACTGATGGGTATCATCAGTCGAGTGTTGTGTGATCCGTTAGAACTTGACCAACGTGGATCTGACCGTTGTGAGATAATGGGTACAGGACCAGTCGACTGATGGTCATAATCAGTCGACTGATGGGCGCAAAATCAGCTTGATGCAAGTTATAAATGAAGCTCTAGAGGGAAGATTTCGCCAAGACTTTTGTGAAGCTATTGGAGGGGAATTACTGCTGCATTCCAGACCTTCATGAGCCATCTAAAGCAAGCAACAAGCAAAGGGTTCAAAGCAAGCGTTGTAAAGTGTTCTTTACGTGTATTTCATATTTGTCTTTATATTGCTTGTATTTCATATTACTTAGTGCAATTGCTTATGAGAGGTTTCTCCACCTCCGACGTGTTGTCGAGAAGGAGTGTTAATTAGTATCGTGCGCATAACTAGGGCTCGGTGAGCTCGCCCGTGGAGTAGGAACCATTTGGTTCTGAACCACGTATATCTTGTGTATTGCGTGTGATTATTTTATTGTTATTTCTATTGTTTCCGCTGCGTATATTAACGACAATTGTAGACAAGCACGCAAGAACGAACGACTTCCGCTCATACGACGATTAAGGCTATTCACCCCTCTCTAGCCGGCCACCGATCGACCCTACAAATCTAGACTCCATGATCCTATAGATCTAGGTAGCTTTCGCATCTCACAAACACCTAGGATTACCTATTTGTGGATTGAGCCACAATGATGGGCGTGAGATGTTAGGATTGCACCCCTGGTTCCAGATGTAGATCAAGTGCATCGACATGAACCAACATGGGATTTACAAGATCAAATCAATCACTTCAGTGACTAACTCTAATTTAAAGCTTGATGATTAATTCTATATCATTTGAGCTAGTAAAGCGTTGGACATTTGCTTTAAGGATAATTTTTAGATGTGTATTTTCAATATTTAAATTTAATATTTAGGAATTCATGCTTGGACTTATTCCCTATCACTTTTGCATTGAAGTTTTGAAAAGTTGAAAAATTTAAAAATTTAAAAAATTTTGAATTATTCAGGGGGAGATTTTGGAGTTTTGAAAAAAAAAAGTTGAATTTTTTTGATTTTTTTAATTTTTTTTGAATTATTCAGGGGGAGAGTTTGGAGTTTTAAAAAAAAGTTGAAAAATTTTGAAAATTTTTTAAATTTTTTTTGAATTATTCAGGGGGAGATTTTGGAGTTTTGAAAAAAGTTAAAAAAATTTGAAAATTTAAAAAAAAAATGAATTATTCAGGGGGAGATTTTGGAGTTTTGAAAAAAGTTGAAATTTTTTAAAAATTTTGAAATTTTTTTGAATTATTCAGGGGGAGTTTTTGAAATATTTGAAAATTTTGAAAAATATAAATATTATTCAGGGAGTGTCAAAAAGTTGCAAATTTTTAAGTTTGAAATTTTTTATAGTTTGACAATTTTTGAAGTTAGAAATATTGTTGAAAAGCTTAAAGTAAATCAAATTTCAAAGTTTTTTTTGAGTTTGATAATTTGTCATGTTTGTGAAGCCTTAACTTTCCACTACATTATGTTGGCATATTTTTAACTTAATCCTTATTTTTATGTATGCCAAAGGGGGAGTGAAGAGATATAAAATTATAGACTTAAAAAGAGATATAAAGTTATGTGGATACAAAAATTTGATAAGGACCTATGCATCTCATACATGGTTAAATTTATGCATGACAAAAATTGTTAATTCATATTTTATACATGTCAAAATATGGAGATTGGTATTTGATTCTCCTAACTTTAACTGATGTGTTGTCATACATTAAAAAGGGGGAGATTGTTGATGCAGTAAGCATCACTCCTTAATTTTGATGTATGAACCATAGTTAAGAGTTAGGATCCACTTGTGATCTAATATAGGTGTTAAGTGTGTAGGCTTAATAAGAAGTCCTAGTAGGTCGTGTTGACTGGATACTAGGCACGTATCTTGACAGATCAGGAGGACCGGACACTAGGCATGAAGTCCAGATGGGTCGCGTGGACCGAACATTTGGCATGAAGACCGGTTGGGTCAGGAGATCGGACAATCGACAAAAAGTCCAGCTGGGTCAGGTAGATCGGACAGTTGGTGGAAGCCCTGGTGGGTCAGATCGGATGTCAAGAATGATAAGTCCGGCAGGTAGTCGACAGGTAAGCCTCGAGTGTAAAGGTGAGGCCGAGTCCTCTTAGGGGGACAAAGCTAGGCGTCGATTCGACGAAAAGTCCACGTGGGACGTAGTATTCGAGATTGAGCAGTATTACTACTGTTATCATATTTTATATCTTGTACTAATCCTATTTTGAAGAGAACAGTCAACTGAATGGATTCAAGTCGATTGAAGTCCAGTCGACTGGATTCCTATTTGGCAGGATCAGCTGGTGATCGATCGAAGATCATGCGACACAGATGGAAAGGGCTTGAGTCGACTAAAGAGCTTGAGTCGACTGAAGAGGAAAAATTCTCGATGCGGAGCCGAGTGATGTGGAGTCGATTGGAGAGGATTCAGTCGACTGGAAGACCATGAATTCCATATCGACGGGCTGATGTGGAGTCAACTGGAAGACATTTCAGTTGACTAGAAAGAATTTATAAAAGTTGTGCTCGACCAGATCCAATTATCAAATTCTATTTATGTCGAAGTGCTGTCAAAATTTCCTCATGACCACAAGAGCTTCAACCATTCTGAAGGACTCTTTTCCGACACCTTATGCTGCATCCTATCCTACATATTGTGTCGGTATAAAATAGTCATTAATTTTTTTTATTTCTCTTGTAAATTTAATTTCAAGAGAGAGTAGGTTGTTACTCTTCTCTTACATTTGTAAAAAGTGAACTCCCTCCGAAGTCGAGAGTTCTCGAATCGGAGGGTATTATAGAGATTGCTCATCGAGGTAGCTCTTGGTAGAGCTACGAGCCTTGGAGTAGCAACCTAGTCTGGGTTGTGAACCAAGTAAATCGCTAGTGTCTTTGACTGCATTTAATTTCTGCTGTGTACTCGTATTAAAATTATTAAAAAATTATTAAACACCGAGATTCACCCCTTCTCTCGGTTTACTAGATCCTACAGTAACCATCTAAGCAATTCAAGAATCTAATCTCTACATAAATAGTAAATGTAAACAGATTCCTATCCACTTATGAAACATAATATAAATTGTAAATAATTAAATTAGAATTAAAATCATCAATATTAATTTTAAGAACCAAAATAAAAACATAGCCCTAGATGCCATTTTAAATGAAAATAGTTGGTGCAATCAACCCAGGTCACGATTGACCAGACTCGAGTTTGATTCGAGTAGTATTTTGATATTTGACGATGAGTTGACCATTGTTTGACAATGGATTGACTATATGGTTGACATGAGTTGACTATATGATGGAGAAGTCTAAGTGGGATACTTGGCATGGAAAGTCCAAGCATAAGTCTTGGCAATTGGAAAGTCCAACATGGGTTAACATAGAAAGTCCAAGGGTGTAGTCTTGGCCATGTAAATCCAAGTGTGTTGTCTTGGCGGTGAAAGTCCAAGTCATTAGTACTTGGCATTTGGGAAGTCCAAGGGTCGATATTGGCAGCGTAAAGTCCAAGGGTTGATATTAGCGGCATAAGTTTAATGGTTGATGACGTAAAGTCCAAGAGTGTGCCTTGGCAGCGTAAGGCCAATGTGCCTTGGCGATGTAGACTAGCTTAGCATGACAATAGCCGATGGAAATACTTGAAGGCTAGGGTATGGATGAACAAGTCATTGATGACTTAAAGGGATCCAATAGGCATGAGGCTAATGGAGGTGGCTAGAAGGCTTAGGTTTAGGCTGAGGGTGGTCTAGCAAGTATGAGGGCATCATACTTGGGGTAAACCTCATGGTTGAGATGTAGCAGTGAATTGGAGTTATGGACCAATTGACTGGTCAAGTGTTTGATAGGTGGAATTATGACGATTAGTATCACATGAGTCGATTAGCGTTCATTGCGGAAGTAGCCTTGGCGATCGATTGCGATGATAGGCGATCAACTACTACTGGTGTTGGTTGTTGGTGCAATCGACCCAGGTCACAATTGTCTGGACTCGAGTTTGACTCGAGCGATATTTTAATATTTAACATTGATGTTTGACATTGATGTTTGATAATGTTTTGGGGAGATTGTTGGTGCAATCGACCCGGGTCATGATTGACCGGATTCGAGTTTGACTCGAGGAGGATTTTGATGGTCGACTGGAGTTGACCATGTCATGAAAAGTCCAAGCCTTGAGTACTTGGCATGTAAAGTCCCAGCATGGGTCTTGGCAAGGAAAAGTCCAACATGGGTTGGCATTTGGAAAGTCTAAGGGTGTAGTCTTGGCCATGTAAGTCTAAGGGTGTAGTCTTGGCGATGAAAGTCTAGGTCATGGGTACTTGGCATTTGAGAAGTCCAAGGGATTTGATATTGGCGGCGTAAAGTCCAAGGGTGAAGTCTTGACAGTATAAGTCTAATGGTTGGCGGCGTAAAGTCCAAGCGGAGTCTTAGCAGCGTAAGTTCAATGTGCCTTGGCAATGTAGACACCGTTAGCATGACATAGCCGATGGAAGCACCTGAAGGCTAGCGTATGGATGAATAAGTCATGGATGACTTGGAGGGATCCGATAGGCGCGAGGCTAACGAAGGTGGCTAGAAGGCTTAGGTCTAGGCTAAGGGTGGTCTAGTAAGTATGGGGGCACCATACTTGGGTTAAAACCTCATGTTGGGCCGAATTTGGTCACCGATCGATCATTAGATCGATCGACCGATGGCGATGGCTACCATTGAGGGCGCCATCCGACGAGATTTTTATCGTGACTATAGACGCTTCGTAGCCGATCGGGAAGTCACGACGACGTTAGCAAGATCGATGATGTCATCGCTGATCGCCAAGAGATCTGTTGGAATTTTTCCAACGTGGATCAAGCCATTGTCTCACGAAAATAGTGTTGGCGATCGGGCCTTATGGCAATGATCGCGTGTAAATCCGTGTCGCGAGGTATGATAAAAAGGAGCTCGACGGGAGGGATTTTGGCAGCGATTTCTTAGACGTTCTTGAGGTGATTTGCTATTGTAAATCAGGGTCTTCAACCACAGTTCAAGCGATCAACAAGCAAGCATTCAAAAGAGTGTTTGTAAAGTTTTTCTTTGCATAGATTGTTGTATTCCTTTTGTATTTGCTTGTTTTACTTTGTATTACTTAGTGTAACCTTTGTACGAGGTTTCTCCGCCTCTGATGTATTGTCGAGAAGGAGTTTATTGTTTAGTGGTGTTTGTGGCATCGCTAGAGCTCTTTAGAGCTCGATCCGTGGAGTAGGAATCATTCGGTTCCGAACCACGTTATATTCTTGCGTTGTGATTGTGTTTCTTGTTATTTCTATTTGTTATTATTATTCCGCTGTGCTAACAATAGTGTAGATGATCAAACGCGAACGAATTCCATTGACGCATCGAAATGTGCTATTCACCCCCTCTAGTGGTTATCGAATCTTCTACAATTGGTATTAGAGCCCGGGGCTCTTCTACGGACTAACACTCGGGAGCAAAAGACGCTAGAGGGAAAGAAGATGGATTTTCAAGAAAAACTAGGATGGGACATCAACACACCACCACCATACGATCAGGAAGATTTTTCGGTGTGGAGGGATAGAATAGAGACATTCTTGATGATGGACATAGAAGATTGGTTCATCGTCATGGAAGGTTTTGAACCACCTAGGAACAAGAAGGGAGAGGTCTTGAAGTTGAAGAAGTGGACCCAAGAGCAACGTCTTAAGTTCAAGACCGAAGTTAAGGTAACAAAACTTTTAGAAGATTTGATACCTAATGATGTTTTGTCTAGGCTAGGAGATTACATGGATGCCAAGGAGCTATGGAGCAAGTTGGCAAGATTCCATGAGGAGCCCAAAGAACAAGAGTGCTCATCGGTTCAGTTGGAGGAGGAGACCGAAGAAGAGAGCACATCATCCTCATCATAAGAAAGTGATGATTCATAAGTTGATGGAGAATCAACATCCGAATCGGGATTGGTGGAAGAAGAGGAAGAAGTCGGAGAAGCCTCCACCTCTAGAATTGAGGGGGAGGAGATTAGAGCATCTACACCGGAGCAACCTCAAGTGGAACCATCAACCTCCGGTCGAAAATATGAACAAGCTCAAGAGGCTTCCACCATGGACCTAGGTAACTCAAACATATGTGTTAATAATAAAATGCATATAATATGTTTTGAGTGTAGAGAAAATGGGAACTATAAAAGCAAGTGTCCAAAAAGAGTAAAGAAGACTCCACCGGCGCCTAAAAGTCAAGAGAAGTCAAATGAAGCCAGAGTCCCCACCAAGAAGAGCAAGGAGCACGTGGTGTGCTTCAAATGCCATCAAAAGGGACATTACCGAAGTCAATGTCAAAAGGGAAAGAAAAATACCCAAGAAGAAGCATCACATGTAGGGGGAGCTAAGGCTAACCCTAAGGTATATTTTAATAATGCACCTTCTAGCTTAAATGTCAAAAAGCATGCTAGGAATAATTTTAACAATCTTGCTATTGTACATGAAAAGCATGCTAGGAACAATGAATACTGTTTAGGAGCTAAGAAGGTCAACCTTAGGAATAAGGAGAAATTTGGGACTAATGTCTCTAAAATAAATTTATCTAAAGACAAATCTAGGTCAAATAATTCTAGACCAATTCTACCTAGGGAGACAATTGTTAGGATCTTTGTAATGGTTAGAGGGGGGGGGGTGAATAGCGCATGTTCGTTCGTTGATGGAATTTGATCGTGATCGTCTCTACAATTTCGTTAGTACGCAGTGGAAAAAGAAATAATACAATAATGAAATAAACAATCACACATGAACACAGTTGTTTAACGTGGTTCGAAACCGCACGGTTCCTACTCCACGGATCGGGTTCGTACGAACCCTAGCGATGCCAATCACACACCACTATAAAACACTCCTTCTCAACACAAGTTGGAGGCGGAGAAACCCTTACAAACTACTCTTACAACAATAAGAGATGAATACAAGCAATATACAATAATACAATGCAAAACTAGTAAAGAAAACAACTTTACAAATGCCTTTGGATTGCTTGCTTATTGATTGCTTGAATCATGGTTGAAGACCCTGATTTGCAATAGCAAATCGCCTCAAGACGTCCAAGAAATCGATGCCAAATTCCTCCATCACGATCTCCTTATAAAGCTTCAACCTGTGCTGAAAAAAGTCGATCAGTCGACTGATGCCACTGTTGTCGTGAGACAACGGCTAGATCCACGCTGGATAAGTCCAACGGATCTACCATCAGTCGACTGATCAAACCCATCAGTCGACTGATGATGTCCTCACTCGACTGCTGGTCCTAGTGGTCGAGTGAGACTACACTCTGTGGCTGAATTCCCGAGCACCCCGACCGATCATGCAATCCCGATCGCCGAGCCATCACCGACCGCCATCCTCCTCTCGGCAATGATCGCAGCTACTTCCCATAGTCAAACCCTAGTTGACTCGGTCCAGTCGACTGCCACATGGAACCAGTTACTGGCACACCTCAAACATGAGGTTTTAGCCCAAGTATGGTGCCCCCATACTTTCTAGACCACCCTTAGCCTAGACCTAAGCCTTCTAGCCACCTCCATCAGCCTCACGCCTCTCGGATCCCTCCAAGTCATCCATGACTTGTTCATCCATCGCGTTATCCTTCAGGTGCTTCCATCGGCTATGTCATGCTAACGGTGTCTACACCGCCAAGGCACATTGGACTTACGCTGCCAAGACTTCGCTTGGACTTTACGCCGCCAACCATTGGACTTATGCTGCCAAGACTTCCGCTTGGACTTTACGCAGCCAATATCAAACCCCTTGGACTTCTCATGCTAAGACTCAAGCTTGGACTTCCCCTTGCTCTCAAATGCCAAGACCATGCTTGGACTTTCCCTTGCCAACCCATGTTGGACTTTTACATTGCCAAGACCCATGCTTGGACTTTTCATGTGCCAAGTGTCCCACTTGGACTTTTCATTCCAAGTACTCAAGACTTGGACTTTACCAAATGTCAAGTGTTCCACTTGGACTTTCCATGCCAAATACCCATGACTTGGACTTTACCTTGACAATTATATTGTCATATATTTTTGTCGAACATCAAAACATCACTCGAGTCAAACTCGAGTCCTGGTCAATCGTGACCTGGGCCGATTGCACCAACAATCTCCCCCTTTTTGATGTTTGACAAAAACCAAACAAATCATTGAGTTAGAACACTAACTCAAATCCCTTACCAATTATCCCAAATTGGTAAACTTAAACATTCTCCAAATGTTCTCCCCCAAACATTCTCCCCCTTTTTGACTAACATCAAAAAGGTTATCTCTCCAAGGAGGTCAAAGTCTCATGTCCCAATGAGATCTTACAATCTCCCCCTTGGTCCAAAAATACCTAGGATGCCTACCATCTTCCTAGTGATAAGTCCCATATCACTCAAGAGAGGCAATCCTATTTCCTCTCCCAATTTCCAAATTGGGTATCAAAAACCCATCAATTTTCCCAATTGATGATACTCTCCCAATAACTTCTCCTCTTCAAGGAGAAAAAACACATCCATCATCCCAAGATGGATACCTCCCCCTAAAGGCTTGCTCCCCCTTGACCATTGCACCAACAATGTCCTTGGGAAGTCCCTAAGCCAATAGGAACTCTAAGCCATCAAAATTAAGGTAAGAAATTCAATATTGAACTTTTCAACACCTTAAAATTGATACAAACCCTAAATACCTCTCATAATCCATATCCAATGGATTTTCACCCTTCATCATGCTTCCCAAAGCATATCCTAGGGTTAGGAGTGGTTAGGGACCTTAACCGCAGCTGAAATCGGGTTAAACAACCTTGGTTACCCCGAAATCAGGCTATCAGTCGAGTGATTCAGAAATCAGTCGACTGACACGCCCATCAGTCGACTGACACCCAGGGGCAGTCGACTGATTACTGAAAATCTCGATTTTCAGTTATCAGAAATGAGTTTTGGAAAATCATAACTAATTATACGTATATCGAAAAATCACGAAATTTGATACGTATAATACTTATGACCAATACAATGGGTGAAAAATGTTTGAAAAATATTTTACCCATAAAATAGCGAAATTGATACAAAATCCAAAAGTGACTAAAAACTTTGAAGTTTAAGCTCACTTTGTATCAATCTCATCAATGGTGATTGCTATCAAAAGATAGACTTCACCAAGATTTTTCAAAATGATTTTAAAATATTTTCAAAACCCTATTTTGGATCATATTCCTTGGGCTCTATGTACATGACTTGTACACAAGCTTTCCTAATGATCCACATGTTGAGTTAAGATGAGTTTGGGTTCAACTAGATGCAAAAACTATGCACCTTGAACTTAACTCATATCCTAGCATCTCACATGTATCTAGGGTGTATAAATACACATACATGTCAATTGGATGTGAGATGTGGGTTTTGGTTCATTTAATCTAGGGTTTCATGCATTTCCTAGGCAACCCTACTTGATTCTCTTATAAATGGGACTTCAAGTCATGCCATTGTCCTTAGTTTAATTTTAATCAATTAAATGCATGAAATGATCATGGCATAAAGATAGCAATAATTAAGCATGGCCAATGATCATGATGTCATGGCATATGAGAAAATCTAAAAACACATGACATTTAAAACCTTAATCCTAAAACATGAACATGACATATACAATGAATAAACGTAAGCATGATGTCATGACATGTTATATGACAAACAAAGCATGACATATAAAATATATAGGTATAATAATACCTAAATCTTAATATTAATTGCCATTTGATATAATTCATCATATTTTTCCATATTTCTACTTTTCTCCCAAGTGTGCCAAAAACCCAAAATGGCACACCAACCTCTAAACCTAAATTGTGCCAATTTGATCATTTTATCAAACTTCTCAAATAATATTGGCACATCCTAAAATCTTTTAGAATTAAGACTCAAATGTATTTCCAAGGTGACCCTAACCTTGAAAATAACCTAAAGTGCCACCTTTATCATGGTTGAGTTAACTACCCATCCAATCAAGGTTGGCACACCCTAACCCCATCTAGCGTGAATCAATCACGCTCTTTGGAACCCAAAACCTATTTGAGCTCCTAGGGTTAATTAGGTATTCCTTAGGGATAACCTCCCTAGATACCTTCCTAATGACCCTCCTAGGCTTATTAGCCTTGGTCATTTTGGTCTTACCTAGGTTGACTCTAGGGGTAACTCCCCTTGCAATCTTCTTAGTGGCCACCCTAGGTTTCCTAGAAACCTTAGCCACTAGGCACAACCCTTGGTCAACTCTAGGGGTGACTTCCCTATTGACCTTGGTCTTCCTAGACCTAGTTTGTGTTCCATAATCAAATGGAACACTGTGATAGGTTTCCTTGGGCTTAGGTTTGCCCTTGGATGAATCTAGTTTCCTAGGTCTTGATTTTTCACCATTAGACCTTAGGCTTTGACTTCTCGACCCTAAATGTTGACCTCTTGACCCTTGAAATTGATTTTGCATTTTTGCAAGGGTCTTCTCCATCTTTTCAAGCCTTGACCTCAAGACTTGATTTTCCTTTTCCAATTGCCCAATTTTTGAATTTTTAGTTAATCCTTGGGCATGGGTCTTCCTAGGCATATGCCTAGTCCATTTGAGATTAAGACCTAGGTGTTCTCCTATTTTCCTAATTGATTCCCTAGGTAAGATATTTTTAGGGACATTAGTCCCAAATTTTTCCTTATTCCTAAGGTTGACTTTCTTAGCTCCTAGATAAAATTCCTTATTTCTAGCATGCTCTTTGTGATAGATAGCAAGATTGCTAAAATTATTTCTAGCATGCTTTTTGACATTATTTGAATAAAGAGCTTTATTTAAAAATACCTTAGGGTTAGCTTTGGAAGCTCCCCCTACATGTGTAGCTCTCTCTTGGATCTTCTTCTTCCCCCTAGGACATTGATTCCTATAATGTCCTTTTGAATTGCACTTGAATCATATAACATGCTCCTTGCTCTTTTGACTTGGAGAACCGGCATTCTTTGACTTTTGTTGACTTTTGGGTGCCGGAGGAGCTTTCTTAACCTTCTTTGGGCACTTGCTCTTGTAGTGCCCGGTTTCCCTACACTCAAAACATATTATATGCATTTTATTATTAACACATATGCTTGAGTTACCTAGGGTGATGGTAGGTGCCGGAGTTGAATTTTGAGCTTCCTCATCTTGACTGGATGTTGAAGGCTCTTCTTGAGGTTGCTCCGGTGTAGATGGTCTCTCCTCCTCAATCCTAGAAGTGGATACTTCTTCAACCTCTTCTTCTTCTTCTTGTTGGACCGATGATGAGTTTTCATGGAGCTTTGCCACTTGGCTCCATAACTCCTTAGCATCCATAAAGTCCCCTACCATACACACAATATTATTAGGGACCAAATTAAAAATAAAATTTACTACCTTTACGTTTTTCTCGAAGGCTTGAATTTGATCTTCACTCCATCTCTTCCTTTTGTGGAATCCACGTTTTGGTCCTCTTGGAAACTCAAATCCTTCCATTAATAGGGACCACCCCTCAAAATCTTTCATCATAAAAAAATCTTCAATCCTTTTCTTCCAAGAATTGAAGCCTTCTCGTCCATAGAATGAATAAGGGACCGGTGTGTTGATGTCCCATCCTAATTGTTCTTGGACTTCCATCTTTCCCTCTAGCGTCTTGACTCCGGGTTGTTAATCCGTAGAAGAGCCCCGGGCTCTGATACCACTTGTTAGGATCTTTGTAATGGCTAGAGGGGGAGTGAATAGCGCGTGTTCGTTCGTTGATGGAATTCGATTGTGATCGTCTCTATAATTTCGTTAGTACGCAGCGGAAAAAGAAATAATACAATAACGAAATAAACAATCACACATGAACACAATTGTTTAACGTGGTTCGGAACCGCACGGTTCTTACTCCACGGATCGGGTTCGTACGAACACTAGCGATGCCAATCACACACCACTATAAAACACTCCTTCTCGACACAAGTTGGAGGCAGAGAAACCCCTTACAAACTACTCTTACAACAATAAGAGATGAATACAAGCAATATACAATAATACAATGCAAAACTAGTAAAGAAAACAACTTTACAAATGCCTTTGGATTGCTTGCTTGTTGATTGCTTGAATCGTGGTTGAAGACCCTGATTTGCAACAACAAATCGCCTCAAGACGTCCAAGAAATTGATACCAAATTCCTCCATCACGAGCTCCTTATAAAGCTTCAACCTGTGCTGGAAAAAGTTTATCAGTCGACTGCTCGGGACCATCAGTCGACTGATGCCACTATTGTCGTGAGACAATGGCTAGATCCACGCTGGATAAGTCCAACGGATCTACCATCAGTCGATTGATCAAACCCATCAGTCGACTGATGATGTCCTCACTCGACTGCTGGTCCCAGCGGTCGAGTGAGACTACACTCTGTGGTCGAATTCCCGAGCACCAGTCGACTGCTAGGCCACTTCCCGCAGTCAAACCCTAGTTGACTCGGTCCAGTCGACTGCCACATGGCACCAGTCGACTGGCACACCTCAAACATGAGGTTTTAGCCCAAGTATGGTGCCCCCATACTTTCTAGACCACCCTTAGCCTAGACCTAAGCCTTCTAGCCACCTCCATCAGCCTCACGCCTCTCGGATCCCTCCAAGTCATCCATGACTTGTTCATCCATCGCGCTAGCCTTCAGGTGCTTCCATCGGCTATGTCATGCTAACGGTGTCTACACTGCCAAGGCACATTGGACTTACGCTGCCAAGACTCCGCTTGGACTTTACGCCGCCAACCATTGGACTTATGCTGCCAAGACTCCCGCTTGGACTTTACGCAGCCAATATCAAACCCCTTGGACTTCTCATGCCAAGACTCAAGCTTGGACTTTCCCTTGCTCTTAAATGCCAAGACCATGCTTGGACTTTCCCTTGCCAACCCATGTTGGACTTTTATATTGCCAAGACCCATGCTTGGACTTTTCAAGTGCCAAGTGTCCCACTTGGACTTTTCATGCCAAGTACTCAAGACTTGGACTTTACCAAATGCCAAGTGTTCCACTTGGACTTTCCATGCCAAGTACCCATGACTTGGACTTTACCTTGACAATTACATTTTCATATATTTTTATCGAACATCAAAACATCACTCAAGTCAAACTCGAGTCCTGGTCAATCGTGACCTGGGCCGATTGCACCAACAACAATTAGAAAGGTACAAGAGCACCTAGGTTTTAACTCCAAATGGACTAGGCATATGCCTAGGAAGAACAATGCCCAAAGATTAAATCAAAATTCTAAAATTGGACAATTAGAGTTGGAAAATCAAGCCTTGAGATCATGGCTTGAGAAACATGAAAAGACCCTTGCAAAAATGACAAATCAAATGCAAAGGTCAAATGGTTAAACTCTAGGGTCTAGAAGTCAAAGTCAAAATCTACGGCATAGGAGACTAGAGTCATCCAAAGGTAAGAAAGGTTTGGGTCACAAACCTATGCCTAAGGTGACTTATCATAGTGTTCAATTTTGATTATGGAGAACAAACTAGGTCTAGGAAAGCCAAGGTTACTAGGGAAGTCATCCCTAAGGGTAACCAAGGTATGTGCCTAGTGGCTAGGGTTTTGAAGAAACCTAGGGTGACCACTAAGAAGGTTACAAGGGGAGTCACCCCTAGAGTTTACCATGGCAAGACCACAATGAACAAGGCTAACAAGCCTAGTGTTGGGGGATCGAAACGGCCAGCTAGAGGGGGGTGAATAGCCCTCTTTCGATGGATGTCGTAATTTACTCATCTACACATAAGATTAGTGCAAGTGGAAATAATAAAGCAAGACAAGTAAATATAAAAGACAAGAATACAAACGCTAACACAATATGTAACGTGGTTCACGGCTACGTCGCTAATCCACGACCCGATTCGTCCTCGGTGAATCACTCTGCCAAAACCAATCCACTATTGGTCTCTCCTTTGCACCAAGCTAGGTGGAGGTAACCTTTACAATCAAGATCACTCTTCTTACAATAAGAATGAAGTAAAAGCAAGTAAGAAGAGTGGGAAGACGTTTGTAGCACTTTGGGAGAAGATTAGAGTTGAAGCATTAACCTCCCAAATCCCCATCCCCTTCCTTTTTATAGAGGAAGAGGGTTTCTTCCCGTTGACATAGGAGTAGTCGACTGATGTCCCAATCAGTCGACTGGTCCTGTAGCCGTTGCCCAATAACGACCGCTTTCCACGTTGGATCTCATCCAATGGTACTGGCATCAGTCGACTGATATTACCATCAGTTGACTGATGCTCGATCAGTCGAGTACTTCGCGAAGTCGACTACATTCTGTGCCCGTGCACAATGCTGTTAGTTGACTGCCATTCCCTGGCAGTCGACTGCCATCGACATCAGTCGACTGCCGTCGACATCAGTCGACTGCCAGTCCATGGCAGTCGACTGCCAAGCACTAAACCCTAGTCTTAAACCAGTCGAACCGAGTTCGACTCAGAGCAGTCGACTGCCAGTCCATGGCAGTCGACTGGTGTCGGGAAAACTCATCCGACACTTAGCCAAATGACCAAGTTTCACCTAAGAGCTATCTCTTCTCGGGTTACATTCGCTCACTCTCATCCCTCGGAGTCCCTCGCCTTCGAAGTTCTCTTCGTTCGCGGCCACGTCCCTCGGATGTGCCAAGCGCACGACTCTGTAGTGCCATCCTTCGTGTCTCGCCTTGAAGTCTACTTCCTCCGGCTTCACTCCAAGCTCCTCGTCCGGCGGTCCCTAGGATGCTCCAAGCGCACGACTTCCGCAAAGCTATCCTTCACCGACTCAAGGACCGAGTCATGAGTTGTGAAACTCGCCTAGGCTTCCATGTGCGAATTACTAAGTCCTGCAAGACTCCAACGCACATATAAAATCATAATAACAACCTAACTTAAACCCTTTGCCACACACATCAAAACCTTATCATGGCAAGAGATTGCCCTAACAATCTCCCCCTTTTTGATGTGTGGCAATCCGTTTAAGTTAGGTACAAACATTTGATAGACATTTTTAAGGTAAGAAGGCATGTAAACATAAACATGATATAGCAACATTCAACTCCCCCTTAATCCATGAAATTTCTCATATTTCTCCCCCTATCATAATTTACTTAAACATAATCATTTCTCCCCTTTTGACACCATCAAAAAGATTAACACTAAGTTATAAACTCATGGCATCAAATATAATAGAAGGAAAATACCAAAAATTAGTCTAAAACCTGAATTCGGCCTTAACTAGTCTAATTTTCAGGCCACCAGTCGACTGGTTCAGACTACCAGTCGACTGGCACAAGCATATCGGAATTTCTGATTTTTCTGGACGAATTTCAGAAATGCATTAAAAAAATGCATTAAAAATTCCAGAAAATTCGAAAAATCATGAAATTTGAGAAACATATTTATTGTAAGTATATCTATCAATGAAAAATAGTTTCCTATTAAAAATCATTATATTTTCAAGTATTTGTGAAAAATCCAAAAGCTTTAAAAACCACTAGGTTTTTGATCATTCTAGTATCAAGTTTACCACCTAGTTTTGCATCCAATTGTTTCAAAACATGAATACACAGATTTTAAAGTAAGAAATTGTTTTGAAAACTTATGAAATATCCAACCATGATCTTTGGGCAATATGTCTATGAATTAAACATAAGCCTTCCCCATGATTGGTCTATTATTGCTAATTTGACACATTAAATGACCATCTAAATGCCATAAGCATTAGTGGACATTTGTATCATCCTAACATCTCACTCATGCTAAGTTTTCAATCAAGGTAGCCTATAGTAAGTGTGAGATGTATCCTAGAGGGTATTTATACATACTTAACCATTATATTCATGCAATTCTATCAAGGTTAAGTATCATCCTAACAATCCTCATGATCATAAAGACATATATGTGTGAATTTCACATTATTATCATGAAATACATGTATTCATCAATTTTTAATCATGCATTAGGTATTATATCATGATAATAAGTCAAATATCACCTAAGTCATGATTTAACACTATTTCTCATGATGATGTGCCAAATTTCAAAATCATAAATCATGATTGCACATATACATATCAATTACATTAATTATCATGATATAAGAATTATTATCTATTTTTGGGCACATTATCATCACCCAACACTATTTCAAAAATGTTTTCCCGCCATCCTAAGTCAACCAAAAATATGATATAGGTCAAGTCCATATGGTTGACTATCCTAGGGTTTTTCTAACCCTTAAGGATGGATTTTGGAACCCAAAATAGGTTCTTTCCTATGGGGTTCACAAGATACTCCTTGGGTATCCATTTCCTAGCGATTACCTTCTTTTTATCTTGTCCCCTAGCAATTAGGCATTTATAGGCCTTTTCATTTTTCTTTTCTTTATAACCTAGGCCTTTCTTATTAAAACTTGCCCTTTGGCTCCCAATTATCATATTCAATGTGTTGGAGCCAATTGTGAATTTTTCTAGGGCTTTTGTCAAATAGTCTACCTTTTCCCTTAAAGCCCTATTTTCATCCATACATGCATCACTAACATTAAATGGGATATATTCATGTGAGCATGCATCATTTAAGCTAGAAGAAATATTTTCATTTTCATTTAAGCATGCTTTTTCTGGTTTATTTTCTAGATCCTTAATTTAATCTAGCATGCTCTTATTCTTCTTCTTAGCTCTAAATAAATCCCTAGTTAAGCTAGAGACCATGGAAACTATTTTCTTGGGAGTTAGATTTGTTACCATAGTCTCCATGTCCTCTTCTTCTTCTTCGGATGAGGATGTAGAGGAGGCTCCCCCTTCACTTGAGCTCTCTCCACTTGAGCTTGATTCTTCATTTTCGGTGGAGGAGCAATCCAAGTCATCAAAGGCCATCAATGCAAGGTTGGAGTAGACATGTTCTTCTTCTTCGGATGAGGAAGATGAAGAAACATCATCCCATGTCTTTGCTTTGAATGCCTTAGCCTTCTCCTTTTCTTTTGCCTTCTTCTCCTCTTTCTTCTTGCTCCCCTTTTTCTTCTTCTTTTCTTCTTTCTTTTTCTTCTCTTCCTTGCTCTTGTTTAGGAGGGGACAATTATCCCTTATGTGTCCCTCTCCTTGGCAATTGTAGCAAATGATTTTCCCCCTTGGTCTTCTATTCCTATCATTTGATTTGTTAAATCTAAAACCTTTTAATGCACGTCTTACCCTCCTTACCATATAAGCTTCTTCCATGCTATCCATGGAGGAGGAGGAGGATGCTTCATCATCGGAGGAGGAAGGGATCTCTATCTTCTTCTTCCCCTTGTTTGCCAATAGTGCCATTCCCCTTGAAGGTTGGATTCTAGGCTCTTCTTGTATTCCTTCAAGCCTTGTTTCGTGGAGCTCCATTGTTGAGAAGAACTCCTCCAAGGTGCTCACTTCTAAATTCTTCGAAATATAGAAGGAGTCCACCATGGAGCTCCACTTTGAGGATCGCAGAAAGGCATCTATAGCCTTCATAACCATATCCCGATTTGATAGCTTCTCACCTACACTTGACAAACCAGTTATAATTTCCTTGAAACGAGAATGTAAGGAAATTACCTTTTCTCCCTTTTCTAGTTTAATGTTGTTGAGTTGGGAGCGGAGGAGGTCTCTCCTTGCTAGCTTCGCCTCGGATGTGCCTTCATGAAGCTCAATTAGCTTCTCCCACATCTCCTTGGCACTTAGGCATTCTCCAATTCTATTTATTTCTTGTTGAGGAAGCACATTGTAGAGATGGTGCTTTGCTTTTGAATTTGCAAGGTGCTCCTCTCTTTGCCTCTTGGTCCACCTTGACTTCTCTATTAGCTTTCCCTCTTCATCCCTAGGCAAAACGAAACCGGATTCCATTGTAATCATAATATCAAAATCCATTTCGAAAAATACCTCCATTCGCTTTTTCCACCAAGCGAATTCTCCTTCAAACTTCGGTGGATGAATATTGGAGCCGACCATCTTTTGATGAAGTGCTTGTTGCGGCGGTTAGTCCTCAACAAGCGACTTGGCTCTGATACCACTTGTTGGGGGATCGAAACGACCGGATAGAGGGGGGTGAATAGCCCTCTTTCGATGAATGCCGTAATTTACTCGTCTACACACAAGATTAGCGCAAGCGGAAATAATAAAGCAAGACAAGTAAATATAAAAGAGAAGAATACAAACGCTAACACAATATGTAACGTGGTTCACGGCTACGCCGTTAATCCACGACCCGATTCGTCCTCGGTGAATCACTCCGCCAAAACCAATCCACTATTGGTCTCTCCTTTGTACCAAGCTAGGTGGAGGTAACCTTTACAATCAAGATCACTCTTCTTATAATAAGGATGAAGTAAAAGCAAGTAAGAAGAGTGGGAAGACATTTGTAGCACTTTGGGAGAAGATTAGAGTTGAAGCATTAACCTCCCAAATCCCCATCCCCTTCCTTTTTATAGAGGAAGAGGGTTTCTTCCCGTTGACACAGGAGCAGTCGACTGATGTCCCAATCAGTCGACTGGTCCTGTAGCTGTTGCCCAATAACGACCGCTTTCCACGTTGGATCTCATCCAACGGTACTGACATCAGTCGACTGATATTACCATCAGTCGACTGATGCTCTATCAGTCGAGTGCTCCATGAAGTCGACTACATTACGTGCCGTGCAGATCTTTGTCGATCGCCATTCCTGCGATCATTGCCGATCGCTACCGATCCCATGGCGGTTGATCGCCAAGCACTAAACCCTAGTATTAAACCAGTCGAACCGAGTTCGACTCAGAGCAGTCGACTGCCAGTCAATGGCAGTCGACTGGTGTCGGGAAAACTCATCCGACACTTAGCCAAATGGCCAAGTTTCACCTAAGAGCTATCCCTTCCCGGGTTACATTCGCTCACTCTCATCCCTCGGAGTCCCTCGCCTTCGAAGTTCTCTTCGTTCATGGCCACGTCCCTCGGATGCGCCAAGCGCACGGATTTGCAGCGCCATCCTTCGTGTCTCGCCCTGAAGTCTACTTCCTCCGGCTTCACTCCAAGCTCCTCGTCCGACGGTCCCTCGGATGCTCCAAGCGCACGGCTTCCGCAAAGCTATCCTTCACCGACTCAAGGACCGAGTCATGAGTTGTGAAACTCGCCTAGGCTTCCATGTACGAATTACTAAGTCCTGCAAGACTCCAACGCACATATCAAATCATAATAACAACCTAACTTAAACCCTTTGCCACACACATCAAAACCTTATCATGACAAGAGATTTCCCTAACACCTAGAAGGGTTATTAGGAGGGTATCTAGGGAGGTTATCCCTAAGGAATACCTAGTAAACCCTAGGAGCTCAAATAGGTTTTGGGTTCCTAAGAGCGTGATCGATTCATGCTAGATGGGTTTAGGTGTGTCAACCTTGATTGGAAGGGTAGCTAACCCAACCATAGCAAAGTTGACACTTTAGGATATTTTCGAGGTTATGGATACCTTGGAACTAGATTTGAGTTTATATTCCTAAAAGATTTTAGGATGTGCCAATATATTTTTTGAATTATGAAAAATCAATTAAATTGACACAATTTAGGTTTAGAGGTCATAGTGTGCCATTTTGGGTTTTTGGCACACTTGGGAGAAAAGTGATAATATGATAAAATATACTTAATTATATCAAATGACAACTAATATTAAAATTTAGGTATTCTTATACCTATACCTTTTATTTGCCATGCCTTGTTTTCCATATAACATGCCATGATGTCATATTTATTTTTTAACCATTTAATATGTCATGATCATGTTTAGGATTAAGGTTTAATGTCATGCGTTTTTAGATTATATCATATGCCATGACATCATGATCATTGGCCATGCTTAATTTTGCTATCATTTATGCCATGATCATTCATGCATTTAATTTGATTAAAATTGATTTAAGGACAATGGCATGACTTGGAGTCCCATTTATAAGGGAACCAAATAGGATTGCCTTAGAAAAATGCATGAAACCCTAGATTAGGATGGACAAAACCCACATCTCACATCACATTGACTTGTATGTGTTTTCATACACCCTAGAAATATGTGAGATGCTAGGATATGAGTTAAGTTCAAGGTGCATAGTTTTTGCATCTAGATGAACTAAAACTCATCTTATTTTAATGGTGGATCATTGGGAAAGCTTCTATACAAGTCATGTATATTGAGCTCAAGGAATATGATCCAATATAGGTTTTCAAAAACATTTTAATATCATTTTAGAAAACCTAGGTGAAGTCTATCTTTTGATAGCAATCACCATTGATGAAATTGATACAAAGTGAGCTAAAACATTGAAGTTTTTATTCACTTTTGAACTGTGTCAATTTCGCTATTTTATGGGTAAAATATTTTTCTAACATTTTTCACCCATTATGTTGCTTATAAGTAATATACGTATGAATTTTTATGATTTTTCAAAAATACGTAGAATTACTTATGCTTTTTTAAAACTCAATTTCTAAAATTGAATTTGGGTAGTTTCAGATATCAGTCGACTGCCGCTTGATAGCAGTCAACTGATGAAGAACAGTTCGACTAATAACTGTAAGTAGTCGACTGCCAGGCTGATTTCGGGAAAAACAAGGTTGTTTAGCCCGTTTTCAGCTACGGTAAAGTTCCCTAACCATTCCTAACCCTAGGATATGCTTTGGGAAGCATTATAAAGAGTGAAAATCCATTGAATATGGATTAGGAGAGGTGTTAGGGTGATGTATCAAATTTAAGGTATGGGAGAGTTCTATATTGAACTTTAGACCTTATTTTTGATGGTTTAGAGTTCCTATTGACTTAGGGACTTCCCAAGGACATTGTTGGTGCAATGGTCAAAGGGGAGCAAGCCTTTAGGGGGAGGTATCCATCATGGGATGATGGATGATATTTTTCCTCATGAGGGGTAAAATGGATTTTGGAGATACCCAATTTGGAAATTGAGAAAGTGTATAGGATTGCTTCTCTTGAGTGATATAGGACTTATCACTAGGAAGATTGTAGGCATCCTAGGTATTCTTGAACCAAGGGGGAGATTGTAAGATCTCATTGGGACATGAGACATTGACCTCCTTGGAGAAGACCTTTTTGATGTTAGTCAAAAAGGAGGAGAATGTCAGGGAGAGAATGTTTGGAATGTTTGGGGGAGAATGTTTTAGAGAATTTATGGGATTACCAATTTGGGATAATTGGTAAGAAGATTTGAGTTAGTGTTCTAACTCAAAGGTATGTGGTTTTGTCAAACATCAAAAAGGGAGAGATTGTTGGTGCAATCGGCCCAGGTCATGATTGACCAGACTCGAGTTTGACTCGAGCGATGTTTTGATGTTTGACATGAAGGTTTGACATTGATGTCTGATAATATTTTGGGGAGATTATTGGTGCAATCGACCTGGGTCATGATTGACCGGATTCGAATTTGACTCGGGGGGGGGGGGATTTTGATGGTTGACTGGAGTTGACCATGTCATGGAAAGTCCAAGTCTTGAGTACTTGGCATGTAAAGTCCAAGCATGGGTCTTGGCAAGGAAAAGTCCAACATGGGTTGGCATTTAAAAAGTCTAAGGGTGTAGTCTTGGCCACGTTAGTCCAAGGGTATAGTCTTGGTGGTGAAAGTCCAAGTCATGGGTACTTGACATTTGAGAAGCCCAAGGGGTTTGATATTGGCGGCGTAAAGTCCAAGGATGAAGTCTTGATAGCATAAGTCCAATGGTTGGCGACGTAAAGTCCAAGCGGAGTCTTGGCAGCGTAATTCCAATGTGCCTTGGCGGTGTAGACATCCTTAGCATGACATAGCCGATGGAAGCACCTAAAGGCTAGCGTATGGATGAACAAGTCATGGATGACATGGAGGGATCGGATAGGCGCGAGGCTGACGGAGGTGGTTAGAAGGCTTAGGTCTATGCTAAGGGTGGTCTAGCAAGTATGGGAGCACCATACTTGGGTTAAAACCTCATGTTTGAGGTTGGCAATTGACTAGCAATATGGCCGGTTTGACTACCGTGAGTCGACTAGAGTTCAACTATTGGTTAAGGGCTAAAAATGCCTTGTTAGTCGACTGATCATTGGATTAGTCGACTGATGGCAATGATCGCTAGGGGGTTTTTCTATGCGACCACAGACGTTTCGTGAGCCGATCGGCTACCTATGGACGTTAGCAGTCGACTGAATATCATCAGTCGACTTCCAAGAGATCCGTTGGAATTTTCCAGCGTGGATCGAGCCGTTGTCTCATGACAACAGTGTTGGTAGTTGACTGGGGCCTTATGGAAGTCGACTGCTAGGCGAAAATCTAGGTCGCGCGGAAGGATAAAAGAAGCTCGACGGGAGGGATTTTGGCAGCAATTTCTTGGACATTCTTGAGGCGATTTGTTGCTGCAAATCAGGGTCTTCAACCACTGTTCAAGCGATCAACAAGCAAGCATTCAAAAGAGCATTTGTAAAGTTTTTCTTTGCATAGATTATTGTATTCTTTTTGTATTTGCTTGTTTTACTTTGCATTACTTAGTGTAATATTTGTATAAGGTTTCTCTGCCTCCGACGTGTTGTCGAGAAAAAGTTTATTGTTTAGTGGTGTTTGTGGCATCTTTAGAGCTCTTTAGAGCTCGATCCGTGGAGTAGGAACCATTCGGTTCCGAACCATGTTATATTCTTACGTTGTGATTATGTTTCTTGTTATTTCTATTTGTTATTATTATTCCACTGTGCTAATAATAGTGTAGACAATCAAACGCGAATGAATTCCATCGGCGCATCGAAACACGCTATTCACCCCCCCTCTAGCGGTCACCGAATCCTCTACATTGGTCACGAGGACAGAACACTCGGTAGCCGACTGAGCAGTCGACTACCAGCTTGAGCAGTCGACTACTGAAAATGGCAGTCGACTGCCGGTGTATCCGTTGGCTTGAATGCCAACATGGATCAAGTTCGTTGTGAGACAACGATTCTGTTGGTAGTCGACTGGGTCTTTTGGCAGTCGACTGCCAGGCAGAAATTTAGGTCGCGTGGAGGCATAAAAGGAGCTCGGGGGGGAGGATTTCCACAGTGATTTTCTTTGGCGATTTAAAGGGGATAGTTGGTGCTTTATAGTCCTTCAAGGCTAGTCCAATGTCATCAATAAGCAAACATTCAAAAGCACATTTGTAAAGTTTTCTTTACGTGTATTTGTGTAGTTTACTTGTATTTGCTTGTATATTCTTGTATTACTTTTGTAATCACTTGTAAGAGGTTTTCTCCTCCTCCAGAGTGTGTTTCCGAGAAGAAGAGGTTGATTAATGGTGTTTGGCATCGCTAGGGCTCGTTTGAGCTCAACCCGTGGAGTAGGAACCCTAAGGTTTCGAACCACGTTATATTGTTGTCTTGTGTTTGTGTTTGTCACTTTTTGTTATTGCTTTATTATTATTTCTGTTGTGCATAACAAGCCTTGTAGACAAACACGAATGAATTCCATCATCAAATCAACAAACACGTCATTCACACCCCCTCTAGCGCTCATGAAGTTCCTACAATTGGTATCAAAGCGGGTCGCTCTTCACTGGCTTTACAATCGAAGAAGCAAAAGTTATAGAGGAGAATATGGAGCTCAACGAGAGATTGGGTGATGACATTGCAATTCCACTTTCCTTCGACTGCGAAGATTTCACGTATTGGAAAGGTAGGATGGAATTTTTCTTAATGTCCAATATAGAAAATTGATTTGCCGTGATTATAGGATTCAATGCTCCAAGGGGGAAGAACGGAGAAATCCTCAAGATGAAGAGGTGGACCGAGGAGCAACGGTAAAAATTCGAGACAACCGTTAAGGTAATAAAAATGTTATTAAATTTGATATCTAACGATATTTTATCTAGATTAAGAAGTTATAGGGATGCTAAGGAGTTGTGGAACAAGTTGGTCAAGTTCCACGAAAATTCTGAACCACCACAAGAAAAAGAAGAAGAGGAGTGCTCCTCATCTCAAGCCCAAGAAAACTCTGAAGAGGAAGAATCATCATCATCCTCACAAGAGCTTGAGGAATCGGAGGTTGAACGACCATCAACATACGAGGAGGAGGAAGTTGAGGAAGCCTCCACCTCTAGGATTGAGGGGGAGGAAATTAGGCAATCTTCTATCCCGGAGCAAGAACAAGAAGAAGCATCCACCTCCGGAAGAAGTGATGAAAAAGATAAAGAGGCTTCCACCACCCTAGGTAACTTAAATGCAATTCATAAAAATAAGGATAACATAATTTGCTTTGAGTGTAGGGAGAAAGAGCATTACAAGAGAAAATGCCCAAAATTGATCAAGGAGAAAGCGCCGGTACCAAAAGTCAACAAAAATTCAAAGGATGTCGGATTCCTCACTAGTAAGAGCAAAGAGCATGTGGTGTGATTTAAATACCATCAAAAGGGACATTGTAGTGTTGGTACAATCGACCCAGGTCACGATTGACCAGACTCGAGTTTGACTCGAGTGGTATTTTGATGTTCGACAAAACGTATGACAATGTGATTGTCATGGAAAGTCCAAGCATGGGTCTTGGCAATGGTAAAGTTAAAGTCATGAGTACTTGGCATAAAAAGTCCAAGCATGGGTCTTGGCAAGGGAAAGTTCAAGCTTGAGTCTTGGCAATTAGAAAGTTCAAGCATGGGTCTTGGCAAGGAAAAGTTCAAGCTTGAGTCTTGACAAATGGAAAGTCCAACATGGGTTGACATGGAAAGTCCAAGGGTGTAGTCTTGGCCACATAAATCCAAGTGTGTAGTCTTGGTGGTGAAAGTTCAAGTCATGGGTACTTGGCAATTGGGAATTCCAAGGTTTGATATTGGCGATGTAAAGTCCAAGGGTGGAGTCTTGGTAGCATAAGTCCAATATTTGGTGGCATAAAGTTCAAGGGTGGAGTCTTGGCAGCGACGTAAAGTCTAAGCGTATGTCTTGGCAGCATAAGTCTGATGTGCCTTGGCGGTGTAGACCAGCTTAGTATGACAATAGCCGATGGAAGCACCTGAAGGCTAGCGCATAGATGAACAAGTCATGGATGACTTGGAGGGATCTAATAGGCGTGAAGCTGATGGAGATGGCTAGAAGGCTTAGGTCTAGGCTAAGGGTGGTCTAGCAAGTATGAGGGTATCATACTTAGGGTAAACCTCATGGTTGAGGTTTAGCAGTCGACTGGAGTTATGGACCAGTTGACTGGTCAAGTGTTGGACACTTGGCAGCTGAGTCGACACTGAGTAGTCGATTGAGATTATGAAAAATCAACTGTCGTGAGTCAACTGGCATCAGAATACGACAAGTAGCCTTGACAGTCGATTGCTAGCACTGGATAGTCGACTGCCATGGAGGGCAATTGACTGCTACTGGTTTTGGTCGCGAAGGTAGAACCCTTGGTAGCCGACTGACAGTCGGCTACGGGCTTGAGCAGTCGACTACTGGGAATGACAATCGATTGTCATTTTATCCGTTGGCTTGAATACCAATATGGATCAAGTCCGTTGTGAGACAACGACACCATTGGCAGTCGACTGAGGCCTTTTGGCAGTCGATTGCCAGGAAGAAATCTAGGTCGCACAGAGTCATAAAAGGATCTCGACGGGGAGGATTTCCACAACGATTTTCTTAAGTGATTTGAAGGAGATAGTTGTTGCTTTCCAGTCCTACAAGGCTATGTTGGTGCAATCGACCCAGGTCATGATTGACCAGACTCGAGTTGGACTCGAGTAATGTTTTGTTGTTTGACAATGGCTTGGGAAGATTATTAGTGCAATCGATCCAGGTCATGATTTATCGGACTTGAGTTTGACTTGAGGGGTATTTGGATGTTTGATGATGGTTTGACCATTGTTTGACTATATGGTTGACATGGTGTTGACTATATTATGGAAAGTCCAAGCATGGGTCTTGGCAAGGAAAGTCCAAGCTTGAGTCTTGGTAAATGGAAAGTCCAACATGGGTTGGCAAGGGAAAAGTCCAAGCATGGGTCTTGGCAAGAAAAGTCCAAGCTTGAGTTTTGATAAATGGAAAGTCCAACATGGGTTGGCAAGGGAAGTCCAAGGGTGGAGACTTGGCAGCATAAGTCCAATGGTTGGTGACGTAAAGTCCAAGTGGAAGTCTTGGCAGCGTAAGCCCAATGTGCCTTGGCGGTATAGACCAGCTTAGCATGACAATAGCTGATGGAAGCACTTGAAGGCTAGCATATGGATGAACAAGTCATGGATGACTTGGAGGGATCCGATAGGCGTGAGGCTGACGGAGGTGGCTAGAAGGCTTAGGTCTAGGCTAAGAGTGGTCTAGCAAGTATGAGGGCGTCATACTTGGTGTTAAACCTCATGTATGATTATCAGTCGACTGATGGGAGTCGACTGATGTTCGACTATAGGAAATGACCTAGCAGTCGACTGCCAGAATTGGGAAGTTGACTAATGGTCTAATCAGTTGACTGATTGTCGAATTTTTGAGAACAGAATGTTTCCGAGTTGACTGTTAGGGTTTGATAGTCGAGTGATGACTAAATCAGTTGACTGATGGTCTATCCGTTGGACTTATCCAACGTGGCTCGGGCCGATATAAGACAACGGCTACAGGAGTAGTCGACTGATGGTCTCGATCAATCGACTGCTAGGCGAATTTCAGCCCGAATACAGGTTATAAAAGCAGCTCATGGAGAGAGATTTGACAATCATTCTCTTAGACGATTTGAAGGGGAATAGTTGGTGCTTTCCAGTCCTTCAAGGCTAGTCCAAGGCAATCAAAGATCAAGTAATCAAAAACTCCTTGTAAAGTGTTTTTCTTTACTTATATTGCATTTTATATTTGTATTTGCTTGTATCTATTGTATTACTTAGTGTAATCATTTGTACGAGGTTTATCCACCTCTAACTTGTTGAGAAGGAGTATTATTGTTTAGTGGTGTTGGTTGCATCGCTCGAACTCATTTGAGCTCACCCCGTGGAGTAGGAACCTTGAGGTTTCGAACCACGTTATATTTGCATGTTGTGCTTGTTTTGTATATTTGTTGTATCATTTCTATATTCCGTTGTGTACTAACAATCATAGGCAAGCATGCAAACGAATTCCATCAACATCTACGAAATCGCTATTCACTCCCCTCTATCGGACATCATGGTCCCTACAATTGGTATCAGAGTGAGGCCGCTCTTCAAGGTTTAACAACTAATGGAGCACGCTAGAGGGAAGAAGATGGTGATTGAAGAAACATTGGGATGAGATATCAACACTCCGATCCCATACACATTTTATGGATGAGAAGGCTTCAATCAATGGAAGGGAAGAATTGAAGACTTCATGATGATGATGGACATTAAGCTATGGTCCGCCTTGATGGAAGGTTTTGAATTGCCAAGAGGACCAAAGGGAGGATATCTCAAGAAGAAGAGATGGACTCAAGATTAACTACAAAAATCTGAAACAAATGACAAGGTAATCGATATGATAGTTGATTTAATTCCTAATGAATTATTGTCAAATATAGGAGAATTTAAGGATGCTAAAAAGCTATGGAATAAACTAGCCAAGCTCCATGAAGAGACCACACCGGTACAAGATTCGAAAGTTGAGAGGTTGTCAACATTCGAGGAAGAGATGAAAATCATAGAAGAAGTCTCCACCTCTAGGATTGAGGGGGAGGAAGTTAGATCACCTTCCATGCCGGATCAAGAGGTAGCCTCAACATCCGGGAGAGATGAAGAAGAACCAATTCCGGCCACCATTGACCTAGGTAACTCAAGCATTCAAATTAAAAATAAAATCCATATAATATGTTTTGAGTCTAGGTAGCAAGGACACTACAAGAGTAAGTGTCCTAAACGGGTCAAGAAGATGACATAGGTCGTGGCAAAGACCAAGGAAATCGGTGCCCAAATTCAAAAGAGCAAGGAGCATATCATTTGCATCAAATGCCATCAAAAGGGGCACTATAGAAGCCAATGCCCTAGGAGAAAGCCAACCAAGGGACAAGAAGGAGCTATAAATGTAGGGGGAGCCTCTAAGGCAAACCCTAAGGTAAATTTAAATAATGCTCATTCCTTAAGTAATAGGCAAAAGATGCTAGAAGTAATCTTGCCATTTATCATAAAGAGCATGCTAGAAATAGTAAACTTTATTGCTTAGGTGCAAAGTCTTGCCATGTTAGGAATAAGGAGAAATTTAGGACTAATGTGCCTAAAACAATTTTACCTAAGGCAAGTATTAAGAAGATAGAAAATCATCTAGACTTTAACTCCAAGAACCATAGACATATGCCTAGGAAGTCTCATTCCCAAAGAATAAATGAAAAGTCAAAATTGGGAAGATTAGAACTAGAGAACCAAGCCTTGAGGTTAAGGCTTGAGAAAATGGAAAAGACCCTTAGGATTATGCAAAACCAAATGCAATGGTTAAATGGTTAAAATCTAGGTCCTAGGAGACAAGGTTCATCCAAAGGCAAGAAAGATTTGGGTAACAAACCTAAGCCTAAGGAGACTTACCATAGTGTTCCATTTGATTATGGAACACAACCTAGGTCTAGGAAAGCCAAGGTTACTAGGGAAGTCATTCCTAAGGGTAACCAAGGTGTGTGTCTAGTGGCTAGGGTTTCGAAGAAACCTAGGGAGGCCACTAAGAAGGTTACAAGGGGAGTCACCCCTAGATCTAACCTAGGTAAGACCATAATGTCCAAGGCTACCAAGTCTAGGAGGGTCATTAGGAGTGGATCTAGGTAGGTCATCCCTAAGAAATACCTAGTAAACCCAAGGAGCTCAAATAGGTTTTGGGTTCCTAGGAGCGTGATCGATTCACGCTAAATGGGTTAGGTTGTGCCAACTTTAAATGGATGGGTAGTTAACCTAACCATGGTAAAGGTGACACTTTAAGTCATTTTCAAGGTTATTGGTACCTTGGAAATGTGTTTTGATCATAATCCTAAAGACTTTTAGGATGTGCTAATATATTTTTAAAGATTATGAAAAATCAATCAAATTGGCACAAATTAAGTTTAGAGGTCATAGTGTGATATTTTGGGTTTTTGGCACACTTGGTAGAAAAGTGATAATATGGAAAAAATAGATTTAACCTTAGCAAATGACAATTAATATTAAAATTTAGGTATTATATACTTTTATATTTTATTTGCCATGATTGATTTGCCATATAACATGTCATGACATCATATTTATTTCTATCATTTATATGTCATGATCATGCTTAGGTTTTAGTTTTAATATCATGTATGCTTAGGTTATATCCTATGCCATGACATCATCATCATTGGCCATGCTTATTTATGCTATCATTTATGCCATGATCATTCATGCATTAATTAAAATTAAGGAAGAAGAGAGGCCTTCTAGGATGGGCACTGCCAAGGAATGATGAGGAGATGGGCGCTGCAATCAACAAGAAGGAAGAAGGTCCGCCTGCCCAAACCCTAGCCGCCACCCTAACCAAACCCTAACTCCAAAAATCAATTTGCCGCCACCAACCCTAAGCCCTATTTATAGAATAGGGCTTAAGCCTCCTTTAATCTCCACCGTCGATCTAGGATTTAATCTCCACCGTCGGATCTAGGTTTTATCCCAACCGTTGGATCTAGGTTTCATCCCAACCGATCTAGGATTTCATCCCAACCGTGGATCTAGGGTTTCATCCCAACCGCTTCTGATCTAGGGTTTTATCCCAACCGCCGGATCTAGGATTTAATCCCAACCGGATTCTAGGGTTTCATCCCAACCATCGGATCTAGGATTTAATCCCAACCGCTTCTAGGTTTCATCCTAACCATCGGATCTAGGATTTAATCCCAACCGCTGGTTCTAGGTTTTGTTTTTACATTCTTGGATCTAGACTTCACAAGGATTATATTAGGCTACGATAGGGACCATAAGGAGGAGTTGGATCTTGGCCACCCGATGGATCGGAACCACACAACTTGATCCATCAATGATTTCCATTCCACGAGAGGATCATCATTGAACTACCTCACCAACCCCCATAAATTAATATGGGCTCCATATATTATTTGTACATTAATCTCCCCGTGTTTAAGATATCGAATGTCCGTCAATTAATTGATTGACTGACCATCAATTAATTAACATCTAACTCCTCGAGTAGTACCACTCAACCTTATCATCATGTTGACTAAGTCAACCAGCTGGGTTTACATGATGAACCTTATGAGCTCCTCAAGGGGACATCATCAACCTAATATATAGGACACGGTTTCCTCCTATAATCAACGACACACCATGTAAATTATATTATTTCCCAACTTACCGAGCATATTGATTTAATCCATCAAAATCTCACCCTCTGGTAAATCAAAGAAATAAATACTAAGTACATGTGCCCGTTATCATATCGGGATTAAGAGCATGTACAATATAATATCCGAGGTCCGATTCAATTATTCAGTCAAGACTAAATCAATCACCTCTATGTCGGTCCTCGCTCAATACACCTAAGTGTACTAGTGTAACTCTATGTTCAAGACAAAACAATACCAAGCTACACTACAACCATGCCAATGGTTTGTCCAAAACCATCTTGGTTGTGAGCCTCTACTTATATTTATAGAAGGACCGATAACATGATCTTCTGTGCCACACCAAGCACCATGTTATCTACAATGTAAAATATTAGACAATATGCACACATATAATAAATATATAAAGTGCAAACAATGATCATGTGATTCTTATTTCAAAATAAAATGTTCATACAAAAAGAGCTAGGCTTTAAGTATACATTCCAACAATCTCCCACTTATACTAAAAGACTATGCTGTCATAACTATGCCATACATCTGATCACCATGTCCTCCACATGCCTATCAAACGCTACCGAAGGGCCTTAGTGAATGGATCCGCCAGTTATCCTCTCGATGCAATCTTGGCGACAAGAACTTCTCCTCGCTTACGATCTCTCGATAAGGTGGTACTCGCCTATGTGTTTACTCGCTTTATGGGCTCGTGGTTCCTTCGAGTTTGCAACTGCACCACTATTATCACAATAAATTGTGATAGTTCTGGGCAAACCAGGAATCACATCCAAGTCCATCAAGAAGTTCCTGAGCCATACAGCTTCCTTGGATGCCTCAGAGGCTGCCACATACTCAGCTTCCATGGTAGAGTCCGCCACGCATTTCTGCTTGACACTCCTCCATACTATGGCTCCACCTCCAAAAGTAAACACAAACCCCGAGGTAGAATTACTCTTGTCCCTACCTGATTGGAAATCCAACTGTAACCCATGTGACTAATTGATCCGCCTGAAACCAAAGATATAATCCCTAGTCCTTCTCGTGTACTTCAATATATGCTTTACCAGAGTCCAATGTCCTCGTCAGATTACTCGATATTCGCTAACCATGCCCACGCAAAAGCAGTATATCCTGGCCTCAGACATAGCATAGCATACATAAGGCTTCCTATCAAGAAGCATAAGGAACCGCCTTCATGTCCTCTATCTCCTTTGATGTTTTGGGACACATCTCTTTAGATAAAGGAACTCCATGCCTAAAAGGTAGAAAACCTTTCTTGAGTTCTCGATGCTAAAACGAGCAAGGATAGTGTCAATGTATGAAGCTCGAGATAAGCACAACATCCTTTTCTTGCGATCCCTTATAACTTCGATCCCAAGGATGTGTCCCACTTCTCCCAAGTCCTTCATGTCAAACCTGCTTGGACAACTATACTTACGCCCGATAACACTTTGATATTGTTTGCCAACTAACAAAATGTCATCTACGATAGTACAAGAAACACCACTACGCTTCATTACATCTCTTGTATACACAAGGCTCATCCGACTTCAATAAATCCATATGACCGGATTACCTCATCAAAGGATGTTCCAAGATCTAGAAGCTTGCTTCAATCCATAAATGGACCGATTAAGCTTACATACAAGATGCTCTTTGCCTTTAGCAATGAATCCTCCTGTTGCCGTGATATAGATGTTCTCCTCAAGACTTCTAAGGAAAGTCGCCTTGACATCCATCCGCCAAATCTCATAATCCATATGAGCAAATTATAGATAAGAGAATCCTGATAGACTTAAGATAATTTAAAAGGTCTCCTCATAATCGATACCCTTCTCGAGTATACCCTTCGCAACAAGCCTAGCTTCAAGGTCTCAACCTTCCCGCCTACTCCTCTTCTCTTGTAGATCCACTTGCATCCAATGGTTTTTACACCATCCAGTGGCTCTACTAGCTCCAGACTGATTAGAATCCATAGATTCTATCTCCAATTCATCGCCTTTTGCCAAGATACCGCATTCTATCTCTATTGCCTCGCTCATATGTCCAGGATCGTTCATGTTCACTGTGACTAAGTCCAAGACTCTCCCAAAAACATGAATCTCTCAGTTGTCTAACAACCTCCCACTACAGACGAGGTGCCTCCTGTATGCTCTGTGACACGCTGCGTGCTGACTTGTGGTGTCTCCTCTTGTACGGTGGTACCAAGCCTGACTTCGCCAACTCCTCAAGAACAATCCTACTCTTGGGCTTGTGGTTCATTACATAATCCTCCTCTAGAAATCTGGCTCGTGCTAACGATCACCTCTCGATCTCTAGGATTATAAAATAAACCACCTTTCGCTCCTTAGGGTAGCCAACAAACATGCATACTGCATTTAGGTTCCAACTTACCAAAGATCACCTTCAAAGACATGCCGACTCCCCCCATATCCGAATATGTCTTAGACTAGGCTTTCGCCACCCACAATTCTACAGTGGGTAGAAGGTACATTTAGATGGAACCAAGTTCAGAGTGTACATTGTGATCCAAAGGCATACCCCGTAATCTAAATGTAACCTGTAATAACTCATCATCGATCCGACCATCTCCATAAGAGTCCTATTCCTTCGCCTCCGCTACACCATTCTCCTGGGTGTGCCAAAGCAAAGTGCATAATCGGGATTGAATCAATCCTCCTCGATAAGTAACTCCTAAACTCTCCCAAGAGGTACTCGCCACCACGATCAGATCAGAATGTCTTGATACTTTTACCTCGATTCTCCACATCACCTTGAATTCTTGAACTTGTCAAAAGCATCTCAGACTTCTACAAGATCAAGTAAATGTATCCATATCTTGAATAATCGCCTATAAAAGAGACTAAATATTCAAAACCACCTCTTGCCTCGATAGACATAGGATCAAGCACAAATCGAATGAACCAATTCTAACACATCTGGCTCTATACCCTTGGCCTGAAAGGCCTCTTGGTCATTTTACCTTCCAAGCAAGATTCGCAGTTGGGAGATCCTCCACCACTAATGAACCCAAAGGTCCATCACCTATCAACCTTGAATTCTACTTAGGTTAATACGATCAAGCCTTAGATGCCAAAGATATGTTTGTCTATTCGGCTGTTCTTTTCTTATTAGACTTAGAAGATGAGTTATTGATTTCTATATGCATCGTGAGTTTTTGGTTCAAGAGTATATAAATTGCCAACCAATGTACTGTAACAGATAATCTCCTATTCCTTTTATAACCACTTTGTCATTAAAAGAAATAGAATATCCATCCATAAACAATTTAGAAACTAAATTAAATTCTTTCTAAAAGTAGGTACATAAAGACAATTTCAAAACCAAAACTTTATTCCTATCAAAAGATAAATAAACGCCTCCCATCGCAATAGCCGCCACCTTCAAGCATTGCCCATGAAGACAGAATCTCTCCTCACCTAGTCGTCTGTTTCGAACCCCCGCAAAGTATTGCAGACATGATCGCTGGCTCCTCAGATCTACACACCGTAATCGTAGATAACACCGCTAAACATGTTTCAACAACTAAACAAGAAGATATACCTTTGTTCTTTCTACGAGGACATCCGCCTTCCAATGTCCACCGGCTTGCAAGTGAAGCACTTGCCTTTCGGCTTTCTTCACTCCTCGGCCGAGGTCCCATCGCCACTTTCTTCGCCTCCACCTTGCTTCTTCTTCTTCTTACCTTTCGCTTAGAGGAAGAAACCTTCTGAGCGACCATGGCTTGAGCACTTTGACGAAAAAGCCCCTCTGCGCCTGGAGTTCTGTCAGAAGCTCCGCCAACGAATACAACCTCTTGTTCATGTTGTAGTTGAGGCGGAACTGCTCAAAACTCCTAGGCAGAGACTGGAGAATGATATCGACTGGTTTCCCATCGATCTCAAATCCGAGGACTTCCATCTCATTAAGATGAGCCATCATCTTGAGAACATGATCCCTAACGGTGTTCCTCGATCATGGTGGTCGCCATCAAGTTTCTCATTGCTCTCGCGCCGCCGCCTACTCGATGTCCAAAAGTTCCTTGAGATCAACATCATGTCATAAGTCGGGCTATGGCTCGATGTCGATGTTGCAAAGACATTCGACATAGATGCCAAAATGTAACACCGCGCCATCTCATCCGCTTTGACCCATTTCTTATAACGTTCTTTCTCCTTTTCATCGTAGTCATCCAGGGCTTAGGAGGACAGACCTCAAGAGTACAAATTTGTACTCCTCCGCAGCTTAAGACAATATCCAGTTTCTTTTCCAATCAAGTTTGGACCAAGAAGTTTGTTTTCTTTAAAATCACAGCAAGTGGGTTGAAAGCCATTTGAAAATCCTAAAAATCACAATGATCAAAATATTAAATTTCAAATATTATTGATTCCTCAAAACAATAAAATTCTGAAATCAACCAACACCTCAAATCACCGAGAATATAGCATGCCACGCTGTGTGGACGTATATGAATTCTAAATTTGTAAGAGGAGGTTTTACCCATTAATTTTATTATCTTGTCAACCTTACTTTTTGACAAATAAAATTAATAGTTGGTTCCTCTTTGGCCCTACAAATAAAAGCAGTGACTCCGATGGGGAGGATACTTTTATTTGCATCTAAGTGTGTACCATTACACGATACTAAGGGAATTATTTCGGATTATGTGCCTTACCGCTGTGGAAGTACACATGCTCCTAGATAATTTCCTATAACCATTATTTGACCTAGTGATCCGCAAACAAACCCGTCCGCAAGGAGGAAGGCACTTAGAGCCAACACACAAGTTTGTTGCATCACACGTCAAATTGTAATGGAGGCCACGGGAATTAATTAAAATATCCCTCTCCCACTTAGTAAATTGAAATTGAGGAATTTTAAAGCATACACAACATGCATATAAAAACAAATCAGCAATAAATATGGAAAAAATAGAATTTTTCCAACTATTATGGCATTGTCCTCCAATATGCATCCCGTCGTGTCGCCACCTCGTCCGCTCCACTTTTTCCTGTGCGCAAGTCACCAAAGATATCCGAGCCGAGATAAATCATTTTAATTTACATCCATCGATCCTATACTTCACGAAGGAGTGTACATATAATCTAGATCGAAAGTAAACTAAAATGAACGGCTAAACAATGCCGTATTTAATTACAAAAATTAAATACTAATCTAGCCTCGTCAACCCCAAGGATTCAAATAATATACCTACAATCACACACAAAACAATCACATACAAACAAATAGCCATAATAGTCGGATCTTATGCCTGCAACCAAAAAGTTAGCCCACGCACATCCTACTATTATCCGGCATACTCAATATATGATATGTGCATGAAAGTAACCGAATCCAAAACCTACAAAACCGGAAACCGTGGCTCTGATACCACTTGAAGGGAGTTGCATCGGAGGCTCATTGGCTCCCATGTCTCCGGATTAAAATTTTCAATAATGAAAGAATTAATCTGGATGGGATGAGTTTCCTTAGCACAACCAATTCGTTGTCGTGCTAACAACTTGAGTGATCGCTTGAACAAACTAGTTGTTCAAGCAACACAACTCTTCTAGTTGGTTAGCCGCGGAAGAGACGACGGACGGATCACCGGTTTTTGTGTTTGTCTTCGGGGTCCATGATTATACAAAATATATACATACACACACTTGTATAATCAACACATAAAAGAACATGCTAAGATCAGAAAATAAAGTTGTAAAACTTTATACCTTACGATCTTCTACCGTATGTCCTATCCTCCTCGTGGACGATGTGTGGGCGAAGATCCTCCATGAGTAGAAGCCTTCTAGATCGCGTTCTTCCCTTCCTTGTCTGCTGTGAACAAAGAGAAGAACCAACAAAACCTTTCCTTTCTAGAACCGGCCACCAAGCAAGGGAGTTTGATGCAACCGCCGACCAAGGAACGAATGGATGAAGCGCCGGCCACCAATGCAAGGAGAACCGCCGACCACCTTGGAGAGTATGAAGGAGTGAACGCCGGCCAACCTTGAAGATAGGTTGCCGCCGGCCAAGGAATAAGAGAGGGACCAAGAGGATGGGCGCCGGCCAAGTCTTGATGGAAGAAGATGGGCGCCGGCAACAACTTGATGGAAGAAGATGGGCGTCGGTTCTTGTCACAATGTTGCCGCCCAAGCCTAAGCTTCCAAACCCTAGCCGCCCAACCTAAAACCCTAACTCCAATTGAACCAATACTTGCCGCCCAACCTAAGCCCTCTATTTATAGAATTGGGCTTAAGCCTCCTTTAATCTCCACCGTCGGATGTAGGGATTTAATCTCCACCGTCGGATCTAGGGTTTTATCCCAACCGTCGGATCTAGGGTTTCATCCCAACCGTCGGATCTAGGATTTCATCCCAACCTTCGGATCTAGGGTTTCATCCCAACCGTCGGATCTAGGGTTTTATCCCAACCGTCAGATTTAGGGATTTAATCCCAACCGTCGATTCTGGGGTTTCATCCTAACCATCAGATCTAGGGATTTAATCCCAACCATTGGTTCTAGAGTTTTGTTTTACATCCTTGGATCTAGACTTCACGAGGATTATATTAGGCTACGATAGGGACCATAAGGAGGAGTTGGATCTTGGCCACCCGATGGATCGGAACCACACAAACTTGATCCATCAATGATGTTCCATTCCACTAGAGGATCATCATTGAACTACCTCACCAACCCCCATAAATTAATATGGGCTCCATATATTATTTGTACATTCATCTCCCCGTGTTTAAGATATCGAATGTCCGTCAATTAATTGATTTACTGACCATCAATTAATTAACATCTAACTCCTCGAGTAGTACCACTCAACCTTATCATCATGTTAACTAAGTCAACCAGCTGGGTTTACATGATGAACCTTATGAGCTCCTCAAGGGGACATCATCAACCTAGTATATAGGACACGGTTTCCTCCTATAATCAACGACACACCATGTAAATAATATAATTTCCCAACTTACCGGGCATATTGATTTAATCCATCTAAATCTCACCCTCTGGTAAATCAAAGAAATAAATACCAAGTACATGTGCCCGTTATTATATCGGGATTAAGAGCATGTACAAGATAATATCCGAGGTCCGATTCAATTATGTAGTCAGCAATTAATTGAATCACCTCTATGTCGGTCATGCTCAATACACCTAAGTGTACTAATATAACTCTATGTTCAAGACAAAACAATACCAAGCTACACTACAACCATGCCAATGGTTTGTCCAAAACCATCTTGGTTGTGAGCCTTTACTTATATTTTACAAGGGACTGATAACATGATCTTCTGTGCCACACCAAGCACCATGTTATCTACAATGTAAAATATTAGACAATATGCACACACACATATAATAAATATATAAAGTGCAAACAATGATCATGTGATTCTTATTCCAAAATAAAATGTTCATACAAAAAGAGCTAGGCTTTCAGTATATATTCCAACACTCGATCAGTCGACTGTTAGGCGAAATCCAACCCGAATGCATGTTATAAAAGTAGCTCGTGGAGAGGAATTTGGCAATGGTTCTCTTGGGCGATTTGAAGGGGAATAGTTGGTGTTTTCCAGTCCTTCAAGGCTAGTCCAAGGAATCAAAGATCAAGCAATCAAAAGCTCCTTGTAAAGTTTTTTTCTTTACTTGTATTGCATTTTATATTTGTATTTGCTTGTATCTATTGTATTACTTAGTGTAATCATTTGTACAAGATTTCTCCACCTACGACTTATTGTCGAGAAGGAGTATTATTATTTAATGATGTTGGTTGCATCGCTAGAGCTCATTTGAGTTCTCCCCGTAGAGTAGGAACCTTGAGGTTTTAAACCACGTTATATTTGCATGTTGTGCTTGTGTTGTATATTTGTTGTATAATTTCTATATTCCGTTGTGTACTAACAATCATAGGCAAGCACGTGAACGAATTCCATCAACGTCTACGAAATCGCTATTCAGCCCCCTCTAGCGGTCATCACGGTCCCTACAGGCTAGTCCTAGGCGATCAACAAGCAAGCATTCAAAAGAACATTTGTAAAGTTTTCTTTACTTGTATTTGTGTAGTTTACTTGTATCTGCTTGTATTTCTTTTTTATTGTTGTAAGATCGCTTGTACGAGGTTTCTCCACCTCCGACGTGCTGTCGAGAAGGAGTTTATTGAGTAGTGGTGTGTACATCACTAGAGCTCGTTATCGAGCTCGCGTTGTGGAGTAGGAACTAGGGTTCCGAACCACGTTATATCGCTTGTGTATTGTTTTGCTTGTATTTTGTTTATGCTTTTGTATTTCCACTGTGCTAATGACATTGTAGACAAGCATGCAATCGAACTCCATTGTGAAAGAAAATGTGTCATTCACCCCCCTCTAGTGCTCACCGAAGTTCCTACAATTGGTATCAGAGCAAGGAGCTCTTTTACGGATTAACAACCGGGAGCAAAAGCGCTAGAGGAGATGGAGTTACCTAAGGACGGATTGGGGTCGCCATCAACGTTCCTCCACCATATGACCAAGAAGACTTTCCGGCATGGAGGGCAAGAATGGAGACATTCTTGATGATGGACATAGAGAATTGGTTTATCATCATGGAAGGTTTCAAACCCCCCAGGGATAAGAAGGGAGATGCCCTCAAATTGAAGAAGTGGATCCAAGAGCGACGCCAAAAATTAATATTGAGGTTAAGGTAACAAAATTTTTAGAAGATTTAATCCCTAATGATATTTTGTGCAAGCTAGGTGAATATCAAGATGCTAAGGAACTATGGAGCAAGTTAGCCAAGTTCCATGAAAAGCTCGCATCGGTCAAAGATAAGGAAAAAGAGGAGTGTTCTTCCTCTCAAGCTCAAGAAGAAGAGAGCACATCATCTTCATCGCAAGATCTTGAGGAATCGAAGGTTGAATGGCCATCAACATCCGAGGAAGAGGAAGGTGAAGAAGCTTCCACCTTTAGATTTGAGGGGGAGGATATTAGATCACCGGAGCCAGAGCAAAATCAAGAAGTAGTTTCAACCTTCGGAAGAGATGAATAACCAATTCCAGCTTCCACCACTCTAGGTAACTCAAGCATTTTCATTAAAAATAAAAATCATATTTTATGCTTTGAGTGTAGGGAAGTAGGACATTACAAGGGTAAATGTCCTAAAAGAATCATGAAAAGTCAACGACACCAAAATTTCAAGAAAAGTCAAAGGATACCGGAGCCCCAATTAGGAAGAGCAAGGAGCATGTGGTGTACTTCAAGTGCCAACAACGAGGACACTATAGAAGTCAATGCCCTAGGGGGAGGAAGAAGACCCAAGAAGGAGCATCACATGTAGGGGGAGCTTTAAAAGCAAACCCTAAGGTATATTTTAATAATACACATTCAAATTTTAATGTTAAAAAGCATGCTAGGGATAATTTTAATTCAATTATTATTAATCATGATACAAAGCGTGCTAAAAACAAATATTTTTGTTTAGGTGCTAAGAGTGATAATTTTAGAACTAAGGAGAAATTTGGGATGAATAACCCTAGAAAAATCCTACCTAGGGAAACTATTAGGAAGATAGAGGAGCATTTAGGCATTAACCCTAAGAAGGGTAGGCATATACCTAAGAAGAAAAACCAAGCCTAAAGATTAAATGAAAATTAAAAAATTGGGCAATTAGAATTAGAAAATCAAGTTTTGAGGTCAAAACTTGAGAAATTGGAAAAGACCCTTAGAAATATGCAAAATCAAATGCAAGAGTCAAATAGTCAAAATTTAGGGTCTTGGAAGCAAGGTCCATCTAAGGGCAAGAAAGGTTTGGGTCACAAACCTAAGCCCAAGGAGACCTATCATAGTGTTCTATTTGATTATGGAATCATTCATAGGTCTAGGAAGGCCAAGATTACTAGGGAAGTTATCCCTAAGGGTAACCAATGTAGGTGCCTAGTGGCTAAGGTTTCAAGGAAACCTAGGGATGCTACTAAGAAGGTTACAAGGGGAGTTACCCCAAGAGTTAACTTAGGTAAGATCCATTTGACCAAGGCTACTAAGCTAAAATGGGTTATTATGAAGGTATCAAGGGAAGTTATCCCTAGTGAATACCTTGTAAATCCAAGGAGCTCCAATAGGTATTGGGTTCCTAGGAGCGTGATCGATTCACGCTAAATGGGGTAGGATGTGTCAACCCTAAGTGGATGGGTAGTTAACATAACCATGGTAGAGTCGACACTTTAGATCATTTCCAAGGTTATGGGATACTTTGGAAATAAGTTTAAATTTATATCCTAAAGGATTTTAGAATGTGCCAATATATTTTGAGAACTATAAAATATTGATCAAATTAGCACAATTAAGGTTTAGAGATCATAGTGTACCATTTTGGGTTTTTAGCATACTTGGGAGATGAGTAGTAATATGGCAAAAAGAACTTAATAATAACAAATGACAATTAATACTAAAACTTAGGTATTCTTATACCTTCATATTTTATTTTCCATGATTTGTTTGTCATATACCATGTCATGACATCATATCTCTTTAAATCATATAATATGTCATGATAATGCTTAGGTTAGTTTTTTATATTATGTATGTTTAGATTTAATCATATGCCATGAAATCATGATTATTGGCACATATTTTTATTTATGCTATATTATATGCCATAATCATCATTCATGCATTTACGACTAATTAAAATTGATGTAAGGACTATGACATGATTTGAAGTCCCATGTATAAGGGAATCAAATAGTGTTGCCTTAGAAAATGCATGAGACCTTAGTTTAGGATGAACAAAACCAACATCTCATATCACATTGACATATGTGTGTATTGATACACCCTAGACACATGTGAGATGCTAGGAAATGAGTTAAGTTCAAGGTGCATAGGTCTTGCATTTAGATGAACTCAAACTCATCTTATACTATGGATGAATCATGAGGAAAGCTTATGTACAAGTCATGTGCATTAAGCCCATAGAACATGGTTCAATATAAGGTTTTAAAAACTTTTCAAAAACATTTTGAAAAACCTTGGTGTAGTCTATCTTTTGATAGAAGTCACCATTGAAGAAGTTGATACAAAATAGACAAAAAACATTGAAGTTATCAATGGGTTTGAATTTTGTATCAATCTCCATATTTTATGGGTATTTTATTTTTCAAATATTTTCACCCATAATGATTGACTTAAGTATTATACGTATGAAGTTTCACTATTTTTAAAATTACGTATAATTACTTATTTATTTCCAAATTTTGATTTCTGAACCTGACATCAAGGGCGGTCAACTTTTGACTGACAGAGTCGATTGCCAGTGCTGATTTCGAGTAAACAAAAATGTTTAGCCCATGTTTTAGCCATGTTAGGCTGCCCTAACTGCTCCTAACCCTAGGATATGCTTTGGAAAGCATTATAAAGGGTGAAAATCCATTGGATATGAATTAGCATAATTTTTTAGGGAGTGTATCAATTTAAAGTGTGTTAAAGTTTAAGTTTGAACTTTTGCCCTTAATTTTGATGGTTTAGTGTTCCTATAGGCTTAGAGACTCTCCAAGGACATTGTTGGTGCAATGGTCAAGGGGGAGCAAGCCTTTAGGGGGAGGTTCCATCATGGGATGATGGATGTATTCTCCCTCATGAGGGGGAGAATTTTGAAAATTGAGAGTTTGAGGGATTGTCTCTCTTTAGTGATATGAGACTTATCACTAGGAAGAGTGAAGATATCCTAGATGTGTTTAGACCAAGGGGGAGATTGTAAGATCTCATTGGGATATGAGACATTGATACCCTTGGGGAGAGCCTTTTTGATGTATGTCAAAAAAGAGGAGAATTAGTGAGAATTGTTGGGAGAATGTGAGAATTCCCAATATAGGCAATTGGGAAGATTGGATTGAGTTACTGTTCTAACTCAAAGGTGTTTGGTTTTTGTCAAACATCAAAACGGGGGAGATTGTTGGTGAAATTGGCCCAGGTCACGATTGACCAGACTCGAGTTTGACTCGAGCGATATTTTGATGTTCGACAAAACGTATGACAATGTGATTGTCACGGAAAGTACAAGCATGGGTCTTGGCAATGGTAATGTCCAAGTTTTGAGTACTTGGCATGTAAAGTCCAAGCATGGGTCTTGGCAAGGGAAAGTCCAAGCTTGAGTCTTGGTAATTGGAAAGTCCAAGCATGGGTCTTGGCAAGGGAAAGTCCAAGCTTGAGTCTTGGCAAATGGAAAGTCCAACATGGGTTGGCATGGAAAGTCTAAGGGTGTAATCTTGGCCACGTAAGTCCAAGTGTGTAGTCTTGGCGGTGAAAGTACAAGTCATGGGTACTTGGCAATTGGGAAGTCCATGATTTGATATTGGCGGCGTAAAGTCCACGGGTGGAGTCTTGGCAGCATAAGTCCAATGTTTGGTGGCGTAAAGTCCAAGGGTTGAGTCTTGGTAGCATAAGTCTAATGGTTGGCGGCGTAAAGTCCAAGCATGTGTCTTGGCAGCGTAAGTCTGATGTGCCTTGGCGGTGTAGACTAGCTAAGCACGACAATAGCTGATGGAAGTACCTGAAGGCTAGTGCATGGATGAACAAGTCATGGATGACTTGGAAGGATCCAATAGGCGTGAGACTTATGGTGGTGGCTAGAAGACTTAGGTCTAGGATAAGGGAGGTCTAGCAAGTATGAGGGCGTCATACTTGGGGTAAACCTCATGGTTGAGGTTTAGCAGTCAACTGGGGTTATGGACTAGTTGACTGGTCAAGTGTTGGACACTTGACAGCCGAGTCGACACTAAGCAGTTGACTGGGATTATGACAAGTCGTGAGTCGTGACGACATTAAACTATGACAAGTTGCCTTGGTAGTTATGCGCGAGTGCGATCGGCCAGCCAGCGATCAAGCTGTCATGGAGGCGATCGATTCTTCTGGTTTGGTCATAAAGGTAGAACACTTGGTAGCCGTGGCGATCTGAGGCTTAAGCGATCATTCTGGGAATGTGATCATTGTCAGTGTATCCATCGGCTTGAATGCTAATGTGGATCAAGTCCGTTGTGAGACAACGACATTGTTGGCAGTCGACTGCTAGGTGGAAATCCAGGTCGCACAGAGTCATAAAAGGAGCTTGATGGGGAGGATTTCTACAACGATTTTCTTGAGCGATTTGAAGGGGACAGTTGTTGCTTTCCAATCCTTCAAGGCTAGTCCAAGGCGATCAACAAGAAAGCATTCAAAAGCACATTTGTAAAGTTTTCTTTACTTGTATTTGTGTAGTTTACTTTTATTTGCTTGTATTTCTTATTTATTGTTGTAAGATTGCTTGTACGAGGTTTCTCCACCTCCGATGTGCTGTCGAGAGGGACTTCCCCTCTCCTCGTTACGATCAAAGATCCGAAATAAACATTTAAATATAAGAAATGCTTGGAAATAAAAACTTTAAATACAAAGCTTTGAGTTGACTCCTTAGAGTGTTACCGATGACTTGATAAGATTGAAGCTTGAGCTCGTGTCATCAGCGTTCTGGCAGTGCTTCATCATCGTAGAGTAGTCAGAGAGTCATGGCATTGTGAGAGCACTTGGGAGGCTTTGGAATGATGGAAATGTTGGATCGGCCGAATAGAGGGGGGTGAATAGCCCTCGTTCGTTGGATGTCGTAATTCGTTCGTTCTCGTGTGCTCGTCTACAATTGTCGTTAATATACGCAGCGGAATAACAATAGAAATAACAATAATACTAACAACAATACAAGCACACCAAATACGCAAGCATATACGTGGTTCGGAACCGAATGGTTCCTACTCCACGGGCGAGCTCCTCGAGCTCTAGAGATGCACACGGCAATACTCAAACTCCTTCTCGACTACACGTCGGAGGTGGAGAAACCTCTCACAAACAATTACAACAGTAATATACAAATACAAACAAGAATACAAATACAATACAAAAGAAACACTTTTCACCGATTGCTTTTGATCACTTGTTTGTTGCTTGCTTTGATTGGCTCTTGAAGGACTGGAATGCAACTGCAATTCACCTCCAATAGCTCCACAAAAACCTTGGCGAAATCCTCCAACTCGTGCTCCTTTTATAACCTGCATCAAGCTATTTTCGCGCCCATCAGTCGACTGATCGTGACCATCAGTCGACTGGTCCCGTAGCTGTTGTCTCACAAAGGCCAGATCCACGTTGGTTAAGTTCCAACGGATCACACATCAGTCGACTGATGGCACCCATCGATCCGATCAACCATCGATCAGTCTTTGGCGAGCTCGACTCCATTCATGCCGTGCGGTGTCATCGATCATTGCCATCCCTCGGCGATCGGTGATCTTCCCAACGATCATTGCCCTCCCTCGGCGATCGGTGATCATCGAACTTGGTTGATCGAACCCGGTCGAACCCATACGACCTAGAGCGATCGATCGACACCTATACCGATCGGCCCGATGTCGGCTAAAACCTCAAACATAACGATGTTTGAGCCTCCGACACTCAGTCTTAGCCACTTGGCCAAGTCCACCTTATCCCTCATGGAGTTCCCCATCGAAGCTCTCTTTCCTCGGCCTACGTCCCTCGGATGCGCCAAGCGCATGGCTTCGCAACGCCATCCTTCGTGTCTCATGCCCTAGAAGTATGCTTCCCTTTGGGCTCACTCCATTCGTTCCCCGTCCGACGGTCCCTCGGATGCACCAAGCGCACGGCTTCGCAATGCCATCCTTCACCGACTCAAGGACCTCAATCCTAGTGAACTTACCAAGTCCTCAAGACTTCCCAAATGCACCAAGCGCATGACTTCGCAATGCTTTGGACTTTCCCATGCCAAGGCTTCCCCCTTGGACTTCCACACCAAGCTCCATGCTTGGATTTTCCATGCCAACCCCATGTTGGACTTTCCCATGACAATCCCATGTCATGAGTTTTGTCTATCATCAAAATATCATCAAGGTACTGCTCGAGTCAAACTCGAGTCAACCTGGGCCGATTGCACCAACAATCTCCCCCTTTTTGATGATTGACAAAACTACCATCTCAAGTCTACCAATTCTCCCATATTGGCAATTCTCATATCCCAATGAGAATTCCAACGAACCCTAATTGGTAACTTGGTAACTTCTCCCCCTTTTTGACATTACATCAAAAAGGTCCTCCCCAAGGGTATGAATGTCTCATATCCCAATGAGATCTTACAATCTCTCCCTTGGAGGAACACATGCCTACCATCTTTCTAGTGATCCCATATCACTTAAAGAGAGGCAACCCAATTTTCCTCCCATGAGGAAATACACATCCATCTTCCCATGATGGATACCTCCCCCTAGAGGCTTGCTCCCCCTTGACCATTGCACCAACAATGTCCTTGGAGAGTCCCTAAGCCAATAGGAACATTAACCAAATCAAAATTAAGGCAAAGTTCAACAATGAACTCTCATCCACCTTAAAATTGATACTCACCCTCAACCCAACTCCTAATCCATATCCAATGGATTTCCACCCTCTCTAATGCTCTCCCAAGCATATCCTAGGGTTAGGAGTGGTTAGGGGACCAAAACACAGCTGAACATGGGCCTAACCATCAAGTTTACCTGATCATTGGACTTACCATGATCGATCATTGCCATTCTGACGATCGATCGGTGATAATCGATCGCAATTTTGATTTGAAAAATGGATTTTCGAAATCCATAAGTAAATATACGTAATTTTAAAAATCTTGAAAATGCATACGTATAATACTTATCCTAAACACTATGGGTGAAAAATATTGGAAATTTATTTTACCCATTAAATTAGGAGATTGATACAAAGTTCAAAATTTAAGAAAAGCTTCAATAAAGAGCCATCTTTGTATCATCCCATTCAATGGTGATAGCTATCAAAAGATAGGCTTCACCAAGGTTTTTCAAAATGTTTTCAAAATGTTTTTCAAACCTTTATTTTCTTTTTCCTAAACATCTCACAAATATCTAGATGTGTAAAACACATTCAAGGCAATTAATCTAGTGAGATGTGGGTTTTTGTACTTTTAAATTCTCATGCATATTTCTAAGGCAATATTATTTGATTCCCATCAAATTATGCCATAGTCCTTGATTTCATTTTAATTTATGCATGATGATGATTATGGCATAATTATGATATAGATAAAAGCATATGCCAAAATCATGATGTCAAGGCATGTGAATGAAAATTAAGCATACATGACATACAAACATAAGTCTAAACATTATCATGACATTTTTATAATTTAAAAATGAGAATGATGTCATGACATGGCAAGGCAAACAAATCATGGCAAGTAAAGTATACTAAGGTATAGAATACCTAAGTGTTAAAATCAATTTGCCATTTCTAGGGATTAAGTTCATTTTGCCTTAATGCCATTCATTTTCCTAGTGTGCCAAAAACCCAAAATGGCACACCAATACCTCTATGACCTAATTGTGCCAATTTAAATCATTTTTAACTTCTCAAACCATATTGGCACACCCTAATGTGTCAACTCTACTATGGTTAGGTTAACTACCCATCCACTTAGGGTTGACACACCCTAACCCATTTAGCGTTAATCGATCACGCTTTTAGGAACCCAATACCTATTGGAGCTCCTTGGGTTAACAAGGTATTCCCTAGGGATAACTTCCCTAGATACCTTTCTAATGACCCTTTTTGGTTTTAAAACCATATTCTTTTGGGTCTTACTTGGGTAAACTCTAGAGGTGACTCCTCCATTGACCTTCTTAGTGGCCTTCTTGGTTTTTCTTAAGTCCTTGGCCACTAAACACATACCATGGCTAGACTTAGGGATGACTTCCCTATTAGCCTTGGTTTTTCTAGACCTAGATGTGGTTCCATAATTAAATGGAACATTATGATAAGTCTTCTTGGGCTTAGGTTTGTGACCCAAACCTTCCTTGCCCTTAGACCGTTTTTGAACCATAGGTCTTGACTTTTGGGCATTTGACCCTAGAATTGAATTTTCTATGATTCCAAGGGCTTTCTCCATTCTCTCAAGTCTTGACCTCAAGACTTGGTTCTCTAGCTCTAATTTTGCCATTTTTGAATTTTCATTAGGTTTTTGGGAAATGTTCTTCTTCTTAGGCATATGCCTAGATTTCTTGGGATTAACACCCAAGTTTTCTTCAATTCTCCTAATTGACTCCCTAGGTAAAATAGATCTAGTGTTTTGAGTCCTAGGTTTATCCTTAGTTATATGAACATGCTTGGCACCAAAGCAATAAACCTTATTATTTCTCCTAGCATGCTTTTCATTTATAATTGCAAGAGAGCTAAAATAATTTTTGGCATGTTTTTTGACTCTAGGAATTAAAGGTGCATTAAGTAAATGTACCTTAGGGTTAGCTTTAGAAGCTCCCCCTACATGAGTTGCACCTTCTTGCCCTTTCTTCTTCCCCCTAGGGAATTGGCTTCGGTAGTGTCCCTTTTGATTGCATTTGAAGCACACAATGTGCTCTTTGCTCTTGATTTTGGGAACACCGGCATCGTTTGACTTTGGGTTGACTTTTAGTGTCGATGCTTTCTTCTTAGCCAATTTAGGGCATTTGCTCTTATAATGCCCTTTCTCCCTACACTCAAAGCATATTATGTGATTTTTATTTAAAATAATAACACTTGAGTTACCTAGGGAGGTGGTGGAGGCCTCTTCACTTCTTCCGGAGGTAGAAGCTTCATCTTGATCTTTCTCCGGAGTAGAAACCCTTTCCTCCCCCTCAATGCTAGAGGTGGAGGTCTCCACCAAGTCATCCACATCTTCAAAAGTGGATGGTGATTCTTCTTCGGCATTCTCCTCTACTTGTGCCGATTGGGAATTTTCTTGGAATTTCATTACCTTATTCCATAATTCCCTTGCATCCCTATAATCACCCAATCTAGACCAAATAGTGTTAGGTAACAAATCACAAATCAACTTGATTACCTTGAGATTTGTCTTGAAGTCTTTGATTTGGTCCTGGGTCCATTTTGACTTCTCAATGGGCTTGTTGTGTTTGTCCCTAGGCATCTCAAAACCGTTTTCTATGATAATCATAAAATCAAAATCGGTTTCGAGATATACCTCCATCCGTTTCCTCCACCAAGAAAAATCTCCATCGAATTTCGGTGGATGGATGAAGCCGGCCATTTGTAGTGCTCTCGCGGCGGTTAGTCCTTGAAGAGCGACCTCGGCTCTGATACCACTTGTTGGAGATCGATTGGATCAGCCGGCTAGAGGGGGGTGAATAGCCCTCGTTCGTTGGATGTCGTAATTTGTTCGTTCTCGTGTGCTCGTCTACAATTGTCGTTAATATATGCAGTGGAATAACAATAGAAATAACAATAATACTAACAACAATATAAGCACACCAAATACGCAAGCATATACGTGGTTCGGAACCGAATGGTTCCTACTCCACGGGCGAGCTCCTCGAGCTCTAGAGATGCACACGACAATACTCAAACTCCTTCTCGACTACACGTCGGAGGTGGAAAAACCTCTCACAAGCAATTACAACAGTAATATACAAATACAAACAAGAATACAAATACAATACAAAAGAAACACTTTTCACCGATTGCTTTTGATCACTTGTTTGTTGCTTGCTTTGATTGTCTCTTGAAGGACTGGAATGCAGCAGCAATTCCCCTCCAATAGCTCCACAAAAACCTTGGCGAAATCCTCCAACTCGTGCTCCTTTTATAACCTGCATCAAGCTATTTTTGCGCCCATTAGTCGACTGATCGTGACCATCAGTTGACTGGTCCCGTAGCCGTTGTCTCACAACGGCCAGATCCACGTTGGTTAAGTTCCAACGGATCACACATCGATCAGCGATGGCACCCATCGATCGGTGATCAACCATCGATCGAGTCCGGCAAGCTCGACTCCATTGCAATGCCCGTGCCGCGGTGTCATCGATCGATTGCCATCCCTCGGCGATCGTGATCTTCAATAGTCATTGCCCTCCTCGGCGGTCGGTGATCGGCGAACTTGGTTGATCGAATACTGGTTGAACCCATACGACCTAGAGCAGTCGACTGACACCTATGCCAGTCGACTGATGTCGGCTAAAACCTCAAACATAACGATGTTTGAGCCTCCGACACTCAGTCTTAGCCACTTGGCCAAGTCCACCTTATCCCTCATAGAGTTCCCCATCGAAGCTCTCTTCCCTCAGCCTACGTCCCTCGGATGAGCCAAGCGCACGGCTTCGCAACGCCATCCTTCGCGTCTCATGCCCTAGAAGTATGCTTCCCTTTGGGCTCACTCCATTCGCTCCCCGTCCAACGGTCCCTCGGATGCACCAAGCGCACGGCTTCGCAATGCCATCCTTCACCGACTCAAGGACCCCGAGCCTAGTGAACTTACCAAGTCCTCAAGACTTTCCAAATGCACCAAGAGCACGGCTTCGCAATGCTTTGGACTTTCCCATGCCAAGGCTTCCCCCTTGGACTTCCACACCAAGCTCCATGCTTGGATTTTCCATGCCAACCCCATGTTGGACTTTCCCATGACAATCCCATGTCATGAGTTTTGTCTATCATCAAAATATCATCAAGGTACTGCTCGAGTCAAACTCGAGTCAACCTGGGCCGATTGCACCAACAGGAAATGGGGTGGAGAACTCTTCTTTTTAAAGCCTTGTGAAACCCTAATCATTGAGATTAGGTTTTATGAGAAGATTGTCACGCCCGCCCTTCCGGGACCCTAAATGTCCGGAGAGGCGGCGCGTGACGCGACCGTACGTACCTTTCATACAGCGGAAGACTTTATATATATATATATATTTCTTATTTCTTACAGCGGAAGACTTAAGACCTAAATACTTTTTTTTCTTTTAAACATAGATATGCATTAACACTTCTTCTTAACATAGAGTATGTTTCATAGCATAGCATGCATAGATACTTCTTCTTACTTCTTCTTTACTTCTTCTTATCAACATAAAGCATTCTTCTTTACTTCTTCTTATCAACATAAAGCATGCATCATATATATATATATAGATACTTAGGGCTTAGTAGGTTCATAACATCATCGTCATAGGGAGACATAAGTAAAGACCTCCATAGACATCATCATCATAGGCAATACATGTATAAGTAGACTTAACGGATCTTCTCCACCATGCCACTACCACACACATTGACCCCTCCTGCTGCTCCCTTTAGTTTATCCATCCCTTACCCTTATCTGCAGTACGAGGGAAAGATAAACTATAAGCACATAGGCTTAGTAAGGTCCTGTCCTACTCACAAAAAACCATACATCATCATTAATCATGACTTGTAGCATTTATAACATATAATCAATATATCATGTAACATTCATGGCATCATCAACTTAACTTGTAGCTTAAGTAACATGAGATAATATAGCATGGATCATCCCTAACTTAGCAGCATAACATGAAATATATACATATTAATGCATAATATGCATTATATGTAACTTAGTAACTGACATCATAGCGTATATAACATAACATAAAATGTAACTTATACATCATGACATATCATCTAACATAACAGGTAACTTAAACATTATGGCATATCATCTAACATAACACGTAACTTAAACATTATGGCATATCATCTAACATAACATGTAACTTAAACATTATGGCATATAATCTAACATAACATGTAACTTAAACATTATGGCATATCATCTAACATAACATGTAACTTAAACATTATGGCATATCATCTAACATAACATGTAACTTAAACATTATGGCATATCATCTAGCATAACATGTAACTTAAACATTATGGCATATCATCTAACATAACATGTAACTTAAACATTATGGCATATCAACAGCAAACATTTGCAAGATGTTTTTGAAAACATTTTTGTTAGGTAGTTAATTATAATTCTCAACATATTTGGGCCCGCATTGTACCACTTCTTCATTATCATAGCTGCATCCCTAATTAGGCCCGAGGTAGCAAGTCTCGAACCTAATAGGTTCCTAGGCCCGAGTCTTATTCCATCGACCTAGGGGCAATCGTCATAGCGTAGAAGCCCATCCTAGGCCCGAGTCTTACTCCATCGACCTAAGGCATCTTGGAGCCCATCCCGTACTAGGCCCGAATCTTATTCCATCGACCTAGGGGCAATCATACATAGAAGCCCATCCTAGGCCCTGTTAGTAATATATGAGAGATGTCCTAAGGCAATCGCCTTATGTATGAACCATTTATATGATAAATGAAGATTCACTATTTGAGTATACATATTTTATGTATTTGATTGGATCTTAAACTCATTTACTGAATGTCCACGATACGATTCACAGCATGAGAGAATTTGTGATTGGATCACAACTAGTGAGTATCTCTACATGTGTAATTGTGATGTATCGGAATTATCCCTAGTCAATGAATTGATGGATTTGGACACCATCAATTCTGTCGAGACTAGCACGAGGTATACTCCTTGGTGTATCCAAGCAGCTGATTCTCACTGGCTGGAGACATAGTGATGTCCGGAGTTAATCGTGGATGCTAGTTATGGTAACTAGTTCATTGGAGTGACCAAGTAAGACTTCATATGGTTTTTACGCATATATAGATATGTCAATGAAGTTCTTCGTGGCTTAAGTGCGATGTTCCTTTGACTTGCGGTATTCAAGTCATCTTGATCATGGAGACTTATGCTTTGACATCTTAAGCAAACATCTGAGGAGATGTGGACACGGGATGATTGGGTATAAGTCGAAGTGATCGAAGGTGTTTGAATAGCCTATAAAGGATTCACCACTCCTTGCGAGGAGATGTATACCTATGGCCTCTCGTCGGATTGTTACTAAAGTCTTTGGCCAAAGCATTACATGTTTAGAGTAAGGTACTCTTCGATACATGTGGAGTAACTAGAATCCGTAGGACGAGGAAATGATACTTGGGCTAGGTGTGACGTAGTCAGCCTAGTGGGGACTGACACAATAGACCATGTCCTGAACCAAGTGGGTATAAGATGAGTGAAGGGAATGGGGCACGATTCATTCAAGCTACTGAAGGGTTTCAGAAATAGTTCTGGATCAACCGTTGATCTTTTCGGTTAATTGGGGATCATGATGTACTACTAGGTGCCACTCATGATCGTTCTATAATTAATGGTTAATTATAGACGGCCAACATAAACCGAGAACCTATTTGGTCACACGCTGCGAGTGTAATCCAAAGGATTTAAAACGAGCTTGAGAATGGGATTCTCAGACCGAGAGAAACTATGTTTGGTTGGACCAAACATAAAGCGAGCATGAAATTGTTTCAGTTGCAATGGAAGCGTGGATGGGCCGTGTCTTATGAAGACATAATGGATGGACCAAAATGGTTTGGTCCTAATCCAATGGATGAGAATAAACCAAAGGGTTTGGTTTATATTAAACGAATGAACCAAAGGTTGGTTCGGTTCGTTTTAACTTAAACTAAACCATCATGGTTTGGTTTATTTTAACTTATCTTACTGGAGCGGGTTAACGGGCTTTATGGATATGATCCATTAACCATTAAGAGAATTAGTTCTCTATAAAATAGGGCTTAAACCCTAACCCTAAACCTAATCAAACTTGGCGCCCAACCCCTCCCTCTCCTATTCGGCGCCCAACTCCAGCTGCGCCGCCCCAAAGGTCCTCAACCGGCGTCCAGAAGGTTGCTTCCTTCCTCCTCGGCGTCGAGCTGCTGCGGAAGAGTTCCGGTCATCCTCCTTAGGTTTGGCATCAAGGTGAGCACTTTGCTTCCTTGGTTTTGGCGGCGCCTACTCCTCCACCAAGCTGTCCAGTTTTCTGGACAGCTTCTTCTCTCGTCGGAGCGTCGTTTACGGCGGTTAGGGCTCCGACAGCGGCTAACATACCGGGGATTTGATCTCCGGTAATCCTCTGAGGTGGAGGACGAAGGATTCGTCAATCGGTTGACGAATACCTCTCCGGAGAAGCAAGTCTTGAGGACTTGTCTTTAGGTCCGAATTTGGATTCGGACAGTGATCATCTCTCGATCACATCGTCTTCAACACGAGGCTAGTAACCCGTACGAAGACGAAGCTCGTGGCTTGGCGAAGTCATCCCGAGGAGCTCGGCGTGGATACGGATAGAGACGATTCTTACGAGAATCGTTCCGGTTGATGCCGTTCCCGCTACACGTCATACGAAAGGTATAACGTAGTTTAATTTCCTTTTATTGCAATTTTAATTTACGGTTATGTCTACACTTGTTGTAATAGCATGCGTGTGTTGTGTGTGTTGTAATAAATATAGATTTATTATTTTTAATTGCTTCCGCTGTGCTCATGTTTACGAAACATGATCGAACACACACACGCCGCGGTGCCGGAAACCCAACAGGCCCGAGTCTTATTCCATCGACCTAGGGCATCTTAGGAGCCCATCCCTTCTTGGACCTTGTTAAGGTCTTGGTACAAGCCATGCAGAAAGTAAAATACTTATATGCTTATTTTACAACATAGCTTATTTCTTTAACATAGCATAGCATACTTCATTTCATAACACATCATGCTTCATTTCATTAACATTGCATAGCATACTTCATTTCATAACAACATAGCTTATTTCATTAACATAGCATAGCATACTTCATTTCATACACATCATGCTTCATTTCATTAACATAGCATAGCATACTTCCTTTCATAACACATCATGCTTCATTTCATTAACATAGCGTAGCATACTTCATTTCATAACACATCATGCTTCATTTCATTAACATAGCATAGCATACTTCATTTCATAACACATCATGCTTCATTTCATTAACATAGCATAGCATACTTCATTTCATAACAACATAGCTTATTTCATTAACATAGCATAGCATACTTCATTTCATACACATCATGCTTCATTTCATTAACATAGCGTAGCATACTTCATTTCATAACAACATAGCTTATTTCATTAACATAGCATAGCATACTTCATGGTATGAACTTCATTGTAACCTAAAGAGATCAAAGGTGGCCGAATGGCCCTTATAGGCTTTTTAGGGTTTAGACTTTTAACCTAATTCAAGTAACATACATAGGCATACAAATTCCATAAATTTTATGGTATGAACTTCATTGTGACTTAAAGGACCAAAGGTGGCCGAATGGCCCTTAAAGGCTTTTTAGGGTTTAGACTTTTAACCTAATTCAAGTAACATACATATGCATACAAATTCCATAAATTTCATGGTATGAACTTCATTGTGACCTAAAGGACCAAAGGTGGCCGAATGGCCCTTAAAGGCTTTTTAGGGTTTAGACTTTTAACCTAATTCATTAAACATGACATACAACATCATAACCCTACAAAACATGGATTGAAACATCATTGGGTCTTAGATATCTAGGGGTGGCCGAATGGGTCTTTAGTGGCTATTAGGGTTAGCTTTTGTCCTAACCCACTTTAACCCCTAACATCATCATCTAGTTATAAACAACATAGCATAGAGCTTCATTGAATCCTAAATCATGGCTTGGCGAATAGGCCTTAGTGGTTATTAGGGTTAGCTTTTGTCCTAATCCTTTAACCCTAACATCATCATCTAGTTATAAACAACATAGCATAGAGCTTCATTGAACCCTAAATCATGGCTTGGCCGAATATATCATGTAGGTTTCTTTTACAAAAAAACAAAAAATAGCAATCGGAGCTACTCGTATGCAGGTGAGGGATACTTACTTCCTTCGCGTTGCTTTTTGGTGGAAGGAAAACCTAAGTAAGAACCAACCCTAGCCTTCTCTTGCTTGGATGAGATTCGGCCAAAGGTGGAGAAGAGGCTAGAATTCGGTGAGGAGAGGAAGAAGAAGTGTGGAAGTGACCAAATCCAATCTTCCCTCTTCTTTATAAAGGGGGGAGGAAGAGAAGTTCCTCTTTTCTTTTCCATGCCTCTTCATTTACTCCTAGTCCCACTTATCTATAGTTTCCCCCTCTTCCTTAATCATATAATCCTATTGGGCTTCTGGTTAGTGGGTGCATCTATAAGGCTTGGCTATCTCTAGAGGTTTGGGGTTCAATTCTTAGGCCTTGCACCCCTTTTTGTCTTATTTTCTTTTATTTTTGAAAAGGCCCACATAAAGCCCATGATCATCAAGCCAAAAATTTCTATAAAATTGCTAGGAATTTTATGGGCGTTACAATCCTTCATACCTTTAAAAAGTTTCGTCCTCGATACTTAGAACAATTGTGGGTATACCTTCATGTCCTCCTCGCGTTCCCAGGTAGCTTCCTCGTACCGTTGATTCTGCCACAGGACCTTTACTAAGGGCACCTCTTTGTTCCTTAGCCTCTTGATTTCTCGGTCTAGTATTTGGATAGGCCGACTTTCAATACTTAGGTCCTCTTGAACTTGTACTGTTTGTGGCTCGATCACTTGGTCTGTACTGGAAATGCATTTCTTGAGCACAGAGACATGGAACACGTTGTGAATAGCCGACATCTCTTGAGGCAGCTCTAGCTTGTAAGCTACATTGCCAATCCTCTGCGATATCGGATACGGTCCCACGTAACGTGGACTCAGTTTACCCTTCCTTCCGAACCTCATTACTCCCTTCATGGGAGCCACTTTGAGGAATACTAGGTCCCCAACCTCGAATTCTAATGGTCTACGCCTCTTATCCGCATAGCTCTTTTGTCGGCTTTGGGCAGTTTCAATTCTCTGGAGGATGTTCCGTATAGCTCTGGTGGTGTCGTCGATGAAATCCGTCTGGAGTCCCATCCTCTTCTTTTCACCACCCTCGTACCAGCATATGGGAGATCTACATTTCCTCCCGTATAGAGCCTCGTAAGGTGTCATTCCAATAGTAGCTTGGTAGCTATTATTGTAGGCGAATTCTGCCAAATATAAGTATCGACACCAGCTACCCTTGAAATCCAGGGCGCAGGCTCTTAACATATCTTCCAGTACTTGATTTACTCTTTCGGTCTGTCCGTCCGTCTGGGGATGGAAGGCAGTACTGAACAATAGCTTTGTGCCTAAGGCCTTCTGAACGCATTCCCAGAAATGGGAGATAAAGCGACCATCTCTGTCAGAAATGATGGTCTTAGGAATTCCATGTAGTCTGATAATTTCCCTAGCATATAACTGAGCCAGTTGCTCCGTCGAATAGGTCATCTTGATTGCTAAGAAATGGGCGGACTTAGTCAATCTGTCTACAATCACCCATATAGCATCGTAACCGTTTGTCGTCTTGGGCAATCCTGAGATGAAATCCATAGAAATGTCCTCCCATTTCCATTCTGGAATCTGGATCGGCTGCAGTGTTCCTCCAGGTCTTTGGTGCTCTGCCTTAACCCTTTGGCAGGTCAGGCAAGTACTGACATACTGAGCCACATCTCTTTTCATTCCGAACCACCAGAACTTTCGTTTAAGGTCTTGGTACATCTTGGTGGTTCCAGGATGCATCGCATAGGGAGTTCTGTGAGCTTCCTCAAATATCTCCTCCCGCAATTCTGGATTGTCGGGAATACACAAGCGATCCCTGAGGTAGAGTACTCCACTATCAGAGATCCGGAACCCGTCCTTTCCTCTAGGACCTCTTGCTTGATCCTCTGAAGGCACAGGTCACGTGCTTGCTTTTCCAGTATATCATCGAACAGCGTCGGTGTTATCGTCATCATCGAACAGCGTCGGTGTTATCGTCATGGTCGAGAGCTGTCCGGAGATGATTTCAACCCCGTAATTCATTACTTCCCCCTTTCTTTTTTTTTGTATGTTCCAGTCTACCCAGCATTGTTCGACTATATCATACACATCCCATGCAATGAACTCATCATCAATTTCAAAAAGAGAAACGACTTGTCGTCTCTTATTCACATCTCTTATTCATATTTTCCAATCAGAAGGAAAAATGTTAACATATAACATTCCTTATTTCCAAATTAAACCACTGCAACTATTTGAGAAGATAGTTCATTATGACTCTCACTAGGACAAACCCTAGTGCGATCGTAATTATTTTCTGTCCCATCTTCCTTGGCCTCACCAGGGTGGTCTTTGGTTGGCCAATAAGTTGACTGTTTGCAGATCCTTCTTCCTTCCTCCCGAGGCCAGCTACCACCGGATTCTCTACCACAGGCTTCTCTTGAACCCTGTGCTCTAGCCGATTCAGACAACTCCCGCATAGGTTATCCGCCCTTCATAACGCGGCCCCACGTGGTGTGCAACTACCATGAACTCATTTGGCAGGGAGCGGACCAAGGCCCATATCTTATAGTTGTCCAGTAACGGAAACTCCTGCCGCTCGAGTCTCCTAAAAAGACCATCGAGCCTTCTCATGTGTCCGATGACCCCACCATCTGGTTTATAGACTATCTCTTCAATAGCTTCCCTTAATCGGTTTCGTGACACATCACGACGGGTCATGGTAGTCATCGTCCGTGCCATCTGAAATTGAAATAAATGAAGTCGATAAAACCACCAACCCGCATTTAAACCGCTTAATTCAATTGATGAACATAGACCTCACATGATTAATTTAAAAATCAAATTTTAAATAAAATTTGTTTATTTTTTTATTTATTTGTTTATATATATATATATATATATATATATATATATATATATATATATATATATATATATATATATATATATATTATATTATTATTATTATTATTATTATTATTATTATTTTGCGTAATTAAACTAAGGCTAGCATAAGGTCGTTTTAAGCTTAAGGCATCATAGCTTAAGGCATCATTCATGTTCTCCTGCACAGTTTAAGCTTAAGGTATTTTATATCATACATGAACAATCATAAGGGTATCATACATATTTTCGTGCATGTTTAAGCTAGAAGCATTTCCTATCATACATGAATCAAGCATAAGGGAAAGGCATTTTATATTATACATGAACTAAATAATCTAAAGATATTTCATATCATGCATGATCAAAAAAATTAACAAAATTAAAGCATAGACATAGAATTCTTACTTGGAGTAGCAGGATTTGGAGCTTGATGTGTGTGTAGTGGAAAGGCAGATCCGCTCTGATACCAACCTGTCACGCCCGCCCTTCCGGGACCCTAAATGTCCGGAGAGGCGTGCGTGACGCATCACGCATTACCTTTCATACAGACTTTATATATATATATATTTCTTATTTCTTACAGCGGAAGACTTAAGACCTAAATACTTTTTTTTCTTTTAAACATAGATATGCATTAACACTTCTTCTTAACATAGAGTATGTTTCATAGCATAGCATGCATAGATACTTCTTCTTACTTCTTCTTTACTTCTTCTTATCAACATAAAGCATTCTTCTTTACTTCTTCTTATCAACATAAAGCATGCATCATATATATATATATAGATACTTAGGGCTTAGTAGGTTCATAACATCATCGTCATAGGGAGACATAAGTAAAGACCTCCATAGACATCATCATCATAGGCAATACATGTATAAGTAGACTTAACGGATCTTCTCCACCATGCCACTACCACACACATTGACCCCTCCTGCTGCTCCCTTTAGTTTATCCATCCCTTACCCTTATCTGCAGTACGAGGGAAAGATAAACTATAAGCACATAGGCTTAGTAAGGTCCTGTCCTACTCACAAAAAACCATACATCATCATTAATCATGACTTGTAGCATTTATAACATATAATCAATATATCATGTAACATTCATGGCATCATCAACTTAACTTGTAGCTTAAGTAACATGAGATAATATAGCATGGATCATCCCTAACTTAGCAGCATAACATGAAATATATACATATACTTAATCAGCATAATATGCATTATATGTAACTTAGTAACCTGACATCATAGCGTACCATCGAACATAACATGTAACTTATACATCATGACATATCATCTAACATAACAGGTAACTTAAACATTATGGCATATCATCTAACATAACACGTAACTTAAACATTATGGCATATCATCTAACATAACATGTAACTTAAACATTATGGCATATAATCTAACATAACATGTAACTTAAACATTATGGCATATCATCTAACATAACACGTAACTTAAACATTATGGCATATCATCTAACATAACATGTAACTTAAACATTATGGCATATCATCTAGCATAACATGTAACTTAAACATTATGGCATATCATCTAACATAACATGTAACTTAAACATTATGGCATATCATCTAGCATAACATGTAACTTAAACATTATGGCATATCATCTAACATAACATGTAACTTAAACATTATGGCATATCATCTAACATAACATGTAACTTAAACATTATGGCATATCATCTAGCATAACATGTAACTTAAACATTATGGCATATCATCTAACATAACATGTAACTTAAACATCATGGCATATCATCTAGCATAACATGTAACTTAAACATTATGGCATATCATCTAACATAACATGTAACTTAAACATTAACAGGCAAACATATGCAAGATGTTTTTGAAAACATATATGTTAGGTACGTAAATATAGATCTCAACATATTTGGGCCCGGCATTGTACCACTTCTTCATTATCATAGCGCGCATCCCTAATTAGGCCCGAGGTAGCAAGTCTCGAACCTAATAGGTTCCTAGGCCCGAGTCTTATTCCATCGACCTAGGGGCAATCGTCATAGCGTAGAAGCCCATCCTAGGCCCGAGTCTTACTCCATCGACCTAAGGCATCTTGGAGCCCATCCCATACTAGGCCCGAATCTTATTCCATCGACCTAGGGGCAATCATACATAGAAGCCCATCCTAGGCCCTGTTAGTAATATATGAGAGATGTCCTAAGGCAATCGCCTTATGTATGAACCATTTATATGATAAATGAAGATTCACTATTTGAGTATACATATTTTATGTATTTGATTGGATCTTAAACTCATTTACTGAATGTTCACGATACGATTCACAGCATGAGAGAATTTGTGATTGGATCACAACTAGTGAGTATCTCTACATGTGTAATTGTGATGTATCGGAATTATCCCTAGTCAATGAATTGATGGATTTGGACACCATCAATTCTGTCGAGACTAGCACGAGGTATACTCCTTGGTGTATCCAAGCAGCTGATTCTCACTGGCTGGAGACATAGTGATGTCCGGAGTTAATCGTGGATGCTAGTTATGGTAACTAGTTCATTGGAGTGACCAACCGTAAGACTTCATATGGTTTTCTGCATATATAGATATGTCAATGAAGTTCTTACTGTGGCTTAAGTGCGATGTTCCTTTGACTTGCGGTATTCAAGTCATCTTGATCATAGAGACTTATGCTTTGACATCTTAAGCAAACATCTCTAAGGAGATGTGGACCCGGGATGATTGGGTATAAGTCGAAGTGATCGAAGGTGTTTGAATAGCCTATAAAGGATTCACCACTCCTTGCGAGGAGATGTATACCTATGGCCTCTCGTCGGATTGTTACTAAAGTCTTTGGCCAAAGCATTACATGTTTAGAGTAAGGTACTCTTCGATACATGTGGAGTAACTAGAATCCGTAGGACGAGGAAATGATACTTGGGCTAGGTGTGACGTAGTCAGCCTAGTGGGGACCGACACAATAGACCATGTCCTGAACCAAGTGGGTATAAGATGAGTGAAGGGAATGGGGCACGATTCATTCGAGCTACTGAAGGGTTTCAGAAATAGTTCTGGATCAACCGTTGATCTTTTCGGTTAATTGGGGATCATGATGTACTACTAGGTGCCACTCATGATCGTTCTATAATTAATGGTTAATTATAGACGGCCAACATAAACCGAGAACCTATTTGGTCACACGCACAACGAGTGTAATCCAAAGGATTTAAAACGAGCTTGAGAATGGGATTCTCAGACAGAGAGAAACTATGTTTGGTTGGACCAAACATAAAGCGAGCATGAAATTGTTTCAGTCGCAATGGAAGCGTGGATGGGCCGTGTCTTATGAAGACATAATGGATGGACCAAAATGGTTTGGTCCTAATCCAATGGATGAGAATAAACCAAAGGGTTTGGTTTATATTAAACGAATGAACCAAAGGTTGGTTCGGTTCGTTTTAACTTAAAATAAACCATCACGGTTTGGTTTATTTTAACTTATCTTAATGGAGCGGGTTAACGGGCTTAATGGAGCGGGTTAACGGGCTTTATGGATATGATCCATTAACCACTAAGAGAATTAGTTCTCTATAAAATAGGGATTAAACCCTAACCCTAAACCTAATCAAACTTGGCCGTCCAACCCCTCCCTCTCCTATTCGGCGCCCAACTCCAAGCTGCCGCCGCCCAGCCCAAAGGTCCTCCAACCGGCGTCCAGAAGGTTGCTTCCTTCCTCCTCGCCGGCGTCGAGCTGCTGCCGGAAGAGTTCCGGTCATCCTCCTTAGGTTTGGCATCAAGGTGAGCACTTTGCTTCCTTGGTTTTGGCCGGCGCCTACTCCTCCACCAAGCTGTCCAGTTTTCTGGACAGCTTCTTCTCCTCTCGTCGGAGCGTCGTTTAGACGACGGTTAGGGCTCCGACAGCGGCTAACATACCGGGGATTTGATCTCCGGTAATCCTCTGAGGTGGAGGACGAAGGATTCGTCAATCGGTTGACGAATACCTCTCCGGAGAAGCAAGTCTTGAGGACTTGTCTTTAGGTCCGAATTTGGATTCGGACCGTGATCATCTCTCGATCACATCGTCTTCAACACGAGGCTAGTAACCCGTACGAAGACGAAGCTCGTGGCTTGGCGAAGTCATCCCGAGGAGCTCGGCGTGGATACGGATAGAGACGATTCTTACGAGAATCGTTCCGGTTGATGCCGTTCCCGCTACACGTCATACGAAAGGTATAACGTAGTTTAATTTCCTTTTATTGCAATTTTAATTTACGGTTATGTCTACACTTGTTGTAATAGCATGCGTGTGTTGTGTGTGTTGTAATAAATATAGATTTATTATTTTTAATTGCTTCCGCTGTGCTCATGTTTACGAAACATGATCGAACACACCTGCGCCTTGGTCGAAACCAAAGTCTTATTCCATCGACCTAGGGCATCTTAGGAGCCCATCCCTTCTTGGACCTTGTTAAGGTCTTGGTACAAGCCATGCAGAAAGTAAAATACTTATATGCTTATTTTACAACATAGCTTATTTCTTTAACATAGCATAGCATACTTCATTTCATAACACATCATGCTTCATTTCATTAACATTGCATAGCATACTTCATTTCATAACAACATAGCTTATTTCATTAACATAGCATAGCATACTTCATTTCATACACATCATGCTTCATTTCATTAACATAGCATAGCATACTTCCTTTCATAACACATCATGCTTCATTTCATTAACATAGCGTAGCATACTTCATTTCATAACACATCATGCTTCATTTCATTAACATAGCATAGCATACTTCATTTCATAACACATCATGCTTCATTTCATTAACATAGCATAGCATACTTCATTTCATACACATCATGCTTCATTTCATTAACATAGCATAGCATACTTCATTTCATAACAACATAGCTTATTTCATTAACATAGCATAGCATACTTCATTTCATACACATCATGCTTCATTTCATTAACATAGCGTAGCATACTTCATTTCATAACAACATAGCTTATTTCATTAACATAGCATAGCATACTTCATGGTATGAACTTCATTGTAACCTAAAGAGATCAAAGGTGGCCGAATGGCCCTTATAGGCTTTTTAGGGTTTAGACTTTTAACCTAATTCAAGTAACATACATAGGCATACAAATTCCATAAATTTTATGGTATGAACTTCATTGTGACTTAAAGGACCAAAGGTGGCCGAATGGCCCTTAAAGGCTTTTTAGGGTTTAGACTTTTAACCTAATTCAAGTAACATACATATGCATACAAATTCCATAAATTTCATGGTATGAACTTCATTGTGACCTAAAGGACCAAAGGTGGCGAATGGCCTTAAAGGCTTTTAGGGTTTAGACTTTTAACCTAATTCATTAAACATGACATACAACATCATAACCCTACAAAACATGGATTGAAACATCATTGGGTCTTAGATATCTAGGGGTGGCGAATGGGTCTTTAGTGGCTATTAGGGTTAGCTTTTGTCCTAACCCACTTTAACCAACATCATCATCTAGTTATAAACAACATAGCATAGAGCTTCATTGAATCCTAAATCATGGCTTGGCGAATAGGCCTTAGTGGTTATTAGGTTAGCTTTTGTCCTAATCCTTTAACCCCTAACATCATCATCTAGTTATAAACAACATAGCATAGAGCTTCATTGAACCCTAAATCATGGCTTAATATATCATGTAGGTTTCTTTTACAAAAAACAAAAAATAGCAATCGAGCTACTCAGATGCGGTGAGGGATACTTACTTCCTTCAAGGTTGCTTTTTGGTGGAAGGAAAACCTAAGTAAGAACCAACCCTAGCCTTCTCTTGCTTGGATGAGATTCGGCCAAAGGTGGAGAAGAGGCTAGAATTCGGTGAGGAGAGGAAGAAGAAGTGTGGAAGTGACCAAATCCAATCTTCCCTCTTCTTTATAAAGGGGGGAGGAAGAGAAGTTCCTCTTTTCTTTTCCATGCCTCTTCATTTACTCCTAGTCCCACTTATCTATAGTTTCCCCCTCTTCCTTAATCATATAATCCTATTGGGCTTCTGGTTAGTGGGTGCATCTATAAGGCTTGGCTATCTCTAGAGGTTTGGGGTTCAATTCTTAGGCCTTGCACCCCTTTTTGTCTTATTTTCTTTTATTTTTGAAAAGGCCCACATAAAGCCCATGATCATCAAGCCAAAAATTTCTATAAAATTGCTAGGAATTTTATGGGCGTTACAATCCTTCATACCTTTAAAAAGTTTCGTCCTCGATACTTAGAACAATTGTGGGTACTTCTGCTTCATGTCCTCCTCGCGTTCCCAGGTAGCTTCCTCGTACCGTTGATTCTGCCACAGGACCTTTACTAAGGGCACCTCTTTGTTCCTTAGCCTCTTGATTTCTCGGTCTAGTATTTGGATAGGCCGACTTTCAATACTTAGGTCCTCTTGAACTTGTAATCTTGTTTGTGGCTCGATCACTTGGTCTCAGATCGAAATGCATTTCTTGAGCACAGAGACATGGAACACGTTGTGAATAGCCGACATCTCTTGAGGCAGCTCTAGCTTGTAAGCTACATTGCCAATCCTCTGCGATATCGGATACGGTCCCACGTAACGTGAACTCAGTTTACCCTTCCTTCCGAACCTCATTACTCCCTTCATGGGAGCCACTTTGAGGAATACTAGGTCCCCAACCTCGAATTCTAATGGTCTACGCCTCTTATCCGCATAGCTCTTTTGTCGGCTTTGGGCAGTTTCAATTCTCTGGAGGATGTTCCGTATAGCTCTGGTGGTGTCGTCGATGAAATCCGTGCGAGTCCCATCCTCTTCTTTTCACCACCCTCGTACAAAGATATGGGAGATCTACATTTCCTCCTCGATAGAGCCTCGTAAGGTGTCATTCCAATAGTAGCTTGGTAGCTATCTAAATATAAGTATACACAGCTACCCTTGAAATCCAGGGCGCAGGCTCTTAACATATCTTCCAGTACTTGATTTACTCTTTCGGTCTGTCCGTCCGTCTGGGGATGGAAGGCAGTACTGAACAATAGCTTTGTGCCTAAGGCCTTACCGCGCATTCGAAATGGGAGATAAAGCGACCATCTCATCGAAATGATGGTCTTAGGAATTCCATGTAGTCCGATAATTTCCTAGCATATAATCGAGCGGTTGCTCCGTCGAATAGGTCATCTTGATTGCTAAGAAATAGGCGGACTTAGTCAATCTCTACAATCACCCATATAGCATCGTAACCGTTTGTCGTCTTGGGCAATCCTGAGATGAAATCCATAGAAATGTCCTCCCATTTCCATTCTGGAATCTGGATCGGCTGCAGTGTTCCTCCAGGTCTTTGGTGCTCTGCCTTAACCCTTTGGCAGGTCAGATCTTGACATCTTGAGCCACATCTCTTTTCATTCCGAACCACCAGAACTTTCATTTAAGGTCTTGGTACATCTTGGTGGTTCCAGGATGCATCGCATAGGGAGTTCTGTGAGCTTCCTCAAATATCTCCTCCGCATTACGATTGCCGGGAATACACAAGCGATCCACGAGGTAGAGTACTCCACTATCGAGATCCGGAACCCGTCGTCCTTTCCCTCTAGGACCTCTTGCTTGATCCTCTGAAGGCTTGGGTCACGTGCTTGCTTTTCCAGTATATCATCGAACAGCGTCGGTGTTATCGTCATCATCGAACAGCGTCGGTGTTATCGTCATGGTCGAGAGCTGTCCGGAGATGATTTCAACCCCGTAATTCATTACTTCCCCCTTTCTTTTTTTTTGTATGTTCCAGTCTACCCAGCATTGTTCGACTATATCATACACATCCCATGCAATGAACTCATCATCAATTTCAAAAAGAGAAACGACTTGTCGTCTCTTATTCACATCTCTTATTCATATTTTCCAATCAGAAGGAAAAATGTTAACATATAACATTCCTTATTTCCAAATTAAACCACTGCAACTATTTGAGAAGATAGTTCATTATGACTCTCACTAGGACAAACCCTAGTGCGATCGTAATTATTTTCTGTCCCATCTTCCTTGGCCTCACCAGGGTGGTCTTTGGTTGGCCAATAAGTTGACTGTTTGCAGATCCTTCTTCCTTCCTCCCGAGGCCAACTACCACCGGATTCTCTACCACAGGCTTCTCTTGAACCCTGTGCTCAGCCTTCAGACAACTCGCATAGGTTATCCGCCTTCATAACGGCCCCCCACACGTGGTGTGCAACTACCATGAACTCATTTGGCGTGGAGCGGACCAAGGCCCATATCTTATAGTTGTCCAAGAACGGAAACTCGCCGCCGAGTCTCCTAAAAGACCATCGAGCCTTCGTGTGTCCGATGACCCCACCATCGGTTTATAGACTATCTCTTCAATAGCTTCCTTAATCGGTTTGTGACACATCACGATGGGTCATGGTAGTAGTCATTCGTGCCATCTGAAATTGAAATAAATGAAGTCGATACAAACCGACCAACCCGCATTTAAACCGCTTAATTCAATTGGATGAACATAGACCTACACGATTAATTGAAAAAAATCAAATTTTCGTAACAAAATTTGTTTATTTATTTATTTATTTGTTTATATATATATATATATATATATATAGATATATATTATTATTATTATTATTATTATTATTATTATTATTTTTTTTTTTTTGTAATTAAACTAAGGCTAGCATAAGGTCGTTTTAAGCTTAAGGCATCATAGCTTAAGGCATCATTCATGTTCTCCTGCATAGTTTAAGCTTAAGGTATTTTATATCATACATGAACAATCATAAGGGTATCATACATATTTTCGTGCATGTTTAAGCTAGAAGCATTTCCTATCATACATGAATCAAGCATAAGGGAAAGGCATTTTATATTATACACGAACTAAATAATCTAAAGATATTTCATATCATGCATGATCAAAAAAATTAACAAAATTAAAGCATAGACATAGAATTCTTACTTGGAGTAGCAGGATTTGGAGCTTGATGTGTGTGTAGTGGAAAGGCAGATCCGCTCTGATACCAACCTGTCACGCCCGCCCTTCCGGGACCCTAAATGTCCGGAGAGGCGGCGCGTGACGCGACCGTACATACCTTTCATACAGCGGAAGACTTTATATATATATATATATTTCTTATTTCTTACAGCGGAAGACTTAAGACCTAAATACTTTTTTTTCTTTTAAACATAGATATGCATTAACACTTCTTCTTAACATAGAGTATGTTTCATAGCATAGCATGCATAGATACTTCTTCTTACTTCTTCTTTACTTCTTCTTATCAACATAAAGCATTCTTCTTTACTTCTTCTTATCAACATAAAGCATGCATCATATATATATATATATAGATACTTAGGGCTTAGTAGGTTCATAACATCATCGTCATAGGGAGACATAAGTAAAGACCTCCATAGACATCATCATCATAGGCAATACATGTATAAGTAGACTTAACGGATCTTCTCCACCATGCCACTACCACACACATTGACCCCTCCTACTGCTCCCTTTAGTTTATCCATCCCTTACCCTTATCTGCAGATTTAGGAAAGATAAACTATAAGCACATAGGCTTAGTAAGGTCTGTCCTACTCACAAAAACCATACATCATCATTAATCATGACTTGTAGCATTTATAACATATAATCAATATATCATCATTCATGGCATCATCAACTTAACTTGTAGCTTAAGTAACATGAGATAATATAGCATGGATCATCCCTAACTTAGCAGCATAACATGAAATATATACATATACTTAATCAACATAATATGCATCATATGTAACTTAGTAACCTGACATCATAGCGTACCATCGAACATAACATGTAACTTATACATCATGACATATCATCTAACATAACAGGTAACTTAAACATTATGGCATATCATCTAACATAACATGTAACTTAAACATTATGGCATATCATCTAACATAACATGTAACTTAAACATTATGGCATATCATCTAACATAACACGTAACTTAAACATTATGGCATATCATCTAACATAACATGTAACTTAAACATTATGGCATATCATCTAGCATAACATGTAACTTAAACATTATGGCATATCATCTAACATAACATGTAACTTAAACATTATGGCATATCATCTAGCATAACATGTAACTTAAACATTATGGCATATCATCTAACATAACATGTAACTTAAACATTATGGCATATCATCTAACATAACATGTAACATAAACATTATGGCATATCATCTAGCATAACATGTAACTTAAACATTATGGCATATCATCTAACATAACATGTAACTTAAACATTATGGCATATCATCTAGCATAACATGTAACTTAAACATTATGGCATATCATCTAACATAACATGTAACTTAAACATTAACAGGCAAACATATGCAAGATGCTTTTGAAAACATATATGTTAGGTACGTAAATATAGATCTCAACATATTTGGGCCCGGCATTGTACCACTTCTTCATTATCATAGCGCGCATCCCTAATTAGGCCCGAGGTAGCAAGTCTCGAACCTAATAGGTTCCTAGGCCCGAGTCTTATTCCATCGACCTAGGGGCAATCGTCATAGCGTAGAAGCCCATCTTAGGCCCGAGTCTTACTCCATCGACCTAAGGCATCTTGGAGCCCATCCCGTACTAGGCCCGAATCTTATTCCATCGACCTAGGGGCAATCATACATAGAAGCCCATCCTAGGCCCGAGTCTTATTCCATCGACCTAGGGCATCTTAGGAGCCCATCCCTTCTTGGACCTTGTTAAGGTCTTGGTACAAGCCATGCAGAAAGTAAAATACTTATATGCTTATTTTACAACATAGCTTATTTCTTTAACATAGCATAGCATACTTCATTTCATAACACATCATGCTTCATTTCATTAACATAGCATAGCATACTTCATTTCATAACAACATAGCTTATTTCATTAACATAGCATAGCATACTTCATTTCATACACATCATGCTTCATTTCATTAACATAGCATAGCATACTTCCTTTCATAACACATCATGCTTCATTTCATTAACATAGCGTAGAATACTTCATTTCATAACACATCATGCTTCATTTCATTAACATAGCATAGCATACTTCATTTCATAACACATCATGCTTCATTTCATTAACATAGCATAGCATACTTTATTTCATACACATCATGCTTCATTTCATTAACATAGCATAGCATACTTCATTTCATAACAACATAGCTTATTTCATTAACATAGCATAGCATACTTCATTTCATACACATCATGCTTCATTTCATTAACATAGCGTAGCATACTTCATTTCATAACAACATAGCTTATTTCATTAACATAGCATAGCATACTTCATGGTATGAACTTCATTGTAACCTAAAGAGATCAAAGGTGGCCGAATGGCCCTTATAGGCTTTTTAGGGTTTAGACTTTTAACCTAATTCAAGTAACATACATAGGCATACAAATTCCATAAATTTTATGGTATGAACTTCATTGTGACTTAAAGGACCAAAGGTGGCCGAATGGCCCTTAAAGGCTTTTTAGGGTTTATACTTTTAACCTAATTCAAGTAACATACATATGCATACAAATTCCATAAATTTCATGGTATGAACTTCATTGTGACCTAAAGGACCAAAGGTGGCCGAATGGCCCTTAAAGGCTTTTTAGGGTTTAGACTTTTAACCTAATTCATTAAACATGACATACAACATCATAACCCTACAAAACATGGATTGAAACATCATTGGGTCTTAGATATCTAGGGGTGGCCGAATGGGTCTTTAGTGGCTATTAGGGTTAGCTTTTGTCCTAACCCACTTTAACCCCTAACATCATCATCTAGTTATAAACAACATAGCATAGAGCTTCATTGAATCCTAAATCATGGCTTGGCCGAATAGGCCTTAGTGGTTATTAGGGTTAGCTTTTGTCCTAATCCCCTTTAACCCCTAACATCATCATCTAGTTATAAACAACATAGCATAGAGCTTCATTGAACCCTAAATCATGGCTTGGCCGAATATATCATGTAGGTTTCTTTTACAAAAAAACAAAAAATAGCAATCGGAGCTACTCGTATGCAGGTGAGGGATACTTACTTCCTTCGCGTTGCTTTTTGGTGGAAGGAAAACCTAAGTAAGAACCAACCCTAGCCTTCTCTTGCTTGGATGAGATTCGGCCAAACGTGGAGAAGAGGCTAGAATTCGGTGAGGAGAGGAAGAAGAAGTGTGGAAGTGACCAAATCCAATCTTCCCTCTTTTTTATAAAGGGGGGAGGAAGAGAAGTTCCTCTTTTCTTTTCCATGCCTCTTCATTTACTCCTAGTCCCACTTATCTATAGTTTCCCCCTCTTCCTTAATCATATAATCCTATTGGGCTTCTGGTTAGTGGGTGCATCTATAAGGCTTGGCTATCTCTAGAGGTTTGGGGTTCAATTCTTAGGCCTTGCACCCCTTTTTGGCTTATTTTCTTTTATTTTTGAAAAGGCCCACATAAAGCCCATGATCATCAAGCCAAAAATTTCTGTAAAATTGCTAGGAATTTTATGGGCGTTACAAAGATGCCACCTAGCCCTTGAGAAATGGTGATAAGCTTTGACTCTCCTCGAGGCTAATCCTTGACCAGAAGTCGACTGATCAACCCTATCAGTCGACTGTTGGAGGCATCAGTCGACTGATACAAGCCATCAGTCTACTGATGGCAGGGTTTCCTGCTGCAATGAAGAGTTAGCTCAAAAATATAGTTAATATAAGTAAGTTCGATGGTTGTTTACCATCTGATCTCGACTTAGACTTTTCATGGGAAGTCTTGGTCGGATCGACGCCTAAGGATATCCCCGTATGGAGGACACGACCTTACTTACACTCACTCACACGAGCTTACCTTAGCCTTTACTTTTGAAGCTTCTCTTCCGGTCTTCACCCGAGTTCATCGGCTCCCTCCGAAGTCCTCCCAGTGTCGCTCGACCACCACGGTTCCCTCCGGGTGTCGCTGACCTTCGGCTTAGCTTAGCATTTCTGCACACTTGATTCAGCTCGTGAGATAACAATGTAAACTTAACTTTGTATCTTTGCCATAATCAAAACACAGGTTCAATTATCTGGTGCCCCTGCACCAACAACTAGGGTTTCGAACCACATTATATCGCTTTTGTATTATTGTGCTTGTATTTTGTTTATGCTTTTTGTATTTCCGCTGCGCTAACGACATTGTTTACAAGCACGCAATCGAACTCCATGGCGAACGAAAATGCACCATTCACCCGCTCCCCTCTAGCACTCACTAAAGTTCCTACATATAGGAGCCAATGACCTAGGGCGAGGAAGAAAATTTAAGAAGGAGCATCACATGTATGAGGAGCTTCTAAAGCAAACATTAAGGTAAAATTTAGTAATGCACCTTCCTTATTCTCTAATGAAAAGCATGCTTTTAATACTCTTGCAATTGTGCATAATTATAAAGAGCATGCTGGAAATAATAGATTTTATTGCCTAGGTGCTAAGAGTGATAATTTTGAGGCTAAGGACAAATCTAGATTAAATACCCCTAAAACAATTCTACCTAGGGAAAGTATTAGAAAGGTAGAAGATCATTTAGGTATTAACCCTAAGAAGGGTAGGCATATGCCTAAAAGAAAAGACAATGCCCAAAGACAAAATAAAAAATAAAAAATTGGGCAATTAGAATTAGAAAACCAAGCCTTGAGGTCAAGGCTTGAGAAACTTGAAAAGACCCTTGCAAGAATGACAAATTCAATTAAAGGGTATAGGAGTCAAAACCAAGGGTCTAGGAGGCAAGGCTCATCAATGGGCAAGAAAGGCTTGAGCCACAAGCCTAAGTCCAAGGTATATAAGCCTACCTATCACCATGTTCCATTCAATTATGGAACTCAATCTAGGTCTAGAAAAACCAAGATTACTAGGGAAGTTATCCCTAAGGCTAACCATGGTGTGTGCCTAGTGGCTAAGGTTTCAAGGAAACCTAGGGAAGCCACTAAGAAGGTTACAAGGGGTGTTACCCCTAGAGTTAACCTAAGTAAGACCAAAATGACCAAGGCTTCAAAGCCTAGAAGAATCATTAGGAAGGTATCAAGGGAAGTCATCCCTAGTGAATACCTTGCAAACCCAAGGAGCTCAAATAGGTATTGGATTTCTAGGAGCGTGATTCCTTCACGCTAAATGGGTTAGGTTGTATCAACCTTGAATGGATGGGTAGCTAACTCAACCATAGCAAAGTTGACACTTTAGGGCATTTCCAAGGTAATGGGATAATTTGGAAATAAGTTTAAATTTATATCTTAAAAGATTTTACGATGTGCCAATATATTTAGAGAACTATGAAAAATTGATCAAATTGACACAATTAAGGTTTAGAGGTCATAGTGTGCCATTTTGGATTTTTGGCACACTTGGGAGATAAGTAGTAAATGACAAAATAGGCTTAATCCTAACAAAAAGAAATTAATACTAAAACTTTGGTATTATTATACCTTCATATTTTATTTGCCATGATTTGTTTGCCATATGCCATGTCATGACATCATATTTCATTATCATTTTATATATCACGATAATGCTTAGGTTTAAGTTTTTATGTCATGTATATTTAGGTTTATATTTAATGCCATGACATCAAGATTTTTGGCACATGCTTATTATACTATTATTTATGCCATAATCATCATTCATGCATTTAGAGTTAATTAAAATTGATTTAAGGACAATGATATGATTTGAAGTCCCATGTATAAGAGAATCAAATAGTGTTGCCTTAGAAAAATGCATGAGACCTTAGTTTAGGATGAACAAAATCCACATCTCACATCACATTGACATGTGTGTGTATTCATACACTCTAGATACATGTGAGATGCTAGGAAATGAGTTAAGTTTCGGGTGCATTTGGTCTTTCCATCACCAAGTCCCACTTGGATTTTCCCTCGTCAAGTATCTGGTAAACTTTAACCTACTTGGCTTCATGCTCATCTCCATATGACTATGGATGTGTCATACCATCCCATAGTCATACTATCATCCACACTCAAGAACATTATCAAACATCAAAATATGACTCTAGTCTCACTCGAGTCTGGTCAATCATGACCTGGACTAATTGCACTAGTAGAGGAGAGGATCCCCAAGCGACACTTTTTAGGGGGGAGGATGTCCTTGAGGATGCCATGAGGATAACAAACATATAAGGGTGAGGATGTACTTATTTGGTGGGAGGAAAAATGTTTGCCAAAGGAAGAGGAGTGGTCTTTAGCTAGATGAAAAGTTGCAAGGAAAAAAGGTTAGGGATACTTGGTGTCGATTAATGGTCATGGCATGGATATTTGAAATGGTGTGGCGAGCTCAAATCTCAAGGAAAAAAATTAATCAAAATGTGAAAATTCATAATAGGTTTTGCACATGTAGCGAGGAATTGCATGGTATGGATCTTGTAGTGGCTCATTAATCTAGTGAGACTCGGTGTATCGTCTAACTATGAGGGGGTGGCTCATGATACCCCTGGAGCAACATGTCTCAAGAGTCAAGATATATTTTGGGTTGTGTGGTCTTTGGGTGGCCTACCTGGATTCGTTTATTGAGTGGGTCGAGTTTCTATGTGAGTCGATTTACTGAGTAAGACACATTGCTGAGTGGACTCAGTCACCGAATGAAATGTTGATGATCTTGTGACGCACTAGAGGGGGCGAATAACATTTGTTTGATTTCGATCATTGGCATGCTTGTCTATAATCGTTAGTGCGGAGTGAAAATATAAATATAAATACAAACAAAATACAAAACACAACACAAGGTTTTTTTACGTGGTTCAGGACCCTAGTTCCTACTCCACGGTCGAGCTCTAGAGTGAACTCTAGTGATGCACCACCACTAACTATTTCTTCTTCTCGGAATCACACCGGAGGTGGAGAACCCTCTTACAATGAAGTTTATACAAGAGTACAACTAAAATACAAGTATAAAGCGAAATACAAATGCAAAGAACACTTTACAATGAAGAGCTTTTGATCGCTTGTTTGTTGGTTGCTTTGAAAGGCTTTTGAAGACCTAGAATACAACAACAATTTCTCTCCAAAACTCCCTTGAACCAGCTATCGTAAATCCTACACGAAACCTCCTTTTATAACCTACATCGGGCTGATTTTTCATCGATCAGTCGACTGGCCTTACCCACCATTCAACTGGTCATTGTACCATTGTCTCACAATGGACTAATCCACGTAAGATTTGCCTGATCAGTTGACTGCTCTAACTCAGTAGTCGACTGTCTATAGTCATCAATCGACTACCATGAGCTAATAGTCAAATCAGAAACATTCTACGCTCTTGTCCACTGAAGCCAGTCGACTGCCTGAGCACCATCCAATTTCTCGAGTCACAGTCGATCGAGCATTAGCTCGAGCTGATCCGACCAGACGATTGGTCCATAACCCCAGTCGATTGCCTGAGTCTTCTGAACTGTTGAGTGCCAAGCACTCAACTAATCGACTGGTCCAAATCCCTAGTTGACTGCCAAATAATCTATCTGATTGTTTTAGCTCAACAGTAGACTTGTAAATGCCAAAACTAAGGTTTAACACCCAAGTATGATCCCCTCATACTTGACACTCACCCTTAGCCTAGACCTAAGCCTTCAAGCCACTTCCATCAGCCTCACACCTTTGGTTTGAGTTCATGACTCCTCACCCTTGTGCTAGCCTTTAAATGCTTCCATCGGCTTTGTCATGCAATCGGGTCTACCTTTTCCAAGAGGTCGCATCTCTAGGACATACGCTGCTAAGACTACACACTTGAACTTACACGATCAAGACTAAAGACTACTCCAAGTCAACTGAAGACTCAACTGGTGTTCAGTCTAGTTTCTAGCCCAAAAGTCAATTGGTAGGGTTTGGCAGTCGACTACCAAGGGACGGCAGTCGACTGATTGAGGTGAATTTAGGTACAGAAGGTTTTCCAATCGAGTGATCACTTCGGTCACTCGATTGATGGCTCCATCAGTCGACTGATGGGGATGATCAGTCGATTGATGTGGGAGCCATTGGCTGGAAGCCAACGTGGATGAGATTGTTGGAGGCAACGACTACAACAACAGTCGACTGATGACTGTATCAGTCGACTTCTCAGTGCCTAATGGGAAGAATAGCCTCTTCCCTATATGAAGAGGCCTTGGGTCACTTTGGGAGATTAATGCTTAACTCCTAAACTTCTCCCAAGTTCCCAACACATTTTTACTCCTCTTCCTTGAGTTTATTTCAATCATATTGTAAAAGGAGTGATTCTTGTAAAAGAAAGGTTTACCTCCACCTTGAAGGAGAGATTAGTGATTGGTTTAGGCGTGATTCACCTGGAATGAATCAGGTCATGGATTAGTGGAAAGGGTCGTGAACCACGTTACGTCTTCGGTGTTTGCATTTGTTTTCTCTTTGTCTTTTGCATTAGCTTAATTGTTTTTGTTTGGCAAATATCCCGCTGCGCTAACTTTAATTGTAGACGATTAAGCGAGCAATTTCCATCATCATACATGAAGGGCTATTCACCCCCCTCTAGCCAGCCATCGATCCTCCAACAAGTGGTATCAGAGCGAGGAGCTTGTCGAGGACTAATCGCCAACACAAGAATGACAAGAGATGGCCGGCTCCAATATTCATCCACCCAAGTTCAAGGGCGAATTCACTTGGTGGAAGAAGCACATGGAGGTATTTTTCGAGACCGACTTCGATATCATGTTAATAATGGAATCTGGTTTCGATATACCTAGGGATGAAGAGGGGGAGCCTATAGAAAAGTCAAGGTGGACCAAGAAGCAAAGAGAGGAGCACTTGGCAAATTCAAAAGCAAAACATCACCTATTCAATGTGCTTCCTCAACAAGAGATCAACCGGATCAGAGAGTGCGCAAGTGCCAAGGAGATGTGGGAGAAATTAATAGAACTTCATGAAGGCACCTTCGAGGCAAAGCTTGCAAGAAGGGACCTCCTCCGATCACAATTAAGCAACATCAAATTAGAAAAAGGAGAAAAGGTACTTTCTTTACATTCTCGATTCAAGGAAATAATAACCGGTTTAACAAGTGTAGGAGAAAAGCTTTCGAACCGGGACATGATCATGAAAGCCATAGATGCCTTCCCCAGATCTTCAAGATGGAGTTCCATGGTAGATTCATTCTACATCTCCAAGAATCTAGAGGTGAGTACTCTAGAAGAATTCTTTTCAACTATGGAACTCCATGAAACTAGGCTTGAAGGAATAGTAGAAGAATCAAGCACAAAGCCAAGGGGAGTAGCATTGGTGGCGGAAAAAGGAAAGAAGAAGAAGAAGGAGACTCCACCCTCTTCCTCCGATGAAGAATCCTCTTCCTCATCAATGGATAGCAATGAGGAAGTCTATATGGTAATGAAAGTGAGACGTTCATTAAAAAGCTTTAAATTTAATAAATCTCATGATAGGGGAAGAAGGCCAAGGAGAAAGATCATTTGCTATAATTGCCAAGGATAGGGACATGTAAGGGATGATTGTCCCCTCTTGAACAAAAGCAAGGAAGAGAGGAGAAAGAAAGAAGACAAGAAGAAAGGGAGCAAGAAGAAGGATGAAGAGAAGAAATCAAAAGAAAAAGGGAAGGCCAAGGCACACAAAGCCACGTGGGATGATCCATCATCCTCATTGGAAGGAGAACAAGCCTTCACAAGCCTTGCATTAATGGAAATAAATGATTTGGACTACACCTCCTCCGAAAGAGAAGAAACAAGCTCAAGTGAGGAGAGCTCGAGTGAAGGGGGAGTGTCATCTTCATCCTCATCACAAGAAAGAGATTGGGTAAGTGAGGTAACAAATCTCCCTCCCAAAAATATTATGTCTATGATTTCTAGTTTAACTAAGGAACTATTTAGGGCTAAAAAGAAAAACAAATGCATGCAAAATGAAATTAAGGCTCTAGAAGAAAAACTAGCAATTGCATGCTCACATGTTAATGAGAATTATTCTAGTGTTAATGATGAATGTTTAGAAGAAAATAAGGTTTTGAAAGAAAAAGTAGACTCTCTAACTAAGGCCCTAGAAAAATTTACCATTGGCTCCAACACATTGAACATAATCATTGGGAGCCAAAGGGCTAGCTTTAACAAGAAGGGGTTAGGATACAAGGGATCCAAAAATGAGAAGGTCTATCATTGTTTGATTGTTAGGGGTCAAACTAAAACAACAATGGTAGCTAGTAAATGGATCCCAAAGGAGTACTTGGTGAGCCCTATTGGAAAGAACTTATATTGGATTCCCAAGTCAATTCTTAAGGGTTAGAGAGACCTAGGATAGTCAACCATAATTGGACTTTATTTATAGAATATTATATGGTTGACTTAGGATGATATGGGTGATAATTTTTAACTTAGTGTTGGGTGATGATAATGTGTAACCCATGAATTAAATTCTTAAATCATGATTTATGCTTGATTTTATACTTGATAAATAATCATGATTTATGATTTGGATGATAATATTTGATTCATGATCATAATATGCAAATTAAATGATAATCTTGTGTTATGATTATGATGGGGGTTTTATACATGATACTTAATCTTGGGTAGAATTGCATGAAATTTTGGTTAAGTATAAATACTTTTAGGTACATCTCACACTCACTATAGGCTAACTTGATTGAAAACATAGCATGGGTGAGATGTTAGGATGATACAAATTACTCACTTATGATTATAACATTTTGATGAGTCATTATAGGTATCATGATAGCAATAATAGATCAATCATGGGGAAAGCATATGTTTAAGTCATAGACTGTTGAGATGTACACTGAAAAGTCTATCTTTTGTATGAACATCTTTATTTTTGAAATAAGAATCACATGATCATTATTTTCATATTTATGGTTATGCATATTATTTGATACATTACATTGTAGATAACATAGTGTGTGGTGTCACACGGAAGATCATGTTATCAATTCCTTATAGATTATAAGTAGAGGCTCACAACCAAGATGGTTTTGGACAAACCATTGTTATGGTTGTAGTGTAATTTGGTATTGGTTTGTCTTGACCATAGAATCACATTAGTGCACTTTGTATGTATTGAGCAGGATCGACTTAGAGGTGATTCAATTTATTGCTGACTACATAATTGAATCAGACCTCAGATATTATGGTGTACATGCTCTTAATCCCAATATAATAGCGGGCACATGTACTTAGTATTTATTTCTTTGATTTATCAATGGGTGAGATTTATAGATTAAATTGATAGGCTTGGTAAGTTGGGAAATAATATTATTTACATGGTGTGTCGTTGATTATAGGAGGAAACCGTGTCCTATGTATTAGGATGATGATGTCCCCTTGAGGAGCTCATAAGGATCATCATGTAAACCCTACAGGTGGACTTGGTCCGGCATGATGATGAGATTGAGTGGTACTACTCATGGAGTTAGATGTTGATTAATTAATTGTCAGTAAATTAATTAATTGATGGACATTCGATATCTTAAACACAGGGAGACATTTGTACAATTAATATATGGAGCCCATATTTATTTATGGGTGTTGGTGAGATAGATCAATGATAATCCTCTAGTGGAATGGATTATCATTAATGGATTGAATTTTATGTGGGCCGAATCCATTGGGTGGCCAAGATCCAACTCCTCCTCATGGTCCCTATTGTAGCCTATTTAAACCCTCATGAAACCTAGATCTGACGGACACGATTAAAATGAGGCTTGGGCGAAATCTATAAATAAGGTTGGAGAGGCTTGGGTGTGGAACACAAGAATTGGTGTTAGGGTTTGCTTCCAAAGTTTTTTGGCAGCAACACATCAATTAGGGTTAGGGTTTTTGGAGTTGGCTATAGAGAGGCTTGGGTGGAAACCCTAGGGTGATGCTTCTACATTGGGCGACCCCTCCCTCTCTCTCTCTAGGATTGGCCGGTGGCTTCCCCTCTCTCTCTACTCTTTGGCCGGTGGCAAAGTAAGGAAGAAAGGTTCCTTTTCTTCCATTCTCTTTGGCCGGCGTCCAATCTACCTTCTTCCTCTCCTTGGCCGGCGGAAATGACCTAGCTTGGAGCTTGGTGGTCGACACTAGATAGGAGAAGAAGGGTTCGGTAATCTTCCCTTTGTTCGGAGCGAGCAAGGAAGGGAAGAATGAGATCTAGAAGGTTTCAATTCTTGGATGATCGTTGCCCACACAACGTCCAAAAAGAGGATAGGAATACAATAGAAGATCAAGAGGTATAACAAGAGGTATAATCTTGTTTATTTTGATTAGTGTTCTTTTTGTATTATGTATATGATTGTTTACAATTGTATGATCATGGACCCCGAAGATTAAGACAAAAACCGGCGATCCGTACATCATCTATTCCGCGGCTAATTGAGGAAAAAAGTTAGGTTGCTTGAATAACAAGTTTGTTCAAGAGACCACTCGAATCGAATAGCACGATGATGGATCGATTGCTTGGGTAATTCTTCTTTGTCAAGGATTAATTTTTTTAATCTAGGGATGTAGATAGGATCGCCTTGCACAAGCGACCAAGTTGAAAAGTGAAGCGAAGCTTCGACCTTCAAGTGGTATCAGAGCCATGGTTTCCGGTTTTGTGTGTTTAGGATTCGATTACTTTTATGCACTTATCATATATTGTATGTGCCGCATAATAGTAGGATGTGCGTAGGCTAACTTTTTGGTTGCAGGCATAAGATCCAACTATTATGGCCATATGTGTGTGTATGTGATTGGATGTGTGTAATTGTAATATTATTTGAATCCTCGGGGTTGACGAGGCTAGTATTTAATTTTTGTAATTAAGTACGACATTGTTTTGCCACTCATTTATTTTAGTTTACTTTTGATCTAGATTTCATGTACACTCCTTCGTGGAGTATAGGATCAATGGATGTAAATTAAAATAATTTTTTCTCGGCTCAGATCTCCAGATGGCTTGTACATGGCGTAGGGAGGAGCGGACGAGATGGCGACACGACGGGGGGCATATTAGAAAACAAAAGCCATAATAGTTGGAAAATATTTTTTCATATTTATTGCTTCTTGATTGATATGCATGTTGTATGCTAGGAAAATTCCTCGTTTTAAATTACTAAGTGGGAGAGGGATATTTTTTTAAAATTCCCATGGCCTCCATTACGATTTAACATGTGATGCAAACAAACTTACGCATCGGCTCTAAGTGCCTTCCTCCCCATCGGATGAGTTTGTTATGTGGATCACAGGGTCAAATATGGTTATAGAAAATTATTTAGGAGCGTGTATACTTCCCCATCGGAAGGCACATAATCTGAGATAATTGCCTTGGTATTGAGTAATGGTGAACAGTTAGATGCAAATAAGAGTATCCTCCCCATCGGAGTCATTGCTTTTATTTGTAGGGCCGAAGAGGAACCAACTATTAATTTTATTTGTCAAAAAGTAAGGTTGACAAGATAATAAAATTAATGGGTAAAACCTCCTCTTACAAATATAGAATTCGTTTATGTCCACACTATCGTGGCATACAATATTCTCGGTGTTTTGAGGTGTTGGTTGATTTTAAAATTTTATTGTTTGAGGAATCAATAAATTTTTTGAAATCTAATGTTTTGATCTATGTGATTCTTAGGTTTTTCAAAAATGACTTTCAACCCACTTGCTGTAATACTAAAGGAAAATAAACTTACTGGATGCAATTATGTTGATTGGAAGAGGAATCTAGATATTGTCTTGACTGCCAAGGAGTACAAGTATGTACTCTTCGAAGAGTGTCCTCCTAAGCCTATGGATGATTCTGAGGAAAAGGAGAAAGAGAGTTATGAGAAGTGGATAAAGGCTGATGAGATGGCACGGTGTTATATTTTGGCTTATATGTCAAATGTTTTGCAACATCAGCATTAAGCCATGCCTACTGCTTATGATATGATGCTCAATCTCAAGGAACTTTTCGGGCACCGGAATCAGACTGCTAGGCAGAAAGCCATGAGGAACTTGATGATGACCACCATGGTTGAGGGAACACCCGTGAGGGATCATGTTCTCAAGATGATGGCTCATTTGAATGAGCTGGAAGTCCCTGGAGCTGATATCGATGGGGAAACCTACGTCGATATCATTCTCCAATCTCTACCTAGAAGTTTTGAGCAGTTTCGCCTGAATTAAAACATGAATAAGAGGTTGTATTCGTTGGCGGAGCTTCTGACAGAACTCTAGGCGGTAGAGGGGCTTTTTCGTCAGAGTGCTCAGGCTCAAGCCATGGTTGCTCAGAAGGTTTCGACTTCTAAGCCGAAAGGCAAGAAGAAGAAGAAACAAGATGGAGCAAAGGTGGCGGAAGGATCTTAGGGAAGAGTGAAGAAGCCGAAAGGCAAGTGCTTCACTTGCAAGTAGACTAGACATTGGAAGAAGGACTTCCCCAACCGGAAGCAGAACAAAGGTATATCTTTTGGTCTAGTCATTGAAACATGTTTAGTGGTGTTATCTACCGGCACCTGGTGTGTAGATACGGGAGCCACTGATCATGTTTGCAATACTTTGCAGGGGTTTCAGGAAACCAAATGACTAGCTAAGGGGGAGATTACCGTTTACTTGGGCGATGCTACGAAGGTGGCAGCTATTGCAGTGGGAGATGTTTATTTATCTTTTGATAGGAATAAAACTTTGGTTCTGAAAAATTGCCTTTATGTACCTTTATTTAGAAAGAATTTGATTTCGATTTCTAAATTATTTTTGGATGGATATTCAATTTCTTTTAATGACAGAGTTGTTATAAAAAGGAATAGGGAGATTATCTGTTCTGGTGCATTCATAGGAAATTTATATACCCTTGAACCAAAAGCTCCCACGATGCAAATAGAAGTAAATAACTCATCTTCTAAATCTAATAAGAGAAAACAACCATCGAAAATGAACCAAACATATCTTTGGCATCTAAGGTTAGGTCATATTAACCTGAGTAGAATTCAAAGGTTGATAGCTGATGGACCTTTCGGTTCATTAGTGATGGAAGATTTCCCAACCTGTGAATCTTGCTTGGAAGGTAAAATTACCAAGTGGCCTTTTAAGGCCAAGGGGTATAGAGCCAAAGATGTGTTGGAATTGGTTCATTCTGATTTGTGTGGTCCTATGTCTATCCAGGCTAGAGGTGGTTTTGAATATTTTGTCTCTTTTATAGATGATTATTCAAGATATGGATACATTTACTTGATGTGCCACAAGTTTGAATGCTTTGACAGGTTCAAAGAATTCAAGGCTGATGTGGAGAAACGTCAAGGTAAAAGTATCAAGACACTACAATCTGATTGTGGTGGTGAGTACCTCTTGGGAGAGTTTAGGAATTACTTATCAGAGGCTGGGATTCAATCCCAATTGTCTGCACCTGGCACACCGCAGCAGAATGGTGTAGCAGAGCGAAGGAATATGACTCTTATGGAGATGGTTAGATCGATGATGAGTTATTACGAGTTGCAGTTCATTACAGGGGTATGCTCTGAATCTGACGGTGTATATTCTCGAACTTGGTACCATCTAAATCAGTGCCTTCTACTCCCACGAGTTGTGGGTGGCGAAGCCTAGTCTGAGACATATTGGATTTGGGAGTCGGCACATGTCTTTGAAGGTGATCTTTGGTAAGTTGGAACCTCGTACAGAAGTGTGCATGTTCGTAGGCTATCCTAGAGGAACGAAAGGTGGTTTATTCTATAGTTCTAGAGATCAGAGGGTGATCGTTAGCATGAACACCAGATTTTTAGAGGAAGACTGTGATGAACCACAAGCCCATGAGTAAGATTGTTCTGGAGGAATTGAGAGGGGAAGTCACTACTTCAGTACTATCGGTACAAGAGGATATACCACAAGTGACTGCACCGTGTGTCACAGAGGATACACAAGTGATACCTCATCGTAGTGGGAGGGTTGTTAGACAACCTGATAGATTTATGTTCTTGGAAGAATCTTATGATTTGGTCCCTGGCGAACATCAACTTGATCCCTGGACATATGATGAGGCAATCCAAGATAAAGATGCGATATCTTGGCAAAGTGCAACGAATAATGAGATAGAATCTATGGATTCAAATCAGGTCTATGAGCTAGTAGAACCACCCAATGGTGTAAAAACCATTGGATGCAAGTGGATCTACAAAAGAAAGAGAGGAATAGATGGGAAGGTTGAAACCTTCAAAGTAAGGCTTGTAGCGAAAGGGTATACTCAGAAAGAGGGTATCGATTATGAGGAGACCTTTTCGCCAGTAGCCATGCTTAAGTCTATCTAGATTCTCTTATCTATTGCTACTCATATGGATTATGAGGTGTGGTAGATGGATGTCAAGACAACTTTCCTTAATGGAAATCTTGAGGAAAACATTTATATGGAGCAACCAGAGGGATTCATTGCAAAGGGAAAAGAGCATCTTGTGTGCAAGCTTAATCGGTCCATTTATGGATTGAAGCAAACTTCAAGCTCTTGGAACATCCGCTTTGATGAGGTAATCCAGTCTTATGGATTTATTCAAAGTCCGGATGAGTCTTGTGTATACAAGAGATGTGACAGAAACGTAGTGGTATTTCTTGTACTATACGTAGATGACATTTTGTTAATTGGCAACAATGTCAAAGTGTTATCAGACGTAAGGGTATGGTTGTCTAAACAGTTTGATATGAAGGACTTGGGAGAAGTTGGACATATCCTTGGGATCAAGGTTATAAGGGATCGCAGGAAAATGATGTCGTGCTTATCTCAAGCTTCATAGATAGACACTATTTTGGCTCGTTTTAGCTTGCAGAACTCCATGAAAGGTTTTCTACCTTTTAGTCATGGAGTACCTTTATCTAAAGAGATGTGTCCTAGAACATCAAAGGAGATAGAGAAGATGAAGGTGGCTCCTTATGCTTCAGCGGTATGGAGCCTCATGTATGTTATGTTATGTACGAGGCCAGATATCTGCTTTGCCATGGGCATGGTTAGCAGATATCAAAGTAATCCAGGACAGGGACATTGGACTACGGTAAAGCATATATTGAAGTACCTAAGAAGGACTAGGGATTATATGCTGGTATACCAGGTAGATCAATTACTCCCTGTGAGTTACACAGATTCTGACTTCCAATCAGATAGAGATAATAGTAAGTCTACCTTAGGTTTTGTGTTTACTTTGGGAGGTGGAGCCATTGTATGGAAGAGTGTTAAGCAGAAATGCGTGGCGGACTCCACCATGGAAGCTGAGTATATGGCAGCCTCTGAGGTAGCCAAAGAAGTTGTATGACTCAAGAACTTCTTGATGGACTTGGATGTGATTTCTGGTTTGCCCAGAACTATCACAGTTTATTGTGATAACAATGGTGCAATTGCAATCTCGAAGGAACCACGAGCCCATAAGGCAAGTAAACATATAGAGCGCAAGTACCACTTAATACGAGAGATCGTAAAGCGAGAAGAAGTTGTTGTAGCCAAGATTGCATCAGAGGATAACATGACAGATCCTTTCACTAAGGCCCTTCCAGCGAGAGCTTTTGATAGGCATGTGGAGGGAATGAGAATAAGATGTATGGCAGTATGAGGACAACATAGTCTTTTAATATAAGTGGAAGATTGTTGGAAAGTATACTGAAAAGTCTATCTTTTGTATGAACATCTTTATTTTTGAAATAAGAATCACATGATCATTATTTGCATATTTATGGTTATGCATATTATCTGATACATTACATTGTAGATAACATGGTGTGTGGTGTCACACAGAAGATCATGTTATCAGTTCCTTGTAGAGTATAAGTAGAGGCTCACAACCGAGATGGTTTTGGACAAACCATTGTTATGGTTGTAGTGTAATTTGGTATTGGTTTGTCTTGACCATAGAATTACACTAGTACACTTTGTGTGTATTGAGCAGGACCGACTTAGAGGTGATTCAATTTATTGCTGACTACATAATTGAATCAGACCTCAGATATTATGGTGTACATGCTCTTAATCCTGATATAATAACGGGCACATGTACTTAGTATTTATTTTCTTTGATTTACCAATGGGCGAGATTTATAGATTAAATCGATAGGCTCGGTAAGTTGAGAAATAATATTTTTTACATGGTGTGTCGTTGATTATAGGAGGAAATCGTGTCCTATGTATTAGGATGATGATGTCCCCTTGAGAAGCTCATAAAGATCATCATGTAAATCCTGCAGGTGGACTTGGTCTGACATGATGATGAGGTTGAGTGGTACTACTCATGGAGTTAGATGTTGATTAATTAATTGTCAATAAATTAATTAATTGATGGACATTCGATATCTTAAACATAGGGAGACATTTGTACAATTAATATATAGAGCCCATATTTATTTATGGTGGTTGGTGAGGTAGATCAATGATAATCCTCTAGTGGAATGGATTATCATTAATGGATTAGATTTTATGTGGGCCGAATCCATTGGGTGGCCAAGATCCAACTCCTCCTCATGGTCCCTATTGTATCCTATTTAAACCCTCATGAAACCTAGATCCGACGGACACGATTAAAGGGAGGCTTGGGCGAAATCTATAAATAAGGTTGGAGAGGCTTGGGCGTGGAACACAAGAATTGGTGTTAGGGTTTGCTTCCAAAGTTTTTGGGCGGCAACACATCAATTAGGGTTAGAGTTTTTGGAGTTGGCTATAGAGAGGCTTGGGCGGCAACCCTAGGGTGGTGCTTCTACATTGGGCGGCGCCTCCCTCTCTCTCTCTAGGATTGGCCGGCGGCTTCCTCTCTCTCTCTCTACTCTTTGGCCGGTGGAAAAGTAAGGAAGAAAGGTTCCTTTTATTCCATTCTCTTTGGCCAGCGCCCAATCTACCTTCTTCCTCTCCTTGGTCGACGGCAATGACCTAGCTTGGAGTTTGGTGGTCGGCACTAGATAGGAGAAGAAGGGTTCGGTCATCTTCCCTTTGTTCGGAGCGAGCAAGGAAGGGAAGAACGAGATCTAGAAGGTTTCAATTCTTGGAGGATCGTTTCCCACACAACGTCCAAGAAGAGGATAGGAATACAATAAAAGATCAAGAGGTATAACAAGAGCTATAATCTTGTTTATTTTGATTAGTGTTCTTTGGTATTATGTATATGAATGTTTACAATTGTATGATCATGAACCCCGAAGATAAACACAAAAACCAGTGATCCGTACATCATCTATTCCGCGACTAATCAAGGAAAAGAGTTAGGTTGCTTGAACAAAAAGTTTGTTCAAGAGACCTCTCGAATCGAATAGCATGATGATGGATCGGTTGCTTGGGTAATCCGTCTTCGTCAAGGATTAATTTTTTTAATCTGGGGACGTAGATAGGATCTCCTTACATGAGCGACCAAAGCGGGAAGCAATTCTTGTTGGATCGAGAAGCGTCGCTAGAGAGGGGGGGGGTGAATAGCGATCGTAAATCTTTTCGACGTTTCATTTGAGTAGACAATTAAATGAGTAAGAGCAGCGGAAAATAAAGGAACACGTTTATTTTTACCTGGTTCACAACCCAGCGGTTGATACTCCAAGGCCCTATTGGTTCTAGATCGTGTACGGAGGGCAAAGCACTATAACGTCTCCTCCTCGTTGGAGGTAGGAGACAACGATCACAAAAACTGAATGTACGAGGATGAGGCAACAAGCCTACCTCACCTCGTTACGATTAAAATAAAGAATACAATAAAAATAATTACTTGCTACTGCTGCCGACGAAGGAGATTTGAACTTGTCGTCGCGTCGGCATTATGACGACGTTGGAGCGTTGGCGTTGTAGGAGCACTTGATGAATAAACTTGATGATTCTTGGAGTTGGAATCCTCCCCTCCTTTTATAGATTTTGGCCTCTGAATATGTCTCCTCTTTTTTCGGAACATATCACGAAGTTGTCCAAATTTTATCGCGAAGTGGCCGCGTCAAACCTTATCCATTTTGACCTAGCGCAAAGGCTGATTCGTCGCCATTAGTCGACTGATGCCTCCCATCAGTCGACTGCTTGATGTTCAGCAGTCGACTGTCAGCCTGGCCACTTGCCTACAGTAAGAGGTTAGCTCGGAAAATGATAAATGTGACGGTTTCTGACCGTCCGATCTCGACCTAGACCTTCCACGGGAAGTCTTAATCAGATCGCCGCCTACGGTCATTCCCGTAAAGAGGACACGACCTTACAATCTCTTACTCACACGAGCTTACCTCGATAGTAGCTCTCGCTTCTGGCCTTCCACTCGATTCCTTCGGCTCCCTCCAAAGTCACTCGAGTGTCGCCCGACCACCGCGACTTCCTCCGGGTGTCGCTAGCCTTCAACTCCAGCTTTAGCACTTTTCTGCACACTTGATTTAGCTTGTGAGATAACGATGTAAACTTAACTTTGTGTCTTTGCCATAATCAAAACACAGGTTCGATTATCTAGTACCCCTGCACCAACAATTCCCTACATAGACATATTGCCCAAAGATCATGGTTAGATATTTAAAATGTTTTAAAACCATTTTATGTTTGATAATCTGTATGTTCGTGGTTTAAATAATTTCAAGGGAAAACTAGGTTTACAAGTTGATAAAAACTTTAGTGATTTTCAACATCTTTGAGTTTTTTCCAAACTTTTGAAAATTGAATTATTTTTCATGTAAAACTATTTTCATAGATAAAAGAACTTATTAGAATTATGTTCCCCAAATTTCATGATTTTTAGAATTTTTAATGCATTTCTGAAATTCGAGTTGGAAATTAGAAAAGGTTGTTTTTAGGGTGCTAGTCGACTGGCGTTTTGACGCAGTCGATTGATGTATTATGTGTTGGTGCAATTGGCCCAGGTCACGATTGACCAGACTCGAGTTTGACTCGAGTGATGTTTTGATGTTTGACAAAGTGGTTTGACAAAGTGGTTTGACATCGATGTTTGACATGGATGTCGGTTGATATTTTGGGGAGATTGTTTATACAATCGACCCAGGTTATAATTGACCAGACTCGAGTTTGACTCGAGGGAGACTTTGATGGTTGACTAGGGTTGACCATGTGATTATGGGAAAGTCCAAGCATGGGTCTTGGCAAGGTAAAGTCCAAGTCATGGGTACTTGGCATGGAAAGTCCAAGTGGGACACTTGGCATTTGGAAAAGTCCAAGTCTTGAGTACTTGGCACAAGGGAAGTCCAAGCATGGGTCTTGGCATGGAAAGTCCAACATGGGTTGGCAAGGGAAAGTCCAGGCTTGAGTCTTGGCATTTGAGAAGTCCAAGGGGTTTGATATTGGCGGCGTAAAGTCCAAGGGTGGAATCTTGGCAGCATAAGTCCAATGGTTGGCGGCGTAAAGTCCAAGCGAAGTCTTGGCGGCGGGTTGATCAGTTGACTGCCATGGACGACAGTCAACTGATGGTTCGGCCACGAGCAGACGCTCTGAGCCGATCGGGCGATCGACGACGGCGCGGCGATCGCTAAGAGATCCGTTGGAACTTGTCCAACATGGATTGAGTCGTTGTCTCATAGCTACAGTGTTTGCAGTCGACTACCAGGCGGAAATCCAGCCCGATGGAGGATAAAAGCAGCTGTTCGTGGAAGGCTCAAAGCAAGAGTTTTCTTGGGAGATTTGAAGGGGAATAGTTGGTGATCTTCTAGTCCTTCAAGGCTAGTCCAAGGCAACCAAAGATCAAGCAACCAAAGTGCTCTTGTAAAGTGTTTTTCTTTACTTGCATTGTATTTCTTACTTGTATTAGCTTGTATCTTTTGTATTACTTAGTGTAATACTTGTACGTGGTTTCTCCACCTCCGACTTGTGTCGAGAAGGAGTTATTTGTGATTAGTGAGTGCGTGTGCATCACTAGAGCTCTTTAGAGCTCGATCTGTGGAGTAGGAACCATTCGATTCCGAACCACGTTATATCTCGTGTTGTGAGTTGTGTTTGTTTTGTTTCGTTATTGTATTATTTCTATTTCCGCTGTGCTAACGAAATTGTAGAGACAAACGCAACGAATTCCATCATAGAATGAGCACATCACTATTCACCCACCTCTAGCGGCCTCAAATCTCCAACAATTGGTATCAGAGCTCGGGGCTCTTCTACGGACTAACTGCCGAGAGCTAAAGAAGCTAGAGGGAAGATGGAAGTTCAAGAGCAACTAGGATGGGATATCAACACTCCGATCCCGTACACCTTCTATGGACAAGAAGGGTTTAGGCAATGGAGTGCACGGACCGAAGACTTCTTAATGATGAGGGACTTTGAAGAGTGGTCCGTTTTGATGGAAGGGTTCCAATTTCCATGAGGGCCTAAAGGAGGATTCCTCAAAATGAAGAAGTGGACCAAAGAACAACTTCGAGAATTCGAGAGGAGTAATAAGGTAATCAAATTTTTGAGTGATTTGATCCCTGATGATATCTTGTGTAGCCTAGGTGAATACAAGGATGCCAAGAAATTTTGGAATGAATTGGAAAAATATCATGAAAACCCTCAACCGGTCCAAGAAGAAGAAGAAGATGTAGAATGCTCATCGGTTCAATCGGAAGAGGTCGAAGAAGAAAGCTCTTCCTCACAAGCAAGTGAGGATTCAGAAGTTGAAGAAGAGTCAACATCCGGGTCAAGAGGAGAATGTGAAGAATTGGAGGTTGAGAGGCCATCAACTTCCAAGGAGGAGGTAGAAGTGGAAGAAGCCTCCACCTCTAGGATTGAGGGGGAGGAGAGAGCATCCTCAACACTGGAGCAACAAAAAGAACCATCTACATCCAGTAGAGAGGAAGAGCAAGCTCAAGAGATCCTCACCACCACCATTGACTTAGGTAACTCAAGCAATTCAATTTTAAATAAAAATCATATAATTTGCTTTGAGTGTAGGAAATCCGGACACTACAAGAGTAAGTGTCCGGACACTACAAGAGTAAGTGTCCGAAAAGAGTAAGAAAAACTCCTCCGGCACCAAAACCTCAAGAAAGATCAAAAGATGTCGGTGCCCCCACTAGAAGAAGCAAAGAGCATGTCATTTGCTTCAAGTGCCAGCAACCGAGACATTACCGGAATCAATGCCCGAAGGGGGAAAGGAAGAGGCAAAATGGAGCATCACAAGTAGGGGGAGCCTCTAAGGCAAATCCTAAGGTATATCTAAATAATGCTCCTTCTAATTTAAATGTTAAAAAGCATGCTAGGGATTTTAATTCTCTTGCAATTTATGAAAAACATGCTAATAGGAACAAGTACATTTGTTTAGGAGCTAAGAACCTTTATTTTGAAAATAAGGAGAAATTTGGGACTAATGTCCCTAAAAATAATTCATCTAAGGACAAACCTAGGTCAAATAACACTAGACCAATTTTACCTAGGGAGACAATTAGAAAGGTGCAAGAGCACTTAGGTTTTAATTCCAAATGGACTAAGCATATGCCTAGAAAGAACCATGCCCAAAGATAAAATCAAAATTCTAAAATTGGGCAATTAGAATTAGAGAACCAAGCCTTGAAATCAAGGCTTGAGAAATTGGAAAAGACCCTCAAGATTATGCAAAATCAAATGCAAGGGTCTAATGGTCAAAGTCAAGGGTCAATATCTCAAAGTCAACATCTAGGACCCAAGAAACAAAAGTCAACCAAGGGAAAGAATGGTTTGGGTCACAAACCTAAGCCTAAGATGACTTATCATAATGTTCCATTAGATTATGGAACACAATCTAGGTCTAGAAAGACTAAGGTTACTAGGGAAGTTATCCCTAAGAGTAACCAAGGTTTGTGCCTAGTGGCTAGGGTTTCTAGGAAACCTAGGATGACCACTAAGAAGGTTGCAAGGGGAGTTACCTCTAGAGTCAACCTAGGTAAGACCACAATGACCAAGGCTAACAAGTCTAGGAGGGTCATTAGGAAGGTATCTAGGGAGGTTATCCCTAAGGAATACCTAATTAACCCTAGGAGCTCAAATAGATTTTGGATTCCTAAGAGCGTGATTAATTCACGCTAGGTGGGTTTAGGGTGTGCCAACCTTGATTGGATGGGTAGTTAACTCAACCATGATAAAGGTGGCATTTTAGGTCATTTTCAAGGTTATGGTTACCTTGGAAATACATTTGAGCTTTAATCCTAAAAGATTTTAGGATGTGTCAATATTATTTGAGAAGTTTGATAAATTGATCAAATTGGCACAATTTAGGTTTAGAGGTTAGTGTGTCATTTTGGGTTTTTGGCACACTAGGGAGATTAGTAGTAATATGGCAAAATATACTTAATCATATCAAATGACAACTAATCTTAAAATTTAGGTATTATATACCTTGATATCTTATTTGCCATGCTTTGATTTGCCATATGCTATGACATGCCATCATGTTTATTTTAATCATTTAAAATGTCATGATCATGTTTAGGATTAAGGATTTAAATGTCATGTGCTTTAGTTTTATATCATATGCCATGACATTATGATCATTGGCCATGATTTATTTTTGCTATTATTATGTCATGATCATTTCATGCATTTAATTGATTTAAGGACAATGACATGACTTGGAGTCCCATTTATAAGGGAATCAAGTAGAGTTGCCTTAGAAAAATGCATGGAACCGTAGTTTAGGGAGAACAAAACCCTCATCTCACATTACATTGACATGTATGTGTATTTATACACTCTAGATACATGTGAGATGCTAGGATATGAGTTGAGTTCAAGGTGCATAGTTTTTGCATCTAGATGAACTAAAACTCATCTAAAATCATATGCGGATCATTGGGAAAGCATGTGTACAAGTCATGTACATAGAGCCCAAGGAGTATGATCCAAAATTAAGGTTTTAAAAAGATTTCAAAAACATTTTGAATTCAATTTAGAAAACCTTAGTGAAGTCTATCTTTTGATAGCAATCACCATTGATGAGATTGATACAAAGTGAGCTAAAATATTCAAGTTTTCTTCACTTTTGGATTTTGTATCAATTTCGATATTTTATGGATAAAATAATTTTCAAATATTTTTCACCCATTGTATTGACTATAAGTAATATACGTATCAAATTTCGTGATTTTTCGATATACGTAGAATTACTTATGACTTTTCAAAATTCGATTCTGATAGTTGAAATTCGAGAATTTGATTATCGATCACCACTGATGGCGATCGGTGATGTGAGTGGCAATGATCGTGATTATTGTAAGTAGTCGACTGCCAAGCTGATTTCGGGAAAAACAAGATTGTTTAGCCCATGTTCAGCTATGGTAAAGGTTCCTAATCACTCTTAACCCTAGGATATGCTTTGGGAAGCATTAGAAAGGGTGAAAATCCATTGGATATGGATTAGGAGAGGTGTTAGGGTAATGTATCAAATTTAAGGTGGGGAGAGTTCATGTTTGAACTTTGAGCCTTAATTTTAATGGTTTAGAGTTCCGATTGGCTTAGGGATTTCCCAAGGACATTGTTGGTGCAATGGTTAAGGGGGATCAAGCCTTTAGGGTGAGTTATTCATCTTGGAATGATGGATGTGTTTCTCTTCTTGAAGGGGGAGAAGCTATTGGGAGAGTATCATCAATTGGGAAAATTGATGGGATTTTGAGAAACCCAATTTGGAAATTAAGAAAGAGTATATGATTGCCTCTCTTAAGTGATATGAGACTTATCACTAGAAAGATGGTAGGCATCCTAGGTATTTTTGGATCAAGGGGGAGATTGTAAGATCTCATTGGGACATGAGACATTGACCTCCTAGGAGAGATAACCTTTTTGATGTTAGTCAAAAAGGGGGAGAAGTTTTGGGAGAGTATTTGGGATTACCAATTTGGGATAATTAGTAAGGAAATTTGAGTTAGTGGCCTAACTCAAAGTTTGTTTTGTCAAACATCAAAAAGGGGGAGATTGTTGGTGCAATCGGCCCAGGTCACGATTGACTAGACTCGAGTTTGACTCGAGTGATATTTTGATGTTTGACAAAGTGGTTTGACATTGATGTCGGTTGATGTTTTAGGGAGATTGTTTATACAATCGACCCAAGTTATAATTGACCAGACTCGAGTTTGACTCGAGGGAGACTTTGATTGTTGACTAGGGTTGACCATGTGATTATGGTAAAGTCCAAGCATGGGTCTTGGCAAAGTAAAGTCCAAGTCATGGGTACTTGGCATGGAAAGTCCAAGTGGGACACTTGGCATTTGGTAAAGTCCAAGTCTTGAGTACTTGGTACAAGGGAAGTCCAAGCATGGGTCTTGGCATGGAAAGTCCAACATGGGTTGGCAAGGGAAAGTACAGGCTTGAGTCTTGACATTTGAAAAGTCTAAGGGGTTTGATATTGGCGGCGTAAAGTCCAAGGGTGGAGTCTTGGCAGCATAAGTCCAATGGTTGGCGGTGTAAAGTCCAAGCGGAGTCTTGGTGGCGTAAGTCCAATGTGCCTTGGCAGTGTAGACACCGTTTGCATGACATAGCCGATGGAAGCACCTGAAGGCTAGCGCGATGGATGAACAAGTCATGGATGACTTGGAGGGATCCGAGAGGCATAAGGCTGATGGAGGTGGCTAGAAGGCTTAGGTCTAGGCTAAGGGTGGTCTAACAAGTATGGGTGTGATGGCGGTCATTTGCTCATTGTAGCGATCATTGAGCGATCGATCCGCCATGATAATGATCGATCGATGGTTGACCACGACGCAGAGATGCTCCGCCGGTAGCGGCCGTCGGCTACGGTATTAACGATCGGCTGCAATGTTGGCGATCGCCAAGAGATCCGTTGGAACTTGTCCAACGTGGATTGAGCTGTTGTCTCACAGCTATAGTGTTGGCAGTCGACTAGGGCCTTATGGCAGTCGACTGCCAGGCGGAAATCCAGCCCGATGGAGGATAAAAGTAGTTGTTCGTGGAAGGATCAAAGCAAGAGTTTTCTTGGGCGATTTGAAGGGGAATAGTCCAGTCCTTCAAGGCTAGTCCAAGGCAACCAAAGATCAACCAACCAAAGTGCTCTTGTAAAGTGTTTTTCTTTACTTGCATTGTATTTCTTACTTGTATTAGCTTGTATCTTTTGTATTACTTAGTGTAATCTTTGTACGAGGTTTCTCCACCTCTGACTTGTGTCGAGAAGGAGTTATTTGTGATTAGTGAGTGCGTGTGCATCACTAGAGCTCTTTAGAGCTCGATCCGTGGAGTATGAACCATTCGATTCTGAACCATGTTATATCTCATGTTGTGAGTTGTGTTTGTTTTGTTTCGTTATTGTATTATTTCTATTTCTGCTGCACTAACGAAATTGTAGAGACAAACACAATGAATTCCATCATAGAACGAGCACATCGCTATTCACCCCCCCTCTAGCGGCCTCAAATCTCCAACATTGTGCACAAGGATAGTAACCTATTTTATCAGGTTTTAAGTTGGTTTTGGTGATTTTCGTTCCCTAGACTTGATGTCATACTTATATAACTTATTGTAGATGTTTTTGATGGTGTCAAAGGGGGAGAAATGGTTAAGTTTAAGTTAATCATGCTAGGGGGAGAAATTAGCATGTGTTAAGGGGGAGTTTGATACTCATATTTATTTACATGCTTTCTTGCCTTATGTTTTATGTTAATATTTTACCTAACTTAAACACGGTTGCCACACATCAAAAAGGGAGAGATTGTTAAGGCAATCAACCCATGTATGATGTGGTTTTGATGTGTGTGGCAAAGGGTTTAAGTTAGGATTGTTATGGATTTAATATGTGTGTTGAAGTCATGTAGGACTTAGTAATTCACACTTGGTGAAAGCATTGGTGAGTTCACCATCTCATGACTCAGTCCTTGAGTCGGTGAAGGATGACATTACGAAAGTCGTGCGCTTTGTGCATCCAAGGGACCGCCAGACGAGGAGCATTGGAGTGAAGCCAAGGAAGAAGACTTCAGGGCGAGACGCGAAGGATGACATTGTGAAGCCGTGCACTTGGTGCATCCGAGGGACGTGGCTGGATGAAGAGAGCTTCGAGGCGAGGGACTCCAAGGAAAATGAGTGTGAGCGATTGTAACCTAAGATGGGGTAGCTCATAGGTGAACTTGGCTAAATGGCTGAGTGTCGGATACTCAACCAAGGTTGGTTTGAGGTTTTACCCGATATCAGTCGACTGCCATATCATGGAAGTCGACAGCTCCAAGTCAACTGAAGTCTCGACTGGTGTTCGAGTATGGTTTCTAGCCCAACAATTGACTACTAGGGTTTGGCAGTTGACTACTCAACCATCAGTTGACTACTAAGGGATGGCAGTCGATTGATCGAGGTGAATTTGAGCACAGAAGATTTTCCAATCGAGTGATCGCTTCGGTCACTCGACTAATGGCTCCATAAGTCAACTGATGGGGATGATCAGTCAACTGATGTGGGAGTCATTGGTTGAAAGCCAACATGGATGAGGTCGTTGGAAGCAACGACTATAGCAGCCGATCGATGATCGTGATCGATGGATCGATGATCGATCGCTGATCAAGGATCGCAAAGAATGGTCTCTTCCCTATAAGAAGAGGCCTTGGGTCACTTTGGGAGGTTAATGCTTAACTCCTAAACTTCTCCCAAGTGCCCAACACATTTTTACTCCTCTTCCTTGAGTTTATTTCAATCATATTGTAAGAGGAGTGATTCTTGTAAAAGAAAGGTTTACCTTCACTTTGAAGGAGAGATTAGTGATTGGTTTAGGCGTGATTCACTTGGAACGAATCGGGTCATGGATTAGCGGCAAGGGTCGTGAACCACATTACGTCTTTGGTGTTTGCGTTTGTTTTCTCTTTGTCTTTTGCATTAGCTTAATTTTTTTTTGTTTAGCAAATATTCTGCTGTGCTAACTTTAATTGTAGATGATTAAGTGAGCAATTTCCATCATCGTACACGAAGGGCTATTCACCCCCCTCTAGCCAACCACCGATCCTCCATCATTTGACATAAAGTTCAAAACCATTGAAAAGTTTAATGTTTTGGCCCTAATTTGTATCAACTCTATCAATGGTGATTGCTATCAAAAGATAGACTTCATTAAGGTTTTCTAAAATATTTTTGAAATGTTTTCAAAACCTTATATTGAACCATGGTCTATGGGCTTAATGCACATTACTTGTACATAAGCTTTCCTCATGATTCATCCATAGTATAAGATGAGTTTGAGCTCATCTAGATGCAAAAACTATGCACCTTGAACTTAACTCATTTCCTAGCATCTCACATGTGTCTAGAGTGTTTGAAAACACACATATGTCAATTTTATGTTAGATGTGGGTTTTGTTCATCCTAATCTAGTGTGTCATGCATTTTCTATGCAGCACTACTTGATTCCCTTATACATGGGACTTCAAGTCATGTCAATTGTCCTTAAATCAATTTTCATTAAACCTAATTGCATGAATGATGATTATGGCATAAATATAGCATAATTAAAACATGTGCCGAAAATCATGATGTCATGGCATTAAATATAAACCTAAGCATATCATGACATAACAACTAACCCTAAGCATAATCATGACATTTTATATGATAAAAATAAGATATGATGTCATGACATATTATATGACAATCAAGGCATGACAAATAAAATATAAAAGTATAATAATACCTAAATTTTAATGTTGGTTGTCATTTGTTAGGATTAATTCTATTTTGCCATATTATCACTCTTCTCCCAAGTGTGCCAAAAACTCAAAATGACACACTAAGACCTCTAGACCTAATTTGTTCCAATTTGATTAATTTATCAAACTTCTTAAATGATATTGGTACATCCTAAAAACCTTTAGTATTAAATTCTAACCACATTTCCAAAGTGTTACAATACCTTGGAAATGACCTAAAGTGTCAACTTTGTTATGGTTAGGTTAACTATCCATCCATTCAAGGTTGACACATCCCAACCCATTTAGTGTGAATCGATCACGCTCCTAGGAACCCAATACCTATTGGAGCTCCTTGGGTTAACTAGGTATTCATTAGGGATAACATCCCTAGATACCCTCCTAATGACCCTTCTAGGCTTAGAAGCCTTGGTCATTGTGGTCTTGCCTAGGTTAACTCTAGGGGTGACTCCCCTTGTAACCTTCTTAGTGGCTTCCCTAGATTTCTTTGAAATCTTAGGCACTAGGCACACTCCATGGTTAGCCTTAGGGATTGCCTCCCTAGTAACCTTGGCTCTCCTAGACCTAGTACTAGTTCCATAATCAAATGGAACATTGTGGTAAGTAGGCATTACCTTCTTGGACATAGGCTTGTGACCCAAACCTTGCCTCCAAGATGGTTCTTGTTGGATAGATTTGAGCGCTAACGGGGGGGGGGGGGGGGGGGGGTGAAAAGCGCAAAAGAAACTTTTTCATTTTCGTTCGATATAAAACACAAATAAGAGTAAATGCAGTGAAAAATAAATATGACACTTTTTATTTTTACTTGGTTCATAGCTTTCGGATACTAATCCAAGGCACTAATGGTCCAAGACCACGTACGGAGGGCAATACACTAAAATAATCTCCTCCTCGTTAGAGGTAGGAGACAACGGAATACAAAAAAACTCGAAAGAGATTAAGGTAAAGGGACACTCCCCCTCTCCTTGTTATGATTAAAAGCTCCGAAATACAAATGAAACTGAATATAATGAAAAAAAAAATTACCGATGACTAAAGATTTTAGAAGAAGAAGCTAGGGTCATCGGCATTTCGGCAGCGCTTCGTCGATGTAGGATTGTAGGAGAGTTGTGGTATTGCGGGAGAACTTGGAAGCACTTTGAATGATGGAAAAGGTGTGGAGAACCTCTACTTTTATAGCCTTGTGAAACCCTAATCGTTGAGATGTGGTTTCATGAGGTGATGCCACCTAGCCCTTGAGAAATGGAGATAAGATTTGACTATCCTCGAGGCTGATCCTTGACCATCAATCGACTACTACCCTTACCAGTCAACTGTTGGAGGCATCAGTCGACTGATACAAGCCATCAGTCGACTGATGGCAGGGTTTCCCGCTGCAATAAAGAGTTAGCTCGAAAATGCAGTTAATATAAGTAAGTTCGATGGTCGTTTACCATCCGATCTTGACTTAGGCCTTCCATAGGAGGTCTTGGTCGGATCGACGCCTAAGGACGTCCCTATACGGAGGACATGACCTTACTTACACTCACTAACACGAGCTTACCTAAACCTTTACATTTGAAGCTTCACTTACGATCTTCACCTGAGTTCTTTGGCTCCCTCCGAAGTCCTCCCGGTGTCGCCCAACCACCACAGTTCCCTCCGGGTGTCGCTAACCTTTAACTTAGCTTTAGCAATTATGCACACTTGATTCAGCTCGTGAGATAACAAAGTGAACTTAGCTCAGGTTCGATTTAGGTGCCTACTATAGAGTCGATGGTGGTCGGCTAGAGGGGGGTGAATAGCCCTCAATCGTCGTACGGTGGAATACGATCGTTCTTCTTGCATGCTTGTCTACGTTTGTCATTAGCATAGCGAAAATAACAATAATAATGATAACGACAATGCAAGCACACAACAATACACAAGATATACATGGTTCGGAACCGAATGGTTCCAACTCCATGGGCGAGCTTACCGAACTCTAGTTATGCGCACAACACTAACTAAACTCCTTCTCGACAACACGTCGGAGGTGGAGAAACCTCGTACAAGCTATTACAACAAGTAATATAAAATACAAGAAGAAATACAAAGACAATATAAAAGAGAACTTTTACACAATTGCTTTGATCACTTTCTTGTTGCTTGCTTTAGATGGCTCTTGAAGGTCTGGAATGCAACAGCAATTCCTCTCCAATAGCTTCACAAAAGTCTTGGCGAAATCCTCCCTCTTGAGCTCCATTTATAACCTGCATCAAGCTAATTTCGCGCCCATCAGTTGACTGATCGTGACCATCAGTCGACTGGCCTGTAGTCATTGTCTCACAACGGCCAGATCCATGTTGGTTAAGTTCCAATGGATCATACATTAGTCGACTGATGGTACCCACCCATCAGTTGAGTGCTGGCCAGCTTGACTAGCTTACGTGTGCGTGCAGGCAGATCGCGATCGCTTCCCTTAAGCGATCAGCGATGTCGACGATCCAAAGCAAACACTAAACACGGTCAAACCCATACGACCTAGAAGCGATCGGACCGCACCTATACGATCGATGTCGGGTAAAACCTCAAACATCAAGCTATTTGAGCATCCGACACTCAGTCTTAGCCACTTGGCCTAGTCCACCTCATCCCTTATGGAGTTCCCCACCGAAGCTCTCTTCCCTCGGCCTACGTCCCTCGGATGCCCCAAGCGCACGGCTTCGCAACGTCATCCTTCTCGTCTTTTGCCCTCGAAGTATGCTTCCCTTGGGCCTCACTCCATTCGCTCCTCGTCCAGTGGTCCCTCGGATGCACCAAGCGCACGGCTTCGCAATGTCATCTTTCACCGACTTAAGGACCCCGAGCCTAGTGAATTTTCCAAGTTCTCAAGACTTCCCAAATGCACCAAGAGCACGGATTCGCAATGCTTTGGACTCTTCCACACCAAGCTCCATGCTTGGATTTTCCATGCCAACTCCATGTTGGACTTTCCTATGACAATCACATGTCATAAGTTTTGTCTATCATCAAAATACTGCTCGAGTCAAACTCGAGTCAACTTGGGCCGATTGCACCAACAATCTCCCCCTTTTTGATAATTGACAAAACTACCATCTCAAGTCTACTAATTCTCCCATATTGGCAATTCTCATATCCCAATGAGAATTCCAACGAACCCTAATTGGTAACTTGTTAACTTCTCCCCCTTTTTGATATTACATCAAAAAGGTCCTCCCCAAGGGTATGAATGTCTCATATCCCAATGAGATCTTACAATCTCTCCCTTAGAGGAAACACATGCCTACAATCTTTCTAGTGATAAGTCCCATATCACTTAAAGAGAGGCAACCCAATTTTTCTCCCATGAGGAAATATACATCCATCTTCCCATGAAGGATACCTTCCCCTAGAGGCTTGCTCCCCCTTGACCATTGCACCAACAATGTCCTTGGAGAGTCCCTAAGCCAATAGGATCATTTAACCAATCAAAATTAAGGCAAAGTTCAACAATGAACTCTCATCCACTTTAAAATTGATACTCTCCGTAAACACTTCTCCTAATCCATGTCCAATGGATTTCAACCCTTTCTAATGCTCTCCCAAGCATGTCCTAGGGTTAGGAGTAGTTAGGGGACCAAAACATAGCTGAACATGGTTCTAACCACCAAGGTTTACCTGAAATTAGCCTGTGCTAGTCGACTCTCTCAGATACCAATCGACTGGACTTGTCATCAGTCGACTGGTATTGATTCTAGTCGATTGATAACTGCATTTGCAGTTTGTTGAATTTCAGAAATGAATTTCCAAAATTCGTAAGTAAATATACATATGTTGAAAAATCTTGAAATTTGGTATGTATATTATTTATCACAATCAGTATGGGTGAAAAATATTAGAAAATTATTTTACCCACAAATTAGTGAGATTGATACAAAGTCCAAAAGTTAAGAAAAACTTCAATAAAGAGCCCTCTTTGTATCATCCCATTCAATGGTGAGAGCTATCAAAAGATAGACTTCACCAAGGTTTTTCAAAATGTTTTCAAATTTTTTTTTTCAAAACCTTTAATTCCTTTTTCCTAAACATCTCACTTGTATCTAGATGTATAAAACACATACAAGTCAATTAATCTAGTGAGATGTGGGTTTTTGGTTCTTTAATGGTCTCATGCATATTCTAAGCAATATTTTTTGATTCCCATCAAATCATGTCATAGTCCTTAATTTTATTTTATTTTATGCATGATATGATTATGGCATATATATGATATAAATGAAGGCATATGCCAAAATCATGATGTCATGGCATGTGAATGAGAACTAAGCATATATGACATCTAAAAAATAAGTCTAAACATGATCATGACATTTTTAGAGATAAAAATGAAAATGATGTCATGACATGGCAAGGAAAATAAATCATGACAAGTAAAATATACTAAGGTATAAAATACCTAAGTGTTAAATCCAAATTGTCATTTCTAGGAATTCATTCTAATTTGCCTTAATACCATTATCTCCCTAGTGTGCCATAAACCCAAAATGACACACCAATACTTCTAGGACCTAATTGTGCCAATTTAATCAATTTTCAACTTCTCAAGCACATTGGCACATCCTAATGTGTTAACTCACAATGGCTAGGTTAACTACCCATCCACTTAGGGTTGACACACCCTAACCCATCTAGCGTGAATCGATCACTCTTCTAGGAATCCAATACCTATTGGAGCTCCTTGGGTTAATAAGGTATTCACTAGGGATAATCTCCCTAGACACCTTTCTAATGACCCTTTTAGGCTTTGAAGCCATAGTCTTTTGGGTCTTTCCTAGGTCAACACTAGAGGTAACTCCTCCAATAACCTTCTTAGTGGCCTTCTTGGTTTTTCTTAAGTCCTTAGCCACTAAACACATACCATGGCTAGACTTAGGAATGACTTCCCTATTAGCCTTGGTTTTTCTAGACCTAGATGTTGTTCCATAATTAAATGGAACATTATGATAGGACATAGGTTTGTGACCCAAACCATTCTTGCCCTTAGAGCGTTCTTGAACCCTAGGTCTTGACTTTTGGACATTAGACCCCTTAACCGAATTTGTAATTATTTTGAGGGTCTTCTCAAGTTTTTCTAGCCTTGACCTCAAGGCTTGGTTTTCTAATTCCAATTTTTCTAATTTTTATTTTTCATTAATCTTTTGGGAGGGACTCTTTCTAGGCATGTGCCGAGACTTTTTGGGATTAATACCCAAATTTTCTTCTATTCTCTTAATGCTCTCCCTAGGCAAGATAGGTCTAGTGTTATTGGTCCTAAGTTTGTCCTTAGATATATGAACATGCTTGGCACCTAGACAAACATATTTCTTCCTACTAGCATGCTTTTCATTAATAATTGCAAGAGAGCTAAAATAATTCTTAGCATGCTTTTTAACTTTAGGAATTGAAGGTGGATAATTTAAATGTACCTTAGGGTTAGCTTTGGAAGCTCCCCCTACATGAGATACACCTTCTTGCCCTTTCTTCCTCCCCCTAGAACATTGGCTTCGGTAGTGTCCCTTTTGATTGCATTTAAAGCACACAATGTGCTCTTTGCTTTTTGTTGTGGGAACTCCGGCATCCTTTGACTTTGGGTTGATTTTTGGTGCCGGTGTCTTCTTCTTAGCCAATTTTGGGCATTTACTTTTGTAATGCCCTTTCTCCCTACACTCAATGCATATTATGTGATATTTATTTAAAATCATTATGCTTGAGTTACCTAGAAAAGTGAAGGACTCTTGGTCACTTCTTCCGGAGGTAGATGCCTCGTTTTGATCTTGCTCCGGAGTGGAAGATTGCCTCTCCTCCCCCTCAATGCTAGAGGTGGAGGTCTCCACCAAATCATCAACATCATCAAATGTGGATGGCGATTCTTCCTCGGCATTCTTTTCTACTTGTGCCGGTTGGGAATTTTCTTGGAATTTCATTATCTTCTCCCATAATTCCTTTGCATCCCTAAAATTACCCAACCTAGACCAAATGTTGTTAGGAATCAAATCACTAAGTAATTCGATTACCTTGAGATTTGTCTCGAAGTCCTTGATTTGGTCTTGGGTCCACCTTGACTTCTCAATTTGCTTGTTGTCTTTATCCCTAGGCATCTCAAAACCTTTTTCTACAATAATCATAAAATCAAAGTCGGTTTCGAGATATAACTCCATCCTTTTCTTCCACCAAGAAAAGTCTCCATCGAATTTCAGTGGATGGATATAGTAGCCCGCCATCTTGTAGTGCTTGTGTCGGCGGTTAGTCCTCGATAAGCTCCTTGGCTCTGATACCACTTGTAGGGTCGATGGTGGCCGGTTAGAGGGGGGTGAATAGCCCTCAATCATCGTACGGTGGAATATGATCATTCTTCTTGCGTGCTCGTCTACGATTGTCGTTAGCGCAGCGAAAATAACAATAATAATGATAACAACAATGCAAGCACACAACAATACACAAGATATACGTGGTTCGGAATCGAATGGTTCCTACTTCATGGGCGAGCTCACCGAGCTCTAGTTATGCGCACGACACTAACTAAACTCCTTCTCGACTACACGTCAGAGGTGGAGAAACCTCGTACAAGCTATTACAACAAGTAATATGAAATACAAGAAGAAATACAAAGACAATACAAAAGAGAACTTTTACACAATTGCTTTGATCACTTTCTTGTTGCTTGCTTTAGATGGCTCTTGAAGGTCTGGAATACAACAACAATTCCCCTCCAATAGCTTCACAAAAGTCTTGGTGAAATCCTCCCTCTTGAGCTCTATTTATAACTTGCATCAAGTTGATTTCGCACCCATCAGTCGACTGATCGTGACCATCAGTTGACTGGTCCTGTAGCTGTTGTCTCACAACGGCCAGATCCATGTTGGTTAAGTTCCAACGGATCACACATCAGTCGAGTGATGGTACCCATCAATCGACTGATAACCCATCAGTCGAGTGCTGGCGAGCTCGACTAGCTTCTGTGCCCGTGCATAGTGTGATCAGTCGACTGCTTCCCTTAAGCAGTCGACTGATGTCGACTTGATCCAGCCAAACACTAGTCGAACACTAGTCGAACCCATACGACTTAGAGCAGTCGACTGGCACCTATGTTAGTCAACTGATGTCGGGTAAAACCTCAAACATCAAGATGTTTGAGCATCCGACACTCAGTCTTAGCCACTTGGCCTAGTCCACCTCATCCCTTATGGAGTTCCCCACCGAAGCTCTCTTCCCTCAGCCTACATCCCTCGGATGCGCCAAGCGCACGACTTCGCAATGTCATCCTTCTCGTCTCTTGCCCTCAAAATATGCTTCCCTTGGGCCTCACTCAATTCGCTCCCCGTCCGACGGTCCCTCGGATGCACCAAGTGCATGACTTCGCAATGCCATCCTTCACCGACTCAAGAACCCCGAGCCTAGTGAACTTGCCAAGTTCTCAAGACTTCCCAAATGCACCAAGCGCACGGCTTCGCAATGCATTTCTCACCAAACACCAAGCGCATGGCTTCGCAATGCTTTGGACTTTTCCACACCAAGCTCCATGCTTGGATTTTCCATGCCAACTCCATGTTGGACTTTCCTATGATAATCCCATGTCATAAGTTTTGTCTATCATCAAAATACTACTCGAGTCAAACTCGAGTCAACCTGGGCCTATTGCACCAACACCTACTGCACCAATAGTTCTTGCCTCTTACACCCTTGACTTTGACTCCTTGATCTTAAATTTTGACTATTTGACCCTTGCATTTGATTTTGCATCTTTCTAAGGGTCTTTTCAAGTTTTTCAAGCCTTAACCTCAAAGCTTGGTTTTCTAACTCTAATCTTCCCAATTTAGATTTTTCATTAATCTTTTGGGAATGAGACTTCTTAGGCATATGTCTATAGTTCTTGGGGTTAATACCTAGGTGGTCTTGTACCTTCTTAATAGATTCCCTAGGTAGCTTGATTTAGGGATATTAGTCCCAAATTTCTCCTTATTTCTAAAATTAAGACTCTTAGCACCTAGGCAATAAAATCTATTATTTCTATCATGCTCTTTATGAACAATGTCAAGATTACTCCTAGCATGCTTTTGCCTATTACTTAAAGAAGGTGCATTATTGAATTTTACCTTAGGGTTTGTCTTAGAGGCTCCCCCTACATGTGATGCTTTCTCTTGAGTCTTCTTCCTTCCCCTAGGGCATTGACTCCTATAATGCCCTTTTTGTTGACATTTGAATCACACTACGTGCTCCTTGCTCTTCCTAATTGGGGCACCAACATCCTTTGAGTTTTTGTTGACTTTTGGTGCTGGAGGAGATTGTTAGGCCAATCAACCCATGTATGATGTGGTTTTGATGTGTATGGCAAAGGGTTTAAGTTAGGTTGTTATGGATTTGATATGTGTGTTTAAGTTATGCAGGACTTAGTAAATCACACATGGGATAGCTTGATGTTAGCATTGGTGAGTTCACTATCTCATGGCTCGGGTCCTTGAGTCGGTGAAGGATGGCATTGTGGAAGCCGTACGCTTGGTGCATCTGAGGGATCGCTAAACGAGGAGCATTGGAGTGAAGCCAAAGGAAGCAGACTTCAGGGTGAGACGCAAAGGATGACATTATGAAGCCATGTGCTTAGTACATCCGAGAAACGTGGCCGAACGAAGAGAGCTTCGGTGAGGGACTCCAAGGGAGATGAGAGATTGAGCGATTGAGCGATTGTAACGGTAGCTCATAGGTGAACTTGGCCAAATGGCTAAGTCAAGAGTCGGATGCTCAAACTTAGGTTTGAGATTTTTACCCAACGTTTGGTTAAGTTGAATGCTCAAACTTATGTTTGAGGTTTCTACCCGACGATTGGACCATTGGATGCTCAAATAGATGGTTTGTTTGAGGTTTTACCCGACACCAGTCGACTGATATAGATATCAGTCGACTGCTCTGGGTCAATGACACTCGACCGGTGCTCGACCGGTGTTCGACTGATGGCTTTCTAGCTCAGCAGTCGACTACTATGGTTTGGCAGTCCACTGCTGTACCATCAGTCGACTGCCAAGGGACGACAGTCGACTGATGAAGGTGGTCATGGGCACAGAGGGTTTAAGAGTCGACTGATCGCTTGGATCACTCGACTGATGGCTATATCAGTCGACTAATAGAGTTGATCAATCGACTAATGAGGGAGTCGTTAGTTGGATGCCAATGTGGATGAAGTCGTTGTAAGGCAACGACTACAGCAGCAGTCGACTGATTGCTGCATCAGTCGATTACTAGCTGCCCAATGGGAAGAATGACCTCTTCCCTATAAGAAGAGGCCTTGGGTTCTCTTGGGAGACTAATTCTTAACTTCTAAACTTCTCCCAAGTGCTCCACATGATTTTCCACTCCTCTACATGTATTTATTTCTATTCTATTGTAAGAGGGAATGGATTTTGTAAGAAAGGTTTACCTCCACCTTGAAGGAGAGATTAGTGATTGTTGAGGGAGTGATTCGCCGAACGAATCATCCGTGGACTAGTGGCAAGGGTCGTGAACCATATTACACAATCTTGTTAGCATTTATTTTCTTTGCTTATCTTATTTTATCTTAATTGTCTTGTTTAGCATTATATTTCCACTGCGCTAATAGTATTTGTAGATGATTAAGAAGCGAACGATCTCCATCTACGAATTGGGCTATTCACCCCCCTCTAGTCAGGCCACGATCCTCCAACAGAGACTTCTTGATCTTCTTCGGACACTTGCTCTTGTAGTGTCCGACTTCCCTACACTCAAAACATATTATATGAATTTTATTCTTAACACATGTGTTTGAGTTACCTAGGGTGGTGGTGGAATTTTGAACTTCCTCTTCTTCTTGACCGGAGGTAGATGGTTCATGTTCTTCTTGTTCCGACATTGAGGATGATCTAATGTCCTCCCCGTCAATTCTAGAGGTGGAGGCTTCTTCCACCTCTTCCTTGGACGTTGATGGCCTCTCAACCTCCAATTCTTCATATTCTTCTATCAACCCGGATGTTGACTCCTCTTTAACTTCCGAATCCTCACTTGCTTGTGAGGATGAGCTTTTTTCCTCCTCCTCTTCTTCTTCTTGTGCCGAGCGAGGTTCCTCATGGAATCTTACCAACTTGCTCCATAGCTCCTTGGCATCCATATAATCTCCTAGCTTGCACAAAATATCATTAGGGATCAAATCAAAAAGAAATTTTACTACCTTCTTATTTTTCAACATCTTTGGAGTTGTTCCTCAGTCCATTTCTTCATCTTGAGGAAACCTCCCTTTAGCCCTCTTGGATATTCAAATTCTTCCATTAAGTCGGACCAATCTTCGATGTCCCTCATCATCATGAAGTCTTCAATCCTTGACTTCCATTGATTGAAGCCTTCTTGTCCATAGAGCATATATGGAACAGGTGTGTTGATGTCTCATCCCAACTTTTATTCAAATTCCATCTTCTTTTCTCTATCCCTTTGCTCCCGATTGTTAATCTGGAAAAGATCCCTGGGCTCTGATACCAATTGTAGAGGATTCAGTGAGCACTAGAGGGGGGTGAATGGCACGTTCTTGTCCAATGACGAAAATCGATCGTGCTTGTCTACAATGTCATTTAGTGCAACGCAAATAATAATAACAATAATAAAACATGACACGCACAATCACAATGCTCAAATATAATGTGGTTCGGTATCTTAGGATTCCTACTCCACAGATTGAGCTCAAATGAGCTCTAGCGTTGAAAACACCACTAATAATCAAATACACTCCTCGACAACAAGTCAGAGGCAGAGAAACTTCTTACAATAGATTACAAAAGTAATACAAGATAAAAGAAGAAAATACAAATGAAATATACAAAATAATGTAAAGAAAACTTTACAACTATTGCTTTGGATGCTTGCATGTTTGGTTGCTTGAGTTGCACTTGGAGACCCTAAATTGCACCAACAAATCGTCCCAAATCGCCTCAAAGAACCAAACTAAAATCCCTCTCCTCGAGCTCCTTTTAAAACTGCAACTCGAGCTGGATTCCGCCTAGCAGTCAACTAATCGAGACCATCACTCGACTGCTCCTGTAGCCATTGTGAGACAACGACTTAATCCATGTTGGATAAGTTCCAACATATAGACCATCAATCGACTGATCATGCCTCCACTCGACTGTCAAACCCTAGTAGTCGACTCGGAAACCTTCTGTGCCCATGTCCTCGACCATCAGTCAACTGACCTCCACATCAGTCGACTGACCTCCACATCAGTCGACTGATTTAGACATCAGTCGACTGTCCAATGTTGTTAGTCGATTGTTAAGGGCATGCTACCGCAGTCAAACACTAGTCGACTCCCTGCTAGTTGACTGGTCATAAACTCAGTCGACTCCTCAAAGTCAACTCAGCTGCCAAGTGTCAAAACACTTGACCAGTCGATTGGTCCATAACCCCAGTCAACTGATATACCTCAAACATGAGATTTACCCCAAGTATGATGCCCTCATACTTGCTAGACCACTCTTAGCCTAGACCTAAGCCTTCTAGCCACCTCCATCAGCCTCACACCTATAGGATCCCTATAAGTCATCCATGATTTGTTCATCCATACGCTAGCCTTTAGGTGCTTCCATTGGCTATTGTCATGCTAAGCTAGTCTATACCGCCAAGGCACATTGGGCTTACGCTGCCAAGACACACGCTTGAACTTTACACCGCCAACCATTGGACTTATGCTGCCAAAACTCCCACTTGGACTTTACGCCGCCAATATCAACCCTTGGACTTTCAAATTGCCAAGTATCCATGACTTGAATTTTCCTTGCCAACCCATGCTAGACTTTCCCTTGCCAAGACCCATGCTTGGACTTTCCATGCCAAGTACATAAGACTTGGACATTCCATGACAAGTACACAAGACTTGGACTTCCCCATCATATGGTCAACCCCAAGTCAACCATCTAGTCAACGCATTGTCAAACAATGGTCAACTCCTTTGTTAAATATCAATGTTAAACATCAAAACACTACTCGAGTCCAACTTGAGTCTAGTCAATCATGACCTGGGTCGATTGCACCAACAAGGAGGTTACAAGGGGAGTCACCCCTAGAATGAACTTAGGCAAGACCACAATGACCAAGGCTTCTAAGCCTAGAAGGGTCATTAGGAGGGTATCTAAGGAATTTATCCCTAAGGAATACCTAGTAAACCCAAGGAGCTCTAGTAGCTATTGGGTTTTTAGGTGCGTGATCGATTCACGCTAAATGGGTTAGGTTTTGTCAACCTTGAATGGTTGGGTAGTAAACCTAACCATAGCAAAGTTAACACTTTAGGTAATTTCCAAGGTAACGGGATACTTTGGAAATAAGTATGAATTTTAATCCTAAAGGATTTTAGGTTGTGCCAATATATTTTGAGAACTATGAAAAATTGATCAAATTGGCACAAACTAGGTTTAGAGGTCAAGGTTGTCATTTTGGGTTTTTGGCACACTTTGGAGATAAGTTGGTATTATGGCAAAATGGGCTTAATCATAATAAATGGCAATTAATACTAAAACTTAGGTATTATTATATCTATATATTTTATTTGTCATACCTTGTTTGCCATTGTCATGTCATGACATCATATTTCATTTTTATCATTAAAATGTCATGATAATGCTTAGGCTTAAGTTTTTATGTCATGTATACTTAGATTGTCTTCATATGCTATGATATCATGATTATTGGCATATATCTTTATTTATGCTACAATTTATGTCATTCATGCATTTAGGACTAATTAAAATTAATGTAAGGACTATGACATAATTTGAAGTCTCATGTATAAGGCAATCATATAGTGTTGCCTTAGAAAATACATGAGACCTTAGTTTAGGATGAATAAAACTCACATCTCACATCACATTGACATATGTGTGTATTGATACACCCTAGGCACATGTGAGATTCTAGGAAATGAGTTAAGTTCAAGGTGCATAGTTCTTGCATCTAGATGAACTCAAACTCATCTTATACAATGGATGAATCTTGAGGAAAGCTTATGTACAAGTCATGTACATTAATCTCATAGACCATGGTTCAATATAAGGTTTTAAAAACATTTCTAAATCATTTTGAAAAACCTTAGTGTAGTCTATCTTTTGATAGAAGTCACCATTGAAGAAGTTGATACAAATAGGTCAAAAACATTGAAGTTATCAATGGTTTTGAATTTTGTATCAATCTCCATATTTTATGGGTATTTTATTTTTCAAATATTTTTCACCCATTATGATTGATATAAGTATTATACATATGAATTTTAGTGATTTTTCAATTTATGTATAATTCCTTATGATTTTCGGAATTTCGATTCCTGAACCAGATTTCTGCACTTGCATAAATCAATAAACTGCCATGAATGGCAGTCGACTGGCGTCAAGGGCAATCGACTGTTGACTGACAAAGTCGACTGTCAATGTTGATTTCGGGTAAACAAGGATGTTTAGCCCATGTTTCAGCTATGTTAGGCTACCCTAACTGCTCCTAACCCTAGGATATGCTTTGGAAAGCATTATAAAGGATGACAATCCATTAGATATTGATTAGGAGAATTGTTTAGGGAGTGTATCAATTTTAAGGTGTGTGAAAGTTTAAGTTTGAACTTTCCCCCTTAATTTTGATGGTTTAGTGTTCCAATAGGCTTAGAAACTCTCCAAGGACATTGTTGGTGCAATGGTCAAGGGGAAACAAGCCTTTAGGGGGAGGTTATCCATCATGGGATGATGGATGTGTTTTTCCTCATGAGGGGGAGAATTTTGAAAATTGAGAATTTGAAGGATTGCCTCTCTTTAGTGATATGAGACTGCTAAGGCATCTTTTCGCAGTCGACTCTCGGCAGTCGACTGATCATAATCTCAGTCGATTGCTCAGTGTCGACTCAGATGCCAAGTGTCAAACACTTGACCAGTCGAGTGGTCCATAACCCCAGTCAACTGCTACACCTCAACCATGAGGTTTACCCCAAGTATGATGCCCTCATACTTGCTATACCACCCTTAGCCTAGCCCTAAGCCTTCTAGCCACCTCCATCAGTCTCACGCCTATTGGATCCCTCCAACTCATCCATGACTTTCTCATCCATATGCTAGCCTTCAGGTGCTTCCATCGGCTATTGGCATGCTAAGCTGGTCTACGCCGCCAAGGCACATTGGGCTTACGCTGCCAAGACACATGCTTGGACTTTACATCGCCGACCATTGGACTTATGCTGCCAAGACTCCACCCTTGGACTTTATGCCACCCATATCAACCCTTGGACTTCCCAAATGCCAAGTATCCATGACTTGGACATTCACTGCCAAGACTACACACTTAGACTTACGTGGCCAAGACTACACCCTTGAACTTTCCATGCCAACCCATGTTGGACTTTCCAATTTCCAAGACTCATGCTTGGACTTTCCATGCCAAGTGTCCCACTTGGACTTCTCCATCATATGGTCAACCTCATGTCAACCATATAGTCAACCTATTGTCAAACAATGGTAAACTCATCGTCAAATATCAAAACACTACTCGAGTCAAACTCGAGTCTGGTCAATCGTGACCTGGGCTGATTGCACCAATAATCTCTCCCTTTTTGATTTTTGACAAAAACCAAACACCTTTGAGTTAGAACACTAACTCAACCAATCCTCCCAATTGTCCAAATTGGGAATTCTCACATTCTCACTCAATTTTCCCATCAATTCTCCCCCCTTTTTGTCATACATCAAAAAGGCTCTCCCCAAGGGTATCAATGTCTCATATCCCAATAAGATTTTACAATCTCCCCCTTGGTCCAAAAACATCTAGGATGTCTTCACTCTTCCTAGTGATAAGTCCCATATCACTAAAGAGAGGCAATCCTTAAAACTTCTCCAAATTCTCCCCCTTATGAGGAAGTACACATCCATCATCCCATCGATAGATAATCTCCCCCTAAAGGCTTGCTCCCCCTTGACCATTGCACCAACAATGTCCTTGGAGAGTCCCTAAGCCTATAGAAACACTAATCAATCGAAATTAAGAGCAAAGATTCAATATTGAACTTTCACCTCCCTTAAAATTCGATACACACCTTAAACAATTCTCCTAATTTATATCCAATGGATTTTCACCCTTTATAATTCTTTCCAAAGCATATCCTAGGGTAAGAAGTAGTTAGGATAGCCTAGCATGGCTGAAATCAGGCTAAACAAATCTTGTTTACCTGAAATCAGGCCTGGCAGTCAACTGTTTCAGTCAACAGTCGATTGCCATCCATGGCAGTCAACTAATTTCTGCAAGTGCAGAAATCAGGTTCAAAAATTGAATTTTAAAAAATCATAAGTAATTATACGTAATTTTAAAAATCACGAAACTTTATAAGTATAATACTTATAACAATCATAATGGGTGAAAAATATTTGAAAAATAAAATACCCTTAAAATAGTGATATTGACACAAAATTCAAAACCATTGATAACTTCAATGTTTTTTTTACCTATTTTGTATCAACTTCTTCAATTTTGACTTCTATCAAAAGATAGACTGCATCAAGGTTTTCTAAAATAATTTTAAAATCTTATATTGAACCATGGTCTATGGGCTTAATGCACATGACTTGTACATAAGCTTTCCTCATGATTAACCTTGGTATAAGATGAGTTTGAGTTCATCTAGATGAGTCTTGGTCGTGTAAGTCCAAGTGAATAGTCTTGGCAGTGAAAGTCTAAGTATAAATACTTGGCACAGGAAGAGAAAAAGTTTTGGTAGGTCAAGAGTGACCAGATGACTAGGTAGGGGAAGACCCCGTAGGTTAGGGAGACCGTGCTCGGCAAGGGAGGTCTCAGTAGGTTAGGGAGACCGTGCTTGGCAAGGGAAGATCTAGCTGATCAGGGAGATCGAGATTGACAGTAGAAGTCCTAGCAGGTCACGATTGATTGGATGCTAGGCAAGCGAGGAAAGTCCAAGTATGGATACTTGGCAAAGGAAAAGCCCAAGGGTGGAGCCTTGGCAATGGAAGTCCCGGAGGCACGATCTCTTGGCAAAGGTAGACCCAAGAGCATGCCAATAGATGATGGAAGCACTTGAAGGCTAGTGCAAGGATGAAGGAGTCATGGAGGACTCGGATGGATCCTAGAGGTATGAGGATGATGGAATTGACTAGAAGGTTTAGGTCTAGGATAAGGGTTATCATCAAGTATGAGGGGATCATACTTGGGGAAAATCTCATATTTGAGGTGTGACAATCGACTGATGGGATAGACCAATCGACTAATCTAGTGTGTTGGTGCAATCGGCTCAGGTCACTGATGTGAGCAAAACATATAGGGTTTTAGGAGTAGTTTTCGCTCACATCTCATTTCATTTTATATTTGTTTCATGCATATTTTACTTTGTTTTGCGTGCATTTCCTATTTTCTAGTTCGGAGATCTACTTTTGTTAATTCATGTGTAGGATGACATTTTTGGAGCAAAAATGGAATAATTTATGGAGCATGGACCTTAGGGAACACTGGCCATGTCCCAAGACTTGGGCATGTTTTCGAAGAGAAACAGATCAAAATGGAGGCTCCACGAAAAGACACGGCCAGGCCGTGTCTTTTAGCATGGTCGTGCCTTTTTTCCAACTCAGTTTTCAACCTAGATTTCAGTCGTTTTCCAGCCTTGTACATGGCCTGGTCGTGTGAAATTCACATGGTTGTGGGACTCCACCGCAAATTCAATGAAATAGGGTTTTTTCAAGCATTTATGGAAAGCCGAAGCCACCTCTATATATAGGAAACTTGTCTAATAGGTTGGGGATCACAAGGGAGCCGCCCTAGGGCTCCCAAACCCTAGGGAGGAGGCTCGATGACCGGGATGACACACCGGTGCCCTAAAAAGCATCGGAAACTCGCAACAAGAAGGAAGGAAGCCGCCAGAGATCCAAATTCTGAACCTTGACGCTAAGGAGAAGAGCACCATCGCATTGTAATCTATATTCTTTTCATGCTTTATCTTGTATATACGAATTCGACAATGCCTTGTGTTTATTTTCTCATATTCATGGAGTAGATTCTCTGATTCTAGAACTAGGGAGTAGTTTGTGTTGAGTTAGAATATGTTGGTTCAAATATCTTTTCGTTCTTGAATTTATATTTGCAATTTGCATTTGGTTTAGATCTATAGCTATTATTTTAGTTTTCTAGTCATTGTGCTTAGCCGATATGAGGGGTAACAACCCTCGTATCAAAGATTTAAGCGAATTAAGGAGGAACTTAGGGGTTGACCTCATCACTGGTAACCGTGGGTAGAAGGATGCGATAGAGTAGGAAACACGCCCCGTTTCTGACTCATCGCAGGGATCGATTCGACATCCTAGTACCGACTAGCCCATCCTAAAGCCAGGGGTCGACCTAGTATAGAGAGGTAGCTTCCGATAGATGAGAAGGCTCATCGGGGGAGTGTATGATGTCATTTCCACAAAACCATAGTTAGAAACCTAGACAAAACTCAATTGACAACGTGTTCTGCGACACACAAACAAAACCGAAATCCTAGAATCCCATCTAAAGACTCGTAGAAACCCTTCTCTTCTTGCGTGTGACACCGTATTGAGTTCAGACAACCGACGACCTCTTAAGCACAACCATTAGAACTAAATTACGAACAACAACGTCCATCGAATAGATCGGTACTTGAATCTCAGTCCCTATGGGATCGATTATCTATATTATTACTTGACGACACCCGTGCACTTGGGCATTTAGTGCGAGCGCACACTTCGAGTCCTCGACGGTATCCGTTGTGAGATTTAAGGTCTCATTCGCGTGCATTAGTCACGATTGACCAGACTCGAGTTTAACTTGAGTAGTATTTTGATGTTTGACAATGGTTTGACCATTGTTTGATAATGGATTGACCATATGGTTGACATGAGTTTGGCCATATGAGGAGATAGCTTTATGGGGAGATTGTTGAATCAATCGACCTTTGGTCAAGGTTGACCTAGCTCGAGTAGGACTCGAGAGAAGTCCAAGTCTTGGGTACTTGGCATGAAAAGGCCAAGCATGGGTCTTGGCAATGGTAAAGTCCAAGTAATGGGTACTTATCAATTGGAAAGTCCAAGTCATGAGTACTTGGCAAGGGAAGTCCAAAGGTATAGTCTTGACAACATAAGTCCAAGTGTGTAGTCTTGGCGACATAAAGTCCAAGTGAACTTTGATGGTGAAAGTCCAAGTATGGTTTCTTGGCAATTGGGAAGACCAAGTGTGTGATATTGGCAGCGTAAAGTCCAAGCATGTAGTCTTAGCAACATAAGTCCAATGTTTGACAGCGTAAAATCCAAGCATGGAGTCTTGGCAGTATAAGTCCAAATGTACCTTGGCAAGGAACCCGGTTAGCATGACATAGCCGATGGAGGCACTTGAAGGCTAGCACAGGGATGAAGAGTCACGGACTCGAGGGATCCAAGAGGTGTGACACTGATGGAAGTAGGTTGAAGGCTTATGTTTTGGCTAAGGGTGTTTATTAAGTATGAGGGGATCATACTTGGGGGTAAACCTCATTATTGAGCTTATCAATCGATTGGCCGAGTGTTTGACTCTCAGAAGACTAGTTGACTAAGAGCAATCGATTGAGATTATTCCCTAGTCGAGTGGTCAAGTAGTCGACTAAGGTTCGACTACTGGTCTGTGGCTCTGGCAGTCGACTGCTAGGGTTAAGCAGTTAACTTGTCTATAACAGTCGATTGCTAAGGTAGAGCAGTTGACTAGAATTAAGTGACCAGGGTACAAAATATCCTATAGTCGACTGGCTAGTCGACTACTGGGTTAGCAATCGACTGTTGGTAAGGGCAGTCGACTGCTGAGGTATCCATTGGGTAGGTTCCAGCATGGATGGAGCCATTGTGAGACAATGGATAGGAGAGTAGTCGACTGCTAGGTGCGAAATCAGTCTGATGTAGGTTATAAAAGTAGCTCGAGATGGTAGATTTTGCCCCTATTTTTGGGGCAATTTTGGAGAGGAATTGCTTTTGCATTCAAGATCTTCAAGAGCCTTTGAAAGCAACCATCAAGCAACAAAATCATTCAAGTTTTTGTAAAGTGTTCTTTACATTGTTGCTGCATTTCCTTTGTATTTTCTTGTATTTCATTCCTATTGTTGTAAGATATTTGTATGAGGGTTCTCCACATCCGGTGTCATGCCGAGAAGGAGAGGTTTATTTGTTGGACTTTTTGAGCCGTAAAAATCACTTTTTGCATTGCGGAAACCTCAGAAGCCCAGCCACGGATCCGTGCGAAGTATAAAAAAATAAAACTACATGTATGTGTTTAAGTAAACCTAGATCTACCTTAGATCTATATGATGAGAGCATTACCCTCGATGCGACGCCCTTCGCTTATCCCGCTCGTCCAAATGCTTTGTAGGAACTCAAGAGTGTCAAGTGTACACACCTCTATTGGTATCCACACGGACAAATTGTGGAGAAACATAACCTAGAGTGTGCTAGCACTCCTTGGAAGTTTCTGCCAAGATAGGATTAGGGAGAGAGCTTAAGAGGAAGAGGATCCAATGAAGAAGAAGATGAAGTTACTCACATTCACTTCACACCATATGGAATAAAGTGGCCGACCACTTCAATCTTGGGGGGTTACATGCATGCATGTAACTCCAAGAGCCAATGGCTCTTGGTCTCACTCATGAGGTGGTACCACATGATAAGTCCATGATGATGTGGAACATCATCATTGGCCGGCCGCCATGCCAAGTCACCATGACATGACAATTGGTCAAGTCAAAATTGACCATTCATCTTCCCTCTCAAGTCAAGTCAAACTTGACCTCTTATCTCCCATGGTTGATCAAATCTAACCACTTGATTCAAGTCAATTTGATTTAATGAATCTCAATTCATTAATTTAAATTAACTCAATGAATCAAATCTAAATTAGACTCATTCAACACTTGAATTAAATTGAGTCTAACTCAATTAATCTAATTTGGATTACTATTAATCCAATTTGGTTCATCCCATGAACCTAATCCTCATGGTTCATCATATGAATCTAATCTCCATCTAATTGCCCTTTGTGTGTGACCCTATAGGTTCTTGTAACGTTGGAAATGCTCCTAAACCGATTTAGGAACATAAGCAACGAGCGATATCTAGCAACACATCATTGCTACCCAAGTTACAAGAATGTTGAGCTCCAACATCACCTTTGTGACTACTAATTGTGACTCTCACAATATGTGATAATGTCCATCTATCCTTGACATCTAGATTGACCAATTGAGGCATAGACTGTGTCATCCTCGGTACAATCTATATCTTGAACTCCAAGTAGACTCACTCTAATCAAATGAGCTCAATATCTCATATTGACTCATTTGGGCATGACCATGCACTTCGTGGTCTCACTCTATCAAGAATAACGATGTCACACCCATCATATAAGAGGGATAGATCTCATCTACATCACTCACATCCCTCCGCATAATTTGTTACATACGCAGTAATCGCCTTTATAGTCCACCCATTTACGGGTGACATTTGACGAAGCCAAAGTATGCAACTCCTTATGTAGGGAACCATGGTGACTTCAGGTCCAAGGACTAATAGTCATACTAATAGTCACATGAGAAAGTATATGATACTCATATAACGATCCATGATATTTTCTCATGGCGGGTCATTCAGTATACATTCTCTAATGCATACCCATGTGTTAACTTGATATTTCTTATCCATGACTTGTGAGATCAAGTCATCGAGTTGACCTACATGCTAGTCTCTACGCATTAACATTGTCCCTGAATGTTAATACTTGACTAGGAATGAATAAGAATAGTGTTCTCTATATCATCTCATTATCAATTCAACCAATCGATTGACATAGATAAGAACCTTCTACTCAAGGACGTTATTATACTTAGTTTATTTGGCACCAATACAAGTAAATATAATAACCATGCCTTTATAAATAGGAATATGATATAATAAAGTCCATACAACAATCATCACATGATTGTCTCTAGGGCTTTCACTAACAATCTCCCACTAGCACTAGTGCCAATCACTGTAGTATCTAATACCCAATGACCTAGTGTGACCATCATGATTTTTCTGTGCCAAAGCCTTGGTCAAGGGATCTGCGATGTTAGACTCTGTGGGTACTCTGCAAATCTTCACATCTCCTCTATCGATAATCTCTCGAATGAGATGGAAGCGTCGTAGTATGTGTTTGGTCCGCTGGTGTGAGCGAGGTTCCTTAGCCTTTGCAATCGCTCCATTGTTGTCACAATAGAGCTCTATAGGATCTGCTATGCTAGGAACCACCCCAAGCTCAATAATGAACTTGCAGATCCAAACTACCTCCTTTGCTACCTCAGATGCAGTGATATACTCGGCTTCTTTTGTAGAATCATCAACTGTGTCCTGCTTCGAACTCTTCCAGCTCACAGCGCCAACATTCAAACTGTGTGAGTCTACTCGTCATGCTCAAAGCATATGAGACATCAGGATGAGTACACAGCATGACATACATGATAGATCCTATAGCAGATGCGTAAGGGATCTTATCCATGCGGTCTCTCTCCTCTCTAGAAGAGGGACTTTGAGTCTTCGAAAGACTCACACTATGTAACATCGACAGAAGTCCCTTCTTGGAATTCTGCATGGAAAACCGTAGTAATACCGTGTCAATGTATGTACTCTGACTTAGGCCAAGCAATCTCTTAGATATATCTCTATAGATCTTGATGCCTAGAATACAGGCTGCTTCACCTAAGTCCTTCATTTAGAAGCACGTCCCCAGCCAAGTCTTCACAGACTGTAGCGAAGGGATGTCATTCCCAATGAGTAGTATGTCATCCACATATAATACAAGGAAGACAACTGTGTTCCCATTAACCCTCTTGTAGACACAAGGTTCATATTCATTCTTGATGAAACCAAACTGTTTGATGGCATCATCGAATCGAAGATTCCAGCTCCGAGAAACTTGCTTTAGCCCATAAATGGACCTTTGCATCTTGCATACTTTTCGAGTATGCTGTGTATCTACAAAACCCTCAGGTTATGTCATGTACACATCCTTGAGTAAGTTTCCATTTAGAAATGCGGTTTTGACATCCATCGGCCAGATCTCATAATCGTGGTATGCTGCAATAGCAAGCATGATCCGAATGGACTTAAACATCGCCACTGGAGAAAAGGTTTCATCATAGTCAATACCATGAATTTGCTTGAAACCTTTAGCTACCAATCGACCCTTATAGGTATGCGTAAGTCCATCCATGTCCGTCTTTCTCTTAAAGATCCACTTACACCCAATGGGTTTGACCCCTTCAGGTGGATCAACCAAAGTCCATACTTTGTTGGTGTACATGGATTCCATCTCGGATCTCATGGCTTCTAGCCATTTCTCAGAGTCTGGGCTCATCACAACTTTCTGATAGGAGGTAGGCTCATTCTCAATGAGCATAATGTCATCATGGTCAGAAAAGAGAAATGAGTATCTCTCAGGGTGATGACATACCCTATCAGATCTGCGAAGAGGTAGGTCTACTTGAATAGGTGATTGTTCCACAACTCTTTGTGCAACAATCTCATCACCCACAACACTTTGTGGTTCATGTTCAACCTCCATCAAGGCCTCAGTGCTATGGTCCTTATCTTTATTTCTTCAAGATCGAACGTACTCCCACTAGTTTTTCTAGAAACAAAATCTCTTTCTAGAAAAACCTAGTCTTTGCCACAAACACTTTGTGCTGATTGGGAATGTAGAAGTAATATCCCTTCGTCTCCTTGGGATATCCAACAAAATAGCACTTATCGGATTTGGGTCCCAGTTTGTCTGATACTTGACATCGAACGTAAGCCTCACAACCCCAAATCCTCATGAAAGATATCTTGAGATTTCTCCCTATCCATATCGTATATGATGTCTTTATCACAGCCTTGGATGATACACGGTTAAGTGTAAAGGCTGCTGTATCTAGAGCATATCCCCAAAAGGATATAGGAAGATCTGTGTGACTCATCATAGATCGTACCATATCTAATAGGGTACGATTCCTCCTTTCGGATACACCATTCCACTGTGGTGTTCCAGGAGGAGTGAGTTGGGATTGAATCCCACACTCAGCTAGATAGTCACGAAACTCATGGCTAAGGTATTCACCACCTCAATCTGATCGAAGTATCTTAATACTCTTGTCAAGCTGGTTTTGTACTTCATTCTTGAATTCTTTGAACTTTTCAAATGATTCTGATTTATGTGTCATGAGATACACATAACCATATCTACTGAAGTCATCAGTAAATGTAATGAAGTACCTGTAACCACCTCTAGCAGCAACATTGAAAGGGCCACATACATCACTATGTATAAGTCCTAACAAGTCTGTTGCTCTTTCGCTGTGTCCACTAAAGGGAGTCTTGGTCATCTTGCCTAAAAGGCAAGACTCTCATGTCTCATATGATTCAAAATCAAATAAGTCTAGCAGCCCATCCTTATGGAGCTAAGATAAGCGACTCTCATTTATGTGACCTAAGCGACAATGCCAGAGATAGATTTGGTTTAACTCATTTGATTTGAACCTTTTGGTACTTATGTTATAGATGGGGCTCTCTAAGTCTAGAAAGTAGAGTCCATTCATTAGAGGTGCACTACAATAGAACATATCATTTAAATAAACTGAACAATATTTGTTCTTTATTATAAATGTAAATCCTTTCTTGTCCAAACAAGAAACCGAAATTATGTTCTTAGTTAAAGCAGACACATAACAACATTCATCTAGTTCTAGTACAAGCCCAGTGGGCAGAGATAGATCATAAGTTCCTACAGCAACAACAGCAACTCTTGCTCCATTGCCTACTCGTAGGTCCACCTCGCCCTTTGTCAATGCCCTGCTATTTCTCAGCGCCTGCACATTGGTACAAATGTGAGATGCACATCCGGTATCTAATACCCATGATGAAGAAATAGATAGATTGACTTCTATAACATTTATACCTGAAGTAGAAGTCTCACTTCTCTTCTTCTTAAGATCTTCCAGGTAAGCTTTGCAGTTACGCTTCCAGTGTCCAGCTTCCTTGCAGTGGAAGCAAGCCCCTTCTTTGGCCACCCCTCCTTTGGGTTTCAGTTCTTTGCCTTTGCCCTTGGCTTGGGACTTTCCCTTACCTTTAGGCTTGCCCTTGCCTTTCTTCTTTTGCACCATCAAAATGGAGTCAGATTTTCCCTTCTTAAGGTTGAGCTCAGCAGTTCTCAACATGCTGAGCATCTCAGGCAGTGACTTATAAATTTTATTCATTTTGTAATTCATGACAAATTGATTGTAGCTTTGTGGCAAATACTGCAAGATCAAGTCAGTGGCTAGCTCTTGGCCAAGTGGGAATCCCAATCTCTGTAGGTTTTCTACGTACCCAATTATCTTGAGTACATATGGACCTACGGGAGTCCCATCTTGCATCTTGGACTGAAACAATACCTTAGAGACTTCATATCCCTCGTGCCTTGCTTGTCCTTGATATAGTTGACGAAGATGTTCAACCATATCATAAGCATTCATGAACTCGTGTTGCTTCTGAAGCTTAGAGTTCATGCTCGCGAGCATGAGACACGATACATCTAATGCATCATCTTGATGCTTCTTGTAAGCATCTTTGTCAGTTCGCGAGGCAGTGGCAGGAGGTGCCTCCGGAATGGAATGCTCCAGGACGTACAATTTCCTTTCTTGGGTGAGAATAATTCTCAGGTTTCTGTACCAGTCCAGGAAATTTGCTCCATTGAGCTTGTCCTTCTCAAGAATAGAATGCAGGGAGAGAGTGTTCGTGTTTGTCGACATAGTAATCTATAACATACACAATGCAGAAAATTAATATCATATTCCTTTTTATCATTTAATTAGGCCTTTAATCAAATGATGCTCCCACTAAATTATAGGACTTTTGTAGAATCGAATTATGGATGTGGTCAAACCACATTACTAGATTCATACAAACATGCTATAATTCCTGTGGGACAAGATCCACATCATACTAAGCCTTGAGTTAGCTTTGGCTAAAACGCCCAAGACTTAGTATGATCGGTGGGTAACACATTACCGATTACATCTCTATGCAACTCTTATTTATAGGATCAAGACCCACATTTACAAAAGACCTTGAGTTAGCTTTGGCTAAATCGCCTAAGATTTATTGTAAATGCGATCTTATCCTATCTTTCTAACGGTTCGAATATGCCTATAGTTCTACTCGATCCAATTGAGTTAACTAGCTTTACTCAATCTAATTGAGCTTACTCTAACCCAAGCCGTGATAGGCAGGACTAAGATTGTCCCTCCGCACCCTACCAAGATAATATGCATTGCTCTGCTTTGGCAGATTCAATAACTACAAATGATCGAGGTAGTGATGAGTATCAAGACTTGGTAGGCATTTTCGAGTTGATTCGATTATGATCTAATCTAATCGTGAATGTGTATCATATACGCATCAAGGCCTTTATTATCCTATACTAGCATGCATCACATACATACAAGCATTATACTAGCATGCATCATATACATACAAGTAAAATATCCTAGCATGCATCATATACATACAAACAAAATTTACTAGCATGCATCACATACATACAAGAAAAACATATATATATATATATATATATATATATATATATATATAAATTAATTGTGATGTGGTCATGGCCCTACTACGATCTTCTCAAGCCAATGAGAAGATCGGATGATCAACCTAGGGTTAGCGGCTTCTCCAAGCGCCTCCATTGACCGCCATGTGTCATCGGCTCCCTCCTCGTAACTTCGTCTACAAGTGGACTTTTCACCGCTCCATTTTGTACATTACAAATATGAAACTCCAGTTACAATCGAGTCTAAAACTATTTACAACTAGAATTTTAAAAGAAGAGGCACGACGCGCTGGTCGAATACCCTATACAACATGCAAACCACAAAAATGGCACGCAGGCCGTATTATGAATTACAACACATTATCATCCAATCATATTGGAGTTCTTGGGCCATGACCATCACAGAATTATACATAATTATAAAATATGTATTTCATAGAAAATTTCTATAATTTTTCCTATTTTTTTTTAATTTTATATGTCCCATCTCCGTAACGGTTTCGCTAAGTAGTTTCCAAGCGTGATCGCGGGACAAGACCCCTTTCGGGGATAGGGGCAGCGCCTCTACTCGCAAAAATAAACTTTGCGAGTGTCCCTACTAGATTTTACAGTGACTTAATTCACTATCCCAAAAACCTAAAGCAAGAACTCGCCGTTTCAGAGAGTTTTTCTCGGTGGTTGAATCCTACAAGTGTCCCAACACTTGTTGCTTCGACTCTTCGAGAAAAATACCCAAAAATTCTATAAAAAATAGGAAATTTACAAAAACTTAAAAATCTATAATTTTTATATCTAATACAAAAACTACAAATTTAAAACACATACATGCTTCGCACGTGGCTCTGATACCACTGTTGGACTTTCCGAGCTGCAAAAATCGCTTTTTGCATTGCGGAAACCTCGGAAGCCCAGCCTCGGATCCGTGCGAAGTATACAAAAATAAAACTACATGTATGTGTTTAAGTAAACCTAGATCTACCTTAGATCTATATGATGAGAGCGTTACCCTCGATGCGACGCCCTTCGCTTATCCCGCTCGTCCAAACGCTTTGTCGGAACTCAAGAGTGTCAAGTGTACACTCCTCTATTGGTATCCACACGGACAAATGGTGGAGAAACACAACCTAGAGTGTGCTAGCACTCCTTGGAAGTTTTGGCCGAGATAGGATTAGGGAGAGAGCTTGAGAGGAAAAAGATCCAAGGAAGAAGAAGATGAAGTTACTCACATTCACTTCACACCATATGGAATAAAGTGGCCGGCCACTTCAATCTTGGGGGGTTACATGCATGCATGTAACTCCAAGAGCCAATGACTCTTGGTCTCCCTCATGAGGTGGCACCACATGATAAGTCCATGATGATGTGGAATATCATCATTGGTCGGCCTCCATGCCAAGTCACCATGACATGGCAATTGGTCAAGTCAAAATTGACCATTCATCTTCCCTTTCAAGTCAAGTCAAACTTGACCTCTTATCTCCCATGGTTGATCAAATCTAACCACTTGATTCAAGTCAATTTGATTTAATGAATCTCTATTCATTAATTTAAATTGACTCAATGAATCAAATCTAAATTAGACTCATTCAACACTTGAATTAAATTGAGTCTAACTCAATTAGTCTAATTTGGATTACTCTTAATCCAATTTGGTTCATCCCATGAACCTAATCCTCATGGTTCATCATATGAACCTAATCTCCATCTAATTGCCCTTTGTGTGTGACCCTATAGATTCTTGTAACATTGGCAATGCTCCTAAATTTATTTAGGAACATAAGCAATGAGCGGTATCTAGCAAAACATCATTGCTACCCAAGTTACAAGAATGTTGAGCTCCAACATCACCTTTGTGATTACTAATTGTGACTCTCACAATATGTGACAATGTCCCTCTATCCTTGACATCTAGATTAACCAATTAAGGCATAGACCGTGTCATCCTCGGTACAATCTATAGCTTGAACTCCAAGTAGACTCACTCTAATCAAATGAGCTCAATATCTCATATTGACTCATTTGGGCATGGCCATGCACTTCGTCGTCTCACTCTATCAAGAATAACGATGTCACTCCTGTCATATAGGAGGGATAGATCTTATCTACATCACTCACATCCCTCCACATAATTTGTTACATACCCAGTAAACACCTTTATAGTCCACCCATTTATGGGTGACGTTTGATGAATCCAAAGTATTCAACTCCTTATGTAGGGAACCACGGTGACTTCAGGTCCAAGGACTAATAGTCATACTAATAGTCACTTGAGAAAGCATATGTCACTCATATAACGATCCATGATACTTTCTCATGACGGGTCATTCAGTATACATTCTCTAATGTATACCCATGTGTCAACTTGATATCTCATATCCATGACTTGTGAGATCAAGTCATCAAGTTGACCTACATGCTAGTCTCTACGCATTAACATTGTCCCTAAATGTTAATACTTGACTAGGAATGATTAAGAGTACTGTTCTTTATATCATCTTATTATCGATTCAACCAATCGATTGATTAGATAAGAACCTTCTACTCAAGGACGTTATTATACTTAGTTTATTTGGAACCAATACAAGTAAATATAATATCCATGCCTTTATAAATAGAATATGATACAATAAAGTCCATACAATAATCATCACATGATTGACTCTAGGGCTTTCACTAACATTATTAGTGGTGGTTGTTGGTGCAATCGACCCAAGTCACGATTGACCAAACTCGAGTTTGACTCGAGTAGTGTTTTGATATTTGACGAAACATATGACAATGTGATTGTCATGGAAAGTCCAAGTCATGGGTACTTGGAATGGAAAGTCCAAGCATGAGTCTTAGCAATGGTAAAGTCCAAGTCATGAGTACTTGGCATGGAAAGTCCAAGCATGAGTCTTGGCAAGGGAAAGTCCAAGATTGAGTCTTGGCAATTGGAAAGTCCAACATGGGTTGGCAAGGAAAGTCCAAGGGTGTAGTCTTGGCCACGTAAGTCCAAGTGTGTAGTCTTGGCAGTAAAAGTCCAAGTCATGGGTACTTGGCATTTGGGAAGTCCAAGGGTTGATATTGGCGGCATAAAGTCCAAGCATGTGTCTTAGCAGCGTAAGCCCAAATGTGCCTTGACGATGTAGACCATCTTAGCATGACAATAGCCGATGGAAGAACCTGAAGGCTAGCGTATGGATGAACGAGTCATGGATGACTTGGAGGGATCCAATAGGCGTGAGGCTGATGGAGATGGGTAGAAGGCTTAGGTTGGTCTAGCAAATATGAGGGAATCATACTTTGGGTAAACCACATGGTTGAGGTGTAGCAGTCGACTGGTGGACCAGTCGACTGGTCAAGTATTTTGACACTTTGCAGTCGAGTCGACACTGAGCAATCGATTGGAATTATGACCAATTGACTGCCGAGAGTCGACTAGCATTCTACAATGGCAAGTGGCCTTGGCAGTCGACTGCCAGCATTGAGAAATTGAGTGTCCATGAGAAGTCGACTGCCATGGAGGGCAATCGACTGCAGTTGGTGTTGGTCACGAAGGTAGAACGCTCGACAGTCGACTAAGAACTCGGCTGCATGCTTGAGCAGCCGACTGCTGGGAATGACAGTTGACTGCCAGTGTATCCATTGGCTCGAATGCCAACGTGGATCAAGTCTGTTGTGAGACAATGACACTGTTGACTATCGACTGGGGCCTTTTAGCAGTCGACTGCCAGGCAAAAATCCAAGTCGCAAGGAAGCATAAAAGGAGCTCAACGAGGAGGATTTTCAAAGCGATTTATTTGGTGATTTGAGGCAATTTGCAGGTGCAAGTCAGGGTCTTCAAGTGTGGCTCAAGCAATCAACCAAGCAAGCATTCAAAAGAGTTTCTGTAAAGTTTCTTTACATCTTTTGTTGTATTTCATTTGTATTTGCTTGTATACTCTTGTATTACTTTTGTAATCGCTTGTAAGAGGTTTTCTCCACCTTTGGAGTGTGTTTCCGAGAAGGAGAGGTTGATTAGTAGTGTTTGGCATTGCTAGGGATCGTTTGAGCTCAACCCGTAGAGTAGGAACCCTAAGGTTCCGAACTACATTATATCGCTTATTGTATGTGTGTGATTGTATCTTTGTATTTGTGTTAGTATTATTATTATTTCACTGCGCTAACAAGTATTGTAGACGATCAAGCATGAACGAATTCCATCGATGAATGAACGCATTATTCACCCTCCTCTAGCACTCAACGAAGTTTCTATAAGTGGTATCAGAGTTAGGAGCTCTTCTACGGAATAACAACTGGTAGAAAATGCGCTAGAGGATGGAGTTGCCAAATGAAGGACTTGGATGAGACATCAACACGCTAATTACATACACCCTCTATGGGCGAGAAGACTTCAATCAATGGAAGAGAAGGATTGAAGAATTCATAATGATGAAGGACTTCAAAGATTGGTCTGCCTTGATGGAAGGATTTGAATATCCAAGAGGGCCAAAGGGAGGATTCCTCAAGATGAAGAAATGGACTGAGGAACAACTCCAAGAATTTGAGAAAAATAAGAAGGTAATAAAATTCTTGGTTGATTTAATCCCTAATGGTATTTTTTATAGTTTAGGTGATTACATGGATGCCAAGGAGCTATGGATCAAGTTGGAAAAATTCCATGAGGAGCCTCACTTAGTCCAAGAAGATGAGGAAGAAGAGGAGTGCTCATCCTCCCAAGCTCAAGAAGAAAGCTCATCGGCTCAATTGGAGAAGGAGACTGATGTGAGCAAAATATATAGGGTTTTAGGAGTAGTTTTCGCTCATATATTGTTACATTTTGTGTTAGTTTCATGCATATGTTACTCTAATCTTGAACGCACTGCCTATTTTTAGGTTCGGAGGTCTACTCGTTGTACTTTTGTTTGCAGGTTAGCTTTTCTAGTGAAAAAGATGTATTTTTGGAGCAAAAGGACTTTCGCAGCTAGACGTAGAGTGGGACACGACCCGGGCATGTGGATTCATACGATCGTGTCCAATGGGCGAAGAACAGCACCCCAGGGCTGCACACGGCCTGACCATGTGGAAACACACGGTGGTGTGGCGGCCCGACAGATTTGCACGACTAGGGATTTTTCCAGATTTTACAGTGGTCCAAGGCGATGTCTATATAAGGATGGCTCCGCCCAAACCCTAGGGAGGAGGCACGATGCTAGGACGACATGCCGAAGCCCTAAAAAGCTTCGGTAACTCACAGTGGGGAGGAGGAATGCCGCCGGAGGTCCACAACTTGCAATACAATGTCGGAGAAAAGATCACGAAGCATCGTATATCTCTATTTTTGCGCTTTATCTTTTATTGTATTCGAACTTAAACATGTTTTGTGATTCTTCCTTCGTATTTACGGAGTAGTACTTTTGATTCTAGGATTAAAGAGTAGCTTGTGTACATAGACAATGTTGGTTCATATTAAATTCTGACCAAAAGTTTGATTTTACAATTGGTAGTTGCTCTCTATTATATCTTCGTGTATTTGGCTTTCTTTCCGCTGTGCTTAGGCGATACGAGGTGGTGACAACCCTCGCAATCTAGATTTAGGAGGTTTGATCAAGGAACCTAAGGGTAAACCTGACCTCCCGTAACTACGGGGAGAAGGGAGCGGTGGAATCGGAAACGGTCCACCGAAAGGATTGATTTGGCATCCTCGTACCCTCTATCCCGTCCTTTTGGGCGAGGATAGCTCCCGGTGAATGTGGCGGCTTTGCGGGAGAGTGTATGATGTCCCTTCCCCAAAACCGTAGGTAGACGTTTAGACGATGCCAATTGACAACATTGTTCTATGGTACACAAGTGAAACCGAAGTCCTAGGATCACCTTTTAAGACCCCGGCACACTCTTTTCCTCCTCTGTGTGACACCGCACAGAGTAGTGTCCACCGATAGTCCTCACCAATCGACTCTCTCTCAGAGATCACGTCTGAAGAATCGCAACCACTTAGTGTATTGGTACTCGAATCTCAGTCCCTGTGGGATCGATAATCTTTATTACTTGATGACATCCGTGCACTTGCGGGCGTTGAGCACGAGCGCACACTTTGAGTCCACGACAATATCCATCGCGATATTTGAGGACGTGTCCGTGCGCATCAAGTTTTTGGCGCCGTTGCCGGGGACTGTCGATTTGATATCAAATCGAACGGTGGTAGATTGGATCGGACTTAGGATTAGATTATTTTCATGCTTTATTTTCCTTTTAGTTTAATCTTATCTGCTTAGTTCTATTTTCTATATTTAGATTTAGCTTTTATTTTCAGTAGTAGTTTCCTATTTACTTATTGCATATTAGATTTTTATTCACTAGTTTTGTTTACTTTCTGCTTTCTAGCATTAGGTTAGCACTCTTAACTTGGTGGTTTGGTTCTACACCTTGAGAGATGATAATACAGGCCGCTCGACCCTTGAAAGACATAGTGCCAAAATGAAAGGCCTGGAACTCCTGCATTGTTATTCCCCGAATTCAGGCAGTAAGTTGGAAAATAAACCCTGCATTAATTGCTCTCATTCAAGGAAAACAATTTAGAGGGACTCAGATTGAGGAACCCTATCTACACCTTGAGGAATTCCTTGCATACTGTGGGACAGTGCAATATGAAGGAGTCCCAGCAGAGGTCATCAAGCTTATTATGTTTCCATTCTCACTGAAAGGAGGGCTAAGCAATGGATATGCGCGCTACCCAAAGGAAGCATAACGATGTGGGAACAAATGGAAAACACTTTCCTAGGCAAATTTTTTCCCCCCCACAAAATAGCTTACCTTAGGGATAAAATCCTTTCATTTGAGCAAGGACAAGAAGAGACTCTGGTCGAAGCATGGAAGAGGCTACAAGGGCTGGTGATTCACTGCCCGCACCATGGATTACAAGAGTAGTTACTACTCCATGTTTTTTTATGTCGGAATAACTAACACATCGAAAGAACTCTTGGACACAGCCACAGGGGGCGTATTGATGAAAAAGAGCACAAAAGATGCATTTAACATTATAGAGACAATGGTAGGGACTCTCGAAATATGGGCTAACAGCGAGCAACACTTTTAGGGGGACCTTCCAATCAAGGAGATAGATAGTACTGAAGGGGTCTACCAAGTGCAGGAAGAGGATGGAGAGAAAGAGTATTTGACGGGAGAAGACTCCGTATCCTCCGAATCAGAAGAAGAGCGAGAATCGGGGCAGGTGACAGAAGAAAAATACACAGGGCTTGAGATGAAGCCACTTCCCCCCAGTCTGAAGTACGAATTTTTAGGCCCACTTGAAACCCATCCGGTGATCATAAATGCAAATTTGAGTAAAGAGGAGACAAGGAAATTACTGGAGGTGCTTAGGACATGTAAAAAAGTGCTGGGGTATACCATCGATGACATAAAAGGGGTAAGCCCTGTAGGGGATCGATTGGACGCTAGAGAGGGGTGAATAGCGTGTTACCATACGTTGATGGAATTCGTTCGTGATTGCGTCTACAAATCATGTTAGCACAGCGGAATAATAATAATAAAAGCAATAACACAAAACATAACCACAAACACAATGACACGAGAATATAATGTGGTTCGAAACCGAACGGTTCCTACTCCACGGATTGGGTTCGTACGAACCCTAGCAATGCCACAAACACCACTAAGCACAATAAACTCTTTCTCGATAACACGTCGGAAGTGGAGAAACCTCGTACAAAGATTACACTAAGTAATACAAAGTAAGACAAGCAAATACAACAATAATACAATAATCTATGCAAAGAAAAACTTTACAAATGCTCTTTGGATTGCTTGCTTTTGGTTGCCTTGGACTAGCCTTGAAGGACTAGAAAAGCACCAACTATTCCCCTTCAAATCGCCCAAGAAAAGGCTTGCTTGAAACCCTCCACGAACAGCTGTTTTTAACTTGCATCGGGCTGGATTTCCGCTTATCAGTTGACTGCCATAAGTCACCAGTCGACTGATGCCACTGTTATCGTGAGACAACAGATCAATCCACGCTGAAAAAACTCCAACGGATCTCTTGGCAGTCGACTGCCAACATTGGTAGTCGACTGCCAGCCGTGTAGTTGACTGCCCAGTCGGCTATGGAGCATTCTGTGCTCACAACTAAACTAGCAGTCGACTGCCATCCCTTGGCAGTCGACTGCTGTCTGTTAGGACCCTTGGAATAGCTAGAGGGGGGGTGAATAGCGTAGATGAAATTCGCTCCCGTTTATGTCTACAATTTCATTAGTGCGCAGCGGATATAGAAATAATAAAAGCGATAACGAAATAGACAACAAGCTAACACAATGATATAACGTGGTTCGGAACCGCACGGTTCCTACTCCACGGATCGAGCTCTAAAGAGCCCTAGTGATGCACACGCACTCACTAATGATAAACACTCCTTCTCGACACAAGTCGGAGGCGGAGAAACCCCTTACAATAAATCTTACAATAGTAAGAATGAAATACAAGCAATATACAATGTAAATATGAAATACAAGTAAAGAAAAGACTTTACAACACTTGTTTTGATTGCTTGAATGCTTGGTTGCTTGCTTGCACTTGGAGACCTGATTTGCACCAACAAATCGCCCCAATAGCCCTCAAGAACCGGTCACTTTTTCCTCCATCACGAGCTCCATATATAGCTTCAACTCAGGCCGAAAGTCTATCACCGATCGATCGAGACCATCACGATCGATGCCATCGCTGTCGTGAGACAACGGCTAGTTCCACGCTGATAAGTCCAACGGAATATTATCACCGACCGATTGACCATCACCGACCGATGAAGTCCTCACTGACCACCGAGTCTCGACTCCATTCTCGAGGGTCAATTTCGAGCACCGCCGATCGATCACACGATCACCGATCGCTGAGCCATCACCGACCGCCAACCTATGGCAATGAATTACTAGGCCATAACCCGCAGTCAAACCCTAGTTGACTCGGTCCAGTCGACTGCCACATGACATCAGTCGACTGGCACACCTCAAACATGAGGTTTTAACTCAAGTATGGTTCCCCCATACTTGCTAAACCACCCTTAGCCTAGACCTAATCCTTCTAGTCACCTCCATCAGCCTCACGCCTCTCGGATCCCTCCAAGTCATCCATGACTTGTTCATCCATCGCGCTAGCCTTCAGGTGCTTCCGTCGGCTATATCATGCTAACGGTGTCTACACTACCAAGGCACATTGGACTTACGCCGCCAAGACTCCGCTTGGACTTTACGCCGCCAACCATTGGACTTATGCTACCAAGACTCCCGCTTGGACTTTACGCCGCGAACCATTGGACTTTCCATGCCAAGACCATGCTTGGACTTTCCTTGCCAACCCATGTTGGACTTTACATTGCCAAGTGTCCGACTTGGACTTTCCATGACAATTATATTGTCATATGTTTTTGTCGAAACATCAAAACACATCAAAACATCACTCGAGCCAAACTCGAGTCCTGGTCAATCGTGACCTGGGCCGATTGCACCAACAATCTCCCCCTTTTTGATGTTTGACAAAAACCAAACAAATAATTGAGTTAGAATACTAACTCAAATCCTTTACCAATTATCCCAAATGTTCTCCCCCAAACATTCTCCCCCTTTTTGACTAACATCAAAAAGGTTTTCTCTCCAAGGAGGGCAATGTCTCATGTCCCAATGAGATCTTACAATCTCCCCCTTGATCCAAAAATACCTAGGATGCCTACCATCTTCTAGTGATAAGTCCCATATCACTCAAGAGAGGCAATCCTATTCACTCTCGCAATTTCCAAATTGGGTTTCTAAAAATCCATAAATTTCCCAAATTGACAACATTCTCCCTTTCAAGGAGAAAAACACATCCATCATCCCAAGATGGATATCTCCCCCTAAAGGCTTGCTCCCCCTTGACCATTGCACCAACAATGTCCTTGGGAAGTCCCTAAGCCAATAGGAACTCTAAACCATCAAAATTAAGGTTAGAAATTCAACATTGAACTTTCCACACTTTAAAATTGATATAAACCCTAAACAACTCTCCTAATCCATATCCAATAGCTTTTCACCCTTTATAATACTTTCCAAAGCAAATCCTAGGGTTAGGAGTGGTTAGGGACCTTTGCCATGGCTAAACGCGGACTAACCAAACTTAGTTTTCCGAAATCAGCCTTGGCAGTCGACTCTATCAGCTACTACGATCATTGCCACACTCATCGATCACCGCCACTCGAGGCGATCGTGATAATTGAAATTTCTGAATTTCAGTTAACAGAATCGAGTTTCAGAAAATCATAACTAATTATACGTATATCGAAAAATCACGAAATTTGATACGTATAATACCTATGACCAATACAATGGGTGAAAAATGTTTGAAAATTATTTTACCCATAAAATAGTGAATTTGATACAAAACTCAAAACCATTGAAATTTTCAATGTTTTGGCCCTATTTTGTATCAACTTCATCAATGGTGATTGCTATCAAAAGATAGACTTCACCAAGGTTTTCTAAAATGATTTTAAAATGTTTTCAAGACCTTATCTTGGATCATATTCCTTGGCTCTATGTGTGTGACTTGTACACGAGCTCTCTTAATGATCCACTACTAAAATTAGATGAGTTTTAGTTCATCTAGATGCAAAAACTATGCACCTTGAACTTAACTCATATCCTAGCATCTCACATGTATCTAGGGTGTATACATACACATACATGTCAATTAGATGTGAGATGTGGGTTTTGTTCTCCCTAATCTAGGGTTTCAAGCATTTTTCTAAGGCAACTCTACTTGATTCCCTTATAAATGGGACTCCAAGTCATGCCATAGTCCTTAAATCAATTTTAATCAATTAAATGCATGAAATGATCATGGCATAAAGATAGCAATAATTAAGCATGGCCAATGATCATGATGTCACGGCATATGATAAAATCTAAAAACACATGACATTGGTCCTTAATCCCTAAGCATAATCATGACATATAAGATGATTAAGAATAAACATGATGTCATGACATGACATATGATAGCAATACAATTATACAAATATTCATTCATACACACAAGATTTTTTAGAAATAAGGATTTCATTTAACTTAAATTTGTCTTTTGCAATCAAAATGGAGATTGGCTATGCTCAATCTCACTACAAAAATGACATCCACAAAAAAAATAATATCCTCTAATCGTCCGCAGGAGGTGGCGGTGGAGGTGGCTGCTGACTCAGAGTCCAGGCCCGCATCATCTCTAGCATATCGCGCTGATGCTGCTCTATGCGGCCCTGGGTCTCCTCCATCCTATCGAGACGTGTGCCAAAAGCTGCCTGGCCTGCTGATAATCCTCAAATCTGGACTCCAGCCGGCCACGACGAACTGATGGACCAGCCGCTGATGTGTCTGCCGGCATCTGGTCATCCTCATCAGAGGTGTCCGCATCCTCGTCGTCCTCTGCTGCATCTCTGGGTGGCGGAGGAGGCTGTCTGTGCGCCCTGGGTGGTCGAGGCGCCAACTCCATCTGTCCAGCGCCCATCCGTAGCTTCGCTAAGGAGAAGTTACGAACTGATATACAGTCGTACACTTCCGATAGCTGTCGCAGAGAGCCCCTATGAATGTTAATGCCTACGGAGTCGAGCCATGCTGTGATGATATGTCCAAAAGGCATATGCACTTTCCCTTGTACAGGGGAAGTGAAGTGCACAATGCAATGGAAGATGTTCAATGCAAAGTTTATGTCTAACTGATGACGCATGGCATATAGAAGAAAGAGATGGGGAGGCCGAATCTTGGCCAGACCCCGAGTGACAATGGGCAGAAAACACCCAACAATGACCTTGTAGAGGACATTGTCAGGTGCAGATAACTCGGTGATAGGAAATAAATTCTGGGCCAGTGGACGAGGATAACCAAAAATATGCTCATGCATGGACTCCATAGAGATATGGGTAAAAGGCTCAGGTAGAGGAAAGTCCATGGTAGGGTAAAAGATGAAGGTGTCATCTGAAGGCCTACACTCGAGAAACTCCTGCAGTATCGCAGGAGTGAACTCTAAGTCGCGTTTTGCAACGCGAGTAGTGTATGTAGGGCCGTCATCTACCTTTTTAAGGTTTTGGTAAAATTCCTTAATGAGGTCATCATTGATTGGATGTGTGCACAAGACAATCTTCATCAAATTGTAGTATGCAATTAGTTCCATGACGTCACTACAATGCCTATTGAAGAAATCTCTATCTATGTACCGAACCAACATAGGTTGGTACAACCGAGAGTCACTCTCGGATGGATCATTCCTACGGGCTCTCCTATTATGAATGTAATGTGATGATATGCAATGCAATGGCAACAATACGCGATTAGATAAACCTACATTGTAATGGAAATGAAAATTAGGGCTCGGAAAGAAAAATCGTTACTTAGGCGCCATGTGTGTGTGGGAGGAAGACTCAAAATCTTTGAGGATCGCGGAAAAGTCGGAAAGCTGCCACCCGGAACCCTAACTGAAGCAAGGGAACAAAAACCTAAACCGCGTGAACTAGGCTCGAAACAAGTGAAAAAATGGAAGAGGAAGGGTTTATCTGTCAAACCTAATATCTTGGACGATTGGGATGGCCGGAAGAGTCGATCGGAGAGGAAGACGACGATCGGAGAGGGAAAGAAGAAGGAGAACTCGTCGCGTGAAGACGCCGAACCCTAGCGGTTCGGCGTTATAAACAGCGATGCGATCGATGTGATGATCCGATCGATCGGTGAGTCGTTATCGAGTTTTCGAACCGGGCCCGATCGTCCGGCTCGATCGATCGGAACTCTCTATGACGTGCTACGAGCATCGATCGTGATGTTGCTCATCACGATCGATGTGCATATCACTCGATCCTCGTCGAAAGCACTGATCGATGGCCTTCGGCCTCGGTGAGCGATACCATCGATCGATGATGGACCTCATCACGATCGATGTTCGATCGATGAGTCATGGAGCCTAGCACTCGATCGATGGCCGATCGTAAATCTTGATTTTATCATCTTAATTGTTCCATTTTATCACGTTAGATCTTGTATTTTGAATGTATTGATGTTATACCTTTATTTATGTAATTGTTAATGTATTTTAATGTTTTATTTCATTTTTGCAAACATTAACATTCAATGATTTCCAAAACCTAACATCTCACCCTTTCTAAGTGTTGAAATACACAATCAAGGTAAAAGACTTATTTTGTGAGATGTAATTTATCCTAGACATTCATTCCATGCAAACATATGGTAAAACATATGAAGCATGGTGAATACAAGACACCAAGTTGTGTGGCACTTGAGTATCACTCTAGATATTACCTTTACATCTTAACCACACATTTCTTGATACATGACCTTCCCAAGTGTGCCAATAATCAAAGGTACACACTATGACCTCTAAATCTAGATCGTGTCAATTTTATTGATTTTCATGTTTTCAAGATATATATATTGACACAACCTAAAATTTTGAGATTAAGACTCAAGGATATTTCCAAAGTAACCATAACCTTGAGAGTAACCTTAAAGTGTCACCTTTATTGTGGTTGAGTTAACTACCCATCCAATCAAGGTTGGCACACCCTAAACCCATCTTAGCGTGAATCAATCACACTCTTAGGAACCCAAAATCGATTTGAGCTCCTAGGGTTAATTAGATATTCCTTAGGGATAACCTCCCTAGATACCTTCCTGATAACCCTTCTAGGCTTAGAAGCCTTGGTCATTTTGATTTTGCCATGGTTAACTCTAGGGGTGACTCCCCTTGTAACCTTCTTAGTGGCCTCCCTAGGTTTCCTAGAAACCCTAGCCACTAGGCACACACCATGGTCAACTCTAGGAATGACTTCCCTATTGACCTTGGTCTTCCTAGACCTAGTTAGTGTTCCATAGTCAAATGGAACATTATGGTAAGCCACCTTAGGCTTAGGTTTGTGACCCAAACCTTGCTTGCCCTTGGTTAACTTTTGACTCTTAGGTCCTAGGTGTTGACTTTGACTTTTGGACCTAGAAGTTTGACTAATTGACCCTTGCATTTGATTTTGCATAACCTTAAGGGTCTTTTCCAATTTCTCAAGCCTTGACCTCAAGGCTTGGTTTTCTAATTCTAATTGCCCAATTTTAGAATTTTTATTTAACTCTTGGGCATTGGACTTTCTTGGCGAATGCCTAGTCCATTTTGGATTAAAACCTAGATGTTCTTGGATTTTCTTAATAGATTTCTTAGGTATTGTTTTTCTAAGGACATTAGTCCCAAATTTCTCCTTATTCTTAAGGTGAACATTCTTAGCTCCTAAACACATATGTTTGTTATTTCTAGCATGCTCTTCATGATACATATCACAATTTCTAAAATTAGTTCTAGCATGCTTTAAATTAGACGGAGCATTATTTAAATATACCTTAGGGTTTGCCTTAGTGGCTCCCCCTACTTGTGATGCTCCCCTTTGCCCCTTCTTTTTCTTTTTTGGGCATTGACTCCGGTAATGACCCAGTGTAGCATTTGAAACAAATGACATGCTCCTTGCTCTTTTGTCTTGGAGAACCGGGTCAGTTGACTTTTGTTGACTTTTAAGTATTTGGAGGAGTTTTCTTGATTCTCTTTGGACATTTGCTCTTGTAATGCCCATACTCCCTACACTAAAAGCACATAATATGATTTTTGTTTGAAAATAAAGTGTTTGAGTTACCTAGGGTGGTGGTAGGTGCTGGAGTTGAATTTTGAGCTTCCTCATCTTGATCGGATGTTGAGAGCTCTTCTTGAGGTTGCTCCGGTGTAGAGAATGGTCTATCCTCCTCAATCCTAGAAGTAGATGCTTCTTCCACTTCTTCTACTTCTTCTTTCTCCGATTCGGAAGTTGACTCCATCTCAACTTCCGATTCCTCACTTTCACTTGAGGATGAGCTCTCCTCATGGTATCTTGCCAATTTTCTCCATAGCTCCTTGGCATACATGTAATCCCCTAACTTGCACAAAACATCATTAGGGATTAAATCTTCCAAAAGTTTCGTTACCTTAACTTCGGTCTTGAGCTTTTGGCGTTGCTCTTGGGTCCACTTTTTCAATTTTAGGACATTCCCCTTCTTATCCCTAGGGGGTTCAAGACCTTCAATGAGGATAAACCAATCCTCTATGTTTATCATCAAGAATGTTTCCATTCTTGCTCTCCATGCCGGAAAATCTTCTGGATCATATGGAGGTGGAGTGTTGATTTCCCATCCAAGCTTGTCTTGGAATTCCATCTTCACCCTTTAGCCTTTTGCCTTAGCTCCCGGTTGTTAATCCGTAGAAGTGCCCCGGGCTCTGATACCACTTGTTAGGACCCTTGGAATAGCTAGAGGGGGGGGGGGTGAATAGCGTAGATGAAATTCGCTCCCGTTTATGTCTACAATTTCGTTAGTGCGCAGCGGAAATAGAAATAATAAAAGCGATAACGAAATAGACAACAAGCTAACACAATGATATAACGTGGTTCGGAACCGCACGGTTCCTACTCCACGGATCGAGCTCTAAAGAGCCCTAGTGATGCACACGCACTCACTAATGATAAACACTCCTTCTCGACACAAGTCGGAGGCGGAGAAACCCCTTACAATAAATCTTACAACAGTAAGAATGAAATACACGCAATATACAATGTAAATATGAAATACAAGTAAAGAAAAGACTTTACAACACTTGTTTTGATTGCTTGAATGCTTGGTTGCTTGGTTGCACTTGCAGACCTAATTTGCACCAACAAATCGCCCCAATAGCCCTCAAGAACCGGTCACTTTTTCCTCCATCACGAGCTCCATATATAGCTTCAACCTGTGCTGGAAAAAGTCTATCAGTCGACTGATCGAGACCATCAGTCGACTGATGCCACTGTTGTCGTGAGACAACGGCTAGTTCCACGTTGGATAAGTCCAACGGAACTACTATCAGTCGACTGATTGTGACCATCAGTCGACTGATGAAGTCCTCACTCGACCAGTCGAGTCTCGACTCCATTCTGTGGCCGAATTCTCGAGCACCAGTCGACTGATCACACGATCAGTCGACTGCCAACCTATGGCAGTCGACTGCTAGGCCATAACCCGCAGTCAAACCCTAGTTGACTCGGTCCAGTCGACTGCCACATGGCACCAGTCGACTGGCACACCTCAAACATGAGGTTTTAACTCAAGTATGGTTCCCCCATACTTGCTAGACCACCCTTAGCCTAGACCTAAGCCTTCTAGTCACCTCCATCAGCCTCACGCCTCTCGGATCCCTCCAAGTCATCCATGACTTGTTCATCCATCGCGCTAGCCTTCAGGTGCTTCCGTCGGCTATATCATGCTAACGGTGTCTACACTACCAAGGCACATTGGACTTACGCCGCCAAGACTCCGCTTGGACTTTACGCCGCCAACCATTGGACTTATGCTGCCAAGACTCCCGCTTGGACTTTACGCCGCCAACCATTGGACTTATGCTGCCAAGACTCCCGCTTGGACTTTACGCCGCCAACCATTGGACTTTCCATGCCAAGACCATGCTTGGACTTTCCTTGCCAACCTATGTTGGACTTTACATTGCCAAGTGTCCGACTTGGACTTTCCATGACAATTATATTGTCATATGTTTTTGTCGAAACATCAAAACACATCAAAACATCACTCGAGCCAAACTTGAGTCCTGGTCAATCGTGACCTGGGCCGATTGCACCAACACTGTCGACATCAGTCGATTGCTCCAATGAGCAGTCGACTGCCAGAGCCATTTTAGCTCTAAACCGGTAGTCGAACTCTAGTCGACTCACTGCAGTCGAACCGACCATAATGCCAGTCGACTGCCAACCTCAAACATGAAGTTTTAACCCAAGTATGGTGCCCCCATACTTGCTAGACCACCCTTAGCCTAGACCTAAGCCTTCTAGCCACCTCCATCAGCCTCACGCCTCTCGGATCCCTCCAAGTCATCCATGACTTGTTCATCCATCGCGCTAGCCTTCAGGTGCTTCCATCGGCTATGTCATGCTAACGATGTCTACACCGCCAAGGCACATTGGACTTATGCCGCCAAGACTCCTCTTGGACTTTACGCCACCAACCATTGGACTTATGCTGCCAAGACTTCACCCTTGGACTTTACACTGCCAATATTCCCCTTGGACTTCTCAAATGCCAAGACTCAAGTTTAGACTTTCCCTTGCCAACCCATTTGGACTTTCCATGCCAAGACCCATGTTTGGACTTTTCCCTTGCCAAGACCCATGCTTGGACTTTCTATGCCAAGTGCTCAAGACTTGGACTTTCCATGACTAGTACCCATGACTTGGACTTTCCATAATCGCATGGTCAACCCTAGTAAACCATCAAAGTCTCCCTCGAGTAAAACTTGAGTCCGGTTAATTATAACCCGGGTCGATTGTATAAACAATCTCCCCAAAATATATTAACCGACATCAATGTCAAACATCAATGTCAAACATACTATGTCAAACATCAAAATATTACTCGAGTTAAACTCGAGTCTGGTCAATCGTGACCTGGGCCGATTGCACCAACAATCTCTCCCTTTTTGATGTTTGACAAAAAAAAACCTTGAGTTAGGCCCCTAACTCAAATTCCCTTACCAATTTTCTAAATTGATAATTTAACCTTCTCCCCCTTTTTGACATACATCAAAAAGGTTATCTCTCCAAGGAGGTCAATGTCTCATGTCCCAATGAGATCTTACAATCTCCCTCTTGATCCAAAAATACCTAGGATGCCTACCATCTTCCTAGTGATAAGTCCCATATCACTCAAGAGAGGCAATCCTATCCACTCTCCCAATTTCCAAATTGGGTCTCTCAAAATCCCATCAATTTTCCCAATTGATGTCCTTTTCCCATAACTTCTCCCATTCAAGAAGAAAAACACATCTATCATCCCAAGATGGATACCTCCCCCTAAAGGCTTGCTTTCCCTTGACCATTGCACCAACAATGTCCTTGGGAAGTCCCTAAGCCAATAGGAACTCTAAACCATCAAAATTAAGGCTCAAAGTTCAAACATGAACTCTTCCACCCTTAACACCTCTCTAAATCCATATCCAATGGATTTTTACCCTTTATAATACTTCCCAAAGCATATCCTAGGGTTAGGAGTGGTTAGGGACCTTAACCGTAGCTGAACACGGGCTAAAAAAACCTTATTTTCCCGAAATCAGCATTGGCAGTCGACTCCGTCAGTAACCAGTCGACTGCCACCAAGGGCAGTGGACTGATAACTGAAATTTCTGAATTTCAAAAAATCATAAGTAATTTTACGTATATCGAAAAATCATGAAATTTGAAACGTATATTACTTATAGTCAATATAATGGGTGAAAAATATTTAAAAATTATTTTACCCATAAAATACTGAAATTGATACAAAATTCATAAGTGAAGAAAACTTCTAAGTTTTGGCTCACTTTGTATCAACTTCATCAATGGTGATTGCTATAAAAAAATAGGCTTCACCAAGGTTTTTCAAAAGGATTTTAAAATGTTTTCAAAACCTTATTTTGGATCATATTCCTTGGGCTCAATGTACATGACTTGTACACAAGCTTTCCCAATAATCCACCTTTGAATTAAAATGAGTTTTGGTTCAACTAGATGCAAAAACTATGCATCTTGAACTCAACTCATATCCTAGCATCTCACATGTATCTAGGGTGCATAAATACACATACATGTCAATGTGATGTGAGATGTGGGTTTTGTTCTTCCTAATCTAGGATTTCATGCATTTTTCTAAGGTAACTCTACTTGATTCCCTTATAAATGGGACTCCAAGTCATGCCATTGTCCTTAAATCAATTTTAATCAATTAAATGCATGAAATGATCATGGCATAATAATAGCAAAAATAAATCATGGCCAATGATCATGATGTCATGGCATATGATATAAAACTAAAGCACATGACATTTAAATCCTTAATCCTAAACACGATCATGACATTTTAAATGATTAAAATAAATATGATGTCATGTCATGTCATGGCATATGGCAAATCAAAGCATGACAAATAAGATATTAAGTTATATAATACCTAAATTTTAATATTAATTGCCATTTGTTGGGATTAAGTTCATTTTGCCATAAAACCTAATTATCTCCCAAGTGTGCCAAAAATCCAAAATGACACACTATGACTCTAAACCCTAAGTTGTGCCAATTTAATTGATTTTTCATAGTTCCAAAAATACATTGGCACATCCTAAAATCTTTTAGGATCACAATATCAATTCTATTCCCAAGGTACCCATAACCTTGAAAATTGCCTAAAATGCCACCTTTACCATGGTTAGGTTAACTACCCATCCATTTAAGGTTGGTACACCCTAACCCATTTAGCGTGAATCAATCACGCTCTTAGGAACCCAAAACCTATTTGAGCTCCTAGGGTTAATTAGGTATTCCTTAGGGATAACCTCCCTAGATACCCTCCTAATGACCCTCCTAGGCTTGGTAGCCTTGGTCATTTTGGTCTTACCTAGGTTAACCTTAGGAATTGCCTCCCTAGTAATCTTCTTAGTGGCCACCCTAGGTTTCCTTGAAACCCTAGCCACTAGGCATCTACCTTGGTCAACCTTAGGGATGACTTCCCTATTGACCTTGGTCTTCCTAGACCTAGATTGTGTTCCATAGTCAAATGGAACACTATTATAAGCCACCTTAGGCTTAGGTTTGTGACCCAAACCATTCTTGCCCTTGGTTGACTTTTGTTTCTTGGGTCCTAGATGTTGACTTTGAGGTTTTGACCCTTGACTTTGACCATTAGACCCTTGAAGTTGATTTTGTATCCTATTTAGGGTCTTTTCAAGTTTCTTAAGCCTTGACCTCAAGGCTTGGTTTTCTAATTTTAATTGCCTAATTTTCGATTTTTGATTAAGTTTTTGGGCATTGTTCTTCCTAGGCATGTGTCTAGTCCATTTAGGATTAAGGTCTAAGTGTTCTCCTATTTTCCTAATAGACTCCCTAGGAAGGATATTTCTAGAGACATTAGTCCCAAATTTCTCCTTCTTTGAAAGGTAGACATTTTTGGCTCCTAAACAAAATTCTCTATTTCTAGCATGCTCTTTATGATAAATAGCAAGACTATTAAAATTATTCCTAGCATGGTTTTGACTAGAATTTAAAGAACAAGCATTGTTTAAATATACCTTAGGGTTAGCTATAGAAGATCCCCCTACTTGTAATGCTCATTCTTGCCCCTTCTTCTTCCCCCTAGGGCATTGACTCCGGTAATGCCCCTTTGAGTTGCACTTGAAGCATATGATATGCTCCTTGCTCTTTTGACTTGGGGCACCGGCATCCTTGACTTTTGGAGTCGGTTGAGCCTTCTTGACCCTTTTTGGACACTTACTCTTGTAGTGTCCGGATTTCCTACACTCAAACCATATTATATGAATTTTATTATTAATTGACATGCTTGAGTTACCTAGGGTAGTTGTAGGTGCCGGAATCGGATTTTGAGCTTCTTCATCTTGACCGGATGTCGAAGCTTCTTCTTGATGTTCCGGTGTGGAAGTTCTCTCCTCTCCCTCAATCCTTGAGGTGGATGCTTCTTCCACTTCCTCCACCGATCCAGAAGTTGACTCCCTATCAACTTCCGACTCCTCAAGCTCTTTAGATGGCGATGTGCTTGCTTGAGCTTGAGAGGGTGAGCACTCCTCTTCTTCTTCTTCTTCTTGGACCGATGATAAATTTTCATGGAGCTTTGCCACATGGCTCCATAGCTCCTTGGCATCTACAAAATTACCTAACATACACAAGATATTGTTAGGCATTAAATCAATTAAAAATTTTATCACCTTATCATTTTTCTCGGATGCTTGGACTTGCTCTTCGGTCCATCTCTTCTTTTTGAGGAATCCACCTCTTGGTCCTCTTGGATATTCGAATCCATCCATCAAAATGGACCATTCCTCAAAATCTCTCATCATAATAAAATCTTCAATTCTTCTCTTCCAAGAATTGAAGCCTTCTCGTCCGTATTGAGTGTAGGGCACCGGGTTGATGCCCCAACCTAATTGTTCTTGGACTTCCATCTTCACCCTCTAGCATGCTCCCTTAGTTGTTAAACTTCAAGAGCGGCCTCGTTTTGATACCACTTGTAGGGGATCGATTGGACGCTAGAGGGGGGGGGTGAATAGTGTGTTACCGTACGTTGATGGAATTCGTTCGTGATTGTGTCTAAAAATCGTGTTAGTGCAGCGGAATAATAATAATAAAAGAAATAATACAAAACACAATCACAAACACAATGACATGAGAATATAACGTGGTTAAGAATCGAACGGTTCCTACTCCATGGATTGGGTTCGTACGAACCCTAGCAGTGCCACAAACACCACTAAGCACAATAAACTCCTTCTCCACAACACGTCGGAGGTGGAGAAACCTCGTACAAAGATTACACTAAGTAATACAAAGTAAGACAAGCAAATACAACAATAATGCAACAATCTATGCAAAGAAAAACTTTACAAATGCTCTTGGATTGCTTGCCTTTGGTTGTCTTGGACTAGCCTTGAAGAACTGGAAAAGCACCAACTATTCCCCTTCAAATCGCCCATGAAAATGCTTGCTTGAAACCCTCCACAAACAGTTGCTTTGAACCTGCATCGGGCTAGATTTCTGCCTATCAGTAGACTGCCATAAGTCACCAGTCGACTGATGTCACTATTGTCGTGAGACAACGGATCGATCCACGCTGGAAAAACTCCAACGGATCTCTTGCCGATCGCTAACATTGGCGCTGATCATCGCGTAGTCGATCGCCCGAGGCTACGAGCATTCTCGTGCTCGCGACTAAACTAGCTACCAACCTGTTGTCCCTTGGTAGTCGACACCGTCCCTTGCCGATCATTGCGCCGACATCACGATCGCTTCCAATCGAGCAATGATCGCGAGCCATTTTAGCTCTAAACCGGCAGTCGAACTCTAGTCGACTCACGACAGTCAAACCGGCCATAATGCTTGTCGACTGCCAATCTCAAACATGAGGTTTTAACTCAAGTATGGTGCCCCCATACATGCTAGACCACCCTTAGCCTAGACCTAAGCTTCTAGCCACCTCCATCAACATCACGCCTCTCGGATCCCTCCAAGTCATCCATGACTTGTTCATCCATCACGCTAGCTTTCTGGTGCTTCCATTGGCTATGTCATGCTAATGGTGTCTACACTGTTAGGGCAATCTCTTGCCATGATAAGGTTTTGATGTGTGTTGTAAAGGGTTTAAGTTAGGATGATATTGTTATTTGATATGTGCGTTGGAGTCTTACAGGACTTAGTAATTCGCACATGGAGCCTTGGCGGGTTCACCCTCACAACCTCGTGCCTGAGTCGGAGAAGGAGCATTGCAGAGCCATGCGCTTGATGCTGCCAAGGGACCGCCGGACGAGATGACTTGAAGTGAAGCCAAGGAAGCAGACTTCGGAGGCAAGAGACGCAAAGGAGCATTGCAGAGCCGTGCGCCTGATGCTGCCGAGGGACATGGCCGCGAACGAAGAGAGCTTCGGCGAGGGACTTCGAGTGACATTAGAGAATGAGTGAAATGTAAGTAGCTCATTAGGTGAACTTGGCCGAATGGCTGAGTGTCAGAGACTTGACCGCAAGGGTTAAGGCTTACCCGACCGCCGGAAGCTCAAACTTATGTTAAGTTTGAGTTTCACACGGCACCAGTCGACTGCCATGTGACGACAGTCGACTGCTCTAAGTCGAGTGGGTTCGACTGGTTTTCGACTGATGGGTTTATGCCCAGCAGTCGACTGCCATGGAATGGCAGTTGACTGCCAGAGGATATCGCGGGCACAGAACCGCTCGTAGCCGACTGGGCAGTCGACTACGAAGGCAGCAGTCGACTGGTGAGGTCCATCAGTCGACTGCCAAGAGTTCTGTTGGACTACAACGGTCGGGATCCGACGTGTTCGGAGGCCGTTGTAGTGACGGCAGTCGACTGCCAAGGGCAGCAGTCGACTGGTGGCGGCTAACGGGAAGAAATCAGCCCTCTCTATAAAAAGAGAGGGTGTGAGCCTTTGAGAGGCTAATGCTCATGCTTTAAGTGATCTTCCTAGTGCCCCACAAGCTCTAAACTCTTCTTACTTGTTTTTACTCCATTTTTATTGTAAGAAGAGTGATCTTGATTGTAAAGGTTACCTCCACCTAGCTTGGTGCAATGGAGAGACCAATAGTGATTGTCTTTGGAGGAGTGATTCACCTTGGATGAATCAGACTGTGGATTAGCGGCGTAGCCGTGAACCACGTTACATCTTCTTTGTTAGTGTTTGTATTTTCGTTTATTGCTTTGTCTTTATTGTTTATGCTTCCGCTTGTGCTAACGATTGTGTAGACGAGCAAACGAATGAGAGAATTCCGACATCCATCGTAAGAGGGCTATTCACCCCCTCTAGCTGGGCAATCGATCCCCTACAAGTGGTATTAGAGCCAAGGAAAGCTTGTCGAGGACTAACCGCCACAACAAGCAACATTCAAAATGGCCGGCTCCAACATCCATCCTCCGAAGTTTGAAGGAGAATTCGCTTGGTGGAAGAAGCGAATGGAGGTATTTTTCGAAACGGATTTTGATATTATGATTACAATGGAATCCGGTTTCATTTTACCTAGGGATGAAGAGGGGAAGCCAATAGAGAAATCTAGGTGGACCAAAAGGCAAAGGGAAGAGCACCTTGCAAATTCAAAAGCCAAGCATCATCTCTTCAATGTGCTCCCCCAACAAGAAATCAACCGAATAGGAGAATGCCTAAGTGCCAAGGAGATGTGGGAGAAGCTAATTGAGCTTCATGAAGGCACATCCGAGGCGAAGCTAGCAAGGAGAGATCTCCTCCGCTCCCAACTATCCAACATCAAATTAGAAAAGGGAGAAAAGGTAACTTCTTTGCATTCTAGATTCAAAGAAATTTTAAATAAACTAACAAGTGTAGGAGAAAGGCTCTCCATTCGCGATATGATAATGAAGGCCATAGATGCTTTCCCCCAATCATCCAAGTGGAGTTCAATGGTGGACTCATTTTACATTTCAAAGAATCTAGAGGTAAGTACTCTAGATGAATTTTTCTCCACTATGGAATTACATGAATCTAGGCTTGAAGGAATACAAGAAGAGCCAAAAATACAACCTTCAAGGGGAGTAGCATTGTTGGCAAATAAGGGGAAGAAGAAGATAGAGATCTCCTCCTCCTCCGATGACGAAGCGTCTTCCTCCTCCTCCATGGATAGCACCGAAGAAGCCTACATGGTAAGGAAGGTAAGGCGTGCATTTAAGAATTTTAGATTTGATAAATCTCATGATAGGAATAGAAGACCAAGGGGGAAGATCATTTGTTACAATTGTCAAGGGGAGGGACACATAAGGGACAATTGTCCTCTCCTAAACAAGAGCAAGGAAGAGAAGAAAAAGAAAGAAGAAAAGAAGAAGAAAAAGGGGAGCAAGAAAAAGAAGGAAGAGGAGAAAAAGACAAAAGAAAAGGGGAAGACTAAAGCTCTAAAGGCAAGGACTTGGGATGACCCATCCTCATCCTCCTCATCATCATCGGATGAGGAGAATGCCTTTGTCACCAATCTGGCCTTGATGGCCTTTGATGACTTGGATTGCTCTTCCTCCGAAAATGAAGGATCAAGCTCAAGAGGGGAGAGCTCAAGTGAAGGGGGAGCTTCTACATCCTCATCATCCGAAGAAGAAGAAGAGGATATGGAAACTATGGTAACGAATGCCTCTCCTAAGAAAATAGTTTCCATAATTTCTAGTTTAACTAAGGACTTATTTGGAATGAAAAAGAAAAATAAAAACATGCTTAATCAAATTAAGGCATTGGAAAATAAGCTAGAAAATGCATGCTTAAATGATAATATTTCTTCTAGCTTAAATGATGCATGCTCACATGATCTTTATGTGCCATTAGATGTTAGTGATGCAAGTATAAATGAAAATAGGGCCTTAAGGAAAAAGGTAGATTATTTAACAAAAGCCCTAGAAAAATTCACAATTGGCTCCAACACATTGAACATGATCTTAGGGAGCCAAAGAGCTAGCTTCAACAAAAAAGGCCTAGGTTATAAAGAAAAGAAAAATGAAAAGGCCTATAAATGCCTAATTGCTAGGGGACAAGATAAGAAGAAAGTAATTGTTAGGAAATGGATCCCCAAGGAGTATCTTGTGAACCCAATAGGAAAGAACTTATTTTGGGTTCCAAAATCCATCCTTAAGGGTTAGAAAACCCCTAGGGTAGTCAACCATATGCAATTGACCTATATCATATTTTGGTTGACTTAAGATAACGGGACAACATTTTTAGAATAGTGTTGGGTGATGATAATGTGCCCATAATTAGATAATAATGCTTAAATCATGATGATTAATGTAATTTCTATGTATATGTGCAATCATGATTTATGATTTTAATATTTGGCACATCATCATGGGAAATAGGTTTGAATCATGCTTTAGATGATACTTTGTTTATTATCATCATATAATACCTAATGCATGATTATTATTTAATGAATACATGTATTTCATGATCATAATGTGAAATAAATTCATATATGTCATTATGATCATGTAGGTTGTTAGGTTGATACTTAACCATGATAGAGTTGCATGAATATAATGGTTAAGTATATACAAATACCCCCTAGGATGCATCTCACACTCATCATAGGCTACCTTGATTGAAAACCTAGCATGAGTGAGATGTTAGGATGATACAAATGTCCACTAATGCCTATGGCATTTAGATGGTCATTTAAGGTATCAAAATAGCAATAATAGACCAATCATGGGGAAGACTTATGTTTAATTCATAGACATATTTTCCAAAGATCATGATTGGATATTTCACATGTTTTCAACAATTTCTTACTTTAAAATCTGTGTATTCATGTTTTGAAACAATTGGATACAAAACTAGGTGTTAAATTGGATACTAACATGCTCAAAAACTAGTGGTTTTTAAAGCCTTTGGAATATTGGTTAATCTAGGAAAATATAATGATTTTTCTTGAAAAAGTATTTTTCATTGATAGATATACTTAAAAGAAATATGTTCCTCAAATTTCATGATTTTTCGAATTTTTTGGAATTTTTAATGCATCAAATTACTTTAAAATCAAAATTTTTGGAATCCATTGTGCGATCATTGCATATCGATAGTGATCGACTTCTCAAAAACAGCCCAATATTTTTTGATTTCAGATTTTAATCATGTTTTTGGTGGTGAGTTTATAAATTAGACTTGATGCCATGAGTTTATAAATTAGGATTAATCTTTTTGATGGTGTCAAAGGGGGAGAAATGTATGTTTAAGTAACGGGGAATATATTTTGGGGGAAAAATGATTATGCTTATGATAAGGTAGAGAGAGTTTCATGGATTAAGGGGGAGTTGCATGTTGTTATATCATGTTTATGTTTACATGCTTTCTTACCTTAGAAATTTTCATCAAATGTTTTTACCTAACTTAAACGGATTGCCACACATCAAAAAGGGGGAGATTGTTAGGGCAATCTCTTGCCATGATAAGGTTTTGATGTGTGTGGAAAAGAGTTTAAGTTAGGATGATATTGTTATTTGATATGTGCGTTGGAGTCTTACAGGACTTAGTAATTCGCACATGGAGCCTTGGCGGGTTCACCCTCACAACCTCGTGCCTGAGTCGGAGAAGGAGCATTGCAGAGCCATGCGCTTGATGCTGCCGAGGGACCGCCGGACGAGATGACTTGAAGTGAAGCCAAGGAAGCAGACTTCGGAGGCAAGAGACGCAAAGGAGCATTGCAGAGCTGTGCGCCTGATTGTGCCGAGGGACGTGGCCGCGAACGAAGAGAGCTTCGGCGAGGGACTTCGAGTGAGATGAGAGAATGAGTGAAATGTAAGTAGCTCATTAGGTGAACTTGGCCGAATGGCTAAGTGTCGGAGACTTGACCGCAAGGGTTAAGGTTTACTCGACCGCCGGAAGCTCAAACTTATGTCGCTCGTAGCCGACTGGGCAGTCGACTACGAAGGCAGCAGTCGACTGGTGAGGTCCATCAGTCGACTGCCAAGAGTTCCGTTGGACTACAACGGTCGGGATCCGACGTGTTCGGAGGCCGTTGTAGAGACGGCAGTCGACTGCCAAGGGCAGCAGTCGACTGGTGGCGGCCAATGGGAAGAAATCAGCCCTCTCTATAAAAAGAGAGGGTGTGAGCCTTTGAGAGGCTAATGCTCATGCTCTAAGTGATCTTCCTAGTGCCCCCACAAGCTCTAAACTCTTCTTACTTGTTTTTACTCCATTCTTATTGTAAGAAGAGTGATCTTGATTGTAAAGGTTACCTCCACCTAGCTTGGTGCAAAGGAGAGACCAATAGTGATTGGCTTTGGAGGAGTGATTCACCTTGGACGAATTGGACCGTGGATTAGTGGCGTAGCCGTGAACCACGTTACATCTTCTTTGTTAGCGTTTGTATTTTCGTTTATTGCTTTGTCTTTATTGTTTATGCTTCCGCTTGCGCTAATGATTGTGTAGACGAGCAAACGAACGAGAGAATTCCGACATCCATCGTAAGAGGGCTATTCACCCCCTCTAGTCGGCCAATCGATCCCCTACATACACCGCCAAGGCACATTGGACTTACGCCGCCAAGACTCCGCTTGGACTTTACGCCGCCAACCATTGAACTTATGCTACCAAGACTTCACCCTTGGACTTTATGCTGCCAATATTCCTCTTGGACTTCTCAAATGCCAAGACTCAAGCTTGGACTTTCCCTTGCCAACCCATGTTGGACTTTCCATGCCAAGACCCATGCTTGGACTTTTCCCTTGCCAAGACCCGTGTTTGGACTTTCTATGCCAAGTTCTCAAGACTTGAACTTTCCATGCCAAGTACCCATGACTTGAACTTTCCATAATCGCATGGTCAACCCTAGTCAACCATCAAAGTCTCCCTCGAGTCAAACTCGAGTCCGGTTAATTATAACCCGGGTCGATTGTATAAACAATCTCCTCAAAACATATTAACCAACATCAATGTCAAACATCAATGTAAAACATACTATGTCAAACATCAAAATATCACTCGAGTCAAACTCGAGTCTGGTCAATCGTGACCTGGGCCGATTGCACCAACAAGCCCGTCTCTGTGCATGCATAGGATAGTACTTGAGGATGGGTGTAAGTCAACCGTTGAGCGCCAAAGGCGACTTAACCCTCATTTGTAGGAGGTGGTGAAAAAAAAAGTGCTTAAACTCTTGGACGCCGGAATAATATACTCAATTTCAGATAGCGAGTGGGTGAGTCCAGTACACGTAGTCCCAAAGAAAGGCGGTACTACGGTAGTCAAGAACGAGGAGAACGAATTAATTCCTGTTCGAACGGTAACACGGTGGAGAATGTGCATAGATTATCGAAAATTAAACAAAGCAACAAAAAAGGATCATTTTCCACTTCCGTTTATCGACCAGATGCTAGAACACCTTGCTAAACATTCATATTTTTGCTACCTTGATGGGTACTCAGGATTTTTCCAAATCCCAATCCACCCTAAAGACCAAGAGAAGACCACTTTCACCTATTCGTACGGGACCTTTACATACAGACGGATGCCCTTTGGCCTATGTAATGCTCCATCCACCTTCCAACATTGTATGACAACCATCTTTTCGGATATGATCGAACAAATTATGGAAGTTTTCATGGATGATTTTTTGGTCTACGGAACAAGTTTCGATGCATGTATGAGGAATTTGGAAAGGGTTTTGCAAAGGTGTGAGGAGAATAGCTTGGTGCTGAATTGGGAAAAATGGCACTTCATGGTGACTAAAGGGATAGTTCTAGGGCATAAGATATCAGGGAATGGTATTGAAGTAGACAAGGCAAATGTCGAAGTAATAGAGAAATTGTCACCACCTAGGGATGTAAATGGGGTTCGAAGTTTGTTGGGTTTCCGGCACCGCGGCGTGTGTGTGTTCGATCATGTTTCGTAAACATGAGCACAGCGGAAGCAATGAAAATAATAAATACTCCTATTTATTACAACACACACAACACACGCATGCTATTACAACAAGTGTAGACATAACCGTAAATTAAAATTGCAATAAAAGGAAATTAAACTACGTTATACCTTCCGTATGACGTGTAGCGGGAACGGCATCAACCGGAACGATCCTCGTAAGAATCGTCTCTATCCGTATCCACGTCGAGCTCCTCGGGATGACTTCGCTAAGTCACGAGCTTCGTCTTCGTACGGGTTACTAGCCTCGTGTTGAAGACGACGTGATCGAGAGATGATCACGATCCGAATCCAAATTCGGATCCAAAATGAGTTCTCAAAACTCGCTTCTCCGGAGAGGTATTCGTCAACCGTTTGACGAATTCTTCGTCCTCCACCTCAGAGGATTACCGGAGATCAAATCCCCGGTATGTTAGCCGCTGTCGGAGCACTAACCGTCGTCCAAACGACGCTCCGACGAGAGGAGGAGAAGCTGTCCAGAAAACTGGACAGCTTGGTGGAGGAGTAGGCGCCGGCCAAAACAAGGAGAGAAAAGCCTCACCTTGATGCCAAACCTATAGGAGATCACCGGAGGGTCGCCGGAGGTTCACCGGCTGGAGCTTGGACGCCGGCAAGGGTCTTGGACGGCGGCACAAGGCTGGGCGGCGGCTGCTCTTGGATTGGCGCCGAAAACTCCTCCAAGGAGTGGGCGGCAACTCAAGGGGGGGCTAGGGTTTGGATTAGTTAGGGTTTAACAATCCCTTAAGTCCACTTTTATAGAGAACTAATTCTCTTAATGGTTAATGGATCATATCCATAAAGCCCGTTAACCCGCTCCATTAAGAAAAGTTAAAATAAACCAAACCATGATGGTTTATTTTACGTTAAAACGAACCGAACCAACTTTTGGTTCATTCGTTTAAAATAAACCAAACCCTTTGGTTTATTCTTATCCATTGGATTAGAACCAAACCATTTTGGTCCATCCATTACGTCTTCATAAGACGCAGCCCATCCACGCTTCCATTGCGACTGAAACAACGGTTAGCCGCTGTCGGAGCACTAACCGTCGTCCAAACGACGCTCCGACGAGAGGAGGAGAAGCTGTCCAGAAAACTGGACAGCTTGGTGGAGGAGTAGGCGCCGGCCAAAACAAGGAGAGAAAAAGCTCACCTTGATGCCGAACCTATAGGAGATCACCGGAGGGTCGCCGGAGGTTCACCGGCTGGAGCTTGGACGCCGGCAAGGAGCTGGACGGCGGCACCACAAGCTGGGCGGCAACAATGTGTTGGGCGGCAACAACATGTTGGGCGGCTACAACTTGTTGGGCGGCAACAACTTCATTAGAGTTAGGGTTAGGGTTTAAGCCCTATTTTATAGAGAACTAATTCTCTTAATGGTTAATGGATCATATCCATAAAGCACGTTAACCCGCTCCAATAAGATAAGTTAAAATAAACCAAACCATGATGGTTTATTTTAAGTTAAAACGAACCGAACCAACCTTTGGTTCATTCGTTTAATATAAACCAAACCCTTTGGTTTATTCTCATCCATTGGATTAGAACCAAACCATTTTGGTCCATCCATTATGTCTTCATAAGACACGGCCCATCCACGCTTCCATTGTGACTGAAACAATTTCATGCTCGCTTTATGTTTGGTCCAACCAAACATAGTTTCTCTCGGTCTGAGAATCCCATTCTCAAGCTCGTTTTAAATCCTTTGGATTACACTCGTTGTGCGTGTGACCAAATAGGTTCTCGGTTTATGTTGGCCGTCTATAATTAACCATTAATTATAGAACGATCATGAGTGACACCTAGTAGTACATCATGATCCCCAATTAACCGAAAAGATCAACGGTTGATCCAGAACTATTTCTGAAACCCTTCAGTAGCTCGAATGAATCGTGCCCCATTCCCTTCACTCATCTTATACCCACTTGGTTCAGGACATGGTCTATTGTGTCAGTCCCCACTAGGCTGACTACGTCACACCTAGCCCAAGTATCATTTCCTCGTCCTACAGATTCTAGTTACTCCACATGTATCGAAGAGTACTTTACTCTAAACATGTAATGCTTTGGCCAAAGACTTTAGTAACAATCCGACGAGAGGCCATGGGTATACATCTCCTCGCAAGGAGTGGTGAATCCTTTATAGGCTATTCAAACACCTTCGATCACTTCGACTTATACCCAATCATCCCGGGTCCACATCTCCTCGGAGATGTTTGCTTAAGATGTCAAAGCATAAGTCTCCATGATCAAGATGACTTGAATACCACAAGTCAAAGGAACATCGCACTTAAGCCACAGTAAGAACTTCATTGACATATCTATATATGCAAAGAACCATATGAAGTCTTACGGCTAGTCACTCCAATGAACTAGTTACCATAACTAGCATCCACGATTAACTCCGGACATCACTATGTCTCCAGCCAGTATTTTTACGATTATGTCGAAACACAACCTGGGCTCTGATACCACTGTTGGGTTTCCTGCACCGCGGCGTGTGTGTGTTCGATCATGTTTCGTAAACATGAGCACAGCGGAAGCAATGAAAATAAACAGTGGTATCAGATTCCAGAAATACATTATGACTATCGCAAAACCATTTTTACGATTATGTCGAAACACAACCTGTGCTCTGATACCACTGTTTATTTTCATTGCTTCCGCTGTGCTCATGTTTTCGAAACATGATCGAACACACACACGCCGCAGAAACTCAACGATAAATTTTGGAAATTTAGAAGTATTTATGGAAATTTTTCAATTTTGGAAAGTCTAGTAGTATTTATGGAAATCTTCCACTTTTGGAAAGTTGGAAGTATTTATGGAAATTGATATTTTCCATAAATAAAATATTTGATTAGATTCTGGAAATTTGTTTCCTAATTTAATCATGATTTGATTTGGGAAATCAAATCTTAAAATATTTTATTTCCATAAGTAGTTTTAATGATTTAGGAAATTGGTTTCTAAAATAGATTTTCCTTAATCAAATAATTCCATGAATAAAATATGTGATTAGATTTGGAAATTTGTTTCCTAATTTAATTATGATTTGATTTGGAGAATCAAATCTTAAACATATTTTATTTCCATAAATAGTTATGACATATAAGGAAATATAGACATGACATAATTGTATGCCATGTAATTGCATTAGATGCATAACATTATGCCATGCGTGTCGTGACATGTAGATGTATGCCATGTATGCCATGCCATGTAGATAATAGTTATTTGCATGCAAAGAGGATGAGACATAAAAACCCTTAATCAATATTAAAGCTTACACCTTCCATTAATATGGTTAGAACCAGAGTTCTGTTTCTTGTTTGGGTTGTTGGACTCTCTCTAAGCCCGGCTTGAACCTGAATATGTTCAAACCATGGAATAGTTTAATACTAATATGGTAAGAGTCAGAGGTCAATCGTTAGCTTTGGTTGTTGGACTCTCTCCAAGCTGGGCTAATTGGTTGAATGCGCTCTAACCATATTAAAACTATGTCCTGATTAATGGGTTGGCTTTAACCTGGAGCATCGGTTTGTTGGACTCTCTCCAAGGTCGATGTAAAGGGAGGTGAAGTTGGGTGCTATGCATATGATGCATACTTGTTAATGTGTTAACAACCCGATGTATGTGTGAACATTCAATTAGTTGATAGCACATTGTGATAGTTGCATATACGGGAGATGCAATCGGTATAGATGATACCTACCGTCGTAGTTATGAATGGCTTGTTGGACTCTCTCCAAGGTTGTTCATAACTATGATGGATATCGACCCATTCGGAGATGGACCTACGATCTCGAAGTGATTTTGGGGTTTTGAATTGAAAAATGAATGGGATTTATAAATGTATATTGATGCATTTTAAAATCATTTTCTCATATATGCTCGTTTTGTATTTCTAGGTCAATAAATTGATCATAGCGTCTTTGAATTTGCGCACTATTTTGGATTGAACAAAGTAGGCCTAACTTCTGGGTGGCTTAGAAACACGAGAATTGTTCTCAAGCGGAAAAGCTTGCATATGTCCTTGAAGAGCCTCTTCACTGGCGTCTAAGGACGATGCAACTCAGACCAAATGTTGGTCTATCGAAACATGTGGCGGTCTGGTGGCGAGTTGCATCATGCTAGCGGCGATGGTACAGTACCGCAAAAGCGCATGAGCATATGGATGCTAACACTATGGTCTTCCATCTTCATGAGTTGTTCGATGAGCAAGCGAGATTCGAAAGGTTCGAGGTCTCTAGGCTCCTCTTCACCACGAAGATGCAAGAAGGTTAAATCGCGTAGTGCGATTTGTGCTAAAGATGAATGGGTACATCGGCGGCTAGCTACCCTCGGTTTTGTGATGGATCATGAGTTAAGTATTGACTTAATTGCATTGTTTGCCCAAGAGTTTCTCGCAATTTGTGATGAACTATCGGATGAACAAATTGGAATCCACCATTCGAGCTCCTTAATATCTTTGAAGATGTGGAGCCTTACGTAAAGCATGAGGAGAAAGGCGGTTCTTAGTTGATTCCTCAAAGAAAGGTTCTAAGAGGAAGGCAAAAGAAACGAAGAAAGGAAAGAAAAAGGCAAAGAAAGGCGGAACCGGTATAAAGGGCACTTGCCATCACTGTGGCAAGGAAGGCCACTGGCGAAGAAACTGCAAGATTTATCTTGAGTCCATGAAGAAGAAGAAGGCATCCGATGCCCCATCCTCTTCAGGTATCTTCTTTATTGATTGTCATTCTATTTCCTTAGACACTTGGGTATTGGATACTGGGTGTGGCTCACATATATGTAATGACATACATGGGCTAAGGAATAGAAGAAGACTCGTCAAGGGGAGAGTCAAATTTACGTGTTGGGAATGGAGCAACGGTTGCTGCACTCGCCATCGGAACGTATTTGTTGGAACCCCCTGTAGGACTTGTCTTAGAACTGGACAATTGCTTTTATATTCCTTCGTTGATAAAGAACATCATTTCTATTTCGTGTTTAAATAGAAATGGGTACCATTTGACTTTTAGTAACAATTGTTGTTACATAACTTTGAATGGAGTTCTTTATGGGACTGGAACTTTAAGCAATGGTGTTTATACGTTGGACGTATCCAGTGACATTTTCAATATCGAAGCGAGCAACACGCGTGCTCGAAAGGATAATCAAATAGACTCCTATATGTGGCATTGTCGTCTTGGCCATATAAGCAAGAAACACATGTCCGAATTACACCGATGTGGAATTCTGGAATCGTTTGAATTGGATTCATACGATACATGCGAATCATGCTTAAAAGGCAAGATGACTAAGTTACCTTTTACTGGAAAAGGTGAACGAGTGGGAGAGTTACTAGGTCTAGTACATACTGATGTATGTGGACCTATGTCAACTCAAGCTTTAGGAGGCTATAACTACTTCATTACCTTCACCGATGATCACTCACGGTTTGGGTATGTGTTCTTGATGAAACACAAGTCTGAAGCCTTTGAAAAGTTCAAAGAATTCAGAAATGAAGTAGAGAAACAACATGACAAAAGTATTAAAATACTTCGATCGGATCGAGGTGGTGAATACTTAAGTCAAGAGTTTCTTGATTATCTAAGAGACAATGGTATATTGTCTTAATGGACTCCGCCCTATACACCACAGCATAATGGTGTATCCGAGAGGCGTAACCGGACCTTGTTGGACATGGTCAGGTCAATGATGAATCATGCGACTCTTCCCAAGTCCTTTTGGGGTTATGCACTTGCAGACGGTGTTTACTTGTTAAGCAGAATGCCTACAGGTAGTCTCTACTACTCCATATGAGATATGGGCTAGTAAGAAACCTCATGTATCTTACTTGAAGATATGGGGTTGTCACCTTATGTGAAGAAGCGGTATATCGAACAAATTGGATGCTAAGTCTGATAAAATGTCTATTTATTGGATACCCTAAGGAAACAAGGGGTTACCAATTCTATCATCCTGTGGAACAAAAGATATTTGTTTCAAGGCATCTTTGTGTTTCTAGAGAAAGAGTTTCTCTTGCAAGAAAGCGATGGGAGTGTCGTCGAGCTTGAGGAGGCTCGAGAGACTCAAATAGACATTGATGAGATACAGTGAAGCACAGCGGTACAACTCATAGTGATGAGCAATCGGCTGGACCTATTGTAACACCACATCTTCGTAGATCTGGTAGAACACGCAATATTCCTGAGAGATATGGATTTCTCGTAAGTGAATCGAACGGCGTGTTACTCATTGATGATGAGAGCCTACGATTATGAAGAAGTCGACAAGTTCGAGAAAGGGATAAGTGGCTTGGTGCCATGAAGTCGAAATGGATTCCATGTATGAAAACCAAGTTTGGAACTTGGTTGACCCACCTGAAGGCATAAAGCCTATAGGGTGCAAGTGGGTTTTCAAGAAGAAAACCGACATGGATGGTAATGTGATTACCTATAAGGCTAGATTGGTGGCGAAAGGATATCGTCAAAAGCAAGGTGTTGATTATGACGAGACCTATTACTTTGTAGCTATCTTAAATCCATTCGGATGCTCTGGCCATAGCGGCTCATTATGATTATGAGATATGGCGGATGGATGTGAAAGCGGCTTTCCTTAATGGAAACACCGCGAGGGGCGTGTATATGATCTGACTGAGGGTTTCACATCGGTTGATAAAACCAAGGTATGCAAATTGCGACGATCCATTTATGGATTGAAGCAAGCATCCAGGAGCTGGAATATCCGTTTTGATGAGACAATCAAAAAGTTTGATTTCTCACAAAATCCAGACGAACCTTGTGTGTACAAGAAGGTTAGTGGGAGTGTAGTCGTGTTCCTAGTATTGTATGTCGATGACATATTACTTATAGGAAATGATGTGTCAATCTTACAGTCAGTTAAGGTTTGGTTATCCAAGACATTCTCTATGAAAGACCTGGGAGAAGCAACCTACATCCTTGGGATTAAGATCTATAGAGATAGATCGAAACGGTTGCTTGGTCTTTCGCAGTCTACATATATAGACCGAGTGCTAAAGAGGTTTAGCATGTCGGAATCCAAGAAAGGTTATCTGCCCATCAGGCATGGGGTACACCTTTCAAAGTCTATGTGTCCGCGCACAGAAGACGAGAGGATTTGCATGAGTAAGATTCCCTATGCATCCGCAATAGGATCTATCATGTATGCTATGTTATGTACGAGGCCCGATGTATAAATGCTCACGAGTGTCACGGCGGAATACCAATCCGATCGAGGAATGGATCATTGGGTATATTAAGGCGATCCTTAAGTACTTGAGAAGAACTAAGGATGTGTTCTAATATATGGAGAAGGGTACATGGTGATGCGTGGGTATCTCGGATGCGGACTCGAGACGGACAAGGATGATTCCATGTCTCGATGCAGAGTATGTATTCACCTAGAATGGAGGCGATAAGTTGGAAAGGTTCCAAGCTTGACACTATAGCGGATTACGCCACTAAGCGAGAATACATTGCGACTTTAGGCGACAAAGGCGGTTTGGATCAAGAAGTTCATCTTTTGAACTTGATGTGGTCTCATCGATCAAACATGTGCTTGCCGCTATCATCTTATCGGAGAGATCATAAGTAGGAACGAAATACAAATCGAGAAAATTCCCACTGAAAGGAACTTAGCGGATCCTTTGACTAAAGCATTACCTCAAAGTAAGTTTGAGGGTCATGTTGGTGCTTATGGTATTGGATACCGTAGCGATTGGCATTAGGCCAAGTGGGAGTCTGTTAGTAATATATATGAGAGATGTCCTAAGGCAATCGCCTTATGTATGAACCATTTATATGATAAATGAAGATTCACTATTTGAGTATACATGTTTTATGTATTTGATTGGATCTTAAACGCATTTACTGAATGTCCACGATACGATTCACAGCATGAGAGAATTTGTGATTGGATCACAACTAGTGAGTATCTCTACATGTGTAATTGTGATGTATCGGAATTATCCCTAGTCGATGAATTGATGGATCTGGACACCATCAATTCTGTTGAGACTAGCACGAGGTATACTCCTTGGTGTATCCAAGCAGCTGATTCTCACTGGCTGGAGACATAGTGATGTCCGGAGTTAATCGTGGATGCTAGTTATGGTAACTAGTTCATTGGAGTGACCAGCCGTAAGACTTCATATGGTTCTCTGCATATATAGATATGTCAATGAAGTTCTTACTATGGCTTAAGTGCGATGTTCCTTTGACTTGCGGTATTCAAGTCATCTTGATCATGGAGACTTATGCTTTGACATCTTAAGCAAACATCTCTGGGAGATGTGGACCGGGATGATTGGGTATAAGTCGAAGTGATCGAAGGTGTTTGAATAGCCTATAAAGGATTCACCACTCCTTGCGAGGAGATGTATACCCATGGCCTCTCGTCGGATTGTTACTAAAGTCTTTGGCCAAAGCATTACATGTTTAGAGTAAGGTACTCTTGATACATGTGGAGTAACTAGAATCCGTAGGATGAAATGATACTTGGGCTAGGTGTGATGTAAGTCGACCTAGTGAGGTGACACAATAGACCATGTCTGAACCAAGTGGGTATAAGATGAGTGAAGGGAATGGGGCACGATTCATTCGAACTCTTTGAAGGGTTTGAGAAATAGTTACGGATCCGTTGATCTTTTGGTTAATTGGGGATCATGATGTACTACTAGGTGCCACTCATGATCATTCTATAATTAATGGTTAATTATAGGCGGCCAACATAAACCGAGAACCTATTTGGTCACACACAGTGTAATCCAAAGGATTTAAAGCGAGCTTGAGAATGGGATTCTCGGGAGAGAAACTATGTTTGGTTGGACGAACATAAGCGAGCATGAAATTGTTTGATCGCAATGATAGGCGTGGATGCGTCTTATGAAGGCGTAATGGATGGACCAAAATGGTTTGGTTCTAATCAATGGATAAGAATAAACCATTTGGTCCATCCATTACGTCTTCATAAGACGCGAATCCACGCTTCCATGCGGTGAAACAATTTCATGCTGCTTTATGTTTGGTCCAACCAAACATAGTTTCTCGATGCGAGAATCCCATTCTCAAGCTCGTTTTAAATCCTTTGGATTACGCTCGTTGTGCGTGTGACCAAATAGGTTCTCGGTTTATGTTGGCCGTCTATAATTAACCGTTAATTATAGAACGATCATGAGTGGCACCTAGTAGTACATCATGATCCCCAATTAACCGAAAAGATCAACGGTTGATCCAGAACTATTTCTGAAACCCTTCAGCAGCTCGAATGAATCGTGCCCCATTCCTTCACTCATCTTATACCCACTTGGTTCGACATGGTCTATTGTGTCAGTCCCCACTAGGCGACTACGTCACACCTAGCCCAAGTATCATTTCCTCGTCCTACGGATTCTAGTTACTCCACATGTATCGAAGAGTACCTTACTCTAAACATGTAATGCTTTGGCCAAAGACTTTAGTAACAATCGACGAGGAGCCATGGGTATACATCTCCTCGCGAAGGAGTGGTGAATCCTTTATAGGCTATTCAAACCTTCGATCACTGACTTATACCCAATCATCCGGTCCACTCGCAGAGATGTTTGCTTAAGATGTCAAAGCATAAGTCTCCATGATCAGATGACTTGAATCGCAAGTCAAAGGAACATCGCACTTAAGCCACGATGAGAACTTCATTGACATATCTTTATATGCGAAGAACCATATGAAGTCTTACTACTGGTCACTCCAATGAACTAGTTACCATAACTAGCATCCACGATTAACTCGGACATCACTATGTCTCGACGTGAGAATCACCGCTGATACACCAAGGAGTATACCACTCATGCTAGTCTCAGCGAGAATTGATGGTGTCGATCCATCAATTCATCGACTAGGATAATTCAATACATCACAATTACACATGTAGAGATACTCACTAGTTGTGATCCAATCACAAATTCTCTCATCTTGTGAATCGTATCGTGGACATTCAGTAAATGAGTTTAAGATCCAATCAAATACATAAAACATGTATACTCAAATAGTGAATCTTCATTTATCATATAAATGGTTCATACATAAGGCGATTGCCTTAGGACATCTCTCATATATTACTAACAAAGTTTCCTTGGGCATGCGGGTTTTTATCGAAGATTTATAAAGGATTTATTCCAGATAACTAGACCACTGACAAATCTACTAGCTAAAGACACAAACTTTATTTTTTATCAGAAATGCTTAGTGGCATTTGAGGAAATAAAGAAAGCCCTAGTAACATCTCTGATAATTTAGCCGCCTAACTGGAGCCTACCATTTGAGATCATGTGTGATGCTAGCGATTATGCCGTGGGGGCAGTCTTAGGGCAACGGAAGGAGAAAAAATTACATGTCATTCACTACGCCAGTAAGACCCTGAACGAGGCACAAATTAACTATGCCATGACTGAGAAGGAACTGCTAGCAGTTGTGTTCGCATTTGACAAATTTAGACAATACTTGGTAGGTTCAAAAGTAGTGGTATACACCGACCATGCTACAGTTCGTTACTTGCTAAATAAGAAGGATGCAAAACCTCGCCTTATTCGCTGAATTTTATTACTTCAGGAATTTGATGTAGAAATCAGGGATAAAAAGGGGATGGATAATGTCATAGCAGGCCACCTATCGTGCATGCCCATAGATCGTATGATAGAGGAAGGAGATAGTGCCCAAATAGACGATGCTCTGCGGGATGATACCCTAATGACTATTAAGGTCACTACCCCCTGGTATGCAGATTTGGTGAATTTTCTCGCGGGAAGAATGATACCACTAGAATTCACGACCCAACAAAGGAAAAGATTATTTTTGGAAGTTCGGCAATACGTATGGGATGACCCTTTCCTATTCAGGAAGTGTGCAGACAGCGTCTATCGGAGGTGCGTGCCAGAAGAGGAAGTGGAAAGCATCCTTTTTCACTGCCATTCTTCTGCATATGGGGGCCATGCCAGAATTGCAAAAATGGCTGTGAAAGTACTTCAGTCAGGATTCTACTGGCCTAGTTTGTTTAGGGATACGCGTACTATGTAGCTTCCTGTGACCGGTGTCAGAGAACAAGCAATATAGGAAGGAGACATGAGATGCCGACAAGCACCATATTAGAAGTAGAACTTTTCGACGTATGGGGAGTGGATTTCATGGGGCCCTTTCCTGTTTCTGATGGAAACAGATACATCCTGGTCGCGGTAGACTACGTCTCCAAATGGGTGGAAGCCATGGCATCACTCCAATGCGATGCTAAAATCATAATAAATATGTTCAAAAGAAACATATTCCCTAGGTTCGGAGTCCCTCGAGTAGTAATCAGTGATGGAGGAACCCACTTCATTGAAAAGCAGTTTGAAAGATTGCTACATAAGTACGGGGTGATCCACAGAGTCTCAACAGCATACCACCCACAAACTAGTGGGCAGGTGGAAATTTCGAATCGGGAAATCAAAAGTATCCTAGAAAAAATGGTAGTGGCATCACGGAAAGATTGGGCACCGAAATTGGACGATGCTCTTTGGGCTTACTGCACGACTTACAAGACTCCAATAGGCATGACCCCGTTCCACTTAGTCTACGGGAAGCCTTGCCATCTTCCTGTTGAATTAGAACACAAGGCCTTCTGGGAAATTAAGAAACTCAACTTAGACTACGGCGCGGTAGGAGAAAAAAGGAAACTGTAGATGAGGGAATTGGACGAAATTCGAAGAGATGCGTACGAGCATGCTAAGGCATACAAGGAAAGAACAAAGAAATGGCATGACCAACACATCTTGAGAAAGGAGTTTGAGGAAGGAGACTTAGTTCTCCTGTATAACTCCAAGTTGAAACTTTTTCTAGGAAAACTAAAATCAAGATGGTCGGGACCGTTTCGGGTAAAAAGGGTATACCCATATGGGGCAGTGAACATATGGAGTAGAGAATCGGGGGAGATCAAGGTAAATGGACAATGATTGAAGAAGTATCTAGGGGAGTACTCAGATCCCAAGACGGATGAATGGAGGTTCACTGAACCACCAGAGCCGAGTTGATAGAAGAGTGCGATCGAGCTAAACGACCTTAAACAAAGCGCTTCTTGGGAGGCAACCCAAGTTTAGTTTTAGATTTCCCTTTTCTATTGCATTGCATACATTTGTTTGAATTTTAGTTTTGATTTCCATTACATTTAGAGTTAGGAATAGAAAAGAACTTTGCTAGGCAAAAATGAGACCCATATTAGTCTACACGGCGAAGTGTATGAACAAATTCGGGCCATGGTACATTAATGGGGCAAAAAATAGGGGCACACGGCCTGACCGTGTGTTTTCCCATGGCCGTGCCCAATTGACCAGAGGTGCACATGGCCTGACCATGTGTTTTCACACGGTCGTGGCACGCAAGGTTAAAAGGGGCAAGCCGTGTGTTTTCACCCCATTTGCACCGTGTGCTTCAAAAGTTCTTGCCATAGCCGTGTGATTTCGCTTTCCCCTTCCTCTAGAAGCATTTTCAACCTCTTAAAGAGCCAAAAGGATCAAGGATGAGGAGAACAAAGACCGTAGCATCCCGATTCGGCGCCTCGAAGCGACGAACAAGAAGAGCCGATGCTCCTCAAGCTCCGGAAGAGGGTAACGCCCTACTCCCTCTACCTTTTTCGCAATAATGAACATAGAGATAGGTACAATATGCTCTCTACTCGTAAACTTACTGCTACTAGGTACTTAGATGAGTATTTGCTAGAATCTTTAGGGTTGTTAGGTGATATGCAAACCCAATTTGTAAAAATGGGGTGGGATGAGATTATGGGAATAAGGCACTTAACTTACCCTAGGATAGTTTTGGAATTTTTTATTTCTTTAGAGGTGGAAGTTTTAATGGGTAGAGAGAGCGAGGAGGGTAGGATAACTTTTAGGCTTTTTTAACATAGAGCATGAGTGAACCCTTCACCAATGGAACTCATGCTTTGGCTTACCAAGTGGGGGAGAGAGAAGAACCCCTATTGGTTTCAACTCTCGGGAATGTTGTACTGAGTTAACGGGGGAGCAAGCTTATGACCCTTCTAGGGCCAAAGCGTCGTGCCTCCAAAACCCCATCTTTCGATACCTTCACCGCGTCATGGCCAGTACTACATTTGGTCGTGGGGAGAGTGACAGTGTAGTTAGAGCCAGCGAGCTACTTTGCCTATGAGACATGCTACAAGAAAGGAGTAGCATCGATGTAGGGTCCCACTTCATCAGACACTTAGTGAAGATGGGCAAAGCAGCATGTGGAGAGATCAATGTGAGAGGCATACTTACCCACATTTGCTATAGGATGGGGTACGATTACACAGCATTGAAGAGTATAGAGGGGAGCCCTAGGATCGACCTAGGAGTATGCATGGCCATGAAGATGATTGTAAGAGAAGGAGACTCCTTATGCTTTGTAAGGAAAAATCTTACGACCCTTAGGCTCCCCGACCCGGATCGTACCACCATCGCTATACGTGCCAATTGGCACTTAGACCTAAGAGTGGAGTCCCCTCCACATGAGGGACCAACCACATTAGCACCCATCTCTCCACCTTTGTATCACTCTACCTCCAGTCCACAGATGCATATGAGCCCACCTAGTCCATGTCGACATGAGCCTACACCTGCACCACCATCCTTTTTTTTATTTCTCTTTTTAGTAGGATGTAGGTACGTCGGCATTCGGAAAAATTGAAATCCCTGTGAGCCAAAAAATAAAAGAGAATTAAAAAAAAGAGAGAGAAAAAGAAATGACAAAAAAAAAGAAAAAAAAAAGATTGAGAGGGATAAAAAAACAATTATCGTGGGTGGAAATGGCTAGGTGCCCCTTTGAGACCGAGTTAGGTTACTGGGGAAACACCTCCCAATTTCTCTCAATACAGAGCATGCCTTTGAGACTTTATGATAGGTCTAGGGAACGACCCTCGCTTTGGGCAGGTAAGTGCCTAAGAGCCGAAAATCTTAGGAAAACTATGGGGTGACGACTTAACTCACCATGGAACGGGCATCCCCTAAGAATGATTCACCTAGCACGAGCACGAGGAGCTAACTTAGTAAATTTTTAGAACATATCTATTTTGCTTTGATTGCAAATACCACCTGATAAATTTAGTTAGCATGCTAATTATGGAACAATATCTTTTTAAAAATTTTATGGCACTGAGGTTTGCTTGAGGACAAGCAAAAATTTAAGTCTGGGGGAAGTGATGTGAGCAAAACATATAGGATTTTAGGAGTAGTTTTCACTCACATCTTGTTACATTTTGCATTAGTTTCATGCATATGTTACTCTAATCTTGCACGCATTGCCTATTTTCTGGTTTGAAGGTCTACTCGTTGTACTTTTGTGTACAGATTAGCTTTTCTGGTGAAAAAGATGCAATTTCAGAGCAAAATAAGGACTTTCGCAGCTCGATGCAGAGTGGGACACGACCCGGGCATGTGGATTCACATGGCCGTGTCCAATAGCCAAAGAACAACACCCCAGGGCCACACATGGCTTGGCCGTGTGGCGCCCCGATGGATTTGCGTGACTAGGGATTTTTCCAGATTTTACAATGGTCCGAGGCGATGTTTATATAAGGATGGCTCCGCCCAAACCCTAGGGAGGAGGCACGATGGCTAGGACGGCACGCCGAAACCCTAAAAAGCTTCGGTAACTCACAGCGGGAAGGAGGAACACCGCCGGAGGTCCACAACTTGCAATACAACGCCAGAGAGAAGATCACGAAGCATCGTATATTTCTATTTCTGCGCTTTATCTCTATTGTATTCGAACTTAAACATGTTTTGTGATTCTTCTTTCGTATTTATGGAGTAGTACATTTGATTCTAGGATTAGGGAGTAGCTTGTGAACATAGACAATGTTGGTTCATATTAAATTCTGGCCAAAAGTTTGATTTGACAATTGGTAGTTGCTCTCTATTATATCTTCGTGTATTTGGCTTTCTTTCCGCTGTGCTTAGGCGAAACGAGGTGGTGACAACCCTCGCAATCTAGATTTAGGAGGTTTGATCAAGGAACCTAGGGGTAAACCTGACCTCGCGTAACTGCGGGGAGAAGGGAGCGATGGAATCGAAAATGGTCTATCGCAAGGATTGATTTGGCATCCTCGTACCCTCTATACCATCCTTTTGGGCGAGGATAGCTCCCGGTGATTACGGCGGCTCTGTGGAAGAGTGTATGATGTCCCTTCCCCAAAACCGTAGGTAGATGTTTAGACGACGCCAATTTACAACATTGTTCTGTGGTACAAAAGTGAAACCGAAGTCCTAGGATCGCCTTTTAAGACCCTGACATACTCTTTTCCTCCTTCGTGTGACACCGCAGAGAGTAGTGTCCACCGATAGTCCTCACCAACCGACTCTCTCTCAGAGATCACGTCCGAACAATCGCAACCACTTATTGTATTGGTACTCGAATCCCAGTCCCTATGGGATCGATAATCTTTATTACTTGACGACATCCGTGCACTTGCGGGCGTTTAGCGCGAGCACGCACTTTGAGTCCATGACGGTATCTGTCACGAGATTTGAGGATGCGTCTATACGCATCAGAGACCGAAGAGGAAGAATCATCATCATCTTAATAAGAGCTTGAGGAATCAGAGGTTGAACGACCATCAACATCCGAGGAAGAGGAAGAATTAGAGGAAGCCTCTACCTCTAGGATTGAAGAGGAGGATATTAGATCACCGGAGCCGGAGAAAAATCAAGAAGTAGTCTCAACCTCCAGAAGAGATGAAGAACCAATTCCAACCACGATTGACTTAGGTAACTCAAGCATTCCAATTAAAAATAAAAACCATATTATATGCTTTGAGTGTAGGGAAGCCGGACACTACAAGAGCAAGTGTCCAAAACGGGTCAAGAAGATGACATAAGTCGTGCCAAAGGACAAGGAGACCGGAGCCCCAATAATTAAAAGCAAAGAGCACATTGTGTGCTTCAAGTGCAATCAACGAGGACACTACCAAAGTCAATGCTTTAGGGGTAGGAAGAAGACCAAGGTCCAAGAAGACGCATCACATGTTGGGGGAGCTTCTAAAACAAACCCTAAGGTATACTATATTAATGCACCTTCAAATTTTAAGGTTAAAAAGAATGCTAGGGATAAATTTAATTCACTTGCTATTCATCATGATACAAAGCATGCTAAACACAAATATTTTTGTTTAGGTGCTAAAAGTTATAATTTTCGGTCTAAGGACAAACCTAGAACCAATAACCCTAAAACAATTTTACCTAGGGAGTCCATTAGGAAGGTAGAGAATCACTTAGACATTAACTCTAAAAGGGGTAGGCTTATGCCTAAGAAGAAAAACAATGCCCAAAGAATAGATGAAAAATAAAAATTTGGGAAACTGGAGTTAGAGAACCAAATCTTGAGGTCAAGGCTTGAGAAATTGTAAAAGACCCTTAAGCAGATGCAAAATTAAATGCTATAGTCAAATGGTCAAAATTTAGGATCAAGGAGTCAAAACCTAGGGACTAAGAAGCAAGGTCCACCTAAGGACAAGAAAGGTTTGGGTCATAAACCTAACCCCAAGGAGACCTATCATAGTGTTCCATTCGATTATGGAACCATCCATAGGTCTAGAAAGGCCAAGGTTACTAGGGAAGTTATCGCTAAGGGTAACCAAGGTAGGTGTCTAGTGGCTAAGGTTTTAAGGAAACCTAGGGAAGCTACTAAGAAGGTTACAAGGAGAGTTTACCCCTAGAGTTAACCTAGGTAAGACCCATTTGACCAAGGCTACCAAGGCAAAAAGGGTCATTAGGAAGATATCTAGAGAAGTCATCCCTAGTGAATACCTAATTAACCCAAGGAGCTCCAATAGGTATTAGATTCATAGAAACGTGATTCCCTCACGCTAAATGGGTTAGGTTGTGTCAACTTGAATTGGTGGGGTAGTTAACCCACCATAGAAAAAAATAAGTTTAAATCTATATCCTAAAGGATTTTAGAATGTGCCAATATATTTTGAGAACTATAAAAAATTGATCAAATTTGCACAATTAAGGTTTAGAGGTCATGGTGTGACATTTTGGGTTTTTGGCACATTTAGGAGAAAATTAGTGTTATGGAAATTTGGGTATAATTATAACAAATGGCAACTAATACTAAAACTTAGGTGTTCTTATACCTTTATATTTTATTTGCCATGATTTATTTGTCATATGCCATGTCACGACATCATTCTCATCTTAATCACTAAATGGCATGTTAATGTTTAGGTCTAAGTTTTTATGTCATGTTAGCTTTTAGATTTCACCTTATGTCATGACATCATGATTATTAACACATATTTTATTTATTCTATCTTATATGCCATAATCATAATTCATGCATTTAAGTTAATTGAAATTGATTTAAGGATATTGACATGATTTGAAGTCCCATGTAAAAGGGAATCAAATAGAGTTGCCTAGAAAAATGCATGAGGCTTTACTTTAGGATGAACAAAACCCACATCTCACATCAAATTGACATGCATGTGTTTTAATACACCCTAGACATGTGTGAGATGCTAGGAAATTAGTTAAGTTCAAGGTGCATAATTTTTGCATCTAGATGAACTCAAACTCATCTTATACCATGGATGAATCATGAGGAAAATTTATGTACAAGTCATGTGCATTAAGACCATAGATCATGGTTCAATATAAGGTTTTAAAATTATTTTTAAATCATTTTGAAAAACCTTGGTGTAGTCTATCTTTCGATGGAAGTCACCATTGAAAAAGTTAATACAAAATAGGTCAAAAACATTGAAGTTATCAATGATTTTTGAATTTTGTATCAATCTCAATATTTAATGGGTATTTTATTTTTTAAATATTTTTCACCCATAATGATTGACTTAAGTATTATAGTATGAAGTTTCACTATTTTTCAAATTATGTATAATTACTTATGTAATCTTGATTTTCATTTTCTGAACTCTAATTTTTGGATTTTCATAAATCAGTCGACTGCCGTGGATGACAGTCGAGTGGCGTCAAGGGCAATCGACTATTGACTGAGAAAGTCGGCTGCCAATGTTGATTTCGAGTAAACAAGGATGTTTAGCCTATGTTTCAGCTATGTTAGGCTACCCTAACTGCTCCTAACTCTAGGATATGCTTTGGAAAGCATTACAAAGGGTGAAAATCCATTGGATATGGGTTAGGAGAGTTGTTAGGGAGTATATCAAATTTTAAGGTGCATGAAAGTTCAAGTTTGAACTTTCGACCTAAATGTTGATGGTTTAGTGTTCCTATAGGCTTTGGGACTCTCCAAGGACATTGTTGGTGCAATGATCAAGGAGGAGCAAGCCTTTAGGGGGAGGTTATCCATCAATGGGATGATGGATGTATTCTTCCTCATAAGGAAGAGAATTTGGAGAAGTGAGGATTGCCTCTCTTTAGTGGTATGAGACTTATCACTAGGAAGAGTGAAGGCATCCTAGATGTTTTTGGACCAAGGGGGAGATTGTAAGATCTCATTGGGATACGAGACATTGATACCCTTGGGGAGAGCCTTTTTGATGCATGCCAAAAAGGGAGAGAATTGATGGGAAAATTCTCGGGAGAATGTGAGAATTTGGAATTCTCAATTTGGATAATTGGGAGGATTAGTTTGAGTTAGTGTTCTAACTCAAAGATGTTTTGTTTTTGTCAAACATCAAAAAGGGGGAGATTGTTGGTGCAATCGGCCCAGATCATGATTGACTAGACTCTAGTAGTGTTTTGATGTTTGACAACATATATGATAATGTGATTGTCATGGGAAGTCCAAGTCATGGGAACTTGTCATGGAAAGTCCAAGCATGGGTCTTGGCAATGGTAAAGTCCAAGTCATGAGTACTTGGCATGGAAAGTCCAAGCATGGGTCTTGGCAAAGGAAAGCCTAAGCTTGAGTCTTGGAAATTGGAAATCCAACATGGGTTGGCAAGGAAAGACCAAGGGTGTAGTCTTGGCCACGTAAGTCTAAGTGTGTAGTCTTGGCGGTGAAAGTCCAAGTCATTGGTACTTGGCATTTGGGAAGTCCAAGGGTTGATATTTGCGGCGTAAAGTCCAAGCATGTGTCTTGGCAGTGTAAGCCCAAATGTGCCTTGGTGATGTAGACCAGCTTAGTTTGACAATAGCCAATGGAAGCACCTAAAGGCTAGCGTATGGATGAACGAGTCATGGATAACTTGGAGGGATCCGATAGGTGTGAGGCTGATGGAGGTGGCTAGAAGGCTTAGGTCTAGGCTTAGGGTAGTCTAGCAAGTATGAGAGTATCATACTTTGGGTAAATCTCATGGTTGAGGTGTAGCAGTCGACTGGGGTTATGGACCAGTCGACTGGTCAAGTGTTTTGACACTTTGCAGCCGAGTCAACATTGAGCAGTTGATTGAGATTATGACCAGTTGACTGCTACGAGTCGACTGGAATTCTACAACGGCAAGTGGCCTTGGCAGTCGACTGCCAGCATTGGGCAGTCGACTAGCCAAGAGGAGTCTACTACCATGGAGGGCAATCAACTACAGTTTGTGTTGGTCACGAAGACAAAACGCTCAGTAGTCGACTAAGAAGTCTACTGCAGGCTTAAGCAGTTGACTATTGGGAATGGCAGTCGACTGCCAGTGTCTCTGTTGGCTCGAATACCAATGTGGATCAAGCCTGTTGTGAGACAATGACATTGTTGGCTGTCGACTACTAGGCAAAAATCCAAGTCGCACGGAGGCATAAATGTTGGGTGGATGCTTCGGAGGCTCATTGGCTCCCATGTCCCCGGATTAAAATTTTCACTAATGAAAGGATTAATCCGGATGGGATGAGCTTCCTTAACAACACCATTTCGTCGTCGTGCTAACAACTTGAGTGGTCGCTTGAACAAACTAGTTGTTCAAGCCACACAACTCTTCTAGTTGGTTAGCCGCGGAAGAGACGACGGATGGATCGCCGGTTTTTGTGTTTGTCTTCGGGGTCCATGATTATACAATATATATTCATACACACACATGCATAATCAATACAAATAAGAACATGCTCAGATCTGTACATAAAGTTAAAATAACTTTATACCTCACGATCTTCTACCGTATGTCCTATCCTTCTCGTGGACAACGTGTGGACGAAGTTCCTCCACGAGTAGAAGCCTTCTAGATCGCTTTCTTCTCTACCTTGTCCGCTGCGAACAAAGAGAAGAACTCGCAAATACCTTTCCTATCTAGAACCGGCCACCAAATTAGGGAATTTGGTGCAACCGCCGGCCAAGGAGCAATTGGATGAATCGCCGGCCAACTTGAAGATGAATTGCCGCCGGCCACCAAGGAGAAAGGAAGGAGGAAGACCACTGGCCACCAATGGAAGGAGAACCGCCGGCTAAAGAAGAAGAGAAAGGCCTTAATGATGGGCGCCAGCCAAGTATTGATGGATCAAATTGGGCACCGGCAACAACTAGAAGGAAGAAGAAGTTGCCGCCCACTTTTTCTCCAAACCCTAGCCGCCCACCTCCAAAAGCCAAACCCTAATTCTTCAATCCCTTCTTGCCGCCCAACCTAAGCCTCTATTTATATAATTAGGCTTAAGCCTCCTTTAATCTCCACCGTCGGATCTAGGGATTTAATCTCCACCGTCGGATCTAGGGTTTTATCCCAACCGTCGGATCTAGGGTTTAATCCCAACCGTCGGATCTAGGATTTCATCCCAACCGTTGGATCTAAGGTTTCATCCCAATCGTCGGATCTAGGGTTTTATCCCAACCGTCGGATCTAGGGATTTAATTCCAACCGTCGATTCTAGGATTTCATCCTAACCATCGGATCTAGGGATTTAATCCCAACCGTTGGTTCTAGGGTTTCATCCAACCATCGGATCTAGGGATTTAATCCCAACCGTTGGTTCTAGGTTTTGTTTTACATTCTTGGATCTAGACTTCACAAGGATTATATTAGGCTACGATAGGGACCATAAGGAGGAGTTGGGTCTTGGCCACCCGATGGATCGGAACCATACAAACTTGATCCATCAATGATGTTCCATTCCACTAGAGGATCATCATTGAACTACCTCACCAACCCCCATAAATCAATATGGGCTCCATATATTATTTGTACATTAATCTCCCCGTGTTTAAGATATCGAATGTCCGTCAATTAATTGATTTACTGACCATCAATTAATTAACATCTAATTCCTCGAGTAGTACCACTCAACCTTTTCATCATGTTGACTAAGTCAACCAGCTGGGTTTACATGATGAACCTTATGAGCTCCTCAAGGGGACATCATCAACCTAATATATAGGACACAGTTCCCTCCTATAATCAAAGACACACCATGTAAATAATATTATTTCCCAACTTACCGGGCATATTGATTTAATCCATCTAAATCTCACCCATTGGTAAATCAAAGAAATAAATACTAAGTACATGTGCCCGTTATTATATCGGGATTAAGAGCATGTACAACATAATATCCGAGGTCCGATTCAATTATGTAGTCAGTACTAAATTGAATCACCTCTATGTCGGTCCTACTCAATACACCTATGTGTACTAGTGTAACTCTATGTTCAAGATAAAATAATACCAAGCTAAACTACAACCATGCCAATGGTTTGTCCAAAACCATCTTGGTTGTGAGCCTTTACTTATATTTTACAAGGTACTGATAACATGATCTTCTGTGCCACACCAAGCACCATGTTATCTACAATGTAAAATATTAGACAATATGCACACATATATAATGAATATATAAAATGCAAATAATGATCATGTGATTCTTATTTCAAAATAAAATGCTCATACAAAAAGAGCTAGGCTTTCAGTATACATTCCAACAATCTCCCACTTATACTAAAAGACTATGCTGTCATCACTCTTCCATACATCTGATCCCCATGTCCTCCACATGCCTATCAAACGCTTTCGCTAGAAGGGCCTTAGTGAATGGATCCGCCAAGTTATCCTCTGATGCAATCTTGGCGACAGCAACTTCTCCTCGCTTTACGATCTCTCGTATGAGGTGGTACTTGCGCTCTATGTGTTTACTCGCCTTATGGGCTCGTGGTTCCTTCGAGTTTGCAACTTCACCACTGTTATCACAATAAATTGTGATAGTTCTGGGCAAACCAGGAATCACATCCAAGTCCATGAAGAAGTTCCTGAGCCATAAAGCTTCCTTGGCTGCCTCAGAGGCTGCCACATACTCAGCTTCCATGGTAGAGTCCGCCACACATTTCTGCTTGACACTCCTCCATACTATGGCTCCACCTTCAAAAGTAAACACAAACCTCGAGGTAGACTTACTCTTGTCCCTATCTGATTGGAAATCCGAATCCGTGTAACCCACAGGGACTAATTGATCTACTCGGTAAACCAGCATATAATCCCTAGTCCTTCTCAGGTACTTCAATATATGCTTTACCGCAGTCCAATGTCCCTGTCCAGGATTACTCTGATATCTGCTAACCATGCCCACGGCAAAGCAGATATCCGGTCTCGTACATAGCATAGCATACATAAGGCTTCCTACTGCCGAAGCATAAGGAACCGCCTTCATGTCCTCTATCTCCTTTGATGTTTTGGGACACATCTCTTTAGATAAAGGAACTCCATGCCTAAAAGGTAGAAAACCTTTCTTGGAGTTCTGCATGCTAAAACGAGCAAGGATAGTGTCAATGTATGAAGCTTGGGATAAGCACAACATCCTTTTCTTGCGATCCCTTATAACTTTGATCCCAAGGATGTGTCCCACTTCTCCCAAGTCCTTCATATCAAACTGTTTGGACAACCATACCCTTACGTTTGATAACACTTTGATATTGTTGCCAACTAACAAAATGTCATCTACGTATAGTACAAGAAACACCACTACATTTCCGTCACATCTCTTGTATACACAAGGCTCATCCGGACTTTGAATAAATCCATATGACTGGATTACCTCATCAAAGTGGATGTTCCAAGATCTAGAAGCTTGCTTCAATCCATAAATGGACCGATTAAGCTTACATACAAGATGCTCTTTTCCTTTAGCAATGAATCCCTCCGGTTGCCGCATATAGATGTTCTCCTCAAGACTTCCGTTAAGGAAAGCTGTCTTGACATCCATCTGCCAAATCTCATAATCCATATGAGCAGCTATAGATAAGAGAATCCGGATAGACTTAAGCATAGCTACCGGCGAAAAGGTCTCCTCATAATCGATGCCCTCTTTCTGAGTATACCATTTCGCAACAGGCCTAGCTTTGAAGGTCTCGACCTTCCCATCTACTCCTCTCTTTCTCTTGTAGATCCACTTGCATCCAATGGTTTTTACACCATCGGGTGGTTCTACTAGCTCCCAGACCTGATTAGAATCCATAGATTCTATCTCTAAATTCATCGCACTTTGCCAAGATACCGCATCTCTATCCTGGATTGCCTCATCATATGTCCAGGGATCAGGTTCATGTTCACCAGGGACTAAGTCCGAAGACTCTCACAAAAACATGAATCTGTCAGGTTGTCTAACAACCCTCCCACTACGACGAGGTGCCTCCTGTGTATGCTCTGTGACATGTGGTGCAGTGACTTGTGGTGTCTCCTCTTGTACCGGTGGTACTGAAGTTAGGACTTCCCCTGTCAACTCCTCAAGAACAATCCTACTCTTGGGCTTGTGGTTCATTACATAATCCTCCTCTAGAAATCTGGCATTCGTGCTAACGATCACCCTCTGATCTCTAGGATTATAAAACAAACCACCTTTCGTTCCCTTAGGGTAGCCAACAAACATGCATACTTCTGTACGAGTTTCCAACTTACCAGCATCAGCCTTCAGCACATGTGCTGGACTCCCCCATATCCGAATATGTTTCAGACTAGGTTTTCGCCCAGTCCACAATTCTACAGGGGTAGAAGGTACTGATTTAGATGGAACCAAGTTCAGAGTGTACATTGCCGTATCCAGTGCATACCCCCAGAACGAAACAGGTAACTCAGAATAACTCATCATCGATCTGACCATCTCCATAAGAATCCTATTCCTTCGCTCCACTACACCATTCTGCTGGGGTGTGCCAGGTGCAGACAATTGGGATTGAATCCCAGCCTCTGATAAGTAACTCCTAAACTCTCCTAAGAGGTACTCGCCACCACGATCAGATCGTAATGTCTTGATACTTTTACCTTGACGGTTCTCCACATCAGCCTTGAATTCTTTGAACTTGTCAAAGCATTCAGACTTGCGGCGCATCAAGTAAATGTATCCATACCTTGAATAATCGTCTATAAATGAGACGAAGTATTCAAAGCTACCTCTTGCCTGGATAGACATAAGACCACACAAATCAGAATGAACCAATTCTAACACATCTTTGGCTCTATACCCCTTGGCCTTAAAAGGCCTCTTGGTTATTTTACCTTCCAAGCAAGATTCGCAGGTTGGGAGATCCTCCACCACTAATGAACCCAAAGGTCCATCAGCTATCAACCTTTGAATTCTACTTAGGTTAATATGACCAAGCCTTAGATGCCAAAGATATGTTTGGTTCATTTGCGAAGGTTCTTTTCTCTTATTAGATTTAGAAGATGAGTTATTTTACTTCTATTTGCATCGTGGGAGTTTTTGGTTCAAGAGTATATAAATTGCCAACCAATATACCAGAACAGATAATCTCCCTATTCCTTTTTATAACCACCTTGTCATTAAAAGAAACAGAATATCCATCCATAAACAATTTAGAAACTGAAATTAAATTCTTTCTAAAAGTAGGTACATAAAGACAATTTCTCAAAACCAAAACTTTATTCTTATCAAAAGATAAATAAACGTCTCCCACTGCAATAGCCGCCACCTTTGAAGCATTGCCCATGAAGACGGTAATCTCTCCCTTAGCTAGTCGTCGGGTTTCCTGGAACCCCTGCAAAGTATTGCAGACATGATCAGTGGCTCCTGTATCTACACACCAGGCACTGGTAGATAACACCGCTAAACATGTTTCAACAACTAAACAAGAAGATATACCTTTGTTCTTTCGGCGAGGACAGTCCGCCTTCCAATGTCCAGTCTGCTTGCAAGTGAAGCACTTGCCTTTCGACTTCTTCACTCCTGCCTGAGGTCCTGTTGCCACCTTCTTCGCTCCATCTTGCTTCTTCTTCTTCTTACCTTTCGGTTTAGAGGAAGAAACCTTCTGAGCGACCATGGCTTGAGCACTTTGATGAAAAAGTCCCTCTGTCGCCTGGAGTTCTGTCAGAAGCTCAGCCAACGAATACAACCTTTTGTTCATGTTGTAGTTTAGGCGAAACTACTCAAAACTCCTAAGCAGAGACTGGAGAATGATATCGACCTGGGTTTCCCCATCGATCTCAGCTCCTAGGACTTCCATCTCATTAAGATGAGCCATCATCTTGAGAACATGATCCCTAACGGGTGTTCCCTCGATCATGGTGGTCGTCATCAAGTTTCTCATAGCCTCTGCCGCCGCCTACTCTGATGTCCGAAAAGTTCCTTGAGATTGAACATCATGTCATAAGCAGTGGCTATGGCCTGATGCTGATGTTGCAGCACATTTGACATAGATGCCAAAATGTAACACCGCGCCATCTCATCTGCCTTAACCCATTTCTTATAACGTTCTTTCTCCTTTTCATCAGAGTCATCGGTGGGCTTAGGAGGACAGACCTCGAAGAGTACAAATTTGTACTCCTCCGCAGTTAAGACAATATCCAGGTTTCTTTTCCAATCAATGTAGTTTGGACCAGTAAGTTTGTTTTCTTTTAAAATCACAGCAAGTGGGTTGAAAGCCATTTGAAAATCCTAAAAATCACAATGATCAAAATATTAGATTTCAAATATTATTGATTCCTCAAAACAATAAAATCCCAAAATCAACCAACACCTCAAATCACCGAGAATGTCGCATGCCACGCAGTGTGGACGTATACGAATTCTACATTTGTAAGAGGAGGTTTTACCCATTAATTTTATTATCTTGTCAACCTTACTTTTTGACAAATAAAATTAATAGTTGGTTCCTCTTTGGCCCTACAAATAAAAGCATTGACTCCGATGGGGAGGATACCTTTATTTGTATCTAAGTTTGCACCATTACACGATACTGAGAAAATTATTTCGGATTATGTGCCTTACCGCTGTGGAAGTACACATGCTCCTAGATAATTTCCTATAACCATTATTTGACCTAGTGATCCGCAAACAAACCCGTCCGCAGGGAGGAAGGCACTCAGAGCCAACACACAAGTTTGTTTGCATCACACGTCAAATTGTAATGGAGGCCGCGGGAATTAATTAAAATATCCCTCTCCCACTTAGTAAATTGCAATCGAGGAATTTTAAACATACACAACATGCATATAAAACAAATAAGCAATAAATATGGAAAAACAGAATTTTTTCCAACTATTATGGCATTGTCCTCCAATATGCATCCCGTCGTGTTGCCACCTCGTCCGCTCCACCTTTTCCCGTGCGCAAGTCACCAAAGATATCCGAGCCGAGATAAATCATTTTATTTACATCCATCGATCCTATACTCCACGAAGGAGTGTACAAATAGTCTAGATCGAAAGTAAACTAAAATGATCGGCTAAACAATGCCGTATTTAATTACAAAAATTAAATACTAATCTAGCCTCGTCAACCCCGAGGATTCAAATAATAAATTTTTACACACATCCATTCACATAGACACACATGGCCATAATAGTCGGATCTTATGCCTGCAACCAAAGAGTTAAACTACGCATATCCTACTATTATCCGGCACATATAATATATGAAAAATGCATAAAAAATTAACCGAATCCTAAACACACAAAACCGGAATCCGATGGCTCTGATACCAATTGTTGGGTGGATGCTTCGGAGGCTCATTGGCTCCCATGTCCCCGGATTAAAATTTTCACTAATGAAAGGATTAATCCGGATGGGATGAGCTTCCTTAACAACACCATTTCGTCGTCGTGCTAACAACTTGAGTGGTCGCTTGAACAAACTAGTTGTTCAAGCGACACAACTCTTCTAGTTGGTTAGTCGCGGAAGAGACGACGGATGGATCGCTGGTTTTTGTGTTTGTCTTCGGGGTCCATGATTATACAATATATATTCATACACACACATGCATAATCAATACAAATAAGAACATGCTCAGATCTGTACATAAAGTTAAAATAACTTTATACCTCACGATCTTCTACCGTATGTCCTATCCTTCTCGTGGATGACGTGTGGACGAAGTTCCTCCACGAGTAGAAGCCTTCTAGATCGCTTTCTTCTCTACCTTATCCGCTGCGAACAAAGAGAAGAACTCGCAAATACCTTTCCTATCTAGAATCGGCCACCAAATTAGGGAATTTGGTGCAACCGCCGGCCAAGGAGCAATTGGATGAATCGCCGGCCAACTTGAAGATGAGTTGCCGCCGGCCACCAAGGAGAAAGGAAGGAGGAAGACCACCGGCCACCAATGGAAGGAGAACCGCCGGCTAAGGAAGAAGAGAAAGGCCTTAATGATGGGCGCCGGCCAAGTATTGATGGATCAAATTGGGCACCGACAACAACTAGAAGGAAGAAGAAGTTGCCGCCCACTTTTTCTCCAAACCCTAGCCGCCCACCTCCAAAAGCCAAACCCTAATTCTTCAATCCCTTCTTGCCGCCCAACCTAAGCCTCTATTTATATAATTAGGCTTAAGCCTCCTTTAATCTCCACCGTCGGATCTAGGGATTTAATCTCCACCGTCGGATCTAGGGTTTTATCCCAACCGTCGGATCTAGGGTTTAATCCCAACCGTCGGATCTAGGATTTCATCCCAACCATCGGATCTAAGGTTTCATCCCAACCGTCGGATCTAGGGTTTTATCCCAACCGTCAGATCTAGGGATTTAATTCCAACCGTCGATTCTAGGATTTCATCCTAACCATCGGATCTAGGGATTTAATCCCAACCGTTGGTTCTAGGGTTTCATCCAACCATCGGATCTAGGGATTTAATCCCAACCGTTGGTTCTAGGTTTTGTTTTACATTCTTGGATCTAGACTTCACAAGGATTATATTAGGCTACGATAGGGACCATAAGGAGGAGTTGGGTCTTGGCCACCCGATGGATCGGAACCACACAAACTTGATCCATCAATGATGTTCCATTCCACTAGAGGATCATCATTGAACTACCTCACCAACCCCATAAATCAATATGGGCTCCATATATTATTTGTACATTAATCTCCCGTGTTTAAGATATCGAATGTCAGTCGAATTAATTGATTTACTGACCATCAATCAATTAACATCTAATTCCTCAGTAGTACCACTCAACCTTATCATCATGTTGACTAAGTCAACCAGCTGGGTTTACATGATGAACCTTATGAGCTCCTCAAGGGGACATCATCAACCTAATATATAGGACACGGTTTCCTCCTATAATCAACGACACACCATGTAAATAATATTATTTCCTAACTTACCGGGCATATTGATTTAATCCATCTAAATCTCACCCACTGGTAAATCAAAGAAATAAATACTAAGTACATGTGCCCGTTATTATATCGGGATTAAGAGCATGTACAACATAATATCCGAGGTCCGATTCAATTATGTAGTCAGTACTAAATTGAATCACTTCTATGTCGGTCCTACTCAATACACCTAAGTGTACTAGTGTAACTCTATGTTCAAGATAAAACAATACCAAGCTACACTACAACCATGCCAATGGTTTGTCCAAAACCATCTTGGTTGTGAGCCTTTACTTATATTTTACAAGGTACTGATAACATGATCTTCTGTGCCACACCAAGCACCATGTTATCTACAATGTAAAATATTAGACAATATGCACACATATATAATGAATATATAAAATGCAAATAATGATCATGTGATTCTTATTTCAAAATAAAATGCTTATACAAAAAGAACTAGGCTTTCAGTATACATTCCAACAATAAAAGGAGCTCAACGAGGAGGATTTCCACAGTGATTTCTTGGGCGATTTGAGGCAATTTGCTGGTACAAGTCAGGGTCTTCAAGTGCAGCTCAAGCGATCAACCAAGCTAGCATTCAAAAGAGTTTTTGTAAATTTTCTTTATATCTTTTGTTGTATTTCATTTGTATTTGCTTGTATATTCTTGTATTACTTTTGTAATCTCTTGTAAGATGTTTTCTCCACCTTTGGACTGTATTTCCGAGAAGGAGAGGTTGATTAGCAGTTTTTGGCATCGCTAGGGCTCGTTTGAGCTCAACCCGTGGAGTAGGAACTCTAACGTTCCGAACTACATTATATCACTTTTGTATGTGTGTGGTTGTATCTTTGTATTTGTGTCAGTATTATTATTATTCCGCTGCGTTAACAAGTATTGTAGACGATCAAGCACGAACGAATTCCATCGACGAACGAACTCATCATTCACCCCCCTCTAGCACTCACCGAAGTTCCTACAAGTGGTATCAGAGTTAGGAGCTCTTCTACGGATTATTAACCGGTAGCAAACGCACTAGAGGATGGATTTGCCGAATGATGGACTTAGAAGGAACATCAACATGCTAATTCCATACACCCTCTATGGACGAGAAGGCTTCAATCAATGGAAGAGAAGGATTGAAGAATTCATAACGATGAGGGACTTCGAAGATTGGTCCGCCTTGATGGAAGGATTTGAATATCCAAGAGGGCCAAAGGGAGGATTCCTCAAGATGAAGAAATGGACTGAGGAACAACTCCAAGAATTCGAGAAAAATAAGAAGGTAATAAAATTTTTGGTTGATTTAATCCCTAATGGTATTTTGTGTAGTTTAGGTGATTACATGGATGCCAAGGAGCTATGGAGCAAGTTGGCAAAATTTCATGAGGAGCCTCACTTAGTCCAAGAAGATGAGGAAGAAGAGGAGTGCTCATCCTCCCAAGCTCAAGAAGAATGCTCATCGGCTCAATTGGAGAAGGAGACCGAAAAGGAAGAATCATCATCATCCTCATAAGAGCTTGATGAATTGGAAGTTGAACGACCATCAACATCTGAGGTAGAGGAAGAATTAGAGGAAGCCTCTACCTCTAGGATTGAGGAGGAGGATATTAGATCACCGGAGCCGGAGCAAAATCAAGAAGTAGCCTCAACCTTCGGAAGAGATGAAGAACCAATTCCAACCACCATCGACTTAGGTAACTCAAGCATTCCAATTAAAAAATAAAATCCATATTATATGCTTTGAGTGTAGGGAACCTAGACACTACAAGAGCAAGTGTCCTAAATGGGTGAAGAAGACGACACAAGTCATGCCAAAGGCCAAGGAGACCGGAGCCCCAATAATTAAAAGCAAAGAGCACATTGTGTGCTTCAAGTGCAATCAACGAGGACACTACCAAAGTCAATGCTTAGGGGGAGGAAGAAGACCAAGGTCCAAGAAGAAGCATCACATATAGGGGGAGCTTCTAAAGCTAACCCTAAGGTATACTATATTAATGCACCTTCAAATTTTAAGGTTAAAAAGCATGCTAGGGATAATTTTAATTCACTTTCTATTCATCATGATACAAATCATGATAAAAACAAGTATTTTTGTTTAGGTGCTAAAAGTTATAATTTTCGGTCTAAGGACAAACCTAGAACCAATAACCCTAAAACAATTCTACCAAGGGAGTCCATTAGGAAGATAGAGAATCACTTAGACATTAACTCTAAAAGGGGTAGACATATGCCTAAGAAGAAAAATAATGGCCAAAGAATAGATGAAAAATAAAAAATTGGGCAATTGGAGTTAGAGAACCAAGTCTTGAGATCAAGGCTTGAGAAATTGAAAAAACCCCTTAGAAAGATGCAAAATCAAATGCAATAGTCAAATGGTAAAAATTTAGGATCAAGGAGTCAAAACCTAGGGACTAAGAAGCAAGGTCCACCTAAGGGCAAGAAAGATTTGGGTCACAAACCTAAGCCCAAGGAGACCTATCATAGTGTTCCATTCGATTATGGAACTATCCATAGGTCTAGAAAGGCCAAGGTTACTAGGGAAGTTATCGTTAAGGGTAACCAAGGTAGGTGTCTAGTGGCTAAGGTTTCAAGGAAATCTAGGGAAGCTACTAAGAAGGTTACGAGGGGAGTTTACCCCTTGAGTTAACCTAGGTAAGACCCATTTGACTAAGGCTACCAAGCCAAAATGGGTCATTAGGAAGATATCTAGGGAAGTCATCCCTAATAAATACCTAATTAAATCAAGGAGCTCCGATAGGTATTAGATTGCTAGGAGCGTGATTCCCTCACGCTAAATGGGTTAGATTGTGTCAACTTGAATTGGTGGGGTAGTTAACCCACCATAGCAAAAAATAAGTTTAAATTTATATCCTAAAGGATTTTAGGATGTTCCAATATATTTTGAGGACTATGAAAAATTTATCAAATTTGCACAATTAAGGTTTAGAGGTCATGGTGTGCCATTTTGGGTTTTTGGCACATTTGGGAGAAAGTTATTGTTATGGCAATTTGGGTATTACTATAAAAAATGACAACTAATACTAAAACTTAGGTATTCTTATACCTTTATATTTTATTTTCCATGATTTGTTTTCCATATGCCATGTTATGACATTATTCTCATCTTAATCACTAAATGTCATGTTAGTTTTTAGATTTCACCTTATTCCATGACATCATGATTATTAACACATATTTTATTTATGCTATCTTATATGCCATAATCATCATTCATGCATTTAAGTTAATTAAAATTGATTTAATGACATTGACATGATTTGAAGTCCCATGTAAAAGGGAATCAAATAGAGTTGCCTAGAAAAATGCATGAGGCTTTACTTTAGGATGAACAAAACCCACATCTCACATCAAATTGACACGTGTGTGTTTTCATACACCCTAGACACATGTGAGATGCTAAGAAATGAGTTAAGTTCAAAGTGCATAGTTTTTGTATCTTGATGAACTCAAACTCATCTTATACCATGGATGAATCATGACGAAAGCTTATGTACAAGTCATGTGCATTAAGCCCATAGATCATTGTTCAATATAAGGTTTTAAAATTATTTTAAATCGTTTTGAAAAACCTTGGTATAGTCTATCTTATGATAGAAGTCACCATTGAAAACGTGAATTCAAAATAGATCAAAAATATTGAAGTTATCAATGATTTTTGAATTTTGTATCAATCTCAATATTTAATGGGTATTTTATTTTTCAAATATTTTTCACCCATAATGATTGACTTAAGTATTATAGTATGAAGCTTCACTATTTTTTAAATTACATATAATTACTTATGTATTCTTGAATTTCATTTTCTGAACTCTAATTTCTGCATTTGCAGAAATTAGTCGACTGCCATGAATGGCAGTCGACAGGCGTTAAGGGCAATTGACTGTTGATTGACAAAGTCGGCTTCAAATGCTAATTTCGAGTAAACAAAGATGTTTAGCCTATGTTTCAGCTATGTTAGGCTACCCTAACTGCTCCTAACTCTAGGATATGCTTTGGAAAGCATTATAAAGGGTGAAAATCCATTGGATATGGATTAGGAGAGTTGTTAGGGAGTGTATCAAATTTTAAGGTGCATGAAAGTTCAAGTTTGAACTTTCAACCTAAATGTTGATGGTTCAGTGTTCCTATAGGCTTTGGGACTCTTCAAGGACATTGTTAGTGCAATGGTCAAGGGGGAGCAAGCCTTTAGGGGGAGGTTATCCATCAATGGGTTGTTGGATGTATTCTTCCTCATAAGGGAGAGAATTTAGAGAAGTGAGGATTGCCTCTCTTTAATGATATGACACTTATCACTTGGAAGAGTGAAGACATCCTAGATGTTTTTGGACCAAGAGGGAGATTGTAAGATCTCATTGGGATATGAGACATTGATACCCTTGGGGAGAGCCTTTTTGATGTATTCTTTTTGATCTATGTCAAAAGGGGGAGAATTGATGGGAAAATTCTTGGGAGAATGTGAGAATTTGGAATTCCCAATTTGGATAATTGGGAGGATTTGTTTTAGTTAGTGTTCTATCTCAAAGATGTTTTGTTTTTGTCAAACATAAAAAAGGGGGAGATTATTGGTGCAATCGACCCAGGTCACGATTGACAAGACTCGAGTTTGACTCGAGTAGTGTTTTGATGTTTGACAAAATATATGATAATGTGATTGTCATGGGAAGTCCAAGTCATGGGAACTTGACATGGACAGTCCAAGCATGGGTCTTGGCAATGGTAAAGTCCAAGTCATGAGTACTTGGAATGGAAAGTCCAAGCATGAGTCTTGGTAAGGGAAAGTCCAAGCTTGAGTCTTGGCAATTGGAAAGTCCAACATGGGTTGGCAAGGAAAGTCTAAGTGTGTAGTCTTGGTGGTGAAAGTCCAAGTCATTGGTACTTGGCATTTGGGAAGTCCAAGGGTTGATATTTGCGGTGTAAAGTCCAAGCGTGTGTCTTGGCAGCGTAAGTCCAAATGTGCCTTGGCGATGTAGACCAACTTAGCATGACAATAGCCAATAGAAGCACCTGAAGGCTAGCATATGGATGAACGAGTCATGGATGACTTGAAAGGATCCGATACGTGTGAGGCTAATGGAGGTGGCTGGAAGGCTTAGGTCTAGGCTTAGGGTGGTCTAGCAAGTATGAGGGCATCATACTTTGGGTAAACCTCATGGTTGAGGTGTAGCAATCGACTGGGGTTATGGACCAGTCGACTGGTCAAGTGTTTTGATACTTGGAAATCAAGTCGACACTGAGCAATTAATTGGAATTATGACTAGTCGACTACCGTGAGTCGACTGACGTTCGATTGTGGAAAGTGGCCTTGGTAGTCGAATGCTAGCATTGGGCAGTCAGCTACGGGTTGAGCAGTCGACAGCTAGGAATGATAATCGACTACCAGTGTATCCGTTGACTTGAATGTCAATGTCGATCAAGTCCATTGTGAGACAACGACACTGTTGGCAGTCGATTATGACCTTTTGGTAGTCGACTGCCAGGCAGAAATCCAAGTTGCACGGAGGCATAAAAGGAGCTCGACGGAGAGGATTTCCACAACAATTTCTTGGGATATTTGAGGCGATTTGCTGGTGCAAGTCAGGGTCTTCAAGTACGGCTCAAGCAATCAACCAAGCAAGCATTCAAAAGAATTTTTTGTAAAGTTTTCTTTACATCTTTTATTGTATTTCATTTGTATTTGTTTGTATATTCTTGTATTACTTTTGTAATCACTTGTAAGAAATTTTCTCCACCTCTAGAGTGCTTTCCCGAGAAGGAGAGGTTTATTAAAGGTGTTTGGCATCGCTAGGGCTCGTTTGAGCTCAACCCGTGGAGTAGAAACCCTAAGGTTCCGAACCACGTTATATCGCTTGTCGTATGTGTGTGCTTGTATCTTTGTATTTGTGTTAGTATTATTATTATTCCGCTGCGCTAACAAGTGTTGTAGATGATCAAGCACGAATGAATTCCATCGACGAACGAATGTGCCATTCACCCCCCTTTAGCGCTCACCAAAGATCCTACAGTGGTGTACATCACTAGAGCTCGCTATTAAGCTCGCCCCGTGGAGTATAAACCCTAGTTCCGAACCACGTTAAATCATTGTGTTTGATTGTGCTTGAGTTTGTTTTGTATTTCATTTCTATTTATTTCTACTACGTACTAACAAACTTGTAGACGAGCATGAACGTATTCGACACAATCGAAAGCAACGAAAACGATAAATCTCTATTCACCCCCCTTTAGCGTGACCATATCGGTCCCTACAATTGGTATCAAATTCTAAGGCTTTAGAAGAACAAATTGCTCTGATACCCTACAATTGGTATCAGAGTGAGGACACTCTTCAAGGGCTAACCACCAAGAGAGCAAGCGCTAGAGGAGAAGAGGAAGATGGAGCCAAGTGATGGATTTGGCTATGACACCTGAATTCCTTCGCCATACGACTGAGAAGACTTTCTAGCATGGAGGGGGAGGATGGAAAGCTTTTTGATGATGGACATAGAGAATTGGTTCATCATTGTGGATGGATTTGACACACTAGTGGACGACAAGGGAAGAGTCCTCAAGAAGAAGAAGTGGAGCCAAGAGCAAAAATAAAAATTCAAGATAAACGTTAAGGTCGCACAAATAATATTAAATTTACTACCTAATGATATTTTTTCTAGATTAGGAGAATTTGAAGATGCCAAGTAGCTATGGGACAAGTTAATTGAGCTCCACAAAAGTCCATCACTAGCATAAGAAGTAGAGGAGAAAGTCGAAGAAGAACCAAGTTGCTCATCCGCTCAGGCATAAGAAGAGAGTACATCATCATCCCAATAACTTGAGGAATTGGAAGTTGAGAGATGGTCAACATCCGAGGAAGAGGTAGAAGAATTGGAGGAAGTCTCTACCTCTAGGATTGAGAGGGAAGAGAGACCTTCCATGCCGGATGAAGAGAAAGAAGAAGCTTCAACATTCGGGAGAGATGAAGAAAAAATTCAAAATTCTAGCCTAGGTAACTCAAGCACAATAAATAAAGATAAAAATTCATATTATGTGCTTTGAGTGTAGTGAAAATGGGCATTACAAGAGTAAGTGTCCGAAGCGGGTCAAGAAGATGACACAAGTGGTGCCAAAGACCAAGGAGATAGGAGTTCCCACTAGGAAGAGCAGGAAGCACATGGTGTGCTTCAAATGCAAACAACGAGGACAGTACCGGACCCAATGTCCTAGGGGGAGTCACTATAAGAAGGACAAAGGAGGAGCATCACATGTAGGAGGAGCTAAACCAAACCCTAAGGTATCATTTATTAATGCATCTTCAAATTCTAATGTCAAGAAGCATGCTAGGAATAATTTTAATGCTCTTGCTATTATTCATAATGATAAAAGGCATGCTAGAAATAAATACTTTTGTTTAGGTCCTAGAAGTTATAATATTAGGTCTAAGGATAATGCTAGACCTACTTTGTCTAAGGATAAATCTAGACCTATTAATCCTAGAACTATTTTACCTAAGGAAACCATTAGGAAGATAGAGAATAACCTAGACATCAACCCTAAATAGACTAGACATATGCCTAGGAAGAAGAATATCTCTAGAGTCAATGAAAAATCAAAACATAAGATATTAGAAATTGAAAATCAAGCTTGGAGGTCAAGGCTTGAAAAATTAGAAAAGACCCTTTATAAGACGACAAATTCAATTCAAGGGTCAAATAGGCAAAATCTAGGGGTTAGGAGGCAAAAGCCTTCCAAGGATAGGAAAGGTTTGGGTCACAAACCTAAGTTCAAGGAAGTCATGCCAACCAACTACAATGTTCCATTTGCTTATGGGACTAAATCTAGGTCTAAAAAAATTGAGGTTACTAGGGAAGTCATCCCTAAGGCTAACCATGGTAAGTGTCTAGTGGCCAAGGTGTCAAAGAAACCTAGGAATGCCACTAAGAATGTCACAAGGGAAGCCATCCCTAGAGTTGACCTAGGCAAGATCCAAATGACCAAGGCTTCCTAGCCTAAGAGGGTCATTAGAAGGGTACTAAGGGAGGATATCCCTAGTGAGTACCTAGTTCACCCAAGGAGATCAAATATATTTTGGGTTCTTAGGAGCGTGATTCCCTCATGCTAGATGGGTTAGGGTGTGTCAACCCTAAATTGAATGGGTAGTTAACCTAACTTTAGTAGAGTTGACACCTTAGGACATTTTCAAGGTAATGGGGTACCTCGGAAATAAGATTGCAATTTAATCTCAAAAGATTTTAGGATGTGCTAATAAAATTTTAAAGGTTGAAAAATTGATCAAAATTGACACAATTAGTTTAGAGTCATTAGTATGTCATTTTAGGTTTTTGGTACACTTGGGAGTTTGGTGTACTATATTTTATTTGCCATGCTTTGTTTGCCTTGCTATGTCATGACATCGTATTTCACTTTATTATATAAAATATCATGATTAATACTTAGGTTATTTATGCCATGTTTGTATTTAGATCATTCTTATGTCATGACATCATGATTATTGGTTATGCCTTACTTTATACTTTCTTATATGCCATATTCATATTTCATTCATTTAGGACAATTAAAATTGAATTAAGGACAATGACATGATTTGAAGTCCCATTATAAGGAAATCAAATAGAGTTGCCTAAAAAAATGCATGAGACCATAGAGTAGGAAGAACAAAGACCCACATCTCACATTAAATTGACATATGTATATATTGGTACACCCTAGACACATGTGAGATGTTAGGAAAATAAGTAAGTTCAAGGTGCATAGTTCTTGTATCTCGATGAACTCAAACTCATAACATGCTGTTAGGGATCCTTGGAAGGCTAGAGGGGGGTGAATAGCCTCTTACTGAAATCTACAAGAAATATTAGCGGAAGCAAATACTAAACAAAAACAAGAAGCTAAACACAAACGCTAACATAAAGCCTTTTACGTGGTTCGGAGATAACGCTCCTACTCCACGACAATCCTTAAGGTGGATCAACCCAAAGCAATTCCACTAAGAAACTTTCGTTTACAAAACACTCTCCTCTTCTTACAATGATGAAAATGAGATTTAGGAGAAGAGGAGGAATTAACATAAGAAAGCCTTTGAAAATTCATGGGGAGCTTGAGAATTAGGTTGGAAGATAAGCACTAGCCTTCTCAAGCACCCCAAGCCCTCTTTTTATAGAGAGAGGGTTGTTTTTCTCGTTGAGCCACGATCAGTCGACTGATGTACAGCCGACTTCTGACATACAACGACTTCTGACGAGGCGAATCCATGGAGATACGCAGCCTCCATTTCCAACGGCAGCCTGATCAGTCGACTGATGAAGCGATTAGTCGAGTGATCCCCACGCAGAGTCGAGTGAGACTCCATTCTGTGCTCGTCGTCGACTTGATCAGTCAACTGCCGGTATTGACAGCCGACTGATTGCAGCATCAATCGACTGTCAACTTTTGGCAGTCGACTGATTATCAGGGTTTCAGCCTGACTCAGTCGAGCACCTTATCAGTCGACTGCTACATCGTATCAGTCCACTGATACTCGTCAAGTATGAGTAATTCATACTTGAATTGACTCCCTAGACCTTGACTTAACCTTCTAGCTCTTCCTTTAGACTTGCGCCTCACACCTCCAAGATCTCTCCGAGTCCGCGACTTGTTCATCCTTTGCGCTTGCTTCCAAGAGCTTCCTTCGGTTTCGTCATGTCTTGGGTTTCTCTTCGCCAAAGTACGCTTGGACTTTACGTCGCCAAGACTACATGCTTGGACTTACGCTGCCAAGACTTGCCTTTAGACATCCTTTGCCAAGATCCGCTTGGACTTTACACTGCCAAGACTACATGCTTGGTCTTACACCGCCAAGCCCTTTCCTTGGACTTCTTTTGCCAAGATCACACTTGGACTTTTCCTTTAGCAACTCTTCATACTTGGATTTTTTCCTGTCACTTAAATATGTTTACAATTAGATCACAAAATATTGCTTAACTTAGATGATTATTCAAACATCAAAACATATAAATGCTTGGGGCATTGTTGCACCAACAATCTCCCCCTTTTTGATGTTTGACAATCATTTAAGTTAGATCTTTAACATATGCACATAATCATATTTCCAATATGAATTCTAACTTAAACATTTAAACATCCCTTCTCTCCCTTTGACATACATCAAAAAGAGAAGAATTCATGCAAAAATAAGTTTCATGAAAGAATTGAATTTGTTATATCTTGAACTAAGGTATAATATCAATATGAGGCTCCCCCTTAATCCAAGACATGGTTCATGATGTGTGAATAACATGTGGAGCAAAGCATAACAAAAGATAGAAGGTTAAGTCCTAACTTTGCACCAACAATATAAATTTAGGGGATGAAAAGATTATATTATGAAGCTCCCCCTAAAATATTGCATCAAACAGTCCTAAAACTTCTTTTTACTGAAGGTTATCATACCATAGTTTTGTTGGTGCAATCGGCCCAGGTCACGATTGACCAGGACTCCAGTTTGACTCGAGTGATGTTTTGATGTTTCGACAAAAACATATGACAATGTAATTGTCCTGGGAAAGTCCAAGTCTTGTGCACTTGGCATGGAAAGTCCAAGTGGAACACTTGGCATTTGGTAAAGTCCAAGTCTTGAGTACTTGGCATGAAAAGTCCAAGTGGGACACTTGGTGCATGGAAAGTCCAAGTCATGGGTACTTGGCATTTGGGAAAGTCCAAGTCTTGAGTACATGGCATGAGAAGTCCAAGCATGGGTCTTGGCAAATGGAAAGTCCAAGCATGGGTCTTGGCATGGAAAGTCCAACATGGGTTGGCAAGGGAAAGTCCAAGCTTAAGTCTTGGCATTTGGGAAGTCCAAGGGGATTGATTTTGGCAGCGTAAAGTCCAAGCGGAGTCTTGGCGGCGTAAGTCCAATGTGCTTTGGCGGTGTATACACCGTTAGCATGACATAGCCGAGGGAAGCATCTGGAGGCTAGCGCGATGGATGAACGAGTCATGAATGACTTGGAGGGATCCGAGAGGCGTGAGGCTGATGGAGGTGGCTAGAAGGCTTAAGTCTAGGATAAGGGTGGTCTAGCAAGTATGGGGGCACCATACTTGGGATAAAACCTCATGTGCAATTTAATGGAATTGCTCGCGATCATTGCTCATTGGAAGCGATCGGGATATCTGACGATCGCCAAGCGAGTCGGCGATCGCTAGTTCTAATGTCGAGCCGCGAGAGCGGCCGTAGCCGAGCGGTCGACTACGGGCATTGGCAGTCTATTGCAAATGTTGGCAGTCGACTGCCAAGAGTCCCGTTGGAACTTGTCCAACGTGGATTGAGCCGTTGTCTCACGACTCGGTGTTGGCGATCGTGGGGACTTATGGCGCGATCATGCTAGGTGGAAATCCAGCCCGATGGAGGATAAAAGCAGCTGTTCGTGGAAGGCTCAAGAATCAGTTCTTTGGGGGCTTTGGTGAGGTGATTTGAAGGCGATTTGCAGGTGCATTTCAGGGTCCTTCAAGCTCATCCAAGCAACCGACAAGTAAGCGCTCAAAACCCTAGTTTGTAAAGTGTTCTTTACATTTTCACTTGTATTTGCTTGTATTTCTTTTGTTTATTATTGTAAACGTTTGTACGAGGTTTCTCCTCCTCCGACTTGTTGTCGAGAAGGAGGTTATTGATTAGTGATTGCATTGGCATCGCTAGAGCTCGTTAGAGCTCGATCCGTGGAGTAGGAACCGTTCGGTTCTGAACCACGTTATATCTCATGTTGTGCTTGTGTTCGTGATTGTATCTTTTCGTTATTGCTTTGATTATTTCTATTCCGCTGCGCATAACGAGTTTTGTAGAGACGATCGTGAACGAATTCCATCTACGTACGGTCAACGCTATTCCCCCCCTCTAGCGGCCTCAAATTCCCTACAAGTGGTATCAGAGCCAGGTTCTCTTCTACGGACTAACCGCCGGGAGCTAGGACAAAGAAGCTAGTGGGTGAAGATGGAAGAACAATTGGGATGGAATATTAACACACCGATCCCTTACTCCTTCTATGGACAAGAAGGGTTTATGCAATGGAAGTCAAGAATTGAAGACTTCCTAATGATGAGGAACTTCAAAGAATGGTCTATCTTAATGGAAGGATATAGCTATCCAAGAGGACCAAAAGGTGGATTCCTCAAGAAAAAGAGATGGACCGAAGAGCAAGTCCAAGCCTTCGAAAAGAATGAGAAGGTAATGAAGTTGTTAATTGATTTAATACTTAACAATATCTTGTGTATGTTAGGTAATTATGTAGATGTAAACGAGCTATGGAGCCAAGTGGCCAAGCTCCATGAAAGCCCATCAATGGTCCAAGAGAAAGAGACCGAAGAGGCTAATGCATCACCCTCACAAGAAAGTGAGGACTTGGAGGTTGAGAGATCATCAACATCCAAAGAGGAAGAAGAAGTAGAATCGGAAGTTGATAGGGAGTCAATTTTCGGGTTGGTGGAAGAGGTGGAAGAAGCATCCACCTCAAGGATTGAGGGGGAGGAGAGAACTTCCACACCGGAGCCGGAACAAATTCAAGAAGAAGTCTCAACCTCCGGGAGGAATGAAGAATCCACTCCAATCACCACACCCACCATAGGTAACTCAAACATATCAATTTGTAATAAAAATCATATCATATGTTTTGAGTGTAGAGAAGTCGGGCACTACAAGAGCAAGTGCCCAAAGAAGGTTAGGAAAGCTCCACCGACACCAAAAGTCAAGGATGCCGATGCCCCAAGTCAAAAGAGCAAGGAGCATATCATATGCTTCAAGTGCAACTCAAAGGGGCATTACCGGAGTCAATGTCCTAGGGGGAGCAAAAAGACCCAAGAAGGAGCTACACATGTAGGGGGAGCTAAGGCTAACCCTAAGGTATATTTTAGTAATGCTCTTTCTAATTCTTATAGTCAAAAGCATGCTAGGAATAGTTTCAATAGTCTTGCTATTTATCATAAAGAGCATGCTAGAAGTAAGGAATTTTGTTTAGGAGCTAAAAGTGTTAACTTCAAAAATAGGGAGAAATTTGGGACTAATATCCCTAAAAATAATTTACCTAAGGACAAACCTAGGTCAAATAACTCAAGATCAATTTTACCTAGGGAGACAATTAGAAAGGTGCAAGAGCACCTAGGTCTAAACCCTAAATGGACTAGGCATATGCCTAGAAAGTCTCATGCCCAAGAATTTAATCAAAAATCAATTGGGAAATTAGAATTAGAAAACCAAGCCTTGAGGTCAAGGCTTGAGAAATTAGAAAAGACCCTTAGGAATATACAAAACCAAGTTAAAGGGTCTAATGATCAAAAGTCTAGGTCTAGATCTCAAAGTCAACACCTAGGACCTCAAAGTCAAAAGTCAACCAAGGGCAAGCAAGGTTTGGGTCACAAACCTAAGCCTAAGGTGGCTTACCATAGTGTTCCATTTGATTATGGAACACAAACTAGGTATAAGAAGACCAAGGTTACTAGGGAAGCTATCCCTAAGAGTAACCATAGTTTGTGCCTAGTGGCTAAGGTTTCTAGGAAACCTAGGGTGGCCACTAAGAAGGTTGCAAGGGGAGTTACCCATAGAGTCAACCTAGGTAAGACCCAAATGACCAAGGCTAACAAGTCTAGGAGGGTCATTAGGAAGGTATCTAGGGAGGTTATCCCTAAGGAATACCTAATTAACCCTAGGAGCTCAAATCGGTTTTGGGTTCCTAAGAGCGTGATTGATTCACACTAGATGGGTTTAGGGTGTGCCAACTTTGATTGGATGGGTAGTTAACTCAACCATGGTAAAGGTGACACTTTAGGATATTTTCAAGGTTATGGTTACCTTGGAAATAGACTTGAATCAATATCCTAGAAAATTTTAGGATGTGCCAATGCATTTTTGAAATTGAGAAAAATCAATTAAATTGACACAATTTAGTTTTAGAGGTTTTAATGTGTCAATTTGGGTTTTTGGCACATTTAGGAAAATTTAGATTAATATGAAAAAATAAACCTAATTATATCAAATGGCAATTAATATTAAAATTTAGGTATTACTATACCTATATATTTTATATGCCATGCTTTGTTTGCCATATAACATGCCATGACATCATGTTTATTTTAATCATTTTATATGTCATGCTCATGTTTAGGATTAAAGTTTCAAATGTCATGTGTTTTTAGATTTCATCTTATGTCATGACATCATGATTATGAGCATATGCTTATTTATATCATCATTAATGCCATAATCATTCATGCATTTAAGACAATTGGTTGAAATTGATTTAAGGACTATGACATGACTTGAAGTCCCATTTATAAGGGAATCAAGTAGGGTTGCCTAGGAAATGCATGAAACCCTAGATAAAATGAATCAAAACCCATATCTCACATCCAATTGACATGTATGTGTATTTATACACCCTAGATACATGTGAGATGCTAGGATATGAGTTAAGTTCAAGGTGCATAGTTTTTGCATCTAGATAAACTAAAACTCATCTAATTTCAAATGTGGATCATTGGGAGAGCATGTGTACAAGTCATGTACATGGAGCCCAAGGAATATGATCCAAAATAAGGTTTTGAAAACATTTTAAAATCATTTTGAAAAACCTTGGTGAAGTCTATCTTTTGATAGCAATCACCATTGATAGAGTTGATACAAAATAGGGCTAAAACATTGAAAATTTCAATGTTTTTGAGTTTTGTATCAAACTCACTAGTTTATGGGTAAAATAATTTTCAAATATTTTTCACCCATTGTATTGACTATAAGTAATATACGTATCAAATTTTATGATTTTTCAAATTACGTAGAATTACTTATGCTTTTCCAAATCTCGATTACGATGTGAAATTGAAATTTTATCGATGCTCGATCACTATTAGCGATCATTGATGAAGTGTGATTATTTGATTCTTGATAAGTCATTGTTTTGTTTAGTCCATTTTCAACCATGGTAAAGGTACCTAGCCACTTTTAAGCCTTAAGATATGCTTTGGGAAGCATTAATAAAGAGTGAAAATCCATTGGATATGGATTAGGAGAAGTGTTAGGTCAAAGTATCAAATTTAGGGTATGGAAAGTTCTATGTTGAACTTAGAACCTTAATTTTGATGGTTTAGAGTTCCTATTGGCTTAGGGGCTTCCCAAGGACATTGTTGGTGCAATGGTCAAGGGGGAGCAAGCCTTTAGGGGGAGGTATCCATCTTGGGATGATGGATGTATTTTTCTCCTTGAAGAGGAGAAGTTATTGGGAGAGTATCATCAATTGGAAAAATTGATGGGATTTTGAGAAACTCAATTTGGAAATTGGGAGAGAGTATAGGAGTGCCTCTCTTGAGTGATAAGGGACTTATCACTAGGAAGATGGTAGGCATCCTAGGTATTTTTGGATCAAGAGGCAGATTGTAAGATCTCATTGGGACAATGAGACATTGACCTCCTTGGAGAGATAATCTTTTTGATGTTAGTCAAAAAGGGGGAGAATGTTTGGGGGAGAATATTTGGAGAGTGTTTACCAATTTGGGATAATTGGTAAGGGACTTGAGTTAGTGGTCTAACTCAAATGATTTGTTTGGTTTTTGTCAAACATGAAAAAGGGGGAGATTATTGGTGCAATCGGCCCAGGTCACGATTGACCAAGACTCGAGTTTGACTCGAGTGATGTTTTGATGTTTCGACAAAAACATATGACAATGTAATTGTCATGGGAAAGTCCAAGTCTTGTGCACTTGGCATGGAAAGTCCAAGTGGAACACTTGGCATTTGGTAAAGTCCAAGTCTTGAGTACTTGGCATGATAAGTCCAAGTGGGACACTTGGCGCATGGAAAGTCCAAGTCATGGGTACTTGGCATTTGGGAAAGTCCAAGTCTTGAGTACTTGGCATGAGAAGTCCAAGCATGGGTCTTGGCAAATGGAAAGTCCAAGCATGGGTCTTGGCATGGAAAGTCCAACATGGGTTGGCAAGGGAAAGTCCAAGCTTGAGTCTTGGCATTTTGGAAGTCCAAGGGGATTGATTTTGGCAGCGTAAAGTCCAAGCAGAGTCTTGGCGGCGTAAGTCCAATGTGCCTTGGCGGTGTAGACACCATTAGCATGACATAGCCGAGGGAAGCACCTGGAGGCTAGCGCGATGGATGAACGAGTCATGGATTACTTGGAGAGATCCGAGAGGCGTGAGGCTGATGGAGGTGGCTAGAAGGCTTAGGTCTAGGCTAAGGGTGGTCTAGCAAGTATGGGGGCACCATACTTGGGTTAAAACCTCATGTTTGAGGTTGGCAGTCGACTGGCAATATGGCCGGTTCGACTGCCATGAGTCGACTACCAATTTAGAGCTGGAATTACTCTGGCGATCATTTGCTCATTGGAGCGATCGTGATGATGTCTGGCGATCGGCCGGCCAAGTGGCGATTGTGCTAGTTACTGTGTCGAGCACGCGAGCGGCCGTAGCCGGACGCGATCGACTCGGCGTGCGATCATTGCCAAGAGTCCGTTGGAACTTGTCCAAGCGTGGATTGAGCCGTTGTCTCACAGCTCTGATCTTGGCGATCGGGGGACTTATGGCAGTCGACTGCTAGGCGAAAATCCAGCCCGATGGAGGATAAAAGCAGCTGTTCGTGGAAGGATCAAGAATCAGTTCTTTGGGGGCTTTGGTGAGGCGATTTGAAGGCGATTTGCAGGTGCATTTCAGGGTCCTTCAAGCTCATCCAAGCAACCGACAAGCAAGCGCTCAAAACCCTAGTTTGTAAAGTGTTCTTTACATTTTCACTTGTATTTGCTTGTATTTCTTTCGTTTATTATTGTAAACATTTGTACGAGGTTTCTCCGCCTCCGACTTGTTGTCGAGAAGGAGTTTATTGATTAGTGATTGCATTGGCATCGCTAGAGCTCATTAGAGCTCGATCCGTGGAGTAGGAACCGTTCGGTTCCGAACCACGTTATATCTCGTGTTGTGCTTGTGTTCGTGATTGTATCTTTTCGTTATTGCTTTGATTATTTCTATTCCGCTACACATAACGAGTTTTGTAGAGACGATCGCGAACGAATTCCATCTACGTACGGTCAACGCTATTCCCCCCCTCTAGCGGCCTCAAATTCCCTACAAGTTTTAGGATACTCAAGAGCACACTCAAGACTAAGAAATAAGGCTGAATTGCAGAAAAAAAATAGGGTATCAGTCGACTGAATTCTGATTCAGTCGACTGCCACACCCGAATGCTCTTTTCTAGGTTTTTCAGCCCAACTTCAGAAAAACGCCAAAAATTCAAAAAACATCGAAAAATCACAAAATTTGGTGTACACATTTCTGAAATCATTTTCTATCAAGGAAAACTAATTTAAAAAATATATGTTTTCTAGATTTCAAAAATGATTAAATTTTAAAACCTAGCAAAAACTTTAAGTATTTTGCAAACTTTGTATCACTTTTGCTTAGCAATTGAAAACTATTTTTCAAAGTATGATAAACATAGTTTAAATTATGTTTTATTTAACATTTCCAATCATATTCTTGGAGCTATATGCACATTAATTGTGCATAAGTCTTTCCAATGATTGGTCCAATGAAGGATTAGTGTCTCTAGATGACACTTGGTTCATAGTAATGCCTCATAACAAGCATGATGACTCAAGTGCATCTTCCTAACATCTCACATGTTGTCTAAGTGGCTCAATACAAAAATCATGGTTTCTTAGGTGTTTTGTGAGATGCTTAAAGGTATAAATCCTAGAATTTTTATAGGATCATGTAAACCTAGACCTCTATTCTACTAAGCACATTCCAAGTTCTCTCCTAAGTGATGAATATTCCACTTCGGGGAGAGCCTTGGTGAATATGTCATCTAAGTTGGACTTAGATTCTATGTAATTAAGTTCAATGTCCCCCTTAGCTACATGATCCCTAATGAAGTGATGCTTCACTTCAATATGCTTAGTTCTAGAGTGATGTACCGAATTTTTGATCAAATTTATGGTACTCACATTATCACAATAGACTTTGACATTGGAATAGTATAGCTCATAATCTTCTAATGTGTGTCTCATCCAAAGCAATTGAGCCACACAACCACCCATAGCCACATATTCAGCCTGGGTAGTTGACAAAGCAACATAAGGTTGCTTTCTACTACTCCAACTTACTAGGGAGGATCCAAGAAATTGGCATCCACCATTAGTACTCTTCCGATCCAACTTGCAACTGGCATAGTCAGAGTCGGTGTACCCAACCAAATCAAAAGACTTAGTCCCAGGGTACCAAAGTCCTACATTTAGTGTGCCCTTAATATACCTTAAGATTCTTTTTACGACCACTAAATGGGACTCTTTGGCACATGATTGGTACCTTGCACACATCCCTACTGCAAATAATATATCGGGTCTACTAGTGGTTAGGTACAAAAGGCTACCAATCATACTCCTATAGAGTTTAAGGTTAATTTGTTTTCCTTCAACATCATTATCTATTTTTGTATTAGTTGCCATTGGGGTTGACACTACTTTAGCATTTTCCAAATCAAATTTTTTAATCATTTCCTTAGCATATTTGGTTTGGTATACATAAATTCTTTCATTTATTTGTTTGACTTGTAGACCTAGAAAGAAATTTAGTTCCCCAACTAGACTCATCTCAAACTCATTCTCCATATTTTTGATGAAGTCTTGAAGGAGCTCATCATTTGTTGACCCAAAGATAATGTCATCTACATATACTTGGGCTACAAAGATGTCCTTAGACTTTGATTTAATGAAAAGAGTTTGGTCTACTTGACCCCTTCTAAACCCCTTAGAGACCAAGAAAGATGACAATCTTTCATACCAAGCCCGGGGAGCTTGTTTCAAACCGTATAAAGCCTTTTTAAGCTTGAATACATAGTTTGGATAGTCTATGCTTTCAAACCCGGGAGGTTGTTCTACATATACTTCCTCCTTAATAAACCCATTTAGGAATGCCAACTTTACATCCATTTGATGGAGTTTAAAGCCCATGTAAGAGGCATATCCTAATAGGATTCTAATGGATTCTAACCTAGAAACCGGGCCATATGTTTCATCATAATCAAGTCCTTCAACTTGATTGAAACCCCTTGCAACTAACCTTGCCTTATTCCTAGTGATATTGCCTTGATAATCTAGTTTATTCCTAAAAACCCATCTTATAGTAATGATAGTATTATCATTAGGTCTAGGAACTAACTCCCATACTTGACTTCTCTCAAATTGAGCCAATTCATCTTGCATTGCTAAGATCCAATCCGGATCAAGTAATGCATCATTGATTGTTTTGGGCTCAATTTGGGAGATGAGGGCTATATGACTAGAGGGAGCTCTATGAAATGACCTAGTCCTAACACTTTGAGATAATTCACCTACAACTTGATCTAGAGGGTGATTTTGATGAACTCTTATTGTTCTAGGAGGTGTATTAATTTGATTTTGATCATTATTATCCTCAACCCTTCTTTCATCATTGGAATCACCTCTTACTCCCCCTTGATTTGACTCTCCCCCTTGATCATTACCCCCTAAAGTTAAATCTTAAATTTTTTGGGTAATTTCTTGATTTTTGTCATTGATATCATCATCAATAGGGGATTTCCTAGGGTAAGTATTTGAAGTTTCATCAAATTGGACATTTGAAGATTCCTCAACCTTTTGAGTTCTTTTATTATAAACTCTATACCCTACACTAGTGGTTGTTTTTGGTGTTTAAAATGTAAACCTTGCATCCAAAGACTTTGAAATAGTGAATTATTGGAATTGTACCATTCCATAATTCAAATGGGGTTTTTCCTAAAAACCTATGAATTAAAACCCTATTTTGGATATAACAAGCGGTGTTGACCGCTTCCGCCCACAAATAACTAGGTAGAGAATATGCATTAAGCATAGCCTTAGCCACTTCTTGTAGGACACAATTTTTCCTTTCCACCACCCCATTTTGTTGAGGTGTTCTAGGACAAGAAAATTCGTTCTTGTACCCTTGTTCTAGACAAAATTTTGAGAAGTTAAAATTCTCAAATTCTCCACCATGATCACTACGGATCCGGTTGATTTTGAGATTCCTTTCATTCTCTACTCTTTTGCTAAAGCCTATGATTATTCCTAGGGTTTCTTCCTTATGTTTCATGAAGAATTCCCAAGTAAATCTAGAAAAATCATCTACTATTTCTAGACAATATTTACTACCAATCATGGAGGGAGTACTATGACAATCAAATAAATCAACATGCAATAGTTCTAAAGGTAAAGCAGTACTAAGTAAAGTTTTACCTTTGTGTGATGATCTTGATTGCTTTCCTTCTTGTCATGCATCACACATTTTGTCCTTAAGATACTTGACTTTTGGCAACCCCTTGACTAGTTTCATCTTGGCTATTTTGGCAATGTTTTTCATGTTGATGTGCCCTAGCCTCCTATGCCATAGCCAACTCTCTTCTTCTTTTGCAATAAGACACTTAGTAGAAGCGTTAGTAGCATAGGATAAATCAACATAGTATATATTTGATTTCCTAAAACCTATTAACATGCAATCATTTTAATTTTTGTGTCTTATGAAGCATTTATAAGAATAAAATTGAACATCAAAATTGGCATCACATAATTGACTTACACTAAGCGAATTAAATTTCATATTTTTGACTAATAATACTTTGTGAATTGCAAGGTTTGTAGATACCTCAATTGTCCCTTTTCCTAGGATCTTAAGTTTACCACTATTTCCAAAAGACACCTTCCTTTTGCTAATGTGGTTGATTGTTGAGAATTTACTCTCATCACCGGTCATGTATTTTAAACAACCACTATCAATAATTCATAAGCATGGTCCTTCTACCTATACAACATAAAAAATGCAAGTCTTAGGCACCCAAATTTTAGGTCTGGTAGCATCAATTAAAAATTCCTTAGGGACCCAAGCCTTTCTAATCTTGCTCCTAACAGTTGATTTTCTACTCACAAGGGATGTAAAGGCTACCTCCTTTTCCTTAGGCTTATATCCTATGCCGACCTTGTTATAAATGACCCTTTGGTCCCTAAGAATCATATCAAGATATTAGGACCCATTCGTAAATTTCTCTAAGCATGCTCTTAGGTTACCTATTTCTTTTCTAAGTTCATCATTCTCATCCCTAAATGAACATGCATCATTACAAGAAATTTCTACATTCTTAATGGATCTAATTTCTACTTTTAAATCCTTAATCCTAGATTTTGATCTATTTAGTGCATTTTGAAGGCATGCAATAGTTTTATATAGTAAGTCTATTCTAGGGGAGTCCTTTACCTCATCGTCACTAGATGACGATTCGTCACTTGAGGAGGAGGAGGATGACTCTTCACTTGAGCTATCCTCCAAAGCCATGAGTGCCATGTTTCTTGTGACATGGCAAATTACTTCATCATCGGAGGAATCTTCTATGCTTTATGTATCCCATGTTTATGCCACCATTGCCTCCTCCTCCTCCTTCTCCTTCTTTTCCTTCTTCTTCTTTTCCTTCTCCTCCTTCTTTAGGTCTGGGAAATTTGGCTTGATGTGCCCTTTCTTGTTGCAACCATAACAAGTTACATTAGATGTAGAAATTGAACTAGTTGAGGTTTTACCTTTGGAGGATTGTAACATCCTCCTCACATCCTTCTTGGTGAGTTTTCTTGATCTCCCACTAAATTTCTTTACATAGTGAGCTACCTCACTAGCCAATAGCTCGTCGTCACTACTAGATGACTTCTCAGATTCGGATGAAGAAGAGACTTCTTTCTTCTCCTTCTTCTTCTTGTCCTTCTTTCCTACAAAAAGAACTACACCTTTCTCCTTGGATGAAGTGTTAGCTTGCTCGTGCAACTCAAACTCACAAAAAAGTTCATCTAATTTAACCAACGAAAGATCCCTAGATACCTTATAAACATCTACCATTGATGCCCATAAGGTTGTTCTAGGGAAGGCTTGAAGAATATACCTCACAAGGTCTCAGTTGTCGAACTTCTCACCTATCACCTTGAAGCGACCGTGCATTTGGCTTACGGTCTCGTTGGTCTACATGGCAAAGATTTGGAGTTGGCCTATCAAGAGATCTCTCTTGGCTCTTCTTGTTTCCTTCGATCTCTCGTTGAGCTCAATTAGCTTCTCCCAAAGCTCCTTTGCTGATTCGAAAGGCCCCACCTTGCCTAGTTGCTCTTTTGACAAACCACATTGAAGTGTGGTAGTTGCTTTGGTGTTAGCTTGACCCTTCTTAGCCATGTCCCTCGTTCAATCCTTGGTTGGTATAGGCACTCTGTGTTCATCGATCGGCTTCTCAAATCCATCTACAACACTAAACCAATTTTCAATATCATTCATAAGGTAGTATTCCATCCTACCTTTCCAGTAGCCAAAGTCATTGTCGTCGAAGAAAGGAGGCCTCACCGTGCTATACCCCTCTTTAAATTCCATTATACTTCGGTTGATGGTTAAATCTTCCGACGCGATCCGGGCTCTGATACCACTTGTTAGGGATCCTTGGAAGGCTAGAGGGGGGGGGTGGGGTGAATAGCCTCTTTCCAAAATCTACAAGAAATGTTAGCAGAAGCAAATACTAAACAAAAATAAGAAGCTAAGCACAAACGCTAACACGAAGCCTTTTACGTGGTTCGAAGATAATGCTCCTACTCCACGGCAATTCTTAAGGTGGATCAACCCAAAGCAATTCAACTAAGAAGTTTTTTTTTACAAGACACTCTCCTCTTCTTACAATGATGAAAATGAGATTTAGGAGAAGAGGAGGAATTAACACAAGAAAGCCTTTGAAAATTCATGGGGAGCTTGAGAATAAGGTTGGAAGATAAGCACTAGCCTTCTCAAGCACCCCAAACTCTCTTTTTATAGAGAGAGGGTTATTTTTCCTGTTGGGCCACGATCAGTCGACTGATGTATAACATCAGTCGACTGCCTTCAAAGCCAACAACTTCTGATGAGGTGAATCCGCGGAGATACGCAACCGCCATTTCCAATGGCAGCCTGATCAGTCGACTGTTCACTTCATTAGTCGATTGATGAACCGATCAGTTGAGTGATCCCTTCACGAAGTCGAGTGAGACTCCATTCTATGCCCGTCATCGACTTGATCAGTCAACTGCCGGTATTGGAAGTTGACTAATTGCAGCATCAGTCGACTGCTAGCTCTTGACAGTCGACTGATTAACAAGGGTTTCAGCCTGACTCAGTCAAGTACCTTATTAGTCAACTGCTACATCATATCAATTGACTGATACTCATCAAGTATGAGTAATTCATTCTTTAATTGACTCCCTAGACCTTGACTTAACCTTCTAGCTCTTCCTTTAGCCTTGCGCCTCTAGGATCCCTCCGAGTCCGCGACTTGTTCATCCTTTGCACTTGCTTCCAAGAGCTTCCTTTGGTTTCGTCATGTCTTGAGTTTCTCTTCGCCAAAGTACGCTTGGACTTTACGCCGCCAAGACTACATACTTGGACTTACGCTGCCAAGACTTGCCTTTGGACATCCTTTGCTAAGGTCCGCTTGAACTTTACGTTGCCAAGACTACATGTTTGGTCTTACGCCGTCAAGCCCTTTCCTTGGACTTCTTTTGCCAAGATCACACTTGGACTTTTCCTTTACCAAGTCTTCATACTTGTATTTTTATTGTCACTTAAACATGTTCACAATTAGATCACAAAATATTGCCTAACTTAGATGATTATCCAAACATCAAAACATATAAATGCTTGGGGCATTGTTGCACCAACACATGCCACTAATGAATCATGATAAAATCTAATGTACAAGTCATGTACATTTAGCTCATATACCATGGTTCAAAATAAGATTTTAAAATCATTTCAAAATCATTTTGAGAAACCTTGTTGAAGTCTATCTTTTGATAACAATCACCATTGATGAAGTTGATACAAAGTAGACTCAAAACATTTAAGTCATCATTAGTTTTGAACTTTGTATCAATCTCACAATTTAATGAGTATTTTTATATAAAAATATTTTTTACCGATAATGATTGACATAAGTATTATACATATGAAGTTTAATTATTTTTTAAATTACATATAATTACTTATGAATTATCCAAATTCAATTTTATAAACCTGATTTATGCGTTTGTAGAAATTAATCGATCATTGCTCGAGGGCAAATGACTAGTTTCGATCGAAATAACTTCGGTTGATTCGATCAGTGAACTAGGTTTGTTCAGCTATTTATTAAAAAGTTTAGGCTACCCTAACTGCTCCTAACCCTAGGATATGTTTTGGAAAGCATTGGAAGGGTGAAAATTCATTGGAAATGAGTTAAGAGAGGTGTTTAGGTTGAAAATGTTGGGTTTCCGGCACCGCGGCGAGTGTGTGTTCGAACATGTTTCGTAAACATGTGCACAGCGGAAGAAATAAAAATAATAAATCTAATTTATTACAAGACACACACCACACGCATGCATAGTACAACATGTGTTGACATAACCGCAATTTCAAATTTTGCAATAAAAGGAAATTTATACTACGTATACCTGACGTATCACGTGTAGCGGGAAAGGCATCAACCGGAGCGATCCTCGCTAGAATCGCCTCTATCAGTATCCACGCCGAGTATCTTCGGGATGACTTCCCAAAGTCATGAACCTCGTCTTCGTATGAGTCACTAGCCTCGTGTTGAAGACAATGTGATCGAGAGAAGATCACAATCCGAATCAAAAAATTCGGATTCAAAACGAGTCCTCAAAAACTCGTTTCTCCGGAGAGATATTCGTCAACCGTTTGACGAATCCTTCGTCCTCCACCTATGATGATTACCGGAGATCAAATCCCCGGCAAGTAAGCCTCTATCGGAGCTCCAAACGTCGTCCAAACGATGCTCCAACACGAAAAAAAACAAGCTGTCTAGAAAACTGGACAGCTGGTGGAGGAGTTTGCACCGGCCAAAGAGAAGAGGGCCAGCGATTCCTTGGTCACCGAAGCCAAGGAGGATCACCGGAGGGTCGCCGAAGGATTGCCGGCTGAAGCTTGGACGCCGGCAACAAGTTTGGATGGCGGCACAAAGGTGGGCAGCGGCTAGGGTTGGGCGCCGACCACTATAGGTGGAGGAGAGGGGGCGACAACTTATGGATTAGGGCTCTCATTAAACCCTTGAGCACTATTTTATAGAGAACAAATTCTCCTAATGGTTATTGGTTCATAACCAAAACCCGTTAACTCTCTCCATTAATTTAAGTTAAAATAAACCAAACCGATTTGGTCTATTTTAAGTTAAAACGAACCGAACCAACTTTGGTTCATTCGTTTAAAACAAACCAAACCCCTTTGGTTTATTCTCCACCATTGGATTAGAACCAAACCAATTTGGTTCATCCAACATGTCTTCATAAGACATGGACCATCCACGCTTCCATTGCGCCTGAAACGATTTCATGCTCGCTTCTTGTTTGGTCCAACCAAACCTAGTTTCTCTCGGTCTGAGAATCTCATTCTCAAGCTCGTTTTAAATCCTTCGGATTATGCTCGTTGTGAGTGTGACCAAATAGGTTCTCGATTTATGTTGGTCATCTATAATTAACCATTAATTATGGAACGATCATGAGTGGCACCTAGTAGTACATCATGATCCCCAATTAATTGAAAAAATCAATGGTTGATCCAGAACTATTTCTGAAAGCCTTCAGCAGCTACAATGAATCGTGCCCCATTCCCTTCACTCATCTTATACCCACTTGGTTCAGGACATGATCTATAGTGTCAGTCCCCACTAGGTTGACTACATCACACCTAGCCCAAGTATCAATTTCTCATCCTACGAATTCTAGTTACTGCACATTTATCCAAGATTACCTTGCTCTAAACATATAATGCTTTGGCCAAAGACTTTAGTAACAATCCGACGAGAGGCCATGGGTATACATCTCCTCGCAAGGAGTGGTGAATACTTTATAAGCTATTCAAACACCTTCGATCATTTCGACTTATACCCAATCATCCCGGGTCCACATCTCTTCAGAGATGCTTGCTTAAGATGTCAAAGCATAAGTCTTCATGATCAAGATGACTTGAATACTGCAAGTCAAAGGAATATCGCACTTAAGCTGCAGTAAGAACTTCATTGACATATCTATATATGCAGAGAAACATATGAAGTCTTACGGCTGGTCACTCCAATGAACTAGTTACCATAACTAGCATCCACGATTATCTCCGGACATCACAATGTCTCCAGCCAGTGAGAATCAGCTGCTTGGATACACCAAGGAGTATACCTCGTGCTAGTCTCGACAGATTTGATGGTGTCCTAATCCATCAATTTATCGACTAGGGATAATTCCGATACATCACAATTACACATGTAGAGATACTCACTAGTTGTGATCCAATCACAAATTCTGTCATGCTGTGAATCGTATCGTGGAAATTCAGTAAATGAGTTTAAGATCTAATCAAATACATGAGAACATGTATACTCAAATAGTGAATCTTCATTTATCATATAAATGGTTCAAACATAAGGCGATTGCCTTAGGACATCTCTCACATATTACTAACAAACTCCCACTTGGCCTAATACCAATCGCTACGGTATCCAATACCATAGGCTCTAACATGACCCTCAAACTTACTTTGAGGTAATGCCTTAGTCAAAGGATCCGCTAAGTTCCTTTCAATGGGGATTTTCTCGATTTCTATTTCCTTCCTACTAATGATCTCTTTGATCAGATGATAGTGGCGAAGCACATGTTTGGATCGTTGATGAGACCTTGGCTCTTTCTCTTGTGCAATTGCTCCATTGTTGTCACAGTAGATCGGTATTTCTTCAACAATGGCTGGAACCACACCAAGTTCATAAATGAACTTCTTGATCCAAACCGCTTCCTTTCTTTGCTTAGATCTTTGCAATGTATTACCTCCTCGGTGGTAGAATGCACCTTTCTTGTTTGGAACTTTTCCAACTTACTGCTCCCCCATTCAAGGTGAACACGTATCCAGACTGAGACTTGGAATCATCCTTGTCTGTCTGGAAGCTGGCATCCGTATACCCGCGTACCACCATGTCTTCTTCTCCATATATTAGGAACACATCCTTAGTTCTTCTCAAGTACTTAAGGATTGTCTTAACAGCCGCCCAATGATCCATTCTTGGATCAGACTGGTATCTACTCGTGACACTCAGAGCATACGATACATCGGGCCTCATACATAACATAGCATACATGATAGATCCTATTGCGGATGCATAGGGAATCTTACTCATGTAAATCCTCTCGTCTTCTGTGCACGGACACATAGACTTCGAAAGGTGTATCCCATGCCTGATGGGTAGGAAACCTTTCTAGGATTCTGACATGCTAAACCTCTTTAGCACTCGGTCTATATATGTAGACTGTGAAAGACCAAGCAACAGTTTCGATCTATCTCTATAGATCTTGATCCCGAGGATGTAGGTTGCTTCTCCCAGGTCTTTCATGGAGAATGTCTTGGACAATCAAATCTTAACTGACTGTATGACTGAAACATCGTTTCCCATAAGTAATATGTCATCGACATACAATACTAGGAACACGACTGCACTCCCACTAACCTTTTTGTACACACAAGGTTCATCTGGATTTTGTGAGAAATCAAACTTTTTGATTGTCTCATCAAAACGGATATTCCAGCTACTGGATGCTTGCTTTAATCCATATATGGACCGTCGCAATTTGCATATCTTGGTTTTACCAATCGATGTGAAACCCTCAGGATGTATCATATACACGTCCTCGAGCAGGTTTCCATTAAGGAAAGCTATTTTCACTTCCATTTGCCATATCTCATAATCATAATGAGACGCTATGGACAGCAGCATCCGAATGGATTTAAGCATAGCAACAGGTGAATAGGTTTCGTCATAATCAACACCTTGTTTTTGACGATATCCTTTCGCCACCAATCTAGCCTTATAGGTAATCACATTACCATCTATGTCGGTTTTCTTCTTGAAAACCCACTTGCACCCTATAGGTTTTATGCCTTCAGGTGGGTCAACCAAGTTCCAAACTTGGTTTTCATACATGGAATCCATTTCCGACTTCATGGCTTCAAGCCACTTATCCCTTTCTGAACTTGTCATAACTTCTTCATAACTGGTAGGCTCCTCATCATCAATGAGTAACACGTCATTCGATTCACTTACGAGAAATTCATATCTCTCAGGAATATTGCGTGTTCTACCAGATCTACGAATATGTGGTGTTTCAATACGTCCAGCCGATTGCTCATCACTATGAGTTATCGGCCGTTGTGCTTCACCAGGTATCTCATCAATGTCTATTTGAGTCTCTCGAGCCTCCTCAAGCTCGACGACACTCCCACTGTTTTCTTGCAAGAGAAACTCTTTCTCTAGAAACACAACATGCCTTGAAATAAACACCTTTTGTTCCACATGATGATAGAATTGGTAACCCCTTGCTTCCTTAGGGTATCCAATAAATAGACATTTATCAGAATTAGCATCAGATTTGTCTGATATGGTCTGCTTCACATAAGTAGGACAACCCCATATCTTCAAGTAAGATACATGAGGTTTCTTACTATTCCATATCTCATATAGAGTAGTGGAGACTACCTTGGTTGGTGTTGGGATGTATACTGAAAGACTAGCTCTTTTATATTAACATCTTTATTTTGAAATAAGAATCACATGATCATTGTTTGCACTTTATATTTATTATATGTGTGCATATTATCTAATATTTTACATTGTAGATAACATGGTTCTTGGTGTGGCACAGAAGATCATGTTATCAGTCCCTTGTAGAATATAAGTAGAGGCTCACAACCAAGATGGTTTTGGACAAGCCATTGGCATGGTTGTAGTGTAGCTTGGTATTGTTTTGTCTTGAACATAGAGTTACACTAGTACACTTGGTGTATTGAGCAGGACCGACATAGAGGTGATTCAATTTATTGCTGACTACATAATTGAATCGGACCTCGGATATTATGTTGTACATGCTCTTAATCCCGATATAATAACGGGCACATGTACTTAGTATTTATTTCTTTGATTTACCAGAGGGTGAGATTTCTATGGATTAAATCAATATGCCCGGTAAGTTGGGAAATGATATTATTTACACGGTGTGCCATTGATTATAGGAGGAAACCGTGTCCTATATATTAGGTTGATGATGTCCCCTTGAGGAGCTCATAAGGTTCATCATGTAAACCCTGTAGGTTGACTTAGTCAACATGATGATAAGGTTGAGTGGTACTACTCGAGGAGTTAGATGTTAATTAATTGATGGTCAGTAAATCAATTTTTTGACGGACATTCGATATCTTAAACACGGGGAGATGGATGTACAAATAATATATGGAGCCCATATTAATTTATGGGGGTTGGTGAGGTAGTTCAATGATGATCCTCTAGTGGAATGGAACATCATTGATGGATTAAGTTTGTGTGGTTCCGATCCATCGGGTGGCCAAGATCCAACTCCTCATGGTCCCTATCGTAGCCTAATATAAACCTCATGAACTCTAGATCCAATGATGGAAAAAAAAACTCTAGAACCGACGGTTGAGATTAAATCTTTAGATCCGACGGTTGGGATTAAATCCCTAGAACCGACGGTTGAGATTAAATCTCTAGATCCGACGGTTGGGATTAAATCCCTAGAACCGACGATTGAGATTAAATCTCTAGAACCGACGGTGGAGATTAAATCCCTAGAACCGACAGTGGAGATTAAATCTCTAGAACCGACGGTTGAGATTAAATCTCTAGAACCGACGGTGGAGATTTAATCTCTAGAACTGACGGTTGAGATTAAATCTCCAGATCCGATGGTTGAGATTAAATCTCTAGAACCAATGGAGGAGATTAAACCTAGGCCTAAACCTAACTCTATATATATGGGAGAATGGGTTGGGCGGCAGAGAAGGATTTGGTTTTTTGGAGATTAGGGTTTTTCCCATCAATGGCTTGGGCGGCAAGAAACCCTAAGGAGGAAACCCTAGTTAGATTAGGGTTTGGCTCCTTTGGTTGGGCGGCAAGGTTTGGAAGGAGAGGGGCGGCACCTATAGGAGAAGAGCTCTTCTTCTTCCTAGGTAAGGTGGTCGGTTCCTAGATCTCTTCCTTCCACCTTGGTTGGGCGGCAAGAAAGCCTAAGGAGGAAACCCTAATTAGGGTTTGGCTCCTATGGTTGGGCAGCTAGGGTTTGCAAGAAGGTGGGCGGCAACTATAGGAGAGGAGCTCTTCTTCTTCCTAGGGTGTGGCCGGCTCCTTCCTCTATTCCCTCCACCTTGACCGGCGCCCAACATATTCCCTTTCTCCTCTTCACTTCATCTTGGCCGGCGACACTAGAAGCTAGGGTTTGTCCCTAGTTTAATTCCTTGGTGGTTTCCATTTAGTTCTCTCTATTCTTGGGGCCGGTGCCATCAATCCTTTGTGGATTGGTGGTTGGCTCAAGCAAGAAGGGAAGGAGAGTTCTTCTTTCTTGGATTGAAGAAGATCTAGGAAGCTTTAACTTGTGGAGGATCTTCGCCCACACGAAGTCTACAAGGAGGTTAGGACATACGATTGAAGATCAAGAGGTATAAAAGTTGTATAACTTTTATTATTGATCTTTGCATGTTCTTATTGATATGCTAGCTTATGTTCTTTATGTTAGTATGTGTTGATTATACTAGTTTACATTTGTATGTATTTGTATAATCATGGTCCCCGAAGATAAACACAAAAACCGGCGATCCGTCTGTCGTCTCTTCTGCGGCTAACCAACTAGAAGAGTTGTGTTGCTTGAACAACTAGTTTGTTCAAGCGATCGCTCAAGTTGTTAGCACGACGACAAATTGGTTGTGCTTAGGAAACTCATCCCATCCGGATTAGTTTTCATTAGTGAAAATTTTAATCCGGGGACATGGGAGCCAATGAGCCTCCGAGCTAGCATGATTTACCTAATAGTTGGCATTCTGTTTAACAAGTAAACAACTGTCTGAAGTGCATAGCCCCAAAAGGACTTGGGAAGACTCGTATGATTCATCATTAACCTGACCATGTCCAACAAGGTCCAGTTACGCCTCTCAGATACACCATTATGCTGTGGTGTATATGGCGGAGTCCATTAAGACAATATACCATTGTCTCTTAGATAATCTAGAAACTCTTGACTTAAGTATTTACCACCTTGATCCGATCGAAGTATTTTAATACTCTTGTCATGTTTTTTCTCTACTTCATTTCTGAACTCTTTGAACCTTTCAAAGGCTTCAGACTTGTGTTTCATCAAGAACACGTACCCAAATCGTAAGTGATCATCGGTGAAGGTAATGAAGTAGCTATAGCCTCCTAAAGCTTGAGTTGACATAGGTCCACATACATCAGTATGTATTAGACCTAGCAACTCTCCCACTTGTTCACCTTTTCCTATAAAAGGTAACTTAGTCATCTTGCCTTTTAAGCATGATTCGCATGTATCATATGAATCCAATTCAAACGATTCCAGAATTCCACATCGGTGTAATTCGGACATGCGTTTCTTGCTTGCATGGCCAAGACGACAATGCCACATGTAGGAGTCTAATTGATCATCCTTTTGAGCACGCTTGTTGCTCGCTTCGATATTAAAAATGTCACTGGATACGTCCAACGTATAAATACCATTGCTCAGAGTTCCAGTTCCATAAAGTACGCCATTCAAAGTTATATAACAACAATTGTTAATAAACGTCAAATGGTAACCATTTCTATTTAAGCAGGAAATAGAAACAATGTTCTTTATTAGAGAAGAAACAAAATAGCAATTGTCCAGTTCCAAGACTAGTCCACTAGGGAGCTTCAGCAAATAAGTTCCGATGGCGACCGCAGCAACCTTTGCTCCATTACCAACTCGCAAATTTGACTCCCCTATGATGAGTCTTCTTCTATTCCTTAGCCCCTGTATGTCATTACATATATGTGAGCCACACCCAGTATCAATACCCAAGTGTCTAAGGAAATAGAATGACAATCAATAACGAAGATACCTGAAGAGGATGGGGCATCAGATGCCTTCTTCTTCTTCACGGACTCAAGATAAATCTTACAGTTTCTTCGCCAGTGGCCTTCCTTGCCACAATGATGGCAAGTGCCCTTTTGTACTGGTTCTGCCGTCTCAGCCTTCTTGTTCTTCCCTTTCTTCTGTTCCTTTGCCTTCCTCTTAGAACCTTTCTTTGAGGAATCAACTAACAGAACCGCCTTCTCCTCATGCTTCACAGAAGGCTCTACAGTCTTCAGCATATTGAGGAGCTCAGGAATAGTGGATTCTAATTTGTTCATCCAATAGTTCATCACAAATTGTGAGAAACTCTTGGGTAAACTGTTGGATCGATGCGGTTCGCTAGAGGGGGGGTGAATAGCGAAACAAAACTTTTACGAAATCATTCTTTGAAAGTCGAATAGATAATTTGCAGCGGAAATAAAAACAATAAATAAAAGAGACAATTCTTTTTACTTGGTTCGTAGCCTTCAGCTACTACTCCAAGGCCCTAGTGGTCCTTGACCACGCACGGAGGGCAAAATACTAAACGAACTCCTCCTCGTTGGAGGTAGGAGTTAATCGATACAAGAACAAAAACTTGAGGTAGAGGGACACTCCCCCTCTCCTCGTTATGATAGAAAAAGAGCTTTGAAAAAGTAAATGAACAACGAATATAAATCTAAAACCGACGTACAAAAACTAAAAGAAAATTAAACCTAGCGTCGGAGAAGAAGAACTTCGTTGTCGGAGAGATGTAGCTTTGCGGAGGCTCTTGGAAGCTTAGAATTGATGAATAAACCCTAGGATTGACCCTCCTTTTATAGCCTTTGAGCCCCTTTTCGAGAGGAACCCTAGCCAATCAAAATTGAGCACCAATCTCCTTGAAATGGGGTGATAAGCCTTGACTCCTCGAACCGATCATTGACCATCAGTCGACTGATGGCCATCATCGATCGATCGATGGCGACATCGAATCTTGACCTCGAGCGATGAAATCTGTGGCAGTCAAGTCCTCCAAGCTGGCAGTTCACTGATACTAGCTGCAAGGCAAAGTTAGCTCAAGGAAAACATTATTTCGACGACCTTCGATCGTCCGATCTCAACCTAGACCATCGATGGGATGTCTTTGGTCGGATCTACGCTTAAGACCATCCCCGTAAGGAGAATACGACCTCACTTACGCTTGCACACATGAGCTTACATCGATACTTACCATGTCACTTTTGCTTCTGGCCTTCCACTCGATTCCTTTGGCTCCCTCCGAAGTCACTCGAGTGTCGCCCGACCACCCGGCTTCTTCCGGGTGTCGCTAGCCTTCAGCTCCAGCTTTAGCAATCTTCTGCACACTCGATTTAGCTCATGAGATAACGACATGAGCTTAACTTTGTATCGTTTTCTATAATCAAAACTCAGGTTCGACCTAGGTGCCTACTGCACCAACAATCTCCCCCTTTTTGATTTATGGCAAACCCACATACAAAGTTAAGTAAATAGCAAGCATGAAGAATAATGTGCATTAGAAACAAACAAAAAATAAAGAAGATTAAGTTGGAGTAGTAAGGATTTTCTTCAAGTACTCCCCCTTGAGGAAACCTCCCCCTTGACCGAGGGTGAGTCTTGAAGAAAGACCTTAATCCTCCCCTTGAGGGTTGCTTTAAGTAATTACTTAAAGTTAGCCTTAGTAAAACGTTTAAGTTAAGAGTTCTTCTTAACTTGGCCCTTTCTCCCCCTTAAGTAAAACATTAAAAATAAGTAAAACGTTGATGGCACAAATAAGTTTAAGTTAAGAATTCTCTTAACTTGGCCTTTAATAAGTTTTCAAAACTTAAAGTTAAGTAAGAGTTAAACAAAAAAAATTTAAAAATTTGACCCCTTAACTTTGGCCTTTTCTCCCCCTTTTGCCATATATCGAAAAGAGTGAGGGTGTATGTGGAAAACAAAAATAAGTGTTAAATTTAAAGTCCAAGCATGTTCCACATTATTTTGAAAATAATATATTGAAAATAAGTTCATCTATAAAATGTTTGACTCATATCTGGCTTGATTGATATAAAAGATCAACCGGTCCTGGTCAGAGTCGGTTAGTATGTATGATTATACTCCGTGGTTCATGGCGATGCACTAGCTCTACATCTGGAACGAGGAGTAAAGTCCTAACATCTCACGCCCATCTACGTGGCTAAGTACACAAACACATTAGTCCTATGTGTTGTGAGATGTATTGTCTCCTTAAATCTATAGGTGCATGATATCTAAGGTATGTCCTATACTAGTTCCTTAAAAAAAAAAATTAAGAAATAGTAGTAAGAAATTATAATTTGCAAGTTCCTATTCTACTACGCACATGCCCAATTTTCATCTTAATAGACTAAATTCGGCTTCGGGTAGGGGTTTAGTAAATAGGTCTGCTAAGTTAGACTTTGATTCGACATATTCGAGTTGTATGGCTTCGTTGGCCACATGTTCTCGAATGAAATGGTATTTGACCTCTATATGTTTGGTCCTAGAGTGACATCGGATTCTTTGTAAGATTAATTGAACTAATGTTATCTACGTGAAGTATAGTATTTGTAAAGTCTAACTTAAAGTCGCGGAGAGTGTGCTTCATCCAAAGAAGCTGCGTGACACACTCACCCATCGCGATGTATTCGGCTTCGGTGGTAGATAAAGCAACACAGTGTTGCTTCCTACTGCACCAACTCACTAGACTAGAGCCGAGAAGTTGACAACAACCACTCGTACTCTTTCTATCGAGCTTACTACCGGCATAGTCCGAATCGGAGTAGCCGGTTAGTTCGAACTCGGTAGATCTAGGATACCAAATATCGACATTAAGTGTACCCTTTAGATATCTAAGGATGCAATTGACTAGAGTTAGGTGAGACTCCTTGGCACAGGTTTGAAACCTGGCGCACATACTTACTGCAAATAAGATATCAGGTCGGCTTGCAGTTAAGTAAAGGAAACTCCCTATTACGCTCCTATAGTATTTTAAATCAATTTGGTTTCCAATTATATCTTCTTCTATATTAACATTTGTTTCCATTGGGGTATTAATAATTTTAGAGTCTTGCATTCCAAAGCGTTTAATTAATTCCCTAGTATATTTGCGTTGATGTAGGTATATTCCATCTTTAGTTTGTTTAATTTGTAATCCTAAGAAGAAACTTAATTCGCCTACTAAATTCATTTCAAATTCGCTTTCCATAAGTGAAATAAACTCATTTAGTAGGATTGAGTTGGTGGTTCCGAAAATAATATCATCTACGTAGATTTGGGCTATGAATATGTCTTTACCTAAGGTTTTTACGAAAAGGGTTGGGTCAACTACACCTTGGTTAAAGCCTTTGGACTTAAGATAAATCGAAAGTCTTTCATACCAAGCTCGCGGAGCTTGTTTAAGTCCATAAAGTGCTTTCTTTAATCTAAGGACATGATCGGGTTTGTCTAAACTTTCGAAACCGTGGGGTTGACTAACGTAAACTTCTTCTTTAATGTATCCATTTAAGAATGCAGATTTCACATCCATTTGAAACAATTTAAATCCTCGATGTGCTGCATATGCTAATAGCATTCGAATGGACTCTAATCTAGCTACTGGGGCATAGGTCTCGTCGTAATCTAAACCTTCGACTTGACTAAACCCTTTAGCAACTAGTCTAGCTTTATTTCTAACTACTTCACCTTTATCATCAATTTTATTTCTAAACACCCACCTTGTTCCAATGATTGTTTTATCTTTAGGTGGTGGTACTAATTCCCATACTTCGTTCCTAGTGTATTGAGACAACTCTTCTTGCATTGCAATAATCCAATCGGGATCAAAAAGAGCTTGGTCAATAGTTTTGGGTTCAATTTTAGAAATCAAAGATATTTGACTAAGGTTTCTGTATGAAGCTCTAGTTTGAACTCCTAGACTTGGATCACCTATCACTTGGTTGATAGGATGATTCGTTTGAGTCCTAGTTGGATTTGGGTTTGAGTCTACAACTTGATCCATAGGATGACTCGTTTGAGTTCTAGTTTGGTTGGAGTCATCTATCACTTGGTCGATAGAGTGACTTGGTTGACTTAGGTTAGGATTAACACTAGACCTGATTTCCGGATCAGAGTTAGGTCTAGTATGAGTCGGCTCGCTAATTGGGGTTGCCGGGGGTTTTGTAGGTTCGTGTCCTTCATCAAATACTACATTGATAGTCTCCTCGACTCTAAGGGTGTCATGGTTATATACTCTATAAGCTCTACTTGTAGTCGAGTATCCTAGAAAGATTTCGGTCGTGGTTTTGGATGTAAATTTCCCTAGGTAATCCTTAGTGTTTAGGATATGTACCTTACACCCAAATACCCTAAAGTACTTGATGTTAGGTATTTTATCATGATAAATCTCGTATGAGGTCTTAAGGTGCCTCTTTACCATAAGGATTCTATTTTGGACATAGCATGTCGTACTCACCGCTTCCGCCCAAAACCTATCGGGTAGGTTATACTCATTTAACATTGTTCTAGCGGCTTCTTGTAGGGTTCTATTTTTGCGTTCTACTAGGCCATTTTGTTGTGGAGTTCTAGGGCAAGAGAACTCGTGGTGGTATCCATTTAGGTTACAGAATTCTGTAAACCTATGGTTTTCGAATTCACCACCATGATCAGTCCTAAGTCTTTTGATTTTAATGTTTTGTTGATTTTCTATTAACTTAAATAGGTTGATTAATTGATCTAGGGTATCACTTTTTTGTTTGATGAACCTAACCCAAGTAAATCTAGAATAGTCATCAATTATGACTAAGAAGAATTTACTTCCGTTAAGTGACTTAGCTCCGTGTGAATCAAATAGATCCATGTGTAGGAGCTCAAGCACACATTTGGTTCATTCTTGACTAGTTAGTTGATGTTGTGTCCTAGATTGTTTACCTTGCTGACAAGCATTACATATTTTATTATCCAAGTTATTGAGGTTAGGCAAACCTCTAACTAAGTCACTCTGACTCATCTTGTGGATGAGTCTTGGGTGTGAGTGACCGAGTCGTCGGTGCCACAACCATGATTCCTCTTGCCGTGTTATAAGACACTTGGTTGAGGAGTTAGTTAAGTTAATAGTGTAAATGTTGTTATTTCTAGTTCCCTTAAGAATTGTTTTAGAGGTTTCGTTTGTATTAATTACGCATTCATTTTCTAGAAATATGACATTATAGTTATTATCACACAATTGGCTTACACTGAGAAGATTATATTGAAAATTTTCTACTAATAAAACGTTTTGAATGACAAAATTTGAGTTAATCTCAATATCACCTGATCCGATGATTTTGAGCTTGCCGTTATTTCCGAAGGCTACGGATCCTTGTCGTTTGAATCGAAGCTTCGAAAACTTGAGTTGATCCCCGGTCATGTGTCGAGAGCAACCACTGTCCAACATCCATTGATCCTACACGCAAGGTAGTTGGATCGGATATTGGATTTATTAAAAATTGGTTGAAAATTTATTAACCTAAATCATCTCACCCATGTCTACATGATCAAACATGTTAATCCTATATGTTCTTGTGAGATGACTTCCAATTTTAGTTAAATTAAATTTAAAGACTTAAACACTTGTCAACCTAGTGTTAGATTCGGATTTGACCTTAGGTTCATCAAGTCACCTTTTCAAGATCATGGCTTCCAGGTCGTGGCGAGGCACAGATGTCTTCTTTGATCGAAAAAATGACCACTTCCTTAGACAAAGCCATTTTCAAGAAAATAGAGACTTGACTCACCTAAGACCACTTCCTGGTCTAACTAGTCTAGGATACGGCGAGGTAGCTTCAGCTAGTTTCGCTGGGTCAGGTGCACTGAACTAGATACGCCTTATCTAGCTCGAATACACAAGACTCCACTTTCTTAGCGTACTATCATCTCGCTGCGTCCTGGTACTATGTTATCAAGTATTGATGAGTTATAGTCCTATCTAACCATTCTAAAAAGAAAATTCAAACTAAATAAAAACCTAAGCATGCAATTTCTAAGTTAAAACGCAAACAAATTTCGTACTAGCTCCCCCTGGACCTTTGAATCGATTTGGTCTCTCCACATAGTGGATTTGGTCCTTGGGAACCCAGTACTGGTTTGATCCTAAGTTTGAAATCAAGGTGGTCTTAGGGACCCATGCTTGGACACGTTTTTTATGTCGACTTACGATTGACATATACGACTTATTGGTCGTGTTTGAGCTAAAACCTAGTCCGACCTTGTTGTACACGGCCCTTTGCGATCCAAGTAGGAGGTCAAGTCCTTTGGATCCCAAAGTAAACCTTTCCAATGTATTCCTAAGATCTTCGACTTGACTTTTCAAGAGTGAGTTCTCAACTTCGAGTTTTTCAACCCGAGTTGAGTCCTTCTCTTGAACTCGACTAGTCGAAGAGGTTAGGGAGACCTCGTGTTTGAGGAGTTTAACTTCCTCAACCAGGGTCTCGACCTTGGACTCGGACTTAGCTAACTTTCTATTTAAAAACTTAATTGCACTATAAAGTGTAGTAATAAGAGACCGACTTACCTTGAGTGTATCTTTTGAACCAGATGCGTATCCGTGGCTCGTCTTGAATAGTGCTTCGCAGTCAGACTCGTCTTCGGTTTTCGATTCAATTTCCAGTTCCGACTCCGTCTCTGATTCCACTAGTTTAGCCATGAGGACTCGATCGTTATCTTCTTCCTCGGAAGCTTCTTCCCAAGTAGCGTTGAGTGCCTTTTTATGTTTTGGTGCCTTGCTCTTGAGTCTTGGGCATTCGGACTTACTGTGTCCAAACCTGTTGCATTCATAACATCTTATGTTTGAACTTTTAGGCTTACCTTCGTTGGGTCGAGTGACGACTCATTTTCGGCCCTTGACTATCCTCCGAACTAGGTTGACTAGTTCGACTTCCATTTCCGAGTCGACCTCCGAATCCGACTCATCCTCTTCTTCCTTCGGGGGTGGCTTGCTTGCGGTTTTCTTCCTCGAACCTACAAAAAGTGCTATACCCTTCTTGGGTTCCGAGTTAGACTGCTCATGAAGTTCGAAATCAGAAAAGAGTTCATCTAACCTAAGTTTAGAAAGATCCTTGGAGACCTTGTAGGCATCGACCATGGATGCCCACAAGGTAGTCCTCGGAAAAGAGTTTAGAACATACCTTATAAGGTCGCAGTTTTCGACCTTTTGCCCAATTGCGTGTAGGTTGTTGACTATGTCTTGGACACGGGCGTGGAGTTGCATCGCGGACTCATGTTCCTACATTTTTAGGTTATATAGTTTATTGAATAGAAGATCACGCTTACATACCTTGGCTTCATCGGTCCCTTCGTGTAGCTCCACTAGTTTTGTCCAAAGGTCCTTTGCGCTTATGAAGGGGCCGACGCGATTTAGCTCTTCCTTAGACAAGCCGCATTGGAGGATTTGTGTTGCCTTGGCATCGGCTTCGACTTGTCTTTTTGTCGCAATGGTCCATTGGTCATAATCCAAGGATTCACCCACTTCGTTAGTCGGAAGTGTGAATCCCGTTTAGATTATGATCCACATCTCGATTTGGGTTTTGAGAAAGCATTCTATCCGACCCTTCCAATAACGGAAGTCATCTCTGTTGTAGGAAGGAGGTCAGACGGTGCTAAAACCCTCGAGATGGGCCATTAGAACAAAAGACACAAGGAGACGAAGACGAAGAAACTAGCAACGACAAAAACACAAAAAAGTACCAAGACTCACGTCTTGGATTAGTAGTGCGGGAGTAAAACTAACAAAGCGAAATAAATCTGAAATAAACAGAATTAAAAAGAAAAAAAAATCTATAAAATGGCTAGATTGGTGGTTTCACAAAATCTTAGCAACCCCCGGCTCTGATACCAATTGTTGGATCGATGCGGTTCGCTAGAGGGGGGGGGTGAATAGTGAAACAAAACTTTTACAAAATCGTTCTTTGAAAGTCGAATAGATAATTTGCAGCGGAAATAAAAACAATAAATAAAAGAGACAATTCTTTTTACTTGGTTCGTAGCCTTCGGCTACTACTCCAAGGCCCTAGTGGTCCTTGACCATGAATGGAGGGAAAAATACTAAATGAACTCCTCCTCGTTGGAGGTAGGAGTTAATCAATACAAGAACAAAAACTTGAGGTAGAGGGACACTCCTCCTCTCCTCGTTATGATAGAAAAAGAGCTTCAAAAAAGTAAATGAACAACGAATATAAATCTAAAATCGACGTACAAAAACTAAAAAAAAATTAAACCTAGCGTCGGAGAAGAAGAACTTCGTTGTCGGAGAGTTGTAGCTTTGCGGAGGCTCTTGGAAGCTTAGAATTGATGAATAAACCCTAGGATTGGCCCTCCTTTTATAGCCTTTGAGCCCCTTTTCGAGAGGAACCCTAGCCAATCAAAATTGAGCACCAATCTCCTTGAAATGGGGTGATAAGCCTTGACTCCTCGAACCTGATCATTGACCATCACTCGACTGATGGCCATCATCAGTCGACTGATGGCAGCATCAGTCGAATGCTGACCTCAGGCAATCGACTGTTTGACGGCAATCGAGTCCTCCAAGCTGGCAGTCGACTGATACTAGCTGCAAGGCAAAGTTAGCTCAAGGAAAACATTATTTCGACGGCCTTCGACCATCCGATCTCGACCTAGACCATCGATGGGATGTCTTTGGTCGGATCTACACTTAAAACCATCCCCGTAAGGAGGATACGACCTCACTTACACTCGCACACACGAGCTTACCTTGATACTTACCATGTCGCTTTTGCTTCCGGCCTTCCACTCGATTCCTTCGGCTCCCTCCGAAGTCACTCGAGTGTCGCCCGACCACCCAGCTTCTTCCGAGTGTCGCTAGCCTTCAGCTCCAGCTTTAGCAATCTTCTGCACACTCGATTCAGCTCGTGAGATAACGACATGAGCTTAACTTTGTATCGTTTGCTATAATCAAAACTCAGGTTCGACCTAGGTGCCTACTGCACCAACATAAACAATGCAAAATTAAGTCAATACTTAATTCATGATCCATCACAAACCCGAGGGTGGCCAGCCGCTCGATGTACTTGTTCATCTTTAGCACAAACTGCACTACAGACGAACCTTCTTGCATCTTAAAGGTGAATAGGAGCCTGGAGACTTCGAACCTTTCGGATCTCGCTTGCTTATCAAACAACTCATGAAGATGGAAGACTATGGTATTAGCATCCATATGCTCATGCTGATTTTGCAGCTCAGGTACCATCGCAGTTAGCATGATGCAACTCGCCAGTTTAGAATCTGCCACATGTTTCTAATAGGCCAACAATTGGTCTGGAGTTGCATCGTCCCTAGGACGGTTGGAAAGAGGCTCTTCAAGGACATACGCTAGCTTTTCCACCTTGAGAACAATTCTCAAGTTTCTAAGCCAGTCCAGGAAGTTAGGCCAAGTTAATTTGTTTGAATCCAAAATGGAACGCAAATTCAAAGACATCATGATCAATCGATTAACCTAGAAATACAAAATGAGCATATATGAGAAAATGATTTTAAAATGCATCAACATACATTTATAAATCTCATTCATTTTTCGAATTTTAAAAACCCCAAAATCACATCGGGAGATCGTAGGTCCATCTCTGAATGGGCTGATATCCTACATAGATATGAACAACCTTGTAGAGAGTCCAACAAGCCATTCATAACTACAATGGTAGGTATCAAATATACCGATTGCATATCACATATATGCAACTATCACAATGTGCTATCAACTTATTGAATGTTCACACATACATCGGGTTGTTAACACATTAACAAGTATGCATTATATGCATAACACCCAACTTCACCTCCCTTCACATCGACCTTGGAGAGAGTCCAACAAGCCGATGCTCCAGGTTAAAGCCAACCCATTAATCAAGACATAGTTTTAATATGGTTAGAGCGCATTCAACCAATTAGCCCAGCTTGGAGAGAGTCCAACAACCAAAGCTAACGATTGACCTCTGACTCTTACCATATTAGTATTAAACTATTCTATGGTTTGAACATGTTCGGGTTCGAGCCGGGCTTGGAGAGAGTCCAACAACCCAAACAAGAAACGGAACTCTGGTTCTAACCATATTAATGGAAGGTGTAGGCTTTAATATTGAGTAAGGGTTTTTATGCCTCATCCTCTTTGCATGCAAATAACTATTATCTACATGGCATGACATACATGACATACATCTACATGTCACGACACGCATGACATAATGATATGCTTCTAATGCAATTACATGACATACAATTATGATATGTACAAAATTTCCTTATATGTCATAACTATTTATGAAAATAAAATATATTTGAGATTTGATTCTCCAAATCAAATCATGATTAAATTAGAAAACAAATTTCTAAATCTAATAACATATTTTATTTGTGGAAAGTGTTGATTAAGGAAAGTCAATTTAGGAAACAAATTTCCTAAATCATCAAAACTACTTATGGAAATAAAATATTTTAAGATTTGATTTCCAAAATCAAATCATAGTTAAATTAAGAAATAAATTTCCAAATCTAATCAAATATTTTATTTATGAAAAATATCAATTTCCATAAATACTTCTAACTTTCCAAAAGTAGAAGATTTCCATAAATACTTCTAGACTTTCCAAAACTAAAAATTTCCATAAATACTTCTAACTTTCCAAAAGTAGAAAATTTCCATAAATACCATTACGACTATCACAAAACAATTTTATGATTATGTCGAAACACAATATGGGCTCTGATACCACTGTTGGGTTTCCGGCACCGCGGAGAGAGTGTGTTCGAATATGTTTCGTAAACATGTGCATAGTGGAAGAAATAAAAATAATAAATCTAATTTATTACAACACACACACCACACGCATGCATAGTAAAACATGTGTAGACATAACTGCAATTTCAAATTTTGCAATAAAAAGAAATTTATACTACATATACCTGACGTATCACGTGTAGCGGGAAAGACATCAACCGGAGCAATCCTCGCTAGAATCGCCTCTATCCGTATCCACGCCAAGTATCTTCGGGATGACTTCACAAAGTCACGAACCTCATCTTCAAACGAGTCACTAGCCTCGTGTCGAAGACGATGTGATCGAGAGAAGATCACAATCCGAATCAAAAAAATCGGATTCAAAATGAGTCCTCAAAAACTCGTTTCTCCGGAGAGGTATTCGTCAACCGTTTGACGAATCCTTCGTCCTCCACCTATGATGATTACCGGAGATCAAATCACCGGCAAGTAAGCCACTATCGGAGCTCCAAACGTCATCCAAACAACGCTCCGACACGAAGAAAACAAGCTGTCCAGAAAACTTGACAGCTTGGTGGAGGAGTTTGCGCCGGCCAAAGAGAAGAGGGCCAGCGATTCCTTGGTCACCGAAGCCAAGGAGGATTACCGGAGGGTCGCCGGAGGATCGCCATCTGAAGCTTGGATGCCGGCAACAAGTTTGGACAGCAGCACAAAGGTGGGCGGCGGCTAGGGTTGGGCGCCGACCACTATAGGAGGAGGAGAGGGGGCGGCAACTTATGGATTAGTGCTCTCTTTAAACCCTTGAACCTTATTTTATAGAGAACAAATTCTCTTAATGGTTATTGGTTCATAACCAAAACCCGTTAACCCGCTCCATTAATTTAAGTTAAAATAAACCAAACCGATTTGGTCTATTTTAAGTTAATACGAACCGAACCAACTTTGGTTCATTCATTTAAAACAAACCAAACCCCTTTGGTTTATTCTCTACCATTGGATTAGAACCAAACCAATTTGGTTCATCCAACATGTCTTCATAAGACACAGCCCATCCACGCTTCCATTGCGCCTGAAACGATTTCATGCTCGCTCCTTGTTTGGTCCAACCAAACCTAGTTTCTCTTGGTCTGAGAATCTCATTCTCAAGCTCGTTTTAAATCCTTCGGATTATGCTCGTTGTGCATGTGACCAAATAGGTTCTCGATTTATGTTGGCCGTCTATAATTAATCATTAATTATAGAACGATCATAAGTGTCACCTAGTAGTATATCATGATCCCCAATTAACCGAAAAGATCAACAGATGATCCAGAACTATTTCTGAAACCCTTCAGCATCTACAATGAATCGTGCCCCATTCCCTTCACTCATCTTATACCCACTTGGTTCAGGACATGGTCTATAGTGTTAGTCCCCACTAGGTTGACTACGTCACACCTAGCCTAAGTATCAATTCCTCGTCCTATGAATTCTAGTTACTGCACATGTATCCAAGAGTACCTTACTCTAAACATGTAATGCTTTGGCCAAAGATTTTAGTAACAATCCGATGAGAGGCCATGGGTATACATCTCCTCTCAAGGAGTGGTGAATCCTTTATAGGCTATTCAAACACCTTCGATCATTTCGAATTATACCCAATCATCCCGGGTCCACATCTCCTCAGAGATGCTTGCTTAAGATGTCAAAGCATAAGTCTTCATGATCAAGATGACTTGAATACCGCAAGTCAAAGGAACATCGCACTTAAGATGCAGTAAGAACTTTATTGACATATCTATATATGCAGAGAACCATATGAAGTCTTACGGCTGGTCACTCCAATGAACTAGTTACCATAACTAGCATCCACGATTATCTCCAGACATCACAATGTCTCTAGACAGTGAGAATCAGCTGCTTGGATACACCAAGGAGTATACCTCGTGCTAGTCTCGACAGATTTGATGGTGTCCTAATCCATCAATTCATCGACTTGGGATAATTCCAATACATCATAATTACACATGTAGAGATACTCACTAGTTGTGATCCAATCACAAATTCTCTCATGCTGTGAATTGTATTGTGGACATTCAGTAAATGAGTTTAAGATCTAATCAAATACATGAGAACATGTATACTCAAATAGTGAATCTTTATTTATCATATAAATGGTTCAAACATAAGGCAATTGCCTTAGGACATCTCTCACATATTACTAACAAAAAATCAAATATTAAGGGAGGTGAAAGTTCAATGTTGAATCTTTATGCTTAATTTCGATTGTTTAGAGTTCTTATTGGCTTAGGGTCTCTCCAAGGACATTGTTAGTACAATGGTCAAGGGGGAGAAAGCCTTCAGGGAGAGGTTATCCATCAAGGAATGATGGATTGAGTTTTTCTTCAATGGGGGAGAAATGAAGGATTTGTGTTAGGAAACCCTCATTGTGCTTACCAAAGGGAAAAATTGGAGAAGTGATGATTGTCTCTCATTTAGTGATATGAGACTTATCCCTATGAAGAGTGAAGGCACCCTAAATATTTTTGGACCAAGGGGGAGAATATAAGATGTCATTGGGATATGAGACATGGATACCCTTGGTAGTCTTTTTGATGTATGCCAAAGGGGGAGAAGTGAGGTTTAAGTTAGGTAAACCTTCACTATGCTTTGGCATTGGAAGAGTTAAGTTGGAGCTTATTGGTTAGCCTAACTTAAAGGTGTTGTCAAACATCAAAAAGGGGGAGATTGTTGGTGCAATCGGCACAAGTTATGATTGACCAAACTCGAGTTTGACTCGAGTAGTGTTTTGATGTTTGACAATAGTTTGACCATTGTTTGACAATGAGTTGATCATATGATTGACATGGGTTTGGTTATATGAGGAGATAGCTTTATGCGGAGATTGTTGAAGCAATCAGCCTCAAGATAAGGTTAACCTAGCTCGAGTAGGACTCGAGAGAAGTCCATGTCTTGGGTACTTGGCATGAAAAGTCCAAGCATGGGTTTTGGCAATGGTAAAGTCCAAGTCATGGGTACTTGGCAATTGGAAAGTCCAAGTCATGGGTACTTGGCAATTGGAAATTCCAAGCATGGGTCTTGACAATGGAAAGTCCAAGTCATGGGTTGGTAAGGGAAGTCCAAATGTATAGTTTTGGTGGCATAATTCCAAGTGTGTAGTCTTGGCAGCATAAAGTTCAAGTGAACTTTGGCAGTGAATGTCTAAGTATGGGTGCTTGGCAATTAGAAAGTCCAAGGGTGTGATATTGGCGTCGTAAAGTCCAAGCATATAGTCTTGGCAGCATAAGTCTAATGTTTGGCAGCGTAAAGTCCAAGAATGAAGTCTTGGAAGCATAAGTCCAAATGTACCTTGGCAAGGAATCCGGTTAGCATGACATAGCCGATGGAGGCACTTGAAGGCTAGTGCAAGGATGAAGAGTCACAGACTCAAGGGATCTGAGAGGCGTGAGGCTGATGGAAGTGGGCTGAAGGCTTAGGTCTAGGCTAAGGGTATTTATCAAGCATGAGGGGATCATACTTGGGGTTAAACCTCATTGTTGAGGTTATCAATCGACTGGGGTATTAGACAGTCGACTTGCCGAGTGCTTAACATTTGGAAGCCTAGTTGACTTAGAGCAGTCGATTGGTAGAGCAGTCAACTAGAATTAAGTAGCCAGGGCACAGAATATCCCGTAGTCAACTGGCCAGTCGACTACTGGGTTGATAGTCGATTGCTGGTAAGGGTAGTTGATTGCTGGGGTATACATTGTGTATGTTCCAGTGTAGATGGAACCATTGTGAGACAACGGATAGGAGAACAGTCGACTGGTGTCTTTTGGTAGTCGACTACTAGGTACGAAATCAACCCGATGCAAGTTATAAAAGTAGCTCGAGATAGAGGATTTTGCACTGATTTTTGAGGTCATTTTAGGGAGGAATTGATGTTGCATTCCAGATCTTCAAGAGCCTTTCAAAGCAATCATCAAGCAAGCAAAGTATTCAAGTTCTTGTAAAGAATTCTTTACATTGTTATTGTATTTTCATTGTATTTGCTCACATTTCATTCTTATTGTTGTAAGATATTTGTATGAAGTTTCTTCACCTCCGGTGTCATATCGAGAAGGAGAGGTTTATTAGTGGTGGTGTGCATCATTGAGCTCACTATTGAGCTTGACCCATTGAGTAGAAACCCTAGTTCTGAACTACGTTAAGTCATTATGTTTCATTGTGCTTGAGTTTGTTTTGTATTTCATTTATATTTGTTTCCGTTGCATACTAAAAAAACTTGTAGACGAGCACGAACGTATTCGACACGATCGAAAGTAACGAAATCGATGAACCGTTATTCACCCCCCTCTAGTGTGACCACATCAGTCCCTACATAGTGAAGCCGACTGCCGCTGTGGGGCTTAGATTTTAGACTGGGTGCTTGCCATTATGCGGCTCAGAAAACAACCATGGTGCTCGACAGTCGACTGGCCACTGTGAGCTCAGGAAATTGAAGGGTGCTCAGGCAATCAATTGTTGTGGAGAGCAGTCGACTGGTAGGTGCTCAGGATGTTTGAAGAGTTGTCGAGCAAAGTGAGAAATAGTAGCTCCGACAAGCAGTCGACTTTGTTGTAGAGCAGTCGACTAGAGGCTTAATAGCGGCAAGTCCAAAGGAAGGTGCACTCAACCAACGCCTCGACTAGAACTCAGTTGAGGTGGCACCTCGACTGGTGAAGTTACCATTGAGTGGTAATGGTAAAAAATCAACCTGACGGGAGGCCTATAAGAAGGGGAGATTAAGGAGGATTTCGAAGTCAGTTCTTGACGGTTTTAAAGGGGAAATGTTGTTGTGATTCCAGACCTTCTAAGCATCTCAAAACAACCAATAAGATCAAGCAAAACTCTCTTCATTTGTAAAGTGCTCTTGTATTTACAGTCTATTTCTTTACATTGTATTTGCTTGTTTTGTTATAAGCTTTATTGTAAGAGGTTTCTCCACTTCTGGTGTCATACCGAGAAGGAGAAAGAAGTTTAGTGGAGTAGACACTAAAGCTTGACCGTGGAGTAGGAACTGTAGGTTGTGACCATGTAAAACTTCGTGTTGTGCTTGTGAGTTTATTTTTTATTTTCTTTATATTTATTTCCACTGCGTACTAACAATCTTGTAGACAAGCATGAACACAATTGAGCATACAAATCGACGAACGCTATTCAATTGCACTAACGGTCCCAACAAGTGGTATCAGAGTGAGGATGTTGTTCAAGGACTCATAGCCGTGAGAACACAGGAGCTAGAGGGAATAGAGTTTGGAGACAGATTTGGACTTGACACTCGATTTCCACCGCCCTACGACTTGGAGGATTCAACCAATGGAGGGTGATGACTAAGGTTTCTTCCAGATGAACCTGGAAGAATGGTTCACATTGATGGAAGGGTTCAAGGCTCCAATGGACAAGAAAGGAAAAATTCTAAAAAGAAGCAAGTGGACCAAGGACCAAGTTTAGAGATTCGATGCAAATAACAAGGTAATCAAAATTTTAATTAACTTGATTTCTAACTCTATTTTGTGTATACTAGGAAAATTTAGGGATGTAAGTGAACTGTGGAGCAGATTGGTTTAAGCTCCATGATGAGCCCTTGCCATCCCAAGATGATGATGAGTCCAAGGAAGAAGAAAAATGCTCATCATCTTAAGACCTTGAAGATTCAGAAGTCGAGAGGTGTTTGACATCCGGAGTAGAAGAGGTCATAGAAGTCTCCACCTCTAGGATTGAGGGGGAGGAGAGATCATCACTAGAGCTGGAGCAAGAAGAGGAACCTTCAACCTCTGGACAAAATGAAGAATCTGACCAAACTTCCTCTAATGCGTTAGGTAACTCAAACATAGTGATTAAAAATAAATATCATATAATATATTTTGAGTGTAGGGAGAAAGGACACTTCAAGAGAAAATGCCCAAAATTAATCAAGAAGAAAGTTTAACTTCCATCTAAGGCGAAGGAGAAGGTCAAGGAAGCCGGAGCCCCAACTCACAAGAGCAAGGAGAATATTGTGTTCTTCAAATGAAATCAAAAAGGACATTACCAGAGCTAATGTCCGAGGGGGAGGAACCCAACCAAGGACATGAGAGGAGCATCACATGTAGAGGGAGCTAAGGCAAACCATAAGGTATATTTTAATAATGCTCATACTTTATGTAAGGATAAAAAACATGCTAGTAATGTATCTTGTATCAATTTACTCACAATTGTTCATAAGAAGCATGCTAGTAGTAAGCCTAAGGATCGATCTAGAAACAAATATGTTCTCTTAGGTACTAAACATGATAATTTACCTAAGGACAACTCTAGAAATATTACCTCAAGAACCACACTACCTAAGGATAGGAAGGTAGACAACCTAAGCTTTTGTTGGTGCAATCGGCCTAGGTCACGATTGACCAGACTCGAGTTTGATTCGAGCGATATTTTGATGTTCGACAAAATATATGACAATGTGATTGTCATGGGAAGTCCAAGTCTTGAGTACTTGGCATGGAAAGTCCAAGGGTGTAGTCTTGGCGGTGAAAGTCCAAGTCATGGCTACTTAGCAATTGGAAAGTCCAAGGGTGTAGTCTTAGCCACGTAAGTCCAAGTGTGTAGTCTTAGTGGTGAAAGTCCAATTCATGGGTACTTGGCATTTGGGAAGTCCAAGGATTGATATTGGTGGCGTAAAGTTCAAGGGTGGAGTCTTGACAGCATAAGTCTAATGGTTGGTGGCGTAAAGTCTAAGCGTATGTCTTGGAAACATAAGCCCAAATGTGCCTTGGTGGTGTAGATCCAATTAGCATGACAATAGCCGATGGAAGCACCTGAAGGATAGTATATGGATTAATAAGTCATGGATAACTTGGAGGGATCTAATAGGCGTGAGGCAGATGGAGGTGGCTAGAAGACTTAGGTCTAGGCTAAGGGTCATCTAACAAGTATGAGAGCATCATACTTGGGGTAAACCTCATGGTTGAGGTGTAGCAGTCGACTGGGGTTATGGACCAGTCAACTGGTCAAGTGTTTTGACACTTGATAGCTGAGTCGACACTGAGCAGTCGACTGGGATTATGACCAGTCGACTGTCGTGAGTTGATTGACAATCGACTATAGTCGACTGGTCAAGTGTTTTGACACTTGGCAACCGAGTCGACACTGAGCAGTCGACTGAGATTATGACGAGTTGACTGGCGATTGACTGCAACCAAGTGATCTTGGCATTCGACTGCCATGGAGGGCAGTCGACTATTGCTAGTGTTGGTCATGAACACAGAACGCTCGGTAGCCGACTGAGCAATCAACTACGACCTTGGTAGTCGACTGCCGGTAATGACAGTCGACTGCCAGTGTATCCATTAGCTTGAATGCCAATATGGATTAAGCCCATTGTGAGATAACGACACTGTTGGTAGTCAACTGAGGCCTTATAGCAATCGATTATTAGGCATGGAGTCAGCCCGATGCAGGGATAAAAAGAGTAGCTCATGGAAAATTTTGGTCATGGTTACTTGGGAGGTTGTTGAGGCAATTTGAAGGTGAAGTGCAAGCGCATTTCAGGGTCCTTCAAGCTAATCCAAGCAACCAACAAGCAAATCATTCAAAGCCCTAGTTTGTAAAGTTCTCTTTAGATTTCGATTGTATTTCTTTGTATTTTTTTGTATATTTTGTTTATCATTGTAAACACTTGTATGAGATTTCTCCACCTTCGGTGTGTCACTGAGAAGGAGATTTATTAGTGGTGTGTGCATCACTAGAGCTCATTGAGCTCACCCCGTGGAGTAGGAATCCTAAGGTTCTGAACTACTTATATTCTTGGGTATTGTGTGCTTGTTGTTGTGTATTTGTTTCTATCATTCTATATTCCACTGCATACACTAACAATCGTAGCAAGCACACGATCGAATTCTATGGACGAACGAAAATGAGCCATTCATCCCCCTCTAGTGCTCACCGAAGTTCTTACAATTGGTATCAGAGCTAAAAACTCTTCTACGGATTAACAACCGGGAGAAAATGTGCTAGAAGATGGAGTTGTCGAACGATAGACTTGGATGGGACATCAACGCTCCAATTCCATACACCTTCTATGGACAAGAAAGGTTTGATCAATGGAAGGCATGGATGGAGAATTTCTTCATGATGGACTTCGAATATTGGATCATTCTAATGAAAGGATTCAAAGTTCCAAGGGGTCTAAAAGGTGGATACCTCAAGAAGAAATGGAATGATGAGAAAGTCCAAGCCTTCGAAAGAAACGATAAGATAATGCAATTGATATTAAATTCATTACCTAATGATGTCGTGTCTAGATTAGGTGAATATCAAGATGCCAAAGAGCTATGGAGCAAATTGGCAAAGCTTCATGAAAATTCTTCACCGGTCTCAAGTGAAGAAAAATCCCAAGAGCTTGAGGATTCAGAAGTTGAGAGCTTTTCAACATCTGAATCGGAGGAGGAAATTGAAGAAGTATCCACCTCTAGGATTGAGGGGAAGGAGAGAATTTCCACACCGGAGCAAAATCAAGAAGAAGCATCCACCTCTAGAAGAAGTGATGAAAAAGTTCAAGAGGTTTCAACCACCCTAGGTAACTCAAATGCAATTCATAAAAATAAGGATCACATAATTTGCTTTGAGTGTAGGGAGAAAGGGCATTACAAGAGCAAATACCCAAAATTGGCCAAGGAGAAAACACCGACACCAAAGTCAACAAAAATTCAAAGGATGCCGGAGTCTCCACTAGTAAGAGCAAGGAGCACGTGGTGTGCTTCAAGTGCAATCAACGGGGACACTACCGAAGTCAATGCCCTAGGGGGAAGAAGCAAATCAAGGACATGGGAAGAGTTACAAATGTAGGGGGAGCTAAGGCAAACCCTAAGGTAACCTTTAATTATGCTCCTTCCTTGATTAAAAGTCAAAAGCATGCTAGGAATTTAATTGCAATTTCTCATGATTATAAAAAGCATGCTAGTAACAATAAATTTTATTGCTTAGGGGCTAAATATGTCGATTTTAGCATTAAGGATAAACCTAGAACCAATAACTCTAGACCTATTCTATCTAGGGAAAGTATTAGAAAGGTAGAAATCACCTAGGCATTAACCCTAAGAAGGGTAGATATATGCCTAGGAAGAATATTTCCCAAAGGGTTAATGAAAAATCAAAATTGGGAAGATTAGAGTTAGAAAACCAAGCCTTGAGGTCAAGGCTTGAAAAACTTGAAAAGATCCTTGCAAGAATGACAAATTCAATTAAAGGGTCTAGGAGTCAAAAGCTAGGGTCTAGGAGGCAAGACTCATCTATGGGCAAGAAAGGCTTGAGCCACAAGCCTAAGTCCAAGGTAGATAAGCCTATCTATCACCATGTTCCATTCGATTATGGAACTCAATCTAGGTCTAGGAAAGCCAAGGTTACTAGGGAAGTCATCCCTAAGGGTAACCATGGTGTGTGCCTAGAGGCTAAGGTTTCAAGGAAACATAGGGAAGCCACTAAGAATGTTACATGGGGTGTTACCTCTAGAGTTAACCTAGGTAAGACCAAAATGACCAAGGCTTCAAAACCTAGAAGGGTCACTAGGAATGTATCAAGGGAAGTCATCCCTAGTGAATACCTTGTGAACCCAAGGAGCTCCAATAGGTATTGGGTTCCTAGGATCGTGATCGATTCATGCTAAATGGGTTAGAGTGTGTCAACCCTAAGTGGATAGGTAGTTAACCTAACCATAGTAGTGTTGCCACTTTAGGTCACTTCCAAGGTAATGGGATACCTTGGAAATAAGATTGAATTTAATCCTAAAGGATTTTAGGATGTGCCAATATAATTCATGGAAGTTGAAAAAATCGATCAAATTGGCACAATTAAGTTTAGAGGTCTTGGTGTGCCATTTTTGGATTTCGGCACACTTGCGAGATGAGTAGTAATATGATAAAAAGAACTTAATCTCAACAAATGACAACTAATGCTAAAATTTAGGAATTTTTATACCTTTACTTCTTATGTTCCATGATTTGCTTGCCATATGCCATGTCATGACATCATATTTCTTTTTAATCTTATAAAATATCAAGATAATGCTTAGGTTAATTTTTATGTCATGTTCATACTTAGATTGTATTCATATGTCATGACATCATGATTATTGGCACATATTTATTTATACTATCACTTATTCCATAATCATCATTGATGCATTAATAAAATTGATTTATGGACTATGACATGATTTGAAGTCCCATGTATAAGGGAATCAAATAGTGTTGCCTTAGAAAATGCATGAGACCTTAGTTTAGGATGAACAAAACCAACATCTCATATCACATTGACATGTGTGTGTATTGATACACCCTAGACACATGTGAGGTGCTAGGAAATGAGTTAAGTTCAAGGTGCATAGGTCTTGCATTTAGATGAACTCAAACTCATCTTATACTATGGATGAATCAAGAGGAAAGCTTATGTACAAGTTATGTGCATTAAGCCCATAGACCATTGTTCAATATAAGGTTTTAAAAGCATTTCAAAATCATTTTGATAAATCTTGGTGTAGTCTATCTTTTGATAGAAGTCACCATTGAAGAAGTTGATAAAAAATAGGCCAAAAACATTGAAGTTATCAATGGTTTTAAATTTTGTATCACTCTTAATATTTAATTGGTATTTTATTTTTTAAATATTTTTTACTCATAATGATTGACTTAAGTATTATACATATAAAGTTTTATGATTTTCCAAATTATGTATATTTACTTATGATTTTTTAAATTTCAATTTCTGAACTTGATTTCTGCACTTGCATAAATCAGTCGACTACCATGGATGGCAGTCGACTAGCATCAAGGGTAGTTGACTGTTGACTAACAAAGTCGATTGTCAATGCTGATTTTGGGTAAATAAGGATGTTTATCCCATGTTTCAGCTATGTTAGGCTACCCTAACTGCTCATAACCCTAGGATATGCTTTGGAAAGCATTATAAAGAGTAAAAATCCATTGGATATGAATTAGGAGAGTTGTTTGGGTGATTTATCAAATTTTAAGGTGTATGAAAGTTCAAGTTTGAACTTTTATCTTTAATTTTGATGGTTTAGTGCTCTTATAGGCTTAGGGACTCTCTAAGGACATTGTTGGTGCAATGATCAAGGGGGGGCAAGCCTTTAGGGGGAGGTTATCCATTATGGGATGATGAATGTGTTCTTCCTTATAAGGGGAAGAATTTTGAGAGTTGAAGAGTTTGAAGGATTGCCTCTCTTTAGTGATATGAGACTTATCACTAGGAAGAGTGAAGGCATCCTAGATGCTTTTGGACCAAGGGGGAGATTGTAAGATCTCATTGGGACAAGAGACATTGATACCCTTGGAGAGAGCCTTTTTGATGTATGTCAAAATAGGGAGAATTGATGGGAGAATGTGAGAATTCCTAATTTAGACAATTGGGAGGATTGGATTGAGTTAGTGTTCTAACTCAAATATGTTTGGTTTTTATCAAACATCAAAAAGGGGGAGATTATTGGTGCAATCAGCCTAGTCACGATTGACTAGACTCAAGTTTGACTCGAGCGGTATTTTGATGTTCAACAAAATGTATGATAATGTGATTGTCATGGGAAGTCCAAGTTTTGAGTACTTGCCATGGAAAGTCCAAGGTTGTAGTCTTGGCCACGTAAGTCCAAGTGTGTAGTCTTGGCGGTGAAAGTCCAAGTCATGGGTACTTGGCAATTGGAAATTCCAAGGGTATAGTCTTGGCCACGTAAGTCCAAGTGTGTAATCTTGGCAGTGAAAGTCCAAGTCATGGGTACTTGGCATTTGGGAAGTCCAAGGATTGATATTGGCGGCGTAAAGTCCAAGGGTAGAGTCTTTGTTGCATAAGTCCAATGGCTACCGGCGTAAAGTCCAAGTGTGTGCCTTGGCAGCGTAAGTCCAAATGTGCCTTAGCGGTGTAGACCGGGGTAACATGACAATAGCCGATGGAAGCACCTGAAAGATAACGTATGAATGAACAAGTCATGGATGACTTAGAGGGATCTGATAGGAGTGAGGCTGATGGAGGTGGCTAGAAGGCTTAGGTCTAGGCTAAGGGTCATCTAACAAGTATGAGAGCATCATACTTGGGGTAAACCTCATGGTTGAGGTGTAGCAATGATCAGGGGTTATGGACGATCAAGGGTCAAGTGTTTGACACTTGATAGCCGAAGTCGACAACGAGCGATCGGCCCGATTATGACCAGTCGACTGTCGTGAGTTGATTGGCAATCGACTGTAGTCGAGTGGCTTGGGAAGTCAACTACCATAGAGGGCAGTCGACTGCTGCTGGTGTTGGTCGCGGACACAGAACGCTCGGTAGCCGACTGAGTAGTCAGCTATGAGCTTGGCAGTTGATTGTTGGTAATGACAGTCAACTACCAGTGTATTCGTTGGCTTGAATGCCAACATGGATTAAGCTCGTTGTGAGACGACACTATTGGCAATCGACTGGGGCCTTATGGCAGTCGGCTGTCAGGTGTGGAATCAACTCAATGCAGGGATAAAAGGAGCAGCTCGTGGAGGATTTTAGCCATGGTTACTTGGGAGGTTGTTGAGACGATTTAAAGGCAAAGTGCAAGCGCATTTCAGGGTTCTTTAAGCTCATCCAATCAACTAACAAGCAAAACATTCAAAGCTCTAGTTTGTAAAGTGCTCTTTACATTTTAGTTGTATTTCTTTGTATTTGCTAGTATATTTTGTTTATTTTTGTAAACACTTGTACGAGGTTTCTCCACCTCTGGTGTGTCACCGAGAAGGAGATTTATTTGTGGTGTGTGCATCACTAGAGCTCGTTGAGCTCGCCCTGTGGAGTAGGAACCCTAAGGTTCCGAACCACATATATTCTTGTGTATTGTGTGTTTGTTGTTGTATATTTGTTTCTATCATTTTATATTCCATTGCGTACACTAACAATTGTAGCAAACATATGATTGATTCCATTGACGAATGAAAATGCGTCATTCACCCCCCCCCTCTAGCGCTCACCGAAGTTCTTACAGCTTTAACCCCAATAAAAATAGACATATGCCTAGGAGGAAGAAAAATATCCAAAGGTATAATGGGCAATCAAAAATTAAGAAGTTAGAAATAGAAAATCAAGCTTTAAGGTCTAAGCTTGATAAAATGGAATAAACTGGGTCTAGTAGTCAAAGTCTAGTTGTTAGTGGGAAGGAATTAACTAAGGACAAGAAAGGTTTGGGCTACAAACCAAAGTCCAAGGAATCAACACGATCCTACCATAATGTTCCATTTAACTATGGAACAAATCCTAGGTCTAAGAAAACCAAGATCACAAGAGAAGTTATCACTAGAGTTGATTATGGTAAGTGTCTTGTGGCTAAGGTTTCCAAGAAATCTAGGAAAATCACTAAGAAAGTTATAAGGGAGGAAATCCCTACGGTTAACCAAGATAAGACCAAAATGACTAAGGCTTCCCAGAAGCCTAAGAGAGTCATTAGGAAGGTATCAAGGGAGGTTATCCCTAATGAACACCTACAAAACCCAAAGAGCTCTAATAGGTATTGAGTTCTTAGGAGCGTGATCCCCTCACGCTAAATGGGTTTAGGGTGTGTCAACTCAAGATGGAAAGATAGTTAGCATAACCATAGTGAAGTTGACACTTTAAGGCATTTTCAAGGTATTGTTATACTTTGGAAATGAAATTAGAATTATATCCTAAAAGAGTTTAGGATGTGCCAATGGATTTAATGGAAAACAAAAATTGATCAAAATTAGCACAAATAGTTTAGAGTCAAAAGTGTGCAAAATTTGGGGTATTGGCATACTCAAGGGATTTGAATAAGCATTATGGCAAGTGGCAAAATAGGTATTCTTATACTTCGATATTATAAAATTTGTCATGATTTTTTTCATATGTCATGTCATGACATCATGCTCATATTTTTATTTAAAATGTCATGATAATGTTGGTGCAATCAGCCCAGGTCACGATTGACTGGACTCGAGTTTGACTCGAGCGATGTTTTGATGTTCGACAAAAACATATGACAATATGATTGTCATGGTAAAGTCCAAGCATGGGTCTTGGCATGGAAAGTCCAACATGGGTTGGCAAGGGAAAAGTCCAAGTCTTGTGTACTTGACATTTGAAAAAGTCCAAGGGATTTGATATTGGCAGCGTAAAGTCCAAGGGTGAGGTCTTGGCAGCATAAGTCCATTGGTTAGCAGCGTAAAGTCTAAGCAGAGTATTGGCAGTATAAGTCCAATGTGCCTTGGCGGTGTAGACACCGTTAGCATAACAATAGCTGATGGAAGCACCTGAAGGCTAGCATATGGATGAACAAGTCATGAATGACTTGGTGGCTAGAAGGCTTAGGTCTAGGCTACGGGTGGTCTAGCAAGTATGGAGGCACTATACTTGGGTTAAAACCTCATGTTTTAGGTGTATCAGTCGACTGGTGTGAGTCAACGGGAGCTTGACTGCTGGAATTGGCCTAGCAGTCGACTGCCAGCATTGGGCAGTCGATTGATGGCCTTAGCAGTCAACTGATCTGGAGATCAGTCGACTGATCATCAGGATGTTGAGCAGAGAGTGCTCTTCAGTCGAGTGATCGATGCGAGCACTCGACTGATTGAGCCATCAGTCGACTGATGGGTATGATCAGTTGACTGATGGTGTATCCGTTGGACTTATCGACGTGTTTCATACCATTGTGAGACAATGGCTACAGGGTGAGTCGACTGATGGTCCCAATCAATCAACTGTCAGGCAAAAATCAGCCCGAATTGCAGGTTTAAAAGGAGCACAAAGGGATGATTTTTGGCAATGGTTCTTTGAGAGCTTTTGGGGCGAATTGCTGGTGTAATTCAAGGTCTCCAAGGCTACTCTTCATGCAACCAAAAGCAAGCGCTCAAGTTCTCTTGTAAAGTGTTTTTCTTTACTTGTATTGTATTTCATACTTGTATTTGCTTGCATTTGTTGTATTACTTAGTGTAATCATTTGTACGAGGTTTCTCCACCTCCGACTTGTGTTGAGAAGGAGTTATTGTTATAGTGGTGTTTGATTTGCATCGCTAGGGCTCTTACGAGCCCAACCCGTGGAGTAGGAACCATTCGGTCCCGAACCATGTTACATAGTTGTGTTGTGGATTGTGCTTGTGTATTTGTATTGTATATTTCATATTTCCACAGCGTATTAACATCTTGTAGCAAGCACGATCGAGATCCATCAACAAACGATGAACGACACTATTCACCCCCCTCTAGAGGTCACGATGGTCCCTATAATTTGTATCAGAGCCAGGTTGCTCTTCATTTGGACTAACCGTCAAAAGAGCACCGCCAGAGGGTGAAGAAGATGGAGTTTGAAGAACAACAAGGATGGGATATTAACACACCAGTCCCGTATGCACTATATGGACGAGAAGGCTTCAATTCATGGAAGAGAAGAATTTAAGACTTCATCATGATGAGGGATTTTGAAGAATGGTCCATTTTTATGGAAGGATTCGAATATTCAAGAGGACCAAAGGGAGGATTCCTTAAGAAGAAGAGATGGAGTGAGGAACAACTTCAAAGATTCGAGAAAAACAAGAAGGTAGCAAAATTTATTATCGATTTGATTCCTAATGACATCTTGTGTAGCTTAGGTGAACACATGGATGCCAAGGAGCTATGGAGCCAAGTGACAAGACTCCATGAGGAGCCCAAAGAACAAGAGTGCTCATCGGCTCAATCGGAGGAGACTGAGGAAGCAAGCACATCATCCTCACAAGCAAGTGAGGATTCGGAAGTTGATAGAGAATCAACATTCGAGAAGGAAGAAGAGGTAGAAGTAGAAGAAGCCTCCACCTCTAGGATTGAGGGGGAGGAGATTAGATCTCCGGGTCAAGGGCAAGAGCAAGAAGAGTCATCTACTTCGGGGAGAAGTGATGAACAAGCTCAAGAGGCTTCCACCACGGACCTAGGTAACTCAAGCATTTCAGTTAATATTAAAAATCACATTATATGCTTTGAGTGTAGGGAAGTAGGACATTACAAGAGTAAATGTCCTAAAAGAATCAAGAAAAGTTCTCCGGCACCAAAAGTCAATGAAAAAGTCAAGGATGCCGATGCCGCCACTAGAAGAAGAAAAGAGCACATCATTTGCTTCAAGTGCCATAAAAAGGGGCATTATAGGAGTCAATGTTCTAGGGGGAGCACGAAGATCAAAGAAAGAGCATCACAAGTAGGGGGAGCCTCTAAGATAAAACCTAAGGTAAATTTTAATAATGCTCATTCTTTAGTTATAGGCAAAATAATGTTAGAAATAATTTTAGCAATCTTGCAATTTATCATAAAGAGCATGCTAGAAATAGGGAGTATTGTTTAGGAGCTAAGAATGTCAACCTTAGGAATAAGGAGAAATTTGGGACTAATGTCCCTAAAAATATTTTACCTAAGGCAAGTATCAGGAAAATTGAGGACCACCTAAGTTTTAACCCTAAATGGACTAGGCATATGCCTAGGAAGGCTCATGTCCAAAGAATAGATGAAAAATAAAAAATTGGACAATTAGAGTTAGAAAATCAAGCCTTGAGGTCAAGGCTTGAAAAACTTGAAAAGACCCTTGTAAAGATGCAAAATTTAATTATAGGGTCAAGTGATAAAAAATCTAGGTCTAAGAGTCAAAGTCAAAGGTCTAGGAAACAAGAACCATCAAAGGGCAAGCCTAAGCCTAAAAAGACCTACCATAATGTTCCATTCGATTATGGAACACAACCTAGGTCTAGGAAGACCAAGGTTACTAGGGAAGTCATCTCTAAGGGTAACCAAGGTGTGTGCCTAGTGGCTAGAGTTTCAAGGAAACCTAGGGAAGCCATTAAGAAGGTAAAAGGGGGAGTTACCTCTAGAGTTGACCTTAGTAAGACCCAAATGACCAAGGCTTCAAAGCCTAGAAGGGTCATTAGGAGGGTATCTAGGGAGGTTATCCCTAAGTAATACCTAATTAACCCAAGAAGCTCAAATAGGTTTTGGGTTCCTAAGAGCGTGATCGATTCACGCTAGATGGGTTTAGGTGTGCCAACTTTAAATGGATAGGTAGTTAACCTAACCATGGAAAAGGTGGCACTTAGGTTATTTTCAAGGTTATGGATACCTTGGAAATAGATTTGAATTATGATCCTAAAAGAGTTTAGGATGTGCCAATATATTCTTGGGATTATGAAAAATCAATCAAATTGGCACAAATTAGGTTTAGAGGTTGAGGTGTGTCATTTTGGGTTTTTGGCACACTTTGGGAATAATTGATAGTGTGGAAAAATGAGTTTAATAATAAAAAATGGCAACAAATATTAAAATTTAGGTATTATTATACCTATACATTTTATTTGCTATGCTATGATTGTCATATACCATGTCATGACAGAATATCTACTTTTAATCATTTAATATGTCATGATCATGCTTAGGATTAAGGTTAAATGTCATGTATGCTTAGACTCAATTTTATGTCATGACATCATGATCATTGGTCATGTTTATTTATGTTATCATTTATGCCATGATCATTCATGCATTTAAAGTAATTAAAATTGATTTAAGGACTATGACATGACTTGAAGTCCCATGTATAAGGGAATCAAGTAGGGTTGCCTTAGAAAAAGCATGAAACCCTAGATTAGGAGAACAAAACCCACATCTCACAATCACATTGACTTGTGTGTGTTTTATACACCCTAGATACATGTGAGATGCTAGGATATTAGTTAAGTTCAAGGTGCATAGTTTTTGCATCTAGATGAACTAAAACTCATCTTATGTTATTGTTGGATCATTGGGAAAGTTTATGTTCAAGCCATGTACATCAAGCCCGAAGAACATGATCTAATATAAGGTTTTGAAAATATCTTAAAATCATTTTGAAAAATCTTGGTGAAGTCTATCTTTTGATAGCAATCACCATTGTTGAAGTTGATACAAAGTGAGCTCAAACATTGAAGTTTTTCTTCACTTTTGAATTTTGTATAAATTTCATTATTTTATGGGTAAAATATTTTTCAAATATTTTTCACCCATTGTATGTCTTATAAGTAATGTACATATAAATTTTCATGTTTTTTCAAAATATGTAGAATTACTTATGAATTTTCAAAATTCAATTCTGATAATTGAAAATCAGAATTTTTAGTTATCAGTCGACTGATGAGCACTTCAGTCGACTGATTCCTGAGAGAGTCGACTGATAGGCTGATTTTGAGTAAACAAGGTATGTTTAGGCCGTGATCAGCTATGTTTGGGTTCCATAAATGCTCCTAACCCTAGGATATACTTTGGGAAGCATTATAAAGGGTGAAAATCCATTGGATATGGATTAGGAGAGTTGTTAGGGTGATGTATCAAATTTAAGGTGTGGAAAGTTCAATGTTGAACTTTGAACCTTATTCTTTATGGTTTAGAGTTCCTATTGGTTTATGGACTTCCCAAAGACATTGTTGGTGCAATGGTCAAGGGGGAGCAAGCCTTTAGGGTGAGGTATCCATCATGGGATGATGGATGTTATTTTTCCTCATGAGGGGGAAAAATGAGAATTTTGAGATGCCTAATTTGGAAATTGGGAGAGTTTATAGGATTGCCTCTCTTGAGTGATATGAGACTTATCACTAGGAAGATTGTAGGCATCCTAGGTGTTTTGGACCAAGGGGGAGATTGTAAGATCTCATTGGGATATGAGACATTGACCTCCTTGGGAGAACCTTTTTGATGTTAGTCAAAAAGGGGGAGAAAGGTAAGATTACTAATTTGGGATAATTGGTAAGGGAATTTGAGTTAGGGGCCTAACTCAAGGGTTTTTTTTGTCAACATCAAAAAGGGAGAGATTGTTGGTACAATCGACTAGGTCACGATTGACCAGACTCGAGTTTGACTCGAGCGTTGTTTTGATGTTCGACAAAAACATATGACAATGTGAATGTCATGGTAAAGTCCAAGCATGGGTTTTGGCATGGAAATTCCAACATTGGTTGGCAAGGGAAAAGTCCAAGTCTTGTGTACATGGCATTTGGAAAAGTCCGAGGGGTTTGATATTGGCGGCGTAAAGTCCAAGGGTGAAGTCTTGGAAGCATAAGTCCAATGGTTGGCGGCGTAAAGTCCAAGTGGAGTCTTGACAGCGTAAATCCAATGTGCCTTGGCGGTGTAGACACTGTTAGCATGACAATAGCCGATAGAAGCATCTGAAGGCTAGTGTATGGGTGAACAAGTCATGGATGATTTGGAGGGATCGAATAGGTGCAAGACTGATGGAGGTGGCTAGAAGGCTTAGGTCTAGGTTACGGGTGGTCTAGCAAGTATGGGGGCACCATACTTGGGTTAAAACCTCATGTTTGAGGTGTATCAGTCGACTGGGACCATGGGTCAATCGACTGGTGTGAGTCAACGGGAGCTTAACTGCTAGAATTTACCTAGCAGTCGACTGCCAGTATTGGGAAGTCGACTGATGGCCTTAGCAGTCGACTGATCGTCGGGATGTCGAGCACAGAGTGCTCTTCAGTCGAGTGATCGGCGCGAGCACTCGAGTGATTGAGCCATCAGTCGATTGATGGGTATGATCAATCGATTGATGGTGTATATGTTGGACTTATCCGATATGTTTCATACCGTTGTGAGACAAGGGTTACAGGGTTAGTCGACTGATGGTCCCGATCAGTCGACTGCCAGACAAAAATCAGCCCGAATTGTAGGTTTAAAAGGAGCACAAAGGGAGGATTTTTGGCAATGGTTCTTTGGGAGCTTTAGGGGTGAATTGCTAGTGTAATTCAGGGTCTCCAAGGTTACTCTTCAAGCAACCAAAAGCAAGCACTCAAGTTCTCTTGTAAAGTGTTTTTCTTTACTTGTATTGTATTTCATACTTGTATTTGCTTGCATTTGTTGTATTACTTAGTGTAATCATTTGTACGAGATTTCTCCACCTCCGACTTGTGTCAAGAAGGAGTTATTGTTATAGTGGTGTGTGATTTGCATCGTTAGGGGTCTTACGAGCCCAACCCGTTGAGTAGGAACCATTTGGTCCCGAACCACATTACATAGTTTTGTTGTGGATTGTGCTTGTGTATTTGTATTGTATATTTCGTATTTCCACTACTTATTAACATCTTGTAGCAAGCACGATTGAGATCCATCAACAAATGACGAACGACGCTATTCACCCCCTCTAGCGGTCATGACGGTCCCTACAAATAACACTGAGATTGATTAATATCATGATAGTACTTAGGTTTATTTTTATACCATGATATCATGCATAATTGGCAAATGCTTTGATTTATTCAATCATATATACCATTATCATATGCATTTAATTTAATGAAATGCAATATAAGGATAAATGACATTGATTTGAAGTCCTAGGTAAAGGAATCAAATTGGATATGCCTAGGTAATAATGCATGAACCCTTAGTTTAGGGAAAACAAACCCCACATCTCATAAAAATTTAGGAAGACATGTGTGTGTATTGAAACACCTAGACACATGTGACATGTTAGGATCATGAGTTAAGTTCATGTGCTTGCAATGGTACATCAATATGAACAAGAACTCACTAAATCATAGGTATGAATCATGAGGAGAGCTAATGTACAAGTCATGTTCATTGAGTCCATTGACAATGATTCAATATAAGGTTTGAAAACATTTTAGAAATCGTTTTGAAAAACCTTGGTGAAGTCTATCTTTTGATAACAACCACCATTGAGAAGATTGACACAAAATATTAAAGTTTTCAATGCTTTTAAACTTTGTATCATTCTTTGAATTCAATAAATATTTTCATAGAAAATTATTTTTCTCCAATTGTACTTACCATAAGTAATGTACGTATGAAATTTCAAGATTTTTTAAAATTCATATATTTACTTATGCATTTCTGAAAAACATTTGAAAAAATTCAGATTTCTAAAAAATCAAAGTCCAGTTGACTGTTGTATGCAGTCAGTGGACTGGTGATGGTCTGAGTCAACTATTGGGTCTGATTTCGACTAAACATGATTTGCTTAGTTGTTTATCAACAACCCTAGGCTACCTCACTTGCTCCTAACCCACTGGAAAGCTTAAAGAAGCATTGGAAGGGTGAGACTTTCATTGAAAATGAAAAGAAGAGTTGATTAGGGTAAAAATCGAAACTTAAGGGAGGTTAAAGTTCAAGTTTGAACTTTTACCCTTAATTTTGATTGTTTAGACATTCTATGGGCGTAGGACCTCTCAAAAGACATTGTTGGTGCAATGGTCAAGGGGGAGAAAGCCTTTTAGGTGGAGTTTTGTCCATCAAGGCTTGATGGGTGACTTTTTGTCAAAAACGGGGAGAATGGTGAATTGCTTTCATTTAGTGATAAGGGTTTTATCACTAAGGAAAATTAAGTTATGCAGGATGACTTTTGACATAAGAGAGAGAATGAAGGATCTCATTAAAAGATAAGAAATTTTTGATATGTGTCAAAGGGGAAGAAATGGAAGAATTTAAGTTAGGCTCAAGATACTTAGTGCATAAAGATGTCCTATAAACCCAAATATATACAAAACCCTAAAATTTCAAAATTTGAAATTCTAAAGTTAGGAACTCTTCGTTATGCTTGGGCATAAAAAGAAGTAAGTTGGGCTTAAGGGTTAGCCTAACTTAAAAGTGTTGTCAAACATCAAAAAGAGATAAATTATTGGTGCAATCGACCTAGGTCACGATTGACCAGACTCGAGTGAGACTTGAGTAGTATTTTGATATTTGACAATGTGCTTGAGTGTGGATTATAGTATGACTATGGGATGATATGAGACATCCGTAGTCATATGGAGATGAGCATGAAGTCAAGGAGGTCAAGATTGACTAGATACTTGACGAGGGAAAATCCAAGTGGGACTTGGTGATGGAAAGTCCAAGAGTGGAGTTTTGGGCATGTAAGTCCAAGTGTGTAGTCTTGGCAGCGAAAGTCCAAGTATAGATACTTGGCATGGGAAGAGGAAAAGTCCTGGTAGGTCAAGAGTGACTGGATGACTAGGCAAGGGAAGATCCGGTAAGTCAGGGAGACCGTGCTTGGCAAGGAAAGTCCTGGTAGGATTGGGAGACCATGGCAAGGGAAGACTCAGTTGATCACGGAGATCGAGCTTAGCAGTAGAAGTCCTAGCAGGTCACGGTTGACTAGATGTTAGGCAAGCGAGGAAAGTCCAAGTATGGATACTTGGCAAAGGGAAAGCCCAAAGGTGAAGCCATTGTTAGTGAAAGCCCTAGAGTCAATCATGTGATAATTGTTGTATGGGCTTTATTGTATCATATTCCTATTTATAAAAGCATGGTTTTTATATTTACTTGTATTGGTGCCAAATAAACAAAGTACAATAATGTCCTTGAGTAGAAGGTTCTTATCTATATCAATCGATTGGTTGAATCGATAATGAGATGATATAGAGAACACTACACTTAATCATTCCTAGTCAAGTATTAACATTCAGGGACAATGTTAATCCGTAGAGACTAGCATTTAGGTCAACTCGATTACTTGATCTCACAAGTCAAGGATATGAGATATCAAGTTGACACATGGGTATGCATTAGAGAATGTATACTGAATCACCCGCCATTAGAAAGTATCATGGATCGTTATATGAGTGTCATATACTTTCTCATGTGACTATTAGTCCTTGGACCTGAAGTCACCATGGTTCCCTACATAAAGAGTTGCATACTTTGACTTCGTCAAACGTCACCCGTAAATGGGTGGACTATAAAGGCGATTACTGGGTATGTAACAAATTATGCGGAGGGATGTGAGTGATGTAGATGGGATCTATCCCTCCTATATGACGGGAGTGACATCGTTATTATTGATAGAGTGAGACCACGAAGTGCATGACCATGCCCAAATGATTCAATGTGAGATATTGAGCTCATTTGATTAGAGTGAGTCTACTTGGAGTTCAAGATATAGATTGTACCGAGGATGACATGATCTATACCTCAATTGGTCAATCTAGATGTCAAGGATAGAGGGACATTGTCACATATTGTGAGAGTCACAATTAGTTGTCACAAAGGTGATGTTGGAGCTCAACATTCTTGTAACTTGGGTAGCAATGATGTGTTGCTAGATACCGCTCATTGCTTATGTTCCTAAATCGGTTTAGGACCACTGCCAACGTTACAAGAACCTATAGGGTCACACACAAAGGGCAATTAGATGTAGATTAGGTTCATATGATAAACCATGAGGATTAGGTTCATGGGATGAACCAAATTGGATTAAGAGGAATCCAAATTAGACTAATTGAGTTAGACTCAATTTGATTCAATTGTTGAATGAGTCTAATTTAGATTTAATTCATTGAGTAAATTTAAATTAATGAATAGAGATTCATCAAATCAAATTGACTTGAATCAAGTGGTTAGATTTGATCAACCATGGGAGATAAGAGGTCAAGTTTGACTTGACTTGAGAGGGAAGATGAATGGTCAATTTTGACTTGACCAATTGCCATGTCATGGTGACATAGCATGGGGGCCGACCAATGATGGTGTTCAACATCATCATGGACTTATCATATAGTGCCACCTCATGAGGGAGACCAAGAGTCATTGGTTCTTGGAGTTACATGCATGAATGTAACCCCCCCCCCCCCCCCCCAACTTGAAGTGGTCGGCCACTTTTTATTAGATGAGAAGTTATTTTGTGTGTAACTCCATCTTCTTCTTCCTTGCTCTTCCTCAAGCTCTCTCCCTCATCCTATTTTGGCTGAAACTTCCAAGGAGTGCTAACACACTCTAGGTTATTTTTCTCCACCATTTGTCCGTGTGAATACTTGTAGAGAAGTGTACACTTGACACTCTTGAGTACCGGCAAAGCTTTTGGATGAGCGGGATAAGCGAAGGGCGTCGCTACGAGGGTAACGCTCTCATCATATAGATATATGGTAGATCTAGGTTTTCCATAACACATACTTGTAGTTTTTACTATTTATATCTTCGCACGGATCCGTGGTCGGGCTTCCGAGGTTTTCGCACCGCAAAAAGCGGGTTTTGCGGCTCAGAAAGTCCAACAGTGGTATTAGAGCCACGTGCGAAGAATGTATGTGTTTTAAATTTGTAGTTTTGGTATTAGATATAAAAATTATAGATTTTTATGTTTCTGTAAATTGTTGGTGCAGGGGCACTAGATAATCGAACCTGTGTTTTGATTATGGCAAAGACACAAAGTTAAGTTTACATCGTTATCTCATGAGCTAAATCGAGTGTGCAGAAAAGTACTAAAGCTGGAGCTGAAGGCTAGCGACACTCGGAGGAAGCCGTGGTGGTCGGGCCACACTCGAGTGACTTCGGAGGGAGCCGAAGGAATCGAGTTGAAGGCCAGAAGAGAGAGCTACAAGGTAAGTATCGAGGAAAGCTCGTGTGAGTGAGAGATTGTAAGGTCGTGTCCTCTTTACGGGGATGATCGTAGGCGGCGATCCGACTAAGACTTCCTGTGGAAGGTCTAGGTCGAGATCGGACGGTTAGCGCCGCATTGTCATTTTTGAGCTAACCTCTTCTGAGGAAGTGGCGCGGTGGCAATCATTCTTTGGGCGTTAGGCCGATCGGCCCGATGCTCATCGGCCGATGATGCTCATCGATCGGCGATGGGAGGCATCGATCGGCCCGATGCCGACGAATCAACCTTTGCGCTAGGTCAAAACGAATAACATTTGACACGGCCACTTCGCGATAAAATTTGGACAACTTCGTGATCTGTTCCAAAAAAAAGGAGACAAATTCAGAGGCCAAAATCTATAAAAGGAGGGGAGGAATCCAACTCCAAAAATAATCAAGTTTATTCATAAAGTGCTCCTACAATGCCAATGCTCCAACACCGTCATAACGCCGATGCGACAACAAGCTCAGATCTTCTTCGTCGGCAGCAACATCTAGTAATATATTTTAATATTGTATTCTTTGTTTTTATTCATAACGAGGTGGGGTAGGCTTGTTACCTCATCCTCGTACTTCCGGATTTTGTGATCGTTGTCTCCTACCTTCAACGAGGAGGAGACGTTATAGTGCTTTGCCCTCCGTACGCGGTCTAGGACCGATAGGGCCTTGGAGTAGCAACCGCTGGGTTGTGAACCAAGTAAAATAAATGTGTCACTTTATTTTCCGTTGTGCTTACTCGTTCACTTGTGTCTCAACGAACGAATTTGAACGAAAGATTTACGATCGCTATTCACCCCCCTCTAGTGATGCTTCTCGATCCAACATAAATTTCCTATTTTTATATATTTTTTGGGTATTTTTATTGAAGATTCGAAGCAACAAGTGTTGAGACACTTGTAGGCTTCAACCACCGAGAAAAACTCTCCGAAACGGCAAGTTCTCACTTTAGGTTTTTGGGACAATGACTTAAGTCGCTGTAAGATCAAGTAGGGACACTCGTAAAGTTTATTTTTGCGAGTAGGGGCGCTGCCCATATCTCCGAAAGGGGCCTTGTCCCACGATCGCGCCCGGAAACTGCTTAGCGGGACCGTTACGGAGATGTGACTCATAAAATTGAAAAAAAAAGAATAGGAAAAATTATATAAATTTTCTATAAAATACATAATTTAGAATTATGTATAATTCTGTGATGGTCATGGCTCAAGAACCCCAATATGATTGGATGATAATGTGTTGTAATTCATAATACGACATGCGTGTCGTTTTTATGGTTGTGCATGTTGTATAGGGTATGCGACCTGCGCGTCATGCTTCTTCTTTTAAAATTCTAGTTGCAAATAGTTTTAGACTCGAATGTAACTCGAGTTTCATGTTTGTAATGTACAAAAATGGAGCGGTGGAAGGTCCACTTGTAGACGGAGTTACGAGGAGGGAGCCGACAACACATGACGGTCAAAGGAGGCGCTTGGAGAAGCCGCTAACCCTAGGTTGACCGTCCGATCTTCTCATTGGCTTGAGAAGATCATAGTAGGGCCATGACCTAATCGCAATTAATTTATATATATATATATATATATATATATATATATATATATATATATTTGTTTTTTTTGTATGTATATGATGCATGCTAGGATATTTTACTTGTATGTATATGATGCATGCTAGTATAATGCTTGTATGTATGTGATGCATGCTAGTATAGGATAATAAAGGCCTTGATGTGTATATGATACACATTCATGATTATATTAGAACATAATCGAATCAACTCAAAAAATGGCTACCATGTCTTGATACCCATCACTACCTCGATCATTTGTAGTTGTTGAATCTACCAAAGCAGAGCAACACATATTATCTTGGTAGGGTGCGGAGGGACAATCTTGGTCCCGCCTATCACAGCTTGGGTTAGAGTAAACTCAATTAGATTGAGTAAAACTAGTTAACTCAATTGGATCGAGTAGAACTATAGGCATATTCTAACCGTTGGAAAGATAGGATAAGATCGCATTTACACTAAATCTTAGGCGATTTAGCCAAAGCTAACTCAAGGTCTTTTGTAAATATGGGTCTTGATCCTATAAACAAGAGTTGCATAGAGATGTAATCGGTAATGTCTTACCCACCGATCATACTAAGTCTTAGGTGATTTAGCCAAAGCTAACTCAAAGCTTAGTATGATGTGGATCTTGTCCCGCAGGAATTATAGCATGTTTGTATGAATCTAGTAATGTGGTTTGACCACCCATAACTCGATTCTACAAAAGTTCTATAATTCAGTGGGAGCATCATTTGATTAAAGGCCTAATTAAATGATAAAAGGAATATGATATTAATTTTCTGCATTGTGTATGTTGTAGATTACTATGTCGACAAACACGAACACTCTCTCCCTGCGTTCTATCCTTGAGAAGGACAAGCTCAATGGAGCAAATTTCCTAGACTGGTACAGGAACCTGAGAATTGTTCTCACCCAAGAAAGGAAACTGTACATCCTAGAGCAGCCCATTCCGGAGGCACCTCCTACCACTGCCTCGCGAACTGACAAAGATGGTTATAAGAAGCATCAAGATGATGCATTAGATGTGTCATGTCTCATGCTCACGACCATGAACTCTGAGCTTCAGAAGCAACATGAGTTCATGAATGCTTATGATATGGTTGAACATCTTCGTCAACTATATCAAGGACATGCAAGACACGAGAGATATGAAGTCTCTAAGACATTGTTTCAGTCCAAGATGCAAGATGGGACTCCCGTAGGTCCATATGTACTCAAGATAATTAGGTACGTAGAAAACCTACAGAGATTGGGATTCCCACTTGGCCAAGAGTTGGCCACTAACTTGATCTTGTAGTATTTGCCACAAAGATACAATCAATATGTCATGAATTACAACATGAATGAAATTGAAAAGCCACTGCTTGAGATGTTCAGCATGTTAAGAATTGCTGAGCTCAACCATAAGAAGGGAAAATCTGACTCCATTTTGATGGTGCAAAAGAAGAAAGGCAGGGGCAAGCCTAAAAGTAAGGGAAAGTCCCAAGCCAAGGGCAAAGGCAAAGAACTGAACCCCAAAGGAGGGGTGGCCAAAGAAGGGGCTTGCTTCCACTATAAGGAAGCTGGACACTGGAAGCATAACTGCATAGCTTACCTAGAAGATCTTAAGAAGAAGAGAAGTGAGACTTATACTTCAGTTATAAATATTATAGAAGTCAATCTATCTATTTCTTCATCATGGGTATTAGATACCGGATGTGCATCTCACATTTGTACCAATGTGCAGACACTGAGAAATAGTAGGGCATTGACAAAGGGCGAGGTGGACCTATGAGTAGGCAATGAAGCAAGAGTTGCTACTATTGCTGTAGGAATTTATGATCTATCTCTGCCCACTAGGCTTGTACTAGAACTAGATGAATGTTGTTATGTGTCTGCTTTAACTAAGAACATAATTTTGGTTTCTTGTTTGGACAAGAAAGGATTTACATTTATAATAAAAAACAAATGTTGTTCAGTTTATTTAAATGATATGTTCTATTGTAGTGCACCTCTAATGAACGGACTCTACTTTCTAGACTTAGAGAGCCCCATCTATAACATAAGTACCAAAAGGTTCAAGTCAAATGAGTTGAACCAAACCTATCTCTGGCATTGTCGCTTAGGTCACATAAATGAGAGTCGCTTATCTCAGCTCCATAAGGATGGGCTGCTAGACTCATTTGATTTTGAATCATATGAGATATGTGAGTCTTGCCTTTTAGGCAAGATGACCAAGACTCCCTTTAGAGGACACAGTGAAAGAGAAACAGACTTGTTAAGACTTATACATAGTGATGTATGTGACCCTTTCAATGTTGCAGCTAGAGGTGGTTACAAGTACTTCATTACATTTACTGATCACTTCAGTTGGAATGATTATGTGTATCTCATGACACATAAATCAAAATCCTTTGAAAAGTTCAAAAAATTCAAGAATGAAGTACAAAACCATCTTGCCAATAGTATTAAGATACTTCGATCATATCAAGGTGGTGAATACCTTAGCTATGAGTTTCGTGACTATCTAGCTGAGTGTGGGATTCTATCCTAACTCACTCCTCCTGGAACAACACAGTGGAATGGTGTATCCGAAAGGAGGAATCGTATCCTATTAGATATGGTACGATCTATGATGAGTCACACAAATCTTCCTATATCCTTTTGGGGATATGCTCTAGACACAGCAGCATTCACACTTAACCGTGTACCATCCATGGTTGTGATAAAGACACCATATACGATATGGACAGGGAGAAATTCCAAGATTCCTTTCATAATGATTTGGGGTTATAAGGCTTACGTTCGACGTCAAGTCTCAGAGAAACTATGACCCAAATCCGATAAGTTACTTCTACATTCTCAGTCAGCAAAAAGTGTTTGTGGTAAAGACTGGGGTATTTCTAGAAAGGGATTTTGTTTCTAGAAAAACTAGTGGGAGTACGTTCGATCTTGAAGAAATTCAAGATAAGGACCATAACACTGAGGCCTTGATGGAGGTTGAACAGGATGTTAGTGAAAGCCCTAGAGTCAATCATGTGATGATTGTTGTATGGACTTTATTGTATCATATTCCTATTTATAAAGGCATGGTTATTATATTTACTTGTATTGATGCCAAATAAACTTAGTATAATAACGTCCTAGAGTAGTAGGTTCTTATCTATATCAATCGATTGGTTGAATCGATAATGAGATGATATAGAGAACACTACTCTTAATCATTCTTAGTCAAGTATTAACATTCAGGGAAAATGTTAATGTGTAGAGACTAGCATGTAGGTCAACACGATGACTTGATCTCACAAGTCATGGATATGAGATATCAAGTTGACAAATGGGTATGCATTGGAGAATATATACTGAATGACCTGCCATGAGAAAGTATCATGGATCGTTATATGAGTGTCATATACTTTCTCATGTGACTATTAGTATGACTATTAGTTCTTGGACCTGAAGTCATCATGGTTCTCTACATATGGAGTTGCATACTTTTGCTTCGTCAAACGTCACCCGTAAATGGGTGGACTATAAAGGCGATTACTGGGTATGTAACAAATTATACGGAGAGATGTGAGTGATGTAGATGAGATCTATCCCTCCTATATGACGGGAGTGACATCGTTATTCTTGATAGAGTGAGACCACGAAGTGCATGGCCATGCCCAAATGAGTCAATATGAGATATTGAGCTCATTTAATTAGAGTGAGTCTACTTGGAGTTCAAGATATAGATTGTACCGAGGATAACACGGTCTATGCCTCAATTGATCAATCTAGATGTCAAGGATAGAGGGACATTGTCACATATTGTGAGAGTCACAATTAGTAGTCACAAAGGTGATGTTGGAGCTCAACATTCTTGTAACTTGGGTAGCAATGATGTATTGCTAAATACCGCTCATTGCTTATGTTCCTAAATCAGTTTAGGAGCATTGCAAACGTTACAAGAACCTATAGGGTCACACACAAAGGGATATTAGATGGAGATTAGGTTCATATGATGAACCATGAGGATTAGGTTCATGGGATGAACCAAATTGGATTAAGAGTAATCAAAATTTGACTAATTGAGTTAGACTCAATTTGATTCAAGTGTTGAATGAGTTTAATTTAGATTTGATTCATTGAGTCAATTTAAATTAATGAAAAGAGAATCATTAAATCAAATTGACTTGAATCAAGTGGTTAGATTTGATCAACCATGGGAGATAAGAGGTCAAGTTTGACTTGACTTGAGAGGAAAGATGAATTGTCAATTTTGACTTGACCAATTGCCATGTCATGGTGACATGGCTTGTGGGCCGGCCAATGATGGTGTTCCACATCATCATGGACTTATCATGTGATGCCACCTCATGAGGGAGACCAAGAGTCATTGGCTCTTGGAGTTACATGCATGCATGTAAACCCCACCTATTGAAGTGGCCGGCCACTTTTTCCATTTGATGGAATTCATTTTGGTGAGTAACTCTATCTTCTTCTTCCTTGGATCTTCTTCCTCTCAAGCTCTCTCCCAATCCTCTACTTTGGCCGAAACTTCCAAGGGGTTCTAGCACACTCTAGGTTGTTTTCTCCACCATTTGCCCGTGTGGATACCAATAGAAAAGTTTACACTTGACACTCTTGAGTTCTGACAAAGCATTTGGATGAGCGGGATAAGCAAAGGGCGTCGCTACGAGGGTAATGCTCTCATCTTGTAGATATAAAGTAGATCTAGGGTATTTAAACACATAAATGTTTTTTTTATATCTTCACACGGATCCGTGGCCGGGCTTCCGAGGTTTCCGCAACGCAAAAAGCGGTTTTTGCGGCTCGAAAAGTCCAACAGTGGTATTAGAGCCACGTGCGTAGCATGTATGTGCTTTAAATTTCTAGTTTTTATATTAGATATAAAAATTACAGATTTTTAAGTTTCTGTAAATTTACTATTTTTATATAATTTTTGGGTATTTTTCTCGAAAAGTCGAAGCAACAAGTATTGGGACACTTGTAGGCTTCAACCGCCGAAAAAAACTCACCAAACGGCGAGTTCTCGCTTTAGATTTTTGGGATAGCCAGTTAAGTCACAGTAAGATCTAGTAGGGACACTCGCAAAGTTTATTTTGGCGAGTAGGGGTGCTGCCCCTATCATCGAAAGGGTCCTTATCCCACGATCACGCTCGGAAACCGCTTAGCGAGACCGTTACAGAGAGGTGACTCATAAAATTAAAAACAAAAATAGAAAAAATTATAGAAATTTCTGTAAAATATATAATTTAGTATTATGTATAATTCGGTGATGGTCATGGTCCACGAACCCCATAATGATTGGATGATAATGTGTTGTAATTCATAATACGACCTGTGTCATTTTTGTGGCTATGCATATTGTATAGGGTATGCGACCTGCGCGTGGTGCCTCTTCTTTTAAAATTCTAGTTGTAAATAGTTTTAGACTCGAATGTAACTCGAGTTTCATATTTGTAATGTACAAAATGGAGTGGTGAAAAGTCCACTTGTAAACGAAGTTATGAGAAGGGTGCCGACGACACATGGCGGTCAAAGGAGGCGCTTGGAGAAGCCGCTAACCCTAGGTTTATCGTTCGATCTTCTCATTGGCTTGAGAAGATTGTAGTAGGGTCATGACCACAACACAATTATATATATATATATATATATATATATATATATATATATATATATATATATATATATATATATATATATATATATATATATATATATATATATATTTGTTTTTGCTTGTATGTATGTGATGCATGCTAGTAGAATAATGCTTGTAAGTATACGATGCATGCTAGGATATTTTTCTTGTATGTATATGATACATGCTAGAATAATGCTTGTATGTATGTGATGCATGCTAGTATAAGATAATAAAGTCCTTGATGCGTATATGATACACATTCACGATTAGATTAGATCTTAATCGAATAAACTCGAAAATGCCTACCAAGTCCTTGATACCCATCGCTACCTCGATCATTTGTAGTTGTTGAATCTGCTAAAGAAGAGCAACGCATATTATCTTAGTAGGGTACGAAGGAACAATCTTGGTCCCGCCTATCATGACTTGGGTTAGAGTAAGCTCAATTAGATTGAGTAAAACTAGTTAACTCAATTAGATCGAGTAGAACTATAGGCATATTCTAACCGTTGGAAAGATAGGATAAGATCGCATTTACACTAAATCTTGGGTGATTTATCCAAAGCTAACTCAAGGTCTTTTGTAAATGTGGGTCTTGATCCTATAAACAAGAGTTGCATAGAGATGTAATCGGTAATATGTTACCCACCGATCATACTAAGTCTTGGGCGATTTAGCCAAAGCTAACTCAAGGCTTAGTATGATGTGGATCTTGTCCCACAAAAATTATAGCATGTTTGTATGAATCTAGTAATGTGGTTTGACCACATCCATAACTCAATTCTACATAATTCCTATAATTCAGTGGGGGAATTATTTGATTAAAGGCCTAATTAAATGATAAAAGGAATATGATATTAATTTTTTGCATTTTGTATGTTGTAGAATACTATGTCGACAAACAGGAACACTCTCTCCCTGCGTTCTATCCTTGAGACGGACAAGCTCAATGGAGCAAACTTTTTGGGATGGTACAGGAACCTGAGAATCGTTCTCACCCAAGAAAGGAAACTGTATGTCCTGGAGCAGCCCATTCCGGAGGCACCTCCTGCCACTGCCTCGTGTCCTGACAAAGATGCTTACAAGAAGCATCAAGATGATGCATTAGATGTGTCATGTCTCATGCTCGCGACCATGAACTCTGAGCTTCAGAAGCAACACGAGTTCATGAATGCTTATGATATGGTTGAACATCTTCGTCAACTATATCACGGACAAGCAAGGCACGAGAGATATGAAGTCTCTAAGGCATTGTTTCAGTCCAAAATGCAAGATGGGACTCCCGTAGGTCCATATGTACTCAAGATGATTGGGTACGTAGAAAACCTATAGATATTGGGATTCCCACTTGGCCAAGATCTTGCCACTGACTTGATCTTGCAGTCTTTGCTACAAAGCTACAATCAATTTGTCATGAATTACAACATCAATGAAATTGATAAGCCACTGCCTGAGATGCTTAGCATGTTGAGAACTGCTGAGCTCAACCTTAAGAAGGGAAAATCTGACTCCATTTTGATGGTGCAAAAGAAGAAAGGCAAGGGCAATCCTAAAAGTAAAGAAAAGTCCCAAGCCAAGGGAAAAGGCAAAGAACTGAAACCCAAAGGAGGGGTGGCCAAAGAAGGGGATTGCTTCCACTGCAAGGAAGCTGGACAATAGAAGAGTAACTGCATAGCTTACCTGGAAGATCTTAATAAGAAGAGAAGTGAGACTTCTACTTCAGGTATAAATATTATAGAAGTCAATCTATCTATTTCTTCATCATGGGTATTAGATATTGGATGTGCATCTCACATTTGTACCAATGTGCAGGCGCTGAGAAATAGCAGGGCATTGACAAAGGGAGAGGTGGACCTACGAGTAGGCAATGGAGCAAGAGTTGCTGCTGTTGCTGTAGGAACTTATGATCTATCTCTGCCCACTAGGCTTGTACTAGAACTAGATGAATGGTTTTATGTGCCTGCTTTAACTAAGAACATAATTTTGGTTTCTTGTTTGGACAGGAAAGGATTTACATTTATAATAAAGAACAAATATTGTTCAGTTTATTTAAATGATATGTTCTATTGTAGTGCACCTCTAATGAACGGACTCTACTTTCTAGACTTAGAGAGCCCCATCTATAACATAAGTACCAAAAGGTTCAAGTCAAATGAGTTGAACCAAACCTATCTTTGGCATTGTCGCTTAGGTCACATAAATGAGAGTCGCTTATCTCAGCTCCATAAGGATGGGTTGCTAGACTCATTTGATTTTGAATCATATGAGACATGCGAGTCTTGCCTTCTAGGCAAGATGACCAAGACTCCCTTTAGTGAACACTGCAAAAGAGCAACAGACTTGTTAGGACTTATACATAGTGATATATGTGCCCCTTTCAATGTTGCTGCTAGAGGTGGTTACATGTACTTCATTACATTTACTGATAACTTCAGTAGATATGGTTGTGTATCTAATGACACATAAATCAGAATCTTTTGAAAAGTTCAAAGAATTCAAGAATGAAGTACAAAACCAGCTTGCCAAGAGTATTAAGATACTTCGATCAGATTGAGGTGGTGAATACCTTAGCCATGAGTTTCGTGACTATCTAGTTGAGTGTGGGATTCTATCCCAACTCACTCCTCCTAGAACACCACAATGGAATGGTGTATCCGAAAGGAGGAATTGTACCCTATTAGATTTGGTACGATCTATGATGAGTCACACAGATCTTTCTATATCCTTTTGAGGATATGCTCTAGACACAGCAGCCTTCACCCTTAACTGTGTACCATCCAAGGCTGTGATAAAGACACTATATACGATATGGACAGGGAGAAATCCCAAGATGTCTTTCATGAGGATTTGGGGTTGTGAGGCTTATGTTCGACGTCAAGTCTCAGACAAACTGTGACCCAAATTTGATAAGTGCTATTTTGTTGGATATCCCAAGGATACTAAGGGATATTACTTCTACATTCCCAGTCAGCAAAAAGTGTTTGTGGAAAAGACTGGGGTTTTTATAGAAAGGGATTTTGTTTCTAGAAAAACTAGTGGGAGTATGTTTGATCTTGAATAATCTCAAGATAAGGACCATAACACTGAGGCCTTGATGGAGGTTGAACAGGAACCACAAAATTTTATGGGTGATGAGATTGTTGCACAAAGAGTTGTGGAACAACCACCTGTTCAGGTAGACATACCTCTTCGCAGGTCTGATAGGGTACGTCGTCAGCCTGAGAGATACTCATTTCTCTTGTCTAAACATGATGACGTTATGCTCATTGAGAATGAGCCTACCTCCTATCAGGAAGCTGTGATGAGCCCAGAATATGAGAAATGAATAGAGGCCATGAAATCTGAGATGGAATCTATGTACACCAACCAATTATAGACTTTAGTTGATCCACCTGAAGTGGTCAAACCCATTGGGTGTAAGTGGGTCTTTAAGAGAAAGAATGACATGAATGGACTTACGCATACCTATAAGGGTCGATTGGTGGCTATAGGTTTCAAGCAAATTCATGGTATTGACTATGATGAAACCTTGTCTCCAATGGCGATGTTTAAGTATATTTAGATCATGCTTGTTATTGCAGCATACCACGATTATGAGATCTGACAGATGAATATCAAAACCATATTTCTGAATGGAAACTTGCTCGAGGATGTGTACATGACACAACCTGAGGCTTTTAGTAGATCCACAACATTTTGGGAAAGTATGCAAGATGCAAAGGTCCATTTATGGGCTAAACCAAGCTTCTCGGAGCTGGAATCTTTGATTTGATAATGCGATCAAACAGTTTAGTTTTATCAAGAATGAAGATGAACCCTATGTCTACAAGATGGTTAATGGGAACACAGTTGTCTTCCTTGTATTGTATGTGAATGACATACTACTCATTGGGAATGACATCCCTTTGCTACAGTCTGTGAAGACTTGGCTGGGGACGTGCTTCTCAATGAAGGACTTAGGTGAAGCAACCTATATTCTAGGCATCATGATCTATAGAGATAGATCTAAAAGATTGCTTGACATATGTCAGAGTACAAATATTGGCATGGTATTACTACGGTTTGACATGCAGAATTACAAGAAGGGACTTCTACCGATGTCACATGGTGTGAGTCTTTCGAAGACTCAAAGTCCCTCTTCTAGAAAGGAGAGAGACCGCATGGATAAGATCCCTTATGCATCTGCTATAGAATCTATCATGTATGCTATGCTGTGTACTCATCCTGATGTCTCATATGCTTTGAGCATGACGAGTAGATACCAGTCAGAACCAGGTGAGCGTCACTGGATAGAAGTCAAGAATATTCTTAAGTACTTGAGAAGGACTAAAGAATATTTCTTGATATTTGGAGGCGATGAGGAGCTAGCTGTAAAGGGTTACAGTGATGTCAGCTTCCAAACTGACCAGGATGATTATAGATCACAGTCAGGGTTTGTGTTTTGTTTGAATGTTGGCGCTGTGAGCTGGAAGAGTTCGAAGCAGGATGCAGTTGCTGATTCTACAACAGAAGCCGAGTATATCGCTGCATCTGAGGCAGCAAAGGAGGCAGTTTGGATCCACAAATTCATTACTAAGCATGGGGTGGTTCCTAGCATAGCAGATCTCATAGAGCTCTATTGTGACAACAATGGAGCGATTGCATAGGCTAAGGAACCTCGCTCACACTAGCGGACCAAACACATACTACGACACTTCCATCTCATTCGAGAGATTATCGATAGAGGATATGTGAAGATTTGTAGAGTACCCACAGAGGCTAACATCGCAGATCCCTTGACCAAGGCTTTGGCACAGAAAAAGCATGATGGTCACACTAGGTCATTGGGTATTAGATACTATGGTGATTGACACTAGTGGTAGTGGGAGATTGTTAGTGAAAGCCCTAGAGCATATCATGTGATGATTGTTGTATGGACTTTATTGTATTATATTCTTATTTATAAAGGCATGATTATTAAATTTACTTGTATTGGTACCAAATAAACTAAGTATAATAACGTCCTTGAGTAGTAGGTTCTTATTTATATCAATCGATTGGTTGAATCGATAATGAGATGATGTAGAGAACACTACTATTAATCATTCCTAGTCAAGTATTAACATTCAGGGACAATGTTAATGCGTAGAGACTAGCATGTAGGTCAACATGATGACTTGATCTTGTTAGTAATATATGAGAGATGTCCTAAGGCAATCGCCTTATTTATGAACCATTTATATGATAAATGAAGATTTACTATTTGAGTATACATGTTTCATGTATTTGATTGGATCTTAAACTCATTTACTGAATGTCCACGATACGATTCACAGCATGAGAGAATTTGTGATTGGATCACAACTAGTGAGTATCTCTACATGTGTAATTGCGGTGTATCAGAATTATCCCTAGTCGATGAAATGATGGATTTGGACACCATCAATTCTGTCGAGACTAGCACGAGGTATACTCCTTGGTGTATCCAAGCAGCTGATTCTCACTGGCTGGAGACATTGTGATGTCCGGAGTTAATCGTGGATGCTAGTTATGGTAGCTAGTTCATTGGAGTGACCAGCCGTAAGACTTCATATGGTTCTCTGCATATATAGATATGTCAATGAAGTTCTTACTGTAGCATAAGTGTGATGTTCCTTTGACTTACGGTATTCAAGTCATCTTGATCATGGAGACTTATGCTTTGACATCTTAAGCAAGCATCTCTAAGGAGATGTGGACCCGGGATGATTGGGTATAAGTCGAAGTGATCGAAGGTGTTTGAATAACCTATAAAGGATTCACCACTCCTTGCGAGGAGATGTATACCCATGGTCTCTCGTCGGATTGTTACTAATGTCTTTGGCCAAAGAATTACATGTTTAGAGTAAGGTACTCTTCGATACATGTGCAGTAACTAGAATCCGTAGGACAAGAAAATGATACTTGGGCTAGGTGTGACGTAGTCAGCCTAGTGGGGACTGACACTATAGACCATGTCCTGAACCAAGTGGGTATAAGATGAGTGAAGAGAATGGGGCACGAATAATTCGGGCTACTGAAGGGTTTCAGAAATAGTTCTGGATCAACCGTTGATCTTTTCGGTTAATTGGGGATCATGATATACTACTTGGTGCCATTCATGATCATTCTATAATTAATGGTTAATTATAGACGACCAACATAAATCGAGAACCTATTTGGTCACACGGACAACGAGCGTAATCCGAAGGATTTAAAACGAGCTTGAGAATGGGATTCTCAGACCGAGAGAAACTAGGTTTGGTTGGACCAAACAAGAAGTGATCATGAAATCGTTTCAGTCGCAATGGAAGCGTGGATGGGCCGTGTCTTATGAAAACATAATGGATGAACCAAAATGGTTTGGTTCTAATCCAATGGAGGAGAATAAACCAAAAGTTGGTTCGATTCATTTTAACTTAAAATAAACCATCATGGTTTGGTTTATTTTAACTTATATTAATGGAGCGGGTTAGCGGGCCTTATGGTTATGATCCAATAACCATTAAGAGAATTAGTTCTCTATAAAAGAGAGGGCTTAAACCCTAATCCAAAACCCTAGCCCTAAGTTGCCACCCACCTCCATCCTTTGGAGATTCTCGGCGCCAACTCCTTGCCGCCACCCACTTCTCCTCCAACCGGCGTCCAGAAGGAGCTTTCCTTCCCCCTCGCCGGCGTCGAGCTGCTGCCGGTTGGTACTCCGGTGATCTCCCTTGGGTTCGGCGATAAGGTGAGCACTTGGCTTCCCTTGGTTGGCCGGCGCCTACTCCTCCACCAAAGCTGTCCAGTTTTCTGGACAGCTTGTTTTCTTCTCGTCGGAGCGTCATTTGGACGATGGTTAGAGCTCCGACAGCGCCTAACTTACCAAGGATTCGATCTCCAGTAATGCTCTGAGGTGGAGGACGAAGGATTCGTCAAAAGGTTGACGAATACCTCTCCGGAGAAGCGAGTTTTGAGGACTCGATTTTGGATCCGAATTTGGATTCGGATCGTGATCATCTCTCGATCACATTGTCTTCAACACGAGGCTAGTAACCCGTACGAAGACGAGGCTCGTGACTTAGCGAAGTCATCCCGAGGGTACTCGTCGTGGATACGGATAGAGATGATTCTAGCGAGGATCGTTCCGCTTGATGCCGTTCCCACTACACGTGATACGAAAGGAATACGTAGTTAAATTTCCTTTTATTGCAAATTTGAATTTATGGTTATGTCTACACATGTTGTACTATGCATGCGTGTGATGTGTGTATTGTAATAAATTAGATTTATTATTTTATTTCTTCCGCTGTGCACATGTTTGCGAAACATGTTCGAACACACACTTGCCGCGGTGCCGGAAACCCAACAGATCTCACAAGTTATGGATATGAGATATCAAGTTGACACATGGGTATGCATTGGAGAATGTATACTGAATGACCCGCCATTAGAAAGTATCATGGATCGTTATATGAGTGTCATATACTTTCTCATGTGACTATTAGTATGACTATTAGTTCATGGACCTGAAGTCACCATGGTTCCCTACATAAGGAGTTGCATACTTTGGCTTCGTCAAACGTCACCCGTAAATGGGTGGACTATAAAAGCGATTACTGGGTATGTAACAAATTATGTGGAGGGATTTGAGTGATGTAGATGAGATCTATCCCTTCTATATGACAGGAGTGACATTGTTATTCTTGATAGAGTGAGACCACGAAGTGGATGGCCATGCCCAAATGAGTCAATATGAGATATTGAGCTCATTTGATTAGAGTGAGTCTACTTGGAGTTCAAGATATAGATTGTATTGAGGATAACATGGTCTATGCCTCAATTGGTCAATCTAGATGTCAAGGATAGAGGGACATTGTCACATATTGTGAGAGTCACAATTAGTAGTCACAAAGGTGATGTTGGAGCTCAACATTCTTGTAACTTGGGTAGCAATGATGTGTTGCTAGATACCGCTCATTGCTTATATTCCTAAATCGGTTTAGGAGCATTGCCAACATTACAAGAACCTATAGGGTCACACACAAATGGCAATTAGATGGAGATTAGGTTCATATGATGAACCATGAGGATTTGGTTCATGGGATGAACCAAATTGGATTAAGAGTAATCCAAATTAGGCTAATTGAGTTAGACTCAATTTGATTTAAGTGTTGAATGAGTCTAATTTAGATTTGATTCATTGAGTCAATTTAAATTAATGAATAGAGATTCATTAAATCAAATTGACTTGAATCAAGTGGTTAGATTTGATCAACGATGGGAGATAAGAGGTCAAGTTTGACTTGACTTGAGAGGGAAGATGAATGGTCAATTTTGACTTGACCAATTGCCATGTCATGGTGACATGGCATGTGGGCCGGCCAATGATGGTGTTCCACATCATCATGGACTTATCATGTGATTCCACCTCATGAGGGAGACCAAGAGTCATTGGCTCTTGGAGTTACATGCATGCATGTAAACCCCACCCATTGAAGTGGCCGGCCACTTTTTCCATTTGATGGAATTCATTTTGGTGAGTAACTCTATCTTCTTCTTCCTTGGATCTTCTTCCTCTCAAGCTCTCTCCCAATCCTCTACTTTGGCCGAAACTTCCAAGGGGTGCTAGCACACTCTAGGTTGTTTTTCTCCACCATTTTCCCGTGTGGATACCAATAGAAAAGTTTACACTTGACACTCTTGAGTTCTGACAAAGCATTTGGACGAGCGGGATAAGCAAAGGGCGTCGCTATGAGGGTAATGCTCTCATCTTGTAGATCTAAAGTAGATCTAGGGTATTTAAACACATAAATGTTTTTTTTTATAAATTCACACGGATCCGTGGCCGGGCTTCCGAGGTTTCCGCAACGCAAAAAGCGGTTTTTGCGGCTCGGAAAGTCCAACAGTGGTATTAGAGCCACGTGCGAAGCATGTATGTGCTTTAAATTTTTAGTTTTTATATTAGATATAAAAATTACAGATTTTTAAGTTTCTGTAAATTTCCTATTTTTATATAATTTTTGAGTATTTTTCTCGAAAAGTCGAAGCAACAAGTATTGGGACACTTGTAGGCTTCAACCGCCGAAAAAACTCTCCAAACGGTGAGTTCTCGCTTTAGATTTTTGGGATAGCGAGTTAAGTCACTGTAAGATCTAGTAGGGACACTCACAAAGTTTATTTTGGCGAGTAGGGGTGCTGCCCCTATCATCGAAAGGGTCCTTATCCCGCGATCGCGCTCGGAAACCGCTTAGCGGGACCGTTACAGAGAGGTGACTCATAAAATTAAAAACAAAAATAGGAAAAATTATAGAAATTTCTATAAAATATATAATTTAGTATTATGTATAATTCTGTGATGGTCATGATCCATGAACCCCATAATGATTGGATGATAATGTGTTGTAATTCATAATACGGCCTGCGTGTCAATTTTGTGGTTGTGAATATATTATAGGGTATGCGACCTGCGCGTGGTGCCTCTTCTTTTAAAATTCTAGTTGTAAATAGTTTTAGACTCGAATGTAACTCGAGTTTCATATTTGTAATGTACAAAATGGAGTGGTGGAAAGTCCACTTGTAAACGAAGTTATGAGAAGGGTGCCGACGACACATGGCGGTCAAAGGAGGCGCTTGGAGAAGCCGCTAACCCTAGGTTGATCGTTCGATCTTCTTATTGGCTTGAGAAGATTGTAGTAGGGTCATGACCACAACACAATTATATATATATATATATATATATATATATATATATGTATTTGTTTTTGCTTGTATGTATGTGATGCATGCTAGTAGAATAATGCTTGTAAGTATAGGATGCATGCTAGGATATTTTTCTTGTATGTATATGATACATGCTAGAATAATGCTTGTATGTATGTGATGCATGCTAGTATAAGATAATAAAGTCCTTGATGCGTATATGATACACATTCACGATTAGATTAGATCTTAATCGAATCAACTCGAAAATTCCTACCAAGGCCTTGATACCCATCGCTACCTCGATCATTTGTAGTTGTTGAATCTGCTAAAGAAGAGCAACGCATATTATCTTAGTAGGGTACGGAGGAACAATCTTGGTCCCGCCTATCATGACTTGGGTTAGAGTAAGCTCAATTAGATTGAGTAAAACTAGTTAACTCAATTAGATCGAGTAGAACTATAGGCATATTCCAACCGTTGGAAAGATAGGATAAGATCGCATTTACACGAAATCTTGGGGTATTTAGCCAAAGCTAACTCAAGGTCTTTTGTAAATGTGGGTCTTGATCCTATAAACAAGAGTTGCATAGAGATGTAATCGGTAATATGTTACCCACCGATCATACTAAGTCTTGGGTGATTTAGCCAAAGCTAACTCAAGGCTTAGTATGATGTGGATCTTGTCCCACAAAAATTATAGCATGTTTGTATGAAACTAGTAATGTGGTTTGACCACATCCATAACTCAATTCTACATAATTCCTATAATTCAGTGGGGGAATTATTTGATTAAAGGCCTAATTAAATGATAAAAGGAATATGATATTAATTTTTTGCATTTTGTATGTTGTAGAATACTATGTCGACAAACACGAACACTCTCTCCCTGTGTTCTATCCTTGAGACGGACAAGCTCAATGGAGCAAATTTTATGGGATGGTACAGGAACCTGAGAATCGTTCTCACCCAAGAAAGGAAACTGTACGTCCTGGAGAAGCCCATTCCGGAGGCACCTCCTACCACTGCCTCGCGTCCTGACAAAGATGCTTACAAGAAGCAACAAGATGATGCATTAGATGTGTCATGTCTCATGCTCGCGACCATGAACTCTGAGCTTCAGAAGCAACACGAGTTCATGAATGCTTATGATATGGTTGAACATCTTCGTCAACTATATCACGGACAAGCAAGGCACGAGAGATATGAAGTCTCTAAGGCATTGTTTCAGTCCAAAATGCAAGATGGGACTCCCGTAGGTCCATATGTACTCAAGATGATTGGGTACGTAGAAAACCTATAGAGATTGGGATTCCCACTTGGCCAAGAGCTTGCCACTTACTTGATCTTGCAGTCTTTGCTACAAAGCTACAATCAATTTGTCATGAATTACAACATCAATGAAATTGATAAGCCACTGCCTGAGATGCTTAGCATGTTGAGAACTGCTGAGCTCAACCTTAAGAAGGGAAAATCTGACTCCATTTTGATGGTGCAAAAGAAGAAAGGCAAGGGCAATCCTAAAAGTAAAGAAAAGTCCCAAGCCAAGAGAAAAGGCAAAGAACTGAAACCCAAAGGAGGGGTGGCCAAAGAAGGGGATTGCTTCCACTGCAAGGAAGCTGGACAATAGAAGAGTAACTGCATAGCTTACCTGGAAGATCTTAAGAAGAAGAGAAGTGAGACTTCTACTTCAGGTATAAATATTATAGAAGTCAATCTATCTATTTCTTCATCATGGGTATTAGATATTGGATGTGCATCTCACATTTGTACTAATCTGCAGGCGCTGAGAAATAGCAGGGCATTGACAAAGGGAGAGGTGGACCTACGAGTAGGCAATGGAGCAAGAGTTGCTGCTGTTGCTGTAGGAACTTATGATCTATCTCTGCCCACTAGGCTTGTACTAGAACTAGATGAATGTTTTTATGTGCCTGCTTTAACTAAGAACTTAATTTTGGTTTCTTGTTTGGACAAGAAAGGATTTACATTATAATAAAGAACAAATATTGTTCAGTTTATTTAAATGATATGTTCTATTGTAGTTCACCTCTAATGAACGGACTCTACTTTCTAGACTTAGAGAGCCCCATCTATAACATAAGTACCAAAAGGTTCAAGTCAAATGAGTTGAACCAAACCTATCTCTGGCATTGTCGCTTAGGTCACATAAATGAGAGTCGCTTATCTCAGCTCCATAAGGATGGGCTGCCAGACTCATTTGATTTTGAATCATATGAGACATGCGAGTCTCGCCTTCTAGGCAAGGTGACCAAGACTCCCTTTAGTGGACACTACAAAAGAGAAACAGACTTGTTAGGACTTATACATAGTGATGTATGTGCCCCTTTCAATGTTGCTGCTAGAGGTGGTTACAGGTACTTCATTACATTTACTGATGACTTCAGTAGATATGGTTGTGTATCTAATGACACATAAATCAGAATCTTTTGAAAATTTCAAAGAATTCAAGAATGAAGTACAAAACCAGCTTGCCAAGAGTATTAAGATACTTCGATCAGATCGAGGTGGTGAATACCTTAGCCATGAGTTTCGTGACTATCTAGTTGAGTGTGGGATTCTATCCCAACTCACTCCTCCTAGAACACCACAATGAAATGGTGTATCCGAAAGGAGGAATCGTACCCTATTAGATTTGGTACGATCTATGATGAGTCACACAAATCTTCTTATATCCTTTTGAGGATATGCTCTAGACACAGCAGCCTTCACCATTAACTGTGTACCATCCAAGGCTGTGATAAAGACACTATATACGATATGGACAGGGAGAAATCCCAAGATGTCTTTCATGAGGATTTGGGGTTGTGAGGCTTATGTTCGACGTCAAGTCTCAGACAAACTGTGACCCAAATTTGATAAGTGCTATTTTGTTAGATATCCCAAGGATACTAAGGGATATTACTTCTACATTCTGAGTCAGCAAAAAGTGTTTGTGGCAAAGACTGGGGGTTTTTCTAGAAAGGGATTTTGTTTCTAGAAAAACTAGTGGGAGTATGTTTGATCTTGAATAATCTCAAGATAAGGACCATAACACTGAGGCCTTGATGGAGGTTGAACAGGAACCACAAAATTTTATGGGTGATGAGATTGTTGCACAAAGAGTTGTGGAACAACCACCTGTTCAGGTAGACATACCTCTTCGCAGGTCTGATAGGGTACGTCGTCAGCCTGAGAGATACTCATTTCTCTTGTCTAAACATGATGACGTTATGCTCATTGAGAATGAGCCTACCTCCTATCAGGAAGCTGTGATGAGCCCAGAATATGAGTAATGGATAGAGGCCATGAAATATGAGATGAAATCTATGTACACTAACCAATTATGGACTTTAGTTGATCCATCTGAAGGGGTCAAACCCATTGGGTGTAAGTGGGTCTTTAAGAGAAAGAATGACATGAATGGACTTTCGCATACCTATAAGGGTCGATTGGTGGCTATAGGTTTCAAGCAAATTCATGGTATTGATTATGATGAAACCTTGTCTCCAATGGCGATGTTTAAGTATATTCAGATCATGCTTGTTATTGCAGCATACCACGATTATGAGATCTTGCAGATGAATATCAAAACCATATTTCTGAATGGAAACTTGCTCGAGGATGTGTACATGACACAACCTGAGGCTTTTAGTAGATCCACAGCATACTGGGAAAGTATGCAAGCTGCAAAGGTCCATTTATGGGCTAAACCAAGCTTCTCGGAGCTGGAATCTTTGATTTGATAATGCGATCAAACAGTTTAGTTTTATCAAGAATGAAGATGAACCCTATGTCTACAAGATGGTTAATGGGAACACAGTTGTCTTGTATTGTATGTGAATGACATACTACTCATTGGGAATGACATCCCTTTGCTACAGTCTGTGAAGACTTGGCTGGGGACATGCTTCTCAATGAAGGACTTAGGTGAAGCAACCTATATTCTAGGCATCATGATCTATAGAGATAGATCTAAAAGATTGCTTGGCCTATGTCAGAGTACAAATATTGACATGGTCTTACTACGGTTTGTCATGCAGAATTACAAGAAGGGACTTCTACCGATGTCACATGGTGTGAGTCTTTTGAAGACTCAAAGTCCCTCTTCTAGAAAGGAGAGAGACCGCATGGATAAGATCCCTTACGCATCTGCTATAGAATCTATCATGTATGCCATGTTGTGTACTCGTCCTGATGTCTCATATGCTTTGAGCATGACGAGTAGATACCAGTCAGAACCAGGTGAGCGTCACTGGATAGCAGTCAAGAATATTCTTAAGTACTTGAGAAGGACTAAAGAATATTTCTTGATATTTGGAGGCGATGAGGAGCTAGCTGTAAAGGGTTACAGTGATGTCAGCTTCCAAACTGACTAGGATGATTATAGATCGTAGTCAGGGTTCGTGTTTTGTTTGAATGTTGGCGCTGTGAGCTGGAAGAGTTCGAAGCAAGACGCAGTTGCTGATTCTACAACAGAAGCCAAGTATATCGCTGCATCTGAGGCAGCAAAGGAGGCAGTTTGGATCCACAAGTTCATTACTGAGCTTGGGGTGGTTCCTAGCATAGCAGATCCCATAGAGCTCTATTGTGACAACAATGGAGCGATTGCATAGGCTAAGGAACCTCGCTCACACTAGCGGACCAAACACATACTACGACGCTTCCATCTCATTCGAGAGATTATCGATAGAGGATATGTGAAGATTTGTAGAGTACCCACAGAGGCTAACATCGCAGATCCCTTGACCAAGGCTTTGGAACAGAAAAAGCATGATGGTCACACTAGGTCATTGGGTATTAGATACTATGGTGATTGACACTAGTGGTAGGGGAGATTGTTAGTGAAAGCCCTAGAGCCTATCATGTGATGATTGTTGTATGGACTTTATTGTATTATATTTCAATTTATAAAGGCATGATTATTAAATTTACTTGTATTGGTACCAAATAAACTAAGTATAATAACGTCCTTGAGTAGTAGGTTCTTATTTATATCAATCGATTGGTTGAATCGATAATGAGATGATGTAGAGAACACTACTATTAATCATTCCTAGTCAAGTATTAACATTCAGGGACAATGTTAATGCATAGAGACTAGCATGTAGGTCAACACGATGACTTGATCTTGTTAGTAATATATGAGAGATGTCCTAAGGCAATCGCCTTATTTATGAACCATTTATATGATAAATGAAGATTCACTATTTGAGTATACATGTTTCATGTATTTGATTGGATCTTAAACTCATTTACTGAATGTCCACGATACGATTCACAGCATGAGAGATTTTTTGATTGGATCACAACTAGTGAGTATCTCTACTTGTGTAATTGCGGTGTATCAGAATTATCCCTAGTCGATGAAATGATGGATTTGGACACCATCAATTCTGTTGAGACTAGCACGAGGTATACTCCTTGGTGTATCCAAGCAGCTGATTCTCACTGGCTGGAGACATTGTGATGTCCGGAGTTAATCGTGGATGCTAGTTATGGTAGCTAGTTCATTGGAGTGACCAGCCGTAAGACTTCATATGGTTCTCTGCATATATAGATATGTCAATGAAGTTTTTATTGTAGCATAAGTGCGATGTTCCTTTGACTTGTGGTATTCAAGTCATCTTGATCATGGAGACTTATACTTTGACATCTTAAGCAAGCATCTCTAAGGAGATGTGGACCCGGGATGATTGGGTATAAGTCAAAGTGATCGAAGGTGTTTGAATAGCCTATAAAGGATTTACCACTCCTTGCGAGGAGATGTATACCCATGGCCTCTCGTCGGATTGTTACTAAAGTCTTTGGCCAAAGAATTACATGTTTAGAGTAAGGTACTCTTCGATACATGTGCAATAACTAGAATTCTTAGGACAAGGAAATGATACTTGGGCTAGGTGTGACGTAGTCAGCCTAGTGGGGACTGACACTATAGACCATGTCCTGAACCAAGTGGGTATAAGATGATTGAAGGGAATGGGGCACGAATCATTCGAGCTGCTGAAGGGTTTCAGAAATAGTTCTGGATCAATCATTGATCTTTTCGGTTAATTGGGGATCATGATATACTACTAGGTGCCATTCATGATCGTTCTATAATTAATGGTTAATTATAGACGGCCAACATAAACCGAGAACCTATTTGGTCACACGGACAACGAGAGTAATCCGAAGGATTTAAAACGAGCTTGAGAATGGGATTCTCAGACCGAGAAAAACTAGGTTTGGTTGGACCAAACAAGAAGCGAGCATGAAATCGTTTCTGTCGCAATGGAAGCGTGGATGGGCCGTGTCTTATGAAAACATAATGGATGAACCAAAATGGTTTGGTTCTAATCCAATGGAGGAGAATAAACCAAAAGTTGGTTCGATTCATTTTAACTTAAAATAAACCATCATGGTTTGGTTTATTTTAACTTATATTAATGGAGCGGGTTAGCGGGCCTTATGGTTATGATCCAATAACCATTAAAAGAATTAGTTCTCTATAAAAGAGAGGGCTTAAACCCTAATCCAAAACCCTAGCCCTAAGTTGCCACCCACCTCAATCCTTTGGAGATTCTCGGCGCCAACTCCTTGCCGCCACCCACTTCTCCTCCAACCGGCGTCCAGAAGGAGCTTTCCTTCCCCCTTTCCGGCGTCGAGCTACTGCCGGTTGGTACTCCGGTGATCTCCCTTGGGTTCGGCGATAAGGTGAGCACTTGGCTTCCCTTGGTTGGCCGGCGCCTACTCCTCCACCAAAGCTGTCCAGTTTTCTGGACAGCTTGCTTTCTTCTCGTCGGAGCGTCGTTTGGACGATGGTTAGAGCTCCGACAGCACCTAACTTACCAAGGATTCGATCTCTAGTAATGCTCTGAGGTGGAGGACGAAGGATTCGTCAAAAGGTTGACGAATACCTCTCCGGAGAAGCGAGTTTTGAGGACTTGATTTTGGATCCGAATTTGGATTCGGATCGTGATCATCTCTCGATCACATCGTCTTCAACACGAGGCTAGTAACCCGTACGAAGACGAGGCTCGTGACTTAGCGAAGTCATCCCGAGGATACTCGGCGTGGATACGGATAGAGACGATTCTAGCGAGGATCGTTCCGGTTGATGCCGTTCCCACTACACGTGATACGAAAGGAATACGTAGTTAAATTTCCTTTTATTGCAAATTTAAATTTATGGTTATGTCTACACATGTTGTACTATGCATGCATGTGATGTGTGTATTGTAATAAATTAGATTTATTATTTTATTTCTTCCGCTGTGCACATGTTTGCGAAACATGTTCGAACACACACTTGCCGCGGTGCCGGAAACCCAACAGATCTCACAAGTTATGGATATGAGATATCAAGTTGACACATGGGTATGCATTGGAGAATGTATACTGAATGATCCGCCATTAGAAAGTATCATGGATCGTTATATGAGTGTCATATACTTTCTCATATGACTATTAGTATGACTATTAGTTCATGGATCTGAAGTCACCATGGTTCCCTACATAAGGAGTTGCATACTTTGGCTTCATCAAACGTCACCCGTAAATGGGTGGACTATAAAGGCGATTACTGGGTATGTAACAAATTATGCGGAGGGATGTGAGTGATGTAGATGAGATCTATCCCTCCTATATGACAGGAGTGACATTGTTATTCTTGATAGAGTGAGACCACGAAGTGGATGGCCATGCCCAAATGAGTCAATATGAGATATTGAGCTCATTTGATTAGAGTGAGTCTACTTTGAGTTCAAGATATTGATTGTATTGAGGATAACATGGTCTATGCCTCAATTGGTCAATCTAGATGTCAAGGATAGAGGGACATTGTCACATATTGTGAGAGTCACAATTAGTAGTCACAAAGGTGATGTTGGAGCTCAACATTCTTGTAACTTGGGTAGCAATGATGTGTTGCTAGATACCGCTCATTACTTATATTCCTAAATCGGTTTAGGAGCATTTCCAACGTTACAAGAACCTATAGGGTCACACATAAAGGGCAATTAGATGGAGATTAGGTTCATATGATGAACCATGAGGATTTGGATCATGGGATGAACCAAATTGGATTAAGAGTAATCCAAATTAGACTAATTGAGTTAGACTCAATTTGATTTAAGTGTTGAATGAGTCTAATTTAGAATTGATTCATTGAGTAAATTTAAATTAATGAATAGAGATTCATTAAATCAAATTGACTTGAATCAAGTGGTTAGATTTGATCAACGATGGGAGATAAGAGGTCAAGTTTGACTTGACTTGAGAGGGAAGATGAATGGTCAATTTTGACTTGACCAATTGCCATGTCATGGTGACATGGCATGTGGGCCGACCAATGATGGTGTTCCACATCATCATGGACTTATCATGTGGTGTCACCTCATGAGGGAGACCAAGAGCCATTGACTCTTGGAGTTACATGCAAGCATGTAAATCCCACCCATTGAAGTGGCCGACCACTTTTTCCATTTGATAGAATTCATTTTGGTGAGTAACTCTATCTTCTTCTTCCTTGGATCTTCTTCATCTCAAGCTCTCTCCCAATCCTCTACTTTGGCCGAAACTTCCAAGGGGTGCTAACATACTCTAGGTTGTTTTTCTCCACCATTTGTTCGTGTGGATACCAATAGAGGAGTGTGCACTTGACACTCTTGAGTTCCGGCAAAGCATTTGGACGAGCGGGATAAGTGAAGGGAGTTGTTACGAGGGTAATGCTCTCATCTTGTAGATCTAAAGTAGATCTAGGGCATTTAAACACATACATGTTTTATTTTTTTTATATCTTCGCACGGATCTGTGGCCAGGCTTCCGAGGTTTCCGCAATGCAAAAAGCGGTTTTTGCAGCTCAGAAAGTCCAACACAGGAACCACAAAGTGTTGTGGGTGATGATATTGTTGCACAAAGAGTTGTGGAACAACTACCTGTTCATGTAGACATACCTCTTCGCAGCTCTGATAGGGTACGTCATCATCCTGAGAGATACTCATTTTTCTTGTCTGACCATGATGACGTTATGCTCATTGAGAATGAGCCTACCTCCTATCAGGAAGTTGTGATGAGCCCAGACTCGAGAAATGGCTAGAGGCCATGAGATCCGAGATGAAATCCATGTACACCAACCAAGTATGGACTTTGGTTGATTCACATGAAGGGGTCAAACCCATTGGGTGTAAGTGGGTCTTTAAGAGAAAGATTGACATGGATGGACTTACGCATACCTATAAGGGCCGATTTGTGGCTAAAGGTTTCAAGAAAATTCATGGTATTGACTTTGATGAAACCTTTTCTCCAGTGGCGATGTTTAAGTCCATTCGGATCATGCTTGCTATTGCAGCATACCACGATTATGAGATCTGATAGATGGATGTCAAAACCGTGTTTCTGAATGGAAACTTACTCAAGGATGTGTACATGACACAACCTGAGGGTTTTGTAGATCCACAACATACTGGGAAAGTATGCAAGCTGCAAAAGTCCATTTATGGGCTAAAACAAGCTTCTCGAAGCTGGAATCTTCGATTCGATGATGCGATCAAACAGTTTGGTTTCATCAAGAATGAAGGTGAACCCTATGTCTACAAGAGGGTTAATGAAAATACAGTTGTCTTCCTTTTATTGTATGTGGAAGACATACTACTCATTGGGAATGACATACCTTCGCTACAGTCTGTGAAGACTTGGCTGGGGACGTGCTTCTCAATGAAGGACTTAGGTGAAGCAGCCTGTATTCTAGACATCAAGATTTATAGAGATAGATCTAAGAGATTGCATGGCCTAAGTCAGAGTACATATAATGACACGGTATTACTACAGTTTGCCATGCAGAATTCCAAGAAGGTACTTCTGCCGATGTCACATGGTGTGAGTCTTTCGAAGACTCAAAGTCCCTCTTCTAGAGAGGAGAGAGACCGCATGGATAAGATCCCTTACGCATCTGCTATAGGATCTATCATGTATGACATGCTATGTACTCGTCCTGATGTCTCGTATGCTTTGAGCATGAAGAGTAGATACCAGTCAGATCCAAGTGAGCGTCACTGGATAGCAGTCAAGAATATTCTTAAGTACTTGAGAAGGACTAAAGAATATTTCTTGATATTTGGAGGCGATGAGGAGCTAGCTGTAAAGGGTTACAGCGATGACAACTTCCAAACTGACCAGGATGATTATAGATCACAGTCAAGGTTTGTGTTTTGCTTGAATGGTGGCGTTGTGAGCTGAAAAAGTTCGAAGAAGAACACAGTTGCTGATTCTACAATAGAAGCCGAGTATATCGCTGCATCTGAGGCAGCAAAGGAGGCAGTTTGGATCCTCAAGTTGATTACTGAGCTTGGGGTGGTTCCTAGCATAGCAGATCCTATAGAGCTCTATTGTGACAACAATGGAGCTATTGCGCAAGCTAAGGAACCTCGCTCACACCAGCGGACCAAACACATACTACGACGCTTCCATCTCATTTGAGAGATTATCGAAAGAGGAGATGTGAAGATTTACAGAGTACCCACAGAGGCTAACATCGCATATCCCTTGACCAAGGCTTTAGCACAGAAAAAGCATGATGGTCACACTAGGTCATTGGGTACTAGATACTACGGTGATTGGCACTAGTGCTAGTGTGAGATTATTAGTGAAAGACCTAGAGCAAATCATGTGATAATTGTTGTATGGACTTTATTGTATCATATTCCTATTTCTAAAGGCATGGTTATTATATTTACTTGTATTGGTGCCAAATAAACTATGTATAATAACGTCCTTGAGTAGAAAGTTCTTATCTATATCAATCGATTGGATGAATCGATAATGAGATGATATAGAGAACACTACTCTTAATCATTCCTAGTCAAGTATTAACATTCAGGGACAATGTTAATGCGTAGAGACTAGCATGTAGGTCAACTCAATGACTTGATCTCATAAGTCATGGATATGAGATATCAAGTTGACATATGGGTATGCATTAGAGAATTTATATTGAATGACCCACCATGAGAAAGTATAATGGATCATTATATGAGTGTCATATACTTTCTCATGTTACTATTAATATGACTATTAGTCCTTGGACCTGATGTCACCATGGTTCCCTACATAAGGAGTTGCATACTTTGGCTTCGTCAAATGTCACCCGTAAATGGGTGGACAATAAAGGTGATTACTGGGTATGTAACAAATTATGCGAAGGGATGTGAGTGATATAGATGGGATCTATCCCTTTTATATGACGGGAGTGACATCGTTATTCTTGATAGAGTGAGACCACGAAGTGGATGGCCATGCCCAAATGAGTCAATATGAGATATTGAGCTCATTTGATTAGAGTGAGTCTACTTTTAGTTCAAGATATAGATTGTACCGAGAATGACATGGTCTATGCCTCAATTGGTCAATCTAGATGTCAAGGATAGAGGGACATTGTCACATATTGTGAGAGTCACAATTAGTAGTCACAAAGGTGATGTTGGAGCTCAACATTCTTGTAACTTGGGTAGCAATGATGTGTTGCTAGATACCGCTCATTGCTTATATTCCTAAATCGGTTTAGGAGCATTGTCAACGTTACAAGAACCTATAGGGTAACACACAAAGGGAAATTAGATGGAGATTAGGTTCATATGATGAACCATGAGGATTAGGTTCATGGGATGAACCAAATTGGATTAAGAGTAATCCAAATTAGACTAATTGAGTTAGACTCAATTTGATTCAAGTGTTGAATGAGTCTAATTTAGATTTGATTCATTGAGTCAATTTAAATTAATGAATAGAGATTCATTAAATCAAATTTACTTGAATCAAGTGGTTAGATTTGATCAACTATGGGAGATAAGAGGTCAAGTTTGACTTGACTTGAGAGGGAAGATGAATGGTCAATTTTGACTTGACCAATTGCCATGTCATAGTGACATGGCATGGGGGCCGGCCAATGATGGTGTTCCACATCATCATGGACTTATCATGTAGTGCCACCTCATGAGGGAGACCAACAGCCATTGGCTCTTGGAGTTACATGCATGCATGTAACCCCCCCCCCCCCCCCCACTTGAAGTGTTCGGCCACTTTTCATTAGATGAGAAGTTATTTTGTGTGTAACTCCATCTTCTTCTTCCTTGCTCTTCCTCAAACTCTCTCCCTTATCCTCTTTTTGTTGAAACTTCCAAGGAGTGCTAGCACACTCTAGGTTGTTTTTCTCCACCATTTGTCCGTGTGGATACTTGTAGAGGAGTGTACACTTAACACTCTTGAGTTCTGGCAAAGCTTTTGGACGAGCGGGATAAGTGAAGGGCGTCGCTTCGAGGGTAACACTCTCATCATATAGATCTTTGGTAGATCTAGGTTTTCCATAACACATACATGTAGTTTTTACTATTTATATCTTTACATGAATCTGTGTCCGGGCTTCTGAGGTTTCCGCAACGCAAAAAGAGGTTTTTGCGGCTCAGAAAGTCCAACAACCTTGACAATGGAAGTCTTGGAGGTGCGACCTCTTAGTAAAGGTAGACCCAAGAGCATGACAATAGTCGATGGAAGCACTTGAAAGCTAGCGCAAGGATGAATGAGTTGTGGAGGACTCGGATGGATCCTAGAGGCATGAGGCTGATGGAAGTGGCTAGAATGTTTAGGTCTAGGATAAGGGTAAGTATCAAGTATGAGGGGATCATACTTGGGGTAAACCTCATGTTTGAGGTGCGATAATCGACTTATGGGTTGGACCAGTCGACTGGTCTAGTGAAGCCAACTCCCGCTGTGGGGCTCAAATTTTTGATTGGGTGCTCAACACTGTGCGGCTTGGGAAACAACTATGGTGCTCGATAGTCGACTCCTATAGAGAGCTAGTCGACTGACCATTGTGAGCTTGGGAAACTAAAGGGTGCTTGGGCAGTCGACTATTGTAGAGAGCAGTTGATTGGCAGGTGCTCGGGAATTCTAAAGGATGATTGGGCGAAGTGAGAAATAGTAGCTTCGACAAGCAGTCGACTACTATGGTAGAGCAGTTGACTAAAAGCTTGATAGTGTTGGTGCAATCAACCTAGGTCACGATTAATCAGACTCGAGTTGGACTTGAGTAATGTTTTGATGTTTGATAATATTTTAGAGAGATTGTTGGTACAATGGACCCGGGTCATGATTGACTAGAATCGAGTTTGACTCGAGGGGTATTTGGATATTTCACGATGGTTTGACCAATGTTTGACTATATGGTTGACATGGGGTTGACCATATGATGGAAAAGTACAAGCATGGGTCTTGGCAAGGGAAAGTCCAAGCTTGAGTCTTGGCAAATGAAAAGTCCAACATGGGTTGGCAAGGGAAGTTCAAGGGGTGATATTGGCGGCGTAAAGTCCAAGGGTGGAGTCTTGGCAGCATAAGTCCAATGGTTGGCGGCGTAAAATCCAAGTGGAGTCTTGGCAGTGTAAGCTCAATGTGCCTTGGCAGTATAGACCACGTTAGCATGACAATAGCTGATGGAAGCACCTGAAGGCTAGCGTATGGATGAACAAGTCATGGATGACTTGGAGAGATCCGATAGGTGTGAGGCTAACGGAGGTGGCTAGAAGGCTTAGGTCTACTCTATGGGTGGTCTAGCAAGTATAAGGGCATCATACTTGGTGTTAAAACCTCATGGATTGTAGGTGGGTGTCGCTTTGGAAGGCTCATTGGCTCCCATCTCCCCGGATTAAAATTTTCACTGATGAAAGGATTAATCCGGATGAGATGAGCTTCCTTAGCAACACCATTTCATCGTCGTGCTAACAACTTGAGTGGTCGCTCGAACAAACTAGTTGTTCAAACAACTCTACTCTTCTAGTTGATTAGCCGCGGAAGAGACGACGGACGAATCGCCGGTTTTTGTGTTTGTCTTCGGGGTCCATGATTATACAATATATTTGCACACACACACATGCATAATCCAAACAAATAAGAACATGCTCAGATCTCTACATAAAGTTAAAATAACTTTATACCTCATGATCTTCTACCGTATGTCCTATCCTTCTCGTGGACGACGTGTGGACGAAGATCCTCCACGAGTAGAAGCCTTCTAGATCGAGTTCTCCTCTACCTTGTCCGCTGTGAACAAAGAGAAAAATGAACAAATACCTCTCCTATCTAGAACCGACCACCAAATTGGAGAATTTGGTGCAAGGAGCAATGGATGATGCGCCGGCCAACTTCAAGAAGAGTTGCCGCTGGCCACTTGGAGAATAGGGAGGAGGAGATAACCGGCCACCTATGGAAGGAGAACCGCCGGCCAAGGAAGAAGGTAGAGGCTTAGATGATGGGCGCCGGCCAAGGGAAGAATGAAGGAAGTGGGCGCCGGCAACAACCTTGGATGAAGATGATTGCCGCCCACCCTAGCTCCAAACCCTAGCCGCCCAACTTCTTTCCAAACCCTAATTCCAATTCAAATCACTTAGTTGCCACCCAACCCTAAGCCATCAACATATAGAGTAGGGCCTAAACCTCCTTTAATCTCCACCGTCGGATCTAGGGATTTAATCTCCACCGTCGGATCTAGGGTTTTATCCCAACCGTCGGATCTAGGGTTTAATCCCAACCGCCGGATCTAGGATTTCATCCCAACCGTCGGATCTAGGGTTTCATCCCAACCGTCAGATCTAGGGTTTTATCCCAACCGTCGGATCTAGGGATTTAATCCTAACCGTCGATTCTAGGGTTTCATCCTAACCATCGGATCTTAGGGATTTAATCCCAATCGCTGGTTCTAGGTTTCATCCTTACCATCGGATCTTAGGGATTTAATCCCAACCGTTGGTTCTAGGTTTTGTTTTCTTGGATCTAGACTTCACAAGGATTATATTAGGCTACGATAGGGACCATAAGGAGGAGTTGGGTCTTGGCCACCCGATGGATCGGAACCACACAAACTTGATCCATCAATGATGTTCCATTCCACTAGAGGATCATCATCAACTACCTCACCAACCTATATTGATCCATAAGTAGTATCCATAATTATAACACCCAGTCTTGCATCCACTGTTTCAAAACATAGAATCTTCGAGAGGATGCCATCCAAAGTAAGATTGTTTTGAAACCGCACTATGAAATAGGCCCGCAGATGGGAGCTCTACGGTGACTCGATAGTCTTTTGGGCTAGAGCATATGGGGAATTATGATGTTATATTGCATGGACTTTCCGCAGGCACGGCGCTTCCCCATGATTGAGCAGTGGGATACGTAACTGAACGAAGCACATTATTTCCCAACTTACCGGGCATATTGATTTAATCCATCTAAATCTCACCCACTGGTAAATCAAAGAAATAAATACTAAGTACATGTGCCCGTTATTATATCGGGATTAAGAGCATGTACAACATAATATCCGAGGTCCGATTCAATTATGTAGTCAGTACTAAATTGAATCACCTCTATGTCGGTCCTACTCAATACACCTAAGTGTACTAGTGTAACTCTATGTTCAAGATAAAACAATACCAAGCTACACTACAACCATGCCAATGGTTTGTCCAAAACCATCTTGGTTGTGAGCCTTTACTTATATTTTACAAGGGACTGATAACATGATCTTCTGTGCCACATCAAGCACCATGTTATCTACAATGTAAAATATTAGACAATATGTACACATATATAATGAATATATAAAATGCAAATAATGATCATGTGATTCTTATTTCAAAATAAAATGTTCATACAAAAAGAGCTAGGCTTTCAGTATACATTCCAACAATCTCACACTTATACTAAAAGACTATGTCATCATCTCTCTGTCATACATCTGATCCCCATGTCCTCCACATGCCTATCAAACGCTTTCGCTGGAAGGGCCTTAGTGAATGGATCCGCCAGGTTATCCTCTGATGCAATCTTGGCGACAGCAACTTCCCCTCGCTTTACGATCTCTCGTATAAGGTGGTACTTGCGCTCTATGTGTTTACTCGCCTTATGGGCTCGTGGTTCCTTCGAGTTTGCAACTGCACCACTATTATCACAATAAATTGTGATAGTTCTGGGCAAACCAGGAATCACATCCAAGTCCATCAAGAAGTTCCTGAGCCATACAGCTTCCTTGGCTGCCTCAGAGGCTGCCACATACTCAGCTTCCATGGTAGAATCCGCCACGCATTTCTGCTTGACACTCCTCTATGCTATGGCTCCACCTCCAAAAGTAAACACAAACCCCGAGGTAGACTTACTCTTGTCCCTATCTGATTGGAAATCTGAATCCGTGTAACCCACAGGGACTAATTGATCTGCCCGGTAAACCAACATATAATCCCTAGTCCTTCTCAGGTACTTCAATATATGCTTTATGATTCAATGTCCTGTCGGGATTACTCGATATGTCGCTAACCATGCCCACGACAAAGCAGATATCCAGTCTCGTACATAGCATAGCATACATAAGGCTTCCTACTGCCTAAGCATAAGGAACCGCCTTCATTTCCTCTATCTCCTTTGATGTTTTGGGACACATCTCTTTAGATAAAGGAACTCCATGCCTGAAAGGTAGGAAACCTTTCTTGGAGTTCTGCATGCTAAAACGAGCAAGGATAGTGTCAATGTATGAAGCTTGAGATAAGCACAACATCCTTTTCTTGCGATCCCTTATAACTTTGATCCCAAGGATGTGTCCTACTTCTCCCAAGTCCTTCATATCAAACTGTTTGGACAACCATACCCTTACGTCTGATAACACTTTGATATTGTTGCCAACTAACAAAATGTCATCTACGTATAGTACAAGAAACACCACTACGTTTTCGTCACATCTCTTGTATACACAAGGCTCATCCGGACTTTGAATAAATCCATATGACTGGATTACCTCATCAAAACGGATGTTCCAAGATCTAGAAGCTTGCTTCAATCCATAAATGGACCGATTAAACTTACATACAAGATGCTCTTTGCCTTTAGCAATGAATCCCTCTGGTTGGCGCATATAGATGTTCTCCTCAAGACTTCCGTTAAGGAAAGCTGTCTTGACATCCATCTGCCAAATCTCATAATCCATATGAGCAGCTATAGATAAGAGAATCTGGATAGACTTAAGCATAGCTACCGGTGAAAAGGTCTCCTCATAATCGATACCCTCTTTCTGAGTATACCCTTTCGCAACAAGCCTAGCTTTGAAGGTTTCAACCTTCCAGTCTACTCCTCTCTTTCTCTTGTAGATCCACTTGCATCCAATGGTTTTTACACCATCGGGTGGCTCTACTAGCTCCCAGACCTGATTAGAATCCATAGATTCTATCTCTGAATTCATCGCTTTTTGCCAAGATACTGCATCTCTATCTTGGATTGCCTCGTCATATGTCCAGGGATCAGGTTCATGTTCACCAGGGACTAAGTCCGAAGACTCTCCCAAAAACATGAATCTGTCGGGTTGTCTAACAACCCTCCCACTACGACGAGGTGCCTCATGTGTATGCTCTGTGACACGCGGTGCAGTGACTTGTGGTGTCTCCTCTTGTATGCAGGTGATGAGTGACTTCCCCTGTCATCTCCTCAAGAACAATCCTACTCGTGGGCTTGTGATTCATCACATAGTCTTCCTCTAGAAATCTGGCATTTGTACTCACGATCACCTTCTGATCTCTAGGACTATAGAATAAACCACCCTTCGTTCCCTTAGGGTAGCCAACAAACAAGCGCACTTCTGTACGAGATTCCAACTTACCAGCATCTCCCTTCAGCACATGTGCTGGACTACCCCAAATCCGAATATGTCTTAGACTAGGCTTTCGCCCAGTCCACAACTCTGTGGGAGTAGAGGGTACTGACTTAGATGGAACCAAGTTCAGAATGTGTGCTGCTGTTTCCAGAGCAAACCCCCAGAACGAATCAAGTAACTCATAATAACTCATCATCGATCTGACCATCTCCATAAGAGTCCTATTCCTTCGCTCCGCTACACAATTCTGCTGGGGTGTGCCAGGTGCAGACAATTGGGATTGAATCCCAGCCTCTGATAAGTAACTCCTAAACTCTCCCAAGAGGTACTCGCCACCATGATCAGATCGTAATGTCTTGATACTTTTACCTTGACAGTTCTCCACATCAGCCTTGAATTCTTTGAACTTGTCAAAGCATTCAGACTTGCGGCGCATCAAGTAAATGTATCCATACCTTGAATAATCGTCTATAAATGAGACAAAGTATTCAAAGCCACCTCTTGCCTGGATAGACATAGGACCGCACAAATCAGAATGAACCAATTCTAACACATCTTTGGCTCTATACCCCTTGGCCTTGAAAGGCCTCTTGGTCATTTTACCTTCCAAGCAAGATTCTAGGGTTGGGAGATCCTCCACCACTAATGAACCCAAAGGTCCATCAGCTATCAACCTTTGAATTCTACTTAGGTTAATATGACCAAGCCTTAGATGCCAAAGATATGTTTGGTTCATTTGCGAAGGTTCTTTTCTCTTATTAGATTTAGAAGATGAGCTATTTACTTCTATTTGCATCGTGGGAGTTTTTGGTTCAAGAGTATATAAATTGCCAACCAATGTACCAGAACAGATAATTTCCCTATTCCTTTTTATAACCACCTTGTCATTAAAAGAAACAGAATATCCATCCATAAACAATTTAGAAACTGAAATTAAATTCTTTCTAAAAGTAGGTACATAAAGACAATTTCTTAAAACCAAAAATTTATTCCTATCAAAAGATAAATAAACGTCTCCCCTTTATGCAGCCACCTTTGAAACACATTGCCCATGAAGACTGGTAATTTCTCCTCGGCTAGTCATCGGGTTTCCTGGAACCCCTGCAAGGAATTGCAGACATGGTCAGTGGCTCCTGTATCTACACACCAGGCACTGGTAGATAACACCGCTAAACATGTTTCAACAACTAAACAAGAAGATATACCTTTATTCTTTCGGCGAGGATAGTCCGCCTTCCAATGTCCAGTCTGCTTGCAAGTGAAGCACTTGCCTTTCGGCTTCTTCACTCCTGCCTGAGGTCCTGCTGCCACCTTCTTCGCTCCACCTTGCTTCTTCTTCTTCTTACCTTTCGGTTTAGAGGAAGAAACCTTCTGAGCGACCATGGCTTGAGAACTCTGACGAAAAAGCCCCTCTGCCGCTTTGGAGTTACGGAAGCTCCGCGAATACAACCTTTTGTTCATGTTGTAGTTGGCGGGCGCTCAAAACTCCTAGGCAAAGACTGGAGAATGATATCGACCTGGGTTTCCCCATCGATCTCAGCTCCTAGGACTTCCATCTCATTAAGATGAGCCATCATCTTGAGAACATGATCCCTAACGGGTGTTCCCTCGATCATGGAGGTCGTCATCAAGTTTCTCATAGCCTCCTGCCTAGCCGCCCTACTCTGATGTCCGAAAAGTTCCTTGAGATTGAACATCATGTCATAAGCTGTGGCTATGGCCTGATGCTGATGTTGCAGCACATTTGACATAGATGCCAAAATGTAACACCGCGCCATCTCATCTGCCTTAACCCATTTCTTATAACGTTCTATCTCCTTTTCATCAGAGTCATCTGAGGGCTTAGGAGGACAGACCTCGAAGAGTACAAATTTGTACTCTTCCACAGTTAAGACAATATCTAGGTTTCTTTTCCAATCAATGTAGTTTGGACCAGTAAGTTTGTTTTCTTTTAAAATCACAGCAAGTGGGTTGAAAGCCATTTGAAAATCCTAAAAATCACAATGATCAAAATATTAGATTTCAAATATTATTGATTCCTCAAAACAATAAAATCCCGAAATCAACCAACACCTCAAAACACCGAGAATATCGCATGCCACGATAGTGTGGACGTATACGAATTTCACATTTGTAAGAGGAGGTTTTACCCATTAATTTTATTATCTTGTCAACCTTACTTTTTGACAAATAAAATTAATAGTTGGTTCCTCTTTAGCCCTACAAATAAAAGCAGTGACTCCGATGGGGAGGATACCTTTATTTGTATCTAAGTGTGCACCATTACACGATACTAAGGGAATTATTTCGGATTATGTGCCTTACCGATGGGGAAGTACACATGCTCCTAAATAATTTCCTATAACCATTATTTTACCTAGTGATCTGCAAACAAACCCATCCGATGGGGAGGAAGGCACTCAAAGCCAACGCGCAAGTTTGTTGCATCACACGTTAAATTGTAATGGAGGCCGCGGGAATTAATTAAAATATCCCTCTCCCACTTAGTAAATTGCAATCGAGGAATTTTAAACATACACAACATGCATATAAAACAAATAAGCAATAAATATGGAAAAACAGAATTTTTTCCAACTATTATGGCATTGTCCTCCAATATGCATCCCGTCGTGTCGCCACCTCGTCCGCTCCACCTTTTCCCGTGCACAAGTCACCAAAGATATCCGAGCCGAGATAAATCATTTTATTTACATCCATCGATCCTATACTCCACGAAGGAGTGTACAAATAATCTAGATCAAAAGTAAACTAAAATGAGCGGCTAAACAATGCCGTATTTAATTACAAAAATTAAATACTAATCTAGCCTCGTCAACCCCGAGGATTCAAATAATAAATTTTTACACACATCCATTCACATACACACACATGGCCATAATAGTCGGATCTTATGCCTGCAACCAAAGAGTTAAACTACGCATATCCTACTATTATCCGGCACATATAATATATGAAAAATGCATAAAAAATTAACCGAATCCAAAACACACAAAACCGGAAACCGTGGCTCTGATACCAAATGTAGGTGGGTGTCGCTTCGGAGGCTCATTGGCTCCCATGTCCCCGGATTAAAATTTTCACTGATGAAAGGATTAATCCGGATGAGATGAGCTTCCTTAGCAACACCATTTCGTCGTCGTGCTAACAACTTGAGTGGTCGCTCGAACAAACTAGTTGTTCAAGCAACTCTACTCTTCTAGTTGATTAGCCGCGGAAGAGACGACGGACGGATCGCCGGTTTTTGTGTTTGTCTTCGGGGTCCATGATTATACAATATATTTGCACACACACACATGCATAATCAAAACAAATAAGAACATGCTCAGATCTGTACATAAAGTTAAAATAACTTTATACCTCACGATCTTCTACCGTATGTCCTATCCTTCTCGTGGACGACGTGTGGACGAAGATCCTCCACGAGTAGAAGCCTTCTAGATCGAGTTCTCCTCTACCTTGTCCGCTGTGAACAAAGAGAAAAATGAACAAATACCTCTCCTATCTAGAACCGACCACCAAATTGGAGAATTTGGTGCAACCGCCGGTCAAGGAGCAATGGATGATGCGCCGGCCAACTTCAAGAAGAGTTGCCGCCGGCCACTTGGAGAATAGGGAGGAGGAGATAACCGGCCACCTATGGAAGGAGAACCGCCGGCCAAGGAAGAAGGTAGAGGCTTAGATGATGGGCGCCGGCCAAGGGAAGAATGAAGGAAGTGGGCGCCGGCAACAACCTTGGATGAAGATGATTGCCGCCCACCCTAGCTCCAAACCCTAGCCGCCCAACTTCTTTCCAAACCCTAATTCCAATTCAAATCACTTAGTTGCCGCCCAACCCTAAGCCATCAATATATAGAGTAGGGCCTAAACCTCCTTTAATCTCCACCATCGGATCTAGGGATTTAATCTCCACCGTCGGATCTAGGGTTTTATCCCAACCGTCGGATCTAGGGTTTAATCCCAACTGTCTGATCTAGGATTTCATCCCAACCATCGGATCTAGGGTTTCATCCCAACCGTCGAATCTAGGGTTTTATCCCAACCGTCGAATCTAGGGATTTAATCCTAACTGTCGATTCTAGGGTTTCATCCTAACCATCGGATCTTAGGGATTTAATCCCAACCGTTGGTTCTAGGGTTTCATCCTAACCATCGGATCTAGGGATCTAATCCCAACCGTTGGTTCTAGGTTTTGTTTTCTTGGATCTAGACTTCACAAGGATTATATTAGGCTACGATAGGGACCATAAGGAGGAGTTGGGTCTTGGCCACCCGATGGATCGGAACCACACAAACTTGATCCATCAATGATGTTCCATTCCACTAGAGGATCATCATTGAACTACCTCACCAACCCACATAAATCAATATGGGCTCCATATATTATTTGTACATTAATCTCCCCGTGTTTAAGATATCGAATGTCCGTCAATTAATTGATTTACTGACCATCAATTAATTAACATCTAACTCCTCGAGTAGTACCACTCAACCTTATCATCATGTTGACTAAGTCAACCAGCTGGGTTTACATGATGAACCTTATGAGCTCCTCAAGGGGACATCATCAACCTAATATATAGGACACGGTTTCCTCCTATAATCAACGACACACCATGTAAATAATATTATTTCCCAACTTACCGGGCATATTGATTTAATCCATCTAAATCTCACCCACTGGTAAATCAAAGAAATAAATACTAAGTACATGTGCCCGTTATTATATCGGGATTAAGAGCATGTACAACATAATATCCGAGGTCCGATTCAATTATGTAGTCAGTACTAAATTGAATCACCTCTATGTCGGTCCTACTCAATACACCTAAGTGTACTAGTGTAACTCTATGTTCAAGATAAAACAATACCAAGCTACACTACAACCATGCCAATGGTTTGTCCAAAACCATCTTGGTTGTGAGCCTTTACTTATATTTTACAAGGGACTGATAACATGATCTTCTGTGCCACACCAAGCACCATGTTATCTACAATGTAAAATATTAGACAATATGCACACATATATAATGAATATATAAAATGCAAACAATGATCATGTGATTCTTATTTCAAAATAAAATGTTCATACAAAAAGTGCTAGGCTTTCAGTATACATTGCAACATGGATGAGGTTATCAGTTGATTGATATTATGATTAGTCGACTGTAGGGAGTCGATTGATGTTCGACTTCAGGAAATGGCCTAGCAGTCGACTGCCATCATTGGGCAGTCGACTGATGGCCTGAGCAGTCGATTGATATGGTTATCAGTCAATTACTGGTCGAGTTTTCGGGGACAGAATATTTCCGAGTAGACTATTAGGGTTTGACAGTCAAGTGATGGCTCAATCAGTCTACTGATGGACTATCCGTTGGAACTTATCCAATGTGGCTCAGGTCATTGTGAGACAATGGCTACAGGATCCGTCGACTGATGGACTGCTAGGAAAAAATCAGGCCAAGTTACAGGTTTAAAAGGAGAACGAAGGGAGGATTTTTGGCAGCGGTTACTAGAGCAATTTGGGGCATTTTGCTAGTGTAATTCAGGGTCTCCAAGTCCATCTCAAGCAACTAAACAAGCAAGCATCCAAAAACGCATTTGTAAAGTTTTCTTGTCTTGTTTTTGTGTATTGTATGTATTTGCTTATTGTACTTTCGTTTATTGTTGCAAACTCTTTTACGAGGTTTCTTCTCCTCCAACTTATTGTCGAGAAGAAGTATTTGTGATTATAGTGGTGTTTGGCATCGCTAGAGATCATTTGAGCTCAATCAGTGGAGTAAGAACCTTGAGGGTTCCGAACCACGTTATATCTCGTGTACTTGTGCTTGTGTTGTCTATTTGTTTGTATCTTTGTTATTTCCACTGCGTATACTATCATTTTCTAGCAAGCACGGTTGAATTCCATCAACGTCTATGAAATCTCTATTCACCCCCTCTAGCGGACATCATGGTCCCTACAATTGGTATCAGAGTGAGGCCGCTCTTCAAGGTTTAACAACTAAGGGAGCACGCTAGAGGGAACAAGATGGAATTTGAAGAAAAAGTGGGATGGGGCATCAACACTCTGGTCCCATATGCAATCTATGGACTAGAAGGCTTCAATTCATGGAAGGGAAGGATTAAAGACTTCATCATGATGAGGGATTTTGAAGAATGGTTCATCTTGATGGAAGGATTTAATTATCCAGAGGGCCAAAGGGAGGTTTCCTCAAAATGAAGAAGTAGACTGGGGAACAAATCCAAGAGTTTGACAAAAATACAAAGGTAATAAAATTTTTGGTTGATTTAATCCCTAATGACATTTTTTGTAGCTTAGGTGAATACAAGGATGTCAAGGAGATTTGGACCAAGTTAGTAAAATATCATGAAGATCCATCACCGGCTCAAGAAGAGGAGGAGCCCGAAGAAGAAGAAAGCTCTTCCTCACAAGAGAGTGAGGAGTCAGAAGTTGAGAGGGAGTCAACTTTCGGATCAATGGAAGAAGTAGAATTTGAGAAGGCCTCCGCCTCTAGGATTGTGGCGGAGGAGAGACCATCCACTCCAGAACAAGAGCAAAACGAAGAAGAACCATCAACATCCGAATGAGATGAAAAAGACCAAAATTCTTCTACCACGGAAGGTAACTCAAGCATTTTAATCAAAAATAAAAATCATATCATATGCTTTGAGTGTAGGGAATCCGGACACTACAAGAGCAAGTGTCCAAAGAAGGTTAAGAAGGCTCAACCGACATCTAAAGTCAAGGATGCTGGCATCCCCGCTAAGAAGAGCAAAGAGCATGTCATTTGCTTCAAATGCCAACAATCGGAACACTATAGGAGTCAATGTCCTAGAGGAAGAAAGAAAAGGCAAGAGGGAGCTACACATGTAGGGGGAGCTTCTAAGGCAAACCCTAAGGTATATTTTAATGCACCTTCTAGTTCTAGGCAAAAGCATGTTTTTAATTCACTTGCAACTCATCATAAAGAGCATGCTAGAAATAGGATTTATTGCTTAGGAGCTAAACATGTCAACTTTAGGAATAAGGAGAAATTTGGGACTAATGTCTCTAAAACAATTTTACCTAAGACAAGTATTAGGAAAATAGAAGATCATCTAGGCTTTAATTCTAAGAAAGATAGACATATGCCTAGGAAGGGCAATAATACTCAATGAAATAATGGGCCCACAAAATTTGAGAAATTAGAGCTAGAAAATCAAGTTTTGAGGTTAAAATTTGAGAAAATAGAGAAGACCCTTGCAAGGATACAAAATAAAATTAAAGGGTGAAATAGTCAAAATTTATGTCCTAGGAGACAAGGTTCATCCAAGGGCAAGCAAGGTTTGGGTCACAAACCTAAGCCTAAGGAGACCTACCATAATGTTCCATTTGATTATGGAACTCAACCTAGGTCTAGGAAAACCAAGGTTGCTAGGGAAGTCATCCCTAAGGGTAACCATGGTGTGTGCCTAGTGGCTAAGGTTTCGAAGAAATCTAGGGAGGCCACTAAGAAGGTTACAAGGGGAGTTACCCCTAGAGTTAACCTAGGCAAGATCCAAATGACCAAGGCTACCAAGCCTAGAAGGGTCATTAGGAGGGTATCTAGGGAGGTCATCCCTAAGGAATATCTAGTAAACCCAAGGAGCTCCAATAGGTTTTGGGTTCCTAGGAGCGTGATCGATTCACGCTAAATGGGTTAGGGTGTGTCAACTTTAAATGGATGGGTAGTTAACCTAACCATGGTAAAGGTGACACTTTAGGTCATTTCCAAGGTTATGGGTATCTTGGAAATAAGTTTGATCATAATCCTAAAAAATTTTAGGATGTGCCAATATTATTTAAGAAGTTTGAAAAATTAATCAAATTGGCACAATTTAGGTCTTAGGTCATGATGTGCCATTTTGAATTTTTGGCACACTTGGGGGATTAGTAGTAATATGGAAAAATGGACTTAATAATAACAAATGACAATTAATATTAAAATTTAGATATTGCTATACCTATACATTGTATTTGTCATGCTTTATTTGTCATATGCCATGTCATGATATCATATCTATTTTTATCATTTATATGTCATGATCATGCTTAGGATGTAGTCTTAATGTCATGTATGCTTAGGTTATATCATATGTCATGACATCATGATCATTAGCCATACTTATTTATGTTATCATTTATGCCATGATCATTCATGCATTAATTAAAATTGATTTTAGGACAATTGACATGACTTGAAGTCCCATGTATAAGGGAATCAAGTAGTGTTGACCTAGAAAATACATGAAACGCTAGTTTAGGATGAACAAAATTCACATCTCACATCACATTGACATGTGTGTGTATTGATACACCTTAGACACGTGAGATTCTAGGAAATGAGTTAAGTTCAAGGTGCATAGTTTTTTCATTTAGATGAACTCAAACTCATCTTATACCAATGTGGATCATGGAGAAAGCTAATGTGAAAGTCATGTTCATTGAGCCCATTGATCATGATCCAATATAGGTTTTCAAAAACATTTTAAAATCATTTTAGAAAATCTTGGTGAAGTTTATCTTTTGATAGCAATCACTATTGAGAGAGTTGATACAAAATAGGGTCAAAACATTGAACTTTTCAATGATTTTAAACTTTGTGTCAATCTCATTATTTTATTGGTAAATTAATTTTTGAATATTTTTCATCAATTGTATTTGTCATAAGTATTATACATATGAATTTTCATGAATTTTTTTATTATGTATAATTACTTATGAATTTCGAAAATCCACTTTTGATTTTTGATTTCTGTATTTTGCAGATATCAATCAACTGATGCTTGATGTCAGTCGACTGAAGCATAGGGGCAGTCGACTGATTACTATTAGAGTCAATTGCCAATACTGATTTCGAGTAAACAAGGATGTTTAATCCATGTTTCAGCCATATTAGGCTGCCCTAACTACTCCTAATCCTAGGATATGTTTTGGGAAGCATTGTAAAGGGTAAAAATCCATTGGATATAAATTAGGAGAGTTGTTAGGGTGATGTGTCAATTTTAAGGTGTGTAAGAGTTCATGTTTGAACTTTTGCCCTTAATTTTGATGGTTTAGTGTTCCTATAGACTTAGGGACTCTCCAAGAATATTGTTGGTGCAATGGTCAAGGGGGAGCAAGCCTCTAGGGGGAGGTATCTATCATGGGATGATGGATGTGTTCTTCCTCATGAGGGGGAGAAATAGGAATGTTAGATGCCCAATTTAGAAATTGAGAGAGTTTATAGGACGCATCTCTTGAATGATATGAGACTTATCACTAGGAAGAGTGAAGGCATTATAGATGTTTTTGGAGCAAGGGGAAAATTATAAGATCTTATTGGGATATGAGATATTGACCTCCTTGAGGAGAACCTTTTTGATGTATGTCAAAAAGGGGGAGAATTTATGAAATTACCAATTTGGGATAATTGATAAGGAGATTTGAGTTAGGTTGCCTAACTAAATGTTTTGTTTGTGGTTCATGTCAAACATCAAAAAGGGAGAGATTGTTGGTGCAATCGACATATGTCACAATTGACTAGACTCGAGTTGGACTTGAGTAATATTTTGATGTTTGACAATGTTTTGGGGAGATTGCTGGTACAATCGACTCGGGTCATGATTGACTAGACTCGAGTTTGCTCGAGGGGTATTTGGATATTTGACGATGGTTTGACCATTGTTTGACTATATGGTTGACATGGGGTTGACCATATGATGGAAAAGTCCATGCATGTGTCTTGGCAAGGGAAAGTCCAAGATTAGGTCTTGGCAAATGGAAAGTCCAACATGGGTTGGCAAGGGAAGTCCAAGGGGTGATATTGGCGGTGTAAAGTCCAAGGGTGGAGTCTTGGCAGCATAAGTCCAAAAGTTGGCGACGTAAAGTCCAAGCGGAGTCTTGGCAATGTAAGATCAATGTGCCTTGTCGGTATAGACCACGTTAGCATAACAATAGCTGATGGAAGCACATGAAGGCTAGCGTATGGATGAACAAGTCATGGATGACTTGGAGGGATCCGATAGGTGTGAGGCTGACGGAGGTGGATAGAAGGCTATGGTCAAGGCTATGGGTGGTCTAACAAGTATGAGGAATGAAGGGAGGAAACGTCGCTTCCCTCTTCAACTCGGTTGCATGTTCATGGCGATCCAATCATCGTCCCCGGATTAAAAATTTTATCCATGACAATTAGGGATTACCCAAGCTACCGTTTCATGGTCTTGCTATTCGATTAGAGTAGTCACTTAAACAAACTTGTTGTTCAAGCAACCAACCTCTATTCTACGATTAGCCGCGGAATAGACGATGTATGGATCGCCGATTTTTGTGTTTGTATTCGGGGTCCAAGTAAATTAGCCACATATAAAAACATACAACATGGATATAATTGAAAAATAATTATTGACATAATACAAAAGAATATAAACAAATATTATACCTCTTGATATTCTATTGTATATCCTTCCTCCTTTTGGACGTCGTATGGGCGACAATCTTTCAAAAGTCGAAGCCTCCTAGATCACCAATCTTTCTTTCCTTGTTCACTCCAAACAAAGGAAGATGATAAAACAAAACTCTTCTCCTTCCTTTAACTGACCACCAAGCTCCAAGCTTGGTGCTTGTCGCCGGCCAAGGAGAAGAACAAGGAGATGTTGCCGGCCAAAGGAAAAGGATCACCCCAACTCTTGATGCCGCCGGCCCTTGGAAAAGTAGAGAGTGTGCCGGCCAAGAGAAAAGGATGAGAAGATGAAGCTTGGATGCTGACCAAGGAGAGAAGAAGAGAGGATGGGCGCCGACCACCTAAGGAAGAAGAAGGAAATTTTTTCCAAATTTGTGGCCGGCCAAGCTTCCAAGCCCCTTGCCGACCAAACCCTAATCCCTAAGCTCTATCCTTGCCGCCCACCTTAAGACCTTATTTATAGAGTTAGGCATAAGCCTCCTTTTAATCTCCACCATCAGTTCTAGGGATTTAATCTCAACCGTCGGATCTAGAGATTTAATCTCAACCGTCGGATCTAGAGATTTAATCTCCACCGTCGGATCTAGAGTTTTATTTTCCATCATTGGATCTAGGCTCCATGAGGTTTTAATAGGCTACAATAGGGACCATGAGGAGGAGTTGGATCTTGGCCACCCAATGGATCAAGCCCACATAAAGTCCGATCCATTAATGATAATCCATTGCACTAGAGGATTATCATTGATTTACCTCACCAACCTCATAAGTTAATATGAGCTTCATATATTATTTGTACATTTATCTCCCCGTGTTTAAGATCTCGAACGTCAGTCGATTAATTAATTTACTGATAATTAATTAATCAACATCTAACTCCATGAGTAGTACAACTCAACCTTATAATCATGCCGGACCAAGTCCACCTGCAGGGTTTACATGATGAACATTATGAGCTCCTCAAGGGGACATCATTATCTTAATATATAGGACACGGTTTCCTCCTATAATCAATGACACACCATATAAATAATATCATTTCCCAACTTACCGAGCCTATCGATTTACTCTATAAATCTCGCCCATTGGTAAATCAAAGAAATGAATACTAAGTATATGTTCCCATTATTATATCGGGATCAAGAGCATGTACAATATAATATCTGAGGTCTGATTTGATTATGTAGTCAGCAATAAATCAAATCACCTCTAAGTCGGTCCTGCTCAATACACACAAAGTGTACTAGTGCGATTCTATGGTCAAGACAAACCAATACCAAATCACACTACAACCATACCAATGATTTGTCCAAAGTCATCTCGGTTGTGAGCCTTTACTTATACTCTACAAAGAGCTGATAACATGATCTACCATGTGACACTACATACCATATTATCTACAATGTAATGTATGAGACAATATGCATAACCATAAATATGAAAACAATGATCATGTGATTCTTATTTCAAAATAAAGATGTTCATACAAAAGATAAACTTTTCAGTATACATCCAAACAATCTCCCACTTATACTAAAAGACTATGCTGTCTTTAAACTGCCATAGATCTGATTCCCATTCTTTCCACATGAGTATCAAAAGCTCTCGTTGGAAGGGCCTTAGTGAAAGGATCTGCCAGGTTATCCTCCGATGCAATCTTGGCCACAACAACTTCTCCTCGCTTTACAATTTCTCGTATCAGGTGGTACTTACGCTTTATGTGTTTACTTGCCTTATGGGCTCATGGTTCCTTCGAGTTTGCAACTGCACCACTGTTATCACAATAAATTGTGATAGTTCTGGGCAAACCAGGAATCACATCCAAGTCCATCAAGAAGTTCCTAAGCTACACAACTTCTTTGGCCGCGTCAGAGGCTGCCACATACTCAGCTTCTATGGTGGAGTCTGCCACGCATTTCTGCTTGACACTCCTCCATACAATGGCTCCACCTCCCAAAGTAAACACAAAACCTGAGGTAGACTTACTGTTATCCCTGTCTGATTGGAAGTCGAAATCTGTGTAACCCACGGGGAGTAATTGGTCTGCCTGGTAAACTACCATATAATCCCTAGTCCTTCTCAGGTACTTCAATATATGCTTTACCGTAGTCCAATGTCCCTGTCCTGGATTACTCTGATATTTGCTGACCATGCCCACGGTAAAGCAGATATCTGGTCTCGTACATAGCATCGTATACATGAGGCTTCCTACTATCGAAGCATAAGGAACTGCCTTCATCTTCTCTATCTCCTCAGATGTTCTGGGACACATCTCCTTAGATAAAGTAACTCCATGCCTGAAAGGTAGAAAACCTTTCTTGGAGTTCTGCATGCTAAAACCATCCATAATTGTGTCTATGTATGAAGCTTGAGATAAGCACAATATCCTTTTCCTGCGATCCATTATAACCTTGATCCCAAGGATGTGTCCCACTTTTCCCAAGTCCTTAATATCAAACTATTTGGACAACCATACCCTTACGTCCGATAACACCTTGACATTGTTGCCAATTAACAAAATGTCATCTACGTATAGTACAAGAAATACCACTACGTTTCTGTCACATCTCTTATATACACAAGACTCATCTGGACTTTGAATAAATCCATAAGACTGAATTACCTCATCAAAGTGGATGTTCCAAGACCTCGAAGCTTGCTTCAATCCATAAATGGATCGATTAAGCTTACACACAAGATGCTCTTTTCCCTTTGCAATGAATCCCTCTGGTTGCTTCATATAGATGTTTTTCTCAAGACTTCCATTAAAGAAAGTTGTCTTGACATCCATCTGCCATACCTCATAATGCATATGAGCAGCAATACATAAGAGAATCCGGATAGACTTAAGTATGGCTACCGGCGAAAAGGTCTCCTCATAATTGATACCCTCTTTCTTAGTATACCCCTTCGCAACAAGCCTTGCTTTGAAGGTCTCAACCTTAGATCCACTTGCATCCAATGGTTTTTACATCATTGGGTGGTTCTACTAGCTCTCAGACCTAATTTGAATCCATAGATTCAATCTCAACATTCATTGCACTTTGCCAATATACCACATCTTTATCTTGGATTGCCTCGTCATATGTCCAGGGATCAGGTTCATGTTCACCAGGGACCAAATCAAAAGATTCTCCCAAGAACATGAATCTATCAGGCTGTCTAATAACCCTCCCACTATGACGAGGTATCACCTGTGTATCCTCTGTGACACGCAGTGCAGTGACTTGTGGTATATCATCTTGTACCGGTGGTAATGAAGTAGTGACTTCCCCTTTCAATTTCTCCAGAACAATCTTACTCATGGGCTTGTGGTTCATCACATAGTCTTCCTCTAGAAATCTGGTGTTCGTGCTAACGATTATCCTCTGATCTATAGGACTATAAAACAAACCACCTTTCATTCCTCTAGGATAGCCAACGAACATGCGTACTTCTGTACGAGGTTCCAACTTCCCAGCATCTCCCTTCAGCACATGTGTTGGACTCTCCCAAATTCGAATATGTCTTAGACTAAGCTTTCGCCCAGTCCACAATTTTGTGGGAGTAGAAGGCACTGATTTAGATGGTACCAAGTTCAGAATATACACTTCCGTATCTAGAGCATATCCCCAAAACGAATCTGGCAACTCAGAATAACTCATCATTGATCTAACCATCTCCATAAGAGTCCTATTCCTTCACTCTGCTACACCATTCTGCTGGGGTGTGCCAGGTGCAAACAATTGGGATTGAATCCTAGCCTCTGATAAGTAATTCCTAAACTCTCCCAAGAGGTACTCACCACCACGATCAGATCATAGTGTCTTGATACTTTTACCTTGACGTTTCTCCACATCAGCCTTGAATTCTTTGAACTTGTCAAAGCATTCAGACTTGTGGCGCATCAAGTAAATGTATCCATATCTTGAATAATCATCTATGAAAGAGACGAAATACTCAAAACCACCTCTAGCGTGGATAGACATAGGACCACACAAATCAGAATGAACCAATTTCAACACATCTTTGGCTCTATACCCCTTGGCCTTAAAAGGCCTCTTGGTCATTTTACCCTCTAAGCAAGATTCGCAGGATGGGAAATCTTCCACCACTAATGAACCCAGAGTCCATCAACTATCGACCTTTGAATTTTACTTAGGTTAATATGACTAAGTCTTAGATGCCAAAGATATGTTTGGTTCATCTTTGAAGGTTCTTTTCTCTTATAGGAATTAGAAGATGAGTTATTAGCTTCTATTTGCATCGTGGGAGCTTTTGGTTCAAGTGTATATAAATTTTCTATCAATGCACCAGAACAGATAATCTCCCTATTCCTTTTTATAACAACTCTGTCATTAAAAGAAATAGAATATCCATCCATAAACAATTTAGAAACTGAAATCAAATTCTTTCTAAATAAAGGTACATAAAGGCAATTTTTAAGAATCAAAACTTTATTCCTCTCAAAAGACAAATAAACATCTCCCATTGCAATAGACGCCACCTTCATGGCATCGCCCAAGTATACGGTAATCTCCCCTTCAGCCAGTCGTCTGGTTTCCTGGAACTCCTACAAAGTATTATAGACATGATCAGTGGCTCCCATATCTACACACCAGGTGTCGATAGATAACACCACTAAACATGTTTCAACGACTAGACCAAAAGATATACCTTTGTTTTCCTTCCGGTTGGGGCAGTCCTTCTTCCAGTGTCGAGTCTTCTTACAAGTGAAGCACTTGCTTTTTGGCTTCTTCACTCCTCCCTGAGTTCCTCCCACTGCCTTTGCCCCAGCTTATTTCTTCTTCTTCTTGCCTTTCGGCTTAGAAGTAGAAACCTTTTGGGCAACCATGGCTTGCACCTGAGCACTCTGACGAAAAAGCCCCTCTGCCGCCTGGAGTTCTGTCAGAAGCTCCTCTAACGAATACAACCTCTTTTTCATGTTGTAGTTAAGGAGAAACTGCTCAAAACTCCTAGGTAGAGACTGGAGAATGATATCGACCTGGGTTTCTCCATCGATCTCAGCTCCGAGGACTTCCAGCTCATTCAAATGAGTCATCATCTTGAGAACATGATCCCTCATGGGTGTTCCCTCGATCATGGTGGTCATCATCAAGTTCCTCATGGCTTCCTGCCTAGCAGCCCGATTCTGGTGTCCGAAAATCTCTTTGAGATTAAGCATCATGTCATAAGCAATGGGCATGACTTGATGCTGATGTTGCAGTACATTTGACATAGATGCCAAAATGTAACACCGCACCATCTCATCGGCCTTAATCCACTTCTTATAACTCTCCTTCTCCTTTTCCCCAGAATCATCCACAGGATTAGGAGGGCACTCTTCGAGGAGTACATATTTGTATTCCTCGGCAGTCAAGACAATGTCAAGATTCCTCTTCCAATCAACATAGTTGGGTCAAGTAAGTTTATTTTCTTTCAGTATCACAACAAGCGGGTTGAAAGTCATTTTGAAAAAACCTAAGAATCACATAGATCAAAATATTAGATTTCAAAAAATTATTGATTCCTCAAACAATAAATTTTAAAATCAACCAACACCTCAAAATACCGAGAATATCGAATGCCACGATAGTGTGGACGTATACGAATTCTACATTTGTAAGAGGAGGTTTTACCCATTAATTTTATTATCTTGTCAACCTAACTTTTTGACAAATAAAATTAATAGTTGGTTCCTCTTCGGCCCGACAAATAAAAGCAGTGACTCCGATGGGGAGGATACTTATATTTCTATCTAAGTGTTCACCATTACTCGGTACCAAGGTAATTATCTCGGGATATGTGCCTTCTGATGGGGAAGTACACACACTCCTTAATAATTTTCTATAACCATATTCAACCTTGTGATCCGCAAACAAACTCATCCGATGTGGAGGAAGGCACTTAGAGCCGACACGCAAGTTTGTTTGCATTACATGTCAAATCGTAATGGAGGCCGTGGGAATTTATAAAAAATATCCCTCTCCCACTTAATAATTTAAAATTGAGAAATTTTTCTAGCCTACGACATGCATATCAAACAAGAAGCAATAAATATGAAAAAAATATTTTCCAACTATTATGGCTTTTGTCTCCAATATGCCTCCCGTCGTATCTCCATCTCGTCCGCTCCTCCCTACGCCATGTACAAGCCATCCGGAGATCCAAGCCGAGAAAAACTATTTTAATTTACATCCATCAATCCTATACTCCACGAAGGAGTGTTCATGAAATCTAGATCGAAAGTAAACTAAAATAAAAAGAGTGGCTAAACAATGTCGTATCTAATTACAAAAATTAAATACTAGCCTCGTCAACCCCGAGGATTCAAATAATATACAATTACATACATACAATCACATACACACATATGGCCATAATAGTTTGATCTTATGCCTGCAACCAAAAAGTTAACCTATGCACATCCTACTATTATCCGACACATATAATATATGAAAAGTGCATAAAAGTAACCGAATCCTAAACACACAAAACCGGAAACCGTGGCTCTGATACCACTTGAAGGGAGGAAACTTCGCTTCCCGCTTCAACTCAATTGCTTATTCATGGTGATCCCGTCGTCGTCCCCGGATTAAAAATTTAATCCATGACAATTAGGGATTACCCAAGCTACCGTTTCATCGTCATGATATTCGATTAGAGTAGTCACTTGAACAAACTTGTTGTTCAAGCAACCAACCTCTATTCTACGATTAGCCACGGAATAAACGATGTATGGATTGCGGGTTTTTGTGTTTGTATTCGGGGTCCAAGTAAATTAGCCACATATAAAAACATACAATGTGCATATAATTGAAAAACAATTATTGACATAATACAAAAGAATATAAACAAACATTATACCTCTTGATCTTCTATTGTATGTCCTTCCTCCTTTTGGACGTCGTGTGGGTGACGATCTTCCAAAAGTCGAAGTCTCCTAGATCACCAATCTTCCTTTCCTTGTTCACTCAGAACAAAGGAAGATGATAAAACAAAACTCTTCTCCTTCCTTTAACCGACCACCAAGCTCCAAGCTTGGTGCTTGCCGCCGGCCAAGGAGAAGAACAAGAAGATGTTGTCGGCCAAGGGAAAAGGATCACCCCAACCCTTGATGCCGCCGACCCTTGGAAAAGTAGAGAGTGTGCCAGCCAAAAGAAAAGGATGAGAAGATGAAGTTTGGACGCCGGCCAAGGTGAGAAGAAGATAGGATGGGCGCCGACCACTTAAGGAAGAAGAAGGAAATTTTTTCCAAATTTGTGGCCGCTCAAGCCTCCAAGCCCCTTGCCGCCCAAACCCTAATCCCTAAGCTCTATCCTTGCCGCCCACCTTAAGACCTTATTTATAGAGTTAGTCTTAAGCCTCCTTTTAATCTCCACCATCGGTTCTAGGGATTTAATCTCAACCATCGGATCTAGAGATTTAATCTCAATCGTCGGATCTAGAGATTTAATCTCCACCGTCGGATCTAGAGTTTTATTTTCCATCATTGGATCTAGGATCCATGAGGTTTTAATAGGATACAATAGGGACCCTGAGGAGGAGTTGGATCTTGGCCACTCAATGGATCAAGCCCACATAAAGTCCGATCCATTAATGATAATCCATTCCACTAGAGGATTATCATTGATCTACCTCACCAACCCCATAAGTTAGTATGGGCTTCATATATTATTTGTACATTTATCTCCACGTGTTTAAGATCTCGAATGTCCGTTGATTAATTAATTTATTGACAATTAATTAATCAACATCTAACTCCATGAGTAGTACCACTCAACCTTATCATCATGTCGGACCAAGTCCACTTGCAGGGTTTACATGATGAACCTTATGAGCTCCTCAAGGGGACATCATCATCCTAATATATAGGACACGATTTCCTCCTATAATCAACGATATACCATATAAATAATATCATTTCCCAACTTATCGAGCCTATCAATTTACTCTATAAATCTTGACCATTGGTAAATCAAATAAATGAATAATAAGTATATGTGCCCGTTATTATATCGGGATTAAGAGCATGTACAATATAATGTCTGAGGTCCGATTCGATTATGTAGTCAGCAATAAATCGAATCACCTCTAAGTCGGTCCTGCTCAATACACACAAAGTGAACTAGTGTGATTCTATGGTCAAGACAAACCAATACCAAATCACACTACAATCATACCAATGGTTTGTCCAAAGCCATCTCTGTTGTGAGCCTTTACTTATACTCTACACGGAGCTGATAACATGATCTACCGTGTGACACTACACACCATGTTATCTACAATGTAATGTATAACCATAAATATACAAACAATGATCATGTGATTCTTATTTCAAAATAAAGATGTTCATACAAAAGATAGACTTTTCAGTATGCATCCCAATAAGGGCGTCATACTTGGTGTTAAAACCTCATGGATGAGGTTATCAGTAGACTGTAGGGAGTCGATTGATGTTCGACTACAGGAAATGGCTTAGCAGTCGATTGATGACTTGAGCAGTCGACTGATATGGTTATCAGTCGACTGTTGGTCGAGTTTTTGGGGAAAGAATGTTTTCGAGTTGATTGTTAGGGTTTGACAGTCGATTGATGGCTCGATCAGTCGATTGATGGGCATTATCAGTCGACTGATGGTTTATCCGTTGGAACTTATCTAATGTGGCTCGGGCTGTTGTGAGACAACGACTACAGGATCAGTCGATTGATGGTCTCGATCAGTCTACTGCTTGGTAAAAATCAACCCGAGTTGCAGGTTTAAAAGGAGCATGAAGGGAGGATTTTTGGCAGTGGTTACTAGAGCGATTTGTGGTGTTTTGTTGGTGTAATTCAGGGTCTCCAAGTGCAGCTCAAGCAACAAAACAAGCATGCATCCAAAAGCACATTTGTAAAGTTTTCTTTACGTGTTTTTGTGTATTGTATTTGTATTTGCTTGTTGTACTTTTGTTTATTGTTGTAAACTCTTATACGTGGTTTCTCCGCCTCCAACTTTTTGTCGAGGAGTATTTGTGATTATAGTGGTGTTTAGCATCGCTAGAGCTCATTTGAGCTCAATTCGTGAAATAAAAACCTTGAGGTTCTGAACCACGTTATATCTCATGTACTTGTGCTTGTGTTATGTATTTGTTTGTATCTTTGTTATTTCTGCTTAGTATACTATCATTTTGTAGCAAACACGATTGAATTCCATCAACATCTATGAAATCGCTATTCACCCCCTATAGCGGACATCACGGTCCCTACCGGCAAAACGATCAAAAATTAGCCCGATGGGAGACCATAAGAAGGGGAGCTCGAGGAGGATTTCGAATTTGGTTCTTGAAGGTTTTGAAGGGGAAACACTGTTGTGATTCCAAACCTTCTAAGCATTTCAAAGCAACCAACAAGATAAACCAAAGGTATCTTCATTTGTAAAGTGCTCTTGTATTTACAGTCTATTTCTTTACATTGTATTTGCTTGTTTTTTTGTAAGCTTTATTGTAAGAGGTTTATCGACCTCTGGTGTCATACCGAGAAGGAGAAAGAGGTTTAGTGGAGTAAATACTAAAGCCTAGCCATGGAGTAGGAATTGCAAGTTTCTAATCATGTAAAACTTTGTGTTGTGCTTATGAGTTTGTTTTGTATTTTCTTTATATTTGTTTCCGCTTCATACTAACAATCCTATAGACAAACACGAACACAATCGAGCGTACAAATCCATGAACGCTATTCACCCCCTCCCCCCTTTAGCGCACCAATGGTCCCAAAATCCTCCCCTATGGTTCGGGACTACCTCATCTAGGTTAACAATGTCACACCCCTTTTGCTAACGTAGTGATTTGTACATTGTTGAAGGAATTAATATGATTATACCCAAGCCAATTTATCATCCCGATCAGACTCCTCAAGATATCGTTTGCCTTTTTATCAATCAATTTGAGGGAGGGCTTCGCCCACCCATCCCCTTTGTTTATACCGAAATCTTTGCCTTCTCCAAAATCCCTTTAAACTAATCAATCCTGAATTTCTTTTGTCATCTTGGCTGACACAGTCATCGTCTTATGCTATCTTGACCTTCATCTCTAACCCCTCCTCTTTCATTGTCTTTGACAAGTAAAAAGGTCGAACGAGGAATGTTTTAATTTACAATTTGTCTCGACTGTCATTTTTAAGGAACATGCCAAAGGGATGGCAAAAATTTATACTTCTATGAAAACCAACTCACCCCTACTTTCAGACTCTTGGCAAACTTAACTTCCTTGCCTCCCCAATGTGAAATGTTCGGGTCTCTTGTCCTTACATCTCCACCACTCGAGTTTTTCAAGATCGTCAGTACAACATCTTTACCCTTTTGGACGATCAACTTCTAGCCTATTACAAGCTTTCCCCCTTCAACTCAAACAATGCATGTCCCATGGGTAATTTTACTGTTTAGATGTTACTTCCGATTTAATCATACTAACTGGATGTACCTGACCATGCTTTGTGACATTCACCTTACAAGAGACATAATGCAAGTGACATTCATGAAGATACCGCCTAAACGGAAAAGGGGATTATCCGGTCGGTCGGTGGGGGCCGCTAGATTGACGGTTCCAACCTTTTGAGAGGGGAAAAGGGGATTATCCAATGAAACCAACTCCACATAATAGCCTGCTCCCTCAACATCACCCTCCTCTTCAAACCCAAACTCGATGGTCGCCATCTTAACACTACCTCACTTGCGTACTTGACAAAAACAATAGCACCTACCCACCCAAATTTGCATCCCCAATAGAATCAGAATTAGATCGCAGCCGGATTGCTTTATCCCATAAGTTCCTTAAACTAACCTTAATTATCCTAGAACATCAACAACCACCAATATGGATCCACATAAAATATACTGAAATTGTCAATCTGCCATCATTGACATGTCCTCCTATGAATGCCACCCCCCTCAAACCTTGAAATATCATTTGCATCAGATCCCCTCCAAAACCCCGAACCTCAGTATTCAACTGACGCCTTCTATCATCCTTCAAAAACCATCTTCCAAGCAACAACTTTCCCTCACCACTACTCCTATGCAAAACTTCACTTAAAAAATCCTCGAGCCTCCTCCAAAAACCCCACCTTCATCCACCCGTAGCAAAACTCCCACTACACTATAATAACCTTCTCCCCACTGACCCCTAACCTCCATTCTAGAGACCTTTGGCCCCGCAATCAACTAGAACCCATTGTTTCACCCCCCAATTCAATCTCCTACCTCTTCCTTCCTTCCAAACACTATTATTAACCTACTCGCTTGAAGAACTACGACTCTTAGATTAAACCAAGTTGAATCCATCCTTAGAGAAATTATAGCATGACTTAACTTAGAAATCATCATTTCTTCCCCAATTAAATTTCCCTTCTAAGTCCTAATGACTTGCAACCCTATCGGCACTCTCCAACCATCGAGATCTTCTCGATTGACTCCAGACATATCAAAATCGTGCAACCATCCAATGCACTAGCCTACAAGCACAACTTTTCTAGTTAACCGATCGACTAGCTAACTATCCATCTCACGAAGTCGAATGGAAAGCAATAGAAGAAGACCTGAAAAGAAGCTACCAAACACTACGGGAAAAGTACTATGCTATAGTGAAAAAGTCGAGATCAAATGCTAAACCGTGTCAACGCCCTATAGCATAAACTTGATGCTTGTAAAGCACAAATTATGAAAGATGTTAATGGGAAAAAACAAGCAGAGATGCAAACCCAAATACTAGAAAATAAAATTGAAGTAGAACAAAGTCAAGTCATCTTTGCCTTGGAAGAATGGAACAGAGCAAAATCCAAGGCCCAAGTAGTTGAACAACAATTAAGTCTCTACCATCACTGTGCATCACAAAGCTTGGGATAACTTATGGAGGCCAGTTCAATATCTGCAAAAGTGTCATAATAATGCACCATTGAAGTCTTAACCTACTTGATGAGTGTGAATCATACACATTTTTCAGAGTCTATTTATCAAACATTTCTTAGATTTTGTTTATGTATCATGATAAAAACATAACATTTACATTCATGTACTCTTTTTGTTCAAATAATTGCAGTTGTAAGTATTCTTGCAGGAAACCCCGAAGAAGGAGCACCTAAAAACCAAGAAAAAAAAATCATAAACGACATCGGAAGAGGTAGAGACCGACACAGCTTGGTTGTGCCAATTGGCATGACCGTGCTCAACCTAACACGCTCGACCAACAAGCCCATTATAGCCATTCCAGTGTCTGTCACAGTCATGCCATGCCATTTGGCATGACTATATCAGGCCATTTCCATGAATTTATTATGACAATTACTCAGCATGCTCGGGTCATGCTAATCAACACGGTTGTGGTGCGCCAATTCAGCCTTCATATTCTACAACTAACTCGATATTTCTTCTCCAAATAAGCAACTTATTCACCTCTAAAGACTATAAAAAAGATCCCAAGTCTCCAGTAAAGAAAGATAATCAAAAAGAGGGGGGACCGAAGAGAGAGGAAGTAGGACGACAAGGAGGAGCCACCAAGGAAGGACTTCCAAGCCGGAGGATGTCATTGCAAGCATCGACAAACTCTATGAAGGAGTGTTTGGTAGGCATTTTCTTCTCCGTTTTTCATTTTTATTTTCTGCGAAAGAGAGAAAACGTATTTGGTTAATGTTTTCCATCTTTATTTTCTAGAAAATAAAGGAGCATTTTTTGAAAAATTGGAAAATGAGAAATAATCATTTTCTGTTTCCATTTTCGTTTTCCAAAAAATAAAAGAGCATTTTCTAGAAAATTGGAAAATAAAAAAACTTGTTTTCTATTTTCTGGAAAAAGAGAGAATGAAAACAGAAAATAGAAAATTCTCTATGAACCAAACACCCCCTAAGTTTTCTCCTTTCCCTTTTCTTGTTTTGTCAAATGTCTTCTCAGCTTTATTATTGTCTCAACCTCCGGATTATGGAGTAATTCCTGAGGGAGTAACTCTATGTCAACTTATTCGGATTGCTATAACTTTCTTATATATTGTGTTTCCTGATTCAATTATATTGTACATTTTGATCGCTTGCATGCTTGTTGGCCACTCATGCTTTTAGGGGTTTAAAGGGAGACTAATCGAGAGGTGAGTCTCAATTCCAGATCTAAAGAATTAAACTTGAGGATTTAATTATGAGTAAAGATTGAAATCTAGATAGATTTATGGGGTTCTCGTGACAGGTTCCTGATACGGTTAGAGATCATCTATGTACTGATACCTCCGCATAAGACCTCTTATGAATCCCTTAAAGACTATCATAGAGCGTAAAGGGTTTACTTCGATCCATTTATATAAGTAATCGGTAGTAAGTCTAGGATTCAATCTGCAGGGTGCTAGTGACAGGTTCCCAATGCAATTAGGGTCGCCTACGCACGAATACCATGAAAGTAGGAATCAAATCTAGGTAGATACATCAGTCCAACCTCGAAAAGGATGGTAAATTACTTTAGGATAAGTCTCCTTCATAAATACATACCAAGTAAGAGAGAGTTTCCGAATAATAGACATATAAATGAAACTGAAATCCTTGGATTATTCTTAAACCTTGATCCCCTATCAGTTTCTTGTTCGTTCAATTTTTAGAATACTTCATTCGTCTAGATAATCTTTCATTGTGAATATTCAGTACTTGATCAGTCCCTGTAGGATTGATATTTTTATTACTTGACAATATTCGTGCGCTTGCGCTTGCAGTCTGCACCACATCAAATTTTTAGCACCGTTGTCGAGGACTGTGCTAATATTGGTTTATTTTCAATTATATTAATATAGATCTTATTTACTAATTAGGGTTTTTCTTTTCTTTACTCATCCTTCTTCTGGAAGTCAATTTATGCATAGATTAACTAGACAGGAAGATTTGGTAGAAGCAGATCCAAAGATAGAAAGGACTCTTCTAGCTAGACAAAGACTTCAGAAGCGACTTAGAGAAGCACAATCTTGCATAATGGTGACATCCCAAGAAAGCAAACCTTTAAGAGACTACGCCACACCAACTTCGAGAGGGCTAAGATCTACAGAAGCATTAGGAAACCCCCTATCGAAGCAAACCATTTCAAGTTGAAGCTCGCTCTACTATCTATGATTCAACAAAACTAGTTTGGGGGAACATCTATAGAAGAACCCAATCAACATTTTGAGATATTTTTAAATTTTTGCGAATCCTTTAAATTTAACGGAGCTTTTGCAGATGCTATTAGGTTAAGGCTATTCCCATTCTTTCTTCAGGACAAAGGCAAGGCTTGGTTGCATTCACTCCCACAAGACTATATCACAATGTGGGATCAACTTGAGAAGAACTTTCTAGACAAATATTTTCCTCCCAGCAAAACTGTGAACCTCTGCCATAAATTACAAACTTCACACAAAGAGAAGAGAATCATTATTCGAATTATGGGACAGATTAAGGGACTTCTACAGCAATGCCCTCAACATGGATTGGAGAGATGACTTATAATCTGTACATCTTATGACGGTATCTCCTATTCAACAAAAACATCTTTAGATTCTGCTATAGGAGGAGCTCTGATGAACAAAACACTGGATAAGGAATTTGATATAATTGAGAACGTAGCACTCAATTACCATCAGTGGGGAGCAGAGAGAGGAAATCCCACTCGCACACCAGGCAAATACAAGGTAAGTGCAATAGATTTACTTACTGCTAAACTGGACACTTTATCTCATAAATTCAAACACTTCAATATGAACGTTATCAATTCAACTGATGTTTCTTGTGAGATTTTTGGCACACTAGGGTATTCGGCCTAAAATTTCCAAATAGAACTCTCAACATCCGTGGAATATGTGGACACCATCAACAATTACAACTAACGCCCCATAAATAATCCTTACTCCAACACATACAACCCAGGTTGGAGGAACCACCCGAATCTATCATACCGGAACAACTAAAGTCAATTCAATCAAAACAATCAAGAGCAATCATCAAGATACCAACAAGGGCAGAAATCAAATTTAGAGAAAATGATGGAAAATTTCATTCATGTCCAAATAGCCCAGAATAATGAATTCCGCCAACACATAATCAAATCCAATCATAAGCACAAGGAAGCAGCATAAGCAATCAAAGAATTGGCGTGTAAGGTTGATAACTTAACCAACCATACTAAAATGCTAGAAACACATATATCATAGATAGAAAATTTGTTCACGCGAGTGCCGGGAAGATTCCCAAGAAAACTCGAGACCAATCCCGTGGGGCAATGCAACGTTGTGTTCACAATCGCACCTCAAGACATTACGGAATGTGAACCTCTCCCTCGAACTGATGAAAAGAAGATAAAAGATTGTGCAGCTGTCACCTTGAAAAGGGAAAGCAACATGGAACTTCAAAATAAATCCCTGCTTAAACTCAAAGAGCCAAGTGACTTTTTAATTCCATGCAGATTTTTTAAACTAGTTTTGACAAAGCCCTTTATGACTTAGGGTCTGTCGTAAATCTTCTACCATCTACATTCTATGAAATAATGAGACCAAGTAATCTAAAACCAGCTAACACTTCTTTACGATTAGTTGATGATACGACAAGATTACCCTTAGGCATATTAGAATATGTCCTCGAAATAATAGAAAACTTTATAATATCTATTGATTTTTACATCCTAAATATGGGAATAAACCCTCACACCCCTATCATCTTAGGTAGCCATTTCATAGACACTACAAAAGATATCATAGAAGTCCAAAAGAAAAGGATATCCTTGGAAATATAAAATGAAAGGATTCAATTTAATTTTTTTTAACCCTAATTCATCGAATATTAAAGACATCACTTGCAGGGTAGTTCATGTATTACAGGAGAAGAAACACAAGTACTTAATAAGAGAACTCCTACATATACGAAGTGCTTACTCAACCAACTACGACATATGCACTTCTTAGAGACAAGCAAGGAACATAAACTTTGAGCCTGGCTAGAGCCATACAGGGGTCAAGCTTATGGCCTAAACTAAGTGCTTCTTGGAAGGCAACCCAATCTTTCATTTTTTTGTACTCTTAATTTCTTTTTCACAATTTCCATTCTTTATGTTCACCTTTTTGTCTCAAGAAACATGAAGAATAAAGTTAGCAATACAAACTCATGCGAATCGGCTCAAACGACATAAATTTGTCGAAGAATATAGAACCTAGCACTGGCAGGCCATGTAACAATGCCGACACAAGCAGGAACGCTCGTGCCAAGCCATACCCATCCTTGAGCTCTTAGAGCCCGCTAGCTTACCATCCCCTAAGACCGAACTCCCTAGGCATTCTTTTTCTTTTGGTGTTTCTTCTGTAGAACATTCAACGTTGAACTTCTCAAAGTTTCACTCCTCTTTCGATACTCTTAGAGTGGAACATGCAGAGCAGAAGAGCTACTGGGAAGAACAATGGCACACTTTTGACGAGAGGCACCATAAAGTAGCATGGTACATGGATAGAGCAGAATAATTCTTTAACCGGGTTGAAAATATTTTTCATCATCAGGAATAGGAATGGAGGAGAGAACAAGACCATCATATTCAAATGCGCCAAACAAGCCAACAAGTCCGAGCCATGTATAATTGGCACCAAAATCTGGGTACGGTCGAATACTTTGCTCCTTTTCCTCCTCCTATAGATGACCCCCTATTTAGAGTACTATACATTGAGTACAATGCATAATTTAAGTTTGGGGGGATAGTTACTTTTTGTAACTTAATTTTTCCTGTTTAGCATAATTTCCTATGCATATTTCCTCACTTTTTCTAGCATATTTCCTACGCATATTTCCTCACTTTTTCTAGCATATTTCCTATGCATATTTCCTTGCACAACTTGATAGCTTATTGTCTCTCCATCAAGAGTAGTATAACTGAATTTAGTTAGATCGGTAAAGATCCTTTTTACCTATTTGATAAGAATCTTATTTCACTTTTTACACAACCCCTAGGATAGAGGTAACAAAAAAGGGTCTAGATCCCTATACCGGACCAGTACTCAATTTTCTATAGGAGAATCTCATGAACATTATGGTTACTGAAGAAATAGTTATCCCAGGAGTTAAAAAAAAAGAATTTTGAAAAAATATATATATAAAAAAAAGGAAGAAGAAATTACTTTAAAGCATTCCTTTGAGATCAAGTATTTACTAGGGAAATACCTATAGAGGTACCCTTTTGAGACTAATTAGTTGCTGAAGAAATGCTCACTATTAACTCCTTACCTCTCATTCTCCTCAGAAAGTGCTCCTTTGAGACCAGATGTAGTAGTGAGAGAATGGGCCAAGTGTTAGGGTAGGTAAGTGCCTCTACACTGGAAAAGCAAGGAACATGGTAGAAAAGACATTTGACTTGGATTGCCATCCAAAACCTTAGGATCAAAATTCATGTGCACTACATAGGGATCTTTCAAGCTAAGCTACCGGGAACAAATTAATTAGACTGAGCTCAAAATTTTTATACCTAGAGATGAATTTCTAACAAGTTATCATGATTCTCACTCACCGTTTTTTCCCTTTATCTTTGCTTGAGGATAAGTAAAAGTTTAAGTTTGGGGGTGTGATGAATGTGAATTATACTCACTTTTAGAGAAGAGTCAGAGACCAACATAGCCTAGTCATGCCAATTGGCATGGTCGTGCTCAACCTAACACTCTCGGCCAACATGCCCATTCCAATCGTTCTAGCATCTAACATAGCCAGACCATGCCATTTGGCACAGTCATGACAGGTTATTTCTAGCAATCAACAAGGTCATGGTGCACCAATTCAGCTCACATATTCTGCAACTAACTCGAGATTTCTTCTCTAAATAAGCGACTTATTCACTTCTAAAACCTATAACAAGGGTCGCAAGCCTCTAGCAAAGAAAGATAATCGAAAAGAAGGGGGATCGAAGAGAGAGGAAGTAGGAGGACAAGGAGAGGCCACCAAGGAAGGACTTCTAAGACGGAGGACACCATCACAATCATTGACAAACCGAGTTTTCTCCTTTCCCTTTTCTTGTTTTGCCGAATGTCTTCTAAGATTTACTATTGTCTCAACCTTCGAATTATGGAGTAATTCCTGGTGATCCTAGGATGTGGGAGTAACTCTATGTAGACTTATTCAGATTGCTAAAACTTTCTTATCTATTGTGTTTCCTGATTCAATTATATTGTGCATTTTGATCACTTGTGTATTTGTTCACCACTTATTCAAATGCTTTTTGGGGTTTAAAAGGAGACTAACCGAGAGGTGAGTCTTGTTAGTGTCAGCCCTTAGTGTCAATCATGAGATGATTAATTAGGGATCATATGTAACATATTTCATTAATAACATGCAAAAATTGATTATTATATTTACTTTATGTGTGTGCCAGTAAATAAATAGAATAATTCCCTTGAATAATAGGTTCTAATTTATAGTATATCAATTGGTAGAATTGATTATGAGAAGCTATAAAGAATACAATTCTTAAACATTCCTAGTCAAGTATTAATAGACAAAGGGATATATTGATACATTGAGACTAGCATGTAGGTCAATGGATGACTTGATCTCACAAGTCATGGTTATGTGATATCACATTGACACATGGGTATATATATTGGAGAATATATGTACTAAATTGACTCGCCATGAGAAAGTGTCATGGATCATTATATGAGTGTCATATACTTTCTCATGTGACTATTGGTATGAATAGTCCTTAGACCTGAAGTCACTACTGTTCCCTACATAAGGAGTTATGTACTTAGGTATCATCTAACGTCACACCGTAACAGGGTGCACTATAACGGCGATCACTGGGTATGTAACGAATTATGCGGAGGGATGTGAGTGATGTAGATGGGATCTATCCCTCCTATATGACAGGAGTGATATCTTTGGCCTCTTGATAGAGTAGGACCACAAAATGCATGGTCATGCTCAAATGAGTCAATATAAGATATTGAGCTCATTTGTTTGAGTGTGTCTACTTGGGGATCAAGAAACATAAAGATCGATAAGGGGATGACACGGTCTATGACTCATTGATCGATCTAAGATATAAGAGATAGAAGGATACCGTCATACATGATAATAGCCACAGAAAGGTTGTCGAATCTCGACTATCTTGTAGCTTGGGTAGCAATGATGTATTGCTAGATGCCGCTCATTGCTTATGCATCTAAAATAATTTTAGATACATTGCCAACGTTAAAAGAGTCTATTGGGTCACATACAAATGACATTCTGTTTGGGAGTTGGATTCTTTTAGTTGGACTAAAAAGAACAATTGAGCATATGACCAAGACTTGAGTTTGATTCACACTGGTTAAATTTGAGTTAGACTCAAGTTGAACCATGGAAAATGATTCATCATCAACATGCATGATTAATGTGATTAATCATGCATGGGGATATTCATGATGAGGAAAAGGTTCATGCATGTAGAAAAGCTAAATTGGATTTTGCTTGATAAAGCTAAATTAGATTTGGCTTGATAAAGCAAAATTGGATTTGGCTTAAAATGTTTTTCAATGTGAAGGATAAATAAGGGGGGAGATGTGCTTTTGGTTTATGAATGAAAGTGAAGAATTTTTTTTGGAATTTGTTCCAACGTGCAAGAAAGCCAAAAGAAATAGAGAAGAGTTCTCTCCTTAATCTCTTTCCTCCCTTCTCTCTTCCAAGTGGTCTTGGCATTTTTCTAGGGTTGCTAGCACAACGTGACTCCAAAACTACTGAGTGTCAGTGTGGATACCTTAGAGATACGATTATCTATACCGTATTGAGATTCGACGAACATTCGAAAAGAGGGATTGCGAAGGGCGTGCATCAAAGGTATATTCTCGTCTTCTAGATAAGATCTGGATAAGATTAAACGATTTGTATGTTTTTGTATGGATCTCTGGAGGGATCTAGGTTTTATTATTGTTTCCGCTGCGGTTGTGTGATGTATTTGCCCGTGATGTTTTGAACGTCAGATCTCGGAATTTCCCAACAGTGGTATCATAGCCACTTGCAAAACATATAATTCATTATCATAATTTATATGTAATATAAATTTACATTTTCTTGTTTTCTATGAGATATAAAACATGTAGATTATGGGTACATGAATTTTAGGCTTGAAATGTTGATAAGGGGGCACGAATAGTGGCGAACACGGTCTGGTCGTGGATGCCACTGATCACCCTAGAATGGTCGTGGCAATTGGCATGGTCCGACCGTATTGGACACGGGACGCTTCGGAAGTGAGGGTCTTGGGTTCATAGTGTTGAACCAAGGGCTGCAACTCATTCAAGGAGTTGAGATGAAAAGCGGGACCGTCGTGGCGTTGCAGCTTATTGGCATAGCGGCTTAAAATTCGTGCATGTATTCATAATAGATTTTATGAAATTATATCATTATGAATGATTTGATGCATGATGCATGGTTATGGCCTAGGACCCAATGTGATTGTGTTTGTGTGTTGTTGGTGCATGTTGTAATTCATAATACGACCTGCGTGTCATGTCTTCATCTCTATTTCTGGTTGTAAAATAGACTTAGACTTGAATGGAACTCGAGTATTCTTATTTTGTAATGTACAAAATGATGAGTCGAAAGTCCATTGAAGGATGAAGTTACAAGGAGGATGCCGACAACACAGGATGACCGAAGGAAGCACTTGGAGAAGATGTCATCCCTAGGTTATCCATTCGCTCTTCTCATTGGCTTGAGAAGATCATAGATTCGGGCCATAACCATGTCACGTTTAAAGTTATATGTTGATATATATTATGCTTGCATGTGATGCTTGTGTACAAGATGCTTGTATGTGATGCATGCGTAGTTAGTTGCCACAAAATTAGGTCACTTATCATATGCCTAGCAAAGTTTAATACTTACTATTACCTTGTTCAATCATAGCGTGTTTGCCAAAGCAAAGTGACTTGATTTACCTCGGTAAAGTACGACAGGACAATCGTGATGTCCGCTTATTAAACTTTGGGTTTAACTTAACTAAGCTCTCTCAATTAGATTGATGAACTTAGAGGCATAGCTCATACGAGACATCTACCTACATTATACAAATCTTGGCCTATTAGCTAAAGCTAACTTAAGAAGAGTAGTAATTTAGAAGGATATCTCATTCGATGGGCACTATGAACAAATAATGTTGTTCATATAGATATACAAGAGTTACATTAGATATAATTGGTATAAGTTTCCTACCTAATTTATATGAGTCTTAGGCGATTTACCAAAGCTAACTCAAGATGCGGTATAATATGGATCTTGTACCATGATGTGACTAGTGGGGAATCATTTAGTTATAGGCCTAATTAAATGATTGAAATATGATACATTCCTACATTTCTGTATTGTAGATCACCATGTCGTCAAATACATCGAACACACTCTCTCTTTGATCTGTCCTTGATAAGGACAAGCTCACTGGAGCTAACTTCCTGGACTAGTACAGGAACTTGAGGATAGTCCTCAAACAAGAACACAAACTATACGTCCTAAAGCAACCCACTCTTGAACCACCCACCCATACGACCACTTGTGCTAATAAGGATGTTTATAAGAAGCATCAAGATGATGCAGTGGATATGTCATGCCTTATGCGTGCCACCATGAACTATGAGCTTCAGAAGCAACATGAGAACATGGATGCCTATGGTATGGTTGAGCATCTGAAATAACTATACCAGGGACAAGCTAGGCATGACAGATACGAAGTATCAAAGGCCTTTTTTCAATGCAAGATGCAAGAGGGAACTCCTGTAGGTACTCATGTACTCAATATGATTGGGTATGTTGAGAACCTAGTGAGATTGGGATTTCCATTAGGCCAAGAGCAAGCCACTGACCTTTTTCTACAGTCACTGCCTGAAGGCTATAGTCAATTTGTCATGAACTACAATATGAATGAAATTGACAAGCCTTTACCTGAGATATTGAGCATGTTGCGAACTGTTGAACTCAACCTTAAGAAGGCAAAGCCTAGTTCCATTTTAATGGTGAACAAAGGCAAAGGCAAAGGCAAGCAGAAGCCTAAAGGTAAGGGTAACACCCAAGCCAAAGGCAAAGGCAAGGTAAATTCATTGAAACCCAAAGGCGGGGTGTCTAAGGAAGGGGAATGCTTCCACTGCAGTGAGATAGGGCATTGGAAGAGAAACTGCAAGCTATACCTGGAAGAGGTGAAAAAGAAGAGAAGTGAGACTTCTGCCTCAGGTATACATATTATAAAAGTCAATTTATCTATCTCATCTTCTTGGGTATTAGATACCAGCTGTGCTTCTCACATTTGTACCAATGTGCAGGGCCTTAGAAAGACTAGATCATTGATGAAGGGCGAGGTGGACCTACGGGTAGGCAATGGAGCAAAGGTTGCCGCCATTGTTGTAGGGACATACTCTTTATCTTTGCCCACTGGGCTTATCATAGAACTAGAAGACAGTTGTTATGTGTCTGCTTTGACAAAAAACATTATTTCTGTTTCTTGTTTAGACAAGAAAGGTTTCTCGTTTATAATAAAGGACAAGTGTTGTTTTGTTTATTTAAATGATATATTTTTCTGTAGTGCACACCTTGTGAATGGTCTCTATTTTCTAGATCTTGAAACCCCAGTCTATAACATAAATACCAAACGGTTCAAATCTAATGATCTGAACCAAACATATCTCTGACATTATCGCCTGGGTCACATAAATGAGAGTCGCATATCTCAGCTCCATAAAAATGGATTACTGGACTCATTTGATTTTGAATCATGCGAATCTTGTCTTCGAGGCAAGATGACCAAGATTCCATTTAGTGGACATGGCGAACGAGCTATTGATTTGTTAGAACTCATACATACTGATGTATGTGGCCCTTTCAATGTAGCAGCTAGAGGAGACTATCAGTACTTCATTACTTTTATTGATGATTTCAGTAGATATGGATATATGTACCTTATGAGACACAAATCTGAATCCTATGAAAAGTTCAAAGAATTCAAGAATGAAGTACAAAACCAACTTGGTAAATGTATTAAAATGCTTCGATCAAATCGAGGTAGGGAATACCTTAGCCAAGAATTTCATGACTATCTTGTTGAGTTTAGGATTAGATCTCAACTCACTCCACCTGGAACACCACAGTGGAATGGTGTATCAGAAAGGAGAAATTGTACATTATTAGATATGGTGTTGGTAACATGGTCCTAGGAGGCTCATCGGCTTCCATGTCCCCGGATTAAAATTTTCACTAATGAAAACAAATCCGGATGGGATGAGTTTCCTAAGCACAACCAATTCGTCGTCGTGCTAACAACTTGAGCGATCGCTTGAACAAACTAGTTGTTCAAGCAACACAACTCTTCTAGTAGGTTAGCCGTGGAAGAGACGACGGACGGATCGCCGATTTTTGTGTTTATCTTAGGGGTCCATGATTATACAAATACACACAAATGTAAACTAGTATAATCAACACATACTAACATAAAGAACATAAGCTAGCATATCAATAAGAACATGCAAAGATCAATAATAAAAGTTATAAAACTTCTATACCTCTTGATCTTCTATCGTATGTCCTAACCTCCTTGTAGACTTCGTGTGGGCGAAGATCCTCCACAAGTTGAAGCTTCCTAGATCTTCTTCAATCCACGAAAGAAGAACTCTCCTTCCATTCATGCTTGAGCCAACCACCAATCCACAAAGGATTGATGCCGCCGGCCCCAAGAATAGAGAGAACTAAATGGAAACCACCAAGGAACCAAACTAGGGACAAACCCTAGCTTCTAGTGCCGCCGGCCAAGATGGAGTGAAGAGGAGAAAGGGAATATGTTGGGCACCGGTCAAGGTGGTGGGAATAGAGGAAGGAGCCGGCCACACCCTAGGAAGAAGAAGAGCTCCTCTCCTATAGTTTCCGCCCACCTTCTTGCAAACCCTAGCCGCCCAACCATAGGAGTCAAACCCTAATTAGGGTTTCCTCCTTAGACTTTCTTGCCACCCAACCAAGGTGGAAAGAAGAGATCTAGGAACTGGCCACTTTACCTAGGAAGAAGAAGAGCTCTTCTCCTATAGTTGCCGCCCCTCTCCTTCCAAACCTTGCCTCCCAACCAAAGGAGCCAAACCCTAATCTAATTAGGGTTTCCTCCTTAGGGTTTCTTGTCGCCCAAGCCATTGATGGGCAAAACCCTAATCTCCAAAAACCAAATCCTTCTTGCCGCCCAACCCATTCTCCCATATATATAGAGTTAGGTTTAGGCCTAGGTTTAATCTCCTCCATTGGTTCTAGAGATTTAATCTCAACCACCGGATCTTAGAGATTTAATCTCCACATAGGGATTTAATCTCAACCGTCGGTTCTAGAGATTTAATCTCCACCGTCGGTTCTAGAAATTTAATCTCAACCGTCGGTTCTAGGGATTTAATCTCCATCATTGGTTCTAGAGATTTAATCTCAACCGTCGGTTCTAGGGATTTAATCCCAACCGTCGGATCTAGAGATTTAATCTCAACCGTCGGTTCTAGAGATTTAATCCCAACCGTCGGATCTAGAGATTTAATTTCAACCGTCGGTTCTAGAGATTTGTTTTCCATCATTGGATCTAGAGTTCATGAGGTTTATATTAGGCTACGATAGGGACCATGAGGAGGAGTTGGATCTTGGCCACCCGATAGATCGGAACCACACATACTTGATTCATCAATGATGTTCCATTCCACTAGAGGATCATCATTGAATTACCTCACCAACCCCCATAAATTAATATGGGCTCCATACATTATTTGTATATCCATCTCCCCGTTTTTAAGATATCGAATGTCCGTCAATTAATTGATTTACTGACCATCAATTAATTAACCTCTAACTCCTCGAGTAGTACCACTCAACCTTATCATCATGTTGACTAAGTCAACCTGCAGGGTTTACATGATGAACCTTATGAGCTCCTCAAGGGGACATCATCAACCTATATATAGGACATGGTTTCCTCCTATAATCAACGACACACCATGTAAATAATATCATTTCCTAACTTACCGGGCATATTGATTTAATCCATCTAAATCTCACCCTTTGGTAAATCAAAGAAATAAATACTAAGTAGATGTGCCCGTTATTATATCGGGATTAAGAGCATGTATAACATAATATCCGAGGTCCGATTCAATTATGTAGTCAACAATAAATTGAATCACCTCTATGTCGGTCCTGCTCAATACACCTAAGTGTATTAGTGTAACTCTATGTTCAAGACAAAATAATACCAAGCTACACTACAACCATGCCAATGGTTTGTCTAAAACCATCTTGGTTGTGAGCCTCTACTTATATTCTACAAGGGACTGGTAACATGATCTTCTGTGCCACACCAAGTACCATGTTATCTACAATGTAAAATATTAGACAATATGCACACATATAATAAATATAAAGTGCAAACAATAATCATGTGATTCTTATTTCAAAATAAAAATGTTCATACAAAAAGAGCTAGGCTTTCAGTATACATTCCATCAATCTCCCACTTATACTAAAAGACTATGCTGTCATCACACTGCCATACATCTGATTCCCCTTCCCTCCACATGCCTATCAAAGCTCTCGCCAGAAGGGCCTTAGTGAAAAGGGTCTACTAGGTCATCCTCTAATGCAATCTAGGCGATAGCAACTTCTACCTCCTTTACGATTTCTTGGATCAGGTGGTACTTGCGCTCTATGTGTTTACTAGCCTTATGGGCTCGTGGTTCCTTCGAGTTTGCAACTGCAACATTATTATCACAATAAATTGTGATAGTTCTGGGCAAACCAGGAATCAGATCCAAGTCCATCAGGAAGTTCCTGAGCCACACAGCTTCTTTGGCCGCCACAGGGGCTGCCATATACCCAGCTTCCATGGTAGAGTCTGCCACACATTTCTGCTTGACACTCTTTCATACTATGGCTCCACTTCCAAAAGTAAACACAAAACCCGAGGTAGACTTACTGTTATCCCTATCAAATTGGAAGTCGGAATCCGTGTAACCTACAGGGAACAATTGGTCTGCCCGGTAAACCAGCATATAATCCCTAGTCCTTCTCAGGCACTACAATATATGCTTTACCGCAGTCCAATATCTCTGTCCTAGATTACTCTGATATCTGCTGACCATGCCCACGACAAAGAAGATATCTGGTCTCGTACATAGCATAGCATACATTAGGCTTCCTACCGTCGAAGCATAAGGAACTGCCTATATCTCCTCTATCTTTTCAGATGATCTAGGACACATCTCCTTAGATAAAGGAACTCCATGCCTGAAAGGTAGAAAACCTTTCTTGGAGTTTTGCATGCTAAAACGATCCATAATCGTGTCTATGTATGAAGCTTGGGATTAGCACACTAACCTTGATCCCAAGGATGTGTCCCACTTCTCCCAAGTCCTTCAAAACTGTTTGGACAACCATACCCTTACATCCGATAGCACTTCGATGTTGTTGCTAACCACCAAAATGTCATCTACGTATAGTACAAGAAATACCACTACATTTCCATCACATCTCTTGTATACACAAGAGTCATCCGGACTTTGAATAAATCCATAAGACTGGATTACCTCATTAAAGCAAATGTTCCAAGGTCTTGAAGCTTGCTTCAATCCATAAATGGATCGATTAAGCTTACATACAAGATGCTCTTTGCCCTTAGCAATGAATCCCTCTGGTCGCTTCATGTAGATGTTTTCCTCAAGACTTCCATCAATGGAAAGCTATCTTGACATCCATATGCCACACCTCATAATCTATATGAGCTGCTATGCATAAGAGCTCTCAGCACTTTGCCAAGATGTTGCATCTTTATCTTGGATTGCCTCGTCATATGTCCAGGGATCAGGTTCATGTTTGCCAGGGACCAAATCGGAAGATTCTCCAAAGAACATGAATCTATCAGGCTGTCTCACAACCCTCCCACTACGATGAGGTATCACCTGTGTATCCTCTATGACACGTGGTGCAGTGACATGTGGTATATCCTCTTGTACCGGTGGTACTGAAGTCGGGACTTCCCCTGTCAACTCCTCAAGAACAATCCTACTCGTGGACTTGTGGTTCATCACATAGTCCTCCTCTAGAAATCTTGCATACGTACAAACGATCACCCTCTGATCTCTAGGACTATAAAATAAACCACCCTTCGTTCCCCTAGGATAGCCAACAAACATGTGCACTTCTGTACGAGGTTCCAACTTACCAACATCAGCCTTCAGCACATGTGCTAGACTCCCCCATATCCGAATATGTCTTAGACTAGGCTTTCGCCCAGTCCACAACTCTGTGGGAGTAGAAGGCACTGATTTTGATGGAACCAGGTTCAGAATGTATACCGCCGTATCTAGAGCATATCCCCAGAACGAATCTGGCAAGTTAGAATAACTCATCATCGATCTAACCATCTCCATAAGAGTCCTATTCCTTCACTCTGCTACACCGTTCTGCTGGGGTGTGCCAGGTGTAGACAATTGGGATTGAATCCCAACCTCTAATAAGTAGTTCCTAAACTCTCCCAAGAGGTACTTACCACCACGATCAGATAGTGGTGTCATCTTGAATAATTGTCTATGAAAAAGACGAAATATTCAAAACTACCTCTTACTTGGATAGACATAGGACCATACGAATCAGAATGAACCAATTCCAACACATCTTTGGATCTATACCCCTTGGCCTTGAAAGGCCTCTTGGTCATCTTACCCTCCAAGCAAGATTCGCAGGTTGGGAGATCCTCCACTACTAATGAACCCAAAGGTCCATCAGCTATCAACCTTTGAATTCTGCTTAGGTTAATATGACCAAGCCTAAGATCCCAAAGATATGTTTGGTTCATCTTCGAAGGTTCTTTTCTCTTATCGGAATTAGAAGATGAGTTGTAAACTTCAATTTGCATCGTGGGAGCTTGTGGTTCACGTTATAAATTTCCTATCTATGTACCTGAATAGATAATGTCCCTATTCCTTTTATAACAAATATGTCATTAAAAGGAATAGATTATCCATCCATAATTTAGAAACCGAAATTAAATTCTTTCTAAATAAAGGTACATAAAGGAAATTTTCCAGAACCAAAAATTTATTTTTCTTAAGAGATAAATAAAACTTCTCCCACTGCAATAGCCGCCACCTTCATGGCATTGCCCAAGTAAATGGTAATATCCCCTTTAGCTAGTCGTCGGGTTTCCTAGAACCCCTGCAAAGTGTTGCAGACATGATTAGTGGCTCTCGTATCTACACACCAGGTGCCGGTAGATAATGCCTCTAACCATGTTTCAACGACTGGATCAAAGGATATACATTTGTTCTTGCTTCGGATTGGGATAATCCTTCTTCTTATGTCCAGTCTGCTTGCAAGTGAAGTACTTACCTTTCGGCTTCTTCACTCCTCCCTGAGATCCTCCCACCACCTTTGCTCCACCTTGTTTCTCCTTCTTCTTGCCTTTCAGCTTAGAAGTAGAAACCTTTTTGAGCAACCATGGCTTGAGGACACTCTTTGAAGAGTGTATACTTGTACTTCTTAGCAGATAAGACAACATCTAGATTCTTTTCCAATCAACATTATTTGGGTACAATAAGTTTATTTCCTTTAGTATCATAGTAAGTGGACTGAAAGTCATTTTTGAAAATCCTAAGAATCAAAATGATCAAAATATTATATTTCAAATATTATTGATTCCTCAAAACAATAAAATTCCGAAATCAACCAACACCTCAAAACACCGAGAATATCGCATGCCACGATAGTGTGGACGTATGCGAATTCTACATTTGTAAGAGAAGGTTTTACCCATTAATTTTATTATCTTGTCAACCTTACTTTTTGATAAATAAAATTAATAGTTGGTTCCTCTTTGGCCCTACAAATAAAAGCAGTGACTCCGATGGGGAGGATACTTTTTATTTGCATCTAAGTGTGCACCATTACACGATACTAAGGGAATTACCTCGGATTATGTGGCTTACCGATGTGAAAGTACACATGCTCCTAAATAATTTCCTATAACCATTATTTGACCTAGTGATCCGCAAACAAACTCATCCGATGGGGCGGAAGGCACTCAAAGCCAACGCGCATGTTTGTTGCATCACACGTCAAATTGTAATGGAGGCCGCGGGAATTAATTAAAATATCCCTCCCCCACTTAGTAAATTGAAAATGAGGAATTTTCAAGCACACACAACATGCATATAAAACAAATCAGCAATAAATATGGAAAAAAACAGAATTTTTCCAACTATTATGGCTTTGTTCTCCAATATGCGTCCCGTCGTGTCGCCACCTCGTCCGCTCCACCTTTTCCCGTGCGCAAGTCACCAAAGCAATCCGAGCCGAGATAATCTATTTTAATTTACATCCATCGATCCTATACTCCACGAAGGAGTGTACAAATAATCTAGATCGAAAGTAAACTAAAATGAGCGGCTAAACAATGCCATATTTAATTACAAAAATTAAATACTAATCTAGCCTCGTCAACCCCGAGGATTCAACAAAATAAATATTTACACACATACAATCACATACACACATATGGCCATAATAGTCGGATCTTACGCCTGCAACCAAAGAGTTAAACTACGCATATCCTACTATTATCCGACACATATAATATATGAAAAAGTGCATAAAAATTAACCGAATCCTAAACACACAAAACCGGAAATCGTGGCTCTGATACCATTTGTTGGTAACATGGTCCTAGGAGGCTCATCGGCTTCCATGTCCCCGGATTAAAATTTTCACTAATGAAAACTAATCCGGATGGGATGAGTTTCCTAAGCACAACCAATTCGTCGTCGTGCTAACAACTTGAGCGATCGCTTGAACAAACTAGTTGTTAAAGCAACACAACTCTTCTAGTTGATTAGCCGCGGAAGAGACGACGGACGGATCGCCGGTTTTTGTGTTTATCTTCGGGGTCCATGATTATACAAATACATACAAATGTAAACTAGTATAATCAACACATACTAACATAAAGAACATAAGCTAGCATATCAATAAGAACATGCAAAGATCAATAATAAAAGTTATAAAGCTTTTATACTTCTTGATCTTCTATCCTATGTCCTAACCTCCTTGTAGACTTCGTGTGGGCGAAGATCCTCCACAAGTTGAAGCTTCCTAGATCTTCTTCAATCCAAGAAAGAAGAACTCTCCTTCCCTTCTTGCTTGAGCCAACCACCAATCCACAAAGGATTGATGCCGCCGGCCCCAAGAATAGAGAGAACTAAATGGAAACCACCAAGGAACCAAACTAGGGACAAACCCTAGCTTCTAGTGCCGCCGGCCAAGATGGAGTGAAGAGGAGAAAGGGAATATGTTGGGCGCCGGTCAAGGTGGAGGGAATAGAGGAAGGAGTCGGCCACACCATAGGAAGAAGAAGAGCTCCTCTATTATAGTTGCCGCCCACCTTCTTGCAAACCCTAGCCGCCCAACCATAGGAGCCAAACCCTAATTAGGGTTTCCTCCTTAGACTTTCTTGCCGCCCAACCAAGGTGGAAGGAAGAGATCTAGGAACCGGCAACCTTACCTAGGAAGAAGAAGAGCTCTTCTCCTATAGTTGCCACCCCTCTTCTTCCAAACCTTGCAGCCCAACCAAAGGACCCAAACCCTAATCTAATTAGGGTTTCCTCCTTAGGGTTTCTTGCCGCCCAAGCCATTGATGTGCAAAACCCTAATCTCCAAAAACCAAATCCTTCTTGCCGCCGAACCCATTCTCCCATATATATAGAGTTAGGTTTAGCCCTAGGTTTAATCTCCTCCATTGGTTCTAGAGATTTAATCTCAACTGTCGGATCTTAGAGATTTAATCTCCACATAGGGATTTAATCTCAATCATCGGTTCTAGAGATTTAATCTCCACTGTCGGTTCTAGAGATTTAATCTCAACCGTCGGTTCTAGGGATTTAATCTCCATCGTCAGTTCTAGAGATTTAATCTCAACCGTCGGTTCTAGGGATTTAATCCCAACTGTCGGATCTAGAGATTTAATCTCAACCATCGGTTCTAGAGATTTAATCCCAACCGTCGGATCTAGAGATTTAATCTCAACCGTCGGTTCTAGAGATTTGTTTTCCATCATTAGATCTAGAGTTCATGAGGTTTATATTAGGCTACGATAGGGACCATGAGGAGGAGTTGGATCTTGGCCACCCGATGGATCGGAACCACACATACTTGATCCATCAATGATGTTCCATTCCACTAGAGGATCATCATTGAATTACCTCACCAACCCCCATAAATTATTATCGGCTCCATACATTATTTGTACATCCATCTCCCCATGTTTAAGATATCGAATGTCCGTCAATTAATTGATTTACTGACCATCAATTAATTAACATCTAACTCCTCGAGTAGTACCACTCAACCTTATCATCATGTTGACTAAGTCAACCTTATGAGCTCCTCAAGGGGACATCATCAACCTATATATAGGACACGATTTCCTCCTATAATCAACTGCACACCATGTAAATAATATCATTTCCCAACTTACCGGGCATATTGATTTAATCCATCTAAATCTCACTCTTTGGTAAATCAAAGGAATAAATACTAAGTACATGTGCCCGTTATTATATCGGGATTAAGAGCATGTACAACATAATATCCGAGGTCCGATTCAATTATGTAGTCAACAATAAATTGAATCACCTCTATGTCGGTCCTGCTCAATACACCTAAGTGTACTAGTGTAACTCTATGTTCAAGACAAAACAATACCAAGCTACACTACAACCATGCCAATGGTTTGTCCAAACCATCTTGGTTGTGAGCCTCTACTTATATTTTACAAGGAACGATAACATGATCTTCTGTGCCACACCAAGCACCATGTTATCTACAATGTAAAATATTAGACAATATGCACACATATAATAAATATAAAGTGCAAACAATGATCATGTGATTCTTATTTCAAAATAAAAATGTTCATACAAAAAGAGCTAGGCTTTCAGTATACATTCCAACAAATTGTACAATCCATGATGAGTCACATAAATCTTCCTACTTTTTTCTGGGGACATGCATTAGAGACGACAACTTTCACACTTAACTGCGTCCCATCTAAGGCAGTCATAAAGACACCATATGCGATGTGGACTGGGAAGAGTCCCAAGATGTCTTTTATGAAGATTTGGGGATGTGAGCCTTATATTCGACATCAAATCTCCGATAAACTAGGCCCCAAATCGGACAAGTGCTACATTGTAGGATATCTTAAGGAAACAAAAGGATATTACTTCTACTATCCCACACAAGGCAAAGTGTTTGTCACTAGAAATGGAGTATTTCTAGAAAGAGAGTTCTTTTCCAAAAGAACTAGTGGGAGTAAAATACATCTTGAAGAAATTCAAGATAAAGATAGCACTGAGATGGAAATTGAATAGGTACCACAAAGTGTTATGGATGATGAGATTGTTGCACAAGGAGTTGTAGAGAAATAACCTGTTCAAGTAGACCAACCTCTTCATAGGTCTGATAAGATATGTCATTAGCCTGAGAGATATTCATTTCTCTTGTCTGACAATGATGATGTTATGCTTGTTGAGTTGAACGAGCCTACATCCTATCAGAAAGCTGTGATGAGCCCAGATTATGAGAAATGGCTAGAGGCCATGAGGTTCGAAATGGAATCCATGTACACCAACCAAGTATGGACTTTGGTTGATCCACTTGAAGGGGTCAAACTCATTGGGTGTAAGTGGGTCTTTAAGAGAAAGACTAACATGGATGGTCTTATGCATACCTATAAAGGGCGATTGGTAGCTAAAGGTTTCAAATAGATTCATGGTATTGACTATGATGAAACTTTTTCACCAGTTGCGATGCTTAAGTCTATTCGGATCATGCTTGCTATTGCAGCTTACCACGATTATGAGATCTGGCAAATGGATGTCAAAACTGCATTTCTGAATGGAAACCTCCTCGAGGATGTGTACATGACACAACCTGAGGGTTTTGTAGATCCAAAGCATGCTGGTAAGGTATGCAAGCTGCAAAGGTCCATTTATGGTTTAAAGCAAGCATCTAGAAGCTGGAATCTTCGATACGATGATGCGATCAAACAATTTGGTTTCATCAAGAATGAAGATGAACCCTGTGTCTACAAGAGGGTTAGTGGGAGCATAGTTATCTTTCTTATCTTGTATGTTGATGACATACTTCTCATGGGAAACGACATCCCTACGTTGCAGTCTGTGAAGACTTTGCTTGGGAATTATTTCTCAATGAAGGACTAAGGTGAAGCAACCTATATTTTAGGCATTAAGATCTATAGAGATAGATCTAAGAGATTCCTTGGCTTAAGTCAGAGTGCATACATTGACAAGGTTCTTAAACATTTTGCCATGCAGAAATCCAAGAAGGGATTTCTGCCAATGTCACATGGTGTGAGCCTTTCGAAGGCTTAATGCCCTTCTTCTAAGAAAGAAAGGGGACGTATGGATCAAATCTCTTACGTATCCGCTATAGGATCTATTATGTATGCCATGTTATGCAGTTGTCCTGATATCTCGTATGCTTTAAGCATGATGAGTAGGTACCAGTCAGATTTAGGTGACGATCACTGGATAGCCGTGAAGAATATTCTTAAGTACTTGAGAAGAACTAAAGAATGTTTATTGATATTTGGAGGTGATGAGGAGCTCGCTATAAAGGGTTACAACGATGCTAGCTTCCAAACGGACAAGGATGATTACAGATCGTAGTCAGGGTATATATTTTATTTAAATGGTGGTGCTGTGAGCTGGAAGAGTTCAAAGTAAGATACAGTCGCAGATTCTACTACAGATGCCGAGTATATTGCTGCTTCTGATGCAGCAAAGGAGGTTGTTTGGATCAGGAAGTTTGTTTTTGAGCTTGGTGTAGTTTCTAGCATCGTGAGCCCTATAGAACTTTATTGTGACAACAATGGGGCTATAGCATAGGCTAAGGAACCTCGTTCTCACCAACGTTCCAAATATATACTACAGCGGTATCACATCATTCGAGAGATCATCGATAGAGGAGATGTGCGGATATACAGAGTAGATACTGAAGCTAACATTGCGGATCCTCTGACCATGGCTTTGGTAGAGAGAAAGCATGATGGTCATACTAGATCACTGGGTCTTAGAGATTACATTGATTGACACTAGTGCTAGTGGGAGATTGTTAGTGTCAATCATGAGATGATTAATTAGGGATTATATGTATCATATTTCATTAATAACAGATAAAGATTGATTATTATATTTACTTTATATGTGTGCCAGTAAATAAATATAATAATGCCCTTGAATAGTAGGTTCTAATCTATAGTATATCAATTGGTAGAATTGATTATGAGAAGCTATAGAGAATATTATTCTTAAACATTCCTAGTCAAGTATTAATAGACAAAGGGATATATTAATACATTGAGACTAGCATATGTAGGTTAATGGATGACTTGATCTCACAAGTCATGGTTATGCGATTTCACATTGACACATGGGTATATATATTGAAGAATATATGTACTGAATTGACACGCTATGAGATAGTGTCATGCGATCAAACAGTTTGGTTTCATCAAGAATGAAGATGACCCCTATGTCTACAAGAGGGTTAGTGGGAGCATAGTTATCTTTCTTATCTTGTATGTTGATGACATACTTCTCATGAGAAACAACATCCCTACGCTGTAGTCTGTGAAGACTTGGCTTGAGAATTGTTTCTCAATGAAAGACTAAGGTGAAGCAACCTATATTTTAGGCATTAAGATCTATAGAGATAGATCTAAGAGATTCCTTGTCTTAAGTCAGAGTGCATATATTGACAAGGTGCTTAAACATTTTTCCATGAAGAATTCCAAGAAGGGATTTCTGCTAATATCACAAGGTGTGAGCCTTTCGAAGGCTCAATGCCCTTCTTCTAAGGAAGAAAGGGAATGTAAGGATCAGATCCCTTACATATCCGCTATAGGATTTATTATGTACGTCATGCTATGCACTTGGCCTGATATCTCGTATGCTTTAAGCATGACGAGTAGGTACCAGTCAGATTCAGGTGACGGTCACTGGATAGCCGTGAAGAATATTCTTAAGTACTTGAGAAGAACTAAAGAATATTTCTTGATATTTGGAGGCGATGAGGAGTTCGCTGTAAAGGGTTACAGTGATGCTAGCTTCCAAACGGACAAGAACGATTACAGATCATAGTCAGGGTATATCTTTTATTTAAATGGTGGTGCTGTGAGCTGGAAGAGTTCAAAGCAAGACACAGTCGCGGATTCTACTACAAAGGCTGAGTATATTGTTGCTTCTGATGAAGCAAAGGAGGCTGTTTGGATCAGGAAGTTTGTTTCTGAGCTTGGTGTAGTTTCTAGCATCGTGAGCCCTATAGAACTTTATTATGACAACAACGAGGCTATAACACAGGCTAAGGAACCTCGTTCTCACCAACGTTCCAAACATATACTACGGCGGTATCACCTCATTCGAGAGATCATTGATAGAGGAGATGTGCGGATATGCAGAGTAGATACTGAAGCTAACATTGTAGATCCCCTAACCAAGGCTCTGGCACAGAGAAAGCATGATTGTCATACTAGATCATTGGGTCTTAGAGATTACAGTGATTGACACTAGTGCTAGTGGAAGATTGTTAGTGTCAACCCTTAGTGCCAATCATGAGATGATTAATTAGGGATCATATGTATCATATTTCATTAATAACAGGCAAAGATTGATTATTATATTTACTTTATGTGTGTGCCAGTAAATAAATATAATAATACCCTTGAATAGTAGGTTTTAATCTACAGTATATCAATTGGTAGAATTGATTATGAGAAGTTGTAGAGAACACTATTCTTAAACATTCCTAGTCAAGTATTAATAGACAAAGGGATATATTAATACATTGAGACTAGCATATGTAGGTCAATGGATGACTTGATCTCACAAGTTATGGTTATGTGATATCACATTAACACATGGGTATATATATTGGAGAATATATGTATTGAATTGACCCGCTATGAGAAAGTATCATGGATCGTTATATGAGTATCATATACTTTCTCATGTGACTATTGGTATGAATAGTCCTTACAACTAAAGTCACTACGGTTCCCTACATAAGGAGTTATGTACTTTGGTATCGTCTAACGTCACACCGAACAGGGTGCACTATAACGGGGATCACTGGGTATGTAATGAATTATGCTAAGGGATGTGAGTGATGTAGATGGGATCTATCCCTCCTATATGACAGGAGTGATATCTTTGGCCTCTTGATAGAGTAGGACCACGAAATGCATGACCATGCTCAAATGAGTCAATATGAGATATTGAGCTCATTTGTTTGAGTGTGTCTACTTGGGGATCAAGAAACATAAAGATCGATAAGGGGATGACACGGTTTATGCCTCATTGATCGATCTAAGATATCAGAGATAGAAGGATACCATCATACATGATAATAGCCATGGAAAGGTTGTCGGATCTCGACTATTTTGTTGCTTGGGTAGCAATGATGTATTGCTATATGTCGCTTATTGCTTATGCATCTAAAATGATTTTAGATACATTGCCAATGTTAAAAGAGCCTATTGGGTCACACATAAATGACATTCTATTTTGGAGTTGTTTTCTTTTAGTTGGACTAAAAAGAACAATTGAGCATATGACCAAGCCTTGAGTTTGACTCAAACAGGTTAAACTTGAGTTAGACTCAAGTTGAACCATGGAAAATGATTCATCATCAACATGCATGATTAATGTGATTAATAATGCATGAGGATATTCATGATGAGGAAAAGGTTCATGCATGTGGAAAAGCTAAATTGGATTTGGCTTGATAAAGCTAAATTAGATTTGTCTTGATAAAGCAAAATTGGATTTGGCTTAAAATGTTTTTCGATGTGAAGGATAAATTAGGGGGGGGGGAGGAGGATGTGCTTTTGGTTTATGAATGAGAGTACAGATTTTTTTTGGAATTGGTTACAACGTGCAAGCAAGCCAAAAGAAATAGAGAAGAGTTCTCTCCTTCATCTCTTTCCTCCCTTCTCTCTTCCAAGTGGTCTTGGTGTTTTGCTAGGGTTGCTAGCATAACGTGACTCCAAAACTACTGAGTGTCAGTGTGGATACCTTAGAGATACGGTTATCCTTATCATATTGAGATCCAGCGAACATTGAAAAAGCGGGATTGTGAAGGGCGTGCATCAAAGGTATAATCTCGTCTTCTAGATAAGATCTGGATAAGATTAAACGATTTGTATGTTTTTGCATAGATCTCTAGAGATATCTGGGTTTTATTATTGTTTTCGCTGCGGTTGTGCAAAGTATTCGCCCGCGATGTTTTGAACGTCAGATCTCGGAATTTCCCATCAAGTCTCAATCCCAGATCTATAGAATTAAACTTGAGGATTTAATTATGAGTAAAAATTAAAGTTTAGATAGATTTGTGGGGTTCTCGTGATAGGTTCCTGATGCGATTAGAGATCATGTACATACTGATATCTCATCATAATTAAGACCTCTTGTGGATCCTTAAAGACTATAATAAAGCGTAAAGGGTAACCGATAGTAAATCTAGGATTCGATATGTGGGATGCTAGTGACAGGTTCCCAATGAAATTAGGGTCACCTACACACGAATACCGTGAAAATAGGAATAAGGTCTAGGTACATACATCAGTCCAATCTCGAAAGAGATGGTCGATTACTTCATGATAAGTCTGTTAGTTATAGCCCTAAAACCAATCATGTGATGGTTGAATAGGGAACATTTTGTATCATATTCTATAAAGGCAAAGGATTGGTTATTATATTTACGTCTTGCTTGTGCCAGCTTAATTAAATATAATAATGACCTAGAAAAGTAGGTTCTTATCTACAGCACATCAATTGGCAGAATTGATTATGAGAGGCTGTAGAGAACACTTTCCTAAATGTTCCTAGTCAAGTATTAATATGCAAGGGCAATATTAATACATAAAGACTAGCATGTAGGTCAATTGATGACTTGATCTCACAAGTCATGGATATATGATATCAAGTTGACACATGGGTATATATTAGAGAATATATACTGAACTGACCCGCCATGAGAAAGTTTCATGGATCGTCATATGAGTGTCATAAACTTTCTCATGTGACTATTGGTATGAAGAGTCCTCAAACCTGAAGTCACTACGGTTCCCTACATAAGGAGTTATGTACTTTGGTATCGTCAAACGTCACCCGTAATAGGGTGGACCATAAAGGCAATTACTGGGTATATAACAAATTATGCGGAGGGATGTGAGTGATGTAGATGAGATCTATCCCTCCCATATGACGGGAGTGATATCTGTGGGCCCCTTGATTGAGTAGAACTACTAAAACGCATGGCCATGCTCGAATGAGTCAATATGAGATATTGAGCTCATTTGTTTGAGTTAGTTTACTCAGGGATCAAGAAACACATAGATTGATGAGGATGACACGGTCTATGACTCATTGGTCAATCTGATATCAGGGATAGAAGGACACGGTCATACATTATAGTAGTCATGGAAAGGTTAGTCAGATCTTGACTTATTTCGTAACTTGGGTAGCAATGATGTATTGCTAGATGCCGCTCATTGCTTATGTATCTAAAAGAGTTTAGATCCACTGCCAACGTTATGAGAGCCTATAGGGTCACCCACAAAGAGCATGATGATTAGAAGAATTAGTGCATTCTAGTTTGACTAGAATAATTTGGGAATGAGCTTAAGTACAAAATGGTTTTTGGACATTAAGCTTAATGAGAATTTTAGCTTATTGATTTAATGAGATTAATTCAATATGCTAAGCTTACTAATTTAATAAGATTAAATAAATATGTTATCATGATAACCTAAGCTTAATTGATTTAATAAGATTAATTCAATATGTTACCTTATTGATTTAATGAGATTAATTCAATATGATAACATAAGCTTATTGAATTAATAAGATTAATTCAACATGCATGAATGCCACATAATCATGCCACCTAAGCATGCCACATAAGCATGCCACCTAAGCTTGATGAGGTGGAAGGAGACAAAGGGTTTTGACCTTTTGAATTTCTCCACATGTGGCCAGCCAAACAAGGAGTGTAACTCCTTGTTTGATTATGTTTCAATGCAATTGATTGCATTGAATGTGATAGGATATCAAAGGTTTTTTCAATCCTATAAAACACTCCATGGGGTGGCCGGCCAAACTTGGTGAAGCTTGTGGCTTGGAGAGAGCTTGGTGGTGAGAGGCTTTGGTGGTGTGGCTTTTGTGAGTGTAGGCTAGCAAGAAGAGTGGTCTTCTTCTTCCTTTCTCTTTTTCCCTACCTTCCTCTCCTTTAGGGACTTCTCTAGCAAGAAGTAAAGGAGAGCTTTTCTAGTTTCTTTTGTGAGACAAGAGCTTGCTCGTGTGGATACATATAGAGGCACGGACATTTGAACATGCTAAAAGATCCAACAAACCCAAGGAGAAGCGGGATTAAAAAGGGCACGCAACAAAGATAATATTCTCCTATAAAGATAGGTTTTGAGAAATTTATTTTTGTACGAGGTTTTTTTTCGCAAGGATCACTTCGAAGGGATCCTATTTTTCCATTGCGAATATGCTATTTTGCATAATAAATCCCTACAGTGGTATCAGAGCCACTTGCGAAAGATTGTATAAAAATAGGTTTTCTCTATTTTATATATGATATAGAAGTAGGATAAATTTTATTATGAGTTGATAATTGCATTAGCAATTTTTCAAACATAATAAAATATCCGATTTCTTTTAAAAGTTAAAATTGACATGGTGCATGGTTATGGCCTAGTCCCAAAATGGTTGTGAATGTGTGTGTTGTAATTATTAATACGGCCTGCGTGTCGTGCCTTTCTCCTAAAATTCTTGTTGTAAAAATTAGTTTTAGACTCGAATGTAACTCGAGTATTTCTCCTTTTGTAATATACAAAATAAATATGGAGGGTCCATTGGAAGATGACGTTACAAGGAGGGAGTCAACAACACAAGACAACCAAAAGGAAGCACTTGGGAGAAGATGTTATCCCTAGGTTGACCAATCAATCTTTTCATTGGCTTGAGAAAATTATAGAATAAGGGCCATAACCATGACACGCTTAGTTTAATATGTATGTGATGCATGTTAATTTAGCTTATATGTGATGTATGCTAATATGTATGTGATGCATGTTTATTTCTTAATAAGTCAAAAACGATATGCCTACCAAAGTTTGGTACTCACTACTTCCTCGATCATTTGTTGTTGGGTTTGCCAAAGTAAAGCAATGCATTTTATCTTGGAAGAGTGCGAGTGGACAATCGTGATGTCCCGCTATCAAACTTGGTTAAGACTTAATTAAGTTTTTCTTATTTAATTAAGAAAGTAGAGGCATATATTAGCTTTGAACATAAGTTTTAAAAATTAGTTTTGTGGTATTTCCGAACATCAGCTTTGTCTTAGAAAGTGGTCGTTGCTCCGATATCAAAGAAGGCCTGTGTGCCTCGCCACGACCTGGAAGCTGGTTTAGGAATAAGCACTAAACTAATCTAAACTTAACCAAAGCTACTAAAGAGTTACATCAGATGTAATTGGCAAAAGATTGCCTACCTAATCATACTACGTCTTGGGCGATTAGCCAAAGCTAACTCAAGACGAAGTATGATGTGGATCTTTATCCCATATAAATTTATAGCTAAATAGAAGCTGATGATGTAAGCAAAATGTGTTTACCTACATCAATTATTAGCTCATATCAAAGCTATGAGAAATTAGTGGGAGCCTCATTTAATTTAAGGCCTAATTAAATGGCTTAGGTATGATACTTAATTTTGCATTTTAATGTTGTAGATCACCATGTCATCTAACACGACACACCCCCACAACTTGAGATCTGTCCTTGAGAAAGACAAGCTCAATGGAGCTAACTTTCTAGACTGGTATAGGAACTTGAGGATTATCCTCAAGCAAGAACGTAAACTGTATGTCCTAGAGCAGTCTACCCCTGAAACACTCGCCCCTGCGTCCACTCGTGTTGAAAAGGATGCTTATAAGAAGCATCAAGATGATGCATTAGATGTGTCATGTCTTATGCTTGCCACCATGAACTCTGAGCTTCAGAAGCAACATGAGAACATGGATGCCTATGATATGGTTGAGCATTTGAAACAACTATATCAAGGACAAGCTAGGCACGAGCGTTTTGAAGTGTCTAAGGCTCTTTTTGCATGCAAGATGCAAGAAGGAACACCTGTAGGAACTCACGTACTTAAAATGATAGGGTACGTTGAGAACCTTGAAAGACTAGGTTTTCCACTGAGCCAAGAATTGGCAACCGATGTTATCCTGCAATCATTGCCGGAAGCATATAATCAATTCGTCATGAATTATAACATGAATGAAATTGATAAGCCTTTGCCTGAGATTCTCAGCATGTTGAGAACTGCTGAACCGAATCTCAAGAAGAAAGTTAGTAACGTACTAATGGTCAAGAAGGGCAAAGGTAAGCGCAAAGGCAAGGGTAAGACCCAAGCCAAAGGCAAGGCCAATTCATCCACTTCAAAGGGTAAAGGTAAAGTACCTAAGGAAGGGGACGGTTTCCATTGCGGTGAGACTGGACACTGGAAGCGGAACTGCAAAGTCTACCTTGAGGAAGTAAAGAAGAAAAGAAGTGGGACTTCTGCCTCAGGTATACACATTATAGAAGTTAATCTATCTATTTCTTCTACATGGGTATTAGATACCGGATGTGCATCTCACATTTGTACTAATGTGCAGGGACTGAGAAATAGTAGACTAATGGCAAAAGGCGAAGTGGACCTACGAGTAGGCAATGGCCATAAAAGTTCTTTATTGTAGCTGTAGGAACATATTCTTTGTCTTTGCCCACTGGGCTTATCTTAGAACTAGAGGAGTGCTTTTATGTACCTGCATTAACGAAGAACATAATTTCTGTATCTTGTTTAGACAAGAAAAACTTTTCTTTTATAATAAAGGACAAATGTTGTTCCATTTATTTGAATAAAATGTTCTATTGTAATGCACCACTTATGAATGGTCTCTATGTTCTAGATTTAGAAAACCCAATTTATAACGTAAATACCAAACGGTTCAAATCGAATAATTTGAACCAAACATATCTCTAGCACCGTCGCCTAGGTCACATAAATGAAAAACACATATCCCAACTCTATAAAGATGGATTATTGGACTCATTTGATTTTGAATCATATGAGGTATGCGAATCTTGTCTTTTAGGAAAGATGACTAAAACTCCATTTAGTGGACATGGCGAGAGAGCGACGGACTTGTTAGGACTCATACATACTGATGTATGTGGCCCTTTCAATGTCGGGCGAGGAGGCTATAAGTACTTTATTACTTTCACTGATGATATGAGTAGATTTGGCTACTTATATTTGATGAGACATAAGTCAGAATCCTTTGAAAAGTTCAAAGAATTCAAGAATGAAGTACAAAACCAACTTGGTAAGTGTATAAAGCTACTTCGATCAGATCGAGGTGGTGAATACCTTAGTCAAGAGTTTTGTGATCACCTGCCTGAGTGTGGGATAATATCCCAACTCACTCCACCTGGAACACCATAATGGAATGGTGTATCTGAGAGGAGAAATCGTACTCTATTAGATATGGTACAATCAATGATGAGCCAGACTGATCTACCTACTTCCTTTTGGGGTTTAGCTCTAGCGACAGTCGCTTTCACACTTAATCGCGTCCCATCAAAAGCCGTAGAAAAGACACCATATACGTTATGGACAGGGAAGAGTCCCAAAATGTCTTTTATAAATATTTAGGGTTGTGAAGCTTATGTTAGACATTAAGTCTCAGATAAACTAGCACCCAAATCAGATAAGTGTTATTTTATAGGATATCCCAAGGAAACTAAGGGATATTACTTTTACAATCCCACACTTGGCAAGGTGTTTGTTGCCAGAAATGCTGTCTTTCTAGAAAGAGAATTTATTTCTAGAAAAACTAGTGGGAGTAAAATTCATCTTGAAGAAATTCAAGATGAAGATAACACTAAGGCTTCGATGGAAAATGAACAGGCACCACAAAGTGTTGTGGATGAGGAAAATGTTGCCCAAAGAGTTGTGGAGCAAACACCTGTTCAAGTAGACCAACCTCTTCGTAGATCTGATAGGATCCGTCGTCAACCCGAGAGATATTCTTTTCTCTTGACTGACAATGGTGATGTATTGCTTGTCGATCTTGACGAGCCTACATCCTATCAAGAAGCTATGATGAGCCTAGATTCCGAGAAATAGCTAGAGGCCATGAGATCCGAAATGGAATCCATGTACACTAACTAAGTATAGACCTTGGTTGATCCACCTGAAGGGGTAAAACCCATTGGGTGTAAGTGGGTCTTTAAAGTAAAGACTGACATGGATGGTAATAAGCATACCTATAAAGGTAGATTGGTGGCTAAAGGATTCAAACAAATTCATGGTATTGACTATGATTAAACCTTTTCACCAGTTGCGATGCTTAAATCCATTCGGATCATACTTGCTATTGCAGCCTACCACGATTATGAGATCTGGCAGATGGATGTCAAAACCGCTTTTCTGAATGGAAAGCTACTCGAGGATGTGTACATTGTTAGTAATATATGAGAGATGTCCTAAGGCAATCGCCTTATGTATGAACCATTTATATGATAAATGAAGATTCACTATTTGAGTATACATGTTTAATGTATTTGATTGGATCTTAAACTCATTTACTGAATGTCCACGATACGATTCACAGCATGAGAGAATTTGTGATTGGATCACAATTAGTGAGTATCTCTACATGTGTAATTGTGATGTATCGGAATTATCCCTAGTCGATGAATTGATGGATTTGGACACCATCAATTCTGTCGAGACTAGCACGAGGTATACTCCTTGGTGTATCCAAGCAGCTGATTCTACCTGGTTGGAGACATAGTGATGTCCGGAGTTGATCGTGGATGCTAGTTATGGTAACTAGTTCATTGGAGTGACCAGCCGTAAGACTTCATATGGTTCTCTGCATATATAGATATGTCAATGAAGTTCTTACTGTGGCTTAAGTGCGATGTTCCTTTGACTTGCGGTATTCAAGTCATCTTGATCATGGAGACTTATGCTTTGACATCTTAAGCAAACATCTCCGAGGAGATGTGGACCCGGATGATTGGATATAAGTCAGTGATCGAAGGTGTTTGAATAGCCTATAAAGGATTCACCACTCCTTGAGGAGATGTATACCCATGGCCTCGTCGGATTGTTACTAAAGTCTTTGGCCAAAGCATTACATGTTTAGAGTAAGGTACTCTTGATACATGTGGAGTAACTAGAATCCGTAGGGCGAGGAAATGATACTTGGGCTAGGTGTGGCGTAGTCGACCTAGTGAGGGTGACACAATAGACCATGTCTGAACCAAGTGGATATAAGATGAGTGAAGGGAATGGGGCACGATTCATTCGAAGCTCTTGAAGGGTTTGAAATAGTTACGGATCAACCGTTGATCTTTTGGTTAATTGGGGATCATGATGTACTACTAGGTGCCACTCATGATCGTTCTATAATTAATGGTTAATTATAGGCGGCCAACATAAATCGAGAACCTATTTGGTCACACGCTGCTGAGTGTAATCCAAAGGATTTAAAACGAGCTTGAGAATGGGATTCTCAGACCGAGAGAAACTATGTTTGGTTGGACCAAACATAAAGCGAGCATGAAATTGTTTCAGTCGCAATGGAAGCGTGGATGGGCCGTGTCTTATGAAGACATAATGGATGGACCAAAATGGTTTGGTTCTAATCCAATGGATGAGAATAAACCAAAGGGTTTGGTTTATTTTAAGCGAATGAACCAAAAGTTGGTTGGTTCGTTTTAACTTAAAATAAACCATCATGGTTTGGTTTATTTTAACTTATCTTAATGGAGCGGGTTAACGGGCTTTATGGATATGATCCATTAACCATTAAGAGAATTAGTTCTCTATAAAATAGGGCTTAAACCCTAATCCAAACCCTAATCAAGTTTTGGCCGCCCAAACCCCCTCCTTCTCCTATTCGGCGCCAACACCTTCATTGCCGCCGCCCAGCTTTTGTGCCGCCATCCAAGTCCTTGCCGGCGACCAAGCTTCAGCCGGCGATGCTCCGGTGACCCTCCGGTGATCTCTTGTGGGTTCGGTGATAAGGTGAGCTCCACATCTCCTTTGGCCGGCCTCTATTCCTCCACCAAAAGCTGTCCAGTTTTTCTGGACAGCTTGTTTCTTTGTTGTCGGAGCGTCGTTTTGACGACGGTTAGTGCTCTGACAGCGGCTAACTTACCGGGGATTCGATCTCCGGTAATCCTCTGAGGTGGAGGACGAAGGATTCGTCAATCGGTTGACGAATACCTCTCCGGAGAAGCGAGTTTTGAGGACTCGTTTTGGATCAGAATTTGGATTCGGATCGTGATCATCTCTCGATCACGTCATCTTCAACATGAGGCTAGTAACCCATACGAAGACGAAGCTCGTGGCTTAGCGAAGTCATCCCGAGGAACTCGGCGTGGATACGGATAGAGACGATTTTAGCGAGAATCATTCCGGTTGATGTCGTTCCCGCTACACGTCATACGAAAGGTATAACGTAGATAAATTTCCTTTTATTGCAAATTTAAATTTACGATTATGTCTACACTTATTGTAATATGCATGCGTGTGTTGTGTGTGTTGTAATAAATAGGAGTATTTATTATTTTATTGCTTCCGCTGTGTTCATGTTTACGAAACATGATCGAACACACACACACCGCGGTGCCGGAAATCCAACAGTGGTATCAGAGCCCAGGTTGTGTTTCGACATAATCGTAAAAATGGTTTTGCGATAGTCATAATGTATTTCTGGAAATTTTCTAAATTTTGGAAATTTAGAAGTATTTATGGAAATTTTTCAATTTTGGAAAGTCTAGAAGTATTTATGGAAATCTTCCACTTTTGGAAAGTTGGAAGTATTTATGGAAATTGATATTTTCCATAAATAAAATATTTGATTAGATTCTTGAAATTTGTTTCCTAATTTAATCATGATTTGATTTGGGAAATCAAATCTTAAAATATTTTATTTCCATAAGTAGTTTTAATGATTTAGGAAATTGTTTTCCTAAATAGATTTTTTTTAATCAAATAATTCCATGAATAAAATATGTGATTAGATTTGGAAATTTGTTTCCTAATTTAATTATGATTTGATTTGGAGAATCAAATCTTAAACATATTTTATTTCCATAAATAGTTATGACATATAAGGAAATTATATACATGACATAATTGTATGCCATGTAATTGCATTAGATGCATAACATTATGCCATGCGTGTCGTGACATGTAGATGTATGCCATGTATGTCATGCCATGTAGATAATAGTTATTTGCATGCAAAGAGGATGAGACATAAAAACCCTTAATCAATATTAAAGCCTACACCTTCCATTAATATGGTTAGAACCAGAGTTCTGTTTCTTGTTTGGGTTGTTGGACTCTCTCCAAGCCCGGCTCGAACTCGAATATGTTCAAACCATGGAATAGTTTAATACTAATATGGTAAGAGTCAGAGGTCAATCGTTAGCTTTGGTTGTTGGACTCTCTCCAAGCTGGGCTAATTGGTTGAATGCGCTCTAACCATATTAAAACTATGTCCTGATTAATAGGTGGGCTTTAACCTGGAGCATCGGATTGTTGGACTCTCTCCAAGGTCGATGTAAAGGGAGGTGAAGTTGGGTGCTATGCATATGATGCATACTTGTTAATGTGTTAACAACCCGATGTATGTGTGAACATTCAATTAGTTGATAGCACATTGTGATAGTTGCATATACGGGATATGCAATCGGTATAGAAGATACCTACCGTCGTAGTTATGAATGTCTTGTTGGACTCTCTCCAAGGTTGTTCATAACTATGATGGATATCAGCCCATTCGGAGATGGACCTACGATCTCCCGAAGTGATTTTGGGGTTTTTGAAATTCGAAAAATGAATGGGATTTATAAATGTATATTGATGCATTTTTAAAATCATCTTTCTCATATATGCTCGTTTTGTATTTCTAAGTTAATATATTGATCATGATGTGTTTGAATTTGCGTTCCATTTTAGATTCAAATAAATTGACTGGGCCGAACTTCTTGGACTAGCTTAGAAACTTGAGAATTGTTCTCAAGGTGAAAAGCTTGTAAATGTCCTCGAAGCGCCTCTTCCCGCCCGTCCTAGTGACGATGCAACTCTGGACCAATTGTTGGCCTATCAGAAACATGTGAGTGATTCTGAACAAATGAGTTGCATCATGCTAGCCACGATGGAACCCAAGCTACGAAAGCAGCATGAGCATATGGATGCTCATATCGTAGTCCTTCATCTTTGTGAGTTGGTTGATGAGCAAGTGAGATTCGAAAGGTTCGAAGTCTCAAAGCTCCTCTTCACCTCTGAGATGCTAGGAGGTTCATCTGTGGTACTGCTAAATATGCTGAAGACTGTGGAGTCTTCTGAGAAGCATGAGCAGGGGATGGTGCTGTTAGTTGATTCCTCGAAGAAAGGTTCTAAGAGGAAGTCAAAGGAACAGCAGAAGGGAAAGAAGAGAAGGGCTAAGAAGGTAGAACTAGCACAAAAGGAAACTTGCCATCATTATGGCAAGGAGAGCCATTTGCGAAGAAAGTGCAAGATTTATCTTGAGTCCGTGAAGAAGAATATGGCATCGGATGCCCCATCTTCTTCAGAAATCTTCTTTATTGATTGTCATTCTATTTCCTCAGACACTTGGGTATTTGATACTGGGTGTGGCTCACATATATGTAATGACATACATGGGCTGAGGAATAGAAGAAGACTCGTCAAGGGGTGAGTCAAATTTACGTGTTGGGAATGGAGCAACGGTTGCTGCACTCGCCATCAGAATGTATTTGTTGGAACTCCCTGTAGGACTTGTCTTAGAACTGGACAATTGCTTTTATGTTCCTTCGTTGATAAAGAACATCATTTCTATTTCGTGTTTAAATAGAAATGGGTACAATTTGACTTTTAGTAACAATTGTTGTTACATAACTTTGAATGGAGTTCTTTATGGGACTGGAACTTTAAGCAATGGTGTTTATACGTTGGACGTATCCAGTGACATTTTCAATATCGAAGCGAGCAACAAGCGTGCTCGAAAGGATAATCAAATAGACTCCTATATGTGGCATTTTCGTCTTGGCCATATAAGCAAGAAATGCATGTCCGAATTACACCGATGTGGAATTCTGGAATCGTTTGAATTGGATTCATACGATACATGCGAATCATGCTTAAAAGGCAAGATGACTAAGTTACCTTTTACAGGAAAAGGTGAACGAGTGGGAGAGTTACTAGGTCTAGTACATACTGATGTATGTGGACCTATGTCAACTCAAGCATTAGGAGGCTATAGCTACTTCATTACCTTCACCGATGATCACTCACGGTTTGGATATGTGTTCTTGATGAAACACAAGTCTGAAGCCTTTGAAAGGTTCAAAGAATTCAGAAATGAAGTAGAGAAACAACATGATAAGAGTATTAAAATACTTCGATCGGATCGAGGTGGTGAATACTTAAGTCAAGAATTTCTTGATTATCGAAGAGACAATGGTATATTGTCTCAATGGACTCCGCCCTATACACCACAGCATAATGGTGTATCTGAGAGGCGTAACCGAACCTTGTTGGACATGGTCAGGTCAATGATGAATCATGCAACTCTTCCCAAGTCCTTTTGGGGTTATGCACTTCAGACAGCTGTTTACTTGTTAAACAGAATGCCTACCAAGGTAGTCTCAACTACTCCATATGAGATATGAAATGGTAAGAAACCTCATGTATCTTACTTGAAGATATGGAGTTGTCCTGCTTATGTGAAGCAGACTGTATCAGACAAACTGGATGCTAAGTCTGATAAATGTCTATTTATTGGATACCCTAAGGTAACAAGGGGTTACCAATTCTATCATCCTGTGGAACAAAAGGTGTTTGTTTCAAGGCATGCTGTGTTTCTAGAGAAAGAGTTTCTCTTGCAAGAAAACAGTGGGAGTGTCGTCGAGCTTGAGGAGGCTCGAGAGACTCAAATAGACATTGATGAGATACCTGGTGAAGCAAATGCAACTCATAGTGATGAGCAATCGGACCTATTGTAACACCACATCTTCAGAGATCCGTAGAACACGCAATATTCCCGAGAGATATGGATTTCTCGTAAGTGAATCGAACGACGTGTTACTCATTGATGATGAGGAGCCTACCAGTTATGAAGAAGTGCTGACAAGTTCAGAAAGGGATAAGTGGCTTGGTGCCATGAAGTCGGAAATGGATTCCATGTACGAAAACCAAGTTTGGAACTTGGTTGACCCACCTGAAGGCATAAAGCCTATAGGGTGCAAGTGGGTTTTCAAGAAGAAAACCGACATGGATGGTAATGTGATTACCTATAAGGCTAGATTGGTGGCGAAAGGATATCGTCAAAAGCAAGGTGTTGATTATGACGAAACCTATTCGCCTGTAGCTATGCTTAAATCTATTCGGATGCTCCTGGCCATAGCAGCTCATTATGATTATGAGATATGGCAGATGGATGTGAAAACAGCTTTCCTTAATGGAAACCTGCTCGAGGACATGTATATGATACAGCCTGAGGGTTTCACATCGGTTGATAAAACCAAGGTATGCAAATTGCGACGGTCCATTTATGGATTGAAGCAAGCATCCAGGAGCTGGAATATCCGTTTTGATGAGACAATCAAAAAGTTTGATTTCTCACAAAATCCAGATGAACCTTGTGTGTACAAGAAGGTTAGTGGGAGTGCAGTCGTATTCCTAGTATTGTATGTCGATGACATACTACCTATAGGAAACGATGTTTCAATCTTACAGTCAATGAAGGTTTGGTTATCCAAGACATTCTCCATAAAAGACCTGGGAGAAGCAACCTACATCCTCGGGATTAAGATCTATAGAGATAGATCGAAACGGTTGCTTGATCTTTCGCAGTCTACATATATAGACCGAGTGCTAAAGAGGTTTAGCATGTCGGAATCCAAGAAAGGTTTCCTACCCATCAGGCATGGGGTACACCTTTCGAAGTCTATGTGTCCGCGCACAGAAGACGAGAGGATTTGCATGAGAAAGATTCCCTATGCATCCGCAATAGGATCTATCATGTATGCTATGTTATGTACGAGGTCCGATGTATCGTATGCTCTGAGTGTCACGAGCAGATACCAGTCCGATCCAAGAATGGATCATTGGGCGGCTGTTAAGACGATCCTTAAGTACTTGAGAAGAACTAAGGATGTGTTCCTAATATATGGAGAAGGGTACATGGTGATACGTGGGTATACGGATGCCAGATTCAGACAGACAAGGATGATTCCATGTCTTAGTCTGGGTATGTATTCTCCTAGAATGGAGGCGCAATAAGTTGGAAAGGTTCCAAGCTTGACACTATAGCGGATTCTGCCACTAAGGACGAATACGTTGCAGCTTTGGAAGCAGCAAAGGAAGCGGTTTGGATCAAGTAGTTCATCTATGAACTTGATGTGGTCTCATCAATGATCCAAACATGTACTTCGCCGCTATCATCTTATCAGAGAGATCATCAGTAGGAACGAAATACAAATCGAGAAAATTCCCACTGAAAGGAACTTAGCGGATCCTTTGACTAAAGCATTACCTCAAAGTAAGTTTGAGGGTCATGTTAGAGCTTATGGTATTGGATACCGTAGCGATTGGCATTAGGCCAAGTGGGAGTCTGTTAGTAATCTATGAGAGATGTCCTAAGGCAATCGCCTTATGTATGAACCATTTATATGATAAATGAAGATTCACTATTTGAGTATACATGTTTTATGTATTTGATTGGATCTTAAACTCATTTACTGAATGTCCACTATACGATTCACAGCATGAGAGAATTTGTGATTGGATCACAACTAGTGAGTATCTCTACATGTGTAATTGTGATGTATCTAATTATCCCTAGTCGATGAATTGATGGATTTGACACCATCAATTCGCCGAGACTAGCACGAGGTATACTCCTTGGTGTATCCAAGCACCGATTCTCACCGGGCCGGAGACATAGTGATGTCCGAGTTAATCGTGGATGCTAGTTATGGTAACTAGTTCATTGAGTGACCACCGTAAGACTTCATATGGTTCTCTCGCATATAGATATGTCAATGAAGTTCTTACTGTGGCTTAAGTGCGATGTTCTTCGACTTATGATTCAAGTCATCTTGATCATGGAGACTTATGCTTTGACATCTTAAGCAAACATCTCTAAGGAGATGTGGACCCGGATGATTGGGTATAAGTCAAGTGATCAAGGTGTTTGAATAGCCTATAAAGGATTCACCACTCATTGCAGGAGATGTATACCCATGGCCTCTCGTCGGATTGTTACTAAAGTCTGGCCAAAGCATTACATGTTTAGAGTAAGGTACTCTTCGATACATGTGGAGTAACTAGAACTGTGAGGACGAGGAAATGATACTTGGGCTAGGTGTGACGAGTCATTTAGTGGGATCGGCACACAATAGACCATGTCCCAACCAAGTGGGTATAAGATGAGTGAGGGGAATGGGGCACGATTCATTCGAGCTACTGAAGGGTTTCAGAAATAGTTCTGGATCAACCGTTGATCTTTTCGGTTAATTGGGGATCATGATGTACTACTAGGTGCCACTCATGATCGTTCTATAATTAATGGTTAATTATAGACGGCCAACATAAAACGAGAACCTATTTGGTCACACGCACAACGAGTGTAATCCAAAGGATTTAAAACGAGCTTGAGAATGGGATTCTCAGACCGAGAGAAACTATGTTTGGTTGGACCAAACATAAAGCGAGCATGAAATTATTTCAGTCGCAATGGAAGCGTGGATGGGCCGTGTCTTATGAAGACATAATGGATGGACCAAAATGGTTTGGTTCTAATCCAATGGAGGAGAATAAACCAAAGGGTTTGGTTTATTTTAAATGAATGAACCAAAAGTTGGTTCGGCTCGTTTTAACTTAAAATAAACCATCATGGTTTGGTTTATTTTAACTTATCTTAATGGAGCGGGTTAACGGGCTTTATGGATATGATCCATTAACCATTAAGAGAATTAGTTCTCTATAAAATAGGGCTTAAACCTTAATCCAAACCCTAATCAAGTTTTGGCCGCCCAAACCCCCTCCTTCTCCTATTCGGCGCCAACACCTTCATTGCCGCCGCCCAGCTTTTGTGCCGCCATCCAAGTCCTTGCCGGCGACCAAGCTTCAGCCAGCGATGCTCCAGCGACCCTCCGGTGATCTCTTGTGGGTTCGGTGATAAGGTGAGCTCCACATCTCCTTTGGCCGGCCTCTATTCCTCCACCAAAAGCTGTCCAGTTTTTCTGGACAGCTTGTTTCTTTGTTGTCGGAGTGTCGTTTGGACGACGGTTAGTGCTCCGACAGCGGCTAACTTACCAGGGATTCGATCTCCGGTAATCCTCTGAGGTGGAGGACGAAGGATTCGTCTATCGGTTGACGAATACCTCTCCGGAGAAGCGAGTTTTGAGGACTCATTTTGGATCCGAATTTGGATTCGGATCGTGATCATCTCTCGATCACGTCGTCTTCAACACGAGGCTAGTAACCCGTACGAAGACGAAGCTCGTGGCTTAGCGAAGTCATCCCGAGGAACTCGGCGTGGATACGGATAGAGACGATTCTAGCGAGAATCGTTCCGGTTGATGCCGTTCCCGCTACACGTCATACGTGTAGGGAATTCTTTATGCCAAATGGCATATGCGCAACGGAAAAATTAGGATCCCTTCCAAGTGATCCATGCGAAAGCAAACTCGTATAAAATAAATTTCTCTAAACCAAGCCTATCTTATAGGAGAGGATTACCTTTGTTGCGTGCCCTTGTTAATCCCGCTTCTTCCTTTTGTTTGTTGGATCTTTAGCACGTTCAAGTGTCCGTGCCTCTATATGTATCCACACGAGCAAGCTCTTGTCTCACAAAAGAAAACTAGAGGAGCTCTCCTTTACTTCTTGCTAGAGAAGTCCCTAAAGGAGAGGAAGCTAGGGAAAAAGAGAAGGGAAGAAGAAGACTACTCTTCTTGCTACACTCACAAAAGCCACACAACAATAAGCTCTCAAGCTCTCTCCAAGCCTCAAGCTCCCAACAACCACACCCACAATTACTTTGGCCGGCCACTCCATGGGGTCTTTTATAGGGTTGGAAAAACCCTTTCACCTCCACACATTCAATGCAATCCATTGCATTGGGACATTTGTTTGGCCGGCCACTTAAGGAGACAAAACCATTTTGTTTCCTTCCACCTTATCTAGCTTAGGTGGATGCTTAGGTGGCATGCTTATGTGGCATGCTTATGTGGCATTCTTATGTGGCATTCATGCATGTTGAATTAATCTTATTAATTCAATTAAGCTTATGTTATCATATTGAATTAATCTTATTAATTCAATTAAGCTTATGTTATCATATTGAATTAATCTTATTAATTCAATTAAGCTTATGTTATCATATTGAATTAATCTTATTAAATCAATGAGGTAACATATTGAATTAATCTCATTAAATCAATTAGCTAAAATTCTCATTAAGCTTAAAGTCCAAAAACCATTTTGTACTTAAGCTTATTCCCAAATTATTCTAGTCAAACTAGAATACTCTAATTCCTCTAATTATCATGCTCTTTGTGTGTGACCCTATAGGCCCTCATAACGTTGGCAGTGGACCTAAACTCTTTTAGATACACAAGCAATGAGCGGCATCTAGCAATACATCATTGCTACCCAAGTTACGAGATAAGTCAAGATCCGACTAACCTTTCCGTGACTACTATAATATATGACCGTGTCCTTCTATCCTTGATATCAGATTGATCAATGAGGCATAGACCGTGTCATCCTCGATCAATCTATGTGTTTCTTGATCCACAGTAAACTAACTCAAACAAATGAGCTCAATATCTCATATTGACTCATTCGAGCATGGCCATGCGTTTTAGTAGTTCTACTCAATCAAGGCCCACCGATATCACTCTCGTCATATGAGAGGATAGATCCCATCTACATCACTCACATCCCTCCGCATAATTTGTTATATACCCGATGTCGCCTTTATGGTCCACCTCATTTACGGGTGGCGTTTGGATACCAAAGTACATAACTCCTTATGTAGGGAACCGTAGTGACTTGAGTCTAAGGACTATTCATACCAATAGTCACATGAGAAAGTTTATGACACTCATATAGACGATCCATGAAACTTTCTCATGGGAATTAGGTCATTCGATTATATATTCTAATATATACCCATGTGTCAACTTGATATCATATATCCATGACTTGTGAGATCAAGTCATCAATTGACCTACATGCTAGTCTTTATGTATTAATATTGCCCTTGCATATTAATACTTGACTAGGAACATTTAGAAAGTGTTCTCTACAGCCTCTCATAATCAATTCTGCCAATTGATGTGCTGTAGATAAGAACCTACTTTTCTAGGGCATTACTATATTTAATTTAGCTGGCACAAGCAAGACTTAAACATAATAACCAATCCTTTGCCTTTAAAGAATATGATACAAAATGTTCCCTAGTCAACCATCACATGATTGGTTCTTAGGGCTATAACTAACAATCTCCCACTAGCACTAGTACCAATCACTATGATATCTAATACCTAGTGACCTAGTGTGACCATCATGCTTCCTCTGTGCCAAAGCCTTGGTCAATGGATCTGCGATGTTAGCTTCTGTCGGTACTCTGCATATCCTCACATCTCCTCTATCGATGATCTCTCGAATGAGATGGAAGCGCCGCAATATGTGTTTGGTCCGCTGATGTGATCGAGGTTCCTTAGCCTGTGCAATAGCCCCATTGTTGTCACAATAGAGGTCTATTGGATCTGCAATGCTAGGAACTACCCCAAGTTCACTGATGAACTTACGGAGCCAAACAGCCTCCTTTGCTGCATCAGATGCAGCAATATACTCGGCTTCTGTTGTAGAATCAGCAACTGTGTCTTGCTTTGAACTCTTCCAGCTCACAGCTCCACCATTCAGGCAAAACACATACCCCGATTGCGATCTATAGTCATCCTTGTCTGTTTGGAAGCTTGCATCACTGTAACCCTTTACAGCTAGCTCCTCATTGCCTCCAAATATCAGGAAATATTCTTTCGTTCTTCGTAAGTATTTAAGAATATTTTTGACTGCTATCCAGTGACTTTCACCTGGATCCGACTGGTATCTACTCGTCATGCTCAAAGCATACGAGATGTCAGGATGAGTACAAAGCATGGCGTACATGATAGACCCTATGGCAGACGCATAAGGGATCTTATCCATGCGATCTCTCTCCTCCTTAGAAGAGGGACATTGAGTCTTCGAAAGACTCACACCATGTGATAAAGGCAGAAATCCTTTCTTGGAATTTTGCATAGCAAAACGATCTAGCACTTTATCAATGTATGTACTCTGACTTAGGCCAAGTAATCTTTTTAGATCTATCTCTATAGATCTTGATGCCTAGAATATAGGCAGCTTCACCTAAGTCTTTCATCGAGAAATAATTCCCTAACCACATCTTCACAGACTGGAGTGAGGGAATATCATTTCCGATGAGAAGTATGTCATCTACATACAAGACAAGAAATACAACTGTGCTCTACTATTTCTCTTGTAGACACAAGGTTCATCTTCATTCTTGATGAAACCAAACTCCTTGATTGCATCATCGAATCGAAGATTCCAGCTTCGAGAGGCTTGCTTTAGTCCATAAATGGACCTTTGCAGTTTGCATACCTTTCCAGGATGCTTTGGATCTTCAAAACCCTCAGGCTGTGTCATGTACACATCCTCGAGTAGCTTTCCATTCAGAAAAGCGGTTTTGACATCCATCTACCAGATCTCATAATCGTGGTAGGCTGCAATAGCAAGTATGATCCGAATGGATTTAAGCATCGCAACTGGTGAAAAGGTTTCATCATAGTCAATACCATGAATTTGTTTGAATCTTTTAGCCACCAATCTACCTTTATAGGTATGCTTATTACCATCCATGTCAGTGTTTACTTTAAAGACCCACTTACACCCAATGGGTTTTACCCTTGGTGGATCAACCAAGGTCCATACTTGGTTAGTGTACATGGATTCCATTTCGATCTCATGGCCTCTAGCCATTTCTAATCTGGCTCATCATAGCTTCTTGATAGGATGTAGCCAAGATTGACAAGCAATACATCACCATTGTCACCAAGAGAAAAGAATATCTCTCGGGTTGACGACGGATCCTGTCAGATCTACGAAGAGGTTGGTCTACTTGAACAGGTGTTTGTTCCACAACTCTTTGGGCAACAATTTCCTCATCCACAACACTTTGTGGTTCCTGTTCATTTTCCATCGAAGCCTTAATGTTATCGTCATCTTGAACTTCTTCAAGATGAATTTTACTCCCACTAGTTTTTCTAGAAATAAATTCTCTTTCTAGAAAGACAGCATTTCTGGCAACAAACACCTTGCCAAGTGTGGGATTGTAAAAGTAATATCCCTTAGTTTCCTTGGGATATCCGACAAAATAACACTTATCTGATTTGGGTCCTAGTTTATCTGAGACTTGACGTCTTACATAAGCTTCACAACCCCAAATCTTTATAAAAGACATTTTGGGACTCTTCCCAGTCCATATCGTATATGGTGTCTTTTCTACGGCTTTTGATGGGACGCGATTAAGTGTGAAAGCGGCTGTCTCTAGAGCTAGTCCCCAAAAGGAAGTAGGTAGATCAGTCTGGCTCATCATTGATCGTACCATATCTAATAGAGTACGATTTCTCCTCTCAGATACACCATTCCATTGTGGTGTTCCAGGGGGAGTGAGTTGGGATATTATCCCACACTCAGCCAGGTGATCACGAAACTCTTGACTAAGGTATTCACCACCTCGATCTGATCGAAGTAGCTTGATACGCTTACCAAGTTGGTTTTGTACTTCATTCTTGAATGCTTTGAACTTTTCAAAGGATTCTGACTTATGTCTCATCAAATATAAGTAGCCAAATCTACTCATATCATCAGTGAAAGTAATAAAGTACTTATAGCCTCCTCTGGCTTCGACATTGAAAGGCCCACATACATCAGTATGTATGAGTCCTAACAAGTCTGTCGCTCTCTCTCCATGTCCACTAAATGGAGTTTTAGTCATCTTTCCTAAAAGGCAAGATTCGCATACCTCATATGATTCAAAATCAAATGAGTCCAATAATCCATCTTTATGGAGTTGGGATATGTGTTTTTCATTTATGTGACCTAGGCGACAGTGCCAGAGATATGTTTGGTTCAAATCATTCGATTTGAACCGCTTGGTATTTACGTTATAAATTGGGTTTTCTAAATCTAGAACATAGAGACCATTCATAAGTGGTGCATTACAATAGAACATTTCATTTAAATAAATGGAACAACATTTGTCCTTTATTATAAAAGAAAAATTTTTCTTGTCTAAACAAGATACAGAAATTATGTTCTTTGTCAATGCAGATACATATAATCACTCCTCTAGTTCTAAGATAAGCCCAAAGGCAAAGACAAAGAATATGTTCCACCACAAAAGAACTTTTTGCCATTGCCTACTAGAGGTCTACTTCGCTTTTGCCATTTGTCTACTATTTCTCTCCACACATTATTACAAATGTGAGATGCACATCCGGTATCTAATACCCATGTAGAAGAAATAGATAGATTAACTTCTATAACGTGTATACCTGAGGCAGAAGTCCCACTTCTTTTATTCTTTACTTCCTCAAGGTAGACTTTGCAGTTCCGCTTCCAGTGTCCAGTCTCACCGCAATGGAAGCAGTCCCCTTCCTTAGGTACTTTACCTTTACCCTTTGAAGTGGATGAATTGGCCTTGCCTTTGGCTTGGGTCTTACCCTTGCCTTTGCGCTTACCTTTGCCCTTCTTGACCATTGCACTCTTCCAAGATAAAATGCATTGCTTTGCTTTGGCAAACCCAATAACAAATGATCGAGGAAGTAGTGAGTACCAAGCTTTGGTAGGCATATCGTTTTTGACTTATTAAGAAATAAACATGTATCATATACATATTAGCATACATCACATATAAGCTAAACTAATCATGCATCACATACAAGTTAAACTAACATGCATCACATACATATTAAACTAAGCGTGTCATGGTTATGGCCCTTATTCTACAATCTTCTCAAGCCAATGAAAAGATTGATTGGTCAACCTAGGGATAGCATCTTCTCCTAAGTGCTTCCTTTTGGTTGTCTTGTGTGTTGACTTCCTCCTTGTAACCTCATCTTCCAATGGACCCTCCATCTTTGTTTTGTACATTACAAAAGGAGAAATACTCGAGTTACATTCGAGTCTAAAACTAATTTTACAACAAGAATTTTAGGAGGAAGGCACGACACGCAGGCCGTATTTGAGAATTACAACACACACACATTCACAAACCTTTTGGGACTAGGCCATAACCATGCACCATGTCATTTTAACTTTTAAAAGACATTGGATATTTTATTATGTTTGACAATTGCTAATGCAATTATCAACTCATAATAAAATTTATCCTACTTCTATATCACATATAAAATAGAGAAAACCTATTTTATCATGAAAGTGGCTCTGATACCACTGTAGGGAATTCTTTATGCCAAATGGCATATGCGCAACGGAAAAATTAGGATCCCTTCCAAGTGATCCATGCGAAAGCAAACTCGTATAAAATAAATTTCTCTAAACCAAGCCTATCTTATAGGAGAGGATTACCTTTGTTGCGTGCCCTTGTTAATCCCGCTTCTTCCTTTTGTTTGTTGGATCTTTAGCACGTTCAAGTGTCCGTGCCTCTATATGTATCCACACGAGCAAGCTCTTGTCTCACAAAAGAAAACTAGAGGAGCTCTCCTTTACTTCTTGCTAGAGAAGTCCCTAAAGGAGAGGAAGCTAGGGAAAAAGAGAAGGGAAGAAGAAGACTACTCTTCTTGCTACACTCACAAAAGCCACACAACAATAAGTGTTAGTAATATATGAGAGATGTCCTAAGGCAATCGCCTTATGTATGAACCATTTATATGATAAATGAAGATTCACTATTTGAGTATACATATTTTATGTATTTGATTGGATCTTAAACTCATTTACTGAATGTCCACGATACGATTCACAGCATGAGAGAATTTGTGATTGGATCACAACTAGTGAGTATCTCTACATGTGTAATTGTGATGTATCGGAATTATCCCTAGTCAATGAATTGATGGATTTGGACACCATCAATTCTGTCGAGACTAGCACGAGGTATACTCCTTGGTGTATCCAAGCAGCTGATTCTCACTGGCTGGAGACATAGTGATGTCCGGAGTTAATCGTGGATGCTAGTTATGGTAACTAGTTCATTGGAGTGACCAACCGTAAGACTTCATATGGTTTTCTGCATATATAGATATGTCAATGAAGTTCTTACTGTGGCTTAAGTGCGATGTTCCTTTGACTTGCGGTATTCAAGTCATCTTGATCATGGAGACTTATGCTTTGACATCTTAAGCAAACATCTCTAAGGAGATGTGGACCCGGGATGATTGGGTATAAGTCGAAGTGATCGAAGGTGTTTGAATAGCCTATAAAGGATTCACCACTCCTTGCGAGGAGAAGTATACCCATGGCCTCTCGTCGGATTGTTACTAAAGTCTTTGGCTAAAGCATTACATGTTTAGAGTAAGGTACTCTTCGATACATGTGGAGTAACTAGAATCCGTAGGACGAGGAAATGATACATGGGCTAGGTGTGACGTAGTCAGCCTAGTGGGGACTGACACAATAGACCATGTCCTGAACCAAGTGGGTATAAGATGAGTGAAGGGAATGGGGCACGATTCATTCAAGCTCTTTGAAGGGTTGAAATAGTTCCGATCAACGCTGATCTTTTGGTTAATTGGGGATCATGATGTACTACTAGGTGCCACTCATGATCGTTTCTATAATTAATGGTTAATTATAGACGGCCAACATAAACCGAGAACCTATTTGGTCACACGACAACGAGTGTAATCCAAAGGATTTAAAACGAGCTTGAGAATGGGATTCTCGATCGAGAGAAACTATGTTTGGTTGGACCAAACATAAAGCGAGCATGAAATTGTTTCATCGCAATGGAAGCGTGGATGGGCGTGTCTTATGAAGACATAATGGATGGACCAAAATGGTTTGGTCCTAATCCAATGGATGAGAATAAACCAAAGGGTTTGGTTTATATTAAACGAATGAACCAAAGGTTGGTTCGGTTCGTTTTAACTTAAAATAAACCATCATGGTTTGGTTTATTTTAACTTATCTTAATGGAGCGGGTTAACGGGCTTTATGGATATGATCCATTAACCATTAAGAGAATTAGTTCTCTATAAAATAGGGCTTAAACCCTAATCCCAAACCCTAATCAATAGTGGCCGCCCAACCCCTCTCTCTCCTATTCGGCGCCCAACTTCAAGCTGCCGCCGCCCAGCCCAAAGGTCCTCCAACCGGCGTCCAGAAGGTTGCTTCCTTCCTCCTCGCCGGCGTCGAGCTGCTGCCGGAAGAGTTCCGGTCATCCTCCTTAGGTTTGGCATCAAGGTGAGCACTTTGCTTCCTTGGTTTTGGCCCGCGCCTACTCCTCCACCAAGCTGTCCAGTTTTCTGGACAGCTTCTTCTCCTCTCGTCGGAGCGTCGTTTGGACGACGGTTAGTGCTCCGACAGCGGCTAACATACCGGGGATTTGATCTCCGGTAATCCTCTGAGGTGGAGGACGAAGCGATTCGTCCAATCGGTTGTGAATACCTCTCCGGAGAAGCAAGTCTTGAGAACTCGTTTTAGGATCCGAATTTGGATTCGGATCGTGATCATCTCTCGATCACGTCGTCTTCAACACGAGGCTAGTAACCCGTACGAAGACGAAGCTCGTGGCTTGGCGAAGTCATCCCTAGGAGCTCGGCGTGGATACGGATAGAGACGATTCTTACGAGAATCGTTCCGGTTGATGCCGTTCCCGCTACACGTCATACGGAAGGTATAACGTAGTTTAAATTTCTTTTATTGCAATTTTTATTTACGGTTATGTCTACACTTGTTGTAATAGCATGCGTGTGTTGTGTGTGTTGTAATAAATAGGAGTATTTATTATTTTTATTGCTTCCGCTGTGCTCATGTTTACGAAACATGATCGAACACACACACGCCGCGGTGCCGGAAACCCAACAGTGGTATCAGAGCCCAGGTTGTGTTTCGACATAATCGTAAAATTGGTTTTGTGATAGTCATAATGTATTTCTGGAAATTTTCTAAATTTTGGAAATTTAGAAGTATTTATGGAAATTTTTCAATTTTGGAAAGTCTAGAAGTATTTATGGAAATCTTCCACTTTTGGAAAGTTGGAAGTATTTATGGAAATTGATATTTTCCATAAATAAAATATTTGATTAGATTCTGGAAATTTGTTTCCTAATTTAATCTTGATTTGATTTGGGAAATCAAATCTTTAAATTATTTTATTTCCATAAGTAGTTTTGAAGATTTAGGAAATTGGTTTCCTAAATAGATTTTCCTTAATCAAATAATTCCATGAATAAAATATGTGATTAGATTTGGAAATTTGTTTCCTAATTTAATTATGATTTGATTTGGAGAATCAAATCTTAAACATATTTTATTTCCATAAATAGTTATGACATATAAGGAAATATTGTACATGACATAATTGTATGACATGTAGTTGCATTAGATGCATAACATAATGCCATGCGTGTCGTGACATGTAGATGTATGCCATGTATGTCATGCCATGTAGATAATAGTTATTTGCATGCAAAGAGGATGAGACATAAAAACCTTTAAACAATATTAAAGCCTACACCTTCCATTAATATGGTTTGAACCAGAGTTCCGTTTCTTGTTTGGGTTGTTGGACTCTCTCCAAGCCCGGCTCGAACCCGAACATGTTCAAACCATGGAATAGTTTAATACTAATATGGTAAGAGTCAGAGGTCAATCGTTAGCTTTGGTTGTTGGACTCTCTCCAAGCTGGGCTAATTGGTTGAATGCGCTCTAACCATATTAAAACTATGTCCCGATTAATGGGTTGGCTTTAACCTGGAGCATCGGCTTGTTGGACTCTCTCCAAGGTCGATGTAAAGGGAGGTGAAGTTGGGTGCTATGCATATGATGCATACTTGTTAATGTGTTAACAACCCGATGTATGTGTAAACATTCAAATAGTTGATAGCACATTGTGATAGTTGCATATACGTGATATGCAATCGGTATAGATGATACCTACCGTCGTAGTTATGAATGGCTTGTTGGACTCTCTCCAAGGTTGTTCATAACTATGATGGATATCAGCCCATTCGGAGATGGACCTACAATCTCCCGAAGTGATTTTGGGGTTTTTGAAATTCGAAAAATGAATGGGATTTATAAATGTATATTGATGCATTTTTAAAATCATCTTTCTCATATATGCTCGTTTTGTATTTCTAAGTTAATATATTGATCAAGATGTGTTTGAATTTGCGTTCCATTTTGGATTCAAATAAATTGACTGGGCCGAACTTCTTGGACTAGCTTAGAAACTTGAGAATTGTTCTCAAGGTGGAAAAGCTTACGTATGTCCTCGAAGCGCCTCTTCCCGCCCGTCCTAGTGACGATGCAACTCTGGACCAATTGTTGGCCTATCAGAAACATGTGAGTGATTCTGAACAAATGAGTTGCATCATGCTAGCATAATGGAACCCAAGCTCTGGCGGCATGAGCATATGGATGCTCATATCGTAGTCCTTCATCTTTGTGAGTTGGTTGATGAGCAAGTGAGATTGAAAGGTTCAAGTCTCAAAGCTCCTCTTCACCTACGAGATGCTAGAAGGTTCATCTGTGGTATGCTCAATATCTTTGAAGGCTGTGGAGTCTTGAGAAGCATGGTTTGGGGCAGTCTTTGTTTAGTTGATTCCTCGAAGAAAGGTTCTAAGAGGAAGTCAAAGGAACAGCAGAAGGGAAAGAAGAGAAGGGCTAAGAAGGTAGAACTAGCACAAAAGGAAACTTGCCATCATTATGGCAAGGAGAGCCATTTGTGAAGAAAGTGCAAGATTTATCTTGAGTTCGTGAAGAAGGATAAGGCATCGGATGCCCCATCTTCTTCAGAAATCTTCTTTATTGATTGTCATTCTATTTCCTCAGACACTTGGGTATTCGATACTGGGTGTGGCTCACATATATGTAATGACATACATGGGCTAAGGAGTAGAAGAAGACTCGTCAAGGGGAGAGTCAAATTTACGTGTTGAGAATGGAGCAACGGTTGCTGCACTCTCCATCGAAACGTATTTGTTGGAACTCCCTGTAGGACTTGTCTTAGAACTGGACAATTGCTTTTATGTTCCTTCGTTGATAAAGAACATCATTTCTATTTCTTGTTTAAATAGAAATGGGTACCATTTGACTTTTAGTAACAATTGTTGTTACATAACTTTGAATGGAGTTCTTTAAGGGACTGGAACTTTAAGCAATGGTGTTTATACGTTGGACGTATCCAGTGATATTTTCAATATCGAAGCGAGCAACAAGCGTGCTCGAAAGGATAATCAAATAGACTCCTATATGTGGCATTGTCGTCTTGGCCATATAAGCAAGAAATGCATGTCCGAATTACACCGATGTGGAATTCTGGAATCGTTTGAATTGGATTCATACGATACATGCGAATCATGCTTAAAAGGCAAGATGACTAAGTTACCTTTTACTGGAAAAGGTGAACGAGTGGGAGAGTTACTAGGTCTGGTACATACTGATGTATGTGGACCTATGTCAACTCAAGCATTAGGAGGCTATAGCTACTTCATTACCTTCACCGATGATCACTCACGGTTTGGGTATGTGTTCTTGATGAAACACAAGTCTGAAGCCTTTGAAAAGTTCAAAGAATTCAGAAATGAAGTAGAGAAACAACATGACAAAAGTATTAAAATACTTCGATCGGATCGAGGTGGTGAATACTTAAGTCAAGAGTTTCTTGATTATCTAAGAGACAATGGCATATTGTCTCAATGGACTCCGCCCTATACACCACAAAGATAATGGTGTATCCGAGAGGCGAATCGGACCTTGTTGGACATGGTCAGTCAATGATGAATCATGCAACTCTTCCCAAGTCCTTTGGGGTTATGCACTGCATACCGCTTACTTGTTAAACATGTAATGCCTACCAAGGTAGTCTCAACTACTCCATATGAGATATGGAATGGTAAGAAACCTCATGTATCTTACTTGAAGATATGGGGTTGTCCTCGCTTATGTGAAGTGATCAGACGCATAAACTGGATGCTAAGTCCGATAAATGTCTATTTATTGGATACCCTAAGGAAACAAGGGGTTACCAATTCTATCATCTGTGGAACAAAAGGTGTTTGTTTCAAGGCATCTGTGTTTCTAGAGAAAGAGTTTCTCTTGCAAGAAAAGGGAGTGCCGCGAGCTTGAGGAGGCTCGAGAGACTCAAATAGACATTGATGAGATACCGGTGAAGCATGACAACTCATAGTGATGAGCAATCTACTGGATTTATTGTAACACCACATCTTCGTAGATCCGGTAGAACACAATATTCCCGAGAGATATGGATTTCGTAAGTGAATCGAACGACGTGTTACTCATTGATGATGAGGAGCCTACCAGTTATGAAGAAGTCGACAAGTTCGAAAAGGATAAGTGGCTTGGTGCCATGAAGTCGGAAATGGATTCCATGTACGAAACCAAGTTTGGAACTTGGTTGACCCACCTGAAGGCATAAAGCCTATAGGGTGCAAGTGGGTTTTCAAGAAAAAAACCGACATGGATGGTAATGTGATTACCTATAAGGCTAGATTGGTGGCGAAAGGATATCGTCAAAAGCAAGGTGTTGATTATGACGAAACCTATTCGCTGTAGCTATGCTTAAATCCATTCGGATGCTCCGGCCATGACTCATTATGATTATGAGATATGGCAGATGGATGTGAAAACAACTTTCCTTAATGGAAACTTGCTCGAGGACGTGTATATGATACAGCCTGAGGGTTTCACATCGGTTGATAAAACCAAGGTATGCAAGTTGCGACGATCCATTTATGGATTGAAGCAAGCATCCAGGAGCTGGAATATCCGTTTTGATGAGACGATCAGAAAGTTTGATTTCTCACAAAATCCGCATTTAACCTTGTGTGTACAAGAAGGTTAGTGGGAGTGCAAATGTGTTCCTAGTATTGTATGTCGATGACATATTACTTATAGGAAACGATGTGTCCATCTTCTGATCGATTAAGGTTTGGTTATCCAAGACATTCTCCTTGAAAGACCTGGGAGAAGCAACCTACATCCTTGGGATTAAGATCTATAGAGATAGATCGAAACGGTTGCTTGGTCTTTCGCAGTCTACATATATAGACCGAGTGCTAAAGAGGTTTAGCATGTTGGAATCCAAGAAAGGTTATCGCCCATCGGGCATGGGGTACACCTTTCAAGTCTATGTGTCCGCGCACGGAAGGCGAGGATTTGCATGAGTAAGATTCCCTATGCATCCGCAATAGGATCTATCATGTATGCTATGTTATGTACGAGGCCCGATGTATCGTATGCTCGAGTGTCACGAGCAGATACTCACCGATCCAGAATGGATCATTGGCGGTATTAAGACGATCCTTAAGTACTTGAGAAGAACTAAGGATGTGTTCCTAATATATGGAGAAGGGACATGGTGATACGCGGTATACGGATGCCACTTTCGAGACAAGGATGATTCCGTGTCTCACCGATACGTGTTCACCTTGAATGGGGCGCAGTGAGTTGGAAAAGTTCCAAACAAGAGATCAGAGCGGATTCTACCACTCGAGGTAATATATTGCGCTTCGGCAAAGAAGGAAGCGGTTTGGATCAAGAGTTCGCTCATGAACTTGGTGTGATTCCGGCCATTGTTGAAGCAATACGGCCCATCATGCGACAACAATGGAGCAATTGCACAGCAAAAGAGCCAAGGTCTCATCAACGATCCAAACATGTGCTTCGCCGCTATCATCTTATCAGAGAGATCATCAGTAGGAACGAAATACAAATCGAGAAAATTCCCACTGAAAGGAACTTAGCGGATCCCTTGACTAAAGCATTACCTCAAAGCAAGTTTGAGGGTCATGTTAGAGACTATGGTATTGGATACCGTAGCGATTGGCATTAGGCCAAGTGGGAGTCTGTTAGTAATATATGAGAGATGTCCTAAGGCAATCGCCTTATGTATGAACCATTTATATGATAAATGAAGATTCACTATTTGAGTATACATATTTTATGTATTTGATTGGATCTTAAACTCATTTACTGAATGTCCACGATACGATTCACAGCATGAGAGAATTTGTGATTGGATCACAACTAGTGAGTATCTCTACATGTGTAATTGTGATGTATCGGAATTATCCCTAGTCAATGAATTGATGGATTTGGACACCATCAATTCTGTCGAGACTAGCACGAGGTATACTCCTTGGTGTATCCAAGCAGCTGATTCTCACTGACTGGAGACATTGTGATGTCCGGAGTTAATCGTGGATGCTAGTTATGGTAACTAGTTCATTGGAGTGACCAGCCGTAAGACTTCATATGGTTCTCTGCATATATAGATATGTCAATGAAGTTCTTACTGTGGCTTAAGTGCGATGTTCCTTTGACTTGCGGTATTCAAGTCATCTTGATCATGGAGACTTATGCTTTGACATCTTAAGCAAACATCTCTAAGGAGATGTGGACCCGGGATGATTGGGTATAAGTCGAAGTGATCGAAGGTGTTTGAATAGCCTATAAAGGATTCACCACTCCTTGCGAGGAGAAGTATACCCATGGCCTCTCGTCGGATTGTTACTAAAGTCTTTGGCCAAAGCATTACATGTTTAGAGTAAGGTACTCTTCGATACATGTGGAGTAACTAGAATCTGTAGGACGAGGAAATGATACTTGGGCTAGGTGTGACGTAGTCAGCCTAGTGGGGACTGACACTATAGACCATGTCCTGAACCAAGTGGGTATAAGATGAGTGAAGGGAATGGGGCACGATTCATTCAAGCTACTGAAGGGTTCAGAAATAGTTCTGGATCAACCGTTGATCTTATCGGTTAATTGGGGATCATGATGTACTACTAGGTGCCACTCATGATCGTTCTATAATTAATGGTTAATTATAGACGGCCAACATAAACCGAGAACCTATTTGGTCACACGCACAACGAGTGTAATCCAAAGGATTTAAAACGAGCTTGAGAATGGGATTCTCAGACCGAGAGAAACTATGTTTGGTTGGACCAAACATAAAGCGAGCATGAAATTGTTTCAATCGCAATGGAAGCGTGGATGGGCCGTGTCTTATGAAGACATAATGGATGGACCAAAATGGTTTGGTCCTAATCCAATGGATGAGAATAAACCAAAGGGTTTGGTTTATATTAAACGAATGAACCAAAGGTTGGTTCGGTTCGTTTTAACTTAAAATAAACCATCATGGTTTGGTTTATTTTAACTTATCTTAATGGAGCGGGTTAACGGGCTTTATGGATATGATCCATTAACCATTAAGAGAATTAGTTCTCTATAAAATAGGGCTTAAACCCTAATCCCAAACCCTAATCAATAGTGGCCGCCAACCCTCCCTCTCCTATTCGGGCGCCCAACTTCAAGCCGCCGCCAGCCCAAAGGTCCTCCAACCGCGCCCAGAAGGTTGCTTCCTTCCTCCTCGCGCCGAGCTGCTGCGCGAAGAGTTCCGGTCATCCTCCGGCGGTTTGGCATCAAGGTGAGCACTTTGCTTCCTTGGTTTTGGCCGGCGCCTACTCCTCCACCAAGCTGTCCAGTTTTCTGGACAGCTTCTTCTCCTCTCGTCGGAGCGTCGTTTGGACGACGGTTAGTGCTCCGACAGCGGCTAACATACCGGGGATTTGATCTCCGGTAATCCTCTGAGGTGGAGGACGAAGGATTCGTCAATCGGTTGACGAATACCTCTCCGGAGAAGCAAGTCTTGAGGACTTGTTTTAGGTCCGAATTTGGATTCGGACCGTGATCATCTCTCGATCACGTCGTCTTCAACACGAGGCTAGTAACCCGTACGAAGACGAAGCTCGTGGCTTGGCGAAGTCATCCCGAGGAGCTCGGCGTGGATACGGATAGAGACGATTCTTACGAGAATCGTTCCGGTTGATGCCGTTCCCGCTACACGTCATACGGAAGGTATAACGTAGTTTAAATTTCTTTTATTGCAATTTTAATTTACGGTTATGTCTACACTTGTTGTAATAGCATGCGTGTGTTGGTGCAGTGGGCACCAAAGTCGAACCGGTATTTTGATTATGGCAAAAGGCTCAATAGTTAAGAGTATATTTGTTATCTTACGAGCTCAATTAAGTGTGCAGAAATGCTAAAGTTGAGCGGAAGGTCTGCGACACCCGGTGGGAACCGAGGTGGTCGGGCAACGCCAGAGGGATTTCGGAGGAAGCCGAGGTACTCGGGTGAAGACCGGAAGCGAGGCTACAAGGTAAGCTCGTGTGAAAGCGAAGCAAGGACGTTAAGCGTAGATCCGACCCAATACCTCCAATGGAAGGTCTAGGTCGAGATCAGTTGGTTAGAACCATCGCATTTTTATATTTTAATGGTCCCAAAACCCTTTGACCACCATCATCTACTACCAATCACTGCTGGTCTAGTTCCAGCCTCGAGAAGAGCTCGAATTTCAAGGGGGTGAATTTGGACTTGACTCGTGTTTTGGTACAAAGGGTGATGTGGCATCAAGGTGGACATCCAAACCATCACCAAGCTTGGACGCCCAAAATGAGGTGAGTTGGCACAAGATGGTTGGCAAACCACCATCAAGCTTGGACGCCCAAAATGAGGAGAGTTGGCACAAGATGGTTGGCTCCCATGATGTGGCACAAGTTGGATGGCTCCAACAAGTTGGCGTGAAGGCCTCCTTGAGGTGGCACAAGGTGGTTGGATGAGCACCTCATCCTTGAGTTGTGGCACAAGGTGGTTGGATGAAGCACCTCATCCTTGAGTTGGCGCAAAGGATGTGGATGAGCAAGACTTGGGGGATAAGAACCTCACCTTGGACACTACCTATGTCTAAATTCATAGATCAATATCCATAAATAGACATGTTCACGCCAAGCAAAAAATATAAGAAATCAAGAGCTCTCAACACGCCGTCGTAACGCCGCTACTACTACTCACATTTGCTACGACGAAGTGCCGCCGACAACGAAAGCTACATCTTCTACTTATAAGAGTTGTCGGTATATTTATTTAAGTTCTACTTCTTTAAATTGTCTTTGTGCTTTAATCGTAACAAGGAAAGGGGGAGTGTCCTTTGCCTTGATTTCTTTTTGTGATCGTTGCTCCTACTTCCAACGAGGAGGAGTGGTTTTAGTGAATTGCCCTCCGTACGGGATCAAGGATCACTAGGGCCGTGGATTAGCAATCGAAAGATTGTGAACCACGTAAAAATATCTTGTCTACTTTATATTTCCGCTGTGCACTCTCTACTTGCTTTTTACTTATTGATAAAGTTTTTTTAACGACAGTATCGCTTATTCACCCCCTCTAGCTTACACTTTCGATCCAACAATTGGTATCGAGTCGGGCGCTAAGATTCGTGAAACCACCAATCTAGCTTTGTTTTTCTTTTTCACAGATTTTTATTTATTTATTTCTGTTTTCGTATAATTATTTCACTTGCTTATCTTCTCCTACATATAGAATTGCATTAGAGGCTTTAGGATCGGATAAGGTTGTCCTTGGGTTAGATCCCGAGTAAGGTTGTCCTCCGGAACTTAAACGATATTCTCCTTGGATTGATTATTTCTTTTTGCAAGTTACATTTTATATATATTTTTTTTACTTAATGCACTACTAATACAAGACGAAAGTCTTTGAATATTCTTTACGAGTTTGTTTTGCAAGATTCTTTTTCGTCGCTCTTCTTCTTGTTTTTAAATGGCCCATCTCGAAGGGTTTAGCACACTGACCCCGGTTTACAACGGTAATGACTTTCGTTATTGGAAGGGTCGGATGGAATGCTTTCTTAAAACCCAAATCGAGATGTGGATCGTAATCCAAACCGGTTTCACACTTCCTATTAATGAAGATGGTGAATCTTTGGGTTACGATCAATGGTCAAATTCCATGAAAAACAAGTAGAAGCCGATGCCAAGGCAACTCAAATCTTGCTATGTGGTTGGTCCAAGGAAGAGCTCAACCGCGTCGGACCCTTCATTAGTGCAAAGGACTTATTGACCAAGCTAGTGGAACTACACGAAGGCACCGACGACACGAAGGTATGTAAAAGAGATTTACTTTTAAATAAATTGTATAACTTGAAAATGCAGGAAAACGAGACCGCAACTCAACTACATGCTCGTATCCAAGACATCGCCAACCAACTCCATGCCATCGGACAAAAGGTCGAGAATCGCGACCTTATCGGTATTCTCTTAACTCGCTTCCTAGGACCACCTTGTGGGCATCCATGGTCGATGCCTACAAGGTCTCCAAGGACCTTTCTAAAATTAGGTTAGACGAATTGTTTTGAACTTGAATTACATGAGCAAACTAACATGGTCCGAGAAGAGTATTGCGTTAGTTGCGTGGTGTTCCAAGAAGAAGAAGCCCGCAAGCAAGCCACCCCGAAGGAAGAAGGCGAGTCCGAATCGGAAGTAGACTCGAATAGAATCCGAACTAGTCAATCTAGTTCGGAAGATGATCAAGAGACGAAACGACCAACAACTCAAGGTAAGCCTAAACCTAATTCAAATACTTCTAATTTTAGATGCTATGAGTGCAACAGTTCGGTCACATCAAGTCCGAGTGCCCAAAGCTAAAGAATAACGCATCAAAGACCAAGAAAGCGCTAAACGCTACTTGGGAGGAGTTGTCGGAGGAAGAAGATATCCAAGCTCTAATCCGATCGAGCACGACTCAAAATCAAGAAGAGTCCGAGTCCGAATCCGATGATGAGCTTCCATTCAAGACAAGCCACGGATCCAGATCCGGTTCAAAAGAATCATTAAGGGTAAGTCGGTCGCTACTTAATACTTTGTATGGTGCAATTAAATTTTTAAATAAGAAACTAGCTAAGTCCGAGTCCAAGGTCGAGACTAATTGAGGAGGTTAACCTCCTCAAACATGAGGTCTCCTAACCTCTTCGACTACTGATTCAAGAGGAGGACTCAACCTGCTTGAAAAGCTTGAAGTTGAGAACTCGCTTTGAAAACACAAGTCGAAGACCTTAGGAACACGTTGAAAGGTTCACTTTGGGATCCAAGGGACTTGACCTCTTACTTGGATCACAAAGGGCCGTGTACAACAAGGCGGACTCGGGTTTAACTCAAATACAACCAATAAGTCATATATGTCTATAGTAAACCAACATAAGAAAAATGTCCAAGCATGGGTCCCTAAGATCACTTTGATTTCTACTTTAGGATCTAACATGTATTGGGTTCCCAAGGACCAAATTCACTATGTGAATAGACCCACTCGATTCAATGGTCCAGGGGGAGCCAATACAAAATGTATTTTTGTTAAGTCTTAGAAATTGCATGCTTAGTTTTTCCTTTATTTTTAGAATGGTTAGATAGGACTCATAATCAACTAAAATCCTCAAAAGATTGAGCCTCGGGAGCCTCTTTTCAAAATAACTAGTTAGACCAAGATGTAGTCTCAAGTAAGTCGAGTTATCAATTTCTTGAAATTAGCTTTGTCTAAGGAAGTGGTCGTTGTTCCGATCAAAGAAGGCCTCGTGTCGCCACGACACTGAAGCTAATCTCTTGAAAAGATTACTTGATGAGCTTAGACTAAATCCGAATCTAACCTAATGTTGGTTAATTTAAATTCATTAAAATTAATCAAGTAAAATTGAAAGTCATCTCACAATAACACATAGGAATAACATGTTTTGATCATGTAGATATTGGTGAGATGATTTAGGTTTAAAAACTTACAAACAACCCTTTAGTAATTCCAATATCCGATCCAACTACCTTATATGTAGGATCAATGGATGTTGGACAGTGGTTGCTCCCGACACATGACCGGGGATCAACTCAGATTTTCGAAGTTACGATTAAAACGACAAGGATCGGTAGCCTTCGGAAATAACGGCAAGCTCAAAATCATCGGATCAGGTGATATTGAGCTCAACTCTAACTTTACAATTCAAAATGTCTTATTAGTAGAAAACTTTCAATATAATTTACTTAGTGTAAGCCAATTGTGTGATAACAATTATAAGGTCATATTTCTAGAAAATGAATGCGTAATCAAGATAAATGCAACATCTAAAATAATACTTAAAGGAACTAGGAATAGCAACATCTACACAATAAATTTACCCAACTCCTCAACCAAGTGTCTTATGACACAAAGAAGAGGAATCTTGGTTATGGCAATCAAGACTGACACTGCACCCAAGACTCGGCCCACAAGATGAGTCGAGTGGTTATAGGTTTGCCTAAACTAAACAACTTGGATAATAAAATATGTAATGCTTGTCAACAAGGTAAACAATCTAGGACACAACATCAATTAACTAATCAAGAACGAACCAAAAGTGTTCTTGAGCTCCTACACATGGATCTATTTGATTCACATGGAGCTAAGTCACTCAATGGTAGTCAATTTTGCTTAGTCATAATTGACGACTATTCTAGATTTACTTGGGTTAGGTTTATCAAACATAAAAATGATACTCTAGACCAACTAATCAATCTTTGTAGGTTAATCGAAAATCAAAAGAACCTTAAGATTAAAAGACTTAGAAGCGATCATGGTGGTGAATTGAAAACCACAGTTTACAGATTTAGAACCTAAAGCGGATACCACCATGAGTTTTCATGTCCTAGAACCCCCCCACAACCTGGGTTAGTCGAACGGAAAAATAGAACCCTACAAGAAGCCGCTAGGACAATGTTAAACGAGTATAACCTACCCGATAGATTTTGGGCTGAGGCCGTTAGTACGGCTTGCTTTGTCCAAAATAGGATCCTTATGGTAAAGAGGCACCAAAGTCCTCAGACGAGATTTATCACGATAAAATACGAACATCAAATACTTTAGGGTATTTGGATGCAAGGTACATATCTTAAACACTAAGGATTACCTAGGAAATTCAAATCCAAAACCTCATGGAACCTTTCTAGGATACTCAACCACCGAGAGCTTATAGGGTATACAATCACGACACTCTTAGAGTCGAAGAAACCATTAATATAGTTTTCGACGAAGGACACGAACCCATTCAATCCTTAACAAAACCAACTAGCAAATCAACTTATAGCGAACCCGACTCTGATCTTGAACTTGAATCTCGTCCTAACCCAAGTCATCCTATCGACCAAGTGATAGATGACCCTAACCCGAGTGTGATCCAAATTTAGGGTTCGAACTAGAGCTTCATATCGAAACCTTAGTCAAATCTCGTTAATTTCCAAAATCGAACCCAAAACTATTGAACAAGCACTTCTTGATCCCGACTGGATTATTGCTATGCAAGAAGAGCTAGCTCAATTCACTAGAAATGAAGTCTGGGACTTAGTACCACCACCTAAAGAAAAATCAATTATTGGAACAAGGTGGGTATTTCGAAATAAACTTGATGATAAAGGTGAAGTAGTTAGAAATAAAGCTAGGTTAGTCGCAAAAGGGTTTAGTCAAGTCGAAGGTTTAGATTACGATGAGACCTACGCCCCCGTAGCCAGACTAGAGTCCATCCGAATGTTGTTAGCATATGCTGCACATCGAGGTTTTAAATTGTTTCAAATGGATGTCAAGTCAGCATTTTTGAATGGATACATTAAGGAAGAAGTTTACGTCAGTCAACCTCCCGGATTCGAAAATCTAGATAAACCTGACCATGTCCTTAGACTTAAGAAAGCCCTATATGGACTCAAACAAGCCCCAAGAGCTTGGTACGAAAGGCTTTCGATCTATCTTAAGTCCAAAGGATTCAACCAAGGTTTAGTCGACCCAACCTTATTCGTAAAAACCGTAGGAAAAGAAATCTTTATAGCCCAAATCTATGTAGATGATATAATTTTTGGAACTACCAACTCGATCCTGCTAAACGAATTCATCTCACTTATGGAAAGTGAATTTGAAATGAATTTAGTAGGAGAGTTAAGTTTCTTCTTAGGTTTACAAATTAAACAAACTAAAGATGGAATATATTTACATCAACAAAAATATACTAAGGACTTAATAAATCGATTTGGAATGCAAGATGCTAAAATAATTAATACACCTATAGCAACTAATGTTAATATAAACGAAGATGTAGAAGGAAAACCCGTTGACCTAAAATACTATAGGAGCGCAATAGGAAGTCTCCTATACTTAACCGCGAGCCGACCCGACATTTTATTCGCGGTAAGTATGTGCGCAAGGTTACAAACCTTTGCCAAGGAGTCTCACCTAACCCTAGTCAAGCGTATCCTTAGATATCTAAAGGGCACGCTAAACGTAGGTATTTGGTACCCTAGATCTACCGAGTTTAATCTAATCGGCTACTCCGACCGACTATGCGGTAGTAAACTCGATAGAAAGAGCACGAGTGGTTGTTGTCAAATCCTACGAGTCTAGTGAGTTGGTGCAAAGAGGGAAGCAAAGATTGCTGCCTTATCTACCACCGGCCGAATACGCTTGCGATGGGTGAGTGTGTCTCTCACTCTGTGGATGAAGCACACTCTCCAAGACTTTAGCTTAATCTTTAACAACATTAAAACCTACATAGATAACATCAGTTCAATTAACTTAACTAAAAATCCAATATGTCATTCTAGGACAAAACATATAGAAGTTAAACACCACTTCATTAGGGAACATGTAACTAATGGAACTATACAACTAGAGTATGTTGAGTCCAAATCAAACCTAGCGGACATCTTCACCAAACCACTACCCGGTCGAATTTAGTTTATTAAGACGAAAAGTTAGGTATGTGCGTAATAGAGTAGGATTTAAATTTCTATATATGTACTCTATTTTTGCTTCTTTTTTATGAAATTAGCCTAAGTCTTACCTTAGAAATCATATACCTATAGATTTAAGGAGCCAACACATCTCACAACACATAGGACTAATGTGTTTGTGTACTTAGCCACGTAGACGGGCGTGAGATGTTAGGACCTTACTCCTGGTTCCAGATGTAGATTCAGTGCATCGATATGAACCATGGAGTATAATTATTTAAAATTAATCAACTCCTTCAAGACTTATTGATCATTCTATATCAATCAAGTCCAACCGGAGTTGTACATTTTAGATGAACATATTTTCAAGCTTATTATTATTTTTAAAAATATATATATATATATATATATATATATATATATATATTGGGAACTTGCTTGGACTTACAAACCCTAAAATATATTTACAAACTTTTTGAGTTAAGGCAAAAGGGGGAGAAAGTCACAAAAGTAACCAAAATTAACCAAAATTAAAGGGGAAGAAAAATTATTACCTTTTATATTAAGTAATTCCGATTACTTAAGCAACTATTAAGGGGGAGTAAAAATTATTTTTCAAGAACTCACCTTCGGTCAAGGGGGAGGTTACCTCAAAGGGGAGAACTTGAAACAATAATATTTCTCATTCATATTTAATCATTATCTTTATGCTAGCTCATTCATGCTTAATCATTATGCTAGCTTAATTTTTCCTTAACTTTTGTGTCGGTTTGCCATGAATCAAAAAGGGGGAGATTGTTGGTGCAGTGGGCACCAAAGTCGAACCGGTATTTTGATTATGGCAAAAGGCTCAATAGTTAAGAGTATATTTGTTATCTTACGAGCTCAATTAAGTGTGCAGAAATGCTAAAGTTGAGCGGAAGGTTCATGACACCGGTGGGAACCGAGGTGGTCGGGCAACGCCGCAGGGATTCGGAGGAAGCCGAGGTACTCGGGTGAAGACCTAAGCGAGGCTACAAGGTAAGCTCGTGTGAAAGCGAAGCAAGGACGCAGCGTAGATCCGACCCAATACCTCCAATGGAAGGTCTAGGTCGAGATCGCTTGGTTAGAACCATCGTACTTTATATTTTAAGCTAACTTGTATGCGTCCCAAAACCCTTTGACCACGTACTACACCAATCATTGGTCTAGTTCCACCTCGAGAAGAGCTCAATTTCAAGGGGTAAATTTGGACTTGACTGTGTTTTGGTACAAAGGGTGATGTGGCATCAAGGTGGACATCCAAACCATCACCAAGCTTGGACCCCAAAATTAGGTGATGTGGCATCAAGGTGGACATCCAAACCATCATCAAGTTGGACGCCCAAAATGAGGTGAGTTGGCACAAGATGGTTGGCAAACCACCATCAAGCTTGGACGCCCAAAATGAGGAGAGTTGGCACAAGATGGTTGGCTCCCATGATGTGGCACAAGTTGGATGGCTCCAACAAGTTGGCGTGAAGGCCTCCTTGAGGTGGCACAAGGTGGTTGGATGAGCACCTCATCCTTGAGTTGTGGCACAAGGTGGTTGGATGAAGCACCTCATCCTTGAGTTGGCGCAAAGGATGTGGATGAGCAAGACTTGGGGGATAAGAACCTCACCTTGGACACTACCTATGTCTAAATTCATAGATCAATATCCATAAATAGACATGTTCACGCCAAGCAAAAATATAAGAAATCAAGAGCTCTCAACACGCGTCATAACGCCGCTACTACTACTCACATTTGCTACGACGGCGCCACGACAACGAAAGCTACATCTTCTACTTATAAGAGTTGTCGGTATATTTATTTAAGTTCTACTTCTTTAAATTGTCTTTGTGCTTTAATCGTAACAAGGAAAGGGGGAGTGTCCCTTTGCCTTGATTTCTTTTTGTGATCGTTGCTCCTACTTCCAACGAGGAGGAGTGGTTTTAGTGAATTGCCCTCCGTACGTGATCAAGGATCACTAGGGCCGTGGATTAGCAATCGAAAGATTGTGAACCACGTAAAAATATCTTGTCTACTTTATATTTCCGCTGTGCACTCTCTACTTGCTTTTTACTTATTGCAAAAGTTTTTTTTAACGACACCGTATCGCTATTCACCCCCCCCCTCTAGCGACACTTTCGATCCAACAGCGTGTGTTGTGTGTGTTGTAATAAATAGGAGTATTTATTATTTTTATTGCTTCCGCTGTGCTCATGTTTACGAAACATGATCGAACACACACACGCCGCTGTGCCGGAAACCCAACAATAAGCTCTCAAGCTCTCTCCAAGCCTCAAGCTCCCAACAACCACACCCACAATTACTTTGGCCGGCCACTCCATGGGGTCTTTTATAGGGTTGGAAAAACCCTTTCACCTCCACACATTCAATGCAATCCATTGCATTGGGACATTTGTTTGGCCGGCCACTTAAGGAGACAAAACCATTTTGTTTCCTTCCACCTTATCTAGCTTAGGTGGATGCTTAGGTGGCATGCTTATGTGGCATGCTTATGTGGCATTCTTATGTGGCATTCATGCATGTTGAATTAATCTTATTAATTCAATTAAGCTTATGTTATCATATTGAATTAATCTTATTAATTCAATTAAGCTTATGTTATCATATTGAATTAATCTTATTAATTCAATTAAGCTTATGTTATCATATTGAATTAATCTTATTAAATCAATGAGGTAACATATTGAATTAATCTCATTAAATCAATTAGCTAAAATTCTCATTAAGCTTAAAGTCCAAAAACCATTTTGTACTTAAGCTTATTCCCAAATTATTCTAGTCAAACTAGAATACTCTAATTCCTCTAATTATCATGCTCTTTGTGTGTGACCCTATAGGCTCTCATAATGTTGGCAGTGGATCTAAACTCTTTTAGATACACAAGCAATGAGCGGCATCTAGCAATACATCATTGCTACCCAAGTTACGAGATAAGTCAAGATCCGACTAACCTTTCCGTGACTACTATAATATATGACCGTGTCCTTCTATCCTTGATATCGATTGATCAATGAGGCATAGACCGTGGTCATCCTCGATCAATCTATGTGTTTCTTGATCCTCGAAAGAACTAACTCAAACAAATGAGCTCAATATCTCATATTGACTCATTCGAGCATGGCCATGCGTTTTAGTAGTTCTACTCAATCAAGGGGCCCACCGATATCACTCTCGTCATATGAGAGGGATAGATCCCATCTACATCACTCACATCCCTCCGCATAATTTGTAAAATACCCGAATCGCCTTTATGGTCCACCTTACGGGTGGCGTTTGACGATACCAAAGTACATAACTCCTTATGTAGGGAACCGTAGTGACTTCGTGTCGAGGACTATTCATACCAATAGTCACATGAGAAAGTTTATGACACTCATATAACGATCCATGAAACTTTCTCATGCGGGTCATCAAGATATATTCTCTAATATATACCCATGTGTCAACTTGATATCATATATCCATGACTTGTGAGATCAAGTCATCAATTGACCTACATGCTAGTCTTTATGTATTAATATTGCCCTTGCATATTAATACTTGACTAGGAACATTTAGAAAGTGTTCTCTACAGCCTCTCATAATCAATTCTGCCAATTGATGTGCTGTAGATAAGAACCTACTTTTCTAGGGCATTACTATATTTAATTTAGCTGGCACAAGCAAGACTTAAACATAATAACCAATCCTTTGCCTTTATAGAATATGATACAAAATGTTCCCTATTCAACCATCACATGATTGGTTCTTAGGGCTATAACTAACAATACGAAAGGTATAACGTAGATAAATTTCCTTTTATTGCAAATTTAAATTTACGGTTATGTCTACACTTGTTGTAATATGCATGTGTGTGTTGTGTGTGTTGTAATAAATAGGAGTATTTATTATTTTATTGCTTCCGCTGTGTTCATGTTTACGAAACATGATCGAACACACACGCACCGCGGTGCCGGAAACCCAACATACATGACACAGCCTGAGGGTTTTGAAGATCCAAAGCATCCTGGAAAGGTATGCAAACTGCAAAGGTCCATTTATGGACTAAAGCAAGCCTCTCGAAGCTGAAATCTTCGATTCGATGATGCAATCAAGGAGTTTGGTTTCATCAAGAATGAAGACGAACCTTGTGTCTACAAGAGAAATAGTGGGAGCACAGTTGTATTTCTTATCTTATATGTAGATGACATACTTCTCATTGGAAATGATATTCCCTCACTCCAGTCTGTGAAGATGTGGTTAGGGAATTGTTTCTCGATGAAAGACTTAGGTGAAGCTGCCTATATTCTAGGCATCAAGATCTATAGAGATAGATCTAAAAGATTACTTGACCTAAGTCAGAGTACATACATTGATAAAGTGCTGGATCGTTTTTCTATGCAAAATTCCAAGAAAGGATTTCTGCCTTTATCACATGGTGTGAGTCTTTCGAAGACTCAATGTCCCTCTTCTAAGGAGGAGAGAGATCGCATGGATAAGATCCCTTATGCATCTGCTATAGGGTCTATCAAGTACGCCATGCTTTGTACTCGTCCTGACGTCTCGTATGCTTTGAGCATGACGAGTAGATACCAGTCGGATCCAGGTGAAAGTCACTGGATAGCAGTCAAATATATTCTTAAATACTTACGAAGAATGAAAGAATATTTCCTGATATATGGAGGCAATGAGGAGCTAACTGTAAAGGGTTACAGTGATGCAAGCTTTCAAACAGACAAGGATGACTATAGATCGCAATCGGGGTATGTGTTTTGCCTGAATGGTGGAGCTGTGAGCTGGAAGAGTTCGAAGCAGGACACGATTCTTGATTTTACAATGGTCGAGTATATTGCGCTGCCTCGATGCAAAGAAAGGAGGTCGCTTGGCTCCGCAAGTTCATCAGTGAACTTGGGGTAGTTCCTAGCATTGCAGATCCAATAGACCTCTATTGTGACAACAATGGGGCTATTGCACAGGCTATGGAACCTCGATCACATCAGCGGACCAAACACATACTGCAGCGCTTCCATCTCATTCGAGAGATCATCGATATACGAGATGTGAGGATATGCAGAGTACCGACAGAAGCTAACATCGCAGATCCATTGACCAAGGCTTTGGCATAGAGGAAGCATGATGGTCACACTAGGTCACTAGGTATCAGATATTATAGTGATTGGTAATAGTGCTAGTGAAAGATTGTTAGTTATAGCCCTAGAACCAATCATGTGATGGTTGAATAGGGAACATTTTGTATCATATTCTATAAAGGCAAAGGATTGGTTATTATATTTACGTCTTGCTTGTGCCAGCTAAATTAAATATAATAATGCCCTAGAAAAGTAGGTTCTTATCTACAACACATCAATTGGCAGAATTGATTATGAGAGGCTGTAGAGAACACTTTCCTAAATGTTCCTAGTCAAGTACTAATATGCAAGGGCAATATTAATACATAAAGACTAGCATGTAGGTCAATTGATGACTTGATCTCACAAGTCATGGATATATGATATCAAGTTGACACATGGGTATATATTAGAGAATATATACTGAACTGACCCGCCATGAGAAAGTTTCATGGATCGTCATATGAGTGTCATAAACTTTCTCATGTGACTATTGGTATGAATAGTCCTCAAACCTGAAGTCACTGCGATTCCCTACATAAGGAGTTATGTACTTTGGTATCGTCAAACGTCACCCATAACAGGGTGGACCATAAAGGCGATTACTGGGTATATAACAAATTATGCGGAGGGATGTGAGTGATGTAGATGGGATCTATCCCTCCCATATGACGGGAGTGATATCTGTGGGCCTCTTGATTGAGTAGAACTACTAAAACGCATGGCCATGCTCGAATGAGTCAATATGAGATATTGAGCTCATTTGTTTGAGTTAGTTTACTCAGGGATCAAGAAACACATAGATTGATCGAGGATGACACGGTCTATGCCTCATTGGTCAATCTGATATCAGGGATAGAAGGACACGGTCATACATTATAGTAGTCACGGAAAGGTTAGTCGGATCTTGACTTATTTTGTAACTTAGGTAGCAATGATGTATTACTAGATGTCGCTCATTGCTTGTGTATCTAAAAGAGTTTAGATCCACTACCAACGTTATGAGAGCCTATAGGGTCACACACAAAGAGAATGATGATTAGAAGAATTAGTGCATTCTAGTTTGACTAGAATAATTTGCGAATGAGCTTAAGTACAAAATGGTTTTTGGACTTTAAGCTTAATGAGAATTTTAGCTTATTGATTTAATGAGATTAATTCAATATGCTAAGCTTACTAATTTAATAAGATTAAATAAATATGTTATCATGATAGCCTAAGCTTAATTGATTTAATAAGATTAATTCAATATGTTACCTTATTGATTTAATGAGATTAATTCAATATGATAACATAAGCTTATTGAATTAATAAGATTAATTCAACATGCATGAATGCCACATAAGCATGCCACCTAAGCATGCCACATAATCATGCCACCTAAGCTTGATGAGGTGGAAGGAGACAAAGGGTTTTGACCTTTGGAATTTCTCCACATGTGGCCGGCCAAACAAGGAGTGTGCAATTGATTGCATTGAATGTGATAGGAGATCAAAGGTTTTTTCAATCCTATAAAACACTCCATGGGGTGGCCGACCAAACTTGGTGAAGCTTGAGGCTTGGAGAGAGCTTGGTGGTGAGAGGCTTTGGTGGTGTGGCTTTTGTGAGTGTAGGCTAGCAAGAAGAGTGGTCTTCTTCTTCCTTTCTCTTTTTCCCTACCTTCCTCTCCTTTAGGGACTTCTCTAGCAAGAAGTAAAGGAGAGCTCTTCTAGTTTCTTTTGTGAGACAAGAGCTTGCTCGTGTGGATACATATAGAGGCACGGACATTTGAATGTGCTAAAAGATCCAACAAACCCAAGGAGAAGCGGGATTAAAAAGGGCACACAACAAAGGTAATATTCTCCTATAAAGATAGGTTTTGAGAAATTTATTTTTGTACGAGGTTTTCTTTCGCAAGGATCACTTGGAAGGGATCCTATTTTTTTGTTGCGAATATGCTATTTTGCATAATAAATCCCTACAAAGTCTCCTTTAGGAATACATACCAAGTAGTAGAGAGCTGGCAAATAATAGACATAATAGTGAAACTGAAATCCTAGGAATATTCTTAAACCTTGATCCCCTATCCATTTCTTGTTTGTTCAATTTCTAGAATACTTCATTCTTCTAGATAATCTTTCTTTGTGAATATCCGGTACTTGACCAATCCCTATGGGATCGATATTTTTATTACTTGACGACAATTGTGTGATTGTGATCTTCACCACATCACTACTCAAGTCACAACTCTTGGCAACCCATGAAGAGAAGAGCACTCTAACCTAGAATGTCAAGCAAACGTATCAAGAGGTATTGGTCTCAAAAACTAAACTGACAAACCTTCATGCCTTTGAAGAAGAAAGGTGGAAAACCCAAGAACACCAACTAACTTGGCAACTGGCTGTGAAGGTAGGAGTATATTTTCTCACATGGAATTGAAGGAGTTATGAAATATTTTAAAGCTCAAGGATACCCTCCTACCGACAAGAATGATGATTTATTTGACTACCAAGAAACTCTTCTTAGTTAGCTCTAGAGGCCTTTGACATCGATAGACATATTTTGAGGATGATCCAACATTTACTACTTATGTAACCATCTTTATATGTGTATATCAGTAAATTGTGCTTTAATGATTACTTAAATTTCTCCTTACCTATATAACCTTGTAAATAATAACCATTTTCCATCTCGCTGGGTCAAGAACCCAAACTCTCAATTGGCATGGAGCTAGGAGAGTAAATATTGCTCCGAGTCGAGGACTCAAAAGCTTGACTACATAGAGCCAGGGGAATAAATATTCCTACAAGTTGAGGACTTGAAGCCTCGACCGACATAGAGTTAGGAGAGTAAGTATTCCTTTGAGTCGATGATTTAGAGGCCTGATTGGTATGGAGCTAAGAGAATAAATATTCCTTTGAATCGAAGACTTGGAGGCTTGACTGGCATGGAGCTAGGAGAGTAAGTATTCTTCTATGTCAAGGACTCGGAGGTTCGACTAGTAAGGAATTGAGAGAATAAGTATTCCCTTGAGTCAAGGAATCGGATGCTCGACTGACACATAATCGAGAGAATAAGTATTCCTCCGAGTCAAGGACTAGGAAGCACAACTGGCAAGGAGCTAGGAGAGTAATTATTCCTTCGAGTCAAGGACTCAAAGGCTCAACTAACATGGAACCAAGTCAATAAATATCCTCCGAGTCAAGGACTCAGAGGCTCCATCAACACGGAGTTAGGAGAGTAAGTATTTGTCCGAATCGAGGAGTCAAAGGCTCAACTAGCATGGAGTTGGGAGAGTAAGTATTCCTCTAAGTCGAGGACCCAAAGACTCGATTGACATAGAGATAAGAGAATAAATATTCCTTCGAGTTGAGGACTTGGAGGCTCGATTGACACAAAGCTGGGAGAGTAAGTAATCCTTCAAGTTGAGGACTTGGAGGCTTGACCAACACGGAACTGAGAGAATAAGTATTCTTCTGAGTCGAGGACTCGGAGGCTACATTGACACAGAATTGTGAGAGTAAGTATTCAACTCGGAGGCTTGACCAACACATAGTTGAGTGAATAAGTATTCCTCCAAGTTAAGGACTCGGAGGCTCGACCAACATGGAGTTGAGAGAGTAAGTATTCCTCAAAGTTGAAGACTTGGAGATTTGATCGACACAAAATTGGGAGAATAAGTATTCCTCTAAGTCTAGGACTCAGAAGCTTGATCAACACGGAGATGAGAGAATAAGTATTTCTCCGAGTCATGGACTGGAAGGTTCGATCGACATAGAGTAGAGAGAGTCAGTATTCCTTTGAGTTGAGGACTTAGAGGCTCGACCAACACTGGAAAGTATACTATATAACGTTTTTTTCATAAAAACATTCATAACCTATGGGATTTTCAAGACTCTTACAAATACCCTTCAACTAAAATGCGGTTGGAGATGCACAATGTTCCTCTGTTGAGCAACATCATTCCCTTGGTGTATTGGAGGTAATAAGCCCTTTAAACCACCTTGTTAACTACCTTAAATAACCCCTTCTTCTTGGACATCAACTTTTTAACATCTCCTGCCACCTTACATAAAACTATATCATTAATTTGCAAATAATGTAATATAACCTTTTGATTAAAAACTTAGATGACACATTGCTGATAAGTTTTTATAAGAACTCGAGTCTCTTCAAGCTTTCCGCCCAATAAATTGAGTTCCACCCTTCTCTATTGATATGTTCACAAGTCTGCATCCAAGCACTCACTCTATTATTTCAACTGGTATGACAACTTCGGTATGATAAACCACGCTATAGGGGGTCTCACCAATAGGACTCCTGATCATAGTTCGGTATGCCCATAGAACACCAGGTGATTCTTCTACCAAATTCCCTCTTATAGACTCCAACTTTGTTTTTAAACCCTGGACAATATCTCAATTGATAACTTCAACTAGCTAATTGGTTTGAAGATGTGACACAAATGTGAATGTTTGCTCGATTTTGAAGTCTTAGAACCATTCTCAGATTTGATGACCTTGAAATTGTCTATTGTTGAGGAGATTGTTGGTGCAATCAACCTCATGTCAAGGTTGACCAAACTCAAGTGGGACTCGAGTAGAGTTTTGATATTTGACAATAGATTTTACAATACATTTGACAATATCCATAGTCATATGAAGTTGTTGACTGAGAAGTCAAGTAGGTCAAGGTTTGCTAGAGACTTGATGGGTAAAGTCCAAGTATGGAGACTTGGCAAGAAAAAGTCTAAGTATGAATACTTGGCAAGGGAAAGTCCAAGTATGGAGACTTGGCAAGAAAAAGTCCATGTATGGATATTTGACAAGGAAAAGTCCAAGTATGGAGACTTGACAAGGGAAAGTCCAAGTATGGATATTTGGCAAGGAAAAGTCCAAGTACGGATACTTGACAAGGAAAAGTCCAAGTATGGAGACTTGACAATGGAAGTCCCGGAGGCGCGACCTCTTAATAAAGGAACACCCGTTAGCATAACAAAGGCAAAGAAAGCACTTGAAGGCTAGCACAATGAGTGAGGAGTCATGGACTCAACCTTGTTAGTGCCTATAAGAATCATATATCTCCACAATGACATGATATTGTCCACTTTAGGCCTAAGCCCTCATGTGTGGATCCGCCGATATCAAACATCCCTCCACTCATTTACCGCAAAAGGGGAGAAGATAGAAAGTTAAGGGGGAAGTATGCTTATAAAGCAATACGTACTTTTCCATGTTTTACCAATGTGGGACTTTGATTGTATTCCCCATACTCCCAACAATCCATCCCCCTCAAACGAAGGACCACATTGACCCCCCCCCCCCCCTCAAGCCTATCCGTCCTCCAAGGACATCATTAGCTTGATGTTCGATCCTCAACCCACCAGGACTTCTTTCCAACTGTCTGGTACTCTTGACCCAGCTGGACTTCATGCTAGTTGTTCGGTCCTTTTGATCCAACTGGACTTCCTACTTAGTGTTTGGTTCTCTTGATCCAGACATGGGAGCTCAACTTCCTTCGTTAGAGGTTCATGGCTTGACATGGACCATGACTCTGATACCAATTGTTAGTGCCTATAAGAATCATATATCTTCACAATGGCATGATATTGTCCACTTTGGGCCTAAGCCCTCATGGTTTTTATTTTTGGGCTTTACCCAAAAGGCCTCATGCAAATGGAGATATCTTTTTATCTTATAAGCATATGATCTTTTCCATGTCTTACTAATGTAGGACTTTGATTGTATTCCCCATTCTCCCAACAAACCTAAGGGCGTGAGGCTGATGGAAGAAGCTTGAAGCCTTAGGTCTAAGCTAAGGGTACCCGATAACATGACAAAGACGAAGGAAGTATTTGAAGGCTAATGCAAAGGGTGAGGAGTTGTGGACTCAACCTAAAGGCGTAAGGCTGATGGAAGAAACTTGAAGGCTTAGGGCTACGCTAAGGGTAAGTGACAAGTATGAGAGGATCATACTTGGGGTGTTAAACCTCAGTTTTGAGGTGTATTAGTTGACTGAGACTTTGTCTAGTCGTCTTCTGGAATAAAATAATCGTCATATTGTTTGACAATTGACTGGTGATATGGACCAGTTGACTTGGGTACTCGAGAGACTCGATGCTCTACCAATTGACTACTGTGATGAGGTAGTCGACTAGAAGTAGGTAGTCGGGACTAAAAACTCGGGCTCTTAAATGACTCAGGAAATAGTGCTCCGATGGAGCAGTCGACTGATATGATGAGGCACTTGACTTGCTTTGGTGGATAGGAACACAGAATGTTTCTATGTCGACTGGGCAACTCAATTGAGGCTTGGCAATTGACTGATGTCTGTGAGCAGTCGACTGATTGATTGAAATTCGATGTGGATTAAGTCATTGTGAGATACGATAAAATAGTCAGTCGATTGATTGGCTAAAATTTGACGTGGATTAAGTCATTAGATAATGATATAATAGATAGTCGACTGGGGGTAAGACTAGTTAACTGATCGACAAAAATCAGCTCGAGAAGGAGCATATAAAAGGAAGGCTTGGTGGAGTTTTTGGAAGACGATTCTTAGAGACTTTAAAGGGGAAGTGTTGTTGCATTCCAGACCTTCGAGAGTATTTCACAGCAACCAAACAAGAATTCAAGCAAAAGCAAACTTGTAAATTGTTTTTCTTTTCATTTTTGATTCATTCTTGTATTAGTTTGGTTGTATTGTAAGCTCCAGGTGTTGTAAAAGGTTTCTCCACCTCCGATGTGATTCTGAGAAGGAGAAAGTTTTAATGGTGGTGCATCGCTAGAGCTCGATCGTGGAGTATGAACTAGGGTTCCGAACCACATAAAATCTCAGTATTGTATGCTTGTGTTATTTTCATTTTTGCTTATCTTTGTTTTTGCTGCATAATAACGATTTGTAGATGAGCATACGAATGTAATTGACGATCGAGAATTGAGAACTCTATTCAACCCCTTCCCTCTAGTGAATGTCAAGGTCTCGACATCTTGTTGGTGTAATCAACCCAGGTCACAACTGACTAGACTCGAGTAGTATTTTGATGTTTGACGATGTGATTGTCATGGGAAGTCCAAGAATGACCTTGGCATTTGAGAAGTCCAAGTCATGTGTACTTGGAAAGGAAAGTCCAAGTCATGGGTACTTAGAAATGGAAAGTCCAAGTTATGAGTACTTGGCAATTGAGAAATCCAAGCATGGGTCTTGTCATGGAAAGTCCAAGCATGGGTCTTGGCAAAGGAAAAGTCCAAGCATGGGTCTTGGCAATGGAAAGTCCAAGTGTGTGTTAGGGCAATCAACCCAAGTATGGTTTGGTTTTGATGTGTATGGAAAAGGATTTAAGTTAGGTTGTTATGTGATTTAATATATGTGTTTACGTTATGCAGAACTTAGTAAATCACACATGGTTAGCTTGATGAAAGCATTGGTGAGTTCACCATCTCATGGCTCGGGTCCTTGAGTCGGTGAAGGATGATATTACGGAAGCCGTGCACTTGGTGCATCTGAGGGACCGTCGGACGAGGAGCATTGGAGTGAAGCCAAAGAAAGCAGACTTCAGAGCGAGACATGAAGGATGACATTGCGGAAGCCGTGCGCTTAGTGCATCTGAGGGACGTGCCCGGACGAAGAGAGCTTTGAGGCGAGGGACTTCATGGGAGATGAGAGTGAGCGATTGTAACCCAGGATGGGGTAGCTCATAGGTGAACTTGGCCGAATGGCTAACTCAAGTGTCGGACGCTCAAACTTAGGTTTGAGGTTTTACCTGACAAATAGAACGCTCAAACTTATGTTTGAGGTTTTACCTGATAATTGGATAAGTCGGATGCTCAAATATGATTTTGAGGTTTCTACTCGACGAATGGAAGCGTCGGATGTTCAAACAGAAGGTTTGAGGTTTACTCGACCGTCGGAGGCTCAAACAAATGTTTTGTTTAAGGTTTTACCTGACAGCAGTCGACTGCTATAGATAGCAATCTACTGCTCTGAGTCGATGACACTCAACTGGTGTTCAACTGATGGACTTCTGACCCAGCATTCGACTGCTAGGGTTTGGCAGTCAACTGCTACACCATCAGTCGACTGCCAAGGGACAGTAGTCGACTGCTGAAGGTGGTCGTGGGCACAGAAGGTTTTTGAGTCGATAGATTGCCTGATCACTCGACTGATGGCTTGATCAGTCGACTGATGGGCATGATCATTCGACTAATTAGAGTGTCATTGGCTATGATGACCATGATCTGGCATGGTCAGAAGCCATTGGAATGGTGGTAGTCGACTGATGCATGAAGCAGTCGACTGCTGCATGCCCAATGGGAAGAAACCCTTCCTCTGTATAAAAAGAGGGGTTGAGGGCCTTGGGAGGGACAATGCTTAACTCCTATACATACTCCCAAGTGTTGTGAACGTGTTTTCCTCCTCCTTCTTGTTCTTACTTCAAATTTATTGTACGAGGGAGAGATTGTGTAAGAAGTTTTACCTCCACCTTGCTTTGGGTTAAAGGAGAGACTAGTGGATTGAGTTGAGGAGTGATTCATCTTATGAATCGTCCATGGATTAGCGACAAGGGTCGTGAACCATGTTACATCTCCATGCTTGAGTTTGCATCTTCTTTACACTTTGTGCTTGTCTTAATTATTTTGTTTTAGCTTATTCCACTGTGCTAATCTCAAATTGTAGACGATTAAGACATGATTTCTATTGATGACCATCTAGGCTATTCAACCCCCCTTCTAGCCGGGCCACGATCCTCCAACAATGTGTAGTCTTGGCAGTGTAAAGTCCAAGTGAACTTTGGCGGTGAAAGTCCATGTATGGATGCTTAGCAATTGGGAAGTCCAAGGGTGTGATATTAGTGGCATAAAATTCAAGCATGTTGTCTTGGCAGCAAAAGTCCAAATTTGACAGCGTAAAGTCCAAGCATGGAGTCTTGGGAGTATAAGTTCAAATGTACCTTGGCAAAGGACCCGGTTAGCATGACAATAGCCGATGGAAGCACCTAAAGGCTAGCGTAAAGGATGAACGAGTCATGGAGGACTCAGAGGGATTCAAAAGGCATGAGGTTGATGGAGGTGTCTAGAAACCTTAGGTCTAGGCTATGGGTGTGTATCACGTATGAGGTATCATACTTGGATTAAACCTCATGGTTAAGTTTTTCCAGTCGACTGATGGCTTTAGCTAGTCGACTGTCCAAGTGTTTGACACTCGGAAGCCTAGTTGACTCAGAGCAGTCGACTGGGATTATGCCCCAATTAACTGGTTAAGTAGTCTACTGAGGCTCGACTATTGGTCTATGACTCTGGCAGTCGACTACTAGGGTTGAGCAGTTGATTGGTCCACATCAGTTGACTGCTAGGGTATAGAAGCTGATTGAAATTAAGTAGCCAAGGCACAGATTGTTGGACAGTTAACTGCTAGCCCATAATAATCGACTGGTGGCTATGAGTAGTCGACTGCTAGGTAAGGGCAGTTGACTGATGGACAATTTTTTGATGTGGATTAGCCATTGTGAGGCTACGACTAAGTGATCAATCAACTACTGGTTAAGATCAATCGATTGCTAGGCAAAAATCTAGCTCGAAGGAGAGGAAGATGGCTCCCGATTCTCGAGCTTTTGGAAGAGGTTTTGCTGCTGCATTCCATATCTTCCTAGGCATTCAAAGCAACCAACAAATAAGTGATCAAAAGCAAACTTCTGTAAAGTGTTCTTTGCATTTCTTGTATTTTCTTTTGTATATTGTAGTAAACATTTATATTGTACAAGGTTTCTTCACCTCTGGATTGTATTCAGAGAAGGAGATGAGGTTTAGTGGAGTAGACACTAAAGCCTGACAGTAGAGTAGAAATCGTAGGTTCCAAACCGCATAAAATCCTTCGTGTTGTGCTTGTGTCGTTGTTTTCATTTATTATTTGTATTTGTATTTTTCTGTGCTAATAATAATTGTAGACAATCACGCTATCGAAAGCAAAGAAATCATGAAAAATGCTATTCACCCCCCTCTAGCACGACCATATTGGTCCCTACAATTGGTATAAGAGCGAGGACGCTCTCCAAAAGGACTAACTGCTAAGAGAGCAAAGCGCTAGAGGGAAGAAGGAAGATAGAGGAGCCAAGTTTTAGATTAGGACACGACATCAATGTGCCTTCTCCATATGAACTCTATGGAGCTAAAGAATTTGATCGATGGAGGGTGAGGATAGAAAGCTTCTTGATGATGGATATAGAGAAGTTGTTCATCATTGTTGATGGATTTGACACACTGGTGGATGACAAGGGAAGAGTCCTTAAGAAGAAGAAGTGGAGCCAAGAGCAAAAACAAAAATTCATGATAAAAGTTAAGGTAGCACAAATAATATTAAATTTACTACCTAATGATGTTTTGTATAAATTAGGAGAATTTGGAGACGCCAAGGATCTATGGGACATGTTAGTTGAGCTCCACAAAAGTCCATTATCGACACAAGAAGTAGAGGAGAAAGTCGTGTTGGAGATCGATTGGCCGGCTAGAGGGGGGTGAATAGCCCTCTTCCGATGGATGTCGGAATTTTCTCGTTCGTTTGCTCGTCTACACAATCGTTAGCGCAAGCGGAAGCATAAACAATAAAGACAAAGCAATAAACGAAAATACAAACGCTAACAAAGAAGATGTAACGTGGTTCACGGCTACACCGCTAATCTACGATCCCGATTCGTCCGAGGTGAATCACTCCTTCAAAGCCAATCACTATTGGTCTCTCCTTTGCACCAAGCTAGGTGGAGGTAACCTTTACAAATCAATCACACTCCTTCTTTTACAATAGATGTGAAAGAAAGCTAAGAGAAGGAGTTTGAATCTTGTGGAGCACTTGGATGGTCGTTTAGAACTTGAGCATTCACCTCCCAAAGCTCCACACCCTCTCTTTTTATAGAGAGGGATGATTTCTTCCCGTTGGCCGCCACCAGTCGATTGCTGCCCTTGGTAGTCAACTGCCGCCACTCCAAAGGCCTCCGAACATGTCGGATCCCGACCGTTGTAGTCCAACTGAACACTTGGCAGTCGACTGATGGACCTCATCAGTCGACTGCTGCCTCCGTAGTCGACTGCCTAGTTGGCTACGAGCGGTTCTGTTCCTGCGACATCCTTTGGCAGTCGACTGCCATTCCATGGCAGTGGACTGCTAGGCATAAACCCATCAGTCGGATACTAGTCGAACACACTCGACTCAGAGCAATCGACTGCCATTACATGGCAGTCGACTGGTGCCGTGTGAAACTCAAACTTAACATAAGTTTGAGCTTCTGGTGGTCGGGTAAACCTTAACCCTTGCGGTCAAGTCTCCGACATTCAGCCATTCGGCCAAGTTCATCTAATGAGCTACTTACATTTCACTCATTCTCTCATCTCACTCGAAGTCCCTCGCCGAAGCTCTCTTCGTTCGCGGCCATGTCCCTCGGCAGCATCAGGAGCACGAATCTACAATGCTCCTTCGCGTCTCTTGCCTCCGAAGTCTGCTTCCTTGACTTCACTTCAAGTCATCTCGTCCGGCGGTCCCTCGGATGCTCCAAGCGCACGGCTTCCGCAAAGTCATCGTTCACCGACTCAAGGACCGAGGTTGTGAGGGTGAACCCGCCACGGCTCCATGTGCGAATTACTAAGTCATGCAAGACTCCAACGCACATATCAAATAACAATACCAACCTAACTTAAACCCTTTGCCACACACATCAAAACCTTATCATGGCAAGAGATTGCCCTAACAAGTTGAAGAAAAACCAAGTTGCTCATCCGCTCAAGTTGAAGAAGAGAGTACATCATCATTCCAAGAACTTGAGGAATTAGAAGTTGAGAGATGCTCAACATCTGAGGAAGAGGTAGAAGAATTGGAGGATTCCTTCACCTCTAGGATTGAGGGGGATGAGAGACCTTTCATACCGGAGGAAGAGTAAGAAGAATCTTCTACATCCGGAAGAGATGAAGAGAAAGAACATGATTCCTCTACCCCTATAGGTAATTCAAGTGCATTGGTTAAAAATAAAAATAATATTACATGTTTTGAGTGTAGGGAGCAAGGACACTACAAAAGTAAATGCCCAAAAAGAGTCAAGAAGACTCGACCAACACCAAAAGTCAATGAGAACCCAAAGGACGTTGGTGCCCATATACGCAAAGGCAAGGAACATGGGGTGTGATTCAAATGCAATCAAAAGGGGCATTATCGAAGCCAATGTCCTAGGGGGAGTTACTTTAAGAAGGACAAGGGAGGAGCTACAAATGTAGGGGGAGCTTCTAAAGCAAACTCTAAGGTATCATTTATTAATGCACATTCAAATTTTAATGTCAAGAAGTATGCTAGCAAGGTATCACATATTAATAATTTTCTTGCTATTCATCATGATAAAAATCATGCTAAAAACAAATACCTCTGTTTAGGTGCTAAGGGTTGTGAGATAAGTGATGCACGCGAACGCGACCTCAAATCTCACGATGGGAACCGTCGAGGACTCGAAGCGCACACTCAACGCCTGTAAGTGCACAAATATCGTCAAGTAATAAAAATATTATCGATCCCACAGGGACTGAGATTCGAGTACTGATTGGTTTAGTGGACGTTATTGTTCGGAGTTCCGTTCTAATGGTTGTGATGACGAGGGTTGTCGACGGTCCTAACTCTAGTATGGTGTCACACGGAGGAAGAGAAGAGTTGCTACGAGTATTTTGAGGGAATTCTAGGATTTCAGTTTCGCTTGTGTGTCACAGAACACGCTATCAATTGGGTATTATCTTGACGTCTAACTATGGTCTTGTGGAAGGGACATCATAAACTTCCATGATGAGCCTTCACATCTATCGGGAACTACCTCTGCCATACCAGGTCGACCCCTAGCTTTAGGACGGGATAGGCGGTATGAGGATGCCAGATCAATCCTTATGACGAGTCGGAACGTGTCCCGTTTCCGACTCTATCACACCCTTCTATCTATGATTATCGAAGATGAGGCCAACCCCTAGGTTTCTCCTTAATTCTCCTAAATCTTTGATATGTGGGCTGTCACCCCTCGTATTGGCTACTCACAGTAAATAGAAGACCAAAACAAATAGCTATCGATCTAAACAATCACCAATTGCAAATATGATTTCAAGGACATAAATATATTTGAAATAACATGTTCTACGCACACAAACTACTCCCTAATCCTAGAATAGGAGAATCTACTCCATAAATACGCAAAGAGAAACACAAAGCATATTAGAATTCATAGAAATAATGTAAACTGCACAAAGAAAGTGAATTACAATGCACTTTGGCTCTCCTCTTTGGCATTGATGTGCAAAACTCGATTCTCGAGCTACCTTCTTCCTCCCCATTACGAGTTCCTGAACCTTTTTAGGGTGTCAGAGTATTTTTCGAACTATCGTTCCTCCCCCTAGGGTTTGGCCGTAGCTTCCTTTATATAGACATCAGACCGGATCTCCCTGAAACTTGGAAAATAATTGAATCGCGTCCAAATCGCCCAGCGCCACACAACCGTGTGGATTCACACGGGCAAGCCGTGTGGATTCACAAGGCCAGGGTGTGTATCCTTCTATTCTAGGTGCCAAATGTCTTCTTTTCGCTCTAAAAGTGTGCCATTTTCCCCATAGAATGTTGTCCTGCACACAAGACTATAAAGAGCAGATCTCCGAACTAGAAAATAGGAAATGCATGCAAAATAAAGTGAAATATGCAAAAATCAAATATAAAATGCAACGGGATGTGAGCGAAAACTACTCCTAAAACCCTATATATTTTGCTCACATCAATTAGATCCAAGGACAAATCTAGAACCAACAATCCTAAACTATTCTACCTAAGGAAACCATTAGGAAGTTAGAGAACAACCTAGGCATCAACCCTAAATGGACTAGATATGCCTAGGAAGAAGAATATCTCAAGAGTTAATGAAAAATCAAAACTTGAGATATTAGAAATTGAAAATCAAACCTTGAGGTCAAGGCTTGAAAATTAGAAAAGACCCTTTATAAGATGAAAAATTCAATTCGAGGATCTAATGGGAAAAACTTAAGTGTTGGTAGGAAAGATTTAGTTAAGGGTAAGGAAGGTTTGGGTCACAAGCTTAAGCCCAAGAAGACTATACAAACCTATCACAATGCTCCATTTAATTTTAGAACAAATCATAGGTCTAGGAAAACCAAGGTCACAAGAGAGGACATCCCTAGAGTTGACCATGGTAGATGTCTAGTGGCTAAGATTTCAAAGAAACCTAGGAAAGCCACTAACAAGGTTACAAGGGGAGTTACCCCTAAGGTTAATCTAGATAAGACCAAAATGACCAAGGCTTCAAAGCCTAGATGGGTCATTAGGAGGGTATCTAGGGAGGTCATCCCTAGTGAATACCTAGTTAACCCAATGAGCTCAAATAGGTTTTGGGTTCCTAGGAGCGTGATTACCTTACACTAGATGGGTTAGGGTGTGTCAACTTGAATTGGTAAGGTAGTTAACCTAACCAAAGCAAAGTTGGCATCTTAGGTCATTTTCAATGTTATGTGATACCATAGAAATGAGATTGATATTTTAATCCTAAAGGAATTTGGAATGTGCCAATAGAATTTAAGAATGTTGAAAAATTGATCACAATTGGAACAAATAGGTTTTAGAGTCATAGTGTGTCATTTTGGGTTTTTGGCACACTTGAGAATTTGAGTTATTATGTCAAAATAGACATAATTCTATAAAAAGGTAAATTTGCTTTAAAACTTAGGTATTCTACACCATTGTATTTTATATATTTGTCATGTTTTATTTGCCTTGCCATGTCATGACATCATATTTCATTTTATCATATAAAATGTCATGATTAATACTTAGGTTATTTTGTCATTTTGTATTTAGGCTTATGTTTATGTCATGACATCATGATTATTGGCTATGCTTTAAATTATGCACATTCTTATGCCATGATCATCATTCATGCATTTAGGTTAATAAAATTGATTTAAAGACAATGACATGATTTGAAGTCCCATGATAAGGGAATCAAATAGAGTTGCCTAGATAAAATGCATGAGACCTTAGTTTAGAAAGAAAAAAAACCCACATCTCACAAAGACATTAAATTGACATGTGTGTATTGATACACCCTAGACATATGTGAGATGTTAGGAAAATGAGTTAAGTTCAAGGTGCATAGATGTTGCATCTAGATGAACACAAACTCATAATATAATATGGATGAATCATGAGGAAATCTAATGTACAATGCATATAAATCTATCACATAGACCATGGTTCAAAATAAGGTTTTAAAATCATTTTGAAAAATCTTGGTGTAGTTTATCTTTTGATAGAAGTCATCATTGATGAAGTTGATACAAAGTAGGCCAAAAACACTGAAGTTATCAATGGTTTTGAACCTTGTATCAATCTCACAATTTAATAGGTATTTTTATATAAAAATATTTTTCACTCATAATGATTGACATAAGTATTATACGTATGAATTTTTATTATTTTCAAATTTCATATAATTACTTATGAATTATCCAAATTTGATTTTTGAACCTGATTTTTGCACATTGTAGAAATCAGTCGACTGTTGCTTTGGGAAGTCGATTGGTTTATGACCTAGTCGACTGATGAAGTTGACTTCGACTAGATAAGATTTGTTTAGTCATGCATCATCTATTTTAGGCTACCCTAACTACTCCTAAACCTAGGATATGCTTTGAAAAGCATTGGAAGGGTGAAAATTCATTAGAAATGAATTAGGAGAGGTGTTTAGGGTGAAAGTCAAATTTTAAGGAGGTGAAAGTTCAATGTTTAATCTTTGCTCTTAATTTCGATTGTTTAGTATTCTTATTGGCTTAGGAACTCTCCAAGGACATTGTTGGTGCAATGGTCAAGGGGCAGTAAGCCTTTAGGGGGGAGATTATTCATAAAGAGTTGATGGATTGAGCTTTTCCTCAAAGAGGGATAAATGAAGGGTTTGTGTTAGAAAACCCTCATTGTGCTCACCAAAGGGGAGAATTGGAGAAGTGAGGATTGCCTCTCATTTAGTGATATAGGACTTATCATTATAAAGAGTGAAGGCATCCTATATGTTTTTGGACTAAGGGGGAGAATATAAGATCTCATTGGTATATGAGACATTGATACCCTTGGTGGTCTTTTTGATGTATACTAAAGGGGGAGAAGTGAGGTTTAAGTTAGGTAAACCTTCACTATGCTTTGGCATTGGAAGTGTTTAAGTTTAGGTTATTGTTAGCCTAACTTAAAGGTATTGTTAAACATCAAAAAGGGAGATATTGTTGGTGCAATTGGCCTAGGTCACGATTGACTTGACTCAAGTTTGACTCGAGTAGTATTTTGATGTTTGACAAAACGATTGATAATGTGATTATCATGGGAAGTACAAGAATGGTCTTGGCATTTGAGAAGTCCAAGTCATGTGTACTTGGCAAGGAAAGTCCAAGTCATGGGTACTTGGCAAGGAAAGTCCAAGTCATGAGTACTTGGCAATTGAGAAGTCCAAGCATGAGTCTTGGCATGGAAAGTCCAAGCATGGCTCTTGGCAAAGGAAAAGTCCAAGCATGGGTCTTGGCAATGGAAAGTCTTAATCATGGGTACTTGGCAAGAAAAGTCGAAAGGTATAGTTTTGGTGGCATAAGTCCAAGTGTATAGTCTTGGCGGCGTAAAGTCCAAGTGAACTTTGGCGGTGAAAGTCCAAGTATGCATTCTTGGCAACTGGGAAGTACAAGGGTATGATATTGGCGGCGTAAAGTCCAAGCATGTAGTCTTGGCAGCATAAGTCTAATGTTTGGCAGTGTAAAGTCCAAGCATAGAGTCTTGGTAGCATAAGTCCAAATGTACCTTGGTAAAGGACCTAGTTAGCATGACAATAGCTGATAAAAGCACCTGAATGCTAGGGCGAAGGATGAACAAGTCATGGATGAATTGGAGGGATCTGAGAGGCATGAGGTCGATGGAGGTGGTTAGAAGGCTTAGGTCTAGACTATGAGTGTGTATCAAGTATGAGGGGATCATACTTGGGTTAAACCTCATGGTTGAAGTTTGCCAGTTGGTTGATGGCTTTAGCCAGTTGACTGGCCGAATGTTTGACACTTGGAAGCCTAGTTGACTTAGAGCAGTCGACTGGGGTTATGCCCCAGTCCACTGATCAATTAGTCGACTGAGGATCGACTATTGGTCTATGGATCTGGAAGTCGACTGCTAGGATTGAGCAGTCGATTGGTCCACAACAGTCTACTGCTAGAATATAGCAGTGGACTGGAATTAAGTGGCCAAGGCATAGATTGTTGGACAGTTGACTGCTAGCCCATGACAGTCGATTGGTGGCTATGAGCAGTGTCACACCCAGAGAGTATGCCGAGCCGAAAATAATCGGACAACATCTCCCCTATACGTGATACAATTTCCTGATATACAAAAAGCCTTTCGGCCACAATCACATAACATATATATGGACATAATCCAATAAACACAGCAGAAGATACTGACAAATAATAAATACATAATGACTCAACTATGCACTCCGGAGTGACTTGACACAACAAGAACCATAATAGAAACCACATCAAAAAGTCAAATACATACAACAAATCCATAACCACAAATACAGAAACGATACAGGATAAAATCCCAAAACAATAATACAACAGAATACCACAAATCGTAGTAAACATCCATCCGTTCGGTGTGAGATGGGATCAGTTGGCGGAGCTCCGAACATCCAAGGAATCTTCTACCTGTTACCTGGGCGACAGGAAACCCAGGGTCCGGAGTGGTGAGTATAAACTCAGGAGTAATATATAGAAAGTGCATGAACAACATACAGGGATATAAAGATCTACAAGTATACATGTTAAGATCTACAGGTATACAGAATGAGTCTAATAGACATACAGTCCTAAATATACTAAGTAACCACAGTATAGTCATACTCAATGCGTATACTAAACTGATCAACTGAACATGAAGTAATGTACTAACATACCTGACGGTCTTCACAACGTACCTGACAGTCTGCACCACCATAAGCTATATCATCCTGAACAGGTATATAATAACATAACCCATATGACATACAAGGTCAATCCCATACCTGACCAACACTCAGACATATGAACAATATATAATCACATGTAATAACATCCCGGTCCATACCACACTATGACATGACGCTAATCAAATGCATATAACAGTCTGGACCAATACATATATCATGCTCAACACACAACAGTATATAATATACAAATGGCATGTATCATGATGTACAAGCATATGCAACAATCATAGCTCAATCAAATGCAACATCTCACAGACATATGTAAAACATATATCAAATATATGCATACATATATATCAGCAATGCACTTGTATGGCCATGTCTACGAACCCATCCAACCACGACCCCAATATGGCCTGGGTGGCATGACATGACAACTATCCCGACTCCAGCCGCCACCACTCTTGAGTGATCGAGTTGGGTAGTATGAAATAGTAGCTAGCCGCCATAGAGCTATATGCTACTCACACGGGGATTCCTGCTGCTAGCCGCTCCGTCCCTACCGATGAGTAGATGAGCACCGCACCTAGGACAACTGCACATCACACGACCACCGTCTATAGTGGGTGAGTGCGCTAACTACCACTCCGCACAGTGGCTAAGTGTGCATCTCCAACTACCACCATCCAAAGTGGTCGAGAACGACACGCACAATAATGCTCTCCACTCAACCCTGCTACCACTACCCCGAGTGGCCGGGGAGGCAGGATGACTAATGATCCTCTCAACCACAAGGGAGACTTAATCACCAGCATGCATGCAATGTAATGATGCATAGCTCCATACATGTATCCTCACAACACTCCCTATCCCACCGGGAGTCTTGATCAACAAAAAGTCAACTATACAAGGACTACTAATCCCCAAGACTCTCTCTCTATCACTCGGAGAGTCATACACATCTGACAGTCAACCACGCTAAGACCTCTAGTCCGTAGCGAGATACAATCGACCGTCCATATAACCATACACAGACACATAATCCATAATGGATATACCATCACGCTAGGACCTCTAGTCCATAGCCACATACTGACAACCACACACTTATCTATGCACAAACAACTAGATCCACCATAGATGCACAACTAATAAGTGTACGATACAACAATCGACTCCATAATCTAATCTATCACCTAACTCTAGTGATGTAACACAGTAACCCAATATGAGGTCACAAAGATAACTCTAACCACATGTACTTACTGAACATCCAACAGCTAACACACAATAGGGTTTATAGTTCATATCCATGATAGATAAACGATGAAGTAACAACAATATATCTCAAAGGTCAAGGCTAAGTACAAGCACATGATTAAATAAGAGTGGATCTAAGATCAAAGGTATCATCATATGTCCAAATTCATGCACTGGAATTAGTCAGAACTACTTGACCAGGGTAGATATTATCCACCTGATACGAAGCTCGAATAATCCTCATGGTCGTGGACCTGCTTCGTATCCCAAACCTGCACATAATAACAAACAATGATTAAGTACAAGTATCCAACAAATATACAAACTAAACACTATATCGTTTCTATACTCGCATCCTTTCCTCGTCTACGAGTTAAAAACCTCGATTATCCCAATCCGATCCACCATAACCCAACACACAATAAATCCACACAATCATCAACGCTCAGAACAATCCAGGCTTACCTCAATATCCAAATCACCACAGCCAATCCATTCACACACTAAATTCTCCATCCCCCGAGTATATCACAACCTACATAGATCAATTGACATCCATAACTAAATCATTAACATCAAATAGAAACACCACATACAACACCATCGTTCACAGCCATGGCCCAACAATACAACATCATCCCAGACCTGGAAACAACATCCACAAAACAGGTAAAGGGAAAAACACAGGGATTATACCCAATTTAACTTCACCACTGCATCAACCCCCTCAAATCAACCGAGACCCTTGTTCACAACCATGATCTCACCACATACTACATAGCAATTAGCATATGACATAATAGATAACAAAGCTTACCGGTTCTAGATCTCCGTCGACAATCCACTCCTCCTCGTCCCTTGCTCACCGATGGAAGTCCCACCTCCTAACACTGATTTGAGCTACCGACAGTGAGACTCACAACAACATAGATTCAATCCAAATCAAGGAAAGAAAATTTCCTACTCACCGAGCTCAACACTCCACTGGCAGCCCCCCTTTTTATCGGTGAAATCAACCCCAATCACTGCCAACCACATATCTAAGCTAAGAAACACCATCCACAACTAGATCTAAGGAAAATGATGGTGAAACCCATCTCTAGACCACCGACATACCTTGATTGGTAGCTCACTACCGCGGCGACAACATAGCCCGTCCGTCAAAGATATCGCCGAGATCCCATAGGCGAGAACCCACTGATCCTCCACCGGAGATCGACCAAGGTGGCGGCACCATCGTCTGCTCTCACCGGGACATCGACAAACTGAGGAGGAAGCGACACGATCATGGCCAAAGAGGAGCGATGCGGAGAAGAGGAGAAACAGAAATCGCGAACGGGGATGTGGGTGAAGCCGACGCAGACGGATGTGGGTCAGGTTTGGGTTCGAGTGGTTTTTAAAAGCCGATGGAATAGGTTCAGCTAACTCAAGTCTAGCCTAAGTTTAACCCAACCATCTATTTAAGCTTAAATCATCCTCATATGGTCTCCTTTTGAATCTGAAAAAATTTCTGTGAACTCCTGAGAAATTATATAAGACAATTTCTCCATTAACAAGGGGTATTTTATTCTATTATTATTATTTTTTTCCCATATCTTATATTTTCCCCCACTAATAAAAATTTATGGATTAGCCATTGTTAGGCAACGACTAAGTGACCAGTCGACTGCTGAATAAGAGAAGTTGACTATTAGGCAGAAATCCTGCCCGAGGTGTTCTTTATAAGTAGCTCGAAGGGGAGGCAGATGACTACCAATTCTTGAGCTTTTAGGAGAGATTTTGCTACTGCATTCCAGATCTTCCAAGGCATTCAAAGCAACCAATAAACAAGTGAACAAAAGCAAACTTCTTCTAATGTGTTCTTTGCATTTCTTGTATTAGCTTTTGTATATTATTGTATTTGGTTGTTTCCTTGTTTATTGTTGTAAACATTTATATTGTACGAGGTTTCTCCACCTCCAGATTGTATTCCAAGAAGGAGACGAGGTTTAGTGGAGTAGACACAAAAGCTCGGTCGTGGAGTAGGAACTGTAGGTTCTGAACCACGTAGAATCCTTCGTGTTGTGCTTGTGTTATTGTTTTCATTTATTATTTGTATTTATATTTGTATTTCGGTGTGCTAACAATAATTGTAGACAAGCATGTGATTGAAAGCAAATAAATCATGAAAAACAATATTCACCCCGTCTCTAGCGCAACCATATCAGTCCCTACACATCTATCATTTTCACTTATCAACCACCACAGAATCTCAAACCGACATAAAATATTTCTCCATAGGAATTTGATGACCACCCCTTCCATGACCTTGACTAATAGTTCTACTTCTACCTATTTGGACAAATAATCCATTGATACAAGTAAGAATTTTTTCTACAATGGGGTCGACAACATTGGTTCTATTGAGTCCATCTCCCATTGATCAAAATGACATGCAACCATCTTAGTGAGCCATTGAACATACTCCTACAGAGTTTTAGTTGAGTGTTACTTCAAATCGAAAAGACTAAAAGTAGTATGCAGGTATCTTTTGCAAGTAGCAAAATGACGAGACAAAATAGAACTTAACTCATCGAAAGAATTCAAAGAGTTAGGCTTCAAGGTGCAGAACCTTTTCTGTACAAGACCTTCCAAAAATGTCACAAAAACTCGACACTTGATAGCGTTTGAATACTATGGAGCAATGTTGCATTCTCGAATATGCACAAGTGCTTTTCCACATCAATAGAACCATCATATTCCCCAATATATGGGGAGGCAACTCTCCCAACAAAATATCCTTCGTAAAGGGGGTATGCTTCTTATGTGGCATGCTCTAGGGCGATTGATCCTCGTCAAGTTGCTCCCCTAGGGATCAAGGTATTGACTGAGGAGATGTCCTTGCCTTGTGAGGACCTACACCCTCTACCACTTCTTAAGGATAACCAAGATCCTCCTTAATTAGTTGGTTGATTTATTGTTGGATTGTCCTAGTGAGAAAGTACTTCTTTGATGGTATTTCGAATAAATTGGTTATGGTACAAAGAAGAAAATACATCTTTTGAAGTAGAAGCATGGGAAGAAGGCCCTTGTTGTCGTGAGTTCCTTCGTGTAGGAACCATCGTTAATGTCTTCACTTAGATTTCCAACAAATGATGCCAATTATGTTCCAGCAGAAGAGTGATATCCTTTCAAGTGCTTTCGATCTTGCTACATGTTAGGTGATGGAGATCACTTCCCAAAGTTAACACAAAATTAGAGGGTGTTGGTTTTGTTAGTAATATATGAGAGATGTCCTAAGGCAATCGTCTTATGTATGAACCATTTATATGATAAATGAAGATTCACTATTTGAGTATACATGTTTAATGTATTTGATTGGATCTTAAACTCATTTACTGAATGTCCACGATACGATTCACATCATGAGAGAATTTGTGATTGGATCACAACTAGTGAGTATCTCTACATGTGTAATTGTGATGTATCGGAATTATCCCTAGTCGATGAATTGATGGATTTGGACACCATCAATTCTGTCGAGACTAGCATGAGGTATACTCCTTGGTGTATCCAAGCAGCTGATTCTCACTGTCTGGAGACATAGTGATGTCCGGAGTTAATCGTGGATGCTAGTTATGGTAACTAGTTCATTGGAGTGACCAACCGTAAGACTTCATATGGTTCTCTGCATATATAGATATGTCAATGAAGTTCTTACTGTGGCTTAAGTGCGATGTTCCTTTGACTTGCGGTATTCAAGTCATCTTGATCATGGAGACTTATGCTTTGACATCTTAAGCAAACATCTCAGGAGATGTGGACCCGGATGATTGGGTATATGTCAAGTGATCGAAGGTGTTTGAATAGCCTATAAAGGATTCACCACTCCTTGCGAGGAGATGTATACCCATGGCCTCTCGTCGGATTGTTACTAAAGTCTTTGGCCAAAGCATTACATGTTTAGAGTAAAGTACTCTTCGATACATGTGGAGTAACTAGAATCCGTAGGACGAGGAAATGATACTTGGGCTAGGTGTGACGTAGTCAGCCTAGTGGGGACTGACACAATAGACCATGTCCTGAACCAAGTGGCTATAAGATGAGTGAAGGGAATGGGGCACGATTCATTCGAGCTACTGAAGGGTTTCAGAAATAGTTCTGGATCAACCGTTGATCTTTTCGGTTAATTGGGGATCATGATGTACTACTAGGTGCCACTCATGATCGTTCTATAATTAAGGGTTAATTATAGACGGCCAACATAAACCGAGAACCTATTTGGTCACACGCACAACGAGTGTAATCCAAAGGATTTAAAACGAGCTTGAGAATGGGATTCTCAGACCGAGAGAAACTATGTTTGGTTGGACCAAACATAAAGCGAGCATGAAATTGTTTCAAATGCAATGGAAGCGTGGATGGGCCGTGTCTTATGAAGACATAATGGATGGACCAAAATGGTTTGGTTCTAATCCAATGGATGAGAATAAACCAAAGGGTTTGGTTTATTTTAAACGAATGAACCAAAAGTTGGTTCGGTTCGTTTTAACTTAAAATAAACCATCATGGTTTTGTTTATTTTAACTTATCTTAATGGAGAGGGTTAACGGGCTTTATGGATATGATCCATTAACCATTAAGAGAATTAGTTCTCTATAAAATAGGGCTTAAACCCTAATCCAAAGCTCTAATCAAGTTTTGGCCGCCCAACATAATTGCCGCCCACCTCCTTGGAGTTTTCGGCGCCCAACCCTAAAGTGTCGCCGCCCAGCTTTTGTGCCGCCGTCCAAGTCATTGCCGGCGACCAAGCTTCAGCCGGTGAACACTCCGGCGACCCTCCGGTGATCTCCTATAGGTTTGGCATCAAGGTGAGTCTTTTCTTTCCTTGGTTGGCCGGCGCCTATATCCTCCACCAAGCTGTCCAGTTTTCTGGACAGCTTCTTCTCCTCTCGTCGGAGCGTCGTTTGGACGACGGTTAGAGCTCCGACAGCAGCTAACTTAACGGGGATTCAATCTCCGGTAATCCTCTGAGGTGGGGGACGAAGGATTCGTCAATTGGTTGACGAATACCTCTCCGGAGAAGCGAGTTTTGAGAACTCGTTTTAGGATCCGAATTTGGATTCGGATTGTGATCATCTCTCGATCACGTCGTCTTCAACACGAGGCTAGTAACCCGTACGAAGACGAAGCTCGTGGCTTAGCGAAGTCATCCCGAGGAGCTCGGCGTGGATACGGATAGAGACGATTCTTACGAGGATCGCCCGCTGATGCCGTTCCGCTACACGCCATACATAAGGTATAACGTAGATAATTTTCTTTTATTGCAAATTTTAATTTACGGTTATGTCTACACTTGTTGTAATATGCATGCGGTGTTGTGTGTGTTGTAATAAATATAGATTTATTATTTTTAATTGCTTCACTGTGCTCATGTTTACTAAACATGATCGAACACACACACGCCAGGTTCTAAAACCCAACAAAGGGTATCGAGCCCAAAGTTGTGTTTCAACATAATCATAAAATTGGTTTTGTGATAGTCATAATGTATTTTTGGAAATTTTCTAAATTTTGGAAATTTAGAAGTATTTATGGAAATTTTTCAATTTTGGAAAGTCTAGAAGTATTTATGGAAATCTTCCACTTTTGGAAAGTTGGAAGTATTTATGGAAATTGATATTTTCCATAAATAAAATATTTGATTAGATTCTTGAAATTTGTTTCCTAATTTAATCATGATTTGATTTGGGAAATCAAATCTTAAAATATTTTATTTCCATAAGTAGTTTTAATGATTTAGGAAATTGGTTTCCTAAATAGATTTTCCTTAATCAAATAATTCCATGAATAAAATATGTGATTAGATTTGGAAATTTGTTTCCTAATTTAATTATGATTTGATTTGGAGAATCAAATCTTAAACATATTTTATTTCCATAAATAGTTATGACATATAAGGAAATTATATACATGACATAATTGTATGCCATGTAATTGCATTAGATGCATAACATTATGCCATGCTTGTCGTGACATGTAGATGTATGCCATGTATGCCATGCCATGTAGATAATAGTTATTTGCATGCAAAGAGGATGAGACATAAAAGCCTTTAATCAATATTAAAGCCTACACCTTCCATTAATATGGTTAGAACCAGAGTTCTGTTTCTTGTTTGGGTTGTTGACTTTCCACTCAAGCCCTCGAACTGAATATGTTCAAACCATGGAATAGTTTAATACTAATATGGTAAGAGTCGGAGGTCAATCGTTAGCTTTGGTTGTTGGACTTTCTCCAAGCTGGGCTAATTGGTTGAATGCTCTAACCATATTAAAACTATGTCGATTAATGGGTTGGCTTTAACTGTGGACTGCTTGTTGGACTCTCTCAAGGTCGATGTAAAGGGAGGTGAAGTTGGGTGCTATGCATATGATGCATACTTGTTAATGTGTTAACAACCCGATGTATGTGTGAACATTCAATTAGTTGATAGCACATTGTGATAGTTGCATATACGGGATATGCAATCGGTATAGATGATACCTACCGTCGTAGTTATGAATGGCTTGTTGGACTCTCTCCAAGGTTGTTCATAACTATGATGGATATCGACCCATTCGGAGATGGACCTACAATCTCGAAGTGATTTTGGGGTTTTGAAATTCGAAAAATGAATGGGATTTATAAATGTATATTGATGCATTTTAAAATCATTTTCTCATATATGCTCGTTTTGTATTTCTAGGTCAATAAATTGATCATAGCGTCTTTAAATTTGCGCACTATTTTGGATTGAACAAACCGACCGGGCCTAACTTCTGGATCGCTTAGAAACACGAGAATTGTTCTCAAGCGGAAAAGCTTGCATATGTCCTTGAAGAGCCTCTTCTGGCCGTCCTAAGGGCGATGCAACTCAGACCAAATGTTGGTCTATCGAAGCATGTGGCGGTCTGGTGGCGGAGTTGCATCATGCTAGCGATATGGTACTGGATACTAACACTATGGTCTTCCATCTTCATGAGTTGTTCGATGAGCAAGCGAGATCCGAAAGGTTCGAGGTCTCTAGGCTCCTCTTCACCACGAAGATGCAAGAAGGTTAAATGCAGTAGTGCGGTTTGTGCTAAAGATGAGCGGGTACATCAGCGGCTAGCTACCCTCGATTTTGTGATGGATCATGAGTTAAGTATTGACTTAGTGCATTGTTTGCCCAAGAGTTTCTATTTGTGATGAACTATCGGATGAACAAATTGAATCCACCATTCAGAGCTCCTCGATATCTTTGAATCTTGTGGAGCCTTACGCGAAGCATGAGGAGAAGGCGGTTACATTGTTGATTCCTCAAAGAAAGGTTCTAAGAGGAAGGCAAAAGCGAGAAGAAAGGAAAGAAAAAGGCAAAGAAGAAGCGGAACCCGGATAAAGGGCACTTGCCATCATTTGTGGCAAGGAAGGCCTTGTGAAGAAGCTGCAAGATTTATCTTGAGTCCATGAAGAAGAAGAAGGCATCCGATGCCCCATCCTCTTGAGTATCTTCATTATTGATTGTCATTCTATTTCCTTAGACACTTGGGTATTGGATCTTGGGTGTAGCTCACATATATGTAATGACATCTGAGGCTAAGGAATAGAAGAAGACTTGTCGGAGAGTCAAATTTGCGAGTTGGCAATGGAGCAGGTTCTTTGCTGATGCCATCGGAACTTATTCTTTGAAGCTCCTAGTGGACTAGTCTTGGAAGCTGGACAATTGCTATTATGTTCCTTCTCTAATAAAGAACATTGTTTCTATTTCACCTTAAATAGAAATGGTTTCCATTTAACGTTAGTAACAATTGTTGTTATATAACTTTGAATGGCGTACTTTATGGAACTGGAACTTTGAGTAATGGCATTTATACGTTGGACGTATCCAGTGACATTTTCAATATCGAAGCGAGCAACACGCGTGCTCGAAAGGATAATCACATAGACTCCTATATGTGGCATTGTCGTCTTGGCCATATAAGCAAGAAACGCATGTCCGAATTACACCGATGTGGAATTCTGGAATCGTTTGAATTGGATTCATACGATACATGCGAATCATGCTTAAAAGGCAAGATGACTAAGTTACCTTTTACTGGAAAAGGTGAACTAGTGGGAGAGTTACTAGGTCTAGTACATACTGATGTATGTGGACCTATGTCAACTCAAGCTTTAGGAGGCTATAACTACTTCATTACCTTCACCGATGATCACTCACGGTTTGGGTATGTGTTCTTGATGAAACACAAGTCTGAAGCCTTTGAAAGGTTCAAAGAATTCAGAAATGAAGTAGAGAAACAACATAACAAAAGTATTAAAATACTTCGATCGGATCGAGGTGGTGAATACTTAAGTTAAGAGTTTCTTGATTATCTGAGAGACAATGACATATTGTCTCAATGGACTCCGCCCTATACACCACAGCATAATGGTGTATCTGAGAGGCGTAACCGGACCTTGTTGGACATGGTCAGGTCAATGATGAATCATGCGACTCTTCCCAAGTCCTTTTGGGGTTATGCACTTCAGACAGCTGTTTACTTGTTAAACAGAATGCCTACCAAGGTAGTCTCAACTACTCCATATGAGATATGGAATGGTAAGAAACCTCATGTATCTTACTTGAAGATATAGGGTTGTCCTGCTTATGTAGGTGTTATGTCGGACAAATTGGATGCTAAGTCTGATAAATGTCTATTTATTGGATACCCTAAGGAAACAAGGGGTTACCAATTCTATCATCCTGTGGAACAAAAGGTGTTTGTTTCAAGGCATGCTGTGTTTCTAGAGACAGAGTTTCTCTTGCAAGAAAACAGTGGGAGTATCGTCGAGCTTGAGGAGGCTCGAGAGACTCAAATAGACATTGATGAGATACCTGGTGAAGCACAACAGCCGACAACTCATAGTGATGAGCAATCGGCTGGACCTATTGTAACACTACATCTTCGTAGATCTGGTAGAACACGCAATATTCCTGAGAGATATGGATTTCTCGTAAGTGAATCGAACGACGTGTTACTCATTGATGATGAGGAGCCTACCAGTTATGAAGAAGTGCTGACAAGTTCAGAAAGGGATAAGTGGCTTGGTGCCATGAAGTCGGAAATGGATTCCATGTATGAAAACCAAGTTTGGAACTTGGTTGACCCACCTGAAGGCATAAAGCCTATAGGGTGCAAGTGGGTTTTCAAGAAGAAAACCGACATGGATGGTAATGTGATTACCTATAAGGCTAGATTGGTGGCGAAAGGATATCGAAAAACAAGGTGTTGATTATGGCGAAACCTATTACTTTGTAGCTATCTTAAATCCATTCGGATGCTCTAGCCATAGCGGCTCATTATGATTATGAGATATGGCAGATGGATGTGAAAACAACTTTCCTTAATGGAAACCTGCTCGAGGACGTGTATATGATACAGCCTGAGGGTTTCACATCGGTTGATAAAACCAAGGTATGCAAATTGCGACGATCCATTTATGGATTGAAGCAAGCATCGAGGAGCTGGAATATCCGTTTTGATGAGACAATCAAAAGGTTTGATTTCTCACAAAATACAGACGAAGCTTATGTGTACAAGAAGGTTAGTGAGAGTGCGATCGTGTTCTAGTATTGTATGTCGATGACATATTACTTATAGGAAGCGATGTGTCAATCTTCTGATCGATTAAGGTTTGGTTATCAAGACATTCTCCATGAAAGACACAGGAGAAGCAACCTACATCCTTGGGATTAAGATCTATAGAGATAGATCGAAGCAGTTTGCTTGGTCTTTCGCGATCTACGTATATAGGCCAAGTGCTAAGAGGTTTAGCATGTCGGAATCCAAGAAAGGTTATCCCCATCGGGCATAGGGTACACCTTTGAAGTCTATGTGTCCGCGCCGAGAAGGCGAGAGGATTTGCATGAGTAAGATTCCCTATGCATCCATAATAGGATCTATCATGTATGCTATGTTATGTCACGAGGCCCGATGTATCGTATGCTCTGAGTGTCACGGCGGATACCGATCCGATCGAGGAATGGATCATTGGGTGGTATTAAGATGATCCTTAAGTACTTGAAGAACTAAGGATGTGTTCCTAATATATGGAGAAGGGGACATGGTGATCTGCGGGTATCGGATGCGGCTTCGACGAGACAAGGATGATTCGGTCTCGATGCTGGATCGTGTTCACCTTGAATAGAAGCCTTGATGAGTTAAAAGTTCCAAACAAGAGATCAGAGCGGATTCTACCACCGAGGCGTAATATATTGCACGGCAAAGAAAGGAAGCGGTTTGGATCAAGAAGTTCGCTCATGAACTTGGTGTGATTCCGCCATTGTTGAAGCAATACCGGCTCATCGCGACAACAATGGAGCAATTGCACAAAGCGAAAGAGCCAAGGTCTCATCAACGATCCAAACATGTGCTTCGCCGCTATCATCTTATCAGAGAGATCATCAGTAGGAACGAAATATAAATCGAGAAAATTCCCACTGAAAGGAACTTAGCGGATCCTTTGACTAAAGCATTACCTCAAAATAAGTTTGAGGGTCATGTTAGTGCTTATGGTATAGGATACCGTAGCGATTGGCATTAGGCCAAGTGGGAGTCTGTTAGTAATATATGAGAGATGTCCTAAGGCAATCGCCTTATGTATGAACCATTTATATGATAAATGAAGATTCACTATTTGAGTATACATGTTTCATGTATTTGATTGGATCTTAAACTCATTTATCAATGTCCATGATACGATTCACAAAGATGAGAGAATTTGTGATTGGATCACAACTAGTGAGTATCTCTACATGTGTAATTGTGATGTATCGGAATTATCCCTAGTCGATGAATTGATGGATTTGGACACCATCAATTCTGTCGAGACTAGCACGAGGTATACTCCTTGGTGTATCTAAGCAGCTGCTTCTCACTGGCTGGAGATATAGTGATGTCCGGAGTTAATCGTGGATGCTAGTTATGGTAACTAGTTCATTGGAGTGACCAACCGTAAGACTTCATATGGTTCTCTGCATATATAGATATGTCAATGAAGTTCTTACTGTGGCTTAAGTGCGATGTTCCTTTGACTTGCGGTATTCAAGTCATCTTGATCATGGAGACTTATGCTTTGACATCTTAAGCAAACATCTCCGAGGAGATGTGGACCCGGGATGATTGGGTATATGTCGAAGTGATCGAAGGTGTTTGAATAGCCTATAAAGGATTCACCACTCCTTGCGAGGAGATGTATACCCATTGCCTCTCGTCGGATTGTTACTAAAGTCTTTGGCCAAAGCATTACATGTTTAGAGTAAGGTACTCTTCGATACATGTGGAGTAACTAGAATCCGTAGGACGAGGAAATGATACTTGGGCTAGGTGTGACGTAGTCAGCCTAGTGGGGACTGACACAATAGACCATGTCCTGAACCAAGTGGCTATAAGATGAGTGAAGGGAATGGGGCACGATTCATTCGAGCTACTGAAGGGTTTCAGAAATAGTTCTGGATCAACCGTTGATCTTTTCGGTTAATTGGGGATCATGATGTACTACTAGGTGCCACTCATGATCGTTCTATAATTAATGGTTAATTATAGACGGCCAACATAAACCGAGAACCTATTTGGTCACACGCACAACGAGTGTAATCCAAAGGATTTAAAACGAGCTTGAGAATGGGATTCTCAGACCGAGAGAAACTATGTTTGGTTGGACCAAACATAAAGCGAGCATGAAATTGTTTGATGCAATGGAAGCGTGGATGGGCCGTGTCTTATGAAGACATAATGGATGGACCAAAATGGTTTGGTTCTAATCCAATGGATGAGAATAAACCAAAGGGTTTGGTTTATTTTAAAGCGAATGAACCAAAAGTTGGTTCGGTTCGTTTTAACTTAAAATAAACCATCATGGTTTGGTTTATTTTAACTTATCTTAATGGAGCGGGTTAACGGGCTTTATGGATATGATCCATTAACCATTAAGAGAATTAGTTCTCTATAAAATAGGGCTTAAACCCTAATCCAAAGCTCTAATCAAGTTTTGGCCGCCCAACATAGTTGCCACCCACCTCCTTGGAGTTTTCGGCGCCCAACCCTAAAGTGCCGCAGCCCAGCTTTTGTGCCGCCGTCCAAGTCATTGCCGGCGACCAAGCTTCAGCCGGTGAACACTCCAGCGACCCTCCGGTGATCTCCTATAGGTTTGGCATCAAGGTGAGCCTTTTCTTTCCTTGGTTGGTCGGCGCCTATATCCTCCACCAAGCTGTCCAGTTTTCTGGACAGCTTCTTCTCCTCTCGTCGGAGCGTCATTTGGACGACGGTTAGAGCTCCGACAGCGGCTAACTTACCGGGGATTCGATCTCCGGTAATCCTCTGAGGTGGGGGACGAAGGATTCATCAATTGGTTGACGAATACCTCTCCGGAGAAGTGAGTTTTGAGAACTCATTTTAGGATCCGAATTTGGATTCGGATTGTGATCATCTCTCGATCACGTCGTCTTCAACACGAGGCTAGTAATCGCGGTCGATTTCGACCATGATCTGACCAAATGAATGATGGTCGAGATCCCGACGGATTCAGGGGTTGAGCTATAGTGATCATCACTCTGGCGATGTATAGGTGCTCTAACGATCCACGGTGAAAAATGGTATGCATTTCTCATTTAAATCGGACAGCTCATAGCGAATCGCGTACAAAACGTCGACCAACATATCACTGTGCATTGCTATAGTATCCCTGCACAATGCATAGTCATGCACTTCACATTGCGCAAGATAAATATAAATAATCCTTATATATATACAATTAATCTGGAGCTGTTGCATTTAAGTTACACTATAGAGCCTTGAGTGAATTGGTGAAGATTTCAATGCAATATTACTTGATTGATATTGCTATAATATGACTTAAGAGTTGGCTAAAGGAATAATGATCAATAAGGTAGAATTTGAGGGAAGGAGTATATCATAAGGTTTGCGACCCAGCTTAATTAGATATGACCTAGGTAAAAAGACCGAGTTGATGAGTAGACAGCTCGGGGAAGGGTGAGGGAGCCTGATGGTCAAAAAAGGAGCCAAATGAGTAGCCTGGGAAAGTAAATCGGGATTAAGTAGGGAAGCAGCTAGGGAAAGTAAGGTAAGTTGTAAGTGTCTTTGCCTACTGGTTGAAACAAGGTCAAATATCAACTCGGTGGATCAAGTTGCATTGTATACACCTCAGTTTAAATAACTGGAATGGTGTAAGGTAGTTAGTCGAGAGAATAAGATGAGAGCGACTCGGGAGATAGGGTCGAGGTGAGGTACAAGCGAGAAGAGGTAACTAGGCAATAGGGGTCCCAGGGGAAGGTGAACATAAAGAAAAGGAGAAGATGCTCCTCATTGTGCTCTCCTGTGAGAGTTTGTTATGCAGTATAACAAACTAGGGCCTTTAGAGGACCCCACAAAAGATTCATACGAGTCTCCATTCACTAATATCATAACAAAATTATTCTTCAGGAGGAAAATTCCCTCCATGTGGATGAGGATCTTGGCATAACAGCTAGCCCCTAGGGTACTATGTATAAGAGGAAAGAAGGAAGGAAGGACCAGGGGATCAACTTTAGGGGAAGAAGAATTTCTACACGCAGTTTCTCTGTAGCTCTCTCTCTCCGACAGACCAGGGTAGACGAAGGAGATTGGAGATGAAGGAAGAAGACAAAGAGTTTTATTAGCTTTACTCATTCCTTCATTTTGTAGGCCTTTTTGTCTATCTATAAGAGGTTTTCTCCACCTCCAGAAGCACTTCTAAGAAGGAGGGATTTTATAGTAAATGTGTCTAGCACCAGAGCTCCTTTGAGAGCTCATTATGTGGAGTAGGAATTAGAATTCCGAACCACGTTAAATTTCTTTTCATCATTCTATGCTGCTTACTCTATAATCATCATCATCTTTTACTATTGTAGCCGGAGAAGACCCAAGATCTCTTGGACATCTTCAACTCGAAAAGGAGGTGTTGGTGCAGTGGGCAGTGGGCACCAAAGTCGAACCGGTATTTTGATTATGGCAAAAGGCTCAATAGTTAAGGGTATATTTGTTATCTTACGAGCTCAATTAAGTGTGCAGAAATGCTAAAGTTGAGCGGAAGGTCTGCGACACCCGGTGGGAACCGAGGTGGTCGGGCAACGCCAGAGGGACTTCGGAGGAAGCCGAGGTACTCGGGTGAAGACCGGAAGCGAGGCTACAAGGTAAGCTCGTGTGAAAGCGAAGCAAGGTCGTTAAGCGTAGATCCGACCCAATACCTCCAATGGAAGGTCTAGGTCGAGATCAGATGGTTAGAACCATCGTACTTTATATTTTAAGCTAACTTGTACTGCAGTCCAAAACCCTTTGACTACAGTCAACTGCTAGTCAAGTTCCAGCCTCGAGAAGAGCTCGAATTTCAAGGGGGTGAATTTGGACTTGACTCGTGTTTTGGTACAAAGGGTGATGTGGCATCAAGGTGGACATCCAAACCATCACCAAGCTTCCTTGTGGTGGACGCCCAAGATAAGGTGAGTTGGCACAAGATGGTTGGCTCCCATGATGTGGCACAGTTGAATGGCTCCAACAAGTTGGCGCCCAAGGAGGTTGGAGGTGGCACAAGGTGGTTGGATGAAACACCTCATCCTCAAGTTGGCGCCCAAGGAGGTTGGAGGTGGCACAAGGTGGTTGGATGAAACACCTCATCCTTGAGTTGGCGCACAAGAAGGTTGGAGGTGGCACAAGGTGGTTGGATGAAACACCTCATCCTCAAGTTGGCGCCCAAGGAGGTTGGAGGTGGCACAAGGTGGTTGGATGAAACACCTCATCCTTGAGTTGGGATAAGAACCTCACCTTGGACACTACCTATGTCTAAATTCATAGATCAATATCCATAAATAGACATGTTCAAGCCAAGCAAAGAACAAGAATTCAAGAGCTCTCAACACGCCGTCGTAACGCCGCTACTACTACTCACATTTGCTACGACGAAGTGCCGCCGACAACGAAAGCTACATCTTCTACTTATAAGAGTTGTCGGTATATTTATTTAAGTTCTACTTCTTTAAATTGTCTTTGTGCTTTAATCGTAACAAGGAAAGGGGGAGTGTCCCTTTGCCTTGATTTCTTTTTGTAATCGTTGCTCCTACTTCCAACGAAGAGGAGTGGTTTTAGTGAATTGCCCTCCGTACGTGATCAAGGATCACTAGGGCCGTGGATTAGCAATCGAAAGATTGTGAACCACGTAAAAATATCTTGTCTACTTTATATTTCATTGTGCATTCTCTACTTGCTTTTTACTTATTGCAAAAGTTTTTAACGACACCGTAGACGCTATTCACCCCCTCTAGCGACACTTTCGATCCAACAATTAGTATGGTAGGCGCTAAGATTCGTGAAACCACCAATCTAGCTTTGTTTTCTTTTTTTACAGATTTTTTATTTATTTATTTCTGTTTCGTATAATTATTTCACTTGCTTATCTTCTCCTACATATAGAATTGCATTAGAGGCTTTAGGATCCGGATAAGGTTGTCCTTGGTTAGATCCCGAGTAAGGTTGTCCTCCTAACTTCAACGACATTCGCATTTGATTGTTTATTTCTTTTGCAAGGTACATTTTATATATCTTTTTACTTCTCAAGACTACTAATCCAAGACGAAAGTCTTGGAATATTCTTTCGGTGTGTTTTGCAAGATTCTTTTTCGGTTCTTCTTCTTGTTTTTAAATGGCCCATCTCGAAGGGTTTAGCACCGCTTACCCCCGCTTTACAACGGTAATGACTTTCGTTATTGGAAGGGTCGGATGGAATGCTTTCTTAAAACCCAAATCGAGATGTGGATCGTAATCCAAACCGGTTTCACACTTCCTATTAATGAAGATGGTGAATCTTTGGGTTACGATCAATGGTCAAATTCCATGACAAAACAAGTAGAAGCCGATGCCAAGGCAACTCAAATCTTGCAATGTGGGTTGTCCAAGGAAGAGCTCAACCGCGGCGGCCCCTTCATTAGTGCAAAGGACTTATGGACCAAGCTAGTGGAACTACACGAAGGCACCGACGACACGAAGGTATGTAAAAGAGATTTACTTTTAAATAAATTGTATAACTTGAAAATGCAGGAAAACGAGACCGCAACTCAACTACATGCTCGTGATCCAAGACATCACAACCAACTCCATGCCATCGGACAAAAGGTCGAGAATCGCGACCTTATCGTATTCTCTTAACTCGCTTCCTAGGACCACCTTGTGGGCATCCATGGTCGATGCCTACAAGGTCTCCAAGGACCTTTCTAAAATTAGGTTAGACGAATTGTTTTCGAACTTGAATTACATGAGCAAACTAACGTGGTCGTGCCGAGAAGAGTATTGCGTTAGTGTGTTCCAAGAAGAAGAAGCCCGCAAGCCAGCCACCCCCGCAGGCAGACGACGAGACCGAATCGGAAGTAGACTCCGACAGAGCATCCGAACTAGACAATCTAGTTCGGAAGATGATCAAGAGACGAAAACGACCAACAACTCAAGGTAAGCCTAAACCTAATTCAAATACTTCTAATTTTAGATGCTATGAGTGCAATGAGTTCGGCCACATCAAGTCCGAGTGCCCAAAGCTAAAGAATAACGCATCAAAGACCAAGAAAGCGCTAAACGCTACTTGGGAGGAGTTGTCGGAGGAAGAAGACGATATCCAAGCTCTAATGGCCAAGCCGACGAGCACGACTCAAATCAAGAAGAGTCCGAGTCCGAATCCGGCGATGAGCTTCCATTCAAGACAAGCCACGGATCCGTATCCGGTTCAAAAGAATCATTAAGGGTAAGTCGGTCGTTACTTAATACTTTGTATGGTGCAATTAAAATTTTAAATTAGATACTAGCTACGTCCTCGTCCAAGGTCGAGACCCTAATTGAGGAGTTTAACCTTCTCAAACATGAGGTCTCCCTAACCTATTCGACTACTCTTATTCAAGAGGAGTACTCAACTCAAGTTGAAAAGCTTGAAGTTGAGAACTCGCTTTGAAAACACAAGTCAAGACCTTAGGAACACGTTGGAAAGGTTCACTTTGGGATCCAAGGGACTTGACCTCTTACTTGGATCACAAAGGGCCGTGTACAACAAGGCGGACTCGGGTTTAACTCAAATACAACCAATAAGTCATATATGTCTATAGTAAACCAACATAAGAAAAATGTCCAAGCATGGGTCCCTAAGACCACTTTGATTTCAACTTTAGGATCTAACATGTATTGGGTTCCCAAGGACCAAATTCACTATGTGAATAGACCCACTCGATTCAATGGTCCAGGGGGAGCCAATACAAAATGTATTTTTGTTAAGTCTTAGAAATTGCATGCTTAGTTTTTCCTTTATTTTTAGAATGGTTAGATAGGACTCATAACCAACTAAAATCCTGCGAAAAGATTGAGCCTCGGGGAGCCTCTTTTCAAAAATAAACCAACTAAAATCCTACGAAAAGATTGAGCCTCGGGGAGCCTCTTTTCAAAAATAACTAGTTAGACCAAGACGTAGTCTCAAGTAAGTCGAGTTATCAATTTCTTGAAATTAGCTTTGTCTAAGGAAGTGGTCGTTGTTCCGATCAAAGAAGGCCTCTGTGCCTCGCCACGACCTGGAAGCTAATCTCTTGAAAAGATTACTTGATGAGCTTAGACTAAATCCGAATCTAACCTAATGTTGGTTAATTTAAATTCATTAAAATTAATCAAGTAAAATTGAAAGTCATCTCACAATAACACATAGGAATAACATGTTTTGATCATGTAGATATTGGTGAGATGATTTAGGTTTAAAAACTTACAAACAACCCTTTAGTAATTCCAATATCCGATCCAACTACCTTATGTGTAGGATCAATGGATGTTGGATTGGTTGCTCCCACACATGACCGGGATCAACTCAAATTTTCGGTTACGATTCAAACGACAAGGATCGGTAGCCTTGAGAATAACGGAAAGCTCAAAATCATCGGATCTGGTGATATTGAGCTCAACTCTAACTTTACAATTCAAAATGTCTTATTAGTAGAAAACTTTCAATATAATTTACTTAGTGTAAGCCAATTGTGTGATAACAATTATAAGGTCATATTTCTAGAAAATGAATGCGTAATCAAAATAAATGCAACATCTAAAATAATACTTAAAGGAACTAGGAGTAGCAACATCTACACAATAAATTTACCCAACTCCTCAACCAAGTGTCTTATGACACAGCAAGAAGAGGAATCTTGGTTATGGTAATCAAGACTCGACACTCGCACTCCAAGACTCGGCCCACAAGATGAGTCGAGTGGCTAGTTATAGGTTTGCCTAAACTAAACAACTTGGATAATAAAATATGTAATGCTTGTCAACAAGGTAAACAATCTAGGACACAACATCAATTAACTAATCAAGAACGAACCAAAAGTGTTCTTGAGCTCCTACACATGGATCTATTTGATTCACATGGAGCTAAGTCACTCAATGGTAGTCAATTTTGCTTAGTCATAATTGGCGACTATTCTAGATTTACTTGGGTTAGGTTTATCAAACATAAAAATGATACCTAGACCAACTAATCAATCTTTGTAGGTTAATCGAAAATCAAAAGAACCTTAAGATTAAAAGACTTAGAAGCGATCATGGTGGTGAATTGAAAACCACAGGTTTACAGATTTACGTAACCTAAGCGGATACCACCATGAGTTTTCATGTCCTAGAACCCCACAACAAAATGGGTTAGTCGAACGGAAAAATAGAACCCTACAAGAAGCCGCTAGGACAATGTTAAACGAGTATAACCTACCCGATAGATTTTGGCAAGAGGCCGTTAGTACGGCTTGCTATGTCCAAAATAGGATCCTTATGGTAAAGAGGCACCAAAAGACCTGAGATTTATCACGATAAAATACCGAACATCAAGTACTTTAGGTATTTGGATGCAAGGTACATATCTTAAACACTAAGGATTACCTAGGAAATTCAAATCCAAAACCTCTCTGGAACCTTTCTAGGATACTCAACCACCAAGAGAGCTTATAGGGTATACAATCACGACACTCTTAGAGTCGAAGAAACCATTAATATAGTTTTCGAAGGACACGAACCTGCTCAATCCTTAACAAAACCAACTAGCAAATCAACTTATAGCGAACCCGACTGATCTTGAACTTGAATCTCCTAACCCAAGTCATCCTATCGACCAAGTGATAGATGACTCTAACCCAAGTCAAACTAGAACTCACCCAAGTCATCCTATCGACCAAGTGATAGATGACCCTAACCCGAGTCACACTAAGACTCAAACAAATCATCCTATCAATCAAGTTATAGGTGATCCAAATTTAGGGGTTCGAACTAGAGCTTCATATCGAAACCTTATTCAAATCTCGTTAATTTCCAAAATCGAACCCAAAACTATTGAACAAGCACTTCTTGATCCCGACTGGATTATTGCTATGCAAGAAGAGCTAGCTCAATTCACTAGAAATGAAGTCTGGGAATTAGTACCACCACCTAAAGAAAAATCAATTATTGGAACAAGGTGGGTATTTCGAAATAAACTTGATGATAAAGGTGAAGTAGTTAGAAATAAAGCTAGGTTAGTCGCAAAAGGGTTTAGTCAAGTCGAAGGTTTAGATTACGATGAGACCTACGCCCCCATAGCCAGACTAGAGTCCATCCGAATGTTGTTAGCATATGCTGCACATCGAGGTTTTAAATTGTTTCAAATGGATGTCAAGTCAGCATTTTTGAATGGATACATTAAGGAAGAAGTTTACGTCAGTCAACCTCCCGGATTCGAAAATCTATATAAACATGACAATGTCCTTAGACTTAAGAAAGCCCTATATGGACTCAAACAAGCCCCAAGAGCTTGGTACGAAAGGCTTTCGATCTATCTTAAGTCCAAAGGATTCAACCAAGGTTTAGTCGACCCAACCTTATTCGTTAAAACCGTAGGAAAAGAAATCTTTATAGCCCAAATCTATGTAGATGATATAATTTTTGGAACTACCAACTCGATCCTGCTAAACTAATTCATCTCACTTATGGAAAGTTAATTTGAAATGAATTTAGTGGGAGAGTTAAGTTTCTTCTTAGGTTTACAAATTAAACAAACTAAAGATGGAATATATTTACATCAACAAAAATATACTAAGGACTTAATAAATCGATTTGGAATGCAAGATGCTAAAATAATCAATACACCTATGGCAACTAATGTTAATATAAACGAAGATGTAGAAGGAAAACCCGTTGACCTAAAATACTATAGAGCGCAATAGAAGTCTCCTATACTTAACATGAGCCGACCGACATTTTATTCATGTAAGTATGTGCGCAAGGTTACAAACCTGTGCCAAGGAGTCTCACCTAACCCTAGTCAAGCGTATCCTTAGATATCTAAAGGGCACGCTAAGCGAGGTATTTGGTACCCTAGATCTACCGAGTTTAATCTAATCGGCTACTCCGACTCGACTATGCCGGTAGTAAACTCGATAGAAAGAGCACGAGTGGTTGTTGTCAAATCTCCGAGTCTAGTAAGTCAAGAGGGAAGCAAAGATTGCGTTGCCTTATCTACCACCGGCCGAATACGTATGCGATGGGTGAGTGTGTCTCTCACCTGTGGATGAAGCACACTCTCCAAGACTTTAGCTTAATCTTTAACAACATTAAAACCTACATAGATAACATTAGTTCAATTAACTTAACTAAAAATCCAATATGTCATTCTAGGACAAAACATATAGAAGTTAAACACCACTTCATTAGGGAACATGTAACTAATGGAACTATACAACTAGAGTATGTTGAGTCCAAATCAAACCTAGCGGACATCTTCACCAAACCACTACCCAAGCCGAATTTAGTTTATTAAGGCGAAAGTTAGGTATGTGCGTAATAGAGTAGGATTTAAATTTTTCTATATATGTACTCTACTTTTGCTTCTTTTTATGAAATTAGCCTAAGTCTTACCTTAGAAATCATATACCTATAGATTTAAGGAGCCAACACATCTCACAACACATAGGACTAATGTGTTTGTGTACTTAGCGTAGAGGCGTGAGATGTTAGAGATTCAAAGGTGCATCGACATGAACCATGGAGTATAATTATTTAAAATTAATCAACTCCTTCAAGACTTATTGATCATTCTATATCAATCAAGTCCAACCGGAGTTGTACATTTTAGATGAACATATTTTCAAGCTTATTATTATTTAAAAAAAAAAAATATATATATATATATATTTATATTGGGAACTTTCTTGGACTTACAAACCTTAAAATATATTTACAAACTTTTTGAGTTAAGGCAAAAGGGGGAGAAAGTCACAAAAGTAAGGAAGAAAGTAAACAAAATTATTACCTTTTATATTAAGTAATTCCGTTTACTTAAGCAACTATTAAGGGGGAGTAAAAATTATTTTTCAAGAACTCACCTTCGGTCAAGGGGGAGGTTACCTCAAAGGGGAGAACTTGAAACAATAATATTTCTCACTCATGCTTAATCTTTATGCTAGCTCATTCATACTTAATCATTATGCTAGCTCATTCATATTTAATCATTATGCTAGCTCATTCATATTTAATCTTTATGCTAGCTCATTCATATTTAATCTTTATGCTAGCTCATTCATGCTTAATCATTATGCTAGCTCATTCATATTTAATCTTTATGCTAGCTCATTCATATTTAATCTTTATGCTAGCTCATTCATGCTTAATCATTATGCTAGCTTCATCGTTATGTTAATTTTTCCTTAACTTTAGTCGGTTTGCCATGAATCAAAAGGGGAGATTGTTGGTGCAAGGCAAGTGGGCACCAAAGTCGAACCTGTATTTTGATTATGGCAAAAGGCTCAATAGTTAAGGGTATATTTGTTATCTTACGAGCTCAATTAAGTGTGCAGAAATGCTAAAGTTGAGCGGAAGGTCTGCGACACCCGGTGGGAACCGAGGTGGTCGGGCAACGCCAGAGGGACTTCGGAGGAAGCCGAGGTACTCGGGTGAAGACCGGAAGCGAGGCTACAAGGTAAGCTCGTGTGAAAGCGAAGCAAGGTCGTTAAGCGTAGATCCGACCCAATACCTCCAATGGAAGGTCTAGGTCGAGATCAGATGGTTAGAACCATCGTACTTTATATTTTAAGCTAACTTGTACTGCAGTCCAAAACCCTTTGACTACAGTCAACTGCTAGTCAAGTTCCAGCATCGAGAAGAGCTCGAATTTCAAGGGGGTGAATTTGGACTTGACTCGTGTTTTGGTACAAAGGGTGATGTGGCATCAAGGTGGACATCCAAACCATCACCAAGCTTCCTTGTGGTGGACGCCAAGATAAGGTGAGTTGGCACAAGATGGTTGGCTCCCATGATGTGGCACAAGTTGAATGGCTCCAACAAGTTGGCGCCCAAGGAGGTTGGAGGTGGCACAAGGTGGTTGGATGAAACACCTCATCCTCAAGTTGGCGCCCAAGGAGGTTGGAGGTGGCACAAGGTGGTTGGATGAAACACCTCATCCTTGAGTTGGCGCACAAGAAGGTTGGAGGTGGCACAAGGTGGTTGGATGAAACACCTCATCCTTGAGTTGGCGCACAAGAAGGTTGGAGGTGGCACAAGGTGGTTGGATGAAACACCTCATCCTTGAGTTGGGATAAGAACCTCACCTTGGACACTACCTATGTCTAAATTCATAGATCAATATCCATAAATAGACATGTTCAAGCCAAGCAAATAACAAGAATTCAAGAGCTCTCAACACGCCGTCGTAACGCCGCTACTACTACTCACATTTGCTACGACGAAGTGCCGCCGACAACGAAAGCTACATCTTCTACTTATAAGAGTTGTCGGTATATTTATTTAAGTTCTACTTCTTTAAATTGTCTTTGTGCTTTAATCGTAACAAGGAAAGGGGGAGTGTCCCTTTGCCTTGATTTCTTTTTGTAATCGTTGCTCCTACTTCCAACGAAGAGGAGTGGTTTTAGTGAATTGCCCTCCGTACGTGATCAAGGATCACTAGGGCCGTGGATTAGCAATCGAAAGATTGTGAACCACGTAAAAATATCTTGTCTACTTTATATTTCCGCTGTGCATTCTCTACTTGCTTTTTACTTATTGCAAAAGTTTTTAACGACACCGTATCGCTATTCACCCCCCCCCTCTAGCGACACTTTCGATCCAACAGGAGGCAGAAAATCCATTTGCCGCATTAGTTGGCACCGTCTGTGAAAAACTATTTTGCTGAACAAGACATGAGGATGCATTTGCAAGGGATCCCTCCTTTGACAACCTCTTCCATAGAGGATAGCCCTATCACTCTACTACCATCCTAGTTGAGGGCCATGGTAGATACCATAGTAGTTGAGGCTCTAGCGAAGGAAAGAAAAAGGATAGGATGTCTCCATCTGCACTTCGGTGAACCTTCTAAGAGGGAACAACCATTCGAAGGACCTTCTCATGTCCCCCTGCTAGGTCCCCAAGAGACTGAAATATTGCAAGGAGAAATACTGACAGGGTGAACATACCATTATTCTATCCCCGTGGCACCGGTAAGACGTGAAGACTAGGGGGAAAGTCAGTCCACAAGGGCGCTTGAGCCCTATGAGCCCTGTCCCTTCACTGAAGACATTATGGTAGAGCAACCACCTCTACATTTTAGGGCTCCCCAGGTGGGGATGTACAATGACACTTCTGATCTGAAAGAGCACATATCTCAGTTTGAAGGTGCAGCTTACCTCCATTGCTATTCTTACGCCCTTAAGTGGAGGGCTTTCCACATCACTTTGGTTTCTTCTGCTCAGAGATGGTTTAAGTCTCTGCCCTCTAGTTCCATTACATGTTTTGCTAATTTTAAAGGAGTTTTTCTTCAACAGTTTGCTAGTTGTAAAGCTTATAAGAATGATGCTTCTATCTTGCTTTATTTAAAACAAGAACCCTCAGAGTCTTTGAGGAGTTACATCCACCACTTCACTGCCACTACTCAAGAGATTCCCTCGGTTATGCCTGATAACTTGAGGGTAGCTATCCCTCATGGGTTGAAAGAAAGTCAACCACTAGTTATGAAGAGCTCCTAGGCCATGCTAAGGAGTATATCAACGAGGAAGAAGGGTTGAGGGTAAGAAGGGCAGAGAAGAAGCCTGACCCTACCTCTGTAGAAAAGAACCCCCCTCCTATTCAATGAGGACTTCCCAAAAGAGAACATGACAGACCTTTTCCGCCTGAAGTTCCTCGGATGCGACCACTGATGCTAGGAGTTCACCCTCTCCCTCCTTTGCGAATTATTGCTATTGAAGCCTTGCCTCCTCCACGAACATGGAAAGAGCGGGAAATGGAGGTGTATGATCGGTAGGGTATTCTTCAGTGCCCTGTCGGATATGGAGGGATTCCCTGTAATCCCCCAACCCCATTCTTCTGCCAGTACCACACAGAGTATGGGCACACCAACGACTACTATTTCAACCTGCAAAATGAGTTGGAGCATATCATAACTGAATATCCACATCTACAACCACAAGTGGGAGGGCAAGCGAGAAGAGGTCACCAGCCAAATATTGCTTGTCCGAGGCCTTGAAATAGAAGACCCCAGGTTCTTCCCCTAGTGAGCCCATGGCCACCCCATCATGAAGGTATCTCACAAGGAGGGTCAGCCAGCGAGGACACATTGGCTACTCTAGGTGACATCCCCACTTGGGGAGTCATCAATGTTATTGATGGAGGACCCACTGATGGGGATTCCAATAGGGCCGGAAAGTCTTACGCTCATCTTATGGAGAGTTTGGCAATTAGAGCAGATCGAGCCATCCAAAGTACACCTCTGATATCATTCAGACCTGAAGATTTGCAAGGCATCCTCCTACCCCATACTGATGCTTTGGTAGTCAGGATCTCCTTAGCGAATTATGAAGTAGCCCGAGTCCTGGTGGATTTGTGGAGTTCTATTAATATCCTCTTTCAAGAAGCTTTTGAAAAGATGCAACTAGGAAATGTGCAGTTGGAAGATGTGGCGACTCCTCTATTTGGGTTTGTCGTACACATGGTGCATCCTATGGGATAAATTTCTTTATCGCTTACTATGGGAACAAAGTCCAGTCAAAAGACTAATATGACTCCTTTTCTCATGGTGGACACTCCTTCCACCTATAATTCTATTGTAGGTCATCCTTTTTTATCAATTTTTTAGGTGATGGCCTCTCCCTACCACTAGAAGGTCAAGTTTGTAGTTGTCCAGCTCATTAGAGAAGTACGAGGGGAGAAAAGGGTAACTCGAAGTTGTTACATTCAGATGGTAAGGGACAACCAGAAGAAAGCCAGGGTGGAGGATCCCAAAGGAAAGGTTGTTGACACTTTTGGAGTATATGTGTTGGACGAAGCTTTACCCAAAGCAGAGAAAATAGAAGAAGGTGAATCTGTGGAGATAGCCCCCGGAAAAGTCACTCGGATAGCCCTGCAACTGGAAGTGAAGGGAGTACTCATGGCCTGCCTATAAAGGAATAAAGATATTTTGGCCAAAGATGTGCATGACCTCACAGAGATTGATCCTTGATCACTGAGCATCATATCAACATTATCCGGGGGGCCCAGTCAGTCTCGCAGAAGAGCCGACACTTTGGACTGGAAAAGGATAAGGTCACCAATGAGGAGGTGGACAAGTTGCTGCAAGCTGGTCACATTAAAGAAATTCAATTCCCGAGTGGGTTTCAAATGCAGTTCTGGTTCCCAAGTCTTCTAGGGCAATGGAGGATGTGTATTGACTTCCATGATTTAAAAACTTGTCCACCTCCTCGTATTGATCAGTTAGTTGATTCTACTATGGAGTATGAAGTAGTATCACTCATGGATGCTTACCAAGGATATCACCAAGTTCCCTTGGCATCGGATAATCAAAAGCGGGTTAGCTTTGTGATAGCAGGAGGGTTGTATGCCTATGTGGTAATGCCCTTTGGGCTAAAGAATACGGAAGCTACCTACTAGAGGCTCATGGACAAAATATTTGCTGAACAAAAAGGCAAAAATGTAGATGTATATGTTAACAATATTCTAGTGAAGTCAAAGTTCACTCGGGACTTAGTGCAGGATCTTGAAGAAACAGTTGCTACTCTGAGACAGTACAACATGAAGTTAAATCCAAAGAAATGTTTGTTTGGTGTAAATAGTGGGAAGTTTTTGGGATATATTGTGACAGAGAAAGGGCTATAGGCTAATCCTGAAAAGGTGCAAGCATTATGTAATATGAAATCACCTACTAATTTGTGGGAAACCCAAAAATTAGTAGGAAGGATATTCTCTTTGTCTCGGTTTATAATTAGATCAGCGGACAAGGGACTACCCTTCTTCTGAATCCTACATAAGGCCACTCTATTCCAATGGGATGAACTTGTGAGTAAGCTTTCTAGGAATTGAAGAAGTATTTAGCTGAGCTCCCTATGTTGGCCAAACTTGTTTTTGGGGAACCATTGTGGATGTACTTAGCTATATCAGAAGGGGCAGTCAGTTCGGTGTTATTGAAGCAGGAAGGTTCTCAGCAGTAACCTATTTACTACAGCAGCCACATATTGAAAGGGCAGAGTTACGATATACTAAATTAGAAAAGTTGGTGTATATTTTGGTTTTGACAGCTCACAAGCTGAGGCCTTATTTCTTAGCCCATCCGGTGAACGTGTTGACCAATAGTGAGTTAGGCCGGGTGGTTACTAAACCTAATTTTTCAGAAAGGTTAGCCAAGTGGGCTATGGAGCTAAGTGAATATGATATTCATTATCATCCCTGAACTGCCATCATGGCTATGTTGGGATGTATACTGAAAGCCTAGCTCTTTTGTATGAACATTTTTATTTTGAAATAAGAATCACATGATCATTGTTTACACTTTATATTTATTATATGTGTGCATATTGTCTAATACTTTACATTGTAGATAACATGGTGCTTGGGTGTGGCACAGAAGATCATGTTATCAGTCCCTTATAGAGTATAAGTAGAGGCTCACAACCAAGATGGTTTTGGACAAACCATTGGCATGGTTGTAGTGTAGCTTGGTATTGTTTTGTCTTGAACATAGAGTTACACTAGTACACTTAGGTGTATTGAGCAGGACCGACATAGAGGTGATTCAATTTATTGCTGACTACATAATTGAATCGGACCTCAGATATTATGTTGTACATGCTCTTAATCCCGATATAATAACGGGCACATGTACTTAGTATTTATTTCTTTGATTTACCAAAGGGTGAGATTTCTATGGATTAAATCAATATGCCCGGTAAGTTGATAAATGATATTATTTACATGGTGTGCCGTTGATTATAGGAGGAAACCGTGTCCTATATATTAGGTTGATGATGTCCCCTTGAGGAGCTCATAAGGTTCATCATGTAAACCCTGCAAGTTGACTTAGTCAACATGATGATAAGGTTGAGTGGTACAACTCGAGGAGTTAGATGTTAATTGATTGATGGTCAGTAAATTAATCAATTGACGGACATTCGATATCTTAAACACGGGGAGATGGATGCACAAATAATATATGGAGCCCATATTAATTTATGCGGGTTGGTGAGGTAATTCAATGATGATCCTCTGGTGGAATGGAACATCATTGATGGATCAAGTTTGTGTGGTTCCGATCCATTGGGTGGCCAAGATCCAACTCCTCCTCATGGTCCCTATCGTAGCCTAATATAAACCTCATGAAGTCTAGATCAAATGATGGAAAACAAATCTCTAGATCCGACGGTTGAGATTAAATCCCTAGAACCGACAGTGGAGATTAAATCTCTAGATCCGACGGTTGGGATTAAAACCCTAGAACCGACGGTTGAGATTAAATCTCTAGATCCGACGGTTGGGATTAAAACCCTAGAACCGACAGTTGAGATTAAATCTCTAGATCCGACGGTTGAGATTAAAACCCTAGAACCGACGGTGGAGATTAAACCAAGGCTTAAACCTAACTCTATATATATGGGAGAATGGGTTGGGCGACAACTAAGTTTTTTTTGATTGATGGAGTTGGATGTTTTGGAGATTAGGGTTTTTCCCATCAATGGCTTGGGCGGAACGAAACCCTAAGGAGGAAACCCTAATTAGGGTTTGGCTCCTTTGGTTGGGCGGCAAGGTTTGGAAGGAGAGGGGTGGCAACTATAGAAGAAGAGCTCTTCTTCTTCCTAGGGAAGGTGGCCGGTTCCTAGATCTCTTCCTTCCACCTTGGTTGGGTGGCAAGAAAGCCTAAGGAGGAAACCCTAATTAGGGTTTGGCTCCTATGGTTGGGTGGCTAGGGTTTGCAAGAAGGTGGGCGGCAACTATAGGAGAAGATCTCTTCTTCTTCCTTGGGTGTCGCCGGCTCCTTCCTCTATTCCCTCCACCTTGACCGGCGCCCAACATATTCCCTTTCTCCTCTTCACTCCATCTTGGCCGGTGGCACTAGAAGCTAGGGTTTTTCTCTAGTTTGGTTCCTTGGTGGTTTCCATTTAGTTCTCTCTATTCTTGGGGCCGGCGGCATCAATCCTTTGTGGATTGGTGGTTGGCTCAAGCAAGAAGGGAAGGAGAGTTCTTCTTTCTTGGATTGAAGAAGATCTAGGAAGCTTCAACTCGTGGAGGATCTTCGCCTACACGATGTCCACGAGGAGGATAGGACATACGATAGAAGATCGAGAGGTATAAAAGTTTTACAACTTTTATTATTGATCTTTGCATGTTCTTATTGATATGCTAGCTTATGTTCTTTATGTTAGTATGTGTTGATTATACTAGTTTACATTTGTATGTATTTGTATAATCATGGACACCGATAAGAAATACAAAAACCGGCGATCCGTCCGTCGTCTCTTCCGCGGCTAACCGACTAGAAGAGTTGATTGTTGGAACAACAAGTTTGGTCAAGCGATCGCTCGAGTTGTTGGCATGACGACGAATTGGTTGTGCTTAGGAAACTCATCCCATCCGAATTAGTTTTCATTAGTGAAAATTTTAATCCGGGGGCATGGAGCCGTTGAGCCTCCGAAGCGATTCCAACAAATGGTATCAGAGCCACGGTTTTCGGTTTTGTGTGTTTTCGATTCGGTTACTTTCATGCACATATCATATATTGAGTATGTCAGATAATAGTAGGATGTGCGTAGGCTAACTTTTTGGTTGCAGGCATAAGATCCGACTATTATGGCTATATGTGTGTATGTGATTGTATGTGTGTGATTGTATGTATATCATTTGAATCCTCGGGGTTGACGAGGCTAGATTAGTATTTAATTTTTGTAATTAAATATGACATTGTTTAGCCGCTCATTTTAGTTTACTTTTGATCTAGAGTATTTGTACACTCCTTCGTGGAGTATAGGATCGATGAATGTAAATTAAAATGATATATCTCGGCTCGGATCTCTTTGGTGACTTGCGCGCGGGAAAAGATGGAGCGGACGAGGTGGTGACACGACGGGATGCATATTGGAGAACAAAGCCATAATAGTTGGAAAAATTCTGTTTTTTCCATATTTATTGCTGATTTGTTTTATATGCATGTTGTGTGTGCTTGAAAATTCCTCATTTTCAATTTACTAAGTGGGAGAGGGATATTTTAATTAATTCCCGCGGCCTCCATTACAATTTGACGTGTGATGCAACAAACTTGCGTGTCGGCTCTGAGTGCCTTCCTCCCTGCAGATGAGTTTGTTTGCGGATCACTAGGTCAAATAATGGTTATAGGAAATTATCTAGGAGCGTGTGTACTTCCACAGCGGTAAGGCACATAATCCGAAATAATTCCCTTAGTATCGTGTAATGGTGCACACTTAGATGCAAATAAAGATATCCTCCCCATCGGAGTCACTGCTTTTATTTGTAGGGCCAAAGAGGAACCAACTATTAATTTTATTTGTCAAAAAGTAAGGTTGACAAGATAATAAAATTAATGAGTAAAACCTCCTCTTACAAATGTAGAATTCGTATACGTCCACAACGCGTGGCATGCGATATTCTCGGTGTTTTGAGGTGTTGGTTGATTTCGGTATTTTATTGTTTTGAGGAATCAATAATATTTGAAATCTAAAGTAATGATCTATGTGATTCTTAGGATTTTCAAAAATGACTTTCAGTCCACTTACTATGATACTAAAGGAAATAAACTTACTGTACCCAAATAATATTGATTGGAAAAGAATCTAGATATTGTCTTATCTGCTAAGAAGTACAAGTATGCACTCTGTTGGAGATTTGAGGCCGCTAGAGGGGGGGGGGTGAATAGCGTTGGTCGTACGTAGATGGAATTCATTTGCGATCGTCTCTACAAAACTCATTATGCGCAGCGGAATAGAAATAATAAAAGCAATAACGAAGAGATACAATCACGAACACAAGCACAACACGAGATATAACGTGGTTCGGAACCGAAACGGTGCCTACTCCACGGATTGGGTTTGTACGAACCCTAGCGATGCCAATCACACACCACTATGATAAATACTCCTTCTCGACACAAGTCAGAGGTGGAGAAACCTCTTACAATAAGATTACAACAATAATCTAAATACAACAAGCAAATATAAGAAGAAATAAAACAAGAAAAGTAAAGAACACTTTACAAAACTCTTTAGAAGCTTGCTTGTTGATTGCCTTGGACTAGCACTTGAAAGCCCTGATTTACAGCAGCAAATCGCTTCAAAACGTCCAAGAAAATCGGTGCCAAAAACCCTCCCATCGAGCTCCTTTTATCCTTGCGCCGATCTGGATTTTCGCCCATCAGTCGACTGCCATAAGTCACCAGTCGACTGATGCCACTGTTGTCGTGAGACAACGGCCCGATCAACGCTGGAAAAACTCCAACGGATCTCTTGGCAGTCGACTGCCAATATTGGCAGTCGACTGCTAGCCGCGTAGTCGACTGCCCAGTCGGCTACGGAGCATTCTGCGTCATGGTGAACTAGCGATGACCGCGTCCCTTGGCGATCATTCAGCCGACACCGATCGACTATCGACCGACACCACCGATCATTGTCGACACTAGTCGATCATGCCGACACACCGATCGCTTCCATCGAGCCGATCATTGGAAGTTAACTCAAGTCGACTCATGGCAGTCGAACCGGCCATAATGCTAGTCGACTGCCAACCTCAAACATGAGGTTTAAACCCAAATATGGTGCCCCCATACTTTCTAGACCACCCTTAGCCTAGACCTAACCCTTCTAGCCACCTCCATTAGCCTCACGCCTCTCGGATCCCTCCAAGTCATCCATGACTTGTTCATCCATCGTGCTAGCCTCCAGGTGCTTCCCTCGGCTATGTCATGCTAACGGTGTCTACACCGCCAAGGCACATTGGACTTACGCCGCCAAGACTCCGCTTGGACTTTACGCTGCCAATATCAATCCCCTTGGACTTCCCAAATGCCAAGACTCAAGCTTGGACTTTCCCTTGCCAACCCATGTTGGACTTTCCATGCTAAGACCCATGCTTGGACTTCTCATTTGCCAAGACCCATGCTTGGACTTCTCATGCCAAGTACTCAAGACTTGGACTTTCCCAAATGCCAAGTACCCATGACTTGGAATTTCCATGCGCCAAGGGTCCCACTTGGACTTTTCATGCCAAGTACTCAAGACTTGGACTTTACCAAATGCCAAGTGTCCCACTTGGACTTTCCATGCCAAGTACCCATGACTTGGACTTTACCTTGCTAAGACCCATGCTTGGACTTTCCCATAATCACATGGTCAACCCCAGTCAACCATCAAAGTCTCCCTCGAGTCAAACTCGAGTCTAGTCAATTATAACCTGGATCGATTGTATAAACAATCTCCCCAACATATTAACCGACATTAATGTCAAACATCAATGCCAAACCACTTTGTCAAATCCCTTTGTCAAACATCAAAACATCACTCGAGTCAAACTCGAATCTGGTCAATCGTGACCTGGGCCGATTGCACCAACACACTCTTCAAAGAGTGTCCTCAAGCCATGGTTGCTCAAAAAGGTTTCTACTTCTAAGCCGAAAGACAAGAAGAAGGAGAAACAAGGTGGAGCAAATGTGGTGGGAGGATCTCAGGGAGGAGTGAAGAAGCCGAAAGGCAAGTACTTCACTTACAAGCAGGATAGACATTGGAAGGAGGACTGTCCCAATCCAAAGAAGAACAAAAATATATCCTTTGGTCTAGTCGTTGAAACATGGTTAGCGGTGTTATCTACCGACACTTGGTGTGTAGATACGAGAGCCACTAATCATGTCTGCAATACTTTGCAGGGGTTCCAGGAAACCCGACGACTAGCTAAAGGGGATATTACCATTTACTTGGGCAATGCCATGAAGATGGCGGCTATTGCAGTGGGAGATGTTTTATTTATCTTTTGAGAAAAATAAAGTTTTTGGTTCTTAGAAATTTTCTTTATGTACCTTTATTTAGAAAGAATTGATTTCGGTTTCTAAATTATGGATGGATAATCTATTTCTTTTGATGACGGATATGTTATAAAAGGAATAGGGACATTATCTATTCAGGTACATATATAGGAAATTTATAACTTGAACCACAAGCTCCCACGATGCAAATAGAAGTTATTAACTCATCTTCTAAGTCTAATAAGAGAAAAGAACCTTTGAAGATGAACCAAACATATCTTTGGGATCTTAGGCTTGGTCATATTAACCTAAGCAGAATTCAAAGGTTGATAGTTGATGGACCTTTGGGTTCATAAGTGGTGGAGCATCTCCCAACCTGCGAATCTTGCTTGGAGGGTAAGATGACCAAGAGGCCTTTCAAGGCCAAGGGGTATAGATCCAAAGATGTGTTGGAATTGGTTCATTCGTATTCGTATGGTCCTATGTATATCCAGGCAAGAGGTAGTTTTGAATATTTCATTTTTTTCATAGATGATTGTTCAAGATATGGATGACACTACTATCTGATCGTGGTGGTAAGTACCTCTTGGGAGAGTTTGGGAACTACTTATCAGAGGCTGGGATTCAATCTCAATTGACTGCACCTGGCACACCCCAGCAGAACAGTGTGGCAGAGCGAAGGAATAGGACTCTTATAGAGATGGTTAGATCGATGATGAGTTATACTGACTTGCCAGACTCGTTCCGGGGATATGCTCGAGATACGGCAGTGTACATTCTGAACTTGGTTCCATCTAAATCAGTGCCTTCTACTCCCACAGAATTGTGGACTGGGCGAAAGCCTAGTCTAAGACATATTCAGATATGGGAGTCCAGCACATGTGCTGAAGGCAGATACTGGTAAGTTGGAATCTCATACTGAAGTACGCATGTTCATTGGCTATCCCAGGGGAACGAAGGGTGGATTGTTTTATAGTCCTAGAGATCAGAGGGTGATCGTTAACACGAACGTCAGATTTCTAGAGGAAGACTATCTGATGAGCCACAAGCCCAAGAGTAAAATTGTTCTGGAGGAGTTAAAAGGGAAGTCACTTCTTTAGTACCACCAGTACAAGAGGGCATACCACATGTCACTGCACCGCGTGTCACAGAGGATACATAGGTGATACCTCATCGTAGTGGGAGGGTTGTGAGTCATCCTGATAGATTCATGTTCATGGGAGAATCTTCTGATTTTGTCCCTGGCGAACATGAACCTGATCCCTGAAAATACGACAAGGCAATCCAAGATATAGATGCAGCATCTTGGCAAAGTGCAATGAATACTGAGATTGAATCTATGGATTCAAGTCAGGTCTGAGAGCTCTTATGCATAGCAGCTCATATGGATTATGAGGTGTGGCATATGGATGTCAAGAAAGCTTTCCTTGATGGAAGTCTTGAGGAAAACATCTACATGAAGCGACCAGAGGGATTCATTGCTAAGGGCAAAGAGCATCTTGTATGTAAGCTTAATCGGTCCATTTATGGATTGAAGCAAGCTTCGAGGTCTTGGAACATCCGCTTTGAGGAGGTAAATCAATCTTATGGATTTATTCAAAGTTCGGATGAGTCTTGTGTATACAAGAAATGTGACGGAAACATAGTGGTATTTTTGTACTATACGTAGATGACATTTTGGTGGTTGGCAACAACATCGAAGTGTTATTAGACGTAAGGGTATGGTTGTCCAAACAGTTTGATATGGAGGACTTGGGAGAGGTGAGACACATCCTTAGGATCAAGGGATCGCTGAAAAAGGATGTTGTTCTTATCCCAAGCTTCATAAAAAGACACGATTATGGAGCATTTTATCATGCAAACTCCAAGAAGGGTTTTTCTACCTTTCAGGCATGGAGTTCCTTTATCTAAGGAGATGTGTCCTAGATCATCTGAGGTGATAGAGGAGATGAAGGCGGTTCTTTATGTTTTGGCAGTAGGAAGCCTCATGTATGCGATGCTCTGTACGAGACCAGATATCTGCTTTGCCGTGGGCATGGTCGTGAATATCGAGTAATCGAGATAGGGATATTGGTGCATATTGTAGTGCCTGAGAAGGACTAGGGATTATATGCTAATTTACCGGGCAGACCAATTTCTCCCTATGGGTTACACGGATTCTGATTTCCAATCATATAGGGACTACAGTAAGTCTACCTCGGGTTTTGTGTTTACTTTTTGGAGGTGGAGCCATAGTATGGAAGAGTGTCAAGCAGAAATGAGTGGCAGACTCTACCATGGAAGCTGGGTATGTGGCAGCCCCTGTGGCGGCCAAAGAAGTTGTGTGGTTCAGGAACTTCCTGATGGACTTGGATGTGATTCCTGGTTTGCCTAGAACTATCACAATTTATAGTGATAATAATGGTGCAGTTTCAAACTCGAAGGAACCACGAGCCCATAAGGCTAGTAAACACATAGAGCACAAGTACCACCTGATACAAGAAATCGTAAAGGAGGTAGAAGTTACTGTCGCCTAGATTGCATCAGAAGATGACCTGGTAGACCGTTTCACTAAGGCCCTTCTGGCAAGAGCTTTGATAGGCATGGGGAGGGAAGGGAAATCAAATGTATGGCAGTATGATGATAGCATAGTCTTTTAGTATAAGTGGGAGATTGTTGGGATGTATACTGAAAGCCTAGCTCTTTTGTATGAACATTTTTATTTTGAAATAAGAATCACATGATCATTATTTGCACTTTATATTTATTATATGTGTGCATATTGTCTAATACTTTACATTGTAGATAACATGGTGCTTGGGTGTGGCACAGAAGATCATGTTATCAGTCCCTTGTAGAGTATAAGTAGAGGCTCACAACCAAGATGGTTTTGGATAAACCATTGGCATGGTTGTAGTGTAGCTTGGTATTGTTTTGTCTTGAACATAGAGTTACACTAGTACACTTAGGTGTATTGAGCAGGACCGACATAGAGGTGATTCAATTTATTGCTGACTACATAATTGAATCGGACCTCAGATATTATGTTGTACATGCTCTTAATCCCGATATAATAACGGGCACATGTACTTAGTATTTATTTCTTTGATTTACCAAAGGGTGAGATTTCTATGGATTAAATCAATATACCCGGTAAGTTGGGAAATGATATTATTTACATGGTGTGCCATTGATTATAAGAGGAAACCGTGTCCTATATATTAGGTTGATGATGTCCCCTTGAGGAGCTAATAAGGTTCATCATGTAAACCCTGCAGGTTGACTTAGTCAACATGATGATAAGGTTGAGTGGTACTACTCGAGGAGTTAGATGTTAATTGATTGATGGTCAGTAAATCAATCAATTGACGGACATTCGATATCTTAAACATGGGGAGATGGATGAACAAATAATATATGGAGCTCATATTAATTTATGGGGGTTGGTGAGGTAATTCAATGATGATCCTCTAGTGGAATGGAACATCATTGATGGATCAAGTTTGTGTGGTTCCGATCCATCGGGTGGCCAAGATCCAACTCCTCCTCATGGTCCCTATTGTAGCCTAATATAAACCTCATGAAGTCTAGATCAAATGATGGAAAACAAATCTCTAGATCCGACGGTTGGGATTAAATCCCTAGAACTGACGGTGGAGATTAAATCTCTAGATCCGACGGTTGAGATTAAAACCCTAGAATCGACGGTTGGGATTAAATCTCTAGATCCGACGGTTGGGATTAAAACCCTAGAACCGATGGTTGAGATTAAATCTCTAGATCCGACGGTTGAGATTAAAACCCTAGAACCGACGGTGGAGATTAAACCAAGGCCTAAACCTAACTCTATATATATGGGAGAATGGGTTGGGCGGCAACTAAGTTTTTTTTGATTGATGGAGTTGGATGTTTTGGAGATTAATGTTTTGCCCATCAATGGCTTGGGCGGCAAGAAACCCTAAGGAGAAAACCCTAATTAGGGTTTGGCTCCTTTGGTTGGGCGGCAAGGTTTGGAAGGAGAGGGGTGGCAACTATAGAAGAAGAGCTCTTCTTCTTCCTAGGGAAGGTGGCCGGTTCCTAGATCTCTTCCTTCCACCTTCGTTGGGCGGCAAGAAAGCCTAAGGAGGAAACCCTAATTAGGGTTTGGCTCCTATGGTTGGGCGGCTAGGGTTTGCAAGAAGGTGGGCGGCAACTATAGGAGAAGAGCTCTTCTTCTTCCTAGGGTGTCGCCGGCTCCTTCCTCTATTCCCTCCACCTTGACCGGCGCCCAACATATTCCCTTTCTCCTCTTCACTCCATCTTGGCCAGCGGCACTAGAAGCTAGGGTTTGTCCCTAGTTTGGTTCCTTGGTGGTTTCCATTTAGTTCTCTCTATTCTTGGGGCCGGCGGCATCAATCCTTTGTGAATTGGTGGTTGGCTCAAGCAAGAAGGGAAGGAGAGTTCTTCTTTCTTGGATTGAAGAAGATCTAGGAAGCTTCAACTCGTGGAGGATCTTCGCCCACACGATGTCCACGAGGAGGATAGGACATACGATAGAAGATCGAGAGGTATAAAAGTTTTACAACTTTAATTATTGATCTTTGCATGTTTTTATTGATATGCTAGCTTATGTTCTTTATGTTAGTATGTGTTGATTATACTAGTTTACATTTGTATGTATTTGTATAATCATGGACCCCGATAAGAAATACAAAAACCGGCGATCCGTTCGTCGTCTCTTCCGCGGCTAACCGACTAGAAGAGTTGATTGCTTGAACAACAAGTTTGTTCAAGCGATCGCTCGAGTCGTTGGCACAACGACGAATTGGTCGTGCTTAGAAAACTCATCCCAACCGGATTAGTTTTCATTAGTGAAAATTTTAATCTGGGGGCATGGAGCCGATGAGCCTCCGAAGCGATTCCAACATGCTAAATCATTAATTGACTTCCTAGCTGAGGTGCCAATGAGCCTGGAGGACAATTTGCAAAAGAAGAAGGGGGAAAGAATGCCTGGAACATCTTTGTGGATGGATCTTTAGGGGTCGGAGGAAGTGGAGTCGGAGTGGTTCTTATATCTCCCTTAAACGAAGAAACTCGTATAACCATTCGCTTGGGATATAAGGCATCCAACAATGAGACAGAATATGAAGCTATTTTAGCTAGATTACAGGCAACTAGAGTAGTGGGGGCTATTTCCATCATAATTCATTCAGATTCTTAGTTGGTTGTGTCACAACTCAAAGGTGTTTTTGCCATCAGGGATGATAGGTTACAGAAATACTTTACGTCTTTTGAAAAAGAAAAAACTCATTTTCATGAGGTAATCTTACAACAAATCCCAAGAGAAGAGAATTGAAGGGCAGATGAGTTGGCCCGGTTGGCTAGTGCTTTAGAGGGATGGAGGCTTCAGGACTCTATCTGTATAGAAGTTCCTGGTTCCTTAGTGGTGTGTAATGTGGAGGACATGGTGCCAAAAAGTAATGGTGCATCCGACTGGAGAACCGATATCATGGCTTATTTGCAGCATGAAAATATCCCAGTCGAGAGTGGGGCCGCATCGGTCTTGTTCAAAAGAGTGAAGTGATTTACAATTATTGATGGAACTCTGTACAAAATATCTTTTGGCCGACCTCTATTGAATTGCCTTGGGAAAGATGATGCCGAGTGGGTGCTTAGGGAAATACATGAAGGATGTTGCAAGAATCACTTGGGGGGAAAGGCATTAACTCGGAAAGTGTAATTAGCTAGATATTTTTGGCCGACTCTTCATCAAGATGCAACATGTCTAGTGTAGACTTGTCTCGCCTGTTAGAAGCATAGTAATAGGTCAGAAAGGCCTATCGAGTTGAAGAAAGTTGTGGTTGTTTATTGCTCCTTTGATCAATGGGGAATGGAGATAGTTGGCCTGATGCTTACACCCCTCTACAGAAGAAATTCTTGTTAGTTGCAGTGGATTACTTTTCCAAATTGGTGGAAATTGAAACTTTAGCCAAGATTATGGAGAATGCTATGATATACTTCCTTTGGAAGAATATCATTTGTCGATATGTTGTTCCCCGAAGGTTGGTTAACGATAATGGACATCAATTCTAGCGCCGAAAGATTAGGAAATGATGTCAAAATCTCAATATTTAGTAGGCCTTCACCTTAGTAGCTAATCCTCAAGCTAATGGTCAAGTGAAGGTAATTAATAGAATTCTTTTCAAGGGTTAAAAACCAAGTTGGGTGCCCAACGAGGAAATTGGGTGGATGAGTTACCCGAGATATTATGGGCTTATCTAACGACAACCAAAATAGCCACGGGAGAAACCCCATTCAGAGTGGTGTATGGGATTGAAGCAGTCATCCCAGTGGAAGCCATCTTGAGTAGTGCCCGAGTTGAAGCTTATGAACCATAGCAGAACCACGTAGTGAGGTGTATTTGTTAGGGCAATCTCTTGCCATAATATGGTTTTGATGGTGTGGCAAAGGGTTTAAGTTAGTGTGTTATATTGATTTGATATGTGCGTTGAAGTCGTGCAGGACTTAGTAATTCGCACATGGAGCCTTGGCGGGTTCACCCTCACAACCTCGGTCCTTGAGTCGGTGAAGGATGACTTTGCGGAAGCCGTGCGCTTGGAGCATCCGAGGGACCGCCAGACGAGATGACTTGAAGTGAAGCCAAGGAAGCAGACTTCGGAGGCAAGAGACGCGAAGGAGCATTGCAGAGTCGTGCGCCTGATGCTGCCGAGGGACGTGGCCGTGAACGAAGAGGGCTTCGGCGAGGGACTTCGAGTTAGATGAGAGAATGAGTGAAATGTAAGTAGCTCATTAGGTGAACTTGGCCGAATGGCTGAGTGTCGGAGACTTGACCGCAAGGGTTAAGGTTTACCCGACCGCCGAAAGCTCAAACTTATGTTAAGTTTGAGTTTTACACGGCACCAGTCGACTGCCAAGTCATGGCAGTCGACTGCTCTGAGTCGAGTGAGTTCGACTGGTATCCGACTGATGGGTTTATGCCCAGCAGTCGACTGCCATGGAATATCGCGGGCACAGAACCGCTCGTAGCCGACTGGGCAGTCGACTACGGAGGCAGCAGTCGACTGGTGAGGTCCATCAGTCGACTGCCAAGAGTTCCGTTGGACTACAACGGTCGGGATCCGACATGTTCGGAGGCCGTTGTAGTGACGGCAGTCGACTGCCAAGGGCAGCAGTCGACTGGTGGCGGCCAACGGGAAGAAATCAGCCCTCTCTATAAAAAGAGAGGGTGTGAGCCTTTGAGAGGCTAATGCTTATGCTCTAAGTGATCTTCCTAGTGCCCCACAAGCTCTAAACTCTTCTTACTTGTTTTTACTTCATTCTTATTGTAAGAAGAGTGATCTTGATTGTAAAGGTTACCTCCACCTAGCTTGGTGCAAAGGAGAGACCAATAGTGATTGGCTTTGGAGGAGTGATTCACCTTGGACGAATCGGACTGTGGATTAGCGGCGTAGTCGTGAACCACGTTACATCTTCTTTGTTAGTGTTTGTATTTTCATTTATTGCTTTGTGTTTATTGTTTATGCTTCTGCTTGCGCTAACGATTGTGTAGACGAGCAAACGAACGAGAGAATTCCGACATCCATCGTAAGAGGGCTATTCACTCCCCTCTAGCCGGCCGTACCGATCCCCTACAAGTGGTATCAGAGCAAAGGAAAGCTTGTCGAGGACTAACCGCCACAACAAGCAACTTTCGAAATGGCCGGCTCCAACATCCATCCTCCGAAGTTTGAAGGAGAATTCGCTTGGTGGAAGAAGCGAATGGAGGTATTTTTCGAAACGGATTTTGATATTATGATTACAATGGAATCCGGTTTCGTTTTGCCTAGGGATAAAGAGGGGAAGCCAATAGAGAAATCTAGGTGGACCAAAAGGCAAAGAGAAGAGCACCTTGCAAATTCAAAAGCCAAGCATCATCTCTTCAATGTGCTCCCCCAACAAGAAATCAACCGAATAGGAGAATGCCTAAGCGCCAAGGAGATGTGGGAGAAGCTAATTGAGCTTCATGAAGGCACATCCAAGGCAAAGCTAGCAAGGAGAGATCTCCTCCGCTCCCAACTATCCAACATTAAATTAGAAAAGGGAGAAAAGGTAACTTCTTTTCATTCTAGATTCAAAGAAATTTTAAATGGACTAACAAGTGTAGGAGAAAGGCTCTCCAATCGCGATATGATAATGAAGGCCATAGATGCTTTCCCCCGACCATCCAAGTGGAGTTCAATGGTGGACTCATTTTACATTTCAAAGAATCTAGAGGTAAGTACTCTAGATGAATTTTTCTCCACTATGGAATTACATGAATCTAGGCTTGAAGGAATACAAGAAGAGCCTAAAATTCAACCCTCAAGAGGAGTAGCTTTGATAGCGAACAAGGGGAAGAAGAAGATGGAAATTCCCTCCTCCTCCGATGACGAAGCATCTTCCTCCTCCTCCTTGGATAGCACCGAAGAAGCCTATATGGTAAGGAAGGTAAGACGTGCATTTAAGAATTTTAGATTTAATAAATCTAATGATAGGAATAGAAGACCAAGGGGGAAGGTCATATGCTACAATTACCAAGGAGAGGGGCACATAAGGGATAATTGTCCCCTCCTAAACAAGAGCAAGGAAGAGAAGAAAAAGAAAGAAGAAAAGAAGAAGGAAAAGGGGAGCAAGAAAAAGAAGGAAGAGGAGAAGAAGACAAAAGAAAAGGGAAAGACCAAAGCTCTCAAGGCAAGGACTTGGGATGACCCATCCTCATCCTCCTCATCATCATCGGATGAGGAGAATGCTTTTGTCACCAATTTGGCCTTGATGGCCTTTGATGACTTGGATTGCTCCTCCACCGAAAATGAAGAATCAAGCTCAAGTGGAGAGAGCTCAAGTGAAGGGGGAGCCTCCTCTACATCCTCATCATCCGAAGAAGAAGAGGACATGGAAACTATGGTAACGAAAGCCTCTCCTAAGAAAATAGTTTCCATAATTTCTAGTTTAACTAAGGACTTATTTGGAATGAAAAAGAAAAATAAAAGCATGCTTAATCAAATTAAGGCATTGGAAAATAAGCTAGAAAATGCATGCTTAAATGATAATATTTCTTCTAGCTTAAATGATGCATGCTCACATGACCTTTATGTGCCATTAGATGTTAATGATGCATGTATAGAGGAAAATAGGGCCTTAAGGGAAAAGGAAGATTATTTAACAAAAGCCCTAGAAAAATTCACAATTGGCTTCAACACATTGAACATGATCTTAGGGAGTCAAAGAGCTAGCTTCAACAAAAAGGGCCTAGGTTATAAAGAAAAGAAAAATGAAAAGGCCTACAAATGCCTAATTGCTAGGGGACAAGATAAGAAGAAAGTAATTGCTAGGAAATGGATTCCTAAGGAATTTCTAGTGAACTCAATAGGCAAGAACTTATTTTGGGTTCCAAAATCCATCCTTAAGGGTTAGAAAAACCCTAGGGTAGTCAACCATATGGAATTGACATATATCATATTTTGGTTGACTTAGGATGGCGGGACAACATTTTTAGAATAGTGTTGGGTGATGATAACGTGCCCATAAATAGATAATAATGCTTAAATCATGATGATTAATGTAATTGCTATGTATGTTTGAAATCATGATTTATGATTTTAATATTTGGCACGTAATCATGAGAAATAGGGTTGAATCATGCTTTAGGTGATACTTTGCTTATTATCATATAATACCTAATGCATGATTATTATTCAATGAATACATGTATTTCATGATCATAATGTAAAATTAATTGACATATGCCTTTATGATCATGATGATTGTTAGGTTGATACTTAACCATGATAGAATTGCATGAATACAAGGGTTAAGTATATACAAATACCCCCTAGGATGCATCTCACACTCACTAAAGGCTAACTTGATTGCAAACTTAGCATGGGTGAGATGTTAGGATGATACAAATGTCCACTAATGCCTATGGCATCTAGATGGTCATTTAAAGTATCAACATAGCAATAATAGACCAATCATGGGGAAGGCTTATGTTTAATTCATAGACATATTGCCCAAAGATCATGGTTGGATATTTCATATGTTTTCAAAACAATTTCTTAATCTAAAATCTATGTATTCATGTTTTGAAACAATTCAAAGCAAGACTAGGTGTTAAAATGGATACTCTTATGATAAAAAACCTAGGAGTTTTTAAAGCTTATGGATTTTTGGCAAATACGTGGAAATATAATGATTTTTCATGAAACCCTATTTTTCACTGATAGATATACTTAAAAGAAATGTGTTCCCAAAATTTCATGATTTTTATAATTTTCTGGAATTTTTAATGCATTTCTGAAATTCGACCAAAAAATAAGAATTTCGGAATCCATTATGCGATCATTGCCATCTTGATAGTGATCGATAACTGAAAACAGCCCAATATTTTCTGATTTCAGATTTTAATCAAGTTTTTGGGTTTCCCTTTCTACTATACTTGATGCCATGCGTTTATAAATTAGGATTAATCTTTTTGATGGTGTCAAAGGGGGAGAAATATATGTTTAAGTAAAGGGGAACATATTTAAGGGGAGAAATGATTATGCTTATGATAGGGGGAGAACATTTTTATGGGGAGTTTCATGGATTAAGGGGGAGTTGCATGTTGTTATATCATGTTTATGTTTACATGCTTTCTTTCCTTTAAAATTTATATCAAATGTTTTTACCTAACTTAAACGGATTGCCACACATCAAAAAGGGGGAGATTGTTAGGGCAATCTCTTGCCATAATATGGTTTTGATGGTATGGCAAAGGGTTTAAGTTAGTGTGTTATGTTGATTTGATATGTGCGTTGAAGTCGTGCAGGACTTAGTAATTCGCACATGGAGCCTTGGCGGGTTCACCCTAACAACCTCGGTCCTTGAGTCGGTGAAGGATGACTTTGCGGAAGCCGTGCGCTTGGAGCATCCGAGGGACCGCCAGACGAGATGACTTGAAGTGAAGCCAAGGAATCAGACTTTGGAGGCAAGAGACGCGAAGGAGCATTGCAGAGCCGTGCACCTGATGCTGCCGAGGGACGTGGCCGCGAACGAAGAGAGCTTCGGCGAGAGACTTCGAGTGAGATGAGAGAATGAGTGAAATGTAAGTAGCTCATTAGGTGAACTTGGCCGAATGGCTGAGTGTCGGAGACTTGACCGCAAGGGTTAAGGTTTACCCGACCGCCGAAAGCTCAAACTTAAGTTAAGTTTAAGTCATGGCCGATCGCTCGAGTCGAGTGAGTTCGACCGTATCCGATCGATGGGGGTTTATGCCCGGCATGATCGCTATGGAATGGCAAATGACCGCCAGAGGATATCGCGCGAACCGCTTCGTAGCCGATGAAGGCCGATTACGAGGCGTGACCCGGTGAGGTCCATCAGTCAACTGCCAAGAGTTTCGTTGGACTACAATGGTCGGGATCCGACGTGTTCGGAGGCCGTAGATGATACGATCGCTAAGGGCGTGATCCGGTAGTGGCGCCAACGGGAAGAAATCAGCCCTCTCTATAAAAAGAGAGGGTGTGAACCTTTGAGAGGCTAATGCTTATGCTCTAAGTGATCTTCCTAGTGCCCCACAAGCTCTAAACTCTTCTTACTTGTTTTTACTTCATTCTTATTGTAAGAAGAGTGATCTTGATTGTAAAGGTTACCTCCACCTAGCTTGGTGCAAAGGAGAGACCAATAGTGATTGGCTTTGAAGGAGTGATTCACCTTGGACCAATCGGACCGTGGATTAGCGGCGTAGCCGTGAACCACGTTACATCTTCTTTGTTAGCATTTGTATTTTCATTTATTGCTTTGTGTTTATTGTTTATGCTTCCGCTTGCGCTAACGATTGTGTAGACGAGCAAACGAACGAGAGAATTCCGACATCCATTGTAAGAGGGCTATTCACCCCCCTCTAGCCGGCCATACCGTTCCCCTACAGTATTGAGTTAGATTTTTTAGAAGAAAGGTGGGAACAAGCTCGGATCCGGGATGAAGTATACAAGCAAAGGATACAACAAATTTTCAACAAGAAGGTAATACTAAAGAAGTTTCAAGAAGGTGACTTGGTTTTACGCAAGGTCAATCCTGCGGGAAGTTCTGAAAAGCTAGCCCCTAATTGGGAAGGGTCTTATATAGTCACTCACCGAGTTGCTGGATCAGCGTACTACTTGAAGGATGCTGAAGGCAAGGAGTTATCAAGGCCTTGGAATGTTGTGCACTTAAAATATTTCCATACCATGTAATAGAAAGACATCCATGAGGAGAATTATCTATTGCACGTTTACTATTGACCCCCAACAGGGAAGAATGCAGTTTGAATACAATGTCATATTGTTGCAACCATTAGTTGTGTATAATTACTAGAAGAGAGAATCAGAGGAGACTAGTCTCGCAATCCAGGAAAGAAGAAATCAAGGAACATCACTGAGAGAAGGCATTTGTTGCAATATTGCTATTAGCTATTAAGGAAGATTAATGCTATTCAAATATCATCTCATGCTATTGAAATTAGTAATTGTTGACCACTACCAAAAGGAGAAGAAAGGCAGGAAGGTTACAACCTAAAATGGTTAGGGGAATAGTGTCTAAAGCCAATTTCCCATTTTAGAGAAGGAGCTGATTGTTGGGATGGAAGAAATCCTTGTGCAATGCACTATTTGATTGCCTCGTTGAAACCATCTCTATATGTGGTTTGCATCAAAGGCTATATTTGTTCCTGTCGGCGTCAATCGATGACCTGCACCTCCTGTCGAAACTTTATGTAGCGATCTCTGTGTTCCAAAAAGTCTTGACGAACTCGGAGAAATTGATGGGATATTTAGGCAATAGTATCGGTCAAAATATACTTGTTTTGAGACTGGGAGGTGTGATCCTGCAGAAGGAGCCTTGACATAGTTACCAAATCCTGGCATATGGAAATTGAAATCTCTTCTACAGCTGCAGTATAGGCCCTGGTGCGGGCAACTTCATTTCTTACTTGATGCAAGGAGGCTTCATGCTGGTGTACTTGAGAAAGGGCTCGGTTCCTTTCTGATAATAAAGATGAGGTGCAGCTGATTTCCCTAATTAATCTAGCTCGTAGGATAGATACAGTCTTTGTATCCTTCTGCTACTGCTGATGGGCTTTTGATAACTAGGCACGACATTGTGCAAATTCTTGGAGCAAAGAAGTTTCTCTTTGTCTGAATATCTCTTAAGAGGCTGAATTGGTGATAGATTGCTGTAGAGTTTGTTGGTGAAGCTACATTTGGTAGTGGGTAAAGGAGCGCTTCAGTTCCTGATAATTCGTCATTCCCTGAAGACAGCAAAATTAAAGAAAAAGTTATCACTGAAGATGCAGGAAAGGGTGGTCTAGAGGAGTTTACCAGTTCCAGGACATGTTGTAGGCTTTCCATTTGTGGTGTCAGCTCATCCAAGTTGAGGGTGCGGGCATCTCTTACAGAGGAAAAAGGAGTAGAAGCAATGATAGGGGTTAGTTCACTCATAATGGGGCAAGGGTGATGTGTCGTAAGGAACTTTTCTATTGGTTCCGAAGGAAAAAAAGAAAACAGGTTACAAAGATGGAAGGGGGAACATCAATGCAAGAGGGGGGGGGGGGTTAGGGTTTTGGCTAGAAGAAGGGAAACTCGAAGGTTCTGAAGACGATGAGCGAGAAGAAAGTGAAATGGGGGATGTCACTAGCAATATGGAGGTAGGAATGTCGGTGATAAGGGGAGATGTTGAAGTGATGAGAAAAAGAGTCGTAACTAAGGGGCTTAAGGAGGTGAAAGATGAAAAGGGAAGGCTTAGTGGTGGAGGAAGGAGGTCTGAGATTACTTGCTGTATGATTGAAGAGGAGGATCCTTCTGAAGATGGAAGAGAAGTAAGAAGAGAAGGATTGGATGGTTCTGGTGACATGAGCATGGGGGCGAAAGTTTGATGTGAGCAAAACATATAGGATTTTAGGAGTAGTTTTCGCATACATCTCGTTACATTTTATCCTTGTTTCATGCATATTCTACTTTATTTTGTATGCATTTCCTATTTTCTGATTCGGAGATCTGCTCTTATTGCTTTTGTGTGCATGATGACATTTTATTGGTGAAACGACACATTTTTGGAGCAAAAGGAAGGCATTCACTGGGTGGAACAGAGGCGAACACGACTGACCATGTGAATTCCACATGATCGTGTCCAAACAACGAAGCCAGCCATCCCAGCGCCCCACACGGTAGGTCATGTGGAATCCACATGGCCATGTGACGCTGGGTTGTTTTGACGCAATTAGAGTTTTTGTGGGATTTATAAAGAGTCGGCTCCACGTCAATAAAAAGGAAGGCACGCCCAAACCCTAGGGAGGAGGCCCCGACGGCTAGAAAGACAAACGATGCCATAAAAAGCATCGGAGACTCGCAACAGGGAGGAAGGAAGTGGCTTGGAGATCCATCCTGACACTCCGACATTGTGGAGAACAACCAAGACACGCATATTGGTTAGGACAGAGAGTATCTTCTTTATCTCCTTGTTATACTTTCATTGTAATGATGTTTTCTAAGTTGTCTTGTGTTTATTCTTTTTTGTTTATGGAGTAGATACTTCAAATCTAGGATTAGGGAGTAACTTGTGTTTGTGGACATGTTAGTTCAAATAGTGATTTATCTTCTTTGATTCTATTTGTAGCTTTGTGTTGTCGAGATTTATAAAGATTGTGTTTTGATTCTAATTCTACTTTGCTTAGCTGATAGAAAGGGTGACATGTTGGGTTTTCGGCACCGCGGCGTGTGTGTGTTCGATCACGTTTCGTAAACATGAACACAGCCGAAGCAATAAAAATAATAAATCTATATTTATTACAACACACACAATACACGCATGCATATTACAACAAGTGTAGACATAACCGTAAATTTAAATTTGCAATAAAAGGAAATTTATCTACGTTATACCTTTCATATGACGTGTAGTGGGAACGGCATCAACCGGAACGATCCTCGCTAGAATCGTCTCTATCTGTATCCACGCCGAGTTCCTCGGGATGACTTCGCTAAGCCACGAGCTTCGTCTTCCTACGGGTTACTAGCCTCGTGTTGAAGACGACGTGATAGAGAGATGATCACGATCCGAATCCAAATTCGGATCCTAATACGAGTTCTCAAAACTCGCTTCTCCGGAGAGGTATTCATCAACCAATTGACGAATCCTTCGTCCTCCACCTCAGACGATTACCGGAGATCGAATCTCCGGTAAGTTAGCCGCTGTCGGAGCTCTAACCGTCGTCCAAACGACACTCCGACGAGAGGAGAACAAGCTGTCCAGAAAAACTGGACAGCTTTGGTGGAGGAGATAGGCGCCGGCCAACCAAGGGAAGAAAAGGCTCACCTTGATGCCAAACCTATAGGAGATCACCGGAGGGTCGCAGGAGGATCACCGGCTGAAGCTTGGTTGCCGGCAAGGAGCTGGACGGCGGCACAACAAGCTAGGCGGCAATGGAGGTTGGGCGGCAATGAAGGTTGGGCGGCAACTCCAAGCTAGGGTTTTGGATTAGGGCTTAATTATCCCTTAAGCCCTCTTTTATAGAGAACTAATTCTCTTAATGGTTATTGGATCATAACCATTAGGCCCGTTAACCCGCTCCATTAAGATAAGTTAAAATAAACCAAACCATGATGGTTTATTTTAAATTAAAACGAACCGAACCAACTTTTGGTTCATTCGTTTAAAATAAACCAAACCATTTGATTTAATCTCCTCCATTGGATTAGAACCAAACCATTTTGGTTCATCCATTATGTCTTCATAAGACACGGCCCATCCATGCTTCCATTGCGACTGAAATGATTTCATGCTCGCTTCATGTTTGGTCTAACCAAACCTTGTTTCTCTCGGTCTGAGAATCCCATTCTCAAGATCGTTTTAAATCCTTTGGATTACGCTCGTTGTGCGTGTGACCAAATAGATTCTCGGTTTATGTTGGTCGTCTATAATTAACCATTAATTATATAACGATCATGAGTGGCACCTAGTAGTACATCATGATCCCCAATTAACCGAAAAGATCAATGGTTGATCCAGAACTATTTCTGAAACCCTTCAGCAGCTCGAATGATTCGTGCCCCATTCCCTTCACTCATCTTATACCCACTTGGTTCAGGACATGGTCTATAGTGTCAGTCCCCACTAGGCTGACTACATCACACCTAACCCAAGTATCATTTCCTCATCCTACGGATTCTAGTTACTCCACATGTATCGAAGAGTACCTTACTCTAAACATGTAATGCTTTGGCCAAAGACTTTAGTAACAATCCGACGAGAGGCCATGGGTATACATCTCCTCGCAAGGAGTGGTGAATCCTTTATAGGCTATTCAAACACCTTCGATCACTTCGACTTATACCCAATCATCCCGGGTCCACATCTCCTTAGAGATGCTTGCTTAAGATGTCAAAGCATAAGTCTCTATGATCAAGATGACTTGAATACCGCAAGTCAAAGGAACATCGCACTTAAGCCACAGTAAGAACTTCATTGACATATCTATATATGCAGAGAACCATATGAAGTCTTACGGCTGGTCACTCCAATGAACTAGTTACCATAACTAGCATCCACGATTAACTCCGGACATCACTATGTCTCTAGCCAGTGAGAATCAGCTGCTTGGATACACCAAGGAGTATACCTCGTGCTAGTCTCGACAGAATTAATGGTGTCCAAATCCATCAATTCATCGACTAGGGATAATTCCGATACATCACAATTACACATATAGAGATACTCACTAGTTGTGATCCAATCACAAATTCTCTCATGCTGTGAATCGTATCGTGGACATTCAGTAAATGAGTTTAAGATCCAATCAAATACATAAAACATGTATACTCAAATAGTGAATCTTCATTTATCATATAAATGGTTCATACATAAGGCAATTGCCTTAGGACATCTCTCATATATTACTAACAGACTCCCACTTAGCCTAATGCCAATCGCTACGGTATCCAATACCATATGCTCTAACATGACCCTCAAACTAATTTTGAGGTAATGCCTTAGTTAAAGGATCCGCTAAGTTCCTTTCAGTGGGAATTTTTTTTTTCGATTTGTATTTCGTTCCTACTGATGATCTCTCTGATAAGATGATAGTGGCGAAGCACATGTTTGGATCATTGATGAGACCACATCAAGTTCAGAGATGAACTTCTTGATCCAAACCGCTTCCTTTGCTGCTTCCAAAGCTGCAATGTATTCTGCCTTAGTGGCAGAATCCGCTATAGTGTCAAGCTTGGAACCTTTCCAACTTATTGCGCCTCCATTCCAGGTGAATACATACCCAGACAAAGACATGGAATCATCCTTGTCTGTCTGGAGCTGGCATCCGTATACCCACGTATCACCATGTACCCTTCTCCATATATTAGGAACGCATCCTTAGTTCTTCTTATGTACTTAAGGATCATCTTAACAGTCACCCAATGATCCATTCTTGGATCAAACTGGTATCTGCTCGTGATACTCAGAGCATATGATACATCGGGCCTCGTACATAACATAGCATACATGATAGATCCTATTGCGGATGCATAGGGAATCTTACTCATGCAAATCCTCTCGTCTTCTGTGCGCGGACACATAGACTTCGAAAGGTGTATCCCATGCCTGATGGGTAGGAAACCTTTCTTGGATTCTGACATGCTAAACCTCTTTAGCACTCGGTCTATATATGTAGACTGCGAAAGACCAAGCAACCGTTTCGATCTATCTCTATAGATCTTAATCCCGAGGATGTAGGTTGCTTCTCCCAGGTCTTTCATGGAGAATGTCTTGGATAACCAAACCTTAACTGACTGTAAGACTGAAACATCATTTCCTATAAGTAATATGTCATCGACATATAATACTAGGAACACGATTGCACTCCCACTAACCTTCTTGTACACACAAGGTTCGTCTGGATTTTGTGAGAAATCAAACCTTTTTGATTGTCCCATCAAAACGGATATTCCAGCTCCTGGATGCTTGCTTCAATTCATAAATAGACCGTCGCAATTTGCATACCTTGGTTTTATCAACCGATGTGAAACCCTCAGGCTATATCATATACACGTCCTCGAGCAGGTTTCCATTAAGGAAAGCTGTTTTCACATCCATCTGCCATATCTCATAATCATAATGATAGAATTGGTAACCCCTTGTTTCCTTAGGGTATCCAACAAATAGACATTTATCAGACTTAGCATCCAATTTGTCTGATACAGTCCGCTTCACATAAGCAGGACAACCCCATATCTTCAAGTAAGATATATGAGGTTTCTTACCATTCCATATCTCATATGGAGTAGTTGAGACTACCTTGGTAGGCATTCTGTTTAACAAGTAAACAGCTGTCTGAAGTGCATAGCCCCAAAAGGACTTGGGAAGAGTCGTATGATTCATCATTGACCTGACCATGTCCAACAAAGTCTGATTACGCCTCTCAGATACACCATTATGTTGTGGTGTATAGGGCGGAGTCCATTGAGACAATATTCCATTTTCTCATAGATAATCAAGAAACTCTTGACTTAAGTATTCACCACCTCGATATGATCGAAGTATTTTAATACTCTTGTCATGTTGTTTCTCTACTTCATTTCTGAATTCTTTGAACCTTTCAAAGGCTTCAGACTTGTGTTTCATCAAGAACACATACTCAAACCATGAGTGATCATCGGTTAAGGTAATGAAGTAGCTATAGCCTCCTAAAGCTTGAGTTGACATAGGTCCACATACATCAGTATGTATTAGACCTAGTAACTCTCCCACTCGTTCACCTTTTCCAGTAAAAGGTAACTTAGTCATCTTGCCTTTTAAGCATGATTCGCATGTATCGTATGAATCCAATTCAAACGATTCCAGAATTCCACATTTGTGTAATTCGGACATGCGTTTCTTGCTTACATGGCCAAGATGACAATGCCACATATAGGAGTCTATTTGATTATCCTTTTGAGCACGCGTGTTGCTCGCTTCGATATTGAAAATGTCACTGGATACATCCAACGTATAAATGCCATTACTCAAAGTTCCAGTTCCATAAAGTACGCCATTCAAAGTTATATAACAACAATTGTTACTAAACGTCAAATGGAAATCATTTCTATTTAAACAAGAAATAGAAATGATGTTCTTTATCAATGAAGGAACATAAAAGCAATTGTCCAGTTCTAAGACAAGTCCTGTTGGGAGTTTCAACAAATGCGTTCCAATGGCGACTGCAGCAACCTTTGCTCCATTCCCAACACGCAAATTTGACTCTCCCTTGACGAGTCTTCTTCTATTCCTTAGCCCATGTATGTCATTACATATATGTGAGCCACACCCAGTATCCAATACCCAAGTGTTTGAGGAAATAGAATGACAATCAATAACGAAGATATCTGAAGAAGATGGGGCATCTGATGCCTTATTCTTCTTCACGGACTCAAGATAAATCTTACACTTTCTTCGCAAATGGCTCTCCTTTCCATAATGATGGAAAGTTTCCTTTTGTGCTAGTTCTACCTTCTTAGCCTTTCTCTTCTTTCCCTTCTGCTGTTCCTTTGACTTCCTCTTAGAACCTTTCTTCGAGGAATCAACTAATAGCACCGTCCCCTGCTCATGCTTCTCAGAAGACTCCACAGTCTTCAGCATATTGAGCAGTACCACAGATGAACCTTCTAGCATCTCAGAGGTGAAGAGGAGCTTTGAGACTTCGAACCTTTCGAATCTCACTTGCTCATCAACCAACTCACAAAGATGAAGGACTACGATATGAACATCCATATGCTCATGCTGCTTTCGTAGCTTGGGTTCCATCGTGGCTAGCATGATGCAACTCATTTGTTCAGAATCACTCACATGTTTCTGATAGGCCAACAATTGGTCCAGAGTTGCATCGTCACTAGGACGGGCGGGAAGAGGCGCTTCGAGGACATTTGCAAGCTTTTCAACCTTGAGAACAATTCTCAAGCTTCTAAGCCAGTCCAAGAAGTTCGGCCCAGTCAATTTATTCAAATCCAAAATGGAACGCAAATTCAAAGACATCATGATCAATCTTAGAAATACAAAACGAGCATATATGAGAAAATGATTTTTAAAATGCATCAATATGTAGGGGATCGGTACGGCCGGCTAGAGGGGGGTGAATAGCCCTTTTCATTTGGATGCCGGTATTTGCTCGTCTACAAGACTGATTAGCGCAAGCGGAAGACTAATAAAGACAAACAAATAGAAATATGAGAAAACAATCGCTAACAAAGAATGTAACGTGGTTCACGGCTACGCCGCTAATCCACGATCCCGATTCGTCCGAGGTGAATCACTCCTCCAAAGCCAATCACTATTGGTCTCTCCTTTGCACCAAGATAGGTGGAGGTAACCTTTACAATCAAGATCACTCTTCTTACAAATAGAATGGAGTAAAATCAAGTAAGAAGAGTTTAGAGCTTGTGGGGCACTAGGAAGATCACTTGGAGCATAAGCATTAGCCTCTTAAAGGCTTACACCTTCTCTTTTTATAGAGAGGGCTGATTTCTTCCCGTTGGCCGCCATCACGATCGCCGCCCTTAGCGATCATCGTGCTACTCACTAACGACCTCCGAACACGTCGGATCCCGAGTTATAGTCAGCGGAACTCTTGGCGATCGTGATGGACCTCATCGCGATCGCCGCCCGTAGTCGATCGCCTCGGCTGATTAACTGGTCGAAACCCTATTGACTCGATCGCCTTCGAGCGATCGATGGTCTTATCGCGCCACGATGGCGGTGTGATCACGCTGGCCACAATCGGTGATGTATACCGTCGAACTACACTCGACTGGAGCGATTGCCATGACACATAGCGATCGGTGTCGGAAAACTCATCCGACACTTGGCCAAATGGCCAAGTTTCACCTAAGAGCTATCCTTCCCCGGGTTACAATCGCTCACTCTCATCTCTCGGAGTCCCTCGCCTTCGAAGTTCTCTTCGTTCTCAGCCACGTCCCTCGGCAGCATCAGGCGCACGACTCTGCAATGCTCCTTCGTGTCTCTTGCCTCGAAGTCTACTTCCTCCGGCTTCACTCCAAGCTTCTCGTCCGGCGGTCCCTCGGATGCTCCAAGCGCACGGCTTCCGCAAAGCTATCCTTCACCGACTCAAGGCACGAGTCATGAGATGTGAAACTCGCCACGGCTCTATGTGCGAATTACTAAGTCCTGCACGACTTTAACGCACATATCAAATCAACATATCAAACTAACTTAAACCCTTTGCCACACCATCAAAACCATATTACGGCAAGAGATTGCCCTAACAATCTCCCCCTTTTTGATGTGTGGCAATCCGTTTAAGTTAGGTAAAAACATTTGATATAAATTCTAAGGTAAGAAAGCATGTAAAGATAAACATGATATAGCAACATGCCACTCCCCCTTAATCCATGAAACTCTATATTGCAAATTTTCTCCCCCTATTATATATTTCTCCCCCTAAAATAATTAACATAAACATAAATTATTTCTCCCCCTTTGACACCATCAAAAAGATTAACACTAAGTTATAAGCTCATGGCATCAAGTATAATGGAGGGAAAATACCAAAAACATGAATAAGATCTGAAATCAAAAAATTGCAGGCTGATTTTCAGGTGAGCAATCAGCTATCGATGGCAATGATCGGTACAATTGATTCAAATTACGATTTTTAATTTCAGAAATGCATTAAAAATTCCAGAAAATTAGAAAAATCATGAAATTTGAGGAGCATATTTATATTAAGTATATCTATCAAGGAAAAATAGTTTTTCATGAAAAATCATTATATTTTCCGAGATTTTCTAAAAATCCAAACACTTGAAAAACCACTAGTTTTTGAGCATGTTAGTATCCATTTTAACACCTAGTCTTTCATCCAATTGTTTCAAAACATGAATACATGTATTTTAAATTAAGGAATTGTTTTGAAAACATATGAAATATCCAACCATGATCTTTGGGGAATATGTCTATGAATTAAACATAAGCCTTCCCCATAATTGGTCTATTATTGCTATGTTGATACTTTAAATGACCATCTAAATGCCATAGGCATTAGTGGACATTTGTATCATCCTAACATCTCACCCATGCTAAGTTTGCAATCAAGTTAGCCTATAGTGAGTGTGAGATGCATCCTAGGGGGGTATTTGTATATACTTAACCAATATATTCATGCAATTCTATCATGGTTAAGTATCAACCTAACAATTAACATGATCATAATGACATATATGAATCAATTTCACATAATGATCATGAAATACATGTTTTCATCAAATTATAATCTTGCATTAGGTATTATATGATGATAATAAACAAAGTATCACCTAAAGCATGATTCAAACCTATTTCTCATGATAACGTGCCAAATTTCAAAAACATAAATCATGATTGCAAATATACATAGGAATTACATCAATCATCATGATTTAAGCAATATTATCTATTTATGGGCACGTTATCATCACCCAACACTATCTAAAAAATGTTGTCCCGTCATCCTAAGTCAACAAAAATATGATATAGGTCAAGTTCATATGGTTGACTACCCTAGGGGTTTTCTAACCCTTAAGGATGGATTTTGGAACCCAAAATAAATTCTTTCCTATTGGGTTCACTAAGTATTCCTTGGGGATCCATTTTCTAGCTATTACCTTCTTCTTATCTTGTCCCCTAGCTATAAGGCATTTGTAGGCCTTTTCATTTTTCTTTTCCTTGTAGCCTAGGCCCTTTTTGTTGAAACTAGCTCTTTGGCTCCCTAAGATCATATTTAAGGTGTTGGAGCCAATTGTGAATTTTTCTAGGGCTTTTGTTAAATAATCTACTTTTTCCCTTAAGGCCCTATTTTCATTTATACATGCATCACTAACATCTAATGGCACATAAAGGTCATGTGAGCATGCATCATTTAAGCTAGAAGAAATATTATCATTTAAGCATGCATTTTCTAGCTTATTTTCCAATGCCTTAATTTGATTAAGCATGCTTTTATTTTTCTTTTTCATTCCAAATAAATCCTTAGTTAAACTAGAAATTATGGAAACTATTTTCTTAGGAGAGGCTTTCGTTACCATAGTTTTCATGTCCTCTTCTTCTTCGGATGATGAGGATGTAGAAGCTCCCCCTTCATTTGAGCTCTCCCCACTTGAGCTTGATCTTTCATTTTCGGATGAAGAGCAATCCAAGTCATCAAAGGCCATCAAGACCAAATTGGTGACAAAGGCATTCTCCTCATCCGATGATGATGAGGAGGATGAGGATGGGTCATCCCAAGTCCTTGCCTTGAGAGCTTTGGCCTTTCCTTTTTCCTTTGTCTTCTTCTCCTCTTCCTGTTTCTTCTTGCTCCCCTTTTTCTTCTTCTTTTCTTCTTTCTTTTTCTTTTCTTCTTTGCTTTTGTTTAGGAGGGGACAATTATCCCATATGTGCCCTTCTCCTTGGCAATTGTAGCATATGACCTTCCCCCTTGGTCTTCTATTCCTATCATTAGATTTATCAAATCTAATATTCTTAAATGCACGTCTTACCCTCCTTACCATATAGGCTTCTTCGATGCTATCCATGGAGGAGGAGGAAGACGCTTCGTCATCGGAGGAGGAGGGGATTTCCATCTTCTTCTTCTCCTTATTTTCCAACAATGCTACTCCTCTTGAGGGTTGAATTCTAGGCTCCTCTTGTATTCCTTCAAGCCTAGTTTCGTGGAGCTCCATTGTTGAGAAAAATTCCTCCAAGGTACTTACTTCCAAGTTCTTGGAGATGTAGAACGAATCCACCATGGAGCTCCACTTTGAGGACCGGGGAAAGGCATCCATAGCCTTCATGAGCATGTCCTGGTTTGATAGCTTCTCACCTATGTTGGTGCAGGGGCACTAGATAATCGAACCTGTGTTTTGATTATGGCAAAGACACAAAGTTAAGTTTATATTGTTATCTCACGAGCTAAATCAAGTGTGCAGAAAAGTACTAAAGCTGGAGCTGAATGCTAGCGACACCCGGAGGAAGCCGTGGTGGTCGGGCGACACTTGAGTGAATTCGGAGGGAGCCGAAGGAATCGAGTGGAAGGCCGGAAGCGAGAGCTACTATCGAGGTAAGCTCGTGTGAGTGAGAGATTGTAAGGTTGTGTCCTCTTTACGAGGACGACCGTAGGCGACGATTCGACTAAGACTTCCTGTGGAAGGTCTAGGTCGAGATCGGACGGTTAGAAACCGTCGTATTTATCATTTTCCGAGCTAATCTCTTCATTGCAAGTGGCGGGTGGATCGCTCTGGACATTGGCGATCATTGTATCGATTGGTGATGAGATGCATCGATCGTCATCATCGATCGATGATGAAAAACATCGATCGTGATGGCGACGATTGACTTTGGTCAAAGCGGATAACGTTTGTGGCCAGCGATAAAAATTTGCAAAAAATCAAGAACCATTCAAAAGAAATAGGAGACAAATTCAGAGGCTAAAGTCTCTAAAAGGATGGTAGTATTCATCTCCAAATCACCTAAAGTAATCATCAAGTGCTCCTACAACTGGCCAACGCTTCAACACCGTCATAACGCCGACGCGACGCCAAGTTTTGATCTTCTTCTCGTGATTCAAGTAATATTTTTGATATTATATTCTGTATTTTTATCTTCATAACGAGGTGAGGTAGGCTTGTTGCCTCATCCTCGTATATTCGGTTTTTGTAATCGTTGTCTCCTACCTCCAACGAGGAGGAGACGTTTTAGTGCTTTGCCCTCCGTACGCGGTCTAGGACCGATAGGGCCTTGGAGTAGCAACCGTTAGGTTGTGAACCAAGTAAAATAAACGTGTTCATTTATTTTCCGCTGTGCTTACTTTGCGTATCGAACGAACGAAAAAGAAAAGTTTTATGATCGCTATTCACCCCCCCCTCTAGCGACGCTTCTCGATCCAACAATTGGTATCAGAGCGGGGGCGCTAAGATTTGGTGAAACCACCAATCTAGCACGTTTTGGTTTTATTTTCGTATTTTTCGATTCGTATATTTCTTAGGTTTTTGTTTCCCGCACTACTAATCCAAGACCAAGTCTTGGTACATAGTTTTTTGTTGTGTTTTTGCAAGTACTAATCTCCTTCGGAGTACCTCACGATCAAACGAGCATAACTTTTGCTACAAGTGGACTCACGAAATGATCTACCCACCAAATCGAAGCTCTTTGAAAGATCTACACTTCTTATATACAAGGAAAAAGAAAAGAGATAAGATGGAGAAAACTCCCCTGAGGTCCTGGTGGTTGAAGAAGGTTCAATAGAAGAAGCCACGCATGCCGTGGAGTGATCCTAAAGAAATCTTGTCACAGTGGTTGAAGAAGATTCAACTTTAACATCCATGCCGGGAGTGGGATGGACTAAATGGGGGTGAGCGCCTTCATGGTGTGATCACGATAGTACTGTGCTACTCCCTCCAATAGGATCGCCTTCTTATATATTTTCTCTGGCAGTCAGAGGCGATTCAGGAAAAGTGTCCAGCTTTGGGGTTGGATTATTGCATTTGGTGTAGGGGATCGATTGGCCGGCTAGAGGGGGGTGAATAGCCCTTTTCGTCTGGATGCCAGTATTTGCTCGTCTACAAAACTAATTAGCGCAAGCGGAAGACTAATAAAGACAAGCAAATAGAAATACAAGAAAACAAACGCTAACAAAGAATGTAACGTGGTTCACGGCTACGCCGCTAATCCACGGTCCCCGATTCGTCCTCGGTGAATCACTCCGCTAAACCAATCCACTAAATGGTCTCTCCTTTGCACCAAGCTAGGTGGAGGTAACCTTTAAAATCAAGATCACTCTTCTTACAAATAGAATGGAGTAAAAGCGAGTAAGAAGAGTTTAGAGCTTGTGGGGCACTAGGAAGATCACTTGGAGCATAAGCATTAGCCTCTCAAAGGCTTACACCCTCTCTTTTTATAGAGAGGGCTGATTTCTTCCCGTTGGCCGCCATCAGTCGACTGCCGCCCTTGGCGATCATTGCATCGTCACAACGGCCTCGAACACGCGGATCCCGGCGTTGTGGTCCAGCGGAACTCTTAGCGATCGTGATGGACCTCATAAGTCGGTCGCGCCTCCATCGATCGGCCCGATCGGCTACGAACGGTTCCTGGCGAAACCCTATTGATCGATCGGCTGCGCCTTGATGGTCGGTGATGGTCTTGGCGATCGCCGCCCTTACGTATGGCGATCATTCGCGCCTAATCCGATCGATCGTATACGGTCGAACACACTCGACTCGGAAGCGATCATTGCCATGACATGGCGGATCGGGTGTCGAAAAACCCATCCGACACTTGGCCAAATGGCCAAGTTTCACCTAAGAGCTACCCTTCCCCGGGTTACAATCGCTCACTCTCATTTCTCGGAGTCCCTCGCCTTCGAAGTTCTCTTCGTTCTCGGCCACGTCCCTCGGCAGCATCAGGTGCACGGCTCTACAATGCTCCTTCGCGTCTCTTGCCTCGAAGTCTACTTCCTTCGGCTTCACTCCAAGCTTCTCGTCCGGCGGTCCCTCAGATGCTCCAAGCGCACGGCTTCCGCAAAGCTATCCTTCACCGACTCAAGGCACGAGTCATGAGATGTGAAACTCGCCACGGCTCTATGTGCGAATTACTAAGTCCTGCACGACTTCAACGCACATATCAAATCAACATATCAAACTAACTTAAACCCTTTGCCACACCATCAAAACCATATTACGGCAAGAGATTGCCCTAACAATCTCCCCCTTTTTGATGTGTGGCAATCCGTTTAAGTTAGGTAAAAACATTTGATATAGATTCTAAGGTAAGAAAGCATCTAGAGATAAACATGATATAGCAACATGCAACTCCCCCTTAATCCATGAACCTCTTTCTCCCCCTATCATATATTTCTCCCCCTATCATATATTTCTCCCCCTAAAATGATTAACTTAAACATAAATTATTTCTCCCCCTTTGACACCATCAAAAAGATTAACACTAAGTTATAAGCTCATGGCATCAAGTATAATGGAGGGAAAATACCAAAAACATGATTAAAATATGAAATTAGAAAATTGCAGGCTGATTTTGGTGAAGCGATCATTCGCTATCGTATATGATCGTAGCACAATTGATTCCGAAATTCTGATTTTCTGGGCGAATTTCAGAAATGCATTAAATATTCCAGAAAATTCGAAAAATCATGAAATTTGAGGAGCATATTTCTATTAAGTATATCTATCAAGGAAAAATAGTTTTTCATGAAAAATCATTATATTTTCTGAGATTTGCCAAAAATCCAAACACTTGAAAAACCACTAGTTTTTGAGCATGTTAGTATCCATTTTAACACCTAGTCTTGCTTTGAATTATTCCAAAACATGAATACATAGATTTTAGATTAAGAAATTGTTTTGAAAACATATGAAATATCCAACCATGATCTTTGGGCAATATGTCTATGAATTAAACATAAGCCTTCCCCATGATTGGTCTATTGTTGCTATTTTGATACTTTAAATGACCATCTAAATGCCATAGGCATTAGTGAACATTTGTATCATCCTAACATCTCACCCATGCTAAGTTTGCAATCAAGTTAGCCTATAGTGAGTGTGAGATGCATCCTAGGGGGTATTTGTATATACTTAACCAATATATTCATGCGATTCTATCATGGTTAAGTATCAACCTAACAACCTACATGATCATAATGACATATATGATTTAATTTCACATTATGATCATGAAATGCATGTTTTCATCAATTTATAGCCATGCATTAGGTAATATGTGATGCTAAATAAAGTATTACCTAAAGCATGATTCAAACCTATTTCTTATGATAACGTGCCAAATTTCAAAAACATAAATCATGATTGTAAATATACATAGCAATTACATTAATCATCATGATTTAAGCATTATTACCTATTTATGGATACGTTATCATCACCCAACACTATCTAAAAAATGTTGTCCCGTCATCCTATGTCAACCAAAATATGATATAGGTCAAGTTCATATGGTTGACTACCCTAGGGGTTTTCTAACCCTTAAGGATGGATTTTGGAACCCAAAATAAATTCTTTCCTATTGGGTTCACTAAATACTCCTTGGGGATTCATTTTCTAGCTATTATCTTCTTCTTATCTTGTCCCCTAGCTATTAGGCATTTATAGGCTTTCTCATTTTTCTTCTCTTTATATCCTAGGCCCTTCTTGTTAAAGCTTGCCCTTTGGCTCCCAATTATCATGTTAAGGGTATTGGAGCCTATTGTGAATTTCTCTAGGGCTTTGGTTAAATAATCTACCTTTTCCCTTAAGGCCCTATTTTCATTTATACATGCATCACTAACATCTAATGGCACATAAAGGTCATGTGAGCATGCATCATCTAAGCTAGAAGAAATATTATCATTTAAGCATGCATTTTCTAGCTTATTTTCTAAATCCTTAATTTTATCTAGCATGCTCTTATTTTTCTTTTTCATGCCAAATAAGTCCTTAGTTAAACTAGAAATTATGGAAACTATTTTCTTAGGAGAAGCTTTCGTTACCATAGTTTCCATATCGTCTTCTTCTTCTTCGGATGAGGAGGATGTAGAAGCTCCCCCTTCACTTGAGCTCTCTCCTCTTGAGCTTGATCCTTCATTTTCGGAGGAAGAGCAATCCAAGTCATCAAAGGCCATCAAGGCCAAATTGGTGACAAAGGCATTCTCCTCTTCCGATGATGATGAAGAGGATGAGGAAGGATCATCCCATGTCTTGGCCTTGAATGCTTTGGCCTTCCCCTTTTCTTTTGCCTTCTTTTCTTCTTCCTTTCTCTTGCTCCCCTTCTTCTTCTTCCTCTTCTCTTCTTTCTTTTTCTTCTCTTCTTTGCTTTTGTTTAGGAGGGGACAATTGTCCCTTATGTGCCCCTCTCCTTGGCAATTGTAGCATATGACCTTCCCCCTTGGTCTTCTATTCCTATCATTAGATTTATCAAATCTAAAATTCTTAAATACACGCCTCACCTTCCTTACCATGTAGGCTTCTTCGGTGCTATCCATGGAGGAGGAGGAGGCTTCATCGGATGAGGAGGAGGGGACTTCTATCTTCTTCTTCCCCTTGTTTGCCATCAAGGCTACTCCTCTTGAGGGTTGAATTCTAGGCTCCTCTTGTATTCCTTCAAGCCTAGTTTCGTGAAGCTCCATGGTTGAAAAGAATTCCTCCAAGGTGCTCACTTCTAGGTTCTTGGAGATATAAAATGAGTCCACCATTGAACTCCATTTTGAGGACCGGGGAAAGGCATCTATGGCCTTCATTACCATATCCCGGTTTGATAGCTTCTCACCTACACTTGTTAGCCCAATTAAAATTTCTTTAAACCTAGAGTGTAGTGAGGTTACCTTTTCTCCCATTTCTAGTTTTATATTGGATAGTTGGGAGCGGAGGAGGTCTCTCCTTGCTAGCTTTGCCTCGGATGTGCCTTCATGAAGCTCAATTAGCTTCTCCCACATCTCCTTGGCACTTAAGCATTCTCCTATTCGGTTGATCTCTTGTTGGGGGAGCACATTGTAGAGATGATGCTTGGCTTTTGAATTTGCAAGGTGCTCTTCCCTTTGCCTTTTGGTCCACCTAGATTTCTCTATTGGTTTCCCCTCTTCATCCCTAGGCAAAACGAAACCGGATTCCATTGTAATCATTATATCAAAATCCGTTTCGAAAAATACCTCCATTCGCTTATTCCACCAAGCGAATTCTCCTTCAAACTTCGGAGGATGAATGTTGGAGCCGGCCATTTTGAAAATTACTTGTTGTGGCGGTTAGTCCTCGACAAGCTTTCCTCGGCTATGATACCACTTGTAGGGGATCGATTGGCCGGCTAGAGGGGGGTGAATAGCCCTTTTCGTCTGGATGCCGGTATTTGCTCGTCTACAAAACTAATTAGCGCAAGCGGAAGACTAATAAAGACAAGCAAATAGAAATACAAGAAAACAAACGCTAACAAAAAATGTAACGTGGTTCACGGCTACGCCGCTAATCCACGGTCCCCGATTCGTCCTCGGTGAATCACTCCGCTAAACCAATCCACTAAATGGTCTCTCCTTTGCACCAAGCTAGGTGGAGGTAACCTTTACAATCAAGATCACTCTTCTTACAAATAGAATGGAGTAAAAGCGAGTAAGAAGAGTTTAGAGCTTGTGGGGCACTAGGAAGATCACTTGGAGCATAAGCATTAGCCTCTCAAAGGCTTACACCCTCTCTTTTTATAGAGAGGGCTGATTTCTTCCGTTAGCGCCATCACGATCATTGCCATGGCCATGGCGATCGCCGTCACTACAATGGCCTCCGAACACGCCGGATCCCGGTAGTCAGCGGAACTCTTGGCGTCGGTGATGGACCTCATCGATCGACTACTTCTCCGTAGTCGGCGCCCGATCGGCTACGAATGGTTCGCCAAAACCTATTGATCACCGATCATTCGCCTTCAACGGTCGGCGATGGTCTTAGCGATGGCGCCCGTATGGCCATCGGCTGCGCCACAATCCGATCGATCGTATACGGTCGAACTCACTGACTCGGAAGCGATCGCCATGACATGGCAGTCGACTGGTGTCGGGAAAACCCATCCGACACTTGGCCAAGTGGCCAAGTTTCACCTAAGAGCTACCCTTCCCCGGGTTACAATCGCTCACTATCATTTCTCGGAGTCCCTCGCCTTCGAAGTTCTCTTCGTTCTCGGCCATGTCCCTCGGCAGCATCAGGCGCACGGCTCTGCAATGCTCCTTCGCGTCTCATGCCTCGAAGTCTACTTCCTCCGGCTTCACTCCAAGCTTCTCGTCCGGCGGTCCCTCGGATGCTCCAAGCGCACGGCTTCCGCAAAGCTATCCTTCACCGACTCAAGGCACGAGTCATGAGATGTGAAACTCGCCACGGCTCTATGTGCGAATTACTAAGTCCTGCACGACTTCAACGCACATATCAAATCAACATATCAAACTAACTTAAACCCTTTGCCACACCATCAAAACCATATTACGGCAAGAGATTGCCCTAACATTTGGTGTCAGTGTTGGATCGACCGGATCGCTAGAGGGGGGGGTGAATAGCGATAAAACTTTTCTTGCATTTTGTTCATTAAAACAATAGTAGACACAACGAAAGATAAAAGTAAACACAAGAGACAATAGTATTTTTACTTGGTTCGTAGCCTTCGACTACTACTCCAAGGCCCTAACTGTCCTAGACCATGTACGAAGGGCAATTCACTAAAACATTCCTCCTCGTTGGAGGTAGGAGTTTGACAATTACAAAAACCTTCGAAAATAAAAGATAGAGAGACAAACCCTCTCTTCTATTAAGGTAAAATGCAACGATAGAAAACCTCGATTAACAATAGGAATTGGAATATGAATGAGACGATAATTTAAAGTTATACTAACAACTAGAGAATAGAAATTAAGCTAGGGTTGTTGATAACACTTCATCGTTGTAGAGTCATCGGTGTTGGTGCAATCGGCCCAGGTCACGATTGACCAGACTCGAGTTTGACTCGAGTGAGTTTTGATGTTTGATAAAGTGATTTGACAAAGTGGTTTGACAAAGTGAGTTGACATTGATGTTTGACATTAATGTCGGTTAATGTTTTGGGGAGATTGTTTATACAATCGACTCAGGTTATAATTAACCAGACTCAAGTTTGACTCGAGGGAGACTTTGATGGTTGACTAGGTTGACCATGTGATTATGGGAAAGTCCAAGCATGGGTCTTGGCAAGGTAAAGTCCAAGTCATGGGTACTTGGCATGGAAAGTCCAAGTGGGACACTTGGCATTTGGGAAAGTCCAAGTCTTGAGTACTTGGCACAAGGGAAGTCCAAGAATGGGTCTTGGCATGGAAAGTCCAACATGAGAGCATAAGTCCAATAGTTGGCTGCGTAAAATCCAAGCGGAGTCTTGGCAGTGTAAGTCCAATGTACTTTGGCGGTGTAGACACCGTTAGCATGACATAGCCGATGGAAGCACCTAAAAGCTAGTGCGATGGATGAACAAGTCATGGATGACTTGGAGGGATCAGAGAGGCATAAGACTGATAGAGGTGGCTATAAGGCTTAGGTATAGGCTAAGGGTCGTCTAGCAAGTATGGGGGCACCATACTTCGGTTAAAACCTCATCTTTGAGGTTGGCAGTCAACTGGCATTATGGTCGGTTCAACTATCGTGAGTTGGCTAGAGCTCGACTGCCATTTAGGGATGAAATTGCCTTGGCAGTCAACTGCTCATTGGAGCGATCATTCTTGCGATTGATTGCTAATTGGAGCGATGGATTATCTTGGCAATCGATCGCCATGGATGGCGATCGGCGCAAGTTAAGTTGTGAGCCGCAGAATGCTCCGTAGCGAGTCGAACTTTTCCAACGTGGATTGAGTCGCTATCTCACAACTAAAATGTTGGCAGTCAACTGGGGCCTTATGGCAGTCGACTACCAGGCAAAAATCCAGCCCGATGGAGGATAAAAGCAGATGTTCATGGAAGGGTCAAAACAAGATTTTTCTTGGGTGATTTGAAGGGGAATAGTTGGTGCTTTTCCAGTCCTTCAAGGCTAGTTCAAGGTAACCAAAAGAAAGCAAATCAAAAGCTCTTGTAAAGTAGTTTTCTTTATTTACATTGTATTTCTCTCTTGTATTTTGCTTGTATTCATTTCTTATTGTTGTAAGAATGTTTGTACGAGGTTTCTCCGCCTCCGACTTGTGTCGAGAAGGAGTATTTGTGATTAGTGATTGCATTGGCATTACTAGAGATCTTTAGAGCTCGATCCGTGGAGTAGGAACCGTTCGGTTCCAAACCACGTTATATCCGTGTATTCGTGTGCTTGTGTTTTGGTTATTGCTTTATTATCTTTGTTTCCGCTGTGCTAACCAAAATTGTAGACGCAATCACGATCGAATTCCATCATCGGTACTAGCACGCGCTATTCAGTCCCCCCCTCTAGTGGTCAATGATCCCCTACAAGTGGTATTAGAGTGAGGCCGCTCTTGAAGTTTAACAACTAAGGGAGCACGCTAGAGGGTGAAAATGGAAGTCCAAGAAGAATTAGGTTGGGACTTCAACACATCGGTGCCTTACACCCTATACAGACGAGAAGGCTTCAATTCTTGGAAGAGAAGAATTGAAGATTTTATTATGATGAGAGATTTTGAGGAATGGTCCATTTTGATGGATGGATTTGAATATCCAAGAGGACCAAGAGGTGGATTCCTCAAAAAGAAGAGATGGACCGAAGAGCAAGTCCAAGCATCCGAGAAAAATGATAAGGTGATAAAAATTTTAATTGATTTAATGCCTAATAATATCTTGTGTATGTTAGGTAATTATGTAGATGCCAAGGAGCTATGAAGCCAAGTGGCAAAGCTCCGTGAAAATTTATCATCGGTCCAAGAAGAAGAAGAAGAGGAGTGCTCACCCTCTCAAGCTCAAGCAAGCACATTGCCATCTAAAGAGCTTGAGGAGTCGGAAGTTGATAGGGAGTCAACTTCTGGATCGGTGGAGGAAGTGGAAGAAGCATCCACCTCAAGGATTGAGGGAGAGGAGAGAACTTCCACAGCGGAACATCAAGAAGAAGCTTCGACATCCGGTCAAGATGAAGAAGCTCAAAATCCAATTCTGGCACCTACAACCACCATAGGTAACTCAAACATATCAATTAATAATAAAATTCATATAATATGCTATGATTGTAGGGAATCCAGACACTACTAGAGTAAGTGTCCAAAAAGGGTCAAGAAGGCTCAACCGACTCCAAGAGTCAAGGATGTCGGTGCCCCAAGTCAAAAGACAAGGAGCATATCATATGCTTCAAGTGCAACTCAAAGGGGCATTACCGGAGTCAATGCCCTAGGGGGAAGAAGAAGGAGCATTACAAGTAGGGGGAGCTTCTATAGCTAACCCTAAGGTATATTTAAACAATGCTTGTTCTTTAAATTCTAGTCAAAAGCATTCTAGGAATAATTTTAATAGTCTTTCCATTTATCATAAAGAGCATGCTAGAAAATAGAGAATTTTGTTTAGGAGCCAAAAATGTCTACCTTTCAAAGAAGGAGAAATTTGGGACTAATGTCCCTAGAAACGTTCTTCCTAGGGAGTCTATTAGGAAAATAGAAGAACACTTAGACCTTAATCCTAAATGGACTAGACACATGCCTAGGAAGTCCCATGCCCAAAGACCAAATCAAAATTCTAAAATTGGGAAATTATAATTAGAGAACCAAGCCTTGAGATAAAGGCTTGAGAAATTAGAAAAGACCTTCAAAATTATGCAAAATCAAATGCAAGGGTCTAATGGTCAAAGTCAAGGGTCAAAACCTCAAAGTCAACATCTAGGACCCAAGAAACAAAAGTCAACTAAGGGCAAGAATGGTTTGGGTCACAAACCTAAGCCTAAGGTGGCTTATAATAGTGTTCCATTCGATTATGGAACGCAAATTAGGTCTAGGAAGATCAAGGTCAATAGGAAAGTCATCCCTAAGGTTGACCAAGGTTTGTGCCTAGTGGCTAGGGTTTCTAGAAACCTAGGGTAGCCACTAAGAAGGTTGCAAGGGGAGTTACCCCTAGAATCAACCTAGGTAAGATCACAATGACCAAGGCTAACAAGCCTAGGAGGGTCATTAGGAAGGTATCTAGGGAGGTTATCCCTAAGGAATACCTATTAAACCCTAGGAGATCAAATAGGTTTTGGGTTCCTAAGAGCGTGATCGATTCACGCTAAATGGGTTTAGGGTGTGCCAACTTTAAATGGAAGGGTAGTTAACCTAACCATGGTAAAGGTGACACCTTAGGTAATTTTCAAGGTTGTGGATGCCTTGTAAATAGTTTTGAATTATGATCCTAAAAGATTTTAGGATGTGCCAATATTATTTGAGAAGTTTGATAAAATGATCAAATTGACACAATTTAGGTTTAGAGGTCATAGTGTGTCATTTTGGGTTTTTGGCACACTAGGGAGAAAAGTGAAAATATAGCAAAATATATTTAATTATGTCAAATGACAATTAATATTAAAATTTAGGTATTCTTATACCTATACTTTTTATTTGCCATGATTTGTTTGTCATATGCCATGACATGACATTATGTTTATTTTCATCACTTATATGTCATGATCATGTTTAGAAATTAGGATTAAATGTCATGTGCTTTAGTTTTATATCATATGTAATGACATCATGATCATTGGCCATGATATATTTTTCTATCATTATGCCATGATCATTTCATGCATCTAAATTGATTAAAATTGAGTTAAGGACAATGGCATGACTTGAAGTCCCATTTATAAGGGAATCAAGTAGGGTTGCCTTAGAAAATGCATGAAACCCTAAATCAAATAAACCAAAACCCACATCTCACATCTAACTTGACTTGTATGTGTATTTATACACCCTAGATATATGTGAGATGCTAGGATATGAGTTAAGTTCAAGGTGCATAGTTTTTGCATATAGATGAACTAAAACTCATCTAAAATCATATGTGGATCATTGGAAAAGCTTGTGTACAAGTCATGTACATAGAGCCCAAGGAATATGATCCAAAATAGGTTTTCAAAAACAATTTGAAATCAATTTAGAAAACCTTGGTGAAGCCTATCTTTTGATAGCAATTACCAATGATGAAGTTGATACAAAGTGAGCCAAAGCTTAGAAGTTTTTCTTCACTTTTAAATTTTGTATCAATCTCACTATTTTATGGGTAAAATATTTTTCAAACATTTTTCACCCATTGTATTGCTTATAAGTAATGTACGTATGAATTTTCATGAATTTTCAAAATATGTAGAATTACTTATGACTTTTCAAAATTCGATTCTGATAGTTGAAATTCGAGAATTTCAGTTATCAGTCGACTGCCGCCTGATGGGAGTCGACTGATATAGGGCAGTTCGACTAATAACTGTAAGTAGTCGACTGCCAAGCTGATTTTGGGAAAAACAAGGTTGTTTCGCCCGTGTTTAGCTATGGTAAAGGTTCTAAATCACTCCTAACCCTAGGATATGCTTTGGAAAGCATTATAAAGGGTGAATATTCATTGGATATGGATTAGGAGAGGTGTTAGGTCGATGTATCAAATTTAAGGTGTGGAAAGTTCAAGTTTGAACTTTGAACCTTATTTTTGATGGTTTAGAGTTCTTATTGGCTTAGGGACTTCCCGAGGACATTGTTGGTGCAATGGTCAAGGGGGAGCAAGCCTTTAGGGGGAGACATCCATCATGGGATGATGGATGTGTTTTTCTTCTTGAAGGGGGAGAACTTATTGGGAGAGTGTCATCAATTGGGAAAATTGATGGGTTTTTGATACCCAATTTGAAAATTGGGAGAGTGAAAAGGATTGTCTCTCTTGAGTGATATAAGACTTATCACTATGAAGATTGATGGATTCCTAGGTATTTTTGGACCAAGGGGGAGATTGTAAGATCTCATTGGATATGAGACATTGACCTTCTTGGAGAGAACCTTTTTGATGTATGTCAAAAAGGGGGAGAGTAAAATTACCAATTTGGGAAATTGGTAAGGGAGTTTGAGTTAGGGTCCTAACTCAAGGTTTGTTTTGTCAAACATCAAAACGGGGGAGATTATTGGTGCAATCGACCCAGGTCACGATTGACCAGACTCGAGTTTGACTCGAGTGATGTTTTGATATTTGACAAAGTGGTTTGACAAAGTGAGTTGACATTGATGTCGGTTAATGTTTTGGGGAGATTGTTTATACAATCGACTCATGTTATAATTGACCAGACTCGAGTTTGACTCGAGGGAGACTTTGATGGTTGACTAGGGTTGACCATGTGATTATGGGAAAGTCCAAGCATGGGTCTTGGCAAGGTAAAGTCCATGTCATGGGTACTTGGCATGGAAAGTCCAAGTGGGACACTTGGCATTTGGGAAAGTCCAAGTCTTGAGTACTTGGCACAAGGGAAGTCCAAGCATGGGTCTTGGCATGGAAAGTATAACATGGGTTGGCAAGGGAAAGTCCAAGCTTGAGTCTTGGCATTTGAGAAGTCCAAGGGGTTTGATATTAGTGGTGTAAAGTCCAAGGGTGGAGTCTTGGCAGCATAAGTCCAATGTTTGTCGGCGTAAAGTCCAAGCGGAGTCTTGGCGGCATAAGTCCAATGTACCTTGGCGGTGTAGACACCGTTAGCATGACATAGCCAATGGAAGCACCTGAAGGCTAGCGCGATGGTTGAACAAGTCATGGATGACTTGGAGGGATCTGAGAGGCATGATGCTGATGGAGGTGGCTAGAAGGCTTAGGTCTAGGCTAAGGGTGGTCTAGCAAGTATGGGGGCACCATACTTGGGTTAAAACCTAATCTTTGAGATTGGCAGTCGACTGGCATTATGGCCTGTTCGACTGTCGTGAGTTGACTAGAGCTTGACTGTCATTTAGGGCTGAAATTGCCTTGGCGATCAATCGCTCATTGAGATCGATTCTTTGGCGATCAAGCGCTAATTGGAGCAACAATTATTGCGGCAATCGACTTCCATGGATGGCAGTCGACTGCCAGTTGAGTTGCGAGCATAGAATGCTCCGTAGCCGACTGGACAGTCGACTACGGGGCTGACAGTCGACTGGAAATGTTGATAGTCGACTGGCGAGAGTCCGTTTGGAACTTTTACAACGTGGATTAAACCGTTGTCTCACCGCTACAGTGTTGGCAGTCGACTGGGGCCTTATGGCAGTCGACTGCCAGGTAAAAATCGAGCTCGATGGAGGATAAAAGCAGTTGTTCGTGGAAGGCTCAAAACAAGGTTTTTCTTGGGCGATTTGAAGGGGAATAGTTGGTGCTTTTCCAGTCCTTCAAGGCTAGTTCAAGGCAACCAAAAGCAAGCAAATCAAAAGCTCTTGTAAAGTAGTTTTCTTTACTTACATTGTATTTCTCTCTTGTATTTTGCTTGTATTCATTTCTTATTATTGTAAGAACATTTGAACGAGGTTTCTCCACCTCCGACTTTTTTCGAGGAGTATTTGTGATTAGTGATTGCATTGGCATCGCTAGAGCTCTTTAGAGATCGATCCATGGAGTAGGAACCATTCGGTTCCGAACCACGTTATATCTGTGTGTTTGTGTGCATGTGTTTTCGTTATTGCTTTATTATCTTTGTTTCCGCTACGCTAACCAAAATTGTAGACGCAATCACGATCGAATTCCATCATCGGTACTAGCACGCGCTATTCACCCCCCCCCCCCCACTCTAGCGGTCAACGATCCCCTACAGTCGGAGAGTCGCAGCGTTGTGGAGGCTTTAGGGAACTTAGTATTGATGAAATGGTGAGAAATGGACCTTCTTTTATAGCCCTAGAAGTCCCCTCCTCGAGCACATCAAGATCCTACATCAATGGCCACCTCACCCTTGAAGAAAGGGATGAGTTTTGACTCGTCTCGAAGTTGATCCTTGACCAGTAGTTGGACTAATTTCTTGGCCGATTGAACTGATGGCTCAGCAGTTGAACTGATCCTTGGTCGGTTGAACTGATGGCTCAGCAGTTGAACTGATTCTTGGACGGTTGAACTGATTGCCAGAATTTTTGACTGTAATAAAGAGTTAGCTAGAAATATAAGTGAATTCGACGGCCACTTGCCGTACGATCTCAACGTAGACCTTCCATGGGAAGTCTTGGTCGGATCGTCGCCTAAGGATGTCCCCGTATGGAGGACTCGACCTTACATACGCTCACACACACGAGCTTTACCTCGATATTTACTGTGTCACTTTCACTTTCGGCCTTCCACTCGATTCCTTCAGCTTCCTCCGAAATTACTCGAGTGTCGCCCGACCACCGTGTCTCCCTCTAGGTGTCGCTAGCCTTCAGCTCCAGCTTTAGCAATTTTTTGTTGGGGGATCGAAACGGCCGGCTAGAGGGGGGTGAATAGCCCTCTTACGATGGATGTGGTAAATTGCTCGTCTACAAAAGATTAGCGCAAGCGGAATATACAAATAGACAAAGCAAAAGATAAACAATAAAACAAACGCTAACACGATGGTATAACGTGGTTCACGGCTACGCCGCTAATCCACGGTCCAATTCGTCCAAGGTGAATCACTCCTTCAAAGCCAATCACTATTGGTCTCTCCTTTGTACCAAGCTAGGTGGAGGTAACCTTTACAATCAAGATCACTCTTCTTACAATAAGAATGGAGTAAAAGCAAGTAAGAAGAGTTTAGAGCTTGTGGGGCACTTGGATGGTCATTTGGAGTAAGAGCATTAGCCATCCAAAAGCCCACACCCTCTCTTTTTATAGAGAGGAAGCTTTTCTTCCGTTAGCGCCACGATCATTGTTGCCCTTGGCGATCGTATCGCCACTCAACGACCTCTGAGCACGTCGGATCCTGACCATTGTAGTCCAACGGAACACTTGGCGATCGGTGATGGACCTCATCGATCATTCTGCCTCCGTAATCGGTATCGATGAGGCTACAGCGATTCTAATGGCGAAACCCTTTCGACTACCGATCATTGCCTTGACGATCGCCGATTATCTTTCGATCATTGCCCACATATGGCGATCATGCTGGCCTCAAAACACTCAGTCGAATACCAGTCAAACCACGTTTGACTCAGAGCAGTCGACTACCAATCCATGGCAGTCGACTGGTGTCGGGAAATCCCATCCGACACTTAGCCAATTGGCCAAGTTTCACTTAAGGCTACCCCTTCCCGGGTTACATTCCCTCACTCTCATCTCTCGGAGTCCCTCGCCTTCGAAGTTCTCTTCATTCGTGGTCACGTCCCTCGGCAGCATCAGGTGCACGACTCTGCAATGCTCCTTCGCGTCTCTTGCCTTGAAGTCTACTTCCTCCGGCTTCACTCCAAGCTTCTCGTCCGGCGGTCCCTCGGATGCTCCAAGCGCACGACTTCCGCAAAGCTATCCTTCACCGACTCAAGGACCGAGTCATGAGATGTGAAACTCTCCACGGCTCCATGTGCGAATTACTAAGTCCTGCACGACTTCAATGCACATATCAAATCAACATAACAAACTAACTTAAACCCTTTGCCACACACATCAAAACCTAATCATGACAAGAGATTGCCCTAATAATCTCCCCATTTTTGATGTGTGACAATCCGTTTAAGTTAGGTAAAAACATTTGATAAAAATTTCTAAGGTAAGAAAGCATGTAAACATAAACATGATATAGCAACATGCAACTCCCCCTTAATCCATGAAACTCCCCATACATATTTCTCCCCCTATCATAATTTACTTAAACACAATTATTTCTCCCCCTTTGACACCATCAAAAAGATTAATACTAAGTTATAAACCCATGGAATCAAGTCTAATAGAAGGAAAATACCAAAAACATGTTTAAAATCTGAAATCAGAAAATATTGGACTATTTTTCAAGTGAGCAGTCGACTGCTATCAGTATGGCAGTCGACTGCCACAATGGTTTCCGAAATTCTGATTTTCTAGGCGAATTTCAGAAATGCATTAAAAATTCTAGAAAATCAAAAAATAGTGAAATTTGGGAAACACATTTCTTATAAGGTTCTTTATCAGTGAAAAATAATTTTTCATGAAAGATCATTATATTTTCACGTATTTGCCAAAAATCCAAAAGTTTTTAAAAACCACTAGGTTTTTTACCATTCTAGTATCAAGTTTAACACCTAGTTTTGCATCCAATTGTTTCAAAACATGAATACATAGATTTTAAAGTAAGAAATTATTTTGAAAACATATGAAATATCCAACCATGATCTTTGGGCAATATGTCTATGAATTAAACATAAGCCTCCCCCATGATTGGTCTATTATTGCTATTTTGATACTTTAAATGACCATATAAATGCCATAGGCATTAGTGGACATTTGTATCATCCTAACATCTCACTCATGCTAAGTTTTCAATCATGGTAGCCTATAGTGAGTGTGAGATGTATCCTAGGGGCTATTTGTATATACTTAACCATTATATTCATACAATTCTATCAAGGTTAAGTATCATCCTAACACTCCACATGATCATAATGACATATATGAATGAATTACACATTATGATCATGAAACACATGTATTCATTGAATTGTTATCATGCATTAGGTATTATGTCATGATAATAAACAAAGTATCACCTAAAACATGATTTAACCCTATTTCTCATGATGATGTGCCAAATTTCAAAATCATAAATCATGATTGCACATATACATAGCAATTACATTGATTATCATGATTTAAGCATTATTATCAATTTATAGGCACGTTATCATCACCTAACACTATTTCAAAAATGTGTCCCAACATCCTAAGTCAACCAAAATATGATATAGGTCAATTGCATATGGTTGACTACCTTAGGGTTTTCCTAACCCTTAAGGATGGATTTTGGAACCCAAAATAAGTTCTTGCCTATGGGGTTCACTAGATACTCCTTAGGAATCCATTTCCTAGCTATTACTTTCTTCTTATCTTCTCCCCTAGCAATTAGGCATTTATAGGCTTTTTCATTTTTCTTTTCTTTGTATCCTAGGCCTTTCTTATTGAAACTAGCTCTTTGGCTTCCTATAATCATGTTCAAGGTGTTTGAGCCAATTGTAAACTTTTCTAGGGCTTTGGTTAAATAATCTACTTTCTCTCTTAAAGCCCTATTTTCCTCTATGCATGCATCATTAACATCAAAAGGCATATAGTTATCATGTGAGCATGCATCATTTAAGCTAGAAGAAATATTATCATTTAAGCATGCTTTTTCTAGCTTATTTTCTAAATCCTTAATTTGATCTAACATGCTCTTATTTTTCTTCTTTGCTCTAAATAAATCCTTAGTTAAGCTAGAAATCATAGAAACTATTTTACTAGGTGAAAGATTGGTTACCATAGTTTCCATGTCCTCTTCTTCTTCGGATGAGAAGGTAGAGGAGGCTCCCCCTTCACTTGAGCTCTCTCCACTTGTGCTTGATTCTTCATTTTCGGTGGAGGAGCAATCCAAGTCGTCAAATGCCATCAATGCTAGGTTGGTGACGAATGCATTTTCTTCCTCGGATGATGATGAAGATGAGGAGGAAGGGTCATCCCAAGTCTTTGCTTTGAATGCCTTGGCCTTTCCCTTTTCCTTTGCTTTCTTCTCCTCTTCCTTTTTCTTCTTGCTCCCCTTTTTCTTCTTCTTTTCTTCCTTCTTTTTTTTTTCTTCCTTGCTCTTGTTTAGGAGGGGACAATTATCCCTTATGTGTCCCTCTCCTTGGCAATTGTAGCAAATGATTTTCCCCCTTTGTCTTCTATTCCTATCATTAGATTTATTAAATCTAAAACCTTTTAAAGCACATCTTACCCTCCTTACCATATAAGCTTCTTCCGTGCTATCCATGGAGGAGGAGGAGGATGCTTCATCATCATCGGAGGAGGGGATCTCCATCTTCTTCTTCCCCTTATTTGCCATCAATGCTACTCCCCTTGAAGGTTGGATTCTAGGCTCTTCTTGTATTCCATCAAGCCTTGTTTCGTGGAGCTCCATTGTTGAGAAGAATTCCTCCAAGGTGCTTACTTCTAAGTTCTTGGAGATATAAAATGAGTCCACCATGGAGCTCCATTTTGAGGATCGCGGAAAGGCATCTATAGCCTTCATAACCATATCCCGGTTTGATAGCTTCTCACCTACACTTGAAAAACCGGTTATAATTTCCTTGAAACGAGAATGTAAGGAAATTACCTTTTCTCCCTTTTCTAGTTTAATGTTGTTGAGTTGGGAGCGGAGGAGGTCTCTCCTTGCTAGCTTCGCCTCGGATGTGCCTTCATAAAGCTCAATTAGCTTCTCCCACATCTCCTTGGCACTTAGGCATTCTCCAATTCGGTTGATCTCTTGTTGGGGAAGCACATTGAAAAGATGATGCTTGGCTTTTGAGTTTGCAAGGAGCTCTTCCCTTTGCTTTTTGGTCCACCTAGATTTCTCTATTGGCTTCCCTTCTTCATCCCTAGGCAAAATGAAACTGGATTCCATTGTAATCATAATATCAAAATCCGTTTCGAAAAATACCTCCATTCTCTTTTTCCACCAAGAGAATTCGCCGTCGAACTTCGGTGGGTGGATGTTGGAGCCGGCCATTTTGAATGTTGCTTGTTGTGGCGGTTAGTCCTCGACAATCTTTCCTTGGCTCTGATACCACTTGTTGGGGGATCGAAACGGCCGGCTAGAGGGGGGTGAATAGCCCTCTTATGATGGATGTCGTAAATTGCTCGTCTACAAAAAATTAGCGCAAGCGGAATATACAAATACAAATAGACAAAGCAAAAGATAAACAATAAAACAAACGCTAACACAGTCCGATTCATCCAAGGTGAATCACTCCTTCAAAGCCAATCACTATTGGTCTCTCCTTTGCACCAAGCTAGGTGGAGGTAACCTTTACAATCAAGATCACTCTTCTTACAATAAGAATGGAGTAAAAGCAAGTAAGAAGAGTTTAGAGCTTGTGGGGCACTTGGATGGTCATTTGGAGTAAGAGCATTAGCCATCCAAAAGCCCACACCCTCTCTTTTTATAGAGAGGAAGCTTTTTCTTCCGTTAGCGCCACGGTTCATTTGCCCTTGGCGATCGTGCCTCGCCTACTCAGCGGACCTCCGAACACGTCGGATCAGGCATTGTAGTCAGCGGAACATAGCGATCGATCGGTGATGGACCTCATCATCGATCACTCCGTAATCGATCGCTCGGTCGCCTACGAGCGATTCTATGGCCAAACCCTTTCGACCAGTCGATTGTTGCCTTCAACATGCGATCGGGATGGCTTGCGATCATTGCCCATATGGCGATCCGCCTCAAATACTCGGACACTTAGCCAAATGGCTAAGTTTCACCTAAGAGCTACCCCTTCCCTGGTTACATTCGCTCACTCTCATCTCTCGAAGTCCCTCGCGTTCGAAGTTCTCTTCGTTCGCGGCCATGTCCCTCTGCAGCATCAGGCGCACGACTCTGCAATGCTCCTTCGCGTTTCTTGCCTCGAAGTCTACTTCCTCCGGCTTCACTCCAAGCTTCTCGTCCGGCGGTCCCTCGGATGCTCCAAGCGCACGACTTCCGCAAAGCTATCCTTCACCGACTCAAGGACCGAGTCATGAGATGTGAAACTCGCCACGGCTCCATGTGCGAATTACTAAGTCCTGCACGACTTCAACGCACATATCAAATCAACATAACAAACTAACTTAAACCCTTTGCCACACACAACAAAACCTAATCATGGCAAGAGATTGCCCTAGCATTTTTTGCACACTCGATTCAGCTCGTGAGATAATGATATATCCTTGACTTTACGTCTTTTGCCATAATCAAAATACAGGTTTGACTTAGGTGCCCTTGCACCAACAGTCAGGGCTTTCATCAGCAAAATTCTTGGAGACTCTAGGGGCCTCCAGCTATCCACCACTTCCATGGGAATCAGCTCGTTAGAATTGCTTGCCGCCACTGTCTCACTTGTCTTCTGGTCTAGCTGGCAAGTCTGGGCACTGGTATTTGGAAACTACTTTTCTTCAGAATAATTTAAGGCACAAACAGTATCACAGAGTAAATCTAAGCCGCTAGTATCTGTTAGTGCTTATAAGCTCCACATATCTCCACAATGGCATGATATTGTCCACTTTGGGTCTAAGCCCTCATGGTTTTATTTTTGGGCTTTACCCAAAAGGCCTCATTCCAATGGAGATATCTTTTTTCTTATAAGCACATGATCTTTTCCATGTCTTACCAATGTGGGACTTTGATTGTATTCCCCATACTCTCAACAATCCCCCCCTCAAACGAAGGACCACATTGGGCCCCCCCTCAAGCCTATCCCTCCTCGAAGGATTTTCTCTACTTGATGTCCGATCTTCAACCCACCAGGACTTCCTACCAGTTGTTCGGTCCCCCCGACCCAACTAGACTTCCTTCCTGATGTCTGGTTCTCTTGATCCGGACGTGGGAGCTCAACTTCCTTCGTTCGAGGTTCATAGCTTGACATGGACCATGGCTCTGATACCAATTGTTAGTGCTTATAAGCTCCACATATCTCCACAATGGCATGATATTGTCCACTTTGGGTCTAAGCCCTCATGGTTTTATTTTTGGGCTTTACCCAAAAGGCCTCATTCCAATGGAGATATCTTTTTTCTTATAAGCACATGATCTTTTCCATGTCTTACCAATGTGGGACTTTGATTGTATTCCCCATACTCTCAACAGTATCATCATCCACATCATCTGCCATAATAGCAACTTCATCTACAAATCCACATCCATCAATATCCATAATAGCATCACAGCATAAAGAGTTATAGGAGTCCTGTGGAGTAGCTGCATCGTAGACATCCCTGTCACTCACTCCACAATCCATCTCCCTAAGTGCATCGATATCCATATAAATGGTCTCTGACGAAGGCTGAATAAACTCTTGTGCTTGTGTTTGGCTGATGGATGATGCAATTAGATCCAGCTAGATTTGCATGTTATGTATCCACTGTTGCTGTTGTTGTTGTCTATCACTAATTTGTTGATGCATCTGTTGCATATGTTGTTGCATCAATGATCCTAGCTATAAAAGCTTTTCTAGTGTCTCTGTAGTTGACTCAGCTTGTTGGAATGGTTGTAGTCCATCGCACACTATGTCATCTTGAAATCCCAATGGACTCTGATAAGCTGAAAAATTTTGAGCCTCTTCCTGATGTGCTTCTCCATAACTGTTACTTGATTGATCACCCCATCTGGGCATGTACATATCAATAGATAGTGGGAGTGGATAGCACTGAGACTGCTCAGGAACATAGAGTGGTGTGTGCCCATACCTGAAATATGAATCAAAATTATGAAAAGTTGTACCAGAAATTAAATTATACCTATCCTACTGATACGGTTGATAATATTGAGAATGTTGAGGATCAGGTTGATGATATTGAGGTTGGTACTGATAATACTCCTATTTTCCAGTGCCTAAATAGTAAACATCACTGAGATCTCCAAATGACTGATAATATAGATCCATGTTGCAAGAGATTCCTAGTCTTTCTGAAAAAAATAATAAACACAATCAAAAGTCATAGGAAATAGACATGAATAAGTACATGGATATGCAAGAAATAAAAGAATGTAGCCCTAAATAAACGAACTACAACCTAATTACTCTAAGAAGCATTTTATCGAACACCAACAAAGCATGAAACAAAGTAAATCGAATATGTGCAATTCTAAATGTGGAAGCAAATTTGATTACAATCATTCCAAACTAAGAGTAAAGAACAATCAAACACATCAATGAAAGGCTTGCAATCCAAACGAGAATATTATCTTGAAATACTAGAAATGATGTTGGAAACTACTGCTACAAATGAAGATTGAACAAGCTACCGGGGTCTGTGATATGATGTCCGGTGGTGTGGAAAGAATCTGGCCAGAGATGGGGCGAAGGAAGAACCGGCGATGGGCGATCAGTGCATGGAAGGCGAATCCGCTCCTCTGTCGCGCGATCAAAGGTGGAAAATGGAATGGGTCGGCTGTGGCTGCCGACGGTAGAGGAGGTGAAGGAGACCACCGGTCACCAAAGATTGGAGGGGATCCCCTTTCCTCTCAGGCGATCGGCGAGGAAGGGGAGAGTGCGGCGGCGGTGAAGCAGGCATCGGGTGTTTATCGCGGAAAAGAAGAATTGTGCCGGCTAATCTGTGCATCTGGCGATGAAGGAGATTAAATGGATTATCTCCACCGTCGGATCGGATCTCCATCTAATCCCAACCCTCAATTCAAGCTAGGTTTTAATGGATCAATTATTATCTTAATTAAGCTGCTCCATCCAACGGTGGTGATCAATTTAACTCTGGATGGTCGGATCTAATAAATCTGAAGGGAGGATCAAGATCCAATGGTCTAGATGAACGACCAAGGCACGTAGATCTTAATGTATGGGCCAGATCGCTCCAGATCCAGATGGATGGCTCAGAATCAATCATTTTCCTCGGACGGTCCATATTGCTGAGATCTGGTCCCTTGATTTAATTGCCTTCGATCATGATGAAGATCCCAGATTAATCCAGTTTGAAATGATCCTTCTAGCCCTAGATGAAGCCATATTTGATCCAACTTGAGCCTAGTCCAGTGGCCCACCTCGATCTCCTACAATTAAAATGTAAAATTTGCATATAAGTCCAAAAATTAGGAGAATTTACAATAAGATCCAAAACTATATCCAACTCATAAAACATGCAAATAATCATTAATTAATCACTCAAGAGGATAAAAACAGTGATATTAAGGACCAAAATAACCTGATAAAATGGTAGTTATCACTACGCCGATAGGGCAGCTTCGCCATCCATCCGCCGGAGCAATAGGATCGCATCCCTACACCTTCAGCTCCTTCCCGCTGTGCTGATTGGGCAACTCTGCCATCCATTCCACAATCGGAGGTAGCAGTTGGGGTCATCGCCTTCGCCGGAGAGGGAGGTCCCTTCTCTGAGTGTTGTGGATTGTCGCTTTATTATCTCTGGAATCCATTTAATTGGATAGTTTGTTTACATTGAATTGAATCATTTGTTTATGTTATATTTGCATGGTTTATTGAGTTGTTATCATCCCCCAATTGTTGTTGTTGTAGTTTAATTTGTAGATTGACTTGTAGTTTCATTTGTAGTTAGTTTGTAGTTAGTTTGTAGTTTAATTTGAAGTGTGTTTGTAGTTTGTCTTGTAATTTACGCTGTAGTTAATTCGTAGTTTGTCTTAGAGTTTAATTAGTAGTTTCATTTGGATGTTTATCTTGTTGTTTACTTTAATGCTTTCTTTGATGTTTAATTTTAGTGTTTAATTTGATATTTTATCCTGCGTTTAATTTGGAGTTTAGCTGTAGTTTATTTTGTCGTTCATGAATTATTTGTGCTAGTTGCAACTTTGCTTAGTTGTTCATTAGATTAATTGTTCTGTAGCTTAATTGTTCATTAGCTTAATTTCATCTTAATCATAGTTTAATTTCATGCTTTGCTTACACTTATATTATTATGCATTTAAATTGTTGTTGAAATCTTTGCACTGTCTTTATGTTTTTGAATGCTCTTCTTTGAATGCTTAGTTTGTATTTTCTTTAATTTTGTTATGACCATAGTTTAGTTAGATTAAGGTTTTAATTACTTGCATTGTTTTTCATGGAGTAAGAGTAGTATTTTAAATTCCAAACCCCCAGTTGAAATGGAAAATCCAAAGAAATAATTAATAATTCTAAGACACTATTCTCCCGATTACACTCGTTGGGAAATGATCCAGGCCATTCACTATGCTATATTAGTGTAGAGAGGGTTTGGTAATTAATTTGGGACGGTACCACGACAATTCACACCGTACACATTCAAATTTGGGGGTCGTTGTAGGGGAGAAAATCTATCGTTCGTGAGTGAGAAGGAAGATTGCGCAGTCTATGTCTGTGCTGTGCATTGCGTGAGGAAGATGCGTCGTCGCTTGCTCATGCATGAGGAAGAAGCATCATCGCTGCTCGCTCGCGTGCGAGGAAGAAGAAGACGCCGCTATCTGTGTGTCGCGCGATGTGTTGATTTGGAAAAAAATGTTGATTTTTAAAGCTTCTTTTTCGTGGCCGTCCAATCGAATGCCCTCTGATCTCAACCATCCATTAGAGCTAGGGTTTAATTAATCTAATTAATCTTTGACTAGGCAATGCATTCAACGGAGGTGATCGATCCAACTCTGGATGGTCGGATCTGATCAATCTGAAGGGACGATCATGATTGGTCGAATCTAGATGAAGGGCTAAGATATCCATATCTAAATGTATGGACTAGATCTCTCCAGATCTGGATAGATGGATCAGAATCAAGCCGCTTTCATCGGACGATCCATATCACTCAGATCTGATGGCTTGATTGAATTGCCTTCGATCATGATGAAGGACTCAGATTAAATCTACTTGAAATGCTTATTATGACCCTAGATGAAGCCATATTTGATCCAACTTGAGTCTAGTCCATTGGCTCATCTCGATCTCCTACAAACAAAGATCATATTTGCATATAACTCGAAAATTTAGGAAAATTTACAATAAGGTCCAAAATGAATCCAAACTCATAAAACATGTTAATAATCAACAATAAATCACTCGAGAGGATAAAAACATTGATATCAAGGACCAAAATAATACGATAAAATGATAGTTATCAAGTACCTAGTAGTACATCATGACCCCTAATTCATTAGAAAGTCTAAATCGACTTCAGAATGTTTTTGAATCCTTCAGCAGCTACAGTTGTTTTGTGACTTGTTCCTTTCACTCATCCTATATCCATTTGGTTCAGGATATGGTCTATGTGCTCTGTTGGGATGTATACTGAAAAGTCTATCTTTTGTATGAACATCTTTAGTTTTGAAATAAGAATCACATGATCATTGTTTTCATATTTATGGTTATGAATATTGTCTAATACATTACATTATAGATAACATGGTGTGTAGTGTCACACGGGAGATCATATTATCAGTTCCTTGTAAAGTAAAAGTAAAGGCTCACAACCGAGATGGTTTTGGACAAACCATTAGCATGGTTGTAGTGTGATTTGGTATTGGTTTGTCTTGACCATAGAATTACACTAGTACACTTTGTGTGTATTGAGCAGGATCGACTTAGAGGTGATTCGATTTATTGCTGACTACATAATCGAATCGGACCTCAGATATTATGTTGTACATGCTCTTAATCCTGATATAATAACGGGCACATATACTTAGTATTTATTTCTTTGATTTACCAATGGACGAGATTTATATAGTAAATCGATAGGCTCGATAAGTTGGGAAATGATATTATTTATATGGTGTGTCATTGATTATAGGAGGAAACCGTGTCCTATATATTAGGATGATGATGTCCCCTTGAGGAGCTCATAAGGTTCATCATATAAACCCTGCAGGTGGACTTGGTTCGGCATGATGTTAAGATTGAGTCGTACTACTCATGGAGTTAGATGTTGATTAATTAATTGTCAGTAAATTAATTAATTGATGAACATTCGAGATCTTAAACACATGGAGATAAATGTACAAATAATATATGGATCCCATATTAGCTTATGGGGGTTGGTGAGGTAGATCAATGATAATCCTCTAGTGGAATGGATTATCATTAATGGATCGGACTTTATGTGGGCTTGATACATTGGGTGGCCAAGATCCAACTCCTCTTCATGGTCCCTATTGTAGCCTATTAAAACCTCTGGGAGCCTAGATCCAATGATAGAAAATAAAACTCTAGATCCGATGGTGGAAATTAAATCTCTAGATCCGACGGTTGATATTAAATCTCTAGATCCAATGGTTGAGATTAAATCCCTAGAACCGATAGTGGAGATTAAAAGGAGGTTTAAGCCTAACTCTATAAATAATGGCTTAAGGTGGGCGGCAAGGAAAGAGCATAGGGATTAGGGTTTGGGCGGCAAGGGGCTTTGAGGCTTGGGCGGCCACAAATTTTGAAATTTTTTTTCCTTCTTCTTCCTAAGGTGGCCGACACCCATCCTCTCTTCTTCTCTCATTGGCCGGCGTCCAGGCTTCTTCTTCTCATCCTTTTCTCTTGGCCAACACACTCTCTCCTTTTCCAAGGGCTGAAGCCATCAAGGGTTGGGGTGATCCTTTTCCCTTGGCCAACAACATCTCCTTGTTCTTCTCCTTGGCCGGCGACAAGCACCAAGCTTGGAGCTTGGTGGTCGGTTAAAGGAAGGAGAAGAGTTTTGTTTTATCATCTTCCTTTGTTCGGTGTGAACAAGGAAATGAAGATTGGTGATCTAGGAGGCTTCGACTTTTGGAAGATCGTCGCCCACACGACGTCCAAAAGGAGGGAGGACATACAATAGAAGATCAAGAGGAATAATGTTTGTTTATATTCTTTTGTATTATGTCAATAATTGTTTTTCAATTATATGCATGTTGTATGTTTTTATATGTGGCTAATTTACTTGGACCCCGAATACAAACAGAAAAACCGGCGATCCGTACATCGTCTATTCCGCGGCTAATCGTAGAATAGAGGTTGGTTGCTTGAACAACAAGTTTGTTCAAGTGACTACACTAATCGAATAGCACGATGATGAAACGGTAGCTTGGGTAATCCCTAATTGTCATGGATTAAATTTTTAATCCGGGGACGACGATGGGATCACCATGAACAAGCAACCGAGTTGAAGTGGGAAGCAAAGTTTCTCCACCCTTCAAGTGGTATCAGAGCCACGGTTTTCGATTTTGTGTGTTTAGGATTCGATTACTTTTATGCACTTTTCATATATTATATGTCCTGGATAATAGTAGGATGTGCGTAGGTTAACTTTTTGGTTGCAGGCATAGGATCGAACTATTATGGCCATATGTGTGTATGTGATTGTATGTGTGTAATTGAATATTATTTGAATCCTCGGGGTTGACGAGACTAGTATTTAATTTTTGTAATTAGATACGACATTGTTTAGTAACTCCTTTTATTTTAGTTTACTTTGAATCTAGATTTCATGTACACTCCTTCGTACAGTATAGGATCGATGGATGTAAATTAAAATAGTTTTTTCTCGGCTCGGATCTCCGGATGGCTTGTACATGGCATAGGGAGGAGCGGACGAGATGACGATACGATGGGAGGCATATTGGAGACAAAAGCCATAATAGTTGGAAAAATATTTTTTTCATATTTATTGCTTCTTGTTTGATATGCATGTCATAGGCTAAGAAAATTCCTCAATTTTAAATTACTAAGTGGGAGAGGGATATTTTTATAAATTCCCACGACCTCAATTACGATTTGACATGTGATGCAAACAAACTTGCGCGTCGGTTCGGAGTGCCTTCCACCACATCGGATGAGTTTGTTTGCGGATCACATGGTCGAATATAGTTATAGAAAATTATTAAGGAGCATGTGTACTTCCCCATCGGAAGGCACATAACCCGAGATAATTACCTTGGTACCAAGTAATGGTGAACATTTAGATACAAATATAAGTATCCTCCCCATCGGAGTCACTGCTTTTATTTGTAGGGACGAAGAGGAACCAACTATTAATTTTATTTGTCAAAAAGTTAGGTTGACAAGATAATAAAATTAATGGGTAAAACTTCCTCTTACAAATGTAGAATTTGTATACGTCCACACTATCGTGGCATACGATATTCTCGGTGTTTTGAGGTGTTGGTTGATTTTAAAATTTTATTGTTTGAGGAATCAATAATTTTTTGAAATCTAATGTTTTGATCTATGTGATTCTTAGGTTTTTCAAAATGACTTTCAACTCGCTTGCTTTGATACTGAAAGAAAATAAACTTTCTTGACCCAATTATGTTGATTGGAAGAGGAATCTTGACATTGTCTTGACTGCTGAGAAATACAAATATGTACTCCTCGAATAGTGACCTCCTAAGCCTACGGATGATTCTGGGGAAAATGATAAGGAGAGTTATAAAAGTGGATTAAGGCTGATGAGATGGCGCGATGTTACATTTTGGCATCTATGTCAAATGTACTGTAACATCAGCATCAAACCATGCCCACTGCTTATGACATGATGCTCAATCTCAGAGAGCTTTTCGGACACCAGAATCGGGCTACAAGGCAGGAAGCCATGAGGAACTTGATGATGACCACCATGATCGAGGGAACACCCATGAGGGATCATGTTCTCAAGATGATGGCTCATTTGAATGAGCTGGAAGTCCTCGGAGTTGAGATCGATGGGGAAACCCAAGTCGATATCATTCTCCAGTCTCTACCTAGGAGTTTTGAGCAGTTTCGTCTGAACTACAACATGAACAAGAGGTTGTATTCGTTGGCGGAGCTTCTGACAGAACTCTAGGTGATAGAGGGGCTTTTTTTCAGAGTGCTAAGGCGCAAGCCATGGTTGCCCAATAGGTTTCTACTTCTAAGCTGAAAGGCGAGAAGAAGAAGAAACAAGCTGGGGCAAAGGTGGTGGGAGGAACTCAGGGAGGAGTGAAGAAGCCGAAAGGCAAGTGCTTCCCTTGTAAGCAGACTGGACACTAGAAGAAGGACTGCCCCAACCAGAAGTAGAACAAAGGTATATCTTTTGGTCTAGTCGTTGAAACATGTTTATCGGTGTTATCTACCGGCACCTGGTGTGTAGATACGGGAGCCACTGATCATGTCTACAATACTTTTCAGGGGTTCCAGGAAACCAGACGACTGGCAGAAGGGGAGATTACCATATACTTGGGTGATGCTACGAAGGTAGCGGCTGTTGCAGTGGGAGATGTTTATTTGTTTTTTGAGAGGAATAAAGTTTTGGTTCTTAAGAATTGCCTTTATGTACCTTTATTTAAAAATAATTTGATTTCGGTTTCTAAATTGTTTATGGATGGATATTCTATTTCTTTTAATGACAGAGTTGTTATAAAAAGGAATAGGGAGATTATCTATTCTGGTGCATTGATAGGAAATTTATATACACTTGAACCAAAAGCTCCCACAATGCAAATAGAAGTTAATAACTCATCTTCTAATTTCAATAAAAGAAAAGAACCTTCAAAGAGGAACCAAATATATCTTTGGCATCTAAGACTTGGTCATATTAATCTAAGTAAAATTCAAAGGTTGATAGCTGATGGACCTCTGGGTTCATTAGTGGTTGAAGATTTCCCAACCTGCAAATCTTTCTTGGAGGGTAAAATGACCAAGAGGCCTTTTAAGGCCAAGGGGTATAGAGCCATAGATGTGTTGGAATTGGTTCATTCTGATTTGTGTGGTCCTATATCTATCCAGGATAGAGGTGGTTTTGAGTATTTCGTCTCTTTCATAGATGATTATTCAAGATATGGATACATTTACTTGATACGCCGTAAGTCTGAATGCTTTGACAAGTTCAAAGAATTCAAGGCTGATGTGGAGAAACGTCAAGGTAAAAGTATCAAGACACTACGATCTGATCGTGGTGGTGAGTACCTCTTGGGAGAGTTTAGGAATTACTTATCAGAGGCTGGGATTCAATCCCAATTGTCTTCACCTGGCATACCCCAGCAGAATGGTGTAACAGAGCAAAGGAATAAGACTCTTATGGAGATGGTTAGATCGATGATGAGTTATTCTGAGTTGCCAGATTCGTTATGGGGATATGCTCTAGATACGGCAGTGTATATTCTTAACTTGGTACCATCTAAATCTGTAAGATACGGAAAAAAAATTTATTATATAGATTAATCCTTTAATTAATTAGATTTAATTAGTGGGTTAATTGAGTTTAATTAGTGGATTAAATTGGGCTCAATAAGTGAACTAATTGGGCTAAAATCTGTTGAAATGGAATTGGGCTTGGGCTTGAATTTGGAATTGGTTAAATCAGATTGGATTTGACTTGATTTAAGTGGTTGAACCGGGGAGCTGAACCCAATCGGATTGGGTTGGGTTAACCAGATTTGGTCGAACGACATTTATAAGGGCTGCGGAACGAACAGAACACACCATTTCATCGTGATCTTCGTTCTTTCTCTTCTCCGCCTCGTTTCTTCGCTCCGCACATTCGTATCACTGAGTTCCAGATCCTCGGCGTCCGATGTGAGCTGCTCGACGACGCCACCACTGGACTGATCTCTGGCCAGGGATCAAGGGGTTCTCGCCTGGGAAAATATCGACGACAGTCCATGGGGACAGGCTGCGTCGTTGTTGCGGCGGTGAGCTGCCAATCGAGGTAATCATCTTATTTAGGTTTAGATTCCACCGTGGGGTATTAGATTTTGCTGTGGTTGATCGGACTTTGGTATTGTCGCAGCAGATTGGGTTTGTTTCCATCGATCTGTGTTTTGTTGAGGTTGCCTTCAGCCGACTGTTTCCGAGAGTGTTGAGCTCTCGGTGAGTTTTGTTTGGTTTCAGTGAGCAAGGGATAGGGGAGGAGCAACATCGGAGGATCTATAGGGTTCGTAAGTTTCAATCCTTTTTCCTTCGTTACTGTGCGTTGTGAAATTTCTTTGTGTTTATGGTGTTGTCGATTGATGCAACGAGTTGGGAAATTCAAGTTGTTGTGATCTGATTGTTAGAAATTGCAGCTGTGATTTGAGATTAAATCTGTGATTACGGTGATTGATTTGGAGATTAGAAGTTGCTGTGTGTTTATTATATGTTTGTGTTGAGGCAGTAGTAGAGTGTCATGCGGATAATCTCTGTTTCCTTTGATTGATCTGTGTCGGAGGTAGGTGAGTTATGGTGTTGAGTTGTAATCTGTTTGAGGTAAGGATGGATTGTGTCGGCTGTGTGTGTACGTGGAAGGAGAAGCTGCAGTTGGTAATTTCTATGGTTTAATCGATCTTTGGGCTGAAGCGATGGATTGGAGGTGTTCTGTTTTGTGTCGGTTGTGTGTGGAAGGAGATGTTATGATGGAACCGTGTCCGATTGATGTTGATGATTTAGTTGTGGATCGATTGCACTTGTACATAGCTGTGAGTTGTTGTAGATGAGGGAGCTACCATGGAAGTGAATGAAGTGTGTGTGTGAATTGATTTGTGTTAGTAATATATGAGAGATGTCCTAAGGCAATCGCCTTATGTATGAACCATTTATATGATAAATGAAGATTCACTATTTGAGTATACATGTTTTATGTATTTGATTGGATCTTAAACTCATTTACTGAATGCCCACGATACGATTCACGGCATGAGAGAATTTGTGATTGGATCACAACTAGTGAGTATCTCTACATGTGTAATTGTGATGTATCGGAATTATCCCTAGTCGATGAATTGATGGATTTGGACACCATCAATTCTGTCGAGACTAGCACGAGGTATACTCCTTGGTATATCCAAGCAGCTGATTCTCACTGGCTGGAGACATTGTGATGTCCAGAGTTAATCGTGGATGCTAGTTATGGTAACTAGTTCATTGGAGTGACCAGCCGTAAGACTTCATATGGTTCTCTGCATATATAGATATGTCAATGAAGTTCTTACTGTGGCTTAAGTGCGATGTTCCTTTGACTTGCGGTATTCAAGTCATCTTGATCATGGAGACTTATGCTTTGACATCTTAAGCAAACATCTCTAAGGAGATGTGGACCCGGGATGATTGGGTATAAGTCAAAGTGATCGAAGGTGTTTGAATAGCCTATAAAGGATTCACCACTCCTTGCGAGGAGATGTATACCCATGGCCTCTCGTCGGATTGTTACTAAAGTCTTTGGCCAAAGCATTACATGTTTAGAGTAAGGTACTCTTCGATACATGTGGAGTAACTAGAATCCGTAGGACGAGGAAATGATACTTGGGCTAGGTGTGACGTAGTCAGCCTAGTGGGGACTGACACAATAGACCATGTCCTAAACCAAGTGGGTATAAGATGAGTGAAGGGAATGGGGCACGATTCATTCGAGCTACTGAAGGGTTTCAGAAATAGTTCTGGATCAACCGTTGATCTTTTCGGTTAATTGGGGATCATGATGTACTACTAGGTGCCACTCATGATCGTTCTATAATTAATGGTTAATTATAGGCGGCCAACATAAACCGAGAACCTATTTGGTCACACGCACAACGAGTGTAATCCAAAGGATTTAAAACGAGCTTGAGAATGAGATTCTCAGACCGAGAGAAACTATGTTTGGTTGGACCAAACATAAAGCGAGCATGAAATTGTTTCAGTCGCAATGGAAGCGTGGATGGGCAGTGTCTAATGAAGACATAATGGATGGACCAAAATGGTTTGGTTCTAATCCAATGGATGAGAATAAACCAAAGGGTTTGGTTTATATTAAACGAATGAACCAAAGGATGGTTCGGTTCGTTTTAACTTAAAATAAACCATCATGGTTTGGTTTATTTTAACTTATCCTAATGGAGCGGGTTAACGGGCTTTATGGATATGATCCATTAACCATTAAGAGAATTAGTTCTCTATAAAAGAGGGCTTAAGGGATTGTTAAACCCTAATCATCCAAAACCCTAAACCTAGTTGCCGCCCAACATATAGTTGCCGGCCAACATATTGTTGCCGCCCATCATATTGTTGCCGCCCAGCTTGTGGTGCCACCGTCCAGCTCCTTGCCGGCGACCAACCTTCAGCCGGTGAACCTCCGGCGACCCTCCGGTGATCTCCTCTAGGTTCGGTGATAAGGTGAGCTTCCATCTCTCCTTTGCCGGCCTCTATTCCTCCACCAAAAGCTGTCCAGTTTTTCTGGACAGCTTGTTTCTTTGTTGTCGGGCGTCGTTTGGGACGGTTAGTGCTCGATAGCGCCTAACTTACGAGGGATTTGATCTCCGGTAATCCTCTGAGGTGGAGGGAAGGCGATTCGTCAATTGGTTGACGAATACCTCTCCGGAGAAGCGAGTTTTGAGAACTCGTTTTAGGATCCGAATTTGGATTCGGATCGTGATCATCTCTCGATCACGTCGTCTTCAACACGAGGCTAGTAACCCGTACGAAGACGAAGCTCGTGACTTAGCGAAGTCATCCCGAGGAGCTCGGCGTGGATACGGATAGAGACGATTCTTACGAGGATCATTCCGGTTGATGCCGTTCCCGCTACACGTCATACGAAATGTATAACGTAGATAATTTTCTTTATTGCAAATTTTAATTTACGGTTATGTCTACACTTGTTGTAATAGCATGCGTGTGTTGTGTGTGTTGTAATAAATATAGATTTATTATTTTTAATTGCTTCCGCTGTGCTCATGTTTACGAAACATGATCGAACACACACACGGCGCGGTGCAGGAAACCAACAGTGGTATCAGAGCCCAGGTTGTGTTTCGACATAATCGTAAAATGGTTTTGTGATAGTCATAATGTATTTCTGGAAATTTTCTGAATTTTGGAAATTTAGAAGTATTTATGGAAATTTTTCAATTTTGGAAAGTCTAGAAGTATTTATGGAAATCTTCCACTTTTGGAAAGTTGGAAGTATTTATGGAACTTGATATTTTCCATAAATAAAATATTTGATTAGATTCTGGAAATTTGTTTCCTAATTTAATCATGATTTGATTTGGGAAATCAAATCTTAAAATATTTTATTTCCATAAGTAGTTTTAATGATTTAGGAAATTGGTTTCTAAATAGATTTTCCTTAATCAAATAATTCCATGAATAAAATATGTGATTAGATTTGGAAATTTGTTTCCTAATTTAATTATGATTTGATTTGGAGAATCAAATCTTAAACATATTTTATTTCCATAAATAGTTATGACATATAAGGAAATTATATACATGACATAATTGTATGTCATGTAATTGCATTAGATGCATAACATTATGCCATGCGTGTCGTGACATGTAGATGTATGCCATGTATGCTATGCCATGTAGATAATAGTTATTTGCATGCAAAGAGGATGAGACATAAAAACCCTAACTCAATATTAAAGCCTACACCTTCCTTTAATATGGTTAGAACCAGAGTTCTGTTTCTTGTTTGGGTTGTTGGACTCACTCCAAGCCCGGCTCGAACTTGAACATGTTCAAATCATTGGAATAGTCTAACTCTAATATGGTAAGAGTCAGAGGTCAATCGTTAGTTTGGGTTGTTGGACTCACTCCAAGCCTGGCTAATTGGTTGAATGCGCTCTAACCATATTAAAACTATTTCGCGATTAATGGGTCGGCTTTAACTTGGAGCATCGATTTGTTGGACTCACTCCAAGGTCGATGTGAAGAGAGGTGATGTTGGGTGCTATGCATATGATGCATACTTGTTAATGTGTTAACAACCCAATGTATGTGTAAACATTCAATTAGTTGATAGCACATTGTGATAGTTACATATACATGATATGTAATCGGTATACTTGATACCCACCATCATAGCTAAGAATGGCTTGTTGGACTCACTCCAAGGTTGTTCTTATCTATGATGGATATCAGCCCATTCGGAGATGGACCTACGATCTCCCGAAGTGATTTTAAGGGTTTTGAAATTCGAAAAATGAATGGGATTTATAAATGTATATTGATGCATTTTAAAATCATCTTTCTCATATATGCTCGTTTTGTATTTCTAAGTTAATATATTGATCATGATGTGTTTGAATTTGCGTTCCATTTTGGATTCAAATAAATTTACTGGGTCGGGCTTCATGGACTGGCTTAGAAACTTGAGAATTGTTCTCAAGGTGAAAAGCTTGTGTATGTCCTCGAAGCGCCTCTTCCCGCCCGTCCTAGTGACGATGCAACTTTGGACCAATTGTTGGCCTATCAGAAACATGTGAGTGATTCTGAACAAATGAGTTGCATCATGCTAGCCACGATGGAACCCAAGCTACGAAAGAAGCATGAGCATATGGATGCTCATATCGTAGTCCTTCATCTTTGTGAGTTGGTTGATGAGCAAGTGAGATTCGAAAGGTTCAAAGTCTCAAAGCTCCTCTTCACCTCTGAGATGCTAGGAGGTTCATCTGTGGTACTGCTCAATATGCTGAAGACTGTGGAGTCTTCTGAGAAGCATGAGCAGGGGACGGTGTTGTTAGTTGATTCCTCGAAGAAAGGTTCTAAGAGGAAGTCAAAGGAACAGCAGAAGGGAAAGAAGAGAAGGGCTAAGAAGGTAGAACTAGAACAAAAGGAAACTTGCCATCATTATGGCAAGGAGAGCCATTTGCGAAGAAAGTACAAGATTTATCTTGAGTCCGTGAAGAAGGATAAGGCATCGGATGCCCCATCTTCTTCAGAAATCTTCTTTATTGATTGTCATTCTATTTCCTTAGACACTTGGGTATTTGATACTGGGTGTGGCTCACATATATGTAATGACATACATGGGCTAAGGAATAGAAGAAGACTCGTCAAGGAGAGAGTCAAATTTACGTGTTGGGAATGGAGCAACGGTTGCTGCACTCGCCATCGGAACATATTTGTTGGAACTCCCTGTAGGACTTGTCTTAGAACTGGACAATTGCTTTTATGTTCCTTCGTTGATAAAGAACATCATTTTTATTTCGTGTTTAAATAGAAATGGGTACCATTTGACTTTTAGTAACAATTGTTGTTACATAACTTTGAATGGAGTTCTTTATGGGACTGGAACTTTAAGCAATGGTGTTTATACGTTGGACGTATCCAGTGACATTTTCAATATCGAAGCGAGCAACACGCATGCTCGAAAGGATAATCAAATAGACTCCTATATGTGACATTGTTGTCTTGGCCATATAAGCAAGAAATGCATGTCCGAATTACAACGATGTGGAATTCTGGAATCGTTTGAATTGGATTCATACGATACATGCGAATCATGCTTAAAAGGCAAGATGACTAAGTTACCTTTTACTGGAAAAGGTGAACGAGTGGGAGAGTTACTAGGTCTAGTACATACTGATGTATGTGGACCTATGTCAACTCAAGCATTAGGAGGCTATAGCTACTTCATTACCTTCACCGATGATCACTCACGGTTTGGGTATGTGTTCTTGATGAAACACAAGTCTGAAGCCTTTGAAAGGTTCAAAGAATTCAGAAATGAAGTAGAGAAACAACATGATAAGAGTATTAAAATACTTCGATCGGATCGAGGTGGTGAATACTTAAGTCAAGAGTTTCTTGATTATCTAAGAGACAATAGTATATTGTCTCAATGGACTCCGCCCTATACACCACAGCATAATGGTGTATCTGAGAGGCGTAACCGGACCTTGTTGGACATGGTCAGGTCAATGATGAATCATGCAACTCTTCCCAAGTCCTTTTGGGGCTATGCACTTCAGACAGCTGTTTACTTGTTAAACAGAATGCCTACCAAGGTAGTCTCAACTACTCCATATGAGATATGGAATAGTAAGAAACCTCATGTATCTTACTTGAAGATATGGGGTTGTCCTGCTTATGTGAAGCGGACAGTATCAGACAAATTGGATGCTAAGTCTGTTAAATGTCTATTTATTGGATACCCTAAGGAAACAAGGGGTTACCAATTCTATCATCCTGTGGAACAAAAGGTGTTTGTTTCAAGGCATGCTGTGTTTCTAGAGAAAGAGTTTCTCTTGCAAGAAAACAGTGGGAGTGTCGTCGAGCTTGAGGAGGCTCGAGAGACTCAAATAGACATTGATGAGATACCTGGTGAAGCACAACAGCCGACAACTCATAGTGATGAGCAATCAGCTGGACCTATTGTAACACCACATCTTCGTAGATCTGGCAGAACACGCAATATTCCTGAGAGATATGGATTTCTCGTAAGTGAATCGAACGACGTGTTACTCATTGATGATGAGGAGCCTACCAGTTATGAAGAAGTGATGACAAGTTCAGAAAGGGATAAGTGGCTTGGTGCCATGAAGTCGGAAATGGATTCCATGTATGAAAACCAAGTTTGGAACTTGGTTGACCCACCTGAAGGCATAAAGCCTATAGGGTGCAAGTGGGTTTTCAAGAAGAAAACCGACATGGATGGTAATGTGATTACCTATAAGGCTAGATTGGTGGCGAAAGGATATCGTCAAAAACAAGGTGTTGATTATGAAACCTATTCGCCTGTAGCTATGCTTAAATCCATTCGGATGCTCCTGGCCATAGCGGCTCATTATGATTATGAGATATGGCAGATGGATGTGAAAACAGCTTTCCTTAATGGAAACTTGCTCGAGGATGTGTACATGATACAGCCTGAGGGTTTCACATCGGTTGATAAAACCAAGGTATGCAAATTGCGACGATCCATTTATGGATTGAAGCAAGCATCCAGGAGCTGGAATATCCGTTTTGATGAGACAATCAAAAAGTTTGATTTCTCACAAAATCCAGACGAACCTTGTGTGTACAAGAAGGTTAGTGGGAGTGCAGTCGTATTCCTAGTATTGTATGTCGATGACATACTACTTATAGGAAACGATGTTTCAATCTTCTGATCGATGAAGGTTTGGTTATCCAAGACATTCTCCATGAAAGACCTGGGAGAAGCAACCTACATCCTCGGGATTAAGATCTATAGAGATAGATCGAAACAGTTGCTTGGTCTTTCGCAGTCTACATATATAGACCGAGTGCTAAAGAGGTTTAGCATGTCGGAATCCAAGAAAGGTTTCTTACCCATCAGGCATGGGGTACACCTTTCGAAGTCTATGTGTCCGCGCACAGAAGACGAGAGGATTTGCATGAGTAAGATTCTCTATGCATCTGCAATAGGATCTATCATGTATGCTATGTTATGTACGAGGCCCGATGTATCATATGCTCTGAGTGTCACGAGCAGATACCAGTCTGATCCAGGAATGGATCATTGGGTGGCTGTCAAGACGATCCTTAAGTACTTAAGAAGAACTAAGGATGTGTTCCTAATATATGGAGAAGGGTACATGGTGATACGTGGGTATACGGATGCCAGCTCCAGACAGACAAGGATGATTCCATGTCTTTGTCTGGGTATGTATTCACCTGGAATGGAGGCGCAATAAGTTGGAAAGGTTCCAAGCTTGACACTATAGCGGATTCTGCCACTAAGGCAGAATACATTGCAGCTTTGGAAGCAGCAAAGGAAGCGGTTTGGATCGAGAAGTTCATCTCTGAACTTGATGTGGTCTCATCAATGATCCAAACATGTGCTTCGCCGCTATCATCTTATCAGAGAGATCATAAGTAGGAACGAAATACAAATCGAGAAAATTCCCACTGAAAGGAACTTAGCGGATCCTTTGACTAAAGAATTACCTCAAAGTAAGTTTGAGGGTCATGTTAGAGCTTATGGTATTGGATACCGTAGCGATTGGCATTAGGCCAAGTGGGAGTCTGTTAGTAATATATGAGAGATGTCCTAAGGCAATCGCCTTATGTATGAACCATTTATATGATAAATGAAGATTCACTATTTGAGTATACATGTTTTGTGTATTTGATTGGATCTTAAACTCATTTACTGAATGTCCATGATACGATTCACAGCATGAGAGAATTTGTGATTGGATCACAACTAGTGAGTATCTCTACATGTGTAATTGTGATGTATCGGAATTATCCCTAGTCGATGAATTGATGGATTTGGACACCATCAATTCTGTCGAGACTAGCACGAGGTATACTCCTTGGTGTATCCAAGCAGCTGATTCTCACTGGCTGGAGACATTGTGATGTCCAGAGTTAATCGTGGATGCTAGTTATGGTAACTAGTTCATTGGAGTGACCAGCCGTAAGATTTCATATGGTTCTCTGCATATATAGATATGTCAATGAAGTTCTTATTGTGGCTTAAGTGCGATGTTCCTTTGACTTGCGGTATTCAAGTCATCTTGATCATGGAGACTTATGCTTTGACATCTTAAGCAAACATCTCTAAGGAGATGTGGACCCGGGATGATTGGGTATAAGTCAAAGTGATCGAAGGTGTTTGAATAGCCTATAAAGGATTCACCACTCCTTGCGAGGAGATGTATACCCATGGCCTCTCGTCGGATTGTTACTAAAGTCTTTGGCCAAAGCATTACATGTTTAGAGTAAGGTACCCTTCGATACATGTGGAGTAACTAGAATCCGTAGGACGAGGAAATGATACTTGGGCTAGGTGTGACGTAGTCAGCCTAGTGGGGACTGACACAATAGACCATGTCCTGAACCAAGTGGGTATAAGATGAGTGAAGGAATGGGGCACGATTCATTCGAGCTACTGAAGGGTTTCAGAAATAGTTCTGGATCAACCGTTGATCTTTTCGGTTAATTGGGGATCATGATGTACTACTAGGTGCCACTCATGATCGTTCTATAATTAACGGTTAATTATAGACGGCCAACATAAACCGAGAACCTATTTGGTCACACGCACAACGAGTGTAATCCAAAGGATTTAAAACGAGCTTGAGAATGGGATTCTCAGACCGAGAGAAACTATGTTTGGTTGGACCAAACATAAAGCGACCATGAAATTGTTTCAGTCGCAATGTAAGCATGGATGGGCAGTGTCTTATGAAGACATAATGGATGGACCAAAATGGTTTGGTTCTAATCCAATGGATGAGAATAAACCAAAGGGTTTGGTTTATATTAAACGAATGAACCAAAGGTTGGTTCGGTTCGTTTTAACTTAAAATACACCATCATGGTTTGGTTTATTTTAACTTATCCTAATGGAGCGGGTTAACGGGCTTTATGGATATGATCCATTAACCATTAAGAGAATTAGTTCTCTATAAAAGAGGGCTTAAGGGATTGTTAAACCCTAATCATCCAAAACCCTAAACCTAGTTGCCGCCCAACATATAGTTGCCGCCCAACATATTGTTGCCGCCCAACATATTGTTGCCGCCCAGCTTGTGGTGCCGCCGTCTAGCTCCTTGCCGGCGACCAACCTTCAGCCGGTGAACCTCCGGCGACCCTCCGGTGATCTCCTCTAGGTTCAGTGATAAGGTGAGCTTCCATCTCTCCTTTGCCGGCCTCTATTCCTCCACCAAAAGCTGTCCAGTTTTTCTGGACAGCTTGTTTCTTTGTTGTCGGAGCGTCGTTTGGATGACGGTTAGTGCTCCGATAGCGCCTAACTTACCGGGGATTTGATCTCCGGTAATCCTCTGAGGTGGAGGACGAAGGATTCGTCAATTGGTTGACGAATACCTCTCCGGAGAAGCGAGTTTTGAGAACTCGTTTTAGGATCCGAATTTGGATTCGGATCGTGATCATCTCTCGATCACGTAGTCTTCAACACGAGGCTAGTAACCCGTACGAAGACGAAGCTCGTGACTTAGCGAAGTCATCCCGAGGAGCTCGGCGTGGATACGGATAGAGACGATTCTTACGAGGATAGTTCCGGTTGATGCCGTTCCCGCTACACGTCATACGAAAGGTATAACGTAGATAATTTTCTTTATTGCAAATTTTAATTTACGGTTATGTCTACACTTGTTGTAATAGCATGCGTGTGTTGTGTGTGTTGTAATAAATATAGATTTATTATTTTTAATTGCTTCCGCTGTGCTCATGTTTACGAAACATGATCGAACACACACACGCCGCGGTGCCGGAAACCCAACAATTTGATGTGGTGATTTGAAGATTGAGGTTAGCTTGGATTTGTTGTGAGTATTTTTGGGATCTATTTATCTTAATTGATCTAGGGATAGTCGGAGTTGTTAACACATATTCGGGGAAAAGAATGTGAATATAGAAACGACGTAATATTTAGTTGTGTATTGTGGGATATTTGTACTTAACCATAATTTGTTACTATTGTGCAGGTTTGGGATACGAAGCAGGTCCGCGACCGTGAGGATTATTCGAGCTTTGTATCAGGTGTGTAATATCTACCTGGTCTGGTAGTTTTGATCAAATTCCAGTGCATGAATTTGGATTTATGATATTACTTTGATCTTAGATCCACTTTTATTTAATCATATGCTTGTACTGCCTTGACCTTTCAGATATATACTCTGTTACTTCATTGATTATCTAGCACAGATAGGAACTATAAACCCTATTATGTGTTAGCTGATGGATGTTCAGTAAGTACAGGTGGTTAGGGTTATCTTTGTGACCTCAGATTGGGTTACTGTGTTGCATCACTAGAATTAGGTGATGGATTTGATTATGGAGTCGATTGTTATATCATACCCATATTAGTGGTGCATCTATGGTGGATCTAGTTGGCTGTGCATAGATAAGTGTGTGGTTGTCGGTATGTGTCTATGGACTAGAGGTCTTAGTGTGATGGTATATTCCTTATGGATTGTGTGCCTGTGTATGGTTATATGGACGGTCGATAGTATCTCGCTACTAACTAGAGGTCTTAGTTGTTGGGGTTGATCCGTGAGGGGAAACTTCGCTTCCCCTTCGCCTCGGTTGCTTGACCATGGTGATCCCTTCGATGTCCCCGGATTAAAATTTAATCCTAGACAAAAGGGATTCCCAAAGCAACCAAGTCATCGTCGTGCTATTCGTTTAGAGAGGTCACTTGAACAAACTAGTTGTTCAAGCGACCATCCTCTATTCTACGAGTAGCCGCGGAATAGACGATGTCCGGATCGCCGGTTTTTGTGTTTATACTCGGGATCCAAGTATTATTTAGCCTATTTACAGAAATATAACATGCTTATATTTTGAAAAACAAACACAAGCAATGAATAAAAGAGATAGAAGAATAGTTATACCTCTTGGTCTTCTAATGTATGACCCTCCTCCTTTTGGACGTCGTGTGGGCGACGATCCACCAAAAGTCGAAGCTTCTAGATCGCAAAACTTCCTTCCTTGGTTTTCCCAAGCAAGAGGAAGAAGAGAAACAATGTTTTTCTCCTTCAAAAACTCAACCAACAAAGAACTATAGAAGTTCTTGCCGCCGGCCAACTAGAAGGAGAAGAAGATGATGGAAAACTACCAAGACACCAAGGGAAACCCTATATCTTGTTTCCACCACCTAAGGAGAAGAGAGGGGAGTGTTTTTGGGCGTGGCCAAGGGCTGGGAAGGGCTGGAATAGCTGCTAGACATTGGCCACAAGGCAAGGAAGAAGAAGGAAAACTTGCCTTATTTGGTGCCACCCTTGCTTCCAAACCCTAACCCTAATTCCAATCCTATCTCAACTAGGATTGCCCTATTCTTGCCGCCCAAGCCTTGCTGCCTCCCTATCATGTATGTCACGACCACTCCCCATGCCCTCCTTTTATAGAGTTAGGGATAAGTCATGAATTAATCTCCTCCATTGGTTCTAGGGATTTAATCTCAACCGTCGGATCTAGAGATTTAATCTCAACCGTCGGATCTTAGAGATTTGATCTCTACCAATGGATCTTAGAGTTTTGTTTCTATCCATTGGATCTAAGCATCTTGAGGTGTTAATGGGCTACATTAGGAACCATGAGGAGGAGTTGGGTCTTGGCCACCCATGGATCAAGCCCACATAAAGTCCGATCCACTAATGATGATCCAATCCACTAAAGGTCCATCATTGATCTACCTCACCAACCCCCATATGATAATATGGGCTCCATATATTATTTGTACATTTTCTCCTCGTGTTTAAGATCTCGAATGTCCGTCGATTAATTAATTTACTAACCATTAATTAATCAACATCTAACTCCATGAGTAGTACCACTCAACCTTTTCATCATGCCGGACCAAGTCCACCTGCAGGGTTTACATGATGAACCTTATGAGCTCCTCAAGGGGACATCATCATCCTAATATATAGGACACGGTTTCCTCCTATAATCAATGGCACACCATATAAATAATATCATCTCCCAACTTACCGAGTCTATCGATTTAATCTATAAATCTCGCCCATTGGTAAATCAAAGAGATGAGTACCAAGTATATGTGCCTGTTATTATATCGGGATTAAGAGCATGTACTAAATAATATCTGAGGTCCGATTCGATTATGTAGTCAGCAATAAATCGAATCACCTCTGTGTCGGTCCTGCTCAATACACACAAAGTGCACTAGTGTGATTCTATGGTCAAGACAAACCAATACCAAATCACACTACAACTATTCCGATGGTTTGTCCAAAGCCATCTCGGTTGTGAGCCTTTACTTATACTTTACAAGGAGCCGATAACATGATCTCCCGTGTGACACCACACACCATGTTATCTACAATGTAAGGTATTAGACAATATTGCATAACCATAAAAATATGCAAACAATGATCATGTGATTCTTATTTCAAAATAAAGATGTTCATACAAAAGAGCTAGGCTTTCAGTATACATCCCAACAATCTCCCACTTATACTAAAAGACTATGCTGTCCTTATACTGCCATACATCTGATTCCCCTTCCCTCCACATGCCTATCAAAGCTCTCGCTAGAAGGGCCTTAGTGAAAGGGTCTACCAGGTCATCCTCTGATGCAATCTAGGCGACAACAACTTCTACCTCCTTTACGATTTCTCGTATCAGGTGGTACTTGCGCTCTATGTGTTTACTAGCCTTATGGGCTCGTGGTTCCTTCGAGTTTGCAACTGCACCACTATTATCACAATAAATTGTGATAGTTCTGGGCAAACCAGGAATCACATCCAAGTCCATCAGGAAGTTCCTGAGCCATACAGCTTCTTTGGCCGCCTCATAGGCTGCCACATACTCAGCTTCCATGGTGGAGTCCGCCACGCATTTCTGCTGGGCACTCCTCCATACAATGGCTCCACCTCCCAAAGTAAACACAAAACCTGAGGTAGACTTACTATTATCCCTATCAGATTGGAAATCGGAATCCGTGTAACCCACAGGGAGTAATTGGTCTGCCCGGTAAACTAGCATATAATCCCTAGTCCTTCTCAGGCACTACAATATATGCTTTACCGCAGTCCAATATCCATGTCCTGGATTACTCTGATATCTGCTGACCATGCCCACGGCAAAGCAGATATCTGGTCTCGTACAGAGCATCGCATACATGAGGCTTCCTACTGCCGAAGCATAAGGAACCGCCTTCATCTCCTCTATCTTCTCAGATGATCTAGGACACATCTCCTTAGATAGAGGTACTCCATGCCTGAAAGGTAGAAAACCCTTCTTGGAGTTCTGCATGCTAAAATGCTCCATAATCGTGTCTATGTATGAAGCTTGGGATAAGCACAACATCCTTTTCTTGCGATCCCTTATAACCTTGATCCCAAGGATGTGTCCCACTTCTCCCAAGTCCTTCATATCAAACTGTTTGGACAACCATACCCTTACGTCCGATAACACTTCGATGTTGTTGCCAACCACCAAAATGTCATCTACGTATAGTACAAGAAATACCACTATGTTTCCGTCACATCTCTTGTATACACAAGACTCATCCGGACTTTGAATAAATCCATAAGACTGGATTATCTCATCAAAGCGGATGTTCCAAGATCTTGAAGCTTGCTTCAATCCATAAATGGACCGATTAAGCTTACACACAAGATGCTCTTTGCCCTTAGCAATGAATCCCTCTGGTTGCTTCATATAGATGGTTTCCTCAAGACTTCCATTAAGGAAAGCTTTCTTGATATCCATATGCCACACCTCATAATCCATATGAGCTGCTATGCATAAGAGCTCTCAAACCTGACTTGAATCCATAGATTCAATCTCAGTATTCATTGCACTTTGCCAAGATAGTGCATCTTTATCTTGGATTGCCTCGTCATATGTCCGGGGATCGAGGTTCATGTTACGAGGACCAAATCGAAGATTCTCCCAAGAACATGAATCTATCGAGATCTCACAACCCTCCCACTACGATGAGACATCACTTGTGTATCCTCTGTGACCTTGGTCGATGACATGTGGTATATCCTCTTGTACGGTGGTACTAAAGTGACTTCCCCTTTTAACTCCTCGAACAATTTTACTCTTGGGCTTGTGGCTCATCACATAGTCTTCCTCTAGAAATCTAGTGTTAGTGCTGATCACTCTCGATCTCTAGGACTATAAAACAATCCACCCTTCGTTCATCTAGGATAGCCAGCGAACAAGCACACTTTGTCACGAGGTTCCAACTTACCATCATCGCCTTGGCACATGTCTTTGGACTCTCCCATATCAGAATATGTCTTAGACTAGGCTTTTTGGGTCCACAACTCGTGGGAGTAGAAGGCACGATTTAGATGGAACCAAGTTAGAATGTACACGCAGTATCTAGAGCATATCCCGAGCAGTCGGCAAGTCAGGAATAACTCATCATCGATCTAACCATCTCTATAGAGTCCTATTCATGGCTCTTCTTACATCATTCTGTAGGGTGTGCAGTGCAGACAATTGGGATTGAATCCCAACCTCTGATAGGTAATTCCTAAACTCTCCCAAGAGGTACTCATCACCACAATCAGATCGTAGTGTCATCTTGAATAATTGTCTATGAAAAAGACGAAATATTCAAAACTACCTCTTGCCAGGATAGACATAGGACCATACGAATCAGAATGAACCATTTCTAACATATCTTTGGCTCTATACCCCTTGGCCTTGAAAGGCCTCTTGGTCATCTTACCCTCCAAGCAAGATTCGTAGGTTGGGAGATCCTCCACCACTAATGAACCCAAAGGTCCATCAGCTATCAACCTTTGAATTCTGCTTAGGTTAATGTGACCAAGACTAAGATGGCAAAGATATGTTTGGTTCATCTTCGAAGGTTCTTTTCTCTTATTAGACTTAGAAGATGAGTTAATAACTTCTATTTGCATCGTGGGAGCTAGTGGTTCAAGTTATAAATTTCCTATCTATGTACCTGAATAGATAATGTCCCTATTCCTTTTATAACAAATCTGTCATTAAAAGAAATAGATTATCCATCCATAATTTAGAAACCGAAATCAATTCTTTCTAAATAAATGTACATAAAGAAAATTCTTAAGAACCAAAAACTTTATTTTTCTCAAAAGATAAATAAAACATCTCCCACTGCAATAGCCGCCATCTTCATGGCATTGCCCAAGTAAATGGTAATATCCCCTTTAGCTAGTCGTCAGGTTTCCTTGAACCCCTGCAAAGTATTGCAGACATGATTAGTGGCTTGATCTACACTCCAGTGCAGTAGATAACACCGCTAACCATGTTTCAACGACTAGTTCAAAGGATGTATCTTTGTTCTTCTTTGGATTGGGACAGTCCTTCTTCCAATGTCCATCACCTTGTAAGTGAAGTACTTGCCTTTGGCTTCTTCACTCACTGAGATCCTCCCACCACCTTTGCTCTACCTTGTTTCTCCTTCTTCTTGCCTTTGCTTAGTAGAAACCTTTTTGAGCAACCATGGCTTGAGGACACTCTTCGAAGAGTGCATACTTGTACTCCTTAGCAGATAAGACAATATCTAGATTCTTTTCCAATCAACATTATTTGGGTACAGTAAGTTTATTTCTTTTAGTATCACAACAAGTGGACTGAAAGTCATTTTGAAAATCCTAAGAATCACATAGATCATTACTTTAGATTTCAAAAAATTATTGATTCCTCAAACAATAAAATTTTGATATCAACCAACACCTCAAAACACCGAGAATATCGCATGCCACGCAGTGTGGACGTATACGAATTCTACATTTGTAAGAGGAGGTTTTACCCATTAATTTTATTATCTTGTCAACCTTACTTTTTGACAAATAAAATTAATAGTTGGTTCCTCTTTGGCCCTACAAATAAAAGCAGTGACTCCGATGGGGAGGATACTTTTTATTTGCATCTAAGTGTGCACCATTACACGATACTAAGGGAATTATTTCGGATTATGTGCCTTACCGCTGTGGAAGTACACACACTCCTAGATAATTTCCTATAACCATTATTTGACCTAGTGATCCACAAATAAACTCATCCGCAGGGAGGAAGGCACTCAGAGCCGACACGCAAGTTTGTTGCATCACACGTCAAATTGTAATGGAGGCCGTAGGAATTAATTAAAATATCCCTCTCCCACTTAGTAAATTGACAGTGAGGAATTTTCAAGAATCCCATTGATTATTATTTTAGATTTCAAAAAATTATTGATTCCTCAAAACAATAAAATTTCGAAATCAACCAACACCTCAAAACACCGAGAATATCGCATGCCACGCAGTGTGGACGTATACGAATTCTACATTTGTAAGAGGAGGTTTTACCCATTAATCTTGTCAACCTTACTTTTTGATAAATAAAATTAATAGTTGGTTCTTCTTTGACCCTACAAATAAAAGCAGTGACTCCGATGGGGAGGATACTTTTTATTTGCATCTAAGTGTGCACCATTACACGATACTAAGGGAATTATTTCGGATTATGTGCCTTACATTAGTGGAAGTACACATGCTCCTAGATAATTTCCTATAACCATTATTTGACCTAGTGATCCGCAAATAAACTCATCCGCAGGAGGAAGGCACTCAGCCGACACGCAAGTTTGTTGCATCACACGTCAGTGTAATGGAGGCCATGAGAATTAATTAAAATATCCCTCTCCCACTTAGTAAATTAAAAATGAGGAATTTTCCTACGACATGCATATCAAACAAAAAGCAATAAATATGAAAAATAAATTATTTTCCAACTATTATGGCCTTTGTCTTCAATATGGCTCCCGTTGCATCGCCATCGTCTAAATCTCGCTCCTCCTCGCCATGTACAAGCCCTCAGGAGATCCGTAGAGACGAAAACCTATTTTAATTTACATCCATCGATCCTATACTCCACGAGGGAGTGTACATGAATCTAGATCGAAAGTAAAATAAAATAAAGAGCGGCTAAACAATGCCGTATTTAATTTACAAAAAAAAACTAAATACTAGCCTCGTCAACCCGGAGGATTCAACAAAATAAATATTTACACACATACAATCACATACACACACATGGCCATAATAGTCGGATCTTATGCCTGCAACCAAAGAGTTAAACTACGCATATCCTACTATTATCTGGCACATATAATATATGAAAAAGTGCATAAAAATTAACCGAATCCTAAACACACAAAACCGGAAACCTTGGCTCTGATACCAATTGTTGGGGTTGATCCGTGAGGGGAAACTTCGCTTCCCCTTCGCCTCGGTTGCTTGACCATGGTGATCCCTTCGATGTCCCCGGATTAAAATTTAATCCTAGACAAAAGGGATTCCCAAAGCAACCAAGTCATCGTCGTGCTATTCGTTTAGAGAGGTCACTTGAACAAACTAGTTGTTCAAGCGACCATCCTCTATTCTACGAGTAGCCGCGGAATAGACGATGTCCGGATCGCCGGTTTTTGTGTTTATACTCAGGATCCAAGTATTATTTAGCCTATTTACAGAAATATAACATGCTTATATTTTGAAAAACAAACACAAGCAATGAATAAAAGAGATAGAAGAATAGTTATACCTCTTGGTCTTCTAATGTATGACCCTCCTCCTTTTGGACGTCGTGTGGGCGACGATCCACCAAAAGTCGAAGCTTCTAGATCGCAAAACTTCCTTCCTTGCTTTTCCCAAGCAAGAGGAAGAAGAGAAACAATGTTTTTCTCCTTCAAAAACTCAACCAACAAAGAACTATAGATGTTCTTGCCGCCGGCCAACTAGAAGGAGAAGAAGATGATGGAAAACTACCAAGACACCAAGGGAAACCCTATATCTTGTTTCCATCACCTAAGGAGAAGAGAGGGGAGTGTTTTTGGGCGTGGCCAAGGGCTGGGAAGGGCTGGAATAGCTGCTGGACGTTGGCCACAAGGCAAGGAAGAAGAAGGAAAACTTGCCTTATTTGGTGCCACCCTTGCTTCCAAACCCTAACCCTAATTCCAATCCTATCTCAACTAGGATTGCCCTATTCTTGCCGCCCAAGCCTTGCTCCCTCCCTATCATGTATGTCACGACCACTCCCCATGCCCTCCTTTTATAGAGTTAGGGATAAGTCATGAATTAATCTCCTCCATTGGTTCTAGGGATTTAATCTCAACCGTCGGATCTAGAGATTTAATCTCAACCGTCGGATCTTAGAGATTTGATCTCTACCAATGGATCTTAGAGTTTTGTTTCTATCCATTGGATCTAAGCATCTTGAGGTGTTAATGGGCTACATTAGGGTCCATGAGGAGGAGTTGGGTCTTGGCCACCCATGGATCAAGCCCACATAAAGTCCGATCCACTAATGATGATCCAATCCACTAAAGGTCCATCATTGATCTACCTCACCAACCCCCATATGATAATATGGGCTCCATATATTATTTGTACATTTTCTCCCCGTGTTTAAGATCTCGAATGTCCGTCGATTAATTAATTTACTAACCATTAATTAATCAACATCTAACTCCATGAGTAGTACCACTCAACCTTTTCATCATGCCGGACCAAGTCCACCTGCAGGGTTTACATGATGAACCTTATGAGCTCCTCAAGGGGACATCATCATCCTAATATATAGAACACGGTTTCCTCCTATAATCAACGGCATACCATATAAATAATATCATCTCCCAACTTATCGAGTCTATCGATTTAATCTATAAATCTCGCCCATTGGTAAATCAAAGAGATGAGTACCAAGTATATGTGCCCGTTATTATATCGGGATTAAGAGCATGTACTAAATAATATCTAAGGTCCGATTCGATTATGTAGTCAGCAATAAATCGAATCACCTCTGTGTCGGTCATGCTCAATACACACAAAGTGCACAAGTGTGATTCTATGGTCAAGACAAACCAATACCAAATCACACTACAACTATTCCGATGGTTTGTCCAAAGCCATCTCGGTTGTGAGCCTTTACTTATACTTTACAAGGAGCCGATAACATGATCTCCCGTGTGACACCACACACCATGTTATCTACAATGTAAGGTATTAGACAATATTGCATAACCATAAAAATATGCAAACAATGATCATGTGATTCTTATTTCAAAATAAAGATATTCATACAAAAGAGCTAGGCTTTCAGTATACATCCCAACATTAGTATAGTTGACTGTCAGGTGTGTATGACTCTTTGTGAGATAGAGAGAGAGTCTTATGGATTGTAGTCCTTGTATAGTTGACTTTTGGTTGACCAGGACTCCCCGTGGGATAGGGAGTGTGGCGAGGATACATGTATGGAGCTATGCATCATTACATTGCATGTATGCTGTTGACTGGTGTAGGGATGTATACTGAAAAGTCTATCTTTTGTATGAACATCTTTATTTTGGAATAAGAATCACATGATCATTGTTTGCATATTTTTATGGTTATGCAATATTGTCTAATGCTTTACATTGAAGATAACATGGTGTGTGGTGTCACACAGGAGATCATGTTATCAGCCCCTTGAAAAGTATAAGTAAAGGCTCACAACCAAGATGGCTTTGGACAAACCATCAGAATGGTTGTAGTGTGATTTGGTATTGGTTTGTCTTGACCATAGAATCACACTAGTGCACTTTGTTTATATTGAGCAGGTCCGACTTAGAGGTGATTCGATTTATTGCTGACTACATAATCAAATCGGACCTCAGATATTATTTAGTACATGCTCTTTTTCTCGATATAATAACGGGCACATATACTTAGTACTCATTTCTTTGATTTATCAATGGGCGAGATTTATAGATTAAATCGATAGGCTCGGTAAGTTAGGAGATGATATTATTTATATGGAGTGCCATATATTATAGGAGGAAATCGTGTCCTATATATTAGGATGATGATGTCCCCTTGAGGAGCTCATAAGGTTCATTATGTAAACCGTGCAGGTGGACTTGGTCCGGCATGATGAAAAGGTTGAGTGGTACTACTCAAGGAGTTAGATGTTGATTAATTAATGCTCATTAAATTAATTAATCGACGGACATTCGAGATCTTAAACACGGGGAGAAAATGTACAAACAATATATGGAGCCCATATTATCATATGGGGGTTGGTGAGGTAGATCAATGATGATCCTTTAGTGGATTAGATCATCATTAGTGGATCGGACTTTATGTGGGCTTTATCCATGGGTGGCCAAGATCCAACTCCTCCTCATGGTCCCTAATGTAGCCTATTAACACCTCATGAAGCTTAGATCCAATAGATAGAAACAAAACTCTAAGATCCATAGGTAGAGATTAAATCTCTAAGATCCGACGGTTGAGATTAAATTTCTAGATCCGACGGTTGAGATTAAATCCCTAGAACCAATGGAGGAGATTAATTCATGACTTATCCCTAACTCTATAAAAGGAGAGTATGGGAGTTGGCGTGAACGACATGAAAGGAGAGCTAGGGTTTGGCCGGCAAGAAGGAATCCTAGTTGAGATAGGATTAGGGTTAGGGTTTGGAGGCTAGGGCGGCACCAAATAAAGAAGGTAATTGTTTCTTCTTCCTCAGCTTGTGGCCAGCGTCCAGATGGGTTTCCAGACCCTTCCAGCCTTTGGCCGGCGCTCAAAAGGCCCTACTTTCTTCTCCTTAGGTGGTGGAAACAAGATATAGGGCTTCCCTTGGTGTCTTGATTGTTTTCCATCATCTTCTCCACCTTCTAGTTGGCCGGCGGCAAGGAGATTGTGTGCTCCTTGTTGGTTGGTTTTAGGGAGGAGGAAAAGCTTGTTTTTACTCTTCCTCTTGCTTTGGAAGAGCAAGGAAGGAAGATTTGCGATCTAGGAGCTTTGACTTTTGGTAGATCGTCGCCCACACGACGTCCAAAAGGAGGAAGGTCATACATTAGAAGATCGAGAGGTATACCTTTTCTACTTTCTTCTTTTGTTTGTTGCTTGTTTTTGTTTTTCAATTATAAGCATGTTATAAATCTGTAAATGGCTAAATAATACTTCGTTCCCGAGCATAAACACAAAAACTGGCGATCCGGACATCGTCTATTTCGTGGCTACTCGTAGAATAGAGGATGGTCGCTTGAACAACTAGTTTGTTCAAGTGGCCTCTCTAAACGAATAGCACGACGATGACTTGGTGGTTTAGGCAATTCCTTTTGTCTAGGATTAAATTTTTTTAATCCGGGGACACCAAAGGGATCGCCATGGACAAGTTACCGAGGTGAAGTGGGAAGCGAAGTTCTCCCTCACGGACTTGATAAGCAAAACCCTTCAACTGGGTCTCCCTTGTGGTTGAGACAGGTCGTCAGTCATCCTGCCTCCTTGGCCACTTGGGGTATTGGTAGCAGGGTTGAGGGCAGAGCATTGTTGTGTGTGTCATTCTCGGCCACTATGGATGGTGGTAGCTGGAGATGCACACTTGGGCACTGTGCGGAGTGGTAGTTAGCACACTCACCCACTATAGACGGTGGTCGTGTGATGTGGTATGGACCGGGATGTTATTACATGTGATTATATACTATTCATATATTTGAGTATTGGTCAGGTATGGGATTGACTTGGTACGTTATATGGGTTATGTTATTGTAAATCTATTCAGGATGATATAGCTTATAGTGTTGCAGACCATCAGGTACGTTGGTACATTACTTCATGTTCATTTGATCAGTTTAGTATATACATTGAGTATGGCTATACTGTGGTTACTTGTTATTAGATTTGGATAGGATTGTATGTCTATTGGACTCATGCTGTATACCTGTAGATATTCACATGTATACTTGTAGATCTCATTACCCTATATGTTCATGCACTCTCTACATATTACCCCTGAGTTTATACTCACCACCCCGGGACCCTGGGCTTCCTGTCACCCAGGTAACAGGTAGAGGATTCCTTGGACATTGGGAGCTCCGCCAGCTGATCCCATCTCACACCGAACGGATGGAGGTTTATTTAGGATTTGTTGTATTCTTGTGGATTGATGTATTCCGTATTGTTGTTTTGTATTTTAGCCTGTGTTGTTTCCGTATTTGTGATATACGAATGTATTATATGTATTTGGCCATTGTTGTGGTTTCTATTATGATTCTTGTTGTGTCAAGTCACTCTGGAGTGCATAGTTGGGTCTTTGTATCTTGTTTTATCTGTAGTATGTTTCCACTGTGTTTGATATGTTGATATCTTTATGTTATATTGTTGTTGCGGACCTACGGGCCTTGTATTAACCCGATATGTTGCCACGTACAGGGGAGATGTCGTCCGTTTGCTTTTCGGCACAATATACTCTTGGGGCTTGACAAAATCAGTGTCTTCTACTCTCACAGAATTATGGACTGTGTGAAAGCCTTGTCTAAGACATATTCGGATTTAGGGGAGTCCAGCACATGTGCTGAAGGCAGATACTGGTAAGTTGGAACCTCATACAGAAGTGCGCTTTTTCGTTGGCTATCCTAGAGGAATAAAAGGTGGTTTGTTTTATAGTTCTAGAGATCAGAGGGTGATCGTTAGCACGAATGCCAGATTTCTAGAAGAAGACTATGTGATGAACCACAAGCCAATGAGTAAGATTGTTCTGGAGGAATTGAAAGGGGAAGTCACTACTTCAGTACCACCGGTACAAGTGGATATACCACAAGCCACTGCACCGCGTGTCACAAAGGATACATAGGTAATACCTCGTCGTAGTGGGAGGGTTGTGAGACAACCTGATAGATTCATTTTCCTGGGAGAATCTTTTGATTTGGTCCCTGGCGAAAATGAACCTGATCCCTGGACATATGATGAGGCAATCCAAGATAAAGATGCAGTATCTTGGCAAAGTGCAATGAATGCTGAGATTGAATCTATGGATTCAAATCAGGTCCGAGAGCTTGTAGAACCACCCGATGGTGTAAAAACCATTGGATGCAAGTGGATCTACAAAAGAAAGAGAGGAATAGACAGGAAGGTTGAGACCTTCAAAGTGAGGCTTGTTGCGAAGGGGTATACTCAGAAAGAGGGTATCGATTATGAGGAGACCTTTTCGCCGATAGCCATGCTTAAGTCTATCTGGATTCTCTTATGTATTGCTGCTCATATTGATTATGAGGTATGACAGATCGATGTCAAGACATCTTTCCTTAATGGAAGTCTTGAGGAAAACATCTATATGAAGTAACCAGAGAGATTCATTGCAAAGGGCAAAGAGCATCTTGTGTGTAAGCTTAATCGGTCCATTTATGGATTGAAGCAAGCTACGAGGTCTTGGAACATCCGCTTTGATGAGGTAATCCAGTCTTATGAATTTATTTAAAGTCCGAATGAGTCTTGTGTATACAAGAGATGTGATGGAAATATAGTGGTATTTCTTGTACTATGCGTAGATGCCATTTTGTTAATTGGCAACAATGTCAAGGTGTTATCGGACGTAAGGGTATGGTTGTCCAAAAAGTTTGATATGAAGGACTTGGGAGAAGTGAGACACATCCTTGGGATCAAGGTTATAAGGGATTGCAAGAAAAGGATGTTGTGCTTATCTCAAGCTTCATACATAGACACAATTATGGATCGTTTTAGCATGCAGAACTTCAAGAAAGGTTTTCTACCTTTCAGGCATGGAGTTTCTTTATCAAACGAGATGTGTCCTAGAACATCTGAGGAGATAGAGGAGATGAAGGCAATTCCTTATGCTTCGGCAGTAGGGAGTCTCATGTATGCGATGCTATGTACGAGACCAGATATCTTCTTTGTCGTGGGCATGGTCAGCAGATATCAGAGTAATCCAGGACAGGGACATTGGACTGCGGTAAAGCATATATTGAAGTACCTGAGAAGGACTAGGGATTATATGCTAGTTTACCAGACAGACCAATTACTCCCCGTGGGTTACACAGATTCTGACTTCCAATCAGATAGGGATAACAGTAAGTCTACCCCAGGTTTTGTGTTTACTTTGGGAGGTGGAGCCATTGTATGGAGGAGTATCAAGCAGAAATGTGTGGCGGACTCCACCATAGAAGCTGAGTATGTGTCACCCTCTGAGGCGACCAAAGAAGCTGTGTGGCTCAGCAACTTCTTGATGGACTTGGATGTGATTCTTGGTTTTCCCAAAACTATCACAATTTATTGTGATAATAGTGGTGCAATTACAAACTCAAAGAAACCACGAGCCCATAAGGCAAGTAAACACATAGAGCGCATGTACCACCTGATACGAGAAATCTTAAAGTGAGGAGAAGTTGTTGTGGCCAAGATTGCATCGGAGGATAACCTGGTAGATCCTTTCACTAAGGCCCTTCCGGCGAGAGCTTTTGATAGGCATGTGGAGGGAATGGGAATCAGATGTATGGCAGTTTGAGGATAGCATAGTCTTTTAGTATAAGTGGGAGATTGTTGGGATGTATATTGAAAAGTCTATCTTTTGTATGAACATCTTTAGTTTTGAAATAAGAATCACATGATCATTGTTTGCATATTTATGGTTATGCATATTGTCTAATACATTACATTGTAGATAACATGGTGTGTAGTGTCACACGGGAGATCATGTTATCAGTTCCTTGTAATGTATAAGTAAAGGCTCACAACCGAGATGGTTTTGGACAAACCATTGGTATGGTTGTAGTGTGATTTGGTATTGGTTTATCTTGACCATAGAATTATATTAGTACACTTTGTGTGTATTGAGCAGGACCGACTTAGAGTTGATTCGATTTATTGCTGACTACATAATCGAATCAGACCTCAGATATTATGTTGTACATGCTCTTAATCCCGATATAATAACGGGCACATATACTTAGTATTCATTTCTTTGATTTACCAATGGGCGAGATTTATAGAGTAAATCGATAGGCTCGGTAAGTTGGGAAATTATATTATTTATATGGTGCATCATCGATTATAGGAGGAAACCCTGTCCTATATATTAGGTGATGATGTCCCTCGAGGAGTTTATAAGGTTCCTCATACCCAAAGTAACCGAGTGGAGCCCATGCCCGCAACTAGCCCGATGCAAGTCCACCTAGGGTGGCAATCACATGTTACAGAAGCCCATCTCTGGGTCTGGTCTTAGTATTCCTCTCACCAGAGCAATACTGCACCGAACGAAGTACAACATCCCATATTAGCTTATGGGGGTTGGTGAGGTAGATCAATGATAATCCTCTAGTGGAATGAATTATCATTAATGAATCAGACTTTATGCGGGCTTGATCCATTGGGTGGCCAAGATCCAACTCCTCCTCATGGTCCCTATTGTAGCCTATTAAAACCTTATGGAGCCTAAATCCAATGATGGAAAATAAAACTCTAGATCCGACAGTGGAGATTAAATCTCTAGATCCGACGGTTGAGATTAAATCTTTAGATCTGACGGTTGAGATTAAATCCTTAGAACCGATGGTGGAGATTAAAAGGAGGCTTAAGCCTAACTCTATAAATAAAGGCTTAAGGTGGGTGGCAAGGAAAGAACTTAGGGATTAGGGTTTGGGCGGCAAGGGGCTTGGAGGCTTGGGCAGCCACAAATTTGGAAATTTTTTTCCTTCTTCCTAAGGTGGCCGGCGCCCATCCTCTCTTCTTCTCTCCTTGGCCGGCATCCAAGCTTCTTCTTCTCATCCTTTTCTCTTGGCCGGCACACTCTCTCCTTTTCCAAGGGTCGGCGGCATCAATGGTTGGGGTGATCCTTTTCCCTTGGATGGCAACATCTCCTTGTTCTTCTCCTAGGCTGGCGGCAAGCACCAAGCTTGGAGCTTGGTGGTTGGTTAAAGGAAGTAGAAGAGTTTTGTTTTATCATCTTCCTTTGTTCGGAGTGAACAAAGAAAGGAAAATTGGTGATCTAGGAGGCTTCGACTTTTGGAAGATCGTCGCCCACACGACGTCTAAAAGGAGGAAGGACATACAATAGAAGGTCAAGACGTATAATGTTTGTTTCTATTCTTTTGTATTATGTCAATAATTGTTTTTCAATTATATGCATGTTGTATGTTTTTATATGTGGATAATTTACTTGGGCCCCGAATACAAACATAAAAACCGGCGATCCGTACATCGTCTATTCCGCAGCTAATCGTAGAATAGAGGTTGGTTGCTTGAACAACAAGTTTGTTCAAGTGACTACTCTAATCGAATAGCATGACATTGAAACGGTAGCTTGGGTAATCCCTAATTGTCATGGATTAAATTTTTAATCCGGGGACGATGACGAGATTGCCATGAACAAGCAACCAAGTTAAAGTGGGAAGCGAAGTTTCACCACCCTTCATGCTCGTCCCCATTAGGCTGACTACGTCACACCTATCTCAAGTTAGTTTCTTTGTCCTGCGGATTCAAATTACTTTTACATGTTGCCAAGAAGACTATCTTCTTAACATGCATGCTCTGGCCAGAGACTTCTGAGTAACAATCCTAACAAGAGACCTAAGCTATACATCTCCTTTATATAAGGAATGATGAATCCTTTATGGGCTATTCAAATACCTTCGATCATTTTGACTTATACCCAATCAACTTGGAGTTACACCTTCTATGGAGATGGTTTCGAAGAAGTCAAAGTATAAGACGCCATGATCAAGATGACTTGAATACCTCAAGTCTAAGAAATCTCTCACATGAGCTGCAATGAGATTTTCAACAACATAAAGAACCATATGAAGTCTCATGATAGGTCACTCCAAAGAACTTGTTACCCTAACTATCATCCACATGTTCACTTTCAGCATCCCTATGCTTCCATTCAATAAGTACCAAATGTTTGGATTAACCAAGGAGCATAACATGTGCTAGTCTCACAGAATTGATGACATACAATCTCATCAATTCATTGACTAGGGATAGTTTCAATACTTACATAATTACACATGACGAGATACCCACTAATTATGATCCAATAACAATTTTTCTCATATTATGTATTGTATTGTGGACTTCAACAGATGAGTTTAAGATCCTATCAAATACATAGACAATGTACACTCAAATAGTGAATTTTATTAATAACTTCTAAGGGGATTTCCTTAGGAAACCTTTCAATTATATCATACTTGTTAGTGCAAATAAGATTCATATATCTCCACAATGGCATGATATTGTCCACTTTAGGCCTAAGCCCTCATGGTTTTATTTTTGGGCTTTGACCAAAAGGCCTCATACCAATGAAGATATCTTTTGATCTTATAAGCATATGATCTTTTCCATGTCTTATCAAAGTGGGACTTTGATTGTATTTCCCATACTCTCAACAATCTCCCCCACAAAATAAGGACTACATTGAGCCCCCCTCAAGCCTATCCATCCTCGAAGGACTTACTTTTCTTGATGTCCGATCCTTAACCCACCAAGACTTCCTACCAAGTGTCTAGCTCTCCATACCCAACTGGATTTCCTACCTGGTGTCTAGTTCTCTTGATCTGGACATGGGAACTCCACTTACTTCATTCGAGGTTCATGGCTTGATATGGACGATAACTTTGATACCAATTGTTAGTGTAAATAAGATTCACATATCTCTACAATGGTATGATATTGTCCACTTTAGGCTTAAGCCCTCATGGTTTTATTTTTGGGCTTTTCCCAAAAGGTCTCACATGTAAGTATTGAAACTATCCTTAGTCGATCAATTAATGAGATTGGACGTCATCAATTCTGTGAGACTAGCACATGTTATGCTCCTTGGTTTATCCAAGCATTTGGTACTCACTAAATGGAAACATAGGGATACTGAGAGTGAACATGTGGATGCTAGTAGTAACTAGTTCATTGGAGTAACCTGATATGAGACTTCATATAGTTCTATATGTCGTTGAAGATCTCATTGCAGCTTGAGTGCGAGCTGTTGGTGCAATCAACCCAGGTCACGATTGACTTGACTCGAGTTTGACTCGAGCGGTATTTTAATGTTCGACAAAAATGTATGACAATGTGATTGTCAAGAAAAGTCCAAGCTTGAGTCTTGGCAATTGGAAAGTCCAAAATGGGTTGGCAAGGAAAGTCCAAGTCATGGGTACTTGGCAATTGGAAAGTCCAAGGGTTGATATTGACGATGTAAAGTCCAAGGGTGGAGCCTTGGCAGCATAAGTCCAACGGTTGGCGGCGTAAAGTCCAAGCGAGAGTCTTAGCAGTGTAAGCTCAATGTGCCTTGGCGGTGTAGACCACGTTAGCATGGCAATAGCTGATGGAAGCACCTGAAGACTAGCGTATGGATGAACAAGTCATGGATGACTTGGAGGGATTCAATAGGCGTGAGGCTGACGGAGGTGGCTAGAAGTCTTAGGTCTAGGCTATGTATGGTCTAGCAAGTATGAGGGCATCACACTTAGTGTTAAAACCTCATGGATGAGGTTATCAGTCGACTGATTTTATTGTCAGTCGATAGATGTGAGTCGACTAGTGTTCGGCTACAAAAAAATGGCCTAGTAGTTGATTGCCAGAATTAGGCAGTCGACTATTGGCCTATACAGTTAACTGATATGGTGATCAGTTGATTGATGGTCGAGTTTTCGAAGACAGAAAGTTTCCCAGTCAACTATTAGGGTTTGAAAGTTGATTGATGACTCGATCAGTCGACTGATGGGCATGATCAGTTGACTGATGGTCTATCCGTTGCAACTTATCTAACGTGGCTCATGCCGTTGTGAGACAACAACTATAGGAGCAATCGACTGATGGTCTCGATCAATCGATTGCTAGGCAAAATCTAGCTTGAGTTGCAGGTTTAAAAGGAGCACGAAAGGAGGGATTTGGTAGCGATTTCTTGAGCATCTTTGAGGCAATTTGCTGCTGCAAATCAGGGTCTTCAAGCACAGTTCAAGCAATCAACAAGCAAGCATTCTAAAGCAATAGTTATAAAGTTTTCTTTACGTTGTTTTGTATATTCATCTTGTATTTGCTTATTTTACATTGTATTATTTAGTGGAATCACTTGTAAAATGTTTCTCCGCCTCTGACTTGTTGTTGAGAAGGAGTATTTGATTAGTGATGTATGTTTGCATCGCTAGGGCTCCTTCGAGCCCAATCCATGGATTAGGAACCTTGAGGTTCCAAACCACATTATATTTATATGTTGTGATTGTGTATCTTGTTATTTGTCTTTGTTATTATTATTCCGCTGTGCTAACCAGATTGTAGATGATCAAACGCGAACAAATTCCTTCGACGCATCGAATCTCTATTCACCCCCCTCTAGCGGGTGCATAGGTTCCAACATGTGGTATCATAGCGGGTCGCTCTTCACCGGCTTCATATCCAAGGGAGCAAAAGCACTAGAGGAAATGGAGCCCAATGAGAGATTGGGTGATGACATCAACATTCCACCATCGTTCGACGTGAAGATTTTGCGTATTGGAAAGGTAGAATGATGCACTTTCTTATGTGCAATTTTGACAATTGGATTAGTGTCATAGTAGGTTTCAACACTCCAAAGGATGAAGAAGGAAGAAAACTCAAGAAGAAGAATTGGAGCCAAGAACAACTCCGATACTTCAATATAAATAATCAGGTAATGGGTATTTTGCTTAATGTAATCCCTATTGACATTTTGATCAAGATAGGGGATTGTAAAGACGCCAAGGAGCTATGGAGCAAATTGGTGAAATATCATGAAGACCCATCATTGGCTCAATTGGAAAGAGAGCTCGAAGAAGAGAAAGAAAGCTCATCCTCATAAGAAAGTGAGGATTCAGAGGTCAAAGAATGTTCGACATCCGAGGAGGAAGAAGAGGTCGAAGAATTGGAGGTTGAAAGTCAATCAACGTCCAAGGAAGAGGTAGAATTGGAAGAAACCTCAACCTCTAGGGTTGAGGGGGAGGAGAGACCATATACTTTGGAACACGAGCAAAATCAAGAAATACCATCAACTTCTAGAAGAGATGAAGAAGCCCAAACATCCACCGATGCCCTAGGTAACTCAAGCATTTCGATAAATACTAAAAATCATATAATATGCTTTGAGTGTAGGGAAGTCGGACACTACAAGAGAAAGTGTCTTAAGAAGGTTAAGAAGGCTCCATCGGTGCTAAAGGTCAAGGATACTGGTGTCCCTGCTAAGAAGAGCAAGGAGCATATCACTTGCTTCAAATGTCAACAACCGGGAAACTATAGGAGTCAATGCCCAAAGGGGGAGAAGAAGACTCATGAAGGAAGAGCTACACATGTAGGGGGAGCTAAGGCAAATCCTAAGGTAACTTCTAAGTATGTTTCTTCTTCAATTAGTTATCAAAAGCATGCTAGAAGTAATCTTGCAATTATTCATGAAAGACATGCTAGAAATAATAGGCTTTATTGTTTAGGAGCTGAACATGTCCATTTTAGGAATAAGGAGAAATTTGAAACTAATGTCCTTAGAAAAATTCTACCTAAGGAAAGTATTAGAAAGATAGAGAACCATCTAGGCTTTAACTCTGAGATTCTAGATATATGCCTAGAAAGAACAAATCAATTCAAAGAAATAATGGGCCTACAAAATTAGAGAAATTGGAGTTGGAGAACCAAGCCTTGAGGTCAAGGCTTGAGAAAATGGAAAAGACTCTTAGGATTTTGCAAAATCAAATGCAAGGGTCAAATAGTCAAAGACTAGGGTCTAGGAGTCAAAGTCAAAGGCCTAGGAAACAAGAACCATCCAAGGGCAAGCTTAAGCCCAAAAAGATCTATCACAATATTCCATTCGATTATGGAACTCAATCTAGCTATAGGAAAACCAAGGTCAATAGAGAAGTCATCCCTAAAGTTGACCAAGGTAGGTGCTTAGTGGCTAAGGTTTCAAGGAAACCTAGGGAAGTCATTAAGAAGGTTACATGGGGAGTTACCCCTAGAGTTAACCTAGGTAAGACCCAAATGACCAAGGCTTATAAGCCTAAGAGGGTCATTAGGAGGGTATCTAGGGAAGTTATCCCTAAGGAATACCTAGTAAACCCAAGGAGCTCCAATAGGTATTAGGTTCCTAGGAGCGTGATCGATTCACGCTAAATGGGTTAGGGTGTGCCAACTTTAAATGGATGGGTAGTTAACCTAACAATGGGAAAGGTGGTACTTTAGGTCATTTCCAAGGTTTTGGGTATCTTGGAAATAAATTTGATCACAATCCTAAAATATTTTAGATGTGCCAATATTATCTTGAGAATTATGAAAAATCAATCAAATTAGCATAAACTAGGTTTATAGGTCATGGTGTGTCATTTTGAGTTTTTGGCAGACTTTGAGGATAAGTGACAATAAGGCAAAATTGGATTTAATTCTAGAAATGACAATTTGGGCTTAACACTTAGGTATTTAATACCTTAGTATTTTACAATTACCATGCTTTGTTTGCCTTGTCATGTCATGACATCATGTTTCTTTTAATCATTTAAAATGTCATGATTATGCTTAGGACTTTTTATGTCATGTATGCTTAGATTTAATTATATGCCATGACATCATGATCATTGGTCATGCTTACTTATGTTATCATTTATGCCATGATCATTCATGCATTTAAAGTAATTAAAATTGATTTAAAGAATATGACATGACTTGAAGTCCCGTGTATAAGGGAATCAAGTATTGTTGCCCTAGAAAATGCATGAAACCCTAGTTTAGGATGAACAAGACTCACATCTCACATCAAATTGACATATGTGTGTTTTCAGTTCCCTAGACACATGTGAGATGCTAGGAAATGAGTTAAGTTCAAGGTGCATAGTTTTTGCATCTAGATAAACTCAAACTCAACTTATACCATGGATGAATCATGAGGAAAGCTTGTGTACAAGTCATGTGCATTAATCCCATAGACTATGGTATAATATAAGGTTTTAAAACTATTTCAAAATTATTTTGAAAAACCTTGGTGTAGTCTATCTTTTCATAGAAGTCACCATTGATGATGTTGATACAAAGTGAGCTTAAAATAATGAAGTTTTTCTCAATTTTGAACTTTGTAAAAATTTCATTATTTTGTGGGTAAATTATTTTTCTAATATTTTTCACCCATTGTATTGCTTATGAGTATAATACGTATGATGTTTTAGGATTTTTTGAATTATGTATAATTACTTATGGTTTTTTAATTTCGATTTCTGTTTCTGATTTCTGCGTTTTACAGTTATCAGTCGACTGCAATTGTATGATAGTTGACTGATGCATAAGGCAGTTGACTATTGACTGTCAGAGTCGACTGCCAGAGCGGATTTTAGGTAAACAAGGATATTTAGCCTATGTTTCAGCTATGTTAGGGCTCCCTAACTGCTCTTAACCTTAGGATATGTTTTGGAAAGCATTGGAAAGGGTGAAAATCCATTGGATATGGATTAAGAGAGTTGTTAGAGTGATATATCAATTTTAAGTTGTGGAAAAGTTTAATGTTGAACTTTTAACCTTATTTTTGATGGTTTATTGTTCCTATAGGCTTAAGGACTCTCCAAGACATTGTTGGTGCAATGGTCTGTTGGTGCAGGGGCACTAGATAATCGAACCTGTGTTTTGATTATGGCAAAGACACAAAGTTAAGTTTATATTGTTATCTCATGAGCTAAATCAAGTGTGCAGAAAAGTACTAAAGTTGGAGCTGAAGGCTAGCGACACCCGGAGGAAGCCGTGGTGGTCGGGCGACACTTGAGTGAATTCGGAGGGAGCCGAAGGAATCGAGTGGAAGGCCGGAAGCGAGAGCTACTATCGAGGTAAGCTCGTGTGAGTGAGAGATTGTAAGGTCGTGTCCTCTTTACGGGGACGACTGTAGGCGACGATTCGACTAAGACTTCCTGTGGAAGGTCTAGGTCGAGATCGGACGGTTAGAAACCATCGTATTTATCATTTTCCGAGCTAATCTCTTCGCAGGAAGTGGCCGGTGGCGATCATTCGGACATTAGGCGATCATTTATTATCGACCGATGAGATGCATCATCGATCATTTATCATCGATCGTCGATGAGAGGCATCGATCGTGATGGCGGCGATTCGACTTTCGCTAGGTCAAAGCGGATAACGTTTGTGGATAAAAATTTGGAAAAATTCATGATCCGTTCCAAAGAAATAGGAGACAAATTCAGAGGCTAAAATCTATAAAAGGAGGGGAGGATTCATCTCCAAATCACATCAATTATTCATCAAGTGCTCCTACAACGCCAACGCTTCAACACCGTCATAACGCCGACGCGACGCCAAGTTTTGATCTTCTTCGTCGGCAGCAGATTCAAGTAATATTTTTGATAGTATATTCTGTATTTTTATCTTCATAACGAGGTGAGGTAGGCTTGTTGCCTCATCCTCGTATATTCGGTTTTTGTAATCGTTGTCTCCTACCTCCAACGAGGAGGAGACGTTTTAGTGCTTTGCCCTCCGTACGCGGTCTAGGACCGATAGGGCCTTGGAGTAGCAACCGCTGGGTTGTGAACCAAGTAAAATAAACGTGTTCATTTATTTTCCGCTGTGCTTACTTTGCGTATCGAACGAACGAAAAAGAAAAGATTTACGATCGCTATTCACCCCCCCCTCTAGCGACGCTTCTCGATCCAACATGGTCAAGGGGGAGTAAGCCTTTAGAGGGAGGTATCCATCATGGGATGATGGATGTGTTTTTCTTCATGAGGGGGAGAAATAGGAATGTGAGATGGCCAATTTGGAAATTGGGAGAGTTTATAGGAAGCCTCTCTTAAGTGATATGGGACTTATCACTAAGAAGAGTGAAGGCATCCTAGGTGTTTTTGGACCAAGGAAAAGATTGTAAGATCTTATTGAGATATGAGACATTGACCTCCTTGGAGAGAACCTTTTTAATGTATGTAAAAAAGGGAAAGAAGTTAAGATTCCCAATTTCAAAAATTGGGATAATTGGATTGAGTTAGTGTTCTAACTCAAAGGTATGTGATTTTATCAAACATCAAAAAGGGAAAGATTGTTGATGCAATCGGCCTAGGTCACGATTGACCAGACTCGAGTTTGACTCAAGCAGTATTTTGATGTTCGATAAAAATGTATGACAATGTGATTGTCAAGAAAAGTCCAAGCTTGAGTCATGGTAATTAGAAAGTCCAAGCATGGATCTTGGCAAGGGAAAATCCAAGCTTGAGTCTTGGCAATTGGAAAGTCCAACATGGGTTGGCAAGGAAAGTCAAAGTCATGGGTACTTGGCAATTGGAAACTCTAAGGGTTGATATTGGCGGCGTAAAGTCCAAGGGTGGAGTCTTGGCAGCATAAGTCCAATGGTTGCCGGCGTAAAGTGCAAGCGGGTGTCATGGCAATGTAAGCCCAATGTGCCTTGGCGGTGTAGACCACGTTAGCATGACAATAGCTGATGGAAACACCTGAAGGCTAGCGTATGGATGAACAAGTCATGGATGACTCGGAGGGATCCGATAGGCGTGAGGCTGACGGAGGTGGCTAGAAGGGTTAGGTCTAGGATATGGGTGGTCTAGCAAGTATGAGGGCATCATACTTTGTGTTAAAACCTCATGGATGAGGTTATCAGTCGACTGATATTATTGTCAGTCGACTGATGTGAGTCGACTGATGTTCGACTGTAAGGAAATGGCCTAGCAATCGATTACTAGAATTGGATAGTTGACTGTTGGCTTGTGCAGTCGACTGATATGGTGATCAGTCGACTGATGGTCGAGTTTTCAGAGACAGAAAGTTTTCGAGTCGACTGTTAGGGTTTGACAGTCGAGTGATGATTCGATTAGTCAACTAATGAGCATGATCAGTCGACTGATGGTCTATCCGTTGAAACTTATTCAATGTGGCTCATGTCACTGTGAGACAACGGCTACACCATCAATCCGAGTTGCAGGTTAAAAAGGAGCACAAAAGGAGGGATTTGGCAGCAATTTCTTGAGCATCTTTGAGGTGATTTGCTGCTACAAATCAAGGTCTTCAAGAACGGTTCAAGCAATCAACAAGCAAGCATTCCACAACAATAGTTGTAAAGTAGTCTTTATGTTGTTTTGTATATTCATCTTGTATTTGCTTATTTTACCTTGTATTTGAAGGTAGGAAACTTCACTTCCCACTTCAACTTGGTCGCTTGTTCATGGCGATCCCATCTACGTCCTCGGATTAAACAAAATTAATCCTAGACAAAAAGGGATTACCCAAGCAACCGTTTCATCGTCGTGCTATTCGATTAGAGTGGTCACTTGAGAAAACTTGTTGTTCAAGCAACCTACCTCTATTCTTTGAATAGCCGCGGAATAGGCGATGTACGGATCGCCGGTTTTTGCATTTGTATTCGGTGTCCAAGTAAATTAGCCACATAACAAAACATACAACATGCATATAATTGAAAAACAATTATAGACATAGTATAAAAGAATATAAACAAGCATTATACCTCTCGATCTTCTATTGTATGTCCTTCCTCCTTTTGGACGTCGTGTGGGCGACGATCTTCCAAAAGTCGAAGCCTCCTAGATCACCAATCTTCCTTTCTTTGTTCACCCCGAACAAAGGAAGATCATAAAACAAAACTCTTCTTCCTATCTAGAACCGGTCACCAAGTCAAAGGACTTGATGTTGCCGCCGGCCAAGGAAGAGAATATGGAGTATGGGCGCCGGCCAAAAGCTCCAAGGGAAGAAACCCTAGCTCTTGTTGCCGGCCAAGGAAGAGGGTGGTGCCGCCGGCCAAAGGAGAGGGAAAGAGGGTGGTGCCAGCAATGAAGAAAAGGAGAAGGAAGATCTCACCTTGCTTATGCCGCCGACCCTAGGAGAGAAACCCTAGATCACCCTTGCCACCCAAGCCTAAAGCCAACTCCAAACCCTAACCCTAATCTCCCAAGCTTGTTCTTGCCGCCCACCCCTTAAGCCTCCTTTAATCTCCACCGTTGGATCTAGGGATTTAATCTCAACCGTCGGATAGGATTTAATCTCCACTGTCTAATCTAGAGATTTAATCTCCACCGTCGGATCTAGAGTTTTATCTTCCATCATCGGATCTAGGCTCCATGAGGTTTTAATATGCTACAATAGGGACCATGAAGAGGAGTTGGATCTTGGCCACCCAATGGATTAATCCCACATAATGTCCGATCCATTAATGATAATCCATTTCACTAGAGGATTATCATTGATCTACCTCACCAACCCCCATAAGTTAATATGGGCTCCAAATATTATTTGTACATTTATCTACCCGTATTAAAGATCTAGAATGTCCGTCGATTAATTAATTTATTGATAATTAATTAATCAACATCTAACTCCATGAGTAGTACCACTCAACCTTATCATCATGCCGGACCAAGTCCACCTACAGGGTTTACATGATGAACCTTATGAGCTCTTCAAGGGGACATCATCATCCTAATATATAGGACACGGTTTCCTTCTATAATCATCGACACACCATATAAATAATACCATTTTCTAACTTATTGAGCCTATCGATTTACTCTATAAATCTCGCCCACTGGTAAATCAAAGAAATGAATACTAAGAATATGTGGTCGTTATTATATCGGGATTAAGATCATGTACAACATAATATCTGAGGTCCGATTCGATTATATAGTCAACAATAAATTGAATCACCTCTAAGTCGGTCCTGCTCAATACACACAAAGTGTACTAGTGTAATTCAATGGCCAAGACAAACCAATACCAAATCACACTACAATCATTCTAATGGTTTTTCCAAAACCATCTCGGTTGTGAGCCTTTACTTATACTTTACAAGGAACTGATAACATGATCTCCCGTGTAACACTACACACCATGTTATCTACAATGTAATGTATTAGACAAAATGTATAACCATAAATATGCAAACAATGATCATGTGATTCTTATTTCAAAATAAAGATGTTCATACAAAAGATAGATTTTTTAGTATCCATCCCAATAGTATTACTTAGTGTAATCACTTGTAAGAAGTTTCTCCGCCTCCAACTTGTTGTCGAGAAGAAGTAATAGATTAGTTGTGTGTGTTTGCATCGCTAGGGCTCCTTCGAGCCCAATATGTGGAGTAGGAACCTTGAGGTTCTGAACCACATTATATTTGTGCATTGTGATTGTGTATCTTGTTATTTGTCTTTGTTATTATTATTCCGCTGTGCTAACAAGATTGTAGACGATCAAACGTGAACAAATTCCATCGATGCATCGAATCATTATTCACTCCCCCCTCTAGCGAGCGTATAGGTCCCAATACGAGCTACCTCAGACTTGAGGTAGCTTCGTCAGACTTGAGGTATTCAAGTCATCTTGGTCATGGCGCCTTATACTTTGACTTCTTCGCAGCCACTCCATAGGAGGTCTAACTTCAGGATGATTGGGTATAAGCCAAAGTGATCGAAGGTGTTTGAATAGCCCATAAAGGATTCACCACTCCTAATAAAGGAGATGTATACCCTAGGCCTCTTGTCAGGATTGTTACTCAAAAGTCTTTGGCCAGAGCAAACATGTTAATAAGATGGTCTTCTTAGTAACATGTAGGAGTAACTTGAATCCATAGTACAATGAAACTAACTTGGGCTAGGTGTGACATAGTCAGCCTAGTGGGGACGAACACATAGACCATGTCCTGAACCAAGTGGGTATAGGATGAGTGAAAGGAACAAGGCACAGACAACTGAAGCTGCTAAAGGGTTCAGAAATATTCTGGAGTCGATTTAGACTTTTCGATCAATTGGGGGTCATGATGCATTGTTAGGTGCTACTCATGTTCTATTCATAATTAAGGGGTTAATTATGAATGGAGAACATAGCTGGGTACCAATTGGGTCAGACACAATACGGGTGATCTAGAGATGTGAAACAAATCTGAGAATGAGATTCTCAATGAGAGAGAAGATGTATCTAGTTGGACCTGCCAAGAAGGTGAAAAACAAAGGTCATGGAACCTCCTATGGCTTTGTCGTGCTTAGCACGCCCATATAACTGTTGGATCGATCGGATCGCTAGAGGGGGGGGGGGTGAATAGCGATAGAAATTTTTCGTTAAAACGCGAGTAGACACAGCGGAAGATAAAAACAAAAATAGAGACAATAGACACAAAGGTTTTACTTGGTTCGTAGCCGAAGGCTACTACTCCAACGCCCTAGTGGTCCTTGACCATGTACTAAAAAGCTCCTCCTCGTTGGAGGTAGGAGTTAGACGAATACACAAGATGATAAAAGCGCAAGGTAGAGGGACACTCCCCCTCTCCTTGATATGATTTAAAGCTCGAAATAAGAACAACTTATAAACTGAAATATGATTCAAACTTTCGTTATCGATGACTTCAAAGGATGGAGGTTGAAGCTCTAGTCGTCGTCTCGGCAGCGCTTCGTCGTAGGGATGTCGGAGAGTCGGAGCGTATCGGAAGCACTTGGAAGCTTTTTAATTGATGAAAAACCCTAAGACAAGCCCTCCTTTTATAGCCTTTGAGCCCCTCATCGAATGGGTCTTCAACCAATCACAAATGGACACAAAACCTCCTTGAAATGGGGTGATAAGCCTTGACTCCTCGAAGCTGATCATTGACCATCAGTCGACTGATGGTAGCATCAGTCGAGTGCTGACAGTAGACAGTCAACTGATGAAGGGCAGTCGAGTCCTCCAAGCTGGCAGTCGACTGATGCTAGCTGCAAGGACAAGTTAGCTCAAAGAAAACATTATTTCGACGACCTTCGATCATCCGATCTCGACCTAGACCATCGATGGGATGTCTTTGGTCGGATCTACGCTTAAGACCATCCCCGTAAGGAGGATACGACCTCACTTACGCTCGCACACATGAGCTTACCTCGATACTTACCATGTCGCTTTTGCTTCCGGCCTTACACTTGATTCCTTCGGCTCCCTCCGAAGTCACTCGAGTGTCACCCGACCACCCGGCTTCCTCCGGGTGTCGCTAGCCTTCAGCTTCAGCTTTAGCACTTTTCTGCACACTCGATTCAGCTCATGAGATAATGATATATCCTTGACTTTGCGTCTTTTGCCATAATCAAAATACAGGTTTGACTTAGGTGCCCCTGCACCAACAATAACACCTAAACAAACTCAAACGGACCATCTAGAGCCTCACAGGCTATGCCTAACCAGGCACGGGCCATGCCTGGCTCTGGACAAAAATGGCCAAAGCCTGGATTGTGTCCAGAAGGACACACGGTTGGCCATGTGTCCTAGCACGGCGAGCCGTGTGTAAGACACACGGCCGTGTCGCGACTCCGTCATTTTTGAAGATTTCTCTTATAGAAATTTCTTAGGATGTTCTTACCTTAATTATGGGATACTTATGGTAAGATAGGTTCCATTTAAGGCTCATAAGATGACCTAATCAATAGATATATAAATAGATCCCTTGATAATCTATGGAGGTGTAATTCTAATCTTAGGTTTTTTTTCCTTGGTAGTCATCTTCCTCTCTCTTCTTCTCTTGTCTCCGCTGGTTGGCTAGTACCAATAGAAGACAATGGATTGCTGCTCTAGGAGTTGTCTCAGGTGATCTCGGTGTGGATATTGATAGAGGCAAGGCCCGTTGGTCTTTCTTCTGGTTTCACAGGTTTGAAAAAATCTCAAAGGTATAACTTCTCCTTCTCCTTTTGTGTGTTTACATGTGATTATGTCAAAGCTATTGGAGGATCGTGGACCGACTAGAAAGGGGGGTTGAATAGCCCTCGTTGATTGTCGATGGAAATCACATCTTAATCGTCTACACTTAAGATTAGTGCAGTGGAAATATATGCTATACAAAATACAATAAAGACAAACACAAAGAGTAAAGAAGATGCAAACTCAAACATGGAGATGTAACGTGGTTCAAGACCCTTTTCGCTAATCCACGGAGAATTCGTAAGGCGAATCACTCCTCAACTCAATCCACTAGTCTCTCCTTTAGCCCAAAGCAAGGTGGAGGTAAACCTTGTTACACAATCTCTCCCTCTTACAATAGATTTGAAGTAAGAAGAACAAGGAGGAGGAAAACACATTCAAAGTACTTGGGAGTATGAATAGGAGTTAAGCATTAACCTCCAAAAGGCACCCAAACCCTCTTTTATAGAGAAGAGAGATTTATTCCCGTTGGGCATGCTGCAGTCGACCACTGCATGCATCAGTCAGCTGTCGCTGTTCCAATGGCTTCTGACCACACCAGATCATGGTCGTCATAGCCAATGACACATTGGTTAATTGAATGATCATGCCCATCAGTCGACTGATCAAGCCATCAGTCGAGTGATCTAGGCAATCAGTTGACTCAAAAATCTTCGCGTGCGGACCACCTTCTTCAATGATCGTCCCTTAGCCATGATCCGTTCTTAGCAATGACTAATGGTGTAGCATGATCAGTCAAACCTATCACGATCATTCCGGGCCGAAGTCCATCACCGAACACCGGCCGAGCACTGTTGAGTGTCATCGACTCAGAGTAGTCGACTGCTATCTATAGTAGTTGATTGGTGTCGGGTAAAACCTCAAACAAAATACTTGTTTGAGTATCTGACAGTCGGGTAAACCTCAAACCTCCTGTTTGAGCATCCGACACTTTCATTCATCATGTAGAAACCTCAAACTCATGTTTGAGTATCCGACTTATCCAAACGTCGGGTAAAACCTCAAACCTAAGTTTGAGCGTCCGATACTTGACTTAGCCATTCAGCCAAGTTCACCTATAAGCTACAGTTACAATCACTTAATCTCTCATCTCCCATGGAGTACCTCGCCGATGTTCTCTTCGTCCGGCCATGTCCCTCGGATGCACTAAGCCCGTGGCTCCTCTAGTGCCATCATTCGCGTCTCGCCCTGAAGTTTGCTCCTTTTGGCTTCACTCCAATGCTCCTCGTCCAATGGTCCCTCGGATGCACCATCCGCATAGCTTCCGCAATGCCATCCTTTGCCGACTCAAGGACCCAAGCCATGAGATGGTGAATTCACTAATGCTTCATCAAGTCAACACATGTGTGATTCTCTTAAGTCCTACATAACTTAAACACACACACAAATCACATAAACAACCTAACTTAAACCCTTTGCCACACACATAAAAACCAAACCATACTTGGGTTGATTGCCTTAACAATCTCTCCCTTTTTGATGTGTGGCAACATGTTTAAGTTAGGTAAAATATTAACAAAATACACTAAGGCAGGAAGGCATGTAAACATAACATGAGTATCAAAACACTCCCCCTTAATACATGCAACTCTTCCTTAACACATGCTATTTTCTTCCTTAGCATGATTAACTTAAACACTCACATTTCTCCCCCTTTGACACCATCAAAAACATCTAACATATGTTATACAACATGACATCAAAGTCTAAAGGAAGAGAAATAACAAAATCAGGCTTAAACCTACCTAAAACAGGTTACTGTGCTCGTGCACAGTGATGGGTTTCCGGCACCGCGGCGTGTGTGTGTTCGATCATGTTTCGTAAACATGAGCACAGCAGAAGCAATAAAAATAATAAATACTCCTATTTATTACAACACACACAACACACGCATGCTATTACAACAAGTGTAGACATAACCGTAAATTAAAATTTGCAATAAAAGGAAATTAAACTACGTTATACCTTCCGTACGACGTGGAGCGGGAACGGCATCAACCGGAACGATCCTCGTAAGAATCGTCTCTATCCGTATCCACGCCGAGCTCCTAGGGATGACTTCGCTAAGTCACGAGCTTCGTCTTCGTACGGGTTACTAGCCTCGTGTTGAAGACGACGTGATCGAGAGATGATCACGATCCGAATCCAAATTCGGATCCAAAACGAGTTCTCAAAACTCGCTTCTCCGGAGAGGTATTCATCAACCGTTTGACGAATCCTTCGTCCTCCACCTCAGAGGATTACCGGAGATCAAATCCCCGGTAAGTTAGCCACTGTCGGAGCACTAACCGTCGTCCAAACGACGCTCCGACGAGAGGAGGAGAAGCTGTCCAGAAAACAGGACAGCTTGGTGGAGGAGTAGGCGCCGGCCAAAACAAGGAGAGAAAAGGCTCACCTTGATGCCGAACCTATAGGAGATCACCGGAGGGTCGCCGGAGGTTCACCGGCTGGAGCTTGGGCTTGGGCCAAGGAGTGGGCAGCGCCACCATAAGCTGGGCGGCAACAATGTGTTGGGCGGCAACAACATGTTGGGCGGCTAGGGTTTGGATGATTAGTTAGGGTTTAACAATCCCTTAAGCCCACTTTTATAGAGAACTAATTCTCTTAATGGTTAATGGATCATATCCATAAAGCCCGTTAACCCGCTCCATTAAGATAAGTTAAAATAAACCAAACCATGATGGTTTATTTTAAGTTAAAACGAACCGAACCAACTTTTGGTTCATTAGTTTAAAATAAACCAAACCCTTTGGTTTATTCTTATCCATTGGATTAGAACCAAACCATTTTGGTCCATCCATTATGTCTTCATAAGACACGGCCCATCCACGCTTCCATTGCGACTGAAGCAATTTCATGCTCGCTTTATGTTTGGTCCAACCAAACATAGTTTCTCTCGGTCTGAGAATCCCATTCTCAAGCTCGTTTTAAATCCTTTGGATTACACTCGTTGTGCGTGTGACCAAATAGGTTCTCGGTTTATGTTGGCCGTCTATAATTAACCATTAATTATAGAGCGATCATGAGTGGCACCTAGTAGTACATCATGATCCCCAATTAGCAGAAAAGATCAGCGGTTGATCGAACTATTTACGAAACCCTTGATGGCTTCAGATAGATAGTGTCCCATTCCCTTCACTCATCTTATACCCACTTGGTTCAGGACATGGTCTATTGTGTCAGTCCCCACTAGGCTGACTACGTCACACCTAGCCCAAGTATCATTTCCTCGTCCTACGGATTCTAGTTACTTCACATGTATCGAAGAGTACTTTACTCTAAACATGTAATGCTTTGGCCAAAGACTTTAGTAACAATCCGACGAGAGGCCATGGGTATACATCTCCTCGCAAGGAGTGGTGAATCCTTTATAGGCTATTCAAACACCTTCGATCACTTTGACTTATACCCAATCATCCCGGGTCCACATCTCCTCGGAGATGTTTGCTTAAGATGTCAAAGCATAAGTCTCCATGATCAAGATGACTTGAATACCGCAAGTCAAAAGAACATCGCACTTAAGCCACAGTAAGAACTTCATTGACATATCTATATATGCAGAGAACCATATGAAGTCTTACGGCTGGTCACTCCAATGAACTAGTTACCATAACTAGCATCTACGATTAACTCCGGACATCACTATGTCTCCAGCCAGTGAGAATCAGCTGCTTGGATACACCAAGGAGTATACCTCGTGCTAGTCTCGACAGAATTGATGGTGTCCAAATCCATCAATTCATCGACTAGGGATAATTCCGATACATCACAATTACACATGTAGAGATACTCACTAGTTGTGATCCAATCACAAATTCTCTCATGCTGTGAATCGTATCGTGGACATTCAGTAAATGAGTTTAAGATCCAATAAAATACATAAAACATGTATACTCAAATAGTGAATCTTCATTTATCATATAAATGGTTCATACATAAGGCGATTGCCTTAGGACATCTCTCATATATTACTAACAGATCTAGGGTACCAAATACCAACGTTAAGTGTACCCTTAAGATATCTAAGGATACGCTTAACTAGGGTTAGGTGAGACTCCTTAGCACAGGTTTGAAACCTGGCGCACATACTTACTGCGAATAGGATGTCGGGTCGACTCGCAGTTAAGTATAGGAGACTTCCTATCGCGCTCCTATAGTACTTTAAGTCAATGGACTTACTTTCAGGGTCTTCTCCTATGTTAACATTAATCGCCATTGGGGTGTTTATTATCTTAGCATCTTGCATTCCAAATCTTTTAATTAACTCCTTAGTGTATTTCTATTGATATAGGTATATACCATCCTTAGTTTGTTTAATTTGTAGACCTAAAAAGAAACTTAACCCGCCTACCAAGTTCATTTCGAACTCACTTTCCATGAGTGAAACGAACTCGTTTAGTATGGCTGAGTTAGAGGTTCCAAAAATTATATCGTCTACGTAAATTTGAGCTATGAATATTTCTTTGCCTAAGGTTTTTACGAAGAGAGTTGGGTCAACTAAGCCTTGGTTAAACCCTTTTGACTTAAGATGGATTGAAAGTCTCTCGTACCAAGCTCGAGGAGCTTGTTTAAGTCCATAGAGAGCTTTCTTAAGTTTTAGAACATGGTCGGGTTTATCTAGATTTTCGAATCCGGGGGGTTGGCTAACATAAACATCTTCTTTAATGTATCCATTTAGGAATGCCGACTTAACATCCATTTGAAATAGCTTAAATCATCGATGTGCGGCATAAGCTAGCAACATTCGAATGGATTCGAGTCTAGCTACTGGGGCATAGGTTTCGTCGTAATCTAATCCTTCGACTTGACTAAACCCTTTGGCGACTAACCTAGCCTTGTTTCTAACTACTTCACCTTTATCATCAAGCTTAGTTCGAAACACCCACCTTGTTCCAATTATCGTTTTGTCTTTAGGTGTTGGTACTAATTCCCACACTTCATTCCTAGTAAATTGAGCTAGCTCTTCTTGCATTGCAATAATCCAATCGGGATCAAGAAGAGCTTGTTCAATTGATTTGGGTTATATCTTTGAAATTAAGGAAATTTGACTAAGGTTCCTATAGGATGCTCTAGTTCGAACTCCTAGATTAGGATCTCCTATCACTTGGTCGATAGGATGATTCGTTTGAGTCCTAGTTGGATTTGGGTTTGAGTCTACAACTTGATCCATACGATGACTCGGTTGAACACTAGTTTGGTTGGAGTCATCTATCACTTGATCAATAGAGTGATTTGGTTGACTTAGGTTAGGATTAACACTAGACCTGATCTCCGGATCAGAGTTAGGTCTAGTATGAATCGGCTCGCTAATTGGGGTTGCTGAGGGTTTTGTAGGTTCATGTCCTTCATCAAATACTACATTGATAGTCTCCTCGACTCTAAGGGTGTCGTGGTTATATACTCTATAAGCTCGACTTGTAGTCGAGTATCCTAGAAAGATTCCGGTCGTGGTTTTGGATGTAAATTTCCCTAGGTAATCCTTAGTGTTTAGGATATGTACCTTACACCCAAATACCCTAAAGTACTTGATGTTGGGTACTTTATCGTGATAAATCTCGTATGAGGTCTTAAGGTGCCTTTTTACCATAAGGATCCTATTTTGGACATAGCATGTCAGACTACGCCCCAAAACCTATCGGGTAGGTCGTATTCGTTCAACATGGTCCTAGCGGCTTCTTGTAGAGTTCGGTTTTTTCGCTCCACTAGGCCATTTTGTTGAGGGGTCCTAGGGCAAGAGAATTCATGGTGGTATCCATTTAGGTTACAGAAGTTGGTGAACCTTTGATTTTCGAATTCACCACCATGATCGCTTCTAAGTCTTTTAACCTTAAGGTCTTTTTGATTCTCGATTAATTTGAATAGATTGATTAATTGATCTAGGGTATCATTTTTATGTTTGATGAACCTAACCCAGGTAAACCTGGAGTAGTCGTCAATTATGACTAAGCAATATTGACTTCTATTGAGTGACTTGCCTCCATGTGAATCGAATAGATCCATATGCAGGAGCTCAAGTACACTTGAGGTTCGTTCTTGGTTAGTTAACTTGTGTTGTGTCCTAGGTTGTTTTCCTTGTTGACAAGCATTACAAATTTTATTAACCAAGTTGTTGAGGTTGGGTAAGCCTCTGACTAAGCCACTCTGACTCATCTTGTGGACGAGTCTTGGGTGCGAGTGACCGAGTCGTCGGTGCCACAACCATGATTCCTCTTCTGGTGTCATAAGACATTTGGTTGAGGGTTTGATTAAGTTAATTGTATAAATGTTATTTGTCCTAGTTCCTTTGAGTATTGTTTTAGCTGTTTTATTTGTTTTAATTACACATTCATTTTCTAAAAATACAACCTTATAGTTATTGTCACATAATTGGCTTACGCTAAGCAGGTTATATTCGAAATTCTCTACAAGTAATACATTTTTAATAATAAAATTCGAGTTAAGCTCGATATCACCTGATCCGATGATTTTGAGCTTGCCATTATTCCCAAAAGCTACCGATCCTTGTCGTTTGAATCGAAGCTTTGTGAATTTGAGTTGATCCCTGGTCATGTGTCGGGAGCAACCACTGTCCAACATCCATTGATCCTACACACAAGGTGGTTGGATTGGATGTTAGATTTTTTTTTTAAAAAAAAATTGGTTGTAAGTTGTTAAACCTAGGTCATGTGTCAGGAGCAACCACTATCCAACATCCATTGATCCTACACACAAGGTGGTTGGATTGGATGTTAGATTTTTTTTTAAAAAAAAAATTGGTTGTAAGTTGTTAAACCTAGGTCATCTCACCTGTGTCTATATGATCAAGCATGTTATACTTATGTGTTTTTTGTGAGATGATTTCCAATTAAGTTGATTAAGTGTATTTAGGTTCAAGTAATTTTATGTTAGATTTGGATTTGACCCTAGGCTTGTCAAGTTTACCTTTTCAAGATCATGGCTTCCAGGTCGTGGCGAGGCACAGGGGCCTTCTTTTATAGGATCATCGACCACTTCCTTAGACAAAGCCATGTTCAAGAAAATGATGACTTGACTCACCTAAGATTATTTCCTAGTCTAACTGGTAATTTTTGAAAAGAGGCTCCCCGAGGCTCAATCTTTTCGAAGAATTTTAGTTGGTTATGTTTTTGAAAAGAGGCTCCCCGAGGCTCAATCTTTTCGAAGAATTTTAGTTGGTTATGTTTTTGAAAAGAGGCTCCCCGAGGCTCAATCTTTTCGAAGAATTTTAGTTGGTTATGTTTTTGAAAAGAGGCTCCTCGAGGCTCAATCTTTTCGAAGAATTTTAGTTGGTTATGTTTTTGAAAAGAGGCTCCCCGAGGCTCAATCTTTTCGAAGTTGATTATGTTCATGTTCTAAGTGAGTTCACAAGTTTTAAAGTACAAACTTTCTAAGTTAAAGCATGCAATTTCTAAGTTAAAGCACAAACATTCTAAGTTAAAACATGCAATTTCTAAGTTAAAGCACAAACATTCTAAGTTAAAACATGCAATTTCTAAGTTAAAGCACAAACATTCTAAGTTAAAACATGCAATTTCTAAGTTAAAGCACAAACATGTTTTGTACTGGCTCCCCCTAGACCGTTGAATCGGTTCGGTCTATCCACATAGTGGATTTGGTCCTTGGGAATCCAGTACGGGTTGGATCCTAGAGTTGAAATCAAAAGGTTCTTAGGGACCCATGCTTGGACATGTTTCCTATGTCGACTTACAATCGACATATATGACCTATTAGTCGTGTTAGAGTTAAATCCGAGTCCAGCTTTGTTGTACGTGGCCCTTTGAGATCCAAGTAGGAGGTCAAGTCCTTTGGATCCCGAAGTGAACCTTTCCAACGTGTTCCTAAGATCTTCGACTTGACTTTTCAAGAGAGAGTTCTCAACTTCGAGCTTTTCAACTCGAGTTGAGTCGTTCTCTTGAACTCGACTAGTCGAAGAGGTTACGGAGACCTCGTGTTTGAGGAGTTTAACCTCCTCAACAAGGGTCTCAACCTTGGACTCGGACTTAGCTAACTTCCTAGACAAAAACCTAACCGTATTATGTAAAGTATTAAATAAAGTTCGACTTACTTTAAGGGTATCTTTTGAACCGGATGCGTATCCGTGGCTTGACTTGAAGGTAGCTTCGTAGTCCGAGTCATCCTCAGGTTCTGACTCAAGTTCAGGCTCGGTCTCCGTGTCCGACTCAATTAATTTTGCTATGAAGACGTGGTCTTCGTCTTCTTCGGATGACGCTTCTTCCCATGTCGCGTTGAGGGCCTTCTTGTGTTTAGGTTCTTGGTGGTTCAGCTTGGGGCACTCGGACTTGATATGTCCAAACCTGTTACACTCATAACACCTAATATTAGAACTTTTAGGCTTACCTTGGTTGAGTCGAGTCGTGGTTCACTTTCGTCCCTTGGCTATCCTTCGAGCTAGGTTCATTAGTTCGGCAGTCAACTCCGGGTCAACTTCTTCTTCGGACTCGTCTTCTTCCTCGGTTGGTGGTGGCTTGCTTGCGATTTTCTTCTTCTTTGATCCTGCAAACAAGGCTATACCCCTCTCGGGTTCCGAGTTGGACTGCTCATGTAATTCGAAATCGGAAAAGAGTTCATCTAACCAAATTTTAGAAAGATCCTTGGAGACCTTGTAGGCATCGACCATGGATGCCCACAAGGTAGTCCTCGGAAACGAGTTTAGAACATACCTTATAAGGTCGCGGTTTTCGACCTTTTGTCCGATTGCGTGTAGGTTGTTGACTATGTCCTGGACTCGGGCGTGAAGTTGGGTCGCAGACTAGTGTTCCTGCATTTTTAGGTTATATAGTTTATTGAAAAGAATATCACGCTTACATACCTTGGCTTTATCGGTCCCTTCGTGTAGCTCCACTAGTTTCGTCCAAAGATCTTTTGTGCTTATGAAGGGGCCGACGCGATTTAGCTCCTCCTTGGATAGGCTGCATTGGAGTTTTTGTGTTGCCTTGGCGTCGACTTCTACTTGTCGTTTTGTCGCAATGGTCCATTGATCATAATCCAAGGAGTCACCCACTTCATTAGTCGGAAGTGTGAAACCCGTTTGGATTATGATCCACATCTCGATTTGGGTTTTGAGAAAGCATTCCATCCGACCCTTCCAATAACGGAAGTCATCTCCGTTGTAAAATGGAGGTCGGACGGTGCTAAAACTCTCGAGATGGGCCATTAGAACAAAAGACACAAATAGACGGAGATGAAGAAACTAACAACGACAAAAACACGAAAACAAGTACCAAGACTTGCGTCTTGGATTAGTAGTGCGGGAGAAAAACTTAACAAGGCGAAATAAATAAAAAAACAGAATTAAAAGAAAAATAAATCTGTAAAAAGGCTAGATTGGTGGTTTCACCAAATCTTAGCAACCCCCAGCTCTGATACCAATTGTTGGATCGATGCGGTTCGCTAGAGTGGGGGGTGAATAGCGATAAAAACTTTTTCGTAATCGTTCGTTAAGGTACGAGTAAAACGCAGCGGAAAGATAACAATAAATAAATAAAAACACGAGGGTTTTTACTTGGTTCGTAGCCTACGGCTACTACTCCAAGGCCCTAGTGGTCCTTGACCACGTACGGAGGGCAAAATACTAACCAAACTCCTCCTCGTTGGAGATAGGAGTTAAACGAATACAAAACTCGATAAAGACTCAAGGTAGAGGGACACTCCCCCTCTCCTTGATATGATTTAAAGCTTTACTAAAAGAAATAAACTGAAATACAATTTAGAACTTTCGTTACCGACGACTTTAAAGGTTGGAGGTTGAAGCTCTAGTCGTCGTCTCGGCAGCGCTTCGTCGTAGGGATGTCGGAGAGTCGGAGCGTATCGGAAGCACTTGGAAGCTTTTTAATTGATGAAAAACCCTAGGTTTGACCCTCCTTTTATAGCCTTTGAGCCTCTCATAGAATGGGTCTTCAACCAATAGGAATTGGGCACAAAACTCCTTGAAAAATGATGATAAAGCTTGACTCCTCGAGGCTGATTTTTGACCACCGGTTGAACTGGCCGGTTGAACTGGCCGGTTGAACTGATGGCCAGGATTTTTGACTACAATGAAGAGTTAGCTCAAAATATAAGTGAATTCGACGGCCACTTGCCGTCCGATCTCAACATAGACCTTCCATGGGAAGTCTTGGGTCGGATCGTCGCCTAAGGACATCCTCGTACAAAGGACACGACCTCACTTCACTTTACTCACTCGAGCTTACCTCGATACTTTACGTGTTGCTTTTGCTTCCAGCCTTCCACTCAATTCCTTTCTCTTGAGTGTCGCCCGACCACCGCGGCTTCCTCCGGGTGTCGCTAGCCTTCAGCTCCAGCATTGAGACTTTTTTGCACACTTGATTTAGCTCATGAGATAACAATATATGCTTAACTTTGTATCGTTTGCTATAATCAAAACTTAGGTTCGACTTAGGTGCCTACTGCACCAACAATATGTCTATGAATTAAACATATGTTTTCCCCATAGTTGGTCTATGATTGCTATATTATGATACTTACAATGATTCATCAAAATGCTATAAGCAATAGTGAATCACTTGTATCAATCTAACATCTCACCCATTGCTATGTTTTCAATCAAGTTAGCCTTATGGTGAATGTGAGATGTACCTAAGGTAATTATACTTAACCATCAATTTTCATGCAATTTATACCAAGGTTAAGTATTATCAACAACACTCATCATGATCATAAAACAAGTATATCATATAACTACACATCATGATCATGCATCAAGTATAAAATCAAGTATCACAAATCATGATTTAAACATTACCACCCAACATCATAAATAAAAAACAACATCACCCACATCATTATAAGTCAACCAAATAATCATAATATAAAATAAGTCCAGTTATGGTTGACTATCCTTGGTATCTCTAACCCTTGAGGATTGACTTGGGAATTCAATATAAATTCTTTTCAATGGGGCTCAACAAGTACTCCTTTGGGATCCATTCCTATCTACCATTGTTGTTTTGGATTTTCCCCTAGCAATTAGACAATGGTAGGCCTTTTCATTTTTGGTTCCCTTATATCCTAGGCCCTTCTTGTTAAAACTAGCTCTTTGGCTCCCAATTATCATGTTCAAAGTGTTTGAGCCAATTGTGAATTTCTCTATGGCCTTAGTAAGGATATCTACCTTTTCCCTTAAAACCTTATTCTCTTTTAAGCATGCATTATTAACACTAGAAGAAGAATCATTAACATGTGAGCATGCATTTTTTTTTCAATTTTTCTCCTAGTTTCCTAATTTCATCAAGCATGCATTTGTTTTTCTTCTTAGCCCTAAATAAATCCCTAGTTAAACTAGAAATCATGGAAATAACATTTTTAGGAGGGATATTTGTTACCGCACTTACCTAATCTTCTTGTTCCGAATCCGATGAAGATGATGCTTCCCCTATACTTGAGTTCTCCTACTAACTTGTGCTTCCTTCTTGTTTGGATGAGATGGAAACAATGTTATCTATCCCCATTAATGCAAAATGGGAGATGATCTCTTCTTCTTCCGATGATGATGATGGATCGTCTCATGTAGCTTTTAGGTTCCGGGATTTTGATTTCTTTTCCTTCTCCTTTGACTTCTTTTCTTCTTTCTTCTTGTCATTATTTTTTCTTTCTTCCTTGCTCTTGTTCAATAAGGGACATTAATCCCTCATATGTCCCTCTCCTTGGCAATTATAGCAAATAATCTTCCTCCTTCTCCTATCATGAGACTTGTTAAATTTAAAATTCTTTAAAGCACGTCTCACCTTTCTTACCATATACGCTTCTTCATTGCTATTCATTGAGTTGGATGATCCATCGTCGAATGAGGAGGGTGTGCTCTTATTCTTCTTCCCTTTGTTTGCCACTAGAGCCACTCCCCTTGATTGAATTGTTGGCTCTTCTACTATACCTTCAAGTCTAGTTTCGTGAAGCTCAATATTAGAAAAAAATTCTTCTAGAGTACTTACCTCTAGATTCCTTGAAATATAAAATGAGTCCACCATAGAGCTCCATTTCGATGACCGAGGGAAGCCATCTATTTCTTTCATGACTGAGGGAAGGAGATGTGGGAGAAGCTAGTGGAGCTCCATTTCGATGACCGAGGGAAGGCATCTATTTCTTGGCACATCCGAAGACAAGCTAGCAAGAAGGGACCTATTCCGATCACAATTAAACAACATCAAGCTAGACAAAGGAGAAACGGTACTATCCTTGCATTAAAGATTTAAAGAAATAATAAATGGGTTATCTAGTGTATGGGAGAAGCTCTCGAACTGGGACATGATCATGAAAGAAATAGACGTCTTCCCTCGGCACTAGTGTAGGGGAGAAGCTCTCGAACTAGTGCCAAGGAGATGTGGGAGAAGCTACCTTCAAGTCTAGCTTGTCTTCAGATGTGCCTTAATGAAGCTCCACTAGCATCTCCCACATCTCCTTGGCACTAGTGCACTCTCCAATCCTATTGATTTCTTATTGAGGGAACACATTATAATGATGGTGTTTTTCTTTTGAATTCGCCAAGTGCTCCTCTCTTTGCTTCTTGGTCCATCTTGATTTCTCTAATAGTCTCCTTTCTTTATCCCTAGGCACTTCGAAACTGTTTTCCATAATAATCATAATTTCAAAATCGGTTTCAAAGAATACATCCATTCGTTTTTTCCACCAAGTGAAGTCCCTTTCGAATTTTGGCGAATGAATGTTCGAGCCAGCCATTTCATTGTCGTGCTTGTTTTGGCGATGAGTCCGTCGACAAGCTCCTCGCTCTGATACCACTTGTTGGAGAATCGTGGCCCGACTAGAAGGGGGGTCGAATAGCCCTCGTTGATTGTTGATGGAAATCGTGTCTTAATCATCTACACTTAAGATTAGCGCAACGAAAATATATGCTAAACAAAAGACAATTAAGACAAACACAAAGAGTAAAGAAGATGCGAACTCAAACACGGAGATGTAATGTGGTTCACGACCTTTGCCGCTAATCCACGGACGATTTATATGGGGAATCACTCCTCAACTCATTCCACTAGTCTCTCCTTTAGCCCAAAGCAAGGTGGAGGTAAACCTTCTTATAAAATCTCTCCCTCTTAGAATATATTTGAAGTAAGAATAAGAAGGAGGAGGAAAACATGTTCACAGTACTTGGGATTATGAATAGGAGTTAAGCATTAACCTCCCAAAGGCACCCAAGACCTCTTTTTATAGAGAAGAGGGTTTTCTTTCCATTGGGCATGCATCAGCCAACTGTTGCATGCATCAGTCGATTGTCGCCATTCCAACGGCTTCTGACCATGCAAGATCATTATCGTCATGGCCAATGACACACTGGTCAGTTGATTGATCATGCCCATCAGTCGACTGATCAAGCCATCAGTCGAGTGATCTAGGCAATCGATCAACTCAAAAACCTTCTGTGCCCCTGACCACCTTCAGCACCCATCACGTTCTTTAGCGATCGATGGTGCAAAGAATGGATCGATGATGGTGCAGAATGATCGCCATACCTAGCAATCGATCACGGGCCAGAGTCCATCATTCGAACAACAGTCGAGTACCAGTCGAGTGCCATCAACTTAAAGAAATCGACTGCTATCTATGGCAGTCGACTGGTGTCGGGTAAAACCTCAAACAAAACACTTGTTTGAGCATCCGACGGTCGGATACACCTCAAACCTCCTATTTGAGTATCCGACACTTCATTTCATTGGGTAGAAACCTCAAACTCATGTTTGAGCATCCGACTTATCCAAACGTCGGGTAAAACCTCAAACCTAAGTTTGAGCGTCCGACACTTGACTTAGCCATTCGGTCAAGTTCACTTATGAGTTACCATTACAATCGCTTAATCTCTCATCTCCCATGGAGTCGCTCGCCGAAGTTCTCTTCGTCCGGCCACGTCCCTCTGATGCACTAAGCCCATGGCTCCTCTAGTGCCATCCTTCTCATCTCGCCCTGAAGTATTCTTCCTTTGGCTTCACTCCAATGCTCCTCATCCGACGGTCCCTCGGATGCACCAAGCGCACGACTTCTATAATGTTATCCTTCACCAACTCAAGGACCTAAGCTATGAGTGTAGGATTGAAAGAATGCGCTAGAGGGGGAGGGGTGAATAGCAAGCATAAAAAAAAACTTTCTTTCCGTACAATTCGATTAATACAAAAGAAGCACAATGGAAAAGTAAAGTTCACGAAAAGGTTTTACTTGGTTCACAGCCTACCAACTGCTAATCCATGACTCTTACGATCCGAGATCGTGTACGAAGGGCAATGCACTAAAAGGTCTCCTCCTTGTTGGAGGTAGGAGACACGAATACACGAAAACAAAGCTTGTAGAAGAGGGAGAATGCCACCTCTTCTCTTAAGGAAAATACAATGATAAAGAAAAGAAGTACAAACAATTTAATTGAACTCTAAGAAAGCTTTTACCGATGACAATCTGATCTTGAACTTGTAGTCGTGTCATCGGTGTTTCGGCAGCATTTCAACGTCGTAGAGGTGTTGTAGAGTAGCGCTTTTGCGGGATCACTTTGTAAGAATTTTAGATGACCTAAAAAGGTGAAACCCCCCCTTCTTTAATAGCCTTGGAAGCTCCCCAATGTTCAATTCTAGCTCATGGTCAAAGAACCTCATCTTCCCAAGATAAGTGGAGCTTATCTTAACTTTCCTCGAGGTGGCCAGTTGGAATGGCAGTCGATTGATGAACCCTACCAGTCGACTAATGCAACAGCAGTCGACTGCCAATAGCCAGTAGTCGATTGCCAGCTTGTTTACTCCACTGCAATAACAAGTTAGCTCGAAATGAAAACAATACAGGTGAATTCGACGACCACTTACCATCCGATCTCAACCTAGACCTTCCACGGAAAGTCTTAGTCGGATCACCGCATAAGGATGTCCCTGTATGGAGCACCCGACCATACATTCACTCACATACGAGCTTACCTTAGGTCCTTTTTGTGACTTGCAACTTTGTTTCAGGTCTCCACTTGGGTTCTTCGACTCTCTTCGAAGTTCTCCCGGTGTTGCCCGACCACCACGGTTTCCCGACTCGGGATTCTCCGAGTGTCACTAACCTTCAACCAAGCTTAACCATTCCTTCACACTTTGTTTAGCTCGTTAGATAACAATATGACCTTAGCTTTAGGTCTTTGCCATAATCAAAACCTAGGTTCGATTATCTGGTGCCCACTGCACCAATAATCTCCCCCTTTTTTGATTTATGGCAAACCGACACAAAGTTAAGGGAAAAATTAACGCATAAGAGTGCATTAAGAAAGTAAAATGATTATTATGAATATGAAATAAGCATAAATGCATGACTTAGTAAGTTAGTGTGAGTAACTTAGTAAATTAGCATAAAATAAGAGTATGAGTAAAACTCTTTTTCAGGTCCTCGCCCTTAAGGTAACCTCCCCCTTGACCTTAGGTGAGTATTTGAAAAATGATCTTAGCTCTCCCCCTTAACGTTTGCAACTTAAAAAGTTAAGTAATCAAGATGACATAATATTGGCCTAAATGTATAAGTTAATTTTAAGTTATCAAAAATTAATTTTTGATCCCTTAACTTTGGCCTTTTTCTCCCCTTGTTGCCATTAAAAAAAAAAATAAGTTAGTAAGTTAAGTAAGTGTCACTTACTTAACTTTGACCTGATGGTTTTAAGTTTAGACTGATGAACCCTACCAGTCGACTGATGCCACCAGTAGTCGACTACCAATAGCCAGCAGTAGACTGTTGGCTAGGGTATCCAGCTGCAACAATAAGTTAGCTCAAAATAAAAGTAATGAAGGTAAATTTGAGGACCACTTATCGTCCGATCTCGACATAGACCTTCCATGGGAAGTCTTAGTCGGATCGCCGCCTAAGGATATCCCTGTACGGAGGACCCGACCTTACATTCACTCACACACGAGCTTACCTTAAGTCCTTTTATGACTTGCAGCTTTGCTTCAGGTCTCCACCTGGGTTCTTTGGATCCCTTCGAAGTTCTCCTGCTATCGCCCGACCACCACGGTTTCTCGACTCAGGATTCTCCGAGTGTGGCCGATCTTCAACTCAACTGAACCATTCTTATACACTTGGTTCAGCTCGTTAGACAATAATATGACCTTAGCTTTGGGTCTTTGCCATAATCAAAACCTAGGTTCGATTATCTGGTGCCTACTGCACTAACAATGAGATGGTGAACTCACCAATGCTTCATCAAGTCAACACATGTGTGATTCACTTAAGTCCTGCATAACTATAACACATATCAAATCACATAAACAACCTAACTTAAACTCTTTGCCACACACATCAAAACCAAACCATACTTGGGTTGATTGTCCTAACAAAAGCAAGTATTCCTGGCCCCTAGGGGATGTCTGAGATGTAATAAAAATTATTTTATTCACTTTATTCACATGCGCATTATCCCAGAATCTCCAACAAGTGGTATTAGAGTTACATATTTGTTTGGCATAGATCGTTTGTTCTAGGAGAATATTTAAAACATGTTTGATGTTTTAATATACCTGTGCAATGTTTTTCTATATGATAGATTAGAGTATGCATGATTTTACATATAGAATATTTTTGTAACTGGAAAGGGAAATATGAGGATGCACCTAGAAACACCGAAGGTGTTGGCCGCGTCGTTAGATCCTAAGCATAGACTAGCCATGCGTTGGGAATAGGTTGCGGGGTGCGCGTATCTAATTCTTAAAATGGCATGTGCATCATTTGTTTAGCTCATGTTCACATCGAAAAATTTATTTCCTAATGTGACCTTGGTTTTTCCATATTTAGGTTTATTTCCTATTATAGATGAGATATCAAAAAATATAAAATCCCTCGTGTAAATATTAAGGCTAACACCTTCCATTAATATGGTTGAACCAGAGTTCTTTTTCGTGTTTGGATTGTTGGACTCTCTCCAAGCATGGCATGACATCGAGCATGTTCAATTCATATGAGATTCGATGTTTATTTTAAATGGTAAAATCTAGAGGTCAATTTCAAGTTTGGGTTGTTGGACTCTCTCCAAGCCTGACTTGTAAATTGGATGTGTTCAAACCATTTAAATTTGATCTCACAATTAATCGGTCGACCCTAACTGAAAGCATTGATTTGTTGGACTCTCTCCAAGGTCAATATGGATAGAGGGGCAATTAGGTGATATGCATTGGATGTATATATGTTAATGAGTTAACAACCTAATATATATGTGAACATTCAATTAGTTGATAGCATAAAGTGATAGTTATATATTTGATATATAATGGGTATTGTTGATACCTAACATTATGACTATGAATGGCTTGTTGGACTCTCTCCAAGGTTGTTCTTAGACATAATGGATATCAACCCACTAGGAGATAACCTACCATCTATCAAATTCAAAGTGAGGGCTATTGAATTTGATAAAAATAGTGGGAGTTTTTTGTTAATGTAAATTGTTTGCATTACTATAAATTCATCTCTCTTATACACCTCTTTTTGTATGTCTAGGTACTAATTAGAACAGCATGTCGACCTCCATTAACTTACGTTCTATTTTGGACAACAACAAATTGATTGGGCCAAACTTCTTTGACTGGCTTCACAACCTGAGAATTGTTCTTAAGGTTGAAAAGCTAGCTTATGTCCTTGAAGAGGTTCTTCCCCAACCTCCTACAGATAATGCATCTGGTGACCAAAAGTTGGCTTACCAGAAACATATTGATGACTCTGAGATGACGAGTTGCATTATGCTAGTGTCAATGTCTTCTGAGTTGCAAAAGCAACATGAGCATATGGATGCTAATACAATTGTCTTCCATCTTCAAGAGTTGTTCGATGAGCAGGCGCGATTTGAAAGGTTCAAGGTCACCTAGCTCCTCTTTCGATCAAAGATGCAGGAGGGTTTATCTGCAGTGCAGTTTGCACTGAGGATGAACAACTATATTGAGCAATTGAGATCATTAGATTTTTTTCATGGATCATGAATTAAGTATTGACTTAATTCTTCACAATTTGACTGGTAGCTAACTATTCATAATTTGTGATGAACTATCGGATGAATAAGATTGACTCCACTATTTCTGAATTGATCAATATGCTCAAAATAGTGGAGCCATCTATTGCTAAAGAACAGAAAGCGATGAAGCTGGTTGATTTCTCATAGAAAAGTTCTAAGAGGAAGTCAAAAACCAAAGCCAAAGGGAAGAAAAAGACAAAGGAGGAAGAATTAACTCCCAAGGGCACCTGCCATCATTGTGACAAGGATGGACATTGGAAGAGAAACTGCAAGTAGTATCTGGAGTCACTGAAGTAGAAAAAAGCATCTGATGCCCAATTTACTTCAGGTATATTTGTTATTGAATGTAATACTCTTTCTTCTAGCACTTGGGTATTGGATACCAGGTGTGGCTCACATATATGCAATGACATACAGGGGCTTAAAAAAAGAAGAAGACAGGTTAAGGGAGAAGCAGATCTAAGGGTTGGCAATAAGTTGCTGCTGTAGCTAAGGAAACTTATATGTTGCGACTTTCTACAGGACTAGTTTTAGAGTTAGATGATTGTTTTTATATTCCTACATTAATAAAGAATATTGTTTCTATTTCATGTTTGAGAAAGTTTATCATTTGATGTTTAATAATAATTGTTGTTACATTACGTTAAATGGTGTTCTTTATGCTACTAGAATGTTAAATAATGGAATCTACACATTAGATACATCCAACGAGATATTCAATATCGAATCAAATAGCAAATACGCTAAGTTAGATAATCAGTTAACCTCGCAATTATGACATTGTCATCTTGGCCATATAAGCAATGAACACATGTCTAAACTACATAAGTTTGGCATTTTGGAGTCTTATGAATCAGATTCATTAGACACATGTGTTTCATGCTTAAAAGGAAAGATGACTAAGATACCTTTTACTGGAAAAGGTGAACGAGCAGTTGAGGTATTGAGCCTTATACATACTGATGTATGTGGACTAATGTCAACTCATGCTATAGGAGGTTATAGCTACTTCGTTACCTTTATCGATGATTATTCACGATATGGGTATTTGTATCTGTTAAGATATAAATCTAAAGTCTTTGAAAGGTTTAATGATTTCAGATAAGAAGTAGAGAAACAACTTGGTAATGGTATTAGGATTCTTCGATCGAATCAAGATGGTGAATACTTAAGCTAAGAGTTTCAAGATTATCTAAGGGACAATGAGATCTTGTCTCAAAGGACTCCACCTTACATTCCACAACATAATGGTGTGGCTGAAAAGCGAAATCGAACCTTGTTGGACATGGTTAGGTCAATGATGCAGCTTGTATGTCTTCTAAAAACCTTTTGGAGTGACACACTCGAGATCGCTGTTTACTTGTTAAATAGAGTCCCGATTAAGGCAATCTCTAATACTCCATATGAGACATGGAATAGTAGAAAACCTCATTTATCTTAGTTGAAAAGATGGGGTTGTCCTGCTTATGCGAAGAGGATAATATCAGATAAGCTGGAGGCTAAGTCTAATAAGTATCTATTTATTGGTTACCCTAAGGAAACGAGGGGTTACCAATTCTATCATCCCTTGTAATAAAAGGTGTTTATTTCAAGGCATGTTGTATTCCTAGAGAAGGAGTTTCTCTTACAGAAAAACAGTGGGAGTGAGATTGAACTAAGCATAGTTCAAGAGACTCTGGTAGACACAAAAGAGATGCCTAGTCAAGAACCACAGTTGATTACTTATTCATATGAGATAATAGTTGAACCTGATGATACACCACCTTCTCGTAGATCTAGTCGGGCATGTTAGATTCCTGAGAGATATGAATTTCTCATAAGTGAATATAATGATGTGTTACTCATAGAGAATGAGGAACCCACTAGTTATGAAGAGGTATTGAATAGTTAAGACAGGGAAAGGTGGCTAATAGCCGTGAAATCATAAATGGATTCCATGCATGAAAACCAAGTTTGGAACTTGGTGGACCCACCCGAAGGCATAACGCCTATAGGGTGCAAGTGAGTTTTCAAGAAGAAAACTGACATGGATGGTAATGTTATTACCTATAAAGCTAGATTAGTGGAAAAAAGCTATCGTCAAAGACAAGGTGTTGACTATGACGAAACCTTTTCACTAGTAGCTATGCTTAAATCCATTCGGATACTCCTAGCCATAGCGGATCATTTTGATTATGAGATATGGCAGATGGATATGAAAACAACTTTTCTTAAAGAAAACCTGTATGATGATGCATATATGATACAACCTAAGGGTTTCACATCCATTGAAAAGAACAAATTATGCAAGCTTCAACGATCCATTTATGGATTGAAACAAGCATCCAGGAGTTGGAATATCTATTTTGATGAGGAAATCAAATAATTTGATTTCTCAAAAAATCCTAAGGAGCCCTGTGTGTATAAAAAGGTTAGTGGGAGTGCGATCGTGTTCCTAGTATTGTATGTCGATAACATATTAATTATAGGAAATGATATTCCTGTTTTGCAAACAGTCAAAGTCTGGTTGTCCAAAATATTCTCAATGAAAGACATGGGAGAAGCAACCTATATTTTGGGGAATTAAGATCTATAGAGATAGATCGAATCAGTTGCTTGGTCTTTCATAGTCTACATGCATAGACAAAGTCCTAAAATGGTTTAGCATGAAAGAATCCAAGAAAAGTTTTATTCCTATGAGGCATGGGATTCACCTTTTGAAGTCTATGTGCCAGCACACTGAAGACGAGAGGATTCACATGAGTCAGATCCCATATGCATCAGCTATAGGATCAATCATGTATGCTATGTTATGTACGAGACCCGATGTATCGTACACTTTGACGTTACGAGTAGATACCAGTTGGATATTGGTATGGACCATTGAGTGGCTGTCAAGACAATTCTTAAGTACTTAAGAAGAACTAAGAATTTGTTCTTAGTATATGGAGGAGGTGATTTGGTAGTGATCGAGTATACTGATGCCAACTTCAAGATAGATAAGGATGATTTCAAATCTCAGTCTGGATACATATTCATCTTGAATGGAGGTGCTGTGAGTTGGAAAAGTTCCAAGCAAGACACCATTGTTGATTCTACTATGGAGGCAGAGTACATTGTAGTTTTTGATGCAACAAAGGAGGCGCTCTGGATCAAGAAGTTCATTATTGAACTTGGAGTAGTTCTGAGCATTGTTGAAGCATTACCAATTTACTATGACAACAATGTAGCCATTGCATAGGCGAAGGAACAATAGTCTCATCAGTGATCTAAGCACGTACTACACTGTTACCATCTAATCAGAGAGATCATAGGTAGAAGAGACATACAAATAGAGAAAGTTCCCACTAATAGGAATCTAGCATATCCCTTGCCAAAGCCTCTTCCCCAAGAAAATTTTGAGAGGCATATAAAAGCCTATGGTATTAGATACCAAGGTGATTGGTTGTAGGACAAGTGAGAGTTTGATGTAAGTGAGAGGTGTCGTAAAGCAATTGTCTTATAAGTTAATAATAAAATTCACTATTTCAGTTTACATTATCTGTGTATTTGATTAGATCTTAAACTCATGTACTAAAGTCCATAATACGATGCATAGCATGAAAGAAATTATGATTGGATCACAATTAGTGTGTATCTTATCATGTGTAATCATGTAAGTATTGAAACTATCCCTAGTTGATGAATTGATGAGATTGGACATCATCGATTTTGTGAGACTCGCACATGTTATGCTCCTTGGTTTATCCAAGCATTCGGTACTAACTAAATGGAAGCATAGGGATGTTGAGAGTGAACATTTGGATGCTAGTTATGGTAACTAGTTCATTGGAGTGACTTGCTATGAGACTTCATATGGTTCTATATGTCGTTGAAGATCTCATTGCAACTTGAGTGCGAGCTTCCTTAGACTTGAGGTATTCAAGTAATCTTGTTCATGATGCCTTATACTTTGACTTCTTCGCAACCATCTCCATAGGAGGTGTAACTCTGGGATGATTGGGAATAAGTCAAAGTGATCAAAGGTGTTTGTCTTGATGCAATCTACCCAAGTCAAGATTGACCAGACTCGAGTTTGACTCGAGTAAGTGTTTTGATATTTGACATGGATGTCTGACATTGAAGTCTGACATGTGTTGGGAAGATTGCTAATGCAATCGACCTAGGTTAGTATTTGATGTTTGACGATGGTTTGACTATTGTCATGGGAAAGTCCAAGTCATGGGTACTTGGCAAGGGAAAGTCCAACATGGGTTGGCAAGGAAAGTCCAAGCATGGGTCTTGGCAAGGAAAAGTCCAAGTCATGGGTACTTGGCATGGAAAGTTCAACATGTGTTGGCAAAGGAATGTCCAAGCATGGGTCTTGGCATTTGAAGAGTCCAAGGGGAATATTGGCGGCGTAAAGTCCAAGGGTAAAGTCTTGGCAGCATAAGTCCAATGGTTGACGGTGTAAAGTCCAAGCGGGACTCTTGGCAGTGTAAGTCCAATGTGCCTTGGCGGTGTAAACACCGTTAGCATGACAATAGCTGATGGAAGCACCTGAAGGCTAGCATATGAATAAACCAGTCATGGGTGACTTGGAGGGATCCGATAGGCGCAAGGCTGACGGAGGTGGCTAAAAGTCTTAGGTCTAGGATAAGGGTGGTTTAGCAAGTATGGGGGCACCATACTTGGGTTAAAACCTCATGTTTGAGATTGGCAGTCGATTGACATTATGGCCGGTTCGACTGCCATGAGTCGACTAGAGTTTGACTGCCATTTAAGGGATAAAAAGGCTCTGGCAGTAGACTGCTCATTGGAGAAGTCGACTGATGGGCTGATCAGTCGACTGCCATGGACAACAGTCAACTAATGGTTTGGCCACAAGCACAGAACACTCCGTAGCCGACTGGGAAGTCGACTATGGGTACTAGCAGTCGATTGCCAATGTTGGCAGTCGACTGATAAGAGTACTGTTGGAGTTTTTCCAACGTGGATCGAGTCGTTGTCTCACAACAACAGTGTTGGCAGTCGACTAGGGCCTTATGGTAGTCGACGGCCAGGCAGAAATCCAGCCCGATGCAGGTTAAAAATAAGAGCTCAAGGAGGATTTCGGCATTGGTCTTTTGGGAGCTTTCTTGAGGCGATTTCAGGGTTCTTCAAGCTCATCCAAGCAACCAACAAGCAAAGAACTCAAACCCTTGTTTGTAAAGTGTTCTTTACATTTCCTTTGTATTTGATTGTATTTCTTTGGTTTATTGTTGTAAACATTTGTACGAGGTTTCTCCGCCTCCGACGTGTTATTGAGAAGGAGTTCTATTAGTGGTGTTGTCATCACTCAAGCTCGTAGAGCTCAATCCGTGGAGTAGGGACCATACGGTTCCGAACCATGTTATATTTGGTGTTGTGCTTGTATTCTTGTTGTATTTATTTTATTATTGTATATTCCGCTGCGTATAATAAGTTTTGTAGCAAGCACGCGATCGAATTCCTCCATCGACGCCAATGCACTATTCATCCCCCCTCTAGCAAGCGCAACGTTCCTAACAATTGGTATCATAGCTAGGAGCTCTTCACCGGCTTAACAACCAAAAGAGAACCGCTAGAGGAAGAAGATGGAGTTTGGAGAAAAAGTTGGATGGGATATCAACACCCCAATTCCATACGCCTTCTATGGACAAGAAGGGTTCGAGCAATGGAAGGCATGGATGGAGAACTTCTTCATGATGGGCTTCGAAGATTGGATGATCCTAGCGAAGGGTTTTAAATTTCCAAGAGGTCCAAAAGGTGGATATCTCAAGAAGAAGAGATGGACCGAAAAGAAAATCCAAGCCTTCGAGAGAAATGATAAGGTAATGCAATTGATATTAAATTCATTACCTAATCATATTGTGTCTAGGTTAGGTCAATGTCTAGATGCCATGGTGATATGGGAAAAATTAGCCAAGCTCCATGAAGAACCATCCATTGCTCAAGTCGAGAGAGAGCCCGAAATAGAAGAAAGTTCTTCCTCGCAAGAAAGTGAGGAGTCGAAAGTTAAAGAGAAGTCAACTTCCGGATCAGTGGAAGAGGAGGTGGAAAAAGTAGAAGAAGCCTCCACCTCTAAGATTGAGGGGGAGGAGAGAATTTCCACTCCGAAGCATGATCAAGAAGCATCCACTTCCAGTCGAGAAGATGAACAAGCTCAAGAGTCTTCCACCGCGGACCTAGGTAACTCGAGCATGTCAATTAAAAGTAAAATCCATATAATATGCTTTGAATGTAGGGAATCCGGGCACTACAAGAGTAAGTGCTTGAAAAGAGTAAAGAAAGCTCCTTCGGCACCAAAAGTCAATGAAAAAGTCAAGGATGCCGGTGTCCCCACCAAGAAGAGCAAGGAGCACGTGGTGTGCTTCAAATACCGACAACCGGGACACTATAGGAGCCAATGGCCTAGGAGAAGGGAAGGATCATCACAAGTAGGGGGAGCTAAGGCTAACCCTAAGGTATATTTCAATAATGCACCTTCTAGTTTAAAGGTCAAAAAGCATGCTTTTAATTCTCTTGCTCTCACTCATGAAAATCATGTTAGTAAAAATAGATTTTATTGTCAAGGTTAAAAAAGTGTCCATTTTAACAATAAGGAGAAATTTGAGATTAATATCTCTAGAAAAATCTTACCTAGGGAATCTATTAGAAAAATTAAAGACCACCTAGGTTTTAATCCTAAATGGACTAGACACATGCCTAGGAAGAACAATTCCCAAAGGACATATGAAAAATCTAATTTGGGAAGATTAGAGCTAGAAAATCGAGCCTTGAGATCAAGGCTTGAGAAATTAAAGAAGACCCTTAGGAATATACAAAATTTAATTAAAGGGTCAAATGGTTAAAGCCTAGGGTCTAGAAGTCAAAGTCAAAGACCTAGGAAAAAAAACCATCCAAGGGCAAGCCTAAGCCCAAAAAGACTTATCACAATGTTTTATTTAATTATGGAACTCAAACTAGGTCTAGGAAGACCAAGGTTACTAGGGAAGTTATCCCTAAGGGTAACCAAAGTGTGTGTCTAGTGGCTAGGGTTTCAAGAAAATCTAGGGAAGCCATTAAGAAGGTCAAAGGGGGAGTTACCTCTAGAGTTGACCATAGTAAGATGACAATGACCAAGGCTAACAAGCCTAGAAGGGTCATTAGGAGGGTATCTAGGGAGGTCATCCCTTAAGAATACCTAGTTAATCCAAGGAGCTCAAATAAGTTTTGGATTCCTAGGAGCATGATCGATTCACGCTAGATGGGTTTAGATGTGTCAACCTTGATTGGAAGAGTAGCTAACCCAACCATAGCAAAGTTGGCATTTTAGGATATTTTTGTAGGATCGATGGTGGCCGGCTAGAGGGGGGTGAATAGCCTTTAACGCGTATGGTGGAATTTTCTCGTCGATTGCTCGTCTACAAATTCGTTAGCGCAAGCGGAAGTATAAAAATTAAAGAAAAAGAAATAACAAGAATACAAACACTAACACAAAGTCATAACGTGGTTCACGACCCTTGCTGCTAGTCCACAATCCGATTCGTCCACGGTGAATCACTCCGTAAGCTTTCACTATTCTCTCCTTTGCACCAAGCTAGGTGGAGGTAACCTCTTTACAAGAATTCACTCTTCTTACAATGGAATGAGAATTAACACAAGCAGACGAGTGGAAAATCCTTAAAGAACTTTGGGAGATGTTATGAGTTGAAGCATTAGGTCCCCAAAGCCCCTCACCTCTTCTTTTTATAGAAGGAGAGGGTTTCTTCCCGTTAACACAGACACGGACCGACCGGTGATCGACCGATCCCGATCGGTCGGTTGCTTTCCACGTTGGATTCCATCCAACGGCTCCCACATTAGTCGAATGATGGAGCTATCAGTCGAGTGTCGGACGCGGACACTCCATTTTGTGCCCGAAACTCTTACGACTAGTCGACTGATTCCTTCATCAGTCGACTGGTAGTCTCGTAGTCGACTGTTGGCACATGAATCGGACTCGAACACTAGTTGAGTCAAAGTAGACTTAGAGTAGTCGACTACCATTACATGGCAGTCGATTGGTGTCGGGAAATCCCATCCGACACTTAGCCAATTGGCCAAGTTCCACCTAAGCGTACTACCCCTTCCCGGGTTACATTCGCTTACTCTCATCCCTTGGAGTCCCTCGCCTTTGAAGTTGTCTTCGTCCGACCATGTCCCTCAGATGCGCCAAGCGCACGGCTCTGTAGTGCCATCCTTCGCATCTTGCCCTGAAGCCTACTTCCTCCAGCTTCACTCCAATCTCCACGTCTAGCGGTCCCTTAGATGCTCCAAGTGCATGACTTCCGAAAAGCCATCCTTCACCGACTCAAGGACCGAGTCATGAGAGGTGAAACTCGCCAATGCTCCATGTATGAATTACTAAGACATGCAAGACTCCAATGTACATATCAAATCCAAACATCCTAACTTAAACCCTTTGCCACACACATCAAAACCATATCACGGGTTGATTGCCCTAACAATTTTCAAGGTTATGGATAGCTTAGAAATAGGGGTGAATTATAATCCAAAAAGATTTTAGGATGTGCTAATATACTTTTGGAAATATGAAAAATCAATCAAATTGACACAATTTAGATTTAGAGGTCTTAGTGTGTCATTTTGGGTTTTTGGCACATTTTCGAAGATAAGTAACAATGTGGCAAAATGAGTTTAATTATAACAAATGACAACAAATATCAAAATTTAGGTATTATATACCTTTTTTTCCATGCTTTGTTTGCCATATAACATGCCATGACATCATATCTATTTTTAATCATTTAATATGTCATGATCATGCTTAGGATTAAGATTAAAATGTCATGTATGCTCAAATTCTATCATATGCCATGACATCATGATCATTGGCCATGCTTAATTATGTTATCTTTTATGTGATGATCATTCATGCATTTAATTTGATTAAAATTGATTTAAGGACTATGGAATGACTTGAAGTCCCATGTATAAGAGAATCAAGTAGAGTTGCCCTAGAAAATGCATGAAACCCTAGTTTAGGAGAACAAAATCCACATCTCACATCACATTGACTTGTATGTGTTTTCATAGACTTTAGACATATGTGAGATGCTAGGATGTGAGTTGAGTTCAAGGTGTATAGTTTTTGCATCTAGATGAACTATAACTCATCTTATGTTATTAATGGATCATTGGGAAAGCTTATGTTCAAGCCATGTACACTAAGCCCAAAGAACATGATCCAATATAGGTTTTCAAAAAAAATTTAAAATCATTTTAGAAAACCTTGGTGAAGTCTATCTTTTGATAGCAATCACCATTGATGAAGTTGATACAAAGTGAGCTAAAACTTTAAAGTTTTTCTTCACTTTTGAACATTGTGTCAATTTCTCTATTTTATGGGTAAAATATTTTTCTAATATTTTTCACCCATTGTATTGGTCATAAGTATTATACATATGAAGTTTAATGATTTTTTGAATTACGTATAATTATTTATGAATTTTTGAATTTCAATTCTGATAACTGAAAATCAGATTTTTTTTTTTTTTTTTAGTTATCAGTCGACTGCCCTTATTGGTAGTCGACTGATGAGCACGACAGTCGATTGTTGCCTGATAAAGTCGACTGCCAATGTTGATTTCGAGAAAACAAGATATGTTTAGCCCATTTTCTGCTATAGTAAGGTTCCCTAATCGCTCCTAACCCTAGGATATGCTTTAGGAAGCATTAGAAAAGGTGAAAATCCATTGGATATGGATTAGGAGAGTTGTTAGGGTGATGTATCAAATTTAAGGTGTGGGAGAGTTCAATGTTGAACTTTTAACCTTAATTTTGATGGTTTAGAGTTCCTATTGGCTTAGGGACTTCCCAAGGACATTGTTAGTGCAATGGTCAAGGGGGAACAAGCCTTTAGGGGGAGGTATCTATTATGGGATGATGGATGTTATTTTTTCTCATGAAAGGACAAAATGGGATTTTGAGATACCCAATTTGAAAATTGGGAGAGTTTGTAGGATTGCCTCTCTTGAGTGATATGGGACATATCACTAGGAAGATTGTAGGCATCCTAAGTGTTTTGGGACCAAGGGAAAGATTGTAAGATCTCATTGGATATGAGACATTGACCTCCTTGGGTGAACCTTTTTGATGTATGTCAAAAAGGGGGAGAATGTTAAAATTACCAATTTGGGATAATTGGTAAGGGATTTTGAGTCAGGTGCCTAACTCAAAGGTGTTTTTGCCAAACATCAAAAAGGGGGAGATTGTTGGTGTAATCGGCCTAGGTCACGATTGACCTGACTCGAGTTTGACTCGAGTAAGTGTTTTGATGTTTGACATGGATGTTTGACATTGATGTATGACATGTGTTGAGAAGATTGCTGATGTAATCAACCCAGGTTAGTATTTGATGTTTGACGATGGTTTGACCATTTTCATGGAAAAGTCCAAGTCATGGGTACTTGGCAAGGGAAAGTCCAACATGGGTTGGCAAGGAAAGTCCAAGCATGGGTCTTGGCAAGGAAAAGTCCAAGTCATGGGTACTTAGCATGGAAAGTCGAACATGTGTTGGCAAAAGAAAGTCCAAGCATGGGTCTTGGCATTTGGAGAGTCCAAGGGAAATATTGGCAGCGTAAAATCCAAGGGTGAAGTCTTGGCAGCATAAGTCCAATGGTTGGTGGCGTAAAGTCCAAGTGGGAGTCTTGGCAGCATAAGTCCAATGTGCCTTGGCGGTGTAGACACCATTAGCATGACAATAGCTGATGGAAGCACCTGAAGGATAGCGTATGGATGAACAAGTCATGGATGACTTGGAGGGATCCGATAGGCGTGAGGCTGACGGAGGTGGCTAGAAGGCTTAGGTCTAGGCTAAGGGTGGTCTAGCAAGTATGGGGGCACTATACATGGGTTAAAACCTCATGTTTGACGTTGGTAGTCGACTGACATTATGGTCGGTTCGACTGCCGTGAGTCGACTAGAGTTCCACTGCCGTTTAAGGGATGAAAAGGCTCTGGCAGTTGACTGCTCATTGGAGTAGTCGACTGATGGTTGATCAGTCGACTTCCATGGATATCACTCGACTGATGGTTCGACCGTGAGCACATAATGCTCCATAGCCGACTGGGTAGTCGGCTACGGGCGTTGGTAGTCGACTGATGAGAGTAACGTTGGAGTTTTTCTAGCGTGGATCAAGCCGTTATCTTACAACAACAGTGTTGGCTGTCGACAGGGGCCTTATGGCAGTCGACTACCCGACGAAAATCCAGCCCGATGCAGGTTAAAAAGAGGAGCTCGAGGAGAATTTCGGTATTGGTCTTTTGGGAGCTTTCTTGAGGCGATTTGCAATTGTATTTCAAGGTCCTTTAAGCTCATCCAAGCAACCAACAAGCAAAGCACTCAAACCCTAGTTTGTAAAGTGTTCTTTACATTTCCTTTGTATTTGCTTGTATTTCTTTCATTTATTGTTGTAAACATTTGTACGAGGTTTTTCCACCTCCGATGTGTTGTCAAGGAGTTCTATTAGTGGTGTTGTCAACACTCGAGCTCATAGAGCTCAATCCGAGGAGTAGGGACCATACGGTTCCGAACCATGTTATATTTGGTGTTGTGCTTGTGTTCTTGTTGTATTTGTTTTATTATTGTATATTCCACTGCATATAACAAGTTTTGTAGCAAGCACGCGATCGAATTCCTCCATCGACGCCAATGCACTATTCACCCCCCTCTAGCGGGCGCAACGTTCCTATCAGTTTATATATCCCATAGAGGATTCACCACTCCTGATAAAGAAGATGTATACCCTAAGCCTCTTGGTCTTTCTTAGGAACATGTAGGAGTAACTTGAATCCACAAGATAATGAAACTAACTTGGGCTAGGTGTGACGTAGTCAACCTAGTGGGGACGAACACATAGACCATGTCCTGAATCATGTGGGTATAGGATGAGTGAAAAGAACAAGACATTAACAACAGAAGCTGCTAAAGGGTTCAAAAAGTTCTGGAGTCGATTTAGACTTTCCGATCAATTGGGGGTCATGATGCACTGCTAGATTCCACTCATTATCTATTCATAATTAAGGGGTTAATTATGAATGACCAACATAGTCGGGAACCTATTGGGTCACACACAATACGGGTGATCTAGAGACGTGAAATAAGTCTGATAATGAGATTCTCAATGAGAGAGAAGATGTATTTGGTTGGACTAGGCCAAGAAGGTGCAAAACAAAGGATATGGAACCTCCTATGGCCTTGTCGGACTTAGCACTGTTGGATCGATTTGAGCACTAGACGGGGGGGGGGGGGGGGTTAAATAGCGCACGTTAAAACTTTTCGTTCATTCGATATAAAATACTAGCAATAAAGAAATGCACAGTTGAAACCAAAAAAGAAACACTATTTCTTTTTACTTGGTTCATAGTATTCGGTTGCTAATCCAAGGCCCTAACGGTCCTAGACCATGTACAGAGGGCAATCCACTAAAATACTCCTCCTCGTTAGAGGTAGGAGTGAATGATTACAAGAAAATAATAAAACTCAAGGTAGAGGGACACTCCCCCTCTCGTTGTTATGATTAAAGCTCCAAAAATAAAAAAGGAATGCACAATTAAGACTCTAAATAAAAATGTTTATACTGACGACAAAAAAGATCTTGAGCTAAGGTTGAGTCGTCATCGATCCGGCTACACTTTGGCGTTGTAGAGTCGTCGTAGGAGACCAGCATTGCAGGAGCATTTTGGAGCACTTGGAATAATGGAAAATGGGTGGATAACCCCTACTTTTATAGCCTTGTGAAACCCTAATCGTTGAGATAAGGTTTCATGAGGTGATGGCACCTAGCCCTTGAGAAATGGTGATAAACTTTGACTCTCCTCGAGGTTGATCCATGACCAGCAGTCGGCTGCTGAAGGCATCAGTCGACTGATACAAGCTATCTGTCGACTGATGGCAGGGTTTCCAACTACAACGAAGAGTTAGCTCGAAAATGCAATTAGTATAAGTAAGCTCGATAGGCTTTTACCATCTGATCTCGACTTCGACCTTCCATGGGAAGTCTTGGTTGGATCGATGCCTAAGGATGTCCCCGTACGGAGGAAACGACCTTACTTACACTCACTCACACGAGCTTACCTCCACTTTTACCTTTGAAGCTTTACTTTCGATCATCACCTGAGTTCTTCAGCTTCCTCCGAAGTCCTCCCAGTGTCTCCCGACCACCACGGTTCCCTCCGAGTGTCACTAACCTTCATCTCTAGCTTTAGCACTTTCTGCACACTTGATTTAGCTCATGAGATAACAAAATGAGCTTAATTTTGTATCGTTTGCTATAATCAAAACTCATGTTTGACTTAGGTGCCTACTGTTGGAATGTATACTGAAAGCCTAGCTCTTTTTGTATGAACATTTTATTTTAGAATAAGAATCACATGATCATTGTTTGCACTTTATATATTTATTATATATGTGTGCATATTGTCTAATATTTTACATTGTAGATAACATGGTGCTTGGTGTGGCACAGAAGATCATGTTATCAGTCCCTTGTAAAATATAAGTAGAGGCTCACGACCAAGATGGTTTTGGACAAACCATTGGCATGGTTGTAGTGTAGCTTGGTATTGTTTTGTCTTGAACATAAAGTTACACTAGTACACTTAGGTGTATTGAGCAGGACCGACATAGAGGTGATTCAATTTAGTACTGACTACATAATTGAATCGGACCTCGGATATTATGTTGTGCATGCTCTTAATCCCGATATAATAACGGGAACATGTTCTTAGTATTTATTTCTTTGATTTACCAGAGGGTGAGATTTAGATGGATTAAATCAATATGCCCGGTAAGTTGGGAAATGATATTATTTACATGGTGTGTCGTTGATTATAGGAGGAAACCGTGTCCTATATATTAGGTTGGTGATGTCCCCTTGAAGAGCTCATAAGGTTCATCATGTAAACCCAGCTGGTTGACTTAGTCAACATGATGATAAGGTTGAGTGGTACTACTCGAGGAACTAGATGTTAATTAATTGATGGTTAGTAAATCAATTAATTGACGGACATTCGATATCTTAAACACGGGGAGATTAATGTACGAATAATATAAGGAGCCCATATTAATTTATGGGGGTTGGTGAGGTAGTTCAATGATGATCCTCTAGTGGAATGGAACATCATTGATGGATCAAGTTTGTGTGGTTCCGATCCATCGGGTGGCCAAGATCCAACTCCTCCTTAAGGTCCCTATCGTAGCCTAATATAATCCTTGTGAAGTCTAGATCTAAGAATGTAAAACAAAACCTAGAACCAACGGTTGGGATTAAATCCCTAGATCCGATGGTTAGGATGAAACCCTAGAACCAACGGTTGGGATTAAATCCCTAGATCCGATGGTTAGGATGAAACCCTAGAATCGACGGTTGGGATTAAATCCCTAGATCCGATGGTTGGGATAAAACCCTAGATCCGACGGTTGGGATGAAACCCTAGATCCGACGGTTGGGATGAAATCCTAGATCCGACGGTTGGGATGAAACTCTAGATCCGACGGTTGGGATAAAACCCTAGATCCGACGGTGGAGATTAAATCCCTAGATCCGACGGTGGAGATTAAAGGAGGCTTAAGCCCAATTCTATAAATAAGGGGCTTAGGCTTGGGTGGCAAGATATAGATAGAGAATTAGGGTTATGCTCTACAACAAGTGGGCGGCTAGGGTTTTTGGGCGGCTAGGGTTTTGGAGCAAAACAAGTGGGCGGCAACCTTCTTCCTTCTAGTTGATTGCCGGCGCCCATCCTCCTCCATCAACACTTGGCCGACGCCCATCCTAGAGGCCTCTCCCTTCTTCCTTGGCCGGCGGTTCTCCTTCCATTGGTGGCCGGCGTTCATCTTCCTCCCTTTCTCCTTGGTGGCCGGCGGCAACCCTTCTTCAAGTTGGCCATCGCTTCATCCATTTGATCCTTGGCCGGCGGTTGCACCAAATTCCCTAATTTGGTGGCCGGTTCTAGAAAGGATAGGTATTTGTTGGTTCTTCTCTTTGTTCGCAGCGGACAAGGTAGAGGAGAACGCGATCTAGAAGGCTTCTACTCGTGGAGGATCTTCATCCACACGTCGTCCACGAGAAGGATAGGACATACGGTAGAAGATCGTAAGGTATAAAGTTCTTTTAACTTTAATTACAGATCTGAGCATGTTCTTTTATGTTTTGATTATACATGTGTGTGTATGAAAATATATTGTATAATCATGGACCCCGAAGACAAACACAAAAATCGGCGATCCGTTCGTCATCTCTTCCACGGCTAACCAACTAGAAGAGTTGTGTTGCTTGAACAACTAGTTTATTCAAGCGATCACTCAAGTTGTTAGCACGACGACGAAATGGTTGTGCTAAGGAAGCTCATCCCATCCGGATTAATTCTTTCATTAGTGAAAATTTTAATCCGGGGACATGGGAGCCAATGAGCCTCCGAAGCGACTCCCTTCACCTACTGCACCAACAATCTCCCCCTTTTTGATCTATAGCAAACCCATACAAAGTTAAGGAAATAACATCCATCATTATGAAATTGAAATGAAGAATTTAATTTGAAAATTAAGTAAGAGTAATAGATACTCTCTTTCAAGACTCCCATTTGAGGAAACCTCCCCCTTGACCGAGGGTGAGTTTTTGAAAGAAGGTCTTAACCCTCCCCCTTGATGTTTGTTACTTAGGAAGAGTTTAAGTAATTAACAATTACTTAAAGTTGGCCTTAGTATTAAAAATAAGTTTAAGTTAAGAAGATTTCTTAACTTGGCCTTTCTCCACCTTTTTCAACTAATAGAATTAAGTTTGCAAAAATTAAGTTAAGTAAACATTAACTTTTGGCCATGAGAATATAGATTATGTTACTAAGTTAAGTTATCAAATTGATCCCTTAACTTTAACCTTTTCTCCCCCTTTTGCCATAAATTGGAAAGAGTGGGGGGTTTTGAGAAACATAGTTTTTTTTTTTAAATTATAGTTTTAAGTTTTAGTTCCAAGTCCAAGCATGTTTCACATAATTTTTAAAATAATATATTAAAAATAAGCTCATCTATTTGTATGTTCAACTCTTTTTGACTTGATTGATATGAAATAATAAATAAATCCTCATCAGAGTCAGTTAATATGGATGATTATACTCCGTGGTTCATGGCGATGCACTAGCTCTACATCTTGAACCAGGAGTAGGTGGCTAAGTACACAAACACATTGATCCTATGTGTTGTGAGATGTGTTGGTTCCTTAAATCTATAGGTACATGATATCTAGGGTAAGCCCTAAGCTGATTCCATTAACAAGAAAAGTAAATAATAGAGTTATAAGAAGTTATTATTTGTAAATCCTACTCTATTATGCACATGCCCAATTTTCGTCTTAATAGACTAAATTCGGCTTCGGGTAGGGGTTTAGTAAAAAGGCCTGCTAAGTTCGACTTCGATTCCACGTATTCAAGTTATATGGCTCCGTTGGCCATATGTTCTCGAATGAAGTGATGTTTAACCTCTGTATGTTTGGTCCTAGAATGACATACGGGGTTTTTCGTTAAGTTAATTGAACTAATATTATCTACATGAATTTTAGTATTTGTGAAGTCTAACTTAAAATCTCGGAGAGTGTGCTTCATCCAAAGAAGCAGAGTAACACACTCACCCTTTGCGACGTATTCGGCTTTAGTGGTAGACAAGGCAATACAGTGTTGCTTCCTACTGCACTAACTCACTAGACTCGAGCTAAAAAGATGACAATAACCACTCGTGCTCTTTCTATCGAGTTTACTACCAGCATAGTCCGAGTCAGAGTAGTCGATTAGTTTGAACTCGGTAGATCTAGGACACCAAATACCTACGCTTAGTGTGCCCTTTAGATATCTAAGGATACACTTGACTAGGGTTAGGTGAGACTCCTTGGCACAAGTTTGAAACCTTGCGCACATACTTACTGTGAATAAAATATCGGGTCAACTCACAGCTATGTATAGAAGACTCCCTATCGCACTCCTATAGTATTTTAGGTCGATGGTCTTTCCTTCTAAGTCCTCTCCTATATTGACATTAGTTGTCATGGGTGTATTGATGGTTTTAGTGTCTTGCATTACAAAATATTTAATTAATTCCCTATTATATTTTTGTTGATGTAAATATATTCCATCCTTAGTTTGTTTAATTTGTAGTCCTAGAAAGAAACTCAATTCACCTACTAAATTCATTTCAAACTAACTTTTCATAAGTGAAATGAACTCGTTTAGTAGGATCGAATTGGTAGTTCCGAAAATGATATCGTCTACGTAGATTTGGGCTATAAAGATTTCCTTACCTACAGCTTTTACGAAAAGGGTCGGATCGACTAGGCCTTGGTTAAACCCTTTTGACTTAAGATAAATTGAAAGCCTCTCGTACCAAGCTCGTGGAGCTTGTTTCAGTCCATAAAGAGCTTTCTTTAGTTTAAGGACATGGTCGGGTTTATCTAGACTTTCGAATCCGGGGGGTTAGTTAACATAAACCTCTTCCTTAATATATTAATTCAAGAATGCTGACTTGACATCCATTTGAAATAATTTAAATCCTCGATGTGCAGCATATACTAACAACATTCGGATGAATTCTAGTATAGCTACTGGGGCATAGGTCTCATCGTAATCTAATCCTTCGACTTGACTAAACCCTTTAATGACTAATCTTGTTTTATTTCTAACTACTTCACCTTTATTATCAAGCTTGTTTCGAAAGACCCACCTTCTTCCAATGATTGTTTTATCTTTAGGTGGTGGTACTAATTCCCACACTTCATTCCTAGTGAATTGAGCTAGCTCTTCTTACATTGCAATAATCCAATCAGGATCAAGAAGGGCTTGTTCAATGGTTTTGGGTTCGATTTTAGAAATCAAGGAGATTTGGTTAAGATTTTGCTATGAAGCTCTAGTTTGAACTCCTAGACTAGGATCACCTATCACTTGGTTGATAAGATGATTCGTTTGAGTCCTAATTTGACTTGGGTTAGGGTCACCTATCACTTGGTCGATAGGATGACTCATTGGACTTGGGTTAGGATTAATACTAGACTCGATCTCAAGGTCGGAATCGAGTCTGGTATGAATCGGTTCGCTTGTTGGTGTTGCTACGGGTTTTGTAGGTTCGTGTCCTTCATCGAACACTACATTAATGGTCTCTTCAGCTCTAAGGTTGTCATGGTTATATACCTTATAGGCTGTACTTGTGGTCAAGTATCCTAAGAATATTCCAGTAGAGGTTTTGAAGGTGAACTTTCCTAGGTAATCCTTAGTGTTCAGGATATGTACCTTACATCCAAATACCCTAAAGTACTTGATGTTAGGTACTTTATCGTGATAGATTTCGTACGAGGTCTTAAGGTTCCTCTTTACCATAAGGATCCTATTTTGGACATAGCAAGTCGTACTAACGGCTTCTGCCCAAAACCTATCAGGTAGGTTATATTCGTTTAGCATTGTCCTAGTGGCTTCATGTAGGATTCTATTTTTACATTCGACTAGGCCATTTTATTATGGGGTTATAGGACATGAGAATTCATGGTGGTATCCATTTAGATTACAGAAATCTGTAAACCTATGGTTTTTGAATTAACCACCATGATCACTCCTAAGTCATTTAATTTTAAGGTTCTTTTGATTTTCGATTAGTTTAAACAAATTGATTAGTTGATCTAGGGTATCACTTTTGTATTTGATGAACCTAACCTAGGTAAATCTAGAATAGTCGTCAATCATGACTAAGCAAAATTAACTTCCATTAAGTGACTTGGCTCCATGAGAATCGAATAGATCCAAATGAATGAGCTCAAGCACACTTTTAGTTCGTTCTTGATTAGTTAGTTGATGTTGTGTCTTAGATTGTTTACCTTGTTGACAAGCATTACAAATTCTATTGTCTAAGTTGTTAAGGTTGAGCAAACCTCTGACTAAGCCATTCTGACTCATCTTGTGGACGAGTCTTGGGTGCGAGTGACCGAGTCGTCGGTGCCACAACCAAGATTCCTCTTGTTGTGTCATAAGACACTTGGTTGAGGAGTTAGGTAGATTAATAGTATAGATGTTGCTATTCCTAGTTCCTTTAAGGATTGTTTTAGAAGTTTCATTTGTTTTAATTACGCATTCATTTTCTAGAAATAAAACCTTATAGTTATTATCACACAACTGACTTACGCTAAGTAAATTATATTCGAAATTTTCAACTAGTAAAACGTTTTGAATGAAAAAGTTTGAGTTGAGCTCAATATCACCTGATCCAATGATTTTGAGCTTGCCGTTGTTTCCAAAAGCTATCTATCCTTGTCGTTTGAATCGAAGCTTCGAAAACATAAGTTGATCCCCAGTCATGTGTCGAAAGCAACCACTGTCCAACATCCATTGATCCTACACACAAGGTAGTTGGATCAGATATTGGAATTTTAAGATTTGGTTGTAAATTATTAGACCTAGATCATCTCACCCATTTCTACATGATCAAACATGTTATTCTTATGTGTTCTTGTGAGATGCCTCCAATTTTACGTGATTTAAATTTAATGATTTGAAACTAGTCAACCTTCCCTAAGCTCATCAAGTCACCTTTTCAAGATCTTGGCTTCCAGGTCGTGATGAGGCACAGGGGCCTTCTTTGATCTGAAAAACGATCACTTTCTTAGACAAAGCCAATTTTGAGAAAATAGTAACTTGACTCACCTAAGACCACTTCCTGGTATAACTAGTCTAGGATATGGCGATTTAGCTTCAGCTAATTCCACTTGGTCAAGTGAACCGAACTAGATATGCCTTATCTAGCTCGAGTACCCAAGATTTTGCTTTCCTAGCGTACTATCATCTCGCCGCATCCTGGTACTATGTTATCAAGTATTGACGAGTTATAGTCCCTATCTAACCATTCTAAAAAGAAAAAGAAAGAAAAAAAACCTAAGCATGTAATTTCTAAGTAATAGCACAAACAAATTTTATACTGGCTCCCCTTGGACTATTGAATCCGTTTGGTCTTTCCACATAGTGGATTTTGTCCTTGGGAGCCCAGTATTGGTTAGATCCTAATTGAGAAATCAAAGTGGTCTTAGGGACCCATGCTTGGACAAGTTTTTTATGTCGACTTACAATCGACATATATGACTTGATAGTCGTATTTGAGCTAAACTCGAGCCCAACCTTGTTGTACACGGCCCTTTGCAATCCAAGTAGGAGGTCAAGTCCCTTGGATCCCAAAATGAACCTTTCTAACATGTTCCTAAGATCTTCGACTTGACTTTTCAAAAGTGAGTTCTCAACTTCGAGCTTTTCAACTCGAGTTGAGTCCTCCTTTTGAACTTGACTAGTCGAAGAGGTTAGGGAGACCTCGTGTTTAAAGAGTTTAACCTCCTCAACCAGGTTCTCGACCTTGGACTCGGACTTAGCTAACTTCCTAGTTAGAAACTTAATTGCATTATATAAAGTACTAATGAGGGACCGACTTACCTTGAGTGTATCTCTTGAACCGGATGCGGATCCGTGGCTTGTCTTGAATAGTGATTCATAGTCCGACTCATCCTCAGGTTCAGATTCTTGCTCAAGTTTGTACTCCAGCTTCGATTCAGTTGGTTTAGCTATGAAGACGAGGTCATCATCTTCTTCCTCTGATGCCTCTTCCCACATAGCGTTGAGCGCCTTCTTGAACTTCGGTGCTTTGTTCTTGAGCTTCGGACATTCTGACTTGATGTGTCCAAACCTATTGCATTCATAGCACCTAATGTTAGAACTAGCTTTAGATTTACCTTCCTTGGGTTGAGTGACGGGTCGTCTTCGGCTCTTAATTATCCTCCGAACTAGATTGACTAGTTCGGTCTCCATCTCCGGATCGACCTCCGACTTGTACTCGTCTTCTTCTTCCTTCGGGGGTGGCTTACTTGTGAGCTTCTTCTTAATTTGGACCTGCAAAAAGGGCTACACTTTTCTCGGGTACCAAATTAGACTGTTCGTGGAGTTCGAATTCTGAAAATAATTCATTTAACCTAATTTTTGATAAGTCCTTAGAAACCTTGTAGGCATCGACCATGGATGCCCATAAGGTAGACCTAAGAAATGAATTCAAAACATACCTTATGAGTCGCGGTTTTCGACCTTTTGTTTGATGGAATGAAAATTTTTGATGATGTCTTGTACACAGGAGTGTAGTTGAGTTGCCATCTCATGTTCCTGCATTTTTAAATTATATAATTTATTGAAAAGAAGGTCCCATTTGCATACCTTAGCTTCGTCTGTTCCTTCGTGTAGTTCAACTAACTTGGTCCACAAGTCCTTCGCACTGATAAAGTGGCTGACGCGATTGAGCTCCTCCTTGGACAAGCCGCATTGGAGGATTTAAGTCACCTTGGCGTCGGCTTCAACTTGTCTTTTTGTAGCATTGGTCCATTGGTTATAATCCAAAGATTCACCCACTTCATTAGTCGGAAGTGTGAATTCTTTTTGGATTATGATCCACATCTTTATTTGGGTCTTAAGAAAGCACTTCATACGACCCTTCCAATAACAAAAGTCATCTCCATTGTAAAACGGAGGTCGGACGGTGCTAAAACCCTCGAGATGGGCCATTGACAAAAAAAACAAGTGAAGAGAAAGAATATAGCAATGACAAAAACAACGAAATGTACCAAGACTTGCGTCTTGAATTAGTAGTGCGGGAGAAAATTTAAACAAATGAAAAAAACTCATAAAATTCAAAACAAATCTGTAAAAAGGCTAGATTGGTGGTTTCACCAAATCTTAGTGCCCTCGACTTTGATACCAATTGTTGAATCGATTTGAGTGCTAGAAGGGGGGGGGTGAATAGCGCATGTTAAAACTTTTCGTTTATTCAATATAAAATACGAGCAACAAAGAAATGCACAGCGGAAACCAAAAAAGAAACACTATTTTTTTAACTTGGTTCATAGCCTTCAGTTGCTAATCCAAGGCCCTAAGAGTCCTAGACCGTGTACGGAGGGCAATCCACTAAAATACTCCTCCTCGTTAGAGATAGGAGTGAACGATTACAAGGAAACAATAAAACTCAAGGTAGAGAGACACTCTCCCTCTCCTTGTTACGATTAAAGCTCCGAAGACAAAAAAGGAATGCACAATTAAGACTCTAAATAAAAATGTTTATATCGACGACGAAAAAGATCTTGAGCTAAGGTTGAGTCGTCATCGATTAGGTGACACTTTGACGTAGTAGAGTCATCGTAGGAGAGCAGCATTGCGGGAGCATTTTGAAGCACTTGGAATAATTGAAAAGGGGTGAAGAACCCCTACTTCTATAGCCTTGTGAAACCCTAATCGTTGAGATGAGGTTTCATGAGGTGATGCCACCTAGCCCTTGAGAAATGGTGATAAGCTTTGACTCTCCTCAAGGATGATCCTTGACCAGCAGTCGATTGATCAACCCTATCATTGGACTGCTAGAGACATTAGTCAACTGATACAAGCCATGAGTCGACTGATGGCAGGGTTTCCAGCTGCAACGAAGAGTTAGATCGAAAATGCAGTTAGCTTAAGTAAGCTCGATGGTCATTTACCATCCGATCTCGACTTAGACCTTTCATGGGATGTCTTGGTTGGATCGATGCCTAAGGATGTCCCCGTACGAAGGACACGACCTTACTTACACTCACTCACACAAGCTTACCTCAACCTTTACCTTTGAAGCTTTGCTTCCGATCTTCACCTAAGTTATTCAGCTTCCTCCGAAGTCCTCCCGGTGTCACCCGACCACCATGGTTCCCTCCGAGTGTCGCTGACCTTCAACTCTTGCTTTAGCACCTTTTGCACACTTGATTTAGCTTGTGAGAAAACAAAATGAGCTTAACTTTGTATCGTTTGCTATAATCAACACTCAGGTTCGATTTAGGTGCCTACTGCACTAACAAGCATGACAATATCACACTTAAATGAACTCAAACGAACCATACAGGGCCTCACACAACCGTGCCTAACCAAGCATAGGCCATGCTTGGCTCTAGCCAAAAAGGCCAATGCCTGGGCTGTGTCTAAAAGGGCACACGTCTGGTCATGTGTCCTGGCACGACCGTGCCTTTTGGTACAGCTGGTTGTGTGTAAGACACACGATCATGTTGTGGCTCCGCCATTTTTGAAGATTTCTTTTATGGAAATTTCTTGGGTTGTTCTTACTTTAATTATGGGATAATTATGGTAAGATAAGTTCCATTTAAGCCTCCTAAGATGACCTAATCAAGAGATCTATAAATAGATCCCTTGATAATCTTTGGAGGTGTGATTCTATTCTTAGGTTTTTCTTATTTGGTACCCATCTTTTTCTCTTTTCTTCTCTTTTCTTTACCGGTTGGCTTGCACCAATCAGAGACAAAGGTTTGCTGGTCTAGGAGTTGTCTCAGGTAATCCCAGCGTGGATACTGATAGGGGTAAGGCCCATTAATCTTGCTTGTGTTTTCGATAGATTCGAAAGAATCTTGAAGGTATAACTTCTCCTTCTCCTTTTGTGTGTTTACATGTGATTATGTCAAAGCAAGTATTCATGGTCCCAGGGGAGTCTGGGTTGTAATAAAAATTATTTTATTTGCTTTATTCCACTGCACATTATCCCAGAATCTCCAACAATTTGTCCTTGGTTGGGTGGCTCCCCCTAGGACATTTTCTTCGGTAATGCCAGTTTTGATTGCACTGGAAGCACACTATATGCTCCTTGCCTTTTCATATCGGGGCTCCGACCTCTTTGGTCTTCACTTTCATCATTGGAGCTATTTGAACCTTCATCTTGGATTTTATTTTGACACTTTCTCTTGTAGTATTCTACCTTCCTACATTCAAAACATGTTATGTGATTTTTTTTTATTGACCATACTAGAATTACTTATAGGGGAATCTTGAGCTTATTGTTCATTTTGTCTGAATGTAGAAAGTTCTTCCATTTTCTCTTGCTCCGGTCTTGAAGACCTAATATTCTCTTCAATCCTAGGGGTGGAAGCTTCTTCAACCTCTTTTTCCGACTCGGATGTTGAACATCTTTCAACCTTCGACTCTTCAAGCTCTTGAGATGATGAACTTGATTCTTCTTCAGGCTTGTCATCTTCTTTACTTTTGGGATTAGGACCGGTGAGGGTTCTTCATGAAATTTTGCCAATTTTCTCTATAGCTCCTTGGCATTCTTAAAATCACCTATCTTTGACAAGATATCATTATGTACAAAATTAACTAGCATTTTGGTTACCTTGTCATTTCTTTTAAATTTTTGGACTTGTTCCTCGGTCCAATTCTTCTTCTTGAGAAATCTCCCCTTCTTATCCATGTGTGCTTTGAAACCTTCCATTAAGACAATCCAATTTTCTATATCACACATAAAAAAAGTACTCCATCCTACCTTTCCAATACCCAAAATCCTCACGGTCGAAGGAAGGCAGAGCTAGAATGTTGTAGCCTAATCCATCATTGAACTCCATTTTTCTTCTACTCCTCTAGCACTTGCTCTCATGGTGGGTAGTCCTTGAAGAGCAACCTTGCTGTGATACCAATTATTAGGACCTTTGTGGTGCACCAGAGGGGAGGGTGAATAGTGATTTCTCAATTTCTTTCATTCGTTCACGTTCATACTTGTCAACAAGTGTTAATACATAGTAGAAATATGAATACAAATATAAATAAAAACACAAAGCTCAACACAAACACAACAAGAGATTTTTATATGGTTCGGAACCCTAGTTCCTCCTCCACGGCCGAGCTATAGTTGAACTCTAGTGATGCACACCCTCTAGTTGAGCTTTAGTGATGCACACCACCACTAAACCTTCTCCTTCTCAAAAATAATCCGGTGGTGGACAAACCTCTTACAATGATATTATACTAGTATAATACAACCAAAAATGAAATACAAAAGCAAATGAAGAAAGACAAGTGAAAACACTTTTACCAGATGAGCTTTTGATAACTTTGCTTTTTAGATTCTTTGGGACACCCTGAAGGTCTAGAATCACAACAACAACTCCTCTTCAAGCCTAAGAAATCATCCTTGAAGAAACTCCTGTCGTTTTCTTTTTAAAGCACCGCGATAGACTGATTTTTTGTCTAGCAATCGATTGCTATTATCCACCAGTCGATTGTCCGCTTGACCGTTGTCTCACAATGAACAAATCCACATTAGAAAATGCCCGACCAATCAACCTCCCTGACTCAACAATCGACTGCCATAAGTCAACAGTCGACTATGAGAAATTCTGTGCCTTGTCCATTTTAGGCCAGTCGACTGCCAATGACTAGTCGACTGATGCGAGCTACCAGTCGACTGCTAGAGCACTAGTGGAGTAGTCAAGTCATAGTTGACTATTCGGCCAGTCGACTGGGTCTCGACCAATTGACTGGTAAATTCCACCAGTCGACATGTAAGCCTTAAGAGTGAGGTTTAACCCTAAGTATGATCCCCTTATACTTGATACTTACCCTTATCCTAGACCTAAACCTTCAAACCATTTTCATCAGCCTCACGCCCTCATGGTCCATTCGAGTCTTCCACGACTCTTTCACCCTTCGTGCTAGTCTTCAAGTGCTTTTGTCATCTTTGTGATTCTAACAAGTCTACCTTTTCCAAGAGGTCGTGCCTCCAGAACTTCCAATACCAAGTCTCTATACTTGAACTTTTGCCACCAAGACTACACCCTTGGACTTACACGACTAATACTACACCCTTGAACTTTCCCTTTGCCACGCATCCATACTTAGACTTACACTGCCAAGACTACACACTTGGACTTACACGACTAAGACTACACACTTGGACTTTTCCCTTTGCCAAATATCCATATTTGAGCTTTCCCTTGCCAAGACTCTACCATTGAAATTTTCCTTGCCTAGTATCCATACTTGGACTTCTCCATTGCCAAGAATCCATTCTTGGACTTCCACTCGAGTCTCACTCAAGCTTGGTCAACCTTGACCTTAGGTTGATTGCTCCAACAATCTCCCTCATAACAATCTCCCTCAATACGTATGTCAAACATATTATTAAACCCATTGTCAAACATCAAAACATTACTCAAGTCCACTCGATCTTGGTCAACATTGTTGATGTAGAAAGCACCACTCTTTAGTTTTTATGTATGAACCATAGTTAAAGCTAGGAATTACTTGTGGTTTGATATATGTGTTAAGTGTGTTGGCTTAATAGAAAGTCCTAGTAGGTCAGGTAGATTGAATACTAGGAAAGTATGCAATGTCCTAGTAGATCATGTTGACTGGATACTAGGCAGAAGACTTGATAGATCAAGAGGACCAGACATCAGAAAGGAAGTCCAGGTGGCTCAAGATACCGGACATCTGGCATGAAGATAGGTTGGGTCAGGAGGTCGGACAACCAGTATGAAGTCCATATCGGTCAGGGAGATGTTAGTAATATATATGATAGATGTCCTAAGGCAATCGCCTTATGTATGAACCATTTATATGATAAATGAAGATTCACTATTTGAGTATACATGTTTTATGTATTTGATTGGATCTTAAACTCATTTACTGAATGTCCACGATACGATTCACAACATGAGAGAATTTGTGATTGGATCACAACTACTGAGTATCTCTACATGTGTAATTGTGATGTATCGAAATTATCCCTAGTTGATGAATTGATGGATTTGGACACCATCAATTCTGTCGAGACTAGCACGAGGTATACTCCTTGGTGTATCAAAGCAACTGATTCTCACTGGCTGGAGACATTGTGATGTCCGGAGTTAATCGTGGATGCTAGTTATAGTAACTAGTTCATTGGAGTGACCAGCCATAAGACTTCATATGGTTCTCTGCATATATAGATATGTCAATGAAGTTCTTACTGTAGCTTAAGTGCGATGTTCCTTTGACTTGCGGTATTCAAGTCATCTTGATCATGGAGACTTATGCTTTGACATCTTAAGCAAACATCTCTAAGGAGATGTGGACCCGGGATGATTGGGTATAAGTCGAAGTGATCGAAGGTGTTTGAATAGCCTATAAAGGATTCACCACTCCTTGCGAGGAGATGTATACCCATGGCCTCTCGTCTGATTGTTACTAAAGTCTTTGGCCAAAGCATTACATGTTTAGAGTAAGGTACTCTTCGATACATGTGGAGTAATTAACTAGGACGAGGAAATGATACTTGGGCTAGGTGTGACGTAGTCAACCTAGTGGGGACTGACACTATAGACCATGTCCTGAACCAAGTGGATATAAGATGAGTGAAGGGAATGGGGCACGAATCATTCGAGCTGCTGAAGTGTTTCAGAAATAGTTCTGGATCAACCGTTGATTTTTTCGGTTAATTGGGGATCATGATGTACTACTAGGTGCCACTCATGATCATTCTATAATTAATGGTTAATTATAGATGGCCAACATAAACCGAGAACCTATTTGGTCACACGAACAACGAGCGTAATCCGAAGGATTTAAAACGAGCTTGAGAATGAGATTCTCAGACCGAGAGAAACTATGTTTGGTTGGACCAAACATGGAGCGAGCATGAAATCGTTTCAGGCGCAATGGAAGCGTGGATGAGCCGTGTCTTATGAAGACATAATGGATGGACCAAAATGGTTTGGTTCTAATCCAATGGAGGAGAATAAACCAAAGTGTTTGGTTTATTTTAAAACAAATGAACCAAAAGTTGGTTCGGTTCATTTTAACTTAAAATAAACCATCATGGTTTGGTTTATTTTAACTTATCTTAATGGAGCGGGTTAACGGGCCTAATGGTTATGATCCAATAACCATTAAGAGAATTAGTTCTCTATAAAAGAGGGCTTAAGGGATAATTAAGCCCTAATCCACAACCCTAAGTTGCCGCCCACCTCTCCTTGGAGAAATTCGGAGCCAACTCTCCTCCTCCTTGCCGCCGCCCACCTTGAGGCTCCAACCGGCGTCCAGAAGGTGCTGACCTTCCCCCTCGCCGGCGTCGAGCTGCTGCCGGTTAGTGCTCCAGTGATCTCCTTCAAGTTTGGCATCAAGGTGAGCTCTATCTCCCTTGGTTGGCCGGCGCCTATCACCTCCACCAAAGCTGTCCAGTTTTCTGGACAGCTTGTTCTCCTCTCGTCGGAGCGTCGTTTGGACGATGGTTAGAGCTCCGACAGCGGCTAACTTACCGGGGATTCGATCTCCGGTAATCCTCTGAGGTGGAGGACGAAGGATTCGTCAATTGGTTGACGAATACCTCTCCGGAGAAGCTAGTTTTGAGAACTCGTATTAGGATCCGAATTTGGATTCGGATCGTGATCATCTCTCGATCACATCGTCTTCAACACGAGGCTAGTAACCCGTACGAAGACGAAGCTCATGGCTTAGCGAAGTCATCCCGAGGAACTCGGCGTGGATACAGATAGAGACGATTCTAGCGAGGATCGTTCCGGTTGATGCCGTTCCCGCTACACATCATACGAAAGGTATAACGTAGATAAATTTCCTTTTATTGCAAATTTAAATTTACGGTTATGTCTACACTTGTTGTAATATGCATGCGTGCGTTGTGTGTGTTGTAATAAATGTCGATTTATTATTTTTATTGCTTCCGTTGTGTTCATATTTACGAAACGTGATCGAACACACACACACCGCGGTGCCGGAAATCCAACAGTGGTATCAGAGCCCAGGTTGCGTTTCGACATACTCGTAAAATGGTTTTGCGATAGTCATAATGTTATTTCTAGAAATTTTCTAATTTTGGAAATTTAGAAGTATTTATGGAAATTTTTCAATTTTGGAAAGTCTAGATGTATTTATGGAAATCTTCCACTTTTGGAAAGTTGGAAGTATTTATGGAAATTGATATTTTCCATAAATAAAATATTTGATTAGATTCTGGAAATTTGTTTCCTAATTTAATCATGATTTTATTTGGAGAATCAAATCTTAAAATATTTTATTTCCATAAGTAGTTTTGATGATTTAGGAAATTAGTTTCCTAAATTGATTTTCCTTAATCAATTATTTTCATAAATAAAATATGTGATTAGATTTGAAAATTTGTTTCCTAATTCAATCATGATTTGATTTGGAGAATCAAATCTTAAACATATTTTATTTTCATAAATAGTTATGACAAATAAGGAAATTATGTACATGACATAATTGTATGCCATGTAATTGCATTAGATGCATAACATTATGCCATGCGTGTCGTGACATGTAGATGTATGCCATGTATGCCATGCCATGTAGATAATAGTTATTTGCATGCAAAGAGGATGAGACATAAAACCCTAACTCAATATTAAAGCCTACACCTTCCATTAATATGGTTAGAACCAGAGTTCTGTTTCTTGTTTGGGTTGTTGGACTCACTCCAAGCCCGACTCAAACCTGAACATGTTCAAATCATTGGAATAGTTTAACTCTAATATGGTAAGAGTCAGAGGTCAATCATTAGTTTGGGTTGTTGGACTCACTCCAAGCCTGACTAATTGGTTGAATGCGCTCTAACCATATTAAAACTATTTCGCGATTAATGGGTCGGCTCTAACTTGGAGCATCGATTTGTTGGACTCACTCCAAGGTCGATGTGAAGAGAGGTGAAGTTGGGTGTTATGCATATGATGCATACTTGTTAATGTGTTAACAACCCAATGTATGTGTAAACATTCAATTAGTTGATAGCACATTGTGATAGTTACATATACATGATATGTAATCGGTATACTTGATACCCACCATCATAGCTAAGAATGGCTTGTTGGACTCACTCCAAGGTTGTTCTTATCTATATTGGATATCAGCCCATTCGGAGATTGACCTACGATCTCCCGAATTGATTTCAAGGGTTTTTGAATTCGAAAAATGAATGGGATTTATAAATGTATATTGATGCATTTTAAAAATCATCTTTCTCATATATGCTCGTTTTGTATTTCTAAAATTGATCATGTTGTCTTTTAATTTGCGTTCCATTTTGGATTCGAATAAATTGACTAGGCCGAACTTCTTGGACTGGCTTAGAAACTTGAGAATTGTTCTCAAGGTGAAAAGCTTGCATATGTCCTCGAAACGCCTCTTCCCACCCATCCTAGTGACGATACAACTCCGGACCAATTGTTGGTCTATCAGAAACATGTGACTGATTCTGAACTGACAAGTTGCATCATGCTAGCCGCGATGGAACCCAAGCTACGAAAGCAGCATGAGCATATGGATGCTCATATCGTAGTCCTTCATCTTTATGAGTTGTTTGATAAGCAAGTGAGATTCGAAAGGTTCGAAGTCTCCAAGATCCTCTTCACCTCTGAGATGCAAGAAGGTTCATTTGTGGTACTGCTCAACATGCTGAAGACTGTGGAGCCTTCTGAGAAGCATGAGCAGGGGACGGTGTTGTTAGTTGATTCCTCGAAGAAAGGTTCTAAGAGGGAGTCAAAGGAACAACAGAAGGGGAAGAAGAAAAAGGCTAAAAAGGCAGAACCAGCTCAAAAGGGCACTTGCCATCATTATGGCAAGTAGGGCCATTTGCGAAGAAAGTGCAAGATTTATCTTGAGTCCATGAAGAAGGATAAGGCATCGGATGCCCCATCTTCTTCAAAAATCTTCTTTATTGATTGTCATTCTATTTCCTCAGACACTTGGGTATTTGATACTGGGTGTGGCTCACATATATGTAATGACATACATGGGCTGAGGAATAGAAGAAGACTCATCAAGGGAGAGTCAAATTTACGTGTTGGGAATGGAGCAACGGTTGTTGCACTCGCCATCGAAACGTATTTGTTGGAACTCCCTGTAGGACTTGTCTTAGAACTGGACAATTGCTTTTATGTTCCTTCGTTGATAAAGAACATCATTTCTATTTCTTGTTTAAATAGAAATGGGTACCATTTGACTTTTAGTAACAATTGTTGTTACATAACTTTGAATGGAGTTCTTTAAGGGATTGGAACTTTAAGCAATGGTGTTTATACATTAGACGTATCCAGTGATATTTTCAATATCGAAGCGAGCAACAAGCGTGCTCGAAAAGATAATCAATTAGACTCCTACATGTGGTATTGTCGTCTTGGCCATGTAAGCAAGAAATGTATGTCCGAATTACACTGATGTGGAATTCTGGAATCGTTTGAATAGGATTCATATGATACATGCGAATCATGCTTAAAAGGCAAGATGACTAAGTTACCTTTTACTGGAAAAGGTGAACGAGTGGGAGAGTTACTAGGTCTAATACATACTGATGTATGTGGACCTATGTCAACTCAAGCTTTAGGAGGCTATAGCTACTTCATTACCTTCACCGATGATCACTCACGGTTTGGGTATGTGTTCTTGATGAAACACAAGTCTGAAGCCTTTGAAAGGTTCGAAGAATTCAGAAATGAAGTAGAGAAACAACATGACAAGAGTATTAAAATACTTCGATCGGATCGAGGTGGTAAATACTTAAGTCAAGAGTTTCTTGAATATCTAAGAGACAATGGCATATTGTCTCAATGGACTCCGCCGTATACACCACAACTTAATGGAGTATCTGAGAGGCAAAACCGGACCTTGTTGGACATGGTCAGGTCAATGATGAATCACGCGAATCTTCCCAAGTCCTTTTGGGGCTATGCACTTCAGACAACTGTTTACTTGTTAAACAGAGTCTCGACCAAGGTAGTCTCTACTACTCCATATGAGATATGGTCTAGTAAGAAACCTCATTTATCTTACTTGAAGATATGGGGTTGTCCTGCTTATGTGAAGCGGACTGTGTCAGACAAATTGGATGTTAAGTCTGATAAATGTCTATTTATTGGATACCCTAAGGAAACGAGGGGTTAACAATTCTATCATCCCTTGGAACAAAAGGTGTTTGTTTCAAGGAATGCTGTGTTTCTAGAGAAAGAGTTTCTCTTACAAGAAAACAGTGGGAGTGTCGTTGAACTTGAGGAGGTTCAAGAGACTTCAGTAGACATTGAAGAGATACACGTGAAGCACAACTTAGATGACTCATAGTGATGAGCCATCGGCTGGACCTATTGAGACACCACATCTTCGTAGATCTAGTAGAGCACGCAATATTCCCGACAGATATGGATTTCTCGTAAGTGAATCGAACGACGTGTTACTCATTGATGATGAGGAGCCTACTAGTTATGAAGAAGTGCAGACAAGTTCAGAAAGGGATAAGTGGCTTGATGCCATGAAGTCGGAAATGGATTCCATGTATGAAAACCAAGTTTGGAACTTGGTTGACCCACCTGAAGCCATAAAGCCTATAGGGTGCAAGTGGGTTTTCAAGAAGAAAACCGACATAGATGGTAATGTGATTATCTATAAGGCTAGATTGGTGGCAAAAGGATATCGTCAAAAGCAAGGTGTTGATTATGACGAAACCTATTCGCCTGTAGCTATGCTTAAATCCATTCGGATGCTCCTGGCCATAGCGGCTCATTATGATTATGAAATATGGCAGATGGATGTGAAAATAGCTTTCCTTAATGGAAACTTGCTCGAGGACGTGTATATGATACAGCCTGAGGGTTTCACATCAGTTGATAAAACCAAGGTATGCAAATTGTGACGGTCCATTTATGGATTGAAGCAAGCATCCAGGAGCTGGAATATCCGTTTTGATGAGACAATCAAAAAGTTTGATTTCTCACAAAATCCAGACAAACCTTGTGTGTACAAGAAGGTTAGTGGGAGTGCAGTCGTGTTCCTAGTATTGTATGTCAATGACATATTACTTATAGGAAACGATGTCTCAATCTTACAGTCAGTGAAGGTTTGGTTATCCAAGACATTCTCCATGAAAGACCTGGGAGAAGCAACCTACATCCTCGGGATTAAGATCTATAGAGATAGATCGAAACGGTTGCTTGGTCTTTCACAGTCTACATATATAGACCGAGTGCTAAAGAGGTTTAGCATGCCGGAATCCAAGAAAGGTTTCCTACCCATCAGGCATGGGGTACACCTTTCGAAGTCTATGTGTCCGCGCACAGAAGACGAGAGGATTTGCATGAGTAAGATTCCCTATGCATCCGCAATAGGATCTATCATGTATGCTATGTTATGTACGAGGCCCGATGTATCGTATGCTCTGAGTGTCACGAGCATATACCAGTCCGATCCAGGAATGGATCATTGGGTGGCTGTTAAGACGATCCTTAAGTACTTAAGAAGAACTAAGGATGTGTTCCTAATATATGGAGAAGGGGACATGGTGATACGCGGGTATACGGATGCGGCTTCGAGACGGACAAGGATGATTCGAGTCTCGATGCGGATCGTGTTCACCTTGAATGAAGCGCGATGAGTTGGAAAAGTTCCAAACAAGACAACATGGCGGATTCTACCCGAGGCGGAATACATTGCGGCCGAGCGGCGAAAGCGGTTTGGATCAAGAAGTTCGTTTATGAACTTGGTGTGATTTCGGCCATTGTTGAAGCAATATCGGTCTACTGCGACAACAACGGAGCAATTGCACAGGCGAAAGAGCCAAGGTCTCATCAACGATCCAAACATGTGCTTCGCCGCTATCATCTTATCAGAGAGATCATCAGTAGGAACGAAATACAAATCGAGAAAATTCCCATTGAAAGGAACTTAGCGGATCCTTTGACTAAGGCGTTACCTCAAAGTAAGTTTGAGGGTCATGTTAGAGCTTATGGTATTGGATACCGTAGCGATTGGCATTAGGTCAAGTGGGAGTCTGTTAGTAATATATATGAGAGATGTCCTAAGGCAATCGCCTTATGTATGCACCATTTATATGATAAATGAAGATTTACTATTTGAGTATACATGTTTTATGTATTTGATTGGATCTTAAACTCATTTACTGAATGTCCACGATACGATTCACAGCATGAGAGAATTTGTGATTGGATCACAAATAGTGAGTATCTCTACATGTGTAATTGTGATGTATCGGAATTATTCCTAGTTGATGAATTGATGGATTTGGACACCATCAATTCTGTCGAGACTAGCACGAGGTATACTCCTTGGTGTATCCAAGCAGCTGATTCTCACTGGCTGGAGACAATGTGATGTCCGGAGTTAATCGTGGATGCTAGTTATGGTAACTAGTTCATTGGAGTGACCAGCCGTAAGAATTCATATGGTTCTCTGCATATATAGATATGTAAATGAAGTTCTTACTGTAGCTTAAGTGCGATGTTCCTTTGACTTGCGGTATTCAAGTCATCTTGATCATGGAGACTTATGCTTTGACATCTTAAGCAAACATCTCTAAGGAGATGTGGACCCGGGATGATTGGGTATAAGTCGAGTGATCGAAGGTGTTTGAATAGCCTATAAAGGATTCACCACTCCTTGCGAGGAGATGTATACCCATGGCCTCTCGTCGGATTGTTACTAAAGTCTTTGGCCAAAGCATTACATGTTTAGAGTAAGGTACTCTTCGATACATGTGGAGTAACTAGAATCCGTAGGACGAGGAAATGATACTTGGGCTAGGTGTGACGTAGTCAGCCTAGTGGGGACTGACACTATAGACCATGTCCTGAACCAAGTTGGTATAAGATGAGTGAAGGGAATGGGGCGCGAATCATTCGAGCTGCTGAAGGGTTTCAGAAATAGTTTTGGATCAACCGTTGATTTTTTCGGTTAATTGGGGATCATGATGTACTACTAGGTGCCACTCATGATCGTTCTATAATTAATGGTTAATTATAGATGGCCAACATAAACCGAGAACCTATTTGGTCACACGCATAATGAGCGTAATCCAAAGGATTTAAAACGAGCTTGAGAAAGGGATTCTCAAACCGAGAGAATCTAGGTTTGGTTGGACCAAACATGAAGCGAGCATGAAATCGTTTCAGTCGCAATGGAAGCGTGGATGGGCCGTGTCTTATGAAGACATAATGGATGAACCAAAATGGTTTGGTTCTAATCCAATGGAGGAGAATAAACCAAAGGGTTTGGTGTATTTTAAACGAATGAACCAAAAGTTGGTTCGGTTCGTTTTAACTTAAAATAAACCATCATGGTTTGGTTTATTTTAACTTATCTTAATGGAGCGGGTTAACGGGCCTAATGGTTATGATCCAATAACCATTAAGAGAATTAGTTCTCTATAAAAGAGGGCTTAAGGGATAATTAAGCCTAATCCACAACCCTAAGTTGCCGCCCACCTCTCCTTGGAGAAATTCAGACCAACTCTCCTCCTCCTTGCCGCCACCTTGAGGCTCCAACGGCGTCTAGAAGGTGCTGACCTTCCCCTGCCGCGTCGAGCTGCTGCCGGTTAGTGCTCCGGTGATCTCCTTCAAGTTTGGCATCAAGGTGAGCTCTATCTCCCTTGGTTGGCCGGCGCCTATCACCTCCACCAAAGCTGTCCAGTTTTCTGGACAGCTTGTTCTCCTCTCGTCGGAGCGTCGTTTGGACGATGGTTAGAGCTCCGACAGCGGCTAACTTACCGGGGATTCGATCTCCGGTAATCCTCTTAGGTGGAGGACGAAGGATTCGTCAATTGGTTGACGAATACCTCTCCGGAGAAGCGAGTTTTGAGAACTCGTATTAGGATCCGAATTTGGATTCGGATCGTGATCATCTCTCGATCACGTCGTCTTCAACACGAGGCTAGTAACCCGTACGAAGACGAAGCTCATGGCTTAGCGAAGTTATCCCGAGGAACTCGGCATGGTTACGGATAGAGACGATTCTAGCGAGGATCGTTCCGATTGATGCCGTTCCCGCTACACATCATACGAAAGGTATAACGTAGATAAATTTCCTTTTATTGCAAATTTAAATTTACGGTTATGTCTACACTTTTTGTAATATGCATGCGTGTGTTGTGTGTGTTGTAATAAATGTAGATTTATTATTTTTATTGCTTCTGCTGTGTTCATGTTTACGAAACGTGATCGAACACACACACACCGCGGTGCCGGAAACCCAATAGGAGACTGGAGTGTTTGCGGGAAGCTCTGGTGGGTCAAATCGTATGTTAAGTATGGTAAGTCCAGTAGGATAGTCGGTAGGTAAGCCTCGAGTGAAGAGGTGAGGCCGAGTCCTTTGTAGGGGGACGAAGCTTGGCGTTGATCCGCCGAATAGTCCGTGTGGGACTAAGAAGTTGAGATCAAGCAGTATTATTATTGCTTTTGTATTTTATACTGTTTGTATTTGCTAATCTCATTTTGCAGGGAACAGTCGACTGAATGAATTCCAATCTACTGAAGTCCAGTCGATGGAGTTTGGTCCAGTCGAATGAATACCCAGTTGGCAAGATTAGTTGGTGATCAATCAAAGATCTGGAAGCCCAGATGGAAAGAGTTTTAGACGATTGGGGAGGTCCAGTCGACTGGAAAGGCTAACTTTCTGATGCAAAGCCAGGTGACCTGGAGTCAACTGGAACATGTCCAATTGACTAGGAAGGCTGAAGTATCATATCGACGGGCTGATGTGGAGTCGACTGGAGGGCATTCCAGTCGACTGGAAATGACTTATAAAAGAAATGTATGACCAGCTTCAAAGACAACTCATCTAGTACGTCCAAGTGATGTTACCATTGTTCCTCGTCCGCAGAAGCTACAACCCATTGTAATGACTCAACTCCGATACTCCGTGCCCTAACTCAATAGCTACTAAAGTGTCGATATATTCTATTTCACTTTATATACTTCATTTCAAAGAGAAGGTAGTGTGTTACCTATCTCTTAATCATTTTAAAAAAAGAAATCCCTTCGAAGTTGAGAGTTTTTGAGTCGGAGGACCTTATAGTGCATTGCCCATCGAGGAAGCTCTCGAAGAGCTACGGGCCTTGGAGTAGCAACCCGGCTAGAGTTGTGAACTAAGTAAATCACTTGTTTTCTTATTTATTTAATTCCGCTACATACTCTTTTGTTTCTAAAGAAAAAGATAAAATAAGTTTTAATTTCTAAAGAAAATTTATAACTTTCGAGATTCACCCCCTCTCTCGGAACATTACGACCCTACAATTGGTATCAAAGCAGAGGTGCTCCGATTTTGGTGCAACCACCAACGAGAGCATTAGGAATTTTCATTTAGTTTTTAGCATTTTTGTCTTAGAATAATTTTTGCATTAATTTTAATATTTACTTTTGCATTAGAATAAATTTTTAATATTTATCTTGCTTTAGTATAAATTTATTCTTTTTGCACAATACAATATTTCTTAATTTGAATAACTTTAGGATTAATTCTGAATTTTAATTTAATTAATTTAAATAAAAATTTAATAACAAAAATTTACTAATAATGTCACACTTAGAAGGGTACAACACCGTTCACCCTCCTCTCTATAATGTAGAGGATTTTTCTTATTGGAAGAGGCGAATGGAGTGCTAGCTGAAAACTGACCTCGAGGTATGGTTTTCAATAAGGAAATGTTCCATCTCTCTGGTAGATGACTCGGGTGAGTTGTTAGAACCGGATAAATAGAACGAAGACATAAGGAAACGAGCTCAAGTCGATTACAAGGCTTTTAATACATTGCAATGCAGACTTACCAAAGAAGAGCTCAATAGAGTCGGTCCCTTCGAAAATTCAAAGGAACTTTGGGATAAGCTAATTGAATTACACGAAGGCACTAATGATACTAGAGTAGCTAAACGAGATATGTTACTTAATAAACTTTTTAATTGTAAAATGAATGAAAATGAAAATGCTACTCAACTCCACACTAGAATAAAAGATATATTAAATGGACTTCATTTAATAGGACATCAAATAGAAAATAGGGATGTAATTAGGTATACACTTAAGGCATTCCTGAAGAACACCTTATGGACATCCATCGTCGATGCCTATAAGGTCTCCAGGGATCTTTCCTTAATTAGATTAGATAAACTATTTTGCGAACTTGAACTACACAAACAAGCTAACTCGGGTCAAACCGAGAATGGTATTGCTTTAGTGGCAGGTTCGACTAAAAAGGAAAGAAAAATAAAAAGTGAATTCGAAGATGAGTCGGAGTCAGACCTAAACGGAGAAGAGGAAATCATAAACATGGTTCAGAAAATATTCAATCGAAGAAAAATGTTTACAAAGAAGGATGTCAAAAAGGTCGTCGACAATAAGCTGAGACCCAGATCGTAAATATTGTGTTATGAGTGCAAGGAAAAAGGACACTACAAGTTTGAATGTGCAAATCTAAAAAAGGAAGTAAAACCTAAAAAGGAAAAGAAGAAGAAAGAACTTAAGGCAACTTGGGACGAATCGTCTTCAGAAGAGTCAGACGCAGAAGAGACAAAGAGAAGCTTTGTGGCATTCTTGGTCGAATCAAGATCCGGAGTCGAATCAAGTTCTGAGTCAGAGTCTGAGAAAATCTATGGATCTGCATCTGTTTCCGAAGGACTAGACGAGGTAACTTCTCCTTTAGAAGATAAACTTTACAACATAATTGCATGCCTAGGAAGGAAATTTGCTAAATTCGAGAACCGAGTAGACTCACTCCTTAGGGATGTTCAAGTACTTAAGGAGCAAGTAAACTTGAAGACTTCAACTTTCCAAGTTGAGGATAGAGACTCAACTCAAGTTGAAAAACTCGAGGAAGAGTACTCGGTCCTAAAAAGGCAAGTAGGAGATCTTAACAGAATGTTGGAAAGGTTCGCTTCGGGTTCCAAGTATCTAAACATGATGCTTGGATCTCAGCGAGTTGTGTACAATAAATCCGGACTCGGACACAAAGCTAAATCCTCATATAAATCATACATGTCATTACTTAGCCGAAACACTAAGAATCGAGTCCAAGCATGGGTTCCTAAGTCTAGCTTAGTCAACCAAGTTGGACCAAATCAATTTTGGGTTCCCAAGAATTAAGTTCACTTACTGAACAAAACTCAACCGAGTTATCACTTAGGGGGAGCAAACACCTAGCTTGTTTCTTTATTTAGTTAAACTCTTGCATGTCTTAGTTTAATTTACTTGCTTAATTTAGAATGGACTAGATAGGAAACAAAGTAGTTTAAATTTGAACAACCTAGTACTAAGACAAAGTGAACTGATAGTAAGTTAGGGAAGCTCTTCGGAGTGTATGTCTAGGAAGTGGACCATCCGATATCCAAGAAGGTCATATTCCTCGCCACGACCTAGTGCACTAAGTTGAGTGGAACTGACTGAAACTATTTCACTAAGTCTTTAACTAGTTAGACCAAAGCTTAGTCCAAAGTGAGTCAAGTACTTGATTCCTTCATTGATTTTGTCTAGGAAGTGGTCCAAACAATATCCAAGAATGCCATATGTCTCGCCACGACCTGGAAGTCAATGCTGGAAAAACCTACTTGATTAGCTCAAGCTAAACTTGAATCTACCACAAGTTTAAAAACTTTGAAATTTCATTTTAAAATTAAGTTAAAATAAATTCTCATATCACAAAACCCATAAGGATTAACGTGTATTGAAAACATAGCTCGATTGAGATGAATTAGAACTTAATCAAGATTAAAAAGTTTAAGTCAATACAATTAAACTTAACAAATTTACACAACTTAAATAAACTTAACAAATTTACACAACTTAACTAAACATAACAAATTTAAACAACTTAACTAAACTTAACAAATTTACACAACTTTACTTAATTTAACTCAAAATTAATAACTTTACTTAATTTAACTCAAATTTAACAACTTTACACAACTTAACTAACAAATTTAAATAACTCAATTCAACATAACCATTTAATCAAACTTAATCAAATCAATCAACTCAATTTAGTTAACACAATAGACTAAAACCTAATTAATTAATGATAAAATTTAAACAAAATTAAAATTAACTAATTCCAATCGAATGGAATATTTCTAGTCAACTCAAAAAGAGTTGACTGAATCAAGTTCAGTTTCCTCCAAACCTTGGAAAGGAAAATGCAACTCCAGACAACTGAGACTAATTCAGTCGACTGGAATGCAACAGTAGATAAGTTTTAGGTGGACGTAGTAAATGTTAAATTTATGACAATCGACTGAACCAAGTCCAATCGACTCGAATTCAGTCGACTGAAATCTTTCCAGTCGACTGGATTCCATTTATAAAACCAACACTAAGGCATCACTGAGTCTACTCACAACCACCCAAACCAGCCGCAAAAACCTTTTTTTCAACCCTTCGAAGCATCTAGGTTGTCATATCTCTTTGATAACATCATCTATAATGCCGAGGTAATAATTCTAAACTCTAATTTCAATTATTGTTTCAATAAATATTAAATAATTGTAATTTAATTAGGGGTAAAAGAAGAGTAGTTGAGGCTGAGTCATCTTCTATTCCATGTATGGACATTAGGTTCCCTACTGAGGGACATAGGATTAGGTTTGAAAATACTCTTTAAACTCCCATGCCTGCTAGATATATTAGTAGATCATTTTTTAGTAGATCATGCATACCTAGCATCGAAGTAATAACACATTATGGGTTAGAGAAATTCGTTTATTGTAAAAACTCTATTAACATAGATCTATGTGCAGAGTATTTTAATAATTTCACTAGAATTGATGATCTTGTATATTCCACTAGAGTACAGGGTAAGGATTTTATTCTTACCCCTCATTGTTGAGAGATCATCTAGGACTCATGCATTCATCATGTCCAATTGTATGTTTTCCATCTATGGAGTTACCGTACGGTGATCCCTACTTGCACATCACATTAGATAGGATACACTTGCATCTATTTGATGAGGAGAGGACTCCATTTGTGAGTATTTTTAGATCCACTAGACTCAGAGTATAGGACTATGCCCTGGACCGAGTCATAGTGAACTGCATTTTTCCACTCACCACTATGGACATCGCTATGATGCATCCCCCTATCATTAATTTCTAATCTATGTACTTAGTTATAGATTAGATTTAGACATTAGTTTATAGATGTTTTATTCTATCATACATCATTCTAGGACAGTTACTAGTAGGAAGACACATTTGCCTTATTGTCATGTCATTACATCATTACTAGCTACATTAGGATTTAATGTTACCATAGGTAACATCAAACAACTGGCTGAGTATGACATGATAGGTTCTAGACAGTTTAGTTTAGCTAAAATAGGTTTAGATGAAAATAATGTCCTGACATGGAGGAGAGATTGTCCTCAGCCCCAGCCCCAGCCTAAGCCTGAGCATGAGCTTGATATTGACCCGGAGCGTCATTCTGACCCTTAGACTAAGCATCAGGAAGCGTTAGGATTTGATATCTAATGTGTCCATCCTTCGCTTCCTAACGTAAATGATTTATGCTTTACAACATGCCTTTTTATTTATACTTAGAAGGAGCTGAGAACATGATCTTCCGCGGTGACACCATGGCTACCATGTTATTGACATAATAGCACATGTAACTGAACAAGTGTGTATTTTAAGTATAAAAATAATTCTTAGGAATTTATGCTTGGACATATTTCTATCTCATTTGCATTATCTTAACTTAATTTTAGAGCAAATGTTGAAAATTTAGAAAATTGAAATATTGAGAATTTTGAAAATTTCAAAAATTGAAATAATGAAAATTGAAAATTGAAAATTTGAAAAATATTTTTATTGAGGGGAAGTTTTGAATGTTTTGAAAACTTTGACTTTTGGATATTTTCATGAATTCGTTCAAATTTTGAAAATGTTAAAAGTTTTGAGTCAAAAATTTTAAAGGTTAAGTACTTTTGAAAATTTTGAAACCCATAGATAAAGGGGGATAGTGTATTTTTTAAAGAAAATTTTTATTGTAGGAATTTAGTGGGAGTATTGATAAATAATTTTCGAGAATAGAGTTTTCAGAAAACATTTAATCAAGAAGAGAATTTTATAAATATGGTTGGAAAAAATTAGTCCTTTGAAAGATTAAGTACTTTGAAAAGTTTAAGAATTTTTGAAATACTTATAAAGCTTGTAAAGTATTATAATCATTAGTCATTATGCTTTTAAACCTCATCTTTAAATTGTGGCATTTGGCGTTTATTAATACTTTTGATTTATCCTAAAGGGGGAGAGAAAAGGATTAACGTTAGAAAAATTTAAAGTAAAGAAAGTTTTTCATGCATATGAGCATCTCATACATTTAAACATTATACATTTTTAGCTCAATGCTTTCCTGATATATGTTAAATTTGAATATTGCAAATTGATTCTCCTAACTTTAATTGATGCATTGTCATACATCAAAAATGGTGAGATTGTTGGTGCAGAAAGCATCGCTCCTTAGTTTTGATGTATGAACCATAGTTAAAGCTAGGAATCACTTGTGGTTTGATATATGTGTTAAGTGTGCAGACTTAACAGAAAGTCCTAGTATATCAAACAGATTGAAAACTAAGCAAATTATGGAAAGTCCTAGTAGGTTGTGATGACTGGATACTAGGCAAAAGACTTGACAAAATAGGAGGACCAGACATCAGGCAGGAAGTCTAGGTGGGTCAGGAGACCAGACATCTGGCATGAAGACCTCTTGGGTCAGGAGACCGAACAACCGACATAAAGTCCAGCTGGGTCAGGGAGACCAAATAGCTAGAGGAAAGCCCTAGTGAGTCAGATCAGATGTCAAGTATGGTAAGTTCGACAGGACAGCTGGCAGGTAAGCCTCGAGTGAAAAGGTTAGGTCGAGTCTTCTATAGGGGGACAAAGCTAGGCGTCGATCTAACAGATAGTCTACATGGGATTAAGAAGTCGAGATCGAGCAGTATTACTACTGCTTTTGTGTTTTATACTGTTTGATTTGCTAATCTCATATTGCAGGAAACAATCGACTGAATGGAGTCCAGTTGACTGAAGTCTAGTCGACTGAATATCCAGTTGGCGAGATTAGCTGGTGATCGATCGAAGATCTAGTAGCCTAGATGGAAAGAGTTTCAATCGACTGGGGAGGTCCAGTCGACTGGAAAGACAAACTTCCCGATGTGGAGTCAGGTGTCTTGGAGTCGACTGGAACATGTCCAGTCAACTGGGAAGGCCAAACTACCATATCGACGGCTGATATGGAGTCGACTTGAGGGAATTCAAGTCGACAGGAAATGACTTATAAAAGAAATGCACAACTAGCTTTGAAGACAACTCATCTACTATGTCCAAGTGTTTTTACAATTGTTCTTCGTCCGCAGAAGCTACATCCCATTGCAACGACGCAACTCCAACACTCCGTGCCCTAATTCAATAGCTACTAAAGTGTCGGTATATTATATTTATTTTATTTCACTTTATGTACTTCATTTCAAAGAGAAGGTAGTGTGTTACCTATCTCTTAATCATTGTAAAAAAGTGAATCCCTCCGAAGTCCAGAGTTCTTGAGTCGGAGGGCCTTATAGTGCATTGTCAATCGATGTAGCTCTCGGAGAGCTACGAGCCTTGGAGTAGCAACCTGGCTTGTCACGCCCCGAGAGTATGCCAGCCGAAAATAATCGGACAACATCTTCCCTGAACGTGATACAATTCCCTAATATACATAAAGCCTTTCGCCCACAATCACATAACAAATATATGGACATAATCCATAAAACACAGCAGAAGATACTAACAAATAATAAAGATACAAATGAATCAACTATGCACTCCTGAGTGACTCTGACACAACAAGAATAATAATCGAAATCACGTCAAAAGTTAAATACATACAACACATCCGTAACCACAAATTCGGAAACGATATAGGATGAAATCCCAAAATAACAATCCAATAGAATACAACAATATGGAAATAATATCCAACCATTCGGTGTGAGATGGGATCAATTGGCGGAGCTCCGAACATCGAAGGAATCTTCTACTTACTACATGGGCGACATGAAACCCAGGGTCCGTGGTGGTGAGTATAAACTTAGGGGTAATATGTAGAGAGTGCATGAACAACATATAGGGATATAAAGATCAACAAGTATACATGTGAAGATCTACAGGTATACAGAATGAGTCCAATAGACATACAATCTTAAATGTAATAACAAGTCATCACAGTATAGTCATACTCAATGCATATACTAAACTGATCAACTGAACATGAAATAATATACTAACGTACCTGACGGTCTGCAACACCATAAGCTATATCATCATGAACAGGTATACAATAACATAACCCATATAACGTACAAGGTCAATCCCATATCTGACTAACACTCAGACATACGAACAATATATAATCACATGTAATAATAATCCGATCCATACTACACTATGACATGACGCTAATCAAATGCATACAATAGTCTGGACCAACACATATATCATGCTCAACACACAACAGTATATAATATGCAAATTACATATATCATGATGTACAAACATATGCAGCAAACAAATGCAACATCTCATAGGCATATGTAAAACATATATCGAACACATGCATACATATATATATAAAAAATACAAATGCATGGCCATGTCTGTGGACCCGTCCAACCACGACCCCAGAATGGCCAGGGTGGCACGACATGACTACTATCCCGACTCCAGCTACAACTACTCTCGAGTGGCCGAGTTGGGTAGTATGACTAGTATCTAGTCTCCATAGAGCTATATGCTACCCAAGGGGTCCCTTCTGCAAACGACTCCACCTACCACTACCCATGAGTGGCTAAGTGTTGCACGACAGGACAAGATGCATGCCACTCAAGCTACTGAAGGGTTTTGCTGATCGAGTCCGTGAGGGGAAACTTCGCTTTCCACTTCACCTCGGTAGCTTATCCATGGCGATCCCTTCGATGTCCCCAGATTAAAAAAAATTTAATCCTAGACAAAAGGGATTGCCCAAACCACCAAGTCATCGCCTTGCTATTCGTTTAGAGAGGTCACATGAACAAACTAGTTGTTCAAGAAACCATCCTCTATTCTACGAGTAGCCGCGGAATAGACGATGTCCGAATCACCGGTTTTCATGTTTATACTCAGGATCCAAGTATTATTTATCCATTTACAGATTTATAACATGCTTATAATTGAAAAACAAATACAAGCAATAAACAAAAGAAGGAAGTAGAATAGGTATACCTCTCGATCTTCTAATGTATAACCTTTCTCCTTTTGGACATCGTGTGGGCGACGATCTACCAAAAGTCGAAGCTCCTAGATCACAAATCATCCTTCATTGCTCATCCAAAGCAAGAGGAAGAATAGAAACAAGGTTCATCTCCTTCCTATAGCCAACCAACAAGCAACAAAAGAAATGCTTGCCGCCGGCCAACAAGGAGAAGGATATAATGGTGGAAATCGGCCAAGACACCAAGGGAAAGCCCTATATCTTGTTTCCACCACCCAAGGAGAAGGAGAAGGGGTCTTTGGATGCCACCCAAGGGCTGGGATAGAGCTGTGGGCGCCGGCCACCAAAGGATGAAGAAGAAAGAAAACTTTCCTTATTTGGTGCCACCCAAGCCTCCTAAACCCTAAGCTTCCAAACCCTAATCCTAGCTCTCCTTATGGCCTGCCATGGAAGAGGGGTAGAAGAATAGGATGAGCTCATGCCAAGGTAGAGAGGAGAATAATAGGGGCCGGCCAACCTTTGGAAGAAGAAGGAACACCTCCTTGAGTTGCCGCCCACCCCTAGCTCCCAAAACCCTAACCCTAGCCACCACTCCCAATCCTAATCCAATTAGGATTGGTTGCCACCCAAGCTAATCCCCATATCCATCCTTATTATTGCCTCCCACTTCATGACTCTATTTATAGAGTTGGGCTCAAGCCATGATTTAATCTCCTCCATTGGTTCTAGGGATTTAATCTCAACCGTCGGATCTAGAGATTTAATCTCAACCGTCGGATCTTAGAGATTTAATCTCTACCTATGGATCTTAGAGTTTTGTTTCTATCCATTGGATCTAAGCTTCATGAGGTGTAAATAGGCTACATTAGGGACCATGAGGAGGAGTTGGATCTTGGCCACCCATGGATCAAGCCCACATAAAGTCCGATCCACTAATGATGATCCAATCCACTAAAGGTTCATCATTGATCTACCTCACCAACCCCCATATGATAATATGGGCTCCATATATTATTTGTACATTTTTTCCCCATATTTAAGATCTCGAATGTCTGTCGATTTATTAATTTACTGACCATTAATTAATCAACATATAACTCCTTGAGTAGTACCACTCAACCTTTTCATCATGCCGGACCAAGTCCACTTGCAGAGTTTATATGATGAACCTTATGAGCTCCTCAAGGGGACATCATCATCCTAATATATAGGACACGGTTTCCTCCTATAATCAACGGCACACCATATAAATAATATCATCTCCCAACTTACCGAGTGTATCAATTTAATCTATAAATCTCGCCCATTGGTAAATCAAAGAGATGAGTTCCAAGTATATGTGCCCGTTATTATATCGGGATTAAGAGCATGTACTAAATAATATCTTAGGTCCGATTCGATTATGTAGTCAGCAATAAATCGAATCACCTCTAAGTCGGTCCTGCTCAATACACACAAAGTGCACTAGTGTGATTCTATGGTCAAGACAAACCAATACCAAATCACACTACAACCATTCCGATGGTTTGTCCAAAGTCATCTCGGTTGTGAGCCTTTACTTATACTTTTCAAGGGGCCGATAACATGATCTCCTGTGTGACACCACACACCATGTTATCTACAATGTAAAGTATTAGACAATATTGCATAACCATAAAAATATGCAAACAATGATCATGTGATTTTTATTTCAAAATAAAGATGTTCATACAAAAGATAGACTTTTCAGTATACATCCCTACAATCTCCCACTTATACTAAAAGACTATGCTGTCCTCATACTACCATACATCTGATTCTCCTTCCCTCCACATGCCTATCAAAGCTTTCTCTAGAAGGGACATAGTGAAAGGGTCTGCCAGGTTATCCTCTGATGCAATCTTGGCCACAGCAACTTCTCCTCTCTTTACGATTTCTCGTATCAGGTGGTACTTGCGCTCTATGTGTTTACTAGCTTTATGTGCTCGTGGTTCCTTCGAGTTTGCAACTGCACCACTATTATCACAATAAATTGTGATAGTTCTGGGCAAACCAAGAATCACATCCAAGTCCATCAGGAAGTTCCTGAGTCATACAGCTTCTTTGGCCGCCTCAAAGGCCGCCACATACTCAGCTTCCATGGTGGAGTCCGCCACGACCTTCTGCTTGACACTTCTTCATACAATGGCTCCACCTCCCAAAGTACACAAAACCTGAGGTAGACTTACTGTTATCCCTATCATATTGGAAGTCGGAATCCGTGTAACCCACAAGGAGTAATTGATTTTCCCGGTAAACCAGCATATAATCCCTAATCCTTCTCAGGTACTTCAATATATGCTTTTCCGCAGTCCAATGTCCCTGTCCTAGATTACTCTGATATCTGCTGACCATGCCCACAGCAAAGCAGATATCTGGTCTCGTACTGAGCATCGCATACATGAGGCTTTCTACTGCCGAAGCATAAGGAACCGCCTTTATCTCCTCTATCTCCTCAGATGATCTAGGACACATCTCCTTAGATAAAGGAACTCCATGCCTGAAAGGTAGAAAACCTTTCTTGGAGTTTTGCATGCTAAAACACTCCATAATCGTGTCTATGTATGAAGCTTGGGATAAGCACAACATCCTTTTCCTGCGATCCCTTATAACCTTGATCCCAAGGATGTGTCCCACCTCCCCCAAGTCCTTCATATCAAACTGTTTGGACAATCATACCCTTACGTCCGATAACACCTTGATATTGTTGCCAATCAACAAAATGTCATCTATGTATAGTACGAGAAATACCACTACATTTCCGTCACATCTCTTGTATACACAAGACTCATCCGGACTTTAAATAAATCCATAAGACTGGATCACCTCATCAAACCGGATGTTCCAAGACCTTGAAGCTTGTTTCAATCCATAAATGGACCGATTAAGCTTACATAAAAGATGCTCTTTGCCCTTAGCAATGAATCCCTCTGGTTGCTTCATGTAGATGTTTTTCTCAAGACGTCCATTAAGGAAAGCTGTCTTGACATCCATCTGCCACACCTCATAATCTATATGAGCTGCTATGCATAAGAGAATCCGGATAGACTTAAGCATGGATACTGACGAAAAGGTCTCCTCATAATCGATACCCTCTTTCTCAGTATACTCCTTCGCAACAAGCCTCGCTTTGAAGGTCTCAACCTTCGCATCTATTCCTCTCTTTCTCTTGTAGATCCACTTGCATCCAATGGTTTTTACACTATCGGGTGGTTCTACTAGCTCCCAGACCTGATTTGAATCCATAGATTCAATCTCAGCATTCATTGCACTTTGCCAAGATACTGCATCTTTATCTTGGATTGCCTCGTCATATGTCCAGGGATCAGGTTCATGTTCGCCAGGGACTAAATCAAAAGATTCTCCCAAGAACATGAATCTATCAGGTTGTCTCACAACCCTCCCACTACGACGAGGTATCACTTGTGTATCCTCTGTGACACGCGGTGTAGCGACATGTGGTATATCCTCTTGTATCGGCAGTACTAAAGAAGTGACTTCACCTTTTAACTCCTCCAGAACAATTTTACTCTTGGGCTTGTGGCTCATCACATAGTCTTCCTCTAGAAATCTGGCGTTCATTCTAACGATCACCCTCTGATCTCTAGGATTATAAAACAATCCACCCTTCATTCCCCTAGGATAGCCAACGAACATGCGTACTTCTGTACGAGGTTCCAACTTACCAGTATCTGCCTTCAGCACATGTGCTGGACTCCCCCATATCCGAATATGTCTTAGACTAGGCTTTCGCCCAGTCCACAACTTTATGGGAGTAGAAGGCACTGATTTAGATGGAACCAAGTTCAGAATGTACATCGCTGTATCTAGAGCATATCCCCAGAACGAATCTGGCAAGTCAGAATAACTCATCATCGATCTACCCATCTCCATAAGAGTCATATTCCTTCGCTCTGCTACACCGTTCTGCTGGGGTGTGGCAGGTGCAGTCAATTGGGATTGAATCCCAGCCTCTGATAAGTAGTTCCTAAACTCTCCCAAGAGGTACTCACCACCACGATCAGATCGTAGTGTCTTGATACTTTTACCTTGACGTTTCTCCACATAAGCCTTGAATTCTTTGAACTTGTCAAAGCATTCAGACTTGCGGCGTATCAGGTAAATGTATCCATATCTTGAGTAATCGTCTATAAAAGAAATGAAATACTCAAAACCACCTCTAGCCTGGATAGACATAGGACCACACAAATTAGAATGAACCAATTCTAACACATCTTTGGCTCTATACCCCTTGGCCTTAAAAGGCCTCTTGGTCATCTTACCCTCCAAGCAAGATTCACGGGTTGGGAGATCCTCCACCACTAATGAACCTAAAGGTCCATCAGCTATCAACCTTTGAATTTTGCTTAGGTTAATGTGACCAAGCCTAAGATGCCAAAGATATGTTTGGTTCATCTTCGAAGGTTTTTTTCTCTTATTGGAATTAGAAGATGAGTTATTAACTTCAATTTGCATCGTGGGAGGTTTTGGTTCAAGTGTGTACAAATTTCCTATCAATGCACCCGAACAGATAATGCCCCTATTCCTTCTTATAACAACTCTATCATTAAAAGAAATAGAATATCCATCCATAAACAATTTAGAAACCGAAATTAAATTATTTCTAAATAAGGGTACATAAAGGCAAATCTCCATAACCTAAGTTTTATTTATCTCAAGAGATAAATAAAACTTCTCCCACTGCAATAGCCGCCACCTTCATGGCATTGCCCCAAGTAAACGGTAATCTCCCCTTTAGTCAGTCGTCTGGTTTCCTGGAACCCCTGCAAAGTATTGTAGACATGATCAGTGGCTCTCGTATCTACACACTAGGTGCCAGTAGATAACACCGTTAAACATGTTTCAACGACTAGACCAAAAGATATACCTTTATTCTTGCGGTTGGGGCAGTCCTTCTTCCAGTGTCCAGTCTGCTTACAAGTGAAGCTGTTGCCTTTCGGCTTCTTCACTCCTCCCTGAGTACCTCCCACCGCCTTCGCCCCGGTTTGTTTCTTCTTCTTCTTGCCTTTCGGCTTAGAAGTAGAAACCTTCTGGGTCACCACGACATGCGCCTGAGCACTCTGACGAAATAGTCCCTCTGTCGCCTAGAGTTCTGTCAGAAGTTCCGCTAATGAATACAACCTCTTGTTCATGTTGTAGTTGAGGCGAAACTGCTCAAAACTCCTAGGTAGAGACTGGAGTATGATATCGACCTGGGTTTCCCCATCGATCTCAGCTCCTAGGACCTCTGGCTCATTCAAATGATCCATCATCTTGAGAACATGATCCCTCACGGGTGTTCCCTTGACCATGGTGGTCGTCATCAAGTTTCTCATGGCCTCTTGCCTCGCAGCCCGATTCTGGTGTCCAAAAAGCTCCTTGAGATTGAGCATCATATCATAAGCAGTGGACATGGCTTGATGCTGATTGTTGCAGTACATTTGACATAGATGCCAAAATGTAACACCGCGTCATCTCATCGGCCTTGATCCACTTCTTATAGCTCTCTCTCTCCTTTTGCCCAGAATTATCTGCAGGCTTGGGAGGGCACTCTTCGAGGAGTACATATTTGTATTCTTCAGCAGTTAAGACAATGTCTAGATTCCTCTTCCAATCTACATAGTTGGGTCCAGTAAGTTTGTTCTCTTTCAGTATCACAGCAAGTGGGTTGAAAGTCATTTTGAAAGAAAACCGAAGAATCACATAAATCAAAATATTAGATTTCAAAAAATTATTGATTCCTCAAACAATAAAATTTTAAAATCAACCAACACCTCAAAACACCGAGAATATCATATGCCACGATAGTGTGGACGTATACGAATTCTACATTTGTAAGAGGAGGTTTTACCCATTAATTTTACTATCTTGTCAACCTAACTTTTTGATAAGTAAAATTAATAGTTGGTTCCTCTTTGGCCCTACAAATAAAAGCAGTGACTCCGATGGGGAGGATACTTATATTTGTATCTAAGTGTTCACCATTACTCGGTACTAAGGTAATTATCTCGGGTTATGTGCCTTACGATGGGCAAGTACGCACGCTCCTTAATAATTTCCTATAACCATATTCGACCTTGTGATCCGCAAACAAACCCATCCGATGGGGAGGAAGGCACTCAGAGCCGACGCGCAAGTTTGTTTGCATCACTTGTCAAATCCTAATGGAGGTCGTGGGAATTTTAAAAAATTCCTTATCCCACTTAATAATTTGAAATTGAGGAATTTTCCTAGCCTACGACATGCATATCAAACAAAAAGCAATAAAAATGAAAAATAAATTATTTTCCAACTATTATGGCTTTTGTCTTCAATATGACTCTCGTCACATCGCCATCTCATCCGCTCCTCCTACGCCATGTACGATCCATCCGGAGATCCGAGCCGAGACTAAAACATATTTTAATTTACATCCATCAATCCTATACTCCACGAGGGAGTGTACATTAAATCTAGATCGAAAGTAAAATAAAATAAGGAGCGGCTAAACAATGTCGTATTTAATTTACCAAAAACTAAATACTAGCCTCGTCAACCCCGAGGATTCAACAAAAATAAATACTTACACACATACAATCACATACACACATATGGCCATAATAGTCGGATCTTATGCCTGCAACCAAAGAGTTAAACTACGCATATCCTACTATTATCCGACACATATAATATATGAAAAAGTGCATAAAAATTAACCAAATCCTAAACACACAAAACCGGAAACCTTGGCTCTGATACCAATTGTAGGTTTTGCCCGGAAGCTCTGATACCAATTGAAGGGTTTTGCTTATCGAGTCTGTGAGGGGAAACATCACTTTCCACTTCACCTCGATAGCTTGTCCATGGCGATCCCTTCGATGTCCCCGGATTAAAAAAAGTTTAATCCTTGACAAAAGGGATTGCCCAAACCACCAAGCCATCGTCATGCTATTCGTTTAGAGAGGTCACTTGAACAAACTAGTTGTTCAAGCGACCATCTTTAATTCTACGAGTAGCCGCGGAATAGACGATGTCCGGATCACCGGTTTTCATGTTTATACTCAGGATCCAAGTATTATTTAGCCATTTACAGATTTATAACATGCTTATAATTGAAAAACAAATACAAGCAATAAACAAAAGAAGAAAGTAGAATAGGTATACCTCTCGATCTTCTAATGTATGACCTTCCTCCTTTTGTACGTCATGTGGGCGACGATCTACCAAAAGTCGAAGCTCTTAGATCGCAAATATTCCTTCCTTGATCATCCAAAGCAAGAGGAAGAATAGAAACAAGGCTCATCTCCTTCCTATAGCCAACCAACAAGCAACAAAAGAAATGCTTGCCGCCGGCCAACAAGGAGAAGGAGATAATGGTGAAAATCAGCCAAGACACCAAGGGAAAGTCCTATATCTTGTTTCCACCACCTAAGGAGAAGGAGAAGGGGTCTTTGGATCCCACCCAAGGGCTGGGATAGAGCTGTGGGCGCCAACCACCAAAGGATGAAGAAGAAAGAAAACTTTCCTTATTTGGTGCCACCCAAGCCTCCTAAACCCTAAGCTTCCAAACCCTAATCCTAGCTCTCCTTATGGTTGGCCATGGAAGAGGGGAAGAATAATAGGATGATCTCATGCCAAGGTAGAGAGGAGAAGAATAGGGGCCGACCAACCTTTGGAAGAAGAAGGAACACCTCCTTGAGTTGCCTCCCACCCCTAGCTCCCAAAACCCTAACCCTAGCCACCACTCCCAATCCTAATCGAATTAGGATTGGTTGCCACCCAAGCTAATCCCCTCATCCATCCTTATTCTTGCCGCCCACTTCATGACTCTATTTATAGAGTTGGGCTCAAGACATGATTTATTCTCCTCCATTGGTTCTAGGGATTTAATCTCAACCGTCGGATCTAGAGATTTAATCTCAACCGTCGGATCTTAGAGATTTAATCTCTACCTATGGATCTTAGAGTTTTGTTTCTATCCATTGGATCTAAGCTTCATGAGGTGTTAATAGGCTACATTACGGACCATGAGGAGGAGTTGGATCTTGGCCACCAATGGATCAAGCCCACATAAAGTCCGATCCACTAATGATGATCCAATCCACTAAAGGTTCATCATTGATCTACCTCACCAACCCCATATGATAATATGGGCTCCATATATTATTTGTACATTTTTTCCCCGTGTTTAAGATCTCAAATGTTCGTCGATTTATTAATTTATTGACCATTAATTAATCAACATATAACTCCTTGAGTAGTACCACTCAACCTTTTCATCATGCCGGACCAAGTCCACCTGCAAGGTTTACATGATGAACCTTATGAGCTCCTCAATGGGACATCATCATCCTAATATATAGGACACGGTTTCCTCCTATAATCAACGGCACACCATATAAATAATATCATCTTCCAACTTACCGAGTCTATCGATTTAATCTATAAATCTCGCCTCTTGATAAATCAAAGAGATGAGTACCAAGTATATGTGCCCGTTATTATATCGGGATTAAGAGCATGTACTAAATAATATCTGAGCTCCGATTCGATTATGTAGTCAGCAATAAATCAAATCACCTCTAAGTCGGGCCTGCTCAATACACACAAAGTGCACTAGTGTGATTCTATGGTCAAGACAAACCAATACCAAATCACACTACAACCATTCCGATGGTTTGTCCAAAGTCATCTCGGTTGTGAGCCTTTACTTATACTTTTCAAGGGGCCGATAACATGATCTCCTGTGTGACACCACACACCATGTTATCTACAATGTAAAGTATTAGACAATATTGCATAACCATAAAAATATGCAAACAATGATCATGTGATTCTTATTTCAAAATAAAGATGTTCATACAAAAGATAGACTTTTCAATATACATCCCCACAGCTACCACTGCCTATAGTGGCCGAGCGCGACACATCCAATGCTCTGCCCTCAACTCTAATACCACTACCCCGAGTGGCCGGGGAGACAGGATGACTGACTACCCTCTCAACCACAAGGGAGACCTAATTGCCAGCATGCATGCAATGTAATGATGCATAGCTCCACACACATATCCTCGCAATACTCCCTATCCCACGGGGAGTCATGGTCAACCAAAAGTCAACTATGCAAGGACTACTAATCCACAAGACTCTCTCTATCACATAAAGAGTCATACACATCTGACAGTCAACTACGCTAAGACTTCCAGTCTGTAGCGAGATACTATCGACCGTCCATATAACCATACACAGACATACGATCCATAATGGATATACCATCACGCTAGGACCTCTAGTCCCTAGCCACATACTGACAACCACACACTTATCTATGCACAGATGACTAGATCCACCATAGATGCATAACTAATATGTGTATGATACCACAATCGACTCCATAATCTGATCCATCACCTAACCCTAGTGATGTGACCCGGTAACCCAATCTGAGTTCTCAATGGTAACCCTAATCACATGTACATAATTGAACATCTATCAGTTAACACACAATAGGGTTTGTAATTCATATCCGTGATAAATGAACGATGAACTATCAACAATATCTCAAAGGTCAAGGCTAAGTACAAGAACATGATAAAATAAGAGTGGATTTAAGATCAAAAGTAATAGCATAAATCCAAATACATGTACCAGATTCAGATCAAACTACCTAACCAGGGTAGATTTTACCCACCTGACACGAAGCTCATAATAGAATTCCTCAGTCGTGGAGTTGCTTCATATCCCAAACCTGCACATAATAGCAAACTATGATTAAGTACAAGCACCAAACGAATATACGAACTAACCACTACTTCGTTTCTATGTTCACATCCTTTCCTCGAATACGAGTCAACAACCTCGATTATCCCCATCTGATACACCATAACCAAACTTACAATAGATCACCATATTCCAGCTCTTTAACAGAACACAACAATTTACTTTACATTTCTTTATCCACCGAATAGATCACAACACAAACACCATCAAGGAAACACTAAACAACACCTAATCTATTAGATTCTACTCCAAACAGCCACCGACCGATGATCCATGGATAGACCCATCGGATCTCAATCAACCTTAACACCCAAAAAAATAATATAGCAATAACCATTGAAACAGCAAAGGAAAACGAAGCTTACTGGCCAAATCTTCATCGACAGCCACTTCCTCCTTTAACCTCTGTTCACCGATGAAATCCTAGCTCTAACACTGCCAAACACCCATCCAAACTTTACTACAATCCAAGCAACATCCGGATCTGCTTACCTTGCACAAGGAGATCCGACGATGGCAGAAATCAGCTGACAGTAGCTCTCGATCCAGCAGAGTGAAGCCGCTGCCATAGCCATCATCAACAAATCTTCACACCAGTGAGGATCGCCAAATCCGGGTCAGTTAGAGAATCACTCGTGGCCCGTTCCACGCACACCGTCCCGTTCACTTGCTAACTCTAGCGACGATCGGCATGGCAGCTCCCTAATCCGACAGATTTAAGCCGCTGCCGATCCAAACTCCCAGCCACTCATACTCCAGCTCGTCTGTGGAGACCATCGAGTCTTATTACCGCCGCTTGCAGGGAGGAAGAGTCGGCGAAGAGGAGCAAAGGAGGCGGATTGAAAACCACAATGAGAAAGGGGATGAAATCGCGCGACTATGGTGAGGAAGAACTCGCGGCTGGGAACTTTGAGGAATTAGAATCGGGATTTAAGACTGACCCAAAATCGCTTAGGCTAGCCCAAGTCTAACCTAAGGCTAACCTAGGTTTAACTCTATTGGGATGTATACTGAATAGTCTATCTTTTGTATGAACATCTTTATTTTGAAATAAGAATCACATGATCATTGTTTGCATATTTTTATGGTTATGCATATTGTCTAATAGATTACATTGTAGATAACATGGTGTGTGGTGTCACACGGGAGATCATGTTATCGACTCCTTGTAAAATATAAGTATAGGCTCACAACCGAGATGGCTTTGGACAAACCATTGGTATGGTTGTAGTGTGATTTGGTATTGGTTTGTCTTGACCATAGAATCAAACTAGTACTCTTTGTGTGTATTGAGTAGGATTGACTTAGAGGTGATTCGATTTATTGCTGACTACATAATCAAATCGGACCTCGGATATTATATTGTACATACTCTTAATCCCGATATAATAACGGGCACATATACTTAGTATTCATTTCTTTGATTTACCAAACGGCGAGATTTATAGATTAAATCGATAGGCTCGGTAAGTTAGGAAATGATATTATTTATATGGTGTGTCGTTGATTATAGGAGGAAACCGTGTCTTATATATTAGGATGATGATGTCCCCTTGAGGAGCTCATAAGGTTCATCATGTAAACCTTGCAGGTGGACTTGGTCCGGCATGATGAAAAGGTTGAGTGGTACTACTCATATAGTTAGATGTTGATTAATTAATAGTCAGTAAATTAATTAATCAATAGACATTCGAGATCTTAAACACGGGGAGAAAAGCTACATATAATATATGGAGCCCATATTTGTTAGGGCAATCTCTTGCCGTAATATGGTTTTGATGGTGTGGCAAAGGGTTTAAGTTAGTTTGATATGTTGATGTGATATGTGCGTTGAAGTCGTGCAGGACTTAGTAATTCGCACATGGAGCCGTGGCGAGTTTCACATCTCATGACTCGTGCCTTGAGTCGGTGAAGGATAGCTTTGCGGAAGCCGTGCGCTTGGAGCATCTGAGGGACCGCCGGACGAGAAGCTTGGAGTGAAGCCGGAGGAAGTAGACTTCGAGGCAAGAGACGCGAAGGAGCATTGCAGAGCCGTGCGCCTGATGCTGCCGAGGGACGTGGCCGAGAACGAAGAGAACTTCGAAGGCGAGGGACTCCGAGAGATGAGAGTGAGCGATTGTAACCCGGGGAAGGGTAGCTCTTAGGTGAAACTTGGCCATTTGGCCAAGTGTCGGATGGGTTTTCCCGACACCAGTCGACTGCCATGTCATGGCAGTCGACTGCTCTGAGTCGAGTGTAGTTCGACTGGTATACGACTGACTGGATTGTGGCCAGCAGTCGACTGCCATACGTGGGCAGTCGACTGCTGAAGGTAGCAGTCGATTGGTCAATAGGGTTTCGGCCACAGAACCGTTCGTAGCCGACTGGGCAGTCGACTACGGAGGCAGCAGTCGACTGATGAGGTCCATCAGTCGACTGCCAAGAGTTCTGTTGGACTACAACGGTCGGGATCCGACGTGTTCGGAGGTCGTTGTAGTGATGGCAGTCGACTGGTGGCGGCCAACGGGAAGAAATCAGCCCTCTCTATAAAAAGAGAGGGTGTAATCCTTTAAGAGGCTAATGCTTATGCTCCAAGTGATCTTCCTAGTGCCCCACAAGCTCTAAACTCTTCTTACTTGTTTTTACTTCATTCTATTTGTAAGAAGAGTGATCTTGATTGTAAAGGTTACCTCCACCTAGCTTGGTGCAAAGGAGAGACCAATAGTGATTGGATTTGGAGGAGTGATTCACCTCGGACGAATCGGGATCGTGGATTAGCGGCGTAGCCGTGAACCACGTTACATTCTTTGTTAGCGTTTGTTTTCTCGTATTTCTATTTGCTTGTCTTTATTAGTCTTCCTCTTGCGCTAATTAGTTTTGTAGACGAGCAAATACCGGCATCCAAATGCAAAGGGCTATTCACCCCCCTCTAGCCGGCCATACCGATCCCCAACAAGTGGTATCAGAGCCAAGGAAAGCTTGTCGAGGACTAACCGCCACAACAAGAAATTTTCGAAATGGCCGGCTCCAACATCCATCCTCCGAAGTTTGAAGGAGAATTCGCTTGGTGGAAGAAGCGAATGGAGGTATTTTTCGAAACGGATTTTGATATAATGATTACAATGGAATCCGGTTTCGTTTTGCCTAGGGATGAAGAAGGGAAGCCAATAGAGAAATCTAGGTGGACCAAAAGGCAAAGGGAAGAGCACCTTGCAAATTCAAAAGCCAAACATCATCTCTTCAATGTGCTCCCCCAACAAGAAATCAACCGAATAGGAGAATGCCTAAGTGCCAAAGAGATGTGGGAGAAGCTTATAGAACTCCATGAAGGCACATCCGAGGCCAAGCTAGCAAGGAGAGACCTCCTCCGCTCCCAACTATCCAATATAAAACTAGAAAAGGGAGAAAAGGTAACCTCACTACACTCTAGGTTTAAAGAAATTTTAATTGGGCTAACAAGTGTAGGTGAGAAGCTATCAAACCGGGACATGCTCATGAAGGCTATAGATGCCTTTCCCCGGTCCTCAAAGTGGAGCTCCATGGTGGATTCATTCTACATCTCCAAGAACTTGGAAGTAAGTACCTTGGAGGAATTTTTCTCAACAATGGAGCTCCACGAAACTAGGCTTGAGGGAATACAAGAGGAGCCTAGAATTCAACCCTCAAGAGGAGTAGCATTGTTGGCAAATAAGGGGAAGAAAAAGATGGAAATCACCTCCTCCTCCGATGACGAAGCGTCTTCCTCCTCCTCCATGGATAGCACCGAAGAAGCCTACATGGTAAGGAAGGTAAGACGTGCATTTAAGAATTTTAGATTTGATAAATCTCATGATAGGAATAGAAGACCAAGGGGGAAGGTCATATGCTATAATTGCTAAGGAGAGGGACACATAAGGGACAATTGTCCCCTCCTAAACAAAAGCAAAGAAGAGAAGAAAAAGAAAGAAGAGAAGAGGAAGAAGAAGAAGGGGAGCAAGAGAAAGGAAGAAGAAAAGAAGGCAAAAGAAAAGGGGAAGGCCAAAGCATTCAAGGCCAAGACATGGGATGATCCTTCCTCATCCTCCTCCTCATCATCGGAAGAGGAGAATGCCTTTGTCACCAATTTGGCCTTGATGGCCTTTGATGACTTGGATTGCTCGTCCTCCGAAAATGAAGGTTCAAGCTCAAGAGGAGAGAGCTCAAGTGAAGGGGGAGCTTCTACATCCTCCTCATCCGAAGAAGAAGAAGAAGATATGGAAACTATGGTAACGAAAGCTTCTCCTAAGAAAATAGTTTCCATAATTTCTAGTTTAACTAAGGACTTATTTGGAATGAAAAAGAAAAATAAATGCATGCTTGAACAAATTAAGGACTTAGAAAATAAGCTAGAAAATGCATGCTTAAATGATAATATTTCTTCTAGCTTAAATGATGCATGCTCACATGATTATATGCCTTTGGATGTTAATGATGCATGCATAAAGGAAAATAGGACATTAAGGGAAAAGGTAGATTATCTAACCAAAGCCCTAGAAAAATTCACAATTGGCTCCAACACCTTAAATATGATCTTAGGGAGCCAAAGAGCTAGTTTCAACAAAAAGGCCCTAGGCTACAAGGAAAAGAAAAATGAAAAGGCCTACAAATGCCTTATAGCTAGAAAACAAGATAAGAAGAAGGTAATAGCTAGAAAATGGATCCCCAAGGAATACTTAGTGAACCCAATAGGAAAGAACTTATTTTGGGTTCCAAAATCCATCCTTAAGGGTTAGGATAACCCTAGGGTAGTCAACCATATGGAATTAACCTATATCATATTTTGGTGGACTTAGGATGACGGGACAACATTTTTAGATAGTGTTGGGTGATGATAACGTACCCATAAATATGTAATAATGCTTAAATCATGATGATTAATGTAATTGCTATGTATGTTTTAAATCATGATTTATGATTTTGATATTTGGCATGTTATCATGAGAAATAGGTTTGAATCATGCTTTAGATGACACTTTGGTTATTATCATCATATAATACCTAATGCATGATTATAATTTGATGAAAACATGTATTTCATGATCATAATGTGAAATTAATTCATATATGTCATTATGATCATGTAGGTTGTTAGGTTGATACTTAACCATGATAGAATTGCATGAATATATTGGTTAAGTATATACAAATACCCCCTAGGATGCATCTCACACTCACTATAGGCTAACTTGATTGCAAACTTAGCATGGGTGAGATGTTAGGATGATACAAATGTCCACTAATGCCTATGGCATTTAGATGGTCATTTAAAGTATCAACATAGCAATAATAGACCAATCATGGGGAAGGCTTATGTTTAATTCATAGACATATTGCCCAAAGATCATGGTTGAATATTTCATATGTTTTCAAAACAATTTCTTAATCTAAAATCTATGTATTCATGTTTTGGAACAATTCAAAGCAAGACTAGGTGTTAAAATGGATACTAACATGCTCAAAAACTAGTGGTTTTTCAAGTGTTTGGATTTTTGGCAAATCTCAGAAAATATAATGATTTTTCATGAAAAACTATTTTTCCTTGATAGATATACTTAATAGAAATATGCTCCTCAAATTTCATGATTTTTCAAATTTTCTGTAATTTTTAATGCATTTCTGAAATTACTTTAAAATCGTAATTTCGAATCAATTGTGCTCATGATCGCCATACGATAGCGATCATTGCTCACTGAAAATCAGCCTGCAATCTTCTGATTTCAGATTTTAATCATGTTTTTGGTATTTTCCCTCCATTATACTTGATGCCATGAGCTTATAACTTAGTGTTAATCTTTTTGATGGTGTCAAAGGGGGAGAAATAATTTATGTTTAAGTTAATTATTTTAGGGAGAGAAATATATGATAGGGGGAGAAAAATTGCAATATAGAGTTTCATGGATTAAGGGGGAGTTGCATGTTGTTATATCATGTTTATCTTTACATGCTTTCTTACCTTAGAATTTATATCAAATGTTTTTACCTAACTTAAACGGATTGCCACACATCAAAAAGGGGGAGATTGTTAGGGCAATCTCTTGCCGTAATATGGTTTTGATGGTGTGGCAAAGGGTTTAAGTTAGTTTGATATGTTGATGTGATATGTGCATTGAAGTCGTGCAGGACTTAGTAATTCGCACATGGAGTCGTGGCGAGTTTCACATCTCATGACTCGTGCCTTGAGTCGGTGAAGGATAGCTTTGCGGAAGCCGTGCGCTTGGAGCATCCGAGGGACCGCCGGACGAGAAGCTTGGAGTGAAGCCGGAGGAAGTAGACTTCGAGGCAAGAGACGCGAAGGAGCATTGCAGAGCCGTGCGCCTGATGCTGCCGAGGGACGTGGCCGAGAACGAAGAGAACTTCGAAGGCGAGGGACTCCGAGAGATGAGAGTGAGCAATTGTAACCCGGGAAAGGGTAGCTCTTAGGTGAAACTTGGCCATTTGGCCAAGTGTCGGATGGGTTTTCCCGACACCAGTCGACTGCCATGTCATGGCAATGATCGCTTCCGAGTCGAGTGTAGTTCGACCGTATACGATCGATCGATTGTGGACAGCGATCGCGCCATACGTGGGCGATCGCTAAGAACATCGATCGGCTGGCGCGATCTGTCAATAGGGTTTCGCCACGAATCGTTCGTAGTCGATCGGGCGCGATGACTATGAGAGTAGGATCGGCTGATGAGGTCCATCAGTCGACTGCCAAGAGTTCCATTGGACTACAACGGTCGAGATCCAACGTGTTCGGAGGTCGTTGTAGTGACGCGATCATTGATCGAGGCCCGGTCAACGGGAAATTAGCCCTCTCTATAAAAAGAGAGGGTGTAAGCCTTTAAGAGGCTAATGCTTATGCTCCAAGTGATCTTCCTAGTGCCCCACAAGCTCTAAACTCTTCTTACTTGTTTTTACTTCATTCTATTTGTAAGAAGAGTGATCTTGATTGTAAAGGTTACCTCCACCTAGCTTGGTGCAAAGGAGAGACCAATAGTGATTGGATTTGGAGGAGTGATTCACCTCGGACGAATCGGGATCGTGGATTAGCGGCGTAGCCGTGAACCACGTTACATTCTTTGTTAGCGTTTGTTTTCTCGTATTTCTATTTGCTTGTCTTTATTAGTCTTCCGCTTGTGCTAATTAGTTTTGTAGACGAGCAAATACCGGCATCCAAACGCAAAGGGCTATTCACCCCCCTCTAGCCGGCCATACCGATCCCCAACAATATTAACTTATGGGTGTTGGTGAGGTAGATCAATGATAATCCTTTAGTGGATTGGATTATCATTAATGGATCAGACTTTATGTGGGCTTGATCCATTGGGTGGCCAAGATCCAACTCCTCCTCATGGTCTCTATTGTAGCCTATTAATACCTCATAAAGCCTAGATCCAATGGATAGAAACAAAACTCTAGATCCAATGGTAGAGATTAAATCTCTAGATCCGACGGTTGAGATTAAATCTCTAGATACGACGATTGAGATTAAATCCCTAGAACCAATGGTGGAGATTAAAATAAGGCTTATCCCTAAACACTATAAAAGGAGGCCTTAGGGTTGGCGTGGAGAGAAATTGGAAGCAAGGGGTTTTGGAGTTGGCGGCAAGAAGCTTGGAGCTAGGGTTTGGAGCTTGGCAACACCAAATAAGGAAATTCTTTCCTTGTCTTCTTCTTCTCCATTGGTGGCCGACGTCCATATAGCTCCTCTCCCTCTTTGGCTGGCGTCCAAACCTAGCTCTCCTCTTCTCCTTGGCCAGTGGAACCAAGGCTTAGGGTCCTCCCTTGGAGCTTTTGGCCGACATTCATATTTCTCTCCTTCTCCTTGTTGGCCGGCGGCAAGCAACTTGCTTGTTGCTTGTTGGTTGGCTAAAGGAAGGAGAAGGGTCTTGTTTCTATTCTTCCTCTTGCTCGGAACAAGAAAGGAAGGAAGATTGGTGATCTAGGAGCTTCAACTTTTGATAGATCGTCGCCCACAAGATGTCCAAAAGGAGGAAGGTCATACAATAGAAGATCGAGAGGTATAACACTTATCTATCTTCATATGTTATATGTTTGTAATTGTTTTTCAATTATATATGCATGATATATTCTGTTTTGTGGCTAATATAACTTGTACCCCGAACATAAACACAAAAGTCGGCGATCCGTACATCATCTATTCCGCGGCTATCCGTAGAATAGAGGTTGGTCGCTTGAACAACAAGTTTGTTCAAGTGACTACTCTAATCGAATAGCATGACAATGACAAGGTTTCTTGGGCAATCCCTCTTGGCAAGGATAAATTTTTTTTATCCGGGGACGTAGAAGGGATCGCCATGAACAAGCGACCAAGTTGAAGTGGGAAGCGAAGTTTCCCCTCCCAACAAACCCAAGCACCCCATTAAGCTTTAACTTTCCTCGTATAAACTCCCTTTTTGAATCCAGAAAATTTTCTGAAAATTCCACAAGAAAATTCTTAATTAGCGAGGGCTATTATTTTGTTTTATTATTATTTTTTTTTCGGTATCTTACATGGCTAGTGTTGTGAACCAAGTAAATCACTTGTCTTCTTATTTATTTAATTCCGCTGCATACTTTTTTGTTTCTACAGAAAAAGATAAAATAAGTTTTAATTTCTAAAGAAATTTATAACTTCTGAGATTCACCCCCCCCTCTCTCGGAACATTACGATCCTACAAACATTGACCTAGGGCCGATTGCACCAATATTCTCCCCCTTTTTTATGTTTGACAATACCTTTAAATTAGGCTAACCTATAAGCATGACTATGTCTTTTCTTATGACAAAGCATAATGAAGGTTTCATAACTTAAATCCTTCATTCTCCCCCTTTGGCACACATTAAAAAGTCTGCCAAGTTTTTCCATCTCTCATCTTTTAATGAGATCCTTCATTCTCCCCCTTGGTCCAAAATCATCTCACATGTCTTAATTCTGCTTAGTGATAATCCCTTATCACTATATGCTAGGCAATTCTTCACTCTCCCCTTTTTTACCCTTCATCCATCATCCTCTTTATGGACAAACTCCCCCTAAAAGCTTACACCCCCTTGACCATTGTACCAACAATATCCTTGAGAGTTCCTAAGCCTAAAGAAAATATAAACAATAAAAAATAAGGGTAAAAATTCAAAATTGAACTTGAACTTCTCTTAAAATTTGACTCTTCACCCCAATTAACTCTCCTATTCATTTTCAATGAACATCTCACCCTTCCAATGCTTCTCTAAGCATATCATAGGATTATGAGTGGATAGGATACTTAGGGGTGCTAATAAATAGCTTAACACACCTTGTTCAGTCAAAAATAGACCAACAATCGATAAAAATCAATGACCAATCGACTGCGACTACCATTAATTGATTGTTCCATGCATTTGTCGACTGGAGTTTGATTTTCCAGAAATTCGACTTTTAGTTTTGATTTTGAAAATACATAAGTAATTATATGTTATTCGAAAAATCTTTAAACTTTATACGTACAATACTTATGTCAAACATTATAGATGAAAATAGTTTTATATTAAAATACCCATTAATTTGAAATATTGTTACAAAGTTTAAAACCATTGAAAACTTCAATGCTTTTGCCTAACTTATATCAATATTCTCAATGGTGATTTCTATCAATAGATAGACTTCACTAAGGTTTTCTAAAATAATTTTTAAATCTCATTTTCAGTCATGGTCTATGAGCTAAGTATACATGACTTGTACACTAGCTTTCCCCATGATTTGTACATATGATTGGAAGAGTTTGAGGTCATTTTAATGTACCATATAAGCACATCCAATCTAACTCAATTTTCTTAATATCTCACATGTGTCTAAGGTATATCAATACACACACATGTCTTCCTAAAATCTTTCTGAGAATTGGTTTTGACTTTTTGATAACCAAAGGGTCATGCATTGTTATCTAGGCATATCCATTTGATTCCTTTATCTAGGACATCGAATAATATCATTCAACCTTAAATTAAATTTTAATAATCTTAATGTATGAATTATGATCATGGCATATATAATTTTCATAATTTAAAATATTTTCCAATGATGCATGATGTCATAGCATGATATAGATAAACTTAAGTATTAGCATGACTTATTAAATAATTAATCTAAGTATTATCATGACATTTTAAATAATCATATGAAGCAAGATGTCATGACATGGATTATGGCAATCAAGCCATGGCAAATATATAATATCAAGGTATAAAAATACCTAAATTTTAAATATAATCTCCATTTGCTAAAATAGCAACTTTACCAAATTGACACCTAACTCCCATGAAGGTACCAAATCCCCAAATTTTGGCACACCATACATCTAATCTAAATGTGTCAATTTTGATAAAATTTTCATCTTCTATTAAATAAATTTACACATCCTAAAGTCTTTTAGGATATATTTCTTATCTCATTTCCATGGTATCACATTACCTTGAAAATGCCCTAAAGTGTCAACTCTACCATGGTTAGGTTAACTACCCATCCATTCAAGGTTGACACACTCTAAACCCATTTAGTGTGAAGGGTTCACACTCCTAGGAATCCAATACCTATTGTAGCTCCTTGGGTTTACAAGGTACTCACTAAGAATAACTTCTCTTAGTACCTTTCTAATGACCCTCCTAGGCTTGGAAGTCTTTGTCATTTTGGTCTTATGAGATATCTTCCCTTGTAACTTTCTTAGTGACTTTGCTAGTTTTCTTTGAAACCTTAGTCACTCGACTCTTACCATGGTCAACTATAGGAATGACTTCCCTTGTGACCTTGGCTTTCCTAGACCTAGGATTGGTTCCATAACTATATGGAACACTATGGTAAGAGGGCTTGTTCCCCTTGGACTTAAGCTTGCAACCCAAAACTTTCTTGTCCTTAGTTGATTCTTGCCTACCAAAACCAAGGTTTTACCCATTTGACCCTTTAATCATGTTTTCCATCTTTTGAAGGGTCTTTTCTAATTTCTCAAGATTTGACCTCATAGCTTGATTTTTTACTTCTAGCTTCCCAAATTTTGAACCTCCATTATACTTTTGCACATTCTTCTTCCTCTAAGCATATGTCTATTTTTCTTAGGGTTTTTGCCTAGGTTGTTTTCATCCTTAGGTGAACTTGGTCTACCTCTAATATTTTCCTTAGTTAGAGTGGTTCTAGAATTGCCCTTAATCCTATTTTCATAATGTTGAGCATTTAATTGGTAGAATTTATTTCTATCATGCTTTTTATAATAAACAATTGTAAGTAAATTTTTACATGATACATTAGGCCTTACTGTAGAAGCTCCCCCTACATTTGAACTCCCTTCTTTATCCTTGGTTGGGTGCCTCCCCCTAGGATATTGGCTCCGGTAATGCACATTTTGATTGCACAGGAAGCATACCATGTGTTCCTTGCCTTTTTTGTATTGGGGTTCCGACGTCCTTGGTCTTCACTTTCATCATTGGAGCAATTTGAGCCTTCATCTTGGCTCTTTTTGGACACTTGCTCAAGTAGTGCCCTACCTTCCTACATTCAAAGCTTGTTATGTAATTTTTATTTTTATTGACCATGCTAGAATTACCTATAGGGGAATCTTGAGCTTCTCCTTCATTTCATCTAGATTTAGAGAGTTTCTCCATTTGCTCTTTCTCTAGTGTTGAAGACCTAACTGTAGGGATCTTATGCGAAAAACCCATCACAAAACGAAGTAGAAATTGGATCCCTCCATAGATCCTTGTGTATACACAATACTGATTGTTCTTACAACTGTATCTAGTTGAGAGATTACCCTTGATGTGTAGCCCTTTGAAATCCTGACAGTAATTTTTCAAATGGATCTCAGCGTGATTAGGATGGTCGCGCCTCTATGGTATCCACTCAAACACTCTCTTTAGAGAAGAAAAAGAATCCTTTGGTTGTGCTAGCAACCCCACAAAAGCTTTTGGCACCCAAAAGGAGAGGAAAATCTACTCGGCCAAGAAGATGAGAGGAAGAACTTTGAAGAGGTTTTTGCTAACCTTTTGTATTCCCTCTTCAATGCATGATTATTCCACATTAATCACGCATAATAAATTCATATCCATTCATGATTAATCCACAATTAATCATGCATGATGAATCTGTAGGATTGAAAAAGAGCGCTAGAGGAGGGGGTGAATAGCATGCGACAAATCTTTTCGTTCGTTCGATTAAAACACTAGTAAGAGTAAATTGCACAGTGGAAAAGTAAAGTACACCAAAAGGTTTTACTTGGTTCACAACCTACCGATAGCTAATCCAACGCCCTTACGATCCGAGATCGTGTACGGAGGGCAAAGCACTAAACTTCTCCTCCTTGTTGGAGGTAGGAGACACGAATACACGAAAACAAAGCTTAAGGAAGAGGGACAATCCCACCTCTCCTCTTAAGGAATATACAATGATAAAGAAGAGAAGTACAAACAATTTAATTGAACTCTAAGAAAGCTTTTACCTATGACAATCTGGTCTTGAACTTGTATTCATGTCATCAGCGTTTCGGTAGTGTTTCGGTGTTGTAGAGGCGTTGTAGAGTAGCGACGTTGCGGGATCACTTTGTAAGCACTTTAGATGACCTAAAGGGGTGACACCACCCTTCTTTTATAGCCTTGGAAGCTCCCCAACGTTCAGTTCCAGCTCATGGTCAAAGAACCTCATCTTCCCAAGATAAGTTGAGCTTATCTTGACTTTCCTCAAGGTGGGTAGTTTGAATGGCAGTTGACTGATGAACCCTAACAGTCGACTAATGCCATCAGAAGTCGACTGCCAATAGCCAACAGTCGACTGTCAAGTTGTTTACTCCACTACATCAATAAGTTAGCTCGAAATGAAAACAATACAGGTGAATTCGGTGACCACTCACCGTCTGATCTCGACCTAGACCTTCCACGGGAAGTCTTAGTCGGATTGCCGCCTAAGGATGTCCCCGTACGGAGGACCCGACCTTACATTCACTCACACATGAGCTTATCTTAGGTCCTTTTGTTACTTGCAGATTTGCTTCAGGTCTTCACCTGTATTCTTCGGCTCCCTCCGAAGTTCTTCCGGTGTCGCCCGACCACCATGGTTTCCTGACTCGAGATTCTCCGAGTGTCGCCGACCTTCAGCTAAGCTTAACCATTCTTGCACACTTAGTTCAACTCATTAGACAACAATATGACCTTAGCTTTGGGTCTTTTCCATAATCAAAACCTAGGTTCGATTATCTGGTGCCTACTGCACCAACAATCTCCCCCTTTTTGATCTATGACAAACCGACACAAAGTTAAGGGAAAAATTAATTCATAAGAGTGAATTAAGTTAGTAAAATGATTATTATGAATATGAAATAAGCATAAATGCATGACTTAGTAAGTTAGTGCGAGTAACTTAGTAAGTTAGCATAAAATAGGAGTATAAGTAAAACTCTTTTTCAAGTCCTCCCCCTTGAGGTAACCTCCCCCTTGACCTTAGGTGAGTACTTGAAAAAGGATCTTAGCTCTCCCCCTTAACGTTTACAACTTAAAAAGTTAAGTAATCAAGATTACTTAAGGCTAAGTTAAGTTTAAGTTATCAAAATATAATTTTTTGATCCCTTAACATTGGCCTTTTTCTCCCCTTGTTGCCATTAAAAAAATTTAAGTTAATAAGTTAAGTAAGTGTCACTTACATAACTTTGACCTGATAGTTTTAAGTTTAGATTTAAGATAAGTTATCAAAAGAAATTTTTTGATCCCTTAACTTTGGTCTTTTTCTCCCCCTTTTGCCATAAATCGAAAAGTGTGTGGGGTTTATAGAAAAAATGTTTTTTCGAAACATAGTGATTATGTTTTGTAAGTCAAAGCATGTTCCTATTAGATTATGAAAATGGTACTTTAAACATAAGTTCAACTAATAGAATGTTCAACTCTATTTGACTTGATTGATATAAAATGATCAATAAGTTCTGATTAGAGTTGGTTAATTTAGATAATTATACTACATGGTTCATGTCGATGCACTAGATCTACATATGGAACAAGGAGTGAGGTCCTAATAGTGGCTAAGTACACAAACACATTAGTCCTATGTGTTGTGAAATGTATTGGCTTTTTAAATCTATAGGTGCATACTTTCTAGGGTAAGCCCTAAGCTAGTTCCATTTTGTATGAAAAGTAAAAATAAAATAGAGTATAACAAAAATATAAGTTTTAAGTCCTACTCTATTACGCTTATACCTAATTTTCGTCTAAGCTGATTAAACTCTACTTCGGGTAAAGGTTTGGTAAACAAGTCTGCTAGGTTTGATTTGGACTCCACGTATTCGAGTTGTATGGTCCCGTTAGCTACATGTTCTCGAATAAAATGGTGTTTGACTTCTATATATTTGGTTCTAGAATGACAGATTGGGTTTTTGGTTAAATTAATTGAACTAGTGTCGTCGATGTAAATTTTAGTGTTGTTCAAGTTCAGCTTAAAGTCTTGGAGAGTGTGCTTCATCCACAAGAGTTGTGTTGCACACTCACCCATCGCGACGTATTCATCTTTAGTGGTAGATAAGGCAACACAGTGTTGCTTTCTACTGCACCAACTCACTAGACTCGAGCCGAGAAAATGGCAACACCCACTCGTGCTCTTTCTATCGAGTTTACTACCAGCATAATCCGAGTCGGAGTAGCCGATTAGTTCGAATTGGTTAGATCTAAGGTACCAAATTCCTACGTTTAGTGTACACTTTAGATATCTAAGGATGCATTTAATTAATGTTAGGTGCGACACCTTAGCACAAGTTTGAAATCTTGCACACATACTCACTGCGAATAGTATGTCACGTCGACTCGCAGTTAAGCATAGGAGACTACCTATTGCACTCCTATAGTATTTTAAGTCTATTGGTTTTCCTTCTAAGTCGTCTCCTATATTAACATTTATAGCCATTGGTGTATTAATTACCTTAGCATTATGCATTCCAAATTTATTAATTAATTCTTTAGCATATTTATGTTGATGTAGGTAAATTCCTTCCTTAGTTTGTTTAATTTGTAGGCCAAGAAAAAATGTTAATTCTCCTACTAAGTTCATTTCAAATTCACTTTCCATTAGTGAAATGAACTCATTTAGTAAAATCGAGTTGGTTGTTCCAAAGATTATATCATCTATGTATATTTGGGCAAAAAAAATTTCTTTACCTACGGATTTTACGAAGATAGTTGGGTTGACTAAGCCTTGGATAAACCCTTTAGACTTGAGATAAATTGAAAGCCTTTCATACCAAGCTCTAGGAGCTTGTTTTAGTCCATATAAGGCTTTCTTAAGTATTAAAACATGGTTAGGTTTGTCTAAATTTTCAAATCCTAGGGTTGGCTAACGTAGACCTCTTCCTTAATAAAACCATTTTAAAACGCTGACTTCACATCCATTTGAAATAATTTGAAACCTCGATGTGCAGCGTATGCTAATAACATTTTGATGGATTCTAGTCTAGCTACAGGGGCATAGGTTTCGTCATAATCTAACCCTTCTACTTGACTAAATCCTTTAGCGACTAATCTTGCCTTATTCCTAACTACTTCTCCTTTATCATCGAGTTTGTTCCGGAATATCCACCTTGTTTCAATGATCGATTTATCTTTACGTGGTGGTACTAATTCCCAGACATCACTCCTAGTGAATTTAGCTAGCTCTTCTTGCATAGCTATAATCCAATCGAGATCAAGAAGAGCTTGTTCAATTGATTTAGGTTCAATTTTCGAGATTAATGAGATTTGACTATGGTTTCTATATGATGCTCTAGTTCAAACCCCTAGGTTGGGATCACCTATTACTTAATCAATAGGATGATTCGAGTGTAACCTAGACTGACTTGGGTTAGAATTTATACTAGACACATTTTCATGATTAGATTCTGGTTTAGTATGAATTGGTTCATTAACTGTATCTATTTTGCATTTCGTGGGTGCGTCTCCTTCATCGAATACTATATTAATGATATCTTCAATTTTTGGGTTTCATTATTATAGACCCTATAAGCTCTACTTGTGGTTGAGTATCCTAGGAATATTCCTGTAGTTATTTTAGAGGTAAATTTTTCTAGGTAGTCCTTAGTATTTAGGATATGTACCTTACATCCAAATACCCTAAAGTATTTCATGTTTGGTAATTTTTCATAATAGATTTCGTATGAGGTTTTAAGGTGTTTTTTAGCTAGTAGGATTCTATTTTGGACATAGCACGCCGTACTAACGGCTTCTGCCCAAAACTTATTAGGAAGGTTGTACTTGTTTAACATGGTTCTAGCGGCTTCTTGTAGGGTTCTATTCTTTCGCTCGACTAGACCATTTTGTTGTGGGGTTCTACGATAAGAGAACTCATGGTGGTATCTGTTTAGGTTATAGAAGTCGGTGAACCTATGATTTTCGAATTCACCACCATGATCGCTTCTGAGTCTCTTAACCTTATGGTTCTTTTCATTTTCTATTAACATGCATAAGTTGGTGAGTTGTTCTAGGGTTTCACTTTTGTGTTTTAGGAACCTAACCCAAATAAACCTAGAGTAGTCTGTTGGAGTTGATGTTCTAAACTATGTTTTGGTGTTTGACAAACGTTTAAGTAAATAAAGTTTTAAGTGTCTAGGCAAGTGAGAAATCCAAGGGTGGACCTTGGTGAAAAGTCCAAGATGGTTAATTCCTTAGCAATTGGAAAATTCCAAGGGAGGACCTTGGTGAAAAGTCCAAGATGGGTAATTCCTTGGCAGATGAGAAATCCAAGGGTGTACCTTGGTGAACAGTCCAAGATGGTTAATTCCTTTGCAGTTAGAAATTCCTTGCGGAAGTTGCAAGGTGAAAAGTCTAAGAATGCCTGGAGGCCAGAGTCTTGGCAGGTAAAGGGTCTCTGGGTAGAGTCTTTGCTAGGCGTGTTTCAGTCTTAAAGTCGACTGAAACAATGGGTCATAAGGACAACAATGAGTTGACACCTCAATTGTTTCCCTCACTACATTCATTAGTTGAAAAATTTGCCGACATCCAGGAACAGTCGAGTCAGCGCCTCGACTGGACAAGGAAGCGGTCGAGGGAGTGCCTCGACTGAACTCGTGTAGCAGCTAATGGAATTGTTGTAGGACGAGTGGCAGTCGAGCCAGCACCTCGACCGACACTTCAACTGAGGCAGTCAAGGTAGTTCCTCGATTGATCCTGAGCTGAAGGAGATAGACGCAAGTCACGCTTGATCGATCCGAGGCGCCGACTAGCCTCCGGCTAGCCACGGATCAAGCAAGGAGTTTTGACTAGCGCCGACCGTCGCCGGCAAAGCGGAGAGAAGAGAGTGAGCTTCGACTGGCATCTCAACTGTAGCAGAAGAAACCTCGACATTTAACATGATCAGTCAAGCCAGCGCCTCGACTGGCCTTCAGAAAAACTGCACAGACACAAGGCAAGCTTAATTGTTGCCTCAACTGTTGGGAAGCGGAGTCGTGATTCCGATAAGAAAATTGTTAGTGAAAGCCCTAGAGTCAATCATGTGATGATTATTGTATGGACTTTATTGTATCATATTCCTATTTATAAAGGCATGGTTATTATATTTACTTGTATTGGTGCTAAATAACTAAATATAATAATGTCCTTGAGTAGTAGGTTCTTATCTATATCAATCGATTGGTTGAATCGATAATGAGATGATATAGAGAACACTACTCTTAATCATTCCTAGTCAAGTATTAACATTCAGGGATAATGTTAATGCATAGAGACTAGCATGTAGGTCAACACGATGACTTGATCTCACAAGTCATGGATATGAGATATCAAGTTGACACATGGGTATGCATTGGAGAATGTATACTGAATGACCCACCATGAGAAAGTATCATGGATCGTTATATGAGTGTCATATACTCTCTCATGTGGCTATTAGTATGACTATTAGTCCTTAGACCTGAAGTCACCATGGTTCCCTACATAAGGAGTTGCATACTTTGGCTTCGTCAAACGTCACCCGTAAATGGGTGGACTATAAAGGCGATTACTGGGTATGTGATAAATTATGCGGAGGGATGTGAGTGATGTAGATGGGATCTATCCCTCCTATATGACAGAGGTGACATTGATATTCTTGATAGAGTGAGACAACGAAGTGCATGGTTATGCCCAAATGAGTCAATATGAGATATTGAGCTCATTTTATTAGAGTGAGTCTACTTAGAGTTCAAAATATAGATTGTACCGAGGATGACACGGTCTATGCCTCAATTGGTCAATCTAGATGTCAAGGATAGAGGGACATTGTCACATATTGTGAGAGTCACAATTAGTAGTCACAAAGGTGATGTTGGAGCTCAACATTCTTGTAACTTGGGTAGCAATGATGTGTTGCTAGATACCGCTCATTCCTTATGTTCCTAAATCGGTTTAGGGACACTGCCAACGTTATAAGAACTTATAGGGTCAGACACAAAGGGCAATTAGATGGAGATTAGGTTCATATGATGAACCATGAGGATTAGGTTAATAGGATGAACCAAATTGGATTAAGAGTAATCCAAATTAGACTAATTGAGTTGGACTCAATTTGATTCAAGTGTTGAATGAGCCTAATTTAGATTTGATTCATCAAATCAATTTAAATTAATGGATAGAGATTCATTAAATTAAATTGACTTGAATCAAATGGTTGGATTTGATCAACCATGGGAGATAATAGGTCATGTTTGACTTGACTTGAAAGGGAAGATGAAAGGTCATGTTTGACTTGACCAAATGCCATGTCATGATGATGACTTGGCATGGCTGGCCAATGATGATGCTCCACATCATCATTGACTTATCAATTGGTGTCACCTCATGAGGGAGACCAAGAGCCATTGACTCTTGGAGTTACATGCATGCATGTAACCCCCCAAGTCATGAAGTGGCCGACCACTCCATTATATGGTGTAATTGATTTTGGTGAGTTACTCCAACTTCATCTTCTTCCTTGGATCATCCTCTCAAGCTCCCCTCTCCTCCTTGGCCGAACCATCCTAAGGGTGCTAGCACACTCAAGGTTGTTTTTTCTTCACCTATTGCTTGTGTGGATACCAATAGAGGAGTGTACACTTAACACTCTAGAGTTCCGGCAAGTTATTTGGACGATCGGGATTTGTGAAGGGCGTCGCATCAAGGGTAACACTCTCACCTTCTAGATCTAAGGTAGATCTAGGTTTACTTAGCACATACATGTTTTTATTTTAATATATCTTCGCACGGATCCATGGCCGGACTTCCAGGGTTTCCGCAATGCAAAAAGAAGTTTTTGCGGCTCGGAAAATCCAACAGTGCTATCAGAGCCACGTGCGAAGCATGTATGTGTTTCATTTTTATAGTTTTTGTATTAGATATAAAAATTACAGATTTTTATTTTTCTGTAAATTTCCTATTTTTATCAAATTTTTGGGTATTTTTCTCCAAGAGTCGAAGCAACGAGTGTTAGGACACTTATAGGCTTCAACCATCGAGAAAAACTCATCGAAACAGTGAGTTCTCGCTTTAGGTTTTTGGGAAAGTGACTTAAGTCACTGTAAGATCATAGTAGGGACACTCGCAAAGTTTATTTTGCGAGTAGGGGCGCTGCCCCTATCCCCGAAATGGGCCTTGTCCCGCGATCGCGCCCGTAAACCGCTTAGCGGGACCGTTACGGAGAGGTGACTCATAAAATTGAAATAAAATAAGAAAAATTATAGAAATTTTCTGTAAAAATACATAATTTAGAATTATGTATAATTATGTGATTGACATGGCCCAAGAAACCCAATATGATTGGATGTTAATGTGTTGTAATTCATAATACGACCTGCGTGCCGTTTTTGTGGTTGTGCGTATTGTATAGTGTATGCGACCTGCGCGTCGTGCCTCTTCTTTTGAAATTCTAGTTGTAAATAGTTTTAGACTCAAATGTAACTCGAGTTTCATATTTTTAATGTACAAAATGGAGCGGTGGAAAGTCCACATGTAGACGAAGTTACGAGAAGGGTGTCGACGACACATGGCGGTCAAAGGACGCGCTTGGAGAAGCCGCTAGCCCTAGGTTGACCGTCCGATCTTCTCATTGGCTTGAGAAGATCGTAGTAGGGCCATGACCACATCGCAGTTAATTTTATATATATATATATATATATATATATATCTATATATATATAGATATATATATATATATATATATATATATATATATATATATATATATATATATATATATATATATATATATATATATATATTTGATTTTGCTTGTATGTATGTGATGCATGCTAGTAGAATAATGCTTGTATGTATATGATGCATGCTAGGATATTTTTCTTGTATGTATATGATGCATGCTAGAATAATGTGTTGGTGCAATCGGCCCAGGTCACGATTGACCAGGACTCGAGTTTGGCTCGAGTGATGTTTTGATGTGTTTTGATGTTTCGACAAAAACATATGACAATATAATTGTCAAGGAAAGTCCAAGCATGGGTCTTGGCAAATGGAAAGTCCAACATGTGTTGGCAAGGAAAGTCCAAGCATGGGTCTTGGCAAATGAAAAGTCCAACATGAGTTGGAAAGGAAAGTCCAAGCATGGTCTTGGCATGGAAAGTCCAACATGGGTTGGCATTTGAAGTCCAAGGGGATTAATATTGGCGGCGTAAAGTCCAAGCGGTAGTCTTGGCAGCATAAGTCCAATGGTTGGCGGCGTAAAGTCCAAGCGGAGTCTTGGCGGCGTAAGTCCAATGTGCCTTGGCGGTGTAGACACCGTTAGCATGACATAGCCGACGGAAGCACCTGAAGGCTAGCGCGATGGATGAACAAGTCATGGATGACTTGGAGAGGATCGAGGCGTGAGGCGATGGAGGTGGCTAGAAGGCTTAGGTCTAGGCTAAGGGTGGTCTAGCAAGTATGGGAACCATATTTGGGTTAAAACCTCATGTTTGAGGTGTGCCCGGTCATTGTTGCCATGTGGCGGTCGGTGGACAATCGCAACTAGGGTTTATTTGCGGGTTATGGCCTAGATCATTGCCATAGGTTGTTAGTCGGTGATGGCTCAGCGATCATTTGATCGGTCGTGGTGCTCCTCGTATTTCGCACGGTAGAATGGAGTCAAGACTCGACTAGTCGAGTGAAGGCTCCATCAGTCGACTGATGGTCATGATCGATCGATGAAGGTTCCGCTGACTTATCCAAAGATGGATCTAGCCGCTGTCTCTCGACAGCGGTGGCATCACGATCGATGGTCCCAATCGGCCGATCGATAGACCTTTCCAAAGACAAAGTTGAAGCTTTATAAGGAGCTCGTGATGGAGGATTTTGTAATCGGTTCTTGAGGGCTATTGGGGCGATTTGTTGGTGCAAATCAGGTCTCCAAGTGCAAGCAAGCAACCAAGCATTCAAGCAATCAAAACAAGTGTTGTAAAGTCTTTTCTTTACTTGTATTTCATATTCATTATTGTAATTGCTTGTATTTGTATCTTATTGTTGTAAGATTACTTGTAAGGAGTTTCTCCACCCTTGACTTGTGTCAAGAAGGAGTTTTATTGGTTAGTGGTGTTTGTGGCATCGCTAGGGTTCGTACGAACCCAATCCATGGAGTAGGAACCAGTTCGGTTCCGAACCACGTTACATACTCGTGTTAGCGTGTTGTTCATTTCGTTATTGTATCATTTCTATTTCCGCTGCGTACTAACTAAATTGTAGACACGGACGCGATCGATTTCCGACATCGCACGAAAGACGCTATTCACCCCCCTCTAGCCGTTCCAATATTCCTACCAAGTGGTATCAGAGCCCGGGGATCTTCTACGGATTAACAACTGGGAGCTAAGGCAAAAGGCTAGAGGGTGAAGATGGAATTCCAAGACAAGCTTGGATGGGAAATCAACACCCCACCTCCATATGATCCAGAAGATTTTCCGACATGGAGAGCAAGAATGGAAACATTCTTGATGATGAACATAGAGGATTGGTTCATCCTCATTGAAGGCCTTGAACCCCCTAGGGATAAGAAGGGGAATGTCCTAAAATTGAAAAAGTGGACCCAAGAGCAACGCCAAAAGCTCAAGACCGAAGTTAAGGTAACGAAACTTTTGGAAGATTTAATCCCTAATGATGTTTTGTGCAAGCTAGGGGATTACATGTATGCCAAGGAGCTATGGAGAAAATTGGCAAGATTCCATGAGGAGAGTTCATCCTCAAGTGAAAGTGAGGAATCGGAAGTTGAGATGGAGTCAACTTCCGAATCGGAGAAAGAAGAAGTAGAAGAGGTGGAAGAAGCATCTACTCCTAGGATTGAGGAAGAGAGACCATCCTCTACACCGGAGCAACCTCAAGAAGAGCTTTCAACATCCGATCAAGATGAGGAAGCTCAAAATTCAACTCCGGCACCCACCACTACCCTAGGTAACTCAAACACTTTACTTTCAAATAAAAATCATATTATGTGCTTTGAGTGTAGGGAGTATGGGCATTACAAGAGCAAATGCCCAAAGAGGATCAAGAAAGCTCCTCCGACACCTAAAAGTCAACAAAAGTCAACGAACACCAGTTCTCCAAGTCAAAAGAGCAAGGAGTATGTCATTTGCTTCAAATGCCGACTACCGGGTCATTACCGGAGTCAATGCCCAAAGAAGAAAGGGCAAGAAGGAGCAACACAAGTAGGAGGAGCCTCCAAGGCAAACCCTAAGATAAAATTTATTAATGCACCTTCAATTTCTAGGGATAAGAAGCATGCTAGGAATAATTTTAATTCTCTTGCAATTTTCCATGAAAAGCATGCTAATAGAAATAAATACTTTTGTTTAGGTGCTAAGAGTGTTCACTTAGGAAATAAGAAGAAATTTGGGACTAATGTCCCTAAAAATATATTACCTAAGGAAAGCATTAAGAAAATAGGAGAACATCTAGGCTTTAATGCTAAGAAATCTAGACATATGCCTAGAAATAGAAATATCTCAAGAGAAAATGAAAAATCAAAAATTGAGATATTAGAAAAGGAAAATCAAGCCTTGAGGTCAAGGCTTGAAAAACTTGAAAAGACCCTCAACATTATGCAAAATCAAATGCAAGGGTCAATTGGTCAAACTTTTAGGTCAAATAATCAAAGTAAACAAGTAGGACCTAAAAGACTAAAGTCAACCAAAGGCAAGAAGGGTTTGGGTCAAAAACCTAAGCCTAAGGTGGCTTACCATAGTGTTCCATTTGATTATGGGACACAAACTAGGTCTAGGAAGACCAAGGTCAATAGGGAAGTCATCCCTAAGGTTGACCAAAGGTTGTGCCTAGTGGCTAGGGTTTCTAGGAAACCTAGGGTGGCCACTAAGAAGGTTGCAAGGGGAGTTACCCCTAGAGTCAACCTAGGTAAGACCCAAATAACCAAAGCTAACAAGCCTAGGAAGGTCATTAGGAAGGTATCTAGGGAGGTTATTCCTAAGGAATACCTAATTAACCCTAGGAGCTCAAATCGTTTTTGGGTTCCTAAGAGCGTGATTGATTCACGCTAAGATGGGTTTAGGGTGTGTCAACCTTGATTGGATGGGTAGTTAACTCAACCATGGCAAAGGTGGCATGTTAGGTCATTTTCAAGGTTATGGTTACCTTGGAAATACATTTGAGTCTTAATCCTAAAAGTTTTAGGATGTGCCAATATTACTTGAGAAGTTTGATAAAATGATCAAAATTGGCACAATTTAGGTTTAGAGGTTAGTGTGCCATTTTGGGTTTTTGGCACACTTGGGAGAAAAATAGAAATATGGAAAAATCTAATTAATTATATGAAATGGCAATTAATATTAAAATTTAGGTATTACTATACCTATATATTTTATATGTCATGCCTTGTTTGCCATATAACATGTCATGACATCATGCTTATTTTTAATCATTCTATATGTCATGTACATGTTTAGGATTAAGGCTTTAAATGTCATGTGTTTTTAGATTTCATCTTATGCCATGACATCATGATTATGAGCATGTGTTTATCTATATCATCTCTAATGCCATAATCACTCATGCATTTAAGATAATTTGATTGAAATTGATTTAAGGACAATGGCATGACTTGGAGTCCCATTTATAAGGGAATCAAGTAGGGTTGCCTTAGAAAAATGCATGAACCCCTAGATTAAATGAACCAAAACCCACATCTCACATTCAATTGACATGTATGTGTATTTATACACCCTAGATACATGTGAGATGCTAGGATATGAGTTAAGTTCAAGGTGCATAGTTTTTGCATTTAGATGAACTAAAACTCATCCAATTTTATTTGTGGATCATTGGGAAAGCTTGTGTACAAGTCATGTGCATAGAGCCCAAGGAATATGATCCAAAATAAGGTTTTGAAAACATTTTAAAATCATTTTGAAAAACCTTGGTGAAGTCTATCTTTTGATAGCAATCACCATTGATGAAGTTGATACAAAATAGGGCCAAAACATTGAAAATTTCAATGGTTTTGAGTTTTGTACAAAATTCACTATTTTATGGGTAAAATAATTTTAAAATATTTTTCACCCATTGTATGTGTCATAAGTATTATACGTATGAACTTTCAAGATTTTTTGATAAACGTATAATTATTTATGAATTTTCAAAACTCGATTCTGATAACTGAAATTCAGAAATTTAAGTTATCGATTCTAGTGATGCGATCGGTGATGAGTGTGATCGATCGATGAGTGTGGCAATGATCGGTAGTAGACAGTCGACTGCCAAGGCTGATTTCGGGAAAACAAGGTTTGGTTAGCCCGTGTTCAGCCATGGTAAAGGTCCCTAATCACTCCTAACCCTAGGATATGCTTTGGGAAGCATTATAAAGGGTGAAAATCCATTGGATATGGATTAGGAGAAGTATTTAGGGTTTGTATCAATTTTAAAGTGTTGGAAAGTTCTATATTGAATTTCTAACCTTAATTTTGATGGTTTAGAGTTCCTATTGGCTTAGGGACTGCCCAAGGACATTGTTGGTGCAATGGTCAAGGGGGAGCAAGCCTTTAGGGGGAGGTATCCATCATTGGATGATGTATGGTGTTTGTTTTTCCTCATAAGGAGGAAAATGGGATTCTTGATACCAAAATTTGGAAATTGGGAGAGTAAATAGGATTGTCTTTCTTGAGTGATATTGGACTTATCACTAGGAAGATGGTAGGCATCCTAAGTATTTTTGGACCAAGGGGGAGATTGTAAGATCTCATTGGGACATGAGACATTGACCCTCTTGGGGAGACAACTTTTTGCTGTTAGTCAAAAAGGGGGAGAATGTTTGGGGGAAAACATTTGGAGAGTATTTACCAATTTGGGATAATTGGTAAAGGATTGGAGTTAGTATTCTAACTCAATTATTTGTTTGGTTTTTGTCAAACATCAAAAAGGGGGAGATTGTTGGTGCAATCGGCCCAGGTCACGATTGACCAGGACTCGAGTTTGGCTCGAGTGATGTTTTGATGTGTTTTGATGTTTCGACAAAAACATATGACAATATAATTGTCAAGGAAAGTCCAAGCATGGGTCTTGGCAAATGGAAAGTCCAACATGTGTTGGCAAGGAAAGTCCAAGCATGGGTCTTGGCAAATGGAAAGTCCAACATGAGTTGGCAAGGAAAGTCCAAGCATGGTCTTGGCATGGAAAGTCCAACATGGGTTGGCATTTGAAGTCCAAGGGGATTTATATTGGGCGAAAGTCCAAGCGTAGTCTTGGCGATAAGTCCAATGGTTGGCGAAAGTCCAAGCGGAGTCTTGGCGGCGTAAGTCCAATGTGCCTTGGCGGTGTAGACACCGTTAGCATGACATAGCCGACGGAAGCACCTGAAGGCTAGCGCGATGGATGAACAAGTCATGGATGACTTGGAGAGATCCGAGAGGCGTGAGGCTGATGGAGGTGGCTAGAAGGCTTAGGTCTAGGCTAAGGGTGGTCTAGCAAGTATGGGGGAACCATACTTGGGTTAAAACCTCATGTTGGTGCCATGTGGCGATCGCTGGACCTAGTCAACTAGGGTTGCGGGTTATGGCCTAGCGATCGGCGCCATAGGTTGTCGATCGGTGATGGCTCAGCGATCGGCCCGATCATGTGATCGATCGATCGTGGTGCTGTATTCAGTGCAGAATGGAGTCAAGACTCGACTGGTCGAGTGAAGGCTCCATCAATCGACTGATGGTCATGATCAGTCGACTGATGAAGGTTCCGTTGGACTTATCCAGCATGGATCTAGCCATTGTCTCACTACAACAGTGGTATCAGTCGACTGATGGTCCCGATCACTCGACTGATAGACCTTTTCCAGCACAGGTTGAATCTTTATAAGGAGTTCGTGATGGAGGATTTTGTAATCGGTTCTTGAGGGCTATTGGGGCGATTTGTTGGTGCAAATCAGGTCTCCAAGTGCAAGCAAGCAACCAAGCATTCAAGCAATCAAAACAAGTGTTGTAAAGTCTTTTCTTTACTTGTATTTCATATTCATTATTGTAATTGCTTGTATTTGTATCTTATTGTTGTAAGATTACTTGTAAGGAGTTTCTCCACCCTTGACTTGTGTCAAGAAGGAGTTTTATTGGTTAGTGGTGTTTGTGGCATCGCTAGGGTTCGTACGAACCCAATCCGTGGAGTAGGAACCGGTTCGGTTCCGAACCACGTTACATACTCGTGTTAGCGTGTTGTTCATTTCGTTATTGTATCATTTCTATTTCCGCTGCGTACTAACGAAATTGTAGACACGGACGCGATCGATTTCCGACATCGCACGAAAGATGCTATTCACCCCCTCTAGCCGTCCAATATTTCTAACATAATGCTTGTATGTATGTGATGCATACTAGTGTAGGATAATAAAGGCCTCAATGCGTATATGATACACATTACGATTAGATTATATCTTAATCGAATCAACTCATAAATTCCTACCAACTCCTTGATACCCATTACTACCTCGATTATTTATAGTTGTTGAATCTGCCAAAGCAGAGCAACGCATATTATCTTGGTAGGGTGCGGAGGGACAATCTTGGTCCCGCCTATCATGACTTGGGTTAGAGTAAGCTCAATTAGATTGAGTAAAACTAGTTAACTCAATTGGATCGAGTAGAACTATAGACATATTCCAACCGTTGGAAAGATAGGATAAGATCGCATTTACACTAAATCTTGGGCGATTTAGCCAAAGCTAACTTAAGGTCTTTTGTAAATGTGGGTCTTGATCCTATAAATAAGAGTTGCATAGAGATGTAATCAGTAATGTGTTATCCACCAATTGTACTAAGTCTTGGGCGATTTAGCCAAAGCTAACTCAAGGCTTAGTATGATGTGGATCTTGTCCCGCAAGAATTATAGCTAGTTTGTATGAATCTAGTAATATGGTTGACCACATCCATAACTCGATTCTATAAAATTCCTATAATTCAGTGGGAGCATCATTTGATTATAGGCCTAATTAAATGATAAAAGGAATATGATATTAATTCTCTACATTGTATGTTGTAGATTACTATGTCGATAAACACGAACACTCTCTCTCTGCGTTCTGTCCTTGAGAAGGACAAGCTCAATGGAGAAAATTTCCTGGACTGGTACAGGAACCTGAGAATTGTTCTCACCCAAGAAAGGAAACTGTACATCCTGGAGCAGCCTATTCCGAAGGCACCTTCTGCCACTGCCTCGCGAGCTGACAAAGATGCTTACAAGAAGCATCAAGATGATGCATTAGATGTGTCATGTCTAATGCTCGCTACCATGAACTCTGAGCTTCATAAGCAACACAAGTTCATGAATGCTTATGATATGGTTGAACATCTTCGTCAACTATATCAAGGACAAGCAAGGCATGAGAGATATGAAGTCTCTAAGGCATTGTTTGGTTCCAAAATGCAAGATGGGACTACCGTAGGTCCATATGTACTCAAGATGATTGGGTACGTAGAAAACCTACAGAGATTGAGATTCCCCCTTGGCCAAGAGTCACATCGACTTGATCTTGCCTTTTTAAAGCTACAATCAATTTATCATGAATTACAACATGAATGAAATTGATAAGCCACTGCCTGAGATGCTCAGCATATTGAGAACTGTTGAGCTCAACCTTAAGATGGGAAAATCTGACGCCATTTTGATGGTGCAAAAGAAGAAAGGCAATGGCAAGCCTAAAGGTAAGGGAAAGTCCCAAGCCAAGGGAAAAGGCAAGGAACTGAAACCCAAAGGAGGGGTGGCCAAGGAAGGTGCTTGCTTCCACTGCAAGGAAGCTAGACACTGAAAGCGTAACTACAAGGCATACCTGGATGATCTTAAGAAGAAGAGAAGTGAGACTTCTACTTCAGGTATAAATGTTATAGAAGTCAATCTATCTATTTCTTCATCATGGGTATTAGATACCAGATGTGCATCTCACATTTGTACCAATGTACAGGCACTGAGAAATAGCAGGGCATTGACAAAGGGCGAGGTGGTCCTACGAGTAGGCAATGGAGCAAGAGTTGCTGTTGTTGCTGTAGGAACTTATGATCTATCTCTGCCCTCTGGGCTTGTACTAGAATTAGATGAATGTTGTTATGTGACTGCTTTAACTAAGAACATAATTTCGGTTTCTTGTTTGGATAAGAAAGGATTTACATTTATAATAAAGAACAAATGTTGTTCAGTTTATTTAAATGATATGTTCTATTATAGTGCACCTCTAATGAACAGACTCTACTTTCTAGACTTAGAGAGCCCTATCTATAACATAAGTACCAAAAGTTTCAAGTCAAATGAGTTGAACGAAACCTATCTTTGGCATTGTCGCTTAGGTTACATAAATGAGAGTCGCTTATCTCAGCTCCATAAGGATGGACTGCTAGACTCATTTGATTTTGAATCATATGAGACATGCGAGTTGCCTTTTAGACAAGATGACCAAGACACCCTTTAGTGGACACAGCGAAAGAGCAACAGACTTGTTAGGACTTATACATAGTGATGTATGTGGCCCTTTCAATGTTGCAGCTAGAGGTGGTTATAGGTACTTCATTACATTTACTGATGACTTCAGTAGATATGGTTATGTGTATCTTATGACACATAAATCAGAATCTTTTGAAAAGTTCAAAGAATTTAAGAATGAATTACAAAACTAGCTTGGCAAGAGTATTAAGATACTTCGATCAGATCGAGGTGGTGAATACCTTAGCCATGAGTTTCATGACTATATAGCTGAGTGTGGGATTCTATCCCAACTCACTCCTCCTGGAACACTATAGTGTAATGGTGTATCCGAAAGGGGTAATCGTACCCTATTAGATATGGTACGATCTATGATGAGTCACATAGATCTTCCTATATCCTTTTGGGGATATGTGTTGGTGCAGGGGCACTAGATAATCGAACCTGTGTTTTGATTATGGAAAAGACACAAAGTTAAGTTTACATCATTATCTCACGAGCTATCAAGTGTGCAGAAAAGTATTAAAGCTGGAGCTGAAGGCTAGCGACACCCGGAGGAAGCCGCGGTGGTCGGGCGACACTCGAGTGACTTCGGAGGGAGCCGAAGGAATCGAGTGGAAGGCCAGAAGCGAGATCTACTATCGAGGTAAGCTCGTGTGAGTGAGAGATTGTAAGGTCGTGTCCTCTTTACGGGGATGACCATAGGCGGCGATCTGACTAAGACTTCCTGTGGATGGTCTAGGTCGAGATCGGACGGTTAAAAACCGTCGTATTTATCATTTTCCGAGCTAACCTCTTATTGCAGGGAAGTGGTTCTTATTGCAAATGATCGCCGGACATGGAGCGATCGATGCCCATCACCGATCGATGAGAGGCATCAGTCGACTGATGGCGACGATTTATCTTTTGCGCTAGGTCAAAACGGATAACGTTTGACGCGGCCACTTCGCGATAAAATTTGGACAACTTCATAATCCGTTCTGAAAAAAGAGGAGACAAATTCAGAGGCCAAAATCTATAAAAAGAGGGGAGGATTCCACTCCAAAGACATCAAGTTTATTCATCAAGTGCTCCTACAACGCCAACGCTCCAACATCGTCATAACGCCGACGCAACGTCAAGTTTCGATCTTCTTCGTCCGCAGCAGAATCAAGTAATATTTTTGATATTGTATTCTTTGTTTTTCTTCATAACGAGGTGAGATAGGCTTGTTGCCTCATCCTCATATATTCGGTTTTGTGATCGTTGTCTCCTACCTCCAACAAGGAGGAGACGTTATAGTGCTTTGCCCTCCGTACGTGGTCTAGGACCGATAGGGCCTTGGAGTAGCAACCGCTGGGTTGTGAACCAAGTAAAATAAACGTGTTCATTTATTTTCCGCTGTGCTTACTTTGCGTATCGAACGAACGAAAAAGAAAAGATTTACGATCGCTATTCACCCCCCCCTCTAGCGATGCTACTCGATCCAACAATATGCTCTAGACACAGCAGCCTTTACCCTTAACCATGTACCATCCAAGGCTGTGATAAAGACATCATATACGATATAGACAGGGAGAAATCCCAAGATGTCTTTCATGAGGATTTGGGGTTGTGAGGCTTACGTTCGACGTCAAGTCTCAGACAAACTGGGACCCAAATCCGATAGGTGCTATTTTTTCTGATATCCCAAGGATACAAAGGTATATTACTTCTACATTCCCAGTCAGCACAAAGTGTTTGTAGCAAAGATTGGGGTTTTTCTAGAAAGGGATTTTGTTTCTAGAAAAACTAGTGGGAGTACGTTCAATCTTGAAGAAATTAAAGATAAGGACCATAGCACTGAGGCCTTGATGGAGGTTGAACAGGAACCACAAAGTGTTGTGGGTGATGAGATTGTTGCATAAAGAGTTGTGGAACAACCACCTGTTCAGATAGACCTACCTCTTCGCAGGTCTGATAGGGTACGTCGTCAGCCTGAGAGATACTCATTTCTCTTGTCTGACCATGATGACGTTATGATCATTGAGAATGAGCCTACCTCCTATCAGGAAGCTATGATGAGCCCAAATTCTGAGAAATGGCTAGAGGACATGAGATCCGAGATGGAATCCATGTACACCAACCAAGTATGGACTTTGGTTGATCCACTTGAAGGGGTCAAACCCATTGGGTGTAAGTGGCTCTTTAGGAGAAAGACTAACATGGATGGACTTACGCATACCTATAACGGCCGATTGGTGGCTAAAGGTTTCAAGCAAATTCATGGTATTGACTATGATGAAACCTTTTCTCCAGTGGCGATTTTTAAGTCCATTCGAATCTTGCTTGCTATTGCAGCATACCACGATTATGAGATCTGGCAGATGGATGTTAAAACTGCGTTTCTGAATGGAAACTTACTTGAGGATGTGTACATGACACAACCTGAGGGTTTTGAAGATCCACAGTATACTGGGAAACTATGCAAGCTGTAAAGGTCCATTTATGGGCTAAAGCAAGCCTCTCGGAGCTGGAATCTTCAATTCAATGATGCGATCAAATAGTTTGGTTTCATCAAGAATGAAGATGAACCCTGTGTCTACAAGAGGGTTAATGGGAACACAGTTGTCTTCCTTGTATTGTATGTGGATGACATACTACTCATTGGGAATAACATCCCTTCGCTATAGTCTGTGAAGACTTGGCTGGGGACGTGCTTCTCAATGAAGGACTTAGGTAAAGCAACCTGTATTCTAGGCATCAAGATCTATAGAGATAGATCTAAGAGATTGCTTGGCCTAAGTCAGAGTACATACATTGACACGGTATTACTATGGTGTGCCATGCATAATTCCAAGAAGGGACTTCTGCCGATGTCACATGGTGTGAGTCTTTCGAAGACTCAAAGTCCCTCTTCTAGAGAGGAGAGAGACCACATGGATAAGATCCCTTACACATCAGCTATAGGATCTATCATGTATATCATGTTGTGTACTCGTCCTAATGTCTCGTATACTTTGAGCATAACGAGTAGATACCAGTCAGATCCAGTTGAGCGTCACTAGATAGCAGTCAAGAATATTCTTAAGTACTTGAGAAGAACTAAAGAATATTTCTTGATATTTGGAGGCGATGAGGAGCTAGTTGTAAAGGGTTACAGCGATGCCAGCTTCCAAACTGACCAAGATGATTAAAGATCGCAGTCATGGTTCATGTTTTGCTTGAATGGTTGCCCTGTGAGCTGGAAGAGTTCGAAGCAGGACACAGTTGCTGATTCTACAATAGAAGCCGAGTATATTGCTGCATCTGAGGCAGCAAAGGAGGCAGTTTGAATCCACAAGTTCATTACTGAACTCGGGGTGGTTCTTAGCATAGCATATCCCATCGAGCTCTATTGTGACAACAATGGAGCGATTGCACAGGCTAAGGAACCTCGCTCACACCAGCGGACCAAACACATACTATAGTGCTTCCATCTCATTCGAGAGATTATCGATAGAGGATATGTGAAGATTTGCAGAGTACCCACAGAGGCTAACATCGCAGATCCCTTGACCAAGGCTTTGGCACAGAAAAAGCATGATGGTCACACAAGGTCATTGGGTATTAGAAACTACAGTGATTGGCACTAGTGCTAGTGGGAGATTGTTAGCGAAAGCCCTAGACCCAATCATGTGATGATTGTTGTATGGACTTTATTGTATCATATTCCTATTTATAAAGGCATGGTTATTATATTTACTTGTATTGGTGCCAAATAACTAAATATAAGAATGTCCTTGAGTAGTAGGTTCTTATCTATATCAATCGATTGGTTGAATCGATAATGAGATGATATAGAGAACACTACTCATAATCATTACTAGTCAAGTATTAACATTCAGGGACAATGTTAATGCATAGAGACTAGCATGTAGGTCAACACGATGACTTGATCTCACAAGTCATGGATATGAGATATCAAGTTGACACATGGGTATGCATTGGAGAATGTATACTAAATGACCCGCCATGAGAAAGTATCATGGATCGTTATATGAGTGTCATATACTTTCTCATGTGGCTATTAGTATGACTATTAGTCCTTAGACCTGAAGTCACAATGGTTCCCTACATAAGGAGTTGCATACTTTGGCTTCGTCAAACGTCACTCATAAATGGGTAGACTATAAAGGCGATTACTGGGTATGTGACAAATTATGCGGAGGGATGTGAGTGATGTAGATGGGATCTATCCCTCCTATATGATAGGGGTGACATCGATATTCTTGATAGAGTGAGACCATGAAGTGCATGGTCATGCCCAAATGAGTCAATATGAGATATTGAGCTCATTTGATTAGAGTGAGTCTACTTGGAGTTCAAGATATAGATTGTACCGAGGATGACACGGTCTATGCCTCAATTGGTCAATCTAGATGTCAAGGATAGAGGGACATTGTCACATATTGTGAGAGTCACAATTAGTAGTCACAAAGGTGATGTTGGAGCTCAACATTCTTGTAACTTGGGTAGCAATGATTTGTTGCTAGATACCGCTCATTGCTTATGTTACTAAATCGGTTTAGAGACATTGCCAACGTTACAAGAACCTATAGGGTCACACACAAAGGGAAATTAGATGGAGATTAGGTTCATATGATGAACCATGAGGATTAGGTTCATGGGATGAACCAAATTGGATTAAGAGTAATCCAAATTAGACTAATTGAGTTGGACTCAATTTGATTCAAGTGTTGAATGAGTCTAATTTAGATTTGATTCATCAAATAAATTTAAATTAATGAATAGAGATTCATTAAATTAAATTGACTTGAATCAAATGGTTGGATTTGATAAACCATGGGAGATAAGAGGTCATGTTTGACTTGACTTGAGAGGGAAGATGAAAGGTCAAGTTTGACTTGACCAAATGCCATGTCATGATGATGACTTGGCATGGCCGGCCAATGATGATGCTCCACATCATCATTAACTTATCAATTTGTGTCACCTCATGAGGGAGACCAAGAGTCATTGGCTCTTGGAGTTACATGCATGCATGTAACCCCCCCAAGTCATGAAGTGGTCGGCCACTCCTTTTGATGGTGTAATTGATTTTGGTGAGTTACTCCAAATTCATCTTCTTCCTTGGATCATCCTCTCAAGATCCCCTCTCCTCCTTGGCCATACCATCCTAAGGGTGCTAGCACACTCAAGGTTGTGTTTTCTCCACCTATTGCTTGTGTGGATACCAATAGAGGAGTGTACACTTGACACTCTAGAGTTCCGGCAAGCTATTTGGACGAGCGGGATTTGCGAAGGGCGTCGCATCGAGGGTAACACTCTCACCTTCTAGATCTAAGGTAGATCTAGGTTTACTTAGCACATACATGTTTTTATTTTAATATATCTTCGCACGGATCCGTGGACGGACTTTCGGGGTTTCCGCAACACAAAAAGCGGTTTTTGCGACTCGAAAAGTCCAACAAAAACCTCTCCGTTTCATTGCGTTGACGGTTTATACTCACAGGTTTCAAATGATGAGCACAATCCTACGAAAGATAATGCTTCTCGCAATAGATCCGAGCTTCCGGGCTTAGGTTGTCATTCAAGAAGAGAGCTCGAACGAATGATCGCTAACTTATTTTGGTTTCGCAAAGAAAAAATAGGCATTGCTTCTTCTTCATCTGTTTGGCTTCTATAGTAACAGGAATCAGAGATCGTGCTTCCACCTTTCAAAATGTTGATACTGCTGCTACTGGTCTGCTCTTGTGGTGCTTCTGCGAATCTGAGATCCCTGCATTGCAAGCCTTTCTCTTGTGACTGTGTTGCGTGCATCTTCTTCCTCTGTTCTTGGCAGATTTGTCTCGGCTCTTGCAAGTTTTTCACACGATCAAAGTTACTGCATCCTCTGTTTGCATCCTACATCTAAAATGTTGCACCACCTTCTTCCTAAACACTGGTTCATGTGATCACGACGAGAAAAAAATCTTGTATCATTTTTAACTGTCAAACTCTATTTCTTACTGTCTATTTGATTGTTTGTAATTCAGAGCCCTATGATTATTTTCAATATCTAAGATCTGTAATCTGTAAGTTTTTAAAGAGGTTTTCTCCACCCTCGAAGCTTGGTTTCGAAAAGGGGGAAAAGTAGTGGTAGGCCTTGGACTAGCAGCAATAGGAGAGAGTTGTGAACCAAGTAAAAAAATCGACTGTGTCTATGTTGTTTTCTTTATTTGTATTGTGTTGTGTTCTTCATGATTTTCATGGTTGTGCTAAAACTTAGGCTGCATTCATTTACTAGTGATTTCCGTGTTTTACTTATAACTGCGATCTTAAATTGTATTTCCGCTGTGTTGTATCTACTCGGTTTTTAAAAAGTAATCTTCCCCCTCTTGCATACTATCGGTCCTTTCAAGTGGTATCAGAGTTAGGGCTCTAATTACCCAGTTTAACCACCCTAGATTCATAACCATGCAAGAGGGTTACAGTACAAATCGACCTCCATTTTTCGATGGAGCAAATTTCCAATATTAGGAAAGTCAGATGGAGTACTATCTCATGACTGAGATAGAAATGTAGTTCTCCGTCACGGAGGGCTTCACTACTCATGTAGATGATGATGGTAAAGTCTTAGGGTCTGCTCTTTGGACAATTGAGCAAAAGCGCAAGGTACAGGCTAATGCTAAAGCTACTGTGACATTACAGTGCGGCCTGACAAAGGAATAACTTAATAAAGTTGGTCCTTTCAGCAGTGCGTAAGACCTATGGAATAAGTTGCTTGAGTTGCACAAGGGTACCAGAGACTATCGTATAGCCAAGAGAGACTTGTTCCTAAGCCAACTCCAGAATTTCACTATGAAGGACACTGAGACTGTTAGTGAGCTTTATGGGAGAATCATGGAGTTGTTGAACGGTCTCCACTCTATTCGATAGAGTGTTGAGAACCGAGATTTAATCAGGTATGTACTCAAATCATTTCCCAGAAATGTCTTATGGTCATCCATGGTGGATGCCTATAAGGTATCATGTTAAAATAAATGAATTATTTTGTGAAATGGAATTGCATGACAGACTAATAAAGGTCAAAAAGAGAAGGGTATGACTTTGCTTGTAGGTGATCAAAGCAAGGAGGAAAGAAAAAGAAGGAGAAGAAGGAGTTGTCTTCATCCTTAGGCATGGAATCAAATGGAGATGACGAGTCCTCCTCCAGCTAGATGGCCAACTTCATGAGGAAGATGATGAGGAGAAGCAGGAGATTCAACAAAAAGAAAGGTAAGCAAGTTGATAATGGAATTGATAAATCTAATGTAGTGTGTTATGAATGCAGCAAGAAAGGACACTTCAGAAATGAATGTCCTGATCTCAAGAAGAAGGAAGAAAAGAGGAGGAGACGAAAGGCATTGAAAACCACATGGGATGATTCTTAATCCGGATCGTCAAAAGTGGACAAAGAAGACAAGGCTAGACGACACACTGCTCTGATGGCGCTGGAGGACTCCGAAACAGATTCAAACTCAGAGGTAGAATCATTATCGACGGATGATGATCATGTAAATTTAAGACTTAGAGATTGTTATAAAACCATTGCATATTTAACTGACATGCTAGATAAATCTAAATGTAGAATCAAAACCTTAAAATCTGAATTAGAACATTTTAAAAATCTTAAGGAGAATGTTGTAAAATCTAGTGTTAACACCTCCAAATTTTATAAAATTAGGGATGAAAATAGAATTTTGAAAGCACAGGTGAATGATCTCAAGTGCACTCTTGAGAAGTTCAGCTCTAGCTCTCAAATGCTGAATATGATTTTAATATCTCAGTGAGCTGTTTACAATAGAGTTGGAATAGGTTATAGACCTAAGCAGCAAGAACATAGCTTTATTTCTTTAGTTTCTAGAATCCCTGGTAGGAAGAAAACAACTAAGGCATGGATTCCTAGGAAATATATTTTGAAAGCTAATGGACCCAATATATGGGTTCCGAAATCTTTTATCTTTCATGTGTAGTAGGCATCAGTTAAGGGGAAGTATCCATCAATCTGGTTTGTAGACAATGGATGCTCTAAACACATGACTGACGACATATCACTATTCTCCACGTTGGAAAACAAAAGTAGAGGTACCATTTCATTTTGCAATAGTGACAAATTAAAAGTTGTAGGAATAGGAGATATTTATGTTTCTGAGTTTTTTATGATTAAGAATGTTTTGTTAGTCAAGAATATGTCATTTAACTTGTTAAGTGTGAGTCAGTTGTGTGATGCTGGATATAGGGTTGAGTTTAATTCAACTCAATGTCTAGTAAAGCACAATAGCTCAGATATTACCATGTTAGTAGGAATTCGAAAGGAAAACATATATCAAGTGTATTTTGAAAATACTACTCATCTATCTGCTAAGTGTCTTGTATCTAGAACAGATGAATCCTGGCTATGGCACAGAAGGCTCGCGCACGTCAGTTTGAAGATCTTAAGAAGACTAGTTGGAAAAGAGTTGGTGAAGGGCTGCCAATGCTAAAGTTCAAAAAGACAAGTTATGTGATATCTGTCAAAAAGGTAAGCAAAAGAGGGCATCACACAAGCCCAAAAATATTGTAAGTACTACTACAACTTTAGACTTATTACATTTAGACCTATTTGACTATAGTACTATTAAATCTCTTAATGGTAGCAGATACTGCTTGGTAGTTATTAATGATTTCACCAGATACACTTGGATTTTTTTTCTTGAAATATAAAGATGAAACTCTTGATATTTTTATTTCTTTTAGTAAAAGAATTGAAAATGAAAAAAAACCCAACCATTAAAACCCTTAGGAGTGATCTTGGAGGGGAATTTGAAAACACCTGGTTTAAGGACTATTGTTTAGAAAAGGGGTATAGGCACGAATTTTTTGTTCCAAGAACACCCTAACAAAATGGTGTTGTAGAAAGGAAAAAATCAAGCCTTACAAGAAGCTGCTAGAAACATGTGTTAGGGCAATCTCTTGCCGTGATATGGTTTTGATGGTGTGGCAAAGGGTTTAAGTTAGGTTGGTATTGTTGATTTGATATGTGCGTTGAAGTCGTGCAGGACTTAGTAATTCGCACATGGAGCCATGGCGAGTTTCACCAACTCATCACTCGGGCCTTGAGTCGGTGAAGGATTGCTTTGCGGAAGCCGTGCGCTTGGAGCATCCGAGGGACCGCCGGACGAGAAGCTTGGAGTGAAGCCGGAGGAAGTAGACTTCGAGGCAAGAGATGCGAAGGAGCATTGCAGAGCCGTGCGCCTGATGCTGCCGAGGGACGTGGCCGAGAACGAAGAGAACTTCGAAGGCGAGGGACTCCGAGAGATGAGAGTGAGCGATTGTAACCCGGGAAGGGTAGCTCTTAGGTGAAACTTGGCCATTTGGCCAAGTGTCGGATGGGTTTTCGACACCGCCGATCGCCATGTCATGGCAATGATCGCTTCCGAGTCAATGGGTTGATCGACTGGTATAAGACCGGTTTAGGGCTTGGCAATCGACTAATCATGGAACTCGGCGATCGAATGTCGATATCGATCGCCAGGAAGGCCGATCGATGTAATCGCACGCAGACGAATGGAGTCGACTCGACTGAGCACTCGATTGATCGAGCATCAGTCGACTGATGGTCCCATCAGTCGACTGATGCCAATACCGTTGGATGGAATCCAACGTGGAAAGCGGTCGTTATTGGGCACGGCTCACGGATCACCGACCGATCGAGTGCATCACCGACCGCTCTGTGTCAACGGAAGAAACCCTCTTCCTCTATAAAAAGGAAGGGGGTAAGGGTTTGGGAGCCTAATGCTTATGCTCTAATACTCTCCCAAAGTTCCCTAAAGCTTTCCATCCTCTTACTCAAGCTTATTTCCATTCTATTTGTAAGAGGAGTGTTTGTAAAGGTTACCTCCACCTAGCTTGGTGCAAAGGAGAGACCAATAGTGATTGGGTTTCGGAGTGATTCACCGTGGACGAATCGGACCGTGGATTAGCGGCGCAACCGTGAACCACGTTACATCTCGGTGTTTGTATTGCTTGCTTATATTTTGTTTGTCTTTGTTTGTATTTGTATATTCCTCTTGCGCTAACGTTTTGTAGATGAACAAAATACGACATCCAACGATCGAGGGCTATTCACCCCCTCTAGCCGGCCAATTGATCTGACCCTACAAGTGGTATCAGAGCAAGGTCGCTCTTCAAGGACTAACCGCCGCGAGAGCACTTCAACAAGTAAATGGCCGGCTCAAACATCCACCCTCCGAAGTTTGACGGCGAATTCTCTTGGTGGAAAAAGAGAATGGAGGTATTCTTCGAAACCGACTTTGAAATCCTTTTAATAATGGAAAACGGTTTCGAGTTGCCTAGGAATGAAAATGGGGAGCCATTGGAGAAATCGAGGTGGAGCAAAAGGCAAAGAGAAGAATACTTGGCGAATTCAAAGGTCAAGCACCACCTATACAATGTCCTTCCCCAACAAGAAGTCAATAGGATAGGGGAATGTTCTAGTGCTAAGGAGATATGGGAGAAGCTAGTAGAGCTTCATGAAGGTACCTCGGAGGCTAAGCTAGCAAGAAGAGACCTCCTCCGCTCCCAACTATCAAATATTAAGCTTGAAAAGGGAGAAAAGGTAACTTCCCTACATTCTAGAATTAAAGAAATATTAATTGGGCTAACAAGTGTAGGTGAGAAGCTATCAAACCGGGATATGGTAATGAAGGCCATAGATGCCTTTCCCCGGTCCTCAAAATGGAGCTCCATGGTGGACTCATTTTACATCTCCAAGAACCTAGAAGTGAGCACCTTGGAGGAATTCTTTTCAACCATGGAGCTTCATGAGACAAGGCTAGAAGGAATACAAGAAGAGCCTAGAGTCCAAAATTCAAGGGGAGTAGCCTTGTTGGCAAACAAGGGGAAGAAGAAGATGGAAGTCCCCTCCTCCTCATCCGATGAAGCCTCTACCTCCTCCATGGATAGCACGGAAGAAGCCTACATGGTAAGGAAGGTAAGGCGTGCATTTAAGAATCTTAGATTTGATAAATCTCATGATAGGAATAGAAGACCAAGGGGGAAGGTCATATGCTATAATTGCCAAGGAGAAGGACATATAAGGGATAATTGTCCCCTCCTAAACAAGAGCAAGAAAGAAGAAAAGAGGAAGAAGAAGGGGAGCAAGAAAAAGGAAGAAGAAAAGAAGGCAAAAGGAAAAGGGAAGGCCATGGCACTCAAAGCCAAGACATGGGATGACGTTGCCCCCGCCTCCTCATCCGAAGAAGAAGAGCATGTCTACTCCAACCTAGCACTTATGGCTCTTCATGACTCGGATTGCTCCTCCTCCTCCTCAAATGAAGAATCAAGCTCAAGTGGGGAAAGCTCAAATGAAAGGGGAGCTTCTACATCCTCTTCATCCGAAGAAGAAGAAGAGGATATGGAAACTATGGTAACGAATGCTTCTCCTAAGAAAATAGTTTCCATAATTTCTAGTTTAACTAAGGACTTATTTGGCATGAAAAAGAAAAATAAGAGCATGCTAGATAAAATTAAGGCATTGGAAAATAAGCTAGATAATGCATGCTCACATGATTATATGCCTTTGGATGTTAATGATGCATGTATAAATGAAAATAGGGCATTAAGGGAAAAGGTAGATTATTTAACCAAAGCCCTAGAGAAATTCACAATAGGCTCCAATACCCTTAACATGATAATTGGGAGCCAAAGGGCAAGTTTTAACAAGAAGGGCCTAGGATATAAAGAGAAGAAAAATGAGAAAGCCTATAAATGCCTAATTGCTAGGGGACAAGACAAAAACAAAGTAATAGCTAAGAAATGGATCCCCAAGGAATTTCTAGTGAACCCCATAGGCAAAAATCTATTTTGGGTTCCAAAATCCATCCTTAAGGGTTAGGATAACCCTAGGGTAGTCAACCATATGAACTTGACCTATATCATATTTTGGTTGACCTAGGATGACGGGACGACATTTTTTAGATAGTGTTGGGTGATGATAACGTACCCATAAATAGATAATAATGCTTAAATCATGATGATTGATGTAATTCCTATGTATATTTACAATCATGATTTATGTTTTTGAAATTTGGCACGTTATCATAAGAAATAGGTTTGAATCATGCTTTAGGTAATACTTTATTTATTATGATCATATAATACCTAATGCATGACTATTATTTGATGAATACATGAGTTTCATTGATCATAATGTAGAATTCATTCATATATGTCATTATGATCATGTAGGTTGTTAGGTTGATACTTAACCATGATAGAATTGCATGAATATATTGGTTAAGTATATACAAATACCCCCTAGGATGCATCTCACACTCACTATAGGCTAACTTGATTGCAAACTTAGCATGGGTGAGATGTTAGGATGATACAAATGTCCACTAATGCCTATGGCATTTAGATGGTCATTTAAAGTATCAAAATAGCAATAATAGACCAATCATGGGGAAGGCTTATGTTTAATTCATAGACATATTGCCCAAAGATCATGGTTGGATATTTCATATGTTTTCAAAACAATTTCTTACCTTAAAATACATGTATTCATGTTTTGAAACAATTGGAACCAAAACTAGGTGTTAAACTTGATACTATCATGATAAAAAACCTAGTAGTTTTTAAAGCTTTTGGATTTTTGGCAAAAACGTGAAAATATAATGATTTTTTCATGAAAAACTATTTTTCCCTGATAGATACACTTAAATGAAATGTGTTCCCCGAATTTCATGTTTTTTCAAGTTTTCTGGAATTTTTTTATGCATTTCTGAAATTCAGCCAGAAAAATCAGAAATTCCGAAAATCACGTGCGATCTGAGTATCGAACGATCATTGATGGCTACATTCGGACCGATGACTGAATTCAAAGTTTTTATCAACTTGTGGTATTTTCTTTCTATTAGACTTGATGCCATATGTTTCTAACTTAGTATTCATATTTTTGATGGTGTCAAAGGGGGAGAAATGAATATGTTTAAGTTATTTATGATAGGGGGAGAGATTAAGGGGGAGTTTCATGGATTAAGGGGGAGTTGCATGTTGCTATCAAATGTTTATGTTTACATGCTTTCTTTCCTTAAAAATTTATATCAAATGTTTTTACCTAACTTAAATGGATTGCCACACATCAAAAAGGGGGAGATTGTTAGGGCAATCTCTTGCCGTGATATGGTTTTGATGGTGTGGCAAAGGGTTTAAGTTAGGTTGGTATTGTTGATTTGATATGTGCGTTGAAGTCGTGCAGGACTTAGTAATTCGCACATGGAGCCATGGCGAGTTTCACCAACTCATCACTCGGGCCTTGAGTCGGTGAAGGATTGCTTTGCGGAAGCCGTGCGCTTGGAGCATCCGAGGGACCGCCGGACGAGAAGCTTGGAGTGAAGCCGGAGGAAGTAGACTTCGAGGCAAGAGACGTGAAGGAGCATTGCAGAGCCGTGCGCCTGATGTTTGCTTAGGGGCGTGGCGAGAACGAAGAGAACTTGAAGGTGAGGGACTCAGAGATGAGAGTGGCGATTGTAACCCGGGAAGGGTAGCTCTTAGGTGAAACTTGGCCATTTGGCCAAGTCTTGATGGGTTTTCGACACGGTCATTGCCATGTCATGGCGGCATCGCTAATCGATGGGTTGATCGGGGTATAAGACCGGTTTAGGGCTTGGCGATCGCCATGGGCCCAGCGATCGTGATGTCGGAAAACCCATCGACTCGAGTCCCTCACCGAGTCGGTGATCGAGCATCATCGGTCGGTGATGGTCCCATCGATCGATACCAATCTGGATGGATGGAAAGCGTACCGGGCCGTTATTGGGCAATGGCTACGGGATCAGTCGACTGATCGAGGGCATCAGTCGACTGCTCCTGTGTCAACGGGAAGAAACCCTCTTCCTCTATAAAAAGGAAGGGGGTAAGGGTTTGGGAGCCTAATGCTTATGCTCTAATACTCTCCCAAAGTTCCCTAAAGCTTTCCATCCTCTTACTCAAGCTTATTTCCATTCTATTTGTAAGAGGAGTGTTTGTAAAGGTTACCTCCACCTAGCTTGGTGCAAAGGAGAGACCAATAGTGATTGGGTTTCGGAGTGATTCACCGTGGACGAATCGGACCGTGGATTAGCGGCGCAGCCGTGAACCACGTTACATCTCGGTGTTTGTATTGCTTGCTTATATTTTGTTTGTCTTTGTTTGTATTTGTATATTCCGCTTACGCTAACGTTTTGTAGACGAACAAAATACGACATCCAACGATCGAGGGCTATTCATCCCCCTCTAGCCGGCCAATTGATCCGACCCTACAGCATGCTCAATGAGTATGCTCTTCCAAGGTACTTGTGGGCCTAAGCTGTCAGCACAACCTGTTATGTTCAGAATAGGGTGCTAATACATAGGTTTCTAAGAAAAACCTCACATGAACTCTGGTTTGGAAACCACCTATAGTTAAACATATTAGGGTGTTTGGCTGCAAGGTGTTTATTCTAATTACCAAAGATCATCTAGTAAAATTCACGGCTAAATGTGATGAAGGTATTCTTATTGGATACTCTTCTATTAGCAAAGCATATAGAGTTTACAATAAAAAAGTAAAATTAATTGAAGAGTTGTCAGATGCCATTTTTGAAGAGGGTGAAAAATCTGATGATACTCAAAGAATTAATGAAGAAATTAAATTTGGAATGGAGAAGATCAAATTACGAGAGAACACCGAAGTAGGGGGAGTTAAAATTGAATCTAATGATGAAAAGTCTAAGTCACAAGGGTCATTACTTGAAGATGTATCAAACGACCAAATACTTGAAACTTCTCAAGCACCAAGATCCAATAAGACAAGCGTCAGTCATCCCCACAATCAGATTATTGGGGAACATCAACAAGGGGTGAGGACCAGATCATCCTTTAGGAATGAAGGAGTTGAAGTTGCACTCATCTCAGAAATTGAACCCAAAGTAGTAGAAGAAGCTTTGCTTGATCCTGATTGGATTTTAGCAATGCAAGATGAACTAGGGCAATTTGAAAGAAACCAAGTATGGGACTTAGTTCCGAGACCGGAAGAAGTCTTCATAACTGGTACAAAAATGGGTGTTTAGAAACAAAATGAATCATAAGGGAGAAATCATAAGAAACAAAGAAAGGTTAGTTGCCAAAGGATATAAACAAATTGAAGGGTTAGATTATGAAGAGACCAACACCCTAGTAGCACGACTAGAGTCCATAAGGCTTATGCTAGCATTCAATGCATATAAAGGCTTCAAACTATATCAAATAGATGTGAAGTCTGCCTTCTCGAATGGGGTAATTAAGGAAGAAGTGTACATTGAACAGCCATCGGGGTTTAAGAGTATCGAATTTCTGGACCATGTGTTTAAACTAAAAAAATCTCTTTATGGGCTAAAACAAGTACCTCATGCTTGGTATTAAAGGTTGTCGACATTTCTAGTAGAGAAAGGGTTGAAGAGAGGCCAGATAGATCCTACACTATTTTTGAGAAGAGACGGTGAAAATATTTTTGTAGCCTAGGTTTATGTCGATGACATAATTTGTGGCTCAAACAATAAGGACTATCTGAATGAGTTCATAGGAAACATGGAGAGTGAGTTTGAGATGAGTCTTGTGGGAGAACTCACATTCTTCCTCGGACTTGATATCAAACAGACAAAGGAAGGTATATACGTCCATCAGTCTAGGTATGCCATGAATCTGCCAAAGAAATTCAATATGAAGAATTCAAAGGAGATATTCACTCCTATGGCACAAAGCACAAATCTAGGAAATGATGATGGAGGAAAATCGGTGGATCTATAATATTATAGGAGCATGATTGATAGTTTACTGTATCTCACAGCAAGTCAACCTGATATTTTATATGTTGTGGGGGTATGTGCTAGATATCAGTCATGTGCCAAAGAGTCTCACCTAAGTGTTGTAAAAAGGATAATGAGATATCTTAAAGGAACTATTAAGGTTGAGTTATGGTATCCTCATACTGAATCATTTAATTTAGTTGGCTATACTAACTCTGACTATGCTGGGTGCAAGTTAGACAGAAAGAGCACAAGTGGAGGATGCCTGTTCTTAGGTTCTTCGCTAGTGAGTTGCTCGAGTCGAAAGCAATATTGTGTTGCTCTCTCCACCACTGAGGTTGAGTATATCGCCATGGGAGAGAGTGTATCACAACTGTTATGGATGACTCACATGCTGGAGGACTATGGTTTTGTTGGTGCAATCGGCCCAGGTCACGATTGACCGGACTCGAGTTTGACTCGAGCGATGTTTTGATGTTTGACATGAAGGTTTGACATTGATGTCTGATAATATTTTGGGGAGATTGTTGGTGTAAACGACCCGGATCATGAATGACCGGACTCGAGTTTGACTCGAGGGGAATTTTAAGGGTTGACTAGGGATGACCATGTCATGGAAAGTCCAAGTCTTAAGTACTTGGCATGTAAAGTTCAAGCATGGGTCTTGGCATGAAAAGTCCAACATAGGATGGCAAGGGAAAGCCAAGCTTGAGTCTTGGCATTAGGAAAGTCGAAGGGGTTTGGTATTGGCAGCGTAAGGTCTAAGGGTGAAGTCTTGGCAGCATAAGTCCAATAGTTGGCGGCGTAAAGTAAAAGCGGAGTCTTGGCGGTGTAAGTCCAATGTGCCTTGGCGATGTAGACACCGTTCGCATGATATAGCCGATGGAAGCACCTGAAGACTAGCGTATGGATGAACAAGTCATGGATGTTTTGGAAGGATCCGATAAGCGCGAGGCTGACGAAGGTGGCTAGAAGGCTTAGGTCTAGGCTAAGGGTGGTCTAGCAAGTATGGGGGCACCATACTTGGGTTAAAACCTCATGTTTGAGGTGTATCAGTCGACTGGGACCATGGGTCAGTGGACTAGTGTGAGTCAACTAGGGTTTTACTATGGGAATTATCCTAGTGATCATTGGCGAGAGCTTAGCGATCATTCTTTGGTCAACGATCGGCCCGATCAAGGTGATCAATCGACTGGTGCTCGAAAATTGAAGCACAGAATGGAGTTGGACTCGACTGCTGGGGTTAATAGTCGAGTGAAGGCTCTATCAGTTGACTGATGGGAATGATCAGTCAATTGATGTCCTATCCATTTGATTTTTCCATCATGGATTACACCGTTGTCTCACAGCAACAGTGTTATCAGTCAACTGATGGTCCCGAGCAGTCGATTGATAGGTGATGCACACGAACGAGACCTCAAATCTAGCAACGGAAACTGTCAAAGACTCAAAGCGCGCGCTCGCGCTCAATGCCCGCAAGTCCACAGATGTCGTCAATTAATAAAGATTATCGATCCCACAAGGACTGGGATTCGAATACCAAATATTTTCAGTGTTAGTAATTGTTCGGACGTAACTCTAAGAGGTTTCGATTGGTTAGGACTATCGGTGGACTTTACTCTATACGGTGTCATGCGGAGGAGGAAAAGAGTGTGCCGAGGTCTTCAAAGGAGATTCTAGGACTTCGATTTCGCTTGTGTATCACAAAACAATATTGTCAATTGGCGTTGTCTAGACGTTTAACTATGGTTTTGTGGAAGGGATTTGTTGGTGCAATCAACCCAGGTCACGATTGACCGAACTCGAGTTTGACTCGAGTGATGTTTTGATGTTTGACATAGAGAGTTGACATTGATGTCTAATAATGTTTTGGAGAGATTGTTGGAACAATCGACCCAGGTCATGATTGACCGGACTTGAGTTTGACTCGAGGGAGACTTTGATGGTTGACTAGGATTAACCATGTGATTATTGGAAAGTCCAAGCATGGGACTTGGCAAGGTAAAGTCCAAGTCTTGAGTACTTTGCATGGAAAGTCCAACATGGTTTGGCAAGGGAAAGTCCAACCTTGAGTCTTGGCATTTGAGAAGTCCAAGGGGTTTAATATTGGTGACGTAAAGTCCAAGCGGGAGTCTTGGCAGCATAAGTCCAATGGTTGGCGGCGTAAAGTCCAAGCGGGAGTCTTGGCAGCGTAAGTCCAATGTGCCTTGGCGGTGTAGACACCGTTAGCATGACATAGCCGATGGAAGCACCTGAAGACTAGCGCAATGGATGAACAAGTCATGGATGAATTGGAGGGATCCGAGAGGCGTGACGCTGACGGAGGTGGCTAGAAGGCTTAGGTCTAGGCTAAGGGTGGTCTAGCAAGTATGGGGGCACCATACTTGGGTTAAAACCTCATGTTTGAGGTGTGCCAGTCGACTGGTACCATGTGGTAGTCGACTGGCATGAGTCAACTAGGGTTTGACTTCGGGAATTAGCCAAGCAGTCGACTGCCAGAGGAGGGAAGTTGACTGATTGGCCGAGCAATCGACTGATCGTGTGATCAGTCGACTGGTGCTCGATTTTTTGGGCACAGAATGGAGTCTGACTCGACTGCTGAGGTTAGCAGTCGAGTGGAGGCTCGATCAATCGACTAATGGTCATGATCAGTCGATTGATGATGGATCCGTTGGATTTTTCCAGTATAGATCTAGCCATTGTCTCATGACAACAGTGGCATCAGTCGACTGATCGGCGATTTCTAGCCCAGGTTAAAGCTTTAAATATAGCTCATGGAGGAGATTTCGACCAGCATTTCTTGAGGTGTTTTGGGGTGATTTGCTGCTGCAAATCAAGGTCTCCAAGTGCAATTCAAGCAACCAAAGATCAAACATTAAAAAGAGCAATTGTAAAGTAGTTTTCTTTACTTGCATTGTATTTCATTCTTGTAATTGCTTGTATCTATTTCTTATTATTGTAAAATATTTGTATAAGGTTTCTCCGCCTTTGACTTGTGTCGAGAAGGAGTATTTGTGATTAGTGGTTGCGTATGCATCACTAGAGCTCGATCCGTGGAGTAGGAATCGTTCGGTTCCGAACCACGTTATATTCGTGTGTTCGTGTTTGTCTTGTTTCTTGTTATTGCTATTATCTATATTCCGCTTCGCATAACAAGTTTTGTAGAGACGAACGCGAACAAATTCCATCAACGTACGAGCATGACACTATTCAATCCCCTCTAGCGTTCCAAGGATCCCCAACAAGTGGTATCAGAGCGAGGCCGCTCTTCAAGTTTAACAATTAAGGGATCACGCTAGAGGGTGAAGATGGAGTTGGAAGAACAACTAGGTTGGGACATCAACATACCGGTCCCGTACTCATTATATGGACGAGAAGACTTCAATTCTTGAAAGAGAAGAATTGAATACTTTATTATGATGAGAGACTTTGAGGAGTGGTCCATCTTAATGGATGGTTTTGAATGTCCAAGAGGACCAAAGGGTGGCTTCCTCAAAAAAAAGAGATGGAGCGAAGAGCAACTCCAACAATTTGAGAAAAACAAGAGGTAGTAAAATTCATTTTTGATTTGATACCTAATGATTTTTTGTGTAGCCTAGGTGATTGCATGGATGCCAAGGAGCTTTGGAGGGAATTGGACAGGCTTCATGAAGACCCATCACTGGCTCAAGAAGAGGAGGCCGAAGATGAATCCTCATCCTCACAAGCGAGTGAGGAGTCGGAAGTTGAGAAGGAATCAACTTCTGGGTCGGTGGAAGAGGAGGTGGAAGAAGTAGAGGAAACCTCCACCTCTAGGATTGAGGGGAAGGAAAGAATTTCCACTCCGGAGCAACAAGAAGAAGCTTTCACATCCGATCAAGATGAAGAAGCTCCAACTCCAGCACCTACCACAACCATAGGTAACTCAAGCATGTCAATTGTAAATAAAAATTATATAATATGGTTTGAGTGTAGGGAATCTGGACACTACAAGAGTAAGTGTTCGAAAAAAGTAAGGAAGACTCTTCCGACATCAAAAGTCAACACAAATTCAAAGGATGTCGGTGCCTAAATTAGGAAGAGCAAGGAGCATGTTATTTACTTCAAATTCCATCAACCGGGGAATTATAGGAGTCAATGCACTAAGGGGAAGAAAAAAACCCATGAAGGAGCATCACAAGTAGGGGGAGCTTCTAAAGCTAACCCTAAGGTATATTTCATTAATGCACCTTCAAATTTTAAGCTCAAGAAGCATGCTAGAATTAATTTAAACAATCTTGCTATTGTTCATAAGGAGAATGCTATTAGAAATACCAAATATTTTTATCTAGGTGCTAAGAGTGTAAACCTTAGGAATAAGGAGACTAATGTCCCTAAAAATATTTTACCTAGGGAATCTATCAAGAAAATAGGAGAACATCTAGGCTTAAACCCTAAATTGACTAGGCATATGCCTAGGAAAAATAATGCCCAAGGATTAATTCAAAATTCTAAAATTGGGAAATTAAAGTTTGAAAATCAAGCTTTGAGGTCAAGGATTGAAAAACTTGAGAAGACCCTCAAGATTATGCAAAATCAAATAAAAGGGTCAAATGGTCAATGGCAAGGGTCTAGATCTCAAAGTCAACACCAAGGGCCTAAGAGACAAAAGTCAACTAAGGGCATGAAGGGTTTGGGTCACAAACCCAAGTCTAAGGTGACTTATCATAATGTTCCATTTGATTGTGGAACACAAACTAGGTCTAGGAAGACCAAGGTCAATAGGGAAGTCATCTCTAGAGTTGACCATGGTGTGTGCCTAGTGGCTAGGGTTTCAAGGAAACCTAGGGAAGCCACTAAGAAGGTTGCAAGGGGAGTCACCCCTAGAGTCAACCTAGGTAAGACCCAAATGAACAAGGCTAACAAGCCTAGAAGGGTCATTAGGAGGGTACCTAGGGAGGTTATCCCTAAGGAATACCTAGTAAAATCTAGAAGCTCAAATAGGTTTTGGGTTCCTAAGAGCGTGATTGATTCATGCTAGATGGGTTTAGGTGTGCCAACTTTAATGGATGGGTAGTTAACCTAACCATAGTAAAGGTGGCACTTTAGGATATTTTCAAGGTTATGGATACCTTGGAAATAGATTTGATATTATGATCCCAAAAGATTTTAGAATGTGCCAATACATTTTTGGAATTATGAAAACTAAATTAAATTGGCACAATTTAGGTTTAGGAGTCTTAGTGTGCCAATTTGTGTTTTTGGCACACTTGGGAGAAAAATTGTAATATGGAAAAATACAATTAATAATAACAAATGACAATTAATACTAAAATTTAGGTATTATTATTATACCTATACATTTTATATGCTATGCTTGATTTGACATATAACATGTCATAACATCATGTTTATTTTTATCATTTATATGTCATGATTATGTGTAGGATTAAGGTTTAAATGTCATTTGTTTTTAGATTATATCATATGCCATGACATCATGATCATTGGCCATGCTTAATTATGCTATCATTTATGCCATGATCATACTTCATGCATTTAAGTTAATGAAAATTGATTTAAGGACTTTGACATGACTTGGAGTCCCATTTATAAGGGAATCAAGTAGGGTTGCCTTAGAAAAATGCATGAGGCTTCAGTTTAAGATGAACCAAAACCCAAATCTCACACCACATTGACATGTATGTGTTTTCTTACACCCTAGATATATGTGAGATGATAGGATATTAGTTAAGTTCAAGGTGCATAGTTTTTGCATCTAGTTGAACCTAAACTCATCTTATCTTAATGATGGATCATTGGGAAAGCTTGTGTACAAGTCATGTACATTGAGCCCAAGGAATTTGACCTAATATAGGTTTTCAAAAATATTTTAAAATCCATTTAGAAAACCTTGGTGAAGTCTATCTTTTGATAGCAATCACCATTGATGAAGTTGATACAAAGTAGGGCCAAAACATTGAAAATTTCAATGGTTTTGAAATTTGTGTCAATTTCACTATTTTATGGGTAAAATAATTTCCAAATATTTTTCACCTATTGTATTGGTCATAAGTATTATACGTATGAATTTTGAAGATTTTTTGATATACGTATAATTATTTATGAATTTTCAAAATTCATTTCTGATAATTGAAAATCGGATATTTCAGTTATTAGTCGACTAGTCTTGGTGGCAGTCAACTGATGGACACGACAGTTGACTGATCTCTGATAAAGTCTATTGCCAAGTTAATTTCGGTAAAACATGGTTTTTTAGCTCGTTTTCGGCCATGATAAAGTTTCCTAACCACTCCTAACCCTAGGATATTCTTTGGGAAGCATTATAAAGGGTTAAAATCTATTGGATATGGATTAGGAGAGTTGTTAGGATGATGTATCAAATTTAAGGTGTTGGAAAGTTCAATGTTGAATTTCTAACCTTATTTTTTATGTTTCAAAGTTTCTATTGGCTTAGGGACTTCCTAAGGATATTGTTGGTGCAATGGTCAAAGGGGAGCAAGCCTTTAGGGGGAGGTATCCATCATAGGATGATGGATGGTATTTTTCCTCATGAGGAGGAAAAATGGGATTTTGAGATACCCAATTTGAAAATTAGGAGAGTGTATAGGATTGCCTCTCTTAAGTGATATGGGACTTATCACTAGGAAGATGGTAGGCATCCTAGGTATGTTTGGACTAAGGGGGATATTGTAAGATCTCATTGGGACATGAGACATTGACCTCCTTGGAGAGAACCTTTTTGATGTATGTCAAAAATGAGGAGAAATGTAAGATTACCAATTTGGAAACTTTGTAAGGGAATTTGAGTTAGTGATCTAACTCAAAGGTATGTGTTTTTGTCAAACATCAAAAAGGGGGAGATTGTTGGTGCAATCGGCCCAGGTCACGATTGGTCGGACTCGAGTTTGACTCGAGTGATGTTTTGATGTTTGACATAGAAAGTTGACATTGATTTTTGACATTGATGTCTAAAAATATTTTGGGGAGATTGTTGGAACAATCGACTCGGGTCATGATTGACCAGACTTGAGTTTGACTCGAGGGAGACTTTAATGGTTGACTAGGGTTGACCATATGATTATTGGAAAGTCCAAACATGGGTCTTGGCAAGGTAAAATACAAGTCTTGAGTACTTGGCATGGAAAGTCCAACATGGGTTGGCAAGGGAAAGTCCAAGCTTGAGTCTTGGCATTTGAGAAGTCCAAGGGGTTTGATATTGGCCGCGTAAAGTCCAAGCGGGAGTCTTGGCAGCATATGTCCAATGGTTAGTGGCATAAAGTCCAAGCGGAGTCTTGGCAGCGTAAGTCCAATGTGCCTTGGCGGTGTAGACACCGTTAGCATGACATAGCCGATGGAAGCACCTGAAGACTCGCACAATGGATGAAAATGTCATGGATGACTTGGAGGGATCCGAGAGGCGTGAGGCTAACGGAGGTGGCTAGAAGGCTTAGGTCCATGCTAAGGGTGGTCTAGCAAGTATGAGAGCACCATACTTGGGTTAAAACCTCATGTTTGAGGTGTGCCAGTCGACTGGTGTCATGTGGAAGTGGACTGGCGTGAGCTAACTAGGGTTTGACTGTGGGAATTGGCCTAGCAGTCGACTGCCAGAGGAGGGCAGTCGACTGATTGGCCGAGTAGTCGACTGATCGTGTGATCAGTCGACTGGTGCTCGATTTTTCGGGCACAGAATGGAGTCTGACTCGACTGCTGGGGTTAGCAGTCGAGTGGAGGCTCGATCAATCGACTGATGGTCATGATCAGTCGACTGATGATGGATCCATTGGATTTTTCCTGCATGGATCTACCCGTTGTCTCACGACAACAGTGGCATCAGTCGACTGATGGTCCGGAGCAGTCGACTGATCGGTGATTTTCAGCACAGGTTGAAGCTTAAAATGGAGCTCATGGAGGAGATTTCGACCAGCGTTTCTTGAGGTGTTTTGTGGCGATTTGCTACTGCAAATCAGGGTCTCCAAGTGCAATTCAAGCAACCAAAGATCAAGCATTAAAAAGAGCAATTATAAAGTAGTTTTCTTTACTTGCATTGTATTTCATTATTGTAATTGCTTGTATCTATTTCTTATTGTTGTATGAATATTTGTACGAGGTTTCTCCGCCTCCGACTTGTGTCGAGAAGGAGTATTTGTGATTCGTGGTTGCATGTGCATCACTAGAGCTCTTTAGAGCTCGATCCGTGGAGTAGAAACCGTTCGGTTCTGAACCACATTATATTTGTGTGTTTGTGTTTGTCTTGTTTCTTGTTATTGCTATTATCTGTATTCTACTGTGCATAATGAGTTTTGTATAGACGAACGCGAACAAATTCCATCAACGTAAGAGAACAACGCTATTCACCCCCGCTCTAGCTTTCCAAGGATCCCAAACAGGGAAATCATACACTCTCCCGCAGAGTCGCCGCATCTATCGGGAGCTACCTTCGCCTAAAAGGACAGGATAGACAGTACGAGGATGCCAAATCAATCCCTATGGTGAACTGTTTCCGATTTCACCGCACCCTTTTACCCACAGTTATAGGAGATCAGATTTACTCCTAGGTTCCTTATATAAAAACCCCTAAATCTTAGATATGAGGGTTGTCACCCCTCGTATCGCATAAGCACAACAGATAGAAAACCAAAGACGCATAGATATAGTAAAATACAACTACCAATTGCCAAATCAAACTCAAAGGTAGAATTTAACATGAACCAACATTGTATGTGTACACAAGCTACTCCCTAATCCTAGAATCGAAAGTACTACTCCATGTATATGAAAGAAGAATCACAAAGCATGTCTATGTTCGAATACATAAGGAATAAAATGCAGGAACAAAGAATTACAATGCTTTCGTAGTCTTCTCTCCGGCGTTGAAGTGCAAGGCGTGGACCTCCAGTGGTGCTCCTCCTCCCCTCTGCGAGTTACCGAAGCTTTTTACGACTTCGGCGTGTCGTCCTAGCCATCATGCCTCCCCCATAGGATTTGGGCGGAGCCATCCTTATATAAACATTGCCTCGGACCACTGTAAAATTCGGAAAAAGTCCTAGTCGCGCAAATCAGTTGGGCTGCCACACGTCCGTGTGTTTCCACATGGCCAGGCCATGTGCAACACTAGGGTGCTAATCTCGCCCATTGGACACAGCCATGTGAATCCACACACCCTGGCCGTGTCTCACTCTGCGTCTAGCTTTGAAATGTCCTCCTTTTGCTCCGAAAACGCATTTTTTTACCCGAAATGCTAACTTGTACACAAAAGTACAACGAACAGACCTCCGAACCAGAAAATAGGAAATTCTTGCAAAATAGAGTAACATATGCATGAAACTAACACAAAATGAAATGAGATGTGAGCGAAAACTACTCCTAAAACCCTATATATTTTGCTCACATCACTTCCCCCAGACTTAAATCTTTGCTTGTCGTCAAACAAACCTCAGTGCCATGAATTTTTTTTTTAAAAAAGATATTGTTCCATAATTAGCATGTTAACTAAATTTATCAAGTGGTATTTGCAATCAAAGCAAAATAAATATGTTCTATAAATTCACTAAGTTAGCTCCTCGTGCTCGTGCTAAGCGAACCATTCTTAGGGGATGCCCGTTCCATGGTGAGTTAAGTCGTCACCCCATAGCTTTCCTAAGGTTTCTGGCTCTTAGGTACTTACCTGCCCAAAGCGAGGGTCGTTCCCTAGATCTAGCATAAAGTCTCAAATGCGTGCTTGGTATTGAGAGAAATTGGTAGGTGTTTTCCCAGTAACCTAACTCCAAAGGGGCACCTAGCCATTTCCACCTATGATAACTGTTTTTTTATCCCTCTTAAACTTTTTTCTCTCCTCTTTTTTTTTCGTTTCTTTTTTCTCTTTTTCTTTTCTCTCTTTTATTTTTTTCGGCTCACTGGAATTTTGATTTTTTCAAATGGGCTTACACAATCCGAGCATCTCCAGTAACTAAAATGATAAACCTAGAGTCACCTATGGATTCCAAAGTACTAGACTACTGAAGTGAATCATAACTAGGTATGTACTAGATTCTCCCTTTCAGAATGTTCGACATATGTAAGTGCAAAAATAAAGCTAACCAGTGTAAGTCTAGAACATTCAATAGAGCGAATAAAATAAAATACAACAATATAAATGAAGTTAAGCTACCTATGGGAACAACTCATGCAAGCAACTTTCAAAAATACTACTGAGGTAGCTTTACAAGTAACAAAAAATTAAGTACTGAAAGAAACTCAACAATCCATGCATGAATAAATGAATAAAAATACCAGAAAAGAAACTACTGCTAGAAAATAAAACAAAAATTAACATTGGGGTCTCCCCCCAGACTTAAATGCAAATATACCTCTAATATGGTGGACGAGGTGGAAAGTTTGGGAGCCTAGGCATCTCTGGATCTTGAGAGAACCTGCTGCTGAGCTGCTGATGCCACATGTACATGTGGTCGATCTGGGAGCTGGTGGATGCAGCGGCTGCTCGGTGCTCCTCCTCCCTAGCCCACTGCGCCTGTTGGGCGTCCATGTGCTACCGCATCTCCCTGCGGTAGACGGCCTCTTCCTGGCGACGAGCAGCCTCCTTCTAGAAGTATATGGGGGTCTCATCGTAGAACTCCTCAACCCACTAGAAATGCTCCCAGAATCCCTGGAACTCCGTCTTCTAGTAGGCACTCTGCTCCTCCCATCATTGCCTCTGCGTCTATTGCTCAGTGTAAATGTCGTCGAGGCGTGATCGGAACTCTGAGAATTCATAGGCTGACGTACCTGCATCCTGCTCAAAAGTAGAAAAAGGTGGTGGTGCAGGTGCAGGATCATGTCGGCGTGGGCTAAGTGAGCTCCTATGCATGTGTGGACTAGAGGGAGAGTGATACAAAGGTGGAGAGACGGGTGCCGATGTGGATGGGCCCTCATGTGGAGGGGACTCCACTATCAGGTCCAAGCGTCAGTTGGTGCGTATAGCGATGGTGGTACGATCCGAGTCAGAGAGCCTAAGGGTCGTAAGATTTTTCCTTACAAAGCATAAGGAGTCTCCTTCTCTCACAATCATTTTCATGGCCATGCACACTCCTAGGTCGATCCTAGGGCTCCCCTTTATACTCTCTAATGTTGTGTAATCATACCCCATCCTATGGCAAATGTGGGTAAGTAGACCTCCTACATTAATCTCTCCTCGTGCTGCTTTTCCCATCTTCACTAAGTGTCTGATAAAGTGGGATCCTACATCAATGCTACTCCTTTCTTGTAGCATATCCCATAGGCAAAGCAGCTTGCTAACTCTAACTACACCGTCACTCTCCCCACGACCAAATATAGTACTGGCCATGATGAGGTAGAGGTATCGAAAGACAGGGTTTTGGAGGCGCGACGCTTTGGCCATAGATGGATCATAAGCGTGCTCCCCCGTCAACTCGGTCCAACATTCCCGAGAGTTGAACCCAATAGGGGTTCTTCTCTCTCTCCCCCACTCGGCAAGCCAAAACATGAGTTCCATTGGTGAAGGGTCCACTCATGCTCAATGTTAAAAAGCCTAAAAGTTATCCTACCCTCCTCGCTCTCTCTACCCGTTAAAATTTCCGCCTCTAATCAACTCAAAAATTCTAGAACTATCCTAGGGTAGGTGAGGTGCCTTATTCCCATTATCTCTTCCCACCCCATTTTTGCAAATAGGGCTAGAATATCACCCAACAACCCTAAGGACTCTAGCAAATCTTCATCTAAGTACCTACTAATAGTAAGTTTACAAGTAGAGATCATATTATATCTATCTCTTTGTTCATTATTGCGAAAAAGAAGAGTGGGTAGGGCGTTACCCTCCTCCATAGCTTGATGGGCGTCGGCTCTCCTTGTTCGTCGCTCCGAGGCACCGGATCAGGGTGCTACATGCTTTGTCCTCCTCATCCTTGCTTCTTTTGACTTCTTTAGAGGTTAAAAATGCTTCTAGATGGTGGGGAAGACGAAATCACACGGCTAGGGCAGGAACTTTCGAAGCACATGAGGCAAATGGTGTGAAAACACACGGCTCACCCCTTTTAACCTCGCATGCCACGGCCGTGTGAAAACACACGGCCAGGCTGTGTGCGCCTCAGGTCGGTCAGGCATGACCGTGGAAAAACACATGGGCAGACCATGTGTCCGCCTTTTCGCCCATTTATGCACCACGGTCCAAATTTTCTCATACACTTCGCCGTGTAGGCTAATATGGATTTCATTTTTGCCTAGCAAAGTTCTTTTCTAGTTCTAACTATAAATGAGATGGATACAAAAACTAAAACCAAAAAAATGCATGCAATGCAATCAAAAAGGGAAATCTAAAACTAAACTTGGGTTGCCTCCCAAGAAGCGCTTTGTTTGAGGTCGTTTAACTCGACTGCACTCCACTATCAACTTGTCTCTGGAGGTTCAGTGAACCTCCATTCATCTATCTCGGCATCTTCATCTGGAGGTTCTAGCTTCATTCTGCTAAATGTGAAGCCGTCGAGGTAGGGAGCTCTATGCTCCAAAAGGCTGAAGAGGATGATCTCCCCATCTACCTCCAGGGAGATCTGGTGTGCTTTCCCGTCTATGCACGCCCCTGAAGTCACTAGAAAAGCCCTTCCCAGAATGATTGGATTATGGGGATTTGGTCCTGTGTCCAGTATGATGAAGTCCATGGGTATCACGAAATCCTCAATCATCACAAGAACATGTGGTAGCATGCCAACGGGCTTCTTGATCGTGTCGTCCGCTATACGTATACCTATACCCGTTGGTTATATATTACCCAATCCCATCTCCAAGTAGAATGCATAAGGCATCACACTCACTGATGACCCCAAGTCGCATGGCGCTACGTCAAAGCTCTCTGTAGGGGATCGGTACGGCCGGCTAGAGGGGGGGTGAATAGCCCTTTTCGTTTGGATGTCAGTATTTGCTCGTCTACAAAACTAATTAGCGCAAGCGGAAGACTAATAAAGACAAACAAATAGAAATACGAGAAAACAATCACTAACAAAGAATGTAACGTGGTTCACAGCTACGCCGCTAATCCACGATCCCGATTCGTCCGAGGTGAATCACTCCTCCAAAGCCAATCACTATTGGTCTCTCCTTTGCACCAAGCTAGGTGGAGGTAACCTTTACAATCAAGATCACTCTTCTTACAAATAGAATGGAGTAAAAACAAGTAAGAAGAGTTTAGAGCTTGTGGGGCACTAGGAAGATCACTTAGAGCATAAGCATTAGCCTCTCAAAGGCTTACACCCTCTCTTTTTATAGAGAGGTTGCGCCCTTGGCGATCGGCGACCTCCGAACACGTCGGATCCCGACCGTTGTAGTCCAACGGAACTCTTAGCGATCGTGATGGACCTCATCACGCTACCGCCGTCGTCAATCTGCCCGATCGACTCTGAGCGGTTATGCGGGCCAAACCCTATTGACGATCATTCTGTCTTGATCGGTGATCGATGTGATCTTGGCCGATCGCACGTATGGCGATGGCTGCGCGCCACAATCCAATCAGTCGTATACCAGTCGAACTACACTCGACTCAGAGCAGTCGACTGCCATGACATGGCAGTCGACTGGTGTCGGGAAAACCCATCCGACACTTGGCCAAATGGCCAAGTTTCACCTAAGAGCTACCCTTCCCCGGGTTACAATCACTCACTCTCATCTCTCGGAGTCCCTCGCCTTCGAAGTTCTCTTCGTTCTCGGCCACGTCCCTCGGCAGCATCAGGCGCATGACTCTGCAATTCTCCTTCGCGTCTCTTGCCTAGAAGTCTACTTCCTCCGGCTTCACTCCAAGCTTCTCGTCCGGCGGTCCCTCGGATGCTCCAAGCGCACGGCTTCCGCAAAGCTATCCTTCACCGACTCAAGGCACGAGTCATGAGATGTGAAACTCGCCACGGCTCCATGTGCGAATTACTAAGTCCTGCACGACTTCAACGCACATATCAAATCAACATATCAAACTAACTTAAACCCTTTGCCACACCATCAAAACCATATTACGGCAAGAGATTGCCCTAACAATCTCCCCCTTTTTGATGTGTGGCAATCCGTTTAAGTTAGGTAAAAACATTTGATATAAATTCTAAGGTAAGAAAGCATGTAAAGATAAACATGATATAGCAACATGCAACTCCCCCTTAATCCATGAAACTCTCTATGCAAATTTTCTCCCCCTATCATATATTTCTCCCCCTAAAATAATTAACTTAAACATAATTATTTCTCCCCCTTTGACACCATCAAAAAGATTAACACTAAGTTATAAGCTCATGACATCAAGTATAAAGAGAAACATACACTAAAATCAGTCAAAACCTGATAAAATCAGGTTACTGTACTTGTTCACAGTCCATCAGTCGACTGCTATCAGTATGGCAGTCGACTGGCACAAAAGAATCCGAATTTCTGATTTTCTGGATGAATTTCAGAAATGCACTATTAATTCCAGAAAATTCGAAAAATCATGAAATTTGGGGAACATATTTCTTTTAAGTATATCTATCAGTGAAAAATAGGTTTTCATGAAAAATCATTATATTTCTACATATTTGCCAAAAATCCAAAAGCTTTAAAAACTACTAGGTTTTTGATCATAAGAGTATCCATTTTAACACCTAGTCTTGCATCCAATTGTTTCAAAACATGAATACATGTATTTTAAAGTAAAAAATTGTTTTAAAAACATATGAAATATCCAACCATGATCTTTGGGCAATATGTCTATGAATTAAACATAAGCCTTCCCCATGATTGGTCTATTATTGCTATGTTGATACTTTAAATGACCATCTAAATGTCATAGGCATTAGTGGACATTTGTATCATCCTAACATCTCACCCATGCTAAGTTTGCAATCAAGTTAGCCTATAGTGAGTGTGAGATGCATCCTAGGGGGTATTTGTATATACTTAACCAATATATTCATGCAATTCTATCATGGTTAAGTATCCCCCTCACAATTAACATGATCATAATGACATATATGAATCAATTTCACATAATGATCATGAAATACATGTTTTCATTAAATTATAATCATGCATTAGGTATTATATGATGATAATAAACAAAGTATCACCTAATGCATGATTCAAACCTATTTCTCATGATAACGTGCCAAATTTCAAAAACATAAATCATGATTGCAAATATACATAGGAATTACATCAATCATCATGATTTAAGCAATATTATCTATTTATGGGCACGTTATCATCACCCAACACTATCTAAAAAATGTTGTCCCGTCATCCTAAGTCAACCAAAATATGATATAGGTTAATTCCATATGGTTGACTACCCTAGGGTTATCCTAACCCTTAAGGATGGATTTTGGAACCCAAAATAAGTTCTTTCCTATTGGGTTCACTAAGTATTCCTTGGGGATCCATTTTCTAGCTATTACCTTCTTCTTATCTTGTCCCCTAGCTATAAGGCATTTGTAGGCCTTTTCATTTTTCTTTTCCTTGTAGCCTAGGCCCTTTTTGTTGAAACTAGCTCTTTGGCTCCCTAAGATCATGTTCAATGTGTTGGAGCCAATTGTGAATTTTTCTAGGGCTTTTGTTAAATAATCTACTTTTTCCCTTAAGGCCCTATTTTCATTTATACATGCATCACTAACATCTAATGGCACATAAAGGTCATGTGAGCATGCATCATTTAAGCTAGAAGAAATATTATCATTTAAGCATGCATTTTCTAGCTTATTTTCCAATGCCTTAATTTGATTAAGCATGCTTTTATTTTTATTTTTCATTCCAAATAAGTCCTTAGTTAAACTAGAAATTATGGAAACTATTTTCTTAGGAGAGGCTTTCGTTACCATAGTTTCCATGTCCTCTTCTTTTTCGGATGATGAGGATGTAGAAGCTCCCCCTTCATTTGAGCTCTCCCCACTTGAGCTTGATCTTTCATTTTCGGATGAAGAGCAATCCAAGTCATCAAAGGCCATCAAGGCCAAATTGGTGACAAAGGCATTCTCCTCATCCGATGATGATGAGGAGGATGAGGATGGGTCATCCCAAGTCCTTGCCTTGAGAGCTTTGACCTTTCCTTTTTCCTTTGTCTTCTTCTCCTCTTCCTTTTTCTTCTTCTTTTTCTTTTCTTCTTTGCTTTTGTTTAGGAGGGGACAATTATCCCTTATGTGCCCCTCTCCTTGGCAATTATAGCATATGACCTTCCCCCTTGGTCTTCTATTCCTATCATGAGATTTATCAAATCTAAAATTCTTAAATGCACGTCTTACCTTCCTTACCATGTAGGCTTCTTCGGTGCTATCCATGGAGGAGGAGGAAGACGCTTCGTCATCGGAGGAGGAGGGAATTTCCATCTTCTTCTTCCCCTTATTTGCCAACAATGCTACTCCCCTTGAAGGTTGTATTTTTGGCTCTTCTTGTATTCCTTCAAGCCTAGATTCATGTAATTCCATAGTGGAGAAAAATTCATCTAGAGTACTTACCTCTAGATTCTTTGAAATGTAAAATGAGTCCACCATTGAACTCCACTTGGATGATCGGGGGAAAGCATCTATGGCCTTCATTATCATGTCGCGATTGGAGAGCCTTTCTCCTACACTTGTTAGTCCATTTAAAATTTCTTTAAATCTAGAATGTAAAGAAGTTACCTTTTCTCCCTTTTCTAATTTAATGTTGGATAGTTGGGAGCGGAGAAGATCTCTCCTTGCTAGCTTTGCCTCGGATGTGCCTTCATGAAGCTCAATTAGCTTCTCCCACATCTCCTTGGCGCTTAGGCATTCTCCTATTCGGTTGATTTCTTGTTGGGGGAGCACATTGAAGAGATGATGCTTGGCTTTTGAATTTGCAAGGTGCTCTTCCCTTTGCCTTTTGGTCCACCTAGATTTCTCTATTGGCTTCCCCTCTTCATCCCTAGGCAAAACGAAACCGGATTCCATTGTAATCATAATGTCAAAATCCGTTTCGAAAAATACCTCCATTCGCTTCTTCCACCAAGCGAATTCTCCTTCAAACTTCGGAGGATGGATGTTGGAGCCGGCCATTTTGAAAGTTGTTTGTTGTGGCGGTTAGTCCTCGACAAGCTTTCCTCGGCTCTGATACCACTTGTAGGAGATCGGTGCGGCCGGCTAGAGGGGGTGAATAGCCCTTTTCGTTTGGATGCCGGTATTTGCTCGTCTACAAAACTAATTAGCGCAAGCGAAAGACTAATAAAGACAAACAAATAGAAATACGAGAAAACAATCGCTAAGAAAGAATGTAACGTGGTTCACGGCTACGCCGCTAATCCACGATCCCGATTCGTCCGAGGTGAATCACTCCTCCAAAGCCAATCACTATTGGTCTCTCCTTTGCACCAAGCTAGGTGGAGGTAACCTTTACAATCAAGATCACTCTTCTTACAAATAGAATGGAGTAAAAACAAGTAAGAAGAGTTTAGAGCTTGTGGGGCACTAGGAAGATCACTTAGAGCATAAGCATTAGCCTCTCAAAGGCTTACACCCTCTCTTTTTATAGAGAGGGTTGATTTCTTCCCGTTGGCCGCCATCAGTCGACTGCCGCCCTTGGCAGTCGACTGTCGTCACTACAACGACCTCCGAACACGTCGGATCCCGACCGTTGTAGTCCAACGGAACTCTTGGCAGTCGACTGATGGACCTCATCAGTCGACTGCTGCCTCCGTAGTCGACTGCCCAGTCGGCTACGAACGGTTCTGTGGCTAAAACCCTATTGACCACCGATCAGCTGTCTTCAGCAATGATCGATGGTCTTGGCTGATCGCCCACGTATGGCGCCATGGCTGCCACAATCCAGTCAGTCGTATACCAGTCGAACTACACTCGACTCAGAGCAGTCGACTGCCATGACATGGCAGTCGACTGGTGTCGGGAAAACCCATCCGACACTTGGCCAAATGGCCAAGTTTCACCTAAGAGCTACCCTTCCCCGGGTTACAATCGCTCACTCTCATCTCTCGGAGTCCCTCGCCTTCGAAGTTCTCTTCGTTCTCGGCCACGTCCCTCGGCAGCATCAGGCGCACGGCTCTGCAATGCTCCTTCGTGTCTCTTGCCTCGAAGTCTACTTCCTCCGGCTTCACTCCAAGCTTCTCGTCCGGCGGTCCCTCGGATGCTCCAAGCGCACGGCTTCCGCAAAGCTATCCTTCACCGACTCAAGGCACGAGTCATGAGATGTGAAACTCGCCACGGCTCCATGTGCGAATTACTAAGTCCTGCACGACTTCAACGCACATATCAAATCAACATATCAAACTAACTTAAACCCTTTGCCACACCATCAAAACCATATTACGACAAGAGATTGCCCTAACACTCTCTCCATAAATCGAGCAGGGGATAACAAATTAACCAGGGTCCTCAAGCTGTAATGGAATCTTCTCTTCAAACTCAGCTTGGTCAAGTAGGGTGGTAATCATGGCTGCACACCCCTTGGCAAATGGGCTACCCTACCCCACTCCTTCCTCTTTTCCTTGACTCACCAGAGAGCTCTTCAGAGGTTGCGACACAGTTTGGGCTATCTGGGCCACTTGCGTCTCCAACATCCTAGTATGACTTGCAAGGCCGTCAACGGTGGCCTTCAAGTCTCTGAGTGATTCTTTAGACTTCTGATGTTGGCGACGAAATTCCTCATTGGCCTTAGTTTGGGTAGCGATGAAGTCCTCCACCGACTTCGTGGTTGCCGCCATCGCTCTCTTTGCTTCATACCCCCTGATGGTTGGGAGGTTCCCGAGTTATTCTTATAGGAGAAATTCTGGTGATTCCTCCATCCGGGATTATAGGTGTTGGAGTATGAGTTGTGGGGCCTTTTGTCATAGTCCCCAATCGCATCACAGTGCTCAATCTTCTCGTCTGAGGTCTCTGACCCTCCATAGTGGTACTCTTGATACGCTGTCGCTACCTCTCCAAAATCAATAGCTGGATAGGCAGATGAAGGATTTATAGATTCAAACCATCTTCTGAGTGTGTCCATCCTTACTGTAAGGTGGTCCATGGAGTTGACACTGTATCGTCCCGCTATAGGTGTTGGTTGACCACGTTCGGAAGCCCATTGATGGTGGTTCTAGGCCACCTCTTCGATAAGCTGTTCTGCTTTCTCTATGGTCTTATTCATCAGTGCTCCTCCTGCGGTAGAATCTAGGGACATCTTCATGGCGTAAGCTATCCCATTGTAGAAAATGTGGATCACCAGCCACCTCTCTAGTCCGTGGTGGGGACATTGGTAGAGTAGTCCCTTGTAGAGATCCCAAGCCTCGAATAAGGACTCTCCCTCCTTCTGGTGGAAGCTTGTGATAAGATGGCGCATGTGAGCAGTCTTGCTTGGTGGGGAGTATTTGTTCAAAAACTGCTGCTCGCATTGCTCCCATGTAGTGATGCTACCAGAAGGTAGGGAGTGAAGCCATGCCTTAGCCTTATCCCACAGTGAAAACGGGAACAGGCTCAGGCGAATCGCGTCAGTAGGGACTCCGTTCATTTTCATCGTCGAGCAGATCTCAAGAAATGCCTCAAGGTGCCAGTTCAGGTCTTCAGTCGTAGCTCCCCCGAATTGGCTCTGTTGGACCATATGTATGAGTGTCGGCTTCAGCTCAAAGTTATTTGCCAAAATAGATGGTCCAGCTATACTTGGCCTGAATCCTCTAGCACTAGGAGTTGCGTAGTCTCGCTGAGGTCGGCTACCTATGTTCACCTAAGATGCAGTTTGATCCTCCATCCTTTGCTGCTCCTCTCTCCGACGATGAAAGGTTCGCGCAATTTCTAAGTCGATCGAAATTAGACCTTCCGATCCTAAACGTCTAAGCATACGACGAACCAAGCCACAAAGTTAGGAGTGCTAATCTAATTCTAAGAGCAGAAAATAAAACAACCTAGCAAATCAAAATCCAAGATGCAATTGTTGGGTGGATGCTTCGGAGGCTCATTGGCTCCCATGTCCCCGGATTAAAATTTTCACTAATGAAAGACTTAATCTGGATGGGATGAGCTTCCTTGGCACAACCTATTCGTCGTCGTGCTAACAACTTGAGTGGTCACTTGAACAAACTAGTTGTTCAAGCAACACAACTCTTCTAGTTGGTTAGCCGCGGAAAAGACGACGGATGGATCGCCGGTTTTTGTGTTTGTCTTCGGGGTCCATGATTATACAATATATATCCATTCATACACATGCATAATCAAAATATTAAAGAACATATTCAGATCTGTAAATAAAGTTAAAAACAACTTTATACCTTACGATCTTCTATCGTATGTCCTATCCTTCTCGTGGACGACGTGTGGACGAAGATCCTCCACGAGTTGAAGCCTTCTTGATCACTTTCTTCTCTACCTTGTCCGCTGCGAACAAAGAGAAGCAATCACAAATACCTTTCCTATCTAGAACCGACCACCAAATTAGGGAATTTGGTGCAACCGCCAAGGAGCAAGTGGATGATGCGACCACCAAAATGAATGGAAACCACCGGCCACCTTGGAGAGATTGAGGAAGATGATTGCCGCCACCAATGGATGGAGAACCTCTGGCCAAGGAGCAAGGAAAAGGGAAGAGTGCCACCCAAAACCAAGGAGGAGAAGAGAGGGATGAGGCCAAAACCCTAGCTTGCCGCCTCAAGCTTGTAGCCGCCAAACCCTAGCAGCCTAATGGAAGATGAGCCAAACCCTAACCCTAGTTCAAAACCAATCTCCTTATCTTATCCTTGCCGCCCAACCCTAAGCACCTATTTATAGAATAGGGCTTAAGCCTCCTTTAATCTCATCCGTCTGATCTAGGATTTAACCTCCACCGCCGGATCTAGGGTTTTATCCCAACCGCTTGATCTAGGGTTTCATCTCAACCGTCGGATCTAGGATTTCATCCTAATCGTCGGATCTAGGATTTCATCCCAACCGTCGGATCTAGGGTTTTATCCCAACCGTCGGATCTAGGGGTTTAATCTCAACCGTCGATTCTAGGGTTTCATCCTAACCATCGGATCTTAGGGATTTAATCCCAACCGTTGGTTCTAGGGTTTCATCCTAACCATCAGATCTTAGGGATTTAATCCCAACCATTGGTTCTAGGTTTTGTTTTACATTCTTGGATCTAGACTTCACAAGGATTATATTAGGCTACGATAGGGACCATAAGGAGGAGTTGGGTCTTGGCCACCCGATGGATCAGAACCACACATACTTGATCCATCAATGATGTTCCATTCCACTAGAGGATCATCATTGAACTACCTCACCAGCCCCCATAAATCAATATGGGCTCCATATATTATTTGTACATTAATCTCCCCGTGTTTAAGATATCGAATGTCCGTCAATTAATTGATTTACTGACCATCAATTAATTAACATCTATTTCCTCGAGTAGTACCACTTAACCTTATCATCATGTTGACTAAGTCAACCAGCTGGGTTTACATGATGAACCTTATGAGCTCCTCAAGGGGACATCATCAACCTAATATATAGGACATGGTTTCCTCCTATAATCAACGACACACCATGTAAATAATATTATTTCCCAACTTACCGGGCATATTGATTTAATCCATCTAAATCTCACCCACTGGTAAATTAAAGAAATAAATACTAAGTACATGTGCCCATTATTATATCGGGATTAAGAGCATGTACAACATAATATCCGAGGTCCGATTCAATTATGTAGTCAGTACTAAATTGAATCACCTCTATGTCGGTCCTACTCAATACACCTAAGTGTACTAGTGTAACTCTATGTTCAAGATAAAACAATACCAAGCCACACTACAACCATGCCAATGGTTTGTCCAAAACCATCTTGGTTGTGAGCCTCTACTTATATTTTACAAGGGACTGATAACATGATCTTCTGTGCCACACCAAGCACCATGTTATCTACAATGTAGAATATTAGACAATATGCACACATATATAATGAATATATAAAATGCAAACAATGATCATGTGATTCTTATTTCAAAATAAAATGTTCATACAGAAAAGAGCTAGGCTTTCAGTATACATTCTAACAGCAATAAGTAAATAGGAAACTACTGCTAAAATTAAATAAAATAAAAAAAAATAGAAAATTAAAAACTAAAGATAAATATAAAAGATATAAGACTAAAGAAAATAAACTAAACTAGAAAGAAAATAAAGAAAGAAAATAAATCTAATCCTAAGTCCGATCCAATTTACCACCATTCGATTAGATATCGAATTGCTCAGTCCCCGGCAACGGCGCCAAAAACTTGATGCGCATGAATGCGACCTCAAATCTTGCGACGGACACTATCGAAGACTCAAAGCGTGCGCTCGCACTCAACGCCCGCAAGTGCACGGATGTTGTCAAGCAGTAAAGATTATCGATCCCACAGGGACTGGGATTCGAATACCAAATATTTTTAATGGTTGTAATTGTTTGAACGTAACTCTGAGAGGTTTTGATTGGTGAGGGCTATCGGTGGACTTTACTCTATACGGTGTCACGTGGAGGAGGAAAAGAGTGTGCTGAGGTCTTCAAAGGAGATTCGAGGACTTCAGTTTCGCTTGTGTATCACAAAACAATGATGTCAATTGGCATTGTTTAGACATTTAGCTATGGTTTTGTGGAAGGGACATCATATACTCTCCCGCAAAGCCACCGCATCTACCGGGAGCTACCTCCACCTAAAAGGACAGGATAGATGGTACGAGGATGCCAAATCAATCCCTACGGTGAACCATTTCCGATTTCACCGCACCCTTCTACCTATAGTTATAGGAGATCAGGTTTACCCCTAGGTTCCCTATAAAAATCCCCTAAATCTTAGATAGGGGGCTGTCACCCCATCGTATCACCTAAGCACAGTAGATAGAAAACCAAACATGCATAGATATAGTAAAAAACAACTACCAATTGTCAAATCAAACTCAAAGGCAGAATTTAACATGAACCAACATTGTATGTGTACACAAGCTACTCCCTAATCCTAGAATTGAAAGTACTACTCCATCTATATGAAGGAAGAATCACAAAGCATGTCTATGTTCGAATACATAAGGAATAAAATGCAGGAACAAAGAATTACAATTTTTTCATGGTATTCTCTTCGTTGTTGAAGTGCAAGGCGTGGACCTCTAACGACATTCCTCCTCCCCGTTGGGAGTTATCGAAGCTTTTTAGGGCTTCGGCGTGCTCTCCTAGCAGTCGTACCTCCCCCCTAAGGTTTAGGCGGAGCGATCCATATATAGACATCGCCTTGGACCACTAAAAATTTGGAAAAAGCCCTAGTCGTGCAAATTTGTCGGGCCACCACACGACCGTGTGTTTCCACATGGCCAGGCCATGTGCGGCCCTGGGGTGCTGATCTCGCCCATTAGACATAGTCATCTGAATCCACACGCCCTGGCCGTGTCCCACTCTATGTCTAGTTGCGAAATGTCCTTCTTTTGCTCCCAAAATGTATCTTTTTCACCCGAAATGCTAACCTACACACAAAAGTACAACGAGCAGACCTCCAAACTAGAAAATAAGAAAAGCTTGAAAAATAGAGTAACATACGCATGAAACTAACACAAAATGAAATGAGATGTGAGTGAAAACTACTCCTAAAATCCTATATGTTTTGCTCACATCAATAGGCGAAATCCAACCCAGGCAGCAGCTTTAAAGGGAACTCGTGGAGGAGATTTCAATCTTGGTTCTTTGAGGAGATTTTGGGGAAAATTGCTGGTGTAATTCAGGATCTCCAAGTGCAACTCAACCAACCAAACAAGCAAGCTTCCAAATGATCGATTGTAAAGTTTTCTTTGCATTTATTTTATTGTATTTACTTGTATTTGCTTGTTGTATTTCGAATTACTATTGTAATCATTTGTATGAGGTTTCTCCACCTCCAACTTGTGTCGAGAATTAGTATTTGTGATTAGTAGTGCGTGTTTGCATTGCTAGGGCTTTTAGAGTCAGATCCGTTGAGTAGGAACTATTCAGTTCCGAACCACGTTATATCTCGCATTGTGGTTTTGTATCTTGTTATTTATATTTGTTATTACCATTCTGCTGTGCTTACAAGATTGTAGATGATCAAACACGATCAAATTCCATCAAGCATCGACGACGCTATTCAGCCCCCCTTTAGCTGTCACATCGGTCCCAACAAGGGAGTTGTTAGGGTGATGTATCAAATTTAAGTGCGGGAGAGTTCAATATTGAACATTAGACCTTATTTTTGATGGTTTAGAGTTTCTATTGGCTTAGGGACTTCCCAAGGACATTGTTGGTGCAATGGTCAAGGGGGAGCAAGCCTTTAGGAAGAGGTATCCATCATGGGATGATGGATGTTATTTTTTCCTCATGAGGGGGAGAAATGGGAATTTTGAGATACCCAATTTGGAAATTGGGAGAGTTTGTAGGATTGCCTCACTTGAGTGATATGGGACTTATCACTGGGAAGATTGTAGGCATCCTAGATATTTTTGGACCAAGGGGGAGATTGTAAGATCTCATTGGGATATGAGACATTGACCTCCTTGGAGAGAACCTTTTTGATATTAGTCAAAAAGGGGGAGAATGTTTGGGAGAATTTATGGTATTACCAATTTGGAATAATTGGTAAGAAGATTTGAGTTAGTGTTCTAACTCAAAGGTATGTGGTTTTGTCAAACATCAAAAAGGGGGAGATTGTTGGTGCAATCGGTCCGGGTCACGATTAACCGGACTCGAGTTTGACTCGAGCGATGTTTTGATGTTTGACATTGATGTCTAATAATGTTTTAGGGAGATTGTTGGTGCAATCGACCTGGGTCATGATTGACTGGACTCGAGTTTGACTCGAGGGGGGATTTTGATGGTTGACTAGGGTTGACTATGTCATGGAAAGTCCAAGTCTTGAGTACTTGGCATGGAAAGTCCAACCTGTTGGTGCAGTAGGCACCTAAGTCGAACCTGAGTTTTGATTTTAGCAAATGATACAAAGTTAAGCTCATGTTGTTATCTCACGAGCTGAATCGAGTGTGCATAAGATTGCTATAGCTGGAGCTGAAGGCTAGCGACACCCGGAGGAAGCCGCGGTGGTCGGGCGACACTCGAGTGACTTCGTAGGGAGCCGAAGGAATCGAGTGGAAGGCCGGAAACAAAAGCAACAAGTAAGTATCGAGGTAAGTTCGTATGTGCGAGCGTAAGTGAGGTCGTATCCTCGTTACGGGGATAATCTTAAGTGTAGATCCGACCAAAGACATCCTATAGATGGTCTAGGTCGAGATTGGACGGTCGACGACCGTCGAAATTATATTTTTGTTGAGCTAAAGGACTCGATCACAATCGGCCGATCGCTCAGAAGGTCAAGACTCGATCGATGTCGCCATCACGATCGATGATGGCCATCAGTCGACTGATGGTCAATGATCAGATTCGAGGAATCAAGGCTTATCACCCCATTTCAAGGAGATTGGTGCTCAATTGTGATTGGCTAGGGTTCCTCTCGAAAAGGGGCTTAAAGGATATAAAAGGAGGGCCAAACCTAGGGTTTCTTCATCATTCAAAAGCTTCCAAAAAGCCTCCGCCAAGCTACAACTTTTCGACCACGAAGTGCTTTTTCTCCGACATCTAGGTCTTAAATTCTTTCTTATTGTAACGTCGGTTTTTTTAGCTCTTATTTAAGTTCATTTCTTTTCGAAGCTTTTATCGTATACGAGGAGAGGGGGAGTGTCCCTCTACCTCAAGCTTTTTCCTTCTTTTATCGATTAACTCCTACCTCCAACGAGGAGGAGTTCCTTTAGTGCTTTTGCCCTCCGTACGTGGTCAAGGACCACTAGGGCCTTGGAGTAGTAGCCGAAGGCTACGAACCAAGTAAAAACTTCATTGTCTCTTTTTACTTTACATTTCCGCTGCAATTAATTATCTCTCGAGTTTTAACGAATGTAAAAAAAAGGAAAAGGTTTTTCGCTATTCACCCCCCCCCCCCTCTAGCGAACTGCATCGATCCAACACAACCATGGGTCTTGGCATGGAAAGTCCAACATGGGTTGGCAAGGGAAAGTCCAATCTTGAGTCTTGGCATTTGGAAAGTCCAAGGGGTTTGATATTGGCAACGTAAAGTCCAAGGGTGAAGTCTTGGCAGCATAAGTCCAATAGTTGGCGGTGTAAAGTCCAAGCGGAGTCTTGGCGGCGTAAGTCCAATGTGCCTTAGAGGTCTAGACACCGTTAACATGATATAGTCGATGGAAGCACCTGAAGGCTAGTGTATGGATGAACATGTCATGAATGACTTGGAGGGATCCGATAGGTGCGAGGCTGACAGAGGTGGCTAGAAGGCTTAGGTTTAGGCTAAGGGTAGTCTAGCAAGTATGGGGGCACCATACTTGGGTTAATACCTCATGTTTGAGGTGTATCAGTCAACTGGGACCATGGGTCAGTCGACTGGTGTGAGTCAACTAGGGTTTGACTATCGGAATTCTTCTAGTAGTCGACTGCTGGACCGAGCAGTCGATTGATCAAGGTGATCAGTCCACTGGTGCTCGAGAATTCGGGCACAAAATGGAGTCGAACTCGATTGCTGGGGTTAACAGTCGAGTGAAGGCTCTATTAGTCGACTGATGGGTATGATCAGTCGACTGATGTCTAATCCGTTGAATTTTTCCAGCGTGGATCACACCGTTATTTCACAGCAACAATGTCATCAGTCGACTGATGGTCTCGAGCAGTTAACTGATAGGCAAAATCCAGGCCAGACAACAACTTTAAAGGGAGATCATGGAGGAGATTTAGATCATGGTTCTTTGAGGAGTTTTTGGGGCGAATTGCTAGTGTAATTCAGGATCTCCAAGTGCAACTCAACTAACCAAACAAGCAAGCTTCTAAAAGATCGATTGTAAAATTTTCTTTGCATTTCTTTTGTTGTATTCACTTGTATTTTCTTGTTCTATGTCATATTACTGTTGTAATCATTTGTACGAGGTTTCTCTACCTCTGACTTGTGTCGAGAAGGAGTATTTGTGATTAGTAGTGTGTGTTTGCATTGCTAGGGCTTTTAGAGCCCGATCCGTAGAGTAGGAACCATTCGATTCCGAACCACATTATATCTCGTGTTGTGTTTGTGTATCTTGTTTTTTATATTTGTTATTATCATTCTGCTATGTTAACAAGATTGTAGACGATCAAACGCGATCAAATTCCATCAAGAATCGACGACACTATTCACCCCCCCTCTAGCGGTCACATCGCTCCCAACAGGTTTGTCATACAAAAATGTACAAGTAATGTGTGATAACATGAGCACTATCAATTTGACAAAGAATCCTATCCACCACTCTAGAACAAAAGCACATTGAAGTGAGACATCACTTCATTAGAGATCATGTAGCTAGGGGAGATGTTGTACTCAATTATGTTGAGTTCAAGTCAAATCTAGCAAATATCTTTCCTAAACACCTTCCGGAAAAAGAATTTAGCCATCTAAGAAGGGAATTAGGCATATGTGTCATTGAGCAAAGAATTAGAATCTCTCCATGATCATAAGGACTAACTCACCATAACAAGAACAAATTATGGAAATCAATGGAACCATGGGAAGCATCTCACACAAACTATAAGGTGAACAAAATTGTTTTTGTATTTCTAGTTGGTGGGGATGAGATGTTTAGGCATAACAAACTTACCCAAAATGCTCATTGCATCCCTTGGACAAGATGGTTATTGAGACAATGATCATTAATTTGACCAATTATGGGGAAGACCTTGTTGGAGATCGATTGGTCGGCTAGAGGGGGGGTGAATAGCCCTCGTTCGTTGGATGTCGTAATTCGCTCGTCTACAAAATGTTAGCGCAAGCGGAAGCAATAAACTAAGACAAGAAAATAGAAATAAAACAAAGACAATACAAACACGGAGATGTAACGTGGTTCACGGCTACGCCGCTAATCCACGGTCCGATTCGTCCACGGTGAATCACTCCGAAATCTATCCACTAGATCTCTCCTTTGCACAAAGCTAGGTGGAGGTAACCTCTTTTACACAAAGATCACTCTTCTACAATGGAATGAAGATTAGAGCAAGTAGAAGAGTGGAAAATCGTTTAGGGCACTTTGGGAGAAGCTGCTCAAGCATTTTTCCCCAAAGCCACATCCTTCCTTTATAGAGGAAGAGGGTTTCTTCCTGCTGACACAGAGCAAATGACGATGGCACCCATCACCGACTGATTGTAGTCGCTTCCCAATAACGGCCGCTTCCACGCTGATACTATCCATCCAGATCGCATCACCGACCGATGGCACCCATCACCGATCGATGTCAATCCACCGAGTCCTCAACGATCCGCCGCCCTTGGCGGCCGATCGAGCATCAATCGACATTTATACCGGCAAATGATCGATCAACTTGACTCACCCACATTAGACGGTCGATCGAACCATCGACTAGAGCAATGATCGCCATGACATGGCAATGACCGTGTCGAAAACTCATCCGACACTTGGCCAAATGGCCATGTTTCACCTAAGAGCTACCCTTCCCGTTACAATCGCTCACTCATCAGTCCTCGCCTTGAAGTTCTCGCTCGGCCACGCCACGCCCTTGGCAAAGATCAGCGACGACTCTGCAATGCTCCTTCGCGTCTCTTGCCTCGAAGTCTACTTCCTCCGGCTTCACTCCAAGCTCCTCGTCCGGCGGTCCCTCGGATGCTCCAAGCGCACGGCTTCCGCAAAGCTATCTTTCACCGACTCAAGGCACGAGTCATGAGATGTGAAACTCGCCATGGCTCCATGTGCGAATTACTAAGTCCTGCACGACTTCATCGCACATATCAAATCAACATATCAAACTAACTTAAACCCTTTGCCATACCATCAAAACCATATTACGGTAAGAGATTGCCCTAACAATCTCCCCCTTTTTGATGTGTGGCAATCCGTTTAAGTTAGGTAAAAACATTTGATATAAATTTTAAAGGAAAGAAAGCATGTAAACATAATCATGATATAGCAACATGCAACTCCCCCTTAATCCATGAAACTCCCCCTTAATTTCTCCCTTAAGTTCTCCCCCTATCATAATTAACTTAAACATAATCATTTCTCCCCCTTTGACACCATCAAAAAGATTATCACTAAGTTAAAAGCACATGGCATCAAGTCTAATAGAAAGAAAATACCACAAGTTGATTTTAAATTGGAATTCAGCCTTTATGCGATATTCAGCCATCGATCGTGTTCGGATACGGTCGATTGGCACGTGAATTTCGGGATTTTCTGATTTTCAAACCGAATTTCAGAAATGTAGAAAAAATTCCAGAAAATTCAAAAAATCATGAAATTTGGGGAACACATTTCTTTTAAGTATATCTATCAGTGAAAAATATGTTTTCATGAAAAATCATTATATTTCCATGTATTTGCCAAAAATCCAAAAGCTTTAAAAACTACTAGGTTTTTGATCATAAGAGTATCCATTTTAACACCTGGTATTGCATCCAATTGTTTCAAAACATGAATACATGTATTTTAAAGTAAGAAATTGTTTTGAAAACATATGAAATATCCAACCATGATCTTCGGGCAATATGTCTATGAATTAAACATAAGCCTTCCCCATGATTGGTCTATTATTGCTATTTTGATACCTTAAATGACCATCTAAATGCCATAGGCATTAGTGGACATTTGTATCATCCTAACATCTCACTCATGCTAAGTTTTCAATCAAGTTAGCCTATAGTGAGTGTGAGATGCATCCTAGGGGGTATTTGTGCATACTTAACCAATATGTTCATGCAATTCTATCAAGGTTAAGTATCAACCTAATAATCCTCATGATCATAAGGGCATATATGAATGAATTCTACATTATGATCATGAAATTCATGTATTCATCAAATAAAAGTCATGCCTTAGGTATCATATGATGATAATAAACAAAGTATCACCTAAAGCATGATTCAACCCTATTTCTCATGATTACGTGCCAAATTTCAAAAACATAAATCATGATTGCAAACATACATAGCAATTACATTAATCATCATGATTTAAGCATTATTATCTATTTATGGGCACGTTATCATCACCCAACACTATTCTAAAAATGTTGTCCCGCCATCCCAAGTCAACCAAAATATGATATTGGTCAATTGCATATGGTTGACTACCCTAGGGGTTTTCTAACCCTTAAGGATGGATTTTGGAACCCAAAATAGATTCTTGCCTAATGGGTTCACTAAGTATTCCTTGCGGATCCATTTCCTAGCTATTACATTCTTCTTATCTTGTCCCCTAGCTATTAGGCATTTGTAAGCCTTTTCATTTTTCTTTTCCTTGTAGCCTAGACCCTTTTTGTTGAAACTAGCTCTTTGGCTCCCTAAGATCATGTTCAATGTGTTGGAGCCAATTGTGAATTTTTCTAGAGCTTTTTTTAAATAATCTACCTTTTCCCTTAAGGCCCTATTTTCATTTATACATGCATCACTAACATCTAATGGCAGATAAAGATCATGTGAGCATGCATCATCATGGCAAGAAGAAACATTATCATTTAAGCATGCTTTTTCTAGTTTTTGTTCTAATTCCTTAATTTGATTAAACATTCTTTTATTTTTCTTTTTCATGCCAAATAACTCCTTAGTTTAACTAGAAATTATGGAAACTATTTTCTTAGGAGAGGCATTCGTTACCATAATTTCCATGTCCTCTTCTTCTTCGGATGATGAGGATGTAGAAGCTCTCCCTTCATTTGAGCTCTCCCCACTTGAGCTTGATTCTTCATTTTCGGTGGAGGAGGAGCAATCTGAGTCATGAAGAGCCATTAGTGCTAGGTTGGAATAGACATGCTCTTCTTCTTCGGATGAGGATGAGGAAGCAAGGTCATCCCATGTCTTTGTTTTGAGTGCCATGGCCTTCCCTTTTCCTTTTGCCTTCTTTTCTTCTTCCTTTGTCTTGCTCCCCTTCTTCTTCCTCTTCCTTGCTCTTGTTTAGGAGAGGACAATTATCCCTTATGTGTCCCTCTCCTTGGCAATTGTAGCATATGACCTTCCCCCTTGGTCTTCTATTCCTATCATTAGATTTATTAAAATGAAAACCCTTTAAAGCACGTCTTACCCTCCTTACCATATATGCTTCATCGGTGCTATCCATGGAGGAGGATGAGGATGCTTCATCATCGGAGGAGGAGGGGATTTCCATCTTCTTCTTCCCCTTATTTGCCATCAAAGCTACTCCTCTTGAGGGTTGAATTCTAGGCTCCTCTTGTATTCCTTCAAGCCTAGTTTCGTGAAGCTCCATTATTGAGAAAAATTCCTCCAAGGTACTTACTTCCAAGTTCTTGGAGATGTAAAATGAGTCCACCATGGAGCTCCATTTTGAGGACCGGGGAAAGGCATCTATGGCCTTCATTACCATATCCCGGTTTGATAGCTTCTCACCTACACTTGTTAGCCCAATTAATATTTCTTTAAATCTAGAATGTAGGGAAGTTACCTTTTCTCCCTTTTCTAATTTGATGTTTGAGAGTTGGGAGCGGAGGAGGTCTCTCCTTGCTAGCTTTGCCTCGGATGTGCCTTCATGGATCTCTATTAATTTGTCCCACATTTCCTTGGCGCTAGCACACTCTCCTATCCGGTTGACTTCTTGTTGGGGGAGGACATTGTATAAATGATGCTTGGCCTTTGAATTTGCCAAGTATTCTTCTCTTTGCCTCTTGCTCCACCTTGATTTTTCCAATGGCTCCCCATCTTCGTTCCTAGGCAACTCGAAACCGTTTTCCATTATTAAAAGGATTTCAAAGTCGGTTTCAAAGAATACCTCCATTCTCTTTTTCCACCAAGAGAATTCGTCGTCGAACTTCGGTGGGTGGATGTTTGAGCCGGCCATTTGAGATGTAGAGCTTATTGCAGCGGTTAATCCGGTGACAAGCAACCTTGCTCTGATACCACTTGTTGGAGATCGATTGGCCGGCTAGAGGGGGGGTGAATAGCCCTCGTTCGTTGGATGTCGTAATTCGCTCGTCAACAAAATGTTAGCGCAAGCGGAAGCAATAAACTAAGACAAGCAAATAGAAATAAAACAAAGACAATACAAACATGGAGATGTAACGTGGTTCACGGCTACGCCGCTAATCCACGGTCCGATTCGTCCACGGTGAATCACTCCGAAATCTATCCACTAGATCTCTCCTTTGCACAAAGCTAGGTGGAGGTAACCTCTTTTACACAAAGATCACTCTTCTACAATGGAATGAAGATTAGAGCAAGTAGAAGAGTGGAAAATCGTTTAGGGCACTTTGGGAGTAGTTGGGCGTTCAAGCATTTTTTCCCCCAAAGCCCCATCCCCTTCCTTTTTATAGAGGAAGAGGGTTTCTTCCCGTTGACACAGGAGCAGTCGACTGATGGCACCCATCAGTCGACTGGTGCTGTAGCCGTTGCCCAATAACGGCCGCTTTCCACGTTGGATACTATCCAACGGTACTGGCATCAGTCGACTGATGTCAACCAGTCGAGTCCTCAACGAGGTCGACTCCATTCTGTGCCCGTGCACAGTGACATCAGTCGACTGCCGTCCCTTGGCAGTCGACTGATCAAGCCATCAGTCGACTGCCCATGCTGGCAGTCGACTGATCAACTTGATTCAGCCACATTAGACCAGTCGATCGAACCATCGACTCAGAGCAGTCGACTGCCATGACATGGCAGTCGACTGGTGTCGGGAAAACTCATCCGACACTTGGCCAAATGGCCAAGTTTCACCTAAGAGCTACCCTTCCCGGGTTACAATCACTCACTCTCATCCCTCGGAGTCCCTCGCCTTCGAAGTTCTCTTCGTTCGCGGCCACGTCCCTCGGCAGCATCAGGCACACAGCTCTGCAATGCTCCTTCGTGTCTCTTGCCTCGAAGTCTACTTCCTCCGGCTTCACTCCAAGCTCCTCGTCCGGCGGTCCCTCGGATGCTCCAAGCGCACGGCTTCCGCAAAGCTATCCTTCACCGACTCAAGGCACGAGTCATGAGATGTGAAACTCGCCATGGCTCCATGTACGAATTACTAAGTCCTGCACGACTTCAACGCACATATCAAATCAACATATCAAACTAACTTAAACCCTTTTCCATACCATCAAAACCATATTACAGCAAGAGATTGCCCTAACAGACCTTTGCATAATTCATGTGCATTTGGTCCGAAGATCAAAATTGGACATTCCAACCAAGTAAAATTGGTTGGATCACTTAAGACAAATGAAAATCTAACATAAGTGTCTTAAATCATTTTAAAAGGATGTTATCTTCACTGTGGTCAATCACATATTGTTGTATGGATCACTTTTGAAGGTAGTGATACAACTAGAATAAGGCTCAATTTTAAGATTTTCAGAAACCGTATCAATCCGTGGAAATATTAGGTCATGTATTTTTTTCACAGATTTTTCTATGGAAGAACATGACTTTTAAATTATGTATGCAAAATTTCAAGATTTTTTTAAATCTCTGGAATTAGATACAAATTTCTAAAATTCATTTGAGAAACTGAACAAATCAGTTATCAGAAACCAGTCAAGGCAGTGCCTCGACTGATTATAGCTTAAAACACAAGTTTGCTCTCGACCAGGAGCTCAACCACACTTCCATTCGAGGCACTGACTCAACTGGCACCCTCGGTTGCAACCACCAGCGAATATAATCGAGGCGCACTCGACCAGTGCCTCGACTGGACATTTTGACAAAGGCACAAAATCGAGGTAAATTTGACCCATGCCTCGACTGCTTTATTAGTCGGGGCATTTAACTTATCACCTCGATTGGTGAATGCAGATTTATATAAGAAAATCCTTCTCCGCATTCGACTAAACCATGACCTTTCCACTACTTCCGTCGCTTTCACCGTCGCCGCTCGGTCTCTGGCCGACTTCCAACTCCTACCACACCATCCCTACTTCTCTAGGACCTAAGCCAAGCTAGGGTAAGTCCTTATGCATCTATCTTCATCTCTAGGTTAGCATCCTAACCCTAACTCCACTGGCATTGATAGCTAGGGTTCGTCAGACCCTTTCTCCTCGCCGAAAAAATCCATTTTTGACAGAAGGGGTTCCAACCTAAGGTCTTATCAGCTCGAAATTACTTGGACAAGGAGCAATGGAACCAAAGTATAACCCTTCTTCTTCCTTCACTTTACTTTCACAATTATTAGTCAACGATTGATTACTAATTAGTATTTATCCGTATCATTCATCATACCATATCATATCACATTCATTCTATAATTTTTACATCTTTAGACAAAAACAAAAACAATCCGACATTAGTAGGAGGGAAACATCGAGGGAAAACCCCTCTACTGATCCCCAATTCCCCTCCGAATAACATCAGCATAGATATAGGACCTATAAATTCCAAAAGATGCCTACACGCTCTTTAGATAAAAATTTTTTCAAAGAGTTTGCTCCAGAAGTAATGGTTGTAATTGATTATTATCAACTTAGTAAGCTAGTCTATTGCGATCACGATATTAATGTAGACTTAGTTTCTGAGTTTTACAATAATCTACAACCTACTAGAGATCGACTCATCTACAGGAGTAGAGTAGAAAGGACAAACATATCCTTCACTCCTAATATCCTTAGAGCATTTCTAGGTTGTAGAGAGTCAGCATCAACCTTAGAATTCTATCCAAGCATCCAAGAACCTATTGACGGGTTCTCTCTCAATGACATTCATGAACAATTCTTTAGGAGACCAAGACAACCCGGTGTCAACCTAGCTCCAACCATGGCATTAGCTACCCCCGACAATGTCCTATATAAGGTCATTGTAGGTTGCATTCTTCTGATAGTCACAAGGGGGCAAGCTAAGGTGCGACCGCATCATTTACTAGCCCTCCATTTCCTCAAGAATCATCTAGACTTCAATGTTGCATTAAATATGTTTCTCTGCATCGTCCATTTCACGATCCCAGTCCAAAAAAAAATTTACATGCCTTTTGGACATATCATCACATCTTGGTTAGAGGCCATAAGCATAAACACTAGCAGGGGCAAGGTCGTGTAGATGACAGATTTTGATTTCATCAAATGGAGAAATTTTTCCTTGGCCGGCAGCGATGGGTTGATGGACCACAGACTTGTGAGAAATGGGATATGGGGGCACAAGATGAAGAAGAAGAAGAAGAACGTCTGGCTCTAGCTGATGAGCCCTATGAGTCCGTATCCGAGAATCTAGATAGTTTGCGTCGTGATTATTTTGAGTTCGTTAAGACGGTGGACATACGACTCCTGGATCTCGAGATGACGATTGATATCCATTTCTCGGAAGTCACAACTTGACAAACGTAAATTCTGGATCAATAGGTTGAAATGTTTAGACTCCTACGCTCCTTGACGACCGACTCGTCGGGCCCCTCATCATCGGCTTTTTAGTTTTGATAGTCTTTTGATAGTGAATTGTAGTAAAACTAAATTTGAAAAATTCTGGAAGGATTCGGATACTTAGAGATTTGGTTGTAAAAATACACTTGTTTGTGTTCCGAATGGGTAGTTGTTTTTGTAAAAATGCATATGATTGTAGTTTCATTTGTTTTTTTATTTTATTGGTTAATGTGATTGTGATATAAGGTTTCTTGTTTACATGTATTGTAACAGGTTTCACACACCCATGTTTAGGGAAAACTCTTCCAAAATTTTCTCTGAAAGTCATTACATATTGCTTTCATTACGTGTTACTGATATGCATTGTTGGTATGGATAACTGAGAGTAAGGATTCAGGGGGAGGATACTTTAATCCTTGTTGGGTTATTGTATTCCTCATACTCTCAGTACCCCTATGATCCCTTTTAGGTGTTTGCCAAAGGGAGAGGAGAATATGTTTATAGTTTAGGTTTTTCATTCCCTGTTTTATCAATTTCCTATTTTATTCCATCAATTTCCTGTTTTATTCCCTGCAATTAGTCACGTGCTTAAGTCACATGCTTAATGCTCATTCATTCTGTTACTGCTACTTGATTGACATGCTTAATGCTCATTCATTCTGTTACTGCTACTTGATTTTGTATGATTGTAACTTAAACCTAAAATGGGAAACCTAAACTTAAATGGGTTGTCAAACATCAAAAAGGGGGAGACTGTTGGTGCTGATGTTCTAAACTATGTTTTGGTGTTTGACAAACGTTTAAGTAAACAAAGTTTTAAGTGTCTAGGCAAGTGAGAAATCCAAGGGTGGACCTTGGTGAAAAGTCCAAGATGGTTAATTCCTTGCCGGCCGGAAAAATCCAAGGGTGGACCTTGGTGAAAAATCCAAGATGAGAATTCCTTGGCAGATGAGAAATCCAAGGGTGTACCTTGGTGAAAATCCAAGATGATTAATTCCTTGGCAACTAGAAATTCCCTACGGAAGTGGCAAGGTGAAAAGTCCAAGAATGGCTGGAGGTTGGAGTCTTGGTAAGTAAAGGGTTTCTGGGTAGAGTCTTTGCTAGGTGTATTTCAGTCTTAGAGTTGACTGAAATAATGGGTCATAAGGACAACAATGAGTTGACACCTCAACTGTTGCCCTTACTGCATTCATCAGTTGAAAAATTTGCCGACAACCAAGAATAGTTGAGTCAATGCCTCTACTGGTCAAGGAAGCGGTCGAGGGAGTGCCCCGACTGAACTCGTGTAGCAGCTAATGGAATTGCTGCAGGACAAGTGGCAGTTGAGCCAACACCTCGATCGACACTTCGACTAAGGCAGTCAAGGCAATGCCTCAAGTAATCCAGAGTTGAAGGAGATAGAAGCAAGTCATGCTTGACCGGCAGTTCGACTGGAGCAGTCGAGGTGGTGCCTTGACTGGCCTCTAGCAACTGCAGATAGAAGCGAGTGAGCTTCGACTAGCGCCTCGACTGGTCGTCAGCAGCTGCGGATAGAAGTGAGTGAGATTCGACTGGCCTCTTGAATGCAACACAATAAACCTTGACATTTAACATGATCAGTCGAGCCAGTGCCTCGACTGGCCTTCAAAAAATTTACACAAATGCAAGGCGAGCTCGAATGTCACCTCGACTGCTGGGAAGTAGAGTCGCGATTATAGTGAGAAAACCTCTCCGTTTTGACGCGTGGATGGTTTCTACTCGTAGGTTTCAAACAACGATCACAATCCTATGAACTAGAATGCTTCTCGCAAGGTATCCGAGCTTCCAGGCTTAAGTGGTTGTTCGAGAAGAGAGCTCGGATGAACAATCGCTAACTTATTTTGGTTTCGTGCAGAAAAAATAGGCATTGCTTCTTCTTCATTTGTTCGGCTTCTACAGTGACAAGAATCAGAGATCGTGCTTCCACCTTGCAAAATTCTAATACTGCTGCTACTAATCTACTCTTGTGGTGCTTTTGCGAATCTGAGATCCCTGCGCTATGAGCCTTTCTCCTGTGACTGTGCTGCGTGCATCTTCATCTTCTGTTCTAGGCAGATTTGGTTCGGCTCTTGCATGTTTTTCACACGATCAAAGTTATTGCACCCTCTACTTGCATCCTACATCTAAAATGTTGCACCGCTTTCTTCCTGAACACTGGTTCATGTGATCATGAAGAGAACGAAGGCTGGTATCATTTTAAACTGTCAAACTCTATTTCTTACTGTCTATTTGATTGCTTGTAATTCAGAGCCCTGTGCTTATTTTCAATATCTAAGATCTATAATCTGTAAAGTTTTTTAAGAGGTTTTCTCCACCCTCGAATCTTGGCTTCGAATAGGGGGGAAATAGTGGTAGGCCTTGGACTAGCAGCTTTAGGAGAGACTTGTGAACCAAGTAAAAAAATCGACTGTGTTCTTCGTGATTTTCGTGGTTGTGCTCAAACTTAGGTTGCATTCATTTACTAGTGATTTCTGTGTTTTACTTATAATTGCAATCTTAAACTGTATTTTCGCTGCATCGTATCTACTCGATTTTTAAAAAGTAATCTCCCCCCTCTTGCATACTACCAGTCCTTTCATAGTCGTCAACTATGACTAAGAAGAAATGACTTCCGTTTAGTGATTTGGCTCCATGAGAATCAAATAGGTCTAAGTGTAGGAGCTCATGTACATTTTTGGTTATTTCTTGGTTAGTGAGTTGATCTGTGCCCTAGTTTATTTACCTTGTGTTGGTGCAGTAGGCACCTAAGTCGAACCTGAGTTTTGATTATAGCAAAAGATACAAAGTTAAGCACATGTCATTATCTCACGAGCTGAATCGAGTGTGTAGTAAATTGCTATAGTTGGAGCTGAAGGCTAGCGACACCCGGAGAAAGCCGCGGTGGTCGGGCGACACTCGAGTGACTTCGTAGGGAGCCGAAGGAATCGAGTGGAAGGCCGGAAGCAAAAGCAACATTTAAGTATCGAGGTAAGCTCGTGTGTGAGAGCGTAAGTGAGGTTGTATCCTCGTTACGGGGATGATCTTAAGCGTAGATCCAACCAAAGACATCCTATAGATGGTCTAGGTCGAGATCGGACGGTCGACGACTGTCGAAATTATGTTTTTGTTGAGCTAACTTTGACTTGCAGCAAGCATCAGTCGACTACCAGCTTGGAGGACTCGACTGCGCCAATCCCGATCGCCGGAGGTCAAGACTGACCGATGTCGCCATCGGGCCGATCGATGATGACCATCACCAATCGATGGTCAAAGGATCAGCCTCGAGGAGTCAAGGTTTATCACCAAATTTCAAGGGGAGTGGTGCTCAATTGTGATTGGCTAGGGTTCCTCTCGAAAAGGGGCTCAAAGGCTATAAAAGGAGGGCCAAACCTAGGGTTTCATCATCAATTCTAAGTGCTCAAAAGCCTCCGCAACGCTGCGACTCTCCGACAACTCTACGACAACGAAGTGCTGCCATCAACCCTAGTTTAAGTCCTATCTTCGAGTTGTTGGTATAATCTTGTCTTGTCATTTCTTTTAATCTTGCAATTAGTTTGTTAATTGAAGCTTTCTATCGTTGCATTTTCATTTTAATAGAAGAGAGGGTTTGTCTCTCTATCTTGTTTTTCGAAAGTTTTTTTTGTAATCGTAAACTCTTACCTCCAACGAGGAGGAGTGTTTTAGTGAATTGCCCTCCGTACACGGTCTAGGACCGTTAGGGCCTTGGAGTAGTAGCTGAAGGCTACGAACCAATTAAAAAACTATTTGTCTCTTTTAGTTTTTATTTACATTTCCACTGCGTATATTTGTCTTGAAACGAATTCGAAAGAAAAAGTTTTTTTTCGCTATTCACCCCCCCCTCTAGCGAACCGCATTGATCCAACAATTGGTATCAGAGCCTGGGGTTGCTAAGATTTGGTAAACCACCAATCTAGCCATTTTTACAGATTTATTTTTCTTTTAATTCTGTTTTTTTATTATTTATTTCACTTTGTTAGGTTTTTCTCCTGCACTACTAATCCAAGACGCGAGTCTTGGTACTTGTTTTTGTGTTTTTGTCGTTGCTAGTTTCTTCGTCTTCGTCTCTTTGTGTCTCTCGTGTTAATGACCCATCTAGAGGGTTTTAGCACCGTCCGACCACCGTTTTACAACGGTGACGATTTCCATTACTGGAAAGGTCGGATGGAGTGCTTCCTAAAAACCCAAATAGAGATGTGGATTGTGATCCAAACCGGTTTCACCCTTCCTACTAATGAAGAAGGTGAATCCTTGGATTACAATCAGTGGTCCATTGCCACTAAACGACAAGTCGAGGCAGATGCAAAGGCGACTCAAATCCTGCAGTGTGGGCTATCCAAGGAGGAGCTGAACCGAGTCGGACCCTTCATCGACAAGAGATCTGCGGCGAGGCTGATCGAGTTACACGAAGGATCGGATCAAGCTAAGGTTTGCAAACGCGATTTGTTGTTCAATAAATTGTACACACTAAAAATGCAGAAACACGAGACAGCAACACAATTGCACGCCCGCGTCAAGGACATCGTCAACAACCTACACGCAATCGGGCAAAAGGTCGAAAACCGCGACCTTATAAGGTATGTTCTAAACTCTTTTCCGAGGACTACCTTGTGGGCATCCATGGTCGACGCCTACAAGGTCTCCAAGGACCTTTCTAAAGTTAGAATAGACGAATTATTCTACGATTTCGAATTACATGAGCAGTCCAACTCGGAACCCGAGAGGGGTATAGCCTTGATTGCAGGTTCAAAGAAGAAGAAAATTGCAAGAAAGCCACCACCAACCGAGGAGGAAGACGAGTCCGAAGAAGAAGTTGACCCGGAGTTGACTGCCGAACTAATGAACCTAGCTCGAAGGATAGCCAAGGGACGAAAGCGAACCACGACTCGACCCAACCAAGGTAAGCCTAAAAGTTCTAATATTAGGTGTTATGAGTGTAACAGGTTTGGACATATCAAGTCCGAGTGCCCCAAGCTCAACTACCAAGCACCTAAGCACAAGAAGGCCCTCAACGCGACATGGGAAGAAGCGTCATCCGAAGAAGACGAAGACCACGTCTTCATGGCGAAATCGATTGAGTCAGACACTGAGACCGAACCTGAACTTGAGTCAGAACCTGAGGATAACTCGGACTACGAAGCTACCTTCAAGTCAAGCCACGGATACACATCTGGTTCAAAAGATACCCTTAAAGTGAGTCGAACTTTATTTAATACTTTACATAATACGGTTAGGTTTTTGTCTAGGAAATTAGTTAAGTCCGAGTCCAAGGTCGAGACCCTGGTTGAGGAGGTCAAACTCCTCAAACACAAGGTCTCCCTAACCTCTTCGACTAGTCAAGTTCGAGAAGAGGACCCAACTCGAGCTGAAAAGCTCGAAGTTGAGAACTCTCTCTTGAAAAGTCAAGTTGAAGATCTTAGGAACACGTTGGAAAGGTTCACTTCGGGATCCAAAGGACTTGACCTCCTACTTGGATCTCAAAGGGCCGTGTACAACAAGGCTGGACTAGGGTTTAACTCAAACATGACTAATAGGTCATATATGTCGATTGTAAGTCGACATAGGAAACATGTCCAAGCATGGGCCCCTAAGAACTTTTTGATTTCAACTCTAGGATCCAACCCGTACTGGGTTCCCAAGGACCAAATCCACTATATGGATAGACCGAACCAATTCAACGGTCTAGGGGGAGCCAGTACAAAACATGTTTGTGCTTTAACTTAGAAATTGCATGCTTAGAGTTTTTTTTTAAAACTTGTGAACTCACTTAGAACACGTACATAACCATCTAAAATCCTTCGAAAAGATTGAGCCTCGGGGAGCCTCTTTTCAAAAATAACCAGTTAGACTAGGAAATAGTCTTAGGTGAGTCAAGTCATCATTTTCTTGAAAATGGCTTTGTCTAAGGAAGTGGTCGATGATCCGATAAAAGAAGGCCCCTGTGCCTTGCCACGACCTGGAAGCCATGATCTTGAAAAGGTAAACTTGACAAGCCTAGGGTCAAATCCAAATCTAACATAAAATTACTTGAACCTAAATGCACTTAATCAACTTAATTGGAAGTCATCTTACAAAAAACACATAAGTATAACATGCTTGATCATATAGACACAGGTGAGATAACCTAGGTTTAAAAAACATACAACCAATTTTTTAAAAAAAATATATAAAAAATCTAACATCCAATCCAACCACCTTGTGTGTAGGATCAATGGATGTTGGACAACAGTTGCTCCCGACACATGACCGGGGATCAACTCAAATTCACAAAGCTTTGATTCAAACGACAAGGATCGGTAGCCTTTGGGAATAACGGCAAGCTCAAAATCATCGGATCAGGTGATATCGAGCTTAACTCGAATTTTGTTATTAAAAATGTATTACTTGTAGAGAATTTTGAATATAACCTGCTTAGCGTAAGCCAATTATGTGTCAATAACTATAAGGTCATATTTTTAGAAAATGAATGTGTAATTAAAACAAATAAAACAGCTAAAACAATACTCAAAAGAACTAGGACAAATAACATTTATACAATTAACTTAATCAAATCCTCAGCCAAATGTCTTATGACACAGGAAGAGGAATCATGGTTGTGGCACCGACGACTTCACTCAGACTCCAAGACTCATCCACAAGATGAGTCAGAGTGGCTTAGTCAGAGGCTTACCCAACCTCAACAATTTGGTTAATAAAATCTGTAATGCTTGTCAACAAGGAAAACAACCTAGGACACAACACAAGTTAACTAACCAAGAACGAATCTCAAGTGTACTTGAGCTCCTGCATATGGATCTATTCGATTCACATGGAGCCAAGTCACTCAATAGAAGTCAATATTGCTTAGTCATAATTGACGACTACTCCAGGTTTACCTGGGTTAGGTTCATCAAACATAAAAATGATACCCTAGATCAATTTATTCAAATTAATCGAGAATCAAAAAAACCTTAAGGTTAAAAGACTTAGAAGCGATCATGGTGGTGAATTCGAAAATCAAAGGTTCACCGACTTCTGTAACCTAAACGGATACCACCATGAATTCTCTTGCCCTAGGACCCCTCAACAAAATGGCCTAGTGGAGCGAAAAAACCGAACTCTACAAGAAGCCGCTAGGACCATGTTGAACGAATACGACCTACCCGATAGGTTTTGGGCAGAAGCCATTAGCACGACTTGCTATGTCCAGAATTGGATCCTTATGGTAAAGAGGAACCTTAAGACCTCCTACGAGATTTATCACAATAAAGTGCCCAACATCAAGTACTTTAGGGTATTTGGATGTAAGGTACATATCTTAAACACTAAGAACCACCTAGGGAAATTCAAATCCAAAACCTCCACCGAAATCTTCTTAGTATACTCAACCACGAGTAGGGCCTATAGGGTATATAACCACGATACCCTTAAAGTCGAAGAGACTATTAATGTAGTGTTCGATGAAGTACCCGAACCTACAAAACCCTTAATGACCCCAAGTGTTGAGCCCACTGATACCAAACTCGTCTCTGACCCTGAGATCGAGTCTAATCCACATCAACCAACTTCTCTTGTCGACCAAGTGACAAGTGATCCGAGTCAAACTAGTGTTCAACCAAGTCACCCCATTGATCAAGCATTAGGTGACACAAACCCAACCCAATCTAGGATTCAGACTAACCACCCTATCGATCAAGTGATAGGAGATCCTAATCTAGGAGTTCGAACTAGAGCATCCTATAGGAACCTTAGTCAAATTTCCTTAATTTCAAAGATAGAACCCAAATCAATTGAACAAGCTCTTCTTGATCCCGATTGGATTATTGCAATGCAAGAAGAGCTAGCTCAATTTACTAGGAATGAAGTGTGGGAATTAGTACCACCACCTAAAGACAAAACGATAATTGGAACAAGGTGGGTGTTTCGAAATAAGCTTGATGATAAAGGTGAAGTAGTTAGAAACAAGGCTAGGTTAGTCGCCAAAGGGTTTAGTCAAGTCGAAGGCTTAGATTACGACGAAACCTATGCCCCAGTAGCTAGACTCGAATCCATTCGAATGTTGCTAGCTTATGCCGCACATCGAGGATTTAAGCTGTTTCAAATGGATGTTAATTTGGCATTCCTAAATGGATACATTAAAGAAGAAGTTTATGTTAGCCAACCCCCCGGATTCGAAAATCTAGATAAACCCGAACATGTCCTAAAACTTAAGAAAGCTCTCTATAGACTTAAACAAGCTCCTCGAGCTTGGTACGAGAGACTTTCAATCCATCTTAAGTCAAAAGGGTTTAACCAAGGCTTAGTTGACCCAACTCTCTTCGTAAAAACCTTAGGTAAAGAAATATTCATAGCTCAAATTTATGTAGACGATATAATTTTTGGAACCTCTAACTCAGCCTTACTAAACGAGTTCGTTTCACTCATGGAAAGTGAGTTCGAAATGAACTTGGTAGGCGAGTTAAGTTTCTTTTTAGGTCTACAAATTAAACAAACTAAGGATGGTATATACCTATATAAAAAAAAAATACACTAAGGAGTTAATTAAAAGATTTGGAATGCAAGACGCTAAGGTAATAAACACCCCAATGGCGATTAATGTTAACATAGGAGAAGACCTAGAAAGTAAGTCCATTGACTTAAACTACTATAGGAGCGCGATAGGAAGTCTCCTATACTTAACTACGAGTCGACCTGACATCCTATTCGCAGTAAGTATGTGCGCCAGGTTTCAAACATGTGCTAAGGAGTCTCACCTAACCCTAGTTAAGCGTATCCTTAGATATCTAAAGGGTACACTTAATGTCGGTATTTGGTATCCTAGATCTACCGAGTTCGAACTAACCGACTACTCCGATTCGGACTATACCGGTAGTAAGCTCGATAGAAAGAGCACGAGTGGTTGTTGTCAACTTCTCGGCTCGAGTCTAGTGAGTTGGTGCAGTAGGAAGCAACACTGTGTTGCTTTATCTACCACCGAAGCCGAATACATCGCGATGGGTGAGTGTGTCACGCAGCTTCTTTGGATGAAGCACACTCTCTGCGACTTTAAGTTAGACTTTACGAATACTAAACTTCACGTAGATAACATTAGTTCAATTAATCTTACAAAGAATCCGATATGTCACTCTAGGACCAAACATATAGAGGTCAAACACCATTTCATTCGAGAACATGTGGCCAATAGAGCCATACAACTCGAATACGTCGAATCGAAGTCTAACTTGGCAGACCTATTTACTAAACCCCTACCCGAAGCCAAATTTAGTCTATTAAGACGAAAATTGGGCATGTGCATAATAGAATAGGTACTTGCAAATTATATGTTCTTACTACTATTTCTTTAATTTCATGGAACTAGCATAGGACATACCTTAGATATCATGCACCTATAGATTTAAGGAGCCAGTACATCTCACAACACATAGGACTAATGTGTTTGTGTACTTAGCCACGTAGATGGGCGTGAGATGTTAGGACCTTACTCCTGGTTCCAGATGTAGAGCTAGTGCATCGCTATGAACCACGGAGTATAATCATACATACTAACCGACTCCCACCAGGACTGATTGATCTTCCATATCAATCAAGCCAAATATGAGTCGAACATTTTATAGATGAACTTATTTTCAGTATATTATTTTCAAAATAATGTGGAACTAGCTTGGACTTTAAAATTAAAACTTGTTTTTATTCCAGACACACTCTCACTCTTTTCGATATATGGCAAAAGGGGGAGAAAAAGGCCAAAGTTAAGGGATCAATATTTTTTTTTTAAGGCTTACTCAAACTTTAACACATTTAGTTAACTTGTTAACAGAAAATAATTTACTTAACTTTAAAGTAATTTACTTAACTTTAAGTTAACTTGTTAACAAAATGGAAGTAAAGGCCAAGGTTAAGAAATCAATTTTTTGATTTCTTAACTTAAAACTTATTTTAAACACTATGGCCAATATTAAGTAATTTCGGTTACTTAATTCTTTTTTAGTAGCAAATATCAAGGGGGAGAGTTAAAACTCTTTCTCAAGTACTCACCCTCGGTCAAGGAGGAGGTTTCCTCAAGGGGGAGCATTTGAAAAAGAGTTTTTATACTCCTACACATTCATGTATATCTCATACTCTTTTTGCTTAATTTATTTTTCTTAACTTTGTATGTGGGTTTGCCATAAATCAAAAAGAGGGAGATTATTGGTGCAGTAGGCACCTAAGTCGAACCTGAGTTTTGATTATAGCAAAAGATACAAAGTTAAGCTCATGTCATTATCTCACGAGCTGAATCGAGTGTGCAGTAAATTGCTATAGTTGGAGCTGAAGGCTAGCGACACCCGGAGGAAGCTGCGGTGGTCGGGCGACACTCGAGTGACTTTGTAGGGAGCCGAAGGAATCGAGTGGAAGGCCGGAAGCAAAAGTAACATGTAAGTATCGAGGTAAGCTCGTGTGTGAGAGCATAAGTGAGGTCGTATCCTCGTTACGGGGATGATCTTAAGCGTAGATCAGACCAAAGACATCCTATAGATGGTCTAGGTCGAGATCGAATGGTCGACGACCGTCGAAATTATGTTTTTGTTGAGCTAACTTTGACTTGCAGCAAGCATCACCATCGACGGAGGACTCATCAGCCAATCACCGATCGTCGGAGTCGGCACTCGACCGATGTCGCCATCGATCGGATGATGACCATCACCGATCGATGGTCAAAGGATCAACCTCGAGGAGTCAAGGTTTATCACCAAATTTCAAGGGGAGTGGTGCTCAATTGTGATTGGCTAGGGTTCCTCTCGAAAAGGGGCTCAAAGGCTATAAAAGGAGGGACAAACCTAGGGTTTCATCATCAATTCTAAGTGCTCAAAAGCCTCCGCAACGCTGCGACTCTCTGACAACTCTACGACAACGAAGTGCTGCCAACAACCCTAGTTTAGGTCCTATCTTCGAGTTGTTGGTATAATCTTGTCTTGTCATTTCTTTTAATCTTGCAATTAGTTTGTTAATCGAGGCTTTCTATTGTTGCATTTGTTAGTGAAAGCCCTAGAGTCAATCATGTGATGATTGTTGTATGGACTTTATTGTATCATATTCCTATTTATAAAGGCATGGTTATTATATTTACTTGTATTGGTGCCAAATAACTAAATATAATAATGTCCTTGAGTAGTTGGTTCTTATCTATATCAATCGATTGGTTGAATCGATAAAGAGATGATATAGAGAACACTACTCTTAATCATTCCTAGTCAAGTATTAACATTCAGGGACAATGTTAATGCGTAGAGACTAGCATGTAGGTCAACAAGATGACTTGATCTCATAAGTCATGGATATGAGATATCAAGTTGACACATGGGTATGCATTGGAGAATGTATACTGAATGACCCGCCATGAGAAAGTATCATGGATCGTTATATGAGTGTCATATACTTTCTCATGTGGCTATTAGTATAACTATTAGTCCTTAGACTTTAAGTCACCATGGTTCCCTACATAAGGAGTTGCATACTTTGGCTTTGTTAAACGTCACCCGTAAATGGGTGGACTATAAAGGCGATTACTGGGTATGTAACAAATTATGCGGAGGGATGTGAGTGATGTAGATCGGATCTATTCCTCCTATATGACGGGAGTGACATCGATATTCTTGATAGAGTTAGACCACAAAGTGCATGGCTATTCCCAAATGAGTCAATATGAGATATTGAGCTCATTTGATATGAGTGAGTCTACTTGGAGTTCAAGATATAGATTGTACCGAGGATGACACGGTCTATGCCTCGATTGGTCAATCTAGATGTCAAGGATACAGGGACATTGTCACATATTGTGATAGTCACAATTAGTAGTCACAAAGGTGATGTTGGAGCTCAACATTCTTGTAACTTGGGTAGCAATGATGTGTTGCTAGATATCACTCATTGCTTATGTTCCTAAATCGGTTTAGGGACATTGCCAACGTTACAAGAACCTATAGGGTCACACACATAAGGGAAATTAGATGGAGATTAGGTTCATATGATGAACCATGAGGATTTGGTTGATGGGATGAACCAAATTGGATTAAGAGTAATCCAAATTAGACTAATTGAGTTAGACTCAAGTTGATTCAAGTGTTGAATGAGTCTAATTTAGATTTGATTCATCAAATCAATTTAAATTAAATGAATAGAGATTCATTAAATTAAATTGACTTGAATCAAATGGTTGGATTTGATCAACCATGGGAGATAAGAGGTCAAGTTTGACTTGACTTGAGAGGGAAGATGAAAGGTCAAGTTTGACTTGACCAAATGCCATGTCATGATGATGACTTGGAATGGCCGGCCAATGATGATGTTCCACATCATCATGGACACATCATGGGGTGCCACCTCATGAGGGAGACCAAGAGCCATTGACTCTTGGAGTTACATGCATGCATGTAACCCCCTTATAGTGGGTTATGGATGATGTGAAGTTAAGTTGTGTAACTTCATCTTCTTCCTCTTCTCTTCCCTCAAGATCTCTCTTCCTCATCTAGCCATGAATGTCCAAGGGGTGCTAACACACTCTAAGGTGTTTTTCTCCACCATTTGTCCGTGTGGATACTTGTAGAGGAGTGTACACTTGACACTCTTGAGTTCCGACAAAGCATTTGGACGAGCGGGATAAGCGAAGGGCGTCGCTACGAGGGTAATGTTCTAACCTCTTAGATCTAAGGTAGATCTAGGGTTTTTGTAAGCACATACATGTTTTTATATTTTTATACTTCGCACGGATCCGTGGCTGGGGCTTCCGAGGTTTCCGCAACGCAAAAAGTGGTTTTTGCGGCTCGGAAAAAACCCAACAGTGGTATCAGAGCCACGTGCGAAGCATGTATGTGTTTCGTCTTTGTAATTTTTGTATTAGATATAAAAATTACAGATTTATATATTTCTGTAAATTTCCTAATTTTATAGAATTTTTGGGTATTTTTCTCAAAGAGTCAAAGCAACAAGTGTTGGGACACTTGTAGGCTTCAATCGTCGAGAAAAACTCTCCGAAACGGCGAGTTCTCGCTTTAGGTTTTTGGGACAGTGACTTAAGTTTCTGTAGGATCGTAGTAGGGACACTCGCAAAGTTAATTTTGTGAGTATGAGCGCTGCCCTATCCCCGAAAGGGGCTTTGTCCCGCGATCGTGACCGGAAACCGCTTAGCGGGACCGTTACGGAGAGGTGACTCATTAATTTGAAAAAAAAATTAGGAAAAATTATAGAAATTTCTGTAAAAATACATAATTTAGAATTATGTATAATTCTGTGATTGTCATGGCCCAATGACCCAAATTTGATTGGATTATGTGTGTTGTAATTCATAATACGGCCTGCGTGCCGTTTTGTGGTTGTGCGTGTTGTATAGTGTATGCGACCTGCGCGTCGTACCTCTTCATTTGATATTCTAGTTGTAATTAGTTTTTAGACTCGAATGTAACTCGAGTTTCATATTTGTAATGTACAAAATGGAGCGGTGGAAAGTCCACTGGAAGACGAGATTACGAGAAGGGTGACGACGACACATGGCGGTCAAAGGAAGCACTTGGAGAAGCCGCTAGCCTTAGGTTGACCGTCCGATCTTCTCATTGGCTTGAGAAGATCGTAGTAGGGCCATGACTATATCACATTTAATTATATATATATATATGTTGATATATATATATATATATATATATATATATATATATATAATTGATTTTGCTTGTATATATGTGATGCATGCTAGTAGAATAATACATGTATGTATATGATGCATGCTAGGATAATTTTCTTGTATGTATATGATGCATGCTAGAATAATGAATGTATGTATATGATGCATGCTAATATAGGATAATAAAGGCCTAAATGTGTATAAGATACACATTACGATTAGACTAGATCATAATCGAATCAACTCGAAAATGCCTACCGAGCCTTGATACCCATCACTACCTCGATCATTTGTTGTTGTTGAATCTGCCAAAGCAGAGCAACGCATATTATCTTGGTAGGGTGCGGAGGGACAATCTTGGTCCCGCCTATCACGCTTGGGTTAGAGTAAGCTCAATTAGATTGAGCAAAACTAGGTAAACTCAATTGGATCGAGTAGAACTATAGGCATATTCCAATCGTTGGAACGATAGGTCAAGATCGCATTTACACTAAATCTTGGGCGATTTAGCCAAAGCTAACTCAAGGTCTTTTGTAAATGTGGGTCTTGATCCTATAAACAAGAGTTGCATAGAGATGTAATCGGTAATGTGTTACCCAACGATCATACTAAGTCTTGGGCGATTTAGCCAAAGCTAACTCAAGGCTTAGTATGATGTGGATCTTGTCCCGTAAGAATTATAGCTAGTTTGTATGAATCTAGTAATGTGTGTTGGGTTTCCAGCACTGCGGCGTGTGTGTGTTCGATCATGTTTCGTAAACATGAACACAGCGGAAGCAATAAAAATAATAAATACTCCTATTTATTACAACACACGCATGCTTATTACAACAAGTGTAGACATAACCGTAAATTAAAATTTGCAATAAAAGGAAATTTATCTACGTTATACCTTTCGTATGACGTGTAGCGGGAACGGCATCAACCGGAACGATCCTCGTAAGAATCGTCTCTATCCGTATCCACGCCGAGCTCCTCAGGATGACTTCGCTAAGTCACGAGCTTCGTCTTCGTACGGGTTACTAGCCTCGTGTTGAAGACGACGTGATCGAGAGATGATCACGATCCGAATCCAAATTTGGATCCTAAAACGAGTTCTCAAAACTCGCTTCTCCGGAGAGGTATTCGTCAACCGTTTGACGAATCCTTTGTCCCCCACCTCAGAGGATTACCGGAGATCAAATCTCCGGTAAGTTAGCCGCTGTCGGAGCACTAACCGTCGTCCAAATGACGCTCCGACAAAAAAGAAACAAGCTGTCCAGAAAAACTGGACAGCTTTTGGTGGAGGAATAGAGGCCGGCCAAAGGAGATGTGGAGCTCACCTTATCACCGAACCCACAAGAGATCACCGGAGGGTCGCCGGAGCATCGCCGGCTAAAGCTTGGATGCCGGCGGCAAGGAGGTGGCAGCAGCTCCATGAAGTTGGCTGCAACACCATGTTGGGCGGCAACAACAAAAGGAGGCTAGGGTTGGGCGGCCAAAACTTTATTAGAGTCATTGGGTTAGGGTTTAACCCCTATTTTATAGAGAACTAATTCTCTTAATGGTTAATGGATCATATCCATAAAGCCTGTTAACCCGCTCCATTAAGATAAGTTAAAATAAACCAAACCATGATGGTTTATTTTAAGTTAAAACAAACCGAACCAACTTTTGGTTCATTCGTTTAAAATAAACCAAACCCTTTGGTTTATTCTCATCCATTGGATTAGAACCAAACCATTTTGGTTCATCCATTACTTCTTCATAAGATGCGGCCCATCCACGCTTCTATTGCGACTGAAACGATTTCATGCTCGCTTTATGTTTGGTCCAACCAAACCTAGTTTCTCTCGGTCTGAGAATCCCATTCTCAAGCTCGTTTTAAATCCTTTGGATTACACTCGTTGTGCATGTGACCAAATAGGTTCTCGGTTTATGTTGGCCGTCTATAATTAACCATTAATTATAGAACGATCATGAGTGGCACCTAGTAGTACTTCATGATCCCCAATTAACCGAAAAGATCAACGGTTGATCCAGAACTATTTCTGAAACCCTTCAGTAGCTCGAACGAATCGTGCCCCATTCCCTTTACTCATCTTATACCCACTTGGTTCAGGACATGGTCTATAGTGTCAGTCCCCACTAGGATGACTACGTTACACCTAGCCCAAGTATCATTTCCTCGTCCTACGGATTCTAGTTACTCCACATGTATCGAAGAGTACCTTACTCTAAACATGTAATGTTTTGGCCAAAGACTTTAGTAACAATCCGACGAGAGGCCATGGGTATACATCTCCTCGCAAGGAGTGGTGAATCTTTTATAGGCTATTCAAACACCTTCGATCACTTCGACTTATACCCAATCATCCCGGGTCCACATCTCCTTAGAGATGTTTGCTTAAGATGTCAAAGCATAAGTCTCCATGATCAAGATGACTTGAATACCGCAAGTCAAAGGAACATCGCACTTAAGCCACAGTAAGAACTTCATTGACATATCTATATATGCAGAGAACCATATGAAGTCTTACGGCTGGTCACTCCAATGAACTAGTTACCATAACTAGCATCCACGATTAACTCCGGACATCACTATGTCTCCAGTCAGTGAGAATCAGCTGCTTGGATACACCAAGGAGTATACCTCGTGCTAGTCTCGACAGAATTGATGGTGTGCAAATCCATCAATTCATCGACTAGGGATAATTCCGATACATCACAATTACATATGTAGAGATACTCACTAGTTGTGATCCAATCACAAATTCTCTCATGCTGTGAATCGTATCGTGGACATTCAGTAAATGAGTTTAAGATCCAATCAAATACATAAAACAAGTATACTCAAATAGTGAATCTTCATTTATCATATAAATGGTTCATACATAAGGCGATTGCCTTAGGACATCTCTCATATATTACTAACAGACTCCCACTTGGCCTAATGCCAATCGCTACGGTATCCAATACCATAAGCTCGAACATGACCCTCAAACTTACTTTGAGGTAATGCCTTAATCAAAGGATCCGCTAAGTTCCTTTCAGTGGGAATTTTCTCGATTTGTATTTCGTTCCTACTGATGATCTCTCTGATAAGATGATAGCGGCGAAGCACATGTTTGGATCATTGATGAGACTACATCAAGTTCATAGATGAACTACTTGATCCAAACCGCTTCCTTTGCTGCTTCCAAAGCTGCAACATATTCTGCATTAGTGGCAGAATTCGCTATAGTGTCAAGTTTGGAACCTTTCCAACTTATTGCGCCTCCATTCTAGGTGAATACATACCCAGACTGAGACATGGAATCATCCTTGTCTGTCTAGAGTTGGCATTCGTATACCCACGTATCACCAAGTACCCTTCTCCATATATTAGGAACACATCCTTAGTTCTTCTCAAGTACTTAAGGATCGTCTTAACAGCCACCCAATGATCCATTCCTGGATCAAACTGGTATCTGCTCGTGACACTCAGAGCATACGATACATCGGGCCTCGTACATAACATAGCATACATGATAGATCCTATTGTGGATGCATAGGGAATCTTACTCATGCAAATCCTCTCGTCTTCTGTGCGCGGACACATAGACTTCGAAAGGTGTACCCCATGCCTGATGGGTAAGAAACCTTTCTTGGATTCCGACATGCTAAACCTCTTTAGCACTCGGTCTATATATGTAGACTGCGAAAGACCAAGCAACCGTTTCGATCTATCTCTATAGATCTTAATCCCGAGGATGTAGGTTGCTTCTCCCAGGTCTTTCATGGAGAATGTCTTGGATAACCAAACCTTCACCGACTGTAAGATTGAAACATCGTTTCCTATAAGTAGTATGTCATCGACATACAATACTAGGAACACGACTGCACTCCCACTAACCTTCTTGTACACACAAGGTTCGTCTGGATTTTATGAGAAATCAAACTTTTTGATTGTCTCATCAAAACGGATATTCGACTCTGGATGCTTGCTTCAATCCATAAATGGACCGTCGCAATTTGCATACCTTGGTTTTATCAACCGATGTGAAACCCTCAGGCTGTATCATATACACGTCCTCGAGCAAGTTTCCATTAAGGAAAACTGTTTTCACATCTATCTGTCATATCTCATAATCATAATGAGCCGCTATGGCCAGGAGCATCCGAATGGATTTAAGCATAGCTACAGGCGAATAGGTTTCATCATAATCAACACCTTGTTTTTGACGATATCCTTTCGCCACCAATCTAGCTTTATAGGTAATCACATTACCATCCATGTCGGTTTTCTTCTTGAAAACCCACTTGCACCCTATAGGCTTTATGCCTTTAGGTGGGTCAACCAAGTTCCAAACTTGGTTTTCATACATGGAATCCATTTCCGACTTCATGGCACCAAGCCACTTATCCCTTTCTGAACTTGTCAGCACTTCTTCATAACTGGTAGGCTCCTCATCATCAATGAGTAACACGTCGTTCGATTCACTTACGAGAAATCCATATCTCTCGGGAATATTGCGTGTTCTACCAGATCTACGAAGATGTGGTGTTACAATAGGTCCAAATTGATTGCTCATCACTATGAGTTGTACCGTGTTGTGCTTCACCTGTATCTCATCAATGTCTATTTGAGTCTCTCGAGCCTCCTCAAGCTCGACGACACTCCCACTTTTTCTTGCAAGAGAAACTCTTTCTCTAGAAACACAAAGATGCCTTGAAACAAACACCTTTTGTTCCACAGATGATAGAATTGGTAACCCCTTGTTTCCTTAGGGTATCCAATAAATAGACATTTATCGGACTTAGCAATCCAATTTGTCTGGCTTCACATAAGCAGACAACCCCATATCTTCAAGTAAGATACATGAGGTTTCTTACTATTCCATATCTCATATGGAGTAGTTGAGACTACCTTGGTAGGCATTACATTGCTTAACAAGTAAACAGATGTCAAGTGCTTAGCCCCAACACGACTTGGGAAGAGTCGCATGATTCATCATTTACCTGACCATGTCCAAAAAGGTACTGTTACGCCTCTCAAATACACCATTATGATGTGGTGTATATGGCGGAGTCCATTGAGACAATATGTCATTCTCTCTTAGATAATCAATAAACTCTTGAATTAAGTATTCTCCACCTCGATCCGAACGAAGAATTTTCATACTTTTGTCATGTTGTTTCTCTACTTCATGAATTCTTTGAACCTTTCAAAGGCTTCAGACTTGTGTTTCATCAAGAACACATACCCAAACCGTGAGTGATCATCGGTGAAGGTAATGAAGTAGTTATAGCCTCCTAAAGATTGAGTTGACATAGGTCCATATACATCACTATGTATTAGGCCTAGCAACTCTCCCACTGCTCACCTTTCCCGTAAAGGTAACTTGGTCATCTTGCCTTTTAAGCATGATTCGCATGTATCGTATGAATCCAATTCAAACGATTCCAGAATTCCACATCGGTGTAATTCGGACATGCGTTTCTTGCTTACATGGCCAAGATGACAATGCCACATGTAGGAGTCTATTTGATTATCCTTTCGAGCACGCTTGTTGCTCGCTTCGATATTGCAAATGTCACTGGATACGTCCAACGTATAAACACCATTGCTTAAAGTTCCAGTCCCATAAAGAACCCCATTCAAAGTTATGTAACAACAATTGTTACTAAACGTCAAATGGAAACCATTTCTATTTAAACAAGAAATAGAAATGATGTTCTTTATCAACGAAGGAATATAAAAGCAATTGTCCAGTTCTAAGACAAGTCCTGCAGGGAGTTTCAACAAATACGTTCCGATGGCGAGTGCAGCAACCTTTGCTCCATTCCCAACACGCAAATTTGACTCTCCCTTGACGAGTCTTCTTCTATTCCTTAGCCCATGTATGTCATTACATATATGTGAGCCACACCCAGTATCCAATACCCAAGTGTTTGAGGAAATAGAATGACAATCAATAACGAAGATATCTGAAGAAGATGGAGCATCCGATGCCTTATTCTTCTTCACGGACTCAAGATAAATCTTGCACTTTCTTCGCAAATGGCTCTCCTTGCCATAATGATGGCAAGTTTCCTTTTGTGCTAGTTCTACCTTCTTAGCCCTTCTCTTCTTTCCCTTCTGCTGTTCTTTTGACCTCCTCTTAGAACCTTTCTTCGAGGAATCAACTAACAGCACTGTCCCCTGCTCATGCTTCTCAGAAGACTCCACAGTCTTCAGCATGTTGAGCAGTACCACAGATGAACCTTCTTGCATCTCAGAGGTGAAGAGGAGCTTGGAGACTTCGAACCTTTCGAATCTCACTTGCTCATCAACCAACTCATAAAGATGAAGAACTACGATATGAGCATCCATATGCTCATGCTGCTTTCGTAGCTTGGGTTCCATCATGGCTAGCATGATGCAACTCATTTGTTCAGAATCACTCACATGTTTCTGATAGGCCAACAATTGGTCCAGAGTTGCATTGTCACTAGGACGGGCGGGAAGAGGCGCTTCGAAGACATTTGCAAGATTTTCAACATTGAGAACAATTCTCAAGTTTCTAAGCCAGTCCAAGAAGTTCGACACAGTCAATTTATTCGAATCCAAAATGGAACGCAATTCAAAGACATCATGATCAATCTTAGAAATACAAAACGAGCATATATGAGAAAGATGATTTTAAAATGCATCAATATACATTTATAAATCCCATTCATTTTTCGAATTTCAAAAACCCCAAAATCACTTCGGGAGATTGTAGGTCCATCTCCGAATGGGCTGATATCCATCATAGTTATGAACAACCTTGGAGAGAGTCCAACAAGCCATTCATAACTACGACAGTAGGTATCATCTATACCGATTGCATATCCCGTATATGCAACTATCACAATGTGCTATCAACTAATTGAATGTTCATACATACATCGGGTTGTTAACACATTAACAAGTATGCATCATATGCATAGCACCCAACTTCACCTCCCTTTACATCGACCTTGGAGAGAGTCCAACAAGCCGATGCTCCAGGTTAAAGCCAACCCATTAATCAGGACATAGTTTTAATATGGTTAGAGCGCATTCAACCAATTAGCCCAGCTTGGAGAGAGTCCAACAACCAAAGCTAATGATTGACCTCTGACTCTTACCATATTAGTATTAAACTATTCCATGGTTTGAACATATTCAGGTTCGAGCCGGGCTTGGAGAGAGTCCAACAACCCAAACAAGAAACAGAACTCTGGTTCTAACCATATTAATGGAAGGTGTAGGCTTTAATATTGATTAAGGGTTTTTATGTCTCATCCTCTTTGCATGCAAATAACTATTATCTACATGGCATGGCATACATGACATACATCTACATGTCACGACACGCATGGCATAATGTTATGCATCTAATGCAATTACATGGCATACAATTATGTCATGTATATAATTTCCTTATATGTCATAACTATTTATGGAAATAAAATATGTTTAAGACTTGATTCTCCAAATCAAATCATAATTAAATTAGGAAACAAATTTCCAAATCTAATCACATATTTTATTCATGGAATTATTTGATTAAGGAAAATCTATTTAGGAAACCAATTTCCTAAATCATTAAAACTACTTATGGAAATAAAATATTTTAAGATTTGATTTCCCAAATCAAATCATGATTAAATTAGGAAACAAATTTTCAGAATCTAATCAAATATTTTATTTATGGAAAATATCAATTTCCATAAATACTTCCAACTTTCCAAAAGTGGAAGATTTCCATAAATACTTCTAGACTTTCCAAAATTGAAAAATTTCCATAAATACTTCTAAATTTCCAAAATTTAGAAAATTTCCAAAAATACATTATGACTATCGCAAAACCATTTTTACGATTATGTCGAAACACAACCTGGGCTCTGATACCACTGTTGGGTTTCCGGCACCGCGGCGTGTGTGTGTTCGATCATGTTTCGTAAACATGAACACAGCGGAAGCAATAAAAATAATAAATACTCCTATTTATTACAACACACACAACACACGCATGCTTATTTCAACAAGTGTAGATATAACCGTAAATTAAAATTTGCAATAAAAGGAAATTTATCTACGTTATACCGTTCGTATGACGTGTAGCGGGAACGGCATCAACCGGAACGATCCTCGTAAGAATCGTCTCTATCCGTATCCATGCCGAGCTCCTCGGGATGACTTCGCTAAGTCACGAGCTTCGTCATCGTACGGGTTACTAGCCTCGTATTGAAGACGACGTGATCGAGAGATGATCACGATCCGAATCCAAATTCGGATCCTAAAATGAGTTCTCAAAACTCGCTTCTCCGGAGAGGTATTCGTCAACCGTTTGACGAATCTTTCGTCCCCCACCTCAGAGGATTATCGAAGATCAAATTCCCGGTAAGTTAGCCGCTGTCGGAGCACTAACCGTCGTCCAAACGACGCTCCGACAACAAAGAAACAAGCTGTCCAGAAAAACTGGACAGCTTTTGGTGGAGGAATAGAGGCCGGCCAAAGGAGATGTGGAGCTCACCTTATCACCGAACCCACAAGAGATCACCGGAGGGTCGCCGGAGCATCGCCGGCTAAAGCTTGGATGCCGGCGGCAAGGAGGTGGCAGCAGCTCCATGAAGTTGGCGGCAACACCATGTTGGGCGGCAACAACAAAAGGAGGCTAGGGTTGGGCGGCCAAAACTTTATTAGAGTCATTGGGTTAGGGTTTAACCCCTATTTTATAGAGAACTAATTCTCTTAATGGTTAATGGATCATATCCATAAAGCCCGTTAACCCGCTCCATTAAGATAAGTTAAAATAAACCAAACCATGATGGTTTGTTTTAAGTTAAAACGAACCGAACCAACTTTTGGTTCATTCGTATAAAATAAACCAAACTTTTTGGTTTATTCTCATCCATTGGATTAGAACCAAACCATTTTGGTTCATCCATTACGTCTTCATAAGACGCGGCCCATCCATGCTTCCATTGCGACTGAAACGATTTCATGCTCGCTTTATGTTTGGTCCAACCAAACCTAGTTTCTCTCGGTCTGAGAATCCCATTCTCAAGCTCGTTTTAAATCCTTTGGATTACACTCGTTGTGCGTGTGACCAAATAGGTTCTCGGTTTATGTTGGCTGTCTATAATTAACCATTAATTATAGAACGATCATGAGTGGCACCTAGTAGTACATCATGATCCCCAATTAACCGAAAAGATCAACGGTTGATCCAGAACTATTTCTGAAACCCTTCAGTAGCTCGAATGAATCGTGCCCCATTCCCTTCACTCATCTTATACCCACTTGGTTCAGGACATGGTCTATAGTGTCAGTCCCCACTAGGATGACTACGTCACACCTAGCCCAAGTATCATTTTCTCATCCTACGGATTCTAGTTACTCCACATGTATCGAAGAGTACCTTACTCTAAACATGTAATGCTTTGGCCAAAGACTTTAGTAACAATCCGACGAGAGGCCATGGGTATACATCTCCACGCAAGGAGTGGTGAATCCTTTATAGGCTATTCAAACACCTTCGATCACTTCGACTTATACCCAATCATCCCGGGTCCACATCTTCTTAGAGATGTTTGCTTAAGATGTCAAAGCATAAGTCTCCATGATCAAGATGACTTGAATACCGCAAGTCAAAGGAACATCGCACTTAAGCCACAGTAAGAACTTCATTGACATATCTATATATGCAGAGAACCATATGAAGTCTTACGGCTGGTCACTCCAATGAACTAGTTACCATAACTAGCATCCACGATTAACTCCGGACATCACTATGTCTCCAGCCAGTGAGAATCAGCTGCTTGGATACACCAAGGAGTATACCTCGTGCTAGTCTCGACAGAATTGATGGTGTCCAAATCCATCAATTCATCGACTAGGGATAATTCCGATACATCACAATTACACATGTAGAGATACTCACTAGTTGTGATCCAATCACAAATTCTCTCATGCTGTGAATCGTATCGTGGGCATTCAGTAAATGAGTTTAAGATCCAATCAAATACATAAAACATGTATGCTCAAATAGTGAATCTTCATTTATCATATAAATGGTTCATAAATAAGGCGATTGCCTTAGGACATCTCTCATATATTACTAACAATGTGGTTTGACCACAACCATAACTCGATTCTACAAAAATTCCTATAATTCAGTGGGAGCATCATTTGATTAAAGGCCTAATTAAATGATAAAAGGAATATGATATTAATTCTCTGCATTGTATGTTGTAGATAACTATGTCGACAAACACGAACACTCTCTCTCTGTGATCTGTCCTTGAGAAGGACAAGCTCAATGGAGCAAATTTCCTGGACTGGTACAGGAACTTGAGAATTGTTCTCACCCAAGAAAGGAAGTTGTACGTCCTGGAGCAGCCCATTCCGGAGGCACCTCCTGCCACTGCCTCGCGAGCTGACAAAGATGCTTACAAGAAGCATCAAGATGATGCATTAGATGTGTCATGTCTTATGCTCGCGACCATGAACTCTGAGCTTCAGAAGCAACACGAGTTCATGAATGCTTATGATATGGTTGGACATCTTCGTCAACTATATCAAGGACAAGCTAGGCATGAGAGATATGAAGTCTCTAAGGCATTATTTGGGTCCAAGATGCAAGAAGGGACTCCCGTAGGTACATATGTACTCAAGATGATTGGGTACGTAGAAAACCTACAAAGGCTGGGATTCCCACTTGGCCAAGAGCTGGCCACTGACCTGATCTTGCAATCTTTGCCACAAGCCTTCAATCAATTTGTCATGAATTATAACATGAATGAAATTGATAAGACATTACTGAAATGCTCAAAGATGTTGAGAATCACGAGCTTAACCTTAAGAAGGGTAAATCTGACACCATTTTGATGGTGCAGAAGAAGAAAGGCAAGGGCAAGCCTAAAGGTAAGGGAAAGTCTTAAGCCAAGGGCAAAGGCAAAGAACTTAAACCCAAAGGAGGGGTAGCCAAGGAAGGGGCTTGCTTCCACTGCAAGGAAGTAGGACACTGGAAGCGTAACTGCAAGGCATACCTGGAAGATCTTAAGAAGAAGAGAAGTGAGACTTCTACTTCAGGTATAAATGTTATAGAAGTCAATCTATCTATTTCTTCATCATGGGTATTAGATACCGGATGTGCATCTCACATTTGTACCAATGTGCAGGGGCTGAGAAATAGCAGGGCATTGACAAAGGGCGAGGTGGACCTACGAGTAGGCAATAGAGCAAGGGTTGCTGCTGTTGCTGTAGGAACTTATGATCTATTTCTGCCCTCTGGGCTTGTACTAGAATTAGATGAATGTTGTTATGTGTCTTCCTTAACTAAGAACATCATTTCAGTTTCTTGTTTGGACAAGAAAGGTTTTTCATTTATAATAAAGAACAAATGTTGTTCAGTTTATTTAAATGATATGTTCTATTGTAGTGCACCTCTAATGAACAGACTCTACTTTCTAGACTTAGAGAGCCCTATCTATAACATAAGTACCAAGAGGTTCAAGTCAAATGAGTTGAACCAAACCTATCTCTGGCATTGTCGCTTAGGTCACATAAATGAGAGTCGCTTATCTCAGCTCCATAAGGATGGGCTGCTAGACTCATTTGATTTTGAATCATATGAGACATGCGAGTCTTGCCTTTTAGGCAAGATGACCAAGACTCCCTTTAGTGGACATAGCGAAAGAGCAACAGATTTGTTAGGACTTATACATAGTGATGTATGTGGTCCTTTCAATGTTGCTGCTAGAGGTGGTTACAGGTACTTCATTACATTTACTGATGACTTCAGTAGATATGGTTATGTGTATCTTATGACACATAAATTAGAATCCTTTGAAAAGTTCAAAGAATTCAAGAATGAAGTACAAAACCAGCTTGGCAAGAGTATTAAGATACTTCGATCAGATCGAGGTGGAGAATACCTTAGCCATGAGTTTCGTGACTATCTAGCTGAGTGTGGGATTCTATCCCAACTTACTCCTCCTGGAACACCACAGTGGAATGGTGTATCCGAAAGGAGGAATTGTACCCTATTAGATATAGTACGATCTATGATGAGTCACACAGATCTTCCTATTTCCTTTTGGGGATATGCTCTAGACACAGCAGCCTTTACCCTTAACCGTGTACCATCTAAGGTTGTCATAAAGACACCATATACAATATGGACAGGGAGAAATCCCAAGATGTCTTTTATGAGGATTTGGGGTTGTGAGGCTTACGTTCGACGTCAAGTCTCAGACAAACTGGGACCCAAATCCGATAGGTGCTATTTTGTTGGATATCCCAAGGATACAAAGGGATATTACTTCTACATTCCCAACAAGACAAAGTGTTTGTGGCAAGACTGGAGTTTTTCTAGAAAGGATTTTGTTTCTAGAAAACTAGTGGGAGTACCTTCGATCTTGAAGAAATTCAAGATAAGGACCATAGCACCGAGGCCTTGATGGAGGTTGAACAGAACCACAAAGTGTTGTGGGTGATGAGGTTATTGCACAAAGAGTTGTGGAACAACCACTGCTCATGTAGACCTACCTCTTCGCAGATCCGATAGGGCGTACGCTGTCACCGAGAGATATTCATTTCTCTTGTCTGACCATGATGATGTAATGCTCATTGAGAATGAGCCTACCTCCTATCAGGAAGCTGTGATGAGCCCAGATTCTGAGAAATGGCTAGAGGCCATGAGATCCGAGATGGAATCCATGTACACCAACCAAGTATGGACTTTGGTTGATCCACCTGAAGGGGTCAAACTCATTGGGTGTAAGTGGGTCTTTAGGAGAAAGACTGACATGGATGGACTTACGCATACCTATAAGGGTCGATTGGTGGCTAAAGGTTTCAAGCAAATTCATGGTATTGACTATGATGAAACCTTTTCTCCAGTGGCGATGTTTAAGTCCATTTGGATCTTGCTTGCCATTGCAGCATACCACGATTATGAGATCTGGCAGATGGATGTCAAAACCGTGTTTCTGAATGGAAACTTGCTCGAGGATGTGTACATGACACAACCTGAGGGTTTTGTAGATTCACAGTATACTGGGAAGGTATGCAAGCTGCAAAGGTCCATTTATGGGCTAAAGCAAGCGTCTCGGAGCTGGAATCTTCGATTCGATGATGCGATCAAATAGTTTGGTTTCATCAAGAATGAAGATGAACCCTATGTCTACAAGAGGGTTGATGGGAACACAGTTGTCTTCCTTGTATTGTATGTGGATGACATACTACTCATTGGGAATGACATCCCTTCGCTACAGTCTATGAAGACTTGGCTCGGGACGTGCTTCTCAATGAAAGACTTAGGTGAAGCAGCCTGTATTCTAGGCATCAAGATCTATAGAGATAGATCTAAGAGATTGCTTGGCCTAAGTCAGAGTACATACATTGACACGGTATTACTTCGGTTTGCCATGCAGAATTCCAAGATAGGACTTCTGCCGATGTCACATGGTGTAAGTCTTTCGAAGACTCAAAGTCCCTCTTCTAGAGAGGAGAGAGACCACATGGATAAGATCCCTTACGCATCTGCTATAGGATCTATCATGTACGCCATGCTATGTACTCGTCCTGATGTCTCGTATGCTTTGAGCATGACGAGTAGATACCAGTCAGATCCAGGTGAGCGTCACTGGATAGCAGTCAAGAATATTCTTAAGTACTTGAGAAGAACTAAAGAATATTTCTTGATATTTGGAGGCGATGAGGAGCTAGCTGTAAAGGGTTACAAATGATGCGCCTTCCAAACTGACCAGGATGATTATAGATCGCAGTTAGGGTTCGTGTTTTGCTTGAATAGTAGCGCTGTGAGCTGGAAGAGTTCCAAGCATGACACAGTTATTGATTCTACAATAGAGGCCGAATATATCGGTGCTTCCATCTCATTCGAGAGATTATCGATAGAGGAGATGTGAAGATTTGCAGAGTACCCACAGAGGCTAACATCGCAGATCCCTTGACCAAGGCTTTGTCACAGAAAAAGCATGATGGTCACACTAGATCATTGGGTATTAGATACTACGGTGATTGACACTAGTGCTAGTGGGAGATTGTTAGTGAAAGCCCTAGAGCCAATCATGTGATGATTGTTGTATGGACTTTATTGTATCATATTCCTATTTATAAAGGCATGGTTATTATATTTACTTGTATTGGTGCCAAATAACTAAATATAATAATGTCCTTGAGTAGTAGGTTCTTATCTATATCAATCGATTGGTTGAATCGATAAAGAGATGATATAGAGAACACTACTCTTAATCATTCCTAGTCAAGTATTAACATTCAGGGATAATGTTAATGCGTAGAGACTAGCATGTAGGTCAACAAGATGACTTGATCTCACAAGTCATGGATATGAGATATCAAGTTGACACATGGGTATGCATTGGAGAATGTATACTGAATGACCCGCCATGAGAAAGTATCATGGATCGTAATATGAGTGTCATATACTTTCTCATGTGGCTATTAGTATGACTATTAGTCCTTAGACCTGAAGTCACCATGGTTCCCTACATAAGGAGTTGCATACTTTGGCTTTGTTAAACGTCACCCGTAAATGGGTGGACTATAAAGGCGATTACTGGGTATGTAACAAATTATGCGAAGGGATGTGAGTGATGTAGATGGGATCTATTCCTCCTATATGACGGGAGTGACATCGATATTCTTGATAGAGTGAGACCACAAAGTGCATGGCCATGCCCAAATGAGTCAATATGAGATATTGAGCTCATTTGATATGAGTGAGTCTACTTGGAGTTCAAGATTTAGATTGTACCGAGGATGACACGGTCTATGCCTCGATTGGTCAATCTAGATGTCAAGGATAGAGGGACATTGTCACATATTGTGAGAGTCACAATTAGTAGTCACAAAGGTGATGTTGGAGCTCAACATTCTTGTAACTTGGGTAGCAATGATGTGTTGCTAGATACCGCTCATTGCTTATGTTCCTAAATTGGTTTAGGGACATTGCCAACGTTACAAGAACCTATAGGGTCACACACATAAGGGCAATTAGATGGAGATTAGGTTCATATGATGAACCATGAGGATTAGGTTCATGGGATGAACCAAATTGGTTTAAGAGTAATCCAAATTAGACTAATTGAGTTAGACTCAAGTTGATTCAAGTGTTGAATGAGTCTAATTTAGATTTGATTCATCAAATCAATTTAAATTAAATGAATAGAGATTCATTAAATTAAATTGACTTGAATCAAATGGTTGGATTTGATCAACCATGGGAGATAAGAGGTCAAGTTTGACTTGACTTGAGAGGGAAGATGAAAGGTCAAGTTTGACTTGACCAAATGCCATGTCATGATGATGACTTGGAATGGCCGGCCAATGATGATGTTCCACATCATCATGGACACATCATGGGGTGCCACCTCATGAGGGAGACCAAGAGCCATTGACTCTTGGAGTTACATGCATGCATGTAACCCCCTTATAGTGGGTTATGGATGATGTGATGTTAAGTTGTGTAACTTCATCTTCTTCCTCTTCTCTTCCCTCAAGATCTCTCTTCCTCATCTAGCCATGAACGTCAAGGGGTGCTAGCACACTCTAAGGTGTTTTTCTCTACCATTTGTCCGTGTGGATACTTGTAGAGGAGTGTACACTTGACACTCTTGAGTTCTGACAAAGCGTTTGGACGAGCGAGATAAGCGAAGGGTGTCGCTACGAGGGTAATGTTCTAACCTCTTAGATCTAAGGTAGATCTAGGGTTTTTGTAAGCACATACATGTTTTTATATTTTTATACTTCGCACGGATCCATGGTCGGGGCTTCCGAGGTTTTCGCAACGCAAAAAATGGTTTTTGCGGCTCGAAAAAAACCCAACAACATTTTCATTTTAATAGAAGAGAGGGTTTGTCTCTCTATCTTGTGCTTCGAAAGTTTTTTTTGTAATCGTAAACTCCTACCTCCAACGAGGAGGAGTGTTTTGTTGAATTGCCCTCCGTACACGGTCTGGACCGTTAGGGCCTTGGAGTAGTAGCCGAAGGCTACGAACCAAGTAAAAAACTATTTGTCTCTTTTAGTTTTTAGTTACATTTCCGCTGTGTATATTTGTCTTGAAACGAATTCGAAAGAAAAAGTTTTTTTTCGCTATTCACCCCCCCCCCCTCTAGCGAACCGTATCGATCCAACACCTTGTTGACATGCATTACAAATTTTATTGTCTAAGTTGTTTAAGGTTGGGTAAACCTCTGACTAGGGCACTCTGACTCATTTTATGTACGAGTCTTGGATGAGAGTGTCCGAGTCGTCAGTGCCACAACCAAAATTCCTCTTGCTGTGTCATTAGACACTTGGATGAGGAGTTGGGTAACTTAATTGTGTATATGTTGCTATTCCTAGTTCCTTTAAGTATTGTTTTAGAGGTATCATTAGTTTTAATTAAGCATTTATTTTCTAAGATTTTAATCTTATAGTTGTTATCACACAATTGGCTTACACTAAGTAGAATATACTCAAAATTTTCGACTAAAAGAATATTGCGAATTAAAAAAATTAGAGTTTAGCTCAATATCACTTGAACCGATGATTTTGAACTTCCTGTTATTTCCGAATGCTATCGATCCATAATTTTTGAATCTGAGCTTAAAAAATTTCAGTCAGTCTCCAGTCATGTGTCAGAAGCACCCATTGTCCAACATCCATTGATCATACACATAAAGTAGCTGGATCGAATATTGGAATTTTAGGTTGGTCGAATATTTTAGCCTAATAGTCATCTCACCTTTTCTACATGATCAAACATGTTAACCTTAAATATTTTCGAGATGACTTCAATTTTACTTGTTTAGATTTAGTGAATTGAAACTAATCAACCTTAGGTTAGATTCAGATTTAACCCTTAGCTCGTCAAGTAACTTTTTCGAGAAATTAGCTTCCAAGTCATGTCGAGGCACAGAGGTCTTCTTTGTGTTGGGATGTATACAAAAATGTCTATCTTTTGCATGAACATCTTTATTTTGAAATAAGAATCACATGATCATTGTTTGCATATTTTTATGGCTATGCATATTGTCTAATACATTACATTGTAGATAACATGGTATGTGGTGTCACACAGGAGATCATGTTATCGGTTCCTTGTAAAGTATAAGTAAAGGCTCACAATCGAGATGGCTTTGGACAAACTATTGGAATGGTTGTAGTGTGATTTGGTATAGGTTTGTCTTGACCATAAAATCACACTAGTACACTTTGTGTGTATTGAGCAGGACCGACTTAGAGGTGATTCGATTTATTGCTGACTACATAATCAAATCAGACCTCAGATATTATATTGTATATACTCTTAATCCCGATATAATAACGGGCACATATATTTAGTAGTCATATCTTTGATTTACCAATGGACGAGATTTATAGATTAAATCGATAGGCTCGGTATGTTGGGAAATGATATTATTTATATGGTGTGTCGTTGATTATAGGAGGAAACCGTGTCCTATATATTAGGATGATGATGTCCCCTTGAGGAGCTCATAAGGTTCATCATGTAAACCCTGTAGGTGGACATGGTCCTGCATGATGAAAAGGTTGAGTGGTACTACTTATGGAGTTAGATGTTGATTAATTAATGGTCAGTAAATTAATTAATCGACGGACATTCGAGATCTTAAACACGGGGAGAAAATGTACATATAATATATGCAGCCCATATTAACTTATGGGGGTTGGTGAGGTAGATCAATGATAAACCTTTAGTGGATTGGATTATCATTAATGGATCGGACTTTATGTGGGCTTGATCCATTGGGTGGCCAAGATCCAACTCTTCCTCATGGTCCCTATTGTAGCCTATTAATACCTCATGAAGCTTAGATCCAATGGATAGAAACAAAACTCTAGATCCAAAGGTAGAGATTAAATCTCTAGATCCAACGGTTGAGATTAAATCTCTAGATCCGACGGTTTAGATTAAATCCCTAGAACCAATGGTGGAAATTAAAACAAGGCTTATCCCTAACTCTATAAAAGGAGGGCAAGGGGTGGGCGACAACTTGAATCCAACTAGAGATAGGATTAGAGTTTTGGGCGGCAAGGCTTGGAGGCTAGGGTTTAGGGGTTGGCGACACCAAATAAGGAAGGTCTTTCCTTTCTTCTTCTTCTCTCAAGGTGGCTGGTGACCTAGCTTCCCTTTCTAGCCCTTGGCCAGCGTCTAAAGCAGCCCCTCTCCCTCTCTTTGGCGGCAAAACCTAGGCTTAGGGTTCTTTCTTAGAGCTTTGGTTGGCATTCACCTATTCTCCTCTTCCTCCTTGGCCGGTAGCAAGCTCCAACCTTGGAGTTTGGTGGTTGGTTAAAAGAAGGAGAAGAGGATTGTTTCTATTTTTCCTCTTGCTCGGAATGAGCAAGGAAGAAAAATTGGTGATCTAGGAGCTTCAACTTTTGGTAGATAGTCGCCCTCACGACGTCCGAAAGGAGGAAGGTCATACAATTGAAGATCGAGAGGTATATCAATTCTCTATTTTTATTTGTTACATGTTTATATTTGTTTTTCAATTATGAGAATGATATATTCTATTTGTGGCTAAATAATACTTGGATCCCGAACATAAACACAAAAGTCGGCGATTCGTACATCGTCTATTCCGCGGCAACTCGTAGAATATAGTTTGGTCGCTTGAACAACAAGTTTGTTCAAGTGACCACTCTAAACGAATAGAATGACGATGACAAGGTTACTTGGGTGTTCCCTTTTGTCTAGGATTAAATTTTAATCCGGGGACATCGATGGGATCGCCATGAACAAGTGACCGAGTTGAAGTGGGAAGCGAAGTTTTCCCTCACGGATCAACCCAACAATTGGTATCAGAGCCAAGGTTTCCGATTTTGTGTGTTTAGGATTCGGTTAATCTTATGCATTTTTCATATATTATATGTGCCGGATAATAGTAGGATATGCGTAGGTTAACTCTTTGGTTGCAGGCATAAGATCCGACTATTATGGCCATATGTGTGTATGTGATTGTATGTGTATATTTTGTTGAATCCTCGGGGTTGACGAGGCTAGTAATTAATTTTTTGTAAATTAGATACGACATTGTTTAGCCACCCTTTTTATTTTAGTTTACTTTCGATCTAGATTTCATGTACACTCCCTCATGGAGTATAGGATCGATGGATGTAAATTAAAATAGAATTTAGTCTTGACTCGGATCTCTGGATGGCTCGTACATGGTATAGGAGGAGCGGACGAGAAGGCGATGCGATGAGAGACATATTGAAGACAAAAGCCATAATAGTTGAAAAATAATTTATTTTTCATATTTATTGCTTATTGTTTGATATGCATGTCGTAGGCTAGAAAATTCCTCAATTTCAAATTACTAAGTGGGAGAAGGATATTTTTATAAATTCCTACGACCTCCATTACAATTTGACATGTGATGCAAACAAACTTGCGCGTCGGCTCTGAGTGCCTTTGCCCACATCGGATGAGTTTGTTTGCTGATCACAAGGTTGAATATGGTTATAGGAAATTATTAAGGAGCGTGTGTACTTCCCCATCGGAAGGCACATAACCCGAGATAATTACCTTGGTACCGAGTAATGGTGAACACTTAGATACAAATATAAGTATCCTCCCCATCGGAGTCACTGTTTTTATTTGTAGGGCTAAAGAGGAACCAACTATTAATTTTACTTGTCAAAAAGTTAGGTTGACAAGATAGTAAAATTAATGGGAAAAACCTCCTCTTACAAATGTAGAATTCGTATCCGTCCACACTATCGTGGCATACGATATTCTCGGTGTTTTGAGGTGTTGGTTGATTTTAAAATTTTATTGTTTGAGGAATCAATAATTTTTTGAAATCTAATGTTTTGATCTATGTGATTCTTAGGTTTTCTTTCAAAATGACTTTCAACCCGCTTGCTGTGATATTGAAAGAGAATAAACTTACTAGACCCAACTATGTTGATTGGAAGAGGAATCTAGACATTGTCTTGACTGCTGAGGATTACAAATATGTACTCCTCGAAGAGTGCCCTCCTAAGCCTGCAGATGATTCTGGGGAATAGGAGAAAGAGAGTTATAAGAAGTGGATAAAGGCCGATGAGATGGCACGGTGTTACATTTTGGCATCTATGTCAAATGTACTGCAACATCAACATCAAGCCATGCCCACAACTTATGACATGATGCTCAATCTCAAAGAGCTTTTCGGACACCAGAATCGGGGTACGAGGCAAGAAGCCATAAGAAACTTGATGACAACCACCATGATCGAGGGAACACCCGTAAGGGATCATGTTCTCAAGATGATGGCTCATTTGAATGAGTTGGAGGTCCTTGGAGCTGAGATCGATGGGGAAACCCTGGTCGATATCATACTCCAGTCTCTACCTAGGAGTTTTGAGCAGTTTCGCTTGAACTACAACATGAACAAGAGGTTGTATTCGTTGGCGGAGCTTCTGACAGAACTCCAGTCGACAGAGGGGTTATTTCGTCAGAGTGCTCAGGCACATGCCATTGTCACCCAAAAGGTTTCTACTTCTAAGCCAAAAGGCAAGAAGAAGAAGAAACAAACTGGGGCAAAGGTGGTGGGAGATACTCAGGGAGGAGTGAAGAAGCTGAAAGGCAAGTGCTTCACTTGTAAGCAGACTGGACACTGGAAGAAGCACTGCCCCAACCGCAAGCAGAACAAAGGTATATCTTTTGGTCTAGTCGTTGAAACATGTTTAGCGGTGTTATCTACCGACACTTGGTGTGTAGATACGGGAGCCACTGATCATGTTTGTAATACTTTACAGGGGTTCAAAGAAGTCAGATGACTGGTTGAGTGGGAGATTACCGTGTACTTGGGCGATGTCACGAAGGTGGCGGCTGTTGCAGTGGGAGACATTCATTTATCTTTTGAGAAAAATAAACTTTTGGTTCTTAAGAATTGCCTTTATGTACCTTTATTTAGAAAGAATTTAATTTCGGTTTCTAAATTATTTATGGATGGATATTCTATTTCTTTTAATGACAGAGTTGTTATAAAAAGAAATAGGGACATTATCTGTTCAGGTACATTGATAGGAAATCTATACACACTTGAACCAAAACCTACCACGATGCAAATTGAAGTTAAAAACTCATCTTCTAATTCCAATAAGAGAAAAGAACCTTCGAAAATGAACCAAACATATCTTTGGCATCTTAGGCTTGGTCATATTAGCCTAAGAAGAATTCAAAGGTTGATAGCTGATGGACCTTTGGGTTCATTAGTGGTGGAGGATTTCCCAACCTGTGAATCATGCTCGAAGGGTAAAATGACCAAGCGACCTTTTAAGGCCAAGGGGTATAGAGCCAAAGATGTGTTGGAGTTGGTTCATTCTGATTTGTTTGATCTTATGTCTATCCAGGCTAGAGGTGGTTTTGAGTATTTTGTCTCTTTTATAGATGATTATTCAAGGTATGGATACATTTACCTGATGCGCCGCAAGTCTGAATGCTTTGACAAGTTCAAAGAATTCAAGGTTAATGTGGAGAAACGTCAAGGTAAAAGTATCAAGACACTACGATCTGATCATGGTGGCGAGTATCTCTTAGGAGAGTTTAGGAATTACTTATCAGAGGTTGGGATTCAATCCCAATTGTCTTCACCTGGCACACCCCAACAGAATGGTGTAGCAGAGCAAAGGAATAGGACTCTTATGGAGATGGTTAGATCGATGATGAGTTATTCTGAGTTTCCAGATTTGTTCTGGGGTTATGCTCTAGATACGACGGTGTACATTTTGAACTTGGTTCCATCTAAATCAGTGCCTTCTACTCCCACAGAGTTGTGGACTGGGCGAAAGCTTAGACTAAGACATATTCGGATATGGGGAAGTCCAACACATGTGCTGAAGGCAGATGCTGGTAAGTTGGAACCTCGTACAGAAGTATGCATGTTCGTTGGCTATCCTAGAGGAACGAAGGGTGGTTTGTTTTATAGTCCTAGAGATCAGAGGGTGATTGGTAGCACGAACGCCAGATTTCTAGAGGAAGACTATGTGATGAGCCACAAGTCCAAGAGTAAAATTGTTCTTGAGGAATTAAAAGGGGAAGCCACTTCTTTAGTCACTACGCCGCATGTTACAAAGGATACACAAGAGATACCTTGTCGTAGTGGGAGAGTTGTTAGATAGCCTGATAGATTCATGTTCTTGGGAGAATCTTCTGATTTGGTCCCTAGCAAACATGAACCTGATCCCTGGACATATGACGAGGCAATCCAAGATATAGATGCAGCATCATGGCAAAGTGCAATGAATACTGAGATTGAATCTATGGATTCAAATCAGGTCTGGGAGCTAGTGGAACCACCTGATGGTGTAAAAACCATTGGATGCAAGTGGATATACAAAAGAAAGAGAGGAATAGATGGGAAGGTTAAGACCTTCAAAGAGAGGCTTATTGCGAAGGGGTATACTCAGAAAGAGGGTATCGATTATGAGGAGAACTTTTCTCCGGTAGTCATGCTTAAGTCTATCCGAATTCTCTTATTCATAGTAGCTCATATGGATTATGAGGTGTGGCAGATGGATGACAAGACAACTTTCCTGAATGGAAGTCTTGAGGAAGACATCTATATGAAGCAACCAGAGGGATTTATTGCGAAGGGCAAAGAACATCTTGTATGTAAGCTTAATCGGTCCATTTATGGATTGAAGCAAGCTTTGACGTCTTGGAACATCCGCTTTGATGAGGTAATCCAGTCTTATGGATTTATTCAAAGTTCGGATGAGTCTTGTGTATACAAGAGATGTGACGGAAACATAGTGGTATTTCTTATACTATACGTAGATGACATTTTGTTGATTGGCAACAATATCAAGGCGTTATCGGACGTAAGGGTATGGTTGTCCAAACAATTTGATATGAAGGACATGGGAGAGGTGGGACACATCCTTGGGATCAAGGTTATAAGGGATCGCAGGAAAATGATGTTGTGTTTATCCCAAGCTTCATACATAGACACGATTATGGATCGTTTTAGCATGCAGAACTCCAAGAAGGGTTTTCTACCTTTCAGGCATGGAGTTCCTTTATCTAAGGAGATGTGTCCTAGAACATCTGAGGAGATAGAGGAAATGAAGGCGGTTCCTTATGCTTCGGCGGTAGGAAGCCTCATGTATGCGATGCTATGTACGAGACCAGATATCTGCTATGACATGGGCATGGTCAGTAGATATCAGAGTAATCCAGGACAGGGACATTGGACTGCGGTAAAGCATATATTGAAGTACCTGAGAAGAACTAGGGATTATATGATAGTTTACCAGGTAGACCAATTACTCCCTGTGGGTTACACGGATTCTGACTTCTAATCTGATATGGATAATAGTAAGTCTACCTCAGGTTTTGTGTTTACTTTGGGAGGTGGAGCCATTGTATGGAGGAGTGTCAAGCAGAAATGCGTGGCGGACTCTACCATGGAAGCTGAGTATGTGGCAGCCTCTGAGGCGGCCAAAGAAGCTGTTGTTGGGATGTATACTGAAAGCCTAGCTCTTTTGTATGAACATCTTTATTTTGAAATAAGAATCACATGATCATTGTTTGCATATTTTTATGATTATACAAAATTTTCTAATACTTTACATTGTAGATAACATGGTGCTTGGGTGTGGCACAGAAGATCATGTTATCAGTCCCTTGTAGAGTATAAGTAGAGGCTCACAACCAAGATGGTTTTGGACAAACCATTGGCATGGTTGTAGTGTAGCTTGGTATTGTTTTATCTTGAACATAGAGTTACACTAGTACACTTAGGTGTATTGAGCAGATCGACATAGAGGTGATTCAATTTATTGTCGATTACATAATTGAATCTGACTCTGATATTATGTTGTACATGCTCTTAATCCCGATATAATAACGGACACATGTACTTAGTATTTATTTCTTTGATTTACCAGAGGGTGAGATTTCTATGGATTAAATCAATATGCCCGGTAAGTTGGGAAATGATATTATTTACATGGTGTGCCGTTGATTATAGGAGGAATCCGTGTCCTATGTATTAGGTTGATGATGTCCCCTTGAGGAGCTCATAAGGTTCATCATGTAAACCCTGCAGGTTGACTTAGTCAACATGATGATAAGGTTGAGTGGTACTACTCGAGGAGTTAGATGTTAATTGATTGATGGTCAGTAAATCAATCAATTGACGGACATTCGATATCTTAAACACGGGGAGATGGATGTACAAATAATATATGGAGCCCATATTAATTTATGGGATTGGTGAGGTAGTTCGATGATGATCCTCTAGTGGAATGGAACATCATTGATGGATCAAGTTTGTGTGGTTCCGATCCATCGGGTGGCCAAGACCCAACTCCTCCTCATGGTCCCTATCGTAGCCTAATATAAACCTCATGAAGTCTAGATCAAATGATGGAAAACAAATCTCTAGATCCGATGGTTAGGATTAAATCCCTAGAACCGACGGTTGAGATTAAATCTCTAGATCCGACGGTTGGGATTAAAATCCTAGAACCGACGGTTGAGATTAAATCTCTAAATCCGACGGTTGAGATTAAAACCCTAGAACCGACGGTGGAGATTAAACCAAGGCCTAAACCTAACTCTATATAAAAGGGAGAGGAAAGGTTGGATAAGGTGGGCGGCAAGAAAATTGGGAATTAGTTCCTATATTTTTGGCTACCTCATCAATAACCAATTTTCTCCTATGTTCTATAAAAGGGTGGCTATGGGTTGGGCGGAAAAAGGGAAGAATGGTTGATGATGGATGCTAAGGAAATTAGGGTTTTGCCTAGCATTGCTTGGGCGGCAAGCAACCTTAAGGAGGAAACCCTAATTAGGGTTTTGGCTCCTTAGGTTGGGCGGCCAAGGTGAGGATGAAGAGTGGGCGGCAACTTGTGGAGGAGCTTGTCTTCTTCCATGGAGGTGGCTAGCTCCTAGATCTCTTCTCTCCACCATGCTTGGGCGGCAAGGAACCCTATGGAGGAAACCCTAATTTGATTAGGGTTTTGGCTCCTTTGCATGGGCGGCCATGGATGGGAATGAAGAGTGGGCGGCAACTTGTGGAGGAGCTTGTCTTCTTCCATGGAGGTGGCTAGCTCCTAGATCTCTCTTCCTCTACCATGGGCGGCAAGAAAGCCAAAGGAAGCTTTAGGTTTCCCTAGGGTTTAAGGAAGTTGAGGTGGCAACTATAGGGAAGGTCTTCTTCTTCCTAGGAGAGGAGGTCTTCCTTCTTCCTAGGTGTGCCCCAACATATTCCTTTTCCCTATTCACATCTTGGCCGGGCGGCACCAAAACTAGGGTTTGTCCCTAGTTCGGTTCCTTGGTTGTTTCCATATTATTCTCTATTCTTGGGCCAAGCATCAATCCTTTATGGATTGGTGGTTGGCTCAAGCAAGAAGGGAAAGAGAGTTCTTCATTCTTTGGATTGAAGAAGATCTAGAAGCTTCAACTTGTGGAGGATCTTCGCCCACACGAAGTCTACAAGGAGGTTAGGACATACGATAGAAGATCAAGAGGTATAAAAGTTTTATAACTTTTATTATTGTTCTTTGCATGTTCTTATTGATATGCTAGCTTAAGTTCTTTATGTTAGTATATGTTGATTATACTAGTTTGCATTTGCATGTATTTGTATAATCATGGACCTAATAAGAAACACAAAACCGCATCCGTCTGCTGCCTCTTCCGCGCTAATCGACTAGAAGAGTTTGGTTGCTTGAACAACTAGTTTGTTCAAGCGATCGCCGAGTCGCTAGCACGACGAATTGGTTGTGCTTAGGAAACTCATCCCATCCGGATTAGTTTTCATTAGTGAAAATTTTAATCCGGGACATGGGAGCCTATGAGCATTCCGAGAATAGCACATTGCCAACAATTGGTATCGTGAGCCACGGCTTCCGCTTTTGTGTGTTTTGGATTCTTAAGCATTTTCATGCACTTATCATATATTGTGTATGCCGGATAATAGTAGGATGCGAGAGGCTAACTTTTGGTTGCAGGCATAAGATCCAACTATTATGGCTATATATGTGTGTATGTGATTGCATGTGTGTGTGATTGTATATTATTTGAATCCTCGGGGTTGACGAGGCTAGATTAGTATTTAATTTTTGTAATTAAGTACGACATTGTTTAGCCACTCTTTATTTTATTTTACTTTCGATCTAGATTTCATGTACACTCCCTTGTGGAGTATAGGATCGATGGATGTAAAATAAAATAGGTTTTATTCTCGGCTCGGATCTCCGGATGGCTCGTACATGGCGTAGGAGGAGCGGACGAGGTGGCAATGGAGAACAATGCCATAATAGTTGGAAAAATTCTGATTTTTCCATATTTATTGCTGATTTGTTTTGTATGCATGTTGTGTGTGCTTGAAAATTCCTCATTTTCAATTTACTAAGTGGGAGAGGGACATTTTAATTAATTCCCGCGGCCTCCATTACAATTTGACGTGTGATGCAACAAACTTGTGTGTCGGCTCTGAGTGCCTTCCTCCCCGAGGACGGGTTTGTTTGCGGATCACTAGGTCAAATAATGGTTATAGGAAATTATCTAGGAGCATGTGTACTTCCACAAGGGTAAGGCACATAATCCAAAATAATTCCCTTAGTATCGTGTAATGGTGCACACTTAGATGCAAATAAAAGTATCCTCCCCATAGGAGTCACTGCTTTTATTTGTAGGGCCAAAGAGGAGCCGACTATTAATTTTATTTGTCAAAAAGTAAGGTTGACAAGATAATAAAATTAATGGGTAAAACCTCCTCTTACAAATGTAGAATTCGTATACGTCCACACAGAGTGGCATACGATATTCTCGGTGTTTTGAGGTGTTGGTTGATTTCGGAATTTTATTGTTTTGAGGAATCAATAAAATTTGAAATCTAAAGTTTTGATCATTGTGATTCTTAGGATTTTCAAAATGACTTTCAGTCCACTTATTTTGATACTAAAGGAAATAAACTTATTGTACCCAAATTATATTGATTGGAAATGAATCCAAATATTGTCTTATCTGCTAGTATGCACTCTTCGAAGGGTATCCTCAAGCCATGGTTGCTTAAAAAGGTTTCTACTTCTAAGCCGAAAGGCAAGAAAAAGGAGAAACAAGGTGGAGCAAATGTGGTGGGAGGATCTCAGGAAGGAGTGAAGAAGCCGAAAGGCAAGTACTTCACTTACAAGCAGGATGGACATTGGAAGGAGGACTGTCCCAATCCAAAACAGAACAAAAGTATATCTTTTGGTCTAGTCGTTGTAACATGGTTAGCGGTGTTATCTACCGGCACCTGGTGTGTAGATACGAGAGCCACTAATCATGTCTGCAATACTTTGCAGGGGTTCCAGGAAACCCGACGACTAGCTAAAGGGGATATTACCATTTACTTGGGCAATGCCATGAAGATGGCGGCTATTGCAGTGAGAGATGTTTTATTTATCTTTTGAGAAAAATAAAGGTTTTGTTCTTAAGAGTTTCCTTTATGTACCCTTATTTAGAATGAATTGATTTCAGTTTCTAAATAGTTTTTGGATGGATAATCTATTTCTTTTCATGACAGATTTGTTATAAAAGGAATAGGGACATTATCTATTCAGGTACATAGATAGGAAATCTATAACTTGAACCACAAGCTCCCACGGTGCAAATAGAAGTTAATAACTCATCTTCTAATTCCAATAAGAGAAAAGAACCTTCGAAAATGAACCAAACATATCTTTGGGATCTTAGGCTTGGTCATATTAACCTAAGTAGAATTCAAAGGTTGATAGCTGATGAACCTTTGGGTTCATAAGTGGTGGAGCATCTCCCAACCTGCGAATCTTGCTTGGAGGGTAAGATGACCAAGAGGCCTTTCAAGGCCAAGGGGTATAGATCCAAAGATGTGTTGGAATTGGTTCATTCTGATTCGTATGGTCCTATGTCTATCCAGGCAAGAGGTAGTTTTGAATATTTTGCCTTTTTCATAGACGATTATTCAAGATATGGATGACACTACGATCTGATCGTGGTGGTGACAACCTCTTGGGAGAGTTTAGGAACTACTTATCATAGGTTGGGATTCAATCCCAATTGACTGCACCTGGCACACCCCAGCAGAACAGTGTAGCAGTACGAAGGAATAAGACTCTTATGGAGATGGTTAGATCGATGATGAGTTATTCTGACTTGTTTTGTAGTCCTAGAGATCAGAGGGTGATCGTTAACACGAATGCCAGATTTCTAGAGGAAGACTATGTGATAAGCCACAAGCCCAAGAGTAAAATTGTTCTGGAGGAGTTAAAAGGGAAGTCACTTCTTTAGTACCACCGGTACAAGAGGATATACCACATGTCACTGCACCGCGTGTCACAGAGGATACACAGATGATACCTCGTCATAGTGGGAGGGTTGTGAGACAACCTCTCAGATTCATGTTTTTGGACAAATCTTCTGATTTGGTCCCTAGCAAACATGAACCTGATCCCTAGACATACGACGAGGTAATCCAAGATATAAATACAACATCTTTGCAAAGTGCAATGAATACTGAGATTGACTCTAAGGATTCAAGACAGGTCTGGGAGCTCTTATGCATAGCAACTCATATGGATTATGAGGTGTAACAGATGGATGTCAAGACAGCATTCCTTAGTGGAAGTCTTGAGGAATCCATCTACATGAAGCGACCAGAGGGATTCATTGCTAAGGGCAAAGAGCGTATTGTATATAAGCTTAATCGGTCCGTTAATGGACTGAAGCAAGCTTTGAAGTCTTGGGACATCTGCTTTGAGGAAGTAAATCCAGTCTTATGGATTTATTCAAAGTTCGAATGGGTCTTGTGTATATCAGAGATGTGACGGAAACGTAGTGGTATTTTTGTACTATACGTAGATGACATTTTGGTGGTTGGCGACAACATCGAAGTGTTATCAGACGTAAGGGTATGGTCGTCCAAACAGTATGATATGAAGGACTTGGGAGAAGTGGGTCACAACCTTGGGGATCAAGGTTGTTGTGCTTATCCCAATCTTCATACATAGACATGGTTTTGGATCGTTTTAGCATACAAAACTCCAAGAAGGGTTTTCTACCCTTCAGGCATGGAGTTCCTTTATCTAAGCAGATGTGTCCTAGATCATCTGAGGAGATAGAGGAGATATAGGCAGTTCCTTATGCTTCGGCGGTAGGAAGCCTAATGTATGCTATGTACAAGACCAGATATCTGCTTTGCCGTAGGCATGGTCAGCAGATATCAGAGTAATCCAGGACAGGGACATTGAACTGCGGTAAAGCATATATTATAGTGCCTGAGAAGGACTAGGGATTATATTCTAGTTTACCGGGCAAACCAATTACTCCCTGTGGGTTACACGGATTCTGATTTCCAATCTGATAGGGATAATAGTCTACCTCAGGGTTTATGTTTACTTTGGGAGGTGGAGCCATAGTATGGAGGAGTGTCAAGCAGAAATGCGTGGCGGACTCCACCATGGAAGCTGTGTATGTGGCAGCCTATGAGGCGGCCAAAGAAGTTGTATGGCTTAGGAACTTCCTGATGGACTTGGATGTGATTCCTGGTTTGCCCAGAACTATCACAATTAATTGTGATAATAATGGTGCAGTTGCAAACTCGAAGGAACCACAAGCCCATAAGGCTAGTAAACACATAGAGTGCAAGTACCACCTGATACGAGAAATCGTAAAGGAGGTAGAAGTTGCTGTCGCCTAGATTGCATCAGAGGATGACCTGGTAGACCCTTTCACTAAGGCCCTTCTAGCGAGAGCTTTGATAGGCATGTGGAGGGAAGGGGAATCAGATGTATGGCAGTATGATGACAGCATAGTCTTTTAGTATAAGTGGGAGATTGTTGGGATGTATACTGAAAGCCTAGCTCTTTTGTATGAACATCTTTATTTTGAAATAAGAATCACATGATCATTGTTTGCATATTTTTATGATTATGCAAAATTGTCTAATACTTTACATTGTAGATAACATGGTGCTTGGGTGTGGCACAGAAGATCATGTTATCAGTCCCTTGTAGAGTATAAGTAGAGGCTCACAACCAAGATGGTTTTGGACAAACCATTGGCATGGTTGTAGTGTAGCTTGGTATTGTTTTATCTTGAACATAGAGTTACACTAGTACACTTAGGTGTATTGAGCAGGACCGACATAGAGGTGATTCAATTTGTTGCTGACTACATAATTGAATCGGACCTCGGATATTATGTTGTACATGCTCTTAATCCCGATATAATAACGGACACATGTACTTAGTATTTATTTCTTTGATTTACCAGAGGGTGAGATTTCTATGGATTAAATCAATATGCCCGGTAAATTGGGAAATGATATTATTTACATGGTGTGTCATTGATTATAGGATGAATCCGTGTCCTATGTATTAGGTTGATGATGTTGTTAGTGCATATAAGATCCACATATCTCCACAATGGTATGATATTGTCCACTTTGGGCCCAAGCCCTCATGGTTTTGTTTTTGGGCTTTACCCAAAAGGCCTCATCCCAATGGAGATATCTTTTTTCTTATAAGCACATGATCTTTTCCATGTCTTACCAATGTGGGACTTTGATTGTATTCCCCATACTCCCAACAATCCCCCCCTCAAACGAAGGACCACATTGGGCCCCCCCTCAAGCCTATCCCTCCTCGAAGGATTTTCTCTGCTTGATGTCCGATCTTCAACCCACCAGGACTTCCTGTCAGTTGTTCGGTCCCCCCGACCCAACTAGACTTCCTTCCTGATGTCTGGTTCTCTTGATCCGGACGTGGGAGCTCAACTTCCTTCGTTCGAGGTTCATGGCTTGACATGGACCATGGCTCTGATACCAATTGTTAGTGCATATAAGATCCACATATCTCCACAATGGTATGATATTGTCCACTTTGGGCCCAAGCCCTCATGGTTTTGTTTTTGGGCTTTACCCAAAAGGCCTCATCCCAATGGAGATATCTTTTTTCTTATAAGCACATGATCTTTTCCATGTCTTACCAATGTGGGACTTTGATTGTATTCCCCATACTCCCAACAGATGTCCCCTTGAGGAGCTCATAAGGTTCATCATGTAAACCCTACAGGTTGACTTAGTCAACATGATGATAAGGTTGAGTGGTACTACTCGAGGAGTTAGATGTTAATTGATTGATTGTCAGTAAATTAATCAATTGATGGACATTCGATATCTTAAACACGGGGAGATGGATGTGCAAATAATATATGGAGCCCATATTAATTTATGGGGTTGGTGAGGAAGTTCGATGATGATCCTCTAGTGGAATGGAACATCATTGATGGATCAAGTTTGTGTGTTTCCGATCCATCGGGTGGCCAAGATCCAACTCCTCCTCATGGTTCCTATCGTTGCCTAATATAAACCTCATGAAGTCTAGATCAAATGATGGAAAACAAATCTCTAGATCCGACGGTTAGGATTAAATCCCTAGAACCGACGGTTGAGATTAAATCTCTAGATCCGACGGTTGGGATTAAAACCCTAGAACCGACGGTTGAGATTAAATCTCTAAATCCGACGGTTGAGATTAAAACCCTAGAATCGACGGTGGAGATTAAACCAAGGCCTAAACCTAACTCTATATAAAAGGGAGAGGAAAGGTTGGATAAGGTGGGCGGCAAGAAAATTGGGAATTAGTTCCTATATTTTTGGCTACCTCATCAATAACCAATTTTCTCCTATGTTCTATAAAAGGGTGGCTATGGGTTGGGCGGAAAAAGGGAAGAATGGTTGATGATGGATGCTAAGGAAATTAGGGTTTTGCCTAGCATTGCTTGGGCGGCAAGCAACCTTAAGGAGGAAACCCTAATTAGGGTTTTGGCTCCTTAGGTTGGGCGGCCAAGGTGAGGATGAAGAGTGGGCGGCAACTTGTGGAGGAGCTTGTCTTCTTCCATGGAGGTGGCTAGCTCCTAGATCTCTTCTCTCCACCATGCTTGGGCGGCAAGGAACCCTATGGAGGAAACCCTAATTTGATTAGGGTTTTGGCTCCTTTGCATGGGCGGCCATGGATGGGAATGAAGAGTGGGCGGCAACTTGTGGAGGAGCTTGTCTTCTTCCATGGAGGTGGCTAGCTCCTAGATCTCTTCTCTCCACCATGGTTCGGCGGCAAGAAAGCCTAAGGAGAAACCCTAATTAGGGTTTCCTCCTTAGGTTGGGAGGCTAGGGATTGCAAGGAAGTTGGGCGGCAACTATAGGAGAGGAGGTCTTCTTCTTCCTAGGGTGTGGCCGGCTCCTTCCTCTATTCCCTCCACCGTGGCCGGCGCCCAACATATTCCTTTTCTCCTATTCACTCCATCTTGGCCGGCGGCACCAAAACTAGGGTTTGCCCCTAGTTCGGTTCCTTGGTTGTTTCCATATTATTCTCTCTATTCTTGGGGCCGGCGGCATCAATCCTTTATGGATTGGTGGTTGGCTCAAGCAAGAAGGGAAAGAGAGTTCTTCATTCTTTGGATTGAAGAAGATCTAGGAAGCTTCAACTTGTGGAGGATCTTCGCCCACACGAAGTCTACAAGGAGGTTAGGACATACGATAGAAGATCAAGAGGTATAAAAGTTTTATAACTTTTATTATTGTTCTTTGCATGTTCTTATTGATATTCTAGCTTAAGTTCTTTATGTTAGTATATGTTGATTATACTAGTTTACATTTGTATGTATTTGTATAATCATGGACCCCGAATAAGAAACACAAAAATTGGCAATCCGTCCGTCGTCTCTTCCACGGCTAATCGACTAGAAGAATTTGGTTGCTTGAACAACTAGTTTGTTCAAGCGATCGCTCGAGTCGTTGGCACAATGACGAATTGGTTGTGCTTAGAAAACTCATCCCATCCGGATTAGTTTTCATTAGTGAAAATTTTAATCCGGGGACATGGGAGCCTATGAGCATTACGAGGATTAGCACGGTCGCCAACAGTTGTGTGGCTCTGGAACTTCCTGATGGACTTCGATGTGATTCCTGGTTTGCCCAGAACTATCACAATTTATTATGATAATAGTGGTGCAGTTGCAAACTCGAAGGAACCATGAGCCCATAAGGCTAGTAAACACATAGAGCGCAAGTACCACTTGATTCAAGAAATCGTGAAGAGAGGAGAAGTTGTTGTGGCCAAGATTGCATCAGAGGATAACCTGGAAGATTCTTTCACTAAGGCCCTTCCGACGAGAGATTTTGATAGACATGTGGATGGAATGGGGATCAGATGTATAGCAGTTTGAGGACAACATAGTCTTTTAGTATAAGTGGGAGATTGTTGGGATGTATACTGAAAAGTCTATCTTTTGTATGAACATCTTTATTTTGAAATAAGAATCACATGATCATTTTTTGTATATTTTTATGGCTATGCATATTGTCTAATACATTACATTGTAGATAACATGGTGTGCGGTGTCACGTAGGAGATCATGTTATCGGTTCCTTGTAAAGTATAAGTAAAGGCTCACAACCGAGATGGCTTTGGACAAACCATTGGAATGGTTGTAGTGTGATTTGATATTGGTTTGTCTTGACCATAAAATCACACTAGTACACTTCATGTGTATTGAGCAGGACCGACTTAAAGGTGATTCGATTTATTGCTGACTACATAATCGAATCAGACCTCAGATATTATATTGTACATACTCTTAATCCCGAAATAATAACGGGCACATATACTTAGTAGTCATTTCTTTGATTTACCAATGGGTGAGATTTATAGATTAAATCGATAGGCTCTGTAAGTTGGGAAATGATATTATTTATATGGTGTGTCGTTAATTATAGGAGGAAACCGTGTCCTATATATTAGGATGATGATGTCCCCTTGAGGAGCTCATAAGGTTCATCATGTAAACCCTGTAGGTGGACATGGTCCAGCATGATGAAAAGGTTGAGTGGTACTACTCATGGAGTTAGATGTTGATTAATTAATGGTCAATAAATTAATTAATCGACGGACATTCGAGATCTTAAATATGAGGAGAAAATGTACATATAAGATATGGAGCTCATATTAACTTATGGGGGTTGGTGAGATAGATCAATGATAAACCTTTAGTGGATTGGATTATCATTAATGGATCGGACTTTATGTGGGATTGATCAATTAGGTGGCCAAGATCCAACTCCTCCTCATGGTCCCTATTGTATCCTATTAATACCTCATGAAGCTTAGATCCAATTGTTAGAAATATAACTCCAGATCCAAAGGTAGAGATTAATTCTCTAGATCCGACGGTTGAGATTAAATCTCTAGATCCGACGGTTGAGATTAAATCCCTAGAACCAATGGTGGAGATTAAAAAAAGGTTTATCCCTAACTCTATAAAAGGAGGGGAAGGGGTGGGCGGCAACTTGAATCCAACTAGAGATAGGATTAGGGTTTTGGGCGGTAAGGCTTGGAGGATAGGGTTTAGGGGTTGGTGGCACCAAATAAGGAAGGTCTTTCCTTTCTTCTTCTTCCCTCAAGGTGGCCAGCGACCTAGCTTCCCTTTCCAGCCCTTGGTCGGCATCCAAAGCAGCCCCTCTCCCTCTCTTTGGCCGGCAAAACCTAGGCTTAGGGTTCTCCCTTGGAGCTTTGGTTGGCATTCACCTATTCTCCTCTTCCTCCTTGGCCGGCGGCAAGCTCCAACCTTGGAGTTTTGTGGTTGGTTAAAAGAAGGAGAAGAGGCTTGTTTCTATTTTTCCTCTTCCTCGGAATGAGCAAGGAAGGAAGATTAGTGATCTAGGAGCTTCAACTTTTGGTATATCGTCGCCCTCACGACGTCCGAAAGGAGGAAGGTCATACAATAGAAGATCGAGAGGTATATCGATTCTCTATTTTTATTTGTTACATGTTTATATTTGTTTTTCAATTATGAGCATGATATATTCTGTCTGTGGCTAAATAATACTTGGATCCCGAACATAAACACAAAAGTCGGCGATCCGTACATCGTCTATTCCGCAGATACTCGTAGAATAGAGGTTGGTCGTTTGAACAACAAGTTTGTTCAAGTGACCACTCTAAATGAATAGCACGACGATGACAAGGTTACTTGGGTGTTCCCTTTTGTCTAGGATTAAATTTTAATCCGGGGACATCGATGGGATCGCCATGAACAAGCGACCGAGTTGAAGTGGGAAGCGAAGTTTCCCCCCACAGATCAACCCAACACTTTGATCGGAACAAAGACCACTTCCATAGACAAATCCAAATTCAAGAAATCGATTACTTGAGTTACTTAAGATTACTTTCTGGTGTAACTAGTTAAGGATACGGTGAGGTAGCTTTAGCTAGTTCAACTTAGTCGAGTGCACCAAGCTAGATACGCCTTATCTAACTTGGACACACAGGACATTGTTTCTTTAACATACTATCATCTCGTCGCGTCCTAATACTATGTTGTCGAGATTGATGAGTTATTAACCCTATCTAACCGTTCTAAAAATTAAAAGAAAAACTTAACTAAGCATGTAAGTCTAATTTCCTGTAATAGAACAAACGAATTTAGTACTAGCTCCCCCTAGAGCATTGAAATGATTCTGTCTATCCACGTAGTGGATTTGGTCCTTGGGAACTCAGTACTTATTAGATCCTAATTGTGAAATTAAAGCGGTCTTAGGGACCCATGCTTGGACTTGTTTTCTATTACAGTTTACGATTGACATCTACGACTTTTTAGTCATGGTTGATCTAAATCCTAGTCCGACCTTATTGTACACAACCCTTTGTGATCCAAGTAGTAGGTCAAGTTCCTTGGATCCCAAAGTGAACCTTTCCAACATTTGCCTAAGATCTTTGACTTGTCCTTTCAAGAGTGAGTTCTCAACTTCGAGTTTTTCAACTCGAGTGGAGTCCTCCTCTTGAACTTGACTAGTCGAAGAGGTTAGGGAGACCTCGTGTTTAAGAAATTTAACCTCCTCAACTAAGGTCTCGACCTTGGACTCGGACTTAGCTAATTTTTTAGTTAAGAATTTAATTGCACCATACAATGTATCGATTAAAGAGGGACTCACCTTGAGTGAACTTTTTGAACCGGATACAGATCTATGGCTTGTCTTGAACTGGAACTCATCTTTGGATCCGGAGTCGGACTCTTCCTCGGGTTCGATAGGCTTGGCCATGAAGAAGAGGTTGTTGAGCTTGTCTTCCTCCCCCGACGATTCCTCCCACGTAGCGTTGAGTGCTTTCTTGGACTGTGGTGCCTTGTTCTTGAGTCTTGGACACTCCGACTTGATGTGGCCCATCTTGTTGCACTCATAGCATCTATAGTTAGAACTTTATTTTTGATGGTAATTGCTTCGGAGGCTCATTGGCTCCCATGTCCCCGTATTAAAAATTTTCACTAATGAAAAAACTAATCCGGATGGGATGAGTTTCCTTAGCACAACCAATTCGTCGTCGTGCTAACAACTTGAGTGATCTCTTAAACAAACTAGTTGTTCAATCAACACAACTCTTCTAGTTGGTTAGCCGCGGAAGAGACGACGGACGGATCGTCGGTTTTTGTGTTTGTCTTCGGGGTCCATGATTTTACAAAATACATAAAAATGTAAACTAGTATAATCAACACATAAAGAACATGCTAAGATCAGAAAAATAAAGTTGTAAAACTTTTATACCTCTCGATCTTCTACCATATGTCCTATCTTCTCTCGTGGACGTCGTGTGGGCGAAGATCCTCCACGAGTAGAAGCCTCCTAGATCACGTACTTCTCTTCCTTGCTCGATTCGAACAAAGAGAAGAACCAAACAAAACTCCTTCTCCTTTCTAGAACCGGCCACAAAACCAAGGAGCTTGATATAACTGCCGGCCAAGGAGTAGATGGTTGAGCGTCGGCCAACCTTTGTAACAAAGTTGCCGCCGGCCACCAAGGAATGGGAGAAGCGCCGGCCACCAATGGATTGGAAAACCGCTGGCCACCAAGGAGAAAAGGAGGAGGAAGAGGGTCGGCCAAAGCAAGGAGGAAGATGGAGTGAGCGCCGGTCACCAAGGAGCAAAGGAGGAAACCCTAATCTCCTTCTTTGTTGTCGCCCAAACCACAAACCAAAACCCTAGCCGCCTAAACTCTTGAGAGGCAAAACCCTAATAAAAAAAAAACCATGCTTGCCGCCCAAGCCTTGGCCCTCTATTTATAGAATTGGGCTTAAGCCTCCTTTAATCTCCACCGTCGGATTTAGGGATTTAATCTCCACCGTCGGATCTAGAGTTTCATCCCAACCGTCGGATCTAGGGCTTCATCCCAACCGTAGAATCTAGGGATTTAATCCCAACTGTCGGATCTAGGGATTTAATCTCAACCGTCGGATCTAGGGTTTCATCCCAACCGTCGGATCTAGAGATTTAATCTCAACCGTCGGTTCTAGGGATTTAATCCCAACCGTTTGTTTTAGAGTTTTGTTTTACATCCTTGGATCTAGACTTCTTGAGGATTATATTAGGCTACGATAAGGACCATGAGGAGGAGTTGGATCTTGGCCACCCGAAGGATCGGAACCACACAAACTTGATCCATCAATGAGGTTCCATTCCACTAGAGGATCATCATTGAACTACCTCACTAACCCCCATAAATTAATATGGGCTCCATATATTATTTGTACATCCATCTCCCCGTGTTTAAGATATCGAATATCCGTTAATTAATTGATTTACTGACCATCAATCAATTAACATCTAACTCCTCGAGTAGTACCACTCAACCTTATCATCATGTTGACTAAGTCAACCAGCTGGGTTTACATGATGAACCTTATGAGCTCCTCAAGGGGACATCATCAACCTAATATATAGGACACGGTTTCCTCCTATAATCAACGACACACCATGTAAATAATATTATTTCCCAACTTACCGGGCATATTGATTTAATCCATCTAAATCTCACCCTATGGTAAATCAAAGAAATAAATACTAAGTACATGTGCCTGTTATTATATCGGGATTAAGAGCATGTACAACATAATATCCGAGGTTCAATTCAATTATGTAGTCAGCAATAAATTGAATCACCTCTATGTCGGTCTTGCTCAATACACCTAAGTGTACTAGTGTAACTCTATGTTCAAGACAAAACAATACCAAGCTACACTACAACCATGCCAATGGTTTGTCCAAAACCATCTTGGTTGTGAGCCTCTACTTATATTCTACAAGGGACTGATAACATGATCTTCTGTGCCACACCAAACACCATGTTATCTACAATGTAAAATATTAGACAATATGCACACATATAATAAATATAAAGTGCAAACAATGATCATGTGATTCTTATTTCAAAATAAAAATCTTCATACAAAAAGAGCTAGGCTTTCAGTATACATTCCAACAATTTCCCACTTATACTAAAAGACTATGCTGTCATCACACTGCCATACATCTGATCCCATGTCCTCCACATGCCTATCAAACGCTTTCACTGGAAGGGCCTTAGTGAATGGATCTGCCAGGTTATCCTTTGATGCAATCTTGCGACCATTCTCGCTACGATCTCTGATCGTGGTACTTGCGCCTATGTGTTTACTCCTTATGGGCTCGTGGTTCCTTCGAGTTTGCAATCGCACCATCAAGTTATCACAATAAATTGTGATAGTTCCGGGCAAACCAGAATCAAGCATCCAAGTCCATCAAGAAGTTCCGAGCCCATGACTTCGCCAGGTCGCCACATACCCAGCTTCCATGGTAGAGTCCGCCACGCATTTCTGCTTGACACTCTTCCATACTATGGATCCACCTCCAAAAGTAAACACAAACCCCGAGGTAGACTTACTGTTGTCTCTATTTGATTGGAAATCCGAATCTATGTAACCCACAGGGACTAATTGATCTGCCCGGTAAATCAGCATATAATCTCTAGTCCTTCTCAGGTACTTCAATATATGCTTTACCACAGTCCAATGTCCCTGTCCAGGATTACTCTGATATCTGCTAACCATGCCCACAGCAAAGCAGATATCTGGTCTCGTACATAGCATAACATACATGAGGCTTCCTACTGCCGAAGCATAAGGAACCGCCTTCATCTCCTCTATCTCCTTTGATGTTTTGGGACACATCTCTTTAGATAAAGGAACTCCATGCCTAAAAGGTAGAAAACCTTTCTTGGAGTTCTGCATGCTAAAATGAGCAAGGATAGTGTCAATGTATAAAGCTTGAGATAAGCACAACATCCTTTTCTTGTGATCCCTTATTACTTTGATCCCAAGGATGTGTCCCACTTCTCCTAAGTCCTTCATGTCAAACTGTTTGGACAACCATACCCTTACGTCTGATAACACTCTGATATTGTTGCCAACTAACAAAATGTCATCTACGTATAGTACAAGAAATACCACTACGTTTCCATCACATCTCTTGTATACACAAGGCTCATCCGGACTTTGAATAAATCCATATGACTGGATTACCTCATCAAAGTGGATGTTCCAAGATCTAGAAGCTTGCTTCAATTCATAAATGGACCGATTAAGCTTACATACAAGATGCTCTTTGCCTTTAGCAATGAATCCCTCTGGTTGCCGCATATAGATGTTCTCCTCAAGACTTCCGTTAAGGAAAGCTGTCTTGACATCCATCTGCCAAATCTCATAATCCATATGAGCATCTATAGATAAGAGAATTCGGATAGACTTAAGCATAGCTACCGGCGAAAAGGTCTCTTCATAATCGATACCCTCTTTCTGAGTATACCCTTTCGCAACAAGCCTAGCTTTGAAGGTCTCAACCTTCCCGTCTACTCCTCTCTTTCTCTTGTAGATCCACTTGCATCCAATGGCTTTTACACCATCGGGTGGTTCTACTAGCTCCCAGACCTGATTAGAATCCATAGATTCTATCTCTGAATTCATCGCTCTTTGCCAAGATACCGCATCTCTATCTTGGAGTGCCTCGTCATATGTCCAGGGATCAGGTTCATGTTCACTGTGACTAAGTCCAAGACTCTCCAAGAACATGAATCTCTGGGTTGTCTAACAACCTCCCACTACGACGAGGTGCCTCCTGTATGCTCTATGACACGCGTGCGTGACTTGTGGTATCTCCTCTTGTACGTGGTATCAAGTCGGACTTCGTCAACTCCTCAAGAACAATCCTACTCGGGCTTGTGGTTCATCACATAGTCCTCCTCTAGAAATCTGCATTCGTCACGATCACCTTCCGATCTCTAGGACTATAGAATAAACCACCCTTCGCTCCTTAGGTAGCCAACAAACAAGCACATTTAGACGATTCCAACTTACCAAAGATCTCCTTCAAAGACATGTGCCGACTACCCCATATCCGAATATGTCTTAGACTAGGCTTTCGCCCACCCACAACTCAGGAGTAGAGGGTACGACTTAGATGGAACCAAGTTCAGAATGTGTGTCGCTTCCAGAGCAAACCCCGTAATCTAATCGTAACTCGTAATAACTCATCATACGATCCGACCATCTCCATAAGAGTCCTATTCTTTGCTCCGCCACACCATTCTCGCTAGGTGTGCCAAAGTGACAATTGGGATTGAATTCCAGCCTCTGATAAGAAACTCCTAAACTCTCCCAAGAGGTACTCGCCACCACGATCAGATCGTAGTGTCTTGATACTTTTACCTTGACGGTTCTCCACATCAGCCTTGAATTCTTTGAACCTGTCAAAGCATTCAGACTTGCGGCGCATCAAGTAAATGTATCCATATCTTGAATAATCATCTATAAAAGAGACGAAATATTCAAAACCACCTCTTGCCTGGATAGACATAGGACCGCACAAATCAGAATGAACCAATTCTAACACATCTTTGGCTCTATACCCCTTGGCCTTGAAAGGCCTCTTGGTAATTTTACCTTCCAAGCAACATTCGTAGGTTGGGAGATCCTCCACCACTAATGAACCCAAAGGTCCATCAGCTATCAACTTTTGAATTCTACTCAGATTAATATGACCAAGCCTTAGATGCCAAAGATACGTCTGGTTCATTTTCGAAGGTTCTTTTCTCTTATTAGACTTAGAAGATGAGTTATTTACTTCTATATGCATCGTGGGAGTTTTCGGTTCAAGAGTATATAAATTGCCAACCAATGTACCAGAACAGATAATCTCCCTATTCCTTTTTATAACCACTTTGTCATTAAAAGAAATAGAATATCCATCCATAAATAATTTAGAAACTGAAATTAAATTCGTTCTAAAAGTAGGTACATAAAGACAATTTCTCAAAACCAAAACTTTATTCCTATCAAAAGATAAATAAACATCTCCCACTGCAATAGCCGCCACCTTTGAAGCATTGCCCATGAAGACGGTAATCTCTCCCTCGGCTAGTCGTCGGGTTTCCTGAAACCCCTGCAAAGTATTGCAGACATGATCAGTGGCTCCTGTATCTACACACCAGGCACTGGTAGATAACACCGCTAAACATGTTTCAACAACTAAACAAGAAGAATACCTTTGTTCTTTCGGCGAGGACAGTCCGCCTTCCAATGTCCAGTCTGCGTGCAAGTGAAGCACTTGGCTTTCGACTTCTTCACTCCTGCCTGAGGTCCCACTGCCACTTTCTTTGCTCCACCTTGCTTCTTCTTATTCTTACCTTTCGGTTTAGAAGAAGAAACCTTCTGAGCAACCATGGCTTGAGCGCTTTGATGAAAAAGCTCCTCTGCCGCCTAGAGTTCTGTCAAAAGCTCCGCCAACGAATACAACCTCTTGTTCATGTTGTAGTTGAGGCGGAACTGCTCAAAACTCCTAGGTAGAGACTGGAGAATGATATCGACCTGGGTTTCCCCATCGATCTCAGCTCCGAGGACTTCCATCTCATTAAGATGAGCCATCATCTTGAGAACATGATCCCTAACGGGTGTTCCCTCGACCATGGTGGTCGTCATCAAGTTTCTCATAGCCTCCTGTCTAGCCGCCCTACTCTGATGTCCGAAAAGTTCCTTGAGATTGAACATCATGTCATAAGCTGTGGCCATGGCCTGATGTTGATGTTGCAACACATTTGACATAGATGCCAAAATGTAACACCACGTCATCTCATCTGTCTTGATCCATTTCTTATAACTTTCTTTCTTCTTTTCATCAGAGTCATTGGTGGGCTTAGGAGGACAGACCTCAAAGAGTACAAATTTGTACTCCTCTGTAGTTAAGACAATATCCAAGTTTCTTTTCCAATCAATATAGTTTGTTCCAGTAAGTTTATTTTCTTTTAATATCACAGCAAGTGGGTTGAAAGCCATTTTGAAAAACCTAAGAATCACAATGATCAAAATATTAGATTTCAAATATTATTGATTCCTCAAAAAAATAAAATTCCGAAATCAACCAACACCTCAAAACACCGAGAATATCGCATGCAACGATAGTGTGGACGTATACGAATTCTACATTCGTAAGAGGAGGTTTTACCCATTAATTTTATTATCTTGTCAACCTTACTTTTTGACAAATAAAATTAATAGTTGGTTCCTCATTGGCCCTACAAATAAAAGCAGTGACTCCGATGGGGAGGATACTTTTTATTTGCATCTAAGTGTGCAACATTACACGATACCAAGGGAATTATATCGTATTATGTGCCTTACCAATGGGGAAGTACACACGCTCCTAAATAATTTCCTATAACCATTATTTGACCTAGTGATCCGCAAACAAACCCATCCGATGGGGAGGAAGGCACTCAGAGCCAACGCGCAAGTTTGTTGCATCACACGTCAAATTATAATGGAGGGCACGGGAATTAATTAAAATGTCCCTCTCCCACTTTGTAAATTGACAATGAGGAATTTTCAAGCATACACAACATGCATATAAAAACAAATCAGCAATAAATATGGAAAAAATAGAATTTTTCCAACTATTATGGCATTGTTCTCCAATACGCATCCCGTCGTGTCGCCACCTCGTCCGCTCCATCTTTTCTCGTGTGCAAGTCACCAAAGAGATCCGAGCCGAGATAACCTATTTTAATTTAAATCCATCGATCCTATACTCCACGAAGGAGTGTACAAATAATCTAGATCGAAAGTAAACTAAAATGAGTGGCTAAACAATGTCGTATTTAATTACAAAAATCAAATACTAATCTAGCCTCGTCAACCCCGAGGATTCAAATAATATACATACAATCACACACAAAACAATCACATACACACAAATAGCCATAATAGTCGGATCTTATGCCTGCAACCAAAAAGTTAGCCTACGCACATCCTACTATTATCCGGCATACTCAATATATGATATGTGCATGAAAGTAACCAAATCCAAAACACACAAAACCGAAAACCGTGGCTCTGATACCACTTGTTGGTAATTGCTTCGGAGGCTCATTGGCTCCCATGTCCCCGTATTAAAAATTTTCACTAATGAAAAAACTAATCCGGATGGGATGAGTTTCCTTAGCACAACCAATTCATCGTCGTACTAACAACTTGAGCGATCGCTTGAACAAACTAGTTGTTCAAGCAACACAACTCTTCTAGTTGGTTAGCCACGGAAGAGACGACGGACGGATCATCGGTTTTTGTGTTTGTCTTCGGGGTCCATGATTATACAAAATACATAAAAATGTAAACTAGTATAATCAACACATAAAGAACATGCTAAGATCAGAAAAATAAAGTTGTAAAACTTTTATACCTCTCGATCTTCTACCGTATGTCCTATCCTCCTCGTGGACGTCGTGTGGGCGAAGATCCTCCACGAGTAGAAGCCTCCTAGATCACGTTCTTCTCTTCCTTGCTCGATCCGAACAAAGAGAAGAACCAAACAAAACTCCTTCTCCTTTCTAGAACCGGCCACGAAACCAAGGAGCTTGATATAACCGTCGGCCAAGGAGTAGATGGTTGAGCGCCAGCCAACCTTTGTAACAAAGTTGCCTCCGGCCACCAAGGAATGAGAGAAGCGCCGGCCACCAATGGATTGGAGAACCGCCGGCCACCAAGGAGAAAAGAAGGAGGAAGAGGGTCGGCCAAAGCAAGGAGGAAGATGGAGTGAGCGCCGGCCACCAAGGAGCAAAGGAGGAAACCCTAATCTCCTTCTTTGTTGTCGCCCAAACCACAAACCAAAACCCTAGCCGCCTAAACTCTTCAGAGGCAAAACCCTAATAAAAAAAAAACCATGCTTGCCGCCCAAGCCTTATCCCTCTATTTATAGAATTGGGCTTAAGCCTCCTTTAATCTCCACCGTCGAATCTAGGGATTTAATCTCCACCGTCGGATCTAGGGTTTCATCCCAACCGTCGGATCTAGGGTTTCATCCCAACTGTCGGATCTAGGGATTTAATCCCAACAGTCGGATCTAGGGATTTAATCTCAACCATCGGTTCTAGGGTTTCATCCCAACCGTCGGATCTAGAGATTTAATCTCAACCGTCGGTTCTAGGGATTTAATCCCAACCGTTTGTTTTAGAGTTTTGTTTTACATCCTTGGATCTAGACTTCTTGAGGATTATATTAGGCTACAATAGGGACCATGAGGAGGAGTTGGATCTTGGCCACCCGATGGATCGGAACCACACAAACTTGATCCATCAATGATGTTCCATTCCACTAGAGGATCATCATTGAACTACCTCACCAACCCCCATAAATTAATATGGGCTCCATATATTATTTGTACATCCATCTCCCCGTGTTTAAGATATCGAATGCCCGTTAATTAATTGATTTACTGACCATCAATCAATTAACATCTAACTCCTTGAGTAGTACCACTCAACCTTATCATCATGTTGACTAAGTCAACCAGTTGGGTTTACATGATGAACCTTATGAGCTCCTCAAGGGGACATCATCAACCTAATATATAGGACACGGTTTCCTCCTATAATCAACGGCATACCATGTAAATAATATTATTTCCCAACTTACTGGGCATATTGATTTAATCCATCTAAATCTCACCCTATGGTAAATCAAAGAAATAAATACTAAGTACATGTGCCCGTTATTATATCGGGATTAAGAGCATGTACAACATAATATCCGAGGTCCAATTCAATTATGTAGTCAGCAATAAATTGAATCACCTCTATGTCGGTCCTGCTCAATACACCTAAGTGTACTAGTGTAACTCTATGTTCAAGACAATACAATACTAAGCTACACTACAACCATGCCAATGGTTTGTCCAAAACCATCTTGGTTGTGAGCCTCTACTTATATTCTACAAGGGACTGATAACATGATCTTCTGTGCCACACCAAACACCATGTTATCTACAATGTAAAATATTAGACAATATGCACACATATAATAAATATAAAGTGCAAGCAATGATCATGTGATTCTTATTTCAAAATAAAAATGTTCATACAAAAAGAGCTAGGCTTTCAGTATACATTCCAACAGTTTTGACTTACCTTCCTTGGATTGATGTATTAGCCTCCTTCTACTCTTGATCATTTTTTGAACTAGGTTCACTTGTTCATTCTCCATCTCGTCATTCACCTTCGTCTCGTACTCGTCTTCTTCCTCCGGAGGTGGTTTGCTCTTAGGCTTCTTCTTCGGACCTGCAAATAAAGTGATACTTTTCTTGACGGGAGCTGAATTAGACTGCTCATGTAATTCGAATTCGGAAAACAATTCGACTAACCTAATTTTTGAAAGGTCCTTAGAAACCTTGAAGGCATCAACCATGGATGCTCACAAGGTAGTCCTAGGGAATGCATTAAGCGCGTACCTGATCACGTCTCAATTTTCGACCTTCTGTCCGATCAAATGCAACCCATTTATAATATCTTGGATTCAGGCATGGAGCTAAGTGGCCGACTCATGTTCCTGCATCTTTAAGTTAAACAATTTATTTAATGGAAAATCCCTCTTACATACCTTGGTGTCTGTGATCCCTTCGTGAAGCTCGATGAGCTTATTCCACAAGTCCTTTGCGTTGATAAAGGGGTCGACGTGGTTGAGCTCCTCTTTGGACAAGCTGCACTATAGGATTTGCGTAGCCTTGGCATCGGCTTCCACTTGGCATTTGTCCATTGATCTCAATCCAACGATTCACCATCTTCACTAGTCGGAAGTGTGAATCCAGTTTGCATTACGATCCACATCTCTACTTGAGTTTTTAAATAGCACTCCATCCGACTCTTCCAGTAACAGAAGTCGTCTCTATTGTAAAATGGGGGTCGGGCGGTGCAAAACCCTTCGAGATGGGCCATTTAGAAGAAAATACCTCACAAAAACAAAAATGACAGAAAGGTTGCCAAGACTTTCATCTTGGATTAGTAGTGCAAAAGAAAGAATTTAACGAAATGAAAAATGCTTAAAACTTACAAATCACAAAACCAAAAATGAAAACAAACTTAAAACAAATGCTAGATTGGTGGTTGCACCAAATCATAGAACCCCCGCTCTGATACCAAGTGTAGGATCGAAAAAGAGCGCTATTGGGGGGGGGGGGGTGAATAGCGCACGACAAATTTTTTCGTTCATTCGATTAAAACACTAGTAAGAGTAAATTGCACAGCGGAAAAGTAAAGTACACAAAAAAGTTTTACTTGGTTCATAGCCTACTGGATGCTAATCCAAGGCCCTTACGATCCAAGATCGTGTACGAAGTACAATGCACTAAAACATCTCCTCCTCTTTTAAGGTAGGAGACACGAATACACGAAAACAAAGCTTGAGGAAGAGGGGCAATCCCACCTCTCCTCTTAAGGAAAATACAACGATAAAGAAGAGAAGTACAAACAATTTAATTGAACTCTAAGAAAGCTTTTATCGACGATGATCTGATCTTGAACTTGTAGTTGTGTCATCGGCGTTTCGATAGCGTTTCAGTGTCATAGAGGTGTTGTAGAGTAGTGGCATTATGAGATCACTTTGTAAGCACTTTTGATTACCTAAAGTGGTGAACCCCCTTCTTTTATAGCCTTGGAAGCTCCCTAACGTTCAGTTCCAGCTCATGGTCAAAGAACCTCATCTCCCCAAGATAAGTGGAGCTTATCTTGACTTTTCTCAAGGTGGGCAGTTTGAATGAGAGTTGACTGATGAACCCTACTAGTCAACTGATGCCACCAACAGTCGACTGCCAATAGCCAACAGTCAACTGCCAACTTGTTTACTCCACTACAACAACAAGTTAGCTTGAAATGAAAATAATATAGGTGAATTTGACGACCCCTTACCGTCCGATCTTGACCTAGACCATCCACGAGCAATCTTAGTCGAATCACCACCTAAGGATGTCCTCGTATGGAGGACCCGACCTTACATTCACTCACACATGAGCTTACCTTAGGTCCTTTTGTGACTTGCAGATTTGCTTCAAATCTCCACCTGGGTTCTTCGGCTCCCTCCGAAGTTCTCTCGGTGTCGCCCGACCACCACGGTTTCCCGACTCGGGATTCTCTGGGTGTTGCCGACCTTCAACTCAGCTTAACCATTCCTACACACCTGATTAAGCTCATTAGACAACAATATGACCTTAGCTTTGGGTCTTTGCCATGATCAAAACCTAGGTTCGATTATCTAGTGCCTACTGTACTAACAGAATCCATATCCATTCATCTTCTTCAATTGGTTTAATTTGAGTAACTCAAGTTTCGGCCAAGCAATGAGTCTGACTCAATCTAGTCCATCCAAAGAGCCTAATGGTTCCTTTAGTCAAACTAAAATGAACTCATCTCCAAAATAGCATATTCTTTGTGTGTGTGACCCATTAGATTCTCGTAACATTGACAATGTCCCTAAAAACTATGTTAGATACATAAGCAATGAGTAGAATCTAGCAATGCTTCATTGCTACCCAAGTGATGAGAATGTCGAGATCTGACATAATCTGTCTACGACTATTATCTTGTATGACTCAATCCTTCTATCCTTGATATCTAGATTAATCAATGAGGCATAAACCATTTCATCCTCTTATCAATATTTGTGTTTCTTGATCTCCAAGTAGACTACCTTAATCAAATGAGCTCATTATCTCATATTGACTTATTTGAGCATGGACATGCATTTTAGTAGTCCTATTTTATCAAGGGGCCCACAAATATCACTTCCGTCATATGAAAGGGATAGATCCCACCTCCATCACTCACTTCCCTCCGCATAATTCATTACATACCCAGTGATCAACTTTATAGTCCACCATGTTACAGGTGATGTTTGTTGATATCAAAGTATACAACTCCTTATGTAGGGAACCATAGTGATTTCAGGTCTAAGGATTATTCATACCAATAGTCACAATGGGAATGTTTATGACACTCATATGATGATCCATGAAACATTCTCATGGCAGGTCAGTTCGGTACGAATTCTCTAATACATATCCATGTGCCAACTTGATATCCTATATCCATGACTTGTGAGATTAAGTCATTAATTGACCTACATGCTAGTCTCAAAGTATTAATATTATCTTAGTATATTAATACTTGACTAGGAAAAGTTACGAGTAGACTAGAACTTCCCTAGGATATATATATATATATACAATATCCCACTATCAAATAACCAACTTGATATGCCATAGACTAGAACCAACTACCCTAGGATATTATTATATTTATTCAAATGGCACATCAATGAAGTAAATACAACCACCATAAACTTTGCATTTATTATGAAATATGAGTTTCCCTTACCAATCATCTCTTAATTTATGACACTAAGGGCAAATACTAATACTAACCTCCCCCTCTGTTGGTGAAATCGATCTAGGTCATGATTGACTAGAGCCGAGTGGCACTCGAGTAGGATTTTGATTTTTGACAATGGTTTATCAATGAGTTTGAAAATATGGTTTGGCCATAAGTTGACCATATTACTAGTAGATAATTGGGATATCCAAGGTCATATTGGAAAGATTGTTATGAGAAGATTGTTGGAGCAATCGACACAGAATGGATTCTTGGAAATGGAGAAGTCCAAGTATGAATTCTTGGCAAGGGAAGTCTAAGAATGGATTCTTGGCAATGGAAAAGTCCAAGTATGGATACTTGGAAAGGAAAATTCCAAGGGTGAAGCCTTGACAAGGGAAAGTCCAAGTATAAATACTTGACAAGGAAAAGTCCCAAGGTCGAGTTGTGGCAAGGGAAAGTCCAAGTATGGATACTTGGAAAGGAAAAGTCCAAGGGTGTGGTCATGGCGGGGAAAGTTTATGTTTGGAGACTTGACAAAGGCAAACCCGTTAGCATGACATGGCCGACGGAAGAACTTGAAGGCTAGGGCCAAGGGTGAGGAGTCGTGGACTCGAACCAAGGGCTTGAGAATGATGGAAATGATTAGAAGACTTAGGTCTAGGCTAGGGTCAGTGACAAGTATGAAGGGACCATAGTTGGGTCAAACCTCAATTTTGAGTTTTACCAATCGAATGTTGGTATTGGCCAATCGACTAGTCGAGTGCTTAGCATTTGGGAGGCCTAATTGACTCGCGCAGTCGACTGGGGTTATGCCCCAATCTACTGGTGAGTACTCGACTACGACTCAATTATCGAATGTGACTCTAGCAATCGACTTGTGGGTTAGACTAGTCGACTGACCACTAGAAGTTGACTGCCATGGATGGGCAGTCGACTGACATTAGTGGATATAAGCATAGAATGTCTCATAGTCGACTGGGCAGTCGACTAAAGGCTTGGCAGTCGACTGATGGTAATGACAATCGACTGTTCAAGTGTACGTTGGCAGATTGACATAGATTATTCCATTGTGAGACAACGGATAGGTGGGCAGCCGACTAAGACTTTTGGCAATCGATTGCTAAGTAGAAAATCAACCTGAGCCAAACCCTTAAATGCAGGTTGCGGAAGAAGAAAAAATAGTTTGTTTTTGGTGATCTTAAAGAGGAATTGTTGTTGTATTCCAAACCTTCCAAGCTTATCCAAAGCAACCAACAAGAAAGCAATCAAGTGGTCAAGCATTCTTGTGTAACATGTATTTCATTTTCATTCTTTACACTTGTTGTTGTATTTTTGTATTAACTCTTTCTTGTAAGAGGTTTCTCCACCTCTAGATTGTTTCCGAGAAGGAGAAGATTTAGTTGTGGTCTGCATCACTAGAGCTCGGTCGTAGAGTAGGAACTAGGGTTTCGAGTCATGTAAAATACTTGTGTAGTGATTGTGATTCTTGTCTTGTATTTTGTTTGTGTTATTTTTGTATATTCCACTGTGCACTAATGATTGTAGAGAAGCATGATGAATCAAATCAACAAAATCAAAGAAATGTGGTTCACCCCCCCTCTCTAGCGCATCTAAAGGTTCCCAACAAGTGGTATTAGAGAAATGACACTCTTCAAGGACTCGCCGCTGTGAGAGCACACGCACTGGAGGAGTAGAAGTTGGAGTTGCCCAATGATGGATTTGGATATGACATCTACACTCCACTGCCCTATGGATTCTATAGAATAGGGAGATTTGATCTATGGGCGGCAAGGATCAAGACATTACTTCAAATGGAAATTGAAGAATGGATCATCTTGAAGTGTGGGTTTGAAGCTCCAAGGGGCAAGAAGGGTGGATTCCTCAAGATGAAGAAATGGACTGAGGAACAACTCCAAAAATTCAAGACAAATATTAAGGTAACAAAATTTCTAATTAATTTAATCCCTAATGATATCTTGTGTAAATTAGGTGATTATAAGGATGCCAAGGAGCTATGGAGCAAATTGGAAAAATTTCATGAAAATCCCTCATCGACATAAGATAAGGAGAAAGCCGAATAAGAATGCTCATCGGTTCAAGAGTGTGAAGAATCGGAGGTTGAAATATATACAACATCTGATTCAGTAGAAGAAATAGAAGAAGCCTCCAATTCTATAATTGAGGGGGAGGAGAGTAGATCTTCCATACCGGAGTAAGAGGAGACTTCAACCTCCGGACAAAATGAACAACAAGCTCAAGAGTCTCCTATCTCCCTTATAGGTAACTCAAATGCAATTATTAAAAATAAAAATCATATTACATGCTTTTGAGTATAGAGAAGTAGGACATTATAAGAGCAAATGCCTAAAAAGAATCAAGAAGCCTCAAGTGATGCAAATGGCCAAGGAGAAGCCCAAGGAGGCCAGAGCCCCAATACAAAAGAGCAAGGAGCACATAGAAGCCAATGTCCTAGGGGAAGGCACCCAACCAAGGACAAAGGAGAGAACTCAAATGTAGGGGGGAATGGTTTTACTACACATGCAACTGTTCATGATCAAAAGCAAGCTAGAAACAAATATTTTTGTTTAGGTGCTAAACATTGTAATATTAGACCTAAATATAACTCTAGGACTACCCTACATAAGGACAAAAAGGATAGGAGGGTAGAGAAAAACCTAGGCATTAATCCAAAGAAAGATAGACAAATACCTAGGAGAAAGAAAATCCAAGAAAATAATGGAAGATCAAAAAACAAAAAATTAGAGATAGAAAATCAAACTTTGAGGTCAAATCTTGAGAAATTGAAAAATACCCTATAAATAATGGAAAATATGATTCAAAGGTCAAATGGGCAAGGCCTAGTTGTTGGTAGGAAGGAATTAACTAAGGATAAGAAAAGTTTGGGTCACAAACCTAAGTCCAAGAAGACCATGCAAACCTACCATAATGTTCCATTTAACTATTGAATGAATCAAAGGTCTAGGAAAGTCAAGGTCACAAGGGAAGTCATCCCTAAGGCTTACCGTGATAGGTGTATAGTAGCTAAGGTTTCCAAGCAATCTAGGAAAGTCACTGAGAAGGTCACAAGGGAAATCATCCCTACAGCATGACCTAGATAAGATCAAAATGACCAAGGCTATCACGCCTAAGAGGGTCATTAGAAAGCTACTAAGGGGGGTTATTCCTAGTGAGTACCTAGTAAACCCAAGTAGCTCCAATAGATTTTGAGTTCCTAGGAGCGTGATCTGTTGTGTGCAAATCATATAGGATTTTAGTGGTTATTTTGGCAAACATCTCATTGTATTTAATAGTTATTTTATGCATATTTACTTTAGTTTACACTATTTTTTTACTAGTTCAGAAGTTTGCTCTTGTTTTTTTTTCATGTGTAGGATGGAGTTTTGGAGCTCAATGAAGACTTGAGCAAAGCATGAAAGATAGGTAAGCATGCTCTGGCTGAATTCTCAAGACACGTGCACATTTTAGGACGAAAAGATGGAGTTCGTGCAACTTTCTAAAAGGACACACAACCTGCCATGTGAAATTCACACGATTGTTCCTTTTTCCAATTCGATACCAAGCGCAATTTTTCCAATGCAACACATGGCTTAGTCATGTGAAATTCACACAATTGTGTCACACTGCCGTAAAACCCAGAAATAGGGTTTTCACTTTTTTTTTTATTTACATCAGGTATCAGGTATTATTTTTCTTCCCTACTAATCCTGATGGTCGATCACCCTAACCCTATGGAAGTTTCCCGATGGTCAACGTGGGTAAATCAGGATAACGTGCGACCCGAGAACGTTGGAAACCCATGTGAGTGCCAGAAGGGCCCACAACACTGGGATAGAGGGGTTGCTTTCTATCGCCATTCACACAACACGTGCAACCAGGGTGATCCCTGGTAGTGCAACAGGGAGTCTCATGATTAATCATCGCACCATGGCCCTGGGGGCTAAGAAATAGGTTTTCCATGCAAATATGGAAAGTCGAGTTCATCCCTATATATAGGAAGGCACACCAAACCACGAGGAGGACGGTTGGTTCCCTAAAAAAGCATCAGAAAGCTCAATAATTAGGGAGTAAGGAAGGAGACTCAAAGGCAATGACAAAGCTCCATCGAAAGGAAGGCTGCCATGATGCTTCTCCAACCAAAGTAGGGAATATTCTCCTTCATCTTGATTCCTCTTTGATTGTAAACATTAAAAGAACAATGTCTTGTGTTTGTTCTTCGTATTTTATGGAGTAGATGTTGGATCGAAGCGGATCGCTAGAGGGGGGGTGAATAGCGATAAAAACTTTTTTTTTTCGTTCGTTAAAAAACCGAGTAGATAATTAATTTGCAGCGGAAAAGATAAGCAATATAAAGAGAAGACAAATGTTTTACTTGGTTCGTAGCCTTCGGTTACTACTCCAAGGCCCTAGTGGTCCTTGACCACGTACGGAGGGCAAAAGCACTAAAGGAACTCCTCCTCGTTAGAGGTAGGAGTTAATCGATACAAGAAGGAACAAAAACTTGAGGTAGAGGGACACTCCCCCTCTCCTCGTATACGATAAAAGCTCCGAAAAAGTAGATGAACAACTGATAAAAACTAATACCGACGTACAAAAATAATAAAGAAAGTTAAACCTAAACGTCGGAAAGGAAGGACTTCGTTGTCGGAGAGTTGTAGCTTTGCGGAGGCTTTTTGGAAGCTTAGAATCATTGTGAAACCCTAGGTTAGGACCTCCTTTTATAGCCTTTGAGTCCCTTTTCGAGAGGAACCCTAGCCAATCATATTTGAGCACCACTCCCCTTAAAATTTGGTGATAAACCTTGACTCCTCGAGGCTGATCCTTTGACCTGATCGTGATGGCCATCACCCGGTCGACTACGGCGACATCGATCGAGTGCTAGCCGTAGTCAATCACCGTGATGGGCCAGCGATCGAGTCCTTCAGTTAGCGATCGTGATCTTGGTGCAAGGCAATGTTAGCTTAAAGAAAACATTATTTCGACAGTCGTTGACCGTCCGATCTCGACCTAGACCACCTATGAGATGTCTTGGGTCGGATCTACGCTTAAGTCTTTCCCCGTAACGAGGATACGACCTTATTTACACTCGCACACACGAGCTTACCTCGATACTTACGTGTTGCTTTTGCTTCCGGCCTTCCACTCAATTCCTTCGGCTCCCTCTGAAGTCACTTGAGTGTCGCCCGACCACCGCGGCTTCCTCCGGGTGTCGCTAGCCTTCAGCTCCAGCTATAGCAATTTTCTGCACACTCGATTTAGCTCGTGAGATAACAACATGAGCTTAACTTTGTATCGTTTTCTATAATCAAAACTCAGGTTCGACTTAGGTTCCTACTGCACCAATAGTAGAACCTTTGAGTCAAGGATTAAGGAGTAACTTTTGAGTGTTGGACATGTTTATGCAAGTATATTCTAATTCCTTCTATTTATATATGTAGTTTATGCATTCTAGTTCTGTGATAATGATGACTTGCTCTTGTTTCTACTATGCGTAGTCGATATAGATGTGAAAAGAATCTATATCATAACCTAGGAGGTTGACCTCTCTCCCAAAATCGTAGATAATAAGACATGAAAGAGTAGGACATGAAATATAGTCCACCTGTTCATAGGGGTAACATAGGACATCTTAGAACTCCATGAACCTATTTTATCTAGAGGTCATGAAGTAAGAGAAATCAACTCAGAGAGGTTGTGGGACCCGTGATAGGGGCAAACCATTGATAGCAACCTCCTGAGCTTTGCGGATTCGAATGGGATGCTCTAGTTAGATTAGGTAATTCCTATGTAGTACCAAAAGTTCACCAGGATTAAACTTGATGATCCTCCTGCAAGATCGAAATTAGAGAACTTAGGAACATAAATTAACGATGTGTTCAACATCACATAAATGAAATTGAAATCATGGAATCTTCTTCTTAGCCTTGAGTAAAACCCTTGTCGTACTCTGCGTGACACCAACCTAGAGTTTAGTCTGTGACCTAGAACTCTCAACATTTAGATCCTCTCCAAACAATCAAAGTTTAATGGATCAACCAATAATAAAATATCAGTCCCTGTGGGATCGATAAATTTTATTACTTAACGATAACCGTGCACTTACGGGATTGAACACAAGGCCAATCTTCAACCTAGAAGTTAGAGATTCGGTTCACATGCATCAAAGTCTTTGGCATCTTTGCTAAGGATTTGAGGTCACATTTGCGTGCATCAAGTTTTTGACATCGTTGTCGAGGACTGATTCATTTGATATTGGTTAGAACGTAAAATGATTGGATTGTGTTGGATCGATTTGAAACGCTAGAGGGGGGGAGTGAATAGCGTTAAAACTTTCTTTTCGTTTGTTCATTTAAAAACCAAGTAGATAATTGATTTGCAGCGGAAAAGATAAGCAATAAAAAGAGAAGACAAATATTTTACTTGGATCGTAGCCTTCGGCTACTACTCCAAGGCCCTAGTGGTCCTTGACCACGCACGGAGGGCAAAACACTAAACGAACTCCTCCTCGTTGGAGGTAGGAATTAATCGATACAAGAAGGAACAAAAACTTGAGGTAGAGGGACACTCCCCCTCTCCTCGTATACGATAAAAGCTCCGAAACAAGTAAATAAACAACTGATATAAAGCTAATACCGACATACAAAAAATAAAGAAGATTAAACCTAGACGTCGGAAAAGAAAGACTTCGTTGTCGTAGAGTTGTAGCTTTGTGGAGGCTTTTGGAAGCTTGGAATTGATGAAGAAACCCTAGGATTGGCCCTCCTTTTATAGCCTTTGAGCCCCTTTTCGAGAGGAACCCTAGCCAATCACAATTGAGCACCAATCTCCTTGAAATGGGGTGATAAGCCTTGACTCTCGGCCGATCATTGACCATCACGATCGTGATGGCCATCATCACGATCGATGGCGATCACCAAGGCCGACCTTCTAATGCCGATTGGCAGCAAATGAGTCCTCCAAGCCGGGCAATGATCGATGCTTGCTGCAAGTCAAGGTTAGCTCAAAGAAAACATTATTTCGATGGCCTTCGACCGTCCGATCTAGACCTAGACCATCGATGGGATGTCTTTGGTTGGATCTATGCTTAAGACCATCCCCGTAAGGAGGATACGACCTCACTTACGCTTGCACACACGAGCTTACCTCGATACTTACCATGTCGCTTTTGCTTCTGGCCTTCCACTCGATTCCTTCAGCTCCCTCCGAAGTCACTCGAGTGTCGACCGACCATCGCGATTTCATCCGGGTGTCGCTAGCCTTCAACTCCAGCTTTAGCACTTTTCTGCAGACTCGATTCAGCTCGTGAGATAACGACATGAGCTTAACTTTGTATCGTTTGCTATAATCAAAACTCAGGTTCGACTTAGGTGCCTATTGCACCAACAATCTCCCCCTTTTTGATTTATGGCAAACCTACATACAAAGTTAAGTAAATAGCAAGCATGAAGAATAATGTGCATTAGGAACAAACAAAAAATAAAGAAGATTAAGTTGGAGTAATAAGGATTTTCTTCAAGTACTCCCCCTTGAGGAAATCTCCCCCTTGACCGAGGGTGAGTCTTGAAGAAAGACCTTAATCCTCCCCCTTAACTTTGGCCTTTCTCCCCCTTTTGCCATATATCGAAAAGAGTGAGGGTGTGTGTGGAAAACAAAAAATAAGTGTTAAATTTAAATTCCAAGCATGTTCCACATTATTTTGAAAATAATATATTGAAAATAAGTTCATCTATAAAATGTTCGACTCATATTTGGCTTGATTGATATAAAAGATCAACCAGTCCTGGTCAGAGTCGGTTAGTATGTACGATTATACTCCGTGGTTCATGGCGATGCACTAGCTCTACATCTAGAACCAGGAGTAAGGTCCTAACATCTCACGCCCATCTACGTGGCTAAGTACACAAACACATTAGTCCTATGTGTTGTGAGATGTATTGGCACCTTAAATCTATAGGTGCATGATATCTAAGGTATGTCCTATGCTAGTTCCATAAAAATGAAATTTAAGAAATAGTAGTAAGAAAATATAATTTGAAAGTTCCTATTCTACTATGCACATGCCCAATTTTCGTCTTAATAGACTAAATTCGGCTTCGGGTAGGGGTTTAGTAAATAGGTCTGCTAAGTTAGACTTTGATTCGACGTATTCGAGTTGTATGGCTCTGTTGGCCACATGTTCTCGAATGAAATGGTGTTTGACCTCTATATGTTTGGTTCTAGAGTGACATATCAGATTCTTAGTAAGATTAATTGAACTAATGTTATCTACGTGAAGTTTAGTATTCGTAAAGTCTAACTTAAAGTCATGGAGAGTGTGCTTCATCCAAAGAAGTTGAGTGACACACTCACCCATCGCGATGTATTCGGCTTCGGTGGTAGATAAGGCAACACAGTGTTGCTTCGTACTGCACCAACTCACTAGACTCGAGCCGAGAAGTTGACAACAACCACTCGTGCTCTTTCTATCGAACTTACTACCGGCATAGTCCGAATCGGAGTAGCCGGTTAGTTCGAACTCGGTAGATCTAGGATACCAAATACCGACATTAAGTATACCCTTTAGATATCTAAGGATACGCTTGACTAGAGTTAGGTGAGACTCCTTGGCACAGGTTTGAAACCTTGCGCACATACTCACTGTAAATAAGATATCAGGTCGGCTTGCAGTTAAGTAAAGGAGACTCCCTATTATGCTCCTATAGTATTTAAATCAATTGGGTTTCCAATTACATCTTCTTCTATATTAACATTAGTTGCCATTGGGGTATTAATAATTTTAGCGTCTTGCATTCCAAAGCGTTTAATTAATTCCCTAGTATATTTGCGTTGATGTAGGTATATTCCATCTTTAGTTTGTTTAATTTGTAATCCTAAGAAGAAACTTAATTTGCCTACTAAATTCATTTCAAATTCACTTTCCATAAGTGAAATAAACTCATTTAGTAGGATTGAGTTGGTGGTTCCGAAAATAATATCATCTACGTAGATTTGGGCTATGAATATGTCTTTACCTAAGGTTTTTACGAAAAGGGTTGGGTCAACTACACCTTGGTTAAAGCCTTTGGACTTAAGATAAATTGAAAGTCTCTCGTACCAAGCTCGCAGAGCTTGTTTAAGTCCATAAAGAGCTTTCTTTAATCTAAGGACATGATCGGGTTTGTCTAAACTTTCGAAACTGGGGGGTTGACTAACATAAACTTCTTCTTTAATGTATCCATTTAAGAATGTAGATTTCACATCCATTTGAAACAAATTAAATCCTCGATGTGCTACATATGCTAATAGCATTCGAATGGACTCTAATCTAGCTACTGGGGCATAGGTCTCGTCGTAATCTAAACCTTCGACTTGACTAAACCCTTTAGCAACTAATCTAGCTTTATTTCTAACTACTTCACCTTTATCATCAATTTTATTTCTAAACACCCACCTTGTTCCAATGATTGTTTTATCTTTAGGTGGTGGTACTAATTCCCATACTTCGTTCCTAGTGAATTGAGCCAACTCTTCTTGCATTGCAATAATCCAATTGGGATCAAGAAGAGCTTGGTCAATAGTTTTGGGTTCAATTTTAGAAATTAAAGATATTTAACTAAGATTTCTATATGAGGCTCTAGTTCAAACTCCTAGGCTTGGATCACCTATCACTTGGCCGATAGGATGATTCGTTTGAGTCCTAGTTGGATTTTGATTTGAGTCTACAACTTGATCCATAGGATGGCTTGTTTGAGTTCTAGTTTGGTTAGAGTCATCTATCACTTGATCAATAGAGTGACTTGGTTGACTTAGGTTAGGATTAACACTAGACCTGATCTTCGGATCAGTGTTAGGTCTAGTATGAATCGGCTCGCTAATTGGGGTTGCCGGGGGTTTTGTAGGTTCGTGTCCTTCATCGAATACTATATTGATAGTTTTCTCGACTCTAAGGGTGTCATGGTTATATACTCTATAAGCTCTACCTGTAGTCGAGTATCCTAGAAAGATTCTGATCGTGGTTTTGGATGTAAATTTCCCTAGGTAATCTTTAGTGTTTAGGATAGTACCTTACACCCAAATACCCTAAAGTACTTGATGTTAGGTATTTTATCGTGATAAATATCGTATGAGGTCTTAAGGTGCCTCTTTACCATAAGGATCCTATTCTGGACATAGCATGCCGTACTCACGGCTTTCGCCCAAAACCTATCAGGTAGGTTATACTCATTAAGCATTGTCCTAGCGGCTTCTTGTAGGGTTCTATTTTTGCGTTCTACTAGGCCATTTTGTTGTGGAGTTCTAGGGAGAGAGAACTCATGGTGGTATCCATTTAGGTTACAGAATTCTGTAAACCTATAGTTTTCGAATTCACCACCATGATCAGTCCTAAGTCTTTTGATTTTAATGCCTTGTTGATTTTCTATTAACTTAAATAGGTTGATTAATTGATCTAGGGTATCACTTTTGTGTTTGATGAACCTAACCCAAGTAAATCTAGAGTAGTCATTAATAATGACTAAACAGAATTTACTTCCGTTAAGTGACTTAGCTCCGTGTGAATCAAATAGATCCATGTGTAGGAGCTCAAGCACACTTTTGGTTCGTTCTTGACTAGTTAGTTGATGTTGTGTCCTAGATTGTTTACCTTATTGACAAGCATTACATATTTTATTATCCAAGTTGTTGAGGTTAGGCAAACCTCTGACTAAATCACTCTGACTCATCTTGTGGATGAGTCTTGGGTGTGAGTGACCGAGTCGTCGGTGCCACAACCATGATTCCTCTTGCCGTGTCATAAGACACTTAGTTGAGGAGTTAATTAAGTTGATAGTGTAAATGTTGTTATTTCTAGTCCCTTTAAGAATTGTTTTAGAGGTTTCTTTTTGTATTAATTACGCATTCATTTTCTAGAAATATGACCTTATAGTTATTATCACACAATTGGCTTACACTAAGAAGATTATATTGAAAATTTTCTACTAATAAAACGTTTTGAATGACAAAATTTGAGTTAAGCTCAATATCACCTGATCCGATGATTTTGAGATTGTCGTTATTTCCGAAGGCTACCGATCCTTGTCGTTTGAATCGAAGCTTTGAAAACTTGAGTTGATCCCCGGTTATGTCTCAGGAGCAACCACTGTCCAACATCCATTGATCCTACACGCAAGGTAGTTGGATCGAATATTGGATTTATTAAAAATTGGTTGAAAATTATTAACCTAAATCATCTCACCCATGTCTACATGATCAAACATGTTAATCTTATATGTTCTTGTGAGATGACTTCCAATTTTAGTTGAATTAAATTTAATGACTTAAACACTTGTCAACCTTGCGTTAGATTCGGATTTGACCTTAGGCTCATCAAGTCACCTTTTCAAGATCATGGCTTCCAGGTCGTGGCGAGGCACAGAGGCCTTCTTTGATCGGAACAATGACCACTTCCTTAGACAAAGCCATTTTCAAGAAAATAGAGACTTGACTCACTTAAGACCACTTCCTGGTCTAACTAGTCTAGGATACGGCGAGGTAGCTTCATCTAGTTCCGCTCGGTCAAGTGCACCGAACTAGATACGCCTTATCTAGCCCGAATACACAAGACTCTGCTTTCCTAGCGTACTATCATCTCGCTGCATCCTGGTACTATGTTATCAAGTATTGACGAGTTATAGTCTTATCTAACCATTCTAAAAAGAAAAATAAAACTAAATAAAAACCTAAGCATGCAATTTCTAAGTTAAAACACAAACAAATTTCGTACTAGCTCCCCCTGGACCATTGAATCGATTCAGTCTCTCCACACAGTGGATTTGGTCCTTGGGAACCCAGTACTGGTTTGATCCTAAGTTTGAAATCAAGGTGGTCTTAAGGACCCATGCTTGGACACGTTTTTTATGTCGACTTACAATCGACATATACGACTTATTGGTCGTGTTTGAGCTAAACCCTAGCCCGGCCTTGTTGTATATGACCCTTTGCGATCCAAGTAGGAGGTCAAGTCCTTTGGATCCCAAAGCAAACCTTTCCAATGTATTCCTAAGATCTTCGACTTGACTTTTCAAGAGTGAGTTCACAACTTCGAGTTTTTCAACCCGAGTTGAGTCCTTCTCTTGAACTCGACTAGTCGAAGAGGTTAGGGAGACATCGTGTTTGAGGAGTTTAACTTCCTCAACCAGGGTCTCGACCTTGGACTCAAACTTAGCTAACTTTTTATTTAAAACCTTAATTGCACTATAAAGTGTAGTAATAAGAGACCGACTTACCTTGAGTGTATCTTTTGAACCGGATGCGTATCCGTGGCTCATCTTGAATAGTGCTTCGCAGTCCGACTCGTCTTCGGTTTCCGATTCAAGTTTCGGTTCCGACTCCATCTCCAATTCCACCGGTTTATCCATGAGGACTCGATCATTATCTTCTTCCTCGGAAGCTTCTTCCCAAGTAGCGTTAAGTGCCTTTTTGTGTTTTGATGTCTTGCTCTTGAGTTTTGGCCATTCGGACTTAATGTGTCCAAACCTGTTGCATTCATAACATCTTATGTTTGAACTTTTAGGCTTACCTTCATTGAGTCGAGTGAAGGCTTGTTTTCGGCCCTTGACTATCCTCCGAACTAGGTTGACTAGTTCGGCCTCCATTTCCGAGTCGACCTCCGAATTGGACTCATCCTCTTCTTCCTTCGGGGGTGGCTTGCTGGCAGTTTTCTTCTTTGAACCTGCAAATAGTGCTATACCTTTCTCGAGTTCCGAGTTAGACTGCTCATGAAGTTTGAAATCAGAAAAAAGTTCATCTAATCTAAGTTTAGAGAGATCCTTGGAGACCTTGTAGGCATCGACCATGGATGCCCACAAGGTAGTCCTCGGAAAGGAGTTTAGGACATACCTTATAAGGTCGCGGTTTTCGACCTTTTGCCCGATTGCGTGTAGTTGTTGACTATGTCCTGGATGCGAGCGTGGAGTTGCGTTGCCGTTTCATGTTCCTGCATTTTTAGATTATATAATTTATTAAATAGAAGGTCGCGCTTACATACCTTGGCTTCATCGGTCCATTCGTGTAGCTCCACTAGCTTTGTCCATAGGTCCTTTGCGCTGATGAAGGGGCCGACGCGATTTAACTCCTCCTTGGACAAGCCGCATTGGAGGATTTGTGTTGCCTTGGCATCGACTTCGACTTGTCATTTTGTCGCAATGGTCCATTGATCATAACCCAAGGATTCACCCACTTCGTTAGTCGAAAGTGTGAAACCCGTTTGAATTATGATCCACATATCGATTTGGGTTTTGAGAAAGCATTCCATCCGACCTTTCCAGTAACGGAAATCATCTCCGTTGTAAAACGGAGGTCGTACGGTGCTAAAACCCTCGAGATGGGCCATTGGAACAAAAAAACAAGGAGACTAAAACGAAAACCTAGCAACGACAAAAACATACGAAAGTACCAAGACTTGCGTCTTGGATTAGTAGTGCGGAAGAAAATCTAACAAAAAGAGATAAAACAGAATTAAAAAATAAAAAATCTGTAAAATGGCTAGATTGGTGCTTTCACCAAATCTTAGCAACCCTCAGCTCTGATACCAATTGTTGGATCGATTTGAAACGCTAGAGGGGGGTGAATAGTGTTCAAACTTTCTTTTTGTTTGTTCGTTTAAAAATCGAGTAGATAATTGATTTGCAGTGGAAAAGATAAGCAATAAAAAGAGAAGACAAATATTTTACTTGGTTCGTAGCCTTCGGCTACTACTCCAAGGCCCTAGTGGTCCTTGACCACGCACAGAGGGCAAAACACTAAATGAACTCTTCCTCGTTGGAGGTAGGAGTTAATCGATACAAAAAGGGACAAAAACTTGAGGTAGAGGGACACTCCCCCTCTCCTCGTATACGATAAAAGCTCCGAAACAAGTAAATAAACAACTGATATAAAGCTAATACCGACGTACAAAAAATAAAGAAGATTAAACCTAGACGTCAGAAAAGAAAGACTTCGTTGTCGGAGAGTTGTAGCTTTTCGGAGGCTTTTGGAAGCTTGGAATTGATGAAGAAACCCTAGGATTGGCCCTCCTTTTATAGCCTTTGAGCCCCTTTTCGAGAGGAACCCTAGCCAATCACAATTGAGCACCAATGTCCTTGAAATGGGGTGATAAGCCTTGACTCCTCGAAGCTGATCATTGACCATCGATCGTGATGGCCGTCGATCGATAAGCGGCATCGATCAGTGTTGACCTCGTCGATCGGCCCGATTGGCGGATCGAGTTCCTCCAAAGCGGCCGTGATCATTGATTCTTCTTTCCAAGTCAATTTTAGCTCAAAGAAAACATTATTTCGACGGCCTTCGATGGTCAGATCTCAACCTAGACCATCGATGGGATGTCTTTGGTCGGATCTACGCTTAAGACCATCCCCGTAAGGAGGATACGACCTCACTTACGCTCACACACACGAGCTTACCTCGATACTTACCATGTCGCTTTTGCTTCCAGCCTTCCACTCGATTCCTTCGGCTCCCTCCGAAGTCACTCGAGTGTCGCCCGACCACCGCAGCTTCCTCCGGGTGTCGCTAGCCTTCATCTCCAGCTTTAGCACTTTTCTGGAGACTCGATTCAGCTCGTGAGATAACGACATGAGCTTAACTTTGTATCGTTTGCTATAATCAAAACTCAGGTTCGACTTAGGTGCCTACTGCACCAACAGATTGGACTAGTTTTCTATCTTAGTTTTGGTTTTAGTTTATTAGTTTTACGCATTTTCTTGTTTTCCTTTTCAGTTATTTTCTAAGTCATTGTTTTTCTTTAATTTTCTATTTTCTTTTAGGTTCTATTGCAAGGCTTCTTTAGTTGTTTTCATTGTATGCACAAGTTTATGAGATATGAGAATTTTCTTTCACTGGATCGAGAAATAGAAAGGACTTTCCATCGTAGGCTAGTAGAAAAAAGGGATATGGAAGGAAATGGTGGACGTTTGGTAACCATAGGAAACTCTCCCCTGTGGGTCTATGCTGCTTTGAGCACTAGAGGATTCAGATCCAGCATTGTTGGACCAACTATTGTAGCAAATAATTTTTAACTCAAAGAAGCATTGATCCATATGGTCTAGAAGAATCAATTTAGAGGTGTAGCAGTGGAAGACCCTAACCTACACATCGAGATGTTTCTGGAGATTTATTCCACCCTAAAATTTAACGGAGTACTAGCAGATATCATCCACCTGAGTTTGTTCCCATTTTCTCTTAAAGACAAGGCAATTATGTGGTTGCACTCATTACCATCGGGAAGAATCATGACATGGGAGTAGCGTGAACTGCAATTTCTGAATAAATTTTTCTCACCAAGCAAGACAGCTCATATGCACCATCTAATCACCAATTTCTACTATAAGATGCGGGAGTCTTTGTTGTTGGGTTTCCGGCACCGCGGCGAGTGTGTGTTCGAACATGTTTCGTAAACATGTGCACAGCGGAAGAAATAAAAATAATATATCTAATTTATTATAATACACACACCACACGCATGCATAGTACAACATGTGTAGACATAACCATAGTTTCAAATTTTGCAATAAAAGGAAATTTATTCTACGTATACCTGACGTATCACGTGTAGCGGGAAAGGCATCAACCGGAGCGACCCTCGCTAGAATCGTCTCTATCCGTATCCACGCCAAGTATCTTCGGGATGACTTCACAAATTCACAAGCCTCATCTTCGTACGAGTCACAAGCCTCGTGTCGAAGACGATGTGATCGAGAGAAGATCACAATCCGAATCAAAATTCGGATTCAAAACGAGTCCTCAAAAACTCTCTTCTCCGGAGAGGTATTCGTCAACCGTTTGACGAATCCTTCATCCTCCACCTATGAGGATTACTAGAGATCGAATCCCCGGCAAAGTAGCTGCTGTCAGAGCTCCAAACGTCGTCCAAACGACGCTCCGACACGAAATAAACAATCTGTCCAGAAAACTGGACAGCTTTCGTGGAGGATTAGCGCCGGCAAAATAAGGAAGCTAGATGCTCACCTTGTCACTGGAGCCAAGAAAGATCACCGGAGGGTCACCGGAGGGTCGCCGGAGGATTTCCGGCTGAAGCTTGGACATTGGAAAGGATCTTTGACGGTGGAACAAGGGTGGGTGGTGGCTAGGGTATGGGCGCCGACCTCAAGAGGAGAAAAGGGAAGGGGCGGCAACTTGGATTTGGGCTTTCATTAAACCCTTGAGCCCTATTTTATAGAAAACAAATTTTCCTAATGGTTATTGGTTCATAACCAAAACCCGTTAACCTACTCCATTAATTTAAGTTAAAATAAACCAAACTGATTTGGTCTATTTTAAGTTAAAATGAACCGAACCAACTTTGGTTCATTCATTTAAAACAAACCAAACCCCTTTGGTTTATTCTCCACCATTGGATTAGAACCAAACCAATTTGGTTCATCCATCATGTCTTCATAAGACACAGCCCATCCACGCTTCCATTGCGCCTGAAACAATTTCATGCTCGCTCCTTGTTTGGTCCAACCAAACCTAGTTTCTCTTGGTCAGAGAATCTCATTCTCACGCTCGTTGTGTGTGTGACCAAATAGGTTCCCAATTTATGTTGGCCTTCTATAATTAACCATTAATAATAGAATGATCATGAGTGGCAACTAGTAGTACATCATGATCCCCAATTAACCGAAAATATCAACAGTTGATCCAGAACTATTTCTGAAACTTTTCAGCAGCTCCAATGAATCGTGCTCCATTCCTGATGTGGAACGAGTGAAAACCTGCTCGCTCCATTTTCAATGCAGTGAAGCACTGAGGGAGGTCTCAGAGGGTCCTCACAGGCCGCAATCAGTAAAGAATAAGAAGATGAAATAGGTGAAACGCAAGAAAATCGACGATAGCAATCGAGACTCGGACACAAGATGTAACGTGGTTCAGAATAAGGATTCCTACTCCACGGAGGTGAACTTTCTCACCGGAGGCAGTGCCTAAGCACTTTCACTATGAGGGTCCTCCTTTACGGAAGGTCAATTTCCGAAGGTGGAGGATAGAGGACCTTTTACAGTGATATCGTAAAGCGAAAAAAATACAAGAGATGTGACAACGATAGATCTCCTTCCTTCTTCTCCGGTGAGGCGACTGTGGTTCTCCCTTTCCTCTTGCGTCCTCTGCTCTCTTGCTGGGTTGGAATGATTATCGGATCCCTTTTTCCTCCTTGTTTCCTCCCTTTTATCTTCCCCCTTCCTTCATCGTAACGTCGTAGGTTATCTCCATCGTACACGAGGCCACCACCTTCCCCTGGAGAATAATTCTGTTACAGATATAAGGAGTGAAGACTTCTTGGAATATTGTGTGGGGCCTCCCAGGCCGTTGCCTAATACCTTTTCCTCTATTTTTCGGGAAACTAGGCTAGACTATTTCCCTCAACCCTCCGTATTGAGGGAAGCTAGTTTAGGTCTATAGCCCATGGGTGACCTAGCCCTAGGGCTTTTTATCAACCCGAACCAACTCCTCTTTTCCCCATATCAAATTCCCTTTGTATTGATCAGATTGGACCGACCTCTTGGCGAAGCGCCTTCCGTCTCTCCTTTGCCATGTCAATTACTTTCACTAACTCTCCTGTACCAATGGCTTTCAATATTCGCCCGTGCCAATGGCTTCTGATATTCGCTCGTGCCAATGACTTCTGATATTCACCCGTGCCAATCTTCCTTTTCTTCCTTAGCTGAGCCGTGTATTTTGGATCGGATCTTGGGTCACCTGCTAACCCCTCTATCGGGGATTATGTAGGGAAGGTACCAGTAGTATCATTAGTCAACCCCGAAAAATAGTCAAGCGAAGTTATAAGCTTGACTTTTCCAATGTACATAAAGTTTCTGACCTATTTTTTATTTCTCAACTTAAATCCATCCGTTCCCTTATAACACTCCCAAGTATATTAAAGGAGGCCTGCTGGGCTCATGGGCTCCACTTCTCCTTCTCCTTCCGTGCAGCTGAATCATCGCGAAAAACCCTATATAAACCCTTGCCTTCTCCTTTTAGATATCATTTAGTGTGCTTGACAATCCAGCCTATTCTTCTCCTCCAGTGATTTTCACCGGCGGCGTTTCGGCGACCCAGCCCTTCCTTTCTTCACACGATTCTTCTTTAACCCCCGAGTAAGTGCTCTGCTTTGTTCACACCCATGGCTCCTAGGACCACCTCTTCACCCGCCTGGTATGAACATACCATAACCCAGTTAGATTTTAACCATTATTTCTTTAATATTAAGAACGACTACATAGACCCCTCTATAAAATGCTGTTTCACGACTAAACTGCATCGGCCTCATAATCCTCCCCCCGGTTTGACATGCTTTTTCTCTGAACAATTTCTTAACGGCCTATCCCTGCCGATACCACCAGTCTATTTGGACCTTCTAAACTTCTACGGACTACCCCTGAACCAATTCACCCCCAACTCCTTCCGAATTCTATCGGGAGCCCACATAGTGTTCCAACACTTGAACCTCTCTTTGACCCCCGAAATATTCTATTGCTTCTTCCAATTAAAGTCTTCTAAGGCAGGTCTCTTTTATTTATCTAGCCGTTCAGACTGCCAATTCCTGGTGAACCTGCCCACTTCCCACAAGGGCTGGGAAGAATTGTATTTCTTTGTACAACTTCCCGAGTCCATTCCCTATTCTGATACATGGAAGGTAGCCCTTCCTGAATTGCCTCTCTTCCGAGAAACGAGGACCAAATGCCCCTTCCTGGAAGTGTATATAGTATTAAGAGAGCTACATTACTGCTCCAAACATCTAATAGAAACTCCTCTGTTAAGCCACTTTGGATTGTCTCCTCTACCTTTGATAACTTCAGTTGCTGTAGGTAGGGTGATAGTGGTCCTGCACTATGACTTCCTTTCCAAATTATTCATCTTTCTTATAAGTATACCTTGCAGACGATCTAATGTAGAAGGCTTTGGTGGAAGGGGAGGCTATTGAGGCTGCCAAGAAAAAGAAGACCTCGACTAAAAGAGGCAAGTCAGTAGCAGCTCCGTCATCCCCCCGAAAAAAGCTGCGACTCATCAAGAAAGGAGCCTCAAGTTCATCAGCTCTTCTTCCCTTATCTTCCGACCAGCCGGGAGCTCAACCCCTAACCATTTATGAGCCCAGAAGGGAAGGCAGTACCTCCCCTGCCTCTTCTTTATCTCCCCAAGGAGGGGATTCTTCCTCCCAATTTCTTCATTCCTCCCCATCTACACAAAAATCACCCCTGCCTTCTCGTACAGAATCCCTCCAAGCTTTTATACCTTCTGACTCGAGAACCTCTCCTACCCCTCTTCGCCGTACCAGACCTCCATCTTCCTCGGAAGGAGAGGATCCTTCCCTTCCTGTTCCTCCGAAGGCCACGCTGGGATCCTTGCTGAAGATTCGGCACCCTTCGGAGGTAAAATTCTTTAATCAGTCGGGCATACAAGGCCCGTGTGAGCAAGTGGGTAAACTGCTGGCAGAGGTATTTACTTTTTCTTTTCCTCCTCTTTGCTATGGGTATTTCCCTATACTGATGTATGCTGATAATTTTCCTTTCCTTTTAGGCCTCCACCCAACATAACAACATGGTGGTTCATCTAGCCCGATTCCAATCTAGTGTAGAGGCTCGCCATTTTACCGCCGTGTCACAACAGAAAGAGCTCGTGCGACGATTAAACGAGCAAGAGGCAAAGGAGGCAGACTTTCGGGGTCAGTGCGAAGATGCCACAATGCAACTAGCCTTGGTCCGAAGCGAAAAAGAGGAGCTGCAATGAAAAAATAAAGAACTAGAACAGCGCCTCTTCTTGCAGTCCAGTGAGCTACAATAGGTAGACATCCTGACTCAGGAACTGAAGGAGTATAAGAGATATCTTATGGACGCCATGATCAATGATGCTGACTCTTCGACTACTATCACACAGCTTCAACAAGAACGCCACCATCTTAATCTGGAGCGTCAAGCTTGGGCAATTACCAGGGAATCCTGTGCAAAGAAGTGTCAGGAGCTTTTCTCCATGGTAGCGACTCTTCCCCGAACCTTATCGTCGGTGGCTCAGCAGCAATCTACCCTCCAACAGGAGTATCTTGAAGCTCTTTCAGCCTTAGGACAGCGAGCTATACAGGCAGCCACCGAGAGAGATGCTTTGGCGATTAAATTGGCGGAAAGTCAATCTCAGTTGGTTCAATATCAGGACCAACTAAAGGAGCAGGAAGCCGACCTCAAGGGGCTCTATGTCAAGAAGGGGGTAGATCTCTTCATACTAGGTTTTGAGGGGTCCTCGGCTCAAAATGCCGAACAAGGATACCCGCCTCCTGGCACGGATACTAGCTATTTAGATCCCACGGAGGCGTTAGCTAAATGTCCGCCCGAACTCTTTGAATTGTAATTTCTACTATTCTCCTTTTTTGATAATTTTATCAATAGCCTCTCTTCTGCTTCTGAATGATGAATTTGTCCATAGGCTTAGTTATCATCGTCTTGTCCTGCTTCTTGACGGGTCGGGAATTCTGAACCAATTTTAAACTCCTTTTTTATACCGTTATCTCTTTTCCCGTATCGGATGGTGCAATCACCTTGTTGGTTCGGGCTTATGGGAGAGATATTGAATAACATAGCTAGAATCACTTGAAGTATTTTGTCTGATATTATTCACACCCGTCCCGATTTCGGTTTGGGGACTTGCCTAAAGTGACCCTTGCCTGTTAGCCTTCCCCATTCCTTTTTACTGCTTCGGAAACTATATCCACCTCCTCGTCTTCTTCCCCTTCCCAAGAACTTCCCCCGTTGCTTTTCTTTCATTATAAATCATCACCCTCCATGTCTTCGTCCCTCTATCTCACTATCATGGCTTCAGCAGGGCATCCCATCGAAATTTCTTCAGAGTCAGAATCCTTCGAGTTATGGAACTGGGCTTCGGAAGATACTGGAGACTCAGAGACCCGCTCGACCGCCACTTCATCCTTCCGCCCCCTTCCGTTCCCGCCTTCCAGTCCAACTCCAACTCCTCCTAAAGGGAGGTCTTTTCGGGCTCCTTTCCCTTCCTTCCGCAACAGGGTGTGGAATCCTCCCTTCACCTGAGAGTATACAGTGGGAGACCCCCGCGTCGTTGATGAACTTCCTCCACTACCGCCAGCGCTGGCTTTCATCCCAATCCCCCCGGCAGGAGCTCATCCTTCTTCGTTCAACGAAGGTCCATCAGCTCTTCCTTCACCTCAAGTCGAGCGCTTCAGGGTCATCCTTGCGCCCTCTCCTCCCAAAGAGACCTCTCTCGCCTCGTCTATGGGGAGTAATCAGAGAAAATCTATATAGATCAAATTAATGTAATCATTTCAAATATATGAGTAAAAATGAGAGAGGGAACTTGATGTTTGCTTTTGTCTTTTTCTCGTAGAGGTAAGAGTTTTGTCTTCGAAAGGACGATAATCTGATCTGAACATACCTTCTTCTATCATCGCCCGGGGATTTGGACCCTCTTAATTACAGTTATAGTCCCGTTGCCCTTCCCACTACTGCCCCCACATCTCCTCTCCTTTACTGGCATTTATGGTCCCCCTTTTTTCTACCCATAAATGCACTTTCCCCCTTCGTTGCTATAAAAGTTCCCGATCTTTACCTGATAGCTTCCATCCTTCCCTTTTCTCTTTATTTGCCATGGAAAGAATATCTGAACAGGGCAGCAGTTCCTCTCCTTCTGAAGAACAAATAAATGACCACCGATACATAGTTAGCTTGGGGGAGCAAGTGAAGTACTTACAGACACAAGGAAATCACAAGAATTCTCCCCTACGCCAGCACATGTAACTGAAAAAGGAATTGACCAAACAGATTTTCCTGCAGCAGTCTTACCGGAGACAACTATTGTGCCAACCTCAACCATATAAGAGAGCTCCCTCCGTTCTTCCCAACAAAGAACTATAATACTCAAGATGTATAAGGGTTTCTATTTGTCATTTTCCCTCGTAAATGACTTAAAATATGTAATTCCTTTGCATTAATGAACTTTCCCAGTTTATCTCCTTTCTCCAGTGTTTTCTGCATGGTACCACGCTTTACTTCTTTCGTATCCACATAGACTGAGACATATGTCGGCTCTTCCGCCTTTATAATCGGCTTGGGATATAGAACCATTAAATGAATTGACTCTGCTATTTTGCAAGGATAAAAAAATATAGGGTTAAACAAGGACTTCAACTTCCCACCCTTTACAGGGACAATCAGTGATATATAACTGAGGAGATCTCAGTTCTTCTGCTCCGCCACCACACGGGGACATCTTCCGCTTCGCGGGGATAGAAATTACAAGTATAATATATAACCGAAGGATTTCGGTTCTTCCGTTTCGTCAACACACGGGGATATCTTCCGCTTCGCGGGGATAGAAATTTATATGTAGAATAAATAATAATAACCGAGGGGTCTCGGTTCTTCCGTTCCACCACCGCACGGGGATATCTTTCGCTCTGCCTCGCGGGGATAGAAATTTATATGTAGAATAAATAATAATAACCGAGGGGTCTCGGTTCTTCTGTTCCACCACCGCACGGGGATATCTTCCGCTCTGCCTCGCGGGGATAGAAATTTAGATGTAGAATAAATAATAACCGAGGGGTCTCGGTTCTTCCGTTCCACCACCGCACGGGGATATCTTCCGCTCTGCCTCACGGGGATAAAAATTTAGATGTAGAATAAATAATAACCGAGGGGTCTCAGTTCTTTCGTTCCACCACCACACGGGGATATCTTCCGCTCTGCCTCGCGGGGATAGAAATTTAGATGTAGAATAAATAATAACCAAGGGGTCTCGGTTCTTCCGTTCCACCACCACACGGGGATATCTTCCGCTCTGCCTCGCGGGTATAGAAATTTATATGTAGAATAAATAATAATAACCGAGGGGTCTCGGTTCATCCATTACACCACCGCACGGGGATATCTTCCGCTCTGCCTCGCGGGGATAGAAATTTAGATGTAGAATAAATAATAACCGAGGGGTCTCAATTCTTCGGTTCCACCACCACACGGGGATATCTTTCGCTCTGCCTCGCGGGGATAGAAATTTATATGTAGAATAAATAATAATAACCGAGGGGTCTCGGTTCTTCCGTTCCACCACTGCACAGGGATATCTTCCGCTCTGCCTCACGGGGATAGAAATTTAGATGTAGAATAAATAATAACCGAGGGGTCTCGGTTCTTCCGTTCCACCACTGCACGGGGATATCTTTCGTTCTGCCTCAGGGGGATAGAAATTTAGATGTAGAATAAATAATAACCGAGGGGTCTCGGTTCTTCCGTTCCACCACCACACGGGGATATCTTCCGCTCTGCCTCGCGGGGATAGAAATTTAGATGTAGAATAAATAATAACCGAGGGGTCTCGGTTCTTCCGTTCCACCACCACACGGGGATATCTGTCGCTCTGCCTCGCGGGGATAGAAATTTATATGTAGAATAAATAATAATAACCGAGGGGTCTCGGTTCTTCTGTTCCACCACCGCACAGGGATATCTTCCGCTCTGCCTCGCGGGGATAGAAATTTAGATATAGAATAAATAATAACCAAGGGGTCTCGGTTCTTCCGTTCCACAACCACACGGGGATATCTTCCAGGACGCAGACGTTAGTGATGATGACAGCTTTGCCTTTGAGGTCGTTGGTTCGAGCTTTCTTCTGGTCATCCCGAACCATTTGCACGTAGCAGCTCCTGGAGGCCTTCTGTTCTCCACGAACTTCTCCCACCAATTGACCCTCTGGAAATTTCAGCTTCTGGTGGTACGGGGAAGCCACGACTGGTTTTTTGGCTGGGCTTTACGCCCAGAGTCAGAGGCAAGGAAATCTGCCCCGTAGGGTGTACTACATGCCCCGCGAATCCAAAGAGGGGGGTGGTCACATCTTCTAGCTGGGCATTTCCCAGCTGCATCTGTCCAAAAGCTTCCTGGAAGAGGATGTTGACGGAGCTTCCAGAGTCAACTAGCACTCGGGCCACTGTATAATTGGCCAAGGATATACGAATAACCAAGGCATCCATGTGGGGCAGCAGGACACCTTGTAGATCTTCTGGCCCGAATGAAACGGGCGGTGCCACTTGAATAGTTTGGTCGGTGACGATGGCCAAACTCTCCATGAGACGGGCGTACGACTTTCGCGCCCGGTTAGAGTCCCCGTTGGTAGGTCCTCCAGCTATAACATGAATAACTCCCCGCGTGGGAATGTCATCTAGATTGGATGAAGGGCCCTCACCTGATGGACCTTCTTGAGAGACAACCTCCTGGAACGGCGTTTGGGGGAAAGTGACCCGAGGTTGTTGATTATATGGCTTTGGATGGGTTACATCTGGCCGTGGGCCTCGCCGTGCCGGTCCTCCTGCCTGGAACCTTACTCGCGGATATGCAGTATGGAGGCGATCCAATTTCTCTTGTAACTTGAAACATCGGCCACTACTGTGGTCGTATTCTCTATGATATTGGCAAAAGAACGGGGCAGGGGGGTTACGTGGGATCCCCCTGTGTCTTAAGGGTCGTTGTAGCAGACCCTGTTGGTCGTAGAATTCCATTTCCCGTTCTTTCCAAGTCCTCATGGGAGGAAGCGCTTCAGTGGCCATGATTTATAAGGGTGGGACGGGGCGAACTCCTTGCAACATCGGACGAGGCCTCGGGACCTCCTGTCGAAAAGGTCTTGTATACTCCCGCCGGAGAGGCGCTTGGGGAGTAGCGGGATGAGCCCTTTCAGCTAGGACTGCTGCGGCAGTCTGTTCAGCTCTCCGTACCTTTAATCCTTGTTCTTCGTGGATGAACTGCTCCGCACGGCTTAGTAGCTCCTCATAACTATCGGCAGGTTATCTTAACAAGGAACTGAGGAAGGGGCCCTCCTTCAGTCCGTGCTGAATAGCACCTCTGAAAGATTCGGATCGGGCTGAAGGGATTCCCCTAGCTGCAGAAGTGAATCGATGAAGATACCCCTTAAGGGATTCTGAAGGTCCCTAGGTGATATTCATTAACATAGAGGCGTCCTGTCTATACGCCTTGCAGCTGATAAATTCCCGACTGAACATTCTCTGGAAATCAGCGAAACAGGTGATAGACCCTGGGGGCAGGGTATTGAACCACTTTTGCGCCGAGCCAGTTAGGGTGGTTCGAAAGACTCGGCACTTGAGAGCGTCAGTATAACAGTGGAGCGAGGCCGCTCCGTCAAATTGAGATATGTGCTCTTCGGGATCCGTCGAACCGTCATACTTATTAATCTGAGGATTCCGGAAGTAGGATGGAGGGAGCTCCGAGAGAATGTCCATTGTGAAGGGACTAGGATCGTATACTTCCGGAGGCCTAGTTGATTGACTTTCGCCCTGTTCCTCCCTATGCGTTTGGGTGAAGGGCATAGTGTTCTGAGGCGTTCTTCCCCTGAGTCCGCCTCCAAGCAATGTTTCCCCATTGACGGCTGTACAAGATGGAGGAGGCATTTCTGGGGGTTGGTCTCTGGAAGAATGTTCCCCGGAATGCGGATGCAGATATCCGGTCCTTCTCCTTTCCCTAGCGACAGCTTCTATGATAGCGTCATCCATCAGGGCTTTCAACTGCGAGGGTAGAAGGATGATGGGACGCTCCTCCGCTGTTGATGTAGCAGGGGGTTGTACTTCTTCCGGTTGCATCTCGACGTCCAGCTCAATTGTTCCCACAGACGGCGCCAACTGATGCGGAACGAGTGAAAACCTACTCGCTCCATTTTCAATGCAGTGAAGCACTGAGGGAGGTCTCAGAGGGTCCTCACAGGCCACAATCAGTAAAGAATAAGAAGATGAAATAGGTGAAACGCAAGAAAACCGACGATAGCAATCGAGACTCGGACACAAGATGTAACGTGGTTTGGAATAAGGATTCCTACTCCACGGAGGTGAACTTTCTCACCGGAGGCAGTGCCTAAGCACTTTCACTATGAGGGTCCTCCTTTACGGAAGGTCAATTTCCGAAGGTGGAGGATAGAAGACCTTTTACAGTGATATCATAAAGCGAAAAAAATACAAGAGATGTGACAACGATAGATCTCCTTCCTTCTTCTCCGGTGAGGCGACTGTGGTTCTCCCTTTCCTCTTGCGTCCTCTGCTCTCTTGCTGGGTTGGAATGATTGTCGGATCCCTTTTTCCTCCTTGCTTCCTCCCTTTTATCTTCCCCCTTCCTTCATCGTAACGTCGTAGGTTATCTCCATCGTACACGTGGCCACCACCTTCCCCTGGAGAATAATTCTGTTACAGATATAAGGAGTGAAGACTCATTGGAATATTGTGTGGGGCCTCCCAGGCCGTTGCCTAATACCTTTTCCTCTATTTTTCGGGAAACAAGGCTAGACTATCTCCCTCAACCCTCCGTATTGAGGGAAGCTAGTTTAGGTCTATAGCCCACGGGTGACCTAGCCCTAGGGCTTTTTATCAACCCGAACCAACTCCTCTTTTCCCCATATCAAATTCCCTTTGTATTGATCAGATTGGACTGACCTCTTGGCGAAGCGCCTTCCGTCTCTCCTTTGCCATGTCAATTACTTTCACTAACTCTCCCGTACCAATCGCTTTCAATATTCGCCCGTGCCAATGGCTTCTGATATTCGCCCATGCCAATGGCTTCTGATATTCGCCCGTGCCAATGGCTTCTGATATTCGCTCGTGTCAATCTTCCTTTTCTTCCTTAGGTGAGCCGTGTATTTTGGATCGGATCTTGGGCCACCTGCTAACCCCTCTATAGGGGATTATGTAGGGAAGGTACCAGTAGTATCAATTCCCTTTACTCATCTTATACCCACTCGGTTCAGGACATGGTCTATTGTGTCAGTCCCCACAAGGATGACTACGTCACACCTTGCCCAAGTATCATTTCCTCATCCTACGGATTCTAGTTACTGCACATGTATCCAAGAGTACCTTACTCTAAACATGTAATGCTTTGGCCAAAGACTTTAGTAACAATACAATGAGAGACCATGGGTATACATCTCCTCGCAAAGAGTGGTGAATCATTTATAGGCTATTAAACACCTTTGATCAGTTCGACTTATACCCAATCCTCCCGGGTCCACATCTCCTTGGAGATGCTTGCTTAAGATGTCAAAGCATAAGTCTTCATGACCAAGATGACTTAAATACCGCAAGTCAAAGAAACATCACACTTACTAGTCTCCATCCAGTGAGAATCAGTGCTTGGATACACCAAGGAGTATACCTCGTGCTAGTCTCGACAGATTTGATGGTGTCCGAATCCATCAATTCATCGACTAGGGATAATTTTGATGCATCACAATTACACATGTAGAGATACTCACTAGTTGTGATCCAATCAAAAATTCTCTCATGCTGTGAATCATATCGTGGACATTCAGTAAATGATTTTAAGATCTAATCAAATATATGAGAACATGTATACTCAAATAGTGAATCTTTATTTATCATATAAATGGTTCTAACATAAGGCGATTGCCTTAGGACATCTCTCACATATTACTAACAAACTCTCACTTGGCTTAATGTCAATCGCTATGGTATCCAATACCATAGGCTCTAACATGACCCTCAAACTTACTTTGAGGTAATGCCTTAGTCAAAGGATCCGCTAATTTCCTTTCAGTGGGGATTTTCTCGATTTGTATTTCCTTCCTACTAATGATCTCTCTGATCAGATGATAGTGGCGAAGCACATGTTTGGATCATTGATGAGACCACATCAAGTTCAGAGATGAATTTCTTGATCCAAACCGCTTCCTTTGCTGCTTCCAAAGCGAAATGTATTTTGCCTTAGTGGCAGAATCTGCTATAGTATCAAGCTTGGAACCTTTCCAACTTATTGCGCCTCCATTTCAGGTGAATACATAACCAGACTGAGACATGGAATCATCCTTGTCTGTCTAGAAGCTGACATTCGTATACCCACATATCACCATGTACCCTTCTCCATATATTAGGAACGCATCCTTAGTTCTTCTCAAGTACTTAAGGATTGTCTTAACAGCCACCCAATGATCCATTCCTAGATTAGACTAGTATCTACTCGTGACACTCTGAGCATACGATACATCGGGCCTCTTACATAACATAGCATACATGATAGATCCTATTGCGGATGCATAGGGAATCTTACTCATGCAAATCTTCTCATCTTCTGTGCGCGGACACATAGACTTCGAAAGGTGTATCCCATGCCTGATGAGTAGGAAACCTTTCTTGGATTCTGACATGCTAAACCTCTTTAGCACTCGGTCTATATATGTAGACTACGAAAGACCAAGCATTCATTTCGATCTATCACTATAGATCTTAATCCCGAGGATGTAGGTTGCTTCTTCCAGGTCTTTCATGGAGAATGTCTTGAAAAACCAAATCTTAACTGACTATAAGACTGAAACATCGTTTCCTATGAGTAATATGTTATCGACATACAATACTAGGAACACGACTGCACTCCCACTAACCTTCTTGTACATACAAGGTTTGTCTGGATTTTGTGAGAAATCAAACCTTTTGATTGTCTCATCATAACGGATATTCCAGCTCCTGGATGCTTGCTTCAATCCATATATGGACCGTCACAATTTGCATACCTTTGTTTTATCAACCGATGTGAAACCCTCTGGCTGTATCATATACACATCCTCGAGCAGGTTTCTATTAAGGAAAGTTGTTTTCACATCCATCTGCCATATCTCATAATCATAATGAGCCGCTATGGCCAGGAGCATCCGAATGGATTTAAGCATAGCAACAGGCGAATAGGTTTCGTCATAATCAACACCTTGTTTTTGATGATATCCTTTCGCCACCAATCTAGCCTTATAGGTAATCACATTACCATCAATGTCCGTTTTCTTCTTGAAAACCCACTTGCACCCTATAGGCTTTATGCCTTCAGGTGGGTCAACCAAGTTCCAAACTTGGTTTTCATACATGGAATCCATTTCCGACTTCATGGCTTCAAGCCACTTATCCCTTTCTGAACTTGTCAGAACTTCTTCATAACTGGTAGGCTCCTCATCATCAATGAGTAACACGTCGTTCGATTCACTTACGAGAAATTCATATCTCTCAGGAATATTGCGTGTTCTACCAGATCTACGAAGATGTGGTGTTTCAATAGGTCCAGCCGATTGCTCATCACTATGAGTTATCGGCTGTTGTGCTTCACCAGGTATCTCATCAATGTCTATTTGAGTCTCTCAAGCCTCCTCAAGCTCGACGACACTCCCACTGTTTTCTTGCAAAAGAAACTCTTTCTCTAGAAACACATTATGCCTTGAAACAAACACCTTTTGTTCCATAGTATGATAGAATTGGTAACCCCTTATTTCCTTAGGGTATCCAATAAATAGACATTTATCATACTTAGCATCCAATTTGTCTGATACAGTCTGCTTCACATAAGCAAGACAACCCCATATCTTCAAGTAAGATACATGAGGTTTCTTACTATTCCATATCTCATATGGAGTAGTGGAGACTACCTTGGTTGACATTCTGTTTAACAAGTAAATAGCTGTCTGAAGTGCATAGCCCCAAAAGGACTTTGGAAGATTCGCATGATTCATCATTGACCTGACCATGTCCAACAAGGTCTGGTTATGCCTCTCAGATACACCATTATGCTGTGGTGTATATGGCGGAGTCCATTGAGACAATATACCATTGTCTCTTAGATAATCTAGAAACTCTTGACTTAAGTATTCACCACCTCGATCCGATCGAAGTATTTTAATACTCTTGTCATGTTGTTTCTCTACTTCATTTCTGAATTATTTTAACCTTTCAAAGGCTTCAGACTTGTGTTTCATCAAGAACACATACCCAAACCGTGAGTGATCATCGGTGAAGGTAATGAAGTAGCTATAGCCTCCTAAAGCTTGAGTTGACATAGGTCCACATACATCAGTATGTATTAGACCTAGTAACTCTCCCACTCGTTCACCTTTTCCTATAAAAGGTAACTTAGTCATCTTGCCTTTTAAGCATGATTTGCATGTATCGTATGAATCCAATTCAAACGATTCCAGAATTCCACATCGGTGTAATTCGGACATGCGTTTCTTGCTTGCATGGCCAAAATGACAATGTCACATGTAGGAGTCTAATTGATTATCCTTTTGAGCACGCTTGTTGCTCGCTTCGATATTGAAAATGTCACTGGATACATCCAACGTATAAATACCATTTCTCAAAGTTTCAGTTTTATAAAGTACGCCATTCAAAGTTATATAACAACAATTGTTACTAAACGTCAAATGGTAACCATTTCTATTTAAGCAGAAAATAGAAACAATGTTTTTTATTAGAGAAGGAACACAATAGCAATTGTCCAGTTCTAAGACTAGTCCACTAGGGAGCTTCAGCAAATAAGTTCTGATGGCGACCGCAGCAACCTTTGCTCCATTGCCAACTCGCAAATTTGACTCCCCTCTGACGAGTCTTCATCTATTCCTTAGCCAATGTATGTCATTACATATATGTGAGCTACACCCAGTATCCAATACCCAAGTGTCTAAGGAAATAGAATGACAATCAATAACGAAGATACCTGAAGAGGATGGGGCATCAGATGCCTTCTTCTTCTTCAAGGACTCAAGATAAATCTTGCAGTTTCTTCTCCAGTGGCCTTCCTTGCCACAATGATGACAAGTACCCTTTTGTGCTGGTTCTTCCTTCTCAGCCTTCTTCTTCTTCCCTTTCTTTTGTTCCTTTGCCTTCCTCTTAGAACATTTCTTCGAGGAATCAACTAACAGAACCGCCTTCTCCTCATGCTTCACAGAAGGCTCCACAATCTTCAGCATATTGAGGAGCTCAGGAATAATGGATTCTAATTTGTTCATCCGATAGTTCATCACAAATTGTGAGAAACTTTTGGGCAAACAATGCAGAATTAAGTCAATACTTAATTCATGATACATCACAAACCCGAGGGTGGCCAGCAGCTCGATGTACCCATTCATCTTTAGCACAAACTGCACTACAGACAAACCTTCTTGCATCTTAGAGGTGAAGAGGAGCCTGGAGACTTCAAACCTTTCGGATCTCGCTTACTCATCAAACAACTCATGAAGATGGAAGACTATGGTATTAGCATTCATATGCTCATGCTGCTTTTGTAGCTCAGGTATCATCGCAGCTAGCATGATGCAACTCGCCAGTTCAGAATCTGCCACATGTTTCTGATAGACCAACAATTGGTCTGGAGTTGCATCGACCGTAGGACGGTTGGGAAGAGGCTCTTCTAGGACATACGCTAGCATTTCTGCCTTGAGAACAATTCTCAAGTTTCTAAACAAATCCAGGAAGTTAGCCCCAGTCAATTTGTTTGAATCCAAAATAGTGTGCAAATTCAAAGATGTCATGATCAATCGATTAACCTAGAAATACAAAAGGAGCATATATGAGAAAATGATTTTAAAATGCATCAATATACATTTATAAATCCCATTCATTTCTCGAATTTCAAAAACCCCAAAATCACTTCGGGAGATCATAGGTCCATCTCTGAATGGGCTGATATCCAACATAGATATGAACAACCTTGGAGAGAGTCCAACAAGTCATTCATAACTACTATGGTAGGTATCAAATATACCGATTGCATATCACATATATGCAACTATCACAATGTGCTATCAACTTATTGAATGTTCACACATACATCAGGTTGTTAACACATTAACAAGTATTCATCATATGCATAGCACCCAACTTCACCTCCCTTCACATCGACCTTGGAGAGAGTCCAATAAGCCGATGCTCCAGGTTAAAGCCAACCCATTAATCGAGAAATAGTTTTAATATGGTTAGAGCGCATTCAACCAATTATCCCAGCTTGGAGAGAGTCCAACAACCAAAGCTAACGATTGACCTCTGACTCTTACCATATTAGTATTAAACTATTCCATGGTTTGAACATGTTCAGGTTCGAGCCGGGTTTGGAGATAGTCCAACAACCCAAACAAGAAACAGAACTCTGGTTCTAACCATATTAATGGAAGGTGTAGGCTTTAATATTGAGTAAGGGTTTTTATGTCTCATCCTCTTTGCATGCAAATAACTATTATCTACATGAGATGACATACATGGCATACATCTACATGTCACGACACGCATGGCATAATGATATGCATCTAATGCAATACATGACATACAATTATGACATGTACAAAATTTTCTTATATGTCATAACTATTTATCGAAATAAAATATGTTTGAGATTTCATTCTCCAAATCAAATCTTGATTAAATTAGGAAACAAATTTCCAAATCTAATCACATATTTTATTTGTGGAAAGTGTTGATTAAGGAAAGTCAATTTAGGAAACAAATTTCCTAAATCATCAAAACTACTTATGGAAATAAAATATTTTAAGATTTGATTTCCCAAATCAAATCATGATTAAATTAGGAAACAAATTTCCAAATGTAATAAAATATTTTATTTATGAAAAATATGAATTTCCATAAATACTTCTAACTTTTCAAAAGTAGAAGATTTCCATAAATACAACTAGACTTTCCAAAATTAAAAATTTCCATAAATACTTCCAACTTTCCAAAAGTAGAAAATTTCCATAAATACCATTACGACTATCACAAAACAATTTTACGATTATGTCGAAACACAACCTGGACTCTGATACCACTGTTGGATTTTCGGCACCGCGGCGAGTATGTGTTCGAACATGTTACGTAAACATGTGCACAGCGGAAGAAATAAAAATAATAAATCTAATTTATTACAATACACACACCACACGCATGCATAATACAACATGTGTAGACATAACCATAGTTTCAAATTTTATAATAAAAGGAAATTTATTCTACGTATACCTGACGTATCACGTGTAGCGGGAAAGACATCAACCGGAGCGACCCTCGCTATAATCGCCTCTATCCGTATCCACGCCGAGTATCTTTGGGATGACTTCACAAAGTCACAAGCCTCGTCTTCGTACGAGTCACTAGCCTTGTGTCGATGACGATGTGATCGAGAGAAGATCACAATCCGAATCAAAATTCGGATTCAAAATGAGTCCTCAAAAACTTACTTCTCCGGAGAGGTATTCGTCAACCGTTTGACGAATCCTTCATCCTCCACCTATGAGAAATATCGGAGATCGAATCCCTGAAAAAGTAGCCTCTGTCGGAGCTCCAAACATCGTCCAAACGATGCTCTGACACGAAATAAACAAGCTGTCCAGAAAACTGGACATCTTTGGTGGAGGATTACCTTGTCGCCGGAGCCAAGGAAGATCACCGGAGGGTCACCAGAGGATCGCCGGTGATACTACTGGTACCTTCTCTACATAATCCCCGATAGAGGGGTTAGCAGGTGACCCATGATCCGATCCAAAATACACGGCTCAGCTAAGGAAGAAAAGGAAGAATGGCACGGGCGAATATCAGAAGCCATTGGCACGGGCGAACATCGAAAGCAATTGGCACGGGCGAAAGCCATTGGCATGGGCGAATATCGGAAGCCATTGGCACGGGCGAAAGCCATTGGCATGGGCGAATATCGGAAGCCATTGGCACGGGCGAATATCAGAAGCCATTGGCACGGGCGAATATCGGAAGCCATTGGCACGGGCGAATATCGGAAGCCATTGGCACGGGCGAGCATCGAAAGCCATTGGTACGGGAGAGTTAGTGAAAGCAATTGGCACGGTAAAGGAGAGACGGAAGGCGCTTCGCCAAGAGGTCGGTTCAACCTGATCAATACGGAGGAAATTTGACATGGGAAAAAGAGGAATTGGTTCGGGTTGATAAGAAGCCCTAGGGCTAGGTCACCCGTGAGCCATAGACCTAAGCTAGCTCCACCTAAAGTGGATGGTTGAAGGAGACAGTCTAACCTAGTTACCTGAGAAATAGAGGAAAAGGCGTTATGCAATAACTGGGGAGGCCCCCACACAATATTCCGAGGAGCCCTCGTTCCTCATGTTTGTAACAGAATTATTCTCCAGGTGGAGGTGGTGGCCACATGTACGGTGGAGATAATCCCCGACGTTATGATGAAGGAGTAGGGAAGATAAAAGGGAGGAGGCAAGGAGAAAAGGGAGGGGGATCTGTAATCATTCCAACCCGGTGAGAGAGCAGAGGATGCAACAGGAGAAGAAGAACCACAGTCGCCTCGCCGGAGAAGAAGGAAGGAGATCTATCGTTGTCACATCTCTTGTATTTTTCTCGCTTTATGACATCACTGTAAAAGGTCTTCTCTCCTCCACCTTCGGAAACTTACCTTCCGTAAAGGAGGACCTTCATAGTGAAAGTGCTTAGGCACTGCCTCCGGTGAGAAAGTTCACCTCCGTGGAGTAGGAATCCTTATTTCGAACCACGTTTCATCTTGTGTCTGAGTCTTGATTGCTAGCATCGGTTTTCTTGCGTTTCACCCATTTCATCTTCTTATTCGCTACTGATTGTGGCCTGTGAGAACCCTCTGAGACCTCCCTCAGTGCTTCACTGCATTGAAAATGGAGCGAACAGGTTTTCACTCGTTCCGCATCAGTTGGTGTCGTCTGTGGGAACAATTGAGTTGGACGTCGAGATGCAACCGGAAGAAGTACAACCACCTGCTATCTCAGCAGCGGAGGAGCGCCCCATCATCCTTCTACCCTCGCAGTTGAAAGCCCTGATGGATGACGCTATCACAGAAGCTCTCAGTAGGGAAAGGAGAAGGACTGGATATCTGCATCCGCATTCCGGGGAACCTTCTTCTAGAGGCCCACCTCCAGAAATGCCTCCTCCATCTCGTACAGCCGTCAATGGGGAAACATTGCTTGGAGGCGGACTCGGGGGAAGAACGCTTCAGAACACTATGCCCTTCACCCAAACACACAGGGAGGAACAGGGTGAAAGTCAATCAACCAGGCCTCCGGAAGTATACGATCCCAGTCCCTTCACAATGGACATTCTCTCGGAGCTCCCTCCATCCTACTTCCGGAATCCTCAGATCAATAAGTATGACGGTTCGACGGATCCCGAAGAACACATATCTCAATTTGACGGAGCGACCTCGCTCCACTGTTATATTGACGCTCTCAAGTGCCAAGTCTTCCGAACCACCCTAACTGGCTCAGCGCAAAAATGGTTCAATACTCTGCCCCCAGGGTCTATCACCTATTTTGCTGACATCCAGAGAATGTTCAGTCGGGAATTTGTCAGCTGCAAGGAGTATAGACAGGACGCTTCTATGTTAATGCATATCACCCGGGGACCTTCAGAATCCCTTAGGGGGTATCTTCATCGATTCACATCTGCAGCTAGGGGAATCCCTTCAGCCCGATCCGAATCTTTCAGAGGTGCTATTCAGCACGGGCTGAAGGAGGGCCCCTTCCTCAGTTCCTTGTTTAGACAACCTGCGGATAGTTATGAGGAGCTACTAAACCGTGCGGAGTAGTTTATCCGCGAAGAATAAGGATTAAAGGTACGGAGAGCTGAACGGACTGCCGCAACAGTCCCAACTGAAAGGGCTCGTCCCGCTGCTCCCCAAGCACCTCTTTGGCGGGAGTATACAAGACCTTTTCGATAGGAGGTCCCGAGGCCTCATCCGATGTTGCAAGGAGTTCGCCCCATCCCGCCATTACAAATCATGGCCGTTGAAGCGCTTCCTCCTGTGAGGACTTGGAAAGAATGGGAAATGGAATTCAACGACCAACAGGGTCTACTGCAACGACCCTTAGGACATAGGGGGATCCCAGGTAACCCCCCTACCCCATTCTTTTGCCAATATCATACAGAATATGGCCACAGTAGTGACCGATGTTTCAAGTTACAAGAGGAATTGGATCGCCTCCATACTGCATATCCGCAAGTAAGGTTCCAGGCAGGAGGACCGGCCCGGTGAGGCCCCCGACCCGATGTAACCCGTCCAGGGCCATATAATCAACAACCTCGGGTCACTTTCCCCCAAACGCCATCCCAGGAGGATGTCTCTCAAGAAGGTCCATCAGGTGAGGGCCCTTCATCCAATCTAGATAACATTCCCACGCGGGGAGTTATTCATGTTATAGCTGGAGGACCTACCGACGGACTCTAATCAAGCGAAGTCGTACGCCCGTCTCATGGAGAGTTTGGCCATCATCACCGACCAAACTATTCAAGTGGCACCACCTGTTTCATTCGGGCCAGAAGATCTACAAGGTGTCCTGCTGCCCCACACGGATGCCTTGGTTATTCGTATATCCTTGGCCAATTATTAAGTGGGCCGGGTGCTAGTTGACTCGGGAAGCTCCGTCACCATCCTTTTCCAGGAAGCTTTCGGACAGATGCAGCTGGGAAATGCCCAGCTAGAAGATGTGGCCACCCCCTCTTTGGATTCGCGGGGCATGTAGTACACCCTACGGGGCAGATTTCATTGCCTCTGACTCTGGGCATAAAGCCCAGCCAAAAAACCAGTATAATCCCTTTCCTCATTGTGGACGCTCCGTCCACTTATAATGCTATTCTTGGGCATCCTTTCCTCACCCTTTTTCAGGCCGTAGCTTCCCCGTACCACCAGAAGCTGAAATTTCCAATGGGTCAATTGGTGGGAGAAGTTCGTGGAGAACAGAAGGCCTCCAGGAGCTGCTACGTGCAAATGGTTCGGGACGACCAGAAGAAAGCCCGAACTAATGACCTCAAAGGCAAAGCTGTCATCATCACTGACGTCTGCATCCTGGAGGAATCCCCCCCCCAAGGCTGGCAAAATAGAGGAAGGAGAACTGGTGGAAATCGCTCTAGGAAAGGCCACACGGATAGCACAACAGCTAGAAATCAAAGAAGAGCTGGTGGCTTGCCTGAAGGAGAATGAAAACATCTTTGCAAAAGATGTGCATGATCTCATGGGGATCAACCCTTGAGTGGCTGAACACCATCTCAATATCATTAAAGGAGCCTGACCCGTCCAACAGAAGAGGCAACATTTTGGACCAGAAAAGGACAAGGTCATAGCCGAAGAAGTGGACAAGCTGCTATAAGCGGGTCATGTAAAGGAAATCCAGTTTCCCGAATGGGTTTCTAATGTAGTCTTGGTCCCCAAGCCTTCGGGGCAATGGAGGATGTGTATCAATTTTCGTGATTTAAATAAAGCGTACCCTAAAGACTGCTACCCCTTGCCTCGTATTGATCAATTGGTGGATTCTACTGTGGGATATGAAGTGGTGTCCCTAATGGATGCATATCAAGGATATCATCAAATACCTTTGGCCGAAGAAGATCAAAAAAGGGTTAGCTTTGTGACCGTAGGAGGGTTACACGCCTATGTGGTAATGTCGTTCGGATTAAAGAACGCAGGGGCCACATATCAACGCCTTATGGACAAAATCTTTGCTGAACAGAAAGGGAAAAATGTGGAAGTCTACGTGGATGACATATTAGTCAAATCGAAGGCCACTCGGGATTTAGTCAAGGACTTAAATGAAACCTTCGCTACATTGAGGCGGTTTAATATGAAGCTAAACCCTAACAAATGCCTGTTCGGGGTAAAGAACGGCAAGTTCTTGGGGTACATTGTGACTGAGAAAGGGTTGCAAGGCAATCCTGTAAAGGTCCAAGCATTATACAACATGAAGTCACCCGCTAATCTGCGGGAAACACAGAGGCTAGTGGGCAGGATCGTTTCTTTATCACGATTCATAGCCAGATTGGCGGACAAAGGGCTGCCTTTCTTCAAGGTCCTACACAAGGCTACCAAGTTTCAGTGGGATGATCAATGTGAACGGGCTTTCCAGGAGTTAAAGAAATATTTGGCGGGACTCCCACTGCTAGCCAAACCAATAGCCGGCGAACCTTTATGGATGTATCTGGCCGTCTCAGAGGGAGCCATTAGTTCAGTATTATTAAAGAAAGAAGGTTCTCATCAGCAGCCTATTTATTACACCAGCCATATCCTTAAGGGGGCGGAATTCCGTTATGTAGAGCCGGAGATGTTGGCGTATATCCTAGTGCTAACCGCTCGAAAGTTAAGGCCGTATTTTTTGGCTCATCCCATCACCGTTCTAACACACAGCGAATTGGGCAAGGTCGTCACTAAGCCCAATTTCTCTGGAAGATTGGCCAAATGGGTAGTAGAACAAAGAGAGTATGATATTCGCTACCAACCTTGAGCGGGTATCAAAGCCCAAGCGCTTGCGGATTTTCTAGCAGAGGTACCCTGTGGTTCGGAAGAGGGTTCGACAGCCAACGAGAAGGGATCAGAGGCATGGAATATATTCGTGGACGGTTCTTCAGGGTCTACGGGCAGCAGCATCGGTGTTCTTTTAATTTCCCCTGATGGTGAAGAAACTCGACTAGCCGTTCGCCTAGAATATCGGGCATCTAATAATGAGACAGAATATGAATCCATTCTAGTTGGATTACAAGCTGCTAAAGCTGTGGGGGCTTCTTCCATTATAATCCATTCGGATTCCCAGTTGGTGATATCACAACTTCAAGGTTCTTTCACGGTTCGAGAGGAAAGGCTGCATAAATACCTGAGGGCTTTTGAGAAAGAAAAAGCTCAATTCCGTTAGGTCCTCTTAAAGCAGATCCCGCGGGAGAACAACAGAAAGGCAGATGAATTGGCTCGGATGGCTAGTGCTATGGAAGGAATGAAGTCCTCAGAAATGGTCCATATGAAAATTCATACTTCCTTAGCAATATGCAGCATGGAGCGAGACACACCCGAATCAAGCCTAATGCTCGATTGGAGGGCCGACATCATAGCTTATTTACGGCACGGGAAGATCCCTGAAGCAAAAATAGCGGCTTCCGCTTTAATAAGCCGAGCCAAACGGTTCACCCTCTTAAATGGGGACTTATACAAGACTTCCTTCGGACGACCCTTATTGAAATGCTTGGGAAATGAGGATGCGGAATGGGTACTATGGGAGATTCATGAAGGTTGCTGCAGCAATCATTTAGGAGGGAGAGCTTTAGCAAGAAAGGTCCTCTTAGCAGGATATTTTTGGCCTACTCTTCAGCAAGATGCCGCTCGTATAGTGCAAGCTACCCTCGCTTGTCAAAAACATAGCAACCGTTCTGAACGACCAGCTGAGTTAATGAAAGCGGTGATCTCTTCCTGCCCTTTCGATCAGTGGGGAATGGATATAGTAGGTCCGATGCCAGCAACGCCTTTACAGAAGAAGTTTTTATTGGTGCCTGTGGATTATTTTTCCAAATGGGTGGAGGCAGAGCCATTAGCCAGAATTACTGAGAATGCAGTAATACAGTTCTTATGGAGAAACATTGTTTGTCGATACGATATTCCTAGGAAAATAGTCAGTGACAATGGATGACAATTCCAAGGAAAAAAGATCCAAGAATGGTGCCAGAGTCTCAACATTCAGCAGGCTTTCACTTCGGTCGCTGACCCTCAAGTGAATGGGCAAGTGGAGGTGACTAACAGGATCCTCATTCAAGGATTAAAGACCAAATTGGGGGCTCAGAGGGGGAACTGGGTAGAAGAGTTACCAGGCATCCTGTGGGTTTATCGAACTACACCAAAGATAGTAACAGGAGAAACTCCCTTTAGTTTGGTGTACGGGACGGAAGCTGTTATTCCAGTCGAGGTTCTGTTAAATAGTACTCGGATAAAGGCATACGAACCAAATCAGAACCAACTCATCTGAAGCACCGAATTGGACTTGGTGGAGGAAAAGCGGGAGATGGCACGGAGGCGAGCGGAATTCTACAAGCAAAGAGTGCAGCGAGCCTTTAATAAGAAGGTGATGCCTCGAAGATTTCAAGAAGGGGATTGGGTTTTGCTAAGGTTAATCCCGCTGGAGACCCCGGAAAGCTGGCTCCAAACTGGGAAGGACCCTATGAAATAATGCGCTGCGTAGCAGGGTTAGCATATTATCTTAAAGATGACCAAGGAAAAGAGCTTCCATGACCTTGGAATGTCCTTCATTTAAAACTCTTTCACACTGTATGAGAAATATGGAATAGAAGAAGAGAAATTATGAGACTCCGAAGGGGGTACTTCTTAAATTGATTACGTTAATTAGATGCCGAGTACTCTCCAAATTTCATTAAGGGGTTATTTACAAAAGCAATACGGTATTGTTAATAAATCTTAAAGAAGAAAGAAAAGATGGAAAGGGAATTCTCGTTTCAAAACAGGCTATCATATTACAGCTTAAATCGGTCGGGAGGATAACATTGAAAACTAGCCTCCCAATTTAAAGAAAAGGAAGGATATGTTGGAGGAGGTAATCCTTGGTTAGCATATTGCTGAACCGCTTCATTAAATCCGTCCTAATAAGTGGTGCGCAGCAAAATGATGAGTCTCTCCTGGCGGTGCGGATGGTCAGGGCTTCGCTCTCGATGCAGCCTCTCGCATTTTTCTTATTTCTCTTGAAGTTTTCGGCGTACGTCCACATAGCGTCGCGACACCTCCATAATAGCATCGGCTAAGATGGAAACATCATCGGCTCAGGAACTTTGGTCCTGCTGCACAAGGTGCATCATCTCCACCATGTTCGGATGCATAGAAGCTGAGATCCCCTCCACTGCTTCAGAATAAGATCTGGTTCGGGAGAATTCAGTGCTCAGCTTCTGGAGGGAAGTCTCTTGCCTGCGTAGACGGGCATGAGCATGCGCCTGGGAATTTATGAGGGATGAGTTTTCTTGTACCTCCTTGCACAAGCGGCTGGGGAGGTCCCCTATCTTATCCTGTGCTCGCTGGTATTGCACTTGAAGGCGAGCGAGGATGTCAGAATCCTGTTGGTTCCCCTTGAGGAGTTCTGCTACCTGCCCTTGGAGACGTATTAATTCTTGAGCCGAGGAAGAATTCTTATCGGGAGGGGCCAGTTGGACTTCCCGCTGGGGGACGGGTGGCTGCACACCTGGATGTTGTTGTTCTCTTAACGCCGCAATGGTATCAGCATCCTTCTGAATTTGTTGACGAGCCTCGGATAATGGCTCCTAGCACAGGTGCAATTGTTGCAACAGGAGCCATTCTCGATTTTGAGCATTCGCTAAATCTTCCCGTTGTTGTCGCTCCCATTCTTGAGCTTGATTCCGATATTGACAGAGGGAGCGATCCAACTCTTGATGATTGGTCAAGGTCTGCATGCCAGTTGTGAAAAATAAAATCGGCTAGTAAGACAAAGCTAAGAGAGCTAATCGAGAAAACATACCAAATCCAGAGCATGGCATAGGCTTTCCATGCGAGGAACCACTTCCTCTAAGTTCATGATCCGAAGACTCCTGGGAGAAAAGGAAGAAGATGGGACGGATGATACTGAGGTGGGAAGTTCACTGGTGAGGGGAAGAAGGGGAATGATATTTGTAGGAGGAGAGGGGCTCTTCAGGCGAGGAGTGGAAGGGGAAGTTTGCGGTAAGGGTATATCAACCGCCATGGGTTCGGAGGAAGAATGGTATTCAGGGGAGATAGAAGGCAAGGGTGGGTCAGTCTCTGTCATCGGCTGACATGGAGGTGCATCCTCCCCAAGTTCATCCTCAGGTTGTGGTGGAGGAGAAAGCGACTTCTGAATATTGGTGGCAGAGGGAGAAAAAGTATGGGAGCTAGGGTTTGCAAATACCGGGGAAATTGAGGAAGGAATAATGGTACCAATTCTCTCCGGGGTGGAAGTAGCAAAAGATGCAGGGGGAGGAGAGGAAGACGGACAATATGAAGTAGCTGTGATGGTGACCGGGGAAGGTGAAGAAGAAGTCGGAGCCGACGGCTGACCGGCTTTCCTCTTGTGATATGGATAACGACCTGCTATCTCCTGGAAAAAGGTAGAGTGCATTTTGATGGTGTGAGAATAAGGATTGGGGCAACGAAGTATGGCGGCGGAGGAATGAACAGACGGAGAAGAAAGAGATGAAAAGGCAAAGGGATGAAGATAGGCAGAGAAACGAAGGCAAAAGGATCCCCTATAAAGGGGAAGTGAGTGGGCTTGTAACCGTTATTGGGCTCCTCGCCTGTGGTAAAAGCGACCCTAAGTGAAAGGGAAAGAAGGATTATTTTTTCTAAATGGCCCGTTATGTGCTAGAGCCTTCACTTGCATGGGAAGGGGCGGATATGGGCGTTCCCCTTCAGAAGGCAAGCACAAAAGAGGGAGGATATGAAAGCGTTGCCTCCTTTATATTGATGGTTTCGAGACTATATACAAAATTTCTATCCCCCCGAGGTAGAGCGAAAGATATCCCCGTGCGGTGGTGGAACGGAAGAACCGAGACCCCTCGGTTATTATTTATTCTACATATAAATTTCTATCCCCGCGAAGCGGAATATATCCCCGTGTGGTGGCGGAACGGAAGAACCGAAATCCCTCGGTTATATATTATATACAAAATTTCTATCCCCGCGAGGTAGAGCGGAAGATATCCCCATGCGGTGGTGAAACGGAAGAACCGAGACCCCTCGGTTATTATTTATTCTACATATAAATTTTTATCCCCGTGAAGCGGAAGATATCCCCGTGTGGTGGAGGAACGGAAGAACCGAAATCCCTCGGTTATATATTATATACAAAATTTCTATCCCCGCGAGGTAGAGAGGAAGATATCCCCGTGCGATGGTAGAACGGAAGAACTGAGACCCCTCGGTTATTATTTATTCTACATATAAATTTCTATCCCCGCGAAGCGGAAGATATCCCCGTGTGGTGGCGGAACGGAAGAACCGAAATCCCTCGGTTATATATTATATACAAAATTTCTATCCCAGCGAGGTAGAGCGGAAGATATCCCCGTGCGGTGGTGGAATGGAAGAACCGAGACCCCTCGGTTATTATTTATTCTACATATAAATTTCTATCCCCGCGAAGCGGAAGATATCCCCGTATGGTGGCGGAACGGAAGAACCAAAATTCATTCGGTTAGACTCAAAATTTCTATCCCCGCGAAGCGGAAGATATCCCCGTGTGGTGGCGGAGCGGAAGAACTGAGATCCCCTCAGTTATATATCACTTTTTGTCCCCGTAAAGAGTGGAAAGTTGAAGTCCTTGTTTAACCCTATATTGTTTTATCCTTGCAAAATAGCAGAGTCAATTCATTTAATGGTTCTATATCCCAAGCAGATTATAAAAGCGGAAGAGCCGACATATGTCTCAGTTATATGTAAGTCTATGTGGATACGAAAGAAGTAAAGCGTGGTACAATGCAGAAGACACTGGAGAAAGAAGATAAACTGGGAAAGTTCATTGATGCAAAGGAATTACATATTTTGAGTCATTTACGAGGGAAAATGACAAACAGAAACCCTTATACATCTTGAGTATTATAGTTCTTTGTTGGGATGAACGGAGGGAGCTCTCTTGTATGGTTGAGTTTGGCACAATAGTTGTCGCCGGTAAGACTACTGCAGGAAGATCTGTTTGGCCAATTCCTTTTGGGACCCGACCAGTTGTTGGCGTAGGGAGCGATTACTGGCGGAAGTTTCCTTCAGTCGTTGCTGTAAGTACTTCACTTGCTCCTCCAAGCTAACTATGTATCGGCGATCATTTATCTATTCTTCAGAAGGAGAGGAACTACTGCCCTGTTAAGATATTCTGTCCATGGCAAATAAAAAGAAAAGGAAAGGGTGGAAGCTATCAGGTAAGGTTCGAGGACTTTTATAGCAATGAAGGGGGAAAGTGCATTTATTGGTAGAAGAAATAGGGACCATAAATGCCAGTAAAGAAGAGGAAATGTGGGGGCAGTAGTGGGAAGGTCGACGGGACTATAACTGTAATTAAGAGGGTCCAAATCCCCGGGCGATGATAGAAGAAGGTATGTTCGAATCAGATTATCGTCCTTTCGAAGACAGAAACCTTACCTCTACGAGAAAAAGACAAAATCAAACATCAAGTTCCCTCCCTCATTTTTACTCATATATTTGAAATGATTACATTAATTTGATCTATACAGATTTTCTCTGATTGCTCCCCATAGATGAGGCGGGAGAGGTCTCTTTGGGGGGAGAGGGCGCCAAGATGACCCTGAAGCGCTCGACTTGAGGTGGAGGAAGAGCTGATGGACCTTCGTCGAACGAAGAAGGATGAGCTTCTGCCGGGGGGATTGGGATGAAAGCCAGCGCTGGTGGAAGTGGAGGAAGTTCGTCAACGGCGCGGGGGTCTCCCATTGTATACTCCCAGGTGAAGGGAGGATTCCATACCCTATTGCGGAAGGAGGGGAAAGGAGCCCGAAAAGACCTCCCCTTAGGAGGAGTAGGGGTTGGGTGGGGTGGAAGCGGAAGGAGCGAAGCTGATGGCGGTCAGCGGGTGCGGGTCTCTGAGTCTTCAGTATCTTTCGAATCCCAGTCCTGTAACTCAAAGGATTCTGACTCTGAAGAAATTTTGAAGGGATGCCCTGCTGAAGCCATGATAGTGAGATAGAAGGATGAAGACATGGAGGGCGATGATTTATAATAAAAGAAAAACGACGGGGGAAGTTCTTGGGAAGGGGAAGAAGGCGAAGAGGTTGATACAGTTTCCAAAGCAGTAAAAGGAATGGGGAAGGCTAACAGGCAAGAGTCACTTAAAGCAAGTCCCCGAACCGAAATCGGGATGGGTGTGAATAATATCAGGCAAAATACTTCAAGCAGATTCCTGAACCGAAATTGGGGCGGAGGTGAATAATGTTATTCAATATCTCTCCCATAAGCCCGAACCAACGAGGTGATTGTACATTACGATACGGGAAAAGAGATAACTATATAAAAAGAGAGGAGTTTAAAATTGGTCCAGAATTCCCAACCCGTCAAGAAGCATGACAAGATGATGATAACTAAGCATATGAACAAATTCATCATTCAGAAGCAGAAGAGAGGATATTGACAAAATTACCAAAAAAGAAGAATAGTAGAAATTACAACTCAAAGAGTTCGGGCGGGCATTTAGCTAGCACCTCCGTGGGATCTAAATAGATAGTGTCTGTGCCAGGAGGCGGGTATCCTTGTTCGGCATTTTGAGCCGAGGACCCCTCAAAACCTAGTATAAATAGATCTACCCCCTTCTTGACATAGCCCTTGAGCCCTTTGAGGTTTGGTCTTGATATTGAGCCACCTGAGCTTGACTTTCTGCCAATTTAACCGCCAAAGCATCTCTCTCGGTGACTGCCTTTATAGCTCGCTGTCCTAAGGCTGAAAGAGCTTCAAGATACTCCTGTTGGAGGGTAAATTGCTGCTGAACCACCGGCGATAGGGTTCGGGGAAGAGCCGCTACCATGGAGAAAAGTTCCTGACACTTCTTTGCATAGGATTCCCTGGTAACTGCCCAGGCTTGATGCTCCAGATTAAGACGGTGGCATTCTTGTCGAAGTTGTGTGATAGTAGCCGAGGAGTCAGCATCCTTGATCATGGCGTCCCTAAGATATCCCTTATACTCCTTCAGTTCCTGAGTCAGGATGTCTACCTGTTGCAGCTCACTGGACTGCAAGAAGAGGCATTGTTCCAGTTCTTCATTTTTTCGTTGTAGCTCCTCTTTTTCGCTTCGTACCAAGGCTAGTTGCATCGTGGCATCTTCTCACTGGCCCCAAAAGTCTGCCACCTTTGCCTCTTGCTCGTTTAACCGCCGGACGAGCTCTTTCTGTTGTGACACGGCAGCAAAATGGCGAGTCTCCACACTAGATTGGAATCGGGCCAGATGAACCACCATGTTGTTATGTTGGGTAGAGGCCTGAAGGGAAAGGAAAATTATCAGCATACATCAGTATAGGGAAATACACATAGCAAAGAGGAGGAAAAGAAAGAGTAAATACCTCTGCCAACAGTTTACTCACTTGCTCACACGGGCCTTGTATGCCCGACTGATTAAAGAATTTTACCTCCGAAGGGTGCCGAATCTTCAGCAAGGATCCCAACGTGGCCTTCGGAGGAACTGGAAGGGAAGGATCCTCCCCTTCCGAGGAAGATGGGGGTCTGATACGGCGAAGAGGGGTAGGAGCAGCTCTCGAGTCGGAAGGTATTGGAGCTTGGAGAGATTCTGTATGAGAAGGCAGGGGTGAATTTTGTGCAGATGGGGAGGAATGAAGAAATTGGGAGGGAGAATCCCCTCCTTGGGGAAATGAAGAAGGGGCAGGGGAGGTACTGGCTCCCCTTCTTGGCTCATAAATGGTTAGGGGTTGAGATCTCGGCTGATCGGAAGATAAGGGAAGAAGAGCTGATGAACTTGAGGCTCCTTTCTTGATGAGTCACAGCTTTTTCTAGGGGGATGACGGAGCTGCTACTGATTTGCCTCTTTTAGTCGAGGTCTTCTTTTTCTTGGCAGCCTCAATTGCCTCCCCTTCCACCAAAGCCTTCTGCATTAGATTATCTACAAGGTATACTTATAAGAAAGATGAATAATTTGGAAAGGAAGTCATAGTGCAGGACCAGTATCACCCTACCTACAGCAACCGAATTCATCAAAGGTAGAGGAGACAATCCAAAGTGGCTTAATAGAGGAGTTTCTATTAGATGTTTGGAGCATTAATGTAGCTCTCCTAATACTCTATACACTTCCGGGAAGGGACATTTGGTCCTCGTTTCTCGGAAGGGAGGCAATTCAGGAAGGGCTACCTTCCATGTATCAGAATAGGGAAGAGACTCGGGAAGTTGTACAAAGAAATACAATTCTTCCCAGCCCTTGTGGGAAGTGGGCAGGTTCACCAAGAATTGGCAGTCTTAACGGCTAGATAAATAAAAGAGATATGCCTTAGAAGACTTTAATTGGAAGAAGCAATGGAATATTTCGGGGGTCAAAGAGAGGTTCAAGTGTTGGAACACTATGTGAGCTCCCGATAGAATTCGGAAAGAGTTAGGGGTGAACTGTTCGGGTAGAAGTTTAGAAGGTCCAAATAGACGGTGGTACCGTGAGGATAGGTAGTAAAAAATTGTTCGGAGAAAAAGCATGTCAAGCCTGAAGGAGGATTATGAGGTCGATGCAGTTTAGTCGTGAAGCAGCATTTTATAGTGGGGTCTATATAATTGTTCCTAATATTAAAGAAATAATGGTTGCAATCTAACTAGGTTATGGTATGTTCATACCAGACGGGTGAAGAGGTGGTCCTAGGAGCCATGGGTGTGAACAAAGCAGAGCACTTACTCGGAGGTTAAGGAAGAATCGTGTGGGGAAAGGAAGGACTGGGTCGCCGAAATGCCACCAGTGAAAATAACGGGAGGAGAAGAATAGGCTGGATTGTTAAGCACACTAAACGATACCTAAAAGGAGAAGGCGGGGGTTTATATAGGGTTTTCCGCGATGATTCAGCTGCACGGAAGGAGAAGGAGAAGCGGAGCCCATGAGCCCAACGGGCCTCCTTTAGTATACTTGAGGGACTTATAAGGAAACGGATGGATTTAAGTTGAGAAATGAAGAATAGGTCAGAAACTTTATGTACATTTGGAAAGTCAAGCTTATAACTTCGCTTGACTATTTTTCGGAGTTGACTAATGATACTACTGGTACCTTCTCTACATAATCCCCGATAGAGGGGTTAGCAGGTGACCCATGATCCGATCCAAAATACACGGCTCAGCTAAGGAAGAAAAGGAAGAATGGCACGGGTGAATATCAGAAGCCATTGGCACGGGCGAACATCGAAAGAAATTGGCACGGGCGAAAGCCATTGGCATGGGCGAATATCGGAAGCCATTGGCACGGGCGAAAACCATTGGCATGGGCGAATATCGGAAGCCATTGGCACGGGCGAATATCGGAAGCCATTGGCACGGGCGAATATCGGAAGCCATTGGCACGGGCGAATATCGGAAGCCATTGGCACGGGCGAGCATCGAAAGCCATTGGTACGGGAGAGTTAGTGAAAACAATTGGCACGGTAAAGGAGAGACGGAAGGCGCTTCGCCAAGAGGTCGGTTCAACCTGATCAATACGGAGGAAATTTGACATGGGAAAAAGAGGAATTGGTTCGGGTTGATAAGAAGCCCTAGGGCTAGGTCACCCGTGAGCCATAGACCTAAGCTAGCTCCACCTAAAGTGGATGGTTGAAGGAGACAGTCTAACCTAGTTACCTGAGAAATAGAGGAAAAGGCGTTATGCAATAACTGGGGAGGCCCCCACACAATATTCCGAGGAGCCCTCGTTCGTCATGTTTGTAATAGAATTATTCTCAAGGTGGAGGTGGTGGCCACATGTACGGTGGAGATAATCCCCGACGTTATGATGAAGGAGTAGGGAAGATAAAAGGGAGGAGGCAAGGAGAAAAGGGAGGGGGATCCGCAATCATTCCAACCCGGCGAGAGAGCATAGGACGCAAGAGGAGAAGGAGAACCACAGTCGCCTCGCCAGAGAAGAAGGAAGGAGATCTATCGTTGTCACGTCTCTTGTATTTTTCTTGCTTTATGACATCACTGTAAAAGGTCTTCTCTCCTCCACCTTCGGAAACTTACCTTCCGTAAAGGAGGACCTTCATAATGAAAGTGCTTAGGCACTGCCTCCGGTGAGAAAGTTCACCTCCGTGGTGTAGGAATCCTTATTCCGAACCACGTTACATCTTGTGTCTGAGTCTCGATTGCTAGCATCAGTTTTCTTGCGTTTCACCCATTTCATCTTCTTATTCTCTACTGATTGCGGCCTGTGAGAACCCTCTGAGACCTCCCTCAGTGCTTCACTGCATTGAAAACGGAGCGAACAGGTTTTCACTCGTTCCGCATCAGCCGGCAAGGATCTTGGACGGCGGCACAAGGGTGGGCGGCGTCTAGGGTATGGGCGCCGACCACAAGAGGAGAAAAGGGAGGGGGCGACAACATGGATTAGGGCTCTCATTAAACCCTTGAGCCCTATTTTATAGAGAACAAATTCTCGTAATGGTTATTGGATCATAACAAAAACCCGTTAACCCGCTCCATTAATTTAAGTTAAAATAAACCAAACCGATTTGGTCTATTTTAAGTTAAAATGAACCGAACCAACTTTGGTTCGTTCGTTTAAAACAAACCAAAGCCCTTTGGTTTATTCTCCACCATTGGATTAGAATCAAACCAATTTGGTTCATCTATCATGTCTTCATAAGACATGGCCCATCCACACTTCCATTGTGCCTGAAATGATTTAATGCTCGCTCCTTGTTTGGTCCAACGAAACGTAGTTTCTCACGGTATGAGAATCTCATTCTCAAGCTAATTTTAAATCCTTCAGATTATGCTCGTTGTGCGTGTGACCAAATAGGTTCTCGATTTATGTTGGTCATCTATAATTAACCAATAATTATAGAACGATCATAAGTGACACCTAGTAGTACATCATGATCCCCAATTAATCGAAAAGATCAACGGTTGATCTAGAACTATTTCTAAAACCCTTCAACAGCTCCAATGAATCGTGCCCCATTCCCTTCACTCATCTTATACCCACTCGGTTCAAGACATGGTCTATTGTATCAGTCCCCACTAGGTTGACTATGTCACACCTAGCCCAAGTATCATTTCCTCGTCCTACGGATTCTAGTTACTGTACATGTATCCAAGAGTACCTTACTCTAAACATGTAATGCTTTGGCCAAAGACTTTAGTAACAATTCGATGAGAGACCAGGGGTATACATCTCCTCGCAAGGAGTGGTGAATCCTTTATAGGCTATTCAAACACCTTTGATCACTTCGACTTATACCCAATCATCCCGGGTCCACATCTCCTTGGAGATGCTTGCATAAGATGTCAAAGCATAAGTCTTCATGACCAAGATGACTTGAATACAGCAAGTCAAAGGAACATCACATTTAAGCTGCAGTAAGAACTTCATTGACATATCTATATATGCAGAGAACCATATGAAGTCTTATGGTTGGTCACTCCAATGAACTAGTTACCATAACTAGCATCCATGATTAACTCCGGACATCACAATGTCTCCAACCAGTGAGAATCAGCTGCTTAGATACACCAAAGAGTAAACCTCGTGCTAGTCTCAACAGATTTGATGCTGTCTGAATGCATCAATTCATCAACTAGGGTTAATTTCGATACATCACAATTACACATGTTGAGATACTCACTAGTTGTGATCTAATCACAAATTCTCTCATGCTGTGAATCGTATCGTTGACATTCAGTAAATGAGTTTAAGATCTAATCAAATACATGAGAACATGTATACTCAAATAGTGAATCTTCATTTATCATATAAATGGTTTTAACATAAGACGATTACCTTAGGACATCTCTCACATATTACTAACATTTGTTTGAAGCCTAGGATCAGTTCAAAAGTTTGCTTCATAAGTGCCCTCACCATAGGCTCAAGAGGTGGTTAGTGATTCACACATTCTACAACAGAATCACGTATGCCACAAAGGTATCTTTGGACTCTAATGTAGGAGGCACTCTTATGAATAAGATTATCAAAGAAACAGAGGAACTAATTGAGGAGGTGAAGCAGAAACACCACCAATGGGTTTCTGAATGTAGTCATCCTGCACTAGCAGCAGGAAGATATTCTGTTAATTATGTAGACCACTTAGCAGCTAGGATGGACGTGCTAACAAAGAGGTTTGATTCATTAAATTCGAATATTGTATGTGTTGCTAATTTGTTTGGTGTTGGTTGTGAATTAATGGGGCTTTCTAAGGAATACTATTCTTTGGACTCGAATAACCAAGGCGGCTGAATAGAGCAAGTCGATGTTGTAAATAATTTCAATCAGAGGCCCAACAATCCATACTCATACACCTATAATCTTTGGAGGAGAAACTATTGGGTTTTCTGAGCCGCAAAAACCAATTTTTTCGTTGCGGAAACCTCAGAAGTCCGGCCACGGATCCATGCGAAGTATAACAAATAAAACTAACATGCATGTGTTTAATACCTTTAGATCTACTCTAGATCTACATGATAAGAAATTACACTTGAAGCGATGCCCTTCGCCTATCCCACTCATCCAAATGGATTGCCAGAACTCGAGAGTGTCAAGTGAACACTCCTCTATTGGTATCCACACAAGCAATAGGTGGAGAAAAGACAATCTTGAGTGTGCTAGCACTCCTTGAAGGTCTCGGCAAAGTGGAGGATTGGGAGAGAACTTGAGTGGAGCAAGGAAGAAGATGAAGTTGGAGTTACCACACAAATGAATTTCCCCATCAAGCCTCCTAAAGTGGCCGACCACTTATTTGGGAGTTACATGCATGCATGTAACTCCAAGTTCCTCTTGGTCTCCCTCATGAAGTGGCACCCCATGATAAGTCCATGATGATGTGGAACACCATCATTGGTCAATCCACATGCCATGTCACCATGACATAGCAATTGGTCAAGTCAAAATTGACCATTCATCTTCCCTCTCAAGTCAAGTCAAACTTGACCTCTTATCTCCCATGGTTGATCAAATATAACCACTTGATTCAAGTCAATTTGATTTAATAAATCTCTATTCATTAATTTAAATTGACTCAATGAATCAAATCTAAATTAGACTCATTCAACACTTAAATCAACTTGAGTCTAACTCAATTAGTCTAATTTGGATTACTCTTAATCCAATTTGGTTCTTCCCATGAACCTAATCCTCATGGTTCATCATATGAACCTAATCTCCATCTAATTGTCCTTTATGTGTGACCCTATAGGTTCTTGTAACGTTGGCAATGTCCCTAAATCGATTTAGGAACATAAGCAATGAGCGGTATCTAGCAACACATCATTGCTACCCAAGTTACAAGAATGTTGAGCTCCAACATCACCTTTGTGCCTACTAATTGTGACTTTCACAATATGTGACAATGTCCCTCTATCCTTGACATCTAGATTGACCAATTAAGGCATAGACCGTGTCATCCTCGGTACAATCTATATCTTGAACTCCAAGTAGACTAACTCTAATCAAATGAGCTCAATATCTCATATTGACTCATTTGGGCATGGCCATGCACTTCGTGGTCTCACTCTATCAAGAATAACGATGTCGCTCCCGTCATATAGGAGGGATAGATCCCATCTACATCACTAACATCCCTCCGCATAATTTGTTACATACCCAGTAATCGCCTTTATAGTCCACCCATTTACGGGTGACGTTTGACGAAGCCAAAGTATGCAACTCCTTATGTAGGGAACCATGGTGACTTCAGGTCTAAGGACTAATAGTCATACCAATAGCCACATGAGAAAATATATGACACTCATATAACGATCCATGATACTTTCTCATGGCGGGTCATTCAATATACATTCTCCAATGCATACCCATGTGTCAACTTGATATCTCATATCCATGACTTGTGAGATTAAGTCATCGTATTGACCTACATGCTAGTCTCTACGCATTAATATTGTTCCTGAATGTTAATACTTGACTAGGAATGATTAAGAGTAGTGTTCTCTATATCATCTCATTATCGATTCAACCAATCGATTGATATAGATAAGAACCTACTACTCAAGGACATTATTATACTTAGTTATTTGGTACCAATACAAGTAAATATAATAACCAAGCCTTTATAAATAGGAATATGATACAATAAAGTCCATACAACAATCATCATATGATTGGCTCTAGGGCTTTCACTAATAGAAACCACCCAAATTTTTCTTACATGAACAATTCGAGAAGCTTCCAGCCATCGAGTGGATATGGACATGCAGTCTAATGCATAGCCACAACCTTAAAAATTCAGGTTGGAGCAGATGATGGAGGGTTTCATTCAAACCCATACCAAGGCTAATGTTGAATTTCAGCAAAGGCATTCATAGACAGAGGAGGTGTTGTGAGAGTTGAAGGCCTCAGTGTATGGTCTTGCAAGTCATTAGAAGATGCTGGAAAAGCATATTGCTCAGATCACTTGTTCATCTGAAAGGACGCCAGTCAAATTACTTGGAAAATCAGAGGTGAATCTTGTAGAACAGTGCAATTCGATGACTCTATGAAGTGGAAGGAGCCTGAAGGAACCGACAAATAGAGATAACATAGGAGCAAATAAAGATTCAGGAAGAGAAGAGACTCATCAGAAACTGAGGGGGGATAGTCAATAAGCCAAAGTTTGAGCCACCCATAAGGATGCAACCTCTGATCTCAATTCCCTTTCCATAAAGGCTCACAAGTGCAAAGAGGGATGCAAAATTTGGGATGTTCTTTGCCACGTTGAAGTCTATTTTGGTGGAGGGACCCATTCTTGAAGCTCTACACCAAATGCCCCAATTTACGAAACTTATGAAGGAAATCATGGCACACTAGAGGAAGGTTGAGTTCTCAAAGACAGTGGCCTTGACTAAATAATCCAGCGCCTATGTTCAGAGCAGAGTTGCCAAAAATTGAAGGATCCAGGGAGTTTCTATATCCCTTGTCATATAGGTTCCACCATGATTAGTAAGGCGTTCTGTGACTTAGGTGCAAGTGCAAGCTTGATGTCCTATACAATATGTAGGAAATTGGGCCTAAGAAATCTGAAACGGACAACCATGATGTTGCAGCTGGCGGACCACACGTGCTGATATCCCTTGGGGGTCCTAGAAAATGTTCCTATCAAGGTAGGAAACTTTACAGAGCCTACTAATTTTGTTGTCTTGTAAATGGAGGACCCCAAAATTTCGATTATCCTAGGAAGGTCATTCTTAGCCATGACAGGAGTTGTTATTGACATGATGAACTACAAGTTGACCCTTTCCATGGGAGAGAAGAACGTAGAATTTGAACTCGCTAACACAACTGGCCAAGGACCTACAACAAATGATAAAAGGAAGTATGTCATCCCCACAACAGCAAGAAAGCAAACTGAGAGCTATGAAGATAATTTTGATGGGGACGAGTAGAGATTCACTGAACCACCGACACCAAGCTGAAAGACATAAATAGGGTCGAGCTAATGACATTAAACAAGTGCTTCTTAGGAGGCAACCCAAGTTTATTTATTTTATTTTCTTTTTCATTTTTATTTAGTTTAGTTTTAAGTCTTTGATAAATGTTGTTTTCATGTTTTTTTTTCAGGGATTTAACAAACTACCGAGTAGGAAAATATCAGTTTTGAGGAACCCACAGAGCAACCCACGGGTTACCATATGAATTTTACATGGTTGTGCCTCATGGGCAAAACAAAACACAACAAGGCATGTTAAATGAGTTTGGACTGTGTGTCACAATAAAAATTTCTAAAGGGTCACAAGGCTGACCATGTGAAATTCACATTGTCATGTCGTGCCCCTTTAAAACGCCATGAATCATGTGTTTCTCCCCAAACCCGCCATGCTTTTTTATTTCCAACCGTAGGTCTTTCGTATGTCATCGTTCAAACCTCCAAGGAGCCCTTCCTCGACCTTGTTCTTCACCAAGAAGCTCTCTACAAGCTAGGATGAGGAGAACAAAACAAGGAGATGCCGATTCTTCCACATCTAGGTCAAGATCTAGGGGAGAGATAAGCGGCGACCTCCGAAGCAAGGTAACACTCCTTTAGGTATTCTATTTCATAACGATGCCAATAAATCTTGATTTGAACTGCCTGCTAATCGTAGAATAGTGGCTACAAGGTACATAGATGAGCCCCTCTTAGAAACCCTAGGTTTACTCAATGATGTGCAATGGTTATGCCATAATGTAGGTTGGGAAGAACTTATGGGAATTAGGAACCCATCCTATCGTAGGGTTATACTAGAATTTTTAAGCTTGGTGGATGTGGAGATTTTGTCAGGAGTGAATTGTGTAGAAGGGAAGATAACATTTAGGTTGTTTAATAAAGAACATGAGTGGACCCTTCACCAATGGAATCTTTGCTTTGGATTACCTCATCGGGGGAGAGAGGAGAACTCCTAATGATTTTAATGCCCGTTCATTTTCGAATGAATTAACTAGAGAAATCTCCTATGACCCCACTAGAGCCAAAGGTCTTCAAAACCCTTTTTTCAATATATCCACTGATTCATGGCTAGTACCATTTTTGGTAGAGGAGAGAGTGATGGTGTGGTGAGACCTAGTGAATTATTTGTTGGGGGATCATTGTGAGGTCTAGAGGGGGGTGAATAGCCTCTTTCGATTTTTACACAAGTAATTAGTGGAAGCAAATACAAATCAAAAGCTTACTAATGGAAAACAAAGAAAACAATCGCTAACACAAGTTGTTTAATGTGGTTTGGAGATGACGCTCCTACTCCACGATAATCGTTAAGGTGGATCACCCCTTACAAGTCTTCACTAGAAACTCCTTTTGATGAGCACACCATGGTGGAGAAACCTTCTTTAAAATGAACACTCTTCATCTTACAATATGATTGAGATGAGCTTAAGAAGAAGAGATTTGGAGCTTAGAGATTAAGGATAAGACTTGGGAGCTTACAGAGCAAGAATTTCATGTAAGAACATTAACCTCCTCAAGTGCCCAAACTTCCCCATTTATAGAGAATTGGGCATTTGCCCATTTTTGTTCGTTGAGGGTTTCATCATTCGACTAGTACTACTGTTGATCGCATCCAATGACTTCTGACTAAGCCTGATTGTGATCATCATAACTCAATGACCGTCGGATCAATCGACTACTCATAACAGTAGTCGATTGCCCAAGCCAATAGTCGACTCAGAAAGCTTCTATGCTCTTGTCCACATAAACCAATCGACTGCTAAACCCTAGCAATCGATTGCCATGGACCAATCGATTGGTGCATACAACCAGTCGACTGCCAGAGCACAATCACCAATTAAGCCCTCAGTTGACTATTCGACCAGTCGACTAGGTCATAATCCCAGTCGACTACTCGAGTCATCCTGAGCTTTCGAGTGTCAAACACCCGAGACCAGTCGACTTATTCAAACATCAATCAACTAGTACACTTCAAGTATAACAATTTCATACTTGAGACCAAACCCTAAGCTTAGACTACATCTTTAAGCTTTTCTATCAGCCTTACGCCTCCAGCATCCCTTTGAGTCCACGACTCCTTCATCATTACGCTTACCTTTAAAAGCTTCATTCGACTTTGTCATGCTTTGGGGTCTTCCACCAAGGTTCATTTGGATTTGTACCACCAAGACTACACACTTGGACTTTATGCTACCAAATCCTGACCCTTGGACTTCCCTACCAATATCCACTTTGACTCATGCTGCTAAGACTACACACTTGGACTTATACCGCCAAGTCCTCATCCTTGGATTTTTCTTGCCAAGAATTCACCCTTGGCTTTCTTTGTACCTGTCACTCAATATCCATATTAGATTACAATGATTGCCTAACTATAAATTATTATCCAAACATCAAAAGATTAATACATGGACCATATTTGCACCAACAATCTCTCCCTTTTTGATGTTTTACAATCATTTAAGTTTGGTCTTTAAGTATTCAATAAAAACATCATATGTCACAATATGAATTTTAACTTAAATCTTCCCCTCTCCCCCTTTGACACACATCAAAATAAGATAGGTAATTTTTCAAGAAATCATGTGTGAGTAAAATTTTTTATGCCTTGAATTGTTGTATAAAAATATACATAAAGCTCCCCCTTAATCCAAGACACATTCTATCATGTATGAATAACATGTTGAGCAAAGTATGAAAACATGAGTAAGAGTATTGCCTAACTTTGCACCAACAATAAAACATGTCCACATAGGTTATGGGTTTATATATTGATATAGTTAAACCTCCTTCATAGCCATTGCATCAATTAGTCCTACTTCCCTTTAATCCTTAACCAATTATCATTTTAACGCTATGCTAATTATATCATAGGGTTATGACTTCCTAGGACTAGTGGTAAATGGTTAAATCAAGCTTAAGTTGTTGGTAACTCATGCTTCTCGGAGACTCATCGGCTCCCATGTCCCCGGATTAAAATTTTCACTAATGAAAACTAATCCGGATGGGATGAGTTTCCTAAGCTCGACCAATTCGTCGTCGTGCTAACGACTCGAGCGATCGCTTGAACAAACTAGTTGTTCAAGCTACCAAGCTCTTCTAGTCGGTTAGCCACGGAAGAGACGACGCACGGATCGCCGGTTTTTGTGTTTATCTTCGGGGTCCATGATTATACAAATACATATGAATATAGACATGTATAATCAACACATACATAAAGTAAACATCCACATAATACATGCATATAATTGAAAAGCAATTATAAACATAATACAAAAGAACATTAATCAAAATAAACAAGATTATACCTCTTGTTATACCTCTTGATCTTCTATTGTATGTCCTCCCTCCTTTTGGATGTCGTGTGGGCGACGATCTACCAAAAGTTGAAGCCTCCTAGATCACCAATCTTCCTTTCCTTGTTCACTAGGAACAAAGGAAAATCCTAAAACAAAACTCATCTTCCTTTCTAGAACTGGCCACCAAGTCAATAAACTCGATGTTGCCGCTGGCCAAGGAAGATAAAATGGAGTATGGAAACCAACCAAAAGAGAAACAACAAGGGCATGGGCGCCGGCCAACACTTGGAGAAGAAGAAAGAAAACACCCCTTCTCCTTGTTGCCGCCCAAACCCTAAACTAGGCTCTCTTTAATTTCCGGCTAAGGATGAAGGGAAGTAGAATAGATTGAGCTCTGGCCAAGGTAGATGGAAGAAGGAAGAGGGGCCGGCCATCAAAGGAAAATGAAGAAGAATCTCCCTCTCCTTGTTGCCGCCCAACACCAACAACCAAACCCTAACCCTAGCCCCACTCCTATTCCTATACCAACTAGAATTGGTTGCCGCCCATGGGAAGCAACCCTCATCTCATCCACCACAAGCCATAGATCAAGGGGAGAAGCTTGGGCGCCGGCCAAACCAAGGAGGAAGGAGGAAGAAAGGGTGTCGACCACCATTGGGAAGAAGAAGAAGAAGATCCCTTCTCCTTGTTGCCGCCCAACACCATGAACCAAACCCTAACCCTAGCCTCCTCCTATTTCTTGCCGCCCAAGCCACCTTATCTCAATTAGGTTTTTTTTTTATCCCTTGCCGCCCAAGCCTAAGCCCATATATATAGAGTTAGGTTTAGGCCTTGGTTTAATCTCCTCCATTGGTTCTAGGTATTTAATCTCAACCATCGGATCTAGAGATTTAATCTCAACCGTCGGATCTAGAGATTTAATCTCAACCGTCGGATCTAGAGATTTAATCTCAACCGTCGGATCTAGGGATTTAATCTCAACCGTCGGATCTAGAGATTTAATCTCAACCGTCGGATCTAGAGATTTAATCTCCACCGTCGGATCTAGAGTTTTGTTTTCCATCATTGGATCTAGACTTCATGAGGTGTTAATAGGCTACAATAGGGACCATGAGGAGGAGTTGGATCTTGGCCACCCGATGGATCGAAACCACACAAACTTGATCCATCAATGATGTTCCATTCCACTAGAGGATTATCATTGAATTACCTCACCAACCCCCATATGATAATATGGGCTCCATATATTATTTGTACATCCATCTCCCCGTGTTTAAGATATCGAATGTCCGTCAATTAATTGATTTACTGACCATCAATTAATTAACATCTAACTCCTCGAGTAGTACCACTCAACGTTATCATCATGTTGACTAAGTCAACCTGCAGGGTTTACATGATGAACCTTATGAGCTCCTCAAGGGGACATCATCAACCTAATATATAGGACACGGTTTCCTCCTATAATCAACGACACACCATGTAAATAATATCATTTCCCAACTTACCGGGCATATTGATTTAATCCATCTAAATCTCACCCTTTGGTATATCAAAGAAATAAATACTAAGTACATGTGCCCGTTATTATATCGGGATTAAGAGCATGTACAACATAATATCCGAGGTCCGATTCAATTATGTAGTCAGCAATAAATTGAATCACCTCTATGTCGGTCCTGCTCAATACACCTAAGTGTACTAGTGTAACTCTATGTTCATGACAAAACAATACCAAGCTACACTACAACCATGCCAATGGTTTGTCCAAAACCATCTTGGTTGTGAGCCTCTACTTATATTCTACAAGGGACTGATAACATGATCTTCTGTGCCACACCAAGCACCATGTTATCTACAATGTAAAGTATTAGACAATTTTGCATAACCATAAAAATATGCAAACAATGATCATGTGGTTCTTATTTCAAAATAAAGATGTTCATACAAAAGAGCTAGGCTTTCAGTATACATCCCAATATAAGTAACCAATATCAGAGTTATCAGTCGACTCACATGAACACCAGTCAACTGGTGCAAGACCAATCAACAAGTATTTGAAGCAGTCGACTACTATTGGCTGATACATGCAGTTTGGTTTTTCAATCAAAAATAAAAAAATGCATAAATAAATCTAGAAGTGTCAAAAATTCTTGAAATTTTGTAGACACATTAGTTAATCCATTTTCTATCAAGGAAAATTAGTTTGAAAATCATATCATTTCTGGATTTCAAGATTAATACAAATTTTGAAACTACCAAAAACTCTAATGGGTTTTTCAAATTTTGTAACATTTTAGCTTAACAACCAAAACCTATTTTTCAAAATATGATAAACAAAGTTTAAAAGTTATTTTATTTAACATTTCCAACCATATTCTTCGAGCTATGTGCGCATCAATTATACACAAGTCATCCCAATGATTGATCCAAGGAAGGATTCTTGTCTCTCAATGTCACTTTGGTTCATAGTAACACATCGTAACAAGCATGATGAACCAAATGCATCTTCCAAACATCTCATATGATGTCTGATGTCGAATCAACCCATAAGTGCACGATCATCATCAAGTAATAAAAATATTGATCCATTAGAGACTTTGTCAAGTACTAGTTGTTTGCAAAGGAAGATAATCTAGAAGAATTAATTGGTTGAGTAATGGTCAAGTAAGGAGAATCAGAATAAAGAATTATTTTTGAGATTTATCCTATCATGTCAATTTTGCTGCTATATCGGTTATCAAGGAGAGATTCTCAAGTATTAGTATGTATTCATGATGGAGACACGTTCTAAGGTAATCATTAGCATCTCTTGAGGTCATAATAATATATTACATAGACATGATTCCTACTTTCTTTGTATTCGAACTCAGGCGACTTTGTTACCTAGAATCCTGTCGCTAGATTTAGGCATGTCAAAACCTTATTCCTACTACTGGTGAATCATAAGAATGTGTCCAAGTAAATCTTTGATGCTCTTAAAATCCACGAGAGGTTTAATTACTTTCATGATGTCCGTTCATAAATAACCTTTACCGCTGTAGGAGCTTATCACTAGAACCCCATGAAATTATTTAGACTTTAATTGTTGCTTGTAACTAAATTCTCATGTTTAGTTCTATGGATCCAGGATCTCAGTTCACGGATAAGTACACCCCTTAACCCCTAAGAATACATAGAAGAGTGGCTAGCAATTACGTAATGTTAATCTAAAAGAACACACATAGAACTAAATCACGAAATAAAAAGAATCATCCAAGTGAAAAAAACATAGAGCTACTCTCTAATCCTAGGACCAAGGAGAATTACTCCATAGTTTGGAAATAAGAAGACATCAAAGTATAGAAAGACATCCGATACTAGAAGAGAATAAGAGTAAAAACTAGACTACTCGGCGTCGTAGAGGTTTCTTCCTATCTTGGATCTTCTCCTCCTCAATCCCTCTGAATCCCTTTCCCTTCTACCCCTCCATCTGATCGAATCCCTTTCCTCTTTAACTCTAGAGTTTTTTATAGACTTTTCTAGAGAGAAAATTGTGAAATCAGTTGTAAGAAATTCGGAACAACCTTGAGCAAAAATCGAGATTTTGGTTATCCCATGGCACGACTATGCCATTTGGCACGACCTAGGGTGCCAGACATTGTGGAGTCCTGCCACGCCCCAGAATCGGGCATTCTAAAAGAGCTGGGCATGGGCATGCCCCCTGGCATGCTTTGGGCATGTTAGACATTGGGAAGTCAAGAAAATGAGTGTTGGCTCCATTTGTTCCCTGTTTCATTGTGGTTTCCCTCCATTGCTCTATTATGCCTTCTTTTGTCTCTCTTGAGAGTTAAAACGTAGAAACCATAGTTATTTGAACAAAAAATGAAATATGAAGGTAAATGTTATGTTTTATGCATGATATGTAAACACAACCTACGAAATGCATGCTAAATAAAACCTAAAAAGTGTGTATGATTTACACTCATCACACCCCCAAACTTAACCTTTTGCTTGTCTTCAAGCAAAAAAAAAAGAAAGAAATTATGAGTGAGAATCATGGTAACTTATTAAAAACTCATCCCAAGGTTACTTTGACTTTTTAATTTGATCCCGTTGGCTTAATTAAAAGATACTTGTAATGCATGTGAATTTTTTACCTTTAAGGTTTTGGACACCAATCCAAGTCAAATATCCTTTCTACCATGTTCCTCGCATATCCAACATAGAGACACTTACCTGCCAGTATGCTTGGATCATCCTTTTCCTATTATACTTAGTCTCAAAGGAGCACTCAAGATCAAGGAGAAGAAAAGTAGGAAATAAACATCAAATATTTTCCTAGTAACTAGTTGGCCTTAAAGGGACACCTCTATGGGTGTTTCCCCAGTAGCTATTTGGTCTTAAAGGGGTACTTTAATGATATTTCATCTTTTCTTTTTCCATTTTTTTCTCTTCTTTTTTTAACTCTTGAAATGAGTGTTTCTCCAATAACTAAGTGTTGTGAAAGTCCCCATGGATATTTGAGTACTAGTCCGGTATAGGGATGAACTCTTTTTGGATACCTCTACCTTATAAATCGAGTAAAAAGTGAAACAAAGTTCTTATCAAGTAGGTCAAAAGATCTTTACTGATCTTAACTAAGTTTAGTTATATTACCTTGGATAGAGGAATAATAAGCTATCATATATTTCTTGGTTTTTATGCAAGGTAATATGTGCAGACAAATATGCTAACAATGCGAGGAAATATGGACAAGTATTCTAAAAATACAAGGTACTATGCGTAGGAAATATGCAAAATTATGTTAAACAAAAAACTAACTAACTACACCCCCCCCCTTTCCCAAACTTAAAATATGCATTATCCTCAGTGTATAAAAGGGTAACAATAAAGTAAACTACTCAGGAGGAGGAGATGGAAAGAAATGACCTTACAAAAGGTGCCAATGGTACATGACCTCTATCATTTGGCTTTGAAGCTATGTTCAGCCCGTTACTCCCTTAGGACTATATGTAGTGCATCCAAGGAGCACTGAATCCCAGCATATGCATCATTAGAAGTGCTAGCACCTGCATAAGAAGAGCCAAAAGCAAAAGAATTCCTAGGAGGGTCGACTCTATGAGGTGTTACTGTCATCGACTCTAAGGGGTCAGGCATGGGAACCACATCAGTCATGAGCCAGTTGGCTCGGATCCTTACAATAATGCGGTCAGGGTTTGAAAGTGGCAATGGAAAATGATCCTTTAAAATTAAAAAAAAAATCCTTCATCCCTTGTGATCATCCTCATGTCCATACAAGCATCAATATCAATCTTGGAGCTAAGTGGAATAGACTCTAGCCCATCAAGATTATGCCCAATGTTCATTGCTATTTGTGTTATTAAACCTTCAACTAAAATTGATCATGTCTAGCTTTTTCCTATTTTTACCTAATTTCTAATAAAATGTGAGCAAGTATCAATATTTATGTTGTTTAACATAGCCCATAAAATAATCAATTCACTATGCCTAACTGCACCTTCGTTGTCTCTTCAGCCAAAGATCGTATTAGCCATTACCCTATGGAGGTACCTAAAAATTGGGTTAGGGAGGTTTGAAGATTTAGACCTAGAAGGATCATAAGCATTTGTACACCTAGTAATATCACCCCAAAATGTGAAATCTTGAAATACCCTAGGTGTTCTCCTTTATCCTCCACATGGTAAATTATAAACAGAATTAAATTCCTCAAGTATCCATGTGTACTCATTATTAAACATCCTAAAGCTAATCTTACCTATATCACTATTTCTACCGGATAAGTTCTTGGCTTCAACAAAACTTAGGAATTCTTGGCTTATTTTCGGGTAGGTAGGTAAAGTTATATTCATAAGTCTGGTCCATCCAACCCTACTAATCATCCAAGAAATGTCATCCCTAAATCCCAAAGTTTCAATTGTATAGTTATTAATATACCAGGTTCTAACCATTTTTCTTTTAACCAAAAAGTCAAATCTAGCCCTATGATTAGCATTTTTGAAAAATAATATTATAAAGATTCTCGTTACCCTCGTTGCATGCCCTACGCCTTAGATTCAGAGTGTCAACGATGGAAGCGGCGGTGGATGTGGCAGCAGAGATTCTCCTTAGCCTTTTGAGAATAGTGATGCTTTTGAATCTCTTGGACAAGTTAAAAATAGGAATAAGTTCGCCGGAATGTAAGGAAAGTTGCTAGAAAATTCGGATCTTAATTGAAAATTTTAGAGTGTGCCCCCGGCATGCCCTGGGCATGTTGGACACTAGGAAGTCCAGAAAATGGGCGTTGTGGCTCTGTTTGTTCCCCATTTCATTATGGTTTCCCTCCATGGCTCTATTATGCCTTCTTTTGTCCCTCCTGAGAGTAAAAACATAGAAATCACAGTTATCTGAACAAAAAATGAAATATGAAGTATATGCTATGTTTTATGCATGATATATAAATAAAACCTAGAAAATGCATGCTAAATATAACCTAAAAAGTGTGTATGATTTACACTCATCAATGTCTAAGTGGCTCAATACAAAACTCATGGATTCTTAAGTATTTTGTGAGATGTATCAAGGTATAATCCTAGATTTTAGCTATGGGATCATGCATACCTATACCAATTACTCTACAAAGTACATTCCAAGTTCTCTGTTAAGTGATGTAAGTTCCACTTCGGAGAGAGCCTTAGTGAAAATATTGGCAAGATTAGACTTACATTCAATGTAATTAAGTTCAGTGTCTCCTCTTACCACATGATCTCTAATGAAGTGACACTTCACTTCAATGTGCTTTGTCCTAGAGTGATATACCGAATTTTTAAACAAATTGTTAGTACTCACAATATCAAAATAAACTTTGATTTTGGAGTAGTGTAGCTCATTATTCTCTAGAGTATGTCTCATCCAAAGTAATTGAGTCACACAACCACCCATGGCCACATATTCTGCCTCGGTTGTAGACAAAGCAACACAGGGTTGCTTTCTACTACTCCAACTCACAAAGAAAGATCTAAGAAATTGGCATCCATCACTAGTGCTTTTCTGATCCAATTTGCAACCCGCATAATCGGAATCGGTGTACCCAACCAAATAAAAAATTTTAGTCCTAGGGTATCATAGACCTACATTAAGAGTTCCTTTGATATATCTTAAAATTCTTTTGGTCGCTACTTTTGCACAAGATTGGTATCTTGCACACATACTTACAGCAAATAATATATCATGTCTACTAGCGGTTAGGAATAATAAACTACCAATCATACTCCTATAAAGTTTTGAGTCTTAATTTTCCATCTAGATCATTTTCTATTTTAGTGTTGGTTCTCATAGGAGTAGACACTACCTTCGCATTTTCTAAACCAAATTTTTTAATGATTTCTTTGGCATATTTGGTTTGATAAACATGAGTTCCTTCACTAGTTTGTTTGACTTGTAGGCCTAAGAAAAAGTTCAATTCTCCTATTAGACTCATCTCAAATTTATTTTCCATATTTTTGATGAAGTATTGTAGAAATTCATCATTTGTTGGCCCAAATATAATGCCATCAACATACACTTGAGCAATAAAGAAGTCTTTTTCTTTGAACTTTAGGAATAATATTTGGTCAACTTGTCCTTTTCTAAAGTCCTCAGAGATTAAGGAAGATAAGAGTCTTTCATACCAAGCTCGGGGTGCTTATTTTAACCCATATAAGGCTTTCTTAAGCCTATAAACATGGTTTGGGTAATCTGCAATCTCAAACCTGGGTGGTTGCTCCATATAGACTTCTTCCTTAATGAACCCATTTAAAAATGTTGATTTTGCATCCATTTGATAGAGTTTGAAACCCATGTGAGCAATATAGCCTAATAGGACTCAGATAGGCTCTAATCTAGCTACCAGAGCATAGGTCCCATAATAATCAAGTCCTTCAACTTGATAAAACCCTTGGGCCACTAACCTAGCCTTGTTCCTAGTGATTTTTCCTTAATCATCTAACTTGTTCCTAAAGGCCCATCTTGTGGTAACAATTGTGCTATTATTGGGCCTAGGAACTAGTTCCCAAACTTGACTTCTCTCAAATTGAGATAATTCTTCTTGCATTTCTAATATCCAATCTGGATCAAGCAAGATATCATTAATTGATTTTGGCTCAATTTGTGAGATTAGGGTAACATGGTTAGTAGAATCTATATAGAAGGACCTAGTCCTTACTCCTTGGTAAAGTTCTCCTACTACTTGGTCTAGAGGATGATTTTGATGAATTCTTAGGGTCCTAGGAGGCAAATTACATTGATTTTGATTATCATCATTCTTCCTCCTTTCATCATCGGAATCTCCTCTTCCTTCCCCTTAATCATTATCCCCTAATGTCAAATTTTGAAGTCTTTGGGTAATGTCTTGATTTTTGTCATTGATATCTTTATTATTGGAATATTTACTAATGTATGTACTAGGGGATTCATCAAACTCAATATTAGAGGATTCCTCAACCTGTTGAGTCCTCTTGTTGTATACCCTATAACCTCTACTAGTAAATGAGTATACAATTAGGATTCCTTCATTTGCCTTAGAATAAAATTTTCCTAAATTATCTTTGGTATTTAAAATATAAACTTTGAAACCAAAGACCTTAAAATAATGAATTATTGGAATTGTGTCATTCCATAATTCAAAGGGTGTTTTTCCTAAAAACCTATGGATTAAGACACAGTTTGGGATATAACAAGCGGTGTTAACTGCTTCCGCCCACAAGTAGCTAGGTAAAAATTATGTATTAAGCATAGTCCTAGACACCTCTTGTAGGGCATGATTTATAGTTTCCATCATCCAATTTTGTTGGGGTGTTCTAGGAAAAGACAATTTGTGCTTATATCGTTGTTCTAAGCAAAACCTAGGAAAGTTTGAATTCTCAAATTCTCCACCACGATCACTACAAATCCGGTTGATTTTGAGATTCCTTTCATTTTCTACCCTTTCACTACGGACAAGGTTCCCTTCTTAACGTACTTAATTGTGGAGAACTTGCTCACATCTCTGGTCATGTGTATTGAGCAACTACTATCCACAATCCACATACTTAGTTCACCTATCTAAACAACATGAAAAATAAATTCCTTTGGTACCCAAATGTTTGAACCGGAAACATCATTTAAAAATTTCATTGGGACCCATGCCTTCTTTACTTTTCCCTTAATGGTTGCCTTCCTATTTATTAGAGAGATGTAAGTAACTTCCTTATCCCTAGGCTTGTATTTTATAGTGGACTTGTTGTATACGACTCTTTGGTTTCTAAGGATCATGTCAATGAACTTTGAGCCATTAGAAAATTTTTCTAAATATGTTCTTAATTCACAAACTTCATTCTTAAGATTTTCATTCTCCTCCCTAAACATGCATGATTCACTAGATAAAGATGTTTCATCCCTAATTGCCTTAATTTCTACCTTTATGTCCTTAACCTTAGTTTTTGATTTAACTAAAGCATTTTTGAGATTTGTAATGTTTTTATATAAAAATTCTACTTGAGGGGATTTCTTTACCTCATCATCACTGGATGACGATTCGTTGCTAGATGAGGATTCTTGGCTTGAGCTTTTGGTGTCATCCTTCAAAGCCATGAATGTCATGTGTCTAGTGATGTGGCATAGCTCCTCCTCGTTGTATGAGTCTTCAACACTTTGAGTGTCCCATGTTGCTTGAGCTACCATGACTTCCTTCTTCTTCATCTCCTTCTTCTTCTTCTCCTTTTCTTCCTTCTTCTTCAACTCTGGATAATTTGGCTTAATGTGCCCCCTTTTGTTGCATCCATAGCAAGTAACATTAGTGTTAGAACTTGAAGTGCTACTTGATTTACCTCTTGAGGATTGGAACATTTTCTTCATATACTCTCTTGTGAATTTCATTGATCTCCCCAATTAAATTCTTAACGTAATGTGCCATTTCATTTGCCGACATCTCTTCGTCACTACTTGATGGTTCATCCTGGGATTTGGATGAAGATGATTCTTCTTTCTCCTTCTTTTTCTCCTCCTTCTTTTCTACAAAAAGTGCTAGACCTTTCTATTGGTGCAGAAGAGCACCACTCCTTAGTTTTGATATATGAATCATAATTAAAGTTAGGATCAACTTGTGATATAACATGTAGTTAAGTGTGCAGCCTTAACAGGAAGTCCTAGTAGGTATGTTGACGATATATTAGGCATTGAGAGAAAGCCCTAGTAGGTCATATTTATCGGATACTAGGTAGAAGACTTGACAGATCAGGAGGATCGGACACCTGGAAGGAAGTCCAGATTGGTCATGTGGATCGAGCGTCTGGTAGAAGATCGATTGGCTCAAGAGACCAGACAATCGACAGAAAGTCCAATTGGACTAGGAAGATCAAACAATTGGCATGAAGCCCTGGTAGATTAGATCGGATGTCAAGCATGGTAGGTCCGGCTAGACAGTCGGCAGGTAAGCCTCGAGTGAAAAGGTGGGGCCAAGTCCTCTATAGGGGAACAAAGTTAGATGTCGATTCGATAGAGGGTTCGTTTTGAACTTGAAAATTGAGATTGAGTAATATTACTAGTGCCACGTCATATTATACTGTGTATTTTGCTAATCTCATTTCACAGGACTTCAGGTAACTGGAATGTTTCCAGTTGACTCAGACCAAATCGATTGGGATACCAATTTGTTGGCAATGTGCTATTCCTCGGAGGCTCATTGGCTCCCGTATCCCCGGATTAAAATTTTCACTAATGAAAACTAATCTGGATGGGATGAGTTTCCTAAGCACAACCAATTCGTCGTCGTGCCAACGACTCGAGCGATCGCTTGAACAAACTAGTTTTTCAAGCAACCAAACTCTTCTAGTCGATTAGCCGCGAAAGAGACGACGGATGGATTGCCGGTTTTTGTGTTTCTTATTCGGGGTCCATGATTATACAAATACATGCAAATGTAAACTAGTATAATAAACATATACTAACATAAAGAACATAAGCTAGCATATCAATAAGTACATGCAAAGAACAATAATAAAAGTTGTAAAACTTTTATACCTCTTGATCTTCTATCGTATGTCCTAACCTCCTTGTAGACTTCGTGTGGGCGAAGATCCTCCACAAGTTGAAGCTTCCTAGGTCTTCTTCAATCCAAAGAAAGAAGAACTCTCCTTCCCTTCTTGCTTGAGCCAACCACCAATCCACAAAGGATTGGTGCCGCCGGCCCCAAGAATAGAGAGAACTAAATGGAAACCACCAAGGAACAAAACTAGGGACAAACCCTAGCTTCTAGTGCCGCCGGCCAATAGGTAGTGAAGAGGATAAAAGGAACATGTTGGGCGCCGGCCAAGGTATAGGGAAAAGAGAAGTAGTCGGCAACACCCTAGGAAGAAGAAGAGCACTTCCCCTATAGTTGCCGCCCAACCAAGCTTTCAAACCCTAGCCGCCCAACCTTTCTTCCTTTGGATTTCTTGCCGCCCAACCATGGTGGAGAGAAGAGATCTAGGAGCTAGCCACCTTCAAGGAAGAAGAAGAGATCTTCCACAAGTTGCCGCCCACCCTTCTTTCCTAACCTTGGCCGCCCATCCAAAGGAGCCAAACCCTAATTAGGGTTTCCTCCTTAGGGTTGCTTGCCGCCCAAGCAAGGCTTGGCAAAACCCTAATCTCCTTAGCATCCATCATCCAACCAAAAAACTTAGTTGCCGCCCAACCCAATCTCCCATATATATAGAGTTAGGTTTAGGCCTTGGTTTAATCTCCACCCTCGGTTCTAGGGTTTTAATATCAACCGTCGGATCTAGAGATTTATTCTTAACCGTCAGTTCTAGGGATTTAATCCCAACCGTCGAGTCTAGAGATTTAATCTCAACCGTCGGTTCTAGGGTTTTAATCCCAACCGTCGGATCTAGAGATTTAATCTCCACCGTCGGTTCTAGGGATTTAATCCCAACCATCGGATCTAGAGATTTGTTTTCCATCATTTGATCTAGACTTCATGAGGTTTATATTAGGCTACGATAGGGACCATGAGGAGGAGTTGGATCTTGGTCACCCGATGGATCGGAACCACACAAACTTGATCCATCAATGATGTTCCATTCCACTAGAGGATCATCATTGAACTACCTAACCAACCCCCATAAATCAATATGGGCTCCATATATTATTTGTACATCCATCTCCCCGTGTTTAAGATATCGAATGTCCGTCAATTAATTGATTTACTGACCATCAATTAATTAACATCTAACTCCTCGAGTAGTACCACTCAACCTTATCATCATGTTGACTAAGTCAACCTGCAGGGTTTACATGATGAACCTTATGAGCTCTTCAAGGGGACATCATCAACCTAATACATAGGACACAGATTCCTCCTATAATCAACGACACACTATGTAAATAATATCATTTCCCAACTTACCGGGCATATTGATTTAATCCATAGAAATCTCACCCTCTGGTAAATCAAAGAAATAAATATTAAGTACATGTGCCCGTTATTATATCGGGATTAAGAGCATGTACAACATAATATCCGAGGTCCGATTCAATTATGTAGTCAGCAATAAATTAAATCACCTCTATGTCAGTCCTGCTCAATACACCTAAGTGTACTAGTGTAACTCTATATTCAAGACAAAACAATACCAAGCTACACTACAACCATGCCAATGGTTTGTCCAAAACCATCTTGGTTGTGAGCCTCTACTTATATTCTACAAGGGACTGATAACATGATCTTCTGTGCCACACCCAAGCACCATGTTATCTACAATGTAAAATATTAGACAATTTGCATAACTATAAAAATATGCAAACAATGATCATGTGATTCTTATTTCAAAATAAAAATGTTCTTACAAAAGAGCTAGGCTTTCAGTATACATCCCAACAATCTCCCACTTATACTAAAAGACTATGTTGTCCTCATGCTGCCATACATCTGATTCCCCTTCCCTCCACTTGCCTATCAAAGCTCTCCCTAGAAGGGCCTTAGTGAAAGGGTCTACCAGGTCATCCTCTGATGCAATCTAGGCGACAGCAACTTCTACCTGCTTTACGATTTCTCATATCAGGCGGTACTTGCACTCTATGTGTTTACTAGCCTTATGGGCTCGTGGTTCCTTCGAGTTTGCAACTGCACCATTATTATCACAATAAATTGTGATAGTTCTAGGCAAACCAGAATCACATCCAAGTCCATCAGGAAGTTCCTGATCCATTCAGCTTCAATGGTGGAGTCCGCCACGCATTTCTGCTGGGCACTCCTCCATACAATGGCTCCACCTCCTAAAGTAAACACAAAACCTGAGGTAGACTTACTGTTATCCCTATCTGATTGGAAATCGCAATCCATGCAACCCACAGGGAGTAATTGGTCTGCCCGGTAAACTAGCATATAATCCCTAGTCCTTCTCAGGCACTACAATATATGCTTTACCGTAGTCCAATGTCCCTGTCTTGAATTACTCTGATATCTGTTGACCATGCCCACGGTAAAGCAGATATCTAGTCTCGTACAGAGCATCGCATACATGAGGCTTCCTACTGCCGAAGCATAAGGAACTGCCTTCATTTCCTCTATCTCCTTTGATGTTGGGACACATCTCTTTAGATAAAGGTACTCCATGCCAAAAAGGTAGAAAACCTTTCTTGGAGTTCTGCATGTTAAAACGATCAAGATTGTGTCTATGTATGAAGCTTGGGATTAGCACACTAACCTTGATCCCAAGGATGTGTCCCACTTCTCCCAAGTCCTTCAAAACTGTTTGGACAACCATACCCTTACGTCTGATAACATTCTGATATTGTTGCCAACTACCAAAATGTCATCTACGTATAGTACAAGAAATACCACTACGTTTCCGTCACATCTCTTGTATACACAAGACTCATCCGTACTTTGAATAAATCCATAAGTCTGGATTTACCTCATCAAAGCGGATGTTCCAAGACCTCAAAGCTTGCTTCAGTCCATAAACGGACCGATTAAGCTTACATACAATATGCTCTTTGCCCTTAGCAATGAATCCCTCTGGTTACTTCATATAGATGTTTTCCTCAAGACTTCCATTAAGGAAAGCTTTCTTGACATCCATCTGCCACAACTCATAATCCATATGAGCTGCAGTGCACAAGAGCTCCCAGACCTGACTTGAATCCATAGATTCAATCTCAATATTCATTGCACTTTGCCAAGATGCTGTATCTATATCTTGGATTGCCTCGTCGTATGTCTAGGGATCAGGTTCATGTTTGCTAGGGACCAAATCAGAAGATTCACCCAAGAACATGAATCAATAAGGTTGTCTAACAACCCTCCCACTATGACGAGGTATCATCTGCGTATCCTCTGTGACACGCGGTGCAGTGACATGTGGTATATCCTCTTGTACCGGTGATACTAAAGAAGTGACTTCCCTTTTAACTCCTCCAGAATAATTTTACCCTTGGGCTTGTGGCTCATCACATAGTCTTCCTCTAGAAATCTGGCGTTCATGTTAACGATCACCCTCTGATCTCTAGGACTATAAAGCAATCCACCCTTCGTTCCCCTGGGATAGTCAATGAACATGCGTACTTCTGTACGAGGTTCCAACTTACCAGTATCTGCCTTCAGCACATGTGCTGGACTCCCATATCTGAATATGTCTTAGACTAGGCTTTCGCCCACAATTGCGTGGGAGTAGAGGCACCGATTTAGATGGAACCGTGTTGTAATGTATACCGTCGTATCTATAGCATATCCCCAGAATGAATCTGGCAAGTCAGAATAACTCATCATCGATCTAACCATTTCCATAAGAGTCCTATTCCTTCGCTCTGCTACACCGTTCTGCTGGGGTGTGCCAGGTGCAGTCAATTGGGATTGAATCCCAGCCTCTGATAAGTAGTTCCTAAACTCTCCCAAGAGGTACTCACCACCACGATCAGATCGTAGTGTCATCCGTATCTTGAACAATCATCTATGAAAAAGATGAAATGTTCAAAACTACCTCTTGTCTGGATAGACATAGGACCATACGAATCAGAATGAACCAATTCCAACACATCTTTGTATCTATACCCCTTGGCCTTGAGAGGCCTCTTGGTCATCTTACCCTCCAAGCAAGATTCACAGGTTGGGAGATCCTCCACCACTAATGAACCCAAAGGTCCATCAGCTATCAACCTATTGAATTCTGCTTAGGTTAATGTGACCAAGCCTAAGATGCCAAAAGATATGTTTGGTTCATTTTCGAAGGTTCTTTTCGCTTATAGGAATTAGAAGATGAGTTAATAACTTCTATTTGCTCCGTGGGAGCTTGTGGTTCAAGTTATAAGTTTCCTATCTATGTACCTGAATAGATAATGTCCCTATTCCTTTTATAAAAAATCTGTCATGAAAAGAAATAGATTATCCATCCAAAAACAATTTAGAAACTGAAATCAGTTCTTTCTAAATAAGGGTACATAAAGGAAATTCTTAAGAACCAAAACCTTTATTTTTCTCAAAAGATAAATAAAACATCTCCCACTGCAATAGCCGCCATCTTCATGGCATTGCCCAAGTAAATGGTAATATCCCCTTTAGCTAGTCGTAGGGTTTCCTGGAACCCCTGCAAAGTATTGCAGACATGATTAGTGGCCCTCGTATCTACACACCAGGTGCCGGTAGATAACACCGCTAACCATGTTTCAACGACTAGACCAAAGGATATACTTTTGTTCTATTTTGGATTGGGACAGTCCTCCTTCCAATGTCCATCCTGCTTGTAAGTGAAGTACTTGCCTTTCGGCTTCTTCACTCCTCCCTGAGATCCTCCCATCACATTTGCTCCACCTTGTTTCTCCTTCTTCTTGCCTTTCGGCTTAGAGGTATAAACCTTTTTGAGCAACCATGGCTTGAGGATACTCTTTGAAGAGTGCATACATGTACTTCCTAGCAGATAAGACAATATCTGGATTCTTTTCCAATCATCATTATTTGGGTACAGTAAGTTTATTTCCTTGAGTATCACAATAAGTGGACTGAAAGTCATTTTAAAAATCCTAATAATCACATAGATCATTACTTTAGATTTCAAAAATTATTGATTCCTCAAAACAATAAAATTCCGAAATCAACCAACACCTCAAAACACCGAGAATATCGCATGCCACAATAGTGTGGACGTATACGAATTCTACATTTGTAAGAGGAGGTTTTACCCATTAATTTTATTATCTTGTCAACCTTACTTTTTGACAAATAAAATTAATAGTTGGTTCCTCTTTGGCCCTACAAATAAAAGCAGTGACTCCGATGGGGAAGATACTTTTTATTTGCATCTAAGTGTGCACCATTACACGATACTAAGGGAATTATCTCGGATTATGTGCCTTACCGATGGGGAAGTACACACACTCCTAAATAATTTCCTATAACCATTATTTGACCTAGTGATCCGCAAACAAACTCATCCGATGGGGAGGAAGGCACTCAGAGCCGACGCGCAAGTTTGTTGCATCACACGTCAAATTGTAATGGAGGCCGCGGGAATTAATTAAAATATCCCTCTCCCACTTAGTAAATTGAAAATGAAGAATTTTCAAGCACACACAACATGCATATAAAACAAATCAGCAATAAATATGGAAAAAACAGAATTTTTTTCAACTATTATGGCTTTGTTCTCCAATATGCGTCCCGTCGTGTCGCCACCTCGTCCGCTCCTCCTACGCCATGTACGAGCCATCCGGAGATCCGAGCCGAGAATAAAACCTATTTTATTTTACATCCATCGATCCTATACTCCACGAGGGAGTGTACATGAAATCTAGATCGAAAGTAAAATAAAGTAAAGAGTGGCTAAACAATGTCGTATTCAATTACAAAAATTAAATACTAATTTAGCCTCGTCAACCCCGAGGATTCAAATAATATACAATCACACACATATGCAATCACATACACACATATATAGCCATAATAGTTGGATCTTATGCTTGCAACCAAAAAGTTAGCCTACGCACATCCTATTATTATCCGGCATACACAATATATGATAAGTGCATGAAAGTAACCGAATCCAAAACACACAAAATCGAAAACCATGGCTCTGATACCAATTGTTGGCAATGTGCTATTCCTCGGAGGCTCATTGGCTCCCGTATCCCTGGATTAAAATTTTGACTAATGAAAACTAATCCAGATGGGATGAGTTTCCTAAGCACAACCAATTCATCGTTGTGCCAACGACTCGAGCGATCGCTTGAACAAACTAGTTGTTCAAGCAACCAAACTCTTCTAGTCGATTAGCCGCGGAAGAGATGACGGACGGATTGTCGGTTTTTGTATTTCTTATTCGGGGTCCATGATTATACAAATACATGCAAATGTAAACTAGTATAATCAACATATACTAACATAAAGAACATAAGCTAGCATATCAATAAGTACATGCAAAGAACAATAATAAAAGTTGTAAAACTTTTATACCTCTTGATCTTCTATCGTATGTCCTAACCTCCTTGTAGACTTCGTGTGGGCGAAGATCCTCCACAAGTTGAAGCTTCCTAGGTCTTCTTCAATCCAAAGAAAGAAGAACTCTCCTTCCCTTCTTGCTTGAGCCAACCACCAATCCACAAAGGATTGGTGTCGCCGGCCCCAAGAATAGAGAGAACTAAATGGAAACCACCAAGGAACAAAACTAGGGACAAACCCTAGCTTCTAGTGCCGCCGGCCAATAGGGAGTGAAGAGGATAAAAGGAACATGTTGGGCGCCGGCCAAGGTATAGGAAAGAAGTAGCCGGCAACACCCTAGGAAGAAGAAGAGCACTTCCCTATAGTTGCCCCAACCAAGCTTTCAAACCCTAGCGCCAACCTTTCTTCCTTTGGATTTCTTGCCGCCCAACCATGGTGGAGAGAAGTGATCTAGGAGCTAGCCACCTTCAAGGAAGAAGAAGAGATCTTCCACAAGTTGCCGCCCACCCTTCTTTCCTAACCTTGGCCGCCTATCCAAAGAAGCCAAACCCTAATTAGGGTTTCCTCCTTAAGGTTGCTTGCCGCCCAAGCAAGGCTTGGCAAAACCCTAATCTCCTTAGCATCCATCATCCAACCAAAAAACTTAGTTGCCGCCCAACCCAATCTCCCATATATATAGAGTTAGGTTTAGGCCTTGGTTTAATCTCCACCGTCGGTTCTAGGGTTTTAATCTCAACCGTCGGATCTAGAGATTTAATCTCAACCGTCGGTTCTAGGGATTTAATCCCAACCGTTGGATCTAGAGATTTAATCTCAACCGTCGGTTCTAGGGCTTTAATCCCAACCGTCGGATCTAGAGATTTAATCTCCACCGTCGTTTCTAGGGATTTAATCCCAACCGTCAGATCTAGAGATTTGTTTTCCATCATTTGATCTAGACTTCATGAGGTTTATATTAGGCTACGATAGGGACAATGAGGAGGAGTTGGATCTTGGCCACCCGATGGATCGGAACCACACAAACTTGATCCATCAATGATGTTCCATTCCACTAGAGGATCATTATTGAACTACCTCACCAACCCCCATAAATCAATATGGGCTCCATACATTATTTGTACATCCATCTCCCCGTGTTTAAGATATCGAATGTCCGTCAATTAATTGATTTACTGACCATCAATTAATCAACATCTAACTCCTCGAGTAGTACCACTCAACCTTATCATCATGTTGACTAAGTCAACCTACAGGGTTTACATGATGAACCTTATGAGCTCCTCAAGGGGACATCATCAACCTAATACATAGGACACGGATTCCTCCTATAATCAATGACACACCATGTAAATAATATCATTTCCCAACTTACCGGGCATATTGATTTAATCCATAGAAATCTCACCCTCTGGTAAATCAAAGAAATAAATATTAAGTACATGTGCCCGTTATTATATCGGGATTAAGAGCATGTACAACATAATATCCGAGGTCCGATTCAATTATGTAGTCAGCAATAAATTGAATCACCTCTATGTCGGCTCTGCTCAATACACCTAAGTGTACTAGTGTAACTCTATATTCAAGACAGAACAATACCAAGCTACACTACAACCATGCCAATGGTTTGTCCAAAACCATCTTGGTTGTGAGTGTAGGGGATCGATTGGCCGGCTAGAGGGGGGGTGAATAGCCCTCGTTCGATGATCGTCGTATTTTGTTCGTCTACAAAACGTTAGCGCAAGCGGAATATACAAATGTAAATAAAGACAAGCAAAATATAAGCAAGCAATACAAACACGGAGATATAACGTGGTTCACGGCTACGCCGCTAATCCACGGTCCGATTCGTCCACGGTGAATCACTCCGAAACCCAATCACTATTGGTCTCTCCTTTGCACCAAGCTAGGTGGAGGTAACCTTTACAAACACTCATTTTACAAATAGAATGGAAATAAGCTTGAGTAAGAGGATGGAAAGCTTTAGGGAACTTTGGGAGAGTATTAGAGCATAAGCATTTTTTTCCCAAACCCTTACCCCCTTCCTTTTTATAGAGGATGTGGGTTTCTTCCCGTTGACACAGGATCTGTCGACTGATGCCCTCAATCAGTCGACTGATCCCGTAGCCGTTGCCCAATAACGGCCGCTTTCCACGTTGGATTCCATCCAACGGTATTGGCATCAGTCGACTGATGGGACCATCAGTCGACTGATGCTCGATCAGTCGAGTGCTCAGTCGAGTCGACTCCATTACGTGCCGTCTGCATCCATCGATCCGCCTTTCCCGGCGATCGGCCGTCGACATCGATCATTGCCGAGTTCCATGGCGATGTTGCCAAGCCCTACACTGGTCTTATACCAGTCGATCAACCAATCGACTCAGAGCAGTCGACTACCATGATATGGTAGTCGACTGGTGTCGGTAAAACCCATCCGACACTTGGCCAAATGGCCAAGTTTCACCTAAGAGCCACCCTTCCCGGGTTACAATCGCTCACTCTCATCTCTCGGAGTCCCTCGCCTTCGAAGTTCTCTTCGTTTTCGGCCACGTCCCTCGGCAGCATCAGGCGCACGGCTCTGCAATGCTCCTTCGCGTCTCTTGCCTCGAAGTCTACTTCCTCCGGCTTCACTCCAAGCTTCTCGTCCGGCGGTCCCTCGGATGCTCCAAGCGCACGGCTTCCGCAAAGCAATCCTTCACCGACTCAAGGCCCGAGTGACGAGTTGGTGAAACTCGCCATGGCTCCATGTGCGAATTACTAAGTCCTGCACGACTTCAACGCACATATCAAATCAACAATACCAACCTAACTTAAACCCTTTGCCACACCATCAAAACCATATCACGGCATGAGATTGCCCTAACAATCTCCCCCTTTTTGATGTGTGGCAATCCGTTTAAGTTAGGTAAAACATTTGATATAAATTTTTAAGGAGAGAAAGCATGTAAACATAAACATTTGATAGCAACATGCAACTCCCCCTTAATCCATGAAACTCCCCCTTAATCTCTCCTCTATCATAAATAACTTAAACACATTCATTTCTCCCCCTTTGACACCATCAAAAATATGAATACTAAGTTAAGAACACATGTCATCAAGTCTAGTAAAAAGAAAATACCACATGTTGATTAAAAATTGGAATCCAAATTCTTTGGTGACTGAGATGAGCCATCGATCGGTAGTTCGGATACCGATCAGCACGTGATTTTGAATTTCTGATTTTTCTGGCCGAATTTCAGAAATGCATAAAAAATTCCAGAAAATTTGAAAAATCATGAAATTTGGGGAACACATTTCATTTAAGTATATCTATCAGGAAAAAATAGTTTTTCATGAAAAATCATTATATTTTCACGTTTTTGCCAAAAATCCAAAAGCTTTAAAAACTACTAGGTTTTGGATCATGATAGTATCAAGTTTAACACCTAGTTTTGGTTCCAATTGTTTCAAAACATGAATACATGGATTTTAAAGTAAGAAATTGTTTTGAAAAACTTATGAAGTATCCAACCATGATCTTTGGGCAATATGTCTATGAATTAAACATAAGTCTTCCCCATGATTGGTCTATTATTGCTATTTTGATACTTTAAATGACCATCTAAATGCCATAGGCACTAGTGGACATTTGTATCATCCTAACATCTCACCCATGCTAAGTTTGCAATCAAGTTAGCCTATAGTGAGTGTGAGATGCATCCTAGGGGGTATTTGTGCATACTTAACCAATATATTCATGCAATTCTATCATGGTTAAGTATCAACCTAATAATCCTCATGATCATAAAAACATATATGAATGAATTCTACATTATGATCATGAAACTCATGTATTCATCAATTAATAGTCATGCATTAGGTATTTATGATGATAATAAATAAAGTATTACCTAAAGCATGATTTAAACCTATTTCTCATGATAACGTGCCAAACATAAATCATGATTGTACATATACATAGGAATTACATCAATCATCATGATTTAAGCATTATTATCTATTTATGGGTACGTTATCATCACCCAACACTATCTAAAAAATGTCGTCCCGTCATCCTAGGTCAACCAAAATATGATATAGGTCAAGTTCATATGGTTGACTACCCTAGGGTTATCCTAACCCTTAAGGATGGATTTTGGAACCCAAAATAGATTTTTGCCTATGGGTTCACTAGAAATTCCTTGGGGATCCATTTCTTAGCTATTACTTTGTTTTTGTCTTGTCCCCTAGCAATTAGGCATTTATAGGCTTTCTCATTTTTCTTCTCTTTATATCCTAGGCCCTTCTTGTTAAAACTTGCCCTTTGGCTCCCAATTATCATGTTAAGGGTATTGGAGCCTATTGTGAATTTCTCTAGGGCTTTGGTTAAATAATCTACCTTTTCCCTTAATGCCCTATTTTCCTCTATGCATGCATCATTAACATCCAAAGGCATATAATCATGTGAGCATGCATCATCATGGCAAGAAGAAGCATTATCATTTAAGCATGCATTTTCTAGCTTATTTTCCAATGCCTTAATTTTATCTAGCATGCTCTTATTTTTCTTTTTCATGCCAAATAAGTCCTTAGTTAAACTAGAAATTATGGAAACTATTTTCTTAGGAGAGGCTTTCGTTACCATAGTTTCCATGTCCTCTTCTTCTTCTTCGGATGATGAGGATGTAGAAGCTCCCCCTTCATTTGAGCTCTCCCCACTTGAGCTTGATTCTTCATTTGAGGAGGAGGAGCAATCCGAGTCATGAAGAGCCATTAGTGCTAGGTTGGAGTAGACATGCTCTTCTTCTTCGGATGAGGAGGTGGAAGCAACGTCATCCCATGTCTTGGCTTTGAGTGCCATGGCCTTCCCTTTTCCTTTTGCCTTCTTTTCTTCTTCCTTTTTCTTGCTCCCCTTCTTCTTCCTCTTTTCTTCTTTCTTGCTCTTGTTTAGGAGGGGACAATTATCCCTTATATGTCCCTCTCCTTGGCAATTATAGCATATGACCTTCCCCCTTGGTCTTCTATTCCTATCATGAGATTTATCAAATCTAAAGTTCTTAAATGCACGCCTTACCTTCCTTACCATGTAGGCTTCTTCCGTGCTATCCATGGAGGAGGTAGAGACTTCATCGGATGAGGAGGAGGGGACTTCCATCTTCTTCTTCCCCTTATTTGCCAACAAGGCTACTCCCCTTGAATTTTGGACTCTAGGCTCTTCTTGTATTCCCTCTAGCCTAGTTTCATGAAGCTCCATTGTTGAGAAGAATTCCTCCAAGGTACTTACTTCTAAGTTCTTGGAGATATAAAATGAGTCCACCATGGAGCTCCATTTTGAGGACCGGGGAAAGGCATCTATGGCCTTCATTACCATATCCCGGTTTGATAGCTTCTCACCTACACTTGTTAGCCCAATTAATATTTCTTTAATTCTAGAATGTAGGGAAGTTACCTTTTCTCCCTTTTCTAGTTTTATATTGGATAGTTGGGAGCGGAAGAGGTCTCTCCTTGCAAGTTTAGCCTCGGATGTGCCTTCATGGAGTTCAATCAATTTATCCCACATCTCCTTGGCACTTGAGCACTCCCCAATTCGGTTGATCTCTTGTTGGGGGAGCACATTGAGAAGATGATGCTTGGCTTTTGAATTTGCAAGGTGCTCTTCCCTTTGCTTCTTAGTCCATCTTGACTTTTCGATTGGTTCACCCCTTTCATCCCTAGGCAACTCGAAACCATTTTCCATTATTAGCATAATATCAAAATCGGTCTCGAAGAATACCTCCATTCTCTTTTTCCACCAAGAGAATTCGCCGTCGAACTTCAGAGGGTAGATGTTTAAACCGGCCATTTACTTGTTGACGTGCTCTCGCGGCGGTTAGTCCTTGAAGAGCAACCTAGCTCTAATACCACTTGTAGGGGATCGATTGGCCGGCTAGAGGGGGGGGTGAATATCCCTCGTTCGATGATCGTCGTATTTTGTTCGTCTACAAAACGTTAGCGCAAGCGGAATATACAAATGTAAATAAAGACAAGCAAAATATAAGCAAGCAATACAAACACGGAGATATAACGTGGTTCACGGCTACGCCGCTAATCCACGGTCCGATTCGTCCACGGTGAATCACTCCGAAACCCAATCACTATTGGTCTCTCCTTTGCACCAAGCTAGGTGGAGGTACCCTTTACAAACACTCCTCTTACAAATAGAATGGAAATAAGCTTGAGTAAGAGGATGGAAAGCTTTAGGGAACTTTGGGAGAGTATTAGAGCATAAGCATTTTTTCCCAAACCCTTACCCCCTTCCTTTTTATAGAGGAAGTGGGTTTCTTCCCATTGACACAGGATCAGTCGACTGATGCCCTCAATCAGTCGACTGATCCCGTAGTCGTTGCCCAATAACGGCCGCTTTCCACGTTGGATTCCATCCAACGGTATTGTATCGATCGTGATGGGACCATCACGATCGCGATGCTCGACCGATCGAGTGCTCGATCAGTCGACTCCATTACGTGCGTGCCGCAGTTCCATCGATCGGCCTTCCGGCGATCATTGCGGCCCATGGCGATCGGCCAAGCCCTAAACCGGTCTTATACGATCGATCAACCCATCGACTTCGGAAGCGATCATGCCATGATATGGCAGTCGACTGGTGTCGGGAAAACCCATCCGACACTTGGCCAAATGGCCAAGTTTCACCTAAGAGCTACCCTTCCCAGGTTACAATCGCTCACTCTCATCTCTCGGAGTCCCTCGCCTTCGAAGTTCTCTTCGTTCTCGGCCACGTCCCTCGGCAGCATCAGGCGCACGGCTCTGCAATGCTCCTTCGCGTCTCTTGCCTCGAAGTCTACTTCCTCCGGCTTCACTCCAAGCTTCTCGTCTGGCGGTCCCTCGGATGCTCCAAGCGCACGGCTTCCGCAAAGCAATCCTTCACCGACTCAAGGCCCGAGTGATGAGTTGGTGAAACTCGCCATGGCTCCATGTGCGAATTACTAAGTCCTGCACGACTTCAACGCACATATCAAATCAACAATACCAACCTAACTTAAACCCTTTGCCACACCATCAAAACCATATCATGGCAAGAGATTGCCCTAACAGTGAGCCTCTACTTATATTCTACAAGGGACTGATAACATGATCTTTTGTGCCACACCCAAGCACCATATTATCTAAAATGTAAAATATTAGACAATTTTTCATAACCATAAAAATATGCAAACAATGATCATGTGATTCTTATTTCAAAATAAAGATGTTCATACAAAAGTGCTAGGCTTTCAGTATACATCCCAACACAATTGGCAAGGAAGGTTAGTGATCGACTAGAGATCATGTGACGTAGATGAAAATAATTCCAGTTTACTATGGAGGTTCAGTCGTTTAGGATTGGAAATTTCTCGAACATCGGAGGAGCGGAGCTAGTCCAGTCGACTGGGAAGCCCAAAATACGTACCAAATCGACAGGCTAAATTGGAGTCGATTGGAGGGTGTTCCAATCGATTGAAAAATGATTAAAAAAGAAATGGAGGATCAGCTCCGAAGATAACAATCCTATAATGTCGAAGTGTTGTCGTCGTCATTACTCATCTGCAATAAGTTACTTCACGTCGACATTCCACATATTTGACACTTCGAGCTCCATTTCAAAAGCTACAAGTGTCGGCATACTTAGTTAAAATTGCATTTCTTTCTCTTTGCTTGTACTTAATTTTATAAGGATAGGTAGTTTGTTACCTCATCATTCATTTATGTAAAAGCAAATAGCCTCTGACTTTGAGAGCTCTCAAATAAGAGGACTTTTAGTACATTGGCCATTGAAGTAGCCCTAGGAAGGGCTACGAGCCTTGGAGTAGCAACCATGGTCAAATTTTGAACCAAGTAAAAAAAAAAATTGTCTATTTAGTTTAGTTTGTATTCATTTTCTGCTGCAATAACTCTAGATTTTAAAAAGATAAAAGAATAGTTTTAAAAGTAAGAAAAGAAAATTTTATAATCTCTGAGATTCACCCCCCTCTCTCGGAAATCTAGATTCTACGATTTGTATCAAAGCAGGGGTGCTCCGATTTTGGTGAAACCACCAAAGTGAGCCTTTATTTTTTTTATATTTTATATTTCTCTAATTTTAATTTTTTCTTTGGATTAATTTTTTATTCATCTTACTTTAGTATAACTTAAGTTCAAATTTTTGCACTAGTATAAGTTTTCTCTACTTTTGTAATTCTAGGAATTTTTAAATAGTATTATGCAAAATCTTTTTAAAATTCATAAATGTCGCATTTAGAGGGTTATAGCACCGTTCACCCTCCTTTCTTTAAAGGAGAAGACTTTAGTTATTTGAAGAGGCGAATGAAGTGCTTCTTGAAAATCGACCTCGAGTTTTGGTTTTCAATTAGGAAAGGTTTTATTTCTCCGATAGATAACTCGGGAGAGTTGTTAGATCTAAAGAAATGGACCGTGGATATTAGGAAAAGAGATGAAGTCGATTACAAGGCCCTTAACACCTTGCAATGTGGACTAATAGAATTGGACCCTTCAAAAATTCTAAAGAACTTTGGGATAAACTAATAGAATTGCATGATGGTACAAATGATACTAGCTAGGATAGCTAAAAGAGACATGTTACTTAATAAATTATTTAATTGTAAAATGTTATAAAATGAAAATGCAAGTCAACTACACACTAGATTAAAGATATATTATACGTACTACACTTAATAGGTCGTCAAATTAAAAATTGTGATATAATTAGGTATACCCTTAAGGCATTTCCTCGGAAGGCCTTATGGACATCCATCGTCGATGCCTATAAGGTCTCCCAGGATTTTTCCTTAATTAGATTAGAAGAATTATTTTGAGAACTTGAACTACACGAACAACCTAACTCAGGTCAAGCCGAGAATGGTATAGCTCTAATGGCAAGTTCGGCTAGGAGTGAAAAAGGAAAGAAAACCAAGACAGAGTTTGAAGAAAAATCAGAGTCAGAACTAAATGGAGATAAAGAAATCATGAACATGGTTCAGAAAATGTTCCACCAAAAGAAAAGGTTCACTAAAAAGGATGATAAAAAGGTGGTCAAAACAAACCGAGACCTAGATCAGAAGTCATGTACTGTGAGTGCAACAGGAAGGGTCACTACAAGTCTGAATGTGTGAATCTTAAAAAGGAAGAAAAGCCTTAACAGGAAAAGAAAAGAAGATACTCAAGGCGACTTGGAATGAGTCATCATTAGAGGAGACGGACGCGGAAGAACCCAAAAGAAGCTTCATAGCATTCATGGTCGTAGATGAGTCCGAGATCAAATCAAGCTCCGAGTTCAAGTCTAAGGGAAGCCATAGATCCACATTCATTTCTAAAGGACTAGAAGAGGTAAAATCTCCCTTAGAAGATAAATTGTACAACATCATAGCATGCCTAGGTAGGAAATTATCTAAGTCCAAGAATCGAGTCGACTCACTTCTTAAGGAAGTCCAAGTACTTAAGGAGCAAGTCAACTCTAAGACTTAGACTTTTCAAGTCCAAGATAGAGACTCAACTCAAGTTGCGAAGCTTGAGGAAGAGAACTCCATATTAAAAAGATAAGTAGAAGATCTCACTGGAACGTTGGAAAGGTTTACCTCGGGCTCCAAGTATTTCAACATGATGCTTGGGTATCAACGAGCCATGTACAACAAGTCCGGACTCATATACAAAGCTAAGTCATCATACAAATCATGCATGTCTTTACTTAGCCGAAACACTAAGATTCAAGTCCAAGCATGGGTTCTTAAGTCTATCTTAGTCATCCAAGTTAGGTCAAACCAATTTTGGGTCCCCAAGAGTCAAATTCATTTAGTGGATAAACTCATATGAGCTATTACTCAGGGGGAGCTAAATCTTTACTTGTTTCTACACTTATTTAAACTCTTGCACGCTTAGTTTTACTTAATTAATTTATAATTAACTAGATAGGAAACAATTAGTTTAAACTTGAATAACCTAGCACTAAGACGAAGTGAACTGATAGTAAGTTAGGGAAGCTCTTCAAAGTGCATGTCTTAGGAAGTGGTCCACCTGATATCCAAGAAGGTCATATGCCTCGCCACTACCTGGTGCACTAAGTTGAGTGAAACTAACCGAAGCTAACTCACTATGTCTTTAATTAGTTAGACTAAAGCTTTTCCTAAAGCAAGTCAAGTACTTGATTCTTTAATTAACTTTGACTAAGTGGTCCACCTGAAATCCAAGAAGGTCATATACCTCGCCACTACTTGGAAGTTGATTTTGAAAAAATTTACTTGATTAGCCCAATCTAAACATGAATCTAACACAAGTTTAAACACTTTCAATTTTCATTAAAATTAAACAAGAAATAATGAATCCTCATCTCAAAAAAGATATAAGGCCAATGTGCTTTGAAAACCTAGGATTGGCGAGATGATTAAGGTTAATTAATTTATTTTCAAGAACATTCAAGGGGGACACATAAGAACAATTAACTTATTACAATAATTTGATGGCAACTATTTCCCATGTAAAGTTAAAATATAAATTCAAAATCAATAAAGTGTATCACTATTCCTATCATAAAAGTTTAATTATTTCTCAAAAAGTTTAAACCTTTAAAATTAAAAGTCTAAAATTATTTTCAAGATAAAAGTTAAAATTAAAAGTCTCATCAAATATCAATAATTTAAGTCTATCATGATTTGAAAAAGATAAAATTATAAAACACCTAAATAATATTTCAAAAAAATAACTTATCCAGTCGACTGAATGATTTCAAGTCATCTGGACCACATCCAGTTGACTAAAACCTCAGAACTCATTATGGCAGTAAAAAACACAAATATAGTCGACTGCATTAAACCCAATTGACTGGAGAGTAGATGCAGTAAATGGTAAAACCAACTAGATCGATTGAACCAATTTCGATCGACTCAAACCCAATCGACTGAAATTTTTCCGATTGACTAAATTCCCATTACAAGTATAGTGATGAGGCAACGTAAAGTCGACTCAAACTAGTCGAATTTCCCCTTCAAAATCTAAAATTCCACTATTTTTCACACCGAGGTCATCAAATCTTTCATTTAAATTCGTCTACAATGCCTAGGTAATGCCCCTACATTTTTAATTTCTTAATAGAATTAATCTTAAATTTTATGATTTATTTAAAGGTAAGAGAAGAACAGTTGAGGCTATTGAGACATCCTTCAATCCAAGTTTGGATATTAGGTTTCCCACTAAGGGACATAAACTTAGATTTAATAGCACTACATATACCCCTATGTCTACTAGGTATCTGAGTAGGTCATGCATACCAAGCGTAGATGTTATTGAACATTATGGTTTAGGTAAATTAGTTTATTATAGGAACTCAATCAACATAGACTTATGTGCTAAGTTTTATAATAACTTTATTAGGATCGATGACTTCACATACTTTACAGAGTACAGGGTATACATTTTAATTATCTTTACCTCATCCATGTTGAGAGATCATCTAGGTCTCATGCATTCATCATGTCCAGTTGTTTGTTTCCCTCCCAGGGAATTACCTTATGGTGATATCTACTCTCACATCAAATTAGATAGGATGCATTTGCATTTCTTTGATGAGGAGTGGACTCTATCTGTGAGTCTATTAAGTTCTACTAGACTCAAAATATAGGACTATACCCTATACAAAGTTATAGTGAACTGTGTTTTGCCACTAACTACTAGGGACATCGCTATGATGCATCCTTATCATTCATTTTTTACTTTATGCATTAATTCACAGATTAGACATAGACATTAGTCTATAGATGTTCCAGTCTATCATTCATCGTTATAGGGTCATTATTGTTAGTACCTGTGCGCCCGCTAGAGGGGGGTGAATAGCGCGTTGCCCGTACGTAGATGGAAATCATTCGTGATCGTCTCTACAAAACTCGTTATGCGTAGCGGAATAGTAATAATACAAGCAATAACGAATTGAAATAACCACGAACACAAAGATATAACGTGGTTCGGAACCGAACGGTTCCTACTCCACGGATCGAGCTCTAACGAGCTCTAGCGACGCCAATGCAATCACTAATCAATAAACTCCTTCTCGACAACAAGTCGGAGGCGGAGAAACCTCGTACAAACGTTTACAACAATAAACGAAAGAAATACAAGCAAATACAAAGGAAATGTAAAGAACACTTTACAAAACTAGGGTATGAGCACTTTGCTTGGTTGCTTGGATGAGGTTGAAGGGTCCTAAAATGCACCTGCAAATCGCCTCAAGAAAGCTCCCCAAGAACTGATGATGAAATCCTCCACGAGCTCCTCTTTTTAACCTGCATCGGGTTGGATTTCCGCCTATCAGTCGACTGCCATAAGTCACCAGTCGACTGATGCCACTGTTGTCGTGAGACAACGGCTCGATCCACACTGGAAAAGCTCTAACGGATCTCTTGGCGCCGATCGCCAACATTGGCGATCGCAAGACCAGCCGATCGCGCGACGGCCTACGAGCGCTGCTCGACACTCTATTTGCGATGATCGCCATCTTGGCGCCGATCGGCTGCCGACATCACCGATCGCACTAATGAGCAATGATCGCCGAGCAATTCCAGCTCTTAAACGGCAGTCGAACTCAAGTCGACTCATGGCAGTCGAACCGACCATAATGTCAGTCGACTGACAACCTCAACAATGAGGTTTTAACCCAAGTATGGTGCCCCCATACTTGCTAGACCACCCTTAGCCTAGACCTAAGCCTTCTAGCCACCTCCATCAGCCTCACGCCTCTCGGATCCCTCCAAGTCATCCATGACTGGTTCATCCATCGCGCTAGCCTCCAGGTGCTTCCCTCGGCTATTGTAAGATACGAAAAAAAAATTGATTAACCCTCTAATAAAATTGAGTTTAATTAGTGGGTTAATTGGATCTAATTAGTGGTTGGGTTAGCTTTGGGTTAACATTGGACTAGCTTGGACTAAACCTAGGCTAGCTTAACCCAAAGAGATTGGTTCTTAAAGGTTGAACCCGATCGTTTGCGCATTTCCCATTTCTTCCTCCGCGATTTCTTCCCTTCACCTCGATTTCCTTCTCAAATCGTGATCTCTTCTTTCCCTCTGTTTTTCCGTTCGACGCAGCTCTCTCCTCTTCGCCGGCACCTCCCTATCACTGCGACGCGTGGGTGGAGTGTTGGTTGTGAGCAGGATCGCCGTCATTTCTTCTCTCAGCAGATCGATGTGAGCCAGCGCCGCCGGAGCAGATCTCCTCTCTTCCGATTCAGTCGCCGTGAGTTTGAGTCACTGTTGACCTCCCATCTGCCATCGTCGACCGCTTATTCGAGAGGCCAACTCGACGGTGTCTTCATCGGTGGAGGTCAGATCATCATCGCCCTAGCTGATCGTTTCGACCACAGGCCAACTCGATTTCTCCCTTTTGATTCTGAGCTTGCGTTCATTAGATCACGGACACGAGCTTAACCTAGTCTCTCCCGATCCTCTCTACAGGGTGTTGGAGCTGTCGCCGGTGGATTAGGTGATTGGTTTGGCAGTGGTGGAGCTTGGATTGGTTCGGCGAGCAGGGGAATAGGGGAGGAGCATCGTCGAAGGATCTACCGTGTTGGTAAGTCGATCCGTTCTTTTTGTCCACTATGCTATATTGAAATTGCTAGGTAGTGGTAGTGAGTTCTATGTGTTTGTGATGTTGGTAATCGATGGTGAACAGGGGAGGTGGCTATCGGTGAAGATTTGGCTGGTAGGTGTGTTTATCCTTTTTGTTTCATCTGTAAATTACTGTGTATTCTGGGATGTGTCATTGTTGTTGAGATTCCGATGGACTTTTGATTGGAATCTAAGCTGAGATTGGAGTGTATCCGATTATTGATTGGAGTGTTTGAGGTTTTTGGTGTGATCTACGCGATGGAGTAATTCTAAGTGTGGATGGTGCCGACTGGATTTGGAGTTGAGGTGGGAAGCTGGGTTTGATTGGCTCAGATTAGTGATGTAGGTGTGGTTAGGTTTGTTGTTATTGATTCAGTAATGAGGAGCTATAATAGATGTTGATTATGTTTGTAATTGAGTGGGTTGTGGATGTTGATCAATTGGTCAAGTGTGGGATAGAGGAAGGCCTCGTTCTGCACAGTCAAGGGTGGAGTTGTAATCGGTTGTTGGTGTATCTTCCGATTGGTTCTTCTTTTACTGCCCATGGATGTGAGAATGGATGATGGAGTTGTGGTGAGGTTGATTTGGGTGTGTTTAGATCTATTTACCTTAATGGATCTTTGGATGTTGGTGGTCTATTGTGAGTGTGGTTATGGTGTATCAGATTGGGATAATTGAGTTTTTAATTCGTAGACGAGAAAAGGATGCGAGTGTAGGAATGATGTAGTGTTTTGTTCCTACGTTTGTTGAATACTTGTACTTAATCATTGTTTGTTATTATGTGCAGGTTTGGGATACGAAGCACGTCCACAGTCGTGAGGATTATTCGAGCTTCGTATCATGTGGGTAATATCTACCTGGTCCGGTAGTTTTGATCAATTCCAGTGCATGATCTTGGATATATGTTTATACCTGTTTTACCTTAAATCCACTCTTATTTAATCATATGCTTGTACTGCCTTTACCTTTGAGATATATATACTCTGGTACTTCATTGATTATCTAGCTCGGATAGGAACTATAAAACCCTATTATGTGTTAGCTGATAGATGTTTAGTAAGTACATGTGGTTAGAGTTATTTTTATGACCTCAGATTGGGTTACTGGGTTGCATCACTAGGTTAGGTGATGAGTCCAAATTATGAGGTCGGTCATTGTATCGTATACATATCAGTGTGTTAGTTTGACGGATCTATTTATCATGCATAGGTAAATAGGTTGTGATTACTGGTTGTCGTCCTTGCATGGTTGACTTTTTGGTTGACTAGGTCTCCCCATGAGTTAGGAGTGTTGAGGATTTGTGTGTGAGCTATGCATCATTACATTTCATGCATCTTGTGGCAGGTGCCTTGTGGTTGAGAGGCAGGTCGTCAGTCATCCTGCCTCCCCGGCCACTCGGGGTAGTGGTTGCAGGGTTGAGGGCAGAGCATTGTTGTGCGTGCCATTCTCGGCCACTATGGATGGTGGTAGCTGGAGATGCGCATTTGGCCTTTGTCTTGGAGTGGTAGTTAGCGCACTCACCCACTATAGGCAGTGGTCGTGTGATGTGCTGATTGTCACAGGTGCGGTGCTCGTCTACTCATGGGTAGGGGACGGAGGCGTGTGGGTAGCATATAGCTCTATTGCGGGCTAGCTCTTTGTTTCATACTACCTTTCGGTCACTTTCGAGAGTGGTGTGGTACAGTCGGGATAGTTGTCATGTCCACCTTACCTAGGCCTGCTTGGGAGTCGTAGTGGCGAGTAGGGGTCTTGAGGCATGACCATGCATATGCATTGCAGATATATATATGTATGCATGTATTTGATATATGTTTTACATATGCCTGTGAGATGTTGCATTTGATTGAGCTATGATTGTTGCACATGCTTGTTCATCATGATACATGTCATTTGCATTTTATATACTGCTATGTGTTGAGCATGATACATGCGTTGATTCAGACTGTTATATGAATTTGATTAGCATCTTGTCATTGTGTGGTACGGACCGGATTATTATTACAGGTGATCATATATTGTTCATATGTTGGAGTATTGGTCAGGTATGGGATTGATTTAGTACGTTATATGAGTTATGTTATTGTAAATCTGTTCAGGATGATCTAGCATCTGGTGTTACAGACCGTCAGGTACGTTGGTACATTACTTTATGTTCAGTTGATTAGTTTAGTATATACACTGAGTATGACTTTATTGTAGTTATTTGTTATTAGATTTGGATATGAATGTATGTCTATTGGACTCATGCTGTATACCTGTAGATCTTCACATGTATACTTGTAGATCTATCCTTATATGTTGTTCATGCACTTTCTATATATTACCCCTGAGTTTATACTCACCACCCCGGGACCCTAGGCTTCCTGTCGCCCAGATAACATGTAGAAGATTCCTTGGACGTTCGGAGCTCCACCAGCTGATCCCATCTCACACCAGATGGATGGATATTTAATCCGCATTGTGGTATTTGTGTGGATTGTCGTTTTGTGGTTTTAGCCATATTGTTTCCGTATCTGTGAGATACGGACGTGTTGTATATATTTGGCTTTCGATGTGACTTCTATTATGTTTCTTGTTGTGTCAAGTCACTCCGGAGTACACAGTTGGGTCATTGTATATTGTTTTATCTATTGTATGTTTTCTGCTGCGTTTGATATGTTGATATCTGTGTATATCATATTGTTGTTGTGGGCCTACGGGCCTTGTATTAACCCGATATGTTGCCACGTACATGGGAGATGCCGTCCATTTGCTTTTCGGCACGGCATACTCTCGGGGCGTGACAATTTTATTGGTATCACAGCCCTAGGTTGCGAAGTCCATTTTCGAATTTTATTTCGTTCGGACATCGAGTTTTGCTTTACTCGGTCTTGGTTTTGTGAGTTCTGGGATCTGGCTGTTGCGGACATCTCCGAGCTACAAGGATTAAGGTATGTTAACTGTTATTACATATCCTTCTGTTGGCTATGCATTTAGTTGCTTATAACAGTGCATGACTTGTAGTATGTTAATCAGTATTCGTAACCGTGGTTTGAATTGACCACGGGAACGATATGTTGAGGTTATTAGACATGTACCTGCTATCGAAAAGGTAATTACCTTTGAGAGTCGACTGATACCGAGTCGGAAAGTAGAGATTAGGTAGTCACATCTCTTGTGGAGATCAAGAATTTCAGTCTTAAGATTTCCACTAATTATTTTAGTCAGATCATTACCCATGGGGTAATGGACTAAGCGAGTATACTATTACTCATTCAGATAGTAAAAGAAATTAGTATATGATATTCATGGGGATTTTGATCCTCGAACTGGTCGTTCTTGGTTGTATAACGTTGAAGGTACTTTTGAGTACTTAACTCGTGTTATACAGAGGAAGCTAAGTTAGCTGCATACCATTATCTGGATTTAGCCGGTAATTGGTGGAAGATATAGGAAATAACCTACGGGAAATCACACATCACTTGTCCACGGTGTAGTGATGTTGTGAGAGAGTATTTTCCCACATCATTTTCTTTGACTCATTGTCAAGGAATTGTTGGGCTTTAGGTCGAGTGATCGTTTGGTAATGGAAGTACCATGCAGAGTCGTTAGACTTGCGAAAGTTACGACCATTTAATAGCCCAAGAATGTGATTGGGTTGGTTTTGGCCACCCACGGATTATCGGTTGACATCTTGATCAAGATGTTTGGATCTCATACTAGATCCTACCGGAAGTCCTTAGACTGAGTCATGTGTATAGAAATGACTCCGTAGCAAGTGTTTTAAAGAATTGGAGATTTGATAAGCATATATTGCAAGTCAAATTATTGGAATCCGAAGTCTCCAAATGTTGGATAAAAGGAGCAAGATTAAAGTCATGAGTCACGAGCGATTATTGGAGAGTTTTTCGATCATAGAAGACCGATTGCAGATTGTCAGCAGCTTCTCCTGTTTATCAGCGAACTCAGAGGAAAGACTCCGAAAGGAGATTATGTGTGTGCAGTGCGGGTTACGATGAGACACAGAGCCAGATTATCTGATGGATCATTGCATCTGTTTCTACTATAAGCAGCCGGTATCTATGAGGAGAGTATGTATTTTGAAGACTCAGTTGAAGACTATGGATGATGCTTTCGAGCGGACGATCCACAACCTCGAAAGCTGAGATCATGACAGAAGAATGGATCACATCAGTAGTGATCTACTACCTCAGATATAGTTGGATCTCTTTGATACTTTCATCCGGAAGAAGTAAGTTACTCGTGATGTCGGTAAGACATCTCGGAAGATTCGTGCGAGACAACAATTGTTACCTTCCCAGGCGGCCAAGAATTACCTTCCCAGGCGTGGTTATGATTTGTTCAGAGGAGAGAGAGAGTATACGACAATGGTCGTATCTATTCTGCATTCTTCAGACGCAGCTATACCTTTCACAGAGATGAAGCGTGCTTTAATGTTGACAGTTCTTCAGTATTTTTCAGCCGGATGTGTACCCTTTGCTAGTACAACAGTGTTTACCATCTCCATTGCAGTTGTACCTCTGTTCTAGCAGTTGATTTCAGTTCCTCCATGATAGTCTTGGCATCTACATGAGCTCAGCCATCCAGAACAGATGTTGGATAAGTTTACATGATTACTCGAGAAGAAGTATAGAAGACCGAAGGATCGGTCCTTCGGGGTATTACTTTAGATTATCCTATTTGCGGATATATCGAGAGATACTAGTAATTTACAGGTATCTTTGTCTAGAACATTCTTAGATAGGGTTCGAAGGGTTCCTATCGACTTGTGGGTTGGTGATTTTCTCTACCGTTAGGTGAGATATTGATCAACAATCAAGAAGTCAAGGGATACCCTTAGCCTTTGCTAGTCATACCTCCACTATAGACATATCCTTACGGATAGTTGGATTGATGGAGCGTTGGTATACTAGGACTCTCGGATGTACGTATAATTCGAGAGTATTCGGATATATTTTTGGATGAACTCTCGAGCTTGCCACTGCATGGGTAAGTGGAGTAAGCGATTGAGGTGATTTCGGGAATAGTTCCGATGTTGAAGACCTCATACCGGGAGATGATTTTACGGGTGTTAGTGTTGCTAAACACTATGGGAGATGTATCTTTCCTAGTGTTTCTTCTTGAGAAGACTTGTAACTCTTTGTTGGAAGAGAGTCAGACTTTGAGGTTATGTATCGATTATCGATGATTGGAATGCAGTAGTTGGGAATGAGTATCCTTCGTGGTGGATAGAGGATCTGTTTAGATCAGCTAAATGACACCTGTGTATACCCTAGGGTTGATCTACGACTGGAGGGTTGATATTGTAGTGACTTAGTGTCATACAATTATCATTGTCAGTGTGATGATTGAGCTATCTGTAGCTTAAAGTAAAAGGGATACAAGTGTGTAGAAAACGATATTTCATACTTGGTATGAATTTTACGAGATGTTGATAATGTTGTTAGACTTATCGACGATTTGGTCGTTCATGGAGTATTTGAGACCGATTGTTGGAGGATATATTTTATGGATATATTCCCAATCTTGAAGGAAGTTGTGTTTTCCCTAGATTGATTTGGTATTTACCAAAGATGAGGATAGAATGTTCTAGCGATACTATACCGCCAACTTGTGGGACCAAGAAAGTGATGGAAATCACCTGGTCGGAAGTTTGTGAAGCTAGGTTTCAAGGCCTAGAAGGTGACTGCCTTTTGTGTCAGTGTTAGTTAATCCGTCCGATATGGATGGAAGGGTACTGCACATAGATGCAATATTGCAGGGATTAGGAGCGATCCCGATGCAGTTAAATGAGACGTATATTATGTGTATGTTAGTTGAGAAACTAGCGAGATCAGTCATTATAGTCTCCCAGTTACTTTCAGTTCTGGGTGACAGAGTGAATTTTGGACATTAGATTAATTTCTCTTGTGAGAATAAATCTCTGTCTCTGGGAAGGATAGTGGTTCCCAGAGTTGCATTCGATTTAGGAAGAGTTGTTTCAGGAGACTCTTCATTCGAGAGTGATGATTTATTCGGAGTGTATCTGAAAATAATGAGTATTGAGACGTTCGTGTTGGTGGAACAATATGTGGGACATAGATGATTCCGTAGTTTGATGTTGGGTATGCCCACAAGAAAAGGTGGAATATTGTGACCAGTAGGGTTATGTACCGTGATGAAGTGGGAGCCTAGTACATTAGACTGGGTTGGGAGATTATCTAGAATTTGGAAGGGACTTGATCGGATTTGGATAGTCGATGATCGATTAGCTAGGTCTGCTCATTTTCTTTCGAGCCGTAAGATGGACTCCGTTGGATCGCTTGATGGAATTATATTCATGGAGTATCCTTGGGTATCATTTCTGATAGTGATTCATGATTCACCTTATGATTCTGGCAAAGTCTCCCACCGGTTATGGATATAGAGCTCCACTTTGGTACAGTTATTGACCTCTTAATAGGTTGATAGAGAGTGTATATAAGAGCTGGAAGGTAATATTCGAGCTCAAGACTTACTTAGTCACTTGAGGTGTGACTTTACTCCGGATACTTGAGATGATTATTGTGACATCTTGTACTCGTACATGAGTCGAAAATTTGGGGACCAAATTTTTAGTAGTGGGGGAGAATGTAAGATACGAAAAAAAAATTGATTAACCCTCTAATAAAATTGAGTTTAATTAGTGGGTTAATTGGATCTAATTAGTGGTTGGGTTTGCTTTGGGTTAACATTAGACTAGCTTGGACTGAACCTAGGCTAGCTTAACCCAAAGAGATTGGTTCTTAAAGGTTGAACCCGATCGTTTGCGCATTTCCCATTTCTTCCTCCGTGATTTCTTCCCTTCACCTCGATTTCCTTCTCAAATCGCGATCTCTTCTTTCCCTCTGTTTTTTCGTTCGCCGCAGCTCTCTCCTCTTCGCCGGCACCTCCCTATCACTGCGGCGCGTGGGTGGAGCGTTGGTTTTGGGCAGGATCGCCATCATTTCTTCTCTAAGCAGATCGATGTGAGCCAGCGGCGTCAGAGCAGATCTCCTCTCTTCCGATTCAGTCGCCGTGAGTTTGAGCCGCTGTCGACCTCCCATTTGCCGTCGTCGACCGCTTATTCGAGAGGCCAACTCGACAGTGTCTTCATCGGTGGAGCTCAGATCATCATCGCCCTAGCTGATCGTTTCGACCACAGGCCAACTCGATTTCTCCCTTTCGATTCTGAGCTTGCGTTCATTAGATCACGGACTCGAGCTTAACCTGGTCTCTCCCGATCCTCTCTACAGGGTGTTGGAGCTGTCGCCGGTTGATTAAATGATTGGTTTGGCAGTGGTGGAGCTTGGATTGGTTCGACGAGTAGGGGAATAGGGTAGGAGCAGCGTCGGAGGATCTATCGTGTTGGTAAGTCGATCCGTTCTTTCTGTCCACTGTGCTATATTGAAATTGCTAGGTAGTGGTAGTGAGTTCTATGTGTTTGTGATGTTGGTAATCGACGGTGAACAGGGGAGGTGGCTGTCGGTGAAGATTTGGTCGGTAGGTGTGTTTATCCTTTTTGTTTCATCTGTAAATTGCTGTGTATTCTGGGATGTGTCATTGTTGTTGAGATTCCGATGGACTTTTGATTGGAATCTAAGCTGAGATTGGAGTGTATCCGATTATTGATTGGAGTGTTTGAGGTTTTTGGTGTGATCTACGCGATGGAGTAATTCTAAGTGTGGATGGTGCCGGCTGGATTTGGAGTTGAGGTGGGAAGCTGGGTTTGATTGGCTCAGATTAGTGATGTAGGTGTGGTTAGGTTTGTTGTTATTGATTCAGTAATAAGGAGCTATAATAGATGTTGATTATGTGTGTAATTGAGTGGGTTGTGGATGTTGATCAATTGGTCAAGTGTGGGATAGAGGAAGGCCTCATTCTGCACAGTCAAGGGTGGAGTTGTAATCGGTTGTTGGTGTATCTTCCGATTGGTTCTTCTTTTACTGCCCATGGATGTGAGAATGGATGATGGAGTTGTGGTGAGGTTGATTTGGGTGTGTTTAGATCTATTTACCTTAATGGATCTTTGGATGTTGGTGGTCTATTGTGAGTGTGGTTATGGTGTATCAGATTGGGATAATTGAGTTTTTAATTCGTAGACGAGAAAAGGATGCGAGTATAGGAATGATGTAGTGTTTTGTTCCTACGTTTGTTGAATACTTGTACTTAATCATTGTTTGTTATTATGTGCAGGTTTGGGATACGAAGCACGTCCAAAGTCATGAGGATTATTCGAGCTTCGTATCATGTGGGTAATATCTACCTGGTCCGGTAGTTATGATCAATTCCAGTGCATGATCTTGGATATATGTTTATACCTGTTTACCTTAAATCCACTCTTATTTAATCATATGCTTGTACTGCCTTTACCTTTGAGATATATATACTCTGGTACTTCATTGATTATCTAGCTCGGATAGGAACTATAAAACCCTATTATGTGTTAGCTGATAGATGTTTAGTAAGTACATGTGGTTAGAGTTATTTTTATGACCTCAGATTGGGTTACTGGGTTGCATCACTAGGTTAGGTGATGAGTCCAAATTATGAAGTCGGTCGTTGTATCGTATACATATCAGTGTGTTAGTTTGACGGATCTATTTATCTGTACATAGGAAAATAGGTTGTGATTACGGATTTGTCGTCCTTGCATGGTTGACTTTTGGTTGACTAGGTCTCCCCGTGAGTTAGGGAGTGTTACGAGGATTTGTGTGTGAGCTATGCATCATTACATTTCATGCATGCTGACGACTGGGTCTGCCTTGTGGTTGAGACGAGTCGTCAGTCATCCTGCCTCCCCGGCCACTCGGGGTAGATGTTGTAGGGTTGAGGGCAGAGCATTGTTGTGCGTGCCGTTCTCGGCCACTATGGATGGTGGTAGCTGGAGATGCGCATTTGGCCACTGTGCGGAGTGGTAGTTAGCGCACTCACCCACTATAGACAGTGGTCGTGTGATGTGTAGTTGTCCTGGGTGCGATGCTCATCTACTCATGGGTAGGGACGGAGCGGCTAGCAGCAGGGACCCCCGTATGGGTAGCATATAGCTCTATGGCGAGCTAGCTACTGTTTCATACTACCCAACTCGGTCACTCAAGAGTGGTGGCGGCTGGAGTCGGGATAGTTGTCATGTCCTGCCACCTAGGCCACACTGGGGTCGTGGTAGCGAGTTGGGTGTGCATGCATAACCATGCATATGCATTGCAGAGATATATATGTATGTATGTATTTGATATATGTTTTACATATGCCTATGAGATGCTGCATTTGATTGAGCTATGATTGTTGCACATGCTTGTTCATCATGATACATGTCATTTGCATTTTATATACTGCTATGTGTTGAGCATGATACATGCGTTGATTCAGACTGTTATATGCATTTGATTAGCATCATGTCATTGTGTGGTACAGACCGGATTGTTATTACAGGTGATCATATATTGTTCATATGTTGGAGTATTGGTCAGGTATGGGATTGATTTAGTACGTTATATGAGTTATGTTATTGTAAATCTGTTCAGGATGATCTAGCATCTGGTGTTACAGACCGTCAGGTACGTTGGTACATTACTTTATGTTCAGTTGATTAGTTTAGTATATACACTGAGTATGACTTTACTGTAGTTACTTGTTATTAGATTTGGATATGACTGTATGTCTATTGGACTCATGTTGTATACCTGTAGATCTTCACATGTATACTTGTAGATCTATCCTTATATGTTGTTCATGCACTTTCTATATATTACCCCTGAGTTTATACTCACCACCCCGGGACCCTGGGCTTCCTGTCGCCCAGATAACAGGTAGAAGATTCCTTGGACGTTCGGAGCTCCGCCAGCTGATCCCATCTCACACCGGACGGATGGATATTTAATCTGCATTGTGGTATTTGTGTGGATTGTCGTTTTGTGGTTTTAGCGGTATTGTTTCCGTATCTGTGAGATACGGACGTGTTGTATATATTTGGCTTTCGATGTGACTTCTATTATGTTTCTTGTTGTGTCAAGTCACTTCGGAGTGCACAGTTGGGTCATTGTATATTGTTTTATCTGTTGTATGTTTTCCGCTGGGTTTGATATGTTGATATCTGTGTATATCATATTGTTGTTGTGGGCCTACAGGTCTTGTATTAACCCGATATGTTGCCACGTACAGGGGAGATGCCGTCCGTTTGCTTTTCGGCACGGCATACTCTCGGGGCGTGACAGCTATGTCATGCTAACGGTTTCTACACCGCCAAGGCACGTTGGACTTACGCCGCCAAGATTCCGCTTGGACTTTACGCCGTCAACCATTGGACTTACCATGCCAAGACCATGCTTGGACTTTCCCTTGCCAACCCATGTTGGACTTTACATGCCAAGTGCTCAGGACTTGGACTTTCCCTCGCCAAGTACCCATGACTTGGACTTTACCTTGCCAAGACCCATGCTTGGACTTTCCCTTAATCACATGGTCAACTCTAGTCAACCATCAAAGTCTCCCTCGAGTCAAACTCGAGTCCGGTCAAACATGACCTGAGTCAATTGCTCCAACAATCTCCCCAACATATTAACCGACATCAATGTCCAACATCAATGTCAAACCACTTTGTCAAACATCTTATGTCAAACATCAAAATATCACTCGAGTCAAACTCGAGTTTGGTCAATCGTGACCTGGGCCGATTGCACCAACAATCTCCCCCTTTTTGATGTTTGACAAAATAAACTTTGAGTTAAGCCCCTAACTCAAATTCCCTTACCAATTTTCAAACTTGGTAATTTTACTCTCCCCCTTTTTGACATACATCAAAAAGGTTCTCTCTCCAAGGAGGTCAAAGTCTCATGTCCCAATGAGATCTTACAATCTCCCCCTTGAATCAAAAATACTTAGGATGCCTACATCTTCCTAGTGATAAGTCTCATATCACTCAAGAGATGCAATCCTATACTCTCTCCTAATTTCCAAATTGATTTTCTCAAAATCCCATCAATTTTCCCAATTGATGATACTCTCCCAATAACTTCTCCCCCTTCAAGAAGTGAAACACATCCATCATCCCAAGATGGATAACTCCCCCTAAAGGCTTGCTCCCCCTTGACCATTGCACCAACAATGTCCTTGGGAAGTCCCTAAGCCAATAGGAACTCTAAACCATCAATATTAAGGTTCTAAGTTCAAACTTGAACTTTCCACAACCTAAATTTGATACTTTGACATAACACCTATCCTAATCCATATCCAATGGATTTTCACCTTTTATAATGCTTCCCAAGGCATATCCTAGGGTTAGGAGTGGTTAGGGATCTTTACAATGGCTGAAATTAGGCTAAACAAACCTTGTTAACCCAAAATCAGACCTGGTAGTCGACTCCTAAGAGTAATCAGTCGACTGCCACCAAGGGCAGTCGACTGATAGCTGAAATTTCCAAATTTCAACTATCAGAAGTGAATTTCAGAAATTCATAAATAATTATACGTATATCGAAAAATTATGAAAATTCATACGTATAATACTTATGACCAATAAAATGGGTGAAAAATATTTGAAAATTATTTTACTCATAAAATATTGACATTGATACAAAATCTAAAAGTGAAGAAAAACTTCAATGTTTTAGCTCACTTTGTATCAATCTCATCAATGGTGATTGCTATCAAAAGAGAGGCTTCACCAAAGTTTTTCAAAATGATTTTAAAATGTTTTCAAAACCTTATTTTGGATCATATTCCTTGGGATCTATGTACATGACTTGTACACATGCTTTCCCAATGATCCACTAATAAAATTAGATGAGTTTTAGTTCATCTAGATGCAAAAACTATGCATCTTGAACTTAACTCATATCCTAGCATCTCACATGTATTTAGGGTGTATAAGTACACATACATGTTAATTAGATGTGAGATGTGGGTTTGTTCATCCTAATCTAGGGTTTCATGCATTCTCTAAGGCAACTCTACTTGATTCCCTTATAAATGGGACTCCAAGTCATTCCATTATCCTTAATTCAATTTTAATCAATTTAAATGCATGAAATGACCATGACATAATGATAGCAAAATAAAAACATGGCCAATGATCATGATGTCATGGCATATGATATAAATCTAAAGCACATGACATTTAAAACCTTAATTCTAAAACATGAACATGACATATAAAATGATTAAAAGTAAGCATGATGTTATGGCATGACATATGGCAAATCAAAGCATGGCAAATAAGATATCAAGGTATATAATACCTAAATTTGAATATTAGTTGCCATTTCATATAATTAATTATATTTTGCCATATTTCTACTTTTCTCCCAAATGTGCCAAAAATCCAAAAAGGCACATTAAAACCTCTAAACCTAAATTGTGCCAATTTGATCAATTTATCAAACTTCTTAAAAATGATATTGGCACATCCTAAAATCTTTTAGGAATAAAGCTCAAATGTATTTCCAAGGTAACCATAACCTTGAAAATATCCTAAAGTGCCACCTTTATCAAGGTTGAGTTAACTACCCATCCAATCAAGGTTGGCACACCCTAAACCCATCTAGCGTGAATCAATCATGCTCTTAGGAACCCAAAACCGATTTGAGCTCCTAGGGTTAATTAGGTATTCCTTAGGGATAACCTCCCTAGATACCTTCCTAATGACCCTCCTAGGCTTGTTAGCCTTGGTCATTTGGGTCTTACCTAGGTTGACTCTAGGGGTAACTCCCCTTGCAACCTTCTTAGTGGCGACCCTAGGTTTCCTAGAAACCCTAGCCACTAGACACACCCTTTGGTCAACTCTAGGGATGACTTCCCTATTGACCTTGGTCTTCCTAGACCTAGTTTGTGTTCCATAATCAAATGGAACACTATGGTAAGCCACCTTAGACTTAGGTTTGTGACCCAAACCTTGCTTGCCCTTGGTTGACTTTTGACTCCTAGGTCCTAAGTGTTGACTTTGAGATTTGGACCTAGACTTTTGATCATTTGACCCTTTAAATTGGTTTTGTATGTTCCTAAGGGTCTTCTCAAGTTTTTCAAGCCTTGACCTCAAGGCTTGGTTCTCAATCTCTAATTGCCCAATTTTAGATTTTTGATTTAAATTATGGGCATAGGACTTTCTAGGCATATGCCTAGTCCATTTTGGGTTTAGACCTAGATGTTCTCCTATTTTCTTGATTGATTCCCTAGGTAAAATATTTTTAGGGATATTAGTCTCAAATTTCTCCTTACTCCTAAGGTTAACATTTTTAGCTCCTAACCACATATATCTATTATTCCTAGCATGCTTTTTTTGAACGATTGCAAGATTACTTAAGTTATTTCTAGCATGCTTTTACTTGTAAATTGAAGAAGGAGCAAAATTATAAGTTACCCTAGGGTTTGCCTTAGCTCCCCCTACATATGATGCTCCATTTTGAGTCTTCTTGTCCCCCTTCTTGCATTGACTCCGGAAATGTCCCGGTTGTCGGCACTTGAAGCAAATGACTTGTTCTTTGCTCTTTTGCGTTGAGGGACCAGCATCCTTGACCTCTGGAGCCGGTGGAGCTTTCCTAATCTTCTTTGGGCACTTGCTCTTGTAGTGCCCGGTTTCCCTACACTCAAAACATATTATATGCATTTTATTATTAACACATATGTTTGAGTTACCTAGGTTAATGGAGACCGGAATTGGACTTTGGGCTTCTTCATCTTGACCAGATGTCGAAGCTTATTCTTGATGTTTTGGTGTGGAAGTTCTCTCCTCCCCCTCAATCCTTGAGGTGGATGCTTCTTCCACTTCCTCCACCAATCCGGAAGTTGACTCCCAATCAACCTCCGAATCCTCAAGCTCTTTAGATGATGATGTACTTGCTTGAGCTTGAGAGGGTGAGCACTCCTCTTCTTCTTCTTCTTCTTGGATTGATGATGGATTTTCATGAAGCTTTGCCACTTGGCTCCACAAATCCTTAGCATCCATATAGTCCCCTACCATACACACAATCTCATTAGGGACCAAATCAAGAATAAAATTTACTACCTTCATGTTTTTCTCGAAGGCTTGGAGTTGATCTTCACTCCACTTCTTCTTCTTGAGGAACTCTCCCTTTGGTCCTATTAGATAGCTATATCCCTCCATTAAAATGGGCCATTCTTCGAAGTCCCTCATCATTAAGAAATCTTCGATCCTTGCCTTCCATTGTCTAAAACCTTCTTGTCCATAGAAGGTATATGGGATAGGTGTGTTGATATCTCATCCCAATTGTCCTTGGACTTCCATCTTTCCCTCTAGTGTCTTGACTCCGGGTTGGTAATCCGTAGAAGAGCCCCGGGCTCTGATACCAATTGTTAGTACCTGTGCGCCCGCTAGAGGGGGGGTGAATAGCGCGTTGCCCGTACGTAGATGGAAATCGTTCGTGATCGTCTCTACAAAACTCGTTATACGCAGCGGAATAGTAATAATATAAGCAATAACGAATTGAAATAACCACGAACACAAAGATATAACATGGTTCGGAACCGAACGGTTCCTACTCCATGGATCGAGATCTAACGAGCTCTAGCGACGCCAATGCAATCACTAATCAATAAACTCCTTCTCGACAACAAGTCGGAGGCAGAGAAACCTCGTACAAACGTTTACAATAATAAACGAAAGAAATACAAGCAAATACAAAGGAAATGTAAAGAACACTTTACAAAACTAGGGTTTGAGCGCTTTGCTTGTTGGTTGCTTGGATGAGGTTGAAGGGCCATGAAATGCACCTGCAAATCGCCTTCAAATCGCCTCAAGTAAGCTCCCCAAGAACTGATGATGAAATCCTCCACGAGCCATCTCCGATCCGCCATAAGTCAACAAATGATCGATGCCATATTGTCGTGAGACAATGGCTCGATCCACGTTGGAAGATTGGCGGTCGACTACGGGCGTTACGTACTTTCGACACTCACCGGTCAATGATCGATCTCTGTCGCCGTGATCGTTGCTCCAATGAGCAGTCGACTGCCAGAGCAATTCCATCTCTTAAACGGCAGTCGAACTCAAGTTGACTCACGGCAATCGAACCGGCCATAATGCCAGTCGACTAACAACCTCAACAATGAGGTTTTAACCCATGTATGGTGCCCCCATACTTGCTAGACCACCCTTTGCCTAGACCTAAGCCTTCTAGCCACCTCCATCAGCCTTACGCCTCTCGGATCACTCCAAGTCATCCATGACTTGTTCATCCATCGCGCTAGCCTCCAGGTGCTTCCCTCGGCTATGTCATGCTAACGGTGTCTACATCGCCAAGGCACATTGGACTTACGCTGCCAAGATTCTGCTTGGACTTTACGCCGCCAACCATTGGACTTACCATGCCAAGACCATGCTTGGACTTTCCCTTGCCAACCCATGTTGGACTTTACATGCCAAGTGCTCAAGACTTGGACTTTCCCTTGCCAAGTACCCATCACTTGGACTTTACCTTGCCAAGACCCATGCTTGGACTTTCCCTTTATCACATGGTCAACTCTAGTCAACCATCAAAGTCTCCCTCAAGTCAAACTTGAGTCCGGTCGAACATGGCCCGGGTCGATTGCTCCAACAATCTCCCCAACATATTAACCGACATCAATGTCCAACATCAATGTCAAACCACTTTGTCAAACATCAAAACATTACTCGAGTCAAACTCGAGTCTGGTCAATCGTGACCTAGGCCGATTGCACCAACAATTGTTAGCAGTAGGGCATGTATGCCTTTCTACCACATCATCACATTTTTCGAATTTGATGTTACTACAAATAACGTCAAACAACTTATTGAGTTTGAAATTAAAGGTTCTAGAGTGTTTGCATTATCTAAGATAGATTTAGATGAGAATATGTCCTGACTTGGAGGAGAGATGGACCATAGCCCCAGTCTCAGCCTGAGCTTGACCCCAAACATCAGCCAAATAGGACTGAGTAGGTGCTAGACTATGAGATTCATGGCTTATCTCCCTTTCTCGAACTTCTTGCTCCTCCCATAGTAGTACAAAAATTATCCAAACTAGAGGATATGATGCAGCGTCAGGAGCAACAACATCAAGTACGTCATCTAGAGATGATGCAGATGCTCCAACAACAGAGGGATGATCACAGAGAGATAATGGAGATGATTCGATCTTGCAGCATGAGCCATTCTCATCCACCTCCCTATTCCTCAAATTATTACTTTATTAGATGCAGTAGTCCACTTACTATAGACATATGTAGTTAACATTTCAATATTTGTTTCATCTTAAAGTATTGATTGTTGACTTAGTAGTTAATTAGGTCTATGCTTGATAGAATAGGTTTCTTTAATGTTTTACCATTCCAAACATATTATTTTTTACTAAATAATATTATTTTAAAGAAAATTATAATTGATCTAGTCTAGATTATATCTAAAATTCATGATCCTATAGATCTAGGCAAGCCATCGCATCTCACAAACACCTATGACTACTTGTTTGTATATGTTAGTATTAGCTCTAAGTGCCAATTATGAGATGTTTGATAAAGAGAATTTTGTATCATATTTCATAATAATGGCAAAATTTATGGTTATTGTATTCACTTCATTAATGTTCCATTTGAATAAATATAATAATATCCTAGGATAGTTGATTCTAGTCTACGACATATCAAGTTGATGACTTAATAGTGAGATACTGTAGATATATAAACAACACTACTCGTAACTGTTCCTAGTCAAGTATTAATATACAGGGATAATATTAATACACTGAGAGTATCATGTAGGTCAACTGATGACTTAATCTCACAAGTCATGGATATAGGATATTAAGTTGACACATGGGTATATATTAGAGAATATGTGCTGAACTAACCCACTATGAGAATGTTTCATAGATTGTCATATGAGTGTCATAAACATTCTCATAGTGGCTATTGGTATGAATAGTCCTTAGACTTAAAATCACTACGGTTCTATACAAAAGGAGTTGTATACTTTGGTATCGACAAATATCACCTGTAACAAGGTGGACTATAAAGTCGATCATTGGGTATGCAATGAATTATGCGGAGGGATGTGAGTGATGGAGATGAGATATATCCCTTCCATATGACGGAAGTGATATCTAGGGGCCCCTTGATAAAGTAAGACTATTAAAATGCATGGTCATGCTCAAATAAGTCAATATAAGATATTGAGCTCATTTGATTAGGGTAGTCTACTTGAAGATCAAGAAACACAAAGATTGATAAGAATATGACACGATCTATGCCTCATTGATCAATCTATATATCAAGGATAGAAGAATTGAGTCATACAAGATAATAGTCACATAAACGGTTATGCCGGATTTTGACATTCTTGTCACTTGGGTAGCAATGATGTATTGCTAGATATCACTCATTTTTTATATCTCTAAAATGGTTTTTAGGGGCATTGCCAATGTTACGAGAACCTATAGGGTCACACACAAAGAAGATGTTGTTTTGGAGATGGGTTCAATTTAGTTCGACTAAAGGACCCATTAGGCTCAGTGAATGGACTAGATTAAGTTAGACTTATAGCTTGGCTGAAACTTGAGTTAGACTCAAGTTGGATCAATTTGAGTTAGACTCAAATAAATCCAATTGAAGAAGATGAATGTATATGCATTCATCATGCATGATTAATGTGGATTAATCATGAATAAAAGAAGATGAATGGATTTGGATTCATCATGCATGATTAATGTGGATTAATCATGAATAGAAGAAGATGAATGGATTTTGATTCATCATGCATGATTAATGTGGATTAATCATGCATTGAAGAGGGAATGAAAAAGGATGCAAAACTTTTCATATTCATAGGATGATTATAAAAGGTCTTTGGATGATGATGCTTTTAGTGATTGCCTTTTTATTCTTCTTCCTCATCTTCTTGGCCGAATTATTCCTTTTGTTTTTGGGCAAAAGCTTGTGTGGGTTGCTAGCACAACTTTTATTCTCCAAAAGTGTGTGTTCATGTGGATACCATAGAGATGCGACCATCCTGATCGCGCTGAGATCCAAAAGTTACTGTTGGGATTGTGAAGGGCTATGCATCAAGGGTAATCTCTCAACTAGATGTAGTTGTAAGCACAACATGTTTATTATGTATGCACATGGATCTTTGGAGGGATCCAATTTTCCGCTACATTTTTTAGATGGTTTATCAAATAAGATCCCTACAGTGTATTGAGCCATGAAGATGGGTGTGAGATGCTAGGATTGCACCCTAGGTTCCAAATATAGACTTAGTACATCGACATGAATCAAAAGGGGTTTAAAGTAAATCGATCACTTCAATGACAAACTCTCACCCAAAAGATAATGATAATCTTATATCATTTGAGTTTTTCAAGAGTTAGACATTTACTTTAAGGACAATTTTAGATTTTTATTTTAAATATATAATTTACTCAATTACGAAAAGGGATTCATGCTTGGACAACTTTTATTGTATTTACATTAGTACATTTAAAAAAATTATAAAATATGTTTTGAATTAAGGGGGAGAAAACAATTTTAAGGAGATTTAAAGATTTTCAAAACTTTTAGCTTTTGTTGAGGGGGAGAAATTATATTTCTAAATTTTATGGGAATTTCAAATTTCAAATAGGATTTTGAAAAAGTTAACTTTAAGCTATTTAAAATCTACTGCACTTTGAAATCAATTTTCAAATTTTTCATGAACTTTAGAAGCTTAAGTAAGTTGAAATACTTTGAAAAACTTTGAATAGATTATGTACTTTAAAATAATACTTTGAAAAGCTTAGAATATACTGAAAAGTTTAAGTACTTCGAAAAGCCTATACACTTTGAAACACTAATTTGCTTTGTCATAAGTAGCATAATTAAGCAATTTTCATAAACTTGGCTTTTATCTTAAATCAATCTTTCTTATTTTGAAATCTAATCACTTAAACTCACTTATTGGTTTGACTCTTGTTCCACTTAGTTAATTGACTTTTGTGAAAAAGTTAAGTAATTCTAAAATCTTGAATTTTGTCATTGAAAAATAATTTATAGTATTTTGATCTATGTCAAAGGGAGAGAGAGAGTGGTTAAAAGAGGAGTGGTTAATAGTTAATACATTTACTTGATATTGGTTATTAAGAATGTATTTCATAACTTCATGCATTGCATATGAACTTAAACTTGAATTTTCATGCATTGCATATGAACTTGAACTTGTTGTAACATTTTGCAACATTTCTCCTAATTTTAACTGATGTGTTGTCATACATCAAAAAGGGAGAGATTGTTGGTGCAGAAGAGCACCACCCCTTAGTTTTAATGTATGAACCATAGTTAAAGTTTGGATCAACTTGTGATCAAACATGCAGTTATGTGTGTTGGTTCAATAGGAAGTCCTAGTAGGTCTGGTGTACCTGATACTAGGTATTAAGTGAAAGTCCTAGTAAGTCATATTGACCAGATACTTGGCAGAAGACTTGATAAATTTGGAGGATCAGACACCAGGCAGGAAGTAAAATGGGTCGTGTGGATCGGATGTCTGGAAGAAGACTGGTTGGGCTAGAAGACCAAACAATCGGCAAGAAGTCCAACTGGGTCAGGGAGACCGGACAGTTGGCATGAAGTCCTGGTGGGTTAGATCAGAAGTCAAGCATGGTAGATCCTTCTAGATAGTCGGCAAGTAAGCCTCGAGTGAAGTGGTGAGGTCGAGTCATCTATAGGGAGACAAAGCCATGCATCGATCTGACAAAGGGTTCGTGTTGAACTCGAAAGTCGAGATCAAGCAGTATTACTACTGTCATGTCATATTATACTATGTGTTTTGCTAATCTCATTTTGCAAGTCTTCGAGTGACTTGAATGTTTCGAGTCGACTCAGAACCAGTCAGCTGGGTATGGTCTAGTCGATTAGGATGTCAAGTTGGAAAGGTAGGCTGGTGATAAACTGGAGATCATGAGACCTAGATGTTGGTACAATCGACCCAGATCACGATTGACAAGACTCGAGTAGTGTTTTGATGTTTGACAATATTTTGGGGAGATTATTGGTACAATCAACCCGGGTCATGATTGACCAGACTCGAGTTTAACTTGAGGGGTATTTTGAGGTTTGACGATTGTTTGACCATTGTTTGACTATATGGTTGAAATGGTGTTGACCATATGATGGAGAAGTCAAAGTCATGGGTATTTGGCATGGAAAGTCCAAGTGGGACACTTGGCAATGGGAAAGTCCAAGTCATGGGTACTTGGCAAGGAAAGTCCAAGCATGGGTCTTGGCAAGGGAAAGTCCAAGCTTGAGTCTTGGCAAAGGAAAAGTCCAACATGGCTTGGCAAGGAAAGTCCAAGGGGTGATATTGGCATCATAAAGTCCAAGGGTTGAGTCTTGGCAGCATAAGTCCAATGGTTGGCAGCATAAAGTCCAAGCAGGAGTCTTGGCAGCGTAAGACCAATGTGCCTTGGCGGTGTAGACCATATTAGCATGACAATAGCTGATGGAAGCATCTGAATGATAGCATATGGATGTGTCTAGAAGCATGACAATGTGCCTTGGAGGGATCCGATAGGCGTGATGCTGACGGAGGTGGCTAGAAGGCTTAGGTCTAGGCTAAGGGTGGTCCAGAGAGTATGAGGGCATTATACTTGGTGTTAAAAACTCATGGATGAGGTTATCAGTCGAGTGATAGTATTCTCAGTCAACTGATGGGAGTCGACTGGAGTTCGACTGCAAGAAATGGCCTGGCAATCGATTGCTAGCATTGCGCAGTCGACTGATGGCCTGATCAGTTAATTGCTATGGCTGGTAGTAGACTGATGGTCGAGTTTTTAGGAACAAAATTTTCCGAGTCGACTATTAGGGTTTGACAGTCGAGTGATGACTCGATCAGTCGACTGATGGTTATGATCAATTGACTGATCGTCTATCCATTGAAACTTATCCAATATGGCTCGTGCCATTGTGAGATAATGGCTACAGGAGCAGTCGACTGATGGTCTCAATTAGTCGACTACTAGGTGGAATCTAGCACAAGGAGAAGCTTTAATAGGAGCTCGTGGAGGAGGATTTGGCCAAGGTTTCTGGAGGCGATTTGGAGGAGATTTGCTACTGCAATCCAAACCTAGAGCAAGGGCAAGAGCAAGGAGAGCCATCTACTTCTAGGAGAAGTGATGACCAAGCTCAAGAGGCCCTCACCATGACCCTAGGTAACTCAAGCAATTTGGTCAAAAATAAAAATCATATAATTTTCTTTGAGTGTAGGGAAAGTGGGCCTATAAGAGCAAGTGCCCTAAGAAGGTTAAGAAGGCTCCACCAGTGCCAAAGGTCAAGGAGACTAGAGCTCCAACCATTAAGAGCAAGGAGCACGTAGTGTGCTTTATGTGCCATCAAAAGGGACACTATAGAAGCCAATGTCCTAAGAGAAAAGAAAGAGCATCACATGTAGGGGGAGCTTCTAAAGCTAACCCTAAGGTATATTTCAAAAATGCATCTTCTAGTTTTAATATTAAAAAGCATGATAGGAATTTTATTGCTATCACTTGTGAACAAAAGCATGCTAGGAATAATAAGCTTTATTGCTCAGGGGCTAAGCATTTTGATTTTAGTTCTAAGGACAAGTCTAGAAATAATGACTCTAGACTTATTTCAACCATGGAGAAATTTGGGACTAATGTCCCTAGAAAAATCCTACCTAAGGAGTCTATTAGGAAGGTAGAAGATCATCTAGGCTTTAATCAAAAGAAATCTAGACATATGCCTAGGAAGGGCAAAAATGACCAAAAAAACAATGGGCCCACCAAAATGGAAAAATTAGATGTTGAAAATCAAGCCTTGAGGTCAAGGCTTGAGAAAATGGAAAAGACCCTTTGGATTATGCAAAATCAAATGCAAGGGGCAAATGGTTAAAATATGGGATCTAGGAGTCAAAATCAAAGGCCTAGGAAATAAGAATCATCCAAGGGCAAGAAAGGTTTGGGTCACAAACCTAATCCTAAGGTGACCTACCATAGTGTTCCATTTGATTATGGAACATAATCTAGGTCTAGGAAAGCTAAGGTTAATAGGGAAGTCATCCCTAAGGTTAACTAAGAAAAGTGTCTAGTGGCCAAGGTTTCCATGAAACCTACGAAGACCACTAAGAAGGTTACTAAGGAGGCAATCCCTAAGGTTAACCATGACAAGACCCAAATGACCAAGGCTACCAAGCATAGAAGAGTCATTAGGAGGGTATCTAAGGAGGTCATCCCTAAGAAATACCTAGTAAACCCAAGAAGCTCAAATAGGTTTTTGGTTCCTAGAAGCATGATCGATTCACGCTAAATGGGTTAGGTAGTGCCAACTTTAAATGGATGAGTAGTTAACCTAACCATAGTAAAGGTGACACTTTAGGTTATTTCCAAGGTTATGGATACCTTGGAAATAGGTTTGAATTTAAATCCTAAAAGATTTTAGGATGTTCCAATATTATTTAAGAAGTTTGATAAATTGATCAAATTGACGCAATTTAGGTCTTAGAGTCTTGGTGTGCCATTTTGGGTTTTTGTCACACTTGAGAGATTAGTGATAATATGGAAAACTGGGTTTAATTTTAACAAATGACAATTAACACTAAAATTTAGGTATTATATACCTTTATATCTTATTTGCCATGCTTTATTTGCCTTATACCATGTCATGATATCATATCCTATTTTTTTCTTATAATATGTCATGATCATGCTTAGGTTTGTTTTTATGTCATGTATGCTTAGGTTTATATTTATGCCATGACATCATGATCATTGACCATGCTTATTTATGTTATCATTTATGACATCATCATTCATGCATTAATTAAAATTGATTTAAGGACAATTGGCATGACTTGAAGTCCCATGTATAAGGGAATCAAGTAGTGTTGCCTTAGAAAATGAATGAAACCCTAGTTTAGGATGAACAAAACTCATATCTCACATCAAATTGACTTGTATGTGATTTCATACACCTTAGACATATGTGAGATGCTAAGAAATGAGTTAAGTTCGAGGTGCATAGTTTTTGCATCTAGATGAACTCAAACTCATCTTATACCATTGGTGGATAATGGGGAAAGCTAATGTGTAAGTCATGTGCATTGAGCCTATTGATCATAATCCAATATAGGTTTTCAAAAATATTTTAAAATTATTTTAAAAAACCTTGGTGAAGTCTATCTTTTGATAGCAGTCACCATTGATGGAGTTGATACAAAGTAGGGCCCAAACATTGAACTTTTCAATGGTTTTGAACTTTGTATCAATCTCCTAATTTTATGGGTAAATCAATTTTAAAATATTTTTCACCCATTGTATTTGTCATAAGTATTATACATATGAATTTTTGTGAATTTTCGTATTATGTATAATTACTTATGAATTTCAGAAATTCATTTCTGATTCTTGATTTCTACATTTTACAGATATCAGTCGACTGCTGCTTGATGGTAGTCGACTGATGCATAGGGAAATCGACTGGTGACTGTAAGAGTCGACTGCCAGAGCTGAGTTCGGGTAAACAAGGTTGTTTAGCCCATGTTTTAGCTATGTTAGGCTACCCTAACTGCTTCTAACCCTAGGATATGCTTTGGAAAGCATTGGAAAGGGTGAAAATCCATTAGATATGGATTAGGAGAGTTGTTAGGGTGATGTGTCAATTTTAAGGGAGGTGAAAGTTCAATGTTGAATTTTTTCTGCTTAATTTTGATGGTTTAGTGTTCCTATAGGCTTAGGGACTCTCCAAGAACATTATTGGTGCAATGGTCAAGGGGGAGCAAGCCTTTAGGGGGAGGTATCCATCATGGGATGATGGATGTGTTCTTCTTCATGAGGGGGAGAAATGAGAATGTGAGATGCCCAATTTGGAAATTGGGAGAGTTTATAGGAAGCCTCTCTTAAGTGATATGGGACTTATCACTAGGAAGAGTGAAGGCATCCTAGATGTTTTTGGACCAAAGTGGGAGATTGTAAGATCTCAATGGGATATGAGACGTTGACCTCCTTGAGGAGAATCTTTTTGATGTATGTCAAAAAGGGAGAGAATTTATGGGATTATCAATTTGGGACAATTAGTAAGGAGATTTGATTTAAGTAGCCTAACTCAATGGCTTTGTGGCTTTTGTCAAACATCAAAAAGGGGGAGATTGTTGATGCAATCGGCCCAGTCACGATTGACTGGACTCGAGTTTGACTCGAGTAGTGTTTTGATGTTTGACAAAGTTTTGGGGAGATTGTTGGTACAATCAACCCGGGTCATGATTGATCATACTCGAGTTTGACTCGAGGGGTATTTTGAGGTTTGACGATGGTTTGACCATTGTTTGACTATATGGTTGACATGGGGTTGACCATATAATGGAGAAGTCCAAGTCATGGGTACTTGGCATGGAAAGTCCAAGTGGGACACTTGGCAATGGAAAAGTCCAAGTCATGGGTACTTCGCAAGGAAAGTCCAAGCATGGGTCTTGGCAAGGGAAAGTCCAAGCTTGAGTCTTGGCAAATGGAAAGTCCAACATGGGTTGGCAAGGAATGTCCAAGGGGTGATATTGGCGGCGTAAAGTCCAAGAATAGAGTCTTGGCAGCATAAGTCTAATGGTTGGAGGCGTAAAATCCAAGCGGGAGTCTTGGCAGCGTAAGACCAATGTGCCTTGGTGGTGTAGACCATGTTAGAATGACAATAGCTGATGGAAGCACCTAAAGGCTAGCATATGGATGAACATGTCATGGATGACTTGGAGGGATCCGATAGGCATGAGGTTGACGGAGGTGGCTAGAAGGCTTAAGTCTAGGCTAAGAGTGGACTAGCAAGTATGAAGGCATCATACTTGGTATTAAAACCTCATGGATGAGGTTATCAGTCGACTGATAGTATTCTTAGTTGACTGGATTTCGACTACAAAAAATGGCCTGGCAATCGACTGCTAGCATTGGGTAGTCGACTAATGGCCTGATCAGTCGATTGCTATGGCTAGAGGTCGACTGATGGTCGAGTTTTTAGGAACAGAAAGTTTCCGAGTCGACTGTTAGGGTTTGACAGTCGAGTGATGACTCGATCAGTTGACTAATGGGTATGATCAGTCGACTGATGGTCTATCCGTTGGAACTTATCCAACGTGGCTCGGTCCGTTGTGAGACAATGACTATAGGAGCAGTCGACTAATGGTCTCGATCAGTCGGCTGCTAGGCGGAATCCAACCCGAGGAGAAGCTTTAAAAGGAGCTCATGGAGGAGGATTTAGCCAAGGTTTCTTGAGGCGATTTGGAGGGGATTTGCTGTTACAATCCAAACCTTCAAGGCTATTCTCAAGCAACCAAAAGCAAGCAATCAAAGATCTCTTGTAAAATGTTTTTCTTTACTTTTATTGTATTTCATACTTCTATTTGCTTGCATTTGTTGTATTACTTTGTGTAATCGCTTGTACAAATTTTCTCCACCTCCGGCGTGTCATCGAGAAGGAGTATTATTGTTTAGTGGTGTTGGTTGCATTGCTATAGCTCATTTGAGCTCAATTCGTAGAGTAGGAACCTTGAGGTTCCGAACCACATTATATCTCGTGTACTTGTGCTTATGTTCTTTATTTGTTTGTATCTATATTATTTCCACTGCGTATACTAACATTTTGTAGCAAGCACAATTGAATTCCATCAACATACAAAAATGCTATTCAACCCTCTCTTGCGACGATCTATTCCCCAACACTAGATGGTAAGAATTCCAGTTGACTAGGGAGGTCCAGTTAACTAGGATAGAAATTTTTTCGAACAACGGAGGAGTGGAGTCACTAACTTGGAGTCTACTGGACTAGGTCCAATCGATTGGGAAGCCTAGAATACCAAATCGATGGGTTGATTTGGAGTCAATTGGAGGGTGGTCCAATTGACTGGAAAAGGCTTATAAAAGAAATGGAGGACTAGATCTGAAGATAACAATCCTACGACATCAAATTGTTGTCGCCATCATTACTCATCCGCAAGAAGTTGCTTAATGCCAACATTCCACATATCCAACACTCTGAATTTCATTTCAAAGCTACAAGTGATAGTATACTTAGTTAAAATTGTATTTCTTTCGCTTTACTTGTTCTTAATTTTATAACGATAGGTAGTGCACTACCTTATCCTTCATTTGTGTCAAAGCGAATACCCTCCGATTTTGAGAGTTCTCGAATAGGAGGGCTTTTAGTGCATTGCCCACCAACGTAACCCTATGAAGGGTTATGGGCCTTGGAGTAGCAACCCAGCTCGGGATATGAACCAAGTAAAAAAAAGATCTTGTATATTTAGTTTAGTTTGTATTCATTTTCAGCTATAATAACTCTAGATTTCAAAATCACAAAAGAATAGTTTTAAAAGTATGAAAAGAAAATTTTATAATATCTGAGATTCAACCCCCCCCCCTTTCTCTTGGAAATCTTGATCCTACACTTTCTCCTTTGATAACATGTTATCTTACTCTTGTAACTCAAATTCACAAAATAATTCATCTAACTTAACTAGAAAAAAATCTCTAGAGATCTTATAAGTATCAACCATTGATGCCCATAAGGTGGTTCTAAGAAAAGATTGAAGAATAAATCTTACCAAGTCCCAGTTGTCTACCTTCTCACCTATGACGTGGAGTCCATTGACAACCTCCTTGAACCTACTATGCATTTGGCTCACGGTTTCATTAGTCTTCATGGTGAATGTTTGGAGTTGTCCTATCAATAGGTACCTCTTGGCTCTCCTTGACTCCTTGGATCCTTCATTGAGCTCGATGAGCTTCTCCCAAAGCTCTTTGGCGGAGTTGAATACTCCGACTTTGCTCAATTGCTCCCTTGAAAGCTTGCATTAAAGTGTTGTTGTTGCTTTGGCATTTGCTTAAGCATTCTTTGCCATTTCTCTCATCCAATCTTTTATAGGTAGAGGTGCTCCAAATTCGTCCATTGGCTTCTCGAACCCATCTATGTTACTAAACCAATTTTCAATGTCATTCATAATTAGTATTCCATCCTACCTTTCCAATAGGCAAAATGATTGTTGTCAAAGAATGGTGGTCATGTGGTGCTATAACCCTCTTGAAATGCCATCTCTTTGCTATGATTGGGTTAAGTCTTTCGAGTGATCCAGGCTCTGATACACTTGTTGGGGATCATTGTGATGGCTAGAGGGGGTGAATAGTCTCTTTTGATTTCTACACAAGTAATTAATGGAAGCAAATACAAATCGAAAGCTTACTGATGAAAAATAAAGAAAACAATTGCTAACACGAGTTGTTTAATGTGGTTCAGAGATGACGCTCTTATTCCATGGCAATCCTTATGGTGGATCACCCCCTTGTAAGCCTTCACTAGAAACTCCTTTTGATGAGCACACCAATGTTAGTGCCTATAAGATTCACATATCTCCACAATAGCATGATATTGTCCACTTTGGGCATAAACTCTTATGGCTTTATTTTTGGGCTTTACCCAAAAGACTTCATACCAATGGAGATATCTTTTCATCTTATAAGAACATGATCTTTTCCATGTCTTACCAATGTGAGACTTTGATTGTATTCCCAATACTCCCAACAATCTCTCCCTCAAACAAAGGACCACATTGGACCCTCCCTCAAGCCTATCCATCCTCAGAGGACTCCCTCTGCTTGATGTCCGATCCTCGATCCACCAGGTCTTCCTGTCAACTGTCTGGTCCTCCTGACCCAGCTGGACTTCTTGCTGCTAGATCGGAAAGTCACTAGAGGGAGGTGAATAGCGATCATAAAAGCTTGTCTTTCGTTTCGATAAAACCAAAGTATTGCAGCGGAAAGAGAAATAAAGATAAATAAATAGATAGATTTGTTTTTACTTGGATCACAACCGAAAGGTTGCTACTTTAAGGCCCCGCGATCCTAGACTGCATATGATGAGGTGATCCACTAAAAAGTCTCCTCCTCGTTGAAGGTAGGAGACGACGGTTACAAGAAATAAAATAGAGGAAGAGGCAACAAGCCTACCTCTCCTCTTTACGATAAAAGCTCGAATACAATAAAGGAAAACAAGTAAAATAAGACAACATATATTAAACTACCGCCAAAGAGATTGGAAGTTTGGCATTATGTCAGCATTACGGCGGCTTATTTTTGTCGTTGAACTTTTACATTGTGGGAGCACTTCGGGAGAAAGAAATTAATGATCCAAAGAGGTGAAATGACCCTTCTTTTATAGCCCTCCAAACCCTAGCTCGTTGAGATCCAGATATAGGTCAAAGCTCCTTATCCCTCCATTTTTTGTGGAGCTTATCTTGACTTTCTTCGAGATGACCAGTTTGAATAGCTGTAGACTGATGGTAGGATTAGTTGACTATTTGCCTCGTCACTCACCTGCAGTAAAGATTTAGCCCAGAAATGTCGAGTAGTGGACATTACGATGGTCCCTTACCATCCGATCTCGACCTAGACCTTCCCCCGGAAGTCTTAGTCGGATCGCCGCCTAAGTTTCTCCCCATACGGAGGAAACGACCTCACCATTGCTCTGCACTCAGTGCTTACCTCTAGTCCTCTTGACCTATCGCTTAGCTTCTGGTCTCCACCGAGGTTGCTCGTCTCCAATGCGGTTCTCCTATTGTAACCCGACCACCATGATTTCTCATCCTGAGATTCTCCGGGTGTCACTGACCTTTAGTTTAGCTTAATCATTTTCTGCACACTCAAGCCAACACATGAGATAACAATAATAGCTTAACTTTGAACCTTTGTCATAATCAAAATCTAGGTTCGATTATCTGGTACCCCTGCTGTTAGTAATATATGAGAGATGTCCTAAGGCAATCGCCTTATGTATGAACCATTTATATGATAAATGAAGATTCACTATTTGAGTATACATGTTTTATGTATTTGATTGGATCTTAAACTCATTTACTGAATGTCCATGATACGATTCACAGCATGAGAGAATTTGTGATTGGATCATAACTAGTGAGTATCTCTACATGTGTAATTGTGATGTATCGGAATTATCCCTAGTCGATGAATTGATGGATTTGGACACCATCAATTCTGTCGAGACTAGCACGAGGTATACTCCTTGGTGTATCCAAGCAGCAGATTCTCACTGGCTGGAGACATAGTGATGTCCGGAGTTGATCGTGGATGCTAGTTATGGTAACTAATTCATTGGAGTGACCAGCCGTAAGACTTCATATGGTTCTCTGCATATATAGATATGTCAATGAAGTTCTTACCGTGGCTTAAGTGCGATGTTCCTTTGACTTGCGGTATTCAAGTCATCTTGATCATGGAGACTTATGCTTTGACATCTTAAGCAAACATCTCCGAGGAGATGTGGACCCGGGATGATTGGGTATAAGTCGAAATGATCGAAGGTGTTTGAATAGCCTATAAAGGATTCACCACTCCTTGCGAGGAGATGTATACCCATGGCCTCTCGTCGGATTGTTACTAAAGTCTTTGGCCAAAGCATTACATGTTTAGAGTAAGGTACTCTTCGATACATGTGGAGTAACTAGAATCCGTAGGACGAGGAAATGATACTTGAGCTAGGTGTGACGTAGTCAGCCTAGTGGGGACTGACACAATAGACCATGTCCTGAACCAAGTGGGTATAAGATGAGTGAAGGGAATGGGGCACGATTAATTCGAGCATCTTGAAGGGTTTCGAAATAGTTACGATTAACCGTTGATCTTTTCGGTTAATTGGGGATCATGATGTACTACTAGGTGCCACTCATGATCGTTCTATAATTAATGGTTAATTATAGACGGTCAACATAAACCGAGAACCTATTTGGTCACACGCACAACGAGTGTAATCCAAAGGATTTAAAACGAGCTTGAGAATGGGATTCTCAGACCGAGAGAAACTATGTTTGGTTGGACCAAACATAAAGCGAGCATGAAATTGTTTCTGTGCAATGGAAGCGTGGATGGGCAAAGTGTCTTATGAAGACATAATGGATGGACCAAAATGGTTTGGTTCTAATCCAATGGATGAGAATAAACCAAAGGGTTTGGTTTATATTAAACGAATGAACCAAAGGTTGGTTCGGTTCGTTTTAACTTAAAATAAACCATCATGGTTTGGTTTATTTTAACTTATCCTAATGGAGCGGGTTAACGGGCTTTATGGATATGATCCATTAACCATTAAGAGAATTAGTTCTCTATAAAAGAGGGCTTAAGGGATTGTTAAACCCTAACTAATCCAAACCCTAGCCCCCCCTTTAGTTGCCGCCCACTCCTTGGAGGAGTTAATCGGCGCCAACCCTAAAGCTGCCGCCGCCCAGCTTTGTGCCGCCGTCCAAGACCCTTGCTGGCGTCCAAGCTCCAGCCGGTGAACCTCCGGCGACCCTCCGGTGATCTCCTATAGGTTCGGCATCAAGGTGAGCTTTTTCTCTCCTTGTTTTGGCCGGCGCCTACTCCTCCACCAAGCTGTCCAGTTTTCTGGACAGCTTCTTCTCCTCTCGTCGGAGCGTTGTTTGGACGACCGTTAGTGCTCCGACAGCGGCTAACATACCGGGGATTTGATCTCCGGTAATCCTCTGAGGTGGAGGACGAAAGATTCGTCAAACGGTTGACGAACACCTCTCCGGAGAAGCGAGTTTTGAGAACTCGTTTTGGATCCGAATTTGGATTCGGATCGTGATCATCTCTCGATCACGTCGTCTTCAACACGAGGCTAGTAACCCGTACGAAGACGAAGCTCGTGACTTAACGAAGTCATCCCGAGGAGCTCGGCGTGGATACGGATAGAGACGATTCTTACGAGGATCGTTCCAGTTGATGCCGTTCCCGCTACACGTCATACGGAAAGTATAACGTAGTTTAATTTCCCTTTATTGCAAATTATAATTTACGGTTATGTCTACACTTGTTGTAATATGCATGTGTGTGTTGTGTGTGTTGTAATAAATATAGATTTATTATTTTTAATTGCTTCCGCTGTGCTCATGTTTACGAAACATGATCGAACACACACACGCCGCGGTGCCGGAAACCCAACAATGGTATCAGAGCCCAGGTTGTGTTTCGACATAATCGTAAAAATGGTTTTGCGATAGTCATAATGTATTTCTGGAAATTTTCTAAATTTTGGAAATTTAGAAGTATTTATGGAAATTTTTCAATTTTGGAAAGTCTAGAAGTATTTATGAAAATCTTCCACTTTTGGAAAGTTGGAAGTATTTATGGAAATCGATATTTTCCATAAATAAAATATTTGATTAGATTTGGAAATTTGTTTCCTAATTTAATCATGATTTGATTTGGGAAATCAAATCTTAAAATATTTTATTTCCATAAGTAGTTTTAATGATTTAGGAAATTGGTTTCCTAAATAGATTTTCCTTAATCAAATAATTTCATGAATAAAATATGTGATTAGATTTGGAAATTTGTTTCCTAATTTAATTATGATTTGATTTGGAGAATCAAATCTTAAACATATTTTATTTCCATAAATAGTTATGACATATAAGGAAATATATACATGACATAATTGTATGCCATGTAATTGCATTAGATGCATAACATTATGTCATGCGTGTCGTGACATGTAGATGTATGCCATGTATGCCATGCCATGTAGATAATAGTTATTTGCATGCAAAGAGGATGAGACATAAAAACCCTTAAACAATATTAAGGCCTACACCTTCCATTAATATGGTTAGAACCAGAGTTCCGTTTCTTGTTTGGGTTGTTGGACTCTCTCCAAGCCCGGCTCGAACCCGAATATGTTCAAACCATGGAATAGTTTAATACTAATATGGTAAGAGTCAGAGGTCAATCGTTAGTTTTGGTTGTTGGACTCTCTCCAAGCTGGGATAATTGGTTGAATGCGCTCTAACCATATTAAAATTATGTCCCGATTAATGGGTTGGCTTTAACCTGGAGCATCGGCTTGTTGGACTCTCTCCAAGGTCGATGTAAAGGGAGGTGAAGTTGGGTGCTATGCATATGATGCATACTTGTTAATGTGTTAACAACCCGATGTATGTGTGAACATTCAATTAGTTGATAGCACATTGTGATGGTTGCAAATACGTGATATGCAATCGGTATAGTTGATACCTACCGTCGTAGTTATGAATGACTTGTTGGACTCTCTCCAAGGTTGTTCATAACTATAATGGATATCAGCCCATTCGGAGATGGACCTACGATCTCCCGAAGTGATTTTGGGGTTTTTGAAATTCGAAAAATGAATGAGATTTATAAATGTATATTGATGCATTTTAAAATCATCTTTCTCATATATGCTCGTTTTGTATTTCTAAAATTGATCATGATGTCTTTGAATTTGCGTTCCATTTTGGATTCAAATAAATTGACTGGGCCAAACTTCTTGGACTAGCTTAGAAACTTGAGAATTGTTCTCAAGGTGGAAAAGCTTGCGTATGTCCTCGAAGCGCCTCTTCCCGCCCATCCTAGTGACAATGCAACTCTGGACCAATTGTTGGCCTATCAGAAACATGTGAGTGATTCTGAACAAATGAGTTGCATCATGCTAGCCATGATGGAACCCAAGCTACGAAAACAGCATGAGCATATGGATGCTCATATCGTAGTCCTTCATCTTTGTGAGTTGGTTGATGAGCAAGTGAGATTCGAAAGGTTCGAAGTCTCAAAGCTCCTCTTCACCTCTGAGATGCTAGGAGGTTCATCTGTGGTACTGCTCAATATGCTGAAGACTGTGGAGTCTTCTGAGAAGCATGAGCAGGGGACGGTGTTGTTAGTTGATTCCTCGAAGAAAGGTTCTAAGAGGGAGTCAAAGGAACAACAGAAGGGGAAGAAGAAAAAAGGCTAAAAAGGCAGAACCAGCTCAAAAGGACACTTGCTATCATTATGGCAAGTAGGGCCATTTGCGAAGAAAGTGCAAGATTTATCTTGAGTCCGTGAAGAAGGATAAGGCATCGGATGCCCCATCTTCTTCAGAAATCTTCTTTATTGATTGTCATTCTATTTCCTCAGACACTTGGGTATTTGATACTGGGTGTGGCTCACATATATGTAATGACATACATGGGCTAAGGAATAGAAGAAGACTCGTCAAGGGAGAGTCAAATTTGCGTGTTGGGAATGGAGCAAAGGTTGCTGCAGTCCCCATTGGAACGCATTTATTGAAACTCCCTACAGGACTTGTCTTAGAACTGGACAATTGCTTTTATATTCCTTCGTTGATAAAGAACATCATTTCTATTTCTTGTTTAAATAGAAATGGGTACCATTTGACTTTTAGTAACAATTGTTGTTACATAACTTTAAATGGAGTTCTTTATGGGACTGGAACTTTAAGCAATGGGTTTTATACGTTGGACGTATCCAGTGACATTTGCAATATCGAAGCGAGCAACAAGTGTGCTCAAAAGGATAATCAAATAGACTCCCATATATGGCATTGTCGTCTTGGCCATATAAGCAAGAAACGCATGTCTGAATTACACCGATGTGGAATTTTGGAATCGTTTGAATTGGATTCATACGATACATGCGAATCATGCTTAAAAGGCAAGATGACTAAGTTACCTTTTACTGGAAAAGGTGAATGAGTGGGAGAGTTACTAGGTCTAGTACATACTGATGTATGTGGACCTATGTCAACTCAAGCTTTAGGAGGCTATAGCTACTTCATTACCTTCACCGATGATCACTCACGGTTTGGGTATGTGTTCTTGATGAAACACAAGTCTGAAGCGTTTGAAAGGTTCAAAGAATTCAAAAATGAAGTAGAGAAACAACATGACAAAAGTATTAAAATACTTCGATCGGATCGAGGTGGTGAATACTTAAGTCAAGAGTTTCTTGATTATCTAAGAGACAATGACATATTGTCTCAATGGACTCCGCCCTATACACCACAGCATAATGGTGTATCTGAGAGTCGTAACCGGACCTTGTTGGACATGGTCAGGTCAATGATGAATCATGCAACTCTTCCCAAGTCCTTTTGGGGCTATGCACTTCAGACAGTTGTTTACTTGTTAAACAGAATGCCTACCAAGGTAGTCTCAACTACTCCGTATGAGATATGGAATAGTAAGAAATCTCATGTATCTTACTTGAAGATATGGGGTTGTCCTGCTTATGTGAAGCGGACTGTATCAGACAAACTGGATGCTAAGTCTGATAAATGTCTATTTATTGGATACCCTAAGGAAACAAGGGGTTACCAATTCTATCATCCTGTGGAACAAAAGGTGTTTGTTTCAAGGCATGCTGTGTTTCTAGAGAAAGAGTTTCTCTTGCAAGAAAGCAGTGGGAGTGTCGTCGAGCTTGAGGAGGCTCGAGAGACTCAAATAGACATTGATGAGATACCTGGTGAAGCATTGATGCAACTCATAGTGATGAGCAATCATTTGGACCTTTTTGTAACACCACATCTTCGTAGATCCTGGTAGAACACGCAATATTCACGAGAGATATGGATTTCGTAAAATCGAGCACGTGTTACTCATTGATGATGAGGAGCCTACCAGTTATGAAGAAGTGCTGACAAGTTCAGAAAGGGATAAGTGGCTTGGTGCCATGAAGTCGGAAATGGATTCCATGTACGAAAACCAAGTTTGGAACTTGGTTGACCCACCTGAAGGCATAAAGCCTATAGGGTGCAAGTGGGTTTTCAAGAAGAAAACCGACATGGATGGTAATGTGATTACCTATAAGGCTAGATTGGTGGCGAAAGGATATCGTCAAAAGCAAGGTGTTGATTATGACGAAACCTATTCGCCTGTAGCTATGCTTAAATCCATTCGGATGCTCCTGGCCATAGCAGCTCATTATGATTATGAGATATGGCAGATGGATGTGAAAATAGCTTTCCTTAATGGAAACTTGCTCGAGGACGTGTATATGATACAGCCTGAGGGTTTCACATCGGTTGATAAAACCAAGGTATGCAAGTTGCGACGATCCATTTATGGATTGAAGCAAGCATCCAGGAGCTGGAATATCCGTTTTGATGAGACAATCAAAAAGTTTGATTTCTCTCAAAATCCAGACGAACCTTGTGTGTACAAGAAGGTTAGTGGGAGTGCAGTCGTATTCCTAGTATTGTATGTCGATGACATACTACTTATAGAAAATGATGTTTCAATCTTACAGTCAGTGAAGGTTTGGTTATCCAAGACATTCTCCATGAAAGACCTGGGAGAAGCAACCTACATCCTCGGGATTAAGATCTATAGAGATAGATCGAAACGGTTGCTTGGTCTTTCGCAGTCTACATATATAGACCGAGTGCTAAAGGGGTTTAGCATGTCGGAATCCAAGAAAGGTTTCCTACCCATCAGGCATGGGGTACACCTTTCGAAGTCTATGTGTCCGCGCACAGAAGACGAGAGGATTTGCATGAGTAAGATTCCCTATGCATCCGCAATAGGATCTATCATGTATGCTATGTTTTGTACGAGGCCCGATGTATCGTATGCTCTGAGTGTCACAAGCAGATACCAGTCCGATCCAGGAATGGATCATTGGGTGGCTGTTAAGACGATCCTTAAGTACTTGAGAAGAACTAAGGATGTGTTCCTAATATATGGAGAAGGGTACATGGTGATACGTGGGTATACGGATGTCAGCTCCAGACAGACAAGGATGATTCCATGTCTCAGTCTGGGTATGTATTCACCTAGAATGGAGGCGCAATAAGTTGGAAAGGTTCCAAGCTTGACACTATAGCGGATTCTGCCACCAAGGCAGAATACGTTGCAGCTTTGGAAGCAACAAAGGAAGCGGTTTGGATCAAGAAGTTCATCTATGAACTTGATGTAGTCTCATCAATGATCCAAACATGTGCTTCGCCGCTATCATCTTATCAGAGAGATCATCAGTAGGAACGAAATGCAAATCGAGAAAATTCCCACTGAAAGGAACTTAGCGGATCCTTTGACTAAAGCATTACCTCAAAGTAAGTTTGAGGGTCATGTTAGAGCTTATGGTATTGGATACCGTAGTGATTGGCATTAGGCCAAGTGGGAGTCTGTTAGTAATATATGAGAGATGTCCTAAGGCAATCGCCTTATGTATGAACCATTTATATGATAAATGAAGATTCACTATTTGAGTATACATGTTTTATGTATTTGATTGGATCTTAAACTCATTTACTCAATGTCCACGATACGATTCACAGCATGAGAGAATTTGTGATTGGATCACAACTAGTGAGTATCTCTACATGTGTAATTGTGATGTATCGGAATTATCCCTAGTCGATGAATTGATGGATTTGGACACCATCAATTCTGTCGAGACTAGCACGAGGTATACTCCTTGGTGTATCCAAGCAGCTGATTCTCACTGGCTGGAGACATTGTGATGTCCGGAGTTAATCGTGGATGCTAGTTATGGTAACTAGTTCATTGGAGTGACCAGCCGTAAGACTTCATATGGTTCTCTGCATATATAGATATGTCAATGAAGTTCTTACTGTGGCTTAAGTACGATGTTCCTTTGACTTGCGGTATTCAAGTCATCTTGATCATGGAGACTTATGCTTTGACATCTTAAGCAAACATCTCCGAGGAGATGTGGACCCGGGATGATTGGGTATAAGTCGAAGTGATCGAAGGTGTTTGAATAGCCTATAAAGGATTCACCACTCCTTGCGAGGAGATGTATACCCATGGCCTCTCGCCGGATTGTTACTAAAGTCTTTGGCCAAAGCATTACATGTTTAGAGTAAGGTACTCTTCGATACATGTGGAGTAACTAGAATCCGTAGGACGAGGAAATGATACTTGGGCTAGGTGTGACGTAGTCAGCCTAGTGGGGACTGACACAATAGACCATGTCCTGAACCAAGTGGGTATAAGATGAGTGAAGGGAATGGGGCATGATTAATTCGAGCTCAAGGGTTTTGAAATAGTTCGATCAACTTGATCTTTTGGTTAATTGGGGATCATGATGTACTACTAGGTGCCACTCATGATCGTTCTATAATTAATGGTTAATTATAGACGGCCAACATAAACCGAGAACCTATTTGGTCACACGCACAACGAGTGTAATCCAAAGGATTTAAAACGAGCTTGAGACTGAGATTCTCAGACCGAGAGAAACTATGTTTGGTTGGACCAAACATAAAGCGAGCATGAAATTGTTTCAGTCGCAATGGAAGCGTGGATGGGCCGTGTCTTATGAAGACATAATGGATGGACCAAAATGGTTTGGTTCTAATCCAATGGATGAGAATAAACCAAAGGGTTTGGTTTATATTAAACGAATGAACCAAAGGTTGGTTCGGTTCATTTTAACTTAAAATAAACCATCATGGTTTGGTTTATTTTAACTTATCCTAATGGAGCGGGTTAACGGGCTTTATGGATATGATCCATTAACCATTAAGAGAATTAGTTCTCTATAAAAGAGGGCTTAAGGGATTGTTAAACCCTAACTAATCCAAACCCTAGCCCCCCCTTTAGTTGCCGCCCACTCCTTGGAGGAGTTAATCGGCGCCAACCCTAAAGCTGCCGCCGCCCAGCTTTGTGCCGCCGTCCAAGACCCTTGCCGGCGTCCAAGCTCCAGCCGGTGAACCTCCGGCGACCCTCCGGTGATCTCCTATAGGTTCGGCATCAAGGTGAGCTTTTTCTCTCCTTGTTTTGGCCGGTGCCTACTCCCCCACCAAGCTGTCCAGTTTTCTGGACAGCTTCTTCTCCTCTCGTCGGAGCGTCGTTTGGACGACGGTTAGTGCTCCGACAGCGGCTAACATACCGGGGATTTGATCTCCGGTAATCCTCTGAGGTGGAGGACGAAGGATTCGTCAAACGGTTGACGAACACCTCTCCGGAGAAGCGAGTTTTGAGAACTCGTTTTGGATCCGAATTTGGATTCGGATCGTGATCATCTCTCGATCACGTCATCTTCAACACGAGGCTAGTAACCCGTACGAAGACGAAGCTCGTGACTTAGCGAAGTCATCCCGAGGAGCTCGGCGTGGATACGGATAGAGACGATTCTTACGAGGATCGTTCCGGTTGATGCCGTTCCCGCTACACGTCATACGGAAGGTATAACGTAGTTTAATTTCCCTTTATTGCAAATTATAATTTACGATTATGTCTACACTTGTTATAATATGCATGCGTGTGTTGTGTGTGTTGTAATAAATATAGATTTATTATTTTTAATTGCTTCCGCTGTGCTCATGTTTACGAAACATGATCGAACACACACACGCCGCGGTGCCGGAAACCCAACACCTGCACCAATAATCTCTCCCTTTTTGATCTATGGCAAACCGATTCAAAGTTAAGTAAAATTTAGGCATAAAAAGAATAGTAGTAACAAACATGAGAAAAAATGAGATATAAGTAAGCAAGTGTAACTATGAAGCAAACATGTAGTAAACATGAGTATGAGTAAATAAGCATAAGTATCATCTAGTAAGTATGATTAAACAAGTGTAAGTAAGTATGAATAATAAGTTCTTTTTTCAAATCCTCCCCCTCAAGGTTACCTCCCCCTCGACCTTAGGTAAGTTTGGAAAAATAAACTTAGAGTTAACTTTAGAAGAAACTTTTCTTTTATTAAAAAATACTTTACTCCTTAACTTTGCCCTCTTCTCCCCCTTTTTCCATATATCGAAAAAACTGAAGGGTTATTTTTAAGATAGGGGTGTACTTATAAGATAAGAGATAAGAAATTTCATTAGAAATAGAAGAAATAGGTATAAACATCTAAGCATGTGTCCCTTTTAAGTTCATTAATTTATGTTCTATGAGTTGTAAAGCATCATGGATGTAACTAACGGTGTAGGATTAATTTGAGTTTTTATCCCTCTGCACCAACAATGTTAAACTATTTTTATTTTTGTGAGAAGGTGTATAATTTTGGTAAAGTAAATTTTTGAGATCATTACAAAAGAAATACTTGAATTTTATAATCATAAATACGTTTCCAAAATACCTTGAAGACTCATCAATTTTGAAATGGTTGTTATACCCCTCTTAGTCAATCATGGAACCTAGAGAGTTTAGGGGTCTAAACTTGACCTAAAGAATTGCATATCTGGTATTGTCCAACCAAATATGATAACTATATGTTAAATGCAACAATCAAGAAAATAAGTATTCTTATAGGTTTTGAAAATATTTCGAAAATTATGCTATTGGTATTTTAATTGTCCTTAACATCTCACCCAATTTATGTGTCTCAAAGCATTTTCACCTTATGTGTTTTTGTGAGATGTGTTCAATTTTTACTTAGTTAATTTTAGTGAGTTGAAGATAATCAACCTTGGGTTAGATTCAGATTTAACCTTTAGATCGTTAAGTAAATTTAAAAAAAAATGGCTTCTAGGTCGTGGCGAGGCACAGAGGCCTTCTTTGATCGGAACAACGACCACTTTCTTAGACAAAGCCAATTTCAAGAAAATGTTCACTTAAGTCACTTAGGGTTACTTTCTGGTCTAGCTAGTTTAGGATGTGGTGAGGTAGCTTCAGCTAGTTCAACTTAGCCAAGTGCACCAAGCTAGATATGCCTTATCTAACTCGGATACACAAGACCTTATTTCTCTAACGTACTATCATCTCGTTGGGTCCTGATTGTTGGGAGTATGGGGAATACAATCAAAGTCCCACATTGGTAAGACATGGAAAAGATCATGTGCTTATAAGAAAAAAGATATCTCCATTGGTATGAGGCCTTTTGGGTAAAGCCCAAAAATAAAACCATGAGGGCTTAGGCCCAAAGTGGACAATATCATACCATTGTGGAGATATGTGGATCTTATATGCACTAACAATTGGTATCAGAGCCATGGTCCATGTCAAGCCATGAACCTCGAACGAAGAAAGTTGAGCTCTCACGTCCGGATCAAGAGAACCAGACATCAGGAAGGAAGTCTAGTTGGGTCGGGGGGACCGAACAACTGGCAGGAAGTCCTGGTGGGTTGAAGATCGGACATCAAGCAGAGAAAATCCTTCGAGGAGGGATAGGCTTGAGGGGGGGCCCAATGTGGTCCTTCGTTTGAGGGGGGGATTGTTGGGAGTATGGGGAATACAATCAAAGTCCCACATTGGTAAGACATGGAAAAGATCATGTGCTTATAAGAAAAAAGATATCTCCATTGGTATGAGGCCTTTTGGGTAAAGCCCAAAAATAAAACCATGAGGGCTTAGGCCCAAAGTGGACAATATCATACCATTGTGGAGATATGTGGATCTTATATGCACTAACACTGATACTATGTTATCAAGGTTGACTAACTATTGATCCAATCTAACCATTCTAGAAATAAAAAGAGAGACTAAGCATGTCAAGTTTCACTAAATGATCAGGTACACGATTTTAGTATTAGCTCCTCCTAGACCATTGAACCAATACGGTTTATCCACATTGTGGACTTGATCCTTGGGAATCCAATACTTAGTAGTACTTATATGTGAATTTAACAAAATCTTAGGGACCTATGCCTGGACTCTTTGATAACTACGATTGACAATTGACATGTAGGATTTTGTTTGTAGTCGTTGTCCTAAATCCGAGTCCGACTTTGTTGTACAAATCCCTTTGAGTTCCAAGGAGTCGGTCAAGACCCTTGGATCCCAATGTGAACTTTTCCAACCCAGTATTGAGCTCTTGAACTTGTCCTTTCAAGAGAGAATTCTCTTCCTCAAGTTTTTTAACTCGAGTTGAGTTTCCCTCATGATCTTGACTAGTCAAAGAGGTTAGGGTGGCCTCATGCTTAAGGAATTTAACCTCCTTAAGCAGGGACTCGACCCTAGACTCGGACTTAGTTAACTTCCTATCTAATAATTTATTTAGATAATATAAATTTTCGATTAATGAATGACTTACCTTGATCTTTTGTTTTGAGTCGGCTTTGAGTCTTGACTCGAATTCGTTATTGGAGTCGGATTCGGAGTTGGATTTGTAGTAAGCTTCAGACTCGGATTCGGACTCCATCGATCTTACTAAGAATGCCAAGTCGTCGCCTTGGTCTCCTTCTTCCTCCCAATTTTCTTGGAATACTTTCTTTGATTGTATTGTACTTCTTTCATTTTTAATCATCCTTTGAACTAGGTTGACTAGTTCGGTCTCCATCTCTTCCTCAGATTGGTAGTCGTCTTCTTCCGGAGGTGGCATGCTCTTTGGTTTTTGTCTTTGACCTGCAACCAATGCTACACCTTTCTCGACCGGAGGCATGTTACTTTGTTCATGTAATTCAAATTATGAAAATAACTCATCTAGCCTAATCTTTGATAAGTCTCTAGATACTTTATAGGCATCAACCATAGATGCCCACAAAGTGGTCCTAGGAAATGCATTTAAAGCGTACCTTATTATGTCCCTATTCTCTACCCTTTTTCTGATTGAGTGTAGTCAATTCATGATGTCTTGGATACATACATGGAGTTGTGTCGCCATCTCGTGATCCTGTATTTTAAAATTAAACAATTTATTTAAGAGAAGGTCCCGTTTGCATACCTTTGTGTAGGTTGTCCCTTCGTGTAGCTCGATGAGCTTGTTCCATAGATCTTTTGCGCTGATGAAAGGCCCGACTTGGTTGAGTTCTTCTTTAGAGATACCACATTGAAGAATTTGTGTAGCCTTTGCATCGGCCTCCACTTGATGCTTCATGGAATTTGTCCACTTGTCGCAGTCCAAGTATTCATCATCTTCATTGGTTGGAAGGGTGAACCCGATCTGGATGACTATCCACATCTCAACTTGGATTTTGAGATAACACTCCATCCGACCCTTCCAATAACAAAAGTCATCTCCATTGTAAAACGGAGGTCGGGCGGTGCTAAACCCCTCGAGATGGGCCATTTGATAAAACCTTGCAAAAAAACACGATAAACACATGAATTGCCAAAACCTTGTCTTGGATTAGTAGTGCAGGATAACAAAAACTTAAATTAAATGAAAAATACAAAAAGAAATAAAACTTTCTCGATCGGTTGTTGCATAAATTCTGAGCACCCCTGCTCTGATACCAATTATTGGATCGGAGAGTCGCTAGAGGGGGTGAATAGCAATCGTAAAAGCTTGTCTGTTCATTTCGATAAAATCAAAGTATTGCAGTGGAAATAGAAATAAAGCTAAAGTAAATAGACACCTTTATTTTTACTTGGTTCACAACCGAAAGGTTGCTACTCCAAGGCCCTGTGATCCTAGACCTCGTACGATGGGACAATCCACTAAAAAGTCTCCACCTCGTTGGAGGTAGGAGATGACGGTTACAAGAAAAAGATAGAGGAAGAGGCAACAAGCCTACCTCTCCTCTTTGTGATAAAATCTTCTATGCAACAAAGGAAAACAAGTAAAATAAGGCAACTTAAATTAAACTACCGACAAAGAGATTGTAAGTTCGGCATCACATCGGCGTTATGATGGCATATTGTTGTCGTTGAACCTTGGCATTGTGGGAGCACTTTGGGAGCAAGAAATTGATGATTCAAAGAGGTGAAATGGCCCTTCTTTTATGGCCCTCCAAACCCTAGCTCATTGAGGTCTAGATTTGGGTCAAAGCTCCTTATCCCTCCATTTTTGGTGGAGCTTATATTGACTTTCTTTGAGATGACAAGTTTGAATAGCAGTAGATTGATGACCCTTAGCAATCGACTAATGGTAGGATCAGTCGACTACCAATAGCCTTCAGTCGACTATTTGCTTGGTCACTCACCTGCAGCAAAGAGTTAGCACATAAATGTAGAGTAATGGACAATACAACGGTCCCTTACCATCCGATCTTGACCTAGACCTTCCCCTGAAAGTCTGAGTTAGATAACTGCCTAAGTTCATCCCTGTACGGAGGACACTACCTCACCATTACTTTGCACTAAGTGCTTACCTATGGTCCTCCTGACCTATCGCTTAGCTTCCGGTTGCCACCGAGGTTCCTTAACTCCAACGAGTTTCTCCTAGTGTCACCCGATCACCACGGTTTCTCATCCCGAGATTCTCCAGGTCTCGCTGATCTATAACTTAGCTTAATAATTTCCTGCACACTCAAACCAACACATGAGATAAAAATAATAGCTTAACTTTAAATATTTTTCATAATCAAAACCTATGTTCGATTATCTGGTGCCCCTACACCAACACTTAATAGTTGTCCAGTCCTTCTGACCCAACTGAACTTCTTGTCAATTGTTCAGTCCTCCTGACCCTACTGGACTTCCTGCCTGGTGTTTGGTTCTCTTAATCTGGACATGGGAGCTCTACTTCCTTCGTTCGAGTTGCATGGCTTGACATGGACCATGGCTTTGATACCAATTGTTAGTGCCTATAAGATTCACATATCGCCATAATAGTATGATATAGTTCACTTTGGGCATAAACCCTCATGGTTTTATTTTTGGGCTTTATCCAAAAGGCCTCATACCAATGGAGATATCTTTTCATCTTATAATAACATGATCTTTTCCATGTCTTACCAATGTAGGACATGGAAAAGATGCCAACAACAAAGGTGGAGAAACCTTCTTTACAATGAACACTCTTCTTCTTATAAGATGATTGAGATGTGCTTAGGAAGAAGAGATTTGGAGCTTAGAGATTAAGGAGAAGGCTTGGGGGCTTAAGGAGCAAGAATTTCGTGTAAGAACATTAACATCCTCAAGTGCACAAGCTTCCCCATTTATATAGAATCGGGCATTTGCCCATTTTTGTCCATTGAGTGTTTCACCAGTCGACTAGTGCCACTATTGACCACATCCAATGACTTCTGACGAAACCTGATCATGATCGTCACCACTCAACGACCACCTGATCAGTCGACCTCTCATAATAGTAGTCGACTGCCCAAGCCAATAGTCGACTCAAAAAGCTTCTGTGCTCTTCTTCACTTAAACCAGTCGACTGCTAAACCCTAGCAGTCGACTACCATAGACCAGTTGATGTGTGCAAATCATATAAGATTTTAGGAGTATTTTTAGCACACATCTCATAGTATTTCATACTTGTTTCATGCATATTTTCCTTATTTTGTACTTATTTACTATTTTCTAGTTCGGAGATATGCTTTTGCTATTTTTATGTCTAGAGAGGTATTTTGGAGGCAAAATGGCACGATAAATGGAGTTCAAGAAAAGCAAGCATGCTTTGTGTTGGTGCAATAGGCCCAGGTCACGATTGACCGGACTTGAGTTTGACTCAAACTGTTTTTTGATGTTAGACAAAACGTACATGGAGTTGGCATGGGAAGACCAAGTGGGTAGCCTTGGCAACGTAAGTCCAAGTGTGTAGCCTTGGCAGTGAAAGTCCAACAAGGGTTGGCAAGGGAAAGTCCAAGCTTGAGTCTTGGCATTTGGGTAGCTTAATAAAGTATTGACAAGTTCAATGTCTCATGGTTTGGGTCTTGATGTGAGCGAAACATATAGGGTTTTAGAAGTAGTTTTCGCTCACATCTCATTTCATTGTTTGTTTGTTTCATTCATATTCTACTTTATTTTGCATGCATTTCCTGTTTTATGGTTCGGAGATCTGCTCTTTATACTTTTGTGTGCAGGAAAGCATTCCATGGGGAAAATGATGCGCTTTCGGAGCATAAAGGAGACATTTGGCAGCTGGACACAGAGTGGGACATGGCCTAGGTGTGTGGCTACACACGGCTGTGTCCAGGGTTCGAAAATGGCCTCCACAACCTTACACATGACCTGGTCGTGTGTTTTCACACGGCCGTGTGGCGGCCAACAAACTTGACACGACCAGAGGTTTTTCCAGATTTCATGAGGATCCGGCATGATGTCTATATAAGGAAAGCTATGGCCAAACCCTAGGAGGAGGCCCGACAGTCGGGACGGCACACCGGTGCCCTAAAAAGCATCAAAACTTGCAATAGGGAGGAAGAAAGTTGCCGGAGATCCAAATTCTTCACCTCAACACCAAGGAGAAGAGCACCATCGCATTGTAATCTATATTCTTTCCATGCTTTATCTTGTATTTATAAATTCTACAATGCCTTGTGTTTCTTTTCTCATATTCATGGAGTATATTCTCTGATTCTAGGACTAAGGAGTAGTTTGTGTTGTGTTAGAACATGTTGGTTCAAATATCTTTTCGTTCTTGAATTTATATTTTCAATTGGCGTTTAGTTTAGATCTATAGCTATTGTTTTGGTTTTCTAGTCACTGTTCTTAGCCGATACGAGGGGTGACATCCCTTGTATCAAAGATTTAGGCGAATTAAGGAGGAACCTAGGGGTTGGCCTCATCGCCGATAACCGTGGGTAAAAGGATGCGATAGAGTAGGAAACACGACCTGTTTCTGACTCATCGCAGGGATCAATTCAGCATCCTCGTACCGACTATCCCGTCCTAATGCCAGGGGTCGACCTGGTATGGCAGAGGTAGCTTTTGATAGATGCAAAGGCTCATCGGGGGAGTGTATGATGTCCCTTCGACAAAACCATAGTTAGAAACCTAGACAAAACTCAATTGACAATGTGTTCTGCGACACATAAACGAAACCGAAATCCTAGAATCCCATCTAAAGACTCATAGCAACCCTTCTCTTCCTTCGTGTGACACCATATTGAGTTCGAACCACCGACAACCTCCTAAGCTCAACCATTAGAACTGAATTCTGAACAACAACGTCCACTGAATAGATCGATACTCAAATCTCATTCCCTATGGGATCGATAAATCTTTTTATTACTTGATGACATCTGTGCACTTGTGGGAGTTGAGTGCGAGTGCACGCTTCGAGTCCTCGACGGTCTCCATCGCGAGATTTGAGTTCACATTCGCGTGCATCATGTTTTTGGCACCGTTGTCGGGGACTGATTGATTCTATATCAAATCAAAAGTGGAGAGTTAGATCGGACTTAGGCTAGATTTATTTTCTTATTTTATTTTATATTATTTCAGTTTTATTTCATTTTAGATTTTTTCGTATTCAATTTTCAGTTTAGATTAATTACATCTTTCTTTATTTTAGTTTTTAGTAGTGCTCAAGTTAAAAAAAAAAAGGAGAATCTTGGCAACTCACTATTGTTGCTCTTTTCTTATTTATAATTTCCTACATACAACAATGCATGATTTTACTCATGATTATGGTCAATTTAATGTTCTTAGTTTTGGTAACATTTATTGTGAGCACTGTGGTGAAACATGGCATACCATTAACGATTGTCCGAATATATTCGAACATTCACAATTTGAACAAGAAGATGTCACCTACAATTACAACCAGTGGGCACAAGATGATTCGTATTTATATAGTTATGACCCTAGTTACTTAAACCCTCAATACTATCCGCCTAAATCCCGACTTGAGCAGATGATGGAAGATTTCATTCAAATGCAATAAGTGGCGAATGATGAATTCCGACGGCGGCATTCACAGACAAAGACTCAATATTGATTCCCAAGCGAGAACGAGTGCTATGAATCGCCAAGAGAATTTTATCCAGAACCAACATGTTGGGTTTCCGGCACCGCGGCGAGTGTGTGTTCGAACATGGTTTGTAAACATGTGGGCAACGGAAGAAATAAAAAACAATAAATCTAATTTATTATAACACACACACCACACATGAATAGTACAACATGTGTAGACATAATCATAGTTTCAAATTTTGCAATAAAAGAAAATTACTCTACGTATACCTGACGTATCACGTGTAGCGGGAAAGACATCAACCAAAGCGACTTGCTAGAATCACCTCTATCCATATCCATGCCCAGTATCATCGGGATGACTTCACAAAGCCACGAGCCTCGTCTTCATATGAGTCACTAGCCTCGTGTTGAAGACGATGTGATCGAGAGAAGATCACAATCCGAATCAAAATTCGGATTCAAAAATGAGTCCCTAAAACTCACTTCTCCGGAGAGGTATTCGTCAACAATTTGACGAATCTTTCATCCTCCACCTATGAGGATTGTCGGAGATTGAATCCCCGGTAAAGTAGCCACTATCAGAGCTTCAAACATCGTCCAAACGATGCTCCGACACACAAGGAAACAAGCTGTCCAGAAAACTGGACAGCTTGGTGGAGGAGTTGCGCTGGCCAAAGAGGATGGTCGGCCAACCCTTGGTCGCCGGAACCAAGGTGAGTTGCCGGAGGGTCGCCGGAGGATCGCCTACAGGAGCTTGGACGCCGGCAGCAAGGGTGGACGGCGGCAAAAAGCTGAGCGGCGTGGAACCCTTGGGTGGCGGCAAGGAGAAGAGAGAGAGAGGATAGCTAGGTTTTCCAAATCCAAAAGTTATCCATGAAAAACCCTTAAGTCATGTTTTTATAGAGACACATTCTCCTAACGGTTATTGGTTCATAACCAAAATCCGTTAACCCGCTCCAATAACTTAAGTTAAAATAAACCAAACCGTGTTGGTATATTTTAAGTTAAAACGAACCGAACCAACTTTTTGTTCATTCGTTTAAAACAAACCAAACCTCTTTGGTTTATTCCCCACCATTGGGTTAGAACCAAACCAATTTGGTTCAACCATCATATCTTTATAAGACATGACTCATCCACGCTTCCATTGCAACTGAAACGATTTCATGCTCGATCCTTGTTTAGTCCAACCAAACCTAGTATCTCTCGGTCTGAGAATCTTATTCCCAAGCTCATTTTAAATCCTTCGGATTATGCTCGTTGTGCATGTGACCAAATAGGTTCTCGGTTTATATTGGTCGTCTATAATTAACCATTAATTATAGAACAATCGTGAGTGGCACCTACTAGTACATCATGATCCCCAATTAACCGAAAAATCAACGGTTGATCCAGAACCACTTCTGAAACCCTTCAACAGCTACAATGAATCGTGCCTCGTTCCTTTCACGCATATTATACCCACTTTGTTCAGGACATGGTCATAGTGTCAGTCCCCACTAGGCTGACTACGTCACACCTAGCCCAAGTATCATTTCCTCGTCCTACGGATTCTAGTTACTGCACATGTATCCAAGAGTACCTTACTCTAAACATGTAATGCTTTAGCCACAGACTTTAGTAATAATCTGACGAGAGGCCATAGGTATACATCTCCTCGCAAGGAGCGGTGAATCCTTTATAGACTATTCAAACACCTTCGGCCACTTCGACTTTTACCCAATCATCCCGTGTCCACATCTTTTCAGAGATGCTTGCTTAAGATGTCAAAGCATAAGTCTTCATGACCAAGATGACTTGAATACCGCAAGTCAAAGGAACATCGCACTTAAGTTGCAGTAATAACTTCATTGACATATCCATATATGCAAAGAACCATATGAAGTCTTATAGTTGGTCACTCCAATGAACTAGTTACCATAACTAGCATCCACAATTAACTCCAGACATCATAATGTCTTCAGCCAGTGAGAATCAGCTGCTTGGATATACCAAGGAGTATACCTCGTGCTAATATCGACAGAATTGATGATGTCCAAATCCATCAATTCATCGACTAGGGATAATTCCAATACATCACAATTACATATGTAGAGATACTCACTAGTTGTGATCCAATCACAAATTCTCTCATGCTGTGAATCGTATTGCGGACATTCAATAAATGAGTTTAAGATCCAATCAAATACATGAAAACATATATACTCGAATAGTGAATCTTTATTTATCAAATAAATGGTACAACAATAAGGCGATTGCCTTAGGACACCTCTCATATATATTACTAACAAACTCTCACTTGGCCTAATGCCAATCGCTGTGGTATCCAATACCATAAGCTCTAACATGACCCTCAAACTTACTTTGAGGTAATACCTTAGTTAAAGGATCTGCTAAGTTCCTTTCAGTGGAAATTTACTCGATTTGTATTTCCTTCCTACTAATGATCTCTCTGATCAGATGATAGCGGCGAAGCACATTTTTGGATCATTGATGAGACCACTGTTGGTGCAACAATGCCCAAAGCATTTATATATTTTGATGTTTAGATAATCATCTAAGTTAGGCAATGTTTTGTGATCTAATTGTAAACATGTTTAAGTGACAGGAAAATCCAAGTATGAAGACTTGGTAAAAGACAAGTCCAAGTGTGATCTTGGCAAAGAGAAGTCAAAGGAAAGGTCTTGGTCTTTGCAGCGTAAGTCCAAGCATGTAGTCTTGGCTGCGTAAAGTTCAAGCAGTCCTTGGAAAAGAAAGACCAAAGGAAAGTCTTGGCGGCATAAGTCCAAGCATGTAGTCTTGGCAGTGTAAAGTCCAAGCGTACTTTGGCAAAGAAGAAAACCAAAGCATGACGAAACCGAAGGAAGCTTTTGAAGGCAAGCGCATGGATAGAGTCATGGACTCAAAGAAATCCTGGAGGCGCAAGGCTGATGGAGAAGCTAGAAGGTTAAGTCTAGGCTTAGGTTATGTTTTCAAGTATGAATTAGTCATACTTGGGGTGTACCAAATGATCGAACATGGTGTCGGCCCCTTAAAATGCAGATTAGAGGTTGGAAGATGTAGCCCGATCGGGGTTATCCAATGAATCGATGAGAGTCGACTCGTACTCGATCGTCGTGATACATGCCGGGCAATGATCGCCATTATTGGCGCGTGGATCGCCATAAGCGAATGGCGCGTCAGAGCCGATCGCTACGGCTACGAGCGAGACCCGAATCGACATCGCTGGCTGGCCGATCGATAGTCTTCCGTTAGCGATGGCGACGAAATCCCACGAATCCGGCTGTTCAGAAGCCGTTAGAATCGGCGGCAGTCGACTGATGTAAGTCATCAGTCGACTGATGGACCTCCAACGGGAAAAAGAGACTCTTTCCTATATAAAGAGCCCAATGGGAGCAAGAAGGGGCTAATGCTTATATTCTGATCATTCTTCTAAGCTCCCACAAGTTTTCCAAGCTTTCTAAGTGTATTAATCTCCCTCCTCCTCTCAAATCTTCATTGTCATCTTTTGTAAGAAGAGGAGGTCTTTGTAAAGAGAAAGCTTCTTAGTAGAATTGCTTGGGTTGATCCACCTTAAGGATCGTCGTGGAGTAGGAGCGTTATCTCCGAACCACGTAAAGGCCTTGTTAGCATTGTTTTTGTGTTTTTACATATATTATTTGTTCTTGCTTCCGCTAATCATTTTTGTAGAAACCGAAAAGCGCTATTCACCCCCCCCTGTAGCTTCCAAACGATCACTAACAAGTGGTATCAGAGCCCGGATCGCATCGGAAGATCTAACCATCAACCGGAGCATGGCATTTCAAGAGGGATATAGCACGGCAAGGCCTCCGTTTTTCGACGGCAACGACTTCGGCTATTGGAAAGGTAGGATGGAATACTATCTCATGAATGACATAGAAAATTGGTTTAGTATTGTAGATGGATTCGAAAAGCCGGTCGACGAATTCGGAGCACCACTACCGACAAAAGATTTGACAAGAGAGATGGCCAAGAAAGCACAAGAAAATGTAAAAGCAATGACCACACTTCAATGTGGTCTATCCAAGGAGAAACTCTCTAAGGTCGGGCCCTTCAACTCCGCAAAAGAGCTTTGGGAGAAACTCATCGAACTCAACGAAGGATCCAAAGAGACAAGAAGGGCCAAGAGGGATCATTTGATTGGCCAACTCCAAAGCTTCACTATGAAGACAAACGAGACTGTGAGCCAAATGCACGGGCGTTTCAAGGAAGTAGTCAACGGACTACACGTTATAGGTGAAAAGGTCGACAACTGTGACCTTGTAAGGTATGTATTACAAGCTTTCCCTAGGACCACCTTATGGGCCTCAATGGTAGATGCTTATAAGGTCTCTAGGGATCTCTCATTAGTCAAGTTAGATGAACTTTTTTGTGAATTTCAATTACATGAACAAGCTAACACTTCATCCAAAGAGAAGGGTATAGCTCTTTTTGTAGGAAAGAAGGAGAAGAAGAAGAAGGAGAAGAAGGAAGTGTCCTCCTCATCCGAATCCGAGGAAGACTCATCAAGTAGTGAAGATGAGTTATTGGCAAGCGAGGTGGCACATTACGTCAAGAAGTTTGGTGGGAAGTCAAGGAGACTCACCAAGAAGGATGTGAAGAGGATGTTCCAATCCTCAAGAGGTAAATCTTCAAATAATTCAAATTCTTCATCTAATGTAACTTGCTATGGTTGCAATAAGAAAGGGCACATCAAGCCAAATTGCCCAGAACTAAAGAAAAAAGAGGAGAAAGAAAAGAAGCATAAGGAGAAGAAGGAAAAGAAGGAAAAGAAGAAGAAAGAAGCAATGGTGGCACAAACATGGGACACTCTAAGTATAGAGGAGTCTTCCGACAATGAGGAAGTATGTCATGCCACCCGGAACCTAGATCTTATGGCATTAGAGGAAGAAGCCGCGAGCTCAAGCGAGGAGTCCTCTTCATCTTCAAGTGATGAATCATCATCAAGTGATGATGATGAGGTAAACAACTCACCTAAAATAGATTTACTTTATAAGACTATTGCATGTTTACAAAATGCTTTAAATAGATCAAAAATTAGGGTTAAGGATCTAAAATTAGAAATCAAATCACTCAAAAGTGTAGATTCATCATGTTGCAAACAATCTAGTGATATTGATGAATGTACTCTTAGGGATGAAAATGATGAGTTAAGAAAAGAAATAGGTAAATTAAGAGCATGCTTAGAAAAATTCACTAATTGTTCTAAATATCTAGATATGATTATTAAAAATCAAAGGGAAATTTACAATAAGGCCGGATTAGGATATAGACCTAAGGAGAAAGAGGTAGCATTTGCATCCCTTGTTAGTAGAAAAACAATGATTAAAAGCAAGGGGAGAAAGGCATGGGTACCAAAGAAATTCATAATTGATGCTAGTGGTCCTAAGATTTGGGTACCTAAGGATTGTGTTTTTCATGTGACATAGGTAGAAGAACCAAGCTTGTGGATAGTTGATAGTGGGTGCTCAAAGCATATGACCGGGATGAGAGAAAATTCTCCACTATCAACCACACTATCAAAGGAAAATTGTCATTTGGTAATAGCGACAAACTTAAAATTTTAGGAAAGGGCACCATTGAGGTATCTCCCAATCTTGCCATTCATAAAGTTCTATTAGTTAAAAATATGAAATTTAATTTACTTAGTGTAAGTCAATTATGTGATGCAAACTTTGATGTTAAATTTGATTCCTCAAAATGTTTTATAAGACACAAAACTATAAACGATTGCATGTTAGTAGGCTTTAGGAAATCAAATATATATTATGTTGATTTATCCTATGCTACTAATCCTTCCACTAAGTGTCTTATTGCAAAAGAGGAAGAAAGTTGGCTTTGGCATAGGAGGCTAGGACACATAAACATGAAGAATATAGCCAAAATAGCAAAATTGAAGCTATTCAAAGGATTGCCTAGAGTCAAATTTCTCAAGGACAAGATGTGTGATGCTTGCCAAGAAGGGAAACAATCAAAAACATCACACAAAGGTAAAAATTTACTTAGTACCGCTTTACCATTAGAATTACTACATATGGATTTATTTGATTGCCATAGTACCCCATCTATAATTGGTAGTAAATATTGCTTGGTAATAGTAGATGATTTTTCTAGATTTACTTGGGCATTTTTCTTGAAAAATAAAGATGAAACCTTAGGAATAATCATAGGATTTAGCAAAAGAGTAGAAAATGAAAGAAAACTCAAAATCAACCGGATCCGTAGTGATCATGGTGGAGAATTTGAGAATTCTAATTTTTCAAATTTTTTTTTAGAACAAGGGTACAAGCATGAATTTTCTTGTCCTAGAACACCTCAACAAAATGGGGTTGTGGAAAGAAAAAATCGTGTCCTACAAGAAGCGGCTAGGACAATGCTTAATGCATATTCCTTACCTAGCTACTTTTGGGCGGAAGCGGTTAATACCGCTTGCTATATCCAAAATAGGGTATTGATTCATAGGTTTTTAGGAAAAACTCCATTTGAATTGTGGAATGGTACAATTCCAACAATTCATTATTTTAAGGTCTTTGGATGCAAAGTTTATATCTTAAATACCAAAGACAACCTAAGTAAGTTTGAGTCCAAAGCGGATGAAGGAATCCTAGTTGGATACTCATCCACTAGTGTAGGATATAGAGTTTACAATAAAAGGACTCAAAAGATTGAAGAATCTTCAAATGTTCAATTTGATGAAACTTCAAATACATACCCTAGGAAATCCCCTATTGACGATGATATAAATATTGAAAATCAAGAAATTACCAAACAATTTCAAGACTTAAACTTAGGGGGTAATGATCAAGGGGGAGGATTGAATCAAGGGGGAGTAAGGGATGATTCCGATGATGAGCATAGGATTGAGGTTGATCATGATCAAACTCCATCTAACACACCTCCTAGAACCATAAGATTTCATCAAAGTCACCCTTTAGATCAAATTGTGGGTGAATTATCTCAAGGAGTTAGGACTAGATCATTCCATAGGGATCCTACTAGTCATATTGCTCTAATCTCTCAAATTGAGCCCAAAACAATTAAAGATGCATTACTTGATCCGGATTGGATCTTAGCAATGCAAGATGAATTAGCTCAATTTGAAAGGAGTCAACTATGGGAGTTAGTTCCTAGACCAAGTGAAAACACTATTATTACTACAAGATGGGTCTTTAGGAACAAACTAGATGACCAAGGGAATATCACTAGAAATAAAGCATGATTAGTTACAAGGGGTTTTAATCAAGTTGAAGGACTTGATTATGATGAAACATATGCCCCGGTTGCTAGGTTAGAGTCCATTAGAATACTTTTAGCATATGCCTCCTATATGGGTTTCAAACTCCATCAAATGGATGTCAAATCGGCATTTCTAAATGGGTTTATTAAGGAAGAGGTGTATGTAGAACAACCTCCCAGGTTTGAAAATATGGACTACCCAAACCATGTATACAAGCTTAGGAAAGCCTTATATGGTTTGAAACAAGCTCCCCGGGATTGGTATGAAAGATTGTCATCTTTCCTAATCTCTAAGGATTTCAAAAGGGGTAGTATAGATCAAACTCTCTTTATAAAGTCAACATCTAAGGACATCTTTGTAGCCCAAGTGTATGTTGATGACATTATCTTTGGGTCAACAAATGATGAACTTCTTCAAAACTTCATTCAAAATATGGAAAAAGAGTTTGAGATGAGTCTAGTTGGAGAATTAAATTTCTTTCTAGGATTGCAAGTTAAACAAACAAGTGAAGGAATTTACATTTATCAAACCAAATATGCTAAGGAAATGATTAAGAAATTTGGTTTGGAAAATGCTAAGGTAGTGTCAACTCCAATGGCAACCAATACTAAAATAGATAGTGATAGTGAAGGAAAACAAATAGATCTTACCCTTTATAGGAGCATGATTGGTAGCCTCTTGTATTTAGCCGCTAGTAGACCCGACATATTATTTGCGGTTGGTATGTGTGATAGGTATCAATCATGTGCTAAGGAATCTCATTTAGTTGCCAAGAGAATTTTAAGATATGTTAAAGGCACACTAAATGTAGGTCTATGGTACCCTAGGACTAGGTCTTTTGATTTGGTTGGGTACACCGATTCCGATTATGCCGGTTGCAAATTGGATCGGAAGAGTACTAGTGGTGGATGTCAATTCCTTGGGTCCTCCCTAGTGAGTTGGAGTAGTAGGAAGCAACCTTGTCTTGCTTTATCCACCACCGAGGCCGAATATGTGGCTATGGGTGGTTGTGTAGCTCAATTATTATGGATGAAACATACCTTAGAAGATTATGAGCTATCTTACTCCAACATGAAAGTATTTTGTGATAATGTGAGCACCATTAACTTGACCAAGAATCCAGTGCATCACTCTAGGACTAAGCACATTGAAGTAAAACATCACTTCATTAGAGACCATGTGGCTAAGGGGGACATTGAGCTTAATTACATTGAATCTAAGTCCAACCTAGCCGACATCTTTACCAAGCCTCTCCCCGAAATAGATTTTTCATCACTTAGGAGAGAACTTGGAATGTGCTTTGTAGAATAGAAATGTAGGTTTGCATGATCCTATAGAAATACTAGGATTTATACCTTTAACCATCTCACAAAATACTTAGGAAACCATGATTTTTGTATTGAGCCACCTAGACAACATGTGAGATGTTAGGAAGATGCACTTGGATCATCATGCTTGTTATGATGCATTACTATGAACCAAAGTGTCATCTAGAGACATTAATCCTTCATTGGACCAATCATTGGGAAGGCCTATGTACAATTAATGTGCATATAGCTCCAAGAATATGATTGTTAATGTCAAATAAAATAAAATTTAAACTATGTCTATCAAATCTTGAGAAACAATTTCCTATTGATAAGCCAAAGTGATACAAAGTTTTGCAAAAATATCATAACTTTTGCAAAATCTCAAGATTGTGTCAATATCAAAATCTAGAGGTGATATAATTTTAAAATAATTTTTCCTTGATAGGAAATGTTCTAAAAATATTACCCACAAAATTTCGTGATTTTTTGATCTTTATTGAATTAATTATGAATTTTTTAATCTGGCCGAAAAGGCTATCAGACTGATATCAGTCGACTGGTACCTGACGCCAGTTCGACTGATATGATGATATCGAACCGGGCTTATCTTCGCATCGCTGATCGCCATTTATGGCAATGACCGACGCAAGCATGTAATTGTTCAGATACGATCGGGTCGGGATCGATGTCATCGTCGATTCGACCGCCATTTATGGTGATCGTCGACGACGATACGTAATCATTCGTATCGCATCACTGTTCGATTTCATCCCCATCGAGTTTGATCGCCGACTAACGGCAATCGACTGATGTCGCATTTTTAGGGCTTTCCACCGGTTCGACTCGTCAAACCATTCCGATTTTCTCTCCTCTTCCTCTTCTGACGAACCTCCACCATGTCGTTTGGCCGTTCTCCTCGCTTCACCGTCTTCCAGTGCTCCCATTTGGAGTGCTCTCCAACTCGAGGACCTTCTCTTGTCACTCCGTTCACGCTCTAGTTTCCAGTCACTCGGCTAGGGTTCCGTGGTCCAGCACTGCTCTTTGTTCACCATGCCGCCTAGGTATATTTTCATTCCTGATCAAGGTTTGTTTGTTCCTATGATTGTATTTCACTAACCCATGCTTGTCTTGTTGTCTCTGTCCATGCATCATCAACCTACATTGTGCATATTTTTTTTTTGTGTGTTGTCTTTTCACACATTTAGACTTAAGCACTTTGCTACTAAGCGTACTCGGGCACCTCCGACCAACGAGGGCCCGTCAAACCCTCGACCCCCTGTCGATCCTCGATTTCTAAACCCCGCACTTGAAAGTGCTTTCAATAAAAACAAATTCCAACTTATTCCACCTAGATCAATAGATCCCAATTTTCTTAAAGACTACTGTTTTGACATTGTTCAAATCATTCAACATTACAAACTTGAGTCTTTAGTCTTCTGTGAACATCATGTTAATATCACTCTTCTCTCTGAATTTTTCAACAACCTACGACCGGCTGGAGATGGGAGATACCGGACTCGCGTTGCTCAGCGCGATCTGGATTTCAGTCCCCAGATCTGGACTGATTTTCTCGGTTGTCTCTCTTCCGAGAATGATTTCATCTTATATCCATCTTGGAGTGAACCTCTTCCACCTCCTTTTGAGGAGATTTCTTTGGATTCCCTTCACACTACTTTCTATCATTCTCCTCGACCTTTGAACACTAATCTATTTCAATCACAAGAACTTTCTGCCTCTGACAATGTCCTTTATAATGTCATTGCTCATTATCTTCTCCCTATAGTTACTCGTGGTTTAGCTTTGGTTCGCCCTCCACACTTACTTCTCATGCATCTCTTTCGTTCATACTTAGACATCAATATTGGCCTCAATACCTTCCATTGCATCACTCATTTCATAAGGCCAAACAATGGGAAGGTTCATATTCCTTTTGGAAATGTCCTTACTCAATGGCTCAGCTCCGTAGGCATTGATGTCAATATAGGAGTCATTAAAGTCATGAATAGAAAATATGATCAGATGACTCGACGGAGTTTCTCCTTGGCGGGCCTGAAGGCCGACAGAGGATCCATTTTCTGGGACCCAGCCCGACGGCTAGCAGGTGGCGCTCCGGCATCAGAGGATGCCGCTGCGGAAGGAGTTGTTGAAGGTGTTGCTGAGGGTGTTCCGAGTGGCGATCGAGGAGAGCTGCGCAGCGATCTTGTTATGCGGATCCATCCTTCGTTGCCCGTTTCGATGCTTTTGCGGAGCGGGTAGACACACGCTTTGAGGAGCTACGCTTAGAGCATCAGGAGCTTCGCCGAGAGCATCAGGAGCTCCTCTCCCTCGTGAGAGGGGTGCATCTGCAGTAGCAGGACATCTTGACGATTCTCCGCCCTGCTGCACCTGGACACCCACCTCACGATGGATCGTCCTCTGCACCGATGGATGCCGAGGACGACGATCGTTAGCTTGCTTGTTTTTTTTGTTTTTCTTTTTGGTCGTATGTACGGCATAAACTCCTACTTGTGTCATAACTTTTGATTAATGAAATGAAATTGTGTCCTTGTTTTAATTCATTACTATTAGTGTCTACAACTTATTATTTGTCAAGTTTAGAAGTTGAGCATATAGTACGAAGTTATGAATATTGATACGATACAATTACACTTTTTGTGTCATAATTTTGTTATTTTGAATATCGTATCAATCCATTAATCTGATGAGCATATTTTTCGTCTAATATTTTTCATATGTTGTATTAGTCGAATAAAATGTGTATGACGAGTTTCGTGATTTTTGGACACCCACGGAATTTTCTACGCATTTTCAAACCTTGACTGAAAAATTCGATTTTCGCTTTTATGCGATATCGATCATCGTTATTGGCGATCGAATGCCAAGGCGATAGCTTGATCGATGTCTATTCCAAATCGAACCGGTGACATCGCTTTTGGAATAGAAAACGATTTTTCATCGGTTAAAAGGTTCAATTTTGGACATTATATGATTTCCACAGTATATACATGATAACTTGTATGGAAAGACGGATTTTCTTGGTGCACTGGTTTAGGGGGAGCTACATCCCTAATTTCTATAATTGTTGGTGCAAGGCTATGACATATTTGCTTATTCTATTGCTTATGCCTTGCTTCACATGTTATTTCCCCATCATGAAACATGTCTTGGATTTAGGGGGAGCTTCATATCAATTTTATACCTTTGTTCAAAGATATGTCAATTCTTCCTGCACTTATTGGATTAATTTTTCTCTTTTTGTTGTATGTCAAAGGGGGAGAAGGGTTATTTAAGTTAGAATTCATATTGAAATATGTTTATATGTATGTGTTAAGTTAGAATTCATATTGAAATATGTTTATATGTATGTGTTAAAGACCTAACTTAAATGATTGCCAAACATCAAAAAGGGGGAGATTGTTGGTGCAACAATGCCCCAAGCATTTATATATTTTGATGTTTGGATAATCATCTAAGTTAGGCAATGTTTTGTGATCTAATTGTAAACATGTTTAAGTGACAGGAAAATCCAAGTATGAAGACTTGGTAAAAGACAAGTCCAAGTGTGATATTGGCAAAGAGAAGTCAAAGGAAAGGTCTTGGTCTTGGCAGCGTAAGTCCAAGCATGTAGTCTTGGTTGCGTAAAGTCCAAGCAGTCCTTGGAAAAGAAAGACCAAAGGAAAGTCTTGGCGGCATAAGTCCAAGCATGTAGTCTTAGGCGTAAAGTCCAAGCGTGCATTTGGCAAAGAAGAAAACCAAAGCATGACGAAACCGAAGGAAGCTTTTGAAGGCAAGCGCATGGATGGAGTCATGGACTCAAAGAAATCCTGGAGGCGCAAGGCTGATGGAGAAGCTAGAAGGTTAAGTCTAGGCTTAGGTTATGTTTTCAAGTAGGAATTAGTCATACTTGGGGTGTGCGATCGAACATGGTGTCACCGAATCGCCCTTAAAATGCAAAGATTAGAGGTTGGAAGATCTGCGTGATCGTGGGGTTATCCGAACCGATGAGAGTCGACTGCACTGATCGCCGCAGATACAAGCCGGGCGATCGCCATTATTGGCGCTGATCGCCATAAATATGGCTCGGAGCCGATCGCGCCGGCTACGGCAGATTACCGAATCGATATCGCCGGGCCGATCGATAGTCTTCCTCATGGCGATGACGCATCGCAAATCCCGCGAATCCGCTCGTTCGGCCGTTAGAATCGGGCGGTGATCGATGTAAGTCATCAGTCGACTGATGGACCTCCAACGGGAAAAAGAGACTCTTTCCTATATAAAGAGCCCAAGGGGAGCAAGAAGGGGCTAATGCTTATATTCTGATCATTCTTCTAAGCTCCCACAAGTTTTCCAAGCTTTCTAAGTGTATTAATCTCCCTCCTCCTCTCAAATCTTCATTGTCATCTTTTGTAAGAAGAGGAGGTCTTTGTAAAGAGAAAGCTTCTTAGTGGAATTGCTTGGGTTGATCCACCTTAAGGATCGCCGTGGAGTAGGAGCGTTATCTCCGAACCACGTAAAGGCCTTGTTAGCATTGTTTTTGTGTTTTTACATATATTATTTGTGCTTGCTTCTGCTAATCATTTTTGTAGAAACCGAAAAGCGCTATTCACCCCCCCCTCTAGCTTCCAAACGATCACTAACAACCACATTATGTTCAGAGATGAACTTCTTGAACCAAACCGCTTCCTTTGCTGCTTCCGAAGCTGCAATGTATTCTACCTTAGTGGTAGAATCTACTATAGTGTCAAGCTTGGAACCTTTCCAACTTAATGCGCCTCCATTCCAAGTGAATACATACCCAGACTAAGACTTGGAATCATCCTTGTCTATCTAGAAGTTGGCATCTGTATACCCACGTATCACCATGTACCCTTCTCCATATATTAGGAACGCATCCTTAGTTCTTCTCAAGTACTTAAGGATCGTCTTAATAGTCACCCAATGATCCATTCATGGATCAGACTGGTATCTACTCATGACACTCAGAGCATACGATTCATCGAGCCTCGTACATAACATAGCATACATGATAGATCCTATTGCGGATGCATAGGGAATCTTACTCATGCAAATCCTCTCTTCTTCTGTGCGCGGACACATACACTTCGAAAGGTGTATCCCATACCTGATGGGAAGGTAACCTTTCTTAGATTCCGACATGCTAAACCTCTTTAGCACTCGGTCTATATATGTAGACTACTAAAGACCAAGCAATCGTTTCGATCAATCCCTATAGATCTTAATTTCGATGATGTTGAAGAGCAGAAACTTCACTTCCCACTTTTCAACTCGGTCGCTTGTTCATGGAAATCCCGTCTACGTCCCCGGATAAAAAAATTTATCCTTGACAAAGATGGATTACCCAAGAAACCATTCCATCGTCGTGCTATTCAATTAGAGTGGTCACTTGAACAAACTTGTTGTTCAAGCAACCTACCTCTATTCTTCGAATAGCCGCGGAATAGACGATGTGCCGATTTTTGTGTTTTTATTCGGGGTCCAAGTAAATTAGCCACATAACACAACATACAACATGCATAGAATAAGAAAAGATTCATAAACAAGCATTATACCTCTCGATCTTCTATTATATTTCCTTCTTCATTTTGGACGTCGTGTCGGCGACGATCTTCCAAAAGTCGAAGCCTCCTAGAAGACGTTCTTCCTTTCCTTGCTCGCTCCAAACAAAGGGAAGAATGAAACGAAACTCTTTCCTATCTAGGACCGGCCAACAAGTCAAGAGACTTGATGTAGCCGTCGGCCAAGGAATAGATGAAGAAGATGGAGGGGCGCCGACCAAGAGCTCCTAGGGAAGAACCCTAACCCTAGTCACCGCCAGCAAAGGATGGAGAAAAGAAGAGGATGAACACCGGCCACGGTTGAGAAGAGGAAGAAGGGCATCGGCCAAAACCCTAGGAAGAAGAGAAAGCCTTGCCGCCCAAGGATTCTCCAAACCCTAGCCACCCAATGCCTCTCCAAGCCCAAGCCGCCCAAACCCTAATCTCCCTTCAATGCTCTTGCCGCCAACCCCTTAAGCCTCCTTTAATAGAGCTAGGCTTAAGCCTCCTTTTAATCTCAACCGTCAAATCTAGGGATTTAATCTCAACCGTTGGATCTAGAGATTTAATCTCAACCGTCGGATCTAGAGATTTAATCTCCACCGTCGGATCTAAAGATTTAATCTCCACCGTCGGATCTAGAGATTTAATCTCCACCATCGGATCTAGAGTTTCATTTTCCATCATCGGATCTAGGCTCCATGAGGGTTTTAATAGGCTACAATAGGAACCATGAGGAGGAGTTTGATCTTGGCCACCCAATGGATCAAGTTCACATAAAGTCCGATCCATTAATGATAATCCATTTCACTAGAGGATTATCATTGATCTACCTCACAAACCCCCATAAGTTAATATGGACACCATATATTATTTGTAAATTTATCTCCCCGTGTTTAAGATCTCAAATATCCGTCAATTAATTAATTTACTGATAATTAATTAATCAACATTTAACTCCATGAGTAGTACCACTCAACCTTATCATCATGCCGGACCAAGTCCACCTGCAGGGTTTACATGACGAACCTTATGAGCTCCTCAAGGGGACATCATCATCCTAATATATAGGAAACGGTTTCCTCCTATAATCAACAGCACACCATATAAATAATATCATTTCCTAACTTACCGAGCCTATTGATTTACTCTATAAATCTCGCCCATTGGTAAATCAAAGAAATAAATACTAAGTATATGTGTCCGTTATTATATCAGAATTAAGAGCATGTACAACATAATATCCGAGGTCCGATTCAATTATGTAGTCAACAATAAATCGAATCACTTCTAAGTCGGTCCTGCTCAATACACACAAAGTGTACTAGTGTGATTCTATGGTTAAGATAAACCAATACCAAATCACACTACAACCATTCCAATAGTTTGTCCATAACCATCTCAGTTGTGAGCCTTACTTATACTTTACAATGATTTGATAACATGATTTCCCATGTGACACTACACACCATGTTATCTACAATGTAATGTATTAGATGATATGCATAACCATATTCAAACAATGATCATGTGATTCTTATTTCAAAATTAAAGATGTTCATACAAAAGATAGACTTTTCAATATACATCCCAATAATCTCCCACTTATACTAAAAGACTATGTTGTCCTCATACTGCCATACATCTGATTCTCATTCCCTCCACATGCTTATCAAAAGCTCTCGCTGGAAGGGCCTTAGTGAAAGGATCTGCCAGGTTATCCTCTGATGCAATCTTGGCCACAAGAACTTCTCCTCGCTTTACGATTTCTCGTATCAGGTGGTACTTGCGCTCTATGTGTTTACTTGCCTTATGGGCTCGTGGTTCTTTCGTGTTTGCAACTGCACCACTATTATCACAATAAATTATGATAGTTCTGGGCAAACGAGGAATCACATCCAAGTACATTAAGAAGTTCCTGAGTCATACAGCTTCTTTGGCCGCCTCAGAGACTGCCACATACACAGCTTCCATGGTAGAGTCCGCCATGCATTTCTGCTTGACACTCCTCCATACAATGGCTCCACCTCCCAAAGTAAACACAAAACCTGAGGTTGACTTACTGTTATCCCTATCTGATTAGAAGTTGGAATCTGTGTAACCTACAGGGAGTAATTGATCTACCTGGTATACCATCATATAATTCCTACTCCTTCTCCGGCACTTCAATATATGCTTTACCGCAGTCTAATGTCCCTATCCTGGATTACTTTGATATCTGCTAACCATGCCCATAGCAGAGCAGATATACATTCTCGTACATAGCATGGCATACATGAGGCTTCCTACTGCCGAAGCATAAGGAACCACCTTCATCTCCTCTATCTCCTTAGATGTTCTAGACACATCTCCTTAGATAAAGGAACTCCATGCTTGAAAGGTAGAAAACCTTTCTTGGAGTTTTGCATGCTAAAACGAAGCTTGCTTCAAGACCTTGAAGCTTCCAAGACCGATTAAGCTTGCTTCAATCCATAAATGGACCGATTAAGCTTGGACACATGATGTTGTTTGCCCTTTGCAATGAATCCTTCTGGTTGCTTCATATAGATATTTTCCTCAAGACTTCCATTAAGGAAAGCTATCTTGACATCCATCTGCCACACCTCATAATCCATATGAGCAGCAATACATAAGAGAATCCGAATAGACTTAAGCATGGCTACCGGCAAAAATGTCTCCTCATAATCGATGTCCTCTTTCTGAGTATACCCCTTCGCAACAAGCCTCGCTTTGAATGTCTCAACCTTCCCGTCTATTCCTCTCTTTCTTTTGTAGATCCACTTGCATCTAATGGTTTTTACACCATTGGGTGGTTCTACTAGCTCCCAAATCTGATTTGAATCCATAGATTCTATCACAGAATTCATCGCACTTTGCCAAGATACTGCATCTTTATTTTGGATCGCCTCATCATATGTCTAGGGTTCAGGTTCATGTTCACCAAGGATCAAATCCGAAGATTCTCCCAAGAACATGAATCTATCAGGCTGTCAAACAACCCTCCTACTACGATGAGGTATTACCTTTGTATCCTCTGTGACACGCGGTACAGTGACTTGTGGTATATCCTCTTGTACCGGTTGTACTGAAGCAGTGACTTCCCCTCTTAATTCCTCCAGAACAATCTTACTCATGGGTTTGTGGTTCATCACATAGTCTTCCTCTATAAATATGGCGTTCGTGCTAACGATCACCCTATGATCTCTAGAACTATAAAACAAACCACCTTTCATTCCTCTAGGATAGCCAACGAACATGCACACTTCTGTACGAGGTTCCAACTTACCAGCATCTGCCTTCAACACATGTGTTGGACCCTCCCATATCCGAATGTCTCAGACTAGGCTTTCGCCCAGTCCACAATTCTGTGGGAGTAGAAGGCACTGATTTAGATGGTACCAAGTTCAGAATATACACTGTCGTATCTAGAGCATATCACCAGAATGAATATGGCACTTAGAATAACTCATCATTGATCTAACCATCTCCATAAGAGTCCTATTCCTTCGCTTTGCTACACCATTTTTGCTGGGGTATGCCAGGTGCAGACAATTGGGATTGAATCCTAGCCTCTGATAAGTAATTCCTAAACTCTCCCAAGAGGTACTCACCACCACGATCAGATCGTAGTGTCTTGATACTTTTACCTTAACGTTTCTCCACATCAGCCTTGAATTCTTTGAACTTGTCAAAGCATTCAGACTTGCGGCGTATCAAGTAAATGTATCCATATCTTGAATAATCGTCTATGAAAGAGAAGAAATATTCAAAACCATCTCTTGTCTGGATAGACATAGGACCACACAAATTAGAATGATCCAACTCCAACACATCTTTGGTTCTATACCCCTTGGCCTTAAAAGGCCTCTTGGTCATTTTACCCTCCAAGCAAGATTCGCAGGTTGGGAAATCTTCCACCACTAATGAACCCAGAGGTCCATCAGCTATCAACCTTTGAATTCTGCTTAGGTTAATATGACCTAGCCTTAGATGCCAAAAATATGTTTGGTTCATCTTCGAAGGTTCTTTTCTCTTATTGGAATTAGAAGAGTTATTTACTTCTATTTGCATCGTGGGAGCTTTTGGTTCGAGAGTATATAAATTTCCTATCAATGCACCAGAACAGATAATCTTCCTATTCCTTTTTATAACAACTCTGTCATTAAAAGAAATAGAATATCCATCCATAAATAATTTAGAAACCGAAATCAAATTCTTTCTAAATAAAGGTACATAAAGGCAATTTTTAAGAACCAAAACTTTATTCCTCTCAAAGATAAATAAACCATCTTCCATCAATCGCTACCTTCAGAGCATCACCCAAGTAGATGGTAATCTCCTTCACCATCTGTTTTCGAACCCTCAAAGTATTGCAGACATGATCATGGATCCCATATCTACACACCGTGCCGTAGATAACACCGCTAAACATGTTTCAACGACTAGACCAAAAGATATACCTTGTTCTACTTCCGCTGAAAGTCCTTCTTCCAAAGATGTCCAAGATGCTTGCAAGTGAAGCACTTGCCTTCTCGGCTTCTTCACTCCTCCCCGAGATCCTCCGCCACCTTGCCCCAAATTGTTTCTTCTTCTTCTTGCCTTCGCTTAGAAGTAGAAACCTTTGGGCAACCATGGTCGCCCGAGCACTCGACGAAATAGCCCTCTGTCCGCTCGAGTTCTCGTAAGCTCCGCCAATGAATACAACCTTTTATTCATGTTGTAGTTCAGGCGAAACTACTCAAAACTCCTAGGTAGAGACTGGAGAATGATATCAACCTGGGTTTTCCCATCAATCTCAGCTCCGAGGACTTCCAGCTCATTCAAATGAGCCATCATCTTGAGAACATGATCCCTCACTGGTGTTCCCTCAATCATAGTGGTCGTCATCAAGTTCCTCATGGCTTCCTGCCTAGCAGCCCGATTCTGGTGTCCAAAATGCTCTTTGAGATTGAGCATCATATCATAAGCAGTGGGCATGGCTTGATGCTGATGTTGCAGTACATTTGACATAGATGCCAAAATGTAACATCGCGCCATCTCATCAGCCTTAATCCACTTCTTATAACTATCCTTCTCCTTTTCCCCAGAATCATCCGCAGGCTTAGGAGGGCACTCTTCGAGGAGTACATATTTGTATTCCTCAGCAGTCAAGACAATATCAAGATTCCTCTTCCAATCAACATAATTGGGTCCAGTAAGTTTATTTTCTTTCAGTATCACAGCAAGCGGGTAGAAAGTCATTTTGAAAAATCTATGAATCACATAGATCAAAACATTGGATTTCAAAAAATTATTGATTCCTCAAACAATAAAATTTTAAAATCAACTAACACCTCAAAACACCGAGAATATCATATACCATGATAGTGTGGACGTATACGAATTCTACATTTGTAAGAGGAGGTTTTAATCATTAATTTTACTATCTTGTCAACCTAACTTTTTGACAAATAAAATTAATAGTTGGTTCCTCTTCGGCCCTACAAATAAAAGCAGTGACTCCTATGGGGAAGATACTCCTATTTGCATCTAAGTGTTCACCGTTACTCGGTACCAAGGCAATTATCTCGGGTTATGTGCCTTCCGATGGGGAAGTACACACGCTCCTTAATAATTTCCTATAACCATATTCAACCCTGTGATCCGCAAATAAACTCATCCGATGGGGAGGAAGACACTCAGAGCCGACGCGCAAGTTTGTTTGCATTACATGTCAAATCGTAATGGAGGTCGTGGGAATTTATAAAAATATCCCTCTCCCACTTAGTAATTTAAAATTGAGGAATTTTCCTAGCCTACGACATGCATATCAAACAAGAAGCAATAAATATAAAAAAAAATATTTTCCAACTATTATGGCTTTTGTCTCTAATATGCCTCCCGTAGTATCGCCATCTTGTCCGCTCCTCCCTTCGCCATGTACAAGCCATCCGGAGATCCGAGCCGAGAATAACTATTTTAATTTACATTCATCGATCCTATACTCTACGAAGGAGTGTACATAAAATCTAGATCGAAAATAAACTAGAATAAAAAGAGTGGCTAAACAATGTCGTACTTAATTATAAAAATTAAATACTAGCCTCGTCAACCCCGAGAATTCAAATAATATTACACACATGCAATCACATACACACATATGACCATAATAGTTGGATCTTATGCCTGCAACCAAAAAGTTAGCCTACGCACATCCTACTATCATCCGACACATATAATATATGAAAAGTGTATAAAATTAACCGAATCCTAAACACACAAAATCGAAAACCGTGGCTTTGATACCACTTGAAGGGCAGAAACTTCGCTTCCCACTTTTCAACTTGGTCGCTTGTTCATGGCAATCCCGTCTACGTCCCCGGATAAAAAAATTTATCCTTGATAAAGATGGATTACCCAAGCAACCGTTCCATCATCGTGCTATTCGATTAGAGTGGTCACTTGAACAAACTTGTTGTTCAAGCAACCTACCTCTATTCTTCGAATAGCCACGAAATAGAGGATGTACGGATCGCCAGTTTTTGTATTTGTATTCGGGGTCCAAGTAAATTAGCCACATAACACAACATATAACATGCATAGAATAAGAAAAGATTCATAAATAAGCATTATACCCCTCGATCTTCTATTGTATGTCCTTCCTCCTTTTGGATGTCTTGTGGGTGACGATCTTCCAAAAGTCGAAGCCTCCTAGAACACGTTCTTCCCTTTCTTGCTCGCTCCGAACAAAGGGAAGAATTAAACGAAACTCTTTCCTATCTAGGACCGGCCACCAAGTCAAGAGACTTGATGTAGCCGCTGGCAAAGGAATAGATGAAGAAGATGGAGTGGGCGCCTACCAAGAGCTCTAAGGGAAGAACCCTAACCCTAGTCACCGCTGGCCAAGGATGGAGAAAAGAAGAGGATGAGCACCAGCCAAGGTTGAGAAGAGGAAGATGGGCGCTGGCCAAAACCCTAGGAAGAAGAGAAAGCCTTGCCGCCCAAGGATTCTCCAAACCCTAGCTGCCCAATGCCTCTCTAAGCCCTAGTCACCCAAACCCTAATCTCCCTTCAATGCTCTTGCCACCCACCCTTTAAGCCTCCTTTTATAGAGCTAGGCTTAAGCCTCCTTTTAATCTCCACCGTTGGATATAGGGATTTAATCTCAACCGTCATATCTAGAGATTTAATCTCAACCGTCGGATCTAAAGATTTAATCTCCACCATCGGATCTAATGATTTAATCTCCACCGTCGGATCTAGAGATTTAATCTCCACCGTCAGATCTAGGGTTTCATTTTCCATCATCGGATCTAGGCTCCATGAGGGTTTTAATAGGCTACAATAGGGACCATGAGGAGGAGTTGGATCTTGGCCACCCAATGGATCAAGCCCACATAAAGTCTGATCTATTAATGATAATCCATTCCACTAGAGGATTATCATTGATCTACCTCACCAACCCCCATAAGTTAATATGGGCTCCATATATTATTTGTACATTTATCTCTCCATGTTTAAGATCTCGAATGTCCGTCAATTAATTAATTTATTGACAATTAATTAATCAACATCTAACTCTATAAGGAGTACCACTCAACCTTATCATCATGCCGGACCAAGTCCACCTCCAGGGTTTACATGATGAACCTTATGAGTTCCTCAAGGGGACATCATCATCCTAATATATAGAACGCAATTTCCTCCTATAATCAACGGCACACCATATAAATAATTTCATTTCCCAACTTATCGAGGCTATTGATTTACTCTATAAATCTCGCCCATTGGTAAATCAAAGAAATAAATACTAAGTATATGTGTCCGTTATTATATCAAGATTAAGAGCATGTACAACATAATATCCGAGGTCCGATTCAATTATGTAGTCAGCAATAAATCGATTCACTTCTAAGTCAGTCCTGCTCAATACACACAAAGTGTACTAGTGTGATTCTATGGTCAAGACAAATCAATACCAAATCATACTACAACCATTCCAATAGTTTGTCCATAACCATCTTAGTTGTGAGCCTTTACTTATACTTTACAAGGAACTGATAACATGATCTCCCATGTGACACTACACACCATGTTATCTACAATGTAATGCATTAGACAATATGCATAACCATATGCAAACAATGATCATGTGATTTTTATTTTAAAATTAAAGATGTTCATATAAAAGATGGACTTTTCAGTATACATCTCAATAGATGTAGGTTGCTTCTCCCAAGTCTTTCATGGAGAATGTCTTGGACAACTAAATCTTAACTGACTGTAAGACTGAAACATCATTTCCTATAAGTAATATGTCATCGACATACAATATTAGGAACACGACTGCACTCCCACAAACCTTCTTGTACACACAAGATTCGTCTGGATTTTGTGAGAAATCAAACTTTTTGATTGTCTCATCAAAATGGATATTCTTGCTCCTGGATGCTTGCTTCAATCCATATATGGACCGTCACAATTTACATACCTTGGTTTTATCAACCGATGTGAAACCCTCAGGCTGTATCATATACACGTCCTCGAGCAGATTTCCATTAAGGAAAACTATTTTCACATCCATCTGCCATATCTCATAACCATAATGAGCCTCTATGGCCAGGAGCATCCGAATGGATTTAAGCATAGCTACAGGCGAATAGGTTTCGTCATAATCAACACTTTATTTTTGACGATATCCTTTCGCCACCAATCTAGCCTTATAGGTAATCACATTACCATCCATGTCGGTTTTCTTCTTGAAAACCCACTTTCACCCTATTGGTTTTATGCCTTCAGGTGGATCAACCAAGTTCCAAACTTGATTTTAATACATGGAATCCATTTCCGACTTCATGGCTTCAAGTCATTTGTCCCTTTCTGAACTTTTCAGAACTTCTTCATAATTGGTAGGCTCCTCATCGTCAATGAGTAACACGTCGTTTGATTCACTTATGAGAAATCCATATCTCTCAAATATGTTTCGTGTCCTACCAGATCTACGAAGATGTGGTGTCACAATAGGTTCAGCCGATGTCTCATCACTATGAGTCATCGGTCGAGGTGCTTGACTAGGTATCTCTTCAATGTCTACTGGAGTCTCTTGAACCTCCTCAAGTTCATCGACACTCCCACTGTTTTCTTGCAAGAGAAACTCTTTCTCTAGAAACACAGCATTTCTTGAAACAAATACCTTTTGTTCCAAGGGATGATAGAATTGGTAACCCCTCGTTTCCTTAGGGTATCCAATAAATAGACATTTATCAGACTTAGCATCCAATTTTTCTGACACAGTTTGCTTCACATAAGCAGAACAACCCCATATCTTCAAGTAAGATAAATGAGGTTTCTTACTAGCCCATTGTTGGGTTTCCGGCACCGCGGCGAGTGTGTGTTCAAACATGTTTCGTAAACATGTGCACAGCGGAAAGAATAAAATAATAAATCTAATTTATTACAACACACACATCACACGCATGCATAGTACAACATGTGTAGACATAACCGTAAATTTAAATTTTGCAATAAAAGGAAATTTAACTACGTATACCTTACGTATCACGTGTAGCGGGAAAGACATCAACCGGAACGATCCTCGCTAGAATCGTCTCTATCCGTATCCACGCCGAGTATCTTCGGGATGACTTCACCAAGTCACGAGCCTCATCTTCGTACAGGTTACTAGCCTCGTGTTGAAGACGATGTGATCGAGAGAAGATCACGATCCGAATCCAAATTCGGATCCAAAAATGAGTCCTCAAAACTCGCTTCTCCAGAGAGGTATTCGTCAACCATTTGACGAATCCTTCGTCCTCCACCTATGAGGATTACTGGAGATCGAATCCCCGGCAAGGCTGCCACTGTCGGAGCTCCAAACGTCGTCCAAATGATGCTCCAACGAGAGGGAAACAAGCTGTCCAGAAAACTGAACAGCTTTGGTGGAGGAGTAGGGGCCGGCCAAAAAGGGTAGGATGAAGCTCACCTTGATGCCGAACCAAAAGGAGATCACCGGGGAGTTGCCGGAGGATCACCGGCTGAAGCTTGGATGCCGGCAACAATTTGGATTGCGGCACAAGGGGTTGGGCGGCGGCAATGGATGTTGGCACCGACTTCTCCAAGGAGAGGAAGGGGGCGGCAACAACTAGGTTAAGGGAATTGGATTAGGGCTTAACAAACCCTTAAGCCCTCTTTTATAGAGAACTAATTCTATTAATGGTTATTGGATCATAACCATAAGACCCGTTAACCCGCTCCATTAATTTAAGTTAAAATAAACCAAACCATGATGGTTTATTTTAAGTAAAAACGAACCGAACCAACTTTGGTTCATTCGTTTAAAATAAACCAAATCCTTTGGTTTATTCTCCTCCATTGGATTAGAACCAAACCATTTTGGTTCATCCATTATGTCTTCATAAGACACGGCCCATCCATGCTTCCATTGCGACTGAAACGATTTCATGCTCGCTCCATATTTGGTCCAACCAAACCCAGTTTCTCTCGGTCTAAGAATCTCATTCTCAAGCTCGTTTTAAATCCTTCGGATTACACTCGTTGTGCGTGTGACCAAATAGGTTCTCGGTTTATATTGACCGTCTATAATTAACCATTAATTATAGAACGATCATGAGTGGCACCTAGTAGTACATCATGATCCCCAATTAACCGAAAAGATCAACGGTTGATCCAGAACTATTTCTGAAACTCTTCAGCAGCTCGAATGAATCGTGCCTCATTCCCTTCACTCATCTTATACCCACTTGGTTCAGGACATGGTCTATAGTGTCAGTCCACACTAGGCTGACTACGTCACACCTAGCCCAAGTATCATTTCCTCGTCCTACGGATTCTAGTTACTGAACATGTATCGAAGAGTACCTTACTCTAAACATGTAATGCTTTGGCCAAAGACTTTAGTAACAATCCGACGAGAGGCCATGGGTATACATCTCCTCACAAGGAGTGGTGAATCCTTTATAGGCTATTCAAACACCTTCGATCACTTCGACTTATACGCAATCATCCCGGGTCCACATCTCCTCAGAGATGCTTGCTTAAGATGTCAAAGCATAAGTCTTTATGATCAAGATGACTTGAATACTGCAAGTCAAAGGAACATCACACTTAAGCTACAGTAAGAACTTCATTGACATATCTATATATACAGAGAACCATATGAAGTCTTATGGCTGGTCACTCCAATGAACTAGTTACCATAACTAGCATCCACGATTAACTCCGGACATCACAATGTCTCCAGCCAGTGAGAATCAACTGCTTGGATACACCAAGGAGTATACCTCATGCTAGTCTCGACAGAATCAATGGTGTCCAAATCCATCAATTCATCGACTAGGGATAATTCCGATACATCACAATTACATATGTAGAGATACTCACTAGTTGTGATCCAATCACAAATTCTCTCATGCTGTGAATCGTATCGTGGACATTCAGTAAATGAGTTTAAGATCTAATCAAATACATGAAAACATGTATACTCAAATAGTGAATCTTCATTTATCATATAAATGGTACAAACATAAGGCGATTGCCTTAGGACATCTCTCATATATTACTAACAAACTCCCACTTGGCCTAATACCAATCGCTACGGTATCCAATACCATAAGCTATAACATGACCCTCAAACTTACTTTGAGGTAATGTCTTAGTCAAAGGATCCGCTAAGTTCATTTTAGTGGGGATTTTCTCGATTTGTATTTCCTTCCTAATGATGATCTCTCTGATAACATGATAGCGGCGAAGCACATGTTTGGATCATTGATGAGACCACATCAAGTTCATAGATGAACTTCTTGATCCAAACCTCTTCCTTTGCTGCTTCCATATATTAGATCATCCTTGTCTATCTGGAAGCTGGCATCTGTATACCCACATATCACCATGTACCCTTCTCCATATATTAGAAACACATCCTTAGTTCTTCTTAAGTACTTAAGGATCGTCTTAACAGCCACCTAATGATCCATTCCTGGATCAGAATGGTATCTACTCATGACACTCAGAGTATACGATACATCAGGCCTTGTACATAACATAGCATACATGATAGATCCTATTGTGGATGCATAGGGAATCTTACTCATGCAAATCCTCTCGTCTTCTGTGCGCGGACACATAGACTTCGAAAGGTGTACCCCATGCCTGATGGGTAGGAAACCTTTCTTGGATTCCGACACGCTAAACCTATTTAGCACTCGGTCTATATATGTAGACTGCAAAAGACCAAACAACCGTTTCGATCTATCTCTATAGATCTTAATCCCGAGGATGTAGGTTGCTTCTCCCAGGTCTTTCATGGAGAATGTCTTGGATAACCAAACCTTAACTGATTGTAAGATTGAAACATCGTTTCCTATAAGTAATATGTCATCGACATACAATACTAGGAACACGACTGCACTCCCACTAACCTTCTTGTACACACAAGGTTCGTCTAGATTTTGTGAGAAATCAAATTTTTTGATTGTTTCATCAAAATGGATATTCCAGCTCCTGGATGCTTGCTTCAATCCATATATGGACCGTCGCAATTTGCATACCTTGGTTTTATCAACCGATGTGAAACCCTCAGGTTGTATCATATACACGTCCTCGAGTAGGTTTCGATTAAGGAAAGATGTTTTCACATCCATCTGCCATATCTCATAATCATAATGAGCCACTATGGCCAGGAGCATCCGAATGGATTTAAGCATAGCTACAGGAGAATAGGTTTCGTCATAATCAACACCTTGTTTTCGACGATATCCTTTCCCCACTAATCTAGCTTTATAGGTAATCATGTTACCATCCATGTCGGTTTTCTTCTTGAAAACCCACTTGCACCCTATAGGCTTGATGCCTTCAGGTGGGTTAACCAAGTTCCAAACTTGGTTTTTATACATGGAATCAATTTCCGACTTCATGTCTTCAAGCCACTTATCCCTTTTTGAACTTGTCAGCACTTCTTCATAACTGGTAGGCTCCTCATCATCAATGAGTAAAACGTCATTCGATTCACTTACGAGGAATCCATATCTCTCAGGAATGTTGCATGTTCTACCAGATCTACAAAGATATGGTGTTACAGTAGGTCCAGCCGATTGCTCATCACTATGAGTTATTGGTTGTTGTGCTTCACCAGGTATCTCATCAATGTCTATTTGAGTCTCTCGAGCCTCCTCAAGCTCGACGACACTCCCACTATTTTCTTGCAAGAGAAACTCTTTCTCTAGAAACACAGCATGCCTTGAAACAAACACCTTTTGTTCCATAGGATGATAGAAATGGTAACCCCTTGTTTCCTTAGGGTATCCAATAAATAGACATTTATCAGACTTAGCATCCAATTTGTCTGATACAGTCCGCTTCACATAAGCAGGACATCCCCATATCTTCAAGTAACATACATGAGGTTTCTTACCAGTCCATATCTCATATGGAGTAGTAGAGACTACCTTGGTTTCCATTCTGTTTAACAAGTAAATAGTTGTCTGAAGTGCATAGCCCCAAAAGGACTTGGGAAGATTCGCATGATTCATCATTGACCTGACCATGTCCAACAAGGTCCGGTTACGCCTCTCAGATACACCATTATGTTGTGGTGTATATGGCAGAGTCCATTGAGACAATATACCATTGTCTCTTAGATAATCAAGAAACTGTTGACTTAAGTATTCATCACCTCGATCCGATCAAAGTATTTTAATACTCTTGTCATGTTGTTTCTCTACTTCATTTCTGAATTCTTTGAACCTTTCAAAGGCTTCAGACTTGTGTTTCATCAAGAACACATACCCAAACCGTGAGTGATCATCGGTGAAGGTAATAAAGTAGCTATAGCCTCCTAAAGTTTGAGTTGACATAGGTCCACATACATCAGTATGTATCAGACCTTGTAACTCTCCCACTCATTCACCTTTTCCTGAAAAAGGTAACTTAGTCATCTTGCCTTTTAAGCATGATTCGCATGTATCATATGAATCCAATTCAAACGATTCTAGAATTCCACATCGGTGTAATTCAGACATGCGTTTCTTGCTTACATGGCCAAGACGACAATGCCACATATAGGAGTCTAATTGATTATCCTTTCGAGCACGCTTGTTGTTCGCTTCGATATTGAAAATGTCACGGGATATGTCCAACATATAAACACCATTGCTTAAAGTTCCAATCCCATAAAGAACTCCATTTAAAGTTATGTAACAACAATTGTTACTAAAAGTCAAATTTTACCCATTTCTATTTAAACAAGAAATAGAAATGATGTTCTTTGTCAACGAAGGAACATAAAAGCAATTGTCCAGTTCTAAGACAAGTCCTGCAGGGAGTTTCAACATGTACGTTCCGATGGCGAGTGCAGCAACCTTTGCTCCATTCCCGACACATAAATTTGACTCTCCCTTGACGAGTCTTCTTCTATTCCTTAGCCTATGTATGTCATTACATATTGTTAGGAATATTGGAACGGCTAGAGGGGGGGTGAATAGCGTAGATGAAATTCGCTCAAGTTTGTGTCTACAATTTCGTTAGTGCGCAGCGGAAATAGAAATAATAAAAGCGATAACGAAATAGACAACAAGCTAACACAATGGTATAACGTGGTTCGGAACCGCACGGTTCCTACTCCACGGATCGAGCTCTAAAGAGCCCTAGTGATGCACACGCACTCACTAATGATAAACATGTTGGTGCTTATAAGCTCCACATATCTCCACAATGGCATGATATTGTCCACTTTGGGTCGAAGCCCTCATGGTTTTATTTTTGGGCTTTACCCAAAAGGCCTCATGCCAATGGAGATATCTTTTTTCTTATAAGCACATGATCTTTTCCATGTCTTACCAATGTGGGACTTTGATTGTATTCCCCATACTCCCAACAATCCCCCCCTCAAACGAAGGACCACATTGGGCCCCCCCTCAAGCCTATCCCTCCTCGAAGGATTTTCTCTGCTTGATGTCCGATCTTCAACCCACCAGGACTTCCTGTCAGTTGTTCGGTCCTCCCGACCCAACTAGACTTCCTGCCTGATTTCTAGTTCTCTTGATCCGGACGTGGGAGTTCAACTTCCTTCGTTCGAGGTTCATGGCTTGACATGGACCATGGCTCTGATACCAATGGTTAGTGCATATAAGCTCCACATATCTCCACAATGGTATGATATTGTCCACTTTGGGCCCAAGCCCTCATGGTTTTGTTTTTGGGCTTTACCCAAAAGGCCTCATACCAATGGAGATATCTTTTTTCTTATAAGCACATGATCTTTTCCATGTCTTACCAATGTGGGACTTTGATTGTATTCCCCATACTCCCAACAAAACACTCCTTCTCGACACAAGTCGGAGGCGGAGAAACCCCTTACAATAGATCTTACAACAGTAAGAACGAAATACAAGCAATATACAATGTAAATATGAAATACAAGTAAAGAAAAGACTTTACAACACTTGTTTTGATTGCTTGAATGCTTGGTTGCTTGCTTGCACTTGGAGACCTGATTTGCACCAACAAATCGCCCCAATAGCCCTCAAGAACCGGTTGCTTTTTCCTCCATCACGAGCTCCATATATAGCTTCAACCTGTGCTGGAAAAAGTCTATAAGTCGACTGATCGAGACCATCAGTCGACTGATGTCACTGTTGTCGTGAGACAATGGCTAGTTCCACATTGGATAAGTCCAACGGAACTACCATCAGTCGACTGATTGTGACCATCAGTCGACTGATGGAGTCCTCACTCGACTAGTCGAGTCTCGACTCCATTCTCGCGGGTCGAATTTCGAGCACCGGCCGACCCGATCGACGATCACGATCGCTGAGCATCGATCGATCGCCAACCTATGGCGATCGCTAGGCCATAACCCGCAATCAAACCCTAGTTGATTTCGGTCTGACCGCCACATGGCACGGGCCGACCGGGCACACCTCAAACATGAGGTTTTAGCCCAAGTATGGTTTCCCCATACTTGCTAGACCACCCTTAGCCTAGACCTAAGCCTTCTAGTCACCTCCATCAGCCTCACGCTTCTCGGATCCCTCCAAGTCATCCATGACTTGTTCATCCATCGCGCTAGCCTTCAGGTGCTTCCGTCGGCTATGTCATGCTAACGGTGTCTACACTGCCAAGGCACATTGGACTTACGCCGCCAAGACTCCGCTTGGACTTTACGCCACCATTGGACTTGGCCGCCAAGACTACCGCTGACTTTACGCCGCCAATATTAAACCCCTTGGACTTCAAATGCTAACCCATGTTAGACTTTCCATGCCAAGACCATGCTTGGACTTTCCTTGCCAACTCATGTTGGACTTTCCATTTGCCAAGACCCATGCTTGGACTTTCCTTGCCAACTCATGTTGGACTTTCCATTTGCCAAGACCCATGCTTGGACTTTCCTTGCCAACACATGTTGGACTTTCCATTTGCCAAGTACTCAGGACTTGGACTTTCCCAACTACCAATTGTCCAACTTGGACTTTCCATGACAATTATATTGTCATATGTTTTTGTCGAAACATCAAAACACATCAAAACATCACTCGAGCCAAACTCGAGTCCTGGTCAATCGTGACCTGGGCCGATTGCACCAACAATCTCCCCCTTTTTGATGTTTGATAAAAACCAAACAAATAATTGAGTTAGAATACTAACTCAAATCCTTTACCAATCATCCCAAATGTTCTCCCCCAAACATTCTCCCCCTTTTTGACTAACATCAAAAAGGTTTTCTCTCCAAGGAGGTCAATGTCTCATGTCCCAATGAGATCTTACAATCTCCCCCTTGGTTCAAAAAATACCTAGGATACCTACCATCTTTCTAGTGATAAGTCCCATATCACTCAATAGAGGCAATCCTATTCACTCTCCCAATTTCCAAATTGGGTTTCTAAAAGTCCATCAATTTCCCAAATTGATAACATTCTCCCCTTCAAGGAGAAAAACACATCCATCATCCCAAGATGGATATCTCCCCCTAAAGGCTTGCTCCCCCTTGACCATTGCACCAACAATGTCCTTGGGAAGTCCCTAAGCCAATAGGAACATTAAACCGTCAAAATTAAGGTTAGAAATTCAACATTGAACTTTCCACACCTTAGAATTGATACAAACCCTAAACAACTCTCCTAATCCATATCCAATAGATTTTCACCCTTTATAATGCTTCCAAAAGCATATTCTAGGGTTAGGAGTGGTTAGGGATCATAACCGTAGCTAAAATTGGGTTAAACAACTTTTGGTTACCCCGAAATCAGGCTATCAGTCGACTCTGTCACTACGATCGGTGATGTGTCCATCGATCGACGCGCCGAGTGATAAAGTGCGCTGATCGAGTCAAATCGCCATCGATCAGCCTTGTAAGCTGATCGTGATAACTGAAAACCTGATTTTCAAAAATCAGAAATGAGTTTTGAAAAATCATAACTAATTATACGTATAACGAAAAATCACGAAATTAGATACGTATAATACTTATGACTAATACAATGGGTGAAAAATGTTTGAAAATTATTTTACCCATTAAATAGTGACATTGGTACAAAGTTCAAAAACATTGAAATTTTCAATGTTTTGGCCCTACTTTGTATCAACTTCATCATTGGTGATTGCTATCAAAAGATAGACTTCACCAAGGTTTTTCAAAATGATTTTAAAATGTTTTCAAAACCTTATCTTGGACCATAAATTATTGGCTAAATATACATAGCTTGTATATTAGCTTTCCTTATGATTCTTGGTGATAATTAAAATAAGTTTAAGTTCATCTAGATTCACTGCACCTTGAACCTAACCTATTATCCTAGCATCTCACATGTATTTAGGGTGTATACATACACATACATGTCAATTAGATGTGAGATGTGGGTTTTGTTCTCCCTAATCTAGGGTTTCATGCATTTTCCTAAGGCAACTCTACTTTATTCCCTTATAAATGGGACTCCAAGTCATGCCATAGTCCTTAAATCAATTTTAATCAAAATATCTTAAATGCACGAGTGATTATGGCATTAGAGATGATATAGATAAACACATGCTCATAATCATGATGTCATGGCATAATATGAAATCTAAGAACACATGACATTTACATTAATCCTAAACAATGTCATGACATGGTATATGATAGCAATACAGTTATATAAATATTCATTCATACACACAAGATTTTTCCAGAAGAAAAGATTTCATTTAACTTAAAATTTGTCTTTTACATTCAAAATGGAGATTGGCTATGCTCAATCTCACTACAAAAATGACAACCACAAAAAAAAATCTAATATCCTCTAATCGTCCGCAGGAGGTGGCGGCGGAGGAGGCTGCTGACTCAGAGTTCAGGCCTGCATCATCTCTAGCATATCGAGCTGATGCTGCTCTATGCGGCCCTGGGACTCCTCCATCCTATCGAGCCGTGCGCTGAAGGATGCCTGGCTGCGATGAACTCGGCGACCTAGAGTCCACCGATCGCCGATAATCCTGAAATCGGACTCGATCGGCCACGACGATGGACGATGACCCGGCGATGTGTCTGCCGGTATCTTGTCATCCTCATCAGTGGACTCTGCATCCTCGTGGTCCTCTGTCTCCTCTCTGGGTGGCGGAGGAGGCTGTCTATACGCCCTGGGTGGTCGAGGCGCCAACTCCATCCGCCCTACCATCCGTAAGCCGCTTAAGGAGAAGTTACGAATCGATATCTGATTGTACACTTCCGATAGCTGTCGCAGAGAGCCCCTATGGATGTTGATGCCTACGGAGTCGAGCCATGCTGTGATGATATGTCCAAATGGCATATGCACTTTCCCTTGTACAGGGGAAGTGAAGTGCACAATGCAATGGAAAATGTTCAATGCAAAGTTTATGTCTAACTGATGACGCATGGCATATAGAAGAAAGAGATGGGGAGACCGAATCTTGGCCAGACCCCGAGTGACAATGGGCAGAAAACACCCAACAATGACCTTGTAAAGGACATTGTCGTGTATAACTCTTCGGTGATAGGAAATAGATCTGGGCAGTGGATGAGGATAACCAAAATATGCTCATGCATGGACTCCATAGAGATATGGGCAAAAGGCTCAGGTAGAGGAAAGTCCATGGTAGGGTAAAAGATAAAGGTGTCATCTGAAGGCCTACACTCGAGAAACTCCTGCAGTATCGCAGGAGTGAACTCTAACTCGCGTTTTGCAACGCGAGTAGTGTATGTAGGGCCGTCATCCACCTTTTTAAGGTTTTGATAGAATTCTTTAATAAGGTCATCATTGATTGGATGCGTGCACAAGACGATTTTCATCAAATTGTAGTATGCAATTAGTTCCATGACGTCACTACAATGCCTATTGAAAAAATTCCTATCGATGTACCTAACCAACATAGGTTGGTACAACCGAGATTCACTCTCGGATGGATCATTCCTACGGGCTCTCCTATTATGAATGTAATGTGATGATATGCAATGCAATGGCAACAATACGTGATTAGATAAACCTACATTGTAATGGAAATGAAAATTAGGGCTCGGAAAGAAAAATCGTTACTTAGGCGCCATGTGTGTGCCGGAGGGACGACTCAAAAGTTGCTGAGGATCGCCGGAAAAGTCACCGGAAAGCTTCAGCCGTCGGAACCCTAAACGGAACAAGAGCAATAAACCCTAAATCGCGTGAACTAGGGCTTCAAGATAGGTCAAAAATGGAAGAGGAGAGACATGCTTATCAAACCTAGGACTTTGGAAGAGCTGGTCGGAGAGGGAGATGGCGATCGGAGACCGAAGGAGGAAGAAAGCTTTCGTCGCGTGAAACGCCGAACCCTAGCGGTTCGCGTTTTAAAAACATGATTGATCGGATGTGGAGCATCGATCGATCGATGGCGGATTTATTACGGTTTTACCGAGCCGTAGCCGATCGATCCGGCTCGGCAATCGATCGCCAACCTTCGTAACGTGCTACTGATAGCATCGATCGATATTGCCCATCAATCGGCCGATGTGCACATCACTCGACTGTTCGTCGAGCACTCGACTGATGGCCTTCGGCCTCGGTGAACAGTATCATCAGTCGACTGATGGACCTCATCAGTCGACTGATGTTCAATCAGTCGAGTCATGGAGCTAGCACTCGACTGATGGCCATATCGTATCGCGCTACAGTGTTATCAGTCGATCCGATAATCAGATCGCCGATCGATGTCCGATTTCGGCTCAAAATCAAAATCTCGATTTTATCATCTTAATTATTCCATTTTATCACGTTAGATCTTGTATTTCGAATGTATTGATGTTATACTTTTATTTATGTATTTGTTAATGTATTTTAATGTTTTATTTCATTTTTGCAAACATTAACATTCAATGATTTCCAAAACCTAACATCTCACCCTTTCTAAGTGTTGAAATACACAATCAAGGTAAAAGACTTGTTTTGTGAGATGTAATCTATCCTATACATTCCTTCCATGCAAACATATGGTAAAACATATGAAGCATGGTGAATACAAGACATCAAGTTGTGTGGCGCTTGAGTATCACTCTAGATATTACCTTTACATCTTAACCACACATTTCTTGATACATGACCTTCCCAAGTGTGCCAATAATCAAAGGTACACACTATGACCTCTAAATCTAGATCGTGTCAATTTTATTGATTTTCATGTTTTCAAGATATATATTGACACAACCTAAAATTCTTTGAGATTAAGACTCAAGGATATTTCCAAAGTAACCATAACCTTGAAGGTAACCTAAAGTGCCAACTTTATTATGGTTGAGTTAACTACCCATCCAATCAAGGTTGGCACACCCTAAACCCATCTAGCGTGAATCAATCACGCTCTTAGGAACCCAAAACCGATTTGAGCTCCTAGGGTTAATTAGGTATTCCTTAGGGATAACCTCCCTAGATACCTTCCTAATGACCCTCCTAGGCTTATTAGCCTTGGTCATTTTGGTCTTGCCTAGGTTAACCTTAGGGATTGCCTCCCTAACAACCTTATTAGTGGCCATCCTAGGTTTCTTCGAAACCTTGGCCATTAGGCACAAACCTTGGTCAACTCTAGGAATGACTTTCCCATTGACCTTGGTCATCCTAGACCTAGTTAGTGTCCCATAGTCAAACAGAACACTATGGTAAGTCACCTTGGACTTAGGTTTGTGACCCAAACCATTCTTGCCCTTGGTTGACTTTTGACTCTTAGGTCCTAGAAGTTGATTTTGACTTCTTGACCTAAGAGTTTGACAATTTGACCCTTGAGATTGATTTTGTATTTTGTTTAGGGTCTTTTCCAATTTCTCAAGCCTTGACCTCAAGGCTTGGTTTTCTAATTCTAATTGCCCAATTTTAGAATTTTCATTTAACTCTTGGGCATTGGACTTTCTTGGCGAGTGCCTAGTCCATTTTGGATTAAAACCTAGATGTTCTTGGATTTTCTTAATAGATTTCTTAGGTATTGTTTTTCTAGGGACATTAGTCCCAAATTTCTCCTTATTCTTACGGTGAACATTCTTAGCTCCTAAACACATATGTTTGTTATTTCTAGCATGCTCTTTATGATACATACCACAATTGCTAAAATTAGTTCTAGCATGCTTTAAATTAGACGGAGCATTATTTAAATATACCTTAGGGTTTGCCTTAGTGGCTCCCCCTACTTGTGATGCTCCCCTTTGCCCCTTCTTCTCCTTCTTTGGGCATTGACTCCGGTAATGACCCGGTAGTCGACATTTGAAGAAAATGACATGCTCCTTGCTCTTTTATCTTGGAGAACCGGCGTCCATTGACTTTTGTTGACTTTTAGGCACCGGAGGAGCTTTCTTGATCCTCTTTGGACATTTGCTCTTGTAATGCCCATACTCCCTACACTCAAAGCACATAATATGATTTTTGTTTGAAAATAAAGTGTTTGAGTTACCTAGGGTGGTGGTAGGTGCCGGAGTTAAATTTTGAGCTTCCTCATCTTGATCGGATGTTGAGAGCTCTTCTTGAGGTTGCTCCGGTGTAGAGGATGGTCTCTCCTCCTCAATCCTAGAAGTAGATGCTTCTTCCACCTCTTCTACTTCTTCTTTCTCCGATTCGGAAGTTGACTCCATCTCAACTTCCGATTCCTCACTTTCACTTAAGGATGAACTCTCCTCATGGTATCTTGCCAATTTTCTCCATAGCTCCTTGGCGTACATGTAATCCCCTAGCTTGCACAAAACATCATTAGGGATTAAATCTTCCAAAAGTTTCGTTACCTTAACTTCGGTCTTGAGCTTTTGGCGTTGCTCTTGGGTCCACTTTTTCAATTTTAGGACATTCCCCTTCTTATCCCTAGGGGGTTCAAGGCCTTCAACGAGGATGAACCAATCCTCTATGTTCATCATCAAGAATGTTTCCATTCTTGCTCTCCATGCCGGAAAATCTTCTGGATCATATGGAGGTGGAGTGTTGATTTCCCATCCAAGCTTGTCTTGGAATTCCATCTTCACCCTCTAGCCTTTTGCCGTAGCTCCCGGTTGTTAATCCGTAGAAGAGCCCCGGGCTCTGATACCACTTGTTAGGAATATTAGAACGGCTAGAGGGGGGGTGAATAGCGTAGATGAAATTCGCTCAAGTTTGTGTCTACAATTTCGTTAGTGCGCAACGGAAATAGAAATAATAAAAGCGATAACGAAATAGACAACAAGCTAACACAATGGTATAACGTGGTTCGGAACCGCACGGTTCCTACTCCACGGATCGAGCTCTAAAGAGCCCTAGTGATGCACACGCACTCACTAATGATAAACACTCCTTCTCGACACAAGTCGGAGGCGGAGAAACCCCTTACAATAGATCTTACAATAGTAAGAACGAAATACAAGCAATATACAATGTAAATATGAAATACAAGTAAAGAAAAGACTTTACAACACTTGTTTTGATTGCTTGAATGCTTGGTTGCTTGCTTGCACTTGGAGACCTGATTTGCACCAACAAATCGCCCCAATAGCCCTCAAGAACCGGTTGCTTTTTCCTCCATCACGAGCTCCATATATAGCTTCAACCTGTGCTGGAAAAAGTCTATCAGTCGACTGATCGAGACCATCAGTCGACTGATGCCACTGTTGTCATGAGACAACGGCTAGTTCCACGTTGGATAAGTCCAACGGAACTACCATCAGTCGACTGATTGTGACCATCAGTCGACTGATGGAGTCCTCACTCGACCAGTCGAGTCTCGACTCCATTCTGTGGCCGAATTCTCGAGCACCCCGACCGATCGACGATCACGATCGCTGAGCTCATCACCGATCCGCTAACCTATGGCAGTCGACTGCTAGGCCATAACCCGCAGTCAAACCCTAGTTAACTCGGTCCAGTCGACTGCCACATGGCACCAGTCGACTGGCACACCTCAAACATGAGGTTTTAGCCCAAGTATGGTTCCCCCATACTCTCCAGACCACCCTTAGCCTAGACCTAAGCCTTCTAGTCACCTCCATCAGCCTCACGCTTCTCGGATCCCTCCAAGTCATCCATGACTTGTTCATCCATCGCGCTAGCCTTCAGGTGCTTCCGTCGGCTATGTCATGCTAACGGTGTCTACACCGCCAAGGCACATTGGACTTACGCCGCCAAGACTCCGCTTGGACTTTACGCTGCCATCCATTGGACTTGTGCTGCCAAGACTACCGCTTGGACTTTACGCCGCCAATATTAAACCCCTTGGACTTCAAATGCTAACCCATGTTAGACTTTCCATGCCAAGACCATGCTTGGACTTTCCTTGCCAACTCATGTTGGACTTTCCATTTGCCAAGACCCATGCTTGGACTTTCCTTGCTAACTCATGTTGGACTTTCCATTTGCCAAGACCCATGCTTGGACTTTCCTTGCCAACACATGTTGGACTTTCCATTTGCCAAGTACTCAGGACTTGGACTTTCCCAACTACCAAGTGTCCAACTTGGACTTTCCATGACAATTATATTGTCATATGTTTTTGTCGAAACATCAAAACACATCAAAACATCACTCGAGCCAAACTCGAGTCCTGGTCAATCGTGACCTGGGCCGATTGCACCAACACATATATGTGAGCCACACCCAGTATCCAATACCCAAGTGTCTGAGGAAATAGAATGACAATCAATAATGAAGATATATGAAAAATATGGAGCATCTTATGCCTTATTCTTCTTCACGGACTCAAGATAAATCTTGCAATTTCTTCGCCAATGGCCCTACTTGCCATAATGATGGCAAGTGCCCTTTTGAGCTAGTTCTGCCTTTTTAGCCTTTTTCTTCTTCCCCTTCTGTTGTTCCTTTGACTCCCTCTTAGAACCTTTCTTCGAGGAATCAACTAACAACACCGTCCCCTACTCATGCTTTTCAGAAGGCTCCATAGTCTTCAGCATGTTGAGCAGTACCATAGATGAACCTTCTTGCATCTCAGAGGTGAAGAGGAGATTGCAAACTTCGAACCTTTCGAATCTCACTTGCTTATCAAACAACTCATAAAGATGAAGGACTACAATATGAGCATCCATATGCTCATGCTGCTTTCGTAGCTTGGGTTCCATCGCGGCTAGCATGATGCAACTTGTCAGTTCAGAATCAGTCACATATTTCTGATAGACCAACAATTGGTCCAGAGTTGCATCGTCACTGGGATGGGCGGGAAGAGGCGCTTCGAGGACATACACAACCTTTTCACCTTGAGAACAATTCTCAAGTTTCTAAGCCAGTCCAAGAAGTTCGGCCCAGTCAATTTATTTGAATCCAAAATGGAACGCAAATTCAAAGACATCATGATCAATTTTAGAAATACAAAACAAGCATATATGAGAAAGATGATTTAAAATGCATCAATATACATTCATAAATCACATTCATTTTTTCGAATTTGAAAAACCCCAAAACCACTTCGGGAGATTGTAGGTCCATCTCCGAATGGGCTGATATCCATCATAGATATGAACAACCTTGGAGAGAGTCCAACAAGTCATTCATAATTACGATGGTAGGTATCAACTATACAGATTGTATATCACGTATATGTAACTATCACAATGTGCTATGAACTAATTGAATGTTCACACATACATCATGTTGTTAACACATTAACAAGTATGCATCATATGCATAGCACCCAACTTCACCTCCCTTTACATCGACCTTGGAGAGAGTTCAACAAGCCGATGCTTCAGGTTAAAGCCAACCCATTAATCGAGAAATAGTTTTAATATGGTTAGAGCGCATTCAACCAATTAGCCCAGCTTGGAGAGAGTCCAACAACCAAAGGTAACGATTGACCTCTGACTCTTACCATATTAGTATTAAACTATTCCATGGTTTGAACATATTCGAGTTCAAGCCAGGCTTGGAGAGAGTCCAACAACCCGAACAAGAAACGAAACTCTGGTTCTAACCATATTAATGGAAGGTGTAGGCTTTAATATTGAGTTAGGGTTTTATGTCTCATCCTCTTTGCATGCAAATAACTATTATCTACATGGCATGACATACATGACATACATCTACATGTCACGACACGCATGGCATAATGATATGCATCTAATGCAATTACATGACATACAATTATGTCATGTACAAAATTTCCTTATATGTCATAACTATTTATGGAAATAAAATATGTTTAAGATTTGATTCTCCAAATCAAATCATGATTAAATTAGGAAACAAATTTCCAAATCTAATCAAATATTTTATTTGTGGAAATAGTTAATTAAGGAAAGTCAATTTAGGAAACCAATTTCCTAAATTATCAAAACTACTTATGGAAATAAAATATTTAAAGATTTGATTTCCCAAATCAAATAATGATTAAATTAGGAAACAAATTTCCAAAATCTAATCAAATATTTTATTTATGGAAAATATCAATTTCCATAAATACTTCCAACTTTCCAAAAGTGGAAGATTTCCATAAATACTTCTAGACTTTGCAAAATTGAAAAATTTCCACAAATACTTCTAACTTTCGAAAAGTAAAAAATTTCCAGAAATATCATTATGACTATCGCAAAACAATTTTACGATTATGTCGAAACACAACCTGGGCTCTGATACCACTGTTGGGTTTCCGACACCGCGGCGAGTGTGTGTTCGAACATGTTTCGTAAACATATGCACAACGAAAGGAATAAAATAATAAATCTAATTTATTACAACACACACATCACACGCATGCATAGTACAACATGTGTAGATATAACCATAAATTTAAATTTTACAATAAAAGGAAATTTAACTAAGTATACCTTACGTATCACGTGTAGAGGGAAAGGCATCAACCGGAACGATCCTCGCTAGAATCGTCTCTTTCCGTATCCACGCCGAGTATCTTCGGGATGACTTCACCAAGTCACGAGCCTCGTCTTCGTTCGGGTTACTAGCCTCGTGTTGAAGACGATGTGATCGAGAGAAGATCACGATCCGAATCCAAATTCGGATCCAAAAACGAGTCCTCAAAACTCGCTTCTCCGGAGAGGTATTCGTCAACCGTTTGACGAATCCTTCGTCCTCCACCTATGAGGATTACTGGAGATCGAATCCCCGGCAAGGCTACCGCTGTCGGAGCTCCAAACGTCGTCCAAACGACGCTCCGACGAGAGGGAAACAAGTTGTCCAGAAAACTGGACAGCATTGGTGGAGGAGTAGGGGCCGGTCAAAAAGGGTAGGATGAAGCTCACCTTGATGCCGAACCCAAAGGAGATCACCAGAGAGTTGCCGGAGGATCACCGGCCGAAGCTTGGACGCTGGCAACAATTTGGACGGCAGCACAAGGGGTTGGGCGGCGGCAATGGATGTTGGCGCCGACTTCTCCAAGGAGAGGAAGGGGGCAGCAACAACTAGGTTAAGGGAATTGGATTAGGGCTTAACAAACCCTTAAGCCCTCTTTTATAGAGAACTAATTCTCTTAATGGTTATTGGATCATAACCATAAGGCCTGTTAACCCTCTCCATTAATTTAAGTTAAAATAAACCAAACCATGATGGTTTATTTTAAGTAAAAACAAACCGAACCAACTTTGGTTCATTCGTTTAAAATAAAACAAACCCTTTGGTTTATTCTCCTCCATTGGATTAGAACAAAACCATTTTGGTTCATCCATTATGTCTTCATAAGACACGGCCCATCCATGCTTCCATTGTGACTGAAACGATTTCATGCTCGCTCCATGTTTGGTCCAACCAAATCCAGTTTCTCTCGGTCTGAGAATCTCATTCTCAAGCTCGTTTTAAATCCTTCGGATTACGCTCGTTGTGCGTGTGACCAAATAGGTTCTCGGTTTATGTTGGCTGTCTATAATTAACCATTAATTATAGAACAATCATGAGTGACAGCTAGTAGTACATCATGATCCCCAATTAACCGAAAAGATCAACGGTTGATCCAGAACTATTTCTGAAACCCTTCAGCAGCTCGAATGAATCGTGCCTCATTCCCTTCACTCATCTTATACCCACTTGGTTCAGGACATGGTCTATAGTGTCAGTCCCCACTAGGCTGACTACGTCACACTTAGCCCAAGTATAATTTCCTCGTCCTACGGATTCTAGTTACTGCACATGTATCGAAGAGTACCTTACTCTAAACATGTAATGCTTTGGCCAAAGACTTTAGTAACAATCCGACGAGAGGCCATGGGTATACATCTTCTCACAAGGAGTGGTGAATCCTTTATAGGCTATTCAAACACCTTCGATCACTTCGACTTATACCCAATCATCCTAGATCCACATCTCCTCAGAGATGCTTGCTTAAGATGTCAAAGCATAAGTCTTTATGATCAAGATGACTTGAATACCGCAAGTCAAAGGAACATCGCACTTAAGCTACAGTAAGAACTTCATTGACATATCTATATATACAGAGAACCATATGAAGTCTTACGGTTGGTCACTCCAATGAACTAGTTACCATAACTAGCATCCACGATTAACTCCGGACATCACAATGTCTCCAACCAGTGAGAATCAGCTACTTGGATACACCAAGGAGTATACCTCGTGCTAGTCTCGACATAATCAATGGTGTCCAAATCCATCAATTCATCGACTAGGGATAATTCCGATACATCACAATTACACATGTAGAGATACTCACTAGTTGTGATCCAATCACAAATTCTCTCATGCTATGAATCGTATCATGGACATTCAGTAAATGAGTTTAAGATCTAATCAAATACATGAAAATATGTATACTCAAATAGTTAATCTTCATTCATCATATAAATGGTTCAAACATAAGGCGATTGCCTTAGGACATCTCTCATATATTACTAACACCCATATCTCATATGGAGTAGTAGAGACTACCTTGGTCAGGACTCTGTTTAACAAGTAAATAGCTGTCTGAAGTGCATCGCCCCAAAAGGATATGGGAAGATTCGTGTGATTCATCATTGACCTGACCATGTCCAACAAGGTCCGATTTCCCCTCTCAGATACACCATTAAGTTGTGTATACGGCGGAGTCCATTAAGACAATATACCATTGTCCCTTAGATTATCTAGAAACTCTTGAATCATGTATTCACCCCCTCGATCAGATCGAAGTATTTTAATACTTTTGCCAAGTTATTTCTCTACTTCATTTCTGAATTCTTTGAACCTTTCAAAGGCTTCAGACTTGTGTTTGATCAAGAACACATACCCAAACCGTGAGTGATCATCGGTGAAGGTAATGAAGTAGCTATAACCTCCTAAGGCTTGTGTTGGCATAGGTTCACATACATCAGTATGTATTAGACAAAGCAACTCATCCACCGGTTCACCTTTTCGAGTAAAAGGTAACTTGGTCATCTTGCCTTTTAAGCATGATTCACATGTATCATATGAATCTAATTCAAACAATTCCAGAATTCCACATTGGTGTAATTCGGACATGCATTTCTTACTCACATGGCTAAGACGACAATGCCACATGTAGGAGTCTAATTGATTATCTTTTTGAGCACGTTTGTTGCTTGCTTCGATATTGAAAATGTCACTGGATACATCCAACATATAAATACCATTGCTTAAAGTTCCAGTCCCATAAAGAACGTCATTCAAAGTTATGTAACAACAATTGTTACTAAAAGTTAAATGGTACCCATTTCTATTTAAACAAGAAATAGAAATGATGTTCTTTATCAACGAAGGAACATAAAAGCAATTGTCTAGTTATAAGACAAGTCCTATAGGGAGTTTCAATAAATATGTTCCGATAGCGAGTGCAGCAACCTTTGCTCCATTCCCAACACGTAAATTTGACTCTCCCTTGACGAGTCTTCTTCTATTCCTTAGCCCATGTATGTTATTACATATATGTGAGTCACACCCAGTATCCAATACCCAAGTGTCTGAGGAAATAGAATGACAATCAATAACGAAGATATCTAAAGAAGATGGGGCATCTGATGCCTTATTCTTCTTTACGGACTCAAGATAAGTCTTGCAGTTTCTTCACCAATGGCCCTCCTTGTCATAATGATGGCAAGTGCCCTTTTGAGCTGGTTCTGTTATTTTAGCCTTTTTCTTCTTCCCCTTCTGCTGTTCCTTTGACTCCCTCTTAGAACCTTTCTTCGAGGAATCAACTAATAGCACCGTCCCCTGCTCATGCTTCTCAGAAGGCTCCACAGTCTTCAGCATGTTGAGTAGTACCACAGATGAACCTTCTTGCATCTCAAAGGTGAAGAGGAGCTTTGAGACTTCGAACCTTTCGAGTTTCTCTTGCTCATCAAACAACTCATAAAGATGAAGGACTATGGTATGAGCATCCATATGCTCATGCTGCTTCCACAGCTTGGGTACCATCATGGCTAGCATGATGCAACTCACTTGCTCAGAATCACTCACATTTCTAATGGGCCAACAATTGGTTCGGTGTTGCATCATCACTAGGACCGGTGGGAAGAGACGCTTCGAGGACATACTCAAGCTTTTTCGCCTTGAGAACAATTCTCAAGTTTCTAAGCTAGTCCAAGAAGTTTGGCCCAGTCAATTTATTTGAATTCAAAATAGAGCACAAATTAAAAGACATCATGATCAAGCGATTAACCTAGAAATACAAAACGAGCATATATGAGAAAGATGATTTAAAATGCATCCACATACATTTACAAAATCCCATTCATTTTTCGAATTCAAAAACCCTCAAAATCAATTCGGGAGATCGTAGGTCAATCTCCGAATGGACTGATATCCAATATAGATAAGAACAACCTTGGAGTGAGTCCAACAAACCATTCTTAGCTATGATGGTGGGTATCAAGTATACCGATTACATATCACGTATATGTAACTATCACAATGTGCTATCAACTAATTGAATATTTACACATACATTGGGTTGTTAACACATTAACAAGTATGCATCATATGCATAGCACCTAACTTCACCTCTCTTCACATCGACCTTGGAGTGAGTCCAACAAAACGATGCTCCAAGTTAGAGCTGGCCCATTAATCGCGAAATAGTTTTAATATGGTTAGAGCACATTCAACCAATTAGCCAGGCTTGGAGTGAGTCCAGCAACCCAAACTAACGATTGACCTCTGACTCTTACCATATTAGTGTTAAACTATTCCAATGATTTGAATATGTTCAGGTTCGAGCCGAGCTTGGAGTGAGTCCAACAACCCAAACATGAAACAAAACTCTGGTTCTAATCATATTAATGGAAGGTGTAGGCTTTAATATTGTATAAGGGTTTTAAAGTCTCATCCTCTTTGCAAGGCATGACATACATGACATACATCTACATGTCATGACACCATGGCATAATGATATGCATCTAATGCAATTACATGGCATACAATTATGGCATGTACTTAATTTCCATATATGTCATTACTATTTATGGAAATAAAATATGTTTAAGATTTGATTTCCAAAATAAAATCATGATTAAATTAGGAAACAAATTTCAAAATCTAATCACATATTTTATTTATGGAAGGTCTCAATTAAAGAAAGTCAAATTTAATTTACGAAACAAATTTCCTAAATTGTCAAAACTATTTATGGAAATCAAATATATTTTAGATTTGATTTCCCAAATCAAATCATAATTAAATTAGGAAACAAATTTTCAAATCTAATCAAATATTTTATTTATGAAAAGTGTTAAATTCCATAAATACTTCTAACTTTCTAAAAGTAGATGATTTTCATAAATACTTCTAGACTTTTCAAAATTAAAAAAATTCTATAAATACTTCTAAACTTCCAAAAGTAGAAAATTTCCATAAATACAATGTCGACTATCATAAAATAATTTTACGATTATGTCGAAACACAATCTGAGCTCTGATGCTACTGTTGGGATTTCGGCACCGCGGCGAGTGTGTATTCGAACATGTTTCGTAAACATGTACGCAGTGAAAGAAATAAAAAGCAATAAATCTAATTTATTACACCACACGCATGCATAGTACAATATGTGTATACATAATCATAGTTTCAAATTTTATAATAAAAGAAAATTACTCTATGTATACCTGACGTATCACGTGTAGCGGGAAAGGAATCAACCGGAGCGACTCTCGCTGGAATCTCCTCTATCCATATCCACGCTGAGTATTGTCCGGATGACTTCACAAAGTCACGAGCCTCGTCTTCGTATGAGTCACTAGTCTCGTGTCGAAGACGATGTGATCGAGAGAAGATCACAATCCGAATCAAAATTCGGATTCAAAAATGAGTCCCCAAAACTCGCTTCTCCGTAGAGGTATTCATCAACCGTTTGATGAATCCTTAGTCCTCCATCTATGAGGATTACTGGAGATCGAATCCCCGGTAAAGTAGCTACTGTCGGTGCTTCAAACGTCGTCCAAACGATGCTCTGACACGCAAGGAAACAAGCTGTCCAGAAAACTGGACAGCTTGGTGGAGGAGTTGCGTCGGCCAAAGAGGATGGCCGGCCAACCCTTGGTCACCAGAACCAAGGTGAGTCGTCGCAAGGTTGCCGGAAGGAGCTTGGACGCCGGCAGCAAGGGTGGATGGCGGCAAAAAGCTGAGCGGTGTGGAACCCTTGGGTGGCGGCAAGGAGAAGAGAGAGAGAGGGTGGCTAGGTTTTCCAAATCCCAAAGTTATCCACGAAAAACCCTTTAGCCATGTTTTTATAGAGAACATATTCTCCTAATGGTTATTGGTTCATAACCAAAATTCGTTAACCCGCTCCAATAACTTAAGTTAAAATAAACCAAACCGCGTTGGTCTATTTTAAGTTAAAATGAACCTAACCAACATTTGATTCATTTGTTTAAAACAAATCAAACCTCTTTGGTTTATTCTCCACCATTGGATTAAAACCAAACCAATTTGGTTCATCCATCATGTCTTCATAAGACACGGCCCATCCACGCTTCCATTGCGACTGAAATGATTTCATGCTCGATCCTTATTTGGTCCAACCAAACCTAGTATCTCTCGGTCTGAGATTCTTATTCTCAAGCTCGTTTTAAATTCTTCGGATTACGCTCGTTGTGCGTGTGACCAAATAGGTTCTCGGTTTATGTTGGTCATCTATAATTAACCATTAATTATAGAACGATCATGAGTGGCACCTAGTAGTACATTATGATCCCCAAATAACCGAAAAATCAACGGTTGATCCAAAACCACTTCTGAAACCCTTCAGTAACTACAATGAATCGTGCCCCGTTCCCTTCACACATCTTATACCCACTTGATTGAGGACATGGTCTATAGTGTTAGTCCCCACTAGGCTGACTACATCACACCTAGACCAAGTATCATTTCCTCATCCTATGGATTCTAGTTACTGCACATGTATCCAAGAGTACCATACTCTAAACATGTAATGCTTTGACCTAAGACTTTAGTAACAATCCGATGAGAGGCCATGGGTATACATCTCCTCGCAAGGAGTGGTGAATCCTTTATAGGCTATTCAAACACCTTCGGCCACTTCGACTTACACCCAATCATCTCGGGTCCACATCTCCTTAGAGATGCTTGCTTAAGATGTCAAAGCATAAGTCTTCATGACCAAGATGACTTGAATACCGCAAGTCAAAGGAACATCACACTTAAGCTGCTGTAAGAACTTCATTGACATATCCATATATGCAGAAAACCATATGAAGTCTTACAGCTGGTCAATTCAATGAACTAGTTACCTTAACTAGCATCCACGATTAACTCCATACATCACAATGTCTCCAGCAAGTGAGAATCAGCTGCTTGGATACACCAAGGAGTATACCTCAATTCATCGACTAGGGATAATTCAAATACATCACAATTACACATGTAGAGATACTCACTAGTTTTGATCCAATCATAAATTCTCTCATGCTGTTAATCGTATTGCGGACATTCAGTAAATGAGTTTAAGATCCAATCAAATACATGAAAACATGTATACTCAAACAGCGAATCTTTATTTATCAAATAAATGGTACAACTATAAGGCAATTTATTCAAACGCAATAAGCGGTGAACGATGAATTCCGACGGCGGCATTCATAGACAAAGACTCAATATTGTTTCCCAAGCGAGAACGAGTGCTATGAATCGCCATGCGAATTTTATCCAGAACCAAGTCTCCACCCAGAAGCCTTGCAAGATAAAGTTACTAGGGAATGCAAGGAGCATAGTCAACAATTCACACAGTTTATGTGACAAAATCCAGTAGATGAAGAAACCAAACGGCTAGAAGGTGGCTTTGATGACTAGATTGCACTTAATATGGTAGAGACTCACTTTGAGCCAATGAATGAGGAGGACGTAGATGACATAGGAAGTGAAGAAGGACAATCCATTCAATCACCACTGGAAGAAGAACTTGAGGATTATATAATTGATACTTTAATCGAGGAGTGCATTGCTTCAATTCAAACACCTCCTAACCTCAAGGGCCTAGAAGATCCTACCTTAACCCTCACTGAAACTTTAGCTACCAATAATGAAGCCCATTTAGTGATTTGTAATGATAAAATTTCATTTGACATAACAGAATCGGCTGATCAATATTTTGGTGAGGATATTTGTGGTGAGTTACATTTTTCATAGCATATGGATGAAACAGAATATCATGATCAAACTCCTAATGATTCTTTAAAGATAAGCATGTTCACTCTCGAACCAAGGAAGGCAGCCAATAAATATCTTGTTGGAACGTTGGTGGCCGACTAGAGCGGGGTGAATAGCCCTCTTTCATCGTACGATGGAATTGCTTGTCTACAAACAATATTAGCGCAATGGAAACAAAACTAAACAAGCATTTAAGACAACACAAAGTAAACGCAATGCTAACAAAAGATATAACGTGGTTCACGGCCTCTCCACTAATCCACGATCCAATTCGTCTCCGGTGAATCACTCTGAAACCAATCCAATATCGGTCTCTCCCTTTAGCCAAAGCATGGTGGAGGTAAACCTTCTTACAACCCAAGAACACTCTTTCTTACAATGGATTTCAAATAAGAACAAGAGAAAGAGTTGGAAGATTGTGGAACACTTGGATAATCACTTAGAGCATAAGCAATAGTCATCCAAAAGCCCACACCTTCTCTATAAATAGAGAAGGTTGTTTTCTTCCCTTTGGCCACTAGCAGTCGACTGATGCCTCGATCAATCAACTGCTCCTGTAGTCGTTGCCCAATAACGGCTTCATCCAATGGCTCCCACATCAGTCGACTGATCTTCACATCAGTCAATTGATGGAGCTAACAGTCGAGTGTCGGAAGCGAGCACTGATAGACGGTGATTATGTTGTGGTACCGTTACAAAATTATTTACCGAACCCCCTAACTACACTAATACAGTATAGGACTGACTCGGATCATCTCCCAACGAGCCTAATGGATGAACGTTTGTTTTTAAATAGAAGTAAACACTGGGGGTTTTTACCATTACCAAAACAATTAAAATGCGAAATCAAAAACAAACATGAGAATTAAACATGCAAAAAGTAAACCTCACTACCAATTATTAATTCCCGGGAAACTAACCTAATGTGCAAAAGTAAGTAATCACGCACCGCACTGTCATTATATGGTACAATGATCAAGAAACAAATGTGAACAATTCAACCAAGTACCGCACTGTCACTAAAAAACTAAACTAATAGACATAAAATAATTTAACCAAGCACCGCACTGTCACTATACGGCACAGTGGTCGAAGACTAACTAAAAACTAAATGCAAGAAAAGTAAGCAATTCAACCGCACATACTTTGTCACTACTATCTGATAAATGTAAATGAAATCTAAACTAATAACGAAAGCAATTCAACCAAGCACCACACTATCACTATACGGTATATTGGTCAAATGTAAATGAAAACTAACCTAACAAATCCAAGCACTCCAACCAAACATCACACTGTCACTATACGATGCATTGATTGAACAATTTCAATTTATGGAATTAAAACTCAGCAACAAGAAATTAAACTAACCTACAACTAAATAACGAACACAAGTATTAAGTCGAATAAAAATGCAGGATGAACAAAATTAAACAACTAAGCACAACAAACCGATAGAAATAACATTACATGTAAACAAACCAACAATTAACAGAAATAAACATCATCAACTACTAACAAATGCATAACTGAACTGGAATAAAAAGCAGAAAGTAAATAACACAAAATCCCAACTAAATGGGTGTTTAACACACAGATCCAAATAAAAACAACTGGTACACCACACGGCGGTCGCAACAAATCGAACAGCCACTCCGGTGGTGAATGCAAAGCTGCCCCAATCAGCGCAGCAGGAAGGAAGGAGAGATGGAGGAATGCGATCACTGTTCCGGTGACTCTGGATTGCGAACAGTGGAGGGAATCTTCATCGACGATGGAGATGGAGATGTCCTAATCCTGGCATAGCTTGTGGGTGGCTCCGACGAGATGGAACGGCCTATCCCAGTCACCGGAATGGAGTGGAATGCCGATGAAGGATGTACTCGTCGGAATCCTGCCTCGCCTCGCTTCTGATCAGCTGCCCGAATCACGACATCTGGATCTTCCGCTGAGGATCAGATGGGATTGTTGCCAGCTATCAGAGGGAAGGTCGCCGGAATACTGCCAAACTGTTGTCGATCGCTCATGTAGTCGCCGATCGCTGCGCTCGCGAGAGAAAGAAAACGTGCGCCGCTCACTGTTCTGTCGCGCGATCTTCGCGTGTGAAGAAGTTGGAATTTAAGAGTGATTTATCTCAGCTGCTTGATTCAGCCCTTTTGATCACAGCCACCCATTTAGAGCTAGGGTTGATGTCTTTAATGAACACCTTCATCAATTTCTGGTCCTAATCTTCGTTTAATCCAACGACTATAATTAATTGTGGATAGATCCAATATGTGAAAACATATCCAAAACCTGAAATATCCGATCAAAGAGCCTGAAATATCTGATCTGTAAATAAAAAATAACACAATAAAAATGCGACTATCAAATTCCTCCACACTTATTTGTGCGCGTCCCGAGCAACAATAAAATAAAGAAACACCGACTCACTAACTCATTCCCCTAGCGATACCCAGATCAACAATTCAGAGACAGAAAAAATAAGTTATTTAGGATCACCAAATCGATTCGGATCTAGGCAATTCAAAAGATCCGACTCCTACAATAGTCAAAATATATGATGAGTTCCAATGCGATCAAATAAACCAAGCCTGATACAAAAACCTCCCAAAGTGGATAGTTGCACTAATGCTCACATGATGATGGTAGGAGTGGGGTATCCTCAAAACACTATATAATATTGTCCTACCATATGCTTGCTTATCATCTACTTCTCTACTTCTATCAATACATGCCATACATGAATCAAAAGGATTTATCGAAAATCAAACAAGATTAGGAATGGACGGTAACAGAACACACAAAGAAGGTCAAAATGAAATGAATAAGCAACAATAGAAAAAATGGAAGAATAAACCTGATTAGTTGCCATTAGAAGTGGTGTGTGGAGGAATATATTTCAATAACAATCCAAAAACATAAGCTCAACAACATCCATACTAAAAATAAAGTCCAATTTCCTCACGTATATCATTCTCAAACATCCCCTTCAGGTTTTTAAAGCAATTTGGATCCATCATACGTGAGAAACATTCAACAATGGTGTAGTGCAGAATTTATATCCCATACATAAGAAAGAGCATCAGTTGGTCTTTCTCAACAAATAAAGGGGGAACACTCCTCGTGTACAATGGTTGCCTCAGGAGCTTGACTCCATCTTCAGTCTGATAGTGGATAAAGTCTATCATTTAGATAATAAGCTCACAGTGGTTGTTCAGCAGTAGCAATTAGATATTTGTCATCTCCTTCACCTGTCACCTTGTACAACTCTTCATCAAATTGATCCAACTGAGCACATTTTGCCATTATATCTTTTCTCATAAAAAAAAATGGATTGTGGATTGGTTGGTACATTCTTTTTGTTAGAAATGCAAGGCCAAAGTTAATCAACGCCAAGTTCAAGAGAACACCATCCCCTTTCAGATAGAAACCTCTTCCACCAGCAAGTATGAAAATGCAGCATCAACAGAAAAACAGTGTGAAGGCATTTTAAAGTTATCAACCACAACCTTATAATTTCTGTTGAATCCAAGTATGATGCAAGTGTCCATTCTGAACCAAGCAATATGGATTCTGATGGTAATCTCTCCCAAATATCTGACCAACTTAAGCAACGAGAAGATATTTGCTCTGGTAAAGGTTGAGTCAGCTGTCGTGATTTTCTATTAGTTGTTGGTGATAATTCATGTAGCTCAAGCAGCTAGGAATTTGCTCCAACACATGATTACAGAAATGTTCTTCCCAAATTAAATCAATAGCTATCAATGCAATTGGGCTACATCATCTCTGCTATACCGAAATATCCTGCAACAAGCTTCAATTGAACATTCTATGCATAAATATCTACCAATCTGCAAATCTGCAATTGAATTTCCATGGCAGCAGCTAAGAACAATACAGTTTGAGTTTGCCTCAGACAACTCAATATTTTCAAGTTCAGAAAAAAAACTACATGAATCTTTTTGTACAGAGATATCATCCATATCTCCATGTGATCCAACTGAAGAAAAATCATCAGACAATTTAGCCAAAGAAAGATCATCAATACTAGCTTCTGGTAAGGTTCCAGCATGGTAAATATGTCTGCTTGCTCGAAACTTTTGTGGTTCAGAAAAGGAGGCTTCACATGCAGCATTACGGAAGAATATGTCAAGAGAATGCATATCAAACAATAACCTTTTGCGTTGCAGAAAAAGTTCCAGCAAATGATATTTTCTTAAAGCTTGCATATCCCCAAAAGCTCGATAGGTTTTTGAGGATGTCCCATCAAAAGCAAAGATGAGCTTCTTGCCAGACAGCTGTAGAGAAAAATTTGTCAGTTTTTCAAAATCCCAAACAATCCCACCCAGCTGGATTTACCGATCCTTGCTATTCTACCATTTTAATGAAGAAACACACAATTGATTCCAGCTCTAGATGAAATGCACGTGTGGCTTCTCAAGGCAGGTAAACAAGAACTGAAAGTCTGTTTCAATTTCAATCTCGTGTGTTTTGTTTTTCTTTTTTTTTTTTTCATTGCAGAAATGTTCAATCATGTGTCCGGATCTTCCAGCTTAATTCTCTTGAGATTTTGCACGTTTGCTCCAAGTATCCCGCTAACCAACATTTGTGCTGCAGCTGATAACTTCAGAAATTCTGCTGTCAATTTTTCTGCACCCATGATTTCTTCATATTCAGAAATTCTAACAAAACTAAATTTCGCAAAGCAATCAAATCAATACCATAAATGGTCGACTGAAATTGTTGGTGTTCCTGTCCTAAATCTGCAATTCCAGAATCCAATCTGCAAATTTTTTCCGACCTCCTGACATTCAAAACTGTTCGGCTCTTGGAAATGTTCATCTTTGAATTTTTCCGAGCTCCTGACATTCATCTAATTGATTCAACTGCAGTCCTTACAAATCAATTTAAGGCTGCTATCTCTTTCCTTCCATGTCAATTCCAACAAAACAATATCTCCTCCCCCACACTTAAGAATATTGTCCGTCTCAGACAAAGTAACTTATCAAGTTATTCTTCCAACATGAGAACAAAAGATATGGGTAGAGGTAATCCATAAGACAATGGAAAATAAATGAATAGGAATGACAAGTACGACAACATGAAAGTATCAAGTGGATTAAACAAGTAATTTAAGTAAGGAAAAAAATTAAGAGTGAAATCCTTCATCATCTTCATGCAAATAAATGTTATTGCAGTTTTGAAAAGACTCAAAGCAAGTTCTAGAGTAACAAGTATCACACGTGTATCACACCAAAGTGGGTAAATGATTGAAATTATTTACTACCTCACTAGATGAATAAAAATCAAGCTTGGTCTATTGACAAAAATTCACCATCCTAACAAGTGAATGCATGCAAGCGAAGTCTCTTATCATACACCAAAAATCCCCAATTTGATGATCAAACTTAACTAATTTTTACCACCTCTGAAATGATAATAAGGTATGCATAGGAAAAATTATTCGACTCAACATAAACCAACAAACAAACAAACCTAAGTCAACAGGCAAATAAACAACCAAACACCTACAAATTATTCCGAACATGAAAGGAAGGAAATAAATGCAGTAAATAAAAGAACCATTCCCCTTTCAAGTCGGAGAAGAAGCATCCTCAAGGTCCACTTCCTCTACTATAGTTTCTCTCGCCCCTTCGTGAAATATCTTGAGATGGTGTCCATTCACTCTGTAAGTGTTCCCTGAAGAAGGTTCTTGCACCTCTACAACACCATAGGGAAACACATTAGTAACACAAAAAGGACCGTCCCACCTGGATCTCAACTTACCTCCGATCAACCTGAGACGAGACTGGTACAATAAAACTTTGTTGCCAATATGGAACTACTTCCTCACAATCCTCTTGTCATGAAAATTTTTAGTCTTCTCCTTGTAAATGCGGTAGTTCTCATATGCTTCTAACCGTATCTCTTCAAGTTCCTGAAGTTGGAGTTGTAGGGTCAATCGGTGATCGATGTTGGCCGGCTAGAGGGGGGTGAATAGCCCTCTTTCATCGTATGATGGAATACGATCGTTCTTGCGAGCTTGTCTATAATTGTCGTTAATATACGCAACGAAATAACAATAGAAATAACAACAATAGACAATCACACACAAGACACGACAATATACGTGGTTCAGAACCGAATGGTTCCTACTCCACGGGCGAGCTCTAGTTATGCGCACGACACTAACTAAACCACTCCTTCTCGACAACACGTCGAAGATGGAGAAACCTCGTACAAGCTATTACAATAAGTAATATGAAATACAAACAAGAATACAATTACAATACAAAGAACACTTTTCACCGATTGCTTTTGATCGCTTGTTTGTTGATTGCTTTAGTTGGCTCTTGAAGGTCTGGAATGCAACAACAATTCCCTTCCAATGTCACCCTCAAAGTATTGGCAAAATCCTCCCTCTTGAGCTCCATTTATAACCAGCATCAAGATGATTTCATGCCCACTAGTCGACTGATCATGACCATTAGTCGACTGGTCATGTAGTCATTGCCTCACAACGGCCAGATCCACATTGGTCAAGTTCCAATGGATCACACATCAGTCGACTGATGATACCCATCAGTCGACTGGTAACACCATCAGTCGAGTACTGGCACGAGCACTCGACTGGAAACCATTCTGTGGATGAAAACACCCCGATCAGTCGACTGATCTCCCTCATCAGTTGACTGATGGTGTCAACAGTCGACTGATCAGCCAGATCCTGTTCAGTCGAAAATTGGTCGAACCCATATGATCTAGAGAAGTCGACTGGCACCTTTGCCAGTCGACTGATGTTGGGTAAAACCTCAAACATCAAGCTGTTTGAGCATCCGACACTCAATCTTAGCCACTTGGCCAAGTCCACCTCATCCCTTATGGAGTTCCCCACCGAAGCTCTCTTCCCTCGGCCTACATCCCTCGGATGCGTCAAGCGCACAGCTTCGCAACGCCATCCTTCGCGTCTCATGCCCTCGAAGTATGCTTCCCTTTGGGCTCACTCCATTCTCTCCCCATTCGGCGGTCCCTCGGATGCACCAAGTGCACGGCTTCACAATGCCATCCTTCACCGACTCAAGGACCCCAAGCCTAGTGAACTTACCAAGCGCACGGCTTCGCAATGCATTTCTCACAAAGCACCAAGCGCACGGCTTCACAATGCTTTGGACTTTTCAACACCAAGCTCCATGCTTGGATTTTCCATGCCAACTCCATGTTGGACTTTCCCACACCAAGCCCCATCCTTGGATTTTCCATGTCAACTCCATGTTGGACTTTCCTATGACAATCCCATGTCATAAGTTTTGTCTATCATCAAAATACTGCTCGAGTCAAACTCGAGTCAACCTGGGCTGATTGCACCTACAATCTCTCCCTTTATGATGATTGACAAAACTACCATCTCAAGTCTACCAATTCTCCCATATTGGCAATTCTCACATCCCAATGAGAATTCCAACGAACCCTAATTGGTAACTTGGTAACTTCTCCCCCTTTTTAACATTACATCAAAAAGGTCCTCCCCAAGGGAATGAATGTCTCATATCCCAATGAGATCATACAATCTCTCCCTTGGAGGAAACACATGCCTACAATCTTTCTAATGATAAGTCCCATATCACTTAAAGAGAGGCAACCCAATTTTCCTCCCATGAAGAAATACACATCCATCTTCCCATGATGGATACCTCCCCCTAGAGGCTTGCTTCCCCTTGACCATTGCACCAACATTGTCCTTGGAGAGTCCCTAAGCCAATAGGAACATTAACCAAATCAAAATTAAGGCAAAGTTCAACAATGAACTCTCATCAACCTCTAATCTTCCCAATTTTAATTTATCATTGGATTTTTGAAAATTGTTTTTCTTCTTAGGCATGTGTCTACCCTTCTTAGGGTTAATGCCTAGATTTTCTTCTATTCTCTTAATGCTCTCCCTAGGCAAGATAGGTCTAATGTTATTGGTCCTAGGTTTGTCCTTAGATATATGAACATGCTTGGCACCTAGACAAACATATTTCTTCCTACTAGCATGCTTTTCATTAATAATTGCAAGAGAGCTAAAATAATTCTTAGCATGCTTATTAATCTTAGGAATTGAAGGTGCATTAAGTAAATTTACCTTAGGGTTAGCTTTAGAAGCTCCCCCTACATGAGATACACCTTCTTGCCCTTTCTTCCTCCCCCTAGGGCATTGGCTTCGGTAGTGCCCCCTTTGGTTGCATTTGAAGCACATAATGTGCTCTTTGCTCTTAATTGTGGGGACTCCGGCATTTTTGACTTTTGGTGCCGATTGAACCTTCTCCTAAGCCAATTTTGGGCATTTACTCTTGTAATGCCCTTTCTCCCTACACTCAAAGCATATTATATGATCTTTATTTAAAATCAAAATACTTGAGTTACCTAGGGAGGTGGTGGAAGCCTCTTGATCACATCTTCCGAAGGCAGATGCTTCGTTTTGACTTTGCTCCGGAATGGAGATCCTTTCCTCCCCCTCAATGCTAGAGGTGGAGGTTTCCACCATGTCATCAACATCTTCAAATGTGGTGGGTGCTTCTTCCTCAGCAATCTCCTCTACTTGTGCCGATTGAGAATTTTCATGGAATTTCATTACCTTATTCCATAGCTCCCTTGCATCCCTATAGTTACCTAATCTAGACCAAATATTGTTAGGTAAAAAATCACTAAGTAATTCGATTACCTTGATATTTGTCTCAAAGTCCTTGTTTTGGTCTTGGGTCCACCTTGACTTCTCAATTAGCTTGTTGTCTTTGTCCCTAGGCATCTCAAAACCATTTTCTACAATAATCATAACATCAAAGTTGGTTTCAAGATATACCTCCATCCGTTTCTTCCACGAAGGAAAATCTCCATCGAATTTCGGTGGATGGATGTTGTAGCCGATTATCTTATAGTGCTTTGTGTTGGCGGTTAGTCCTCAACAAGCGCCTTGGCTCTGATACCACTTGTAGGGTCGATCGGTGATTGGTGTTGGCCGGCTAGAGGGGGGTGAATAGCCCTCTTTCGTCGTATGGTGGATTACGATTGTTCTTGCAAGCTTGTCTATAATTGTCATTAATATACGCAGTGGAATAATAATAGAAATAACAACAATAAACAATCACACACAAGACATGACAATATACGTGGTTCGGAACCGAATGGTTCATACTCCAAGGGCAAGCTCACCGAGCTCTAGTTATGCACACTGCACTAACTAAAACACTCCTCGATAACACGTCAGAGGTGGAGAAACCTCGTACAAGCTATTACAACAAGTAATATGAAATACAAACAAGAATACAATTACAATACAAATAATACTTTTCACCGATTGCTTTTGATTGCTTCTTTGTTGCTTGCTTTGGTTGGCTCTTGAAGGTCTGGAATGCAACAACAATTCCCCTCCAATGTCACCCTTAAAGTCTTGGTGAAATCCTCCCTCTTGAGCTCCATTTATAATCTGCATCAAGATGATTTCGTGCCCATCAGTCGATTGATCGTGCCCATCGATCGGTCGTAGTCACTGCAATTGTCTCTAGCGGCGGATCCACGTTGGTCAAGTTCAAGCGGATCACACATCGATCATTGATGATACCCATCGATCATTAATACACACCGAGTCAGTCTTTGGTGCAAGCCCTCGACTGGAAACCATTCTATGGCTGAAAACACCCCGATCAATCGACTGATCTCCCTCATCAGTCGATTGATGGTGTCAACAGTCGACTGCTCTCCCTTGGCAGTCGACTGATCAACCAGACCCTGTTCAGTCGAACCCATACGACCTAGAGCAGTTGACTGATGTCAGGTAAAACCTCAAACATCAAGCTGTTTGAGCATCCGACACTCAGTCTTAGCCACTTGGCTAAGTCCACCTCATCCCTTATGGAGTTCCCCACCGAAGCTCTCTTCCCTCGACCTACGTCCCTTGGATGCGTCAATCACACAACTTCGCAACGCCATCCTTCACGTGTCATGCCCTCGAAGTATGCTACCCTTTGGGCTCACTTCATTCGCTCCCCGTCCGGCGGTCTCTCGGATGCACCAAGCACATGACTTCGCAATGCCATCCTTCACCGACTCAAGGACCCTGAGCCTAGTGAACTTACCAAGCGCACGACTTCGCAATGCATTTCTCACCAAGCACCAAGCGTACGGCTTCGCAATGCTTTGGACTTTTCAACACCAAGCTCCATGCTTGGATTTACCATGCCAACTCAATGTTGGACTTTCCCACACCAAGCCCCATGCTTAGATTTTCCATGCCAACTCCATGTTGGACTTTCCTATGACAATCCCATGTCATAAGTTTTGTCTATCAATAAAATACTGCTCGAGTCAAACTCGAGTCAACTTGGGCCGATTGCACCAACAAGAGTTTTTTCTCTCTCCCAGCTTTGTAAGCATCCATGTTTCAAGCTTTCACTGCCCAGTAAGCCCTGTGCTCAATCTCCACCGGCAAGTGACATGCTTTGCCATAAACCAATCTGTAAGGGGACATGCCTATGGGAGTCTTATAGGCAGTCCTGTAGGCCCACAGTGCATCCTCCAACCTTTTGCTCCAATCTTTCCTGTCTAGTCCCACTGTCTTTTCCAGTATAGATTTGATCTCTCTGTTTGACACTTCAGCCTGCCCATTCATCTGAGGGTGATAAGGAGTAAAAATCTTATGAAACACCCCATACCTGCTTAGCATGGCTTTCATGTGTCTTTTGCAAAAGTGAGACCCTTGATCGCTGATGATCACCCTGGGCACCCCAAATATGCAAAATATGTGAGACCTGACAAAATTCACAACAACTGAAGAATCATCAGCCCTGGTGGGGATGACCTCCACCCATTTGGAAACATAATCAACTACCAAAAGAATATATGAAAATCTGAAAGATACAAGAAAAGGACCCATAAAATCAATACCCTAAACATCGGAAATCTCACAGAATAGTAAAGGTTGTTGAGGCATTTCATTTCTACGTCCTATCTTCCCTGTTCGTTAACATCTCTCATAGGATTTATAAAATTCATATGCATCACAAAATAAGGTGGGCCAGTACAAACCAGACTCTAACACATTCCTAGGTCCAAAATGCCCCCCACAAGCCAAAGAATGACAAAAAGTAAGTACAGAATGAAACTCATAGTTAGGAACACATGGCCTAATGATCTGATCACTACAAAACTTCCAAAGGTAAGGATCATCCCATACATAATACTTGGCATCACTTTTCAATTTCTGGACTTGTGCATGAGAAAAAAATGAAGGTACAACATGGGCAACTAAATAGTTACCAAGGTCTGCATACCATGGTGTCTTACCCTGCAGGTGAAAAAGTTGCTCATCTGGAAAAGAATCCTCTATGGGGGTGGGCTCGATCTCCCTCACTATCCTACTCAGATGATCTGCTACCAGGTTCTCCCTCCTGCTCCTATCGCGTATCTCTATGTCGAATTCTTGAAGCAGAAGCATCCATCTGATCAGTCTCGGTTTTGCATCAGGCTTCTTCTGGAGGAATTTCAAAGCTGCATGATCAGAAAAAATAACCACATGAGAACATAACAAATAAGATTTGAATTTATCCAAAGCAAAAACAATAGCTAAAAGCTCTTTTTCTATGGTGGTGTAGTTGGATTGTGCAGCATCCAATGTCCTTGAGGCGTAGCAGATCACATGAGATGCTTTGTCCACTCTCTGTTCCAAGACAGTTCCCACCGCATAGTTCGAGGCATCACACATCAACTCGAACGGTAGAGTCAAATCTGATGGTCTCAAGATCGGTGATGATATCAAAGCTTGCTTAAGCTGGTTAAATGAATCCTTGCACCTCTGATCAAACTAGAATACCACCTCTTTTTGCAATAAGTTGGTCAAAGGTAGGGCAATCTTGCTGAAATCTCTGATGAAATGTCTGTAGAAACCTGCATGTCCAAGAAAACCACGAACTTCCTGCATAGAAGCGGGGTAAGATAGAGCAGAAATAACATGAATTTTAGCAGGATCTACTTCTATACCATGCACAGAGATAATATGACCTAGGACTATCCCATGCCCTACCATGAAATGACATTTCTCGAAATTCAAAACCAAATCCGTATCAATGCATCTCCGTAAAATGCTCGACAAACTATTTAGACATGAATCAAAAGAAGAACCATACATAGAAAAATCATCCATAAACACCTCCATGCAATGCTCTAATAAATCCCCAAAAATACTTACCATACATCGCTGGAATGTCCTGGGAGCATTGCAAAGTCCTAAAGGCATGCGCCGATATGCATACGTCCCGAAAGAGCAAGTGAAAGTGGTCTTCTCCTGATCTTCTGGAGCAATACAGATTTGGAAATACCCAGTGTAACCATCTAGGAAGCAATAATGTGACTTGCCCACCAACCTCTCTAACATCTGATCAATAAAAGGCAAGGAGTAGTGGTCTTTCCTACTGGCCTGATTCAGCTTCCTGTAGTCCACACAAACTCTCCAAGAGTTCTGCACTCTGGTGGGAATCAGTTCATTATCTGCATTAGCAACCACTGTAATATGAGACTTCTTCGGAACCACCTGAACAGGGCTTACCCATTTGCTGTCTGAAATAGGATAGATGATACCAGCCTATAGAAGCCTCGTCACCTCATTCTTTACTACCTCAAGAATCAGTGGGTTAAGCCGTCGATGTGGTTGCCTAACTGGTTTTACATCCTCTTCCAAGTGAATCCTGTGCATACAGATCGAAGGACTGATACCCGGGATATCTGCAAGCGTCCACCCAATCGCTTTCCTGTGCTGCCTCAGAAGATCTACTAATCTGTACTCCTGATTTGGATCTAGATCTCGGGTAATAATAACGGGTCGCTGCTCGTCCTTATCCAAATACACATACTTTAAATGCTCGGGAAGAGGTTTCAATTCAAGCTACTATATTTGCACATCTGATGGAAGTGATTCCTGGGGCGTTGCCTGAAGATCGCAAGTCCCTACACATTCCATGTCCCTATCTAAATCAAAGGGCCTACAGATAGATCCTATCATATCATCGATAATATCAGAGTCATCAGAATCATTGAAATCACTACAAAAAATAGAAGGTATAGAGAAATCCAACTGAAAAACAGACTCAGAAATGAAATCCATGTAATCCATCTCATCCTCTAAATCCATGTTGAGAATAGAATGATCCTCTATCGGGTGCTTCATCGCGTCCAAAATTCTGAACTAAACTACAGTATCTCCTACCTCTATAGAAAGTGTACCTGCATGCACATCAATTTTGGTCTTGGCAGTCTTGAGGAAAGGTCTGCCCAAAATAAGCGGAGCACTGCTACTCTGTGAATCACCCTCCATGTCAAGAATGTAAAAGTCTGCAGGAAATATCAACTCTCTCACCTTAACCAACACATCCTCTGGTGAGTCATTATGATTGGCTAAGCGAATCAATCACTACACTGTTTTACGCAAAGGGTCCAATACCCAGTGAACGAAAAACTAACCTTGGCATTACATTAATGGAAGCTTCTAGATCTAGCATAGCATCCTCGAACACATGGCTCCCAATCACACAAGGTACCGTAAAAACTCCTGGATCCTCGCACTTCTGGGGAAAAGGCTGAATGAGTGTTGACACGTTCTTTCCAACTCTGATTAACTCATTTCCTTTCAGCTTCTTCTTATGCACACACAATTCTTTCAGAAACTTGGCATACTTGGGAATCTGCTCGATCATTGTCAATAATGGGACATTAACTTCCACCTTACTGAACATCTCTACAAGCTCCTAAAATTCCCTAGCCTTTTATTCACTAACCCTCTTCCTAGGCTGCACTGCCTCTGAGGGAAAGGTAATGGAACTGGCGACTCAGATCATCGCGGTTGTGGATCCTGCTCTGCTCTGTTGTGCTCTACTGTGCACTGATCAGCTGTGCTAGAATCAGCAACTGGATCTGGTACTGAAACTACAGGGTCCGAAGTAACTCTACCACTCCACAATGTAATTGAACTGATGTTTCCTTTAGGATTTGGAATAATCTGAGATGGTAACTGACTAGAGCCCTATGATTGCAATTGATTAATATTAGATTCAAGCTGGCTAATCTGTCTCTCGATACTCTGAATAGATGCATCTATTTTCTGATGATACTACTGTTGTTGTACCAAAAATTGCTGCATAAGATCCTCCATCTTTGAATTTGAACTCGAACTGGGATACTCAACTCTAACTAGCTGAACAGGAGGTCTGATCTATATTGGATTACTCTGAATGGCTGGGGGTCTCTGAAATGCTGGTCCTGGCTGAAATGGCTGCTGATAAAATGAATTCCCACACCTCAGATTTGGATGATCTCTCCATCTTGGATTATAAGTAGCAGACATCAGATCATATCTGGAATGTTGTTGCTGATACTAAAGCTTATACTAATGTTGTTGGTGCTGATATGGAGGCTAATACTGAGGTCTGGAAGAAAATTAATTTACTGCCGATACTGCTTCATCCTGCTAGAGTGAAGGACATGAATCAAAAGGATGCTCTGGACTCAAACAAATACCACAAACTCTCATAGGCTGCATAGGCACTATAGAAGATTGGCATGCCTAGTTCACAGCCAATTGCCTAACTAAGGATGTGAGCTCCTGTAAAGAATTCTTCATCTCCGCCTGATCAGAAAAAGCCAGGTGAGCCTCACTCACCCCTCTAGTCACTATTGCTCTGCTCCCAAATTGCTGTGAATTCTCTGTCATGTTTGCAATAAGCTCTCGGGCCTCACTGGGAGTCTTGTTAACTAATGCCCCTCCACTAGCTGCATCTATCATACTCCTATCCATGGGAAGCAGTCCCTCATAGAAGTACTGAACGAGCAACTGGTCACTGATCTGATGCTGGGGGCAACTGGAACATAATTTCTTGAATCTTTCCCAGTACTCATAAAATGTCTCTCCAGTAGACTGCTAGATACTGCAGATGCTTTTCCTGATGGTAGCAGTTTTGGATGGTGGGAAGAACATCTCTAGGAATGCTTTCTTCAATTCAAGCCAACTGTTGACACATCCAGGGGGAAGATAATACAACCAATCCTAAGTTGCTCCAGCCAGTGAAAATGGAAAAGCTCTCAATTTGATATCCTCCTCTGAAATGCCCTGTGGCTTCATAGTAGAGCATACCACATGGAACTCGTGCAAATGCCTATTGGGATCTTCACCAGATAATCCATGAAACTTAGAAAGCAAATGAACTGTACCTGATCTAAGCTCAAAATTCTCCTCTAAAGCTTGATAGCTAATGCAAGAATACTGATATGTCACATCAGGGGTTGCAAGCTCCTTCAGAGTCCTGTCGTTATCTGCCATGACTATCTGCAACTCTGATGGACTGTAATCAGAAGTCTCAGCTAATCTACCCTGTGCTCTCTGCAGTGCGAGAAAAGTCCTCTCAATCTCAGGATCCAGCTCAAATAATTTATCACCTGAAGACCTGGTCATTATCACAACCAACACAATGAGTAGAGATAGAAAATGACAAGAAAGACACTACTAACAAAAGAAAATAACAAACAAACAACCAACTACAGTTTAAAGACAAACGAACACCATAATAGGGTCCCCAACAACGATGCCAAAATTTTGATAGACGGTGATTATGTCGTGGTACCGTTACAAAATTATTTACCGAACCCCCTAACTACACTAATGCAGTATAGGACTGACTCGGATCGTCTCCCAACAAACCTAATGGCTGGACGTTTATTTTTAAACAGAAGTAAACACTGGGGTTTTTTACCATTATCAAAACAATTAAAATGCGAAATCAAAAGCAAACATGAGAATTAAATATGCAAAAAGTAAACCTAACTACCAATTATTAATTCCCGGGAAACTAACCTAATGTGCAAAAGTAAGTAATCATGCACCGCACTGTCACTATACGGTACAATGATCAAGAAACAAATGTGAACAATTCAACCAAGTATTGCACTGTCACTATACGACACATTGATCAAACAGTCACTAAAAAACTAAACTAACAGACATAAAATAATTCAACCAAGCACAACACTATCACAATACGGCATAGTGGTCGAAGACTAACTAAAAACTAAATGCAAGGAAAGTAAGCAATTCAACCAAGCACTGCACTGCCACTATATGGTACACTGGCCAAATGTAAATGAAATCTAAACTAATAACGAAAGCAATTTAACCAAGCATCGCACTGTCACTATACGGTACATTGGTCAAATGTAAATGAAAACTAACCTAACAAATCCAAGCACTCCAACCAAACATCATACTGTCACTATATGATGCATTGATTGAACAATTTCAATTTATGGAATTAAAACTCAGCAACAAGAAATTAAACTAACCTACAACTAAATAACGAACACAAGTATTAAGTCGAATAAAAATGCAGGATCAACAAAATTAAACAACTAAGCACAACAAACCGATAGAAATAACATAGCATGTAAACAAACCAACAATTAATATAAATAAACATCATCAACTACTAACAAATGCATAACTGAACTGGAATAAAAAGCAGAATGTAAATAACATAAAATCCCAACTAAATGGGTGTTTAACACACAGATCAAAATAAAAACAACCGGTACACCACACAACGGTCGTAACAAACCGAATAGCCACTCCAGCGGTGAATGCGAAGCTGTCCCAATCAGCGCAGCAGGAAGGAAGGAGAGATGGAGGAATGTGATCACTGCTCCGGCGACTCTGGATTGCCGGATAGTGGAGGGAATCTTCAGGGTCAATGGAGATGGAGCTGTCCTAATCTCGACATAGCTTGTGGGTGGATCCGGCGAGATGGAACTACCTATCCCAGTTGTCGGAATGGAGTGGAATGTCGGTGAAGGATGTACTCATCGGAATCCTGCCTCGCCTCACTTCTTATCAGCTGCCCGAATCACGGCATCTGGATCTGCCACTGAGGATCGGATGGGATTGTCATCGACTGTCGGAGGGAAGGTTGTCGGAATACTCCCAGACTATCGCCGATCGCTCGTGTAGTCGCCGATCGCCGCGTTCGCGAGAGAAAGAAAATGTACGCCGCTCACTGTTCTGTCGCGCAATCTTCGCATGTGAAGAAGTTGGAATTTAAGAGTGATTTATCTCAGCCGCTCGATTCAACCCTTTTGATCTCAGCCACCCATTTAGAGTTAGGGTTGATGTCTTTAATTAACGCCTTGATCAATTTCTGCTCCAAATCTTCGTTTAATCCAATGGCTAAGATTCACATGAAGGATCAAGATCTGGATAAACGGCTGTGATTGCTCCAATTAAGACCTTTTTCTGTTCCCTACAAAATCACATTCAAACCGTGAAAAAAATAATACTGAAATTATAGGAATTAAATAATTAATTGCTAATAGATTCAATATGTGAAAACATATCCAAATCCTGAAATATCTAATCAAAGAGCCTGAAATATCCGATCTGTAAGTAAAAAATAACACAATAAAAATGCAACTATCAAGCACTCGATTGATTACCCTTCTGTGCCCGAAACCCTTGAAACCAGTCGACTGATGCCATTATCAGTCGATTGGTGGTCTCGGCATTCGACTGCCAACCCGTGGCAATCGACTGATGGCACATAAACCAAGCTCATATACCAGTCGAGTTACAGTCGACTTGGAGTAGTCGACTACCATGACATGGCAGTCGACTGATGCCGGGTAAACCTCAAACTTTACATCCATTTGAGCGTCCGGAGGTTGGGTAAACCTCAACCCTTACTGTTGAGCCTCCGACACTTAGCCATTTGGCCAAGTTCACCTAATGAGCTACTTACATTTCACTCATTCTCTCATCTCACTTGAAGTTTGTCGCTGAAGCTCTCTTCATTCGCGGCCACGTCCCTCGGCAGCATCAAGCGCACGACTCTGCAATGCTCTTTCGCATCTCTTGCCCTCGAAGTCTGCTTCCTTGCCTTTGCTTCAAGTCATCTCGTCCGGCGGTCCCTCGGATGCATCAAGTGCACGGCTTCGCAATGCTCCTTCGCCGACTCAAGCATGAGGTTGTGAGTTGGTGAAACTTGCCAAAGCTCCATGTGTGAATTACTAAGTTCTGCAAGACTCTAACGCACATATCAAATTCAATCATTCTAACTTAAACCCTTTGCCACACACATCAAAACTATATCACATGGGTTGATTGCTCTAACAATCTCCCCCTTTTTGATGTGTGGCAATCCGTTTAAGTTAGGTAAACAAATAACAATAACATAAGCAAGGAAAGGATGTAAATAAAAACATGAGTATAACAACTCTCCCTTAAGACATGCTAAATTTCTCCCTTTATCATGATTAACTTAAACTTCCTTATTTCTCCCCCTTTGACACCATCAAAAGCATTTTCTAAATGTAATACATGCATGGCATCAACTCTAAAGAGGAAAAATGCCCAAACACCAAACAAAATAGACTAAATACTGAAATCAGGTTGTGAACAGTGCCAACAGTCGACTGAATCAGACATCAGTCGACTGGCACGCTAGTTTCAGCAATTTTTGATTTTCGGATCGAAATTCAAAAATGCACCAGAAATTTCAGAAAATTCAAAAAATTGTGAATTTTTGCAAGCACATTTCTTTTATAGTCCTTTATCAATGAAAAATGAGTTTTCATGAAATTTACTTATATTTTCAATGATTTGCCAAAAAACCAAAAGTTTCAAAAACAACTAGTACTTGATCATGTTTGTATCAATTTTAACACCTAGTTTTGCATTAGATTGTTTCAAAACATGAAAACACAGATTTTAAAGTAAGAAATGGTTTTGAAAACATATTAAATATCCAACCAAGATCTTTGGACAATATGTCTATGAATTAAACATATGCTTTCCCCATGATTGGTCTATTATTATTCTTTTGATACACTTAATGACCATCTCAATGCCATATGCATCAGTGGACCATTTGTATCATCCTATCATCTCACCCATGCTGTGTTTTCAATCAAAGTTAGCCTTATAGTGGATGTGAGATGTTCCTAAAGGTATTTATATGCTTAACCTTCAAATTCATGCAATTCTACCCATGGTTAAGTATCACCCTAACATACCACATGATCATAAAAAATATATATGCATTGATTTCACATTATAATCATGAAATAAGTGTATCAATCAATTTGTAATCATGCATTAGGTATAAAATCATGATAGTAAGTCAAGTATCAACCAAAGCATGATTTAACCTATTTATGGGTGCATTATCATCACCCAACACTATTTTAAAATTAAGTCCACGCCATCTTAAGTCAACCAAATAATATGATATAAGTGAAGAACATTATGGTTGACTAACCTAGGGTTTTTCTAACACTTAAGGATGGATTTAGGAACCCAATACAAGTTCTTTCTTTTAGGGTTCACTAAATATTCCTTGGGGATCCATTTTCTAGCAATTGTCTTATTTTGGCTTAACCCCTAGAAATCAAACATTTATAGGTCTTTTCATTTGTCTTTCCCTTATAACCTAGGCCTTTTCTATTGAAGCTTGCCCTTTGGCTCCCTATAATCATATTAAGGGTGTTGGAGACAATAGTAAATCTTTCTAGGGCTTTAATCAAATGGTCTACCTTTTCCCTTAAAAAACCTATTTTCCTCAATGCAAGCATCATTTACATCAAAAGGCATATAGTTATCATGTGAGCATGCATTATCAAGACTAGAAGAAACATTATCATTAATATTTAAACATGCTTGTTCCAATTTTTCTTCTAGGGCCTTAATTTCATCTAGCATGCTCTTATTTTTCTTTTTGGCCCTAAATAAATCCCTAGTTAAGCTAGAAATCATGGCAACTACTTCTTGAGTGGGAAGATGTTTTACCATAGTTACCATGTCTTCTTCTTCGGATGATGAGGATGATGAAGAGCCTCCCCCTTCACTTGAGCTCTCCACACTTGAATTTCTTTCTTCTTTTTTCGAGGAGGAGGAGGTGGTTTCCACATCTTCTATTGCCATTAGAGCCAAATTTATGACAAAGGCATTTTCTTCCTCCGATGATGATGATGAGGAAGGATCATCCTATGTCCTTGCTTTGAGTGCCTTGGCCTTCCCCTTTTCCTTGGCCATCTTTTCTTCTTCCTTTTTCTTTCTCCCCTTCTTCTTTTCTCCTCTTTTCTTCTTTACTCTTGTTCAAGAGGGGACAATCATCTCTTATATGTCCCTCTTATTGGCAATTATAGCATATGATCTTCCTTTTGTGCCTTCTCCTATCATAAGATTTGTTAAATTTTAAATTTCTTAAGGCACGCCTTACCTTCCTTACCATATAAGAATCTTCATTGCTATTCATGGAGGATGAGGAGGATGCTTCATCGGAGGAGGAAGGAGTCTCTATCTTCTTCTTCTTCCCCTTGTTGGCTACTAGTGCCACTCCCCTTGATGGCTTGATGCTTGGGTCTTCACTTATTCCTTCAAGCCTTGTCTCATGGAGCTCCATGGTTGAGAAGAACTCCTCTAAATTGCTAACTTTTAGGTTCTTTAAGATGTAGAAGGAGTCCACCATTGAGTGTTGGTGAAGTCGGCACCTAAGTCGAACCTGAGTTTTGATTATAGCAAACGATACAAAGTTAAGCTCATATTGTTATCTCACGAGCTAAATCGAGTGTGTAGAAAAGTGCCAACGCTGAAGCTGAAGGCTAGCGACATCTGAAGGAAGCCACGGTGGTCGGGCGACACTTGAGTGATTTCTGAGGAAGCTGAAGGAATCGAGTTGAAGGTCGGAAGCGAAAGCGACATAGTAAGTATCAAGGTAAAGCTCGTGTGTGTGAGAGTAAGAGAGGTCGTATCCTCCTTATGGGGATGATCTTAAGCATAGATTTGACCAAAGACATACTATAGATGGTCTAGGTTGAGATCGGACGGTCAACAGTCGTCGAAATAATAGTTTTGTTAAGATAACTTTGCCTCATAGCATCAGATCGCTAGCTTAGAGGACTCGATCTTTGTCTATCACGATCGCTATAGTCGATTCGATCGATGCGCCATCACCGATCGATGATGGGCATCAGTCGACTGATGATGGCCATCAGTCGACTAATGATGGCCATCAGTCGACTAATGGTCAAGGATCAACTTCGAGGAGTCAAGGCTTATCACCTCATTTCAAGGGTGGTGGTGCTCAAATCTTATTGGTTGAAGTTCCTCTCGAGAAGGGGCTCAAAGGCTATAAAAGGAGGGTCTCTCCTAGGGTTTTCTCATCAATTCTAAGTGCTCAAAAGTCTCCGCAATGCTACGACTCTCCGACGACTCTACAACGACGAAATGCTGTCGAAACACCAACAACCCTAGCTTAATTTTTGTTTCCTAGTTGTTGGTATAATCTTACTTTGTCATCTCTTTAATATTGCAATTCTTTTTGTTAATCGAGGTTTTCTATCGTTGCATTTTACCTTAATAGAAGAGAGGGTTTGTCTCTCTATCTTTTACTTTCGGAGGTTTTTTTATAATCGTCAAACTCCTACCTCCAACGAGGAGGAGTGTTTTAGTGAATTGCCCTCCCTACACGGTCTATGACCGTTAGGGCCTTGGAGTAGTAGCCGAAGGCTACAAACCAAGTAAAAAGTTTACTTGTCTCTTTTAGTTTTCATTTACCTTTCCGCTGCATTTAATTGTCTACCGAACGAATTCGAAGAAAAAGTTTTATCGCTATTCACTCCCCCTCTAGCGATCCGCTCGATCCAACAATTGGTATCAGAGTCGGGGGTGCTAAGATTTGTTGAAACCACCAATCTAGCTTTCTACAGATTTTTTTCGATTTATTTTCTGTTTAATTTCGATTTTTTTTTATTTTCATTCGTGTAGTCTTTCTTCTCCCACACTACTAATCCAAGACGCGAGTCTTGGGACATTTTCTTTGTTTGTGGTTTTAGGTTTTTCTTCCGCTTCATTCTTTTGTCTTTTTTTTTGTTTCAATGGCTCATCTCGAGGGTTTTAGCACCATCCGACCTCCATTTTACAACGGAGATGACTTCCATTATTGGAAGGGTCGGATGGAATGCTTTCTTAAAACCCAAATCGAGATGTGGATCATAATCCAAACGGGATTCACACTTCCGACTAACGAAGTGGGTGAATCCTTGGATTATGACCAATGGACCAATGTGACAAAAAGACAAGTCGAAGCCGACACCAAGGCAACTCAAATCCTCCAATGCGGCTTGTCCAAGGAGAAGCTTAATCGCGTCGGCCCCTTCATCAGCGCAAAGGACCTTTGGACAAAGCTAGTGGAGCTACACGAAGGGACCGATGAAGCCAAGGTATGTAAGCGCGATCTTTTGTTTAATAAGTTATATAATCTAAAAATGCAGGAACACGAAATGGTGACACAACTTCACGCTCGTGTTCAAGACATAGTCAATAACCTACACGCGATCGGCCAAAATGTCGAAAACCGCGATATTATTAGGTATGTTCTTAACTCATTTCCTAGGACTACCTTGTGGGCATCCATGGTCGATGCCTACAAGGTCTCCAAGGATCTTTCAAAACTTAGGTTAGATGAGTTGTTTTCCGATTTTAAACTTCATGAGCAGTCTAACTCGGAACTCGAGAAGGGTATCGCACCTTTTGTAGGTTCAAGGAAGAAAACCGTGAGCAAGCCACCCTCGAAGGAAGAAGAAGAAGAGTCAGATTCGGAGGTCGACCCGGAAATGGAGGCCGAACTAGTCAACCTAGTTTGGATGATAGTCAAGGTCCGAAAGTGAACCGTCACTCGACCCAACGAAGGTAAGACTAAAAGTTCTGATATTAGGTGTTATGAGTGCAACAGGTTTGGACACATCAAGTCTGAATGCCCGAAGCTCAAGAGCAAAGCACCTAAACACAAAAATGCGCTTAACGCTACGTGGGAAGAAGCGTCCGAGGAAGAAGACGATGATCGCGTTCTCATGGCTAAACCAGTTGAATCGGAGATGGAATCAGAACTGGAACACGAATCTGAAACCGAAGACGAGTCAGACTGCAAAGTGCTATTCAAGACAAGCCACGAATACACATCCGATTCAAAAGATACACTCAAGGTAAGTCGATCCCTTATTAGTATGCTTTATAGTGCAATTAAGTTCTTAACTAGGAAATTAGCTAAGTCCGAGTCCAAGGTCGAGACCTTGGTTGAGGAAGTTAAACTCCTCAAACACGAGGTCTCCCTAACCTCTTTGACTAGTCGAGTTCGAGAGGAGGACTCAACTCGGGTTGAAAAGCTCGAAGTTGAGAACTCACTCTTGAAGAGTCAAGTCGAAGGTCTTAGGAACACGTTGAAAAGGTTTACTTTGGGATCCAAAGGACTTGACCTCTTACTTGGATCGCAAAGGGCTGTGTACAACAAGGTCGGAATAGGGTTTAGCTCAAATACGACTAATAAGTCGTATATGTCAATTGTAAGTCGACATAAAAAATGTGTCCAAGCATGGGTCCCTAAGACCACCTTGATTTCAAACTTAGTATTGAACCAGTACTGGGTTCCCAAGGACCAAATCCACTATGTGGAGAGACCAAACCGATTCAATGGTCTAGGGGGAGCCAGTACAAAAATTGTTTGTATTTTAACTTAGAAATTGCATGCTTAGGTTCTTTATTTAGTTTGATTTTTTTTTTCTTTTTAGAATGGTTAGATAGGACTATAACTCGTCAATACTTGATAATATAGTACCAGGATGCGGCGAGATGATAGTACACTAGGAAAATGGAGTCTTGTGTATTCGGGCTAGATAAGGCATATCTAGTTCGGTGCACTTGACCGAGTGGAACTAGCTGAAGCTACCTCACAGTATACTAGACTAGTTAGACCAGGAAGTGGTCTTAGGTGAGCCAAGTCTCTATTTTCTTGAAAACGACTTTGTCTAAGGAAGTGGTCGTTGTTTTGATCAAAGAATTCCTCTATGCCTCACAACGACCTGGAAGCCATGATCTTGAAAAGGTGACTTGATGAGCCTAAGGTCAAATCCAAATATAATGCAAGGTTGACAAGTATTCAAATCATTAAATTTAAATCAAGTAAAATCGGAAGTCATCTCACAAGAACACATAGGGTTAACATGTTTGACCATATAGACATGGGTGAGATGATTTAGGTTAATAATCTTCAACCAATCATTAATAAATCCAATATTCGATCCAACTACCTTGCGTGTAGGATCAATGGATGTTAGACAATGGTTGCTCCCGCCACATGACCGGGGATCAACTCAAGTTTTCGAAGCTTCGATTCAAACAACAAGGATCGGTAGCCTTCGGAAACAACGACAAGCTCAAAATCATCGGATCAGGTGATATTGAGCTCAACTCTAACTTTATTATTCAAAATGTCTGTTGGTAATTGCTTCGGAGGCTCATTGGCTCCCATGTCCCCGGATTAAAATTTTCACTAATGAAAAAACTAATCCGGATGGGATGAGTTTCCTTAGCACAACCAATTCGTCGTCGTGCTAACAACTTGAGCGATCGCTTGAACAAACTAGTTGTTCAAGCAACCAAACTCTTCTAGTTGGTTAGCTGCGGAAGAGACGACGGACGGATTGCCAGTTTTTGTGTTTGTCTTCGGGGTCTATGATTATACAAAATACATACAAATGAAAACTAGTATAATCAACACATAAAGAACATGCTAAGATCAGAAAAAAAAGTTGTAAAACTTTTATACCTCTTGATCTTCTACTGTATGTCCTATCATCCTCGTGGACGTCGTGTGGGCGAAGATCCTCCACGAGTAGAAGCCTTCTAGGTCACGTTCTTCCCTTCCTTGCTCGCTCCGAACAAAGAGAAGAACCAAACAAAACTCCTTCTCCATTCTAGAACCGGCCACCAAGCCAAGGAGCTTGATATAACTGCTGGCCAAGGAGTAGATGGTTGAGTGCCGGCCAACCTTTGTAACAATGTTGCCGCTGGCCACCAAGGAATGGGAGAAGTGCCGGCCACCAATGGATTGGAGAACCGCCGGCCACCAAGGAGAAAAACAGGAGGAAGAGGGCCGGCCAAAGCAAGGAGGAAGATGGAGTGAGCACCGGCCAAAAGGAGAAAAGGAGGAAACCCTAATCTCCTACCTTTGTTGCCGCCCAAACCACAAACCAAAACCTAGCCACCTAAACTCTTGAGAGGCAAAACCCTAATCCAAAAAACCATTCTTGCCGCCCAAGCCTTAGGCCTCTATTTATAGAATTGGGCTTAAGCCTCCTTTAATCTCCACCGTCGGATCTAGGGATTTAATCTCCACCATCGGATCTAGGGTTTTATCCCAACCGTCGAATCTAGGAATTCATCACAACCGTCGGATCTAGGGTTTCATCCCAACCGTTGGATCAAGAGATTTAATCCCAACCGACGGATCTAGGGATTTAATCTCAACCGTCGGTCTAGGGTTTTATCCCAACCGTCGGATCTAGAGATTTAATCTCAACCGTCGGTTCTAGGGATTTAATCCCAACCGTTGGTTTTAGAGTTTTATTTTACATCCTTGGATCTAGGCTTCATGAGGATTATATTAGGCTACGATAGGGACCATGAGGAGGAGTTGGATCTTGTCCACCCGATGGATCGGAACCACACAAACTTGATCCATCAATGATGTTCCATTCCACTAGAGGATCATTATTGAACTACCTCACCAACCCCCATAAATTAATATGGGCTCCATATATTATTTGTACATCCATCTCCCCGTGTTTAAGATATCGAATGTCCGTCAATTAATTGATTTACTGACCATCAATTAATTAACATCTTACTCCTCGAGTAGTACAACTCAACCTTATCATCATGTTGACTAAGTCAACCAGCTGGGTTTACATAATGAACCTTATGAGCTCCTCAAGGGGACATCATCAACCTAATATATAGGACACGGTTTCCTCCTATAATCAACGACACACCATGTAAATAATATTATTTCCCAACTTACCGGGCATATTGATTTAATCCATCTAAATCTCACCCTATGGTAAATCAAAGAAATAAATACTAAGTACATGTGCCCGTTATTATATCGGGATTAAGAGCATGTACAACATAATATCCGAGGTCCGATTCAATTATATAGTCAGCAATAAATTGAATCACCTCTATGTCGGTCCTGCTCAATACACCTAAGTGTACTAGTGTAACTCTATGTTCAAGACAAAACAATACTAAGCTACACTACAACCATGCCAATGGTTTGTCCAAAACCTTCTTGGTTGTGAGCCTCTACTTATATTCTACAAGGGACTGATAACATGATCTTCTGTGCCACACCAAGCACCATGTTATCTACAATGTAAAATATTAGACAATATGCACATATATAATAAATATAAAGTGCAAACAATGATCATGTGATTCTCATTTCAAAATAAAAATGTTCATACAAAAAGAGCTAGGCTTTCAGTATACATTCCAACAATCTCCCACTTATACTAAAAAACTATGCTGTCATCACACTGCCATACATCTGATCCCCATGTCCTCCACATGCCTATCAAACGCTATCGCTGGAAGGGCCTTAGTGAATGGATCCGCCAGGTTATCCTCTGATGCAATCTTGGCGACAGCTACTTCTCCTCGCTTTACGATCTCTCGTATCAGGTGGTACTTGTGCTCTATGTGTTTACTTGCCTTATGGGCTCGTGGTTCCTTCGAGATTGCAACTGCACCACTGTTATCACAATAAATTGTGATAGATCTGGGCAAACCAGGAATCACATCCAAGTCCATCAAGAAGTTCCTAAGCCATACAGCTTCCTTGGCTGCCTCAGAGGCTGCCACATACTCAGCTTCCATGGTAGAGTCCGCCACGCATTTCTGCTTGACACTCCTCCATACTATGGCTCCACCTCCAAAAGTAAACACAAATCCTGAGGTAGACTTACTATTGTCTCTATCTAATTGGAAATCCGAATCCGTGTAACCCACAGGGACTAATTGATCTGCCCGATAAACCAGCATATAATCCCTAGTCCTTCTCAGGTACTTCAATATATGCTTTACCGCAGTCCAATGTCCCTGTCCAGGATTACTCTGATATCTACTAATCATGCCCACGGCAAAGCAGATATCTGGTCTCGTACATAGCATAGCATACATGAGGCTTCCTACTGCCGAAGCATAAGGAACTGCCTTCATCTCCTCTATCTCCATTGATGTTTTGGGACACATCTCTTTAGATAAAGGAACTCCATGCCTAAAAGGTAGAAAACCTTTCTTGGAGTTCTGCATGCTAAAACGAGCAAGGATAGTGTCAATGTATGAAGCTTGAGATAAGCACAACATTCTTTTCTTGCGATCCCTTATTACTTTGATCCCAAGGATGTGTCCCACTTCTCCCAAGTCCTTCATGTCAAACTGTTTGGACAACCATACCCTTACGTCTGATAACACTCTGATATTGTTGCCAACTAACAAAATGTCATCTATGTATGGTACAAGAAATATCACTACGTTTCCATCACATCTCTTGTATACACAAGGCTCATCCGGACTTTGAATAAATCCATATGACTGGATTACCTCATCAAAACTGATGTTCTAAGATCTCGAGGCTTGCTTCAATCCATAAATGGACCGATTAAGCTTACATACAAGATGCTCTTTGCCTTTAGCAATGAATCCCTCTGTTTGCTGCATATAGATGTTCTCCTCAAGACTTCCGTTAAGGAAAGCTGTCTTGACATCCATCTGCAAAATCTCAAAATCAATATGAGCAGCTATAGATAAGAGAATTCGGATAGACTTAAGCATAGCTACCGGCGAAAAGGTCTCCTCATAATCGATACCCTCTTTCTGAGTATACCCTTTCGCAACAAGTCTAGCTTTGAAGGTCTCAACCTTCCCGTCTACTCCTCTCTTTCTCTTGTAGATCCACTTGCATCCAATGGCCTTTATACCATCAGGTGGCTCTACTAGCTCCCAGACCTGATTAGAATCCATTGATTCTATCTCTGGATTCATCGCTCTTTGCCAAGATACCGCATCTCTATCTTTGAGTGCCTCGTCATATGTCCAGGGTTCAAGTTCATGTTCACCAGGGACTAAGTCCGAAGACTCTCCCAAAAACATGAATCTCTCGGGTTGTCTAACAACCCTCCCACTACGACGAGGTGCCTCCTGTGTATGCTCTGTGACACACAGTGCAGTGACTTGTGGTATGTCCTCTTGTATCGGTGGTACTGAAGTCGGGACTTCCCCTGTCTACTTCTCAAGAACAATCCTACTCGTGGGCTTGTAGTTCATCACATAGTCCTGTTGGAATGTATACTGAAAGCCTAGCTCTTTTTGTATGAATATTTTATTTTGAAATAAGAATCACATGATCATTATTTGCATTTTATATATTCATTATATATGTGTGCATATTGTCTAATATTTTACATTGTAGATAACTTGGTGCTTGGTGTGGCACAGAAGATCATGTTATCAGTACCTTGTAAAATATAAGTAAAGGCTCACAACTAAGATGGTTTTGGACAAACCATTGGCATGGTTGTAGTGTAGCTTGGTATTATTTTATCTTGAACATAGAGTTACACTAGTACACTTAGGTGTATTGAGTAGGACCGACATAGAGGTGATTCAATTTAGTACTGACTACATAATTGAATCGGACCTCGGATATTATGTTGTACATGCTCTTAATCCCGATATAATAACGGGCACATGTACTTAGTATTTATTTCTTTGATTTACCAGTGGGTGAGATTTAGATGGATTAAATCAATATGCCCGGTAAGTTGGGAAATAATATTATTTACATGGTGTGCCATTGATTATAGGAGGAAACCGTGTCCTATATATTAGGTTGATGATGTCCCCTTGAGGAGCTCATAAGGTTCATCATGTAAACCCAGCTGGTTGACTTAGTCAACATGATGATAAGGTTGAGTGGTACTACTCGAGGAATTAGATGTTAATTAATTGATGGTGATCAAATCAATTAATTGTGGACATTCGATATCTTAAACACGGGGAGATTAATGTACAAATAATATATGGAGCCCATATTGATTTATGGGGGTTGGTGAGGTAGTTCAATGATGATCCTCTAGTGGAATGGAACATCATTGATGGATCAAGTTTGTGTGGTTCCGATCCATCGGGTGGCCAAGACCCAACTCCTCCTTATGGTCCCTATCGTAGCCTAATATAATCCTTGTGAAGTCTAGATCCAAGAATGTAAAACAAAACCTAGAACCAACGGTTGGGATTAAATCCCTAGATCCGATGGTTGGATGAAACCCTAGAACCAACGGTTGGGATTAAATCCCTAGATCCGATGGTTAGGATGAAATCCTAGAATCGACGGTTGGGATTAAATCCCTAGATCCGACGGTTGGGATAAAACCCTAGATCCGACGGTTGGGATGAAACCTTAGATCCGACGGTTGGGATGAAATCCTAGATCCGACGGTTGGGATTAAACCCTAGATCCGACGGTTGGGATAAAACCCTAAATCCGACGATGGAGATTAAATCCCTAGATCCGACGGTGGAGATTAAAGGAGGCTTAAGCCCTATTCTATAAATAGATGCTTAGGGTTGGGTGGCAAAAATAATCAAGGATTTGAATTAGAGAATTAGGGTTTGGCTCTTGGAGAAGTTGGCGGCTAGGGTTTGGAGCAAAAGTGGGCGGCAACCTTCTTCTTCCTTCTAGTTGTTGCCGGCGCCCAACTTCCTCCATCAATACTTGGCCGGCGCCCATCCTTAAGGCCTTTCTCTTCTTCCTTAGTCGGCGGCTCTCCTTCCATTGGTGGCCGGTGGTCTTCCTCCTTCCTTTCTCCTTGGTGGCCGGCGGCAACTCCTCTTCAAGTTGGCCGGCGCATCATCCATTGCTCCTTGGCCGGCGGTTGCACCAAATTCCCTAATTTGGTGGCCGGTTCTAGATAGGAAAGGTATTTGTAAGTTCTTCTCTTTGTTCGCAGTGGACAAGGTAGAGAAGAAAGTGATCTAGAAGGCTTCTACTCGTGGAGGATCTTTGTCCACACGTCGTCCACGAGAAGGATAGGACATACGATAGAAGATCGTAAGGTATAAAGTTATTTTAACTTTATTTACAGATCTGAATATATTCTTTAATATTTTGATTATGCATGTGTGTGTATGAATATATATTGTATAATCATGGACCCCGAAGACAAACACAAAAACCGGCGATCCATCCGTCGTCTCTTCCGCGGCTAACCAACTAGAAGAGTTGTGTTGCTTGAACAACTAGTTTGTTCAAGCGACCACTCAAGTTGTTAGCACGATGACGAATAGGTTGTACTAAGGAAGCTCATCCTATCCGCATTAATTCTTTCATTAGTGAAAATTTTAATCCGGGGAGATGGGAGCCAATGAGCCTCCGAAGCGACTCCCTAAAACTGGTATCAGAGCCACGGTTTCCGGTTTTGTGTGTTTAGGATTCGGTTAATTTTTTATGCATTTTTCATATATTATATGTGCCGGATAATAGTAGGATATGCATAGTTTAACTCTTTGGTTGCAGGCATAAGATCCGACTATTATGGCCGTGTGTGTGTATGTGAATGGATGTGTGTAAAAATTTATTATTTGAATCCTCGGGGTTGACTAGGCTAGATTAGTATTTAATTTTTGTAATTAAATACGGCATTGTTTAGCCGCTCATTTTAGTTTACTTTCGATCTAGATTATTTGTACACTCCTTAGTGGAGTATAGGATCGATGGATGTAAATAAAATGATTTATCTCGGCTCAGATATCTTTGGTGACTTGAGCACGGGAAAAGGTGGAGCGGACGAGGTGGCGACACGACGGGATGCATATTGGAGGACAATGCCATAATAGTTGGAAAAAATTCTGTTTTTCCATATTTATTGCTTATTTGTTTTATATGCATGTTGTGTATGTTTAAAATTCCTCGATTGCAATTTACTAAGTGGGAGAGGGATATTTTAATTAATTCCCGCGGCCTCCATTACAATTTGACGTGTGATGCAACAAACTTGCGCGTTGGCTTTGAGTGCCTTCCTCCCCATCGGATGGGTTTGTTTGCGGATCACTAGGTCAAATAATGGTTATAGGAAATTATTTAGGAGCGTGTGTACTTCCCCATCGGTAAGGCACATAATCCGAAATAATTCCCTTAGTATCGTGTAATGGTGCACACTTAGATGCAAATAAAAGTATCCTCCCCATCGGAGTCACTGCTTTTATTTGTAGGGCTAAAGAGGAACCAACTATTAATTTTATTTGTCAAAAAGTAAGGTTGACAAGATAATAAAATTAATGGGTAAAACCTCCTCTTATAAATGTAGAATTCGTATACGTCCACACTATCGTGACATGCGATATTCTCGGTGTTTTGAGGTGTTGGTTGATTTCGGGATTTTATTGTTTTGAGGAATCAATAATATTTGAAATCTAATATTTTTTTGATCATTGTGATTTTTAGGATTTTCAAATGGATTTCAACCCACTTGCTGTGATTTTAAAAGAAAACAAACTTACTGGTCCAAACTACATTGATTGGAAAAGAAACCTGGATATTGTCTTAACTGCGGAAGAGTACAAATTTGTACTCTTCGAGGTCTGTCCTCCTAAGCCCACCGATGACTCTGATGAAAAGGAGAAAGAACGTTATAAGAAATGGGTTAAGGCAGATGAGATGGCGCGGTGTTACATTTTGGCATCTATGTCAAATGTGCTGCAACATCAGCATCAGGCCATAGCCACTGCTTATGACATGATGTTCAATCTCAAGGAACATTTCGGACATCAGAGTAGGGCGGCTAGGCAGGAGGCAATGAGAAACTTGATGACGACCACCATGGTCGAGGGAACACCCGTTAGGGATCATGTTCTCAAGATCATGGCTCATCTTAATGAGATGGAAGTCCTCGGAGCTGAGATCGATGGAGAAACCCAGGTCGATATATTCTCCAGTCTCTGCCTAGGAGTTTTGAGCAGTTCCGCCTCAACTACAACATGAACAAGAGGTTGTATTCGTTGGCGGAGCTTCTGACAGAACTCCAGGCGGCAGAGGGGCTTTTTCGTCAGAGTTCTCAAGCCATGGTCACTCAGAAGGTTTCTTCCTCTAAACCGAAAGGTAAGAAGAAGAAGAAGCAAGGTGGAGCGAAGAAGGTGGCAGTGGGACCTCAGGCAGGAGTGAAGAAGCCGAAAGACAAGTGCTTCACTTGCAAGCAGACTGGACATTGGAAGGCGGACTGTCCTCGCCAAAAGAACAAAGGTATATCTTCTTGTTTAGTTGTTGAAACATGTTTAGCGGTGTTATCTACCAGTGCCTGGTGTGTAGATACAGGAGCCACTGATCATGTCTGCAATACTTTGCAGGGGTTCCAGGAAACCCGACGACTAGCTGAGGGAGAGATTACCGTCTTCATGGGCAATGCTTCAAAGGTGGCGGCTATTGCAGTGGGAGACGTTTATTTATCTTTTGATAGGAATAAATTTTTGGTTTTAAGAAATTGTCTTTATGTACCTACTTTTAGAAAGAATTTAATTTCAGTTTCTAAATTGTTTATGGATGGATATTCTGTTTCTTTTAATGACAAGGTGGTTATAAAAAGGAATAGGGAGATTATCTGTTCTGGTACATTGGTTGGCAATTTATATACTCTTGAACCAAAAACTCCCACGATACAAATAGAAGTAAATAGCTCATCTTCTAAATCTAATAAGAGAAAAGAACCTTCGCAAATGAACCAAACATATCTTTGGCATCTAAGGCTTGGTCATATTAACCTAAGTAGAATTCAAAGGTTGATAGCTGATGGACCTTTGGGTTCATTAGTGGTGGAGGATCTCCCAACCTACGAATCTTGCTTGGAAGGTAAAATGACCAAGAGGCCTTTCAAGGCCAAGGGGTATAGAGCCAAAGATGTGTTAGAATTGGTTCATTCTGATTTGTGCGGTCCCATGTCTATCCAGGCAAGAGGTGGTTTTGAATATTTCGTCTCTTTTATAGACGATTATTCAAGATATGGATACATTTACTTGATGCGACACAAGTCTGAATGCTTTGACAGGTTCAAAGAATTCAAGGCTGATGTGGAGAACCGTCAAGATAAAAGTATCAAGACATTATGATCTGATTGTGGTGGCGAGTACCTCTTGGGAGAGTTTAGGAGTTACTTATCAGAGGCTGGGATTCAATCCCAATTGTCCGCACCTGGCACACCCCAGCAGAATGGTGTGGTGGAGCGAAGGAACAGGACTCTTATAGAGATGGTCAGATCTATGATGAGTTATTCTGAGTTACCTGATTCGTTACGGGGTTTGCTCGAAACGAAAGACACATTCTGAACTTGGTTCCATCTAAGTCAGTACCCTCTACTCCCACAGAGTTGTGGACTGGGCGAAAGCCTAGTCTAAGACATATTCGGATTTGGGGTAGTCCAGCACATGTGCTGAAGGGAGATGATGGTAAGTTGGAATCTCGTACAGAAGTGCGTTTGTTTGTTGGCTACCCTAAGGGAACGAAGGGTGGTTTATTCTATAGTCCTAGAGATCAGAAGGTGATCGTGAGTACGAATGCCAGATTTCTAGAGGAGGACTATGTGATGAACCACAAGCCCACGAGTAGGATTGTTCTTGAGGAGATGATAGGGGAAGTCTCGACTTCAGTACCACCGGTACAAGAGGAGACACCACAAGTCACTGCACCGCGTGTCACAGAGCATACACAGGAGGCACCTCGTCGCAGTGGGAGGGTTGTTAGACAACCCGAAAGATTCATGTTTTTGGGAGAGTCTTCGGACTTAGTCCCTGGTGAACATGAACCTGATCCCTGGACATATGACGAGGCAATCCAAGATAGAGATGCAGTATCTTGGCAAAGAGCGATGAATTCATAGATAGAATCTATGGATTCTAATCAGGTCTGGGAGCTAGTAGAGCCACCCGATGGTGTAAAAACCATTGGATGCAAGTGGATCTACAAGAGAAAGAGAGGAGTAGACGGGAAGGTTGAGACTTTCAAAGCTAGGCTTGTTGCGAAAGGGTATACTCAAAAAGAGGGTATTGATTATGAGGAGACCTTTTCGCCGGTAGCTATGCTTAAGTCTATCCGGATTCTCTTATCTATAGCAGCTCATATGGATTATTATATGCGGCAACCAGAGGGATTCATTGCTAAAGGCAAAGAGCATCTTGTATGTAAGCTTAATCAGTCCATTTATGGATTGAAGCAAGCTTCTAGATCATGAAACATCCGCTTTGATGAGGTAATCCAATCATATGGATTTATTCAAAGTCCGGATGAGCCTTGTGTATACAAGAGATGTGACGGAAATGTAGTGGTGTTTCTTGTACTATACGTAGATGACATTTTGTTAGTTGGCAACAATATCAAAGTGTTATCAGACGTAAGGGTATGGTTGTCCAAATAGTTTGACATGAAGGACTTGGGAGAAGTGGGACACATCCTTGGGATCAAAGTTATAAGGGATCGCAAGAAAAGGATGTTGTGCTTATCTCAAGCTTCATACATTGACACTATCCTTGCTCGTTTTAGCATGCAGAACTCCAAGAAAGGTTTTCTACCTTTTAGGCATGGAATTCCTTTATCTAAAGAGATGTGTCCCAAAACATCAAAGGAGATAGAGGACATGAAGGCGGTTCCTTATGATTCGGCAGTAGGAAGCCTTATGTATGCAATGCTATGTACGAGACCGGATATCTGCTTTGCCGTGGGCATGGTTAGCAGATATCAGAGTAATCCTGGACAGGGGCATTGGACTGCGGTAAAGCATATATTGAAGTACCTGAGAAGGACTAGGGATTATATGTTGGTTTACCGGGCAGATCAATTAGTCCCTGTGGGTTACACGGATTCGGATTTCCAATCAGATAGGGACAAGAGTAAGTCTACCTCGGGGTTTGTGTTTTCTTTTGGAGGTGGAGCCATAGTATGGAGGAGTGTCAAGAAGAAATGCGTGGCGGACTCTACCATGGAAGCTGAGTATGTGGCAGCCTCTGAGGCAGCCAAGGAAGCTGTATTGCTCAGGAACTTCTTGATGGACTTGGATGTGATTCCTGGTTTGCCCAGAACTATCACAATTTATTGTGATAACAGTGGTGCAGTTGCAAACTCGAAGGAACCACGAGCCCATAAGGCGAGTAAACACATAGAGCGCAAGTACCACTTCATACGAGAGATCGTAAAGCGAGGAGAAGTTGCTGTCGCCAAGATTGCATCAGAGGATAACCTGGCGGATCCATTCACTAAGGCCCTTCCAGCGAAAGCGTTTGATAGGCATGTGGAGGACATGGGGATCAGATGTATGGCAGAGTGATGACAGCATAGTCTTTTAGTATAAGTGGGATATTGTTGGAATGTATACTGAAAGTCTAGCTCTTTTTGTATGAACATTTTATTTTGAAATAAGAATCACATGATCATTATTTGCATTTTATATATTCATTATATATGTGTGCATATTGTCTAATATTTTACATTGTAGATAACATGGTGCTTGGTGTGGCACAGAAGATCATGTTATCAGTACCTTGTAAAATATAAGTAAAGGCTCACAACCAAGATGGTTTTGGACAAACCATTAGCATGGTTGTAGTGTAGCTTGGTATTGTTTTATCTTGAACATAGAGTTACACTAGTACACTTAGGTGTATTGAGTAGGACCGACATAGAGGTGATTCAATTTAGTACTGACTACATAATTGAATCGGACCTCGGATATTATGTTGTACATGCTCTTAATCCCGATATAATAACGGGCACATGTACTTAGTATTTATTTCTTTGATTTACCAGTGGGTGAGATTTAGATGGATTAAATCAATATGCCCGGTAAGTTGGGAAATAATATTATTTACATGGTGTTCCGTTGATTATAGGAGGAAACCGTGTCCTATATATTGTTGGAGTATTGGGAATACAATCAAAGTCCCACATTGGTAAGACATGGAAAAGATCATGTGCTTATAAGATGAAAAGATATCTCCATTGGTATGAGGCCTTTTGGGTAAAGCCCAAAAACAAAACCATGAGGGCTTGGGCCCAAAGTGGACAATATCATACCATTGTGGAGATATGTGGATCTTATATGCACTAACAATTGGTATCAGAGCCATGGTCCATGTCAAGCCATGAACCTCGAACGAAGGAAGTTGAACTCCCACGTCCGGATCAAGAGAACTAGAAATCAGGCAGGAAGTCTAGTTGGGTCGGGAGGACCGAACAACTGACAGGAAGTCCTGGTGGGTTGAAGATCGGACATCAAGCAGAGAAAATCCTCCGAGGAGGGATAGGCTTGAGGGGGGGCCCAATGTGGTCCTTCGTTTGAGGGGGGGATTGTTGGAGTATTGGGAATACAATCAAAGTCCCACATTGGTAAGACATGGAAAAGATCATGTGCTTATAAGATGAAAAGATATCTCCATTGGTATGAGGCCTTTTGGGTAAAGCCCAAAAACAAAACCATGAGGGCTTGGGCCCAAAGTGGACAATATCATACCATTGTGGAGATATGTGGATCTTATATGCACTAACATATATTAGGTTGATGATGTCCCCTTGAGGAGCTCATAAGGTTCATCATGTAAACCCACTGGTTGACTTAGTCAACATGATGATAAGGTTGAGTGGTACTACTCGAGGAATTAGATGTTAATTAATTGATGGTCAGTAAATCAATTAATTGACGGACATTCGATATCTTAAACACGGGGAGATTAATGTACAAATAATATATGGAGCCCATATTGATTTATTGGGGTTGGTGAGGTAGTTCAATGATGATCCTCTAGTTGAATGGAACATCATTGATGGATCAAGTTTGTGTGGTTCCGATCCATCGGGTGGCCAATACCCAACTCCTCCTTATGGTCCCTATCGTAGCCTAATATAATCCTTGTGAAGTCTAGATCCAAGAATGTAAAACAAAACTTAGAACCAACGGTTGGGATTAAATCCCTAGATCCGATGGTTGGATGAAGCCCTAGAACCAACGGTTGGGATTAAATCCCTAGATCCGATGGTTAGGATGAAATCCTAGAATCGACGGTTGGGATTAAATCCCTAGATCCGACAGTTGGGATAAAACCCTAGATCTGATGGTTGGGATGAAACCTTAGATCCGACGGTTGGGATGAAATCCTAGATCCGACGGTTGGGATTAAACCCTAGATCCGACGGTTGGGATAAAACCCTAAATCCGACGGTGGAGATTAAATCCCTAGATCCGACGGTGGAGATTAAAGGAGGCTTAAGCCCTATTCTATAAATAGATGCTTAGGGTTGGGCGGCAAGAATAATCAAGGATTTGAATTAGAGAATTAGGGTTTGGCTCTTAGAGAAGTGGGCAACCTTCTTCTTCCTTCTAGTTGTTGCCGGCACCCAACTTCTTCCATCAATACATTGCCGGCGCCAATCCTTAAGGCCTTTCTCTTCTTCCTTAGTCGGCGGCTCTCCTTCCATTTGTGGCCGGTGGTCTTCTTCCTTCCTTTCTCCTTGGTGGCCGGCGGCAACTCCTCTTCAAGTTGGCCGGTGCATCATCCATTGCTCCTTGGCCGGCGGTTGCACCAAATTCTCTAATTTGGTGGCCGGTTCTAGATAGGAAAGGTATTTGTAAGTTCTTCTCTTTGTTCGCAGCGGACAAGGTAGAGAAGAAAGTGATCTAGAAGGCTTCTACTTGTGGAGGATCTTCGTCCACACGTCGTCCACGAGAAGGATAGGACATACGATAGAAGATCGTAAGGTATAAAGTTATTTTAACTTTATTTACAGATCTGAATATATTCTTTAATATTTTGATTATGCATGTGTGTGTATGAATATATATTGTATAATCATGGACCCCGAAGACAAACACAAAAATCGGCGATCCATCCGTCGTCTCTTCCGCGGCTAACCAACTAGAAGAGTTGTGTTGCTTGAACAACTAGTTTGTTCAAGCGACCACTCAAGTTGTTAGCACGACGATGAATAGGTTGTACTAAGAAAGCTCATCCTATCCAGATTAATTCTTTCATTAGTGAAAATTTTAATCAGGGGAGATGGGAGCCAATGAGCCTCCGAAGCGACTCCCTACAAGTCCTCCTCTAGAAATCTGGCATTCGTACTCACGATCACCTTCTGATCTCTAGGACTATAGAATAAACCACCCTTCGTTCCCTTAGGGTAGCCAACAAACAAGCGTACTTCTGTACGAGATTCCAACTTACCAGCATCTCCCTTCAGCACATGTGCTGGACTACCCCAAATCCGAATATGTCTTAGACTAGGCTTTCACCCAGTCCACAACTCTGTGGGAGTAGAGGGTACTGACTTAGATGGAACCAAGTTCAGAATGTATGCTGCTGTTTCCAGAGCAAACCCCCAGAACGAATCAGGTAACTCAGAATAACTCATCATCTATCTGACCATCTCCATAAGAGTCCTATTCCTTCGCTCCGCCACACCATTCTGTTGGGGTGTGCCAGGTGCGGACAATTGGGATTGAATCCCATATTCTGATAAGTAACTCCTAAACTCTCCCAAGAGGTACTCGCCACCATGTTCAGATCATAGTGTCTTGATACTTTTACCTTGACGATTCTCCACATCAGCCTTGAATTCTTTGAACCTGTCAAAGCATTCAGACTTGCGGCGCATCAAGTAAATGTATCAATACCTTGAATAATCGTCTATAAAAAGATGAAGTATTCAAAGCCACCTCTAGTCTAGATAGACATAGGACCACACAAATCAGAATGAACCATTTCTAACACATCTTTGGCTCTATACCCCTTGGCCTTGAAAGGCCTCTTGGTCATTTTACCTTCCAAGCAAGATTCGCAGGTTGGGAGATCCTCCACTACTAATGAACCCAAAGGTCCATCAGCTATCAGCCTTTGAATTCTGCTCAGGTTAATATGACCAAGCCTTAGATGCCAAAGATATGTCTGGTTCATTTTTGAAGGTTCTTTTCTCTTATTAGACTTAGAAGATGAGTTATTTACTTCTATATGCATCGTGGGAGTTTTCAGTTCAAGAGTATACAAATTGCCAACCAATGTACCAGAACAGATAATCTGACTTAGATTTCTGAGTTACCTGATTTGTTCTGAGGGTTTGCTCTGGAAACGACAGCACACATTCTGAACTTGGTTCCATCTAAGTCAGTACCCTCTACTCCCACAGAATTGTGGACTGGGCGAAAGCCTAGTCTAAGACATATTCAGATTTGGGGTAGTCCAACACATGTGCTGAAGGGAGATGCTGGTAAGTTGGAATCTCGTACAGAAGTACGCTTGTTTGTTGGCTACCCTAAGGGAACGAAGGGTGGTTTGTTCTATAGTCCTAGAGATCAGAAGGTGATCGTGAGTACGAATGCCAGATTTCTAGAGGAGGACTATGTGATGAACCACAAGCCTACGAAAAGGATTGTTCTTGAGGAGTTGACAGGGGAAGTCCTGACTTCAGTACCACCGATACAAGAGGAAATACCACAAGTCACTGCACCGCATGTCACAGAGCATACACAGGAGGCACCTCGTCGTAGTGGGAGGGTTGTTAGACAACCCGTGAGATTCATGTTCTTGGGAGAGTCTTCGGACTTAGTCCCTGGTAAATCTGAACCTGATCCCTGGACATATGACGAGGCACTCCAAGATAGAGATGCGGTATCTTGGCAAAGAGTGATAAATTCAGAGATAGAATCTATGGATTCTAATCATGTCTGGGAGCTAGTAGAACCACCCGATGGTGTGAAAGCCATTGAATACAAGTGGATCTACAAGAGAAAGAGAGGAGTAGACGGGAAGGTTGAGACCTTCAAAGCTAGGCATGTTGCGAAAGGGAATACTCAGAAAGAGGGTATCGATTATGAGGAGACCTTTTCACCGGTAGCTATGCTTAAGTCTATTCGGATTCTCTTATCTATTGCTGCTCATGAGGATTATGAGATTTGGCAGATGGATGTCAAGACATCTTTCCTTAACGGAAGTCTTGAGGAAAACATCTATATGAAGCAACCAGAGGGATTCATTGCAAAGGGCAAAGAGCATCTTGTGTGTAAGCTTAATCGGTCCATTTATGGATTGAAGCAAGCTTCTAGATCTTGGAACATCCACTTTGCTGAGGTAATCCAGTCATATGGATTTATTCAAAGTCCGGATAAGCCTTGTGTATACAAGAGATGTGATAGAAACATAGTGGTATTTCTTGTAGTATACGTAGATGACATTTTGTTAGTTGGCAACAATATCAGAGTGTTATCAGACGTAAGGGTATGGTTGTCCAAACAGTTTGATATGAAGGACTTGGGAGAAGTGGGACACATCCTTGGGATCAAGGTGATAAGGGATCGCAAGAAAAGGATGTTGTGCTTATCTCAAGCTTCATACATTGACACTATCCTTGCTCGTTTTAGCATGCAGAACTCCAAGAAAGGTTTTCTACCTTTTAGGCATGGAGTACCTTTATCTAAAGAGATGTGTCCTAAAACATCAAAGGAGATAGAGGAGATGAAGGCGGTTCCTTATGCTTCGGCAGTAGGAAGCCTCATGTATGCTATGCTGTGTACGAGACCAGATATCTACTTTGCTGTGGGCATGGTTAGCAGATATTAGAGTAATCCTGGACATGGACATTGGACTGGGGTAAAGCATATATTGAAGTACCTGAGAAGGACTAGGGATTATATGCTGGTTTACCGGGCAAATTAATTAGTCCTTGTGGGTTACACAGATTCTGATTTTCAATCAGATAGGGACAACAGTAAGTCTAACTCGGGGTTTGTGTTTACTTTTGGAGGTGGAGCCATAGTATGGAGGAGTGTCAAGCAGAAATGCGTGGCGGACTCTACCATGGAAGATGAGTATGTGGCAGCCTCTGAGGCAGCCAAGGAAGCTGTATGGCTCAGGAACTTCTTGATGGACTTGGATGTGATTCCTGGTTTGCCCAGAACTATCACAATTTATTGTGATAACAATGGTTCAGTTGCAAACTCAAAGGAACCACGAGCCCATAAGGCGAGTAAACACATAGAGCGCAAGTACCACCTGATACGAGAGATCGTAAAGCGAGGAGAAGTAGCTTTCGCCAAGATTGCATCAGAGGATAACCTTCCAGCGAAAGCATTTGATAGGCATGTGGAGGACATGGGGATAACATGTATGGAAGTGTGATGACATCATAGTCTTTTAGTATAAGTGGGAGATTGTAGGGATGTATACTGAAAGTCTAGCTCTTTTGTATGAACATTTTTATTTTGAAATAAGAATCACATGATCATTGTTTGCACTTTATATTTATTATATGTGTGCATATTGTCTAATACTTTATATTGTAGATAACATGGTGCTTGGTGTGGCACAGAAGATCATGTTATCAGTCCCTTGTAGAATATAAGTAGAGGCTCTCAACTAAGATGGTTTTGGACAAACCATTGGCATGGTTGTAGTGTAGCTTGGTATTGGTTTGTCTTGAACAAAAAGTTACACTAGTACACTTAGGTGTATTGAGCAGGACCGACATAGAGGTGATTCAATTTATTGCTGACTACATAATTGAATCGGACCTCGGATATTATGTTGTATATCCTCTTAATCCCGATATAATAACGGGCACATGTACTTAGTATTTATTTCTTTGATTTACCAAAGGGTGAGATTTAAATGGATTAAATCAATATGCCCAGTAAGTTGAGAAATGATATTATTTACATGGCGTGCCGTTAATTATAGGAGGAAACCGTGTCCTATATATTAGGTTGATGATGTCCCCTTGAGGAGCTCATAAGGTTCATCATGTAAACCCTGCAGGTTGACTTAGTCAACATGATGATAAGGTTGAGTGGTACTACTCGAGGAGTTAGATGTTAATTGATTGATGGTCAGTAAATCAATTAATTGATGGACATTCTATATCTTAAACACGGGGAGATGGATATACAAATAATGTATGGAGCCCATATTAATTTATGGGGGTTGGTGAGGTAATTCAATGATGATCCTCTAGTGGAATGGAACATCATTGATGGATCAAGTTTGTGTGGTTCCAATCCATCGGGTGGCCAAGATCGAACTCCTCCTCATGGTCCCTATCGTAGCCTAATATAATCCTCATGAAGCCTAGATATAAGAATAGAAGGAAAAGAAAGGGGAGGGAAAGGAAAGGGGAGGGAAAGGAAAGGAAAGGGAGCGGAGAGGTTGGATGAGGTGGGCGGCAAGTTTAAAGATTGATAAAAATATTTTATTTCCTAATTCTATGCCACCTTAGGCGGCAATATTTGAATTAGTTAAAAAAAAATTCAAGATTAGAATTGGTAAATTTTTTTTTTCTATTTTCTATGCCACCTTGGGCGGCAAGATTAGAGGAGGTAGAAATTTTTTTTTACTAATTCCTTGCTACCTTGGGCGGCAAGAATAATTAGGAATTAGTTCCTAATTTTTTGGCCACCTCATCAATAACCAACTTTCTCCTAAGTTCTAAAAAAGGGAGGCTAAGAGGGCGGCACGATGAGGATCAAGAATTAGGGTTTAGGTTTCTTTGCTTGGCCGACTCTATACCCTTGTGGTTGGCGGCACAAAGATATAAGAAACCCTAAGCTTTCTTCCTAATGATCTTCTCCTCTTCACTCCCTCTAGGGCCGGCGGCACAAAGGGGTTGTAGGGTCTTCTATTGCTCCCCTTTGGCCGGTCTTTCTCTCATCCTTTTCCTCTTGGCCGGCAGCACTAGGAGCTAGGGATTGTTCCCTTGTTTGGTTCCTTGGTTGGCCATCTTGTTCTCTCTTTTCTTGGGGCACTTTTCTTTGTATTTGGTGGTTGGCTCAAGCAAGAAGGGAAGGAGAGTTCTTATTTCTTTTGATTGAAGAAGATCTAGGAAGCTTCAACTTGTGGAGGATCTTCGCCCACACGAAGTCTACAAGGAGGTTAGGACATACGATAGAAGATCGAGAGGTATAAAAGTTTTACAAGCTTTATTATTGATCTTTGCATGTTCTTATTAATATGTTTGTATGTGTTGGTTATACATGTCTACATCCATATGTATTTGTATAATCATGGACCCCGAAGATAAACACAAAAACCGGCGATCCGTCCGTCGTCTCTTCCGCGGCTAACCGACTAGAAGAGTTTTGTTGCTTGAACAACTAGTTTATTCAAGCGATCGCTCAAGTCGTTAGCACGACGACGAATTGGTTGTGCTTAGGAAACTCATCCCATTCGGATGAGTTTTCATTAGTGAAAATTTTAATCTGGGGACATGGGAGCCTCCGAGCCTCCGAGCATGCCATCAAATATACCTACATAAACGCAAATATACTAGGGAATTAATTAAACACTTTGGAATGCAAGACGCTAAAATTATTAATACCCCAATGGCAACTAATGTGAATATAGAAGAAGATGTAATCGAAAATTCAATTTATTTAAAATACTATATGAGCATAATAGGGAGTCTCCTTTACTTAACTGTGACCCGACCTGATATCCTATTTGCAGTAAGTATGTGCGCAAGATTCCAAACCTGTGCCAAGGAGTCTCACCTAACTCTAGTCAAGCGTATCCTTAGATATCTAAAGGGTACACTTAATGTCAGTATTTGGTACCCTAGATCTACCAAGTTCGAACTAACCGGCTACTCCGATTCGGACTATGTCGGTAGTAAGCTCAATAGAAAGAGTACGATTGGTTGTTGTCAACTTCTCGGTTCGAGTCTAGTGAGTTGGTGCAGTAGGAAGCAACACTGTGTTGGCTTATCTACCACCGAAGCTGAATACATCGCAATGGGTGAGTGTGTCACTCAGCTTCTTTAGATGAAACACACTCTCCGAGACTTTAAGTTAGATTTTACAAACACTAAACTCCACGTAGATAACATTAGCTCAATTAACCTAACTAAGAATCCAATATGTCATTCTAGGACCAAACATATAGAGGTCAAACATCATTTCATTCGAGAACATATGACCAACAGAGCCATACAACTTGAATACGTCGAATCGAAGTCCAACTTGGCAGACCTATTTACTAAACCCCTACCCGAAGCCGAATTCAGTCTATTAAGACGAAAATTGGGCATGTCCGTAGTAGAATAGGAACTTGCAAATTATATTTTCTTACTACTATTTCTTACTTTTTATTTTTATGGAACTAGCATAGTACATACCTTAGATATCATGCACCTATAGATTTAAGGAGCCAATACATCTCACAACACATAGGACTAATGTGTTTGTGTACTTAGCCACGTAGATGGGCGTGAGATGTTAGGACCTTACTCCTAGTTTCAGATGTAGAGCTAGTGCATCACCATGAACCACGGAGTATAATCATACATATTAAATGACTTTGACCAGGACTGGTTGATCTTTCATATCAATCAAGTCAAATATGAGTCAAACATTTTATAGAAGAGCTTATTTTCAGTATATTATTTTCAAAATAATATGAAACATGCTTGGACTTTAAATTTACTACATATATTCACTTTTCAAACACCCCCACTCTTTTCGATATATGACAAAATGGGGAGAAAAAGGCCAAAGTTAAGGGATCAAATTTTTTTTTTTATAACTTAACTTACTTAATATTTATTCACATGGCCAAAAGTTAAGTAAATGTTTACTTTTACTTAACTTGTTTGAGTTAACAAAAAAAAGGCCAATGTTAAGGGATCAAATTTTTTATTTATTCACATGGCCAAAAGTTAAGTAAATGTTTACTTTTACTTAACTTGTTTGAGTTAATAAAAAAAAGGAAATAAAGGCCAAGTTAAGAGAACTCTTAACTTAAACTTATTTTTAATACTATGGCCAAACGTTAAGAAAAGGGGAGAAAGGGCCAAGTTAAGAAGTTCACTTAACTTAAATGTTTTATTAAGGCCAACTTTAAATAATGTTAATTACTTAAACTCTTCCTAAATAGCAACCATCAAGGGAAAGTATTAAAGTCTTCTTTCAAGACTCACCCTCAGTCAAGGGGGAGGTTTCCTCAAGGGGGAGTACTTGAAGAAAATTCTTACTACTCCTACTTAATCTTTATTATTCGTGTTTTTATGCACATTATTATTCTTCATGCATGTTATTTTCTTAACTTTATATGTGGGTTTGCCATAGATCAAAAAGGGGGAGATTGTTGGTGCAGTAGGCACCTAAGTCGAACCTGAGTTTTGATTATAGCAAATGATACAAAGTTAAACTCATATTGTTATCTCACGAGCTATATCGAGTGTGCAGAAAAGTGCCAACGCTGGAGCTGAAGGCTAGCGACACCTAGAGGAAGCCGCGGTAGTCGGGCGACACTTGAGTGATTTCGGAGGAAGCCGAAGGAATCGAGTGGAAGGTCGTAAGCGAACGCGACACAGTAAGTATCAAGGTAAATCTCGTGTGTGTGAGAGTAAGAGAGGTCGTATCCTCCTTACGGGGATGATCTTAAGCGTAGATCCGACCAAAGACATCCTATAGATGGTCTAGGTTGAGATCGGACGGTCAGCGGTCATCAAAATAATATTTTTGTTAAGCTAACTTTGTCCTACAGTTAGCATCAGTCGACTGCTAGCTTGGAGGAATTGACTATCGTCTATCAGTCGACTGCCTACAGTCAGCATTCGACTGATGGTCAAGGATCAGCTTTGAGAAGTCAGGGCTTATCACTTCATTTCAAGGTTGGTGGTGCTAAAATCTTATTGGCTAAAGTTCCTCTAGAGAAGGGGATCAAAGGCTATAAAAGGAGGTCCTCTCCTAGGGTTTTTTCATCAATTCTAAGTGCTCAAAAGCCTCCGCAATGGTACAACTCTTCGACGACTCTACAATGACGAAGTGCTGTCGAAACACCAACAACCCAAGCTTAATTTCTATTTCCTTATTGTTGGTATAATCTTACTTTGTCGTCTCTTTAATATTGCAATTCCTTTTGTTAATCGAGGTTTTCTATCATTGCATTTTACCTTAATAGAAGAGAGGGTTTGTCTCTTTATCTTTTACTTTCGGAGGTTTTTTTGTAATCGTCAAACTCCTACCTCTAACGAGGAGGAGTGTTTTAGTGAATTGCCCTCCGTACATGGTCTAGGACCGTTAGGGTCTTGGAGTAGTAGCCGAAGGATACAAACCAAGTAAAAAGTCTACTTGTCTCTTTTAGTTTTCATTTACCTTTCTGATGCGTTTAATTGTCTACCGAACGAATTCGAAGAAAAAGTTTTATCACTATTCAACCCCCTCTTGCGATCCGCTCGATCCAACATTGAGCTCCCCTTCGAGGACTGAGGAAAGGCATCTATAGCCTTCATTATCATGCCCTGATTTGATAGCTTTTCTCCTACACTTGTCAAGTCGGTTAAAATTTCTTTAAACCTAGAATGTAAAGAATTTACCTTCTCTCCCTTTTCGAGTTTGATGTTGCTTAATTGGGAGCAAAGGAGATCTCTTCTAGCAAGCTTGGCCTAAAAAGTTCCTTCATGGAGTTCCACCAACCTCTCTCACATTTCCTTGGCGCTTGCACATTCCCCTATCCGATTCACTTCTTATTGGGGGAGTACGTTGTAGAGGTGGTGCTTTGCCTTTGAGTTCGCCAAGTACTCTTCCCTTTGCTTTTTAGTCCATCTAGACTTCTTGATTGTCTTCCCTTCTTCATCCCTAGGTATCTCGAAAGCATTTTCCATTATTAATAAAATTTCGAAGTCGGTTTCAAAAAATACCTCCATGCATTTCTTCCACCATGCAAATTTCCCTTGAAACTTTGGCAGATGAATATTAGAGCCAGCCATCCTTGATGTAGTGCTTGTTGCTGCGGTTAGTCCTCGACAAGCTACCATGGCTCTGATACCACTTGTTGGAATGTTGGTGGCTGGCTAGACGGGGGTGAATAGCCCTCTTTCGTCGTACGATGAAATTGCTTGTCTACAAACAATATTAGCGCAACAGAAACAAAACTAAACAAACAATTAAGACAACAAAAAGTAAAAGAAATGCTAACAAAGGATATAACGTGGTTCATGGCCTCGTCGCTAATCTATGGTCCGATTCATCTTCGGTGAATCACTCCGAAACCAATCTAATATCTATCTCTCCCTTTAGCCAAAGGAAGGTGGAGGTAAACCTTCTTACAACCCAAGAACACTCTTTCTTACAATGGATTTGAAATAAGAACAAGAGAAAGAGTTGGAAGCTTGTGGAGCACTTGGATGATCACTTAGAGCATAAGCATTAGCCATCCACAAGCCCACACCTTTTCTATAAATAGAGAAGGTTGTTTTCTTCCCGTTGGCCACTAGCAGTCGACTGATGCCCCGATCAGTCGACTGCTCCTATAGTCATTGCCCAATAACGGCTTCTTCCACGTTGAATTTCATCCAACGACTCCCACATCAGTTGACTGATGGAGCTAATAGTCGAGTGCCGGAAGCGAGCACTCGGATGATTACCCTTCTGTGCCCGAAACCCTCATGACCAGTCGACTGATGCCATCATCAGACGACTGGTGGTCTCAGCCGTCGACTGCCAACCCGTGGCAATCGACTGATGGCATATGAACTAGACTCGTATACCAGTCGAGTTACAATCGACTTGGAGCAATCGATTGCCATGATATGGCAGTCGACTGATGTCGGGTAAACCTCAAACTTTACATCTGTTTGAGCATCTAACGGTCGGGTAAATCTCAACCCTTGTGGTTGAGCCTCCAACACTTAGCCATTCAGCCAAGTTCACCTAATGAGCTACTTACATTTCACTCATTCTCTCATCTCACTTGAAGTCCCTCGCCGAAGCTCTCTTCATTCGCGGGCACGTCCCTTGGCAGCATCAAGCGTACGACTCTGCAATGCTCTTTTGCGTCTCTTCCCCTCGAAGTCTGCTTCCTTGGCTTCGCTTCAAGTTATCTCGTCTAGCGGTCCCTCGGATACATCAAGCACACGGCTTCGCAATGCTCCTTGGCCACTCAAGCATGAGGTTGTGAGTTGGTGAAACTTGCTAAAGCTCCATGTGTGAATTACTAAGTCTAGCAAGATTGCAACGCACATATCAAATCCAATCATCCTAACTTAAACCCTTTGCCACACACATCAAAACCATATCACATGGGTTGATTGCTGATGTGAGAAAAACATATAGGGTTTTAAAAGTAGTTTTTGCTCACATATTGTTACATTTTGTGTTAGTTTCATGCATATGTTACTATATTCTTGCACGCATTGCCTATTTTCTAGTTCAGAGGTCTGCTCGTTGTACTTTTGTATTCAGGTTAGCTTTTCTGGTGAGAAAGATGCATTTTCGGAGCAAAAGAAGGACTTTCGCAGCTATACGCAGAGTGGGACACGGCCAGGGCATGTGGATTCATACAACCATGTTCAATGGGCGAAGAACAGCACCCCAGGGCTGCACACGACCTGGCCGTGTGGAAACACACGGCCGTGTGGCGCCTCGATGGATTTGCGCGACTAGGGCTTTTTCCAAATTTTGCAGCAGTCTGAGGCAATGTCTATATAAGGATGGCTCCGCCCAAACCCTAGGGGGGAGGCACGATGGCTAGGATGACATGCCAAAGCCCTAAAAAACTTCGGTAACTCACAGCGGGGAGGAGGAACGCCGCCGGACGGAGGTCCACAACTTGCAATACAACGCCGGAGAGAAGATCACGAAGCATCGTATATCTCTATTTCTATGCTTTATTTCTATTTTATTCGAACTTAAACATGTTTTATGATTCTTCCTTCGTATTTATGGAGTAGTACTTTTGATTCTAGGATTACGGAGTAGCTTGTGTACATAAACAATGTTGTTTCATATTAAATTCTGGCCAAAAGTTTGATTTGACAATTGGTAGTTGCTCTCTATTATATCTACGTGAGTTTGTCTTTCTTTCCGCTGTGCTTAGGCGATATGAGTTGGTGACAGTCCTCGCAATCTAAATTTAGGAGGTTTGATCCAAGGAACCTAGGGGTAAACCTGACCTCCCGTAATTACGAGGAGAAGGGAGCGGTGGAATCGAAAATAGTCCACCACAAGGATTAATTTGACATTCTCGTACCCTCTATCCCGTCCTTTTGGGCGGAGGTAGCTCCCGGTGAATGCAGTGGCTCTGCGGGAGAGTGTATGATGCCCCTTCCCTAAAACCGTAGGTTGACGTTTAGACGACGCCAATTGACAACATTGTTCTGTGGTACACAAGAGAAACCGAAGTCCTAGAATCGCCTTTTAAGACCCCGACACACTCTTTTCCTCCTCCGTGTGACACCGTACAGAGTATGGTCCACCGATAGTCCTCACCAATCAACTCTCTCAGAGATTTCGTCCGAACAATCGCAACCACTTAGAGTATTGGTATTCGAATCCCAGTCCCTGTGAGATCGATAAATCTTTATTACTTGACGACATTCGTGCACTTGTGGGAGTTGAGCGCGAGTGTGCACTTTGAGTCCACAACGATATCTGTTGCGAGATTTGAGGTCGTGCCCATGTGCATCAAGTTTTTGGCATCGTTGCCGGGGACTGTCGATTCGATATCAAATCGAACGTTGGTAGATTGGATCGGACTTAAAATTAGATTATTTTCTTGCTTTATTTTCCTTTTAGTTTAATCTTATCTACTTCGTTCTATTTTCCATATTTAGATTTAGTTTTTATTTAGAGTAGTAGTTTCCTATTTACTTATTGCATATTAGATTTTTATTTGCTAGATTTATTTATTTTCTACTTTTAGCATTAGGGTAGAACTCTTACTTTTGTGGTCTGGTTCATCATATGCTTAGAAGACTAGGGTTGGAAGGCCTAATTCCGATCGACTTAGAGATTGAGTGAACCTTTCACTGTCGAAGAGCAGTACAACGAAAGATGGAAGATCAAGCTGCATCCGAGGTGAACATAGGAAGCCGACCTCTATGGGACTATGCAGCTCCTAGCGCTAGAAGATTAAGGCCGAGCATAGCTGGACCATCTATTTCAGCAAATAACTTTGAGCTGAAGCCAACACTTATACATATGGTCCAGTAGAGCCAATTCGGGGGAGCTACAACTTAAGACCCGAACCGACATCTTGAGGATTTTCTCAAAATCGGCTTAACAATGAAATTGAACGGAGTCCCTTCTGATGTGATCCGCATGAGCCTGTTCCCATTTTCACTGCAGGATAAAGCTAAGGCTTGGCTTCACTCTATACCCTCTGGCAGCATCACCACATGGGAGCAGTGTGAGCAGCAGTTTCTGAATAAATACTTCCCACCAAGTAAGACTGCTCACATATGCCACCTTATCATGAGCTTTCACTAGAAGGAGGGGGAGTCTTTGTTCGAAGCATGGGATCACTACAAGGGGCTACTTTATCAATGCCCCGACAATGGACTGGAGAGGTGGCTGGTGATCCACATTTTCTATAATGGGATCGCTTACACCACAAAGATTTCCCTAGATTCTGCCGCAGGAGGAGCGCTAATGAACAAGACCATAGAGGAGGCAGAAGAGCTTATCGAAGAGGTGGCACAAAACCACCATCAATGGGCTTCCGAACATGGTCAACCCACGCCTACAGCAGAACGATACACTGTCAACTTCATGGACCACCTTTCGGCAAGGATGTGTTGGGATGTATACTGAAAAGTCAATCTTTTGTATGAACATCTTTAGTTTTGAAATAAGAATCACATGATCATTGTTTGCATATTTATGGTTATGCATATTGTCTAATATATTACATTGTAGATAACATGGTGTGTCGTGTCACACGGGAGATCATGTTATTAGTTCATTGTAAAGTATAAGTAAATACTTACAACCGAGATGGCTTTGGACAAACCATTGGTATGGTTGTAGTGTGATTTAGTATTGGTTTGTCTTGACCATAGAATCGTACTAGTACACTTTGTGTGTATTGAGCAGGACCGACTTAGAGGTGATTCGATTTATTACTGACTACATAATCGAATCGGACCTCAGATATTATATTGTACATGCTCTTGATCCTGATATAATAACGGGCACATATACTTAGTATTCATTTCTTTGATTTACCAATGGGTGATATTTATAGAGTAAATCGATAGGCTCGATAAGTTGGGAAATGGTATTATTTATATGGTGTGTCGTTGATTATAGGAGGAAACCGTGTCCTATATATTAGGATGATGATGTCCCCTTGAGGAGCTCATAAGGTTCATCATGTAAACCCTGCAGGTGGACATGGTCCGGCATGATGATAAGGTTGAGTGGTACTACTCATGGAGTTAGATGTTGATTAATTAATTGTCAGTAAATTAATTAATCGACGAACATTCGAGATCTTAAACACAGGAAGAAAAATGTACATATAATATATGGAGCCCAGGTTGGTGAGGTAGATCAATGATAATCCTCTAGTGGAATGGATTATCATTAATGGATCAGACTTTATGTGGGCTTGATCCATTGGGTGGCCAAGATCCAACTCCTCCTCATGGTCCCTATTGTAGCCTATTAAAACCTCATGGAACCTAGATCCAATGATGGAAAATAAAACTCTAGATCCGACGGTGGAGATCAAATCTCTAGATTCGACGGTTGAGATTAAATCTCTAGATCCGACGGTTGAGATTAAATCCCTAAAACAGATGGTGGAGATTAAAAGGAGGCTTAAGCCTAACTCTATAAAGAAGGGCTTAAGGTGGGCAGCAAAGAGAGAGAGCTTAGGGATTAGGGTTTGGGCGGCAAGGGGCTTGGAGGCTTGGGCGGCCACAAATTTGGAAATTTTTTCCTTCTTCTTCCTAAGGTGGCCGGCGCCCATCCTCTCTTCTTCTCTCCTTGGCCGGCATCCAAGCTTCTTCTTCTCATCCTTTTCTCTTGGCCAGCACACTCTCTACTTTTCCAAGGGCCGGCGGCATCAAGGGTTGGGGTGATCCTTTTCCCTTGGCCGACAACATCTCCTTGTTCTTCTCCTTGGCCGGTGGCAAGCACCAAGCTTGGAGCTTGGTGGTTGGTTAAAGGAAGGAGAAGAGTTTTGTTTTATCATCTTCCTTTGTTCGGAGTGAACAAGGAAAAGAAGATTGGTGATCTAGGAGGCTTCGACTTTTGGAAGATCGTCGCCCACACGATGTTCAAAAGGAGGAAGGACATACAATAGAAGATCAAGAGGTATAATTTTTGTTTATATTCTTTTGTATTATGTCAATAATAATTTTTCAATTATATGCATGTTGTATGTTTTTATATGTGGCTAATTTACTTGGACCCCGAATACAAACACAAAAATCGGCGATCCGTACATCGTCTATTCCGCGGCTAATCGTAGAATAAAGGTTGGTTGCTTGAACAACAAGTTTGTTCAAGTGACTACTCTAATCGAATAACACAACAATGAAACGGTAGCTTGGGTAATCTCTAATTATCTTGGATTAAATTTTTAATCCGGGGACGACGACGGGATCTCCATGAACAAGCAATCGAGTTGAAGTGGGAAGCGAAGTTTCCTCCCTTCAGGATGGACGCGCTCAGCAGATGGTTTGAATCCTTGATCTGCATGCGCGGCCATTAATTTTGGAGAAGGAGCGGCAGCGTATCGTGAGGACCACTATGGAGGGCAAGGGACCTCAGACGAGCAGATTGAGCACTGTGACGCAATTGGGGACTATGATCAAAGGCCCCACAACCCGTACTCTAATACCTACAATCCCGGATGGAGGAGTCACCCGAATTTCTCCTACAAAAATAACTCGGGAAATCCCTAGTCATCCAGAGGGTACGGGCAATAGCAGGGCAATGGGCAGCGACCACAGAAGTCCAGACTGGAATAGATTATGGAGGACTTCATCGCTACCTAAACTAAGGTCAATGAGGAATTCCATTGCCAACATCAAAAGTCTGAAGAAGCATTGAGAGACTTGAAGGCCACCGTTGACGGCCTTGCAAGTCATACCCAGATGTTGGAGACACAAGTGTCCCAAATAGCCCAATCCGTGTCACAACCTGTGAAGAACTCTCTGGTGAGTCAAGGAAAAGAGGAAGGAACAGGACAAAGTAGCCAATTCGCCAAGGGGTGTGCAACCATGATTTCCACCCTACATAACCAAGATGAGTTTGAAGAGAAGATTCCAGTACATCTTGAAGACCCTGGTGAGTTCGTTATTACCTGCTCAATTTATGGGGAGAGCTTCAACGAAGCACTATGCGACTTGGGGTCATCAGTCAGTGTGATGCCCTATGCATATTTTCTAAAAATGGGACTGAGTGGGCTCCAATTAGCGAATCTTGGTATTTGTATGGGGGATGATTCTGTGAAGGAGCCCGTTGACCTGCTACCACACGTTCCTATGATGATTGAGGATTTCGTGATACCCACGGACTTCATCATACTAGACACAGGACCGAATCCCCAGAATCCCATCATTCTGGGAAGGCCTTTTCTAGCAACCGTAGGGGCGTGCATAAATGTGAAGGCACACCAAATCTCCCTGGAAGTAGATGGGGAGATCATCCTTTTCATCCTTTTAGAACACAGAGCTCCCTACCTTGACGGCTTCACTATTAGCAGATTGAAGTTGGAACCTCCAGATGCAGAGCCCGAGACGGATGAATGGAGGTTCACTGAACCACCAGAGCCGAGTTGATAGAAGAGTGCGGTCGAGCTAAACGACCTTAAACAAAGCGCTTCTTGGGAGGCAACCCAAGTTTAGTTTTATATTTCCCTTTTCTATTGCATTGCATAAATTTATTTGATTTTATTTTTGATTTCCATCACATTTAGAGTTAGGAATAGAAAAGAACTTTGCTAGGCAAAAATGAGACCCATATTAGTTTACACGGCAAAGTGTATCAACAAATTCGGGTCATGGTGCATAAATGGGGAGAAAAATGGGGGCACACGACCTGGACATGTGTTTTCCCACGGTCGTGCCCGATTGACTAGAGGCGCACACGGCCTGGCCGTGTGTTTTCACACGGCCATGGCGCGCGAGGGTAAAAGGAGCGAGCCGTGTGTTTTCACCCCATTTGCGTCGTGTGCTTCAAAAGTTCTTGCCCTAGATGTGTGATTTCACTTTCCCCTTCCTCTAGAAGCATTTCTAACCTCTAAAGAAGCCAAAAGGAGTAGGGATGAGGAGGACCAAGACCGTAGCATCCCGATCTGGTGCCTCAGAGCGACGAACAAGAAGAGCTGACACTCCTCAAGCTCCGGAAGAGTGTAACGCCCTACCCCCTCTACTTTTTCGCAATAATGAACATAGAGATAGGTATAATATGCTCTCTACTCGTAAAGTTACTGCTACTAGGTACTTAGATGAGTATTTGCTAGAATCTTTAGGGTTGTTAGGTGATATGCAAACCCTATTTGCAAAAATGGGGTGGGATGAGATTATGGGAATAAGGCACCTAACCTATCCTAGGATAGTTTTGGAATTTTTTAGTTCTTTAGAGGCGGAAGTTATAACGGGTAGAGAGAGCGAGGAGGGTAGGATAACTTTTAGGCTTTTTAATATTGAGCATGAGTGGACCCTCCACCAATGGAACTCATGCTTTGGCTTGCCAAGTGGGGGAGAGAGAAGGACCCCTAATGGGTACAAATCTCGTATGATTTGGACAAAGTTGACAGGGGAGCAGGCTTATGACCCATCTAGGGCCAAAGCGTCGCACCTCCAAAACCCCGTCTTTTGATACCTTCACCGCGTCATGGCCAGTACTATATTTGGTCATGGGGAGAGTGACGATGTAGTAAGAGCCAGCGAGTTGCTTTGCTTATGGGATATGCTATAAGAAAGAAGTAGCATCGATGTGGGGTCCCACTTCATTAGACACTTAGTGAAGATGGGCAAAGCAGCACACGGAGAGATCAATGTGGGAGGCCTACTTACCCACATTTGCTATAGGATGGGGTATGATTACACAACATTGGAGAGTATAGAGGGGAGCCCTAGAATCGACCTAGGAGTATGCATGACCATGAAGATGATTGTAAGAGAAGGAGACTCCTTATGCTATGTAAGGAAAAATCTTACGACACTTAGGCTCCCCGACCCGGATCGTACCACCATCGCTATACGGGCCAATTAGCGCTTAGACCTGATAGTGGAGTCCCCTCCACATGAGGGACCATCTACATCAGCGCCCATCTCTCCACCTTTGTATCACTCTCCCTCCAGTCCACAGATGTATAGGAGCCCACCTAGTCCACACCGACATGAGCCTACACCTGCACCACCACCTTTTTCTACCTTTGAGTAGGATGCAGGTACTTTGGCCTATGATTTCTCGGAGTTCCGATCGTGGATCGATGACATTTACACTGATCAGCAGACGCAGAGGCAGTGATGGGAGGAGTAGAGCGCCATTCGCGGTGAGTTCGGGGATTAGATAGCATTTCGGTGAGGAGTTCTACAATGAGGCTGCATATACTTCGGGATGAGTGCTCGTCGCCGAGGATGAGGCGGCTTACGCGAGGAGATCTGTGCACATATGCATGCAGCCGAGCGAGGGCTAGGGAGGAGGAGCAGAAGCGTGCATTGCATCCACCAGTTCCCAGATCGACCACATGTATATGTGGCATCAGCAGCTCAGCAACAAGTTTGCCCAGGTTCCAGAGATTCCTAGGCTCCCAGACTTTCCACCTCGTCCACCATATTAGAGGTATATTTTTGTTTAAGTCTGGGGGGGTAGACCCCAAAATCTATTTTGTTTTGTTTCCTAGCAGAAGTTTCTTTTATGGTATTTTCATTCATTTCTTCATGCATGCATGAGTTGTTTAGTTTATTTCAGTACTTAATTTTTGGTATCTGAAAAGCTACCTCAGTAGTATTTTTGAAAGTTGCTTGCATGAGTTGTTCCTATAGGTAGCTTAACTCCTTTTATCTTGTGGTATTTTATTCTATTCGCTCCATTGAATGTTCTAGATTTGCACTGGTTAGCTTCATTTTTGCACTTACACATGTTGAACATTCTGAAAGGGAGAATCTAGTACATACCTAGTTATGATTCACTTCAGTAGTCTAGTACTTTGGAATCCATAGGTGACTCTAGGTTTAGCATTTTAGTTACTAGAAATGCTCGGATTATGTAAGCCCATTCGAAAAAATCAAAATCTTTGTGAGCCGAAAAATAAAAGAGAAATAAAAGAAAAAAAAAGGGAGAGAAAAAGAAATGAAAAAAAGAGAGAGAGAAAAAGAAAAAAAAAGAGAATGAGAGGGATAAAAAATAGTTGTCGTGGGTGGAAATGGCTAGGTGTCGCTTTGAGGCCGAGTTAGGTTACTGGGGAAACACCTCCCAATTTCTCTCAATACCGAGCACGCCTTTGAGACTTTATGCTAGATCTAGGGAACGACCCTCACTTTGGGCAAGTAAGTGCCTAAGAGCCGGAAACCTTAGGAAAGCTATGGGGTGACGACTTAACTCACCATGGAACGGGCATCCCCTAAAAATGATTCTCCTAACATGAGCACGAGGAGCTAACTTAGTGAATTTTTAGAACATATCTGTTTTGCTTTGATTGCAAACACCACCTTATAAATTTAGTTAGCATGCTAATTATGGAACAATACCTTTTTAAAATTTTATATCACTGAGGTTTGCTTGAGGACAAGCAAACATTTAAGTCTGGGGGAAGTGATGTGAGCAAAACATATAGGGTTTTAAGAGTAGTTTTCGCTCACATCTTGTTACATCTTGTGTTAGTTTCATGCATATGTTACTATATTCTTGCACGCATTGTCTATTTTCTGGTTCGGAGGTCTGCTCGTTGTACTTTTGTGTGCAGGTTAGCTTTTCTGGTGAGAAAGATGCATTTTCAGAGCAAAAGAAGGACTTTCACATCTAGACGCAGAGTGGGATACGGCCAGGGCATGTGGATTCACACGGCTGTGTCCAATGGGCGAAGAACAGCACCCCAGGGTCGTGTGGAAACACACGGCCGTGTGGCGGCCCGATGGATTTGCATGACTACGACTTTTTCCGGATTTTACAGCAGTCCGAGGCGATGTCTATATAAGGATGGCTCCGCCCAAACCCTAGGGGGGAGGCACGATGGCTAGGATGGCACGCCGAAGCCCTAAAAAGCTTCGGTAACTCGCAGCGGGGAGGAGGAACGCCGTCGGAGGTCCACAACTTACAATACAACGTCGGAGAGAAGATCATGAAGCATCGAATATCTCTATTTCTGTGCTTTATTTCTATTGTATTCAAACTTAAAAATGTTTTGTGATTATTTTCTCGTATTTATGGAGTAGTACTTTTGATTCTAGGATTAGGGAGTAGCTTGTGTACATAAACAATGTTGGTTCATATTAAATTCTGGCCAAAAGTTTGATTTGACAATTGGTAGTTGCTCTCTATTATATCTATGTGAGTTTGCCTTTGTTTTCGCTGTGCTTAGGCGATACGAGGTGGTTACAACCCTCACAATCTAATTTTAGGAGGTTTGATCCAAGGAACCTTGGGGTAAACCTGACCTCTCGTAACTGCGGGGAGAAGGGAGTGGTGGAATCAGAAATGGTCCACGACAAGGATTGATTTGGCATCCTCGTACCCTCTATCCCGTCCTTTTGGGCGGAGGTAGCTCCCGGTGAATGCGGCGGCTTTACGGGAGAGTGTATGATGTCCCTTCCCCAAAACCATACGTAGACGTTTAGACGATGTCAATTGACAACATTGTTCTGTGGTACACAAGTGAAACCGAAGTCCTACAATCATCTTTTAAGACCCCGACACACTCTTTTTCTCCTCCGTGTGACACTGTATAGAGTAGGGTTAATCGATAGTCCTCACCAACCAACTCTCTCAGAGATTTCGTCCGAACAATCGCAACCACTTAGTGTATTGGTATTCGAATCTCAGTCCCTGTGGGATCGATAAATCTTTATTACTAGACGACATCCATGCACTTGCGGGCGTTGAGTGCGAGTGTGCACTTTGAGTACACAACGATATCCGTCGTGAGATTTGAGGTCATGCCCGTGCGCATCAAGTTTTTGCCGCCGTTGTCGGGGACTGTCGATTCGATATCAAATCGAACGGTGGTAGATTGGATCGGACTTAGGATTAGATTATTTTCTTGCTTTATTTTCCTTTTAGTTTAATCTTTTTTGCTTAGTTCTATTTTCCATATTTAGATTTAGTTTTTATTTTCAATAGTAGTTTCGTATTTACTTATTGCATATTAGATTTATATTTGCTAGATTTATTTATTTTCTACTTTTAGCATTAGGGTAGCACTCTTACTTTTTTGGTCTGGTTCGTCATATGCTTAGAAGACTAGGGTTGAAAGGCCTAATTCCGATCGACTTAGAGTTTGAGCAAATCTTTCACCGTCGGAGAGCAGTACAGCGAAAGATAGAAGATCAAGCTGCATCCGAGGTGAACATAGGAAGTCGAACTCTACGGGACTACTCAACTCCTAGCGCTAGAGGATTCAGGTCGAGCATAGCTGGACCATCTATTTTGGCAAATAAAGTGATGCGACCAAAACATATAGGGTTTTAGGAGTAGTTTTCGCTCACATCTTGTTACATTTTGTGTTAGTTTCATGCATATGTTACTATATTCTTGCACACATTGCCTATTTTTTGGTTCGAAGGTCTGCTCGTTGTACTTTTGTGTGCAGGTTAGCTTTTCTAGTGAGAAAGATGCATTTTCGGAGCAAAAGGACTTTCGCAGCTAGATGCAAAGTGGGACACAGCCAGGGCTATGGATTCATACGGCCGTGTCCAATGGGCGAAGAACACCACCCCCGGGCCACACACGCCTTGGCCATGTGGAAACACATGGTCGTGTGGCAGCCCGACGGATTTGCATGACTAGGGCTTTTTCTAGATTTTGCAGCAGTCTGAGGCGATGTCTATATAAGGATGGCTCCGCCCAAACCTTAGGGGGGAGGCACGAGGGCTAGGATGGCACGCTGAAGCCCTAAAAAGATTTGGTAACTCGCAGCGGGGAGGAGGAACACCGCCGGAGGTCCACAACTTGCAATACAACGCCAGAGAGAATATCATGAAGCATCGTATATCTCTATTTTTGCGCTTTATTTCTTTGTATTCGAAATTAAACATGTTTTGTGATTCTTCCTTCGTATTTATGGAGTAGTACTTTTGATTCTAGGATTGGGGAGTAGCTTGTGTACATAAACAATGTTGGTTCATATTAAATTCTGCCCAAAAGTTTGATTTGACAATTGGTAGTTGCTCTCTAATATATCTACGTGAGTTTGACTTTCTTTCCGCTATGCTTAGGCGATACGAGGTGGTGACATCCCTCGCAATCTAAATTTTGGAGGTTTAATCCAAAGAACCTAGCGGTAAACCTGACCTCTCGTAATTGCGGGAAGAAGGGAGCGGTGGAATCGGAAACGGTCCACCGCATGGATTGATTTGGCATACTCGTACCCTCTATCCTGCCCTTTTGGGTGGAGGTAGCTCCCGGTGAATACGGCGGCTCTGCGGGAGAGTGTATGATGTCCCTTCCCCAAAACCATAGGTAGACGTTTAGACGATGCCAATTGACAACATTGTTCTGTGGTACACAAGAGAAACCGAAGTCCTAGAATCACCTTTTAAGACCTCGGCACACTCTTTTCGTCCTTCGTTTGACTCCGTACAGAGTAGGGTCCACTGATAGTCATCACCAACTGACTCTCTCAGAGATTTCGTCCGAACAATCGCAACCACTTAGTGTATTGGTATTCGAATCCCAGTCCATGTGGGATCGATAAATCTTTATTACTTGACGATATCCGTGCACTTGTGGGCATTGAGCGCGCACTTTGAGTCCACGATGATATCCGTCATGAGATTTGATGTCGTGCCCAGTGCATCAATTGCCCTAACATATCTTCCCCCTCCACGAGAAAGATTTAAGAGATATGGTGATAGGGGACCATAATGGAGGAGGCGTAAGCTGAGCAAATATCTTTCTCCCCCACGAGGAAGATTCAAACACATCAAATGAAACGCAGAAGTGTGGTCGAGCTAAAAGACCTTAAACAAAGCGCTTCTTGGGAGGCAACCCAAGTTTAGTTTTTAGGTTTCCTTTTTATTGTATTGCATTCATTTGGTTAATTTGAACTTTGATTTCCATTTCGTTTAGCATTAGGACCAGAAAGAACTTGCTAGGTAAAAATAAAAATCAATTTTAGCTTACATGGCAAGGCGTGTGAGAAAATTGGGACCGTTGTGCACGAAAGGAGAAAAATGGGGGGCACACGATCTAGCCGTGTGTTTTCACATGGTCGTGCCCGACTAACCCGAGGTGCCCACGGCCTGGCCGTGTGTTTTCACACGGCCATGGCGCGTGATGTTAAGTAGGGCACGCCGTGCGTTTCCACCCTAAATGCACTGTGTGTTTTGATTTATCTTGCCCTAGCTATGTGGATCCTTTTTCCCCACCACCTAGAAGCCTTTCCAACCCTAAAGGGAGCCCAAAAGAAGTAAGGATGAGGAGGACCATGTTAGATTGATTTGAACGCTAGAGGGGGGGGGGTGAATAGCGCAAGATAATTCTTTTCGTTCGTTCTCATTCGTTCGATAATATAAAGAGTTAAAGAAGCAGAAATATAAAAGACACAAGTTGTTTTACTTGGTTCACAGCCTACCAGCTACTAATCCAAGGCCCTAGTGGTCCGAGACCACGTACAGAGGGAAATTCACTAAAACACTCCTCCTCGTTGGAGGTAGGAGTTGACGGTTACAAAAACTTGAGAAAACCCGAGGTAGAGAGACACACCCCTCTCTCCTCATTACGATAAAAAGCTCAATTCAAGTAATGAAATACAATGTAAAAGAAGACGACAACTTAAAGTAATACTGACAACTAAGTGGTTGAAGGATGTGTTGGGATGTATACTGAAAAGTCTATCTTTTGTATGAACATCTTTATTTTGAAATAAGAATCACATGATCATTGTTTGCATATTTATGGTGATGCATATTGTCTAATACATTACATTGTAAATAACATGGTGTGTGGTGTCACACGGGAGATCATATTATCGGCTCCTTGTAAAGTATAAGTAAAGGCTCACAACCGAGATGACTTTGGACAAACCATTGGTATGGTTGTAGTATATTGGTATTGGTTTGTCTTGACCATAGAATCACACTAGTACACTTTGTGTGTATTGAGCAGGACTGACTTAGAGGTGATTCGATTTATTGCTGACTACATAATCATATTGGACCTCAGATATTATATTGTACATGCTCTTAATCTCGATATAATAACGGGCACATATACTTAGTATTCATTTCTTTGATTTACCAATGGGTGAGATTTATAGAGTAAATCGATAGGATCGGTAAGTTGGAAAATGATATTATTTATATGGTGTGCCAATGATTATAGGAGCAAACCGTGTCCTATATATTAGAATGATGATGTCCCCTTGAGGAGCTCATAAGGTTCATCATGTAAACACTGCAGGTGGACTTGGTCTGGCATGATGATAAGGTTGAGTGGTACTCCTCATGGAGTTAGATGTTGATTAATTAATTGTCAGTAAATTAATTAATCGACGGACATTCGAGATCTTAAATACGGGGAGAAAAATGTATAAATAATATATGGAGCCCATATTAACTTATGGGGGTTGGTGAGGTAGATCAATGATAATCCTCTAGTGGAATGGATTATCATTAATGGATCGGACTTTATGTGGGCATGATCCATTGGGTGGCCAAGATCCAACTCCTCCTCATGGTCCCTATTGTAGCCTATTAAAACCTCTTGAAGCCTAGATCCAATGGTTGAAAACAAAACTCTAGATCCAACGGTAGAGATTAAATCTCTAGATCCGACGATTGAGATTAAATCTCTATATTCGACGGTTGAGATTTAATCCCTAGAACCAATGGTGGAGATTAAAACAAGGCTTATCCCTAACTCTATAAAAAGGGGCTTTAGGGTGGGCGGCAAGATGAAATAGAAAAGAGATAGGATTAGGGTTTGGGAGGCTTAGGGTTTGGAGGCTTGGGCGGCCATAAACAAGGAATTTGTTTCCTTTCTTCTTCCTCTTCCTTGGTGGCCGGCGCCCATCATCTTCTCCCTTCCCTTGGCCGGCATCCAAACCTCATCCTTCTCCTCTCCTTGGCCGGTGGAAACAAAGCTTAGGGTCTTCCATTGGAGCTCTTGGCCGGCATCCATCTTCTTCATCCAATCCTTTGGCCGGCGCACACCAAGTTGGTGCTTGGTGGTTGGCGCAAGTAAGGAGAGGAAGAGTTTTGTTATTGATCTTCCTTTGTTTGGAGAGAACAGGGATAGGAAGATTGGTGATCTAGGACGCTTCGACTTTTGGAAGATCTCGCCCACACGACGTCCAAAAGGAGGAAGGACATACAATAGAAGATCGAGAGGTATAACGATTGTCTATTTTCTTTTGTAATATGTCTATAATTGTTTTTCAATCATATACATGTTATGTATTCTGTTTTTATGGTTAAATATACTTGGACCCTGAATATAAACACAAAAGCCGACGATCCGTACATCGTCTATTCTGCGCTATTCGTAGAATAGAGGTTGGTGGCTTGAACAACAAGTTTGTTCAAGTGACCACTCTAATCGAATAGCACGACGATGAAATGGTATCTTGGGTAATCCCTCTTGTCAAGGATAATTTTTTTTTATCCAGGGACGTAGAATGGATCGCCGTGAACAAGCGACCGAGTTGAAGTGGGAAGCAAAGTTTCCAACCTTCAAGTGGTATCAGAGCCACGATTTCTAGTTTTGTGTGGTTAGGATTCGGTTACTTTTATGCACTTTTCATATATTATATGTGCCGAATAATAGTAGGATGTGTGTAGGTTAACTTTTTGGTTGCAGGCATAGGATCCAAGTATTATGGCCATATGTGTGTATATGATTGTATGTGTGTAATTGTATATTTTGTTGAATCATCGGGGTTGACGAGGCTAGTATTTAATTTTTGTAATTAGATACGACATTGTTTAGCCACTCTTTTTATTTTAGTTTACTTTCGATCTAGATTTCATGTACACTCCCTCGTGGAGTATAGGATCGATGGATGTAAATTAAAATAGTTTTTAGTCTCGGCTCGGATATCCGGATGGCTCGTACATGGCGTAGGGAGGAGCGGACGAGATGATGATACGACGGGAGACATATTGAAGACAAAAGCCATAATAGATGGAAAATATTTATTTTTCATATTTATTGCTTATTGTTTGATATGCATGTCGTAGGCTAGAAAATTCCTCAATTTTAAATTACTAAGTGGGAGAGGGATATTTTTATAAATTCCCATGGCCTCCATTACGATTTGACATGTGATGTAATCAAACTTGCACGTCGGCTCTGAGTTCCTTCCTCCCCATCGGATGAGTTTGTTTGCGGATCACAAGGTCGAATATGATTATAGGAAATTATTAAGGAGCATGTGTACTTCTCCATCGGAAGGCACATAACCCGAGATAATTACCTTGGTACCTAGTAATGGTGAACACTTAGATACAAATATAAGTATCCTTCCCATCGGAGTCACTGCTTTATTTGTAGGGCCAAAGAGGAACCAACTATTAATTTTACTTGTCAAAAAGTTAGGCTGACAAGATAGTAAAATTAATGGGTAAAACCTCCTCATACAAATGTAGAATTCGTATACGTCCACACTATCGTGGCATACGATATTCTCGGTGTTTTGAGATGTTGGTTGATTTTAAAATTTTATTGTTTGAGGAATCAATAATTTTTTGAAATCTAATGTTTTGATCTATGTGATTCTTAGGTTTTCTTTCAAAATGACTTTCAACCCGCTTGCTGTGATACTGAAAGAAAATAAACTTACTGGACCCAACTATGTTGATTGGAAGAGGAATCTTGACATTGTCTTGACTGCTGAGGAATACAAATGTGTACTTCTCAAAGAGTGTCCTCCTAAGCCTGCGGATGATTCCAGGGAAAAGGAGAAGAAGAGTTATAAGAAGTGGATCAAGGCCGATGAGATGGCGTGATGTTAAATTTTGGCATCTATGTAAAATGTACTGCAACATCAGCATCAAGCCATGCCCACAGTTTATGACATGATGCTCAATCTCAAGGAACTTTTCGGACACCAGAATCGGGCTGCGAGGCAAGAAGCCATGAGAAACTTGATGACGACCACCATGATCGAGGGAACACCTGTGAGGGATCATGTTCTCAAGATGATGGCTCATTTGAATGAGTTGGAGGTCCTAGGAGCTGAGATTGATGGGAAAACCCAGGTCGATATCATACTCCAGTCTCTACCTAGGAGTTTTGAGCAGTTTCGCTTGAACTACAATATGAACAAGAGGTTGTATTCGTTGGCAGAGCTTTTGACAGAACTCCAGGCGACAGAGGGGCTTTTTCGTCAGAGTGCTCAGGCGCAAGCCATGGTTGCCCAAAAGGTTTCTACTTCTAAGCCGAAAGGCAAGAAGAAGAAGAAACAAGCTGGGGCAAAGGCAGTGGGAGGAACTCAGGGAGGAGTGAAGAAGCCGAAAGGCAAGTGCTTCACTTGTAAGTAGACTGGACACTGGAAGAAGGACTGCCCCAACCGAAAGCAGAACAAAGGTATATCTTTTGGTGTAGTCGTTGAAACATATTTAGCGGTGTTATCTACCGACACCTGGTGTGTAGATACGGAAGCCACTAATCATGTCTGCAATACTTTACAGGGGTTCCAAGAAACCACACGACTGCCTGAGGGGGAGATTACTATATACTTGGGCGATGCCACGAAGGTGGCGACTGTTGCAGTGGGAGATACTTATTTGTCTTTTGAGAAAAATAAAGTTTTGGTTCTTAAGAATTGCCTTTATGTACCTTTATTTAGAAAGAATTTAATTTTGATTTCTAAATTGTTTATGGATGGATATTCTATTTCTTTTAATGACAGAGTTGTTATAAAAAGAAATAAAAAGATTATCTGTTCTGGTGCATTGATAGGAAATTTATATACACTTGAACCAAAAGCTCCCACGATGCAAATAGAAGTTAATAACTCATCTTCTAATTCCAATAAGAGAAAATAACCTTCGAAGATGAACCAAACATATCTTTGGCATCTTTGGCTTGGTCATATTAACCTAAGCAGAATTCAAAGGTTGATAGCTGATGGACCTCTGGGTTCATTAGTGGTTGAAGATTTCCCAACCTGCGAATCTTTCTTGGAGGGTAAAATAACCAAGAGGTCGTTTAAGGCCAAGGGGTATAGAGCCAAAGATGTGATAGAATTGGTTCATTCTGATTTGTGTGGTCCTATGTCTATCCAGGCTAGAGTTGGTTTTGAGTATTTCGTCTCTTTTATAGATGATTATTCGAGATATGGATACATTTACTTGATGCGTCGCAAGTCTGAATGCTTTGACAAGTTCAAAGAATTCAAGGCTGATGTGGAGAAACGTCAAGGTAAAAGTATCAAGACACTACGATATGATCGTGGTGGTGAGTACCTCTTTGAAGAGTTTAGGAATTACTTATCAGAGGTTGGGATTCAATCCCAATTGTCTACACCTGGCACACCCCTACAGAATGGTGTAGCAGAGCGAAGGAATAGGACTCTTATGGAGATGGTTAGATCGATGATGAGTTATTCTGAGTTGCCAGATTCGTTCTGGGGATATGCTCTAGATACGACAATGTACATTCTGAACTTGGTTCCATTCAAATCAGTGTCATCTACTCCCACAGAATTGTGAACTGGCCATAAGCCTAGTCTAAGACATATTCGGATTTGGGGGAGTCAAGCACATGTGTTGAAGGCAGATGCTGGTAAGTTGGAACCTCGTATAGAAGTACGCATGTTCGTTGGCTATCTTAGAGGAATGAAAGGTGTTTTGTTTTATAGTCCTAGAGATCAGAGGGTGATCGTTAGCACGAACGCCAGATTTCTAGAGGAAGACTATGTGATGAACCACAAGCCCATGAGTAAGATTGTTCTAGAGGAATTGAAAGGGGAAGTCACTTCTTCAGTACCACTGGTACAAGAGGATAACCACAAGTCACTGCACCGTGTGTCACAGAGGATACACAGGTGATACCTCGTCGTAGTGGGAGGGTTGTTAGACAGCCTAATAGATTCATGTTCTTGGGAGAATCTTCTGATTTGGTCCCTGGTGAACATGAACCTGACCCCTGGACATATGACGAGGCAATCCAAGATAAAGATGCGGTATCTTGGCAAAGTGCAATGAATACTGAGATTGAATCTATGGATTTAAATCAGGTATGGGAGCTAGTAGAACCACCCGATGGTGTAAAAACCATTGGTTGCAAGTGGATCTACAAAAGAATGAGAGGAATAGACGGGAAGGTTGAGACCTTCAAAGAGAGGCTTGTTGCGAAGGGGTATACTAAAAAAGAGGGTATCGATTATGAGGACACCTTTTCGCCGGTAGCCATGTTTATGTCTATCCGGATTCTCTTATGTATTGCTGCTCATATGGATTATAAGGTATGACAGATGGATGTCAAGACAACTTTCCTTAATGGAAGTCTTAAGGAAAACATCTATATGAAGCAACCAGAGGGATTCATTGCAAAGGGCAAAGAGCATCTTGTGTGTAAGCTTAATCGGTCCATTTATTGATTGAAGCAAGCTTCGAGGTCTTCTAACATCCGCTTTGATGAGGTAATCCAGTCTTATAGATTTATTCAAAGTCCGAATAAGTCTTGTGTATACAAGAGATGTGATGAAAATGTAGTGGTATTTCTTGTACTATACGTAGATGACATTTTGTTAATTGGCAACAATGTCAAGGTGTTATCGGATGTAAGGGTATGGTTGTCCAAACAGTTTGATATGAAGGACTTGGGAGAAGTGGGACACATCCTTGGGATCAAGGTTATAAGAGATCGCAAGAAAAGGATGTTGTGCTTATCTTAAGCTTCATACATAGACATCATTATGGATCATTTTAGCATGCAGAACTCAAAGAAGGGTTTTCTACCTTTCAGCCATGGAGTTCCTTTATCTAAGGAGATGTGTCCTAGAACATCTGAGGAGATAAAGGAGATGAAGGCGGTTCCTTATGCTTCGGCAGTAGGAAGCCTCATGTATGCGATGGTATGTACGAGACCAGATATCTGCTTTGTCGTGGGCATTGTTAGCAGATATCAGAGTAATCCAGGACAGGGATATTGGACTGCGATAAAGCATATATTGAAGTACCTGAGAAGGACTAGGGATTATATGCTAGTTTACCAACCAGACCAATTACTCCCTATGGGTTACACAGATTCCGACTTCCAATCAGACAGGGATAACAATAAGTCTACCTCAGGTTTTGTGTTTACTTTGGGAGGTGGAGCCATTGTGTGGAGGAGTGTCAAGCAGAAATGCGTGGCGGACTCTACCATGGAAGCTGAATATGTGGCAACCTCTGAGGCGGCCAAAGAAGCTGTGTGGCTCAGAAACTTCTTGATGGACTTGGATGTCATTCCTGATTTGTACAGAACTATCACAATTTATTGTGATAATAGTGGTGCAGTTGAAAACTCGAAGGAACCACGAGCCAATAAGGCAAGTAAACACATAGAGCGCAAGTACCACCTGATACGAGAAATCGTAAAGAGAGTAGAAGTTGCTGTGGAAAAGATTGCATCGGAGGATAACCTGGCAGATCCTTTCACTAAGGCCCTTCCAGCGAGAGCTTTTAATAGGCTTGTGGAGGGAATGTGAATCAGATGTATGACAGTTTTAGGACAGCATAGTCTTTTAGTATAAGTGGGAGATTGTTGGGATGTATACTGAAAAGTCTATCTTTTGTATGAACATCTTTATTTTGAAATAAGAATCACATGATCATTGTTTGCATATTTATGGTGATACATATTGTCTAATACATTACATTGTAGATAACATAGTGTGTGGTATCACACGGGAGATCATGTTATCGGCTCCTAGTAAAGTATAAGTAAAGACTCACAACCGAGATGACTTTGGACAAACCATTGGTTTGGTTGTAGTGTGATTTGGTATTGGTTTGTCTTGACCATAGAATCACACTAGTACACTTTGTGTGTATTGAGTAGGACTGACTTAGAGGTGATTCGATTTATTGCTGACTACATAATCGAATCGGACCTCAGATATTATATTGTACATGCCCTTAATCTCGATATAATAACGGGCACATATACTTAGTATTCATTTCTTTGATTTACCAATGGGCGAGATTTATAGAGTAAATCGATAGGCTCGGTAAGTTGGGAAATGGTATTATTTATATGGTGTGCCGTTGATTATAGGAGGAAATCGTGTCATATGTATTAGGATGATGTTGTCCCCTTAAGGAGCTCATAAGGTTCATCATGTAAACCCTGCAGGTGGACTTGGTCCGGCATGATGATAAGGTTGAGTGGTACTACTCATGGAGTTAGATGTTGATTAATTAATTGTCAGTAAATTAATTAATCGACGGACATTTGAGATCTTAAACACGGGGAGAAAATGTATAAATAATATATGGAGCCCATATTAACTTATGGGGGTTGGTGAGGTAGATCAATGATAATCCTCTAGTGGAATGGATTATCATTAATGGATCGGACTTTATGTGGTTTTGATCTATTGGGTGGCCAAGATCCAACTCCTCCTCATGGTCCCTATTGTAGCCTATTAAAACCTCTTGAAGCCTAGATCCAATGGTTGAAAATAAAACTCTAGATCCAACGGTAGAGATTAAATCTCTAGATCCGACGATTGAGATTAAATCTCTAGATTCGACGGTTGAGATTAAATCCCTAGAACCAATGGTGGAGATTAAAACAAGGCTTATCCCTAACTCTATAAAAAGGGGCTTTAGGGTGGGCGGCAAGATGAATTAGAAAAGAGATAGGATTAGGGTTTGGGAGGCTTAGGGTTTGGAGGCTTGGGCGGCCACAAATAAGGAATTTGTTTCCTTTCTTCTTCCTCTTCCTTGGTGGCCGGCGCCCATCTTCTTCTCCATTCCCTTGGATGGCGTCCAAACCTCATCCTTCTCCTCTCCTTGGCTAGTGGAAACAAAGCTTAGGATCTTCCCTTGGAGCTCTTGGACGGCATCCATCTTCTTCATCCAATCCTTTGGCCGGCGCACACCAAGTTGGTGCTTGGTGGTTGGCGCAAGTAAAGAGAGGAAGAGTTTTGTTATTGATCTTTCTTTGTTCGGAGAGAACAAGGATAGGAAGGTTGGTGATCTAGAAGCTTCGACTTTTGGAAGATCATCGCCCACACAACGTCCAAAAGGAAGAAGGACAAACAATAGAAGATCGAGAGGTATAACGATTGTCTATTTTCTTTTGTAACATGTATATAATTGTTTTTCAATCATATACATGTTATGTATTCTGTTTTTATGGTTAAATATACTTGGACCCTAAATATAAACACAAAAGTCAATGATCCGTACATTGTCTATTCCGCGGCTATTCGTAGAATAGAAGTTGGTGGCTTGAACAAAAAGTTTGTTCAAGTGACCACTCTAATCGAATAGCATGATGATAAAATGGTAGTTTAGGTAATCCCTCTTGTCAAGGATAAAATTTTTTTATCCAGGGACGTAGAAGGGATCGCCATCAGCAAGTGACCAAGTTGAAGTGGGAAGCGAAGTTTCCAACCTTCAGGATGAGCTCGTGTCTTCGGCGTTTCAGTAGCACTTCATCATCGTAGAGTCGTCGGAAAGTTGCGGTGTTGTGGAAGCACTTTGGAAGCTTTTGAATGATGGAAAAGGGGTGGAGAACACCTTCTTTTATAGCCTTGTGAAACCCTAATCGTTGAGATGTGGTTTCATGAGGTGATGCCACCTAGCCCTTGAGAAATGGAGATAAGCTTTTACACTCCTCGAGGCTGATCCTTGACCAACAGTCGACTGATCTACCCTATCAGTCGACTGCTGGAGGCATCAGTCGACTGATGGTAGGGTTTCCAATTGCAATGAAGAGTTAGCTCAAAAATGCAGTTAACATAAGTAAGTTCGATGGTCATTTATCATCCGATCTCGATCTAGACCTTCCATGGAAAGTTTTGGTCGAATCAACATTTAAGGACAACCCCGTACGGTGGACACGAACTTACTTACACTCACTCACATGAGCTTACCTCAGCCTTTACCTTTGAAGCTTCACTTCTGGTCTTCACCTGAGTTCTTCGACTCCTTCCGAATTCCTCCCAATGTCGCCCGACCACCACGGCTCCCTCTCGGTGTCGCTGACCTTCGGCTTAGCTTAGCAATTCTGCACACTTGTTTTAGCTCGTGAGATAACAAAATACCTTTGACTTTTTGTCTTTGCCATAATCAAAACATAGGTTCGATTATCTGCTGCCCCTGCACAAACAATCTCCCCCTTTTTGATCCTATGACAAACTGATGCAAAGTTAAGGGAAATTTAAAGCAAGAAAATAAGTAAACGAACTACCCCATAACCCCCTAAGTGAGTTTTAGAAGAAATAATTTAATTTTTCAAATTTCAATTTTGTTACTCCCCCTTAACTTACTCTCTTCTTCCTCTTTTGCCAAGAATCAAAAACAAGGTTGGGGGTTTTATAAAAAGTAGGGGTTTTAAAAACATAATATTATAGCAGGCATTAAAAAAAATGAGTATGAGTCCAGGCCTGCGTCTCAAATTGGCTAAGTTCATCGATTCGAGGTGTAGGGAATTGCTTCGGAGGCTCATTGGCTCCTATGTCCCCGGATTAAAATTTTCACTAATAAAAACTAATCCGGATGGGATGAGTTTCCTAAGCTCAACCAATTCGTCGTCGTGCTAACAACTTGAGCGATTGCTTGAACAAACTCATTGTTCAAGCAACCAAGCTCTTCTAGTGGTTAGCCACGGAAGAGACGACGGACGGATCGTCGGTTTTTGTGTTTATCTTCGGGGTCCATCATTATACAAATACATACAAATGTAAACTAGTATAATCAACACATACTAAGATAAGGAACATAATAATAAGAACATGCAAAGATCAATAATGAAAGTTGTAAAACTTTTATACCTCTCGATCTTCTACCGTATGTCCTAACCTCCTTGTAGACTTCGTGTGGGCAAAGATCCTCCACAAGTTGAAGCTTCCAAGATCTTCTTCAATTGAAAGAAAGAGGAACTCTCCTTCCCTTCTTGCTTGAGCCAACCACCAATCCACAAAGGATTGATGCCACCGGCCCCAAGAATGGAGAGAACAAAATAGAAACAACCAAGGAACCGAACAAGGGAACAATCCCTAGCTCCTTTGTGCCACTGGCCAAGAGGAAAAGAAGAGGAGAAGAGGAATAGATCGAGCGCCGACCAAAGAAGAGGGAAGAGATCTAGGAGCCGGCCACCCCCTAGGAAGAAGAAGAGATCTTCTCCTATAGTTGCCGCCCACTCTTCCTTGCAAACCCTAGCCGCCCAACCAAAGAGCCAAACCCTAATCTAATTAGGGTTTCCTCCTTAGGGCTTCTTGCCGCCCAAGCTATTGATAGGCAAAACCCTAATCTCCAAAACCAACCAACATCACCTCTTGCCGCCCACCCTAAGCCACCCTTTTATAGAGTTAGGGATAAGCCTTGGTTTAATCTCCACCGTCAGATCTAGAGACTTAGTCTCCACCGTCGGATCTAGGGTTTCATTGTTGGAATGTATACTAAAAGCCTAGCTCTTTTTGTATGAACAATTTTATTTTGAAATAAGAATCACATGATCATTGTTTGCACTTTATATTTATTATATGTGTGCATATTGTCTAATATTTTACATTGTAGATAACATGGTGCTTGGTGTGGCACAAAAGATCATGTTATCAGTCCCTTGTAGAATATAAGTAGAGGCTCACAACCAAGATGGTTTTGGACAAACCATTGGCATGGTTGTAGTGTAGCTTGGTATTGTTTTGTCTTGAACATAGAGTTACACTAGTACAATTAGGTGTATTGATCAGGACCGACATATAGGTGATTCAATTTATTGCTGACTACATAATTGAATCGGACCTCGGATATTATGTTGTACATGCTCTTAATCCCGATATAATAACGGGCACATGTACTTAGTATTTATTTCTTTGATTTACCAAAGGGTGAGATTTAGATGGATTAAATCAATATGCCCGGTAAGTTGGGAAATGATATTATTTACATGGTGTGCAGTTGATTATAGGAGGAAACCGTGTCCTATATATAGGTTGATGATGTCCCCTTGAGGAGCTCATAAGGTTCATCATGTAAACCCTGCAGGTTGACTTAGTCAAAATGATGATAAGGTTGAGTGGTACTACTCGAGGAGTTAGATGTTAATTAATTGATGGTCAGTAAATCAATTAATTGACGGACATTCGATATCTTAAACACGGAGAGATGGATGTACAAATAATGTATGGAGCCCATATTAATTTATGGGGGTTGGTGAGGTAGTTCAATGATGATCCTCTAGTGGAATGGAACATCATTGATGGATCAAGTTTGTGTGGTTCCGATCCATCGGATGGCAAAGATCCAACTCCTCCTCATGGTCCCTATCGTAGCCTAATATAAACCTCATGAAGTCTAGAACTGACGGTGGAGATTAAATCTCTAGAACTAACGGTTGAGATTAAATCTATAGATCCGACGGTTGAGATTAAATCTCTAGATCCGACGGTTGAGATTAAAACTCATGATCTGACAGTTGAGATTAAATCCCTAGATGGAGATTAAATCTCTAAGATTCGACGGTTGAGATTAAATCTCTAAGATCCGACGGTTGAGATTAAATCTCTAGAACCAATGGAGGAGATTAAACCTAGGCCAAAACCTAACTCTATATATATGGGAGAATGGGTTGGGAGGCAACAAGGATTTGGTTTTTGAAGATTAGGGTTTTGCCCATCAATGGCTTGGGAGGCAAGAAACCCTAAGGAGGAAACCCTAATTAGATTAGGGTTTGGCTCCTTTGGTTGGGCGGCAAGGTTTGGAAGGAGAGGGGCGGCAACTATAGGAGAAGAGCTCTTCTTCTTCCTAGGGAAGGTGGCCGGTTCCTAGATCTCTTCCTTCCACCTTGGTTGGGCGGCAAGGTTTGGAAGGAGAGGGGCGGCAACTGTAGGAGAAGAGCTCTTCTTCTTCCTAGGGATGGTGGCCGGTTCCTAGATCTCTTCATTCCACCTTGGTTGGGCGGCAAGAAAGCCTAAGGAGGAAACCCTAATTAGATTAGGGTTTGGCTCTTATGGTTGGGCGGCTAGGGTTTGCAAGAAGGTGGGCGGCAACTATAGGAGAGGAGCTCTTCTTCTTCCTAGGGTGTTGCCGGCTCCTTCTCTTTTCCCTATACCTTGGCCGGCGCCCAACATATTCCCTTTCTCCTCTTCACTCCATTTTGGCCGGCGGCACTAGAAACTAGGGTTTGTCCCTAGTTTGGTTCCTTGGTGGTTTCCATTTAGTTCTCTCTATTCTTGGGGCCGGCGGCATCAATCCTTTGTGGATTGGTGGTTGGGTCAAGCAAGAAGGGAAGGAGAGTTCTTCCTTCTTTGGATTGAAGAAGATCTAGGAAGCTTCAACTTGTGGAGGATCTTCGCCCACACGAAGTCTACAAGGAGGTTAGGACATACGATAGAAGATCAAGAGGTATAAAAGTTTTATAACTTTTATTATTGATCTTTGCATGTTCTTATTATTTTGATTATGTATGTGTTGATTATACATGTCTACATCCATAAGTATTTTTATAATCATGGACCCCGACGATAAACACAAAAACCGGCGATCCGTCCATCGTCTCTTCCACGGCTAACTGACTAGAAGAGTTTTGTTGCTTGAACAACTAGTTTGTTCAAGCGATCGCTCAAGTCGTTAGCACGACGATGAATTGGTTGAGCTTAGGAAACTCATCCCATCTGGATTAGTTTTCACTAGTGAAAATTTTAATCCGGGGACATGAGAGCCAATGAGCCTCCGAAGCAATTCCCTACAATTGGTATCAGAGCCAGGTTTCTGATTTTGTGTGTTTAGGATTCGGTTAATTTATTATGCACTTTTTCATATATTATATGTGTCGGATAATAGTAGGATATTTGTAGTTTAACTTTTTGGTTGCAGGCGTAAGATCCGACTATTATGGCCATATGTGTGTATGTGATTGTATGTGTGTAAATATTTATTATTTGAATCCTCGGGGTTGATGAGGCTAGATTAGTATTTAATTTTTGTAATTAAATACGGCATTGTTTAGCCGATCATTTTAGTTTACTTTCGATATAGATTATTTGTACACTCTTTCGTGGAGTATAGGATCGATGGATGTAAATTAAAATGATATATCTCGGCTCGGATCTCTTTTGTGGCTTGCGCATGGAAAAGGTGGAGCGGACGAGGTGGCGACACGAAGGGACGCATATTGGAGAACAATGCCATAATAGTTGGAAAAATTCTGATCTTTTCCATATTTATTGTTGATTTGTTTTATATGCATGTTGTGTGTGCTTGAAAATTCCTCATTTTCAATTTACTAAGTGGGAGAGGGACATTTTAATTAATTCCCGCGGCCTCCATTACAATTTGACGTGTGATGCAACAAACATGCGTGTCGGCTCTGAGTGCCTTCCTCCCTGCGGATGGGTTTGTTTGTGGATCACTAGGTCAAATAATGGTTATAGGAAATTATCTAGGAGCGTGTGTACTTCCACAGCGGTAAGGCACATAATCCGAAATAATTCCCTTAGTATCGTGTAATGGTGCACACTTAGATGCAAATAAAAGTATCCTCCCCATCGGAGTCACTACTTTTATTTGTAGGGCCAAAGAGGAACCAACTATTAATTTTATTTGTCAAAAAGTAAGGTTGACAAGATAATAAAATTAATGGGTAAAACCTCCTCTTGCAAATGTAGAATTCATATACGTCCACACTAGCGTGGCATGCGATATTCTCGGTGTTTTGAGGTGTTGGTTGATTTTAGAATTTTATTCTTTTGAGGAATCAATAATATTTGAAATCTAATATTTTGATCATTGTGATTCTTAGGATTTTCAAAAAAAAAAGACTTTCAGTCCACTTACTATGATACTAAAGGAAATAAACTTACTGTACCCAAATAATGTTGATTGGAAAAGAATCTAGATGTTGTCTTATCTGCTAAGAAGTACAAGTATACACTCTTCAAAGAGTGTCCTCAAGCCATGGTTGCTCAAAAAGGTTTCTACTTCTAAGCCGAAAGGCAAGAAGAAGGAGAAACAAGGTGGAGCAAAGGTGGTGGGAGGATCTCAGGGAGAAGTGAAGAAGCCGAAAGGCAAGTACTTCACTTGCAAGTAGACTGGACATAACAAGAAGAATTATCCCAATCCGAAGCAAGAACAAAAGTATATCCTTTGGTCCAATCGTTGAAACATGGTTAGAGGCATTATCTACCGGCACCTGGTGAGTAGATATGAGAGCCACTAATCATGTCTGCAACACTTTGTAGGGGTTCCAGGAAGCCTGACGACTAGCTAAAGGGGAGATTACCATTTACTTGGGCAATGCCATAAAGGTGGCGGCTATTACAGTTGGAGAAGTTTTATTTATCTCTTAAGAAAAATAAAATTTTGGTTCTGGAAAATTCCCTTTATGTACCTTTATTTAGAAAGAATTTAATTTCGGTTTTTAAATTGTTTATGGATGGATATTCTATTTCTTTTAATGACAGAGTTGTTATAAAAAGGAATAGGGAAAATATCTGTTCAGGTACATTGATAGGAAATTTGTAAACACTTGAACCAAAAACCTCCCACGATGCAAATTGAAGTTTATAACTCATCTTCTAATTCTAATAAGAGAAAAGAACCTTCGAAGATGAACCAAACATATCTTTGGCTTCTAAGGCTTGGTCATATTAACCTGAGTAGAATTCAAAGGTTGATAGCTGATGGACCTTTGGGTTCATTAGTGGTGGAGGATCTCCCAACCTGTGAATCTTGCTTGGAAGGTAAAATGACCAAGAGGCCTTTCAAGGCCAAGGGGTATAGAGCCAAAGATGTGTTAGAATTGGTTCATACTGATTTGTGCGGTTCTATGTCTATCCAGGCTAGAGGTGGTTTTGAATATTTCATCTGTTTTTTTAGACGATTATTCAAGATATGGATGCATTTACTTGATGCACCGCAAGTCTGAATGCTTTGACAGGTTCAAAGAATTCAAGGCTAATGTGGAGAACCGCTAAGGTAAAAGTATCAAGACCCTACGATCTAATCGTGGTGGGGAGTACCTCTTGGGAGAGTTTAGGAATTACTTATCAGAGGTTGGGATTCAATCCCAATTGTATGCACCTAGCACACCCCAGCAAAATGGTGTAGCGGAGCGAAGGAATAAGACTCTTATGGAGATGGTTAGATCGATGATGAGTTATTCTGAGTTGCCAGATTCGTTCTGGGGGTATGCACTGGATACAACAATGTATATTCTGAACTTGGTTCCATCTAAATCAGTGCCTTCTAGCCCCGTAGAATTGTGGACTGGGCGAAAGCCTAGTCTGAGACACATTCGGATATAAGGGAGTCCAGCACATGTGCTGAAGGGAGATGTTGGTAAGTTGGAATCTCGTACAGAAGTACGCTTGTTTGTTGGCTACCCTAAGGGAACGAAGGGTGGTTTGTTCTATAGTCCTAGGGATCAGAAGGTGATCGTGAGTACGAATGCCAGATTTCTAGAGGAGGACTATGTGATGAACCACAATCCCACGAGTAGGATTGTTCTTAAGGAGTTGACAGGGGAAGTCCCGACTTCAGTACCACCGGTACAAGAGGATATACCACATGTCACTGCACCGCGTGTCACAGATGATACACAGGTGATACCTCATCGTAGTGGGAGGGTTGTGAGACAGCCTGATAGATTCATGTTCTTGGGAGAATCTTCCGATTTGGTCCCTGGCGAACATAAACCTGATCCCTGGACATATGACGAGGCAATCCAAGATAAAGATACAGCATCTTTGCAAAGTGCAATGAATACTGAGATTGAATCTATGGATTCAAATCAGGTCTGGGAGCTCTTATGCATAGCAGCTCATATGGATTATGAGGTGTGGAAGATGGATGTCAAGCCAGCTTTTCTTAATGGAAGTCTTGAGGAGAACATCTATATAAAGCAACCAGAGGGATTCATTGCTAAGGGCAAAGAGCATCTTGTATGTAAGCTTAATCGGTCCATTTATGGATTGAAACAAGCTTCGTGGTCTTGGAACATCCGCTTTGATGAGGTAAATCCAGACTTATGGATTTGTTCAAAGTCCGGATGAGTCTTGTGTATACAAGAGATGTGACGGAAACGTAGTGGTATTTCTTGTACTATACGTAGATAATATTTTGGTAGTTGGCAACAATATCAGAGTGTTATCAGACGTAAGGGTATGGTTGTCCAAACATTTTTGAAGGACTTGGGAGAAGTGGGACACATCCTTGGGATCAAGGTTAGTGTGCTAATCCCAAGCTTCATACATAGACACGATTATGGATCGTTTTAGCATGCAAAACTCCAAGAAAGGTTTTCTACCTTTAAGCCATGGAGTTCCTTTATCTAAAGAGATGTGTCCTAGATCATCTGAGGAGATAGAGGAGATAAAGGCGATTATTTATGCTTCAGTAGTAGGAAGCCTCATGTATACGATGGTATGTACGAGACCCGATATCTGCTATGCCAAGGGCATGGTCAGTAGATATCAGAGTAATCCAGGACAGGGACATTGGACTGCGGTAAAGCATATATTGTAGTGCCTGAAAAGGACTAGGGATTATATGCTAGTTTACCGAGCAGACCAATTACTCCCTGTGGGTTACATAGATTCCGACTTCCAATCTGATGGGATAACAGTAAGTCTACCTTAGGTTTTGTGTTTACTTTGGGAGGTGGAGCCATTGAATGGAGGAGTGTCAAGCAGAAATGCGTGGCGGACTCTACCATGGAAGCTGAGTATGTGGCAGCCTCTAAGGCGGCCAAAGTAGATGGGTGGCTCAGGAACTTCCTGATGGACTTGGATGTGATTCCTGGTTTGCCCAGAAATATCACAATTTATTGTGATAATAATGGTGCAATTTGAAACTCGAAGGAACCACGAGCCCATAAGGTAAGTAAATGCATAGAGCGCAAGTACCACCTGATACGAGAAATCGTAAAGGAGGTAGAAGTTGCTGTCGCCAAGATTGCATCAGAGGATGACCTGGTAGACCCTTTCACTAAGGCCCTTCTAGCGAGAGCTTTGATAGGCATGTGGAGGGAAGGGGAATCAGATGTAAGACAGTGTGATGACAGCATAGTCTTTTAGTATAAGTGGGAGATTGTTGGAATGTATACTGAAAGCCTAACTCTTTTTGTATGAACATTTTTATTTTGAAATAAGAATCACATGATCATTTTTTGTACTTTATATTTATTATATGTGTGCATATTGTCTAATATTTTACATTGTAGATAACATGGTGCTTGGTGTGGCACAGAAGATCATGTTATCAGTCCCTTGTAGAATATAAGTAGAGGCTCACAACCAAGATGGTTTTGGACAAACCATTGGCATGGTTGTAGTGTAGCTTGGTATTGTTTTGTCTTGAACATAGAGTTACACTAGTACACTTAGGTGTATTGAGCAGGACTGACATAGAGGTGATTCAATTTATTACTGACTACATAATTGAATCGGACCTCGGATATTATGTTGTACATGCTCTTAATCCTGATATAATAACGGGCACATGTACTTAGTATTTATTTCTTTGATTTACCAAAGGGTGAGATTTAGATGGATTAAATCAATATGCCCGATAAGTTGGGAAATGAAATTATTTACATGGTGTGTCGTTGATTATAGGAGGAAACCGTGTCCTATATATAGGTTGATGATGTCCCCTTGAGGAGCTCATAAGGTTCATCATGTAAACCCTGCAGGTTGACTTAGTCAACATGATGATAAGGTTGAGTGGTACTACTCGAGGAGTTAGATGTTAATCAATTGATGGTCAGTAAATCAATTAATTGACGGACATTCGATATCTTAAACACAGGAAGATGGATGTACAAATAATATATGGAGCCCATATTAATTTATGGGGGTTGGTGAGGTAGTTCAATGATGATCCTCTAGTGGAATGGAACATCATTGATGGATCAAGTTTGTGTGGTTCCGATCCATCGGGTAGTCAAGATCCAACTCCTCCTCATGGTCCCTATCGTAGCCTAATATAAACCTCATGAAGTCTAGAACCGATGGTGGAGATTAAATCTCTAGAACCAACGGTTGAGCTTAAATCTCTAGATCCGACGGTTGAGATTAAATCTCTAGATCCGACTGTTGAGATTAAAACTCATGATCCGACGGTTGAGATTAAATCCCTAGATGGAGATTAAATCTCTAAGATCCGACGGTTGAGATTAAATCTCTAAGATCCGACGGTTGAGATTAAATCTCTAAAACCAATGGAGGAGATTAAACCTAGGCCTAAACCTAACTCTATATATATGGGAGAATGGGTTGGGCGGCAACAAGGATTTGGTTTTTGGAGATTAGGGTTTTGCCCATCAATGGCTTGGGCGGCAAGAAACCCTAAGGAGGAAACCCTAATTAGATTAGGGTTTGGCTCCTTTGGTTGGGCGGCAAGGTTTGGAAGGAGAGGGGCGGCAACTATAGGAGAAGAGCTCTTCTTCTTCCTAGGGAAGGTGGTCGGTTCCTAGATCTCTTCATTCCACCTTGGTTGGGCCGCAAGAAAGCCTAAGGAGGAAACCCTAATTAGATTAGGGTTTGGCTCTTATGGTTGGGTGGCTAGGGTTTGCAAGAAGGTGGGCGGCAACTATAGGAGAGGAGCTCTTCTTCTTCCTAGGGTGTTGTCGGCTCCTCTTTTCCCTATACCTTGGCCGGCACTCAACATATTCCCTTTCTCCTCTTCACTCCATCTTGGCCGGCGACACTAGAAACTAGGGTTTGTCCCTAGTTTGGTTCCTTGGTGGTTTCCATTTAGTTCTCTCTATTCTTGGGGCCGGCGGCATCAATCCTTTGTGGATTGGTGGTTGGCTCAAGCAAGAAGGGAAGGAGAGTTCATCCTTCTTTGGATTGAAGAAGATCTAGGAAGATTCAACTTGTGGAGGATCTTCGCCCACACGAAGTCTACAAGGAGGTTAGGATATACGATAGAAGGTCAAGAGGTATAAAAGTTTTATAAATTTTATTATTGATCTTTGCATGTTCTTATTATTTTGATTATGTATGTGTTGATTATACATGTCTACATCCATAAGTATTTTTATAATCATGGACCCCGACGATAAACACAAAAACCGGCGATCCGTCCGTTGTCTCTTCCGCGGCTAACCGACTAGAAGAGTTTTGTTGCTTGAACAACTAGTTTGTTCAAGAGATTGCTCAAGTCGTTAGCACGACGACGAATTGGTTGAGCTTAGGAAACTCATCCCATCCGGATTAGTTTTCACTAGTGAAAATTTTAATCCGGGGACATGGGAGCCAATGAGCCTCTGAAGCAATTCCCTACATTCATCCCAACCGTCGGATCTAGGGTTTCATCCCAACCGTCGGATCTAGGGTTTCATCCCAACCGTCGGATCTAGGGATTTAATCTCCACCGTCGGTTCTAGGTATTTAATCTCAACCATCGGATCTAGAGATTTAATCTCCACCGTCGGTTCTAGAGATTTAATCTCAACCGTCAGATCTAGAGATTTAATCTCCACCGTCGGTTCTAGAGATTTAATCTCAACTGTCGGATCTAGGGATTTATCCCAACCGTCGGATCTAGGGTTTCATCCCAACCGTCGGATCTAGGGATTTGTTTTCCATCATTTGATCTAGGCTCCATGAGGATTATATTAGGCTACGATAGGGACCATGAGGAGGAGTTGGATCTTGGCCACCTGATGGATCGGAACCACACAAAATTGATCCATCAATGATGTTCAATTCCACTAGAGGATCATCATTGAATTACCTCACCAACCCCCATAAATTAATATGGGCTCCATATATTATTTGTACATCCATCTCCCCGTGTTTAAGATATCGAATGTCTGTCAATTGATTGATTTACTGACCATCAATCAATTAATATCTAACTGCTCGAGTAGTACCACTCAACCTTATCATCATGTTGACTAAGTTAACCTGCAGGGATTACATGATGAACCTTATGAGCTCCTCAAGGGGACATCATCAACCTAATATATAGGACACGGTTTCCTCCTATAATCAACGGCACACCATGTAAATAATATCATTTCGCAACTTACCGGACATATTGATTTAATCCATAGAAATCTCACCCTTTGGTAAATCAAAGAAATAAATACTAAGTACATGTGTCCGTTATTATATCGGGATTAAGAGCATGCACAATATAATATCCGAGGTCCGATTCAATTATGTAGTCAGCAATAAATTGAATCACCTCTATGTCGGTTCTGCTCAATACACCTAAGTGTACTAGTGTAACTCTATGTTCAAGACAAAACAATACCAAGCTACACTACAACCATGCCAATGGTTTGTCCAAAACCATCTTGGTTGTGAGCCTCTACTTATATTCTACAAGGGACTGATAACATGATCTTCTGTGCCACACCAAGCACCATGTTATCTACAATGTAAAATATTAGACAATATGCACACATATAATAAATATAAAGTGCAAACAATGATCATGTGATTCTTATTTCAAAATAGGAGAAATGTTCATACAAAAAGCTAGGCTTTCAGTATACATCCCAATAATCTCCCACTTATACTAAAAGACTATGCTATCCTCATTCTGCCATACATCTGATTCCCCTTCCCTCCACATGCCTATCAAAGCTCTCGCTAGAAGGGCCTTAGTGAAAGGGTCTACCAGGTCATCCTCTGATGCAATCTAGGCGACATCAACTTCTACCTCCTTTACGATTTCTTGTATCAGGTGTACTTGCGCTCTATGCATTTACTTACCTTATGGGCTCGTGGTTCCTTCGAGTTTGCAACTGCACCATTATTATCACAATAAATTGTGATAATTCTGGGCAAACCAGGAATTACATCCAAGTCCATCAGGAAGTTCCTGAGCCACCGACTTCTTTTGGCGCCTCGTGCGCCACATACTCAGCTTCCATGGTGGAGTCCGCCACACATTTCTGCTGGACACTCCTCCATACAATGGCTCCACCTCCCAAAGTAAACACAAAACCTCAGGTAGACTTACTGTTATCCCTTTCTGATTGGAAGTCGCAATCCATGCAACCCACAGTGAGTAATTAGTCTGCCCGGTAAACTAGCATATAATCCCTAGTCCTTCTCAGGCACTACAATATATGCTTTACCGCAGTCCAATGTCCCTGTCCTAGATTACTCTGATATCTGCTGACCATGCCCACGGCAAAGTAGATATCTGGCCTCATATAGAGCATCGCATACATGAGGCTTTCTACTGTCGAAGCATAAGGAACCTTTTTTCATCTCCTCTATCTCCTTTGATGTTGGGACACATCTCTTTAGATAAAAGTACTCCATGCCTAAAAGGTAGAAAACCTTTCTTGGAGTTCTGCATGCTAAAACGAGCAAGATTGTGTCTATGTATGAAGCTTGGGATAAGCACCACATCCTTTTCCTGCGATCCCTTATAACCTTGATCCCAAGGATGTGTCCTGCTTCTCCTAAGTCCTTCATATCAAACTGTTTGGACAACCATACCCTTACGCCCGATAACACTTTGATATTGTTGCCAACTACCAAAATATTATCTACGTATAATACAAGAAATACCACTACGTTTCCGTCACATCTCTTGTATACACAAGACTCATCCGGACTTTGAATAAATCCATATGACTGGATTACCTCATCAAAATGGATGTTCCAAGATCTCGAAGCTTGCTTCAATCCATAAATGGACCGATTAAGCTTACACACTAGATGCTCTTTGCCTTTAGCAATGAATCCCTCTGGTTGCTGCATATAGATGTTCTCCTCAAGACTTCCGTTAAGAAAAGCTATCTTGACATCCATCTGCCAAATCTCATAATCCATATGAGCAGCTATAGATAAGAGAATCTGGATAGACTTAAGCATAGCTATCGGCGAAAAGGTCTTCTCATAATCGATACCCTCTTTCTGAGTATACCCTTTCGTAACAAGCCTAGCTTTGAAGGTCTCAACCTTCCCGTCTACTCCTCTCTTTCTCTTCTAGATCCACTTGCATCCAATGGCTTTCACACCATCGGGTGGTTCTACTAGCTCCTAGACATGATTAGAATCCATAGATTCTATCTCTGAATTCATCGCTCTTTGCCAAGATACCGCATCTCTATCTTGGAGTGCCTCGTCATATGTCCATGGATCAGGTTCATGTTCACCAAGGACCAAATCAGAAGATTCTCCCAAGAACATGAATCTATCAGGCTGTCTAACAACCCTCCCACTACGATGAGGTATCAACTGTGTATCCTCTGTGACACGCGGTGCAGTGACTTGTGGTATATCCTCTTGTATCGGTGAGTGCTGAAGTGACTTCCCTCTTAATTCCTCGAGAACAATCCTACTCTTGGGCTTGTGGTTCATCACATAGTCCTCCTCTAGAAATCGGTGTTACGTGCTAACGATCACCCTCGATCTCTAGGATTATAAAACAAACCACCTTTCGTTCCTTAGGGTAGCCAACAAACATGCCATACATGCGAGGTTCCAACTTACGGCATCTGACCTTGGCCACATGTCTTTGGACTCCCCAATATCAGAATATGTCTTAGACTAGGCTTTACCCGATCCACAATTCTAGGGGTAGAAGTGCGATTTAGATGGAACCAAGTTCGAGAATGTACATTCTATCGAGCATACCCCAGGCGAATCGGTAACTCGGAATAACTCATCATCGATCTAACCATCTCCGTAGAGTCCTATTCGCCGCTCTGCTACACCATTCTGGGGGTGTGCGGTGCGGAACAATTAGGATTGAATCTGACCTGATAAGTAATTCCTAAACTCTCCCAAGAGAATTGCTCTCCGAATATGTCTTAGACTAGGCTCGCCACCCACAATTCTACTGGGTAGAAGGCACGATTTAGATGGAACAAAGTTCGTAATATACATTGTCGATTCCACAGATACCCCCAGAACGAATCTGACAACTAAGAATAACTCATCATCGATCTAACCATCTCCATAAGAGTCCTATTCCTTCGCTCCGATACACCATTCTGCTGGGGTGTGCCAGGTGCAGACAATTGGGATTGAATCCCAGCCTCTGATAAGTAACTCCTAAACTCTGCCAAGAGGTACTCACCACCACGATCAGATCGTAGGGTCTTGATACTTTTACCTTAACGGTTCTCCACATCAGCCTTGAATTCTTTGAACCTGTCAAAGCATTCAGACTTGCGGTGCATCAAGTAAATGCATCCATATCTTGAATAATCGTCTATAAAAGAGACGAAATATTCAAAACCACCTCTAGCCTGGATAGACATAGGACCGCACAAATCAGTATGAACCAACTCTAACACATCTTTCGCTCTATACCCCTTGGCCTTGAAAGGCCTCTTGGTCATTTAACCTTCCAAGAAAGATTCGCAGGTTGGGAGATCCTCCACCACTAATGAACCCAAAGGTCCATCAGCTATCAACCTTTGAATTCTACTCAGGTTAATATGACCAAGTCTTAGATGCCAAAGATATGTCTGGTTCATCTTCGAAGGTTCTTTTCTCTTATTTGAATTAGAAGATGAGTTATTTACTTCTATATGCATCGTGGGAGCTTTTGGTTCAAGAGTATACAAATTGCCAACCAATGTACCTGAACAGATAATCTCTCTATTTCTTTTTATAACAACTCTGTCATTAAAAGAAACAGAATATCCATCCATAAACAATTTAGAAACCGAAATCAAATTCTTTCTAAATGTAGGTACATAAAGACAATTTCTCAAAACCAAAACTTTATTTCTATCAAACGATAAATGAACGTCTCCCACTGCAATAGCCGCCACCTTTGTAGCATTGCCCATGTAGACGGTAATTTCTCCTTCAGCTAGTCGTCGGGTTTCCTGGAACCCCTGCAAAGAATTGCAGACATGATCAGTGGCTCCCGTATCTACACACCAGGTACCGGTAGATAACACCACTAAACATGTTTTAACGACCAAGCTAAAAGATATACCTTTGTTCTGCTTTAGGTTGGGGAAGTCTTTCTTCCCATGTCCAGTCTGCTTACAAGTGAAGCACTTGCCTTTCGGCTTCTTCACTCCTCTCTGAGGTCCACCTGCCACTTTTGCTCCACCTTGTTTCTTCTTCTTCTTGCCTTTCGGCTTAGAAGTAGAAATCTTCTGAGCAACCATGGCTTCCTGCCTAGCAGCCCGATTCTGGTATCCGAAAAGTTCCTTTTCCCCAGAATCATCTGCAGGCCTAGGAGGACACTCATCGACAGTTAAGACACTATCCAAATTTCTTTTCCAATCAATATAATTTGTTCCAGTAAGTTTATTTTCTTTTAATATCACAGCAAGTGGGTTGAAAGCCATTTGAAAAACCTAAGAATCACAATGATCAAAATATTAGATTTCAAATATTATTGATTCCTCAAACAATAAAATTTCAAAATCAACCAACACCGAGAATATCGCATGCCACGATAATGTGGACGTATACGAATTCTACATTTGTAAGAGGAGGTTTAACCCTTTAATTTTATTATCTTGTCAACCTTACTTTTTGACAAATAAAATTAATAGTTGGTTCCTCTTTGGCCCTACAAATAAAAGCAGTGACTCCGATGGGAAGGATACTTTTTATTTGCATCTAAGTGTGCACCATTACATGATACTAAGGGAATTATTTCGGATTATGTGCCTTACCGCTGTGGAAGTACACACACTCCTAGATAATTTCCTATAACCATTATTTGACCTAGTGATCCGCAAACAAACCCATCCGCAGGGAGTAAGGCACTCAGAGACGACACGCAAGTTTGTTGCATCACACGTCAAATTGTAATGGAGGCCGCGGGAATTAATTAAAATGTCCCTCTCCCACTTAGTAAATTGAAAATGAGGAATTTTCAAGCACACACAACATGCATATAAAACAAATCAGCAATAAATATGGAAAAAATCAGAATTTTTCCAACTATTATGGCATTGTTCTCCAATATGTGTCCCGTCGTGTCGCCACCTCGTCCGCTCCACCTTTTCCGTGCGCAAGCCACAAAAGAGATCCGAGCCGAGATATATCATTTTAATTTACATCCATCGATCCTATACTCCACGAAGGAGTGTACAAATAATCTAGATCGAAAGTAAACTAAAATGGGTGGCTAAACAATGTCGTATTTAATTACAAAAATTAAATACTAATTTAGCCTCGTCAACCCCGAGGATTCAAATAATATACAATCACACACAACCAATCACATACACACATATAGCCATAATAGCTGGATTTTATGCCTGCAACCAAAAAGTTAGTCTACGCACATCCTACTATTATCCGACATACTCAATATATGACATGTGCATGAAAGTAACCGAATCCAAAACACACAAAATCGGAAACCGTGACTCTGATACCATTTGTAGGGAATTGCTTCGGAGGCTCATTGGCTCCCATGTCCCCGGATTAAAATTTTCACTAATGAAAACTAATCCGGATGGGATGAGTTTCCTAAGCTCAACCAATTCGTCGTCGTGCTAACGACTTGAGCGATCGCTTGAACAAACTAGTTGTTCAAGCAACCAAGCTCTTCTAGTCAGTTAGCCACGGAAGAGACGACGGACGGATCACCGGTTTTTGTGTTTATCTTCGGGGCCCATCATTATACAAATACATACAAATGTAAACTAGTATAATCAACACATAAAAAGATAAGGAACATAATAATAAGAACATGCAAAGATCAATAATGAAAGTTGTAAAACTTTTATACCTCTTGATCTTCTACCGTATGTCCTAACCTCCTTGTAGACTTCGTGTGGGCGAAGATCCTCCACAAGTCAAAGCTTCCTAGATCTTCTTCAATCGAAAGAAAGAAAAACTCTCCTTCCCTTCTTGCTTGAGCCAACCACCAATCCACAAAGGATTGATGCCACCGACCCCAAGAATGGAGAGAACAAAATGTAAACAACCAAGGAACCGAACACGGGAACAATCCCTAGCTCCTTTGTGCCGCCGGCCAAGAGGAAAAGAAGAGGAGAAGAGGAATAGATCGAGCGCCGACCAAGGAAGAGGGAAGATATCTAGGAGCCGGCCACCCCCTAGGAAGAAGAAGAGATCTTCTCCTATAGTTGCCGCCCACTCTTCCTTGCAAACCCTAGCCGCCCAACCAAAGAGCCAAACCCTAATCTAATTAGGGTTTCTTGCCGCCCAAACTATTGATAGGCAAAACCCTAATCTCCAAAACCAACCAACATCACCTCTTGCCGCCCACCCTAAGCCACCCTTTTATAGAGTTAGGGATAAGCCTTGGTTTAATCTCCACCGTCGGATCTAGAGGCTTAGTCTCCACCGTCGGATCTAGGGTTTCATCCCAACCGTCGGATCTAGGGTTTCATCCCAACCGTCGGATCTAGGGTTTCATCCCAATCGTCGGATCTAGGGTTTCATCCCAACCGTCGGATCTAGGGATTTAATCTCCACCATCGGTTCTAGGGATTTAATCTCAACCGTCGGATCTAGAGATTTAATCTCCACCGTCGGTTCTAGAGATTTAATCTCAACCGTCGGATCTAGAGATTTAATCTCCACCGTCGGTTCTAGAGATTTAATCTCAACCGTCGGATCTAGGGATTTATCCCAACCCTCGGATCTAGGGTTTCATCCCAACCGTCGGATCTAGGGATTTGTTTTCCATCATTTGATCAAGGCTCCATGAGTATTATATTAGGCTATGATAGGGACAATGAGGAGGAGTTGGATCTTGGCCACCCGATGGATCGGAACCACACAAACTTGATCCATCAATGATGTTCCATTCCACTAGAGGATCATCATTGAATTACCTCACCGACCCTCATAAATTAATATGGGCTCCATATATTATTTGTACATCCATCTCCCTGTGTTTAAGATATCGAATGTCCGTCAATTGATTGATTTACAGACCATCAATCAATTAACATCTAACTCCTCGAGTAGTACCACTCAACCTTATCATCATGTTGACTAAGTCAACCTGCAGGGTTTACATGATGAACCTTATGAGCTCCTCAAGGGGACATCATCAACCTAATATATAGGACACGGTTTCCTCCTATAATCAACGACACACCATGTAAATAATATCATTTCCCAACTTACCAGGCATATTGATTTAATCCATAGAAATCTCACCCTTTGGTAAATCAAAGAAATAAATACTAAGTACATGTGTCCGTTATTATATCGGGATTAAGAGCATACACAATATAATATCCGAGGTCCGATTCAATTATGTAGTCAGCAATAAATTGAACCACCTCTATGTCGGTTCTGCTCAATACACCTAAGTGTACTAGTGTAACTCTATGTTTAAGACAAAACAATACCAAGCTACACTACAACCATGCCAATGGTTTGTCCAAAACCATCTTGGTTGTGAGCCTCTACTTATATTCTACAAGGGACTGATAACATGATCTTCTGTGCCACACCAAGCACCATGTTATCTACAATGTAAAATATTAGACAATATGCACACATATAATAAATATAAAGTGCAAACAATGATCATGTGATTCTTATTTCAAAATAGGAGAAATGTTCATACAAAAAGCTAGGCTTTCAGTATACATCCCAACACGAGGTATATCCCTTTACACCATCAATAAAAGTATTTGAAAGATAGTTTTGAATTTCAAAATACTTATAGGTTTAGTTTCAAGAAATTTTTTAAAGATTTATAACCCTTAGGGTTAGTTTGCTCTCCCCCTTAGTCAAGTATATAAGGTATAAGAGAGTTAAGGGGTTCTAAACTTTGGCCTAGAGAGTTTTTATAGTTAACATTGGCTGATTATAATTATTCGTCCAAGCGCAATAGTTGAAAAATAGATTGCATTTTGAAAAGGTTATGTATATTAAAATTGTTCCCTAATCATCTCACCCATTCTATGTGTCTTAGAATTTGTTCGACTTATATGTTTTGTGAGATGATTTGATCTTAATTAAAGTTAGTCAACTATGGGTTAGATTCGGATTTAACCATAAGCTCACCAAGTCACCTTTTCGAGAAATTGGCTTCCAGGTCGTGGTGAGGCACAGCGAGCCTTCTTTGATCAGAACAATGACCACTTAGACAAAGCCAAGTTCAGGAAAATGATAACTTGAGTCACTTAAGACTACTTCCTGGTCTAACTAGTTTAGGATACGGCGAGGTAGCTTCAGCTAGTTCCACTCGGTTAAGTGCACCTAGCTAGATATGCCTTATCTAGCTTGAATACATGAGACTTTATTTCCCTAATGTAATATCATCTCGTCGCATCCTGATACTATGTTATCAAGAGTTGGCTAATTACTTGTCCTATCTAGCCATTCTAAAAAATAAAATAAAAGTTTGATCATGCTACGTTATCGGGTATACTATTTTGGTATTAGCTCTCCATGGTCCATTGAACCAATATGGTCTATTCAAATAATGAACTTGATCCTGGGGAATCCAATACTTATTGGTCTTTATATGTGAGTTTAATAGAGTTTTAGGGACCCAAGCTTGGACTCGTTGATGTCTACGATTTATGATAGACATATATGATCTATTCCTAGTCTTTGGACTAAACCCGAGTTCGACTCTATTGTACACAGCTCTCTGAGTTCCATGAAGTCAGTTAAGATTCTTGGACCCCATTGAGAACTTGTCCAATAGAACCTCGAGGTCTTGGACTTGTCCTTTCAAGAGGGAGTTCTCTTCTTCGAGTTTCTCAACTCGAGTTGAGTCCTCCTCTCAAATTCGACTAGTTGAAGAGGTCAGAGTGGCCTCTTGCTTAAGGGTTTTAACCTCCTCAAGCAAGGACTCGACCCTAGACTTAGACTTAGCTAATTTCCTAGATAGCATTTTAATTGTATGATAAAGCGTACTAATTAAAGAACGGCTAACCTTGACTTTCTCTTTCGGTCTGGCTTTTAGTCTTTTCTCGAAGTCAGCTTCGGGGTCAGAGTCGGAGTTGGACCCATACTCGGCTTCAGACTCTAACTCGGACTCTTCTAGTCTTGCCATGAATGCTATGCCAATGCCTTCTTCTTCTTCGTTCTCCCAAGTTGCATGAAGAGCCTTCTTTGCTCCCTTTTTCTCGTTCCTTAATTTCTCTCTTTCTTTTTAAACTATTCTTCGCACCATGTTGACTATTGTGACCTCCTCTTCAGATTCAGATTCGTCCTCAGGGTTGGATCCATCTTCTTGCTCGGGAGGTGGCTTTTTCTTCTCCTTTCTTCTTCATCCTGCAAGTAAAGCAACACCTCTCTTGGCCCGGACCACATTAGTTTGTTCGTGAAGTTCGAATTCCGAAATCATTTCGTCTAGTCTAAGTTTTGAAAGGTCCTTAGAAACCTTGTAGGCATCGACCATGGATGCCCACAAGGTAGTCCTAGGGAAAGCATTTAAAGCATACCATATAAGGTCCCGGTTCTCTATAGCTTGCTCGATCGAGTGAAGACCATTGATGATGTCTTGAATATGTGCATGTAGTTGGGTGGCGATCTTGCCATCCTGCATCTTTAGATTGTATAGTTTATTTAAAAACATATCCCTTTTACATACCTTAGCATCGGACATTCCTTTGTGTAGCTTGATTAATTTGTTCCACAGATCCTTTGCGCTGATGAAGGGTCTGATGCGGTTGAGCTCCTCTTTTGACAAACTGCACTGCAACATTTGGGTCTCCTTTGCATCGGCTTCGATTTGCTTCTTGGTTGCATTGGTCCACTTGTCGAAGTCCAAGGGCTCGCCTTGATCATTGATGGGTAGAGCAAAGCCGGTTTGGATGATTATCCAAGTCTCGACTTGTGTTTTTAGAAAACACTCCATCCGACCTTTTTCAATAATGAAAATTATCTCAGTTAAAGAACGGAGGTCAGGTGGTGTTGTACCTCTCAATGTGGGCCATTTGGAAGGAAAACCTTGCACACAAAATAATAAAAAACCACGATAAAGGTTCCAAGACTTCGCCTTGGATTAGTAATGTAGGATAAAAAAGTAAAAGGAATAAATGAGAAATGACCAACTAAAATAAAAAATGAGCACTTACAACCTTCAATGTCCATGAAAGGGTACTAAATGTTGGTTTTGAGGGATGAAGACAGCTTGTTATGAGGGTAAACCCTAATATGTAGATCTATGAGAAAGCTTTGATTTGGTGGATTGTACGTTTTGTGGGTCCACTTGTATAAAAAGTTATGCCCGTTTTACCGTGAGCTACTCCGGAAGCGAAGAGATACTTGCAAAAACACAAAAAAAAGGTACCAAGACTTCGTCTTGGATGAGTAGTGCGGGAGAAAAAACTTAAGAAAATAAATATGAAAAGAACCCCAAAAAAAATGCTAGATTGGTGGTTGCACCAAATCTTAGCGCCCTCGCTCTGATACCAATTGTTGGATTGATTTGAGCGCTAGAGGGGGGGGGGTGAATAGCACAAGACAATTTTTTTCATTCATTCTCATGTTAGTAATATATGAGAGATGTCCTAAGGCAATCGCCTTATGTATGAACCATTTATATGATAAATGAAGATTCACTATTTGAGTATACATGTTTCATGTATTTGATTGGATCATAAACTCATTTACTGAATGTCCACGATACGATTCACAGCATGAGAGAATTTGTGATTGGATCACAACTAGTGAGTATCTCTACATGTGTAATTGCGGTGTATCGGAATTATCCCTAGTCGATGAAATGATGGATTTGGACACCATCAATTTTGTCGAGACTAGCACGAGGTATACTCCTTGGTGTATCCAAGCAGCTGATTCTCACTGGCTGGAGACATTGTGATGTCCGGAGTTAATCGTGGATGCTAGTTATGGTAACTAGTTCATTGGAGTGACCAGTCGTAAGACTTCATATAGTTCTCTACATATATAGATATGTCAATGAAGTTCTTACTTTAGCTTAAGTGCGATGTTCCTTTGACTTGCGGTATTCAAGTCATCTTGATCATGGAGACTTATGCTTTGACATCTTAAGCAAGCATCTCTAAGGAGATGTGGACCCGGGATGATTGGGTATAAGTCGAAGTGATCGAAGGTGTTTGAATAGCCTATAAAGGATTCACCACTCCTTGCGAGGAGATGTATACCCATGGCCTCTCGTCGGATTGTTACTAAAGTCTTTGGCCAAAGCATTACATGTTTAGAGTAAGGTACTCTTCGATACATGTGTAGTAACTAGAACTGTAGGACGAGGAAATGATACTTGGGCTAGGTGTGACGTAGTCACCCTAGTGGGGACTGACACTATAGACCATGTCCTGAACCAAGTGGGTATAAGATGAGTGAAGGGAATGGGGCACGATTCATTCGAGCTGCTGAAGGGTTTCAGAAATAGTTCTGGATCAACCGTTGATCTTTTCGGTTAATTGGGGATCATGATGTACTACTAGGTGCCACTCATGATCGTTCTTTAATTAAAGGTTAATTATAGACGGCCAACATAAACCGAGAACCAATTTGGTCACACGCACAATGAGCGTAATCAGAAGGATTTAAAACGAGCTTGAGAATGGGATTCTCAGACCGAGAGAAACTAGGTTTGGTTGGACCAAACAAGAAGCGAGCATGAAATCATTTCAGTCGCAATGGAAGCGTGGATGGGCCGTGTCTTATGAAGACATAATGGATGAACCGAAATGGTTTGGTTCTAATCCAATGGAGGAGAATAAACCAAAGGGTTTGGTTTAATTTAAACCAATGAACAAAAGTTGGTTCGGTTCGTTTTAACTTAAAATAAACCATCATGGTTTGGTTTATTTTAACTTATATTAATGGAGCGGGTTAACGGGTCTTATGGTTATAATCCATTAACCATTAAGAGAATTAGTTCTCTATAAAAGAGGGCTTAAGGGATTGTTAAGCCCTAATCCAAAACCCTAGCCCTAAGTTGCCGCCCACCTCCATCCTTTGGAGATTCTCGGCGCCAACTCCTTGCCGCCGCCCACTTCTCCTCCAACCGGCATCCAGAAGGAGCTTTCCTTCCCCCTCGCCGGCGTTGAGCTGCTTCCGGTTGGTACTCTGGTGATCTCCCTTGGGTTCGGCGATAAGGTGAGCACTTGGCTTCCCTTGGTTGGCCGGCGCCTACTCCTCCACCAAAGCTGTCCAGTTTTCTGGACAGCTTGTTTTCTTCTCGTCGGAGCATCGTTTGGACGACGGTTAGAGCTCCGACCACGCCTAACTTACTGGGGATTCGATCTCCGATAATCCTCTGAGGTGGAAGATGAAGGATTCATCAAACGGTTGACGAATACCTCTCCGGAGAAGCGAGTTTTGAGGACTCGATTTTGGATCCGAATTTGGATTCGGATCGTGATCATCTCTCGATCACATTGTCTTCAACACGAGGCTAGTAACCCGTACGAAGACGAGACTCGTGACTTAGCGAAGCCATCCCGAGGGTACTCGGCGTGGATACGGATAGAGACGATTCTAGCGAGGATCGTTCCGGTTGATGCCGTTCCCGCTACACGTGATACGAAAGGTATAACGTAGTTAAATTTCTTTTTATTGCAAATTTAAATTTACGGTTATGTCTACACATGTTGTAATATGCATGCGTGTGATGTGTGTGTTATAATAAATATAGATTTATTATTTTTGTTTCTTCCGCTGTGCACATGTTTACGAAACATGTTCGAACACACACTCGCCGCGGTGTCGAAAACCCAACATCTCATTCATTCGAAAATATAAAGAGTTAAAGCAGTGGAAATATGAAAGACACAAGTTGTTTTACTTTGTTCAAAGCCTACCGATTGCTAATCCAAGGCTCTAGTGGTCCGAGACCATGTACGGGGGGCAATTCACTAAAACACTCCTCGTTGGAGGTAGGAGTTGACGGTTACAAAAGCTCGAGAAAACTCGAGGTAGAGAGACACACCTCTCTCTCCTCGTTATGATAAAGAGCTCGATTCAAGTAATGAAATACAATGTAAAAGAAGATGACAACTTAAAGTAATACAGACGACTAAGTGGTTGAAGGATGAGCTCATGTCATCGATGTTTTGGTTACGCTTCATCGTCGTAGAGTCGTCAGAAAGTTACGACGTTGTGGAAGCACTTTAGAAGCTTTTGAATGATGGAAAAGGGGTGGAGAACACCTTCTTTTATAGCCTTGTAAAACCCTAATCATTGAGATGAGGTTTCATGAGGTGATGCCACCTAGCCCTTGAGAAATAGAGATAAGCTTTTACTCTCCTCGAGGTTGATTCTTGACCAGCAGTCGACTGATCAACCCTATCAGTCGACTGCTGGAGGCATCAGTTGACTAATACAAGCCATCAGTCGACTGATGGCAGGGTTTCCAACTGCAATGAAGAGTTATCTCAAAAATATAGTTAATATAAGTAAGTTCGATGGTCGTTTACCATCCGATCTCAACTTAGACCTTCCATGGGAAGTTTTGGTCAGATCAATGCCTAAGGATGTCCCCGTACGGAGGACACAACCTTACTTACACTCACTCACACATGCTTACCTCAGCCTTTACCTTTGAAGCTTCGCTTTCGGTCTTCACCTGAGTTCTTCGGCTCCTTCCGAAGTCCTCCTAGTGTTGCCCAACCACCACGGTTCCTTCCGGGTGTCGCTGACCTTCGGCTTAGCTTAGAAATTTTGTACACTTGTTTTAGCTCATGATATAACAAAATACCCTTGACTTTGTGTCTTTGCTATAATCAAAACATAGGTTCGATTATCTGGTGCCCCTGCACCAATAGACCAAGCAAGTGGCATCTCGATCCCGAGCTTTGGAGCAAAGGACATGGAGAACGGAAGCCCTTCAAGCTCCGGAGGATGGTAACTCCTTTCCAACCCTTCTCTTTCGCAATAATGAGCATAGGTTAAGATTTGATATGCTCTTTACTAGAAGAATCACCGCTACTAGGTACCTTGGTGAAGATCTCTTAGAATCCCTATGTTTGTTTGGTGACATTCAAGCCCTATTTGCGAAAATGGGGTGGGAAGAGATAATGGGAATAAGATACCCCACATACCCTAGAATAGTTTTAGAATTCTTGAGTTCTTTGGAAGAGAAAATCTTAATGGAAAGAGAGAGCGAAGAGGGTAGGATTGTCTTTAGAATATTTAACATTGAGCATGAATGGACACTACACCAATGGAACACATGCTTTGGCTTGCCTAGTGGGGGAGAGAAAAGAACCCCTCTTGGGTTTAACTCTCGGATCTTTTGGACCGAATTGATAGTAGAGCACGCTTACAACCCTTCTAGGGCCAAAGCATCACGCCTCCATACCTGCATCGAATCATGGCAAGTACTATTTTTGGTCATGGGGAGAGTGGCAGTGTAGTGAGAGCTAGTGAGCTTCTTTGCTTATGGGACATGCTACAAGAAAGGAGTAGCATAGATGTAGAGTCCCATTTCATTAGACACTTAGTGAAAATGGACAAAGCAATGAGATGAGAGATTAATGTGGGGGGCCTACTTACCCACATTTGCCATAGGATGGGGTACAACTACACCATGCTAGATAGCATAGAAGGGAGCCCTAGGATTGACCTGGGAGTGTGTTTGGTCATGAAGATGATTGTAAGAAAGGGACACTCCCTATGATTTGTAAGGAAAAACCTGACGGCCCTTAAGCTCCCCGACCCCGATCGTACCACCATCACCACACGCGCTAACTAGCACTTAGACATGATAGTGGAGTCCCCGCCATATGAGGGACCATCCACAGTGGCACCCATCTCTCCCCCTTTACATCACTCTCCCTCCAGTCCACACATACACAGGAGCCCACCTAGTCCACGTCAAAATGAGCTTGCACCTGCACCACCACCTTTTTCTACTTTTGAGCAGGATGCAGGTACATCTTCCTATGATTTTTTAGAGTTTCAATTGTGCCTCGAAGACATAAATGCCAAGCAGCAAATGCAGAGGTAGTGATGGGAGGAGCAGAGCACCTACACGTAGGTAGAGTTACACGGTTTCTGAGAGCACTTTCAGTGGGCCGAGAAGTTCTACAACGAGGCTTGCGTCTACTTCCAGGAGGAGGCTACCCATCACCAGGCTGAGGCCACCTACCGCCAGGAGATGCAATAGCATATGAGAGCCTAGTAGGCACAGTGGGCTAGGGAGGAGGAGCACCAAGCAGCCGTTGCATCCACCAGCTCTCAGATCGACCACATGTACATGTGGCATCAGCAGCTCAACAGCAGGTTCTCCTAGGATCCCAAGATGCTGAGGCTACTAAACTTTCCACCTCGTCCACCATACTAGAGGTATGCTTCACTTAAGTCTGGGGGGACCCCAAGTTTTGTTTTATTTTGTTTTTAGTAGTAGTTTCTTTCGTGATATTTGCATTGTAGTTAGCATTCATTTATTCATGCATTTATTGCTTAGTTTCTTTCAGCACTTAGTTTTTGCTATCTATAAGCTGCCTTACTAGTATTTTTAAAAGTTTTTTTCATGAGTTGTTTCCATGGGTAGCTTAACTTCATTTACCTTATGGTATTTTATTTTATTTGCTCTGAATGAATGTTCTAGACTTACACTGGTTAGATTTTATTTTACACATACACATGATGAACTTTCTGAAAGGGATAGTCTAGTTCATACCTAGTTATGATTCATCTCAGTAGTCTAGTACTTTGGAATCCATAAGTGACCCTAAGTTTAGCATTTTAGTTACGGGAGATGCTCAGTTTGTGTAAGCCCATTTGGAAAAATCAAAATCCCAATGAGCAAAAAATAAGAGAGAAAAAAAAGAGAGAAAAAGAAATGAAAAAGAAAAGAAAGAAGAAAAAAAGATTATGAGGGATAAAAGAATAGTTGTCGTCGGTGGAAATGGTTAGGCTCCCCTTTGAGACCGAGTTAAGTTACTGGGGAAACACCTATTTCTCTCAATACCGAGCATGCCTTTGAAACTTTGTGCTATATCTAGGGAACAACCCTCGCTTTGGGCAGGTAAGTGCCTAACAACCAGAGACCTTAGGAAAGCTATAGGATGATGACTTAACTTATCATGGAATGAGTATCCCCTAAGAAGATTCGCTTTGCACAAGCACGAGGAGCTAACTTAGTGAATTTCTAAAACATATCTATTTTGCTTTGATTGCAAATACCACTTGATAAATCTAGTTAAGATGCTAAGTATGGAACAATAACTTTTTAAAATTTCATGCCATTGAGGTTTTCTTGAGGACAAGCAAAGATCTAAGTCTGAGAGAATTGTTGTGAGCGAAACATATAGGGTTTTAAGAGTAGTTTTCGCTCACATGTCATTTTGTTTTATATTTGTTTCATACATACTCTACTTTATTTTGCATGTATTTCATTATTTCTGGTTCGAATATATGCTTTTTGTACTTTTGTATGCAGGATAGCATTCCATGGGGAAAACGACGTGCTTTCGGAGAAAAAAAGAGGCATTTGGTAGCTGGACACATAGTGGGACACGACCTGGGCATGTGGCTAGACACGACCATGTCCAGGGTTCGAAAATGGTCGCCACAGGCTTACACATGGCCCGACAGTCTATTTTCACATGGTCGTGTGACGACCAAGCAAATTGACGTGACTAGGGGTTTCTCCAGATTTCACGAGGATTCAGCGTGATGTCTATATAAGGAAAGCTATACCTAAACCTAGGAGGAAGCCCGACGATCAGGATGGCACATCGGTGCCGTAAAAAGCATCGAAAATTGGTAATGGGGAGGAAGACATTCGTCGGAGATCCAAATTATGCACCTCAAAGCCAAGGAGAAGTGCACCATCGCATTGTAATCTATATTCTTTCCATGCTTTATCTTGTATTTACAAATTTGACAATGCCTTGTGTTTCTTTTCTCATATTCATGGAGTAGATTCTCCGATTCTAAGACTAGGGAGTAGTTTGTGTTGAGTTAGAACATGTTGGTTCAAATATCTTTTCGTTCTTGAATTTATATTTGCAATTGGCATTTGGTTTAGATCTATAGCTATTGTTTTGGTTTTCTAGTCACTGAGCTTAGCCGATACGAGGGGTGACAACCCTCGTATCAATGATTTAGGAAAATTAAGGAGGAACCTAGGGATTGACCTCATCGTCGGTAACTGTGGGTAGAAGGATGCGATAGATTAGGAAATGCACCCTGTTTCTTACTCATCGCAGGGTTCGATTCAGCATCCTCATACTGACTATCCCATCCTAATGCCAGGGGTCGACTTGGTATGGCAGAGGTAGCTTCTGATAGATGTGAAGGTTCATCGGGGGAGTGTATGATGTCCTTTCCATAAAATCGTAGTTAGAAACCTACACAAAACTCAATTGACAACGTGTTCTGCGACACACAAACGAAACTGAAATCCTAGAATCCCATCTAAACACTCGTAACAACCTTTCTCTTTTTTCGTGTGACACCGTACTGAGTTCGGACCACCGACGACCTCCTAAACACAACCATTAGAACTGAATTCTGAACAACACCGTCCATCGAATAGATCGATACTCGAATCTCAGTCCATGTGGGATTGATAAATCTTTTTATTACTTGATGACATCCGTGCACTTGTTGGCGTTGAGCACAAGCACACGCTTCAAGTCCTCGACAGTCTCCTTCACAAGATTTGAGGTCGCATTCACGTGCATCAGGCCCCTAAGTTGGTGAAGGATGGCATTGTGAAAGTCATGCACTTGGTGCATCTGAAGGACCTTCGGACGAGGAGTGAATGGAGTGAAGCCAAAGGAAGTAGACTTCAAGGCGAGACGCAAAGGATGGCATTGCGAAGCCGTGCGCTTAGTGCCTCTGAGGGACGTGGTCGGACGAAGAGAACTTCGGTGAGGGACACCATAGGGAGATGAGAGTTGAGCTTGGCTAAGTGGCTGAGATCGAGTGTTGGATGCTCAAACATTGGTGTTTGAGGTTTACCCGAAGGTCGAATGCTCAAACAAGTGTTTGTTTGAGGTTTTACGCAACAACAGTCGACTGGTATAGGTGTCAGTCGACTAATCTGAGTCGACTGAATGTCGATCGGTGTTCGACTGATAGGGTCTGACAGTCGACTGCTGCACCATTAGTTGATTGCCAAGGGATGTCAGTCGACTAATGAAAGGTTTCATGGGCATAAAAGGGTTGAAAGTCAATTGATTGGATGGATCACTCGACTGATGGTTAGATCAGTCTACTGATAGGCATGATTAGTCAACTGATGGAGGATCCGTTGGAACTTGTCCAGCGTGGATTAAGTCATTGTGAGACAACGACTACAGGAGTAGTTGACTGATGGTAAGGAATAGTCGACTGATTGGCGCGAAATTAGCTAGATGCAGGTTATTTAAGGAGCTCGAGATGGAGGAGTTTGCAACCATTTTTGGGGAAATTTTTGAGGGGAATTGCTGCTGCATTCCAGACCTTCAAGAGCAAACCAAAGCAAGCAACAAGCAAGTGATCAAAGTTATTTATTGTAAAGTGTTCTTTACTTATATTTCATATTGTTTTTGTATTTTGCTTGGACTTTTGTATTACCTGTTGTAATTGCTTGTACGAGGTTTCTCCACCTCCGACTTGTTGTCGAGAAGGAGTTTTGTTAGTGTCGTGCGCATAACACGAGCTCGTTGAGCTCACCCCGTGGAGTAGGAACCCTAAGATTCCGAACCACGTATATCGTGTTGTATTTGTGCTTGTGTCTCTTGCATTCGTATTTATTATTTGTATTTCTGCTACGTATTAACGAATATTGTAGACAAGCACACGATGAGTGAACGAATTCCATCGTACACACAAATTGTGCTATTCACCCCCCTCTAGCCTACCACTGATCCTCTAACAAGTGGTATCAGAGCAAGGAGCTTACCATCGGACTCATCACCACGATAAGCAACCGAAATGACCGGCATCAACATTCGTCCACCGAAATTCGAAGGAGAATTTTTTCGGTGGAAGAAAAGAATAGAGGTATACTTCAAAACCGATTTCGATATAATGCTAACAATTGAAGATGGTTTTGAAGTACCTAGGGTTGAAGACAATAAGATAATCGAAAAATCAAAATGGATCGAGGAGCAAAGACAACAATTCAAGACAACGGTTAAGGTAACGAAAATGTTAGTTAAGTTAATACCTAACCACATTTTGTCTAGGCAATGTGAATATAGGGATGCGAAGGAATTGGGGAATAAAATAGTCCAATTCCATGAAAATTCTGAATCGGCACAAATAGAGAAAGAAGCCGAGGAAGAGTATTCTTCCTCCCATGCTCAAGAGGAAGAATCGCCATCAACATCGAAGAATGTGGATGAATTGGAGGAAGCCTCCACCTCTAGCATTGAGGGGAAGGAGAGATTTTCTATCCCGGAGCAAGAACGAGAAGAAGCATCTACATCCGGGAGAAGTAAAGTTCAAGAGGCTTCCACCACCCTAGGTAACTCATATGCAATTCATAATAATAAAGATCACATAATTTGCTTTGAGAGAAGGGAGAAAGGGCATTACAAGAACAAATGCCCAAAATTAGCTAAGAACAAAGTGTCGACACCAAAAGTCAAAGGATACATGAGTCCTCGCTAAGAAGAGTAAAGAGCACATTGTGTTCTTCAAGTGCAATCAACGGAGACACTACCGAAGCCAATAATGTAGGGGGAAGAAGAAGGGGCATGTAGGAGCTACACAAGCAGGGGAGCTTCCAAAGCAAACCCTAAGTTATATTTTAATGCACCTTCTAGCTCTAGGATTAAGAAGCATGCTAGAAATTATGTTAATTCACTTGCTATTGCCCATGATTATAAGGATGCTAGTAGGAATAGATATGTTTGCTTAGGAGCTAAATCCTATGAACTTACAACTAAGGACAAATCCATATCAAACAATTCTAGACCTATTTTACCTAGGGAGAGTATTAGAAGGATAGAAGAGAATTTAGGCATTAACCATAAGAAGGGTAGGCACATGCCTAAAAAGAAGAGTCATTCCCAAAAGATTAATGAAACATCAAAATTGGGAAAATTAGAATTAGAGAACCAAGTCTTGAGGTCAAGGCTTGAAAATTTGGAAAAGACCCTAGCAAAAATGACAAACTCATTTAAGGGGTCAAACAGTCAAAATCTAGGTCCTAGAAGGCAAGAACTGCCTAGGGGTAAGAAAGGTTTGGGTCACAAACCTAACCCGAAGAAGACTTATCATAATGTTCCATTCAACTATGGAACTATTTCTAGGTCTAGGAAAACCAAGGTTAATAGGGAAGTTATCCCTAAGATTCACCATGGTGTGTGTCTAGTGGCTAAAAATTCAAGAAAATATAAGGTAGCCACTAAGAAGGTCAAAGGGGGAGTTACCTCTAGAGTTGACCTAGGAAAGACCCAATTGACTAAGGCTTCAAAGCCAAAAAAGGTCATTAGGAAGGTATCTAGGGAAGTTATCCCTAGTGAATACCTTGTTAACCCAAGGAGCTCCAATAGGTATTGGGTTCCTAGATGCATGATTGATTCACGCTAGATGGGTTAGGGTGTGTCAACCCTAAGTGGATAGGTAGTTAACATAACCATAGTAGAGTTGACACTTTATGATTTACCAATGTGCTTTGAGAAGTTGGAAATTAACCAAATTGGCACAATTAGGGTTAGAGGTCTTGGTGTGCCATTTGGGTTTTGGCACACTTGGTAGAGTTGGTTAATATGGCAAAATAAACTTAATTCTATAAAATGGCAACTAATGTTAAAATCTAGGTATTCCTATACCTTTATCTTTTATTTGTCATGCTTTGATTGTCATTTAACATTCTATGACATCATATTTATGTTTCATCATTGGAAATGTCATGCTTATGGTTTATTTTTAAATGTCATGTATGCTTAAGTTTATATCACATGTCATGACATCATGATTATATGGCATATGCTTATGCATGTTATCATTTATGTCATAATCATTATTCATGCATTAGATAAAATTGGGTTAAGGACAATGGCATGATTTGAAGTCTCATCCATAAGGGAATCAAATAGAGTTGCCTAGCATATGCATGAGACCCTAATTAACCAAAACCCACATCTCATTAAAATACTTGACGTGTATGTGCTTCATACACCTAGATACAAGTGAGATATTTAGGAAAATGAGTTTAAAGGTTTTAAAATTATTTCAAAATCATTTTGAACAACCTTGGTGAAGTCTATCTTTTGATAGCAATCACCATTGAATGAGGTGATACAAAGTAGGGTCAAACAATGAAAATTTCAAGAGTTTTGAACTTTGTAACAATCTCACTATTTTATGGGTATTTTATTTTTCTAATATTTTTCTCTCATAATGTTTGTTATAAGTAATGTATGTATGAATTTTCAAGATTTTTTAAATTACGTATTTTTACTTATGAATTTTGGAATTTCATTTCTGAAATCTGATTTCTACACTATGCAGAAATCAGTCGACTGCCATGTATGGCAGTCGACTGGAGTCAATATCAGTCGACTAGTAGTTGAAGGAGTCAACTGATAATGTTGATTTCGAGTAAACACTATTTGTTAGGCCCATGTTCAGCTACTTCCTGGTTCCCTAACTGCTCCTAACCCTAGGACATGCTTTGGAGAGCATTAGAAAGGGTGAAAATCCATTGAATATGGATTAGGAGAATTGTTTAGGGTGTATATCGAATTAAGGGAGGTGCAAGTTCAATGTTGAATCTTTTCTCTTAATTTTGATAGTCTAGTGTTCCTATTGGCTTAGGGACTCTCCAAGGACATTGTTGGTGCAATGGTCAAGGGGGAGCAAGCTTTTAGGGTAAGGTATCCATCATGGGAAGATGGATGTATATTTTTCTTCATGGGAGGAAAATTAAGGGATTGTCTCTCTTAAGTGATATGAGACTTAGCATTAGGAAGATTGAAGGCATCCTAGATGTTTTTGTACTAAAGGGAAAATTTTAAGATCTCATTGGGATATGAGACATTGACACCCTTGAGGAGGAACTTTTTGATGTATGTCAAAAAGGGGAAGAAGTTACCAATTGGGGTTAGTTGGAATTCTCATTGGGATGTGAGAATTGCCAATTGGAGATAATTGGTAGACTTGAGTTTGAGGTTTTGTCAAATATCAAAAAGGGGGAGATTGTTGGTGCAATCGGCTCAGGTCATGATTGACCGGACTCGAGTATGACTCGAATTGTATTTTGATGTTAGACAAAACGTACAATATGGAGTTGACATAGGAAGACCAAGTGGGTAGCCTTGGCCACATAAGTACAAGTGTGTAGCCTTGGCGGTGAAAGTCCAACATGGGTTGGCAAGGGAAAGTCCAAGCTTGAGTCTTGGCATTTGGGTAACTTGATAAAGCATTGGCAAGTTCAATGTCTCATGGCTTGGGTCCTTGAGTCGGTGAAGGATGGCATTGCGGAAGTCGTGCCCTTGGTGCATCTGAGGGACCGCCAGACGAGAAGCAAATGGAGTGAAGCCAAAGGAAGTAGACTTCAGGGCGAGATGCGAAGGATGACATTGCGAAGTTGTGCGCTTGGTACCTCAGAGGGTCAAGACCAGAAGAAGAGAGCTTCAGTGAGGAACTCCATAGGGAGATGAGAGTTGAGCTTGGCTAAGTGGCTGAGATCGAGTGTCGGATGCTCAAACATTGGTGTTTGAGGTTTACCCGACCGTCAGATGCTCAAAACAAGTATTTGTTTGAGATTTTATCCGATAATAGTCGACTGGTATAGGTGTCAGTCGACTGATCTGAGTCGACTGAATGTCGATCGATGTTTGACTTAAGTGCTTCTGGCCTAGCAATTGACTGATAGGATTTGACAGTCGACTGCTACACCATCAGTCGACTGCCAAGGGATGACAGTCGACTAATGAAGGGTGTCGCGGGCACATAAGGGTTGAAAGTCGATTGATTGCTTGGATCACTCGACTGATGGTTAGATCAGTCGACTGATAGGCATGATCAGTCGACTGATGGAGGATCCATTGGAACTTGTCTAGCGTGGATCGAGTCGTTGTGAGATAATGTCTACATGAGCAGTCGACTGTTGGTAAGGAATAGTCGACTGTTTGGCACGAAATCAGCTCGATGCAGGTTATTTAAGGAGCTCGAGATGGAGGATTTATCAACCATTTTTGGGGAGATTTTGGAAGGGAATTGATGCTGCATTCTAGTCCATCAAGAGCAAACCAAAGCAAGCAACAAACATGTGATCAAAGCCATTTGTTGTAAAGTGTTCTTTACTTTTATTTCATATTTTCTTTGTATTTTTCTTGGACTTTTGTATTACCTATTATAATTTCTTGTACGATGTTTCTCCACCTCTGACTTGTTGTCAAGAAGGAGTTTTGTTAGTGTCGTGCGCATAACACGAGCTCGTTGAGCTCACCCAGTGGAGTAGGAACCCTAAGATTCCAAACCACGTATATCGTGTTGTATTTGTGCTTGTGTCTCTTGCATTCATATTTATTATTTGTATTTTTGCTTCGTATTAACGAATATTGTAGACAAGCACACGACGAGCGAACAAATTCCATCATACATGCGAATTGGGTTATTCAACCCCTCTCTAGCCGGCCAACGATCCTCCAACACTCTGGCCATGTCCTCAAGACACAAGCACGCTTTAAATGAAAAAATGCCATCTGTTCAAAGTTCCAAAGGAAGACACAGTCGACCGTGTGAATTTCACATGACCGTGCCTTTTCCAGACGCAAGGTCTAGAGCACGAGTTCTAGACTCCCACATAGCCGGTCGTGTGGAATCCACACGGTCAGGCGTGTGGAATCCACACGGTCACGCGTGTGGAATCCACATGACCGTGTGGCGACCTTACAACTTATGAAGATCCATTTTCGTGAGTAATTAAGGAAAGTCAATTTCACCCCTATAAAAAGAAAAGCACATCTAAATTTAAGGGGAGAGGCCTGACAATTGGGATGACAATGAGGTGCCCTAAAAAGCACCGAAGGCTCACAACAGGGAGAGAGAAAGTGACTCAAGGGCGGGATTACACTCCAACATGCAAGAAAGCAACCAAGACATTTCCAAAAAGCAATCAGGGTGTATATTTTATTGTTTAATTTATGTTTGAGTTATAATGCTTAAGGATTCAATGTCTTGTGTGTATCTTTTCATATCTATGGAGTAGATTTCTCGATTCTAGGATTAGCGGAGTAACTTGTGGATGTTAGACATGCTAGTTCAAATATATTTCAACTTTTCTTGATTTTATTTGCAGTTTATGATATCTAAGTTTAATGATAATTTCATCTTGGTTCTTTTCCTACTGTGCTTAGTCAATATAGAGGACGAAAGCCTCTATATTGAAAACTAACAAATCAAGGAGGAACCTCCCAGTCATCCTCCCTCTCAAAATCATAGGAAATAGGTCGTGAAAGAGTAGAACATGAAATATGGTTCACCTGTTCATGGGGGCACATAGGACATCTTAGAGCTCTATTAATCTATTCCAGTAAAAGGCCCAAAATAGTAGAAATCAACTCAGCAGTTGTGGGACCCATGACAGGGCCATCCTGTGACAACAACCCCTAAAGCTCTGTCGATCCAAAAGGAAAACCTGGCTAGGAATAGGCAATTCCCAGTAGACGCAAAAGTTCATCAGGATTGCATACGATGATCCTCCCGCAAGATCGTAATTAGAGAATATAGGAGCATTAACTTAATAACAAGTTCAACAACGTAGAAGTGAAATCGAAGTCCTGGAATCCCTTGACCAATCTTTGAGTAAACCCCTTAATTCATTCTCCAAGTGAGACCATAATAGAGCCTGCTCACAACCAACCACCTTAACTCAGGAAGAGATTCACTCCGAACAACATACGTTCACTGGACACCCAGTATTCAAATCACAGTCTCTATGGGATCGATACATAATTTATTACTTAACGACAACCATGCACTTGCGGGTGTTGAGTGTAAGCTCCCACTTCAAGTCCTTGGAAATCTCGACAGAAGATTTGAGGTCATGTGCTAGCACGCGATCAAGTTTTTGGCATTGTTGCCGGGGACTATAGATTTGATATTGGATCGAAAGTTAATAGATTGGATCAGACCTAGTTTAGATTTATTTCTATAATCATAATTTGTTCCTTATTTAAGTTAGTTTTGAATCAGTTTTAAGTTTTAGTTTAGATTTAGTTCATTACCTTCATTTTACTTAATTTCTTTTTAGTAAGTAGCATTGGCATGTTAATACAATGCGCTCGACCATTGATATTATTTTATATCGAATCATATTATTATTAATCGAATCGGACCTTAGATATTATTTTATACATGCTCTTAATCCCGATATAATAACGGGCACATACACTTAGTAGTCATCTCTTTGATTTACCAATGAGCGAGATTTATAGATTAAATCGATTGGCTCAGTAAGTTGGGAGATGATATTATTTATATGGTGTGTCGTTAATTATAGGAGGAAACCGTGTCCTATATATTAGGATGATGATGTCCCCTTGAGGAGCTCATAACGTTCATCATGTAAACCCTACAGGTGGACTTGGTCCGGCATGATCAAAAGGTTGAGTGGTACTACTCAAGGAGTTAGATGTTGATTAATTAATGATCAGTAAATTAATTAATCGACGGACATTTAAGATCTTAAACACGGGGAGAAAATGTACAAATAATATATGGAGCCCATATTAACATATGGGGGTTGGAGAGGTAGATCAATGATAATCCTTTAGTGGATTGGATTATCATTTATGGATCGGACTTTATGTGGGCTTGATCCATGGGTGGCAAAGATCCAACTCCTCCTCATGGTCCCTAATGTAGCATATTAACACCTCATGAAGCTTAGATCCAATGGATAGAAACAAAACTCTAGATCCGTAGGTAGAGATTAAATCTCTAAGATCCGACGGTTGAGATTAAATCTCTAGATCCGACGGTTGAGATTAAATCCCTAGAACCAATGGTAGAGATTAAAAGGAGGCTTATCCCTAACTCTATAAAAAGAGCTTGAGGGGTTGGTGTGAAAAAATCATCAAGAGAGGCTAAGGTTTTGGAGTTGGCGGCAAAGCTAGGGTTAGGGTTTTAGAGGTTTGGGTGGCACCAAATAAGGAAGGTAATTCCTTTCTTCTTCTTCCTTCAAGGTGGCCGACGTCCAGCTTGTTTTCCCAGCCTTTTCCAGCCATTTTTCGGTGTCCAAGCCTCTCTTCTCCTTCTCCTTTAGTGGTGGAAACAAGACTTAGGGGTTTCCCTTGGTGTCTTTGTTGGTTTCCATCATCATCTCCTTCTCCTTGTTGGCCGGCAGCAAGGATTTTCTTTGTTCCTTGTTGGTTTGTTTTAGGGAGGAGAAGAACCTTGTTTCTATTTTTCCTCTTGCTTTGGAAGAGCAAGGAAGGAAGATTTGCAATCTTGGAGCTTCGACTTTTGGTAGATCATCTGCCACACGATGTCCGAAAGGAGGAAGGTCATACATTAGAAGATTGAGAGGTATATTTATTCTCTATTCTCTTTTGTTACTTGCTTGTTTTTGTTTTTCAACTATGAGCATGATATAAATCTGTATATGGCTAAATAATACTTGGATCCTGATCATAAATACAAAAGCCGGCGATCCGTACATCATCTATTCCGCGGCTACTCGTAGAATAGAGGATGGTCGCTTGAACAACGAGTTTGTTCAAGTGACCTCTCTAAATGAATAGCACGACGATGACTTAGTTGTTTGGGAAATCCCTTGTGTCTAGGATTAATTTTTTTTTATCCGGGGACATCGATGGGATCGCATGAACAAACGACCGAGGTGAAGTGGGAAGCGAAGTTTCCCCTCACAGACTCGATAAGCAAAACCCTTCATTTGGTATCAGAGCCAAGGTTTCTGATTTTGTGTGTTTAGGATTCAGTTAATTTTTATGCACTTTTCATATATTATATGTGCCGGATAATAGTAGGATATGCGTAGTTTAACTCTTTGGTTGTAGGCATAAGATCTGACTATTATGGCCATATGTGTGTATGTGATTGTATGTGTATATTTTGTTGAATCCTTGAGGTTGACGAGGCTTGTATTTGATTTTTTGTAAATTAGATACGATATTGTTTAGCCACTCTTTATTTTATTTTACTTTCGATCTAGATTTCACGTACACTCCCTCGTGGAGTATAGGATCGATGGATATAAATTAAAATAGATTTTAGTCTCGGCTCGGATATCCAGATGGCTTGTACATGGCGTAGGAGGAGCGGACAAGAAGGTGTTGCGACAGGAGACATATTGAAGACAAAAGCCATAATAGTTGGAAAATAATTTATTTTTCATATTTATTGCTTTTTGTTTGATATGCATGTCGTAGGCTAGGAAAATTCCTCAATTTCAAATTACTAAGTGGGAGAGGAATTTTTTTTTTAAAAATTCCCACGGCCTCCATTACGATTTGACAAGTGATGCAAACAAACTTGCGCGTCAGCTCTGAGTGCCTTCCTCTACATCGGATGAGTTTCTTTGCAGATCACAAGGTCAAATATGGTTATAGGGAATTATCAAGGAGTGTGTGCACTTCCCCATCGGAAGACACATAACCCGAGATAATTACCTTGGTACCGAGTAATGGTGAACACTTAGATACAAATATAAGTATCCTCCCCATCGGAGTCACTGCTTTTATTTGTAGGGCCAAAGAGGAACCAACTATTAATTTTACTTGTAAAAAATTTAGGTTGACAAGATAGTAAAATTAATGGGTAAAACCTCCTCTTACAAATGTAGAATTCGTATACATCCACACTATCGTGGCATACGATATTCTCGGTGTTGGTTGATTTTAAAATTTTATTGTTTGAGGAATCAATAAATTTTTGAAATCTAATATTTTGATTTATGTGATTCTTAGGTTTTCTTTCAAAATGACTTTCAACCCACTTGCTGTGATACTGAAAGAGAACAAACTTACTGGACCCAATTATGTTGATTGGAAGAGGAATCTAGACATTGTCTTGACTGCTGAGGAATACAAATATGTACTCCTCGAAGAGTGCCCTCCCAAGCTTGCAGATGATTCTGGGGAAAAGGAGAGAGAGCTATAAGAAGTGGGTAAAGGCCGATGAGATGGCGCGGTGTTATATTTTGGCATCTATGTCAAATGTACTGCAACATCAGCATCAAGCCATGCCCACAACTTATGACATGATGCTCAATCTCAAGGAACTTTTTGTACACCAGAATTAGGCTGCGAGGCAAGAAGCCATGAGAAACTTGATGATGACCACCATGATCGAGGGAACACCCGTGAGAGATCATGTTCTCAAGATGATGGCTCATTTGAATGAGTTGGAGGTCCTAGGAGCTAGGATCGATGGGGAAACCCGGGTCGATATCATACTCCAGTCTCTACCTAGGAATTTTGAGCAGTTTCGCCTAAACTACAATGTGAACAAGAGGTTGTATTCCTTGGCGGAACTTCTAACAGAACTCCAGGCGGCAGAGGGGCTATTTCGTCAGAGTGCTCAGGCACATGCCATGGTGACCCAAATGGTTTCTACTTCTAAGTCGAAAGGCAAGAAGAAGAAGAAACAAACTGGGGCGAAAGCGGTGGGAGGTACTCAGGGAGGAGTGAAGAAGCCGAAAGGCAAGTGCTTCACTTGTAAGCAGACTGGACACTGAAAGAAGGACTGCCCCAACCTTAAGAACAAAGGTATATCTTTTGGTCTAGTCGTTGAAACATGTTTAGCGGTGTTATCTACCGGCACCTGGTGTGTAGATACGGGAGCCACTAATCATGTCTGCAATACTTTGCAGGGGTTCCAGGAAATCAGACGACTGAGTGAGCGGGAGATTACCGTGTACTTGGGTGATGCTACGAAGGTGGCAGCTGTTGTAGTGGGAGATGTTCATTTATCTTTTGAGAAAAATAAACTTTTGGTTCTTAAGAATTGCCTTTATGTACCCTTATTTAGAAAGAATTTAATTTCAGTTTCTAAATTGTTTATGGATGGATATTCTATTTCTTTTAATGACAGAGTTGTTATAAAAAGGAATAGAGACATTATCTGTTTGGGTGCATTGATAGAAAATTTGTACACACTTGAACCAAAACCTCCCACGATGCAAATTGAAGTTAATAACTAATCTTCTAATTCCAATAATAGAAAAGAACCTTCGAAGATGAACCAAACATATCTTTGGCATCTTAGGCTTGGTCACATTAACCTAAGCAGAATTCAAAAGTTGATAGCTGATGGACCTTTGGGTTCATTAGTGGTGGAGGATCTCCCAACCTGTGAATCTTGCTTGGAGGGTAAGATGACCAAGAGGCGTTTTAAGGCCAAGGGGTATAGAGCCAAAGATGTGTTAGAATTGGTTCATTCTGATTTGTGTGGTCCTATGTCTATCTAGGCTAGAGGTGGTTTTGAGTATTTCGTCTCTTTTATAGACGATTACTCAAGATATGGATACATTTACCTGATGTGCCGCAAGTCTGAATGCTTTGACAAGTTCAAAGAATTCAAGGCTGATGTGGAGAAATGTCAAGGTAAAAGTATCAAGACACTACGATCTGATCGTGGTGGCGAGTACCTCTTGGGAGAGTTTAGGGATTACCTATCAGAGGCTTGGATTCAATCTCAATTGACTGCACCTGGCACACCCCAGCAGAATGGTGTAGCAGAGCGAAGGAATAGGACTCTAATGGAGATGGTTAGATCGATGATGAGTCATTCTGACTTGCCAGATTCGTTCTGGGGATATGCTCTAGATACGGCGGTGTACATTCTGAACTTGGTTCCATCTAAATCAGTGCCTTCTACTCCTACAGAATTGTGGACTCGGCGAAAGCCTAGTCTAAGACATATTCGGATATGGGGGAGTCCAATACATATGCTGAAGGCAGATGCTGGTAAGTTGGAACCTCGTACAAAAGTACGCTTGTTCGTTGGGTATTCTAGAGGAACGAAAGGTGGTTTATTTTATAGTCCTAGAGATCAGAGGGTGATCGTTAGCACGAACGGAAGATTTCTAAAGGAAGACTATGTGATGAGCCACAAGCCCAAGAGTAAAATTATTCTGGAAGAATTAAAAGGGGAAGTCACTTCTTTAGTACCACCGGTACAAGAGAATATACCACATGTCACTGCACCGTGTGTCACAGAGGATACACAGGTGATACCTCGTCGTATTGGGAGGGTTGTGAGGCAGCCTTATAGATTCATGTTCTTGGGAGAATCTTCTGATTTGGTCCATGGCGAACATGAACCAGATCCCTGGACATATGATGAGGCAATCAAAGATAAAGATGCAACATCTTGGCAAAGTGCAATGAATGCTGAGATTGAATCTATGGATTCGAATCAGGTCTGGGAGCTAGTAGACCCACCCGGTGGTGTAAAAACCATTGGATGCAAGTGAATCTACAGGAGAAAGAGAGGAATAGACGGGAAGGTTGAGACCTTCAAAGCGAGGCTTGTTGCGAAGGGGTATACTCAGAAAGAGGGTATCGATTATGAGGAGACCTTTTCGCTGGTAGCCATGCTTAAGTCTATCCAGATTCTCTTATGCATAGCAGCTCATATGGATTATGAGGTGTGGGAGATGGATGTCAAGACAACTTTCCTTAATGGAAGTCTTGAGGAAAACATCTATATAAAGCAACCAAAGGGATTCATTGCTAAGGGCAAAGAGCATCTTGTATGTAAGCTTAATCGGTCCATTTATGGATTGAAGCAAGCTTCGAGGTCTTGGAACATTCGCTTTGATGAAGTAATCCAGTCTTATGGATTTATTCAAAGTTTGGATGAGTCTTGTGTATACAAGAGATGTGACAAAAACGTAGTGGTATTTCTTGTACTATACGTAAATGATATTTTGTTGATTGGCATCAATATCAAGGTGTTATCGGACATAAGGGTATGGTTGTCCAAACAGTTTGATATGAAGGACTTGGGAGAGGTGGGACACATCCTGGAAATCAAGGTTATAAGGGATCGCAGGAAAAGGATGTTGTGCTTATCCCAAGCTTCATACATAGACACGATTATGGATTGTTTTAGCATGCAGAACTCCAAGAAGGGTTTTCTATCTTTCAGGCATGGAGTTCCTTTATCTAAGGAGATGTGTCCTAGATCATCTGAGGAGATAGAGGAGATGAAGGCGGTTCCTTATGCTTAGGCAGTAGGAAGCCTCATTTATGCAATGCTATGTACGAGACCAGATATTTGCTTTGCCGTGGGCATGGTTAGTAGATATCAGAGTAATCTAGGAAAGAGACATTGGACTGTGGTAAAGCATATATTGAAGTACTTGAGAAGGACTAGGGATTAAATGTTAGTTTACCGGGCAGACCAATTACTCCCTGTGGGTTACACAGATTCCGACTTCCAATTTGATAGGGATAACAGTAAGTCTACCTCAGGTTTTGTGTTTACTTTTGGAGGTGGAGCCATTATATGGAGGAGTGTCAAGCAGAAATGTGTGGCGGACTCTACAATGGAAGCTGAGTATGTGGCGGCCTATGAGGCGGCCAAAGAAGCTGTGTGGCTCAGGAACTTCCTGATGGACTTGGATGTGATTCCTGGTTTGCCCAGAACTATCACAATTTATTGTGATAATAGTGGTACAGATGCAAACTCGAAGGAACCACGAGCCCATAAGGCTAGTAAACACATAGAGCGCAAGTACCACCTGATACGAGAAATCGTAAAGAGAGGAGAAGTTGTTGTGGCCAAGAATGCATCAGAGGATAACCTGGCAGATCATTTCACTAAGGCCCTTCCGGCGAGAGCTTTTGATAGGCATGTGGTGGGAATAAGGATCAGATGTATGACAGTTTAAGGACAGCATAGTCTTTTAGTATAACTGGGATATGGTAGGGATGTATACTGAAAAGTCTATCTTTTGTATGAACATCTTTATTTTGAAATAAGAATCACATGATCATTGTTTTCATATTTATATGGTTATGCAATATTGTCTAATACATTACATTGTAGATAAGATGGTGTGTGGTGTCACACTGGAGATCATGTTATTGGCTCCTTGTAAAGTATAAGTAAAGGCTCACAACTGAGATGGCTTTGGACAAACCATCGGAATGGTTGTAGTGTGATTTGGTATTGGTTTGTCTTGACCATAGAATCACACTAGTGCACTTTGTGTGTATTGAGCAGGACCGACATAGAAGTGATTTGATTTATTGCTGACTACATAATCGAATCGGACCTCAGATATTATTTTGTACATGCTCTTAATCCCGATATAATAACGGGCACATATACTTAGTAGTCATCTCTTTGATTTACCAATGGGCGAGATTTATAGATTAAATCGATAGGCTCGATAAGTTGGGAGATGATATTATTTATATGGTGTGTCGTTGATTATAGGAGGAAACCGTGTCCTATATATTAGGATGATGATTTCCCCTTTGAGGAGGTCATAAGGTTCATCATGTAAACCCTGCAGGTGGACTTGGTCTGGCATGATGAAAAGGTTGAGTGGTACTACTCAAGGAGTTAGATGCTGATTAATTATTGGTCAGTAAATTAATTAATCGATGGACATTCGAGATCTTAAATATGGGGAGAAAATGTACAAATAATATATGGAGCCCATATTAACATATGGGGGTTGGTGAGGTAGATCAATGATAATCCTTTAGTTGATTGGATTATCATTTATGGATCGGACTTTATGTAGGCTTGATCCATGGGTGGCCAAGATCCAACTCCTCCTCATGGTCCCTAATGTAGCCTATTAACACCTCATGAAGCTTAGATCCAATGGAGAGAAACAAAACTCTAGATCCATAGGTAGAGATTAAATCTCTAAGATCCGATGGTTGAGATTAAATCTCTAGATCTGAAGGTTGAGACTAAATCCCTAGAACCAATGGTAGAGATTAAAAGGAGGCTTATCCCTAACTCTATAAATGGAGCTTGAGGGGTTGGCGAGAAAATATCATCAAAAGAGGTTAAGGTTTTGGAGTTGGTGGCAAAGCTAGGGTTAGGGTTTTGGAGGCTTGGACGGCACCAAATAAGGAAGGTAATTTCTTTTTTCTTCTTCCTTCAAGGTGGCCGGCGTCCAGCTTGTTTTCCCAGCCATTTCCAGCCATTGTCCGGCATCCAAACCTCTCTTCTCCTTCTCCTTGATTGGTGGAAACAAGACTTAGGGGTTTCCCTTGGTGTCTTGGTTGGTTTCCATCGTCATCTCCTTCTCCTTGTTGGCCGGCGGAAAGGATTTTCTTTGTTCCTTGTTGGTTGCTTTTAGAAAGGAGAAGAACCTTGTTTTTATTCTTCCTCTTACTTTGGAAGAGCAAGGAAGTAATATTTGCAATCTTGGAGCTTCGACTTTTGGTAGATCGTCGCCCACACGACGTCCAAAAGGAAGAAGGTCATACATTAGAAGATCGAGAGGTATATTTATTCTCTATTCTCTTTTGTTACTTGCTTGTTTTTGTTTTTCAATTATGAGCATGATATAAATCTGTATATGGCTAAATAATACTTGGATCCCGATCATAAATACAAAAGCCGACGATCCGTACATCCTCTATTCCGCGGCTACTCGTAGAATAGAGGATGGTCGCTTGAACAACTAGTTTTTTCAAGTGACCTCTATAAACGAATAGCACGATGATGACTTGGTTGTTTGGGAAATCCCTTGTGTCTAGGATTAATTTTTTTTTATTCGGGGACATCGATGGGATCGCCATGAACAAACGACCGAGGTGAAGTGGGAAGCGAAGTTTCCCCTCACGGACTCGATAAGCAAAACCCTTCATTTGGTATCAGAGCCAAGGTTTCCGGTTTTGTGTGTTTAGGATTCAGTTAATTTTATGCACTTTTCATATATTATATGTGTCGGATAATATTAGGATATGCGTAGTTTAACTCTTTGGTTGCATGCATAAAATCCGACTATTATGGCCATATGTGTGTATGTGATTGTATGTGTATATTTTGTTGAATCCTCGGGGTTGACGAGGCTAGTATTTGATTTTTTTGTAAAATTATATACGACATTGTTTATCCACTCTTTATTTTATTTTACTTTCGATCTAGATTTCACGTACACTCCCTCGTGGAGTATAGGATCGATGGATATAAATTAAAATAGGTTTTAGTCTTGGCTAGGATCTCCGGATGGCTTATACATGGCGAAGGAGGAGCGGATAAGAAGGCGTTGCGATGGGAGACATATTGAAGACAAGCCATAATAGTTGGAAAATAATTTATTTTTCATATTTATTGCTTTTTGTTTGATATGCATGTCGTAGGCTAGGAAAATTCCTCAATTTTAAATTACTAAGTGGGAGAGGAATTTTTTTTAAAAAATTCCCACGGCCTCCATTACGATTTGACAAGTGATGCAAACAAACTTACGCATCAGCTCTGAGTACCTTCCTCCACATCGGATGAGTTTCTTTGCGGATCACAAGGTCAAATATGGTTATAGGGAATTATCAAGGAGCGTGTGCACTTCCCCATCGGAAGACACATAACCCGAGATAATTACCTTGGTACCGAGTAATGGTTAACACTTAGAAACAAATATAAGTATCCTCCCCATCGCAGTCACTGCTTTTATTTGTAGGGCCAAAGAGGAACCAACTATTAATTTTACTTGTCAAAAAGTTAGGTTGACAAGATAGTAAAATTAATGGGTAAAACCTCCTCTTACAAATGTAGAATTCGTATACGTCCACACTATCGTGGCATACGATATTCTCGATGTTTTGAGATGTTGGTTGATTTTAAAATTTTATTGTTTGAGGAATCAATAAATTTTTGAAATCTAATATTTTGATTTATGTGATTCTTAGGTTTTCTTTCAAAATGACTTTCAACCCACTTGCTGTGATACTGAAAGAGAACAAACTTACTGGACCCAATTATGTTGATTGAAAGATGAATCTAGACATTGTCTTGACTGCTGAGGAATACAAATATGTACTTCTCGAAGAGTGCCCTCCCAAGCCTGCAGATGATTCTGGGGAAAAGGAGAGAGAGAGCTATAAGAAGTGGGTAAAGGCCGATGAGATGGTGAGGTGTTACATTTTGGCATCTATGTCAAATGTACTGCAACGTCAGCATCAAGCCATGCCCACAGCTTATGACATAATGCTCAATCTCAAGGAACTTTTCGGACACCAGAATCGGGCTGCGAGGCAAGAAGCCATGAGAAACTTGATGACGACCACCATGATCGAGGGAACACCCGTGAGGGATCATGTTCTCAAGATGATGGCTCATTTGAAAGAGCTGGAGGTCCTAGGAGCTGAGATCGATGGGGAAACCCAGGTCGATATCATACTCCAGTCTCTACCTAAGAGTTTTGAGCAGTTTCGCCTGAACTACAACATAAACAAGAGGTTGTATTCATTAGCGGAACTTCTGACAGAACTCCAGGCGGCAGAGGGGCTATTTTGTCAGAGTGGTCAAGCACATGGCATGGTGACCCAAAAGGTTTCTACTTCTAAGCCGAAAGGCAAGAAGAAGAAGAAACAAACTGGGGCGAAGGCGGTGGGAGGTACTCAGGGAGGAGTGAAGAAGCCGAAAGGCAAGTGCTTCACTTGTAAGCAGAATGGACACAGGAAGAAGGACTGCCCCAATCGCAAGAACAAAGGTATATCTTTTGGTCTAGTCGTTGAAACATGTTTAGCGGTGTTATCTACCAGCACCTGGTGTGTAGATACGGGAGCCACTAATCATGTCTGCAATACTTTGCAGGGGTTCCAGGACACCAGACGACTGGCTGAGGGGGAGATTACCGTGTACTTCGGCGATGTTACGAAGGTGGCAACTATTGCAGTGGGAGATGTTCATTTATCTTTTGAGAAAATTAAACTTTTGGTTCTTAAGAATTGCCTTTATGTACCCTTATTTAGAAAGAATTTAATTTCGGTTTCTAAATTTTTTATGGATGGATATTCTATTTCTTTTAATGACAGAGTTGTTATAAGAAGGAATAGGGACATTATCTGTTCAGGTGCATTGACAGGAAATTTGTAGACACTTGAACCAAAACCTCCCACGATGCAAATTGAAGTTAATAACTCATCTTCTAATTCCAATAAGAGAAAAGAACCTTCGAAGATGAAGCAAACATATCTTTGGCATCTAAGGCTTGGTCACATTAACCTAAGCAGAATTCAAAGGTTGATAGCTGATGGACCTTTGGTTCATTAGTGGTGGAGGATCTCCCAACCTGTGAATCTTGCTTGGAGGGTAAGATGACCAAGAGGCCATTTAAGGCCAAGGGGTATAGAGCCAAAGATGTGTTAGAATTGGTTCATTCTGATTTGTGTGGTGCTATGTCTATCCAGGCTAGAGGTGGTTTTTAGTATTTCATCTCTTTTATAGACGATTACTCAAGATATGGCTACATTTACCTGATGCGCCGCAAGTCTGAATGCTTTGACAAGTTCAAAGAATTCAAGGCTGATGTGGAGAAATGTCAAGGTAAAAGTATCATGACACTACGATCTGATCGTGGTGGCGAGTACCTCTTGGGAGAGTTTAGGGATTACCTATCAGAGGCTGGGATTCAATCCCAATTGACTGCACCTGGCAAACCCCAGCAGAATGGTGTAGCAGAGTGAAGGAATAGGACTCTTATTGAGATGGTTAGATCGATGATGAGTTATTTTGACTTGCCAAATTCGTTCTGGGGATATGTTGTAGATATGGCGGTGTATATTCTGAACTTGGTTCCACCTAAATCAGTGCCTTCTACTCCCACATAATTGTGGACTGGGCGAAAGCCTAGTCTAAGACATATTCGGATATGGAGGAGTCCAGCACATTTGCTGAAGGCAGATGCTGGTAAGTTGGAACCTCGTATAGAAGTACGCTTGTTCGTTGGGTATCCAAGAGGAACGAAAGGTGGTTTATTTTATAGTCCTAGAGATCACAGGGTGATCGTTAGAACGAACACTAGATTTCTAGAGGAAGACTATGTGATGAGCCACAAGCCCAAGAGTAAAATTATTCTGGAAGAATTAAAAGGGGAAGTCACTTCTTTAGTACCACCGGTACAAGAGGATATACCACATGTCACTGCACCGCGCATCACAGAGGATACACAGGTGATACCTCATCGTAGTGGGAGGGTTGTGAGACAACCTGATAGATTCATGTTCTTGGGAGAATCTTCTGATTTGGTCCCGTGCGAACATGAACCAGATCCCTGGATATATGACGAGGCAATCCAAGATAAAGATGTAGCATCTTGGCAAAGTGCAATGAATGCTGAGATTGAATCTATGGATTCGAATCAGGTCTGGGAGCTAGTAGACCCACCCGATGGTGTAAAAACCATTGGATGCAAGTGCATCTACAAGAGAGAGAGGAATAGACGAGAAGGTTGAGACCTTCAAAGCGAGGCTTGTTGTGAAGGGGTATACTCAAAAAGAGGGTATCGATTATGAGGAGACCTTTTCGCCGGTAGCCATGCTTAAGTCTATCCGAATTCTCTTATGCATAGCAGCTCATATGGATTACGAGGTATGGCAGATGGATGTCAAGACAGCTTTCCTTAATGGAAGTCTTGAGGGAAACATCTATATTAAGCAACCAGAGGGATTCATTGCTAAGGGCAAAGAACATCTTGTATGTAAGCTTAATCGGTCCATTTATGGATTGAAGCAAGCTTCGAGGTCTTGGAACATTCGCTTTGATGAGGTAATCCAGTCTTATGGATTTATTCAAAGTCTGGATAAGTCTTGTGTATACAAGAGATGTGACGGAAATGTAGTGGTATTTCTTGTACTATACGTAGATGACATTTTGTTGATTGGCAAAAATATCAAGGTGTTATCGGACGTAAGGGTATGGTTGTCCAAACAGTTTGATATGAAGGACTTGAGAGAGGTGGGATACATCCTTGGGATCAAGGTTATAAGGGATCACAGGAAAAGGATGTTGTGCTTATCCCAAGCTTCATACATAGACACGATTATGGATCGTTTTAGCATGCAGAAGTCCAAGAAGGGTTTTCTACCTTTCAGGCATGGAGTTCCTTTATCTAAGGAGATGTGTCCTAGATCATCTGAGGAGATAGAGGAGAAGAAGGCGGTTCCTTATGCTTCGGTAGTAGGAAGCTTCATGTATGCGATGCTATGTACGAGACCAGATATCTGCTTTGTCGTGGGTATGGGCAGCAGATATCAGAGTAATCTAGGACAGGGACATTGGACTGCGGTAAAGCATATATTGAAGTACCTGAGAAGGACTAGGGATTATATGCTGGTTTACCGGGCAGACCAATTACTCCTTGTGGGTTACACGGATTCCGACTTCCAATCTGATAGGGATAACAGTAAGTCTACCTCAGGTTTTGTTTTTACTTTGAAAGGTGGAGCCATTGTATGGAGGAGTGTCAAGCAGAAATGCGTTGCGGACTCTACCATGGAAGCTGAGTATATGGCGGTCTTTGAGGCGGCCAAAGAGGCTGTGTGGTTCAAGAACTTCCTGATGGACTTGGATGTGATTCCTGGTTTGCCCAGAACTATCACAATTTATTGTGATAATAGTGGTGCAGTTGCAAACTCGAAAGAACCACGAGCCCATAAGGATAGTAAACACATAGAGCGCAAGTACCACCTCATACGAGAAATCGTAAAGAGAGGAGAAGTTGTTGTGGCCAAGATTGTATCAGAGGATAACCTGGCAGATCATTTCACTAAGGCCCTTCCGGCGAGAGCTTTTGATAGGCATGTGGAGGGAATGGGGTTCAGATGTATGGCAGTTTAAGGACAGCATAGTCTTTTAGTATAAGTGGGAGATTGTAGGGATGTATACTGAAAAGTTTATCTTTTGTATGAACATCTTTATTTTGAAATAAGAATCGCATGATCATTGTTTGCATATTTATATGGTTATGCAATATTGTTTAATACATTACATTGTAGATAACATGGTGTGTGGGGTCACACGGGAGATCATGTTATCGGCTCCTTGTAAAGTATAAGTAAAGGCTCACAACCGAGATGACTTTGGACAAACAATCGGAATGGTTGTAGTGTGATTTGGTATTGGTTTATCTTGACCATAGAATCACACTAGTGCATTTTGTGTGTATTGAACAGAACCGACATAGAGGTGATTTGATTTATTGCTGACTACATAATCGAATCGGACCTCAGATATTATTTTGTACACGCTCTTAATCCCGATATAATAACGGGCACATATACTTAGTAGTCATGTCTTTGATTTACAAATGGGCGAGATTTATAGATTAAATTGATAGGATCGGTAAGTTGGGAGATGATATTATTTATATGGTGTGCCGTTAATTATAGAAGGAAACCGTGTCCTATATATTAGGATGATGATGTCCCCTTGAGGATCTCATAAGGTTCATCATGTAAACCCTGTAGGTGGACTTGGTCCGGCATGATGAAAAGGTTGAGTGGTACTACTCAAGGAGTTAGATGTTTATTAATTAATGGTCAGTAAATTAATTAATCGACGGACATTCGAGATCTTAAACACGGGGAGAAAATGTACAAATAATATATGGAGCCCATATTAACATATGAGGGTTGGTGAGGTAGATCTATGATAATCCTTTAGTGGATTGGATTATCATTTATGGATCCAACTTTATGTGGGCTTTGTTGGGGATCGATTGGCCGGCTAGAGGGGGGTGAATAACCCTCGTTCGTTTGATGTCGTAATTCGCTCGTTCTAGTTGCGTTGCTTGTCTACGATTGTCGTTAGCGCAGCGGAAATAATAAAACAATAATAATACTAACAACAAATAAGCACACGCAAACACACACGATATACGTGGTTCGGAACCGAATGGTTCCTACTCCACGGGCGAGCTCCTCGAGCTCTAGAGATGCACACGACAATACTCAAAACTCCTTCTCGACTACACGTCGGAGGTGGAGAAACCTCTCACAAGCAATTACAACAGTAATATAGAAATACAAGCAAATACACAAATACAGTACACAAGAAAACTTTCACCGATTGCTTTGATCACTTTGCTTGTTGCTTGCTTTAGATGGCTCTTGAAGGACTGGAATGCAGCATCAATTCCCCTCCAATAGCTCCACAAAAACCATGGCGAAATCCTCCAACTCGTGCTCCTTTTATAACCTGTATCAAGCTGTTTTTGCGCCCATCAGTCGACTGATCATGACCATCAGTCGACTGGTCCCGTAGTCGTTGTCTCACAACGGCCCGATCCACGTTGGTTAAGTTCCAACGGATCACACATCAGTTGACTGATGGCACCCATCAGTCGACTGATCATCCATCAGTCGAGTGCTGGCGAGCTCGACTCCATTCTGCGTCTGCAGTGTCATCGATCATTGCCATCCCTCGGCCGATCAGCTTCCCAACGATCATTGCCCTCCCTCAAATGATCGATCAACGAACTTGGTTCAGTCGAACCCATACGACCTAGAGCAGTCGACTGGCACCTATGCCAGTCGACTAATGTCGGCTAAAATCTCAAACATAACGATGTTTGAGCCTCCGACACTCAGTCTTAGCCACTTGGCCAAGTCCACCTTATCCCACATGGAGTTCCCCACCGAAGCTCTCTTCCCTCGGCCTACGTCCCTCGGATGCGCCAAGCGCATGGCTTCGCAACGCCATCCTTCGCGTCTCATGCCCTAGAAGTATGCTTCCCTTTGGGCTCACTCCATTCGCTCCCCATCCGGCGGTCCCTCGGATGCACCAAGCCCACGGCTTCGCAATGTCATCCTTCACCGACTCAAGGACCCGAGCCTAGTGAACTTGCCAAGTTCTCAAGACTTCCCAAATGCACCAAGCGCACGGCTTCGCAATGCTTTGGATTTCCCATGCCAAGCACCAAGCGCACGACTTCGCAATGCTTTGAACTTTCCCATGCCAAGGCTTCCCCCTTGGACTTCTACACCAAGCTCCATGCTTGGATTTTCCATGCCAACCCCATGTTGGACTTTCCCATGACAATCCCATGTCATGAGTTTTGTCTATCATCAAAATACTATCAAGGTACTGCTCGAGCCAAACTTGAGTCAACCTGGGCCGATTGCACCAACAATCTCCCCCTTTTTGATGATTGACAAAACTACCATCTCAAGTCTACCAATTCTCCCATATTGGCAATTCTCATATCCCAATGAGAATTCCAACGAACCCTAATTGGTAACTTCTCCCCCTTTTTGACATTACATCAAAAAGGTCCTCCCCAAGGGTATGAATGTCTCATATCCCAATGAGATCTTACAATCTCTCACTTGGAGGAACACATGCTTACAATCTTTCTAGTGATCCCATATCACTTAAAGAGAGGCAACCCAATTTTTCTCCCATGAGGAAATACACATCCATCTTCCCATGATGGATACCTCCCCCTAGAGGCTTGCTCCCCCTTGACCATTGCACCAACAATGTCCTTGGAGAGTCCCTAAGCCAATAGGAACATTAACCAAATCAAAATTAAGGCAAAGTTCAACAATGAACTCTCTTCCACCTTAAAATTGGTACTCACCCTCAACCCAACTCCTAATCCATATCCAATGGATTTCCACCCTCTCTAATGCTCTCCCAAGCATATCCTAGGGTTAGGAGTGGTTAGGGGACCTAAACATGGCTAAACATGGGCCTAACTATCAAGTTTACCCGAAATTAGCTCATGCGCTGGCCGACTCACGATACCAATCGATCGACTTACCATCACCGATCGCTATTACAGCAAATGATCGATAATCGATTCTGTAGTTTTTCAGTTTCAGAAAATGGATTTTTGAAATCCATAAGTAAATATACGTAATTTTAAAAATCTTTTAAATTCATACGTATAATACTTACCCTAAACACTATGGGTGAAAAATGTTGGAAATTTATTTTACCCATTAAATTAGGAGATTGATACAAAGTTCAAAATTTAAGAAAAGCTTCAATAAAGAGCCATCTTTGTATCATCCCATTCAATGGTGATAGCTATCAAAAGATAGGCTTCACCAATGTTTTTCAAAATGTTTTCAAAATGTTTTTCAAACCTTTATTTTCTTTTTCCTAAACATCTCACCAATATCTAGATGTGTAAAACATATACAAGTCAAATTTTTGTGAGATGTGGGTTTTGTTTTGTTTATGTTCTCATGCATATTTCTAAGGCAATATTCTTTGATTCCCATCAAATCATGCCATAGTCCATAATTTCATTTTATTTATATGCATGATATGATTATGGCATAGATATGATATAAGTAAAAGCACATGCCAATATCATGATGTCATGGCATGTAAATGAGATCTAGGCATTCATGACATCTAAACATAATTCTAAACATGATCATGACATTTTATAGATAAAAATGAAAATGATGTCATGACATGGTAAGGCAAACAAATCATGACAAGTAAAATATACTAAGGTATAGAATACCTAAGTGTGAAAATCAATTTGCCATTTTTAGGAATTAAATTCACTTTGCCTTAAACCATTCATTTCCCTAGTGCGCTAAAAGCCCAAAATGGCACACCAATACCTCTAAGACCTAATTGTGCCAATTTAATCATTTTTAACTTCTCAAACCATATTGGCACACCCTAATGTGTCAACTCACAATGGCTAGATTAACCACCCATCCACTTAGGGTTGACACACCCTAACCCATTTAGCGTGAATCAATCACGCTTTTAGGAACCCAATATCTATTGGAACTCCTTGGGTTAACAAGGTATTCCCTAGGGATACCTTCCTAATGACCCTTTTAGGCTTTGAAGCCATAGTCTTTTGGGTCTTTCCTAGGTCAACTCTAGAGGTGACTCCTCCATTGACCTTCTTAGTGGCTACATTTGATTTCTTTGAGGTGTTAGCCACTAAACACATACCATGGCTAGACTTAGGGATGACTTCCCTATTAGCCTTGGTTTGTCTAGACCTAGATGATGTTCATAATTAAATGGAACATTATGGTAGGACATAGGTTTGTGACCCAAACCCTTCTTGCCCTTAGATGTTTCTTGTTTCCTAGGTCTTGACTTTTGTACATTAGACCCCTTAACCGAATTTGATATTATTGCTAGGGTCTTCTCCAATTTTTCTAGCCTTGACCTCAAGGCTTGGTTTTCTAACTCTAATTTTCCCAATTTTGAATTTTCATTTATCTTTTGGGAAATGTTTTTCTTTTTAAGCATATGCCTAGATTTCTTGGGATTAACACCCAAGTTTTCTTCAATTCTCCTAATTGACTCCCTAGGTAAAATAGATCTAGTGTTTTGAGTCCTAGGTTTGTCCTTAGTTATATGAACATGCTTGGCACCTAGACAATACACCTTATTATTTCTCTTAGCATGCTTTTCATTGATAATAGCAAGAGAACTAAAATAATTTTTAGCATGCTTTTTGACTTTAGGAATTAAAGGTGCATTAACTAAATGTACCTTAGGGTTAGCTTTAGGAGCTCCCCCTACATGAATTGCACCTTCTTGCCCTTTCTTCCTCCCCCTAGGGCATTGGCTTCGGTAGTGTCCCTTTTGATTGCATTTGAAGCACACAATGTGCTCTTTGCTCTTGATTTTGGGAACACCGGCATCGTTTGACTTTGGGTTGACTTTTGGTGTCGATGCCTTCTTCTTAGCCAATTTAGGGCATTTGCTCTTATAATGCCCTTTCTCCCTACACTCAAAGCATATTATGTGATTTTTATTTAAAATAATAACACTTGAGTTACCTAGGGAGGTGGTGGAGGCCTCTTCCCGATCTTCACTTCTCCCGGATGTGGATGCTTCTTGTTCTTGCTCCAGGATGGAAGATTGCCTCTCCTCCCCCTCAACGCTAGAGGTGGAGGTCTCCACCAAGTCATCAACATCTTCAAATGTTGTGGGTTCTTCTTCCTCGGCATTTTCTTCTACTTGTGCCGGTTGGAAATTTTCTTGGAAATTTATTATCTTATTCCATAGTTCCCTTGCATCCCTATAATCACCCAATCTAGACCAAATAGTTTTAGGTAACAAATCACTAATCAATTTAATTACCTCGAGATTTGTCTTGAAGTTCTTGATTTGGTCTTGGGTCCACTTTGATTTTTCAATGGGCTTGTTTTCTTTGTCCCTAGGCATCTCAAAACCATTTTCTACAATAATCATATAATCAAAATTGGTTTCGAGATATACCTCCATCCGTTTCCTCCACCAAGCAAAATCTCCATCGAATTTCGGTGGATGGATGAAGCCGGCCATTTGTAGTGCTCTCGCGGCGGTTAGTCCTTGAAGAGCAACCTTGGCTCTGATACCACTTGTTGGGGATCGATTGGTCGGCTAGAGGGGGGTGAATAGCCCTCGTTCGTTTGATGTCGTAATTCGTTCGTTCTCGTTGTGTTGCTTGTCTACGATTGTCGTTAGCGCAGCGGAAATAATAAAACAATAATAATACTAACAACAAATAAGCACACGCAAACACACACGATATATGTGGTTCGGAACCGAATGGTTCCTACTCCACGGGCGAGCTCTAGAGATGCACACGACAATACTCAAAACTCTTTCTCGACTACACGTCGGAGGTGGAGAAACCTCTCACAAGTAATTACAACAGTAATATAGAAATACAAGCAAATACACAAATACAATACACAAGAAAACTTTCACCGATTGCTTTGATCACTTTGCTTGTTACTTGCTTTAGATGACTATTGAAGGACTGGAATGCAGCAGCAATTCCCCTCCAATAGCTCCACAAAAACCATGGCGAAATCCTCCAACTCGTGCTCCTTTTATAACCTGCATCAAGCTATTTTCGCCCATATCACGATCGATCGTGACCATCGATCGGGTCCCGCGCCGTTGTCTCACAACGACCAGATCCACATTGGCTAAATTCCAACGGATCACACATCAGTCGACTGATGGCACCCATCAGTCGACTGATCATCCGTCAGTCGAGTGCTGGCGAGCTCGACTCCATTCTGCGTGTCGACAGGTCATCACCGAATGCCATCCTCGCGACCGATCCTTCCAACGACCGCCTCCCCAAATGATTGATCAACCAGACTTGGTTCAGTCGAACCCATACAACCTAGAGCAGTCGACTGGCACCTATGCCAGTCGACTGATGTCGGCTAAAACCTCAAACATAACGATGTTTGAGCCTCCGACACTCAGTCTTAGCCACTTGGCCAAGTCCACCTTATCCCACATGGAGTTCCCCACTGAAGCTCTCTTCCCTCGGCCTACGTCCCTCGGATGCGCCAAACGCACGACTTTGCAACGCCATCCTTCACGTCTCATGCCCTAGAAGTATGCTTCCCTTTGGGCTCACTCCATTCGCTCCCCGTCTGGCGGTCCCTCGGATGCACCAAGTGCACAGCTTCGCAATGTCATCCTTCATCGACTCAAGGACCCGAGCCTAGTGAACTTGCCAAGTTCTCAAGACTTCCCAAATGCACCAAGCGCACGACTTCGCAATGCATTTCTCACCAAGCACCAAGCGCACGGCTTCGCAATGTTTGGATTTCCCATGCCAAGCACCAAGCGCATGGCTTCGCAATGCTTTGGACTTTCCCATGCCAAGGCTTCCCCCCTGGACTTCCACACCAAGCTCCATGCTTGGATTTTCCATGCCAACCCCATGTTGGACTTTCCCACGACAATCCCATGTCATGAGTTTTGTCTATCATTAAAATACTATCAAGGTACTGCTCGAGCCAAACTCGAGTCAACCTGGGCCGATTGCACCAACAGGCTTGATCCATGGGTGCCCAAGATCCAACTCCTCCTCATGGTCCCTAATGTAGCCTATTAACACCTCATGAAGCTTAGATCCAATGGATAGAAACAAAACTCTATATCCATAGGTAGTGATTAAATCTCTAAGATCCAACGGTTGAGATTAAATCTCTAGATCCGACGGTTGAGATTAAATCCCTAAAACCAATGGTAGAGATTAAAAGGAGGCTTATCCCTAACTCTATAAAAGGTGCTTAAGGGGTTGGCGTGAAAAAATCATCAAGAGAGGCTAAGGTTTTGGAGTTGGAGGCAAAGCTAGGGTTAGGGTTTTGGAGGCTTGGGCGGCACCAAATAAGGAAGGTAATTCCTTTCTTCTTCTTCCTTCAAGGTGGCCGGTGTCCATCTTGTTTTCCCACCCTTTTCCAGCCATTGTCCGGTGTCCAAACCTCTCTTCTCCTTCTCCTTCTCCTTGAGTGGTGGAAACAAGGCTTAGGGGTTTCCCTTGGTGTCTTGGTTGGTTTCCATCATCATCTCCTTCTCCTTGTTGGCTGGCGGCAAGGATTTTCTTTGTTCCTTGTTGGTTGGTTTTAGGAAGGAGAAGAACCTTGTTTCTATTCTTCCTCTTTCTTTGGAAGAGCAAGGAAGGAAGATTTGCAATCTTGGAGCTTTGACTTTTGGTAGATCGTCGCCCACACGATGTCCGAAACAAGGAAGGTCATACATTAGAAGATCGAGAGGTATATTTATTCTCTATTATATTTTGTTACTTGCTTGTTTTTATTTTTCAACAATGAGCATGATATAAATATGTATATGGCTAAATAATACTTGGATCCCGATCATAAATATAAAAGCCGGCGATCCGTACATCGTCTATTCCGCGGCTACTCGTAGACTAGAGGATGGTCTCTTGAACAACGAGTTTGTTCAAGTGACCTCTCTAAACGAATAGCACGATGATGACTTGGTTGTTTGGGCAATCCCTTGTGTCTAGGATTAAATTTTTTTTTATCTGGGGACATCGATGGGATCGCCATGAACAAATGACCGAGGTGAAGTGGGAAGCGAAGTTTCCCCTCACGGACTCGATAAGCAAAACCCTTCACAAAGAAATGAGGAAAGATCACTTCCCACTCCCCTTTATTGATCAAATGCTTGAACGTCTAGCTAAGCACTCTCATTTGTGCTACCTTGACGGATAATCTTGGTTCTTCCAAATCCCTATTCATCCTAATGATCAGGAGGAGACTACCTTCACTTGCCCATATGGGACTTTTGCATATAGATTGATGCCTTTTGGACTATGCGATGCATTTGCTACCTTTCAGCGATTATGATCGCCATTTTCTCATACTTGATTGAAAAAACTATGGATGTATTCATGGATGACTTTTCAGTTTATGGAATAAGTTTCAATTCTAGTCTGAAAAACCTATTAAAGGTCTTGCAGAGATGTGAGGAAAATAACTTAGTCTTGATTTGGGAAAAATGTTGCTTCATGGTTACTGAAGGAATAGTATTAAGCCATAAGGTATCGGAAAAAGGCATTGAAGTAGATAGAGAAAATATCAAAGTTATTGAGAAATTACCACCACCATGGGACGTTAGGGGAATAAGGAGTTTCTTTGGTCATGTAGGTTTTTACCGGAGGTTCATAAAAGATTTCTCCCAAATAACAAAGCCCTTGACAAACCTACTGCCTAAGGACAAAAATTTTATTTTCAAACAACAATGTTTAGAAGCATTTGAAAAGATTAAAAAGGATCTCTTGACCGACCCCAATTATACAATCCCTTGATTGGAACTTGCCATTCGAGATTATGTGTGACCCAAGTAATTATGAAGTAGGGGCAGTATTAGGGCAGTAGAAGGACAAGAAACTGCATGTGATCCACTATGGAAGAAAGACACTGGACGAAGCACAAATTAATTATGTTATGATAGAAAAAGAATTACTAGCAGTGGTGTTTGCTTTTGATATTTAGTGGGGTCAAAGGTAATAGTTTACATTGACCATGCAGCAGTTTGTTACTTACTGAGTAAAAAGGAGGCTAAACCCCACGTCATTCACTGGATCTTACTTTTGTAAGAATTTGATATAGAAATTAGGGATAATAAGGGTTCAGAGAATGTTGTTGCAGACCATTTATCATGTGTTACCCTAGATAAGAAACTAGACGAGAAAAATATTTCAACCATAAACGACACTCTACAAGACAATACACTCATGGTTTCAAGTGAAGTCACCGCCTCTTGGTAAGTAAATCTAGATAAACTTTTTAGCAAGAAGAATAATTCCACCAGAATTCACTACCTAACAAAGGAATATATTCTTTGCAGATGTAAAGCAATATGTCTGGGATGATCCTTTTCTGTTTAGGAGATGTGCGAATAACATTTATCGAAGATGTGTACCATAAGAGGAAGCTGGTAATATTCTTTTTCATTGTCATTCCTCCACATACAGGGGGCACACTAGAGTCTCAAAAATGGCCATGAAGGTGCTCCAGGCAGGATTCTACTGGCCCAATTTGTTTAAGGATACATGTAACTATGTGGTCTCCTGTGATCATTGTCAATGAATAGGTAATATAAATAGGAGACATGAAATGCCATCTAGTACTATTATCGAAGTAGAACTCTTTGACATATGGAGAGTGGACTTTATGAGACCTTTTCCCACCTCGAGCACAAATAGATATATTCTGGTAGCTGTAGATTACGTCCTAAAGTGGGTAGAAGCTGTAGCATCACCCCACTACGATGCTAAAATGGTCCTCAGGATATTTAAGAAGATTATCTTTCCTATATTTTGAGTTCCCCGAGCTGTAATTAGTGATGGAGGATCCCATTTCATTGAGAAGCAATTCGAAAAGTTATTCCACACGTATGGGGTAATCCAAAAGGTCTTGACAGCTTACCATCCTCAAACGAGTGGGCAGGTGTGTTGGTGCAATCGGCCCAGGTCACGATTAACTAGACTCGAGTTTGACTCGTGTTTTGATGTCTGACATTGATGTTTGACATGTGTTGGGGAGAATGCTAATGCAATCGACCGAGGTTAGTACTTGATGTTTGACGATGGTTTGACCATTGTCATGGAAAGTCCAACATGGGATGGAAAGGAAAGTCCAAGCTTGAGTCTTGGCAATTGAGAAGTCCAAGGGGAATATTGGCGGTGTAAAGTCCAAGGATGAAGTCTTGGCAGCATAAGTCCAATGGTTGGTGACATAAAGTCAAAGGAAAGTCTTGGCAGCATAAGCCCAATGTGCCTTGGCGGTGCAGACCACATTAGCATGACAATAATTGATGGAAGCACCTGAAGGCTAGCATATGGATGAACAAGTCATGGATGACTTGGAGGGATCCGATAGGTGTGAGGCTGACGGAGGTGGCAATAAGGCTTAGGTCTAGGCTAAGGGTGATCTAGCAAGTATGGGGGAACCATACTTGGGTTAAAACCTCATGTTTGAGGTGTGTCAGTCGACTAGGACTATGGTCAGTCGACTGATGGGAGTCTACTAGAATTTGACTATGGGAAGATGGCCTAGCAGTCGACTTGTAGCATTGGGCAGTCGACTGATGGCCTGAGCAGTCGACTGATTTGGAGATCAATCGACTGTTGGTCAAGTGTTTTAGTACAAAAAGCTCTTTAGTTGAGTGATCAGCCTGAACACTCGACTGATTGAGCCATCAGTCGACTGATGGTCTATCCGTTGGACTTATCGGATGTGGATCATGTCGTTGTGAGACAATGACTACAGGGGCAGTCGACTGATGGTCCCGATCAGTCAACTGTTAGACAAAAAATAGCCCGAATGTAGGTTATAAAAGATGTTCGTGGGGAGGATTTTTGGCAAGATTCTTTGAGGAGTTTTGGGGCGAATTTCTAGTGTAATTCGGGGTCTCCAAGTGCAACTCAAGCAACAAAACAAGCAAGCTTTCAAAAAGTCGATTGTAAAATTTTCTTTGCATTCTTCTGTTGCATTTCATTGTAATAGCTTGTATTCATTTCATATTGTTGTAAGAACTCTTGTACGATGTTTCTCCACCTCCGGATTGTTGGGTTTCCGGCACCACGGCGTGTGTGTGTTCGATCACGTTTTGTAAACATGAATACAGCGGAAGCAATAAAAATAATAAATCTACATTTATTACAACACACACAACACACGCATGCATATTACAACAAGTGTAGACATAACCGTAAATTTAAATTTGCAATAAAAGGAAATTTATCTACGCTATACCTTTCGTATGACGTGTAGCGGGAACGGCATCAACCGGAACGATCCTCGCTAGAATCGTCTCTATCCATATCCACGCCGAGTTCCTCGGGATGACTTCGCTAAGCCACGAGCTTCGTCTTCGTACGGGTTACTAGCCTCGTGTTGAAGACGACGTGATCGAGAGATGATCACGATCCGAATCCAAATTCGGATTCTAATACGAGTTCTCAAAACTCGCTTCTCCGGAGAGGTATTCGTCAACCAATTGACGAATCCTTCGTCCTCCACCTCAGAGGATTACCGGAGATCGAATCCCCGGTAAGTTAGTCACTGTCGGAGCTCTAACCGTCGTCCAAACGACGCTCCGACGAGAGGAGAACAAGCTGTCCAGAAAACTGGACAGCTTTGGTGGAGGTGATAGGCGCCGGCCAACCAAGGGAGATAGAGCTCACCTTGATGCCAAACTTGAAGGAGATCACCGGAGCACTAACCGGCAGCAGCTCGACGCCGGCGAGGGGGAAGGAAGCAGCCTTCTGGACGCCGGTTGGAGGAGCAATGGGCGGCGGCAATGTAGTTGGCGCCAACTCCTTCAATGGGGTGGGCGGCAACTGTAACTTAGGGTTTTTGGATTAAGGCTTAAACCATCCCTTAAGCCCTCTTTTATAGAGAACTAATTCTCTTAATGGTTATTGGATCATAACCATTAGGCCCGTTAACCCGCTCCATTAAGATAAGTTAAAATAAACCAAACCATGATGGTTTATTTTAAGTTAAAACGAACCGAACCAACTTTTTGTTCATTCGTTTAAAATAAACCAAACCCTTTGGTTTATTCTCCTCCATTGGATCAGAACCAAACCATTTTGGTTCATCCATTACGTCTTCATAAGACTCGGCTCATCCACACTTCCATTGCGACTGAAACAATTTCATGCTCGCTTTATGTTTGGTCCAACCAAACCTTGTTTCTCTCGGTCTGAGAATCCCATTCTCAAGCTCGTTTTAAATCCTTTGGATTACGCTCGTTGTGCGTGTGACCAAATAGGTTCTCGGTTTATGTTGGCCGTCTATAATTAACCATTAATTATAGAACGATCATGAGTGGCACCTAGTAGTACATCATGATCCCCAATTAACCGAAAAGATCAACGGTTGATCCAGAACTATTTCTGAAACCCTTCAGCAGCTCGAATGAATCGTACCCCATTCCCTTCACTCATCTTATACCCACTTGGTTCAGGACATGGTCTATTGTGTCAGTCCCCACTAGGCTGACTACGTCAAACCTAGCCCAAGTATCATTTTCTCATCCTACGGATTCTAGTTACTCCACATGTATCGAAGAGTACCTTACTCTAAACATGTAATGCTTTGGCCAAAGACTTTAGTAACAATCCGACGAGAGGCCATGGGTATACATCTCCTCACAATGAGTGGTGAATCCTTTATAGGCTATTCAAACGCCTTCGATCACTTCGACTTATACCCAATCATCCCGGGTCCACATCTCCTTAGAGATGTTTGCTTAAGATGTCAAAGCATAAGTCTCCATGATCAAGATGACTTGAATACCGCAAGTCTAAGGAACATCGCACTTAAGCCACAGTAAGAACTTCATTGACATATCTATATATTCAGAGAACCATATGAAGTCTTACGGCTGGTCACTCCAATGAACTAGTTACCATAACTAGCATCCACGATTAACTCCGGACATCACAATGTCTCCAGCCAGTGAGAATCAGCTGCTTGGATACACCAAGGAGTATACTTGGCGAATTTTGATGGTGTCCAAATCCATCAATTCATCGACTAGGGATAATTCCGATACATCACAATTACACATGTAGAGATACTCACTAGTTGTGATCCAATCACAAATTCTCTCATGCTGTGAATCGTATCGAGGACATTCAATAATGAGTTTAAGATCCAATCAAATACATAAAACATGTATACTCAAATAGTGAATCTTCATTTATCATATAAATGGTTCGTACATAAGGCGATTGCCTTAGGACATCTCTCATATATTACTAACAGACTCCCACTTGGCCTAATGCCAACTGCTATGGTATCCAATACCATAAGCTCTAACATGACCCTCAAACTTACTTTGAGGTAATGCCTTAGTCAAAGGATCCGCTAAGTTCCTTTCAGTGGGAATTTTCTCGATTTGTATTTCGTTCCTACTGATGATCTCTCTGATAAGATGATAGCGGCGAAGCACATGTTTGGATCATTGATGAGACCACATCAAGTTCAGAGATGAACTTCTTGATCCAAACCGCTTCCTTTGCTGCTTCCAAAGCTGCAATGTATTCTTCCTTAGTGGCAAAATCCGCTACAGCGTCAAGCTTGGAACCTTTCCAACTTATTGCACCTCCATTCTAGGTGAATACATACCTAGACTGAGACATGGAATCATCCTTATCTGTCTAGAGCTGGCATCCGTATATCCACGTATCACAATGTACCCTTCTCCATATATTAGGAACACATCCCTAGTTCTTATCAAGTACTTAAGGATCGTCTTAACAGCCACCCAATAATCCATTCCTGGATCAGATTGGTATCTGCTCGTGACACTCAGAGCATACGATACATCGAGCCTTGTACATAACATAGCATACATGATAGATCTTATTGCGGATGCATAGGGAATCTTACTCATGCAAATCCTCTCGTCTTCTGTGTGCGGACACATAGACTTCGAAAGGTGTACCCCATGCCTGAAGGGTAAGAAACCTTTCTTGGATTCCGACATGCTAAACCTCTTTAGCACTCGGTCTATATATGTAGACTGCGAAAGACCAAGCAACCGTTTCGATCTATCTCTATAGATCTTAATCCCGAGGATGTAGGTTGCTTCTCCTAGGTCTTTCATGGATAATGTCTTGGATAACCAAACCTTCACTAACTGTAAGATTGAAACATCGTTTCTTATAAGTAGTATGTCATCGACATACAATACTAGGAACACGACTGCACTTCCACTAACCTTCTTGTACACACAAGGTTCGTCTGGATTTTGTGAGAAATCAAACTTTTTGATTGTCTGATCAAAACGGATATTCCAGCTCCTGGATGCTTGCTTCAATCCATAAATGGACCGTTGCAATTTGCATACCTTGGTTTTATCAACCGATGTGAAACCCTCAAGCTGTATCATATACACGTCCTCGAGCAGGTTTCCGTTAGGGAAAGTTGTTTTCACATCCATCTGTCATATCTCATAATCATAATGAGCCGCTATGGCCAGGAGCATCCGAATGGATTTAAGCATAGCTACAGGCGAATAGGTTTCGTCATAATCAACACCTTATTTTTGACGATATCCTTTCGCCACCAATCTAGCCTTATAGGTAATCACATTACCATCCATGTCGGTTTTCTTCTTGAAAACCCACTTGCACCCTATAGGCTTTATCCCTTCAGGTGAGTCAACCAAGTTCCAAACTTGGTTTTCATACATGGAATCCATTTCCGACTTTATGGCACCAAGCCACTTATCCCTTTCTGAACTTTTCAGCACTTCTTCATAACTGGTAGGCTCCTCATCATCAATGAGTAACACGTCGTTCAATTCACTTACGAGAAATCCATATCTCTCAGGAATATTGCGTATTCTACCAGATCTACAAAGATGTGGTGTTACAATAGGTCCAGCCGATTACACATCACTATGAGTTGTCGGCTGTTGTGCTTCACCAGGTATCTCATCAATGTCTATTTGAGTCTCTCGAGCCTCCTCAAGCTCGACGACACTCCCACTGTTTTCTTGCAAGAGAAACTCTTTCTCTAGAAACACAGCATGCCTTGAAACAAACATCTTTTGTTCCACAGGATGATAGAATTGGTAACCCCTTGTTTCCTTAGGGTATCCAATAAATAGACATTTATCAGACTTAGCATCCAATTTGTTTGATACTGTCCGCTTCACATAAGCAGGACAACACCATATCTTCAAGTAAGATACATGAGGTTTCTTACTATTCCATATCTCATATGGAGTAGTAGAGACTACCTTGGTTGGCATTCTGTTTAACAAGTAAACAGCTGTCTGAAGTGCATAGCCCCAAAAGGACTTGAGAAGGTTCGCATGATTCATCATTGACCTGACCATGTCCAACAAGGTCCGGTTACACCTCTCAGATACACCATTATGCTGTGGTGTATAGGGCGGAGTCCATTGAGACAATATACCATTGTCTCTTAGATAATCAAGAAACTCTTGACTTAAGTATTCATCACCTCGATCCGATCGAAGTATTTTAATACTCTTGTCATGTTGTTTCTCTACTTCATTTCTGAATTCTTTGAACCTTTTAAAGGCTTCAGACTTGTGTTTCATCAAGAACACATACCCAAACCGTGAGTGATCATCTGTGAAGGTAATGAAGTAGCTATAGCCTCCTAATCCTTGAGTTGACATAGGTCCACATACATCAGTATGTATTAGACCTAGTAACTCTCCCACTCGTTCACCTTTTCCAGTAAAAGGTAACTTAGTCATCTTGCCTTTTAAGCATGATTCGCATGTATCGTATGAATCCAATTCAAACGATTCCAGAATTCCACATCGGTGTAATTCGGACATGCGTTTCTTGCTTATATGGCCAAGACGACAATGCCACATATGGGAGTCTAATTGATTATCCTTTCGAGTACGCTTGTTGCTCGCTTCGATATTGAAGATGTCACTGGATACGTGCAACGTATAAACACCATTGCTTAAAGTTCCAGTCCCATAAAGAACTCCATTCAAAGTTATGTAACAACAATTGTTACTAAAAGTCAAATGGTACACATTTCTATTTAAACAAGAAATAGAAATGATGTTCTTTATCAATGAAGGAACATAAAAGCAATTGTCCAGTTCTAAGACAAGTCCTGTAGGGAGTTTCAACAAATGCGTTCCAATGGCGACTGCAGCAACCTTTGCTCCATTCCCAACACGCAAATTTGACTCTCCCTTGACGAGTCTTCTTCTATTCCTTAGCCCATGTATGTCATTACATATATATGAGCCACACCCAATATCCAATATCCAAGTGTTTGAGGAAATAGAATGACAATCAATAACGAAGATATCTGAAGAAGATGGGGCATCCGATGCCTTATTCTTCTTCACGGACTCAAGATAAATCTTGCACTTTCTTCGCAAATGGCTCTCCTTGCCATAATGATGGCAAGTTTCCTTTTGTGCTAGTTCTACCTTCTTAGCCTTTCTCTTCTTTCCCTTCTGCTGTTCCTTTGACTTCCTCTTAGAACCTTTCTTCGAGGAATCAACTAATAGCACCGTCCCCTGCTCATGCTTCTCAGAAGACTCCACAGTCTTCAGCATATTGAGCAGTACCACAGATGAACCTTCTAGCATCTCAGAGGTGAAGAGGAGCTTTGAGACTTCGAACCTTTCGAATCTCACTTGCTCATCAACCAACTCACAAAGATGAAGGACTACGATATGAGCATCCATATGCTCATGCTGCTTTCGTAGCTTGGGTTCCATCGCGGCTAGCATGATGCAACTCATTTGTTCAGAATCACTCACATGTTTCTGATAGGCCAACAATTGGTCCAGAGTTGCATCGTCACTAGGACGGGCGGGAAGAGGCACTTCGAGGACATTTGCAAGCTTTTCAACCTTGAGAACAATTCTCAAGCTTCTAAGCCAGTCCATGAAGCTCGGCCCAGTCAATTTATTCGAATCCAAAATGGAACGCAAATTAAAAGACAACATGATCAATTTTAGAAATACAAAACGAGCATATATGAGAAAATGATTTTAAAATGCATCAATATACATTTATAAATCCCATTCATTTTTCGAATTTCAAAAACCCCAAAATCACTTCAGGAGATCGTAGGTCCATCTCCGAATGGGCTGATATCCATCATAGTTATGAACAACCTTGGAGAGAGTCCAACAAGCCATTCATGACTACTACGGTAGGTATCGTCTATACCGATTGTATATCACGTATATGCAACTATCACAATGTGCTATCAACTAATTGAATGTTCACACATACATTGGGTTGTTTACACATTAACAAGTATGCATCATATGCATAGCACCCAACTTCACCTCCCTTTACATCGACCTTGGAGAGAGTCCAACAAGTCGATGCTCCAGGTTAAAGCCAACCCATTAATCAGGAAATAGTTTTAATATGGTTAGAGCGCATTCAACCAATTAGCCTAGCTTGGAGAGAGTCCAACAACCAAAGCTAATGATTGACCTCTGACTCTTACCATATTAGTATTAAACTATTCCATGGTTTGAACATGTTCGGGTTCGAGCCGGGCTTGGAGAGAGTCCAACAACCCAAACAAGAAACGGAACTCTGGTTCTAACCATATTAATGGAATGTGTAGGCTTTAATATTGTTTAAGGGTTTTTATGTCTCATCCTCTTTGCATGCAAATAACTATTATCTACATGGCATGGCATACATGGCATACATCTACATGTCACGACACGCATGACATAATGTTATGCATCTAATGCAATTGCATGGCATACAATTATGTCATGTATATAATTTCCTTATATGTCATAACTATTTATGAAAATAAAATATGTTTAAGATTTGATTCTCCAAATCAAATCATAATTAAATTAGGAAACAAATTTTCAAATCTAATCACATATTTTATTCATGGAATTATTTGATTAAGGAAAATCTATTTAGGAAACCAATTTCCTAAATCATTAAAACTACTTATAGAAATTAAAATATTTTAAGATTTGATTTCCCAAATCAAATCATGATTAAATTAGGAAACAAATTTCCAGAATCTAATCAAATATTTTATTTATGGAAAATATCAATTTCCATAAATACTTCCAACTTTCCAAAAGTGGAAGATTTCCATAAATACTTCTAGACTTTCCAAAATTGAAATATTTCCATAAATACTTCTAAATTTCAAAAATTAGAAAATTTCCAGAAATACATTATGACTATCGCAAAACCATTTTTACGATTATGTCGAAACACAACCTGGGCTCTGATACCACTGTTGGGTTTCCGGCACCGCGGCGTGTGTGTGTTCGATCACGTTTCATAAACATGAATACAGCGGAAGCAATAAAAATAATAAATCTACATTTATTACAACACACACAACACACGCATGCATATTACAACAAGTGTAGACATAACCGTAAATTTAAATTTGCAATAAAAGTAAATTTATATACGTTATACCTTTCGTATGACGTGTAGCGGGAACGACATCAACCGGAACGATCCTCGCTAGAATCGTCTCTATCCGTATCCACGCCGAGTTCCTCGGGATGACTTCGCTAAGCCACGAGCTTCGTCTTCGTACGGGTTACTAGCCTCGTGTTGAAGACGACGTGATCGAGAGATGATCACGATCCGAATCCAAATTCGGATCCTAATACGAGTTCTCAAAACTCGCTTCTCCGGAGAGGTATTCGTCAACCAATTGACGAATCCTTCGTCCTCCACCTCAGAGGATTACCGGAGATCGAATCCCCGGTAAGTTAGCCACTGTCGGAGCTCTAACCGTCGTCCAAACGACGCTCCGACGAGAGGAGAACAAGCTGTCCAGAAAACTGGACAGCTTTGGTGGAGGTGATAGGCGCCGGCCAACCAAGGGAGTTAGAGCTCACCTTGATGCCAAACTTGAAGGAGATCACCAGAGCACTAACCGGCAGCAGCTCGACGCCGGCGAGGGGGAAGGAAGCAGCCTTCTGGACGCCGGTTGGAGGAGCAATGGGCGGCGGCAATGGAGTTGGCGCCAACTCCTTCAATGGGGTGGGCGGCAACTCTAACTTAGGGTTTTTGGATTAGGGCTTAAACCATCCCTTAAGACCTCTTTTATAGAGAACTAATTCTCTTAATGGTTATTGGATCATAACCATTAGGCCAGTTAACCCGCTCCATTAAGATAAGTTAAAATAAACCAAACCATGATGGTTTATTTTAAGTTAAAACGAACCGAACCAACTTTTGGTTCATTCGTTTAAAATAAACCAAACCCTTTGGTTTATTCTCCTCCATTGGATCAGAACCAAACCATTTTGGTTCATCCATTACGTCTTCATAAGACTCGGCCCATCCACGCTTCCATTGCGACTGAAACAATTTCATGCTCGCTTTATGTTTGGTCCAACCAAACCTTGTTTCTCTCGGTCTGAGAATCCCATTCTCAAGCTCGTTTTAAATCCTTTGGATTACGCTCATTGTGCGTGTGACCAAATAGGTTCTCAGTTTATGTTGGCCGTCTATAATTAACCATTAATTATAGAATGATCATGAGTGGCACCTAGTAGTACATCATGATCCCCAATTAACTGAAAAGATCAACGGTTGATCCAGAACTATTTCTGAAACCCTTCAGCAGCTCGAATGAATAGTGCCCCATTCCCTTCACTCATCTTATACCCACTTGGTTCAGGACATTGTCTATTGTGTCAGTCCCCACTAGGCTGACTACGTCACACCTAGCCCAAGTATCATTTCCTCGTCCTACGGATTCTAGTTACTCCACATGTATCGAAGAGTACCTTACTCTAAACATGTAATGCTTTGGCCAAAGACTTTAGTAACAATCCGATGAGAGGACATGGGTATACATCTCCTCGCAAGGAGTGGTGAATCCTTTATAGGCTATTCAAACACCTTCGATCACTTTGACTTATACCCAATCATCCTGGGTCCACATCTCCTTAGAGATGTTTGCTTAAGATGTCAAAGCATAAGTCTCCATGATCAAGATGACTTGAATACCGCAAGTCTAAGGAGCATCGCACTTAAGCCATAGTAAGAACTTCATTGACATATCTATATATGCAGAGAACCATATGAAATCTTACGGCTGGTCACTCCAATGAACTAGTTACCATAACTAGCATCAACGATTAACTCCGGACATCACAATGTCTCTAGCCAGTGAGAATCAGTTGCTTGGATACACCAAGGAGTATACCTCGTGCTAGTCTTGACAGAATTGATGGTGTCCAAATCCATCAATTCATCGACTAGGGATAATTCCAATACATCACAATTACACATGTAGAGATACTCACTAGTTGTGATCCAATCACAAATTCTCTCATGCTGTGAATCGTATCGAGGACATTCAGTAAATGAGTTTAAGATCCAATCAAATACATAAAATATGTATACTCAAATAGTGAATCTTCATTTATCATATAAATGGTTCATACATAAGGCGATTGCCTTAGGACATCTCTCATATATTACTAACACGGATTGTTCCGAGAAGTAGTTATTTGAGTAGTGGTGTGTGATTGGCATCATTAGGGCTCTTACGAGCCCAATCCGTGGAGTAGGAATCATTCGGTTCCGAACCATAATATATCGCATGTGTATTTGTCTTGTGATTGTAATTGTCATGTTTATTCTTGTTATTATTATTTTTGATGTGCTAACGACGATTGTAGAGACACAAGCACAAACGATCAATTTCCATCCACGACGAAAGCATGCTATTCAACCCCTCTAGCAATAACGAACATTCCTACAACTGGTATCAGAGCCTGGGGCTCTTCTACATATTAACAACCGGGAGCAAAGACGCTAGAGGGTGAAGAGGAACAAGATGGATTTTGAAGAACAACTAGGATGTGATATCAACACGCTGGTCCCGTATGTACTATATGGACGAGAAGGCTTCAATTCATGGAAGGAAAGAATTGAAGACTTCTTGATGATGAGGGACCTTGAGGAGTGGTCTAGCCTAATGGAAGGATTTATCTATCCAAGAGGACCAAAAGGAGGCTTCCTCAAGATGAAGAGATGGACCAAGGAGCAACTCGAAGAGTTTGATAAAAATAAGAAGGTAGTCAAATTTATTATTGATTTGATTCCTAATGACATCTTGGGTAGCTTAGGGGATTACATGGATTCCAAGGAGCTATGGAGCAAGTTGGCAAGATTCCATGAGAAGTCTCACTCGGCACAAGAGGAAGAGGTCAAAGAAGCTAGCTCATCCTCACAAGAAAGTGGGGATTCGGAAGTTGAAGAGGAGTCAACATCCGAGAAGGAAGAAGAGGTGGACTTGGAAGAAGTCTCCACCTCTAGGATTGAGGGGGAGGAGAGACCATCCATGCCGGAGATGGAACAAAATCAAGAAGTCGTTTCAACCTCCGGAAGAAGTGAAGAATCAATTCCGACACCCACCACCACTCTAGGTAACTCAAGCAATTTAGTTCAAAATAAAATTCATATAATTTTCTTTCAGTGTAGGGAAGCCAAACATTACAAGAGTAAGTGTCCTAAAACGGTCAAGAAGGCTCAATCGACTCCAAAGGTCAAGGATGCCAGTGTCCCCACAATTAAAAGCAAGGAGCACGTGATTTGCTTCAAGTGCAATCAATGGGGCCATTACTGAAGTCAATGCCCTAGGGGGAAGAAGAAGAGTCAAGAAGGAGCATCACAAGTAGGGGGAGCTTCTAAAGCAATCCCTAAGGTAAAATTTAATAATGCACCTTCTAAATTTTATAGTAAAAAGCATGCTAGAGATAATCTTAATAATCTAGCTATTTATCATAAAGATCATGCTAGAAATAGGTTTTATTGTTTAGGTGCTAAGAGTGTCGACCTTAGGAATAAGGAGAAATTTGGGACTAATATCCCTAAAACAATTTTACCTAAGGACAAACCAAGATCGAACAATTCTAGACCTATCCTTCCTAGGGAGACCATTAGGAAGATAGAGGATCACCTAGGCATCAACCCTAAATGGATTAGACATATGCCTAGAAATAAGAATATCTCAAGAGTTAATGAAAAATCAAAAATTGAGATATTGGAAAAGGAAAATCAAGTCTTGAGGTCAAGACTTGAGAAAATGGAAAAGACCCTTAAAAAGATGCAAAATCAAATTAAGGGGTCAAATGGTCAAAGTTAAGGGCCTAGGAAACAAGAGTCAACCAAGGGCAAGAAAGGTTTGAGTCATAAACCTAAGCCCAAGGAGACCTATCATAATATTCCATTCGATAATGGAACTCAAGTTAGGTCTAGGAAAGTCAAGGTCAATAGGGAAGTCATCCCTATGGTTGACCAAGGAAAGTTCTTAGTGGCTAAGGTTTCAAGGAAACCTAGGAAAGCCATTAAGAAGGTTACAAGGGGAGTTACTTGAATGTAGGAAACTTCGCTTCCCACTTCAACTTGGTCGCTTGTTCATGGAGATCCCGTCTACGTCCCCGGATAAAAAAAAATTATCCTTGACAAAGATGGATTACCCAAGCTACCATTTCATTGTCATGCTATTCGATTAGAGTGGTCACTTGAACAAACTTGTTGTTCAAGCAACCAACCTCTATTCTTCGATTAGCCATGGAATAGACGATGTATAGATCGTCGGTTTTTGTGTTTGTATTCGGGGTCCAAGTAAATTTAGCCACATAACAAAACATACAATATGCATATAATTGAAAACAATTATAGACATAATACAAAAGAATATAAACAATCATTATACCTCTCAATCTTCTGTTGTATGTCCTTCCACCTTTTGGACATCATGTGGGCGATGATCTTCCAAAAGTTGAAGCCTCGTAGATCACCAATCTTCCTTTCCTTGTTCACTCTGAACAAAGGAAGATCATAAAACAAAACTCTTCTCCTATCTAAAATCGGCCACCAAGCCACCTTACTTGGTGGTTGCCGCCGGCCAAGGAGATGAAGATAGAAGTGTAGGCACAGCCAAAAGCTACAAGGGAAGAATCCCTAGCTCTTACCGCCGGCCAAGGAAGAGGAGAAGTGGGTGGTGCCGCCGGCCAAGAGAGAAGATGGTGGTGTTGTTGCCGCTGGCCAAGAGGAGAAGCCAACCCTAGGTTGCCGCCCAAGGTGAGAAGCAAACCCTAGCCGCCTCCTAGTTGCCGCCCAACAAACCCTAGCCTCTCTTAGTTGCCGCCAAAGCCAAGGGAAGCAAAACCCTAATCTCCCTTCCATCTTCTTGCCGCCCACCCCTTAAGCCTCCTTTTATAGAGCTAGGCTTAAGCCTCCTTTTAATCTCCACCGTCAGATCTAGGGATTTAATCTCAACCGTTAGATGTAGGGATTTAATCTCAACCGTCGGATCTAGAGATTCAATCTCCACCGTCGGATCTAAAGATTTAATCACCACCATTGGATATCGAGATTTAATCTCCACCGTCGGATCTAGAGTTTTATTTTCCACCATCGGATCTAGGCCCCACGAGGGTTTAATAGGCTACAATATGGACCATGAAGAGGAGTTGGATCTTGGGCACCCAATGGATCAAGCCCACATAAAGTTCAATCCATTAATGATAATCCATTCCACTAGAGGATTATCATTGATCTACCTCACCAACCTCCATAAGTAAATATGGGCTCCATATATTATTTGTACATTTTTCTCCCCGTGTTTAAGATCTAGAATGTCCGTCAATTAATTAATTTACTGACAATTAATTAATCAACATCTAACTCAATGAGTAGTACCACTCAACCTTATCATCATGCCGGACCAAGTCCACCTGTAGGGTTTACATGATGAACCTTATGAGCTCCTTAAGGGGATATCATCATCCTAATTTATAGGACACGGTTTCCTCCTATAATCAATGGCACACCATATAAATAATACCATTTCCTAACTTATCGAGCCTATCGATTTACACTATAAATCCTGCCCATTGGTAAATCAAAGAAATGAATACTAAGTATATGTGTCCATTATTATATCGGGATTAAGAGCATGTACAACATAATATCTGAGGTCCGATTCGATTATGTAGTCAGCAATTAATTAAATCACCTCTAAGTCAGTCTTGCTCAATACACACAAAGTGTACTAGTGTGATTCTATGATCAAGACAAATCAATACCAAATCACACTACAACCATTCCAATAGTTTGTCCATAACCATCTCGGTTGTGAGCCTTAACTTATACTGTACAAGGAACTGATAATATGATCTCCCGTGTGACACTACATACCATGTTATCTACAATGTAATGTATTAGACAATATGCAAAACCATAAATATATAAACAATGATCATGTGATTCTTATTTCAAAAATAAAGATGCTCATACAAAAGATAGACTTTTCAGTATACATCCCAATAGTTACCCCTAGAGTTAACCTAGGTAAGACCCATTTGATCAAGGCTTCCAAGCCTAGAAGGTTCATTAGGAGGGTTTCTAGGGAAGTTATCTCTAGTGAATACCTAGTAAACCCAAGGAGCTCCAATAGGTATTGGATTCCTAGAAGCGTGATCGATTCATGCTAGATGGGTTTAGGTGTGTCAACCTTGAATGGATGGGTAGTTAACCTAACCATAGTAAAGGTGGCACTTTAGGTTATTTTCAAGGTTATGGATACCTTGGAAATGTGGTTTGAATTTTAGTCCTAAAGGATTTTAGGATGTGCCAATATATTTTGAAGATTATGAAAAATCAATCAAATTGGCACAATTTAGGTTTAGAGGTTGAGATTTGTCATTTTGGGTTTTTGGCACATTTGGGATAAGCTAATAATATGGAAAAATGAATTTAATTCTAACAAATGGCAATAAATAGTAAAATTTAGGTATTATATACCTTTACATTTTATTTGCCATGCTTGATTTGCCATATAACATGTCATGACATCATATTTATTTTTAATCATTTAATATGTCATTATATTGCTTAGGATTAAGCTTAAATGTCATGTATGCCTAGATTCCATTTTATGTCATGACATCATGATTATGAACACATGCTTATTTATATTATCATTAATGGCATAATCATTCATGCATTAATAAAACTTGAGTTAAGGACATATGACATGACTTGAAGTCCCATGTATAAGGGAATCAAGTAGTGTTGCCCTAGAAAATGCATGAAACCCTAGATTAGGATGAACAAAACCCACATCTCACATTACATTGACATGTATGTGTATTGATACACTCTAGATATATGTGAGATGCTAGGATATGAGTTAAGTTCAAGGTGCATAGTTTTTGCATCTAGATGAACTCAAACTCATCTTATATTATTTATGGATCATTGGGAAAGCTTATGTTCAAGTCATGTACATTAAGCCCAAAGAATATGATCCAATATAAGGTTTTAAAAATATTTTAAAAATATTTTGAAAAACCTTGGTGAAGTCTATCTTTTGATAGCAATCGTCATTGATAATGTTGATACAAAGTGAGCTAAAACATTGAAATTTTTTTCACTTTTGAACTTTGTATCAATTTCATTATTTTATGGTAAATTATTTTTCTAATATTTTTCACCCATTGTACTAGTAATAAGTATTATACATATGAAGTTTTGTGATTTTTCAAGTTACATATAATTACTTATGCATTTCTGAAATTTATTTTTGATAACTGAAAATCGGAATTTTCAGTTATCAGTCGAGTGTCACTTGATGGAAGTCGACTGATAGGTAGGGCAGTCGACTGATGGGTAGGGCAGTCGACTGTTGACTAATAGAGTCGACTGCTAGGTTGATTTCGAGTAAACAAGGTTTCTTTAGTCCAATTTCAGCTATGGTAAGGTTCCCTAACCACTCATAACCCTAGGATATGCTTTGGAAAGCATTAGAAAGCGTGAAAATCCATTTGATATGGATTGGGAGAGTTGTTAGGGTGATTCATTAATTTTAAGGTGTGGAAAAGTTCAATGTTGAACTTTGGACCTTAATTTTGATGGTTTAGAGTTTTTATAGGCTTAGGGACTTCCCAAGGACATTGTTGGTGCAATGGTCAAGGGGGAGCAAGCCTTTAGGGGGAGGTATCCATCATGGGATGATGGATGTATTTTTCCTCATGAAGAGGAGAAATGGGAATTTGAGTTGCCCAATTTAGAAATTGAGACAGTTCATAAGAGTGTCTCTTTTAAGTGATATGGGTCTTATCACTAGGAAGATTATAGGCATCCTAGGTGTTTTTGGATCAAGGGGGGGATTGTAAGATCTCAATGGGATATGAGACATTGACCTCCTTGGGGAGAACCTTTTTGATGTATGCCAAAAAGGGGGAGAAAGTAAAATTACCAATTTGGGAAAATTGGCAAGCGAATTTGAGTTAGGGGCCTAACTCAAGGGTGTTTTTTGTCAAACATCAAAAAGGGAGAGATTGTTGGTGTAATCAGCCTAGGTCATGATAAACTAGACTCGAGTTTGACTCAAGTAGTGTTTTGATGTTTGACATTGATGTCTGACAAGTGTTGGGGAGATTGCTGATGCAATCGACCCAGGTTAGTACTTGATGTTTGACGATGGTTTGACCATTATCATGGAAAGTCCAACATGGGTTGGCAAGGAAAGTCCAAGCATGGGTCATGGCATGAAAAGTCCAACATGGGTTGGCAAGGAAAGTCCAAACTTGAGTCTTGTCAATTGAGAAGTCTAAGAGGAATATTACCATCGTAAAGTCCAAGGGTGAAGTCTTGATAGCATAAGTCCAATGGTTGGCGACGTAAAGTCCAAGCGGAGTCTTGGCAGTGTAAGCTCAATATGCCTTGGTGGTGTAGACTACATTAGCATGACAATAGTTGATGGAAGCACCTAAAGGCTAGAGTATGGATGAACAAGTCATGGATGACTTGGAGGGATCCGATAGACGTGAGGCTAACGGAGGTGGCTAGAAGGCTTAGGTATAGGCTAAGGGTGGTCAAGCAAGTATGGGGGCACCATACTTGGGTTAAAATCTCATGTTTGAGGTGTATCAATCGACTGAGACTATGGTCAATCGACTGATGGGAGTCAACTAGGGTTTGATTGTAGAAAGATGGCCTAGCAGTCAACTGCCAGCATTGGGCAGTCCACTGATGGAATGAGTAGTCAACTGATTTGGAGATCAATCGATTGCTGGTCAGGTTTTCAGGCACAGAAAGCTCTCCAGTCGAGTGATTAACCCGAACACTCGACTGATTAAGCTATCAGTGAACTGATGGGTATGATTAGTCGACTGATGGTCTATCTGTTGGACTTATTCGACGTGGCTCATACCATTATGAGACAACGACTATAGGGGCAATCGACTTACGGTCTCGATTAGTCGACTGTTAGGCAAAAAATCAACTCGAATGTAGGTTGTAAAAGTTATTCGTGGGGAGGATTTTTGGCAAGGTTCTTTGAGGAGTTTTGGGCGAATTGTTGGTGTAATTCACGGTCTCCAAGTGCAACTCAAGCAACCAAACAAGCAAGCTTCCAAAAGATCGATTGTAAAGTTTTATTTGTATTCTTTTGTTGTATTTCATTGTAATAGCTTGTATTCATTTCTTATTGTTGTAAGTGTTGGAATGTATACTGAAAGCCTAGCTCTTTTTGAATGAACATTTTTATTTTGAAATAAGAATCACATGATCATTGTTTGCACTTTATATTTATTATATGTGTGCATATTGTCTAATATTTTACATTGTAGATAACATTGTGCTTGGTGTGGCACAGAAGATCATGTTATCAGTCCCTTGTAGAATATAAATAGAGGCTCACAACCAAGATGGTTTTAGACAAACCATTGGCATGGTTGTAGTGTAGCTTGGTATTGTTTTGTCTTGAACATAGAGTTACACTAGTACACTTAGGTGTATTGAGCAGGACCGACATAGAGGTGATTCAATGTATTGCTGACTACATAATTGAATCGGACCTCGGATATTATGTTGTACATGCTCTTAATCCCGATATAATAACGGGCACATGTACTTAGTATTTATTTCTTTGATTTACCATAGGGTGAGATTTAGATGGATTAAATCAATATGCCCGGTAAGTTGGGAAATAATATTATTTACATGGTGTGCCGTTGATTATAGGAGGAAACTGTGTCCTATATATTAGGTTGATGATGTCCCCTTGAGGAGCTCATAAGGTTCATCATGTAAACCTAGTTGGTTGACTTAGTCAACATGATGATAAGGTTGAGTGGTACTACTCGAGGAGTTAGATGTTAATTGATTGATGGTCAGTAAATCAATTAATTAACGGACATTCGATATCTTAAACATGGGGAGATGGATGTACAAATAATATATGGATCCCATATTAATTTATGGGGGTTGGTGAGGTAATTCAATGATGATCCTCTAGTGGAATGGAACATCATTGATGGATCAAGTTTGTGTGGTTCCGATCCATCGGGTGGCCAAGATCCAACTCCTCCTCATGGTCCCTATCGTAGCCTAATATAATCCTCAAGAAGCCTAGATCCAAGGATGTAAAACAAAACTCTAAAACCAACGGTTGGCATTAAATCCCTAGAACCGGCGGTTGAGATTAAATCTCTAGATCCGACGGTTGGGATGAAACCCTAGAACCGACGGTTGAGATTAAATCCCTAGATCCGACGGTTGGGATTAAATCCCTAGATTCGACGGTTGGGATGAAACCCTAGATCCGACGGTTGGGATGAAACCCTAGATCCGACGGTTGGGATAAAACCCTAGATCCGACGGTGGAGATTAAATCCCTAGATCCGACGGTAGAGAATAAAGGAGGCTTAAGCCCAATTCTATAAATAGAGGGCTAAGGCTTGGGCGACAAGAATGGTTTTTTGGATTAGGGTTTTGCCTCTCAAGAGTTTAGGCGGTTAGGGTTTGGTTTGTGGTTTGGGTGGCAACAAAGGTAGGAGATTAGGGTTTCCTCCTTTTCTCCTTGGTGGCCGGCGCTCACTCCATCTTCCTCCTTGCTTTGGCCAGCCCTCTTCTTCCTCCTTTTCTCCTTGGTGGCCGGCGGTTCTCCAATCCATTGGTGCCCGGAGCTTCTCCCATTCCTTGGTGGCCGGTGGCAACATTGTTACAAAGGTTGGCCGGCGCTCAACCATCTACTCCTTGGCCGGCGGTTATATCAAGCTCCTTGGCTTGGTGGCTGGTTCTAGAAAGGATAAGGAGTTTTGTTTGGTTCTTCTCTTTGTTCGGAGCGAGCAAGGAAGGGAAGAACATGACCTAGAAGGCTTCTACTCGTGGAGAATCTTCACCCACACGACGTCCATGAGGAGAATAGGACATACGGTAGAAGATCAAGAGGTATAAAAGTTTTACAACTTTATTTTTCTGATCTTAGCATGTTCTTTATGTGTTGATTATACTAGTTTACATTTTTATGTATTTTGTATAATCATGGACCCCGAAGACAAACACAAAAACCGGTGATCCGTCCGTCGTCTCTTCCGCGGCTAACCAACTAGAAGAGTTGGGTTGCTTGAACAACTAGTTTGTTCAAGCGATTGCTCAAGTTGTTAGCACAACGATGAATTGGTTGTGCTAAGGAAACTCATCCCATCCGGATTAGTTTTTTCATTAGTGAAAATTTTAATCCGGGGACATGGGAGCCAATGAGCCTCCGAAGAAATTACCAATAGTAAGAACTCTTGTACAAGGTTTCTCCACCTCCGAATTATTCCGAGAAAGAGTTATTTGAGTAGTGGTGTGTTATTGGCATCGCTAGGGCTCTTACGAGCCCAATCTGTGGAGTAGGGACCATTCGGTTCCGAACGATGTTATATCACATGTGTATTTGTCTTTTGATTGTAATTGTCGTGTTTATTCTTGTTATTATTATTTCCATTGTGCTAACGATGAATGTAGAGATGCATGCACAAATGATCAATTCCCACCCACGATGAAAATGTGCTATTCACCCCCCCTCTAGCGGTCACGAACATTCCTACATGGTGGAGATTTCAAATAGGGAGATTAAAAGTATCTTGGAGAAAACAGTCATGGCATCTCAAAAAGATTGGTCACAAAAGTTGGATGATGCTCTTTGGGCTTATTGAATAGCTTACAAGACTCCTATCGGTATAATCCCATTTCGCTTGGTTTATGGGAAACCGTGTCATCATCCTATCAAATTAGAGCACAAAGCTTATTGGTCTATCAGGAAACTAAACCTAGATTTATAGGCAGCAGGGGAGAAGAGGAAGTTGTAGTTAAGTGAGTTGGATGAGATACAGCAAGATGCATATGAACATGCGAAGTCATACAAAAAGAGAACGAAAAAATGGCACGACTAACACATCCTGAAAAGAGAGTTTAAGGAAGGGGACTTAGTTTTCCTATATAACTCAAGATTATAACTTTTCCTAGGGAAGTTAATTCAAGATGGTCAGGACTATTTCAAATCAAAAAGGTATATCCATACAGGGTTGTTGAGTTATGGAGTAAAGAATCGAAGGTGTTTAAGGTGAATGGACAAAGATTAAAGAAATATTTGGGGGAGATTAAAAATTTAGATGTCGATGAGCAGAGGTTCACGAAACCACCAGTGCCTATTAAAATTAAGCGCTTATTGGGAGTCAACCTAAGTTTAACTTTATTTGTTTTCCGTTTACCTATCCATGCATGATAGTTTAGGTTTCTCATTTTTACCCATTATTATCATTATGTGTGTTTAGTGTCATATAGAATTAGCCAGGCAAAAGAAGAAAATTTTTTTCGTGCCCCCAGAAGAAAGCACGGGCGCCTGTTTGAATTTCACATGGTCATGCCAAATAACCAGAAGAGAACACGATGGGCCATGTGAAAATTTTGGACCGTGTGGTGCTATAGAAAAATTCCAAAGCTGCACATGGCCAACCGTGTGAATTTCACATGGTTGTGCCTTTTTCTAAATTTTTTCGAGCGACCACGGCAGATCCACACACGGCCAGTCATGTGAATTTCACACGGTCATGTCACGCCCCATTAAAAGGGGTGAGAGCCATGTGTTTTACCCCAAATCAGCCATGTCTCTCAAAAATTCTGCCCTAGCCTGCACCTACCTTCATTCTCCAACCTCCTAGAAGCCATCTAGAAGCAAGAATGAGAAGGACCAAGCATACTGCAAGAATAGCTGCTTCTTAAAGGTCGAGGTCGAGAGGAAGAAGTGCTCAACAAGAACCGGAGGCAGGTAACACCCCTCTTATTTTGAGATAATGCTCATAGAGATAGTTTAATAAAAATCATTGCCACTCGATATCTAGATACAACTCTCTTAGAAACCCTAGGTCTTTTAGGGGATATCCAATGGTTGTTTGCCATGGTAGGTTGGGAGGAGATCATAAGAGTTAGATGTCCGACCTATCGTATGGTAGTGCTGGAATATTTAAGTTCGGTGGATGCGGAGATCTTCACAAGGGTGGATAGTCGAGAGGGCAAGATAACTTTCAGGATGTTTAACATAGAGCATGAGTGGACACTACATCAATGGAACCTTTTCTTTGGATTACCAAGTGGGGGAGAGAGAAGAACTCTGAATGAGTTTAATGCGAGGCCATTCTAGTTTGATTTAATAGGAGAAACCTCTTATAACCCTTGTAAAGCCAACGCATCCCGATTACAAAACTCAATCTTCCAATACATTCACCGGGTTATGGTGAGCACCATTTTTAGAAAAGGGGAGAGCGATGGTGAATTAAGGATGAGCGAAATTTTATGTCTATGGAATATGTTAGAGGTAAATAATATTGTGGATGTGGGGTCTCACTTTATTAGGCACCTAGTGAAGATGGATAAGGTGCCCAAGGGGGAAATCATTTTTGGGGGTCTTTTGACTCACATTTGCAATAGTATGGGGTATGATTGTGAGGGTTTAAATAGAGTAAAAGGGAGCCCTAGTATTTGTTGGGAGTATGGGGAATACAATCAAAGTCCCACATTGGTAAGACATGGAAAAGATCACGTGCTTATAAGAAAAAAGATATCTCCATTGGTATGAGGCCTTTTGGGTAAAGCCCAAAAACAAAACCATGAGGGCTTAGGCCCAAAGTGGACAATATCATACCATTGTGGAGATATGTGGATCTTATAGGCACTAACAATTGGTATCAGAGCCATGGTCCATGTCAAGCCATGAACCTCGAACGAAGGAAGTTGAGCTCCCACGTCCGGATCAAGAGAACCAGACATCAGGAAGGAAGTCTAGTTGGGTCGGGGGGACCGAACAATTGGCAGGAAGTCCTGGTGGGTTGAAGATCGGACATCAAGCAGAGAAAATCCTTCGAGGAGGGATAGGCTTGAGGGGGGGCCCAATGTGGTCCTTCGTTTGAGGGGGGGATTGTTGGGAGTATGGGGAATACAATCAAAGTCCCACATTGGTAAGACATGGAAAAGATCACGTGCTTATAAGAAAAAAGATATCTCCATTGGTATGAGGCCTTTTGGGTAAAGCCCAAAAACAAAACCATGAGGGCTTAGGCCCAAAGTGGACAATATCATACCATTGTGGAGATATGTGGATCTTATAGGCACTAACAGTATTGACCTAGGGGTGTGCATGACCATGAAAATGATAGTTAGAGAAGGAAATTCTTTTTGTTATGTAAGGAATAACTTGCCACCCTTTAGGCTTCCCAACCCAGATCGTACCACCATCTTCAACCATGTCAATTGGTGATTGGATAGGGTAGTTGAGTCCACACCACACGAGGGACCCTCTACCCATGTGCCACCTTCACCACCTTCCCATCACTCACCCATGGATCCACTCATGTATAGGAACCCCCCTAGTCCATGACCCGCGCCTACACCATATTCTTGTCCTTCTTCTGAGAAGGATGCAGGTCAGTCCGCTTATGATTTCTCTGAGTTTCGATCGTGCCTCAACGATATTTACACAGAGTAGCAGGCATAGTGGCAGCTATAGGAGGAGTAGCAGACATATACACAAGAGGAGTTTTGAGGCCTACGAGATCATTCCCAATGGACCGACCAGTTCTATGGCCAGGCTCAGCACTACTTCCAGGAGGAGGCTACTTACCACCAGGAGATGCAGCAATTTATGCAAGATGCGCGCATGTAGTGGGCTCGAGAGAAGAAAAGAGCAGCTGATGAGCGTGTGATTCTTGAATGAGCTAGAGATGTCGAGACTGCCTGACTTTCTACCTAGGCCTCCACGCTAGAGGTACAATCAATCCTGAGTCTGGGGAGAACATTATATTTTATTGCATTTTTCTTCTATGGTTTTTTTTTGTAGTTCTATCTCTATGTTTCATAGGTCTAGATTTTATTTCAACATTTGTTTCAGTCTATCATACATGTTGTCTTATTTTTAGGGTTCTTTCAGCACTTAGTTGTTTGTAATTATAAGTTTTTTGAAAACCTTGACATTATATTTCCATGCTATAAGTAGTTCACTTTCTCTTATCTTGTGGTATTCTATTTTGAGATGCTTCAATGGATGTTCTAAATTTCTCACTTGTTACCTTTTACTTTCACTTACACTTATCGAAAATTCTAAAAGGGAGAATCTAGTACATGCCTGTAGGATCGAAAGAGCACGCTAGAGGGGGGGGGTGAATAGCGAGCAAGAAATCTTTTCATCTTTTCATTCGATCGATTAAAACTAAGAGTAATGCAGCAGAAAAGAGAAAGACACAAGATGTTTTTTACTTTGTTCACAACCTAACGGTTGCTACTCCAAGGCCCTACGATCCTTGACTGTGTACAGAGGGAAAAGCACTAACAATCTCCTCCTCGTTGGAGGTAGGAGATAATAGTTACAATAAATCAAAGAATGAGGAAGAGGGACAATCCCACCTCTCCTCTTTGCAACAAAAGTACGAAGATTAAAAACCTGAATACAATTGTAATAATTGAAATGGAAAGTACAAGCTATACCGACGATGATTGAACTTTGAAGTTGAGGGCGTGTCGTCAGCGTATCAGTGTCGTAGTGTTGTCGTAGACCTTCGCCATTGTGGGATCACTTTGTAAGCACTTGAGATTACCTAAAGGGGTGAAACCCCCCTTCTTTTATAGCCCTCCAAGCCCCCTAGTCATTAAAATCAAGATCCTACAAAGAAGGCCACATCACCCCAAGATAAGGGGATGATGTTTGACCTTCATCGAAGTAGGCAGTTTGAATAGAAGTCAACTAATGGCCCTTATCAGTCAACTGATGCCACCAGCAGTCGACTGCCAATAGTCAACAGTCGACTGCCAGCTTGTTTACTCAATTGAAACAAAGAGTTAGTTTGAAACATACAAGTAAAGGTAAAATCGATGACCACTTACCATTCGATCTTAACCTAGACCTTCCACTGGAAGTCTTAGTCAGATTGCCACCTAAAGATGTCCCCATACGGAGGACTCGACCTCACCTTTACTCACACTTGAGCTTACCTATGGTCCTTTGTGACTTGTAGCTTAGCTTCCGGTCATAACTTGGTCCTTCGTCTCCATCCAAAGTTTTTTTGGTGTCGCCCGACCACCACAGTTTCACGACTCGAGATTCTCCGGGTGTCGCCGACCTTCAGGTCAGCTTAATCATTTTTGCACACTTAGTTCAGCTAATTAGATAATAATATGACCTTAACTTTGGGGCTTTGCCATAATCAAAACCTAGGATCGATTATCTGGTGCCTACTAGACCAACAATACCAAGTTATAATTCATCCCAATAGTCTAGTACTTAGAAATCCACAGGTGACTCTATTTTAGCATTTTAGGTACTAGAGATGCTCGAATCTTGTAAACTCATTCGTAGAGAGAGAGAGTTAGAGAGAGAGAGATTTTCAGTGAGCTAGAGAGGAATAAGAGATTCGAAAAAAAAGAGAAAGGAAAGAGAGAGAGAGAAAATAGAGGTTAAAATAGTTTTGGAAATGATTAGCTGCCCCTTTGAGACCGAGTTAGGTTACTGGGGAAACACCTATCAATTTTTCTCGATACCGAGCATGCCTTTGAGACTTTGTGCTAACTCTAGGGAATGATCTTCTCTTAGGACAGAAAAGTGCTTGAAAGCTGGAAACCTTAGGAAAGCTATAGGATGAAGACTTAACTTAACATGGAATGTGAACCCCTTAAAAAACTTTTTGGCACATGCACGGAAAGCTAACTTAGTGAACTTATAGAACATATCCCTTTTCTTTGAATGTAAGTACCACTTGATAAGTTTTAGTAAGCATGATAAAGCATGAGAACAACAATTTTAAATTTCCATGGCACAGAAGTTTTCTTGAGGACAAGCAAAGATCTAAGTGTTGGTGCAATCGGCCCAGGTCACGATTGACCGGACTCGAGTTTGACTCGAGTAAGTGTTTTAATGTTTGACATGGATGTATGATATTGATGTCTGATATGTGTTGATGAGATTGCTGATGCAATCGACCCAGGTTAGTATATGATGTTTGACGATGGTTTGACCATTGTCATGGGAAAAGTCCAAGTCTTGAGTACTTGGCATGTAAATTTCGAGCATTGTTCTTAGCAAGGGAAAGTCCAACATGGGTTGACAAAGGAAAGTCCAAGCATGGGTCTTGGCATGGAAAGTCCAACATGGGTTGGCAAGGGAAAGTCCAAGCTTGTGTCTTGGCATTTGGAAAGTCCAAGGAGTGATATTGGCGGCGTAAAGTCCAAGGGTGGAATCTTGGAAGCATAAGTCCAATAGATGGCGGCATAAAGCCCAAGCGGGAGTCTTGGCAGCATAAGCCCAGTGTGCCTTGGTGGTGTAGACACTGTTACCATGACAATAGCCGATAGAAGCACATAAAGGCTAGCGTATGGATGAACAAGTCATGGATGACTTGGAGGGATCCTATAGGCGCGAGGCTGACAGTGGTAGCTAGAAGGCTTAGGTCTAGGCTACGGGTGGTCTATCAAGTATGAGGGCAGCATACTTGGGTTAAAACCTCATGTTTGAGGTTGGCAGTCAACTGGTATTATGGCCGGTTAGACTGCCATGAGTCGACTAGAGTTCGACTGTCATTTAAGGGCTAAAAAGGCTCTGGCAGTCGACTGCTCATTGAAGCAGTCGACCGATGGGCTGATCAGTCGATTGCCATGGACGATAGTCGACTGATGGTTCGGCCGTGAGCATAGAACGCTCCATAGCTGACTGGGCAATCGGCTATGGGCGCTAGTAGTCAACTGATGAAGTCATCATTCGATTATCAAGAGATCTGTTGGAGTTTTTCTAGCGTGGATCGAGCCGTTGTCTTACAACAACAGTGTTGGTAGTCGATTGGGGCCTTATGGCAGTCAACTACCAAGGTGGAATCCAGCCTATTGTAGTTAAAAAGAGGAGCTCAAGTAGGATTTCGCAAATCGTTCTTGTAGAGGTTTCTTGAGGCGATTTGAAGGCGAATTCCAGGTGCATTTCAAGGTCCTTCAAGCTCGTTCAAGCAACCAACAAGCAAAGCACTCGAACCCTAGTTTGTAAAGTGTTATTTACATTTCTTTTGTATTTGCTTGTATTTATTTCATTTATTATTGTAAGCATTTGTATAAGGTTTCTCCACCTTTGACGTGTTGTCAAGAAAAAGTTTTATTAGTGGTGTTGTCATCACTCAAGCTCGTAGAGTGATGCATGCAAATGCAACCTCAAATCTCGCGACGGAGGCCGTCGAGGACTCATAGGGTGTGCTCTCACTCAATGCTCGCAAGTGCACGGATGTCGTCAAGTAATAAAAGATTATCGATCCCACAGGGACTGGGATTCAAATACCGATATGTTCAGTGGTTGAAATTGTTCATAAGTAAAATATAAAAGGTTTCGATTGCGAGGGTTGTCGGTGGACTAAACTCTAATATGGTGTCACACGGAAGAAGAAAGGAGTGTGCCGAGATCTTTAAAAGGGATTCTAGGACTTCAGTTTCACTTGTGTGTCCCAAAACATGCTGTCAACTGGGTGTTGTCTAAACATCTAACTATGGTTTTGTGGAAGGGACATCATACACTCTCCCGATGAGCATTCGCATCTACCAGGAGCTATCTCTGCTTTACAAGGACAGGATAGATGGTACGAGGATGTCAAATCAATCCCTGTGATGAACCGTTTCCGGTTCCATCGCATCCTTCTATCCATGGTTACAGAAGATCAGGTTTACTGCTAGGTTCCTTATATAGAATCCCCTAAATATTATATATGAGGGTTGTCACCCCTCGTATCGCCTAAGCACAGCAGGTAGAAAACTAAATACGCATAGATATGAGTATAAACAATTTCCAATTGCAAATTCAAACTCAAAAATAGAATTTAATTTGAACCAACATGTCATGCGCACACAAGCTACTCCCTAATCCTAGAATCGAAGGAACTAATCCATATATAAAAGAGGAGAATCACAAGGCATGTACATGTTCGAATATATCAGAAATAAAATGCAAGAACAAGAAATTACAATGCCTATGTCTCCTTCTCTTCGGCGTTGAAGTGCAGAACGTGGACCTCCGGTGGCGTTCTTCCTCCCCGTTGTGAGTTCTCGAAGCTTTTTAGGGGTTCCGTGTGTCATCCCAGCAATCATGCCCCCCTAGGGTTTGGGCAGAGCCATCCTTATATAAACATCACATCGGATCACTGCGAAATTCGAAAAAAACCCTAGTCGCGTCAATCTGCTAGGCCGCCACACGGCCGTGTATTTCCACACAGCCAGGTCGTGTGCGGCTTTAGGGTGGCTGATCTCGCCCATTGGACATGACCGTATGTAGCAACACACCTTGGTCGTGTCCCATTCTGCGTCTAGCTGCAAAATGACATTCTTTTGCTCCGAAAGTGCGCCTTTTCCCCCCGAAATGCTATCCTGTACGGAAAAGTATAAAGAGCAGACCTCAGAACTAGAAAATAAGAAATACGTGTAAAACAGAGTCACATATGCATGAAACCTACATAAAACTTAATGAGATGTGAGTAAAAACTACTCCTAAAACCCTATATGTTTCGCTCACATTACTTCCCCCAGACTTAAATCTTTTCTTGTCCTCAAGCAAACCTCAGTGCCATCAAATTCTAAAAAGATATTGTTCCATACTTAGCATGTTAACTAAATTTATAAAGTGGCATTTGCAATTAAAGCAAAATAAATATCTTTTAGAAATTCACTAAGTTAGCTCCTCGTGCTCGTGCTAAGCGAATCATTCTTAGGTGATACTCGTTCCATGGTGAGTTAAGTCGTCATCCTATAGCTTTCCTAAGGTCTCCGACTCTTAGGCACTTACCTGCCCAAAGTGAGGGTCATTCCCTAGATCTAGCATAAAGTCTCAAAGGCGTACTCGGTATTGAGAGAAATTGGTAGGTGTTTCCCCAATAACCTAACTCAGTCTCAAAGGGGCACCTAGTCATTTCCACCCATGACAACTATTTTTTTTATCCCTCATAATCTCTGTCTTCTCTTTTTTCTCTCTCTCTCTCTCTTATTTTTCGGCTCACTGGTATTTTGATTTTTTCGAATGGGCTTACACAATCCGAGCATCTTCAATAACTAAAATTCTAGTCCTAGGATCACCTGTGGATTCGAAAGTACTAGACTACTGAGATGAATTACAACTAGGTATGTACTAGATTCTCACTTTCAGACTGTTCGACATGTGTAGGTGTGGAAATAAAAGCTAACCAGTGTAAGTCTAGAACATTCATTAGAGAAAATAAAATAAAATACCATGATATAAATGAAGTTACACTACTCATGGAAACAACTCATGAAGAAGACTTTTTAAAAATACTACTGAGGTAGCTTTACAGATAACAAAAACTAAGTGCTGAAAGAAACTCAATAGTCTATGAATGAATAAATGAATGCTAATACTAATGAAAATACCAGGAAAGAAACAACTGCTAGAAACAAAATAAAATTTGGGGTTCCCCCCCAAACTTGAATGAAAGTATACCTCTAGTATGGTGGACGAGGTGGAAAGTCAAGAAATCTCGGCATCTCGGGATCCTGAGAGAACCTGCTGCTGAGCCGCTGATGCAACATGTACATGTGGTCGATCTAGGAGCTGGTTGATGCAACGACTACTTGGTACTTCTCCTCCCTAGCCCACTGTGCCTACTGGGCATGCATGTGCTGTGGCATCTCTTGGCAGTAGGCGACCTCATCCTGGCGACGAGCAGCCTCCTCCTGAAAGTAGATGTGAGCCTCATCGTAGAACTCCTCAGCCCACTGGAAGTGCTCCCGGAAACCCTATAACTCCACCTGTGTGTAGGCTCTCTGCTCCTTCGATCGTTGTCTCTGCGTCTGCTGCTCGACGTATATGTCGTCGAGGCATGATCGGAACTCTGAGAAGTCATAGGCCGACGTACCTGCATCCTTCTCAAAAGTGAAAAAAGGTGGTGGTGTAGGTGCAGGCTCATGTCAGCATGTACTAGGTGGGCTCCTATGCATGTGTGGACTTGAGGGAGAGTGATGTAAAGGGGGAGAGATGGGCGCCGATGTGGGTGGTCCCTCATGTGGAGGGGACTCCACTATCAGGTCCAAGCGCCAGTTGGTCCGTGTAGTGATGGTGGTACGATCGGGGTCGAGGAGCCTAAGGGCAGTCAGGTTTTTCCTTACAATGCATAAGGAGTGTCCCTCTCTTACAATCATTTTCATCACCATGCACACACCTAGGTCGATCCTAGGGCTCCCCTTTATACTCTGTAATGCAGTGTAATCGTACCCCATCCTATGGAAAATGTGGGTAAGTAGGCCCCCCACATTAATCTCTCCTCGTGCTGCTTTGCCCATCTTCACAAGTGTCTGATGAAGTGAGACCCTACATCGATGCTACTCCTTTCTTGTAGCATGTCCCAGAGGCAAAGCAGCCTGCTAGCTCTAACTACACCGTCACTCTCCCCACGACCAAATATAGTACTTCCCATGATGCGGTTGAGGTATTGGAAGATGGGGTTTTGGAAGCGCGACGCTTTGGCCCTAGAAGGGTCATAAGCGTGCTCCCCCATCATCTCGGTCCAAAATATCTGAGAGTTAAACCCAATAGGGATTCTTCTCTCTCCCCCACTCGGTAAGCCAAAGCATGAATTCCATTGGTGGAGGGCCCATTCATGCTCAATGTTAAATATTCTAAAAGTTATCCTCCCCTCTTCGCTCTCTCTACTCATTAAAATTTCTACCTCTAAGAAGCTTAAAAAATCTAGAACTATCCTAGGGTAGGTTGGGTGTCTTATTCCCATTATCTCTTCCCACCCCATTTTTGCAAATAGGGCTTGAATGTCTCCCAACAATCCTAAGGACTCTAGCAAATCTTCATCCAGGTACCTAGTAGCAGTGAATTTACAAGTAGAAAGCATATTATATCTATCTCTATGTTCATTATTGTGAAAAAGAAGGGTTGGTAGAGCGTTACCCTCCTCCGGAGCTTGAGGGGTGTCGATTCTCCTTGCTCGTCACTTCGAAGCACCGGATTGAGGCGCCACATGCTTGGTCCTTTTCATCCTTGCTTATTTTGGCTTCCTTGAAGGTTAGAAAAGCTTCTAGATGGCGGGGAAGATGAAACCACATGGCTAGGGCAAGAGCAATCGAAGCACACGACACAAATGGGGTGAAAACCCACAGCTCGCCCTATTTAACCTTGCGCGACACGGCCGTGTGAAAACACACGGCCAGGTCGTGTGCAGCTCGGGTAAGTCGGGCACGGCCTTGGAAAAATACATGGCCAGGCTGTGTATCCCCCTTTTTCTCCCATTTTTGTGTAACTGTCCAAATTTCCTCATACCCTTTGCCGTGTAAGCTAATATGAATTTCATTTTTACCTAGAAAAGTTTTTTTCTAGTCCTAATTCTAAATGAGATGGAAATCAAAACTAAAATTAAATAAATGCATAGAATACAATAAAAGGGAAATTTAAAAACTAAACTAAACTTGGGTTGCCTCCCAAGAAGCGCTTTGTTTAAGGTCGTTTAGCTCAACCGCACTCCACTATCAACTTGGCTCTGGAGGTTCAGTGAACCTCCATTCATCCATCTTGGGATCTTCATACACGGCTTCCTTCTTAGCTCTTGTTGGAATCACATACTTCATCATCGCGGGTTCGTGACTTTTCGTTCCAGCAGGCTCAAATTCCATCTTATCCTCTCCCACTTTTAAGGTCATCTTCTGATTCTTTACATCAATGACCATTCCTGCAATCGCTAAAAATGGTCACCCCAGGATGACGAGTATCTTTGGATCCTCTTCCATCTCCATGACCACAAAGTCAGTTGGTAGTGTAAAGTTTCCCACCTTAACAAGAACATCTTCTAAAATCTTCAATGGGTAGTGGTACGTGTGGTCAGCTAGTTGTAGTGTCATAGTAGTGAATTTTAAATTTTCGAACCCTAGCTTTTTGCATAAGGTGTAGGGCATAAGACTCACACTTGCTCCCATGTCATAGAAGGCTTTGCTAATCAGTGTCATCCCTAAATAACATGGAATATAGAAACTCCCCAGATCTTTTAGTTTCTGCGTAGTCTCGTTTTAGAGATAAGCGCTTGATTCCTCTGTGAGGGCCACTGTTTCTGACTTTGCGACCTTCCTACAATGCGCCAGAATATCTTTCATGAATCTAACGAACTGGGGCATTTGGTGTTGTGCTTCGAGTATCGGTACCTCTACTGAGATCGACTTCAGCATGTCCAGAAATTTACCAAACTCAACATCTTTCTTTGCATTCGTCAACCGCTGTGGGAACGGTACAGTAAGGGATGGTTGAGCCCTTGCGGTAGGCTCCTGGTTTGTTTCTCCAACTTTTTCCTTCTCGATCTCCCCTAGAGGTTCTAGTGTTTCAGGTCCCAGGTCCCCTTCAGCAACCGACCAGCCTGGCATCTCTTTGAGAACCCTCCCACTTAGCAGCGTTACTGCCATGCACTGCTCTACTGGATTGACCTGTGCTTTTCCTAGTATTTCCCTGGTATCCTAGAGATCTGGTTTGCAATCTGAGCTACTTGAATCTCTAGCAACTTTTGCTTGGTGCCATGATCCCTTATAGATGACGCCAAACCCTCGATCATCGTATCTATCTGCGAATGTCATCCTTGAAATTCAGTATTCGCCTCCCGTTGCGTTCGAATGAAGTTCTCCAACATATTCTCCAGACGGGTGTTAGAGTGTTGTGGCTACACATTTTCTCTTGGCTGTGGGAACCTCCCCAAGTTATTCTTATAGGGAAAATTTTGGTGGTTCCTCTATCCCGGATGAGAAACGTTGGAGTATGGGTTATTAGGCCTTAGGTCGTAGTCCCCAACCGCATCGCACTGCTTGATCTGCTCATTTGAGATTCCTTGCCCTCCATAGTGGTCTTCTCGATACACTGCCACTCCCTCTCCAAAGTCAATGGTTGTGCATGTAGATGAAGGATTCAAAGAGTCAAAACATCTACTAAGTGTGTCCATCCTTGCTGATAAGTGGTCCATGGAGTTGACAGTGTATCGTCCCGTTGCAAGCATTGGTTGACCACATTCGGAAGCCCATTGATGGTGGTTCTGGGCCACCTCTTCTATCAGCTCCTCTGCTTCCTCTATGGTCTTATTCATCAGTGCTCTTCCTACAGTAGAATCCAGGGACATCTTCGTGGCGTACATGATCCCATTGTAGAAGGTGTGGATCACCAGCCACCTTTCTAGTGCATGGTGGGGGCATTGGTAGAGTAGCCTCATGTAGCGATCCCAAGCTTCGAATAAGGACTCCCCCTCCTTCTGGCGAAAGCACGTGATGAGATGGTGCATGTGAGCAGTCTTTGTTGGGATCGATTCGACCGGCTAGAGGGGGTTGAATAGCCCTCGTTCGTTGGTCATCGTATTTTGCTCGTCTACAAAACGTTAGCGCAAGCGGAAGCAATAAACTAAGACAAGCAAATAGACATAAAACAAAGATAATACAAACACGGAGATGTAACGTGGTTCACGACTACGCCGCTAATCCACGGTCTGATTCGTCCACGGTGAATCACTCCGCAATCTATCCACTAGATCTCTCCTTTGCACAAAGCTAGGTGGAGGTAACCTCTTTACAACAACACTCCTCTTACAAATATAATGAAAATAAGCTTGGGTAAGAGGATGGAAAGCTTTAGGGAACTTTGGGAGAGTATTAGAGTATAAGCATTTTCCTCCCAAAGCCTTACCCCCTTCCTTTTTATAGAGGAAGAGGTTTTCTTCCCGTTGACACAGGATCGATCATTGATGGCACCCATCGATCGGTAGCCGTAGCCGCCCAATAACGCGCTTTCCACGCTGGATACTATCCAACGTCGCATCATCGGTCGACCGATGGCACCCATCACCGATCGATGTCAACCAATGAGTCCTCAACGAGGTCGACTCCATTCTCGCGTTGCAGTGACATCGATCGTCATCCCTTGGGCCGATCGTTGTTCCATCGATCGACCGCCCATCGCCGATCGGTGATCCACTTGATTTAGCCACATTAGACCACGGTCGATCGAACCATCGACTCGGAGCGATCGCCATGACATGGCAATGATCGGCGTCGAAACTCATCCGACACTTGGCCAAATGGCCAAGTTTCACCTAAGAGCTACCCTTCCCAGGTTACACTCGCTCACTCTCATCCCTCGGAGTCCCTCGCCTTCGAAGTTCTCTTCGTTCGCGACCACGTTTCTCGGTAGCATCAGACGCACGACTCTGAAATGCTCCTTCGCGTCTCTTGCCTCAAAGTCTACTTCCTCCGGCTTCACTCCAAGCTCCTCGTCCGGCGGTCCCTCGGATGCTCCAAGCGCACGACTTCCGCAAAGCTATCCTTCACCGACTCAAGGCACGAGTCATGAGATGTGAAACTCGCCATGGATCCATGTGCGAATTACTAAGTCCTGCACGACTTCAACGCACATATCAAATCAACATATCAAACTAACTTAAACCCTTTTCTACACCATCAAAACCATATCACGGCAAGAGATTGCCCTAACAATCTCCCCCTTTTTGATGTGTGGCAATCCGTTTAAGTTAGGTAAAAACATTTGATATAAATTCTAAGGTAAGAAAGCATGTAAAGATAAACATGATATAGCAACATGCAACTCCCCCTTAATCTATGAAATTCCCCTTAATTTCTCCCTTAATTTCTCCCCCTATCATAATTAACTTAAACATAATCATTTCTCCCCCTTTGACACCATCAAAAAGATTATTACTAAGTTAAAAACACATGGCATCAAGTCTAATAGAAGGAAAAATACCATAAGTTGATTTAAAATTGGAATTCAGCTTTTACTGGTCTGATATTCAGGCCATCAGTCGACTGGTTCAGATACCAGTCGACTGGCACGTGAATTTCGGGATTTTATTATTTTCAGACTGAATTTCAGAAATGCATTAGAAATTCCAGAAAATTCAAAAAATCATGAAATTTGGGGAACGCATTTCTTTTAAGTATATCTATATGTGAAAAATATGTTTTCATGAAAAATCATTATATTTCCACGTATTTGCCAAAAATCCAAAAGCTTTAAAAACTACTAGGTTTTTTATCATAAGAGTATCCATTTTAACACCTAGTCTTGCATCCAATTGTTTCGAAACATGAATACATGTATTTTAAAGTAAGAAATTGTTTTGAAAACATATGAGATATCCAACCATGATCTTTGGGCAATATGTCTATGAATTAAACATAAGTCTTCCCCATGATTGGTCTATTATTGCTATTTTGATACTTTAAATGACCATCTAAATGCCATAGGCATTAGTGAACATTTGTATCATCCTAACATCTCACTCATGCTAAGTTTTCAATCAAGGTAGCCTATGGTGAGTGTGAGATGCATCCTGGGGGGTATTTGTATATACTTAACCAATATGTTCTTGCAATTCTATCATGGTTAAGTGTCAACCTAACATCCTACATGATCATAATGACATATATGAATTAATTTCACATTATGATCATGAAACTCATGTATTCATTAAATAATAGTCATGCATTAGGTATTATATGATGATAACAAATAAAGTATTACCCAAAGCATGATTCAAACCTATTTCTCATGATAACGTGCCAAATTTCAAAAACATAAATCATGATTGCAAATATACATAGGAATTACATCAATCATCATGATTTAAGCATTATTATCTATTTATGAGTACGTTATCATCACCCAACACTATTTAAAAAATGTTGTCCCGACATCCTAAGTCAACCAAAATATGATATAGGCTAGGTCCATGTGGTTGACTACCCTAGGGTTATTCTAACCCTTAAGGATGGATTTTGGAACCCAAAATATGTTCTTTCCTATTGGGTTCACTAAGTATTCCTTGGGGATCCATTTTCTAGCTATTACCTTCTTCTTATCTTGTCCCCTAGCTATAAGGCATTTGTGGGCCTTTTCATTTTTCTTTTCCTTGTAGCCTAGGCCCTTTTTGTTGAAACTAGCTCTTTGGCTCCCTATGATCATATTTAATGTGTTGGAGCCAATAGTGAATTTCTCTAGGGCTTTTGTTAAATAATCTACCTTTTCCCTTAAAGCCCTATTTTCCTCTATGCATGCATCATTAACATCCAAAGGCATATAGTCATGTGAGCATGCATCATCATGGCAAGAAGAAACATTATCATTTAAGCATGCTTTTTCTAGTTTATTTTCTAAGTCCTTAATTTGATCTAGCATGCTTTTGTTTTTCTTCTTAGCTCTAAATAAATCTCTAGTTAAGCTAGAAACCATGGAAACTATTTTCTTAGGAGTTAGATTTGTTACCATAGTTTCCATGTCCTCTTCTTCTTCGGATGAGGAGGATGTGGAAGCTCCCCCTTCATTTGAGCTCTCCCCACTTGAGCTTGATTCTTCATTTGAGGAGGAGGAGGAGCAATCCGAGTCATGAAGAGCCATTAGTGCTAGGTTGGAGTAGACATGCTCTTCTTCTTCGGATGAGGATGAAGAGGCAAGGTCATCCCATGTCTTGGCTTTGAGTGTCATGGCCTTCCCTTTTCCTTTTGCCTTCTTATCTTCTTCCTTTCTCTTGCTCCCCTTCTTCTTCTTCTTTTCTTCCTTCTTTTTCTTATCTTCCTTGCTCTTGTTTAGGAGGGGACAATTGTCCCTTATGTGCCCCTCTCCTTGGCAATTATAGCATATGACCTTCCCCCTTGGTCTTCTATTCCTATCATGAGATTTATCAAATCTAAGATTCTTAAATGCACGCCTTACCTTCCTTACCATGTAGGCTTCTTCCGTGCTATCCATGGAGGAGGTAGAGGCTTCATCGGATGAGGAGGAGGGAACTTCCATCTTCTTCTTCCCCTTATTTGCCAACAAGGCTACTCCCCTTGAATTTTGGACTCTAGGCTCTTCTTGTATACCATCAAGCCTTGTCTCATGAAGCTCCATTGTTGAGAAAAATTCCTCCAAGGTACTTATTTCCAAGTTCTTGGAGATGTAAAATGAGTCCACCATGGAGCTCCATTTTGAGGACCGGGGAAAGGCATCTATGGCCTTCATTACCATATCCCGGTTTGATAGCTTCTCACCTACACTTGTTAGCCCAATTAATATTTCTTTAATTCTAGAATGTAGGGAAGTTACCTTTTCTCCCTTTTCAAGATTAATATTTGATAGTTGGGAGCGGAGGAGATCTCTTCTCGCTAGCTTGGCTTCCGAAGTGCCTTCATGAAGTTCAACCAATCTCTCCCACATCTCTTTGGCACTTGAGCACTCCCCTATTCTATTTACTTCTTGTTGAGGGAGGACATTGTATAGGTGGTGCTTGGCCTTTGAGTTTGCCAAGTATTCTTCTCTTTGCCTCTTGCTCCACCTACATTTCTCCAATGGCTCCCCATTTTCGTTCCTAGGAAACTCGAAACCGTTTTCCATTATTAAAAGGATTTCAAAGTCGGTTTCGAAGAATACCTCCATTCTCTTTTTCCACCAAGAGAATTCGCCGTCGAACTTCGGTGGGTGGATGTTTGAGCCGGCCATCTTTATATGAAGTGTTTGTTGCGGCGGTTAGTCCTCGACAAACAACCTGGCTCTGATACCACTTGTTGGGATCGATTCGGCCGGCTAGAGGGGGGTGAATAGCCCTCGTTCATTGGTCGTCGTATTTTGCTCGTCTAAAAAATGTTAGCGCAAGCGGAAGCAATAAACTAAGACAAGCAAATAGACATAAAACAAAGATAATACAAACATGGAGATGTAACATGGTTCACGGCTACGCCGCTAATCCACGGTCCGATTCGTCCACGGTGAATCACTCCGCAATCTATCCACTAGATCTCTCCTTTGCACAAAGCTAGGTGGAGGTAACCTCTTTACAACAACACTCCTCTTACAAATATAATGAAAATAAGCTTGGGTAAGAGGATGGAAAGCTTTAGGGAACTTTGGGAGAGTATTAGAGTATAAGCATTTTCCTCCCAAAGCCTTACCCCCTTCCTTTTTATAGAGGAAGAGGTTTTCTTCCCGTTGACACAGGATCAGTCGACTGATGGCACCCATCAGTCGTGATCTTCGCTGCCAATAACGGTAGCTTTCCACGTTGGATACTATCCAGCGGATCGCATCGATCGACTGATGGCACCCATCAGTCGACTGATGTCAACCAGTCGAGTCCTCAACGAGGTCGACTCCATTCTGCGCCCGTGCACAGTGACATCAGTCGACTGTCATCCCTTGGCAGTCGACTGTTCAAGCCATCAGTCGACTGCCCATGCTGGCAGTCGACTGATCCACTTGATTCAGCCACATTAGACCAGTCGATCGAACCATCGACTCAGAGCAGTCGACTGCCATGACATGGCAGTCGACTGGTGTCGGGAAAACTCATCCGACACTTGGCCAAATGGCCAAGTTTCACCTAAGAGCTACCCTTCCCAGGTTACACTCGCTCACTCTCATCCCTCGGAGTCCCTCGCCTTCGAAGTTCTCTTCGTTCGCGGCCACGTCCCTCGGCAGCATCAGACGCACGGCTCTGCAATGCTCCTTCGCGTCTCTTGCCTCGAAGTCTACTTCCTCCGGCTTCACTCTAAGCTCCTCGTCCGGCGGTCCCTCGGATGCTCCAAGCGCACGGCTTCCGCAAAGCTATCCTTCACCAACTCAAGGCACGAGTCATGAGATATGAAACTCGCCATGGCTCCATATGCGAATTACTAAGTCCTGCACGACTTCAACGCACATATCAAATCAACATATCAAACTAACTTAAACCCTTTGCTACACCATCAAAACCATATCACGGCAAGAGATTGCGCTAACAGTCTTGCTTGGTGGGAAGTATTTGTTCAAAAACTACTGCTCGCATTGCTCCCATGTAGTGATGTTTCCCGAAGGTAGGGAGTGAAATCATGCCTTAGCCTTATCCCATAATGAGAATAGGAATAGACTCAGGCAGATCGCGTCGGCAGGGACTGCGTTCATCTTCATTGTCGAGCAAAATTCTAAAAATGCCTGAAGGTGCTGGTTCGGGTCTTCACTTGCAACTCCTCCAAATTGACTCTGCTGGACCATATGTATAAGTGTTGGTTTAAGTTCAAAGTTGTTCACTGAAATAGATGGTCTAGCTATACTCGGCCTAAATCCTCTAGCGCTAGGAGCTGCGTAATCCTGTAGAAGGTGATTTGCCTATATTTACTTGGATGCCGATCCTCATCCTTTTACATTCTACTTTAGGTGATGAAATGAAAGGTTCGTTCGATGTCTACGTCGATCGGAATTAGGCCTTCCGATCCTAAGCGTCTTAGCATACAAAGAACTGAGCCACAAAAATTAGGAGTGCTACCTAATTCTAAGTGTTGGGATGTATACAGAAAAGTCTATCTTTTGTATGAACCTCTTTATTTTTGAAATAAGAATCACATGATCATTATTTGCATATTTATGGTTATGCAAATTGTCTAATACATTACATTGTAGATAACATGGTGTGTGGTGTCACATGGGAGATCATGTTATCGGCTCATTGTAAAGTATAAGTAAAGGCTCACAATCGAGATGGCTTTGGGCAAACCATTGGAATGGTTGTAGTGTGATTTGGTATTGGTTTATCTTGACCATAGAATCACACTAGTGCACTTTGTGTGTATTGAGCAGGACCGACTTATAGGTGATTCGATTTGTTGCTGACTACATAATCGAATCGGACCTCAGATATTATATTGCACATGCTCTTAATCCCGATATAATAACGGGCACATATACTTAGTATTCATTTCTTTGATTTACCAATGGGCAAGATTTATAGATTAAATCGATAGGCTCGGTAAGTTGGGAAATGATATTATTTATATGGTGTGTCATTGATTATAGGAGGAAACCATCCTATAAATTAGGATGATGATGTCCCCTTCAGGAGCTCATAAGGTTCATCATGTAAACCCTGCAGGTGGACTTGGTCCGACATGATGAAAAGGTTGAGTGGTACTACTCATGGAGTTAGATGATGATTAATTAATGGTCAGTAAATTAATTAATCGACGGACATTCAAGATCTTAAACACGGGGAGAAAATGCACAAATAATATATGGAGCCCATATTATCTTATGGGGGTTGGTGAGGTAGATCAATGATAATCCTTTAGTGGATTGGATTATCATTAATGGATCGGACTTTATGTGGGCTTGATCTATGGGTGGCCAAGATCCAACTCCTCCTCATGGTCCCTATTGTAGCCTATTAACACCTCATGAAGCTTAGATCCAATGGATAAAAACAAAACTCTAGATCCAAAGGTAGAGATTAAATCTCTAGATCCGACGGTTGAGATTAAATCTCTAGATCCGATGGTTGAGATTAAATCCCTAGAACCAATGGTGGAGATTAAAACAAGGCTTGAGCCCAACTCTATAAATAGAGCATTAAGGTGGGCGACAAGGCTGAATGGCTTGAGGGGATTAGTGTTTGTCCCTTGGGCGGCAACCAATCCTAATTAGATTAGGATTGGGAGTGGGCAGCTAGGGTTAGGTTTTTGGTGTTGGGGTGGGCTCTTCTTCTTCTTCCTCTTCCTAAGGTTTGGCCGGCACCTATTCATCTTCCCTCTACCTTGGTCGGAGCTCAACCTATTCTTCTTCCCTTCATCCTTGGTTGGAAATTAGGAGAGCTAAGTTTAGGATTTGGGTGGCAACAAGGAGAAGGATTGCTTTCCTTTCTCTTCTCCAAGTGTTGGTTGGCGCCCATGCCCTCATTGTTTCTCTTTTGGCCAGTTCCTATACTCCATGTTCTCTTCCTTGGCCGGTGACAACATTGAGTCTATTAACTTGGTGGCCGGTTCTAGATAGGAAGAAGAGTTTTGTTTGATGATCTTCCTTTGTTCGGAGTGAACAAGGAAAGGAAGATTGGTGATCTAGGACGCTTCGACTTTTGGAAGATCGTCGCCCACATGACGTCCAAAAGGAGGAAGGACATACAATAGAAGATCAAGAGGTATAACAAGAGGTATAATCTTGTTTATTTTGATTAGTGTTCTTTTGTATTATGTTTATAATTGCTTTTCAATTATATGCATGTTTTATGTGGATGTTTACTTTATGTATGTGGCTAAATAATACTTGGATCCCGAACATAAACTACGCATATCCTACTATTATCCGACATATATAATATATGAAAAATGCATATGAGTAACTGAATCCTTAAACACACAAAACAGGAAACCTTGCTCTGATACTCATGTTTTTATTTTTGGGCTTTACCCAAAAGGCCTCTTACCAATGGAGATATCTTTTCATCTTATAAGCACATGATCATTTCCATGTCATACCAATGTGGGACTTTGATTGTATTCCCAATACTGCAACACTAAGAAGAAGGAAATAAAACAATCTAGCTAATAAAATCTAAGATGCAATAAGGAAATAGAAACCTACTGTTAAAAGAAAATGAAAATAAAAAACTAAATCTAAATATGGAAAATTTAGAACTAAAGTAAATAAGGCAAACTAAAAAGAAAATGAAGCAAGTAAATAAATCTAATTCTAAATCTGATCAAATTTTCCACTGTTTGATTTGATATCGAATCGATCAGTCCCCGATAATGGCGCCAAAAACATGATGCATGCGAACACGACCTCAAATCTCACGATGGAGGTCGTCGAGAACTCGAAGCGTGCGCTCACGCTCAACGCCTGCAAGTGCACGGATGTCGTCAAGTAATAAAAGATTATCGATCCCACAGGGACTGGGATTCGAATTTCGATATGTTCAGTGGTTGAAATTGTTCGGAAGTAAAATCTAAAAGGTTTCAATTGTGAGGGTTGTCGGTGGACTAAACTCTAATATGGTGTCACACGGAGGAAGAAAGGAGCATGCCGAGATCTTTAAAAGGGATTCTAGGACTTCAGTTTCGCTTGTGTGTCACAAAATATGTTGTCAACTGGCCATTGTCTAAACGTCTAGCTATGGTTTTAAGGAAGGGACATCATACACTCTCCCAATGAGCCACAACATCTACCGGGAGCTATCTCTATCTTACAAGGACGGGATAGACAGTACGAGGATGCCAAATCAATCCTTATGAGGAACCGTTTCCGGTTCGATCGCATCCTTCTACCCACGGTTACAAGAGATCAGGTTTACCCCTAGGTTCCTTGTATAAAATCTCCTAAATATTAGCTATGAGGGTTGTCACCCCTCGTAGCGCCTAAGCACAGCAGGTAGAAAACCAAATACGTATAGATATGGGTATAAACTATTTCAAATTGCAAATTCAAACTTAAAAAATAGAATTTAATTTGAACCAACATGTCATGCTCACAGAAGCTACTCCCTAATCCTAGAATCGAAGGAACTATTACATATATAAAAGAGGAGAATCATAAGGCATGTACATGTTCGAATATATCAGAAATAAAATGCAAGAACAAGAAATTACAATGCCTATGTGTCCTTCTCTCCGGCGTTGAAGTGCAGAACGTGGACCTCCGGCGACGTTCTTTCTCCCCGTTGCGAGTTCCCGAAGCTTTTTAGGGCTTCGGTGTGCCATCTCAACCGTCGTGCCCCCCCTAGGGTTTGGGTGGAGCCATCCTTATATAGATATCACATCGGATCGTTGTGAAATCCGAAAAAACCCTAGCTGCATCAATCTACTGGGCCGCTACACAGCCGTGTGTTTCCACATGACCAGGCCATGTGCGACCCTAGGGTGGCTGATCTCGCCCATTGGACACGACCGTGTGTAGCCACACGCCCTGTCTGTATCCCATTCTATGTCTAGCTGCAAAATGGCCTTTTTTTGCTCTGAAAGTCTGCCTTTTTTTTTCCCTTAAATGCTATCCTACACGCAAAAGTACAAAGAGTAGACCTCTGAACCAGAAAATAGGAAATGCGTGCAAAAAAGAGTGACATGTGCATGAAACCAACATAAAACGTAATGAGATGTGAGCAAAAACTACGCCTAAAACCCTATATATTTTGCTCACATCATAGAACTCAATCCTTGGAGTAGGAACCATTCGATCCCGAACCACGTTATATTTTGTGTTGTGGTTGTGGTTGTGTTTATTTTCATTGTATTTTTTTTATTTCCACTGTGTATTAACGTTTTGTAGCAAGCACGATCGAATTCCTCCATCGACAAGCCAAAGCGCTATTCACCCCCCCCTCTAGTGGTCACCGAGATCCCCTACAATTGGTATCAGAGCTCGGGGCTCTTCTACGGACTAACCGCTGGGAGTAAAAGACGCTAGAGGGTGAAGAGGAAGAAGATGGATTTTGAAGAACAATTGGGTTGGGACATCAACACCCCAATTCCATACACCTTCTATAGACAAGAAGGTTTTGAGCAATAGAGGGCACGAATGGAAAACTTCTTTATGATGGACTTCGAAGATTGGATGATCCTAGTGAAGGGATTTGAATTTTCAAGAGGTCCAAATGGTGGATACCTCAAGAAGAAGAGATGGACCGAAGAGCAAGTCCAAGCCTTCGAGAGAAACAATAAGGTAATGCAATTGATATTAAATTCATTGCCTAACGATATTGTGTCTAGGTTAGGTGAATGTCAAGATGCCAAGGAGCTATGGGAAAAATTAGCCAAGCTCCATGAAGAACCATCCATGGCTCAAGTAGAGAGAGAGAGCCTAAAGAAGAAGCTTCATCATCCTCACAAGAAAGTGAGAATTCAGAGGTTGATAGAGAATCGACATCTGGATCGGTGGAAGAAGCCTCCACCTCTAGGATTGAGGGGGAGGAGATTAGATCTCTGGGTCAAGGACAAGAGCATGAAGAGCCATCTACTTCGGGGAGAAGTGATGTACAAGCTCAAGAGACCCTCACCACCACCCTAGGTAACTCAAACACTTCAATTCAAAATAAAATCCATATTATATGTTTTGAGCGTAGGGAGTATGGGCATTACAAGAGTAAATTCCCTAAGAAAATTAAGAAGACTCCTTCGACACCAAAAGTCAATGAAAAAGTCAAGGATGCAAGTGTCCCCACCAAGAAAAGCAAGGAGCAAGTGATTTGCTTCAAATGTCGACAACCGGGTCATTATCGGAGTCAATGCCCAAAGGGGGAGAAGAAGACTAAAAAGGGAGCATCACAAGTAGGGGAGCCTCTAAGGCATACCCTAAGGTATATCTAAATAATACTCATTCTTTAAATCATAGGCAAAAGCATGCCTGAAATAATGTTAGCAATCTTGCTATTTATCACAAAGAGAATGCTAGAAATAGGGAGTATTGTCAAGGAGCTAAAAATGTCCACATTAGGAAGAAGGAGAAATTTGGGACTAATATCCCTAAAACTATTTTACCTAAGGAAAGCATTAAGAAGATAGAGAACCACCTAGGCTTTAACTCCAAGAAATCTAGACATATGCCTAGGAATGACCAATATAATCAACGACACAATGGGCCCAAAAAATAGAAAAATTAGAGGTGGAGAACCCAGCCATGAGGTCAAGGCTTGAGAAACTAGAAAAGACCCTTAGAATTATGCAAAATCAAATTAAATGGTCAAATGTCAAACTCTAGGATTTAGAAGTCAAAACCTAGGGTTTAGGAAGCAAGAGTCAACCAAGGGCAAGCCTAAGCCCAAAAAGACCTATCACAATGTTCCATTTGATTATGGAACTCAAACTAGGTCTAGGAAGACCAAGGTTACTGTAGGGTCGATATATATGTGTTGGCCAACTAGAGGGGGGTGAATAGCCTAATACGTAGACGGTGGAATTTTCTCGTCGATTGATAGTCTACAAATTCGTTAGCGCAAGTGGAAAGTATAAACAATAAAGACCAAGCAATAACAAGAATACAAATACTAACAAAGGATGTAACGTGGTTCACAGCTACGCCGCTAATCCACAGTCTGATTCGTCCATGGTGAATCACTCTGTAAGCTTCCACTATTCTCTCCTTTGCACCAAGCTAGGTGGAGGTAACCTCTTTACAAGAATTCACTCCTCTTACAAATATGATGTAAATAAAACCAAGTAAGAGGATGGAAAAGCTTTAGGGCACTTTGGGAGACTTTAGAGCATAAGCATTAGGCTCCCAAAGCCCCACACCCTTCCCCTTTATAGAGGAAGAGGGTTTCTTCCCGTTGACACAGGAGCAGTCGAATGATGTCCCTATCAGTCGACTAGTCATGTAGTCGTTGTCCAATAACGGCTACTTTCCACGTTGGATTCCATCCAATGGTACCATCATCAGTCGACTGATCTTACCATCAATCGACTGATGGACCTATCAGTCGAGTGCTCACGAGCTCGACTTACTTCTGTGCCCGAAACCCTTGCGACCAGTCGACTGATGCCTTCATTAGTCGACTGGTGAATCTCTGATCACGCCAATCCATGGCGGTTGTTGTTAACACTGAAGGACTCGAACACTAGTCGAGTCACAGTCGACTTAGAGTAGTCAACTATCATAACATGGTAGTCGACTAATGTCGGGAAATCTCATCCGACACTTAGTCAAATGGCCAAGTTTCACCTAAGAGCACTATCCCTTCCCGGATTACATTCGCTCACTCTCATCCCTTGGAGTCCCTCGCCTTCGAAGTTTCTTTGTCCGGCCACGTCCCTCAGATGCGCCAAGCGCACAACTCTGCAGCGTCATCCTTCGCGTCTCACCCTAAAGTCTACTTCCTCTGGCTTCACTCCAAGCTCCTCATTCGGTGGTCCCTCGGATGCTCCAAGCGCATGTCTTCTTCAAAGACTCCTTCACCGACTCAAGGACCGAGTCATGAGATGTGAAACTCGCCAAGGCTCCATGTGCGAATTACTAAGTCCTGCAAGACTCCAACGCACATATCAACCCTTTGCGCCACACATCAAAACCATATCAAGGATTGATTGCACTAACAATCTCCCCCTTTTTGATGTGTGACAATTCATTTAAGTTAGGTAAAACATTTGATAAAAATATTAAGGTAAGAAAGCATGTAAATAACATGATTAGCAACTCTCCCCCTTAATACATGAAACTCCCCCAAAATACAATTCCCCCTTACTTAAACATGTATATTTCTCCCTCTTTGACACCATAAAAAATGTTAAACAAAGTTTATATAAGTATAGCATCAAGTTTAGAGGGAAAAAAAAGCTAAAACATGTCTTAAAATCGCACACAAAAGGTTATTGGGCATGTTATCAGACAATCAGTCAACTGATTTAGACTACCAGTCGACTGGCACTCTGATTTCAAGTTTTTCATATTTTTAAGGTGGATTTCAAAAATGCATTAGAAAATCTATAAAATTTGAAAAATCATGAAATTTGGAGAACACATTTATTTTAAGGTCGTTTAGCAGTGAAAAATAGTTCTCCATGAAAAATCATTATATTTTCCAAGATTTGCCAAAAATCCAAAAGTTTCAAAAACAACTAGGTTTTTGATCAAGTTAGTATCAATATTAACACCTAGTTTTGATTTCAATTGTTTCAGAACATGAACACACAGATTTTAAAGTAAGAAATTGTTTTGAAAATATATGAAATATCTAATCATGATCTTTGGGCAATATGTATATGAATTAAACATAAGCCTTCCCCATGATTGGTCTATTATTGCTATTTTGATACCTTAAATGACTATCTAAATGCCATAGGCATTAGTAAACATTTGTATCATCCTAACATCTCACTCATGCTAAGTTTTAAATCAAGGTAGCCTATGGTGAGTGTGAGATGTATCCTAAAGGTATTTGTATATACTTAACCATTATTTTCATGCAATTTTATACAAGGTTAAGTATCATCCTAACATACCACATGATCATAAAGATATATATGAATTAATTTTATATTATGATCATGAAACAAATATATTCATCAAATTGTAATCATGCATTAGGTATGAAACATGATAATAAGTCAAATATCACCTAAAGCATGATTTAAACCTTAGTGCCCATGATTATCTATCAAATATCAAGATCATAAATCATGATTGCAAACATATATAACAATTACATTAACTATCACGATTTAAGCATTATTATTAATTTATGGGCACATTATCATCACCCAACACTATGCTAAAAATGTATAGGGCATGAGTATCACATCACCCTAAGTGTTGAGCATGATCTAAACTATTTAAGGGTGCATTATCATCACCCAACACTATTTCAAAAATTTGTCCCGCCATCCTAAGTCAACCAAAATATGATATAGATAAATTCCATATGGTTGACTATCCTAGGGTTTTCCTAACCCTTTAGGATGGATTTAGGAACCAAAAATATGTTCTTTCCTATGGGGTTCACTAAATACTCCTTAGGGATCCATTTCCTAGCAATTGTCTTCTTTTTATCTTGACCCCTAGCAATTAAGCATTTATAGGCCTTTTCATTTTTCTTTTCCTTATATCCTAGGCCTTTCTTATTGAAACTTGATCTTTGGCTCCCTATGATCATATTAAGAGTGTTGGAGCCAATTGTGAATATTTCTAGGGCCTTGGTCAAATGGTCTACCTTTTCCCTTAGGACCCTATTTTCTTCAATGCATGCATCATTTACATCAAAGGGCATATAGTTATCATGTGAGCATGCATCATCATTATTAATATCAAGAAATGCTTTTTCTAATTTTTGTTCTAAGTCCTTAATTTTGTCTAGCATGCATTTGTTCTTTTTCTTAGCCCTAAATAAATACTTAGTGAGGCTAGAAATCATGGAAACTATTTTATAGGGTGAGAGATTCATTACCATAGTCTCCATGTCTTCCTCTTCTTCGGATGAGGATGGTGAAGAAGCTCCCCCTTCACTAGAGCTCTCCTCACTTGTGCTTGATCTTTCTTGTTTGGAGGAGGAAGAGTCTAGGTCGTCAAATGCCATCAAGGCAAGGTTTGTGACAAATGCGTTCTCCTCTTCTGATGATGATGATGATGATGAAGAGGGGTCATCCCATGTCCTGGCCTTTAGTGCCTTGGCCTTCCTTTTTTCTTTGGCCTTCTTATCCTCTTCCTTTTTCTTCTTGCTTCCCTTCTTCTTTTCTACTTTCTTTCTTCTCTCCTCTTTTCTCTTGTTCAAGAGGAGACAATTGTCCCTTATGTGCCCCTCTCCTTGCCAATTATAACAAATCACCTTCCCCCTTGGTCTTCTTCTCAATCATTAGATTTATTAAATTTAAAATTTCTCAAAGCACTCCTTACCTTCCTTACCATGTATGCTTCTTTCGTGTTATCCATGGAGGAAGAGGAGGATGCTTCGTCGGAGGAGGAGGAAGTCTCTATCTTCTTCTTCTTCCCCTTATTTGATACCAAGGCTACTCCTCTTGATGACTTGATACTTGATTCTTCATTTATCACTTCAAGCCTAGTTTCGTGGAGCTCCATGGTTGAGAAGAACTCCTCGAAGGTGCTCACTTCTAAATTCTTTGACATGTAGAAGGAGTCCACCATTGAGCTCCATTTCGATGACGGGGGAAAAACATCGATTGCTTTCATGAGCATGTCCCGGTTCGAAAGTCTTTCTCCTACACTTGTTAGTCCAATTAAAATTTCTTTAAACATAGAATGTAATGATGTTACCTTTTCTCCCTTTTCTAATTTGATGTTTGATAGTTGGGAGCGGAGGAGGTCTCTCCTTGCAAGCTTGGCCTCCGAGGTACCTTCATGAAGCTCTACTAGCTTCTCCCACATCTCCTTGCCACTTGCACACTCCCCTATCTGATTCATTTCTTGTTGGGGGAGTACGTTGTAAAGGTGATGTTTGGCTTTTGAGTTCGCCAAGTACTCTTTCCTTTGCCTCTTACTCCACATTGATTTCTCCTATGGCTCCCCTTCTTCATTCCTAGGCATTTCGAAACCGTTTTCCATAATTAATAGAATTTCGAAATCGGTTTCGAAAAAATACCTCCATTCTCTTTTTCCACCAAGAGAATTCTCCTTCAAACATCGGTGTATGAATGTTGGAACTGGCCATCCTTGAATTTCTTGTGTCGGCGGTTAGTCCTCGACAAGCTCCTTTGCTCTGATACCACTTGTAGGGTCGATATGTATGTGTTGGCCGGCTAGAGGGGGTGAATAGCCTAATACGTAGACGGTGGAATTTTCTCATCAATTGCTCATCTATAAATTCATTAGCGCAAGCGGAAAGTATAAACAATAAAGACAAAGCAATAACAAGAATACAAACGCTAACAAAGGATGTAACATGTTTCACGACTACGCCACTAATCCACGGTCCGGTTCGTCCATGGTGAATTACTCCGCAAGCTTTCACTATTCTCTCCTTTGCACCAAGCTAGGTGGAGGTAACCTCTTTACAAGAATTCACTCCTCTTACAAATATGATATAAATAAAACCAAGTAAGAGGATGGAAAAGCATTAGGGAACTTTGGGAGGCTTTAGAACATAAGCATTAGGCTCCCAAATCCCCACACCCTTCCTCTTTATAGAGGAAGAGGGTTTCTTCCTATTGACATAGGAGCAGTCAACTGATGTCCCTATCAGTCGACTGGTCCTGTAGCCATTGCCCAATAACGGTTGCTTTTCACGTTGGATTCCATCAAATGGTACCATCATCAGTCGACTGATCTTACCATCAGTCGACTGATGAACCTATCAGTCGAGTGCTCACGAGCTCGACGACTGCGCTGAAACCCTTACGACCCGGTCGATGATGCCTTCATCACGGTCAGGTCTCGCGATCATTGCCAATCCATGGTAGTCGACTGTTGGCACTTGAACAGGACTCGAATGCTAGTCGAGTCACAATCGACTTAAAGTAGTCAACTACCATAACATGGTAGTCGACTGATGTTGGGAAATCTCATCCGACACTTAGCCAAATGGCCAAGTTTCACCTAAGAGCACTACCCCTTCCTGGGTTACATTCGCTCACTCTCATCCCTTGGAGTCCCTCACCTTCGAAGTTATCTTCGTCCGACTACATCCCTGGGATGCGCCAAGTGCACGGCTCTGCAAAGCCATCCTTCGCATCTCGCCCTAAAGTCTACTTCCTCTATCTTCACTCAAAGCTCCTCGTCCGATGGTCCCTCGGATGCTCCAAGCACATGACTTTCGTAAAGCCATCCTTCACTAACTCAAGGACCGAGTCATGAGATGTGAAACTCACCAAGACTCCATGTGCGAATTACTAAGTCCTGCAAGACTCCAACGCATATATCAAATCCAAACATCCTAACTTAAACTCTTTTCCATGCACATCAAAACCATATCAAGGATTGATTGCACTAACAGTTACTAGGGAAGTCATCCCTAAGGGTAACCAAGGTATGTGCCTAGTGGCTAGGGTTTCAAGGAAACCTAGGGAGGTCACTAAGAAGGTTACAAGGGGAGTCACCCTTAGAGTTAACCGAGGCAAGACCCAAATGACCAAGGCTACCAAGCCTCGGAGGGTCATTAGGAGGGTATCTAGAGAGGTTATCCCTAAGGAATACCTAGTAAACCCAAAGAGCTCCAATAGGTATTGGGTGTAGGAGATTTGACGCCGCTAAAGGGGGGGGTGAATAGCGTTTTGCCCGTGCATGGATGGAATTCGTTCTCGTTCGTGTCTACAATTTTGTTAGCGCAGTGGAATATAGATAATGATAACAATAACGAAATAGACAATTACACACGAACACGAGTATGTAATGTGGTTCGGAACCGCACGGTTCCTACTCCACGGATCTAGCTCTAGTGATGCACACGCACTCACTAATGACAAAAACTCCTTCTCGACACAAGTCGGAGGTGAAGAAACCCCTTACAAGTAATATTACAACAATAAGATACAAATACAAGCAATTACAATAATAAAATACAATGCAAGTAAAGAAAACTACTTTATGATTGCCTTTGGATTGCTTGATTGCTTGGTTGCTTGAAATAACCTTGGAGACCCTGATTTTCAACAACAAATCGCTCCAAAACCCTCAAGAAACCGATGCAAATTTCCTCCATCACGAGCTCCTTTTATAGCTTCAACCTGTGCTGGAAAAAGTCGATCAGTCGACTGATTGGGACCATTAGTCGACTGATGCCACTGTTGTCGTGAGACAACGGCTAGATACACGTTGGATAAGTCTAACGGATCTACCATCAGTCGACTGATCATACCCATCAGTCGACTGATGGAGTCCTCACTCGACCAGTCGAGTCTCGACTCCATTCTGTGGCCGATTTCTCGAGCACCAGTCGACTGATGTGGGTATCGATCATTGCTCGGCTCATCGATCGATCGGCCGCCCACCTTTGGCGATCGATTGCTAGGCCATAACCCCATCGAAACCCTAGTTGACTCGATCGGTCGGCGCCACATGACACCTCAAACATGAGGTTTTAACCCAAGTATGGTTCCTCCATACTTGCTAGACCACCCTTAGCCTAGACCTAAACCTTCTAGCCACATCCATCAGCCTCACGCCTCTCGGATCCCTCCAAGTCATCCATGACTTGTTCATCCATCGCGCTAGCCTTCAGGTGCTTCCATCGGCTATGTCATGCTAACGGTGTCTACACCGCCAAGGCACATTGGACTTACGCCGCCAAGACTCCTCTTGGACTTTACGCGGCCAACCATTGGACTTTACGCAGTCAATATCAAACCCCTTGGACTTCTCATGCCAATACTCAAACTTGGACTTTCCCTTGCCAACCCATGTTGGACTTCTCAAATGCCAAGACCATGCTTGGACTTTTCCTTGCCAACCCATGTTGGACTTTCCATTGCCATGACCCATGCTTGGACTTTACATGCCAAGTACCCAAGACTTGGACTTTCCCATGACAATTACATTGTCATATATTTTTGTCGAACATCAAAACATCACTCGAGTCAAACTCGAGTCCTGGTCAATCGTGACCTGGGCCGATTGCACCAACAATCTCCCCCTTTTAGATGTTTGACAAAAACCAAACAAAACATTGAGTTAGAACACTAACTCAAATCCCTTACCAATTATTCCAAATTGGTAAACTTAAACATTCTCCAAATGTTCTCCCCCAAACATTCTCCCCCTTTTTGACTAACATCAAAAAGATTATCTCCAAGGAGGTCAAAGTCTCATGTCCCAATGAGATCTTACAATCTCCCCCATGGTCTAAAAATATCTAGGATGCCTACCATCTTCCTAGTGATAAGTCTCATATCACTCAAGAGAGGCAATCCTATACACTCTCCCAATTTCCAAATTGGGTTTCTCAAACATCCCATCAATTTTCCTAATTGATAATATTCTCCCAATAACTTCTCCCCTTCAAGAGGAGAAGCACATCCATCATCCCAAGATGGATAACTCCCCCTAAAGGCTTGCTCCCCCATGACCATTGCACCAACAATGTCCTTGGGAAGTCCCTAAGCCAATAGGAACTCTAAACCATCAAAATTAAGGTTAGAAATTCAACATTGAACTTTCCAACACCTTAACATTGATACAAACCCTAAACACCTCTCCTAATCCATATCCAATGGATTTTCACCCTTCATCATGCTTCCCAAAGCATATCCTAGGGTTAGGAGTGGTTAGGGACCTTAACCGCAGCTGAAATCAAGTTAAACAACCTTGGTTATCCCGAAATCAGGCAATCAGTCGAGTGATTCAGAAATCGATCATTGGCACCTCCATCGATCATTGCCACCAATAGCGATCGTGATACTTAATTCGAATTTCAATTATCAAAGTTGAATTTTAGAAAATCATAAATAATTAGACGTATATCAAAAAATCATGAAATTTGGTACGTATAATACCTATGATCAATACAATGGGTGAAAAATATTTGAAAATTATTTTACCCATAAAATAAAGAGTTTGATACAAAACTCAAAACCATTGAAATTTTCAATGTTTTGGCCCTATCTTGTATCAACTCTATCAATGATGATTGCTATCAAAAGATAGACTTCATCAAGGTTTTTCAAAATGATTTTAAAACATTTTCAAAACCTTATTTTGGATCATATTCCTTGGGCTCTATGTACATGACTTGTACACAAGCTTTCCCAATGATCCACTAATGAAATTCGATGAGTTTTAGTTCATCTAGATGCAAAACTATGCACCTTGAACTCAACTCATATCCTAGCATCTCACATGTATCTAGGGTGTATAAATACACATACATGTCAATTGGATGTGAGATGTGAGTTTTGTTCTCCCTAATCTAGGGTTTCATGCATTTTCCTAAGGCAACTCTACTTGATTCCCTTATAAATGGGACTCCAAGTCATGCCATTGTCCTTAAATCAATTTCAATCAAAATTTTCTTAAATGCATGAATGATTATGACATTAATGATGATATAGATAAACACATGCTCATAATCATGATGTCATGACATAAGATGAAATCCAAAAACACATGACATTAATCCTTAATCCTAAGCATAATCATGACATATAAAATGATAGAAATAAATATGTTGTCATGTCATGACATATGACAATCAAAGCATGACATATAAAATATATAGGTATAAGAATACCTAAATTTTTAATATTAGTTGCCATTTGTTGGGATTACGTTCATTTTGCCATATTACTACTTTTCTTTCAAATGTGCCAAAAACCCAAAATGGCACACCAACCTCTAAACCTAAATTGTGCCAATTTGATCATTTTATCAAACTTCTCAAATAATATTGGCACATCCTAAAATCTTTTAGGATTAAAATCAAAACACATTCCCAAGGTAACCATAACCTTGAAAATGACCTAAAGTGCCACCTTTATCATGGTTGAGTTAACTACCCATCCAATCAAGGTTGGCACACCCTAAACCCACCTAGCGTGAATCAATCACGCTCTTAGGGACCCAAAATCTATTTGAGCTCCTAGGGTTAATTAGGTATTCCTTAGGGATAACCTCCCTAGATACCTTCCTAATGACTCTCCTAGGCTTGTTAGCCTTGGTCATTTGGGTCTTACCTAGGTTGACTCTAGGGGTAACTCCCCTTGCAACCTTCTTAGTGACCATCCTAGGTTTCCTAGAAACCCTAGCCACAAGGCACAACCTTTCGTCAACCTTAGGGATGACTACCCTATTGACCTTGGTCTTCTTAGACCTAGTTTGTGTTCCATAGTCAAATGGAACACTATGATAAGTCACTTTAGGCTTAGGTTTGTGACCCAAACCTTGCTTGCCCTTGGTTGACTTTTGACTCTTAGGTCCTTGGTGTTGACTTTGACTTTTGGAACTTTGACTTTGACCATTAGACCCTTTAAATTGATTTTGTATCTTATTTAGGGTCTTTTCAAGTTTTTCAAGCCTTGGCCTCAAGACTTGATTTTCCTTTTCTAATTGCTCAATTTTAGAATTTTGATTTAAATCTTGGACATTGGACTTCCTAGGCATATGCCTAGTCCATTTAGGGTTTAGACCTAGGTGCTCTTGCACCTTTCTAATTGTCTCCCTAGGTAAAATTGATCTTGAGTTATTTGACCTAGGTTTGTCCTTAAATAAGTTGTTTTTAGGGACATTAGTCTCAAATTTCTCCCTATTTCCTACATGGACTCTCTTAGCTCCTAAGCAAAAATATTTATTCCTATTAGCATGATTTTCATAAATTGCAAGAGAATTAAAGTTCCTAGCATGCTTTTTAGCATTTAAATTAGAAGATGCATTACTAAAATGTACCTTAGGGTTGACCTTAGCTCCCCCTACTTGTGATGCTTCTTCTTGGGTCTTTTTGCTCCCCCTAGGACATTGATTCCTATAATGTCCTTTTGAATTGCACTTGAAGCATATGATGTGTTCCTTGCCTTTAGGTGTTGGGGAACCAGCATCCTTGACTTTTGGTGCCGGTGGAGCTTTCCTAATCTTCTTTGGGCACTTGCTTTTATAGTGCCCAAATTCCCTACACTCAAAACACATAATATTATTTTTATTTGAAATTAGAATGTTTGAGTTACCTAGGTTAATGGAGATCGGAATTGGATTTTGGGCTTCTTCATCTTGACCGGATGTCGAAGCTTCTTCATGATGCTCCGGTGTTGAGGAAACTCTAATCTCCTCCTCAATCCTAGAAGTGGATGCTTCTTCCACTTCCTCCACCAACCCGGAAATTGACTCCCTATCAACTTCCGATTCTACTTCCTCTTCCTCCTTGGATGTTGATGATTTCTCAACCTCCAAGTCCTCACTTCCTTGTGAGGATGATGCATTAGCCTCTTCGGTCTCTTCCTCTTGGACCGTTGATGGGCTTTCATGGAGCTTGGCCAAATCGCTCCATAGCTCCTTGGCATCCACATAGTCACCTAGGCTACACAAGAGGTCATTAGGAATTAAATCAAAAATGAATTTGATTACCTTCTTGTTTTTCTCGAAGGCTTGGAGTTGATCTTCACTCCACTTCTTCTTCTTGAGGAACCCTCCCTTTGGTCCTATTGGATAGCTAAAACCCTCCATCAAGATAGACCATTCTTCGAAGTCCCTCATCATTAGGAAGTCTTCAATTCTTGACTTCCATTGCTTAAACCCTTCTTGTCCATAGAAGGTATAGGGGATAGGTGTGTTGATATCCCATCCCAAATGTCCTTGGATTTCCATCTTTTCCTCTAGGGTCTTGACTCCGGGTTGTTAATCCGTAGAAGAGCCCCAGGCTCTGATACCAATTGTAGGAGATTTGACGCCGCTAGAGGGGGGTGAATAGCGTTTTGCCCGTGCGTGGATGGAATTCATTCTCGTTCGTGTCTACAATTTCGTTAGCACAGCGGAATATAGATAATGATAACAATAACGAAATAGATAATTACACACGAACACAAGTATGTAACGTGGTTCGGAACCGCACGGTTCCTACTCCACTCCACCTGAGCTCTAGTGATGCACACACACTCACTAATCACAAAAACTCCTTCTCGACACAAGTCGGAGGTGGAGAAACCCCTTACAAGTAATCTTACAACAATAAGATACAAATACAAGCAATTACAATAATGAAATACAATGCAAGTAAAGAAAACTACTTTACGATTGCCTTTGGATTGCTTGATTGCTTGGTTGCTTGAAATCACCTTGGAGACCCTGATTTGCAACAACAAATCGCTCCAAAACCCTCAAGAAACCGATGCCAATTTCCTCCATCACGAGCTCCTTTTATAGCTTCAACCTGTGCTGGAAAAAGTCGATCAGTCGACTGATCGGGACCATCAGTCGACTGATGCCACTGTTGTCGTGAGACAACGGCTAGATCCACGTTGGATAAGTCCAACGGATCTACCATCAGTCGACTGATCATACCCATCAGTCGACTGATGGAGTCCTCACTCGACCAGTCGAGTCTCGACTCCATTTTGTGGCTGATTTCTCGAGCACCAGTCGACTGATATGGGTATCAGTCGACTACTCGAGCTATCAGTTGACTGCCCACCTCTGGCAGTCGACTGCTAGGCCATAACCCGCAGTCAAACCCTAGTTGACTCGGTCCAGTCGACTGCCACATGACACCAGTCGACTGGCACACCTCAAACATGAGGTTTTAACCCAAGTATGGTTCCCCCATACTTGCTAGACCACCCTTAGCCTAGACCTAAACCTTCTAGCCACCTCCATCAGCCTCACGCCTCTCGGATCCCTCCAAGTCATCCATGACTTGTTCATCCATCGCGCTAGCCTTCAGGTGCTTCCATCGGCTATGTCATGCAAATGGTGTCTACACCGCCAAGGCACATTGGACTTACGCCGCCAAGACTCCGCTTGGACTTTACGCCGCCAACCATTGGACTTATGCTGCCAAGACTCCCGCTTGGACTTTACGCAGCCAATATCAAACCCCTTGGACTTCTCATGCCAAGACTCAAACATAGACTTTCCCTTGCCAACCCATGTTGGACTTCTCAAATGCCAAGACCATGTTGGACTTCTTAAATGCCAAGACCACTAGATCTCTCCTTTGCACAAAGCTAGGAGGAGGTAACCTCTTTACAACAACACTCCTCTTACAAATATAATGAAAATAAGCTTGGGTAAGAGGATGGAAAGCTTTAGGGAACTTTGGGAGAGTATTAGAGTATAAGCATTTTCCTCCCAAAGCCTTACCCCCTTCCTTTTTATAGAGGAAGAGGTTTTCTTCCCGTTGACACAGGATCAGTCGACTGATGGCACCCATCAGTCGGTGTCAGATTGCCCAATAACGGCCGCTTTCCCGTTGGATACTATCCAGCGATCGCATCGATCGGTGATGGCACCCATCGATCGGCCCGATATCAACCAGTCGAGTCCTCAACGAGGTCGACTCCATTCTGCGCCCGTGCACAATGACATCGATCATTGTCATCCTCGGTCGGTTCACATCATCGCCGCCCATCGGCGATCGGTGATCCACTTGATTCAGCCACATTAGACCAGTCGATCAAACCATCGACTCAAAGCAGTCGACTTCCATGACATGGCAGTCGACTGGTGTCGGGAAAACTCATCCGACACTTGGCCAAATGGCCAAGTTTCACCTAAGAGCTACCCTTCCCAGGTTACACTCGCTCACTCTCATCCCTCGGAGTCCCTCGCCTTCGAAGTTCTCTTCGTTCGCGGCCACGTCCCTCGGCAACATCAGACGCACGAATCTGCAATGCTCCTTCACGTCTCTTGCCTCGAAGTCTACTTCCTCCGGCTTCACTCTAAGCTCCTCGTCCGGCGGTCCCTCGGATACTCCAAGCGCACGGCTTCCGCAAAGCTATCCTTCACCGACTCAAGGAACGAGTCATGAGATGTGAAACTCGCCATGGCTCCATGTGCGAATTACTAAGTCCTGCACGACTTCAACGCACATATCAAATCAACATATCAAACTAACTTAAACCCTTTGCTACACCATCAAAACCATATCACGGCAAGAGATTGCCCTAACAGTCTTGCTTGGTGGGAAGTATTTGTTCAAAAACTACTGCTCGCATTGCTCCCATGTAGTGATGTTTCCCGAAGGTAGGGAGTGAAATCATGCCTTAGCCTTATCCCATAATGAGAACAAGAATAGACTCAGGCAGATCGCGTCGGCAGGGACTGCGTTCATCTTCATTGTCGAGCAAAATTCTAAAAATGCCTGAAGGTGCTGGTTCGGGTCTTCACTTGCAACTCCTCCAAATTGACTCTGCTGGACCATATGTATAAGTGTTGGTTTAAGTTCAAAGTTGTTCACTGAAATAGATGGTCTAGCTATACTCGGCCTAAATCCTCTAGCGCTAGGAGCTGCGTAATCCTGTAGAGGTCGGCTGCCTATATTTACTTCGGATGCCACTTGATCCTCCATCCTTTTCTGTTCTACTTTCCGGTGATGAAAGGTTCGTTCGATTTCTACGTCGATCGGAATTAGGCCTTTCGATCCTAAGCGTCTTAGCATACAAAGAACTGAGCCACAAAAATTAAGAGTGCTACCTAATTCTAAGTGTTGAGATGTATACAGAAAAGTCTATCTTTTGTATGAACCTCTTTATTTTTGAAATAAGAATCACATGATCATTATTTACATATTTATGGTTATGCAAATTGTCTAATACATTACATTGTAGATAACATGGTGTGTGGTGTCACATGGGAGATCATGTTATCGGCTCATTGTAAAGTATAAGTAAAGGCTCACAACCGAGATGGCTTTGGGCAAACCATTGGAATGGTTGTAGTGTGATTTGGTATTGGTTTATCTTGACCATAGAATCACACTAGTGCACTTTGTGTGTATTGAGCAGGACCGACTTATAGGTGATTCGATTTGTTGCTGACTACATAATCGAATCGGACCTCAGATATTATATTTCACATGCTCTTAATCCCGATATAATAACGGGCACATATACTTAGTATTCATTTCTTTGATTTACCAATGGGCAAGATTTATAGATTAAATCGATAGGCTCGGTAAGTTGGGAAATGATATTATTTATATGGTGTGTCATTGATTATAGGAGGAAACCATCCTATAAATTAGGATGATGATGTCCCCTTCAGGAGCTCATAAGGTTCATCATGTAAACCCTGCAGGTGGACTTGGTCCGACATGATGAAAAGGTTGAGTGGTACTACTCATGGAGTTAGATGTGGATTAATTAATGGTCAGTAAATTAATTAATCGATGGACATTCGAGATCTTAAACACGGGGAGAAAATGCACAAATAATATATGGAGCCCATATTATCTTATGGGGGTTTGTGAGGTAGATCAATGATAATCCTTTAGTGGATTGGATTATCATTAATGGATCGGACTTTATGTGGGCTTGATCCATGGGTGGCCAAGATCCAACTCCTCCTCATGGTCCCTATTGTAGCCTATTAACACCTCATGAAGCTTAGATCCAATGGATAAAAACAAAACTCTAGATCCAAAGGTAGAGATTAAATCTCTAGATCCGACGGTTGAGATTAAATCTCTAGATCCGATGGTTGAGATTAAATCCCTAGAACCAATGGTGGAGATTAAAACAAGGCTTGAGCCCAACTCTATAAATAGAGCATTAAGGTGGGCGGCAAGGCTGAATGGATTGAGGGGATTTGTGTTTGTCCCTTGGGCGGCAACCAATCCTATTTAGATTAGGATTGGGAGTGGGCAGCTAGGGTTAGGTTTTTGGTGTTGGGGTGGGCTCTTCTTCTTCTTCCTCTTCCTAAGGTTTGGCCGGCACCTATTCATCTTCCCTCTACCTTGGTCGGAGCTCAACCTATTCTTCTTCCCTTCATCCTTGGTTGGAAATTAGAAGAGCTAAGTTTAGGATTTGGGCGGCAACAAGGAGAAGGATTGCTTTCCTTTCTCTTCTCCAAGTGTTGGTTGGCGCCCATGCCCTCATTGTTTCTCTTTTGGCCAGTTCCTATACTCCATGTTCTCTTCCTTGGCCGGCGACAACATCGAGTCTATTAACTTGGTGGCCGGTTCTAGATAGGAAGAAGAGTTTTGTTTGATGATCTTCCTTTGTTCGGAGTGAACAAGGAAAGGAAGATTGGTGATCTAGGACACTTCGACTTTTGGAAGATCGTCGCCCACACGACGTCCAAAAGGAGGAAGGACATACAATAGAAGATCAAGAGGTATAACAAGAGGTATAATCTTGTTTATTTTGATTAGTGTTCTTTTGTATTATGTTTATAATTGCTTTTCAATTATATGCATGTTTTATGTGGATGTTTACTTTATGTATGTGGCTAAATAATACTTGGATCCCGAACATAAACTACGAATATCCTACTATTATCCGACATATATAATATATGAAAAATGCATATGAGTAACTGAATCCTTAAACACACAAAACAGGAAACCTTGCTCTGATACTCATGTTTTTATTTTTTGGCTTTACCCAAAAGGCCTCTTACCAATGGAGATATCTTTTCATCTTATAAGCACATGATCTTTTCCATGCCATACCAATGTGGGACATTGATTGTATTCCCAATACTGCAACACTAAGAAGCAGGAAATAAAACAATCTAGCTAATAAAATCTAAGATGCAATAAGGAAATAGAAACCTACTGTTAAAAGAAAATGAAAATAAAAAACAAAATCTAAATATGGAAAATTTAGAACTAAAGTAAATAAGGCAAACTAAAAAGAAAATGAAGCAAGTAAATAAATCTAATCCTAAATCTGATCCAATTTTCCACTGTTTGATTTGATATCGAATCGATCAGTCCCCGATAATGGCGCCAAAAACATGATGCATGCGAACACGACCTCAAATATCACGATGGAGGTCGTCGAGGACTCGAAGCGTGCGCTCACGCTCAACGCCCGCAAGTGCACGAATGTCGTCAAGTAATAAAAGATTATCGATCCCACAGGGACTGGGATTCGAATTTCGATATGTTCAGTGGTTGAAATTGTTCGGAAGTAAAATCTAAAAGGTTTCAATTGTGAGGGTTATCGGTGGACTAAACTCTAATATGGTGTCACACGGAGGAAGAAAGGAGCATGCCGAGATCTTTAAAAGGGATTCTAGGACTTCAGTTTCACTTGTGTGTCACAAAATATGTTGTCAACTGGCCGTTGTCTAAACGTCTAGCTATGGTTTTAAGGAAGGGACATCATACACTCTCCCGATGAGCCACAACATCTACCGGGATCTATCTCTATCTTACAAGGACGGGATAGACAGTACGAGGATGCCAAATCAATCCTTATGAGGAACCGTTTCCGGTTCGATCGCATCCTTCTACCCACGGTTACAGGAGATCAGGTCTACCCATAGGTTCCTTGTATAAAATCTCCTAAATATTAGCTATGAGGGTTGTCACCCCTCGTATCGCCTAAGTACAGCAGGTAGAAAACCAAATACATATAGATATGGGTATAAACAATTTCAAATTGCAAATTCAAACTTAAAAAATAGAATTTAATTTGAACCAACATGTCATGCGCACAGAAGCTACTCCCTAATCCTAGAATCGAAGGAACTATTACATATATAAAAGAGGAGAATCATAAGGCATGTACATGTTCGAATATATCAGAAATAAAATGCAAGAACAAGAAATTACAATGCCTATGTGTCCTTCTCTCCGGCGTTGAAGTGCAGAACGTGGACCTCCGGCGGCGTTCTTTCTCCCCGTTGCGAGTTCCCGAAGCTTTTTAGGGCTTCGGTGTGCCATCTCAACCGTCGTGCCCCCCCTAGGGTTTGGGTGGAGCCATCCTTATATAGATATCACATCGGATCGTTGTGAAATCCGAAAAAACCCTAGCTGCATCAATCTACTGGGCCGCTACACAGCCGTGTGTTTCCACATGACCAGGCTGTGTGCGACCCTAGGGTGGCTGATCTCGCCCATTGGACACGACCGTGTGTAGCCACACGCCCTGTCCGTATCCCATTCTATGTCTAGCTGCAAAATTGCCTTTTTTTTTGCTCTGAAAGTCTGCCTTTTTTTCCCTAAAATGTTATCCTACACGCAAAAGTACAAAGAGTAGACCTCTGAACCAGAAAATAGGAAATGCGTGCAAAAAAGAGTGACATGTGCATGAAACTAACATAAAACGTAATGAGATGTGAGCGAAAACTACGCCTAAAACCCTATATATTTCGCTCACATCATAGAACTCAATCCTTGGAGTAGGAACCATTCGATCCCGAACCACGTTATATTTTGTGTTGTGGTTGTGCTTGTGTTTATTTTCATTGTATTTTTTTTATTTCCACTGTGTATTAACGTTTTGTAGCAAGCACGATCGAATTCCTCCATCGACAAGCCAAAGCGCTATTCACCCCCCCTCTAGTGGTCACCGAGATCCCCTACAATTGGTATCAGAGCTCGGGGCTCTTCTACGGACTAACCGCTGGGAGTAAAAGATGCTAGAGGGTGAAGAGGAAGAAGATGGATTTTGAAGAACAATTGGGTTGCGACATCAACACCCCAATTCCATACACCTTCTATAGACAAGAAGGTTTTGAGCAATAGAGGGCACGAATGGAAAACTTCTTTATGATGGACTTCGAAGATTGGATGATCCTAGTGAAGGGATTTAAATTTTCAAGAGGTCCAAATGGTGGATACCTCAAGAAGAAGAGATGGACCGAAGAGCAAGTCCAAGCCTTCGAGAGAAACAATAAGGTAATGCAATTGATATTAAATTCATTGCCTAACGATATTGTTTCTAGGTTAGGTGAATGTCAAGATGCCAAGGAGCTATGGGAAAAATTGGCCAAGCTCCATGAAGAACCATCCATGGCTCAAGTAGAGAGAGAGAGCCTAAAGAAGAAGCTTCATCATCCTCACAAGAAAGTGAGAATTCAGAGGTTGATAGAGAATCGACATGCGGAGAAGAAGCCTCCACCTCTAGGATTGAGGGGGAGGAGATTAGATCTCTGGGTCAAGGACAAGAGCATGAAGAGCCATCTACTTCGGGGAGAAGTGATGTACAAGCTCAAGAGACCCTCACCACCACCCTAGGTAATTCAAACACTTCAATTCAAAATAAAATCCATATTATATGTTTTGAGCGTAGGGAGTATGGGCATTACAAGAGTAAATTCCCTAAGAAAATTAAGAAGACTCCTTCGGCACCAAAAGTCAATGAAAAAGTCAAGGATACCAGTGTCCCCACCAAGAAAAGCAAGGAGCAAGTGATTTGCTTCATATGTCGACAACCGGGTCATTATCGGAGTCAATGCCCAAAGGGGGAGAAGAAGACTAAAAAGGGAGCATCACAAGTAGGGGGAGCCTCTAAGGCATACCCTAAGGTATATCTAAATAATGCTCATTCTTTAAATCATAGGCAAAAGCATGCCTGAAATAATGTTAGCAATCTTGCTATTTATCACAAAGAGAATGCTAGAAATAGGGAGTATTGTCAAGGAGCTAAAAATGTCCACATTAGGAAGAAGGAGAAATTTGGGACTAATATCCCTAAAACTATTTTACCTAAGGAAAGCATTAAGAAGATAGAGAACCACCTAGGCTTTAACTCCAAGAAATCTAGACATATGCCTAGGAATGACCAATATAATCAACGACACAATGGGCCCAAAAAATAGAAAAATTAGAGGTGGAGAACCCAGCCATGAGGTCAAGGCTTGAGAAACTAGAAAAGACCCTTAGAATTATGCAAAATCAAATTAAATGGTCAAATGTCAAACTCTAGGATTTAGAAGTCAAAACCTAGGGTTTAGGAAGCAAGAGTCAACCAAGGGCAAGCCTAAGCCCAAAAAGACCTATCACAATGTTCCATTTGATTATGGAACTCAAACTAGGTCTAGGAAGACCAAGGTTACTGTAGGGTCGATATATATGTGTTGGCCAACTAGAGGGGGGTGAATAGCCTAATACGTAGACGGTGGAATTTTCTCGTCGATTGATAGTCTACAAATTCGTTAGCGCAAGTGGAAAGTATAAACAATAAAGACCAAGCAATAACAAGAATACAAATACTAACAAAGGATGTAACGTGGTTCACAGCTATGCCGCTAATCCACAGTCTGATTCGTCCATGGTGAATCACTCTGTAAGCTTCCACTATTCTCTCCTTTGCACCAAGCTAGGTGGAGGTAACCTCTTTACAAGAATTCACTCCTCTTACAAATATGATGTAAATAAAACCAAGTAAGAGGATGGAAAAGCTTTAGGGCACTTTGGGAGACTTTAGAGCATAAGCATTAGGCTCCCAAAGCCCCACACCCTTCCCCTTTATAGAGGAAGAGGGTTTCTTCCCGTTGACACAGGAGCAGTCGAATGATGTCCCTATAAGTCGACTGGTCATGTAGTCGTTGTCCAATAACGGCTACTTTCCACATTGGATTCCATCCAATGGTACCATCATCAGTCGACTGATCTTACCATCAGTCGACTGATGGACCTATCAGTCGAGTGCTCACGAGCTCGACTTACTTCTGTGCCCGAAACCCTTGCGACCAGTCGACTGATGCCTTCATTAGTCGACTGGTGGTCTCACAGTCGACTGCCAATCCATGGCAGTTGACTGTTGGCACTTGAACTGGACTCGAACACTAGTCGAGTCACAGTCGACTTAGAGTAGTCAACTATCATAACATGGTAGTCGACTAATGTCGGGAAATCTCATCCGACACTTAGCCAAATGGCCAAGTTTCACCTAAGAGCACTATCCCTTCCCGGATTACATTCGCTCACTCTCATCCCTTGGAGTCCCTCGCCTTCGAAGTTATCTTTGTCCGGCTACGTCCCTCGGATGCGCCAAGTGCACAACTCTGCAGCGTCATCCTTCGCGTCTCGCCCTAAAGTCTACTTCCTCTGGCTTCACTCCAAGCTCCTCGTCTGGTGGTCCCTCGGATGCTCCAAGCGCATGTCTTCTTCAAAGACTCCTTCACCGACTCAAGGACCGAGTCATGAGATGTGAAACTCACCAAGGCTCCATGTGCGAATTACTAAGTCCTGCAAGACTCCAACGCACATATCAACCCTTTGCGCCACACATCAAAACCATATCAAGGATTGATTGCACTAACAATCTCCCCCTTTTTGATGTGTGACAATTCATTTAAGTTAGGTAAAACATTTGATAAAAATATTAAGGTAAGAAAGCATGTAAATAACATGATTAGCAACTCTCCCCCTTAATACATGAAACTTTCCCAAAATACAATTCCCCCTTACTTAAACATGTATATTTCTCCCTCTTTGACACCATAAAAAATGTTAAACAAAGTTTATATAAGTATAACATCAAGTTTAGAGGGAAAAAAAAGCTAAAACATGTCTTAAAATCGTACACAAAAGATTATTGGGCATGTTATCAGACAATCAGTCAACTGATTTAGACTACCCGATCATTTTTCAAGTTTTTCATATTTTTAAGGTGGATTTCAGAAATGCATTAGAAAATCTATAAAATTTGAAAAATCATGAAATTTGGAGAACACATTTATTTTAAGGTCGTTTAGCAGTAAAAAATAGTTCTCCATGAAAAATCATTATATTTTCCAAGATTTGCCAAAAATCCAAAAGTTTCAAAAACAACTAGGTTTTTGATCAAGTTAGTATCAATATTAACACCTAGTTTTGATTTCAATTGTTTCAGAACATGAACACACAGATTTTTAAGTAAGAAATTGTTTTGAAAATATATGAAATATCTAATCATGATCTTTGGGCAATATGTATATGAATTAAACATAAGCCTTCCCCATGATTGGTCTATTATTGCTATTTTGATACCTTAAATGACTATCTAAATGCCATAGGCATTAGTAAACATTTGTATCATCCTAACATCTCACTCATGCTAAGTTTTAAATCAAGGTAGCCTATGGTGAGTGTGAGATGTATCCTAAAGGTATTTGTATATACTTAACCATTATTTTCATGCAATTTTATACAAGGTTAAGTATCATCCTAACATACCACATGATCATAAAGATATATATGAATTAATTTTATATTATGATCATGAAACAAATATATTCATCAAATTGTAATCATGCATTAGGTATGAAACATGATAATAAGTCAAATATCACCTAAAACATGATTTAAACCTTAGTGCCCATGATTATCTATCAAATATCAAGATCATAAATCATGATTGCAAACATATATAACAATTACATTAACTATCACGATTTAAGCATTATTATTAATTTATGGGCACATTATCATCACCCAACACTATGCTAAAAATGTATAGGGCATGAGTATCACATCACCCTAAGTGTTGAGCATGATCTAAACTATTTAAGGGTGCATTATCATCACCCAACACTATTTCAAAAATTTGTCCCGCCATCCTAAGTCAACCAAAATATGATATAGATAAATTCCATATGGTTGACTATCCTAGGGTTTTCCTAACCCTTTAGGATGGATTTAGGAACCCAAAATATGTTCTTTCCTATGGGGTTCACTAAATACTCCTTAGGGATCCATTTCCTAGCAATTGTCTTCTTTTTATCTTGACCCCTAGCAATTAAGCATTTATAGGCCTTTTCATTTTTCTTTTCCTTATATCCTAGGCCTTTCTTATTGAAACTTGCTCTTTGGCTCCCTATGATCATATTAAGAGTGTTGGAGCCAATTGTGAATTTTTTTAGGGCCTTGGTCAAATGGTCTACCTTTTCCCTTAGGACCCTATTTTCTTCAATGCATGCATCATTTACATCAAAGGGCATATAGTTATCATGTGAGCATGCATCATTATTATTAATATCAAGAAATGCTTTTTCTAATTTTTGTTCTAAGTCCTTAATTTTGTCTAGCATGCATTTGTTCTTTTTCTTAGCCCTAAATAAATACTTAGTGAGGCTAGAAATCATGGAAACTATTTTATAGGGTGAGAGATTCATTACCATTGTCTCCATGTCTTCCTCTTCTTCGGATGAGGATGGTGAAGAAGCTCCCCCTTCACTAGAGCTCTCCTCACTTGTGCTTGATCTTTCTTGTTTGGAGGAGGAGGAGTCTAGGTCGTCAAATGCCATCAAGGCATGGTTTGTGACAAATGCGTTCTCCTCTTCTGATGATGATGATGATGATGAAGAGGGGTCATCCCATGTCCTTGCCTTTAGTGCCTTGGCCTTCCTTTTTTCTTTGGCCTTCTTCTCCTCTTCCTTTTTCTTCTTGCTTCCCTTCTTTTCTACTTTCTTTCTTCTCTCCTCTTGTCTCTTTTTCAAGAGGAGACAATTGTCCCTTATGTGCCCCTCTCCTTGGCAATTATAACAAATCACCTTCCCCCTTGGTCTTCTTCTCCTATCATTAGATTTATTAAATTTAAAATTTCTCAAAGCACTCCTTACCTTCCTTACCATGTATGCTTCTTTCGTGTTATCCATGGAGGAAGAGGAGGATGCTTCGTCGGAGGAGGAGGAAGTCTCTATCTTCTTCTTCTTCCCCTTATTTGATACCAAGGCTACTCCTCTTGATGACTTGATACTTGATTCTTCATTTATCACTTCAAGCCTAGTTTCGTGGAGCTCCATGGTTGAGAAGAACTCCTCCAAGGTGCTCACTTCTAAATTCTTTGACATGTAGAAGGAGTCCACCATTGAGCTCCATTTCGATGACGGGGGAAAAGCATCGATTGCTTTCATGAGCATGTCCCGGTTCGAAAGTCTTTCTCCTAAACTTGTTAGTCCAATTAAAATTTCTTTAAACATAGAATGTAATGATGTTACCTTTTCTCCCTTTTCTAATTTGATGTTTGATAGTTGGGAGCGGAGGAGGTCTCTCCTTGCAAGCTTGGCCTCCGAGGTACCTTCATGAAGCTCTACTAGCTTCTCCCACATCTCCTTGGCACTTGCACACTCCCCTATCTGATTCATTTCTTGTTGGGGGAGTACGTTGTAAAGGTGATGTTTGGCTTTTGAGTTCGCCAAGTACTCTTTCCTTTGCCTCTTACTCCACATTGATTTCTCATATGGCTCTCCTTCTTCATTCCTAGGCATTTCGAAACCGTTTTCCATAATTAATAGAATTTCTAAATCGGTTTCGAAAAAATACCTCCATTCTCTTTTTCCACCAAGAGAATTCTCCTTCAAACATCGGTGTATGAATGTTGGAGCTGGCCATCCTTGAATTTCTTGTGTCGGCGGTTAGTCCTCGACAAGCTCCTTGGCTCTGATACTACTTGTAGGGTCGATATGTATGTGTTGGCCGGCTAGAGGGGGGTGAATAGCCAAATACGTAGACGATGGAATTTTCTCATCAATTGCTCATATATAAATTCATTAGTGCAAGCGGAAAGTATAAACAATAAAGACAAAGCAATAACAAGAATACAAACGCTAACAAAGGATGTAACGTGTTTCACGACTACGACACTAATCCACGGTCCGATTCGTCCATGGTGAATTACTCCGCAAGCTTTCACTATTCTCTCCTTTGCACCAAGCTAGGTGGAGGTAACCTCTTTACAAGAATTCACTCCTCTTACAAATATGATATAAATAAAACCAAGTAAGAGGATGGAAAAGCATTAGGGAACTTTGGGAGGCTTTAGAACATAAGCATTAGGCTCCCAAATCCCCACACCCTTCCTCTTTATAGAGGAAGAGGGTTTCTTCCTATTGACATAGGAAGCGATCAGCGATGTCCCTATCGATCGGCCGGTCTGTAACACCAAAATAACAGTTGCTTTTCACGTTGGATTCCATCAAATGGTACCATCATCAGTCGACTGATGAACCTATCAGTCGAGTGCTCGCAAGCTCGACTCGCTTCTGTGCCTGAAACCCTTACGACCAGTCGATTGATGCCTTCATCAGTCGACTGGTGGTCTCTCAGTCGACTGCCAATCCATGGTAGTCGACTGTTGGCACTTGAACAGGACTCGAATGCTAGTCGAGTCACAGTCGACTTAAAGTAGTCAACTACCATAACATGTTAGTCGACTGATGTTGGGAAATCTCATCCGACACTTAGCCAAATGGCCAAGTTTCACCTAAGAGCACTACCCCTTCCTGGGTTACATTTGCTCACTCTCATCCCTTGGAGTCCCTCACCTTCGAAGTTATCTTCGTCCGACTACATCCCTGGGATGCGCCAAGTGCACGGCTCTGCAGCGCCATCCTTCGCATCTCGCCCTAAAGTCTACTTCCTCTAGCTTCACTCCAAGCTCCTCGTCCGATGGTCCCTCGGATGCTCCTAGCGCACGACTTTCGTAAAGCCATCCTTCACTGACTCAAGGACCGAGTCATGAGATGTGAAACTCACCAAGGCTCCATGTGCGAATTACTAAGTCCTGCAAGACTCCAACGCATATATCAAATCCAAACATCCTAACTTAAACTCTTTTCCATGCACATCAAAACCATATCAAGGATTGATTGCACTAACAGTTACTAGGGAAGTCATCCCTAAGGGTAACCAAGGTATGTGCCTAGTGGCTAGGGTTTCAAGGAAACCTAGGGAGGTCACCAAGAAGGTTACAAGGGGAGTCACCCTTAGAGTTAACCGAGGCAAGACCCAAATGACCAAGGCTACCAAGCCTCGGAGGGTCATTAGGAGGGTATCTAGAGAGGTTATCCCTAAGGAATACCTAGTAAACCCAAAGAGCTCCAATAGTATTGGGTGTAGGAGATTTGACGCCGCTAGAGGGGGGGTGAATAGTGTTTTGCCCGTGCGTGGATGGAATTCGTTCTCGTTCGTGTCTACAATTTCGTTAGCGCAGCGGAATATAGATAATGATAACAATAAAGAAATAGACAATTACACACGAACACGAGTATGTAACGTGGTTCGGAACCGCACGGTTCCTACTCCACGGATCGAGCTCTAGTGATGCACATGCACTCACTAATCATAAAAACTCCTTCTCGACACAAGTCGGAGGTGAAGAAACCCCTTACAAGTAATCTTACAACAATAAGATACAAATACAAGAAATTACAATAATAAAATACAATGCAAGTAAAGAAAACTACTTTATGATTGCCTTTGGATTGCTTGATTGCTTGGTTGCTTGTAATAACCTTGGAGACCCTGATTTTCAACAACAAATCGCTCCAAAACCCTCAAGAAACCGATGCAAATTTCCTCCATCACGAGCTCCTTTTATAGCTTCAACCTGTGCTGGAAAAAGCCTATCAGTCGACTGATTGGGACCATTAGTCGACTGATGCCACTGTTGTCGTGAGACAACGGCTAGATACACGTTGGATAAGTCTAACGGATCTACCATCAGTCGACTGATCATACCCATCAGTCGACTGATGGAGTCCTCACTCGACCAGTCGAGTCTCGATTCCGATACGTGGCGATTTCTCGAGCACCGATCGGTGATGTGGGTATCGGTCATTTGCTCGGCTCATCGATCGGCGCCCACCTCTGCGGCGATCAGCTAAACCATAACCCCGCGGTCAAACCCTAGTTGACTCGTCGATCCGGTCGGCCGCCACATGACACGGTGGCACACCTCAAACATGAGGTTTTAACCCAAGTATGGTTCCTCCATACTTGCTAGACCACCCTTAGCCTAGACCTAAACCTTCTAGCCACCTCCATCAGCCTCACGCCTCTCGGATCCCTCCAAGTCATCCATCGCGCTAGCCTTCAGGTGCTTCCATCGGCTATGTCATGCTAACGGTGTCTACACCGCCAAGGCACATTGGACTTACGCCGCCAAGACTCCGCTTGGACTTTACGCCGCCAACCATTGGACTTATGCTACCAAGACTCCCGCTTGGACTTTACGCAGCCAATATCAAACCCCTTGGACTTCTCATGCCAATACTCAAACTTGGACTTTCCCTTGCCAACCCATGTTGGACTTCTCAAATGCCAAGACCATGCTTGGACTTTTCCTTGCCAACCCATGTTGGACTTTCCATTGCCATGACCCATGCTTGGACTTTACATGCCAAGTACCCAAGACTTGGACTTTCCCATGACAATTACATTGTCATATATTTTTGTCGAACATCAAAACATCACTCGAGTCAAACTCGAGTCCTGGTCAATCGTGACCTGGGCCGATTGCACCAACAATCTCCCCCTTTTTGATGTTTGACAAAAACCAAACAAAACATTGAGTTAGAACACTAACTCAAATCCCTTACCAATTATTCCAAATTGGTAAACTTAAACATTCTCCAAATGTTCTCCCCCAAACATTCTCCCCCTTTTTGACTAACATCAAAAAGATTATCTCCAAGGAGGTCAAAGTCTCATGTCCCAATGAGATCTTACAATCTCCCCCATGGTCTAAAAATATCTAGGATGCCTACCATCTTCCTAATAATAAGTCCCATATCACTCAAGAGAGGCAATCCTATACACTCTCCCAATTTCCAAATTGGGTTTCTCAAACATCCCATCAATTTTCCCAATTGATAATATTCTCCCAATAACTTCTCCCCTTCAAGAGGAGAAGCACATCCATCATCCCAAGATGGATAACTCCCCCTAAAGGCTTGCTCCCCCATGACCATTGCACCAACAATGTCCTTGGGAAGTCCCTGAGCCAATAGGAACTCTAAACCATCAAAATTAAGGTTAGAAATTCAACATTGAACTTTCCAACACCTTAACATTGATACAAACCCTAAACACCTCTCCTAATCCATATCCAATGGATTTTCACCCTTCATCATGCTTCCCAAAGCATATCCTAGGGTTAGGAGTGGTTAGGGACCTTAACCGCAGCTGAAATCGGGTTAAACAACCTTGGTTATCCCGAAATCAGGCAATCAGTCGAGTGATTCAGAAATCGATCATGGCACCTCCATCGATCATTGCCACCAATAGCGATCGTGATTAAATTTCAATTTGATTATCGAGTTAATTTTAGAAAATCATAAATAATTATACGTATATCGAAAAATCATGAAATTTGGTACGTATAATACCTATGACCAATACAATGGGTGAAAAATATTTGAAAATTATTTTACCCATAAAATAAAGAGTTTGATACAAAACTCAAAACCATTGAAATTTTCAATGTTTTGGCCCTATCTTGTATCAACTCTATCAATGATGATTGCTATCAAAAGATAGACTTCATCAAGGTTTTTCAAAATGATTTTAAAACATTTTCAAAACCTTATTTTGGATCATATTCCTTGGGCTCTATGTACATGACTTGTACACAAGCTTTCCCAATGATCCACTAATGAAATTAGATGAGTTTTAGTTCATCTAGATGCAAAACTATGCACCTTGAACTCAACTCATATCCTAGCATCTCACATGTATCTAGGGTGTATAAATACACATACATGTCAATTGGATGTGAGATGTGAGTTTTGTTCTCCCTAATCTAGGGTTTCATGCATTTTCCTAAGGCAACTCTACTTGATTCCCTTATAAATGGGACTCCAAGTCATGTCATTGTCTTTAAATCAATTTCAATCAAAATTTTCTTAAATGCATGAATGATTATGACATTAATGATGATATAGATAAACACATGCTCATAATCATGATGTCATGACATAAGATGAAATCCAAAAACACATGACATTAATCCTTAATCCTAAGCATAATCATGACATATAAAATGATAGAAATAAATATGTTGTCATGTCATGACATATGGCAATAAAAGCATGATATATAAAATATATAGGTATAAGAATACCTAAATTTTTAATATTAGTTGCCATTTGTTGGGATTACGTTCATTTTGCCATATTACTACTTTTCTCCCAAATGTGCCAAAAACCCAAAATGGCACACCAACCTCTAAACCTAAATTGTGCCAATTTGATCATTTTATCAAACTTCTCAAATAATATTGGCACATCCTAAAATCTTTTAGGATTAAAATCAAAACACATTCCCAAGGTAACCATAAACTTGAAAATGACCTAAAGTGTCACCTTTATCATGGTTGAGTTAACTACCCATCCAATCAAGGTTGGCACACCCTAAACCCACCTAGCGTGAATCAATCATGCTCTTAGGGACCCAAAATCTATTTGAGCTCCTAGGGTTAATTAGGTATTCCTTAGGGATAACCTCCCTAGATACCTTCCTAATGACTCTCCTAGGCTTGTTAGCCTTGGTCATTTGGGTCTTACCTATGTTGACTTTAGGGGTAACTCCCCTTGCAACCTTCTTAGTGACCATCCTAGGTTTCCTAGAAACCCTAGCCACAAGGCACAACCTTTCGTCAACCTTAGGGATGACTTCCCTATTGACCTTGGTCTTCTTAGACCTAGTTTGTGTTCCATAGTCAAATGGAACACTATGATAAGCCACTTTAGGCTTAGGTTTGTGACCCAAACCTTGCTTGCCCTTGGTTGACTTTTGACTCTTAGGTCCTTGGTGTTGACTTTGACTTTTGGAACTTTGACTTTGACCATTAGACCCTTTAAATTGATTTTGTATCTTATTTAGGGTCTTTTCAAGTTTTTCAAGCCTTGACCTCAAGACTTGATTTTCCTTTTCTAATTGCTCAATTTTAGAATTTTGATTTAAATCTTGGACATTGGACTTCCTAGGCATATGCCTAGTCCATTTAGGGTTTAGACCTAGGTGCTCTTGCACCTTTCTAATTGTCTCCCTAGGTAAAATTGATCTTGAGTTATTTGACCTAGGTTTGTCCTTAAATAAGTTGTTTTTAGGGAGATTAGTCTCAAATTTTTCCCTATTTCCTACATGGACTCTCTTAGCTCCTAAGCAAAAATATTTATTCCTATTAGCATGATTTTCATAAATTGCAAGAGAATTAAAGTTCCTAGCATGCTTTTTAGCATTTAAATTAGAAGATGCATTACTAAAATGTACCTTAGGGTTGACCTTAGCTCCCCCTACTTGTGATGCTTCTTCTTGGGTCTTTTTGCTCCCCCTAGGACATTGATTCCTATAATGTCCTTTTGAATTGCACTTGAAGCATATGATGTGTTCCTTGCCTTTAGGTGTTGGGGAACCAGCATCCTTGACTTTTGGTGCCGGTGGAGCTTTCCTAATCTTCTTTGGGCATTTGCTCTTATAGTTCCCAAATTCCCTACACTCAAAACACATAATATTATTTTTATTTGAAATTAGAATGTTTGAGTTACCTAGGTTAATGGAGACCGGAATTGGATTTTGGGCTTCTTCATCTTGACCGGATGTCGAAGCTTCTTCATGATGCTCCGGTGTTGAGGAAACTCTAATCTCCTCCTCAATCCTAGAAGTGGATGCTTCTTCCACTTCCTCCACCAACCTGGAAATTGACTCCCTATCAACTTCCGATTCTACTTCCTCTTCCTCCTTGGATGTTGATGATCTCTCAACCTCCAAGTCCTCACTTCCTTGTGAGGATGATGCATTAGCCTCTTCGGTCTCTTCCTCTTGGACCGTTGATGGGCTTTCATGGAGCTTGGCCAAATCGCTCCATAGCTCCTTGGCATCCACATAGTCACCTAGGCTACACAAGAGGTCATTAGGAATTAAATCAAAAATGAATTTGATTACCTTCTTGTTTTTCTCGAAGGCTTGGAGTTGATCTTCACTCCACTTCTTCTTCTTGAGGAACCCTCCCTTTGGTCCTATTGGATAGCTAAAACCCTCCATCAAGATAGACCATTCTTCGAAGTCCCTCATCATTGGGAAGTCTTCAATTCTTGACTTCCATTGCTTAAACCCTTCTTGTCCATAGAAGGTATAGGGGATAGGTGTGTTGATATCCCATCCCAAATATCCTTGGATTTCCATCTTTTCCTCTAGCGTCTTCACTCCGGGTTGTTAATCCGGAGAAGTGCCCCAGGCTCTGATACCAATTGTAGGAGATTTGACGCCGCTAGAGGGGGGTGAATAGCGTTTTGCCCGTGCGTGGATGGAATTCATTCTCGTTCGTGTCTACAATTTCGTTAGCGCAGCGGAATATAGATAATGATAACAATAACGAAATAGACAATTACACACGAACACAAGTATGTAACGTGGTTCGGAACCGCACGGTTCCTACTCCACGAATCGAGCTCTACGAGCTCTAGTGATGCACACACACTCACTAATCACAAAAACTCCTTCTCGACACAAGTCGGAGGTGGAGAAACCCCTTACAAGTAATCTTACAACAATAAGATACAAATACAAGCAATTACAATAATGAAATACAATGCAAGTAAAGAAAACTACTTTACGATTGCCTTTGGATTGCTTGGTTGCTTGAAATCACCTTGGAGACCCTGATTTGCAACAACAAATCGCTCCAAAACCCTCAAGAAACCGATGCCAATTTCCTCCATCACGAGCTCCTTTTATAGCTTCAACCTGTGTTGGAAAAAGTCGATCAGTCGACTGATCGGGACCATCAGTCGACTGATGCCACTGTTGTCGTGAGACAACGGCTAGATCCACGTTGGATAAGTCCAACGGATCTACCATCAGTCGACTGATCATACCCATCAGTCGACTGATGGAGTCCTCACTCGACCAGTCGAGTCTCGACTCCATTTTGTGGCCGATTTCTCGAGCACCAGTCGACTGATATGGGTATCAGTCGACTACTCGAGCTATCCGTTGACTGCCCACCTCTGGCAGTCGACTGCTAGGCCATAACCCACAGTCAAACCCTAGTTGACTTGGTCCAGTCGACTGCCACATGACACCAGTCGACTGGCACACCTCAAACATGAGGTTTTAACCCAAGTATGGTTCCCCCATACTTGCTAGACCACCCTTAGCCTAGACCTAAACCTTCTAGCCACCTCCATCAGCCTCACGCCTCTCGGATCCCTCCAAGTCATCCATGACTTGTTCATCCATCGCGCTAGCCTTCAGGTGCTTCCATCGGCTATGTCATGTTAACGGTGTCTACACCGCCAAGGCACATTGGACTTACGCCGCCAAGACTCCGCTTGGACTTTACGCCGCCAACCATTGGACTTATGCTGGCAAGACTCCCGCTTGGACTTTACGCAGCCAATATCAAACCCCTTGGACTTCTCATGCCAAGACTCAAACATGGACTTTCCCTTGCCAACCCTTGTTGGACTTCTCAAATGCCAAGACCATGCTTGGACTTTTCCTTGCCAACCCATGTTGGACTTTCCATTGCCAAGACCCATGCTTGGACTTTACATGCCAAGTACCCAAGACTTGGACTTTCCCATGACAATTACATTGTCATATATTTTTGTCGAACATCAAAACATCACTCGAGTCCTGGTCAATCGTGACCTGGGTCGATTGCACCAACATTGGGTTCCTAGGAGCGTGATCGATTCACGCTAGATGGGGTTAGGTGTGCCAACTTTAAATGGATTGGTAGTTAACCTAACCATGGTAAAGGTGGAACTTTAGGTTATTTTCTGAAGGTCCGAAGCTTCACTTCTTACTACAACTTGGTCGCTTGTGCATGGTGATCCTATCTACGTCCCCGGATAAAAAAAAAATCCTTAACGAAGACAGATTACCCAAGCAACCGATCCATCATCGTGCTATTCGATTAGAGTGATCTCTTGAACAAACTTGTTGTTCAAGCAACCTAACTGTTTTCCTCGATTAGCCGCGGAATAGATGATGTAAGGATCGTCGATTTTTGTGTTTATCTTCGGGGTCTAAGTAAATTAGCCACATGCATTATATAAAAGAACTAAATCAAAATAAACAAGATTATACTTCTTGTATACCTCTTGATCTTCTATTATATATCCTTTCCTCCTCTTGAACGTTGTGTGGGCAACGATCCTCGAAGAGTTGAAACCTTCTAGATCTCATTCTTCCCTTCCTTGCTCTTTCAAAACAAAGGGAAGAAGAACCTCTCCCTTCTTCTCCTTTCTTGTTCTGGACACAATCCCTTTGGAAGAAGATGAAACCTCTTCTTCCTCTTTGTCGTTGCCGTCAGCCACTAAGGAGAGGGAGATGAATGAGCGACGGCCAATGGAGAAGGAAAACCGCCGACCTTGGGTGGAGGAGAAGGTGGTGCACCCTTTACAAGGAAGAAGATAGGCGCCGCCTAAGAGGAGGTGGTGATGGGCGCCGACAATAGGAAGAGGATACCAAGAGAAGGCAACCCTAACCCTAATCCTTTCCTTGCTTCTATTGCCGCCCAAGACCAATGAACCAAGTTCTCCTCTTTCCGCCCAAGCCCTAGCCCTCCTTTTATAGAGTTAGGCTTAGGCCTCCTTTCAATCTCCACCGTTGGATCTAGGGTTTCATTTTCCACCATCGGATCTAGGCTTTCATGAGGATTTTAATAGGCTACAATAAAGATCATGAGGAGGAGTTGGATCTTGGCCACCCAATGGATCCGGCCCACATAAAATCCAATCTATTAATGATAATCCATTTCACTAGAGGATTATCATTGATCTACCTCACCAACCCCCATAAATAAATATGGGCTCCATATATTAATTGTACAAATATCTCCCCATGTTTAAGATCTCGAATGTCCATCAATTAATTAATTTACTGACAATTAATTAATCAACATCTAACTCCATGAGTAGTACCACTCAACCTTATCATCATGCCGGACCAAGTCCACCTGCAGGGTTTACATGATGATCCTTATGAGATCCTCAAGGGGACATCATCATCCTAATACATAGGACACGGTTTCCTCCTATAATCAACGACACACCTTATAAATAATATCATTTCCCAACTTACAGATCCTATCGATTTAATCTATAAATCTCGCCCATTGATAAATCAAAGAAATAAATACTAAGTAGATGTGCCCATTATTATATCAGGATTAAGTGCATGTACACCATAATATCCGAGATCCGATTCAATTATGTTGTCAATAATAAATTGAATCACCTCTAAGTCGGTCCTATTCAATACACACAAAGTGTACTAGTGTAATTCTATGGTCAAGACAAACCAATAATAAATTACACTACAACCATACCAATGGTTTGTCCAAAACCATCTCGGTTGTGAGCCTCTACTTATACTCTACAAGGAACTGATAACATGATCTCTTGTGTGACACCACACACCATGTTATCTAAAATGTAATGTATCAGACAATATGCATAACTAAAAATATGCAAACATTGATCATGTGATTCTTATTTCAAAAATAAAGATGTTCATATAAAAGATAGACTTTTCACTATACATCCCAACAATCTCCCACTTATACTAAAACAATATGTTGTCCTCATACTGTCATACATCTAATTCTCATTCCCTCCACATGCCTATCAAAAGCTCTCGCTGGAAGGACCTTTGTGAAAGGATCTGCCAGGTTATCCTCTAATGCAATCTTGGCTACAATAACTTCTCCTCGCTTTACGATTTCTCGTATCAGGTGGTACTTGAGTTCTATGTGTTTACTTGCCTTATGGGCTCGTGGTTCCTTCAAGTTTGCAACTGCACCACTGTTATCACAATAAATTGTGATAGTTCTAGGAAAACCAGGAATCACATCAAAGTTCATCAAGAAGTTCCTGAGCTATACAGCTTCTTTGGCTGCCTAAGAGGCTGCCACATACTCAGCTTCCATGGTGGAATCCGCCATACATTTCTTCTTGACACTCCTCCATACAATGGCTCCATGTCTCAAAGTAAACACAAAACCTGAGGTAGACTTACTGTTATCCCTATCTGATTGGAAGTCGGAATCTATATAACCCACAGGGAGTAATTGATCTGCCTGGTATAGCAACATATAATCCCTAGTCCTTCTCAGGTACTTCAATATATGCTTTACCGTAGTCCAATGTCCCTGTCTTGGATTACTCTGATATCTATTAACCATGCCCACGGCAAAACAGATATCCTACCTTGTACATAGCATAGCATACATGAGGCTTCCTACTGCCAAAGCATAAGGAATCACCTTCATCTCCTCTATCTCCTTTGATGTTCTAGGACACATCTCTTTAGACAAAGGTACTCCATGCCTAATAGGTAGAAAACCTTTCTTGGAGTTATGCTTGCTAAAACAAGTCAAAATGGTGTCTATGTATGAAGCTTGACAACATCATTTTCCTGTGATCCGTTATAACCTTGATCCCAAGGATGTGTCCCACTTCTCCCAAGCTCTTCATATCAAATTGTTTGGACAACCATACCCTTACGTCTGATAACACCTTGACATTGTTGCCAATTAACAAAATGTCATCTACATATAGTAAAAGAAATACCACTACGTTTCTGTCACATCTCTTGTATACACAAGACTCATCAGGACTTTGAATAAATCCATAAGACTAGGTTACCTCATCAAAGTGGATGTTCCAAGATCTCGAAGCTTGCTTCAATCCATAAATGGACTGATTAAGCTTGCACACAAGATGCTCTTTGTCCTTTGCAATGAATCCCTCTGGTTGCTCCATATAGATGTTTTCTTCAAGACTTCCATTAAGGAAAGCTATCTTGACATCCATTTGCCACACCTCATAATCCATATGAGCAGCAATACATAAGAGAATCTGGATAGACATAAGCATGGCTACCGGCGAAAAAGTCTCATCATAATCGATACCCTCTTTCTGAGTATACCCTTTCACAACAAGCCTTGCTTTAAAGGTCTCAACCTTCCCGTCTATTCCTCTCTTTCTTTTGTAAATCCACTTGAATCCTATGGTTTTTACACCATTGGGTGGTTCTACTAGCTCCCTGACCTGATTTGGATCCATATATTCTATCTCAGAATTCATTGCACTTTGCCAAGATACCGCATCTTTATCTTGGATTGCCTCGTCATATGTCCATGGATCAGGTTCATGTTCGCCAAGGACCAAATCAAAAAAATCTCCCAAGAACATAAATCTATCAGGATGTCTAACAACCCTCCCACTACGACAAGGTATCCCTGTGTATTCTCTGTGACACACGGTGCAGTCACTTGTGGCATATCCTCTTGTACCGATGGTACTAAAGTAGTGACTTCCCCTCTCAATTCCTCCAGAACAACCTTACTCATGAGATTGTGGTTCATCACATAGTCTTCCTCCAAAAATCTGGCATTCGTGCTAACGATCACCCTCTGATCTCTAGGACTATAGAACAAACCACCTTTCATTTCTCTAGGATAGCCTACGAACATGCGCACTTCTGTACGAGGTTCCAACTTACCAGCATCTACCTTCAGCATATGTGATGGACTGCCCCAAATCCAAATATGTCTCAAACTAGGCTTTCGCCCAGTCCACAATTCTGTGGGAGTAGAAGGCATTGACTTAGATGGTACCAAGTTCAGAATATACATTGTCGTATCCAAAGCATACCCCCAGAACGAATCTGACAACTTAGAATAACTCATCATCGATCTAACCATCTCCATAAGAGTCCTATTCCTTCGCTCTGCTACACCATTCTTCTAGGGTGTGCCAGGTGCAGATAATTGTGATTGAATCCCAGCCTCTGATAAGTAATTCCATAACTCTTCCAAGAGGTACTCACCACCATGATCAGATCATAGTGTCTTGAAACTTTTGCCTTGATGTTTCTCCACATCATCCTTGAATTCTTTGAACCTGTCAAAGCATTCAGATTTGCGGTGCATCAAGTAAATGTATCCATATCTTGAATAATCATCTATAAAGGAGATGAAATATTCAAAACCACCTCTAGCCTGGTTAGACATAGGACCACACAAATCAGAATGAACTAATTCCAACACATCTTTGGCTCTATACCCCTTGGCCTTAAAAGGCCTCTTGGTCATTTTACCTTCCATGCAAGATTCGCAGGTTGGGAAATCTTCCACCACTAATGAGCCCAAAGGTCCATCAGCTATCAACCTTTGAATTCTATTTAGGTTAATATGACCTAACCTTAGATGGCAAATATATGTTTGGTTCATTTTCAAAAGTTTTTTTTCTCTTATTAGATTTAGAAGATGAGTTATTTACTTCTATTTACATGGTGGGAGCTTTTGGTTCAAGGGTATATAAATTTCCTATCAATGCACCAGAATAGATAATCTCCCTATTCCTTTTTATAACAACTCTGTCATTAAAAGAAATAGAATATCCATCCAAAAACAATTTAGAAACTGAAATTAAATTCTTTCTAAATAAAGGTACATAAAGGCAATTTCTCAGAACCAAAGTTTTATTCCTATCAAAAGATAAATAAACATCTCTCACAGCAATAGCCGCCACCTTCATGGCATCGCCCAAGTAAACGGTAATCTCCCCCTCAGCTAGTCGTCTAGTTTTCTGGAACCCCTGCAAAGTATTGCAGACATGATTTGTGGCTTCCGTATCTACACACCAGGTGTCGGTAGATAACGCCGCTAAACATGTTTCAACGACTAGACCAAAAGATATACCTTTGTTCTGCTTCCGGTTGGGGCAGTCCTTCTTCTAATGTCAAGTCTACTTGCAAGTGAAGCACTTGCCTTTCCGCTTCTTCACTCCTCCCTGAGATCCTCCCGCCACCTTTGCTCCACCATGTTTCTTCTTCTTCTTGCCTTTCGGCTTAGAAGTCAAAACCTTCTGAGCAACCATGGCCTGAGCCTGAGCACTCTGATGAAAAAGCCCCTCTACCGCCTGGAGTTCTGTCAGAAGCTCTGCCAACGAATATAACCTCTTATTCATGTTGTAGTTCAGGCGAAACTGCTCAAAACTCCTAGGTAGAGATTGGAGAATGATATCGACCTAGGTTTCCCCATCGATCTCAGCTCCAAGGACTTCCATCTCATTCAAATGAGCCATCATCTTGAGAACATAATCCCTCACGAGTGTTCCCTCGACCATGGTGGTCGTCATCAAGTTCCTCATGGCTTCCTGCCTCATAGCCCGATTCTGGTGTCCGAAAAGTTCCTTGAGATTGAGCATCATGTCATAAGCAGTGGGCATGGCTTGATGCTGATGTTGCAATACATTTGACATAGAAGCCAAAATGTAACACCGCGCCATCTCATCAGCCTTAATCCACTTTTTTATAACTCTCTTTCTCCTTTTCTCCAGAATCATCCGTAGGCCTAAGAGGACACTCTTCGAAGAGTACATACTTGTACTCCTCAGCAGTCAAGACAATATCTAGATTCCTTTTCCAATCAACATAATTGGGTCAAGTAAGTTTATTTTCCTTTAGTATCACAACAAGTGGGTTGAAAGTCATTTTTGAAAAATCTAAGAATCATATAGATCAAAACATTAGATTTCAAAAATGTATTGATTCCTCAAATAATAATATTTCAAAATCAACCAACACCTCAAAACACTGAGAATATAGTATGCCATGATAGTGTGGACGTATACGAATTCTACATTTGTAACAGGAGGTTTTACCCATTAATTTTATTATCCTATCAACCTTACTTTCTGACAAATAAAATTAATAGTTGGTTCCTCTTCGACCTTACAAATAAAGCAGTGACTCCGATGGGGAGGATACTTTTATTTGCATCTAAATGTTCGCCATTACTCGATACCAAGGCAATTATCTCGGATTATGTGCCTTCTGATGGGGAAGTACACACACTTTTAAATAATTTCCTATAAGCATATTTGACCCTATGATCCGCAAAACAAACTCATCCGATGGGGAGGAAGGCACTCAGAGCCGATGCGCAAGTTTATTTGCATCACATGTCAAATCGTAATAGAGGCAATGGGAATTTAAAAAAAAATATCCCTCTCCCACTTAGTAATTTAAAATGAGGAATTTTCCTAGCATACAACATGCATATCAAACAAAAAGCAATAAATATGAAAAAAAAATATTTTCCAACTATTATGGCTTTTGTTTTCCAATATTCCTCTCGTCGTGTCGCCATCTCGTCCGCTCCTCCCTACGCCATGTACAAGCCATCCGGAGATCCGAGCCGAGAATAATTATTTTAATTTACATCCATCGATCCTATACTCCACAAAGGAGTGTACATAAAATCTAGATCGAAATTAAACTAAAATAAAAGAGTGGCTAAACAATGCCGTACTTAATTACAAAAATTAAATACTAGCCTCGTCAACCCCAAGGATTCAAATAATATTACAATTTCATACATCCAATCACATACACACACATATGGCCATAATAGTTGGATCTTATGCCTACAACCAAAAAGTTAGCATACGCACATCTTACTATTATCCGGCACACATAATATATGATAAGCACATAAAAGTAACCGAATCCTAAACACAAAATCAGAAACCGTGGCTCTGATACCACTTGAAGGTTTGAAGCTTCGCTTCTTGCTTCAACTTGGTTGCTTGTGCATGGCGATCCTATCTACGTCCCCGGATTAAAAAAATTAATCCTTGACGAAGACGGATTACCCAAGCAACCGATCCTGTTGGAATGTATATTGAAAGCCTACCTCTTTTGTATGAACATTTTTATTTTGAAATAAGAATCACATGATCATTGTTTGCACTTTATATTTATTATATGTGTGCATATTGTCTAATAATTTACATTGTAGATAACATGGTGCTTGGTGTGGCACAGGAGATCATGTTATCAGTCCCTTGTAGAATATAAGTAGAGGCTCACAACCAAGATGGTTTTGGACAAACCATGTGCATGGTTGTAGTGTAGCTTGGTATTGTTTTGTCTTGAACATAGAGTTACACTAGTACACTTAGGTGTATTGAGCAAGACCGACATAGAGGTGATTCAATTTATTGCTGACTACATAATTGAATCAGACCTCGGATATTATTATGTACATGCTCTTAATCCCGATATAATAATGGGCACATGTACTTAGTATTTATTTCTTTAATTTACCAAAGGGTGAGATTTATATGGATTAAATCAATATGCCCGGTAAGTTGGGAAATGATATTATTTACATGGTGTGTCGTTAATTATAGGAGGAAACCGTGCCCTACATATTAGGTTGATGATGTCCCCTTGAGGAGCTCATAAGGTTCATCATGTAAACCCTACAGGTTGACTTAGTCAACATGATGATAAGGTTGAGTGGTACTACTCGAGGAGTTAGATGTTAATTGATTGATGGTCAGGAAATCAATTAATTGACGGACATTCGATATCTTAAACACGGGGAAATGGATGTAGAAATAATGTATGGAACTCATATTAATTTATGGGGGTTGGTGAGGTAATTCAATGATGATCCTCTAGTAGAATGAAACATCATTGATGGATCAAGTTTGTGTGGTTCCGATCCATCGGGTGGCCAAGATCCAACTCCTCCTCATGGTCCCTATCGTAGCCTAATATAATCCTCATGAAGCCTAGATCCAATGATGGAAAACAAAACTCTAGATCCGACGGTGGAGATTAAATCTCTAGATCCGACGGTTGAGATTAAATCTCGAGATCTGACGGTTGAGATTAAATCCCTAGATCCGACGGTTGAAATTAAATCTCTAGATCCGACGGTTGAGATTAAATCTCTAGATCCAACGGTTGAGATTAAATCCCTAGATCCGACAGTGGAGATTAAATCTCTAGATCCGACGGTTGAGATTAAATCTCTAGAACCGACGGTTGAGATTAAATCCCTAGAACCAACAGTGGAGATTAAAACAAGGCTTAAGCCTAACTCTATAAAAAGGGGCTTAAGGTGGGCGACAAGAAGGTTGTTGGTTTGTTTTGGAGATTAGGGTTTTGCCTATCATAATCTTGGGCGGCAAGAAACCCTAGGAAGGTTAGAGTTTGGTTGGGCAGCTAGGGTTTGGAAGGTAAGGTGGGCGGCAACTCTAGGAGAGGTGCTCTTCTTCTTCCTAGGGTGTTGTCGGCACCTATCTCTCTTCCCTCTACCTTGGTCGGCGCTCAACCTATTCCTCTTCTCCTCTTCTTTTCCTCTTGGCCGGTGGCATTAGGAGCTAGGGATTGTTCCCTTGTTTGGTTCCTTGGTTGGCCATCTTGTTCTCTCTTTTCTTGGGGCCGACGGTATCAATCCTTTGTGGCTTGGTGGTTGGCTCAAGCAAGAAGGGAAGGAGAGTTCTTCTTTCTTTTGATTGAAGAAGATCTAGGAAGCTTCAACTTGTGGAGGATCTTCGCCCACATGAAGTCTACAAGGAGGTTAGGACATACGATAGAAGATCGAGAGGTATAAATGTTTTACAAGTTTTTTATCTTTGCATGTTCTTATTAATATGATTGTATGTGTTGATTATACATGTCTACATCCATATGTATTTGTATAATCATGGACCCCGAAGATAAACACAAAAACTGGCGATCCCTCCGTCGTCTCTTCCGCGTCTAACCGACTAGAAGAGCTTAGTTGCTTGAACAACTAGTTTGTTCAAGCGATCGCTTAAGTCGTTAGCACGACGATGAATTGGTTGATCTTAGGAAACTCATCCCTTCCGGATTAGTTTTCATTAGTGAAAATTTTAATCCGGGGTCATGGGAGCCTATGAGCATTCCGAGAAATAGCACGATTGCCAACAAATGGTATCAGAGCCACGGTTTTCGGTTTTGTGTGTTTTGGATTCGGTTACTTTTCACGCACTTATCATATATTGTGTATGCCAGATGATAATAGGATGTGCGTAGGATAACTTTTTGGTTGCAGGCATAAGATCCAACTATTATGGCTATATATGTGTGTATGTGATTGTATGTGTGTGTGATTGTATATTATTTGAATCCTCGGGGTTAAAAGGAGCTAAATTAGTATTTAATTTTTGTAATTAAATACGGCATTGTTTAGCCACTCATTTTAGTTTACTTTCGATCTAGATTATTTGTACACTCCTTCATGGAGTATAGGATCGATGGATGTAAATTAAAATAGTTTATCTTGGCTCGGATCTCTTTGGTCACTTGCGCACGGGAAAGGGTGGAGCGGACGAGGTGGCGATACGACGGGACGCATATTGGAGAACAATGCCATAATAGTTGGGAAAATTCTATTTTTTTCCATATTTATTGCTGATTTGTTTTATATGCATGTTGTGTGTGCTTGAAAATTCTTCACTGTCAATTTACTAAGTGGGAGAGGGACATTTTAATTAATTCTTGCGGCCTCCATTACAATTTGACGTGTGATGCAACAAACTTGCGTGTCGGCTCTGAGTGTCTTCCTCCCCATCGGATGAGTTTGTTTGCGGATCACTAGGTCAAATAATGGTTATAGGAAATTATTTAGGAGCGTGTGTACTTCCCCATCGGTAAGGCACATAATCCAAGATAATTCCCTTAGTATCATGTAATGGTGCACACTTAGATGCAAATAAAAAGTATCCTCCCCATCGGAGTCACTGCTTTTATTTGTAGGGTCAAAGAGGAACCAACTATTAATTTTATTTGTCAAAAAGTAAGGTTGACAAGATAATAAAATTAATGGGTTAAACCTCCTCTTACAAATGTAGAATTCGTATACGTCCACACTATCGTGGAATGCAATATTCTCGGTGTTTTGAGGTGTTGGTTGATTTCGAAATTTTATTGTTTGAGGAATCAATGATATTTGAAATCTAATATTTTGATCATTGTGATTCTTAGGTTTTTCAAATGGCTTTCAACCCACTTGCTGTGATATTAAAAGAAAATAAACTTACTGGAACAAATTATATTGATTGGAAAAGAAATTTGGATATTGTTTTAACTGTAGAGGAGTACAAAATTGTACTCTTCAAGGTCTGTCCTCCTAAGCCCACTGATGACTCTGATGAAAAGGAGAAAGAGAGTTATAAGAAATGGATCAAGGCAGATGAGATGGCGCGGTGTTACATTTTGGCATCTATGTCAAATGTGCTGCAACATCATCATCAGGCCATGGTCACGGCTTATGACATGATGCTCAATCTCAAGGAACTTTTCGGACATCAGAGTAGGGCGGCTAGACAAGAGGCTATGAGAAACTTGATGACGACCATCGTGATCGAGGGAACACCCATTAGGGACCATGTTCTCAAGATGATGGCTCATCTGAATGAGATGGAAGTCCTCGGAGCTGAGATTGATGGGGAAACCCAGGTCGATATCATTCTCCAGTCTCTGCCTAGGAGTTTTGAGCAGTTCCACTTCAACTAAAACATGAACAAGAGGTTGTATTCGTTGGCGGAGCTTCTGACAGAACTCCAGGCGGCAGAGGGGCTTTTTTGTCATAGCGCTCAAGCCATGGTTGCTCAGAAGGTTTCTACTTCTAAACCGAAAGGGAAGAAGAAGAAGAAGTAAGGTGGAGCAAAGAAAGTGGCAGCTGTTGGTGCAGTGGGCACCTAAGTCGAACCTAAGTTTTGATTATAGCAAACGATATAAAGTTAAGCTTATATTGTTATCTCACGAGCTAAATCAAGTGTGCAGAAAAGTCTCAATGCTGGAGCTGAAGGCTAGCGACACCCGGAGGAAGCCGCGGTGGTTGGGCGACACTCGAGTTACTTCGGAGGGAGCCGAAGGAATCGAGTGGAAGGCCGGAAGCAAAAGTAACACGTAAGTATCGAGGTAAGCTCATGTGTGCGAGCATAAGTGAGGTCGTATCCTCTTTACAGGGATGATCTTAGGCGACGATCCGACCCAAGACTTCCCATGGAAGGTCTATGTTGAGATCGGACGGCAAGTGGCCGTCGAATCCACTTATATTTTGAGCTAACTCTTTATTGTAGTCAAAAATCCTGGCCATCAGTTCAACCGGCCAGTTCAACCGGTGCCAGTTCAACCGGTGGTCAAAAATCAGCCTCAAGGAGTCAAGCTTTATCACCATTTTTCAAGGAGTTTTGTGCCCATTTGTGATTGGTTGAAGACCCATTCGTTGAGGGGCTTAAAGGCTATAAAAGGAGGGCCAAACCTAGGGTTTCATCCTCAATTCTAAGTGCTCAAAAGCCTCCGTTGCGCTGCAACTCTCCGACGACTCTACAACAACGAAGTGCTGCCAACAACCCTAGCTTAAAGTTTCTTTTGTTTAGTTGTTGGTATAATCTTAATTTGTTATTGCTTTCAATATTGCAATTCTTTTTAATCGAGGCTTTTCGTTGCATTTTACTTTAATAGAAGAGAGGGTTTGTCTCTCTATCTTTTTGCTTCGAAGGCTTTTGTAATCGTAAAACTCCTACCTCCAACGAGGAGGAGTGTTTTAGTGAATTGCCCTCCGTACACGGTCTAGGACCGTTAGGGCCTTGGAGTAGTAGCCGAAGGCTACGAACCAAGTAAAAAACTATTTGTCTCATTTAGTTTTTATTTACATTTCCGCTGCGTTTAATTGTCTATCGAACGATTTAAAAGAAAAGTTTTTATCGCTATTCACCCCCCCCCTCTAGCGATCCGCTTCGATCCAACAATTGGTATCAGAGCCGGGGGTTGCTAAGATTTGGTGAAACCACCAATCTAGCCATTTTTCACAGATTTATTTTTCTTTTATTTCTGTTTATTTCTGATTTATTTCGCTTTGTTAAATTTACTCCCGCACTACTAATCCAAGACGCGAGTCTTGGTACTTTGTTTTGTGTTTTTGTCGTTGCTAGTTTCTTCGTCTTCGTCCCTTTTTGTCTTTTGTTCTAATGGCCCATCTCGAGGGTTTTAGCACCGTCCGACCTCCGTTTTACAATGGAGATGACTTCCGTTATTGGAAGGGTCGGATGGAATGCTTTCTCAAAACCCAAATCGAGATGTGGATCATAATCCAAACGGGTTTCACACTTCTAACTAATGAAGTGGGTGACTCCTTGGATTATGATCAATGGACCATTGTGACAAAACGACAAGTCGAAGCCGACGCCAAGGCAACACAAATCCTCCAATGCGGCTTGTCCAAGGAGGAGTTAAATCGCGTCGGCCCCTTCATTAGCGCAAAGGATCTTTGGACAAAGCTGATTGAGTTACACGAAGGATCAGATCAAGCTAAGGTTTGCAAACGTGATTTGTTGTTCAATAAATTGTACACACTAAAAATGCAGAAACACGAGTCTGTGACGCAACTCCACGCCCGTGTCCAAGACATAGTCAACAACCTACATGCAATCGGGCAAAAGGTCGAAAACCGCGACCTTATAAGGTATGTTCTAAACTCTTTTCCGAGGACTACCTTGTGGGCATCCATGGTCGATGCCTACAAGGTCTCCAAGGACCTTTCTAAACTTAGATTAGATGAACTCTTTTCGGATTTTGAATTACATGAGCAGTCCAACTCAGAACCCGAGAGGGGTATAGCCTTGTTTGCAGGTTCAAAGAAGAAGAAAATCGCAAGCAAGCCACCACCAACCGAGGAGGAAGATGAGTCCGAAGAAGAAGTTGACCCGGAATTGACTTCCGAACTAATGAACCTAGCTCGAAGGATAGCCAAGGGACGAAAGCGAACCACAACTCGACCCAACCAAGGTAAGCCTAAAAGTTCTAATATTAGGTGTTATGAGTGTAACAGGTTTGGACATATAAAGTCCGAGTGCCCCAAGCTCAACCACCAAGCACCTAAGCACAAGAAGGCCCTCAATGCGACATGGGAAGAAGCGTCATCCAAAGAAGACGAAGACCACGTCTTCATGGCGAAATCAATTGAGTCCGACACGAAGACCGAACCTGAACTTGAGTCAGAACCTGAGGATAACTCGGACTACGAAGCTACCTTCAAGTCAAGCCACGGATACGCATCCGGTTCAAAAGATACCCTTAAGGTGAGTCGAACCTTATTTAATACTTTACATAATACGGTTAGGTTTTTGTCTAGGAAGTTAGCTAAGTCTGAGTCCAAGGTCGAGACCCTGGTTGAGGAAGTTAAACTCCTCAAACACGAGGTCTCCCTAACCTCTTCGACTAGTCGAGTTCAAGAGAAGGACTCAACTCGGGTTGAAAAACTCGAAGTTGAGAACTCACTCTTGAAAAGTCAAGTCGAAGATCTTAGGAATACATTGGAAAGGTTTACTTTGGGATCCAAAGGACTTGACCTCCTTCTTGGATCGCAAAGGGCCGTGTACAACAAGGCCGGACTAAGGTTTAGCTCAAACACGACCAATAAGTCGTATATATCAATCGTAAGTAGACATAAAAAATGTGTCCAAGCATGGGTCCCTAAGACCACTTTGATTTCAACTCTAGGATCCAACTCGTACTGGGTTCCCAAGGACCAAATCCACTATGTGGGTAGACCGAACCGATTCAACGGTCTAGGGGGAGCCAGTACAAAACATGTTTGTGATTTAACTTAGAAATTGCATGCTTAGATTTTTTTTTTCTTTCGTGAACTCACTTAGAACACGTAAATAACCAACTAAAATCCTTCGAAAAGATTGAGCCTCGGGGAGCCTCTTTTCAAATAACCAACTAAAATCCTTCGAAAAGATTGAGCCTCGGGGAGCCTCTTTTCAAATAATCAACTAAAATCCTTCGAAAAGATTGAGCCTCGAGGAGTCTGTTTTCAAAAATAACTAGTTAGACGAGGAAATAATTTTAGGTGAGTCAAGTCATCATTTTCTTGAAAATGGCTTTGTCTAAGGAAGTGGTCGATGATCCGATAAAAGAAGGCCCCTGTGCCTCGCCACGACCTGAAAGCCATGATCTTGAAAAGGTAAACTTGACAATCCTAGGGTCAAATCCAAATCTAACATTACTTAAACATAAATGCACTTAATCAACTTAATTGGAAGTCATCTCACAAAGAACACATAAGTATAACATGCTTGATCATATAGACTCCGGTGAGATGACCTAGGTTTAACAACTTACAACCAATTTTTTTTTTAAAAAAAATATAATAATCTAACATCCAATCCAACCACCTTGTGTGTAGGATCAATGGATGTTAGACAGCGGTTGATCCCGACACATGACCGGGGATCAACTCAAATTCGCGAAGCTTCGATTCAAACGACAAGGATCGGTAGCCTTTGGGAATAACGGCAAGCTCAAAATCATCGGATCAGGTGATATCGAGCTTAACTCGAATTTTGTTATTAAAAATGTATTACTTGTAGAGAATTTTGAATATAACCTGCTTAGCGTAAGCCAATTATGTGACAATAATTATAAGGTCATATTTTTAGAAAATGAATGTGTAATTAAAACAAATGAAATAGCTAAAACAATACTCAAAGGAACTAGGACAAATAACATTTATACAACTAACTTAATCAAATCCTCAGCCAAATGTCTTATGACACAGGAAGAGGAATCATGGTTGTGGCACCGACGACTCGGTCACTCGCACCCAAGACTCGTCCACAAGATGAGTCAGAGTGGCCTAGTCAGAGGCTTACCCAACCTTAACAATTTGGTTAATAAAATATGTAATTCTTGTCAACAAGGAAAACAACCTAGGACACAACACAAGTTAACTAACCAAGAACGAACCTCAAGTGTACTTGAGCTCCTGTATATGGATCTATTCGATTCACATGGAGCCAAGTCACTCAATAAAAGTCAATATTGCTTAGTCATAATTGACGACTACTCCAGGTTTACCTGGGTTAGGTTCATCAAACATAAAAATGATACCCTAGATCAATTAATCAATTTATTCAAATTAATCGAGAATAAAAAAAACCTTAAGGTTAAAAGAATTAGAAGCGATCATGGTGGTGAATTCGAAAATCAAAGGTTCACCGACTTCTGTAACCTAAACGGATACCACCATGAATTCTCTTTCCCTAGGACCCCTCAACAAAATGGCCTAGTGGAGCGGAAAAACCGAACTCTACAAGAAGCCGCTAGGACCATGTTGAACGAATATGACCTACCCGATAGGTTTTGGGTGAAGAGTACGGCATGCTATGTCCAAAATATAATCCTTATGGTAAAGAGGCACCTTAAGACCTCATACGAGATTTATCACGATAAAATACCTAACATCAAGTACTTTAGGGTATTTGGGTGTAAGGTACATATCCTAAACACTAAGAATTACATAGGGAAATTTACATCCAAGACCACGACCGAAATCTTTCTAGGATACTCGACTACAAGTCGAGCTTATAGAGTATATAACCACGACACCCTTAGAGTCGAGGAGACTATCAATGTAGTATTTGATGAAGGACATGAACCTACAAAACCCTCGGCAACCCAAATTAGTGAGCCGATTCATACTAGACCTAACTCTAATCCGGAGATCAGGTCTAGTGTTAATCCTAACCTAAGTCAACCAAGTCACTCTATTGATCAAGTGATAGATGACTCCAACCAAACTAATGTTCAACCAAGTCACCCCATTGATCAAGCATTAGGTGACACAAACCCAACCCAATCTAGGATTCAGACTAACCACCCTATCGATCAAGTGATAGGAGATCCTAATCTAGGAGTTCGAACTAGAGCATCCTATAGGAACCTTAGTCAAATTTCCTTAATGTCAAAGATAGAACCCAAATCAATTGAACAAGCTCTTCTTGATCCCGATTGGATTATTGCAATGCAAAAAGAGCTAGCTCAATTTACTAGGAATGAAGTGTGGGAATTAGTACCACCACCTAAAGACAAAACGATAATTGGAACAAGGTGGGTATTTCAAAATAAGCTTGATGATAAAGGTGAAGTAGTTAGAAACAAGGCTAGGTTAGTCGCCAAAGGGTTTAGTCAAGTCGAAGGCTTAGATTACGACGAAACCTATGCCCCAGTAGCTAGACTCGAATCCATTCGAATGTTGCTAGCTTATGCCGCACATCGAGGATTTAAGCTGTTTCAAATGGATGTTAAGTCGGCATTCTTAAATGGATATATTAAAGAAGAAGTTTATATTAGCCAAACCCCCGGGTTCGAAAATCTAGATAAACCCGACCATGTTCTAAAACTTAAGAAAGCTCTCTATGGACTTAAACAAGCTCCTCGAGCTTAGTACGAGAGACTTTCAATCCATCTTAAGTCAAAAGGGTTTAACCAAGGCTTAGTTGACCCAACTCTCTTCGTAAAAACCTTAGGTAAAGAAATATTCATAGCTCAAATTTACGTAGATGATATAATTTTTGGAACCTCTAACTCAGCCTTACTAAACGAGTTCGTTTCACTCATGGAAAGTGAGTTTGAAATGAACTTGGTAGGCGAGTTAAGTTTCTTTTTAGGTCTACAAATTAAACAAACTAAGGATGGTATATACCTATATCAACAAAAATACACTAAGGAGTTAATTAAAAGATTTGGAATGCAAGACGCTAAAATAATAAACACCCCAATGGCGATTAATGTTAACATAGGAGAAGACCTAGAAAGTAAGTCCATTGACTTAAAGTACTATAGGAGCGCGATAGGAAGTCTCCTATACTTAATCATGACGACTCGACATCCTATTCGCATAAGTATGTGCGCGCCGTGTTTCAAACTGTGCTAAGGAGTCTCACCTAACCCTAGTTAAGCGTATCCTTAGATATCTTAAGGGTACACTTAACGTTGGTATTTGGTACCCTAGATCTACGGAGTTCGAACTAATCGGCTACTCCGATTCGGATTATGCCGGTAGTAAACTCGATAGAAAGAGCACGAGTGGTTGTTGTCAACTACTCGGCTCAAGTCTAGTGAGTTGGTGCAGTAGGAAGCAACATTGTGTTGCCTTATCTACCACCGAAGCCGAATACGTTGTGATGGGTGAGTGTGCAACTCAGCTTCTTTGGATGAAGCACACTCTCCGAGACTTTAGGTTGGACTTCACCAAAACTAAAATTTTTGTAGACAACATAAGTTCGATAAATCTAACTAAGAACCCTATATGCCATTCAAGGATAAAGCATATAGAGGTAAAACACCATTTCATTCGAGAACATGTAGCCAACGGCTCCATACAACTCGAATATGTTGACTCGAAATCTAACCTAGCAGACATATTTACTAAACCACTACCCAAAGCCAAATTTAGTCTCTTGAGACGAAGATTAGGCATGTGCATAATAGAATAGGAACTTGCAAATTATATTTTCTTACTACTATTTCTTACTTTTTTTTCATGGAACTAGCATAGGACATACCTTAGATATCATGCACCTATAGATTTAAGGAGCCAATACATCCCACAACCCATAGGACTAATGTGTTTTAAGGGATTGTTAAACCCTAATCATCCAAAACCCTAAGGAAACAAGGGGTTACCAATTCTATCATCCTGTGGAACAAAAGGTGTTTGTTTCAAGGCATGCTGTGTTTCTAGAGAAAGAGTTTCTCTTGCAAGAAAATAGTGGGAGTGTCGTCGAGCTTGAGGAGGCTTGAGAGACTCAAATAGACATTGATGAGATACCTGGTGAAGCACAACAGCCGACAACTCATAGTGATGAGCAATCGACTGGACCTATTGTAACACCACATCTTCGTAGATCTGGTAGAACACGCAATATTCCTAAGAGATATGGATTTCTCGTAAGTGAATCGAACGACGTGTTACTCATTGATGATGAGGAGCCTACCAGTTATGAAGAAGTGCTGACAAGTTCAGAAAGGGATAAGTGTCTTGGTGCCATGAAGTCGGAAATGGATTCTATGTACGAAAACCAAGTTTGGAACTTGGTTGACCCACCTGAAGGCATAAAGCCTATAGGGTGCAAGTGGGTTTTCAAGAAGAAAACCGACATGGATGGTAATGTGATTACCTATAAGGCTAGATTGGTGGCGAAAGGATATCATCAAAAACAAGGTGTTGATTATGACGAAACCTATTCGCCTGTAGCTATGCTTAAATCCATTCGGATGCTCCTGGCCATAGCGGCTCATTATGATTATGAGATATGGCAGATGGATGTGAAAACAGCTTTCCTTAATGGAAACCTGCTCGAGGACGTGTATATGATACAGCCTGAGGGTTTCACATCGGTTGATAAAACCAAGGTATGCAAATTGCGACGGTCCATTTATGGATTGAAGCAAGCATCCAGGAGCTGGAATATCCGTTTTGATGAGACGATCAAAAAGTTTGATTTCTCATAAAATCCAGACGAACCTTGTGTGTACAAGAAGGTTAGTGGGAGTGCAGTCATGTTCCTAGTATTGTATGTCGATGACATACTACTTATAGGAAACGATGTTTCAATCTTACAGTCAGTGAAGGTTTGGTTATCCAAGACATTCTCCATGAAAGACCTGGGAGAAGCAACCTACATCCTCGGGATTAAGATCTATAGAGATAGATCGAAACGGTTACTTGGTCTTTCACAGTCTACATATATAGACCGAGTGCTAAAGAGGTTTAGCATGTCGGAATCCAAGAAAGCTTTCCTACCCATCAGGCATGGGGTACACCTTTCGAAGTCTATGTGTCCGCGCACAGAAGACGAGAGGATTTGCATGAGTAAGATTCCCTATGCATCCACAATAGGATCTATCATGTATGCTATGTTATGTACAAGGCCCGATGTATCGTATGCTCTGAGTGTCACGAGCAGATACCAGTCTGATCTAGGAATGGATCATTGGGTGGCTGTTAAGACGATCCTTAAGTGCTTGAGAAGAACTAAGGATGCGTTCCTAATATATGGAGAAGGGTACTTGGTGACACGTGGGTATGTACTAGACCTAGTAACTCTCCCACTCGTTCACCTTTTCCAGTAAAAGGTAACTTAGTCATCTTGCCTTTTAAGCATGATTCGCATGTATCGTATGAATCCAATTCAAACGATTCAAGAATTCCACATCGGTGTAATTCGGACATGCATTTCTTGCTTATATGGCCAAGACGACAATGCCACATATAGGATCACGGATTATCCTTCGCAACGCGTATGTTTCGAGCAATACGTAACCGAACGCTTTGGATACGTCCAACGTATAAATGCCATTACTCAAAGTTCCAGTTCCATAAAGTACGCCATTCAAAGTTATATAACAACAATTGTTACTAAACGTTAAATGGAAACGATTTCTATTTAAGCAGGAAATAGAAACAATGTTCTTTATTAGAGAAGGAACATAATAGCAATTGTCCAGTTCCAAGACTAGTCCACTAGGGAGCTTCAGCAAGTAAGTTCCGATGGCGACCGCAACAACCTTTGCTCCATTGCCAACTCGCAAATTTGACTCCCCTCTGACAAGTCTTCTTCTATTCCTTAGCCCCTGTATGTCATTACATATATGTGAGCTACACCCAATATCCAATACCCAAGTGTCTAAGGAAATAGAATGACAATCAATAACGAAGATTTCTGAAGAAGATGGGGCATCTGATGCCTTATTCTTCTTCACAGACTCAAGATAAATCTCGCACTTTCTTCGCCAATGGCTCTCCTTGCCATCATGATGGCAAGTTTCCTTTTGTGCTAGTTCTACCTTCTTAGCCCTTCTCTTCTTTCCCTTCTGCTGTTCCTTTGACTTCCTCTTAGAACCTTTCTTCGAGGAATCAACTAACAGCACCGTCCCCTGCTCATGCTTTTCAGAAGGCTCCACAGTCTTCAGCATGTTGAGGAGTACCATAGATGAACCTTCTTGCATCTTCGTAGTGAAGAGGAGCCTAGAGACCTCGAACCTTTCGGATCTCGCTTGCTCATCGAACAGCTCATGAAGATGGAAGACCATAGTATTAGCATCCATATGCTCATGCTGCTTTTGCAGCTCAGGTACCATCGCCGCTAGCATGATGCAACTCGCCAGCTCAGAATCTGCCACATGTTTCTGATAGACCAACATTTGGTCTGGAGTTGCATCGTCCTTAGGACGGTCAGGAAGAGGCTCTTCAAGGACATATGCAAGCTTTTCCGCCTTGAGAACAATTCTCAGGTTTCTAAGCCAGTCCAGGAAGTTAGGCCCAGTCAGTTTGTTCGAATCCAAAATAGTGCGCAAATTTAAAGACGTCATGATCAATTTATTGACCTAGAAATACAAAACGAGCATATATGAGAAAATGATTTTAAAATGCATCAATATACATTTATAAATCCCATTCATTTTTCGAATTTCAAAAACCCTTAAAATCACTTCGGGAGATCGTAGGTCCATCTCCGAATGGGCTGATATCCATCATAGATAAGAACAACCTTGGAGTGAGTCCAACAAGCCATTCTTAGCTATGATGGTGGGTATCAAGTATACCGATTACATATCATGTATATGTAACTATCACAATGTGCTATCAACTAATTGAATGTTTACACATACATTGGGTTGTTAACACATTAACAAGTATGCATCATATGCATAGCACCCAACTTCACCTCTCTTCACATCGACCTTGGAGTGAGTCCAACAAATCGATGCTCCAAGTTAAAGCCGACCCATTAATCACGAAATAGTTTTAATATGGTTAGAGCGCATTCAACCAATTAGCCAGGCTTGGAGTGAGTCCAACAACCCAAACTAACGATTGACCTCTGACTCTTACCATATTAGAGGTAAACTATTCCAATGATTTGAACATGTTCAGGTTCGAGCCGGGCTTGGAGTGAGTCCAACAACCCAAACAAGAAACAGAACTCTGGTTCTAATCATATTAATGGAAGGTGTAGGCTTTAATATTGAGTTAGGGTTTTATGTCTCATCCTCTTTGCATGCAAATAACTATTATCTACATGGCATGGCATACATGGCATATATCTACATGTCACGACACGCATGACATAATGTTATGCATCTAATGCAATTACATGGCATACAATTATGTCATGTATATAATTTCCTTATATGTCATAACTATTTATGGAAATAAAATATGTTTAAGATTTGATTCTCCAAATCAAATCATAATTAAATTAGGAAACAAATTTCCAAATCTAATCACATATTTTATTCATGGAATTATTTGATTAAGGAAAATCTATTAAGGAAACCAATTTCCTAAATCATTAAAACTACTTATGGAAATAAAATATTTTAAGATTTGATTTCCCAAATCAAATCATGATTAAATTAGGAAACAAATTTCCAGAATCTAATCAAATATTTTATTTATGGAAAATATCAATTTCCATAAATACTTCCAACTTTCCAAAAGTGGAAGATTTCCATAAATACTTCTAGACTTTCCAAAATTGAAAAATTTCCATAAATACTTCTAAATTTCCAAAATTTAGAAAATTTCCAGAAATGCATTATGACTATCGCAAAATCAATTTTATGATTATGTCGAAACACAACCTGGGCTCTGATACCACTGTTGGGTTTCCGGCACCGCGGCGTGTGTGTGTTCGATCATGTTTCGTAAACATGAACACAGCGGAAGCAATTAAAAATAATAAATCTATATTTATTACAACACACACAACACATGCATGCATATTACAACAAGTGTAGACATAACCGTAAATTAAAATTTGCAATAAAAGGAAATTTATCTACGTTATACCTTTCGTATGACGTATAGCGGGAACGGCATCAACCGGAACGATCCTCGTAAGAATCGTCTCTATCCGTATCCACGCCGAGCTCCACGGGATGACTTCGCTAAGCCATGAGCTTCGTTTTCGTACGGGTACTAGCCTCGTGTTGAAGACGACGTGATCGAGAGATGATCACAATCCGAATCCAAATTCGGATCCAAAACCGAGTCCTCAAAACTCGATTCTCCGGAGAGGTATTCGTCAACCATTTGACGAATCCTTCGTCCTCCACCTCAGAGGATTACAGGAGATCAAATCCCCGGTAAGTTAGCCACTGTCGGAGCACTAACCGTCGTCCAAACGACGCTCCGACAACAAAGAAACAAGCTGTCCAGAAAAACTGGACAGCTTTTGGTGGAGGAATAGAGGCCGGCCAAAGGAGATGTGGAGCTCACCTTATCATCGAACCCACAAGAGATCACCGGAGGGTCGCCGGAGCATCGCCGGCTGAAGCTTGGATGCCGGCGACAAGGAGGTGGCAGCAGCTCCATGAAGTTGGCGGCAACACCATGTTGGGCGGCAACAACAAAAGGAGGCTAGGGTTGGGCGGCCAAAATTTCATTAGGGTTTTTGGGTTAGGGTTTAACCCCTATTTTATAGAGAACTAATTCTCTTAATGGTTAATGGATCATATCCATAAAGCCCGTTAACCCGCTCCATTAAGATAAGTTAAAATAAACCAAACCATGATGGTTTATTTTAAGTTAAAACGAACCGAACCAACTTTTGGTTCATTCATTTAAAATAAACCAAACCCTTTGGTTTATTCTCATCCATTGGATTAGAACCAAACCATTTTGGTTCATCCATTACGTCTTCATAAGACGCGACCCATCCACGCTTCCATTGCGACTGAAATGATTTCATGCTCGCTTTATGTTTGGTCCAACCAAACATAGTTTCTCTCGGTCTGAGAATCCCATTCTCAAGCTCGTTTTAAATCCTTTAGATTACACTCGTTGTGCGTGTGACCAAATAGGTTCTCGGTTTATGTTGGTCGTCTATAATTAACCATTAATTATAGAACGATCATGAGTGGCACCTAGTAGTACATCATGATCCCCAATTAACCGAAAAGATCAACGGTTGATCCAGAACTATTTCTGAAATCCTTCAGTAGCTCGAATGAATCGTGCCCCATTCCCTTCACTCATCTTATACCCACTTGGTTCAGGACATGGTCTATTGTGTCAGTCCCCACTAGGCTGACTACGTCCAACCTAGCCCAAGTATCATTTCCTCGTCCTACGGATTCTAGTTACTCCACATGTATCGAAGAGTACCTTACTCTAAACATGTAATGCTTTGGCCAAAGACTTTAGTAACAATCCGACGAGAGGCCATGGGTATACATCTCCTCGCAAGGAGTGGTGAATCCTTTATAGGCTATTCAAACACCTTCGATCACTTCGACTTATACCCAATCATCCCGGGTCCATATCTCCTCGGAGATGTTTGCTTAAGATGTCAAAGCATAAGTCTCCATGATCAAGATGACTTGAATACCGCAAGTCAAAGGAACATCGCACTTAAGCCACAGTAAGAACTTCATTGACATATCTATATATGCAGAGAACCATATGAAGTCTTACGGCTGGTCACTCCAATGAACTAGTTACCATAACTAGCATCCACGATCAACTCCGGACATCACTATGTCTCCAGCCAGTGAGAATCAGCTGCTTGGATACACCAAGGAGTATACCTCGTGCTAGTCTCGACAGAACTGATGGTGTCCAAATCCATCAATTCATCGACTAGGGATAATTCCGATATATCACAATTACACATGTAGAGATACTCACTAGTTGTGATCCAATCACAAATTCTCTCATGCTGTGAATCGTATCGTGGACATTCAGTAAATGAGTTTAAGATCCAATCAAATACATAAAACATGTTTACTCAAATAGTGAATCTTCATTTATCATATAAATGGTTTATACATAAGGCGATTGCCTTAGGACATCTCTCAAATATTACTAACAGTGTTTGTGTACTTAGCCACGTAGATGGGCGTGAGATGTTAGGACCTTACTCCGGGTTCCAGATGTAGAGCTAGTGCATCGCTATGAACCACGGAGTATAATCATACCGACTCTGACCAGGACTGGTTGATCCTTCATATCAATCAAGCCAAATATGAGTCGAACATTTTATAGATGAACTTATTTTTAGTATATTATTTTTAAAAATAAAAATGGGGAACATGCTTGGACTTTAAATTTAACATTTATTTTGTTTTCCACACACCCCTTACTCTTTTCGATATACGGCAAAAGGGGGAAAAAAAGGAGAAAAAGGACAAAAGTTAAGGGGTCAAAATTTTTTTTTTGATAACTTAACTCTTACTTCATAATTAAACCAAAATTTAACTTTAAGTTTTGAAAACTTATTTAACTTTTAACAAAAGGCCAAGGTTAAGAAATCATTTGGTTTCTTAACTTAAAACTTATTTTAAACACTATGGCCAATATTAAGTAATTTCGGTTACTTAATTCTTTTTCTTAATGCACATATCAAGGGGAGAGTTAAAACCCTTTCTCAAGTACTCACCCTCGGTCGAGGAGGATTCCTCGAGGAGCACTGAAAAGAATTTTTATATACTCCTACTCATTCATGCATAATCTCATACTTATTTTTGTCTTAACTTTGTATGTGGGTTTGCCATAAATCAAAAAGGGGGAGATTGTTGGTGCAGTGGGCACCTAAGTCGAACCTAAGTTTTGATTATAGCAAATGATATAAAGTTAATCTTATATTGTTATCTCACGAGCTAAATCAAGTGTGCAGAAAAGTCTCAATGCTGGAGCTGAAGGCTAGCGACACCCGGAGGAAGCCGCGGTGGTCGGGCAACACTCGAGTTACTTCGGAGGGAGCCGAAGGAATCGAGTGGAAGGCCGGAAGCAAAAGCGACACGTAAGTATCGAGGTAAGCTCGTGTGTGCGAGCGTAAGTGAGGTCGTATCCTCTTTACGGGGATGATCTTAGGCGACGATCTGACCCAAGACTTCCCATGGAAGGTCTATGTTGAGATCGGACGGCAAGTGGCCGTCGAATCCACTTATATTTTGAGCTAACTCTTTATTGTAGTCAAAAATCCTGGCCATCAGTTCAGCAGCGATTGCAGCAGTTCAATCGGCCAGTTCAACCGGTGGTCAAAAATTAGCCTCGAGGAGTCAAGCTTTATCACCATTTTTCAAGGTGTTTTGTGCCCATTTGTGATTGGTTGAAGACCCATTCATTGAGGGGCTTAAAGGCTATAAAAGGAGGGCCAAACCTAGGGTTTCATCCTCAATTCTAAGTGCTCAAAAGCCTCCGTTACGCTGCAACTCTCCGACGACTCTACAACAACGAAGTGCTGCCAACAACCCTAGCTTAAAGTTTCTTTTGTTTAGTTGTTGGCATAATCTTAATTTGTTATTGCTTTCAATATTGCAATTCTTTTTAATCGAGGCTTTTCGTTGCATTTTACTTTAATAGAAGAGAGGGTTTGTCTCTCTATCTTTTTGCTTCGAAGGCTTTTGTAATCGTAAAACTCCTACCTCCAACGAGGAGGAGTGTTTTAGTGAATTGCCCTCCGTACACGGTCTAGGACCATTAGGGCCTTGGAGTAGTAGCCGAAGGCTATGAACCAAGTAAAAAAACTATTTGTCTCATTTAGTTTTTATTTACATTTTCACTGCGTTTAATTGTCTATCGAACGATTTAAAAGAAAAGTTTTTATCGCTATTCAACCCCCCCTCTAGTGATCCGCTTCGATCCAACAGCAGCAGGACCTCAGGCAGGAGTGAAGAAGACAAAAGGCAAGTGCTTCACTTGCAAGCAGACTGAACATTGGAAGGCAGACTGTCCTCACCGAAAGAACAAAGGTATATCTTCTTGTTTAGTTGTTGAAACATGTTTAGCGGTGTTATCTACCTGTACCTGGTGTGTAGATATAGGAGCCACTGATCATGCCTGTAATACTTTGCAGGGGTTCCAAGAAACCCGACGACTAGCTGAGGGAGAGATTACCGTCTTCATAGGCAATGCTTCAAAGGTGGCAGCTATTGTAGTGGGAGACGTTTATTTATCTTTTGATAGGAATAAAGTTTTGGTTTTGAGAAATTGTCTTTATGTACCTACTTTTAGAAAGAATCTAATTTCAGTTTCTAAATTATTTTTGGATAGATATTCTGTTTCTTTTAATGATAAAGTTGTTATAAAAAGGAATAGGGAGATTATCTGTTCTAGTACATTGGTTGGCAATTTGTACACTCTTGAACCGAAAACTCCCACGATGCATATAGAAGTGAATAACTCATCTTCTAAGTCTAATAAGAGAAAAGAACCTTCGAAAATGAACCAGACATATCTTTGGCACCTAAGACTTGGTCATATTAACCTGAGTAGAATTCAAAGGTTGATAGCTGATGGACCCTTGGGTTTATTAGTGGTGGAAGATCTCCCAACCTGCGAGTCTTGCTTGGAAGGTAAGATGACCAAGAGGCCTTTTAAGGCTAAGGGGTATAGAGCCAAAGATGTATTGGAATTGGTTCATTCTGATTTGTACGGTCCTATGTCTATCCAGGCTAGAGGTGACTTTGAATACTTTGTCTCTTTTATAGATGATTATTCAAGGTATGGATACATTTACTTGATGCGCCGCAAGTCTGAATGCTTTGACAAGTTCAAAGAATTCAAGGCTGATGTGGAGAATCGTCAAAGTAAAAGTATCAAGACACTACGATTTGATCGTGGTGGCGAGTACCTCTTGGGAGAGTTTAGGAGTTACTTATCAGAGGCTGGTATTCAATCCCAATTGTCCGCACCTGGCACACCCTAGCAGAATGGTGTGGCGGAGCGAAGGAATAAGACTCTTATGGAGATGGTCAGATCGATGATGAGTTATTCTGAGTTACCTGATTCGTTCTGGGGGTTTGCTCTGGAAACAACAGCACACATTCTGAACTTGGTTCCATCTAAGTCAGTACCCTCTACTCCCACAGAATTGTGGACTGGGCGAAAGCCTAGTCTAAGACATATTCGTATTTGGGGTAGTCGGCACATGTCTTTGAAGGAGATCTTTGGTAAGTTGGAATCTCATCTTGGCTACCCTAAGGGAACGAAGGGTGGTTTATTCTATAGTCCTAGAGATCAGAAGGTGATCGTGAGTACGAATGCCAGATTTCTAGAGGAGGACAATGTGATGAACCACAAGCCCACGAGTAGGATTGTTCTTGAGGAGTTGATAGGGGAAGTCCCGACTTCAGTACCATCGGTACAAGAGGAAATACCACAAGTCACTGCACCGCGTGTCACAGAGCATAGACAGGAGGCATCTTGTTAGACAACCCGTGAGATTCATGTTCTTGGGAGAGTCTTCGGACTTAGTCCCTGGTAAACATGAACCTGATCCCTGGACATATGACGAGGCACTCCAAGATAGAGATGCGGTATCTTGGCAAAGAGCGATGAATTCAGAGATAGAATCTATGGATTCTAATCATGTCTGGGAGCTAGTAGAACCACCCGATGGTGTGAAAGCCATTGGATGCAAGTGGATCTACAAGAGAAAGAGAAGAGTAGACGGGAAGGTTGAGACCTTCAAAGCTAAGCTTGTTGCGAAAGGGTATACTCAGAAAGAGGGTATCGATTATGAGGATACCTTTTCACCGGTAGCTATGTTTAAGTCTATCTGGATTCTCTTATCTATTGCTGCTCATGAGAATTATGAGATTTTGCAGATGGATGTCAAGACAGCTTTCCTTAACGGAAGTCTTGAGGAAAACATCTATATGAAGCAACCAGAGGGATTCATTACAAAGGGCAAAGAGCATCTTGTGTGTAAGCTTAATCGGTCCATTTATGGATTGAAGCAAGCTTCTAGATCTTGGAACATCCGCTTTGATGAGGTAATCCAGTCATATGGATTTATTCAAAGTCTGGATGAGCCTTATGTATACAAGAGATGTGATAGAAACATAGTGGTATTTCTTGTACTATACGTAGATGACATTTTGTTAGTTGGCAATAATATCAGAGTGTTATCAGACGTAAGGTTATGGTTGTCCAAACAGTTTGATATGAAGGACTTGGGAGAAGTGGGACACATCCTTGGGATCAAGGTGATAAGGGATCGCAAGAAAAGGATGTTGTGCTTATCTCAATCTTCATACATTAACACTATCCTTGCTCGTTTTAGCATGCAGAACTTCAAGAAAGGTTTTCTACCTTTTAGGCATGGAGTACCTTTATCTAAAGAGATGTGTCCCAAAACATCAAAGGAGATAGAGGAGATGAAGGCGGTTCCTTATGCTTCGGCAGTAGGAAGCCTCATGTATACTATGTTATGTACGAGACCAGATATCTTCTTTGCCGTGGGCATGGTTAGCAGATATCAGAGTAATCCTGGACAGAGACATTGGACTGCGGTAAAGCATATATTGAAGTACCTGAGAAGGACTAGGGATTTTATGTTGGTTTACCGGGCAGATCAATTAGTCCCTGTGTGTTACACAGATTCTGATTTCCAATCAGATAAGGACAACAGTAAGTCTACCTCGGGGTTTGTGTTTACTTTTAGAGGTGGAGCCATAGTATGGAGGAGTGTCAAGCAAAAATGCGTGGCGGACTTTACCATGGAAGCTGAGTATGTGGAAGCCTCTGAGGCAGCCAAGGAAGCTGTATGGCTCAAGAACTTCTTGATGGACTTGGATGTGATTCCTGGTTTGCCCAGAACTATCACAATTAATTGTGATAACAGTGGTGCAGTTGCAAACTCGAAGGAACCACGAGCCCATAAAGCGAGTAAACACATAGAGCGCAAGTACCACCTGATACGAGAGATCGTAAAGTGAGGAGAAGTAGCTGTCGCCAAGATTGCATTAGAGGATAACCTGGCGGATCCATTCACTAAGGCCCTTCCAGCGAAAGTGTTTGATTGGCATGTGGAGGACATGGGCATCAGATGTATGGCAGTGTGATGACAGCATAGTCTTTTAGTATAAGTGGGAGATTGTTGGAATGTATACTGAAAGCCTACCTCTTTTGTATGAACATTTTTATTTTGAAATAAGAATCACATGATCATTGTTTGCACTTTATATTTATTATATGTGTGCATATTGTCTAATACTTTACATTGTAGATAACATGGTGCTTGGTGTGGCACAGAAGATCATGTTATCAGTCCCTTGTAGAATATAAGTAGAGGCTCACAACCAAGATGGTTTTGGACAAACCATTGGCATGGTGGTAGTGTAGCTTGGTATTGTTTTGTCTTGAACATAGAATTACACTAGTACACTTAGGTGTATTGAGCAGGACCGACATAGAGGTGATTCAATTTATTGCTGACTACATAATTGAATCGGACCTCAGATATTATGTTGTACATGCTCTTAATCCCGATATAATAACAGGCACATGTACTTAGTATTTATTTCTTTGATTTACCAAAGGGTGAGATTTATATGGATTAAATCAATATGCCCGGTAAGTTGGGAAATGATATTATTTACATGGTGTGTCGTTCATTATAGGAGGAAACCGTGTCCTATATATTAGGTTGATGATGTCCCTGTTAGTGCATATAAGATCCACATATCTCCACAATGGTATGATATTGTCCACTTTGGGCCCAAGCCCTCATGGTTTTGTTTTTGGGCTTTACCCAAAAGGCCTCATACCAATGGAGATATCTTTTTTCTTATAAGCACATGATCTTTTCCATGTCTTACCAATGTGGGACTTTGATTGTATTCCCCATACTCCCAACAATCCCCCCCTCAAACGAAGGACCACATTGGGCCCCCCCTCAAGCCTATCCCTCCTCGAAGGATTTTCTCTGCTTGATGTCCGATCTTGACCCACGAGGACTTCCCGCGGTTGTTCGGTCCCCAGGCCAACTAGACTTCCTTCCTGATGTCTGGTTCTCTTGATCCGGACGTGGGAGCTCAACTTCCTTCGTTCGAGGTTCATGGCTTGACATGGACCATGGCTCTGATACCAATTGTTAGTGCATATAAGATCCACATATCTCCACAATGGTATGATATTGTCCACTTTGGGCCCAAGCCCTCATGGTTTTGTTTTTGGGCTTTACCCAAAAGGCCTCATACCAATGGAGATATCTTTTTTCTTATAAGCACATGATCTTTTCCATGTCTTACCAATGTGGGACTTTGATTGTATTCCCCATACTCCCAACAGTCCCCTTGAGGAGCTCATAAGGTTCATCATGTAAACCCTGCAGGTTGACTTAGTCAACATAATGAAAAGGTTGAGTGGTACTACTCGAGGAGTTAGATGTTAATTGATTAATAGTCAGTAAATCAATTAATTGACGGACATTCGATATCTTAAACACGGGGAGATGGATGTACAAATAATGTATGGAGCCCATATTAATTTATGGGGGTTGGTGAGGTAATTCTATGATGATCCTCTAGTGAAATGGAACATCATTGATGGATCAAGTTTGTGTGGTTCCGATCCATCGGGTGGCCAAGATCCAACTCCTCCTCATGATCCCTATCGTAGCCTAATATAATCCTCATGAAGCCTAGATCCAATGATGGAAAACAAAACTCTAGATCCGACGGTGGAGATTAAATCTCTAGATCCGACGGTTGAGATTAAATCTCTAGATCCGAAGGTTGAGATTAAATCCCTAGATCCGACGGTTGAGATTAAATCTCTAGATCCGACGGTTGAGATTAAATCTCTAGATCCGACGGTTGAGATTAAATCCCTAGATCCGACGGTGGAGATTAAATCTCTAGATCCGATGGTTGAGATTAAATCTCTAGAACCGACGATTGAGATTAAATCCCTAGAACCAACGGTGGAGATTAAAACAAGGCTTAAGCCAACTCTATAAAAGGGGGCTTAAGGTGGGTGGCAAGAAGGCTGTTGGTTGGTTTTGGAGATTAGGGTTTTGCCTATCATAAGCTTGGGCGGCAAGAAACCCTAGGAAGGTTAGGGTTTGGTTGGCCGGCTAGGGTTTGTAAGGTAAGGTGGGCGGCAACTATAGAAGAGGTGCTCTTCTTCTTCCTAGGGTGTTGCTGGCACCTATCTCTCTTCCCTCTACCTTGGTCGGCGCTCAACCTATTCCTCTTCTCCTCTTCTTTTCCTCTTGGCCGGCGGCACTAGGACCTAGGGATTGTTCCCTTGTTTGGTTCCTTGGTTGGCCATCTTGTTCTCTCTTTTCTTGGGATCGGCGGCATCAATCCTTTGTGGCTTGGTGGTTGGCTCAAGCAAGAAGGGAAGGAGAGTTCTTCTTTCTTTTGATTGAAGAAGATCTAGGAAGCTTCAACTTGTGGAGGATCTTCGCCCACACGAAGTCTACAAGGAGGTTAGGACATACGATAGAAGATCGAGAGGTATAAAAGTTTTACAAGTTTTTCATCTTTGCATGTTCTTATTAATATGATTGTATGTGTTGATTATACATGTCTACATCCATATGTATTTGTATAACCATGGACCCCAAAGATAAACACAAAAACTGACGATCCGTCCATCGTCTCTTCCGCGGCTAACCGACTAGAAGAGCTTGGTTGCTTGAACAACTAGTTTGTTCAAGCGATCGCTCAAGTCGTTAGCACGACGATGAATTGGTTGAGCTTAGGAAACTCATCCCATCCAGATTAGTTTTCATTAGTGAAAATTTTAATCCGGGGACATGGGAGCCAACGAGCCTCCTAGCAATGCCATCAGATCCATCATCGTGCTATTCGATTTGAGTGGTCTCTTAAACAAAGTTGTTGTTCAAGCAACCTAACTCTTTTCCTCGATTAGCCACATAATAGATGATGTACGGATCGCCGATTTTTGTATTTATCTTCAGGGTCCAAGTAAATTAGCCACATGCATTATACAAAAGAACTAAATCAAAATAAACAAGATTATACCTCTTGTATACCTCTTGATCTTCTATTGTATATCATTTCCTCCTCTTGAACGTTGTGTGGGCAACGACCCTCAAAGTGTTGAAACCTCTTAGATCTCGTTCTTACCTTCCTTGCTCTCTCCGAACAAAGGGAAGAATAACCTCTCCCTTCTTCTCCTTTCTTGTTCCGGATACAATCCCTTTGGAGGAAGATCAAACCTCTTCCTCCTCTTTGTTGTTGTCACTGGCCACCAAGGAGAGGGAGATGAATGAGCGACGGCCAATGGAGAAGGAAAACCGCCGACCTTGGGTGGAGGAGAAGGTGGCGCTACCTAAGAGGAGGTGGTGATGGGCGCCTACAATAGGGAGAGGATACCAAGAGAAGGCAACCCTAACCCTAATCCTTTCCTTGCTTCTATTGCCTCCCAAGACCAATGAACCAAGTTCTCCTCTTTCTGCCCAAGCCCTAGCCCTCCTTTTATAGAGTTAGGCTTAGGCCTCCTTTCAATCTCCACCATTGGATCTAGGGTATCATTTTCCACCGTCGGATCTAAGTTTCATGAGGATTTTAATAGGCTACAATAGGCACCATGAGAAGGAGTTGGATCTTGGCCACCCAATGGATCCGACCCACATAAAATCCGATCCATTAATGATAATTCATTCCACTAAAGGATTATCATTGATCTACCTCACTAACCCCCATAAATAAATATGGGCTCCATATATTAATTGTACAAATATCTCTTCGTGTTTAAGATCTCGAATGTCCATCAATTAATTAATTTACTAATAATTAATTAATCAACATCTAACTCCATGAGTAGTACCACTCAACCTTATCATCATGTCAGACCAAGTCCACCTGTAGGATTTACATGATGATCCTTATGAGCTCCTCAAGGAGACATCATCATCCTAATACATAGGACACGATTTCCTCCTATAATCAATGGCACACCATATAAATAATATCTTTTCTTAACTTACCGAGCCTTTCGATTTAATCTATAAATCTCACCCATTGGTAAATCAAAGAAATAAATACTAAGTACATGTGCCCGTTATTATATCAGGATTAAGAGCATGTACATCATAATATCTGATGTCCGATTCAATTATGTAGTCAGCAATAAATTAAATCACCTCTAAGTCGGTCCTGCTCAATACACACAAAGTGTACTAGTGTAATTCTATGGTCAAGACAAACCAATACCAAATTACACTACAACCATACCAATGGTTTATCCAAAACCATCTCGGTTTTGAGCCTCTATGTATACTCTACAAGGAACTGATAACATGATCTCCCGTGTGACACCACACACCATGTTATCTACAATGTAATGTATCAGACAATATGCATAACCATAAATATGCAAACAATGATCATGTGATTCTTATTTCAAAAATAAAGATGTTCATATAAAAGATAGACTTTTCAGTATACATCCCAACATTTTCAAGGTTAAGGATACCTTGGAAATAGATTTGGATTTTAATCCTAAAAGATTTTAGGATGTACCAATATTATTTAAGAAGTTTGATAAATCAATCAAATTGACACAATTTAGGTTTAGAGGTCTTAGTGTGTCATTTTGGGTTTTTTGCACACTTTGGGAGATAAGTAATAATATGGCAAAATGAGTTTAATAATAACAAATGGCAATTAACTTTTAAAATTTAGGTATTATATACCTTTGTAATTTACTTGTCATGCTTTGTTTGCCATATAACATGTCATAACATCATATCTACTTTTAATCATTTAATATGTCATGATCATGTGTAAGATTTAGGTTTTAATGTCATGTATGCTTAGATTCCATCATATGACATGACATAATGATCATTGGCCTTGCTTAATTATGTTATCATTTATTCCATGATCATTCATGCATTTAATTTGATTAAAATTTATTTAAGGACTATGGCATGACTTAAAGTCTCATGTATAAGGGAATCAAGTAGGGTTGCCTTAGAAAATGCATGAAACCCTAGATTAGGAGAACAAAACCCACATCTCACATTACATTGACATATATGTCTATTGATACACCCTAGATACATATGAGATGCAAGGATATGAGTTAAGTTCAAGGTGCATAGTTTTTGCATCAAGATGAACCCAAACTCATCTTATATCAGTTATGGATCTTTGGGAAAGCTTATGTTCAAGCCATGCACATTAAGCCCAACGAATATGATCCAATATAAGGTTTTAAAATAATTATAAAATCACTTTGAAAAACCTTGGTGAAGTCTATCTTTTGATAGAAGTCACCATTGATGAAGTTGATACAAAGTGAGCTAAAACATTGAAGTTTTTTTTTCACTTTTGAACTTTGTGTCAATTTCACTATTTTATGGGTAAAATATTTTTCAAACATTTTTCACCCAATGTATTGGTCATAAGTATTATACGTATGAAGTTTCATAATTTTTCAAATTACGTATAATTATTTATGAATTTTTGAAATTCGATTCTGATAACTGAAATTAAGAAATTTCAGTTATCAGCCGACTGCTCTTGTTGGCAGTCGACTGATGAGCACTTCAGTCGACTGATTTCTGAGAGAGTCTACTAATTGGCTAATTTCAAAAAAACAAGGTATGTTTAGCCCAATTTCAGCTATGTTAGGGTTCCTTAACTGCTCCTAACCCTAGGATATGCTTTGGGAAACATTATAAAGAGTGAAAATCCATTGGATATGGATTAGGAGAGTTATTAGGGTGATGTATCAAATTTAAGGTGTGGGAAAGTTCAATGTTGAACTTTAGACCTTATTTTTGATGGTTTAGAATTCCTATTGGCTTTGGGACTTCCCAAGGACATTGTTAGTGCAATGGTCAAGGGGGAGCAAGCCTTTAGGGGGAGTCATTCATCATGAGATGATGGATGTGTTCTTCCTCATGAGGGGGAGAATTAATGGGAATTTGAGATACCCAATTTGGAAATTGGGAGAGTTTATAAGAGTGTCTCTCTTTAGTGATATGAGACTTATCACTAGGAAGATTGTAGGCATCCTAGATGTTTTTGGATCAAGGGAGAGATTGTAAGATCTCATTGGGATATGAGACTTTGACCTCCTTGAAGAGAACCATTTTGATGTATGTCAAAAAGGGGGAGAATGTTAAAATTACCAATTTGGTATAATTGGAAAGGGAATTTGAGTTAGGGGCCTAACTCAAGGGTATTTTTATCAAACATCAAAAAGGGGGAGATTGTTGGTGTAATCGGCCCAGGTCATGATTGACCAGACTCGAGTTTGACTCAAGTAAGTGTTTTGATGTTTGATATAGATGTCTGACATTGATGTCTAACATGCGTTGGGGAGATTACTGATGCAATCGACCCAGGTTAGTATTTGATGTTTGACGATGGTTTAACCATTGTCATGGGAAAAGAACAAGCCTTGAGTACTTGGCATGTAAAGTCCAAGCATGGGTCTTGGCAAGGGAAAGTTCAACATGGGTTGGCAAAGGAAAGTCCAATCATGGGTCTTGGCATGGAAAGTCCAACATGGGTTGCCAAGGAAAAATCCAAGCTTGAGTCTTGGCATTTGGAAAGTCCAAGGAGTGATATTGGCGGTATAAAGTCCAAGGGTGGAGTCTTGGTAGCATAAGTCCAATGGTTGGAGGCATAAAGTCCATGCGAGAGTCTTGGCAGCGTTAGCCCAATGTGCCTTGGCGGTATAAACATCGTTTCCATGACAATAGCCGATGGAAGCACCTGAAGGCTAATGTATGGATTAATAAGTCATGGATGACTTGGAGGGATTCGATAGGTGTGAGGCTAACGGAGGTAGCTAGAAGGCTTAGGTCTAGGCTACGGGTGGTCTAGCAAGTATGGGGGCACCATACTTGGGTTAAAATCTCATGTTTGAGGTTGGCAGTCGACTGACATTATGGTCGGTTCGACTGCCATGAGTCGACTAGAGTTCGACTGTCATTTAAGGGCTGAAAAGGCTCTGCGATCAGCTCATTAAACGCGTGATGGGTTGATCGATCACGCCATGAACGACAATGGGTGATGGTTCATTGCGAGCCACAGAATGCTCCATAGATTGGAGTTTTTCTAGCGTGGATCGAGTCATTGTCTCACAACAACAGTGTTGGCAGTCGACTGGGGTCTTATGGTAGTCGACTACCAAGACAGAATCCAGCCCGATGTAAGTTAAAAAGAGGAGCTCGAGGAGGATTTTGTAAATTGTTCTTAAAGAGGTTTCTTGAGGCAATTTGAAGGCGAATTGCAGGTGCATTTCAGGGTCCTTCAAGCTCGTTCAAGCAACCAACAAGCAAAGTGCTCAAACCCTAGTTTGTAAAGTGTTCTTTATATTTCCTTTGTATTTGCTTGTATTTCTTTCATTTTTTGTTGTAAGAATTTGTACGAGGTTTTTTCACCTCTGACGTGTTGTCGAGAAGGAGTTCTATTAGTGGTGTTGTCATCACTCGAGCTTGTAGAGCTCAATCCATGGAGTAGGAACCATTCGGTTCCGAACCACGTTATATTTTGTGTTGTGGTTGTGTTTATTTTCATGTATATTTTGTATTTCCACTGCGTATTAACGTTTTGTAGCAACCACGATCGAATTCCTCCATCGACAAGCCAACGTGCTATTCACCCTCCCCCCTCATGCAGTCACCGATATCCCCTACACTAAGTTTGAGGGATTTTGATGTGTGCAAATCATATAGGATTTTAGGAGTAGTTTTAGTACACATCTCATTGCATTTCATACTTGTTTCATGCATATTTCCCTTATTTTGCACTTATTTTCTATTTTCTAATTCAAAGATCTACTTTTTGCTATTTTTATGTGCAGAGATGCATTTTGGAGGCAAAATGTCATGATAAATTGAGCTCAAGAAAGGCAAGTGTGGTTTGGCCCTGTCCCCAAGACATGGGCATGGATGAAAAGGTGGCATCTGCTCAGAGTTCCAGAGGAAGACACATCCGACAGTGTGAATTTCACATGGTTGTTCCTTTTTTAGATGTAAGGTCCAGAGCGCGAGTTCCAGACTCCCACATGATCGACCATGTGGAATCCACACGGTCGTGTAGCGACCTCGCAACTTATGAAGATCCGTTTTCATGGGTAATTAAGGAAAGATGGTTTCACCCCTATAAAAATAAGGGCACATCTAAATTTAAGGGGAGAAGCCCAAGGGCTGGTATGGCAAGGAGGTGCCTTAAAAAGCACTTAATTCTTGCAAATGGGGAGAGAGGAAGCGACTCAAGGGTGGGATTACACTCCAACACACAAGAAAGTAGCTAAGACAGTCCAGAAAGCATTCAGAGCATATATTTTATTATTTAATTCCTGTTTAAATTGTAATACTTAAGGATTCAATGTCTTGTGCATATCATTTCATATCTATGGAGTAGATTTTTTGATTATAGGATTAGTGAGTAACTTGTGAAAGTTGGATATGCTAGTTCAAATATATTTCAACTTTTCTTGATTTTATTTGCAGTTTATGATATCTAAGTTAAATTATAATTGCATATTGGTTCTTTCCTACTATGCTTAGTTGATACAGAGGACAAAAGCATCTATATCAAAACCTAGGAGAATAAAGGAGGAACCTCCCGGTCATCCTCCCTCCCAAAATTGTAGGAAATAGGTCGAGAAAGAGTAGAATATGAAATATGGTTCACCTGTTCATGGGGACACATAGAACATCTTATAGATTTATTAACCTATTCCAACAGAAGGGTCAAAGTAGGAGAAATCAACTCAGTGGTTGTGGGACCCGTGATAGGGACATCCTATGACAACAACCCCTTGAGCTCTACTGATCTGAAAGGAAAACTTGGTCAGGAATAGACAATTCCTAGTAGAAGCAAAAGTTTATCGGGATTACATACGATGATCCTTCTGCAAGATCGTAATTAGAGAACATAGGAGCATTAACTTAATAGCATGTTCAGCAATGCACAAGTGAAACTAAATCCTGGAATCCCTTGACCAAACTTTAAGTAAACCCCTTAATTCTTTCTTCATGTGACACCGTAGTAGAGCTTGCTCATAGTCAACCACTTTAACTCAGGAAGAGATTCACTCCGAACAACATACGTTCACTGGACACCCAGTACTCGAATCACAGTCTCTGTGGGATCGATACATAATTTATTACTTGATGCTAACCGTGCACTTACGGGTGTTGAGCACAAGCGGGCACTTCAAGTCCTTGGCGATCTCAGCCAGAGATTTGAGGTTGTGTGCTTGCGTGCAATCACCAGTCGACTGGTACACACCACTAGTCAACTACATATCATAGTTGGTAGTTAAGCCCTCAATCGACTACTCGACCAGTCAACTGGGTCATAACCCTAGTCGACTGCTCGATTCATCTTGAGCTCTCGAGTGTCAAACACCCGAGACCAATTGACTGTAGACTACACATACATGCTTTTCCATTAGCCTTACATGTCTAGGATCCCTCTGAGTCCATGACTCCTTCATCCCTCCTCTTGCCCTCAAAAGCTTCCTTCGGATTTGTCAGGCTTTGGGGTCTTCCGCCAAGGTTCATTTGGACTTATTGTACCAAAACTACACACTTGGACTTTATACTGCCAAATCCTCACCCTTGGACTTCCCTGCCAAGATCCACTTGGACTCACACCGCCAAGACTACACACTTGGACTTATGCCGCCAAGTCCTCATCCTTGAACTTTTCTTGCCAAGACTTCACCCTTGGACTTCTCTTGTACCTTTCACTCAATATACATATTAGATCACAATGATTGTCTAACTATAAATGATTATCCAAACATTAAAAAATTAATACTTGGATCATACTTGCACCAACATTATTGTGTTTATGGAGTATGTAAGAAGGTAATAATTCGGTGGATGTAGGGTCGCATTTTATTCGACATTTAGTTAAGGTGGGGAAAGAACCTAAGGGAGAGATTATTTTGGGGGGTTTGTTAACCCATATTTGTGAGTGTCTAGGATACAATTGTGGGGAATTGGATAGTGTATAAGGGAGCCCTAGCCTAGACTTAGGGGTATGCATGGCGATGAAGATGATTATAAGTGACAGTAATTAATTTTTCTTTGTAAGGAATAACTTGACACCCCTTACCCTCCTTGACCTCAATCATACCAACATCACAAACCCCACAAACTGTCGGTTGGATAAGATAGTTGAGTCCCCACTGCAAAAGGGTCCTTCCACTCGTTCACCACCTTCTCCACCTTCACCTCATGCACCTATAGATCCACCTAGCCATTAGAGTCAAGCTGCCATGAGAGATGAGGTGCCACACCTAGATCCTGAGCCTACACAACATTTTTTTTCTACTTTTGGTCATGATATAGGTAGACCTACTTTTGACATCTCAGAGTTTCGATTGTGCCTCAATGATATCTACACAGAGTAACATCCGTAGGGTCAGCGATGGGATGAGCAAAGGACTTTTACTCAGGTGGAGTTCCAGGGCCTAAGGTAGCACTTCCAATGGGTAGACGAGTTCTATGGTCATGCACAACAGCATTATCAAAGGGTAGAGGCATATTATAGCCGTGCACATCAGTACTTTTAGAAGGAGGTCGAGTACCGCCAGGAGATGTGGCAATTCATGAGGGATGCGCGCAGATAGTGCACTCGAGAGGAGGATCATAGAGCTGTTGCTGAGTCCACAAACTCATAGGTTGAACACATGTACATGTGGCACCAATGGTTGAGCTCACATTCTCTCGTGAGCCGGAGATGCCGAGATTGTCCGATTTTCCTCCATGACCACCACACTAAAGGTATGGTTGAATTTAAGTTTTTTTGGGTGGGGGGGGGTGGGGGGGGGGGTGAGGGGGGGGCAGGGGGTGAAGGGGGGGGGGGGCGAAATTTTTTGTTATTGCACTTTTTATTGCTTTGGTAGATTTTACTTTGTCTCTTAATTTTAGTAGTTGATTTTATTTGTATTTGTTTTAGTTTTTCATGTATGTAAGTGTCTTTAGATTTTTTTCAGCACTTATTTCATTTGATCTCATCTCATAGCTTGCTTCAATGAAGTTTTGAATATATATATTGTTGGATCGAAAGAAAACTAGGGGGGAGTGAATAGCGAGCTTGAAAACTTTTCTTTTCATTTGATAAAACTCGAGTGGCACAACGAAAATTAAGATGCAATAAAAGTAAATGACTCAATTTTGTTTTTACTTGGTTCACAATCAAAGGGTTGCTACTCCAAGGCCCTGTGGTCCTTGACCACATACGAAGGGGCAATTTATTAACTAAGTCTCCTCCTCATTGGAGGTGTAGGGGATCGTTGGAACGCTAGAGGGGGTGAATAGCGTCGTGCTATACGTCGATGGAATACATTCGCATTTGATCATCTACAATCTTGTTAGCACAGTGGAATAGTAATAACAAATAAAAATAACAAGATACACAATCACAATACCATATAACATGGTTCGGAACCTCAAGGTTCCTACTCCACGGATCGGGCTCAAACGAGCCCTAGCGATGCTAATGCAATCACTAATCACAAATACTTCTTCTCGACACAAGTCGGAGGCGGAGAAACCTCTTACAAACTATTCTTAAAAAAATAAGAAATGGATACAAGAAATTACAATAATGAAATACAATGCAAATAGAGAAAACTACTTTACAATTTCTCTTTGAATGCTTGATCGCTTGGTTGCTTGAAATCAACTTGGAGACCCTGATTTGCAGTAGCAAATCACCCCAAATGCCCTCAAGAACCGCTGGCTTTTTCCTCCTTCACGAGTTCCATTTAAAGCTTCTACCTGTGATGGAAAATACCGATCAGTCGACTGCTGCTGGGTTTCCGGCACCGCGGCGTGTGTGTGTTCGATCACGTTTCGTAAACATGAACACAACGGAAGCAATAAAAATAATAAATCTACATTTATTACAACACACACAACACACGCATGCATATTACAACAAGTGTAGACATAACCGTAAATTTTAATTTGCAATAAAAGGAAATTTATCTACGTTATACCTTTTGTATGACGTGTAGCGGGAACGACATCAACCGGAACGATCCTCGCTAGAATCGTCTCTATCCGTATCCACGCCGAGTTCCTCGGGATGACTTCGCTAAGCCACGATCTTCATCTTCGTATGAGTTACTAGCCTCGTGTTGAAGACGACGTGATCGAGAGATGATCACGATCCGAATCCAAATTTGGATCCTAATACGAGTTCTCAAAACTCGCTTCTCCGGAGAGGTATTCGTCAACCAATTGACGAATCCTTCGTCCTCCACCTCAGAGGATTACCGGAGATCGAATCCCCGGTAAGTTAGCCGCTGTCGGAGCTCTAACCGTCATCCAAACAACGCTCCGACGAGAGGAGAACAAGCTGTCCAGAAAAACTGGACAGCTTTGGTGGAGGAGATAGGCGCCGGCCAACCAAGGGAAGAAAAGGCTCACCTTGATGCCAAACCTATAGGAGATCATCGGAGGATCACCGACTGAAGCTTGGTCACCGGCAAGGAGCTGGCGAGTACAACAAGGCGGCAATGGAGGTTGGGCGGCAATGAAGGTTGGGCGGCAACTCCAAGCTAGGGTTTTGGATTAGGGCTTAATTATCCCTTAAGCCCTCTTTTATAGAGAACTAATTCTCTTAATGGTTATTGGATCATAACCATTAGGCCCGTTAACCCGCTCCATTAAGATAAGTTAAAATAAACCAAACCATGATGGTTTATTTTAAGTTAAAACGAACCTAACCAACTTTTGGTTCATTCGTTAAAAATAAACCAAACACGTTGGTTTATTATCCTCCATTAGTTAGAACCAAACCATTTTGGTTCATCCATTATGTCTTCATAAGACCACGGCCCATCCACGCTTCCATTGCAGTGAAAGCGATTTCATGCTCGCTTTATGTTTGGTCCAACCAAACCTAGTTTCTCTCGGTCTGAGAATCCCATTCTCAAGCTCGTTTTAAATCCTTTGGATTACACTCGTTGTGCGTGTGACCAAATAGGTTCTCGGTTTATGTTGGCCGTCTATAATTAACCATTAATTATAGCACGATCATGAGTGGCACCTAGTAGTACATCATGATCCCCAATTAACCGAAAAGATCAACGGTTGATCCAGAACTATTTCTGAAACCCTTCAGTAGCTCGAATGAATGGTGCCCCATTCCCTTCACTCATCTTATACCCACTTGGTTCAGGACATGGTCTATTGTGTCAGTCCCCACTAGGCTGACTACGTCACACCTAGCCCAAGTATCATTTCCTCGTCCTACGGATTCTAGTTACTCCACATGTATCGAAGAGTACCTTACTCTAAACATGTAATTCTTTGGCCAAAGACTTTAGTAACTATCCGACGAGAGGCCATGGGTATACTTCTCCTCGCAAGGAGTGGTGAATCCTTTATAGGCTATTCAAACACCTTCGATCACTTTGACTTATACCCAATCATCCCGGGTCCACATCTCCTTGGAGATGTTTGCTTAAGATGTCAAAGCATAAGTCTCCATGATCAAGATGACTTGAATACTGCAAGTCAAAGGAACATCGCACTTAAGCTACAGTAATAACTTCATTGACATATCTATATATGCAGAGAACCATATGAAGTCTTACGGCTGGTCACTCCAATGAACTAGTTACCATAACTAGCATCCATGATTAACTCCGAACATCACTATGTCTCCAGCCAGTGAGAATCAGCTGCTTGGATACACCAAGGAGTATACCTCATGCTTGTCTCGACAGAATTGATGGTGTCCAAATCCATCAATTCATCGACTAGGGATAATTCCGATACATCACAATTACACATGTAGAGATACTCACTAGTTGTGATCCAATCACAAATTCTCTCATGCTATGAATCGTATCGTGGACATTCAGTAAATGAGTTTAAGATCCAATCAAATACATAAAACATGTATACTCAAATAGTGAATCTTCATTTATCATATAAATGGTTCATACATAAGGCGATTGCCTTAAGACATCTCTTATATATTACTAACAACTACTCGGGACCATCAGTTGACTGATGCCATTATTGTCGTGAGACAATGGCTAGATCGACGTTGGAAAAATCCAACGTATCCATCATCAGTCGCCTGATTATGACCATCAGTCGACTGATCAAGCCATCACTCGATTGCTGACCGCAGCGGTCGAGTGAGACTCCATTCTGTGCTCTAAAACCCGAGAACTACGATCGGTGATCACCGATCGATCAGCTCAACGGCTAATCATCGCCCTCCTCCGCGATCATTGCTAGGCCAATTCCAGTAGTCAAACCCTAGTTGACTCTCACCAGTCGACTGTCATATGGCACCAGTGTAGGGATGTATACTGAAAAGTCTATCTTTTGTATGAACATCTTTATTTTGAAATAAGAATCACTTGATCATTGTTTGCATATTTTTATGGTTATGCAATATTGTCTAATACGTTACATTGTAGATAACATGGTGTGTGGTGTCACACGAGAGATCTTGTTATCGGCTCCTTGTAAAGTATAAGTAAAGGCTCACAACCGAGATGACGTTGGACAAACCATCGGAATGGTTGTAGTGTGATTTGGTATTGGTTTGTCTTGACCATAGAATCACACTAGTGCACTTTGTGTGTATTGAGCAGGACTGACACAGAGGTGATTCGATTTATTGCTGACTACATAATCGAATCGGACCTCAGATATTATTTAGTACATGCTCTTAATCCCGATATAATAACGGGCACATATACTTGGTACTCATCTCTTTGATTTACCAATGGGCGAGATTTATAGATTAAATCGATAGACTCGGTAAGTTGGGAGATGATATTATTTATATGGTGTGCCGTTGATTATAGGAGGAAACCATGTCCTATATATTAGGATGATGATGTCCCCTTGAGGAGCTCATTAGGTTCATCATGTAAACCCTGCAGGTGGACTTGGTCCGGCATGATGAAAAGGTTGAGTGGTACTACTCAAGGAGTTAGATGTTGATTAATTAATGGTTAGTAAATTAATTAATCGACGGACATTCGAGATCTTAAACATGGGGCGAAAATGTACAAATAATATATGGAGCCCATATTGTCATATGGGGGTTGGTGAGGTAGATCAATGATGGACCTTTAGTGGATTGGATCATCATTAGTGGATCAGACTTTATGTGGGCTTGATCCATGGGTGGCCAAGACCCAACTCCTCCTCATGGTCCCTAATGTAGCCCATTAACACCTCAAGATGCTTAGATCCAATGGATAGAAACAAAACACTAAGATCCATTGGTAGAGATCAAATCTCTAAGATCCGACGGTTGAGATTAAATCTCTAGATCCGACGGTTGAGATTAAATCCCTAGAACCAATGGAGGAGATTAATTCATGACTTATCCCTAACTCTATAAAAGGAGTGCATGAGGAGTGGTCATGGATTACATATCAAAGAGAGGGAGCAAGGCTTGGGCGGCAAGAATAGGGCAATCCTAGTTGAGATAGGATTGGAATTAGGGTTAGGGTTTGGAAGCAAGGGTGGCACCAAATAAGGCAAGTTTTCCTTCTTCTTCCTTTCCTTGTGGCCAACGTCCAGCAGTTATTCCAGCCCTTCCCAGCTCTTGGCCAGCGCCCAAAACACTCCCCTCTCTTCTCCTTAGGTGGTGGAAACAAGATATAGGATTTCCCTTGGTGTCTTTGTAGTTTTCCATCATCTTCTTCTCCTTCTAGTTGGCCGGTGGCAAGAACTTCTATAGTTCTTTGTTGGTTGAGATTTTGAAGGAGAAAAACATTGTTTCTCTTCTTCCTCTTGCTTGGGAAAAGCAAGGAAGGAAGTTTTGCGATCTAGGAGCTTCGACTTTTGGTGGATCGTCGCCCACACGACGTCCAAAAGGAGGAGGGTCATACATTAGAAGACCAAGAGGTATAACTATTCTTCTATCTCTTTTATTCATTGCTTGTGTTTGTTTTTCAAAATATAAGCATGTTATATTTCTTTAAATAGGCTAAATAATACTTGGATCCCGAGTATAAACACAAAAACCGGCGATCCGGACATCATCTATTCCGCGGCTACTCGTAGAATAGAGAATGGACGCTTGAACAACTAGTTTGTTCAAGCGATCGCTCAAGTCGTTAGCACGACGACGAATTGGTTGTGCTTAGGAAACTCATCCCATCCGGATTTGTTTTCATTAGTGAAAATTTTAATCCGGGGACATGGGAGCCTATGAGCATTCCGAGAAATAGCACGATTGCCAACAAATGGTATCAGAGCCACGGTTTCCGGTTTTGTGTGTTTTGGATTCGGTTACTTTTCACGCACTTATCATATATTGTGTATGCCGGATAATAGTAGGATGTTCGTAGGCTAACTTTTTGGTTGCAGGCATAAGATCCAACTATTATGGCTATATATGTGTGTATGTGATTGCATGTGTGTGTGATTGTATATTATTTGAATCCTCGGGGTTGACGAGGCTAGATTAGTATTTAATTTTTGTAATTAAATACGGCATTGTTTAGCCGCTCATTTTAGTTTACTTTCGATCTAGATTATTTGTACACTCCTTCATGGAGTATAGGATCGATGGATGTAAATTAAAATGTTTTATCTCTGACTTATGCGACGGAAAAGATGGAGCGAGGTGAGGTGGCACGACGACGGAAGCATATTGAGAGACAATGCCATAATAGTTGGAAAATTCTGATTTTTCCATATTTATTGCTGATTTGTTTTGTATGCATGTTGTGTGTGCTTGAAAATTCTCAATTTCAATTTACTAAGTGGGAGAGGGATATTTTAATTAATTCCCGCAGCCTTCTCCATTACATTTGACGGTGATGCAACAAACTCTGTGTTGGCTCGAAAGTGCCTTCCTCCCCATCGGATGAGAGTTTGTTTATGGATCACTAGGTCAAATAATGGTTATAGGAAATTATTTAGGAGCGTGTACTTCACAGGTAAGGCACATAATCCGAGATAATTCCCTTAGTATCGTGTAATGGTGCACACTTAGATGCAAATAAAAAGTATCCTCCCCATCGGAGTCACTGCTTTTATTTGTAGGGCCAAAGAGGAACCAACTATTAATTTTATTTGTCAAAAAGTAAGGTTGACAAGATAATAAAATTAATGGGTAAAACCTCCTCTTACAAATGTAGAATTCGTATACGTCCACACTATCGTGGCATGCGATATTCTCGGTGTTGGTTGATTTCAGAATTTTATTGTTTTGAGGAATCAATAAAATTTGAAATCTAATATTTTGATCATTGTGATTCTTAGGATTTTCAAAATGACTTTCAGTCCACTTATTATGATACTAAAGGAAATAAACTTACTGTACCCAAATTATATTGATTGGAAATGAATCCAAATATTGACTTATCTGCTAGTATGCACTCTTCGAAGAGTATCCTTAAGCCATGGTTGCTCAAAAAGGTTTCTACTTCTAAGCCGAAAGGCAAGAAGAAGGAGAAACAAGGTGGAGCAAATGTGGTGGGAGGATCTCAGGGAGGAGTGAAGAAGCCGAAAGGCAAGTACTTCACTTGCAAGCAAGATGGACATTGGAAGGAGGACTGTCCCAATCCAAAGCAGAACAAAAGTATATCTTTTGGTCTAGTCGTTGTAACATGGTTAGCGGTGTTATCTACCGGCACCTGGTGTGTAGATATGAGAGCCACTAATCATGTCTGTAATACTTTGCAGGGGTTCCAGGAAACCCGACGACTAGCTAAAGGGGATATTACCATTTACTTGGGCAATGCCATGATGGTGGCGGCTATTGCAGTGGGAGAAGTTTTATTTATCTCTTGAGAAAAATAAAACTTAGGCTCTGGAAAATTCCCTTTATGTATCTTTATTTAGAAAGAATTTAGTTTCAGTTTCTAAATTATTATGGATGGATATTCTATTTCTTTTAATGACAGAGTTGTTATAAAAAGGAATAGGGAGAATATCTGTTCAGGTACATTGAAAGGAAATTTGTATACAAAACCTCCCACGATGAAAATTGAAGTTAATAACTCATCTTCTAATTCCAAAAGGAGAAAAGAACCTTCGAAGATGAACCAAACATATCTTTGGCTTCTTAGGCTTGGTCACATTAACCTAAGCAGAATTCAAAGGTTGATAGCTGATGGACCTTTGGGTTCATTAGTAGTGGAGGATCTCCCAACCTACGAATCTTGCTTGGAGGGTAAGATGACCAAGAGGCCTTTTTAAGGCCAAGGGGTATAGAGCCAAAGATGTGTTAGAAATGGTTCATTCTGATTTGTGAGGTCCTATGACTATCTAGGCAAGAGGTGGTCTTGAATATTTTGTCTCTTTTATAGACAATTATTCAAGATATGGATGACACTACGATCTGATCGTGGTGGTCAGAACCTCTTGGGAGAGTATAGGAACTACTTATCAGAGGTTGGGATTCAATCCCAATAGACTGCACCTGGTACACCCCAGCAGAATGGTGTAGCGGAGCAAAGGAATAGGACTCTTATGGAGATGGTTAGATTGATGATGAGTTATTCTGACTTGTTTTATAGTCCTAGAGATCAGAGGGTGATCGTTAACACGAACGCCAGATTTCTAGAGGAAGACTATGTGATGAGCCACAAGCCCAAGAGTAAAATTGTTCTGGAGGAGTTAAAAAGGGAAGTCACTTCTTTAGTACCACTGGTACAAGAGGACATACTACATGTCACTGCACCGCGTGTCATAGAGGATACACAGAAGATACCTCGTCGTAGTGGGAGGGTTGTTAGACAACCTCTTAGATTCATGTTTTTGGACAAATCTTCTGATTTGGTCCCTAGCAAACATGAACCTGATCCCTAGACATACGACAAGGCAATCCAAGATATAAATACAACATCTTTGCAAAGTGCAATGAATACTGAGATTGAATCTATGGATTCAAGACAGGTCTAGGAGGTCTTATGCATGGCAACTCATATGGATTATGAGGTGTGACAGATGGATATCAAGACAACATTCCTTAATGGAAGTCTTGAGGAATCCATCTACATGAAGCGACCAGAGGGATTCATTGCTAAAGGAAAAGAGCGTATTGTATGTAAGCTTAATCGGTCCGCTGATGGACTGAAGCAAGCTTTGAGGTCTTGGAACATCCGCTTTGATGAGGTAAATCCAGACTTATGGATTTATTCAAAGTCCGAATGAGTCTTGTGTATACAATAGATGTGACGGAAACGTAGTGGTATTTCTTGTACTATACGTAGATGACATTTTGGTAGTTGGCAACAATATCAGAGTATTATCAGACGTAAGGGTATGGTTGTCCAAACAGTTTTGAAGGACTTGAGAGAAGTAGGTCACAACCTTGGGATCAAGGTTGTTGTGCTTATCCCAAGCTTCATACATAGACATGATCGTTTTAGCATGCAGAACTCCAAGAAGGGTTTTCTACCTTTCAAATATGGAGTTACTTTATCTAAGGAGATGTGTCCTAGATCATCTGAGGTGATAAAGGAGCTGGAGGCGGTTCCTTATGCTTCGGCAGTAGGAAGCCTCATGTATGCTATGTACGAGACAAGATATCTGCTTTGCCGTGGGCATGGTTAGCAGATATCAGAGTAATCCAGGACAGGGACATTGGACTACGGTAAAAGCATATATTGTAGTGCCTGAGAAGGACTAGGGATTATATGCTAGTTTACCGTGCATACCAATTACTCCCTGTGGGTTGCATGGATTGCGATTTCCAATCAGATAGGGATAACAGTAAGTCTACCTCAGGTTTTGTGTTTACTTTAGGAGGTGGAGCCATTGTATGGAGGAGTACCCAACAGAAATGCGTGGCGGACTCCACCATGGAAGCTGAGTATCTGGCAGCCCCTGTGGTGGCCAAAGAAGCTGTATGGCTCAGGAACTTCTTGATGGACTAAGATGTGATTCCTGGTTTGCCCAGAACTATCACAATTTATTGTGATAACAATGGTGCAGTTGCAAACTCGAAGGAACCACGAGCCCATAAGGCTAGTAAACACATAAAGTGCAAGTACCACCTGATACGAGAAATCATAAAGGAGGTAGAAGTTGTTGTTGCCTAGATTGCATCAGAGGATGACCTGGTAGACCCTTTCACTAAGGCCTTTCTGGCGAGAACTTTGATAGGCATGTGGAAGGAAGGGGAATCAGATGTATTGCAGTATAAGGACGGCATAGTCTTTTAGTATAAGTGGGAGATTGTAGGGATGTATACTGAAAAGTCTATCTTTTGTATGAACATCATTATTTTGAAATAAGAATCACATGATCATTGTGTGCATATTTTTATGGTTATGCAATATTGTCTAATACGTTACATTGTAGATAACATGGTGTGTGGTGTCACACGGGAGATCTTGTTATCGGCTCCTTGTAAAGTATAAGTAAAGGCTCACAACCGAGATGACTTTGGACAAACCATCGGAATGGTTGTAGTGTGATTTGGTATTGGTTTGTCTTGACCATAGAATCACACTAGTGCACTTTGTGTGTATTGAGCAGGACCGACACAGAGGTGATTCGATTTATTGCTGACTACATAATCGAATCGGACCTCAGATATTATTTAGTACATGCTCTTAATCCCGAAATAATAACGGGCACATATACTTGGTACTCATCTCTTTGATTTACCAATGGGCGAGATTTATAGATTAAATCGATAGACTCGGTAAGTTGGGAGATGATATTTTTTATATGGTGTGCCGTTGATTATAGGAGGAAACCGTGTCCTATATATTAGGATGATGATGTCCCCTTGAGGAGCTCATAAGGTTCATCATGTAAACCCTGCAGGTGGACTTGGTCCGGCATGATGAAAAGGTTGAGTGGTACTACTCAAGGAGTTAGATGTTGATTAATTAATGGTTAGTAAATTAATTAATCGATGGACATTCGAGATCTTAAACACGGGGAGAAAATGTACAAATAATATATGGAGCCCATATTGTCATATGGGGGTTGGTGAGGTAGATCAATGATGGACCTTTAGTCGATTGGATCGTCATTAGTGGATCAGACTTTATGTGGGCTTGATCCATGGGTGGCCAAGACCCAACTCCTCCTCATGGTCCCTAATGTATCCCATTAACACCTCAAGATGCTTAGATCCAATGGATAGAAACAAAACACTAAGATCCATTGGTAGAGATCAAATCTCTAAGATCCGACGGTTGAGATTAAATCTCTAGATCCGACGGTTGAGATTAAATCCCTAGAACCAATGGAGGAGATTAATTCATGACTTATCCCTAACTCTATAAAAGGAGGGCATGAGGAGTGATCGTGGATTACATATCAAAGAGAGGGAGCAAGGCTTGGGCGGCAAGAATAGGGCAATCCTAGTTGAGATAGGATTGGAATTAGGGTTAGGGTTTGGAAGCAAGGGTGGCACCAAATAAGGCAAGTTTTCCTTCTTCTTCCTTGCCTTGTGGCCAACGTCCAGCAGCTATTCCAGCCTTTCCCAGCCCTTGGACGGCGCCCAAAACACTCCCCTCTCTTCTCCTTAGGTGGTGGAAACAAGATATAGGGTTTCCCTTGGTGTCTTGGTAGATTTCCATCATCTTCTTCTCCTTCTAGTTGGCCGGCGGCAAGAACTTCTATAGTTCTTTGTTTTTTGAGTTTTTGAAGGAGAAAAACATTGTTTCTCTTCTTCCTCTTGCTTGGGAAAAGCAAGGAAGGAAGTTTTGCGATCTAGGAGCTTCGACTTTTGGTGGATCGTCGCCCACACGACGTCCAAAAGGAGGAGGGTCATACATTAGAAGACCAAGAGGTATAACTATTCTTCTATCTCTTTTATTCATTGCTTGTGTTTGTTTTTCAAAATATAAGCATGTTATATTTCTTTAAATAGGCTAAATAATACTTGGATCCCGAGTATAAACACAAAAACCGGCGATTCGGACATCGTCTATTCCGCGGCTACTCGTAGAATAGAGAATGGTCGCTTGAACAACTAGTTTGTTCAAGCGATCGCTCAAGTCGTTAGCACGATGACGAATTGGTTGTGCTTAGGAAACTCATCCCATCCGGATTAGTTTTCATTAGTGAAAATTTTAATCCGGGGACATGGGAGCCTATGAGCATTCTGAGAAATAGCACGATTGCCAACAACCAGTTGACTGGCACACGTCAAACATGAGGTTTTAGCCCAAGTATGGTTCCCCCATACTTGCTAGACAACCCTTAGCCTAGACCTAAGCCTTCTAGCCACCTCCATCAGCCTCACGCCTCTCGGATCCCTCCAAGTCATCCATGACTTGTTCATACATCGCACTAGCCTTTAGGTGCTTCCATCGGCTATATCATGCTAACGGTGTCTACACCACCAAGGCACATTGGACTTACGCTGCCAAGACTCCGCTTGGACTTTACGCTATCAACCATTAGACTTATGCTGCCAAGACTCAAGCTTGGACTTTATGCCGCCAATATCAAACCCCTTGGAATTCTCAAATGCCAAGACTCAAGCTTAGACTTTCCTTGTCAACTCATGTTGGACTTTTCCTTGCCAAGACCCATGCTTGGACTTTACATGTCAAGTACTCAAGACTTGGACTTTTCAAATGCCAAGTGTCCCACTTGGACTTTCCCAAATGCCAAGTGTCCCACTTGGACTTTCCATGTCAAGTACTCAAGACTTGGACTTTCCCATGACAATCACATTGTCATATGTTTTTGTCGAACATCAAAACATCTCTCGAGTCCAGCTCAAGTCCTGGTCAATCGTGACCTGGGTCGATTGCACCAACAATCTCCCCCTTTTTGATGTTTGACAAAAACCAAATAAACCATTTAGTTAGACCATCTAACTCAAACCAATCATCCCCATTAATTTTTCCAATTGATGTCATTCTCCAAATAAATTCTCCTCCAAAACATTCTCCTCATTTTTGACTAACATCAAAAAGGTTATCTCTCCAAGGAGGTCAATTTCTCATGTCCTAATGAGATCTTACAATCTCCCCCTTGGTCCAATAATACCGAGGATGCCTACCATCTTCCTAGTGATAAGTCCCATATCACTCAAGAGAGGTAATCTTATACACTCTCCCAATTTCCAAATTGGGTATCTCAAAATCCCATTTTCCCCCTCATGAGGAAAAATATCATCTATCATCCCATGATGGATACCTCCCCCTAAAGGCTTGCTCCCCCTTGACCATTGCACCAACAATGTCCTTGGGAAGTCCCTAAGCCAATAGGAACTCTAAACCATCAAAATTAAGGTTCAAAGTTCAAACATGAACTCTCCACACCTTAAATTTGATACATCATCCTAACACCTTTCCTAATCCAAATCCAATGAATTTTTACCCTTTAAAATGCTTCCCAAAGAATATCCTAGGGTTATGAGTGGTTAGAGACCTTTACCATTGCTGAAAATGGGCTAAACAAACCTTATTTTCCCTAAATCAGCTTGGTAGTCGACTCTATCAGCTACCAGTCGATTGCCACCCTCATCAGTCGACTGCCACCCAGGGCAGTCGACTGATAACTGAAATTCCATAATTTTTAGTTATCAGAAATGGATATTGAAAATTCATAAATAATTATACGTATATCGAAAAATCATGAAAATTCATACGTATAATACTTATGACACATACAATGGGTGAAAAATGATAGAAAAATATTTTACCCATAAAATATCGAAATTTATACAAAATCCAAAAGTGAATAAAAACTTCAAAGTTTTAGCTCACTTTGTATCAATCTCATCAATGGTGATTGCTATCAAAAGATAGACTTCACCAAGGTTTTTCAAAAGGATTTTAAAATGTTTTCAAAACCTTATTTTGGATCATATTCCTTGGGCTCAATGTACATGACTTGTACACAAGCTTTCCCAATGATCCACAAATGAATTAGATGAGTTTAAGTTCATCTAGATGCAAAAAACTATGCACCTTGAACTTAACTCATATCCTAGCATCTCACATGTATCTAGGGTGTATAAATACACATACATGTCAATGTGATGTGAGATGTGGGTTTTGTTCTCCTAATCTAGGGTTTCATACATTTTCCTAAGGCAACCCTACTTGATTCCCTTATAAATGGGACTCCAAGTCATGTCAAAGTCCTTAACTCAATTTTAATTAAATTAAATACATGAAGTATGATCATGGCAAAAATGATAGCATAATTAAGCATGGCCAATAATCATGATGTCATGGCATATGATATAATCTAAAAGCACATGACATTTAACCTAACCCTAAACATGATCATGACAAATAAATGATAAAAATAAACATGATGTCATGGCATGTTATGTGGCAATCAAGACATGACATATAAAATATATAGGTATAATAATACCTAAATTTTAATATTAGTTGCCATTTGATATTATTAATTGTATTTTGCCACATTATCACTAAACTCCCAAGTGTGTCAAAAACCCAAAATGTCACACTATAACCTCTAATCCTAAATTGTGCCAATTTAATTGATTTTTCATAATTCCAAAACTATATTGGCACATCCTAAAATCTATTAGGATCACAATATCAATTCTATTTCCAAGGTATCCATAACCTTGAAAATATCCTAAAGTGTCACCTTTACCATGGTTAGGTTAACTACCCTTCCATTTAAAATTGGCACACCCTAAACCCATCTAGCATGAATCAATCACGCTTTTAGGAACCCAAAACCTATTTGAGCTCCTAGGGTTAACTAGGTATTCCTTAGGGATGACCTCCCTAGATACCCTCCTAATGACTCTTCTAGGCTTGTTAGCTTTGGTCATTGTGGTCTTACCTAGGTTGACTCTAGGGGTAACTCCCCTTGCAATCTTCTTAGTGGATTCCCTAGGTTTCCTTGAAACCCTAGCCACTAGGCACATACCTTGGTCAACTCTAGGGATGACTTTCCTATTGACCTTGGTCTTCTTAGACCTAATTTGTGTTTCATAATCTAATGGAACACTATGATAAATAACCTTAGGCTTAGGTTTGTGACCCAAACCTTGCTTGGCCTTGGATGACTTTTGTCTCTTAGGTCCTAGGTGTTGACTTTGAGTTCTAGACCTAGAAGTTTGACCATTTGACCCTTTAAATTGATTTTGCATGTTTGCAAGGGTCTTCTCTAATTTCTCAAGACTTGACCTCAAGGCTTGATTTTCTAATTCTAATTGTCCAATTTTTGAATTTTGATTTGGTCTTTGGGCATTGTCCTTTCTAGGCATATGCCTAGTCCATTTGGGATTAAAACCTAGGTGCTCTTGTATTTTCCTAATAGATTCCCTAGGTAAGGTTTTTCTAGGGACATTAGTCCCAAATTTCTCCTTATTTCCTAAGTGGACATTCTTAGCTCCTAAACAATAATCATTATTTCTAGCATGCTTTTTATGATAAATAGCAAGTGAATTGAAATTCCTAGCATGCTTTTTAACATTTAAATTAGAAGGAGCCTTAGGGTTTGCCTTAGTGGCTTCTGAAGGGTTTTGCCTGGAAGCTCTGATACCAATTGAAGGGTTTTGCTTATCGAGTCCGTGATGGGAAACTTCGCTTCCCACTTCACCTCGGTAGCTTGTCCATGGCGATCCCTTCGATGTCCCTGGATAAAAAAAAAATAATCCTAGACAAAAGGGATTGCCCAAACCACCAAGTCATCGTCGTGCTATTCGTTTAGAGAGGTCACTTGAATAAACTAGTTGTTCAAGCGACCATCCTCTATTCTACGAGTAGCCGCGGAATAGACGATGTCTGGATCACCGGTTTTCATGTTTATACTCGGGATCCAAGTATTATTTATCCATTTACAGATTTATAACATGCTTATAATTGAAAAACAAAAACAAGCAACAAACAAAAGAAGAAAGTAGAATAGGTATACCTCTCGATCTTCTAATGTATGACCTTCCTCCTTTTGGACGTCGTGTGGGTGACGATCTACCAAAAGTCGAAGCTCCTAGATCACAAATCTTCCTTCCTTACTCTTCCAAAGCAAGAGGAAGAGTAGAAACAAGGTTTTTCTCCTCACTAGAAACAACCAACAAGGAACTAAAGATTTCCTTGCCGCCGGCCAACTAGATGAAGGAGAAGATGGTGGAAAACAACCAAGACACCAAGGAAAGCCCTATATCTTGTTTCCACCACCTAAGCAGAGGGAGAAGGGAGCTTTTGGGCGCCGGCCAAGGGCTGGGAAGGGCCTGGAAACCTGCTGGACGTTGGCCACAAGACAAGGAAGAAGAAAGGAAACCTTGCCTTATTTGGTGCCGCCCTAGCCTCTAAACCCTAACCCTAATCCTAATCCTATCTCAACTAGGATTCCCTTCTCTTGCCTCCCAAGCCTTGCTCTCCTTCAATTGTAGTTCACGCCAACCCCTTGACACCCTTTTATAGAGTTATGGATAAGTCATGAATTAATCTCCTCCATTGGTTCTAGGGATTTAATCTCAACCGTCGGATCTAGAGATTTAATCTCAACCGTCGAATCTTAGAGATTTAATCTCTACCAATGGATCTTAGAGTTTTGTTTCTATCCATTGGATCTAAGCATCATGAGGTGTTAATAGGCTACATTAGGGACCATGAGGAGGAGTTGGGTCTTAGCCACCCATGGATCAAGCCCACATAAAGTCCGATCCACTAACGATGATCCAATCCACTAAAGGTTCATCATTGATCTACCTCACCAACCCCCATATGATAATATGGGTTCCATATATTATTTTTAAATTTTCTCCCCGTGTTTAAGATATTGAATGTCCATCGATTAATTAATTTACTAACCATTAATTAATCAACATCTAACTCCTTGAGTAGTACCACTCAACCTTTTCATCATGCCGGACCAAGTCCACCTGCAGGGTTTACATGATGAACCTTATTAGCTCCTCAAGGGGACATCATCATCCTAATATATAGGACACAGTTTCCCCCTATAATCAACAACACACCATATAAATAATATCATCTCCCAACATATCGAGTCTATCGATTTAATCTACAAATCTCGCTCATTGGTAAATCAAAGAGATGAGTACTAAGTATATGTGTCCGTTATTATATCGGGATTTAGAGAATGTACTAAATAATATCTGAGGTCTGATTCGATTATGTAGTCAGCAATAAATCGAATCACCTCTAAGTCGGTCCTGCTCAATACACACAAAGTGCACTAGTGTGATTCTATGGTCAAGACAAACCATTACCAAATCACACTACAACCATTCCGATGGTTTGTCCAAAACCATCTCGGTTGTGAGCCTTTACTTATACTTTTCAAGGGGTCGATAACATGATCTCCTGTGTGACACCACACACCATGTTATCTACAATGTAAAGTATTAGACAATATTGCATAACCATAAAAATATGCAAACAATGATCATGTGATTCTTATTTTAAAATAAAGATGTTCATACAAAAGAAAGACTTTTCAGTATACATCCCTACAATCTCCCACTTATACTAAAAGACTATGTTGTCCTCATACTGTCATACATCTGATTCTCCTTCCCTCCACATGCCTATCAAAGCTCTCGCTAGAAGTGCCTTAGTGAAAGGGTCCACCAGGTCATCCTCTGATGCAATCTAGGCGACAGCAACTTCTACCTCCTTTACGATTTCTCGTATCAGGTGGTACTTGCGCTCTATGTGTTTACTAGCCTTATGGGCTCGTGGTTCCTTCGAGTTTGCAACTGCACCATTATTATCACAATAAATTTTGATAGTTCTGGGCAAACCAGGAATTACATCTAAGTCCATCAGGAAGTTCCGGAGCCATACAACTTCTTTGGCCACCTCAGAGGCTGTCATATACTTAGCTTCCATGGTAGAGTCTACCACGCATTTCTGCTGGACACTCCTCCATACAATGGCTCCACCACCCAAAGTAAACACAAAACCTGAGGTAGACTTACTGTTATCCCTATCAGATTGAAAGTCGAAATCCGTGTAACCCAGAGGGAGTAATTGGTCTGCCCGGTAAACTAGCAAATAATTCCTATTCCTTCTCAGGTACTTCAATATATGCTTTACCGCAGTCCAATGTCCCTGTCCTGGATTACTCTGATATCTGCTGACCATGCCCATGGGAAAGCATATATCTGGTCTCGTACAAAGCATCGCATACATGAGGCTTCCTACTATCGAAGCATAAGGAACCGCCTTCATCTCCTCTATCTCCTCAGATGATCTAGGACACATCTCCTTAGATAAAGGAACTCCATGCCTGAAGGGTAGAAAACCCTTCTTTGTGTCCTGCATGCTAAAATGATCCATAATCGTGTCTATGTATGAAGCTTGGGATAAGCACAACATCCTTTTCCTGCGATCCCTTATAACCTTGATCCCAAGGATGTGTCCTACCTCTCCCAAGTCTTTCATATCAAACTGTTTGGACAATCATACCCTTACGTCCGATAACACCTTGATATTGTTGCCAATCAACAAAATGTCATCTACGTATAGTACAAGAAATACCACTATATTTCCGTCACATCTCTTGTATACACAAGACTCATCCGAACTTTGAATAAATCCATAAGACTGAATCACCTCATCAAAGAGGATGTTCCAAGACCTCGAAGCTTGTTTAAATCCATAAATGGACCGATTAAGCTTACATACAAGATGTTCTTTGCCCATAGTAATGAATCCCTCTAGTTGCTTCATGTAGATGTTTTCCTCAAGACTTCCATTAAGGAAAGTTGTCTTGACATCCATCTGCCACACCTCATAATCCATATAAGCTGCTATGCATAAGAGAATCCGGATAGATTTAAGCATGGCTACCGGCGAAAAGGTCTCCTCATAATCGATACCCTCTTTCTGAGTATACCCCTTCGCAATAAGCCTCGCTTTGAAGGTCTCAACCTTCCCATCTATTCCTCTCTTTCTCTTGTAGATCCACTTGCATCCAATGGTTTTTATACCATCGGGTGGTTCTACTAGCTCCCAGACCTGATTTGAATCCGTAGATTCAATCTCAGCATTCATTGCACTTTGCCAAGATACTGCATCTTTATCTTGGATTGCCTAGTCATATGTCCAGGGATCAGGTTCATGTTCGGCAGGGACCAAATCAGAAGATTCTCCCAAGAACATGAATCTATCAGGTTGTCTCACAACCCTCCCACTACGATGAGGTATCACCTGTGTATCCTATGTGACACACAGTGCAGTGACATGTGGTATAACCTCTTGTACCGGTGGTACTAAAGAAGTGACTTCCCCTTTTAAGTCATCCAGAACAATTTTACTTTTGGGCTTGTGTCTCATCACATAGTCTTCCTCTAGAAATCTGGCGTTCATGCTAACGAACACCCTCTGATCTCTAGGACTATAAAACAATCCACCCTTCATTCCCCTAGGATAGCCAACGAACAAGCGTACTTCTGTACGAGGTTCCAACTTACCAGCATCTGCCTTCAACATATGTGCTGGACTCCCTCATATCCGAATATGTCTTAGACTAGGCTTTCGCCCAGTCCACAACTCTGTGGGAGTAGAAGACACTGATTTAGATGGAACCAAGTTCAGAATGTACACTACCGTATCTAGAGCATATCCCCAGAACGAATCTGGCAAGTCAAAATAACTCATCATCGATCTAACCATCTCCATAAGAATCCTATTCCTTCGCTCTGCTACACCGTTCTGCTGGGGTGTGCTAGGTGCAGTCAATTGGGATTGAATCCTAGCCTCTGATAAGTACTTCCTAAACTCTCCCAAGAGGTACTCACCGCCACGATCAGATCGTAGTGTCTTGATACTTTTACCTTGACGTTTCTCCACATCAGCCTTGAATTCTTTGAACTTGTCAAAGCATTCAGACTTGCGGCGCATCAGGTAAATGTATCCATATCTTGAGTAATCGTCTATAAAAGAGACGAAATACTCAAAACCACCTCTAGCCTGGATAGACATAGGACCACACAAATCAGAATGAACCAATTCTAACACATCTTTTGCTCTATACCCCTTGGCCTTAAAAGGCCTCTTGGTCATCTTACCCTCCAAGCAAGATTCATAGGTTGGGAGATCCTCCACCACTAATGAACCCAAAGGTCCATCAGCTATCAAGCTTTAAATTCTGCTTAGGTTAATGTGACCAAGACTAAGATGCCAAAGATATGTTTGGTTCATCTTCGAAGGTTCTTTTCTCTTATTGGAATTAGAAGATGATTTATTAACTTCAATTTGCATCGTGGGAGGTTTTGGTTCAGGTGTGTACAAATTTCCTATCAATGTACCTGAACAGATATTCTCCCTATTCTTTTTTATATCAACTCTGTCATTAAAAGAAATAGAATATCCATCCATAAACAATTTAGAAACTAAAACTAAGTTCTTTCTAAATAAAGGTACATAAATGGAATTTTCCAGAACCTATGTTTTATTTTTCTCAAGAGATAAATAAAACTTCTCCCACTGTAATAGCCGCCATCTTCATGGCATTGCCCAAGTAAATGGTAATCTCCCTTTTAGCTAGTCGTTGGGTTTCCTGGAACCCCTGCAAAGTATTGCAGACATGATTAGTGGCTCCTATATCCACACACCAGGTGCCAGTAGATAACACCGCTAATCATGTTTCAACGACTAGACCAAAGGATATATCTTTGTTCTACTTTGGATTGGGACAGTCCTTCTTCCAATGTCCATCCTGCTTGTAAGTGAAGTACTTGCCTTTCGGCTTCTTTACTCCTCCCTGATATCCTCCCACCACCTTTGCTCCACCTTGTTTCTCCTTCTTCTTGCCTTTCGACTTAGAAGTAGAAACCTTTTTGAGCAACTATGGCTTGAGGACACTCTTCGAAAGTGCAAACTTGTACTCCTTAGCAGATAAGACAATATCTAGATTCTTTTCCAATCATCATAATTTGGGTACAGTAAGTTTATTTCCTTTAGTATCATAGTAAGTGCACTGAAAGTCATTTTTAAAAATCCTAAGAATCACATAGATCATTACTGTAGATTTCAAAAATTATTGATTCCTCAAACAATAAAGTTTAAAATCAACCAACACCTCAAACACCGAGAATATCGTATGTCATGATAGTGTGGACGTATACGAATTCTATATTTATAAGAGGAGGTTTTACCCATTAATTTTACTATCTTGTCAACCTAACTTTATGACAAGTAAAATTAATAGTTGGTTTCTCTTCGGCCCTACAAATAAAAGCAGTGACTCCGATGGGGAGGATGCTTATATTTGTATCTAAGTGTTCACCATTACTCGGTACTAAGGTAATTATCTCGGGTTATGTGCCTTACGATGGGCAAGTACACATGCTCCTTAATAATTTCTTATAACCATATTCGACCTTGTGATCCGCAAACAAACCCATCCGATGGGGAGGAAGGCACTAAGAGCCGACGCGCAAGTTTGTTTGCATCACATGTCAAATCGTAATGGAGGCTGTGGGAATTTAAAAAAATATCCCTGTCCCACTTAGTAATTTGAAATTGAAGAATTTTCCTAGCCTACGACATGCATATCAAACAAAAAGCAATAAATATGAAAAATAAATTATTTTCCAACTATTATGGCTTTTGTCTTCAATATGTCTCCCGTCGCAACGCCATCTCGTCCGCTCCTCCTACGCCATGTACAAGCCATCCGGAGATTCGAGCCGAGACTGAAACCTATTTTAATTTACATCCATCGATCCTATACTCCACGAGGGAGTGTACATGAAATCTAGATCGAAAGTAAAATAAAGAGTGGCTAAACAATGTCGTATTTAATTGACAAAAACTAAATACTAGCCTCGTCAACCCCGAGGATTCAACAAAATAAATAATTACACACATACAATCACATACACACATATGGCCATAATAGTCGGATCTTATGCCTGCAACCAAAGAGTTAAACTACGCATATCCTACTATTATCCGGCACTTATAATATATGAAAAAGTGCATAAAAATTAACCGAATCCTAAACACACAAAATCGGAAACCTTGGCTCTGATACCAATTGAAGGGTTTTGCCCGGAAGCTCTGATACCAATTCAAGGGTTTTGCTTATTGAGTCTGTGAGGGGAAACTTCACTTCCCACTTCACCTCGGTAGCTTGTCCATGGAGATCCCTTCGATGTCCCTGGATTAAAAAAAATTTAATCCTAGACAAAAGGGATTGCTCAAACCACCAAGTCATCGTCGTGCTATTCGTTTAGAGAGGTCACTTGAACAAACTAGTTGTTCAAGTGACCATCCTCTATTCTACAAGTAGCTGCAGAATAGACGATGTTCGGATCACCAGTTTTCGTGTTTATACTCAGGATCCAAGTATTATTTAGCCATTTACAGATTTATAACATGCTTATAATTGAAAAACAAAAACAAGCAACAAACAAAAGAAGAAAGTAGAATAGGTATACCTCTCGATCTTCTAATGTATGACCTTCCTCCTTTTAGACGTCGTGTGGGAGATGATCTACCAAAAGTCGAAGCTCATAGATCGCAAATCTTCCTTCCTTTCTCTTACAAAGAAAGAGGAAGAGTAGAAATAAGGTTTTTCTCCTAATTAGAAACAACCAACAAGGAACCAAAGCTTTCCTTGCCGCTGGCCAACTAGATGAAGGAGAAGATGGTGGAAAACAACCAAGACACCAAGGGAAGCCCTATATCTTGTTTCCACCACCTAAGGATAGAGAGAAGGGAGCTTTTGGGCACCGGCAGAGGGCTGGGAAGGTCCTGGAAACCTTCTGGACGTTGGCCACAAGACAAGGAAGAAGAAAGGAAACCTTGCCTTATTTGGTGCCGCCCTAGCCTCCAAACCCTAACCCTAATCCTAATCCTATCTCAACTAGGATTCCCTTCTCTTGCTGCCCAAGCCTTGCTCTCCTTTAATTGTAGTTCACGCCAACCCCTTGACACCCTTTTATAGAGTTAGGGATAAGTCATGAATTAATCTCCACCATTGGTTCTAGGGATTTAATCTCAACCATCGGATCTAGGGATTTAATCTCAACCGTCGGATCTTAGAGATTTAATCTCTACCAATGGATCTTAGACTTTTGTTTCTATCCATTGGATCTAAGCATCATGAGGTGTTAATAGGATACATTAGGGACCATGAGAAAGAGTTGGGTCTTGGCCTCCCATGGATCAAGCCCACATAAAGTCCGATCCACTAATGATGATCCAATCCACTAAAGGTTCATCATTGATCTACCTCACCAACCCCCATATGATAATATGGGCTCCATATATTATTTGTACATTTTCTCCCCGTGCTTAATATCTCGAATGTCTGTCGATTAATTAATTTTCTGACCATTAATTAATCAACATCTAACTCCTTGAGAAGTATCACTCAACCTTTTCATCATGTTGGACCAAGTCCACCTGCAGGGTTTACATGATGAACCTTATGAGCTCCTCAAGGGGACATCATCATCCTATATAGGACACGGTTTCCTCCTATAATCAACGACACACCATATAAATAATATCATCTCCCAACTTACCGAGTCTATCGATTTAATCTATAAATATCGCCCATTAGTAAATCAAAGAGATGAGTACTAAGTATATGTGCCCGTTATTATATCGGGATTAAGAGAATGTACTAAATAATATCTGGGGTCCGATTCGATTATGTAGTCAGCAATAAATTGAATCACCTCTAAGTCGGTCCTGTTCAATACACACAAAGTGCACTAGTTTGATTCTATGGTCAAGACAAACCAATACCAAATCACACTACAACCATTCCGATGGTTTGTCCAAAGCCATCTCGGTTGTGAGCCTTTACTTATACTTTTCAAGGGGCCGATAACATGATCTCCTATGTGACACCACACACCATGTTATCTACAATGTAAAGTATTAGACAATATTGCATAACCATAAAAATATGCAAACAATGATCATGTGATTCTTTTTTATAAATAAAGATGTTCATACAAAAGATAAACTTTTTAGTATACATCCCTATAGCCCCCCCTACATGTGATGCTCCCCTTTGAGTCTTCTTCTCCCCCTTTGGGCATTGAATCCAGTAGTGTCCTGGTTGTCGGCATTTGGAGCAAATGACTTGCTTCTTGCTTTTAGTTGTTAGGGGACCGACATCCTTTGACTTTTGTTGACTTTTAGGCACCGGAGGAGCTTTCTTTACTTTCTTTGGGCACTTGCTCTTGTAGTGCCCGGCTTCTCTACACTCAAAACATATGATATGATTTTTATTAAAAATTGATATGTTTGAGTTACCTAGGGCCGTGGTGGAAGCTTGAGCTTGCTCTTCTTCTTGATCGGAAGTAGAAGCTTCTTCTTGACTTTGCTCTTGCTCTGAAGTGGATGCTCTAACTTCCTCCCCCTCAATCCTAGAGGTGGATGTTTTTTCAACTTCTTCCACTTCTTCCACCGATTCGGAGGTTGACTCCCTATCAACTTTCGAATCCTCACTTGCTTGTGAGGATGAGCTCTCTTCCTCCTCTTCCTTTTCTTCTTGAATTGAGTGAAGCTCTTCATGGAATTTTGCCAATCTTTCCCATAGCTCCTTGGTATCTAGATATTCACCTAGCCTAGACAAAACATCATTAGGTATCAATCTTCTAAAAGTTTTATTACCTTGGCTTCGGTCTTGAATTTTAGCCTTTGCTCTTGGGTCCATTTCTTTAACTTGAGGACTTCTCCTTTCTTGTCCCTACGAGGCTCAAAGCCTTCTATGAGGATGAATCAATCCTCTATGTCCATCATCAAGAATGTCTCCATTCTTGCTCTCCACGCTAGAAAATCTTCTCGGTCATATGGTGGTGGAGTGTTGATGTCCTATCCAAGCTTGTCTTGGAATTCCATCTTCTTTACCCTCTAGCGGCGCTCCCTCGATTGTTAAACTTGAAGAGCAGCCTCGCTCTGATACCACTTGTAGGGGATCATTGGAAGGGTAGAGGGGGGTGAATAGCGTCGTGCTATACGTCGATGGAATACGTTCCCGTTTATTCATCTACAATCTTGTTAGCATAGCAGAATAGTAATAACAAATAAAAATAACAAGATACACAATCACAACATGATCATATAACGTGGTTCGGAACCTCAAGGTTCCTACTCCACGGATCGGGCTCAAACGAGCCCTAGCGATGCCAATGCAATCACTAATCACAAATACTCCTTCTTGACACAAGTCGGAGGTGGAGAAACCTCTTACAAACTATTCTTACAATAATAAGAAATGGATAGAAGCAATTAAAATAATGAAATACAATGCAAGTAAAGAAAACTACTTTACAATTGCTCTTTGAATGTTTGATCGATTAGTTGCATGAAATCAACTTGGAGACCTTGATTTGTAACAGCAAATCACCCCAATGCCCTCAAGAACCGTTGGCTTTTTCCTCCTTCACGAGCTCCATTTAAAGCTTCTACTTGTGCTAGAAAATGCTGATCAGTCGACTGATTCCACTATTGTCGTGAGACAACGGCTAGATCCACGTGGGAAAAATCCAACATATCCATCATCAGTCGACTGATCAAACCATCACTCGACTGTTGACTGCAGCGGTCGAGTGAGACTCCATTCTGTGCTCCAAAACCTGAGCACCAGTCGACTGATCACACAATCAGTTGACGGCTCGAGCAATCAATCGACTGCCCTCCTCTATCAATTGACTGCTAGGTCAATTCCCGCAGTCAAACCCTAGTTGACTCTCACCAGTCAACTGCCATATGACTCCAGTCGACTGGCACACCTCAAACATGAGGTTTTAGCCCAAGTATGGTTCCCCTATACTTGCTAGACCACCCTTAGCCTAGACCTAAGCCTTCTAGCCACCTTCATTAGCATCATGCCTCTCGGATCCCTCCAAGTCATCTATGACTTGTTCATCCATTGCGCTAGCCTTCTGGTGCTTCCATCGACTATGTCATGCTAACAGTGTCTACACCACCAAGGCACATTGCACTTACGCCACCAAGACTCCGCTTGGACTCTACGCCGCCAACCATTGGACTTATGCTGCCAAGACTCAAGCTTGGACTTTATACCACCAATATCAAACCCCTTGGACTTCTCAAATGCCAAGACTCAAGCTTGGACTTTCCTTGCCAACCCATGTTACTTTCCATGCTAAGACCCATGCTTAGACTTTTCCTTGCCAAGACCCATTGTTGGACATTACATGCCAAGTACTCAAGACTTGGACTTTCCAAATGCCAAGTGTCTCACTTGGACTTTCCCAAATGCCAAGTGTCCCACTTGGACTTTCCATGCCAAGTACTCAAGACTTGGACTTTCCCATGACAATCACATTATCATATGATTTTTTCCAACATCAAAACATCTCTTGAGTCAAGCTCGAGTCCTGGTCAATCGTGACCTGGGTCGATTGCACCAACCAGAGGTAGGAGAAGACGAATACAAGGAACAAAAGCTTGAGGAAGAGGGGCAATCCCACCTCTCCTCTTTACAATGAAACCACGAAAAAAGAAAGGCTCGAATACAAATGTAAGACAACAAAAATTATAGACTATCGACGTTTAGAAGGTGGAAGATAGGTGTGACGTTGGGGTAGTGGCGCATGTAGCATTGTCATAGAACTTCGGCGTTATGGGAGTACTTCGATAGAAAATTAGATGACCAAAAGAGGTGAAACCCTCCTTTTTTTATATCCCTTCAACCCCCTAGACGTTGAGATCCAGATCGTATCAAAAAGGACACCTCGCCTCAAGAAAAGGGGTTCTAATATTGACCTTTATCGAGATAGACAGTTTAAATAGTAGTTGATTGATGGCCTTCATCAGTCGACTGATGCCAACAATAGTCGACTGCCAATAGCCAGCAGTCGATTGTCAGCTTGGTTATTCAACTGCAATAAAGAGTTAGCACAAGACAGATGAAAGATAGTAAATATGATGGTTACTTACCGTCCGATCTCGTCCTAGACCTTCCATTGGAAGTCTTAGTCGAATCATCGCCTAGAGTCGTCCCCATATGGAGAACAAGACCTTACCATCTCTCTTTGCACTCATGCTTACCTCCGATTCTTTCTGACCAGTCGCTTAGTTTTTGGTCTCCACCTGGGTTCTTCAACTCCCACGAAGTTCTCCCGGCATCGCCCGACCACCACAGTTTCTCGACTCGAGATTCTCCAGGTGTCACTGACCTTCGGCTTAGCTTAACCATTTCCTGCACACTTAATAGAGCATATAAGATAACGATAAGACCTTAACTTTGGGTCTTTGTCATAATCAAAACCTAGGTTCGATTATCTAGTGATCCTGCACCAACAATCTCTCCCTTTTTAATCTATGGCAAACCGACACAAAGTTAAGGGAAAATTAAGTGTAAAACCAGACGAGTAGTAAATGTGAAACAAAATTAGCATGAGTATAAAAGAAGCATGAACATGAAAGAAGCATGAATATGAAAGAATGCATAACTTAGTAAGTTAGTATAAGTAACTTAGTAAGTTAGCATAAGTAAGAGCAAAATTTCTTTTTCAAGTCCTCCCCCTTGAGGTAACCTCCCCCTTGACCTTAGGTGAGTACTTGAAAAATAAGCTTAGCTCTCCCCCTTAACGTTTGACACTAAAATGATTAAGTAAGTTAAGTAATCAAAATTACTTAACTTTGGCCTAAACATTTTAAGTTAAGTTATCGATCAAAAAATAATTTTTGATCCCTTAACTTTGGCCTTTTTCTCCCCCTTTTCCATAAATCGAAAAATATGGGGGTTTGTAAAAAAAACTTTATAAATAAGCGATTATAATTTGTAAGTCCAAGCATGTCCCACATAGATTTTGAAAATAAATAATTTCAAAATAATCTTTGTTGGTGCAATCGGCCCAGGTCACGATTGACCAAGACTCGAGCTTAACTCGAGAGATGTTTTGATGTTCGACAAAAACATATGACAATGTGATTATCATGGGAAAGTCCAAGTCTTGGGTACTTGGCATGAAAAGTCCAACATGGGTTGGCAAGGAAAAGTCCAAGCATGGGTCTTGGCATGGAAAGTCCAACATGGTTTGGCAAGGAAAGCCCAAGCTTGATTCTTGGCATTTGAGAAGTCCAAGGGGTTTGATATTGGCGGCGTAAAGTCCAAGCGAGAGTCTTGGCATCATAAGTCTAATGGTTGGCGGCGTAAAGTCCAAGCGGGAGTCTTGGCAGCATAAGTTCAATGGTTGGCACCGTAAAGTCCAAGCGGAGTCTTGGCAGCGTAAGTCCAATGTGCCTTGGCGGTGTAGACACCGTTAGCATGACATAGCCGATGGAAGCACCTCAATGGATGAACAAGTCATGGATGACTTGGAGGGATCCGAGAGGCGTGAGGCTGACGGAGGTGGCTAGAAGGCTTAGGTCTAGGCTAAGGGTGGTCTAGCAAGTATGGGGAAACCATACTTGGGTTAAAACCTCATGTTTGAGGTGTGCCAGTAGATTGGTGTCATGTGGCAGTCGACTGGACTAAGTCAACTAGGGTTTGACTGTTGGAATTGGCCTAGCAGTCGATTGCCAGAGGTGGGCAGCCGACTGATTGGCCAAGCAGTCGACTGATCTAGTGATCAGTCGACTGGTCTTCAGCTTTTCGAGCATAGAATGGATTCTGACTCGACGCTGGGGTTAACAATCGAGTGGAGGCTCGAATAGTCGACTGATGGTCATAATCAGTCGACTGATGATGGATCTGTTGGATTTTTTCAGTGTGGATCTATAGGGATGATGATGGTCGGCTAGAGGGGGGGGGTGAATAGCCTTTGTCGTAGACGGTGGAATTCGTTCGTTCGTTGCTCGTCTACAAAACTATTAGCGCAAGCAGAATATGCAAATACAAACAATTAAAAACAAAACAAAGGAAGAATAAACACAAATTCTAACACCGCAATGTAACGTGGTTCATGGCTGCACCGCTAGTCCACGGTTCGATTCCTCCACGGTGAATCACTCCACAAGCTTCCACTATTCTCTCCTTTGCACCAAGCTAGGTGGAGGTAATCTCTTTTACAAGAATTCACTCCTCTTACAAATATGATGTAAATAAAACCAAGTAAGAGGATGAAAAATCTTTAGGGAACTTTGGGAGAGTTTAGAGCATAAACATTAGGCCCCCCGAAGCCCCACACCCTTCCTCTTTATAGAGGAAGAGGGTTTCTTCCCGTTGACACAGGAGTAGTTGATTGATGTCCCTATCAGTCGACTGGTCCTGTAGCTGTTGCCCAATAACGACTGCTTTCCACATTAGCTTTCACCCAACGACTCCATCATCAGTCGACTGATCTTACCATCAGTCCATTGATGGACCTGTCAATCGAGTGCTCGCGAGCTCGACTCCATTCTTTGCCCGAAACCCTTGCGACCAGTCGACTGATGCCTTCATCAGTCGACCAATGGTCTCGTAGTCGACTGTCATTTCATGGCAGTTGACTGTTAGCACTTAAACCAGACTCGAACACTAGTCGAGTCACAGTTGACATAGAGTAGTCGACTACCATTACATGGCAGTCGACTGATGTCGGGAAATCCCATCCGACACTTAGCCAAATGACCCAGTTTCACCTAAGAGCACTACCCATTCCCGGGTTACATTCACTCACTCTCATCCCTTAGAGTCCCTCGCCTTTGAAGTTATCTTCGTCCAACCATGTCCCTCGGATGCACCAAGGACACGGCTCTGCAGCGCCATCCTTCGCGTCTCGCCCTGAAGTCTACTTCCTCCGGCTTCACTCCAAGCTCCTCATCCGGTGGTCCCTAGGATGCTCCAATCGCATGACTTCCGCAAAGCCATCCTTCACCAACTCAAGGATCGAGTCATGAGAGGTGAAACTCGCCAAGGCTCCATGTGCAAATTACTAAGTTCTGCAAGACTCCAACGCACATATCAAATCCAAACATCCTAACTTAAACCCTTTGCCACAACCTTCAAATCATATCACGGGTTGATTGCACTAACAATCTCCCCCTTTTTTATGTGTGGCAATCCGTTTAAGTTAGGTAAAAACATTTGATAAAACTATTAATGTAAGAAAGCATGTAAATAACATGATTAGCAACTCTCCCCCTTAATACATGAAACTCCCCCTAAATATAGTTCCCCCTTACTTAAACAAATATATTTCTCCTCCTTTGACACCATCAAAAATATTAAACAAAGTTTATATAAGCATAGCATCAAGTTTAGAGGAAAACAAAAGCAAAAACATGCCTTAAAATCAGATAAAAGAAGTTACTTGGAATGTTATTAGTCGATTAGTCGACTGGTTCAGACTACCAGTCGATTGGCACTCCGATTTTGGATTTTCTGAATTTCAAGTTGAATTTCAAAAATACATTAAAAATTCTATAAAATTCAAATAATTATGAAATTTAGGGAACACATTTCTTTTAAGATCATTTATCAGTGAAAAATAGTTTTTCATGAAAAATCATTATATTTTTGAAGATTTGCCAAAAATCCAAAAGCTTAAAAAACAACTAGGTTTTTGATCAAGTTTGTATCAATTTTAACACCTAATTTTGCTTTCAATTGTTTCAAAACATGAAGACACAGATTTTAAAGTAATAAATTGTTTTGAAAACATATGAAATATCCAACCATGATCTTTGGGCAATATGCCTAAAGAGCCTTATATCTGCTGGAATGCGAGCTGTGAATAGAGTGTAAAACAAGCTTCGAGGCACTGACCTGCTTGATTGCCTGAAGATTCGCTAATAATTCCTCATACTCGACCTCGTTATTCGAAATGGGAAAACCAAGCTGTACTACTAGATAGAGTGTCTCTTTCCTCGGCGAGATGAGCACTACTCCTACACCACTCCCTTGCCTAGGAGTAGATCTATCTAAAACACTGTACAAGCTTCGACTGACTCTTTCCCTGAAGTCTCTGTTAGGGCAATCAACCCAAGTATGGTTTGGTTTTGATATGTGTGGCAAAGGATTTAAGTTAGGTTGTTTATATGATTTGATGTGTGTGTTTAAGTTGTGCAGGACTTAAGTGAATCACACATGGTTGACTTGATGAAAGCATTGGCGAGTTCACCATCTTATGGTTCGGGTCCTTGAGTCGGTGAAGGATGAAATTATGGAAGTCGTGCGCTTGGTGCATCTGAGGGACCGCCAGATGAGGAGCATTGGAGTAAAGGCAAAGGAAGCAAACTTCAGGGCGGGATGCGAAGGATGACACTGGAGGAGCCGCGGGCTTAGTGAATCCGAGGGACATGGCCAAGGGACTCCATGGGAAGATGAGAGATTGAACGATTGTAACCCGGGATGGGGTAGCTCATAGGTGAACTTGCCCGAATGGCTAAATCAAGTGTCGAACGCTCAAACTTAGGTTTGAGGTTTTACCCGACAAGTCGGATGCTCAAATTTGTGTTTGAGCTTTTACTCAACAATTGGATAAGTTGGATGCTCAAATAGGTGGTTTGAGGTTTACCCGACCGTCGGATGCTCAAACAAGTGTTTGTTTGATGTTTTACCCGACACTAGTCGACTGCTATACATAGCAGTCGACTGATCCAAGTCTAGAGAAATCGATTGGTGTTCGACTGATGGGTTTCTGGCCCAGCAATCGACTGCTAGGGTTTGGCAATCAACTGCTGCACCATTAGTCGACTTTCAAGGTATGATAGTCGACTGTTCAAGGGTGTCGCGAGCACTGAACCATTTTGAGTCGACTGATTGCTTGGAGCAATCGACTGATGGTTGAATCAGTCGACTGATAGAGTCTGGTAGTCGACTGATGGGGTATCTGTTGGCTGGATGCCAATGTGGATAAAGTCGTTGTGAGACAACGACTACAGCAATAGTCGACTGCAGCATGCCCAACGGGAAGAATGACTTCCTCTCTATAAGAGGAGGCCTTGGGTGCCTTGGAGAGGTTAATGCTTCATTCCTATTCATACTCCCAAGTGCCCTAAACATGTTTACTCTTCTCTTACTTGTTTCTAACTCAATCTTATTATAAGAGGGAGAGTTTGTGTAAAGAGGTTACCTCCACCTTGTTGAGATAAAGGATAGATTAGTGGATTTGGTTGAAGGAGTGATTTGCCATACGAATTGTCCGTGGATTAGCGGAAAGGGTCGTGAACCACGTTACATCATTATGTTTGCGATTGCTTCTTTCTCTTTACTTTTGCTTTAGTTTTAATTGTCTTGTTCTTAGTATTTCCGCTGCGCTAATTATTCTCGTAGACAATTAAGACGAGCGATTTCCATCTATGACATCGTGCTATTCAACCCCCTTCTAGCCGGGCCACGATCCTCCAATAAGTTGTATCAAAGTGAGGAGATTGTCGCCAGACTCACCGCCGCAACAATCAACGAAATGACCGGCTCGAACATCCATCCACCCAAATTCAAAGGCGACTTCTCTTGGTGGAAGAAGAGAATAGAGGTATTCTTTGAAACTGACTTTGATATTATGATTACTGGAAACCGATTTCGAGAAACCTAGGGATGAAGAGGGGAAGCCAATTGAGAAATCTAGATGGACTAAAAAGCAAAGAGAGGAGAACCTTGCAAATTCGAAAGACAAGTACCATCTCTACAATGTGCTTCCTCAACAAGAGATTAATAGGATTGGCGAGTGCTCTTGCGCCAAAGAAATGTGGGAAAAGCTAGTGGAGCTTCATGAAGTCATATCCGAAGCCAAGCTAGCTAGAAGGGACCTTCTCCGATTGCAATTGAATAACATCAAGCTAGATAAAGGGGAGAAGGTATTATCTCTACACTCTCATTTTAAAGATATAATTAATGGTCTTTCTAATGTAGGGGAGAAGCTCTCAAATAGAGACATGATAATGAAATCAATAGACGTCTTCCCCTGATCATCAAAGTGAAGCTCCATGGTAGCTTCATTCTACATCTCAAAGAATCTAGAGGTAAGTACTCTAGAAGAATTCTTTTCTACCATGGAATTACATGAAACTAGGCTTGAAGGAATAGTTGAAGATCCAATTACGCAATCAATGGGAGTAGCATTAGTGGCCGACAAAGGAAAGAAGTGTTGGGAAAACTCCGAATCTGATGTTCACGACATCGCAATGGAAACAATAATTATACCGGATCCCACTAGAGATCCATGCAAAACTATATAAGTCGTTTTCTTTAATCTAGTCTAGATCTTATCTAGAGGGAGAAATATACCTTCGGTGCGTGCCCTTTGCAATCCCGTTTTTCCAAAAGCTGTCATATCTCAATACGGTAAGGGTAACCATATATCTATGGTATCCACACTGACACCCACACGATTTGGAGTCACGTTGTGCTAGCAACCCCTAGCAAAATGCCAAGAACTCTTTGGAAGAAGAAGGAGAGGAAGGAGGAGATAAGAGAACTCTTTCTCTTGGCCCTTTTGGCTTGCACGCCCAAACACAAAAAAACACACATTGTCATTCACGTTCAACACCAAAAGGCCATTTAAACCATTAGCCATCAATGCCATTATCTCCCCATTAAGAACTCTCTTAATACCAAGACCCTTGGTATGCCCTTCTTTAATTCTCATCATGAATACCAAGCCCTTTGGTATTCCTATGCATGATTAATCAAATTAATCATGCATGATGATGAATCATCTTCCATGGTTCAACTTGAGTCTAACTCAAGTTTAACAAGTTTGAGTCTAACTCAAATCTTGGCCATATGCTCAATTGTCCTTTTAGTCCAACTAAAAGAAACCATCTCCAAAATAGAATGCCATTTGTGTGTGACCCTATAGGCTCTTGTAACGTTGGCAATGTATCTAAAACCCATTTTAGATACCAAAGCAATGAGCGGCATCTAGCAATACATCATTGTTATCCAAGTTACAAGATCGTCGAGATCCGACAACTTTTCCATGACTATTATCATGTATGACGGTGTCCTTCTATCTCTGATATCTTAGATCGATCAATGAGGCATAGACCGTGTCATCCCCTTATCGATCTCTATGTTTCTTAATCCCCAAGTAGACTCACTCAAACAAATGAGCTCAATATATCATATTGACTCATTTGAGCATGAACATGCATTTCGTGGTCCTACTCTATTAAGAGGCCAAAGATATAACTCCCGTCATATGGGAGGGATAGATCTCATCTACATCACTCACATCCCTCCGCATAATTTGTTATATACCCAGTGATCGCCGTTATAGTGCACCCTATTACGATGCGACATTAGACGATACCAAAGTACACAACTCCTTATGTAGGGAACCATAGTGACTTCAGGTCTAAGGACTATTCATACCAATAGTCACATGAGAAAGTATGTGCCACTCATATAACGATCCATGATACTTTCTCATGGCGGGTCAATTCAGTATATATATTCTCCAATATATATACTCATGTGTCAATGTGATATCATATATCCATGACTTGTGAGATCAAGTCATCCATTGACCTACATGCTAGTCTCAATGTATTAATATTGCCCTTGTCTATTAATACTTGACTAGGAATATTAAGAATAGTATTCTCTATAGCTTCTCATAATCAATTCTATGAATTGATATACTGTAGATTAGAACCTACTATTCAAAGACATTATTATATTTATTTTAGCTGTCACATGCATAAAGTAAATATAATAAACAATCTTTGCCTTTTATTAATGAAATATGATACACATGATCCCTAATCAATCATCTCATGATTGACACTAAGGGCTGACACTAACAAGAAGAAGAAGGAGACTCCACCCTCCTCATCCGATGATGAATCTTCCTCCTCAATGAATAGCAATGAAGAGGCTTATATGGTAAGGAAGGTAAGACATGTATTGAAAAATTTTAAATTTAACAAATCTCATGATAGGAGAAGGAGGAAGATTATATCCTACAATTGCGAAGGAGAGGGACATATGAGGAATGAGTGTCCCCAATTAAACAAGAGCAAGGAAGAAAGGAAGAAGAATGACAAGAAGAAAGAAGGGAAGAAGAAAGAAGAAAGGAAGTTAAAGGAGAAGGAAAAGAAATCAAAACTCCGGAACCTAAAAGCTACATGGGATGATCCATCATCATCGGAAGAAGAAGAAATTTTCACACACCTAGCACTCATGGGAATAGATGACATAACGTCCACTTCATCCGAAAGAGAAGAAGCAAGCTCAAGTGAGGAGGAGAGCTTAAGTGAAGGGGGAGCGTCTACTTTGGATTCGGAAGAAGGGGATTGGGTAAGTGAGGTAAATAAATTATCCTCCCATGATGTTATTTCCATGATTGCTAGCTTGACTAAGGACTTATTTAGAGCTAAGAAGAAAAATAAATGCATGCTTGATGAAATCAAAAATCTAGAAGAAAAATTTAAAAATGCATGCTCACATGATGATTGTATTTCTTCTAGTAGTAATAAATGCATGCTAAGTGAAATTAGGACTCTAGAAGAAAATTTGAAGAATGCATATTCACATGTTAATGACTCTTCTTCTAGTAGTAATGATGCATGCTTAGAAGAGAATATGATTCTAAGGGAAAAGGTAGATTTTCTTCCTAAGGCCCTTGAAAAATTCGCAATTGGCTCAAACACTTTAAATATGATCATTGGGAGCCAAAGAGCTAGTTTTAACAAAAAGGGCCTAGGTTACAAAGAAAATAAGAATGAAAAAGCTTACCATTATTTAATTGCTAGAGGACAATCTAAATCAACAATGATAGCTAGGAAATGGATCGCAAAGGAGTACTTGGTGAACCCTATTGGAAAGAATCTATATTGGGTTTCCAAGTCAATCCTTAAGGGTTAGAGAAACCTAGGATAGTCAACCATAAGTGGACTTATTTTATATCATGAGAAATGATTGTCTTATGATCTTTATGATAATGTTGGGATTATATATGATTTATGATCATGATGTCCAATTATGGATAATATTTGTTTTATGATCATGATGGGTGTTTTTGATAATACTTAACCTTGGTAGAAATTGCATGAAATTTATGGTTAAGTATAAATACCTTAGTTACATCTCACATTCACTATAAGACTAACTTGATTGAAAACATAGCAATGGGTGAGATGTTAGGTTGATACAAGTGTTTCACTAATGCTTATGACATTTAGATGGGTCACTTAGAGTATCATGACATAACAATCATAGACCAACCATGGGGAAAGCTTGTGTTTAATTCATGGACATATTGCCCAAAGATTATGGTTGGGTATTTAAATGTTTTAAAACCATTTCATGTTTTAAAATCTTTGAGTTCATGTTTTAAAATGTTTCAAGGAAAAACTAGGCTTTCAAGTTGATAAAAATTTGAGTCATTTTCAAACTTTTGAGATTTTGCCTTATTTTAAAAATTGATTGAATTTTCTATTGGATCGAAGCGGATCGCTAGAAGGGGGGGGGTGAATAGCGATAAAACTTTTCTTTCTTTCGAATTTGTTTCAAAATAATTAAGTGCAACGGAAAGATAAATGAAACAATAAAAGAGACAAGATATTTTTTACTTGCTTCGTAGCCTTCGGCTACTACTCCAAGGCCCTAGTGGTCCTTGACCACGCACGGAGGGCAAAACACTAAAGAACTCCTCCTCGTTGGAGGTAGGAGTTAATCGATAAAAGAACACAAAAAGTTTGAGGTAGAGGGACACTCCCCCTCTCCTCGTTACTATAGAAAAGCTTTGAAAAAGTAAAGAAACAACTGATATAAAGCTTATACTGACGTAAAAAAAAAAGAAAAATAAATTAAACCTAGATGTCGGAGAAGAAGCACTTCACTGTCGGAGAGTTGTAGCTTTGCGGAGGCTTTTGGAAGCTTAGAATTGATGAAGAAACCCTAGGATAGACCCTCCTTTTATAGCCTTTGAGCCCCTTTTCGAGAGGAACCCTAGCCAATCACATTTGAGCACCACTCCCCTTGAAATGAGGTGATAAGCCTTGACTCCTCGAGGCTGATCCTTCACCATCACGATCGATGGCGATCGCCGAATGTCGACCTCAAGCTGATCGTTGACGACAACGATCAAGTCCTCCAAGCTAGCAGTCGACTGATGCTAGCTGTAAGGCAAAGTTAGCTTAACAAAAACATTACTTTGACGACCTCCGACTGTCTGATCTCGACCTAGACCACCTATAGGATGTCTTTGGTCGGATCTATGCTTAAGATCATCCCTGTAAAGAGGATACGACCTCACTTACTCTCGCACACACACAAGCTTACCTCGATACTTACTGTGTCTCTTTCGCTTCCGGCCTTACACTCGATTCTTTCGGCTCCCTCCGAAGTAACTCGAGTGTCGCCCGACCACCGCGGTTTCCTCCAGGTGTCGCTAGCCTTCAGCTCCAGCTATACCAATTTTCTGCACACTCAATTCAGCTCGTGAGATAACAACATGAGCTTAACTTTGTATCGTTTGCTATAATCAAAACTCATGTTTGACTTAGGTGCCTACTGCACCAACAATCTCCCCCTTTTTGATTTATGGAAAACTCACATACAAAGTTAAGAAGAATAAATTAAGTGCATTTAAGCAAAATGAGTATGAGATATGCATGAATGAGCAGGAGTATATAAAAACTCTTTTTCAAGTGCTCCCCCTTGAGGAATCCTCCCCCTTGACTGAGGGTGAGTACTTGAGAAAGAGTTTTAACTCTCCCCCTTGATGTTTGCTACTAAAAAAGAATTAAGTAACCGAAATTACTTAATATTGGCCATAGTATTTAAAATAAGGTTTAAGTTAAGAAATCAAAAAATTGATTTCTTAACCTTGGCCTTTACCTTCGTTTTGTTAACAAAAACAAGTTAACTTAAAGTTAAGTAAATGTGTTTAAGTTAGCCTTTACTTCTGTTTTGTTACCAAGAACAAGTTAACTTAAAGTTAAGTAAATGTGTTTAAGTTAAGAATTCTCTTAACTTTGGCCTTTACTTCTATTTTGTTAACTTAAAGTTAAGTAAACATTAGCCATATGAAAAAAAATTGATCCCTTAACTTTGGCCTTTTTCTCCCCCTTTTACCATATATCGAAAAGAGTGAGGGTGTGTGGAATAAAAAAATAAGTATTAAATTTAAAGTCCAAGCATGTTCCACATTATTTTGAAAGTATTATACTGAAAATAAACTCATCTATAAAATGTTCGACTCATATTTGGCTTGATTGATATGAAAGATCAACCAATCCTGGTCAGAGTCGGTTAGTATATATGATTATACTCCGTGGTTCATGGCGATGCACTAGCTCTACATCTGGAACCAGGAGTAAGGTCCTAACATCTCACGCCCATCTACGTGGCTAAGTACACAAACACATTAGTCCTATGTGTTGTGAGATGTATTGACTCCTTAAATCTGTAGGTGCATGATATCTAAGGTATGTCCTACGCTAGTTCCATGAAAATGAAAAGTAAGAAATAGTAGTAAGAAAATATAATTTGTAAGTTCCTATTCTACTACGCACATGGCCAATTTTCGCCTTAATAGACTAATTAAATTTGGCTTTGGGTAGGGGTTTAGTAAATAGGTCTGCCAAGTTAGACTTCGATTCGACGTATTCGAGTTGTATGACTCCGTTGGCCACATGTTCTCGAATGAAATGGTGTTTGACCTCTATATGTTTGGTCCTAGAGTGACATATCGGATTATTAGTAAGATTAATTGAACTAATGTTATCTACGTGAAGTTTAGTATTTGTAAAGTCTAACTTAAAGTCGCGGAGAGTGTGCTTCATCCAAAGAAGCTGAGTGACACACTCACCCATCGCTTTGTATTCGGCTTCGATGCTAGATAAGGCAACACAATGTTGCTTCCTACTGCACCAACTCACTAGACTCGAGCCGAGAAGTTGACAACAACCACTCGTACTCTTTCTATCGAGCTTACTACCGGGATAGTCTGAATCGGAGTAGTCGGTTAGTTCGAACTCGGTAGATCTAGGGTACCAAATACCGACATTAAGTGTACCCTTTAGATATCTAAGGATACGATTGACTAGAGTTAGGTGAGACTCCTTGGCATAGGTTTGGAACCTTGCGCACATACTTACTGCAAATAAGATATCAGGTCGGCTTGCAGTTAAGTAAAGGAGACTCCCTATTATGCTCCTTTAGTATTTTAAATCAATTGAATTTCCGATTACATCTTCTTCTATATTTACATTCATTACCATTGGGATATTAATAATTTTAGCGTCTTGCATTCCAAAGCGTTTAATTAATTCCCTAGTATATTTGCGTTGATGTAGGTATATTCCATCTTTAGTTTGTTTAATTTGTAGACCTAAGAAGAAACTCAACTCTCCTACTAAATTCATTTCAAATTCACTTTCCATAAGTGAAATGAACTCATTCAGTAGGATCGAGTTGGTGGTTCTGAAAATAATATCATCTATGTAGATTTGGGCTATGAATATGTCTTTACCTAAGGTTTTTACGAAAAGGGTTGGGGCAACTACACCTTGGTTAAATCCTTTGGACTTAAGATAAATCGAAAGTCTCTCGTACCAAGCTCGAGGAGCTTGTTTAAGTCCATAGAGTGCTTTCTTTAACCTAAGGACATGGTTGGGTTTATCTACACTTTCGAAATCGGGAGGTTGACTAACATAAACCTCTTCCTTAATGTTTCCATTTAAGAATGCTGATTTCACATCCATTTGAAACAACTTAAATCCTCGATGTTCAGCATATGCTAATAGCATTCGAATGGACTCTAATCTGGCTACTGGGGCATAGGTCTCATCGTAATCTAAACCTTCCACTTGACTAAACCCTTTAGCGACTAGTCTAGCTTTATTTCTAACTACTTCGCCTTTGTCATCAAGTTTATTTCTAAACACCCATCTTGTTCCAATGATTGTTTTATCTTTAGGTGGTGGTACTAATTCCCATACTTCGTTCCTAGTGAATTGAGCCAGCTCTTCTTGCATTGCAATAATCCAATCGGGATCAAGAAGAGCTTGGTCAATAGTTTTGGATTCAATTTTAGAAATCAAGGAGATTTGACTAGGTTTCTGTATGAGGCTCTAGTTCGAACTCCTAAACTTGGATCACCTATCACTTGGTCGATAGGATGATTCGTTTGATTCCTAGTTGGATTTGGATTTGATTCTACAAATTGATCAATAAGATGACTCGTTTGAGTTCTAGTTTGGTTAGAGTCATCTATCACTTGGTCGATAGAGTGACTTGGTTGACTTAGATTAGGATTAACACTAGACCTTATCTTCGGATCAGAGTTAGGTCTAGTATGAATCGGCTCGCTAATTGGGGTTGTCGGGGGTTTTGTAGGTTCGTGTCCTTCATCAAATACTACATTGATAGTCTCCTCGACTCTAAGGGTGTCTTGGTTATATACTCTATAAGCTCTACTTGTAGTCGAGTATCCTAGAAAGATTCCGGTCGTGGTTTTGGATGTAAATTTCCCTAGGTAATCCTTAGTGTTTAGGATATGTACCTTACACTTAAATACCCTAAAGTACTTGATGTTAGGTATTTTATCGTGATAAATCTTGTATGAGGTCTTAAGGTGCCTCTTTATCATAAGGATCCTATTTTGGACATAGCATGCCGTACTCACGGCTTCCGCCCAAAACCTATCGGGTAGGTTATACTCGTTTAACATTGTCCTAGCGGTTTCTTGTAGGGTTCTATTTTTGCGTTCTACTAGGCCATTTTGTTGTGGAGTTCTAGGGCAAGAGAACTCATTGTGGTATCCATTTAGGTTACAGAATTCTGTAAACCTATGGTTCTCGAATTCACCACCATGATCAGTCCTAAGTCTTTTGATTTTAATGCTTTGTTGATTTTCTATTAATTTAAATAGGTGGATTAATTGATCTAGGGTATCATTTTTGTGTTTGATGAACCTAATCCAAAGTAAATCTAGAATAGTCATCAATTATGACTAAGCAAAATTTACTTCCATTAAGTGACTTAGCTCCGTGTGAATCAAATAGATCCATGTGTAGGAGCTCAAGCACACTTTTGGTTCATTTTTGATTAGTTAGTTGATGTTGTGTCCTAGATTGTTTACCTTGTTGACAAGCATTACATATTTTATTATACAAGTTATTGAGGTTAGGCAAACCTCTGACTAAGTCACTCTGACTCATCTTGTGGATGAGTCTTGGGTGTGAGTGACCGAGTCGTCGGTGCCACAACCAAGATTCCTCTTGCCGTGTCATAAGACACTTAGTTGAGGAGTTAGTTAAGTTAATAGTGTAAATATTGTTATTTCTAGTTCCTTTAAGAATTGTTTTAGAAGTTTCATTTGTATTAATTACGCATTCATTTTCTAGAAATATGACCTTATAGTTATTATCACACAATTGGCTTACACTAAGTAAATTATATTGAAAATTTTCTACTAATAAAACATTTTGAATAACAAAATTTGAGTTAAGCTCAATATCACCTGATCCGATGATTTTGAGCTTGCCGTTATTTCCGAAGGCTATCGATCCTTGTCGTTTGAATTGAAGCTTCAAAAACTTGAGTTGAATCGGATATTGTTAACCCGATCATGTGTCGGGAGCAACCACTGTCCAACATCCATTGATCCTACACGCAAGGTAGTTGGATCGGATATTGGATTTATTAAAGATTGGTTGAAGATTATTAACCTAAATCATCTCACCCATGTCTACATGATCAAACATGTTAACCCTATATGTTCTTGTGAGATGACTTCCAATTTTACTTGATTTAAATTTAATGACTTAAACACTTGTCAACCTTGCGTTAGATTCGGATTTGACCTTAGGCTCATCAAGTCATCTTTTCAAGATCATGGCTTCCAGGTCGTGGCGAGGCACAGAGGCCTTCTTTGATCGGAACAACAACCACTTCCTTAGACAAAGCCATTTTCAAGAAAATAGAGACTTGACTACCTAAGACCACTTCCTGGTCTAACTAGTCTAGGATACGGTGAGGTAGCTTCAGCTAGTTCGGCTCGATCAAGTGCACCGAACTAGATACGCCTTCTCTAGCCTGAATACACAAGACTCCACTTTCCTAGCGTACTATCATCTCGCCATGTTCTGGTACTATGTTTTCAAGTATTGACGAGTTATAGTCCTATCTAACCATTCTAAAAAGGAAAATCAAATTAAAAAAACCTAAGCATGCAATTTCTAAGTTAAAACACAAACAAGTTTCGTACTAGCTCCCCCTGGACTGTTGAATCGATTCGGTCTCTCTACATAGTGGATTTGGTCCTTGGGAACCCAGTACTGGTTCGATCCTAAGTTTAAAATCAAGGTGGTCTTAGGGACCCATGCTTGGAAACGTTTTTTATGTCGACTTACAATCGACATATACGACTTGTTGGTCGTATTTGAGCTAAACCCTAGCCCGATCTTGTTGTACACGACCCTTTGCGATTCAAGTAGGAGGTCAAGTCCTTTGGATCCCAAAGTAAACCTTTCCAACGTGTTCCTAAGATCTTCGACTTGACTCTTCAAGAGTGAGTTCTCAACTTCGAGTTTTTCAACCCGAGTTGAGTCCTCCTCTTGAACTTGACTAGTCGAAGAGGTTAGGGAGACCTCGTGTTTGAGGAGTTTAACTTCCTCAACCAGGGTCTCGACCTTGGACTTGAACTTAGCTAATTTTCTAGTTAAAAACTTAATTGCACTATAAAGTGTACTAATGAGGGATCAACTTACCTTGAGTGTATCTTTTGAACCGGATGCGTATCCGTGGCTTGTCTTGAATAGTGCTTCGTAGTCCGAATCATCTTCGATTTTCGATTCATGTTTCGGTTCCGACTCCATCTCCGATTCCACCGATTTAGCCATGAGAACACGATCATTATCTTCTTCCTCGAATGCTTCTTCCCAAGTAGCGTTGAGTGCCTTTTTGTGTTTTGGTGCTTTGCTCTTGAGTTTTGGGCATTCGGACTTGATGTGTCCAAACCTGTTGCATTCGTAACATCTAATATTTGAACTTTTAGGCTTACCTTTGTTGGGTCAAGTGACGGTTCATTTTCGGCCCTTGACTATCCTCCGAACTAGATTGACTAGTTCGGCCTCCATTTCTGAGTCGACCTCCGAATCGGACTCATCCTCTTCTTCCTTCGGGGGTGGCTTGCTTGCGGTTTTCTTCCTCGAACCTGCAAAAAGTGCTATACCCTTCTTGGGTTCCGAGTTAGACTGCTCATGAAGTTCAAAATCAGAAAATAATTCATCTAACCTAAGTTTTGAAAGATCCTTGGAGACCTTGTAGGCATCGACCATGGATGCCGACAAGGTAGTCCTCGGAAAGGAATTAAGAACATACCTTATAAGGTCGCAGTTTTCGACCTTTTGCCCGATTGCGTGTAGATTGTTGACTATGTCTTGAACTCGGGCGTGAAGTTGTAATGCGGACTCATGTTCCTGCATTTTTAGATTATATAGTTTATTAAATAAAAGATCTCGCTTACATACCTTGGCTTCATCGGTCCCTTCGTGTAGCTCCACTAACTTTGTCCAAAGGTCCTTTGCGTTGATGAAGGGGCCGACGCGATTTAATTCCTCCTTGGACAAGTCGCATTGAAGGATTTGAGTTGCCTTGGCGTCGGCTTCGACTTGTTGTTTTGTCGCAATGGTTCATTGGTCATAATCCAAGAATTCACCCACTTCTTTAGTTGAAAGTGTGAATCCCGTTTGGATTATGATCCACATCTCGATTTGGGTTTTGAGAAAGCATTCCATCCGACCCTTCCAATAATGGAAGTCATCTCTATTGTAAAACGGAGGTTGGACGGTGCTAAAACCCTCAAGATGGGCCATTAAAACAAAAGAAACAAGGAGATGAAGACGAAAAACCTAGCAACGATAAAAACACACGAAAATGTACCAAGACTCGTGTCTTGGAATAGTAGTGCGGGAGAAAAACTAACCAAATGAAATAAATCTGAAATAAATAGAATTAAAAAGAAAAAAAAATCTGTAAAAAGCTAGATCGGTGGTTTCACCAAATCTTAGCAACCCCCAGCTCTGATACCAATTGTTGGATCGAAGCGGATCGCTAGAGGGGGGGGTGAATAGCGATAAAACTTTTCTTTCTTTTGAATTCGTTTCAAAACAATTAAGTGTAGCAGAAAGATAAATGAAACAATAAAAGAGACAAGATATTTTTTACTTGGTTCGTAGCCTTCGGCTACTACTCCAAGGCCCTAGTGGTCCTTGACCACGCACGGAGGGCAAAACACTAAAGAACGCCTCCTCGTTAGAGGTAGGAGTTAATCGATACAAGAACACAAAAAGCTTGAGGTAGAGGGACACTCCCCCTCTCCTCGTTACGATAGAAAAGCTTTGAAAAAGTAATGAAACAACTGATATAAAGCTTATACCGACGTAAAAAAAAAAGTAAAATAAATTAAACCTAGACGTCGGAGAAGAAGCACTTCGTTGTCAGAGAGTTGTAGCTTTGCGGAGGCTTTTGGAAGCTTAGATTGATGAAGAAACCCTAGGATAGGCCCTCCTTTTATAACCTTTGAGCCCCTTTTCAAGAGGAACCCTAGCCAATCACATTTGAGCACCACTCCCCTTGAAATGTGATGGCATTGCTCGGAGGCTCGTTGGCTCCCATGTCCCCGGATTAAAATTTTCACTAATGAAAACTAATCCGGATGGGATGAGTTTCCTAAGCTCAACCAATTCGTCATCGTGCTAACGACTCGAGCAATCGCTTGAACAAACTAGTTGTTCAAGCAACAAAACTCTTCTAGTCGGTTAGCCGCGGAATAGACGATGGACGGATCGCCGGTTTTTGTGTTTATCTTCGGGGTCCATGATTATACAAATACATATGGATGTAGACATGTATAATCAACACATACAAACATATTAATAAGAACATGCAGAGATCAATAATAAAACTTGTAAAACTTTTATACCTCTCGATCTTCTATCGTATGTCCTAACCTCCTTGTAGACTTCGTGTGGGCGTAGATCCTCCACAAGTTGAAGCTTCCTAGATCTTCTTCAATCGAAAGAAAGAAGAACTCTCCTTCCCTTCTTGCTTGAGCCAACCACCAAGCCACAAAGGCTTGATGCCGCGCGGCCCCCAGAAAAGAGAGAACAAGATGGCCAACCAAGGAACCGAACAAGGGAACAATCCCTAGCTCCTTTGTGTCGCCGGCCAAGAGGAGAAGAAGAGGAGAAGAGGAATAGGTTGAGCGTCGACCAAGGTAGAGGGAAAAGAGATAGGTGCCGGCAACACCCTAGGAAGAAGAAGAGCACCTCTCCTATAGTTGCCACCCACCTTACCTTCCAAACCCTAGCCGCCCAACCAAACCCTAATCTCCTTAGGGTTTCCTCCTTAGGGTTTCTTGCCGCCCAAGCTTATGATAGGAAAAACACTAATCTCCAAAACCAACCAACAACTTAGCTTGCCACCCACCTTAAGCCTCCTTTTATAGAGTTAAGCTTAAGCCTTGTTTTAATCTCCACCGTTGGTTCTAGGGATTTAATCTCAACCGTCGGATCTAGGGATTTAATCTCAACCGTCGGATCTAGAGTTTTAATCTCAACCGTCGGATCTAGGGATTTAATCTCAACCGTCGGATCTAGAGATCTAATCTCAACCATCGGATCTAGAGATTTAATCTCCACCGTCGGATCTAGGGATTTAATCTCAACCGTTGGATCTAGAGATTTAATCTCAACCGTCGGATCTAGGGATTTGTTTTCCATCATTGGATCTAGGCTCCATGAGGTTTATATTAGGCTACAATAGGGACCATGAGGAGGAGTTGGATCTTAGCCACCCGATGGATCGGAACCACACAAACTTGATCCATCAATGATGTTCCATTCCACTAGAGGATCATCATTGAATTACCTCACCAACCCCCATAAATTAATATGGGCTCCATACATTATTTGTACGTCCATCTCCCCGTGTTTAAGATATCGAATGTCCGTCAATTAATTGATTTACTGACCATCAATCAATTAACATCTAACTCCTCGAGTAGTACCACTCAACCTTATCATCATGTTGACTAAGTCAACCTGTAGGGTTTACATGATGAACCTTATGAGCTCCTCAAGGGGACATCATCAACCTAATATATAGGACACGGTTTCCTTCTATAATCAATGACACACCATGTAAATAATATCATTTCCCAACTTACCGGGCATATTGATTTAATCCATATAAATCTCACCCTTTGGTAAATCAAATAAATAAATACTAAGTACATGTGCCCATTATTATATCGGGATTAAGAGCATGTACAACATAATATCCGAGGTCCGATTCAATTATTTTATCAACAATAAATTGAATCACCTCTATGTCGGTCCTGCTCAATACACCTAAGTGTACTAGTGTAACTCTATGTTCAAGATAAAACAATACAAAGCTACACTACAACCATGCCAATGGTTTGTCCAAAACCATCTTGGTTGTGAGCCTCTATTTATATTCTACAAGGAACTGATAATATGATATTCTGTGCCACACCAAGCACCATGTTATCTACAATGTAAAGTATTAGACAATATGTACACATATAATAAATATAAAGTGCAGACAATGATTATGTGATTCTTATTTCAAAATAAAAATGTTCTTAAAAAAAAACTAGGCTTTCAGTATACATTCTAACAAAATGAGGTGATAAGCCTTGACTCCTCGAGGCTGATCCTTGACCATCAGTCGACTGATGGCCATCATCAATCGACTGATGGCAGCATCAGTCGAATGCTGACCTCAAGCAGTCGACTGTTGGACGACAATCGAGTTCTCCAAGCTGGCAGTCGACTGATGGTAGCTACAAGGCAAAGTTAGCTTAATAAAAACATTATTTCGACGGCCTTCGACCGTCTGATCTTGACCTAGACCACCTATAGGATGTCTTTGGTCGGATCTACGCTTAAGATCATCCCCGTAAAGAGGATACGACCTCACTTACTCTCGCACACACACGAGCTTACCTCGATACTTACTGTGTCTCTTTCGCTTCCGACCTTCCACTCGATTCCTTCGGCTCCCTCCGAAGTTACTCGAGTGTCACCCGACCACCGCGGCTTCCTCCGGGTGTCTCTAGCCTTCAGCTCCAACTTTAGCAATTTTCTGCACACTCGATTCAGCTCATGAGATAACGACATGAGCTTAACTTTGTATCGTTTGCTATAATCAAAACTCAGGTTCGACTTAGGTGCCTACTGCACCAACATTTTCATGATAAATTATTTTTCACCGATAGAGGGACTCATTAGAAATGTGTTCCCAGAATTTCATGATATTTTAAATTTTTTGGAATTTTTAATACATTTCTGAATTTGTGTTCAGAAATCAGAAATCGAGATTTTTAGGTGCCAGTCGACTGCTGGTCTGACAGAGTCGACTGATGTATTGTGCACGAGTATAGTAACCTATTTTAAGTGGTTTGTCAAATTGTTTTGGTATCTTTCTTCCCTTAGACTTTGATACCTAGTTATATAACATATGTATGATGTTTTCGATGGTGTCAAAGGGGACAAATGTGAGTGTTTAAGTTAATCATGCTAAAGGAAAAATTGTATGTATTAAGGGGGATTGTTTTGATACTCATGTTATGTTTACATGCTTTCCTTGCCTTAGTGTTTTGTTAATGTTTTACCTAACTTAAACATGTTGCCACACATCAAAGAGGGAGAGATTGTTAGGGCAATCAACCCAAGTATGGTTTGGTTTTGATGTGTGTAGAAAAGGGTTTAAGTTAGGTTGTTTATATAATTTGATGTGTGTGTTTAAGTTGTGCAGAACTTAAGTGAATCACACATGGTTTACTTGATGAAAGCATTGGCGAGTTCACCATCTCATGGCTCGGGTCCTTGAGTCGGTGAAGGATGGTATTGTGAAAGTCGTGCGTTTCGTGCATCCGAGGGACCGTCGGACGAGGAGCATTGGAGTGAAGCCAAAGGAAGCAGACTTCAGGGTGAGACACGAAGGATGACACTAGAGGAGTCGCGGGCTTAATGCATCCGAGGGATGTGGCCGGACGAAGAGAGCTTCGGTGAGGGACTCTATGGAACGATGAGAGATTGAACAATTGTAACCTGGGACGGGGTAGCTCATAGGTGAACTTGGCCTAATAGTTAAGTCAAGTGTTGGATGCTCAAACTTAGGTTTGAGGTTTTACCCGACAAGTCGAACGCTCAAATTTGTGTTTGAGGTTTTACCCGACAATTGGATAAGTCGGATGCTTAAATAGGTGGTTTGAGGTTTACTCGACCGTCGGATGCTCAAACAAGTGTTTGTTTGAGGTTTTACCTGACACCAGTCGACTGCTATATATAGCAGTCCACTGATCCAAGTTGAGAGCAATCGATTGGTGTTAAACTGATGGGTTTCTGGCCCAACAGTTGACTTCTAGGGTTTGGCAGTCGACTGCTGCATCATCAGTCGACTGCCAAGGGACGACAGTCGACTGTTCAAGGGTGTCACGGGCATAGAACCATTTTGAGTCGACTGATTTCTTGGAGCAATCGACTGATGGTTAGATCAGTCGACTGATAGGGTCTGGCAGTCGACTGATGGGGTATCCGTTGGCTGGATGTCAATGTGGATCAAGCCGTTGTGAGACAACGGCTACAACAACAGTCGACTGTTGCATGCCCAATGGGAAGAATGATGTCCTCTCTATAAGAGGAGGCCTTGGGTGCCTTGGAGAGGTTAATGCTTCATTCCTATTCATACTCCCAAGTTCCCTAAACATGTTTACTCTGCTCTTATTTGTTTCTAACTCAATCTTATTGTAAGAGGGAGAGTTTGTGTAAAGAGGTTATCTCCACCTTGTTGTACTAAAAGAGAGATTAGTGGATTTTGTTGAAGGAGTGATTCATCGTACGAATCATCCATGGATTAGTGGCAAGGGTCGTAAACCACGTTACATCATTGTGTTTGCGATTGCTTCTTTCTCTTTACTTTTGCTTTAGTTTTAATTGTCTTGTTCTTAGTATTTCCACTGCGCTAATCATTCTCGTAGACAATTAAGACGATCGATTTCCATCTACGACTTCAGGCTATTCAACCCCCCTTTCTAGCTGGGCCACGATCCTTTAACAGTCTCAACCAAGAAATTGACCAAAGCTTGTGGTTGGATAGTCGTCCTAGACTGGTATTGGAGGTCATACTCGCTAATCTCTGTCAATTACTTGATTAACCTCCTTGAAGCCTCGGGATTAGTTAAAACTCGACCAAGGTTGCTGTTGGTCATTACTATAACAGGATGAGAGAGGAAATAGGGGTGTAGACGTCGAGAAGTTAAAACAAGAGCAAAAAATAACTTTTCTAGGGTAGTGTACCTCAACTCAACCTCTTTCAATATATAACATGTAAAATACACCGACTATTGACTACCCTCTTCTTGTAGAATCAACACTGTATCAACTGCTCATTCAGTTTCTGCCAAATACAGATAAAATTTTTCCCCTGATATAGGCTTGGAAAGAGTTGGAACTTGGTTAAGTACTTCTTGAACTCGGTAAAAGAGGCTTTACATTTCTCATCCCATTCATACCTAGCTGACTTCTGAAGTACCTTGAAGAAAGATAAGCTCCGATCTGTCGATCTAGAGATGAATCTGGAGAGAGCTGTAATCCTATCAATCAACCTTTGGACTTCTCTGACATTCCGAGGGGAAGGCATGTCTTGTAGTGCCTAAATCTTTTGAGGATCAACTTCGATTCCACATTCAGATGTACCCCAAAAATTGACCCTTGCGGACCCCAAAGATGCACTTGTCTAGGTTAAGCTTCAACCCAAATCTTCTCAGTGTTCCGAATGTCTCCTGCATGTCCGAGATGAGGTCTTCAATCTGAGCGGATTTGTATGTCATCCACATAGACCTCAATATTTCGTCCAATCTAATAGCGGAAGACTCTATCCATTAGCCTCTAATAAGTTGCACCTACATTCTTGAGGCCGAACGACATCACCATATAACAATAGGTTCCATCCGATGTGATGAATCTGACCTTTTCCTGATCTTCTTTTGCCAGAGGGATCTAATGGTACCCCTGATAAGCATCCAACATGTAGATAAATTTGCATCATGGGGTGGAATCAACTAGCTGATCTATTCGAGGGTGGGGATAACAGTCCTTTAGACATGCCTTATTGAGATCTCAAAAATCCACGCAGACCTGCCATTTTCCTCCTGCTTTTTAGGACTAGGACTACATTTGCCAGCCATGTAGGAAATTAAACTTCCTTAATATTCCCAGCTTGAAGTAGTTTGTCAACTTCGACCCTAATAACCTTGTCTTTCTCCAATCCAAACTACATCTTTTTCTGTTTTATCGGTTGAGCTTCTGGTAGAATATTAAGCTTATGTTTCATCACTTCAGGAGACACTTCACCGACCTTTTGAGCTAACCAAGTAAAGATATCCCTGTTCCAAGAAAGAGAGTTCAATATTCAACCTTTTAGTTCGGCAGATAGGTTGGCTGTAATTCGAGTGCACCGATCTGGGCGATCCAACACAATTTGGACTTCTTCGAGTTCTTCCTCCTGGGGAAGGGAAACAGGGTCCTCCTAATGTGTTTGTATATCTTCCTTGTCAATCCCCTTCCTTCTTTTTGAACTTACCCTTACCATTTCCACATAGCATTTCCTAGCTGTTATCTAACTTCTTGACACCTCGCCCACTTGGCTCCCCACCGGGAACTTGATCTTTTGATGATAAATGTTGGTGCAATCAGTCCAGGTTATGATTGACCGAACTCGAGTTTGACTCGAGAGGTATTTTGATGTTAGACAAAATGTATGTCATGGGAAGACCAAGTGTGTAGCCTTGGCCGCATAAGTCCAAGTTGTGTAACCTTGGCGGTGAAAGTCCAACATGGAGTTGGCATGGGAAGTCCAAGTGTGTAGCCTTAGCAATGGGAAAGTCCAAGCCTGAGTCTTGGCATTTGGTTAGCTTGATAAAATATTGGCAAGTTCATCATCTTATGGCTCGGGTCCTTGAGTCGGTGAAGGATGACATTACGGAAGCCGTGCGCTTGGTGCATTCGAGGGACTGCTGGACGAGGAGCATTGGAATAAACCCAAAAGAAACAGACTTCAGGGAGAGATGTGAAGGATGACATTGCGGAAGCTGTACGCTTGGTGCATCCGAGGGATGTGGCCGGACGAAGAGAGCTTCAGTGAGGGACTCCAAGGGAGATGAGAGTTGAGCTTGGCCAAGTGGCTGAGATCGAGTGTTGGATGCTTAAACATTGGTGTTTGAGGTTTACCCGAGGGTCGAATGCTCAAACAAGTATTTTTTTTTGAGGTTTTACTCGACACCAGTCGACTGCTATAGATAGCAGTCGACTGATCCAAGTCGAGAGCAATGGACTGGTGTTCGACTGATGGATTTCTAGCCCAGCAGTCGACTGCCAGGGGTTGGCAGTCGACTACTGCACCATCAGTCGACTTCCAAGGGATGGCAATCGACTGATGAAGGGTGTCGCGGGCACAGAACCATTTCGAGTCGACTGATTGCCTGGATCACTCGACTGATGACTAGATCAATCGACTGATGGGCATGATCAGTCGACTGATGGTTATCCGTTGGAACTTTGCCAACGTGGATTAAGCCATTGTGAGACAATGGCTACAGGAGCAGTCGACTGATGGTCATGAACAGTTGACTGATCGACGCAGAATCAACCCGAGACAAGCATAAAAGGAGGAGCTTGGGGAGAATTTCCACAACCATTTTTGGGGAGATTTTGGAGGGAAATTGCTGCTGCATTCTAGACCTTCAAGAGCAAACCAAAGCAAGCAACAAGCAAGTGATCAAAGCAAAGTGTTGTAAAGTTTTCTTTACTTGTATTTCATATTGTCTTTGTTCATCTCTAGAGCTCGTTGAGCTCGCCTCGTGGAGTAGTAACCCTAAGGTTCCGAACCACGTATATGCTTGCGTATTTTGTGTGATTGTCTCTTGTATTTGTGTTTGTTATTTGTATTTCCGCTGCGTATTAACGAATATTGTAGACAAGCACACAACGAGCGAACGATTTCCATCGAACACGCGAAAAGGCTATCCAACCTCCTTCTAGCGGGGCCACGATCCTCCAACAAGTGGTATCAGGGCGAGGAGGTTATCATCGGACTCACCACTGTGATAATCATCCGAAATGATCGACATCAACATCTAACCACCGAAATTCGAAGGAGAATTCTCATGGTGGAAGAAACGGATGGAGGTATACTTCGAAACCGATTTCGATATGATGCTAACAATTGAAGATGGTTTCGAAGTGCTTAGGGATGAAGAAGGGAAGGTAATCACAAAATCAAAATGGACCGAGGAGCAACAATAACAATTCAAGACAACGGTTAAGATAACAAAAATGTTAGTGAAATTAATACCTAACCATATTTTGTCTAGACTAGGTGAATATAGGAATGCGAAGGAATTGTGGAATAAATTGGTCCGATTCCACGAAAATTTTGAACCGACACAAGTAGAGAAGGAAGCCAAGGACGAGCATTCATCCTCCCATGCTCAAGAGGAAGAATCACCATCAAAATTGGAGAATGAGGATGAATTGGAGGAAACTTCCACCTCTAGCATTGAGGGGGAGGAGAGATCTTCCATCCCAGGGCAAGAACAAGAAGAAGTGTCTACATCCAGGAGAAATGAAGAACAAGAAGAAAATACCCTAGGTAACTCAAATGCAACTTATAAAAATAAGGATCACATAATATACTTTGAGTGTAGGGAGAAAAGGCATTACAAGAGAAAATTCCCAAAATTGGCTAAAGTGAAAGCACCGACACCAAAAGTCAAGGACAAGTCGAAGGATGCTGAAGTCCTCACTAGGAAAAGCAAAGAGCACATTGTGTGCTTCAAGTGTAATCAACGGGGACACTACTGAAGCCAATGCCCTAGGGGGAAGAATAAAATGCAAGAAGGAGCTACACAAGTAGGGGGAGCTTTCAAAGCAAACCCTAAGGTATATCTTAATGTACCTTCTAGTTCTAGGGCTAAAAAGCATGTTTTTAGCACTCTTGCAATTGTTAATGAAAAGCATGCTAGTAGACATAATAGATTTTATTATTTAGGTGCTAAGCATGTTAATTTATCTAAGGACAAATCTAGATCAAACAATTCTAGACCTATTTTATCTAGGGAGAGTATTAGGAAGGTAGAAAACCACCTAGGTATTAACCCCAAGAAGTCTAGACATATGCCTAGGAAGTGTCATTCCCAAAAGATTCATGAAAAATTAAAATTGGGAAAATTAGAATTGGAAAATCAAGCTTTGAGGTCAAAGCTTGAAAATTTGGAGAAGTCCCTAGCAAGAATTACAAATTCAATTAAAGGGTCTATTGGTCAAAATTTAGGACCTAGGAGACAAGAATCGGTTAAGGGCAAGAAAGGTTTGGGTCACAAACCTAAGTCCTACCACAATGTTCCATTTGATTATGGAACTAAATCTAGGTCTAGAAAAATCGAGGTTAATAGGAAAGTAATCCCTAAGATTAACCATGGTGTGTGTCTAGTGGCTAAAAATTCAAGAAAATCTAAGGTAGCCACTAAGAAGGTTATTAGGGAGGTAATCCCTAAGGATAACCTAGGAAAGACCCAAATGACTAAGGCTTCAAAGCTAAAAAAGGTCAATAGGAAGGTATCTAGGGAAGTTATCCCTAGTGAATACCTTGTTAACCCAATGAGCTCCATTAGGTATTGGGTTCCTAAGAGCGTGATCGATTCACGCTAGATGAGTTAGGGTGTGTCAACCCTAAGTGGATAGGTAGTTAACTTAACCATGGTAGAGTTGACACTTTAGGATGTGCCAATGTGCTTTGAGAAGTTGAAAATTGATTAAATTGGCACAATTAGGTCTTAGGAGTCATGGTGTGTCATTTTGGATTTTTGGCACACTTGGGGGATAGATGGTATTAAGGCAAAATGGATTTAATTTTAGAAATGACAATTTGGACTTAACACATAGGTATTTTATACTTGCCATGATTTATTTGCCTTGCCATGTCATGACATCATATTTATTTTTATCATATAAAATGTCATGATAATACTTAGGGTTATCTAAATGTCATGTTATGCTTAAGTTTATATCACATGCCATGACATCATGATTATTGGCATATGCTTTTATTCTTGTTATCATTTATGCCATAATCATTATTCATGAATTAAATTAAATTGAGTTAAGGATTATGCCATGATTTGAAGTCCCATGCATAAGGGAATCAAATAGAGCTGCCTAGTATATGCATGAGACCCTAAATAACCAAAACCCACATCTCACTAGAACACTTGACTTGTATGTGTTTCATACACTTAGATAGAAGTGAGATGTTAGGAAAATGAAATTAAGGTTTTAAAAATATTTCAAAATCATTTTGAAAAACCTTGGTGAAGTCTATCTTTTGATAGCAATCACCATTGAATGAGGTGATACAAAGTAGGGCTAAACATTGAAAATTTCAATGGATTTGAACTTTGTGTCAATCTCACTAGTCTATGGGTATTTTATTTTTCAAATATTTTTCACCCATAATGTTTGTTATAAGTAATGTACGTATGAATTTTCAAGATTTTTCAAATTATGTATTTTTACTTATGAATTTTGGAATTTCGTTTCTGAAATCTGATTTTTGCACTATGCAGAAATCAGTTGACTACCATGAATGGCAATCGACTGGAGTCAAAATCAGTCGATTGGTAGCTGAAGGAGTCGACTGATAATGCTGATTTCGGGTAAACAAGGTTTGTTAGGCCCATGTTCAGCTATTTCTTGGTTCCCTAACTGCTCCTAACCCTAGGATATGCTTTGGAGAGCATTGGAAGGGTGGAAATCCATTGAAAATGGATTAGGAGAATTGTTTATCGTGTGTATCGAATTAAGGGAGGTGCAAGTTCAATGTTGAATCTTTGCCCTTAATTTCAATTGCTTAGTGTTCCTATTGGCTTAGGGACTCTCCAAGGACATTTTTGGAGCAATGGTTAAGGGGGAGCAAACCTTTAGGGGGAGGTTATCCATCTTGGAATGATGGATGTGTTTTTAGACCAAGGGGGAGATTGTAAGATTTCATTGGGATATGAGACATTGACACCCTTGACGACCCTTTTGATGTATATCAAAAAGGGGGAGAAGTTACCAATTGTGGTTAGTTGGAATTCTCAAAGGTGAGAATTGTCAATTGGGGAAATTGGTAGACTTGAGTTAGGGCACCTAACTCAAAGGTGTTTGGGGTTTTGTCAAACATCAAAAAGGGGAAGATTGTTGGTGCAATCTGCCCAGGTCACGATTATTAGAGCCCTAGGTTCTGCGATGTCATATAATAATTTTTCGCTGAGTCTTGGATTTCTCGGGAGTCGATTTATTTTGGTTTTGGTTTTGTGAGATGGGATCGACAGCGGCATGAGCTCCGAGCAGCACGAAGTAAGAATTTCTGATAACTTATATTCTAGTTAGATACTTATCTAGACTTGTTCAACAGGTGTATACAGTCAGAGTTATGGCACCTGTACAGACTTGTAGTCGAGGTCGTCCATCAAGGAGATCAGCGAGAGTGGTGGGACAAGATATGGTTACGACTGAGCCGACTACTCAAGAACAACCCCAGCATCCCCCTATCGTAGGTTCGGAGTCTCAAGATTCGGATATACCACTGATTAGGCCGGGACCTGTGGACTCCAGTTGGCTGAATAATAAAGCATGGATACTTGTACTGGTGCATTTGGCCAAGGATCGACTTACTGTGTTCCGAGGGGAGTCTGATCCATGGATCGCACGTGCGTGGCTGGAAAATTTGGAGGACACTTTCGAGTACGTGGATTGTACAGATGAGGAGAAAGTGGGCCTAGCTGCATACCACCTTAGACATCAAGCTGTTACTTGGTGGAAGATGCAGAAAACCCTATTCGAGGAGCGGGAGATTACCTGGGAAGTTTTCCGAGATTCTTTCTGGAGACAGTATTTCCCTTTCACATTTTCTACGGCACGTCGTCAGGAGTTCCTAAGCCTGAAGCAAGGGGACCGATCCGTTATGGAATATAACGTGGAGTTTACCAGACTTGCAGAGTTCTTCCCTCATCTAGTAACTCAGGATGCAGATCGGATGTTCCAGTTTACTCAGGGACTAACTGCTTATATTCGAGCCAGGATGTCAGGATCTTTCATTACCTCTTACAGGGAGGCGTTGGATCGAGCTATCTGTATTGAGATGACTTCCCAACAGATTTTGAGGGAGAAAGATATGGAGAAACAGATGTCCCAAAGTAAGCAACCGAAACAAAATTCAGCGAATCAGACTTAGAAGAAGTAGGATCAGCAGGGAACTACTCGAGGTACTGCAGAGGGATCATCTAGGGTGCAAAAAGGGAAGTGCCCAGCTTCTGAACATTCTGGAGGTTCTTAGAAGAATCGTAAGAGTCAGAATAGAACTGGATGTTATAGATGCAAATCTGGAAGTCATAGAGCTCCAGAGTGTCCTTTTGGAGCAGCATGTTTGCTATTATTGCAAGCAACCTAGGCATACCAGTCAGGAGTGTACATTGAGAGCACAGTTGGAGTTTTTTGATAGCTCCAACAAGGAAAGAAGGTCTATCCAGCAACGGCAGCAGAGGACAGCACCACAGACACAGTATTATGGTCAGAAGCAGTGAGTACCTCCACAGGCACAGTTGTATCAGATACAGGGGGTGCCCCTTCAGTGATGCCGAGAGCTATCCAGTATCCTACATCTCTAGTAATCTACTATCCAGGGGTACCTGCACCGCAGATGTTACCAACTGGCTCTCAGGATTATATTATGCCTGCACCGATGACTTAGTCTCCAGTACCACAGAGTCAGACTCAGCCTGAGTGGAGGCACTCTACTACATTAGTAGGGATGCAACCGTCAAATATGGAGACTGGACGTGTTTATGCCACACCAGAGATAAGGCACAACGGGTTGAGGGATCAGTCATATGGGGTATGGTTTCAATTTATTCTATATATGCTGATACTCTGATTGATACCGGTAGTTCACATTCATTCGTATCTAGAATATTTCTGGGTAGAATTGGAAGGATTTCGATGGTTCATTCTTATGGGATAGTAGTATCTTTGCCATCAGGAGAGGTGTTGACTAGCCACCAAGAAATCAAGGGTTTCCCATTAGATTTTGACGGGCATATACTTACAGTGGACCTCCAGGTGTTAGAAATGGTAGAGTTTGACATTATTCTCGGTATGGACTGGTTAGCCACTTATTCTACTACAGTGGATTATAGTGCGAGAATAGTGACTTTTCGACCATCGGATCAACCTGCATGGAAATTTGTTGGCACTAGAGATGATGGGCTATCTATTATATTGGCTTTACAGGATCATAAGTTATTGGCCCAGGGTTGTCAGGGTTATTTACTATCTCTAGTCAAAGTTGAGAATGGAGGACTACCACCCCTCTCTGATGTGCGGGTAGTCCAAGAGTATCCGGATGTATTTCCAGATGAACTTACAGGTTTGCCACCTCCTAGGCAAGTGGAATTTGTGATAGAAGTGATTCCAGGAACCGTGCCAATATCGAAACCTCCTTATCGGATGGCGACAAAAGAACTGAATGAACTTAAAGTACAACTATAGGAGCTATTGGATAATGGATTTATTCGACCTAGTGTTTCTCCATGGGGAGCTCCGGTACTTTTTGTCAAAAAGAAAGATGGATCGTTGTGGTTATGTATTGACCATTGGCAACTGAATGCAGTCACAGTTAAGAATAAAAATCCACTGCAGAGGATAGAGGATTTGTTTGATCAACTTAAGGATACCTGTGTGTACTCCAAGATTGATTTGCGCTCAGGATATCATCAACTTCAGATAAGAGATGTGGATGTGCAGAAAACAACATTTCACACTTGTTATGGGCATTATGAGTTTCTGGTGATGCCTTTTGGTCTCACGAATGCTCCAGCTGCATTTATGAACTTGATGAACTAGGTATTCTTGAAGTATATAGATCAGTTTGTAATAGTATTCATCGATGATATATTGATTTATTCCCGGTCTGAGGAGGAGCATGAACAACATCTTCGGATAGTGTTGGAAACGTTACGACGGGAGCAGTTGTATGCCAAGTTTAGTAAGTGTGCCTTCTGGATATTCTCTGTGGGTTTTCTGTAGGGATGTATACTGAAAAGTCAATCTTTTGTACGAACATCTTTATTTTGAAATAAGAATCACATGATCATTGTTTGCATTTTTATGGTTATGCAATATTGTCTAATACATTACATTGTAGATAACATGGTGTGTTGTGTCACACGGGAGATCATGTTATCAGCTCTTGGTAAAGTATAAGTAAAGGCTCACAACCGAGATGACTTTGGACAAACCATCGGAATTGTTGTAGTGTGATTTGGTATTGGTTTGTCTTGACCATAGAATCACACTAGTGCATTTTGTGTGTATTGAGCAGGACCGACTTAGAGGTGATTCGATTTATTGCTGACTACATAATCGAATCGGACCTCGGATATTATTTTGTACATTCTCTTAATCTCGATATAATAACGGGCACATATACTTAATATTCATTTCTTTAATTTACCAATGGGCGAGATTTATAGATTAAATCGATAGGCTCGGTAAGTTGGGAAATGATATTATTTATATGGTGTGTTGTTGATTATAGGAGGAAACTGTGTCCTATATATTAGGATGATGATGTCCCCTCGAGGAGCTCATAAGGTTCATCATGTAAACCCTGCAGGTGGACTTGGTCCGGCATGTTGAAAAGGTTGAGTGGTACTACTCATGAAGTTAGATGTTGATTAATTAATGGTCAGTAAATTAATTAATCAACAGACATTCGAGATCTTAAACACGGGGAGAAAATGTACAAATAATATATGGAGCCCATATTAACTTATGGGGGTTGGTGAGGTAGATCAATGATAATCCTTTAGTGGATTGGATTATCATTAATGGATTGGACTTTATGTGGGCTTGATCCATGGGTGGCCAAGATCCAACTCCTCCTCATGGTCCCTATTGTAGCCTATTAAAACCTCATGAAGCTTAGATCCAATGGATAGAAACAAAACTCTAGATCCAAAGGTAGAGATTAAATCTCTAAGATCCGACGGTTGAGATTAAATCTCTAGATCCGACGATTGAGATTAAATCCCTAGAACCAATGGTGGAGATTAAAAGGAGGCTTATCCCTAACTCTATAAAAGGAGTTTGAGGGGTTGGCGTGGAGAATCAATCAAGAGGAGCTAGGGTTTTGGAGTTGGTGGCAAGAAGAGGAGCTAAGGTTTGGGCTTGGGCGGCACCTAATAAGGAAAGATTTTCCTTGTGTTGTTCTTCTTCTACAAGCTGTCGGCGCCCCTTGAAGCTCTTCCAGCCCTTGGCCGGCATCCAAACTCCCTCTTCTCCTTCTCCTTAGCCGGTGGAACAAAGGTTTAGGGTCCTCCCTTGAAGCTTTTGGCCGGCAACCCTTAATCTCTTCTTCCTTGTTGGCCGGCAGCAAAGCTCCATCCTTGGAGGTTGTTGGTTGGTTGAAAGAAGGAATAGAGCTTTGTTTCTATTCTTCCTCTTGCTCGGAATAAGCAAGGAAGGAAGATTGGCGATCTAGGAGCTTCAACTTTTGGTAGATCGTCGCCCACACGACGTCCGAAAGGAGGAAGGTCATACATTAAAAGATCGAGAGGTATACCGATCCTATATTCTCTTTTGTAACTTGTTTGTTTTTATTTTTCAATTATGAGCATGATATAATTCTATTTGTGGCTAAATAATACTTGGATCCCGAACATAAATACGAAAGCCGACGATCCGGACATCGTCTATTCTGCGACTACTCATAGAATAGAGGTTAGTCGCTTGAACAACAAGTTTGTTCAAGAGACCTCTCTAAACGAAGAGAACGATGATGACTTGATTGTTTGGGAAATCCCTTTTGTGTAGGATTAATTTTTTTTTAATCTAGGGACATCGATGGGATCGCCATGAATAAACAACCAAGGTGAAGTGGGAAGCGAAGTTTCCCCTTACGGATCAATGAAACCAAGCCTTCAATTGGTATCAGAGCCACATTTTCGGTTTTGTGTGTTTAGGATTCGGTTAATTTTTATGCACTTTTCATATATTATATGTGTCAGATAATAGTAGGATATGCGTAGTTTAACTCTTTGGTTGCATGCATAAGATCCGACTATTATGGCCATATGTGTGTATGTGATTGTATGTGTATATTTTGTTGAATCCTCGGGGTTGACGAGGCTAGTATTTAATTTTTTGTAAATTAGATACGACTATGTTTAGCCACTCTTTTTTATTTTAGTTTACTTTCGATCTAGATTTCATGTATACTCCCTCGTGGAGTATAGGATCGATGGATATAAATTAAAATAGATTTTAGTCTCGGCTCGGATCTCCAGATGGCTCGTACATGGCGTAGGAGGAGCGGACGAGAAGGCGATGCGACGGGAGACATATTGAAGACAAAAGCCATAATAGTTGGAAAATAATTTATTTTTTATATTTATTGCTTTTTGTTTGATATGCATGTCGTAGGCTAGGAAAATTCCTCAATATCAAATTACTAAGTGGGAGAGGGAATTTTTTATAAATTCCCACGGCCTCCATTACGATTTGACAAGTGATGTAAACAAACTTGCGCGTCGGCTTTGAGTGCCTTCCTCCCCATCGGATGAATTTGTTTACGGATCACAAGGTCAAATATGGTTATAGGGAATTATTAAGGAGCATGTGCACTTCCCCATCAAAAGGCACATAACCCGAGATAATTGCCTTGGTGCCAAGTAATGGTGAACACTTAGATACAAATATAAGTATCCTCCCCATCGGAGTCACTGCTTTTATTTGTAGGGCCAAAGAGGAACCAACTATTAATTTTACTTGTCAAAAAGTTAGGTTGACAAGATAGTAAAATTAATGGGTAAAATCTCCTCTTACAAATGTAGAATTTGTATACGTCCACACTATCATGGCATATGATATTCTCGGTGTTTTGAGGTGTTGGTTGATTTTAAAATTTTATTGTTTGAGGAATCAATAATGTTTTGAAATCTAATGTTTTTATTTATGTGATTCTTAGGTTTTCTTTCAAAATGAATTTCAACCCACTTGCTATGATACTGAAAGAGAACAAACTTACTGGACCCAACTATGTTGATTGGAATAGGAATCTAGACATTGTCTTGACTACTGAGGAATACAAATATGTACTCCTCGAAGAGTACCCTCCTAAGCCTACAAAAGATTCTGAGGAAAAGGAGAGAGAGAGAGATATAAGAAGTGGGTAAAGGACGATGAGATGGCGCGGTGTTACATTTTGGCATCTATGTCAAATGTATTTTAACATCAGCATCAAGCCATGGCTATAGGTTATGACATGATGCTCAATCTCAAAGAGCTTTTCGGACACTAGAATCGGGCTGCGAGGAAAGAAACCATGAGAAACTTGATGACGACCACCATGATCGAGGGAACACCCGTAAGGGATCATGTTCTCAAGATGATGGCTCATTTGAATGAGCTAGAAGTCCTTGGAGCTGAGATCGATGGGGAAACCCAGGTCGATATTATACTAGGAGTTTTGAGCAGTTTTGCCTGAACTACAACATGAACAAGAGGTTGTATTCGTTGGTGGAACTTCTGACAGAACTCCAGGTGACAGAGGGGCTATTTCATCAGAGTGCTCAGGCACATGCCATGGTGACCCAAAAGGTTTCTACTTCTAAGCCGAAAGGCAAGAAGAAGAAGAAACAAACAGGGGCAAAGGCGGTGGGAGGTACTCAGGGAGGAGTGAAGAAGCCGAAAGGCAAGTGCTTCACTTGTAAGCAGACTAGACACTAGAAGAAGGACTGCCCCTGAAGGGTTTTGCTTATTGAGTCCGTGAGGGGAAACTTCGCTTCCCACTTCACCTCGGAAGCTTGTCCATGGCGATCCCTTCGATGTCCCCGGATTAAAAAAAAATTAATCCTAGACAAAAGGGATTGCCCAAACCACCAAGCCATCGTCGTGCTATTCGTTTAGAGAGGTCACTTGAAAGAACTAGTTGTTCAAGCGACCATCCTCTATTCTACGAGTAGCCGCGGAATAGATGATGTCCGGATCGCCAGTTTTCATGTTTATGCTCGGGGTCCAAGTATTATTTAGCCATTTACAGATTTATAACATGCTTATAATTGAAAAACAAAAACAAGCAACAAACAAAAGAAGAAAGTAGAATAGGTATACCTCTCGATCTTCTAATGTATGACCTTCCTCCTTTTGGACGTCGTGTGGGCGACGATCCACCAAAAGTCGAAGCTCCTAGATTGCAAATCTTCCTTCCTTGCTCTTCCAAAGCAAGAGGAAGAATAGAAACAAGGTTTTTCTCCTCACTAGAAACAACCAACAAGGAACTAAAACTATCCTTGCCGCCGGCCAACTAGGTGAAGGAGAAAATGGTGGAAAACAACCAAGACACCAAGGGAAGCCCTATATCTTGTTTCCACCACCTAAGGAGAAGGAGAAGGGGGATTTTGGGCTCTAGCCAAGGCGGGAAAAGAGGCTGGGGAGGTGCTGGATGTTGGCCAAAAGAGGAAGAAGAAGAGAAGAATACCTTCCTTATTTGGTGCCACCCTTGCCTCCAAACCCTAATCCTAATCATATCTCAACTAGGATTCCTTCTTGCTGCCCAAACCCTAGCTCTCCTTCAATGTAGTTCACGCCAACTCCCATGCCATCCTTTTATAGAGTTAGGGATAAGTCATGAATTAATCTCATCCATTGGTTCTAGGGATTTAATCTTAACCGTCGGATCTAGAGATTTAATCTCAACCGTCGGATCTTAGAGATTTAATCTCTACCAATGGATCTTAGAGTTTTGTTTCTATCCATTGGATCTAAGCATCATGAGGTGTTAAGAGGCTATATTAGGGACCATGAGGAGGAGTTGGATCTTGGCCACCCATGGATCAAGCCCACATAAAGTCCGATCCACTAATAATGATCCAATCCACTAATGGTTCATCATTGATCTACCTCACCAACCCCCATATGATAATATGGGCTCCATATATTATTTGTACATTTTCTCCCCGTGTTTAAGATCTCGAATGTCCGTCGATTAATTAATTTACTGGCCATTAATTAATCAACATCTAACTCCCACTCAACTTTTTCATCATGCCGGACCAAGTCCACCTGCAGGGTTTACATGATGAACCTTATGAGATTATCAAGGGGACATCATCATCCTAATATATAGGACACGGTTTCCTCCTATAATCAATGTCACACCATATAAATAATATCATCTCCCAACTTACCGAGTCTATCGATTTAATCTATAAATCTCGCCCATTGGTAAATCAAAGAGATGAGTACTAAGTATATGTGCCCGTTATTATATCGGGATTAAGAGCATGTACTAAATAATATCTGAGGTCCGATTCGATTATGTAGTCAACAATAAATCGAATCACCTCTAAGTCGGTCCTGCTCAATACACACAAAGTGTACTAGTGTGATTCTATGGTTAAGACAAACCAATACCAAATCACACTACAACCATTCCGATGGTTTGTCCAAAGCCATCTCGGTTGTGAGCCTTTACTTATACTTTTCAAGGGGCCGATAACATGATCTCTTGTGTGACACCACACACCATGTTATCTACAATGTAAAGTATTAGACAAGATTGCATAACCATAAAAATATGCAAACAATGATCATGTGATTCTTATTTCAAAATAAAGATGTTCATACAAAAGATAAACTTTTCAGTATACATCTCTACAATCTCCCACTTATACTAAAAGACTATGCTGTCCTCAAAGTGCCATACATCTGATCCCCATTCCCTCCACATGCCTATCAAAAGCTCTCGCCGGAAGGGCCTTTGTGAAAGGATATGCCAGGTTATCCTCTGATGCAATCTTGGCCAGAGCAACTTCTCCTCTCTTTATGATTTGTCGTATCAGGTGGTACTTGCGCTTTGTGTGTTTACTAGACTTATGGGATCGTGGTTCCTTCGAGTTTGCAACTACACCACTATTATCACAATAAATTGTGATAGTTCTGGGCAAACCAGGAATCACATCCAAGTCCATCAGGAAGTTCCTGAGCCATACAACTTCTTTGGCCGCCTCAGAGGCCACCACATACTCAGCTTCCATGGTGGAGTCCGCCACGCACTTATGCTTGACACTCGTCCATACAATGGCTTCACCTCCCAAAGTAAACACAAAACCTGAGGTAGACTTACTGTTATCCCTATCAGATTGGAAGTCAGAATCCGTGTAACCCACAGGGAGTAATTGTTCTGCCCGGTAAACCAGCATATAATCCCTAGTCCGTCTCAGTTACTTCAATATATGCTTTACCGCAGTACAATGTCCCTGTCCTGGATTACTCTCATATCTGATGACCATGCCCACGACAAAGCAGATATCCGGTCTCGTACAGAGCATCGCATACATGAGGCTTCCTACTGCCGAAGCATAAGGAACCACCTTCATCTCCTCTATCTCCTCAGATGATCTAGGACACATCTCCTTAGATAAAGGAACTCCATGCATGAAAGGTAGAAAACCTTTCTTGGAGTTTTGCATGCTAAAATGATTCATTATCGTGTCTATGTATGAAGCTTGGGATAAGCACAATAACCTTGATCCCAAGGATGTGTCCTACTTCTCCCAAGTCCTTCATATCAAACTGTTTAGACAACCATACCCTTACGTCCGATAACACCTTGATATTGCTGCCAATCACCAAAATGTTATCTACGTATAGTACAAGAAATACCACTACGTTTCTGTCACATCTCTTATATACACAAGACTCATCCGGACTTTGAATAAATCCATAAGACTGGATTACCTCATCAAAGCGGATGTTCCAAGACCTCGAAGCTTGCTTCAATCCATAAATGGACCGATTAAGCTTACATACAAGATGCTCTTTTGCCTTTAGTAATGAATCCCTCTGGTTGCTTCATGTAGATGTTTTCCTCAAGACTTCCATTAAGGAAAGCTGTCTTGACATCCATCTGCCACACCTCATAATCCATATGAGCTGCTATGCATAAGAGAATCCGGATAGACTTAAGCATGGCTACCGGCGAAAAGGTCTCCTCATAATCGATACCCTCTTTTTGAGTATACCCCTTCGCAACAAGCCTCGCTTTGAAGGTCTCAACCTTCCCATCTATTCCTCTCTTTCTCTTATAGATCCACTTGCATCCAATGGTTTTTATACCATCAGGTGGTCTACTAGCTCCCAGACCTGATTTGAATCCACAGATTCAATCTCAGCATTCATTGCACTTTGCCAAGACGCTGCATCTATATCTTGGATTGCCTCGTCATATGTCTAGGGATCAGGTTCATGTTTCCCAAGAACATGAATCTATGAGGCTGTCTAACAACTCTCCCACTACGACGAGGTATCACCTGTGTATCCTCTGTGACACGCGGTGCAGTGACATGTGGTATATCCTCTTGTACCGGTGGTAATAAAGAAGTGACTTCCCCTTTTAACTCCCCCAGAAAAATTTTACTCTTGGGCTTGTGGCTCATCACATAGTCTTCCTCTAGAAATTTGGTGTTCGTGCTAACTATCACCCTCTGATCTCTAGGACTATAAAACAATCCACCCTTCGTTCCCCTGGGATAGCCAACGAACAAGCATACTTCTGTATGAGGTTCCAACTTACCAGCATCTGCCTTCAGCACATGTGCTGGACTCCCCCATATCTGAATATGTCTTAGACTAGGCTTTCGCCCATTCCACAACTCTGTGGGAGTAGAAGGCACTGATTTAGATGGAACCAAGTTCAGAATGTACACCGCCTTATCTAGAGCATATCCCCAGAACGAATCTGGCAAGTCAGAATAACTCATCATCGATCTAACCATCTCCATAAGAGTCCTATTCCTTCGCTCTACTACACCGTTCTGCTGGGGTGTGCCAGGTGCAGTCAATTGGGATTGAATCCCAGCCTCTGATAAGTAGTTCCTAAACTCTCCCAAGAGGTACTCACCACCATGATCAGATCGTAGTGTCTTGATACTTTTACCTTGACGTTTCTCCACATCAGCCTTGAATTCTTTGAACTTGTCAAAGCATTCAGACTTGTGGCGCATCAGGTAAATGTATCCGTATCTTGAGTAATCGTCTATAAAAGAGATGAAATACTCAAAACCACCTCTACCCTGGATAGACATAGGACCACACAAATCAGAATGAACCAATTCTAACACATCTTTGGCTCTATACCCCTTGGCCTTAAAAGGCCTCTTGGTCATCTTACCCTCCAAGCAAGATTCACAGGTTGGGAGATCCTCCACCACTAATGAACCCAAAGGTCCATCATCTATCAACCTTTGAATTCTGCTTAGGTTAATGTGACCAAGCCTAAGATGCCAAAGATATGTTTGGTTCATCTTCGAAGGTTCTTTTCTCTTATTGGAATTAGAAGATGAGCTATTAATTTCAATATGCATCGTGGGAGGTTTTGGTTCAAGTGTGTACAAATTTTCTATCAATGTACCCGAACAGATAATGTCCCTATCTCTTCTTATAACAACTCTATCATTAAAAGAAATAGAATATCCATCCATAAATAATTTAGAAACTGGAATTAAATTCTTTCTAAATAAGGGTACATAAAGGCAATTCTCAAGAACCAAAAGTTTATTTTTCTCAAAAGATAAATGAACGTCTCCCACTGCAACAGCTGCCACCTTCATGGCATCGCCCAAGTACACGGTAATCTCCCCCTCAGCCAGTCGTTTGGTTTCCTGGAACTCCTGCAAAGTATTGCAGACATGATCAGTGGCTCCTGTATCTACACACCAGGTGCTGGTAGATAACACCGCTAACCATGTTTCAACGACTAGACCAAAGGATATACCTTTGTTCTATTTCGGACTGGGACAATCCTTCTTCCAATGTCCATCCTGCTTGTAAGTGAAGTACTTGCCTTTTGACTTCTTCACTCCTCCCTGAGATCCTCCCACCACCTTTGCTCCACCTTGTTTCTTCTTCTTCTTGCCTTTCGGCTTAGAAGTAGAAACCTTTTTGAGCAACCATGGCTTGAGGACACTCTTCGAAGAGTGCATACTTGTACTCCTTAGCTATTAAGACAATATCTAGATTCTTTTCCAATCAACATTATTTGGGTACAGTAAGTTTATTTCCTTTAGTATCATAGTAAGTGGACTGAAAGTTATTTTTGAAAATCCTAAGAATCACATAGATCATTACTGTAGATTTCAAAAATTATTGATTCCTCAAACAATAATTTTAAAATCAACCAACACCGAGAATATCGCATGCCACGATCGTGTGGACGTATATGAATTCTACATTTGTAAGAGGAGGTTTTACCCATTAATTTTACTATCTTGTCAACCTAACTTTTTGACAAGTAAAATTAATAGTTGGTTTCTCTTCGGCCCTACAAATAAAAGAAGTGACTCCGATGGGGAGGATACTTATATTTGTATCTAAGTGTTCATCATTACTCGGTACCAAGGTAATTATCTCGGGTTATGTGCCTTACGATGGGCAAGTACACACTCTCCTTAATAATTTCCTATAACCATATTCGACCTTGTGATCCACAAACAAACTCATCCGATGGGGAGGAAGGCACTCAGAGCCGACGCGCAAGTTTGTTTGCAACACATGTCAAATTGTAATGGAGGCCGTGGGAATTTATAAAAAATATTCCTCTCCCACTTAGTAATTTGAAAATGAGGAATTTTTTAGGCTACGACATGCATATCAAACAATAAGCAATAAATATGAAAAATAAAATTATTTTCCAACTATTATGGCTTTTGTCTTCAATATGACTCCCGTCGCATCGCCATCTCGTCCGCTCCTTCTACGCCATGTACGAGCCATCCGGAGATCCGAGCCGAGACTAAAACCTATTTTAATTTACATCCATCGATCCTATACTCCACGAGGGAGTGTACATGAAATCTAGATCGAAAGTAAAATAAAATAAAGAGTGGCTAAACAATGCCGTATTTAATTTACAAAAACTAAATACTAGCCTCGTCACCCCGGAGGATTCAACAAAATAAATATTTACACACATACAATCACATACACACATATGACCATAATAGTCGGATCTTATGCCTGCAACCAAAGAGTTAAACTATGCATATCCTACTATTATCCGGCACATATAATATATGAAAAAGTGCATAAATTTTAACCGAATCCTAAACACACAAAACCGAAAACCGTGGCTCTGATACCAATTGAAGGGTTTTGCTTATCGAGTCCGTGAGGGGAAACTTCGCTTCCCACTTCACCTCGGAAGCTTGTCCATGGCGATCCCTTCGATGTCCCCAGATTAAAAAAAATTTAATCCTAGACAAAAGGGATTGCCCAAACCACCAAGCCATCGTCGTGCTATTCGTTTAGAGAGGTCACTTGAACAAACTAGTTGTTCAAGCGACCATCCTTTATTCTACGAGTAGCCGCGGAATAGACGATGTTCGGATCGCCGGTTTTCATGTTTATGCTCGGGGTACAAGTATTATTTATCCATTTACAGATTTATAACATGCTTATAATTGAAAAACAAAAACAAGCAACAAACAAAAGAAGAAAGTAGAATAGGTATACCTCTCGATCTTCTAATGTATGACCTTCCTCCTTTTGAACGTCGTGTGGGCGACGATCCACTAAAAGTCGAAGCTCCTAGATCACAAATCTTCCTTCCTTGCCCTTCCAAAGCAAGAGGAAGAATAGAAACAAGGTTTTTCTCCTCACTAGAAACAACCAACAAGGAACTAAAACTATCCTTGCCACCGGCCAACTAGGTGAAAGAGAAGATGGTGGAAAACAACCAAGACACCAAGGGAAGCCCTATATCTTGTTTCCACCACCTAAGGAGAAGGAGAAGGGGGCTTTTGGGCACCGACCAAGGCTGGAAAAGAGGCTGGAGAGGTGCTGGATGTTGGCCAAAAGAGGAAGAAGAAGAGAAGAATACCTTCCTTATTTGGTGCCACCCTTGCCTCCAAACCCTAATCCTAATCCTATCTCAACTAGGATTCCTTCTTGCCGCCCAAACCCTAGCTCTCCTTCAATGTAGTTCATGCCAACTCCCATGCCATCCTTTTATAGAGTTAGGGATAAGTCATGAATTAATCTCATCCATTGGTTCTAGGGATTTAATCTCAACCGTCGGATCTAGAGATTTAATCTCAACCGTCGGATCTTAGAGATTTAAATGGATCTTAGAGTTTTATTTCTATCCATTGGATCTAAGCATCATGAGGTGTTAATAGGATACATTAGGGACCATGAGGAGGAGTTGGGTCTTGGCCACCCATGGATCAAGCCCACATAAAGTCCGATCCACTAATGATGATCCAATCCACTAAAGGTTCATCATTGATCTACCTCACCAACCCCCATATGATAATATGGGCTCCATATATTATTTGTACATTTTCTCCCTGTGTTTAAGATCTCGAATGTCCGTCGATTAATTAATTTACTGACCATTAATTAATCAACATCTAACTCCTTGAGTAGTACCACTCAACTTTTTCATCATGCCGGACCAAGTCCACCTGCAGGGTTTACATGATGAACCTTATGAGCTCCTCAAGAGGACATCATCATCCTAATATATAGGACACAGTTTCCTCCTATAATCAACGACACAACATATAAATAATATCATCTCCCAACTTACCGAGTCTATCGATTTAATCTATAAATCTCGCCCATTGGTAAATCAAAGAGATGAGTACTAAGTATATGTGCCCGTTATTATATCAGGATTAAGAGCATGTACTAAATAATATCTGAGATCCGATTCGATTATGTAGTTAGCAATAAATCGAATCACCTCTAAGTCGATCCTGCTCAATACACACAAAGTGTACTAGTGTGATTCTATGGTCAAGACAAACCAATACCAAATCACACTACAACCATTCCGATGGTTTGTCCAAAGTCATCTCGGTTGTGAGCCTTTACTTATACTTTTCAAGGGGTCGATAACATAATCTCTTGTGTGACACCACACACCATGTTATCTACAATGTAAAGTATTAGATAAGATTGCATAACCATAAAAATATGCAAACAATGATCATGTGATTCTTATTTCAAAATAAAGATGTTAATACAAAAGATAGACTTTTCAGTATACATCCTTACAGCCCCAACCGAAGGACTGCCCCAACCGCAAGAACAAAGGTATATCTTTTGGTCTAGTCGTTGAAACATGTTTAGCGGTGTTATCTACCTGCACCTGGTGTGTAGATACGGGATCCACTAATCATGTCTGCAATACTTTGCAGGGGTTCTAGGAAACCAGATACTAGCTGAGGGGGAGATTACTGTGTACTTGGGCGATGCCACGAAGGTGGCGGCTTTTGCAGTGGGAGATGTTCATTTATCTTTTGAGAAAAATAAACTTTTGGTTCTTAAGAATTGCCTTTATGTATCCTTATTTAGAAAGAATTTAATTTCGGTTTCTAAATTGTTTATGGATAGATATTCTATTTCTTTTAATGACAGAGTTGTTATAAGAAGGAATAGGGACATTATCTATTCGGGTGCATTGATAGAAAATTTATACATACTTAAACCAAAAGCTCGCACGATGCATATTGAAATTAATAACTCAACTTCTAATTCCAATAAGAGAAAAGAACCTTCGAAGATGAACCAAACATATCTTTGGCATCTTAGGCTTGGTCATATTAACCTAAGAAGAATTCAAAGGTTGATAGCTGATGGACCTTTGGGTTCATTAGTGGTGGAGGATTTCCCAACCTGTGAATCTTGCTTGAAGGGTAAAATGACCAAGAGGCCTTTTAAGGCCAAGGGGTATAGAGCTAAAGATGTGTTAGAATTTGTTCATTCTGATTTGTGCGGTCCTATGTCTATCCAGGCTAGAGGTGGTTTTGAGTATTTCGTCTCTTTTATAGACGATTACTCAAGATATGGATACATTTACCTGATGCGCCGCAAGTCTGAATGCTTTGACAAGTTCAAAGAATTCAAGGCTGATATGAAGAAATGTCAAGGTAAAAGTATCAAGACACTATGATCTGATCGTGGTGGTGAGTACCTCTTGGGAGAGTTTAGGAACTACTTATCAGAGGCTGAGATTCAATCCCAATTGACTGCACCTGGCACACCCCAGCAGAATGGTGTAGCAGAGTGAAGGAATAGGACTCTTATAGAGATGGTTAGATTGATGATGAGTTATTCTGAGTTGCCAGATTCGTTCTGGGGATATGCTCTAGATACGACGGTGTACATTATGAACTTGGTTCCATCTAAATCAGTGCCTTCTACTCCCATAGAGTTGTGGACTAGGCGAAAGCCTAGTCTAAGACATATTCGGATATGGGGGAGTCCAGCACATGTGCTGAAGGCAGATGCTGGTAAGTTAGAACCACGTACAAAAGTACGCATGTTCATTGGCTATCCTAGAGGAACGAAGGGTGGATTGTTTTATAGTCCTAGAGATCAGAGGGTGATTGTTAGCACGAATGCCAGATTTCTAGAGGAAGAATATGTGATGAGCCACAAGCCCAAGAGTAAAATTTTTCTGGAGGAATTAAAAGGAGAAGTCACTTCTTTAGTACCACCGGTACAAGAGGATATACCACAAGTCACTGCACCGCGTGTCAAAGAGGATACACTTGAGATACCTCGTCATAGTGGGAGGGTTGTTAGACAGCCTGATAGATTCATGTTCTTGGGAGAATCTTCTGATTTGGTCCCTACCAAACATGAACCTGATCCCTGGGCATATGACGAGGCAATCCAAGAGATAGATGTAGCATCTTGGCAAAGTGTAATGAATAATGAGATTGAATCTATGTATTCAAATTAGGTCTGGGAGCTAGTGGAACCACCCGATGGTGTAAAAACCATTGGATGCAAGTGGATCTACAAAAGAAAGAGAGGAATAGATGGGAAGGTTGAGACCTTCAAAGCAAGGCTTGTTGCGAAGGGGTATACTCAGAAAGAGGGTATCGATTATGAGGAGACCTTTTCGCCGGTAGCTATGCTTAAGTCTATCCGGATTCTCTTATGCATTGCATCTCATATGGATTATGAGGTGTGGCAGATGGATGTCAAGACAGCTTTCTTTAATGGAAGTCTTGAGGAAAACATCTATATGAAGCAACCAGAGGGATTCATTGCGAAGGGCAGAGAGCATCTTGTATGTAAGCTTAATCGGTCCATTTATGGATTGAAGCAAGCTTCGAGGTCTTGGAACATCCGCTTTGATGAGGTAATCCAGTCTTATGGATTTATTCAAAGTTCGGATGAGTCTTGTGTATACAAGAGATGTGACAGAAACGTAGTGATATTTCTTGTACTATACGTAGATGACATTTTATTGATTGACAACAATATCAAAGTGTTATCGGACGTAAGGGTATGGTTGTCCAAACAGTTTGATATGAAATACTTGGGAGAGGTGGGACACATCCTTGGGATCAAGATTATAAGAGATCGCAGAAAAAGGATGTTGTGCTTATCCCAAGCTTTATACATAGACACGATTATGGATCGTTTTAGCATGCAGAACTCCAAGAAGGGTTTTCTACCTTTCAGGCATGGAGTTCCTTTATCTAAGGATATGTGTCCTAGAACATCTGAGGAGATAGAGGAGATGAAGGCAGTTCCTTATGCTTCGGTAGTAGGAAGCCTCATGTATGCGATGCTATATACGAGGCCAGATATCTGCTTTGTCGTGGGCATGGTCAGCAGATATCAGAGTAATCCAGGACAGGGACATTGGACTGCGGTAAAGCATAAATTTGAGTACCTGAGAGGGACTAGGGATTATATGCTAGTTTACCAGGCAGACCAATTACTCCCTGTGGGTTACACGGATTCCGACTTCCAATCTGATAGGGATAACAGTAAGTCTACCTCAAGTTTTGTGTTTACTTTGGGAGGTGGAGCCATTGTATGGATGAGTGTCAAGCAGAAATGCGTGGCATACTCCACCATGGAGGCTGAGTATGTGGCAGTCTCTAAGGCGGCCAAAGAAGCAGTGTGGCTCAGGAACTTCCTGATGGACTTGGATGTGATTCCTGGTTTACCCAGAGCTATCCCAATTTATTGTGATAATAGTGGTGCAGTTGCAAACTCGAAGGAACCACGAGCCTATAAGGCTAGTTAACACATAGAGCGCAAGTACCACCTGATACGAGAAATCGTATAGAGAGGAGAAGTTGTTGTGGCCAAGATTGAATTGGAGGATAACCTGGCAGATCCTTTCACTAAGGCCCTTTCAGCGAGAGCTTTTGATAAGCATGTGGAGGGAATGTGGATCAGATGTATGACAATTTGAGGATAGCATAGTCTTTTAGTATAAGTGGGAGATTATAGGGATGTATACTGAAAAGTCTATCTTTTGTATGAACATCTTTATTTTGAAATAAGAATCACATGATCATTGTTTGCATTTTTATGGTTATGCAATATTGTCTAATACATTACATTGTAGATAACATGGTGTGTGGTGTCACACGGGAGATCATGTTATCAGCTCTTTGTAAAGTATAAGTAAAGACTCACAACCGAGATGACTTTGGACAAACCATCGGAATGGTTGTAGTGTGATTTGGTATTGGTTTGTCTTGACCATAGAATCACACTTGTGCACTTTGTGTGTATTGAGCAGGATCGACTTAGAGGTGAATCGATTTATTGCTGACTACATAATCAAATAGGACCTCGGATATTATTTTGTACATGCTCTTAATCCCTATATAATAACGGGCACATATACTTAATATTCATTTCTTTGATTTACCAATGGGCGAGATTTATAGATTAAATCGATAGGCTTGGTAAGTTGGGAAATGATATTATTTATATGGTGTGCCATTGATTATAGGAGGAAACCGTGTTCTATATATTAGGATGATGATGTCCCCTTGAGAAGCTCATAAGGTTCATCATGTAAACCCTGCAGGTGGACTTGGTCCAGCATGATGAAAAGGTTGAGTGGTACTGCTCATGGAGTTAGATATTGATTAATTAATGGTCAGTAATTTAATTAATCGACGGACATTCGAGATCTTAAACACGGGGAGAAAATATACAAATAATATATGGAGCCCATATTAACTTATGAGGGTTGGTGAGGTAGATCAATGATAATCCTTTAGTGGATTGGATTATCATTAATGGATCGGACTTTATGTGGGCTTGATCCATGGGTGGCCAAGATCCAACCCTTCCTCATGGTTCCTATTGTAGCCTATTAAAACCTCATGAAGCTTAGATCCAATGGATAGAAACAAAACTCTAGATCCAAAGGTAGAGATTAAATCTCTAAGATCCGACGGTTGAGATTAAATCTCTAGATTCGACGGTTAAGATTAAATCCCTAGAACCAATGGTGGAGATTAAAAGGAGGCTTATCCCTAACTCTATAAAAGGAGTTTGAGGGGTTGGCATGGAGAATCAATCAAGAGAAGCTAGGGTTTTGGAGTTGGCGGCAAGAAGAGGAGCTAGGGTTTGGGCTTGGGCGACACCTAATTTGGAAAGATTTTCCTTGTGTTGTTCTTCTTCCACAAGCTGTCGGCGCCCCTTGAAGCTCTTCCAGCCCTTGGACGGCATCCAAACTCCCTCTTCTCCTTCTCCTTGGCCAGTGGAACAAAGGTTTAGGGTCCTCCCTTGAAGCTTTTGGCCGGGAACCCTTAATCTCTTCTTCCTTCTTGGCCGGCGGCAAAGCTCCATCCTTGAAGGTTGTTGGTTGGTTGAAAGTAGGAATAGAGCTTTGTTTCTATTCTTCCTCTTGCTCGAAATGAGCAAGGATGGAATATTGGCGATCTAGGAGCTTCAACTTTTGGTAGATCATTGCCTACACGACGTCCGAAAGGAGGAAGGTCATACATTAGAAGATCGAGAGGTATACCGATTCTCTATTCTCTTTTGTAACATGTTTGTTTTTGTTTTTCAATTATGAGCATGATATAATTCTGTTTGTGGCTAAATAATTCTTGGATCTTGAACATAAACACGAAAGCCAGCGATCCGTACATTGTCTATTCTGTGGCTACTCGTAGAATAGAGGTTGGTCGCTTGAACAACAAGTTTGTTCAAGAGACCTCTCTAAACGAATAGCACGACGATCACTTGATTGTTTGGGCAATCCCTTTTGTCTAGGATTTATTTTTTTTTAATCCAGGGACATCGATGGGATCGCCATGAACAAACAACCAAGGTGAAGTGGGAAGCGAAGTTTCCCCTCACGGATCAATGAAACCAAACCTTCATTTTCTTAGACACGTAGTTTCTAGCAAAGGTATTTCAGTAGATCCTCAAAAGATTGAGGCCACAGACCATAAAAGGAACTGAATCTAAGACAGAGACGATGGATGAAATATCTAAAGGATTATGATTGCACAATCCATTATCATCCGTGAAAAGCTAATGTGTTAGAAGATGCGCTGAGTAGGAAGTCTTGTGGGGTTCTAGCCAGTCATCTGACAACAGTTAGTGATCTTGTTCGACAGTTCTCAGAGTTAGGATTGTTTAAACAAGGTCAAACATCCCGGGGGATATTAGTTTCTATGGTTGCCCAGTCTACTATTGCTGAGAAGATCAAGGAAGCACAAGTTAGTGATCAACATCTACAGTTCTTGTGTAACATAATAGACTCAGAATGACAGATGGATTTCTCGAGTGAGAAGAATGGAGTACTTCATTTCTGGGGATGATTGTGTTCCGAACACACATCCAATTAAGGAAGAGTTGCTATATGATGCACATCATTCGAGATTTGCTATACATCCTGGTGGTACTCGGATGTACCGAGATTTGAAACACTTATACTGGTGGAACGGTATGAAAAGGGATATTGCGGACTTTGTTGCATGATGTTTAGTATGCCAGCAGGTGAAGGCTGAACATCAGAAACATGTTGGATTGCTTCAGGAAATTCCTATTCCGGAATGGAAGTGGGAGCATATCACTATGGATTTCGTTATGGGATTGCCTAGAACCCGTAAAGGATATGATGTGATTTGGATGATCATGGATCGGTTAACCAAATTAGCTCACTTCCTTCCTATACTTGGTACAGACTCATTGGATCATCTGGTGGAATTGTACTGCTGAGAGATTATCAGATTGCATGGCGTACCTTTGAGTATCATATCTGATAGAGATCCGAGATTTACCTCGCGATTTTGGCAGAGTCTACAGCAGGCTATGGGCGCAGAGCTTCGGCTTAGTAGAACATTTTGTAGGAATGTATACTAAAAAGTCTATCTTTTGTATGAACATCTTTATTTTGAAATAAGAATCACATGATCATTGTTTGCATTTTTATGGTTATGCAATATTGTCTAATACATTACATTGTAGATAACATGGTGTGTGGTGTCACACGGGAGATCATGTTATCGACTCCTTGTAAAGTATAAGTGAAGGCCCACAACCGAGATGGCTTTGGACAAACCATTGAAATGGTTGTAGTGTGATTTGGTATTGGTTTGTTTTAACCAGAGAATCACACTAGTGCACTTTGTGTGTATTGAGCAGGACCGACTTAGAGGTGATTCGATTTATTACTGACTACATAATCAAATTGAACCTCAGATATTTTTTTGTACATACTCTTAATCCCGATATAATAACGGGCACATATACTTAGTATTCATCTCTTTGATTTATCAATGGGCGAGATTTATAGATTAAATCGATAGGCTCGGTAAGTTGGGAAATGATATTATTTATATGGTGTGCCGTTGATTATAGGAGGAAACCGTGTCCTATATATTAGGATGATGATGTCCCCTTGAGGAGCTCATAAGGTTCATCATGTAAACCCTGCAGGTGGACTTGGTCCGGCATGATGAAAAGGTTGAGTGGTACTACTCATGGAGTTAGATGTTGATTAATTAATGGTCAGTAAATTAATTAATCGACGGACATTCGAGATCTTAAACACGGGGAGAAAATGTACAAATAATATATGGATCCCATATTATCTTATGGGGGTTGGTGAGGTAGATCAATGATAATCCTTTAGTGGATTGGATTGTCATTAATGGATCGGACTTTATGTGGGCTTGATCCATGGGTGGCCAAGATCCAACTCCTCCTCATGGTCCCTAATGTAGCCTATCAAAACCTCATGAAGCTTAGATCCAATGGATAGAAACAAAACTCTAGATCCAAAGGTAGAGATTAAATCTCTAAGATCCGACGATTGAGATTAAATCTCTAGATCCGACGGTTGAGATTAAATCCCTAGAACCAATTGTGGGGATTAAAAGGAGGCTTATCCCTAACTCTATAAAAGGAGAACAAGGGGTTGGCGTAGAGAACAATTGAGAGAAGCTAGGGTTTTGGAGGTTGGCGGCAAGTGCTTGGAGCTAGGGTTTGGGCTTGGCGGCAACTAATAAGGAAACTTTTTCCTTGCCTTCTTCTTCTTCCTCTAGCTGTCGGCGCCCATTGAATCCTTTTCAACTCTTGGCCGGCATCCAAAGTAGGTCCTCTCCTTCTCCTTGGCCGGTGGAACAAAGGCTTAGGGTCCTCCCTTGAAGCTTTTGGCCGACAACCATTATCTCCTCCTCCTTCTTGGCAGCGGTAAGCTCCATCCTTGGAGATTGTTGGTTGGTTGAAAGAAGGAAAAGAACCTTGTTTCTATTCTTCCTCTTGCTCGGAACGAGCAAGGAAGGAAGATTGGCGATCTAGGAGCTTCAACTTTTGGTAGATCATCGCCCACACGACGTCTGAAAGGAGGAAGGTCATACATTAGAAGATCGAGAGGTATACCGATTCTCTATTCTCTTTTGTAACATGTTTGTTTTTGTTTTTCAATTATGAGCTTGATATAATTCTATTTGTGGCTAAATAATACTTGGATCCCGAACATAAACATGAAAGTCGGCGATCTGGACATCGTCTATTCCGCGGCTACTCGTAGAATAGAGGTTGGTCGCTTGAACAATAAGTTTGTTCAAGTGACCTCTCTAAACGAATAGCACGACGATGACTTGGTTGTTTGGGCAATCCCTTTTGTCTAGGATTAAATTTTTTTAATCCGGAGACATCGATGGGATCACCATGAACAAATGACCGAGGTGAAGTGGGAAGCAAAGTTTCCCCTCACGGATCAATGAAAACAACCCTTCACATTTCATCCGTAGACAGATGGACAGTCTGAGCGTACCATTTAGACATTGGAGGATTTGCTGAGATCTTGTGTTATGGATTTTAGAGGCAGTTGGGAGGACCATGTTCATTTAGTGGAATTTGCCTATAACAACGACTACATCTCTTCTATTCAGATGTCTCCATTTGAGGCCTTATATGGCAGACCCGGCAGATCTCCTGTGTTGTGGGAGGAAGTTAGGGAACGACAGTTATTGGGGCCACAGAGTATCCAGTATGATGCAGAGTTGGTTCGCATTATCAGACGACGGTTATCAGAGGCACAAGATCGATAAAAGTGTTATACGGACCGGAGGCGAAGACCTTTGGAATTCTCAATCAGGGATCATGTATTCCTACGAGTTTCACCTACGAAAGGGGTGAAAAGATTTGGGTTAAAAGGAAAATTAGCTCTACGCTATATTGGTCCATTTGAGATATTAGAGCGGATTTGGGGTGTGGCTTATAGATTGGCTTTACCTCCGATACTTGCGGGTGTTCACAACGTATTTCATGTTTCTATGCTGAGGAAATACGTGTCGCCTTCTGATCATGTTTTGAAAGAGGTACCGATTCCACTCCAAGCGAATGCAACTTATGAGGAGATTCCAGTGCGGATTCTTGGTCACAAGGAGCAACAATTGCGGAACAAAACCATCCGACTCGTAAAGGTTGGATGGAAACATCATACTGATGAGGAGGCTATGTTGGAGCTGGAAGATACTATTCGAGCTCGGTACCCTCATCTATTCACTTTAGGTATGTGGTCATTTCGGAAACTGGCTTGAATTAATTTTACATGTTAGTACGAAATTTGGGGACCAAATTTTATTAAGTGGGGGAGAATGTAAAATACCGCAAATAGATGGCTAAAGGGTAATATTATTAGTGGGTTAATTAAAAATTTTTGAGAGATGGTTAGAGATTTAATTTAATCCTAATCTAGGACTAAATCTTATGGGATTAATTAGACTTAAATAGGATTAATCCTTAATGGAGTCTTAAACCCGACCCGTTATCCTAAAACCTGACCCACTCCATTTTGAACGATAAGCCATTTTCTTGCCGTTGCTCTTTATTCCCGAGCATTTTTGCGGTTTCTCTTCTTTCTCACGCACGACAACACTTCTTCCTCATCGCGACACTGATTCCTTTCTCACTCGCGTATTCTCTTCTTCCCTTCTCTTCCGAAACCCAGCTGCTGAGCCCTTCTCTTTTTTTTTTCCTCCGCCGCATGCGACTCTCGTTCCCTCACAACTTGTCTTTCTCGTGACCCCTCTCCTCATGCACGATCGACGACCTTCGCACCTCTTCCTCGCCGAATAGCCAACTGCCGACGGCTCCATCCGGTGGGAGAGCTAGCGGAGGGGAGGATCGACTATTGGGCTCTGTCGAGCATCCTCGACCTTGGGAGCTAGGGATCGACAACGGCTTCACGCTGTCGGATTGGGGAGCTACCTTGTGGCCGATGCTTAGCCGACGGGAGGGAAGGATTGTCGGTGGTCGCGGTAGCTAGGTAAGGGGCTAACCTTCTCCTTGATTCTGGACGAGATTTATACCTAGCTGTGGATTTCTCATTCTGAGTTTGATTGGTCGATTTGGGCAGTGATCCAGAGCTGGTGAACAAAGGATAGGAGGAAGAGGGTTGCCGAGAGACTTCTAAGGTAGGTAAGCAACATTTACATCTTTGGTTTTAGGTGTTTTTCAGTTAATTGTTATTGTATTCAGTTGATAGTGGATTTTTGGTTGTTGGGCTGTGAATGGACTGATGGGTGGTGATGTGAGTAAAATATATAGGATTTTAGGAGTAGTTTTCACTCACATCTTATTACATTTTGTGATAGTTTCATGCATATGTTACTCTATTTTTACATGCATTTCCTATTTTCTAGTTCGGAGGTCTGCTCATTGTTCTTTTGTATGCAGGTTGGCTTTTCGGGTGGAAAAGATGTGTTTTCAGAGCGAAAGAATGACATTTCATGCTAGGAACATAGTGGGACACGGCCAGGGCATGTGGATTCACACGGCCATATCTGATGGGTGAAGATCAGCACACCATGGCCGCACACGGCCTAGCCGTGTGGTGGCCTGATGGAGTTGCGCGACTAGGGTTTTTTCCCGATTTCGCAGCAGTCCGAGGCGACGCCTATATAAGGATGGCTCCGCCCAAACCCTAGGGAGGAGGCACAATGGCTAGGACGACACACCGAAGCCCTAAAAAGCTTCGGTAACTCGCAGCGGGGAGGAGGAATGCCGCCGGAGGTCCACAACTTGTAATACAACGTCGGAGAGAAGATCACAACGTATTGTAATCTCCATTTCTGCACTCTCTTTCTATTGTAATTGAACTTAAACATGTTTTGTGATTCTTCCTTCATGTTTATGGAGTAGAACTTTTGATTCTAGGATTAGGGAGTAGCTTGTGTTCATAGACAATGTTGGTTCATATTAAATTTTGGCCAAAAGTTTGATTTGACAATTGGATGTTTCTCTTTATTATACCTACGTGTATTTGGCTTTCTTTCCGCTGTGCTTAGGCGATACGAGGTGGTGATAGCCCTCGCAATCTAGATCTAGGAGGTTTGATCAAGGAACCTAGGGGTAATCCTGGCCTCCCGTAACTGCGGAGAGAAGGGAGCGGTGGAATCGGAAATGGTCCACCGCAAGGATTGATTTGGCATCCTCGTACCCTCTATTCCATCCTTTTGGGTGAGGATAGCTCTCGGTGAATGCGGCGGCTCTGCGGGATAGTGTATGATGTCCCTTCCCCAAAACTGTAGGTAGACATTTAGACGATACCAATTGACAACATTGTTCTGTGGTACACAAGTGAAACCGAAGTCCTAGAATGACCTTTTTAGACCCCAGTACACTCTTTTCCTCCTCCGTGTGACACCGCACTGAGTAGGGTCCTCTGATAGTCCTCACCAACCGACTATCTCTGAGATTTCGTCCGAACAATCACAACCACTTAGTATATTGGTACTCGAGTCCCAGTCTCTGTGGGATCGATAATCTATTATTACTTGACGACATCCGTGCACTTGCGGGCGTTGAGCGTGAGTGTGTACTTTGAGTCTTCGACGGTCACTATCACTAGATTTAAGGTCGTGACCGTGCGCATCAAGTTTTTGGCACCATTGCCGGGGGCTGTCGATTCGATATCAAATCGAATAGTGGTAGATTGGATCGGACTTAGGATTAGATTAATTTCCTACTTTAATTTTCTTTTAGTTTATTTTATTTGCTTTAGTTTTATTTTCCATATTTAGATTTAGTTTTTATTTTCATTAGTAGTTTCCTGTTTACTTATTGCAATCTTAGGTTTTTAGATTTATTTCCTGCTATAGCGTTAGGTTAGCACTCTTACTTTTGTGTGTTGGTTCGTCGTATGCTTAGAAGGCTAGGGTCGGAAGGTCTAATTTCGATCGATTTAGAGATAGAGCGAACCTTTCACCGTCGGAGAGCAGCGCAACGAAAGATGGAAGATCAAGCTGCTTCCGAGGTGAACATGGGAAGCCGACATCTGCGGGACTACGCAGCTCCTAGTGCTAGAAGATTCAGGCCGAGCATAGCTGGACCATCCATATCAGCGAATAACTTTGAGCTGAAGCCGACACTTATACATATGGTCCAGCAGAGCCAATTCGGAGGAGCTGCAACTGAAGACCTGAACTGGCATCTTGAGGTTTTTCTTGAAATCTGCTCAACCATAAAACTGAACGATGTCCCTACTGACACAATCTGCCTGAGCCTGTTTCCGTTTTCACTGCGGGATAAGGCTAAGGCTTGTCTTTACTTCTTACCCTCTGGCAGCATCACCACATGGGAGCAGTGTGAGCAGCAGTTTCTAAATAAATACTTCCCACCAAGTAAGACTGCTCACATGCGCCATCTTATCACGAGCTTTCGCCAGAAGGAGGGGGAGTCCCTGTTCGAAGCATGGGATTGCTACAAGGGGCTACTTTATCAATACCCACACCACGGACTAAAGAGGTGGCTGGTGATCCATATTTTCTATAATGGGATCTCTTACGCCACAAAGATGTCCTTAGATTCTGTCGCAGGAGGAGCCTTAATGAACAAGACCATCGAGGAGGCAGAGGATCTTATTGAAGAGGTGGCACAAAACCACCATCAATGGGCCTCCGAACGTGGTCAACCCACGCCTGTAGCTAGACGATACACTGTTAACTTCATGGATCATCTTTTAGCAAGGATGGACGCGCTAAGCAGACGATTTGACTCTTTGAATCCTTCATCTACATGCACGACCATTGAATTTGGAGAGGGGGCGGCAGCGTATCGAGAGGACCACTTTGTAGGTCAGAGGACCTCAGATGAGTAGATCGAGCATTGTGACGCGATTAGGGACTATGATCAAAGGCCCCACAACCCCAATATTTTTGCCTAACTTGTATCAATATCTTCAATGGTGATTCCATCAAATGATAGATGTTAGTGCTTATAAGATCCACATATCTCCACAATTATATGATATTGTCCACTTTGAGCCTAAGCCCTCATGGTTTTAATTTTGGACTTTACCCAAAAGGCCTCATACATTGAAGATATTTTTCATCTTATAATCACATGATCTTTTTCATGTCTTACTAATGTGAGACTTTGATTGTATTCCCAATATTCCCAACAATCCCCCCTCAAACAAAGGACCACATTGAGCCTCTCTCAAGTCTATCCATCCTCGAAGGGCTTCCTCTGCTTGATGTATGATCCTTAACCCACCAGGACTTCCTGTCAACTGTCTGGTCCTCCTGACCCAGCTGGACTTCCTACCAATTGTTCAACCCTTCTGGCCCAACTGGACTTCCTGCCTGCCTAAGCCCTCATGATTTTGTTTTTGGACTTTATCCAAAAGGCCTCATACCAATGGAGATATCTTTTTATCTTATAAGCACATGATCTTTTTCATGTCTTACCAATGTGGGACTTTGATTGTATTCCCCGTACTCCCAACAATCCCCCCCTCAAACGAAGGACCACATTGATCCCCCCTCAAGCCTATTATCCTAGAAGGATTTCCTCTGCTTGATTTTCGATCCTCAAACCACCAGGACATTCTGCCAACTATCTAGTCCTCCTAACCCAGTTGGACTTCTTGCCAGTCGTTCAGTCCTCCTGTCCCAACTGGACTTCCTACCTGGTGTCTAGTTCTCTTGATCCGGACATGGGATCTCCACTTCCTTCATTCGAGGTTCATGGATTGACATGGACCATAACTCTGATACCAATTGTTAGTGCAAATAAGATCCACATATCTCCACAATGGTATGATATTGTCTACTTTGAGTCTAAGCCCTCATAGTATTATTTTTGGGCTTTACCGAAAAGACCTCATACCAATAGAGACATCTTTTTATCTTATAAGCACATGATCTTTTCCATGTCTTACCAATATGGGACTTTGATTGTATTCCCCATACTCCCAACAAGGGGCAAGTGTACATGACTTGTACATTAGTTTTCCTCATTATTCATTCCTATGATTTAAAAAGTTTGAATTCATTTTGATGCAACATATAAGGACTTTGAATGTAACTCATTTTTCTAATATCTCACTTGTGTTCAACATGTTTCAAGACAAACACAGAAGTCATCCTATGGTTCATCTGAGATGTGAATTAGTTCTTCCTTAAACTAGGGGATCATGCATTGCTTTCTAAGCATATTCAATTTGATCACCTTACCTAGGTGTCAAATGTTTCCATTTGTTATTATGTTGCAATTGAGTAGATGCATGACCATGATTATGGCATATTGATTTCATAAGTTTCACAAGAAAATCTAACAAGCCTAAATGATGCATGATGTCATAAAAAAAATTAGAAATCAAACTACTGATTACCATAAGTAACAAAATGGCATGTTCTAAATAATCATATGATATGATGTCATTGAAGGACCGAAAACACGCAAGAGGGGGGGAGTGAATAGCGTTCGAAAATCTTTCTTTTTATTTCGCTTTAAAATCTAGTAAAATACAATGTAGTCACAGCGGAATAAGAAAATAAAACACAAGTGCACAAAAAATTTTACTTGGTTCACTGATGTGAGCAAACCATATAGGGTTTTAGGAGTAGTTTTAGCACACATCTCATTGCATTTTATACTTTTTCATGCATCTTTTTCCATGTTCTGTATTCATTTTCTATTTTCTAGTTCGGAGATCTTCTCTTGTTGTTTTAATGTGTAGGACGATATTTTAGAGGTAAAACGACATACTTTTGGAGCCAAAGGAAGGCGAGCATGCTTTGGCCATGTTTCTCACAAAACACAGGCATGCTCTAGAGCAAAATAAGGCATGCATCGGACAGTACAGAGGCGGACACAACCTGAGTGTGTGAATCTCACATGACTATGTCCAACCCTCGAAGCCATAAATTCTAGCACCACACACGGCCATGTGGTACTGGACAGATTTGATGCGATTAGGGTTTTCGTGGGATTTATGGAGAGCCAGCTTCACATCTATAAATAGGAAGTCATGCCCAACCCTTAGGGAGGAGGCCCGATGACTAAGACAACAAGAAGGTGCCCTTAAAAGCACCGGAGACTCGCAAAGGGGAGGAATGAAGCGGCAAGAAGTGAAGGTTTTGCGGAACCGAAGCTCTGATACCACTTGAAGGTGGAAACTTTGCTTCCCACTTAAACTCGGTCGCTTGTGCATGGAGATCCCATCTAAGTCCCCGGATTAAAAAAATTAATCCTAAACAAAGAGGGATTACCCAAGTAACCGTTCCATCGTCGTGCTATTCGATTAGAGTGGTCACTCGAACAAACTTGTTGTTCAAGCAACCTACCTCTATTCTTCGATTAGCCGCGGAATAGACAATGTACGGATCGCCAGTTTTTGTGTTTGTCTTTGGGGTCCAAGTAAATTAGCCACATAAAAAATATACAACATGCATAGAATAAGAAAAGATTCATAAACAAGAATTATACCTCTTGTTATACCTCTTGATCTTCTATTGTATGTCCTTTCTCCTTTTGGATGTCGTGTGGGCGATGATCTTCCAAAAGTCAAAGCCTCCTAGATCACGATCTTCCTTTCCTTGCTCGCTCCAAACAAAAGGAAGAATGAAACAAAACTCCTTCTCCTATCTAGAACCAACCAGCAAGCTCCAAGCTTGATGTTGCCACCGGCCAAGGAGTAGAATATAGGAAGGGGCCGCCGGCCAAAAGCTCCAAAGGAAAACCTTTATTTCCTTGTTGCCACCGGCCAAGGAGGAATAAAGGAAGGGGATGAGTGTCGGCCAAGGTAGAGAAGAAGATGATGGGCACCGGCTACACCATAGGAAGAGAAGGAAGCAAACCCTAATCTCCCAAGTAGTTGCCGCCCAAGCCAAAACCCTAACCCTAACCCTAGCCGCCCAAATCCAAAACCCTAATCTCCAAAGTTATTCTTGCCGCCCACCCCCTAATCCATATTTATAGAGTTAGGCTTAAGCCTCCTTTTAATCTCCACCATCAGATCTAGGGATTTAATCTCAACCGTCAGATCTAGAGATTTAATCTCCACCGTTGGATCTAGAGATTTAATCTTCACCATCGGATCTAGAGTTCCATTTTCCACCATCGGATCTAAGCTCCATGAGGGTTTTAATAGGCTACAATAGGGACCATGAGGAGGAGTTAGATCTTGGTCACCCAATGGATCAAGCCCACATAAAGTCTGATCCATTAATGATAATCCATTCCACTAGAGAATCATCATTGATCTACCTCACCAACCCCATAAATAAATATGGGCTCCATATATTATTTGTACAAATATCTCCCTGTGTTTAAGATCTCGAATGTCCGTCAATTAATTAATTTACTGACAATTAATTAATTAACATTTAACTCCATGAGTAGTACCACTTAACCTTATCATCATGCCGGACCAAGTCCACCTGCAGGGTTTACATGATGAACCTTATGAGCTCCTCAAGGGGACATCATCATCCTAATATATAGGACACAGTTTCCTCCTATAATCAATGACACACAATATAAATAATATCATTTCCCAACTTACCGAGCCTATCGATTTAATCTATAAATCTCGCCCATTGGTAAATCAAAGAAATAAATACTAAGTATATGTGCCCGTTATTATATCGGGATTAAGAGCATGTACACCATAATATCCGAGGTCCAATTCAATTATGTAGTCAGCAATAAATCGAATCACCTCTAAGTTGGTCATGCTCAATACACACAAAGTGTACTAGTGTAATTCTATGGTCAAGACAAACCAATACCAAATCACACTACAACCATACCAATGGTTTGTCCAAAACCATCTCGGTTGTGAGCCTTTACTTATACTTTACAAGGAACTGATAACATGATCTCTCGTGTGACACTACACACCATATTATCTACAATGTAATGTATTAGACAATATACATAACCATAAATATGCAAACAATGATCATGTGATTCTTATTTCAAAAATAAAGATTGTCATACAAAAGATAGACTTTTAATATACATCCCAACAATCTTCCACTTATACTAAAAGACTATGTTGTCCTCATACTGCCATACATCTGATTCTCATTCCCTCAACATGCCTATCAAAAGCTCTCGCAGGAAGGGCCTTAATGAAAGGATCTGCCAAGTTATCCTCTGATGCAATCTTGGCCAGAGTAACTTCTCCTCGCTTTACGATTTCTCGTATCAGGTGGTACTTGCGCTCTATGTGTTTACTTGCCTTATGGGCTTGTGGTTCCTTCGAGTTTGCAACTGCACCACTATTATCACAATAAATTGTGATAGTTCTGGGCAAACTAGGAATCACATCCAAGTCCATCAAGAAGTTCCTGAGCCATACAGCTTCTTTGGCCGCCTCAGAGGCTGCCACATACTCAGCTTCCATGGTAGAGTCCGCCACACATTTTTGCTTGACACTCCTCCATACAATGGCTCTACCTCCCAAAGTAAACACAAAATCTGAGGTAGACTTACTGTTATCCCTATCTGATTGGAAGTTAGAATCTGTGTAACCCACAGGCAGTAATTGATCTGTCTAGTATACCAACATATAATCTCTAGTCCTTCTCAAATACTTCAATATATGCTTTACCGTAGTCCAATATCCCTATCCTGGATTACTCTGATATCTGCTAACCATGCCCACGACAAACTAGATATCCGGTCTTGTACATAGCATAGCATACATGAGGCTTCCTACTGCCGAAGCATAAGAAACCACCTTCATCTCCTCTATCTCCTTTGATGTTCTAGGACACATCTCCTTAGATAAAGGAACTCCATGCCTAAAAGGTAGAAAACCTTTCTTGGAGTTCTGCATGCTAAAGTGAGCCAAAATGGTGTCTATGTATGAAGCTAGAGACAAGAACAACATCCTTTTCTTGCGATCCCTTATAACCTTGATCCCAAGGATGTGTCCCACTTCTCCCATGTCCTTCATATTAAACTGTTTGGACAACCATACCCTTACGTCTGATAACACCTTGACATTGTTGCCAATTAACAAAATGTCATCTACGTATAGTACAAGAAATACCACTATGTTTCTGTCACATCTCTTGTATACACAAGACTCATCCGGACTTTGAATAAATCCATAAGACTGGATTACCTCATCAAAGCAGATGTTCCAAGATCTCGAATCTTGCTTCAATCCATAAATGAACCGATTAAGCTTGCACACAAGATGCTCTTTGCCCTTTGCAATGAATCCCTCTGGTTGCTTCATATAGATGTTTTCCTTAAGACTTCCATTAAGGAAAGTTGTCTTGACATCCATCTGTCGCACCTTATAATCCATATGAGCAGCAATACATAAGAGAATCCAGATAGACTTAAGCATGGCTACCGATGAAAAGGTCTCCTCATAATTGATACCCTCTTTCTGAGTATACCCCTTCGCAACAAGCCTCGCTTTGAAGGTCTCAACCTTCCCATCTATTCCTCTCTTTCTTTTGTAGATCCACTTGCATCCAATGGTTTTTACACCATTGGGTGGTTCTACCAGCTTCCAGACTTGATTTGAATCCATAGATTCTATCTCAGAATTCATTGCACTTTGCCAAGATATTGCATCTTTATCTTGGATTGCCTCATCATATGTCTAGGGATCAGGTTCATGTTCGCTAGGTATCAAATCAGAAGATTCTCCCAAGAACATGAATCTATCAGGCTGTCTAACAACCCTCCCACTACGATGAGGTATCACTTGTGTATCGTCTGTGACATGCGGTGCAGTGACTTATTGTATATCCTCTTATACCAGTGGTACTGAAGTAGTGACTTCCCCTCTTAATTCCTCAAGAACAATCTTACTCATGAGCTTGAGGTTCATCACATAGTCTTCCTCTAGAAATATGGCATTCATGCTAACGATCGCCCTCTGATCTCTAGGACTATAAAACAAACCACCTTTTGTTCCTCTAGGATAGCCAACGAACATACGCACTTCTGTACGAGGTTCCAACTTACCAGCATCTACCTTTAGCACATGTGCTGGACTCCCCCAAATCTGAATATGTCTCAGACTAGGCTTTCACCCAGTCCACAATTCTATGGGAGTATAAGGCACTGATTTAGACGGTACCAAGTTCAGAATATACACTGCCGTATCTAGAGCATACCCTCAGAATGAATTTGGCAACTCAGAATAACTCTTCATCGATCTAACCATCTCCATAAGAGCCCTATTCCTTCACTCTGCTACACCATTCTGCTGGGGTGTGCCAGGTGCAGACAATTGGGATTGAATCCCAGCCTCTGATAAGTAATTCCTAAACTCTCCCAAGAGGTACTCACCACCACGATCAGATTGTAGTGTCTTGATACTTTTACCTTGACGTTTCTCCACATCAGCCTTGAATTCTTTGAATTTGTTAAAGCATTCAGACTTGCGGCGCATCAAGTAAATGTATCCATATCTTGAATAATCGTCTATAAAAGAGACGAAATATTCAAAACCACCTCTTGCCTGGATAGACATAGGACCACACAAATTAGAATGAACAAGTTCCAACACATCTTTGGCTCTATACCCCTTGGCCTTAAAAGGCCTCTTAGTCATTTTACCTTCCAAGCAAGATTCGTAGGTTGGGAAATCTTCTACCACTAATGAACCCAAAGGTCCATCAGCTATCAACCTTTAAATTCTACTTAGGTTAATATGACCTAACCTTAGATGCCAAAGATATATTTGGTTCATTTTCGAAGGTTCTTTTCTCTTATTGGAATTAGAAGATGAGTTATTTACTTCTATTTGCAGCGTGGGAACTTTTGGTTCAAGGGTATATAAATTTTCTACCAATGCACCAGAACAGATAATCTCTCTATTCCTTTTTATAACAACTTTGACATTAAAAGAAATAGAATATCCATCCATAAATAATTTAGAAACCGAAATCAAATTCTTTCTAAATAAAGGTACATAAAGGCAATTTTTCAGAACCAAAACTTTATTCCTCTCAAAAGATAAATAAACATCTCCCACTGCAACAGCCGCCACCTTCGTAGCATCGCCCAAGTAAATGGTAATCTCCCCCTCAGCCAGTTGTCTAGTTTCCTGGAACCCCTGTAATGTATTGTAGACATGATCAGTGGCTCCCATATCTGCACACCAAGTGTCGGTAGATAACACCGCTAAACATGGTTCAACGACTAGACCAAAAGATATACCTTTGTTCTGCTTCCGGTTGGGGCAGTCCTTCTTCCAGTGTCCAGTCTACTTGCAAGTGAAGCACTTGCCTTTCGGCTTCTTCACTCCTCCCTGAGAGCCTCCCGCCACCTTTACCCCACCTTGCTTCTTCTTCTTCTTGCCTTTCGACTTAGAAGTAGAAACCTTTTGGGCAACCATGGCCTGAGCCTGAGCACTTTGATGAAAAAGCCCCTCTATCGCCTGGAGTTCTATCAGAAGCACCGCCAACGAATACAACCTTTTATTCATGTTGTAGTTCAGGCGAAACTGCTCAAAACTCTTAGGTAGAGACTGGAGTATGATATCGACCTGGGTTTCCCCATCGATCTCAGCTCCAAGGACTTCCAGCTTATTCAAATGAGCCATCATCTTGAGAACATGCACTATAAAAAAACTGATTTATGTGACGAATTTTGCAACGAAATTTACAAAAAATTTGGTGCAAAATTTTTTTGCAACAAAATTTGCAACGAAAAATTTTTCGTTGCAAATAATTCGCCGCTAAATTCTGCAACGAAAAATAAAATTCATCGCCAAATTACAACGAATAATTATTTCGTTGCAAAATTCGTCGCCAAATTTGGCAACGAATAAATGTTTCGTTGCCAATTTGGCGACGAAAATAAGATTCGTTGCAAATTTTTATGACAAATAATATTTTTCGTCGTCGAATTCTGCGATGAATAATTATTTTCGTCGCTGAATTCCGCGATGAATAATTATTTTCGTCGCCGAATTCGGCGACGAATTATACTTTCGATGCCAAATTAGCGACGAATAAATTTTTTCATCGCCAAATTTATGACGAAATATTTATTCGTCACAAACTCTCGCATGCATCTTCACCACAATACAATGAAATTTGGCGACGAATATATTTTTCGTTGCAACTTTTGCGACAAATTTTTATTTTCATCGCAGAATTTGCAACGAAAAAAATATTCATCACCAAAATCTGATGAATGGGATTAACAAATAAAATTAAATTTGGCGACGATTTTTTTTTTCGTTGCAAATTTGGCGACGAAAACAAAAATTCATCGCAAAAAATTTCACTATCAGTCGACTGATCGTGCGACCGCTATCAGACGTTCTGTGAGTTGCTACAGTATCTTGGTCGACTGATCATATCCATCATTCATTGCCGATTCGCTGGCTAGTCATTGGTCGATCGGCTATGAAAATAATTTTGGATTGCGTAGTTTCTCACGTATCAGTCGACTAAATGTTTACATCAGTCGACTGATACATATACTTTTGCAACGAAAAATGTATTTTCGTTGCAAATCTGGAGAAAAAAGAAAAAAAAATATTTAAAATTAATCCTTTTTTCCTGTTTTACAACAAACACATAACAATATTAACACACTTATACAACAAACAATAATATGGACATCAAACAAATTTATACATATAACAAATACATCCAAAGGTCTACCGTACCATTATCATCTGGTAACATTTAAACACAACAAACTCATAAAAACATAAATATTGTATATGACATAAGTCAAGTAGCTAACAATTAAACTTTTACCAATACAGTCAAAGATAACCACCATCATCACCATCGTCATCAAAAAATACATCATCATTGTCTCCATGACAGGGATCAGGCGGAGGAGGAGCAGAGCCAGAAGGAGGAAGTTGTTTTGAGCTAGACGTTAACTGAAGATGTTGCATAATAAACATTTGTTGCATTTGAAATTCGTTCATCTTTTCATTTAAGTCTTGATCTTTCTGAGTGTTCTCTCTCGATTCAGTTTCCTTCTGCGCTAGTAACTCTCTTAAATGATTAACCTCTTCGGTTAATTGAATAACTTGGGCTTTTGATGCTGGAGAGGATGAAGAAGAAGCACCAGGGACTCTATAAGATCGACTCAAAGAGGCGAGTCCAAGTATTCTTTCACTTTTTGGTCCTCCAGATGCTTCGAGCCATAAATTTATATTGCTAACAGATGGCTTCGATTCGACTCCATCATCACTTGCTCCCGAATTTCTTTGTGAAATTTCATCATATTTCTCCTATTGTGAAAGAGAAAAAATTAAATAGTAACATAAGAAATTAAAATTTTACAATCACACACCTTTATTGTTCTAGCTCTTTCCCCACTCCATGTTTTATCCTTTTTTTGGAATGTACGGGTGAAAGTGTCAATAAATAATGGGTTAGTTCCCGTCTCCTTGGCCTAAATAAATTAAATAGTTAATATTTATAAATTAGTGAGTATTAGATTACAAAACCATAAATTGAAAATACTCACCAATCGATGTTTATGCTCATCGATATTTATGGATCCTCCCGTATACGTGGCAGATATAACGCCGGAGTTACAATTCTGATTTTTCTTATTCTGTTCACTCCTCAGCTTACTTTCATCTGATCCCCAGTGCACAACAATTTTATTCCAATTCTCCTCGGTTAAACAGTGCGGTTTTTTATTTCTAGTTTTGGCATGATTTAGTATGTTTCTAATATGATCACCACACTTTTTCTTAAAAATCCTCCTAATCTCTAGTGTTTCACTCTCCTCCCAAATAAATACCCTCTACAGTAGAGGAAAATAAAAATTGATTATATTAACTGCAATTTCATATACTAAATGATTGAAATAAGTTATCTTAAACTCATTCCACCACAGAACTTTAATTTCTTCCGGCGTGCTTGTATAAGTCATAGAAGCGCCGACCCAATGGTTATTCACTATTTTATTCACCTCGTGAATAACATGTACAGAATTTGTAAATCTAACATAAACCAAAAACAAATCCCATTATATACTTTTAAAAAAACATAGTGTATTAAAATTTAAATATAGATATTCTAAAACTTGAATACTTATGAATCTCCGCACGGAGATATAAACTCTCTCGTATCTTCCCTCTCCACGAGTGATTGTTGTACCGGGGAAGAAACATTAGCAGGTATATGTTGAGAATCAGAGGATCTTGCAACTGGGGAAGAAGTGGAGGGCACATTTCCTGCAAGAGCATCAGAATGTGCGGGTGCTGAAGAAGAGGAAGACTGTGATCTTCCATCACTACTACGTCTATGACCGTCACGTCGAAACTAACAATCATGATTATTAAAAGAATATTACAGGAAAAAAAATACAGTTGCATATCGAACTATTAATACGAAAAATATGAAAATATTACCATATTCATAGCAACTGGATGACCCTAAAAAAAATCATTAGCATATCAAATATATGAATTTTCAAATAACACAATCAATTAAAACATAATTGGTATTCAATAAATTAAAAGGTAAATTACCAATAATTAGAAATCGAAGTCTGCAATAAAATTTTTGGCCTGATAATGCGTCTAATCATCATCGTCATCGTCATCGTAATCGTCATCTTGATAGTCATCGTCATCGTCATCGTCATCATCATCCTCATCCTCATCATTGAAATCTTCATCTTCATACTCATTCAGTTCACTTGCATCAACGTCTATTACTATACCACTGGGATCTCGTAACATTGAAATATTATACTCTTCGATATGAAATGTATTGACAACTTCATCTTGTTGATATGCTATGTCCTCCCAATGTTCCTCAATTTTATTACGTGCTTTTGTTTTACAAACTGCCCATCAATCACTTTTGTCTCGTCTCATACTAGGATATGAAGCATAAAATACTTGAATCGCTTGCTGTTTTAATACAAATGGTTCATACCTCTTGTATAATTTTTTATAGTTAATTTCAACCAAATTAAACTGTGGATGAACCCTCATGCCTTTGATAGGGTCAAACCAATGACACATAAATAAAATAACTCGCAAATCTGAGCCTGGATACACTACCTCTAAAATTTCATCTAGTAAACCATAAAATTCATTCCTTGCACCCCCATCAATAGATGACTGAACACAAACTCTGCTATTCATTGTAGTTTTCCCAGTTCCATAAGTTTGAGTATGATAATTATATCCGTTTATGAAATATGCGGGCCAAGTTTTAACCATTGAATTTGGACCCCATGACAGATTGTTTATTAGGTCTTGCTCAATGTGACCGTGATTATCAAGAACCTAAAGTAAAATAAATATATGTCATCAGACAAGATTTATCAAATTTACTATCATATACTACTTACATAATTTTTGAACCATTGTGCAAATTCTTCATCACAGAAATTATTAAACTCATGCTCCGGAAGCTCCGAATATAGAGTTTGAAAAATCCTACAATATAATTAAATAAAACATGAATAATATTTTATGATATAAAAGATGTTTAATATAACTATTATATACTTACTCGAAATATGGCGTTACTTCTGGACAGTTCAATAAAATATATGTATGGGCTGCTCGCCACTCCGAACCAATTAGGTATCTACTTGTACAAGATCCACTTGGTTGACCAAGGTAATTAAAAATTGAGAATGCCCTCAAATTTGGATCAACAGGACCCTCATCGTTTCTTCCTGCTTTCTGACTCTTGCATTGAACGTGAGGTTCAAAGTAATATGATGCAAAAGTTGTAACTTCGTCTACAATATATGCATTAACAATAGAAGCTTCAACATGAGCCTTATTTTTCACTTTTTTTTTCAAGTGATAGAGGAATCTAAGAGTAATACAATAAAATTTATTAGCAAATAAATTAGACTAGATTTGACCAAATGAAATAACAATGAGAAAAAAGTAAAAAAAAAAAAATCACCTTTCAAATAGATACATCCATCGAAATTGAACAGGACCACCAACTTTAGCCTCATATGGCAAGTGAACCAAAAGATGTCCCATTGAATCAAAAAATATCGGTGGAAATATCCTTTCTAAGTTACACATAATAATCGGAATGTCTCTCTCTAATGTCTCCATGTGTGAATGACTCAGTACTGTCGAGCAAATATCATGAAAGAAAATGCTTAATTTCGTAATTGCACCCCAGACAAAATTTGGTAACAGTTCTTTTAAATCAATGGGAATTAATCTTTTCATGAATATATGACAGTCATGACTTTTAAAATCCATAAATTTGCATTCCTTCAAATCAACGCATCTACCAAGATTTGAGACATAACCATCAGGAAATCTCAATGATTTCAACCATTCATAAACAATCCATTTCTGATCCTTATTCAATGTATACACTTCTTTCGGTTTTGGTCCCCTACTATTTGCATCAACATCAAGGGTGGGTCATTTACATATGAGACGCAAATCTTTTCTTGCATTCAGATTGTCTTTTGTTTTTCCAGTTATATCTATCACTGTATTTATCAGATTTTCAAAAACATTCTTCTCAATATGCATTAAATCAAGATTGTGATGAATCAAATTACTCTGCTAATACGGTAAATCCCAAAAGATACTCTGTTTTGTCCATTTATGTGTAATTCCATAGTCATATGTTGTGACATTTGGGTCTTCAATAACAGATGGAAAGTTAAGCACTCTTTGCCAGAAAATTTGACCGGTGAATCTCAATGGTGGAGGTGTTCTTTCAATTCTATTATTAGTAAATTCTTCTTTATTTCTTCTGAATTTATGATTTGGTGGTAAAAATTGTCTATGACAATCAAAATAACTCAGTTTCTTTTCGTGTTTCAATCTGAATGACTTTGATCTCTCCATACATATTGGACATCCTAAAATCCCCGCAGTACTCCAACCCGATAACATCCCATAAGCAGGAAAATCATTTATGGTCCAAAGAAGTGCATCTCTCATTGTGAACAACTAATTAGTATGGACATCATACGTGGAAACACCCACATCCCATAGTTGGATCAACTCGGCAATCAACGGTTGCATGTAAACATCTATTAACTTCTTCGGAGTATGAGAGCCAGGCACAATCAATGTTAAAAACATATAAGGTGTTTTCATACACATACCGGGAGGAAGATTGTACGGAGTTACTATAATTGGCTAGCAAGAATATGTTCTTCCTAATTTACCAAATGGAGCAAATCCATCAGCACATAGCCCCAACCTAATGTTTCGGGTCTCATTTGCAAACTCAGGATATGTTCGATCAAAATTTTTCCACGCCTCTGCATCAGATGGATGACACATTAGCCCATTCTCTGTTTCATGATTTGCATGCCAAGTCATGTGTTCAACAGTCACCTTCGAAGCATAAAGCCTTTGCAATCTAGGAGTTAAAGGCAAATAGAACATTTGTATCAATGATTTTAATCGCTTATTACGATTTGATCTCGTGGTACTCTTGTACCTGCATTGACTACAGAATTTGCAAGTCTCTAAATCTACATTATCTCCCTAATATAGCATGCAACCATTTCTGCAAACATCAATTCTTTGCACCGGAAGACCCAAATCTTTCACAAGTTTTTTCATACTGTAAAAATCAGTCGGCATTATGTGATCACGCGGCAATACTTCTCCAATAACTTGAACAAAATCTTTAAAATATTCTTCGAACACATTATGCTCAGCTTTAACATTCAACAATCTTGCGGTGAGAGATAATTTTGTGTGACTCTCACAACCGGACCACACGGGTTCATCTGCAGCTCTCAATACTTCTTGAAATTTTATATATGGCTCATTGTACACATTTTCATTACCATCAGTAATTTCTACCTCCTCAAATGGTATTGAATAATTATTATCCACGTGTTTAAATGCTTGAGGATAACTAGAACTTGTCGTGTTTGGTTCGTTATTCAAATTATAACCAATTGCATCAACTATCATCCTTTGGTACGGATTGAATTGATCGTAATATACTTGCTCTCCACTAACTTTCCTTTGTATGTTTCGTCCAACCTCTTCATCGGATATAAACGGTTTACCATGACAAGTCCAATTATAATAATTTGACGTAAAACCAAATCTACAAAGATGTTCTCGAACTTTATCACATTGGAAAAATTTACCATTATGACATTTTTTACATGGACACCTTAATTTATTCCCATCCATAAACTCAACATTATTATTAGCAAATCTCAAAATTTTTTCCAACCCAATTATAAATTCATCGGTTAAACCACGACGTTCTGATAAATTCTTTTTATACATCCAACTTCGTTCTCTCTCCATGTCACACCGCGAGGGCATGCCGAGCCGAAAATCAAACGGACGACATCTCCCCTGTACGTGGCAACATTTCGGGTTAATACAAGGCCCGTAGGCCCACAATGACAACAATATATAAAAATATACCAAACCACAACAGTATATATATATCAAAACAACTACACACAGCGGAAACGATACAACAACAATATAATCCTACACATGCATACCGGTATGACTAACACATCACAACAATACAAAACTTCGATAAAAATCCGAATATACAACATGTACATCACGAAAACTCTAAAATACAATACACAACTGATGGAAAGCCCAAATACACATGGGAGCCTCGGAGGTAAGATGAGATGTCAGCCAGCGGTGCTCCAAGCTGTCACAAAGTCTTCTACCTATTACCTGGGCGACAGAAAACCCAGGGTCCGTGGGGGGTGGTGAGTAAAACTCAGCAGGTAATAGAAAAACATGTATATATGTCATATCACATGTATTTTCAACAACATACTCTAGAGGTACAACAGGTATATCAGCATAGTATATAAATACAAGCATATACCATCTAACCAAATAAACAACATAAAAATGCAGACATACCTGAAGTCTGCTACGCTACTCCGATCCAACCTGAACATATATCCAATATATATATATATATATAACAGGAAGAGTAGATCAACTCACAATATACTCTAGCTACAGGTTAAGGTATCTAATGGTCTGTCCAACCCATACCAGTATCCGACACAATCGTATAACAAATGCAAGAAACATGCATGAATATGATGTACACCCAAATGCAGCAAGCATAGTACAATCAAATGCAACATCACAATAATCATATATATATATATATAGACCGTATCTATATATATATATTAATCACAACCGTATATATATATATATATACACACATGCATATATGTATATATATATGATAATATGCAAAGCGGCATCAGATACGGCAATGCAGCATGCATGGTCATGCCTGCTCACCCCTACTCGCTACCACGACCCCAGTGTGGCCTAGGTGGCACGACATGACGACTGTCCCAACTCACACCAACCACTGCTATAGAGTGGCCGAGTGGGCAGTATGATCAAGTAGCATATGAGCGTAAAGAGCTCGCTACACAACGGGGGTCCCTGCTGCTGGCCACTCCGACTAACAATACCAATGAGTGGTCGAGTACCACGCACCCAGGACAACTGCACGCAACTCCAACTACCACCATCTATAGTGGTAGAGTGCGGCACAACAGATGCTCTGCCCTCACACCAGTTACTCCTCGGGGAGTGCTCTGGGAGGCAAGATGACTGACGACTCTCTCAACCCCAAGGGAGACTATGTCATCAGAATGCATGCAAATGACATGTGTATGTTGTCACACGTACAACCATCTACCACAGACTCTCTGTTCAGCAAAGAGTCATACCCATCTAATCAATACTCTCTATCCTGTAGAGAGTTATACTCAACAGATCGACGGACTCTTTATCCTTTAGAGAGCCGTACTCAACTAATCATAACTCTCTATCCAATAGAGAGTCATACTCAACTGATCGACGCACTCTCTACCCTGTAGAGAGTCATACTCGACTGATCATAACTCTCTCTCCAATAGAGAGTCATACTCAACTGATCGACGCACTCTCTATCCAATAGAGAGTCGTACTCGACTGATCAACGCACTCTCTATCCGATAGAGAGTCGTACTCGACTAATCATACTAAGCTGGGACCACCGGTCCGCAGTGACACACTAATCACCCTTCACTTAACTATTACACAACTCATGGTTGGTAATAGTATGCAACATACAGGTATTGGAAGTAAATCCTACATTTAGGGCATTACCTACCCACAGATGACCTTTTTGCCAATTTATAAATTGGGTCATCACCCGTAATGACATTTACACCCTACTAAACATCTAGGCCAATTTACATCACATCTATAACTCCTAAATCATGATAGGGTATATGTGATATCAACAATTGAGCATAAATAAATCCAACGATAAGTTCAAGCATATGATAATAAGAGCAGGGTCAAGGTAATATGAACACCTAACAGGCTCATATCTATGACTAAATATGAATGCAATACATCTACCCGGACCAGGTAGGAAATTACCCACCAGTTATGTAGACACCAATCGTCTTCACGTCCGTGAATATCTGCTTTGTATCAATGTCCTGTACAATAGCATACAGATTTAATTAAGTGTTGGCTTCGTCTAATACCGAATTTAACACCTAATCCATTAGTGATTTAATCTCATCCCATTATCTACATCAAGCATAATAATAATTCTTAACTACAACTCCTGCACAAGAAATACCTCTACAGTTAACAACAAACACATCATCATTTCAGACTAAACTACAACAATAATAATATGCATTCATAAATCGTCCAGACCCAACTCACCTTGCTTATCCTCAATTACAACCTCTGGATCCCTAATTGAAATTTCTGAATCTAGGATGATTGAACTCATCCAGCCGGAATCCCCTGCTTAAATCCACAAATAGAACAATCCTTATTCAATCCACTATTATTCATTGAATCAATATCAGATTATCTACACAACCAAATCATATACCACTATTGCCTCAATCTAAGCTTACCTGGTGTTGCTTGACTTGCTCACAGCATATTTAAAGCCACATTCTATCGATGTTCTCCCCTCAGCTTACTCAAGCGAAAGAGATGCCTTCACCTTTGATCAGAAACCATGCATTTCAAATTAGGAGCCATTGCGAACAAGGAATTTGGTCAAACACATACTCAGAAAACAAAGGAAGATGACTGAATTCTGAACCTGAGATCATCGCAATAATTTGAGACCTAAATCCACAGTGATAACAATATCTGCGCTCTTCCCTGTCATGATGCAGCCCCAGATCTACCTTGTGGTTGGACTCGCAATCAGAATCCAAAGAACGCCTGACAACGGAGAAGCTGGCCGAAGGTGATTGATAGCCAAGGAAAAACATCGCGCAGTGGCTCGATCGACTGGTGCTGCTTGCTCGCCGTGGAGTTCAACAGAAGCAAGAGGAAAGAAGGAAAGGCAGAGATCGACCGAAATCAACAAAGAATCATGCCCTTACCTTGCTCCGGCGATGATCGGACAAGGAAGCTCCTAATCCGGCCGCGTGAAACCGCTGTCGATCCCTGGCTCGCAAGATCGAGGACGCTTGGCGGAGCTCGATCGACGGTCTTCCCCTCCCGCTGGCTCTCCCACCGGACGTCACCGCCGACACCTTGCTAGATCACAGAGATGCAAGGGCATCAATCGGTAGGACTCCATCGAGAGGGAAAACAGCTCTGATGTTGGAAACTGAAGGGGGCACAGCGGGAGGATGTGATCCCCTGCTCCCAGTCGCCGTCCAACCGTAGTCGCTGCTTCTCCGTCCTCCGGCGAGGTCACGATTTCCGAAATCCACCGGTCGCAAGATCGCGAGAAGAAGAAAAGAGGCGTCGCGGGGAGAAGAATCGGGGGAAAAAGGTGAAGAAAAACCGAAAACGCTCGGTGGAGAGGAATGGCAGAAAACGGATGCGCCGTAATGAAAAAAAAATGGGTCGAAGATTTGATTAAACCCATAAGTTTTATTTAAACCTAGGTTAAGCCCAAACTCAATCAAACCCCCAACTGCATACCTAAAATTTTTTTTCTGCGGTATTTTACACCATCGATCCTGTATTCAAAATTATATCAACAACGATTAATTTTCATTTCTTCCAAATTAACTTCATCCATATATATATCAATCTAACCATAAATTTATACTCAGCATTAATTAAAATTTTCTAATACTAAATATAATTTTGTGTGATATTTAATTGCAAATTATAATATCATTATTTCGAACAATTATGATCTATTAACAGTAATTAAATTACTTAATTAAAATCAAACATTAAGAATAAAAATTATAAAAGAATTAATAATACTATAATTAATGTTATAAACAATATTTTTATGCGTACCTGTCCAAATGGAAACAATGTACGGATGAGCTCACGGCTAGATGAACACTTGACGAACTCCTTCAAAGTAGGACAACCTATGAAAAAAATTATTGTATTTAGATTACGAGATAGTATTATATATATATATATATATATAATTACTTTAAGTAACATTTGAATTCACGATCGAAATCGATCATGCGATAACTGCGAAGCACGCGCAATGCACAGCAAGTACGTAGGGCGCGACTTATGCTACAATAAGTGTGAGCGAGGGCATGCACGCGACGGAGGACACATGCGCGGGAAAGCAAGCGACGACCGCAAGGCCACTTACGCCCATGTGGATAGGCGGCGTACGACGGCTATGTATAATGCCGCCGTGGTAGGGCATGCACGCGGGTGCCGCAAGCACACACGACGACGCCGCTGTGACCGCGCGTGTGGGAGCGCCACCACGAGCACGCGGCAGCGCGCTGCGCGCGCGATCTCGCGATAAAGAACTGCCGCGTGTAGCGCGGCAACACCTAGCTGCGACCACCACGCGAGGTGCCGTCGCGAGCTCGCGGCGGCCACGGCTCGCGAGTGGCGGCGTCGCGATGCTCGCATGGTTTGCCGTGAGCTTGCACGCGGCAGGATCACTGCGCGAGCTCGTGGAAGCACTGTCGCGAGCATGCGACAACAGCTCTGCCGCGTGTATGCGCGGCAAGGGCGGCAGATGTCGCGAGCGTCGGCGTAGCAGTTGTCGCGCGTGAGCGGCAGCGCCGGAAGGGAGATCGGAAGGGAGAAAGGGAGGGAGAGAAGGGAGACGTACGGACGGAGCAGCGGGAGGAAGACGAGAGCAATCAGGAAATGGAGAGAAATTGGGTGCGGTGGGATAATTAGGGGAAATTTAGCGATGAATATTTTTTCATTGCCAAATTGGCGACGAATCCTATATTCGTCGCCAATTTGGGGACGAATCCTATATTTGTTGCAGAATCTGCAACGAAAAAATAAATTTGTTGCAGAATTCTGCAACGAAAAAATAAATTTGTTGCAGAATTCTGCAACGAAAAAATAAATTTGTTGCATAATTTTGCAACGAATTAAAATTCGTTGAAAATTCTGCAACAAAAAATAATTCGATGTAGAATTCTGCAATGAAAAAATAAATTCGTTGCAGACATCTGCAATGGAAAAAAATATCGTTGCAGATTCTGCAACGAATTTTTAATTCGTTGCAGAATTCTACAATGGAAAACAAAAAAATCATTGTAGATTCTGCAATGAATTAAAAATTCGTTGTAGATTCTGCAATGGAAAAAAAATTCGTTGCAGTCATATGCAACGAAAATATTTTTTCTCACAAATTGGCGACCAAAAATGATTTTCGTCGCCAATTTTCGACTAATTTTGCAACGGAAATTAAATGTTGGAAATTTTAAATTTTTTGTAACAATTTTTTTTGTCGGAAATTTCATTACAAATTTGCGACGAAACATAAAGTTCGTCGCAAAATTCGTTGCAGATTTGCAACGAATTTTTTTCGTTGCCAATTTCATGTTTTTTTGTAGTGATGATCCCTCACGGGTGTTCCCTCGATCATGGTGGTCGTCATCAAGTTCCTCATGGCTTCCTGTCTAGCAGCCCGATTCTGGTGTTCGAAAAGCTCTTTGAGATTGAGCATCATGTCATAAGCAGTGGGCATGGCTTGATGCTGATGTTGCAATACATTTGACATAGAAGCCAAAATGTAACACCGCGCCATCTCATCATCCTTTATCCACTTCTTATAACTCTCCTTCTCCTTTTCCCCAGAATCATCTACAGGATTAGGAGGACACTCTTCGAAGAGTACATATTTGTACTCCTCAACAGTCAAGATAATATCAAGATTCCTCTTCCAATCAACAAAATTGGGTCTAGTAAGTTTATTCTCTTTCAGCATCACAGCAAGCGGGTTGAAAGTCATTTTGAAAAACCTAAGAATCACATAGATCAAAACATTAGATTTCAAAAAATTATCGATTCCTCAAATAATAAAATTTTAAAATCAACCAACACCTCAAAACACCGAGAATTTCGTATGCTACGATCGTGTGAACGTATACGAATTCTACATTTGTAAGAGGAGGTTTTACCCATTAATTTTACTATCTTGTCAACCTAACTTTTGACAAATAAAATTAATAGTTGGTTCCTCTTCGGCCCTACAAATAAAAGCAGTGACTCCGATGGGGAGGATACTCCTATTTGCATCTAAGTGTTCACCATTACTCGGTACCAAGGCAATTATCTTGGGTTATATGCCTTCCGATGGGGAAGTACACACGCTCCTTAATAATTTCCTATAACCATATTCGACCCTGTGATCCGCAAAACAAACTCATCCGATGGGGAGGAAGGCACTCAGAGCCGATGCGCAAGTTTGTTTGCATCACATGTCAAATTGTAATGAAGGCCGTGGGAATTTATAAAAATATCCCTCTGCCACTTAGTAATTTAAAATTGAGGAATTTTCCTAGCACACGACATGCATATCAAACAAGAAGCAATAAATATGAAAAAAAATATTTTCCAACTATTATGGCTTTTGTTCTCCAATATGCCTCCTGTCATATCGCCATCTCATCCGCTCCTCCCTACGCCATGTACAAGCCATCTAGAGATCTGAGCCGAGAATAATAATTTTAATTTACATCCATCGATCCTATACTCCACGAAAGAGTGTACATGAAATCTAGATCGAAAGTAAACTAAAATAAAGGAGTGGCTAAACAATGTTGTACTTAATTATAAAAATTAAATACTAGCCTCGTCAACCCCGAGGATTCAAATAATATTACACACATGCAATCACATATACACACACATGACCATAATAGTTGGATCTTATGCCTGCAACCAAAAAGTTAGCCTACGCACATCCTAATATCATCCAACACATACAATATATGATAAGTGCATAAAAGTAACCGAATCCTAAACACACAAAACTGGAAACCGTTGCTTTGATACCACTTGAAGGTGGAAACTTTGCTTCCCACTTAAACTCGGTTGCTTGTGCATGGCGATCCCATCTAGTCCCCGGATTAAAAAAATTAATCCTAGACAAAGAGGGATTACCCAAGCAACCGTTCCATCATCGTGCTATTCGATTAGAGTGGTCACTTGAACAAACTTGTTGTTCAAGCAACCTACCTCTATTCTTCGATTAGCCGCGGAATAGACGATGTACGGATCACCGATTTTTGTGTTTATCTTCGGGGTCCAAGTAAATTAGCCACATACAAAATATACAATATGCATAGAATAAGAAAAGATTCATAAACAAGAATTATACCTCTTGTTATACCTCTTCATCTTCTATTGTATGTCCTTTCTCCTTTTCGACGTCGTGTGGGTGATGATCTTCCAAAAGTCGAAGCTTCCTAGATCACGATCTTCCTTTCCTTGCTCGCTCCAAAAAAAAGGAAGAATGAAACAAAACTCCTTCTCCGATCTAGAACTGACAACCAAGCTCCAAGCTTGATGTTGCCGCTGGCCAAGGAGTAGAATATAGGAAGGGGTCGCCGGCCAAAAGCTCCAAAAAAAACATTTATTTCCTTGTTGCCACCGACCAATTAGGAATAAAGGAAGGGGATGAGTGCCAGTCAAGGTAGAGAAGAAGATGATAGGCGCCGGCTACACCTTAGGAAGAGAAGGAAGCAAACCCTAATCTCCCAAGTAGTTGCCGCCCAAGCCAAAACCCTAACCCTAGCCGCCCAAAGCCAAAACCCTAATCTCCAAAGTTATTCTTGCCTCCCACCCCTTAAGCCATATTTATAGAGTTAGGCTTAAGCCTCCTTTTAATCTCCACCATCGGATCTAGGGATTTAATCTCAACCGTCGGATCTAGAGATTTAATATCCACCATCGAATCTAGAGATTTAATCTCCATCGTCGGATCTAGAGTTCCATTTTCCACCATCGGATCTAAGCTCCATGAGGGTTTTAATACGCTACTATAGGGACCATGAGGAGGAGTTGGATCTTAGCCACCCAATGGATCAAGCCCACATAAAGTCTGATCCATTATTGATAATCCATTCCACTAGAGGATTATCATTGATCTACCTCACCAACCCCATAAATAAATATGGGCTCCATATATTATTTGTAAAAATATCTCTCCGTGTTTAAGATCTTGAATGTCCATCAATTAATTAATTTACTGACAATTAATTAATTAACATCTAACTCCATGAGTAGTACCACTCAACATTATCATCTTGTCAGACCAAGTCCACCTGCAGGGTTTACATGATGAACCTTATGAGCTCCTCAAGGGGACATCATCATCCTAATATATAGGATACGGTTTCCTCCTATAATCAATGGCACACCATATAAATAATATCATTTCCCAACTTACCGAGCCTATCGATTTAATCTATAAATCTCGCCCATTGGTAAATCAAAGAAATAAATACTAAGTACATGTGCCCGTTATTATATCGGGATTAAGAGCATGTACACCATAATATCCGAGGTCCGATTCAATTATGTAGTTAGTAATAAATTGAATCACCTCTAAGTCGGTCCTGCTCAATACACACAAAGTGTACTAGTGTAATTCTATGGTCAAGACAATCCAATACCAAATCACACTACAATCATACCAATGGTTTGTCCAAAACCATCTCGGTTGTGAGCCTTTACTTATACTTTACAAGGAACTGATAACATGATCTCCCGTGTGACACTACACACCATGTTATCTACAATGTAATGTATTAGATAATATGCATAACCATAAATATGCAAACAATGATCATGTGATTCTTATTTCAAAAATAAAGATGTTTATACAAAAGATAGACTTTTTAGTATACATCCCAACAAGAAGATCCCTCTTGATGCTCCGACACCGGGGAGAACAACCAAGACACGTAAATTGGATAGGACATAAAGTAATCTCCTTATTTTCTCATTCTACTTGCATTGTAATTACTTTTCCTAAGATGTCTTGTGTTTATTCATATTTGTCTATGGAGTAGATACTTCGATTCTAGGATTATGGAGTAACTTGTGTATGTGGATATGCTAGATCAAATAGTCATCTCTTTTTATTCTATTTGCAATTGTGTGTTTTTGAGTTCGATGAGGATTACATCTTATTTCTATTTATACTGCACATAGGCGATACAAAGGGTGACAACCTTCGTATAAAAAATCTAGGAGAACCAAGGATAGACCTTGCAGTCATCCTACCTCCCGTAATTGTAGAAGATGGAATATGATAGAGTAGGATATGAAATATGATCCACCTCTTTGTAGGGATTATTAGGACGTCCTTGTGACCCATTAACCTATCTTAGTAGAAGGCCCAAAGTAGGAGAGATTAACTCTAGAAGGGTTGAGGGACCTTAGTTATAGAGGGCTCCCAACAGTATCAACCCGTTGAGCTCTGACGATCCAAAAGGGAAAACCTCGCAACCACAACTCATAGGATTATAACTCTGAACAACAACATCCACTTGACAAACGGTATTCGAATCTCAATCTCTGTAGGATCGATAATCTTTTATTACATGACGACATCCGTGCACTTGTGGACGTTGAGCGCGAGTTCTCGCTTCTAGTCCTCAACGACCCTCGTCGACGATTTGAGGTCGCTCTCACATGCATCAAGTTTTTGGCGCCATTGCCAAGGACTGTTGATTCGATATTGGATTGAAAGTGGATAGTTTGGATCGTACATAGGCTAGATTTTTTTTTCTTGTTTTATTTTCATTTTATTTCAGTTTACTCAGTTTGGATTTTTTTTCTATTTAAATTCAGCTTAGATTAATTTTAGTAGTTATATTACATCTTGCTTTAGCTCAGTTTTTAGTTTTTCTTCATTTGGTTTAGTGCTTTAGGTTATTTGATTTCCTTTTAATAAGTAGTATATATACTCCCGATTGTGAATCTTGGTTCCTCTTATGCATAGATGCTTAGGATCAAAAAATCAGCTTCCAATAGACCTAGAAATAGAACGAACCTACCATTGTAGGAGAGCTGAATAAAAAAGTATGGAGGAACAAGATGCCCCTTTGGAGAACTTAGGTAGCCAACCTCTGCAGGATTATGCAACCCCCAGTGCTAGAGGGTATAGGTTGAATATAGCTGGACCATCCATCATCGCTAATAATTTTGAGTTAAAACCAGCATTCATACCCATGGTCCAATAGAGCCAATTCGGATGGGCTGCAACTGAAGACCTGAATCGGTACCTAGAGACATTTTTAGAGATATGCTCTACATTGAAATTCAATGGAGTACCCACCAATGCGATTCGTCTTAGCCTCTTTCCGTTTTCACTGTGGGACAAGGCGAAGACATGACTACACTCCCATCCTTCAGGAAGCATCACCACATGGAAGCAGTGTGAGCAGCAATTCCTGAATAAAGTTTTTTCACCAAGTAAGACTGCTCACATGTGCCACATGATCACTAACTTCCGCCAGAAGGAAGGGGAGTCATTATTTGAAGCTTGGGATCGCTATAAAGGGCTACTCTACCAATGCCCACATCACGGTCTCGAGAGGTGGCTGGTGATCCACATATTCTATAATGGGATCACATATGCCGCAAAGGCTTCCCTCGATTCTGCTGTAGGAGGAGCATTAATGAACAAGACTATCAAGGAAGCGAAAGAGTTGATCAAGGTGGTGGCCTAGAACCACCACCAATGGGCTTCTGAGTGGAGTCACCCAGCACCTATAGCAGGGAGATATGTTGTTAACTCCGTGGATCATCTAGCGACAAGGATGGATGCACTAAGCAGATGGTTTGACTCTCTAACCCCTACTTTTGTACGTGCAGATAACTCCTTTAGTGATGGAGTAGCGACATATCAGGAGGACTACTATGGAGAGCAGAGTGGATCCGAGACTCAGGTTGAGCATGTTGATGCAGTGGGCGAGTATAATCAGAGGCCCAATAATCCTTATTCAAGCACATACAACCCCGGATGGAGGAATCGCCCAAATTTTTCCTACAAAGGTAATTCAGGAAATTTCCAACAGTCGGGAGGATATGGGCAACCGAGCAATGGGCAACAACAACCACCCAACCACCGACTAGAGCAGATGATAGAAAACTTTATTCAAACGCAACAAGAGGTGAACACTGAGTTCCAGCAGCAGCATTCGCAGACAGATACAATGATTGAAGAATTAAAATAATCTGTGAATGATCTCGCTAGCCGACAAAAGATGCTAGAGATTCAAGTAGCTCAAATCTCCAGCCAGGTTGCCAGAGCACCGGGGCGATTACCAAGAAAATCAAAGGCTAATCCAGTGGACTAGTGCGAGGCAGTGACGTTACGGAGCGGGAGGATCCTGAAGGAATTGCCGAGCAGGTTAGTTGGTGAACCGGAACAAGGATCTGAAGTAAAGGAACCTTCTGAGGAGACCGGGAAGGAAGAAGTTGAAAACATAGAGCATGAACCTGCTACAAAAACTCAACCACCCTTGATAGTACCATTCTCGCAAAGGCTAACTAATGCAAAGAGAGATTCTGAGTTTTGAAAATTCTTGAACATGTTAAAATCAATCTCAATGGAGGTGCCGATACTCGAAACTTTGCACCAAATACCTCAATTTGCAAAATTCATGAAAGATATTATGGCACATCGCAGGAAGGTCGAGTGGTCAGAGACAGTGGCCCTTACGGAAGAATCGAGCTCTTATCTCTAGAACGAGACCACTCAGAAATTAAAGGATCCGAGGAGTTTCTATATTCCGTGTCATATAAGGATGACCCTAATTAGCAAGGCCTTCTGTGACTTGGGTGCCAGTGTGAGCTTGATGCCTTATACCTTATGCAAAAAATTAGGGTTGGGGAATTTGAAGTTCACCACTATGACGTTACAGCTTGCCGACCACTCATACTGATACCCACTGGGGATTCTAGAAGATGTGCTGGTTAGAGTGGGAAATTTTACACTTCCTACAGATTTTATGGTCATGGAAATGGTGGAAGACCCGAAAATCCCCGTGATTCATGGACGACCATTTTTAGCCACAGCAGGAATGATCATCGATGTAAAGAATCATAAGCTGACTTTGACGTTAGGGGATAATAATTTAGAGTTCTAGCTTGATAGTGCTGGGGATTTAAAACCTGCCTTAGGGAAGTATATCATTCTTGCAAGAGCTAAGGTGCAGAGCGAGGGTAAAAATTCTGAAAGGGATGAATGGAGGTTCGCGGAGCCATCGGAGCAGAGCTGAGGCAAAGGACTATGGTCGAGCTAAAGACCTTAAACAAGCACTTCTTGGGAGACAACCTAAGTTTAAATTTACATGTTTTTATTCTTTTTGCATTCATGCATGTTAGTTTAGACTTTAATTTTTGTCCATTGGAATCTTCACAAGTGTTTTAGGGTCAGATAGAACTTGCTAGGTAGAAAGGAGATCCCTTGTTAGAACCTCAAAAGGAAGTATGGGTGGCCGTGTGGATTTCACACGGTCGTGCCCCATGATCAGAACCGCACACGGCGGGGCATGTAAAAAATCTTGGACCGTGTTGCTCTCTGGGAGAAAATTAGAGGCGTACACGATCGACCGTGTAAATTTCACATGACAGTACCAATTCCCAAATCGTTTTTCCAAGCAGCGGCCCAACGTTCTACACGGTCAGCCGTGTGAATTTCACACAGCCATATCGCGTCTCTTTAAAAGGGGAGACACAGTGCGATTTGCCCTAAATCACCTGTGTGACTCAAACCCTCCGCCCTAGCCAATGCGAAATCCTATCCTCCAACCTCTAAGGAGCCGCTCCAACCTTCAAAAAGCTTCCAAGAAGTGAAAATGAGGAGGACAAAGTATGTGGCAACGCGATCTGCTACCTTGGAGCCAAGATAAAGGAGAAGGCACACCCCACAAGCTTTGGAGGAAGGTAATGCTCCCCTAAGCATCATATTTTGTAATTATGAGCATAGGGATAGATTTAACATGCTTTCCAATCGAAAAATCACTGCTACTAGGTATTTAGACAAAGCTCTTTTAAAAACCCTAGGTTTGCTTGGGGATGTACAAGGCCTTTTTGCAAAAATGGGTTGGGGAGAGATTATGGGGGTGAGATGGCCAACCTACCCTAGGCTAATTTTGAAACTTTTAAGTTTATTGGAGGTGGAGATTTTGATGGGTAGAGAAAGTGAAGAAGGAAAGATTACTTTTAGGCTTTTTAACATTGAACATGAGTGGTCCTTGCACCAATGGAACTCATGTTTTGCACTGCCTAGTGGGGGAGAGCGAAGGACCCCTGTTGAGTTTAATGCATGAACCTTTTGGTCTGAAGTGACGGGGGAGAATGTGTATGACCCTTCTAGGGCAAAAGCCTCGTGCCTCCAAAACCCTATTTTTCAGTATATTCACCGAGTTATGGCGAGTACCATTTTTGGGAGAGGGGAGAGCGATAGAGTAGTGAGGATGAGTGAACTTCTTTGCCTTTGGAACATGCTGAAAGGGAGAAACACCATCGATGTAGGGTCCCATTTCATTAGACATCTGGTGAAGATGAGCAAGGCGACCAGGGGAGAGATTATTTTGAGGGGATTAATCACTCACATTTGCGATAGGATAGGGTGTGATTGCACGAACATGGATAGAGTAGAGGGGAGCCCTAGCATCGACCTAGGGGTGTGCATGACAATGAAAATGATAGTGAGAGAGGGGCACTATTTTTGTTTTGTATGGAAGAACATGGCACCCCTTAGGCTCCCCAACACTGAACGTACCACCATCACCAACCATGCAAATTGGTGGTTGGATCTAATAGTGGAGTCCCCACCACATGCAGAGTCTTCGACTCATGCACCTCTCTCACCTCCTACCCATCACTCACCGGTAGATTCACCTAGGCATAGGAGTCCCTCGAGTCCATGCTGCGAGCCTACACCTGTACCTCCTTCTTTTTCCACTTTTGTCCAAGTGCAAGTCAAGCAACCAAGCAATCAAAAGCAAGTGTTGTAAAAGTTTTCTTTACTTTTCTTTCGTATTTGCATTGTATATTGCTTGTATTTCAATCTTGCTGTTGTAAGATCATTTGTATGAGGTTTCTCCACCTCCAACTTGTGTCGAGAAGGAGTTATTGTGATTAGTAGTGTGTGTTTGCATTGCTAGGGCTTTTAGAGCCTGATCCGTGGAGTAGGAACTGTTCGGTTCCGAACCATGTTACATCTCGTGTCTATCGTGTTGTGTTTGTTCTTGTTGTATTTTATTGTATATTCCGCTGCGTACTAACAAGATTGTAGACAAGCAAACGCAAACGAATTCCATTGTACGAGCACATCGCTATTCACCCCCTCTAGCGGCCTCAAATCTTCTACAATTAGTATCAGAGCCCGGGGCTCTTCTACGGACTAACTGTCGAGAGCTAAAGAAGCTAGAGGGAAGATGGAATTCCAAGACAAGCTTGGATGGGACATCAACACTCCACCACCATATGACCGAGAAGATTTTCCGGCGTGGAGAGCAAGAATGGAGACATTCTTGATGATGGATATAGAGGATTGGTTCATCCTTGTAGAAGGCTTTGAATCCCCTCGGGATAAGAAGGCAAACGTCATGAAGTTGAAGAAGTGGACACAAGAGCAACGTCTCAAGTTCAAGACCGAAGTCAAGGTAACAAAGCTTTTAGAATATTTGATACCTAATTACATTTTGTCTAGCTTAGGTAAATTTCAAGATGCCATGGAGCTATGGGACAAATTGGCCAAGTTCCATGAGAAGCCTCACTTGGCACAAGTAGAAGAAGAAGAATCTTCATCGGCTCAAGAAGAGGAAGAAGCCGAGGAAGAATCATCATCATCCTCACAAGAGAGTGAGGACTCGGAAGTTGAGAAGGAATCAACTTCCGGATCGGTGGAAGAAGAGGAGACCTCCACCTCTAGGATTGAAGGGGAGGAGATTAGAGCATCTATACCGGAGCAATCTCAAGAAGAACCATCCACATCCGGTCGAGAAGAAGCTCAAAATTCCGCCATTGACCTAGGTAACTCAAGCATTTCGGTTCAAAATAAAATCCATATAATTTGCTTTGAGTGTAGGGAAACCAGGCACTATAAGAGCAAGTGCCTAAAGAGGATCAAGAAAAGTCCACCGGTGTCAAAGGTTAAGGATGCCGATGTCCAAGGTCAAGGGAGCAAAGAGCACATCATTTGCTTCAAGTGTCATCAAAAGGGACACTATAGGAGTCAATGCTCTAGGGGGAGCAAGAAGACTCAAGAGGGAGCATCACATGTGGGGGGAGTCTCTAAGACTAACCCTAAGGTATATTTTCATAATGCTCATTCTTTAAATTTTAGGCAAAAGCATGCTAGAAATAATTTAAACAATTTTTCTATTACTCATGAATCAAAGCATGCTAGAAATAATAAGTATGTTTGTCTAGAAGCTAAACATGTTGGTTTTAAGTCTAAAGAAAATTCTAGAAATAATAACTCTAGACCCATTTCAAAGAAGGAGAAATTTGGGACTAATGTCCCTAGAAACGTCCTTCCTAGGAAAACAATTAAGAAAATCTAAAACCATTTAGGCATTAACCCTAATAAGGGTAGGCATATGCCTAAAGAAAATGGTAATGCCCAAAAACCTAATAAAAAATCAATTGGGCAATTAGAGTTAGAAAATCAAGCCTTGAGGTAAAAGCTTGAGAAATTGGAAAAGACCCTTGCAAATATGCAAAATCAATTTAAAGGGTCAAATTGTCAAACTCTAGGATCTAGGAGTCAACGTAAAGGGTGTAAGAGGCAAGAATCATCTAGGAGACAAGGTTTGGGTCACAAGCCTATGTCCAAGAAAGTAATGCCTACTTACCACAATGTTCCATTTGATTATGGAACTAGACCTAGGTCTAAGAAAACCAAGGTCTCTAGGGAAATTATCCCTAAGGCCAACCATGGTGTGTGGCTAGGGTTTCTAAGAAACCTAAGGAAGCCACTAAGAAGGTTACTAGGGAGGCAATCCCTAAGGTTAACCATGGCAAGACCATAATGACCAAGGCTAACAAGCCTAGAAGGGTCATTAGAAAGGTATCTAGGGAGGTCATCCCTAAGGAATACCTAACTAATCCAATGAGCTCAAATAGATTTTGGGTTCCAAGGAGCGTGATTGACTCACGCTAAATGGGTTAGTATGTGCTAACTTTGATTGGATGGGTAGTTAATTCAACCATAGCAAAGTTGACATTTTAGATTATTTTCAAGGTTATGGATACCTTGGAAATAGGTTTGATCTTATATCCTAAAAGATTTTAGGATGTGCCAATACATTTTTGGAATCATGAAAAATCAATAAAATTGGCACAATCTAGATTTAGAGGTCATAGTGTGCCATTTTGGGTTTTGGCACACTTTGGGAATTAGTGTATCAAGAGAATTGTCTTAAGGTTTAGAAGTTACATCAAGAGTGATACTCAAGTGCTACACACCTTGATGTCTTACACTTACCATGCTTCATGTGTTTTACCATATGTTTGCATGGAAGGAATGTTTATGGTGTATTGCATCTCACAAAACAGGTCATTCACCTTGATTGTGTATTTCAACACTTAGAAAGGGTGAGATGTTAGAATTTTGAAACCATTGGATGTTAATGTTTGCTAAAATGAAATAAAATACCAAAATACATTAACAAATACATGAATATAAGCATAACATTAATATATTTGACATACAAGAGTAAACATGATAAAATGAAACAAATTGAGTGAAGAAATCAAAATTCACTCAATTTTAGAACTGGAAATCAGATATCAGTGGACTGATATAGTATATCGATCGTGATCATCTTGTACACAATCTGATGAGTCCAACAATGAGTGATGCTTCCAGACTCGATGTAATCGATCGATTGATTAGATACATCAGTCGACTGTTGGTACTGTTCATCGGGGTAGAAGAGTCATCAGTCAAGTGGCTCGCTCAGCAGTCGAGTGATGATCACATCAGTCGACTGATTCCCAATATTAGTTGACTGATGTTACTGTAGCTCGATATAGAATGCTTAGCAGTCGAGTGCTGAGCCGGAGCAGTCGACTGTTGGTTCAATAAATCGCTCAATAACCCGCCATCAGTCGACTGCGTCGCGATTTTATAACGCTAAACCACTAGGGTTCGGCGTCTTCACGCTTTCTTCCTTCGCGATTTTCTTCTCCAATCATCGCCCACCATCTTCGACCAGTCCTTCCCGTCCACGCCGACGACCAAAAAAAAACCTTGGGTTTGAAAGCCATCTCTCCCATTCATGTTTTTGATTTCTCTATAGCCCTAATAGCATCTCACAACCTTAGGTTTCCTCTTCGGCGATTTTCCTTGTGTTAGGGTTTCGGCGAGATCTTTCCTCCGGCGATCTTTCCGGCATTCTCTTCAGCAAACCAATTGTCCAGTTGCCTTGAACCTTCTCCTCATCAACTTCAAATGGCACCAAAGTATAATTTCTATACCCCTTAAACCCTAATTTTTTTTTGTTTTTACAACTCATTTTTATCTAATCATTGTGTTTGTATAATCGCATTCCATTGCATTCATGTAGAAGACCACGTAGGAATGCCCCGAATGAGGGTGGACCACGATTGTACCAACCCCTGGCGGTTAGGTACATCGATGGCGATTTCTTTAGGCATTACTGTAGCGACATCATTGAGATCCTAATGCATTATCAGCTCATGAAGGTTGCGTTGTGTACTCATGCCATAAATGATGATCTCCTTAAGGAGTTTTATCAAAATTTAAGGAAGGTAGACGATGGTCCACCTACACTACTCGCGTTGCAAAATGTGACTTGGAGTTCACTCCTGCGATCTTGCAGGAGTTCCTTGAGTGTAGGCCATTGGACAATACCTTCATCTTCTATCCTACCTTCGATGCCCCTCTTCCTGAGCCTTTTGATCATATTTTTTTAGACTCCATGCATGAGAACATTTTTCGCCATCCTCGCCCACCAGCTCAGAACCTATTTCCTATCACTGAGCTATCTGCACCTGACAATGTGCTCTACAAAGTCATTGTTGGGTGCTTTCTCCCTATTGTGACTCGGGGTCTGGCCAAGATTTGGCCTCCCCATCTTTTCCTTATGTATGTCATGTGTCATAGATTAGATGTAAACATTGCATTGAACATATTTTATTGCAATGTCCATTTTATATTCCCTGTGCAAGGGAAAGTTCATATGCCCTTTGGACATATCATCACTGCATGGTTAGAGTCCATAGGCATTAACATTTCCAGGGGATCCTTGAGGGTGCTATCCGAGGTCTACGACTGTATATCAATGCGTAACTTCACATTGGCGGGGCTGCGGATTGGAGATGGGCAGATGGAGCTGATACCTCGGCCTCAGCCCAGGGCACATAGGGAGCCACCTCTAGTTCCAGGAGAGCTTGCAAGACGATATGAGGACCCCGATGCTGCTGACAAGGATGACCAGATGCCAGCAGATGCATCAACAGTAGGTCCTTCAGATTGGATTGCCTAGCTGGAGTCCAGATTCTAGGATTACCAGCAGACGATGGACTCCCGACTGGCAGAGATTATATCAGGGAAATCCTCCATGGGTCAGCACCTCAGTCGGATAGAGGAGCGCCACACCCGGATGGAGGAGCACCACACCCGGATTGAGGAGTGCCAGAGCCGCATGGAGTAGTGTCAGCTTGACATGTACGAGATGATGTGGACCTGGACCCTGAGCCAGCAGCCTCCTCCGCCTCCACCTTCTACAAGAGATTAGAGATAGAGGATGTTTAGGAATTATGTTTCTAGTTGAGCGTTTTCAAACTTCTATTTTGGATGTAAAAACTGAAGTTTTTGATTGAATGAAATGTTTTGTTTATAAAAAAAATTGTTTTTGTCTGACTATATGTTTGTATTAATGTGCTTGTTTATCCAAATTTGTCATGTCATGACATCAAATTCTATATTATCATATAACATGTCATGATACTGTTTAGGATTATTGTAGATGTCATGTTTATTTTTAGAGTTTATTCATATGTCATGACATCATGATCATTGCCATGCTTTATTATTGTTATCATTTATGTCATGATCATTCATGCATTTAACTTGATTAAAATTGAGTTAAGGACAATGGCATGACTTGGAGTCCCATTTATAAGGGAATCAAGTAGGGTTGCCTAAAAAATGCATGAGGCTATAATAATCCTAACTCCACATCTCACATTTAAATTGACATGTATGTGTGTGTATACACCTTAGATAACATGTGAGATGTTAGGATAATAAGTTTGGTTCAAGGTGCATAGGTAGTGCATCTAGATGAACTTAAACTTATTTCAATCATCACTAAGAATCATGAGGAAAGCTAATATACAAGTCATGTATATCTAGCCAATAGTCCATGGTTCAGAATAGGTTTTTAAAAATATTTTAAAATCACTTTAGAAAACCTTGGTGAAGTCTATCTTTTGATAGCAATCATCATTGTAGAAGTTGATACAAAGTAGATCAAAAACTTTAAAGTTTTAATAGTTTTTGAACTTTGTATCAATCTCATATTTTAATGGTTAAAATATTTTTCCAAGATTTTTCACCGATTGTATGTGTTATAAGTATTATACATATGAAATTTCATGATTTTTTCAAGCTATGTATAATTACTTAGGATTTTTCAAACTTGGATTCTGATAATTGAAAAAACTGGGTTTTGATTATCGATCATTGCTTCTACAAGGCGATCGATGAGCGGCATGCGCAACGACTGGCCAAACCGCTCTGCGCAAACGCCGGCGTTAAAATTGCCTCGCAAAACCACCACGGTGCCCTTGCATTACGACCGACTCGCGTAAATCCGCTCTGGCGGAAAATCGCCTGGCGAAAATCACCCCGGCTGGTAGCCTGCGAAACCGCTTCTGGCGCAGATATCGATCATTCTTGCTCAGTGCTAGTCGACTGATGGGCACTTCAGTCGATTGGTTTCTGAATGACTCAACTGATAGCCTGATTTCGGGATAAACAAGATTGTTTAACCCGATTTCAGCTACGGTAAAGGTTCCTAACCACTCCTAACCCTAGGATATACTTTGGAAAGTATTATAAAGGGTAAAAATCCATTGGATATGGATTTGAAGAGGTGTTAGGCTAATGTATCAAATTTAAGGGTGGAAGAGTTCATGTTTGAACTTTGAACCTTATTCTTGATGGTTTAGAGTTCCTATTGGCTTAGGGACTTCACAAGGACATTGTTGGTGCAATTGTCAAGGGGGAGCAAGCCTTTAGGGGGAGGTATTCATCATGGGATGATGGATGATACTTTTCCTCATGAGAGGGAAAATAGGATTTGAGATACCCAATTTGGAAATTGGGAGAGTGTATAGGATTGCCTCTCTTGAGTGATATGCGACTTATCACTAGGAAGATGGTAGGCATCCTAGGTATCTTTTGACCAAGGGGGAGATTGTAAGATCTCATTGGGACATGAGAAATTGACCTCCTTGGAGAGTAAACTTTTTTAATGTATGTCAAAAAGGGGGAGAATATGAACGTACCAATTTGGGATAATTGGTAAGGGAATTTGAGTTAGTGTTCTAACTCAAAGGTATATGTTTTTGTCAAACATCAAAAAGGGGGAGATTGTTGGTGCAATCGGCCCAGGTCACGATTGGTCGGACTCGAGTTTGACTCGAGTGATGTTTTGATGTTTGACAAAGTGAGTTGACATTGATGTTTGACATTAATGTCTGTTGATGTTTTGGGGAGATTGTCTATGCAATCAACCTGGGTTATGTTTAACCAGACTCGAGTTTGACTCGAGGGAGACTTTGATGGTTGACTGGAGTTGACCATCTGATTATGGGAAAGTCCAAGCATGGGTCTTGACAAGGAAAAGTCTAAGCATGGGTCTTGGCATGATAAGTCCAACATGGGTTGGCAAGGGAAAGACCAAGCTTGAGTCTTGGCATTTGAGAAGTCCAAGGGGTTTGATATTGGTGGTGTAAAGTCCAAGTGGAGTCTTGGCGGCGTAAGTCCAATGTGCCTTGGCGGTGTAGACACCGTTAGCATGACATAGCCGATGGAAGCACCTGAAGGCTAGCGCGATGGATGAATAAGTCATGGATGACTTGGAGGGATCCGAGAGGCGTGAGGCTAATGGAGGTGGCTAGAAGGCTTAGGTCTAGGCTAAGGGTGGTCTAGCAAGTATGGAGGAACCATACTTGGGCTAAAACCTCATGTTTGAGGTGTGCCAGTCGATTGGTGTCATATGGCAGTCGACTGGTGAAAGTCAACTAGGGTTTGACTGTGGGAATTGCCCTAGCAGTTGACTTTCATAGGTGGACAGTCGACTAATTATACGAGTAGTCGACTGATCTTGTGATCAGTCGACTGATGCTCGAGTTTTGGGGCACAGAATGGAGTCTCACTCGACCGATGTAGTCAGCATTTGAGTGATGGCTTGAACAATCGACTGATGGTCATGATCAGTCGACTGATGTCCTAGCCGTTGGATTTTTCCAGCGTGGATTACACCGTTGTCTCACAGCGACAGTGTGATCAGTCGACTGATGGTCCCGATCAGCCGACTGATCGACTTTTTCCAACCCACACCGAAGATATAAATGGAGCTCATGGAGGAGAAATAGCCATCCGGTTCTTGAGAGCTTTTGGGGCGATTTGTTGCTGCAATTCAAGTCTCCAAGTGCAAGTCAAGCAACCAAGCAATCAAAAGCAAGTGTTGTAAAGTTTTTCTTTACTTGTCTTTCGTATTTGCATTGTATATTTCTTGTATTTCATTCTTGTTATTGTAAGATTATTTGTATGAGGTTTCTCCACCTCCAACTTGTGTCGAGAAGGAGTTATTGTGATTAGTAGTCTGTGTTTGCATTGCTAGGGCTTTTAGAGCCCGATCCGTGGAGTAGGAACCGTTCGGTTCCGAACCACGTTACATCTCGTGTCTATCGTGTTGTGTTTGTTCTTGTTGTATTTTATTGTATATTCTGCTGAATACTAACAAGGTTTGTAGACAAGTAAACGCGAACGAATTCCATCGTACGAGCACATCGCTATTCACCCCCCCCCCTCTAGCGGCCTCAAATCTTCTACATAGTGGGCTAGGGAGGAGGAGCACAGAGCTGTCATTGCATCCACCAGTTCTTAGATTGACCACATGTACATGTGGCATCAACGACTGAGTACCAAATTTTCACAGGAGCCTGACATGCTGAGACTGTCGGATTTCCCACCTCGATTGCCATACTAGATGTACGGTCTTGTTTAAGTCTGGGGGGGACCCCGAATTTTGATACACTCTTCTTCTATCAGTAGTTTCTTTCTTGACATTTAGGTTTAGTTTTAGATCATTTGCATTTATGTGTGTATGCATACAATATTTAGTTTCCTTTCAGCACTTAGTTGTTTGTCACTTTAAGCTGCCTCAGTAATATTTTCAAACAAATTTCACGATTTTTTTCCATGCCATAGATAGCTTAACTTCATTTATCTTGTGGTATTTTATTTTTGGTTGGTTTGATGGATGTTCTATTGGGTTTCCTGCACCGCGGCGTGTGTGTGTTCGATCATGTTTCGTAAACATGAACACAGCGGAAGCAATAAAAATAATAAATCTATATTTATTACAACACACACAACACACGCATGCATATTACAACAAGTGTAGATATAACCGTAAATTTAAATTTGCAATAAAAGGAAATTTATCTACGTTATACCTTTCGTATGACGTGTAGCGGGAACGGCATCAACTGGAACGATCCTCGCTAGAATCGTCTCTATCTGTATCCACGCCGAGTTCCTCGGGATGACTTTGCTAAGCCACGAGTTTCGTCTTCGTACAGGTTACTAGCCTCGCGTTGAAGACGACGTGATCGAGAGATGATCACGATCCGAATCCAAATTCGGATCCTAATACGAGTTCTCAAAACTCGCTTCTCCGGAGAGGTATTCGTCAACCAATTGACGAATCCTTCGTCCTCCACCTCAGAGGATTACCGGAGATCGAATCCCCGGTAGTTTAGCCACTGTCGGAGCTCAAACCGTCGTCCAAACGATGCTCCGACAAGAGGAGAACAAGTTGTCCAGAAAACTGGACAGCTTTGGTGGAGGAGTAGGCGCCGGCCAAAACAAGGAAGCCAAGTGCTCACCTTTTCACCGAAGCCTAGGAAGATCACCGGAGGGTCGCCGGAGGATCACCGGCTGAAGCTTGGTCGCTGGCAAGGAGCTGGACGCCGGCACAAGGGGCTGGGCGGCCAAGGAGGTTGGGCGGCAACTCCTTCAATGGGGTGGGCGGCAACTCCTTGCTAGGGTTTTTGGATTAGGGCTTAATTATCCCTTAAGCCCTCTTTTATAGAGAACTAATTCTCTTAATGGTTATTGGATCATAACCATTAGGCCCGTTAACCTGCTCCATTAAGATAAGTTAAAATAAACCAAACCATGATGGTTTATTTTAAGTTAAAACGAACCGAACCAACTTTTGGTTCATTCGTTTAAAATAAACCAAACCCTTTGGTTTATTCTCCTCTATTGGATTAGAACCAAACCATTTTGGTTCATCCATTATGTCTTCATAAGACACGGCCCATCCATGCTTCCATTGCGACTGAAACGATTTCATGCTCGCTTTATGTTTGGTCCAACCAAACCTAGTTTCTCTCGGTCTGAGAATCCCATTCTAAAGCTCATTTTAAATCCTTTGGATTACGCTCGTTGTGCGTGTGACCAAATAGGTTCTCGGTTTATGTTGGCCATCTATAATTAACCATTAATTATAGAACGATCATGAGTGGCACCTAGTAGTACATCATGATCCCCAATTAACCGAAAAGATCAACGGTTGATCCAGAACTATTTCTGAAACCCTTGTCGAATGATTCGTGCCCCATTCCCTTCACTCATCTTATACCCACTTGGTTCAGGACATGGTCTATAGTGTCAGTCCCCACTAGGCTGACTACGTCACACCTAGCCCAAGTATCAATTCCTCGTCCTACGGATTCTAGTTACTGCACATGTATCGAAGAGTACCTTACTCTAAACATGTAATGCTTTGGCCAAAGACTTTAGTAACAATCCGACGAGAGGCCATGGGTATACATCTCCTCTCAAGGAGTGGTGAATCCTTTATAGGCTATTCAAACACCTTCGATCACTTCGACTTATACCCAATCATCCCGGGTCCACATCTCCTCGGAGATGCTTGCTTAAGATGTCAAAGAATAAGTCTTCATGATCAAGATGACTTGAATACCGCAAGTCAAAGGAACATCGCACTTAAGATACAGTAAGAACTTCATTGACATATCTATATATGCAGAGAACCATATGAAGTCTTACGGCTGGTCACTCCAATGAACTAGTTACCATAACTAGCATCCATGATTAACTCCGGACATCACTATCTCTCCAGCCAGTGAGAATCAGCTGCTTGGATACACCAAGGAGTATACCTCGTGCTAGTCTCCACAGAATTGATGGTGTCCAAATCCATCAATTCATCGACTAGGGATAATTCCGATACATCACAATTACACATGTAGAGATACTCACTAGTTGTGATTCAATCACAAATTCTCTCATGCTGTGAATCGTATTGTGGACATTCAGTAAATGAGTTTAAGATCCAATCAAATACATAAAACATGTATACTCAAATAGTGAATCTTCATTTATCATATAAATGGTTCATACATAAGGTGATTGCCTTAGGACATCTCTCATATATTACTAACAGACTCCCACTTGGCCTAATGCCAATCGCTACGGTATCCAATACCATAAGCTCGAACATGACCCTCAAACTTATTTTGAGATAATGCCTTAGTCAAGGGATCCGCTAAGTTCCTTTCAGTGGGAATTTTCTCGATTTGTATTTCGTTCCTACTGTTGATCTCTCTGATAAGATGATAGCGGCGAAGCACATGTTTGGATCATTGATGAGACCACATCAAGTTCAGAGATGAACTTCTTGATCCAAACCGCTTCCTTTGCTGCTTCCAAAGCTGCAATGTATTCTTCTTTAGTGGCAGAATCCGCTATAGCGTCAAGCTTGGAACCTTTCCAACTTATTGCGCCTCCATTCTAGGTGAATACATACCCAGACTAAGACATGGAATCATCCTTGTCTGTCTGGAGCTGGCATCCGTATAACCACATATCACCATCTACCCTTCTCCATATATTAGGAACACATCCTTAGTTCTTCTCAAGTACTTAAGGATCATCTTAACAGTCACCCAATAATCCATTCCTGGATCAGACTGGTATCTGCTCGTGACACTCAGAGCATACGATACATCGGGCCTCGTACATAATATAGCATACATGATAGATCCTATTGCGGATGCATAGGGAATCTTACTCATGCAAATCCTCTCGTCTTCTGTGCGCGGACACATAGACTTCGAAAGGTGTATCCCATGCCTGATGGGTAGGAAACCTTTCTTGGATTCCGACATGCTAAACCTCTTTAGCACTCGGTCTATATATGTAGACTGCGAAAGACCAAGCAACCGTTTCGATCTATCTCTATAGATCTTAATCCCGAGGATGTAGGTTGCTTCTCCCAGGTCTTTCATGGAGAATGTCTTGGATAACCAAACCTTAACTGACTGTAAGACTGAAACATCGTTTCCTATAAGTAATATGTCATCGACATATAATACTAGGAACACGATTGCACTCCCACTAACCTTCTTGTACACACAAGGTTCGTCTGGATTTTGTGAGAAATCAAACTTTTTGATTGTCTCATCAAAACGGATATTCCAACTCCTAGATGCTAGCTTCAATCCATAAATGGATCGTCGCAATTTGCATACCTTGGTTTTATCAACCGATGTGAAACCCTCAGGTTGTATCATATACACGTCCTCGAGCAGGTTTCCATTAAGGAAAGCTGTTTTCACATCCATCTGCCATATCTCATAATCATAATGAGCCGCTATGGCCAGGAGCATCCGAATGGATTTAAGCATAGCTACAAGCGAATAGGTTTCGTCATAATCAACACCTTGCTTTTGACGATATCCTTTCGCCACCAATCTAGCCTTATAGGTAATCACATTACCATCCATGTCGGTTTTCTTCTTGAAAACCCACTTGCACCCTATAGGCTTTATGCCTTCAGGTGGGTCAACCAAGTTCCAAACTTGGTTTTCATACATGGAATCCATTTTCGACTTCATGGCACCAAGCCACTTATCCCTTTCTGAACTTGTCAGCACTTCTTCATAACTGGTAGGCTCCTCATCATCAATGAGTAACACGTCGTTCGATTCACTTACGAGAAATCCATATCTGTCAGGAATATTGCGTGTTCTACCAGATCTACGAAGATGTGGTGTTACAATAGGTCCAGTCGATTGCTCATCACTATGAGTTGTCGGCTGTTGTGCTTCACCAGGTATCTCATCAATGTCTATTTGAGTCTCTCGAGCCTCCTCAAGCTCGACGACACTCTCACTGTTTTCTTGCAAGAGAAACTCTTTCTCTAGAAACACATCATGCCTTGAAACAAACACTTTTTGTTCCACAGGATGATAGAATTGGTAACCCCTTGTTTCCTTAGGGTATCCAATAAATAGACATTTATCAGACGTAGCATCCAATTTGTCTGATACAGTCCGCTTCACATAAGCAGGACAACCCCATATCTTTAAGTAAGATACATGAGGTTTCTTACTATTCCATATCTCATATGGAGTAGTTGAGACTACCTTGGTAGGCATTCTATTTAACAAGTAAACAGTTGTCTGAAGTGCATAGCCCCAAAAGGACTTGGGAAGAGTCGCATGATTCATCATTGACCTGACCATGTCCAACAAGGTCCGGTTACGCCTCTCAGATACACCATTATGCTGTGGTGTATATGGCGGAGTCCATTGAGACAATATGCCATTGTCTCTTAGATAATCAAGAAACTCTTGACTTAAGTATTCACTACCTTGATCCGATCGAAGTATTTTAATACTCTTGTCATGTTGTTTCTCTACTTCATTTCTGAATTCTTTGAACCTTTCAAAGGCTTCAGACTTGTGTTTCATCAAGAACACATACCCAAACCGTGAGTGATCATCGGTGAAGGTAATGAAGTAGCTATAGCCTCCTAAAGCTTGAGTTGACATAGGTCCACATACATCAGTATGTATTAGACCTAGTAACTCTCCCACTCGTTCACCTTTTCCAGTAAAAGGTAACTTAGTCATCTTGCCTTTTAAGCATGATTCGCATGTATCGTATGAATCCTATTCAAACGATTCCAGAATTCCACATCGGTGTAATTCGGACATGCGTTTCTTGCTTACATGGCCAAGATGACAATACCACATGTAGGAGTCTAATTGATTATCTTTTCGAGCATGCTTGTTGCTCGCTTCGATATTGAAAATATCACTGGATACGTCCAACGTATAAACACCATTGCTTAAAGTTCCAGTCCCTTAAAGAACTCCATTCAAAGTTATGTAACAACAATTGTTACTAAAAGTCAAATGGTACCCATTTCTATTTAAACAAGAAATAGAAATGATGTTCTTTATCAATGAAGGAACATAAAAGCAATTGTCCAGTTCTAAGACAAGTCCTACAGGGAGTTCCAACAAATACGTTCCGATGGTGAGTGCAGCAACCGTTGCTCCATTCCCAACACGTAAATTTGACTCTCTCTTGACGAGTCTTCTTCTATTCCTTAGCCCATGTATGTCTTTACATATATGTGAGTCACACCCAGTATCCAATACCCAAGTGTCTGAGGAAATAGAATGACAATCAATAACGAAGATATCTGAGGAAGATGGGGCATCTGATGCCTTATTCTTCTTCACAGACTCAAGATAAATCTTGCACTTTCTTCGCAAATGGCTCTCCTTGCCATAATGATGGCAAGTTTCCTTTTGTGCTAGTTCTACCTTCTTAGCCTTTCTCTTCTTTCCCTTCTGCTGTTCCTTTGACTTCCTCTTAGAACCTTTCTTCGAGGAATCACCTAATAGCACCGTCCCCTGCTCATGCTTCTCAGAAGACTCCACAGTCTTCAGCATATTGAGCAGTACCACAGATGAACCTTCTAGCATCTCAGAGGTGAAGAGGAGCTTTGAGACTTCGAACCTTTCGAATCTCACTTGCTCATCAACCAACTCACAAAGATGAAGGACTACGATATGAGCATCCATATGCTCATGCTGCTTTCGTAGCTTGGGTTCCATCGCGGCTAGCATGATGCAACTCATTTGTTCAGAATCACTCACATGTTTCTGATAGGCCAACAATTGGTCCAGAGTTGCATCGTCACTAGGACGAGCGGGAAGAGGTGCTTTGAGGACATTTGCAAGCTTTTCAACCTTGAGAACAATTCTCAAGCTTCTAAGCCTGTCCATGAAGCTCGGCCCAGTCAATTTATTCGAATCCAAAATGGAACGCAAATTCAAAGACATCATGATCAATCTTAGAAATACAAAATGAGCATATATGAGAAAATGATTTTTAAAAATGCATCAATATACATTTATAAATCCCATTCATTTTTCAAATTTCAAAAACCCCAAAATCACTTCGGGAGATTGTAGGTCCATCTCCGAATGGGCTGATATCCATCATAGTTATGAACAACCTTGGAGAGAGTCCAACAAGCCATTCATAACTACGACGGTAGGTATCATTTATACCGATTGCATATCACGTATATGCAACTATCACAATGTGCTATCAACTAATTGAATGTTCACACATACGTTGGGTTGTTAACACATTAACAAGTATGCATCATATGCATAGCACCCAACTTCACCTCCCTTTACATCGACCTTGGAGAGAGTCCAACAAGCCGATGCTCCAGGTTAAAGCCAACCCATTAATCGGGAAACAATTTTAATATGGTTAGAACGCATTCAACCAATTAGCCCAGCTTGGAGAGAGTCCAACAACCAAAGCTAACGATTGACCTCTGACTCTTACCATATTAGTATTAAACTATTCCATGGTTTGAACATGTTCGGGTTCGAGCCGGGCTTGGAGAGAGTCCAACAACCTAAACAAGAAACGGAACTCTGGTTCTAACCATATTAATGGAAGGTGTAAGCTTTAATATTGTTTAAGGGTTTTTATGTCTCATCCTCTTTGCATGCAAATAACTATTATCTACATGGCATGGCATACATGGCATACATCTACATGTCACGACACGCATGGCATAATGATATGCATCTAATGCAATTACATGGCATACAATTATGTCATGTATATAATTTCCTTATATGTCATAACTATTTATGGAAATAAAATATGTTTAAGATTTGATTCTCCAAATCAAATCATAATTAAATTAGGAAATAAATTTCCAAATCTAATCACATATTTTATTAATGGAATTATTTGATTAAGGAAAATCTATTTAGGAAACCAATTTCCTAAATCATTAAAACTACTTATGGAAATGAAATATTTTAAGATTTGATTTCCCAAATCAAATCATGATTAAATTAGGAAACAAATTTCCAGAATCTAATCAAATATTTTATTTATGGAAAATATCAATTTCCATAAATACTTCCAACTTTCCAAAAGTGGAAGATTTCCATAAATACTTCTAGACTTTCCAAAATTGAAAAATTTCCATAAATACTTCTAAATTTCCAAAATTAGAAAATTTCTAGAAATAACATTATGACTATCGCAAAACCATTTTATGATTATGTCGAAACACAACCTGGGCTCTGATACCACTGTTGGGTTTCCTGCACCGCGGCGTGTGTATGTTCGATCACGTTTCGTAAACATGAACACAGCGGAAGCAATAAAAATAATAAATCTATATTTATTACAACACACACAACACACGCATGCATATTACAACAAGTGTAGACATAACCGTAAATTTAAATTTGCAATAAAAGGAAATTTATCTACGTTATACCTTTCGTATGACGTGTAGCGGGAACGACATCAACCGGAATGATCCTCGCTAGAATCGTCTCTATCCATATCCACGTCGAGTTCCTCGGGATGACTTCGCTAAGCCACGAGCTTCGTCTTCATACGGGTTACTAGCCTCGCATTGAAGACGACGTGATCGAGAGATGATCACGATCCGAATCCAAATTCGGATCCTAATACGAGTTCTCAAAACTCGCTTCTCCGGAGAGGTATTCATCAACGAATTGACGAATCCTTCGTCCTCCACCTCAGAGGATTACCGGAGATCGAATCCCCGGTAGTTTAGCCGCTGTCGGAGCTCAAACCGTCGTCCAAACGACGCTCCGACGAGAGGAGAACAAGCTGTCCAGAAAACTGGACAGCTTTGGTGGAGGTGTAGGCGCCGGCCAAAACAAGGAAGCCAAGTGCTCACCTTTTCACCGAAGCCTAGGAAGATCACCGGAGGGTCGCCGGAGGATCACCGGCTGAAGCTTGGTCGCCGGCAAGGAGCTGGACGCCGGCACAAGGGGCTGGGCGGCCAAGGAGGTTGGGCGGCAACTCCTTCAATGGGGTGGGCGGCAACTCCTTGCTAGGGTTTTTGGATTAGGGCTTAATTATCCCTTAAGCCCTCTTTTATAGAGAACTAATTCTCTTAATGGTTATTGGATCATAACCATTAGGCCCGTTAACCCGCTCCATTAAGATAAGTTAAAATAAACCAAACCATGATGGTTTATTTTAAGTTAAAACGAACCGAACCAACTTTTGGTTCATTCGTTTAAAATAAACCAAACCCTTTGGTTTATTCTCCTCTATTGGATTAGAACCAAACCATTTTAGTTCATCCATTATGTCTTCATAAGACACGGCCCATCCACGCTTCCATTGCGACTGAAACGATTTCATGCTCGCTTTATGTTTGGTCCAACCAAACCTAATTTCTCTCGGTCTGAGAATCCCATTCTCAAGCTCGTTTTAAATCCTTTGGATTACGCTCGTTGTGCATGTGACCAAATAGGTTCTCGGTTTATGTTGGCCGTCTATAATTAACCATTAATTATAGAACGATCATGAGTGGCACCTAGTAGTACATCATGATCCCCAATTAACCGAAAAGATCAACGGTTGATCCAGAACTATTTCTGAAACCCTTCAGCAGCTCGAATGATTCGTGCCCCATTCCCTTCACTCATCTTATACCCACTTGGTTCAGGACATTGTCTATAGTGTCAGTCCCCACTAGGCTGACTACGTCACACCTAGCCCAAGTATCAATTCCTCGTCCTACGGATTCTAGTTACTGCACATGTATCGAAGAGTACCTTACTCTAAAAATGTAATGCTTTGGCCAAAGACTTTAGTAACAATCCAACGATAGGCCATGGGTATACATCTCCTCACAAGGAGTGGTGAATCCTTTATAGGCTATTCAAACACCTTCGATCACTTCGACTTATACCCAATCATCCCGGGTCCACATCTCCTCGGAGATGCTTGCTTAAGATGTCAAAGCATAAGTCTTCATGATCAAGATGACTTGAATACCGCAAGTCAAAGGAACATCGCACTTAAGCTACAGTAAGAACTTCATTGACATATCTATATATGCAGAGAACCATATGAAGTCTTACGGCTGGTCACTCCAATGAACTAGTTACCATAACTAGCATCCACGATTAACTCCGGACATCACTATGTCTCTAGCCAGTGAGAATCAGCTGCTTGGATACACCAAGGAGTATACCTCGTGCTAGTCTCCACAGAATTGATGGTGTCCAAATCCATCAATTCATCGACTAGGGATAATTCCGATACATCACAATTACACATGTAGAGATACTCACTAGTTGTGATCCAATCACAAATTCTCTCATGCTGTGAATCGTATTGTGGACATTCAGTAAATGAGTTTAAGATCCAATCAAATACATAAAACATTTATACTCAAATAGTGAATCTTCATTTATCATATAAATGGTTCATACATAAGGCGATTGCCTTAGGACATCTCTCATATATTACTAACATGTTCTAGATTTACACTTGTTAGCTTTTATCTTTCACTTACACTTGACGAATATTTTGAAAGGGAAAATCTATTACATACATAGTTATGATTCATCCTAGTAGTTTAGTACTTTGGAATCCATAGGTTACTCTAGATTTAGCATTTTAGTTATTGGAGATGCTCGGATTGTGTAAGCTCATTTGTAAAAATCAAAATACCAGTGAACTAGAGAGGAACAAAGATCCTTGAATATATATATATATATATAGAAAAAAAAAGAGAGAGAAAAAGAGAGTTAAAAACAGTGGTCGTGGGTGGAAATAGTTAGGTGCCCCTTTGAGACCGAGTTAGATTACTGGGGAAACACCTATCAATTTCTCTCAATACCGAGCATGTCTTTGAGACTTTATGCTAATTCTAGGGAATGACCCTCGCTTAGGGTAGGTAAGTGCCTAAAAGTCGGAGACCTTAGGAAAGTTATAAGATGACGACTTAACTCATTGTGGAACAAGTATCCCTTAAAAAAATATAATTCTCTCAGCACATGCATGAAAAGCTAACTTAGTGAACTTTTAGAACATATCTATTTGCTTTGATTGAAAATACCACTTGATAATTTAGTTAACATGCTAGGTATGGGAACAATGTTTTTAAATTTCATGGCACTGAGGTTTGCTTGAGGACAAGCAAAGATCTAAGTCTGGGGGAATTGATATGAACAAAACATATAGGATTTTAGGAGTAGTTTTAGCACACGTCTCATTGTATTTTGTACTTATTTCATGCATCTTTTTCCATGTTCTACATTCATTTCCTATTTTCTAGTTCAGAGATCTGCTCTTGCTATTTTTGTGTGTAGGATGACATTTTGGAGGTAAAACGACATACTTTTGGAGCCAGAGGAAGGCAAGCTTGCTCTGGGCATGTTTCTCACAAAACACGGGCATGCTCGGGAGCAAAAGAAGGCATACACCGGATAATACAGAGGCGGACATGACTTGGCCGTGTGAATCTCACACGATCGTATCCAACCCTCAGAGACAGAAGTTCTAGCACCCCACACGATCGACCGTGTGGATTCCACACGACCGTGTGGCACTGGGCAGATTTGACGTGATTAGGGCCTTCGTGGGATTTATGAAGAGTCAGCTTCACATCTATAAATAGGAAACCACGCCCAATCCTTAGGGAGGAGGCTTGACAGCTAAGACGTTAAGAAGGTGCCCTAAAAATCACCGAAGACTCACAACGAGGAGGAATGAAGCCGCTAGAAGATCCCTCTTGATGCTCCGACACCAAGGAGAACAACCAAGACACGTAAATTGGATATGACATAAAGTAATCTCCTTATTTTCTCATTCTACATGCATTGTAATTACTTTTCTTAAGATGTCTTGTGTTTATTCATATTTGTCTATGGAGTAGATACTTCGATTCTAGGATTAGGGAGTAACTTGTGTATGTGGACATGCTAGATCAAATAGTCATCTCTTTTGATTCTATTTTCAATTGTGTGTTTTTGAGTTTGATGAGGATTACATCTTGTTTCTATTTATACTACACATAGGCGATACAAAGGGTGACAACCTTCGTATCAAAAATCTAGGAGAACCAGGGATAGGCCTTGCGGTCATCCTACCTCCCGTAATTGTAGAAGATGGAATATGATAGAGTAGGATATGAAATACGATCCGCCTCTTCGTAGGGATTATTAGGACATCCTCATACCCCCATTAACCTATCTTAGAAGAAGGCCCAAAGTAGTAGAGATTAACTTTAGAAGGGTTGAGAGACCTTTGTGACAGAGGGCTCCCAACGGTATCAACCCCCTGAGCTCTGACGATCCGAAAGGGAAATTTGGTTAGGAATAGGTAGTTCCCGGTATAAGCAGAAGTTCATTTGGCAAATGCATAATGATCCTCTCACAAGATAATAAATAGAGGTCTCAAAAGCATCTAATTGATAGCATGTCCCACGACGAACAAGTGAAATCGAAGTCCTAAAATCCTTTAGAGAACTTCGAACCAACCTTCTCTTCCTCCGAGTGACACCATACTTGAGTTAGGACTACCGTCAACCTCGCAACCACAACTCTTAGGATTATAACTCCAAACAATAACATCCACTGGACAAATGATATTCGAATCTCAGTCTCTGTGGGATCGATAATCTTTTATTACTTGACGACATCCGTGCACTTGCGGGCGTTGAGCGTGAGCACGCGCTTCGAGTCCTCAATGACCCTCGTCGACGATTTGAGGTCGCTCATGCGTGCATCATTCACAGCCTACCGGCTGCTAATCCAAGGCCCGTGATCCAAGATCGTCATTGAAGGGCAATTCACTAAAAAGATCTCTTCCTCGTTGGAGGTAAGATATGTGATGCTTACAAAGAATATGAAGACGGTAACAAGTCTACTGCTCCACTAATTAAAGTACAAAGCAAAATAAATAAATAATTATACCAAAAAAAAGATGATGATGACAAGGCTTGGTCAGAGTGATGTCGTAGAGTGTCGGAGTATATTTTGAGAACTTAAGCACTTGTGTAATTATTAACCTTTAGGGTTGAGTTCCTCCTTTTATAGTCTTTCTATATTCATAAATTTCCTTGATTTTGTCTAGATACATGATAAGGATAGATCCCTATCCCTTCCAATCTCGAACTCTTATCAATGAAGTGGCAAGAGGGTGAACTTTGACTCAATCTTAAGGTTGATTCGTCGACATCAGTCGACTAGGTTCATCATCAGTTGACTGGCCCAGTCGACTATGTTAAGTTGTCGACTCGACTGGATCATAATCTCAGTGCTAGTCGACTACTGCAAGGTGCTTGGTAAATATACTTGATGCTCATCCAATTTTTTAGCTACACTACAATATTAACATAATATATTCAAGTATATTAATAGTGCCAGTCCTTTGACTGTCCGATCTCAACTTCAGCATTCCTCCAAAAGCCTTGGTTGGATCGACGCCTACGGTTATCCCCGTAAAAAGGATGCATCCTTACCACCACTCCCATTGTATCTGACATAAGTATTATACGTATGAAGTTTTATTATTTTTCAAATTACATATAATTACTTATGAATTAACAAAACTCACTTCTGATTTCTGAATTTCTGCATATGAAGAAACCAGTCGACTGGCATTGAGGTCAGTCGACTGGTTGTTGACCGAGTCAAATGCCAAGTCTGATTTCGAGTAAACAAAATTTGTTTAGCCCAATTTCAACTACTTTAGGCTACCCTAACATTTTCTAACCCTAGGATATGCTTTGAAAAGCATTGGAAGGGTGAAAATCCATTGGATATGGATTATGAGGGTTGTTTAGGGTGAGAATCAAATTTTAAGGTGTGTGAAAGTTCAAGTTTGAACTTTTGCCCTTAATCTTGATTGTTTAGAGTTCTTATTGGCTTAGGGTCTCTCCAAGGATATTGTTGGTGCAATGGTCATGGGGGAGTAAGCCTTTAGGGGAGGTTATCCATCAAGGGATGATGGATATGTTTTTTCTCAAAAGGAGAAATTTGGAGAAGTAAGGATTGCCTCTCATTTAGTGATATGTGATTTATCACTAGAAAGAGTGAAGACATCAAAAATAATTTTAGACCAAGGGGGAGAATGTAAGATCTCATTTGGATATGAGACATTGATACCCTTGGGGAGAGCCTTTTTTATGTGTGTCAAAAAGGGGGAGAATTGATGAGAATTGATGGCTTAAGTTAGGAAGCCTAACTCAAAGGTTTTCTCAAACATAAAAAATGGGGAGATTGTTGGTGCAATTGGCCTAGGTCACGATTGACCAGACTCGAGCAGTATTTTGATATTCAACAAAACATATGACAATGTGATTGTCATGGAAAGTCCAAGCATGGGCCTTGGAAATGGTAAAGTCCAAGTCTTGAGTACTTGGCATGGAAAGTCCAAGCATGGGCCTTGACAATGGTAAAAGTCCAAGTCTTGAGTACTTTGCATGGAAAGTCCAAGCGTGGGTCTTGGCAGTATAAGTCCAATGTTTGGTAGCGTAAAGTTCAAGCATGGAGTCTTGGCGGTGTAGGTCCAAATGGATCGGCATTTGGGAAGTCTAAGGGTGTGATATTAGCGGCGTAAAGTCCAAGCAGTAGTATTGGCGACATAAGTCCAATGTTTGGCAGCATAAACTCCAAGCGTGTGTCTTGGAAGAGTAAGTCCAAATGTACCTTGGCAATGTTGACCTGATTAGCATGACAATAGCAGATGGAAGCACCTAAAGCCTAGCGTATGGATGAACAAGTCATGGATGACTTGGAGGGATCCAATAGACGAGATTAGGTATAGGCTAAGAGTGGTCTATCAAGTATGAGAGAATCATAATTGGGTTAAACCTCATGTTTGAGGTTTATCAGTCAACTGGGGTTATGGACCAGTCGACTGGTCAAGTGTTTTGACACTTGGTAGATTAGTCGACTCTGAGCAGTCGACTGGTCAGTAGTCGACTGGAGCTCGACTTCGATTGTGTGCCACTGGCAATCGACTGCCATCTTTGGGCAGTCGACTAGTCTTGAGCAGTACATTACCATGGGAGGGTAGTCGACTGCTATTTGTTTAAACGAACACAGAAAATTCCATAATCGACTAATCTATCGACTACTGGAGCAGCAGTCGACTGATAGGGTTCGGCAGTCGACTGCTATGTATCTGTTGGAGTTTTTCCAGTGTGGATATAACCATTGTGAGACAACGACATGAAGGCCAATCGACTGCTGGGTATGAACAGTCAATTGGAAGGCAAAAATCACCCTGAGTTGCAGCTTTATAAGGAGCACGAAGAGGAGGATTTTGGCCATGGTTCTTGGGGTGATTTGAAGAGAAATAGTTGGTGCTTTCCAGTCCATCAAAGCCAATCCAAAGCAAGCAATTAAAAGTTCCTTGTATAAAGTTTTCTTTACTTGTATTTGTATATTGCTTAGTATACTTATTGTATTTTCTTTATTACTATTGTAATAACTTGTACGAGGTTTCTCCACCTCCGGTGTGTCACCGAGAAGGAGTTTATTAGTCGTGGTGTGCATCACTAGAGCTCATTTGAGCTCGACCTGTGGAGTAGGAACCCTAGGTTTCGAACCACATTATATCGTTGTGTATTTGTGTTGTACTTGTATGTTGTAATCATCTTTATTTGTATTTGTATTCCGCTGCGCTAACGACAATTGTAGACAAGCAACATGACAAACACGATCGAATTCCAAGCGATGACGCAAAACTGCTATTCACCCCCCCTCTAGCGCGTCATCAATGTTATTACATTTATTGGTTAAGTTTATTGTTGTTTTAGGTTTAGGAGGATTATTATCTTCTCTAAATGCTACATTAATAGTGTCTTCGACTTTTAATATATTTGTATTATATACCTTATAGGCTCTACTAGTAGTTGAATAACCTAAAAATATTCCATCTACTGATTTTGAGGTAAATTTTCCTAAAAAGTATTTGGTATTTAATATATGTACTTTACATCCAAAAATACAAAAATATTTATTATTTGGTATTTTGTTGTAATATAATTCATAAGGAGTTTTATTATGATGCTTAGTTACTAATATTCTATTTTGGACTTAACTAGCGGTATTTATTGCCTCAACCCAAAACCTATCGTTTAATTTATACTCATTTAACATTGTCCTAGCGGCTTCCTGTAGGATTCTATTTTTCCTTTCAACTACCCCATTTTATTGATGAGTTCTCAGATAGGAGAACTCATGGTAATACCCATTTTATATACAAAATTCATTAAACCTATGATTTTCAAATTCCCCTCCGTGATCGCTTCCAATTCTTTTAATTTTCAAATTCTTTTAATTTTAATAAATTGATCAATTGTTTCACTTTTATGTTTTAAAAAACAAACCCAAGTGAACCTAGAGTAGTCATCTACTAGAAATGACTTGGATCTTCTCCCAACATGAGAACGGAGAATGATAATCTTAAGATCAATTTTTTTGTTTATGTAAAATAGGGGGGGTTGGATTTAGAATGTTAAACCTAAAAGTAGGTAAGTAAATTTATAAGATACAACTATGAATGCTAACCTACGATTGCAATAGAGTTAAAGGAAACATAAAGTAAAGTATTAGAACAAAATAGACACAGTAGGAAATTAAACAAATAACTTAAGTGCATTAATTAAAGTAACACAAATGTAAGGGACATTATAACAACCACATTTCAAACACAAATAAAGCTAAGCTACAATGAGCCCTAAAGATAAAGTAAATGATATATCTCCCTCTGATCAAATAAATAGTGGATGCAAATGAGGAACTTAACAGTGAAATCCAGTGGAGAACTCGATCAAGCCTCTAGGGGTAGAATGTTGACTATGGGATAGTTCAAGATTCATAATATGAGAACTTGATAGAAGATCCGAGCTCTCCTGGATCCGTTCAAAATCAAGGAAGTGTCATCAAAATCAAAGCAGGCTTGTGGAATGGTGGAAGTTGTCGGAGTTTCCTCAGTGCAGCGGATCTCTCCCCTCGAATTCGAGAGAGAATGATAGAAGATCCTATCTCTCTTGAATCTGTTTGAGCTCAAGGGGCATCATCAACAGTGGAGTGGACTCTCCCCTCGAATCTCAGAGTGAGAGATGGAAGAAGATGGAGATGGAGGCAGCTAGGGTTGAAGGAGGAAGAATGAGGCTTTCCCTTGGCTTAAACCCAACTTTTTTCCTTTTATATCTGACCCTTGAACAAACCCAAATCATGAGCTAAAGCTCAACTTATATCCCACATAGTACTTGGCATAGTCATGTCCATGGACACAATCTAGTCATGCCATGCTCTGGCAAGCTCTAGCACGATCATGCCAAAGGGCACAACCTGGTCGTGCTAGGCTCTATTTGCTTCGAACTCGAGTTGATCAAATGGGATAGTAAGGGACACTGTTTGATCGTGTCCTAGGGGAATGGTTAGGCTCTAAAATCCTCAATTTTCTCCTTAAATATCCTACAAAATAAATGTTCGGAGTATTGAGAATATAATCAAAGTCCCATATTGGTATGATATGGAAAAGATCATGTACTTATAAGATGAAAAAAATATCTCCATTGGTATGAGACCTTTTGAGTATAGCCCAAAAATAAAATCATGAGGGCTTAAGTCCAAAGTAGACAACATCATACCATTGTGGAGATATATAAATCTTATAGGCACTGACAATTGATATCATAGTCATGATCCATATTAAGCCTTGCACTCGAATGAAGGAAGTGGGACTTTATGTCCAGATCAAGAGAACTAGACACTAGGCAGGAAGTCCAGTGGGATCAGAAGGACCGAACAATTGGTAGGAAGTCTAGTTAGGTCAGAAGGATCGGACAACTGGCAGGAAGTCCAGCTGGGTCAAGAAGACCAGATAGTTGGCAGAAAGACCTAGTGGGTTGAGGATTGAACATCAAGCAGAGGAAGTTCTTTGAGGTTGGATAGGTTTGAGGGGGGACCCAATGTGGTCCTTCGTTTGGAGAGAGGGGGGATTGTTGAGAGTATTAGGAATAATCAAAGTTCCACATTAGTACGACATGGAAAAGATCATGTACTTATAAGATGAAAAAATATTGTCATTGCTATGAGGCCTTTTTGGGTAAAGTCCAAAAATTAAACCATGAAGGTTTAGACTTATAGGCATTGACAATAAAGTATACATAAATTTTGTGTTAAAGCCACTAAATTAGAATATATTTGCATTAAAGCACTAGGATAATCCAATCCTCGTAAAACATGATAAATAATATTAATTAACCATATGAGTGGATTAAAACTTCAAGGAATGAATCAAAATAACCTGTCAAAATATGAGTTATCACATATGCAAGATAGAGCAGAATTCTAAGAGGTGACATTGAGGCAAATACCTAGGGAAGAGAACCAAGTGGCGAATGATTTAGAAAAAATGGCTAGAAATATTATCCAATGGGAGATAGAAGACCCTATAACACAAGTACATTTAGTGGCCTATATAGAAGAATTATCAACAAAACAAGGAACGTACTTGTCGAGGATGATTGAAGGTGAGGTTTGATACTCTTTCTACAACTGGTAGTTGCCAAAGGACAGAAATCAAGCACAGAAGACAAGAAGAAGAGCAATAATGTTTATACTGATGAAGGACATGTTATACAAGCAAGCCTTTGGAAGACCACTATTGTAATACTTGGGGAAGGAAAAGACAAAAGATGTTTAAAAGGAAGTTCATGAGGATATAATGGTAGTCACTTGGGAGGCAAGACTTTAGCAAGGAAAATATTATTGATCGGATATTATTGGCTAACATTGGAAAATGACTCCACTCGATGGGTAACTACCTGTGTTAGTTGTCAAAAATATTCAAATCATGCCCTTTTGATTAATGGGGAATTGATATTATAGGAACTTTTCCCCTAGGGTTAGTCTAAAAGAAGTTTTTGTTGATAGTAATGAAGTATTTTTCAAAGTGAGTGGAAGTAAAGCCCTTGGCACAAATTACAGAGGAAACTATCATAAAATTTCTTTGGAAAAATATTCCTTGTCGATTTGGTATACTCTATAAATTAATAACAAACTATGGACAATAGTTTCAAGGAAAATGAATTAGAGAATGGTGTCAAAAATTCAAGATACAACAAGTCTTCACTTTAGTATCTTACCCCCATAGCAATAAGCAAGTGGAACTGGCAAACAAGGAGATAGTTAGGGGTCTTCTGATCAAATTGGATCATATGAAGGGAAGCTAGGATGATGAGGTACCTAGTACACTATGGGTGTATAGAACAAAACTTCGAGAGGCCATAAGAGAAACACATTTCAACTTGGTGTATGACACAAAAGTAGTAGTTGTTAGTATTAGCCATAAGTGTCAATTATGAGATGATTAGTAAGGAAACTTTTGTATCATATTTCATAATAAAGGCAAGTTTATGATTATGTATTTACTTCATTGATGTATCATTTGAATAAATATAATACTATCCTAGGGTAGTTGGTTCTAGTCTACGACATATCAAGTTGGTGACTTGATAGTGGAATACTGTAGATATATATAGAACACTACTCGTAACTGTTCCTAGTCAAGTATTAATATGCAAGGATAATATTAATACATTGAGACTAGCATGTGTAGGGGATCGATCGACCGGCTAGAGGGGGGTGAATAGCCCTTTGTCGTTGGATCGTGGAATTTGCTCGTCTACACAATTGTTAGCTCAAGCGGAATACTAATAAAGACAAGAAAATGAACAAAGAATAATACAAACAATGCTAACAAGATAGTATAACGTGGTTCACGGCTACGCCGCTAATCCACGGTCCCCGATTCGTCCTCGGTGAATCACTCCGCCAAAACCAATCCACTATTGGTCTCTCCTTTGCACCAAGCTAGGTGGAGGTAACCTTTACAAATCAAGATCACTCTTCTTACAATAGAAATGAAGTAAAAGCAAGTAAGAAGAGTTTAAAGCTTGTGGGGCACTTGGATGATCACTTAAAGCATAAGCATTGGCCTCTCAAAGCCCCACACCCTCTCTTTTTATAGAGAGGAAGCTTTTCTTCCCTTTGGCCGCCACCAGTCGACTGCTGCCCTTGGCAGTCAACTGCCACCACTCCAACAGCCTCCGAACACATCGGATCTCGACCGTTATAGTCCAACGGAACACTTGGCAGTCGACTGATGGATCCCATCAGTCGACTGCTGCCTCCGTAGTCGACTGCCCAGTCGGTTACGAGCGGTTCTGTGCCTGCGATATCCTCTAGCAGTCGACTGTCATTCCATGGCAGTCGACTACTGGACATAAACCCATCAGTCGGATACCAGTCTAACTCATTCGACTCAGAGCAGTCGACTGCCATTCCATGGCAGTCGACTGATGTCGGGAAAACTCTTCCAACACTTAGCCATTCGGCCAAGTTCACCTAATGGGCTACTTACAATTCACTCATTCTCTCATCTCACTCGAAGTCCCTCGCCGAAACTCTCTTCGTTCGTGGCCACGTCCCTCGGCAGCATCAGGCGCACGACTCTGCAATGCTCCTTCGCATCTCTTGACTCTGAAGTCTGCTTCCTTGGCTTCGCTTAAAGTCATCTCGTCCGGCGGTCCCTCGGCGGCATCAAGCGCACGACTCTGCAATGCTCCTTCTCCGACTCAAGCACGAGGTAGTGAGTGGTGAACCCGCCAAGACTCCATGTGCGAATTACTAAGTCCTGCAAGACTCCAACGCACATATCAAACCATAATAATACCCTAACTCAAACCCTTTGCCACACACATCAAAACCTTATCATGGCAAGAGATTGCCCTAACAATCTCCCCCCTTTTTGATGTGTGGCAATCCGTTTAAGTTAGGTAAAATCATTTGATAAAACATTAAGAAAGGAAAGCATGTAAATAAACATGATTAGTAACTCTCCCCCTTAATACATGAAACTCCCCCTAAATATGTTCCCCCTTACTTAAACATATAGTTTTCTCCCCCCTTGACACCATCAAAAAGATTAAAAACAAGTTTATATATCATGGCATCAAGGCTAGAGAGAAACATAACCAAAAAACATGCCTTAAAAGCATGTATTAGAAATTGTTGGGCTGTTTTTCAGGTGAAGCGATCATTGCTATCGATATGGCGATCGTGCACAATGAATTCTGAAATTCTGATTTTCTGGATGAATTTCAGAAATGCATTATAAATTCCAAAAAATTCTAAAAATAGTGAAATTTGGGGAACACATTTCTTTTAAGTATATCTATCAATAAAAAATAATTTTTCATGAAAAATCATTATATTTTCTGAGATTTGCTAAAAATCCAAAAGCTTTTAAAAACCACTAGTTTTTGAGCATGTTCGTATCCATTTTAACACCTAGTCTTGCTTTGGATTGTTTCAAAACATGAACATATGGATTTTAAAGTAAGAAATTATTTTGAAAACATATGAAATATCCAACCATGATCTTTGGGCAATATGTCTGTGAATTAAACATAAGCCTTCCCCATGATTGGTCTATTATTGCTATTTTGATACTTTAAATGACCATCTAAATGCCATAGTCACTAGTGGACATTTGTATCATCCTAACATCTCACTCATGCTAAGTTTTCAAGCAAGGTAGCCTATTGTGAGTGTGAGATGTATCCTAAAGGTATTTGTATATACTTAACCATTGTATTCATGCAATTCTATTAAGGTTAAGTATCATCCTATCAATCCTCATGATCATAAAGACATATATGAACTAATTTCACATTATGATCATGAAACAAATGTATTCATCAAATTGTTATCATGCATTAGGTATTTCATAATGGTAATAAGCAAATATCACCTAAAGCATGATTTATACCCTTAAAGCCCATGACTATGTACCAAATATCAAAATCATAAATCATGATTTCAAACATACATAGCAATTTCATTAACTATCATGATTTAAGCATTATTATCTATTTATAGGCACATTATCATCACCTAACACTATTTTAAAAATGTTGTCCCGCCATCCTAAGTCAACCAAAATATGATATAGGTCAAGTCCATATGGTTGACTATCTTAGGGTTTTTCTAACCCTTGAGGATGGATTTTGGAACCCAATACAAATTATTGCCTATGGGGTTCACTAGAAATTCCTTAGGAATCCATTTTCTAGATATTACCTTCTTCTTATTGTTGGGTTTCCGGCACCACGGCGTGTGTGTGTTCGATCACGTTTCGTAAACATGAACACAGCGGAAGCAATAAAAATAATAAATCTACATTTATTACAACACACACAACATACGCATGCATATTACAACAAGTGTAGACATAACCGTAAATTTAAATTTGCAATAAAAGGAAATTTATCTACGTTATACCTTTCGTATGACGTGTAGCAGGAACGGCATCAACCGGAACGATCCTCGCTAGAATCGTCTCTATCCGTATCCATGCCGAGTTCCTCGGGATGACTTCGCTAAGCCACGAGCTTCGTCTTCGTATGGGTTACTAGCCTCGTGTTGAAGACGACGTGATCGAGAGATGATCACGATCCGAATCCAAATTCGGATCCTAATATGAGTTCTCAAAACTCGCTTCTCCAGAGAGGTATTCGTCAACCAATTGATGAATCCTTCGTCCTCCACCTCAGAGGATTACCGGAGATCGAATCCCCGGTAAGTTAGCCGCTGTCGGAGCTCTAACCGTCGTCCAAACGACGCTCCGACGAGAGGAGAACAAGCTGTCCAGAAAACTGGACAGCTTTGGTGGAGGTGATAAGCACCGGCCAACCAAGGGAGATAGAGCTCACCTTGATGCCAAACTTGAAGGAGATCACCGGAGCACTAACCAGCAGCAGCTCGATGCCGGCGAGGGGGAAGGAAGCAGCCTTCTGGATGCCGGTTGGAGGAGCAATGGGCGGCGGTTTAGGGTTGGCGCCGAGAGCTCCCTCAATGGAGTGGGTGGCAACCTTAGGGCAAGGAGTTTTTTTGGATTAGGGCTTAATTATCCCTTAAGCCCTCTTTTATAGAGAACTAATTCTCTTAATGGTTATTGATCATAACCATTAGGCCCATTAACCCGCTCCATTAAGATAAGTTAAAATAAACCAAACCATGATGGTTTATTTTAAGTTAAAACGAACCGAACCAACTTTTGGTTCATTCGTTTAAAATAAACCAAACCCTTTGGTTTATTCTCCTCTATTGGATTAGAACCAAACCATTTTGGTTCATCCATTATGTCTTCATAAGACACGGCCCATCCACGCTTCCATTGCGACTGAAACGATTTCATGCTCGCTTCATGTTTGGTCCAACCAAACCTTGTTTCTCTCGGTCTGAGAATCCCATTCTCAAGCTCGTTTTAAATCCTTTGGATTACGCTCGTTGTGCGTGTGACCAAATAGGTTCTCGGTTTATGTTGGTCGTCTATAATTAACCATTAATTATAGAACGATCATGAGTGGCACCTAGTAGTACATCATGATCCCCAATTAACCGAAAAGATCAACGGTTGATCCAGAACTATTTCTGAAACCCTTCAGCAGCTCGAAAGATTCGTGTCCCATTCCCTTCACTCATCTTATACCCACTTGGTTCAGGACATGGTCTATAGTGTCAGTCCCCACTAGGCTGACTACGTCACACCTAGCCCAAGTATCAATTCCTCGTCGTACGGATTCTAGTTACTCCACATGTATCGAAGAGTACCTTACTCTATACATGTAATGCTTTGGCAAAGACTTTAGTAACAATCCGACGAGAGGCCATGGGTATACATCTCCTCGCAAGGAGTGGTGAATCCTTTATAGGCTATTCAAACACCTTCGATCATTTCAACTTATACCCAATCATCCCGGGTCCACATCTCCTTAGAGATGTTTGCTTAAGATGTCAAAGCATAAGTCTCCATGATCAAGATGACTTGAATACCGCAAGTCAAAGGAACATCGCACTTAAGCCACAGTAAGAACTTCATTGACATATCTATATATGCAGAGAACCATATGAAGTCTTACGGCTGGTCACTCCAATGAACTAGTTACCATAACTAGCATCCACGATTAACTCCGGACATCACAATGTCTCCAGCCAGTGAGAATCAGCTGCTTGGGTACACCAAGGAGTATACCTCGTGCTAGTCTCGACAGAATTGATGGTTTCCAAATCCATCAATTCATCGACTAGGGATAATTCCGATACATCACAATTACACATGTAGAGATACTCACAAGTTGTGATCCAATCACAAATTCTCTCATGTTGTGAATCGTATCGTGGACATTCAGTAAATGAGTTTAAGATCCAATCAAATACATGAAGACATGTATACTCAAATAGTGAATCTTCATTTATCATATAAATGGTTCATACATAAGGCGATTGCCTTAGGACATCTCTCATATATTACTAACATACTCCCACTTGGCCTAATGCCAATCGCTACGGTATCCAATACCATAAGCTCTAACATGACCCTCAAACTTATTTTGAGGTAATGCTTTAGTCAAAGGATCCGCTAAGTTCCTTTCAGTGGGAATTTTCTCGATTTGTATTTCGTCCCTACTGATGATCTCTCTGATAAGATGATAGCGGCGAAGCACATGTTTGGATCATTGATGAGACCACATCAAGTTCAGAGATGAACTTCTTGATCCAAACTGCTTCCTTTGCTGCTTCCAAAGCTGCAATTTATTCTGCCTTAGTGGCAGAATCTGCTATAGCGTCAAGCTTGGAACCTTTCCAACTTATTGCGCCTCCATTCTAGGTGAATACATACCTAGACTGAGACATGGAATCATCCTTGTCTGTCTGGAGCTGGCATCCGTATACCCACGTATCACCATGTACCCTTCTCCATATATTAGGAACACATCCTTAGTTCTTCTCAAGTACTTAAGGATCGTCTTAACAGCCACCCAATAATCCATTCCTGGATCAGACTGGTATCTGCTCGTGACACTCAGAGCATACGATACATCGGGCCTCGTACATAACATAGCATACATGATAGATCCTATTGCGGATGCATAGGGAATCTTACTCATGCAAATCCTCTCGTCTTTTGTGCGCGGACACATAGACTTCGAAAGGTGTATCCCATGCCTGATGGGTAGGAAACCTTTCTTGGATTCCGACATGCTAAACCTCTTTAGCACTCGGTCTATATATGTAGACTACAAAAAACCAAGCAACCGTTTCGATCTATCTCTATAGATCTTAATCCCGAGGATGTAGGTTGCTTCTCCCAGGTCTTTCATGGAGAATGTCTTGGATAATCAAACCTTAACTGACTGTAAGACTGAAACATCATTTCGTATAAGTAATATGTCATCGACATATAATACTAGGAACACGATTGCACTCCCACTAACCTTCTTGTACACACAAGGTTCGTCTGGATTTTGTGAGAAATCAAACTTTTTGATTCTCTCATCAAAACGGATATTCCAGCTCCTAGATGCTTGCTTCAATCCATAAATGGATCGTCGCAATTTGCATACCTTGGTTTTATCAACCGATGTGAAACCCTCAGGCTGTATCATATACACGTCCTCGAGCAGGTTTCCATTAAGGAAAGCTATTTTCACATCCATCTGCCATATCTCATAATCATAATGAGCCGCTATGGCCAGGAGCATCCGAATGGATTTAAGCATTGCTACAGGCGAATAGGTTTCGTCATAATCAACACCTTGCTTTTGACGATATCCTTTCGCCACCAATCTAGCCTTATAGGTAATCACATTACCATCCATGTCGGTTTTCTTCTTGAAAACCCACTTGCACCCTAGAGGCTTTATGCCTTCAAGTGGGTCAACCAAGTTCCAAACTTGGTTTTCATACATGGAATCCATTTCCGACTTCATGGCACCAAGCCACTTATCCCTTTCTGAACTTGTCAGCACTTCTTCATAACTGGTAGGCTCCTCATCATCAATGAGTAACACGTCATTCGATTCACTTACGAGAAATCCATATCTCTCAGGAATATTGCGTGTTCTACCAGATCTACGAAGATGTGGTGTTACAATAGGTCCAGCCGATTGCTCATCACTATGAGTTGTCGGCTGTTGTGCTTCACCAGGTATCTCATTAATGTCTATTTGAGTCTCTCGAGCCTCCTCAAGCTCGACGACACTCCCACTATTTTCTTGCAACAGAAACTCTTTCTCTAGAAACACAGCAGGCCTTGAAACAAACACCTTTTGTTCCACAGGATGATAGAATTGGTAACCCCTTGTTTCCTTAGGGTATCCAACAAATAGACATTTATCAGACTTAGCATCCAATTTGTCTGATACTGTCCGCTTCACATAAGCAGGACAACCCCATATCTTCAAGTAAGATACATGAGGTTTCTTACTATTCCATATCTCATATGGAGTAGTTGAGACTACCTTGGTAGGCATTCTGTTTAACAAGTAAACAGCTGTCTGAAGTGCATAGCCCCAAAAGGACTTGGGAAGAGTCGCATGATTCATCATTGACCTGACCATGTCCAACAAGGTCCGGTTACACCTCTCAGATACACCTTTATGCTGTGGTGTATATGGCGGAGTCCATTGAGACAATATACCATTGTCTCTTAGATAAACAAGAAACTCTTGACTTAAGTATTCACCTCCTCGATCCGATCGAAGTATTTTAATACTCTTATCATGTTGTTTCTCTACTTCATTTTTGAATTCTTTGAACCTTTCAAAGGCTTCAGACTTGTGTTTCATCAAGAACACATACCCAAACCGTGAGTGATCATCGGTGAAGGTAATGAAGTAGCTATAGCCTCCTAATGCTTGAGTTGACATAGGTCCCCATACATCAGTATGTATTAGTCCTAGTAACTCTCCCACTCATTCACCTTTTCCAATAAAAGGTAACTTAGTCATCTTGCCTTTTAAGCATGATTCGCATGTATCGTATGAATCCAATTCAAACGATTCCAGAATTCCACATCGGTGTAATTCAGACATGCATTTCTTGCTTACTTGGCCAAGACGACAATGCCACATATAGGAGTCTATTTGATTATCCTTTCGAGCACACTTGTTGCTCGCTTCAATATTGCAAATGTCACTGGATATGTCCAACGTATAAACATCATTGCTTAAAGTTCCAGTCCCATAAAGAACTCCATTTAAAGTTATGTAACAACAATTGTTACTAAAAGTCAAATGGTACCCATTTCTATTTAAACAAGAAATAGAAATGATGTTCTTTATCAACGAAGAAACATAAAAGCAATTGTCCAGTTCTAAGACAAGTCCTGCAGGGAGTTTCAACAAATACGTTCCTATGGCGAGTGCAGCAACCTTTGCTCCATTCCCAACACGTAAATTTGACTCTCCCTTGACGAGTCTTCTTCTATTCCTTAGCCCATGTATGTCATTACATATATGTGAGCCACACCCAGTATCCAATACCCAAGTGTCTGAGGAAATAGAATGACAATCAATAATGAAGATATATGAAAAGGATGGAGCATCTTATGCCTTATTCTTCTTCATGGACTCATGATAAATCTTGCAATTTCTTCTCCAATGGCCCTACTTGCCATAATGATGGTAAGTGCCCTTTTGAGCTGGTTTTGCCTTTTTAGCCTTTTTCTTCTTCCCCTTCTGTTGTTCCTTTGACTCCCTCTTAGAACCTTTCTTCGAGGAATCAACTAACAACACCGTCCCCTGCTCATGCTTCTCAGAAGGTTCCACAATCTTCAGCATGTTAAGCAGTACCACAGATGAACCTTCTTGCATCTCAGAGGTGAAGAGGAGCTTGGAGACTTCGAACCTTTCGAATCTCACTTGCTTATCAAACAACTCATAAAGATGAAGGACTACGATATGAGCGTCCATATGCTCATGCTGCTTTCGTAGCTTGGGTTCCATCGTGGCTAGCATGAAGCAACTCACCATTTCAGAATCATTCACATGTTTCTTATAGGCCAACAATTGGTCCAGAGTTGCATTGTCACTAGGATGGGCGGGAAGAGACGCTTCGAGGACATTCACAAGCTTTTCCACCTTGAGAACAATTCTCAAGTTTCTAAGCCAATCCAAGAAGTTCAGCCCAGTCAATTTATTCGAATCCAAAATGGAACGCAAATTCAAAGACATCATGATCATTCTTAGAAATACAAAACAAGCATATATGAGAAAGATGATTTTAAAATGCATCAACAAACATTTATAAATCCCATTAATTTTTCAAATTTTTAAAAAAACCCCAAAATCACTTCGGGATATTGTAGGTCCATCTCTGAATGGGCTGATATCCATCATAGTTATGAACAACCTTGGAGAGAGTCCAACAAGCCATTCATAACTACGACGGTAGGTATCAACTATACCGACTGTATATCACGTATATGCAACTATCACAATGTGCTATCAACTAATTGAATGTTCACACATACATCGGGTTGTTAACACATTAACAAGTATGCATCATATGCATAGCACCCAACTTCACCTCCCTTTACATCGATCTTGGAGAGAGTCCAACAAGCCGATGCTCCAGGTTAAAGCCAACCCATTAATCGAGAAATAGTTTTAATATGGTTAGAGCGCATTCAACCAATTAGCCCAGCTTGGAGAGAGTCCAACAACCAAAGCTAACGATTGACCTCGACTCTTACCATATTAGTATTAAACTATTCCATGGTTTGAACATGTTGAGTTCGAGCGGGCTTGGAGAGAGTCCAACAACCCAAACAAGAAACGGAACTCTGGTTCTAACCATATTAATGGAAGGTGTAGGCTTTAATATTGTTTAAGGGTTTTATGTCTCATCCTCTTTGCATGCAAATAACTATTATCTACATGGCATGACATACATGGCATACATCTACATGTCACGACACGCATGGCATAATGTTATGCATCTAATGCAATTACATGGCATACAATTATGTCATGTATATATTTCCTTATATGTCATAACTATTTATGAAAATAAAATATGTTTAAGATTTGATTCTCCAAATCAAATCATAATTAAATTAGGAAACAAATTTCCAAATCTAATCACATATTTTATTTATGGAATTATTTGATTAAGGAAAATCTATTTAGGAAACCAATTTCCTAAATCATTAAAATTACTTATGGAAATAAAATATTTTAAGATTTGATTTCCCAAATCAAATCAAGATTAAATAAGGAAACAAATTTTCAAAATCAAATCAAATATTTTATTTATGGAAAATATCAATTTCCATAAATACTTCCAACTTTCCAAAAGTGGAAGATTTCCATAAATACTTCTAGACTTTCCAAAATTAAAAAATTTCCATAAATACTTCTAAATTTTCAGAAAAAACATTATGACAATCGCAAAACCATTTTATGATTATGTCGAAACACAACCTGGGCTCTGATACCACTGTTGGGTTTCCGGCACCGCGGCGTGTGTATGTTCGATCACGTTTCGTAAACATGAACACAGCGGAAGCAATAAAAATAATAAATCTACATTTATTACAACACACACAACACACGCATGCATATTACAACAAGTGTAGACATAACCGTAAATTTAAATTTGCAATAAAAGAAAATTTATCTACGTTATACCTTTCGTATGACGTGTAGCGGGAACGGCATCAACCGGAACGATCCTCGCTAGAATCGTCTCTATCCGTATCCACGCCGAGTTCCTCGGGATGACTTCGCTAAGCCACGAGCTTCGTCTTCGTACGGGTTACTAGCCTCGTGTTGAAGACGACGTGATTGAGAGATGATCATGATCCGAATCCAAATTCGGATCCTAATACGAGTTCTCAAAACTCGCTTCTCCAGAGAGGTATTCGTCAACCAATTGACGAATCCTTCGTCCTCCACCTCAGAGGATTACCGGAGATCGAATCCCCGGTAAGTTAGCCGCTGTCGGAGCTCTAACCGTCGTCCAAACGACGCTCCGACGAGAGGAGAACAAGCTGTCCAGAAAATTGGACAGCTTTGGTGGAGGTGATAGGCGCCGGCCAACCAAGGGAGATAGAGCTCACCTTGATGCCAAACTTGAAGGAGATCACCGGAGCACTAACCGGCAGCAGCTCGACGCCGGCGAGGGGGAAGGAAGCAGCCTTCTGGACGCCGGTTGGAGGAGCAATGGGCGGCGGTTTAGGGTTGGCGCCGAGAGCTCCCTCAATGGAGTGGGCGGCAACCTTAGGGCAAGGAGTTTTTTTGGATTAGGGCTTAATTATCCCTTAAGCCCTCTTTCATAGAGAACTAATTCTCTTAATGGTTATTGGATCATAACCATTAGGCCCGTTAACCCACTCCATTAAGATAAGTTAAAATAAACCAAACCATGATGGTTTATTTTAAGTTAAAACGAACTGAACCAACTTTTGGTTCATTCGTTTAAAATAAACCAAACCCTTTGGTTTATTCTCCTCTATTGGATTAGAACCAAACCATTTTGGTTCATCCATTATGTCTTCATAAGACACGGCCCATCCACGCTTCCATTGCGACTGAAACAATTTCATGCTCGCTTCATGTTTGGTCCAACCTAACCTTGTTTCTCTCGGTCTGAGAATCTCATTCTCAAGCTCGTTTTAAATCCTTTGGATTATGCTCGTTGTACGTGTGACCAAATAGATTCTCGGTTTATGTTGGCCGTCTATAATTAACCATTAATTATAGAACGATCATGAGTTGCACCTAGTAGTACATCATGATCCCCAATTAACCGAAAAGATCAACGGTTGATCCAGAACTATTTCTGAAACCCTTCAGCAGCTCGAATGATTCGTGCCCCATTCCCTTCACTCATCTTATACCCACTTGGTTCAGGACATGGTCTATAGTGTCAGTCCCCACTAGGCTGACTACGTCACACCTAGCCCAAGTATCAATTCCTCGTCTTACGGATTCTAGTTACTCCACATGTATCGAAGAGTACCTTACTCTAAACATGTAATGCTTTGGCCAAAGACTTTAGTAACAATTCGACGAGAGGCCATGGGTATACATCTCCTCGCAAGGAGTGGTGAATCCTTTATAGGCTATTCAAACACCTTCGATCATTTCGACTTATACCCAATCATCCCGGGTCCACATCTCCTTAGAGATGTTTGCTTAAGATGTCAAAGCATAAGTCTCCATGATCAAGATGACTTGAATACCGCAAGTCAAAGGAACATCGCACTTAAGCCAGAGTAAGAACTTCATTGACATATCTATATATGCAGAGAACCATATGAAGTCTTACGCCTGGTCACTCCAATGAATTAGTTACCATAACTAGCATCCACGATTAACTCCGGACATCACAATGTCTCTAGCCAGTGAGAATCAGCTGCTTGGGTACACCAAGGAGTATACCTCGTGCTAGTCTCGACAGAATTGATGGTGTCCAAATCCATCAATTCATCGACTAGGGATAATTCTGATACATCACAATTACACATGTAGAGATACTCACAAGTTGTGATCCAATCACAAATTCTCTCATGTTGTGAATCGTATCGTGGACATTCAGTAAATGAGTTTAAGATCCAATCAAATACATGAAAACATGTATACTCAAATAGTGAATCTTCATTTATCATATAAATGGTTCATACATAAGGCGATTGCCTTAGGACATCTCTCATATATTACTAAAACTTATCTTGTCCCCTAGTAATTAGGCATTTATAGGCCTTTTCATTTTTTTTTCCTTATATCCTAGGCCTTTTTTGTTAAAACTTGTTCTTTGGCTCCCTATGATCATGTTCAAAGTGTTTGAGCCAATAGTGAATTTTTCTAGGGCTTTTGTCAAATAGTCTACCTTTTCCCTTAAAGCCCTATTTTCTTCTATGCATGCATCATTAACATCTAATGGAACATAAAGATCATGTGAGAATGCATCATCATTATTATCATTAAGACATGCTTTTTCTAATTTTTCTTCTAATTCCTTAATTTGATCAAGCATGCTTTTATTCTTTTTCTTTGCTTTAAATAGGTCTTTAGTGATGCTAGAAATCATAGAAACTATTTTACTAGGTGAAAGGTTAGTTACCATAGTTTCCATGTCCTCTTCTTCGGATGAGGAGGTAGAGGAGGCTCCCCCTTCACTTGAACTCCCTTCACTTGAACTCGATCCTTCATTTTCGGAGGAGGAGCAATCCAAGTCATCAAATTCCATCAATGCTAAGTTGGTGACAAATGCATTTTCTTCCTCGGATGATGATGATGAGGAGGAGGAAGGGTCATCCCAAGTCCTTGCTTTTAATGCTTTGGCCTTCCCCTTTTTCTTTGCCTTCTTCTCTTCTTCTTTCTTCTTGCTTCCCTTCTTTTTCTTCTTTTCTTCCTTGTTTCTCTTCTCTTCCTTGCTCTTGTTTTGGAGGGGATAATTATCCCTTATATGTCCCTCCCCTTGGCAATTGTAGCAAATAATTTTCCCCCTTGGTCTTCTACTCCTATCATTAGATTTAATAAATTGAAAGCCTTTTAAAGCACGCCTTACCCTCCTTACCATATAGGCTTCTTCCGTGCTATCCATGGAGGAGGATGAGGATGCTTCATCGGAGGAGGAGGGGATCTCTATCTTCTTCTTCCCTTTGTTTTCAAAAAATGCTACTCCTCTTGAAGGTTGGATTCTTGGCTCTTCTATTATTCCTTCAAGTCTTGTTTCATGAAGCTCCATTGTTGAGAAAAACTCTTCCAAAGTACTTACTTTTAAGTTCTTGGACATATAGGAGTCCACCATTGAGCTCCATTTTGATGACCGGGGAAAAGCATCAATTTCTTTCATAAGCATGTCCCAGTTTGAAAGTTTTTCTCCTACACTTGTTAGCCCAATTAAAATCTCTTTAAATCTAGAATGTAAGGAGGTTACCTTTTCTCCCTTTTCTAATTTTATGTTGGATAGTTGGGAGCAGAGGAGGTCTCTCCTTGTAATTTTAGCCTCCGAGGTACCTTCATGAAGCTCTACTAGCTTCTCCCACATCTCCTTTGCACTAGAGCATTCCCCTATCCTATTCACCTCTTGTTGGGGGAGTACATTGTAGAGGTGGTGCTTGGCCTTTGAATTTGTCAGGTATTCTTCCCTTTGCCTCTTGCTCCACCTTGATTTCTCCAATGGCTCCCCATCTTCATTCCTAGGCATCTCGAAACCGTTTTCCATTATTAATAAAATTTCAAAGTCGGTTTCAAAGAATACCTCCATTCTCTTTTTCCACCAAGAGAATTCGCCTTCGAACTTTGGTGGGTGAATGTTAGAGCCGGCCATCCTTGAATATGCTTGTTTTGGCGGTTAGTCCTTGACAAGCTTTCCTTGGCTCTGATACCACTTGTAGGGGATCGATCGGCCGGCTAGAGGGGGGTGAATAGCCCTTTGTCGTTGGATGGTGGAATTTGCTCGTCTACACAATTGTTAGCGCAAGTGGAATACTAATAAAGACAAGAAAATGAACAAATAATAATACAAACAATGCTAACAAGATAGTATAACGTGGTTCACGGCTACGCCACTAATCCACGGTCCCCGATTCGTCCTCGGTGAATCACTCCGCCAAAACCAATCCACTATTGGTCTCTCCTTTGCACCAAGCTAGGTGGAGGTAACCTTTACAAATCAAGATCACTCTTCTTACAATAGAAATGAAGTAAAAGCAAGTAAGAAGAGTTTAAAGCTTGTGGGGCACTTAGATGATCACTTAAAGCATAAGCATTAGCCTCTCAAAGCCCCACACCCTCTCTTTTTATAGAGAGGAAGTTTTTCTTCCCATTGGCCGCCACCAGTCGACTGCTGCCCTTGGCAGTCGACTTCTGCCACTCAAATAGCCTCCGAACACGTTGGATCCCGACCGTTGTAGTCCAATGGAACACTTGGAAGTCGACAGATGGATCCCATCGATCGGCTGCGCCTCGTAATCGGCGCCCGATCGGCTACTGGCGGTCTGTTCGCGATATCCTCTAGCGATCGACTTCCATTCCATGGCGATCATTGCTTTGACCTACCCATCGATCGGATATCGGTCGAACCCATTCGGGGCATAAACCCATCAATCGGATACCAGTCGAACCCATTCGACTCGGAAGCGATCATTGCCATTCCATGGCGATCGGGATGTCGGGAAAACTCATCTGACACTTAGCCATTCGGCCAAGTTCACCTAATGAGCTACTTACAATTCACTCATTCTCTCATCTCACTCGAAGTCCCTCGCCGAAGCTCTCTTCGTTTGCGGCCACGTCCGTCGGCAGCATCAGGCGCACGACTCTGCAATGCTCCTTCGCGTCTCTTGCCTCCGAAGTTTTCTTCCTTGGCTTCACTTCAAGTCATCTCATTTGGCGGTCCCTCGACAGCATCAAGCGTACGGCTCTGCAATGCTCCTTCTCCGACTCAAGCACGAGGTAGTGAGTGGTGAACCCGCCAAGACTCCATGTGCGAATTACTAAGTCCTGCAAGACTCCAACGCACATATCAAACCATAATAACACCCTAACACAAACCCTTTGCCACACACATCAAAACCTTATCATGGCAAGAGATTGCCCTAACAGCATGTATGTCAATTGATGACTTAATCTCACAAGTCATGGATATAGGCTGTCAAGTTGACACATGGGTATATATTGGAGAATATGTACTAAACTGACCCGCCTTGAGAATGTTTCACAAATTTTCATATGAGTGTCATTAACATTCTAATAGTGGCTATTAGTATGAATAGTCTTTAGACTTGAAATCACTATGTTCCCTACATAAGGAGTTGTATACTTTGGTATCGACAAACATCATCTGTAACAAGGTGGACTATAAAGTCGATCACTAGGTATGCAATTAATTATGTTGAAGAATGTGAGTGATAGAGATGAGATCTATCCCTTCTATATGACCAAAGTGTTAGGGCAATCAACCCATGGGATGTGGTTTTGATGTGTGTGGCAAAGGGTTTAAGTTAGGTTTGTTATGGATTTGATATGTGCGTTGAAGTCATGCAGGACTTAGTAATTCGCACATGGACGATAGCATTGGCAAGATTCACCATCTCATGACTTGGTCCTTGAGTCGGTGAAAGATGCATTGCGGAAGTCGTGCGCTTGATGCATCCGAGGAACCACCGGAAGAGGAACATTGGAGTGAAGCCGAAAAAAGTAGACTTCAGGGCGAGACGCGAAGGATGGTGTTGCGAAGCCGTGTGCTTGGCGCATCCGAGGGACATGGCCGAACGAAGAGAACTTCAAGGCGAGGGACTCCAAGGGAATGAGAGTGAGCGATTGTAACCCGGGACGAGATATCTCGTAGGTGAACTTCGCCAAACGGCTAAGTGTCGGATGGGTGTTTCCCAATACTAGTCGACTGCTATAAATAGTAGTCGACTGCTCCAAGTCGACTGGAGACTCGACTGGTGTTCGAGTCGAAGTTTTGGCCGATCGATCATTGCCCGGCTTGTGGCGATCCAACGCTAAGGAGCAATCGGTGATGTCGAGGTTTCGAGGCGGAGAAGCTGAGTGATCTCATCGACCACTCGATTGATGACTCTATCAGTCGATTGATGGGAAGATCAGTCAACTGATGTGGGAGCCGTTGGTTGGAATCCAACGTGGAAGGAGTCGTTGTGAGGCAACGGCCAAATCAGCAGTCGACTGATGGCTTCATCAGTCGACTGCTCGAGGCCCAACGAGAAGAATGGCTTCTTCCCTATAAGAAGGGGCCTTGGGTGACTTGGGATGGTTAATGGTTCATTTCTAAATATCTCTCAAGTGCCTAAAATGATTTTCCTCCTCTTCCTTGTGTTTAATTTTATCTTATTGTAAGAGGAGAGAATTCTTGTAAGAAAGGTTACCTCCACCTAGATTTGTGCAAAGGAGAGATTAGTGGAAGTGTTATAGGCGTGATTTACCTTGGACGAATCGGGTCGTGGACTAGTGGCAAGGGTCGTGAACCACGTTATATCGGTTTGTTAGCATTGCCTCTTGTATTGTCTTTTATTATTCTGCTGCGCTAATCATATTCGTAGGCAATCAGCGAACGATCTCCACCGTACACGAAAGAAAGGCTATTCACCCCCCTCTAGCCGGCCACGCACCGACGTTCCAACAAGTGGTATCAGAGCCAAGTTGCTTGTCACCGGACTCATCGCCGCAACAAGCACGACAATTACAATGGCCGACTCCAACATCCATCCGCCAAAGTTCGAGGGGGAATTTGCATGGTGGAAGAAGCGTATGGAGGTATTTTTCGAAATGGATTTTGATATCATGTTAATAATGGAATTCGATTTCGATATACTAGGGATGAAGAGGGGGAGCCAATAGAAAAATCAAGGTGGACCAAGAAGCAAAGGGAGGAGCACCTTGCAAACTCAAAGGGCAAGCACCACCTTTTCAACGTGCTCCCCCAACAAGAAATAGATCGGATAGGAGAATGCTTTAGTGCCAAGGAGATGTGGGAGAAGCTAGTGGAGCTTCATGAAGGCACATCTGAGGCCAAGTTAGCAAGAAGAGATGTCCTCCGCTCTCAACTCAATAACATCAAACTCGATAAAGGGGAGAAGGTAACATCTTTACATTCTCATTTTAAGGAAATCATAATCAGTTTATCAAGTGTAGGAGAGAAGCTATCGAACCGGGACATGATAATGAAGGCTATAAACGCATTTCCCCGGTCCTCAAAGTGGAGCTCCATGGTGGAATCCTTCTACATTTCGAAGAATCTAAAGGTCATCACCCTAGAAGAGTTCTTCTCCACCATGGAACTTCATGAAACAAGGCTTGAAGGAGTAGTAGAAGAGCAAATCAAGCCAACAAGGGGAGTGGCACTAGTAGCGGAAAAAGGAAAGAAGAAGAAGAAGGAGATTGCACCACCTTCCTCATCCGATGAAGATTCATCTTCCTCCTCCATGGATAGCAATGAAGAAGCCTACATGGTAAGGAAGGTAAGGCGTGCATTGAAAAATTTTAAATTTAACAAATCTAATGATAGGAGAAGAAGGCCAAGGAGAAAGATCATATGCTATAATTGCCAAGGAGAGGGACATATAAGGGATGATTGTAACCCGGGTGAACAAGAGCAAAGAGGAGAGAAAGAAAGAAGAGAAGAATAAGGGGAGCAAGAAGAAGGATGAAGAGAAGAAATCCAATGAGAAAGGGAAGGCCAAGGCACACAAGGGAACATAGGATGATCCATCATCATCATCCGAAGAAGAAGAAGCCTTCACAAGCCTTGCCCTAATGGCAATAGAAGACTTGGACTCCACCTCCTCCTCCGAAGAAGAAACAAGCACAAGTGAGGAGAGCTCAAGTGAAGGGGGAGCTTCATCCTCATCATCATCGGCATCACAAGAAGGAGATTTGGTAAGTGAGGTAACAAATCTCCCTCCCAAGAAAATTATGTCTATGATTTCTAGCTTAACTAAGGAATTATTTCGGGCTAAAAAGAAAAACAAAAACATGCAAAATGAAATTAAGGCTCTAGAATAAAAACTAGCAAATGCATGCTTAAATGTTAATGATTATATTCCTCTAGATGTTAATGATGCATGTATTGAGGAAAATAAGGCTTTAAGGGAAAAGGTAGATCACCTAACTAAAGCCTTAGAAAAATTCACTATAGGCTCCAACACTTTAAATATGATAATTGGGAGCCAAAGGGCACGTTTCAATAAGAAAGGCCTAGGATATAAGGGGACTAAGAATGAAAAGGCCTACCATTGTTTGATTGCTAGGGGTCAAACTAAAAATAAAATTGTAGCTAGGAAATGGATCCCTAAAGAATACTTGTTGAACCCTATTGGAAAGAATCTATATTGGGTTCCTAAGTCCATCCTTAAGGGTTAGGAAAACCCTAGGATAGTCAACCATGAGTGGACTTATTTTATATCATGTAAAATGGTTGACTTGTAAGGATGTGGGTGATAGTTTTGAATTAAGTGTTGGGTGATGATAATATGAACATAATATGGAATCATAATAATATTTGATTTTTGATCATGATATGCAATAATTGAAAATATTTGATCATGATTGATAATGTGTGTTTTTATGATCATATTGATGGTTTTAGAATGCATGATACTTAACCTTGATAGAATTTCATGAAATTTTGGTTAAGTATAAATACCTTTAGGTTCATCTAACATTCCACTATAAGGCTAACTCGATTGAGAACATAGCAATGGGTGAGATGATAGGATGATACAAATGGTCCACTAATGCTTATTGCATTTAGATTGTCATTTGATGTATCATAATAGCAATAATAGACCAACTATGGGGAAAGCAAATATTTAATCAATGGACATATTTCCCATAGATCATAGTTGGATATTTTAAATGTTTTGAAACCATTTTATACTTTTCAAACAGTGAATTGATGTTTTGAAAAATGTCTAAGGCAAAAACAACTTTCAAATTGATAAAAACTTTAGTTGTTTTTCAAACTTTTGAGTTTTTGCCCAATTTTCAAAAATAAAATGATTTTTCATGAAAAACAATTTTTTACTCATAAAGGGACTCATTTGAAATATGTTCTCCAAATTTCATGATTTTTTTGAATTTCCTAGAATTTTTAATGCATTTCTAAAATTGGACTTCAAAAATCAGAAAATCTAAAAATTTGGTGCGATCATTGATGCTCACGATTGATCGTGATGATCTTGTCTGCGAACACGATAACCTATTTTATCAGGTTTTGAGTTTGGTTTTTGGTATTTTCTTCCATTAGACTTGATGTCATGCTTGTATAACATTTGTATAATGTTTTTGATGGTGTCAAAGGGGGAGAAATGATGAGTTTAAGTTAATCATGCTAAGGGGGGAAATTTAGCATGTCTTAAGGGGGAGTTGCATGTTTAAGGGGGAGTTTTTATGCTCATGTTATTTACATGCTTTCTTGCCTTATGTTTTATGTTAATTATTTTATCTAACTTAAATAGATTGCCACACATCAAAAAGGGGGAGATTGTTAGGGCAATAAACCCATGGGATGTGGTTTTGATGTGTGTGGCAAAGGGTTTAAGTTAGATTTGTTATGGTTTTGATATGTGTATTGAAGTCATGCAGGACTTAGTAATTCTCACATGGACTATAGCATTGACAAGATTCACCATCTCATTGTTGGTGCAGTAAGCACCTAAGTCGAACATGAGTTTTGATTATAGCAAATGATACAAAGTTAAGCTCATGTCGTTATCTCACGAGCTGAATCGAGTGTGCAGAAGATTGCTATAGCTGGAGCTGAAGGCTAGCGACACCCGGAGGAAGCCGCGGTGGTCGAGCGACACTCAAGTGACTTCGGAGGGAGCCAAAGGAATCGAGTGGAAGGCCGGAAGCAAAAGCAACAAGTAAGTATCGAGGTAAGCTCGTGTGTGCGAGCGTAAGTGAGGTCGTATCCTCGTTACGGGGATGATCTTAAGCGTAGATCCGACCAAAGACATCCTATAGATGGTCTAGGTCGAGATCGGACGGTCGACGACCGTCGAAATTATGTTTTTGTTGAGCTAACTTTGACTTGCAGCAAGCATCGATCATTGCCGGCTTGGAGGACTCAGCGTGCGTCGATCGGTCATTAGAAGGTCGGACTTTCGTGATCTTGCCATCGATCGTGATGATGACCATCAGTCGACTGATGGTCAATGATCAGATTCGAGGAGTCAAGGCTTATCACCCCATTTCAAGGAGTTTTTGTGTCCATTTGTGATTGGTTGAAGACCCATTCGATGAGGGGCTCAAAGGCTATAAAAGGAGGGCTTGTCTTAGGGTTTTTTCATCAATTAAAAAGCTTCCAAGTGCTTCCGATACGCTCCGACTCTCTGACATCCCTATGACGAAGCGCTGCCGAGACGACGACTAGAGCTTCAACCTCCAACCTTTGAAGTTGTCGGTAACGAAAAGTTTAAATTATAATTCAGTTTATAAGTTGTTCTTCTTTTCAAGCTTTAAATCATATCAAGGAGAGGGGAAGTGTCCCTCTACCTTGAGCTTTTTTCATTTTGTGTATCCGTCTAACTCCTACCTCCAACGAGGAGGAGTTTTTTAGTAGATTGCCCTCCGTACGTGGTCAAGGACCACTAGGGCCTCCAAGTAAAACCTTTGTGTCTATTGTCTTTTATTTTTGTTTATTTTTCCGCTGCGTATATTTGTCTTGAAACGAATTCGAAAGAAAAATTTCTATCGCTATTCACCCCCCCTCTAGCGATCCGATCGATCCAACAATTGGTATCAGAGCTGGGGGATGCTAAGATTTGGTGAAACCGCCAATCTAGCCATTTTTACAGATTTATTTTTTTCTTTTAATTCTGTTTTTTTTATTTTATTCCACTTTGTTAAGTTTTCTCCCTTTTCTACTAATCCAAGGGCGAGTCTTGGTACGTGTTTTGTGTTTTTGTCGTTGCTAGTTTCTTCGTCTTCGTCTCTTTGTGTCTTTTGTTCTAATGGCCCATCTCGAGGTTTTAGCACCGTCGACCTCCGTTTTACAGCGGAGATGACTTCTTATTGGAAGGTCGGATGGAATGCTTTCTCAAAACCCAAATCGATATGTGGATCATAATCAAGCGGGTTTCACACTTGAGCTAATGAAGTGGGTGACTCCTTGGATTATGATCAATGGACCATTGCGACAAAGCGACAAGTCGAAGCGGCCCAAGGCAACACAAATCCTCCAATCTGCCTATCAAGGAGGAGCTAAATCGCGTCGGCCCCTTCATAGCGCAAAAGATCTTTGGGCCGAAACTAGTGGAGCTACGAAGGGACCGATGAAGCCAAGGTATGTAAGCATGATCTTCTTTTCAATAAACTATATAACCTAAAAATGCGAGAACACGAGTCCGCGGCGCAACTCCACGCCGGGTCAAGACATAGTCAACAACCTACACATAATCGGGCAAGGTCGGCGACCTTATAAGGTATGTTCTAAACTCTTTTCCGAGGACTACCTTGTGGGCATCCATGGTGCCTACAAGGTCTCCAAGGATCTTTCTAAAATTAGGTTAGATGAACTCTTTTCATATTTGAATTACATGGCAGTCTCGGAACCGAGAGTATAGCCTTGTTTGCGAGGTTCAAAGAAGAAGAAAATGCAAAGCAAGCCACCACCAGCGAGGAGGAAGGCAGTCAGAAGAAGAAGTTGACCCGGAGTTGACTGCCGAACTAATGAACCTAGCTCGAAGGATAGCCAAGGGACGAAAGCGAACCACGACTCGACCCAACCAAGGTAAGCCTAAAAGTTCTAATATTAGGTGTTATGAGTGTAACAGGTTTGGACATATCAAGTTCGAGTGCCCCAAGCTCAACCACCAAGCACCTAAGCACAAGAAGGCCCTCAATGCGACATGGGAAGAAGCGTCATCCGAAGAAGACGAAGACCACATCTTCATGGCAAAATCGATTGAGTCAGACACGGAGACCGAACTTGAACTTGAGTCAGAACCTGAGGAAGACTCGGACTACGAAGCTACCTTCAAGTCAAGCCACGAATACACATCCGGTTCAAAAGATACCCTTAAAGTGAGTCGAACTTTATTTAATACTTTACATAATACAGTTAGGTTTTTGTCTAGGAAATTAGCTAAGTCCGAGTCCAAGGTCGAGACCCTTGTTGAGGAGGTTAAACTCCTCAAACACGAGGTCTCCCTAACCTCTTCGACTAGTCGAGTTCAAGAGAAGGACTCAACTCGAGTTGAAAAGCTCAAAGTTGAGAACTCTCTCTTGAAAAGTCAAGTTGAAGATCTTAGGAACACGTTGGAAAGGTTCACTTCGGGATCCAAAGGACTTGACCTCCTACTTGGATCTCAAAGGGCCGTGTACAACAAGGCTGGACTAGGGTTTAACTCAAACACGACTAATAGGTCGTATATGTCGATTGTAAGTCGACATAGGAAACATGTCCAAGCATGGGTCCCTAAGAAATTTTTGATTTCAACTCTAGGATCCAACCCGTACTGGGTTCCCAAGGACCAAATCCACTATGTGGATAGACCGAACCGATTCAACGGTCTTGGGGGAGCCAGTACAAAACATGTTTGTGCTTTAACTTAGAAATTGCATGCTTTAACTTAGAAATTTTGTGCTTTAACTTAGAAATTACATGCTTTAACTTAGAAAGTTTGTGCTTTAAAACTTGTGAACTCACTTAGAACACGTATATAACCAACTAAAATTCTTCGAAAAGATTGAGCCTCGGGGAGCCTCTTTTCAAAAATAACCAGTTAGACTAGGAAATAATCTTAGGTGAGTCAAGTCATCATTTTCTTGAAAATGTCTTTGTCTAAGGAAGTGGTCGATGATCTGATAAAAGAAGGCCCTTGTGCCTCGCCACGACCTGGAAGCCATGATCTTGAAAAGGTAAACTTGACAAGCCTAGGGTCAAATCCAAATCTAACATAAAATTACTTGAACCTAAATGCACTTAATCAACTTAATTGGAAGTCATCTCACAAAAAAAACACATAAGTATAACATGCTTGATCATATAAACACAGGTGAGATGACCTAGGTTTAACAACTTACAACCAATTATTTTTTTTTAAAAAAAAATCTAACATCCAATCCAACCACCTTGTGTGTAGGATCAATGGATATTGGACAACGGTTGCTCCCGACACATGACCGGGGATCAACTCAAATTCATGAAGCTTCGATTCAAACGACAAGGATCGGTAGCCTTTGGGAATAACGGCAAGCTCAAAATCATCGGATCAAGTGATATCGAGCTTAACTCGAATTTTGTTATTAAAAATGTATTACTTGTAGAGAATTTTGAATATAACCTGCTTAGCGTAAGCCAATTATGTGACAATAACTATAAGGTCGTATTTTTAGAAAATGAATGTGTAATTAAAACAAATAAAACAGCTAAAACAATACTCAAAGGAACTAGGACAAATAACATTTATACAATTAACTTAATCAAATCCTCAGCCAAATGTCTTATAACACAGGAAGAGGAATCATGGTTGTGGCACCGACGACTCGGTCACTCACACCCAAGACTCGTCCACAAGATGAGTCAGAGTGGCTTAGTCAGAGGCTTACCCAACCTCAACAATTTGGTTAATAAAATCTGTAATGCTTGTCAACAAAGAAAACAACCTAGGACACAACACAAGTTAACTAACCAAGAACGAACCTCAAGTGTACTTGAGCTCCTGCATATGGATCTATTCGATTCACATGGAGCCAAGTCACTCAATAGAAGTCAATATTGCTTAGTCATAATTGACGACTACTCCAGGTTTACCTGGGTTAGGTTCATCAAACATAAAAATGATACCCTAGATCAATTAATCAATCTATTCAAATTGATCGAGAATCAAAAAAACCTTAAGGTTAAAAGACTTAGAAGCGATCATGGTGGTGAATTCGAAAATCAAAGGTTCACCGACTTCTGTAACCTAAACGGATACCACCATGAATTCTCTTGCCCTAGGACCCCTCAACAAAATGGCCTAGTGGAGCGGAAAAACCGAACTCTACAAGAAGCCGCTAGGACCATGTTGAACGAATATGACCTACGATAGGTTTTAGGGCGGCCAGTTAGCACGGCATGTAATAGGATCCTTATGGTAAAGAGGCACCTTAAGACCTCCTACGAGATTTATCACAATAAAGTACCCAACATCAAGTACTTTAGGGTATTTGGATGTAAAGTACATATCTTAAACACTAAGAACCACCTAGGGAAATTCAAATCCAAAACCTCCACCGGAATCTTCTTAGGATACTCAACCACGAGTAGGGCCTATAGGGTATATAACCACGATACCCTTAAAGTCGAAGAGACTATTAATGTAGTGTTTGATGAAGTACCCGAACCTACAAAACCCTTAATGACCCCAAGTGTTGAGCCCACTGATACCAAACTCGTCTCCGAACCTGAGATCGAGTCTAATCCACATCAACCAACTTCTCTTGTCGACCAAGTGACAAGTGATCCGAGTCAAACTAGTGTTCAACCTAGTCACCCCATTGATCAAGCATTAGGTGACACAAACCCAACCCAATCTAGGATTCAAACTAACCACCCTATCGATCAAGTGATAGGAGATCCTAATCTAGGAGTTCGAACTAGAGCATCCTATAGGAACCTTAGTCAAATTTCCTTAATTTCAAAGATAGAACCCAAATCAATTGAACAAGCTCTTCTTGATCCCGATTGGATTATTGCAATGCAAGAAGAGCTATCTCAATTTACTAGGAATGAAGTGTGGGAATTAGTACAACCACCTAAAGACAAAATGATAATTGGAACAAGGTGGGTGTTTCGAAATAAGCTTAATAATAAAGGTGAAGTAGTTAGAAACAAGGCTAGGTTAGTCGCCAAAGGGTTTAGTCAAGTCGAAGGCTTAGATTGAGACGAAACCTATGCCCCAGTAGCTAGACTCGAATCCATTCGAATGTTGCTAGCTTATGCCGCACATCGAGGATTTAAGCTGTTTCAAATGGATGTTAAGTCGGCATTCCTAAATGGATACATTAAAGAAGAAGTTTATGTTAGCCAACCCCCCGGATTCGAAAATCTAGATAAACCCGACCATGTTCTAAAACTTAAGAAAGCTCTCTATGGACTTAAACAAGCTCCTCGAGCTTGACGAGACTTTCAATCCATCTTAAGTCAAAAGGGTTTAACCAAGGCTTAGTTGACCCAACTCTCTTCGTAAAAACCTTAGGTAAAGAAATATTCATAGCTCAAATTTACGTAGACGATATAATTTTTGGAACCTCTAACTCAGCCTTACTAAACGAGTTCGTTTCACTCATGGAAAGTGAGTTCAAAATGAACTTGGTAGGCGAGTTAAGTTTCTTTTTAGGTCTACAAATTAAACAAACTAAGGATGGTATATATCTATATCAACAGAAATACACTAAGGAGTTAATTAAAAGATTTGGAATGCAAGACGCTAAGATAATAAACACCCCAATGGCGATTAATGTTAACATAGGAGAAGACCTAGAAAGTAAGTCCATTGACTTAAAGTACTATAGGAGCGCGATAGGAAGTCTCCTATACTTAAGCTATGATCGACCCGACATCCTATTCAAGTAAGTATGTGCGCCAGGTTTCAAACCTGTGCTAAGGAGTCTCACCTAACCCTAGTTAAGCGTATCCTTAGATATCTTAAGGGTACACTTAACGTTGGTATTTGGTACCCTAGATCTACGGAGTTCAAACTAATCGGCTACTCCGATTCGGATTATGCCGGTAGTAAACTCGATAGAAAGAGCACGAGTGGTTGTTGTCAACTACTCGGCTCGAGTCTAGTGAGTTGGTGTAGTAGGAAGCAACATTGTGTTGCCTTATCTACCACCGAAGCCGAATACGTTGCGATGGGTGAGTGTGTAACTCAGCTTCTTTGGATGAAGCACACTCTCCGAGACTTTGGGTTGGACTTCACCAAAACTAAAATTTTTGTAGACAACATAAGTTCGATAAATCTAACTAAGAACCCTATATGCCATTCAAGGACAAAGCATATAGAGGTAAAATGCCATTTCATTCGAGAACATGTAGCCAACGGCTCCATATAACTCGAATATGTTGACTCAAAGTCTAACCTAGCAGACCTATTTACTAAACCCCTACCCGAAGCCAAATTTAGTCTATTAAGACGAAAATTGGGCATGTGCATAATAGAATAGGCACTTGCAAATTATATGTTCTTACTACTATTTCTTTAATTTCATTATTATGGAACTAGCATAGGACATACCTTAGATATCATGCACCTATAGATTTAAGGAGCCAATACATCTCACAACACATAGGACTAATGTGTTTGTGTACTTAGCCACGTAGATGGGTGTGAGATGTTAGGACCTTACTCCTAGTTCCAGATGTAGAGCTAGTGCATCGCTATGAACCACGGAGTATAATCATATATACTAACCGACTGTGAACAGGACTGGTTGATCCTTCATATCAATCAAGCCAAATATGAGTCGAACATTTTATAGATGAACCTATTTTCAGTATATTATTTTCAAAATAATGTGGAACATGCTTGGACTTTAAAATTAAAACTTATTTTTTATTCCACACACATCCTCACTCTTTTCGATATATGGAAAAAGGGGGAGAAAAAGGTCAAAGTTAAGGGATCAATTTTTTATGGCCAAGGCTTACTTAACTTCAAAGTTAAGGGATCAATTTTTTATGGCCAAGGCTTACTTAACTTTAAGTTAACAAAACAAGTTAAGGGAACTCTTAACTTAAACACATTTAGTTAACTTGTTTTCGTTAACAATACAATAATTTACTTAACTCTTACTTAACTTGTTAACAAAAAGTAATTTACTTAACTTGTTAACAAAATAGAAGTAAAGGTTAAGGTTAAGAAATCAATTTTTTCTTAGCTTAAAACTTATTTTAAACACTATGGCCAATATTAAGTAATTTCGGTGACTTAATTCTTTTTTAGTAGCAAATATCAAGGGGGAGAGTTAAAACCCTTTCTCAAGTACTCACCGTCGGTCAAGGGGGAGGATTCCTCAAGGGGGAGCACTTGAAAAAGAGTTTTTACTCCTACACATTCATGCATATCTCTTGCTCATTTTACTTAATGCACTTAATTTGTTTTTTCTTAACTTTGTATGTGGGTTTTCCATAAATCAAAAAGGGGGAGATTGTTGGTGCAGTAGGCACCTAAGTCGAACATGAGTTTTGATTATAGCAAACGATACAAAGTTAAGCTCATGTCGTTATCTCACGAGCTGAATCGAGTGTGCAGAAGATTGCTATAGCTGGAGCTGAAGGCTAGCGACACTCGAGTGACTTCGGAGGGAGCCGAAGGAATCGAGTGGAAGGCCGGAAGCAAAAGCAACAAGTAAGTATCGAGGTAAGCTCGTGTGTGCGAGCGTAAGTGAGGTCGTATCCTCGTTACGGGGATGATCTTAAGCGTAGATCCGACCAAAGACATCCTATAGATGGTCTAGGTCGAGATCGGACGGTCGACGACCGTCGAAATTATGTTTTTGTTGAGCTAACTTTGACTTGCAGCAAGCATCAGTCGACTACCGACGGAGGACTCATGCCGTCAATCGATCGATCGCCAAGGTCGCGACTCGATTGATCGCCATCGATCGATGATGGCCATTAGTCGATTGATGATGGCCATCAGTCGACTGATGGTCAATGATCAGATTCGAGGAGTCAAGGCTTATCACCCCATTTCAAGGAGTTTTTGTGTCCATTTGTGATTGGTTGAAGACCCATCAATGAGGGGCTCAAAGGCTATAAAAGGAGGGCTTGTCTTAGAGTTTTTTCATCAATTAAAAAGCTTCCAAGTGCTTCCGATACGCTCCGACTCTCCGACATCCCTACGACGAAGCACTGCCGAGACGACGACTAGAGCTTCAACCTCCAACCTTTGAAGTCGTCGGTAACGAAAAGTTTGAATTATAATTCAGTTTATAAGTTGTTCTTCTTTTCAAGCTTTAAATCATATCAAGGAGAGGGGAAGTGTCCCTCTACCTTGAGCTTTTTTCATTTTGTGTATCCGTCTAACTCCTACCTCCAACGAGGAGGAGTTTTTTAGTAGATTGCCCTTCGTACGTGGTCAAGGACCACTAGGGCCTTGGAGTAGTAGCCTTCGGCTACAAACCAAGTAAAACCTTTGTGTCTATTGTCTTTTATTTTTGTTTATTTTTCCGCTGCGTATATTTTTCTTGAAACGAATTCGAAAGAAAAATTTCTATCGCTATTCACCCCCCCCTCTAGCGATCCGATCGATCCAACACTCATGACTCGGTCCTTGAGTCGGTGAAAGATGTATTGCAGAAGTCGTGCACTTGGTGCATCCGAGGGACGTGGTCGGACGAAGAGAACTTCAAGACGAGGGACTCCAAGGGAATGAGAGTGAGCGATTGTAACCTGGGACGGGGTAGCTCGTAGGTGAACTTGGTTAAACGGCTAAGTGTCGAATGGGTGTTTCCCGATAGCAATCGACTGCTATAGGTAGCAATCGACTGCTCCAAGTCGACTGGAGACTCGACTAGTGTTCGAGTCGAAGTTTTGGCCGATCAATTGACTGCCAGCTTGCGGCAGTCGACTGCTAGCTCCATCAGTCGATTGCCAAGGTGAGCAATCGACTGATGTCGAGGGTTTCAGGCACAGAAGCTTCAGCAGTCGAGTGATCATGTCGACCACTCGACTGATGGCTCTATCAGTCGACTGATGGAAAGATCAGTCAACTGATGTGGGAGCTGTTGGTTGGAATCCAATGTGGAAGGAGTCGGTGCAAGGCAACGGCCATAGCAGTAGTCGACTGATGGCTTCATCAGTCGACTACTCGAGGCCCAATGGAAAGAATGGCTTTTTTCCTATAAGAAGGGGCTTTGGGTGACTTGGGATGGTTAATGGTTCATTGCTAAACATCTCCCAAGTGCCTAAAATGATTTTCCTCCTCTTCCTTGTGTTTAATTTCATCTTATTGTAAGAGGAGAAAATTCTTGTAAGAAAGGTTACCTCCACCTAGCTTTGTGCAAAGGAGAGATTAGTGGAAGTGTTATAGGCATGATTCACCTTGGATGAATCGGATCATGGACTAGCGGCAAGGGCCGTGAACCATGTTATATCAGTTTGTTAGCATTGACTCTTGTATTGTATTTTTTTTTATTCTGTTGCGCTAATCATATTCGTAGGCAATCAATGAATGATCTCCACCATACACGAAAGAAAGGCTATTCACCCCCTTCTAGCCGGCCATCGACGTTCCAACACAAAGTGATATCTATGGGCCCCTTGATAAAGCAAGACTACTAAAATGCATGGTCATGCTCAAATAAGTCAATATGAGATATGAGCTCATTTGATTGGGGTAGTATACTTGGAGATCAAGAAACATAAAGATTGATAAGAGGATGACACGGTTTATGCCTCATTGATCAATCTAGATATCAAAGATAGAAGGATTGTGTCATACAAGATAATAGTCACAGACAGGTTATGCCGGATCTTGACATTCTCGTCACTTGGGTAGCAACAGTGCATTGTTAGATGTCACTCATTGCTTATGTTTCTAAAAGGGGTTTTAGAGACATTGTCAATGTGACGAGAACCTATTGGGTCACACACAAAGAACATGTTATTTTGGAGATGGGTTCATTTTAGTTTGACTAAATGAACCATTAGGCTATTGAATTGGAATCATTGAGTTAGACTTGAAAGGGCTAGATTTGAGTTAGACTCAAATATGATTGGCCGAATTTAAGTTAGACTCAAATTGGTTTAATTTGATTTGGACTCAAATTAATTTGAAGAAGATGAATGATATGGGTTCATCATGAATTCATCATGCATGATTAATGTGAATTAATCATGGATGGAAGAGGGGAAACCAAAGGTTAGAAGAAACCTCTTATCATGCATGATTAATGTGGATTAATCATGCATTGAAGAGGGAATACATAAGGATGAAAAACCTTTCATATTCATATGATAAATATAAAAAGGGGGCTTTGGATCATGATGCTTTGTAGAGATTGACTTTTGTTCTTCTTCTTCATCTTCTTGGCTGAAACTCCTTCTTAGCCTAGACCCCTTGTGTGATGTTGCTAGAACAACTTTGATTCTCCAAAGTGTTTGTTTGTGTGGATACCATAGAGGCATGACCATCCTGATCGCACTGAGATCCTTCGAAGAAAAGTTGTTGTCAGGATTGCGAAGGGTTACACGTCAAGGGTAATCTCTCAACTAGATGTAGTTGTCGATTAGTTTTATGTATACACATGGATCTCTGGTGCGATCCAATTTTTCCACTGTGTTTTGCGATTGTTTTTCGCACAAGATCCCTACAGTAGCATCAGCTGATATTGGTATGGAATTAGCCTGAATAGAAGGGTATAATGAGAACAATGCAAAGAGAAGAACTTTGGATTTGGATCTGATAGAGGAAAAAAGAGATGGCATCCCTAAGGCTAGCCATGTATAAATGCATAATTTGTTCTGTTTATAACTAGAGAGTGAAGCCCTGATCATTTCAAGTGGGTGAATGGGTATGGATGAAGGCTCGATCAACTAGGAAAGTTGGGAAGCTATAACCTAATTGGGAGAGGTCATATCAAGTCAGCCAAAAACTTAGCGTGGGTGCTTATTACCTGAAAGATGAGAGGGTCGGGGAAAGGAGTTATAGAAGCCATGGAATGCTTTCCACCTGAGGCTCGCATATTGATAATAGTTAAAGAGAGGAATTGCCTAAGTAGGAATAAAGGTTTCCTTGGTTTTCCTTCTTGACAAAGAGTTGAAGAATACTTTGGCATTTTTGTATTTTCCTTTTCCTTCTTAATAGAGTGTTAAAAAATACTTTAAACAGGTTTAATATTATTAAAATATTTAATAAAAATATATTCTTTGAGCTTCTCCAAGATCTAAGACCGGTCTTGGATCAACTAGTTACTCCCTTATGGGTAAGGGATCAACTCAGCCTTTATTCTTCGAGATCTAGACCAGGTCTCAAATCGAATGGTTACTCTCCCTTATAGGTAAGGGATTCACTCGGCCTTTATTCTTTGAGATATAGGCCAAGTCTCATATCGACTAGCTACTCTCCCTTATGGTAAGGGATCAACTTGACCTTTATTCTTCTAGATCTAGGTTAGGTCTTGTATTGACTAGTTATTATCCTTTATAAGTAAGGGATCGACTTGACCTTTATTCTCTAAGATGTAAGCTAGGTCTTGAATTGATTTGTTACTCTCCCTTATGGATAAGGGATTGACTCGACCTTTATGCTCTAAGATCTAGGGCAAGTTTTGAATTGATTAGTTACTCTCCCTTACGGGTAAGGGATCGACTCAGTCTTTGTTCAAAGCTAAGCTAAGTACTAGATAAGTGTATCATACCCTTTTAAGGCAAAGGAGTAAAATTAGTCTTCACTTTTTATGAATGCTAAATGAGGAAATGTTTATAACTTCTTCTCTACTAAACATCAAGGCAATCATAACTTCTGGTCCAAATAGATATTGTTAGCATGAACAAAAAACTATAGAGAGTGTCCAGTGCATAACAAAATCATATTAATAAGAAGATGGGGAGGGTTGACAGCCAAAAAGTTCATGGGGAATGGAAGCCAAGACTTTGCGAGGATAAAGAAAATCCTCAAACACCCCAATAGGGGGATAACCTTGGGCTTTGAATTACTCCACAACTCCCACAAATTCTCTGCTTGAAAAAAATAGTTGCCTTAGGTCCAAGTATGTCATTGAGCTCATCCTACTTTAAAATTTTGACTTTTTAAGGCGCTTAATGTATCTCCCTCTCCTACCTAATAGGTGGTAAATTCATCTTCAATATGTTTATGTTCTCTCACACTTTAGTCTCCAAGTGATCAAAACGATTGCAAGCTTCTATCTCCCAACCTACACTCATCTGATGTGCGTCCACCAGATAAGGTATTTTAAAAGCTATCTCTTTTTGACGAACCCACATTTGAAAACAAAGGTAGGAAAGACGCCAATAAGAATATAAAAGTGTAGAAGAAGATACTTGTACTAGTTTAGTCGAAGATGTTAGTGATGGGGTACTATAAGATCAAACATGTATTTTGATGTATAACACAAGATTTAAAATTAGGATGTCTTGTGTTGTAATGTGATATGTCAAGAGTGTAGATGCAAATCTTGATAGGTGAAGTCTAGAACTATCTAGGTTGTCTAGAGGACAAGGTCTCTACAAACTAGTCAGGTGACTAAGAAAAATCTAGTCAGACCAAACAAGTGAAGTCCAAAAGTATCTAGGAGATCAGGATTCTAGCAAGCTGGTCAGGTGACCATGGAAGACTTAGTAGAACTAGACAACAAAGTCAAGATGGATTTGAAAGATCCACATTTGGAAGATAGCAGACAAGGTAATTTTAAAAGAAGGACCTTATGTTTCAGAAGATAATGAGGGAGTGTCACTCACTTTGAGACAAGGGTAGACTTTTGAGTTTGTTAACAAGAAATATTTGTTTGTTAACTCTGTGATATAGAAACTCAACTAAGATTAGGCAATCAGATTGGAGTGATCCATACACCCTAATTTGGATTCAAGCATTTGGATGGGATTCATATGCCCCAGATATAAATCAATTGCAAATAAGCAATGATGTGGAATCAGGAGAAGTTCATTGTAGAGATCACAAATCAACCATCCACAAGATTTTGCCATATCAACATCCAAGCACCCAGAAGGTATTCAAGTGCCAGAAATTTAGATAAAGGTCATATTACTCAGATAGGATAGATGCAAAGTTGGGGGTGGCTAAAAAAACTTTATAAAAGGGGGCTCAATGACAACATTTTAATGATCAAGAAATTAAGTAATCATCACGAAAGCTCTCTAGTCTTCGTTCTATGTTGTTGTGCTACTCTTGCTAATCTATAAGATAATCTTCGATGTTGGGGGTGGCTGAAAAAGCTTTATAAAAGGGGGCTCAATGGCAACATTTTAGTGATCTAGAAATTAAGTAATCATCAAGAAAGCTCTCTAGTCTTCGTTCTATGTTGTTGTGCTACTCCTACTCATCTATAAGAAAATCTTTGATGTTGGTATACTTTATTTATTGCTTTGATTTTGTAATATTGAGCTCAAATTTTATATCTTTTGTATAATATTCTTATGAGAGGTTTCTCCACCTCCAAACCCTCTAAAAAAGAGATAATATATTGGTTTGCTTTTCGATTGATCCACATGGAATAAAAACTCTATGACTCAATTGGGGTAGCACTCGGGAGCTTAGTTGACTCGTAGCAATTGAATGGGTTATGACTCAGTCGACTAGTGGGTAGTCAACTGAAGCTCGACTGCTAGGGTTTAGCAGTCGACTAGGGTTGAGCAGTCGATTGCTAGGGTTGAGTGTCATAAGTGGTCAGAGCATAGAATGTCTAGTAGTTGACTGCGTAGTCGACTACTGGCTTAGCAATCGACTACTGGTAAGGGTAGTCGACTGCTCAAGTATACGTTGGGTAGAATCCAACCTGGATTAGTCCGTTGTGAGACAACGAATAGGCGAGCAGTCGGCTGGTGTCTTTTGGCAATCGACTGCTAGGCAAAAATTCAGTTTGAGCAGGTTATAAAGAGGACGCTTCATGGAGGATTTCTTCTAGCTAGTTCTTGGAATTCTTGAAGGGGATTTGCTATTGCATTCCAGTCCTTCCAAGCATCTCAAAGCAACCAAAAGATCAAGCATTCAAGAGCTCACTTGTAAAGTGTTGTAATTTTATTTCTTTCATTTGCTTTGTATTTGGTTGCCTATTCTTGTCTTAACTCCATTGTAAGAGGTTTCTCCACCTCCATTGTTATTCTGAGAAGGAGAAGTTCATAGTGGTGGTGTGCATCATGATGTGCACATTTTATATAAGGTTTTAATTAGCATTTTAGTGCAATCTTAACTCATTTTCAGGATATTCATTGCATATTATCTTTGTTTACTTCATTTTGCTATTATCTTTGTTCAGATATCTACTTTTATTTATTTATCTTGATAGGACGAAGATTTGAAGCGAAAATGAAGCATTATACAGAGCACATATTTTAGGGAACATGCTTTGGTTGTGTCCCAAGACACGAGCATGCTCCTTAAGTGAATTTCACAAGGCCGTGTGTTTTTTAGATCAATTTTTAGCTCGAATTTCAGCAGTGTTCAGCCTTGCACACGGGCATCCATATGTACCACACATAGCTTTGTGGCAGCGTCGTGATTTCAACGAATAAGGTATTTTTAAGCATTTATGGAAAGTCTGAATTGCCTCTATATATAGGAAACTCATCCAAGAGGCTGGGGATCAAGAGGGGAGCCACCTTATGGCTCCCAAGCCCCAAAAGGGGGCAGCCCAAGTGCCCCTAACTGCCGGAGGAGGAGATCTCGACGTCGCTACTCCTGTGTTTAATATATGAGAGGTGTCCTGAGGCAATCGTCTTATGGGTGTACCATTTATTTGATAAATGAAGATTCACTATTTGAGTATACATGTTTTCATGTATTTGATTGGATCTTAAACTCATTTACTGAATGTCCACAATACAATTCACAGCATAAGAGAATTTGTGATTGAATCACAACTAGTGAGTATATCTACATGTGTAATTGTGATGTATTAGAATTATCCCTAGTCGATGAATTGATGGATTCGGACGCTATCAATTCTGTTGAGACTAGCACGAGGTATACTCTTTGGTTTATCCAAGCAGTTGTTTCTCATTGGCTGGAGACATTGTGATGTCCGGAGTTAATCATGGATGGTACTCTTGGATATATGTGCAGTAACTAGAATTCGGAGGATGAAGAAGTAATACTTGGCTAGGTGTGACGTAGTCAACCTAGTAGGGACTGACACAATAGACCATGTCCTGAACCAAGTGGGTATAAGATGAGTGAAAAGAATGGGGCACAATTCATTGTAGCTGCTGAAGGATTTTAGAAATGTTTCTGGGATCAACCGTTGACTTTTTGATTAATTGGGGATCATGATGTACTACTAGGTGTCACTCATGATCGTTCTATAATTAATGGTTAATTATAGATGACCAACATAAATCGGAAACCTATTTGGTCACACGTACAACGAGCATAATCCAAAGGATTTAAAATGAGCTTGAGAATAGGATTCTCATATCGAGAGAGACTTGGTTTGGTTGGACCAAACAAAGAGCGAGTATGAAATTGTTTCAGTTACATTGGATGATTGGATGGGCCGAGTCTTATGAAGACATGATGGATGAGCCAAATCGATTTGGTTCTAATCCAATGGTGGAAAATAAACCAAAGTGGTTTGGTTTGTTTTAAACGAATGAACCAAAGTTAGTTTGGTTCATTTTAACTTAAAATAGATCAATGCGGTTTGGTTTATTTTAACTTAAGTTATTGGAGCGGGTTAATGGGTTTTGGTTATGAACCAATAACCATTAGGAGAATGTGTTCTCTATAAAAACATGACTTAAGAGTTTTTCGTGAAGAATTAATTGGTTCAAGGGTTTTGGAAACCCTAACCTCCTCTCCTCTTCCTCCTCTAGGGTTGTCGCCTATCTCTTGTGCCGCCGCCCAAGCCTATTGCAGCTCCTCCTCCTCGCCGCCGACCACCCACCAACCGTCGATGACTCCTCCAGCCATCCTCCCTTGGCCACCGGCGACCAAGGAGCAACCGGCCATTGATTGGCCGACCATCTTCTCCACCACCACAAGTTGTCCAGTTTTGGACATCTTGTTTCTCTCTTCATAGAGAGGTCGTTTGGTCGGCGTTTTGTGCTCCGACAGTGACCTACTTACCGGAGATTGGATCTCCGGCAATCCTCATAGGTGGAGGACCAAGGTTTCGTCAATTGGTTGACGAAAACCACTTCTGAGAAGCGAGTTCGTGGAGCTCATTTTTAAATCCGAATTTTGATTCGGATTGTGATCATCTCTTGGATCACAACGTCTTCGACACGAGGCTAGTAACTCTTGCGAAGACAGGGCTCATGGCTTTGTGAAGCTATCTCGAAGATACTCAGCGAGGATACGGATAGAAGCGATTCTAGCGAGGATCGCTGCGGTTGATGTTGGGTTTCCGGCACCGCGGCGTATGTGTGTTCGATCATGTTTCATAAACATGAGCACAGCGGAAGAAATAAAATTAATAAATCTACATTTATTACAACACACACATCACACGCATGTTGGGTTTCCGGCACCGCGGCGTGTGTGTGTTCGATCATGTTTCGTAAACATGAACACAGCGGAAGCAATAAAAATAATAAATACTCCTATTTATTACAACACACACAACACACGCATGCATATTACAACAAGTGTAGACATAACCGTAAATTTAAATTTGCAATAAAAGGAAATTTATCTCGTTATACCTTTCGTATGGCGTGTAGCGAGAGCGGCATCAAGCGGAAGCGATCCTCGCTAGAATCGTCTCTATCCGTATCACGCCGAGTTCCTCGGGATGACCGCTAAGCCACGAGCTTCTTCTTGTGCGGGTTACTAGCCTGCGTGTTGAAGGCGGCGTGATCGAGAGATGATCACGATCGAATCCAAATTCGGATCCAAAATGAGTCCTCAAAACTTCGCTTCTCCGGAGAGGTATTCGTCAGCGATTGGCCAGAATCGCCGTCCTCCACCTCAGAGGATTACGGAGATCGAATCCCGATAAGTTATCCGCTGTCGGAGCTCTAACCGTCGTCAAGCAGCTCCGGCGAAGGAGAAAAGCTGTCAGAAAACTGGACAGCTTGGTGGAAAAAGCGCCCGGCCAAAACCAAGGAAGCCAAGTGCTCACCTTTTCACGAGGCCTAGGAAGATCACGGAGAGTCGCCGGAGGATCACCGGCTAAAGCTTAGTGCGACAAGGAGCTGGACACGGCACAAAGGGTTGGAGGCGGCCAAGGGCTTGGCGTGGCAACACTAGGTTGGCGGCAACTCCACTAGGGTTTTTTGGATTGGCTTAATTATCCATTAAGCCCTCTTTTATAGAGAACTAATTCTCTTAATGGTTATTGGATCATAACCATTAGGCCCGTTAACCGCTCCATTAAGATAAGTTAAAATAAACCAAACCATGATGGTTTATTTTAAGTTAAAACGAACCGAACCAACTTTTGGTTCATTCGTTTAAAATAAACCAAACCCTTTGGTTTATTCTCATCCATTGGATTAGAAACAAACCATTTTGGTTCATCCATTATGTCTTCATAAGACACGGCCCATACACGCTTCCATTGCGACTGAAACAATTTCATGCTCGCTTTATGTTTGGTCCAACCAAACATAGTTTCTCTCGGTCTGAGAATCCCATTCTCAAGCTCGTTTTAAATCCTTTGGATTACGCTCGTTGTGCGTGTGACCAAATAGGTTCTCGGTTTATGTTGGCCGTCTATAATTAACCATTAATTATAGAACGATCATGAGTGGCACCTAGTAGTACATCATGATCCCCAATTAACCGAAAAGATCAACGGTTGATCCAGAACTATTTCTGAAACCCTTCAGTAGCTCGAATGATTCGTGCCCCATTCCCTTCACTCATCTTATACCCACTTGGTTTAGGACATGGTCTATAGTGTCAGTCCCCACTAGGCTGACTACGTCACACCTAGCCCAAGTATCATTTCCTTGTCCTACGGATTCTAGTTACTCCACATGTATCGAAAAGTACCTTACTCTAAACATGTAATGCTTTGGCCAAAGACTTTAGTAACAATCCGATGAGAGGCCATGGGTATACATCTCCTCGCAAGGAGTGGTAAATCCTTTATAGGCTATTCAAACACCTTCGATCACTTCGACCTATACCCAATCATCCCGGGTCCACATCTCCTTAGTGATGTTTGCTTAAGATGTCAAAGCATAAGTCTCCATGATCAAGATGACTTGAATACCGCAAGTCAAAGGAACATCGCACTTAAGCCATAGTAAGAACTTCATTGACATATCTATATATGCAGAGAACCATATGAAGTCTTACGGCTGGTCACTCCAATGAACTAGTTACCATAACTAGCATCCACAATTAACTCCGGACATCACTATGTCTCCAGCCAGTGAGAATCAGCTGCTTGGATACACCAAGGAGTATACCTCGTGCTAGTCTCGACAGAATTGATGGTGTCCAAATCCATCAATTCATCGACTAGGGATAATTCGATACATCACAATTACACATGTAGAGATACTCACTAGTTGTGATCCAATCACAAATTCTCTCATCTTTGTGAATCGTATCGTGGACATTCAAGATAAATGAGTTTAAGATCCAATCAAATACATAAAACATGTATACTCAAATAGTGAATCTTCATTTATCATATAAATGGTTCATACATAAGGCGATTGCCTTAGGACATCTCTCATATATTACTAACAGACTCCCACTTGGCCTATTGCAAATCGCTACGATATCCAATATCATAAGCTCGAACATGACCCTCAAACTTACTTTGAGGTAATGCCTTAGTCAAAGAATCCGCTAAGTTCCTTTCGGTGGGAATTTTCTCGATTTGTATTTCGTTCCTACTGATGATCTCTCTGATAAGATGATAGCGGCGAAGCACATGTTTGGATCATTGATTAGACCACATCAAGTTCAGAGATGAACTTCTTGATCCAAACCGCTTCCTTTGCTGCTTCCAAAGCGGCAATGTATTCTGCCTTAGTGGCAGAATCCACTATAGTGTCAAGCTTGGAGCCTTTCCAGCTTATTGCGCCTCCCTTCCAGGTGAATACATACCCAGACTAAGACATGGAATCATCCTTGTCTGTCTGGAGCTGGCATCTGTATACCCACGTATCACCATGTACCCTTCTCCATATATTAGGAACGCATCCTTAGTTCTTCTTAAGTACTTAAGGATCGTCTTAACAGTCACCCTATGATCCATTCCTGGATCAGACTGGTATCTGCTCGTGACACTCAGAGCATACGATACATCGGGCCTCGTACATAACATAGCATACATGATAGATCCTATTGCGGATGCATAGGGAATCTTACTCATGCAAATCCTCTCGTCTTCTGTGCGCGGACACATAGACTTCGAAAGGTGTACCACATGCCTGATGGGTAAGAAACCTTTCTTGGATTCCGACATGCTAAACCTCTTTAGCACTCGGTCTATATATGTAGACTGCGAAAGACCAAGCAACCGTTTCGATCTATCTCTATAGATCTTAATCCCGAGGATGTAGGTTGCTTCTCCCAGGTCTTTCATGGAGAATGTCTTGGATATCCAAACCTTCACTGACTGTAAGATTGAAACATCGTTTCCTATAAGTAGTATGTCATCGACATACAATACTAGGAACATGACTGCACTCCCACTAACCTTCTTGTACACACAAGGTTCGTCTGGATTTTGTGAGAAATCAAACTTTTTGATGGTCTCATAAAAACGGATATTCCAGCTCCTTGATGCTTGCTTCAATCCATATATGGACCGTCGCAATTTGCATACCTTAGTTTTATCAACCAATGTGAAACCCTCAGGCTGTATCATATACACGTCCTCGAGTAGGTTTCCATTAAGGAAAGTTTTTTTCACATACATCTGCCATATCTCATAATAATAATGAGACGCTATGGCAAGGAGCATCCGAATGGATTTAAGCATAGCTACAGGCGAATAGGTTTCGTCATAATCAACACCTTGTTTTGACGATATCCTTTTGCCACCAATCTAGCCTTATAGGTAATCACATTACCATCCATGTCGGTTTTCTTCTTGAAAACTCACTTGCACCCTATAGGCTTTATCCCTTCAGGTGGGTCAACCAAGTTCCAAACTTGGTTTTCATACATGGAATCCATTTCCGACTTCATGGCACCAAGCCACTTATCCCTTTCTGAACTTGTCAGCACTTCTTCATAACTGGTAGGCTCCTCATCATCAATGAGTAACACGTCGTTCGATTCGCTTACGAGAAATCCATATCTCTCAGGAATATTGCGTGTTCTACCAGATCTACGAAGATGTGGTGTTACAATAGGTCCAGCCGATTGCTCATCACTATGAGTTGTCGGCTGTTTTGCTTCACCAGGTATCTCATTAATGTCTATTTGAGTCTCTCGAGCCTCCTCAAGCTCGACGACACTCCCACTGTTTTCTTGCAAGAGAAACTCTTTTTCTAGAAACACAGCATGCCTTGAAACAAACACCTTTTGTTCCACAGGATGATAGAATTGGTAACCCCTTGTTTCCTTAGGGTATCCAACAAATAGACATTTATCAGACTTAGCATCCAATTTGTCTGATACAGTGCGCTTCACATAAGCAGGACAACCCCATATCTTCAAGTAAGATACATGAGGTTTCTTACTATTCCATATCTCATATGGAGTAGTTGAGACTACCTTGTTAGGCATTCTGTTTAACAAGTAAACTGCTGTCTGAAGTGCATAGCCCTAAAAGGACTTGGGAAGAGTTGCATGATTCATCATTGACCTGACCATGTCCAACAAGGTCCGGTTACGCCTCTCAGATACACCATTATGCTGTGGTGTATAGGACGGAGTCCATTGAGACAATATGCCATTGTCTCTTAGATAATCAAGAAACTCTTGACTTAAGTATTCACCACCTCGATCCGATCGAAGTATTTTAATACTCTTGTCATGTTGTTTCTCTACTTCATTTCTGAATTCTTTGAACCTTTCAAAGGCTTCAGACTTGTGTTTCATGAAGAACACATACCCAAACCGTGAGTGATCATCGGTGAAGGTAATGAAGTAGCTATAGCCTCCTAATGCTTGAGTTGACATAGGTCCACATACATCAGTATGTATTAGACCTAGTAACTCTCCCACTCGTTCACCTTTTCTAGTAAAAGGTAACTTAGTCATCTTGCCTTTTAAGCATGATTCGCATGTATCGTATGAATCCAATTCAAACGATTCCAGAATTCCACATCGGTGTAATTCGGACATGCGTTTCTTGCTTATATGGCCAAGACGACAATGCCACATATAGGAGTCTATTTGATTATCCTTTCGAGCACGCGTGTTGCTCGCTTCGATATTGAAATCGTCACTGGATAAGTCCAACGTATAAACACCATTGCTTAAAGTTCCAATCCCATAAAGAACTCCATTCAAAGTTATGTAACAACAATTGTTACTAAAAGTCAAATGGAACCCATTTCTATTTAGACAAGAAATAGAAATGATGTTCTTTATCAACGAAGGAACATAAAAGCAATTGTCCAGTTCTAAGACAAGTCCTACAGGGAGTTCCAACAAATACGTTTCGATGGCGAGTGCAGCAACCGTTGCTCCATTCCCAACACGTAAATTTGACTCTCCCCTTGACGAGTCTTCTTCTATTCCTTATCCCATGTATGTCATTACATATATGTGACCCACACCCAGTATCAAATACCCAAGTGTCTCAGGAAATAGAATGACAATCAATAAAGAAGATTTCTGAAGAACATGGGGCATCCGATGCCTTATCCTTCTTCATGGACTCAAGATAAATCTTGCACTTTCTTCGCAAATGGCTCTCCTTGCCATAATGATGGCAAGTTTCCTTTTGTGCTAGTTCTACCTTCTTAACCCTTCTCTTCTTTCCCTTCTGCTGTTCCTTTGACTTCCTCTTAGAACCTTTCTTCGAGGAATCAACTAACAGCACCGTCCCCTGCTCATGCTTCTCAGAAGACTCCACAGTCTTCAACATATTGAGCAATACCACAAATGAACCTCCTAGCATCTCAGAGGTGAAGAGGAGCTTTGAGACTTCGAACCTTTCGAATCTCACTTGCTCATCAACCAACTAACAAAGATGAAGGACTATGATATGAGCATCCATATGCTCATGTTGCTTTCGTAGCTTGGGTTCCATCGCGGCTAGCATGATGCAACTCATTTGTTCAGAATCATTCACATATTTCTGATAGGCCAACAATTGGTCCTGAGTTGCATTGACACTAGGACGGGCGGGAAGAGACGCTTCGAGGACATTTGCAAGCTTTTCCGCCTTGAGAACAATTCTCAGGTTTCTAAGCCAGTCCTGCAAGTTAGGCCTAGTCAGTTAGTTCGAATCCAAAATAGTGCGCAAATTCAAAGACGTCATGATCAATTTATTGACCTAGAAATACAAAACGAGCATATATGAGAAAGATGATTTTTAAAATGCATCAATATACATTTATAAATCCCATTCATTTTTTGAATTTCAAAGACCCCAAAATCACTTCGGGAGATCGTAGGTCCATCTCCGAATGGCCTGATATCCATCATAGATATGAACAACCTTGGAGAGAGTCCAACAAGCCATTCATAACTATGACGGTAGGTATCAACTATACCGATTGCATATCACGTATATGCAACTATCACAATGTGCTATCAACTAATTGAATGTTCACACATACATCGGGTTGTTAACACATTAACAAGTATGCATCATATGCATAGCACCCAACTTCACCTCCCTTTACATCGACCTTGGAGAGAGTCCAACAAGCCGATGCTCCAGGTTAAAGCTAACCCATTAATCGGGACATAGTTTTAATATGGTTAGAGCGCATTCAACCAATTAGCCCAGCTTGGAGAGAGTCCAACAACCAAAGCTAACGATTGACCTCTGACTCTTACCATATTAGTATTAAACTATTCCATGGTTTGAACATATTCGGGTTCGAGCCGGGCTTGGAGAGAGTCCAACAACCCAAACAAGAAACGGAAATCTGGTTCTAACCATATTAATGGAAGGTGTAGGCTTTAATATTGTTTAAGGGTTTTTATGTCTCATCCTCTTTGCATGCAAATAACTATTATCTACATGGCATGGCATACATGGCATACATCTACATGTCACGACACGCATGGCATAATGTTATGCATCTAATGCAATTACATGGCATACAATTATGTCATGTATATATTTCCTTATATGTCATAACTATTTATGGAAATAAAATATGTTTAAGATTTGATTCTCCAAATCAAATCATAATTAAATTAGGAAACAAATTTCCAAATCTAATCACATATTTTATTCATGGAATTATTTGATTAAGGAAAATCTATTTAGGAAACCAATTTCCTAAATCATTAAAACTACTTATGGAAATAAAATATTTTAAGATTTGATTTCCCAAATCAAATAATGATTAAATTAGGAAACAAATTTCCAGAATCTAATCAAATATTTTATTTATGGAAAATATCAATTTCCATAAATACTTCCAACTTTCCAAAAGTGGAAGATTTCCATAAATACTTCTAGACTTTCCAAAATTGAAAAATTTCCATAAATATTTCTAAATTTCCAAAATTAGAAAATTTCTAGAAATACATTATGACTATCGCAAAACCATTTTTTACGATTATGTCGAAACACAACCTGGGCTCTGATACCACTGTTGGGTTTCCGGCACCGCGGCGTGTGTGTGTTCGATCATGTTTCGTAAACATGAACACAGCGGAAGCAATAAAATAATAAATACTCCTATTTATTACAACACACACAACACACGCATGCATATTACAACAAGTGTAGACATAACCGTAAATTTAAATTTGCAATAAAAGGAAATTTATCTACGTTATACCTTTCGTATGACGTGTAGCGGGAACGGCATCAACCGGAACGATCCTCGCTAGAATCGTCTCTATCCGTATCCACGCCGAGTTCCTCGGGATGACTTCGCTAAGCCACGAGCTTCGTCTTCATACGGGTTACTAGCCTCGTGTTGAAGACGACGTGATCGAGAGATGATCACGATCCCAATCCAAATTCGGATCCAAAACGAGTCCTCAAAACTCGCTTCTCCGGATAGGTATTCGTCAACCGATTGACGAATCCTTTGTCCTCCACCTCAGAGGATTATCGGAGATCGAATCCCCGGTAAGTTATCCGCTGTCGGAGCTCTAACCGTCGTCCAAACGACGCTCCGACGAGAGGAGAAGAAACTGTCCAGAAAACTGGACAGCTTGGTGGAGGAGTAGGCGCCGGCCAAAACCAAGGAAGCCAAGTGCTCACCTTTTCACCGAGACCTAGGAAGATCACCGGAGGGTCGCCGGAGGATCACCGGCTGAAGCTTGGTCGCCGGCAAGGAGCTGGACGCCGGCACAAGGGGTTTGGGTGGCCAAGGAGCTTGGGCGGCCAAGGAGCTTGGGCGGCAACACTAGGTTGGGCGGCAACTCCAACTAGGGTTTTTTTTTGGATTACGGCTTAATTATCCATTAAGCCCTCTTTTATAGAGAACTAATTCTCTTAATGGTTATTGGATCATAACCATTAGGCCCGTTAACCCGCTCCATTAAGATAAGTTAAAATAAACCAAACCTTGATGGTTTATTTTAAGTTAAAACGAACCGAACCAACTTTTGGTTCATTCGTTTAAAATAAACCAAACCCTTTGGTTTATTCTCCTCCATTGGATTAGAACCAAACCATTTTGGTTCATCCATTATGTCTTCATAAGACACGGCCCATCCACGCTTCCATTGCGACTGAAACGATTTCATGCTCGCTTTATGTTTGGTCCAACCAAACCTAGTTTCTCTCGGTCTGAGAATCCCATTCTCAAGCTCGTTTTAAATCCTTTGGATTACGCTCGTTGTGCGTGTGACCAAATAGGTTCTCGGTTTATGTTGGCCGTCTATAATTAACCATTAATTATAGAATGATCATGAGTGGCACCTAGTAGTACATCACGATCCCCAATTAACCGAAAAGATCAACGGTTGATCCAGAACTATTTCTGAAACCCTTCAGTAGCTCGAATGATTCGTGCCCCATTCCCTTCACTCATCTTATACCCACTTGGTTCAGGACATGGTCTATAGTGTCAGTCACCACTAGGCTGACTACGTCACACCTAGCCCAAGTATCATTTCCTCGTCCTACGGATTCTAGTTACTCCACATGTATCGAAGAGTACCTTACTCTAAACATGTAATGCTTTGGCCAAAGACATTAGTAACAATCCGACGAGAGGCCATTGTTGGGTTTCCGGCACCGCGGCGTGTGTGTGTTCGATCATGTTTCGCAAACATGAGCACAGCGGAAGCAATTAAAAATAATAAATCTATATTTATTACAACACACGCATGCTTATTACAACAAGTGTAGACATAATCGTAAATTTAAATTTGCAATAAAAGGAAATTTATCTACGTTATACCTTTCGTATGACGTATAGCGGGAACGGCATCAACCGGAACGATCCTCATAAGAATCGTCTCTATCCGTATCCACGCCGAGCTCCTCGGGATGACTTCGCTAAGTCACGAGCTTCGTCTTCGTACGGGTTACTAGCCTCGTGTTGAAGACGACGTGATCGAGAGATGATCACGATCCGAATCCAAATTCGGATCCTAAAACGAGTTCTCAAAACTCGCTTCTCCGGAGAGGTATTCGTCAACCAATTGACGAATCCTTCGTCCTCCACCTCAGAGGATTACCGGAGATCAAATCCCCAGTAAGTTAGGCGCTATCGGAGCTCTAACCGTCATCTAAACGACGCTCCGACAACAAAGAAACAAGCTGTCCAGAAAAAACTGGACAGCTTTTGGTGGAGGAATAGAGGCCGGCCAAGGAGAGATGGAAGCTCACCTTATCACCGAACCTAGAGGAGATCACCGGAGGGTCGCCGGAGGTTCACCGGCTGAAGCTTGGTCGCCGGCAACAAGTTGGACGGCGGCACAAGAGGTTGGGCGGCGGCACACTAGGGTTGGCGCCGAAATCCTGTTTGGATTAGTTAGGGTTTAACAATCCCTTAAGCCCTCTTTTATAGAGAACTAATTCTCTTAATGGTTAATGGATCATATCCATAAAGCCCGTTAACCCGCTCCATTAGGATAAGTTAAAATAAACTAAACCATGATGGTTTATTTTAAGTTAAAACGAACCGAACCAACTTTTGGTTCATTAGTTTAAAATAAACCAAACCCTTTGGTTTATTCTCATCCATTTGATTAGAACCAAACCATTTTGGTCCATCCATTATGTCTTCATAAGACACGGCCCATCCATGCTTCCATTGCGACTGAAACAATTTCATGCTCGCTTTATGTTTGGTCCAACCAAACCTAGTTTCTCTCGGTCTGAGAATCCCATTCTCAAGCTCGTTTTAAATCCTTTGGATTACGCTCGTTGTGTGTGTGACCAAATAGGTTCTCGGTTTATGTTGGCCGTCTATAATTAACCATTAATTATAGAGCGATCATGAGTGGCACCTAGTAGTACATCATGATCCCCAATTAGCAGAAAGATCAGCAGTTGATCGAACTATTTACGAAACCCTTGATGGCTTCGAATGAATCGTGCCCCATTCCCTTCACTCATCTTATACCCACTTGGTTGGGACATGGTCTATTGTGTCGATCCCACTAAGTGACTCGTCACACCTAGCCCAAGTATCATTTCCAAATCCTCACAGTTCCTAATTACTCAACATGTATCGAAGAGTACCTTACTCTAAACATGTAATGCTTTGGCCAAAGACTTTAGTAACAATCCGACGATAGGCCATGGGTATACATCTCCTCGCAAGGTGTGGTGAATCCTTTATAGGCTATTCAAACACCTTCGATCATTTCAACTTATACCCAATCATCCCGGGTCCACATCTCCTCGGAGATGTTTGCTTAAGATGTCAAAGCATAAGTCTCCATGATCAAGATGACTTGAATACCGCAAGTCAAAGGAACATCGCACTTAAGCCACGGTAAGAACTTCATTGACATATCTATATATGCAGAGAACCATATGAAGTCTTACGGCTGGTCACTCCAATGAACTAGTTACCATAACTAGCATCCACGATCAACTCCGGACATCACTATGTCTCCAGCCAGTGAGAATCAGCTGCTTGGATACACCAAGGAGTATACCTCGTGCTAGTCTCGACAGAATTGATGGTGTCCAAATCCATCAATTCATCGACTAGGGATAATTCCAATACATCACAATTACACATGTAGAGATACTCACTAGTTGTGATCCAATCACAAATTCTCTCATGCTGTGAATCGTATCGTGGACATTCAGTAAATGAGTTTAAGATCCAATCAAATACATTAAACATGTATACTCAAATAGTGAATCTTCATTTATCATATAAATGGTTCATACATAAGGCGATTGCCTTAGGACATCTCTCATATATTACTAACAGACTCCCACTTGGCCTAATGCCAATCGCTATGGTATCCTATACCATAAGCACTAACATGACCCTCAAACTTACTTTGAGGTAATGCTTTAGTCAAAGGATCCGCTAAGTTCCTTTCAGTGGGAATTTTCTCGATTTGTATTTCGTTCCTACTGATGATCTCTCTGATAAGATGATAGCGGCGAAGCACATGTTTGGATCATTGATGAGACCACATCAAGTTCAGAGATGAACTTCTTGATCCAAACCGCTTCCTTTGCTGCTTCCAAAGCTGCAATGTATTCTGCCTTAGTGGCAGAATCCGCTATAGTGTCAAGCTTGGAACCTTTCCAACTTATTGCGTCTCCATTCCAGGTGAATACATACCCAGACAAAGACATGGAATCATCCTTGTCTGTCTGGAGCTGGCATCCGTATACCCACGTATCACCATGTACCCTTCTCCATATATTAGGAACACATCCTTAGTTCTTCTCAAGTACTTAAGGATCGTCTTAACAGCCACCCAATAATCCATTCCTGGATCAGACTGGTATCTGCTCGTGACTCTCAGAGCATACGACACATCGAGCCTCGTACATAACATAGCATACATGATAGATCCTATTGCGGATGCATAGGGAATCTTACTCATGCAAATCCTCTTGTCTTCTGTGCGCGGACACATAGACTTCGAAAGGTGTACCCCATGCCTGATGGGTAAGAAACCTTTCTTGGATTCCGACATGCTAAACCTCTTTAGCACTCGGTCTATATATGTAGACTGCGAAAGACCAAGCAACCGTTTCGATCTATCTCTATATATCTTAATCCCGAGGATGTAGGTTGCTTCTCCCAGGTCTTTCATGGAGAATGTCTTGGATAACCAAACCTTCACTGACTGTAAGATTGAAACATCATTTCCTATAAGTAGTATGTCATCGACATACAATACTAGGAATACGACTGCACTCCCACTAACCTTCTTGTACACACAAGGTTCGTCTGGATTTTGTGAGAAATCAAACTTTTTGATTGTCTCATCAAAACGGATATTCCAGCTCCTGGATGCTTGCTTCAATCCATAAATGGATCATCACAATTTGCATACCTTGGTTTTATCAACCGATGTGAAACCCTCAGGCTGTATCATATACACGTCCTCGAGCAGGTTTCCATTAAGGAAAGTTGTTTTCACATCCATCTGCCATATCTCATAATCATAATGAGCCGCTATGGCCAGGAGCATCCGAATGGATTTAAGCATAGCTACGAGTAATAGGTTTCGTCATAATCAACACCTTGTTTTTGATGATATCCTTTCGCCACCAATCTAGCCTTATAGGTAATCACATTACCATCCATGTCGGTTTTCTTCTTGAAAACCCACTTGCACCCTATAGGCTTTATGCCTTCAGGTGGGTCAACCAAGTTCCAAACTTGGTTTTCATACATGGAATCCATTTCCGACTTCTTGGCACCAAGCCACTTATCCCTTTCTGAACTTGTCAGCACTTCTTCATAACTGGTAGGCTCCTCATCATCAATGAGTAACACGTCGTTCGATTCACTTACGAGAAATCCATATCTCTCAGGAATATTGCATGTTCTACTAGATCTACGAAGATGTGGTGTTACAATAGGTCCAGCCGATTGCTCATCACTATGAGTTGTCGGCTGTTGTGCTTCACCAGGTATCTCATCAATGTCTATTTGAGTCTCTCGAGCCTCCTCAAGCTCGACGATTCTCCCACTGTTTTCTTGCAAGAGAAACTCTTTCTCTAGAAACACAGCATGCCTTGAAACAAACACCTTTTGTTCCACAGGATGATAGAATTGGTAACCCCTTGTTTCCTTAGGGTATCCAATAAATAGACATTTATCGGACTTAGCATCCAGCTTGTCCGATACAACCGCTTCACATAAATATCTTCAAGTAAGATACATGAGGTTTCTTACCATTCCATATCTCTCATATGGAGTAGTTGAGACTACCTTAGTAGGCATTACATTTAACAAGTAAACAAATGCTCAAGTGCATAGCCCCAAAAGGACTTGGGAAGAGTTGCATGATTCATCATTGACCTGACCATGTCCAACAAGGTCCGGTTACGCCTCTCAGATACACCATTATGCTGTGGTGTATAGGGCGGAGTCCATTGAGACAATATGCCATTGTCTCTTAGATAATCAAGAAACTCTTGACTTAAGTATTTACTACCTCGATCCGATCGAAGTATTTTAATACTCTTTGTCATGTTGTTTCTCTACTTCATTTCTGAATTCTTTGAACCTTTCAAAGGCTTCAGACTTGTGTTTCATCAAGAACACATACCCAAACTGTGAGTGATCATCGGTGAAGGTAATGAAGTAGCTATAGCCTCCTAATGCTTGAGTTGACATAGGTCCACATACATCAGTATGTATTAGACCTAGTAACTCTCCCACTCGTTCACCTTTTCCAGTAAAAGGTAACTTAGTCATCTTGCCTTTTAAGCATGATACGCATGTATCGTATGAATCCAATTCAAACGATTCCAGAATTCCACATATGTGTAATTCGGACATGCGTTTCTTGCTTACATGGCCAAGACGACAATGCTACATATAGGAGTCTATTTGATTATCCTTTCGATCACGCGTGTTGCTCGCTTCGATATTGAAATTGTCACTGGATATGTCCAACGTATAAACACCATTGCTTAAAGTTCCAATCCCATAAAGAACTCCATTCAAAGTTATGTAACAACAATTGTTACTAAAAGTCAAATGGAACCCATTTCTATTTAGACAAGAAATAGAAATGATGTTCTTTATCAACGAAGGAACATAAAAGCAATTGTCCAGTTCTAAGACAAGTCCTACAGGGAGTTCCAACAAATACGTTCCGATGGCGAGTGCAGCAACCGTTGCTCCATTCCCAACACGTAAATTTGACTCTCCCCTTGACGAGTCTTCTTCTATTCCTTAGCCCATGTATGTCATTACATATATGTGACCCACACCCAGTATCAAATACCCAAGTGTCTGAGGAAATAGAATGACAATCAATAAAGAAGATTTCTGAAGAAGATGGGGCATCCGATGCCTTATCCTTTTTCACGGACTCAAGATAAATCTTGCACTTTCTTCGCAAATGGCCCTACTTGCCATAATGATGGCAAGTGTCCTTTTGAGCTGGTTCTGCCTTTTTAGCCTTTTTTCTTCTTCCCCTTCTGTTGTTCCTTTGACTCCCTCTTAGAACCTTTCTTCGAGGAATCAACTAACAACACCGTCCCCTGCTCATGCTTCTCAGAAGGCTCCACAGTCTTCAGCATATTGAGCAGTACCACAGATGAACCTTCTTACATCTCAGAGGTGAAGAGGAGCTTGAAGACTTCGAACCTTTCGAATCTCACTTGCTCATCAACCAACTCATAAAGATGAAGGACTACGATATGAGCATCCATATGCTCATGCTGTTTTCGTAGCTTGGGTTCCATCATGGCTAGCATGATGCAACTCATTTGTTCAGAATCACTCACATGTTTCTGATAGGCCAACAATTGGTCCAGAGTTGCATTGTCACTAGGATGGGCGGGAAGAGGCGCTTCGAGGACATACGCAAGCTTTTCCACCTTGAGAACAATTCTCAAGTTTCTAAGCTAGTCCAAGAAGTTCGGCCCAGTCAATTTATTTGAATCCAAAATGGAACACAAATTCAAACACATCATGATCAATATATTAACTTAGAAATACAAAACGAGTATATATGAGAAAGATGATTTTAAAATGCATCAATATACATTTATAAATCCCATTCATTTTTCGAATTTCAAAAACCCCAAAATCACTTCGGGAGATCGTAGGTCCATCTCCGAATGGGCTGATATCCATCATAATTATGAACAACCTTGGAGAGAGACCAACAAGTCATTCATAACTACGATGGTAGGTATCTTCTATACCGATTGCATATCACGTATATGCAACTATCACAATGTGCTATCAACTAAGTGAATGTTCACACATACATCGGGTTGTTAACACATTAACAAGTATGCATCATATGCATAGCGCCCAACTTCACCTCCCTTTACATCGACCTTGGAGAGAGTCCAACAAGCCGATGCTCCAAGTTAAAGCCAACCCATTAATCAGGAAATAGTTTTAATATGGTTAGAGCGCATTCAACCAATTAGCCCAGCTTGGAGAGAGTCCAACAACCAAAGCTAACGATTGACCTCTGACTCTTACCATATTAGTATTAAACTATTCCATGGTTTGAACATATTCGGGTTCGAGCCGGGCTTGGAGAGAGTCCAACAACCAAACAAGAAACGGAACTCTGGTTCTAACCATATTAATGGAAGGTGTAGGCTTTAATATTGTTTAAGGGTTTTTATGTCTCATCCTCTTTGCATGCAAATAACTATTATCTACATGGCATGGCATACATGGCATACATCTACATGTCACGACACACATGGCATAATGTTATGCATCTAATGCAATTACATGGCATACAATTATGTCATGTATATATTTCCTTATATGTCATAACTATTTATGGAAATAAAATATGTTTAAGATTTGATTCTCCAAATCAAATCATAATTAATTAGGAAACAAATTTCCAAATCTAATCACATATTTTATTCATGGAATTATTTGATTAAGGAAAATCTATTTAGGAAACCAATTTCCTAAATCATTAAAACTACTTATGGAAATAAAATATTTTAAGATTTGATTTCTCAAATAAAATCATGATTAAATTAGGAAACAAATTTCCAGAATCTAATCAAATATTTTATTTATGGAAAATATCAATTTCCATAAATACTTCCAACTTTCCAAAAGTGGAAGATTTCCATAAATACTTCTAGACTTTCCAAAATTGAAAATTTTCCATAAATACTTCTAAATTTCCAAAATTAGAAAATTTCCAGAAATACATTATGACTATCGCAAAACCATTTTACGATTATGTCAAAACACAACCTGGGCTCTGATACCACTGTTGGGTTTCCGGCACCGCGGCGTGTGTGTGTTCGATCATGTTTCGCAAACATCAGCACAGCGGAAGCAATTAAAAATAATAAATCTATATTTATTACAACACACACAACACACGCATGCTTATTACAACAAGTGTAGACATAATCGTAAATTTAAATTTTCAATAAAAGGAAATTTATCTACGTTATACCTTTCGTATGACGTATAGCGGGAACAGCATCAACCGGAATGATCCTCGTAAGAATCGTCTCTATCCGTATCCACGCCGAGCTCCTCGGGATGACTTCGCTAAGTCACGAGCTTCGTCTTCGTATGGGTTACTAGCCTCGTGTTGAAGACGACGTGATCGAGAGATGATCACGATCCGAATCCAAATTCGGATCCTAAAATGAGTTCTCAAAACTCGCTTCTCCGGAGAGGTATTCGTCAACCAATTGACGAATCCTTCGTCCTCCACCTCAGAGGATTACCGGAGATCAAATCCCCGGTAAGTTAGGCGCTATCAGAGCACTAACCGTCGTCCAAACGACGCTCCGACAACAAAGAAACAAGCTGTCCAGAAAAAACTGGACAGCTTTTGGTGGAGGAATAGAGGCCGGCCAAGGAGAGATGGAAGCTCACCTTATCACCGAACCTAGAGGAGATCACCGGAGGGTCGCCGGAGGTTCACCGACTGAAGCTTGGACGCCGGCAACAAGTTGGATGGCAGCACAAGAGGTTGGGCGGCGGCACAATAGGGTTGGCGCCGAAATCCTCCTTCAAGGGGTGGGCGGCAACTCCAATTAGTTAGGGTTTGGATTAGTTAGGGTTTAACAATCCCTTAAGCCCCCTTTTATAGAGAACTAATTATCTTAATGGTTAATATATCATATCCATAAAGCCCGTTAATCCGCTCCATTAGGATAAGTTAAAATAAACCAAACCATTATGGTTTATTTTAAGTTAAAACGAACCGAACCAACTTTTGGTTCATTCGTTTAAAATAAACCAAACCCTTTGGTTTATTCTCATCCATTTGATTAGAACCAAACCATTTTGGTCCATCCATTATGTCTTCATAAGACACGACCCATCCACGCTTCCATTGCGACTGAAACAATTTCATGCTCGCTTTATGTTTGGTCCAACCAAACATAGTTTCTCTCGGTCTGAGAATCCCATTCTCAAGCTCGTTTTAAATCCTTTGGATTACCCTCGTTGTGCGTGTGACCAAATAGGTTCTCGGTTTATGTTGGCCGTCTATAATTAACCATTAATTATAGAACGATCATGAGTGGCACCTAGTAGTACATCATGATCCCCAATTAACCGAAAAGATCAACGGTTGATCCGAACTATTTCTGAAACCCTTCAGTAGCTCGAATGAATCGTGCCCCATTCCCTTCACTCATCTTATACCCACTTGGTTCAGGACATGGTCTATTGTGTCAGTCCCCACTAGGCTGACTACGTCACACCTAGCCCAAGCATCATTTCCTCGTCCTACGGATTCTAGTTACTCCACATGTATCGAAGAGTACCTTACTCTAAACATGTAATGCTTTGGCCAAAGACTTTAGTAACAATCCGACGAGAGGCCATGGGTATACATCTCCTCGCAAGGAGTGGTGAATCCTTTATAGGCTATTCAAACACCTTCGATCATTTTGACTTATACCCAATCATCCCGGGTCCACATCTCCTCGGAGATGTTTGCTTAAGATGTCAAAGCATAAGTCTCCATGATCAAAATGACTTGAATACCGCAAGTCAAAGGAACATCGCACTTAAGCCACGGTAAGAACTTCATTGACATATCTATATATGCAGAGAACCATATGAAGTCTTACGGCTGGTCACTCCAATGAACTAGTTACCATAACTAGCATCCACGATCAACTCGGACATCACTATGTCTCCCGGTGAGAATCGCTTGGATACACCAAGGAGTATACCTCGTGCTAGTCTCGGCGAATTGATGGTGTCCAAATCCATCAATTCATCGACTAGGGATAATTCCGATACATCACAATTACACATGTAGAGATACTCACTAGTTGTGATCAATCACAAATTCTCTCATGCTGTGAATCGTATCGTGGACATTCAGTAAATGAGTTTAAGATCCAATCAAATACATAAAACATGTATACTCAAATAGTGAATCTTCATTTATCATATAAATGGTTCATACATAAAGCGATTGCCTTAGGACATCTCTCATATATTACTAATGACCATGGGTATACATCTCCTCGCAAGGAGTGGTGAATCCTTTATAGGCTATTCAAACACCTTCGATCACTTGACTTATACCCAATCATCCCGGGTCCACATCTCCTTAGAGATGTTTGCTTAAGATGTCAAAGCATAAGTCTCCATGATCAAGATGACTTGAATACCGCAAGTCAAAGGAACATCGCACTTAAGCCACAAGAAAAACTTCATTGACATATCTATATATGCAGAGAACCATATGAAGTCTTACGGCTGGTCACTCCAATGAACTAGTTACCATAACTAGCATCCACGATTAACTCCGGACATCACTATGTCTCCAGCCAGTGAGAATCAACTGCTTGGATACACCAAGGAATATACCTCGTGCTAGTCTCGACAGAATTGATGGTGTCAAAATCCATCAATTCATCGACTAGGGATAATTCCGATACATCACAATTACACATGTAGAGATACTCACTAGTTGTGATCGAATCACAAATTCTCTCATGCTATGAATCGTATCATGGACATTCAGTAAATGAGTTTATGATCCAATCAAATACATAAAACTTGTATACTCAAATAGTGAATCTTCATTTATCATATAAATGGTTCATACATAAGGCGATTGCCTTAGGACATCTCTCATATATTACTAACAACGCATGCATAGTACATGTGTAGACATAATCGTAAATTTAAATTTGCAATAAAAGGAAATTTAACTACGTTATACCTTTCGTATGACGTGTGGCGGGAACGGCATCAACCGGAACGATCCTCGCTAGAATCGTCTCTATCCGTATCCACGCCGAGTATGCTTTGGATAACTTTGCTAAGCCATGAGCTTCGTCTTCATACGGGTTACCAGCCTCGTGTTGAAGACGAAGTGATCGAGAGATGATCACGATCCGAATCCAAATTCGGATCCAAAAATGAGTCCTCAAAACTCGCTTCTCCGGAAAGGTATTCGTCAACCGATTGACGAATCCTTCGTCCTCCACCTTAGAGGATTACCAGAGATCGAATCCCCGGTAAGTTAGCCGCTGTCAGAGCTCTAACCGTCGTCCAAACGACGCTCCGACGAGAGGAGAACAAGCTGTCCAGAAAACTGGACTGCTTTGGTGGAGGAGATAGGCGCCGGCCAACCAAGGGAAGATAAAGCTCACCTTGATGCCAAACCTAAAGGAGATCACCGGAGGGTCGCCGGAGGATCACCGGCCGAAGCATGGATGCCGGCAACAACTTGGACGGCGGCACAAGACGTTGGGCGGCAATGGAGGTTGGCGCCAACTCTTAGAGGGGATGAGGTGGGCGGAAACTTGAGCTAGGGTTTTTGGATTAGGGCTTAACAAACCCTTAAGCCCTCTTTTATAGAGAAGTAATTCTCTTAATTGTTATTGGATCATAACCATAAGGCCCGTTAACTCACTCCATTAATATAAGTTAAAATAAACCAAACCATGATGGTTTATTTTAAGTTAAAACGAACCGAACCACTTTTTGGTTCATTCGTTTAAAATAAACCAAACCCTTTGGTTTATTCTCCTCCATTGGATTAGAACCAAACCATTTTGGTTCATCCATTATGTCTTCATAAGACACGGCCCATCTACGCTTCCATTGCCACTGAAACAATTTCATGCTCACTCCATGTTTGGTCCAACCAAACATAGTTTCTCTCGGTCTGAGAATCTCATTCTCAAGCTCGTTTTAAATCCTTCGGATTACGCTCGTTGTGCGTGTGACCAAATAGGTTCTCGGTTTATGTTGGTCGTCTATAATTAACCATTAATTATAGAACGATCATGAGTGGCACCTAGTAGTACATCATGATCCCTAATTAACCGAAAAGATCAACGGTTGATCCAGAACTATTTCTGAAACCCTTCAGCAGCTCGAATGAATCGTGCCCCATTCCCTTCACTCATCTTATACCCACTTGGTTCAGGACATGGTCTATAGTGTCAGTCCCCACTAGGCTGACTACGTCACACCTAGCCCAAGTATCATTTCCTCGTCCTACGGATTTTAGTTACTGCACATGTATCGGAGAGTACCTTACTGTAAACATGTAATGCTTTGGCCAAAGACTTTAGTAACAATCCGATGAGAGGCCATGGGTATACATCTCCTCGCAAGGAGTGGTGAATCCTTTATAGGCTATTCAAACACCTTCGATCACTTTGACTTATACCCAATCATCCCGGGTCCACATCTCCTTAGAGATGTTTGCATAAGATGTCAAAGCATAAGTCTCCATGATCAAGATGACTTGAATACCGCAAGTCAAAGGAACATCGCACTTATGCTACAGTAAAAACTTCATTGACATATCTATATATGCAGAGAACCATATGAAGTCTTACGGCTTGTCACTCCAATGAACTAGTTACCATAACTAGCATCCACGATCAACTCTGGACATCACTATGTCTCCAGCTAGTGAGAATCAGCTGCTTGGATACACCAAGGAGTATACCTCGTGCTAGTCTCGACAGAATTGATGGTGTCCAAATCCATCAATTCATCGACTAGGGATAATTCCGATACATCAAAATTACACATGTAGAGATACTCACTAGTTGTGATCCAATCACAAATTCTCTCATGCTGTGAATCGTATCGTGGACATTCAGTAAATGAGTTTAAGATCCAATCAAATACATAAAACATGTATACTCAAATAGTGAATCTTCATTTATCATATAAATGTTCATACATAAGGCGATTGCCTTAGGACATCTCTCATATATTACTAACAGACTCCCACTTGGCCTAATGCCAATCGCTACGGTATCCAATACCATAAGCTCTAACATGACCCTCAAACTTACTTTGAGGTAATGCCTTAGTCAAATAATCCGCTAAGTTCCTTTACGTGGGAATTTTCTCGATTTGTATTTCGTTCCTATTGATGATCTCTCTGATATGATGATAGCGGCGAAGCACATGTTTGTATCATTGATGAGACCACATCAAGTTCAGAGATGAACTTCTTGATCCAAACCGCTTCCTTTGCTGCTTCCAAAGCTGCAATGTATTCTGCCTTAGTGGCAGAATCTACTATAGCGTCAAGCTTGGAACCTTTCCAACTTTATTGCGCCTCCATTCTAGGTGAATACATACCCAGACTGAGACATGGAATCATCCTTGTCTGTCTGGAGCTGGCATCCGTATACCCACGTATCGCCATGTACCCTTCTCCATATATTAGGAACACATCCTTAGTTCTTCTCAAGTACTTAAGGATCGTCTTAACATCCACCCAATAATCCATTCCTGGATCAGACTGGTATCTGCTCGTGACACTCAGAGCATACGATACATCGGGCCTCGTACATAACATAGCATACATGATAGATCCTATTGCGGATGCATAGGGAATCTTACTCATGCAAATCCTCTCGTCTTACGTTGCGGACACATAGACTTTGAAAGGTGTATCCCATGCACGATGGGTAGGGAAACCTTTCTTGGATTTCACATGCTAAACCTCTTTAGCACTTTCGGTCTATATATGTAGTGCGAAAGACCAAGCAATTGTTTGATCTATCTCTATAGATCTTAATCCGAGGATGTAGGTTGCTTCTCCCGTGTCTTTCATGGAGAATGTCTTGGATAACCAAACCTTAAGCGATCAGAAGATGAAACATCGTTTCCTATAAGTAATATGTCATCGACATATAATACTAGGAACACGATTGCACTCCCACTAACCTTCTTGTACACACAAGGTTCGTCTGGATTTTGTGAGAAATCAAACCTTTTGATTGTCTCATCAAAACGGATATTCCAGCTCCTGGATGCTTGCTTCAATCCATAAATGGATCGTCGCAATTTGCATACCTTAGTTTTAGCAACCGATGTGAAACCCTCAGGTTGTATCATATATACATCCTCGAGCAGGTTTCCATTAAGGAAAGTTGTTTTCACATCCATCTGCCATATCTCATAATCATAATGAGCCGCTATGGCCAGGAGCATCCGATTGGATTTAAACATAGCTACAGGCGAATAGGTTTCGTCATAATCAACACCTTGCTTTTGACAATATCTTTTCGCCACCAATCTAGCCTTATAGGTAATCACATTACCATCCATGTCGGTTTTTCTTCTTGAAAACCCACTTGCACCCTATAGGCTTTATGCCTTCAGGTGGGTCAACCAAGTTCCAAACTTGGTTTTCATACATGGAATACATTTCCGACTTCATGGCACCAAGCCACTTATCCCTTTCTGAACTTGTCAGCACTTCTTCATAACTGGTAGGCTCCTCATCATTAATGAGTAACACGTCGTTCAATTCACTTACGAGAAATCCATATCTCTCGGGAATATTGCGTGTTCTACCAGATCTACGAAGATGTGGTGTTACAATAGGTCCAGTTGATTTCTCATCACTATGAGTTGTCAACTGTTGTGCTTCACCAGGTATCTCATCAATGTCTATTTGAGTCTCTCGAGCCTCCTTAAGCTCGACAACACTCCCACTGTTTTCTTGCAAGAGAAACTCTTTTTCTAGAAACACAGCATGCCTTGAAACAAACACCTTTTGTTCCACAGGATGATAGAATTGGTAACCCCTTATTTCCTTAGAGTATCCAATAAATCGACATTTATCAGACTTAGCATCCAATTTGTCTGATACTGTCCGCTTCACATAAGCAGGACAACCCCATATCTTCAAGTAAGATACATGAGGTTTCTTACTATTCCATATCTCATATGGAGTAGTTGAGACTACCTTGGTAGGCATTCTGTTTAACAAGTAAACAGCTGTCTGAAGTGCATAGCCCCAAAAGGACTTGGGAAGAGTTGCATGATTCATCATTGACCTGACCATGTCCAACAGGGTCCGGTTATGCCTCTCGGATACACCATTATGCTGTGGTGTATATGGCGGAGTCCATTGAGACAATATGCCATTGTCTCTTAGATAATCAAGAAACTCTTGACTTAAGTATTCACTACCTCGATCCGATCAAAGTATTTTAATACTCTGTTCATGTTGTTTCTCTACTTCATTTCTAAATTCTTTGAACCTTTCAAAGGCTTCAGACTTGTGTTTCATCAAGAACACATACTCAAACCGTGAGTGATCATCGGTGAAGGTAATGAAGTAGCTATAGCCTCCTAAAGCTTGAGTTGACATAGGTCCACATACATCAGTATGTATTAGACCTAGTAACTCTCCCACTCGTTCACCTTTTCCAGTAAAATGTAACTTAGTCATCTTGCCTTTTAAGCATGATTCACATGTATCATATGAATCCAATTCAAACGATTCCAGAATTCCACATCGGTGTAATTCAGACATGCATTTCTTTCTTACATGGCCAAGACGACAATGCCACATATAGGAGTCTAATTGATTACCCTTTCGAGCACGCGTGTTGCTCGCTTCGATATTGAAAATGTCACTGGATACGTCCAACGTATAAATACCATTGCTTAAAGTTCCAATCCCATAAAGAACTCCATTCAAAGTTATGTAACAACAATTGTTACTAAAAGTCAAATGGTAACCATTTCTATTTAAACAAGAAATAGAAATGATGTTCTTTATCAACGAAGGAACATAAAAACAATTGTCCAGTTTTAAGACAAGTCCTATAGGGAGTTTCAACAAATACGTTCCGATGGCGAGTGCAGCAACCTTTGCTCCATTCCCAACACATAAATTTTGACTCTCCTTTGACGAGTCTTCTTCTATTCCTTATCCCATGTATGTCATTACATATATGTGAGCCACACCCAGTATCCAATACCCAAGTGTTTGAGGAAATAGAATGACAATCAATAACGAAGATACCTGAAGAGGATGGGGCATCGGATGCCTTCTTCTTCTTCATGGACTCAAGATAAATCTTGCAGTTTCTTCGCCAATGGCCCTCCTTGCCATAATGATGGCAAGTGCCCCTTTTGAGCTGGTTCTGCCTTTTTAGCCCTTTTCTTCTACCCCTTCTGTTGTTCCTTTGACTTCCTCTTAGAACCTTTCTTCGAGGAATCAACTAACAACACCGTCCCCTGCTCATGCTTCTCAGAAGGCTCCACAATCTTCAGCATGTTGAGCAGTACCACAGATGAACCTTCTTGCATCTCAGAGGTGAAGAGGAGCTTGGAGACTTCGAACCTTTCGAATCTCACTTGCTTATCAAACAACTCATAAAGATGAAGGACTACGATATGAGCATCCATATGCTCATGCTGCTTTCGTAGCTTGGGTTCCATCGCGGCTAGCATGATGCAACTTGTCAGTTCAGAATCAGTCACATGTTTCTGATAGACCAACAATTGGTCCAGAGTTGCATCATCACTAGGACGGGTGGGAAGAGGTGCTTCGAGGACATTTGCAAGCTTTTCAACCTTGAGAACAATTCTCAAGTTTCTAAGTCAGTCCAAGAAGTTCAGCCCAGTCAATTTATTCGAATCCAAAATGGAACGCAAATTCAAAGACATCATGATCAATCTTAGAAATACAAAATGAGCATATATGAGAAAGATAATTTTAAAATGCATCAATATACATTTATAAATCTCATTCATTTTTCGAATTTCAAAACCCCAAAATCACTTCGGGAGATCGTAGGTCCATCTCCGAATGGGCTGATATCCATCATAGATATGAACAACCTTGGAGAGAGTCCAACAAGCCATTCATAACTATGACGGTAGGTATCAAGTATACCGATTGCATATCACGTATATGCAACTATCACAATGTGCTATCAACTAATTGAATGTTCACACATACATCGGGTTGTTAACACATTAACAAGTATGCATCATATGCATAGCACCCAACTTCACCTCCCTTTACATCGACCTTGGAGAGAGTCCAACAAGCCGATGCTCCAAGTTAAAGCCAACCCATTAATCGAGAAATAGTTTTAATATGGTTAGAGCGCATTCAACCAATTAGCCAGGCTTGGAGTGAGTCCAACAACCCAAACTAATGATTGACCTCTGACTCTTACCATATTAGAGTTAAACTATTCCAATGATTTGAACATGTTCAGGTTCGAGCCGGGCTTGGAGTGAGTCCAACAACCCAAACAAGAAACAGAACTCTGGTTCTAACCATATTAATGGAAGGTGTAGGCTTTAATATTGAGTTAGGGTTTTATGTCTCATCCTCTTTGCATGCAAATAACTATTATCTACATGGCATAACATACATGGCATACATCTACATGTCACGACATGCATGGCATAATATTATGCATCTAATGCAATTACATGGCATACAATTATGTCATGTACTTAATTTCCTTACATGTCATAACTATTTATGGAAATAAAATATGTTTATGATTTGATTCTCCAAATCAAATCATGATTAAATTAGGAAACAAATTTCCAAATCTAATCACATATTTTATTTATGGAAATATTTGATTAAGGAAAATCAATTTAGGAAACCAATTTCCTAAATCATCAAAACTACTTATGGAAATAAAATATTTTAAGATTTGATTTCCCAAATCAAATCAAGATTAATTTAGGAAACAAATTTCCAAAATCAAATCAAATATTTTATTTATGAAAAAAATCAATTTCCATAAAATACTTCCAACTTTCCAAAAGTGGAGGATTTCCATAAATACTTCTAGACTTTCCAAAATTGAAAAATTTCCATAAATACTTCTAAATTTCCAAAATTAGAAAATTTCCAGAAATAACATTATGACTATCGCAAAACCATTTTACAATTATGTCGAAACACAACCTGGGCTCTGATACCACTGTTGGGTTTCCGGCACCGCAGCGTGTGTGTGTTCGATCTTGTTTCGTAAACATGAGCACAGCGGAAGCAATAAAATTAATAAATCTATATTTATTACAACACACATCACACGCATGCATAGTACAACATGTGTAGACATAATCGTAAATTTAAATTTGCAATAAAAGGAAATTTAACTACGTTATACCTTTCGTATGACGTATGGCGGGAACGACATCAACCGGAACGATCCTCGCTAGAATCGTCTCTATCCGTATCCACGCCGAGTATCCTCTGGATGACTTCGCTAAGCCACGAGTTTCGTCTTCGTATGGGTTACCAGCCTCGTGTTGAAGACGAAGTGATCGAGAGATGATCATGATCCGAATCCAAATTCGGATCCAAAAACGAGTCCTCAAAACTCGCTTCTCCGGAGAGGTATTCGTCAACCGATTGACGAATCCTTCGTCCTCCACCTCAGAGGATTACCAGAGATTGAATCCCTGGTAAGTTAGCCGCTGTCGGAGCTCTAACCGTCGTCAAAACGATGCTCCGACGAGAGGAGAACAAGCTATGCAGAAAACTGGACAGCTTTGGTGGAGGAGATAGGCGCCGGCCAACCAAGGGAAGATAAAGCTCACCTTGATGCCAAACCTAAAGTAGATCACCGGAGGGTCGCCGGAGGATCACCGGCTGAAGCATGGATGCCGGCAACAACTTGGACGGCGGCACAAGAGGTTGGGCGGCAATGGAGGTTGGCGCCAACTCTTAGAGGGGATGAGGTGGGCGGCAACTTGAGCTAGGGTTTTTGGATTAGGGCTTAACAAACCCTTAAGCCCTCTTTTATAGAGAAGTAATTCTCTTAATGGTTATTGGATCATAACCATAAGGCTCGTTAACCCGCTCCATTAATATAAGTTAAAATAAACCAAACCATGATGGTTTATTTTAAGTTAAAACGAACCGAACCAACTTTTGGTTCATTCGTTTAAAATAAACCAAACCCTTTGGTTTATTCTCCTCCATTGGATTAGAACCAAACCATTTTGGTTCATCCATTATGTCTTCATAAGACGGCCCATCCACGCTTCCATTGCATGAAAGCGATTTCATGCTCGCTTATGTTTGTCAACCAAACATAGTTTCTCTCGATGCGAGAATCTCATTCTCAAGCTCGTTTTAAATCCTTTGGATTACGCTCGTTGTCGTGTGACCAAATAGGTTCTCGGTTTATGTTGGCCGTCTATAATTAACCATTAATTATAGAGCGATCATGAGTGGCACCTAGTAGTACATCATGATCCCCGATTAGCGAAAAGATCAGCGGTTGATCGAACTATTTACGAAACCCTTGATGGCTCGAATGAATCGTGCCCCATTCCCTTCACTCATCTTATACCCACTTGGTTGGGACATGGTCTATTGTGCCGATCCCACTAGGTGACTCGTCACACCTAGCCCAAGTATCATTTCCTCGTCCTACGGATTCTAGTTACTGCACATGTATCGAAGAGTACCTTACTCTAAACATGTAATGCTTTGGCCAAAGACTTTAGTAACAATCCGACGAGAGGCCATGGGTATTCATCTCCTCACAAGGAGTGGTGAATCCTTTATAGGCTATTCAAACACCTTCGATCACTTTGACTTATACCCAATCATCCCGGGTCCACATCTCCTTGGAGATGTTTGCTTAAGATGTCAAAGCATAAGTCTTCATGATCAAGATGACTTGAATACCGCAAGTCAAAGGAACATCGCACTTAAGCTACAGTAAAAACTTCATTGACATATCTATATATGCAAAGAACCATATGAAGTCTTACGGCTGGTCACTCCAATGAACTAGTTACCATAACTAGCATCCACGATCAACTCTGGACATCACTATGTCTCCAGCTAGTGAGAATCAGCTGCTTGGATACACCAAGGAGTATACCTCATGCTAGTCTCGACAGAATTGATGGTGTCCAAATCCATCAATTCATCGACTAGGGATAATTTCGATACATCACAATTACACATGTAGAGATACTCACTAGTTGTGATCCAATCACAAATTCTCTCATGCTGTGAATCGTATCGTGGACATTCAGTAAATGAGTTTAAGATCCAATCAAATACATAAAACATGTATACTCAAATAATGAATCTTCATTTATCATATAAACTGTTCATACATAAGGCGATTGCCTTAGGACATCGCTCATATATTACTAACAGTTGATGGCATTCCCGCTACACGTGATACGTCAGGTATAACAAGATATAAAGTTTTCTTTATTGCAAAAATTTAAATATGCGATTATATTTACACGTTGTATCCTGCATGTGTGTGGTGTGTGTGATGCAATAAATTAGTTTATTACTTATTTTTGCTTCTGTTGTATGCATGTTTACGAAACGTGTTCAAACACACACCTACATTGATACCGGGGAAACCCAACAGTGATATCAGAGCCACACTGTGTTCTGACATAATCGTAAAATTGTTTTACGATAGTCATAATTGTTTTTATGGAAATTTTCTACTTTTAGAAAGTATAGAAGTATTTATGGAAATTTTCTACTTTTGAAAAGTTTAGAGGTATTTATGGAAATTAACACTTTCCATAAATAAAATATGTGATTAGATTTGGAAATTTATTTCCTAATTTAATCATTATTTGATTTGGGAAATCAAATCTCAAACATATTTTATTTCTATAAATAGTTATGACAAATAAGGAAATTCAAATTGGAAATTTCCTAATGTGATTAGGAAATTACAATTTAGGAAATTTGTTTCCTAAATTAGATTTGACTTTCTTTAATTAACACATTTCATAAATAAAATATGTGATTAGATTTGGAAATTTATTTCCTAATTTAATCATGATTTGATTTGGGAAATCAAATCTAAAATATATTTTATTTCCAAAATAGTTATGACAAATAAGGAAACTATTTATACATATTATAATTGTATGTCATGTAATTGCATTAGATGCATATCATTATGTCATGTGTGTCGTGACATGTAGATGTATGTCATGTGTGTCATGTCATGTAGATAATAGTTATTTGCATGCAAAGAGGATGAGACATTAAATCCCTTACACAATATTAAAGCCTACACCTTCCATAATATGGTTAGAACCAGAGTTCCGTTTCTTGTTTGGGTTGTTGGACTCTCTCCAAGCCCGGCTCGAACCTGAACATGTTCAAACTATTGGAATAGTTTATTACTAATATGGTAAGAGTCAGAGGTCAATCGTTAGTTTGGGTTGTTGGACTCTCTCCAAGCCTGGCTAATTGGTTGAATGCGCTCTAACCATATAAAACTATTTCTCGATTAATGGGTTGGCTTTAACCTGGAGCATCAGCTTGTTGGACTCTCTCCAAGGTCGATGTGAAGGGAGGTGAAGTTGGGTGCTATGCATATGATGCATACTTGTTAATGAGTTAACAACCCGATGTATGTGTGAACATTCAATTAGTTGATAGCACATTGTGATAGTTGCATATATGTGATATGCAATTGGTATACTTGATACCTACCATTGTAGCTAAGAATGGCTTGTTGGACTCTCTCCAAGGTTGTTCTTATTTATGTTGGATATCAACCCATTTGGAGATGGACCTATGATCTCCCGAATTAATTTTGAGGGTTTTTGAATTTCAAAAAATGAATGGGATATATAAATGTATGTTGATGCATTTTAAAATCATTTTCTCATATATGCTCAATTTGTATTTCTAGGTTAATCGCTTGATCATGATCTCTTTGAATTTGCGCTCTATTTTGGATTCGAATAAATTGACTGGACCAAACTTCTTGGACTAGCTTAGAAACTTGAGAATTGTTCTCAAGGCTGAAAAGCTTGAGTATGTCCTCAAAGCGCCTCTTCCCGCCTGTCCTAGTGATGACGCAACTCCAGACCAATTGTTGGCCCATCAAAAACATGTGAGTGATTCTGAACTAGTGAGTTGCATTATGCTAGTCGTGATGGTACCCGAGCTACAGAAGCAGCATGAGCATATGGATGATCATACCATAGTCTTTAATCTTTATGAGTTGTTTGATGAGCAAGTGAGATCCGAAAGGTTCGAAGTCTCCAAACTCCTCTTCACCTCTGAGATGCAAGAAGGATCATCTGTGGTACTGCTCAACATACTGAAGACTGTGGAGCCTTCTGTGAAGCATGAGCAAGGGACGATGATGTTAGTTGATTCCTCAAAGAAAGGTTCTAAGAGAAAATCAAAGGAACAACATAAGGGGAAGAAGAAGGCAAGGAAGGCAGAACCAGCTCAAAAGGGCACTTGCCATCGTTATGACAAGGAGGGTCATTGGTGAAGAAATTGCAAGATTTATCTTGAGTCCGTGAAGAAGAATAAGGTATCTGATGCCCCATCTTCTTCAAATATCTTCGTTATTGATTGTCATTCTATTTCCTTAGACACTTGGGTATTAGATATCGGGTGTGGTTCACATATATATAATAACATACATGGGCTAAGGAATAGAAGAAGACTCGTCAAGGGAGAGTCAAATTTACGTGTTGGGAATGGAGCAAAGGTTGTTGCACTCGCCATCGGAACGTATCTGTTGAAGCTCCCTACAGGACTTGTCTTAGAACTGGACAATTGCTTTTATGTTTCTTCATTGATAAAGAACATCATTTCTATTTCTTGTTTAAAAAGAAATGGGTACCATTTAACTTTTAGTAACAATTATTGTTATATAACTTTGAATGGCGTTCTTTATGGGACTAGAACTTTAAGCAATGATATTTATACGTTGGATATATCCAGTGACATTTTCAATATCGAAGCGAGCAACAAGCGTGCTCGAAAAGATAATCAATTAGACTCCTACATATGGCATTGTCGTCTTGGCCATGTGAGCAAGAAACGCATGTCCGAATTACCGATGTGAAATTTTGGAATCGTTTGAATTAGATTCATACGATACATGCGAATCATGCTTAAAGGGCAATATGACCAAGTTATCTTTTATTGGAAAAGGTGAATCGGTGGGAGAGTTGCTTGGTCTAATACATACTGATGTATGTGGACCTATGTCAACTCAAGCTCTAGGAGGCAATAGCTACTTCATTACCTTCACCGATGATCACTCATGGTTTGGGTATGTGTTCTTGATGAAACATAAGTCTGAAGCCTTTGAAAGGTTCAAAGAATTCAGAAATGAAGTAGAGAAACAACTTGGCAAGAGTATTAAAATACTTCGATCGGATCGAGGTGATGTGTAACGCCCGCCCTTATCTGCTCTCAGGGCGGCGCTACTTTTTTTTTTTTTATAACATGACATATAGGGATCATTTCACAATCTACATACTTAGACATGTTATCATGACCTAAACCTTCTTTTATGCATGCATCCCACATCATATTCATAATTAGCATGTTAACATATCATAGCTTCTTTTATAACATGCATCACATTTCATATTCATAATTTGGCATGTTCTATATCCTATCTCATTTTACCACATGCATAACATGAAGATCTATTCATGAGTTCTATCATATCAAACTTTTATAAGTAATTGAACAGTAACATAACTAAGCAACATTCAACATGGTACTAATAAATCTCAAGTCTTATAAGCAGAAGCAAATGTCTTAAGGTGTTCACGGAGCATATAAATATAGGCAGATAGTAATAGGGTCATTTTCCACCATGCCACTATCACACACACTTGGCCCCTCCTGCTACTTCCTCTTAGTTCATGTTTCCTTTATCTGCAGTATATGGACAACATAAACTATAAGCATATAGCTTAGTAAGATTCTTGCCTACTCACAAAAGCCACAAACTTCATCAAACAAATAGAAAGTAGGAGCATACTAGCATAAATAGCATAAGTATTTCATAACAACACTATGCATCAACTTACCAACGTAATGAGAACATAAGCATGGCATACAATTTACATAGCATGCTAAACATAATTAAATCTAAGCAGGGCATAAATTAAACCATAAGCATTCATGGCATCATCAACCCTAAACATGCATAAAGGACATAATCATAAGCATTCTTAAACTTAACATAAGCATTCATAATTTCCTCAATTCTAACATGCATAAAGGTCATAATCATAAGCATTCTTAAACTTAACATAAGCATTCATAATTTCATAAATCATAGACAAGCATCAGGGACATAATCATAAGCATTCTTAAACTTAACATAAGCATTCATAATTTCATAAATCATAGACAAGCATCAGGGACATAATCATAAGCATTCTTAAACATAACATAAGCATTCATAATTTCATAAATCATAGACAAGCATCAGGGACATAATCATAAGCATTCTTAAAAGTCCTTTCTTTTCAAAACATATACATATAGGTACTTTAACATAATCATAACTTGAATGGGGGGCCCCAAGTTAAGTACCACATAATGCGCGTTCCCTAATAGGTTGGGGTAGTGAGCCACCAGACCTACTAGAGCAAGACCTCTTACGTCTTACCAGGGCAAGACCTCTTACGTCTTCTTATGTCCCTATGGATTTGATTAACAACCACCTGACGGGTCGGGTACTTAACCTCTTACAAAGTAAAATACTTAATTCCTTTCTTTCTTGTCATATCATAAAGAATGCTCTTAATCCCTAACATAAACAGGGAAGCATCTCAATCTTGTCTTATCATAAGGAGAGCTCTTAATCCCTACTTGAAAGGGAAGCATCTCCATCTTATCTTATCATAAGGAGAGCTCTTAATCCCTACTTGAAAAAGAAGCATCTCCATCTTAGACATTTCATAGCATACATGCATTCATAACATAAGAGTACCCTAAAGGGGTCCTAAAGCATAAACATGTTTATCACATAAGCATATTTCAGAGGCATATTCATGGCATATTAAATCATAAAACATGTTCATCTCAAAGGCATATTTCATGGCATATTACATCATAAACATGTTCATCACATAGGCATAATTCATGGCATATTATAATCATCCACATAACATATTTCATGGCATATAAAAATCATAATCATGTTCATCACATAAACTTATTTCATGGCACATAAAAATCATAATCATGTTCATCACATAAACATATTTCATGGCATATAAAAATCATAATCATGTTCCTCACATAAACTTATTTCATGGCACATAAAAATCATAATCATGCTCATCACATAAACATATTTCTTGAAGGCATACAACCTAATACAACTTCATAAGGGGTATTTTCATGAAACCCTAACCCTAAACCTAATGTTGGCCGAAACATGTAGGGCACCATTTTCTTTATTTTTTTTGTTACATAAACTCCTACTTGAAAGCACACCACCTAATACAACTTCATAAGGGGTATTTTCATGAAACCCTAACCCTAAAACCATTGGTGGCCGAAACATATAGGGGCACAAAGCTTGGATTTTTGTCACCTAAAAATTTCTACATGAAGCATACAACATATCAAAATTTCCTTAGAAGCATTTTCATGCCACCCTAGCCCCAAAAACCTTGGTTGGCCGAAACTTGTAAGGGCACCAAGACTTGTATGTTGTCCCTAAAATTCCTACATGAAGCATACAACATATCAAAGTTTTTCTTAGAAGCATTTTCATGCAACCCTAGCCCAAAAATACTTGGTTGGCCGAAACTTGCAAGGGCAAAAAGACTTGTATTTTGTCTCTAAAATTCCTACATGAAGCATACAATCTATAAAATATCTTAGAATCATTTTCATGCAACCCTAGCCCCCAAAAACCTTGGTTGGCCGAAACATGTAGGGTATCAAGCATCCTATTCCTTTCATGTATCATGTCCTACAAGAACTAATATACTGCAAGTGAGGGAATCTTACATCCTTCGCTTGCTTTTAGTTGGTAGATGACCTAATGGAAGCCAAGAACTAGCCTTCCCTTGCTTGGATGAGGTTCGGCCAAAGGGTGAAAATGGAGAGGGGGAGAGATGGTTTTCGGTGAGGAAGAAGAAGAGAAGAAGAAGTGGCCAAGTGGAAACTTCCCTCTTCTTTATAAAGGGAGGAAGAGAAGTTTCTCTTCTCTTTTCCATGCCTCTTCATTTACCCCCATCACACTTATCTACAATTTCCCCCCTTCCTCTAATGATCTAATCCTATTGGGCTTCTGGTTAGTGAGTGCATCTATAGGGCTTGGCTATCTCTAGAGGTTTAGGGGTTCAATTCCTAGGCCTTGCATCTCTTTTTTGGCTTATTTTCCTTTTATTTTCGAAAAGGCCCACCTAAAGCCCATCATCGTAAAGCCAAAAATTCTCGTAAAATTGCTAGAAATTTTACGGGCGTTACATGATGAATACTTGAGTCAAGAGTTTCTAGATTATCTAAGGGACAATGGTATATTGTCTCAATGAACTCCGTCGTATACACCACAGTTTAATGGTGTATTTGAGAGGTGAAACCGAACCTTGTTAGACATGGTCAGGTCGATGATGAATCATGTGAATCTTCCTAAGTCCTTTTGGGGCTATGCACTTCAGACAACTATTTACTTGCTAAATAGAGTCCCGACCAAGGTAGTCTCTACTACTCCATATGAGATATGGGCTAGTAAGAAACCTCATTTATCTTACTTTAAGATATGGGGCTGTCCTGCTTATGTGAAGTGGACTGTGTCAGACAAATTGGATACTAAGTTTGATAAATGTCTATTTATTGGATACCCTAAGGAAACGAGGGGTTACCAATTCTATCATCCCTTAAAACAAAAAGTGTTTGTTTCAAGGAATGTTGTGTTTCTAGAGAAAGAGTTTCTCTTGCAAGAAAACAGTGGGAGCGTCGTTGAACTTGAGGAGGTTCAAGAGACTCCAGTAGACATTGAGGAGATACCTGGTCAAGCACCTCAATTGATAACTCATAGTGATGAGACATCGGCTGAACCTATTGTGACACCAAATCTTCGTAGATTTGGTAGGACACGCAACATTCCTAAGAGATATGTATTTCTCGTAAGCGAATCGAACGACGTGTTACTCATTGATGATGAGAAGCCTACCAGTTATGAAGAAGTTCTGAAAATTTTAGAAAGGGACAAATGGCTTGAAGCCATGAAGTCGAAAATGGATTCCATGTATGAAAATCAAGTTTGGAACTTGGTGAACCCACCTGAAGGCATTAAGCCTATAGGGTGCAAGTGGGTTTTCAAGAAGAAAATCAACATGGATGGTAATGTGATTACCTATAAGGCTAGATTAGTGGCGAAAGGCTATCGTCAAAAGCAAGGTGTTGATTATGACGAGACCTATTCACCAGTAGCTATGCTTAAATCCATTCGGATGCTCTTGGCATAGCAGCTCATTATGATTATGAGATATGGAAAATGGATGTGAAAATGGCTTTTCTTAATGGAAACCTACTCGAGGACGTGTATATGATACAACCCGAGGGTTTCACATTGATTGATAAAACCAAGATATGTAAACTTCGACGGTCTATTTATGGATTGAAGCAAACATCCAGGAGCTGGAATATCCATTTTGATGAGATAATCAAAGGGTTTAATTTCTCACAAAATCCGGATGAACCTTGTGTGTACAAGAAGGTTAGTGGGAGTGCAGTCATGTTCCTAGTGTTGTATGTCGATGACATATTACTTATAGGAAATGATATATCTGTCTTACAATCGGTTAAAATTTGGTTATCCAAAATATTCTCCATGAAAGACCTAGGAGAAGCAACATACATCCTCGGGATCAAGATCTATAGAGATAGATCGAAACAGTTGCTTAGTCTTTCGCAGTCTATATATATAGACCGAGTGCTAAAGAGGTTTAGCATGTCGGAATCCAAGAAAGGTTTCCTTCCCATCAGGCATGGGATACACCTTTCGAAGTCTATGTGTCCGCGCACAGAAGACAAGAGGATTTGCATGAGTAAGATCCCCTATGCATCTGCAATATGTTCTATCATGTATGTTATGTTATGTACGAGACCCGATGTATCATATTCTCTAAGTGTCGTGAGCATATACCAGTCTGATCCAGGAATGGATCATTGGGTGGTTGTTAAGACAATCCTTAAGTACTTGAGAAGAACTAAGGATGTGTTCCTAATATATGGAGAAGATGATATGGTTATACGTGGGTATACGGATGTCAGCTTCCAGACAGACAAGAATGATTCCAAGTCTCAGTCTAGTTACATATTTACCTTGAATGGAGGTGCAATAAGTTGGAAAGGTCCCAAGCAAAACACCATAGAGGATTTTGCCACAGAGGCAAAATACATTGCAGCTTGGGAAGTAGCAAAGGAAGCGGTTTGGATCGATAAGTTCATCTCTGAACTTGATGTGGTCTCATCAACGATCCAAACATGTGCTTCGCCACTATCATCTGATCAGGGAGATCATCAGTAGGAAGGAAATACAAATCGAAAAGATTTCCACTAAAAGGAACTTAGCAGATCCTTTAACTAAGGTCTTGCCTCAAAGTAAGTTTGAGGGTCATGTTAGAGCATATAGTATTGGATACCGTGGCGATTGGCATTAGGCCAAGTGGGAGTTTGTTAGTAATATATGAGAGGTGTCTTAAGGCAATCGCCTTATGGTTATACCATTTATTTGATAAATGAAGATTCACTATTTAAGTATATATGTTTTCATGTATTTGATTGGATCTTAAACTCATTTACTGAATATCCACAATACGATTCACAACATGAGAAAATTTGTGATTGGATCACAACTAGTGAGTATCTCTACATGTGTAATTGTGATGTATTAGAATTATCCCTAGTCGATGAATTGATTGATTCGGACGCTATCGATTCTGTTGAGACTAGCACGAGGTATACTCTTTGGTTTTTCCAAGCAGCTATTTCTCATTGGCTGGAGATATTGCGATGTCCGGAGTTAATCGTGCATGCTAGTTATGGTAACTAGTTCATTGGAGTGACCAATTGTAAGACTTCATATGGTTCTCTACATATATGGATATGTCAATGAAGTTCTTACAGCAGCTTAAGTGTGATGTTCCTTCGACTTGCGGTATTCAAGTCATCTTGGTCATGAAGACTTATGCTTTGACATCTTAAGCAAGCATCTCCGAGAAGATGTGGACCTGGGATGATTGGGTATAAGTCGAAGTAGCTGAAGGTGTTTGAATAGCCTACAGAGGATTCACCGCTCCTTGCGAGGAGATGTATACCCTATGTCCTCTCGTCGGATTGTTACTAAAGTCTTTGGTCAAAGCATTACATGTTGAGAGTATGGTACTCTTGGATACATATGGAGTAACTAGAATCCGGAGGACGAGGAGGTAATACTTGGGCTAGGTGTGACGTAGTCAACCTAGTGGGGACTGACACAATAGACCATGTCCTGAACCAAGTGGGTATAAGATGAGTGAAAGGAATAGGGCATGATTCATTGTAGCTACTGAAGGATTTCAGAAATGGTTCTGGGATACACTGTTGATTTTCTGATTAATTGGGGATCATGATATACTACTAGGTGCCACTCATGATCGTTCTATAATTAATGGTTAATTATAGATGACCAACATAAATCGGGAACCTATTTGGTCACACGCACAACGAGCGTAATCCGAAGAATTTAAAATGACCTTGAGAATAGGATTCTCAAATTGAGAGAGACTTGGTTTGGTTGGACGAAACAAAGAGCGAATATGAAATTGTTTCAGTCACATCAGAAGCATGGATGGGCTGAGTCTTATGAAGACATGGTGGATGAGCCAAATCGGTTTGGTTCTAATCTAATGGTGGAAAATAAAGAAAAGTGGTTTGATTTGTTTTAAATGAATGAACCAAAGTTGGTTCGGTTCGTTTTAACTTAAAATAGACCAACATGGTTTGGTTTATTTTAACTTAAGTTATTGGAGCGGATTAACGGATTTTGGTTATGAACCAATAACCGTTAGGAGAATGTGTTCTCTATAAAAATATGGCTTAAGGGTTTTTCGTGGAGAATTAATTGGTTCAAGGGTTTTGGAAACCCTAGCCTCCTCTACTCTTCCTCCTCTAGGGTTGCCGCCTATCTCTTGTGCCACCGCCCAAGCCTGTTGCAGCTCCTCCTCCTCGCCGCCGGCTATCCTCCATTGGCCGCCGACAACCAAGGAGCAACCGGCCATTGATTGGCCAGCCATCTTCTCCACCATCACAAGCTGTCCAGTTTTGGACAGCTTGTTTCTCTCTTCGTAGAGAGGTTGTTTGGTCGGCGTTTTGCACTCCGACAGCGACCTACTTGCCGGGGATTGGATCTCCGGCAATCCTCATAGGTGGAGGACCAAGGTTTCATCAATTGGTTGACGAAAACCGCTTCCGAGAAGCGAGTTCGTGGAGCTCATTTTTAGATCCGAATTTTTATTCGGATTGTGATCGTCTCTTGGATCACAACGTATTCGACACGAGGCTAGTAACTCTCTCGAAGATGGGGCTCGTGACTTTATGAAGCTATCTCGAAGATACTCGGTGTGGATATGGATAGAGGTGATTCTAGAGAGGGTCGCTGCGGTTGATGTCATTCCCGCTACATGTGATACGTCAGGCATAACTAGATAAAAAGTTTCCTTTATTGAAAAAATTTAAATATGTTATTATGTCTACACTTGTTGTATCCTGCATGTGTGTGGTGTGTGTGATGTGTGTGATGTAATAAATTAGTTTATTACTTGTTTTTGCTTCCACTGTGTGCATATTTACGAAACGTGTTCGAACACACACCCATGTCGGTGCCGGGAAACCCTACAAGTCTAACCCTGGGTACAAGCTGAAGCTAAAGACAATCTCGATCAAGACTAAGCCTTTCTCTTTTCCTTTACTGCAATTCATTTGGGTTTATTCTTATTTTTTCAACGTCTTGCAGTTGTATTTCTAATTATGGAGTAGATTTCTATGATTCGAAGTAGGGAGTAACCTATGTATGTTGAACTTTGTCTTGCAATGAATTATGAGTTTATCTTATATTTATTTGCAACTTATGATTTCTAGTTTGATGAAGAAGTTTGTGTTTTCTCTTATTCTACTATGCTTAGTCAACGTGGGTGCCCTAAGCATTCACATCGAAACTTAGGAGGAACCAAACGGTCGTCCTCCCTCCCAAAACTGTAGACCCTAAGACGTGAAAGAGTAGGGTATGAAATAAGGTCCCCCTGTTCATGGGAATAACATAGGGCATCTTAGAACTCCATGAACCTAGTCTATCTACAGGCCGCAAAGTAGGAGAAATCAACTCAGTAATTATGGGATGCATGGTAGGGGTATCTCAGTGACAACAACCTCCTGAGTTCTGTGGATCTGAAAGGGATGCTTTAGAAGATTACATAATTCCCATGTAGAATCAAAAGTTCATCGGGATTAAACTTGATGATCCTCCCGCAAAACAAATCTTAGAGAACTTAGGAACCTAAGTAAACGACATGTTCATTATCATATAGGTGAAATCAAAATCTTAGAATCATTCCCGTCGATCATAATAGGGATACAGTGATAGTTGTGTCCCTGTAAAAGTGATCTCCCAGTCCTCTCGCTCTCCGTCTTTCTCACTTTAAACCCCTTTGCCAACAGATTTGGTCTAAATAATCTTAATTTGCTTAGTAAACCAGTACTCGATTACCAGTCCCTGTGGGATCAATATTTTATTACTTGTTGTGCACTTGCAGTAGTTAAGCGCAAGCACATGCATCAAGTTTTTGGCATCTTTGCTAGGGACGTGAGGTCATGTTTGCGCACATCACATCACTAGAGCTCGACTAGAACTTGGCTGTGGAGTAAGAACTAGAGGTTCGAACCATGTAAAATATCATGTTGTGTTTGTGTTTTTGTCTTTATTTCTATTTGTATTGTATTCCACTGCGTATAATACTTTTGTAGACAAGCACGACTTGATCAAGAACAATAAAATCATGAAGTGACGCTATTCACCCCCTCTAGCGCACATCACGATCCCTACAATTAGTATCAGAGTGGATCGCTCTTCAATGACTAACTGCCAAGAGAGCACAAGCGCTAGAGGAGAAGAGAAGGATGGAGTTGCCCAATGACGGACTTGGATATGACATCAACACTCCACCGTCTTCATCCGCGATGATTTTCAATATTGGGAAAATAGAATGATGTATTTTCTTATGTGTAACATAGAAGATTTGTTTATCCTTGTAGATGGTTTCGAACATCCAAGGGGTCCAAAGGGTGGATTTCTTAAGAAGAAAAGATGGACCGAGAAGCAAATTTAAAAATCCAAGATCAATGATAAGGTTGGAAAAATGTTAGTTAAATTAATACCTAACAATATTTTTCTCAAGATAGGTGGTTATAAGGACACAATGGATTTATGGAACAACTTGGTTAAGTTCCATGAAGATCCCTCATCTACCCAAGAAGTAGAGAAGGAATCTAAGGAGGAATGCTCATCCTCTCAAGAGAGTGAAGATTCGGAAGTTGAGAGGTTCTCAACATCCAAGTCGGAAGAGGTTGAAGAAGCCTCGACCTCTAGGATTGAGGGGGAGGAGAGACCATCCTCAATGTCAGAGCAAGTAGAGGAGTCATCTACCTCTGAAAGAAATGAAGAACTAGACCATAATTCACCTACCACCGAGCTAGGTAACTCAAATGTAATTGTTAAAAAAAAACATATAACTTGCTTTGAGTGTAAGGAAGTAGAGCATTATAAGAGAAAATGCCCAAAAAGAGTCAAGAAGGCTCAACTGACACCAAAGGAAAAGGAGAAAGCCAAAGACGCTGGAGCCCCAATTCGCAAGAGTAAGGAGCATATTGTGTGCTTCAAATGCAATAAAAAAGGGCATTATATAAGCCAATGTCCTAGGGGGAGGGACTCTAGCAAGGACAAAGAAGGAGCTTCAAATGTAGGGGGAGCTAAGGAAACCCTAAGGTATATTTCAATAATGCTCGTCCTTTATGCAATAATAAAAAATATGCTAAGAATTTTCTTGCTATTGTTAATCATGAAAAACATGCTAGAAATAAGTATTTTTTGCTTAGGAGCTAAATCTTATGAGTTTAAATCTAAGGATAAATCTAGACCCATTAACTCTAGGACTATCACACATAAGGATAGGAAGGTAGAGAACCTAGGCATTAACTCTAAGAAGGATAGGCATATATCTAGGAAGAAGAAACATGTCTAAAAATATAATGGACAATCAAAATCAGAAAAGTTAGAGCTAGAAAATCAAGCTTTGAGATCAAAGCTTGAGAAATTAGAAAAGACCCTTAGGAACATGCTTAATGGGTCAAATAGGCAAAACCTAGGTCATAGGAGGAAGAGCTATCTATGGACAAGAAAAGTTTGCGTCACAAATCTAAGTCCAATAAACCATCTTACCATAGTGTTCCATTTGACTATGAAACCAATCGTAGGTCTAGGAATACCACGATCACAAGGGAGGTCATCCCTAAAGTTGACCATGATAAGTGTCTAGTGGCCAATGTTTCCAAGAAACCTAGGAAAGCCACTAAGAATGTCACAAGGGAAGTCATCTTTAGAGTTGACCTAGACAAGATCAAAATGATCAAGGCTTCTAAGCCTAGAAGGGTCATTAGAAAGGTACTAAGGGAGGTCATCCCTGTTGGTGCAGTAGGCATCTAAGTCGAACCTGAGTTTTAATTATAGCAAACGATACAAAGTTAAGCTCATATCGTTATCTCACGAGCTAAATCGAGTATGCAGAAAAGTGTTATAGCTAGAGCTGAAGGCTAGTGACACCCGGAGGAAGCCGCGGTGGTCAGGCGACACTCAAGTGACTTTAGAGGGAGCCAAAGGAATTGAGTGGAAGGCCGGAAGCGAAAGCGAAACAATAAGTATCGAGGTAAGCTCGTGTGAGTGCGAGTGTAAGTGAGGTCGTATCCTCTTTACGAGGATAGACTTAAGCATAGATCCGACCCAAGACATCTCATCGGTGGTCTAGGTTGAGATCAGATGGTCGGAGGCCATCGAAATAATGTTATTGTTCAGCTAACTTGTCATTTCAGCTAGCATCAGTCATTGCCCGGCTTGAGGACTCATTCACAAATAGTCGATTACTACGGTCAACATTCGATCGATCTTTGCAATCGATCTGATGATGGCTATCAATCGACTGATGGTCAAGGATCAGCTTCGAGGAGTCAAGGCTTATCACCTCATTTCAAGGGGAGTGGTGCTCAAATGTGATTGGCTAGGGTTCCTCTCGAAAAGGGGCTCAAAGGCTATAAAAGGAGGGCCTATCCTAGGCTTTCTTCATCAATTCTAAGCTTCCAAAAGCCTCCGCCAAGCTATAACTTTCCGACAACGAAGTGCTTCTTCTCCGACGTCTAGGTTTTAATTGTTTTCATTTTGTAACATCGGTTTAAGTTTTTATTTTAGTTCATTACTGTACTTTCTCGGAGCTTTTATCGTAATGAGGAGAGGGGGAGTGTCCCTCTACCTCAAGCTTTGTGTTTTATTTGTATCGTCTAACGAGTGTAGGATCGTTGGCGTCGCTAGAAAGGGGGGGGAATGAATAGCTATGCTCGTCTTTTCGATTCGTTGTACCCTTCTACAATGATTAGTACACAGCGGAAACAAGAAAATGAATACAGAAAAAATGACAAACGCAAACACACCAATTTTACGTGGTTCGGAACACAAGTCCCTACTCCACAGTTGAGCCTTCGTCGGCTCTAGTGATGCACACCACCACTATAAACTTCTCCTTCTCAGTGATACACCGAAGGTGGAAAAACCCTTTTGCACAGTTTATTAGAAACGTTACAAGAAAGCTTATAGTAGATAATGAAGAAGCAGTAAAATGAGTACAGATTTCAGAGTGAATGAAAATGCTTCTTGCTTGCTGAATCGTTGACACTCCTGTTGGATGATCAAGGCTTTTAAGAATGAAGAAGCTTTTTCCCTCGTGTCTTTCTTCAGGAAATGTCGTTCGTTCCTCTTTTTTAACTTTGAAATATATAAGCCCAGAATACTTGATAGCTCGAGCCTGATTAGGGCTTTTCTACCCGCCCAGTCGAGTCGCCTCGACTGGTGCCTCGACTGGAGCATTAATTGGCATTTATTAATGGCTTCAACGGTAAGATTTGGACGATAATTAGTTTTATTTCCGTTGAAAACATAGGTCCAGTCGAGGCAATGATCCGATGCCTTGACTGGCAGGCTTTGGTTCCAACTGAACAGAGCAACAGTCGAGCTCCCAGTCAATAGTCCCTTGCGTCTGTTCCATTGGATCAAAGATCTAGTCGAGTCGCCGCCTCGACTGCTGTCAGTTTTCCTACGAACATACAGGCCAAAGTCGAGACATCAACCAACTGTGGCTTGCCTCTTCTCGTAAGAAATAACCTCAGTCGAGGCGCTGCCTCGACTGATACAGTCAGAACCTGCTGTTTGTCCAGAGCAGTCGAGCTCTCAGTCGACACCTCCTTGCATCTGCTTAGTTGAACCAAGCATTAGTCGAGGCGTCGCCTCGACTGGTATGAGTCAACCTGCTGCTCGACAAGAGCAGTAGGTTTCAGTCGAGGCGTCACCTCGACTACCACCTTTACCTGATGCCTATGAATTACTGTTCATAGGTCTTCCATGCCAAGAATCATCTCCGGGACTTCGTGCCAAGACTCCCTGTCCGGGACTTCACTGCCAAGAGGCCACACCTCCGGGACTTCACTGCCAAGACTCCTCGTCCGGGTCTTCACTTGTCAGGACTCCATGTCCGGGTCTTCACTTGCCAGGACTCCACGTCCGGGTCTTCATCAATCTTGCATCCAGTCCTCGACCTACAAGAGATTTCCTGAAAATACATCTCAAACAACCGTATGAAATAACACATAATTATCACCTTGACTTAAACCCTTGTCAATCACCAAAAACATCCTTTGGGTCTGATTGCACCAACAACGAGGAGGAGTTCTTTAGTGTTTTTGCCCTCCGTATGTGGTCAAGGACCACTAGGGCCTTGGAGTAGTAGCCGAAGGCTATGAACCAAGTAAAAAACATTTGCCTTCTTTTATTTATTGCTTATCTTTCCGCTGCAATTAATTGTCTACTTGAGTTTTAATGAACGAACGAAAAGAAAAAAAAGATTTTATCGCTATTCACCCCCCCCTCTAGCGATCCACTTGATCCAACAATTGGTATCAGAGTCGGGGTTGTAAGATTTGGTGAAACCACCAATCTAGCTTTATCAGATTTTTTTTCTTTTTATTCTGTTTATTTTGAATTTATTTCACTTGGTCAATTTTTCTCCCGCATTACTAATCCAAGATGCGAGTCTTGGTACATTTCGTGTGTTTTTGTCGTTGCTAGGTTTTTCGTCTTCATCTCCATGTTTATTTTGTATCAATGGCCCATCTCGAGGGTTTTAGCATCGTCCGACCTCCGTTTTACAATGGAGATGACTTCCGTTATTGGAAGGGTCGGAAGGAATGTTTTCTCAAAACTCAAATCGAGATGTGGATCAAAATCCAAACGGGATTCACACTTCCGACTAACGAAGTGGGTGAATCCTTGGATTATGACCAATGGACCATTGCGACAAAACGTCAAGTCGAAGCCGACGCCAAGGCAACTCAAATCCTCCAATGTGGCTTGTCCAAGGAGGAGCTCAATCGCGTCGGCCCCTTCATCAGCGCAAAGGACCTTTTGACAAAGCTAGTGGAGCTACACGAAGGAACCGATGAAGCCAAGGTATGTAAGCGCGATATTTTGTTTAATAAATTATATAATCTAAAAATGCAGGAACACGAAACGGTGATGCAACTTCACGCCTGCATCCAAGACATAGTCAATAATCTACACGCGATCGGGCAAAAGGTCGAAAACCGCGACCTTATAAGGTATGTTCTTAACTCTTTTCCGAGGACTACCTTATGGGCATCCATGGTCGATGCCTACAAGGTCTCCAAGGATCTTTCGAAACTTAGGTTAGATGAATTATTTTCCAATTTTGAACTTCATGAGCAGTCTAACTCAGAAACCGAGAAGGGTATAGCACTTTTTGCAGGTTAAAGGAAGAAAACCGCAAGCAAGCCATCCCTGAAGGAATAAGAGGATGAGTCCGATTCGGAGGTCGACTCGGAAATGGAGGCCGAACTAGTCAACCTAGTTCGGAGGATAGTCAAGGGAGAAAAATGAATCGTCGCTCGACCAAACCAAGGTAAACCTAAAAGTTCAAATATTAGATGTTACAAATGCAACAGGTTTGGACACATCAAGTCCAAATGCCCAAAACTCAAGAGCAAAGCACCAAAACACAAAAAGGCACTCAACACTACTTGGGAAGAAGCATCCAAGGAAGAAGATAATGATCGCGTCCTCATGGATAAACCAATTGAATCAGAGATAGAATCGGAACCGGAACATGAATCGGAAACCGAAGACGAGTCAAACTGCGAAGCACTATTCAAGACAAGCCATGGATATGCATCCGGTTCAAAAGATACACTCAAGGTAAGTCGATCTCTCATTAGTACACTTTATAGTGCAATTAAATTTTTAACTAGAAAATTAGCGAAGTCCGAGTTCAAGGTCGAGACCCTGGTCGAGGAAGTTAAACTCCTCAAACACGAGGTCGCCCTAACCTCTTCGACTAGTCGAGTTCAAGAGGAGGACTCAACTCGGGTTGAAAAACTCGAAGTTGAGAACTCACTCTTGAAGAGTCAAGCTGAAGACCTTAGGAACACATTGGAAATGTTTGCTTTGGAATCCAAAGGACTTGACCTCCTACTTGGATTGCAAAGGGCCGGTACAACAAGGTCGGACCAGGGTTTAGCTCAAACACGACCAACAAGTCATATATGTCGATTGTAAGTCGACATAAAAAATGTGTCCAAGCATGGGTCCCTAAGACCACCTTGATTTCAAACTTAGGATCGAACCAGTACTGGGTTCCCAAGGACCAAATCCACTATGTGGAGAGACCAAACCGATTCAACGGTCCAGGGGGAGCTAGTACAAAACTTGTTTGTATTTTAACTTAGAAAATTGCATGCTTAGGTTCTTTATTTAGTTTGATTTTTCTTTTTAGAATGGCTAGATAGGTCTATAACTCGTCAATACTTGATAACATAGTGTCAGGACACGACGAGATGATAGTATGCTAGGAAAGCAGAGTCTCGTGTATTCAGGCTAGATAAGGCGTATCTAGTTCGGTGCACTTGACCGAGCGGAACTAGCTGAAGCTACCTCGTCGTATCCTAGACTAGTTAGACCAGGAAGTGGTCTTAGGTGAGTAAGTCTCTATTTTCTTGAAAATGGCTTTGTCTAAGGAAGTGGTCATTTTTCCAATCAAAGAAGGCCTTTGTGCCTCACCACGACCTGGAAGCCATGATCTTGAAAAGGTGACTTGATGAGCCTAAGGTCAAATCTGAATCTAACGCAAAGTTGACAAGTGTTAAAGTCATTAAATTTAATTCAAGTAAAATTGGAAGTCATCTCACAAGAACATATAGGGTTAATGTGTTTGATCATGTAGACATGGGTGAGATGATTTAGGTTAATAATTTTCAACCAATCTTTAATAAATCCAATATCCGATCCAACTACCTTGCGTGTAGGATCAATGGATGTTGGACAGTAGTTGCTCCCGACACGTGACCGGGGATCAACTCAAGTTTTCGAAGCTTCGATTCAAACGACAAGGATCGGTAGCCTTCGGAAACAACGGCAAGCTCAAAATCATCAGATCAGGTGATATTGAGCTCAACTCTAACTTTATTATTCAAAATGTCTTATTGGTAGAAAATTTTCAATATAATTTACTTAGTGTAAGCCAATTGTGTGATAATAACTATAAGGTCATATTTCTAGAAAATGAATGCGTAATTAATACAAATGAAACTTCTAAAATAATCCTTAAGGGAACTAGAAATAACAATATTTACACTATTAATTTAACTAACTCCTCAACCAAGTGTCTCATGACACGGCAAGAGGAATCATGGTTGTGGCACCGACGACTCGGTCACTCACACCCAAGACTCATCCACAAGATGAGTCAGAGTGACTTAGTCAGAGGTTTGCCTAACCTCAATAACTTGGATAATAAAATATGTAATACTTGTTAACAAGGTAAACAATCTAGGACACAACATCAACTAACTAATCAAGAACAAACCAAAAGTGTTCTTGAGCTCCTACACATGGATCTATTTGATTCACACGGAGCTAAGTCACTTAATGGAAGTAAATTCTGCTTAGTCATAATTGATGACTACTCTAGATTTACTTGGGTTAGGTTCATTAAACACAAAAGTGACACCCTAGATCAATTAATCAAACTATTTAAACTAATAGAAAATCAACAAACCATTAAAATTAAAAGACTTAGGAGTGATCATGGTGGTGAATTCGAGAACCACAGGTTTACAAAATTCTGTAACCAAAATGGATACCACCATGAGTTCTCTTGCCCTAGAACTCCACAACAAAATGGCCTAGTAGAACGCAAAAATAGAACCCTACAAGAAGTCGCTAGGACAATGTTAAAACGAGTATAACCTACCCGATAGGTTTTGGGCGGAAGTCATAAGTACGACATGCTATGTCCAAAATAGGATCCTTATGGTAAAGAGGCACCTTAAGACCTCATACGAGATTTATCATGATAAAATACCTAACATCAAATACTTTAGGGTATTTGGGTGTAAGGTACATATCCTAAACACTAAGGATTACCTAGGGAAATTTACATCCAAAACCTCGACCGGAATCTTTCTAGGATACTCTACTACAAGTAGAGCTTATAGAGTATATAACCATGACACCCTTAGAGTCGAGGAGACTATCAATGTAGTATTTGATGAAGGACATGAACCTACAAAACCCCCGGCAACCCCAATTAGCGAGCCGATTCATACCAGACTCAACTCCGATCCGGAGATCAAGTCTAATATTAATCCCAACCTAGGTCAACCAAGTCATTCTATTGACCAAGTGGTAGATGACTCAAACCAAACTAGAACTCAAACGAGTCATCCTATTGACCAAGTAGTAGAACTCAAACACAAACCCAACTAGGACTCAAACGAATCATCCTATCGACCAAGTGAAAGGTGATCCAAGTCTAGGAGTTCGAACTAGAACCTCATACAGAAACCTTAGTCAAATCTCCTTGATTTCCAAAATTGAACCCAAGACTATTGACCAAGCTCTTCTTGATCCCGATTGGATTATTGCAATGCAAGAAGAGCTGGTTCAATTCACTAGGAACGAAGTATGGGAATCAGTACCACCACCTAAAGATAAAACAATCGTTGGAACAAGGTGGGTGTTTAGAAATAAACTTGATGACAAAGGTGAAGTAGTTAGAAATAAAGCTAGACTAGTCGCTAAAGGGTTTTGTCAAGTCGAAGGTTTAGATTACGACGAGACCTATGCCCCAGTAGCTAGATTAGAGTCCATTCGAATGCTATTAGCGTATGCTGCACATCGAGGATTCAAGTTGTTTCAAATGGATGTGAAATCAGCATTCTTAAATGGATACATTAAAGAAGAGGTTTATGTTAGTCAACCCCCCGGTTTTGAAAGTTTAGACAAACCCGACCATGTCCTTAGGTTAAAGAAAGCTCTCTATGGACTTAAACAAGATCCTCGAGCTTGGTACGAGAGACTTTCGATTTATCTTAAGTCCAAAGGATTTAACCAAGGTGTAGTTGACCCAACCCTTTTCATAAAAACCTTAGGTAAAGACATATTCATAGCCCAAATCTACGTAGATGATATTATTTTCGGAACCACCAACTCAATCCTACTGAATGAATTCATTTCACTTATGGAAATTGAATTTGAAATGAATTTAGTAGGAGAGTTGAGTTTCTTCTTAGGCCTACAAATTAAACAAACTAAAGATGGAATATACCTACATCAACGCAAATATACTAGGGAATTAATTAAATGCTTTGGAATGCATGACGCTAAAATTATTAATACCCCAATGACAACGAATGTAAATATAGAAGAAGATGTAATTGGAAATTCAATTGATTTAAAATACTATAGGAGCATAATAGAGAGTCTCCTTTACTTAACTGCGAGCCGACCTGATATCCTATTTACAGTAAGTATGTGTGCAAGGTTCCAAACCTGTGCCAAGGAATCTCACCTAACTCTAGTCAAGCGTATCCTTAGATATCTAAAGGGTACACTTAATGTCGGTATTTGGTACCCTAGATCTACCGAGTTCGAACTAACCGGCTACTCCGATTCGGACTATGCCGGTAGTAAGCTTGATAGAAAGAGTATGAGTGGTTGTTGTCAACTTCTCGACTCGAGTCTAGTGAGTTGGTGCAGTAGGAAGCAACACTATGTTGCCTTATCTACTACCGAAGCCGAATACATCGCGATGGGTGAGTGTGTCACTCAGCTTCTTTGGATGAAGCACACTCTCCGCGACTTTAAGTTAGACTTTACGAACACTAAACTCCACGTAGATAACATTAGTTCAATTAACCTTACTAAGAATCTGATATGTCACTCTAGGACCAAACATATAGAGGTTAAACACTATTTCATTCGAGAACATGTGGCCAACGGAGCCATACAACTCGAATACGTCGAATCGAAGTCTAATTTGGCAGACCTATTTACTAAACCCCTACTCAAAGCCGAATTCAGTCTATTAAGACGAAAATTGGGCATGTGCGTAGTAGAATAGGAACTTGCAAATTATATTACTACTATTTCTTACTTTTCATTTTCATGGAACTAGCATAGGACATACCTTAGATATCATGCACCTATAGATTTAAGGAGCCAATGCATCTCACAACACATAGGACTAATGTGTTTGTGTACTTAGCCACGTAGATGGGCGTGAGATGTTAGGACCTCACTCCTGGTTCCAGATTAGAGCTAGTACATCGCCATGAACCACGGAGTATAATAATATATACTAACCGACTCTGACCAGGACTGATTGATCTTTCATATCAATCAAGTCAATATGAGTCGAACATTTTATAGATGAGCTTATTTTCAGTATATTATTTTCAAAATAATGTGGAACATGCTTGGACTTTAAATTTAATATTTATTTTTGTTTTCCACACACCCTTATTCTTTTCGATATATGGCAAAAGGGGGAGAAAAAGGCCAAAGTTAAGGGGTCAAAATTAATTGTTAAAAGGCCAAAGTTAAGGGGTCAAAATTAATTTTTGATAACTTAACTCTTACTTCATATTTATTTACATGACCAAAATTTAACTTTAAGTTTTAAAAACTTACTTAACTTTTTAACAAAAAAGAAGTAAAGGCCAAGTTAAGAGAAATCTTAACTCAAACTTATTTTTAAACACTATGACGTTAATGTTTTACTTAAAGGGGGAGAAAGGGCCAAGTTAAGAAGACCTCTTAACTTAACATTTTACTAAGGCCAACTTTAAGTAATGTTAACTCTTCCTAGATAGCAACCCTCAAGAAGGAGGATTAAGGTCTTCTTTCAGGACTCACCCTCGGTCAAGGGGGAGGTTTCCTCAAGGGGGAGTACTTGAAGAAAATCCTTACTACTCCTACTAATCTTTATTATTATTGTTTGTTTCTCATGCACATTATTATTCATGCATGCTATTTTCTTAACTTTGTATGTGGTTTTCCATAGATCAAAAAGGGGGAGATTGTTGGTGTAGTAGGCACCTAAGTCGAACCTGAGTTTTGATTATAGCAAACGATACAAAGTTAAGCTCATATCGTTATCTCACGAGCTGAATCGAGTATGCAGAAAAGTGCTATAGCTGGAGCTGAAGGCTAGCGACACCTGGAGGAAGCCGCGGTGGTCGGGCGACACTCGAGTGACTTCAGAGGGAACCGAAGGAATTGAGTGGAAGGCCGGAAGCAAAAGCGAAATAGTAAGTATCGAGGTAAGCTCGTGTGAGTGCGAGTGTAAGTGAGGTCGTATCCTCTTTACGGGGATAGACTTAAGCGTAGATCCGACCCAAGACATCTCATCGGTGGTTTAGGTCGAGATCGGATGGTCGGAGGCTATCGAAATAATGTTATTGTTCAGCTAGCATCAATTGACTGCCAGCTTGGAGGACTCGACTGCTGTCAAATAGTCAATTGTCTGCAGTCAGCATTCGACTGATGCTGCCATCAGTCGACTAATGATGGCTATTAGTCGACTGATGGTCAAGGATCATCTTCGAGGAGTCAAGGCTTATCACCTCATTTCAAGGGGAGTGGTGCTCAAATGTGATTGGCTAGGGTTCCTCTCGAAAAGGGGCTCAAATGCTATAAAAGGAGGGCCTATCCTAGGATTTCTTCATCAATTCTAAGCTTCCAAAAGCCTCCGCCAAGCTATAACTTTCCGACAACGAAGTGCTTCTTCTCCGACGTCTAGGTTTTAATTGTTTTCATTTTGTAATGTCGGTTTAAGTTTTTATTTCAGTTCATTACTGTACTTTCTCGGAGTTTTATCATAACGAGGAGAGGGGGAGTGTCCCTCTACCTCAAGCTTTGTATTTTATTTGTATTGATTAACTCCTACCTCTAACGAGGAGGAGTTATTTAGTGTTTTTGCCCTCCGTATGTGGTCAAGGACCACTAGGGCCTTGGAGTAGTAGCCGAAGGCTATGAACCAAGTAAAAAACATTTGTCTCCTTTTATTTATTGCTTATGTTTCCACTGCAATTAATTGTCTACTTGAGTTTTAACTAATGAACGAAAAGAAAAAAAAAGGTTTTATCGATATTCACCCCCCCCCCTCTAGCGATCCGCTTGATCCAATAATCCCTAGTGAGCTCCAATAGGTATTGGGTTCCTAGGAGCGTGATTCCCTCACACTAGATGGGTTAGGGTGTGTCAACCCTAAATGGATGGGTAGTTAACTTAACTATAGTAGAGTTGACACTTTAAGACATTTTTAAGGTGATGTGATATCGTGGAAATGAGATAAGATTATTATCCTAAGAGATTTTAGGATGTGCCAATAGAAATTATGAAAGTTAAAAAATTTATCAAAATTTGTACAAATAGGATTAGAGTCAAAAGTGTATCATTTTGGGTATTTTGGCACACTTGAGAGAAAATTAGTATTATGACAAATTTGATATAATCTTAGAAAATGACAATTAGAATTAAGACTTAGGTATTTCTATACCTTTGTATTACATATATGTCATGTTTTGTTTGTCATGTGTCATGTCATGACATTATGCTCATATTATTATTTTTAAATGTTATGATAATGCTTAGTTTAGTTATATCATGATATAAAATCATACATCATTGGAAAATATGCTTAATTTATTCAATCATTTATGTCATGATCATATTCATGCATTTAGGATAATTAATTTGAACTTAAAGACAATGACATTGATTTGAAGTCCCAAGATAAGGGAATCAAATCGGATATACATAGATATATGCATGAACCCTTAGATTTAGGGAAGAACAAACCCACATCTCACAAAAACTATAAGGATGACTTGTGTGTGTTTTCATACACTCTAGATATATGTGAAATGTTAGAAAAATGAGTTAAGTTCATGTGCTTATATAGTACATCTATATGAACTAAAACTAATTCAATCATAAGTATGAATCATGAGGAAAGCTAATGTACAAGCCATATGCATTAAGCCCATGGGGAAAGCTAATGTACAAGTCATATGCATTAAGCCCATTGACCATGATGATTCAATATAAGGTTTTAAAATTATTTTGAAAAATCTTGATAAAGTCTATCTTTTGATAACAATCACCATTGATCATATTGACACAAAGTTAGGCAAAACATTGAAAGTTTTCAATGCTTTTGAACTTTTTATCAATCCCTTAAAATAATGGGTATTTTATTATAAAACTATTTTTCACCCATGGTATTTCTTGTAAGTAATGTATGTATAAATTTTTAAGAGTTTTCAAAATATGTATAATTACTTATGAATTTCTAAAATTCGATTCTGAAAATTGTTTTATGCATTTTGCAAAAACCAGTCGACTGTTGCTTGGAGCAGTCGACTAGTGGTGGTGCAGTTGATTGATTTCTATTTCAATCGCATCCCATATCTGAAATTGGTTGAACAAGATTTGTTTAGTTAGTTATCAGCACCCCTAGGTACCCTAACATCTCCTAACTCTAGGATATGCTTTGGAAAGCATTGGAAGAGTTAAATAATCATTGAAAATGATTAGGAGAGTTATTTAGGGTGGAGTATCGAATTTTAAGGGAGGTTAAAGTTCAAGTTTGAACTTTTACCCTTATTTTCGATTGTTTAGATTTCCTATAGGCTTAGGAACTCTCCAAGGACATTATTGGTGGAATGCTCAAGGGGGAGTAAGCCTTTAGGGGGAGGTCATCCATCTTGGTATGATGAATAAATTTTTCTTCCAAAGGGGGAGAATGAGGGATTGCCTCTCATCTAGTGATATGGGTCTTATCACTATGAAGAGTGAAGGCACCCTAGATGATTTTTGGACAAAGGGGGAGAATGAGGGATCTTATTGGGAGATGAGATATTGAAAACCCTTGGTAGGCTTTTTGATGTATGCCAAAGGGGAAGAAGTGAATGTTTAAGTTAGGAAAACCTTCATTATTGATGCATGCGAGCACGACCTCAAATCTCCGACGAGAATCGTCAAGGATTTAAAGCGCGCCCTCGCGCTCAATGCCCCTCAAGTAATAATTTATGTATCGATCCCTCAGAGACTGTGATTCGAATACCGTTTGTCCAATGGATGTCGTTTGTTCGGAATGAATCTCTTGCGAGTCAGGTGCGTGAGGTCGACGATAATCCTAGCTCAATTATGGTGTCACTCAGAGAAAGGGAAGGTGGGATCAAAGTTCTTTAAAGGATTCAAGGACTTCGGTTTCACTTGTGCATTGTTGGATATGCTATCAATTTAGTGCTCCTAAGATCTCCAATTATGGTCTTGCGGGAGGATCATCATGTGTTATCCCGATTAACTTTTGCTTCTACCAGGACCTACCTACAACTAACCAAGTTTCCCTTTCGAATCTTCATGGCTCAGGGGTTGATATCTTTGGGAGCCCTCTATCACTAGGGTCCCTCAACCCTTAGAGTTGATGTCTCATACTTTGGACCTTCTGCTAGAATAGGTTCTTGGGGTACAAGGATGTCCTAGTAATCCCTATGAAGCGGTGGATTATATTTCATATCCTACACTATCATATTCTACCTTCTACGGTTATGGGAGGGAGGATGACCGTGAGGTTCCTCCTTGGTTCTCCTAGATCTTTGATACAAAGGCTTTCCACCCTTGTATCGACTATATGCAATAGAAGTAAAATCAAAACACAACTTTCACAGATCTCAACAACCTAAATTACAAATGCATATTCAAGAGCCGAGAATAAACATTCAACTAGCATATCCAACATACACAAGCTACTCCCTAATCCTAGAATCAAAGTGTCTACTCCATTAATAAAAGAGAATAAACACAAGACATCTTAATGTAAATCATTACAATGCAAATAGAGTTTAGAAAAAATGATAGTACTCTCTGTTCAATCTGTTGTCGTGTCTTGGTCATTCTCCCAGGTGTTAGAGCGTTGGTTATTGTCTTGGAGCCACTTTCTCTCTCCCCGTTCTGAGCCTCCAGTGCTTCTTAGGGCACCTTTTTGTCGTCCAAGCCATCAAGCCTCCCCCTAGGGTTTGGGTGTGCCTTTCCTTTTATAGGAGCGAAGTCAGCTTTCCTTAAATCTTCACAAAACTCTGATTTGTGTTAAGTTGGGTCGACACCACACAACCGTGTGGAATCCACACGGCCGACCATGTGGCACGCTGGAAATCGCGCTTGATTCTAGCTTCGGGGTTTGGCACGATGGTGTGAGATCCACACTGTCGATCATGTCATCCTCTGGAGCTCCATGCGATCGTCGTCCTATGGTCCAAAGTGCGCCCATGTCTTGAGTAACACGGCCAGAGGCCGCTTGCCTTTAGCTCCAATTATGCACCAATTTACCTCCGAAATGTCGTCCTATACAAGAAAATAGAAAAAGTTGATCTCCGAACTAGAAAATAGTAAATGGATGCAAGGCAAGTAAGAATATGTATGAAACAAGTATAAAATGCAATGAGATGTGTGCTAAAACTACTCCTAAAACCCTATATGATTTGCACACATCAATTATGCTTTGGCATAGGAAGAGACAAGTTGGGCTTATTGGTTTGCCTAACTTAAATGTATTGACAAACATTAAAAAGAGAGAGATTGTTGGTGCAATAGGCCCCGAGTCAATATTGACCAGACTCGAGTAGTGTTTTGATATTTGTCAATACGGTTGGATATGGTTTGACCATATGACTAGTGGATGATTGGGATATCCAAAGTTATATGGGGAAGATTATTTAAGGGAGATTGTTGAAGAAATCTAACCTCAGGTCTAGGTTAACCATACTCGAGTGAGACTCGAGGAGAAGTCTAAGTTTGGAGACTTAGCAAGGGAAAGTCTAAGAATGGTCTTGGCATGTAAAAGTCCATGTATGGATACTTGACAATGGAAAGCCTAAGATTGTAATCTTGGTGGTGAAAGTCCAAGTTTAGATACTTGGCAAATGAAAAGTCTAAGGGTGTAGTCTTGACCACATAAGTTCAAGTGTGTATTCTTGGTGATGAAAGTCCAAGTTTAGATACTTGGCAAATGAAAAGTCCAAGGGTGTAGTCTTGGCCATATAAGTCCAAGTGTGTAGTCTTGTCGATGAAGTCCAGGTATGGATACTTGGCAAGGAAGTCCAAGGATGAGGTTTTTGCAGTATAAAGTCCAAGCATGTAGTCTTGGCGGTATAAGTTCAAATGAACCTTGGCAAAGGAGACCTGGTTAGCATGATATAGCTGAAGGAAGCACCTGAAGACTAACGCGAAGGGTGAAAGAGACGTGGAGGACTTGGATGGACCCAGAGGGGGTAAGGCTGATGGAGGTGGCTAGAAGGCTTACGTCTAGGCTAAGGGTGGTTGAACAAGTATGAGGGGATCATACTTGGGTTAAACCTCACTTTTGAGGTTTACCAATCGACTGATGGTATTGGGTAGTCGACTGGCTGAGTTTTCAACACTCGGGAGCTCAGATGACTCATAGCAATCGACTGAAATTATGACCCAATCGACTGGTGGATAGCCGACTGAAGTCCGACTGCTATTTGCGACTGCTAGGGTTTAGTAGTCAACTAGCCTTAAGCATTCGACTGCTAGGGTTTAGTAGTCGACTGATCATAAGTGGTCGGAGAATAGAATGTCTAGTAGTCGACTATTGGCTTGGCAGTCGACTACTAGTAAGACTGCCCAAGTATATGTTGTTGGTGCAAAAAGCACCACTCCTTAGTTTTGATGTATGAACCATAGTTAAAGTTAGGAATTACTTATGGTTTGATGAATATGTTAAATGTGTAGGCTAATAGGAAAACCCTAGTAGGTCAGGCAGATCAAATACTAGGTAATGAGTATTGAAAGTCCTAGTAGGTCGCATTGATCGGATACTAGGCAGAAACCTTGACAGATTAGGAGGACCGGACATCAGGCAGGAAGATCAGATGGGTTAGGAGACCGAACATCTGGCATGAAGACCGATTAGATCAGAAGATTGGACAATCGACATGAAGACTAGATGGGTTAGAGAGACCGGATAGTTGGCAAAAGTCCTAATGGGTCAGATCGGATGTCAAGGATGGTAAGTCTAGTAGAGCAGTCGGCAGGTAAGCCTCAAGTGAAGAGGTGAGGCCGAGTCCTCTGTAAGGGGACAAAGCTAGGCGTCGATCCGACGGATAGTCCACATGAGACTAAGACGTTGAGATCGAGCATTATTACTACTACTATTGTATTTTATACTGTATATTTTTGCTAATCTCATTTTGTAGGGAACCAGTCGACTGAAAGGATTCTAGTCGACTGAAGTCCAGTCGACTGAGTATGGTCTAGTTGACTGAATACCTAGTTGGCAAGATTAGCTGGTGATCGATCGAAGATTTGGATACCCAGATGGAAAGAGTTCCAGTCGACTGGGGAGGTTCAGTCGACTGGAATAGTAAATTTCCCGATGCGGGGTCAGGTGACCTAGAGGCGACTGGAACAGGTCCAGTCAACTAGAAAAGTCGAAGTACCATATCGACGGGTTGATGTGAAGTCGACTGGAGGGCATTCCAGTCAACTGAAAATGGCTTATAAAAGAAATGCACGACCAGCTTCGAAAAATATCTATCTACTACGTCACAAGTTATGTCTCGTGTGTTTCTCATTTTCAAGAGCTTCATCACGCTGCAACGTCACAACTCCGACACTCCGAGCTCCATTTCAAAATCTACAAGTGTCGGTATATTTTGTATTTTTCTTTACTTTTGCTTTTGTACTTTAACTTAAGAGAAGGTAGCTTGTTACCTTTCTCATTATCTTTTGTAAAAAGTGAATCCCTCTGAAGTCGAGTGTTCTCGAGTCGGAGGGACCTTTTAGTGAATTGCCCATCTAGGTTGCTCTCGAAGAGCTACGAGCCTTGGAGTAGCAAACCCGACTCAGATTGTGAACCAAGTAAAAGACTTATCTATTTAATTTCTACTGCAATAACTCCTAATTCTTAAAAGTTAAAATTAATTTTATAAAAGACAATTTTATAGTTCGAGATTCACCCCCCTCTCTCAGATAACTTCGATCCTACATATGTTGGGTAGAATCCAACATGGATTAGTCCATTGTGAGACAATGGATAGGTGAGCAGTCGACTAGTTCCTTTTGGCAGTCGCCTACTAGGTGGAAATCTAGCTCGAGTAGGTTATAAAGAGGAGGCTTCGTGGTGGATTTCTTTTTGCCGGTTCTTGGAGTTCTTGAAGGGGCAAGGATTTGCTATTGCATTCTATTCTTCCAAGCATCTCAAAGCAACCAAAAGATCAAAGATTCAAAAGCTCACTTGTAAAGTGTTGTAATTTTATTTCTTTCATTTGTTTTGTATCTGGTTGCCTATTCTTGTATTAACTCCATTGTAAGAGGTTTCTTCACCTCCGGTGTTATTCTGAGAATGAAAAGTTCATATATAGTGGTGGTGTGCATCACCAGAGCTCGACTAGAACTCCACCGTGGAGTAGGAACTAGAGTTTCGAACCACATAAAATATCATGTTATGTTTGTGTTTTTGTTTTTATTTCTATTTGTATTGTATTCCAATGTGTATAATGCTTTTGTAGACAAACATGACACGATCAAGAACAACGAAATCATGAAGCGATGCTATTCATCCCCCTCCCCCCAGCACACGTCAAGGTCCCTACAGCAAGGGGGTATTCAGAGGCACCTATAGAATGGGGGTGGGGTTAGCTTTAGGTATCGGAGGATGAGAATGAGTAGTAGCAGGGTGGGTTGAAGTGGCTAGAGGGGAACTTGGGGACATAGTAAGTTGAGTAGGTCAAGAGCACTTTCTCCATACTTGAAGAGGGGAATCATCTTCAGTATCGGAAGGAAAAGGGTCTTGAGTTACGGTATCTTTAGGATCTATCACAATGGGAGAAGAAGTGGTAGGATTTGTTTGTTCCCGAGATGAATTAGAATTGCAAGTTGACCACTTTAGATGCCTGGATGCAACATTCTCTCAGTTGCCATAAGGTACTCAAGTTAGGCTAGGGTAATGCATAAAAGAAACAAAAGAGTAAAGGATGAAAAGGAAAACAAGAGAAAGGAGGAGGAAAAAGTAATAAGACAAAATTGGTCGAGATCGATGCCAGGGAGTAGCAGGTTGTCGCTCTCTATAAGACTCAGGCCAAAGTAGAACAACAAGCTTTCCTCTATTAGGGAGTTAACATTATAGCGATGATTCTATAAAACTAGATGTATACAATTAAATATAGGACTATATCAAAATTGACCAAGAGAAGGATGAGAGGGGAGATTTGGCTGCTAGGAAATGAGGAATTCAAAAGGAACAAGGGGATGAACATAAAAGTAAAATTCCTTCTAGTGTTTATGAGAAGTCAGATATCCTCCCAAAAACTGAGCATTTCGATCGCGAAATAGAAGGGGAGGGGAGATTTGGTTAGCAAGAAATGGGATATTCAAAAGGAATAAGGGGACGAATATAAAAGTAAAATTCTTTTCGGTGTTCATAAGAAATCAGATATCCTCCCCAAACTAAGCATTTCGATTGCAAAATAGAAAATACCTATTTCACCTCACCACGGGAAAAAAATTAATGGAAGATTGAGGGAGTCAAAGGTAGTTGGTGGTGGCAAAAAATGATAACAAACTCACATAGTAAGTTAAGAGAGTTTGGAACTAGTTAGACTAGGTAAAACATAAAGTAATCAACAACCTCTTGAAGAAATTCAAGGATAGAGAATCAAAGTCCTTCAACTAGTTGGCCATGAAAAAGGTAGCACAACTTGGAGGTGACCGAAAGGCCTATCGAAGGGAGAGCGGTGAGGAATGATATTTTGAAAACTATCAAGAATTTCATAATTGAATGAAGGCTAGATGTTTCAATACTAATACAGTTAGTGGGAGTAATTTAATACTAGGGAGTAGAGAAAGAGGGGTCATTAGTACCCTTGTTGGGAGATCGACAATTTACTCATAAAATCCTACTAGAATAGATTAACACTAATGCTTCTAAAAAATTTAGAGCCTCAAAATTGAAAAACAACAAAGAGTCAAGAGAAGGATAGTCGTCCCAAGAAGAAGTCCCCTTCTTTATATAGTGGAAGGTCTTTTAGGAACTAATCCATCTATGATATAATCGAGTCATGGATAAGACTTGATCTATTTTTGATGCGACTGAGTCATAGATAAAATTTTATTTGGATGTTACTCTTATCCTATTTCCATTAATATACGAGATCAAATTTCCTCGTAAGAATGAGGCCTTTCCTCTTACCCAAGAAAAACAACCCAAGTTATCTTTTAGACACATATCTTGGTCCACGGCTTAAGTTGAGACCTTGGATTCCTTTTTTAGGCTGAGACAAGCTGACCCAAGATTTTAGAGTTGTGACTAAGAACATATCTCAAATATTCTTTGAGACCGAGATCTCAAGATTTTCTGACTAATGGTTAGCCAGACTAAGATCTCCACTTCCTAGCAGAGATCTTAATGGCATGTGGCACACTCCTATTATTTCATATCATCTTAATTTCTCACAATAATCCTTCACTATACTCCCAAGATCATTAGACCCTCCCCTCTAGTCAAGTCGACGAGGGAAAATCAATTGAGACTCGAGGTAATTTCAAGTGTCGATCCACTTGTGGTGAGAAATCATAATGCAGGGATCTATCACAATCTACTTCGATTTATGTGAAAAATCACACTTCATTATCTTTGTATATCTAATGGTTAATATTGCATTTGATAGGGAGAGGAAGGCCAAGTCAGTCCCTCAACTCGAAGGGATAGCATGAACATGATTCAAGATTCAACCTAAATCTCAAAGAGCAAAGGCTCAGTCGATCTCTCATCCATGAGGGAGAGCATACAGTTGATCCAAGAGTTGGCCTGAATCTCAGAGAGCAAAGGTCGAGTTAACCATAAGGTTTAGTCGATCTGAGAATTGGCATAGATCTTAAAGAGCAAAGGTCGAGTCGATCCCTTAACCATAAGGGAGAGCACCAAGTTGATCCAAGACCTACCCTAAGTCTCAGAGAGTAAAGATTGAGTCAATCCCTTAGCCATAAGGAAGAGTACTGAGTATATTCAAGACTTAGCCTAGATCTCGGAGAGCAAGGGCCGAGTCAATCCCTCATCCATGAGGGAGAGTACCGAGTTGATCTAAGACCTAGCCTAAATCTCAGAGAGCAAAGGTTGAGTCAATACCTCATCCTTGAGAGAGAGTATCGTGTTGGTGCAATCTACCTCGGGTCAATGTTGACCAAGCTCGAGTTGAGTTTCGATGTTTGCCAATATGACTAAAGGTAAAGGATGGTATGAGGGAAATTGTTGGTGCAATCAACCTCAGGACAAAGTTGACCAAGCTTGAGTAAGGCTTGAGTTGAGTTTCGATATATAGATAACAATATGATTATGGGAAGGTATGAGACATCTGTAGTCATGTGAAGTTTAGCGTGAAGTCAAGTAGGTCAAGGTTGACCAGATAATTGATGAGTAAAAAATCCAAGTGGGTAAGGGAAGGTCAGACACATGGTGATGGAAAGTCCAACTGGGAGTTACCAAGTGTGAAGTCTCGGCAGGTCAAGAGTACCTTGCTTGGCAAGTGATGTCCTGGCAAGTGAAGTCCCGAAAGGTCAAGGGTGACCGTGCTTGGTGAAGCAGTCGATTGTTAGGGATTGTCAAGGGCAAATGGGTTCTTGAACAGTCGATTGTTAGGGATCTAGAAGTCGACTGTTGTGGTAAAGCAGTCAACTAATTGTTGTGAAAAGCACACAGAAAATCTCTGAATCGACTACCCAATTTGATTGATGGGCAAGGAGTTGACTAATGGCCAAAAGCAGTCGATTTATCGATTAAAATCCGATGGGGATCGATCCATTATGAGTAAACAGTCGATTGTAAGACCAGTAGACTTGTAGGCGGAGATCAGTTAATGTCAAGCTTATAAAAGGAGAACTTCGTGAATATTTCGACTATCGATTTCTTAGAGACTTTAAAGGGGATTAACTGTTGCAATCTAGACCTTAAAGGAGATTTCCACAACAACCAACAAACAATCAATCAAATGAATTCTTGTTTAAAGTGTTTCTTTTCATATGTATTCAGTTTATTTCTTTACACTTGATTTGGTTGCATCTATTGTAAGCTCCAGGTGTTGTAAGAGGTTTCTCTGCCTTTGGTGTGTTTTCGAGAAGGAGAAGATATAGTGGTGATTCGTAGGAGTTAGACCTGTTAGGACCTTTGGCATTGCTAGAGGGGGGGGGGGGGGGGGGGTGAATAGCGTTTGTCAATTTCTTTGACTCGATTCGCATCGTATTTGTCTACAACAATGTTAGCGCAGCGGAAACTAAATGCATAACAACAAATACAAGCCCAAACCACAACACGAGATTTTACATGGTTCAGAACCCTAGTTCCTACTCCACAACCAAGCTCTAGAGTGAGCTCTAGTGAAGCACACCACCATGAAACCTTCTCCTTCTCAGAAATAATCCGAAGGTGGAGAAACCTCTTACAATGGAGTTTATACAACAAAAACAACCAAGATACAAGACATAAATGAAATACAAAACAAAAAACCACTTTGCAAGGGTGCTTTTACTTGAATGTTTTTTTGGCAGCTTTGAGATGCTTTGAAGGTCTGGAAAGCAGCAGCGTTTTCCCTCCAAGAACTCCAAGAATCAGCAGACTCAAACCTCCTCCGCAACCTCCATTTAAAGCACTGCTCGGGTTGATTTTCTGCCTGGTAGTCGACTCCCCTTACCCAACATTCAATTGCTCACTTATTTGTTGTCTCACAACGGACTGATGCATGTCAATGTTTGGCCAATCAATCGACTGTCCTGACCCAACAGTCGACTGTTATTGCTATCAGTTGACTGCCATTGTCATCAGTCGATTGTCATAAGCCAGTAGTCGACTATGAGATATTTTATGCCCCATTCACTTAAGGCAAGTCGACTTCCAGTGGCTAGTCGACTGGTGCAAGCCACCAATCGACTGCCAGAACACTAAACAACAGTCAAGCCATAGTCGACTACACAACCACTCGACTGCCCGAGTCAAACTTAGCCCTCCAAGTGTTGAGCACTTGACTAGTCGACTGGTCAATACCACCAGTTGATTGGTAAACCTCAAGAGTGAGGTTTAACCCTAAGTATGATTCCCTCATACTTTACACTTACCCTTATCCTAGACCTAAGCCTTCAAGCCACTTCCATCAGCCTCACACGCTCAAGGTTCATTTGAGTCCTCCATGACTCCTTCACCCTTTGAGCTAGCCTTCAAGTGCTTCCATCGATTTTGTCATGCTAATGGGTACGCTGCTAAGACTCCACCCTTGGGCTTACACGACCAAGACTACACCCTTGGACTTTTCCATTGCCAAGTCTTTAAACTTAGACTTTCGATGCCAAGACTACACACTTGGACTTACACCACCGAGACTACACCCTTGGACTTTTCTATTGTCAAGTCTCCAAACTTGGACTTCTCCATTGCCAAGTATACATACTTGGAATTTCCCACTCGAGTCTTACTCGAGCTTGGTCAACCTTGACCTGAGGTCGATTGCTCCAACAATCACCTCCTAACAATATTTCTCATACGACCTTGGATGTCTAAAACCATCCACTAGTCATATGATCATACGCATGTCAAATATATTGTTAAATCCATTGTCAAACATGAAAACTCTACTAGAGTCACACTCGAGATTGGTCAACATTGACCTGGGCCTGAATACACCAACAATCTCCCCCTTTTTGATGTTTGATAATACCTTTAAGTTAGGCTAACCCATAAGCCCAACTATGTCTTTTCTTATGCCAAGGCATAATGGAAGTTTCGTAACCTAAACCCTTCATTTCTCCCCCTTTGGCATATATCAAAATATCTATCATGGTTTTCTATGTCTCATCTTCCAATAAGATCCTTCATTCCCTCCCTTTTAACCTTCATTCAAATGAAAGGTAATTCTTCACTCTCTCCCTTTTAACCTTCATCCATCATCCCTTGATGGACAAACTCTCTCTAAAGGCTTACTCCCACGTGACCATGGCACCAATAATGTCCTTGGAGAGTTCTTAAGCCAATAAAAAATCTAAATAATTAAAAATAAGGGTAAAAGTTCAAACTTGAACTTTAACCTCCCTTAAACTTTGATCTTTACCTTAATTAATTCTCCTATTCATTTTCAATGAACATCTCACCCTTCCAATATTTCTCTAAGTATATCATAGGGTTAGAAGTGGTTAGGGTACATGAGGGTGTTGATAAATAGCTAAATGGCCCTTATTCAGTCAAAAATAAGACCAACAATCGACTGAAATCAGTGACTAGTTGATGGCGTGAATTCGCAAGTGCACGGTCATTGTCAAGTAATAAAATATCGATCCCATAGAGACTTATCAAGTACCAGATGAATACAAGAAAAGATTATCTAGATGATTAAATAATTGAGTAAAAGTTGAATGAGAGGGGGAAAATAGGCGATCGAGACATGAGTATAGGACTTGTTTATGAAGCAATATTAGGATTGGTTTTGCTACAATGTCTAATGTCTTGACAACTCTTGGTTAATATATATTCTTGAAGGAAACATATCTAAGGATATATTTGGGTTCTACTTTCATAGTATTAGTTCTTTTGGAGAACTTGTTGCAACGACGAGAACGTGTCATGAGAACCTAGGCAGATCTCTGCTTAAGCACTATTACTGATTACTTATAGAACCCATAAATTATTAGGTTTTAGGATAGAGTATGAAATATCTTTTGAAGCATTCATAGGTCGATGAACTTATTTGCAATTACGGGCACCTGTCACAAACTCAGGCAGATCACTATAGTTAATGAAAGCCCTAGAAATAGATCATGAAATCCTCAAGATATTCTAATTACTTTTGGAGCATTTATAGGTCAATGAACTTATTTTCAATTGCGGGCACCTGTCACAAACTCAGGCAGATCACTACAGTTAATGAAAGCCCTAAAAATAGACCATGAAATCCTCAAGATATTCTAATTGCTTTTGGAGCATTTATAGGTCGATGAACTTATTTGCAACGATGGGCACCTGTCATGAGCCCAGGAAGATCACTACTATTAATGAAATCCCTTAATTTCTATAGTTTCTCATGATTGGTTATACAAATCTGGGATAGAAAAACCCAAAAGTATGCGAATAAGTGATCAGCAAACTTGCAAGACAATCCATAAGCACTGTAAAACCAATTCAAGAAATTCACAATGAATAAATAAAATGAGTCGTACAATCCAAGACAAATTGAAAAAGAGCTACTCCCTAATCCTAAGATACAAGATTACTCCATAAAGGAGTTACAAAACATAGACGATAGAAAAAGGAAGAATTAATCTAGCATCCTATGCTTTGAGCATCTCATCCTCGGCTTCAGGACTTGCCCTGAGGATCTTGTACTCGATGTTCTTTGATGATCTATTCGATCCTCTCTTCGATCCTAATTGTTGGAGGCTTGGGGTCCTTTTTATAGACTTTTCCAGAGAGAAAATCGGGAAATTAATTGCAAAAAATTCAGAACAACCTTGAGAAAAATTAGGATTTGGTTATCTCGTGACATAGTCATACCATTTGGCATGGCTTGGGCATGTTAGGCACTATGGAGGCCTGGCACGCCTCAAAATTGAATGTGCTGAAGAGGTTGGGCAAGGGTTGACACTGGGGACTCCGAAAAATGTGCGTTGTGTCTCCGTGTGCTCTCTGTTTCATCGTGGTTTTCCTCCAAGGTTCTATTATGTCTTCTTTTATCCGGATTTATGCTCTCCTGAGAATAAAAACATAGAAACCGTAGTTATCTAAACTAAAAGAGCAATATGAAAGTAAATGCTATGTTTTATACATGTTATGCGAATAAAATACTAGAAAAACATAGTAAATAAACCCTAAAATATGCATGTGATTCACACTTGTCACACCCCCAAACTTAAAACTTTTGCTTGTCCTCAAGAAAAGAAAAAGAATGAAACTATGAGTGAGAATCATGATAACTTGTTAGAAACCCATCCAAAGGTATAAAATACTTAGTCTTATCGATTCGTTCCCAGTGGCTTAGCTTGAAAGATCCTTGTGTAGTGCATGTGAGTTTTGACTTTTAAGGTTTTGAACACTAATCCAAGTTTATATTCCTTCTATCGTATTCCTCGCATACCCGGCGTAAAGACACTTATCTGCCAATGTGTTGGGATCATCCTCTCACTAACATACTTAGTCTCAAAGGAGCATTCAATAGTCAAGGAGAAGAAAAGTAGAAAATAAACATCAAGTATTTCCCCAGTAACTAGTTAGCCTCAAAGGGGCACCTATATGGGTGTTTCCCTAGTAGCTACTTGGTCTCTAAGGGGTACTTTAATGATATTTCATCTTTTCTTTTTCTCTTTTTTTTTTCTATTCTCTATCTTTTTCAAAAAAAAATTTCTTATTTTTTTTTCTACTCACTTTGTCTTTTAAACTTCTGAGATGAATGTTTCTCCAGTAACTAAGTATTGTGAAAGTCCCTATGGAAATTTGAGTACTAGTCCGATATGGGGGAAACCCCTTTTTGGATACCTCTACCTCATAGGTCATATAAAAAGTGAAACAAGATTCTTATCAAGTAGGCCAAAAGGACCTTTATCGATCTAACTAAGTTCAGTTATACTACTCTGGATAGAGGAACAACAAGTTATCAATCTAAGAAAATATGCTATGGAAGTATGCTAACAATGCAAGGAAATATGCGTAGAAAGTACTACAAAATTATCGTAAACAGAAAAAACATGCAAAGTTACCTCCCCAAACTTAAAATGTGCATTGTCCTCAATGTATAAAAGGGTAACATTAAAGTAAATTACTCAAGAGGAGGAGGAGGTGGAAAGAAATGACCTTGCGAAATGTGTCACCGATACATGGCCTCTATCATCTGCATTTGAGTGCTAAGTTCGGCCTTCTACTCCCTTAGGTGGAGATTGTTATTCCTGAAATCTAAAAAAAAAAATTGTTTAGAAGGAAAGTATACTTGAGTTGCCTCCCAAGAAGCGCTTGTTTTAGGTCGTAAGCTTGACCCCTTGTAGATTGTTTTACCCTGGTTTGAGGAGATCTTGCTCATCTTCTTGTTCTTTGACTTGGTTTATAAAATACTTCTTTAACTTTTGTTCGTTGACTTTGTAAGTTCTCAAATTTTCGTCATGTATGTCTACTGCTCCAAAAGGGTATACCTTTTGGATTTGGTATGGGACGGTCCATCTTGATTTGAGTTTCCTAGGAAAGTGTTTTAAGCGAGAGTTAAAAAGGAGCACAAGATCTCCTTCATGGAATTCTCTATGCATGATATGTTGATCATGGCCAATGTCTAGTTTTTTCCTTGTATGACTTGGTGTGTTCGTAGGCATTGAACCTTAATCCTTCAAGTTCATTAAGTTGTAGTTTTCTCTTCTCTCTAGCCTTCTTTAGGTCAAAATTTAGTAATTGAATGGCCCAAAATGCTTTATATTATAATTCGATTGGGAGGTGGCATGGTTTCCCATAAACTAATTGAAATGGAGTCATACCGATGGGTGTTTTACGGGTTGTCCGGTATGCCCATAAGGTATCATCTAGTTTCAAAGACCAATCTTTTCTCGATCGTGATACTGTCTTTTCCAAGATATTCTTAATTTCTCTATTAGAAACTTCCACTTGACTATTGGTCTAAGGATGATAGGGACAGGCTATTTTGTGGGGCACTCCATATTTGCTGAGAAGGTTCTTGAATTATTTTTTGATAAAGTGCAATCCTCCATAACTGATCACTGCTCGAGGTACTCCGAATCTTGGAAATATGATTTTTTTAAAAAAGTTTTATTACTTCGCATCGTTAGTTGGTGATGGTATTGCCTCAACCCATTTAGAGACATAGTCTACTGCTACTAAGATATATTCATTTTTGTTAGAGGGTGTAAAAAGGTCCCATGTAGTTAATTCCCCATACATCAAAAGGTTCGATTTCTAAAACAAGATTTAGGGGCATCTCATGTCTTTTCGATATGTTGTCTGTCCTTTGACATCGATTGCAGGCCAGTATAAATTCTCGAGTATCTTTAAAAATGTGAGGGCAGTAAAAGCCTGCTTGTAAAATCTTTGCTACTGTCTTTGAGGTGCCTGCATGACTTCCGTAGGGAGAGGAATGACATTGATAAATTATACCTCTTATTTCTTTATCGGGTATGCATCTCCTATAGATGGTGTCGGCACACTTTTTAAAAAAGAAGGGTTCATCCCAGATATAATTTCTTAGATCTACAAAGAATTTTTTTTCTTTGGTACTGATTCATATTAGGGGGTAGGACTCCACCGGCGAGATAATTTGCAAAATCCACATACCATGGGGCTTTGTTCTTTTCTAGTGCTAATAAATGTTCATCAAGGAAGTAAGCATCTATTGGTATTTCATTATCTTTGATAGGTGTGTCTTGGTGTAATCTTGATAGATAATCTACAATAACATTTTCAGTTCCGTGTTTATCCCTTATTTCTAAATCAAATTCTTGGAGTAGAAGGATCCAACGGATAAGTCGAGGTTTGACTTCTTTTTTTTATTAACAAGTATTTTTATAGCTGCATGATTTGTGTAGACAATTACCTTAGATCCTACGAGGTATGATCTAAATTTATCAAATGCGAACACAATAGCTAGGAGTTCCTTCTTAGTAGTTGCATAATGTTGGTGCAGTGGGCATCAAAGTTGAACCTGAGTTTTGATTATAGCAAACGATACAAAGTTAAGCTCATATCATTATCTCACGAGCTAAATCGAGTGTGCAGAAAAGTGCTAAAGTTGGAGCTGAAGGCTAGCGACACCCAGAGGAAGCCGCGGTCGTCGGGCGACACTTGAGTGACTTCGGAGGGAGCCAAAGGAATCGAGTGGAAGGCCGGAAGCGAGAGCTACAAAGTAAGTATCGAGGTAAGCTCGTGTGTGTGAGCGTAACTGAGGTCGTATCCTCCTTATGGGGATGGTCTTAAGCGTAGATCCGACCAAAGACATCCCATGGATGGTCTAGGTCGAGATCGGATGGTCAACGACCGTCGAAATTATGTTTTTATTAAGCTAACTTGTGATTTCAGCAAGCATCAGTCGACTACCCACAAGAGCCACTCGACTGCCTTTCATCAGTCGACTGCTGAGTGTTACGGCTCGACTGATGCTACCATCAGTCGACTGATGAAGGCCATTAGTCAACTGATGGTCAAGGATCAGCTTCGAGGAGTCAAGTCTTATCACCTCATTCAAAGGAGCTTTGTGCCTAATTTTGATTGGCTAAAGATCCCCTCGATGAGGGGCTCAAAAACTATAAAAGGAGGGCTTGTCTAAAGGTTTTTCATCAATTTTAAAGTGCCCTAAAGCCTCCGTAACGTGACGATGCTCCAACGACTCCACGATGATGAAGTGCTACAGAAACGCCGACGACGCAAGCTTAAGCCTCCATCCATTTGGTCATCGGTAAAAGTTTTGTTTAGTTGTCCATTAAATTCTGTATTTACTTTCTATTCTACGAGTTTTTATTGCAACGAGGAGAGGGGGAGTGTCCCTCTACCTCAAGATTTGGTTTTTTGTATTTGATTAACTCCTACCTCAAACGAGGATGAGTTCGTTAGTAATTTGCCCTCCGTGCATGGTCAAGGACCACTAGGGACTTAGAGTAGTAGCCATAGGCTATGAACCCAGTAAAATCTTTTGTGTTCATTTTATTTATCCACTGCGTTTACTCATGTTTTGAAACGAATTCGACGAAAAAGTTTTTATCGCTATTCACCCCCCCCCTCTAGCGATCCGCTCGATCCAACAATTGGTATCAGAGTCGGGGGTGCTAAGATTTGGTGAAACCACCAATCTAGCTTTTCTACAGATTTTTTTCAGTTTTATTTCTGTTTATTTTGATTTTTTTTAAGCTCTTTCATTCGTTTAGTTTTTTTTTCTCCCGCACTACTAATCCAAGACGCGAGTCTTGGTACATTCCGCTCGTTTTTGTCGTTGCTAGGTTTTTCTTCATTTTCTTGCTCTTTTTGTATCAATGGCCCATCTTGAGGGTTTTAGCACCGTCCAACCTCCGTTTTACAACAGAGATGATTTCCGTTACTGGAAAGGTCAGATGGAATGCTTTCTCAAAACCCAAATCAAGATGTGGATCATAATCCAAATGGGATTCACACTTCCGACTAACGAAGTGGGTGAATCTTTGGATTATGACCAATGGACCAATGCTATGAAAAGGCAAGTAAAAGTCGACGCAAAAGCAATGCAAATCCTCCAATGTGGTCTGTCAAAGGAGGAGCTCAACCGTGTCGGCCCCTTCATCAGTGCAAAGGATCTCTGGACAAAGCTAGTGGAGCTACACGAAGGGACCGACGAAGCCAAGGTATGTAAGCGTGATCTTCTTTTCAATAGGTTGTATAATCTAAAAATGCAGAAACACGAGACAGCGACACAACTGCACGCTCGGGTTCAAGATATCATCAACAACCTACATGCAATTGGACAAAAGGTCAAACTGTGACCTTATCAGGTACATTCTAAACTCGTTTCCTAGGACCACCTTGTGGGCTTCCATGGTCGATGCCTACAAGGTCTCTAAGGATCTTTCAAAACTTAGATTAGATGAATTGTTTTCGGATTTCGAACTCCATGAACAGTCCAACTCGGAACCCAAGAAGGGTATAGCACTTTTTGTAGGTTCGAAGAAGAAGACCACGAGCAAGCCACCCCTGAAGGAGAAAGAAGATGAGCCCGACTCGGAGGTCGACCTAGAACAGGAGACCGAACTAGTCAACCTAGTTTGGAGGATGGTAAAGGTCCGAAAGTGAACCGTCACTCGACCCAAGGAAGGTAAGCCTAAAAGTTCTAATGTTAGGTGTTACGAATGCAACAAGTTTGGACATATTAAGTCCGAATGTCCAAAGCTCAAGAGAAAAGCACCGAAACTCAAGAAGGCACTCAACGCTACGTGGGAAGAAGCGTTAGAGGAAGAAGACGATGATCACGTCTTCATGGCTAAACCAGCTAAATCAGAGAGGCAGATGCAGATCGAACCGAGTCACGAACCCAATCTCTATTCAAGACAAGTCACGGATCCGCATCTGGTTCAAGAGATACACTTAAGGTAAGTTGATCTCTTATTAGTACTCTTTACAGTGCAATTAAATTCTTAACTAGGAAATTAGCTAAGTCTGAGTCCAAGGTCGAGACCCTGGTTGAGGAGGTTAAACTCCTCAAACACGAGGTCTCCCTAACCTCTTTGACTAGTCAAGTTTGAGAGGAGGACTCAACTCGGGTTGAAAAGCTCGAAGTTGAGAACTCACTCTTGAAAAGTCAAGTCGAAGATCTTAGGAACACATTGGAAAGGTTTACTTTGGGATCCAAGGGACTTGACCTCTTGCTTGGATCGCAAAGGGTCGTGTACAATAAGGCCGGACTAGGGTTTAGCTCAAATACGACCAACAAATTGTATATGTCGATTGTAAGTCGACATAAAAAACGTGTCCAAGCATGGGTCCCTAAGACCGCTTTGATTTTAAACTTAGGATCCAACCAGTACTGGGTTCCCAAGGACCAAATCCACTATGTGGAGAGACCGAACTGATTCAACAGTCCAGGGAGAGCCAGTACAAAATTTGTTTGTGCTCTAACTTAGAAATTGCATGCTTAGGTCTTTTATTTATTTTTATTTTTCTTTTTAGAATGGTTAAATAGAACTATAACTCGTCAATACTTGGTAACATAGTATCAGGACACGGCGAGATGATAGTACACTAGGAAAATAGAGTCTCGTATATTCGGGCTAGATAAGGCGTATCTAGTTCGGTGCACTTGACTGCATGGAACTAGCTGAAGCTACCTCGTCGTATCCTAGACTAGTTAGACCAGGAAGTGGTCTTAGGTGAGTCAAGTCGATATTTTCTTGAAAATGACTTTGTCTAAGGAAGTGGTCATTTTTCCGATCAAAGAAGGCCTCTGTGCCTCGCCGCGACCTGGAAGCCATGATCTTGAAAAGGTGACTTGATGAGCTTAAGGTCAAATCTGAATCTAATGCAAGGTTGACAAGTGTTCAAATCATTAAATTCAAATCAAGTAAAATTGGAAGTCATCTCACAAGAACATATAAAGATAACATGCTTGATCATTTGTACAACATTCTACATGCGCTAGCCACTAGCCCCTTCCCGCGGGGGCAATAACATGCTTGATCATGTAGACATGGGTGAGATGATTTAGGTTTAATAATTTACAACCAACCTTTAGCGATTCCAATATCCGATCCAACTACCTTATGTGTAGGATCAATGGATGTTCGACAGTGGTTGCTCCCGACACATGACCGGGGATCAACTCAAGTTTTCGAAGCTTTGATTCAAACGACAAGGATCGGTAGCCTTCAGAAACAACGACAAGCTTAAAATCATCGGATCAGGTGATATTGAACTCAACTCAAACTTTATTATTCAAAATGTCTTATTGGTAGAAAATTTCCAATATAATTTACTTAGTGTAAGTCAACTGTGTGATAATAACTATAAGGTCATATTTCTAGAAAATGAATGCGTAATTAAAATAAATGAAACCTCTAAAACAATTCTTAAAAGAATAAGAAATAACAACATTTATACTATTAATTTAACTAACTCCTCAACCAAGTGTCTTATGACACGGCAAGAGGAATCTTGGTTGTGGCACCAACGACTCGGTCACTCGCACCCAAGACTCATCCACAAGATGAGTCAGAGTGACTTAGTCAGAGGTTTGCCTAACCTCAACAACCTGGATAATAAAATATGTAATGCTTATCAGCAAGGTAAACAATCTAGGGCACAACATCAACTAACTAATCAAGAACGAACCAAAAGTGTTCTTGAGCTCCTACACATGGATCTATTTGATTAACACAGAGCTAAGTCACTTAATGGGAGTCAATTCTGCTTAGTCATAATTGACAACTATTCTAGATTTACTTGGGTTAGGTTCATCAAAAACAAAAGTGATACCCTAGATCAATTAATCAACCTATTTAAACTAATAGAAAATCAACAAGACCTTAAAATCAAAAGATTTAGGAGTGATCATGGTGGTGAATTCGAGAACCATAGGTTTACAGAATTCTGTAACCAAAATGGTTACCACCATGAGTTCTCTTGCCCTAGAACCCTACAACAGAATGGCCTAGTAGAACGTAAAAATAGAACCCTACAAGAAGCCGCTAGGACAATGTTAAAAGAGTATAACCTACCCGATAGATTTTGGACAGAAGTCGTTAGTACGGCTTGCTATGTCCAAAATAGTATCCTTATGGTAAAGAGACACCTTAAGACCTCGTACGAGATTTATCACGATAAAATACCTAACATCAAGTACTTTAGGGTATTTGGATGTAAGGTACATATCTTAAACACTAAGGATTACCTAGGGAAATTCACATCCAAAACCTCTACCGGAATCTTCCTAGGATACTCAACTACGAGTAGAGTCTATAGGGTATATAACCATGACACTCTTAGAGTCGAAGAGACTAATGTAGTGTTTGATGAAGGACACGAACCTACAAAACCCCTAGCAACCCCAATTAGCGAACTGATTCATACCAGACTCGACTCCGATCTTGAGATCGAATCTAGTATTAATCCTAACCTAAGCCAACCAAGTCATCCTATCGACCAAGTGATAGGTGACTCTAACCCAAGTCAAACAAGGACTCAAGCAAATCATCCTATCGATCAAGTGATAGGTGATCCAAGCCTAGGAGTTCGAACTAGAGCTTCATACCAAAACCTTAGTCAAATCTCCTTGATTTCCAAAATTGAACCCAAAACCATTGACAAGCTCTTCTTGATCCCGATTGGATTATTGCAATGCAAGAAGAGCTAGCTCAATTCACTAGGAACAAAGTATGGGAATTAGTACCACCACCTAAAGATAAAATAATCATTGGAACAAGGTGGGTATTTCGAAATAAACTTGATGATAAAGGTGAAGTAGTTAGAAATAAAGCTAGATTTGTCGCTAAAGGGTTTAGTCAAGTCGAAGGTTTAGATTACGACGAAACTTATGCCCCAACAGCTAGATTAGAGTCCATCCGAATGTTGTTAGCCTACACTACACATCGAGGATTTAAGTTATTTCAAATGGATGTCAAGTTAGCATTTTTGAATGGACTTATTATGGAAGAGGTATACATTAGTCAACTCCTCGGATTCAAAAGTCTAGATAAATCCAACCATGTCCTTAGATTAAAGAAAGCTCTCTATGGACTCAAACAAGCTCCTCGAGCTTGGTACGAGAGGCTTTCGATTTATCTTAAGTCAAAATGGTTTAACCAAGGCCTAGTCGATCCAACCCTCTTCGTAAAAACCTTAGGTAAGGAAATATTTATAGCCCAAATTTATGTAGACGATATCATTTTCAGAACAACCAATTCGATCCTACTAAACGAATTCATTTCACTTATGGAAAGTGAATTTGAAATGAATTTAGTAGGTGAGTTGAGTTTCTTCTTAGGTCTACAAATTAAACAAACTAAAGATGGGATATACTTACACCAACGCAAATATACTAGGGAATTAATTAAACATTTTGGAATGCAAGATGCTAAAATTATTAATACCCCAATGGCAACAAATGTAAATATAGGAGAAGATGCAACTGGAAATTCAATCGACTTAAAATACTATAGGAGCATGATAGGGAGCCTCCTTTACTTAACTGCGAGCTGACCTGATATCTTATTTGCAGTAAGTATGTGTGAAAGGTTCCAAACCTATGCCAAGGAATCTCACCTAACTCTAGTTAAGCGTATCCTTAGATATCTAAAGGGTACACTTAATGTCGGTACCCTAGATCTACCGAGTTTGAACTAATCGACTACTCCGACTCAGACTATTTCGGTAGTAAGCTTGATAGAAAGAGTACGAGTGGTTGTTGTCAACTTCTTGGCTCGAGTCTAGTGAGTTGTTGTAGTAGGAAGCAACATTGTGTTGTCTTATCTACCACCGAAGCCGAATACATCGTGATAGGTGAGTGTGTCACTCAGCTTCTTTGGATGAAGCACACTCTATGAGATTTTAAGTTAGAATTTACAAACACTAAAATTCATGTAGATAACATTCGCTCAATTAACCTAACTAAAAATCCAATATGTCACTCTAGGACCAAACATATAGAGGTCAAACATCATTTCATTCGAGAACATGTGGCTAACGGAGATATCATGTACCTATAGATTTAAGGAGCCAATACATCTCACAACATATAGGACTAATGTGTTTGTGTACTTAGCCATGTAGATGGGCGTGAAATGTTAGGACCTTACTACTGGTTCCAGATGTAGAGCCAGTGCATCGCCATGAACCACGGAGTATAATCATCTATATTAACCGACTCTGACTAGGACTTGTTGATCTTTTATATCAATCAAGTTAAATAAGAGTTGAACATTCAATAGATGAGCTTATTTTCAATATATTAGTTTCAAAATAATATGGAACATGCTTGGACTTCGAACTAAAACTTAATACTTATATTTTTCAAAATCCCTCTTTCCGATTTATGGCAAAAGGGGGAGAAAATGGCCAAAGTTAAGGGATCATTTTTTTTATAACTTAACTTAGTACTTCATACTTATTCTCATGGCCAAAAGTTAAGTAAATGTTTACTTAACTTTAATTTTACTTCATACTTATTTTCATGGCCAAAAGTTAAGTAAATGTTTACTTAACTTTAATTTTTGCAACTTGACTCTTTTTAGTTAACAAAAGGAAGAGAAAGGCCAGGTTAAGAAAATTCTTAACTTAAAATTATTTCTAATACTATGGCCAAAACTTTAAGTAATTCTTAATTACTTTAAAAAAAAACTCTTCTAGAGAAGCAAGTGTCAAGGGGGAGATTAAGATCTTCTTTCAAGAACTCACCCTTGGTCAAGGGGGTGGTTTCCTCAAGGGGAAGTACTTGGAAGAAAGTCTCTATTACTCCTACTTAATCTTTTATTCTTCATGGATATTATTATTTATCATTCATCTTATTTCCTTAACTTTGTATGTGGGTTTGCCATAGATCAAAAAGGGGGAGATTGTTGGTGCAGTGGACACCTAAGTCGAACCTGATTTTTGATTATAGCAAACGATACAAAGTTAAGCTCATATCGTTATCTCACGAGCTGAATCGAGTGTACAGAAAAGTGCTAAAGCTGGAGCTGAAGGCTAGCGACACCCGAAAGAAGCCGCGATGGTTGGGCGACACTCGAGTGACTTCGGAGGGAGCCGAAGGAATCGAGTGGAAGGTCGGAAGCGAGAGCTACAAAGTAAGTATCGAGGTAAGCTCATGTGTGTAAGCATAAGTGAGGTCGTATCCTCCTTACGGGGATGATCTTAAGCGTAGATCCGACCAAAGACATCCCATGGATAGTCTAGGTCGAGATCGGACGGTCAGCGACCGTTGAAATTATGTTTTTATTAAGCTAACTTGTGATTTCGAAGCATCGCTGATCGCCCACAAGAGCCACTCATTGCCTTTCATCATCGACCATCGAGTGTTACGACTGATCGATGTGCCATCGCTGATCGATGATGGTCATCAGTCGACTGATGGTCAAGGATCAGCTTCGAGGAGTCAAGCCTTATCATCTCATTCAAAGGAGCTTTGTGCCTAGTTTTGATTAGTTGAAGATCCCCTCGATGAGGGGCTCAAAAACTATAAAAGGAGGGCTTGTCTAAGGGTTTTTCATCAATTCTAAAGTGCCCTAAAGCCTCCGTAATGTGACGACGCTCCAACGACTCCACGACGACGAAGTGCTACAGAAACACTGACGACGCAAGCTTAAGCCTCCATCCATTTGGTCATCGGTAAAAGTTTTGTTTAGTCATCCATTAAATTATGTATTTACTTTCTATTCTACGAGCTTTTATTGCAACGAGGAGAAGGGGAGTGTCCCTCTACCTCAAGCTTTGGTTTTTTGTATTCGATTAACTCCTACCTCCAACGAGGAGGAGTTTGTTAGTAATTTTCCCTCCATGCATGGTCAAGGACCACTAGGACCTTGGAGTAGTAGCCGTAGGCTACGAACCAAGTAAAATCCTTTGTTTTCATTTTTTTTATCCGCTGCATTTACTCGTGTTTTGAAACAAATTCGACGAAAAAGTTTTTATCGCTATTCACCCCCCCTGTTAGGGCAATCAACCCGTGATATGGTTTTGATGTGTGTGGCAAAGGGTTTAAGTTAGGTTGTTATTTATGATTTGATATGTGTGTTGGAGTCTTGCAGGACTTAGTAATTCGCACATGAAGCCTTGGCGAGTTTTACCTCTCATGACTCGGTCCTTGAGTCGGTGAAGAATGTCTTTGCGGAAGCCGTGCGCTTGGAGCATCCGAGGGACCGCCAGACGAGGAGCTTGGAGTGAAGCCGGAGGAAGTAGACTTCAGGGCGAGATGCGAAGGATGGCGTTGCAGAGCCATGCGCTTGGCGCGTCCGAGGGACGTGGCCGGACGAAGACAACTTCAAAGGCGAGGGACTTCAAGGGATGAGAGTGAGCGAATGTAACCCGGGAAGGGGTAGTGCTCTTAGGTGAAATTTGGCCATTTGGCTAAGTGTCGGACGAGGTTTCTCGATACCAGTCGACTGCCACGAAATGGCAGTCGACTGCTCTGAATCAAACGGGGTTCGACTGGTATCCGACTTATGATTTTATGCCCAGTAGTCAACTGCCATGGAATGGCAGTCGACTGCCAGAGGAAGTCACGAGCACAAAACCTCTCATAGCCGACTGGGCAGTCGACTGATAGTTACATCAGTCAACTGCCAAGGGATCCGTTGGCCTACAACGGTCGGGATTCGATGTGTTCGGAGGTCGTTGTAGTGGTGGCAGTCGACTGCTAAGGGCAGCAGTCGACTGGTGGCGGCCAATGGGAAGAAATCAGCCCTCTCTATAAAAAGAGAGGGTGTTAGGCTTTGGGAGGCTAATGCTACTCTTCTAAACAGCTCTCAAAGTGTCCTAAACATTTTCCACTCTTCTACTTGTGCTAATCTTCATTCTATTGTAGAAGAGTGATCCTTGTGTAAAAGAGGTTACCTCCACCTAGCTTTGTGCAAAGGAGAGATCTAGTGGATTTAGCAAAGGAGTGATTCACCTTGGACGAATCGGGGACCGTGGATTAGTGGTGTAGCCGTGAACCACGTTACATATTGTGTTAGCATTGTTTATCTTTTCTTTTGTTGTTTTGTTTGCTTGTTTATTAGTATTCCACTTGCGCTAACGATTTTGTAGACAAGTGAAAATTCCATTATCGTACGAAGAGGGTTATTCACCCCCCTCTAGCCGGCCAACACATACACTTCATCGACCCTATAAGTGGTATCAGAGCCAAGGCGCTTGTTGAGGACTAACCACCAACATAAGCACTACATTCAAGAATGGCCAGCTCCAACATTCACCCACCGAAGTTTGAAGGAGAATTCTCTTGGTGGAAAAAGAGAATGGAGGTATTCTTCGAAACCGACTTCGAAATTTTATTAATTATGGAAAACGGTTTCGAGATGCCTAGGAATGAAGAAGGGGAGCTATTGGAGAAATCAAGATGGAATAAAAGACAAAGAGAGGAGTACTTGGCGAATTCAAAGGCCAAGCACCATCTCTACAATGTACTCCCCCAACAAGAAGTGAATAGGATAGGGGAGTGTGCTAGCGCCAAGGAGATGTGGGAGAAGCTTGTAGAGCTTCATGAAGGTACCTCGGAGGCCAAGCTTGCAAGAAGAGACCTCCTCCGCTCCCAACTAGCAAATATCAAGCTTAAAAAGGGAGAAAAGGTAACCTCCTTACATTCTAGATTCAAAGAAATTTTAATTGGTCTAATGAGTCTAGGAGAAAGACTTTCGAACCGGGACATGCTCATGAAAGCAATTGATGCCTTTCCCCGGTCATCAAAATGGAGCTCAATGGTGGACTCCTACTACATGTCCAAGAATTTGGAAGTGAGCACCTTGGAGGAGTTCTTCTCAACTATGGAGCTCCACGAAACAAGGCTCGAAGGAATAGTAGAAGAGCCAAAGTTTCAATCTTCAAGAGGAGTAGCCTTGATGGCTAACAAAGGGAAGAAAAAGATGGAGATTTCCTCCTCCTCCGATGAAGCTTCCTCCTCCTCCTCCATGGATAGCACGGAAGAAGCTTATATGGTAAGGAGGGTAAGGCGTGCATTAAAAGGTTTTAAATTCAATAACTCTAATGATAGAAGAAGAAGACCAAGGGGGAAGGTGATTTGTTATAATTGCCAAGGAGAGGGACACATAAGGGACAATTGTCCCCTCTTGAACAAGAGCAAAGAGGAAAGGAAAAAAGAAAGAAGAAAAGAAGAAGAAAAAGGGGAGCAAGAAGAAAGGAGAAGAGAAGAAGGCAAAAGAAAAAGGGAAGGTCAAGGCACTAAAGGCAAGGACATGGGATGACCCCTCTTCCTCATCTTCATCATCATCGGAAGAGGAGAATGCTTTTTGTTGGGAATCGATTGACCGGCTAGAGGGGGGTGAATAGCTCTCTTACGATGGATGTCGGAATTCTCTCGTTCGTTTGCTCGTCTACAATTGTCGTTTAATATACGCAGCAGAATAACAATAGAAATAACAATAATACTAACAACAATACAAGCACACCAAATACGCAAGCATATACGTGGTTCGGAACCGAATGGTTCCTACTCCACGGGCGAGCTCCTCGAGCTCTAGAGATGCACACGGCAATACTCAAACTCCTTCTCGACTACACGTCGGAGGTGGAGAAACCTTTCACAAGCAATTACAATAGTAATATACAAATACAAACAAGAATATAAATATAATACAAAAGAAACACTTTTCACCGATTGCTTTTGATCACTTGTTTGTTGCTTGCTTTGATTGGCTCTTGAAGGACTGGAATGCAGCAGTAATTCCCCTCCAATAGCTCCACAAAAACCTTGGCAAAATCCTCCCTCTTTAGCTCCTTTTATAACCTGCATCAAGCTGATTTGCCCGTCGATCGGTGATCGTGACCATCGATCGGTGGTCTGTAGTCGTTGTCTCTGGCGGCGGATCCACATTGGCTAAGTTCCAGCGGATCACACATCGATTGGTGATGGCACCCATCGATCGATGGCACCATCGATCGGGATCATCCATCGATCGAGTGATGGCGAGCTTCGGCTCCGATACACGTGCTCGTGCGGTGTCATCGATCATTGCCATCCCTTAGCGATCGGCCGATGCCAACGATCGACTACCCTCCCTCGGCGATCTGATCGGCGGACTTGGTTCAGTCAAACACTGGTCGAACCCATATGACCTAGAGCAGTCGACTGACACCTATGTCAGTCGACTGATGTCGACTAAAACATCAAACATAATGATGTTTGAGACTACGACACTCAGTCTTAGCCACTTGGCCAAGTCCACCTTATCCCTCATGGAGTTCCCCACCGAAGGTCTCTTCCCTCGGCCTACGTCCCTCGGATGCGCCAAGCGCACAGCTTCGCAATGCCATCCTTTGCGTCTCATGCCCTAGAAGTATGCTTCCCTTTGGGCTCACTCCATTCGCTCCCCGTCCGGCGTTCCCTCGAATGCACCAAGCGCACGGCTTCGCAATGCCATCCTTCACCGACTCAAGGACCCCGAGCCTAGTGAACTTACCAAGTCCTCAAGACTTCCCACATGCACCAAGCGCACGGCTTCGCAATGCATTTCTCATGCCAAGCACCAAGCGCACGGCTTCGCAATGCTTTGGACTTTCCAATGCCAAGGCTTCCCCCTTGGACTTCCACACCAAGCTCCATGCTTGGATTTTCCATGCCAACCCCATGTTGGACTTTCCCATGATAATCCTATGTCATGAGTTTTGTCTATCATCAAAATACTATCAAGGTACTGCTCGAGTCAAACTCGAGTCAACCTGGGCCGATTGCACCAACAATCTCCCCCTTTTTGATGATTGACAAAACTACCATCTCAAGTCTACCAAATCTCCCATATTGGCAATTCTCATATCCCAATGAGAATTCCAACGAACCCTAATTGGTAACTTGGTAACTTCTCCCCCTTTTTGACATTACATCAAAAAGGTCCTCCCCAAGGGTATGAATGTCTCATATCCCAATGAGATCTTACAATCTCTCCCTTGGAGGAACACATGCCTACAACCTTTCTAGTGATCCCATATCACTTAAAGAGAGGCACCCCAATTTTCCTCCCATGAGGAAATACACATCCATCTTCCCATGATGGATACCTCCCCCTAGAGGCTTGCTCCCCCTTGACCATTGCACCAACAATGTCCTTAGAGAGTCCCTAAGCCAATAGGAACATTAACCAAATCAAAATTAAGGCAAAGTTCAACAATGAACTCTTTTCCACCTTAAAATTGATACTCACCCTCAATCAAAATTGTTGGTGCAATCGGCCCAGGTTGACTCGAGTTTGACTCGAGCAGTACCTTGATAGTATTTTGATGATAGACAAAACTCATGACATGGGATTATCATGGGAAAGTCCAACATGGGGTTGGCATGGAAAATCCAAGCATGGAGCTTGGTGTGGAAGTCCAAGGGGGAAGCCTTGGCATGGGAAAGTCCAAAGCATTGCGAAGCCGTGCGCTTGGTGCTTGGCATGATAAATGCATTGCGAAGTCGTGCGCTTGGTGCATGTGGGAAGTCTTGAGGACTTGGTAAGTTCACTAGGCTCGGGGTCCTTGAGTCGGTGAAGGATGGCATTGCGAAGCCGTGCGCTTGGTGCATCCGAGGGACCGCCGGACCGGGAGCGAATGGAGTGAGCCCAAAGGGAAGCATACTTCTAGGGCATGAGACACAAAGGATGGCGTTGCGAAGCCGTGCGCTTGGCGCATCCGAGGGACATAGGCCGAGGGAAGAGAGCTTCGGTGGGGAACTCCATGAGGGATAAGGTGGACTTGGCCAAGTGGCTAAGACTGAGTGTCGGAGGCTCAAACATCGTTATGTTTGAGGTTTTATAGGTCGGATGGGTTCGACCGGTTCGATGAACCAAGTGCGGATGATCACCAAGCCGAGGAGGCGATCGATTGGGAGCATCGATCACGCCAAGGGATGGCGATCGATGATGACACTGCATGGGCAGAATGGGGTCGAGCTTACCAAAGACTGATCGATGGATGATCAGTCGACTGATGGGTGCCATCAGTCGATTGATGTGTGATCCGTTGGAACTTAGCCAATGTGGATCTGGCCGTTGTGAGACAATGGCTACAGGACCAGTCGACTGATGGTCATGATCAGTCGACTGATAGGCGCGAAATCAGCTTGATGCAGGTTATAAAAGGAGCTCAAGAGGGAGGATTTCGCCAAGGTTTTTGTGGAGCTATTGGAAGGGAATTGCTGCTGCATTCCAGTCCTTCAAGAGCCAATCAAAGCAAGCAACAAACAAGTGATCAAAAGCAATCGGTGAAAAGTGTTTCTTTTGTATTGTATTTGTATTCTTGTTTGTATTTGTATATTACTATTGTAATTTCTTGTGAGAGGTTTCTCCACCTCCGACGTGTAGTCGAGAAGGAGTTTGAGTATTGTCGTGTGCATCTCTAGAGCTCGAGGAGCTCGCCCGTGAAGTAGGAACCATTCGGTTCCGAACCACGTATATGCTTGCGTATTTGGTGTGCTTGTATTGTTGTTAGTATTATTGTTATTTCTATTGTTATTCCGCTGCGTATATTAAACGACAATTGTAGACGAGCAAACGAACGAGAGAATTCCGACATCCATCGTAAGAGAGCTATTCACCCCCCTCTAGCCGGTCAATCGATTCCCAACACTTTTGTCACCAACCTAGCTTTGATGGATTTTGACGACCTAGACTCATCCTCCTCCGAAAATGAAGGATCAAGCACAAGTGAGGAGAGCTCTAGTGAAGGGGGAGCTTCTTCACCATCCTCATCCGAAGAAGAAGAAGACATGGAAGCTATGGTAACAAATCTAACTCCCAAGAAAATAGTTTCCATGGTTTCTAGCTTAACTAGGGATTTATTTAGGGCCAAAAAGAAAAATAAGAGCATGCTAGATCAAATTAAGGACTTAGAAGAAAAATTAGAAAAAGCATGCTTAAATGTAAATGATAATATTTCTTCTAGCTTAAATGATGCATGCTCACATGAATATATGCCATTTAATGTTAGTGATGCATGTATGGATGAAAATAGGGATTTAAGGGAAAAGGTAGATAATTTGACCAAAGCCCTAGAAAAGTTTACAATTGGCTCAAATACATTGAACATGATAATTGGGGTCCAAAGAACAAGCTTCAATAAGAAATGCCTAGGATATAAGGGAAAAAAAATGAAAAGGCCTATAAATGCTTAATTGCTAGGGGTCAAGACAAAAAGAAGGTAATAGCTAGAAAATGGATCCCTAAGGAATTTTTAGTGAACCCCATAGGCAAGAATTTGTATTGGATTCCAAAATTCATCCTTAAGGGTTAGTAAAACCCTAGGATAGTCAACCATAAGGATTTCACCTATATCATATTTTTGGTTGACTTAGGATGGCGGGACAATATTTTTGAAATAGTGTTAGGTGATGATAATGCACCTATAAATAGATAAATCATGCTTTAGGTGATATTTGCCTTATTATCATGATGTAATACCTAATTCATGATCACAATTTGATGAATACATTTGTTTCATGATCATAATATGGAATTCATACATATATGTCTTTATGATCATGTGGAATGATAGAATGATACTTAACCTTGATAGAATTGCATGAAAATAATGGTTAAGTATATACAAATACCTTTAGGATGCATCTCACACTCACCATAGGCTACCTTGATTGAAAACTTAGCATGAGTGAGATGTTAGGATGATACAAATGTCCACTAATGCCTATGGCATTTAGATGGTCATTTAAAGTATCAAAATAGCAATAATAGACCAATCATGGGGAAGACTTATGTTTAATTCATAGACATATTGCCCAAAGATCATGGTTGGATATTTCATATGTTTTCAAAACAATTTTTTACTTTAAAATCTGCATGTTCATGTTTTGAAATAATCCAAAGCAAAACTAGGTGTTAAAATAGATACAAACTTGATCAAAACACTAGTTGTTTTTAAAGCTTTTGGATTTTTGGCAAATTCTTGAAAATATAATATTTTTTCATAGAAAACTATTTTTCATTGATAAAGAACCCTAAAAGAAATGTGTTCCCCAAATTTCACTATTTTTCAAAATTTTTGGAATTTATAGTGCATTTCTGAAATTTGTCCAGAAAATCAAAAATTCTGATTTCCTTGTGCCAGTCGACTGCCATACTGATAGTTGTCGACTGATGAACTGTGCATGAGCACAGTAATCTGATTTTATAAGGTTTTTAAGTGTTTTTGATTTTTGTTTCTCTCTAGACTTGATGTCAAGCCATATAAACCCTGTTTAATCTTTTTAATGGTGTCAAAGGGGGAGAAAGATATATGTTTAAGTAAAGGGGGAATACATTTAGGGGGAGTTTCATGTATTAAGGGGGAGAGTTGCTAATCATGTTAGTCACATGCTTTCTTTCCTTAATATTTTATCAAATGTTTTTACCTAACTTAAACGCATTGCCACACATCAAAAAGGGGGAGATTGTTAGAGCAATCAACCCGTGATATGGTTTTGATGTGTGTGGCAAAGGGTTTAAGTTAGGTTGTTATTATGATTTGATATGTGCGTTGGAGTCTTGCAGGACTTAGTAATTCACACATGAAACCTTGGCGAGTTTTACCTCTCATGACTCGGTCCTTGAGTCGGTGAAGGATGGCTTTGCGGAAGTCGTGCGCTTGGAGCATCCGAGGGACCGCCGGACGAGGAGCTTGGAGTGAAGCCGGAGAAAGTAGACTTCAGGGCGAGACACGAAGGATGGCGCTGCAGAGCCGTGCGCTTGGCGCATCCGAGGGACGTGGCCGGACGAAGACAACTTCAAAGGCGAGGGACTTCAAGGGATGAGAGTGAGCGAATATAACTCGGGAAGGGGTAGTGCTCTTAGGTGAAACTTGGTCATTTGGCTAAGTGTCGGATGAGGTTTCCCGACACCAGTCGACTGCCATAAAATGGCAGTCGACTTCTCTAAGTCGAACGGGGTTCGACTAGTATCCGACTGATGGGTTTATGCCCAGCAGTCGACTCCCATGGAATGGCAGTCGACTGCTAGAGGAAGTCGCGGACACAGAACCTCTTGTAGTCGACTGGGCATTCGACTACGGAGGCAGCAGTCGATTGATGGTTACATCAGTCGACTGCCAAGGTATCCGTTGGCCTACAACGGTCAGGATCCGATGTGTTCGGAGGCCGTTGTAGTGGCGGCAGTCGACTGCCAAGGGCAGCAGTCGACTAGTGGCGGCCAACGGGAAAAAATCAGCCCTCTCTATAAAAAGAGAGGGTGTTGGGCTTTGGGAGGCTAATGCTACTCTTCTAAACAGCTCTCAAAGTGTCCTAAACGTTTTCCACTCTTCTACTTGTGCTAATCTTCATTCTATTGTAGAAGAGTGACCCTTGTGTAAAAGAGGTTACCTCCACCTAGCTTTGTGACAAGGAGAGATCTAGTGGATTTGGCAAAGGAGTGATTCACTTTGGATGAATCGGGGACCGTGGATTAGCGGCGTAGCCGTGAACCACATTACATATTGTGTTAGCATTGTTTATCTTTGCTTTTGTTGTTTTGTTTGCTTGTTTATTAGTATTCCGCTTGCGCTAACGATTTTGTAGACAAGAGCAAATTCCATCATCGTACGAAGAGGGCTATTCACCCCCATCTAGCCGGCCAACACATACACTTCATCGACCCTACACCCCCCCTCTAGCGATCCGCTCGATCCAACACATAATTTATCTGGGCATCATCTAATGTCTTGCTAGTGTAATAGATAGCATGTACTTTTCGATCCTTTATTTGCCCTAGTACCGCTCCTACCGCAAAGTCATTGCATCACACATGATTTCAAAAGGTAACTTCTAATCGAGTATTTGCATGATCGGGGCAGAGATTAATGCATCTTTAAGTTTGCAAAAAGCATCCATACAAGTCTGATCAAAGTCAAATGTTACTTCCTTGGAAAGTAGATTTGTTAGTCGTTTGGAGATCTTTGAGAAATCCTTTATTGAACACCTATAAATTCCAGCGCATCCTAGAAAACTTCGTATCCCTTTGATGTTTGAAGGTGGAGGAAATTTCTTATTCACTTCAATTTTTTCTTTGTCAACTTCTATACCTCGCTCAAAGATCAAATGACCAGGTACTATACCTTCCCTTACCATAAAATGACACTTTTCCCAATTTAATACTAGGTTCATTTCCTCACATCTTTGCAAAACCTTAGCTAAGTTAGACAAGCATGTCTCAAAGTTAGTGCCATATATGGAGAAACCATCCATAAAAAATTCCATAATATTTTCAATCATATCGAAAAAAATTGTTGTCATGCAACGTTGAAAAGTGGTTGGGGCATTGCAAAAATAGAAGGGCATTCTACGATAGGCAAAGATACCGTAAGGACATGTAAAAGTGGTTTTTTCTTGGTCACTAGATGTATATGTTGGGATGTATACTGAAAAGTCTATCTTTTGTATGAATATCTTTATTTTTGAAATAAGAATCACATGATCATTGTTTGCATATCTTTATGGTTATGCATATTTGTTGGATCGATGTGGTTCGCTAGAGGGGGGGTGAATAGCGAAAAACCTTTTCTTTTTCTTTCGTTAAAACTCGAGAGATAATTAGTTAATTGCAACGGAAATGTAAAAATAAAAAAAAACAATCGACACAAGGGTTTTACTTGGTTCGTAGCCGAAGGCTACTACTCCAAGGCCCTAGTGGTCCTTGACCACGTACGGAGGGAAAAAGCACTAAAGGAACTCCTCCTCGTTAGAGGTAGGAGTTAATCGATACAAGAAGGAACCACAAAAACTTGAGGTAGAGGGACACTCCCCCTCTCCTCGTATACGATAAAGGCTCCGGAAATGTAAATGACAAGAAAAACTAATACCGACGTACAAGAATAATAAGAGTTAAACCTAGACGTCGGAATGGAAGGACTTCGTTGTCGGAGAGTTGCAGCGTAACGGAGACTTTTTGGAGGCTTAGAATTGTTGTCAAAACCCTAGGTTTGGCCCTCCTTTTATAGCCTTTGAGCCCCTTTTCGAGTGGGTCTTCAACCAATCACAAATGGACACCAAACCGCTTTGAGGTGGAGTGATAAGCCTTGACTCCTCGAATCTGATCATTGACCATCAGTCGATTGATGACCTTCGGCAGTCGACTGATACACGGCAGTCGAGTCCTCCAAGCTGGCAGTCGACTGATGCTTGCTGCAAGTCAAAGTTAGCTCAACAAAAACATACTTCCGACGGTCTTCGACCATCCGATCTCGACCTAGACCACCTATGAGATGTCTTGGGTCGGATCTACGCTTAAGATCATCCCCGTAAAGAGGATACGACCTCACTTACGCTCACACACACGAGCTTACCTCGATACTTACGTGTTGCTTTTGCTTCCGTCCTTCCACTCGATTCCATCGGCTCCCTCCGAAATCACTCGAGTGTCGCCCGACCACCGTGGCTTCCTCCGGGTGTCGCTAGCCTTCAGCTCCAGCTATAGCAATCTTCTGCACACTTGATTCAGCTCGTGAGATAACGACATGAGCTTAACTTTGTATCGTTTGCTATAATCAAAACTCAGGTTCGACTTAGGTGCCTGCTGCACCAACAATCTCCCCCTTTTTGATTTATGGCAAACCCACATACAAAGTTAAGTAAATAGCAAGCATAAAGAATAATGTGCATTAGAAACAAACGAAGATTAAGTTGGAGTAGTAAGGATTTTCTTCAAGTACTCCCCATTTTCTTCAAGTACTCCCCCTTGAGGAAACCTCCCCCTTGACCGAGGGTGAGTACTTGAAAAAGACTTTTAGTTCTCCAAACACAAAAGGTAATGAGTTAAGTAAATGGCATTACTTAACTCCAAACACAAAAGATAACGAGTTAAGTAAATGGCATTACTTAACTTAGGCCTTTAAAGTTTTCAATTCCGAAGAGTTGAAACCTAAACCTTACTCCCCCTTAACTTAGGCCAGAATCAAAGTTAAAATTTGAAATTGAACCCTAACTTTGGCCCTTAACTTTGGCTCTTTCTCCCCCTTTTGACATAAATCAGGAAAAAGTGGGGAGGTTTTAAGAAAACCTTAAGTCCAAGCATGATGATTTTGAAAATAGTATGTGAAAATAATTCATCTAAATGTTCAACTCTAGTTTGACTTGATTAAAATGATATTATCAACAAGTCCTGATTAGAGTTGGTTAATATTAGTTGCATATTTATACTCCGAGGTTCATATTGACGCACTTGATCTACATCTTGGAACCTGGAGTAGGGTCCTAACATCTCACGCCCATCTATTGGCTAAGTACACAAACACATTAGTCCTATGTGTTGTGAGATGTACTGGCTCCTTAAATCTATAGGTGCATGATATCTAAGGTATGTCCTATGCTAGTTCCATCAAAATGAAAAATAAGAAATAGTAGTAAGAAAATATAGTTTGCAAGTTCTTATTCTATTACGCACATGCCCAATTTTCGTCTTAATAGACTAAATTCGGCTTCGGGTAGGGGTTTAGTAAATAGGTCTGCTAGGTTAGATTTAGATTCGACGTACTCGAGTTGTATGGCTCCGTTGGCCACATGTTCTCGAATGAAATGGTGTTTGACTTCTATATGTTTGGTCCTAGAGTGACATATTGGATTCTTGGTAAGATTAATTGAACTAATGTTATCTACGTGAAGTTTAGTATTCGTAAAGTCTAACTTAAAGTCGCGGAGAGTGTGCTTCATCCAAAGAAGTTGAGTGACACACTCACCCATCGCGATGTATTCGGCTTCGGTGGTAGATAAGGCAACACAATGTTGCTTCCTACTGCACCAACTCACTAGACTCAAGCCGAGTAGTTGACAACAACCACTCGTGCTCTTTCTATCGAGTTTACTACCGGCATAATCCGAATCGGAGTAGCCGATTAGTTCGAACTCGGTAGATCTAGGATACCAAATACCGACATTAAGTGTACCCTTTAGATATCTAAGGATACGCTTAACTAGGGTTAGGTGAGACTCCTTAGCACAGGTTTGAAACCTGGCGCACATACTTACTGCGAATAGGATGTCGGGTCGACTCGCAGTTAAGTATAGAAGACTTCCTATTGCGCTCCTATAGTACTTTAAGTCAATGGACTTACTTTCTAGGTCTTCTCCTATGTTAACATTTATCGCCATTGGGGTGTTTATTACCTTAGCGTCTTGCATTCCAAATCTTTTAATTAACTCCTTAGTGTATTTTTGTTGATATAGGTATATACCATCCTTAGTTTGTTTAATTTGTAGACCTAAAAAGAAACTTAACTCGCCTACCAAGTTCATTTCGAACTCACTTTCCATGAGCGAAACGAACTCGTTTAGTAAAGCTGAGTTAGAGGTTCCAAAAATTATATATCTCGTAAATTTGAGCTATGAATATTTCTTTACCTAAGGTTTTACAAAGAGAGTTGGGTCAACTAAGCCTTGGTTAAACCCTTTTGACTTAAGATGGATTGAAAGTCTCTCGTACCAAGCTCGAGGAGCTTGTTTAAGTCCATAGAGAGCTTTCTTAAGTTTTAGAACATGGTCGGGTTTATCTAGATTTTCGAATCCGGGGGATTGGCTAACATAAACTTCTTCTTTAATGTATCCATTTAGGAATGCCGACTTAACATCCATTTGAAACAGCTTAAATCCTCGATGTGTGGCATAAGCTAGCAACATTCGAATGGATTCGAGTCTAGCTATCAGCATAGGTTTTTCGTAATCTAAGCCTTCGACTTGGCTAAATCCTTTGGCGACTAACCGAGCCTTGTTTCTAACTACTTCACCTTTATCATCAAGCTTATTTCAAACACCCACCTTGTTCCAATTATCGCTTTGTCTTTAGGTGGTGGTACTAATTCCCACGTTCCTAGTAAATTGAGCTAGCTCTTCTTGCATTGCAATAATCCAATCGGGATCAAGAAGAGCTTGTTCAATTGATTTGGGTTCTATCTTTGAAATTAAGGAAATTTGACTAAGGTTCCTATAGGATGCTCTAGTTCGAACTCCTAGATTAGGATCTCCTATCACTTGATCGATAGGGTGGTTAGTCTGAGTCCTAGATTGGGTTGGGTTTGTGTCACCTAATGCTTGATCAATGGGGTGACTTGGTTGAACACTAGTTTGGTTGGAGTCATCTATCACTTGATCAATAGAGTGACTAGGTTGACTTAGGTTAGGATTAACACTAGACCTGATCTCCTGATCAGAGTAAGGTCTAGTATGAATCGGCTCGCTAATTGGGGTTGCCGGGGGTTTTGTAGGTTCATGTCCTTCATCGAATACTACATTGATAGTCTCCTCGACTCTAAGGGTGTCGTGGTTATATACTCTATAAGCTCTACTTGTAGTCGAGTATCCTAGAAAGATTCCGGTCGTGGTTTTGGATGTAAATTTCCCTAGGTAATCCTTAGTGTTTAGGATATGTACCTTACACCCAAATACCCTAAAGTACTTGATGTTAGGTATTTTATCGTGATAAATCTCGTACGAGGTCTTAAGGTGCCTTTTTACCATAAGGATCCTATTTTGGACATAGCAAGCCGTGTTAACGGCTTCTGCCCAAAATCTATCGGGTAGGTCGTATTCATTCAACATGGTCCTAGCGGCTTCTTGTAGAGTTCGGTTTTTCCGCTCCACTAGGCCATTTTGTTGAGGGGTCCTAGGGCAAGAGAATTCATGGTGGTATCCGTTTAGGTTACAGAAGTCGGTGAACCTTTGATTTTCGAATTCACCACCATGATCGCTTCTAAGTCTTTTAACCTTAAGGTCTTTTTGATTTTCGATTAATTTGAATAGATTGATTAATTGATCTAGGGTATCATTTTTATGTTTGATGAACCTAACCCAGGTAAACCTGGAGTAGTCGTCAATTATGACTAAGCAATATTGACTTCTATTGAGTGACTTGGCTCCATGTGAATCGAATAGATCCATATGCAGGAGCTCAAGTACACTTGAGGTTCGTTCTTGGTTAGTTAACTTGTTTTGTGTCCTAGGTTGTTTTCCTTGTTGACAAGCATTACAGATTTTATTAACCAAATTGTTGAGGTTGGGTAAGCCTCTGACTAAGCCACTCTGACTCATCTTATGGACGAGTCTTGGGTGCGAGTGACCGAGTCGTCGGTGCCACAACCATGATTCCTCTTGCCGTGTCATAAGACACTTAGTTGAGGAGTTGGTTAAGTTGATCGTATAAATGTTGTTATTTCTAGTTCCTTTAAGAATTGTTTTAGAGGTTTCGTTGGTATTAATTATGCATTCATTTTCTAGAAATATAACCTTATAGTTATTATCACACAATTGGCTTACACTAAGTAAGTTATATTCAAAATTCTCTACAAGTAATACATTTTTAATAACGAAATTCGTGTTAAGCTCGATATCACCTGATCCGATGATTTTGAGCTTGCCGTTATTCCCAAAGGCTACCGATCCTTGTCGTTTGAATCGAAGCTTTGCGAATTTGAGTTGATCCCCGGTCATGTGTCGGGAGCAACCGCTGTCCAACATCCATTGATCCTACACACAAGGTGGTTGGATTGGATGTTAGATTTTTTGTTAAGAAAATTGGTTGTAAGTTGTTAACCCTAGGTCATCTCACCGGAGTCTATATGATCAAGCATGTTATACTTATGTGTTTTTTTTAGATGACTTTCAATTAAGTTGATTGAGTGGATTTAGGTTCAAGTAATTTTATGTTAGATTTGGATTTAACCCTAGGCTTGTCAAGTTTACCTTTTCAAGATCATGGCTTCCAGGTCGTGGCGAGGCACAGGGGACTTCTTTTATCGGATCATCGACCACTTCCTTAGACAAAGCCATTTTCAAGAAAATGATGACTTGACTCACCTAAAATTATTTCCTCGTCTAACTAGTTATTTTTGAAAAGAGGCTCCCCGAGGCTCAATCTTTTCGAAGAATTTTAGTTGGTTATGTTTTTGAAAAGAGGCTCCCCGAGGCTCAATCTTTTCGAAAAATTTTAGTTGGTTATGTTTTTGTTCTAAGTGAGTTCACAAGTTTTAAAGTACAAACTTTCTAAGTTAAAGCATGCAATTTCTAAGTTAAAGCATAAACATTCTAAGTTAAAACATGCAATTTCTAAGTTAAAGCACAAACATGTTTTGTACTGGCTCCCCCTAGACCGTTGAATCGGTTCGGTCTATCCACATAGTGGATTTGGTCCTTGGGAACCCAGTACGAGTTGGATCCTAGAGTTGAAATCAAAGTGGTCTTAGGGACCCATGCTTGGACACATTTTTTATGTCTACTTACGATTGACATATACGACTTATTGGTCGTGTTTGAGCTAAACCCTAGTCCGGCCTTGTTGTACACGGCCCTTTGCGATCCAAGTAGGAGGTCAAGTCCTTTGGTACCGAAGTGAACCTTTCCAACGTGTTCCTAAGATCTTCGACTTGACTTTTCAAGAGAGAGTTCTCAACTTCGAGCTTTTCAACTCGAGTTGAGTCCTTCTCTTGAACTCGACTAGTCGAAGAGGTTAGGGAGACCTCGTGTTTGAGGAGTTTAACCTCCTCAACAAGGGTCTCGACCTTGGACTCGGACTTAGCTAACTTCCTAGACAAAAACCTAACCGTATTATGTAAAGTATTAAATAAAGCTCGACTCACCTTAAGGGTATCTTTTGAACCGGATGCGTATCCGTGGCTTGACTTGAAGGTAGCTTCGTAGTCTGAGTCATCCTCAGGTTCTGACTCAAGTTCGGTCTCCGTGTCTGACTCAATTGATTTCTCCATGAAGACGTGGTCTTCGTCTTCTTCGGATGATGCTTCTTCCCATGTCGCGTTGAGGGCCTTCTTATGCTTAGGTGCTTGGTGGTTGAGCTTGGGGCACTCGGACTTGATATGTCCAAACCTGTTGCACTCATAACACCTAATGTTAGAACTTTTAGGCTTACCTTGGTTGGGTCGAGTCGTGGTTCGCTTTCGTCCCTTGGCTATCCTTCGAGCTAGGTTCATTAGTTCGGCAGTCAACTCCGGGTCAACTTCTTCTTCGGACTCGTCTTCCTCCTCGGTTGGTGGTGGCTTGCTTGCGATTTTCTTCTTCTTTGAACCTGCAAACAAGGCTATACCCCTCTCGGGTTCCGAGTTGGATTGTTCATGTAATTCGAAATCGGAAAAGAGTTCATCTAACCTAATTTTAGAAAGATCCTTGGAGACCTTATAGGCATCAACCATGGATGCCCATAAGGTAGTCCTCGGAAAAGAGTTTAGGACATACCTTATAAGGTCGCGGTTTTTGACCTTTTGCCCGATTGCGTGTAGGTTGTTGACTATGTCTTGGACACGGGCGTGGAGTTGCGTCGCGGACTCGTGTTCCTGCATTTTTAGTGTGTACAATTTATTGAATAACAAATCACGTTTGCAAACCTTAGCTTGATCCGATCCTTCGTGTAACTCGATTAGCTTTGTCCAAAGATCCTTTGCGCTTATGAAGGGGCCGACGCGATTTAGCTCTTCCTTGGATAGGCCGCATTGAAGGATTTGTGTTGCCTTGGCGTCGGCTTCGACTTGTCGTTTTGTTGCAACGGTCCATTGATCATAATCCAAGGAGTCACCCACTTCATTAGTCGGAAGTGTGAAACCCGTTTGGATTATGATCCACATCTCGATTTGGGTTTTGAGAAAGCATTCCATCCGACCTTTCCAATAGCGGAAATCATCTCCGTTGTAAAACGGAGGTCGGACGGTGCTAAAACCCTCGAGATGGGTCATTAGAACAAAAAATAAGGAGACTAAAAAGAAGACCTTCGATGTCCCCGAAAGGCTACTAAACGTCGATTTTTGAGGATGAAAACAACTTGTTACTGGGGTAAACCCTTGTAAGAAGTGTAGATCTCTGCGAGGGCTTCGATTTGGTAGGTAGACTGTGTCGTGGGTCAACTTGTACAAAAAGTTATGCCCGTTTGACCGTCGGCTACTCCAAAAGCGAATGCTTGCAAAACAAAATCAAATGAAGAGTGCCAAGACTTCGTCTTGGATTAGTAGTGCGGGAGAAAAATTTAAACGAACGAAAAACAAATCTGTAAAAAAAAATGTTAGATTGGTGGTTTCACCAAATCTAAGCTCCCCCGGCTCTGATACCAATTGTTGGATCGATGTGGTTCGCTAGAGGGGGGGTGAATAGCGAAAAACCTTTTCTTTTTCTTTCGTTAAAACTCGAGAGATAATTAGTTAATTGCAGCGGAAATGTAAAAATAAAAAAAACAATCGACACAAGGGTTTTACTTGGTTTGTAGCCGAAGGCTACTACTCCAAGGCCCTAGTGGTCCTTGACCACGTACGGAGGGAAAAAGCACTAAAGGAACTCCTCCTCGTTAGAGGTAGGAGTTAATCGATACAAGAAGGAACCACAAAAACTTGAGGTAGAGGGACACTCCCCCTCTCCTCGTATACGATAAAGGCTTCGGAAATATAAATGACAAGAAAAACTAATACCGACGTACAAGAATAATAAGAGTTAAACCTAGATGTCGGAATGGAAGGACTTCGTTGTCGGAGAGTTGCCAGAATCTGAGACTTTTGGAGGCTTAGAATTGTTGTCAAAACCCTAGGTTTGGCCCTCCTTTTATAGCCTTTGAGCCCCTTTTCGAGTGGGTCTTCAACCAATCACAAATGGACACCAAACCGCTTTGAGGTGGAGTGATAAGCCTTGACTCCTCGAATCTGATCATTGACCATCGATCGGTGATGGCGACATCGATCGATTGATGACCTTGGCGATCGATACAGCGTCGAGTCCTCCTGGCGGTCGATGCTTGCTGTAAGTCAAAGTTAGCTCAACAAAAACATACTTCCGACGGTCTTCGACCGTCCGATCTCGACCTAGACCACCTATGAGATGTCTTGGGTCGGATCTACGCTTAAGATCATCCCCGTAAAGAGGATACGACCTCACTTACGCTCACACACACGAGCTTACCTCGATACTTACGTGTTGCTTTTGCTTCCGGCCTTCCACTCGATTCCATCGGCTCCCTCCGAAATCACTCGAGTGTCGCCCGACCACCGCGGCTTCCTCCGGGTGTCGCTAGCCTTCAGCTCCAGCTATAGCAATCTTCTGCACACTTGATTCAGCTCGTGAGATAACGACATGATCTTAACTTTGTATCATTTGCTATAATCAAAACTCAGGTTCGACTTAGGTGCCTGCTGCACTAACAATATTGTCTAATACATTACATTGTAGATAACATGGTGTGTGGTGTCACATAGGAGATCATGTTATCGGCTCCTTGTAAAGGCTCACAACCGAGATGGCTTTGGACAAACCATTGGAATGGTTGTAGTGTGATTTGGTATTGGTTTGTCTTGACTATAGAATCACACTAGTGCACTTTGTGTGTATTGAGCAGGACCGACTTAGAGGTGATTCGATTTATTGCTAACTACATAATCGAATCGGACCTCAGATATTATATTGTACATGCTCTTAATCCCGATATAATAACAGACACATATACTTAGTATTCATTTCTTTGATTTACCAATGGGCAAGATTTATAGATTAAATCGATAGGCTCAGTAAGTTGGGAAATGGTATTATTTATATGGTGTGTCGTTGATTATAGGAGGAAACTGTGTCCTATATATTAGGATGATGATGTCCCCTTGAGGAGCTCATAAGGTTCATCATGTAAACCCTGCAGGTCGACTTGGTCCGGCATGATGAAAAGGTTGAGTGATACTACTCATGGAGTTAGATGTTGATTAATTAATGGTCAGTAAATTAATTAATCGATTAGCATTCGAGATCTTAAACACAGGGAGAAAGTGTAAAAATAATATATGGAGCTCATATTAACTTATGGGGGTTGGTGAGGTAGATCAATGATAATCCTCTAGTGAAATGGATAATCATTAATGGATCGGACTTTATGTGGGCTTGATCCATTGGGTGGCCAAGATCCAACTCCTCCTCATGGTCCCTATTGTAGCCTATTAACACCTCATGAAGCTTAGATCCAATGGATGAAAACAAAACTCTAGATCCAAAGGTAGAGATTAAATCTCTAGATCCGACGATTGAGATTAAATCTCTAGATCCGACGGTTGAGATTAAATCCCTAGAACCAATGGAGGAGATTAAATCATGGCTTATCCCTAACTCTATAAAAGGAGGTGATAGGGGTGGGCGGCAACTTGATGGATGAGGTTTAGGGTTTGCTTCCCTTGGGTGGCAACCAATCCTAATTAGATTAGGATTGGGAGTGGGCGGCTAGGGTTAGGTTTTTGGTGTTGGGGTGGGCGGCAACAAGTGGGGGAGGGCTCTTCTTCTTCTTCCTAAGGTTTGGCCAGCACCTATTCATCTTCCCTCTACCTTGGCTGGAGCTCAACCTATTCTTCTTCCCTTCATCCTTGGCCAGAAATTAGGAGAGCTAGGTTTAGGGTTTGGGCGGCAACAAGGAGAAGGATTGCTTTCCTTTCTCTTCTCCAAGTGTTGGCTTGCGCCCATGCCCTCATTGTTTCTCCTTTGGCCGGTTCCCATACTCCATGTTCTCTTCCTTGGCCGGCGGCAACATCGAGTCTATTGACTTGGTGGCCAGTTCTAGATAGGAAGAAGAGTTTTGTTTTATATTCTTCCTTTTGTTCGGAGTGAACAAGGAAAGGAAGATTGGTGATCTAGGAGGCTTCGACTTTTGGAAGATCGTCGCCCACATGACGTCCAAAAGGAGGAAGGACATACAATAGAAGATCAAGAGGTATAATAAGAGGTACAATCTTGTTTATTTTGATTAGTGTTCTTTTGTATTATGTTTATAATTTCTTTTCAATTATATGCATGTTGTATGTGGACATTTACTTTATGTATGTGGATAAATAATACTTGGATCCCGAACATAAACACGAAAGTCGGCGATCCGGACATCGTCTATTCCGCGGCTACTCGTAGAATAGAGGTTGGTCGCTTGAACAACAAGTTTGTTCAAGTGACCTCTCTAAACGAATAGCACGACGATAACTTGGTTGTTTGGGCAATCCCTTTTGTCTATGATTAAATTTTTTTTTAATCCAGGGATATCGATGGGATCGCCATGAACAAACGACCGAGGTGAAGTGGGAAGCGAAGTTTCCCCTCACGGATCAACCCAACAGTATAGGTATTTGGAAAAATCCAGAATATCCATCTAGGTAGCAAAAATATGAATGTTTATTTAGTCTTTCTAATATTTGATCAATAAATTGAAGGGGAAAATGGCCTTTTCTAGTTTCTTTATTTAATTTTCTATAATCTATGTACATTTGCCAACCTGTAGTCACTCTAGTGGGAATTAGTTCATCTTTTGAATTTTTGATCACTGTCATCCTACCTTTCTTTGGTACTACTTGGATTGGGCTTACCCATTCACCATCGGAGATACGATATATTATTCCTGCATCTAATAATTTTAAAACTTCTATTTTAACTACTTCCTTCATGTCGGGGTTCACCCTTCTTTGATGATCAATGGAAGGTTTACAGTTATTTTCGAGGAGGATTCTATGCATGCATACTGATGGATAAATCCCTTTAATGCCATCTATTGTGTACCCTATATCCTTCCTATGTAATTTTAGTATATCGAGCAATCTCTCAGTTTCACTTGTATTTAGGGTTGCATTTATGATCACTAGATATGTAGAGTTTTTCCCCAATAATTCATACCAAAAAGTTGATGGGAGAGGTTTTAATTCTACCTTCGGTGGCTCAATACCCTCCTTAATTGGTGGTTGTTGATCTATTCCTAATTCTTCCATTTGTGTTTGTAAGGTAACCTCATGATGCCTAGTATCTCCCTCTACTAAGTAGGATTCTAATGGGTCCTCAACAATTTTCCCTTGTTCTTTTTCTTCAAGTATCCATTGTAAACTATCAATCCGGCAGTAGGTATCCTAAACAAGGGTTTGTTTAAGGGTTCTAAAAAGATCAAACTCAATTTTTTCTTTACCAATGGCTAATGATAACTTATGGTTCTACACATCTATTATAGCTCCTGCTGTGGCTAGGAAGGGTCATCCTAATATAATGGGAATCGAAGGATCTTCATTCATATCAAGTACTACAAAATCTGCTAGAACTACAAAGTTTCCTACATTAACAACTATGTCCTCCAAGATTCCTTGAGGATATCGGACTGAACGGTAAGCTAGGGTTAATGCCATGGTAGTTAATTTCAATTTATTAAGATTAAGTCTTTTGCATATGGATAATGGAATAAGGTTTACACTAGCCCCTAAGTCACAGAAAGCTTTATGAAAATCATAATTGTTTATTGTGCATGGGATGGAGAAACTATCTGGATCTTTGAGCTTTGGAGGTAACTCATTTTGAATGAATGCACTGCACTCTTTTGTTAGTGCTATTGTCACATGTTCCTCAAATTTTCTTTTATTTGTAAGGATGTCTTTGAGAAATTTAGAATAAGTCAACATTTGCTGCAAAGCTTTAGTAAAAGGAATGTTGATATATAGTTTTTTTTATTACCTCAAGAAATTTACCAAATTGTTCATCCATTTTAGCCCTAGCCAACCTTTGAGGAAAGGGTACTGGAGGGTTGTAGGTTCTCATTGGTAATGGATCCTTGGGGCCCTTCCTTTCATTTGTCGGGTTCTTGATTTCCTGAGTGTTAGTTGGCACCACTACCATGCCAGGTGGCACGGGCGGTCTACTGAGATTTTGTTTTCTTTCTTGGGACTCGTCTATGGTATTTGTATTCAACATCTTTTTCCTTCTTAATGTAATGGCATTGCATTGGCTGACAGGAGTCGTCTCAACTTGAGTATCTAAAAAATTAGTAGGGTTAACTAAATTATCGAATTTACTTACTAATTGTTTAATCAATTTTATCATCTGTTGGTTGGATTCTCTCATGTGTTGGTGGAAGTCATTGTTTTGAATAGTTTGAACTTCAATAAATTTCTCCATCATTAACTCCCATGCAGGCTTTTGCTCGCACTGAGGACCTGAAGATTGTTCCAGAGTATTTTGTCTATAATGGAGTTGATTGTTCTGGTATGAAAAATTTGGATGGTTCCTCCAGCCTGAATTGTAAGTATTGGAGTAAGGATTATGTAGGGATGTATACTGAAAAGTCTATCTTTTGTATAAATATCTTTATTTTGAAATAAGAATCACATGATCATTGTTTGCATTTATGCAATATTGTCTAATACATTACATTGTAGATAACATGGTGTGTGGTGTCACACGGGAGATCATGTTTTCGGCTCCTTGTAAAGTATAAGTAAAGGCTCACAACCGAGATGGCTTTGGACAAACCATCGGAATGGTTGTAGTGTGATTTGGTATTGGTTTGTCTTGACCATAGAATCACACTAGTGCACTTTGTGTGTATTGAGCAGAACCGACATAGAGGTGATTCGATTTATTACTGACTACATAATCGAATCGGACCTCAGATATTATTTAGTACATGCTCTTAATCCCGATATAATAACGGGCACATATACTTAGTATTCATCTCTTTGATTTACCAATGGGCGAGATTTATAGATTAAATCGATAGGCTCGGTAAGTTGGGAGATGATATTATTTATATGGTGTGCCGTTGATTATAGGAGGAAACCGTGTCCTATATATTAGGATGATGATGTCCCCTTGAGGAGCTCATAAGGTTCATCATGTAAACCCTGCAGGTGGACTTGATCCGGCATGATGAAAAGGTTGAGTGGTACTACTCAAGGAGTTAGATGTGGATTAATTAATGATCAGTAAATTAATTAATCGACGGACATTCGAGATCTTAAACACAGGGAGAAAATGTACAAATAATATATGGAGCCCATATTATCATATGGGGGTTGGTGAGGTAGATCAATGATAATCCTTTAGTGGATTGGATTATCATTTATGGATCGGACTTTATGTGGGCTTGATCCATAGGTGGACAAGATCCAACTCCTCCTCATGGTCCCTATTGTAGCCTATTAACACCTCATGAAACTTAGATCCAATGGATAGAAACAAAACTCTAGATCCAAAGGTAGAGATTAAATCTCTAAGATCCGACGGTTGAGATTAAATCTCTAGATCCGACGGTTGAGATTAAATTGTTGGAATGTATACTGAAAGCCTAGCTCTTTTGTATGAACATTTTTATTTTGAAATAAGAATCACATGATCATTGTTTTCACTTTATATTTATTATATGTGTGCATATTGTCTAATACTTTACATTGTAGATAACATGGTGCTTGGTGTGGCACAGAAGATCATGTTATCAGTCCCTTGTAGAATATAAGTAGAGGCTCACAACCAAGATGGTTTTGGACAAACCATTGGCATGGTTGTAGTATAGCTTGGTATTGGTTTGTCTTGAACATAGAGTTACACTAGTACACTTAGGTGTATTGAGCAGGACCGACATAGAGGTGATTTAATTTATTGCTGACTACATAATTGAATTGGACCTCGGATATTATGTTGTACATGCTCTTAATCCCGATATAATAACGGGCACATGCACTTAGTATTTATTTCTTTGATTTACCAAAGGGTGAGATTTATATGGATTAAATCAATATGCCCGGTAAGTTGGGAAATGATATTATTTACATGGTGTGTCGTTAATTATAGGAGGAAACCATGTCCTACATATTAGATTGATGATGTCCCCTTGAGGAGCTCATAAGGTTCATCATGTAAACCCTGCAGGTTGACTTAGTCAACATAATGATAAGGTTGAGTGGTACTACTCGAGGAGTTAGATGTTAATTGATTGATGGTCAGTAAATCAATTAATTGACGGACATTCGATATCTTAAACACGGGGAGATGGATGTACAAATAATGTATGGAGCCCATATTAATTTATGCAGGTTGGTGAGGTAATTCAATGATGATCCTCTAGTGGAATGGAACATCATTGATGGATCAAGTTTGTGTGGTTCCGATCCATCGGGTGGCCAAGATCCAACTCCTCCTCATGGTCCCTATCGTAGCCTAATATAAACCTCATGGAGCCTAGATCCAATGATGGAAAACAAAACTCTAGATTTGACGGTGGAGATTAAATCTCTAGATCCGACAGTTTAGATTAAATCTCTAGATCCGACGGTTGAGCTTAAATCCCTAGATCCGAAGGTGGAGATTAAATCTCTAGATCCGACGGTTGAGATTAAATCTCTAGATCTGACGGTTGAGATTAAATCTCTAGATCCGACGGTTGAAATTAAATCTCTAGATCCGACGGTTGAGATTAAATCCCTAGATCCGACGGTGGAGATTAAAACAAGGCTTAAGCCTAACTCTATAAAAGGGGGCTTAAGGTGGGCGGCAAGGTTGGTTGTTTTTGGAGATTAGGGTTTTGCCTATCATTAGCTTGGGCGGCAAGGAATCCAAGGGAGGTTAGGATTTGGTTGGGCGGCGACAATAGGAGAGGTTCTCTTCTTCTTCCTAAGGGGTTGCCGGCACCTATCTCTCTTCCCTCTACCTTGGTCGGCGCTCAACCTATTCGTCTTCTCCTCTTCACTCCCTCTTGGCCGGCGGCACTAGGAGCTAGGGATTGTTCCCTTGTTTGGTTCCTTGGTTGGCCATCTTGTTCTCTCTTTTCTTGGGGCCGGCGGCATCAAGCCTTTGTGGCTTGGTGGTTGGCTCAAGCAAGAAGGGAAGGAGAGTTCTTCTTTCTTTTGATTGAAGAAGATCTAGGAAGCTTAAACTTGTGGAGGATCTTCGCCCACACGAAGTCTACAAGGAGGTTAGGACATACGATAGAAGATCGAGAGGTATAAAAGTTTTATAAGTTTTATTATTGATCTTTGCATGTTCTTATTAATATGTTTGTATGTGTTGATTATACATGTCTACATCCATATGTATTTGTATAATCATGGACCCCGAAGATAAACACAAAAACCGGCGATCCGTCCGTCGTCTCTTCCGCGGCTAACCGACTAGAAGAGTTTGGTTGCTTGAACAACTAGTTTGTTTAAGCGATCGCTCAAGTCGTTGGCACGACGACGAATTGGTTGAGCTTAGGAAACTCATCCCATCCGGATTAGTTTTCATTAGTGAAAATTTTAATCCGGGGACATGGGAGCCAACGAGCCTCCGAGCATGCCATCATAAATCCCTAGAACCAATGGTGGAGATTAAACCAAGGCTTATCCCTAACTCTATAAAAGGGTGTACTAGGGGTGGGCGGCAAGATAATGGAGAGGAAAGGGGGCTAGGGTTTGGGCGGCAAGAGCAAAGGAGGTTAGGGTTTTGGGTGGCCATAATTAAGGAAAGTTTCTTTCTTCTTCCTTTGGTGGCCGAAACCCTTGATCCTTCTTCTCTCCTTGGTTTGGCCGGTGCCCAAGCTTCTCCCCTTGCTCTATGGCTTATGATGGATGAGTTTAGGGTTGCTTCCCATGGGCGGCAACCAATCCTAATTGGGATAGGAATAGGAGTGGGGCTAGGGTTAGGGTTTGGGTGTTGGTGTTGGGCGGCAACAAGGGGAGGAAGCTTCTCCTTCCTCTTCCTAAGGTTGGTCGGCCCCTCTTTCTTCTTCCCTCTACCTTGGCCAAAGCTTAATCTATTCTTCTCCCCTTCATCCATGGCCGGAAATTAGGAGAGCTTAGTTTAGGGTTTGGGCAGCAACAATGAGAAGGAGTGTTTTCCTTTCTCTTCTCCAAGTATTGGCCGGCGCCCATGCCCTTGTTGTTTCTCCTTTGGTTGGTTTCCATACTCCATGTTCTCTTCCTTGGCCGTTGGAAACATCGAGTTTATTGACTTGGTGGCCGGTTCTAGAAAGGAAGATGAGTTTTGTTTTAGGATCTTCCTTTGTTCGGAGTGAACAAGGAAAGGAAGATTAGTGATCTAGGAGGCTTCAACTTTTGGTAGATCATCGCCCACACGACGTCCGAAAGGAGGAAGGACATATAATAGAAGATCAAGAGGTATAACAAGAGGTATAATCTTGTTTATTTTGATTAGTGTTCTTTGTATTATGTTTATAATTGCTTTTCAATTATATGCATGTTTTGTGTGGATGGTTACTTGCTTGTATTTGTTTTTCAATTGTGAGCATGATATAAATCTGTATATGGATAAATAATATTTGGATCCCGAGCATAAACACAAAAACCGGCGATTTGGACATCGTCTATTCTGCAGCTACTCGTAGAATAGAGGATGGTCGCTTGAACAACTAGTTTGTTCAAGTGACCTCTCTAAACGAATAGCACGACGATGGCTTGGTTGTTTGGGTAATCCCTTTTGTCTAGGATTAAATTTTTAATCTAGGGACATCGAAGGGATCGCCATGATCAAACGACCGAGGTGAATTGGGAAGCGAAGTTTCCCCTCACGGACTCGATAAGCAAAACCCTACAATTAGTGGGAGAGCTTCCGGGCAAAACCCTTCAGATTATTCATAGGTCGATGATTGAAATTGTTTAGGGTGTCAACTTGTTCGATGAATGTTCTTGAAGATGGGGTAAGCCCTACTTGGCAATTTTTAGATGTATGACCTAAAATTCCACATATCTCACAAGTAATATTAGTAAAATTTACTGCATTCATATTAAAGTGTTCAAATTTATGGGATAATGCATCTAATTTTGTAGTGAGTAAATCTATAGCGCTTACCTCATACTTACTTGGGGTATGTGTCACGCCCCGAGGGAATCCCCGCCAGACAAAAATCCGGCAGCATATCCCCTGTACGGGTGACAATATGGAACTTGCATACAAGGCCTACATGACCACTATACATCGGTCAACACGACCGGAACAAAAACAACTACACACGTAGGTCATAAGGCCTCAGGCCAACAATCAAGGTAAATAGCAACAGTCTACAATATCTAGACTTACCCCTTCTGCCATCTGGGCAGGAATACACAACCAGATCCTATCGAATAAAAATCCGAATAAAGGTCCATAAGGACATACCAAAACATCCACGAGTACATAAATCAAACATCAAACCTAAACATATCTTCTAGTCCAAATATCCAAAACCATAAATCAAATAACAAATAAACTATCACGACGAGGGGGGTTTGGCAGTTGGACTCTTCTGACAGCTTCATCCTGAAATAGATATAGAACAACGGGGTAAGTTCAAAGAACTCAGCGGATAAAAGTCGATATGCACAGTAAGATATAACTAACAATAACAATCATGTCAGTACAGTCTCATATATAGGATATGCAAGAAAGAAATACGAAAAGATTGTACTTACCTGAATCTCCTATCCTGATATAGGAGCATGTGTCATACTAGCAGAAATAAAGTCGTCAGACCAAATACAAATATGTATCCTGTATGCATGGCAATCATATGCAACATCCAAGGCAGCAATCAAAATGCAGCAAACACAATACAAATGTTATCCATGCAAAATGCATGCGATGCAAATGACATGGTCACCCCTGACACTAGTCAGCCGCCTCACACGCGATGGTGAAGCTGAGTGGGTAGGGCTATGACAACTGTGCACTCTGCCATCACTGCTCTTGAGTGACCGAGTGGACAGGATGCTATCAGAGTACACCTATCCTCCTGCCCCAAACAGAGTGGGGAAGCAAAGCTCTCATCTCTCAGTGTCATAGACCAGAGGAGGGATCCCTGCCCGCTACCACGCTGCCTCATCACTACCCATGAGCGGACCAGCGGAGCCTAACAGAGCTACTGTACACACCCTCCTGATGTACCACTAACCTATGAGTGGCAGCGTGTGCAGACCATGTAACTGGCTGCGGGCTCAACTACAAAGGAACCCCGTCCAGCCAGCATGCATTCATGCAAGATGGTGCATGATACTAAAGCATGTAATACCAACTAAAATACATATCTGAATAATATGCACAACCAATAGGTACATATCAATGATCCAAGTAAAACAGGGAAGGTATAACTATAAACTTACCAAATGCATGTATCAAATAGGCACAATAACATACAAGGTAGATAAACATGAAAATTATTGCAAGCTATAACTAACTAGCATATCAACATGACTATATCAAAAAGATAAGTCAAAATACCCGCCTAAATAAAAGCTCGAGAAAAAATCTAAATCGTCACGCCCGTGGACCTGCCTCGTGACCGAAATCTGCATACAGCATAAATATTGTTAAGCACAAAAATGCAATTCACCACTAAATCGAATACTTAATCAATTTCTTACATAATCAATTAACCCAAAGGCTTAATAAAATCTCGATCACCTTCCACCTAATATAACCGTCTTTTCATCCAATCACACTCGTACAACACCTCTTTACTTCAATTCACCATCCACGGGATGGAGCCAAAACCTAAATAGCTACCTCACAGTAAATATGCAAAAAAACTCCAACACCTAACCATGCACAGCCGACAACTCCCCTGTTCACAGCCGTATAGAATGCATAACTAACCTCATAACCAACCCACTTAAAGGAGATCCATCCGACAGATCAAAACACATTCTGAACCATTCATCGCTCACTTAACATACCATTTATGGTCATATAGCTGACAACAACCCAAATAAAACCTCACCGCACTCTCAACTAGCAACAAACTCCAATCATAGCCGCACAACAACACACACTCTACCACGTCTTCGTTACAGCCCCTAATAACCTCCACCGACAGAAGTTCCCCAATCCTGTTCACCGGACCAAATCTCGACTTCCCTAAACCACTGCCCAATTCACAAATTGAGCTCAACCACAAAGATTCATAGCTATCAACTAGGTCTTGCCTAAGGTAAGGAGAGAAGTTGGCGTATACCTATTCCTGATGACACACGGCAGTGAAACCACCTCTTAATCTCCTCAGTTCGCCAGAAAAATCCAACGCCAGTCACTGCCCTAATCCACAGATCGATGTGTTACATGGCGAAAAATCACAGCTGAGAATAAGTTTTTTCCAAGGTCATGGAAGAGCAGTGTTTACCTACCTCTGGCGACCACCGGCAGAAATTTGCGGCCACGAGATTGAGCATCGGCCGAGACGCTGACCGGAAGGCAACAGGTGGCGACAGAAGTAGTCAGGAAGAGAAACGATGGCGGTCGCGGGAGCAACGGACGAAGGCGAGCGTTGCGTGTGAGCTGCAACGGTGGCACGACCTCAGCGTCGGACGGCGAAGGGGAGAGCGACTCGCGGCAGCAATGAAACGGCCGGCGATCGCGATGAAGGAGAAGGGAAAGGCGATGGCTGTGGCGAGAAGAAAAGGAAATCGTGAGAGAAAGGCACGAGGAAGAGGACAGGCGCGGCGAGGGAAAAAGAAGTTATCGCGGAAACCGTCGCGAGGGGAAAGGCATCGGGCATGGCGGGGAAAGAAAAGGGAAAAATCTAGGTTTTCTGTTTAGGTTAATACCATCTATTAACCCCCTTAAATAGACTCCACCAAAGCATATTTATTTTATCCCCATAAATATCTCGTACAAGCACCATTTAATTCCCAAAAAATTCTAGAAATATTTATAAAATTCTCCAAAAATTCTGAAAATAATTTCTAAGATTATTTTCTTAATTCTTTGGCCATTTTATTTTAGTATTTTAAATTTTCCATATTTAACAGTATGAGTAGATTCTCCCTTCTCGGTTGCCTACTGGTGATGATTAAGTGTGACATTTTCAATAATATCGAAGGCTTTGTCCAGCATTTTGTCCATAAGGGCTCCTCCAGTAGCTGAATCTAGAGAAACTTTTGTAGCATAGGAGATACCATTATAAAAAGTGTGAATGATAAGCCATTTCTCCAATCCGTGATGTGGACATTGTTGCAATATCCCTTTGAATCTGTCCCAAGCTTCAAAAAGTGATTCTCCATCTTTTTACATGAAGTTCATGATTTGATGGCGAAGATTTGTTGTTTTGTTTGGTGGAAAATATTTGTCCAGAAATTTTTGTTCTAGCTAATCCCATGTTGTAATGCAATCCGTAGGAAGAGAATGCAACCATGTCATTGCTTTGTCCCATAGGGAGAAGGGAAATAATCACAGTCTGATCGTATCTGCAGAGGCTCCATTAAATTTTAAAGTTTCACTGAATTCTAAGAATACCTCTAAATGTAGATTAGGATCCTCTAAAGGTGTTCCTCCAAATTGATGTTGTTGAATCATGGATAGAAGTGCGGGTTTCAACTCGAAATTATTGGCTTCTATTGGGGGTTTTTGAATGCTTGATCTTAGCCCCCTTGTACTTGGAATTACATAATCACGTAAAGGTTTATTTTCTTCATTTGTCACCATTTTAAAGGTTGGAGTTTCTTCTAGTCGCTTTAGGAGTCTTCATCTAGCGAGGAGAGTTCTTTCAATTTTAGGATCTAGCTCCGTCAACTCCCTGGTAGATCTGTGCATGCAACAAGAAGAGCGACTCCAAATAAAGTAAGTGTAGTAAATGAAATAAATGAAGTAAAATAAAATAGAATAAAATATAAAATATAAAATAAATAAAAATCTAGATTAGTCTAATTGCAATTAAATTGATATTGACACAGTTCCCAGCAACAATGCCAAAAACTTGATGGCATGAATCCGCAAGTGCATGGTCATCATCAAGTAATAAAATATCAATCCCATAGAGACTGATCAAGTACCGGATGAATGCAAGGAAAAATTATCTAGAAATAATTGAGTAAAGGTTCAATGAGAGAGGGAAAATAGATGATCGAGACACGAGTATAGGACTTCTTTATAAAGCAATCTTAAGATTTTGATTTCGCTACAATGTCTAATGCCTTGGAAACTCTTGGTTAATATGTATTCTTGAAGGAAACCTATCTAAGGATATATTTGGGTTCTACTTTGATAGTATTAATTCTTTTGGAGAACTTATTGTAACGATGGGAACCTGTCATGAGAACCCAGGCAGATATCTGCTTAAGCACTAGTACTGATTACTTATAGAATCCATAAATTATTAGGTTCTAGGATAGGGTATGAAATATCTTTGGGAGCATTCATAGGTCGATGAACTTATTTGCAATAGTGGGAACCTATTACGAACCCAGGCAGATCACTATAGTTAATGAAAGCCCTAGAAATAGATCATGAAATCATCGAGAGATTCTAATTGCTTTTAGAGCATTCATAGGTCGATGAACTAATTTGCAACGGTGGGCACCTGTCATGAACCCAAGCAGATCATTACTATTAATAAAAGCCCTTAATTGTTATAGTTTCTCATGATTGGTTATACAAATCCAGGATAGAAAAATCCAAAAGCATGCGAATAAGTGATCAGCAAACTCGCAAGACAATCCATATGCACCATAAAACCAATTCAAGAAATTCGCAATGAATAAATAAAAAGAGTCGTACAATCCAAGACAAACTGGGAAAGAGCTACTCGCTAATCCTAAGATACAAGACTACTCCATAGGGGAGTTACAAAACATAGACGATAGAAAAAAGGAAGAATTAACTCGGTGTCCGATGCTTTGTGTGATCCTCTCTTCGATCCTGATTGTTGGAGGCTTGGGGTCCTTTTTATAGACTTTTCTGGAGAGAAAATCAGGAAATGTGTTGCAAGAAATTTGGAACAACCTTGAGAAAATTCAGGATTCGATTATCTAGTGATATGGTCATGCCATTTGGCACGGTTTGGGCATGTCAGACATTGTGGAGGCCTGGCATGCCCCGAAATTGAACGTGCTGAAGAGGCTAAGCAAGGGCGTGCCCCCTAGCATGCCCTGGCCATGTTGGACACCAGGGACTCCAAAAAATATGCGTTGTGGCTCCGTTTGCTCCCCGTTTCATCATTGTTTTCCTCCATGGCTCTATTATGTCTTCTTTTATCTGGATTTATGCCCTCTTGAGAATAAAAATATAGAAACGATAGTTATCTGAACTAAAAGTGCAATATAAAAGTAAATGCTATATTTTATACATGTTATGCAAATAAAATACTAGAAAAACATGGTAAATAAATCCTAAAATATGCATGTGATTCACACTCATCACCAGTCGACTACTCTATGAGGCAGTCGACTAGTTTCTGCAGTTTGCATAAATCAAAATTTCAGACGAATTTAAAAAATTCATAAGTAATTATATATTTTTCAAAAAATTATGAAACTTCATACGTACATTACTTATGTCAAGTAGTATGGGTGAAAAAAAAAATTATATTAAAATACCCATTATTTTGGAGATTTAATAGAAAGTTCAAAGTCATTGAAAACTTTAATGTTTTTGTCTAACTTATATCAACATTCCCAATGGTGATTGCTATCAAAAGATAGACTTCACTAAGGTTTTCTAAAATAATTTTAAAATGGTTTTCAAAACCTTAATTGCAATCATAGTATTTATGCTAAGTATACATGACTTGTACATTAGCTTTCCTCATGATTTGTCCATATGATTGAAAAAGTTTAAGTTCATTTTGATGTACCATATAAGCACATTGAACTTAACTCTATTTTCTAGCATCTCACATGTATCTAGGGTGTATCAATACACACACGTCTCCTTATGGTCTTTATGAGATGTGAGTTTGATTTTTCCCTAACCTAAGGGTTCATACATTATTATCTAGGCATATCCATTTGATTCATTTATCTAGGATATCAAATAATGTCATTTGTCCTTAAATTCAATTTTAATATTCTTAATCCATGAATATGATTATGACATAAATGATTTGCATAATTTAAAAATATTTGTCAATGATTCATGATGTCATGACATAATAAACATAACCTAAGTATTAACATAACATTAATCAATCTAAGTACTATCATGACATATTAAATAATCATATGAAACATGATGTCATGACATGGTATATGGAAAACAAAGCATTTCAAATTTTATAATATCAAGGTATAAGAATACTTAAGTTTTGAACCTAAATGTCATTTTCTATCAATACCACTTTGTCATAATGACACCTAACTCCCATGAATGTGTCAAATCTCCAAATTTTTGGCACACCATCCATCTAACCTAATTGTGCCAATTTTGATCAATTTTTCATCTTCTATTAAATCTATTGGCACATCCTAAAGTCTTTTAGGATATACTTCTTATCTCATTTTCAAGGTATCACATTACCTTGAAAATGTCTTAAAGTGTCAATTCTACCATGGTTAGGTTAACTACCCATCCATTCAAGGTTAACACACCTTAAACCCATTTAGTGTGAAGGGATCATACTCTTAGGAACTCAATACCTATTAAAGATCCTTAGATTTACAAGATACTCACTAGGGATAACCTCCCTTAGTACCTTTCTAATAACCCTCCTAGGCTTGGAAACCTTGGTCATTGTGGTCTCTTTAAGGTTAACCCTAGGGATATCTTCCCGTATAACCTTTTTGGTGACCTTTCTAGACTTCTTCAAAGCCTTAGTCACTTGACTCTTATCAAGGTCAACTTTAGGGATAACTTCCCTTGTAACTTTGATTGTCCTAAACCTAGAGCTAGTTCCATAACTATATGGAACACTATGGTAAGAGGGCTTGATTTCTTTGGACTTAGGCTTGTAGCCCAAACCTTTCTAGTCCTTAGGTGCCTCTTGCCTACAAGACCCTAGATTTTGTCTATTTGACCCTTTAATCGAATTTGTCATCTTTCCAAGGGCCTTTTCCAATTTATCAAGTTTTGACCTTAATACTTGATTTTCCTTTTCTAATATAGCTACTTTTGATCTTTCACTATATTTTTGGTCATTTTTCCTCTTCCTAGGCATGTGTCTATCTTTCTTAGTGTTATTGCCTAGGTTTTTCTATCCTTGTCCTTATGTAAGTTTGGTCTACCTCTAAAGGTTCTAGTATTTTTCGTAGTCTTAATCTCATGAGATTTTGCACCTAAACAACAAAACTTATTTTTAGCATGCTTTTGATCATAAAAATTTGCAAGTAAATTATGAGATGACACATTACTAGCATGATTCTTATCATTACATAAAGGAAGAGCATTATTAAAATATACCTTATGTTTTGCCTTAGCTCCCCCTACATATGAAGCTCCTCTCATGTCCTCGATTGGGTGTCTTCACCTAGGACATTGAGTGTGGTAGCGTCCCTTTTGGTTGCATCGGAAGCATACTATATGCTCCTTGCCTTTTCATATCGGGCTCCGACCTCCTTGGCCTTCACCTTGGCCTTTGGCACTTGAGTCGTATTCTTGACTCTTTTTGGGCATTTGCTCTTATAATGTCATATTTCTCTACACTCAAAGCATGTTATGTGATTTTTATTTCTAATGACTATGCTTGAGCTACCTATTGGAGAAACTTGAACTTGTTCTTCATTGGCCCCAGATGTTGATGTCTCCTCTTGTTCTTGCTCCGATGTTGGTTGTCTATCCTCCCTCTCAATCCTAGAGGTGGAGGCTTCTCCAACCTCTTTCGACTCGGATGTTGAACACCTATCAACCTCCGAATCATCAAGCTCTTTAGAGGATGAGTATTCTTCCTTGGACTCCTCCTCTACTTGAGCCACGGATGGTTCTTTATGAAGCTTGGCTAGCTTTCCCCATGAATCTTTGGCATCTTGATAATTACCTACCCTATACAATAGGTCATTAGAGATTAAATTTACCAAGAATTTTGTTACCTTCTCATTTATTTTGGATTCTTGATTTTTTTCCTTGGTCCATTTGCTCCTTTTAAGAATTTTCCCTTCTTGTCCGTCGGAGCTTCAAATCCATTCATCAAGTCAATCCAATCTTTAATCTCCATTTGAAGGAATGTTTCGATCCTTGCCGCCCATTGACTAAACCCTTTACTCCATAGAATCCATAGGGTGGTGGTACTCGGATATCGTATCCTAGTCCATCCTTGGGCAACTCCACTGTCCTCTAGCTTTTGCTCTCTTGATGATTAGTCCTTGAAGAGCGACCTTGCTCTGATACCACTTGTTAAAACCTTTGGCGTCGCTAGAGGGAGGGTGAATAGCGTTTGTTGATTTCTTCGACTCAATTTGCATCGTGCATGTCTACAATAATGTTAGCGCAATGGAAACTAAAAGTATAACAACAAATACAAGCACAAACCACAACATGAGATTTTAAGTGGTTCGGAACCTTAGTTCCTACTCCATGGGCGAGCTCTAGAGTGAGCTCTAGTGATGCACACCCCTACTAAATATTCTACTTTTCGGAAATAATCTAGAGGTGGAGAAACCTTTTACAATGGAGTTTATATAACAAAAAAACCAAGATACAAGACAAGAATGAAATACAAAACAAAAACCACTTTACAAGGGTGCTTTTGCTTGAATGTTTGTTTGGTTGCTTTGAGATGCTTTGAAGGTCTGGAAAGAAGCAATGTTTCCCCTCCAAGAACTCCAAGAACTAGCAGCCTCAAACCTCCTCTGCAACCTCCATTTAAAGCACCACTCAAGCAGATTTTTCGCTTGACAGTCGGCTACCTTTACCCAGCAGTCGACTACTCACTTATCCAATATCTCACAACGGACTAATCCACGTCAGTCTTTGGTCGATTAGTCGACTTCTTTGACCCAGCAGTTAACTGGCATTGCTATCAGTCGACTATGAGATATTTTGTGTCATGTCCACTTAAGGTCAGTTGATTGCTCAACCCTAGCAGTCAACTTCCAGTGACCAGTCAATCAGTGCAAGCCACCAGTCGACTGTCAGAATACCAAACAACAGTCGAGCCGCAGTCGACTACATGATCAGTTGACTAGGTCATAACCTCAGTCGACTGTCTGAGTCAAACTAAGCCCTTCAAATGCCGAGAACTCGATCAGTCGACTGGTAAACCTCACGAGTGAGGTTTAACCCCAAGTATGATCCCCTCATACTTGACACTTATCCTTAGCCTAGACCTAATCCTTCAAGCCACTTCCATCAGCCTCACGCCCTCAAGGTCCATCCAAGTCCTCCACAACTCCTTCACCCTTCGTGTTAGCCGTCAAATGCTTCCATCAACTTTGTCATGCTAATAGGTACGATGCCAAGACTCCACCCTTGGGCTTACATGACCAAGATGACACCCTTAGACTTTTCCATTGTCATGTCTCCAAACTTGAGCTTTCACCACCAAGACTACACACTTGGACTTACACGACCAAGACTTCACCCTTGGACTTTTTTATTACCAAGTCTCCAAACTTGGACTTCTCCATTACCAAGTATCCATACTTGGACTTTCCCACTCGAGTCTTACTCGAACTTGGTCAATCTTGACCTGAGGCCAATTGCTCTAACAATCTCCTCCTAATAATTTTCCTCATATGACCTTGGATGTCTCAAACCATCCACTAGTCATATGATCATATATATGTCAAACATATTGTTAAATCCATTATCAAACATCAAAACTCTACTCGAGTCCCACTCGAGCTTGGTCAATCTTGACATGGGACCGATTGCACCAACAAGACCGTGGAGTAGGCATCAAGGATTCCGAACCACATAAAATCTTGTGAGTTGTGCTTGTATTGACTTATGTTTTTTGTTTTGTTTTCACTGCATTAACCTCTTGTAGATAAGCACGAATAGGTGAACAGAATCGGCAATCGAGTCGCGACGCTATTCAACCCCCCTTCTAGCCAACCATGGTCCTAACAAGTGGTATCAGAGCCAAGGTCTATGTCAAGCCATGTACCTTGAATGAAGGAAGTGGAGCTCCCATGTCTGGATCAAGAGAACTAGACACCATGCAAGAAATCTAGTTGTGTTAGGAAGACCATACAACTAAAAGGAAGTCTAGTTGGGTTAAAGGGTTGGACAACTAGCAAGAAGTCCAGATGGATCAGGAGGACTAGATAGTTAGTAGAAAGTCCTGGTGGGTTGAGGATCGGATATCAAGTAAAGGAAGTTCTTCAAAGATGGATACGCTTGAGGAGGGGTCCAATGTGGTCCTTCACTTGAAGGGGGAGTTGTTGGGAGCATTAGGAATACAATTAAAGTCTCATATGAGTAAGACATAGAAAAGATCATGTGCTTATAAGATGAAAAAATATATCCATTGGTATGATGCCTCTTGGGTAAAGATTAAAAATAAAACCATGAGGGTTTAGGCCTAAAGTGGATAATATGATACCATTGTGGAAATATGTGAATCTTATTTGCACCAACAAGTGTTATCAGAGTGAGGTCGCTCTTCTACAGACTGATCACCAAGGGAGCACTGAAGCTAGAAAGTTGGTAGATTCACCAAGAAGAATGGAATTTCAAGATGGATTTGACACGAGATTTCCACCTCCCTATGAACTCAGAGGATTTGTTCAGTGAAGTCAAGGACGGAGATATTCTTTTAGATGAACATTGAAGAGTGGTTCATCTTGATGAAAGACCTTGAAGTCCCCAAGGATGGCAAATGAAATCTCCTCTAGAAAAATAAATGGATAAAGGAGCAAGTTCAAAAGTCCATGACCAATGACAAGGTAATGAAAATTTTAGTTAGTTTAATACCTAATGAAATTTTGTGTAAGACAAGAAATTTTCAAGATGCTAAAGAGTTATGGAGCAAGCTTACCAAGCTCCATGAAGAATCCTCACTGACATAAGATGATGAGTCCGAGAAAGAAGATTCATCATCCCAAGACCTTAAATATTCGGACGTTGAGAGGTGCTTAACATCCAAAGTGGAAGAGGTTGTAGAAGCCTCCACCTCTAGGATTAAGAGGGAGAATAGACAATTGACATCGGAGCAAGAGAAGACCTCTATATTCAGAGCCGAATAACAAGCACAAGGTTCCCCTACTACGAAGGAAGGTAACTCAAGCTCAATTCTCAAAAATAAAAATAATATAACTTGCTTTGAGTGTAGGGAAAAAGGACACTATACTAGTAAGTGCCAAAAAAGAATCAAGAAGAAGACTCAAGTGGTACCGAAGGCTAAGGAAAAGCCAAAGGAGGTCAATACCCTAGTACGCAAAGGAAATGAGTATATAGTATGCTTCTTATGCAACTAGAAGGAGCACTATCGGAATCAATGTCCAAAGGGAAAGAGCTGAAGTGTAGGGGGAGCTTATAATGCAAACCCCATGGTATCATCAAGCTATAATGAACATTCAATTTATCATGATAAAAGACATACTAGTAATAAGTTTTATCTTCTAGGTGCTCAACATCCTGATAATAGGACTAAGGACAATTTTAGACTTATTACCTCAAGAACTACACCATCTAAGGAGAACCTTAGAACCTTTAGAGGTCGACCTAGTTTAGATAAGGTTAAGAACAACCTAGGAAATAACCCAAAGAAGACTAGACACAAGCCTAGGAAGAAGAATGCCCAAAGAAATAATGAAAAATAAAAAATTGAAAAATTGTAAGAAGAAAGACTTGATAAATTGGAAAAGACCCCTGGAAAGATGAAAAATACAGTTAAAGGGTCTAATGGGCAAAATCTAGATCGTGGTAAAAAAGAATCAATTAGGGACAAGAAAGGTTTGTGATACAAATCTAAGTTCAAAGAATTCATGTAATCCTACCATAGTGTTCCATATAACTATAAAACTAAGCATAGGTCTAGGAAAGTCAAGGTTACAAGGGAAGTCATCCCTAGAGTTAACCTTAATGAGAGTACAATGACTAAGGTTTCCTAAAAGCCTAAAAGAGTCATTAGAAAGGTATCAAGGGAGATTGTCCATAGTGAATACCCAAGGAGCTCCAATAGGAATTGGGTTTCTAAGAGTGTGATCCTTTCACGCTAAATGGGTATAGGATGTGTCAACTTAGAATAGAAAGACAGTTAACCTAATCATAGTAGAGTTGACACTTTAGATCATTTTTAAGGTATTGTGATACCTTGAAAATGAAAGTAGAATTAGATCATAAAAGTTTTTAGAATGTATCAATGGAAATAAAATGGTTGAAAGTTTATTGAGATTGGCACATTAGTTTAAGTCAATATGCATCAAGTTTGGGGAATTTGGCACACTCGTGGGAGTCGGTTCGTTATCATGTCAAATTGAGTATTTGATATAATTGTAAATAATGATGATTAGATTGATGATTTAGGTATCATTATACTTGTTATATATTTGTCATGCTTTGTATGTCATTCTATATGTCATGATTGTTAGTGTTGGGGCACCAAGATAATCGAACCTAGGTTTTAATTATGGAAAAGGTTCAAAGTTAAGCCATATTGTTATCTTATGTGATGTGTTAAGTGTGCAGGAATTGAGTTACCTTGGAGAATCAGAGGCTAAGCAAATGGACCAAGATAAGCTTCGTGTGAGGGGCGATGGTAAGGGTGCATCCTCTTTACGGGGACAACCATAGGTGTCGATCCGACAAAGGCTTCTGGAGGAATGCTGAAGTCGAGATCGGAAAGCCAAGAAATGTCACTATTAATATACTTGAATATATTATGCTAATCTTGTAGTGCAGGTAAAAAACTAGATGAGCATCAAGTATATTTGCCAAGCACCTTGCAGCAGTCGACTGGGTAGAAGATTACCAGTCGAGTCGACAACTTAATGCAGTCGACTGGGCCAATCGACTGATGATGAACCCAGTCAACTGATGTCGATGAATCAGCCTTAAGATTGAGTCCAAGTTCACCCTCTTGCCACCTCATTGATAAGAGTTCAAGATTGGAAGGGATAGAGCTCTATCCTTATCATGTATCTGGACAAAATCAAGGAAATTTATGAATCTATAAAGGATATAAAAGAAGGAGGAACTCAACCCTAAAGGTTAATCATTACACAAGCGCTAAAGCTCTCAAAACATACTCCTACGCTCTACGACATCACTCCGACCAAGTCTCGTCATCATCATCTTTTTGTCGGTATAATTGTTTGTTTATTTTTCTTTGTACTTTAATTAGTGGAGTGGTAGACTTGTTACCGTCTTCATATTCTTTGTAAGGATCACATATCTTACCTCCAACGAGGAAGAGATCTTTTTAGTGAATTGCCCTTCGAAAGTGATCTTGGATCGCGAGCCTTGGATTAGCAGTCGGTAGGCTGTGAACAAAGTAAAATTTTCTATGTCCTTGTGTTTTATTTTCTTATTCCGCTGTGACTACTTTGTATTTTATGAGATTTTAAAGTGAAATAAAAAGAAAGATTTGCGAACGCTCTTCACCCCCCCCCCCCCCTCTAGTGTGTTTTTGGTCCTTCAATTGGTATTATAGCGGGGCGCTCAGATTCGGTGCAACCACCGATCAAGCAACTTCTTTTTATTATTTGCGTAAGTTTTATCCTACACTACTAATCCAAGACCAAGTCTTGGAATATTTTTGTTGTTTTTGTTTCATGCAAGATTTACATGGCTAGTCAAGAGGGATTTAGCACCGCCCAACCTCTGTATTTTTGCAGAGATGACTTCCGTTATTGGAAGGATCGGATGGAGTGTTTCCTCAAGACTCAAGTCGACATGTGGATCCTCATCTAGAAAGGGTTCGATCTACCTACCGACGAAAAAGGTGAGCTCCTGGAATGTGACTTGTGGACCAATGCAATGAAGAAACAAATCGAAGCGGATGCCAAATAAACCCAAATTTTGCAATGTGGTCTATCAAAAGAGGAGCTCAATCGCGTCGGCCCCTTCATCAGCGCTAAAGATTTATGGGATAAACTTACCGAGCTCCACGAAGGAACCTCCGATACAAAGGTATGTAAAAGGGATTTACTTTTAAATAAATTATTTAATTTAAAAATACAGGACAACAAGACTGTGAGTCAACTGTTGGTACAATAGGCACCTAAGTCGAACCTGAGTTTTGATTATAGCAAACGATACAAAGTTAAGCTCATGTCATTATCTCACGAGCTGAATCGAGTGTGCAAAAAATTGCTATAGCTGGAGCTAAAGGCTAGCGACACTCGGAGGAAGCCGCGGTGGTCGGGCAACACTCGAATGACTTCGGAGGGAGCCAAAGGAATCGAGTGGAAGGCCGGAAGCGAAAGTGACACAGTAAGTATCGAGGTAAGCTCATGTGTATGCGAGTGTAAGTGAGGTCATATCCTCTTTACGGGGATAGACTTAAGCGTAGATCCGACCCATGACATCCCATCGGTGGTCTAGGTCGAGATCGGACGGTCGGAGGTCATTGAAATAATATTTTTGTTAAGCTAACTTTGCCTTGCAGCTAGCATCAGTCGACTGCCATCTTGGAGGACTCATCGCTATCAATCGATCGTCTTCGGCACGATTCGATCTTTGCCATCGATCGGTGATGATGGCCATCAGTCGACTGATGGTCAAGGATCAGCCTCGAGGAGTCAAGCCTTATCATCATTTTTCAAGGAGTCATGTGCCAAAACTCTATTGGGTGAAGTTCCTCTCGAAAAGGGGCTCAAAGGCTATAAAAGGAGGGCCTCTCCTAGGGTTTTTCATCATCTCTAAGTGCTCAAAAACCTCTGCAACTCTGCGATTCTCCGACGACTCTACGACGAAGTGCTGTCAACAACCCTAGCTTAGTTTCTACTCTTTAGTTTTTGATATTTTAATTTGTCGTCTCTTTAAATATTGCGATTCCTTTTATTAATCGTGGTTTTCTATCGTTGCACTTTACATTAATAGAAGAGAGGGTTTGTCTCTCTATCTTTTCTTTCGAAGGTTTTTTGTAATCGTCAAACTCCTACCTCCAACGAGGAGGAGTGTTTTTAGTGAATTGCCCTATGTGCGTGATCAAGGATCACTAGGGCCTCGGAGTAGTAGCCGAAGGCTATGAACCAAGTAAAAATATTTGTCTCATTTTATTTATTGCTTATCTTTCCACTGCAAATTAATTATCTACTCAAGTTTTAACGAACGAACAAAAAGAAAAGGTTTTATCGCTATTCACCCCCCCCCTCTAGTGATCCGCTTCGATCCAACAATTGGTATCAGAGCCGGGGGTGCTTAGATTTGGTGAAACAACCAATCTAGCATTTTTTACAGATTTATTTTTCGTTCGTTTAAATTTTTCTCCCGCACTACTAATCCAAGACGAAGTCTTGGTACTCTTCTTTTGGTTTTGTTTTGCAAGTATTCGCTTTTGGAGTAGCCAACGGTAAAATAGGCATAACTTTTCGTACAAGTTGACCCACGAAACGGGCTACCTACCAAAACGAAGCTCTCAGAGAGATCTACATTACGAGGGTTTACCCTTGTAACAAGCTATCTTCATCCCCAAAAACTAACGTTTAGTACCATTTCGGGGACATCGAAGGTTGTAAGTGCTCATCTTTTATTTTAGTTGGTTATTTCTCGTTTATTCCTTTTGTTTCTTTTCATTTCCTACATTACTAATCCAAGGCGAAGTCTTGGAATCTTTTTCGTGTTTTTTTTGGTATTTTGTGTGCAAGGTTTCCCTTCCAAATGGCCCATCTCGAGGGTTTTAGCACCGTCCGACCTCCGTTTTACAACGGAGATGATTTCCATTACTGAAAAGGTCGGATGGAGTTCTTTATTAAAATCCAAATTGAGATGTGGATCATAATCCAAACGGGATTCACACTTCCGACTAACGAAGTGGGAGAATCCTTGGATTATGATCAATGGACCAATGCAACAAAAAGATAAGTCGAAGCCGACGCCAAGGCAACTCAAATCCTCCAATACGGCTTGTCCAAGGAGGAGCTTAATCGCGTCGGCCCCTTTATCAGCACAAAGGACCTTTGGACAAAGCTAGTGGAGCTAAACGAAGGGACCGATGAAGCCAAGGTATGTAAGCGTGATCTTTTGTTTAATAAACTATATAATCTAAAAATGCATGAACACGAGTCTGCGACGCAACTTCACGCCCGCGTCCAAGACATAGTCAACAATCTATACGCGATCAGGCAAAAGGTCGAAAACTACGACCTTATAAGGTATGTTCTTAACTCCTTTCCGAGGACTACCTTGTGGGCATCCATGGTCGATGCCTACAAGGTCTCCAAGGATCTTTCGAAACTTAGGTTAGATGAATTATTTTACAATTTTGAAATTCATGAGCAGTCTAACTCAGAACCCGAGAAGGGTATAGCACTTTTTGCAGGTTCAAAGAAGAAAACCGTAAGCAAGCCATCCCCGAAGGAAGAAGAGGATGAGTCTGATTCGGAGGTCGACTCAGAAATGGAGGTCGAACTAGTTAACCTAGTTCGGAGGATAGTCAAGGGCCGAAAATGAACTGTCACTCGACCCAACGAAGGTAAGCCTAAAAGTTTAAATATTAGATGCTACGAATGCAACAGGTTTGGACACATCAAGTCCGAATGCCCAAAACTCAAGAGAAAAGCACCAAAACACAAAAAGGCACTTAACGAACAAAAAGAAAAGGTTTTATCGCTATTCACCCCCCCCCCCCTCTAGCGATCCGCTTCAATCCAACATCAACTTCATGCTCGTATCCTAAACGACCTCCATTCGATCGGATAGAAGGTGGAGAACCACGATATTATAAGGTACGCACTTAAGGCTTTCTCTAGGACTACATTGTGGGCATCAATGGTTGATGCTTACAAAGTGTCCTGGGATCTTTCTAAGATTAGATTAGATGAGCTTTTTGATGAATTTGAATTGCACAAACAAACTAATTCGACCCCGATCGAGAAAAATATAGCTTTGTTTGCAAGGCAAAGGAAAACAAAAGGTAAACCAACTCCCGAAGATGATGAGTCCGATTTGGATCTAAATGATGAATTGGAAATAGAGATCATCAACCTTGTTCGAAGACTAATCAAGAAAAGAAGATGTACAAACAAGTCAACTAAAGAGAAAAATTCCGAAACAAATCAAAAGGTCAAGCAAGACTACAAGTGCTACGAATTCAACAAGAAGGGACATTTCATAGCCTACTTCCCCAAGCTAAAGTCCAAATCTACCAAGAAGGCTCTTAGAGAAACATGGGAAGAATCATCAGATGAAGAAGAATGAGAATAAATCAACAACCTTGTCTGTAGGGATCCCGAGCGATAAACAAAATTCACAGCGGAAAACTTAGGATCCCTCCAGAGATCCAAGCAAAAAAAATATACTCGTTTCAATTATCGATTCTATCCTATAGGAATCGAGATTACCTTCGAAGCGTGCCCTTCGAATTCCAGTCAGCAACACTTGCGGATCTCAGCGTGGTCAGAATGTCCACGCCTCTACGGTGCACACACACACGATCTTGGAGAGAAGAGGTAAGCCCTTTCGGTTGTGCTAGCAACCACTCCAAGGTCTCACTTTTCCACTATGTACTTGGCCCTCTTGTGTTGTCAACGAAAAAAAAAATAAAATCAGATTCTATTTTTCATTGTCCACGTTGAAGAAGAAGAAGCAACCATAATACACCTTAATGAGACATTAAATACACTTCCTTATTCTCCATGGTAAAAGAAAGGAAGTCAATTAATGCTCATTAAATGCACATTAATGAGTTTTAAATCCCATTTAAAACTCCATTTATTAATTCGTGTATTATATTATTAATTCGTGTATTATATTATTAATTCGTGTATTATTCATTTTAGCCTTCTTCTCTTGGTTTGACTTGAGTCTAACTCAACATAAACCAATTTGAGTCCAACTCAAATTTAGCCAAGTAATGAGTCTTACTCATTCTAGTTAATCCAATTAACTAATAATTCATTTTAGTCAAACCAAAATGATTTCCTCTCCAAAATAATATGTTCTTTGTGTGTGACCCTATAGGCTCTCATAACGTTGGCAATGTATCCAAAACCATTTTAGATACATAAGCAATGAGCGGTATCTAGCAATACATCATTGCTACCCAAGTGATGAGAATGTCGAGATCTGACAACCTCTTACGTGACTATTATCATATGACAGTGTCCTTCTATCCTTGATATCTCAGATCGATCAATGAGGCATAGACCGTGTCACCCTCTTATCAATCTTTATGTTTCTTGATCCCCAAGTAGACTCACTCAAACAAATGAGCTCAATATCTCATATTGACTCATTTGAGCATGGTCATGCATTTCGTGGTCCTACTCTATCAAGAGGCCAAAGATATCACTCCCGTCATATAGGAGGGATAGATCCCATCTACATCACTCACATCCCTCCGTATAATTCGTTACATACTCAGTGATCGCCGTTATAGTCACCCAATTACGGTGTGACGTTAGACGATACCAAAGTACATAACTCCTTATGTAGGGAACCGTAGTGACTTCAGGTCTAAGGACTATTCATACCAATAGTCACATGAGAAAGTATATGACACTCATATAACGATCCATGATACTTTCTCATGGTGGGTTAATTCAGTATATATAGTCTCCAATATATATACCCATGTATCAATGTGATATCACATATCCATGACTTGTGAGATCAAGTCATCCATTGACCTACATGCTAGTCTCAATGTATCAATATAGCCCTTGTCTATTAATACAATACTCGACTAGGAATATTTAAGAATAGTGTTCTCTACAGCTTCTCATAATCAATTCTACCAATTGATATACTGTAGATAACAACCTACTATTCATGGGCATTATTATATTTATTTAGCTGGCACATGCATAAAGAAATATAATAATCAATCTTTGCCTTTATTAATGCAAGAATATAATACAAAAGTTTCCCTCATCAATCATCTCATAATTGACACTAAGGGCTCATACTAACATTGTCCTCATGGAAAGACCCTATGAATCTGAATTCGAGTCCGAGTCAGAGTCCGAGCGCGAGTCCAACTCTGAGTTTGAGTCTGAGTCCGAGACAAGCCACAAATCCGTATCTGTTTCCAAAGTTCAATAAAGTTACGCCGTTCTACAATTAGGAACTTATATACTGCAATTAAGTATTTAAATAAAAAGTTAACTAAGTCCGAGTCTAAAGTCAAGTCTTTTCATAAGGAAGTTGAAACCCTTAAGAAGACCAACTTAATTTCTTCAACTAGTCACATTCAAGAAGGAACCTCTACTCGAGTCAAGACACTTGAGGAAGAGAATTCCTCCTTGAAAGGACAAGTTCAAGATCTTAAGAAAATGTTGGAAAAGTTCACATTGGGATCCAATGGTTTCGACCTAATACTTGGGTCTCAACATGTTGTATACAACAAGACTGGACTCAGATTTATACAAACAAATAGGTTGTTTATTTCACTAGTAAATAGTTATCAAACAAGAATCCAAGCATGGGTCCCAAAATCTAGTATAAACACGAATGAATATTTAACTAAGTATTGGGTTCCTCATGATCAAATCCACTATGTGGATCATCCCTACAAAAGTTATAATTCAGTGGGAGTCAATATTAAGTTAGTCTATGTAATTAAATAATCTTTGCTTGCATGCTTAGATTAATCCACTTTCTTAATTTAGAACGGTTAGATAGGACCAAAGGTTAATTAATCTTGATAACATAGTATCAGGACGCGGTGAGATGATTGTACATTAGGAAAATGAAGTCACGTGTATCCGGATTAGATAAGGAGTATCTAGCTTGGTGCACTTGGCTAAGAATTGACTAAAGCTACCTCACCACATCCTAAACTAGTTGGACTAGAATTTAATCCTAGAGTAAATTAAGTGTAAAATTTCTTAAGTTGGCTTTGTCTAAGGAAGCGATCATTGTTCCGATCAAAGAAGGCCTTTGTTCCTCGCCATGACCTAGAAGCCCTCTTTTAAAATCTCTACTTAACAAACTAAAGGATAAATTCGAATCTAACCCAAGGTTAATTAATTTTCAATTCATTAAAATTTAACTAAGTAAAATAAACCACTTATCTCACAATACATGCTTTGATTGCCATATAACATGACTGATTGTCATATAACATGTCATGACATCATATTTATTTTTAATCATATAAAATGTCATGATTATGCTTAGAAATGTCATGTATGCTTAGATTTCATCTTTATGCCATGACATCATGATTATTGGAATATGTTTAATTATGTTATCATTATATGTCATAATCATCATTCATGCATTTAGGATAAATGAAAATTGGTTTAAGGACAATTGGCATGACTTGAAGTCTCATGTATAAGGGAATCAAGTAGTGTTGCCTTAAAAAATGCATGAGGCCTTAGTTTAGGATGAATAAAACCCACATCTCACATCAAATTGGTATGTGTGTGTTTTCAAACACCCTAGACACATGTGAGATGCTAGAAAATGAGTAAAGTTCAAGGCGCATAGTTTTTGCATCTAGATGAACTCAAACTCATTTTATACCACAGATGAATCATGAGGAAAACTTATATACAAGTCATGTGCATTAATCCCATGGAACATGGTTCAATATAAGGTTTTAAAAATATTTTAAAATCATTTTGAAAAACCTTGGTGTAGTCTATCTTTTGATAGAAGTCACCATTGATGAAGTTGATACAAAGTAGGGTCAAAACATTGAACTTTTCAATGGTTTTGAATTTTATATCAATATCACTATTTTGTGGGTATATTATTTTTCCCCTATAGTGTTTGGCATAAGTAATATGTGGTCGAAATTTCATGATTTTTCGAATTTTCTAGAATTACTTATGCATTTCTAAAGATGGTGTGAAATTATAATTTCAGCAAAATCAAAAACCAATCGAGGGGGTGCCTCGACTGGAGCTGTTTTCACTCAACTAGAAGCCTTCTCAGTCGATTGATGCATTGGACAGTCGACTGTTAACTGAACCAGTCGACTGTCAATGCTGATTTTGGGTAAACAAGGTATGTTTAGCCTGATTTCAGCTGTGTTAGGTTACCCTAACTACTCCTAACCCTAGGATATGCTTTGGAAAGCATTAGAAATGGTGGAAATCCATTGGATATGGATTAGGAGAGTTGTTTGGAGTGTGTATCAATTTTAATGTGTGTGAAAGTTCAAGTTTGAACTTTTGCCCTTAATTTTGATGGTTTAGTGTTCCTATAGGCTTAGGGACTCTCCAAGAATATTGTTGGTGCAATGGTCAAGGGGGAGCAAGCTTTTAGGGGGAAGTTATCCATCATGGAATGATGGATGTGTTCTTCCTCATGAGGGGGAGAGTTTGGGGTTTTTAGGGAAATTGAAGGATTGCCTCTCTTTAGTGATATGAGACTTATCACTAGTAAGAGTGAAGGCATCCTAGGTGTTTTTGGACCAAGGGGGAGATTGTAAGATCTCATTGGGATATGAGACATTGACACCCTTGGGGAGAGCCTTTTTGATGTATGTCAAAAGGAGGAGAATTAAGGGAAAATGGAATTCCCAAGTTGGAAAATTGGGATGATTAAATTGAGTTAGTGTTCTAACTCAAAGGTGTTTAGTTTTTGTCAAACATCAAAAAGGGGGAGATTGTTTGTGCAATTAGCCCAGGTTATGATTGACCAGATGCGAGTTGGACTCGAGTAGTATTTTGATGTTTGACATTGATGTTTGATAAAGGAGTTAACCGTTGTTTGACAATGGGTTGACTAGATGGTTAACTTGGGGTTGACCATTATGGAAAGTCCAAGTCATGGGTACTTGGCATGGAAAGTCCAAGTGGGATACTTGGCAAGGGAAAGTCCAAGCTTGAGTCTTAGTAATTGGAAAGTCCAACATGGGTTGGCAAGGAAAGTCCAAGTCATGGGTACATGGCAATTGGAAGTCCAAGGGTTGATATTGGCGGCGTAAAGTCCAAGCAAGAGTCTTGGCAACATAAGTCCAATGGTTTGGTGGCGTAAAGTTCAAGCATGTGTCTTGGCAGCATAGGCCCAAATCTGCCTTAGTGGTATAGACTAGCTTAGCATGACAATAGTCAATGGAAGCACCTAAAGGTTAGCGTATAGATGAACAAGTCATGGATGACTTGGAGGAATCTGATAGGCGTGAGGTTGATGGATGTGGCTAGAAGGCTTAGGTCTATGCTAAGGGTAGTCTAGCAAGTATGAGGGAATCATACTTGAGGTTAAACCTCATGTTTGAGGTTTGTCAGCCGACTGGGATTATGGCTCAATCGACTGGTCAAGTGTTTTGACACTTGGTAGCTGAGTCGACTTGTAGCAGTCAACTGAGATTATGATCAGTCGACTGATGGGAGTCGACTGGCGATTGACTGCAATCAAATTGCGGCCATAGACACAAGGCGGCTCGACTAGCCTCGACTGCGGCGGCCACAGAAACAAGGCACCTCGATCGGCGCCTCGACCGGTGCCTCGACTGGCCTATCAATCGACTACCATTGAGTGGCAGTCAATTGATGTTGAGGAAATGACACAGACGTGAGGTAGGCTCGACCAGTGACTCGACTGTGTGTGTATCAGTCGATTGCTAGGGTTTGGCAGTCGACTGATGGTCTATTCGTTGGAACTTATCCGATGTGGATTAAGTCGTTGTCTCACAATAGCTACAGGAGCAGTCGACTGATGGTCTCGATTAGTCGACTGCTAGGTGGAATCCAGCCCGAATGTATGTTATAAAAGCAGCTCGTGGAGAAGGATTTTGGTATGGTTCTTTGAGGCGATTTGGAGGGTATTTGCTGCTGCAATCCAGACCTTCAAGGATCTTCTCAAGCAACTAAAGATCAAGCAATCCAAAGCTCTTTGTAAAGTTTTCTTTACTTGCATTTTAGTGTATTTGCTTGTATTTATTTTGTATTACTTTTGTAACCATTGTAAGAGGTTTCTTCGCCTCCGACTTGTTGTCGAGAAGGAGTGTTTGTGATTAGTGGTGGTGTTTGCATCGCTATGTCTCATTCGAGCACAATCCGTGGAGTAGGAACCCTAACATTCCGAACCACGTTATATCCTTGTGTATTGGTGTGTTTGTTGTATTTCGTTATTGCTTTATTCTATATTGCGCTGCGCTAATAACGATTGTAGACAAGCACGATCAAATTCCGTCAAGAAATGACGAACGCGCCATTCACCCCCCTCTAGCGCTCACCGAATCCTCTACAATTACTTCATTTGCTTTGTCTAATTTTCTCATTATTTATGTCTCATTTATCATCATCTAATTACATACCTTTTCTAATTTTATTCTTTAATTATTTACTACTTCTTTCATACACTTCATTGTATTTCATATTTATTTTTCTTAAATTACTATGCATCTTATGTTGAATCCTCGTTACTTGTCAAACCTCTACATCATCATAATGAAAAACTCCACTATTAAAGAGGTAAATACTAGATTTGAAATTTTGAAAGACGGGCTTAAGACTACCTATTTAGAGTGGAAAATGTAGAATGGTTTAAAACCCAAGTTGCTGACAACTTAATAAAGAACACGAGTGCTAGTCTTAAGCACGCAAATCACATATCATGTATAACTTAATCATCATCTACTCATCATCCACATTGAAATATCAAATCCAATCTAGGTATAGGCCTAAATCTAAGTTTGAAATTAGGTTAGAAAAAGATAATGCCAATTTAATCAAATTAGATGTCCCTAACTTTAATGATCAATTAGAACCAAATGTCAATTGGATTTACAAAATTGAGAATTATTTTAATTGATACAATATACCTGAAATTGAACAAGTATGATTTATAAGATTAAAAATTATAGGTTCAATGTGCACGCGAGCACGACTCTCAAATCTTCAATGGGACTCGCTAGGGACTCTTAATGCGTGCTCATGCTCAATGTCCGTAAGTGCACGGGTGTCGTCAAGTAATAAAAGATTATCGATCCCACAGAGACTGAGATTCAAAAATTGTTTGCCGAGTGGATGTTGTTGTTTGGAATAAATCTCCTAAAAGTATAGGTTGCGAGGTTGACGGTAGTCCTAACTCTAGTACGGTGTCACTTGGAGGAAGGGAAGGTTGGCTCGAAATTCTCAAAAAGGATTCTAGGACTTCGATTTCACTTGTGCGTCATGGAACATGCTATCCATTAAGTGTGTTGAGATCTCTAATTATGATCTTGAGGGAGGATCAATATGTAATTGCCCGATGAACTTTGCTTCTACCGGGAGCTACCTATTCCTAACCAAGTTTACCTTTCGGATAATCAAAGCTCAGGGGGTTGATATTGTTGGGAGCCCTCTATCACTAAGGTCCCTCAACCCTTCTAGATTTAATTTCTCCTACTTTGGCCCTTCTTCTAAGATAGGTAATTGGGTACCAAGACATCCTAACAATCCCTATGTAGAGGTGGATCTTATTTCATATCCTATCCTATCATATTCTATCTTCTACGATTACGAGAGATAGGATGACCGCAAGGCTCTGTTGGATCAATGCGGTTCGCTAGAGGGGGGGTGAATAGCGAAAGAAAAAACTTTTTCGAATTCGTTTCAAGACAAATATACGCAGCGGAAAGATAAGCAAAACAAAAAGTAAAGGAGACAATAGAAACAAGATATTTACTTGGTTCGTAGCCGAAGGCTACTACTCCAAGGCCCTAGTGGTCCTTGACCACGCACGGAGGGCAAATCACTAAACAAACTCCTCCTCGTTGGAGGTAGGAGTTAATCGATACAAACAAAACTTGAGGTAGAGGGACACTCCCCCTCTCCTCGTTAAGATAGAAAAATAGCTTCGAAGAATGTAAATGAGCAACGACACTAAAATTAAAACCGACGTACAAAAATAAAGGAAATGAAACCTAGACGTCGGAGAAGAAGAAGCACGTTGTTGTCGGTAGCTTTGCGGAGACTTTTTGGAAGCTTAGAATTGTAGTGAAAACCCTAGGTTTGGCCCTCCTTTTATAGCCTTTGAGCCCCTTTTCGAGTGGGTCTTCAACCAATCACAAATGGACACCAAACCGCTTTGAGGTGGAGTGATAAGCCTTCCGATCATTGACCATCGAATCGATCGATGGCCATCATCGCCGATCGATGGATGACATCGATCGATTGATGACCTTCTAAATGATCGATACACGGTCGAGTCCTCCAAGTCGGCGCAATGATCGATGCTTGCTGCAAGTCAAAGTTAGCTCAATAAAAACATAATTTCGATGGTCGTCGACCATCCGATCTCGACCTAGACCATCTATAAGATGTCTTTGGTCGGATCTACGCTTAAGATCATCCCCGTAAAGAGGATACGACCTTACTTACTCTCGCACACACGAGCTTACCTCGATACTTACATGTCGCTTTTGCTTCCGGCCTTCCACTCGATTCCTTCGGCTAGTATCGCCCGACCACCGTGGCTTCCTCCGGGTGTCGCTAGCCTTCAGCTCCAGCTATATCTTCTGCACACTCGATTCAGCTCGTGAGAAAACAAAATAGACTTAACTTTTGTGTCTTTGCTATAATCAAAACACAGGTTCAATTTCGGTGCCTCACTGCACCAACAATCTCCCCCTTTTTGATATATGGCAAAAACACACAAAGTTAAGGAAATTAAGTGCATGAAACAGTAAAGACAAGAAGCACAAGTAGGAGTAGTAAAAATATTTCTCAAGTTCTCCCCTTAGAGGAACCCTCCCCCTTGACCGAGGGTGTGTACTTGAAAAAGACTTTTAGTTCTCCAAACACAAAAGTTAAGTTAGGCTTCTTAGAGTCAAAAATAAGTGCAAGTTAAGTAATCAAAAGTTAAGTCAAAAGGTTAATTATTCAAAAGGTTTAACTTTTGATTTCTTAACTTGGGCCTTTAAAGTTTTCAATTCCGAAGAGTTGAAACCTAAACCTTACTCCCCCTTAACTTAGGCCAGAATCAAAGTTTTACGTTAAGTTATCCGAAGAGTTGAAACCTAAACCTTACTCCCCCTTAACTTAGGCCAGAATCAAAGTTTTAAGTTAAGTTATCAATTTCAAAAATTTGAAATTGAACTTTGGCCTTTTCTTGAACCTTAACTTTGGCCTTTTCTCCCCCTTTTGACATAAATCAAGGAAAAAGTGGGGGGGTTTTAAGAAAACCCTAAGTCCAAGCATGATGATTTTAAAAATAGTATGTGAAAATAATTCATCTAAATGTTCAACTCTAGTTTGACTTGATTGAAATGATATTATCAACAAGTCTTGATTAGAGTTGGTTAATATTAGTTGCATATTTATACTCCGAGGTTCATATTGACGCACTTGATCTACATCTTGGAACCTGGAGTAGGGTCCTAACATCTCACGCCCATCTACGTGGCTAAGTACACAAACACATTAGTCCTATGTGTTGTGAGATGTACTGGCTCCTTAAATCTATAGGTGCATGATATCTAAGGTATGTCCTATGCTAGTTCCATCAAAATGAAAAATAAGAAATAGTAGTAAGAAAATATAGTTTGCAAGTTCTTATTCTATTACGCACATGCCCAATTTTCGTCTCAAGAGACTAAATTAAACCGGGTAGTGGTTTAGTAAATATGTGCTAGGTTAGACTTCGAGTCAACATATTCGAGTTGTATGGAGCCGTTGGCTACATGTTCTCGAATGAAATGGTGTTTTACCTCTATATGCTTTGTCCTTGAATGGCATATAGGGTTCTTAGTTAGATTTATTGAACTTATGTTGTCTACAAAAATTTTAGTTTTGGTGAAGTCCAACCTAAAGTCTCGGAGAGTGTGCTTCATCCAAAGAAGCTGAGTTACACACTCACCCATCGCAACGTATTCGGCTTCGGTGGTAGATAAGGCAACACAATGTTGCTTCCCTCGCACCAACTCACTAGACTTGGTAGGTAGTTGACAAGCAACCACTCGTGCTCTTTCTATCGAGTTTACTCTCGGCATAATCCGAATCAGATGGCCGATTAGTTGAACTCCGTAGATCTAGGGTACCAAATACCAGCGTTAAGTGTACCCTTAAGATATCTAAGGATAAAGCAACTAGGGTTAGGTGAGACTCCTTAGCACGGGTTTGGAACACGGCGCACATACTTACTGAATAGGATGTCGGGTCGACTCGCAATTAAGTATAGGAGACTTCCTATCGCGCTCCTATAGTACTTTAAGTCAATGGACTTACTTTCTAGGTCTTCTCCTATGTTAACATTAATCGCCATTGGGGTGTTTATTATCTTAGCGTCTTGCATTCCAAATCTTTTAATTAACTCCTTAGTGTATTTTTTTTGATATAGGTATATGCCATCCTTAGTTTGTTTAATTTGTAGACCTAAAAGAAACTTAACTCACCTACCAAGTTCATTTAACTCACTTTCCATGAGTGAAAGCGAACTCGTTTAGTAAGTGAGTTAGAGGTTCCAAAAATTATATCATCTCGTAGATTTGAGCTATAAATATTTCTTTACCTAAGGTTTCTACGAAGAGTTGGGTCAACTAAGCCTTGGTTAAACCCTTTTGACTTAAGATGGATTGAAAGTCTCTCGTACCAAGCTCGAGGAGCTTGTTTAAGTCCATAGAGCTTTCTTAAGTTTTAGAACATGGTCGGGTTTATCTAGATTTTGAATCCGGGGTTGGCTAACATAAACTTCTTCTTTAATGTATCCATTTAGGAATGCCGACTTAACATCCATTTGAAAGCCTTAAATCCTCGATGTGCGGCATAAGCTAGCAACATTCGAATGGATTCGAGTCTAGCTACTGGGGCATAGGTTTAGTCGTAATCTAAGCCTTCGACTTGACTAAACCCTTTGGCGACTAACCTAGCCTTGTTTCTAACTACTTCACCTTTATCATCAAGCTTATTTTGAAACACCCACCTTGTTCCAATTATCGTTTTGTCTTTAGGTGGTGGTACTAATTCCCACACTTCATTCCTAGTAAATTGAGCTAGCTCTTCTTGCATTGCAATAATCAAATAGGGATCAAGAAGAGAGTGTTCAATTTATTTGGTTTCTATATTTGAAATAAAGGACATATGACTAAGGTTCCTATAGGATGCTCTAGTTCGAACTCCTAGATTAGGATCTCCTATCACTTGATCGATAGGGTGGTTAGTCTGAATCCTAGATTGGGTTGGGTTTGTGTCACCTAATGCTTGATCAATGTGGTGACTTGGTTGAACACTAGTTTGGTTGGAGTCATCTATCACTTGATCAATAGAGTGACTAGGTTGACTTAGGTTAGGATTAACACTAGACCTGATCTCCAGATCAGAGTAAGGTCTAGTATGAATCGGCTCGCTAATTGGGGTTGCCGGGGGTTTTGTAGGTTCATGTCCTTCATCGAATACTACATTGATAGTCTCCTCGACTCTAAGGGTGACGTGGTTAAATACTCTATAAGCTCTACTTGTAGTCGAGTATCCTAGAAAGATTCCGGTCGTGGTTTTGGATGTAAATTTTCCTAGGTAATCCTTAGTGTTTAGGATATGTACCTTACACCCAAATACCCTAAAGTACTTGATGTTAGGTATTTTATCGTGATAAATCTCGTACGAGGTCTTAAGGTGCCTCTTTACCATAAAGATCCTATTTTGGACATAGCAAGCCGTGCTAACGGCTTCTGCCCAAAACCTATCGGGTAGGTCGTATTCGTTCAACATGGTCCTAGTGGCTTCTTGTAGAGTTCGGTTTTTCCGCTCCACTAGGCCATTTTGCTGAGGGGTCCTAGGGCAGGAGAATTCATGGTGGTATTCGTTTAGGTTACAGAAGTCGGTGAACCTTTGATTTTCGAATTCACCACCATGATCGCTTCTAAGTCTTTTAACCTTAAGGTCTTTTTGATTCTCGATTAATTTGAATAGATTAATTAATTGATCTAGGGTATCATTTTTATGTTTGATGAACCTAACCCAGGTAAACCTGGAGTAGTCGTCAATTATGACTAAGCAATATTGACTTCTATTGAGAGACTTGGCTCCATGTGAATCGAACAGATCCATATGCAGGAGCTCAAGTACACTTGAGGTTCGTTCTTGGTTAGTTAACTTGTGTTGTGTCCTAGGTTGTTTTCCTTGTTGACAAGCATTACAGATTTTATTAACCAAGTTGTTGAGGTTGGGTAAGCCTCTGACTAATCCACTCTGACTCATCTTGTGGACGAGTCTTGGGTGTGAGTGACCGAGTCGTCGGTGCCACAACCATGATTCCTCTTGCCGTGTCATAAGACACTTAGTTGAGGAGTTGGTTAAATTGATCGTATAAATGTTGTTATTTCTAGTTCCTTTAAGAATTGTTTTAGAGGTTTCGTTGGTATTAATTATGCATTCATTTTCTAGAAATATAACCTTATAGTTATTATCACACAATTGGCTTACACTAAGTAAGTTATATTCAAAATTCTCTACAAGTAATACATTTTTAATAACAAAATTCGTGTTAAGCTCGATATCACAAGATCAGATGATTTTGAGCTTGCCGATATAACCAAAGGCTACCGATCCTTTTCGTTTGAATCGAAGCTTTTCTAATTTGAGTTGATCCCGGTCATGTGGAGCAACCGCATCCAACATCCATTGATCCTACACACACGGTGGTTGGATTGGATGTTAGATTTTGTTAAGAAAATTGGTTGTAAGTTGTTAACCTAGGTCATCTCATGAGTCTATATGATCAAGCATGTTATACTTATGTGTTTTTGAGATGACTTTCAATTAAGTTGATTGAGTGGATTTAGGTTCAAGTAATTTTATGTTAGATTTGGATTTAACCCTAGGCTTGTCAAGTTTACCTTTTCAAGATCATGGCTTCAGTGTCGTGGCGAGGCACGAGGGCCTTCTTTTATCGGATCATCGACCACTTCCTTAGACAAACCATGTTCAAGAAAATGATGACTTGACTCACCTAAGATCATTTCCTAGTCTAACTGGTTATTTTTGAAAAGAGGCTCCCGAGGCTCAATCTTTTCAAAGGATTTTAGTTGGTTATTTGAAAAGAGGCTCCCGAGGCTCAATCTTTTCAAGAATTTTAGTTGGTTATGTCGTGTTCTAAGAGAGTTCACAAGTTTTAAAGCACAAACTTTCTAAGTTAAAAACATGCAATTTCTAAGTTAAAGCACAAACTTTCTAAGTTAAAACATGCAATTTCTAAGTTAAAGCACAAACATATTTTGTAATCGCTCCCTAGACCGTTGAATCGGTTCGGTCTATCCACATAGTGGATTTGGTCCTTAGGAACCCAGATGCGAGTTAGATCCTAGAGTTGAAATCAAAGTGGTCTTAGGGACCCATGCTTGGACACATTTTTATGTCTACTTACGATCGACATATACGACCTATTAGTCGTGTTTGAGCTAAACCCTAGTCCGACCTTGTTGTACACGGCCCTTTGCGATCCAAGTAGGAGGTCAAGTCCTTTGGATCCCAAAGTAAACCTTTCCAACGTATTCCTAAGATCTTCGACTTGACTTTTCAAGAGTGAGTTCTCAACTTCGAGTTTTTCAACCCGAGTTGAGTCCTTCTCTTTGAACTCGACTAGTCGAAGAGGTTAGGGAGACCTCGTGTTTGAGGAGTTTAACTTCCTCAACCAGGGTCTCGACCTTGGACTCGGACTTAGCTAACTTCCTAGAAAAAAACCTAACCGTATTATGTAAAGTATTAAATAAAGTTCGACTTACTTTAAGGGTATCTTTTGAACCGGATGGATCGTGTCAGTGGCTTGACTTGAAGGTAAGCCCGTGGTCCAAAGTCATCCTCGTGTTCGACTCAAGTTCGGTCGGTCTCGTGTCGACTCAATCGACTTCGCCATGAAGACGTGGTCTTCGTCTTCTTCGGATGACGCTTCTTCCCATGTCGCGTTGAGGGCCTTCTTGTGCTTAGGTGCTTGGTGGTTGAGCTTGGGGCACTCGGACTTGATGTGTCCAAACCTGTTACACTCATAACACCTAATGTTAGAACTTTTAGACTTACCTTGGTTGGGTCGAGTCGTGGTTCGCTTTCGTCCCTTGGCTATCCTTCGAGCTAAGTTCATTAGTTCGGCAGTCAACTCCGGGTCAACTTCTTCTTTGGACTCGTCTTCCTCCTCGGTTAGTGGTGGCTTGCTTGCGATTTTCTTCTTCTTTGAACCTGCAAACAAGGCTATACCCCTCTCGGGCTCCGAGTTAGACTGCTCATGAAGTTCAAAATCCGAAAAGAGTTCATCTAACCTAATTTTAGAAAGGTCCTTGGAGACCTTATAGGCATCGACCATGGATGCCCATAAGGTAGTCCTCGGAAAAGAGTTTAGGACATACCTTATAAGGTCGTGATTTTCGACCTTTTGCCCGATTGCATGTAGGTTGTTGACTATGTCTTGGACACGGGCGTGGAGTTGCATCGCGGACTCGTGTTCCTGCATTTTTAGTGTGTACAATTTATTGAATAACAAATCACGTTTGCAAACCTTAGCTTGATCCGATCCTTCGTGTAACTCGATTAGTTTTGTCCAAAGATCCTTTGCGCTTATGAAGGGGCCGCCGCGATTTAGCTCCTCCTTGGATAGGCCACATTGGAGGATTTGTGTCGCCTTGGCGTCGGCTTCGACTTGTCGTTTTGTTGCAACGGTCCATTGATCATAATCCAAGGAGTCACCCACTTCATTGGTCGGAAGTGTGAAACCCGTTTGAATTATGATCCACATCTCAATTTGGGTTTTGAGAAAGCATTCCATCCGACCTTTCCAGTAACGGAAATCATCTCCGTTGTAAAACGGAGGTCGGACGGTGCTAAAACCCTCGAGATGGGCCATTAGAACAAAAAAACAAGGAGACTAAAATGAAAACCTAGCAACAATAAAAACACATGAAAGTACCAAGACTTGCGTCTTGGATTAGTAGTGCGTGAAATAAAAAGAAATAAACGAAAAATAGAAAGTTAAGCAAAGAAATAAGAAACTAAATAAAAAGTAAGTACTCACAACCTTCGATGTCCCCGAAAGGCTACTAAACATCATTTTTTGAGGATGAAAACAGCTTGTTACGGGGGTAAACCCCGGTAAGAAGTATAGATCTCTGCGAGAGCTTCGATTTGGTAGGTAGACCGTGTCATGGGTCAACTTGTACGAAAAGTTATGCCCGTTTGACCGTCGGCTACTCCAAAAGCGAATACTTGCAAAACAAAATCAAACGAAGAGTACCAAGACTTCGTCTTGGATTAGTAGTACGGGAGAAAAATTTAAACGAACGAAAAACAAATCTGTGAAAAAAAGTTAGATTGGTGGTTTCACCAAATCTAAGCGCCCCCGGCTCTGATACCAATTGTTGGATCAATGCGGTTCGCTAGAGGGGGGGTGAATAGCGAAAGAAAAAACTTTTTCGAATTCGTTTCAAGACAAATATACACAGCGGAAAGATAAGCAAAACAAAAAGTAAAGGAGACAATAGAAACAAGATATTTACTTGGTTCGTAGCCGAAGGCTACTACTCCAAGGCCCTAGTGGTCCTTGACCACGCACGGAGGGCAAATCACTAAACAAACTCCTCCTCGTTGGAGGTAGGAGTTAATCGATACAAAAAAAACTTGAGGTAGAGGGACACTCCCCCTCTCCTCGTTACGATAGAAAAATAGCTTCGAAGAATGTAAATGAGCAACGACACAAATTAAAACCAACGTACAAAAATAAAGGAAATGAAACCTAGACGTCGGAGAAGAAGAAGCACGTTGTTGTCGGTAGCTTTGCGGAGACTTTTTGGAAGCTTAGAATTGTAGTGAAAACCCTAGGTTTGGCCCTCCTTTTATAGCCTTTGAGCCCCTTTTCGAGTGGGTCTTCAACCAATCACAAATGGACACCAAACCGCTTTGAGGTGGAGTGATAAGCCTTGACTCCTCGAATCTGATCATTGACCATCAGTCGACTGATGGCCATCATCAGTCGACTGATGGCAGCATCAGTCGATTGATGACCTTCGGCAGTCGACTGATACATGGCAGTCGAGTCCTCCAAGCTGGCAGTCGACTGATGCTTGCTGCAAGTCAAAGTTAGCTCAATAAAAACATAATTTCGATGGTCGTCGACCATCCGATCTCGACCTAGACCATCTATAAGATGTCTTTGGTCGGATCTACGCTTAAGATCATCCCCGTAAAGAGGATACGACCTTACTTACTCTCGCACACACGAGCTTACCTCGATACTTACGTGTCGCTTTTGCTTCCGGCCTTCCACTCGATTCCTTCGGCTAGTATCGCCCGACCACCGCGGCTTCCTCCGGGTGTCGCTAGCCTTCAGCTCCAGCTATATCTTCTGCACACTCGATTCAGCTCGTGAGAAAACAAAATAGACTTAACTTTTGTGTCTTTGCTATAATCAAAACACAGGTTCGATTTCGGTGCCTCACTGCACCAACAGGCTCATCCTTAATTCTCCTAGGTTTTTGATACGAAGGTTGTCACCCTTTGTATCGGTTACGCACGGTAGAATTAGAATCAAAACACAATCTTCATAAATCTCAACACACAAAACTGCAAATAGAATCAAAGGAGATAAATGACTATTTACACTAACATGTCCACAAACATAAGTTACTCCCTAATCCTAGAATCGAAGTATCTACTCCATAAAGTGGAAGAATAAACACAAGACAACTTAGAAAACATCATTACACTGAAAATAGAACAAGAGGATAAAGAAGATACTCTCTATCCTAACCAATATGCGTGTCTTGGTTGTTCTCTACAATACCGGAGCATCGGGATGGATCTGCTAGCCGCTTCCCTCCTCCCCATTGTGAGTCTCCAGTGCTTTTTAGGGCACCATTTGTCGTTCTAGCCATCGGGGCCTCCCCCTAAGGGTTGGGCATGCCTTCCTTTTTATAGATGTAAAGTCAGCTCTTCATAAATCCCACGAAAACCCTAGTAGCGTCAAAACTGCTCAGTGCCACAAGGCCGTGTAGAGCATTGGGATGGCTGGCCTCGAGGGTTTGGACACGACCGTGGGAATCCACACGGTCGGCCATGTCCATCTTTGTTCCACCCGGTGAATGCCTTCCTTTTTCTCCAAAAGTGTGTCGTTTCACCTATAAAATATCGTCCTGCACACAAAAGCAACAAGAGCAGATCTCCGAATCAGAAAATAAGAAATACATGTAAAACAAAATAGAATATGCATGAAACAAGTATAAAATGCAATGAGATGTGTACTAAAACTACTCCTAAAACCCTATATATTTTGCTCACATCATTTAACAAAGAAATACTTACAAAGTGTTCAAGATCAATGCATAGCAAATGAAGAAAATTCATTCATACATTGGGTAGAGATAAAACAGATTCTACAACAACAATAATAACTAAGTCTTTTCTCACTAGGTGGGGTCTGTTAGGAGATCATGGCCCAGCTAGAAGGGGGGTTGAATAGCCTAGTTGATGCTCGATGGAACTTGTTCGTTCTTGATGTCTAGACAATTGTTAGCACAGCGGAATAATGATAAAACAAAGACAATTAAAGCTAAACAAAATTAAAGAGAAAGAGCAATGCAAACACAATGATGTAACATGGTTCACGACCCTTGCTACTTATCCACGACAATCCGTTAGGCGAATCACTCTCTCAACCAATCCACTAAAACTTCTCCTTTAGCTCAAACAAGGTGGAGAAAAACCTCTTTTACACAAGCTCTTCCTATTACAATAAAATAGAGATAGAAACAAGGAAGAGGAGAGTAAAAACATTTAGGATACTTGGAGTACACTTAGGAGTGGAAGCATTAACCTCTCCAAGCCTCCCAAGCCCTCCTTTTATAGAGAAGAGCATCTTTTTCCATTGGGCATGTAGCAGTCGACTGTTACTATAACAGACCGCCTCCAACGACTTCTGACCAAGCCTGATTTGCGATCGTCATCATCCAACGGCACATTGGGCAGTCGACTGTCGTAATCGGTAGTCTACTGGTGCATGTGTAGCTAACTGATCAGTCAACTACGGGAGATTCTGCCCCTGTGTCCACTTACAGTAGTTGACTGTCATACCTTGGCAGTCGACTAATGGTGGACCAGTCGACTGTCAACCCTTAGAAGTCAACTGATACATCACAAACCCTAGTCGAACACCGGTCAACTAACAGTCGACTTGGACTAGTCAACTGATACCTATATGAGTCGATTGTTATCGGGTAAAACCTCAAACAACAAGTTGTTTGAGCATCTGACCATCGGGTAAAACCTCAAACACCATGTTTGAGCATCCGACACTTGATCTTAGTCATTTGGCCAAGTTCACCTAACTTGAGCTACCCCATCCCAGGTTACAATCGCTCAACTCTCATCTCCCATGGAGTCCCTCACCGAAGCTCTCTTCCTCTGGCCTACGTCCCTTGGATGCACTAAGTTCATGGCTTCTCCCGTGTCATCCTTCGCGTCTTGCCTTGAAGTCTTCTTCCTTTGGCTTCACTCCATTTTCTCCTTGTCCGGTGGTCCCTCGGATGCACCAAGCTCACGACTTTTGTCGTGCCATCCTTCACCGACTCAAGGACCTTAGCCATGAGACGATAAACCTGCCAATGCTTCATCAAGTAAACCATGTGTGATTCACCAATTCCTGCACAACTTGAACACACACATCAAAACACATAACATCCTAACTTAAACCCTTTGCCACACACATCAAAACCAAGATCATACTTGGGTTGATTGCCCTAACAATCTCCCACTTTTTGATGTGTGGCAATATATTTAAGTTAGGTAAAACATTTAACAACACTTAAGGAAAGTAAACATGTAAATCAAACATAGATATCAAAACTCCCCCTTAACACATACTAACTCCCCCTTAACACATGCTAGGGCATAATTAACTTAAACCTTAACACTCTCCCCCTTTGACACCATCAAAAAGATCGTACATAATGTATACAATGTAGTATCAACATCTAAGGGAATAAAAATATCAAAAATCAGATTTGAAAACTAAAAACCCAATTTTTGCACATAGCAGTTGACTGGCATCCACAATCAGTCGACTGATATCTAATAATTCAGAATTCTAATTTCTGAAGCCAACTTCAAAAATGTATTAAAAAATCAAGAAAATTCAAAAATTCATGAAAATTGGGGAACACATTTCTTATGCATCCCTCTATCAGTGAAAAATAATTTTTCATGAAAATGCATAGGATTTTTGAAAATTAGGCAAAATCTCTAAATCTCTAAAATTTGCAAACATTGTATCAACTTTGAAGCCTAGTTTTGCCTTAGAATGTTTCAAAAATATAAACTCACAGTTTTCAAAGCATGAGATGTTTTTAAATCATTAAAAATATTATTTAACTATGATCTTTGGGCAAGATGTTCATGAATTAAACATGGATTTTCTCCATAGTTGGTCTACGATTGCTATGTAATGATACATCTAATGACTCATCAAAAAATGTCATAAGCACTAATGAATCATTTGTATCAACCTAACATCTCACCCATTTCTATGTTATCAATCAAGTTCTCCTTATAGTGAATTATGAGATGTAACTAAGGTATTTATACTTAACAAAAAAGTTCATGCAATGCTATCAAAGTTAAGTATCATCCATCATGATCATAAATCAAGTACCACCCATTATCATCATAAGTCAACCATTAGAAGGATATTAATTAATCTCAAATATGGTTGACTATCCTAGGATTTTCCAACCTTTAAGGATTGACTTGGGAACCCAATATAAGTTCTTTCCAATAGGGTTCACCAAGTATTCCTTAAGGATCCATTTTCTAGCTACCATTGTAGTCTTTGATTGCCCCCTAGCAATTAGACAATAGTATGCTTTTTCATTCTTAGATCCCTTATATCCTAAGCCCTTTTTGTTAAATCTTGCCCTTTGGCTCCCAATGATCATGTTCAAAGTATTTGAGTCTATAGTAAATTTTTCAAGGGTCTTAGTAAGGCATTCTACCTTTTCCCTTAAAATCTTATTTTCTTCTAAGTATGCATCATTTAAACTAGAAGAAACAACATCATCATGTGAACATGCATTTTCTAGCTTTTCTTCTAGAGTTTTAATTTCATTTAGCATGCATTTATTTTTCTTCTTAGTCCTAAATAGATCCCTAGTTAAGCTTGAAATCATTGAAATAACATCTTGAGTAGGGAGATTTCTTACCTCACTTACCCAATCTCCTTCTGAGTATGATGATGATGCTCCCCCTATACTTGAGCTATCCTCCTCACTTGAGTTTCCTTCTTCTTGTGCGGATGAAGTGGAGGCTACATCGTCTACACCCACAAGTGCAAAATGGGAGACGACATCTATTTCTTCTTCCGATGAAGACAAGTTGTCCCATGTAGCTTTTAGGTTCCGGGAGGATGATTTCTTTTCCTTTGCCTTCTTCTCTTCTTTCTTCTTGCCTTCTTTCTTCTTATCATTTTTCTTCTTTTCTTCCTTGCTCTTGTTCAATAGAAGACACTCATCCCTCATGTGTCCTTCTCCTTGGCAATTGTAGCAAATAATCTTCCTTCTCCTTCTCCTATCATTAGAGTTGTTAAATTTAAAACTTTTTAAAGCACGTCTTACCTTTCTTACCATATACACCTCTTCATCGGTGTCCATAGAAGAATGAGAGTCATCATCCAATGAGGAGGGTGTGCTCTCCTTCTTCTTCCCTTTGTTTGCTACTAGTGCTACTCCCCTTGATTTAGTGCTTGGTTCTTCAACTATTCCTTCAAGGCGAGTTTCGTGAAGTTCCATGATTGAAAAGAATTCTTCTAAAGTACTAACCTCTAGATTCCTTAAGATGTAGAAGGAATCCACCATGGAGCTCCATTTAGATGATCGGGGAAATGCGTCAATGGCCTTCATGATCGTATCCCGATTTAAAAGCTTCTCCCCTACACTAGACAAACCATTAATAATCTCTTTGAACCTAGAATACAATGATAGTACCTTTTCTCCTTTGTTCAATTTTATGTTGTTGAGTTGTGATAGGAGAAGGTCTCTTCTTGCTAATTTTGTTTCGGATGTGCCCTCATGAAGCTCAATTAGCTTCTCCCACATCTCCTTAGCACTTGAGCACTCTCCAATTCGGTTAATTTCTTGTTGAGGAAGAACATTGAAGAGATAACGCTTTGCCTTTGAATTTGCTAGGTGCTCCTCCTTTTGTTTCTTTGTCCATCTTGATTTATCTAATGGCTTATTCTCTTCATCCCTAGGCAACTCAAAACCATTTTCCATAATTAACATGATATCAAAGTCGGTTTCAAAGAATATCTCCATCCTTTTCTTCCACCAAGAGAAATCACATTCAAACTTCGGTAGATGGATGTTCATGCCGACCATTGTAGATTTGCTTGTTACAGCGGTGAGTCCGTTGACAAGCTTCTCGCTCTGATACCACTTGTTGGGAGATCGTGGCCCTGCTAGAAGGGGGGTTGAACAGCCTAGTTGATGCTCGATGGAACTTGTTCGTTCTTGATGTCTAGATGATTGTTAGCGCAACGGAATAATGATAAAACAAAGACAATTAAAACTAAAAAAAAAGTAAAGAGAAAGAGCAATGCAAACACAACGATGTAACGTGGTTTATGACCTTTGTTGCTAATCCACGGACAATGATCACTCCCTCAACCAATCCACTAAAACTTATCCTTTAACTCAAACAAGGTGGAGAAAAACCCCTTTTACACAAGCTCTCCGTCTTATAATAAAATAGAGATAGAAACAAGGAAGAGGAGAGTAAAAATTTTTAGGAGACTTTGAGCACACTTAGGAGTGGAAGCATTAACCTCTCCAAGCCTCCCAAGCCCTCCTTTTATAAAGAATAGGGGCTTTTTCCCATTGGGCATGCAGCAGTCGACTGCTGCATGCCAGCAGTCGACTACCGCTGTAACGGACCGCCTCCAATGGCTTCTGACCAAGCCTGATTCACAGTCATCATCATCCAATGACACACTAGGCAGTCGACTGGTGCCTATGTAGCCGACTGATCAGTCGGCTACAGGAGGTTCTACGCCTACGTCCACTTATAGCAGTCGACCAATGGTGGACCAGTCGACTGCCAACCCTTAGCAGTCAACTGATAGGCCACAAACCCTAGCTGAACACCGACCAACTAACAGTTGACTTGGACTAGTCGATTGATACCTATATCAATCAACTGTTGTCGGGTAAAACCTCAAACAACAAGTTGTTTGAGCATTTGATCGTCACGTAAAATCTCAAACACTATGTTTGAGCATCCAACACTTGATCTTAACCATTTGGCCAAGTTCACCTAACTTGAGTTATCCTGTCCCGAGTTACAATCGCTCAACTCTCATATCCCATGGAGTCCCTCACCAAATCTCTCTTCCTCCGGCCTACGTCCCTCGGATGCACTAAGCTCGCGGCTTCTCCCGTGTCATCCTTCGCTTCTTGCCCTAAAGTCTGCTTCCTTTGGCTTCACTCCATTTGCTCTTTTTCTGACGGTCCCTCAGATGCACCAAGCTCACGGCTTTTCCCGTGCCATCCTTCACTGACTCAAGGACCCGAGCCATGAGACGATAAACTTGTCAATGCTTCATCAAGTAAACCATGTGTGATTCACCATGTCCTACACAACTTGAACACATAACATCCTAACTTAAACCCTTTGCCACACACATCAAAACCAAAATCATACTTGGGTTGATTGCCCTAATAGGGTCGACTATATGGATCCTCCTACGTCATTGAGTTCGATCTCCTAATATATCATCATTTATATTTAAATAAATTTTATTTATAAAATATATTCTAACTAGAAAATATATTCCACCATACTTTAGAAATCGATAATATATTTTGTAGATCAATCTAGAACAACCAAACATGAGTGTAAATAAATATCTAAGCAAATTTGAAAGTTTACAAATGCGTTGTAACTCTAAATTATACCCTAGTCAAATTCTGACTTACGTCATTGATGGATTGAGACTTAAAATTCAAAAAAAATTAAAATTATTTTCTTTGACCTCGATTGAAGAGGCTTGTCAAAAGGCTGAAGGGATGCATTCATTAGGCTCCTCAACAAGTAACAATCCTACTTATAGAGCATCATCACAATTTAGACCTTAGTCAAATTCTGACTTACTTCATTGATGGATTAAGATTTAAAATTAAAAAAAAAAGTAAAATTATGTTCCCCAACCTCAATTGAAGAGGCTTGTCAAAAGGTTAAAGGGATTGAGCACTTTATGAAAACCCTTTATGTGCATTCATTAGGCTCCTCAACAAGTAACAATTTTACTTATAGAACATCGTCATAATTTAGCAACCCTCCTAGCCTAACCCATCTTGGAACTACCATCAAGAAAAAACAAACAAATATACAAACCATTAAAAAAATTGAAAATCCTAATATTCAATATTTTAATTTTCATGACAAAGGTTATATATCATCCAAATATCTACACAAAATCTTAGCCTTAGAACATGAATAAACAAAGGAGTTAATCTAGCTAAACTTAATTAATCAACCAAAGCTCAAACCTAACCTGCTCACAAAAATGACTCAACTCTTGAGACAACCCCATCATATTCTCACACAATGCACATTTGAAAAGAAATAATACCATAAAAAATCAATGATATCAAATTGGATCCTCCGAAATTTGAGAGCACAACATGGACAAAATTACCTTATAGACCCCCACATATGTGTATGACCAATCACATTAAGAACTGATCCAACAACTCACCAAGAGTAGATTTCTCCTTAGTGGAGGAAAATAATGTAAATAGGGAAGCATATTGACAATAAAAGACAATGATTAGAGAATTAAACCAATAATTGTCAAATTCAACTAAAAGGGCATCTTCGCTTCACAATTATTATACTTTCCAACTTGATAAAAGAAAATATATCGACATCAAAAAGATAATGTCATTTGATTCGACCAAAAAAACATCTCTACTTCAAAATTGCTTCACCTTCCTACTTGACAGAGTCAAGATCTACTAGAGAAGATAAATTCTTCTTTGTCTATTAATTTGCCTACAAGTCATGTATTTACTGCACTAATTCCAATATTCTCGTCCATAACAACACCTTATCATCAAATTGAGAGCATTATAGACCATCAATTAATGATCTCTTCAAATCGAAGCATTCATCGATATCTAATTTGTTGGAAAGAGTTTTTAGAGATTGATGACATGTGGATCACTGAAGATAAGCTTTGAAACTTCTCCTCAAGTTTCTAGAGGAAGTGGAGCGACAACTACTTGATCTAGTTGAAAAGGTGATGTCAACTTGCATCAATATCCTACATTAAGAGTCTTGCTTTCTTCCTTTCACTCGACAGAGTTAGGTTTTCTTCGATTGGGGAGAATTACATAGTCAAAACTTTATTTTATTAAAAGTTGTTTAAATTATTAATTTTATAATTTGTTAGAATTTTTAGAAAAAGTTGTTTGATTTTTTTTAGAAAAATGTGTTATATTTTTATTTTAAAAATTTAGGATTTTTGTTATTTTATAAAGAATAGGTTGTGTTCTCAAACTATAAAAGGGGATTAGAATCTCATGTATTTTTCATGTTTGGAGTTAATTAAGTTTCTAATTCCTGTTATCTGGATGAGAATTAGCAAACTTTCTTCTGGGTCAAGATTGTATCCTCATTCACTTTGTTGTGCTACATCACCCGGTCTGCCATAGACAAAGAAATTTGATGATATCCTTGATACTCATCTTGCATGTATATGAGTTTGTGATCCATAGTGGAATCCATTAATTGACCTATTCGTGGCAGGGAGTAACAATTCTTGGGATAGACTTTATTAAGATTGTGGAAATTCACACATACCCTCTATTTTTCTTTGGGCTTTGAGACCAATATGACATTCGATAACCACATGGGAAATTGTACTTTTCGGATATGATTTGCTTGCAATAGTCACTCTATCTCAACTTTGATTACCTCATCCTTCTCCAATCCAAAATGCCTCCTTTTCTATTTTATAGACTTGACTTAGAGATTCACACTGAGTTGTTGTTCCATGATTTTTGGGGAGATCTCCGCAAATATCTTTTGTTTCTCAAGCAAAGACATCCCTGTTTTGAGCTAAGCATTGAATTAAGTCTTCCTTTAATCCACTTGGCAGACTTGCAGCTACTCGAGTGACTCAATCAAGATGTCCTAGGAAGATGGGAATATTTTCCATATCCTCATCAGATTAATTGTCCATTACTATTTTCTCGTACTAGATGTAGTTTAGGACTTCATATTTTAGCAAGGCTAATTTCATCTTCTTTCATTCTACTTCTTTTGATTCCTGTTCATATCATCTTTACATAACCATGTCGAAACATTGACTGGCCCACTCAAACTTCTCCAACTTTACTATCTACAGAAAATTTAATTTTATGATGATACAAAAAAGTTATCATCTGAAATGTCGATAGTGTCGGCCTTCCCAATATGATATTATATGACGAAAGCATATCAACCACAGTGAAGAGGAGGATCTGACTTGGCTATAATGGCTCTTCTCCTAATGATAAAAGTAAAATGATTTGCCCAAGTGATTTGACTTCATTTCCTGCAAAACCAAAAAGGGATGTTGCTACGGTCTGTAACTCTCCTGAATACATCTGCATTTGATCACAATATTCTTTAAAAAAAAATATTCACTAAACTACTCGCATGCACAAATATCCTTGCTACTTCATCGTTAGCCAAAGTGGCTTGAACCACAACCACATCATTATGAGGCTATGATGCCTTCCTTGTCTTGGGGGCTTGAATCCTATGATCGGTGCCTCCATGACATTCAAACAAGTATTGACTTGCATATTTTCCATCCCTCAGCTATAAACTTTTCAGACTTTAAGTGAGTCTCCATCCACAGATCCTCTTGAGATGATATGTATCATCCCTTGACTTGGTGGATTTTCTTAGGACTATTGCTTCTCTTGATTATTTATAAGTACATCCTGACCTCCCTACATTCTACCTTGAGAGGTAACTATTCTTAATTCCCACGGGGATGGTGGGTTGGTTAAGGCAGAGGGTGCTTACCGATGAAAGCGGGGTTCGATCTCTGGGGTGGCGGGAATAATCCTCCCCTCAGTCATAGCTGGGCCCCCCCTCTGTTGGTACCAGTCCGCTAAAGATCATAGGCTCGGTCCATGGAGGTATCGTCCCCCGTGGGTCTGCCCCGTGATTTACCCCTTCGCGAATTCCTCTTGGGACGGAGGGCCGGAGGCTGCTAGGTTGGCAGTTCTAACCTTGCCGATTGAGAGGTAACTATTCCTTGTTGGCTACCATCACCCATTTCTTGCCCTGCGTGTCCTAGTCGAGTGAGTAGGGGCTAGATGACAGGATGATTGTGGACTATCCTCCGAATTTCCTCGTTCAGCCTCTGACATGCTTGAGTAGTATGTTCGTATGCTTAATGATAGGAACAAAAAAGGCGTGATCCATTTGTTGGCGCTATGGTGTCTTTGATTCCCCTAGTAGGTCTTCTTATTACATGATGATCCTCAAGAATCTGAATAGCTCTCTCTTTAGGTATTTGTAAAGGGACATAGAGGGTGTTCGATCATTACTCCAATCTAGGTGCTACGAGAATACGAGATGTCCTCTTTTATATGGAAGATCTCACTTTAATGATTCTCTACTTGGCTCCAACTTTTTTGCCCTTCGTGTTTTCCATATCGATGTATTTCTCTATTCGTCAAAGAAGATAATCATAATCTGAGGGAAGTTTCTTAATTAGTGATCTAAACAAATCTTCTTCCTATAGTCCTTGGGAGAATGCACAGATGAGGACCTCAGGAGTTATTGTTAGAACCTCCAAAACGACTCGTGTAAACTATTGGATGTATTTCCACAAGGTTTCTTAGCCTCTGTATTTTAAACAAAATAGGTTAAGAGAAGATTTCTAGTACCTTTTATGGCTGGCAAAATATTATTTAATTAGAAGTTATCTTGAAGTCTTTGAAGGAGTGAATGATCATTGGTTTTAAACGATTGAACCGTCTCTGAGCTAATCTAGTGAGCATAGTCAAAAAGACACGACACTTAACCCCTCTGTATATTGATGTAATAAGATTGCGTTCTCAAATTGACACAAATCACCATCTGAATTTGTAGAACTATTGTACTCCCCTATTGAGAAAGGAAAATTCGATCATATTTTACTTCCCTCCTTATCATCCTCCCCACATTTTGTCTAGTACTTCACAAGGTTTCCTTCTACCATGCCAACTGTGAATGATGGTGGGCATTTACTCTCAACTCGATTTCTTGGCTCTGGTCTAGTTTGGAAAGTAGGACCCTCATAAGTTGTCTTTTCAAAACCTCTTCCACTATTATCGAAACTATTCAACCAATTTTCTCTTCCATCCTCGGTATCTCCAAGGTCTTGCTCATGTTTAGGGGGCATTGCTTATTTATCAAAATCTTACTCTTCGAATTTGTTGTTCTATTGGTTTACCATCTCAACATCTTACTCCATAGACAATGATAACTGATGTGCTAAAAAATTGAATAGCCTCAAAATTGAGGACAATAAAGAATTGAAAGAAGGATAGACCCTCTAAGAAGAAGTACCCTCCTTTAATACATAGTAGGAGGTCCCTTAGAAACTAATCTATCTATGATATAATCGAATTTTAGATGAGACTTGATCTATTTTCAATGAGATCGAGCTGTAGATGAGATTTTATCTGGATGATACCTTTATCCTATTTTCGTTGATAGAGCATATTAGATTTCCTTACAAGGGCGAGGCCTTTCCTCTTACATGGACAACGTCGATCCCAATTTATCTCTTAAGAGAGTGTCCTGACCTACAACCTGAGTCGTGACCTTTGAATATTTTTTAATCAAGACAAACAAATCTAAAATTCCAAAGCTACGATCAAGAATCTATCCTCAAAGATTTTTTGGGATTGAGATCTCAAAATTTTTCAACCAATGGTTAGCTGTGTTAGTGCAGGGGTACCAGATAATCGAATCTAGATTTTGATTATAGCAAAGATTCAAAGTAAAATCATTCTTGGTATCTCATATGTTGTGGTGGGTGTGCAGGTAATGTATTAAGTTTTGTTAAGATCAACGACGTCAGGAGAATCTCGAGACGAGAAACTTCGGTGGTCGGATGACACCAGGAGAACCTCGGGAAGTCGAGGAACCTTAGTGGTGACTGAAAATTAGGCGGCAGATCAGAAGGACCAAAGGTAAGTTCCGAGTGTAGAGTGATGGTGAGGATGTGTCCTTCATATGGGGACCACCGTAGATGGCGATCCGACTAGGACTTTCGGAGGAATGTCTAAGTCGAGATCGGACGGTACAGAACCGTCGGATTTACTATCAATAAAGACTCTTGTACTAACCATGTGTTGCAGGTGAGCTATTCAGATATCAGTCGACTAGAGGGAAATGACAGTCCACTGAACTACCATCAGTCGACTGTTGTATGACATCAGTCGACTGCTAGTCAAGTTGATCACTTCGAGGAGAATCAAGATAAGTTCCACCAAAGGAGGGGTGATGTAGATGTTTGATCCAAATCTGGATCTCAACGAGTTGGGGTTCAAATGACTATAAAAGAAGAGGCAAATCATTCATTTCAATCATCTTGAAAGGCTTCCAAAGTGCTCCATCAATCCAAGTGCTCTTCATCACGCAACGACGTTGTAACGCTGATAACACGGGCATCTACTTCTTCTTAGTCAGTATACTTAGCTTGTTTAGTTGTTGCTTTCTTTGTACTTATTGTTGCTAAGAGAAGAGATAGGCTTGTTATCTCTTCCTCTACATTCTTGTTTTATAATCACTTGTCTCTTACCTCCAACGAGGAAGAAATCTTTTAATGAATTGCCCATCGAAAGCGATTAAGGGTCGCGGGACCTTAGACTAACAACCGATTGATTGTGAACCAAATAAAAACAAACTCGTATCATTATGCTTTTTCTTTTATTTATTTCTGCTACGTATTTTATTCTTAATCAACGAAATTTTTTTTTTGAATGCTATTCACCTTCTTTAGCATTTCTTGATCCTATGAGTTAGACCAAGATCTTCACTTTCTATTTAAAATCTTAATGACACACGACCCATTTTTATTATTTAGTATCATCTTTATTTCTCGCCATAAATCTATTACGATACTCTCAGTATCGTAACCTTTTGAATTGAGATTTTCAACCTCCAGAGTCAAACCGCTTTTGGGATGAGCCTGATGTGATGCCATGCTATGTGACGTGATCTGAACAATTTGTGATATTATCCCCATATCACCTCACAAGCTAAGAAATTCATCCTCAAGTTAAGCCCACAGAATGATTAAATTAGATTTGAGTCGAACCATGTAAAGTAGGGCCACCATGGAATGATTTGATTCTACCATTATTTCAAATGATATTTGATACCGGTTAGAACTGATCTAGGATTGAGTGCATTATATTTATAACTATATCTCGGCTCAACCATATAGCATTCCGGAAGCACTATATCTTGGCTCAACCATATGGCATTCCGAAAGCATCATATCTCGACAGTATTGCACCACTGGTGTATTACCTTCCGGAAGTGTATATCTCGGCAGGCATTACAACAGGCTTTAGTATTATACCTCGACAGACGTATATCTCGGTCAGCTTATATCTTAGCCAGTTTGTATTCCAGCTAGTTTATATTTCAGCAAGTCAAGTGGCGTGGCAGTCATTAAAGTCAAGATGTCTAACGATGCATCATTTATCGAAGACCCCACATGATAAGAAAATATACTGTCATGCCCACCTCAAGGGGATATGTCTGCCGCATTAATGGAGTCTTATCTCCCATCAACCACGCGAGTGACATTAATTATGCTTCATACGCCTGCAGCATTTATGAAGGTAACGCCCTCTATTACTTCTAAAAATTGCAGACCATCTCCTTAAAGAGTCATGCCACTCATATCTTCCGTACCGCTCCACAGGAATGGATCCGCTTATATAAAGGTAACTTGAGGAGATCAAGGGGGTTCCAAGGTTTTTTCTCCAATCCTATGCTCTTTGCATTCATTGCTTCTCTTCTCCTTACGAATCCCTAACTTGAGCGTCGAAGGGACTTAGTTGAGATCTATCTCGGCACCCTCTTAACTGTGTTTCCTTCGTAGGTTGCCTTTTCTCGACCGTCCATGATCCATCATTCGACATCGACCAAGACAACTCAACAAACCCATCCGAGTCAACAAACCCACCACTTCAGTAAGTTCAACTGCGTCAACGAATAATCCGAGTCATCAGTCTTCAAGTCGCCCGCGCTATTGGAAACCTCCGCTTCTGTCTCATCCGAAACATAATTGGCGCAATCTGTGGGAATCTGTGATTTAACTGAGACAGATGGGAGACCATCGATCGAGTTCCAGAAATCAAAGTGCTACAGAAGGAATTATGACAAGGGAAAGCATCATCGCACTAGTCAAGACAACCATGGAAGATGTTTTACATGAACATTTCTCTAGGGGCACTGCTCCGATGCCTATATCTCCTAGCCCGGCTCAGGCCCCAACACTAGCACCTACTCCTCCGACACTGGCCCCGCCAAAGACAATCCCAATAATATCACTGTCGACCGAGTCATCTTCAACAGTGTCTCTATAGGAGTCCTCCAAAGAGGTGCCCTCCTGCACGCTGCCTGATAGAGACCCAAAGAAGGGAAAAGCTCCAATGACTAGCAGGAGCTCTCCACTCTCCCTCGATATTATAGCCGAGAGACTCCCCAAATATTTCAAGTTGTTGTTTGTCGGAGAGTATAATGGTTCCACCGACCCAGAGGAGCATTTGGGTCAATTCGAAAAAGTTTCCCTACTGCACAATTATTCCGATGTCGTGAAGTGCAAAGTCTTCTCCATCACCTTAGTGGGATCTGCACAAAGGTGGATTGATCGGCTTCCCCAGGGATCTGTCTATTCTTTTGAAGAGCTCTGTGTGTTTTTCCTCCAGCACTTCGCTAGTAGCAAAAGTTATCGTAAAACTGCTTAATACCTTTTGTCCATAAAGCAGAGAAGTCAGGAGTCTCTGAGGGAATATATACACCGCTTTAACAGGGTAGCCATGGATGTCTCTGGTGTTTCACTCGAGACAGTAGTTAATGCATTCTCCCAAGGCTTAGTGCGGGGAGACTTCTCCAAGTCCTTGATGAAGAGACCTCCTGCCAACTTTGAAGCCTTACTAGGTCGAGCAGAAGTGTACATCAACTTGGAAGAAGCCGAGAGAGTCACAGATGAGCAGAAAGTCATGGGAGAGTCAAGTAAACCTCACCCGTTGCGGCCAAACAAGAAGGCTCTTGTCCCTACATTGGCGCGTCCCCCGCAAACTCCCCACACTTATGCTCCGCGCCCATCTAGGAACAAGGTAATCCATGCAGTACAAGAGATCGCTTAGTCATCGATGGTGCCAAGTCAACCCAGCCAATTCTGCGCTTTCCATCAAGTGCATGGCCACTCCACCCAGGAATGCCGCAATCTAGCTGAAGAAATTAGACGGGTGGTACGAGATCACCAGTAGAGTTTAAATGTTCAACCTAGATTTTCGTAGTTAGAGGCAAGACCATAGCCGAGAAGCAACACTCGGCGAATTCTTCCAAGGCAGGCTCGGCGACCTCCGCCGGAAGAATCTAATAGATGAGCTAAAACCCCGCGAAGGGCTCGGGAGTTTTCCCTAAGGCAGCCAACTCCCCAACGAAATTCTCCTAGAGACCTGTCTAACGCTCCACATCGAAGTACCATTAATATGATTGCAGGAGGAGCCACTGATGGAGATTCAAATCGGATCCGGAAAGCTCATGGGAGGCAACTAGAAAACATAGAGGTGGGTACCAGCAGGAGACACGCCGAAGAACCATCAATAAGCTTTGGCCTCGAGGACCTACGAGGAGTTTCTGTTCCACATGATGACGCTTTGGTGATTCGGGCCACCATAGCTAACTACAATGTGGCAAGAATCTTCATGGACACAGGTAGCTCGGTTAATATTTTGTTTAAAGAGGCCTTTGTCCACATGCAGCTCAACCCGACTCAACTTCAACTGATGAATACTATTTTATTCGCTTTCTCGAACCATGAAGTGTCTCCGCTTGACTGAATTGATTTTTCCTTGCCCTTGGGAGAGGAGCCCCTCTGCCAGCCCCAAATTGTCACTTTTATGGTGGTGGATGCTTCCTCATCCTACAACGTTATTTTAGAAAGGTTTGCATTGCACTCCTTTGAAGCTTCCATATCTACCTACCATCAGAAGATCAAGTTTCCTATAAACAACCAAGTGGGAGAAGCCGCGAGAGATCAAAAGTCAACTAGGACATGTTATGTGGAGGAAGTCCAGACGGGCCCCAGGAAAAGTCAGAGAATTGAGGCCACGAAAGGCTACACTCTTCGGGAAGAGTCGTTAGGCGAGGATGAAGCTGTACAGATATGGCCAAATCAACCCAGCCAAGTTGTCCGAGTTGCTACTGACTTACCACCCAAGCTAAAGCAAAAGGTGGTCAACTGTCTTTCGGACAACCGAGATGTCTTCACTTGGCCAGAAGAGAAGAACAAAAACATTTCCCGAACCATAATGTAACATTGGTTGAATATTCTACCTGGAGCTCGACCGGTGAAGCAAAAGAGAAGGCACTTCGGCCTCAAAAAAGACCAAATCATCTGAGGCGAAGTACAGAAGTTGCTGCAAGCGAGATATATTCGGGAGGTCCAATTACCTATATGAATCTCAAATATTGTATTAGTACCCAAGCCGGGAGGCAAGTGGAGGGTGTGTAAAGACATCCGTGATCTTAATAAAGCATGCCCTAAAGATTATTACCCCTTACCTCAGATAGATCAGCTAGTCGACTCCACGACTAGATGCAAACTTATTTGTATGTTGGATGCCTATCAAGGGTATCATCAAATCCCACTGGCCCAAGAAGATCAAGAAAAAGTTAGTTTCGTCACCGCGGATGACACTTTTTTCTACAAGATTATGCCATTCGGATTAAAGAACGCCGGCGCCACTTACCAAAGGTTGATGGACAAAGTCTTTTAGTCACAGATTGGCCAAAATATTAAGGTATATGTAGATTATATTCTCATTAAGTCTACCAAAGCAGAGGATATTATTAAAGACATGTCCAAGACATTTGGCACACTACGCCAATACGGAATTCAGCTCAATCTTAGCAAGTGTCTATTCAGTGTCAGGAATGATAGATTTCTCGGCTACATTGTGACTGAGCGAGGTATTGAAGTCAATCTCGAGAAAGCCCAGGCCTTACAAAATATGATTTCTCTCTGAAATACCAAAGAAGTACAAAGGATATTGGGAAGGATAACATCTCTCTCATGATTCATCCCTAAGTCGACTGAGTAGAGTTTGCCCTTTTTGAAGATACTCCGCAAGTCAGCTCGATTTTCATGGGATGAAAAGTGTGAACATTAAATTAAAGCAATACATATCTAAGCTACCCACTCTAGCAAATCCAGTGGCGGGAGAAATCTTGCAATTATATTTGGCTACATCTGAGGAAGCTATGGCATCCGTTTTAATTTGGTAGGAGGATGGTAAGCAATTTCCTATTTATTTCGTCAACCACTTATTAAAAGCTGCTGAAAGCCGATATACTACATTGGAGAAGTTGGCTCTTGCTCTTCTCATAACGGCTTGGAGGCTTCATCCTTATTTCTTATCTCATCCAATCACGATACTAACTAATAGTGGCCTCGGAAGAATATTAACCAATCCCAAGCCTCCGGTTGTCTGATCAAGTGGACCATGGAGCTAGCCAAGTATGATATCCAATATCAACCTCGGACAACCCTCAAAGGACAAGTACTGACAGATTTCTTAGCTGAAGCTCCGGGGTCCAAGAAGAATGAGGTATGAAAAATATATGTGGACAGATCAGCTACTAAGAAAGGGAGTGGTGTGGGGGTACTATTAATATCCCCAAAATAAGATATGATCCGAATAGTCAAGCAGCTTAATTTGCATGCCTCCAATAATAAAGCTGAATATGAAACCTTACTAGTTGGTCTTTGTGTGGCTCGCCATGTCGGAGCTTCCCGAGTTATCTTACATTCCAACTCACAGCTAGTCATGGAGCAAGTCAAAGGATCATTCGACACCAACAACAGTCAACTCCAGTTTTATATCCAGGCTTACCACAAGTTAGCGGCGGAATTCCAAGAGATAATTCTTCATAAGATTCCTAGAGGAGATAACCAAAAGGCCGATGAATTAGCTCGCATGGCCAATGCACTTACCACCTGGAGGTTAGAGGATTCATTCATCGAGACACAACTTATTGCTCAAATAGATTAGAATGCGCTAAGAAGCCCCCCGAATTGGAGGGATCCCCTGATAGATTATCTGAGAAGGGGAGTCTTGCCTAATAATAGAGTTGAGGCACAACTCATAAAAAAAAGAGGGGCCCGATTTGTTTTAATTGGAGATACCCTATACAAGTGTGCCTTCGCCTGTCCATTACTCAAGTGTCTCGGCCCAAAAGAAACTGATTATGTTATGTGAGAGATACATGAGGGTTGCTGCAGAAATCACTCAGGAGGAGTAGCCTTATCTCGAAAGATTTTATTGACCGGGTATTTTTGGCCAACCCTGCAGAAAGACGCCGCTCACTGTGTCCGTATATGCCTCAGCTATCGGAAACATCAAAACTTCTCTCAACAGCTTGCCAAATTATTAAAGGCATCGGTGGTATCATGGCCCTTTGACCAGTGGGGAATGGACTGTTAGTTAAAGCCCTAGAACCAATCATGTGATGGTTGAATAGGGAACATTTTGTATCATATTCTATAAAGGCAAAGGATTGGTTATTATATTTACATCTTGCTTGTGCCAGCTAATTTAAATATAATAATGCCCTAGAAAAGTAGGTTCTTATCTACAGCACATCAATTGGCAGAATTGATTATGAGAGGCTGTAGAGAACACTTTCCTAAATGTTCCTAGTCGAGTATTAATATGCAAGGGCAATATTAATACATAAAGACTAGCATGTAGGTCAATTGATGACTTGATCTCACAAGTCATGGATATATGATATCAAGTTGACACATGGGTATATATTGGAGAATATATACTGAACTGACCCGCCATGAGAAAGTTTCATGGATCGTTATATGAGTGTCATAAACTTTCTCATGTGACTATTGGTCTGAATAGTCCTTAGACCTGAAGTCACTACGGTTCCCTACATAAGGAGTTATGTACTTTGGTATCGTCAAACGTCACCCGTAACAGGGTGGACCATAAAGGCGATTACTGGGTATGTAACAAATTATGCGGAGGGATGTGAGTGATGTAGATGGGATCTATCCTTCCATATGGCGGAGTGATATCGGTGGGCCTTGATTGAGTAGAACTACTAAAACGCATGGCCATGCTCGAATGAGTCAATATGAGATATTGAGCTCATTTGTTTGAGTTAGTTTACTCAGGGATCAAGAAACACATAGATTGATCGAGGATGACACGGTCTATGCCTCATTGATCAATCTGATATCAAGGATAGAAGGACACGGTCATACATTATAGTAGTCACGGAAAGGTTAGTCGGATCTTGACTTATCTCGTAACTTGGGTAGCAATGATGTATTGCTAGATGCCGCTCATTGCTTGTGTATCTAAAAGAGTTTAGGTCCACTGCCAACGTTATGAGAGCCTATAGGGTCACACACAAAGAGCATGATAATTAGAGGAATTAGAGTATTCTAGTTTGACTAGAATAATATGGGAATAAGCTTAAGTACAAAATGGTTTTTGGACTTTAAGCTTAATGAGAATTTTAGCTAATTGATTTAATGAGATTAATTCAATATGTTACCTTATTGATTTAATAAGATTAATTCAATATGATAACATAAGCTTAATTGAATTAATAAGATTAATTCAATATGATAACATAAGCTTAATTGAATTAATAAGATTAATTCAACATGCATGAATGCCACATAAGAATGCCACATAAGCATGCCACATAAGCATGCCACCTAAGCATCCACCTAAGCTAGTTAAGGTGGAAGGAAATAAAATGGTTTTGTCTCCTTAAGTGGCCGGCCAAACAAGGAAGCCAAATCCTTTTTGAGTGTGTCTCAATGCAATGGATTGCATTGAATGTGAAGGAGGTGGAAGGGTTTTTCCAACCCTATAAAAGGCTCCATGGAGTGGCCGGCCATAGTGAGTTTTTGGTGTTGTGGTTGTGAGAGAGCTTGGTGGAAGCTTTGGTTGTGTGGGTTTGTGAGTGGAGGCTAGCAAGAAGAGGAGTCTTCTTCTTCCTTTCTCCTTTTCCCTCTCTTCCTCTCCTTTAGGGACTTCTCTAGCAAGAAGTAAAGGAGAGCTCTTCTAGTTTTCCTTTTGTGAGACAAGAGCGTGCTCGTGTGGAGACGTATAGAGGCTCTGACACGTGAGAGTGCTAAAGATCCAACAAACCGATCGGAAAAGGGGGTTTTACAAGTGCACGCAACAAAGGTAATCCTCTCCTATAAGATAGGTTTAGAGAAATTTATTTTATACGAGTTTGCTTTCGCATGGATCACTTGGAAGGATCCTATTTTCCCTATTCTTATATGCCATTTGGCATCTGAGATTTCCCTACAAAGGTATCAGAGCCACTATGAAAGATCGTATAAAAATAGGTTTTCTATTTTATATGTGATATAGAAGTAGGATAAATTTTATTATGAGTTGATAATTGCATTAGCAAATTTTCAAACATAATAAAATATCCAATGTCTTTTAAAAGTTAAAATGACATGGTGCATGGTTATGGCCTAGTCCCAAAAAGTTTGTGATTGTGTGTTGTAATTCTTAATACGGCCTGCGTGTCGTGCCTTTCTCCTAATATTCTTGTTGTAAAATTAGTTTTAGACTAATGTAACTCGAGTATTTCTCCTTTGTAATGTACAAAACAAGGATGGAGGGTCCATTGGAAGATGAGGTTACAAGGAGGAAGTCAACACACAAGACAACCAAAAGGAAGCACTTAGGAGAAGATGCTATCCCTAGGTTGACCAATCAATCTTTTCATTGGCTTGAGAAGATTGTAGAATAAGGGCCATAACCATGACACGTTAGTTTAATATGTATGTGATGCATGTTAGTTTAGCTTGTATGTGATGCATGATTAGTTTAGCTTATATGTGATGTATGCTAATATGTATATGATACATGTTTATTTCTTAATAAGTCTAAACGATATGCCTACCAAAGTTGGTACTCACTACTTCCTCGATCATTTGTTATTGGGTTTGTCAAAGCAAAGCAATGCATTTTATCTTTGAGGGGTGCGAGTGGACAATCGTGATGTCCCGCCATCAGCCTTGGTTAAGACTTAATTAAGTGTTTTCTTAATTGGTTAAGAAAGTAGAGGCATATATTAGCTTTGAACATAAGTGTTAACATTAGTTTTGTGTGATTCGAACATCGGCTTTGTCTTAGAAGTGGTCGTTGCTCGATATCCAAGAAGGCCCTGTGCCTCACCACCGAAGCCGGGTTTAGGAATAAACACTAAACTAATCTAAAACTTAACCAAAGCTATTAAAGAGTTACATCAGATGTAATTGGCAAAAGATTGCCTACCTAATTATACTACGCCTTGGGCGATTAGCCAAAGCTAACTCAAGACAATTATGATGTGGATCTTTATCCCATATAAATTTATAGCTAAATAGTAGCTATGAGAATTTAGTGGAGCCTCATTTAATTAAAGGCCTAATTAAATGATTTAGGTATGATACTTAACTTTGCATTTTAATGTTGTAGATCACCATGTCATCTAACACGACACACCCTCAACTGCGATCTGCCCTGAGAAGGACAAGCTCAATGGAGCAAACTTTCTTGATCGGTATAGGAACTTGAGGATTATCCTCAAGCAAGAACGCAAACTATATGTCCTAGAGCAGCTACCCCCTGAAATACCCGCCTCACTGCCACTGTGTTTAAAAGGATGCTTATAAGAAGCATCAAGATGACGATTAGATGTGTCATGTCTTATGCTTGCCACCATGAACTCGAGCTTGAAGCAACATGAGAACATGGATGCCTATGATATGGTTGAGCATTTGAAACAACTATATCAAGGACAAGCTAGGCATGAGCGCTTTGAAGTGTCTAAGGCTCTTTTGCATGCAAGATGCAAGAAGGAACACTGTAGAGGAACTCACGACTCAAAATGATTGGGTACGCTGAGAACCTCAAAAAGACTAGGTTTTCCATCGAGCCAAGAATTGGCAACCGATGTTATCCTCGCAATCGCTGCGAAGCATACAATCAATTCACATGAATTATAACATGAATGAAATTGATAAACCTTGCTCGAGATTCTCAAAGATGTTAAGAATCACGAACCAAATCTCAAGAAGAAAGTTAGTAATGTACTAATGGTCAAGAAGGACAAAGGTAAGCGCAAAGGCAAGGGTAAGACCAAGCCAAAGGCAAGGCCAATTCATCCACTTCAAAGGGTAAAGGTAAAGTACCTAAGGAGGGATGCTTCCATTGCGTGAGATCGACACCGGAAGCGGAATCGCAAAGTCTACCTTGAGGAAGTAAAGAACAAGAGAAGTGGGACTTCGCCTGTATACACGCTTATAGAAGTTAATCTATCTATTTCTTCATGGGTATTAGATACCGGTGCATCTCACATTTGTACTAATGTGCAGGGACGAGAAATAGTAGAATAATGGCAAAGGGTGAAGTGGACTCTGAGTAGGCAATGGCAAAAGTTCTTCGTGTTTGTAGGAACATATTCTTTGTCTTTGCCCGGGGCTTATCTTAGAACTAGAGGAGTGCTTCTATGTACGCATTAACAAAGAACATAATTTCTGTATCTTGTTTAGACAAGAAAAACTTTTCTTTTATAATAAAGGACAAATGTTGTTCCATTTATTTAAATGAAATGTTCTATTGTAATGCACCACTTATGAATGGTCTCTATGTTCTAGATTTAGATAACTCAATTTATAACGTAAATACCAAACGGTTCAAATCGAATGATTTGAACCAGACATATCTCTGGCACTGTCGCCTAGGTCACATAAATGAAAAACGCATATCCCAACTCCATAAAGATGGATTATTGGACTCATTTGATTTTGAATCATATGAGGTATGCGAGTCTTGTCTTTTAGGAAAGATGACTAAAACTCCATTTAGTGGACATGGCGAGAGAGCGACGGATTTGTTAGGACTCATACATACTGATGTATGTGGCCCTTTCAATGTCGGAGGAGGCTATAAGTACTTTATTACTTTCGCGATGATATGAGTAGATTTGGCTACTTATATTTGATGAGACATAAGTCGAATCCTTTGAAAAGTTCAAAGAATTCAAGAATGAAGTACAAAACCAACTTGGTAAGCGTATTAAGCTACTTGATCGGATCGAGGTGGTGAATACCTTAGTCAAGAGTTTCGTGATCACTGGTGAGTGTGGGATAATATCCCAACTCACTCCACTCCTGGAACACCACAATGGAATGGTGTATCCGAGAGGAGAAATCGTACTCTATTAGATATGGTACGATCGATGATGAGCGATGATCTACCTACTTCCTTTTGGGGTTTAGCTCTAGAGACAGTAGCTTTCACACTTAATCGCGTTCCATCAAAAGCCGTAGAAAAGACACCATATACGATATGGACCGGAAGAGTCCCAAAATGTCTTTTATAAAGATTTGGGGTTGTGAAGCTTACGTTAGGCGTCAAGTCCCGGATAAACTAGGACCCAAATCGGATAAGTGTTATTTTGTAGGATATCCCAAGGAAACTAAGGGATATTACTTTTACAATCCCACACTTGGCAAGGTGTTTGTTGGAAATCTTTGTCTTTCTAGAAAGAGAATTTATTTCTAGAAATACTAGTGGGAGTAAAATTCATCTTGAAGAAGTTCAAGATGATGATAACACTAAGGCTTCGATGGAAAATGAGCAGGCACCACAAAGTGTTGTGGATGAGGAATTTGTTGCCCAAAGAGTTGTGGAGCAAACACTGCTCAAGTAGACCAACCTCTTCGTAGATCTAATAGGATCCGTCGTCAACCCGAGAGATATTCTTTTCTCTTGGTGACAACGGTGAAGTATTGCTTGTCGATCTTGGCGAGCCTACATCCTATCAAGAAGCTATGATGAGCCCAGATTCCGAGAAATGGCTAGAGGCCATGAGATCCAAATGGAATCCATGTACACTAACCAAGTATGGACTTTGGTTGATCCACCAAGGGGTAAAACCCATTGGGTGTAAGTGGGTCTTTAAAGTAAAGACATGGATGGTAATAAGCATACCTATAAAGGTAGATTGGTGGCTAAAGGATTCAAACAAATTCATGGTATTGACTATGAAGAAACCTTTTCACCGATTGCGATGCTTAAATCCATTCGGATCATACTTGCTATCGAGCCTACCATGATTATGAGATCTGGCGGATGGATGTCAAAACCGCTTTCAATGGAAAGCTACTCGAGGATGTGTACATGACACAACCCGAGGGTTTTGAAGATCCAAAGCATCTGAAAGGTATGCAAACCGCAAAGGTCCATTTATGGACTAAAGCAAGCCTCTCATTTGGAATCTTGATTCGATGATGCAATCAAAGAGTTTGGTTTCATCAAGAATGAAGATGAGCCTTGTGTCTACAAGAGAAATAGTAGAACACAGTTGTATTTCTTGTCTTGTATGTAGATGACATACTTCATCGGGAAATGATATTCCCTCACTCCGATCTGTGAAGATGTGGTTAGGGAATTGTTTCTCGATGAAGGACTTAGGTGAATTTGCCTATATTCTAGGCATCAAGATCTATAGAGATAGATCTAGAAGATTACTTGGCCTAAGTCGAGTACATACATTGATAAAGTGCTAGATCGTTTTGCTATGCAAAATTCTAAGAAAGGGTTTCGCCTTTATCACATGGTGTGAGTCTTCGAAGACTCAATGTCCCTCTTCTAAGGAGGAGAGAGATCGCATGGATAAGATCCCTTATGCATCACTATAGGGTCTATCATGTACGCCATGCTTTGTACTGTTCGACGCCTCGTATGCTTTGAGCATGACGAGTAGATACGATCGATCGGTGAAAGTCATCGGATAGCACCAAAAATATTCTTAAGTACTTACGAAGAACGAAAGAATATTTCACGATATTGGAGGCAATGAGGAGCTAATCAAAGGGTTACTGATGCAAGCTTCCAAAGAGAGACAAGGATGACTATAGATCGAATCGAGTACGTGTTTTGCTCGAATGGTGGAGTCGTGAGTGGAAGAGTTCGGCAGACACGATTCCGATTCTACAATGAGTAGTATATTGCGGCATTTGATGCAAAGAAAGGAGGTCATTTGGCTCCGCAAGTTCATCGATGAACTTGGGGTAGTTCCTAGCATTGCGCAGATCCAATAGACCTCTATTGTGACAACAATGGGGCTATTGCAGAGCTAAGGAACCTCGATCACATCAAATGACCAAACACATGCGGCGCTTCCATCTCATTCGAGAGATCATCGATAGAGGAGATGTGAGGATATGCAGAGTACCGATGAAGCTAACATCGCAGATCCATTGACCAAGGCTTTGTACAGAGGAAGCATGATGGTCACACTAGGTCACTAGGTATTAGATATCATAGTGATTGGTACTAGTGCTAGTGGGAGATTGTTAGTTAAAGCCCTAGAACCAATCATGTGATGGTTGAATAGGGAACATTTTGTATCATATTCTATAAAGGCAAAGGATTGGTTATTATATTTACATCTTGCTTGTGCTAATTTAAATATAATAATGCCCTAGAAAAGTAGGTTCTTATCTACAGCACATCAATTGGCAGAATTGATTATGAGAGGCTGTAGAGAACACTTTCCTAAATGTTCCTAGTCGAGTATTAATATGCAAGGGCAATATTAATACATAAAGACTAGCATGTAGGTCAATTGATGACTTGATCTCACAAGTCATGGATATATGATATCAAGTTGACACATGGGTATATATTGAGAATATATCTGAATGACCCATGAGAAAGTTTCATGGATCGTTATATGAGTGTCATAAACTTTCTCATGTGACTATTGGTATGAATAGTCCTTAGACCAAGTCACTATGGTTCCCTACATAAGGAGTTATGTACTTTGGTATCGTCAAACGCGTCACCCGTAATGGTGGACCATAAAGCGATTCTTGGGTATGTAACAAATTATGCGGAGGGATGTGAGTGATGTAGATGGGATCTATCCCTTCCATATGGCCAGGGGAGTGATATCGGTGGGCCCCTTGATTGAGTAGAACTACTAAACGCATGGCCATGCTCGAATGAGTCAATATGAGATATTGAGCTCATTTGTTTGAGTTAGTTTACTCAGGATCAAGAAACACATAGATTGATCGAGGATGACACGGTCCTATGCCTCATTGATCAACTGATATCAAGGATAGAAGGACACGGTCATACATTATAGTAGTCATGGAAAGGTTAGTCGGATCTTGACTTATCTCAGTAACTTGGGTAGCAATGATGTATTGCTAGATGTCGCTCATTGCTTGTGTATCTAAAAGAGTTTAGGTCCACGCCAACGTTATGAGAGCCTATAGGTCACACACAAAGAGCATGATAATTAGAGGAATTAGAGTATTCTAGTTTGACTAGAATAATATGGGAATAAGCTTAAGTACAAAATGGTTTTTGGACTTTAAGCTTAATGAGAATTTTAGCTAATTGATTTAATGAGATTAATTCAATATGTTACCTTATTGATTTAATAAGATTAATTCAATATGATAACATAAGCTTAATTGAATTAATAAGATTAATTCAATATGATAACATAAGCTTAATTGAATTAATAAGATTAATTCAACATGCATGAATGCCACATAAGAATGCCACATAAGCATGCCACATAAGCATGCCACCTAAGCATCCACCTAAGCTAGTTAAGGTGGAAGGAAACAAAATGGTTTTGTCTCCTTAAGTGGCCGGCCAAACAAGGAAGCCAAATCCTTTTTGAGTGTGTCTCAATGCAATGGATTGCATTGAATGTGAAGGAGGTGGAAGGGTTTTTCCAACCCTATAAAAGGCTCCATGGAGTGGCCGGCCATAGTGAGTTTTTGGTGTTGTGGTTGTGAGAGAGCTTGGTGGAAGCTTTGGTTGTGTGGGTTTGTGAGTGGAGGCTAGCAAGAAGAGGAGTCTTCTTCTTCCTTTCTCCTTTTCCCTCTCTTCCTCTCCTTTAGGGACTTCTCTAGCAAGAAGTAAAGGAGAGCTCTTCTAGTTTTCCTTTTGTGAGACAAGAGCGTGCTCGTGTGGATACGTATAGAGGCACGGACACTTGAACGTGCTAAAGATCCAACAAACCGAAAGGAAAAGCGGGATTAACAAGGGCACGCAACAAAGGTAATCCTCTCCTATAAGATAGGTTTGGTTTAGAGAAATTTATTTTATACGAGTTTGCTTTCGCATGGATCACTTGGAAGGGATCCTATTTTCCGTTGCGCATATGCCATTTGGCATACGAGATTTCCCTACATGGACATCGTGGGTCCACTACCAACCGAGCCGAATCAGAAGAAGTTTTTTCTAGTCGTCGTAGATTACTTCTCAAAGTGGGTAGAGGCAGAACCATTGGCTAAGATAACAGAGGAGGTCATGTTGAAGTTCTTCTGAAGAAACATAGTCTGTCGATTCGGCATTCCTCGGAGGCTCATCTCAGATAATGGCCGACAATTCCAAGGTCGCAAAATTAAAGAGTGGTGCCAACAATTGGAGATTCAGCAAACCTTCACTTCGGTTGCCTACCCCCAAAGCAATGGACAAGCTGAAGTCACCAACCGAGAGTTGATTCGGGGGCTTAAAATTAAGCTTGACCACACTGGGGGAAGTTGGGTTGAGGAGTTGCTGAGTATTTTATGGGCGTACCGAACAACCCCTAAAGATAGTATAGGTATCACTCCCTTTCACTTAGTTTACGGCTCTGAAGCTCTTGTCCCGGTGGAAATTAGCATGGGCTCACCGATGGTTTCTGCTTACACTCTGGGTGCTAGCGACAATAATTAAAAAAGATTGGCAGAATTGGATTTAGTGATCGAGACACGAGAGAATGCCGCCCTCTAAATGGAAACCTTCCGACGAAAGATAGCTCAGGCTTATAATAAGAAAGTTGTACCTCGCTCCTTTCAGCCAGGTGATTTTGTATGGAAAAAGATCCAGCCAGCAGGGGAGGTTCGCAAGTTGTCACCCCGATGGAAGGGCCCTTACAAGATCATTAAGAAGCTCAGCTCGGGAGCTTATTATTTGCAAGATAGTGAGGGGAAAGAGCTCGCTCGGCCATGAAATGTTTTTCATCTACGACCCTATCGTGTGTAATGGCCGATGGCTAGAGGATATGTAATAGTACTTATTTCTTGAATAATAAAAAGTTGCTCTCATTGTTGTAGCAAAGTCGCTTGTCATGGCGCATTCTCAAATTCGCCTATCACGACGCATATTAACAAGTTGTCTATCATGGCGCATTCTCTAAAGTCGTCTATCACGGCGCATTCTTAAAGTCGCCTATCACGGCGCATTCTCAAAGTCATCTATCACGGTACATATCTCAAAGTCGTCTATCACGACGCATTCTCAAATTCGCCTATCACGATGCATATTAACAAGTTGCCTATCATGGCGCACTCAAAGTTGCCTATCACGATGCATATTAACAAGTTGCCTATCATGGCACACTCAAAGTCACCTATCACGGCGCATATCTCAAAGTCGTCTATCATAACACATATCTCGGCGAACTCCTTGGAGGATAGGAAAGCCTTCTTTCAGCTTTCCCACCAGCCTTCTTCTCCCTCCTGGTATGAAGATAGCTCGACTCTGGCGGTCTTCTCTCGAGCCGCTAGCTCCTCGCATCGGGCCGCTTTGGAGGCCGCTTGGGCTATTCGCGTTTGTTCAGCCTCAAGCAGCTTTGCTCACAGCTCCTCCGCTTCCGCAGCTTGCACTCGAAGTTCTTCTACTTTGGCTGCTTGAAGTCGTAGGCACTCGATCTCTTGGGCCTGACTCTGTAAATCAGCTTCGTAGCGAAGGGACTTAGACCGGTAGATGGCTGCTTTGGACGGAGCCATCTCGAGTTCCTTCTCTTTTTCTTGGAGCTGAGTCAAGACAGCCACCTCTTGGGCCCACATCCCCTAGAATGTGGTGTTCATTTGGGGAAGACGAGTCATCAATTATAGGTGGTTGGCCCAAAACTGCAAAACAAAAAAGTTGGTTAACTACAGTAGTAAAAAAAAAGAAATTTTTTACTTACTTGCGTCAAGTGGCCATTCATGGCATCACAAAGTGCAAGCACAATTTTATCCCTTGCAGACGATCCTACCGCATCGTGGATTTCCTTAAGGAATCCTTTCGGAGGAGGTCGTTCCCTCCTCGACAAAGAATGCCCCAATGTCATCCCAAGGAGTGAAGGGCTTGGACTGTTCTGGTAGGAGGAGGGTTGCTCGGAAGGCGACGTCTGAGCCTCTGGGTATGGCTCGACGGGAGCAAGAGTCGGACTACCAAATGGTCCAGCATGGCTCAGCCCAGCCGAGCTGTGGGTAGTTTGGCTAGGAGACCTGCAAGGACTTCCTTCGAGTGAAGATATAACCACTTGGCTCTCTTCTGGCGTTGGAGTCGCTCCCCGGAACTAATCATCTCGACCACCATAGATGGTCAAGGTGGTGGGACTTGGTCTGAACTCGCCTCTTCTGGTGTCTCGACAGGAGACTCGAGTGGGGCGATCATCTGAGCTCGCTTCCATTTCATCTGCTTATTAATGGAAACTCTCAACATGACTTTGGCTATGAAAAAACATAAGACAAATTAAATGTTAGTAATGAAAAAAGAGAAAAGTAAGGGTTTTTACCTAAAGACCCACTTAATTCGGCCTCTATCGGACTTAGATCGAAATGGTAAAGTAGCCCCCCCCCCTCTAGCAAGATGTTGACGTCGAACCTCAAGCCGGAGAGGACTTCAGCTATCTCTCAGCAAGTTGTTGACTTCTTGAAACTCCGCAAGGAGGGAGTAGGCAACAGTTCGAGCTACCAGGCACTCGGCCAGGAGAAGGGTGAGGCTGGTCTTACGAACAAGTATCAGGTTTTCCAATACTTGTGTGAAGTGATAAGGTTGGATAGGAATTTGGTCTCTCGGCACACAGTGAAAAAGAAAACTCTGACTTCTTTCCGTTTCAGGACGAAGCAGTAGTGGAATGATTCCGCAATTAAAGGTAGGTGATAAAATAGAAAGATGATGATAAAGTTGTTGATAAGGCTAAAAGAATTTGGAGCCATCTGCTGTAAAGGGATACAAAAATAAGCAGATAGCTTGGCGTAAAATGGAAGGAGAGGAAAATGAAGGCCAGCCACCCGTTGGTCATGAAAGAAGGTTGTAAAGCCCTCAAGAAGTTCGTGGGGGCGTTGGTGGGGCACCCTTAGCCTATGGGTAAGAGGGATATGGAAGGCAAACCTAAGTTCACGGCGGTCCTCAGGGGTGAAGGCACTATGGGTTCTAAGGAACCAGAGGGTAGAGGTGTCTGCCATAGGAAAAGGAAGGAGAAAGGGACTTACAAAAAGGCAGACGTGCCGGAGGAGACGGTGGAGAGAAATCGCCGAGGAAAACAAGGGATAGATCGTCGGAGAAGTTGGTTGCGCTAGGAAGATCGCGACAAAGAAGTAACGGGCTCTAGGTTTTGAACTCTGCTTATAAAGAAGGGACAAAACAGACATGTGTCATTTCTCAACCATCCGATCTAGGGCCTTAAGAGACACATGGCAATGTTTGGTAAGGCCTCGAGAAATGAGGCGATCATGCCAAATATGCACATTTATGATCTGTCATTAAAGGGAGATATTGTACGTTCCCGAGGATATGCTTTAAGCACACTCTTCCATACTTATATTACCTGGTCGAGAAAGCGCGGGCATCGAATCCAAAAATTGGTAAGGCTAGTTCAGTTAGTCATGCTACACATGTCCTTCGACTAGACTTGGGGGATGTCTATGATACCGGTTAGAACTGACCTAGGATTGGGTGTATTATATTTATAACTATATCTTGGCTCAACCATATGGCATTCCGAAAGAACTATATCTCGGCTCAACCATATGCCATTCCGGAAGCACTATATTTCGGCTCAACCATATGGCATTCCGGAAGCATCATATCTCAGCAATATTGCACTGGCGACGTATTACCTTCCAGAAGTGTTATATCTCGACAGGCGTTATAGCAGGCTTCAGTATTATACCTCGGTAGGCGTATATCTTGGCCAGCTTATATTATATCTTAGCTAGTTTGTATCCCAGCTAGTTTATATCTCAGCAAGTCAAGTGATGTGGCAGTCATTAAAGTCAAAATGTCTAACGATGCATCATTTGTCGAAGGCCCCATACGATAAGAAAATATACTGTCATACCTACCTCAAGGGGGCATGTCCACCGCATTAATGGAGTCTTGTCTCCCATCAACCACGCGAGTGACATTAATTACGCTCCATGTGCTTGTAGCATTTATGAAGGTAACGCCCTCTATTCCTTCTAAAAACTATAGGTCATCTCCTTAAAGAGTCATGCCACCCATACCTTTCATACCGCTCCACAGGGATGGATCCGCTTATATAAAGGTAACTTAAGGAGATCAAGGGGATTCCAAGGTTTTTTCTCCAATCCTATGCTCTTCACATTCATTGCTTCTCTTCTCCTTACCAATCCCTAACTTGAGCGTCAGAGGGGTTTAGCTGAGATATCTCTCGGCACCCTCTTAACTGTGTTTCCTTCGCAGGTTCCCTTTTCTCGGTCGTCCATGATCCTTCATTCGGCACCGGCCGAGACAACTCAACAAACCCATCCGAGTCAACGAACCCTCCACTTCAGTAAGTCCAATCGCGTCAACGAATAATCCGAGTCATCAGTCTTCAAGCCGCCCTTGCTATTGAAAATCTCCGCTTTTGTCTCAGCCGAAACAATATTAATGGTATTATTTTAAATAAATAAGAATACCATTAAATTCATTTTTTTTCTCATTAACTCCTTCTGAGTCGACATCTTTTTCCATCAACAACACATCATCCCCACCATGGTTTACAGAATCGCGATCCTGGATCGTAGGATCGTACGATCCTACGATCCAAAATCTCAAAACGCTCCTGAATCATATAGGATCATTTTTTGCTGTGGGATCATATTAGGATCGTTGGGATCGTTCATAATCGGTGGGATCGTATCGATTCTACATTTCAACCGATCCTGTCAAATTGAAATATTTTTTTAACCTTTTTCTCTTCCGCAGCCTTTGCATCCTCCGTTGCATTCTCCAAAGAAAACAAAGTGGCAAGGGAGGCAATCACAGTCGAGGCACTCATTACCTCGGCTGTGGTAACGGGGGATGATGACAAGGAGATGGAGAAGGGGAGGGACTAAGGGAATTCAACAGCGAGAGTTTGTGTTGTCTCTATCGTACCTCCTTGAGGAAATGATTGCGTACTCCAATAGCACTTGAAATAGAGGTTCATCATTGCGAGGCTCCCAAAGAAGTTGTAGTTGTTGTCGCAGAGACAGTGGCACTATTGCAAATGTTGCTCCTCCACCATCATTCGAGGAGTCTGAGCTATCCCCTTTCGAATCGTTCGATCTACACATCCAAAGACAAATTGATATTAAAAAATAAATCGACCACAACACCTTATCCCCTCCTCAAAAATAAAATAAATATTCATCTCAGTCGACTAAGGTATTGGACAGTCGACTGATCGAGTGTTTGACACTCGGGAGCCGAGTTGATTATGACCAGTCGACTGGTCGTGTAGTCGACTTAGGCTCGACTGCTTGAGTTGTGCTCTGATAGTCGACTGCCCTGTATAGGTAGTTGACTGGACTATGTCAATCAACTGCTTGGTAGGGTAGTCAACTGGCCGAAGTGGCCAAGGCATAGAACCCTCGGTAGTTGACTTGTCAGTTGACTAAGGGTTAGTAGTCGATTGGTCTTGAACGATCACGAGCACAAAAGCTTTGGTAGTTAACTGGGCAGTCAACTACTAGGCAACAATCAACTACTAGTAAGGGCAGTCGACTACCAAGGTATCTGTTGGCTAGAATGTCAACATAGATTAAGTCTATTATAAGACAATGACACTGTAGGCAGTTGACTACCAGGCGGAAATCCAGATCGTGTGGAGGCATAAAAGAAGCTCGACAGGGAGGATTTCAACAGTGGTTCTAGGGGCGATTTGAGGCAAAGTGATGTTGTATTTCAGAGTCTTCAAAGTCATCCCAAAGAAACCAACAAGCAAGCATTTGAAAGCCCTAACTTGTAAAGTGTGTTCAGTTATTTTTCATTTTCTTTTGTAATTGTTGTATTTACTTCTTATTATTATAAGAGACTTATAAGAGGTTTCTCCACCTCTGGTGTGTCACTGAGAAGGAGAAGTTTGATAGTGGTGGTGTGCTTCACTAGAACTCGCCCATGGAGTAGGAACCCTAGGTTCCAACCATGTTATATTGATGTGTTTGTATACTTGTCTTGTGTTTTCGTTTGTGCATTTTATTTGTATATTTCCCTGTGCACTAACTTATTGTAGACGATCATGTAATCGAGCGATCAAATCAAGCGTAAAATCAAGAACCGCTATTCACCCCCCCCCCTCTAGCGGGCATATTGATCCTTACACTTTAGTCCTTTTTCTCTTAAAAGAGATAACTTTATAAGGGTAGCTGGTAAGACCTGTGCTAGTAGAACTTGATGGTTCCTAAAATCGAGGCTTAGAAGAACTCGTTGGAGAGGTGAGGCTCACTAGAAAGTCTTGAGAGAAAAATAAATAAATAATGGTATCAAAGCCTATCGACCTAAGAAATATGGATGGTTGATAGATTAAATTACCTAGATTTAGCAACATCTCTTGTTCGGAAGATACAAACCCAAGATCTAAGAAATCATAATGGCTACCACAGATTCTGAAAATCCATAACTAAATTTGATAACATATCTAATCATAGGAATTTTCCTGTCTGCTGAAACCAACCTTCAAGAGTTACACCATATTACCGAGAATATAATCAAAATAATAAGCCAACAATAAAACCAACTTAGTAACATTAAACAAAACATAGAATACTTATATAATTCACAAGAGAACCTTAACAGAAGAGTAAGCCAAGTAAATTTTATAAATTTACCCAAAAGAAGTGATATCCAAAATTTAACAAGAGTGATAAATGAAAACCAACCAAGAAACTTTGAGATCCAAAACAAAGACCTCCTATCTGGGATAGAGAACTTCTTGAAAACCATAGAGTGTCAATTCAGGGAATTACAAAAACAATTAGAGGAATTATTACTTAAATGAATAGATTGACATTTGAAAATACATATTACGAAGACGCTTTAGAATATTCACAAAAATTCACCAAGACACAAGAAGATGACTACGTTAAGGTAGAACTCCCAGGAAGAGCAGACCAGATCCAAGTTCAACAAAACAACACTATAATAGCCTTATTAATATCACTACACCACATAATAACTATTCTAGAGATAAAAATCCTCAATATAGAAAGAAATACTACCGAAGTCAGTAATATCAAACATTGGAATCAAACAATAGAAACTTTAAGTAAAGACTTGGGAAAATTATCTACAGGAGGAACCATAAAAAGGAGACCCACTACATATTCGTTCGTAACATACCACGAGAAAAATGAGTAGGACCACAACAGACTTATTTCCGGGACCTTCCAAAACAATTAGCGGGAGACAATCTATTTCTAGCATTCCGTCTAGCATGGCATGACTAGATAACTTAGACAGTCATAATACAAGTCAACACAAAATCGAAGAAATCATAGATATAGACAAAACTATGGAAATATGGTTTTAGCAGACAGACTACTTCCTATGATTAGATTTGTTATCGAATCTAGTTGTGGATTTTCAAAATGTACTTGGTGAGATATGTGCTTAGATATGTGATAGCAGTTGTGATTTCTTAGATCTTGGGTTTGCATCTTCCGAATTGGAGATGTTGCTAAATCTAGGTAATTTAATCTGTCAATCATCCATATTTCCTAGGTCAATAGACTCTGATACCATTATTTATTTATTTTTTTTTTAAGTCAACAACACTTTGATTCATCACTTATGGTTGTAAAATGACAAAGAGTAGAATTCCAAATGTTCATAGCTCTTGATACAACCTCTTTAACAAGACACTACAACCAAACTAAAAACTTAAGGGGGCATTTGGTAGAAAGAAAATTTTTCATTTTCTGTTTTTATTTTCTGAGAAAACGCGTTTGGTTGGCGTTTTCCATCTCCGTTTTTTAGAAAATAAAGGAACATTTTTTGGAAAACTGAAAAACTCTAAAAAAAAATCGTTTTCTGTTTTCATTTTTGTTTTCCAAAAAATAAAAAAATATTTTTTGAAAAATTAGAAAACACTAAAAAATCGTTTTCTGTTTTCTAGAAAAAGAAAACAGAAAATAGAAAATGAAACTGCCAAACACTACCTAATATTCTAGGAAATCAGTCATAAAGGGTACCAAGAATGTCATCTTCTCTGAAGAGGTGTTACTCTTTATCACCAAGCTTTACTTAAGTTCCACCGTATTCTGGCAGTAGAACAATATCTCCTTCCTTCATGGTGACTTGTTACCGTGGACAAAGTCGAATGCTATGGCAGTGTAAATTACAATAAATAAGCAAGAGTCAATTTTTATTGGATGGAAATATCAATTGAGGTGTCTATTTTTTCTGTGATCATGTGATACGATTGAAGATCGATCATAATTTATTTTCTTTTATATCGTTATGGGATCGATATTGAAAGACGTTTAAGGTGAACGTTGTAACATCCCAAATTTTAGTTACTATATTTTTATTTAAAGAAATATATATATATATATATATATATATATATATGATTTAAGAAGAGAGTAGTTATAATATCATAGAAAAGTTAGATCACACGTTATACTAGAATTCATAGATACGAAATGAAGAAATAGAAATTCATATATATATATATATATATATATATAAATAATAATAATAAATAGTTCGTAGTCGAGGCTTGAACTATGAACCGTTGATTTGGGGGAATAGACTTCCCACCACTAAGTCATAAGATTACCAATGAATAGGATATAACAGAATATATCTATTGGTAGAAAAAAAAAGAAATTGATTAATATAGCTGATCATTTAAAGATATAATTAGATTAAGAAAAATCCTAATTTATATATATATTTCCATCTTTCATTCCTAAACCGAAAACGCCGAGCTCCCCCCCTCCTCTCTCCCTCTTATTTTTTCAGCCGCCGAACTCCTCTCTCCCTCACGCCGCCCATAACCTACTCTCCCCCTTCCGTTTTTTTCCCAGCCACCGAAGAAAGGAGGATTTCTCTCATCCCTCTCTCTCTCTCTATCTTCAAATTCCAGTCGTCGTCCCTCTTCCCCTTCTGTTTTTCAGCCGTCGAAGCGAGGAAGGAGATTGTCTTCTCTTTGGATAATTCAAAAGGGGATTTTTCAAGAGGGATCTCCTCAAGGATTGGATAGAGGATCTGTTGGGTTTCCTGCACCGCGGCGTGTGTGTGTTCGATCATGTTTCGTAAATATGAGCACAGCGGAAGCAATTAAAATAATAAATCTATATTTATTACAACACACACAATACACGCATGCATATTACAACAAGTGTAGACATAACCGTAAATTAAAATTTGCAATAAAAAAAATTATCTACGTTATACCTTTCGTATGACGTGTAGCGGGAACGAGATCAACCGGAACGATCCTCATAAGAATCATCTCTATCCGTATCCACGCCGAGCTCCTCGGGATGACTTCGCTAAGTCACGAGCTTCGTCTTCGTACGGGTTACTAGCCTCGTGTTGAAGACGACGTGATCGAGAGATGATCACGATCCGAATCCAAATTCGGATCCTAAAACGAGTTCTCAAAACTCGCTTCTCCGGAGAGGTATTCGTCAACCGTTTGACGAATCCTTCGTCCCCCACCTCAGAGGATTACCGGAGATCAAATCTCCGGTAAGTTAGCCGCTGTCGGAGCACTAACCGTCGTCCAAACGACGCTCCGACAACAAAGAAGCAAGCTGTCCAGAAAAACTGGACAGCTTTTGGTGGAGGAATAGAGGCCGGCCAAAGGAGATGTGGAGCTCACCTTATCACCGAACCCACAAGAGATCACCGGAGGGTCGCCGGAGTGTTCACCGGCTGAAGCTTGGTCGCCGGCAATGACTTGGACGGCGGCACACCTAGGGTTGGCGCCGACTAGGAGAGAAGATGGAGGGGGCGGCACAATTAGGTTGGGCGGCAACTCTAATTAGGGTGCTTGGATTAGGGTTTAAGCCCTATTTTATAGAGAACTAATTCTCTTAATGGTTAATGGATCATATCCATAAAGCCCGTTAACCCGCTCCATTAAGATAAGTTAAAATAAACCAAACCATGATGGTTTATTTTAAGTTAAAACGAACCAAACCAACCTTTGGTTCATTCGTTTAATATAAACCAAACCCTTTGGTTTATTCTCATCCATTGGATTAGAACCAAACCATTTTGGTCCATCCATTATGTCTTCATAAGACACGGCCCATCCACGCTTCCATTGCGACTGAAACAATTTCATGCTCGCTTTATGTTTGGCCCAACCAAACATAGTTTCTCTCGGTCTGAGAATCCCATTCTCAAGCTCGTTTTAAATCCTTTGGATTACACTCGTTGTGCGTGTGACCAAATAGGTTCTCGGTTTATGTTGGCCGTCTATAATTAACCATTAATTATAGAACGATCATGAGTGGCACCTAGTAGTACATCATGATCCCCAATTAACCGAAAAGATCAACGGTTGATCCAGAACTATTTCTGAAACCCTTCAGTAGCTCGAATTAATCGTGCCCCATTCCCTTCACTCATCTTATACCCACTTGGTTCAGGAAATGGTCTATTGTGTCAGTCCCCACTAGGCTAACTACGTCACACCTAGCCCAAGTATCATTTCCTCGTCCTACGGATTCTAGTTACTCCACATGTATCGAAGAGTACCTTACTCTAAACATGTAATGCTTTGGCCAAAGACTTTAGTAACAATCCGACGAGAGGCCATGGGTATACATCTCCTCGCAAGGAGTGGTGAATCCTTTATAGGCTATTCAAACACCTTCGATCACTTCGACTTATACCCAATCATCCCGGGTCCACATCTCCTTAGAGATGTTTGCTTAAGATGTCAAAGCATAAGTCTCCATGATAAAGATGACTTGAATACTGCAAGTCAAAGGAACATCGCACTTAAGCCACAGTAAGAACTTCATTGACATATCTATATATGCAGAGAACCATATGAAGTCTTACGGCTGGTCACTCCAATGAACTAGTTACCATAACTAGCATCCACGATTAACTCCGGACATCACAATGTCTCGCCGGTGAGAATCGGTGCTTGGATACACCAAGGAGTATACCTCGTGCTAGTCTCGATGAATTGATGGTGTCCAAATCCATCAATTCATCGACTAGGGATAATTCGATACATCACAATTACACATGTAGAGATACTCACTAGTTGTGATCCAATCACAAATTCTCTCATCTTTGTGAATCGTATCGTGGACATCCGATAGAAATGAGTTTAAGATCCAATCAAATACATGAAACATGTATACTCAAATAGTGAATCTTCATTTATCATATAAATGGTTCATACATAAGGCGATTGCCTTAGGACATCTCTCATATATTACTAACAGGATCACGCTAAAGCCAAGGAACTCGTAGGAGATCTTCTTTTTACGAAATCTAATGGTATAAATTGGTAAAAAAATATAGGATGTAAGTATCCCTTCACCTGCAGTATAAGTGCTTACGATGTAATGTTGTATGCTTGATTTTGAACGAAAAAATCTAGAACTATATATAGAAGGTTCGGCTAATAAGATTAGAGGAATTATTCTTGTTGAAATTCTTCCACGTTATGCATGTTAGATAATAATTTCTATTTATGTTAGCTTAATTTTCCTTATGTCACTATCTTATGCCATGTTAAATTGTACTCATGCCGATTTATGCTATACTATATGCTTATGTTTTCACCCATGTTAGGCATGACTCACGTATATGAAATGTCTAAGAAATGTTTCCCTAAGAGTGGGGACAAGAACACTCTTTAGGACAAAGAACGTGTATGTTATTTTACTTTATGCATGGCTTGTACCGGACCCTAACAAGGTCCTTTACCACACGTGATTTTTAGAATTTGAGCATGATGGAAACAAAGTTGTATATGCGACAAATAAATGTTACGCTAAAAAAATGCACTTCGAGAATTGATCTGAAGTGAATTAATTTACGGTAAAATATATATATAATGCTGGTGAGAAACTAAATAATAAATTAAAGAAAAATAATTTCTAAGATTTGTATATATTTCTTAAATTTTTTGCATATTTTATTGTAAAGGATGTGTCAGTTTGGTAGGCTTGCATGAATCTTCTTGTGCTTGTAACAAGGTTTTGATTTGATGATTTCTATTTATGTTAGCTTAATTTTCCTTATGTCACTACCTTATGTCATGTTAAATTGTACTCATGTCGATTTATGTTATACTACATGCTTATGTTTTCACCCTTGTTAGGCATGACTCACGTATATGAAATGTCTAAGAAATATTTCCCTAAGAGTGGGGACAAGAACACTCTTTAGGACAAAGAACATGTATGTTATTTTACTTTATGCATGACTTGTACCGGACCCTAACAAGATCCACGGGATGGGCTCCAAGTTGCCCCTAGGTCGACGGACATAGTACGGACCTAATAACCTAGTAGGTTCAGGATTAGCTACCTCGGATCTATTTAGGATGCGTGCGAATGATGTATGTGGTACAATGTCGGGCCCAATATGTTGAGATTATGTTTAAGTATATAAACTATATGTTTTCAAAGAGCATCCTGCATATACCATTTTATGTTCATCGAATTATCATGTTTAGAGACAATGTACTGTTGCGATGAAAATGCTAAGTTTATGTTCTTTTCCTAAATTGATCATGTCTCTACTTTAAATAAATGTTGTGCTCATATGTTGTTTAAACGAACATGTCATTACTTTATGTTTAATTCATGATGCATATTTTTGTGAGTAGGAAAGGACCTTACTAAGTCAATGTGCTTACAGTTTACTTTCCTTATACTGTAGAAAAAGGGCAAGGAATGGATAAATTAAAGGGAGCAGCATGAGGGGAAAAGATGTGTGTGGCAGTGGCATGGTGGATGAGATCATTTTTCATATATGAACTTATGTATGATTTTCAGTTTATGTGTAAACTATTAGGAGACGTTAATGCTTTCTATGGTTGTTACTCATGTTTATTTTTATGAACCTTGAAATGGTTAATACATGTTTAGTTAAATAAATTGCTAAGACCTTTTGCCATGATTAAATTGTTAGGTTGATTGGGTTAATGTAATTAGAGTTAAAAGTTGTAAAGTAGTTTTTAAATGCTTCCGTTGTTATATGCATGAATGTATGATCGCGTAGCGCCGCCGCCCGTCTATAGGATGTGTGTTAGGAGGACGAAAAGGGCGGGTGTTACAGGTGGTATCAGAGCCCAGTTCTGCCTTTCCACTACACACACATCAAGCTCCAAATCCTGCCGCTCCAAGTAAGAAATTCTATATCTACTCTATTTCTTTCATGTAAGATAAGAAATTCTTTTAGCTTAAATATGCATGAATATATGTATGATAATCTTATGCTAGCCTTATTATAATATATGAAGATAAGCATGGTTGGAAGACGTAGTAATATATGGAAGACGTGGTAATAGAGTCGATGAGACAGTAATATATGGAAGACGTAGTAATAGAGTCTATGAGACAGTATTTTGCTCTCCATAGGGAGCTCTAGTACTGTTGGTAAAGAAGAAAGATGGGTCTATGCGAATGTGCATAGACTACCGAGCGCTAAATAATGTGACGATCAAGAACAGGTACCCTTTACCACGGATTGACGACATTCGACCGATTAAAGGGTGCCACCGCGTCTTCTCTAAGATTGACCTAAGGTCCGCTATCATCAAGTGAAAGTGAAACCGGATGATATAAGATGACTTTAGAACAAGATACAGACATTATGAGTTCGTAGTCATGTCTTTCGGAGTGACGAATGCTCCTGCTATGTTCATGGACCTGATGAATCGGTTATTCTCGGCGTTTCTTGACAAGTTCGTGATCATCTTCATTGACGATATCCTCATCTATTCAAGAAATCAAAAAGAGCATGTCGAACACCTGAAGATGGTATTACAGATTCTTCGAGAAAAGCAACTATATGTCAAGTTCTCCAAATGTGAATTCTGGCTCGATCAAGTATCTTTTCTGGGTCATATTATATCCAAAGACAGAGTTATGGTAGACCCAAGAAAGATTGAAGCTGTGAGTAACTGGAGCAGGCCAAAGAATGCTAGCGAAGTGAGGAGTTTTCTCGGATTAGCGGGCTATTATCGGAAATTCGTAGAAGACTTCGCTAGAATAGCAGTACCTATGACAGTTCTCACCCGGAAGAACAAGAAGTATGTATGGACGGAGGAATGTGAGAAGAGTTTTTTGGAGCTGAAAAGGAGACTTACAAGTGCTCCAATCCTTACTCTCCCAGAGAACGACAAGAGCTTCGACATGTACAACGATGCCTCTGGATTGGGACTCGGAGTTGTACTTATGCAGAGGGGTAAAGTTATTGCCTATGTCTCTAGGCAACTCAAGGAACATGAAAAGAACTATCCCACTCACGATTTAGAGCTAGCAGCTGTGGTCTTCGCTCTATCTGTATGGAGGCACTATCTGTATGAAGCACAGTGCAAGATTTATACGGATCACCGGAGTCTACGATATTTTTTCACTCAGAAGGACCTCAATATGAGACAACGCAGATGGCTGGAGCTCGTGAAGGACTATGATTGCGAGATATTTTACCATCCTGGCAAGACAAACAAAGTGTCCGATGCACTCAGCAGGAAGTCCAGTGCCACCCTGATGTCCTTATCGGTATTGTCTCGACCGCTGGAGAAGGAAAGTATGCGCTATGGAATCGAGGTTATTTCCGGGCAGCTTTCGACCATGGCAATAATACCAGCACTATTCGATGACATATTAGCAAAACAAAGTGATGATCCAAGTCTCCAGAGGATCAAGCAAGAGATCCTAGAAGGAAAAGGCGAGGGTTTTCGTATCGCCAATAGCGGAGTATTATACCTTAGGGATCGGTTATGTATCCCTAACGATCCGGAACTACACAAAAAGATATTAGAGGAGGCTCACTGAACCCCCTATTCTATGCATTCGGGATCCACCAAAATGTATCAAGACCTGAAGGAGAAGTTCTAGTGGTCCGGTATAAAGAGGGACGTAGCTCAGCACATCAAGATTACCGACTGCGCACAGTAGTTAAAGCAGAACACCAGAGGCCTGGAGGAGTTCTGCAACCGATCCAAATTCCGGAGTGGAAATGGGAAGACATCTCTATGGATTTCATTTTAGGTCTTCCCAGGACTACGAACGGATATGACGCTATATGGGTTATCATTGACAGATTGACAAAGTCAGCTCATTTCCTAGCGATCAAGATGACATATTAGATTGAGCAACTGGCTCAATTATATGCTAAGGAAATCATCAGACTGCATGGTATTCCCAAGACCATCATTTCAGATAGGGATGGTCGCTTCACATCACAGTTTTGGGGGTGCGTTCATAAGGCACTTGGCACGAAGCTGCGTTTCAGTACCGCCTTTCATCCTCAGACAGATGGGCAAACATAAAGGGTGAACCAAGTACTGGAAGACATGTTACGAGCTTGTGCCTTGGATTTCAAAGGGAGTTGGTGCCGCTACTTATGTTTAGCGGAATTCGCTTACAATAATAGCTACCAAGCTACCATCGGAATGACACCTTATGAAGCATTATATGGGAGGAGATGTAGGTCTCCGATCTGTTGGTACGAAGGTGGTGAGAAGAAAGAGATGGGACTTCAGACGGATTTCATCGACGACACTGCCCGAGCGATACAGAATATCTACCAAAGAATAGAGACTGCTTAGAGCCGACAGAAGAACTATGCGGATCAACAACGTAGACCTTTGGAATTCAATGTCGGAGATTTGGTATTTCTCCGGGTAACTCCTATGAAAGGAATAATGAGATTCGGGAAGAAAGGAAAGCTAAGTCCGCGATACATAGGACTGTATAAGATCATGAAAAGAGTTGGCAAGGTAGCTTACGAGCTAGGACTACCTCAGGAGATGTCTGCTATTCACAACGTGTTCCATGTCTCGATGCTTAAGAAGTGCATTTCCAGTACCGACCAAGTGGTCGAGCCACAGACAGTGCAAATTCAAGAGGACCTGAGCTATAAAAGTCGACCTATCCGGATACTAGACCGAGAAGTCAAAAGACTAAGGAATAAAGAAGTACCCTTAGTGAAGGTCCTATGGCAAAGTCAACGATACGAAGAAGCCACCTGGGAACGTGAAGATGACATGAAGAAAAAGTACCCCGAGTTATTCTAAGTTTCGAGGACGAAACTTTTATAAGGTATAAGGGATTGTAACATCCCAAATTTTAGTTACTATATTTTTATTTAAAGGAAATATATATATATATATATATATATATATATATATATATATATGATTTCAGAAGAGAGTAGTTATAATATCATAGAAAAGTTAGATCACACGTTGTACTAGAATTCATAGATACGAAATGAAGAAATAGAAATTCATATATATATATATATATATAAAAGAATAAAAAATAATAATAATCCATGAACCGTTGATTTGGGGGAATAGGCTTCCCACTACTAAGTCATAAGCTTACCAATGAATAGGATATAACAAAATATATCTATTGGTAGAAAAAAAGAAAGAAATTGATTAATCTAGCTGATCATTTAAAGGGATAATTAGATTAAAAAAATCCTTATTTATATATATATTTCCATCTTTCTTATCCTAAACTGAAAACGCTGAACTTCCCCCCCCCCCTCCTCCTCTCTCCCTCTTATTTTTTCAGCCGCCGAACTCCTTCTCTCCCTCACGCCACCCATAACCTACTCTCCCCCTTCCGTTTTTTTCCCGGCAATTTACCAAACACAGCTGCTAAAGTTTTGAAATGCCCAAAATGCACACTATACTTTCAGAATTACCAAATCGCGCGCATAATTCCCAAAATACCCCTCCCGCAAAACAGCGTTTTTATTGCAGAGATCCCGCATGCATCCGAGCCACATTTCCAAATCCCGAGCCATCAAAACGTCCCGTCCAAACAAGTCACCACATTAGCATCTTCATGTCTTCAGCTTCCGGGAAATCTTCGAGCGCACAAAAACTTGGAAAAGCTTAGACTCCATTTTTCCTCCAACTTCATTCCGTTAGCTTTCGAGTTCTTGGAATTTCGTCGAGATGCATCGAGGTAATATGGTGTCGTCCTCTCATTTAACTAGAGTTTTACCCATTTCTTACTCGATTTTAGGGTTTCCATTGAAAGGCGTACATCTCATTGGTTTTTTTTCTACCATTCTGTGTTGCAGAATGAGTCAAGCATCCGATTCAACCTCTCCTTCACCGGCCAAGGTATGTGTCGCATTCCTTTCTTTAGTCCAATATGAAGTATGCCATATGTTTAAAATGATTTTTTCGTTATGGTTTTGGAATGGTTTCAAACATTAAAATACAAATGGACGATCTCTTCAATCTGTATATGAATTAGATAAATAGAGCCCTAAAGTTTTTTTAATAACACTATTGCAAAGAATTGCCGAATCTGAAATTTGTTTTTTACAATGAAAAAATGAAGGAATAAATTTTGTATTTTCAAATTGATAGGGAAATAATGAGTGTGCGAAGAAACTGCAATGGACCATCATTTTAGGCCACTTTATTGAATTTTTTGGAGGTCCAAGTGCTAAAGGAAAGCAACGTCCGTCAGTTTGTTTACATGAAAGGCACAGAGAGATCATTAAACAAACCCCATTTGCTGTTTTTTTTTTAATATACAAGACATTCCACAAATCTGTGGCATATTGGTCAATATATTTCAAAGTTAGGATTCGACAAGTCAAAGCTTTAAGTTTTCAACTGTGCCAGTTGCTTTCACCAGAAGAGATGTGTCCCTTTTGCTCGGTATTGCAGATAGAGGGGCTTATGTCCCTATGAATTCAACTAATGCATCAGGTGCTCTTTTCAATTCTCAATTCTCCAAAAAAGAACCAACTAGATCGAGGTTAGAGTTTTTGCTTAAAACCTTCTCTACTAGAGTAGAAGTAGATGAAGATGTTTTGGTATTTTGTAAGTTGTATGTATTGTATATATTTGCTTGTGTGTTGTTTTGTACTACTACATATAAGGTCACCATAGGTCTTGTAGATATTGTAGATGATTTTGACAACATAGGTAGTTTCAATTAGGTCGAAGTCATCCATCAATTTATGGCTCCACAATTGCCTACTATTGGAGATATATGTTCATATACTAATACAGTTGCCCAGAAGAGGCGACTTCCTTACCTAAAGGGATTTGCCGGCCTTTTGGCTGTAAGTTCTTTCTTACTAAATAATTTTTTCTTTTATGTTTACGTAAGTATGTAACACTTTCGATATGAGCAGGCTTGGTTTCTGGAACATGTCCCAATCCAGAGACCGTATAATACCGAAGGTCCACGAATAAATAAGTGGAGGGCAACTCCTTCACATATTAGCAAGGTCAAGAATTTATTAGAGCAAGTCTCCCCTGAACAGGTAAATAGAAGACCACAACTTAGCTTTTTTTCATTTTCGTTATCTAAATAATTGTTGATTTTTTGATAGGTCATTGTTGATCTAGTATGTACCCGTAGTGAAAATATATTGCTTGATAAGGTTGACTATTATATTGAAAATACTCCTCGTCCAATAGAGACATCATCATCACAAACTATACAAGAAAAATACCCAGCTAGTGAATGCCATGAGTGTTTAGTTTATCAGAGACAACTCAAAGAGTTAAGAATGGAAAACATGGCACTAACTGAAAGGGTAAAAGAACTAATGGAAATTATAGGAAGAAAAGGTATGGAGGCTGAACCAAATAAGCCCGAAGTTGACCCTCAACCTCAACCGGAACCAATTGCCAGCAGAACAAGATGGCGAGATAGAACCCGCTATGATTACAGGGATACTCCCGTTGATAGTCCACTGTGGGCAAAATTGGTACCTCAAAGCAAAAGAAAAAAGACAGAAATTTCTGATGTTGAGTTATTAGAAGGGCAACCTGATAAAGCTGTAAAAGAAGAAGAAGTATTTGACAAGAAAGGCAAACAAAAAATTGGTATGGATGAATTGCAAGCGAGGGATACTATCTGTATTTTGGAAGAAGATGAAAAAGATCTTGACAGGGATGAAGCAATAATTGATAAACTCAACCAAATGAGAATGGAAGCCATTGCGGTTAGTTAGAATACTTTCCAAAATTAGTTTGTGTTTTTTTATTTAAATAACTAATATTATTTTTGTATTATAATATGTCAAGAAAAATTGTAAGACGGTAAAGAACCAGAAACAAGATGCTGATGTGACCTACTTGCTAAAAAGTTTAGAAAAAATAAAGTATGGTAGTTACATCCACCATTACATTCAAAAATTTTATTACAATATTATAAAGTGAAAATATTTATTTACGATTAAATTTTTTTGTAGGCCGATAACAGGTTATGTTTGGGAGGAAGGTCCTTTTTCATTAACTCTGAAATCTTTATACTCTGGAGTTAATGGATCTATTTTCACAGATAGGGAGGTTATCGATACATTGTAGTATACGGAAAAAAAAAAGATTAACCCGTAATTAATTGGGATTAATTAGGCTTAATTAGTGGGCTAATGGGTTAATTTTCTAATTGGGCTAAAATTGGGCTGAAATGAAATTGGGCTGAGATAGACTTGGGCTGAGATGGGCTTGGGCTGAAAATGGGCTTGGGCTGAATTGGATTTGGATTTGGACTGAACTCGGATTAGACTTGGACTTGAGTTAGGTGGTTGAACCAGCTAAGCTGAACCCAATCAGATTGGGCTTAGAGTTGGCTGGGTTAACAGGAACACGTGAACAGCGTTAAAAGCTGGCGAATGAACCCAGCACCTTCGCGATCCCCATTTCTTTTCCGCGACATTTCTCTGCTCCGCGCGATCGCGTCGCTGACCTTCGCTCGTCAGCATCCGGTGTAGGCAGCTCGACGGCGCCATCCCTGGGCTGATCTCCGGCCAGGGATCAAGGGGTTCTCGCCAGGGGAAAGTCGCGGCGACACTCCCAGTGGGCGGACGGCGTCATTGTCGCGGTGGTGAGCTGCCACGCAGGTGCAGTGGTTTCCGTTTTGGGTTAGGTTTCTTTGTCTTTCCTTAGATCTGTGTGATCGAGTTAATCTGCTTAACTGGATTGTCTTGATTGCATTTGTTCGAAGTCTTGGTGAGATCGGGAAGAATCATTGCCGGTAGAGTTTGGATCTGGTAAGTTGGATCTAACCCAATATCGTCAGCTGTGGTATCTATGGATTGATGTTCTGTTAAGGTGATTTCGGTATTCGTATGATGATTTTCGTTCTATTATTGTGATGTTGGTGATTGTTTGAATCGGAACTATGGTATGATGATTGTTAGGAATTGCAGCTAAGTTGTGGAAATTAATCTGTGATTGTAATTTGATTGTGCCGGCTGTGGGTGTGTGGAAGAGAAGCTGCAGTGGGTAATCCGATGCTGGAGCTGCCGACGATGGATTGGAGGTGTTCTGTATGGTGTCGGTAGTGTGTGGAAGGAAAGGTTATGATGGAACCGTGTCCGATTGATGTATTGGATTAGTTATGGATCGTTTGCGCTGGTACATAGCTGGGAGTTTCTATAGATGGTGAGGCTACCATGGCAGTGAAGAGGGTAAGTGTAAATTGATTGGATGCAGTGATTTGGGGATTTAGGTTAGTCTAGATTGTGGGGAGTATGATTTAGATCTATATAAATTTTAAATGATCTATGTAGTGTGTCGGAGTGGTTGAAATGCTTCCGGGAAAGGAATACGAATATAAAATGAACTAGTATTTTGTTCGTATAGTATCAGCGATTTGCACTTAACCGTAATTTGTTACTATTGTGCAGGTTTGGGATACGGCAGTGTCCACTAGTGAGGATTATTCGAGCTCAGATCGTGGGTAATATCTACCTGGTCCGGTAGTTTGATCAATTCTGGTGCATGAAATCAGATATATATATATGTTTATACCGTTTACCTTAGATCCACTCATATTTTATTCTGTGCTTGTACTTAGGCTTCGATCTTTGAGATATTGCTGTTAATCCATCATACCTTTATCTTAGATATGAATAATAACTCTGCTTGTGTATTAGCTGATAGGTATTCAGTTAAACGCATGTAGTTATGGTCACTAGTGTGGACTTAATTAGTGGGTTATCGGGTTGCATCACTAGGTTAGGTGATGAGTCCAGAATATGGGGTCGGTCGTTGTACCATACACATATTAGTGGGTTATTTTGACGAATCTATTTATCTGTACATAGGTAAATAGGTAGTGATTACGGAATAGTCGTCCTTGCATGGTTGACTTTGAGTTGACTAGGTCTTCCTGTGAGTTAGGGAGTGTTGCGAGGATTTGTGCGTGAACTATGCATCATTACATTGCATGCATGTCGACGATCGGGTCTCCTTATGGATGAGACGGGTCGTCACATCCCGCCTTCCCGCCACCGGTAGTGGTAGCAGGGTTGAGGGCGAGCATTAGATGTGCCGCGCCGACCACTAAGGATGGTGGTAGTCGGAGATGACCCGCCTTGTGTGCAGTGGTGCTAGCACTCGCCCACTATAGGCGGTGGTTGTGTGACGTGCGGTTGTCTGTGTGCGCGCTTGTCTACTCATGGGTAGGGACAGCGTGGCTTGCAGCGAGGACCCCTAGGAGTAGTTAGCTCTTTTATCTCGCTACTCAGTCATACTACCCAACTCGGCCACTCGAGAGTAGTGGTAGCTAGAGTCGAGCTAGTTGTCATTTGTCGTGCCACCCTGGCCACTCTGGGGTCGTGGTTGGATGGGTCCGCAGACAGTGACCATGCATATGCATTGCTGATATATATGTATGCATGTATTTGATATATGTTTTACATATGCAGCGTGAGATCTTGCATTTGATTCTTTGCGTATGATTGTACATCATGCTACATGCCTTTTTCATATTTTATATACCGCTGTGCATATGTTGAGCATGAGTGTGGACTATTTGGATTATGTCATGATATACCTGTTCAGGATGTTATAGATCATTTGGAGGGTAGACCGTCAGGTACGTGCATTACTTTATGTAAGTTGATCAGTTCAGTTTATGCTATGAGTAGGACATATATGTGATTACTGATTACTATGCTTAGTACTGTATGTCTGTTGGACTCATGCTGCATACCTGTAGATCTTCACATGTATACTTGTAGATCTCTTACCCTGTATGTTGTTCATGCACTTCTATATATTACCCCTGAGTTTTATACTCACCACCCTGGACCCTGGGTTTCCTGTCGCCCAGGTAGTAGATAGAAGACTTCGGCAGAGACTTGGAGCATTGCCACCTGATCCCATCTCGCCGTTTTTAGGGTTTTGCTTCCCATCACATGTATCTTTATATGGACTCTTATTGTTTTGGAGATCATCTTTGTATGTTTCTCTTTTGATATTGATATGGATTTTATTCTAGTATGGAGGATATCGATGTACTTATGTTGTGAGTTTGTATTTCCATGTGTTGGCTTCCGCTATTGATGTTATACATTTTCTTTGTGTTGTTATACATTTTTGATATATGTTATCTTGTTTGCGACTTTATGCACCGTATTGGAATTGTCATAAGAAGTGTCGTCAGATTGGCGGACGAGTCTACCTCGGGGCGTGATAATTTTATTTGTATCAGAGCTCTAGGTTGCGATGCCATGCAATAATGTTTTTGTCGGATTTTGGGACCTCGGAAATCGTTTTGATTTGATTTGATTTCGATTTTGGTAAGATGGGATTGACAGAGGCATGTGCTCCAAGTTGTCCGAAGTAAGAAATCTTAACACTGAGTATTTTCTGGTTAAATATTTATGGAAGTCGTTCAACAGGTGTGAACAGACAATATTATGGCACCTGTTCAGACTCGTAAGAGAGGTCGACCCTCTAAACAGCCTACTACCGGAGGACCGGTTGATCAGGAGGAGCCACGATAGTCTCCTACCAGAGGTTCGGAACCTCAAGAGCCTGATGTACCCCTGACTATGCCGAATGCTACGGATTCCAGTTGGGTCAGAGTCAAGGCACGTATACCTGTGTTAGCACGGACAGCCAAGGACCGGTTTACGTTATTCAGAGGCGAGTCTGATCCCTGGATTGCACGGACCTGGTTAGACAATTTGGAGGATACGTTTGAGTTCATGAGTTGCACCGATGAGGAGAAGGTGGGTCTAGCAGCTTTTCATCTTCGGGAGCAGGCGGTTACGTGGTGGAAAATGCAGAAGACCTTGATGGGAGAGCAGAACATCACCTGGGCAGTTTTTCGAGATATATTCTTGAGGTAGTATTTTCCTTCTGCGTTCTCTATAGCACGCCGTCAGGAGTTCTTAAGCCTTAAGCAGGGGGATCGATCAGTTATGGAATACAATGCAGAGTTTACTCGATTAGTGGAATTCTGTCCGCGACTGGTAGCACAGGATGAGGACCGGATGTTACAATTCACACAGGGTTTGGCAGCCTATATTCGAGTAAGAATGTCTGGATCCTCCATTAACTCGTACCGAGAGGCACTGGATAGAGCTCTGTCTATTGAGATGACTTCTCAGTAAATTGCAAAGGAGAAGGAGGTGGAGAAGCAGATGTCCCAGGGAAAGCAGCGGAAGCAGGATACGACCACTGAGACTCAGAAGAAGCAGAATCAGAGTGGGGCTTCTCGTGGTACTTCAGAGGGATCATCTAGGGCATAGAAAGAGAAGCGACCAGCTTCTGGATAGTCTGGAGGTTCTCAGAAGAACCGTAAGAGCGGATATATGACTAGATGTCGTAGATGTGGGTCTGGAAATCATAGTTTTCTCGAGTGTCTCCTAGATCAAGATGTTTGTTATTACTGCAAGCATCCAGGACATACTAGTCGAGAGTGTACTCTGAAGGCACAGCTGGAGGGTTCAGGCAATTCCAACAAGGGAAAGAGATCTGATCAGCATCATCAGCAGAGGCCAGCACCTAGGACGCAGATACATGGTCAGAGGCAGCCACCCCCTCCTACAGCCCAGATATATCATATACATGGGAGTGATTCTTCCGGGATGCCAGCGGCGATTCATTATACACCAGCTCCAGAGAGTTATTATTCCGGACAACCTACTCAGCGATATCTACCGGCCGGCTCTCAGGGATATATTATGCCTGCGTAACAGAGTCAGCCTTCAGCAGCATCATCACAGACCCAGATCCATCCGGAGTGGAGGCATTCTACTATTATATACGGGCCTTGGCCGTCGCATGTATGGAGGGCGAGTTTATGCCATTACGAGAGGGCGCTCGGTGGTAGAGGATCGATCGTCGGGGTATGATTTTGGTTTATTCTATACCTGCTGATACATTGATTGATACTGGTAGCTCGCATTCCTTTATTTCTGGTATATTTCTGAGTAAAATTGGGAGAATCCCTATGATTCATTCTTGTGGATTAGCGGTATCATTACCATCGGGCGAGGTTTTGACCAGTCATCAAGTAATCAAAGGTTGTCCGTTGGATTTCGAGGGACATATACTTACGGTGGACCTTCAGGTGCTAGAGATGGTGGAATTCGATATCATACTCGGAATGGATTGGTTGGCTACATATTGTGCTACAGTGGATTGTAGAGCGAGAGTAGTGACCTTCCGACAACCGGATCAGCCTGCATGGGAATTCGTGGGTACCCGGGATGATGGAGTGTCCGTTATATCTGCACTTCAGGCTCGGAGATTATTGTCGCATGGTTGTCAGGGTTACTTATTCTCTTTGGTCAAAGTGGAGAGTGAGGAGATACCACCTCTTTCCAGCATGCGGGTAGTTCGTGAGTATCCGGATGTATTTCCAGATGAACTTCCGGGCTTGCCACCTCCGAAGCAAGTGGAATTCGCGATAGAGGTGATTCCAGGAACCGCACCGGTGTCAAAAGCTCCATACCGGATGGCACCGAAAGAGTTAAGTGAGCTAAAGATACAGCTGCAAGAGTTATTGGATAGGGGTTTTGTTCGTCCTAGTGTTTCACCTTGGGAAGCTCCGATGTTGTTCGTTAAAAAGAAAGATGAATCTCTGCGGTTATGTATTGATTACCGATAACTTAATGCGATGTGGTTAGAACAAATATCCGCTTTGGGGATAGAGGATTTGTTTGATCGGCTCGAGGATACTTGCGTGTATTCAAGATTGATCTGCGATCGAGGTTATCATCGGTGAGGGTAGAGGCGCGAGGATGTTCGAAGACATGCTCGCACGCTGCTATGGACATTACGAGTTTCTAGTGATGTCATTTGGTCTGACTAATGCTCCAGCTACATTTATGGATTTGATGAACCGGGTATTCTTGAGGTACTTGGATCAGTTTGTCATCGTATTCATAGATGATATCTTGATATATTCTCGTTCTGAGGAGGAGCATGAGCACCATCTTCGGATTGTATTGGAGACATTGCGATGAGAGCATTTATATGTCAAATTCAATAAGTGCGCTTTTTGGTTATCTTCTGTGGTATTTCTTGGACATGTGGTATCTAGCAGAGGTATTTCAGTTGATCCCCAGAAAATCGAAGCGATTACCAGTTGGGAGCAGCCAAAGTCAGTTCAGGAAGTCCATAGTTTTCTTAGATTGGCCAGGTATTACCGTAGATTTGTGGAGGGATTTTCCCGTATAGCCACACCACTTACTCGCTTGACCCAGAAAGGGGTCAAGTTTGCTTGGTCAGAGGCGTGTGAGTCCGGTTTTTAGGAGCTTAAGCAGCGACTAGTTGCTGCACCTGTATTAGTGATTCCTTCTTCTTGCGATGGGATGGTTCTGTATACTGATGCTTCTTTCCAAGGATTGGGAGCAGTTCTGATGCAGTTCGACCGTGTAGTAGCTTATGCCTCCCGTCAGCTTAAGGACCATGAGAGGAATTATCCGGTGCACGATCTGGAGTTAGCAGCCATTATTTTTGCGCTAAAGATATGGAGACATTATCTGTATGGGATTACTTTTGAGATCTATACGGACCATAAGAGTTTAAAATATCTTTTCACTCAGAAGGAATTGAATCTTAGACAGAGACGATGGATGAAATACCTAAAGGATTATGATTGCACCATTCAGTATCATCCGGGTAAAGCTAACGTTGTAGCAGATGCACTGAGCAGGAAGTCCTGTGGGATTCTGGCTAGTCATTTGACCGCAGTGACTGATCTTGTTTGAAAGTTCTCAGAGTTGGGGTTGTCCGAAAAGGGTCAAACATCCCGGGGGATATTGGTATCTATGGTTGCCCAGTCTGATATTATTGAGAGGATCAAGAAGGCACAAGCTAGTGATCAGCATCTGCAGTTCATATGCGACTGACGCAGGACATGACCTTTCTCGTGTGGCGAGGACCGAGTCCTCGATTCGAGGAAGATTATGTGTTCCAGACACACATCCGATTAAGGAGGAGTTATTACGAGAAGCACATCACTCGAGATTTGCTATACATCCTGGCGGTACCTGGATGTATCAAAATTTGAGGCGTTCATACTGGTGGGACGGTATGAAGAGGGATATTGTGAATTTCGTCGCTCGATGTTTGGTCTGCCAGCAGGTAAAGGCTGAACATCAGAAACCCGCCGGATTGCTACAGAGAATCCCAATTCCGGAATGGAAGTGGGAACATATTACGATGGATTTTGTTACGGGGTTGCCCAGAACCCGTAAAGGACATGATGCGATTTGGGTGATTGTGGATAGGTTAACCAAATCTGCTCATTTCCTTCCGATTCGTGAGACTCATCCATTGGATCGACTAGCTGAGCTATACTGTAGAGAGATTGTCAGACTGCATGGAGTACCCTTGAGTATCATATCTGACAGAGATCCGCATTTTACTTCACGATTCTGGCAGAGTCTTCAGCATGCTATGGGCACCGAGCTTCGTCTCAGTACTGCATTTCACCCGCAGACGGATGGACAGTCGGAGCGTACTATTCAGACTCTGGAGGACTTATTGAGATCTTGCGTCATGGATTTCGGAGGTGGGAGGATCACGCTCACTGGTGGAGTTCACGTATAATAATAGCTATCACTCTTCCATTGATGGCTCCTTTGAGGCTTTGTATGGTCGACCCGCAGATCTCGATTGTGGGAGGATGTTGGGAGCGACAGCTTATTGGGCCCTCGTGAGTATCCAAGACGATGCAGTTAGTTCGTGTGTTATTAGACGATTGTCGAGGCCTGTGATGCATGAGAAAAGTTATGCGGATCGGAGGCGAAGACCTCTGGAGTTTGTTATAGGAGATCATGTATTTTTGCGAGTATCACCTACAAAAGGAATTAAGAGATTCGGAATTAAAGGAAAGTTAGCACCACGCTACATTGGACCATTCGAGATATTGGAGCGGATTGGAGGTGTAGCATACCGATTGGCTCTACCTCCGACGCTTGCGAGCGTTCATAACGTATTTCATGTTTCTATGCTGAGGAAATACGTACCGCATCCAGATCATGTTCTGACGGAGGTGCCGGATCCACTCCAGCCTAACGCAACATATGAGGAGGTTCCTATGCGGATTCTTGGTCGCAAAGAGCGTCAGTTACGGAACAAAACCATCCGCCTGGTAAAGGTTGGATGGCAGCATCACACTGATGAGGAGGCTACATGGGAGCTGGAGGATATCATCCGAACTCGATACCCTCACCTGTTTACGTGAGGTATGTAGTAAGTCAAGAAATTTCTTATGTGGATTACTGCATATAAGTACGGGAATTTGGGGACCAAATTTTATTAAGTGGGGGAGAATGTAGTATACGGAAAAAAAAAAAAAGATTAACCCATAATTAATTGGGATTAATTAGGATTAATTAGTGGGCTAATGGGTTAATTTTCTAATTGGGCTGAAATTGGGCTGAGATAGACTTGGGTTGAGATGGGCTTGGGCTGAAAATGGGCTTGGGCTGAATTGGATTTGGATTTGGACTGAACTTGGATTAGACTTGGACTTGAGTTAGGTGGTTGAACCAGCTAAGCTGAACCCAATCAGATTGGGCTTAGAGTTGGCTGGGTTAATCGGATCACGTGAACAGCGTTAAAAGCTGGCGAATGAACCCAGCGCCTTCGCGATCCCCATTTCTTCTCCGCGACATTTCTCTGCTCCACGCGATCGCGTCGCCGACCTCCGCTCGTCAGCGTCCGGTGCAGGCAGCTCGACGGTGCCATCCCTAGGCTGATCTCCGGCCAGGGATCAAGGGGTTCTCGCCAGGGGAAAGTCACGGCGACACTCCCAGCGGGCAGACGGCGTCGTTGTCGCGGTGGTGAGCTGCCACGCAGGTGCGGTGGTTTCCGTTTTGGGTTAGGTTTCTTTGTCTTCCCTTAGATCTTGTTGTGTTGATCGGAGTTTTGGGCTGAGAAACCTGTTATTGTCGCGGCAGATTCGGGCCCCGGCTAATGCGCTTGCCGGATTGTCTTCACCTTTCGAGGGTGCCGATGAGATCGGGAAGAATCGCTGCTTGAGAGTTTGATCCGTAAGTTGGTTCTAACCCAATATCGTCAGCTGTGGTATCTATGGATTGATGTTCTGTTAAGGTGATTTTGGTATTCGTATGATGATTTTCGTTCTATTATTGTGATGTTGGTGGTTGTTTGAATCGGAACTATGGTATGATGATTGTTAGGAATTGCAGCTAAGTTGTGGAAATTAATCTGTGATTGTAATTTGATTGTGCCGACCGTGGGTGTGTGGAAGAGAAGCTGCAGTGGGTAATCCGATGCTGGAGCTGCCGACGATGGATTGGAGGTGTTCTGTATGGTGTCGGTTGTGTGTGGAAGGAAAGGTTATGATGGAACCGTGTCCGATTGATGTTGTGGATTAGTTATGGATCGTTTGCGCTGGTACATAGCTGGGAGTTTCTATAGATGGTGAGGCTACCATGGTAGTGAAGAGGGTAAGTGTAAATTGATTGGATGCAGTGATTTGGGGATTTAGGTTAGTCTAGATTGTGGGGAGTATGATTTAGATCTATATAAATTTTAAATGATCTATGTAGTGTGTCGGAGTGGTTGAAATGCTTCCGGGAAGGAATACGAATATAAAATGAACTAGTATTTTGTTCGTATAGTATCAGCGATTTGCACTTAACCGTAATTTGTTACTATTGTGCAGGTTTGGGATACGAAGCAGGTCCACGGCCGTGAGGATTATTCGAGCTTCGTATCAGGTGGGTAATATCTACCTGGTCCAGTAGTTTGATCAATTCTGGTGCATGAAATCAGATATATATATATGTTTATACCGTTTACCTTAGATCCACTCATATTTTATCCTGTGCTTGTACTTAGCCTTCGATCTTTGAGATATTGCTGTTAATCCATCATACCTTTATCTTAGATATGAATAATAACTCTGCTTGTGTATTAGCTGATAGGTATTCAGTTAAACGCATGTAGTTATGGTCACTAGTGTGGACTTAATTAGTGGGTTATCGGGTTGCATCACTAGGTTAGGTGATGAGTCCAGAATATGGGGTCGGTCGTTGTACCATACACATATTAGTGGGTTATTTTGACGAATCTATTTATCTGTACATAGGTAAATAGGTAGTGATTACGGAATAGTCATCCTTGCATGGTTGACTTTGAGTTGACTAGGTCTTCCTGTGAGTTAGGGAGTGTTGCGAGGATTTGTGCGTGAACTATGCATCATTACATTGCATGCATGCTGACGACTGGGTCTCCCTTATGGATGAGACGGGTCGTTAGACATCCTGCCTCCCCGGCCACTCGGGGTAGTGGTAGCAGGGTTGAGGGCAGAGCATTAGATGTGTCGTGCTCGACCACTATGTATACGGTGGTAGCTGGAGATGCGCACCTGGCCACTGAGCAGAGTGGTGCTAGCACTCGCCCACTATAGACGGTGGTTGTGTGACGGTCATTCCCGCAGTGCGGTTGTCTACTCATGGGTAGGGACTGGGCTTGCAACAGCAGGACCCCTAGGAGTAGTTAGCTCTTTACGCTTATACGCTACTCCATACTACCCAACTCGCCACCGAGAGTAGTGGTAGCTAGAGTCGGGCTAGTTGTCATTTGTCGTACACCGCCACTCGGGTCGTGGTTGACGTCCGCAGCGTGACGACCATGCATATGCATTGCTGATATATATGTATGCATGTATTTGATATATGTTTTACATATGCCTGTGAGATGCTGCATTTGATTGATGCATATGATTGTACATCATGCTACATGCCTTTTTCATATTTTATATACCGCTGTGCATATGTTGAGCATGAGTGTGGACTATTTGGATTATGTCATGATATACCTGTTCAGGATGTTATAGATCATTTGGAGGGTAGACCGTCAGGTACGTACATTACTTTATGTAAGTTGATCAGTTCAGTTTATGCTATGAGTAGGACATATATGTGATTACTGATTACTATGCTTAGTACTGTATGTCTGTTGGACTCATGCTGCATACCTGTAGATCTTCACATGTATACTTGTAGATCTCTTACCCTGTATGTTGTTCATGCACTTCTATATATTACCCCTGAGTTTTATACTCACCACCCTGGACCCTGGGTTTCCTGTCGCCCAGGTAGTAGATAGAAGACTTCGACAGAGACTTGGAGCATTGCCACCTGATCCCATCTCGCCGTTTTTCCGAGGGTTTTTGCTTCCCATCGCATGTATCTTTATATGGACTCTTATTGTTTTGGAGATCATGCTGTATGTTTCTCTTTTGATATTCAGTATGGATTTTATTCTAGTATGGACGGATATACCGATGTACTTATGTTGACGAGTTTGTATTTCCATGTGTTGGCTTCCGCTATTGATGTTATACGTTTTTGCTGTGTTGTTATACATTTTCGATATGTGTTATACTGGCTGCGACTTTGTACCGTATTGGAATTGTCATAAGGGGGTGCCGTCCGTTGGCCGGACAGAGTCTACCTCGGGGCGTGACATACATTTTGCTCAATTATTTTTAGGGGGGTCTCCTCTTCATGTAGGTCATATAACAAGTATGTGTATTGCTCATCCCTGTTCATTGTAAGGAAGTTAAATTATCTTGTATTTTCACGACATTTGATGTTATACTAACTGTTTAAATATTTTTTCCTCTACACACAATTTCAGTCGGCATTAAGATTGTCGTGGAAGACTGCCACAACACAAATCATAAACACGGACATGAATGATGGAGAGGTTAGATATATTTTTATACCTCTAAATACTGATTAAACTCACTTTCACCTGTTGTGTATCGACACAAAAGCAATGAGTTTCAATCATTATAACTCCATTTCATATTGTGGAAGATCAAAAGCTAATTTTGAAGCAGTGGTGAGTAGTTAAATATTTAAAATATGGATATTCCATCAATTTAACTTAGTTATCTGTTAATGAATAATTATGTTAACTTAGTCATCGTGTAATTATAGGTATCCCAATTTAAAGGATATTCACCTAAGGAGCTTGTAGCAATTCATCCATGTTTACAAGCCTATTACCCCATCGACAGCTGGGTTTCTGTTACAACTGATTGTCCCCAACAAGTGGCAAGGTACTAAAAGGAAAATACTGAACGTGAAAATTATACTTTTGAATTGAAATATAAAATTTTTCTTTGCATGTTTACAGCAATGATTGTGCCTTCTTTGTGATGCAATACATGAGATGTCTGCTTTATGGTGAGAAGATGGACTTCAAACAAGCGTATACGACCAAATCTGTAATAGATGTCTCTGTCTCAATTTTAAGGGATGAGTTCTTCCTGATGTAATTTTAGAAAAGTTCAGGTGGCAGTATGACAATGCATTGTTGTAATTAATGAATTTTGCTAATTTATAAATTGTACTGCTTTTCATAGATCAACAGTGACTGTAAATATGTTTATTGTTTGTGTCTGAGCTTTAAAAAGGTTATATAATATATTGTTGAATACTTGACAGCACCACGTACAATTTCGAATTGACCGAGAAATATGGTGGTGCTGGAAATTTAACTCTCAGGAACACAGTGGTGGTGGGAATTAAAGTCCCAGCACCATGTACAATTCGAATCAAGTAGAAATAAGGTGGGCCGAATTAAAATCCTGTGAACTCAATTCCTCCGGGATTTTAATTTCCGTGACCACGCATAATTTCAAATCGCCCAGAATACGCGGTGCCGGGAATTTAACTCCCAGAACACAGCGTGGGAAATAAAGTCCCAAAGATCACGCATAATTTCGAATCGCCGAGAATAGTGGGGTGTTGAATTAAAATCCGAACACAATGGTCTCGATTTTAATTCCTGTGACTACGCATAATTCGAATCGCCTAGGAATACGGCAGCCGTAATTATAATCCTAAACATAGTGGTCTCCGGGATTTATTTCAGACCACGTACAATTTCGAAATGGCTTAGGAATAAGGTGGTCTTGGGATTTCAATTTTCAGGACCACATACAATTTAGAACTCGCCGGGAACACACAGTGGTCCTGGGATTTCACCCCAGCATTCACGCACAATTTAGAATCGCCGGGAACACACAATGGTCCCGGAATTTCAATTCCGCTACATGTACACTTCAAACGACCGGAAATAAGGTGGTGCCGGAATTAAAATCAAGAACTCAATGGTCCCGGGATTTTAATTCCTGTACACGACACTATCGAGCCGCCCGAGCAATACGGTGGCCGAATTTAACTCAGAACACAGTGGTCCGAATTAAAGTTCCAAAGACTACGCATAATTTCGAACTGGCCTAGAAATAAGGTGGTGTTGGGAATTAAAATCCCAGGAACACAATGGTCCTGGGATTTTAATTCCCAGTACCACATACAATTTCGAACTGGCCGAGGAATACGGTGGTGTTGGTAATTATAATCCCATAAACACAGTGGTCCTGGGAATTTATATCCCAGGACCACGTACAATTTCGAAATGGTTGAGGAATAAGGTGGTCTTGGGATTTCAATTCCCAGGACCACGTACAATTTAGAATTGGCCGAGGACCACACGGTCCCGGATTTCACCCAGCACTACGACACTTTCAAACATGTCAAAATAAGGTGGTACTAGCAATTTTAATCTCAGGAACACAGTGGTCCTGTGTAGGGCCATCAATGGGTTTTGACCGAAACCCATTGATGGACCTATAGGAGTCCAAATTCTGAATTCTTTACATTGACTGAAAGACCTAACGGCTTCACATGTTGTTGCGTCGAGGAAACTTCCTTCTGATCCTCCTACCTCCCAGTCTCGGTCGCGTGCCACTTGGCACGGGGATTGATTTCTGAAAATTGGCTGTGTAAACCTAATCCTGCCTTGAAAACCAGAAATTTTGGACACGATACACAGAGGGTCAAGTCCCAAAGCCACTGGAGTTGGCGACCAAGTTGAGGTGATTAGGGCCATCAATGGGTTTTGACCGAACCTTGATGGACCCATAGAGTCCAAATTCAATTCTTTACATCGATCAAAGACCTAACGGCCTACATGTTGTCTGCATCGAGGAAATTTCCTTCCGATCCTCCTACCTTCGCCACGCGCTACTCACACGGCACGGGATTGATTTCAAAATAAACCTAATCCTGCCTTGAAAACCAGAAATTTTGGACACGATACACAGAGGGTCAAGTCCCAAAGCCACTGGAGTTGGTTTGGACCGAAGTTGAGGTGACTAGGGCCATCAATGGGTTTTGACCGAAACCCATTGATGGACCTACAGGAGTCCAAATTCCGAATTCTTTACATCGACTGAAAGACCTAACGGCTTCACATGTTGTTGCGTCGAGGAAACTTCCTTCTGATCCTACTACCTCCTGCCTCTCGCACACTTGGCACGGCACGGATTGATTTCAAAATTGGTCGTGTAAACCTAATCCTGCCTTGAAAACCAGAAATTTTGGACACGATACACAGAGGGGCAAGTCCCAAAGACACTGGAGTTGGTTTGGACCGAAGTTGAGGTGACTAGGTCCATCAATGGGTTTTGACCGAAACCCATTGATGGACCTACAGGAGTCCAAATTCCGAAATCTTTACATCGACTGAAAGACCTAACGGCTTCACATGTTGTTGCGTCGAGCAAACTTCTTTCTGATCCTCCTACCTCCCAGTTTCGGCCTCGTGCCACTTGGCATGGGGCTTGATTTCTGAAAATGTAGTCCTGGGAATTAAATCCCAGGAACACAGTGGTCCTGGAAATTTTATTCCCAACACCATGTCCATTTCCGAACTGGCCGAGAAATAAGGTGGTGTTGGGAATCTTAATCCCAGGAACACGGTGGTGCTGGTAAGTGAATTCTCAAAGACCACGTCTGATTCAGCCGAGATAAAATGTGGCCGGGAATTAATTCTCAGAACACATGGTCCTCAAATTTAATTCTGTGACCACGTCCATTTGGGACCTGGCCGAGAAATAAGGTGGTGCTGGGAATCTTAATCCCAGGAACATGGTGGTGCTGAAAAGTGAATTCCCAGAGAAAAAATGTGGTGCTAAAAATTAAATCCCAGGAACACAGTGGTCCTCAAAATTTAATTCTCAGGACCACGTCCATTTGGGACCTGGCCAAGAAATAAGGTGGTGCTGGGAATCTTAATCCCAGGAACACGGTGGTGCTGGCAAGTGAATTCCCACACGCATGCTTGAATCGCCGAGAAAAAATGTGGTGTTGGGAATTAAATCCCAGGAACACAGTGGTCCTGGAAATTTTATTCCCAACACCACGTCCATTTGCGAACTGGCCAAAAATAAGGTGGTGCTGGGAATCTTAATCCCAGGAATACGGTGGTGCTGGTAAGTGAATTTTCAAAGACCACGCATAGCCAATCCGAGAAAATTGTGGTGCCGGGAATTTAAATCCTGTGAACACAGTCCTAGAAATATAATTCTCGTGACCACGCCCATTCGCGAATCAAGCCGAGAATAAGGTGGTGCCAGAATCTTAAATTCCAAGACGGTGGTCGGGTAAGTGAATTCCCAAAGACCACGCATGATTCGAACTGGCCGAGAAAAAATGTGGTGCTGGGAATTAAATCCCAGGAACACAGTGGTCCTGGAAATTTTATTCCCAGCACCACGTCCATTTGCGAACTGGCCGAGAAATAAGGTGGTGCTGGGAATCTTAATCCCAGGAACACGGTGGTGCTGGAAAGTGAATTCCCAGCACCACGTACAGTTTCGAACTGGCCGAGAAAAATTGTGGTGCTGGGAATTTAAATCCCAGGAACACAGTGGTCCTGAAAATATAATTCTCATGACCACGTCCATTTGCGAACTGGCTGAGAAATAAGGTGGTGCTAGGAATCTTAATCCCAGGAACACGGTGGTCCTGGAAATTTAATTCTCAGCACCACGTACAAATCCCATCACAAAATCATAAAGTCGAAGTGGTTGAAATATTTAACAAAGTATATATATTCCATAATTGTACAGATACTACACAGATTGCAAACACCTTTGCAGCTGACTAATGACTTTTATAGGCAGGCACCTTGGTGTAGTTACATATCTAAAACTCTGTATAGTCTTACAACATATCCCACTATACAGCACAGTCATAATTGCAAATAAAATTGTGAGTTGCGCATTATTCTATTCCCCACCACGAATCTGAAGCTCCTCATATCCTGCTGTCTGAATCTTTTAGGGTACCCAAATAGTAGGCTCTCAATGTATCGTATTATAAAAAATGTGCAATCATAGCTGTAAAAAATTAAAAATTATTAGTTCATTGCTAGCTTATAAAATATGGTATTTATAAAGATTATTAGATGTCTTACGAAGAGCTTTGTCTGGAATCCTGGACTCGACGCACGGAAAAGTTTGCATTACAAAATTTTTCAGCCAGGCCAGGATGCCAGTTATCATAATACGAAGGGTGCATCTTTTTAAAAAATTCAACCTGGTACCGAAATAAATGCTATGAATCCTCCATACACAAACGGTTTATTTAGCTGAAATCTAATCTAATGCTTACTGTTTCTTCAAATTGAGTAGTGTAAGCCTTCCTGATGGACAAGGAGTTGTAGTGGATGAACTCTGAATTTTTCAAGTCGACCACTAGTAGGTGGCAGTGCTCGTCATGGATTATTGGACAAAATATGTATCTGATTGGATTGCCTGGGGTTTTAAAAGTTTGCTCAAATGCTTGGGCGTACATAATATTAAACATATCCTGTGTATAAAAAAATTTGTCAAAACACCGAAGCCGTAAAGTTTACAATTCCTTACAAAGGGGCCAAAAACTTTCCGGGAATCCAGCCCCACAGAAAATTGAGTTATAGTACGCCTTATCAGTCACCTTGCAGTGATCAGCTAAGACTGAAAAATATGCGCTTATACAATCCCCATGTGTCAAAACATTCCAATCAAATATTGTAAGGAAAGAGTCCATGTATAAGTTAATAGCATCGGTCTTCCACACTGGTCCTGATACTGTCACACTACACAAGGAAAGGGTTATTAGCAACTCTCAAAACATAAGATGAAAGGTATATACAAAGAATATAAGACTGTCTTACTCTATTTTTTTTAGTTTCAATAAACACTCCCCGACGTTTGGATCCATCTTACCGGTGAATTCTTTATAAGCTTGCTGTATACAAAATAAAACTGTTCAGTTTCAGAAATATTTTGTCTGAAAAATAGGACTGGACAGGATAACTTATGCTCACCTCCAATATCCTCTGCTTGACTTCGTCGAGTGTTGGTTGTTTGTCCGTGGAGACTTGTGTGCCGGTATCTGATATTTCGGGTTCACCCTCCTCGGCAATTGATTTCCCTTTTTTATCCTGGCCTGACTCCTGCTCAATGTTTGGCTCTGCAGGAGAGATATTAGGGTCTACTGAGGGATACTCAATAGCCTTGCTGGGGACAATTTGAGTTTCAACTCTCCTTCTTTTAGGGATGTTTGAAAACCATGCAGGAGGGAGGCTTCTAAGGCTAGGGGGTGATAGACCGTCAAGAGCCTTCTTCCTCACACAAACCTTCCGCCTAGTGTATGCAGAAGAAGGCTGTTGGGTTTGTATAGGCTGTGATTGTAACCCCTCTACATTCCGGGATTGTAAATTGAGTTGAAGCTCCAGTATTAAACTGTCCTTTTCAGTGATTAATGCTTCTTTTTCAGCAATTATATCATCCCTTTCACTTATCTCGTTGTCCTTCCTGTTCCTGACCTCCTCTAACTCTTGAAGAAGCTCCTGTATTGTCTTTTCTTGTTGTTCGATAGTCGCTTCCTTAAGTAGGGAGGTGCTTTCAAAATCACACCTTGCTTCAACTAGCTTGGTGCTTAGAGTAGATACAATTTCTGCATTCTCCTGGCATACTGGACAGGCCATTCCTCTTGCGTCGACCTGAGTTTCGGGTTGAGGAGTTGATCTGAGAAAAATCTAGGTGGGAAGCGTGTGTACGGATGACTCTTGTGCTAGAATTAGATCGACAATGATTTTGTCAGGTACGAGACCATCTACCATCTTCTTAACGACCCTTACATTTGTGGAACTCCACCTCCATCTCAGCATTCTTGGCAAAGCATGAGGGACGTGTGGAGGTAGGATACACAAATGCTCACATATCCATACCTGGAATGACAAGATTAGTTGTTAATAGACAGATTTATCTATACTATTTGCGGAAGACATAAAATATATTCACTTACAGCCAATAAGTGTGTGAAACCCTTAAGCATTGGTCTCGTAGATCCACCTACGACGTCTGCTTTTGGTCGCAATGTGACTCCCATACCAATTGACTCCATTTGAGGAGCCATGTACGTATAAAGTGCTTCGACCCAGGTCACGATTGACCAGGACTCGAGTTTGACTCGAGTGATGTTTTGATGTTTGACAAAGTGTTTGACATTGATGTTTGACATTGATGTCGGTTAATATGTTTTGGAGAGATTGTTTATACAATCGACCCAGGTTATAATTGACCAGACTCGAGTTTGACTCGAGGGAGACTTTGGTGGTTGACTAGGGTTGACCATGTGTTTATGGGAAAGTCCAAGTCATGGGTACTTGGCATGGAAAGTCCAAGTGGGACACTTGGCATTTGGGAAAGTCCAAGTCTTGAGTACTTGGCATGGGAAGTCCAAGCATGGGTCTTGGCAAATGAGAAGTCCAAGCATGGGTCTTGGCAAATGGAAAGTCCAAGCATGGTCTTGGCATGGAAAGTCCAACATGGGTTGGCAAGGGAAAGTCCAAGCATGGGTCTTGGCAAATGAGAAGTCCAAGGGTTGATATTGGCGGCATAAAGTCCAAGCGAGTCTTGGCAACAGTAAGTCCAATGTGCCTTGGCGGTGTAGACACCGTTAGCATGACATAGCCGATGGAAGCACCGGGAAGCTAGCGCGATGGATGAACAAGTCATGGATGACTTGGAGGGATCCGAGAGGCGTGAGGCTGATGGAGGTGGCTAGAAGGCTTAGGTCTAGGCTAAGGGTGGTCTAGCAAGTATGGGGGCACCATACGTGGGTTAAAACCTCATTCTTTTGACTCTGCGGTCATTGCTCATGGGAAGCGATCGACTAGTGTGTCGGCGCGATCGCGCCAGATAGCGATCATTGGGTCGGCGAAACCGCGAGCGCTCCGTGAGCCGTGAGCGATCGACTACTGGCGTTAGCGATCGCCAATGTTGGCGATCGTGGTGAGAGTCCCGTTGGAACTTGTCCAACGTGGATTGAGCCGTTGTCTCACATCTACAGTGTTGGCAGTCGACTGGTGATTTATGGCAGTCGACTGCCAGGCGGAAATCCAGCCCGACGCGAGATAAAAGGAAGCTGTTCGTGGAGATTGCGGCATCAGTTCTTGGGGAGCTTTCTTGAGGCGATTTGAAGGCGATTTGCAGGTGCATTTCAGGGCCCTTCAACCTCATCCAAGCAACCAACAAGCAAAGCGCTCAAACCCTAGTTTTGTAAAGTGTTCTTTACATTTCCTTTGTATTTGCTTGTATTTCTTTAGATTATTGTTGTAATCTTGTGTACGAGGTTTCTCCACCTCCGACTTGTTGTCGAGAAGGAGTTTATTGATTAGTGATTGCATTGGCATCGCTAGAGCTCGTTAGAGCTCAATCCGTGGAGTAGGAACCGCAGTGGTTCGAACCACGTTATATGATCGTGTTGTGATTGTGTGTCTTGTTATATTTATTTGTTATTACTATTCCGCTGTGCTAACAAGATTGTAGACGATCGAACGTGAAAGAATTTCATCTACGTACGGTATCACGCTATTCACCCCCCCTCTAGCGGGCGTCAAATTTCCAACAAGTGGTATCAGAGCCTGGTGGCTCTTCAACGGATTAACAACCGGGAGCAAGACGCTAGAGGGTAAAAGATGGAAGTCCAAGATCAATTAGGATGGGACATCAACACACCGGTCCCTTATTCACTCTATGGACGAGAAGGTTTCAACTCTTGGAAGGCGAGAATTGAAGATTTTTTGATGATGAGAGACCTTGAGGAATGGTCCGCCTTGATGGAAGGATTTGAATATCCTAAGGGACCAAAGGGAGGGTTTCTCAAGAAGAAGAAATGGAGTGAGGAGCAACTCCGGCAATTCGAGAAAAACAAGAAGGTAATCAAATTCATTTTTGATTTAATTCCAAATGAATTCTTGTGTAGCCTAGGTGAATGCATGGATGCTAAGGAGCTATGGAGCGATTTGGCAAAGCTCCATGAAAGCCCATCAATGGTCCAAGAGGAAGAGACCGAAGAGGCTAATGCATCATCCTCACAAGGAAGTGAGGACTTGGAGGTTGAGAGATCATCAACATCCAAAGAGGAAGAGGAAGTAGAATTGGAAGTTGATAGGGAGTCAATTCCCGGGTTGGTAGAGGAAGTGGAAGAAGCATCCACCTCAAGGATTGAGGGGGAGGAGATAACTTTCACACCGGAACATCAAGAAGAAGCTTCGACATCCGGTCAAGATGAAGAAGCCCAAAGTCCAATTCCGGTCTCCACCACCCTAGGTAACTCAAGCATGTCAATTAATAATAAAATGAATATTATATGCTTTGAGTGTAGGGAGCAAGGGCACTACAAGAGCAAGTGCCCAAAGAAGGTTAAGAAAGCTCCACCGGCACCAAAAGTCAAGGATGTCGGTTCCCCAAATATCAAGAGCAAGGAGCATATCATATGCTTCAAGTGCCGACAACCGGAACACTACTGGAGTCAATGCAAGAAAGGGGAGAAAAAGGCCCAAAATGGAGCATCACATGTAGGGGGAGCCTCCAAGGCAAACCCTAAGGTATATTTCAATAATGCACCTTCTAGATTTAATAGGCCAAAGCATGCTAGAAATAATTTTAATTCTCTTGCAATTTATGAAAAGCATGCTAATAGGAATGAATATTGCTTAGGAGCTAAAAATATTCACTTAGATAATCGGAAGAAATTTGGGACTAATATCCCTAAAAATAATTCATCTAAGGATAAACCTAGGTCAAATAATAATAGAACAATTTTACCTAGGGAGACCATTAGAAAGGTGCAAGAGCACCTAGGTTTCAATCCTAAGTGGACTAGGCATATGCCTAGAAAATCCAATGCCCAAGACTTAAATCAAAACTCAAAAATTAGGCAACTGGAAAAGGAAAATCAAGCCTTGAGGTCAAGGCTTGAAAATTTTGAAAAGACCCTTAAAGTTATGCAAAATCAAATGCAAGGGTCAATTAGTCAAACTTCTGGGTCAAAATCTCAAAGTCAACACTTAGGACCCAAGAAGCAAAAGTCAACCAAAGGCAAGAATGGTTTGGGTCACAAACCTAAGCCTAAGGTGGCTTATCAGTGTGTTCCATTTGACTATGGAACACAAACTAGGTCTAGGAAGACCAAGGTCAATAGGGAAGTCATCCCTAGAGTTGACCAAAGGATATGCCTAGTGGCTAGGGTTTCTAGGAAACCTAAGGTGGCCACTAAGAAGGTTGTTAGGGAGGCAATCCCTAAGGTTAACCTAGGCAAGACCCAAATGACCAAGGCTAATAAGCCTAGGAAGGTCATTAGGAAGGTATCTAGGGAAGTTATCCCTAAGGAATATCTAAGTAACCCTAGGAGTTCAAATCGTTTTTGGGTTCCTAAGAGCGTGATTGATTCACGCTAAGATGGGTTTAGGGTGTGTCAACCTTGATTGGATGGGTAGTTAACTCAACCATAACAAAGGTGACACTTTAGGTTATTTTCAAGGTTATGGTTACCTTGAAAATACATTTGAGTTTTTAATCCTAAAAGATTTTAGGATATGCCAATATTAATTATGAAGTTTGATAAAATGATCATTTTGGCACAATTTAGGTTTAGAGGTTGGTGTGCCATTTTGGGTTTTGGCACACTAGGGAGATTAGGTTAATATGGCAAAATATATTTAATCCTAACAAATAGGCAATTAATATTAAAATTTAGGTGTTATTATACCTATATATTTTATATGCCATGATTTGTTTGCCATATGCCATGACATGACATCATGTTTACTCTTATCATCTAAATGTCATGATCATGCTTAGGATTAAGGTATTAAATGTCATGTGTTTTTAGATTTTATCATATGCCATGACATCATGATCATTGGCCATGATTTATTTTGCTATCATTATGCCATGATCATTTTTATGCATCTAATTTGATTAAAATTGATTTAAGGACTATGGCATGACTTAGAGTCCCATTTATAAGGGAAGCAAATAGAGTTGCCTTAGAAAAATGCATGAAACTCTAGTTTAGGGAGAACAAAACTCACATCTCACATCCAATTGACATGTATGTGTATTTATACACCCTAGATACATGTGAGATGCTAGGATATGAGTTGAGTTCAAGGTGCATAGTTTTTGCATCTAGTTGAACCAAAACTCATCTAATTTTATTGGTGGATCATTGGGAAAGCTAGTGTACAAGTCATGTACTTAGAGCCCAAGAAATATGATCCAAAATAAGGTTTTGAAATCATTTTAAAATCAATTTAGAAAACCTTGGTGAAGTCTATCTTTTGATAGCAATCATCATTGATGAAGTTGATACAAAATAGGGCCAAAACATTGAAAATTTCAATGGTTTTGAGTTTTGTATCAAACTCACTATTTTATGGGTAAATTATTTTTCAAACATTTTTCACCCATTGTTTTGGTCATAAGTATTATACGTATCAAATTTCATGATTTATAATTAGTTATGATTTTCGAAATTGGATTCTAATAAAATTTGAAGAAAATTCAGCTACTGATCCATTGGTGGAAGTCGATCGCCGAGGGTGGCTGATCGATAAGCTGTCAGTCGATCGCCAGTCTGATTTCGGGTTAACAAGGTTTGTTTAGCCCGTGTTCAGCTATGGTAAAGGTTCCTAACCCTAGGATATGCTTTGGGAAGCATTATGAAGGGTGAAAATCCATTGGATATGGATTAGGAGTTGTGTTAGGTCAAAGTATCAAATTTAGGGTGAGTAAAAGTTCTATGTTGAACTTAGAACCTTAATTTTGATGGTTTAGAGTTCCTATTGGCTTAGGGGCTTTCCAAGGACATTGTTGGTGCAATGGTCAAGGGGGAGCAAGCCTTTAGGGGGAGGTATCCATCTTGGGATGATGGATGTTTTTTTTATGGGGAGAATGTTATCAATTGAAAATTGATGGGTGTTTGATACCCAATTTGGAAATTGTGAGAGTGAGATAGGAGTGCCTCTCTTGAGTGATATGGGACTTATCACTAGGAAGATGGTAGGCATCCTAGGTATTTTTGATCAAGGGGGAGATTGTAAGATCTCATTGGGACATGAGACATTGACCTCCTTAGAGAGAAAACCTTTTTGATGTTAGTCAAAAAGGGGGAGAACATTTGATTTACTTTTTCACTTGAATGTTTAGGGAAGAACATTTGGTGAGTGTTTACCAATTTGGGATAATTGGTAAGGGATTTGAGTTAGTGTTCTAACTCATGATTTGATTGGTTTTTGTCAAACATCAAAAAGGGGGAGATTGTTGGTGCAATCGGCCCAGGTCACGATTGACCAGGACTCGAGTTTGACTCGAGTGATGTTTTGATGTTTGACAAAGTGTTTGACATTGATGTCGGTTAATATGTTTTGGAGAGATTGTTTATACAATCGACCCAGGTTATAATTGACCAGACTCGAGTTTGACTCGAGGGAGACTTTGGTGGTTGACTAGGGCTGACCATGTGTTTATGGGAAAGTCCAAGTCATGGGTACTTGGCATGGAAAGTCCAAGTGGGACACTTGGCATTTGGGAAAGTCCAAGTCTTGAGTACTTAGCATGGGAAGTCCAAGCATGGGTCTTGGCAAATGAGAAGTCCAAGCATGGGTCTTGGCAAATGGAAAGTCCAAGCATGGGTCTTGGCAAATGAAAAGTCCAAGCATGGTCTTGGCATGGAAAGTCCAACATGGGTTGGCAAGGGAAAGTCCAAGCTTGAGTCTTGGTATTTGGGAAGTCCAAGGGGATTGATATTGGCGGCATAAAGTCCAAGCAGAGTCTTGGCAGCGTAAGTCCAATGTGCCTTGGCGGTGTAGACACCGTTAGCATGACATAGCCGATGGAAGCACCTGGAAGCTAGCGCGATGGATGAACAAGTCATGGATGACTTGGAGGGATCTGAGAGGTGTGAGGCTGATGGAGGTGGTTAGAAGGCTTAGGTCTAGGCTAAGGGTGGTCTAGCAAGTATGGGGGCACCATACTTGGGTTAAAACCTCATTCTTGAGGTTGGCAATGACCGCATTATGGCGGTTGCTCGACCGCCGAGTCGACTTCGAGTTCGACCGCCGCTTGAGAGCTTTAAGCTCTGGCAGTCGACCGCTCATTGGAGCTGATCGGTAGTCGACGGCAATGATCGCTAAGGGATGGCAATCGACTACACGGCCGAAGTCATGAGCATGACGCTCCATAGCCGATCGGCCGACTACGGGCGTTGGCAGTCGACTGCCAATGTTGGCAGTCGACTGGTGAGAGTCCCGTTGGAACTTGTCCAACGTGGATTGAGCCGTTGTCTCACATCTACATTGTTGGCAGTCGACTGGTGATTTATGGCAGTCGACTGCCAGGCGGAAATCCAGCCCGACGCGAGATAAAAGGAAGCTGTTCGTGGAGATTGCGTGATCGCCTTGGGGAGCTTTCTTGAGGCGATTTGAAGGCGATTTGCAGGTGCATTTCAGGGCCCTTCAACCTCATCCAAGCAACCAACAAGCAAAGCGCTCAAACCCTAGTTTTGTAAAGTGTTCTTTACATTTCCTTTGTATTTGCTTGTATTTCTTTAGATTATTGTTGTAATCTTGTGTACGAGGTTTCTCCACCTCCGACTTGTTGTCGAGAAGGAGTTTTATTGATTAGTGATTGCATTGGCATCGCTAGAGCTCGTTAGAGCTCAATCCGTGGAGTAGGAACCGTGTGGTTCCGAACCACGTTATATGATCGTGTTGTGATTGTGTGTCTTGTTATATTTATTTGTTATTACTATTCCGCTGTGCTAACAAGATTGTAGACGATCGAATGCGAAAGAATTTCATCTACGTACGGTATCACGCTATTCACCCCCCCTCTAGCGGGCGTCAAATTTCCAACATAACCGTCCTACAATCTGGTTTGCTACAAATGTGGATGTGCAAGCATGGTGATCTGTTGTTTCCCTAACACTGTCACATTCATGCTGCTTTACATATTTTGTGACAGTAAACTCCACGTCTCCACTTGTAACTAGACTCCATGAACAAGGCTGACTAAAGCAAATAACTTTAATTCTATTAAGTTTGGTGTCAACTGGCTTGTATCTGAAGTTTTTTAGCATCGCATGCCTTACTAGTGCATCTTTAAACTCTTGTCGAGAGGAAAAAACTTGTCCAGTGAAAAATTCATTTGGATCTGATGAACCGACATCTGCCAATAGTCTTATTTGTGGATTTAAAACATAGGGATCATCAACAATTGGGAACACTTCCTCTAAGTCACTGTACTGATCTGGGTTTAACTCACCTTCTTCATGTTGGATATCATCAGCTAAGAATTCTTCCGAAGGATTTGTATATTTTAACTCTTCTATCCCATGTATATCACTTACCTCCTCTTCACTCCAAGTTTGTTCAAAATATTCATGATCTACTGTGGTAGCAGTGACAAACTCTTCTTCAAGTATGGAAGAAGCGTCTCTATTTATATCAAGGTGTTGATCACCGTAATTTATTGCTACATCAAGAACTGAGATGAAGATGGAATATTACTTGGGCACAGATTTATGGAATCTTGATCATCTAACTCTCTATCCTTCAAATTTGATTCAATTGTTTCCAAAAATATTAACACTTCATCAGGAAGGGGGTCATCCCTGCAAATGTTTTTAAAATCAACACTATTATATGTAGTGTGCTATGCAAGTAGGCTGAATTTTTTTAACTAGGCTTTAGAAGTCTGAAGACAAGTGGAGGATGAGAGTTTATGGTTAGGTTTCCCAATTATGCACTTAACTAATTAGAACATTTGATGTTGATAGGGCCATCAATGGGTTTTTACCGAAACCCATTGATGGACCTTTCAATGTTGAAATTATGAACGGTTTATATGGAATGGAAGAGGAAGACATTTACAGGATTTATGCGCAAAGGGATACTTAGTTCCCACACTCCTACAGGCAGTTATGGGTGTGTGCCAATTGGCACGCAGCATGCCAATTAGCACACTCGTCTGAATGTTGGCACAAAGCATTAATTTTCATAACTACTGTTTGGGAACATAAGGAAAGGTGGAGAATGATAGTATAGGCCACGCTTGGACTCGACCCGCCTAGAGGACTTTATTTATCTCCAATATAAATTGACAGCACCACTCTTTTTCTCGGCCAGGTTCCCTCTCCATGGTACTGGAAATTTATCCCAGGCCCACGGTGGTGCTGGGATATAAATTCCCAGCACCACCAATTATCTCGACCAGTTTCATCTCCTTGGTGCTGGGATTTTTAAATGCAGAACCACTGTGTTGCTGGGGTTTTAGTTCCCAACACCACCAACAATTCCGGTAAATTTTATGTACATGGTGTTGGAAATTTCATTCCCAACACCATGGTGTTGCTGGGAGTTTTAATCTCATTACCACGGAGGTGCTGGGATATAAATTCCCAGCACCACCATTTTTCTGGACTAGTTTCATCTCCCTTGTGCTGGGATTTTTAAACGCAGAACCACTGTGTTGTTGGGGTTTTAGTTCCCAGCACCACCAACAATTCCGGCAACTTATATGTACATGGTGCTGGAAATTACATTCCCAGCACCATGTTTTTGCTGGGGGTTTTAATCCCATTACCACGGTGGTGCTGGGATATAAATTCCCAGCACCACCATTTATCTCGACCAGTCCAATGCCAATGGTGTTAGGAGTCTTATTCGCAAGACCACAGTGTTGCTGAGGTTTTAAATTCCAGCACCACCCTTAATGTCGACAACTTATATCTTCCTGGTCTAGTGAATTAGATTTCCAGCACCAAGGTGTTGCTGGGAGTTTGAATCTCATTACCATGGTGGTGCTGGAATATAAATTACCAGCACCACCATTTATCTCGACAAGTTCATTCCCCATGGTGCTGGGAGTTTTAATCTCAGCACCACGGTGGTGACGAGATTTAAATTCCCAGCACCAGATTTTATCCTGAATTATTTGAACCTTAATGGTGCTGAGAATTTGAAGCCCAGCACCACGATGTTACTGGGATTTAAATTCCCAGCATCACTTTTTATCCAGACCAGCGAGCTGAGAATTTCATTATCAGCACCACCTACTCTCCCATGGTGCTGGGATTTTAAATTTTAGGGAAACGGTGGTGCTGGGAATTTCATTGCCAGCACCACCTACTCTCTCAGACAGATTGTATCTCCTAGTGCTGGGAATATCAATCAGGGAACTTGAATGTCGTGGGATTTAATTGGAAGCATCACCTTTTAAGTTAGGTGGAATTTGTTTAGGTGGCGACAAAACTCGGTTATGAATCTCCTGCATCGCAATTATGGGTGCATTGGTCTACTTTGGTATGATATGCCTACATCGTATTTATGGGTGTGTGGCAAACTTGGCTATACAACCACCTACAATGCATTTATTAACCTCATAGCAGTCTCAAGAATAAAAACACATACATACATGATAATACTATGTGAAGCGGCTGGTGAGTGAGTTGCGCCAACTTCTGGATTAAGTGCTGATATATTCGTGGGACCAGTGATGTCGTTGATAACTATTAGGGTTTCATAAAAAATGGTGTTGCTCAGTTGGTTTACAGAGGAAACCTGCGTGTGGTGTTCATCAACAGCATGGGCCTGGCGCTCCCACGCGGCTGGAAGTGACGTTTGGATGGCTCGGGATTTCCAGTTGTGGCTCGGATGAATGCAAATCTCTCTCTGCATTAAATTGTAATCTGTTTGGCGAGAGGGGTATTTTGAGAATTATGCACGCGATTTGGTAATTCTGAAATTATAGTGCGTGTTTTGGGCATTTTGAAACTTTAGCAGCTGTGTTTGGTAAATTGCCATTTTTTTCCCAGCCACCGAAGAAAGGAAGATTTCTCTCATCCCTCTCTCTCTCTATCTTCAAATTTCAGCCGTCGTCCCTCTTCCCCTTCCGTTTTTCAGCCGCCGAAGCGAGAAAGGAGATTGTCTTCTTTTTGGATAATTTAAAAGGTGATTTTTCAAGAGGGATCTCAAGGATTGGATAGAGGATCACGCTAAAGTCAAGGAACTCGTAGGAGATATTCTTTTTACGAAATTTAACGGTATAAATTGGTGAAAAAGCGTAGGATGTAAGTATCCCTTCACCTGCAGTATAAGTGCTTACAATGTAATGTTGTATGCTTGATTTTGAACGAAAGAATCTAGAACTATGTATAGAAGGTTCGGCTAATAGGATTAGAGGAATTATTCTTGTTGAAATTCTTCCACGTTAAGCATGTTAGATAATGATTTCTATTTATGTTAGCTTAATTTTCCTTATGTCACTACCTTATGCCATGTTAAATTGTACTCATGCCGATTTATGCAATGCTACATGCTTATGTTTTCACCCATGTTAGGCATGACTCACGTATATGAAATGTCTAAGAAATGTTTCCCTAAGAGTGGGGACAAGAACACTCTTTAGGACAAAGAACATGTATGTTATTTTACTTTATGCATGGCTTGTACCGGACCCTAACAAGGTCCTTTACCACATGTGATTTTTAGAATTCGAGCTTGATGGAAACAAAGTTGTATATGCGATAAATAAATGTTACGCTAAAAAAATGCACTTCGAGAATTGATCTGAAGTGAATTAATTTACGGTAAAATATATATATAATTCTGGTGAGAAACTAAATAATAAATTAAAGAAAAATAATTTCTAAGATTTGTATATATTTCTTAAATTTTCTGCATATTTTATTGTAAATGATGTGTCAGTTTGGTAGGCTTGCATGAATCTTCTTGTGCTTGTAACAAGGTTTTGATTTGATGATTTCTATTTATGTTAGCTTAATTTTCCTTATGTCATTACCTTATGTCATGTTAAATTGTACTCATGTCGATTTATGTTATACTACATGCTTATGTTTTCACCCATGTTAGGCATGACTCACGTATATGAAATGTCTAAGAAATATTTCCCTAAGAGTGGGGACAAGAACACTCTTTAGAACAAAGAACATGTATGTTATTTTACTTTATGCATGGCTTGTACCGGACCCAAACAAGGTCCACGGGATGGGCTCCAAGTTGCCCCTAGGTCGACGGACATAGTACGGACCTAGTAACCTAGTAGGTTCGGGATTAGCTACCTCGGATCTATTTAGGATGCGCGCGAATGATGTATGTGGTACAATGTCGAGCCAATATGTTGAGATTATGTTTAAGTATATAAACTATATGTTTTCAAAGAGCATCCTGCATATACCATTTTATGTTCATCGAATTATAATGTTTGGAGACAATGTACTGTTGCGATGAAAATGCTAAGTTTATGTTCTTTTCCTAAATTGATCATGTCTCTACTTTAAATAAATGTTGTGCTCATATGTTGTTTAAACGAATATGTCATTACTTTACGTTTAATTCATGATGCATATTTTTGTGAGTAGGAAAGGACCTTACTAAGCCTATGTGCTTACGATTTACTTTCCTTGTACTGCAGAAAAGGGCAAGGAATGGATAAATTAAAGGGAGCAGCAGGAGGGGAAAAGATGTGTGTGGCAGTGGCATGGTGGACGAGATCATTTTTCATATACGAACTTTTGCATGATTTTCAGTTTATGTGTAAACTGTTAGGAGACGTTAATGCTTTCTATGGTTGTTACTCATGTTTATTTTTATGAATCTTGAAATGGTTAATACATGTTTAGTTAAATAAATTGCTAAGACCTTTTGTCATGATTAAATTGTTAGGTTGATTGGGTTAATGTAATTAGAGTTAAAAGTTGTAAAGTTTTTTTTAAATGCTTCCGATGTTATATGCATGAATGTATGATCGCGTAGCACTGCCGCCCGTCTATAGGATGTGTGTTAGGAGGACGGGAAGGACAGGTGTTACAAACGTTCTTTAACAACATATAAAAATTATATAATTTAAATAGGGTTAAAGTGTCAAAATATACTTTATAATTAAAAAAATATTATGATGTCTTAAATAGTCCCAACCGAGGCGGTAATATGTACTATTGTCCTCTATTATATCAAATGTCAATACGATTATAAATCTATTATGATTTATCTCCTTCCATACATTCGAAGAGCTGACCAAGACATCCCCACGAGGATGACGTGGTGGCTAAGACACGGCGGTGCTTATAGATATAATGTGGATCGATTTCGGAAGAGATCTAAAGTTCTTTTTTGGATTCAGATGACCTTCATATATCTTGATCTTCACGTCAAGATATATAGGATCTTTCGTATTATCTCTCTCATAATGATCGTAAAACAAATCAATAGAGACTATTAGATTGACAATTTACCTCTGCAGAAGAGTTGACCAAGCACTTAGGACTTGTTTGGGAGGAGGTGAGGGAAGTGTAAGTAATGGAAGGATAAGAGTAATTAAAGGAGAAAAAAAGACAATCCCTGTTTGGAAAGAAGTGAGAGAAGGAGAAAGGAAGGGAAAGAGAGGAAAACTTATACTCCTCACAAAAATTTAGGTGGCGTTTGATAGAGAGAAAATTTTCTATTTTCTGTTTTCATTTTCTGAGAAAACGAGAAAACGCGTTTGGTTAGCATTTTCCATCTCCGTTTTCTGAGAGAGAATTTTTTGAAAAATTGAAAAACAGAAAAAAAAAAAAAAAACTATTTTCTGTTTTTCAAAAAATAGAAAATGAAAATACTGTCAAACACCCCCTTAACTTTTCTTACACATCAATTTAAAATATAAATATTTTTTTTTTCTCTTCTCCATTCCTCTTTCATTACTCACATTCTCCTCTCCTCTCAAACAGACCTTAGGTGCTTTAGCAAAGGAGGTAACGTGTGCGATTCCCGTATCAAGTGGATGAATGCACGTGAGCATAAAACATGAATCCATTTGGTAGCCCCGACGCTGTGTTCCGTTCCCACACCATCCAACGGACAGGATCTCCCAACCAATGGAACGACACAAATCTCAACGTATATGGCGGAAAGCCGCATACGCCCGCCCCTAGATACTTGTTTTCCCAGGTATAAACAATTAAGGTAGATTTAAGTTTGCCAAAATTTTAAATTCCAGGGATATTTTCATAAAATTTAACTCACGAAGTACAATCGTCATTTCAGATGAAACTTGCCAGTGCCAACACTTTCCGTGGACACGCGTCGGTTAACGGTTGGTATTTTCGGCAGTCCTGGTTCGCTGCAGCACAGCGGATTATGTGGAGGAAGCTGAGGAGAAAAATTAAACAAAGAGAAGGTCGAGTAATAAAGAGCAGAACACTCCAGTCTCATCTCTTCTGTCCCACACTCTCTCTCTCTCTCTCTCTCTCTCTCCAAGAACTCGCACGATTCCTGAAATTTCTCGCCGGTTCCGTTTAATTACACTCCTGCAATGCCGGATGCGGGTTAAAGTTGTCTAATTTAATCAGTTTTCGCCGATTTCCCCCCTTTTGTGAGTTGCATGTGTTCCAGATTGGGAAGGGTGAGGGAGTGAAGGAATGCTGGCAGCCGTGGATCACCGGATGAGCAGTGGATGCCAGCAGAGTTGCGGGGAGAGCAGTGAGGAGGAGCTGTCGGTGCTGCCGAGGCACACCAAGGTGGTTGTCACGGGCAATAACCGGACAAAATCAGTTCTAGTCGGGCTCCAAGGTGTCGTCAAGAAAGCCGTCGGCCTTGGAGGCTGGCATTGGCTGGTAATTCCTTTCTATTCCTTGTTCTTGGTTAATCTGATGCCAAAGCAACGATTTTTTTTTTACTGAAATTTAATTGGGTTTGAGATATAATTTCATGGATTTTCGACCAAATGAGATAGCTAATTTGATTTTATATATCAATGACTGGATCTGTTTGGACTATGTGTTTAAATTGTGGAGTTGGGTTGCAGTTGGAGAGTTATCCTTTGAGTTTTATCCTTTCTTCTGAACGATAATGCAGCTTGGGCTATAGCACTGCCAAATCTTGATAGAAATATTTTTTAAACATTATCAAAATTACTTTTGGGGCGGCAGTCACAATTGAAGAACTACCTTGTATTTTAGCATGTTCTATGCACTATACGGCTTTCAATATACTTTGCAATTTATAAATCATGAAATCCTTGAAATGGGAGCTATGTAGTTCTGAATTTGCCATGATTTTTGGTTTGATTATACTCGTCTTTTTTGTACTTGTTGATTTTGTGTTTGGCGCTATTATGAGAGATTCACGATTTCAAGTAAATTCGATGATATCAGATCGGAGAATGGTAGGATGTTTCTATCCGCAGTACTTAAATAAAAAAATAAAAGAAAAAAAGAAGCTAACCCTTTGGTTGCATTTGATATAGGGGTGATAGTGCATTTTACAGTATATTTCACTACAAAAACCCATCTCATTTGTTTTTCTGCTGAGAACACGGCTCTGTTAAGATTACCTTTGAAACCCCTGACTAGTTAATGCTTTTCCCCACTAACTTCTTTGAAAAAAGTGATTTTATGTTTAGAATTGTATTTTTTGTAATACTTAGATATATATTTTGATGATTTTTGTCAAAAATTGAAGTTATATTAATATTACAAATTTTTAATAAACATCCAGGGAACATGAAGAATGAATAATAAAAGATATTACATTAATATGAATCAATTAATATTATAGATATTACATTAAGAAACCTGGTACAAGATTGCTGTGCATCAAGAAGTACAACGTCAAATTATTTAACAAAGCAATCATTTATCAAAATCATATCTTTTAAGTCACTGCATTTTCACCAAACACATTATAGCTTTCCGTCAACTTAGTTCTCATCATTATCTTTCATCATGTTTTCTGCCAGTTCTAATACTGATACACAAAGGCCTTGCACTCTGACTCTGACTTTTATCGATCCTTTTCTAAAGGTTTCAAGTTCAATTGGAAGAAAAATAAAATAAAATTAATAGTAGTGACGCTAAAGAAGCCTTTTTTATTTTTCTTTATAAGTTTGTTATATAAAAAGGGTAGTTCAGTACACCAAACTCTTCTCATTGTGGGATTCAAGGATTGGATCACATTTGGTTAAATGTATGCAGTTTTACCTTGCACTGTAAAAGTTATTTCTATGACTCGAACTCATGACCACAAGATTACATGAAACTAATTTTACCATTGCATCAAGTCTTCCCATCTATAAGTTTGTGTATGTGTATACAAAAAATGGTCCGATGACACATTTTGATTCTATCATTCCTTAAGTCATGCAAGTTTTGTTGTTATTCTCCGTTACTGCAGGTTTGACTATTAAATTTTTTGAAATACCTCAGGTTTTAACTAATGGAATAGAGGTGAAGTTACAAAGAAATGCTCTTAGCGTTATTGAAGCACCAACTGGGCAAGAAGATGACGATAATGAATTTAACAACATGAAGTGGAATGACTCAAATATCAGTAAGTGTTTTTTTTCCTCTTTCAAGTGCTTAGGATCAGTTTATTCAGATGAAAATCAGAAAATTTTCTTATGTCTTGTCCTTTCGCTATCAAGTAGACATGATCAGAATAGCGTATCCTTATCATTTACGCCTTTACATTGAGTTTCGAGTAGAATTTGACTGAGGTGTTTGTACTTGAGTTCTCTTTTTGTATTTCTTTATGTGGGTAGCAGTACATCTCTTGTGAATCTTTGGGTCTTGCTTCTCATTTACATGCTCATGGTTTAGTGTGTTACCTTTTTATATAGGTAACTTTCAGTACTTGCATTGTTCCTGAAGATTTTGTAGGAATGCTGTAGAAAAAAAACAACTCCACCAAGGGTAAGGCACCTTGAATATTCTTAATGGAGGCTATGTTTCCATTATGTCTTGCTTGAGAGCTCATTTCTGGAGATTGAGGCTGGATGATTCTTCAGTTCTGAAACTGAAGGCATGGCATGCATTGCCCTAGCTAACACATTTTGCTAGGCAGGTATATAGATAATAATAACTTAATCTACAGTCAGTGTCATATGAATTATAATCTGATTAGTGCCATTACTTCATTCAACACATCTACAACAACAACAACAACAACAACAAAGCCTTGTCTCACTAGGTGGAGTCGGCTATATGGATCCTTCTACGCCATTGGACTCTATCTCCTACTATATCATCATCTATATTTAAATAAATTTTATCTTGTTTTATTGTTGATAACCAAGTATTTTTTGGTCTTCCTCTTCCTCGTTTGATGTGTATATTTGTCATCGTTTCAAATCGCCTAACTGGAGCATTTATTAGCCGTCTAAGTATATATCCGTATCACCTTAAACGTGTTTCTCGGAGCTTTCCTTCAATAGATGCATCTCAATGTAATATTCGGGAGGATGCACCTCTCTCTAGGATTTTTCCTGTGATTTTTTTGAGCTATGTTAACATTTGCAACTTCAAAATTTATGGCAGCTTGAAGTTTGCATAAGTCATTTGAACGTATTCATACTTTATCAGTGTAATTATGGCTACTTGAGATTTTCATATACCAGAGCTAATTATCACCTATTCACCTTAAACAGTGAAATTTTAGTTTTCAGAAGAATTTCATTTTTTAATATCTTCTCTTGTTGAGGTATCACTGTTTTTTTTTTGTTGTTGACATATCTTTTTCTTTCAGCAAGTGATTCTGTACAGCTGCAAACACCACAAAAGTTGAGGAATAAGAACCATAAAGGATTTTCTAACAAATTGTTGAGGCGGTCTCATTTTTCCAATTCACATTCTAAGGGATCTGTGTTGTCCACAAGCTGCACCACAGTAAGAGCTACCATTTGAAGTTGTTTATCATATCAGTGGTTTAGGATGTAGATGCTGAAAGTTTGTATGATTAGTCCCTTTGTATGTTAGTGTTTTAGATATTCTATTATTTGTGTTTGCAATGTTCTTTCTTCAGATACCATCATTTTGTTATCTTAGAGTTTCCCAGTGTCTAATGTATCATAACATTGCTGGCGCAGAAAGTTGATCTGAGCAAACTAGAAACAACAGCACTATGGCGATACTCAAAGCATTTTAATCTTGTAAGTTATCACAGTGGTTCATGATACTCATTTTGTCAACTACATTCATTGTTTGTCGTTTATCTAGTTCTGGATGAAATCCTACTTATTCCCAGACACGCAAACCATGTCCTCTGTCTGCAACAGGTAGGTGGGAGTCCTAACCCCTCCAAAGAGCAGCTAATTGAAATAGTTCAGAGGCATTTCATGTCGCAGGTAAGTGAGCCATTGCATGGATAAATGCATCATTGCCAGCGAATGGATTTCGTGAATCTTTGACTTCCTTTTTTGAATCCAATTGCTATACTTGTACTTCTGAAGCAATTGGATGAGTTGCAGGTAATTGTAGGCTTTGTGCAAGCTGCAAAGAGGCTGAAGTCTGTCTGCGACCGATCCTGACTCCGGGAGTTATTCAAGCTAACAGAGTTTTCAAAGTTGTGTCACTACATTTTATTGCCTTTGAACCCCAAAGCTTGATTGTAAGATTTCAGAAAAAAAATTGGGTTGTTAGGTACTAGAGCTAGTATTCTATTGTCGATACTCCTGTTAAAATGACATGTCTAGTCAGACAATGGCATCAGTTTAACATATTTTAAGTATAGTTAGCAATTGTTTTTGATGGATTTATCATCTAAATATTGTTGAACTGTTGTTTTCAATATTTATTTTGAAACATATAGACTTAATCCATGAAAACCTCTTAACTTCCTAGCCTATGACACAATATTGAAGTCCTTTTATTTTCAATAACTCATGATAATAAGGGAAAAAAATTGATTCTCACAAAAAAATGGTTGTGCAAAATTAGCTAAAAACATAAAAGACTAAACAAAAGTTTGGTTGTCATCACACTTCTTTATAAATTTAATATATGTTAAAATTGATGATAACCTTGCTAGCTAACTTACTTGAATAAGGCTAAGATTACTGAGCTCATCAAGAGGAAAGAGGATTTGTTTAATTGGACTTATAAAGGAGACAAATCAACAATCTCTCATGGGAGATCCTTTAAGGAGGCTTCATCAAATAATAAGAAATTGACTAGTTGGTAGACGAAATGAAAACATTTGGGTATTAAGTTTTACATGATAAGAACGCCCATACCTCATTCCTATAATATTATCTCGTACTCCTATACGGAGAACAGGAAGAATTTTTAAAATTTTAAAAGAGACGCGAAGCCATCATTTAAATTACTAAATATTTCTCCATACACATCCTCAAGAGAGATCTCCTATGATTCTGTCTGATATCAAAGGATGATGAAACACCACAATATTCATGGTTGAACTGGTTCGACCAGTTGAGTACGGATTAAATCTTTGCAACTACACTGAGTTGGTAGGCCCACCTCATTGCGACGAACTAGTCAGGTCTTCTTCACAGTGCCAATCGATTATCAAACTCGATGAGACTTAGAACCTGAAAGTACTTGCAAATAGATGAGAGAAAAAGGAGGCCGAGGGATACCTCGGCAAAGTCCCGTCAATGCTCAAGTCAAAAAGTGAAGAGAAAGTGAATAATAAAGAATGAGAGTAGAGAGATTTTTTTTTAGATTACTTGATCCCTACGCTCTTCTATTCCCCACTTTATATAGGAGGGGAAGAACGAGGGGGGAGAGACATGACGTGGAGCCTTCACTTTCTGTCGGAGATAGCGGAAGCTTAGCCTCTTGGGGCGAACCCTAGAGACGCAAAGACGTGGCTTCGTGGTGTCGCAGCTTCGTGGAGAGGATAGTGGAGACGTGTCTTCGTGGAGAGGATAATGGAGACATGTTTTCGTGGAGAGGATAACGGAGATGTGGCTTTGTGGAGAGGATAGTGGAGAAGTGGCTTCATTGAGAGGATAGTGGAGACGTGTGTTAGAGCAATCAACCCATGTATGATGTGGTTTTGATGTTTGTGGCAAAGAGTTTAAGTTAGGTTGTTATGGATTTGATATGTGTGTTGAAGTCGTGCATGACTTAGTAATTCACACATGGTGATAGCATTAGTAAGTTCACCATCTCATGACTCGGTCCTTGAGTCGGTGAAGGATGACATTGCGGAAGTCATGCGCTTGGTGCATCCGAGGGACCGCCGGACGAGGAGCATTGGAGTGAAGCCAAGGAAGCAGACTTCAGGGCGAGACGCGAAGGATGACATTGTGAAGTCGTGCGCTTGGTGCATCTGAGGGACGTGGCTGGACGAAGAGAGCTTCGAGGCGAGGGACTCCAAGGGAGATGAGTGTGAGCGATTGTAACCTGGGACGGGGTAGCTCATAGGTGAATTTGGCCAAATGACTGAGTGTCGGATACTCAACCAAGGTTGGTTTGAGGTTTTACCCGACATCAATCGACTGTCATATCATGGCAGTCGACTGATCCAAGTCGATTGAAGACTCGACTGGTGTTCGAGTCTGGTTTATGGCCCAACATGATAGGGTTTGATAAATGATCGCCAAGGGACGGCAATGATCGGGTCGAGGTGAATTCGCACGAGAAGGTTTTCGGTCGAGTGATCGCCGGTCACTCGATCGATAGCTCCATCACCGATCGGTGATGGGGATGGTCGATCGATGTGGAGTCGTTGGTTGGAAGCCAGCGTGGATGAAACCGCTTGCGAGGCAACGACTTACGCGTGATCGATGATCGATCGATCGACTACTCGGTGCCCAACGGGAAGAATGACCTCTTCCCTATAAGAAGAGGCCTTGGGTCACTTTGGGAGAAAAATGCTTAACTCCTAAACTTCTCCCAAGTGTCCAACACGATTTTACTCCTCTTTCTTGCTATTATTTCAATCTTATTGTAAAGAGGGAGATTGTGTAAGAAAGGTTTACCTCCACCTTGCTTAGTGCAAAGGAGAGATTAGTGATTGGTTTAGGCCTGATTCACTTGGAACAAATCGGGTCGTGGATTAACGGCAAGAGTCGTGAACCACGTTACGTCTTCTTGTTTTCTCTTTGTCTTTTGCATTAGCTTAATTGTTTTTGTTTAGCAAATATTCCACTGCGCTAACTTTAATTGTAGACGATTAAGCGAACGACCTCCATTGTATACGAAAAGGGCTATTCACCCCCTTCTAGCCAGCCACCGATCCTCCAACAAGTGGTATCAGAGCGAGGACCTTGTCGTAGACTAATTGTCAACACAAGCACGACAAGAGATGGCCGGCTCCAACATTCATCTGCCTAAGTTCGAAGGAGAATTCATGTGGTGGAAAAAATGTATGGAGGTATTCTTTGAAACCGACTTCGATATAATGTTAATAATGAAAAATGATTTTGAGATGCCTAGGGATGAAGAGGGGAGACTACTAGAGAAGTCAAGATGGACCAAGAAGCAAAGGGAGGAGCACCTTGCAAATTCAAAGGCTAAGCACCACCTTTTTAATGTGCTCCCCCAACAAGAAGTAAACCGGATAGGAGAATGCTCTAGCGCCAAAGAGATGTGGGAGAAGCTAGTGGAGCTTCATGAAGGAACATCTGAAGCCAAGCTAGCAAGAAGAAACCTCCTCGGATCGCAATTAAGCAATATCAAATTAGATAAGGGGGAAAAGGTACTCTCACTTCATTCACGTTTTAAGAAAATAATAATCGGTTTATCAAGTGTAGGTGAAAAACTCTCCAACCGGGACATGATCATGAAGGTCATAGATGTCTTCCCTCGATCATCCAAATGGAGCTCCATGGTGGACTCCTTCTACATTTCCAAGAATCTAGAGGTGAGTACTCTAGAGGAATTTTTCTCCACCATGGAATTGCATGAGACTAGGCTTGAAGGCATAGTTGAAGATCAAATCAATCCATCAAGGGGAGTAGCACTAGTAGCAGAAAAAGGAAAGAAGAAGAAGGAGACTCCGCCCTCTTCCTCCGATGAAGAATCTTCCTCCTCCATGGATAGCAATGAAGAAGCCTACATGGTAAGGAAGGTGAGACGTGCATTAAAAGGCTTTAAATTTAATAAATCTCATGATAGGGGAAGAAGGCCGAGGAGAAAAATTATTTGTTACAATTGTCAAGGAGAGGGACACATAAAAGATGATTATCCCCTCTTGAACAAAAGTAAGAAAGAAAGGAGAAAGAAAGAATATAAGAAGAAGGGGAGCAAGAAGAAGGAAGAAGAAAGAAAAACAAAAGAAAAAGAGAAGGCCAAGGCACACAAGGCAACATAGGATAATCCATCATCATCATCGGAGGGAGAACAATCATTCACAAGCCTTGCCCTAATGGCAATAGAAGACTTGGACTCCACCTCCTCTGAAAAAGAAGAAACAAGCTCAAGTAAGGAGAGCTCAAGTGAAGGGGGAGTTTCATCTTTATCTTCATCGGAATCATAAGAAGGAGATTGGTTAAGTGAGGTAATGAATCTCCCTCCCAAGAAAGTTATTTCCATGATTACTAGTTTAACTAAGGAGTTATTTAGGGCTAAAAAGAAAAATAAAAGCATGCTTGATCAAATTCAAAAACTAGAAGAAAAATTGAAAATTGCATGCTTATATGTTAATGAGAATTCTTCTAGTATTAATGATGCATGTGTAGAAGAAAATAGGATCTTAAGGGAAAAGGTAGATTTCCTAACCAAGGCCTTAGAAAAATTCACAATTGGCTCCAACACATTGAACATGATCATTGGGAGCCAAAGGGCTAGCTTTAATAAGAAGGAGTTAGGATACAAGGGATCCAAAAATGAAAAAACATATCATTGTTTGGTTGCTAGAGGTCAAGCTAAAACTATAATGGTAGCTAGGAAATAGATTCCGAAGGAATACTTAGTGAACCCTATTGGAAAAAATCTATATTGGGTTCCTAAGTCCATCCTTAAGGGTTAGGAGAACTTAGGTTAGTCAACCATGAGTGAACTTAAGTTTATATCATGTTAAATGGTTGACTTAGGATGATGAGGGTGTTAGTTTTAGACTTGTGCTATTTGATTTATGAGGATGATGTGGGTGAAAATTTCTAACTTAGTATTGGGTGATGATAATGTGTAACTCATGAATTAAATGCTTAAATCATGATTTATGCTTGATTTTACACTTGATAAATAATCATGATTTATGATTTGGATAATAATATTTGATTCATGATCATAATGTGCAAATTAAATAATAATCTTGTGTTATGATCATAATGAGGGTTTTATACATAATACTTAACCTTGGGTAGAATTACATGAAATTTTGGTTATGTATAAATACTTTTAGGTACATCTCACACTTACTATAGGCTAACTTGATTGAAAATATAGCATGAGTGAGATGTTAGGATGATACAAATGACTCACTTTTGATTATAACATTTTGATGAGTCATTATAGGTATCATGATAGCAATAATAGATCAATCATGGGAAAAGTATATGTTTAAGTCATAGACATATTGCCCAAAGATCATGGTTGTATATTTCAAATGTTTTGAAAACATTTCTTGTTTCATAATCTGTGAGTTCATGCTTTGAAAAGTTTCTAAGGCAAAACTAGCTTTCAAGTTGATACAAAATTGAGACTTTTTTTGCAACTTTTGAGTTTTTGCCTAATTTTCGAAAATAGAATGAATTTTCATGAAAAACTATTTTTCACTGATAAAGAGACTTACAATAAATATGTTTTCAAAATTTCATGATTTTTCGAATTTTCTATAATTTCTGGTACATTTCTAAATTTCGTTCAAAAAATAAAAAAAGGTTGTTTTTAGGGTGTCAGTCGACTGGTAGTCTGAACCAGTCGACTGATGTACTGTGCACGAGCACAATAAGCTGTTTTATCAAATTTTAAACTTGATTTTGGTGATTTTTGTTCCCTAGACTTGATGTCATGCCTGAATAACATATGTTAATGTTTTGATGATGTCAAAGAGGGAGAAATATATGGGTTTAAGTTAATCATGCTAGGATGGAAATTAGCATGTGTTAAGGGAGAGTTTGCATGTATTAAGGGGGAGGTTTGATTTCCATGTTTTATTTATATGCTTTCTTGTCTTATGTTTATGTTAATATTTTACCTAATTTAAACGGATTGTCACACATCAAAAAGGGGAGATTGTTAGGGCAATCAACTCATGTATGATGTGGTTTTGATGTGTGTGGCAAAGGGTTTAAGTTAGGTTGTTATGAATTTGATATGTGTGTTGAAGTCGTGCAGAACTTAGTAATTCACACATGGTGATAGCATTGGTAAGTTCACCATCTCATGACTCGGTCCTTGAGTCGGTGAATGATGGCATTGCGGAAGCAGTGCGCTTGGTGCATCCGAGGGACCGCCAGACGAGGAGCATTGGAGTGAAGCCAAGGAAGCAGACTTCAGGGTGAGACGCGAAGGATGACATTGCGAGGTCGTGCGCTTGGTGCAACTAAGGGACGTGACCGGACGAAGAGAGCTTCGAGGCGAGGGACTCCAAGGGAGATGAGTGTGAGCGATTGTAACCCGGGACGGGGTAGCTCATAGGTGAACTTGGCCAAATGGATGAGTGTCGGATACTCAACCAAGATTGGTTTGAGGCTTTACCCAACATCAATCAACTGCCATATCATGGAAATCGACCGATCCAAGTCAACTGAAGACTCGATTGGTGTTCGAGTCTAGTTTTTGGATCAACATGATCGCTAGGGTTTGGCGTACGATCGCTGACCATCACCGATCGCCAAGGGACGCAATCGATCGATCGAGGTGAATTCAAGCATGCGAGTAGTTTTTCACCGAGTGATGGCTTCGATCACTGATCGATGGCTCCATCCGATCGATGGGGATGGTGATTGATCGATGTGGGAGCCGCTGGTCGGAAGCCAACATGTTCTGAGGCAATGGCTCGTGAATCATTGATGATCGCATCATCGATCGTGCGGTGCTAATGGGAAGAATGGCCTCTTCCCTATAAGAAGAGACCTTGGGTTACTTTGGGAGAAAAATACTTAACTCCTAAACTTCTCCCAAGTGCCCAATACGATTTTACTCCTCTTTCTTGCTATTATTTCAATCTTATTGTAAAGAGAGAGATTGTGTAAGAAAGTTTTACCTCCACCTTTCTTAGTGCAAAGGAGAGATTAGTGATTGGTTTAGGTGTGATTCACCTGGAACGAATCGAGTTGGATTAGCGGCAAAGGTCTTGAACCACGTTACATCTTCAGTGTTTGCATTTGTTTTCTCTTTGTCTTTTACATTAGCTTAATTGTTTTTGTTTAGCAAATATTCCGCTGCGTTAACTTTAATTGTAGATGATTAAGCGAACGATCTCCATCGTATACGAAAAGGGCTATTCACCCCCCTCTAGTCAGCCACCGATCCTCCAACAACGTGGATGTATGGAGCTATGTTAGATCTCATATCGAGTTGAGTTTCTACTGAGTCAGACTTTTTCCCAACTGGCTTTTAGCCACTCTGGACTCTTGTTAAATTGGACTATGATCGAACTGGACTCCTATGGAATTGGGCTCCTACCGAATTGGACTTCGGTCGAACTGGGGTCCTGCCGAACTGTCCTTTGGTCGAACTGGACTCCTATCGAATTGGACTTCGATCAAACTGGGCTCCTGCCAAACTGGACTACGACCAAATTGGGCTCCTACCAAATTGGGTTCCTGCTGAACTAGACTTTGACTAAACGGGACTCCTGCCGAATTGGGCTTGAACCAGTCTTCAGAGGTAAAGCTAAACTAATGATCGAGTGGAGCTTGGATATAATTCAAATGGACCTGAGTTCACTCATGTCCCGTTTGATCTAGTTCATATTTAGGCTCTTTCTCAGCTGGACTATTGACTTAAGTTTACCACCTGGCTAGGGGTATTTTCCTCCACATCACAGGCATACCCCTTTTGTCTAGTCGAAGGAGATGTGAGACACGATGGACTAGATTTGCATTTAAGTCTTTACCTTGGAATCATGCGAGATCATGTTGATTAATGGTGCATATATGAAATGATATCTCCCCCTCACAAGATTATCTCTTCAGTTTTAGAACCTGCTCGAACCATTTCGTTGATCTACATGTGTCACGCAATTCTCCCTTGATGGGATAGCGAAGACTCGGAGACCCGATGTGACGGCTGAGATTTCAAAAGTCATTATGGCTACTTTAATGGTGAAGATTATGCCTCTGAAACCTCCAATTGTTGATTTGATGGCCACCGCTATCTTTTCTAACCATATAAAGCCCTATCGAGTTAGTGTTTTTCCATCTTTGGCACACAGTACTCTTCTTTGATCATCTTCTTCCTTTGTTCATGACCTCGACCTCCTTCACCAATCTTTAAGTCTCGATTCCTTCCTCCCTTGGTTTTACTCCATGGCTAAGAGTTCATCTCTATGATATGAGAACAACCCCATTGCCTTCGATCAAGACGATAGGGTGACCCGTAGGAAAGCCTTTGAAATCTCGAGCTCTTACCGGGCGACCCCAGGGCTACGATCACTACTAAAAATGGACTCTTTAACGATGGAATATCTCGTCGTTAAAGAGTCAATTCCCGTCGTTGATGAGTTTTAACGACGGTACTAAATACCATAGGGAGTTGTCGCTAAAAGGCTCCGTCGAAAAAAGATTAACGACAGAGATACAAATATCATCGTTAATAGCACTTAATGACGGTATTCACTACCGTCGTTATTGATATTAATGACGGATTTATATACCGTCATTAATGATAACAATGACGATCATATATACCATCGTTAATAACAACAACGGTTATATGTACCGTCGTTAAATACCAACAACGACGAATATATGTAATGTCGTTAGTAATTTAATATCATTTAATAATTTAACGACGGTTTAATATACCGTCGCTAATAGCAACAACGACAATCATTATATAAGCGTTATTTCGTCATTATTGCCTATAAATTATTCACAATATATATTAATGAATGCTAATAAAATCAAAACACAAATATTAAAAATCAAAACACCATATATATTAAAATATCATCCGGTATTCATTGTACATACATCATTAAACTTGCAAAATTAATATCCATTTACATCAAAAGCGAATATTTATGTCTTCGATGCAAAATGTTGATATTCTCAAAAGCTCCAAAAAAATATATTTCGTTCCAAATCTCCAATACCTATAATAAATAAACAAAAAAAAAAAAGAGTATCACAATAAGATTTTTAAAAGAATTTAGAAATCTTGATATACAAAATATTAAACCTACAATTTAATTTCAACAAACAAAAGATAATAATAAGAACAAGAGATGTATAGTAAATATTAAACAACATTTAGCACCTTATTAGTACTACAACTTTTCAATATTATAACAATAGTTAATTTAACAATGTAAAAGCATCAACTTCAAAGTAAGGCGTGTCATTAAATAGATGATGAGAGTTATGCTCGCTCTGACAACTTTTACTAAACCTAACATTTATTTGTCTTTTGATTTCAACACTCAACATGTAAATATCATATTGAAGGCACAATCAATACTCTCAATCGTAACCTTCTTTTCACTTTTATTGAAATGGATCCCTTCCCTTCTTCACATCACATGAAATGTTATGCACTCAAATGCACAAGCAGATGGACACAATTACACATGAACAGAAGGGGAAAAATTCTAACAAAAGCATACATAATTAGCTAGCTACAAGAGAAATAAAGCAGTGTTCCATAAAAATAATTTAAAAAAAAATAGGGGAAAAAATAAGACATGACAAAATCACTTCTAAGATTGTTAAGTGGAGAAAGACTCCTCATACTGTGAAAGAGTTGATTATAAAAATGAAATTTTCCATCGGAGTCTGGAGATAATAGCCAATGTCATCTGAAATTTTCCATTGGAGTCTGGAGATAATAGCTAATGTGATTTGAAACTTCAAGGTAAATAAGATTGCATGTTGACCAGATAAGTCTCACAGATTGAGAAAAATGTAGAAATAGGTATATCAAATAATGACAAGTGGAACATGAATACATCTATAAGAAGATAAAACCAAGATATAAGATCAAGAAATCGCATGAAACCACACTAACACATCCAATATAGGATGCACCAATAGTTGCAAATATTCAAAGGAAAAAAAAAAACTACTTTCTGCAACTACCTATGTACTAAATAATCACTTTAAACACTCACATATACTTAATCTACTAGAAGTTGAAGTCCAGAGATGAAATATGTAGAGAAGCATTAAGCATTAAAACAAAGAAGATAAATGGGTTGTAGTGGCATGAACCAAATATGAGCATATTTCAATAACTTTTCAACGTTTTTACACATCCTCGAGCTTTACGTATTATCAACATTTCAGCAACTTTCCAACATTAAAATAATAGTTGTCTAACATTATAACAACATCTTAAATAACATTACAACAAAGAAAGAAAAAAGTTTTAGAAAATTTCAATCAGTTAGCACCCAAAGATGACTTTTGAGAGTCCATGATTCTATAACAAATACATCATTATATTAGTTAAATGAAAAAATAATATAAACAATACATTTAGAAGTTTAAAACATTTACACTTACACAAAGAAAATAAAGATTTATCAACATATCCACTGATACGTCCATATGACTAGGGCAGAGATAGCAAAAACCATAAGTCTATAGTATATGCTTTGGTTGGATCACATTGTAATGACCTGTGCTTTTTCTTTACATGTTTCTTCTACCATGTAAGTCAACACTCCATCATTTGGATTCAAGGTCGAAATAATTTAATAGTTTATAAGAACTTATTTTTTATTGTGATGTAACATACACGATATGACATCTTATTAGGTTGACGTTACTAATAATCCTTTTAGTAGTGTTGACTCAAGAGATACTAAGAACACTTGTCATCTTACAAAGTATACTTAATTATAATAAAATAACAAATGGTTGGTTAACATATTGCACTTGCCATCGCATACACACGGTCAATGTAATCAAGATTTGCAAATGAACATAGGACACATAACTTTGTATTTTAAAAAAAATTAGGGATGAAGAATACTAAAGTGAGGTTCCACACCATTGCATCAATTGACTAACTAGTAGATATATCTTTCATGCTCAAATCCTATTACTAGATAATCTGTAATATAAGAATTTTTATTTTCATTCTTGAGTAATTAGTTGACACCCTATTTTTATTTCTTATAGTTCTAATAATGAATCATGCCTTGAACCTAACCTAAATATGAAGTGCAAAATATATGGTTCTATGTAACAAAGTTATGCAGATTTTAAAATAAGAGGAAAAAAATATGTGTTTAGGATTAATAATTTTAATTAAAAGAACATAACTTTTGAGTCTTTATGAAGCAACTTGGATTTCATGAGCCTACTAGAATTTATTTTTAAAAAAAACAACTTGAATTTCAAATTCTCAGATCATGGTTATGCAGAAATCAAGGATGTGAAAGCAAGCACGAAATCTATAGAAACAGGAACAAGAATAAAAGATTGAAGCTTCCTACCAAACACACCATCCATCACAATCCCTCTTCAGTTTTGTGAGATCGATCTATCAGAAATGCAAATCGATCCAAAATCCCAAGTCAAGAACAAAGAAAGTCGACAGGCTCGAAAAGATGCATTGCGATCAAACTAGGATTTTCGGAGCGAACCAGTGGAAGTGAAGAGTCATAGTTCTCCCATTATCGGCGGATGCTTGAGCGGTGATGGAAGGCAGGAGCAGCGACGACATCGACGGAAGGTTGGAGCGGCGATGGAATATAGAGAGAAAAGGAAAAAGAGCGTGACCGAAAGGGAAGATGGAGAAAAAATTAAAGCCTAGTTTACCTTAATATGGGTTTTGGGGGAAAAAAAGGGAAAAATATAAGAAAAGAAATAAAAAATATAAATAAAATTAAGATATTTTTTAATGAAATAAAAATAGAAAAAAAAACATGAAAACGGATATAAATAAAATTAAATTTTCATAATTTATTTAAAGATGATTTTTTATATTAAAAAATCGATCCAGTAAAAAAATTGGCTTGGAATCTTGATTTTATAAAAAATTGAAAAAGTAATAACGGCGGGAGAAAAAATTCGTCGTTAAAAGTCTTACAATAACGATGGGAGAAAATACCATCGTTAAAGATACAACATTAACAATCGAAATAAAAAAAAATCGTAGTTGATGATAAAGTATCAACGATGGGACAAAATACCGTCGTTAATGCATATACATTAACGACGACCATTAAATTTGGTCTCTATTGAACCACCAATAACAACGATTTTTTGATACCGTCGTTAAATTTCATCGTTAAAGGTAGCTTTTCCAGTAGTGAGTGCAGCGGTAGGGCATCAGTTCTACCTCCAAGGTTACGGTGCAGTAGTAGGGCATCTAGTTCGGCAGGAACCCAGTTCGGTCTATCTACATTTGATCAAAAACTTCTTTAAACAAAATATTCACTAAGCTACTTGTATCGGCGAATATTTGGGCTACATCATAGTTAGCTATGGTAGTTCGGATCACCGACACATCATCATGAGGGATCACCATTCCCTGTAGATCTTCTTGCCCGAAACTGATTAGGGGGCCTTCTTCGCATCCCTAACCTAATCCCACCGCCATGTTCTCCAACCGCTGACCATGACCTTTCCTTAGCTTGCTTGATTGGAGTCTCCATCGGTTATCCCTCCCGCGATCATGTTTATTGTACCTCGGTGAAGGGCATTGGGTTGTTCTTGCTAAGGGTGTTCTCTCCGGGGACTATCATAACAAGTATTTCACTAAGGAGTGTAATGATGAGTTCGGTTCGAAGATCTCAGGGGCATTTTCGCTGCAAGACGACGAGGCTCCTCTGGTTGGGGTCATCGTTAGAATGGTTCTGACCTTGAGTCCAGGCTTCTCTCTTGGTCTTGTACGACCTGCCGAATTTCCTATGCTAGCTTTTGACATTCATGGGTAGCATGCTTATACATTTGGTGAAATGCACAAAAGTGCGTAGATCTATGTGGTGGGCTCCGAACCACAAGTGGTTTCATTGCTTCTTGCACTGCATGAACAACTCTTTCTCGCATTCGACTCGACACATATTCTGAGAATAGATGGGGCACCCGGGTTCGAGGAGGGAGCGATGCCTTCTTGTCTAGCTAAGCAAGAGTGTCCTTCGTCGAGTTGCCTTCTTATTTTTGAGCTCGCTGGACTTTTTCTAGGTTGATATTTTTTTTTTGGCTCGGCTCAGCAAGCTATCATAATCTGGAAAGGGTTTCTTCATCAAAGATCAGAAGAAGTCTCCCTCCACTAGGCCTTGTGAAAAGGTGCCAACCAGTATCTCTGATGTAGCCAAGGGTACATCCATTGCTACTCAGTTGAATCATTGCATGTATTCTCGTAGGGGTTCTTGGTGCCCCTGCTTCATAGAAAAAAGATTAAAGGTGGTTTTGTGATACCTTTTACTACTAGTGAAATGATGGAGGAAAGCAACACTTAGACTCTTGAAAGATTGGATGGAACCCGCAGGCAGTCTATCAAACCATCTCTGAGTCGATCTGGTTAAAGTGGTTGGGAAACCCTGCATTTAACCTTGTTAGTATACTGTTGGTGCAATCGACCTAGGTCACGATTGACCAGACTCGAGTAGTATTTTGATGTTCAACAAAACGATTGACAATGTGATTGTCATGGGAAGTCCAAGAATGGTCTTGGCATTTGAGAAGTCCAAGTCATGTGTACTTGATAGGTAAAGTCCAAGTCATGGGTACTTGGTAATGGTAAAGTTTAAGTCTTGAGTACTTGGCATGGAAAGTTCAAGCATGGGTCTTGACAATGGTAAAGTCCAAGTCAAGAGTACTTGGCAAGTAAAGTCCAAAGGTATAGTCTTGGCGGCATAAGTCCAAGTTGTAGTCTTGACAGCGTAAAGTCCAATTGAACTTTGGCGATGAAAGTCCAAGTATGAATACTTGGAAATTGATCCAAGGGCATGATATTGGTGGCATAAAGTCCAACCTATAGTCTTTGTGGCATAAGTCCAATGTTTGGCGGCGTAAAATCCAAGCGTCTGTCTTGGCGGCGTAAGTCCAAATGTACCTTGGCAAAGCAGACTCGGTTAGCATAACAATAGTCGATGGAAGCGCCTGAAGGCTAGCATATGGATGAACAAGTCATGAATGACTTGGAGGGATCTGATAGGCGTGAGGCTGATGGAGGTGGCTAGAAGGTTTAAGTCTAGGCTAAGGGTGGTCTATCAAGTATGAAGGGATCATACTTGAGTTAAACCTCATGGTTGAGGTTTATCAATCGACTGGGGTTATGGATTAGTCGACTGGACGAGTGTTTAATACTTAGCAGCCTAGTCAACTTGGATCAATCAACTGGGATTATGATCAGTCGACTGAGGCTCGATTGTTAATCTGTGGCTCTAGCAGTCGACTGCTAGGGTTTGGCAGTCGACTGGTCCACAAGCAGTCGACTGCTATGGTTGGCAATCGATTGATTTAAGTGGACACGAGTGTTGGATCGAAAGAGTGCGCTAGAGGGGGGTGAATAACACTCGATAAATCTTTTCGTACGATTCGATAACATAAGAGTAGCAGCGGAAAAGTAAATAAACACACATTTATTTCTACTTGGTCCATAGCCTAACGACTGCTAATCCAAGGCCCTTACGATCCGAGATCACGTACAGAGGGCAATGCACTAAAACATCTCCTCCTCGTTGGAGGTAGGAGACAACGATTACAATAAAACCAAAATATCGAGGATGAGGCAACAAGTCTACCTCACCTCGTTACGATAAAAGCTCCGAGTACAAGAATTAAATACAAAATGAGAGACAAACTTAAGCTACCGACGATAAGGAGTTGAAACTTTGGCGTCAAGTCGGCATTACAGCGTCGTAGCTTTGATGTAGAACTTCGACATTGTAGGAGCACTTTAGGAGCAAATTGAGATGACCTAAAGGGGTGAAACCCCTCTTCTTTTATAGCCTTGGAAGCTCCCTAACGTTCAGTTCCAGCTCATAGTCAAAGAACCTCATCTCCCCGAGATAAGTGGAGCTTATCTTGACTCTCCTCAAGGTGGGTTGTTTGACTGGCAATCGACTGTTCACCTTCATCAGTCGACTGATGCCATCAGCAATCGATTGCTAACATCCATCAGTCGACTGATGACTAGGTTTTTCGACTGCAGCAAAGAGTTAGCTCAAAAATATAATAGTAAAGGTAATTTCGACGGTCACTTACTGTCTGATCTCGACCTAGACCTTCCACGAGAAGTTTTAGTCGGATCACCGCCTAAAGACATCCCTGTATAGAGGACCCGACCTCACCTTTACTCACACTCGAGCTTACCTTTGGTCCTTTGTGACTTGTAGCTTAGATTTCAGTCTTCACCTGGGTTCTTCAGCTCCCTCCGAAGTTCTCTCGGTGTCGCCCGACTACCACGGTTTCCCGACTCAGGATTCTCCGGGTGTCGTCAACCTTCAGCTTAGCTTAACTATTCCTGCACACTTGGTTCATCTCATTAGACAACAATATGATCTTAACTTTGGATTTTTGTCATAATCAAAACCTAGGTTCGATTATCTAGTGCCTACTGCACCAACAACGAGCAATAAAACTTTGGTAGTCGACTGATTAGTCGACTGACGTGATAGCAGTCGACTGGTGGTAAAAGCAGTCAATTGCTAGTGTATCCGTTGGAGTTTTTCAGCGTGGATTGAGCTGTTGTGAGACAACGACACTATGGACAGTCGATTGTTAGGCACAAAATTAGCTCGATGCAGGTTATAAAAGGAGCTCGAGATAGAGAATTTTGCATCAGTTTTTGGGGAGATTTTGAAGGGGAATTGCTGCTGCATTCCAGACCTTCAAGAGCAATCCAAAGCAAGCAATAAGCAAGACAATCAAAGCACTCTTTTGTAAAGTTTTTCTTTGCATTTCATTTGTATTATTGTAGTTGATTGTATCTTGTTGTTGTATTACTTTTGTAATCACTTGTAAGAGATTTCTCCACCTCCAGAGTGTTTTTCGAGAAGGAGAGTTTAATTAGTGGTGGTGTGCATCATTAGAGCTCACTTAAGCTCGACCCGTTGAGTAGGAACCCTATATTCTGAACCACATTATATGCTTGTGTATTCTTATTGTGCATTTGTATTTGTTGTATATTCCACTACGCATTAACATCATTGTAGACAAGTAATCGAATGAACACGATCGAATTCTAAGTGACGAAGCGAGTCGCTACTCATCTCCCTTCTAGCAACGACATTCGGTCCCAACAAGTGGTATCAGAGCGGGTCGCTCTTCAAGGCTTAACAATCAAGGGAGCACGCTAGAGGGCAAGATGGAACTAAAGCTTGGACTAGGTCATGACATCAACATTCCTCCACCATACGACTGAGAAGACTTTCCGATATGGAGGGCGAGAATGGAGATATTTTTGATGATGGACATAGATAATTGGTTCATCATCATGGAAGGATTTGAACCTCTCATGGACAAGAAGGGAGAACCCCTTAAATCCATGAAATGGACCAAGGAGCAACGACAAAGACTTAAGACTGATTTTAAGGTAACAAAACTTCTAACTAATTTAATTTCTGATGATATTATGTCAAAATTAGGAGAAGTTGCGGATGCTAAAGAAATATGAAGCAAATTGATTGAGCTCCATGATAATCCTTCATTGACCAATGAAGTATAGAAGTGCTCATCCTTTCAATCTCAATAAGAATGTGCATCATCATTCCAAGAGCTTGAGGATGCGGAAGTTGAGAGATGCTCAACATCCAGATCAGAAGAGGAAGTTGAAGAAGTCTCCACCTCTAGGATTAAGGGGGAGGAGATTAGATCACCAGAGTCGGAGCAAGAGCAAGAGCAAGAAGAAGCATCTACCTCCAGAAGAGATGAAGAACCAACTCCGGCTCCCACCACCAACCTAGGTAACTCAAGTGCATTGGTTAAAAATAAAAATCATATTGTTTGCTTTAAGTGTAGGGAAAATGAACATTACAAGAGTAAGTGTACAAAAAGAGTCAAGAAGGCTCAACCAACATGAAAAGTAAATGAAAAGTCTAAGGATGTCAGAGCCCCAATAATCAAGAGCAAGGAGCATATTATTTGCTTCAAGTGGAATCAAAGGGGCCACAATAGGACTAAATTCCCTAGGGGAGGAAGTAAACTAAGGGCAAAGAAGGAGCATCACATGTAGGTGGAGCTTCTAAAGCAAACTCTAAGGTAAATTTAAATAACGCTCCTACTTTATGTAATGATGGGAAGTATGCTAGAAATTTTCTTGCTATTACTCATGAAAAGCATACTAGAAATAACAAATATTACTGCTTAGGTGCTAAGTATGATAATCCTAGGTCTAAGGACAATTCAAAACCTACTCCACCTAAGGATGTCAAAAATCTAGGCAATAACCCCAAGAAATCTAAGCAATAACCCTAAGAAATCTAGGCATATGCCTAGGAGGAAGGAAAAAATCCCAATAGCTTATGAAAAATAAAAATTGAAAAATTTGAATTAGAAAATCAAGTTTTGAGATCAAAACTTGAGAAATTAGAAAAGACCCTAAGAAAGATGAAAAAATCAATTATGGGGTATAATTGACAAAATCTAGGTTTAGAAGGCAAGAGACCTCCCAGGATAAAAAAAAGCTTGGGTCACAAGCCCAAGTCCAAGGAGGTTGTGCCAACCTACCATAGCATTCCATTTGACTATGAAACCATCCATAGGTCTAGGAAAATCAAGGTTACTAGGGAAGTAATTCCTAAGGCTAACCATAGTAAGTGTTAACTGACTAAGACTTCGAAGAAGTCTAGGAAAGTCACTAGCAAGGTTGCAAGGGGAGTTACCCCTATAATTGACCTTGACAAGACCCAAATGACCAAGACTTCAAAACCTAGAAGGGGCATTAGGAAGATACTAAGGGAGGATATTCCTAGTAAGTACCTAGTAAATCTAAGGAGCTCAAATAGGTATTGGGTTCCTAGGAGTGTGATCCCTTCACGCTAAATGGATTAGGTTGTGTTAACCTTGAATGGATGAGTAGTTAACCTAACTATAGCAAAGTTGACACTTTAGAGCATTTTCAAAGTAATATGATACTTTGGAAATGAAGTTAGAATTTGATCCTAAAGATTTTAGGATGTGCCAATAGAATTTGAGAAGTATGGAAAATTAATAAAAAAAAATGACACAATTAGGTTTAAAGGTCATGGTGTGTCATTTTGGATCTTTGACACACTTGGGAGAATTGTGTTTAAGGTAAAATTATTTTAATTTTAGAAAATGAAAATTTGGGTCTAACACTTAGGTATTATATACCTTTGTATTTCATACACTTGTCATGCTTCATATGTCATATCATATGTTTGCATGAAAGGTGTGCTTATGATATATCACATCTTGCAAGAATATAGGGCTTACCTTGATTGTGTATTTCAACATCTAGAAAGGGTGAGATGCTAGGAATAAAATCCTTGACTATTAATGCTTGTGAAAATAGAATAAAATGTCAAAACACATTAACAAATACACAAATAAAAGCATAATAGTGATATAATTGATATACATGCAACAAGCACACCAAATGCAACAAAATTAGTTGAACACATCAAATCCTCAAAAATTTCAGCCGAATAATCAGATATCAATTGACTGCTTCAATAAAGCAGTCGATTGAAGTTACTATAACATGTCACAGAGAGTTGAGCAGTCGACTACTGAACCCTAGCAGTCAACTACTAGTGTTGTAACCCGACCATAGAATCCTGAGTAGTCGACTGCTTCGGGACAACAGTCGACTGATGGCCACAATTTTATAACTCTGAACCCTAGCGGTTCGGCTTCTTCATGAGAACTCCTTCTTTCGACGATGTCGCCTTCTTCCCCGTTTGAGTTTTCACCAGTGATTTTAGCCTTTAGTAAGCCCTAAATCTTCAAACCTAAGCCTTTTACACTGCTCCTCTCTATCAAGCTAATGGAAGCTGATGGGGTCGGGGTTTCCAAAGCAGTATGTGTGTTTGGAGAGCAATTAGAAGGTTTCCAGAGTAGTATATGTGTGCCCAGGGCAGCATAAGCATTTCCAGGGCAGTATGAGTAGTTCCAGAGTAGTATATGTGTGTCCAGGGCAGTATAAGCATTTCTAGGGTAGTATGAGCAGTTCCAGAGCAGTATATGTGTGCCCAAGGTAGTATAAGTATTTCCAGGATAGTATGAGCAGTATATGTGTGCCTAGGATAGTATAAGTATTTCCAGGGTAGTATGAGTAATTCCAGAGTAGTATATGTGTGCCTAGGCTAGTATAAGAATTTCCATGGTAGTATGAGCAGTTCCATAGCAGTATATGTGTGCCCAGGGCAGTATAAGCATTTCCAGAGCAGTTCCAGAGCAATATATGTGTGCCCAGGGCAGTATAAGTATTTTCAGGATAGTATGAGCAGTTCCAGAGCAGTATATGTGTGCCCAGGGTAGTATAAGCATTTCTAGGGCAGTATGAGCAGTTCCATAGCAGTATAAGCATTTCCAGGGCAGTATGAGCAGTTCCAGAGTAGTATATGTGTGCCCAGGGCAGTCTATATAATTCCAGGGCAGTCTATATAATTCCAAAGTTATTTATGTAATTCCTGACTGACATGTATATTTCCCGACTGGCCTTAGTACAGACCTCGTACTCAGACTTTCTCAATCACCCGATTACCAGTTTCTTCCTCATTATGTATAACAATTATTTCTTAATATCTCAAGGGGTATTATAGTCAATTAAGCTAGAGAGAAAGGTGGTGGTCACTCCTATATGAAGGGGTGGAAATGAGGAAGCGGGGATGGAGTTTCTGAATCTGGTACGCGGAGATAACTCTTCTCCTTCCTTAAGCTGCTTTCTTTTACTTCTTTGCCTTTTACTGTACTCTTTTTATTCCTTCGATGGATACTGACTTGAGCGTCAGAGGGGTCACGCCGGGAAGTCGGCCCATCCCTAATTGCTCACTTCTATCGCAGATCAAGATCTTTGGCAGCATCTTCATAGATCTTATAGATCTCGCCTCTTCTCAATGAAGGAGCAGGAGGAATCTGAGCGTGCCGAAAAAAGGAACACCATTAGGTGTATAGAGCAATTTTTATTTGCAGGTGTACTTACAAGTCGCATGACGTCCAATCCTATATGAAAGTTTAGTATGGTGATATAATGGGTCACATGAGTTGTGATCTTGTGACAACAAGTTATGAATGCCCTCGTATGCAAGTGAGAGATGTTAGTAACGGATGCTCGCTAAGGAGCATTCAAATGAGATAATGGTATTACCCATTATCCCACTATCTATAATGGATAGTAACTCATAATTCCACTAACATGAATGTTAGTAACTCATGAATCCACTAACATGAAGGTTAGTAACCTCCCAATGGCTTGACCATTCAAGTTCTCCTCTTCTTCTATATATATTCAACCTTCTTAATGAGAAGAGGGAGGTGATAGAAGAATAGAAGGAGAGAAAGGTTTCGTGTAGGAGGCTTTGAAAAGAAGCGAGTGTGTGCTTCTGTGAGGCTTATGCATAAGGAGAGATTGCAAGTGTGCATGTAGGCTATACTTGTGATCTATGCACTTATCTCTTGTTGAGTAGAACAAGAGAGTTGTCACAATCACCAGGCTTTGGATTGCGATGTTGTGAACTTATGGTGAAAGTTAAAATTAACAACTTGTGACTTTCATCCCAATTGTGAGCCTTCGATGAGGATCAGAGTTCACAGAAATTGCAGTGCAGTACAGTCTTGTGCATCACCAACCATTTATAATTTAATTTCCGCAAGTAGAAGTAAATAAGTGTTTTACTTCATCCTCTTCCAACACAAATCAACCAAATAGAAAGAGAACAATGATTTCATTGCATAAACCATTGTTCACTTAGTATTTTATTTTAGTTTCATTATCTCTAGTATTTTGTTGTATATACTTGTAAGGAATAGGTTGTAAGAGATTTCTCTTTCTCCACAAGATATTCGGTAAGGAGAAAAGTGGATCTATCACTAAGAGTTAGGTCATTGAGTAGGAACTGAAAATTCTGAACCACAAAAGATCGAGGCATTATTGTGCTTGTTTTATGTTGTTATTTCTATTTCTTATTTTCATTGCATATAATGCTTTATAGACAAAAATGAATGAAAGACGATTAAGTTCAAATTGCGAATGTTATTCACCCGCCGTTTAGCAGTGTCACAGTCCTAACAGTCAAGGTTTATCCAGTGCTAGGCAGGTGAAGTCTTTGACAGATCAAGATTGATCGAATGTTAAATGAAAGAAGTCCTAGTAAATTGAGGTCAATTGGATATTAAGAAAAGTAAGTGTCCAGTCATGGTAAAATAGAAATGTAGGGTGGTTCGGTGACCATTAGAGGGGGGTGAATAGCATCGTCGCTTGTCGATGGAGGAATTTGATCGTGCTTGCCTATGATTGTTAGTACACAGCGGAATATAAAAAATACAATACAAATATAAAATCACAATATGCAAGACAATCAATGTAACATGGTTCGGAAACGAACGGTTCCTACTCCACGGATCGAGCACAAACGAGCTCTAGCGATGCGACCACACACCACTAATCCAATAAACTCCTTCTCGGAACAATCCGGAGGTAAAGAAACCTTGTACAAATAGTCTTACAACAGTAAGAAACAAATACAAGCAATTACAATAATGAAATGCACAACAAGTAAAGGAAAAATACTTTACAATTGCTCTTTTGATTGCTTGATCTTTGGTTGTTTGAAATGCACTTGGAGACCCTGATTTGCAGCAGAAAATCGACCCAAAAACCGTCCAAGAACTGTTGCCAAATCCCTCCTCCACGAGCTCCCTTTAAAGTTGCTCCTTGGGCTAGATTTCGCCTAACAGTCGACTGATCGGGACCATCAGTCGACTGCCCCAGTAATCGTTGTCTCACAACGGCATGAAACACGTCGGATAAGTCCAACGGATACACCATCAGTCGACTGATGGCTCAATCAGTCGAGTGGTCGGGTCGATCACTCGACTGGAGAACCTTCTGTGCCCGAGATCTCGACCATTAGTCGACTGATCACCGATCGGGCCGATCGCTAGGCCAAGAATGATCGACCAACTCTAGCAATGATCGCTAGGGCACTTCCCGCAGTCAAACCCTAGTTGACTCACATCAGTCGACTGACTCATGGTCCCAGTCGACTGATACACCTGAAACATGAGGTTTAAACCCCAAGTATGGTGCCCCCATACTTGCTAGACCACCCGTAGCCTAGACCTAAGCCTTCTAGCCACCTTCGTCAGCCTTGCGCCTATCGGATCCCTCCAAGTCATCCATGACTTGTTCATCCATACGCTAGCCTTCAGGTGCTTTCATCGGCTATTGTCATGCTAACGATGTCTACATCGCCAAGGCACATTGGACTTACGCTATCAAGACTTCCGCTTGGACTTTACGCCACCAATCATTGGACTTATACTGCCAAGACTCCCGCTTGGACTTTACACCGCCAATATTCCCCTTGGACTTTCCAAATGCCAAGACTCAAGCTTGGACTTTCCCTTGCCAACCCATGTTGGACTTTCCATGCCAAGACTCATACTTGGACTTTTCTTTGCCAACCCATGTTGGACTTTCCATACCAAGACCCATGCTTGGACTTTCCATACTAAGACTCATGCTTGGACTTTCCTTTGCCAAACCATGTTGGACTTTCCCTTGCCAAGACTCATGCTTAGACTTTACATGTCAAGTACTCAAGACTTGGACTTTCCAAATGCCAAGTGTCCCACTTGGACTTTCCATGACAATGGTCAAACCATCGTCAAATATCAAATACTAACCTGGGTCAATTGCGCCAATCTCCCTAACACATGTTAGACAACAATGTCAGACATCAATGTCAAACATCAAAACACTACTTGAGTCAAACTCAAGTCTGGTCAATCGTGACCTGAGTCGATTGCACCAATAATCTCCCCCTTTTTGATGTTTGAAAAAAAAACAACCTTGAGTTAGGCCTCTAACTCAAATTCCCTTACCAATTATCCTAAATTGGTAATTTTAACATTCTCCCCCCCCCCTCCCTTTTTGACATACATCAAAAAGGTTCACCCAAGGAGGTCAATGTCTCATATCCCAATGAGATCTTACAATCTCTCCCTTGGTCTAAAAATACCTTGGATGTCTACAATCTTCCTAGTGATAAGTCTCATATCACTCAAGAGAGGCAATCCTACAAACTCTTCAAATTTCCAAATTGGGTATCTCACATTTCCATTTTTCCCCCTCATGAGGAAAAATATCATCCATCATCCCATGATGGATACCTTCCCCTAAAGGCTTGCTCCCCCTTAACCATTGCACCAACAATGTCCTTGGGAAGTCCCTGAGCCAATAGGAACTCTAAACCATCAAAAATAAAGTTCAAAGTTCAACATTGAACTTTCACTCTCCTTAAAATTGATACATCACCCTAACAACTCTCCTAATCCATATCCAATGGATTTTCACCCTTTCCAATGCTTCCCAAAGCATATCATAGGGTTAGAAGTGGTTAGGGTACCTTACCATAGTTGAAATTAGGCTAAACATACCTTGTTTTTCTAAAATCAGCCTGGCAGTCGACTTTATCAGGCAACAGTCGAATGTCATGCTCATCAGTCAACTGTCAACAAGGGCAGTCAACTGATAACTGAAATTTCCGAATTTCAGTTATCAGAATCGAATTTCAGAAATTCATAAATAATTATATGTAATTCGAAAAATCATGAAACTTCATACATATAATACTTATGACCAATACAATGGGTGAAAAATGTTTGAAAAATATTTTACCCATAAAATAGTAAAATTGATACAAATTTCAAAAGTGAAGAAAAACTTCAATGTTTTAGCTCACTTTGTATCAACTTCATCAATGGTGACTTCTATCAAAAGATAGACTACACCAAGGTTTTTCAAAATGATTTTAAAATGTTTTCAAAACCTTATATTGGATCATATTCTTTGGGCTTAATGTACATGGCTTGAACATAAGCTTTCCCAATGATCCATCACTAATATAAGATGAGTTTGAGTTCATCTAGATGCAAAACTATGCACCTTGAACTTAACTCATATCCTAGCATCTCATATGTATCTAGGGTGCATAAATACACATACATGTCAATGTAATGTGAGATGTGAATTTTGTTCATCCTAATCTATGATTTCATATATTTTTCTAAGACAACACTACTTGATTCCCTTATACATGGGACTTCAAGTCATGTCAATTATCCTTAACTCAATTTTTATCAAATGCATGAATGATTATGACATTGATGATGATATAAATAAGCATGTGCTCATAATCATGATGTCATGACATAAAATAGAATTTAAGCATACATGACATTAAAATCTAAATCCTAAGCATAATCATGATATATTATATAATAAAAATAAGCATGATGTCATGACACGGTATATGACAAATAAAGCAAGGCAAATAAAATGTAAAGGTATATAAATACCTAAATTTTGATATTAATTGCCATTTGTCATTATTAAAATCATTTTGCCATATTATCAATTATCTTTCAAGTGTGCCAAAAATCCAAAATGGCACACCTCAACCTCCAAACCGAAATTGTGTCAATTTAATTAATTTTTCATAATCCCAAAAATATATTGACACATTCTAAACTCCTTTAGGATTTAGCACTCAAACCTATTTCCAAGGTATCCATAACCTTGAAAATAACCTAAAGTGTCACCTTTACTATGGTTAGGTTAACTACCTATCCATTCAAGGTTGACACACCTAAACCCATCTAGCGTGAATCGATCATGCTCCTAGGAACCCAATACCTATTGGAGCTCCTTGGGTTTACTAGGTATTCCTTAGGGATAACTTCCCTAGATACCCTCCTAATGACCCTCCTAGGCTTGGTAACCTTGGTCATTTGGGTCTTGCCTAGGTTAACTCTAGGGGTGACACCCCTTGTAACCTTCTTAGTGGCCTCCCTAGGTTTCCTTGAAACCCTAGCCACTAGGCACACACCTTGGTTACCCTTAGGGATGACTTCCCTAGTAACCTTGGTCTTCCTAGACCTAGGTTGTGTTCCATAATCAAATGGAACACTATGGTATATCTCCTTAGGCTTAGGTTTGTGACCCAAACCTTTCTTGTCCTTGGTGGGACCTTACTTTCTAAGACCTAGACCTAGACTCTTAGACCTAGATTTTTGATCATTTGACCCTTTAAATTGATTTTGTATATTCTTAAGGGTCTTCTCAAGTTTTTCAAGCTTTGACCTCAAGGCTTGATTTTCTAGCTCTAATTTTTCAATCTTTGTGGGCCCATTATTTCTTTGACTTGATTGGTTCATTTTAGGCATATGTCGATCTTTCTTACTATTAAGGTCTAGATGGTTTTCTATTTTCCTAATAGATTCCCTAGGTAAGATTCTTCTAGGGATATTAGTCCCAAATTTCTCCTTATTTGAAATGATAACATTCTTAGCCCCTAAGCAATACTCCCTATTTCTAGCATGCTCTTTATGATAAATTGCTATATTGCTAAAATTATTTCTAGCATGCTTTTGCCTATTAATTAAGGAAGGAGCAAAATTAGAAGTTACCTTAGGGTTTGTCTTAGAGGCTCCCCCTACATGTGTAGCTCCCTTTTGAGTCTTCTTCTCCCCCTTTGGGCATTGACTCCGGTAATGAGCCGGTTGTCAGCATTTGAAGCAAATCACTTGCTCCTTGCTTTTGATTGTTGAGGCTCTGATCTCCTTGACCTTTGATACCGGTGGAGCCTTCTTAATCTTCTTTGGGCACTTACTCTTGTAATGTCCGGCTTCTCTACACTCAAAGTAAATTATATGATTTTTATTTAAACCTAAATTGCTTGAGTTACCTAGATCAATGGTGGCCAGATTTTGAGCTTCTTCATCTTGACCGGATGTTGAAGGTTCTTCTTCTTGCTCCGGCATGGAGGATGATCTCTCCTCCCCCTCAATCCTAGAGGTGGAGGCTTCTTCCAATTCCACCTCCTCTTCCACCGATCCGGAAGTTGACTCCTCTTCAACCTCCGAATCCTCACTTTCTTGTGAGGATGATAAAGCTTCTTCTTCAGGCTCTCTCTCTACTTGAGCCATGAATGGTTCTTCATGGAGCTTGACCAATTTTTCCCATAGCTCCTTGGCATCTAGACATTCACCCAACCTAGACACAATATCGTTAGGCAATGAATTTAATATCAATTGCATTACCTTATCGTTTCTCTCGAAGGCTTGGACTTGCTCTTCGGTCCATCTCTTCTTCTTGAGGTATCCATCTTTTGGACCTCTTGGAAATTCAAATCCCTTCACTAGGATCATCCAATCTTCGAAGTCCAACATGAAGAAGTTCTCCATTCGTGCCCTCCATTGCTCAAAACCTTCTTGTCCATAGAAGGTGTATGGAATTGGGGTGTTGATGTCCCAACCCAATTGTTCTTCAAATTCCATCTTCTTCCTCTTCACCCTCTAGCGTCTTTTGCTCCCAGCGGTTAGTCTGTAGAAGAGCCCCGGGCTCTGATACCAATTGTATGGTGGTTCGATGACCGCTAGAGGGGAGGTGAATAGCGTCGTTGCTTGTCGATGGAGGAATTCGATCGTGTTTGCCTATGATTGTTAGTACGCAGCGGAATATGGAAAATACAATACAAATATACAATCATAATACGCAAGTCAATCGATGTAATGTGGTTCAGAACCGAATGGTTCCTACCCCACGGATCGAGCTCAAATGAGCTCTAGCGATGCGACCATACACCACTAATCCAATAAACTCCTCGGAACAATCTGGAGGTGGAGAAACCTCGTACAAATAGTCTTACAATAGTAAGAAATAAATACAAACAATTACAATAATGAAATGCACAACAAATAAAGGAAAAATACTTTACAATTTCTCTTTTAATTGCTTGATCTTTGGTTGCTTGAAATGCACTTGGAGACCCTGATTTGCAGTAGCAAATCGCCCCAAAGATGTCCAAGAACCGATGCCAAATCCCTCCTCCACAAGCTCCCTTTAAAGCTACTCCTTGGGCTAGATTTCGCCTAGCAGTCAACTGATCAGGACCATCAGTCGACTGCCCCTGTAATCGTTGTCTCACAACGGCATGAAACACAACGGATAAGTCCAATGGATACACCATCAGTCAATTAATCATACCCATTAGTCGACTGATGACTCAATCAGTCGAGTGGTCGAGCCGATCACTCAACTGGAGAACATACGTGCGAGATCCGACCATCGATCGGTGATCACCGATCGGTTGGCCCGCAGGCTGATCGGTGACCAACTCTAACGATCATTGCTAGGGTACTTCCTGTAGTCAAACCCTAGTTGACTCACACCAGTCGACTGACTCATGGTCCCAGTCGACTGATACACCTGAAACATGAGGTTTTAACCCAAGTATGGTACCCCCATACTTGCTAGACCACCCGTAGCCTAGACCTAAGCCTTCTAGCCACCTCCGTCAGCCTCGCACCTATCGGATCCCTCCAAGTCATCCATGACTTATTCATCCATACGCTAGCCTTCAGGTGCTTTCATTGGCTATTGTCATGCTAACAGTGTCTACACCCCCAAGGCACATTGGACTTACGCTGTCAAGACTCCCGCTTGGGCTTTACGCCGCCAACCATTGGACTTATGCTGCCAAGACTCCCGCTTGGACTTTACGCTGCCAATATTCTCCTTGGACTTTCCAAATGCCAAGACTCAAGCTTGGACTTTCCCTTGCCAACCCATGTTGGACTTTCCATGCCAAGACCCATGCTTGGACTTTCCTTTGTCAATCCATGTTGGACTTTCCATGCCAAGACCCATGCTTGGACTTTCCTTTGCCAACCCATGTTGGACTTTTCCTTGCCAAGACCCATGTTTGGACTTTACATGTCAAGTACTCAAGACTTGGACTTTCCCAATGCCAAGTGTCCCACTTGGACTTTCCATGACAATGGTCAAACCATCGTCAAACATCAAATACTAACCTGGGTCGATTGCGCCAATCTCCCCAACACATGTCAGGCAACAATGTCAGACATCAATGTCAAACATCAAAATACTACTAGAGTCAAACTCGAGTCTGGTCAATCGTGATCTGGATCGACTGCACCAACATGAAATAGATTTTTTAGTAGACTGATAAGATTTATCAGTCGATTGATAAGGTATCTAAACTAGAGTATTCAAGGTGCTCAAGAAAGCATGGTACGCAAAGGTAAGGTGCTCAAGCAGGCGCACGCAACACGCAAACATAAGGTGTTCGGGCATGCATATGTGGGTGCTCTGGCATGCAAAAGTTGGGTGCTTAGCCATGTGCATGTAAGGTGCTCGATCGTGCATATGTGGGAGCTCAAACACATGAACTCAAGGTGCTCGAGCATTCGGTTGACTCACATTCGACCTCAGGTACTTAGCACTGGGCAAGCAAGCATTCGAACTCAAATCTTCAACACTCGACAGTCAAGCATTCGGATTGGGTACTCAACACACAATAATCGAGAATTCAAACTAAGATACTTGGCACTCGATAGTCAAGCTTCGATACTCAGGCTTTAATTGGTCCTGCCATAGTTGACTAATGGTTCAAAGCAATCGAGTGTTTCCCTTGATGTTGATTTGGATGGAGCCCTTGGAATGACAGGTTAGAGTAATGTTCAAATAATAGGTGATTTTTAACCTTGACAACAACCTTATAAAGGATAGTTTTGAAGAGATTTTGAGATGTATGTCCTTGATCGGTTCTTGAAAACTTTGAAGGAAAACGTTGTTATATTTCATACCTTTAGAAAGCAATCTAAAGCAACTAAATAGCGAGTAAAACAAAGATTTCATATAAATAGTTGGTTTGTATTGTACTTTATTTTTCATCTTTATCTTTGTATTTATTTATATTGTTTGTAAGAGTATAGATATTATAAAACATTTTTTCACTTTCAAAAGATATCCGAGAAGGAGCAAAACTAGTAGGATATCGCTAGGACGCTAGACCATATAATAAGAATTGGAGATTTCAAACAATACAAAATTGATTTGTGTGTTAATGTTTTATTTTTATATTTTTCTTTCAATCATGTACTTATTTCTTGTAGATGAATATAACAAATGATTAATCCTGAATCTCTATTCATCTCCCTCTAATGACATCACGGTCCTAACATCTCGAACCTAGAAATTTCTGTAGAGGACCAGAAGTCGCGCTAGAGGGGGTGATTAGCGTTTCATTGCTCGTTGGAATTCGATCGTGTTCGTCTCTACAATTCGGTTAGCACAGCGAAAATACAAAATACAAATACGAATATGAAGACGAATACACAAACACAATCACACAATGATGTAATGTGATTCGGAACCCTAGTTCCTACTCCACGGGGCGAGCTCGATAGCGAGCTCTAGTGATGCACACACCACTAATCAAAATACTCCTTCTCGGTGACACGCCGAAGGTGGAGAAATCTCGTATAAGTGTTTACAACAATCAAATACAAAGTAAATACAATAAATGACATAAAGAAAACTTTACAAATAGTTGTTTTGAATGCTTGCTTGTTGATTGCTTTAGACTAACTTTGAAGGACTAGAAAGCACCAACTATTCCCCTTCAAATCATCCAAGAAAATTGCTGCAAAATCCTCCTTCTCGAGCTGCTTTTATAACTTGCATTGAGCTGATTTCACGCCCAGCAGTCGACTGCCCATACCCATCAGTCGACTGGTCCTGTAGTCATTGTGAGACAACGGCTTGATCCATGCTAGAAAAACTCCAACATATACCCCATTAGTCGACTGTTGCTTCGTCAGTCGATTGGAGAGTCGACTACGAAACCTTCTATGCTCATGTGTGTGATCCATTGCCAAGGCCCTTAGGCTAGCTGATCGATCGTCAGTCGACTCACATCAGTCAACTAGTCATAATCCCAGTCGACTGCTCAGAGTTGACTCAGCTACCAAGTGTCAAAACACTTGACCAGTCTATTGGTCCATAACCCCAGTCGACTGATAAACCTCAACCATGAGGTTTACCCCAAGTATGATGCCCTCATACTTGCTAGACCACCCTTAGCCTAGACCTAAGCCTTCTAACCACCTCCATCAGTCTCACGCCTATTGGATCCCTTCAAGTCATCCATAACTTGTTCATCCATACGCTAGCCTTCAGGTTCTTCCATCGGCTATTGTCATGTTAACCAGGTCTACACTGCCAAGGTACATTTGAGCTTACACTGCCAAGACACACGCTTGGACTTGACGCCTCCAAACATTAGACTTATGCTACCAAGACTACCGCTTGGACTTTACGTCGCCAATATCACATCCTTGGATTTTCCAAATGCCAAGATCCATTTGGACATATGCTGTCAAGACTCCACCCTTGGACTTTACACTGTCAAACATTAGACTTATGCTGTCAAGACTCCACCCTTAGACTTTACACTGCCAATATCACATTCTTGGACTTTCCTTGCCGAGTCCATGTCGGACTTTCCAAATGTCAAGACCCATGCTTGAACTTTCCAATTGCCAAGTATCCATGACTTGGACTTTATCATTGCCAAGATCTATGCTTGGACTTTCCATATGCCAAGACCCATGCTTGGACTTTCCATGCCAAGTACTTAAGACTTGGACTTTCCATGCCAAGTAACCAAAACTTGGGCTTCCAATGCCAAGTACACAAGACTTGGACTTCCATTTCCAAGTACCCTTGACTTGGACTTTACATGACAATCACATGTCATATGTTTTGTCGAATATTAAAATACTGTTCGAGTCAAATTCGAGTCTGGTCAATCGTGACCTGGGTCGATTCCAATAATCTCCCCATTTTTGATGTTTGACAAAAACCACAAAAACCTTTGAGTTATACCACCTAACTCAATACTCCAAATTCTCTCAATTGGGCAATTCTCAAATTCTTCCCCTTTTTGACATACATCAAAAAGGCTCCCCAAGGGTATCAATGTCTCATATATCAATGAGATCTTACAATCTCCCACTTGGTTCAAAAACATCTAGAATGTCTTCACTCTTCCTAGTGATACATCACATATCACTAAATGAGATGTCATCCTCATTCTCCAAATTCTTCCTTTTATGAGGAAGAACACATCCATCATCCCATGATGGATAACCTCCCCCTAAAGACTTGCTCCCCCTTGACCATTACACCAACAATATCTTTGGAGAGTCCCTAAGCCTATAGGAACACTAAACCATCAAGATTAAGGGCAAAAATTCAAACTTAAACTTTCACACACCTTAAAATTTGATTCTCACCCTAAACAACTCTCCTAATCCATATCCAATGGATTTTCACCCTTCTAATGTTTTCCAAAGCATATCCTAGGGATAGGAAGTGTTAGGGTAGCCTAAAATGATTGAAATTGGGTTAAACAAACCAACGATCATTGGCATTATCTGGATCAAGCTGTCGTATCTATCGACGATCGTGATTTTGCAATTGCAGAAAATCAAAATTCAAAAATGAGATTCGAAAATTCATAAGTAAATATATGTAATTTGAAATATCATGAAACTTCATACGTATAATGCTTATGCCAATCATAATGGGTGAAAAATATTTGAAAAATAATATACCCATAAAATAATGAGATTGACACAAAGTTCAAAAACAAAGATAACTTAATTATTTTAAGACTACTTTGTATCAACTTCATCAATGGTAACTTCTATCAAAAGATAGACTACACCAAGGTTGTTCAAAATGATTTTCAAATGTTTTTTTAAATCTTATATTGGATCATGATCTATAGGCTGAATGCACATGACTTGCACATTAGTTTTTCCAATGATCCATCAATGTTATAAGATGAGTTTGACTTCATCTAGATGTAAGAACTATGCACCTTGAACTTAACTCATTTTCCTAACATCTCGCATATGTCTAAAGTGTGTATCAATACACACACATGTCAATTTAATATGAGATATGGGTTTTGTTCTTCCTAATCTAAGGTCTCATATATTTTTCTAGGCAATACTATTTGATTCCCTTATACATGAGACTTCAAATCATATCATAGTCCTTAAATTAATTTTAATTAACTTAAATGCATGAAATATGATCATGGCATATAATGATAGTATAAATAAGCATGTGCCAATAATTATGATGTCATGACATATAAATGAACCTAAATATACATGACATTAAAAATATACCTAAGCATTATCATGACATATAATATAATTAAAATGAGTATGATGTCATGACATGGCAATGACAAATAAAATATGACAAGTATAAAATATAAAGGTATATAATACCTAAATTTTAATATTAATTTTCATTTGTTAGGATTAAGTCTATTTTGTCATATTACTATTCATCTCCCAAGTGTGCCAAAAATTCAAAATGACACACCATGACCTCTAAAACCTAATTGTGTCAATTTGATTGATTTTTCAAACTTCTCAAATTGTATTGGCACATCCTAAAATCTTTTAGGATATAAAATTAAACTTATTTCCAAGGTATCCAATAACCTTGGAAATGACCTAAAGTGTCAACTTTGCTATGGTTAGGTTAACTACCCATCCATTCAAGGTTGACACAACCAAATCCATTTAGCGTGAGGGAATCATGCTCCTAGGAATCCAATACCTATTGGAGCTCCTTGGGTTTACAAGGTATTCACTAGAGATGACGTCCCTTGATACCTTCCTAATGACCCTTCTAGGCTTTAAAGCCTCAGTCATTTGGGTCTTACCTAGGTTAACTTTAGGAGTAACTCCCCATGTAACCTTCTTAGTGGCTTCCCTAGGTTTCATAGAAACCTTGGCCACTAGACATCTACCATGGTTAACCTTAGGGATGACTTCCCTATTAACCTTGGTTTTCCTAGACCTATGGATGGTTCCATAATTGAATGAAACACTATGGTAGGTCTCTTTGGGCTTAGGTTTGTGACCCAAACCGTTCTTTCTCCTTGATGGTTTTTGTCTTCTAGATCCTAAATTTTGTCCATTTGACCCTTCACTTGAATTTTGCATCTTCCTAAAGGTCTTCTCTAATTTCTCAAGTCTTGACATGAAGGCTTGGTTTTCTAACTCTAATTGCTCAATTTTTAAATTTTCATTTAATCTTTGGGCATTGTTCTTCATTTTAGGCATATGTTTACCCTTTTTAGGGTTAATGCCTAAATGATTTTCTACCTTTCTAATTGCTTCCTTAGGTAGAATTTTTCTAGGATTATCCTTAAACCTAAAATTATCACTCTTAGCACCTAAGTAAAAATATTTATTGTTACTTTTAGCATGCTTTTCATGAATAATATCAAGATTATTAACATCACTCCTACCATGCTTTTTGACAGTAAAATTTGAAGGTGCATTGCTAAAATATACCTTAGAGTTTGCTCTAGAAGCTCCCCCTACATGTGATGCTCCTTCTTGGCCCTTGGTTTGTTTCCTCCCCCTAAGGCATTGACTCCTATAATGCCCTTTTTGTTTGCATTTGAAGCAAATTATATGCTCCTTGCTCTTGATTGTTGGGGCTCCGACATCCTTAGGCCTTTCTTGAACTTTTGGCGTCGGTTGAGTCTTCTTGACTCTTTTTGGGCACTTACTCTTGTAATGTCCGGCTTCCCTACACTCAAAACATATTATGTGATTTTTATCTTTAATTATAATGTCTGAGTTACCTAGATCGGAATTTTGAATTTGTTCTTCATCTCTTCCGGATGTTGATGGTTCTCCTTGCTCTTGTTTTTGTTTCGGCCCCGGTGATCTAATCTCCTCCCCCTCAATCCTAGATGTGGAGGCTTCCTTCAATTCTTCCACCTCTTCCTTGGATGTTGATGGCCTTTCAACTTTTGAATCCTCACTTTCTTGTGAGGATGAGCTTGCTTCTTCGTTCTCCTTCTCCAAATGAGCCGATGAGCATTCTTGTTCCTTAGGCTCCTTTATTTCTTGAGCCGTCGAGGGTTCTTCATGGAGCTTAGCTAGCTTGCTCCATAACTCCTTGGCATCCTTACAATCCCCTAACCTACACAATATATCATTAGAAATTGTACTAACTAATATACCTATTACCCTATTATTTATGTTGAAGTATCGGAGTTGCTCTTTGCTCCACTTCTTCTTCTTGAGTATCCTTCCATTATCATCCTTCGGAGCGTCAAACCCTACTATCACACTAATCCAATTATCATAATCGCACATAAAAAAATATTTCATTCTTACCTCCCATTACTCAAATTCTTTGGCTCCATAGAGTTCATATGGAGGAGGCACATCGATGGCATCACCCAATCTTTCTTCAACCACCATTTTCTTTCTTCTCCTCTAGCGCATTGCTCCTTGGCGGTTAGTCCAAATGAAGAGAGACCTCATTCTGATACCACTTGTAAAGGATCGGATGTCACCCTAGAGGGGGGTGAATAGCGTTTCGTTGCTCGTTGAAATACGATCGTATTTGTCTCTACAATTCGATTAGTACAGCGTGTAGGGGATCGATTGGAAGCTAGAGGGGGGTGAAGAGTGTGTGATAGTACCGATGACCTCTAATCCTAAATTGTGCCAATTTAATTGATTATTTATAATTCCAAAAATGTATTGGTACATCCTAAATTCTTTTAGGATCATAAGATCAAATCTATTTTCAAGGTACCCATAACCTTGAAAATTACCTAAAGTGTCACCTTTATCATGGTTGAGTTAACTACCCATCCAATCAAGGTTGGCACACCCTAAACCCATCTAGCGTGAATCAATCACGCTCTTAGGAATCCAAAACCTATTTGAGCTCCTAGGGTTAATTAGGTATTCCTTAGGGATAAACTCCCTAGATACCTTCCTAATAACCCTCCTAGGCTTGGTAGCCTTGGTCATTTGGGTCTTACCTAGGTTGACTCTAGGGGTAACTCCCCTTGCAACCTTCTTAGTGGTCACCCTAGGTTTCCTTGAAACCCTAGCCACTAGGCATCTACCTTGGTCAAACTTAGGGATGACTCCCCTATTGACCTTGGTCTTCCTAGACCTAGTTTGTGTTCCATAATCAAATGGAACACTATTATAAGTCACCTTAGGCTTAGGTTTGTGGCTCAAATCTTTCTTGCCCTTGGTTGACTTTTGTCTTTTAGGTCCTAAGTGTTGACTTTGAGATTTTGACCCTTGACTTTGACCATTAGACCCTTGAAATTGATTTTGTATATTCTTAAGGGTCTTTTCCAATTTCTCAAGCCTTGACCTCAAGGCTTGATTTTGTAATTCTAATTGCCCAATTTTAGAATTTTGATTTAATTCTTGGGCATGAGACTTCCTAGGCATATGCCTAGTCCATTTGGGATTAAGACCTAGGTGCTCTTGCACCTTTCTAATTGTCTCCCTAGGTAGAATTTGTCTAGAATTGTTTGACTTAGGTTTTCCCTTAGATAATATATTTTTAGGGACATTAGTCCCAAATTTCTCCTTATTTCTAAGGTTGACATTCTTAACTCCTAAACAAAAGTACTTGTTCCTATTAGCATGCTTTTCATAAATTACAAGAGAATTAAAATTCCTAGAAAGCTTTTTGACATTATTTGAATAAGGAGCTTTATTTAAAAATACCTTAGGGTTAACTTTGGAAGCTCCCCCTACTTGTGTAGCTCCTCCTTGCCCCTTCTTCTTCCCCATAGAGCATTGACTCCGGTAGTGTCCCGGTAGTCGACATTTAAAGCAAATAATGTGCTCCTTACTTTTGATGGTTGGGGAACCGACATCCTTGACTTTTAATGCCGAAGGAGCTTTCTTTACCTTCTTTGGACACTTGCTCTTATAGTGCCCGGCTTCCCTACACTCAAAACATATAATATTCATTTTATTATTAACTGACATGCTTGAGTAACCTAGGGTGGTGATGAGGTTCTCTTGAGCTTGATCTTCCTCTCTACCGGATGTGGATGGCTCCTCTTGTTGCTCCGGTGTTAAGGATGCTCTAGTCTCCTCCCCCTCAATCCTAGAGGTGAAGGTCTCCTCCGATTCTACTTCCTCTTCCTCCTTGGATGTTGATGGTCTCTCAACCTCCAAGTCCTCACTTCCTTGTGAAGAAGATGTGCTTGCCTCTTCGGTCCCTTCCTCTTGGACCGGTGATGGACCTTCATGGAGCTTGGCCAAATTGCTCCAAAGCTCTTTAGCATCCATGCACTCACCTAGGTTACACAAGAAGTCATTAGGAATTAAATCAAAAATGAATTTGATTACCTTCTTGTTTTTCTTGAATTTTTGGAGTTGATCTTCACTCCATTTCTTCTTCTTGAGGAAACCACCTTTTGGTCCTCTTGAATACTCAAATCCTTCCATCAATAAGGACCATTCCTCAAGATCTCTCATCATCAAAAAATCCTCAATTCTTTTCTTCCAAGAATTTAAGTCTTCTCGTCTGTATAGGGTGTAGGGCACCGGTGTGTTGATGCCCCATCCTAATTGTTCTTGGACTTCCATATTCACCCTCTGGCATGCTCCCTTTGATGTTAAACTTCAAGAGCGGTCTCGCTCTGATACCACTTGTAGGGGATCGATTGGAAGCTAGAGGGGGTTGAATAGCGCGTGCTAGTACCGATGATGGAATTTGTTCGTGATCGCGTCTACAAATCGTGTTAGCGCAGTGGAATAATAATAATAAAAGCAATAACACAAAACACAATCACAAACACAAGATGTTTAACGTGGTTCGGAACTGAACAATTCCTACTCCACAAATCGAGCTCTAACGAGCTTTAGCGATGCCAATGCAATCACTAATCACAAATACTCCTCGACACAAGTCAGAGGTGGAGAAACCTCGTACAATAGTTTACAACAATAAACTAAATACAACAAGCAAATACAATGAAATACAATAAAAGAAATGCAAATAAAACTTTACAATCGATCTTTTGAGAGCTTGCTTGTTTGGTTGGTTGAGTGGCACTTGGAGACCCTGAATTGCAGCAACAATTCGCCTCAAAACTCATCAAAGAACCATGCCTTTTTTCTATATCACGAGCTCCTTATAAAGCTTCAACTTGTGCTGAAAAAAGTCGATCAGTCGACTGATGCCACTGTTGTCGTGAGACAATGGCTAGATCCACGCTGGAAAAGTCCAACGGATCCATCATCAGTCGAATGATCATGACCATCAGTCGACTGGTCAAGCTTCCACTCGACTGCTGGCCGCAGCAGTCGAGTGAGACCCCATTCTGTGGTCGAAACACCGAGCATCAGTCGACTGACCACATGATCAGTCGATTGTTTGTCCATCAGTCGACTGTCCATCTCTGGCAGTTGACTGCTAGGCCACTTCCCGCAGTCAAACCCTAGTTGACTCTTACCAGTCGACTGACACACCTCAAACATGAGGTTTTAGCCCAAGTATAGTTCCCCCATACTTGCTAGACCACCCTTAGCCTAGACCTAAGCCTTCTAGCTACCTTCATCAACCTCATGCCTCTCGGATCCCTCCAAGTCATCCATGACTTGTTCATCCATCGCGCTAGCCTTCAGGTGCTTCCATCGGCTATGTCATGCTAACGGTGTCTACACCGCCAAGGCACATTGGACTTTACGCCGTCAACCATTGGACTTATGCTGCCAAGACTTCACCCTTGGACTTTACGCCGCCAATATCAAACCCCTTGGACTTCTCAAATGCCAAGACTCAAGCTTGGACTTTCCCTTGCCAACCCATGTTGGACTTTTCATGCCAAAACCCATGCTTGGACTTCCCTTGTGCCAAGTACTTAAGACTTAGACTTTCCTTGCCAACCCATGTTGGACTTTACATGTCAAGTACTCAAGACTTGGACTTTCCCAAATGCCAAGTGTCCCACTTGGACTTTCCGTGCCAAGTACCCATGACTTGGACTTTCCCATGACAATCATACTGTCATATGTTTTTGTCGAACATCAAAACATCTCTCGAGCCAAGCTCGAGTCCTGGTCAATCGTGACCTGGGCCGATTGCACCAACACAGCGAAAATATAAAATACAAATACAAATACAAATATGAAGACGAATACACAAACACAATCACATAATAATGTAACGTGGTTCAGAACCCTAGTTCCTACTCGATAGGGCGAGCTCGATAGCGAACTCTAGTGATGCACACACCACTAATCAAAATACTCCTCGATGATACATCGGAGGTGGAGAAATCTCGTACAAGTGTTTACAATAATAAACAAGATACAACAATCAAATACAAAGTAAATACAACAAATGATATAAAGAAAACTTTACAAATAGTTGCTTTGAATGTTTGCTTGTTGATTACTTTGGACTAGCTTTGAAAGACTAGAAAGCACCAACTATTCCCCTTCAAATCGTCCAAGAAAATCGCTACAAAATCCTCCTTCTCGAGCTGATTTTATAACTTGCATCGAGTTGGTTTCGTGCTCAGCAGTTGACTTCCCATACCCATCAATCGACTGGTCCTGTAGTCATTGTGAGACAACGTCTTGATCCACGCTGGAAAAACTCCAACGAATAACCCATCAGTCAACTGTCAAACCCTAGCAATCATTCGCTCCGTCGATCGATTGGCGATTGACTACGGAACCTTCGTGCCGTGTCCTTGATCGTGATCGTTGCCCTCCATAGCGATCTACTATTGAAGGCTAGTCATTGCGATGACGCGCGGTCTCGATCGACTCCGATCGGTCATAATCGGTCATTGCTCGAGTCGACTCGGTACATCAAGTGTCAAAATACTTGACCAGTCGACTGGTTCATAATCCCAGTCGACTGATAAATCTCAACCATGAGGTTTACCTCAAGTATGATACCCTCATACTTGCTAGACCACCCTTAGCCTAGATCTAAGCCTTCTAGCCACCTTCATCAACCTTACGCCTATTGAATCCCTCCAAGTCATCCATACGTTAGCCTTCAGGTGCTTCCATCGATTATTGTCATGTTAATCAGGTCTACATTGTCAAGGTACATTTGGGCTTACGCTGTCAAGACACATGCTTGGACTTTACGCCACCAAACATTGGACTTATGTTGCCAAAACTATCGCTTGGACTTTACGCCGCCAATATCACATCCTTGGACTTCCCAAATGCCAAAATCTATTTGGACTTGTGCTGTCAAGACTCCACCCTTGGACTTTACGCTGTCAAACATTGGACTTATGCTGCCAAGACTCCTTCCTTAGACTTTATACTGTCAATATCACATACTTAGACTTTTCTTGTCAACTTCATATTGGACTTTCCAAATGCCAAGACCAATGCTTGGACTTTCCAATTGTCAAATACCTATGACTTGGACTTTACCATTGCCAAGACTCATGTTTGGACTTTCCATGTCAAATACTCAAGACTTGGACTTTCCATACCAAGTACCCAAAACTTTGACTTCCAATGTCAAGTACACAAGACTTGGACTTCCATTGCCAAGTACCCATGATTTGGATTTTACATGACAATCACATGACATACGTTTTATCGAACATCAAAATACTGTTCGAGTCAAACTCGAGTTTGATCAATCGTGATCTAAGTCGATTGCACCAATAATTTCATGGACGACTTCGTACTTAGACATAAAGCTCTTTTGGTAACTCTTTTTCCATAGTGGTATATAATTAGGACGAGAAGAGATGAGCATACTCGAGCTAAAAAGTGAGATTGTTTCTATAGGGCATCTAGACCAATCTTATTTTTGTAAATATTTGCTAGAGGATATCCAGGAATTTGGGCTTACTCGAATTGTTCAAGAGACACTTGGTACTCAAATTGTTATTAGAGACTATCTCTGGATTGCTCTAGCAGGTCTGGAGAGGACTTGTCGAGTGAATAACTCATACCTTGTAACATATGTATTTATAGGGATTAAAAAGTTTTTCAGTGAATTTTTATCTTAATTATTAGTAAACATGTTTGCTATTGATGGTTTGCCAAATTTTTATGTGAAAAAAAACAAAACATTTGTTTGTTCAACCACCTTCTATAGATCGACTTGTTATCTCACATTGTCGGTCCTCCACGTGTTCAAGTGTTGATAAAATAAATATTTATCATGATTAATTTTTTAAATTGTATGAACTAATGAAAATACTGAGACAAACGAATTAATATTTATCATGATTAATTTTTTGACTTGACAACGATGGCAATATACTTTTCCTTGGAGTCGTCAAATTGAATTAGGTCCGTCGATTGATCCGTCCCGTCAAGTAATTTAAATAGATTGGATTGAAATTTTATCAATTCATTATTTTGGCGGACCTTAACGAATCAACTCGTGCGGATTACGGATCTAGACGGATTGGCCCGCGGCGGACTTGAGTTGACCCAAGGATTGAGAAATGTCACAAGAAAATAAAACTTGTGAAAAAAAATTATTTAAACTTTTTAACTAATATTCTAATACTAACAAGACAATTTCCTCATAATCATAATCATTTTCTATCACATATATACATCGACAAAGTGTAAGAGAAATTAGAGAAAATAATAAAAGAATATTTGATTACTCTAATATTTTTTTGATATACTCTAATTAGTTTATAATTATTTTGTTATTACTATTTCAATTAATATAGAAAATGATAACATATCAAAGTCAACCAATTACAAATATTAAAAAATCTCAATTATATCTCTATTCAGAGGAATCGAAATTTGAATTTGCATATTATTAAAATTTGAATATTTTAAAGTATTGATACCTAACATTGTCGATCGATAATTTGATCTCAATTATAATATTTTAGTTGCTTAAAATGCATACATTTTTATCATGATATTATATCCGCCTTATCGATTATTGTCTTAAGTCCTCAAAGCATCAATAATTTTGGATTTTTATTTTATTTTCTTGGCCCACGGATTGACCCGTCTAATCCGCAATCCGCCTTAGATTGGGTTGGATTGGAGATTTCTCAACCCGTCAGAATGACGGATCGGTCCGTTCCTCCCCGCTAAATATCGAATTTATGATGAATTGACCCGCTCCGCTATGGATCAATCGATTACGGATCAATCCGTTTGATAGCTCTACTTTTTCCATTAGCTGGCGGCTAATTATTTGGATTATATATATATAAGAAAAAAAATTTAATTGATGAAGCCAGTTTTATCACACTTAAACCATCTCCAACCAACAACATCAAATTTGGTGTAATTTTGACATTAAAATGGTATAATTTTAACACCAAACACTATTTCAATTCCAACCCACTCACACCATGTCACACCAAAAAGGAATATTCTTTAGAATATTTTATTTTTCTTAGTTGTAATATAATTAGTAATATACATTTTAAGTTATTAATATTTTTATATGATAATTATTATATTTAAAATTAATACTTCATTAATATTTAAGATATATTATTTTTTTAAATTTTGCCTCCAACTAATATATATATAAAAATTATAATTTTCCATCTTTATTTTTTATTACATAATTATTCAAGTATAAATATATGTTAAAAATATTATAAAATCACACACAATTAGAATAAAATATTTTACTAATTTTTATTGAAAACAAACAATAACACTTAATTAAAAAACAATATTATGGGACTTTAACTTTCAGAATTACTATATTGTTCCCATAAATGCTCAATTAATGCATTTCGAAGGACAATATGAGCTTCTTTGTCTCTGATTTGTCTGTATCGAGCTAAAAAATCTTCAAATCGAGTACTATCATCTCCTGCTAGCTTAACATCTGGAGTTGGCACCTCGAAGCCTTCTACGGTTGCTGCATTTAAATCACGTTCATCTTCAATAATCATATTATGCATAATAATACATGATGTCATTATATCATGTAAAATATTTTTTCGTCAAAAACGTGAAGGTCCTGTAATAATTGCAAAGCGTGATTGGAGCACGTCAAATGCTCGCTCAACATCCTTTGTACACGCTTCTTGCTTCATTGCAAATAATTTATTCTTTCGACTTTGTGGATCATGAATCGTTTGAACGAGTGTTGACCAGTTTGGGTATATACCATCAGCTAAATAATAACCCATATTGTACTCTTTTCCTTGAATGACATAATGAGCAGGAACAGTTATACCTTCTGCAAGATTAGCAAAAAGATGAGAAGACTCAAGTACATTAATATCATTGTTCGATCCGGCCAACCCAAAATATGCATGTCAGATCCATAGATCATAATCAGCTACAGCTTCCAGAATAATTGTTGGTTTTCCACTACGGCCAGAATATTGTCCTGCCCATGCTGTTGGACAATTTTTCCATCTCCAGTGCATGCAATCTAGGCTACCTAACATACCTGGAAAACCTCGTTGCTCACCAATATGGAGTAGCCTAGCAACATCTTGAGCATTTGGAGATCGTAAGTACTGCCCTCCAAAAACTTCAACAACAGCACGACAAAATCGTTTCACACTTTCAATGGCCGTTGATTCTCCTATTTTAATATACTCATCAGTAGCATCTGCCGGTACACCGTACGCCAATATCCGAAATGCAGCTGTTATTTTTTGCAAGCTAGACAAACCAAGTCTTCCAAGGCCATCTCTTTTCTGTATAAAATAGTTGTCATGATTACTAACAGCATCACAAATACGCATAAATAAATTTCGTCCCATTCGGAATCTTCGTCGAAACATTGCATCATTATACAATGGATTTTCGGCGAAATAATCATTGAATAGATTACAATCAGCAGCTTCACGATTACGATTGATCACGTTGTGACCAGGAATTGACCCTCGATGCATTCTTTGGTTATTTTCTTCGTTGAGATAATTGAAGATCATTTGATTATTGGTAGAAATCACCTGAGCGATCAGTTGTTGCCTTGCATCAAATTGCCTTGCACCAAACATTTCCGCATAGCTATCATCATCAGAGCTTGAAGATGATAAATTTGATGAACCTTCATTGTTGTTATCCATTTTCTGAGGTAATTGAATGAATGAGATATATGTTGCTTATGGGGTGTGTATTTATAATGTGTGTTATATCTATATTTTTTATTTTGTACAAACGACGTGATAAAACAATGAACACATTTGGACAAAATTGCACAGATGACGTGACACAACAATGACAACGTCATGACAAGTTGTGCAGGTGACGTGATATGACACTGAACACATATTTTTATGTGTGCAGATAACATGACCTAATAATAAACACATTTGGACAAAATTGTACAGATGACGTGACACAACAATGACAATATCAGGACAAGTTGTGCATGTGACGTGACCTGACACTGAACACATATTTTTATGCGTGCAAATGATATAACTTAACAATGAACATATTTGGACAAAATCACACAGATGATGTGAAACAACAATGACAACATCGGGATAAGTTGGACAAGTGACATGACCTGACATTGAACATATCTTTTTGTGTCCTGCTGATGTGATATAACAATGAACACATTTGGACAAAATTGTACAGATGACGTGACACAACAATGACAACATCAGGGCAAGTTGTGCAGGTGACGTGACTTGACACTAAACACATATTTTTATGTGTGCAAATGACATGAACTAATAATGAACACATTTGGATAAAATTATACAGATGATGTGACACAATAATGACAACATCAAGACAAGTTGTGCAGGTGACGTAACCTGACATTGAACACATATTTTTATGTGTACAGATGACATGAACTAATAATGAACATATTTGGACAAAATTATACAGACGATGTGACACAATAATGACAACATCAGGACAAGTTGTGCAGGTGACGTGACCTGACACTGAACACATATTTTTATGTGTGCAGATGACATGACCTAATAATGAACATATTTGGACAAAATCATACAAATGATGTGAAACAACAATGACAACATCGGGACAAGTTGGACAGGTGACATGACCTGACACTGAACATATTTTTGTGTGTGCTGATGACGTGATATAACAATGAATATATTTGGACAAAATTATACAGATGATGTGACACAACAATGACAATATTAAAACAAGTTTAGCAGGTGACATGACCTGACACTGAACACAAATTTTGTATAATTTTATATTTCCAATTTTTTCTCTATATAATGGCTTATCAGATATTGGTATAACACATTTTACTTCGCTCCTTTTGTTTGAGAGTATTCTCTTCTACTAAAATGAGTTCAACCCCCCGACAAGCTTCATACTCATTTGAAGAAGATAAACACTTATGTCATATTTATCTTCATATTTCGCAAAATCCGATCATAGGAATCAATCAATCGAAGGATCAATTCTGGGCAAGAATTGAGAAAGAGTATCATGCAGATCCGAATTTTGCACATTGTAGCCGACCACCAAGATCTTTGCAAAAAAGAATGCTTCTTATGCTTAGTGCAGTATCCAAAATGAAAGGTTGCATACGACAAATCGAGCATATGAATCCTAGCGGAGCATCTGAACAAAATATTGTAAGTTACTATACTCATATTTATTTTAGGCTATCTAAATTTTATAATCAAAGTTTGAGTTCATTAATAGCATTGTCTTCATAATTGATGTTCAATTGTTTTGTTGTAGTTAACTCGTGGTAAAGTGTTGTTAGCAGAAGATCCGAAATACACAAAGGGTTTCAAATTTGACCATGTCTGAAATATTCTCAAAGATATTGAAAAATTTGGCACTGACAACATGAATACTACAGGCATGAAATCGCGACAACAAAATGCTAATGCTAGTTCATCTGAACAACAATTCTCAGAGGAAGAATTTCATATACCTTCATCTCCTTGTGTGTCTGCTTTTGATCTAAATATCATTGATTCAGATAGCGGTGGTACTTCTAGTAAACGACCTCCTGGGGTGAAGAAAGCAAAGAAAAAAATAATGAACAAATTGCAAAGGTAATTAAAATTAATTCTCAACTTGTTGAGACAATGAATGCAAGTACTGCTGCTGCTACAAAAATAACAGATGCTATGATTTATAAGGAAGAAACAAAAATTTTGTTAAAAAATTTGAACTCGAACTCTGACCCGATGATGAGTGAATATTTTCGGAATGAACAAATTAAAATTATGCAAAAGAGAATGCAAGTTCAGAAATCTCATCCAGTTGCACATCAAGGAGAAGGATCTCAATCATCTCCAATACAGGGAGAAAGATCACAACTCAATCAATATCAAGGTGAAGATCCAGAATCTCAGAATCCTGCGAATATTTTCGGCCAATTTCGCAATTATTTTAATGGAATGGAGAGTGATTTTCCCGAATATTAGTATTATAATATTATTAAAGTAATTTTAAGTTTGTGTGTTTTATTAGTATAGTTTGTATTTGTAGTTGTTTATTAGATTTAGTGTTACTCATGTTTTTAAGTTTTTATTAGTAATATTTTAATTTAGTATTACTCGTGTTTGTATTTGTAGGCGATGTAATTTATATTTATGAATGTCAAAATGTTTAATATTTTATATGAAATTAATGGTATAATTTATAAATATAATTATAATTAAAATATATTAAATAAATTAAAATTTTACAAATATATATAATAAAATTAAAATATACTATTAAATGCATTTAATTTAAATTTATAATAAATAATTAATATTACTATAAATAATGAGGATAAAAAAAATTACAAATTAATTTTTATTTATGATATTTAATAATATATATTATATTTAAGTTTATTAATTATATAATATAATAAAATATAAAAAAATTTTAACATCAAATATGGTGATATAAATAGTGTTACATCAAAAATAGTGTGGTACTATTCATACACCATATTTGGTATATGGATTGAAGGAATTTAGTGTGATTTTAATATCAAATTTGATATTTTGATGTATGAATTGGAGATGTCCTTAGACCATACTACACATGACACAACTCACTACTAAAACAGTACCTCTAAAATCGTTGTCTCTTCCCACGCTACGCAGCGATTCTATGAGCCGACCCATGCGTGTTACTGTCCTTTAGCTACAACTTTCCCAATTCTAGTGCTTACCGTAATCTGACTGCGAGCCACCACTGCCGACAACCTGCACCGGAAATAGCGTATCCCATATGTCCTTGAATGCTGCTACAATGCCAGCATGGTGGCGCTGCAAATTCAACAACAGGAAGTAGCACAGAAGCTGCTCCAGCCCCTGAGCGTCGTAGATCTTCTTCTCCACCACCATCTCCGCCATCGATCGCCGAAAGACTTCCTTCGGATCCTTCGACAACTTCACCACCGCGAAACTCTTGCTCACCGCTGGCGCTGCGAAGGGAATCAGCGTCCCGACCGCCGTCCTCCTCAACGTCGTCGACAAGCATCCCTTCGGTGCTATCGCTGCTCTGCCGATTTTCTTTGGCCGCCGCCGCCGCTGCAGCCGCAGCATTTTGCCTGAGGATCCTACGTTCGATGTCGACACCATCAGCCTCGTTTCGTTGCCGCTGCTGAACCACTCGCTGTCGTCCTCGTCGGCGTCTCCGTCGTCTGCCGAGGAGTCACTTCCAGCCCTCGACCGGAACTGCACCGAACGCCTCGGCCTCCGCGTCGCTACCTTCCGCCGGTGCATTCGTCGGAGGACTAGCGGGGGGAAAACACCGTCGTCGGAGTCAATTTTCTGTCGAGGAACGGTGGGAAGGTCGGCACCGCCGCCGCCGCTGACTGCTTCGGGGCAGGCCATTACGTGCAACCACTTCTCCTCCTTCCGCCAGAGGGAGTCCGGCGTCGCGTGGCAGGGGTGAAGGACAAGTCCTCCCGGATGCCATCGTAGCCAGGAGCAGCAGCCGCCGCATGAAGGGGAGACGAGCGATTCACGGAGGAGGGTATTGGAAGGATCACCGACGTCAAAGCCGAGGTCGAGGCCGAGTGCATCAGAATCGAACGGCCGAGTAGCGTCGGCGTCACCCTTGGAGTGTAATCCACCAAAGGACGGCAACATACGGCAGAGACGGCGGCGGAGGCGCTTTGCCATGGTCGAGCAAGGCCGCGATATGGCCCATATGGGAAGTGAGTTTATGTAGGCTGGCGAACTTGAGGACCAAGAAGTAATACATGAAAGTTTCATGGGTCTTGTTATAACAACTCTCCCTAACTTTTTGTTCTTGTTTGTTACAGAACAGAAGACATGGCGCAGAGTTCCATTGCAGTGCCACGTGGACTTCTAATAGAAGCAAGACGGGAAGAAAATTGCATTCCTATCTGATTTAGGACAATAGATCCCGAACTCACATATTTGGCCAGTAGCTTCACCTCTGCGAGTTGGATCATTAAACATCCCCATCTGCATTTTTAATTTGCCTTCTTTCGTCTCCAAAAATTATAAATATATCCAATTAATAGTCTATCTGTTTTAGAAGAAAAAGAGATAAATTATAGGAAATAAAATCCTTTGACACGACGATAAGACAGAAAGAAAGTTCATCGAAAGGTACCACGATGTTATATTTTTATTAAACATCACGAGGAATTAGAAGGTAGTGGGAATTGATATCATGCATGTAGGGTCAAAATTGATTTCATTTGACTGTAAAATTGATAGTTTCTTTGGGTTTTTTCGCATTAAAGCTTGTAATCTTATCATATTTATTTGGATCAAAGAAATAGTGAAAATAAATCTGAAAAAATGGTTAAAAAACAAAAGTACTTTTAAAAAAAAAACTAAAATATCTCGAAAATGTTCATTTTAAGTTTATTACAAATAATTATGTATGAATTTTAGTTGGAGTGCCATGAGATATATTTTTAGATTTCTTTATTTGAATAAGTAAATGCACTTTTAGAAATTATTTGAATTGATTTACACAATTAAAAGATAGTTACCATCAGAAATGCTATTTGGATATTTTTTTATTAAATACAATAAAATAAATAGAAAAATGTACTTTTAAATAATCAAAATAAGTTAGATTTGATTATATAAAAGTTTTATCCAATAGTTATTATTTTTTTAAATTTTAAATTTGGATGTATAAATGAGAACTACTAGCTAACCAATAGTTTTGCAATGAGTCGATTGATTTCGATAACATATTTTAACATCGATTTCAGATGCAAAGAGAATTATTCTTTCGCATAGTCAATATCCTAAAAAATTATTTTGAATATTTTTAATGGAAAAATGATGTCATGTGAAAAAAAGAATTGCCACCATTTCAAACATGCGACAATTATTCGTCAATTGACAATTTGGCATATGAAGTCCTTGTCAATCATTATGATGAATACCTATGAGTTGTCATCAAATACTTGTTCAATTTCTATCGATGTGTGATTCAAGTATTTAAATTCTAATATTTGAAAGGATCTGATGTTGTTGACATCCAACACCCGTCACTTGAAAAAGTCAATTTAATTAGAGAGATCATATGGAGTCTCAATAATTATACTCGAAGTAGTTACATTTGTAGACTTGTAAATTGACGTGTCATTTTTGAGATTGCAAGGTCATGTAATAATATTGATTTGCTTTGTAACGAATCACTTTTATTTAACAATATTTTATAAGGAAATATACTAGTTAATAATACACAATATATAAAAGAATATTATCTAACCGATAGAACGAACTACTTTTGTTAAGAGTTTTATGTGTCCTTGTGATTCCGAAAGAAAAATACTTAATTAAGAGCGATAGAAGGCTGAATGGACATTTGGAGTGCTCCACACACACATATATATAGGTCGATCCATAATCAATATGAATGAGATAAATTATGAAAAAGTATATTGTCCAACTCAAGATTAGTGCAGCAGGAGACGAGTATTCTCCGAAAGACTTGCAGCTTCCAGAGATTTACTCTTGCTCATTTGTACAATTTTATTGTTGCGCTAACTACAAGACCCTTCCATAGAGACTAATTTTTTTGCAAACATGATTATTAATAATGAGGAGATATTGTAGTCAATTGATCGAATGACTAAGGAGATTCTCCATTATATATTTCAAGATTTCATCCAAAAATGACTAAGAAGATTCTCCATTATAAATATTTCAAGATTTCATCAAAAAATTTAAAAAATGTCTGTGGAGAAAGTGTGAGTTACCTAATAATTCAACCGCATTATTAACCGACTTGGTTAAATATATCGGAGCATGCTAGAACGATTTAATAAAAATAATAATTTATTGATCAATGTACATATAATTATTCTATGTTATTTTCCATGAATGATTTGTAAGAAAGAATAGCATCTGTACAAAAATTATTGAGATTTTTTTTTATAACAAAAATAAATAAATAATTTTTTTTTACTTTTAATACGAGTACTAATTAAAAAAAAAATCTCCATCCAAATACTCTCGTCATATGTATTATAGATATTAAAAAGTTTTTCAATGGATTTTTATCTTAATTATTTGTAAATATATTTGCTATTCATGATTTGCCAAATTTTGATATGTGAAAAAAAAAACTCAAAATTTGTTTGTTCAACCGGCTCCTATAGATCCTACATTGCCTCTAGGGCCAACCCTTTTGACCTGACAATGGTGGCAATATATTTTTTCCAATAGTTTGGATTAAAAAAATATATATGATAAGAAGATAAAAGAAAAAATAATAATTGACGAAACCAGTTTTATCACACTTCCACCATACTACACGCCATCACTTTTATGACACAATTCACTACTAAAACAGTACCTCTAATATCGTTGTCTCTTTCGACACTACGCACGGTTCTATGAACCGGCCCATGCGTGTTACTGTTCTTTAGCTACAACTTTCCCAATTCTAGTGCTTACCGTAATCTGACTGCGAGCCACCACTGCCGACAACCTGCACCGGAAATAGCGTATCCCATATGTCCTTGAATGCTGCTACAATGGCAGCATGGTGGCGCTGCAAATTCAACAACAGAAAGTAGCACAGAAGCTGCTCCAGCCCCTGAGCGTCGTAGATCTTCTTCTCCACCACCATCTCCGCCATCGACCGCCGAAAGTCTTCCTCCGGATCCTTCGACAACTTCACCACCGCGAAACTCTCGCTCACCGCTGGCGCCGCGAAGGGAATCAGCGTCCCGACCGCCGTCCGCCTCATCGCCGTCGACAAGCATCTCTTCGTTGCCATCGATGCTCTGCCGCTTTTCTTTGGCCGCCGCCGCTGGAGCCGCAGCATTTTGCCTGAGGATCCTACGTCCGATGTCGACACCATCAGCCTCGTTTCGTTGCCGCTGCTGAACCACTCGCTGTCGTCCTCGTCGGCGTCTCCGTCGTCTGCCGAGGAGTCACTTCCAGCCCTCGACCGGAACTGCACCGAACGCCTCGGCCTCCGCGTCGCTACCTTCCGCCGGCGCACTCGTCGGAGGACTAGCGGGGGGAAAACACCGTCGTCGGAGTCAATTTTCTGTCGAGGAACGGTGGGAAGGTCGGCACCGCCGCCGCTGACGGCTTCAGGGTAGGCCATCACGTGCAACCACTTCTCCTCCTTCCGCCAGAGGTAGTCCGGCGTCGCGTGGCAGGGGTGAAGTACAAGTCCACCCGGATGCCATCGTCGCCAGGAGCAGCAGCAGCCGCATGAAGGGGAGACGAGCGATTCACGGAGGAGGGTATCGGAAGGGTCACCGACGTCTAAACCGAGGTCGAGGCCGGGTGCATCAGAATCGAACGGCTGAGTAGCGGCGGCGTCACTCTTGGAGCGTAATCCGCCAAAGGACGGCAACATACAGCAGAGACGGCGGCGGAGGCGCTTTGCCATGGACGATCAAGGCTAAGGCTACGATATGCGAAGTGAGTTTATTTATGTAGGTGGGCGACCTTGTGGACCAATAAGTCATACGTGAAAAGTTTCAAGGGTCTTGTTATAACAACTCTCGCTAATTTTTTGTTCTTGTTTGTTACAGAACATCCATCTTGCTGAAGTCTTGGCGCAGAGTTCCAGATATGCGCCACGTGGACATCTAATAAGAAACAAGACAGGCAGAAAATTGCGTTCCTGTCTGATTTTGGACAGCAAACCCGGAATTCACATATTTGGCCAGTAGGACGTAAACCGGTCCAATCAAATTAAATTTTAGTATTAGTGTGATTTGATTTATTTGATAAGATAATTAAATCAATTAAATTAAATTTAAAATTAATTAAGTTATTAAAAAAATCTATTTAAATTTGATTTGATTTTTTTTTAGATATTGAACGTGGCTTGAATTTGAATTAAGTCTAGTTTGTATATTGGATATTAAAGTTTGATTAAACTTATTTAAGATCGATTTATTAAAATGTTATGAAACTCTTAAATTGAACTTAGTTATTTATTTTAAATTTTTAATATTTTAATTTTTATTTATAAATAAGTATAAATAAATTTTTAAATTATTTTTAAATGAGTTTATTAATGAACACTGTTCACAAATATTATTCATTAATATTAAAAGTCGAATATATATATGTTCAAATTTTTTATTTAATTAATCAAGTTATTCAAATTTATTTTTTAATTGATTTTGATATATATTAAATGAACGTAAATAAATTATCATCGAATCGAATATCAAATTTATTCGTTGATTCATTTGCGCCCTATTGCCCGTAGCTTCTCCTCTACGAGTTGGATTATTAAACATCATGAGGAATTAGAAGGTAGTGGGAATTGATATCATGCATGTAGGGTCAAAATTGATTTCAATTGACCGTGAAATTGGTTTTTTCGCAGTAACTTGCAGCTTGTAATCTTATCATATTTATTTGGATCGATGAAATAGTGAAAATAAATCTGGAAAAATTGTAGAAAACAAAATTACTTCTTTTTTTTAAAAAAAAAACAAATTTCTCAAAAATATTCATTTTAAACTTATTACAAATAATTATGTATGAATTTTAGTTTGAATACCATCTGATATATTTTGAGATTTCTTTATTTGAATAAGTAAATGCACTTTTAGAAATTGAATTAATTTAAACAATTAAAACATAATTACCATCGGGAATTGCTATATGGATATTTTTCTTAAAATAAAATAAATAGATAAATGTACTTTTAGGAGGTATTTAGATTTTGCCTATGTTTTTAAAATAATCAAATAATTTAAATTTGATTATATTGAAGTTTTATCCAAAAGTTCTCATTTTTTTAGTTTTATATTTGGATGTGTAAATTAGAACTTCTAGCTAACCAAAACTGTCTTCTTTTCTATTTATATTTAATACTTAAAAATAATAATTCCCTTTTAAACATTGAAAATTTGTATCACTGTTATGTTTATTATTTTTAACATGTATAAATCTTATCATAATTATTTTTAAAAATTTTAATTTGATAGAAATATAATTTTGTTAAATTTGTTAACTCATATGGTAATTTTTAGGAATTCGTGATAGAATTTATACCACTATTCTTTATTATTTTTTAAATTAATTTACATTTTTGTTTTTAATTTATAGCTTTCAAAAACTATATATAATTTATTATTTTTTTATTGATAATTTATCTATAAAGATTTATACCACTCGCTTTATAATATTTTTTATTAATTTAAGATAGATGAATAATGGATTTTAATCCTTTTATGAGTATCTACGATAGCTGAAAATTCTGGACGGTTCCGACGGAGTGTTCTTTTTTACGTTTTATAAAAGGGGAAAAAAACTCTTCGTTCGAAAAAAGAAATAATCCTTTAATTATTTTCTTTAGGAAAAAGTTGCCACGGCTTTGGGATTGCAAAAAGCACAGATTACTTTCATGTAACAAGAAGTAAAACATGGCTCAGTCCGTACTTACGCACTGCTTGTGCACGAATAACGGGGCGTCACAACTTCGTTGGAAACTAAATACTCACGCAGATTGGAGTTCGATCTCTCTTTAACGCCACCACATAGTTTTTTGGCGAATGAAATTCTAGAAATTCAACTTCTCGAACACGCTTCGACAGATCATTAGCCAATATTCCTCTTGCATGTATTGAGTCGACATGAAGACAAGGATTGCCCGGATCTTCTTTTCTTTCTTTATCCAGTCCGAGAGAAGTCCCGTCCGTCCGATGTTGATCGCACGATGCTGATGGGTTTGGTTTCCTAAGACCGGGTAGGGCCCCATGTCAACGTCGCACTCCGTCATGATTGGACGGCCGCGATTGCGACCCGGCGTGCTCGGGACTCCAAGCGACGACCTACGGTCGCCCCTGTGTGTTCATCTATGCGGATGGGCAATCTGCCGTCGGATCGTGTCGTGGAAGATCATCTTGGCAGTACGACGGAAGGTCTTTGAGCGGGTAATTATGGGTACGTTACGTTACGTACGTGGAGGAGTTTGCCTCGTGCTTTGAGAAGGATCGCTTTAAAGATTGTGTTTCGCATCGGAGGAAAGAGTGCATCGTTCGATTTATTGTACTGTTATTTCGCGGTATGTTTCGGTTCAAAATGATACAGTACACATACTGTAACATCTCCCTGTCCGGATGCAGTGAATAATATTTATATTGCCAAATGCACACCAACGTAGAAAAAGTAAGGGCAAGGTACGCGTGATGACGTGGGATCCGACTTCGAGGTGAGTATGTGCACGTAGAAGTGAACTTAGATCATCTCCAATGGATACCTATTACACCATTTTGATACCAAGAGAATATCATTTCTTCTCCAATGAAAACACTAAAAATGACATCAAAATGATAAATATAGTTTATTTTAAATAATTATTATAATATTATATTTATATTTAAAATATTCTTAAATATTATAAATTAATATTATTTAATTTAATTGAATTTATTATGTAAATTTTATATATTATAAATTTATATTAATTATTAACTTAAATAAGTAATATTTAAAATATTTATTATATTACTAAGATTATAAATATTTTAAAATTTATAATATTGATATTTTCGTAACAAACACACAGTTAAACATTTAAAATTTCAAAATGCATAAATCTAAAATACATAACATATAGCCAGCATACAATTTAAAGATGCTACAAACAAATAAACATATATTTAAAATAACCATAATAACATTGCAATACTAAATAAATCAATGTTTATTTTAATAATAATCATGATCATAGTATGTTGAAATTAATATGTAGGTTGAATAATAAATTATAAGATGGAAAAAAAAAATATTCTAAAAAATATTCTTTTAGTGTAGGAAATGATGTGTATTGATTGGAGTTGGAAAAAAATTTAGTGTTGGAATGACACTAAATTGATGTTGTCATGACACCAAAATAGATTTTGTGGTTGGAGATGGTCTTACACAACCTACAATGTGAAGTAAAAAGGAAAACAAAAAAAATTAAAATATACATTATTATTAAAATTATTTATGTTAATAATTAGTACTTTATTTTTATGTATATAAAAAATAACAGACCAAAAATCATATGTTATATCAAATAGGATTTATTTTTGGCCTAGGCCCTTAGGTCACTAGATTCACACTCTCTGATGGCTTTCCTTGGGCTTATCTTGGCCCAATAATTAGTCATTGTTGCGTTTGCCCGTGTGATAGGTAATGATGTATATTAGTTAAGCCAATTGAACTTATAGTTAGATCTGAGCAATTGATTAAAATTGAACTAATTGAATTGATTAAATCAAAATCGAATAAATTGAAATTTTTTTAAATTAATCGAATCGATCGAAAATTTCAACCAAACTGAATCGATTAGGCTAAAAAAAAAACAATTAATTCGATTCAAAATAAAAAAAAAACGATTGATGAAAATATCAGTCGACTAATTAATATATCAATCGACTGAGGTCATGACTCAATCGACTGATTGAGTGGAAGTCCGACTCCGGAGCAAAATTTGAGTACAAAATGGTTGTTGCAACTCGGGAAATAGAACTGTGCTCGGTCAGTCGATTGATGAATTCACAGTCGACTAATGTTAAGTGGACAGAACACAGAATATTTCGCAGTTGACTAGTTGCTCATGTCAATCAACTGATGTCCTATGTCAATCGATTGATAGATGTGATCAATCGACTGATATCTTTTTTCATAAGAAATTTACGATAAACAATCGAGTGATTCCTGAAACAACCGACTGACTTATCTTAAAATCTATTGTTAAACTTTAATTTGATATCATTCTATGTGTTTAATAAATATGTATGATTATATGGTATACCTATTATTTATGGAACCTTAAATTCACACGGTTTATTAAAATTTTAAAAAATAAAATATCTCCCTTATATTTATAGAATTTATTTTTCTATACATTCTTAAATTTTATCGCTAAAAATTAAAACATTCAATATTACATAATAACCTAAATTAAATACATTATACATGTCAACGAGAGTATAAGACACAATTTAATAAATATCAACACATCAAAATATATAATATATCTCGTTAAAACTGAAAATATTCAAGAAAGCATATAGTTTTAACATTTTTACACTCAAGTTATAGCTTATGTCAAATGTCAAAATGAATACAACATATCCTTGGATCTTGATTCTTGACTCTTGAGAGTTGAGACTTGAGAGTTGAGTCCTTAGCTTCAAACCTTCAGTCTTTCCCTTCACTTCTTGTGACTTGTGAGTTGTGACTTTAGACTTATCTGCTTCACCACTTATGTTTATCCTAATGAAGAATGATTAAGAAGTAAAAATTTATTATTACCACTTGAACAAGATAATTAAAAAATAAATACACTTGTAACTAAATTAAAAATATTTGAAACATACCATAAAACGGTTAATTACACTTGAATTGGTATTGTCGAAGAAGACGAATTCATTATTATTTTTGAGAACTCTGACAAAAAATTATAACATGATGCAAGTCAAACAAATTAATACTCTGTAGATTTTTAATTGTAAAACAAATTAATCAATACTCTGTAGATTTTTAATTGTGAGACAACGACATGTTGGTGCAATCGGCCAAGGCCACAATTGATCAGATTCGAGTTTGACTCGAGTAGTACTTTGATGTTTTAAAAAAACGATTAAAAATGTGATTGTCATGAAAAGTCCAAAGCATGGGTCTTGGCAATGGTAAAGTCCAAGTCATGAGTACTTAGCATGGAAAGTCCAAAGGTACAGTCTTGGCAGCATAAGTCCAAGTGTGTAATCTTAGCGGCGTAAAGTTCAAGTGAACTTTGGCTTTCAAGTACGGATACTTGGTATTTGGGAAGTCCAAGAGTGTGATATTAGTGGCGTAAAGTTTAAGCTATAGTCTTGGCGACATAAGTCTAATGTTTGACGACGTAAAGTCCAAGCGTTTGTCTTAGTGGTATAAGTCCAAATGTATCTTGGCAAAATAGATCCGGTTAACATGACAATAGTCGATGGAAGCACCTGAAAGCTAATATATGGATGAACAAGTCATGGATGACTTGGAGGGATCCGATAGACATGAGGCTGATGGAGGTGGCTAGAAGGCTTAGGTCTAGGCTAAGGGTGGTCTATCTGTTAGGACCTATGTGCCTGCTAGAGGGGGGGGGGGGGTGAATAGCATTTCATCGTCAGATGATGGAATTCGATCGTGCTTGCTACAAAACTTGTTATACACAGCGGAATAATAATAATAACAAATACAAATAACCAAAATGCACAAGAACAACACGAGATATAACGTGGTTCAAAACCGTATGATTCCTACTCCACGGATTGAGCTCAAACGAGCTCTAGCGATGCAAGCAACACCACTAATCTAAATACTCATTCTCGACAACAAGTAGGAGGCAGAGAAATCTCGTACAAATGATTACACTAAGTAATACAATGGGTATAAGCAATACAAATATGAAATGCAATACAAGTAAAGAAAAACACTTTACAAGGAGCTTTTGATTGCTTGATCTTTGATTGCCTTGGACTATCCTTGAAGGATTGGAAAACACCAACTATTTCCCTTCAAATCGCCCAAGAGAACCTTGCCAAAAATCCTCCCTTCGTGCTCCTTTTAAACCTACAACTCAGGCTGATTTTGCCTAGCAGTCGACTGATCGAGACCATCAGTCGACTGCTCCTGTAGCCGTTGTCTCACAATGACATGAGCCACATTGGATAAGTTCCAATGGATAGACCATCAATCGACTGATCATGTCCATCAGTCGACTGATCTAGCCATCACTCGACTGTCAAACCCTAGCAGTCGACTCGGGAACCTTTTGTGCTTGAAAACTAGACCAGCAGTCAACCGATAACCATATCAGTCGACTGCTCAGGCCATCAATCAACTGCCCAATACTGGCAGTCGACTGCTAGGCCATTCTCTGCAGTCGAACATCAGTCGACTCACATCAGTCGACTGATAATCATATCAGTCGACTGATAAACCTAATCCATGAGGTTTAACACCAAGTATGATGCCCTTATACTTGCTAGACCACTCATACCCTAGATCTAAGCCTTCTAGTCACCTCTGTCAGCCTCACGCCTATCGAATCCCTCAAAGTCATCTATGACTTGTTTATCCATACGCTAGCTTTCAGGTGCTTCCATCAGCTATTGTCATGCTAATGTGGTCTACATCGCCAAGGCACATTGGGCTTACGCTGCCAAGACTCCGCTTAGACTTTACGCCGCCAACCATTGGACTTATGCTGCCAAGACTTCACCCTTGGACTTTACACCGCTAATATCGCCCCTTGGACTTCTCTTGCCACCTCATGTTAGACTTTCCATTTGCCAAGACTCAAGCTTGGACTTTCCCTTGCCAAGACCCATGCTTGGACTTTCCATTTGTCAAGACTCAAGCTTGGACTTTCCCTTGTCAAGACCCATGTTTGGACTTTCCTTGCCAACCTATGCTGAACTTTCCATTTGCCAAGACTCAAGCTTGAACTTTCCTTTACCAAGACCCATGTTTGAACTTTCCATGCCAAGTACCGATGACTTGGACTTTTCCATTGCCAAGTGTCCCACTTGGACTTTCCATGCCAAGTACACAAGACTTGGACTTCTCCATCATATGGTTAACCCCATGTCAACCATATAGTCAAACAATGGTCAAACCATATTTAAACATCAAACTATCCCTCGAGTCAAACTCGAGTCCGGTCAATCATGACCCGAGTCAATTGCACCAACAATCACCCCAACACATTGTCAAACATTAATGTCAAACATCAAAATACTACTCGAGTCAAACTCGAGTCCGGTCAATCATGACCTGAGCCGATTGCACCAACAATCTCCCCCTTTTTGATGTTTGACAAAAAACAAACACCTTTGAGTTAGGCCTAAGCCCTAACTCAAATCTCCTTACCAATTCTCCCAAATTGTTAATCCCATTCATTCTCCCCCTTTTTGACATACATCAAAAAGGTTCTTCCCAAGGAGGTCAATATCTCATATCTCAATGAGATCTTACAATCTCCCCCTTGATCTAAAAACATCTAGGATGCCTTTACTCTTCCTAGTGATAAGTCCCATATCACTTAAGAGAGGCTTCCTATAAGCTCTCCCAATTACCAAATTGGGCATCTTATATTCCCATTTCTCCCCCTCATGAGAAAGAACACATCCAATATCCCATGATGGATACCTCCCCTTAAAGGCTTGCTCCCCTTTGACCATTGCATTAATAATGTCCTTGGAAAGTCCCTAAGCCTTATAGGAACATTAAACCATTAAAATTAAGGTTAAAAATTCAACCTTGAACTTTCACACACCTTGAATTGATACACACCTTAAACACTTCTCCTATCCATATCCAATGGATTTTCACCCTTTCCAATGCTTTTCAAAGCATATCCTAGGGTTAGGAGCAATTAGGGAACCTTAACATAGTTGAAACATGGGCTAAACATCCTTGTTTACCCGAAATCAACTCTGGCAGTTGACTCTGACAGTAATCAGTCGGCTTCTCTATGCATCAGTCGACTACCATCAAGCGGCAGTCAACTGATATCTGCAAAACGTAAATATCAGATTTTAGAAATGAAAAATGAAAATGCATAAGTAATTATACGTAATTCAAAAAATCCTGAAACTTCATACGTATAATCTCATAGACAATACAATGGGTGAAAAATATGTGAAAAATAATTTACTCATAAAATAGTGAAATAGATACAAAGTTCAAAAATGAGAAAAAACTTCATTGTTTGAGCTCACTTTGTATCAACATCAACAATGGTGATTGCTATCAAAAGATAGACTACACCAAGGTTTTTCAAAAAGATTTTAAAATAGTTTTAAAACCTTATATTGAACCATGGTCTATGGGTTTAATGCACATGACTTGTACACAAGCTTTCCTTATGATTCGTCCATGGCATAAGTTGATTTTAAGTTCATCCAGATGTAAAAACTATGCACCTTGAACTTAACTCATTTCCTAGCATCTCACATGTGTCTAGGGTGTATCAATACACACACATGTCAATGTGATATGAGATGTGAGTTTTGTTCATCCTAAACTAGGGTTTCATGCATTTTCTAGGGCAACACTACTTGATTCCCTTATACATGGGACTTCAAGTCATGCCATAGTCCTTAAATCAATTTTAATTACTTTAAATGCATGAATGATCATGACATAAATGATAATATAAATAAGCATGACCAATGATCATGATGTCATGATATATAATTAAATCTAAGCGTACATGACATAAAAAAAAACAACCTAAACATGATCATGACATATAAATGATAAAAAATAGATATGATATCATGACATGTTATATGACAAATCAATCATGACAAATAAAATATAAAGGTATATAATACCTAAATTTTAACATTAATTGCCATTTGTTAAAATTAAATCTATTTTGCCATATTATCACTTTTCTCCCAAGTGTGTCAAAAATCCAAAATGACACACTATGACCTCTAAATCTAATTTGTGTCAATTTGATCAATTTATCAAACTTCTTAAATAATATTGGTACATCCTAAAATCTCTTAGGATTAAGTTCCAACCACATTTCCAAGGTACCGATAACCTTGAAAATGACCTAAGGTGCCACCTTTACCATGGTTAGGTTAACTATCCATCCATTTAAAGTTGACACACCCTAACCCATTTAGCATGAATCAATCACGCTCCTAGGAACCCAATATCTATTGGAGCTCCTTGGGTTTACTAGGTATTCCTTAGGGATAACTTCCCTAGATATCCTTCTAATGACCCTCTTAGACTTAGAAACCTTGGTCATTTGGGTCTTGCCTAGGTTGACTCTAGGGGTAACTCCCCTTGTAACCTTTTTAATGGCTTCCCTAGGATTCTTTGAAACCTTAGCCACTGACCTTGGTTTTTCTAGACTTAGATTGATTTCCATAATCGAATGGAACATTGTGATAGGTCTTTTTGGGCTTAAGTTTGCCCTTGGATGGTTCTTGTTTCCTAAAACCTAGGTTTTGACTCCTTGACCCTAGATTTTGACTATTTGACCCTTATATTTAATTTTTTATTTTCTAAAGGGTCTTCTCCAATTTCTCAAGCCTTGATCTCAAGGCTTGGTTCTCCAACTCCAATTTCTCTAATTTTGTGGGGCCATTGTTTCTTTGAATTGATTTGTTCTTCCTAGGCATGTCTAGAATTCTTTGGATTAAAGCCTAGATGGTTTTCTACCTTCCTAATAGACTCCTTAGGTAGAATTTTTCTAGGGACATTAGTCCCAAATTTCTTCTTAGTTCTAATATCGATATGTTTAGCACCTAGATAATAAAATCTATTATTTTTACTAGCATGCTTTTCATGATGAATTGCAAGTGAATTAAAAAGCATGATTTTGCCTATAAATTAAAGAAGGTGCATTAATAAATTTTACCTTAGGATTTTCCTTAGAGGCTCCCCCTACATGTGATGCTCCCTCTTTTCTCCTAGGGCATTGACTTCTATAGTGCCCCTTTTGATAACACTTGAAACATATTACGTGCTCCTTGCTCTTGATGGTTGAGGCTCTGGTCTCCTTGACCTTTGACACCGGTGGAGCCTTCTTAACCTTTTTAGGGAACTTGCTCTTATAGTGCCGATATTCTCTACACTCAAAACACATAATATGATTTTTAATTTGAATTAATGTGCTTGAGTTACCTTCCACGGTGGGGGGGGGGGGCGGGGTCCCGAGCTTCCTCTTCCTCTCGACCAGAAGTAGATGGTTCTTCTTGTTGCTCCGGTATTGAGGATGCCCTAATATTCTCCCCCTCAATCCTAGAAGTGGAGGCTTCCTCGAATTCAACCTCCTCTACCGATTTGGATGTCAACTTCTTCTCAACTTCTGACTCCTCACTTTCTTGTGAGGATGAACTTGTTTCTTCGGCCTCCTCCGATTGAGCCGTTGAATATTCCTCTTCTTCTTCGTCTTCTTGGACCGGTTGAGGGTTCTCATGGAATCTTGCCACTTGGCTCCATAGCTCCTTGGCATCCATATAATTACCTAACCTACACATAATGTCATTCGGAATCAAATCAACCAAGAATTTTATTACCTTTGTGTTTTTCTTGAATTCTTGAATTTGTTCCTCGGTCCACTTCTTCATCTTGAGGAATCCTCCCTTTAGCCCTCTTGGATATTGGAATCCTTCCATCAATATGACCCATTCCTCAAGGTCCCTCATCATCAAGAAGTCTTCAATTCTTGCCTTCCATTGGTTGAAGCCTTCTTGTCCATAGAAATTCTATGGAATTGGGGTGTTGACGTCCCATCCCAATTTATCTTCAACTCCATCTTCTTCCTCTAGCGGTGCTCTCTTGGTTGTTAATCCTTGAAGAGAGACCTCGCTCTGATACCACTTGTTAGGACCTATGTGCTCGCTAGAGGGGGGGGGGGTGAATAGCGTTTCGTCAACCGATGATGGAATTCGATCGTGCTTACTACCAAACTTGTTATATGCAGCAGAATAATAATAACAAAAAAATACAAATAACCTAAATGCATAAGCACAACATGAGATATAATGTGGTTCAGAACTGTATGGTTCATACTTCACAGATTGAGCTCAAACGAGCTCTAGCGATGTAAGCAACACCACTAATCAAAATACTCCTCAACAACAAGTCGGAGGCGGAGAAACCTCATATAAATGATTATACTAATTAATACAATGGATACAAGCAAATACAAATATGAAATGCAATACAAGTAAAGAAAAACACTTTACAAGGAGCTTTTGATTGCTTGATCTTTGATTGTCTTGGACTAGCCTTGAAGGACTGAAAAACACCAACTATTCCCCTTTAAATTGCCCAAGAGAACCTTGCCAAAAATCCTCCCTTCGTGCTCCTTTTAAACTTGCAACTCGGACTAATTTTCACATAGCAGTCGACTGATCGAGACCATCAGTCGACTGCTCCTGTAGCCGTTGTCTCACAATGGCATGAGCCACGTTGAATAAGTTCCAACAAATAGACCATCAATCGACTGATCATGCCCATCAGTCGACTGATCTAGCCATCACTCGACTGCCAAACCCTAGTAGTCAACTCGGGAACCTTCTTTGCTCGAAAACTTGACTGATAGCCATATCAATTAAGCTTTACTCGATCCATCGAATTTTGCCCAATCTTTGTGATCATTGCTAAACCATTCCACTGCGATCGAACATCGATCGACTAATAAACCTCATCCATGAGGTTTAACACCAAGTATGATGCCCTCATACTTGCTAGACCTCCCATAGCCTAGACCTAAGCCTTCTAGCCACCTCCATTAGCCTCATACCTATCAGATCCCTCCAAGTCATCCATGACTTGTTTATCCATACGCTAGCCTTCATGTGCTTCCATCAGCTATTGTCATGCTAATGTGGTCTACACCGCTAAGGTACATTGGGCTTACGCTGCCAAGACTTCGCTTGGACTTTACGCCACCAACCATTGGACTTATGCTGCCAAGACTCCACCCTTGGACTTTATGCTGCCAATATCACCCCTTGGACTTCCCTTGCCAACACATGTTGGACTTTCCATTTGCCAAGACTCAAGCTTGGACTTTCCCTTGCCAAAACCCATGCTTAGACTTTCCATTTGTCAAGACTTAAGCTTGGACTTTCCCTTGCCAAGACCCATGCTTGGACTTTCCTTGCCAATCCATGTTGGACTTTCCATTTGCCAATACTCAATCTTGGACTTTCCTTTGCCAAGACCCATGCTTGGACTTTCCATGCCAAGTACCCATGACTTGGACTTTCCCATTGCCAAGTGTCCCACTTGGACTTTCCATGCCAAGTACACAAGACTTGGACTTCTCCATCATATGGTCAATCCCATGTCAACCATATAGTCAAACAATTGTCAAACCATCGTTAAACATCAAACTATCCCTCGAGTAAAACTCGAGTTCGGTCAATCATGACCCGGGTTGATTGCACCAATAATCTCCCCAACACATTGTCAAACATTAATATCAAACATCAAAATACTACTCGAGTCAAACTCGAGTCCAGTCAATCATGACCTGGGCTGATTGCACTAACACTATCAAGTATGAGGGGATTATACTTGAGTTAAAACTCATGTTTGAAGTTTATCAGTCGACTGGCTGAGTGTTTGACACTTGGCAACCTAGTCAACTTGGATCAGTCGACTGAGATTATGACCAGTCGACTGGTCAAGGAGTCGCTTGAGGCTCGACTATTGATCTGTAGCCTTGGCAATCGACTACTAGGGTTTAGTAGTCTGCTGGTCCACAATCAGTCGACTGCTAGGGTTTGATAGTCGACTGATTTAAGTGGACATGAGAATAGAAGCTTTGGTAGTCGACTGACCAGTCGACTACTGGGCAGCAGTCGATTGATGGTATGAGCAATCAACTGCTTGATATCCGTTGAAGTTTTTTCAGTGTAGATTGAGCCATTGTGAGACAACGACACTATGAGCAGTCGACTGTTGGGCACCAAATCAGCTCGATGCAGGTTATAAAAGGAGCTCGAGATGGAGGATTTTGCATCAGATTTTTGGGGGAGATTTTGAAGGGGAATTACTGCTGGATTCCATACCTTCAAGATCAATCCAAAGCAAACAACAATCAAGGCAATCAAAGCACTCTCTTGTAAAGTTTTCTTTGCATTTCATTTGTATTCTTGTATTTGATTGTATCTTGTTATTGTATTACGGTTGTAAGCATTTCTAAGAGGTTTCTCCACTTTTGGAGTGTTTTTTGAGAAGGAGAGGTTCATTAGTGGTGTTGTGCATCACTAGAGCTCACTTGAGCCCGACCCATGGAGTAGGAACCCTAGGTTCCAAACCACGTTATATGCTTGTATATTTTTATTGTGTATTTGTATTTGTTGTATATTCCGCTGCGCTAACAATAATTGTAGATAAACAATCGAACACGATCGAACAAATTCTAAGAAATGAAGTGAATCGCTATCAAACCCCTCTAGCGACGACAACCGTTCCTAACAAGTGGTATCAGAGTGGGTCGCTCTTCAAGGATTAACAACCAAGGGAGCACGCTAGAGGCAAGATGGAACCGAGTCTTGGATTAGGCCATGACATCAACACTCCACCGCCATATGGATTTTATGGAATTGGGGTTTTGACCAATTGAAGAAGAGTATAGAAACCTTCCTAATGATGAACATCGAAGATTGGTTCATCTTGATGGAAGGATTCAAATATCTAAGAGGGCCGAAGGGAGGATTCCTTAAGATAAAGAAATGGACCGAGGAACAACTCAAAAAATTCTAGAAAAATAAGAAGGTAACAAAATTCTTGGTTAATTTAATTCCTAATGACCTATTATGTAGGATAGGTCAATATCAAGATGGCAAGGATTTATGAAGTAAGCTAGCCAAACTCCATGAAAACCCTTCACCGACCCAAGTAGAGACCGAGGAAGCAAGTTCATCATCCTCTCAAGAGCTTGAGGAATCTAAAGTTGAGAGATGCTCAACATTAGGAAGAGGTAGAAAAATTGGAGGAAGTCTACACCTCTAGAATTGGTGGGGGGGGGGGGGGGAGGAGAGACAATCCCTCACACCGGAACAAGAAGAGCCATCTACATCTGGGAGAAGTGTAGATCACGACCTAGGTAACTTATGCACAATGAATAAAAATAAAGATCATATTGTGTGTTTTTAGTGTAGGGAAAATGGACATTATAAGAGTAAGTGTCCAAGGCGAGTTAAGAAGGCGTCACAAGTGGTGTAAAAGCCTAAGGATGCCGGTGCCCCCGATACAAAAGAGCAAGGAGCATATCATTTGCTTCAAGTGAAATCAAAGGGACCACTATTACTATAGGACTCAATGCCCTAGAGGGAGGAAGCAAACCAAGGGCAAAGGAGGAGCATCACATGTAAGGGAGCTCCTAAAGCAAACCCTAAGGTAAATTTAAATAACGCTCCTACTTTACTTAATGATAGGAAGCATGCTAGAAATTTCCTTGCTATTACTCATGAAAAACATGCTAGAAATAACAAATATTATTACTTAGGTGCCAAACATATTAATTTACCTAAGGACAAATCAAGAACCATTCTACCTAAGGAAGCTATTAGGAAGATAGAGAACCATTTAGGCATTAACCCTAAGAAGGGTAGGCATATGTCTAAAAGGAAGAACAATGCCCAAAGAACAAATGAAAATTCAAAATTTGAGGCATTAGTGGTAGAAAATCAAGTCTTGAGGTCAGGGTTTGAGAAATTGGATAAGACCCTTAGAAGAATGACAAATTCAATTAATGGATCTAATGATAAAAAATTAGGGTCTAGGAGGCAAGAGTCTTCCAAGGATAGGAAAGGCTTGGGTCACAAGCTTAAGTCCAAGGATGTTGAGCCAACCTACCATAGCGTTCCATTTGACTATGGAACCATCCATAGGTATAGGAAAACTAAGGTTACTAGGGAAGTCATTCCTAAGGCTAACCATGATAGGTGTCAAGAGACTAAGGCTTAGAAGAAGTCTAGGAAAGTCACTAGCAAGCTGACAAGGGGAGTTACCCCTAGATTTGACCTTGACAAGACCCAAATGACCAAGGCTTCCAAGCCTAAGAGGGTCATTAGGAAGATACTAAGGGAGGATATCCCTAGTGAGTACCTAGTTAACCCAAAGAGCTCAAATAAGTTTTGGATTTCTAGGAGCATGATTCCCTCATGCTAGATGGGTTAGGTTGTGTCAACCTTAAATGGATGGATAGTTAACCTAACCATAGCAAAGTTGTACTTTAGGACATTTTTCAAGGTTATGGAATACCTTGAAAATAAATTTGAATCCATATCCTAAAGGATTTTAGGATGTTCCAATATAATTTAAGAAGGTTGAAAAATTGATCACAATTGGCACAATTAGATTTAGAGATCATGGTGTGCCATTTTGGATTTTTGGCACACTTGGGAGATTGATCCATTATGGCAAATTTGGGTTGAATCCTAGGAAATGACAATTAGGTTTAAACTTTAGGTATTTTTATACCTTGGTATTGTAAAATTTCCATGCTTTGTTTATCTTGCCATGTCATGACATCATATTTCTTTTAATCATACAAAATGTCATGATTAATATTTAGGTTAATATGTCATGTGTATATTTAGGTTTATGTTTAGGCATGACACCATATATCATTGACACATGCTTTATTTATGCTATCATTATATGGCATGATCATATCTTGCATTTGGGTTAATTAAAATTGATTTAAGGACAATAACATGATTTGAAGTCCCATGTATAAGGGAATCAAATAGAGTTGCTTAGAAAAATACATGAAACCCTAAGAACCTAAACCCACATCTTACAAGAACATTAGATTTACATGTGTGTTTTCATACACCTTAGACATATGTGAGATGCTAAGAAATGAGTTAAGTTCGTGTGCTTATTTATTATATCATAATAAATTTAGAACTCATTAAATGATAATGATGAATCAAGAGAAAAGCTAATGTACAAGTCATGTACAACTAGCCCATATACCATGATTCAAAATAAGTTTTCAAAAAAAAAAATTCAAAATTATTTTGAAAAACTTTGGTGAAGCCTATCTTTTGATAGCAATCATCATTGGTGAAATTGATACAAAATAGACTAAAAACATTGAAGTTATCTTTGTTTATGAACTTTGTATCAATCTCACAACTTAATGGGTATTTTCATATAAAAATATTTTTCACCGATTGTATCTGACATAAGTATTATACGTATGAATTTTCGTGATTTTTCAAGTTATATATAATTACTTATAAATTTTCAAATCTCATTTTTGATTTCTAATTTCTGTGTTTGCAGATATCAATCGACTGTCGCTTAAGGGCAGTTGACTGATGCAAATGGCAGTTGACCGTTGGGTTGATTTCGAGTAAACAAGGTTTATTTAGCTCTTTTTAGCCATCCTTAGCTACCTTAGCTGCTCTAACCCTATGATATGCCTTGGAAAGCATTGGAAGGGTGAAAATTCATTGGAAATGAATTAGGAGAGGTGTTTAGGGTGAAAATAAATTTTAAGGGAGGTAAAAGTTCAATGTTAAATTTTTACCCTTAATCTCGATTTTTTAAAGTTCCTAATGGCTTAGGGTCTCTCCAAGGACATTGTTGATGCAATGGTCAAGGGGGAGAAAGCCTATAGGGGGAGATTATCCATCAAAGGATGATGGATGAGTATTCCTCAAAAAGGGGGAGAATTGGAGAATAGCGAGGTTTGCCTTTCATTTAGTGATATGTGATTTATCACTAGGAAGAGTGAAGGCATCCAAAATATTTTGGGACCAAGGGGAAGAATGTAAGATCTCATTGTTATATGAGACATTGATACCCTTGGGGAGAGACTTTTTAATGTATGTTAAAAAGCAGGAGAATGATGGCTTGAATTAGGTAGCCTAACTCAAAGGTTTTGTCAAACATCAAAAAGGAAGAGATTGTTGGTGCAATCGACCCAGGTCACGATTGATCAGACTCGAGTTTGACTCGAGTAGTATTTTGATGTTTTAATAAAATGATTGACAATATGATTGTCATGAAAAGTCCAATCATGGGTCTTGACATAGAAAGTCCAAGTCATGGGTACTTGGCAATAGAAAGTCCAAGTCATAGGTACTTGGCAATTGAGAAGTCCAAGCATGGGTCTTAGAAATGGTAAAGTCCAAGTCATGGGTACTTGGCATGAGAATTCCAAAGGTACAGTCTTGGAAGCATAAGTCCAAGTGTGTAATCTTAGCGGCGTAAAGCCCAAGTGAACTTTGGCTGTAAAAGTCCAAGTATAGATACTTAGCATTTGGGAAGTCCAAGAGTGTGATATTGGCGACGTAAAGTCCAAGTTGTACTTATGGTGGCATAAGTCCAATGTTTGATGGTATAAAGTCCAAGTGTTTGTCTTGTCAACATAAGTCCAAATGTATCTTGACAAAATAGACCCGATTAGCATGAAAATAGCCGATGGAAGCACCTGAAGGCTAGCGTATGGATGAATAAGTCATGAATGACTTGGAGGGATCCGATAGACATGAAACTGATGGAGGTAGCTAGAAGGCTTAGTTCTAGGCTAATGGTGGTCTATCAAGTATGAGGGTATCATACTTGAGTTAAACCTCATTGAAGCTTATCAGTCGACTAGCTGAGTGTTTGACATTTGGCAGCATAGTCAACTTGGATCAGTCGACTGAGATTATGACCAATCGACTGGTCAAGGAGTCGACTGAGGCTCGACTGCTGATCTATGGCCTTGGCAGTCGACTGCTAGGATTTAACATTCGATTGCTAGGGTTTGATAGTCGACTGATTTAAGTGGACAAAGCACAGAAGCTTTGGTCAAACATGCTGAGACAAGGAAGTTACTGGAGGTACTGAAGACGTATAAAAAGGTGTGGGATATACCATCAACGACATTAAGGGAATAAACCCATCCCTCTGCATGCATAGGATAGTCCTCGAGGACGGGTATAAGTCAACCGTGGAGCGTCAAAGGTGACTTAACCTGAAGCTACAAGAGGTTGTGAAGAAAGAAGTGCTCTCAAGCTATTGGATGTATTATTAATCTACCCAATTGCAGACAGTGAATGGGTTAGTCCAGTTCACGTAGTCCCAAAGAAGGGCGGGACTACGGTAGTCAAAAATGAAGAAAATGAGCTGATTCCTACTCGAACGATAACATGATGGAGAATGTGTATAGATTACTGTAAGCTAAACAAAGCAACAAGGAAATATCACTTCCTCCTTTCCTTTATCGATCAAATGCTGGAACGTCTTGCTAAGCACTCTCACTTTTATTACCTTGACGAATACTCCGGATTCTTCCAAATCCCTATTCACCCTAATGATCAGGAGAAGACTACTTTCACCTGCCCTTATGGGACCTTTGCATATAGAAGAATGCCTTTTGTGCTATGCAACGCTTCGACCGCTTTCCAGCAATGTATGATAGCCATTTTCTCAGAACTGATTGAAAAGACCATGAGAGTGTTCATGGATGACTTTTTGGTATATAGAACAAGTTTCGATGCCTGTCTAAAAAACCTGTCGCGGGTCTTGCAGAGGTGTGGGGAAAATAACTTGGTTTTGAATTGGAAAAATGTCACTTCATAGTCATGGAAGGAATAATATTAGGCATAAGATATCAGGAAACGGTATTGAAGTAGACAACACAAAGGTCGAAGTAATTGAGAAGTTGCCACCACCTAGGGATGTTCAGGGCATCCGGAGTTTCCTTGGTCACGTAGGTTTTTATCAAAAGTTCATAAAGAATTTCTCTCAAGTAAGAAAACCCTGACAAACCTACTGGTTAAAGATGCAGACTTTATTTTTGACCAGCAATATTTTGAAGCATTTAAAGAAATTAAAAAGGCTTTAGTGACTGCCTCAATAATACAACCCCCTGATTGGAGCTTACCATTCAAGGTTATGTACGACGCCAGTAATTATGCAGTAGGAGCAGTATTAGGGTAGCAGAAGGACAAGAAACTGTACATAATTTACTATGATAGCAAGACACTAGACGAGGCACAAATTAATTATGCCACAACAGAAAAAGAGTTATTAGCAGTGGTGTTTGCTTTTGACAAGTTTAGATCGTACCTAGTAGGGTTAAAGGTCATAGTTTACACTGATCATGCAACATTTCACTACTTACTTAGAAAGAAGGAGGCAAAACCCCGCCTCATTCGCTGGATCCTACTGTTGTAGGAATTTGATATAGAAATTAAGGATAAGAAAGGCTCAAAGGACGTTGTTGTAGACCATTTATCGAGTATGTCCCTAGATAAATGGTTAGAGGGGGGAAGACAGTGCCCAACTAAATGACGCATTACGGGATGATACACTCATGGTTGTTAATAAGGTTATTGCCCCCTGGTATGCAGATTTGGTGAAGTTTTTAGTAGGAAAGGTAATTCCGTCGGAATACACAACCCAACAAAGGAAAATGTTCTTTGCAGAGGCAAAGCAATATGTGTGGGATGATCCTTTTTTGTTTAAAAGATGTGCGAATAGCGTATATCGAAAATGTGTATCGGAGGAGGAAGTTGGTAACATCCTTTTTCATTGTCATTCCTCCGCATATGGGAGGCATGCCGGAGTCACAAAAATAGCCACGAAAGTGCTCCAAGTGGAGTTCTATTGACCTAGTTTATTTAAAGATACTGTAACTATGTGGTCTCCTGTGATCGGTGCCAAGGAATAGGTAATATAGGTAGGATACATGAAATGCCATCGAGTACCATATTAGAGGTAGAACTCTTTGACATATGGGGGATAGATTTTATGGGACCTTTTCCCACTTCAGGAACAAATAGATACATTCTGGTAGCCGTAGATTATGTTTCTAAGTGGGTAGAAGTTGTGGCATCACCCCATTGCAATGCTAAAATGATTATTAGGATGTTCAAAAGGACTATATTTCCTAGATTTGGAGTCCCCCGGGCTGTAATTAGGGATGGAGGATCATACTTCATCGAGAAGCAATTTGAAAAATTACTACACAAGTATGGGGTAATCCATAAGATCTCGACAGTTTACCACCCTCAAACAAGTGGACAGGTGAAAATTTCAAATTGGGAGATTAAAAGCATTCTAGAGAAAATAGTCATGGCATCTAGGAGAGATTGGTCACAAAAATAGGATGATGCTCTCTGGGCTTATCGCACAGCTTACAAGACTCCCATTAGTATGACCCCATTTCGCTTGGTTTAGAGAAGTCGTGCCATCTTCTCGTTGAATTGGAACACAAATCTTATTGGGCCATCAGGAAGCTAAATCTGGACTTATGTGCGGCGGGAGAGAAAAAGAAACTGTAGTTAAGTGAGTTAGATGAAATCCGATGAGATGCTTATGAACATGCGAAGGCATATAAGGAGTGAACGAAAAAATGCCATGACCAACATATCCTGAGAAGAGAGTTTAAGGAAGGGGACTTAGTTCTCCTATATAATTCAAGATTAAAGCTTTTCCCAAAAAAATTGAAGTCAAGATGGTCGGGACCACTTCAAATTAAAAAAGTATATCCTTATGGGACTGTTGATATATGGAGTAAAGAATCAGGAGAGCTTAAAGTAAATGGGCTGCGATTAAAGAAGTATCTGTTGGGGATTTGACGCCGCTAGAGGGGGGGTGAATAGCGTTGTGACCGTACGAAGATGGAATTCGTTCGCGATCGTCTCTACAAAACTTGTTATGCGCAGCGGAATAGAAATCATAAAAGCAATAACGAAAAGATAAACAATCACGAACACAAACACAACACGAGATATAACGTGGTTCGGAACCGAAACGGTTCCTACTCCACGGATTGAGCTCTAACGAGCTCTAGCGATTCCAATGCAATCACTAATCACAAATACTCCTTCTCGACACAAGTCGGAGGTGGAGAAACCTCTTACAATAGATTACAACAATAATCTAAAAGCAACAAGCAAATACAATGAAGAATAATGCAATACAAGTAAAGAAAACACTTTACAAATGCTTTGGATTGCTTGCTTTTGGTTGCTTGAAGAGTGGTCTTGGAGACTCTGATTTGCAGCAACAAATCGCCCCAAAGATGCTCAAGAAACCACTTCCAAAAATCCTCCCGTCGAGCTCCTTTTATCCTTCCGCGCGACCTGAATTTCTGCCCATCAGTCGACTGCCATAAGTCACCACGGTCGATCGATGCCATCATGTCGTGAGACAACGGCTCGATCCACGCTTGAAAAACTCCAACGGATCTCTTGGCGATCGCCAACATTGTGATCGGCCAACGCGTAGTTGCCCGGTCGCTACGGAGCGTTCGTGCTTGACACTCGGCGGTCATTGCCATCCCTCGGCAGTCGACTGCTAGAGCATTTTCAGCCTCAAGCTGGCAGTCGAACTCAAGTCGACTCACGGCAGTCGAACCGGCCATAATGCCAGTCGACTGCCAACCTCAAGAATGAGGTTTTAACCCAAGTATGGTGCCCCCATACTTGCTAGACCACCCTTAGCCTAGACCTAAGCCTTCTAGCCACCTCCATCAGCCTCACGCCTCTCGGATCCCTCCAAGTCATCCATGACTTGTTCATCCATCGCGCTAGCCTCCAGGTGCTTCCCTCGGCTATGTCATGCTAACGGTGTCTACACCGCCAAGGCACATTGGACTTACGCCGCCAAGACTCCGCTTGGACTTTACGCCGCCAACCATTGGTCTTATGCTGCCAAGACTCCCGCTTGGACTTTACGCTGCCAATATCAAACCCTTGGACTTCTCAAATGCCAAGACTCAAGCTTGGACTTTCCCTTGCCAACCCATGTTGGACTTTCCATGCCAAGACCATGCTTGGACTTTCCTTGCCAACCCATGTTGGACTTTTCATGCCAAGACCCATGCTTGGACTTTCCATTTGCCAAGACCCATGCTTGGACTTCTCATGCCAAGTACTCAAGACTTGGACTTTCCCAAATGCCAAGTGTTCCACTTGGACTTTCCTTGCCAACCCATGTTGGACTTTTACATTGCCAAGACCCATGCTTGGACTTTTCATGTGCCAAGTGTCCCACTTGGACTTTTCATGCCAAGTACTCAAGACTTGGACTTTACCAAATGCCAAGTGTTCCACTTGGACTTTCCCATGACAATTACATTGTCATATGTTTTTGTCGAAACATCAAAACATCACTCGAGTCAAACTCGAGTCCTGGTCAATCGTGACCTGGGCCGATTGCACCAACAATCTCCCCCTTTTGGATGTTTGACAAAAACCAAACAAATCATTTGAGTTAGACCACTAACTCAAATCCCTTACCAATTATCCCAAATTGGTAAACACTCTCCAAATGTTCTCCCCCAAACATTGGACTTCTCATTTAAATGTTCTCCCCCAAACATTCTCCCCCTTTTTGACTAACATCAAAAAGGTTATCTCTCCAAGGAGGTCAATGTCTAATGTCCCAATGAGATCTTACAATCTCCCCCTTTTTCGACCTAAAAATATCTAGGATGCCTACCATCGTTCTAGTGATAAGTCCCATATCACTCAAGAGAGGCAATCCTATTCACTCTCCCAATTTCCAAATTGGGTATCAAAAACCCATCAATTTTCCCAATTGATGATACTCTCCCAATAACTTCTCCTCTCCAAGGAGAAAAATACATCCATCATCCCAAGATGGATAACTCCCCCTAAAGGCTTGCTCCCCCTTGACCATTGCACCAACAATGTCCTTGGGAAGCCCCTAAGCCAATATGAACTCTAAACCATCAAAATTAAGGTTCTAAGTTCAACATAGAACTTTCACTCACCCTAAATTTGATACTTTGACCTAACACATCTCCTAATCCATATCCAATGGATTTTCACCCTTTATAATGCTTTCTAAAGCATATCCTAGGGTTAGGAGTGATTAGGAACCTTTTCCATAGCTGAACACGGGCTAAACAAAGCAATGATTATCGACAGATCCGATCGCCATTATTGCAGGCGATCGATAATCAAAAATCTCGATTTTCAGCTATCAGAAATGAATTTTGAAAATTCATAAATAATTATACGCAATTTAAAAAATCGTGAAAATTCATACGTATAATACTTATGAAACACACAATGGGTGAAAAATATTTGAAAATTATTTTACCCATAAAATAGTGAGTTTGATACAAAACTCAAAACCATTGAAATTTTCAATGTTTTGGCCCTATTTTGTATCAACTTCATCAATGGTGATTGCTATCAAAAGATAGACTTCACCAAGGTTTTTCAAAATGATTTTAAAATGTTTTTAAAACCTTATTTTGGATCATATTCCTTGGGCTCTATGTACATGACTTGTACACATGCTCTCCTAATGATCCACAAATGAAACAAGATGAGTTTTAGTTCATCTAGATGCAAAAACTATGCACCTTGAATTCAACTCATATCCTAGCATCTCACATGTATCTAAGATGTATGAATACACATACATGTCAATTGGATGTGAGATTTGAGTTTTGTTCATCCTAATCTAGGGTTTCATGCATTCTCTAAGGCAACCCTACTTGATTCCCTTATAAATGGGACTTCAAGTCATGCCATAGTCCTTAGTTCAATTTCAACCAAATTATCTTAAATGCATGAATGATTATGACATTAGAGATGACATAGATAAACACATGCTCATAATCATGATGTCATGGCATAATATGAAATCTAAAAACACATGACATTTAATCCTTAATCCTAAACATGTACATGACATATAGAATGATTAAAAATAAGCATGATGTCATGGCATGTTATATGGCAAACAAAGCATGACATATAAAATATATAGGTATAGTAATACCTAAATTTTAATATTAATTTCCATTTCATATAATTAATTATATTTTGCCATATTTCTATTTTTCTCCCAAATGTGCCAAAAACCCAAAATGGCACACTAACCTCTAAACCTAAATTGTGCCAATTTTGATCATTTTATCAAACTTCTCAAGTAATATTGGCACATCCTAAAACTTTTAGGATTATAATTCAACCCTATTTCAAAGGTAACCATAACCTTGAAAATATCCTAAAGTGCCACCTTTACCATGATTGAGTTAACTACCCATCCAATCAAGGTTGGCACATCCTAAACCCACCTAGCGTGAATCAATCACGCTCTTAGGAACCCAAAACCGATTTGAGCTCCTAGGGTTAATTAGGTACTCCTTAGGGATAACCTCCCTAGATACCTTCCTAATGACCCTCCTAGGCTTGTTAGCCTTGGTCATTTGGGTCTTACCTAGGTTGACTCTAGGGGTAACTCCCCTTGCAACCTTCTTAGTGGCCACCCTAGGTTTCCTTGAAACCCTAGCCACTAGGCACACCCTTTGGTCAATTCTAGGGATGACTTCCCTATTGACCTTGGTCTTCCTAGACCTAGTTTGTGTTCCATAATCAAATGGAACACTATGGTAAGCCACCTTAGGCTTAGGTTTGTGACCCAAACCTTGCTTGCCCTTGGTTGACTTTTGACTCTTAGGTCCCAGGTGTTGACTTTGACTTTTGGACCTAGAAGTTTGACTAATTGACCCTTGCATTTGATTTTGCATAACCTTAAGGGTCTTTTCAAGTTTTTCAAGTCTTGACATCAAGACTTGATTTTCCTTTTCTAATTGCCCGATTTTAGAATTTTGATTTAAATCTTGGGCATTGGACTTCCTAGGCATATGCCTAGTCCATTTAGAGTTTAGACCTAGGTGCTCTTGCACCTTTCTAATTGTCTCCCTAGGTAAAAATTTTCTAGAGTTATTTGACCTAGGTTTGTCCTTAAATAAGTTGTTTTTAGGGACATTAGTCCCAAATTTCTCCCTATTATCTAAGTGAATATTTTTAGCTCCTAAACAAAAGTATTTATTTCTATTAGCATGCTTTTCATGGCAAATTGCTAGAGAATTGAAATTTCTAGCATGCTTTTGTCTATTAACTAAAGAAAGAGCATTATTAGCTTGATATACCTCAGGGTTAGCCTTAGCAGCTCCCCCTACTTGTGATGCTCCCCTTTGCCCCTTCTTCTCCCCCTTCGGGCATTGACTCCAGTAATGACCCGGTAGTCGACATTTGAAGCAAATCACTTGCTCCTTGCTCTTTTTCATTGAGGCACCGGTCTCCTTGACTTTTGGCACGGGTGGAGTCTTCTTAACCCGTTTAGGACACTTACTCTTGTAGTGTCCTTTCTCCCTACACTCAAAGCATATAATATTCATTTTATTATTAATTGACATGCTTGAGTTACCTAGGTTGTGGTGGTCGGAGGGATTCTTGAGCTTGCTCTTCCTCCTCACCGGACGAGATGGTTCTTTCTTGTTGCTCTGCATCGAGGATGCCCTAATCTCCTCCCCTTCTATCCTAGAGGTGGAGGTCTCCTCTTCTTCCATCACTTCTACCTCTTCCGATCCGGATGTTGATTCCCTATCAACCTCCAATCCTCTAGCTCTTGGATGTTTCTTCGAGCTTGAGAGGTGATGGTCCTTCTTCTTGACTGTGATAGACTTTCATGGAGCTTGGCCAAATCGCCCATAGCTCCTTGGCATCCACGAGTCACCTAGGCTGGGCACAAGAGATCATTAGGAATTAAATCAAAAATGAATTTGATTACCTTCTTGTTTTTATCGAATTGTTGGAGTTGCTCCTCACTCCATCTATTCTTCTTGAGAAACCCTCCCTTTGGTCCCTTAGGATATTCAAATCCTTCCATCAACGCGGACCACTCCTCAAGGTCTCTCATCATCAAAAAATCTTCAATTCTCGCCTTCCAAGAATTGAAACCTTCTCGTCCATAGAAGGAATAGGGAATTGGGGTGTTGATGTCCCATCCCAATTGTCCTTGAACTTCCATATTTTCCTCTAGCATCTTGCTCCCGGTTGTTAATCCGTTGAAGAGCCACCGAGCTCTGATACCACTTGTTGGGGATTTGACGCCGCTAGAGGGGGGTGAATAGCGTTGTGACCGTACGAAGATGGAATTCGTTCGTGATCGTCTCTACAAAACTCGTTATGCGCAGCGGAATAGAAATCATAAAAGCAATAACGAAAAGATAAACAATCACGAACACAAACACAACACGAGATATAACGTGGTTCAGAATCGAAACGGTTCCTACTCCACGGATTGAGCTCTAACGAGCTCTAGCGATGCCAATGCAATCACTAATCACAAATACTCCTCGACACAAGTCGGAGGTGGAGAAACCTCTTACAATAGATTACAATAATAATCTAAAAGCAACAAGCAAATACAATGAAGAATAATGCAATACAAGTAAAGAAAACACTTTACAAATGCTTTGGATTGCTTGCTTTTGGTTGCTTGAAGAGTGGTCTTGGAGACTCTGATTTGCAGCAACAAATCGCCCCAAAGATGCTCAAGAAACCACTTCCAAAAATCCTCCCGTCGAGCTCCTTTTATCCTTCCGCGTGACCTGAATTTCTGCCCATCATCGGCCCGCCATAAGTCACCGGTCGATGCCCCGCATGTCGTGAGACAATGGCTCGATCCACGCTGGAAAAACTCCAACGGATCTCTTGGCAGTCGACTGCCAACATTGTGATCGATTGCCAATGCGTAGTCATTGCCCGATCGGCTACTGGTGTTACATGCTCGACACTCATTGGTGATTGCCATCCCTCGGCGGTCATTGCCCGAGCATTCGACCTCAGTGGCGGTCAAACTCAAGTCGACTCACGGCGGTCAGACCAACCATAATGCGGTCAGAATGAGGTTTTAACCCAAGTATGGTGCCCCCATACTTGCTAGACCACCCTTAGCCTAGACCTAAGCCTTCTAGCCACCTCCATCAGCCTCACACCTCTCGGATCCCTCCAAGTCATCCATGACTTGTTCATCCATCGCGCTAGCCTCGCGGTGAGTCCGTCGGCTATGGCATGCGAACGGTGTCTACCCCGCCAAGGCACATTGGACTTACGCCGCCAAGACTCCGCTTGGACTTTACGCCGCCAACCATTGGACTTACGCCGCCAAGACTCCGCTTGGACTTTACGCCGCCAATATCAAACCCTTGGACTTCTCAAATGCCAAGACTCAAGCTTGGACTTTCCCTTGCCAACCCATGTTGGACTTTCCATGCCAAGACCATGCTTGGACTTTCCTTGCCAACCCATGTTGGACTTTTCATGCCAAGACCCATGCTTGGACTTTCCATTTGCCAAGACCCATGCTTGGACTTCTCATTTGCCAAGACCCATGCTTGGACTTCTCATGCCAAGTACTCAAGACTTGGACTTTCCCAAATGCCAAGTGTTCCACTTGGACTTTCCTTGCCAACCCATGTTGGACTTTTACATTGCCAAGACCCATGCTTGGACTTTTCATGTGCCAAGTGTCCCACTTGGACTTTTCATGCCAAGTACTCAAGACTTGGACTTTACCAAATGCCAAGTGTTCCACTTGGACTTTCCCATGACAATTACATTGTCATATGTTTTTGTCGAAACATCAAAACATCACTCGAGTCAAACTCGAGTCCTGGTCAATCGTGACCTGGGCCGATTGCACCAACAATCTCCCCCTTTTTGATGTTTGACAAAAACCAAACAAATCATTTGAGTTAGACCACTAACTCAAATCCCTTACCAATTATCCCAAATTGGTAAACACTCTCCAAATGTTCTCCCCCAAACATTCTCCCCCTTTTTGACTAACATCAAAAAGGTTATCTCTCCAAGGAGGTCAATGTCTCATGTCCCAATGAGATCTTACAATCTCCCCCTTTTTCGACCTAAAAATATCTAGGATGCCTACCATCGTTCTAGTGATAAGTCCCATATCACTCAAGAGAGGCAATCCTATTCACTCTCCCAATTTCCAAATTGGGTATCAAAAACCCATCAATTTTCCCAATTGATGATACTCTCTAATAACTTCTCCTCTCCAAGGAGAAAAACACATCCATCATCCCAAGATGGATAACTCCCCCTAAAGGCTTGCTCCCCCTTGACCATTGCACCAACAATGTCCTTGGGAAGCCCCTAAGCCAATATGAGCTCTAAACCATCAAAATTAAGGTTCTAAGTTCAACATAGAACTTTCACTCACCCTAAATTTGATACTTTGACCTAACACATCTCCTAATCCATATCCAATGAATTTTCACCCTTTATAATGCTTTCTAAAGCATATCTTAGGGTTAGGAGTGATTAGGAACCTTTTCCATAGCTGAACACGGGCTAAACAAACCTTGTCAACCCGAAATCAGACTGGCAATGACTCGACTCGGAATCGATCATTATCACACACGATCGCCACATTGAGGCCGATCGATAATCAAAATCTCGATTTTCAGCTATCACAAATGAAATTTGAAAAAACATAAATAATTATACGCAAATTAAAAAAACGTGAAAATAAAAACGTAAAAAACTTATGAAACACACAATGGGTGAAAAATATTTGAAAATTATTTTACCCATAAAATAGTGAGTTTGATACAAAACTCAAAACCATTGAAATTTTCAATGTTTTGGCCCTATTTTGTATCAACTTCATCAATGGTGATTGCTATCAAAAGATAGACTTCACCAAGGTTTTTCAAAATGATTTTAAAATGTTTTTAAAACCTTATTTTGGATCATATTCCTTGGGCTCTATGTACATGACTTGTACACATGCTCTCCTAATGATCCACAAATGAAACAAGATGAGTTTTAGTTCATCTAGATGCAAAAACTATGCACCTTGAATTCAACTCATATCCTAGCATCTCACATGTATCTAAGGTGTATGAATACACATACATGTCAATTGGATGTGAGATGTGGGTTTTGTTCATCCTAATCTAGGGTTTCATGCATTCTCTAAGGCAACCCTACTTGATTCCCTTATAAATGGGACTTCAAGTCATGCCATAGTCCTTAGTTCAATTTCAACCAAATTGTCTTAAATGCATGAATGATTATGGCATTAGAGATGACATAGATAAACACATGCTCATAATCATGATGTCATGGCATAATATGAAATCTAAAAACACATGACATTTAATCCTTAATCCTAAACATGTACATGACATATAGAATGATTAAAAATAAGCATGATGTCATGGCATGTTATATGGCAAACAAAGCATGACATATAAAATATATAGGTATAGTAATACCTAAATTTTAATATTAATTTCCATTTCATATAATTAATTATATTTTGCCATATTTCTATTTTTCTCCCAAATGTGCCAAAGACCCAAAATGGCACACTAACCTCTAAACCTAAATTGTGCCAATTTTGATCATTTTATCAAACTTCTCAAGTAATATTGGCACATCCTAAAACTTTTAGGATTATAATTCAACCCTATTTCCAAGGTAACCATAACCTTGAAAATATCCTAAAGTGCCACCTTTACCATGATTGAGTTAACTACCCATCCAATCAAGGTTGACACATCCTAAACCCACCTAGCGTGAATCAATCACGCTCTTAGGAACCCAAAACCGATTTGAGCTCCTAGGGTTAATTAGGTACTCCTTAGGGATAACCTCCCTAGATACCTTCCTAATGACCCTCCTAGGCTTGTTAGCCTTGGTCATTTGGGTCTTACCTAGGTTGACTCTAGGGGTAACTCCCCTTGCAACCTTCTTAGTGGCCACCCTAGGTTTCCTTGAAACCCTAGCCACTAGGCACACCCTTTGGTCAATTCTAGGGATGACTTCCCTATTGACCTTGGTCTTCCTAGACCTAGTTTGTGTTCCATAATCAAATGGAACACTATGGTAAGCCACCTTAGGCTTAGGTTTGTGACCCAAACCTTGCTTGCCCTTGGTTGACTTTTGACTCTTAGGTCCCAGGTGTTGACTTTGACTTTTGGACCTAGAAGTTTGACTAATTGACCCTTGCATTTGATTTTGCATAACCTTAAGGGTCTTTTCAAGTTTTTCAAGTCTTGACCTCAAGACTTGATTTTCCTTTTCTAATTGCCCGATTTTAGAATTTTGATTTAAATCTTGGGCATTGGACTTCCTAGGCATATGCCTAGTCCATTTAGAGTTTAGACCTAGGTGCTCTTGCACCTTTCTAATTGTCTCCCTAGGTAAAAATTTTCTAGAGTTATTTGACCTAGGTTTGTCCTTAAATAAGTTGTTTTTAGGGACATTAGTCCCAAATTTCTCCCTATTATCTAAGTGAATATTTTTAGCTCCTAAACAAAAGTATTTATTTCTATTAGCATGCTTTTCATGGCAAATTGCTAGAGAATTGAAATTTCTAGCATGCTTTTGTCTATTAACTAAAGAAAGAGCATTATTAACTTGATATACCTTAGGGTTAGCCTTAGCAGCTCCCCCTACTTGTGATGCTCCCCTTTGCCCCTTCTTCTCCCCCTTCGGGCATTGACTCCGGTAATGACCCGGTAGTCGGCATTTGAAGCAAATCACTTGCTCCTTGCTCTTTTTCATTGAGGCACCGGTCTCCTTGACTTTTGGCACGGGTGGAGTATTCTTAACCCGTTTAGGACACTTACTCTTGTAGTGCCCTTTCTCCCTACACTCAAAGCATATAATATTCATTTTATTATTAATTGACTTGCTTGAGTTACCTAGGGTGGTTGTGGTGGTCGGAGTGGATTCTTGAGCTTGCTCTTCCTCTCTACCGGATGTAGATGGTTCTTCTTGTTGCTCCGGTATCGAGGATGCCCTAATCTCCTCCCCTTCTATCCTAGAGGTGGAGGTCTCCTCTTCTTCCATCACTTCTACCTCTTCCGATCCGGATGTTGATTCCCTATCAACCTCCGAATCCTCTAGCTTTTTGGATGTTTCTTCTTGAGCTTGAGAGGGTGATGGTCCTTCTTCTTGGACGGGTGATAGACTTTCATGGAGCTTGGCCAAATCGCTCCATAGCTCCTTGGCATCCACGTAGTCACCTATGCTACACAAGAGATCATTAGGAATTAAATCAAAAATGAATTTGATTACCTTCTTATTTTTATCGAATTGTTGGAGTTGCTCTTCACTCCATCTCTTCTTCTTGAGAAACCCTCCCTTTGGTCCCTTAGGATATTCAAATCCTTCCATCAACGCGGACCACTTCTCAAGGTCTCTCATCATCAAAAAATCTTCAATTCTCGCCTTCCAAGAATTGAAACCTTCTCGTCCATAGAAGGAATAGGGAATTGGGGTGTTGATGTCCCATCCCAATTGTCCTTGAACTTCCATCTTTTCCTCTAGCATCTTGCTCCCGGTTGTTAATCCGTTGAAGAGCCACCGAGCTCTGATACCACTTGTTGGGGATTTGACGCCACTAGAGGGGGGGGGTGAATAGCGTTGTGACCGTACGAAGATGGAATTCGTTCGCGATCATCTCTACAAAACTCGTTATGCACAGCGGAATAGAAATCATAAAAGCAATAACGAAAAGATAAACAATCACGAACACAAACACAACACGAGATATAACGTGGTTCGGAACCGAAACGGTTCATACTCCACGGATTGAGCTCTAACGAGCTCTAGCGATGCCAATGCAATCACTAATCACAAATACTCCTCGACACAAGTCAGAGGTGGAGAAACCTCTTACAATAGATTACAACAATAATCTAAAAGCAACAAGCAAATACAATGAAGAATAATGCAATACAAGTAAAGAAAACACTTTACAAATGCTTTGGATTGCTTGCTTTTGGTTGCTTGAAGAGTGGTCTTGGAGACTCTGATTTGCAGCAACAAATCGCCCCAAAGATGCTCAAGAAACCACTTCCAAAAATCCTCCCGTCGAGCTCCTTTTATCCTTCCGCACGACCTAAATTTCTGCCCATCAGTCGACTGCCATAAGTCACCAGTCGACTGATGCCACTGTTGTCGTGAGACAACGGCTCGATCCACACTGGAAAAACTCCAACGGATCTCTTGGCGATCGGCGCCAACATTGATGATCGCGCCAATGCCGTAGTCAAGCGCCCGATCGGCTCACGGAGCGTTACGTGCTCGACACTTTCGGTGCGATCATTGCCATCCTCGGTCATTGCGAGCATTCTGACCTCGGTGGCAGTCGAACTCAAGTCGACTCATGGCAGTCGAACCGGCCATAATGCCAGTCGACTGCCAACCTCAAGAATGAGGTTTTAACCCAAGTATGGTGCCCCCATACTTGCTAGACCACCCTTAGCCTAGACCTAAGCCTTCTAGCCACCTCCATCAGCCTCACGCCTCTCGGATCCCTCCAAGTCATCCATGACTTGTTCATCCATCGCGCTAGCCTCCAGGTGCTTCCCTCGGCTATGTCATGCTAACGGTGTCTACACCGCCAAGGCACATTGGACTTACGCCGCTAAGACTCCGCTTGGACTTTACGCCGCCAACCATTGGTCTTATGCTGCCAAGACTCCCGCTTGGACTTTACGCTGCCAATATCAAACCCTTGGACTTCTCAAATGTCAAGACTCAAGCTTGGACTTTCCCTTGCCAACCCATGTTGGACTTTCCATGCCAAGACCATGCTTGGACTTTCCTTGCCAACCCATGTTGGACTTTTCATGCCAAGACCCATGCTTGGACTTTCCATTTGCCAAGACCCATGCTTGGACTTCTCATGCCAAGTACTCAAGACTTGGACTTTCCCAAATGCCAAGTGTTCCACTTGGACTTTCCTTGCCAACCCATGTTGGACTTTTACATTGCCAAGACCCATGCTTGGACTTTTCATGTGCCAAGTGTCCCACTTGGACTTTTCATGCCAAGTACTCAAGACTTGGACTTTACCAAATGCCAAGTGTTCCACTTGGACTTTCCCATGACAATTACATTGTCATATGTTTTTGTCGAAACATCAAAACATCACTCGAGTCAAACTCGAGTCCTGGTCAATCGTGACCTGGGCCGATTGCACCAACAATCTCCCCCTTTTTGATGTTTGACAAAAACTAAACAAATCATTTGAGTTAGACCACTAACTCAAATCCCTTACCAATTATCCCAAATTGGTAAACACTCTCCAAATGTTCTCCCCCAAACATTGGACTTCTCATTTAAATGTTCTCCCCCAAACATTCTCCCACTTTTTGACTAACATCAAAAAGGTTATCTCTCCAAGGAGGTCAATGTCTCATGTCCCAATGAGATCTTACAATCTCCCCCTTTTTCGACCTAAAAATATCTAGGATGCCTACCATCGTTCTAGTGATAAGTCCCATATCACTCAAGAGAGGCAATCCTATTCACTCTCCCAATTTCCAAATTGGGTATCAAAAACCCATCAATTTTCCCAATTGATGATACTCTCCCAATAACTTCTCCTCTCCAAGGAGAAAAATACATCCATCATCCCAAGATGGATAACTCCCCCTAAAGGCTTGCTCCCCCTTGACCATTGCACCAACAATGTCCTTGGGAAGCCCCTAAGCCAATATGAACTCTAAACCATCAAAATTAAGGTTCTAAGTTCAACATAGAACTTTCACTCACCCTAAATTTGATACTTTGACCTAACACATCTCCTAATCCATATCCAATGGATTTTCACCCTTTATAATGCTTTCTAAAGCATATCCTAGGGTTAGGAGTGATTAGGAACCTTTTCCATAGCTGAACATGGGCTAAACAAACCTTGTTAACCCGAAATCAGACCTGGCAGTCGACTCATCGATGTCGATCAGACGCCACGCAGGCGATCGATAATCAAAATCTCGATTTTCAGCTATCAGAAATGAATTTTGAAAATTCATAAATAATTATACGCAATTTAAAAAATCGTGAAAATTCATACGTATAATACTTATGAAACACACAATGGGTGAAAAATATTTGAAAATTATTTTACCCATAAAATAGTGAGTTTGATACAAAACTCAAAACCATTAAAATTTTCAATGTTTTGGCCCTATTTTGTATCAACTTCATCAATGGTGATTGCTATCAAAAGATAGACTTCACCAAGGTTTTTCAAAATGATTTTAAAATGTTTTTAAAACCTTATTTTGGATCATATTCCTTGGGCTCTATGTACATGACTTGTACACATGCTCTCCTAATGATCCACAAATGAAACAAGATGAGTTTTAGTTCATCTAGATGCAAAAACTATGCACCTTGAATTCAACTCATATCCTAGCATCTCACATGTATCTAAGATGTATGAATACACATACATGTCAATTGGATGTGAGATTTGAGTTTTGTTCATCCTAATCTAGGGTTTCATGCATTCTCTAAGGCAACCCTACTTGATTCCCTTATAAATGGGACTTCAAGTCATGCCATAGTCCTTAGTTCAATTTCAACCAAATTATCTTAAATGCATGAATGATTATGACATTAGAGATGACATAGATAAACACATGCTCATAATCATGATGTCATGGCATAATATGAAATCTAAAAACACATGACATTTAATCCTTAATCCTAAACATGTACATGACATATAGAATGATTAAAAATAAGCATGATGTCATGGCATGTTATATAATACAAAGCATGACATATAAAATATATAGGTATAGTAATACCTAAATTTTAATATTAATTTCCATTTCATATAATTAATTATATTTTGCCATATTTCTATTTTTCTCCCAAATGTGCCAAAAACCCAAAATGGCACACTAACCTCTAAACCTAAATTGTGCCAATTTTGATCATTTTATCAAACTTCTCAAGTAATATTGGCACATCCTAAAACTTTTAGGATTATAATTCAACCCTATTTCAAAGGTAACCATAACCTTGAAAATATCCTAAAGTGCCACCTTTACCATGATTGAGTTAACTACCCATCCAATCAAGGTTGGCACATCCTAAACCCACCTAGCGTGAATCAATCACGCTCTTAGGAACCCAAAACCGATTTGAGCTCCTAGGGTTAATTAGGTACTCCTTAGGGATAACCTCCCTAGATACCTTCCTAATGACCCTCCTAGGCTTGTTAGCCTTGGTCATTTGGGTCTTACCTAGGTTGACTCTAGGGGTAACTCCCCTTGCAACCTTCTTAGTGGCCACCCTAGGTTTCCTTGAAACCCTAGCCACTAGGCACACCCTTTGGTCAATTCTAGGGATGACTTCCCTATTGACCTTGGTCTTCCTAGACCTAGTTTGTGTTCCATAATCAAATGGAACACTATGGTAAGCCACCTTAGGCTTAGGTTTGTGACCCAAACCTTGCTTGCCCTTGGTTGACTTTTGACTCTTAGGTCCCAGGTGTTGACTTTGACTTTTGGACCTAGAAGTTTGACTAATTGACCCTTGCATTTGATTTTGCATAACCTTAAGGGTCTTTTCAAGTTTTTCAAGTCTTGACATCAAGACTTGATTTTCCTTTTCTAATTGCCCGATTTTAGAATTTTGATTTAAATCTTGGGCATTGGACTTCCTAGGCATATGCCTAGTCCATTTAGAGTTTAGACCTAGGTGCTCTTGCACCTTTCTAATTGTCTCCCTAGGTAAAAATTTTCTAGAGTTATTTGACCTAGGTTTGTCCTTAAATAAGTTGTTTTTAGGGACATTAGTCCCAAATTTCTCCCTATTATCTAAGTGAATATTTTTAGCTCCTAAACAAAAGTATTTATTTCTATTAGCATGCTTTTCATGGCAAATTGCTAGAGAATTGAAATTTCTAGCATGCTTTTGTCTATTAACTAAAGAAAGAGCATTATTAGCTTGATATACCTCAGGGTTAGCCTTAGCAGCTCCCCCTACTTGTGATGCTCCCCTTTGCCCCTTCTTCTCCCCCTTCGGGCATTGACTCGATGACCCGGTAGTCGACATTTGAAGCAAATCACTTGCTCCTTGCTCTTTTTCATTGAGGCACCGGTCTCCTTGACTTTTGGCACGGGTGGAGTCTTCTTAACCCGTTTAGGACACTTACTCTTGTAGTGTCCTTTCTCCCTACACTCAAAGCATATAATATTCATTTTATTATTAATTGACATGCTTGAGTTACCTAGGGTGGTTGTGGTGGTCGGAGTGGATTCTTGAGCTTGCTCTTCCTCTCTACCGGATGTAGATGGTTCTTCTTGTTGCTCCGGTATCGAGGATGCCCTAATCTCCTCCCCTTCTATCCTAGAGGTGGAGGTCTCCTCTTCTTCCATCACTTCTACCTCTTCCGATCCGGATGTTGATTCCCTATCAACCTCCGAATCCTCTAGCTCTTTGGATGTTTCTTCTTGAGCTTGAGAAGGTGATGGTCCTTCTTCTTGGACGGGTGATAGACTTTCATGGAGCTTGGCCAAATCGCTCCATAGCTCCTTGGCATCCATGTAGTCACCTAGGCTACACAAGAGATCATTAGGAATTAAATCAAAAATGAATTTGATTACCTTCTTGTTTTTATCGAATTGTTGGAGTTGCTCCTCACTCCATCTATTCTTCTTGAGAAACCCTCCCTTTGGTCCCTTAGGATATTCAAATCCTTCCATCAACGCGGACCACTCCTCAAGGTCTCTCATCATCAAAAAATCTTCAATTCTCGCCTTCCAAGAATTGAAACCTTCTCGTCCATAGAAGGAATAGGGAATTGGGGTGTTGATGTCCCATCCCAATTGTCCTTGAACTTCCATATTTTCCTCTAGCATCTTGCTCCCGGTTGTTAATCCGTTGAAGAGCCACCGAGCTCTGATACCACTTGTTGGGGATTTGACGCCGCTAGAGGGGGGTGAATAGCGTTGTGACCGTACGAAGATGGAATTCGTTCGTGATCGTCTCTACAAAACTCGTTATGCGCAGCGGAATAGAAATCATAAAAGCAATAACGAAAAGATAAACAATCACGAACACAAACACAACACGAGATATAACGTGGTTCAGAATCGAAACGGTTCCTACTCCACGGATTGAGCTCTAACGAGCTCTAGCGATGCCAATGCAATCACTAATCACAAATACTCCTCGACACAAGTCGGAGGTGGAGAAACCTCTTACAATAGATTACAATAATAATCTAAAAGCAACAAGCAAATACAATGAAGAATAATGCAATACAAGTAAAGAAAACACTTTACAAATGCTTTGGATTGCTTGCTTTTGGTTGCTTGAAGAGTGGTCTTGGAGACTCTGATTTGCAGCAACAAATCGCCCCAAAGATGCTCAAGAAACCACTTCCAAAAATCCTCCCGTCGAGCTCCTTTTATCCTTCCGCGTGACCTGAATTTCTGCCCATCAGTCGACTGCCATAAGTCACCAGTCGACTGATGCCACTGTTGTCGTGAGACAATGGCTCGATCCACGCTGGAAAAACTCCAACGGATCTCTTGGCAGTCGACTGCCAACATTGACAGTCGATTGCCAATGCCCGTAGTCGACTGCCCAGTCGGCTACGGAGTGTTCTGTGCTCGACACTCGACTGGCAGTCGACTGCCATCCCTCGGCAGTCGACTGCCAGAGCATTTTCAGCCTCAAGCTGGCAGTCAAACTCAAGTCGACTCACGGCAGTCGAACCAGCCATAATGCCAGTCGACTGCCAACCTCAAGAATGAGGTTTTAACCCAAGTATGGTGCCCCCATACTTGCTAGACCACCCTTAGCCTAGACCTAAGCCTTCTAGCCACCTCCATCAGCCTCACACCTCTCGGATCCCTCCAAGTCATCCATGACTTGTTCATCCATCGCGCTAGCCTCCAGGTGCTTCCCTCGGCTATGTCATGCTAACGGTGTCTACACCGCCAAGACACATTGGACTTACGCCGCCAAGACTCCGCTTGGACTTTACGCCGCCAACCATTGGTCTTATGCTGCCAAGACTCCCGCTTGGACTTTACGCTGCCAATATCAAACCCTTGGACTTCTCAAATGCCAAGACTCAAGCTTGGACTTTCCCTTGCCAACCCATGTTGGACTTTCCATGCCAAGACCATGCTTGGACTTTCCTTGCCAACCCATGTTGGACTTTTCATGCCAAGACCCATGCTTGGACTTTCCATTTGCCAAGACCCATGCTTGGACTTCTCATTTGCCAAGACCCATGCTTGGACTTCTCATGCCAAGTACTCAAGACTTGGACTTTCCCAAATGCCAAGTGTTCCACTTGGACTTTCCTTGCCAACCCATGTTGGACTTTTACATTGCCAAGACCCATGCTTGGACTTTTCATGTGCCAAGTGTCCCACTTGGACTTTTCATGCCAAGTACTCAAGACTTGGACTTTACCAAATGCCAAGTGTTCCACTTGGACTTTCCCATGACAATTACATTGTCATATGTTTTTGTCGAAACATCAAAACATCACTCGAGTCAAACTCGAGTCCTGGTCAATCGTGACCTGGGCCGATTGCACCAACAATCTCCCCCTTTTTGATGTTTGACAAAAACCAAACAAATCATTTGAGTTAGACCACTAACTCAAATCCCTTACCAATTATCCCAAATTGGTAAACACTCTCCAAATGTTCTCCCCCAAACATTCTCCCCCTTTTTGACTAACATCAAAAAGGTTATCTCTCCAAGGAGGTCAATGTCTCATGTCCCAATGAGATCTTACAATCTCCCCCTTTTTCGACCTAAAAATATCTAGGATGCCTACCATCGTTCTAGTGATAAGTCCCATATCACTCAAGAGAGGCAATCCTATTCACTCTCCCAATTTCCAAATTGGGTATCAAAAACCCATCAATTTTCCCAATTGATGATACTCTCCCAATAACTTCTCCTCTCCAAGGAGAAAAACACATCCATCATCCCAAGATGGATAACTCCCCCTAAAGGCTTGCTCCCCCTTGACCATTGCACCAACAATGTCCTTGGGAAGCCCCTAAGCCAATATGAGCTCTAAACCATCAAAATTAAGGTTCTAAGTTCAACATAGAACTTTCACTCACCCTAAATTTGATACTTTGACCTAACACATCTCCTAATCCATATCCAATGGATTTTCACCCTTTATAATGCTTTCTAAAGCATATCTTAGGGTTAGGAGTGATTAGGAACCTTTTCCATAGCTGAACACGGGCTAAACAAACCTTGTCAACCCGAAATCGACTGGCAATGACTCATCGACAAGAATCGATCGCCATTATCACACATCGATCATTGACAGCAGGCGATCGATAACTGAAAATCTCGATTTTCAGCTATCAGAAATGAATTTTGAAAATTCATAAATAATTATACGCAATTTAAAAAATCGTGAAAATTCATACGTATAATACTTATGAAACACACAATGGGTGAAAAATATTTGAAAATTATTTTACCCATAAAATAGTGAGTTTGATACAAAACTCAAAACCATTGAAATTTTCAATGTTTTGGCCCTATTTTGTATCAACTTCATCAATGGTGATTGCTATCAAAAGATAGACTTCACCAAGGTTTTTCAAAATGATTTTAAAATGTTTTTAAAACCTTATTTTGGATCATATTCCTTGGGCTCTATGTACATGACTTGTACACATGCTCTCCTAATGATCCACAAATGAAACAAGATGAGTTTTAGTTCATCTAGATGCAAAAACTATGCACCTTGAATTCAACTCATATCCTAGCATCTCACATGTATCTAAGGTGTATGAATACACATACATGTCAATTGGATGTGAGATGTGGGTTTTGTTCATCCTAATCTAGGGTTTCATGCATTCTCTAAGGCAACCCTACTTGATTCCCTTATAAATGGGACTTCAAGTCATGCCATAGTCCTTAGTTCAATTTCAACCAAATTGTCTTAAATGCATGAATGATTATGGCATTAGAGATGACATAGATAAACACATGCTCATAATCATGATGTCATGGCATAATATGAAATCTAAAAACACATGACATTTAATCCTTAATCCTAAACATGTACATGACATATAGAATGATTAAAAATAAGCATGATGTCATGGCATGTTATATGGCAAACAAAGCATGACATATAAAATATATAGGTATAGTAATACCTAAATTTTAATATTAATTTCCATTTCATATAATTAATTATATTTTGCCATATTTCTATTTTTCTCCCAAATGTGCCAAAGACCCAAAATGGCACACTAACCTCTAAACCTAAATTGTGCCAATTTTGATCATTTTATCAAACTTCTCAAGTAATATTGGCACATCCTAAAACTTTTAGGATTATAATTCAACCCTATTTCCAAGGTAACCATAACCTTGAAAATATCCTAAAGTGCCACCTTTACCATGATTGAGTTAACTACCCATCCAATCAAGGTTGGCACATCCTAAACCCACCTAGCGTGAATCAATCACGCTCTTAGGAACCCAAAACCGATTTGAGCTCCTAGGGTTAATTAGGTACTCCTTAGGGATAACCTCCCTAGATACCTTCCTAATGACCCTCCTAGGCTTGTTAGCCTTGGTCATTTGGGTCTTACCTAGGTTGACTCTAGGGGTAACTCCCCTTGCAACCTTCTTAGTGGCCACCCTAGGTTTCCTTGAAACCCTAGCCACTAGGCACACCCTTTGGTCAATTCTAGGGATGACTTCCCTATTGACCTTGGTCTTCCTAGACCTAGTTTGTGTTCCATAATCAAATGGAACACTATGGTAAGCCACCTTAGGCTTAGGTTTGTGACCCAAACCTTGCTTGCCCTTGGTTGACTTTTGACTCTTAGGTCCGTGGTGTTGACTTTGACTTTTGGACCTAGAAGTTTGACTAATTGACCCTTGCATTTGATTTTGCATAACCTTAAGGGTCTTTTCAAGTTTTCAAGTCTTGACCTCAAGACTTGATTTTCCTTTCTAATTGCCCGATTTTAGAATTTTGATTTAAATCTTGGGCATTGGACTTCCTAGGCATATGCCTAGTCCATTTAGGGTTTAGACCTAGGTGCTCTTGCACCTTTCTAATTGTCTCCCTAGGTAAAAATTTTCTAGAGTTATTTGACCTAGGTTTGTCCTTAAATAAGTTGTTTTTAGGGACATTAGTCCCAAATTTCTCCCTATTATCTAAGTGAATATTTTTAGCTCCTAAACAAAAGTATTTATTTCTATTAGCATGCTTTTCATGGCAAATTGCTAGGGAATTGAAATTTCTAGCATGCTTTTGTCTATTAACTAAAGAAAGAGCATTATTAACTTGATATACCTTAGGGTTAGCCTTAGTAGCTCCCCCTACTTGTGATGCTCCCCTTTGCCCCTTCTCCCCTTGGACATTGACTCATTAGTAATGACCCGGTAGTCGGCATTTGAAGCAAATCACTTGCTCCTTGCTCTTTTTCATTGAGGCACCGGTCTCCTTGACTTTTGGCACGGGTGGAGTATTCTTAACCCGTTTAGGACACTTACTCTTGTAGTGCCCTTTCTCCCTACACTCAAAGCATATAATATTCATTTTATTATTAATTGACATGCTTGAGTTACCTAGGGTGGTTGTGGTGGTCGGAGTGGATTCTTGAGCTTGCTCTTCCTCTCTACCGGATGTAGATGGTTCTTCTTGTTGCTCCGGTATCGAGGATGCCCTAATCTCCTCCCCTTCTATCCTAGAGGTGGAGGTCTCCTCTTCTTCCATCACTTCTACCTCTTCCGATCCGGATGTTGATTCCCTATCAACCTCCGAATCCTCTAGCTCTTTGGATGTTTCTTCTTGAGCTTGAGAGGGTGATGGTCCTTCTTCTTGGACGGGTGATAGACTTTCATGGAGCTTGGCCAAATCGCTCCATAGCTCCTTGGCATCCACGTAGTCACCTATGCTACACAAGAGATCATTAGGAATTAAATCAAAAATGAATTTGATTACCTTCTTATTTTTATCGAATTGTTGGAGTTGCTCTTCACTCCATCTCTTCTTCTTGAGAAACCCTCCCTTTGGTCCCTTAGGATATTCAAATCCTTCCATCAACGCGGACCACTTCTCAAGGTCTCTCATCATCAAAAAATCTTCAATTCTCGCCTTCCAAGAATTGAAACCTTCTGCCCATAGAAGGAATAGGGAATTGGGGTGTTGATGTCCCATCCCAATTGTCCTTGAACTTCCATCTTTTCCTCTAGCATCTTGCTCCCGGTTGTTAATCCGTTGAAGAGCCACCGAGCTCTGATACCACTTGTTGGGGATTTGACGCCACTAGAGGGGGGGGGGTGAATAGCGTTGTGACCGTACGAAGATGGAATTCGTTCGCGATCATCTCTACAAAACTCGTTATGCACAGCGGAATAGAAATCATAAAAGCAATAACGAAAAGATAAACAATCACGAACACAAACACAACACGAGATATAACGTGGTTCGGAACCGAAACGGTTCATACTCCACGGATTGAGCTCTAACGAGCTCTAGCGATGCCAATGCAATCACTAATCACAAATACTCCTCGACACAAGTCAGAGGTGGAGAAACCTCTTACAATAGATTACAACAATAATCTAAAAGCAACAAGCAAATACAATGAAGAATAATGCAATACAAGTAAAGAAAACACTTTACAAATGCTTTGGATTGCTTGCTTTTGGTTGCTTGAAGAGTGGTCTTGGAGACTCTGATTTGCAGCAACAAATCGCCCCAAAGATGCTCAAGAAACCACTTCCAAAAATCCTCCCGTCGAGCTCCTTTTATCCTTCCGCACGACCTAAATTTCTGCCCATCAGTCGACTGCCATAAGTCACCAGTCGACTGATGCCACTGTTGTCGTGAGACAACGGCTCGATCCACACTGGAAAAACTCCAACGGATCTCTTGGCAGTCGACTGCCAACATTGACAGTCGACTGCCAATGCCCGTAGTCGACTGCCCAGTCGGCTACGGAGCGTTCTGTGCTCGACACTCGACTGGCAGTCGAACTCAAGTCGACTCATGGCAGTCGAACCGGCCATAATGCCAGTCGACTGCCAACCTCAAGAATGAGGTTTTAACCCAAGTATGGTGCCCCCATACTTGCTAGACCACCCTTAGCCTAGACCTAAGCCTTCTAGCCACCTCCATCAGCCTCACGCCTCTCGGATCCCTCCAAGTCATCCATGACTTGTTCATCCATCGCGCTAGCCTCCAAGTGCTTCCCTCGGCTATGTCATGCTAACGGTGTCTACACCGCCAAGGCACATTGGACTTACGCCGCTAAGACTCCGCTTGGACTTTACGCCGCCAACCATTGGTCTTATGCTGCCAAGACTCCCGCTTGGACTTTACGCTGCCAATATCAAACCCTTGGACTTCTCAAATGCCAAGACTCAAGCTTGGACTTTCCCTTGCCAACCCATGTTGGACTTTCCATGCCAAGACCATGCTTGGACTTTCCTTGCCAACCCATGTTGGACTTTTCATGCCAAGACCCATGCTTGGACTTTCCATTTGCCAAGACCCATGCTTGGACTTCTCATTTGCCAAGACCCATGCTTGGACTTCTCATGCCAAGTACTCAAGACTTGGACTTTCCCAAATGCCAAGTGTTCCACTTGGACTTTCCTTGCCAACCCATGTTGGACTTTTACATTGCCAAGACCCATGCTTGGACTTTTCATGTGCCAAGTGTCCCACTTGGACTTTTCATGCCAAGTACTCAAGACTTGGACTTTACCAAATGCCAAGTGTTCCACTTGGACTTTCCCATGACAATTACATTGTCATATGTTTTTGTCGAAACATCAAAACATCACTCGAGTCAAACTCGAGTCCTGGTCAATCGTGACCTGGGCCGATTGCACCAACAGTATCTAGGAGAATATCAAGATTTTGACAAGGATGAAAGGAGGTTTGTAGAATTGCTGGAGCCAAGCTGAAGCGTGGGATTATGGTCAAGCTAAAGACCTTAAACAAGCGCTTCTTGGGAGGTAACCCAAGTTTAACTTTCTTGGACTTTACATTCATGCACGATAGGTTTAGGTATACATGTTTGTCCATTAGAATTCTTACAAGTAGTTTAGGGAAATGAAGAACTTGCTAGGTAGAAGGAAGATTCCTTTTTAGAACCCCAGAAGGAAGCACGGGTGCCTGTGTGAATTCCACACAGCCATGCCCAACAGTCAGAAGAGCACACAGTGGGGCGTGTGGTATGTCTCAGACTGTGTGGAACTCCAGAAGAAGTCCAGAGTCGCACACGGCCGATCGTGTGAAATTCACACACCGTGCCAAATTTTGGACTTTTTCCAAGCACCTAGGTCAGAGCCTAACATGGTCGGTCATGTGGATTCCACATGGTTGTGTCACGTCCCAATAAAAGAGCATGAGCCGTGCGATTTCCCCTAAATTAGCTGTGCGACTCAAATCTCCTGCCCTAGCCCGTGCAAAATTGTATTCTCCAATCTCCAAGGACCCTCTCCATCCTCTAGAAAGCCTTTAAGAAGAAACAATGAAGAGGACAAAGCATGCGACAACGAAGGCTGCCCCTTCAAGGTCAAGGTCGAGGGGAAGAAATGCCCGCCAATAATTGGAGGAAGGTAACACTCCTTTAGGCATAATATTTTGAGACGATGCACATAGGAGTAGATTTAACATGCTTTCTTCTCGCAAGATTACTGCTACACATTATTTAGATATGCCACTATTAGAAACCCTAGGCTTGTTTGGGGATGTGCAAGGTCTATTTGCAAAAATAGGTTGGGAAGAGATTATGAGAGTGAGATGCTTAACTTACCCTAGGGTAGTCTTAGAATTCTTGAGCTCGGTGGATGTAGAGATCTTATCGGGTAAGGATAGTGAAGAGGGCAAGATTTCTTTTAGGTTATTTAACATTGAGCATGAGTGGACCCTTAACCAATGGAATCTTTGTTTCGGACGGCCTAGTGGGGGAGAGAGGAGAACCCTTAACGAATTTAATACTAGATTATTTTGGTTTGAATTGTGATTACAATACGACCTGAAATAAAGCTTAGCAATACGTAACCGAACGAAGTACAATTTCTATTTTTAGATATATTCATTGAGTCATAGCAAGTACCATTTTTGGTAGGGGAGAGAGTGATGGGGTCATGAGATTGAGCAAACTTTTTTGCCTATGGGACATGTTGCAAGAGAGAAGTACTATTGATATAGGGTCCTATTTCATTAGGCATTTAGTTAAGGTGGGGAAAGCACCCAAGGGGGAGATTATCTTAGGGGGTTTATTGACCCACATTTGCAATAACATGGGGTACGATTGTGAGGGACTGGATAGAGTAGAGGGGATCCCTAGCATCGACCTAGGGGTGTGTATGGCGATGAAGATGATAGTAAGAGAGCGTAGCTATTTTTGTTTTGCGAGGAAGAACTTGACAACCCTTAGGCTCCCCGATACCGATCGTACCACCATCACCAACCGTGCCAATTGGAGGTTGGATCTGATAGTGGAATCACCACCACACGCAGGGCCTTCCACTCATGCATCCCTCTCGCCTCCTGACCATCACTCACCTATAGACCTACCTATGTATAGGAGCCCACCTAGTCCATGCTGCGATCCTACACCTGCACTGTAGGGTCGATATGTTGGTTGGCTGGCTAGAGGGGGGTGAATAGCCCTATTGATAGCTATCACCATTGAATGGGATGATACAAAGAGGGCTCAATATTGAAGCTTTTCTTAACTTTTGGACTTTGTATCAATCTCTTAATTTAGTGGGTAAAATAATTTTCAAATATTTTTCACCCATAGTGTTTATGATAAGTATTATACGTATGAATTTTCAAGATTTTTAAAACTACGTATATTTACTTATGGATTTCAGAAATTCATTTCTGAAAATGCTGAAAACTGCAAATGCAGTTATCAGTCGACTGGCATGAATACCAGTCGACTGATGCCAAGCCCAGTCGACTGGTAACTGACAGAGTCGACTGACACATGCTGATTTCGGGTAAACCTTGATGGTTAGGCCCATGTTCAGCTGTGTTTTGGTCCCTTAACCACTCCTAACCCTAGGACATGCTTGGGAGAGCATTAGAAAGGGTGAAAATCCATTGGACATGGATTAGGATAAATGTTTAGGGAGAGTATAAATTTTAAGGTGGATGGAAGTTCATTGTTGAACTTTGCCTTAATTTTGATGGTCTTATGTTCCTATTGGCTTAGGGACTCTCCAAGGATATTGTTGGTGCAATGATCAAGGGGGAGCAAACCTCTAGGGGGAGATATCCATCATGGGAAGATGGATATGTATTTCCTCATGGGAGGAAAATTGGGTTGCCTCTCTTTAAGTGATATGGGATCACTAGAAAGATTGTAGGCATGTGTTACTCCAAGGGAGAGATTGTAAGATCTCATTGGGATATGAGACATTCATACCTTTGGGGAGGACCTTTTTGATGTAATGTCAAAAAGGGGGAGAAGTTACCAAGTTAATTAGGTTTGGAATTCTCATTTGGGATGTGAGAATTGCCAATATGGGAGAATTGATAGACTTGAGATGGTAGTTTTGTCAATCATCAAAAAGGAAGAAATTGTTGGTGCAATCGGCCCAGGTTGACTCGAGTTTGACTCGACCAGTACTTTGATAGTATTTTGATGATAGACAAAACTCATGACATGGAAAATCCAAGCATGGAGCTTGGTGTGGGAAAGTCTAACATGGAGTTGGCATGTGTGGGAAAATCCAAAGCATTGTGAAGCTGTGCGCTTGGTGCTTGGTGAGAAATGCATTGTGAAGCTGTGTGCTTGGTGTATGTGGAAAGTCTTGAGGACTTGGCAAGTTCACTAGGCTTGGGGTCCTTGAGTCGGTGAAGGATGGCATTGCGAAGTCGGGCGCTTGGTGCATCCGAGGGACCGTCGGATGGGGAGCGAATGGAGTGAGGCCCAAGGGAAGCATACTTCGAGGGCATGAGATACGAAGGATGGCGTTGCGAAGTCGTGCGCTTGGCACATCCGAGGGACGTAGGCCGAGGGAAGAGAGCTTCGGTGGGGAACTCCATGAGGGATGAGGTGGACTTGGCCAAGTAGCTAAGACTGATTGTCGGATGCTCAAACAGCTTGATGTTTGAGGTTTTACCCGACATCAGTCAACTGGCATAGGTGCCAGTCGACTACTCTAGGTCATATGGGTTCGACCAGTGTTCGACTGAATAGAGTCTGGCTGATCAGTTGACTGCTATGGGAGGGCAGTCGACTATTGACAACATCACCAATCGCTAAGGGAAGCCGATCGATCGTCACCGCGTGCACGCGAAGTTAGTCGAGCTCGCCAAAGACTCAACGATGGGTACCCAATGTGGATCTGGCCATTGTGAGACAATGACTACAGGACTAGTCGACTGATGCGCGCGAAATCAGTTTGATGCAGGTTATAAATGGAGCTCAAGAGGGAGGATTTCGCCAAGCCTTTTGGGAAGCTATTGGAGGGAATTGCTGCTGCATTCCAGACCTTCAAGAGCCATCTAAAGCAAGTAACAAGCAAAGCGATCAAAGCAATCAGTAAAAGTTTTCTTGTGTATTGTATTTGTGTATTTCTATATTACATTGTAATTGCTTGTGAGAGGTTTCTCCACCTCCGATGTGTTGTCGAGAAGGAGTGGTTTAGTTAGTGTCGTGCGCATAACTAGAGCTCGGTGAGCTCGCCCATGGAGTAGGAACCATTCGGTTCTGAACCACGTATATCGTGTGTGTTTGCGTGTGATTGTATTTGTTGTTAGTATTATTATTGCTTCTATTAGTATTCCGCTGCGCTAACGACAATTGTAGATGAGCACGCAATGAGAACGATCGTATTCCATCATCGAACGATTGAGGGCTATTCACCCCCTTCTAGCCGGCCAACCAACATGCACCACCTTCTTTTTCTACTTTTGAGTAGGATGCAGGTACGTTAGCCTATGATTTCTTCGAGTTTTGATCACGCCTCGATGACATTTATGTCGAGTAGCAGACACAGGTGTAGCGGTGGAAGGAGCATAGGACATATACACAGCCAGAGTTTCAGGGCCTCCGAGACCATTTCCAACAGGCCGAGGAGTTCTATGGGCAAACCGATGACTATTTTCAGGAGGAGGCTGTCTATTGCTAGGAGGTTTGACAATTCATGCACGATACATGATCACAGTGGGTCAGGGAGGAAGAGCACATAGCCACTGCTGCATCCACCAATTCCCAGGTTGACCACATGTACATGTGGCACTAGCGGCTGAGTACCCGATTCTCCCAGGAGCCCGATATGCCTAGACTACCAGACTTCCCACCTCGACTGCCACGCTAGAGGTACGGTTTCATTTAAGTCTGAGGGAGACCCAAGTTTTGATAAGCTCTTCTACAAGTGTTAGTTTTTCTTTACATCTAGGTTTAGTTTAAGATTATTTGCATTTATTTGCTCATGCATATAGTGTTTAGGTTCCTTTCAACACTTAGTTGTTGGTCACTTTAAGCTGTCTCAGTGATGTTTTCAAAAATCTTTACAATATGTTTCCATGCCATAGATAACTTAACTCCATTTATCTTGGGGTACTTTATTTTTGGATGCTTTGACGGATGTTCTAAATTTTCACTTGTTAGTTTTTATCTTTCACCTACACTAATCGAATATTCTAAAAGGGAGAATCTAGTACATACATAGTTATGATTCATTCCAGTAGTCTAGTACTTGGGAATCCATAGGTGACTCTAGATTTAACATTTTAGTTACTAGAGATGCTCGAATAGTGTAAATCCATTCAGAAAAATCGGAATGCTAGTGAGGATGATAAAATAAATTAAAAAGAGAAAAAGAAAGAGAAAAAGTAAAATAAAGAAAAAAAAAGGGGAGAGAAAAAAAAAGAGTTCAAAAAATAGTTGTCATGGGTGAAAATGACTAGGTGCCCCTTTGAGACCGAGTTAGGTTAATGGGGAAACACCTACCAATTTCTCTCAATACCCAGCATGCCTTTGAGACTTTATGCTAATTCTAGGGAACGACCCTCGCTTAGGGCAGATAAGTGCCTAAAAGCCGGAGACCCTAGGAAAGCTATAGGATGACGACTTAACTCACCATGGAATGTGTATCCCTTAGGAAAATTCTCTCAGCACATGCACAAAAAGCTAACCTAGTAAACTTTTAAAACATATCTATTTGCTTTGATTGAAAATACCACTTGATAATTTTAGTTAACCTACTAAGTATGAGAACAATGCTTTTAAATTTCATGGCACTGAGGTTTGCTAGAGGATAAGCAAAGATCTAAGTTAGGGGGATTTTGAGGTGTGAAAATCATATAGGGTTTTAGGAGTAGTTTTAGCACACATCTCATTGCATTTTATACTTGTTTCATGCATATTCTTCTTCGTTTCACATTCATTTATTATTTCCTAGTTCGGAGATCTGCTTTTGCTATTTTTATGTGTAGGACGACATTTCAGAGGTAAATTGGCACATAATTGGAGCTCAAGGAAGGCAAACATGATTTGGCTGTGTTCCACAGAACACGAGCATGCTTTGAATCAAAAGTCGATGATCGCGTGAAGCTCCAGAGGATGACACGGTCAGCTATGTCAATCTCACATGATCGTGCCTAAACCCGAAGCTAGAAATTAGAGCATGATTTCCAATGTGCCACACGGTCAGCCGTGTGGATTCCACATGACCATGTGGTGTCAACTCAACTTAACGCAAATCAGGGTTTCACGGGGATTTAAGGAAAGTCGGCTTCACTCTTGTAAAAGGGAAGGCACACCCAAACCCTAGGGGGAGGTTTGACGGGTGGGACGACAACAAGGTGCCCTAAGAAGTACCGAAGGCTCACAACGGGGAGAGAGAAAGCAGCTTGAAGACCTGAATCAATGCTCCAATGCCTCGGAGAACGACCAAGACACAACAACAGATTGAAAAGAGAGTATTGCCATTATTCTAAACTCTATTTTCATTGTAATGATTTACATTCAGATGTCTTGTGTTTATTCTCCTTTATTCATAGAGTAGATACTTCGATTTTAGGATTAGGGAGTAGCTTATGTATGTTGGATATACTAGTTTAAATGTTTATTCTCTGCTCTTGAATATATATTTGTAATTTAGGCTGTTGAGATCCGTGAAAGTTGTGTTTTGATTCTACTTCTACTACACATAGCCTATATAAGAGTGGAAAGCCTTTGTATAAAAAATCTAGGAGAACCAAGGAGGAACCTCGCGGTCATCCTCCCTTCCATAACCATAGAAGGTAAAATATGATAGAGTAGGATATGAAATATGATCCATCTCTTCATAGGGATAACTGGGACATCCTCGTACCCCAAGGACCTATTTTAGCAGAAGGCCCAAAGTAGGAGACATCAACTCTATAAGGGTTGAGAGACCCCAGTGACAGGGGGCTCCCAAAGATATCAACCCCTTGAACTTTGACGATTCGAAAGGAAACTTGGTTAGGAATAGGTAGTTTTTGGTAGAAGCAAAAGTTCATTGGGACAATGATGCACGCGAACGCGGCCACAAATCTCATGATGGAGACCATCGAGGACTCAAAGCGTGCGCTCGCGCTCAACGCTCACAAGTGCACGGATGTCGTCAAGTAATAAAAAGATTATTGATCCCATAGGGACTGAGATTCGAGTACTGATTTGGTAAGTAGAGGTTATTGTTCCGAATTCAGATCTAAGGGTTGTGATTGCGAGGGTTGATGGCGGTCCCAACTCAATACGATGTCACATGGAATAAGAAAAAAACTAGTTACGAGTCTTTGGAAGGGATTCTAGGATTTTGATTTCGTTTGTTCGTCGCAGAACACATTTCAATTGGGTTTTGTCTAGGTTTCTAGCTACGGTTTTGTGGAAAGGACATCATACACTCCCCCGATGAGCCTTCACATCTATCGGAAGCTACCTCTGCCATTACTAGGTTGACCCCTGGACTTAGGACGGGATAGTCAGTACGAGGATGCCGAATCGATCCCTACGATGAGTCAAAAATGGGGCGTGTTTCCTACTCTATCACATCCTTTTACCCACAGTTACGGGAGATGAGGCCAACCCCTAGGTTCACATTAATTCTCCTAAATCATAGATACGAGGGTTGTCACCCCTCGTATCAGCTAGCACAGTAGATAGAAAACCAAAACAATAGTTATAGCTCTAAACCAAATGCCAATTGCAAATATAAATTCAATAACGAAAAGATATTTGAACCAACATGTTCTAACTCAACACAAACTACTCCCTAGTCCTAGAATCGAAGAGTATACTCCATAGATAAGAGAACAGAAACACAAAGCATGATCATGTTCGTATAAACAATGGAAATTATGCAAAAAATAGAAATTACAATGCGATGTGACTCTTCTCTTCGACATTGAAGTGTAGAATTTGGATCTTCGACGACTTTTTCCCTCCCTATTGCGAGTTCCCAAATCTTTTTAGGGTGTCGGAGTGCCATCCCGGCCACCGTGCCTCTTCCCTAGGGTTTGGGCATAACCTCCTTTATATAAACATCAACTTGGATCTCTCTAAAACCTGGAAAATAAGCGACTCGCGTCGGAATCGCGCAGTGCCACACGACCGTGTGTTTCCACACGGCCAGGCCATGTGTGGTGCCATGGTGGCCAATTTCCACCCTTGGACACGACCGTGTGTAGCGACACGCCCTGGCCGTATGTAGCCACATGCCCTTGCCATGCCCCCTTTTGCGTCCAGCTGTAAAATGTCCTTTTGCTCCGAAAGTGCGCCATTTTCCCCATGAAATGCTATCCTGCACACAAAAGTACAAAGAGCTCTGAATCAAAAAATAGAAAATGCTTGCAAAACAAAGTAAAATATGCATGAAACAAACATAAAATGTAATGAGATGTGAGCGAAAACTACTCCTAAAACCCTATATGTTTTGCTCACATCAATTCCCCCAGACTTAAGTCTTTTGCTTGTCCTCAAGAAAACCTCAGTGCCATGAAATTTTAAAAGATATTGTTCCATACTTAGCATGTTAACTATATTTATCAAGTGGTATTTGCAATCAAAACCAAATATAGAGATGTTCTAGAAATTCACTAAGTTAGCTCCTCGTGCTTGTGCTAAGAGAATCTTCTTTGGGGATACTCATTCCATGGTAAGTTAAGTCATCATCCTATAGCTTTCCTAAGGTCTCCAGCTCTTAGGCACTGCCCAAAGTGAGGGTCGTTCCCTAGATCTAGCACAAAGTCTCAAAGGCATGCTCAGTATTGAGAGAAATTGGTAGGTGTTTCCCCAGTAACCTAACTCGGTCTCAAAAGGGCACCTAACCATTTCCACCCACAACAACTATTTTTTTTAGCTCTTAGGATTTTGATTTTTTCGAATGGGCTTCCATAATACGAGCATCTCTAGTAACTAAAAATGCTAAACTTATGGTCACCTATGGATTCCAAAGTACTAGACTACTGAGATGAATCATAACTAGGTACATACTAGACTCTCCCTTTTAGAATGTTTGTCATGTGTAGGTGTAAATATAAAAGCTAACTAGTGTAAGACTAGAACATTCATTAGAGCAAATAAAATAAAATACCATGAGGTAAATGAAGTTAAGCTACCCATGGAAACAACTCATGAAAGAAAACTCTAAAAATACTACTGAGGTAGCTTAAAGATAGCAAAAATTAAGTACTGACGAAACTAAACTCTATGTATGAACAAATGAATGCTAACTAATAAAAAAATACAAATAATAGGAAAGAAACTACTGCTAGAAACAAAATAAATCAAAACTTGGGGTCCCCTCAGACTTATATGAGACTGTACCTCTAATATGGTGGCCGAGGTGGAAAGTCCGACAGTCTCAGCATGTCAGGCTCCTGAGTAAACCTGGTGCTCAGCCGCTGATGCCACATGTACATGTGGTCAATCTAAAAGCTAGTGGATGCAGCAGCCGCTCTGTGCTCCTCCTCCCGGGCCCACTGTGCTTGCTGGGCATGCATTTGCTGCTGCATCTCCTGGCGGTAGGTGACCTCATCCTAGCGATGGGTAGCCTCCTCCTGGAAGTAGACGTGGGCCTCATCGTAGAACTCCTCAGCCTACTAGAAGTGCTCCCAGAAGTTCTGAAACTCCGCCTGCGTGTAAGTGCTCTTCTCCTCCCATTGCTTCCTATACGTCTGCTTCTCGGCATATATGTCATCAAGGCGCGATCGAAACTCCGAAAAATCATAAGCAGATGTACCTGCATCCTACTCAAAAGTAGAAAAAGGTGGTGGTACTGGTGTAGGCTCTTGTCGATGTGGACTAGGTGGGCTCCTATACATGCATGGACTGGAGGGAGAGTGATGCAAAGGGGGAGATGTAGAGGATTCGGTGACCACTAGAGGGGGGGGGGTGAACAACACATTGGCTTGTCAATGGAGGAATTCGTTCGTTTCTACAAATTGTGTTAGCGCGCAGTGGAATAATGATAATAACAATAACAAACAACACAATCATATAACGTGGTTCAGAACTGAATAGTTCCTACTCGACAAATTGGGCTCGTAAGAGCCCTAGCAATGCAAACATGCACTACTAATCCAATAAACTCCTTCTCGACAACAAGTCGGAGGTGGAGAAACCTCGTACAATGAATTACAACAAGTAATACAAAGTAAACAAGCAAATACAAGTGAAAAATATAAAGAACACTTTACAATCTAGGGTTTTGAGTGCTTTCTTGTTAGTTGCTTGGATGAGCTTGAAGGACCTTGAAATGCACCTGCAATTCGCCGTCAAATCGCCTCACCAAAGCTCCCAAAGAACCAATGTCGGAATCTCCATGAATAGCTTCCTTTTAACCTGCATCAGGCTGGATTTCCGCCTGGCAGTCGACTGCCATAAGGCCCCAGTCGATTGCCAACACTGTTGTCGCGAGACAATGACTCGATCCATGCTGGAAAAATTTCAACTGATCTCTTGGCAATCGACTGATGACATCACCAGTTGACTTCTAACGTCGTGGCCGGCCCCGATCGCCTGCTACGGCGTCTGTAGTCACGCTAAAAACCCGTCCGATCGCCATCGCCATCGATCATTGCCATCGATCGGCCGATCCAATGATCAGTCATATGCCAAGGCATTTTCAACCCTTAATCGGCAGTCGAACTCTAGTTGACTCATGGCAGTCGAACTGGCCATATTGCCAGTCGACTGCCAACCTCAAACATGAAGTTTTAACCCAAGTATAGTGCCCCCATACTTGCTAGACCACCCTTAGCCTAGACCTAAGCCTTCTAGCCACCTCCGTCAGCCTCGCGCCTATCGAATCTCTCCAAGTCATCCATGACTTGTTCATCCATACGCTAGCCTTCATGTGCTTCCATTGGCTATGTCATGCTAACGGTGTCTACACCGCCAAAGCACATTGGACTTACACTGCCAAGACTCCGCTTGGACTTTACGCCGCCAACCATTGGACTTATGCTGCTAAGACTCCCGCTTAGACTTTCCCTTGCCAACCCATGTTAGACTTTCCATGGCATGGTCAACCCCAGTCAACCATCAAAATCCCTCTCGAGTCAAACTCGAGTCCGGTCAATCATGATCCGGGTCGATTGCACCAATAATCTCCCTAAAACATTATCATACATCAATGTCAAACCTTCATGTCAAAAATCAAAACATCGCTCGAGTCAAACTCGAGTCCGGTCAATCGTGACTTGGGCCGATTGCACCAACTATCTTCCCCTTTTTGATGTTTGACAAAAACAATACCTTTGAGTTAGAATACTAACTCAAATATCCTTACCAATTATCCCAAATTAGCAATCCCATAAATTCTCCTAAACATTCTCCCCCTTTTTGACTAACATCAAAAAGGTCTTCTCTCCAAGGAGGTCAATGTCTCATGTCCCAATGAGATCTTACAATCTCCCCCTTGGTCCAAAAATACCTAGGATGCATACACTCTTCCTAGTGATAAGTCCCATATCACTTAAGAGAGGCAATCCTACACACTCTCTCAATTTCCAAATTAGGTATCTCAAAATCACATTTCTCCCCCTCATGAGAAAAAAAAATAACATCCATAATCCCATGATGGATACCTCCCCCTAAAGGCTTGCTCCCCCTTGACCATTGCACTAAAAATGTCTTTGGGAAGTCCCTAAGCCAATAGAAACTCTAAACGATAAAAAATAAGGTCTAAAGTTCAACATTGAACTTTCCCATACCTTAAATTTAATACATCACCTTAACAACTCTCCTAATCCATATCCAATGAATTTTCACCCTTTATAATGCTTCCCAAAGCATATCCAAGGGTTAGGAGTGGTTAGGAACCTTACCATAGCTGAAAACGGGCTAAACAACTTTGTTTTTTTTCGAAATCAACATTTTCAGTCGACTACTTACAGTTATTAGTCGAACTGCCCTTCATCAGTCAACTGCCATCAAGCGGTAGTCGACTGATAACTAAAACTGCCCAAATTCAGTTTCAGAAATCGAGTTTTGAAAAAGCATAAGTAATTCTACGTATTTTGAAAAATCATAAAAATTCATACGTACATTACTTATAAGCAACATAATGGGTGAAAAATGTTGGAAAAATATTTTACCCATAAAATAAAGAAATTGACACAAAGTTTAAAAGTAAAGAAAAACTTCAATGTTTTAGCTCACTTTGTATCAACTTCATCAATGGTGATTGCTATCAAAAGATAGACTTCACCAAGGTTTTCTAAAATGATTTTAAAATGTTTTTGAAAATGTATATTGGATCATGTTTTTTGGGCTCAATGTACATGACTTGTACACTAGCTTTCCCAATGATCCACAAATACAATAGGATGAGTTTAAGTTCATCTAGATGTAAAAACTATGCACCTTGAACTTAACTCATATCCTATCATCTCACATATATCTAGGGTGTATAAAACACACAAAAGTCAATGTGATGTGAGATGTGGGTTTTGTTCATCCTAATCTAGGGTTTCATGCATTTTTCTAAGGCAACCCTACTTGATTTCCTTATAAATGGGACTTCAAGTCATGCCATTTTCCTTAAATCAATTTTAATCAAATTTAAATGCATGAATGATCATGGCATAAACGATAGCAAAATTAAGTATGGCCAATGATCATGATGTCATGGCTTATGATATAATCTAAAAGCACATGACATTAAACCTTAATCCTAAACATGATCATGACATATTAAATGATTAAAAATAAATATGATGTCATGACATGTTATATGACAAACAAAGCATGACACATAAAATGTATAGGTATAATAATACCTAAAACTTAGTATTAATTGCCATTTGATATAATTAAGTATATTTTTCCATATTATCACTTTTCTCCTAAGTGTGCCAAAAATCCAAAATGGCACACTATGACCTCTAAACCTAAAATGTGCCAATTTAATTGATTTTCATAATCCCAAAAATGCATTGGCACATCCTAAAATCTTTTAGGATCATAAGATCAAACTTATTTCCAAGATACCCATAACCTTGGAAATGACCTAAAGTGCTATCTTCACCATGATTAGGTTAACTATCCATCCATTTAAGGTTGGCACATCTAAACCCATCTAGCGTGAATCGATCACGCTCTTAGGAACCCAAAACCTATTTGAGCTCCTTGGGTTTACTAGGTATTCCTTAGGGATAACCTCCCTAGATACCTTCCTAATAACCCTTCTAGGCTTGTTAGCCTTGGTCATTTGGGTCTTGCCATTGTTAACTCTAGGGGTAACTCCCCTTGTAACCTTCTTAATGGCCTCCCTAGGTTTCTTCGAAACCCTAGCCACTAGGCACACACCTTGGTTACCCTTAGGGATAACTTCCCTAGTAACCTTGGTCTTCCTAGACCTAGTTTGAGTTTCATAATCAAATGGAACATTGTGATAGGTCTTTTTGGGATTAGGCTTGCCCTTGGATGGTTCTTGATTTCTAGGTCTTTGACTTTGACTTCTAGACCCTAGGTTTTGACTATTTGACCCTTTAAATTGATTTTGTATATTCCTAAGGGTCTTTTCTAATTTCTCGAGCCTTGACCTCAAGGCTTGATTTTCCAACTCCAATTACCCAATTTTTGAATTTTGATTTGGTCTTTGGGCAATACCATTTCCTCTAGGCATATGCCTACCCTTCTTAGGGTTAAAACCTAGGTGGTCCTCAATTCTCTTAATGCTTGCCCTAGGTAGGATAGGTCTAGAGTTGTTTAATCTAGGTTTGTCCTTAGATAAGATATTTTTAAGGACATTAGTCCTAAATTTCTCCCTATTTGAAAAATTAACACTCTTAGCACCTAGACAAAAATATTTATTATTTCTAGCATGCTTTTCATTTACAATAGCAAGATTGTTAAAATTATTCCTAGCATGCTTTTTGACATTTAAATCAGGACTAGAAGGTGTATTAAAATATACCTTAGGGTTAGCCTTAGCTCTCCCTACTTGTGATGCTCCTTCTTGGCTCTTTTTGCTCCCCCTATGACATTGACTCCTATAATGCCCCAATAGCCGACATTTGAAGCAAATCACGTGCTCCTTGCTCTTCTTGGTGGGGACTCTGTCTTCATTTGACTTTTCTTGCCTTTTAAGCACCGGTGGAGTCTTCTTTACTCTTTTCGGGCACTTACTCTTATAGTGCTCGGATTCCCTACACTCAAAGCATATTATATGATTTTTATTTTTAATCAACATGCTCGAGTTACCTAGATCCGTGGTGGAAGCCTCTTGAGCTTTCTCTTCTTCTCGACCGGATGTAGATGTCTCCTCTTGACGTTGCTCCGGTGTTGGAATTCTCTCCTCCCCCTCAATCCTAGAGGTGGAGGCTTCTTCCATCTCTTCCAATTCCTCTCCCACCGATCCAGAAGTTGACTTCTCAACTTCCGAATCCTCACTTACTTGTGAGGATGAGGATTCATCTTTGGCCTCCTCTTCTTGAGCCGACGATGTGTCTTCATTAACCGGTAATGAATCTTCATGGAGCTTCGCCACTTGACTCCATAGCTCCTTGGCAGTCGACTGATAACATCACCAGTCGACTGCTAACGTCCGTAGCCAACTTCCCAGTCGGCTATGAAGCGTTCTGTGGTCACGGCTGAAAAACCCCGTCCAGCAATCGACTGCCATCCATGGCAGTCGACTGCCATCAATCGACTGATCCAATTATCAGTCGATTGCCAAGGCATTTTTAGCCCTTAACTGGCAGTCAAACTCTAGTCAGCTCACAACAGTCGAACCGATCATATTGCCAGTCGACTGCCAACCTCAAACATGAGGTTTTAACCCAAGTATGGTGCCCTCATACTTGCTAGACCACCTTTAGCCTAGACCTAAGCCTTCTAGCCACCTCTGTCAGCCTCGCGCCTATCGGATCCCTCCAAGTCATCCATGACTTGTTCATCCATATGCTAGCCTTCAGGTGCTTCCATTGGCTATGTCATGCTAACGGTGTCTACACCGCCAAGGCACATTGGACTTACATTGCCAAGACTCCGCTTGGACTTTACGCCGCCAACCATTGGACTTATGCTGCCAAGACTCCTGCTTGGACTTTCCCTTGCCAACCCATGTTGGACTTTCCATGACATGGTCAACCCCAGTCAACCATCAAAATCCCCCTCAAGTCAAACTCGAGTCCGGTTAATCATGATCCGGGTCAATTGCACCAACAATCTCTCCAAAACATTATTAGATATCAATGTCAAATATCAATGTCAAACCTTCATGTCAAACATCAAAACATCGCTCGAGTCAAACTCGAGTCTGGTCAATCATGACCTAGGCCAATTGCATCAACAGGAGAGATGGGTGCCGACGTGGATGGTCCCTCATATGTCGGGGACTCCACTATCAGGTCTAAGTATCAGTTGACGCGTGCGGTGATGGTGGTACGATCGGGGTTGGGGAGCCTAAAGGATGATAGGTTTTTCCTTACAAAGCACAAGGAGTGTCCCTCTCTCACTATCATCTTCATGGCCATACACATTCCTAAGTCGATCCTAGGGCTCTGCTCTATGCTATCTAGTGCAGTGTAGTTGTACCCCATCCTATGGCAAATGTGGGTAAGTAGGCCCCCCACAATGATCTCTCCTCTCGTTGCTTTGCCCATTTTCACTTGGTGTCTAATGAAATGGGACCCTACATCAATGCTACTCCTTTCTTGTAGCATGTCCCATAAGCAAAGCAGCTCACTTGCTCTCATTACATCGTCACTCTCTCCACGACCAAAAATAGTACTTGCCATGATTCGGTGTAGGTACCAGAAAATGGGGTTTTGGAGGCGCGATGCTTTGGCTCTAGAAGGGTCGTACGCGTGCTCTCTTGTCAATTCGGTCCAAAAGTTCTGAGAGTTAAACCCAATAGGAGTTCTTCTCTCTCCCCCACTAGGCAAGTCAAAGCATGTGTTCCATTAGTGTAGTGTCCATTCATGCTCAATGTTGAATAACCTAAAGATAATCCTACCCTCTTCGCTCTTTCTACCTGTTAAAATCTCAACTTCTAAAGAACTTAAAAACTATCCTAGGGTTGGTTGGGTGTCTTATCCCCATTATCTCTCCCCACCCTATTTTTGGAAATAGGGTTTGTATATCACCAAAAAAACCTAGGGCCTCTAAGAGATCCTCATCAAGATACCTAGTAGCGGTGATTCTTCTAGTAGAAAGCATATCTAATCTCTCCCTATACTCATTATTTCGAAAAAGAAGGGTTGGAAGAGCATTACCTTCCTCCAGAGCTTGAGGGGCGTCCCTTCTCCTTATTCTTCGCTTCGAAGCACCGGATCGAGATGTCACTTGCTTGGTCCTCCTCATCCTTACTTATTTTGGGCTTCCTTGAAGGTTGAAAAGGCTTCTAGGTGGTGGGGAAGAAGGATTCACATGGCTAGGGCAAGAGGAATCAAAGCACACAACACATTTGGGGTGAAAACACACGGTTTGGCCTATTAAACCTCACGCTCCACGACCGTGTGAAAACACACATCCAGGCCATGTGTGCCATTGAGGGATGCAGCACGACCATGTGAAAACACACGGCCAGGCCATGTGAAAACACACGGCCAGGCCGTGTGTCCCCCATTTCCTTCTCACGGTGCACAATGGTCCGAATTCTCCTTACTCGCTCAGTCGTGTAGGTTTAAAGTGATTTTTCTTTTACCTAGCAAGTTCTTTCTAGTCCTAATTCATGTTAAAAATGCTAAATGAATGGAATCCAAAGTTCAGATTAAACAAATAAATGCAATACAATGAAAAGAACACTTAAAAAACTAAACTTGGGTTGCCTCCCAAGAAGCGCTTTGTTTAAGGTCTTTTAGCTCGACCCTACTTCATGGCCTTAACTTGGCTCCGGAGGTTTTGTGAACCTCCATTCATCCGTCTCGGAGTTGACATCCGGTGGGTTCGGCTCTACCCTATTAAAAGTGTTGTTGTCTAGGAAGGGAGCTCTACACTCTGACAGATTGAAGATGATGATCTCCCCGTCTACCTCCAAGGAGATCTTGTGTGCCTTTACGTCTATAAATGCTCTCATAGTTGCCAGAAAGGGTCTTCCCAAAATGATGAGATTCTGGGTATTTGGTCATGTGTCGAGTATAAGAAACTCTTTGTGTATCATGAAATTCTCAATGACCACAGGCACATGTGCTAGCATGCCAACGGGTTCCTTGATTGAGTCGTCCCCCATACTAATACCAAGGTTCGCTGGTTGGATCCCATTTAGTCCCATCTTCCAATAGTATGCATAGGACATCACACTTACTGATGACCCTAAGTCGTATAGCGCTTCATCGAAGCTTTCCCCATAAATCGAGCAGGGGATAACAAATTCACCAGGGTCTTCAAGCCGGGGTGGAATTTTATCTTCAATCTCGGCTTGGTCGGGTATGGTGGAAATCATGGTTGCAAGCCCCTTGGTGGATATGTTCTTTTGACCTACTCTTTCACCGTATATTCCCTCCTCCTTGACTTGACTCGTCTCGGGTAATGATGGAGAACTATCCATAGGTTGCGACATGGTTTGGGCTATCTGGGCCACTTGTGTTTCCAACATCCTCATGTCACTTGCAAGACCGTCAACAGTGGCCTTCAAATCCTTAAGTGACTCTTCTATTTTCTGATGTTGGCATCGAAACTCTTCATTGGCCTTTGTTTGAGTAGCAATGAAGTCTTCCATCATCAATTCTAGCTTAAACTTCTGTGGTTGTTGCTGCCCATTGCCCTATTCCTACCCATACCCTCCTGATGGTTGGAAGTTCCTTGAATTATTTCGATAGGAAAAGTTCGAGTGGTTCTTCCATCTGGGATTGTACGTACTAGAGTATGGGTTGTTGGGCCTTTGATTATAGTCCCCAACAACATCGACATGCTTAATCTGCTCTTCTAAGCCACCTTGCTTTCCATAGTAGTCCTCCCGATACGCTGCTGCTCCTTCTCTAAAGTCATTGACTGCACATGCAAAAATAGGATTGAAAGAGTCGAACCATTTTCTAAGCAAGTCCAACCTCACTACCATGTGGTCCACAGAGTTGACAACATATCATCTCGCAATAAGAGCTGGGTGACTACGTTCGGAAGCCCATTGATGGTGGTTCTGGGCCACCTCTTCTATTAGCTCATCTGCTTCCTCGATAGTCTTGTTCATAAGAGCTCCTCCTGCAGCAGAATCGAGGGACATCTTTGTAGCATACATGATCCCATTATAGAAGATGTGGATCACCAACCACCTTTCCAGTCCATGGTGGAGGCATTGGTAGAGTAGCCCCTTGTAGCGATCCCAGGCTTCAAATAGGGACTCCCCTTCCTTCTAACGGAAGCTCATTATTAGATGGCGCATGTGAGTAGTATTGCTAGGTGGGAAGTATTTATTCAAGAACTATTGCTCACATTGCTCCTAGGTAGTAATGCTTCCCGAAGGCAGGGAGTGAAGCCATCCCTTAGCCTTATCTCGCAATGAGAATGCGAATAGGCTTAGGCAGATCACGTCTGCAGGGACTCCATTAATCTTCATTGTAGAGCAGATTTCCAAAAATATCTCCAGGTGCTGGTTTGGGTCTTCAGTCGCAGCTCCCTCAAATTGACTCTGTTGGACCATGTGTATGAGTGTCGATTTTAGATCATAGTTGTTTGCTGAAATGGATGGTCCAACTATACTCGGCCTAAAGCCTCTAGCACTAGGGGTTGCGTAATCCCACAAAGGTCGGCTACCTATATTCACCTCGGATGCGGCTTGGTCCTCCATCATTTTCTGTTCAGCTCTCCGATGGTGATAGGTTTGTTCGATTTCTAGATCGATCGGAATCAGGCCTTCCGATCCTAAGCGTCTATGCATACGAGGAACCAAGCCACAAAATTAGGAGTATTACCTAATACTTAATTAAAATAGAAAATAGCCTAAACTAATGCTAAATTAAGTGCATAAAATTTAACTAAAGGTTAATGCAACGTAATTACTGAAATAAATCTAAACTTACTCTAGATATTAAAAATCTAAAACCGAAGTAAATAAAAATAAATGAAAGAAATAAAAGTAAAGCAAGCAAATAAATCTACCTTAAGTTTGATCCAATTATCCACTTCTTGATTCGATATCGAATCAATCAGTCCCCGACAACGACGCCAAAAACTTGATGTACACAAACGCGACTACAAATCTCGCGATGGAGGCCATCGAGGACTCGACGTGTGCGCTTGCGCTCAACGCCCGCAAGTGCATGGATGTCGTCAAGTAATAAAAAGATTATCGAACTCACAGGGACTGAGATTCAAGTACCAATTTGGTAAGTTGAGGTTATTGTTTGGAATTTAGATCTAAGGGTTGTGATCGCAAGGGTTGACAGTGGTCCCAACTCAATACGGTGTCACATGGAATAAGAAAGAAACTAGTTGCGAGTCTTTGGAAGAGATTCTAGGATTTCAGTTTCGTTTGTGCGTCGCAGAACACATTGTCAATTGGGTTTTGTCTAGGTTTCTAGCTACGGTTTTGTGGAAAGGACATCATACACTCCCCCGATGAGCCTTCGCATCTATCGGAAGCTACCTCTGCCATTACTAGGTTGACCCCTGGACTTAGGACGGGATAGTCAGTACGAGGATGCCGAATTGATCCCTACGATGAGTCGAAAACGGGGCACGTTTCCTACTCAATCGCACCCTTCTACCTACGGTTATGGGAGATGAGGCCAACCCCTAGGTTCCTCCTTAATTCTCCTAAATCTTAGATACGAGGGCTGTCACCCCTCGTATCGGCTAGCACAGTAGATAGAAAACCAAAACAATAGTTATAACTCTAAACCAAACGTCAATTGCAAATATAAATTCAATAACGAAAAGATATTTGAGCCAACATGTTCTAACTCAACACAAACTACTCCCTAGTCCTAGAATCGAAGAGTCTACTCCATAAATAAGAGAGGAGAAACACAAAGCATGATCATGTTCGTATAAACAATGGAAATTATGCCAAGAATAGAAATTACAATGCGATGTGACTCTTCTCTCCTATGTTAAAGTGAAAAATTTGGATCTCCGATGACTTTCTTCCTCCCCATTGCGAGTTCCTGAAGCTTTTTAGGGCGTTGGAGTGCCGTCTCGGCTGTTGTGCCTCTTCCCTAGGGTTTGGGCGTAGCCTCCTTTATATAGACATCAACCTGGATCTCTCTAAAACTTGAAAAATAATCGACTCATGTCGGAATCATGTAGTGCCACATGACCATGTGTTTCCACACGGCAAGGCCGTGTGTGGCACCGTGGTGGCCAATTTCCATCCTTGGACATGACCGTGTGTAGCCACACGCCTTGGCCGTGTTCCCTTCTGCGCCCAGCTACAAAATGTCCTTCTTTTGCTTCGAAAGTGCATCGTTTTCCCCATGAAATGCTATCCTATACACAAAAAGTACAAAGAGTAGATCTCCGAACTAGAAAATAGGAAATGCATGCAAAACAAAGTAAAATATGCATGAAACAAACATAAAATGTAATGAGATGTGAGCACAAACTACTCCTAAAATCCTATATGTTTTTCTCACATCAAACAACATACAATGATCCTCCTGCAAGATCATAACTGGAGATCCTAGGAGCATGTAATTGATAGCATATTCAATAAAGCACAAGAGAAACCGAACCCCTAGAATCCTTTAAGGAACTTTGAGCCCATCTTCGCCTTCTCCAAGTGACACCGTATCTGAACCAGGACTGTTGTCGACCTCACACACCTTGAAGGGAGTTTTTTTTCTCGCTTTGATTCGGTCACTTGTGCATGGATATCCTATCTCATGTCCCTGGATTAAAACTTTATTAATTAAAACTAATCTGGATGGAGATGGATTACTCAAGCAACCGATTCATCATCGTGCTATTCGATTTGAGCGGTCGCTTGAACAAACTTGTTGTTCAAGCAACCTAACCCTTTTCCTCGATTAGTCGCGGAATAGATGATGTACGGATCGCCAGTTTTTGTGTTTATGATTGGGGTCCATGTCAATCAACAACATACAAAATACAAAAGAACAAGAATCAAAATTAAACAAGATTATACCTCTTGTTTTACCTCTTGATCTTCTATTGTATTCCTATCCTCTTCTTGGATGTCGTGTGGGCGACGCTCTTCCAAGAACGGAAGCCTCCTAGACCACGTATCTTCCCTTCCTTGCTCGCTCTGAACAAGGGAAGAAAACCCTCCCTTCTTCTCCTTGCTTGTACCGACCACCAAACAACAAGTGTGGTGTCCGCCGACCCTAAGGAGAGGAGAGGAGGCGCCGGCCAAAGAAAGGAAGAAAAGGCAAAACCCTAACTCCTCTTGCCGCCGACCCTAAGATAATGAGAGGGAGGCGCCGGCCAAAGAAAGGAAGAAAGGGCTAAACCCTAACTCCTCTTGCCGTCGGCCCTAAGGAAAGGGAGAAGAGGCACTGGCCAAAGGGAAGAATAGGAATCAAAACCCTAACTCCTTGTTGCCACCGACCCTAGAAGCAAAACCCTAATCCTTGCCGCCTAATCCTCTCCACGTCCAACACATATACCCTTAGGTCAAGGCTTCATGAGGTATTTATAATAGGCTACAATAGGGACCATGAGGAGGAGTTGGATCTTGGCCACCCAATGGATCCGAACCACATATAACCCGATCGATTAATGATGATCCATTCCACTAGAGGATCATCATCGATCTACCTCACCAACTCCCATAATTTAATATGGGATCCACATATTATTTGTAAAAAATATCTCCCCGTATTTAAGATATCGAATGTCCATTAATTAATTAAATTACTGATAATTTAATTAATCAATATCTAACTCCATGAGTAGTACCACTCATCCTTATCATCATGTTGGACCAATTCCACCTGCAGGATTTACATGTTGAACTTTATGAGCTCCTCAAGGGGACATCATCATCCTAGTGTATAGGACACATTTTCCTCCTATAATCAACGGTACACCATGCAAATAATATTATTTTTCAACTTACCAGGCCTATCGATTTAATACATAAATCTCACCCATTGGTAAATCAAAGAAATAAATACTAAGTACATGTGCCCATTATTATATCGGGATTAAGAGCATGTACACCATAATATTTGAGGTCTGATTCAATTATATAGTTAGTATAAATTGAATCACCTCTAAATCGGTCCTGCTCAATACACACAAAGTGTACTAGTGTAATTTTATGATCAAGATAAACCAATACTAAATTACACTACAACCATGCCAATGGTTTGCCCAAAACCATCTTAGTTGTGAGCCTCTACTTATACTCTGCAAGGAACTGATAACATGATCTTCTGTGCGACACCACACACCATGTTATCTACAATGTAAAGTATCAGACAATATGCATAAATATAAAATGCAAACAATGATCATATGATTCTTATTTCAAAATGAAGATGTTTGTACAAAAGCTAGGCTTTTAGTATACATCCTAACACACCTGACTCGCAAGAGATTTACTTTGAACAAATAGAATTCACTGGATAAAAAATACTCATATCACAGTCTCTGTGGGATCGATACATAAATTATTACTTGACGACAATCGTGCACTTGCGGTCATTGAGCACGAGCACGCGCTTTGAATCCTTAGCGATCTTGGCCATAGATTTGGGGATGGGCTCGTATGCATCAACAGCATACCAGGAGGACTACTACAGAAGGTAAAGCAGTTCTGAAGAGCAAGTTGAGCTTGTCGATGCGGTGGGCGATTATAATCAAAGGCCCAACAATCCATACTCTAGCACATACAATCCCGAATTGAGGAACCAAATGAACTTTTCATATAGGAACAATTCGAGAAATTTTCAACAGTCGGGAGGGTACGGACAACAGGGCAGTGGGCAACAACAACTGCTTAAATCCAGACTTGAGTTAATGATGCTTCATTGCTACCCATACAAAAGTTAATGTGGATTTTCAGCAACGACATAAAAGAACTGAAAAGGTACTGAGGGAGTTGAAGACCTCTGTCAATGGGCTCACAAGCCACACTAAGATGCTGGAAACACAAGTAGCCCATATAGCCAAGACCGCATCACAACCTATGGACTGTTCTCCCGAAATATCTGAGCTAAGCCCGAGGGAACAATGTAATGCTAGTTACACTTCAGAATGGCAGTAAGACCTAGTAAAAGGTGATGGGGCATACAGGGAATCCGTGGGGCCGAAGAATAAGAATACTAAGGGTTGTGCAACCATGATTTCAACTTTAGTATGGCAAGTAGAAATTGAAGATAAGGTTCCACCCAAGCTTGATGACCCTTGTGATTTTGTCATATCCTGCATAATCCAAGGGGAGAGTTTTGATGAAGCATTATGTGACCTAGGGTCATCCGTTAGCATGATGCCCTATGTGTTTTATAGGGAGATGGAACGGAATGGGATACAATCGACTGACATGGTTCTTCGAATGACATATGACATGATTAGGGAACTAGTTGACATGTTGGAAAATGTACCTGTTATTTTAGAAAATTTCTTGATACCTATGAACTTCATTATTCTAGACATAGGACAAGACCCTCAAACCCCACTCATCCTAGGGAGACCATTTCTGACAACTGCTAGGGCTCGCATAGATTTGAAAGAGAATAGAATCTCCTTAGAAGTGGATGGCGAGATCATAGAGTTTAACTTATTAGGGTGTAAGGATCCATTCCCAGTAGGATATACTTCATGCAGGATAACGAAGGCCTCAGTAGAATATAAATATTTTGATGTCGATGAATGGAAGTTTACGGAACCACCGAAGCCGAGCTAAAGAATGGGAGTACGATCGAGTTAAAGACCTTAAACAAGTGCTTCTTGGAAGGCAACCCAAGTTTAACTTTATATGTTTTTAGCTTTTTTACATTCATGCATGCTAGTTTAGGTTTTAGATTTGGTCCATTATTGTCATTATGAGTGTTTAGTTGCATATAGAATTTTCTCGAGGTAGAAGAGAGAGATTTTTTTTAGAACCCCAGAAGGAAGCACGGGCAGCCGTGTGAGTTTCACACGACCATGCCCAACGGGTAGAAGGGCACACGACAGGGCGTGTGGAGAAGTTTCGAACTGTGTGGCACTCTAGGAGAAATCCTAAGTCACACACAGTTGTCTGTGTGAATTTCACATGGCTGTTCCAATTTCTGGGCCATTCCCAAGCGCCCAGATCAGAGCCTAACACAACCGACCGTGTGGATTCCACACAGTCATGTCACACCCCTTTAAAAGGGGTGTGAGCTGTGTGGTAGCCCCAAATCGATCGTGTGACTCAAATCCCTTGCCCTAAGTCTTGCTTTTTCTTGTCTCCAACCTCCAAACAACCATCTCTAACCTTCAAGAAGCATTCAAGAGGCGACAATGAAGAGGACAAAGCACACGACAATGAGGGCTGCCTCTTTAAGGCCAAGGTCGAGGGGAAGAAATGCCCAACAAGAACTGGAGGAAGGTAATACTCCTCTAGGCATAATATTTCGAGATGATGCATATAGGAATAGATTTAACATGCTTTCTTCTCGCAAGATAACTGTTACCCACTATTTAGATGTGCCTTTCTTAGAAACCCTAGGACTGTTTGGGGATATGCAAAGTTTGTTTGCAAAAGTAGGTTGGGAGGTGATTATGGGAGCGAGATGCCTAACTTACCCCAGGGGATACGGAGATCTTATCTGGAGTAGATATTCTAGAGGGAAAAATCACTTTTAGGTTATTTAATATTGAACACGATTGGACCCTAAACCAATGGAACCTCTGTTTTGGACTACCCAGTGGGGGAGAAAGGATAACCCCTAACGAATTCAATGCGAGATTATTTTGGTTTGATTTAATAGGGGAAAATGCATATGACCTGTCTAGAGCCAAAGTCTCCCGACTCCAAAATCTTATTTTTAGATATATTCATCGGGTCATGGAAAGTACTATTTTTGGTAGGGGAGAGAGTGATGGAGTCATGAGGTTGAGCGAACTTCTTTTCCTATGGGACATGTTGCAAGAGAGAAATACTATTGATGTGGGGTTTTATTTCATTAGACATCTAGTCAAGGTAGGCAAAGCACCGAAGGGGGATATTATCTTAGGAGGGTTGTTGATTCACATATGTGATACGATGGGATACAATTGTGAGGGATTGGATAGAGTAGAGGGGAGCCCTAGCATAGACCTAGGGGTGTGCATGGTAATGAAGATGATAGTGAGAGAGGATAATTATTTTTGTTTTGTAAGGAAGAACTTGCCACTGCTTAGGCTCCCCGATACCGATCGTACCACCATCACCAACCGTTCCATTTGGCGATTGGATAATGCAGTGGAGTCCCCACCACACGAGCGACCCTCTACCCATGCACCACCTTCACATCACTCACCCTCGGGTCCACCTATGTATTGGAGCCCTCATAGTCCACGCCCTGATCCTACACCTGCACCACATACCTTTCATTCTTTTGAGAAAGATACAGGATCGTCTGCTTATGACTTCTCAGAGTTTTGATCACGCCTCGATGACATCTTCACGAAGCAACAAACACAGGGGCAGCGATGGGAGATGCACAACACATACATGCAAACTGATTTTCAGGGCCTACGAGACCATTTCCAGTAGGCTGAGGAGTTCTACGGTCAGACCCAACACTATTTTCAGGAGGAGACCGCCTACCGTCAGAAGGTTTGACAATTTATGCGAGATGCATGTTCACAGTGGGCCATGGAGGAAGAGCATAGAACAGCTGTCGCTTCCACCAGTTCCCAGATTGACAACATATACATATGGCACCAGCGGCTGAGTACGCGATTCTCCCACGAGCCCGACATGATGAGACTGCCAGACTTCTCGCCGAGGCCACCATGCTAGAGGTACAATTACTATTACAGTCTGGGGGAGACCTACATTTTGCTTTATTCTTCTGCTGGTTTTAGTTTTTTTTACATCTAGGTTTAGTTTTTATTTGTTCTGCTAGATTATTTTCAGTTATTTGCTCATGCATATAGTACTTAGTTCCTTTCAGCACTTAGTTGTTGGTCACTTTAAGCCGCCTCAATGATGTTTTCAAAAATCTCTATGATATGTTTCCATGCCAGAGATTGTTTTACTTCCTTTATCCCTTGGCACTTTATTTTTAGATTCTATGATGAATGTTCTAGATTCACTTGTTATCTTTTATCCTCACCTACACTCATCGAATATTCTAAAAGGGAGAATCTAGTACAGATGTAGTTATGATTCATCTCGATAGTTTAATACTTTGGAATCCATAGATGACTCTAGAATTAGTATTTTAGTTACTGGAGATGCTCGAATTATGTAAGCCCATTCGAAAAATCAAATGCTAGTGAGGATAATGAAAAAAAAGAGGGAAAAAAAGAGAAAAGAAAAAAAATATATATAGAAAAAAAATGAGAGAGTAAAAAAATAGTTGTCATAGGTAGAAATGGTTAGGTGCCCCTTTGAGACCGAGTAAGTCCCCTACCCTGACAAGAACATCTTTCAGGATCCCCATTAGGTATCGATATGAGAGGTCAGCTAACTGCAATCTCATAGTTGTCAACTTTAAATTCCCAATCCTAATTTCTGGCATAGCGCATTTGGCATCATGCTCACACTGGCGCCTAAGTCACAGAATGCCCTACTTATCATGGTTGTCCCTATATGACATTGAATATAGAAACTCCAAGGATCTCTTAGTTTTTGGGTGGTTCCGTTCTGGAGACAAGCACTCGAATTTTTCGTAAGGGCCACTGTATCTGACCACTCGACCTTCTTGTAGTGTGCCAGAATATCTTTCATGAATTTTGCAAATTGAGGAATTTGGTGCAAAGCTTCGAGTATCGACACCTCCACTAAGATTGATTTTAACATGTTCAGTAATTTTTCGAACTTAGTATCTCTCTTTGCATTGGTCAACTGCTGCGGGAATGGTACTATCAAGGGTGGTTGAGTTTCTGTGGCAGGTTTACGCTCCATGTTTTCAACTTTTTTCCTCTCGGTCTCCTCAGAAGGTTCCTTTACTTCGGATCCTTGTTCCGGTTTGGCAGCTAATCTTCTCAGCAATTCCTTCAGAATCCTCCCACTCCGTAGCATCACTGCATTGCATTGCTCCACCGGATTAGCCTATGATTTTCCTGGTAATTGCCCCGGTGCTCTGGCAAATTGGCTGGCGATCTGTGCTACCTGAATCTCTAGCGTCTTCTTCCGGCTAGTGAGATCGTTCACAGATAATTTTAATTCTTCAATCATTGTTTCTGTCTGCGAATGGCACCATTGGAATTCAACATTCACCTCTTGTTGCGTCTGAATAAAGTTTACTATCATCTGCTCTAGTAAGTGGTTGGGTGGTTGTTGCTGCCCATTGCTCTATTGCCTATATCCTCCTGATTGTTGGAAATTTTCTGAATTATTCTTATAGGAAAAGTTCAGGTTGTTCCTCCATCCGGGATTGTATGTGCTCGAAAATGGGTTGTTGGGCCTCTGATTGTACTCGCCCACCACATTGACATACTCAACCTGTTCCTTAGAGCTTCTCTGCCCTCCGTAGTATTCCTCCTGATACGCTGCTACTCCCTCTTCAAAGGAATTAGCTGCACATGCAGAAGTAGCGATTAGGGAGTCAAACTGTCTGCTTAATGCATCCATCCTCACCGCTAGATGATCGATGAAGTTAACAACATATCTACCGACAACAGGTGCTGGGTGTCCATGCTCGGAAGCCCATTGGTGGTGGTTCTGGGCCTCCTCCTCGATCAACTCTTTCACTTCCTCGATGGTCTTGTTCATTAATACTCCTCTTGTAGCAGAATCGAGGGAAATGTTTGTGGCATACGTAATCCCATTATAGAATATGTGGATCACCAGCCACCTCTTAGGGCTGTGATGGGGGCACTGATATAGTAGCCCCTTGTAACGATCCCAAGCTTCAAAAAGGGACTCTCCTTCTTTCTGGCAGAAGCTAGTGATTAGGTGGCACATGTGAGTAGTCTTACTTAGTGGGAAGAATTTATTCATGAATTGTTGCTCACATTGCTCCCATGTGTTGATGCTTCCTGAAGGAAGGGAGTGAAGCCACATCTTCGCCTTATCCCGCAATGAAAATGGGAATAGGTTTAGATGGATCACATCAGTGGGTACTCCATTGAATTTCAGAGCCGAGCATATCTCTAAGAACATCTCTAGGTTTCGGTTAGGGTCTTTAGTAGCGGCTCCTCCAAATTGGCTCTACTGGACCATGTGTATGAGTGCTGGTTTTAGTTCAAAATTGTTAGCTGAGATTGATGGTCCAACTATACTAGGTCTATACCCCTAGCGTTGGGAGCTGCATAATCCCTCAGAGGATGACTACCTATATTTTCCAAAGGGGTGTCATGCTTCTCCATATCTCTTTGTTCAACCCTCTTTCGATGGTAGGTTCTTTCTATTTCTAGGTCAATCAGAAGCAGATTTTCTGATCCTAAGCATCTATGCATACAATCAACCAAGTTGCACAATCGAGAGTATATATACTAATTAAAAGGAAATCAAATAATTTAAATAACTGAGCCAAATGAAGGAAACCTAAAAACTAAACTGAAGCAAGACGTAATATGACTACTAAAATTAATCTGAATTGAATATAAATAGCAGGAATCCAAAACTGAATAAACTAAAAAGAAATAAAACAAGAAAGCAAATCTAGCCTAGGTTTGATCCAAACTATCCACTTTCGATTCGATATCGAATCAACATTCCCCAGGAATGGTGCAAAAAACTTGATGCATGCGAGCACAACTTCAAATCTCCGACGAGGATCACCAAGGATTCGATGCGCACGCTCATGCTAAATGCCCATAAGTGCACAGTTGTCGTCAAGTTATAATTTAAGTATCAATCTCACAGAGACTGAGATTTGAATACCATTTGTCCAGTAGATGTCGTTGTTCGGAGTGAATGTCTTAAGAGTAAGGTTTGCAAGGTCGATGGTAGTTTTAACTCAAGTACAGTGTCACTCGGAGGAAGCAAAGGTAGGTTCGAAGTTCCCTAAAAGGATTCTAGGACTTTGGTTTCACTTGTGTGTCGTGGAACATGCTATCAATTTAATGCTTTTTAGATCTCTAATTACAATCTTGTGGGAGGACCATCATGCTTTTGCCCGATGAACTTTTGCTTATACTGAAAACTACCTATTTCTAACCAAGTTTCCCTTTCAGATTGTCAGAGCTCAAGGGGCTGATACCGTTGGGAGCCCTCTATCACTAAGGTCCCTCAACTCTTCTAGAGTTATTGTCACCTACTTTGGGCCTTCTGCTAAGATAGGTTATCAAAGTACGAGGATGTCCTAGTAGTCCCTATGAAGAGACGAATCATATTTCATATCATACTCTACTATATTCTACTGTCTACGGTTATGGGAGGGAGGATGACCGCAAGGTTCCTCCTTGTTCTCCTAGATTTTTGATACGAAGGCTTTCCACCCATGTATCAGCTATGTGTAGTAGAAATAGAATTAAGACATAATTCTCATTGATCTAAACAACATAAAATAGAAAACAAATTCGAAGGAGATGAATAACTATTTGAACTAGCTTGTCCACAAACACAAGCTACTCTCTAATCCTAGAATCGAAGTTTCTACTCCATAGTTAGATGAGAATAAACAAAAGGCATCTCAAGGCAAATCATTACAATGCAAATAGAATGGAAAGTAGAGAAAATATTTTCTGTCCTATCCGATGTCATGTCTTGGCTCTTCTCCACGGTGTCAGAGCGTCGAGTCGGATCTTCAAGACGCCTCCTTCTCCCCGTTGCGAGTGTCTTGTGCTTTTTAGGGCACCTTCTTGCCGTCCTAGCCATCGAGCCGATGTGAGCAAAACATATAGGGTTTTATGAGTATTTTTCGTACACATCTTGTTACATTTTATCTTTGTTTCATGCATATTCTACTTAGTTTTGCATGAATTTCCTATTTTCTGGTTTGGAGATATGCTCTTGTTTCTTTTGTGTGCAGGACGACATTTTATAGATGAAACGACACATTTTTGGAGCAAAAGGAAGACATTCACCGGGTGGAACAAAGGTGGAAACGACTGGCCATGTGAATTCCACATGACTATGTCCAAACCACAAAGGCAGCCATCCTAGCGCCCCACACGGCCGTGTGGCGCTGGGCAGTTTCAACGTGACTAGGGTTTTCATGGGATTTATGAAAAGCCGACTTCATGTCTATAAAAAGGAAGGCATGCCCAAACCCTAGGGGGGAGGCCCGACGACTAGAATGGCATGACGGTGACCTGAAAAGCACCGGAGACTTGCAACGGGGAAGAAGGAAGCGGCTCGAGGATCGAAATCTGCACTCCAACGCCAAATAGAATGACCAAGAGTACTGTGATTTCATTCTTAGACATCTTTACATTGTAATGATACATTCTATGATGCCTTGTGTCTCTTCTCTTTAATCTATAGAGTAGATACTTCGATTCTAGGATTATGGAGTAGCTTGTGTACGTTGGACATGCTAGTTTGAATATATTTTTTGTTCCTGAATTTATATTTGAAATGGGTGTTGTTTGGATGGATGAAAATTATGTTTTGATTCTATATCTAGTGTACATAGTCGATACAAAGGGCGACAACCTTTGTATCAAAAACTTAGGAGAACCAAGAAGGAACCTTACGGTCGTCCTCCCTCCTATAACTGTAGATAGTATAATATGATAGAGTAGGAAATGAACTATGTTCCGACTCTTCATAGGGATTATTAGGACATCCTTATACCTAATAGCCTATCTTAACAAATGGGCCAAAGTAGGAGAAATTAACTCTAGAAGGGTTGAGGGAACTTAGTGACAGAGGGCTCCCAACGGTATCAACCCCCTGAGCTCTGATGATCCGAAAGGTAAACTTGGTTAGGAATAGGTAGTTCCCGGTAGAAGCAAAAGTTCATCTGGCAAATGTATGATGATCCTCTCGCAAGATCGAAATTAGAGATCTAGAAAGCATTTAGTTGATAGCATGTTCCATGGCGCACAAGTCAAACTAAAGTCCTAGAATCCACTTAGGGAACTTCGAACCTACCTTCGCTTCCTCCGAGTGACACCGTACTTGAGTTAGGACTGCCGTCAACCTCACAACCCTCATCTTTATAACATTCACTCTGAACAATGAGATCCATTAGATAAACGGTACTCGAATCTCAGTCTCTGTGAGTCCGATAATCTTTTATTGCTTGACGACATCCATACACTTGCAGGCGTTGAGCGTGAGCACGTGCTTCGAGTCCTTGATGGTTCCCGTTGGAGATTTGATGTCGTGCTCATGTGCATCATGTTTTTGGCGCCATTGTCGGGGATTGTTGATTCGATATCGAATCGAAAGTGGAAATCTTGGATCAGGCTTAGGTCAGATTTTTTTTCTTGATATATTTCATTTCAATTTATTCAGTTTTAGATTTTTTCTATTTAAATTCAGTTTAGCATAATTTTAGTAGTCACATTACATCTTGCTTTAGTTTAGCTCTTATGTCTTCTTCATTTTGTTTAGTGCATTAGAATTATTTTATTCCCTATTAATAAGTAGTAGATACACTCCCAATTGCGTAGCTTGATTCGTTGTATGCATCGACGATTAGGATCAGAAAATCTACTTCCCATAGACCCAGAAATAGAAAGAACCTACAATCACAGGAGAGCTGAGCAGAGAAGCATGGAGGACTAAGATGCCCCTTTGGTGAACCTAGGTAGACGACCTCTGTGGGACTACGCAACCCCGAGTGCTAGAGGGTATAGGCTGAGTATAGCTGGATCATCCATCACAACTAATAATTTTGAATTAAAACCTGCACTCATACACATGGTCCAGCAGAGCCAATTCGGAGGAGCTGCAATTGAAGACTCGAACCAGCACCTAGAGATATTTTTGGAGATATGCTCAACATTGAAGTTCAATGGAGTGCCTGCTGATGCAATCCGTTAGAGCCTATTCTCGTTCTCACTGTGGGACAAGGTGAAGACATGACTACACTCCCTTCCCTCAGGAAGCATCACCACATGAGAGCAGTGTGATAATAATTTATGAATAAATTCTTCTCACCAAGTAAGACTGCCCACATACGCCATTTGATTACTAACTTCTGTTAGAAGGAAGGGGAGTCCCTGTTTAAAGCCTGGGATCGCTACAAAGGGCTACTCTATCAATGCCCCCATCTTGGTCTAGAGAGGTGGCTGGTGATCCACATATTCTATAATGTGATCACATATGCCACTAAGGTTTCCCTCGATTTTGCTGCAGGAGGAGCGTTAATGAATAAGATCATCGAGGAAGCAGAAGAGCTAATCGAGGAGGTGGCCCATAACCACTACCAATGGGATTCCGAGCATAGTCGCCCAACACCTACAACCAGTTGATATGCTGTCAACTCCATCGATCATTTAGCGACAAGAATGGATGCGCTAAGTAGATGGTTGGACTCTCTAACCCTTGCTTTTTGTGTGGATGACCAATTCTTGGGGAGAGGGAGTAGCAGCATATCAGGAAGATTACTATGGAGAGCAGAGCAACTCTGAGGAGAAGATTGAGCATGTCGATGCGATTGGCGACCACAATTAGAGGCCCAACAACCCATATTCCAGCACCTACAACCCCGGATGGAGGAACCACCCAAACTTTTCCTATAAAAATAATTCAGAGAATTTCCAACAATCGGGAGGATATGGGCAACAGTCGGGTAGTGGGCAGTAATAACCGCCTAAATCTAGACTGGAATCAATGATTGAATGCTTCATTGCTACCCAAACAAAGGCCAATGTAGAATTCCAGCGGCAATATCAAAGAGTCGAAGAGGCACTTAAGGATTTGAAGGGCTCTGTCGATGGGTTCACAAGCTGCACCAAGATGCTAGAAACGCAAGTGACCCAAATAGTCAATACCGTATCACAAACCATGGATAGCTCTCCCCTACCATTCGAGCAAAACCAGGTTAAGGGAGAGGGAGCATATAGTGAGGGAGTAGGTCAGAAAAACAAAGTCACTAGGGGGTGTGCAACCATGATTTCAACTTTGCCAAACCAAGTAGAGATTTAAGATAAGATTCCACCCAAGCTGGAGGACCCTGATGAATTTGTTATACCCTACATGATCTATGGTGAGAGATTCGATGAAGCACTGTGCGACCTAGGGTTATCCATTAGCTTAATGCCTTACGCATTCTATAGGGAGATGGGACTGAGTGGTATACGACCAACGAGCCTGGCTATTCACATGGAGGATGATTCGATCAAGGAACTCGTTGGCATGCAGGAGAATGTACCTGTGGTAGTTGAAAGTTTTGTGATACCCACAGACTTTATTGTATTGGACACAGGACCAAACCCTCAGAATCCAATCATCTTAGGGCGACCATTTCTGGCAACTGCAGGATCATTCATAGACGTGAGGGAGCACAAAGTCTCATTGGAAGTGGATGACGAAATCATCATATTCAACTTATCAGAGTGTAAGGCTCCATTCACAGATGGATATACTTCCTGCAAGATAACAAGTACCCCGCTAGAAAGTGAAGATGCTAAGACGGATGAATGGAAGTTCACGGAACCACCAGAGCCGAGCTGAAGCGATGGAGTATGGTCGAGCTAAAATACCTTAAACAAAGCGCTTCTTGGGAGGCAACCCAAGTTTAATTTTATATGTTTCTAATTTTATCGCATTCATGTGTACAACTTAGACTTTAATTTATGATCATTAACGTCTTTGCAAATAGTTTAGGGTCAAAAAGAACTTGCTAGGTAGAAATGAGATTCCTTTTTAAACCCTTAGAAAAAGCATGGGTGGTCATGTGGATTCCACACGGTCGTGCCCGATGATCAGAAGCTCACACGGCGGGGCGTGTGAAAGATTCGGACCGTGTTGTAGTCTGGGAGAAAATCAGGGACTCACATGGTCGGTCATGTGAAATTCATACGACCGTGCCAAATTTTAATCTCTCTCCCGACGTCACATACGGCGGACCGTGTGGAATCCACATGGCCATGTCGCGTGGTTTTAAAAGGTGAAACACTGTGTGTTTTGCCCCAAATCCGTCGTGCGCATCAACCCCTCTTGCCCTAGCCATGCAAAATTGCCTTCTCCAACCCCCAAGGACCCTCTCCAACCTTCCAAAAGCTTCCAAGAAGTGAAAATGGGGAGGACTAAGCATGTGGCAACTAGGGTTGCCCCTTCAAGATCAAGGTTAAGGAGAAGAGGTGTTCGTCAAGCTCCAGAGGAAGGTAATGATCCCCCAAGCATCTTATTTCATAATAATGAGCATAGGGATAGATTTAACATGCTTTCCAATTTTAAAATCATTGCTACTAGGTATTTGGATGAAGCTCTTTTAGAAACCCTAGGTTTGCTTGGGGATGTATAAGGTCTTTTGGCAAAAATGGATTGGGGAGAGATTATGGGGGTGAGATGCCCAACCTACCCTAGGATAGTTTTGAAATTTTTAAGTTCATTGGAAGCGGAGATCTTGACGGGGAGAGATAATGAAGAGGGTGAGATCACTTTTAGGCTTTTTAACATTGAATATGAGTGGACATTGCACCAATGGAACTCATGTTTTGGATTGCCTAGTGGAGGAGAGAGGAGAACCCCTAATGAGTTCCATGCAAGATTGTTTTGGACGAAGCTAACCGAAGAAACCTCCTATGACCCCTCTAGAGCTAAGGCATCCCGATTACAAAACCCCATCTTTCGGTACATTCACTGAGTGATGGCGAGTACTATTTTTGGGCGAGGAGAGAGTGATGGAGTGGTAAGAATGAGTGAGCTTCTATGCCTATGGGACATGCTACAAGAGAGGAATAACATTGATGTAGGGTCCCATTTCATTAGGCACTTGGTGAAAATGAGCAAGGCGACAAGGGGAGAGATTATTTTAGGGAGATCGATTACCCACATTTGCTATAGGATGGGGTACATTTATACCGCATTGGATAAAGTAGAGGGGAGCCCTAGTATCGACCTAGGGGTGTGCATGGCTATGAAAATGATAGTGAGAGAAGGGCACTATTTTTGCTTTGTAAGGAAGAACTTGCCACCCCTTAGGCTCCCCAACACTGATCGTACCACCATCACTAACACTGCCAATTGGCGGTTGGATCGGGTAGTGGAGTCCCCACCACATGCGGGGCCTTCTATTGAGGCACCCCTCTCGCCCCCTACTCATCACTCTCCCTCGAGTCCACAGATGTATAGGAGTCCCGATAGTCCACGCTGAGAGCCTACACATGCACCTCCTTCTTTTTCTACTTTTGAGCATGATGCAGGTATGTCTACCTATGACTTTTCTAAGTTCTCATCGTGCCTCGACGACATATACACCGAGCAGTAGACACAGAGGCAGCAATGGGAGGAGCAGAGCACCTACATGTAGGTAGATTTTCAGGTCCTACGGGAGCACTTTCAGTGGGTTGAGGAGTTCTACGGCGAGGTCTATGTCTATTTTCTGGAGGAGGCTACCCATCAACAGGAGGAGGTAGCATACCGCCAGGAGGTTCGGCAGCACATGCATGCCATGCAGGCATAGTGGGAAAGGGAGGAAAAGCACAGAGCAACCGCTGCATCCACCATTTCCTAGATCAACCACATGTACATGTGGCATTAGCGGCTGAGCACCAGGTTTTCCCAGGAGCCTGAAATGCCGAGACTACCAGACTTCCCACCTCAACCGCCATATTAGAGGTACTTTTTGGCTTAAGTCTGGGGGGCCCAAATTTTGATATATCTTTCTTCTAGCAGTAGTTTCTTTCTTGACATTTAAGTCTAGTTGTAGTTTGCATTCATTTGTCCATGCATAGAGTGTTTAGTTTTCTTTCAGCACTTAGTTTTTGCTATTTTTAAGCTGCCTCAGTAATGTTTTTAAAAGTTCTTCATGAATTGCTTCTATGCTATAGATAGCTTAACTTCATTTATCTTTTGGTATTTTATTTTAGTTGCTTTAATGAATGTTCTAGACTTACACTTGTTAGCTTTTATCTTTCACTTACACTTGACAAATATTCTGAAAGGGAAAAATCTAATACATACATAGTTATGATTTATCCCAGTAGTCTAGTACTTTGGAATTCATAGGTGACTCTAGATTTAGCATTTTAGTTACTAGAGATGCTTGGATTGTGTAAGCTCATTTGGAAAAATCAAAATACTAGTGAGCTAGGGAGGAACAAAGTTCCTTGGAAGAAACAAAAATAAAAAGATAGAAAAAAAAGAGAAAAAAAGAGAGAGTTAAAAATAGTTGTCGTGGGTGGAAATGACTAGGTACCCCTTTAAGACCGAGTTAGGTTATTGGGGAAGTACCTACCAATTTCTTTTAATATCGAGCACGTCTTTGAGACTTTGTGCTAGATCTAGGGAACGACCCTCGCTTAGGGTAGGTAAGTGCCTAAAAGCCGGAGACCTTAGCAAAGCTATAAGATGATGACTTAACTCACTGTGGAACGAGTATCCCTTAGGAAAATTCGATTAGCACATGCATGAAAAGCTAACTTAGTGAACTTTTAGAACATATCTATTTTTCTTTGATTGAAAATACCACTTGATAAATCTAGTTGACATGCTAAGTATGGAACAATACATTTTTAAAATTTCATGGCACTAAGGTTTGGTTGAGAACAAGCAAAGATCTAAGTCTGGGGGATTGATGTGAGCAAAACATATAGGGTTTTAGGAGTAGTTTTCGCACACATCTCATTATATTTTATCCTTGTTTCATGTATATTCTACTTTGTTTTGCATGCATTTCCTATTTTCTAGTTCGGAGATATGCTCTTGTTGTTTGTGTGCAGGACGATATTTTATAGGTGAAACGACACATTTTTAGAGCAAAAGGAAGCCATTCACTGGGTGGTATATAGGTGGACACGGTTGTCTATGTGAATTCCATACGGTCGTGTCCAAACCACGAAGCAAGCCATCCCAACGCCCTACACGATCGACCGTGTGGATTCCACATGGCCGTGTGGCATTGGACAGTTTCGACGCGACTAGGGTTTTTGTGGGATTTATGAAGAGTTGACTTCACGTCTATAAAAATTAAGGAAGGCACGACCAAACACTACGGGGGCCGACCGACGGCTAGAATGACACAATGGTGTCCTGAAAAGCACCAGAGACTCACAACGGGGTGGAAGGAAGCGCCTCGAGGACCAAAATCTGCGCCCCAATGCTAAATAGAACAACCAAGAGTACTGTGATTTCATTCTTAGACATCTTTACATTGTAATGCTTCTTTCTATGATGCCTTGTGTCTCTTCTCTTTCATATATGGAGTAGATACTTCGATTCTAGGATTAAGGAGTAACTTGTGTACGTTGGACATGCTAGTTCGAATATATTTTTTGTTTCTGAATTTATATTTAAAATGGGTGTGGTTTGGATCAATGAAAATTATGTTTTGATTCTATATCTAGTGCGCATAGCCGATATAAAGGGTGACAACCTTTGTATAAAAAACCTAGGAGAACCAAGGAGGAACCTTGTGGTCATCCTCCCTCCTATAACTGTAGATAGTATAATATGATAGAGTAGGAAATGAAATACGTTCCGACTCTTCATAGGGATTATTAGGACATCCTTGTACCCAATAGCCTATCTTAGCAGAAGGGCCAAAGTAGGAGAAATTAACTCTATAAGGGTTGAGGGAACTTAGTGACAAAGGACTCCCAACGGTATCAACCCCCTGAGCTTTAATGATCTGAAAGATAAACTTGGTTAGGAATAGGTAGTTCCCGGTAGGAGCAAAAGTTCATCGGACAAATGTATGATGATCCTCCTATAAGATCATAATTAGAGATCTAGAAAGCATTTAGTTGATAGCATGTTCTACGGTGCACAAGTGAAACCAAAGTCCTAGAATCCTCTTGAGTTAGGACTTGAGTTAGGACTGTCATCAACCTCGCAACCCTCGTCTTTAAGACATTCACTCTGAACAATGAGATCCACTAGACAAACGATACTAGAATCTCAGTCTCTATGAGATTGATAATCTTTTATTACTTGATGACATCTGTGCACTTGTGGGCATTGAGAGTGAGCCCCGCTTCGAGTCCTTGACGGTTCCCGTCGAAGATTTGAGGTCGTGCTCACATCAATCACGGGCCTCCCCCCTAGGGTTTGGGCGTGCCTCCCTATTTATAGAAAAGGTATCGACTTTCTTTAAAACCCCACGAAACACTTTCCGACGTCAAACTGGGGTAACGACACACGACCATATGCAATCCACACGGTCGACCGTGTGGCACATTGTAACTCCTACCCTGAATCTACTTTGGGGTTAGGTATGGCCGGGTAAGATTCACACAACCTGGCCATGTCTTCCTCTGAATCGTCATATGAACGTTGTCTTTTGGGTCTGGAGCATGCCCATGTTTTGGGGTAACACGACCAAAGCATGTTCACCTTCCTTGGGCTTCCATTATAGGCCATTTTATCTCCAAAAATGCCGTCCTACATGTTGGATCGAGAAAGCGTCACTAGGGGGGGGGGGTGAATAGCGAGCATGAAATCTTCGTTTCTTTTCGATTAAAACTAAAGAGATGCAGCGGAAAAATAAATATGACAAATTTATTTTTACTTGGTTCACAACCCAACGGTTTCTACTCCAAGGCCCCGTGATCCTTGACCGCGTATGAGGGGGCAATCCACTATGGAGTCTCCTCTTCGTTGGAGGTAGGAGACAACGATCACAACAAAACCAAAACTCGAGGATGAGGCAACAAGCCTACCTCACCTCATTTACTAAAAAAAGCTCCGAGTAAAAAGTAATGAAATAACAAACTGAGCTACCTGTTAGGGCAATCAACCCGTGATATGGTTTTGATGTGTGTGGAAAAGGGTTTAAGTTAGGATGACTAGATTTGATATGTGCATTGGAGTCTTGTAGGACTTAGTAATTCGCACATGGAGCATTGGCGAGATTCACCTCTCATGACTTGGTCCTTGAGTCGGTGAAGGATAGCTTTGCGGAAGTCGTGCGCTTGGAACATCCGAGGGACCACCGGACGAGGAGCATTGGAGTGAAGCTGGAGGAAGTAGACTTCAGGGCGAGATGCGAAGGATGGCGCTGCAGAACCGTGCACTTGGCGCATCCGAGGGACGTGGCCGGACGAAGACAACTTCAAAGGTGAGGGACTACAAGGAATGAGAGTGAGAAAATGTAACCCGGGAAGGGGTAGTGCGCTTAGGTGAAACTTGGCTAATTGGCTAAGTGTCGGATGGGATTTCTCGACATCAGTCGACTGCTATGTCATGGCAGTTGACTACTCTAAGTCGATTGTGACTCGACTAGTGTTCGAGTATGGTTCATGTGCCATCAGTCGACTGCCATGGATTGGCATGATCGAGACCACCTCCATCGATGAAAGCATCACCGACCGGTCGCAAGGGTTTCGGCACGTAATGGTGAGCGTCAGTGCTCGCCGACACTCATCGGTACTCCATCGATCGATGGGAAGATCAGTCAACTGATGTGGGAGTCATTGGTTGGAATCCAACGTGGAAGAAGCCATTATTGGGCAACGACTATAGGATCAGTCGACTGATCGGGGCATCAGTCGACTGCTACTGTGTTAACGGGAAGAAATCCTCTTCCTCTATAAAGAGAAGGGGTGAGGGCCTTTGGGAGGTTAATGCTTGAACTCCTACGCTCCCAATTAAGCAACATTAAACTCGAAAAGGGAGGAAGGTAAAATCTCTACATTCTAGGTTTAAAGAAATTTTAACCGGTTTGACAAGTGTAGGGTAGAAGCTTTCCAACCGGGATATGGTAATGAAGGCTATAGATGCCTTTCCCCGGTCCTCAAGATGGAGCTCAATAGTGGATTCTTTCTACATCTCCAAGAACCTAGAAGTTAGCACGTTGGAGTAATTCTTCTCCACTATGGAGCTACACGAAACAAGGCTTGAAGGAGTAGTAGAAGAGCCAAGACTTCAACCATCAAGAGGAGTAGCTTTAATAGCCAACAAGGGGAAGAAGAAGTTGGAGACTCCCTCCTCATCCGATGAAGCCTCCTCCTCCTCCATGGATAGTACGGAAGAAGCATACATGGTAAGGAAGGTAAGACGTGCTTTGAAGAATTTTAAATTTAATAAATCTAATGATAGGAGAAGAAGACCAAGGGGGAAGATAATTTGCTATAATTGCCAAGGAGAGGGACACATAAGGGATAATTGTCCCCTCTTGAACAAGAGCAAAGAAGAAAGGAGGAGAAAAGAAGAAAAGAAGAAGGGGAGCAAGAAGAAGAAGGAAGAAGAGAAGAAGGCCAAAGAAAAAGGGAAGGCCAAAGCACTCAAAGCAAGGACTTAGGATGACCCTTCCTCCTCATCATCATCATCGGAGGAAGAAAATGCCTTTGTCACAAATTTGGCTTTAATGGCATTTGATGATCTAGACACCTCCTCATCCGAGCAAGAAAAATCAAGCACAAGTGAGAAGAGCTCTAGTGAAGGGGGAGGCTCACCATCATCCTCATCCTCATCCGAAGAAGAAGACATGGAGACTATGGTAACGAATCTCTCACCCAAGAAAATAGTTTCCATGATTTCTAGCCTTACTAAGGATTTATTTAGGGCTAAGAAAAAGAACAAATGCATGCTTGATCAAATTAAGGATTTAGAAGGAAAACTAGAAAAAACATGCTTAAATGTTAATGACGATGATGCATGCTCACATGACTATATGCCTTTTGATGTTAATGATTCATGCATTGAGAAAAATAGGGCTTTAAGGGAAAAGGTAGACCATTTGACAAAAGCCTTAGAAAAATTCACCATTGGCTCCAACACCCTTAATATGATTATAGGGAGCCAAAGAGCAAGCTTCAATAGAAAAGGCCTAGGTTATAAGGGAAAGACAAATGAAAAGGCCTATAAATGTTTGATTGCTAGGGGTCAAGCAAAGAACAAGCAAATAGCTAGAAAATGGATCCCTAAGGAATATTTAGTGAACCCCATAGGAAAGAACTTGTATTGGGTTCCTAAATCCATCCTTAAGGGTTAGGAAAATCCTAGGATGGTCAACCATGTGGACTTTAACTATATCATATTATTTGGTTGACTTAGGATGGCGGGACTTAATTTTTTGAAATAGTGTTGGGTGATGATAATGCACCCATAAATAGTTTAAATCATGCTTAACACTTAGTGTTATATATGTTGACACTCATGACCTATAAATTTTTAGCATAGTGTTGGGTGATGATAATGTGCCCATAAATGGATAATAATGCTTAAATCATAATAATTAGTGTAATTGTTTATATTAGTATATTCCGTTTGCGCTAATTAAGTTTGTAGACGAGGGCTATTCACCCCCCTCTAGCCGACCAACATCGTTCCTACACTACCGACGCTTAAAGAGTTGAAACTTGGTGCGGCGTCAGCGTTACGACGTTGTAGTGTTGATGCAGAACCTTGTCATTGTGGGAGCACTTAGGAGCAAATTGATGATCTTTGGGTTCGAGTCCTCCCCTCATTTTATAGACTCGTGCCTTGGAATTAGTCTGGTTCCAGATCCTCAATTTATGGAACTTATCACGAGGAGGCACCTTATCTTATCACGAAGTGGTGGTGTCAAATGTTATCCTTTTTGACCTAGCGTACAAGGTTGATTCGTCGCCATCAGTCGACTGATGTGCAATAGTCGACTGTAAATAGCTAGCAGTTGATTGTCAGCCTAGTCATTTCTTTGCAGCAAAGAGTTAGCACAGAAAATGGTAAATGTGACGGTTTCTTACCGTCCGATCTCGACCTAGACCTTCCACTGGAAGTCTTAGTCGGATGGCCACTTAGGGTCGTCCCCATACAAATGTTGGGATGTATACTGAAAAGTCTATCTTTTGTATGAACATCTTTATTTTTGAAATAAGAATCACATTATCATTGTTTGCATATTTATGGTTATGCATATTGTCTGATACATTACACTGTAGATAACATGGTGTGTAGTGTCACACAGGAGATCATGTTATCGGTTCATTGTAAAGTATAAGTAAAGGCTCACAACCGAGATGGTTATGGACAAACCATTGGAATGGTTGTAGTGTGATTTGGTATTGGTTTGTCTTGACCATAGAATCACACTAGTACACTTTGTGTGTATTGAGCAGGACTGACTTAGAGGTGATTCAATTTATTGCTGACTACATAATCGAATCGGACCTCAGATATTATATTGTACATGCTCTTAATCCCTATATAATAACGGTCACATATACTTAGTATTCATTTCTTGATTTACCAATGGACGAGATTTATAGAGTAAATCGATAGGCTCGGTAAGTTGAGAAATGGTATTATTTATATGGTGTGCTGTTGATTATAGGAGGAAACTGTGTCCTTTATATTAGGATGATGATGTCCTCTTGAGGAGCTCATAAGGTTCATAATGTAAACCCTGCAAGTGGACTTGGTCCGGCATGATGATAAGGTTGAGTGGTACTACTCATGGAGTTAGATGTTGATTAATTAATTGTCAGTAAATTAATTAATCGATGGACATTCGAGATCTTAAACACGAAGAGAAAAATTTACAAATAATATATGGAGCCCATATTAACTTATGGGGGTTGATGAGGTAGATCAATGATAATCCTCTAGTGGATTGGATTATCATTAATGGATCGGACTTTATGTGGGCTTGATCCATTGGGTGGCCAAGATCCAACTCCTCCTCATGGTCCCTATTGTAGCCTATTAAAACCTCATGAAGCCTAGATCCAATGATGGAAAACAAAACTCTAGATCCGATGGTAGAGATTAAATCTCTAGATTTGACGGTTGAGATTAAATCTCTAGATCCGACGGTTGAGATTAAATCCCTAGAACTGACGGTGGAGATTAAAACAAGGCTTAAGCCTAACTCTATAAAAGAAGGGATTAGGGTGGGCGGCAAGGAGAATTAGAAGCAAGATAGGATTTTGGTTTGGGCGGCTAGGGCTTGGAGGCTTGGGCAGCCACAATTAAGGAAAGGTTTACTTTTTTTCTTCTTCTTCTTGGCTGACGCCCAACTAGCCTCTCCTCTTCCTTGGCCGGCGTCCAACCCCTTCATCCTCTTGTCCTTGGCCAGTGGAAACAAAGCCTAGGGTCTCTTCCCTTGGAGTTTTGGCCGACGTCCACCATCCTTCTTCTCCTCTTGGCCGGCGGCAAGCATCAAGGTTGGTGCTTGGTGGTTGGTTAAAGGAAGGAGAAGAGTTTTGTTTCTATACTTCCTCTTGTTCGGAGTGAGCAAGGAAGGAAGGTTGGTGATCTAGGAGGCTTCGACTTTTGGAAGATTGTCGCCCACACGACGTCCAAAAGGAGGAAGGACATACAATAGAAGATCGAGAGGTATAACACTTGTTTATTTTCTTTTGTAACATGTCTACAATTGTTTTTCAATCATATACATGTTGTATATTCTGTTTTGTGGTTAAATTAACTTGGACCCCGAATACAAACACAAAATCCGGCGATCCGTACATCGTCTATTCCGCGGCTATTCGTAGAATAGAGGTTGGTGGCTTGAACAACAAGTTTGTTCAAGTGACTACTCTAATCGAATAGCACGATGATGAAATGGTAGCTTGGGTAATCCCTCTTGTCAAGGATAAATTTTTTTTATCTGGGGACGTAGAAGGGATCGCCATGAACAAGCGACCAAGTTGAAGTGGGAAGCAAAGTTTCCTACCTTCAACAAAGGACACGACCTTACCATATCTCTTCGCACTCGTGCTTACCTCTTGTCCTTTATGACCTATCACTTCGCTTCCGGTCTTCACCTGGGTTCTTCGACTCCCATGAAGTTCTCCCTGTGTCACCCGACCACCACGGTTTCCCGACTCAGGATTCTCCGGGTGTTGCTGACCTTTGACTTAGCTTAACCATTTTCTACATACTTAATTTAGCTCATGAGATAACAATATGACCTTAACTTTGAATCTTTGCCATAATCAAAACCAAGGTTCGATTATCTGGTTCCCTTGCACCAATAATCTCCCTCTTTTTGATCTATGACAAACCGACACAAAGTTAAGGGAAATTTAAAGCATAAAACTAGTATAGTAAATGATAAATGCTATTTAAAAAACTCCCCCTTAACCCTAGGTATGTTTTGAAAGAGATACTTTAATTTTTAAAATAAATTTTATGTTACACCCCCTTAACTTTTGCTCTTCTCCCTCTTTTGCCATAAATAAAAAAAAAAAAATTGGGGGTGTTTATATAAAATAGATGTTTAAAAACAACATGCATTTAAAATTATTAAGGATAAATCAACTATGAGTCCAAGCATGCGTCTAGCATTAGTTAGATCGAATGATTCGAGGTGTGTCCCTCTGCACCAACAAATTAATAAGTTTTTGAAACATACTTTTCAAAATACTTATAAGTTTATTTTCAAAAATAACTTCAAAGGTTTGTAATATAACCCTTAGGGTTAGTTTGCTCTCCCCCTTAGTCAAATATATGAAGTATATGAGATTTAGGGGGCGCTAAACTTTGCCCTAGAGAGTTGTATACTTAGTATTTGGCCAATCAAAGTTATGATTATTCGTTAAGTGCAAGAAAATAAGTAGCATTTTGAAAAAGTTAAGTGTATTTCAATTATCCTTAACATCTCACCCATTCTATGTCTCAAAAATGCGTTTGCCTTATATGTTTTGTGAGATGATTTTAACTTGATTAAAGTTAATCAACCTTGGGTTAGATTCAGATTTAACCCTTAGTTCGTCAAGTAAATGTTTCAAGAAATTGTCTTCCAGGTTGTGGCGAGGCATAGGGGCCTTCTTTGATCGGAACAATGACCACTTCCTTAGACAAAGCCAAATTCAAGAAATTGATTACTTGAGTCACTTAAGATTACTTTCTGGTCTAACTAGTTTAGGATACGGCGAGGTAGCTTCAGCTAGTTCAACTCAACCAAGTGCACCAAGCTAGATATACCTTATCTAGCTCGAATACACGAGATATTGTTTCCCTAACGTACTATCATCTCGCCGCGTCCTAATACTATGTTGACAAAATTGACTAACTATTTTCCTATCTAGCCATTCTAAAAAGTAAAATAAAATAACTAATCATGCAATAATTTTTCTAAGGAAGCGGGTATACTCTTTTAGTGTTAGCTCCCCCTAGACCATTGAACAAATATGGTCTATCCACAAAGTGGACTTGATCCTGGGGAATCCAATACTTATTGGTCTTAATATGTGAGTTCAATAAAACTTTTGGGACCCATGATTGGACTCTTTGATGACTACGATTCATGATAGACATGTACAAATTGTTTGTAGTCATTGACCTAAAACTGAGTCTGGCTTTGTTGTACACGACACTTTGAGTTCTAAGTAGTCGGTTAAGATTCTTGGATCCCAACGTGAACTTTTCCAACCTAGCCTCAGCCTCTTAAACTTGTCCTTTCAAAAGAGAATTCTCCTCCTCAAGTTTTTCAATTTGAGTTGAGTTTCTCTCTTGAACTTGACTAGTTGAGGAGGTTAGAATAGCCTCTTTCTTGAGGGTTTCAACCTCCTCAGGTAACGACTCAACTCTAGACTCAGACTTAGTCAATTTCCTATTTAGCAACTTAATTGCATGATATAAGTTTGCAATTAATGAACGACTTACCTTAATCTTTTCTTTTGATCCGACTTTGAGTCTTGACTCGAATTCATCCTCAGAGTTGGAGTTGGAGTTGGAGTTGGATCTGTAGTCGGCTTCAGACTCAGACTCGGACTCTACCGATTTCACCATGAATGCCAAGTCATCATCTTGATCTTTTTGTTCCTCCCACATCGCTTGAACTGCTTGCTTTGGTTGCTTGTGTTTTGGCTTCATTTTTGGGCAATCTGACTTGTAATGCCCCTTCTTGTTGCACCCATAGCATGTGTATGTTTGTGGGAGTTTCTTGCTCTTAAATTGCTCCCTTTTCTTTTTGATGATTCTCCGAACTAAATTGACTAGTTCGGCCTCCATCTCCTCTTCAGATTCTGATTCGGATTCACCTTCTGATTCAGATTCTTCTTCTTCGAAAGGTATCTTGCTCTTTACTTTTCATCTTCATCCTGCAAACAACACTACACCTTTCTCGACCGAGACTGCATTAGTTTGTTCATGTAACTCAAATTACGAAAAGAATTCGTCTAACCTAATCTTAGATAAATCTTTAGATACCTTGTAGGCATCAACCATGGATGCCCAGAAGGTGGTCCTAGGAAATGCATTGAGTGCGTACCTTATTATGTCTTGATTGTCTACCTTTTGTCTAATGGCATGTAGATCGTTCAAGATGTCTTGGATCTGTGCATGGAGTTGTGAAGCGGTCTCTGAAGGGAGGTTTTTCTCGCTTCACTTCGGTCACTTGTGCATGGCGATCCTATCTCATGTCCCTGGATTAAAACTTTATTAATTAAAACTAATCCGGACAGAGATGGATTACCCAAGCAACCGATTCATCATCGTGCTATTCGATTTGAGCGGTCGCTTGAACAAACTTGTTGTTCAAGCAACCTAACCCTTTTCCTCGATTAGCCACGGAATAGATGATGTACGGATCACCGATTTTTAAATTTATAATCGGGGTTCATGTCAATCAACAACATACAAAATACAAAAGAACAAGAATCAAAATTAAACAAGATTATACCTCTTGTTTTACCTCTTGAGCTTCTATTGTATTCCTATCCTCTTCTTGGACGTCATGTGGGAGATGATCTTCCAAGAATTGAAGCCTCCTAGACCACGTATCTTCCTTTCCTTGCTCGCTCCGAACAAGGGAAGAAAACCCTCCCTTCTTCTCCTTGCTTGTATCGACCACCAAACTCCAAGTGTGGTGTCCGTCGGCCCTAAGGAAAGGAGAGGAGGCGCCGATCAAAGAAAGGAAGAAAGGGCAAAATCCTAACTCCTCATGCCGCCGGCCCTAGGACAAGGAGAGGAAGGCGCCGGCCAAAGAAAAGAAGAATGGGCTAAACCCTAACTCCTCTTGCCGCCGACCCTAAGGAAAGGGAGAAGAGGCACCGACCAAAGGGAAGAATAGGAATCAAAACCTTAACTCCTTATTGCCACCGACCATAGAAGCAAAACTTTAATCCTTGCTGCCCAAGCCTCTCCACGTCCAACACACACATCCTCCTAGCTCAAGGCTTCATGAGGTATTTATAATAGGCTACAATAGGGACCATGAGGAGGAGTTGCATCTTGGCCACCCAATGGATCCGAACCACATATAACTTGATCCATTAATGATGATCCATTTCACTAGAGGATCATCATTGATATACCTCACCAACTCCCATAATTAAATATGGGCTCCACATATAATTTGTACAAAATATCTTTCCGTGTTTAAGATATCGAATGTCCATTAATTAATTAAATTATTGATAATTTAATTAATCAATATCTAACTCCATGAGTAGTACCACTCATCCTTATCATCATATTGGATTAAGTCCACCTACAAAATTTACATGTTGAACTTTATGAGCTCCTCAAGGGGATATCATCATCCTAGTGTATAGGACACGGTTTCCTCCTATAATCAATGACACACCATGTAAATAATATTATTTCCCAACTTACCGGGCCTATCAATTTAACACATAAATCTCACACATTGGTAAATCAAAGAAATAAATACTAAGTACATGTGCCCGTTATTATATCGGGATTAAGAGCATGTACACCATAATATCTGAGGTCTGATTCAATTATATAGTCAATATAAATTGAATCACAGCTAAATCGATCCTGCTCAATACACACAAAGTGTACTAGTGTAATTCTATAGTCAAGATAAACCAATACCAAATTACACTGCAACCATGCCAATGGTTTGTCCAAAACCATCTTGGTTGTGAGCCTCTACTCATACTCTACAAGGAACTGATAACATGATATTCTGTGCGACACCACACACCATGTTATCTACAATGTAAAGTATCAGACAATATGCATAAATATAAAATGCAAACAATGAACATGTGATTCTTATTTCAAAATGAAGATGTTCATACAAAAGCTAGGCTTTTAGGATGCATTCTAACAATCTCCCACTTATACTAAAAGACTATGTTGCCATCAAACTGCCATACATCGGATTCCAATTCCCTCCACATGCCTATCAAAAGCTCTCGTTGGAAGGGCCTTAGTTAAAGGATCTGTCAGGTTATCCTCTGATGCAATCTTGGCGACAACAACTTCTCCTCACTTTACAATCTCTCGTATCAGGTGGTACTTGCGCTCTATGTGTTTACTTGCCTTATGGTTTCATGGTTCTTTTGAGTTTGCAACTGCACCACTGTTATCACAATAAATTGTTATAGTTCTGGGATAACTAGGAATCACATCCAAGTCCATCAAGAAGTTCCTGAGCCATACAACTTCTTTGGCTGCCTCAAAGGCTGCCACATGCACAACTTCCATGGTGGAGTCCGCCACGCATTTATGCTTGACACTCCTCCATACAATGGCTCCACCTTTCAAAGTAAATACATAACCCGAGGTAGACTTACTGTTATGCCTATCTGATTAGAAGTCAGAATCTATGTAACCCACAGGGAGTAATTGATCTGTTTGGTATACCAACATATAATCCCTAGTCTTTCTCAGGTACTTCAATATATGTTTTATCGCAGTCTAATGTCCCTGTCCTGGATTACTCTGATATCTGCTAACCATGCCCATGGTAAAGGAGATATCCGACCTCGTACACAACATAACATACATGAGGCTTCCTCCCACCGAAGCATAAGAAACTGCCTTCATCTCCTCTATCTCCTTTGATGTTCTAGGACACATCTCTTTAGATAAAGGTCTCCATGCCAAAAAGATAGAAAACCTTTCTTGAAGTTCTGCATGCCAAAACGAGCTAAAATAGTGTATATGTATGAAGCTTGAGATAAGCACAACATCCTTTTCTTGCGATCCCTTATAACCTTGATCCCAAGGATGTGTCCCACTTCTCCCAAGTCCTTCATGTCAAATTGTTTGGACAACAATACCCTTACGTCTGATAACACTTTGACATTGTTTCCAATGAGCAAAATGTCATCTACATATAGTACAAGAAATACCACTATATTTCCGTCATATTTCTTGTATACACAAGACTCATTCGGACTTTGAATAAATCCATATGACTGGATTACCTCATCAAAATGGATGTTCCAAGATCTCGAAGCTATTTTTAATCCATAAATGGACCGATTAAGCTTGCACACAAGATGCTCTTTGCCCTTTGCAATGAATTCCTCTTGTTGCTCCATATAGATGTTTTCTTCAAGACTTCCATTAAGGAAATATTTCTTGACATCCATCTGCTATACCTCATAATCCATATTAGCATCAATAGACAAGAGAATCCAGAGAGACTTGAGCATGGCTACCGGCGAAAAAGTCTCCTCATAATCGATACCCTCTTTCTGAGTATACCCTTTCGCAACAAGCCTTGCTTTGAAGGTCTCTACCTTCCCATCTAATCCTCTCTTTATTTTATAGATCCACTTGCATCCAATGGCTTTTACACCATTGGGTGGTTCTACTAGCTCCCAGACCTGATTTGAATCCATAGATTCTATCTCAGAATTCATCGTCCTTTGCTAAGATACCGCATCTTTATCTTGGAGTGCCTCGTCATATATCTAGGGATCAGATTCATGTTTGCTAGGGACCAAATCAGAAGATTCTCCCAAGAATATAAATCTATCAGGTTGTCTAACAACCCTCCCACTATGATGAGATATCAACTGTGTATCTTCTGTGACACGCGGTACAGTCACTTATGTTATGTCCTCTTGTACCGTTGGTATTGAAGTAGGGACTTCCCCTCTTAATTCCTCTAGAACAATCTTGCTCATGGGCTTGTGGTTCATCACATAGTCTTCCTCTAAAAATTGGGCATTTGTGCTAACGATCACCCTCTGATCTCTATGACTATAGAACAAACCATCTTTCGTTCCTCTAGGATAGCCTACGAACATGCACACTTCTATACGAGATTCCAACTTACCAGCATCTCCCTTCAGCACATGTGCTGGACTATCCCAAAATCCGAATATGTCTTTGTAGGGAAATCTCGTATGCCAAATGGCATATGCGCAACGGAAAATAGGATCCCTTCCAAGTGATCCATGCGAAAGCAAACTCGTATAAAATAAATTTCTCTAAACCAAGCCTATCTTATAGGAGAGTTCTACCTTTGTTGCGTGCCCTTTGCAATCCCGCTTTTCCTTTCGGTTTGTTGGATCTTTAGCACGTTCAAGTGTCCGTGCCTCTATACGTATCCACACGAGCACGCTCTTGTCTCACAAAAGGAAAACTAGAAGAGCTCTCCTTTACTTCTTGCTAGAGAAGTCCCTAAAGGAGAGGAAGAGAGGGAAAAGGAGAAAGGAAGAAGAAGACTCCTCTTCTTTCTAGCCTACACTCACAAACCCACACAACTAAAGCTTCCACCAAGCTCTATCACAACCACAACACCCAAAAACTCCCTATGGCCGGCCACTCCATGGAGCCTTTTATAGGGTTGGAAAAACCCTTCCACCTCCTTCACATTCAATGCAATCCATTGCATTGAGACACACTCAAAAAGGATTTGGCTTCCTTGTTTGGCCGGCCACTTAAGGAGACAAAACCATTTTGTTTCCTTCCACCTTAACTAGCTTAGGTGGATGCTTAGGTGGCATGCTTATGTGGCATTCTTATGTGGCATTCTTGTGTGGCATTCATGCATGTTGAATTAATCTTTATTAATTCAATTAAGCTTATGTTATCATATTGAATTAATCTTATTAATTCAATTAAGCTTATGTTATCATATTGAATTAATCTTATTAAATCAATAAGGTAACATATTGAATTAATCTCATTAAATCAATTAGCTAAAATTCTCATTAAGCTTAAAGTCCAAAAACCATTTTGTACTTAAGCTTATTCCCAATTTATTCTAGTCAAACTAGAATACTCTAATTCTTCTAATTATCATGCTCTTTGTGTGTGACCCTATAGGCTCTCATAACGTTGGCAGTGGACCTAAACTCTTTTAGATACACAAGCAATGAGCGGCATCTAGCAATACATCATTGCTACCCAAGTTACGAGATAAGTCAAGATCCGACTAACCTTTCCGTGACTACTATAATATATGACCGTGTCCTTCTATCCTTGATATCAGATTGATCAATGAGGCATAGACCGTGTCATCCTCGATCAATCTATGTGTTTCTTGATCCCTGAGTAAACTAACTCAAACAAATGAGCTCAATATCTCATATTGACTCATTCGAGCATGGCCATGCGTTTTAGTAGTTCTACTCAATCAAGGGGCCCACCGATATCACTCCCGTCATATGGAAGGGATAGATCCCATCTACATCACTCACATCCCTCCGCATAATTTGTTACATACCCAGTAATCGCCTTTATGGTCCACCCTGTTACGGGTGACGTTTGACGATACCAAAGTACATAACTCCTTATGTAGGGAACCGTAGTGACTTCAGGTCTAAGGACTATTCATACCAATAGTCACATGAGAAAGTTTATGACACTCATATAATGATCCATGAAACTTTCTCATGGCGGGTCAGTTCAGTATATATTCTCCAATATATACCCATGTGTCAACTTGATATCATATATCCATGACTTGTGAGATCAAGTCATCAATTGACCTACATGCTAGTCTTTATGTATTAATATTGCCCTTGTATATTAATACTCGACTAGGAACATTTAGGAAAGTGTTCTCTACAGCCTCTCATAATCAATTCTGCCAATTGATGTGCTGTAGATAAGAACCTACTTTTCTAGGGCATTATTATATTTAAATTAGCTGGCACAAGCAAGATGTAAATATAATAACCAATCCTTTGCCTTTATAGAATATGATACAAAAATGTTCCCTATTCAACCATCACATGATTGGTTCTAGGGCTTTAACTAACAATCTCCCACTAGCACTAGTACCAATCACTATGATATCTAATACCTAGTGACCTAGTGTGACCATCATGCTTCCACTGTGCCAAAGCCTTGGTCAATGGATCTGCGATGTTAGCTTCTGTCGGTACTCTGCATATCCTCACATCTCCTCTATCGATGATCTCTCGAATGAGATGGAAGCGCCGCAGTATGTGTTTGGTCCGATGTGATCGAGGTTCCTTAGCACTGTCAATAGCCCCATTGTTGTCACAATAGAGGTCTATTGGATCTGCAATGCTAGGAACTACCTAAGTTCAGCGATGAACTTGCGGAGCCAAAGCGACCTCCTTTGCGCATCGGATCTTGCAATATACTCGGCCATTGTAGAATCGGCAATTGTGTCTGCTTGAACTCTTCCGACTCACGGCTCCACCATTCAGCAAAACACGTACCCGATTGCGATCTATAGTCATCCTTGTCATTTGGAAGCTTGCATCATCGTAACCCTTCTGATTAGCTCCTCATTGCCTCGAATATCGGAAATATTCTTTCGTTCTTCGTAAGTACTTAAGAATATTTTTGCTATCCGATGACTTTCACGGATCATTGAGTATCTACTCGTCATACTCAAAGCATACGAGATGTCAGGACGAGTACAAAGCATGGCGTACATGATAGACCCTATAGCAGATGCATAAGGGATCTTATCCATGCGATCTCTCTCCTCCTTAGAAGAGGGACATTGAGTCTTCGAAAGACTCACACCATGTGATAAAGCGAAACCCTTTCTTAGAATTTTGCATAGCAAAATGATCTAGCACTTTATCAATGTACTCGACTTAGGCCAAGTAATCTTCTAGATCTATCTCTATAGATCTTGATGCCTAGAATATAGGCAGCTTCACCTAAGTCCTTCATCGAGAAACAATTCCCTAACCATATCTTCACAGACTGGAGTGAGGGAATATCATTTCCGATGAGAAGTATGTCATCTACATACAAGACAAGAAATACAACTGTGCTCCCACTATTTCTCTTGTAGACACAAGGCTCATCTTCATTCTTGATGAAACCAAACTCTTTGATTGCATCATCGAATCGAAGATTCCAGCTTCGAGAGGCGTGCTTTAGTCCATAAATGGACCTTTGCAGTTTGCATACCTTTCCAGGATGCTTTGGATCTTCAAAACCCTCAGGTTGTGTCATGTACACATCCTCAAGTAGCTTTCCATTCAGAAAAGCGGTTTTGACATCCATCTGCCAGATCTCATAATCATGGTAGGCTGCAATAGCAAGTATGATCCGAATGGATTTAAGCATCGCAACTGGTGAAAAGGTTTCTTCATAGTCAATACCATGAATTTGTTTGAATCCTTTAGCCACCAATCTACCTTTATAGGTATGCTTATTACCATCCATGTCAGTCTTTACTTTAAAGACCCACTTACACCCAATGGGTTTTACCCCTTCAGGTGGATCAACCAAAGTCCATACTTGGTTAGTGTACATGGATTCCATTTCGGATCTCATGGCCTCTAGCCATTTCTCGGAATCTGGGCTCATCATAGCTTCTTGATAGGATGTAGGCTCGTCAAGATCGACAAGCAATACCTCACCGTTGTCAGTCAAGAGAAAAGAATATCTCTCGGGTTGACGACGGATCCTATTAGATCTACGAAGAGGTTGGTCTACTTGAACAGGTGTTTGTTCCACAACTCTTTGGGCAACAATTTCCTCATCCACAACACTTTGTGGTTCCTGTTCATTTTCCATCGAAGCCTTAGTGTTATCATCATCTTGAATTTCTTCAAGATGAATTTTACTCCCACTAGTATTTCTAGAAATAAATTCTCTTTCTAGAAAGACAGCATTTCTGGCAACAAACACCTTGCCAAGTGTGGGATTGTAAAGTAATATCCCTTAGTTTCCTTGGGATATCCTACAAAATAACACTTATCCGATTTGGGTCCTAGTTTATCCGAGACTTGGCGTCTAACGTAAGCTTCACAACCCCAAATCTTTATAAAGACATTTTGGGACTCTTCCCGTCCATATCGTATATGGTGTCTTTTCTACGGCTTTTGATGGAACGCGATTAAGTGTGAAAGCGGCTGTCTCTAGAGCTAAACCCCAAAAGGAAGTAGGTAGATCAGTCTGGCTCATCATTGATCGTACCATATCTAATAGAGTACGATTTCTCCTCTCAGATACACCATTCCATTGTGGTGTTCCAGGGGGAGTGAGTTGGGATATTATCCCACACTCAGCCAGGTGATCACGAAACTCTTGACTAAGGTATTCACCACCTCGATCTGATCGAAGTAGCTTAATACGCTTACCAAGTTGGTTTTGTACTTCATTCTTGAATTCTTTGAACTTTTCAAAGGATTCTGACTTATGTCTCATCAAATATAAGTAGCCAAATCTACTCATATCATCAGTGAAAGTAATAAAGTACTTATAGCCTCCTGCCCGACATTGAAAGGGCCACATACATCAGTATGTATGAGTCCTAACAAATCCGTCGCTCTCTCGCCATGTCCACTAAATGGAGTTTTAGTCATCTTTCCTAAAAGACAAGACTCGCATACCTCATATGATTCAAAATCAAATGAGTCCAATAATCCATCTTTATGGAGTTGGGATATGCATTTTTCATTTATGTGACCTAGCGGCGATGCAGAAGATATGCAGTTCAAATCATTCGATTTGAACCGTTTAATATTACGTTATAAATTGGGTTATCTAAATCTAGAACATAGAGACCATTCATAAGTGGTGCATTACAATAGAACATTTCATTTAAATAAATGGAACAACATTTGTCCTTTATTATAAAAGAAAAGTTTTTCTTGTCTAAACAAGATACAGAAATTATGTTCTTTGTTAATGCGAGTACATAGAAGCACTCCTCTAGTTCTAAGATAAGCCCAGTGGGCAAAGACAAAGAATATGTTCCTACAAACTGACAACTTTTGCGCCATTGCCTACTCGTAGGTCCACTTGCCCTTTGCCATTATTCTACTATTTCTCGATCCACGCACATTAGTACAAATGTGAGATGCACATCCGTATCTAATACCCATGTAGAAGAAATAGATAGATTAACTTCTATAACGTGTATACGAGGCGAAGTCCCACTTCTCTTGTTCTTTACTTCCTCAAGGTAGACTTTGCGGTTCCGCTTCCGATTGTCGATCTCACCGCAATGGAAGCGCCCCTTCCTTAGGTACTTTACCTTTACCCTTTGAAGTGGATGAATTGGCCTTGCCTTTGGCTTAGGTCTTACCCTTGCCTTTGCGCTTACCTTTGTCCTTCTTGACCATTAGTACATTACTAACTTTCTTCTTGAGATTTGGTTGTGATTCTTAACATCTTTGAGAATCTCGAGCAAAGGTTTATCAATTTCATTCATGTTATAATTCATGACGAATTGATTGTATGCTTCCTAAACGATTGCGAGGATAACATCGATTGCCAATTCTTGGCTCGATGGAAAACCTAGTCTTTCAAGGTTCTCAACGTACAATCATTTTGAGTCGTGAGTTCCTACAGTGTTCCTTCTTGCATCTTGCATGCAAAAGAGCCTTAGACACTTCAAAACGCCGTGCCTAGCTTGTCCTTGATATAGTTGTTTCAAATGCTCAACCATATCATAGGCATCCATGTTCTCATGTTGCTTCAAGCTCGAGTTCATGGTGGCAAGCATAAGGCATGACACATCTAATCGTCATCTTGATGCTTCTTATAAGCATCCTTTTAGCAGTGGCCGTAGGGGCGGGTATTTCAGGGGTAGCCTGCTCTAGGACATATAGTTTGCGTTCTTGCTTGAGGATAATCCTCAAGTTCCTATACCAGTCAAGAAAGTTTGCTCCATTGAGCTTGTCCTTCTCAAGGACAGATCGCAAGTTGAGGGGGTGTGTCGTGTTAGATGACATGGTGATCTACAACATTAAAATGCAAAGTTAAGTATCATACCTAAATCATTTAATTAGACCTTTAATTAAATGAGGCTCCCACTAAATTCTCATAGCTACTATTTAGCTATAAATTTATATGGGATAAAGATCCACATCATAATTCGTCTTGAGTTAGCTTTGGCTAATCGCCCAAGACGTAGTATAATTAGGTAGGCAATCTTTTGCCAATTACATCTGATGTAACTCTTTAATAGCTTTGGTTAAGTTTTAGATTAGTTTAGTGTTTATTCCTAAACCCGACTTCGGTGTGGCGAGGCACGAGGGCCTTCTTGGATATCAGCAACGACCACTTCTAAGACAAAGGCGATGTTAAATCACACAAAACTAATGTTAACACTTATGTTCAAAGCTAATATATGCCTCTACTTTCTTAACCAATTAAGAAAACACTTAATTAAGTCTTAACCAAGGCGATAGCGGGACATCACGATTGTCCACTCGCACCCCTCCAAGATAAAATGCATTGCTTTGCTTTGGCAAACCCAATAACAAATGATCGAGGAAGTAGTGAGTACCAACTTTGGTAGGCATATCGTTTAGACTTATTAAGAAATAAACATGTATCATATACATATTAGCATACATCACATATAAGCTAAACTAATCATGCATCACATACAAGCTAAACTAACATGCATCACATACATATTAAACTAACGTGTCATGGTTATGGCCCTTATTCTACAATCTTCTCAAGCCAATGAAAAGATTGATTGGTCAACCTAGGGATAGCATCTTCTCCTAAGTGCTTCCTTTTGGTTGTCTTGTGTGTTGACTTCCTCCTTGTAACCTCATCTTCCAATGGACCCTCCATCCTTGTTTTGTACATTACAAAAGGAGAAATACTCGAGTTACATTCGAGTCTAAAACTAATTTTACAACAAGAATATTAGGAGAAAGGCACGACACGCAGGCCGTATTAAGAATTACAACACACAATCACAAACTTTTTGGGACTAGGCCATAACCATGCACCATGTCATTTTAACTTTTAAAAAACATTGGATATTTTATTATGTTTGAAAATTTGCTAATCCAATTATCAACTCATAATAAAATTTATCCTACTTCTATATCACATATAAAATAGAGAAAACCTATTTTTATACGATCTTTCGCAAGTGGCTCTGATACCACTGTTGGGATCTCTTGTATGCCAAATGACATATGCGCAACGGAAAAATTAGGATCCCTTCCTAGTGATCCTTGCGAAAGAAAACTCGTACAAAATAAATTTCTCTAAACCAAGCCTATCTTATAGGAGAGTTCTACCTTTGTTGCGTGCCCTTTGCAATCCCGCTTTTCCTTTCGGTTTGTTGGATCTTTAGCACGTTCAAGTGTCCGTGCCTCTATACGTATCCACACGAGCACGCTCTTGTCTCACAAAAGGAAAACTAGAAGAGCTCTCCTTTACTTCTTGCTAGAGAAGTCCCTAAAGGAGAGGAAGAGAGGGAAAAGGAGAAAGGAAGAAGAAGACTCCTCTTCTTGCTAGCCTACACTCACAAACCCACACAACTAAAGCTTCCACCAAGCTCTATCACAACCACAACACCCAAAAACTCCCTATGGCCGGCCACTCCATGGAGCCTTTTATAGGGTTGGAAAAACCCTTCCACCTCCTTCACATTCAATGCAATCCATTGCATTGAGACACACTCAAAAAGGATTTGGCTTCCTTGTTTGGCCGGCCACTTAAGGAGACAAAACCATTTTGTTTCCTTCCACCTTAACTAGCTTAGGTGGATGCTTAGGTGGCATGCTTATGTGGCATTCTTATGTGGCGTTCTTGTGTGGCATTCATGCATGTTGAATTAATCTTTATTAATTCAATTAAGCTTATGTTATCATATTGAATTAATCTTATTAATTCAATTAAGCTTATGTTATCATATTGAATTAATCTTATTAAATCAATAAGGTAACATATTGAATTAATCTCATTAAATCAATTAGCTAAAATTCTCATTAAGCTTAAAGTCCAAAAACCATTTTGTACTTAAGCTTATTCCCAATTTATTCTAGTCAAACTAGAATACTCTAATTCCTCTAATTATCATGCTCTTTGTGTGTGACCCTATAGGCTCTCATAACGTTGGCAGTGGACCTAAACTCTTTTAGATACACAAGCAATGCATCTAGCAATACATCATTGCTACCCAAGTTCTGAGATAAGTCAAGATCCGACTAACCTTTCGTGACTACTATAATATATGACCGTGTCCTTCTATCCTTGATATCAGTTGATCAATGAGGCATAGACCGTGTCATCCTCGATCAATCTATGTGTTTCTTGATCCTAGTAAACTAACTCAAACAAATGAGCTCAATATCTCATATTGACTCATTCGAGCATGGCCATGCGTTTTAGTAGTTCTACTCAATCAAGGGGCCCACCGATATCACTCCGTCATATGGAAGGGATAGATCCCATCTACATCACTCACATCCCTCCGCGCATAATTTGTTACATACCCAAGAATCGCCTTTATGGTCCACCACATTACGGGTGGCGTTTGTGATACCAAAGTACATAACTCCTTATGTAGGGAACCGTAGTGACTTGAGGTCTAAGGACTATTCATACCAATAGTCACATGAGAAAGTTTATGACACTCATATAACGATCCATGAAACTTTCTCATGGCGGGTCAGTTCAGTATATATTCTCCAATATATACCCATGTGTCAACTTGATATCATATATCCATGACTTGTGAGATCAAGTCATCAATTGACCTACATGCTAGTCTTTATGTATTAATATTGCCCTTGCATATTAATACTCGACTAGGAACATTTAGGAAAGTGTTCTCTACAGCCTCTCATAATCAATTCTGCCAATTGATGTGCTGTAGATAAGAACCTACTTTTCTAGGGCATTATTATATTTAAATTAGCTGGCACAAGCAAGATGTAAATATAATAACCAATCCTTTGCCTTTATAGAATATGATACAAAAATGTTCCCTATTCAACCATCACATGATTGGTTCTAGGGCTTTAACTAACAGTCTTAGACTAGGATTTCTCCCAATCCACAATTTTGTGGGAGTAGAAGGTACTGATTTAAATGGTACCAAGTTCAGAATATACACTACCATTTTCAGATCATACTTCCAGAATGAATCTGGTAACTTAGAATAACTCATCATCGATTTAACCATCTCCATAAGAGTCCTATTCCTTCACTCTGTCATACCATTCTACTGGGGTGTACCAAGAGCAGACAGTTGGGATTGAATCCTAGACTCTGATAAGTAACTCCTAAACTCTCCCAAGAGGTACTCACCACCACGATCAGAATGTAGTGTCTTGATACTTTTACCTTGATGTTTCTCCATATCAGCCTTGAATTTTTTAAACCTGTCAAAGCAGTCAAACTTGCGGCTCATCAAGTAAATGTATCCATATCTTGAATAATCATCTATGAAAGAGACAAAATATTCAAAACCCCCTTTAGCTTGGATAGACATAGGACCACACAAACCAGAATGAACCAATTCCATCACATCTTTGTCTCTATACCCCTTGGCCTTAAAAGGCCTCTTGGTCATTTTACCTTCCAAGCAAGATTCGCAAGTGATGTGAGCGAAACATATAGGGTTTTAGGAGTAATTTTCGCTCACATCTCATTACATTTTATGTTAGTTTCATGCATATGTTACTTTTATTTTGTACACATTTCCTATTTTCTGGTTCGGAGGTCTGCTCTTTATACTTTTGGGTGCAGGTTAGTATTTCGGGAGAAAAAGATGCACTTTCGGAGCAAAAGATGGACATTTTGCAGCTAGACACAGAGTGGGACACGGCCAGGGCGTGTGGCTACACACGACCGTGTCCAATGGGCGAGATCAGCCAACTTAGGGCCGCACATGGCCTGGCCATGTGGAAACACACGGCCGTGTGGCGGCTCGCCTGATTTGTGCGACTAGGGTTTTTTCGGATTTTGTAGCGGTCCGAGGTGATGTCTATAAAAGGATGGCCTGCCCAAACCCGAGGGGGGAGGCACGACGGCTAGGATGGCACGCTGAAGCCCTAAAAAGCTTCAGGAACTCGCAACGGGGAGGAGGAACGCCGCCGGAGGTCCACGCCTTGCACTTCAATGCCGAAGAGAAGACCACGAAAGCATTGTAATCCTTTGTTCCTACGTTTTATTCATTTTATATTCGAACATAAACATGCTTTGTGATTCTTCCTTCATATACATGGAGTAGTTCTTTCGATTCTAGGATTAGGAAGTAGCTTGTGTGCACATTACAATGTTGGTTCATGTTAAATTCTACCTTTGAGTTTAATTTTGCAATTGGTAGTTGTTTTTACTATATCTATGCGTGTTTGGTTTTCTACCTGCTGTGCTTAGGCGATACGAGTGGTGACAACCCTCGTATCTAAGATTTAGGGGATTTTTATACAAGGAACCTAGGTCTGATCCCCTATAACCATGGGTAGAAGGATGCGATGGAATCGGAAACAGTTCATCATAGGGATAGATTTGGCATCCTTGTACCATCTATCTCATCCTTTAGGCAGAGATAGCTTCCGGTAGATGCGGTGGCTCATCGGGAGAGTGTATGATGTCCCTTCCACAAAACCATAGCTAAATGTTTAGACAACACCAATTGACAATATTATTTTGTGACACACAAGCGAAACCGAAGTCCTAGAATTACCTTTGAAGACCTCGGCATGCTCCCTTCCTCCTCCATGTGACATCGTATAGAGTATAGTCTACCGATAGCCCTCACCAATCGGAACCTCTTAGAGTTACGTCGGAACAATTACAACCACTGAACATATCGATATTCGAATCCCATTCCCTGTGGGATCGATAATCTTTTATTACTTGACGACATCCGTGTTGGTGCAATCGGCCCAGGTCACGATTGACCAGACTCGAGTGATGTTTTGATGTTTGACAAAGATGTTTGACATAGGATTGACATTGATGTTGGACATTGATGTCGGTTAATATGTTGGGGAGATTGTTTATACAATCGACCCAGGTTATAATTGACTTGATGGTTGACCAGGGTTGACCAGGTGATTATGGGAAAGTCAAGCGTAAGCGAAACCTCTATTGATGGTAGTCCAAGTGACACTTGCAAATCTAGCAATACGTAACCGGAACGAAGCATAATGAGAAGTTCAAGCATGGGTCTTGTCAAATGAGAAGTCCAAGCATAGGTCTTGGCAAATGGAAAGTCCAAGCATGGGTCTTGGCATGGAAAGTCCAACATGGGTTGGCAAGGGAAGTCCAAGGGGATTGAAATTGGCGGCGTAAAGTCCAAGCGGAGTCTTGGCGGCGTAAGTCCAATGTGCCTTGGTGGTGTAGACACCGTTAGCATGACATAGCCGATGGAAGCACCGGGAAGCTAGCGCGATGGATGAACAAGTCATGGATGACTTGGAGGGATCCGAGAGGCGTGAGGCTGATGGAGGTGGCTAGAAGGATTAGGTCTAGGCTAAGGGTGGTCTAGCAAGTATGGGGGAACTATACTTGGGTTAAAACCTCATTCTTGAGGTTGGCAGTCGACTGGTATTATGGCCGGTTCGACTGCCAGGAGTCGACTCGAGTTCGACTGCCGTTTGAGAGCTTTTAGGGCTCTGGCGATCATTGCTCATGGAAGCGATCGTGATGTCGTGATAATCGGATCGCGAGATGGATGGCAAATGAGATGTGAAATGAGCAGCACAGGCCGTGGCCGATCGACTACAGCGTTAGCGGATCGCCGATCGCAATGTTGGCCGATCGGTGAGAGTCCCGTTGGAACTTGTCCAACGTGGATTGAGCCGTTGTCTCACATCTGATGTTGGCCGATCGGTGATTTATGGCGATCGCCAAAGCGGAAATCCATCGGACGCGAGATAAAAGGAAGCTGTTCGTGGAGATTGCGGCATCAGTTCTTGGGGAGCTTTCTTGAGGCGATTTGAAGGCGATTTGCAGGTGCATTTCAGGGCCCTTCAACCTCATCCAAGCAACCAACAAGCAAAGCGCTCAAACCCTAGTTTTGTAAAGTGTTCTTTACATTTCCTTTGTATTTTCTTGTATTTCCTTAGATTATTGTTGTAATCTTGTGTACGAGGTTTCTCCGCCTCTGACTTGTTGTCGAGAAGGAGTTTATTGATTAGTGATTGCATTGGCGTCGCTAGAGCTCGTTAGAGCTCGATCCGTGGAGTAGGAACCGTTACGGTTCCGAACCACGTTATATGCTTGTGTTGTGTTTGTGATTGTGATTGTATTTCGTTATTGCTTTTATCATTTCTATTCCGCTGCGCATAACGAGTTTTTGTAGACACAAACGTGATCGATTTCCATCATCGTACAGTATCGAGCTATTCACCCCCCTCTAGCGGGCGTCAAATTCCCAACAAGTGGTATCAGAGCCTGGTGGCTCTTCAACGGATTAACAACCGGGAGCAAGACGCTAGAGGGTAAAAGATGGAAGTCCAAGATAAATTAGGATGGGACATCAACATACCGGTCCCTTATTCACTCTATGGACGAGAAGATTTCAATTCTTGGAAGGCGAGAATTGAAGATTTTTTGATGATGAGAGATCTTGAGGAATGGTCCGCCTTGATGGAAGGATTTGAATATCCTAAGAGACCAAAGGGAGGGTTTCTCAAGAAGAAGAAATGGAGTGAGGAGCAACTCCGGCAATTCGAGAAAAACAAGAAGGTAATCAAATTCATTTTTGATTTAATTCCAAATGAATTCTTGTGTAGCCTAGGTGAATGCATGGATGCTAAGGAGCTATGGAGCGATTTGGCAAAGCTCCATGAAAGCCCATCAATGGTCCAAGAGGAAGAGACCGAAGAGGCTAATGCATCATCCTCACAAGGAAGTGAGGACTTGGAGGTTGAGAGATCATCAACATCCAAAGAGGAAGAGGAAGTAGAATCGGAAGTTGATAGGGAGTCAATTTCCGGGTTGGTGGAGGAAGTGGAAGAAGCATCCACCTCAAGGATTGAGGGGGAGAAGATAACTTTCACACCGGAACATCAAGAAGAAGCTTCGACATCCGGTCAAGATGAAGAAGCCCAAAGTCCAATTCCGGTCTCCATTACCCTAGGTAACTCAAACACTCAAGGTTCAAATAAAATTCATATCATTTGTTTTGAGTGTAGGGAATCCGGACACTACAAGAGTAAGTGTCCAAAAAGGGTCAAGAAGGCTCAACCGGTTCCAAAAGTCAAGGATGCCGGTTCCCCAACACCTAAAGGCAAGGAGCACATCATATGCTTCAAGTGCAATTCGAAGGGGCATTATCGGAGTCAATGCCCTAGGGGGAAGAAGAAGGGGCAAGAGGGAGCATCATATGTAGGGGGAGCCTCCAAGGCAAACCCTAAGGTATATTTCAATAATGCACCTTCTTGATTTAATAGGCCAAAGCATGCTAGAAATAATTTTAATTCTCTTGCAATTTATGAAAAGCATGCTAATAGGAATGAATATTGCTTAGGAGCTAAAAATATTCACTTAGATAATAGGAAGAAATTTGGGACTAATGTCCCTAAAAATAATTCATCTAAGGATAAACCTAGGTCAAATAACACTAGACCAATTTTACCTAGGGAGACCATTAGAAAGGTGCAAGAGCACCTAGGTATTAACCCTAAATGGACTAGGCATATGCCTAAAAAGTCCCATGCCCATGGTCTAAATCAAAATTCTAAAATCGGGCAATTAGAATTAGAGAACCAAGCCTTGAGGTCAAGGCTTGAGAAATTGGAGAAGACCCTTAAAGATATACAAAACCAATTTAAAGGGTCTAATGGTCAAAGTCAAAGGTCTAAAAGTCAAAGTCAACATATAGGACCTAAGAGTCAAAAGTCAACCAAGGGCAAGCAAGGTTTGGGTCACAAACCTAAGCCTAAGGTGGCTTACCATAGTGTTCCATTTGACTATGGAACAAAAATTAGGTCTAGGAAGACCAAGGTCAATAGGGAAGTCATCCCTAGAGTTGACCAAAGGGTGTGCCTAGTGGCTAGGGTTTCTAGGAAACCTAGGGTGGCCACTAAGAAGGTTGCAAGGGGAGTCACCCCTAGAGTCAACCTAGGTAAGACCCAAATGACCAAGGCTAACAAGCCTAGGAGGGTCATTAGGAAGGTATCTAGGGAGGTTATCCCTAAGGAATACCTAATTAACCCTAGGAGCTCAAATCGGTTTTGGGTTCCTAAGAGCGTGATTGATTCACGCTAGATGGGTTAGGGTGTGCCAACCTTAAATGGATGGGTAGTTAACTCAACCATAGCAAAGGTGACACTTTAGGTTATTTTCAAGGTTATGGATACCTTGGAAATAGATTTGATTTTAATCCTAAAAGGATTTTAGGATGTGCCAATATTAATTATGAAGTTTGATAAAATGATCATTTTGGCACAATTTAGGTTTAGAGGTTGGTGTGCCATTTTGGGTTTTGGCACACTAGGGAGATTAGGTTAATATGACAAAATATGTTTAATCCCAACAAATGGCAATTAATACTAAAATTTAGGTGTTATTATACCTATATATTTTATATGCCATGATTTGTTTGCCATATGCCATGACATGACATCATGTTTACTTTTATCATCTAAATGTCATGATCATGCTTAGGATTAAGGTATTAAATGTCATGTGTTTTTAGATTTCATCACATGCCATGACATCATGATCATTGGCCATGATTTATTTTTCTATTATTATGCCATGATCATTTTCATGCATCTAAATTGATTAAAATTGATTTAAGGACTATGGCATGACTTGGAGTCCCATTTATAAGGGAATCAAGTAGAGTTGCCTTAGAAAAATGCATGAAACCCTAGGTTAAGAGAACAAAACCCACATCTCACATCAAATTGACATGTATGTGTATTTATACACCCTAGATACATGTGAGATGCTAGGATATGAGTTGAGTTCAAGGTGCATAGTTTTTGCATCTAGATGAACTAAAACTCATCTAATTTTCCAGTGTGGAACATTGGGAAAGCTTGTGTACAAGTCATGTACATAGAGCCCAAGGAATATGATCCAAAATAAGGTTTTGAAAACATTTTAAAATCATTTTGAAAAACCTTGGTGAAGTCTATCTTTTGATAGCAATCACCATTGATGAAGTTGATACAAAATAGGGCCAAGACATTGAAAATTTCAATGGTTTTGAGTTTTGTATCAAACTCACTATTTTATGGGTAAAATATTTTTCAAACATTTTTCACCTATTGTTTTGGTCATAAGTATTATACGTATCAAATTTCGTGATTTTTCGATGTACGTATAATTATTTATGAATTTTTGAATTTCGTTCTGATAGCTGAAATTGAATTTCGACTACGATCATTGCCACTTGGTGGCGATCATGATAAGTGATCGTGATTCTTGACATCGGAAGTCGACTGCCAGGTCTGATTTCGGGTTAACAAGGTTTGTTTAGCCCGTGTTCAGCTATGGTAAAGGTTCCTAACCACTCCTAACCCTAGGATATGCTTTGGGAAGCATTATGAAGGGTGAAAATCCATTGGATATGGATTAGGAGTTGTGTTAGGTCAAAGTATCAAATTTAGGGTGAGTAAAAGTTCTATGTTGAACTTAGAACCTTAATTTTGATGGTTTAGAGTTCCTATTGGCTTAGGGGCTTTCCAAGGACATTGTTGGTGCAATGGTGACGTGGGAGCAAGCCTTTAGGGGGAGGTATCCATCTTGCGATGATGGATGTTTTTTATGGGGAGAATGTTATCAATTGAAAATTGATGGGTGTTTGATACCCAATTTGGAAATTGGGAGAGTGAGATAGGAGTGCCTCTCTTGAGTGATATGGGACTTATCACTAGGAAGATGGTAGACATCCTAGGTATTTTTGATCAAGGGGGAGATTGTAAGATCTCATTGGGACATGAGACATTGACCTCCTTGGAGAGAAAACCTTTTTGATGTTAGTCAAAAAGGGGGAGAATGTTTGGGGGAGAACATTTGATTTACATTTTCACTTAAATGTTTGGGGGAGAACATTTGGTGAGTGTTTACCAATTTGGGATAATTGGTAAGGGATTTGAGTTAGTGTTCTAACTCATGGTTTTATTTGGTTTTTGTCAAACATCAAAAAGGGGGAGATTGTTGGTGCAATCGGCCCAGGTCACGATTGACCAGACTCGAGTTTGACTCGAGTGATGTTTTGATGTTTGACAAAGATGTTTGACAAGTATGTTTGACATAGGATTGACATTGATGTTGGACATTGATGTCGGTTAATATGTTGGGGAGATTGTTTATACAATCGACCCAGGTTATAATTGACTTGATGGTTGACCAGGGTTGACCAAGTGATTATGGGAAAGTCCAAGCATGGGTCTTGGCAAGGTAAAGTCCAAGTCATGGGTACTTGGCATGGAAAGTCCAAGTGGGACACTTGGCAATTGGGAAAGTCCAAGTCTTGAGCACTTGGCATGAGAAGTTCAAGCATGGGTCTTGGCAAATGAGAAGTCCAAGCATAGGTCTTGGCAAATGAAAAGTCCAAGCATGGGTCTTGGCATGGAAAGTCCAACATGGGTTGGCAAGGGAAGTCCAAGGGGTTTGAAATTGGTGGCGTAAAGTCCAAGCGGAGTCTTGGCGACGTAAGTCCAATGTGCCTTGGCGGTGTAGACACCGTTAGCATGACATAGCCAATGGAAGCACCGGGAAGCTAGCGCGATGGATGAACAAGTCATGGATGACTTGGAGGGATCCGAGAGGTGTGAGGATGATGGAGGTGGCTAGAAGGCTTAGGTCTAGGCTAAGGGTGGTCTAGCAAGTATGGGGGCACCATACTTGGGTTAAAACCTCATTCTTGAGGTTGACAGTCGACTGGCATTATGGCCGGTTCATTGCCGAGTCGACTTCGAGTTCGACTACCGTTTGAGAGCTTTAGGGCTCTCGGCAATGCTCATGGGAGCGATCGATGTGACGGCAACGATCGCTAAGATGGCGATCGTACCGATCGAGTTCAGCGGCAGAACGCTCCGTAGCCGATCGGGCAATGACTACAGCGTTAGCGATCGGCCAATGTTGGCGATCGGGTGAGAGTCCGTTGGAACTTGTCCAACGTGGATTGAGCCGTTGTCTCACATCTACATGTTAGCGGATCGGGTGATTTATGGCGATCGCCGGTAATCGGCCGACGCGAGATAAAAGGAAGCTGTTCGTGGAGATTGCGGCATCAGTTCTTGGGGAGCTTTCTTGAGGCGATTTGAAGGCGATTTGCAGGTGCATTTCAGGGCCCTTCAACCTCATCCAAGCAACCAACAAGCAAAGCGCTCAAACCCTAGTTTTGTAAAGTGTTCTTTACATTTCCTTTGTATTTGCTTGTATTTCCTTAGATTATTGTTGTAATCTTGTGTACGAGGTTTCTCCGCCTCCGACTTGTTGTCGAGAAGGAGTTTATTGATTAGTGATTGCATTGGCGTCGCTAGAGCTCGTTAGAGCTCGATCCGTGGAGTAGGAACCGTTACGGTTCCGAACCACGTTATATGCTTGTGTTGTGTTTGTGTTTGTGATTGTATTTCGTTATTGCTTTTATCATTTCTATTCCGCTGCGCATAACGAGTTTTTGTAGACACAAACGCGATCGATTTCCATCATCGTACATTATCGAGCTATTCACCCCCCCTCTAGCGGGCGTCAAATTCCCAACAATCCGTGGACTTATGGGCATTGAGCGCAAGCATGCACTTCGAGTCCTCGATGGCCTCCATCGCGAGATTTGAGGTCGCGGTCGCGTGCATCAAGTTTTTGGCGTCGTTGCCAGGGACTGATCGATTCGATATCGAATCGAACGGTGGTAAATTGGATCGGACTTAGGATTAGATTTATTTACTCCCTTAATTTTCTTTCTAGTTTGCTTTATTTTCTTTAGTTTTATATCTTCCATATTTAGCTTTAGTTTTTAATTTTCTTTTATTTAATTCTAGAAGTAGTTGTTTTTATTTCCTTTTTTCATCTTATATTTTATTACCTAGATTGTTCTATTTTCTGCTTTTAGAATTAGTTAGCACTCCTAATTTTTGTGGCTTGGTTCGTCGTATGCTTAGACGCTTAGGATCGGAAGGCCTAATTCTGATCGACTTAGAAATCGAGTGAACCTTTCATCGCCGGAGAGAAGAGCAGCGAAGGATGGAGGATCAAGCCGCATCCGAAGTAAACATAGGAAGCCGACCTCTGCGGGACTACGCAACTCCTAGCGCTAGAGGATTCAGGCCGAGCATAGCTGGACCATCTATTTCGGCAAATAACTTTGAGCTAAAGCCGACACTTATACATATGGTCCAATAGAGTCAATTCGGGGGAGCTGCGACTGAAGACCCGAACCGACACCTTGAGGCATTTCTTGAATTCTGCTCAACAATGAAAATGAACAGAGTCCCTACTAACGCAATCTGCCTGAGCCTATTTCTGTTCTCACTGCGGGATAAGGCTAAGGCATGACTTCACTCCCTACCTTCGGGAAGCATCACTACATGAGAGCAATGTGAGCAGCAGTTTCTAAACAAATACTTCCAACCAAGCAAGACTGCTCACATGCGCCATCTCATCACGAGCTTCCGCCAGAAGGAGGGGGAGTCCCTGTTCGAAGCCTGGGATCGCTACAAGGGGCTACTCTACCAATGCCCCCACCATGGACTGGAGAGGTGGATGGTGATCCACATCTTCTACAATGGGATCGCGTACGCCACGAAGATGTCCCTGGATTCTGCTACAGGAGGAGCACTGATGAACAAGACCATAGAGAAGGCAGAGGAGCTGATCGAAGAGGTGGCCCAGAACCACCATCAATGGGCTTCTGAACGTGGTCAACCTACGCCTGCAGCGGGACGATACACTATCAACTCCATGGACCACCTTGTAGCAAGGATGGACGCCCTCAGCAGACGGTTTGAATCTTTGAATCCTTCATCTGTATGCGCGGCCATTGACTTTGGAGAGGGAGTGGCAGCATATCGAGAGGACCACTATGGAGGGCAGGGAACCTCAGAGGAGTAGATTGAGCACTGTGACGCGGTTGGGGACTACGACCAAAGGCCCAACAACTCATACTCCAACACCTACAATCCCGGATGGAGAAATCACTCGAATTTCTCTTATAAGAATAACTTGAGAAACTCCCAACCATCAGGGGGGTATAGGCAGCAGCAGGGCAATGGGCAGTGACCACAGAAGGCCAGACTGGAACTGATGATGGAGTGTTAGTAATATATGAGAGATGTCCTAAGACAATCGCCTTATGTATGAACCATTTATATGATAAATGAAGATTCACTATTTGAGTATACATGGTTTCATGTATTTGATTGGATCTTAAACTCATTTACTGAATGTCCGCGATACGACTCACAGCATGAGAGAATTTGTGATTGGATCACAACTAGTGAGTATCTCAACATGTGTAATTGTGATGTATCAGAATTATCCCTAGTCGATGAATTGATGGATTTGGACACCATCAATTCTGTCGAGACTAGCACGAGGTATACTCCTTGGTGTATCCAAGCAGCTGATTCTCACTTGCTGGAGACATTGTGATGTCCGGAGTTAATCGTGGATGCTAGTTATGATAACTAGTTCATTGGAGTGATCAGCCGTAAGACTTCATATGGTTCTCTGCATATATAGATATGTCAATGAAGTTCTTACTGTAGCTTAAGTGCGATGTTCCTTTGACTTGCGGTATTCAAGACATCTTGATCATAAAGACTTATACTTTGACATCTTAAGCAAGCATCTATGTGGAGATGTGGACCCGGGATGATTGGGTATAAGTCGAAGTGATCGAAGGTGTTTGAATAGCCTATAAAGGATTCACCACTCCTTGCGAGATGTATACCCATGGCCTCTCGTCGGATTGTTACTAAAGTCTTTGGCCAAAGCATTACATGTTTAGAGTAAGGTACTCTTCGATACATGTGCAGTAACTAGAATCCGTAGGACGAGGAAATGATACTTGGGCTAGGTGTGACGTAGTCAGCCTAGTGGGGACTGACACTATAGACCATGTCCTAAACCAAGTGGGTATAAGATGAGTGAAGGGAATGGGGCACGATTCATTCGAGCTGCTGAAGGGTTTCAGAAATAGTTCTGGATCAACCGTTGATTTTTTCGGTTAATTGGGGATCATGATGTACTACTAGGTGCCACTCATGATCGTTATATAATTAATGGTTAATTATAGACGGCCAACATAAACCGAGAACCTATTTGGTCACACGCACAACGAGCGTAATCCGAAGGATTTAAAACGAGCTTGAGAATGAGATTCTCAGACTGAGAGAAACTAAGTTTGGTTGGACCAAACAAGAAGCGAGCATGAAATCATTTCAGTCGCAATGGAAGCGTGGATGAGCCGTGTCTTATGAAGACATAATGGATGAACCAAAATGGTTTGGTTCTAATCCAATGGAGGAGAATAAACCAAAGGGTTTGGTTTATTTTAAACGAATGAACCAAAGGTGGTTCGGTTCGTTTTAACTTAAAATAAACCATCATGGTTTGGTTTATTTTAACTTATATTAATGGAGCGGTTTAACGGGCCTTATGGTTATGATCCAATAACCATTAAGAGAATTAGTTCTCTATAAAAGAGGGCTTAAAGGTTTGTTAAGCCCTAATCCAAAAGCCCTAACCTAGAGTTGCCGCCCAACCTCTCCCTCCTCTCCTTCAAGTCGGCGCCAACATTGTTGCTGCCGCCCACCTCCTCCAACCGGCGACCAACTGCTGCCGTCTTCTCCCATTGCCGGCGTCGAGCTGCTGCCGGAGGAGCTCCGGTGATCTTCCTTGGCTCTGGCGACAAGGTGAGCAAGTCGCTTTCCTTATTTGGCCGGCGCAAGGTCTCCACCAAAGCTGTCCAGTTTTCTAGACAGCTTGTTTCCTTCTCGTCGGAGCGTCGTTTGGATGACGTTTGGAGCTCTGACAGCATCTTACTTACCGAGGATTCGATCTCCGGTAATCCTCATAGGTGGAGGACGAAGGATTCGTCAAACGGTTGACGAATACCTCTCCGGTGAAGCGAGTTTTGAGGACTCGTCTTTTGATCCGAATTTGGATTCTGATCGTGATCTTCTCTCGATCACATCGTCTTCAACACGAGGCTAGTAACCCGTACGAAGACGAGGCTCGTGACTTAGTGAAGTCATCCCGAAGATACTCGGCGTGGACACGGATAGAGACGATTCTAGCGAGGATCATTTCGGTTGATGCCGTTCCCGTTACACGTGATACGTAAGGTATACGTAGTTAAATTTCTTTTTATTGCAAAATTTAAATTTACGGTTATGTCTACACATGTTGTACTATGCATGCGTGTGTTGTGTGCATTGTAATAAATATAGATTTATTATTTTTGTTTCTTCCGTTGTGCACATGTTTACGAAACATGTTCGAACACACACTCGCCGCGGTGCCGGAAACCCAACAGTGGTATCAGAGCCCAGGTTGTGTTTTGACATAATCGTAAAATTGTTTTGCGATAGTCATAATGATATTTCTGGAAATTTTTTACTTTTGAAAAGTTAAAAGTATTTATGAAAATTTTTCAATTTTGGAAATTCTAGAAGTATTTATGGAAATCTTCCACTTTTGGAAACTACAACTACAACCCGGTGCACGAAGCTCCCGTCACGCGGGGTACCGGAGAAGGAATCCTTTGTACGCAGTCTTACCTTTGGAAATATTTCCAAATTTTTTAACTTTTGGAAAGTTGAAAGTATTTATGGAAATTGATATTTTCCATAAATAAAATATTTGATTAGATTTGGAAATTTGTTTCCTAATTTAATCATGATTTGATTTGAAAGATCAAATCTTAAAATATTTTATTTCCATAAGTAGTTTTGATGATTTAGGAAATTGGTTTCCTAAATTGACTTTCCTTAATCAACTATTTCCACAAATAAAATATGTGATTAAATTTGAAAATTTGTTTCCTAATTTAATCATGATTTGATTTGAAGAATCAAATCTTAAACATATTTTATTTCTATAAATAGTTATGACATATAAGGAAATATTGTACATGACATAATTGTATGCCATGTAATTGCATTAGATGCATATCATTATACCATGTGTGTCGTGACATGTAGATGTATGCTATGTATGCCATGCCATGTAGATAATAGTTATTTGCATGCAAAGAGGATGAGACATAAAAACCCTAACTCAATATTAAAGTCTACACCTTCCATTAATATGGTTAGAACCAGAGTTCCATTTCTTGTTCGGGTTGTTGGACTCTCTCCAAGCCCGCCTCGAACCCGAACATGTTCAAACCATGGAATAGTTTAATACTAATATGGTAAGAGTCATAGGTCAATTGTTAGCTTTGGTTGTTGGACTCTCTCCAAGCCGGGCTAATTGGTTGAATGCGCTCTAACCATATTAAAACTTTTTCTTGATTAATGGGTCGGCTTTAACCTGGAGCATCAGCTTGTTGGACTCTCTCCAAGGTCGATGTAAAGGGAGGTGAAGTTGGGTGCTATGCATATGATGCATACTTGTTAATGTGTTAACAACCTGATGTATGTGTGAACATTCAATTAGTTGATAGCACATTGTGATAGTTGCATATACGTGATATACAATCGGTATAGTTGATACCTACTATCATAGTTATGAATGGCTTGTTGGACTCTCTCCAAGGTTGTTCATATCTATGTTGGATATCAGCCCATTCGGAGATGGACCTACGATCTCCCGAAGTGATTTTGGGGTTTTTGAAATTCGAAAAATGAATGAGATTTATAAATGTATATTGATGCATTTTAAAATCATTTTCTCATATATGCTCGTTTTGTATTTCTAGGTCAATCGATTGATCATGTCGTCTTTGAATTTGCGCACTATTTTGGATTGAACAAAAGATTGGGCCTAACTTCTGGGTGGCTTAGAAACCTGAGAATTGTTCTCAAGGAGGAAAAGCTAGCATATGTCCTTGAAGAGCCTCTTCCCAACCGTCCTAAGGACGATGCAACTCCAGACCAAATGTTGGTCTATCGAAGCATGTGGCGGTTGTGGCGAGTTGCATCATGCTAGCGGCGATGGTACTAGCGGCATGAGCATATGGATGCTAATACCTATGGTCTTCCATCTTCATGAGTTGTTTGATGAGCGGCGAGATCAGAAAGGTTCGAAGTCTCGGGCTCCTCTTCACCACGAAGATGCAGAAGGTTAAATGCGTAGTGCGGTTTGTGCTAAGATGAGCAGGTACATCTGACTAGCCACCCTCGGGTTTGTGATGGATCATGAATTAAGTATTGACTTAATTCTGCATTGTTTGCCCAAGAGTTTCTCACAATTTGTGATGAACTATCAGATGAACAAATTAGAACCCACTATTCCTGAGCTCCTCAATATGCTGAAGACTATGGAGCCTTCTGTGAAGCATGAGGAGAAGGCGGTTCTGTTAGTTGATTCCTCAAAGAAAGGTTCTAAGAGGAAGGCAAAAGAACAAAAGAAAGGGAAGAACAAGAAGGCAGAACCAGCACAAAAGGGCACTTGCCATCACTGTGGCAAGGAAGGCCACTGGTGAAGAAACTGCAAGATTTATCTTGAGTCCATGAAGAAGAAGAAGGCATCCGATGCCCCATCCTCTTCAGGTATCTTCGTTATTGATTGTCATTCTATTTCCTTAGACACTTGGGTATTGGATACTGGGTGTGGCTCACATATATGTAATGACATATAGGGGCTAAGGAATAGAAGAAGACTCGTCAGAGGGGAGTCCAATTTGCGAGTTGGAAATGGAGCAAAGGTTGCTGCGGTCGCCATCGGAACTTATTTGCTGAAGCTCCCTAGTGGACTAGTCTTGAAACTGGACAATTGCTATTATGTTCCTTCTCTAATAAAGAACATTGTTTCTATTTCCTGCTTAAATAGAAATGGTTTCCATTTGACGTTTAGTAACAATTGTTGTTATATAACTTTGAATGGCATACTTTATGGAACTGGAACTTTGAGCAATGGTATTTATACGTTGGATGTATCCAGTGACATTTTCAATATCGAAGCGAGCAACAAGCATGCTCGAAAGGATGATCAATTAGACTCCTACATGTGGCATTGTCGTCTTGGCCATGTAAGCAAGAAACGCATGTCCGAATTACACCGATGTGGAATTCTGGAATCGTTTGAATTGGATTCATACGATACATGCGAATCATGCTTAAAAGGCAAGATGACTAAGTTACCTTTTACTGGAAAAGGTGAACGAGTGGGAGAGTTACTAGGTCTAATACATACTGATGTATGTGGACCTATGTCAACTCAAACTTTAGGAGGCTATAGCTACTTCATTACCTTCACCGATGATCACTCACGGTTTGGGTATGTGTTCTTGATGAAACACAAGTCTGAAGCCTTTGAAAGGTTCAAAGAATTTAGAAATGAAGTAGAGAAACAACATGACAAGAGTATTAAAATACTTCGATCGGATCGAGGTGGTGAATACTTAAGTCAAGGGTGTCTTGATTATCTAAGAGACAATGACATATTGTCTCAATGGACTCCGCCATATACACCACAGCATAATGGTGTATCTTAGAGGCGTAACCAGACATTATTGGACATGGTCAGGTCAATAATGAATCATGCGAATCTTTCCAAGTCCTTTTGGGCCTATGCACTTCAGACAACTGTTTACTTGTTAAACAAAATGCCAACCAAGGTAGTCTCTACTACTCCATATGAGATATGGAATGGTAAGAAACCTCATGTATCTTACTTGAAGATATGGGGTTGTCCAGCTTATGTGAAGCGGACTGTATCAGACAAATTGGATGCTAAGTCTGATAAATGTCTATTTATTGGATACCCTAAGGAAACAAGGGGTTACCAATTCTATCATCCTGTGGAACAAAAGGTGTTTGTTTTAAGGCATGCTGTGTTTCTAGAGAAAGAGTTTCTCTTGCAAGAAAATAGTGAGAGTGTCGTCGAGCTTGAGGAGGCTCGAGAGACTCAAATAGACATTGATGAGATACCTGGTGAAGCACAACAGCCGATAACTCATAGTGATGAGCAATCGGCTGGACCTACTGTAACACCACATCTTCGTAGATCTGATAGAACACGCAACATTCTTAAGAGATATGGATTTCTCGTAAGTGAATCAAACGACGTGTTACTCATTGAGGATGAGGAGCCTACCAGTTATGAAGAAGTGCTGACAAGTTCAGAAAGGGATAAGTGGCTTGAAGCCATGAAGTCGGAAATGGATTCCATGTATGAAAACCAAGTTTGGAACTTGGTTGACCCACCTGAAGGCATCAAGCCTATAGGGTGCAAGTGGGTTTTCAAGAAGAAAACCGACATGGATGGTAATGTGATTACCTATAAATCTAGATTAGTGGCGAAAAGATATCATAAAAAACAAGGGGTTGATTATGACGAAACCTATTCGCCTGTAGCTATGCTTAAATCCATTCGGATGCTCCTGGCCATAGCGGCTCATTATGATTATGAGATATGGCAGATGGATGTGAAAACAACTTTCCTTAATGGAAATCTGCTCGAAGACGTGTATATGATACAACCTGAGGGTTTCAAATCGGTTGATAAAATTAAGGTATGCAAATTGCGACGATCCATATATGGATTGAAGCAAGCATCCAGGAGCTGGAATATCCATTTTGATGAGACGATCAAAAAGTTTGATTTCTCACAAAATCCAGATGAACCTTGTGTGTACAAGAAGGTTAGTGGGAGTACAGTCGTGTTCCTAGTATTATATGTCGATGACATATTACTTATAGGAAACGATGTTTCAATCTTACAGTCAGTTAAGGTTTAGTTATCCAAGACATTCTCCATGAAAGACCTGGGAGAAGCAACCTACATCCTCGGGATTAAGATCTATAGAGATAGATCGAAACAGTTGCTTGGTCTTTCGCAGTCTACATATATAGACCGAGTGCTAAAGAGGTTTAGCATGTTGGAATCCAAGAAAGGTTTCCTACCCATCAGGCATGGGGTACACCTTTCGAAGTCTATGTGTCCGCGCACAGAAGATGAGAGGATTTGCATGAGTAAGATTCCCTATGCATTCGCAAGAGGATCTATCATGTATGCTATGTTATGTACGAGGCCCGATGTATCGTATGCTCTGAGTGTCATGTGCAGATACCAGTTTGATCCAGGAATGGATCATTGGGTGGCTGTTAAGACGATCCTTAAGTACTTAAGAAGAACTAAGAATGTGTTCCTAATATATGGAGAAGGGGACATGGTGATACGTGGGTATACAGATGCCAACTTCCAGACAGACAAGGATGATTCCAGGTCTCAGTCTGGATACGTGTTCACCTTGAATGGGGGCACAGTGAGTTGGAAAAGTTCCAAACAAGACACTGTAGCGGATTCTACCACTGAGGCAGAATACATTGCAGCTTCAGAAGCAGCAAAGGAAGCGGTTTGGATTAAGAAGTTCATTTATGAACTTGGTGTGATTTCAGCCATTGTTGAAGTAATACCGGTATACTGCGACAATAATGGAGCAATTGCACAGGCAAAAGATCCAAGGTTTCATCAACGATCCAAACATGTGCTTCGCCGCTATCATCTTATTAGAGAGATCATCAGTAGGAAAGAAATACAAATCGAGAAAATCCCCACTGAAAGGAACTTAGCAGATCCTTTGACTAAGGCATTACCTCAAAGTAAGTTTGAGGGTCATGTTACATCTTATGGTATTGGATACCGTAGCGATTGACATTAGGCCAAGTGGGAGTCTGTTAGTAATATATAAGAGATGTCCTAAGGCAATCGCCTTATGTATGAACCATTTATATGATAAATGAAGATTCACTATTTGAGTATACATGGTTTCATGTATTTGATTGGATCTTAAACTCATTTACTGAATGTCCGCGATACGACTCACAGTATGAGAGAATTTGTGATTGGATCACAACTAGTGAGTATCTCTACATGTGTAATTGTGATGTATCAGAATTATCCCTAGTCGATGAATTGATGGATTTGGACACCATCAATTCTGTCGAGACTAGCACGAGGTATACTCCTTGGTGTATCCAAGCAGCTGATTCTCACTGGCTGGAGGCATTGTGATGTCCGGAGTTAATCGTGGATGCTAGTTATGATAACTAGTTCATTGGAGTGACCAACCGTAAGACTTCATATGGTTCTCTGCATATATAGATATGTCAATGAAGTTCTTACTGTAGCTTAAGTGCGATGTTCCTTTGACTTGCGGTATTCAAGTCATCTTGATCATAAAGACTTATGCTTTGACATCTTAAGCAAGCATCTCTGTGGAGATGTGGACTCGGGATGATTGGGTATAAGTCGAAGTGATCGAAGGTGTTTGAATAACCTATAAAGGATTCACCACTCCTTGCGAGGAGATGTATACCCATGGCCTCTCGTTGGATTGTTACTAAAGTCTTTGGCCAAAGCATTACATGTTTAGAGTAAGGTACTCTTCGATACATGTGCAGTAACTAGAATTCATAGGACGAGGAAATGATACTTGGGCTATGTGTGACGTAGTCAGCCTAGTGGGGACTAACACTATAGACCATGTCCTGAACCAAGTGGATATAAGATGAGTGAAGGGAATGGGGCACGATTCATTCGAGCTGTTGAAGGGTTTCAGAAATAGTTCTGGATCAACCGTTGATCTTTTCGGTTAATTGGGGATCATGATGTACTACTAGGTGCCACTCATGATCGTTCTATAATTAATGGTTAATTATAGACGGCCAACATAAACCAAGAACCTATTTGGTCACATGCACAACGAGCGTAATCTGAAGGATTTAAAACGAGCTTGAGAATGAGATTCTCAGACCGAGAGAAACTAAGTTTGGTTGGACCAAACAAGAAGCGAGCATAAAATCATTTCAGTCGCAATGGAAGCGTGGATGTGCCGTGTCTTATGAAGACATAATGGATGAACCGAAATGGTTTGGTTCTAATCCAATGGAGGAGAATAAACCAAAGTGTTTGGTTTATTTTAAACGAATGAACCAAAGTTGGTTCGGTTCATTTTAACTTAAAATAAACCATCATGGTTTGGTTTATTTTAACTTATATTAATGGAGCGGGTTAACAGGCCTTATGGTTATGATCCAATAACCATTAAGAGAATTAGTTCTCTATAAAAGAGGGCTTAAGGGTTTGTTAAGCCCTAATCCAAAAGCCCTAACCTAGAGTTGCCGCCCAACCTCTCCCTCCTCTCCTTCAAGTCGGCGCCAACATTGTTGCTGCCGCCCACCTCCTCCAACCGGCGACCAACTGCTGCCGTCTTCTCCCATTGCCGGCGTTGAGCTGCTTCCGGAGGAGCTCCGGTGATCTTCCTTGGCTCTAGAGACAAGGTAAGCAAGTCGCTTTCCTTATTTGGCCGGCGCAAGGTCTCCACCAAAGCTGTCCAGTTTTCTGGACAGCTTGTTTCCTTCTCGTTGGAGCGTCGTTTGGACGACGTTTGGAGCTCCGACAGTGCCTTACTTACCGGGGATTCGATCTCCGGTAATCCTCATAGGTGGAGGACGAAAGATTCGTCAAACGGTTGACGAATACCTCTCCGGAGAAGCGAGTTTTGAGGACTCGTCTTTGGATCCGAATTTGGATTCAGATCGTGATCTTCTCTCAATCACATCATCTTCAACACGAGGCTAGTAACCCATACGAAGACGAGGCTCATGACTTAGTGAAGTCATCCCGAAGATACTCGGCGTGGACACGGATAGAGACGATTTTAGCGAGGATCGTTCCGGTTGATGCCGTTCCCGTTACACGTGATACGTAAGGTATACGTAGTTAAATTTCCTTTTATTGCAAAATTTAAATTTACAGTTATGTCTACACTTGTTGTACTATGCATGCGTGTGATGTGTGTGTTGTAATAAATGTAGATTTATTATTTTTGTTTCTTCCGCTGTACACATGTTTACGAAACATGTTCGAACACACACTCGCCGCGGTGCCAGAAACCCAACATGGAGGACTTCATCGCTACCCAAACTAAGGCCAATGAGGAATTTCAACGCCAATATCAGAAGTTTGAAGAATCACTCAGTGACTTGAAGGCCACCGTTGACGGCCTTGCAAGTCACACCAGGATGTTGGAGACGCAAGTGACTCAGATAGCCCAAACCATGTCGCAACCTGTGAAGAGCTCTCCGGTGAGTGAGGGTAAAGAGGAAGGAGTGCGACTGAGTAGCAAATGCGCCAAGGGGTGTGCAACCATGATTACCACCCTATCTGACCAAGCTGAAATTGTAGAGAAGATTCCACTACAGCTTGAGGACCCCCGATGAATTTGTTATTCCCTGCTCGATTTATGGAGAAAGCTTCGATAACGCATTGTGTGACTTGGGGTCATTAGTGAGTGTGATGCCCTATGAATTCTACCTAGAGATGGGATTGGGTAATATACAACCAACGGGCATAGGTATACGTATAGCGGATGACACGATCAAGAAGCTCATTGGCATGCTACCGCATGTCCCTGTGGTGATTGAGGATTTCGTAATTCCCACGAACTTCATCATACTGGACACAGGACCCAATCTCCAGAATCCCATCATTCTGAGAAGACCTTTTCTGGCAACTACAGGGGCATGCATAGACGTGAAGGCACACCAGATCTCCCTGGAGGTAGATGGGGAAATCATTCTCATCAGCCTTTCGGAGCACAGAGCTCCCAACCTCGACGGTTTCACGTTTAGTAGAATGAAGCCGGGACCGCCAGATGAAGCTTCCGAGTCAGATGAATGGAGGTTCACTGAACCTCCAGAGCCGAGTTGATAGTGGAGTGCGGTCGAGCTAAATGACCTTAAACAAAGCACTTCTTGGGAGGCAACCCAAGTTTAGTTTTAGATTTACCTTTAATTGTATTGCATGCATTCATTTAATTTTAGTTTTGATTTCCATCTCATTTAGAGTTAGGACTAGAAAAGAACTTAGCTAGGCAAAAATAAAATCCATATTAACCTACATGACAAAATGTTTGAGAAGATTCGAACCCTAATGCAAAACGGGGAGAGAAATGGGGACACACGGCCTGGCCGTGTGTTTTCCCACAGTCGTGCCCGACTGACCTGAGGCACACACGGCCTGACTGTGTGTTTTTACACGGCCGTGTCGTGCGAGGTTAAAAGGGGTGAGCCATGTGTTTTCATCCCATTTGCGCCGTGTTCTTCGAAAGCTCTTGCCCTAGTTGTGTGATTTTGTTTTCCCCACCATCTAGAAGCACTTTTAACCTCAAAGGAAGCCAAAAGGAGCAAGGATGAGGAGAACCAAGCAGATAGCACCTCTATCCGTTGCTTCGGAGCGACGATCAAGGAGAGTCGATGCCCCTCAAGCTCCGGAGGAGGGTAACGCCCTACCCACTCTTCTTTTTCGCAATAACGAACATAGAGATAGATATAATGTGCTTTCTACTCGTAAACTCACTGCTACTAGGTACTTAGATGAAGATTTGCTAGAGTCTTTAGGGTTGTTGGGTGATATTCAAGCCTTATTTGCAAAAATGGGGTTGGAAGAGATGATGGGAATAAGGCACCCAACCTACCCTAGGATAATTCTAGAATTTTTAAGTTCCTTAGAGGCGGAAATTTTAACGGGTAGAGAAAGCGAGGAGGGTAGGATAACTTTTAGACTTTTTAACATTGAGCATGAGTGGACCCTTCACCAATGGAACTCATGCTTTGGCTTGCCGAGTGGGGGAAAGAGAAGACTCCTATTAGGTTCAACTCTCGGGTATTTTGGACCGAGTTGACGGGAGAGCATGCTTATGACCCTTCTAGGGCCAAAGCATTGCGCCTCCAAAACCCCATCTTTTGATACCTCCATTGCATCATGGCCAGTACTATATTTGGTCGTGGGGAGAGTGATGGTGTAGTTAGAGCTAGCGAGCTGCTTTGCCTATGGGACATGCTACAAGAAAGGAGTAGCATCGATGTAGGGTCCCACTTCATCAGACACTTAGTGAAGATGGGCAAAGTGGCACGAGGAGAGGTCAATGTGGGAGGCCTACTTACCCACATTTACCATAGGATGGGGTACAATTACACTGCATTAGAAAGTATAGAGGGGAGCCCTAGGATCGACCTAGGAGTGTGCATGGCCATGAAGATGATTGTGAGAGAAGGAGACTCCTTATGCTTTGTAAGGAAAAATATGACGACCCTTAGGCTCCCTGACCCTGATCGTACCACCATCACTACACGTGCCAACCGGTGCTTGGACCTGATAGTGGATTCCCCTCCATATGAGGGACCCTCCACATCGGCGCCCATCTCTCCACCTTTATATCACTCTCCCTCCAGTCCACACATGCATAGGAGCCCACCTAGTCCACGTCGACATGAGTCTGCACCAGCACCACCACATTTTTCCACCTTTGAGTAGGATGCAGGTACGTCGGCCTATGATTTCTTGGAGTTCCGATTGCACCTCGATGACATATACATTGAGCAGCAGACGTAGAGGCAACGATGGGTGGGAGGAGCAGAGCGCCTACTAGTAGGTGGAGTTCCAGGGATTCCAGGAGCATTTCTATGGGCTGAGGAGTTCTACGACGAGTCCCTCATATACTTCCAGGAGGAGGCTGCTCGTCGCCAGGATGAGGCCGCCTACCACAGGGAGATGCGGCAACACATGCATGCCCAGAAGGAATAGTGGGATAGGGAGGAGGAGCACCGAGTAGCCGCTGCATCCATTAGCTCCCAGATCGACCACATGTACATGTGGCATTAGCGGCTCAACAGCAAGTTCTCTCAGGATCCAGAGATGCCGAGGCTCCTAGACTTTCCACCTCGTCCACCATACTAGAGGTATATTTTCATTTAAGTCGTGGAGAGGGGGGGGGGGGGGAGGACCCCAAAGTTTATTTTGTTTTGTTTCCTAGCAGTAGTTTCTTTTCTAGTATTTTCATTCATTTATTCATGCATGGATTGTTAAACTTCTTTCAGTACTTAGTTTTTGTTATCTGTAAAGCTGCCTCAGTAGTATTTATAAAAAGTTGCTTACATGAGTTATTTCCATAGGTAGCTCAACTTCATTTATCTCGTGGTATTCTATTTTATTCGCTTTAATGAATGTTCTAGACTTACATTGGTTAACTTTATTTCTTTACACTTACAGATGTCGGACATTCTGAAAGGGATAATCTAGTACATACCTAGTTATGATTCATCTCAGTAGTCTAGTACTTTGAAATCCATAGGTGACTCTAGGTTTAACATTTTAGTTACTGGAGATGCTCGGATTGTGTAAGCCCATTTGGAAAAATCAAAATCCCAGTGAAAAAAAAGAGAGAGAGAAGAGAGAGATAGAAGATTATGAGGGATAAAAAATAATTGTCGTGGGTGGAAATGGCTAGGTGCCCCTTTGAGACCGAGTTAGGTTACTGGGGAAACACCTATCAATTTCTCACAATACTGAGCACGCCTTTGAGACTTTATGCTAGATCTAGGGAACGCCCCTCGCTTTGGGCAGGTAAGTTCCTAAGAGCCGAAAACCTTAGGAAAGCTATGGGATGATGACTTAACTCAGCATGGAACGGGCATCCCCTAAAAATGATTCACTTAGCATGAGCACGAGGAGCTAACTTAGTGAATTTCTAGAACATATTTATTCTGCTTTGATTGTAAATACCACTTGATAAATTTAGTTGTCATGCTAAGTATGGAACAATGTCTTTTTAAATTTCATGGTACTGAGGTTTGCTTGAGGACAAGCAAAGATTTAAGTCTGGGGGAAGTGATGTGAGCGAAATATATAGGGTTTTAGGAGTAGTTTTCGCTCACATCTCATTACATTTTATGTTAGTTTCATGCATATGTTACTTTATTTTGTATGCATTTCTTATTTTCTAGTTCGGAGGTTTGATCTTTGTACTTTTGGGTGCAGGTTAGCATTTCGGGAGAAAAGGCACACGTTCGGAGCAAAAGATGAACATTTTGCAGCTAGACGCAGAGTAGGACACGACCAGGGCATGTAGCTACACACGACCGTGTCCAATGGGTGAGATCAGCCAACTTAGGGCCGTACACCGCCTGACCATGTGGAAACACACGGCCGTGTGGTGGCCTGCTAGATTTGCGCGACTAGGGTTTTTTTGGATTTTGTAGTGGTCCGAGGTGATGTCTATATAAGGATGGCTCTGCCCAAACCCTAGGGGGGGGGCACGATGGCTAGGATGGCACGCCGAAGCCCTAAAAAGCTTCAGGAACTCACAATAGGGAGGAGGTACGACGCCGGAGGTCCACGCCTTGCACTTCAACGTCGGAGAGAAGACCACGAAAGCATTGTAATCCTTTGTTCCTGCGTTTTATTCATTATGTATTCGAACATAAACATGCTTTGTGATTCTTCCTTCATATACATGGAGTAGTTCTTTCGATTCTAAGATTAGGGAGTAGCTTGTGTGCACATTACAATGTTGGTTCATGTTAAATTCTGCCTTTGAGTTTAATTTGGCAATTGGTAGTTGTTTTTACTATATCTATGCGTGTTTGGTTTTCTACCTGCTGTACTTAGGCGATACGAGGGGTGACAACCCTTGTATCTAAGATTTAGGAGATTTTATACAAGGAACCTAGGGGTAAACCTGTTCCTCTGTAACCGTGGGTAGAAGGATGCGATGGAATTGGAAACAGTTCATCGTAGGGATTGATTTGGCATCCTCGTACCGTCTATCCCATCCTTTAGGTAGAGATAGCTCCCGGTAGATGCGGCGGCTCATCGGGCGAGTGTATGATGTCCCTTCCACAAAACCATAGCTAAACATATAGACAACGCCAATTGACATCATTGTTTTGTGACACATAAGCGAAACCGAAGTCATAGAATAACTTTTGAAGACCTCGGCACGCTCCCTTCCTCCTCCGTGTGACACCGTATAGAGTATAGTTTACCAATATCCCTCACCAATCGGAACCTCTTAGAGTTACGTCCGAACAATTACAACCACTGAACATATAAATATTCGAATCCCAGTCCCTGTGGGATCGATAATCTTTTATTACTTGACAACATCCATGCACTTGCAGGCGTTAAGCACGAGTGCGCACTTCGAGTCCTCGACGGCCTCCGTCGCGAGATTTGAGGTCGCGATCACTTGCATCAGTAGGTTGGGAAATCTTCCACCACTAATAAACCCAAAGGTCCATCAGCTATCAACCTTTGAATTCTACTCAGGTTAATATGACCTAACCTTAGATGCCAAAGATATGTTTGGTTCATTTTCCAAGGTTTTTTTCTCTTATTAGATTTAAAAGATGAGTTATTTATTTCTATTTGCATCGTGGGAGTTCTTGGTTCAAGAGTGTATAAATTTCCTACCAATGCACCAAAATAGATAATCTCTCTATTCCTTTTTATAATAACATTGTCATTAAAAGAAATAGAATACCCATCTATAAACTATTTAGAAGCTAAAATCAAATTCTTTCTAAATGTAGGTACATAAAGGCAATTTCTCAGAACTAAAGTTTTATTCATATCAAAAGATAAATAAACATCTCCCACTGCAATAGCCGCCACCTTCGTAGCATTGCCCATGTAGATAGTAATCTTTCCCTTAGCTAGTCGTCTGGTTTCCTGGAACCCTGTAAAGAATGGTAGACATGATCAGTGGCTCCCATATCTACACACCAGGTACCGATAGATAACACCGCTAAACATGTTTCAACGGCTAAATTAAAAGATATACCTTTGTTTTGTTTCTAGTTACGACAGTCCGCCTTCCAATGTCCAGTCTACTTGCAAGTGAAGCACTTGCCTTTCGGCTTCTTCACTCCTGCCTGAGATCCTACCACCATCTTTGCTACACCTTATTTCTTCTTCTTCTTGGCTTTCAACATAGAAGTAGAAACCTTTTGAGCAACCATGGCATGAGCACTCTGATGAAAAAGCCCCTCTGCCACCTGGAGTTCTGTCAGAAGTTTCGCCAATGAATACAACCTCTTATTCATGTTGTAGTTCAGATGAAACTGCTCAAAACTTCTAGGTAGAGATTGGAGAATGATATCGACCTAGGTTTCCCCATTGATCCCTGCTCTAAGGACTTCTAGCTCATTCAAATGAGCCATCATTTTGAGAACATGATCCCTCACGGGTGTTCCCTCAATCATGGTGGTCGTCATCAAGTTACTCATAGCTTCCTGCCTAGCAGCCCGATTCTGGTGTCCAAAAAGTTCCTTGAGATTGAGCATCATGTCATAGGCAGTAGTCATGGCCTAATGCTGATGTTGCAATACATTTGACATAGAAGCCAAAATGTAACACTGCGCCATCTCATCTTCCTTGATCCACTTCCTATAACTCTCTTTCTCCTTTTCACTAGAATCATCTGTAGGCTTAGGAGGACATTCTTTGAAGAGTACATATTTGTACTCCTCAGCAGTCAAGACAATGTTCAGATTCCGTTTCTAATCAACATAATTAGGTCCAATAAGTTTGTTTTCTTTTAGAATCACAGCAAGTGGGTTGAAAGCCATTTTTAAAAACCTAAGAATCACAGTGATCAAAATATTAGATTTCAAAAATTTATTGATTCCTCAAATAAAAAAATTTCAAAATCAACCAACACCTTAAAATATCGAGAATATCGTATGCCAAGATAGTGTGGACGTATACGAATTCTACATTTGTAAGAAGAGGTTTTACCCATTAATTTTATTATCCTGTCAACCTTACTTTTTGACAGATAAAATTAATAGTTGGTTCCTCTTCGACCCTACAAATAAAAGCAGTGACTCCGAAGGGGAGGATACTTTTATTTGCATCTAAGTGTTTACCATTACCCGATACTAAGGCAATTGTTAGGGCAATCAACCCGTGATATGATTTTGATGTGTGTGGCAAAGAGTTTAAGTTAGGATGATTGGATTTAATATGTGCGTTGGAGTCTTGCATGACTTAGTAATTCGCACATGGAGCTTAGGCAAGTGTCACCACTCACAACCTCGTGCTTGAGTCGGAGAAGGAGCATTGCAAAGCCGTGCGCTTGATGCTGCCGAGGGACCGCCGGATGAGATGACTTGAAGGGAACCCAAGGAAGTAGACTTAGAGGGAAAGAGACACAAAGGAGCATTGCAGAGCTGTGCGCCTGATGCTGCCGAGGGACGTGGCCGCGAACAAAGAGTGCTTCGACGAGGGACTTCAAGTGAGATGAGAGAATGAGTGAATTGTAAGTAGCTCACTAGGTGAACTTGGCCGAATGGCTGAGTGTCGGAGGCTCGACTGCAAGGGTTGAGGTTTACCCGACCATCGGAATCTCAAACGGATGTTAAGTTTGAGTTTCACACGACACCAGTCGACTGCCATGTCATGGCAGTCGACTGCCATGTCATGGCAGTCGACTGCTCCAAGTCGATCGACAATTGACTAGTGTTAGCTGCTGGATCAAGTCGACATCAGTCGACTTCTAAAGGGAAGCAGTCGACTGATAACACTGTGCATGAGCACAGAAGCTAGTCGAGCTCGCGGGTCACTCGACTGATGAAAGCATCAGTCGACTGATCATATGACCGTTGGAGAATCGGCCGTGGATCTCACGAATCTAGCCTGGTCAGGAGCCGTTGGAGTTGACATCAGTCGACTGATAGTGCTCAACGGGAAGAATTGCTTCCTCTCTATAAAAAGAGAGGGTGGGGGCTTATAGATGGTTAATCTTCATACTCAAAACATTCTACTAAGTGCCCCACAAAGCTCAAATTCCTTCTTCTTGTTTTCTTTCATATTTATTGTAAAAGAAGGAGTGTTCTCTTGTCGTAAAGGTTTACCTCCACCTTGCTTGGGCTAAAGGGAGAGACCAATAGTGGATTGGTTGCGGAGTGATTCACCGGAGACGAATCGGACCGTGGATTAGCGGCGAGGCCGTGAACCACGTTATATTGTCTTGTTAGCATTGTTTATCTTTTGTTTTTTTCTTAATTGTCTTTGTTTTATATTTCCACTTGCACTAACGTTACTTGTAGACAATTAAGAATGACTTCCACTCAAACGATGAAAGAGGGCTATTCACCCCCTCTAGTCAGCCAACACCGAGATCCTACAAGTGGTATCAGAGCGAGGAAGCTTGTCAACGGACTAACCGCCACAACAAGCACAATCAAGGATGATCGGCTCCAACATTCACCCACCAAAGTTCGAGGGAGAATTCTCTTGGTGGAAGAAGAGAATGGAGGTATTCTTTAAAACTGATTTCGATATAATGATTATAATGGAAAACGGTTTTGAGATGCCTAGGGACGAAGAGGGTGAACCAATAGAGAAGTCAAGGTGGACTAAAACGCAAAGGGAGGAGCACCTTGCCAATTCAAAGGCCAAGAACCACCTCTTCAATGTGCTCCCTCAACAAGAGATCAACTGGATAGGGGAATGTGTAAGTGCCAAGGAGATGTGGGAGAAACTCATAGAGATTCATGAAGGCACATCCGAAGCCAAACTAGCAAGGAGAGATGTTCTACGCTCCCAATTAAGCAACATTAAACTCGAAAAGGGAGAGAAGGTAAAATCTCTACATTCTAGGTTTAAAGAAATCTTAACCAGTTTGATAAGTGTAGGGGATAAGCTTTCCAATCGGGATATGGTAATGAAGGCTATAGATGTCTTTCCCCGGTCCTCAAGATGGAGCTCAATGGTGGATTCTTTCTACATCTCCAAGAACCTAGAAATTAGCACCTTGGAGGAATTCTTCTCCACCATGGAGCTACATGAAACAAGGCTTGAAGGAGTAGTAGAAGAGCCAAGACTTCAACCATCAAGAGGAGTAGCACTATTAGCCAACAAGGGGAAGAAGAAGATGGAGACTCCTTCCTCCTCCGATGAAGCATCCTCCTCCTCCTCCATGGATAGCACGGAAGAAGCCTACATGGTAAGGAAGGTAAGGCGTGCATTGAAAGGGTTTAAATTTAACAAATCTCATGATAGGGGGAAAAGGTCAAGGAGGAAGGTAATTTGCTATAATTGCCAACAAGAGGGACACATAAGGTATAATTGTCCCCTCCTAAACAAGAGCAAAGAAGAAAGGAGAAGAAAAGAAGAAAAGAAGAAAGGGAGCAAAAAGAAGGAAGAGGAGAAGAAGGTCAAGGAAAAGGGGAAAGCCAAGGCACTAAAAGCAAGGACATGAGATGATCCCTCTTCATCATCATCATCGGAAGAGGAAAACACTTTTGTCACCAACCTTTCTTTGATAGCGTTTGATGATCTAGACACCTCCTCCTCCGAGAAAGAAGAATCAAGCACAAGTGAGGAGAGCTCTAGTTAAGGGGGAGGCTCATCATCATCATCCTCATCCGAAGAAGAAGACATGGACACTATGGTAACGAATCTCTCACCCAATAAAATAGTTTCCATGATTTCTAGCCTTACTAAGGATTTATTTAGGGCTAAGAAAAAGAACAAAAGCATGCTAGATCAAATTAAGGACTTAGAAAATAAATTAGAACAAGCATGTTTAAATGTTGTTGATGATGATGCATGCTCACATGATAATTATATGCCTTTTGATGTAAATGATGTATGCATTGAAGAAAATAGGGTCCTAAGGGAAAAGGTAGACCATTTGACCAAGGCCCTAGAAAAATTCACAATTGGCTCCAACACCCTTAACATGATCATAGGGAGCCAAAGGGCGAGTTTCAATAAGAAAGACCTAGGATATAAGGAAAATAAAAATGAAAAGGCCTATAAATGTTTAATTCCTAGGGGTCAAGATAAAAATAAAACAATAGCTAGAAAATGGATCCCTAAGGAATTTTTAGTGAACCCCATAGGAAAGAATTTGTTTTGGATTCCTAAATCCATCCTTAAGGGTTAGAAATGTTGGATCGATCGGATCGCTAGAGGGGGGGTGAATAGCGATAGAAAATTTTCTTTCGAATTCTTTTCAAGACAAATATACGCAGCGGAAAAATAAACAAAAATAAAAGACAATAGACACAAAGGTTTTACTTGGTTCGTAGCCGAAGGCTACTACTCCAAGGCCCTAGTGGTCCTTGACCACGTACGGAGGGCAATCTACTAAAAAACTCCTCCTCATTGGAGGTAGGAGTTAGACGGATACACAAAATGAAAAAAGCTCAAGGTAGAGGGACACTTCCCCTCTCCTTGATATGATTTAAAGCTTGAAAAGAAGAACAACTTATAAACTGAATTATAATTCAAACTTTTCATTACCGACGACTTCAAAGGTTGGAGGTTGAAGCTCTAGTCGTCGTCTCGGCAGCGCTTCGTTGTAGGGATGTCGGAGAGTCGGAGCGTATCGGAAGCACTTGGAAGCTTTTTAATTGATGAAAAAACCCTAAGACAAGCCCTCCTTTTATAGCCTTTGAGCCCCTCATCGAATGGGTCTTCAACCAATCACAAATGGACACAAAAACTCCTTGAAATGGGGTGATAAGCCTTGACTCCTCGAATCTGATCATTGACCATCAGTCGGATCGATGGCCATCATCGATCGGCCGATGGCGACATCGATCGAGTGTCTTGACCTTCTGCAATGAGTCCTCCAAACTGGCAATGATCGATGTTGCTTAGCTCAACAAAAACATAATTTCGACGGTCATCGACCGTCCGATCTCGACCTAGACCATCTATAGGATGTCTTTGGTCGGATCTACACTTAAGATCATCCCCGTAACGAGGATACGACCTCACTTATGCTCGCACACACGAGCTTACCTCGATACTTACTTGTTTCTTTTGCTTCCGGCCTTCCACTCGATTCCTTCGGCTCCCTCCGAAGTCACTCGAGTGTCGCCCGACCACCGCGGCTTCCTCCGGGTGTCGCTAGCCTTCAGCTCCAGCTATAGCAATCTTCTGAACACTCGATTCAGCTCGTGAGATAACGACATGAGCTTAACTTTGTATCGTTTGCTATAATCAAAACTCAGGTTCGACTTAGGTGCCTACTGCACCAACAATCTCCCCCTTTTTGATTTATGGCAAACCCACATACAAAGTTAAGAAAAAACAAATTAAGTGCATTAAGTAAAATGAGCAAGAGATATGCATGAGTGTGTAGGAGTAAAAACTCTTTTTCAAGTGCTCCCCCTTGAGGAATCCTCCCCCTTGACCGAGGGTGAGTACTTGAGAAAGGGTTTTAACTCTCCCCCTTGATATTTGCTACTAAAAAAGAATTAAGTGACCGAAATTACTTAATATTGGCCATAGTGTTTAAAATAAGTTTTAAGCTAAGAAAAAATTTATTTCTTAACCTTGGCCTTTACTTCTATTTTGTTAACAAGTTAAGTAAATTACTTTTTGTTAACAAGTTAAGTAAGAGTTAAGTAAATTATTGTATTGTTAACGAAAACAAGTTAACTAAATGTGTTTAAGTTAAGAGTTCCCTTAACTTGTTTTGTTAACTTAAAGTTAAGTAAGCCTTGGCCATAAAAAATTGATCCCTTAACTTTGAAGTTAAGTAAGCCTTGGCCATAAAAAATTGATCCCTTAACTTTGAAGTTAAGTAAGCCTTGGCCATAAAAAATTGATCCCTTAACTTTGGCCTTTTTCTCCCCCTTTTGCCATATATCGAAAAGAGTGAGGATGTGTGTGGAATAAAAAATAAGTTTTAATTTTAAAGTCCAAGCATGTTCCACATTATTTTGAAAATAATATACTGAAAATAGGTTCATCTATAAAATGTTCGACTCATATTTGGCTTGATTGATATGAAGGATCAACCAGTCCTGGTCAGAGTCGGTTAGTATGTATGATTATACTCCGTGGTTCATAGTGATGCACTAGCTCTACATATGGAACTAGGAGTAAGGTCCTAACATCTCACACCCATCTACGTGGCTAAGTACACAAACACATTAGTCCTATGTGTTGTGAGATGTATTGGCTCCTTAAATCTATAGGTGCATGATATCTAAGGTATGTCCTATGCTAGTTCCATAATAATGAAATTAAAGAAATAGTAGTAAGAACATATAATTTGCAAGTGCCTATTCTATTACGCACATGTCCAATTTTTGTCTTAATAGACTAAATTCGGCTTCGGGTAGGGGTTTAGTAAAAAGGTCTGCTAGGTTAGACTTCGAGTCAACATATTCGAGTTGTATGGAGCCGTTGGCTACATGTTCTCGAATGAAATGGTGTTTTACCTCTATATGCTTTGTCCTTGAATAGCATATAGGGTTCTTAGTTAGATTTATCGAACTTATGTTGTCTACAAAAATTTTAGTTTTGGTGAAGTCCAACCCAAAGCCTCGGAGAGTGTGCTTCATCCAAAGAAGCGGAGTTACACACTCACCCATCGCAACGTATTCGGCTTCAGTGGTAGATAAGGCAACACAATGTTGCTTCCTACTGCACCAACTCACTAGACTCGAGCCGAGTAGTTGACAACAACCACTCGTGCTCTTTCTATCGAGTTTACTACCGGCATAATCCGAATCGGAGTAGCCGATTAGTTCGAACTCCGTAGATCTAGGGTACCAAATACCAACGTTAAGTGTACCCTTAAGATATCTAAGGATACGCTTAACTAGGGTTAGGTGAGACTCCTTAGCACAGGTTTGAAACCTGGCGCACATACTTACTGCGAATAGGATGTCGGGTCGACTCGCAGTTAAGTATAGGAGACTTCCTATCGCGCTCCTATAGTACTTTAAGTCAATGGACTTACTTTCTGGGTCTTCTCCTATGTTAACATTAATCGCCATTGGGGTGTTTATTATCTTAGCGTCTTGCATTCCAAATCTTTTAATTAACTCCTTAGTGTATTTCTGTTGATATAGATATGTACCATCCTTAGTTTGTTTAATTTGTAGACCTAAAAAGAAACTTAACTCGCCTACCAAGTTCATTTCGAACTCACTTTCCATGAGTGAAACGAACTCGTTTAGTAAGGCTGAGTTAGAGGTTCCAAAAATTATATCGTCTACGTAAATTTGAGCTATGAATATTTCTTTACCTAAGGTTTTTACGAAGAGAGTTGGGTCAATTAAGCCTTGGTTAAACCCTTTTGACTTAAGATGGATTGAAAGTCTCTCGTACCAAGCTCGAGGAGCTTGTTTATGTCCATAGAGAGCTTTCTTAAGTTTTAGAACATGGTCGGGTTTATCTAGATTTTCGAATCCGGGGGGTTGGCTAACATAAACTTCTTCTTTAATGTATCCATTTAGGAATGCCGACTTAACATCCATTTGAAACAGCTTAAATCCTCGATGTGCGGCATAAGCTAGCAACATTCGAATGGATTCGAGTCTAGCTACTGGGGCATAGGTTTCGTCGTAATCTAAGCCTTCGACTTGACTAAACCCTTTGGCGACTAACCTAACCTTGTTTCTAACTACTTCACCTTTATCATCAAGCTTATTTCAAAACACCCACCTTGTTCCAATTATCGTTTTGTCTTTAGGTGGTGGTACTAATTCCCACACTTCATTCCTAGTAAATTGAGCTAGCTCTTCTTGCATTGTAATAATCCAATCGGGATCAAGAAGATCTTGTTCAATTGATTTGGGTTCTATCTTTGAAATTAAGGAAATTTGACTAAGGTTCCTATAGGATGCTCTAGTTCAAACTCCTAGATTAGGATCTCCTATCACTTGATCGATAGGGTGGTTAGTTTGAATCCTATATTGGGTTGGGTTTGTGTCACCTAATGCTTGATCAATGGGGTGACTTGGTTGAACACTAGTTTGACTCGGATCACTTGTCACTTGGTCGACAAGAGAAGTTGGTTGATGTGGATTAGACTCGATCTCAGGGTCGGAGACGAGTTTGGTATCAGTGGGCTCAACACTTGGGGTCATTAAGGGTTTTGTAGGTTCGGGTACTTCATCGAACACTACATTAATAGTCTCTTCGACTTTAAAGGTATCGTGGTTATATACCCTATAGGCCCTACTCGTGGTTAAGTATCCTAAGAAGATTCCGGTGGAGGTTTTGGATTTGAATTTTCCTAGGTGGTTCTTAGTGTTTAAGATATGTACTTTACATCCAAATACCCTAAAGTACTTGATGTTGGGTACTTTATTGTGATAAATCTCATACGAGGTCTTAAGGTGCCTCTTTACCATAAGGATCCTATTCTGGACATAGCAAGCCGTGCTAACGGCTTCTGCCCAAAACCTATCGTGTAGGTCGTATTCGTTCAACATGGTCCTAGCGGCTTCTTGTAGAGTTCGGTTTTTCCGCTCCACTAGGCCATTTTGTTGAGGGGTCCTAGGGCAAGAGAATTCATGGTGGTATCCGTTTAGGTTACAGAAGTCGGTGAACCTTTGATTTTCGAATTCACCACCATGATCGCTTCTAAGTCTTTTAACCTTAAGGTTTTTTTGATTCTCGATCAATTTGAATAGATTGATTAATTGATCTAGGGTATCATTTTTATGTTTGATGAACCTAACCCAGGTAAACCTGGAGTAGTCGTCAATTATGACTAAGCAATATTGACTTCTATTGAGTGACTTGGCTCCATGTGAATCGAATAGATCTATATGCAAGAGCTCAAGTACACTTGAGGTTCGTTCTTGGTTAGTTAACTTGTGGTGTGTCCTAGGTTGTTTTCCTTGTTGACAAGCATTACAGATTTTATTAACCAAATTGTTGAGGTTGGGTAAGCCTCTGACTAAGCCACTCTGACTCATCTTGTGGACGAGTCTTGGGTGCGAGTGACCGAGTCGTCGGTGCCACAACCATGATTCCTCTTCCTGTGTCATAAGACATTTGGCTGAGGATTTGATTAAGTTAATTGTATAAATGTTATTTGTCCTAGTTCCTTTGAGTATTGTTTTAGCTGTTTTATTTGTTTTAATTACACATTCATTTTCTAAAAATACGACCTTATAGTTATTGTCACATAATTGGCTTACGCTAAGCAGGTTATATTCAAAATTCTCTACAAGTAATACATTTTTAATAACAAAATTCGAGTTAAGCTCGATATCACCTGATCCGATGATTTTGAGCTTGCCGTTATTCCCAAAGGCTACCGATCCTTGTCGTTTGAATCGAAGCTTCGTGAATTTGAGTTGATCCCCGGTCATGTGTCGGGAGCAACCGCTGTCCAACATCCATTGATCCTACACACAAGGTGGTTGGATTGGATGTTAGATTTTTTTTAAAAAAAAATTGGTTGTAAGTTGTTAAACCTAGGTCATCTCACCTGTGTCTATATGATCAAGCATGTTATACTTATGTGTTTTTTGTGAGATGACTTCCAATTAAGTTGATTAAGTGCATTTAGGTTCAAGTAATTTTATGTTAGATTTGGATTTGACCCTAGGCTTGTCAAGTTTACCTTTTCAAGATCATGGCTTCCAGGTCGTGGCGAGGCATAGGGGCCTTCTTTTATCGGATCATCGACCACTTCCTTAGACAAAGCCATTTTCAAGAAAATGATGACTTGACTCACCTAAGATTATTTCCTAGTCTAACTGGTTATTTTTGAAAAGAGGCTCCCCGAGGCTCAATCTTTTCGAAGGATTTTAGTTGGTTATGTACGTGTTCTAAGTGAATTCACAAGTTTTAAAGCACAAACTTTCTAAGTTAAAGCATGTAATTTCTAAGTTAAAGCACAAACTTTCTAAGTTAAAGCATGCAATTTCTAAGTTAAAGAACAAACATGTTTTGTACTGGCTCCCCCTAGACCGTTGAATCGGTTCAGTCTATCCACATAGTGGATTTGGTCCTTGGGAACCCAGTACGGGTTGGATCCTAGAGTTGAAATCAAAAAGTTCTTAGGGACCCATGCTTGGACATGTTTCCTATGTCGACTTACAATCGACATATACGACCTATTAGTCATGTTTGAGTTAAACCCTAGTCCAGCCTTGTTGTACACGACCCTTTGAGATCCAAGTAGGAGGTCAAGTCCTTTGGATCCCGAAGTGAACCTTTCCAACGTCTTCCTAAGATCTTCAACTTGACTTTTCAAGAGAGAGTTCTCAACTTCGAGCTTTTAAACTCGAGTTGAGTCCTTCTCTTGAACTCGACTAGTCGAAGAGGTTAGGGAGACCTCGTGTTTGAGGAGTTTAACCTCCTCAACAAGGGTCTTGACCTTGGACTCGGACTAAGCTAATTTCCTAGACAAAAACCTAACCGTATTATGTAAAGTATTAAATAAAGTTCGACTCACTTTAAGAGTATCTTTTGAACCGGATGCGTATCTGTGGCTTGACTTGAAGGTAGCTTCGTAGTCCGAGTCATCCTCAGGTTCTGACTCAAGTTCAGGTTCGATCTCCGTGTCTGACTCAATCGATATCGCCATGAAGACGTGGTCTTCGTCTTCTTCGGATGACGCTTCTTCCCATGTCGCGTTGAGGGCCTTCTTGTGCTTAGGTGCTTGGTGGTTGAGCTTGGGGCACTCGGACTTGATATGTCCAAACCTGTTACACTCATAACACCTAATATTAGAACTTTTAGGCTTACCTTGGTTGGGTCGAGTAGTGGTTCGCTTTCGTCCCTTGGCTATCCTTCGAGCTAGGTTCATTAGTTCGGCAGTCAACTCCGGGTCAACTTCTTCTTCGGACTCGTCTTCCTCCTCGGTTGGTGGTGGCTTGCTTGCAATTTTCTTCTTCTTTGAACCTGCAAACAAGGCTATACCCCTCTCGGGTTCCGAGTTGGACTGCTTATGTAATTCGAAATCTGAAAAGAGTTCATCTAACCTAATTTTATAAAGATCCTTGGAGACCTTGTAGGCGTCGACCATGGATGACCACAAGGTAGTCCTCGGAAAAGAGTTTAGAACATACCTTATAAGGTCGCAGTTTTCGACCTTTTGCCCGATTGCGTGTAGGTTGTTGACTATGTCTTGGACCTGGGCATGGAGTTGCGTCGCGGACTCGTGTTCCTGCATTTTTAGGTTATATAGTTTATTGAAAAGAAGATCACGCTTACATACCTTGGCTTCATCGGTCCCTTCGTGTAGCTCCACTAGTTTCATCCAAAGATCTTTTGCGCTTATGAAGGGGTCGACGCGATTTAGCTCCTCCTTGGATAGGCCGCATTGGAGGATTTGTGTTGCCTTGGCTTCGGCTTCGACTTGTCATTTTGTCGCAATGGTCCATTGATCATAATCCAAGGAGTCACCCACTTCATTAGTCGGAAGTGTGAAACCCGTTTGGATTATGATCCACATATCGATTTGGGTTTTGAGAAAGCATTCCATCCGACCCTTACAATAACGGAAGTCATCTCCGTTGTAAAACAGAGGTCGGACGGTGCTAAAACCCTCGAGATGGACCATTAGAACAAAAGACACAAAGAGACGAAGACGAAGAAACTAGCAACGACAAAAACACAAAAACACGTACCAAGACTCGCGTCTTGGATTAGTAGTGCGGGAGAAAAACTTAACAAAGCGGAATAAAATAAAAAAAACAGAATTAAAAGAAAAAAATAAATCTGTAAAAATGGCTAGATTAGTGGTTTCACCAAATCTTAGCATCCCCCAGCTCTGATACCAATTGTTGGATCGATCAGATCGCTAGAGGGGGGGGGTGAATAGCGATAGAAATTTTTCTTTCGAATTCGTTTCAAGACAAATATACGCAGCGGAAAAATAAACAAAAATAAAAGACAATAGACACAAAGGTTTTACTTGGTTCGTAGCCGAAGGCTACTACTCCAAGGCCCTAGTGGTCCTTGACCACGTACGGAGGGCAATCTACTAAAAAACTCCTCCTCGTTGGAGGTAGGAGTTAGACGGATACACAAAATGAAAAAAACTCAAGGTAGAGGGACACTTCCCCTCTCCTTGATATGATTTAAAGCTTGAAAAGAAGAACAACTTATAAACTGAATTATAATTCAAACTTTTCGTTAATGACTTAAAGGTTGGAGGTTGAAGCTCTAGTCGTCGTCTCGGCAGCGCTTCGTCGTAGGGATGTCGGAGAGTCGGAGCATATCGGAAGCACTTGGAAGCTTTTTAATTGATGAAAAAACCCTAAGACAAGCCCTCCTTTTATAGCCTTTGAGCCCCTCATCGAATGGGTCTTCAACCAATCACAAATGGACACAAAAACTCCTTGAAATGGGGTGATAAGCCTTGACTCCTCGAATCTGATCATTGACCATCGATCGGTGGTGGCCATCATCGATCGGTGATGGCGGCATCGATCAGTCTTGACCTCAGCGATCGGTGATTGTGGCGATTGAGTCCTCCAAGATGGCAGTCGACTGATGCTTGCTGCAAGTCAAAGTTAGCTTAACAAAAACATAATTTCGACGGTCGTCGACCGTCCGATCTCGACCTAGACCATCTATAGGATGTCTTTGGTCGGATCTACGCTTAAGATCATCCCCGTAACGAGGATACGACCTCACTTACGCTAGCACACACGAGCTTACCTCGATACTTACTTGTTACTTTTGCTTCCGGCCTTCCACTCGATTCCTTCGGCTCCCTCCGAAGTCACTCGAGTGTCGCCCGACCACCGCGGCTTCCTCCGGGTGTTGCTAGCCTTCAGCTCCAGCTATAGCAATCTTCTGCACACTCGATTCAGCTCGTGAGATAACGACATGAGCTTAACTTTGTATCGTTTGCTATAATCAAAACTCAGGTTCGACTTAGGTGCCTACTGCACCAACAAGAAAAACCCTAGGATAGTCAACCATAAGGATTCCACCTATATCTTCTTATTTGGTTGACTTAGGATGGCGGGACTTAATTTTTTAGCATAGTGTTGGGTGATGATAATGTGCCCATAAATTGATAATAATGCTTAAATCATGATAGTTAATGTAATTGTTATATATGTTTGCAATCATGATTTATGATCTTGACATTTAATGTATAATCTTGGGAAATAAGGTTTTAAATCATGCTTTGGGTAATACTTGACTCATTATCATGTTTTTAATATCTAATGCATGATTACAAATTGATAGATACATGTATTTCATGATCATAATGTGAAATTAATTCATATATACTTTTATGATCATGTGGTATGTTAGGATGATACTTAACCATGGGTATAATTGCATGAAATTGAAGGTTATGTACATAAATACCTTTAGGAACATCTCACATTCACCATAAGGATAACTTTGATTGAAAACATAGTATGGGTGAGATGATAGGATGATACAAATGGTCCACTAATGCCTATGACATTTAGATGGTCATTTAAAGTATCAAAATAGCAATAATAGACTAATCATGGGGAAGACTTATGTTTAAATCATATACATATTGCCCAAAGATCATGGTTGGATATTTCAAATGTTTTGAAAACCATCTCTTGTTTCATAAACTGAAGTTTCATGTTTTGAAAAGCTTCAAGGCAAAACTAGGTTTCAAAGTTGATACAAACTTTAGATATTTTCCAACTTTTGAGATTTTGCCTAATTTTCAAAAATATAATGATTTTTCATGAAAAACTATTTTTCATTGATAAATACACTTACAAGAAATGTGTTCCCCAAATTTCATGATTTTCCGAATTTTATAAAATTTTTTATGTATTTCTGAAATTTAGACCAAAAATAAAAAAATCCTGAAATCAGAGTGCCAATCGACTGGTAGTCTGAACCAGTCGACTGATTGACTGAAAACATGCCCAGTAACCTTTTTTTATCAGATTTTAAGGCATGTTTTGGTGATTTTTGTTTCCTAGACTTGATGCCATATTTGAATAACTTAGTGTAATCTTTTTGATGGTGTCAAAGGGGGAGAAATATGTATGTTTAAGTAAGTTATATTAAGGGGGAGAATTGCATTTAGGGGGAGGTTCATGTATTAAGGGGGAGAGTTGATAATCATGTTTATTTACATGCTTTCTTTCCTTAATATTTTTATCAAATGTTTACCAAACTTAAACGAATTGGCACACATCAAAAAGGGGGAGATTCTTAGGGCAATCAAACCGTGATATGGTTTTGATGTGTGTGGCAAAGGGTTTAAGTAGGATGATTGGATTTGATATGTGCATTGGAGTCTTGCAGGACTTAGTAATTTGCACATGGAGCTTAGGCAAGTGTCACCACTCACAACCTCGTGCTTGAGTCGGAGAAGGAGCATTGTAGAGATGTGCGCTTGATGCTGCCGAGGGACCGTCGGATGAGATGACTTGAAGCGAAGCCAAGGAAGCAGACTTCAAGATCAAGAGATGAGAAGAAGCATTGCAGAGCCATGCGCCTGATGCTGCCGAGGGACGTGGCCGCGAACGAAGAGAGCTTCGGCGAGGGACTTCGAGTGAGAAGAGAGAATGAGTGAATTGTAAGTAGCTCATTAGGTGAACTTGGCCGAATGGCTGAGTGTCGGAGGCTCGACCGCAAGGGTTGAGGTTTACCCGACCGCTGGAAGCTCAAACGGATGTTAAGTTTGAGTTTCACACGGCACCAGTCGACTGCTATGTCATGGAAGTCGACTGCTTCAAGTAGATCGACAATCGACTAGTCTTAGCTGTTGGATCAAGTCGACATTAGTCGGCTGCTGAAAGGAAGCAGTCGACTGATAGCACTGTGCATGGGCACAAAAGCTAGTCGAGCTCGCGGGTCACTCGACTGAAAGTCGACATCAGTTGACTGATGAAAGCATCATTCGAATGATCATATGACTATTGGAGAATCGACCACGGATCCCGTGAATTCGGCCTAGTCAGGAGCCGTTGGAGTCGACATCAGTCGACTGATGAAGGCATCAATCGACTGATAGTGCTCAACGAGAAGAATTGCTTCCTCTCTATAAAAAGAGTGGGTGGGGGCTTATAGATGGTTAATCTTCATTCTCAAAACATTCTACTAAGTGCCCCACAAAGCTTAAACTCCTTCTTCTAGTTTTCTTTCATATTTATTGTAAAAGAAGAAGTGATCTCTTGTTGTAAAGGTTTACCTCCACCTTGCTTGGACTAAAGGGAGAGACCAATAGTGGATTGGTTGCGGAGTGATTCACCGGAGATGAATCAGACCGTGGATTAGCAGCGAGGCCGTGAACCACGTTATATTGTGTTGTTAGCATTGTTTATCTTTTGTTTGTTTCTTAATTGTATTTGTTTTATATTTCCACTTGCGCTAACATTACTTGTATACAATTAAGAACGACTTCCACTCATACGACGAAAGAGGGCTATTCACCCCCCTCTAGCCGGCCAACACCGTGATCCTACAACAATTACCTCGGATTATGTGCCTTCCGATGGGGAAGTACACACGCTTCTAAATAATTTCCTATAACCATATTTGACCTAGTGATCCGCAAAACAAACTCATCCGATATGGATGAAGACACTCATAGCCAACATGCAAGTTTGTTCATATCACATGTCAAATTGTAATGGAGGTCTCGAGAATTAAAAACAATATCCCTCTCCCACTTAGTAATTTAAAATTGAGGAATTTTCAAACACACACAACATGCATATCAAAAAATAAGCAATAAATATGAAGAAAAGATTTTCCAACTATCATGACTTTTGTTTTCCAATATGCTTCCCTTCGTGTCGCCACCTCGTCCGCTCCTCCCTTTACCATGCACAAGCCACAAGGGGATCCGAGATGAGATAAACTATTTTAATTTACATCCATCGATCCTATACTCCATGAAGGAGTGTACAACATATCTAGATCGAAAGTAAATTAAAATGAGCGGCTAAATAGTGTTGTATTTAATTACAAAATTAAATACTAATTAGACTCGTCAACCCCGAGGATTTAAATAATTAATTACAATCACACACACACAATCACATACATCCACATAGCCATAATAGTTGGATCTTATGCCTACAAACAAAAAGTTAGCCTACGCACATCCTATTATTATTCGGCATAAACAATATATGATAAATGCGTGAAAGTAACCGAATCCAAAACACACAAAACCAGAAACCTGGCTCTGATACCAATTGAAGGGAGGTTTTTCTCGCTTCGCTTCAGTCGCTTGTGCATGGCAATCCTATCTCATGTCCTTGGATTAAAACTTTATTAATTAAAACTAATCCGAATGGAGATAGATTACCCAAGCAACCGATTCATCATCGTGCTATTCGATTTGAGCGGTTGCTTGAACAAATTTATTGTTCAAGCAACCTAACCCTTTTCCTCGATTAGTCGCGGAATAGATGATGTACGGATCACCGGTTTTGTGTTTATGATCGCGGTCCATGTCAATCAACAACATACAAAATACAAAAGAACAAGAATCGAAATTAAACATGATTATACCTCTTGTTTTACCTCTTGATTTTCTATTATATTCCTATCCTCTTCTTGGACGTCGTGTGGGCGACGATCTTTCAAGAATTGAAGCCTCTTAGACCACATATCTTCCCTTCCTTCCTCGCTCCGAATAATGGAAGAAAACCCTCCCTTCTTTTCCTTGCTTGTACCGACCACCAAACTCCAAGTGTGGTGTCCGCTGGCCCTAAGGAGAGGAGAGGAGGCGCCGGCCAAAGAAAGGAAGAAAGGGCAAAACCCTAACTCCTCTTGCCACTGGCCCTAGGACAAGGAGAGGGAGGCGCCGACAAAAGAAAGGAATAAAGGGATAAACCCTAACTCCTCTTGCCGCCAGCCCCAAGGAATGGGAGAAGAGGTGCCGGCCAAAGGGAAGAATAGGAATCAAAACCCTAACTCCTTGTTGCCGCCGACACTAGAAGCAAATCCCTAATCCTTGTTGCCCATGCCTCTCCATGTCCAACACACACATCCTCATAGGTCATGGCCTCATGAGGTATTTATAATAGGCTACAATAGGGACCATGAGGAGGAGTTGGATCTTGGTCGCCCAATGGATCCGAACCATATATAACCCGATCCATTAATGATGATCCATTCCACTAGAGGATCATCATCGATCTACCTCACCAACTCCCAAAATTTAATATGGGCTCCACATATTATTTGTACAAAATATCTTCCCGTGTTTAAGATATCGAATGCCCATTAATTAATTAAATTATTAACAATTTAATTAATCAATATCTAACTCCATGAGTAGTACCACTCATCCTTATCATCATGTTGGACCAAGTCCACCTGCAGGATTTACATAATAAACTTTATGAGCTCCTCAAGGGGACATCATCATCCTAGTGTATAAGACACGGTTTCCTCCTATAATCAACGACACACCATGTAAATAATATTATTTCCCAACTTACCAGACCTATCGATTTAACACATAAATCCCATCCATTGGTAAATCAAAGAAATAAATACTAAGTACATGTGTCCGTTATTATATCGGGATTAAGAGCATGTACACCATAATATCTGAGGTCTGATTCAATTATATAGTCAGTATAAATTGAATCGCCTCTAAATCGATCCTGCTCAATACACACAAAGTGTACTAGTGTAATTTTGTGGTCAAGATAAACCAATACCAAATTACACTACAACCATGCCAATGGTTTGTCCAAAACCATCTCTGTTGTGAGCCTCTACTTATACTCTATAAGGATCTGATAATATGATCTTCGGTGTGACACCACACACCATGTTATCTACAATGTAAAGTATCAGACAATATGCATAAATATAAAATACAAACAATGATCATGTGATTCTTATTTCAAAATGAAGCTGTTCATACAAAAGCTAGGCTTTTAGTATACATCTTAATAGTCTCGTGATCCTGCATCTTTAGATTATACAATTTATTCAATAGAAAGTCTCTTTTGCATACCTTAGCATCGGAAGTCCCTTCGTGTAACTCGATTAACTTGGTCCAGAGGTATTTGGCGCTAATGAATGGTCAAATTCAGTTAAGCTCCTCCTTGGATAAGCCACATTGCAACATTTGGGTTACTTTTACATTGACTTCGATTTGCCTCTTGGTTGAGTTGGTCCATTTGTTGAAGTCCAAAGCTCTCCTTGATCATTGGTGGGAAGAGCAATGCCGGTTTGGATTATTATCCATGTCTCGACTTGTGTTTTCAAGAAACACTCCATCATACCTTTCCAATAACGGAAATCATTTCCGTTAAAGAACGGAGGTCGGGTGGTGCTATACCCCTCAATGTGAGCCATTAATTATATTGTAAAATATGAATAAAAATCAAAAGGAATTCCAAGACTTGGTCTTGGATTAGTAATGTAGGAAATAATAAGAAATAAAAAGAAATAAATGATAAAATAAAAAACTAAATAAAAACTAAAAACTTACGACCTTCGATGTCCCCGAAAGGGTACTAAATGTCATTATTAGGGGATGAAAACAACTTGTTATGAGGGTAAACCCTCGTAAGAAGTATAGATCTCTGAGAGAGCTTCGATTCGGTGGGTAGCATTATTTGGGTCCACTTGTATGAAAAGTTATGCTCATTTTATCGTCGGCTACTCCAAAAGCTTAAAGATACTTGCAAACACAAAAACAAAAATGCAAATTGCCAAGACTTCATCTTTTATTAGTAGTGCGGGAGAAGAATTTACCAAAAGCCCAAAAACAAAATGAAAAGAAAATAAATTTTTTTCTAGATTGGTGGTTACACCAAATCTTAGCGCCCTCGCTCTGAGACCAATTATAGGATCGAGAAAGCATAGCTAGAGCGGGGGGGGGGGGGGGTGAAAAGCGAGCGTGAAATCTTCATTTCTTTTCGATTAAAACTAAAGAGATGCAGCGGAAAAATAAATATGACAAATTTATTTTTACTTGGTTCACAACCTAGCGGTTCCTACTCCAAGGCCCCACGATCCTTGACCACGTACGAGGGGGCAATCCACTATAGAGTCTCCTCCTCGTTGGAGGTAGGAGACAACGATCACAACAAAACCAAAACTCGAGGATGAGGCAACAAGCTTACCACACCTCGTTTACGAAAAAAGCTCCGAGTACAAAGTAATGAAATAACTAACTGAGCTACTAACGCTTAAGGAGTTGAAACTTTGTGCGATATTGACGTTACGACGTTGTAGTGTTGATGCGGAACCTCTTCATTGTGGGAGCACTTAGGAGAAAAATGATGATCTTTGGGTTCGAGTCCTCCCATCCTTTTAAAGACTCGTGCCTTGGAATTAGTCTGGTTCCAGATCCTCAGTTTGTGGGACTTATCACGAGGTGGCACCTTATCTTATCGCGAAGTGGTGGCGTCAAACGTTATCCTTTTTGACCTAGCGTACAAGGCTGATTCGTCGCCATCTATCGACTGATGTGCAGCAGTCGACTGCCAGATTGGTCACTTCTCTACAGCAAAGAGTTAGCATGGAAAATGGTAAATGCAATGATTTCTTACCGTCTGATCTCGACCTAGACCTTCCACTTGAAGTCTTAGTCGGATCGCCGCCTAGGGTCCTCCCCGTACAGAGGACACGACCTTACCATCTCTCTGTGCACTCGTGCTTACCTCTAGTCCTTTATGACCTATCGCTTTGCTTCCTGTCTTCACCTAGGTTTTTCGACTCCCATGAAGTTTTTCCTATGTCGCCTGACCACCACGGTTTCCCGACTCGGGATTCCCCGGGTGTCGCTGACCTAGACTTAGCTTAACCATTTTCTACACACTTAATTCAGCTCATGAGATAACAATATGACCTTAACTTTGGATCTTTACCATAATCAAAACCTAGTTTCGATTATCTGGTGCCCTTGCACCAACAATCTCCCCCTTTTTGATCTATGACAAACCGACACAAAGTTAAGGGAAATTTAAAGCATAAAAGTAGTAGAGTAAATGATAAATGCTATTTCAAAAACTCCCCCTTAACCCTAGGTGAGTTTTGAAAGAGATACTTTAATTTTTAAAATTAATTTTATGTTACTCCCCCTTAACTTTTGCTCTTCTCCCTCTTTTGCCATTAATAAAAAAAAATAAAAAATTGGGGGTGTTTATATAAAATAGAAGTTTAAAAACAACATGCATCTAAAATTATTAAGGATAAATCAACTATGAGTCCAAGCATGCATCTAACATTAGTTAGATAGATTGGTTTGAGGTGTGTCCCTCTGCACCAACAATTTAATAAGTTTTTGAAACATACTTTTCAAAATACTTATAAGTTTATTTTCAAAAATAACTTCAAAGGTTTGTAATATAACTCTTAGGGTTAGTTTGCTCTCCCCCTTAGCCAAATATATGAAGTATAAGTGATTTAGGGGGTGCTAAACTTTTCCCTAGAGAGTTGTATACTTAGTATTTGACCAATCAAAATTATGATTATTCGTTAAGTGCAAGAAAATAAGTAGCATTTTGAAAAAGTTAAGTGTATTTCAATTATCCTTAACATCTCACCCATTCTGTTCTCAAAAATGCATTTGCCTTATATGTTTTGTGAGATGATTTTAACTTGATTAAAGTTAGTCAACCTTTGGTTAGATTCAGATTTAACCCTTAGTTCGTCAAGTAAACTTTTCAAAAATTGGCTTTCAGGTCGTGGCGAGGCACAGGGGCCTTCTTTGATTGGAACAACGACCACTTCCTTAGACAAAGCCAAATTCAAGAAATTGATTACTTGAGTCACTTAAGATTACTTCTGGTCTAACTAGTTTAGGATACGATGAGGTAGCTTCAGTTAGTTTAACTCAGCCAAGTGCACCAAGCTAGATACACCTTATCTAGCTTGAATACACGAGACGTTGTTTCCCTAACGTACTATCATCTCGCCGTGTCCTGATACTGTATTGTCAAAGTTGACTAACTATTTATCCTATCTAGCCGTTCTAAAAAGTAAAATAAAATAACTAATCATGCAATGATTTTGCTAAGGAAGCGGGTATACTATTTTAGTGTTAGCTCCCCTCGGACCATTGAACCAATATGGTCTATCCACAAAGTGGACTTGATCCTGGGGAATCCAATACTTACTGGCCCTTATATGTGAGTTCAATAAAACTTTTGGGACCTATGCTTGGACTCTTTGATGACTATGATTCACAATAGACATGTACGATTTTTTCGTAGTCATTGACCTAAATCCGAGTCCAGCTTTGTTGTACACGACCCTTTGAGTTCCAAGTAGTCGGTTAAGATTGTTGGATCCCAACGTGAACCTTTCCAACCTAGCCTCGACCTCTTGAACTCGTCCTTTCAAGAGAGAATTCTCCTCCTTAAGTTTTCAACTTGAGTTGAGTTTCCCTCTTGAACTTGACTAGTTGAGGAGGTTAGAGTAGCCTCTTGCTTGAGGGTTTCAACCTCCTCAAGTAACGACTCAACTCTTGACTCAGACTTAGTCAATTTCATATTTATCAACTTAATTGCATGATATAAGTTTGAAATTAATGAACAACTTACCTTAATGTTTTCTTTTGATTCGGCTTTGAGTCTTGACTCGAATTCATCCTCAGAGTCGGAGTTGGATTTATAGTCGGCTTCGGACTCAGACTCGGACTCGGACTCTACCAGTTTCGCCATGTATGCCAAGTCATCGTCTTGATCTTTATGTTCCTCCCACATCACTTGAAATTCTTTCTTTGGTTGCTTGTGTTTTGGCTTCATTTTTGGGTAGTCTGACTTGTAATGCCCCTTCTTGTCGCACCCATAGCATGTGTATGTTTGTGGGAGTTTCTTTCTCTTCAATTGCTCCCTTTTCTTTTGATGATTCTCTAAACTAGATTGACTAGTTCGTCCTCCATATCCTCTTTGGATTACGATTTGGATTCACCTTCCGATTCAGATTCTTCTTCTTCGGGAGGTATCTTGCTCTTTGCTTTTCGTCTTCATCCTGCAAACAACGCTACACCTTTCTCGACTGAGACCACATTAGTTTGTTCATGTAACTCAAATTCAGAAAAGAATTCATCTAACCTAATCTTAGATAAATCTTTAGATTCCTTGTAGGCATCAACCATGGATGCCCACTGTAGGTTGATGCTTCGGAGGCTCATTGGCTCCCATGTCCCCGGATTAAAATTTTCACTAATGAAAGAATTAATCCGGATGGGATGAGTTTCCTTAGCACAACCAACTCGTCGTCGTGCTAACAACTTGAGTGGTCGCTTGAACAAACTAGTTGTTCAAGCAACACAACTCTTCTAGTTGGTTAGCCGCGGAAGAGACGACGGACGGATCGCCGGTTTTTGTGTTTGTCTTCGGGGTCCAAGATTATAAAAAATATATACATATGCATAATTGTATAATCAACAATTAAAATAACATGCTCAGATCTGAAAATAAAGTTAAAATAACTTTATACCTCACGATCTTCTACCGTATGTCCTATCCTTCTCGTGGACGACGTGTGGACGAAGATCCTCCACGAGTAGAAGCCTTCTAGATCGCTTTCTTCACTACCTTGTCTGCTGCGAACAAAGAGAAGAACTTACAAATACCTATCCTTTCTAGAGCCGGCTACCAAATTAGGGAATTTGGTGCAACCGCCGGCCAAGGATCAAATGAATGATGCGCCGGCCACCAAATGAAGGAGAACCGCCGGCCACCTTGGAGAATAGGGAGGAGGATGAGAACCGGCCACCAATGGGAGGAGAACCGCCGGCCAAGGAAGAAGGGAGAGGCCTCTAGGATGGGCGCCGGCCAAGGAATGATGAAAGGAGATGGGCGCCGACAATCAACAAGGAAGAAGGTTGCCGCCCACATTGCTCCAAACCCTAGCCGCCCAAAAACCCTAGCTGCCCAAAACCCTAACTCCAATTCGAAAATCAAATTATTGCCGCCCAACCCTAAGCCCCCTATTTATAGAATTGGGCTTAAGCCTCCTTTAATCTCCACCGTCGGATCTAGGGTTTTATCCCAACTGTCGGATCTAGGGTTTCATCCCAACCGTCGGATCTAGGATTTCATCCCAACCGTCGGATCTAGGATTTCATCCCAACCGTCGGATCTAGGGTTTTATCCCAATCGTCGGATCTAGGGATTTAATCCTAACCGTCGATTCTAGGGTTTCATCCTAACCATCGGATCTTAGGGATTTAATCCCAACCGTTGGTTCTAGGGTTTCATCCTAACCATCGGATCTAGGGATTTAATCCCAACCGTTGGTTCTAGGTTTTGTTTTACATTCTTGGATCTAGACTTCACAAGGATTATATTAGGCTACGATAGGGACCATAAGGAGGAGTTGGGTCTTGGCCACCCGATGGATCGGAACCACACAAACTTGATCCATCAATGATGTTCCATTCCACTAGAGGATCATCATTGAACTACCTCACCAACCCCCATAAATTAATATGGGCTCCATATATTATTCGTACATTAATCTACCCGTGTTTAAGATATCGAATGTCCGTCAATTAATTGATTTACTGACCATCAATTAATTAACATCTAATTCCTCGAGTAGTACCACTCAACCTTATCATCATGCTGACTAAGTCAACCAGCTGGGTTTACATGATGAACCTTATGAGCTCCTCAAGGGGACATCATCAACCTAATATATAGGACACGGTTTCCTCCTATAATCAACGGCACACCATGTAAATAATATCATTTCCCAACTTACAGGGCATATTGATTTAATCCATCTAAATCTCACCCTCTGGTAAATCAAAGAAATAAATACTAAGTACATGTGCCCGTTATTATATCGGGATTAAGAGCATGTACAACATAATATCCGAGGTCCGATTCAATTATGCAGTCAGCAATAAATTGAATCACCTCTATGTCGGTCCTGCTCAATACACCTAAGTGTACTGGTGTAACTCTATGTTCAAGAAAAAACAATACCAAGCTACACTACAACCATGCCAATGGTTTGTCCAAAACCATCTTGGTTGTGAGCCTCTACTTATATTTTACAAGGGATTGATAACATGATCTTCTGTGCCATACCAAACACCATGTTATCTACAATGTAAAATATTAGACAATATGCACACATATAATAAATATATAAAGTGCAAACAATGATCATGTGATTCTTATTTCAAAATAAAATGTTCATACAAAAAGAGCTAGGCTTTTAGTATACATTCCAACAATCTCCCACTTATACTAAAAGACTATGCCGTCATCACTCTGCCATACATCTGATCCCCATGTCCTCCACATGCCTATCAAACGCTTTCGCTGGAAGGGCCTTAGTGAATGGATCCGCCAGGTTATCCTCTGATGCAATCTTGGCGACAGCAACTTCTCCTCGCTTTACGATCTCTCGTATAAGGTGGTACTTGCGCTCTATGTGTTTACTCGCCTTATGGGCTCGTGGTTCCTTCGAGTTTGCAACTGCACCACTATTATCACAATAAATTGTGATAGTTCTGGGCAAACCAGGAATCACATCCAAGTCCATCAAGAAGTTCCTGAGCCATACAGCTTCCTTGGCTGCCTCAGAGGCTGCCACATACTCAGCTTCCATGGTAGAGTCCGCCACGCATTTCTGCTTGACACTCCTCCATACTATGGCTCCACCTCCAAAAGTAAACACAAACCCCGAGGTAGACTTACTCTTGTCCCTATCTGATTGGAAATCCGAATCCGTGTAACCCACAGGGACTAATTGATCTGCCCGGTAAACCAGCATATAATCCCTAGTCCTTCTCAGGTACTTCAATATATGCTTTACCGCAGTCCAATGTCCCTGTCCAGGATTACTCTGATATCTGCTAACCATGCCCACGGCAAAGCAGATATCCAGTCTCGTACATAGCATAGCATACATAAGGCTTCCTACTGCCGAAGCATAAGGAACCGCCTTCATGTCCTTTATCTCCTTTGATGTTTTGGGACACATCTCTTTAGATAAAGGAACTCCATGCCTAAAAGGTAGAAAACCTTTCTTGGAGTTCTGCATGCTAAAACGAGCAAGGATAGTGTCAATGTATGAAGCTTGAGACAAGCACAACATCCTTTTCTTGCGATCCCTTATAACTTTGATCCCAAGGATGTGTCCCACTTCTCCCAAGTCCTTCATATCAAACTGTTTGGACAATCATACCTTTACATCTGATAACACTTTGATATTGTTTCCAACTAACAAAATGTCATCTACGTATAGTACAAGAAACACCACTACATTTCCGTCACATCTCTTGTATACACAAGGCTCATCCGGACTTTGAATAAATCCATATGACTGGATTACCTCATCAAAGCGGATGTTCCAAGATCTAGAAGCTTGCTTCAATCCATAAATGGACCGATTAAGCTTACATACAAGATGCTCTTTGCCTTTAGCAATGAATCCCTCTGGTTGCCGCATATAGATGTTCTCCTCAAGACTTTCATTAAGGAAAGCTGTCTTGACATCCATCTGCCAAATCTCATAGTCCATATGAGCAGCTATAGATAAGAGAATCCGGATAGACTTAAGTATAGCTACCGGCGAAAAGGTCTCCTCATAATTGATACCCTCTTTCTGAGTATACCCTTTCGCAACAAGCCTAGCTTTGAAGGTCTCAACCTTCCCGTCTACTCCTCTCTTTCTCTTGTAGATCCACTTGCATCCAATGGTTTTTACACCATCGGGTGGTTCTACTAGCTTCCAGACCTGATTAGAATCCATAGATTCTATCTCTGAATTCATCGCTTTTTGCCAAGATATCGCATCTCTATCTTGGATTGCCTCGTCATATGTCCAGGGATCAGGTTCATGTTCCCCAGGGACTAAGTCCGAAGACTCTCCCAAAAACATGAATCTATCGGGTTGTCTAACAACCCTCCCACTACGACGAGGTGCCTCCTGTGTATGCTCCATGACACGCGGTGCAGTGACTTGTGGTGTCTCCTCTTGTACCGGTGGTACTGAAGTCGGGACTTCCCGTGTCAACTCCTCAAGAACAATCCTACTCTTGGGCTTGTGGTTCATTACATAATCCTCCTCTAGAAATCTGACGTTCGTGCTAACGATCACCCTCTGATCTCTAGGATTATAAAACAAACCACCTTTCGTTCCCTTAGGGTAGCCAACAAACATGCACACTTCTGTACGAGGTTTCAACTTACCAGCATCAGCCTTCAGCACATGTGCCGGATTCCCCCATATCCGAATATGTCTCAGACTAGGCTTTCGCACAGTCCACAATTCTACAGGGGTTGAAGGTACTGATTTAGATGGAACCAAGTTCAGAGTGTACATTGCCATTGTTGGGTTTCTGGCACCGCGTCGTGTGTGTTTTCGATCACGTTTCGTAAACATGAGCACAGCGGAAGCAATAAAAATAATAAATCTACATTTATTACAACACACACATCACACGCATGCATAGTACAACAAGTGTAGACATAACCGTAAATTTAAATTTGCAATAAAAGGAAATTTAACTACGTTATACCTTTCGTATTACGTGTAGCGGGAACGGCATCAACTGGAACGATCCTCGCTAGAATCGTCTCTATCCGTATCCACGACGAGTATCCTTAGGATGACTTCGCTAATACACGAGCTTCGTCTTCGTACGGGTTACTAGCCTCATGTTGAAGATGACGTGATCGAGAGATGATCACGATCCGAATCCAAATTCGGATCCAAAAATGAGTCCTTAAAACTCGCTTCCCCGGAGAGGTATTCGTCAACCGATTGACGAATCCTTCGTCCTCCACCTCAGAGGATTATCGGAGATCGAATCCCCGGTAAGTTACCCGCTGTCGGAGCTCTAACCGTCGTCCAAACGACGCTCTGACGAGAGGAGAACAAGCTGTCCAGAAAACTGGACAGTTTTGGTGGAGGAGATAGGCGCCAGCCAACAAAGGAAGCCAAGTGCTCACCTTTTCACCGAAGCCTAGGAAGATCACCGGAGTGTCGCCGGAGGACCACCGGCAAGGAGCTGGACGGCGGCACAAGGGCTGGGCGGCAATAGAGTTGGCGCCGAAAACTCCAAGGAGAGGAGGTGGGCGGCAACTAGGTTTAGGATTTTGGATTAGGGCTTAATTATCCCTTAAGCCCTCTTTTATAGAGAACTAATTCTCTTAATGGTTAATGGATCATAACCATTAGGCCCGTTAACCCGCTCCAATAAGATAAGTTAAAATAAACCAAACCATGATGGTTTATTTTAAGTTAAAATGAACCGAACCAACTTTTGGTTCATTCGTTTAAAATAAACCAAATCCTTTGGTTTATTCTCCTCCATTGGATTAGAACCAAATCATTTTGGTTCATCCATTATGTCTTCATAAGACACGGCCCATCCACGCTTCCATTGCGACTGAACCGATTTCATGCTCGCTTTATGTTTGGTCCAACCAAACCTAGTTTCTCTCGGTCTGAGAATCTCATTCTCAAGCTCGTTTTAAATCCTTTGGATTACGCTCGTTGTGCGTGTGACCAAATAGGTTCTCGGTTTATGTTGGCCGTCTATAATTAACCATTAATTATAGAACGATCATGAGTGGCACCTAGTAGTACATCATGATCTCCAATTAACCGAAAAGATCAACGGTTGATCGAGAACTATTTCTGAAACCCTTCAGCAGCTCGAATGATTCGTGCCCCATTCCCTTCACTCATCTTATACCCACTTGGTTCAGGACATGGTCTATAGTGTCAGTCCCCACTAGGCTGACTATGTCACACCTAGCCCAAGTATCATTTCCTCGTCCTACGAATTCTAGTTACTGCACATGTATCGAAGAGTACTTTACTCTAAACATGTAATTCTTTGGCCAAAGACTTTAGTAACAATCTGACGAGAGGCCATGGGTATACATCTCCTCGCAAGGAGTGGTGAATCCTTTATAGGCTATTCAAACACCTTCGATCACTTCGACTTATACCCAATCATGCCGGGTCCACATCTCCTTAGAGATGTTTGCTTAAGATGTCAAAGCATAAGTCTCCATGATCAAGATGACTTGAATACCGCAAGTCAAAGGAACATCGCACTTAAGCTACAGTAAGAACTTCATTGACATATCTATATATGCAGAGAACCATATGAAGTCTTACGGCTGGTCACTCCAATGAACTAGTTACCATAACTAGCATCCACGATTAACTCCGGACATCACAATGTCTCCAGCCAGTGAGAATCAGCTGCTTGGATACACCAAGGAGTATACCTCGTGCTAGTCTCGACAGAATTGATGGTGTCCAAATCCATCAATTCATCGACTAGGGATAATTCCGATACATCACAATTACACATGTAAAGATACTCACTAGTTGTGATCCAATCACAAATTCTCTCATGCTGTGAATTGCATCGTGGACATTCAGTAAATGAGTTTAAGATCCAATCAAATACATAAAACATGTATACTCAAATAGTGAATCTTCATTTATTATATAAATGGTTCATACATAAGACAATTGCCTTAGGACATCTCTCATATATTACTAACAGACTCCCACTTGGCCTAATGCCAATCGCTACGGTATCCAATACCATAATCTCTAACATGACCCTCAAACTTATTTTGAGGTAATGCCTTAGTCAAAGGATCCGCTAAGTTCCTTTCAGTGAGAATTTTCTCGATTTGTATTTCGTTCCTACTGATGATCTCTCTGATAAGATGATAGCGGCGAAGCACATGTTTGGATCGTTGAGGAGACCACATCAAGTTCAGAGATGAAGTTCTTGATCCAAACCGCTTCCTTTGCTGCTTCCAAAGCTGCAATGTTTTCTGCCTTAGTGGCAGAATCCGCTATAGTGTCAAGCTTGGAACCTTTCCAACTTATTGCGCCTCCATTCCAGGTGAATACATACCTAGACTTAGACATGAAATCATCCTTGTCTATCTGGAAGCTGGCATCCGTATACCCGCGTATCACCATATCCCCTTCTCCATATATTAGGAACACATTCTTAGTTCTTCTTAAGTACTTAAGGATTGTCTTAACAGCCACCCAATGATCCATTCATGGATCAGACTGGTATCTGCTCATGACACTCAGAGCATACGATACATTGGGCCTCGTACATAACATAGCATACATGATAGATCCTATTGCGGATGCATAGGGAATCTTACTCATGCAAATCCTCTCGTCTTCTGTGCGCGGACACATAGACTTCGAAAGGTGTACCCCATGCCTGATGGGTAGGAAACCTTTCTTGGATTCCGACATGCTAAACCTCTTTGCTTTTCGGTCTATATATGTAGCTGCGAAAGACCAAGCAACCATTTGATCTATCTCTATAGATCTTAATCCAGAGGATGTAGGTTGCTTCTCCCGAGTCTTTCATGGAGAATGTCTTGGATAACCAAACCTTAGCGGTAAGATTGAAACATCGTTTCCTATAAGTAATATGTCATCGACATATAATACTAGGAACACATTTGCCTCCCACTAACCTTCTTGTACACACAAGGTTAAATGCGGATTTTGTGAGAAATCAAACTTTTGATTGTCTCATCAAAGCGGATATTCGACTCTGGATGCTTGCTTGATCCATAAATGGATCAGTCGCAATTTGCATACCTTGGTTTTATCAGCGATGTGAAACCCTCGGTGTATCATATACCGTCCTCGGCGAGTTTCCATTAAGGAAAGCTGTTTTCACATCCATCTGCCATATCTCATAATCATAATGAGCTGCTATGGCCAGGAGCATACGAATGGATTTAAGCATAGCTACAGGCGAATAGGTTTCGTCATAATCAACACCTTGCTTTTGACGATATCCTTTCGCCACCAATCTAGCCTTATAGGTAATCACATTACCATCCATGTCGGTTTTCTTCTTGAAAACCACTTGCCCTATATAGGCTTTATGCCTTCAGGTGGGTCAACCAAGTTCCAAACTTGGTTTTCATACATGGAATCCATTTCCGACTTCATGGCACCAAGCCACTTATCCCTTTCTGAACTTGTCAGCACTTCTTCAAAACTGGTAGGCTCCTCATCATTAATGAGTAACACGTCGTTCGATTCACTTACGAGAAATCTATATCTCTCGGGAATATTGCGTGTTCTACCAGATCTACGAAGATGTGGTGTTACAATAGGTCCAGTCGATTGCTCATCACTATTAGTTGTCGGCTGTTGTGCTTCACCAGGTATCTCATCAATGTCTATTTGAGTCTCTCGAGCCTCCTCAAGCTCGACGACACTCCCACTGTTTTCTTGCAAGAGAAACTCTTTCTCTAGAAACACAACATGCCTTGAAACAAACACCTTTTGTTCCACAGGATGATAGAATTGGTAACCCCTTATTTCCTTAGGGTATCCAATAAATAGACATTTATCAGAATTTGCATCCAATTTGTCTGATGCAGTCCGCTTCACATAAGCAGGACAACCCCATATCTTCAAGTAAGATACATGAGGTTTCTTACTATTCCATATCTCATATGGAGTAGTAGAGACTACCTTGGTTGGCATTCTGTTTAACAAGTAAACAGCTGTCTGAAGTGCATATCCCCAAAAGGACTTGGGAAGATTCGCATGATTCATCATTGACCTGACCATGTCCAACAAGGTCCGGTTACACCTCTCAGATACACCATTATGTTGTGGTGTATATGGCGGAGTCCATTGAGACAATATGCCATTGCCTCTTAGATAATCAAGAAACTCTTGACTTAAGTATTCACCACCTCGATCCGATCGAAGTATTTTAATACTCTTGTCATGTTGTTTCTTTACTTCATTTCTGAATTCTTTGAACCTTTCAAAGTCTTCAGACTTGTGTTTCATCAAGAACACATACCCAAACCGTGAGTGATCATCGGTGAAGGAAATGAAGTAGCTATAGCCTCCTAAAGCTTGAGTTGACATAGGTCCACATACATCAGTATGTATTAGACCTAGTAACTCTCTCACTCGTTCACCTTTTCCAGTAAAAGGTAACTTAGTCATCTTGCCTTTTAAGCATGATTCGCATGTATCCTATGAATCCTATTCAAACGATTCCAGAATTCCACATCAGTGTAATTCGGACATGCGTTTCTTGCTTACATGGCCAAGACGACAATACCACATGTAGGAGTCTAATTGATTATCTTTTCGAGCACGCTTGTTTCTCACTTCGATATTGAAAATATCACTGGATACGTCCAACGTATAAACACCATTACTTAAAGTTCCAGTCCCTTAAAGAACTCCATTCAAAGTTATGTAACAACAATTGTTACTAAAAGTAAAATGGTACCCATTTCTATTTAAACAAGAAATAGAAATGATGTTCTTTATCAACGAAGGAACATAAAAGCAATTGTCCAGTTCTAAGACAAGTCCTACAGGGAGTTCCAACAAATACGTTCCAATGGCGAGTGCAGCAATCGTTGCTCCATTCCCTACACGTAAATTTGACTCTCCCTTGACGAGTCTTCTTCTATTCCTTAGCCCATGTATGTCATTACATATATGTGAGCCACACCCAGTATCAAATACCCAAGTGTCTGAGGAAATAGAATGACAATCAATAAAGAAGATTTCTGAAGAAGATGGGGCATTCGATGCCTTATCCTTCTTCACAGACTCAAGATAAATCTTGCACTTTCTTCTCAAATGTCCCTACTTGCCATAATGATGGCAAGTGCTCTTTTGAGCTGGTTCTGCCTTTTTAGCCTTTTTCTTCTTCCCCTTCTGTTGTTCCTTTGACTCCCTCTTAAAACCTTTCTTCGAGGAATCAACTAACAACACCATCCCCTGCTCATGCTTCTCAGAAGGCTCCACAGTCTTCAGCATGTTGAGCAGTACCACAGATGAACCTTCTTTCATCTCAGAGGTGAAGAGGAGCTTGGAGACTTCGAACCTTTCGAATCTCACTTGCTTATCAAACAACTCATAAAGATGAAGGACTATGATATGAGCATCCATATGCTCATGCTGCCTTCGTAGCTTGGGTTCCATCGCGGCTAGCATGATGCAACTTGTCAGTTCAGAATCAGTCACATGTTTCTGATAGACCAACAATTGGTCCGGAGTTGCATCGTCACTAGGATGGGCGGGAAGAGGCGCTTCGAGGACATACGCAAGCTTTTCACCTTGAGAACAATTCTCAAGTTTCTAAGCCAGTCCAAGAAGTTCGGTCCAGTCAATTTATTCGAATCCAAAATGGAACGCAAATTAAAAGACAACATGATCAATTTTAGAAATACAAAACGAGCATATATGAGAAAGATGATTTTTAAAATGCATCCACATACATTTACAAAATCCCATTCATTTTTTCGAATTCAAAAACCCTTGAAATCAATTCGGGAGATCGTAGGTCAATCTCCGAATGGGCTGATATCCAATATAGATAAGAACAACCTTGGAGTGAGTCCAACAAGTCATTCTTAGCTATGATGGTGGGTATCAAGTATACCGATTACATATCATGTATATGTAACTATCACAATGTGCTATCAACTAATTGAATGTTTACACATACATTGGGTTGTTAACACATTAACAAGTATGCATCATATGCATAACACCCAACTTCACCTCTCTTCACATCGACCTTGGAGTGAGTCCAACAAATCGATGCTCCAAGTTAGAGCCGACCCATTAATCGCGAAATAGTTTTAATATGGTTAGAGCGCATTCAACCAATTAGCCAGGCTTGGAGTGAGTCCAACAAACCAAACTAACGATTGACCTCTGACTCTTACCATATTAGAGTTAAACTATTCCAATGATTTGAACATGTTCAGGTTCAAGCCGGGCTTGGAGTGAGTCCAACAACCCAAACAAGAAACAGAACTCTGGTTCTAACCATATTAATGGAAGGTGTAGGCTTTAATATTGAGTTAGGGTTTTATGTCTCATCCTCTTTGCATGCAAATAACTATTATCTACATGACATGGAATACATGACATACATCTACATGTCACGACACGCATGGCATAATGATATGTATCTAATGCAATTACATGGCATACAATTATGTCATGTACATAATTTCCTTATTTGTCATAACTATTTATGAAAATAAAATATGTTTAAGATTTGATTCTCCAAATCAAATCATGATTAAATTAGGAAACAAATTTCCAAATCTAATCACATATTTTATTTATGGAAATAGTTGATTAAGGAAAATCAATTTAGGAAGACAATTTCCTAAATCATCAAAACTACTTATGGAAATAAAATATTTTAAGATTTGATTTCCCAAATCAAATCATGATTAAATTAGGAAACAAATTTTCAGAATCTAATCAAATATTTTATTTATGGAAAATATCAATTTCCATAAATACTTCCAACTTTCCAAAAGTGGAAGATTTCCATTAATACTTCTAGACTTTCTAAAATTGAAAAATTTCCATAAATACTTCTAAATTTCCAAAATTAGAAAATTTTCAGAAATAACATTATGACTATCGCAAAACCATTTTACGATTATGTCGAAACACAACCTGGGCTCTGATACCACTGTTGGGTTTCCGGCACCGCGGCGTGTGTGTTTTCGATCACGTTTCGTAAACATGAGCACAGCGGAAGCAATAAAAATAAAAAATCTACATTTATTACAACACACACATCACACGCATGCATAGTACAACAAGTGTAGACATAACCGTAAATTTAAATTTGCAATAAAAGGAAATTTAACTACGTTATACCTTTCCTATTACGTGTAGTGGGAACGACATCAACCGGAACGATCCTCGCTAGAATCGTCTCTATCCGTATCCACGCCGAGTATCCTTAGGATGACTTCGCTAATACACGAGCTTCGTCTTCGTACGGGTTACTAGCCTCGTGTTGAAGACGACGTGATCGAGAGATGATCACGATCCGAATCCAAATTCGGATCCAAAAATGAGTCCTCAAAACTCGCTTCTCCGGAGAGGTATTCGTCAACCGATTGATGAATCCTTCGTCCTCCACCTCAGAGGATTACCGGAGATCGAATCCCCGGTAAGTTACCCACTGTCGGAGCTCTAACCGTCGTCCAAACGACGCTCCGACGAGAGGAGAACAAGCTGTCCAGAAAACTGGACAGTTTTGGTGGAGGAGATAGGCGCCAGCCAACAAAGGAAGCCAAGTGCTCACCATTTCACCGAAGCCTAGGAAGATCACCGGAGTGTCGCTGAAGGATCACCGGCAAGGAGCTGGACGGCGGCACAAGGGCTGGGCGGCAATGGAGTTGGCGCCGAAAACTCCAAGGAGAGGAGGTGGGCGGCAACTAGGTTTAGGGTTTTGGATTAGGGCTTAATTATCCCTTAAGCCCTCTTTTATAGAGAACTAATTCTCTTAATGGTTAATGGATCATAACCATTAGGCCCGTTAACCCGCTCCATTAAGATAAGTTAAAATAAACCAAACCATGATGGTTTATTTTAAGTTAAAATGAACCGAACCAACTTTTGGTTCATTCGTTTAAAATAAACCAAACCCTTTGGTTTATTCTCCTCCATTGGATTAGAACCAAACCATTTTGGTTCATCCATTATGTCTTCATAAGACACGGCCCATCCACGCTTCCATTGCAACTGAAACGATTTCATGCAGGCTTTATGTTTGGTTCAACCAAACCTAGTTTCTCTCGGTCTGAGAATCCCATTCTCAAGCTCGTTTTAAATCCTTTGGATTACGCTCGTTGTGCGTGTGACCAAATAGGTTCTCGGTTTATGTTGGCCGTCTATAATTAACCATTAATTATAGAACGATCATGAGTGGCACCTAGTAGTACATCATGATCCCCAATTAACCGAAAAGATCAACGGTTGATCGAGAACTATTTCTGAAACCCTTCAGCAGCTCGAATGATTCGTGCCCCATTCCCTTCACTCATCTTATACCCACTTGGTTCAGGACATGGTCTATAGTGTCAGTCCCCACTAGGCTGACTATGTCACACCTAGCCCAAGTATCATTTCCTCATCCTACGGATTCTAGTTATTGCACATGTATCGAAGAGTACTTTACTCTAAACATGTAATGCTTTGGCCAAAGACTTTAGTAACAATCTGATGAGAGGCCATGGGTATACATCTCCTCGCAAGGAGTGGTGAATCCTTTATAGGCTATTCAAACACCTTCGATCACTTCGACTTATACCCAATCATGCCGGGTCCACATCTCCTTAGAGATGTTTGCTTAAGATGTCAAAGCATAAGTCTCCATGATCAAGATGACTTGAATACCGCAAGTCAAAGGAACATCGCACTTAAGCTATAGTAAGAACTTCATTGACATATCTATATATGCAGAGAACCATATGAAGTCTTACGGCTGGTCACTCCAATGAACTAGTTACCATAACTAGCATCCACGATTAACTCCGGACATCACAATGTCTCCAACCAGTGAGAATCAGCTGCTTGGATACACCAAGGAGTATACCTCGTGCTAGTCTCGACATAATTGATGGTGTCCAAATCCATCAATTCATCGACTAGGGATAATTCCGATACATCACAATTACACATGTAGAGATACTCACTAGTTGTGATCCAATCACAAATTCTCTCATGCTGTGAATCGCTTCGTGGACATTCAGTAAATGAGTTTAAGATCCAATCAAATACATAAAACATGTATACTCAAATAGTGAATCTTCATTTATTATATAAATGGTTCATACATAAGGCGATTGCCTTAGGACATCTCTCATATATTACTAACAGTCGTATCCAGTGCATACCCCCAGAACGAAACAGGTAACTCAGAATATCTCATCATCGATCTGACCATCTCCATAAGAGTCCTATTCCTTCGCTCCGCTACACCATTCTGCTGGGCTGTGCTAGGTGCAGACAATTGGGATTGAATCCCAGCCTCTGATAAGTAACTCCTAAACTCTCCCAAGAGGTACTCGCCACCACGATCAGATCGTAATGTCTTGATACTTTTACCTTGACGGTTCTCCACATCAGCCTTGAATTCTTTGAACTTGTCAAAGCATTCAGACTTGCGGCGCATCAAGTAAATGTATCCATACCTTGAATAATCGTCTATAAAAGAGACGAAGTATTCAAAACCACCTCTTGCCTCGATAGACATAGGACCGCACAAATCAGAATGAACCATTTTCAACACATCTTTGGATCTATACCCCTTGGCCTTGAAAGGCCTCTTGGTCATTTTACCTTCCAAGAAAGATTCGCAGGTTGGGAGATCCTCCACCACTAATGAACCCAAAGGTCCATCAGCTATCAACCTTTGAATTCTGCTAAGGTTAATATGACCAAGCCTTAGATGCCAAAGATATGTTTGGTTCATTTGTGAAGGTTCTTTTCTCTTATTAGACTTAGAAGATGAGTTATTGTTCTCTATATGCATCGTGGGAGTTTTCGGTTCAAGAGTATATAAATTGCCAACCAATGTACCAGAACAGATAATCTCCCTGTTCCTTTTTATAACCACTTTGTCATTAAAAGAAACAGAATACCCATCCATAAACAATTTAGAAACTGAAATTAAATTCTTTCTAAAAGTAGGTACATAAAGACAATTTCTCAAAACCAAAACTTTATTCCTATCAAAAGATAAATAAACGTCTCCCACTGCAATAGCCGCCACCTTTGAAGCATTGCCCATGAAGACGGTAATCTCTCCTCCAGTCGTCGGGTTTCTGGAACCCCTGCAAAGTATTACTGACATGATCGGTGGCTCTGTATCTACACACGAGCAGTAGATAACACCGCTAAACATGTTTCAACAACTAAACAAGAAGATATACCTTTGTTCTTTGGCGAGACGTCCGCTTTCCAATCGATCCTTGTAAGTGAAGCACTTGCCTTTCGGCTTCTTCACTCCTGCCTGAGGTCCCACTGCCACTTTCTTTGCTCCACCTTGTTTCTTCTTCTTCTTACCTTTCGGTTTAGAGGAAGAAACCTTCTGAGCGACCATGGCTTGAGCGCTTTGACGAAAAAGCCCCTCTGCCGCCTGGAGTTCATCAAAGCTCATGTGAATACAACCTCTTGTTCATGTTGTAGTTGAGGCGGAACTGCTCAAAACTCCTAGGCAGAGACTGGAGAATGATATCAACCTGGGTTTCCCCATCGATCTCAACTCCGAGGACTTCTATCTCATTAAGATGAGCCATCATCTTGAGAACATGATCCCTAATGGGTGTTCCCTCGACCATGGTGGTCGTCATCAAGTTTCTCATTGCCTCCTGCCTAGTCGCCCTACTCTGATGTCCGAAAAGTTCCTTGAGATTGAACATCATGTCATAAGCAGTGGCTATGGCCTGATGCTGATGTTGCAGCACATTTGACATAGATGCCAAAATATAACACCGCGCCATCTCATCTGCCTTAACCCATTTCTTATAACGTTCTTTCTCCTTTTCATCAGAGTCATTGGTGGGCTTAGGAGGACAGACCTCGAAGAGTACAAATTTGTACTCTTCCGCAGTTAAGACAATATCCAGGTTTCTTTTCCAATCAATGTAGTTTGGACCAGTAAGTTTGTTTTCTTTTAAAATCACAGCAAGTGGGTTGAAAGCCATTTGAAAATCCTAAAAATCACAATGATCAAAATATTAGATTTCAAATATTATTGATTCCTCAAAAAAATAAAATCCCGAAATCAACCAACACCTCAAATCACCGAGAATGTCGCATGCCACGCAGTGTGGACGTATACGAATTCTACATTTGTAAGAGGAGGTTTTACCCATTAATTTTATTATCTTGTCAACCTTACTTTTTGACAAATAAAATTAATAGTTGGTTCCTCTTTGGCCCTACAAATAAAAGCAGTGACTCCGATGGGAAGGATACCTTTATTTGCATCTAAGTGTGCACCATTACACGATACTGAGGGAATTATTTTGGATTATGTGCCTTACCGCTGTGGAAGTACACATGCTCCTAGATAATTTCCTATAACCATTATTTGACCTAGTGATCCGCAAACAAACCCGTCCACAGGGAGGAAGGCACTCAGAGCCAACACACAAGTTTGTTTGCATCACACGTCAAATTGTAATGGAGGCCGCGGGAATTAATTAAAATGTCCCTCTCCCACTTAGTAAATTGCAAATGAGGAATTTTAAATCATACACAACATGCATATAAAACAAATAAGCAATAAATATGGAAAAAACAGAATTTTTCCAACTATTATGGCATTGTCCTCCAATATGCATCCCGTCGTGTCGCCACCTCGTCCGCTCCATCTTTTCCCATGCGCAAGTCACCAAAGAGTTCCGAGCCGAGATAAAACATTTTAATTTACATCCATCGATCCTATACTCCACGAAAGAGTGTACAAATAATCTAGATCGAAAGTAAACTGAAATGAGCGGCTAAACAATACTGTATTTAATTACAAAAATTAAATACTAATCTAGCCTCGTCAACCCCGAGGATTCAAATAATAAATTTTTACACACATCCATTCACATACACACACATGGCCATAATAGTCGGATCTTATGCCTGCAACCAAAGAGTTAAACTACGCATATCCTACTATTATCCGACACATATAATATATGAAAAATGCATAAAAAATTAACCGAATCCTAAACACACAAAACCGGAAACCGTGGCTCTGATACCACTTGTAGGTTGATGCTTCAGAGGCTCATTGGCTCCCATGTCCCCGGATTAAAATTTTCACTAATGAAAGAATTAATCCGGATGGGATGAGTTTCCTTAGCACAACCAACTCGTCGTCGTGCTAACAACTTGAGTGGTCGCTTGAACAAACTAGTTGTTCAAGCAACACAACTCTTCTAGTTGGTTAGCCGCGGAAGAGACGACGGACGGATCGCCGGTTTTTGTGTTTGTCTTCGGGGTCCAAGATTATACAAAATATATACATATGCATAATTGTATAATCAACAATTAAAATAACATGCTCAGATCTGAAAATACAGTTAAAATAACTTTATACCTCACGATCTTCTACCGTATGTCCTATCCTTCTCGTGGACGACGTGTGGACGAGGATCCTCCACGAGTAGAAGCCTTCTAGATCGCTTTCTTCTCTACCTTGTCTACTGCGAACAAAGAGAAGAACTTACAAATACCTATCCTTTCTAGAGCCGGCCACCAAATTAGGGAATTTGGTGCAACCGCCGGCCAAGGATCAAATGGATGATGCGCCGGCCACCAAATGAAGGAGAACCGCCGGCCACCTTGGAGAATAGGGAGGAGGATGAGAACCAGCCACCAATGGGAGGAGAACCGCCGGCCAAGGAAGAAGGGAGAGGCCTCTAGGATGGGCGCCGACCAAGGAATGATGAAAGGAGATGGGCGCCGGCAATCAACAAGAAGGAAGAAGGTTGCCGCCCACTTTGCTCCAAACCCTAGCCGCCCAAAACCCTAACTCCAATTCGAAAATCAAATTATTGCCACCCAAGCCTAAGCCCCCTATTTATAGAATTGGGCTTAAGCCTCCTTTAATCTCCACCGTCGGATCTAGGGATTTAATCTCCACCGTCGGATCTAGGGTTTTATCCCAACCGTCGGATCAAGGGTTTCATCCCAACCGTCAGATCTAGGATTTCATCCCAACCGTCGGATCTAGGGTTTCATCCCAACCGTCGGATCTAGGGTTTTATCCCAACCGTCAGATCTAGGGATTTAATCCTAACCGTCGATTCTAGGGTTTCATCCTAACCATCGGATCTTAGGGATTTAATCCCAATTGTTGGTTCTAGGGTTTCATCTTAACCATCGGATCTAGGGATTTAATCCTAACCGTTGGTTCTAGGTTTTGTTTTACATTCTTGGATCTAGACTTCACAAGGATTATATTAGGCTACGATAGGGACCATAAGGAGGAGTTGGGTCTTGGCCACCCGATGGATCGGAACCACACAAACTTGATCCATCAATGATGTTCCATTCCACTAGAGGATCATCATTGAACTACCTCACCAACCCCCATAAATTAATATGGGCTCCATATATTATTCATACATTAATCTCCCCGTGTTTAAGATAACGAATGCCCGTCAATTAATTGATTTACTGACCATCAATTAATTAACATCTAATTCCTCGAGTAGTACCACTCAACCTTATCATCATGTTGACTAAGTCAACCAGCTGGGTTTACATGATGAACCTTATGAGCTCCTCAAGGGGACATCATCAACCTAATATATAGGACACAGTTTCCTCCTATAATCAACGACACACCATGTAAATAATATCATTTCCCAACTTACCGGGCATATTGATTTAATCCATCTAAATCTCACCCTCTGGTAAATCAAAGAAATAAATACTAAGTACATGTGCTCGTTATTATATCGGGATTAAGAGTATGTACAACATAATATTCGAGATCCGATTCAATTATGCAGTCAGCAATAAATTGAATCACCTCTATGTCGGTCCTGCTCAATACACCTAAGTGTACTAGTGTAACTCTATGTTCAAGAAAAAACAATACCAAGCTACACTACAACCATGCCAATGGTTTGTCCAAAACCATCTTGGTTGTGAGCCTCTACTTATATTTTACAAGGGACTGATAACATGATCTTCTGTGCCACACCAAGCACCATGTTATCTACAATGTAAAATATTAGACAATATGCACACATATAATAAATATATAAAGTGCAAACAATGATCATGTGATTCTTATTTCAAAAAAAAATGTTCATACAAAAAGAGCTAGGCTTTTAGTATACATTCCAACACCCACAAGGTGGTCCTAGGAAATGCATTGAGTGCGTACCTTATTATGTCTCGATTATCTACCTTTCATCTGATGGCATGTAGACCGTTCAAGATGTCTTGGATCCATGCATGGAGTTGTGAAGTGGTCTCGTCATCCTACATCTTTAGATTATATAATTTATTCAATAGTAAGTCTCTTTTGCATACCTTTTTCATCGGATGTACCTTCGTGTAACTCGATTAACTTGGTCCAGAGGTCTTTAGCGCTAATGAATGGTCCAATTCGGTTGAGCTCCTCCTTGGATAAGCCGCATTACAACATTTGGGTTGCTTTTGCATCGACTTCGATTTGCCTCTTGGTTGAGTTGGTCCATTTGTCGAAGTCCAAAGGCTCCCCTTGATCATTAGTGGGTAGAGCAAATCCGATTTGGATTATTATCCAAGTCTTGACTTATGTTTTCAAGAAACACTCCATCCGACCTTTCCAATAACGGAAATCATTTCCGATAAAGAACGGAGGTCGAGTGATGCTATACCCCTTAATGTGAGCCATTAATTATCTTGCAAAACACGAATAAAAACCAAAAGGAATTCCAAGACTTGGTCTTGGATTAGTAATGCCAGAAATAATAAGAAATAAAAAGAAACAAATGAAAAAAATAAAAAACTAAAACCTTACGACCTTTGATGTCCCCGAAAGGGTACTAAACATCATTTTTTGGGGATGAAAACATCTTGTTACGAGGGTAAACCCTCATAAGAAGTGTAGATCTTTGAGAGAGCTTCGATTCGGTGGGTAGCATTGTTTGGGTCCACTTGTATGTGCTGGGATGTATACTGAAAGCCTAGCCTTTGTATGAACATCTTCATTTTGAAATAAGAATCACATGATCATTGTTTGCATTTTTGCATATTGTCTGATACTTTATATTGTAGATAACATGGTGTGTGGTGTTGAACAGAAGATCATGTTAATTAGTTCTTTGTAGAGCATAAGTAGAGGCTCACAACCAAGATGGTTTTGGTCAAACCATTGGCATAGTTGTAGTGTGATTTGGTATTGATTTATCTTGACCATAAAATTATACTAGTACACTTTGTGTGTATTGAGCAGGACCGATTTAGAGGTGATTCAATTTATATTGACTATATAATTGAATCAGACCTCAGATATTATGATGTACATGCTCTTAATCCCGATATAATAATGGGCACATGTACTTAGTATTTATTTTTTTGATTTACCAATGGGCTAGATTTATGTGTTAAATCGATAGTCCTGGTAAGTTGGGAAATAATATTATTTACATGGTGTACCATTGATTATAGGAGGAAACCATGTCCTATATACTAGGATGATGATATCCCCATGAGGAGATCATAAGGTTCATTATGTAAATCTTGCAGGGGGACTTGGTCCAACATGATGATAAGGATGAGTGGTACTACTCATGGAGTTAGATATTAATTAATTAAATTGTCAGTAATTTAATTAATTAATGGACATTCGATATCTTAAATACGGAGAGATATTTTGTACAAATAATATGTGGAGCCCATATTTATTTATGGGGGTCGGTGAGGTAGATCAATGATGATCCTCTAGTGGAATGGATCATCATTAATGGATCGGGTTTGTGTTGTTCGGATCCATTGGGTGGCAAAGATCCAACTCCTCCTCATGATCTCTATTGTAGCCTATTATAAATACCTCATGAAGCCTAGATCTATAAAAGGGGGTGGAGAGGCTTGGGCGAAAAAGACAATTGATTGTGCTAGGGTTTGGAGTTGGCGTGGAGTTTTTGGGAGGCCAGAAAAAGGAGTGGTGCTAGGGTTTGCTTTCGTAAGGGTCGGTGGCAAGAGTAAGAGGGATTAGGGTTTTTCCTTTCTTTCCTCAAGCTTTGGTCGGCACCCCTCTCCTTCTCTTGGTCCGGCGACTCCTCCTTCTCAAGGCTGGCGCCTCTCCTCTTCCTAACCTAGGGCCAACGACAACAAGAAGGCTCACTTTGTCGGCGCCTCCTTTTTTCCTTAGGGCCGGCGACAACCAATCTTGGTGGGTTGGTGGTCGGCACAAGCAAGGAGAAGAAGGGAGTTTGTTCTTCCCTTGTTCGGAGTGAGCAAGGAAGGGAAGACGCTATCTAAAAGGCTTCGACTCTTGGAAGATCGTTGCACACACGACATCCAAGAAGAGGATAGGAATACAATATAAGATCAAGAGGTAAAACAAGAGGTATAATCTTGTTTAACTTTGATTAGTGTTCTTTTATATTTTTGTATGTTATTGATTAACATGGACCCCGATGATAAACACAAAAACCGGCGATCCGTTCATCATCTATTCCACGGCTAATCGAGTAAAAGAGTTAGGTTGTTTGATATGCATGTTGTGTGTTTGAGAAAATTCCTCAATTTTAAATTACTAAGTGGGAGAGGGATATTTTTTAATTCTCGCGGCCTCCATTACAATTTGACATGTGATGCGAACAAACTTGCGCGTTGGCTCTGAGTGCCTTCCTCCATATTGGATGAGTTTGTTTTGCGGATCACTAGGTCAAATATGGTTATAGGAAATTATTTAGGGGCATGTGTACTTCCCCATCGGAAGACACATAATCCGAGATAATTGCCTTAGTATCGGGTAATGGTAAACACTTAGACGCAAATAAAAGTATCCTTCCCATCGGAGTCACTTCTTTTATTTGTAGGGCCGAAGAGGAACCAACTATTAATTCTGTTTGTCAAAAAGTAAGGTTGACAGGATAATAAAATTAATGGGTAAAACCTCCTCTTACAAATGTAGAATTCATATATGTCACCACTATCATGGCATACGATATTCTCGGTGTTTTGAGGTATTGGTTGATTTTAAAATTTTATTGTTTGAGGAATCAATAAATTTTGAAATCTAAGGTTTTGATTTATGTGATTCTTAGGTTTTTCAAAATGACTTTCAACCCACTTGCTGTGATTCTGAAAGAAAGCAAACTTACTGGACCTAACTATATTGATTGGAAAAGGAATCTGGGCATTGTCTTAACTGCCAAGGAGTATAAATATGTACTCTTCGAAGAGTGTCCTCCTAAGGCTACTGATGATTCTGGTGAAAAGGAGAAAGAGAGTTATAAGAAGTGGATCAAGGCTGATGAGATGGCACGGTGTTACATTTTGGCTTATATGTCAAATGTATTGCAACATCAGTATCATGCCATGACCACTGCCTATGACATGATGCTCAATCTCAAGAAACTTTTCGGACACCAGAATTGGGCTGCTAGGCAGGAAGCTATGAGGAACTTGATGACGACCACCATGATTGAGGGAACACCCATAAGGGATCATGTTCTCAAGATGATGACTCATTTGAATAAGCTGGAAGTCCTTGGAGTGGAGTTCGATGGGGAAACCCAGGTCGATATCATTCTCCAATCTCTACCTAGAAGTTTTGAGTAGTTCCGCCTGAACTACAACATGAATAAAAGGTTGTATTCATTGGCGGAGCTTCTGATAGAACTCCATGCGACAAAGGGACTTTTTCGTCAGAGTTCTCAGGCTTTGGTTGCTCAGAAGGTTTCTCCTTCTAAGATGAAAGGAAAGAAGAAGAAGAAACAAGGTGCAACAAAGATGGGGGCAGGACCTCAGGCAGGAGTGAAGAAGCCGAAAGGCAAGTGCTTCACTTGCAAGCAGACAGGACATTGGAAGGTGGACTATCCCAACCTCAAATAGAACAAAGGTACATCTTTTAGTCTAGTTGTTGAAACATGTTTAGCGGTGTTATCTATCGGTACCTGGTGTGTAGATACGAGAGCCACTGATCATGTTTGCAACTCTTTGCAGGGGTTCCAGGAAATTAGACGACTAGTTGAGGGAGAAATTACTGTCTACATGGGTAATGCTACGAAGGTGGCGACTATTGTAGTGGGAGATGTTTATTTATCTTTTGATAGGAATAAAACTTTGGTTATGAGAAATTGCCTTTATGTACCTTCATTTAGAAAGAATTTGATTTTAGTTTCTAAATTGTTTTTGGATGGATATTCTATTTCTTTTAATGACAGAGTTGTTATAAAAAGGAATAGGGAGATTATTTATTCTGGTGCATTGGTAGGAAATTTATACACTCTTGAACCAAAAACTCCCTCGATGCAAATAGAAATAAATAACTCATCTTCTAAATCTAATAAGAGAAAAGAACATTCGAAAATGAACCAAACATATCTTTGACATCTAAGATTAGGTCATATTAACCTGAGTAGAATTCAAAGGTTGATTGCTTGACCTTTGGGTTCATTAGTGGTGGAAGATTTCCTAACCTATGAATTTTGCTTGGAAGGTAAAATGACCAAGAGGCCTTTTAAGGCCAAGGGGTATAGAGACAAAGATGTATTGGAATTGGTTCATTCTGATTTGTGTGGTCCTATGTCTATCCAGGCTAGCGGTGGCCTGTATTGAATATTTCGTCTCTTTTATAGATGATTATTCAAGATATGGATATATTTACTTGATGCATCGCAAGTCTGAATGCTTTGACAGGTTCAAAGAATTCAAGGTTGATGTGGAGAAATGTCAAGGTAAAAGTATCAAGACACTACGATCTGATCGTATTGGTGAGTACCTCTTGGGAGAGTTTAGGAGTTACTTATCAGAGGCTGAGATTGAATCCTAACTGTCTGCACCTGGTACACCTCAGCAGAATGGTGTGGCGAAGCGAAGGAATAAGACTCTTATGGAGATGGTTAGATCGGTGATGAGTTATTATGAGTTAAAAGATTCATTCTGGAGGTATGCTCTGAATACGACAGTGTATATTCTGAACTTTGTACCATCTAAATCAGTACCTTCTACTCCCACAGAATTGTGGACTGGGCAAAAGCCTAGTCTGAGACATATTTGGATTTGGGGTAGTCCATCACATGTGTTGAAGGGAGATGCTGGTAAGTTGGAATCTCGTACAGAAGTGCACCTGTTCATAGGCTATCCTTGAGGAACGAAAGGTGATTTGTTCTATAGTCCTAGAGATCAGAGGGTGATCGTTAGCACGAACGCTCGATTTTTAGAGGAAAACTATGTGATGAACCACAAGCCCATGAGCAAGATTGTTCTGGAGGAATTAAGAGGGGAAGTGACTACTTCAGTACCAACAGTACAAGAGGACATACCACAAGTGATTACACCGCGTGTCACAGAGGATACACAAGTGATACATCATCGTAGTGGGAGGGTTGTTAGACATCTTGACAGATTTATCTTCTTGGAAGAATCTTCTGATTTGGTCCCTGGCAAACTTGAACCTGATCCCTGGACATATGACGAGGAAATCCAAGATAAACATGCAGTATCTTGGTAAAGGGCGATGAATTCTGAGATAGAATCTATGGATTCAAATCAGGTCTGTGAGCTAGTAGAACCACCCAATGGTGTAAAAGCCATTGGATGCAAGTGGATCTACAAAAGAAAGAGAGGATCAGATGGGAAGGTAGAGACCTTCAAAGCAAAGCTTGTTGCGAAAGGGTATACTCAGAAAGAGGGTATCGATTATGAGGAGACCTTTTCACCGGTAGCTATGCCTAAGTCTATCCGGATTCTCTTATCTATTATTGCTCATATGGTTTATGAGGTTTGGCAGATGGATGTCAAGATAGCTTTCCTTAATGAAAGTCTTGAAGAAAACATCTATATGGAGTAACCAGAGGGATTCATTGCAAAGGGCAAAGAGCATCTTGTGTATAAGCTTAATCGGTCCATTATTCGATTGAAGCAAGATTCGAGATCTTGGAACATTCGCTTTGATGAGGTAATCCAGTCATATGGATTTATTCAAAGTCCGAATGAGTCTTGTGTATACAAGAGATGTGACGGTAATGAAGTGGTATTTCTTGTACTATACGTAGATGACATTTTGCTCATTGGAAACAATGTCAAAGTGTTATCAGACGTAAGGGTATGGTTGTCCAAACAATTTGATATGAAGGACTTGGGAGAAGTGGGACACATCCTTGGGATCAAGGTTATAAGGGATCGCAAAAAAAGAATATAGTGCTTATCTCAAGCTTCATACATAGATACTATTCTAGCTCGTTTTAGCTTGTAGAACTCCAAGAAAGGTTTTTTACCTTTTCAGCATGGAGTACCTTTATCTAAAGAGATGTGTCCTAGAACACCAAAGGAGATAGAGGAGATGAAGGTGGTTTCTTATGCTTCGATGGTAGGAAGCCTCATGTATGCTATGTTATGTATGAGGCCAGAAATTTGCTTTGCTATGGGCATAGTTAGCAGATATCAAAGTAATCCAAGATAGGGACATTGGACTACAGTAAAACATATATTGAAGTACCTGAGAAGGACTAGGGATTATATGCTGGTATACTAGGCAGATCAATTACTCTTTGTGGGTAACACAGATTCTGACTTCCAATCAGATAGGGATAACAGTAAGTCTACCTCGGATTTTGTGTTTACTTTGGGAGGTGGAGCCATTGTATGGAGGAGCATCAAGCAGAAAATGCATGGCGGACTCCACCATGGAAGCTGAGTATGTAGCAGCCTCTAAGGCAGCCAAAGAAGTTGTATGACTCAGGAACTTCTTGATGGACTTGGATGTGATTCCTGGTTTGCCCAGAACTATCACAATTTATTGTGATAATAGTGGTGCAGTTGCAAACTCGAAGGAACCATGAGCCCATAAGGCAAGTAAACACATAGAGTGTAAGTACCACCTGATACGAGAGATCGTAAAGTGACGAGAAGTTACTGTCGCTAAGATTGCATCAGAGGATAACCTGGAAAATCCTTTCACTAAGGCCCTTCCAACAAGAGCTTTCGATAGGCATGTGGAGGGAATGGGAATCAAATGTATGTCAGTTTGATGACAGCATAGTCTTTTAGTATAAGTGGGAGATTGTTGGGATGTATACTGAGAGCCTAGCCTTTGTATGAACATCTTCATTTTGAAATAAGAATCACATGATCATTGTTTGTATTTTTGTATATTGTCTGATACTTTACATTGTAGATAACATGGTGTGTGGTGTCGCACAGAAGATCATGTTATTAGTTCCTTGTAGAGCACAAGTAGAGGCTCACAACCAAGATGATTTTAGACAAACCATTGGCATGGTTGTAGTATGATTTGGTATTGGTTTATCTTAACCATAGAATTATACTAGTATACTTTGTGTATATTGAGCAGGACCGATTTAGAGGTGATTCAATTTATACTGACTATATAATTGAATCGAACCTAAGATATTATGATATACATGCTCTTAATCTCGATATAATAACGGGCACATGTACTTAGTATTTATTTCTTTGATTTATAAATGGACGAGATTTATGTGTTAAATCGATAGTCTTAGTAAGTTGGGAAAAAATATTATTTACATGGTGTGCTGTTGATTATAGGAGGAAACAATGTCCTATATACTAGGATGATGATGTCCCCTTGAGGAGCTCATAAGGTTCATCATATAAATCCTGCAGGTGGACTTGGTCCAACATGATGATAAGGATGAGTGGTACTACTCATGGAGTTAGATATTAATTAATTAAATTGTTATTAATTTAATTAATTAATGGACATTCAATATCTTAAACACGGGGAGATATTTTATACAAATAATTTGTGGAGCCCATATTTATTTATGGGGGTTGGTGAGGTAGATCAATGATGATCCTCTAGTGGAATGGATTATCATTAATGGATCGGGTTTGTGTGGTTCAGATCCATTGGGTGGCCAAGATCCAACTCCTCCTCATGGTCCCTATTGTAGCCTATTATAAATACTTCATGAAGCCTAGATCTATAAAAGGGGGTGGAGAGGCTTGGGCGAAAAGGACAATTGATTGTGCTAGGGCTTGGAGTTGGCGTGGAGTTTTTGGGTGGCAAGAAAAAGGAGTGGTGCAAGGGTTTGCTTCCCTAAGGGCCGGCGGCAAGAGTAAGAGTGATTAGGGTTTTTCCTTTCTTTCCTCTAGCTTTGGTCGGCGCCCCTCTCCTTCTCTTGGTCCGGCGACTCCTTCTCCTTCTCAAGGCCGGTGCCTCTCCTCTTCCTAACCTATGGCTGGCGGCAACAAGAAGGCTCTCTTGGTCGGTGCCTCCTTTTTTCATTAGGGCCGACGGCAACCAATCTTGGTGGGTTGGTGGTCGGCACAAGCAAGGAGAAGAAGGGAGTTTGTTCTTCCCTTGTTTGGAGCAAGCAAGGAAGGGAAGATGTGATCTAGGAGGCTTCGACTCTTGGAAGATCGTCACCCACACGACGTCAAAGAGGAGGATAGGAATACAATAGAAGATCAAAAGGTAAAACAAGAGGTATAATCTTGTTTAACTTTGATTAGTGTTCTTTTGTATTTTTGTATGTTATTGATTAACATGGACCCCGATGATAAACACAAAAACTGGTGATCTGTTCGTCATCTATTCCGCAGCTAATCGAGGAAAAAAGTTAGGTTGCTTGAACAACAAGTTTGTTCAAGCAACTACTCAAATCGAATTGAACGATGATGGATCAGTTTCTTGGGTAATCCATCTTCGTCTAGAATATTTTTAGTTGATAAAATTTTAATCTGGGGACGTGTGATAGGATCGCCATGCACAAGCGACCGAAGCGAGAAGTAATTCCCTTCAGTATGAAAAGTTATGCTCATTTTACTGTTAGCTATTCCAAAAGTGAATAAATACTTGCAAATACAAAAACAAAAATGCAAATTGCCAAGACTTCATCTTGTATTAGTAGGCCGGGAGAAGATTTAACCAAAAGCCCAAATACAAAATGAAAAGAAAATAAAAAATTTGCTAGATTGGTGATTACACCAAATCTTAGCGGCTCCGCTCTGATACCAATTGTTGGATGGAGAATGCGTTGCTAGAGGAGGGGTGTGAATAGCGAGAGTGAAATCTTCATTTCTTTTCAATTAAAACTAAAGAGATGCAGCGGAAAAATAAATATGACAAATTTATTTTTACTTGGTTCACAATCCAACGGCTGCTACTCCAAGGCCCCACGATCCTTGACCGCATACGAGGGAGCAATCCACTATAGAGTCTCCTCCTCATTGGATGTCGGAGACAATGATCACAACAAAACCAAAACTCAAAGATGAGGCAACAAGCCTACCTCGCCTCATTTATGAAAAAAAGCTCCATGTACAAAGTAATGAAATAACTAACTGAGCTACCGACGCTTAAGGAGTTGAAACTTGGTGCGGCGTCGGCATTACAACGTTGTAGTGTTGATGTGGAACCTTGTCGTTGTGGGAGCACATAGGAGAAAATTGATGATCTTTGGGTTCGAGTCCTCCCCTCCTTTTATAGATTCGTGCCTTAGAATTAGTTTGGTTCCAGATCCTCAATTTGTTGAACTTATCACGAGGTGGCACCTTATCTTATTGTGAAGTGGCGGCGTCAAACATTGTCCTTTTTGACCTAGGACACAAGGTTGATTCGTCGCCATCAGTCGACTAATGCCCTTCATCAGTCCACTGATGTGAAATAGTCAACTGTAAATAGCTAGTAGTCGACTGCCAACCTGATCACTTCTCTTCAGTAAAGAGTTAGCACAGAAAATGGTAAATGAGATGGTTTCTTACCGTTCGATCTTGACCTAGACCTTCCACTGGAAGTCTTAGTCGGATCGCCGCCTAGGGTCATCCCCGTACAAAAGACACGACCTTACTGTTAGGGCAATCAACCCATGCATGATGTGGTTTTGATGTGTGTGGCAAAGGGTTTATGTTAGGTTGTTATGTTGATTTGATGTGTGTGTTTAAGTTGTGTAGGACTTAAGTGAATCACACATGGATTGGCTTGATGAAGCATTGGTGAGTTCACCATCTCATGGCTCGGGTCCAGGAGTCGGTGAAGGATGGTATTGTGGAAGTCGTGCGCTTGGTGTATTTGAGGGACGTGGTCGGACGAAGAGAGTTTCGAGGCGAGAGACTCCAAGGGAGATGAGAGTGAGTGATTGTAACTCGGGATGGGGTAGCTCATAGGCAAACTTGGTCGAATGGCTAAGTTAAGTGTCGGACACTCAAACTTAAGGTTTGAGGTTTTACACGATAAGTCAGACGCTTAAACTTATGTTTGAGGTTTTACCCAATGTTTGGTTAAGTCAGACGCTCAAACATTAGTTTGAGGTTTTACCCGACGAATGGGAGTGTCGAATGCTCAATCGAGTGGGTTGAGGTTTTACCCGACCATCGGATGCTCAAACAAATGGTTTGTTTGAGATTTTACCCGACACCTGTCGACTGATATGGATATCAGTCGACTGCTCTGGGTCGATGGCACTCGATCGGTGTTCGACTGATGATCTTCTTGCCCATCAGTCGACTGTTAGGGTTTAGCAGTCGACTGACTGCACCATCAGTCGACTGCCAAGGGACGTCAGTCAACTGATCAAGGTGGTCGCGGGCACAGAAGGTTTGAAAGTCGACTAATCGTTTGGATCACTCGACTGATGGCTCTATCAGCCGACTGATGGGCATGATCAGCCGACTGATGTGGGAGTCGTTGGCTAGATGCCAATGTGGATGAAGCCATTGTGAGGCAATAGCTACAGCAATAGTCTACTGATGACTACATTAGTCGACTGCTCGGTGCCCAATGGGAAGAATGACCTCTTCCCTATAAGAAGAGGCCTTGGGTGCTCTTGGGAGGCTAATGCTTAACTCCTAAACTTCTCCCTAGTGCCCAACACGCTTTCTACTCCTATTACTTGCTTTTATTTCAATCTTATTGTAAGAGGGAGTGATCTTGCAAGAAAGGTTTACCTCCACCTTGAAGGAGAGATTAGTGATTGGTTAAGGAGTGATTCACTTGGAACGAATCGTCCGTGGATTAGCGGCAAGGGCCATGAACCATGTTACATCTCCGGTGTTAGCGTTTGTGATTGCTTCTCTTTGTATTTGTCTTAATCACTTGTTTAGCTTTATATTTCCACTGCACTAATACTAATTGTAGACGATTAAGCGAACAACTTCCATCTTCATCGAATTGGGCAATTCACTCCCCTCTAGTCGGCCACCGATCCTCCAACACTTATCATCTCTCTTCACACTCGTGCTTACCTCTGGTCCTTTATGACCCATCGCTTTGCTTTCGATTTTCACCTGGGTTCTTTGACACCCATGAAGTTCTCCCAGTGTCGCTCGACCACCATGGTTTCCTGACTCGGGATTCTCTGGGTGTCGCTGACCTTCGACTTAGCTTAACCATTTCCTGCACACTTAATTCAGCTCCTGAGATAATAATATGACCTTAACTTTGGATCTTTGCCATAATCAAAACCTAGGTTCGATTATCTAGTGCCCCTGCACCAACACTACGCATAAAAACAACAAGAGTAGATCTCCGAACTAGAAAATAGGAAATGAATTCAAAACATGGAAAAAAGTGCATGAAAAAAGTATGAAATGCAATGAGATGTGTGCTAAAACTACTCCTAAAATCCTATATATTTTACACACATCAATTCCCCCAGACTTAGATTTTTGCTTGTTCTCAAGCAAATATCAGTGCCATAAAATTTAAAAACATTGTTCCATACTTAGCTTGCTAACTAGAATTATCAAGTGGTATTTTCAATCAATGTAAATAAATATGTTCTAAAAGTTCACTACGTTAGCTTTTCATGCATGTGGTGAGAGAACCCTAAGGGATATTCATTCCATCGTGAGTTAAGTCGTCATCCTGTAGTTTTTTTAAGGTCTATGGATTTTAGGCACTTACCTACCCTAAGCAAGGGTTGTTCCCTAGATTTAGCATGAAGTCTCAAAGGCGTGCTCGGTATCGAGAGAATTGGTAGGTGTTTCCCGAGTAACTTAACTCGGTCTCAAAGGGGCACCTAACCATTTCCACCCACGACAACTGTTTTTAACTCTCTCTCTTTTTTTTTTTTAATTTTTATTATTTTTTTTCCATTTCTATTTTTCAAGGAACTTTGTTTCTGTCTAGCTCACTGGTATTTTGATTTTTCCAAATGGGCTTACACGATCTAAGCATCTCCAGTAACTAAAATGATAAATCTAGAGTCACATTTGGATTCTAAAGTATTAGCCTACTAGGATGAATCATAACTAGGTATGTAATAGATTTTCCCTTTCAAATATTCGTCAAGTGTAAGTGAGAGATAAAAGCTAACAAGTGCAATTCTAGAACATCCATCAAAGCAACCAAAAATAAAATACCACAAGATAAATGAAGTTAAGCTATCTATGGTATGGAAGCAAATCGGGAAGAATTTCGAAAATATTACTGAGGCAGTTTAAAGTGACAAGCAACTAAGCGCTGAAAGGAAACTAAATACTGTATGCATGGACACATAAGTGAAAACAAACTAAACCTAGATGTCAGGAAAGAAACTAACACTGGTAGAAAAACTTATCAAAATTTGAAGGCCCCTCAGATTGAAATGAGACCATACCTCTAATATGGTGGTCGAGGTGGGAAGTCTGGTAGTCTAGGCATATCAGGCTCCTGGAGAATCTAGTGCTCAGCTGCTGATACCACATGTACTTGTGGTCAATCTGGGAACTGGTGGATGTAGCGGTGGCTCTGTGCTCCTCCTCCCTAACCCACTATGACCGTGCATCATGCATGTGCTGTCGAACCTCCTAGCGGTAGACAGTCTTCTTCTAAAAATAGGCACGGGCCTCGCCGTAGAACTCCTCAGCCCACTGAAAATGCTCTTGGAGGCCCTAAAACTCCACTTGCATGTAGGTGTTTTGCTCCTCCCATCGCTGCCCCTATGTCTGCTGCTCGGCATAAACATCGTTGAGGAGTGATCGGAACTCGGAGAAGTCATAAGTGTTTGGTTTCCGGCACCGCGGGGAGTGTGTGTTCGAACATGTTTCGTAAACATGTGCACAGCGGAAGGAATAAAATAATAAATCTAATTTATTACAACACACACATCACACGCATGCATAGTACAACATGTGTAGACATAACCGTAAATTCAAATTTTGCAATAAAAGGAAATTTACACTACGTATACCTGACGTATCAAGTGTAGCGGGAAAGGCATCAACCGGAACGATTCTCGCTATAATCGTCTCTATCTGTATCCACGCCGAGTATCTTCAGGATGACTTCACTAAGTCACGAGCCTCATCTTCGTACGGGTTACTAGCCTCGTGTTGAAGACGACGTGATCGAGAGAAAATCACGATCCGAATCAAAATTCGGATCCAAAATGAGTCCTCAAAAACTCGCTTCTCCGGAGAGGTATTCGTCAACTGTTTGACGAATCCTTCATCCTCCACCCATGAGGATTACCGTAGATCGAATCCCCGGTAAGGAAGGCACTGTCGGAGCTCCAAACGTCGTCCAAACGATGCTCCGACAAGAGGGAAACAAGCAGTCCAGAAAACTGGACAGCTTTGGTGGAGGAATAGGGGCCGGCCAAAAGAAAGGTGGAAGCTCACCTTATTACCGAACCCAAAGGAGATCACCGGAGGGTCGCCGGAGGATCCCCGGCCGAAGCTTGGACACCGGCAACAAATTGGACGGTGGCACAAGGGATGGGCGGCGGCAATGGGCTGTTGGCGCCGACTTCTCCAAGGAGAGGAGGGGGGCAGCAACAATTAGGTTAAGGGAATTTGGATTAGAGCTTAACAAACCCTTAAGCCCTCTTTTATAGAGAACAATTTCTATTAATAGTTATCAGATCATAACCATAAGGCCCGTTAACCCGCTCCATTAATTTAAGTTAAAATAAACCAAACCATGATGCTTTATTTTAAGTTAAAACGAACCGAACCAACTTTGGTTCATTCGTTTAAAACAAACCAAACCCTTTGGTTTATTCTCCTCCATTGGATTAGAACCAAACCATTTTGGTTCGTCCATCATGTCTTCATAAGACACGACCCATCCACGCTTCCATTGCGACTGAAACGATTTCATGTTCGCTTCTTGTTTGGTCCAACCAAACCTAGTTTCTCTCAGTCTGAGAATCTCATTCTCAAGCTCGTTTTAAATCCTTCGGATTACGCTCATTGTGCGTGTGACCAAATAGGTTCTCGGTTTATGTTGGCCGTCTATAATTAACCATTAATTATAGAACAATCATGAGTGGCACCTAGTAGTACATCATGATCCCCAATTAACCGAAAAGATCAACGGTTGATCTAGAACTATTTCTGAAACCCTTCAGCAGCTCGAATGAATCGTGCCCCATTCCCTTCACTCATATTATACCCACTTGGTTCAGGACATGGTCTATAGGTTCAGTCCCCACTAGGCTGACTACGTCACACCTAGCCCAAGTATCATTTCCTCGTCCTACGGATTCTAGTTACTGCACATGTATCGAAGAGTACCTTACTCTAAACATGTAATGCTTTGGCTAAAGACTTTAGTAACAATCTGACGAGAGGCCATGGGTATACATCTCCTCGCAAGGAGTGGTGAATCCTTTATAGGCTATTCAAACACCTTCGATCACTTCGACTTATACCCAATCATCCCGGGTCCACATCTCCTCAGAGATGCTTGCTTAAGATGTCAAAGCATAAGTCTTCATGATCAAGATGACTTGAATACCGCAAGTCAAAGGAACATCGCACTTAAGCTACAATAAGAACTTCATTGACATATCTATATATGCAGAGAACCATATGAAGTCTTACGGCTGGTCACTCCAATGAACTAGTTATCATAACTAGCATCCACGATTAACTCCGGACATCACAATGTCTCCAGCCAGTGAGAATCAGCTGCTTGGATACACCGAGGAGTATACCTCGTGCTAGTCTCGACAGAATTGATGGTGTCCAAATCCATCAATTCATCGACTAGGGATAATTCCGATACATCACAATTACACATGTAGAGATACTCACTAGTTGTGATCCAATCACAAGTTCTCTCATGCTGTGAATCGTATCGTGAACATTCAGTAAATGAGTTTAAGATCCGATAAAATACATGAAACCATGTATACTCAAATAGTGAATCTTCATTTATCATATAAATGGTTCATACATAAGGCGATTGCCTTAGGACATCTCTCATATATTACTAACAAACTCCCACTTCGCCTAATGCCAATCGCTACGGTATCCAATACCATAAGCTCTAACATGACCCTCAAACTTACTTTGAGGTAATGCCTTAGTCAAAGGATACACTAAGTTCCTTTCAGTGGGGATTTTCTTGATTTGTATTTCCTTCCTAATGATGATCTCTCTGATAAGATGATAGCGGCGAAGCACATGTTTAGATCGTTGATGAGACCTTGGCTCTTTCACCTGTGCAATTGTTCCATTATTGTCGCAGTAGACCGGTATTGCTTCAACAATGGCTGGAATCACACCAAGTTCATAAATGAACTTCTTGATCCAAACCGCTTCCTTTGCTTGAAGTGCAATGTATTACGCCTCGTGGTAGAATCGCTCTGATGTCTTGTTTGGAACTTTTCCAACTCACTGCGCCCCCATTCAAGGTGAACACATATCCGGATTGAGACTCGGAATCATCCTTGTCTGTCTGGAAGCTGGCATCCGTATACCCGCGTATCACCATGTCCCCTTCTCCATATATTAGGAACACATCCTTAGTTCTTCTTAAGTACTTATGGATCGTCTTAACAACCACCCAATGATCCAATCTTGGATCAGACTGGTATCTACTCGTGACACTCAGAGCATACGATACATCGGGCCTTGTACATAACATAGCATACATGATAGATCCTATTGCGGATGCATAGGGAATCTTACTCATGCAAATCCTCTCGTCTTCTGTGCGCGGACACATAGACTTCGAAAGGTGTACCCCATGCCTGATGGGTAGGAAATCTTTCTTCGATTCTGACATGCTAAACCTCTTTAGTACTCGGTCTATATATGTAGACTGCAAAAGACCAAGCAACTGTTTCGATCTATCTCTATAGATCTTAATCCCGAGGATATAGGTTGCATCTCCCAGGTCTTTCATGGAGAATATCTTGGATAACCAAATCTTCACTGACTGTAAGATTGAAACATCGTCTCCTATAAGTAATATGTTATCGACATACAATACTAGGAACACGACTGCACTCCCACTAACCTTCTTGTACACACAAGGTTCGTCTGGATTTTGTGAGAAATCAAACTTTTTGATTGTCTCATCAAAACGGTTATTCCAGCTTCTAGATCCTTGCTTCTATCCATATATGGACCGTCACAACTTGCATACCTTGGTTTTATCAACCGATGTGAAACCCTTAGGCTGTATCATATACACGTCCTCGAGCAGGTTTCCATTAAGGAAAGATGTTTTTACATCCATCTGCCATATCTCATAATCATAATGAGCCGCTATGGCCAGGAGCATCCGAATGGATTTAAGCATAGCTACAGGCGAATAGGTTTCGTCATAATCAACACCTTGCTTTTGACGATATCCTTTCACCACTAATCTAGCCTTATAGGTAATCACATTACCATCCATGTCGGTTTTCTTTTTGAAAACCCACTTGCACCCTATAGGCTTGATGCCTTTAGGTGGGTCAACCATGTTCCAAACTTGGTTTTCATACATGGAATCCATTTCTGACTTCATGGCTTCAAGCCACTTATCCCTTTCTGAACTTGTCAACACTTCTTCATAACTGGTAGGCTCCTCATCATCAATGAGTAACACGTCGTTCGATTCACTTACGAGAAATCCATATCTCTCAGGAATGTTGCGTGTTCTGCGGATCTACGAAGATGTGGTTACTGATAAGTCGTAGATTGCTCGTCACTATGAGTTGTCGGTGTTGTGCTTCACGGGTATCTCATCGATGTCTATTTGAGTCTCTCGAGCCTCCTCAAGCTCAATGACACTCCCACTGTTTTCTTGCAAGAGAAACTCTTTCTCTAGAAACACAGCATGCCTTGAAACAAACACCTTTTGTTCCACAGGATGATAGAATTGGTAACCCCTTGTTTCCTTAGGGTATCCAATAAATAGACATTTATCAGACTTAGCATCCAATTTGTCTGATACAGTCCGCTTCACATAAGCAGGACAACCCCATATCTTCAAGTAAGATACATGAGGTTTCTTACTATTCCATATCTCATATGGAGTAGTAGAGACTACCTTGGTTGGCATTCTGTTTAACAAGTAAACAACTATCTAAAATGCATAGCCCCAAAAGGACTTGGGAAGATTCGCATGATTCATCATTGACCTGACCATGTCCAACAAGGTCCGGTTACGCCTCTCAGATACACCATTATGCTGTGGTGTATATGGCGGAGTCCATTGAGATAATATACCATTGTCTCTTAGATAATCAAGAAACTCTTGACTTAAATATTCACCACCTCGATTCGATCAAAGTATTTTAATACTCTTGTCATGTTGTTTCTCTACTTCATTTCTGAATTCTTTGAACCTTTCAAAGGCTTCAGACTTGTGTTTCATCAAGAACACATATCTAAACCGTGAGTGATCATCGGTGAAGGTAATGAAGTAGTTATAGCCTCCTAAAGCTTGAGTTGACATAGGTCCACATACATCAATATGTATTAGACCTAGCAACTCTCCCACTCGTTCACCTTTTCCTGTAAAAGGTAACTTAGTCATCTTGCCTTTTAAGCATGATTCGCATGTATCATATGAATCAAATTCAAACGATTCCAGAATTCTACATCGGTGTAATTCGGATATGCGTTTCTTGCTTACATGGCCAAGACGACAGTGTCACATGTAGGAGTCTAATTGACTATCCTTTCGAGCATGCTTGTTGCTCGCTTCAATATTGAAAATGTCATTGGATACGTCCAACGTATAAATGTCATTGCTCAAAGTTCCAGTTCCATAAAGTACGCCATTCAAAGTTATATAACAACAATTGTTACTAAACGTCAAATGGTAACCATTTCTATTTAAACAGGAAATAGAAACAATGTTCTTTATTAGAGAAGGAACACAATAGCAATTTCCCAATTCCAAGACTAGTCCACTAGGGAGCTTCAGCAAATAAGTTTCGATGGCGACCACAGCAACCTTTGCTCCATTGCCAACTCGCAAATTTGACTCCCCTCTGACGAGTCTTCTTCTATTCCTTAGCCCCTGTATGTCATTACATATATGTGAGCCACACCCAGTATCCAATACCCAAATGTATAAGGAAATAGAATGACAATCAATAACGAAGATACCTGAAGAGGATGGGGCATCGGATGTCTTCTTCTTCTTCATGGACTCAAGATAAATCTTGCAGTTTCTTCGCCAGTGGCCTTCCTTGCCACAATGATGGCAAGTGCCCTTTTGTGCTGGTTCTGCCTTCTTGTTCTTCTCTTTCTTCTGTTCCTTTGCCTTTCTCTTAGAACCTTTCTTTGAGGAATCAACTAACAGAACCGCCTTCTCCTCATGCTTCACAGAAGGCTCCACAGTCTTCAGCATATTGAGGAGCTCAGGAATAGTGGATTCTAATTTGTTCATCCGATAGTTCATCACAAATTACGAGAAACTCTTGGGCAAACAATGCAGAATTAAGTCAATACTTAATTCATGATCCATCACAAACCCGAGGGTGGCTAGCCGCTCGATGTACCCGTTCATCTTTAGCACAAACTGCACTACAGACGAACCTTCTTGCATCTTCGTGGTGAAGAGGATCCTGGAGACTTCGAACCTTTCGGATCTCGCTTGCTAATCAAACAACTCATGAAGATGGAAGACCATAGTATTAGCATCCATATGCTCATGCTGCTTTTGCAGCTCAGGTATCATCGCAGCTAGCATGATGCAACTCGCCAGTTCAGAATCTGCCACATGCTTCTGATAGGCCAATATTTGGTCTAGAGTTGCATCGTCCTTAGGACGGTTGGGAAGAGGCTCTTCAAGGACATATGCTAGCTTTTCTGCCTTGAGAACAATTCTCAGGTTTCTAAGCCATTCCAGGAAGTTAGGCCCAGTCAATTTGTTTGAATCCAAAATAGTGCGAAAATTCAAAGACGTCATGATCAATCGATTAACCTAGAAATACAAAACGAGCATATATGAGAAAATAATTTTTAAAATGCATCAATATACATTTATAAATCCCATTCATTTTTTGAATTTCAAAACCCCAAAATCACTTCTGGAGATCGTAGGTCCATCTCTGAATGGGCTGATATCCATCATAGATATGAACAACCTTGGAGAGAGTCCAACAAGCCATTCATAGCTACGATGGTAGGTATCAAATATACCAATTGCATATCACGCATATGCAACTATCACAATGTTCTATCAACTAATTGAATGTTCACACATACATCGGGTTGTTAACACATTAACAAGTATGCATCATATGCATAGCACCCAACTTCACCTCCCTTTACATCGACCTTGGAGAGAGTCCAACAAGCCGATGCTCCAGGTTAAAGCCAACCAATTAATCAAGGAATAGTTTTAATATGGTTAGAGTGCATTCAACCAATTAGCCCGGCTAGGAGAGAGTCCAACAACCAAAGCTAACGATTGACCTCTGACTCTTACCATATTAGTATTAAACTATTCCATGGTTTGAACATGTTCGGGTTCGAGTCGGGCTTGGAGAGAGTCCAACAACCCGAACAAGAAACGGAACTCTGGTTCTAACCATATTAATGGAAGGTGTAGGCTTTAATATTGAGTTAGGGTTTTTATATCTCATCCACTTTGCATGCAAATAACTATTATCTACATGACATGACATACATCTACATGTCACGACACGCATGACATAATGATATGCATCTAATGCAATTACATGACATACAATTATGTCATGTACAATATTTCCTTATATCTCATAACTATTTATGGAAATAAAATATGTTTAAGATTTGATTCTCCAAATCAAATCATGATTAAATTAGGAAACAAATTTCCAAATATAATCACATATTTTATTTGTGGAAATAGTTGATTAAGGAAAGTCAATTTAGGAAACCAATTTCCTAAATCATCAAAACTATTTATGGAAATAAAATATTATTAAGATTTGATTTCCCAAATCAAATCATGATTAAATTAAGAAACAAATTTCCAAAATCTAATAAAATATTTTATTTATGGAAAATATCAATTTCCATAAATACTTCCAACTTTCCAAAAGTGGAAGATTTCCATAAATACTTCTAAACTCTCCAAAATTAAAAATTTTTCATAAATACTTCTAACTTTCCAAAAGTAGAAAATTTCCAGAAATATCATTATGACTATCGCAAAACAATTTTACGATTATGTCGAAACACAACCTGGGCTCTGATACCACTGTTGGGTTTTCGACATCGCGGCGAGTGTGTGTTCGAACATGTTTCGTAAACATGTGCACAGCGGAAGGAATAAAATAATAAATCTAATTTATTACAACACACACATCACACACATGCATAGTACAACATATGTATACATAACCGTAAATTCAAATTTTGCAATAAAAGGAAATTTACACTACGTATACCTGACGTATCACGTGTAGCGGGAAAGACATCAACCGGAACGATTCCCGCTAGAATCGTCTCTATCCGTATCCACGCCGAGTATCTTCGGGATGACTTCACTAAGTCACGAGCCTCGTCTTCGTACAGGTTACTAGCCTCGTGTTGAATACGACGTGATCGAGAGAAGATCATGATCTGAATCAAAATTCGGATCCAAAACGAGTCCTCAAAAATTCGCTTCTCCGGAGAGGTATTCGTCAACCGTTTGAAGAATCCTTCGTCCTCCACCTATGAGGATTACCGGAGATCGATTCCCCGGTAAGGAAGGCACTGTCGGAGCTCCAAATGTCATCCAAACGACACTCCGATAAGAGGGAAACAAGCTGTCCAGAAAACTGGACAACTTTGGTGGAGGAATAGGGGTCGGCCAAAAGAAAGGTGGAAGCTCACCTTATTACCGAACCCAAAGGAGATCACCGGAGGGTCGCCGGAGGATCCCCGGCAGAAGCTTGGATGCCGACAACAATTTGGACGGTGGCACAAGGGATGGGCGGCAGCAATGGGCTATTGGCGCCGACTTCTCCAAGGAGAGGAGGGGGGCGGCAACAATTTGGTTAAGGGAATTTGGATTAGGGCTTAACAAACCCTTAAGCCCTCTTTTATAGAGAACAAATTCTCTTAATCGTTATCAGATCATAACCATAAGGCCTATTAACCCGCTTCATTAATTTAAGTTAAAATAAACCAAACCATGATGATTTATTTTAAGTTAAAACGAACCGAACCAACTTTGGTTCATTCGTTTAAAACAAACCAAACCCTTTGGTTTATTCTCCTCCATTGGATTAGAACCAAACCATTTTGGTTCGTCCATCATGTCTTCATAAGACACGACCCATCCACGCTTCCATTACGATTGAAACGATTTCATGCTCGCTTCTTGTTTGGTCCAACCAAACCTAGTTTCTCTCGGTCTGAGAATCTCATTCTCAAGCTTGTTTTAAATCCTTCGGATTACACTCGTTGTGCATGTGACCAAATAGGTTCTCGGTTTATGTTGGCCGTCTATAATTAACCATTAATTATAGAACGATCATGAGTGGCACCTAGTAGTACATCATGATCCCTAATTAACCGAAAAGATCAACGGTTGATCCAGAACTATTTCTGAAACCCTTCAGCAGCTCGAATGAATCGTGCCCCATTCCCTTCACTCATCTTATACCCACTTGGTTCAGGACATGGTCTATAGTGTCAGTCCCCACTAGGCTGACTACGTCACACCTAGCCCAAATATCATTTCCTCGTCCTACGGATTCTAGTTACTGCACATGTATCGAAGAGTACCTTACTCTAAACATGTAATGCTTTGGCCAAAGACTTTAGTAACAATCCGACGAGAGGCCATGGGTATACATCTCCTCGCAAGGAGTGGTGAATCCTTTATAGGCTATTCAAACACCTTCGATCACTTCGACTTATACCCAATCATCCCGGGTCCACATCTCCTCAGAGATGCTTGCTTAAGATGTCAAAGCATAAGTCTTCATGATCAAGATGACTTGAATTCCGCAAGTCAAAGGAACATCGCACTTAAGCTACTGTAAGAACTTCATTGACATATCTATATATGCAGAGAACCATATGAAGTCTTACGGCTGGTCACTCCAATGAACTAGTTACCATAACTAGCATCCACGATTAACTCCGGACATCACAATGTCTCCATCCAGTGAGAATTAACTGCTTGGATACACCAAAGAGTATACCTCGTGCTAGTCTCGACAGAATCAATGGTGTCCAAATCCATCAATTCATCGACTAGGGATAATTCCGATACATCACAATTACACATGTAGAGATGCTCACTAGTTGTGATCCAATCACAAGTTCTCTCATGTTGTGAATCGTATCGTGGACATTCAGTAAATGAGTTTAAGATCCGATCAAATACATGAAACCATGTATTCTCAAATAGTGAATCTTCATTTATCAGATAAATGGTTCATATATAAGGTGATTGCCTTAGGACATCTCTCATATATTACTGACAATAAGTCGATGTACCTGCATCCTGCTCAAAAGTGGAAAAAGAAGGAGGTGCAGATGTAGGCTCGCGACGTGGACTAGGGGAACTCCTATACATGCGTGGATCTATAGGTGAGTGATGGGTAGGAGGTGAGAGGGGTGTATGAGTGGAGGGTGCGACATGTGGTGGGGACTCCACTATGAGATCCAACTGCTAATTGGCACGGTTGATGATGGTGGTACGTTCGATGTCGAGGAGCCTAAGGGATCCCAAGTTCTTCCTCACAAAACAAAAATTGTGCCCCTCTCTCACTATCATCTTCATAGTCATGCACACCCCTAAATCTACACTAGGGCTCCCATCGATCTTATGCAACTCCGTGCAATCGTACCTCATCTTATTGCAAATGTGAGTGATTAATCCCCTTAAAATAATCTCTCCCCGGGTCGCCTTGCTCATCTTCACTAGATGCCTAATGAAATGGGAACCTACTGTTGGGATGTATACTGAAAGCCTAGATCTTTTGTATGAACATCTTTATTTTGAAATAAGAATCACATGATCATTGTTTGCATATTTTTATGATTATGCAAAATTGTCTAATACTTTACATTGTAGATAACATGGTGCTTGGGTGTGGTACAGAAGATCATGTTATCAGTCCCTTGTAGAGTATAAGCAGAGGCTCACAACCAAGATGGTTTTGGACAAACCATTGGCATGGTTGTAGTGTAGCTTGGTATTGTTTTGTCTTGAACATAAAGTTACACTAGTACACCTCGGTGTATTGAGTAGGACCGACATAGAGGTGATTCAATTTATTGCTGATTGCATAATTGAATCGGACCTCGGATATTATGTTGTATATGCTCTTAATCCCGATATAATAACGGGCACATGTACTTAATATTTATTTCTTTGACTTACCAGAGGGTGAGATTTCTATGGATTAAATCAATATGTCCGGTAAGTTGGGAAATGATATTATTTACATGGTGTGTCGTTGATTATAGGAGGAAACCGTGTCCTATATATTAGGTTGATGATGTCCCCTTGAGGAGCTCATAAGGTTCATCATGTAAATCCTGCAGGTTGACTTAGTCAATATGATGATAAGATTGAGTGGTACTACTCGAGGAGTTAGATGTTAATTAATTGATGGTCAGTGAATCAATTAATTGACGGACATTCGATATCTTAAACACGGGGAGATGGATGTACAAATAATATATGGAGCCCATATTAATTTATGGGGGTTGGTGAGGTAGTTCGATGATGATCCTCTAGTGGAATGGAACATCATTGATGGATCAAGTTTGTGTGGTTCCGATCCATCGGGTGGCCAAGACCCAACTCCTCCTCATGGTCCCTATCGTAGCCTAATATAAACCTCATGAAGTCTAGATCAAATGATGGAAAACAAATCTCTAGATCCGACGGTTAGGATTAAATCCCTAGAACCGACGGTTGAGATTAAATCTCTAGATCCGACGGTTGGGATTAAAACCCTAGAACCGACGGTTGAGATTAAATCTCTAGATCCGACGGTTGGGATTAAAACCCTAGAACCGACGGTTGAGATTAAATCTCTAAATCCGACGGTTGAGATTAAAACCCTAGAACTGACGGTGGAGATTAAACCAAGGCCTAAACCTAACTCTATATAAAAGGGAGAGGAAAGGTTGGATAGGGTGGGCGGCAAGAAAATTGGGAATTAGTTCCTATATTTTTGGCTACCTCATCAATAACCAATTTTCTCCTAAGTTCTATAAAAGGGTGGCTATGGGTTGGGCGGAAATAGGGAGAGTGGTTGATGTTGGATGATGGATGCTAAGGAGATTAGGGTTTAGCCTCCAATTGCTTGGGCGGCAAGCAACCCTAAGGAGGAAACCCTAATTAGGGTTTGGCTCCTATGGGTTGGGCGGCCAAGGCTTGGAAGATGAGTGGGCGGCAACTTGAGGAAGATCTCTTCTTCTTCCTTGAAGGTGGCTAGCTCCTAGATATCTTCTCTCCATCATGGTTGGGCGGCAAGAAACCCTAACAAGGAAACCCTAATTTGATTAGGGTTTGGCTCCTTTGCATGGGCGGCCAAGGTTTGGAAGGAGGGTAAGCGGCATCTTGTGGAAGAGTTCTTCTTCTTCCTAGGAAAGGTGGCCGGTTTAGATCTCCTCCTTCCACCTTGGATGGGCGGCAAGAAGACCTAAGGAGGAAACCCTAATTAGGGTTTGACTCCTATGGTTGGGCGGCTAGGGTATGCAAGGAAGGTGGGCGGCAACTATAGGAGAGGAGCTCTTCCTCTTCCTAGGTTGTGGCCGGCTCCTTCCTCTATTCCCTCCACCGTGGCCGGCGCCCAATATATTCCCTTTATCCTCTTCACTCCATCTTGGCCGGCGGCACCAAAACAAGGGTTTGTCCCTAGTTCGGTACCTTGGTTGTTTCCATTATGTTCTCTCTATTCTTGGGGCCGGCGGCATCAATCCTTTTGTGGAATGGTGGTTGGCTCAAGCAAGAAGGGAAAGAGAGTTCTTCTTTCTTTGGATTGAAGAAGATCTAGGAAGCTTCAACTTGTGGAGGATCTTCGCCCACACGAAGTCTACAAGGAGGTTAGGACATACGATAGAAGATCAAGAGGTATAAAAGTTTCACAACTTTTATTATTGTTCTTTTCATGTTCTTATTTGATATGCTAGCTTATGTTCTTTATGTTAGTATATGTTGATTATACTAGTTTGCATTTGCATGTATTTGTATAATCATGGACCCCGAATAAGAAACACAAAAATCGGCGATCCGTCCGTCGTCTCTTCCGCGGCTAACCGACTAGAAGAGTTGTGTTGCTTGAACAACTAGTTTGTTCAAGCGATCGCTCAAGTCGTTAGCACGACGACGAATTGGTTGTGCTTAGGAAACTCATCCCCTCCGGATTAGTTTCCATTAGTGAAAATTTTAATCCGGGGACATGGGAGCCTATGAGCATTCTGAGAAATAGCACGATTGCCAACACCTACATCAACGGTACTTCTCTCTTGTAGCATGTCCCATAGGCAAAGAAGCTCACTCATCTTCACTACTCCATCACTCTCCCCTCTCCCAAAAATAGTACTCGCCATGACTTGGTGAATATACCAGAAAATAGGGTTTTGGAGGCACGAGGCTTTTGCCCTAGAAGGGTCATATGCATTCTCCCCCGTCAAATCAAACCAAAAGGTCCATTCATTAAACTCAACAGGGGTCCTTCTCTCTCCCCCACTAGGCAATCCAAAGCATAGGTTCCATTGGTGCAAGGTTCATTCATGCTTAATGTTAAATAGCCTAAAAGTGATTTTACCCTCTTCACTATCTCTACCCGTCAAGATTTCTACATCCACAGAGCTCAAAAACTCCACAACTATCCTAGGGTAGGTTGGACATCGAATTCCCATTATCTCTCCCCAACCCATTTTTGCAAAGAGGCCTTGTACACCCCTAAGAAAACCTAGGGTTTCTAAAAGATCTACATCCAAATACCTAGTAGCGGTGATTTTTCGGTTGGAAAGCATAGTAAATCTATCCCTATAACTCTTGGAGGAGCATTACCTTCCTCCGGAGCTTATGGGGAGCTTCTTCTCTTTGACCTTGTCCCTAAAGAAGTAGATCTTGTTGCACAATGTTTTGTCCTCCTCATCCTTGCTTCTTGAGAGCTTCTTGGAGGTTGGAGAGGGTTCTTAGAGGTTGTAGAAGAAGATTTCGCACGAGCTAGGGAGGAATGTTTGAGTTACACGGTTGATTTAGGGCAAACCGTATGACTTTTGCACTTTTAAAGTGATGCGACACGACCGTGTGAAATTCACACGACCAACCGTGTGTGACTTTGATCTGGGTGTTTGAAAAAAAGTTCGGGATTTGGCACAGCCGTGTGAAATTCACATGGCCGGTCATGTGTGACTCTGGATCTTTCCTAGAGTGCCACACGGTCCGATCCCTTCCCCACGCCCTGTCATGTGTTCTTCTTATCGTTGGGCACGACCGTGTGGAATCCACACGACCGCCCATGCTTCTTTCTGAGGTCCAAAAGGTATCTCCTTTCTACCTAGCAGGTTTTATCTAACCCTAAAACACTTGTGAAACTTCCAATGGCCAAATATTAAAATCTAAACTAACATGCATGACTAAAAAAATCAAGAAAACTACACTTAGGATGCTTCCCAAGAAGCGCTTGTTTAAGGTCTTTAGCTTGACCCTACTCCTTTGCTTAAGCTCGGCTCCGGTGGTTCTGTGAACCTCCATTCATCTTTGTCCAAATTTTTGATTTCATTCTGTGCCTTGGCTCTTGCAGGAATAACATACTTAACCAACGCGGGTCCCTGGCCTACTGTGCTAGCAAGCATAAATTCTAAACTACCATCTCCCACTTTCAGGGTCAGCTTATGATTCTTGATGTCTATGACCATTCCAGCCATTGCTAAAAATGGTCATCCAAGAATTACGAGAACTTCGGGTCTTCTTCCATTTCTAAAACTACTAAATCTATGGGCAGTATAAAATCCCCTACCTTGATAGGAACATCTTCCAGGATTCCCAGTGGGTATCGATATGAGTAGTCAGCTAACTAAAACGTCATAGTGGTCAACTTTAAATTCCCCAGTCTTAATTTCTGGCATAGCGCATATGGCATCAAGCTCACACTAGCACCTAAGTCACAGAACACCCTACTTATCATGGTTGTTCCTATATGACATGGAATATAGAAACTCCCCAGATCTCTTAGTTTTTGGGTGGTTCCATTCTGGAGACAAGCACTCGATTCTTCCATAAGGGCCATTGTATCTGACCACTCGACCTTCCTCTGGTATGCTAGAATATCTTTCAGGAATTTTGCAAATTGAGGCATTTGGTGCAAAGCTTCGAGTATAAACACCTTTACTGAGATTGATTTTAACATGTTCAGGAATTTTCCAAACTCATCATCTCTCTTTGCATTGGTCAGCCGCTGTGGGAACGGTACTATCAGGGGTGGTTGAGTTTTTGTGGTAGGTTCATGCTCCATGTTTTCAACTCCCCCCCCCCCCCCCCGGTCTCCTCAGAAGGTTCTTTTAATTTAGATCCTTGTTTTGGTTCGACAACTAACCTGCTCGACAATTCCTTAAAAAATCCTCCCACTATGTAGCGTCACTTCCTTGCATTCCTCCACTGGAATAGCCTCTGATTTTCTTGGTAATCGCCTTGGTGCTCTGCCAAACTGGCTGGCAATCTATGCTACCTGAATCTCTAGCATCTTCTAAAGGCCAGTGAGATCGTTTACAGATGATTTTGCACCTATACTTCAGCTCGACTTCGGTGGTTTCGTGAACCTCCATTCGTCTTTGTCCGAATTTTTGATTTCACTCTGTGCCTTGGCTCTTGTAGGAATAACATACTTACCCAACGTGGGTCCTTGGCCTGCTGCGCTAGCAAGCTTAAATTCTTAACTATCATCTCCCACTGTAAGGGTCAGCTTATGATTCTTGACGTCTATGACCATTCCAGTCGTTTCTAAAAATGGTCATCCAAGAATTATGGGGATTTTTGGGTCTTCTTCCATTTTAAAACTATGAAATTTATGGGTAGTATAAAATCCCCTACCCTAACAGGAACATCTTCCAGGATCCCAGTGGGTATCGATATGAGAGGTCAGCTAACTGCAACGTCATAGTGGTCAGCTTTAAATTCTCTAGTCCTAATTTCTGCTATAGTGCATATGACATCAAGCTCACACTGGCGCCTAAGTCACAGAACACCCTACTTATCATGGTTGTCCCTATATGACATGAAATATAGAAACTCCCCGGATCTCTTAGTTTATGTGTGGTTCCATTCTAGAGACAAGCACTCTATTCTTCCATAAGGGCCACTGTCTCTGACCACTCGACCTTCCTACAGTGTGCCAGAATATCTTTCAGGAATTTTGCAAATTGAGGAATTTGGTGCAAATCTTCGAGTATCGACACCTCCATTGAGATTGATTTTAACATGTTTAGGAATTTTTCAAACTCAGCATCTCTCTTTGCATTGGTCAGCTGCTGCGGGAACAGTACTGTCAGGGGTGGTTGAGTTTTTGTGGCAGGTTCACGCTCCATGTTTTCCACTTTTTCCCTCCTGGTCTCCTCAGAAGGTTCCTTTACTTCGAATCTGTTGGTACAGGGGCACTAGATAATCAAACCTGTGTTTTGATTATGGCAAAGACACAAAGTTAAGTTTACATTGTTATCTCACGAGCTAAATTGAGTGTGTAGAAAAGTACTAAAGCTGGAGGTGAAGGCTAGTGACACTCGGAGGAAGCCGCGGTGGTCGGGCGACACTCGAGTGACTTCGGAGGGAGCCGAAGGAATCAAGTGGAAGGCCGGAAGCGAAAGCGATGTTGGTGCAATCGGCCCAGGTTGACTCGAGTTTGACTCGAGCAGTACCTTGATAGTATTTTGATGATAGACAAAACTCATGACATGGGATTGTCATGGAAAAGTCCAACATGGAGTTGGCATGGAAAATCCAAGCATGGAGCTTGGTGTGGAAAAGTCCAATGCATTGCAAAGTCGTGCGCTTGGTGCTTGGTGAGAAATGCATTGCGAAGCCGTGCGCGTGGCGCATCCGAGGGACGTAGGCCAAGGGAAGAGAGCTTCGGTGGGGAACTCCATGAGGGATAAGGTGGACTTGTCCAAGTGGCTAAGACTGAGTGTCGGAGGCTCAAACTTGATGTTTGAGGGTTTACCCGATGGTCGGATGCTCAAACAACTTGGTATTTGAGGTTTTGCCCGACAGTAGTCGACTGACATAGGTGCCAGTCGACCGATCCAAGTCGACTAGGGTTCGAATGGTGTAATACTGCGGGTTTTATGCTTGGCAGTCGACTGCCAAGGACTGGCAGTCGATTGATGTCGACAGTAGTCGACTGTCGAGGGATGGCAGTCGACTGATGGGAATGTCGTGAGCATAGAATGCTCCGTAGCCGACTGGGCAGTCGACTACTAGGTCACCAGTCGACTGCCATGGACTGGCAGTCGACTGGTAGGTGATCCGTTGGAACTTATCCAACGTGGATCTGGCCGTTGTGAGACAACAATTCAGAGGCGGGGCCGATCGCGCCTTTTGGCGGATGCAGGTTATAAATGGAGCTCAAGTGGGAGGATTTCGCCAAGACTTTTGTGAAGCTATTGGAGGAGAATTGCTGCTGCATTCCAGACCTTCAAGAGCCATCTAAAGCAAGCTACAAGCAAAGGGTTCAAAGCAAGTGTTGTAAAGTGTTCTTTACATGTATTTCGTATTTGTCTTTGTATTGCTTGTATTTCATATATTACTTGTTGTAATAACTTGTGAGAGGTTTCTCCACCTCCGAAGTGTAGTCGAGAAGGAGTTTAGTTAGTGCTGTGCATATAACTAGAGCTCGGAGAGCTCGCCCGTGGAGTAGGAACCATTTGGTTCCGAACCACGTATATCGTGTGTGTTTGTGTATGCTTATTTGTTGTTAGTATTATTATTGTTTCTATTGTTTCCGCTGCGCTAACGACAATCGTAGGAAAGCAACGCAACGAGAACGAATGAATTCCACCATCGAACGATTGAGGGCTATTCACCCCCCTCTAGCCGGCCAACACACACCGATCGATCTCCTACAAGTGGTATCAGAGCCAAGTCGCTTGTCGAGGACTAACCGCCGACACAAGCACTACAAGATGGCCGACTACAACATCCATCCACTGAAATTCGATGGAAATTTTGCTTGGTGGAAGAAACAGATGGAGGTATATCTCGAAACCGACTTTGATTTTATGATTATTGTAGAAAATGGTTTTGAGATGCCTAGGGACAAATACAACAAGCCAATTGAGAAGTCAAGGTGGACCCAAGACCAAATTAAGGACTTCAAGACAAATATCGAGGTAATAAAATTATTTAGTGATTTATTACCTAATCATATTTGGTCTAGATTGGGTGACTATAGGGATGCAAGGGAGCTATGGAATAAGATAATAAAATTCCATGAAAACTCCCAACCGGCACAAGTAGAGGAGAATGCCGAGGAAGAAGCACCCACAACATTTGAAGATGTTGATGATTTGGTGGAGACCTCCACCTCTAGCATTGAGGGGGAGGAAAGGGTTTCTATTCCGGAGCAAAGTCAAAACGAAGCATCTACCTCCGGAAGATGTGATCAAGAAGAATCCTCCACCTCCTTGGGTAACTCAAGTGTTGTTATTTTAAATAAAAATCACATAATATGCTTTGAGTGTAGGGAGAAAGGGCCTTACAAGAGCAAAAGCCCTAAATTGGCTAAGGAAAAGTCATCAGCACCAAAAGTCAGCTCAAAGTCAAAGGATGCCGGAGTCCCCTCAATTAAGAGCAAAGAGCACATTGTGTGCTTTAAATGCAATCAAAAGGGGCACTACCGAAGCCAATGCCCTAGGGGGAGGAAGAAAGGGCAAGAAGGTGTATCTCATGTAGGGGGAGCTTCCCAAGCTAACCCTAAGGTAAATTTAAATTATGCACCTTCAATTCCTAAAGTTAAAAATCATGCTAAGAATTATTTTAGCCCTCTTGCAATTATCAATGAAAAGCATGCTAGTAGGAAGAAATATGTTTGTCTAGGTGCTAAGCATGTTAGTTTCTCTAAGGACAAACCTAGGACTCAAAACACAAGACCTATTTTACCTAAAGAGTCCATTAGAAGAGTTGAAAACCATCTAGACATTAACCCTAAGAAGGGTAGACACATGCCTAAGAAGAAGAATATTTCCCAAAAGATTAATGAAAAATCAAAATTGAGAAAATTAGAGCTAGAAAACCAAGCCTTGAGGTCAATGCTAGAAAAACTTGAGAAGACCCTAGCAATAATCACAAATTCGGTTAAGGGGTCTAATGTACAAAAGTCAAGGCCTAGGAAATAAGAACGGTCTAAGGGCAAGAAAGGTTTGGGTCACAAACCTATGTCCTATCATAATGTTCCATTTAATTATGGAACAACATCTAGGTCTAGAAAAACTACGGCTAATAGGGAAGTTATTGTTAGGGCAATCTCTTGCCATGATAAGGTTTTGATGTGTGTGGCAAAGGGTTTAAGTTAGGGTGTTAGTGTGATTTGATATGTTCGTTGGAGTCTTGCAGGGCTTAGTAATTCGCACATGGAGCCGTGGCGAGTTTCATAACTCATGACTCGGTCCTTGAGTCGGTGAAGGATGGCTTTGCGGAAGCCGTGCGCTTGGAGCATCCGAGGGACCACCGGACGAGGAGCTTGGAGTGAAGCCGGACGAAGTAGACTTTGAGGCAAGAGACGCGAAGGAGCATTGCAGAGCCGTGCGCTTGATGCTGCCGAGGGATGTGGCCGAGGATGAAAATAACTTCGAAAAAGAGGGACTCCGAGAGATGAGAGTGAGCAAATGTAACCCGGGAAGGGGTAGTAGCTCTAAGGTGAAACTTGGCCATTTGGCTAAGTGTCAGATGAGATTTCCCGACACCAGTCGACTGCCATGGAATGGCAATGATCGCTTCCGAGTCGAACGTGGTTCGACCGGGTATTCGATCGTTGTTTTGAGGCCACAATGATCGCCATATGTGGGCGATCGCTAAGACATCGGTCGACTCATCAAGGCGCAATGATCGGGTTGAAAGGGTTTGCCACGTAACCACTCGTAGCGATCGGGCCGATCGGCGAGGTCCATCAGTCGACTGCCAAGTGTTCCGTTGGACTACAACGATCGGGATCCGACGTGTTCGGAGGCCGTTGGAGTGACGACAGTCGACTGCCAAGGGCAACAGTCGACTAGTGGTGGCCAACGGGAAGAAAAGCTTCCTCTCTATAAAAAGAGAGGGTATGTGCTTTTGGATGGCTAATGCTCTTACTCCAAATGACCATCCAAGTGCCCCACAAGCTTTAAACTCTTCTTACTTGCTTTTACTTCATTCTTATTGTAAGAAGAGTGATCTTGATTGTAAAGGTTACCTCCACCTAGCTTGGTGCAAAGGAGAGACCATTAGTGGATTGGTTTTGGCAGAGTGATTCACCGAGGACGAATCCCGGACCATGGATTAGCGGCGTAGCCGTGAACCATGTTATACTATTGTGTTAGCATTTGTTTTCTTGTATTTGTATTTGCTTGTCTTTATTGTTTCCGTTGTGCTAATTAGTTTTGTAGACAAGCAAATACCGACATCCAACGACAAAGGGCTATTCACCCCCCTCTAGCCGGCCGTTTCGATCCCCAACAAGTGGTATCAAAGCCAAGGAAAGCTTGTCGAGGACTAACCGCCACAACAAGCAACTTTCAAAATGGCCGGCTCCAACATCCATCCACCGAAGTTTGAAGGAGAATTCGCTTGGTGGAAGAAGCGAATGGAGGTATTTTTCGAAACGGATTTTGATATCATGATTACAATGGAATCCGGTTTCGTTTTGCCTAGGGATGAAGAAGGGAAGCCAATAGAGAAATCTAGGTGGACCAAAAAGCAAAGGGAAGAGCACCTTGCAAACTCAAAAGCCAAGCACCATCTCTTCAATGTGCTCCCCCAACAAGAGATCAACCGAATTGGGGAATGCTCAAGTGCCAAGGAGATGTGGGAGAGATTGGTTGAACTTCATGAAGGCACTTCGGAAGCCAAACTTGCAAGGAGAGACCTCCTCCGCTCCCAACTATCAAATATCAAATTGGAAAAGGGAGAAAAGGTAACATCATTACATTCTAGGTTTAAAGAAATATTAATTGGGCTAACAAGTGTAGGAGAAAAGCTCTCCAACCGGGATATGGTAATGAAGGCCATAGATGCCTTTCCCCGGTCCTCAAGATGGAGCTCCATGGTGGACTCATTTTATATCTCCAAGAACTTAGAAGTAAGCACCTTGGAGGAATTCTTCTCAACCATGAAGCTTCATGAAACAAGGCTTAAAGGTATACAAGAAGAGCCTAGAATCCAACCTTCAAGGGGAGTAGCATTGTTGGCAAACAAGGGGAAGAAGAAGATAGAGATTCCCTCCTCCTCCGATGACGAAGCTTCCTCCTCCTCCTCCATGGATAGCACGGAAGAAGCCTATATGGTAAGGAGGGTAAGGCGTGCATTAAAAGGTTTTAGATTTAACAAATCAAATGATAGGAATAGAAGACCAAGGGGGAAGATCATTTGTTACAATTTCCAAGGAGAGGGACACATAAGGGACAATTGTCCCCTCTTGAACAAAAGCAAGGAGGAGAAGAGAAAGAAATAAGAAAAGAAGAAGAAAAAGGGGAGCAAGAAGAAAAAGGAAGAGGAGAAGAAGGCAAAGGAAAAGGGGAAGGCCAAGGCATTCAAAGCAAAGACGTGGGATGACCCTTCCTCTTCCTCTTCATCATCATCGGAAGAGGAGAACGCTTGTCACACCAACCTTGCTCTAATGACATTTGATGACTCGGATTGCTCCTCCACCGAAAATGAAGAATCAAGCTCAAGTGGAGGGAGCTCTAGTGAAGGGGGAGCCTCTACATCCTCATCCGAAGAAGAAGAAGAGGACATGGAAACTATGGTAACTAATCTTTCACCTAGTAAAATAGTTTCTATGATTTCTAGCCTCACTAAGGACCTATTTAGAGCTAAGAAGAAAAATAAGAGCATGCTTGAGCAAATTAAGGACTTAGAAAATAAACTAGAAAAAGCATGCTTAAATGATGATAATATTTCTTCTAGCTTAAATGATGCATGCTTACATGATAACTATATGCCTTTGGATGTTAGTGATGCATGTATAGAAGAAAATAGGGCTTTAAGAGAGAAAGTAGATTATTTAACTAAAGCCCTAGAAAAGTTTACAATTGGCTCAAATACATTGAACATGATTATAGGGAGCCAAAGAGCTAGTTTTAATAAGAAAGGCCTAGGTTATAAAGAAAAGAAAAATGAAAAGGCCTACAAATGCTTAATTGCTAGGGGACAAGATAAGAAGAAAGTAATTGCTAGGAAATGGATTCCTAAGGAATTTCTAGTGAATCCCATAGGCAAGAATCTATTTTGGGTTCCCAAATCCATCCTTAAGGGTTAGGAAAAGCCTAGGGTAGTCAACCATATGGACTTGACCTATATCATATCTTTGGTTGACTTAGGATGTCGGGACACATTTTTGAAATAGTGTTAGGTGATGATAATACACCTATAAATAGATAATAATGTTTAAATCATGATAATCAATGTAATTGCTATGTATATGTGCAATCATGATTTATGATTTTGAAATTTGGCACATCATCATGAGAAATAGGGTTAAATCATGTTTTAGGTGATACTTTGTTTATTATCATGATATAATACCTAATACATGATAACAATTCAATGAATACATGTGTTTCATGATCATAATGTGAAATTAGTTCATACATGCCTTTATGATCATGAGGATTGTGAGGATGATACTTAACCTTGATAGAATTGCATGAATATAATGGTTAAGTATATACAAATACCCTTTAGGATGCATCTCACACTCACTATAGGCTACTTTGATTGAAAACTTAGCATGGGTGAGATGTTAGGATGATACAAATGTCCACTAATGCCTATGACATTTAGATGGTCATTTAAAGTATCAAAATAGCAATAATAGACTAATCATGGGAAAGACTTATGTTTAATTCATAGACATATTGCCCAAAGATCATGGTTGGATATTTCATATGTTTTCAAAACAATTTCTTTAAAATCCATGTATTCATGTTTTGAAACAATCCAAAGCAAGACTAGGTGTTAAAATGGATACTAACATGTTCAAAAATTAGTGGTTTTTAAAGCTTTTAGATTTTTGGAAAATCTCGGAAAATATAATGACTTTTCATGAAAAACTATTTTTCATTGATAGATATACTTAAAAGAAATGTGTTCCCCAAATTTCATGATTTTTTGAATTTTTTGGGATTTTTAATGCATTTTGAATTTACTTGAAAATCAATTTCGAATTCATTGTGCGATCATTGCCATCGATAGTGATCATTGGTGGCTAATCAGACTAGTTAAGGCCGAATTCAGGTTTTAGACCAATTTTTGGTATTTTCCTTCTATGAGACTTGATGCCATGAGTTTATAACTTAGTGTTAATCTCTTTGATGATGTCAAAGGGGGAGAAATGATTATGTTTAAGTAAATTATGATAGGGGGAGAAATATGTATGGGGAGTTTCATGGATTAAGGGGGAGTTGCATGTTGCTATATCATGTTTATGTTTACATGCTTTCTTACTTTAGAATTTCTATCAAATGTTTTTACCTAACTTAAACGGATTGCCACACATCAAAAAGGGGGAGATTATTAGGGCAATCTCTTGCCATGATAAGGTTTTGATGTGTGTGGCAAAGGGTTTAAGTTAGGGTTTTAGTATGATTTGATATGTGCATTGGAGTCTTGCAGGGCTTAGTAATTCGCACATGGAGCCGTGGCGAGTTTTACAACTCATGACTCGGTCCTTGAGTCGGTGAAGGATGACTTTGCGGAAGCCGTGCACTTGGAGCATCCGAGGGACCGCCGGACGAGGAGCTTGGAGTGAAGCCGGAGGAAGTAGACTTCGAGGCAAGAGACGCGAAGGAGCATTGCAGAGTCGTGCGTCTGATGCTGCCGAGGGACGTGGCCGAGGACAAAGATAACTTCGAAGGCGAGGGACTCCGAGAGATGAGAGTGAGCGAATGTAACCCGGGAAGGGGTAGTAGCTCTAAGGTGAAACTTGGCCATTTGGCTAAGTGTCGGATGGGATTTCCCGACACGGATCGCCATGGAATGACGATGATCGCTCCGAAATCGAACGTGGATTCGGTTGTTGAGGCCCGTGATCAATCGCCATATGTGGGAAGTCGAATGCCAAGACCATCGATCACAAGGCGCTGATCGGTAGTCAAAGAGTTGCCACAGAGAACCACTCGTAGCCCATCGGGCGCGATTGACTACGGAGGGCGTGATCGTGATGAGGTCCATCGATCGCCAAGTGTTCCATTGGACTACAACGGTCGGGATCCGATGTGTTCGGAGGCCATTGAGGACGGTGACGATCGCCAAGGGCGCGTGATCGTGTGGCGCCAACGGGAAGAAAAGCTTCCTCTCTATAAAAAGAGAGGGTATGGGCTTTTGGATGGCTAATTCTCTTACTCCAAATGACCATCCAAGTGCCCCACAAGCTTTAAACTCTTCTTACTTGCTTTTACTTCATTCTTATTGTAAGAAGAGTGATCTTGATTGTAAAGGTTACCTCCACCTAGCTTGGTGCAAAGGAGAGACCATTAGTGGATTGGTTTTGGCGGAGTGATTCATCGAGGACGAATCAGGGACCGTGGATTAGCGGCGTAGCCGTGAACCACGTTATACTATTGTGTTAGCGTTTGTTTTCTTGTATTTGTATTTGCTTGTCTTTATTGTTTCCGTTGCGCTAATTAGTTTTGTAGACAAGAAAATACCGACATCCAACGACAAAGGGCTATTCACCCCCCATCTACCCGGCCGTTTCGATCCCCAACAGTTATCCCTTAGTCTAGCCATGGTGTTTGCTTAGTGGCTAAGACCTCAAAGAAATCAAATTTAGCCACTAGGAAGGTCAAAGAAGGAGTCACCTCTAGAGTTGACCTAGAAAAGACCCAAAAGAATATGGCTTTAGAGCCTAAAAGGGTCATTAGAAAGGTATCTAACGAAGTTATCCCAAGTGAATACCTTGTTAACCCAAGGAGCTCCAATAGGTATTGGGTTCCTAAGAGGGTGATCGATTCACGCTAAATGGGTTAGGATGTGTCAACCCTAAGTGGATGGGTAGTTAACCTACCCATTGTGAGTTGACACATTAGGATGTGCCAATATGCTTTGAGAAGTTGAAAAAAGATTAAATTGGCACAATTAGGTCTTAGAGGTATTGGTGTGTCATTTTGGGTTTTTGGCACACTAGGGGGATAAGTGACATTAAGGCAAAAATAGACTTAACCCTAGAAATGACAATTTGGATTTAACACTTAGGTATCTTATACCTTAGTATATTTTACTTGCCATGATTTGTTTGCCTTGCCATATCATGACATCATTTTCATTTTTATCTATAAAAATGTCATGATCATGTTTAGAATTATTTTTAGATGTCATGTATGCTTAGATTTCAATCACATGCCATGACATCATGATTTTGACATATGCTTTTATCTATATCATATTTATTCCATAATCATCATCATGCATATAACTAAAATGAAATTAAGGACTATGACATGATTTGATGGGAATCAATAATATTGCCTAGAAATATGCATGAAACCATTAAAAGAACAAAAACCTACATCTTACTAAAACTTGACTTGTATGTGTTTCACACATCTAGATACAAGTGAGATGTTTAGGAAAAAGGAATTAAAGGTTTCAAAAACATTCTGAAAATATTTTGAAAAACCTTGGTGAAGCCTATCTTTTGATAGCTATCACCATTGAATGAGATGATACAAAGAGGGCACTTTATTGAAGATTTTCTCAACTTTTGGACTTTGTATCAATCTCCTAATTTGGAGGGTAAAATAATTTTCAAAAATTTTTCACCCATAGTGTTTATGATAAGTATTATACATATGAATTTTCAAGATTTTTAAAACTACGTATATTTACTTATGGATTTCAGAAATCCATTTCTAAAATCTAAATGCAAATGGAAGTTATTAGTCGATCGCCAGGAGGCGAATGTGATCGAATGTGGGGTGGCAAATTGATCGATTGATTGCTTGATCGCCAAGCTGATTTCGGGTAAACCTTGTTGGTTAGACCCATGTTCAGCTAGGTTAAGGTCCCCTAACCACTCCTAACCCTAGGATATGCTTGGGAGAGCATTAGAAAGGGTGGAAATCCATTGAACATGGATTAAGAGAAGGGTTTAGGGAGAGTATCAATTTTAAGGTGGATGAGAGTTCATTGTTGAACTTTGCCTTAATTTTGATTGGTTAAATGTTCCTATTGGCTTAGGGACTCTCCAAGGACATAGTTGGTGCAATGGTCAAGGGGGAGCAAGCCTCTAGGGGGAGGTATCCATCATGGGAAGATGGATGTGTATTTCCTCATGGGAGAAAAATTGGGTTGCCTCTCTTAAGTGATATGGGATCACTAGAAAGATTGTAGGCATGTGTTCCTTCAAGGGAGAGATTGTAAGATCTCATTGGGATATGAGACATTCATACCCTTGGAGAGGACCTTTTTGATGTAATGTCAAAAAGGGAGAGAAGTTACCAAGTTACCAATTAGGTTTGGAATTCTCATTTGGGATGTGAGAATTGACAATATGGGAGAATTGGTAGACTTGAGATGGTAGTTTTGTCAATCATCAAAAAGGGGGAGATTGTAGGTGCAATCGGCCCAGGTTGACTCGAGTTTGACTCAAGCAGTACCTTGATAGTATTTTGATGATAGACAAAACTCATGACATGGGATTGTCATGGAAAAGTCCAACATGGAGTTGGCATGGAAAATTCAAGCATGGAGCTTGGTGTGGAAAAGTCCAAAGCATTACGAAGCCGTACGCTTGGTGCTTGGTGAGAAATGCATTGCGAAGTTGTGCGCTTGGCGCATCCGAGGGACGTAGGCTGAGGGAAGAGAGCTTCGGAGGGGAACTCCATGAGGGATAAGGTGGACTTGGCCAAGTGGCTAAGACTGAGTGTCGGAGGCTCAAACTTGATGTTTGAGGGTTTACCCGACAGTCGGATGCTCAAACAACTTGGTGTTTGAGGTTTTGCCCGATAGCAGTCGACTGACATGGGTGCCAGTTGACTGATCCAAGTCGACTAGGGTTCAACTGGTGTAAGATCATGGTTTTGTGCTTGTGATCGATCGTCGATATGAGGGATGGCAATGATCGATGGGAATGTCGTGAGCACGAACGCCCATAGTCGATCAAGGCCGACATTAGGTCATCAGACCGCCATGGATCGACCGATCGATTGGTAGGTGATATGTTGGAACTTATCCAACGTGGATCTGGCCGTTGTGATACAACGTCTACAGGGGCAGTCGACTGGTGCCTTTTGGTAGTCGACTGATGGGCGCGAAAACAGCTTGATGCAGGTTATAAATGGAGCTCAAGTGGGAGGATTTCTCCAAGACTTTTGTAAATCTATTGGAGGGGAATTGCTGCTGTATTCCAGACCTTCAAGAGCGATATAAAGCAAGCTACAAGCAAAGGGTTCAAAGCAAGCGTTGTAAAGTATTTTTTACGTGTATTTCGTATTTGTCTTTGTATTGCTTGTATTTCATATATTACTTGTTGTAATAGCTTGTGAGAGGTTTCTCCACCTCTGACGTGTAGTCGAGAAGAAGTTTAGTTAGTGTCGTGCGCATAACTAGAGCTCGGAGAGCTCGCCCGTGGAGTAGGAACCATTCGGTTCCGAACCACGTATATCGTGTGTGTTTGCGTATGCTTATTTATTGTTAGTATTATTATTGTTTCTATTGTTTCCACTGCACTAATGACAATCGTAGGAAAGCAACGCAATGAGAACGAACGAATTCCACCATCGAACGATTGAGGGCTATTCACCCCCCTCTAGTTGGCCAACACACACCGATCGATCCCCTACAAGCAACACAGTAAGTATCGAGGTAAGCTCGTGTGAGTGAGAGAAGGTAAGGTCGTGTCCTCTGTACGGGGACGACCGTAGGCGACGATCTGACTAAGACTTCCTGTGGAAGGTCTAGGTCGAGATCGGATGGTTAGAAACCGTCGCATTTGTCATTTTCCAAGCTAACCTCTTACTGCAGGGGAGTGGCCAGGCTAGCAGTCGACTGCTGGACATTGGGCAGTCGACTAATGCTCATCAGTCGACTGATGGGAGGCATCATTCGACTGATGTTGACGAATTATCTTTTGCGCTAGGTCAAAATGGATAACGTTTGACGTGACCACTTCGCGATAAAATTTGGATAACTTCGTGATCTGTTCCAAATTCTGAGGAGACATATTCAAGCACCAAACTCTATAAAAGTAGGAGAGGATTCCAACTCCAAAAATCATCAAGTTTATTCTCAAGTGCTCCTACAATGCCAATGCTCCAACACCGTCATAATGCCGATGCGACGACAAGTTCTGATCTTCTTCGTCAGCAGCAGCATCAAGTAATATATTTTGATATTGTATTCCTTGTTTTTATTCATAACGAGGTGAGGTAGGCATGTTGCCTCATCCTCGTACTTTCGGTTTTGTGATCGTTGTCTCCTACCTCCAACGAGGAGGAGATGTTATAGTGCTTTGCCCTCCGTACGCGGTCTAGGACAGATAGGGCCTTGGAGTAGCAACCGCTGGATTGTGAACCAAGCAAAATAAATGTGTCTCTTTATTTTCCGCTACACTTACTTGTGTATCGAACGAACGAAAAGATTTATGCTCGCTATTCACCCCCCCCTCTAGCGACGCTTCTCGATCCAACAATTGGTATCAGAGCGGGGGCGCTAAGATTTGGTGAAACTACCAATCTAGCACGTTTTGGTTTTCTTTTCATATTTTTCGATTCGTATTTTTCTTAGTTTTTTTCTCCTCCCGCACTACTAATCCAAGACGAAGTCTTTGTACACTTCTTTTGGTTGTGTATTTGCAAGTATTCTCTTTTGGAGAAGTCGACGGTAAAATGGCCATATCTTTTCACACAAGAGGACTCAAAATGATCTACCTACCAAATCGAAGCCCTCTGAGAGATCTACATTTCTTATGAGGGTTTAACCCTCGTAACAAGCTGTTTCCAGCCCCAAAATCCAACGTTTAGTACCCTTTCGAGGACATCAAAGGTCGTAAATTTCTAGCTTTTGTTAGTTTCTTATTCTTCTTATTTATTTCTGTTTATTTCCTATTATTTCCCGCACTACTAATACAAGAACGAGTCTTGGAATTCTCTTTGGATTTTATTTCTATTTTGCAAGAGACTTAATGGCTCAAATTGAGGGGTATAGCACTACCCGACCTCCGTTCTTTAACGGAAATGATTTCCATTATTGGAAAGGTCGGATGGAGTGTTTCTTGAAAACACAAGTCGAGACTTGGATAATAATCCAAACCGGCTTTGCTCTATACACCAATAATCAAGGGGAGCCATGTTGGATCGAGAAGTGTCGCTAGAGGGGGGGGGGGTGAATAGCGATCGTAAATCTTTCGTTCGAATTCGTTCGTTGAGACACAAGTAAACAAGTAAGCACAGCGAAAAATAAAGTGACACGTTTATTTTACTTGGTTCACAATCCAGCGGTTGCTACTCCAAGGCCCTATCGGTCCTAGACCGCGTACGGAGGGCAAAGCACTATAACGTCTCCTCCTCGTTGGAGGTAGGAGACAACGATCACAAAATCCGGAAGTACGAGGATGAGGCAACAAGCCTACCTCACCTCGTTACGAATAAAAATAACGAATACAATAATAAAATATATTACTAGATGCTGCTGCCGACGAAGAAGATCTGAGCTTGTTGCCGCATCGGCGTTATGACGGTGTTGGAGCGTTGGCATTGTAGAAGCACTTGATGAATAAACTTGATGATCATTGGAGTTGGAATCCTCCCCTCCTTTTATAGATTTTGGCCTTTGAATTTGTCTCCTTTTTTTGGAACAGATCACGAAGTTGTCCAAAATTTATCGCGAAGTGGCCGCGTCAAATGTTATCCATTTTGACCTAGCGCAAAGCCTGATTCGTCGCCATCAGTCGACTGATGACTCCCATCAGTCGACTGATGAGCATTAGTCGACTGCCCAATGTCCAGCAGATGACTGCCAACCTGGCCACTTCCCTGCAGTGAGAGGTTAGCTCGGAAAATGATAAATACGATAGTTTCTAACCGTCCGATCTCGACCTAGACCTTCCACAGGAAGTCTTAGTCGGATCGACACCTACGGTCATCCCCGTAAAGAAGACACGACCTTACAATCTCTCACTCATATGAGCTTTCCTCGATACTTACCTTGTAGCTCTCGCTTCCGGCCTTCCACTCGATTCCTTCGGCTCCCTCCGAAGTCACTCGAGTGTCGCCCGACCACCGCGACTTCCTCCGGGTGTCGCTAGCCTTCAACTCCAGCTTTAGTACTTTTCTGCACACTCGATTTAGCTCGTGAGATAACGATGTAAACTTAACTTTGTGTCTTTGCTATAATCAAAACACAGGTTCGATTATCTAGTGCCCCTGCACCAACAATCTCCCCCTTTTTGATCTATGGCAAACCAACCCAAAGTTAAGGAAATTAAAGCATAAAACAAGTATAGTAGATGATGAATGTCATTCCCAAAAGCTCCCCCTTAACCAAAACTCCCCCTTAACCCTAGGTGAGTTTTGAAAGAGATACTTTAGTTTTCAAAATCAAATTTTGTGTTACTCCCCCTTAACTTTCGCTCTTCTCCCCCTTTTGCCATAAATAAAAAAAAATTGGGGTTTTTGTATAAAATAGGGGTTTTTAAAAAAAAAACAATGTCATATATGCATGCATCTAGATAAATCAAATATGAGTCTAAGCATGCGTCTAGCAGTAGTTAGATAGATTGGTTCGAGTTGTGTCCCTCTGCACCAATAATCTAAAGGTTTATAATATAACCCTTAAGGTTAGTTTGCTCTCCCCCTTAGTCAAATATATGAAGTATAAGAGATGTAGGGGGCGCTAAACTTTGGCCTAAGAGTTGTTAAGTAGAACAATTGAGAAAATAAGTAGTATCTTGAAGAGATTGTTTTAAGTATATTTCAATTATCCTTAACATCTCACCCATTCTATGTGTCTCATAATTTGTTCACCTTATATGTTTTGTGAGATGATTTTAAATTGATTAAAGATAGTCAACCTTGGGTTAGATTCGGATTTAACCTTTATATCGTTAAGTAACTTTTCGAGAAACTGGCTTCCAGGTCGTGGCATGGCACAGGGGCCTTCTTTGATCGGAACAACGACCACTTCCTTAGACAAAGCCAAATTCAAGAAAATATCACTTAAGTCACTTAGGGTTACTTCCTGGTCTAACTAGTTTAGGATACGAAGAGGTAGCTCCACTGGGTCAAGTGCACCAAGCTAGATACACCTTATCTAGCTCGAATACACGAGACTTTGTTTCCCTAACGTACTATCATCTCGCCGCGTCCTGATACTATGTTGTTAATAGTTGACTAACTATTTTCCCTATCTAGCCATTCTACAAATTAAATTAAAATATTCAATGGTTTTGCTAAGTAAGCGGGTATACTATTTTAGGGTTAGCTCCCCCTGGACCATTGAACCATATGGTCTATTCAAATAATGAATTTGATCCTGGGGAATCCAAAACTTATTAGTCCTTATATGTGAATTCAATAAAACCTTTGGGACCCATGCTTGGACTCTTTGATGACTACGATTTACGATAGACATATAAGACCTATTCGTAGTCTTTGACTTAAATCCGAGTCTGGATTTGTTGTAGATGACTCTTTGGGTTCCAAGTAGTCGATTAAGGTTCTTAGATCCCAACGTGAACTTTTCGAACCTAGCCTCAACCTCTTGAACTCAGTCTTTCAAGAGAGAATTCTCCTCCTCAAGTTTTTCAATTTGGGTTGAGTTTCCCTCTTGAACTTGACTAGTTGAAGAGGTTAGAGTAGCCTCTTACTTGAGGGTTTCAACCTCCTCAAGTAACGACTCAACACTAGACTCGGACTTAGTTAATTTCCTATTAAGCATTTTAATTGTATTGTAAAGCGTATGAATTAGTGAGTGGCTAACCTTAATTTTCTCTTTTGATCCGGCTTTGAGTTGCTTCTCGAAGTAGTCCTCGAGTTCGGAGTCGGTGTTGTAATTGGATTCGAATTCGGACTCTGACTCGGACTCTTCGGGTCTTGCCATGCATGCTATGCCGCCACCTTCTTCGTTGTCCCATGTTGCATGAAAAGCCTTCTTTTGATTTGATTTGAATTGTTCCCTCTTTTGATTCTTTAGTAGCCTCCTTTCCCTCCGAACGATCTTCCGCACTACGTTCACTATTGCTTCCACCTTTTCGGATTCGGACTCTAATTCGTCTTCGGGTTCGAGTCCATCTTCTTGCCTGGTAGGTGGCTTGCTTCTTTGTCCTGCAAGTAGAGCAATACCTCTCTCGGCCCGGACCACGTTAGTTTGCTCGTGAAGTTCAAACTCGGAAAATAATTCATCTAACCTAAGCTTCGAAAGGTCCTTAGAGACCTTGTAGGCATTGACCATGGATGCCCACAAGGTAGTCCTAGGAAATGAATTAAGAACGTACCTTAGTTGGTCACGGTTTTCGACCTTGTGTCCGATGGTGTGCAGGTTGTTGACAATGTCCTGGATGCGGGCGTGTAGTTGTGTCGTCGTCTCGTGTTCCTACATCTTAAGGTTATACAACTTATTAAAAAGAAGGTCACGTTTACATACCTTAGCATCGGACGCTCCTTCGTGTAGCTCGATTAGTTTGTTCCATAGGTCCTTGGCGCTAATGAATGGTCCGATGCGGTTGAGTTCCTCCTTGGACAACACGCATTGCAATATTTGAGTTTCTCTTGCATCGGCTTCAATTTACCTCTTGGTTGCGTTAGTCCACTTGTTGAAATCCAAGGGCTCTCCTTGATCATTGGTGGGTAGAGCAAAGCTAGTTTGGATTATTATCCAAGTCTCGACTTATGTTTTCAAGAAACACTCCATCCGACCTTTCCAATAACGGAAATCATCTCCGTTAAAGAACAGAGGTCGGGTGGTGCTATACCCCTCAATGTGAGCCACTAAGTATCTTGAAAAAAACGAATAAAAACCAAAGGGAATTCCAAGACTTGGTCTTGGATTAGTAATGAGAGAAATAGATAGGAAATAAACAGAATTAAATGAGAAAAATAAGAAACTAACAAAAACTAACAACTTATGACCTTTGATGTCCCCGAAAGAGTACTAGACGTTGGATTTTGGGGCTGGAAACAGCTTGTTACGAGGGTAAACTCTTGTGAGAAATGTAGATCTTTCAGAGAGCTTCGATTTGGTAGGTAGATCGTTATGTGAGTCCACTTGTGCAAAAAGTTATGGTCGTTTTACCGTTGGCTACTCCAAGAGAGAAAACTTGCAAGCACACAACAAAAAGAAACGTACCAAGACTTCGTCTTGGATTAGTAGTGCGGGAGAAAAAAGACCAAAAAAACATGAATCGAAAAATACGAACAGAAAACCAAAACGTGCTAGATCGGTGGTTTCACCAAATCTTAGCGCCCCCGCTCTGATACCAATTGTTGGATCGAGAAGCGTCGCTAGAGGGGGGGTGAATAGCGATCGTAAATCTTTCGTTCGAATTCGTTCGTTGAGACACAAGTAAACAAGTAAGCACAGCGAAAAATAAAGTGATACGTTTATTTTACTTGGTTCACAACCTAGCGGTTGCTACTCCAAGGCCCTATCGGTCCTAGACCGTGTACGGAGGGCAAAACACTATAACGTCTCCTCCTCGTTGGAGGTAGGAGACAACGATCACAAAATCCGGAAGTACGAGGATGAGGCAATAAGCCTACCTCACCTCATTACGAATAAAAACAATGAATACAATATTAAAATATATTACTAGATGCTGCTACCGACAAAGAAGATTTGAGCTTGTTGCCGCGTCGGCGTTAAGACGGTGTTGGAGCGTTGGCGTTGTAGGAGCACTTGATGAATAAACTTGATGATCTTTGGAGTTGGAATCCTCCCCTCCTTTTATAGATTTTGGCCTATGAATTTGTCTCCTTTTTTTATGGAACAGATCACGAAGTTGTCCAAAATTTATCGCGAAGTGGTCGCGTCAAACGTTATCCATTTTGACCTAGTGCAAAGGCTGATTCGTCGCCATCAGTCGACTGATGACTCCCATCAATCGACTGATGAGCATCAGTCGACTGCCCAATGTCCAGCAGTCGACTGCCAGCCTGGCCACTTCCCTGCAGTGAGAGATTAGCTAGGAAAATGATAAATACGACGGTTTCTAACCGTCCGATCTCGGCCTAGACCTTTCACAGGAAGTCTTAGTCGGATCACCGCCTACGGTCATCCCCGTAAAGAGGACACAACCTTACAATCTCTCACTCACACGAGCTTTCCTCGATACTTACCTTGTAGCTCTCGCTTCCGGCCTTCCACTCGATTCCTTCGGCTCCCTCCGAAGTCACTCGAGTGTCGCCCGACCACGGCCGCTTCCTCCGGGTGTCACTAGCCTTCAGCTCCAGCTATTGCAATGCGGCTTGTCCAAGGAGGAACTCAACCGCATCAGACCATTCATTAGCGCCAAAGACCTCTGGAACAAATTGATTGATCTAAATGAAGGGACGCCCGATGCTAAGGTATGTAAAAGAGATTTACTTTTAAATAAACTGTACAATCTAAAGATGCAGGATTACGAGACCACCACCCAACTACATGCGCGGATCCAAGACATCGTCAACGATCTTCACTCGATCGGGCAAGCCGTAGAGAACTAGGACCTTATAAGGTATGCTTTAAATGCTTTCCCTAGGACTACCTTGTGGGCATCCATGGTCGATGTCTACAAGGTCTCTAAGGACCTTTCGAAGCTTAGGTTAGACGAATTATTTTCCGAGTTTGAACTTCATGAGCAAACTAACGTGGTCCGGGCTGAGAGAGGTATTGCTTGACTTGCAGGACAAAGAAGCAAGCCACCTACTAGGCAAGTAGATGAACTCGAACCCGAAGACAAATCAGAGTCTGAATCGAAAGAGGTGGAAGCAATAGTGAACGTAGTGCGAAAGATTATTTGGAGGGAAAGGAGGCTACTAAAGAATCAAAAGAGGGCACAATTCAAATCAAATCAAAAGAAGGTTTTTCATGCAACATTGGACAACGAAGAAGGCGTCGGCATAGCATGGATGGCAAGACCCGAAGAGTCTGAGTCCGAGTCAGAGTCCGAATCCGAATCCAATTACAACACCGACTCTGAACTCGAGGACTATTTCGAGAAGCAACTCAAAGCCGGATCAAATGAGAAAATTAAGGTTAGCCGCTCACTAATTCATACACTTTACAATGCAATTAAAATGCTTAATAGGAAATTAACGAAGTCCGAGTCTAGGGTTGAGTCATTACTTGAGGAGGTTGAAACCCTCAAGCAAGAGGCTACTCTAACCTCTTCAACTAGTCAAGTTCAAGAGGAAAACTCAACCCTAGTTAAAAAACTTGAGGAGGAGAATTCTCTATTGAAAGATCGAGTTCAAGAGGTTGAGGCTAGGTTGGAAGGGTTCACGTTGGGATCTAAGAACCTTAACCGACTACTTGGAACCCAAAGAGCCATGTACAACAAAGTCAGACTCGGATTTAGGTCAACGACTACGAATAGGTCTTATATGTCTATCGTAAATCGTAGTCATCAAAGAGTCCAACCATGGGCCCCAAAGGTTTTATTGAACTCACATATAAGGACTAATAAATTTTGGATTCCCCAGGATCAAATTCATTATTTGAATAGACCATATTGGTTCAATGGTCCAGGGGGAGCTAACACTAAAATAGTATACCCGCTTACGTAGCAAAACCATTGAATATTTTACTTTAATTTTTAGAATGACTAGATAGGAAAAATAGTTAGTCACCTCTTGACAACATAGTATCAGAACGTGGCGAGATGATAGTACGTTAGCGAAACAAAGTCTCGTGTATTCAAGCTAGATAAGGCATATCTAGCTTGGTGCACTTAACCGAGTGGAACTAGTTGAAACTACCTCACTGTATCCTAAACTAGTTAGACCAAGAAGTAACCCTAAGTGACTTAAGTGATATTTTCTTGAATTTGGCTTTATCTAAGGAAGTGGTCGTTGTTCCGATCAAAGAAGGCCCCTGTGCCTCGCCATGACCTGGAAGCTAGTTTCTCGAAAAGTTAGTTAACGATCTAAAGATTAAATCCGAATCTAACCCAAGGTTGACTATCTTTAATCAATTTCAAATCATCTCACAAAACATATAAGGTGAACAACTTCTGAGACACATAGAATGGGTGAGATGTTAAGGATAATTGAAATATAACCTCTTCAAAATACTACTTATTTTCTCAACTATTGTACTTAAACACTCTTAGGCCAAAGTTTAGCGCCCTCTACATCTCTTATACTTCATATATTTGACTAAGGGGGAGAGAAAACTAACCCTAAGGGTTATATTACAAATCTTTAGATTATTGGTGCAGAGGGACACACCTCGAACCAATCTATCTAACTACTGCTAGACGCATGCTTAGACTCATATTTGATTTATCTAGATGCATGCATATACGATATTGTTTTAAAACCCCTATTTTATACAAAAACCCCAACATTCTTTTTTGATTTATGGCAAAAGGGGGAGAAGAGCAAAGTTAAGGGGGAGTAACACAAAAATTTAATTTTGAAAATTAAAGTTTCTCTTTCAAAACTCACCTAGGGTTAAGGGGGAGTTTTTGGGAATGACATTCATCATCTAATATACTTGTTTTATGCTTTGATTTCCCTTAACTTTGTGCTGGTTTGCTATAGATCAAAAAGGCGGAGATTGTTGGTGCAGGGGCACTAGATAATCGAACCTGTATTTTGATTATGGCAAAGACACAAAGTTAAGTTTACATCATTATCTCACGAGCTAAATCGAGTGTGTAGAAAAGTACTAAAGCTACAGCTGAAGGCTAGCGACTGTTAGTAATATATGAGAGATGTCCTTAGGCAATCACCTTATGTTTGAACTATTTATATGATAAATGAAGATTCACTATTTGAGTATACATGTTTTCATGTATTTGATTAGATCTTAAACTCATTTACTGAATGTCCACGATACGATTCACAGCATGAGAGAATTTTGTTGGATCGAGAAGCGTCGCAAGAGAAGGGGGGGTGAATAGCGATCGTAAATCTTTTCGACGTTTCATTCGAGTAGACAATTAAACGAGTAAGAGCAGCAAAAAATAAAGGAACACATTTATTTTTACTTGGTTCACAACCCAGCGGTTGCTACTCCAAGGCCCTATCGGTCCTAGACCGCGTACGGATGGCAAACCACTATAACGTCTCCTCCTCGTTGGAGGTAGGAGACAACGATCACAAAAACCGAATGTACAAGGATGAGGCAACAAGCCTACCTCACCTCGTTACGATTAAAATAAAGAATATAATAAAAATAATTACTTGCTACTGCTGCCGACGAAGGAGATTTGAACTTGTCGTCGCATCGGCGTTATGACGGCATTGGAGCATTGGCGTTGTAGGAGCACTTGATGAATAAACTTGATGATGCTTGGAGTTGGAATCCTCCCCTCCTTTTATAGATTTTGGCCTCTGAATATGTCTCCTCTTTTCGAACAGATCACGGTTGTCCAAATTTTATCGCCGGTGGCCGGTCAAACCTTATCCGCTTGACCTAACGCAAAGGTGATTCGTCGCCATCACGATCGATGTTCCTCCCATCACCGATCGATGAGCATCACGACCCACCGCCACTTCCCTGCTGTAAGAGGTTAGCTCAGAAAATGGTAAATATGATGGTTTCTGACCGTCCGATCTCGACCTAGACCTTCCACGGGAAGTCTTAATCGGATCGCCGCCTACGGTCATCCCCGTAAAGAGGACACAACCTTACAATCTCTCACTCACACGAGCTTACCTCGATAGTAGCTCTCGCTTCCGGCCTTCCACTCGATTCCTTCGGCTCCCTCCGAAGTCACTCGAGTGTCGCCCGACCACCGCGGCTTCCTCCGGGTGTCGCTAGCCTTACGCTCCAGCTTTAGCACTTTTCTGTACACTTGATTTAGCTCGTGAGATAACGATGTAAACTTAACTTTGTGTCTTTGTCATAATCAAAACAAAGGTTCGATTATCTAGTGCCCCTGCACCAACAAATTTGTGATTGGATCATAACTAGTGAGTATCTCTACATGTGTAATTGTGATGTATCGAAATTATCCCTAGTCGATGAATTGATGGATTTGGACACCATTGATTCTGTCGAGACTAGCATGAGGTATACTCCTTGGTGTATCCAAGCAGCTGATTCTCACTGGCCGGAGACATTGTGATGTCCGGAGTTAATCGTGGATGCTAGTTATGGTAACTAGTTCATTGGAGTGACCAGCCGTAAGACTTCATATGGTTCTCTGCATATATAGATATGTCAATGAAGTTCTTACTGTAGCTTAAGTGCGATGTTCCTTTGACTTGCGGTATTCAAGTCATATTGATCATAAAGACTTATGTTTTGACATCTTAAGCAAGCATCTCTGATGAGATGTGGACCCGGGATGATTGGGTATAAGTCGAAGTGATCGAAGGTGTTTGAATAGCCTATAAAGGATTCACCACTCCTTGTGAGGAGATGTATACCCATGGTCTCTCGTCGGATTGTTACTAAAGTCTTTGGCCAAAGTATTACATGTTTAGAGTAAGGTACTCTTCGATACATGTGCAGTAACTAGAATCCGTAGGACGAGAAAATGATACTTGGGCTAGGTGTGACGTAGTCAGCCTAGTGGGGACTGACACTATAAACCATGTCCTGAACATAGTGGGTATAAGATGAGTGAAGGGAATGGGGCACGATTCATTCGAGCTGCTGAAGGGTTTCAGAAATAGTTCTGGATCAACCGTTGATCTTTTTGATTAATTGGGAATAATGATGTACTACTAGGTACCACTCATGATCGTTCTATAATTAATGGTTAATTATAGATGGCCAACATAAACCGAGAACCTATTTGGTCACACGCACAACGAGCGTAATCCGAAGGATTTAAAACGAGCTTGAGAATGAGATTCTCAGACCGAGAGAAACTAGATTTGGTTGGACCAAACATGGAGTGAGCATGAAATCATTTTAGTCGCAATGGAAGCGTGGATGGGTCATGTCTTATGAAGACATGATGGATGAACCAAATTGGTTTGGTTCTAATCCGATGGAGGAGAATAAACCAAAGGGGTTTGGTTTGTTTTAAACGAATGAACCAAAGTTGGTTCGGTTTGTTTTAACTTAAAATAAACCATCATGGTTTGGTTTATTTTAACTTAAATTAATGGAGCGGGTTAACGGGCTTTTGGTTATGATCCGATAAACATTAAGAGAATTTGGTCTCTATAAAATAGGGCTTAAGGGTTTTTGTTAAGCCCTAATCCTTGCAACCCTAGTTGTTGCCGCCCACCCTCTCCCTCTTCTCCAAGTGGTCGGCGCCAACTCCTTACCGCCGCCCACCACCGCCCAAAGCTCCTTGCCGGCATCCAGCAGCTGCTGCCGGAGGAGCTCCGGTGATCTCCTTTGGGTCCGGCGACAAGGTGAGCTTCAACCTTCCTTATTTGGCCGGCCCCTATTCCTCCACCAAAGCTTTCCAGTTTTCTGGACAGCTTGTTTCCTTCTTGTCGGAGCATCGTTTGGATGATGTTTGGAGCTCCGACAGTGGTAGCCTTGCCGGGGATTCGATCTATGATAATTCTCATAGGTGGAGGACGAAGGATTCGTCAAACGGTTATCGAATACCTCTCCGGAGAAGCGAGTTTTTAAGGACTCGTTTTGGATCCGAATTTTGATTCGGATCGTGATCTTCTCTCGATCACATCGTCTTCAACACGAGGCTAGTAACTCATACGAAGATGAGACTCGTGACTTTGTGAAGTCATCCCTAAGATACTCGGCGTGGATACAGATAGAGGCGATTCTAGTGAGGATAGCTCCGGTTGATTCCTTTCTCGCTGCACGTGATACGTCAGGTATACGTAGTATAAATTTCCTTTTATTACAAAATTTGAAATTGCGGTTATGTCTACACAAGTTGTACTATGCATGTGTGTGGTGTGTGTGTTGTAATAAATTAGATTTATTATTTTATTTTTTCCTCTGTGCACATGTTTACGAAACATGTTCGAACACACACTCGCTGCGGTGTCGAAAATCCAACAGTGGTATCAGAGCCCAGGTTGTGTTTCGACATAATCATAAAAATTATTTTGCGATAGTCATAATGATATTTCTGGAAATTTTCTACTTTTGAAAAGTTAGAAGTATTTATGGAAATTTTTAATTTTGGAAATTCTAGAAGTATTTATGAAAATCTTCTACTTTTGGAAAGTTGGAAGTATTTATGGAAATTGATATTTTCCATAAATAAAATATTTGATTAGATTTTGGAAATTTGTTTCCTAATTTAATCATGATTTGATTTGGGAAATCAAATCTTAAAATATTTTATTTCCATAAGTAGTTTTGATGATTTAGGAAATTGGTTTCCTAAATTGATTTTCCTTAATCAACACTTTCCACAAATAAAATATGTGATTAGATTTAGAAATTTGTTTCCTAATTTAATCATGATTTGATTTAGAGAATCAAATCTTAAACATATTTTATTTCCATAAATAGTTATGACATATAAGGAAATTTTATACATGTCATAATTGTATGTCATGTAATTGCATTAGATGCATATCATTATGTCATGCGTATCGTGACATGTAGATGTATGCCATGTATGTCATGTCATGTAGATAATAATTATTTTCATGTAAAGAGGATGAGACATAAAAACCCTTACTCAATATTAAAGCCTACACCTTCCATTAATACGGTTAGAACCAGAGTTTCGTTTCTTGTTTGTGTTGTTGGACTCTCTCCAAGCCCGGCTCGAACCCGAACATGTTCAAGCCATGAAATAGTTTAATACTAATATGGTAAGAGTCAGAGGTCAATCATTATCTTTGGTTGTTGGACTCTCTCCAAGGCGGGCTAATTGGTTGAATGCGCTCTAACCATATTAAAACTATTTCTCGATTAATGGGTTGGCTTTAACCTGGAGCATCGGCTTGTTGGACTCTCTCCAAGGTCGATGTGAAGGGAGGTCAAGTTGGGTGCTATGCATATGATGCATACTTGTTAATGTGTTAACAACCCGATGTATGTGTGAACATTCAATTAGTTGATAGCACATTGTGATAGTTGCATATACGAGATATGCAATCGGTATATTTGATACCTATCATCGTAGTTATGAATGACTTGTTGGACTCTCTCCAAGGTTGTTCATATCTATGTTAGATATCAGCCCATTCGGAGATGGACCTACGATCTCCCGAAGTGATTTTGGGGTTTTTGAAATTCGAAAAATGAATGGGATTTATAAATGTATGTTGATGCATTTGAAAATCATTTTCTCATATATGCTCATTTTGTATTTCTAGGTTAATCGATTGATCATGAAGTCTTTGAATTTACACACTATTTTGGATTCAAACAAATTGACTGTGTATAACTTCCTGGACTGGCTTAGAAACTTGAGAATTGTTCTTAAGGCGGAAAAGCTAGCATATGTCCTTGAAGAGTCTCTTCCCAACCGTCCTAGTGACGATGCAACTCCAGACCAAATGTTGGTCTATCAGAAGCATGTGGCAGATTCTGAACTGGCGAGTTGCATCATGCTAGTTGCGATGGTACTTGAGCTGCAAAAGCAGCATGAGCATATGGATGCTAATACCATGGTCTTCCATCTTCATGAGTTGTTTGATGAGCAAGCGAGATCTGAAAGATTCGAAGTCTCTAGGCTCCTCTTCACCACGAAGATGCAAGAAGGTTCGTCTGTAGTGCAATTTGTGCTAAAGATGAATGGGTACATCGACCGGCTAGTCACCCTCGGGTTTGTGATGGATCATGAATTAAGTATTGACTTAATTCTGCATTATTTTCCCAAGAGTTTCTCACAATTTGTGATGAACTATCGGATGAACAAATTAGAATCCACTATTCCTGAGCTCCTCAATATGATGAAGACTGTGGAGCCTTCTGTGAAGCATGAGGAGAAGGCGGTTCTATTAGTTGATTCCTCAAAGAAAGGTTCTAAGAGGAAGGCAAAGGAACAGAAGAATGGGAAGAACAAGAAGGCTAAGAAGGTAGAACCAGCACAAAAGGGCACTTACCATCATTGTGGCAAGGAAGGCCACTGGCGAAGAAACTGCAAGATTTATCTTGAGTCCATGAAGAAGAAGAAGGCATCTGATGCCCCATCCTCTTTAGGTATCTTCGTTATTGATTGTCATTCTATTTCCTTAGACACTTGGGTATTGGATACTGGGTGTGGCTCACATATATGTAATGACATACAGGGGCTAAGGAATAGAAGAAGACTCGTCAGAGGGGAGTCAAATTTGCGAGTTGGCAATGGAGCAAAGGTTGCTGCGGTCGCCATCGGAACTTATTTGCTGAAGCTCTTGTTGGTGCAGTGAGGCACCGAAATCGAACCTGTGTTTTGATTATAGCAAAGACACAAAAGTTAAGTCTATTTTTTTTTCTCACGAGCTGAATCAAGTGTGCAGAAGATTGCTATAGCTGGAGCTGAAGGCTAGCGACACCCGGAGGAAGCCGTGGTGGTCGGGCGACACTCGAGTGATTTCGGAGGGAGCCGATGGAATCGAGTGGAAGGCCGGAAGCAAAAGCAACACGTAAGTATCGAGGTAAGCTCATGTGTGTGAGCGTAAGTGAGGTCGTATCCTCTTTACGGGGATGATCTTAAGCGTAGATCCGACCCAAGACATCTCATAGGTGGTCTAGGTCGAGATCGGACGGTCGAAGACCCTCAGAAGTATGTTTTTGTTGAGCTAACTTTGACTTGCAGCAAGCATCACGATCGCTACTTGGAGGACTCATTGCCGTATCGGGCCGATCGCCGAAGGTCATCAATCGACTGATGCTGCCATCAGTCGACTGATGATGGCCATCAGTCGACTGATGGTCAATGATCAGATTCGAGGAGTCAAGGCTTATCACTCCACCTCAAAGCGGTTTGGTGTCCATTTGTGATTGGTTGAAGACCCACTCGAAAAGGGGCTCAAAGGCTATAAAAGGAGGGTCAAACCTAGGGTTAGGACAATAATTCTAAGCTTCCAAAAAGTCTCCGCAAAGCTACCGACAACAACGTGCTTCTTCTTCTCCGACATCTAGGTTTCATTTCCCTTATTTTTGTACGTCGGCTTTAATTTTAGTGTCGTTGCTCATTTACATTCTTCGAAGCTTTTTTATCGTAACGAGGAGAGGGGGAGTGTCCCTCTACCTCAAGTTCTTTTTGTATCGATTAACTCCTACCTCCAACGAGGAGGAGTTTGTTTAGTAATTTGCCCTCCGTACGTGGTCAAGGACCACTAGGGCCTTGGAGTAGTAGCCTTCGGCTACGAACCAAGTAAATCTCTTGTGTCTATTGTCTCCTTTACTTTTTGTTTTGCTTATCTTTCCGCTGCATATAAGTTTTCTTTTAAAACGAGTTCGTACGAGAAAAATTTTCTTTCGCTATTCACCCCCCCCTCTAGCGAACCGCATCGATCCAACAATTGGTATCAGAGCCGGGGGCGCTTAGATTTGGTGAAACCACCAATCTAACATTTTTTTTCCAGATTTGTTTTTCGTTTAAATTTTTCTCCCGCACTACTAATCCAAGACGAAGTCTTGGTACTCTTCGTTTGATTTTGTTTTGCAAGTATTCTCTTTTGGAGTAGCCGACGGTCAAACGGGCATAACTTTTCGTACAAGTTGACCCACGACACGGTCTACCTACCAAATCGAAGATCTCGCAGAGATCTACACTTTTTACGGGGGTTTACCCCCGTAACAAGCTGTTTTCATCCTCAAAAATCGACGTTTAGTAGCCTTTCGGGGACATGGAAGGTTGTGAGTACTTACTTTTTATTTAGTTTCTTATTTCTTTTCTTAACTTTCTATTTTTCGTTTATTTCTTTTTATTTCCCGCACTACTAATCCAAGACGCAAGTCTTGGTACTTTCGTGTGTTTTTGTTGTTGCTAGGTTTTCATTTTAGTCTCCTTGTCTTTTTGTTCTAATGGCCCATCTCGAGGGTTTTAGCACTGTCCGACCTCCATTTTACAACGGAGATGATTTCCATTACTGGAAAGGTCGGATGGAATGCTTTCTCAAAACCCAAATTGAGATGTGGATCATAATCCAAACGGGTTTCACACTTCCTACTAATGAAGTGGGTGACTCCTTGGATTATGATCAATGGACCGATGCAACAAAACGACAAGTCGAAGCCGATGCCAAGGCAACACAAATCCTCCAGTGCGGCTTGTCCAAGGAGGAGCTAAATCGCGTCGGCCCCTTCATAAGCGCAAAGGATCTTTGGACAAAGCTAATCGAGTTACACGAAGGATCGGATCAAGCTAAGGTTTGCAAACGTGATTTGTTATTCAATAAATTGTACACACTAAAAATGCAGGAACACGAGTCCGCGACGCAACTCCACGCCCGTGTCCAAGACATAGTCAACAACCTACACGCAATCGGGCAAAAGGTCGAAAACCGCGACCTTATTAGGTATGTCCTAAACTCTTTTCCGAGGACTACCTTATGGGCATCCATGGTTGATGCCTATAAGGTCTCCAAGGACCTTTCTAAAATTAGGTTAGACGAACTCTTTTCGGATTTTGAATTACATGAACAATCCAACTCGGAACCCGAGAGGGTATAGCCTTGTTTGCGAGGTTCAAAGAAGAAGAAAATCAAGCAAGCCACCAACCGAGGAGGAAGATGAGTCCGAAGAAGAAGTTGACCCGGAATTGACTGCCGAACTAATGAACCTAGCTCGAAGGATAGCCAAGGGACGAAAGCGAACCACAACTCGACCCAACCAAGGTAAACCTAAAAGTTCTAACATTAGGTGTTATGAGTGCAACAGGTTTGGACATATCAAGTCCGAGTGCCCCAAGCTCAACCACCAAGCACCTAAGCATAAGAAGGCCCTCAGCGACATGGGAAGAAGCGTCATCCAAGAAGGCGAAGATCACGTCTTCATGGCGAAATCAATTGAGTCGACACGGAGACCGAACTTGAGTCGTAACTGAGGATGACTCGGACTACGGCTACCTTCAAGTCAAGCCACGGATCGCATCCGGTTCAAAGATACCCTTAAGGTGAGTCGAACCTTATTTAATACTTTACATAATACGGTTAGGTTTTTGTCTAGGAAGTTAGCTAAGTCCGAGTCCAAGGTCGAGACCCTGGTTGAGGAAGTTAAACTCCTCAAACACAAGGTCTCCCTAACCTCTTCGACTAGTCGAGTTCAAGAGAAGGACTCAACTTGGGTTGAAAAACTCGAAGTTGAGAACTCACTCTTGAAAAGTCAAGTCGAAGATCTTAGGAATACGTTGGAAAGGTTTACTTTGGGATCCAAAGGACTTGACCTCCTACTTGGATCGCAAAGGGCCGTGTACAACAAGGCCGGACTAGGGTTTAGCTCAAACACGACCAATAAGTCGTATATGTCAATCGTAAGTAGACATAAAAAATGTGTCCAAGCATGGGTCCCTAAGACCACTTTGATTTCAACTCTAGGATCCAACTCGTACTGGGTTCCCAAGGACCAAATCCACTATGTGGATAGACTGAACCGATTCAACGGTCTAGGGGGAGCCAGTACAAAACATGTTTATGTTTTAACTTAGAAATTGCATGCTTAGATTTTTTTTGTTTTTTTCGTGAACTCACTTATAAGACGTAAATAACCAACTAAAAGCCTTCGAAAAGATTGAGCCTCGGGGAGCCTCTTTTCAACAACATAACCAACTAAAAGCCTTCGAAAAGATTGAGCCTCGGGGAGCCTCTTTTCAAAAATAACTAGTTAGACGAGGAAATAATTTTAGGTAAGTCAAGTCATCATTTTCTTGAAAATGGCTTTGTCTAAGGAAGTGGTCGATGATCCGATAAAAGAAGGCCCCTGTGCCTCGCCACGACCTGGAAGCCATGATCTTGAAAAGGTAAACTTGACAAGCCTAGGGTTAAATCCAAATCTAACATAAAATTACTTGAACCTAAATCCACTTAATCAACTTAATTAGAAGTCATCTCAAAATAAACACATAAGTATAACATGCTTGATCATATAGACTCCGGTGAGATGACCTAGGGTTAACAACTTACAACCAATTTTCTTAACAAAAATCTAACATCCAATCCAACCACCTTATGTGTAGGATCAATGGATGTTGGACAGCGGTTGCTCCCGACACATGACCGGGGATCAACTCAAATTCGCAAAGCTTCGATTCAAACGACAAGGATCGGTAGCTTTTGGGAATAACGGCAAGCTCAAAATCATCGGATCAGGTGATATCGAGCTTAACACGAATTTTGTTATTAAAAATGTATTACTTGTAGAGAATTTTGAATATAACTTACTTAGTGTAAGCCAATTGTGTGATAATAACTATAAGGTTATATTTCTAGAAAATGAATGCGTAATTAATACCAACGAAACCTCTAAAACAATTCTTAAAGGAACTAGAAATAACAACATTTATACGATCAACTTAACCAACTCCTCAACTAAGTGTCTTATGACACGGAAAGAGGAATCATGGTTGTGGCACCGACGACTCGGTCACTCGCACCCAAGACTCGTCCACAAGATGAGTCAGAGTGGATTAGTCAGAGGCTTACCCAACCTCAACAACTTGGTTAATAAAGTCTGTAATGCTTGTCAACAAGGAAAACAACCTAGGACACAACACAAGTTAACTAACCAAGAACGAACCTCAAATATACTTGAGCTCCTGCATATGGATCTATTCGATTCACATGGAGCCAAGTCACTCAATAGAAGTCAATATTGCTTAGTCATAATTGACGACTACTCCAGGTTTACCTGGGTTAGGTTCATCAAGCATAAAAGTGATACCCTAGATCAATTAATCAATCTATTCAAATTAATCGAGAATCAAAAAGACCTTAAGGTTAAAAGACTTAGAAGCGATCATGGTGGTGAATTCGAAAATCAAAGGTTCACCGACTTCTGTAACCTAAAAGGATACCACCATGAATTCTCTTGCCCTAGAACCCCTCAACAAAATGGCCTAGTGGAGCGGAAAAACCGAACTCTACAAGAAGCCGCTAGGACCATGTTGAACGAATACGATCTACCCGATAGGTTTTGGGCAGAAGCCGTGAGTACGGCATGCTATGTCCAAAATAGGATTCTTATGGTAAAAAGGCACCTTAAGACCTCATACGAGATTTATCACGATAAAATACCTAACATCAAGTACTTTAGGGTATTTGGGTGTAAGGTACATATCCTAAACACTAAGGATTACCTAGGGAAATTTACATCCAAAACCACGACCGGAATCTTTCTAGGATACTCGACTACAAGTAGAGCTTATTGAGTATATAACCACGACACCCTTAGAGTCGAGGAGACTATCAATGTAGTATTTGATGAAGGACATGAACCTACAAAACCCCCGGCAACCCCAATTAGCGAGCCGATTCATACTAGACCTAACTCTGATCCGGAGATCAGGTCTAGTGTTAATCCTAACCTAGGTCAACCTAGTCACTCTATTGATCAAGTGATAGATGACTCCAACCAAACTAGTGTTCAACCAAGTCACTACATTGATCAAGCATTAGGTGACACAAACCCAACCCAATCTAGGATTCAGACTAACCACCCTATCGATCAAGTGATAGGAGATCCTAATCTAGGAGTTCGAACTAGAGCATCCTATAGGAACCTTAGTCAAATTTCCTTAATTTCAAAGATAGAACCCAAATCAATTGAACAAGCTCTTCTTGATCCCGATTGGATTATTGCAATGCAAGAAGAGCTAGCTCAATTTACTAGGAATGAAGTGTGGGAATTAGTACCACCACCTAAAGACAAAACGATAATTGGAACAAGGTGGGTGTTTCGAAATAAGCTTGATGATAAAGGTGAAGTAGTTAGAAACAAGGCTAGGTTAGTCGCCAAAGGGTTTAGTCAAGTCGAAGGCTTAGACTACGACGAAACCTATGCCCCAGTAGCTAGACTCGAATCCATTCGAATGTTGCTAGCTTATGCCGCACATCGAGGATTTAAGCTGTTTCAAATGGATGTTAAGTCGGCATTCCTAAATGGATACATTAAAGAAGAAGTTTATGTTAGCCAACCCCTCGGATTCGAAAATCTAGATAAACCCGACCATGTTCTAAAACTTAAGAAAGCTCTCTATGGACTTAAACAAGCTCCTCGAGCTTGGTACGAGAGACTTTCAATCCATCTTAAGTCAAAAGGGTTTAACCAAGGCTTAGTTGACCCAACTCTCTTTGTAAAAACCTTAGGTAAAGAAATATTCATAGCTCAAATTTACGTAGACGATATAGTTTTTGGAACCTCTAACTCAGCCTTACTAAACGAGTTCATTTCACTCATGGAAAGTGAGTTCGAAATGAACTTGGTAGGCGAGTTAAGTTTCTTTTTAGGTCTACAAATTAAACAAACTAAGGATGGTATATACCTATATCAACAAAAATACACTAAGGAGTTAATTAAAAGATTTGGAATGCAAGACGCTAAGATAATGAACACCCCAATGGCGATTAATGTTAACATAGGAGAAGACCTAGAAAGTAAGTCCATTGACTTAAAATACTATAGGAGTGTAATAGGGAGTCTCCTGTACTTAACTGCAAGCCGACCTGATATCTTATTTGCAGTAAGTATGTGCGCCAGGTTTCAAACCTGTGCCAAGGAGTCTCACCTAACCCTAGTTAAGCGTATCCTTAGATATCTAAAGGGTACACTTAATGTCGGTATTTGGTATCCTAGATCTACCGAGTTCGAACTAATCGGCTACTCCGATTCGGATTATGCCGGTAGTAAACTCGACAGAAAGAGCACGAGTGGTTGTTGTCAACTACTCGGCTCGAGTCTAGTGAGTTGGTGCAGTTGGAAGCAACATTGTGTTGCCTTGTCTACCACCGAAGCCGAATATATCGCGATGGGTGAGTGTGTCACTCAGCTTCTTTGGATGAAGCACACCCTCCGCGACTTTAAGTTAGACTTTACGAATACTAAACTTCACGTAGATAACATTAGTTCAATTAATCTTACAAAGAATCCAATATGTCACTCTAGGACCAAACATATAGAAGTCAAACACCATTTCATTCGAGAACATGTGGCCAACGGAGCCATACAACTCGAGTACGTCGAATCGAAATCTAACCTAGCAGACCTATTTACTAAACCCCTACCCGAAGCCGAATTTAGTCTATTAAGACGAAAATTGGGCATGTGCGTAATAGAATAAGAACTTGCAAACTATATTTTCTTACTACTATTTCTTATTTTTCATTTTGATGGAACTAGCTTAGGACATACCTTAGATAACATAGCTTGGACTTAGGGTTTTCTTAAAACCCCCCCATTTTTTTCTTGATTTATGTCAAAAGGGGGAGAAAAGGCCAAAGTTAAGGTTCAAGAAAAGGCCAAAGTTCAATTTCAATTTCGGCCAAAGTTCAATTTCAAATTTTTGAATTTGATAACTTAACTTAAAACTTTGATTCTGACCTAAGTTAAGGGGGAGTAAGGTTTAGGTTTCAACTCTTCGGAATTGAAAACTTTAAAGGCCCAAGTTAAGAAATCAAAAGTTAAACCTTTTGAATAATTAACCTTTTGACTTAACTTTTGATTACTTAACTTGCACTTATTTTTGACTCTAAGAAGCCTAACTTAACTTTTGTGTTTGGAGAACTAAAAGTCTTTTTCAAGTACTCACCCTCGGTCAAGGGGGAGGGTTCCTCTAAGGGGAGAACTTGAGAAATATTTTTACTACTCCTACTTTTGCTTCTTGTCTTTACTCCTTATTTTCTTCTTCTAAGGAATAGAAATGCTTTAATGAAACCTTTGACAGTAATAAAATTTTGTTGTGAACAACTTCTAGGTTGCTGGCTAAATCACTGGTTGTTTGATTTGGTTTGTCTGTAAATTTAAGGAATTCTAGGCTCGGGTTCTCGGATTTCTCATACCATTCTCTAATGCTTTTCTCAAATTTCTCACTCATTTAGGAGATATCAAACTTAGTCTTTACTTACGGCTTAGGACCTATAGAATTTTCATGCTCACCTGACGGTCTTGGCTCCTTCTTGGAGACTTATAAGAACTGCAGTCTTTTGCAATCAATTAATAGATCGGTCGCCTTATTATAAAGATAATTAGAATAACTCCGTCTCCTAATTCTTTAATTAGTTCTGAGAATATCATTAATTTGGGACTTCGGGCTTACCGTCTTACGCACTTACTAGCCTTGTGGATAAACCGAACCAAGGATGCATGTCGAGTCTCCACCTTTCATCCCGCTAATTACTTCTCATGAACAAGTTTCAGAATTTCAAAGTTTTATGAGAAAAACTTAAGATAAGATATGAACCGATTACCTTCGCCTAGAACTTGGAATTTTAGCCTTGCATGCTAACAAAGCTCTGATACCAAAAAGGGATCGACTTTCAGAATTTTGAAAGAAAACCTGAGACGGTGCTCGGAGTTTTACTCTCTTCGGAAAGATTTACAACTTCACAACTTCACAACTATTATGGGAATGGTAGGCTTGGTGTTGCTCAAGTCTGCTCAAACCCTTACACTCGCTGGCTTTTTATAGAGAGGGAAGGTTGTATCGATGATTAAAGCGGGTGCTCGTTTATTAGCCCCATCGTCCTTTAGTCATGATACCCTTTGTCCTTCTATTAAGCGTACACATCACACTTTCAATCCTTACAGCTAAGATTGTGTGGGTTGAAAGCCTGTAGAATATAGTACCTCTGCTGGTACCATGTTTGCTCTTTGTGATCTTGAGATTTCCAGCTGTTCTTCTGGATTTACTTGACTTTCTATTGTTCGCCTGAATCTCCTTTGACTTGGAATCAGTCTTCTTTGCATGTTATACAGCCTTCTTTGTCCCCTTCGATAATCTCTTATCTGGTCTTCAGCACTGGGTACCTGTAACTCTGTAGGTGCTGTTACAGCTGGTGGTCTTGTGCTGGTAGACGCTCTGGCTGCCATTATTTTTCTTTTTCTTTTCTTAGAATCTCTGATGGATTCCTGAACACAAGTATAGATCCTTTCTTTTTAGGGATTATAGTTTCAGTCCCTAAATTCAAGCCAGAAATTCTTTTTGTTAGGTCGTCTATTGCTCCTTCAAGCTCCTTTGGTGCCGAAGCTGATGCAGTTGAAGCTTGCTTAAGGCTTTGTACTTGGATCTTGATTTCCTGCACTTGTTTGTAGAGTTCTATCACAAGTGATATTAAAGTGTTATTCTGCTTAACAAGAACTCTTTGAAACTCAAACGCAGTTTTTGACTGGGAGGGTACAGAAAACCCCTGAGCTGGTGCTTCAATGCTTTCAGTAGCTTTGAGGGCTTCTATATAGGCTGAGTTTTCAGTTTGATTTTCCCACACTTAATTTCCTTAACTTTGTGTGTTTTTGCCATATATCAAAAAGGGGGAGATTGTTGGTGCAGTGAGGCACCGAAATCGAACCTGTGTTTTGATTATAGCAAAGACACAAAAGTTAAGTCTATTTTGTTTTCTCACGAGCTGAATCAAGTGTGCAGAAGATTGCTATAGCTAGAGCTGAAGGCTAGCGACACCCGGAGGAAGCCGCGGTGGTCGGGCGACACTCGAGTGATTTCGGAGGGAGCCGATGGAATCGAGTGGAAGGCCGGAAGCAAAAGCAACACGTAAGTATCGAGGTAAGCTCATGTGTGTGAGCGTAAGTGAGGTCGTATCCTCTTTACGGGGATGATCTTAAGTGTAGATCCGACCCAAGACATCTCATAGGTGGTCTAGGTCGAGATCGGACGGTCGAAGACCGTCGAAAGTATGTTTTTGTTGAGCTAACTTTGACGGCAAAGAAACATCACCGATCGCTACTGAGGACTCGATCGCCGTGTGTATCACTAATCGCCGAAGGTCATCAATCGACTGATGCTACCATCAGTCGACTGATGATGGCCATCAGTCGACTGATGGTCAATGATCAGATTCGAGGAGTCAAGGCTTATCACTCCACCTCAAAGCGATTTGGTGTCCATTTGTGATTGGTTGAAGACCCACTCGAAAAGGGGCTCAAAGGCTATAAAAGGAGGGCCAAACCTAGGGTTTGGACAATAATTCTAAGCTTCCAAAAAGTCTCCGCAAAGCTACCGACAACAACGTGCTTCTTCTTCTCCGACGTCTAGGTTTCATTTCCCTTATTTTTGTACGTCGGCTTTAATTTTAGTGTCGTTGCTCATTTACATTCTTCGAAGCTTTTTTATCGTAACGAGGAGAGGGGGAGTGTCCCTCTACCTCAAGTTCTTTTTGTATCGATTAACTCCTACCTCCAACGAGGAGGAGTTTGTTTAGTAATTTGCCCTCCGTACGTGGTCAAGGACCACTAGGGCCTTGGAGTAGTAGCCTTCGGCTACGAACCAAGTAAATCTCTTGTGTCTATTGTCTCCTTTACTTTTTGTTTTGCTTATCTTTCCACTGCATATAAGTTTTCTTTTAAAACGAGTTCGTACGAGAAAAATTTTCTTTCGCTATTCACCCCCCCCCCTCTAGCGAACCGCATCGATCCAACAGCTCCCTAGCGGACTAGTCTTAGAACTGGACAATTGCTATTGTGTTCCTTCTCTAATAAAGAACATTGTTTCTATTTCCTTCTTAAATAGAAATGGTTACCATTTGACGTTTAGTAACAATTGTTGTTATATAACATTGAATGACATACTTTATGGAACTGAAACTTTGAGCAATGACATTTATACGTTGGACGTATCCAGTGACATTTTTAATATCGAAGCGAGCAACAAGCATGCTCGAAAGGATAATCAATTAGACTCCTACATGTGGCATTGTCGTCTTGGCCATGTAAGCAAGAAATGCATGTCCGAATTACATCGATGTGGAATTCTGGAATCGTTTGAATTGGATTTATACGATACATGTGAATCATGCTTAAAAGGCAAGATGACTAAGTTACCTTTTACAGGAAAAGGTGAACGAGTGGGAGAGTTGCTAGGTCTAATACATACTGATGTATGTGGACCTATGTCAACTCAAGCTTTAGGAGGCTATAACTACTTCATTACCTTCACCGATGATCACTCGCAGTTTGGGTATGTGTTCTTGATGAAACACAAGTCTGAAGCCTTTGAAAGGTTCAAAGAATTCAGAAATAAAGTAGAGAAACAACATGACAAGAGTATTAAAATACTTCGATCGGATCGAGGTGGTGAATACTTAAGTCAAGAGTTTCTTGATTATCTAAGAGACAATGGTATATTGTCTCAATGGACTCCGCCATATACACCACAGCATAATGGTGTATCTGAGAGGCATAATCGGACCTTGTTGGACATGGTCAGGTCAATGATGAATCATGCGAATCTTCCCAAGTCCTTTTGGGGCTATGCACTTCAGACAGCTGTTTACTTGTTAAACAGAATGCCAACCAAGGTAGTCTCTACTACTCCATATGAGATATGGAATATTAAGAAACCTCATGTATCTTACTTGAAGATATGGGGTTGTCCTGCTTATGTAAAGCGGACTGTATCAGACAAATTGGATGCTAAGTCTGATAAATGTCTATTTATTGGATACCCTAAGGAAACAAGGGGTTACCAATTCTATCATCCTGTAGAACAAAAGGTGTTTGTTTCAAGGCATGTTGTGTTTCTAGAGAAAAAGTTTCTCTTGCAAGAAAATAGTGGGAGTGTCGTCGAGCTTGAGGAGGCTCGAGAGACTCAAATAGACATTGATGAGATACTTGGTGAAGCACAACAGCCGATAACTCATAGTGATGAGCAATCGGCTGGACCTATTGAAACACCACATCTTCGTAGATCTGGTAGAACACGCAACATTCCTGAGAGATATGGATTTCTCGTAAGTGAATCGAACGACGTGTTACTCATTGATGATGAGGAGCCTACCAGTTATGAAGAATTACTGATAAGTTCAGAAAGGGATAAGTGACTTGATGCCATGAAGTTGGAAATGGATTCCATGTATGAAAACCAAGTTTGGAACTTGGTTGACCCACCTGAAGGCATCAAGCCTATAGGGTGCAAGTGGGTTTTCAAGAAGAAAACCGACATGGATAGTAATGTGATTACCTATAAGACTAGATTAGTGGTGAAAGAATATCGTCAAAAACAAGGTGTTGATTATGACGAAACCTACTCGCCTGTAGCTATGCTTAAATCCATTCGGATGCTCCTAGCCATAGCGGCTCATTATGATTATGAGATATGGCAGATGGATGTGAAAACAACTTTCCTTAATGGAAACCTGCTCGAGGACGTGTTTATGATACAGCCTGAGGGTTTCACATCGGTTGATAAAACCAAGGTATGCAAATTGTGACGGTCCATATATGGATTGAAGCAAGCATCCAGGAGCTGAAATATCCGTTTTGATGAGACAATCAAAAAGTTTTATTTCTCACAAAATCCAGACGAACCTTGTGTGTACAAGAAGGTTAGTGGGAGTGCAGTCATGTTCCTAGTATTGTATGTCAATGACATATTACTTATTGGAGATGATGTTTCAGTCTTATAGTCAGTTAAGATTTGGTTATCCAATACATTCTCCATGAAAGACCTGGGAGAAGCAACCTACATCCTCGGGATTAAGATCTATAGAGATAGATCGAAACGGTTGCTTGGTCTTTCGCTGTCTACATATATAGACCGAGTGCTAAAGAGGTTTAGCATGTCGGAATCCAAGAAAGGTTTCCTACCCATCATGCATGGGATACACCTTTCGAAGTCTATGTGTCCGCGCACAGAAGACGAGAGGATTTGCATGAATAAGATTCCCTATGCATCCGTAATAGGATCTTTCATGTATGCTATGTTATGTACGAGGCCCGATGTATCATATGCTCTGAGTGTCACGAGTAGATACCAGTCTGATCCAAGAATGGATCATTGGGTAGCTATTAAGATAATCCTTAAGTACTTGAGAAGAACTAAGGATGTGTTCCTAATATATGGAGAAGGGGACATGGTGATACGCCGGTATACAGATGTCAACTTCCAGACAGACAAGGATGATTCCAGGTCTCAGTCTAGATACGTGTTCACCTTGAATGGGGGCACAGTGAGTTGGAAAAGTTCCAAACAAGACACTGTAGCGGATTCTACCACTGAGGCAGAATACATTGCAGCTTCGGAAGCAGCAAAGGAAGCAGTTTGGAACAAGAAGTTCATTTATGAACTTGGTGTGATTCCAGCAATTGTTGAAGCAATACCGGTCTACTGCGACAACATTGGAGCTATTGCACAGGCGAAAGAGCCAAGGTCTCATCAACGATCCAAATATGTGCTTCGCCGCTATCATCTTATCACAGAGATCATCAGTAGGAAGGAAATACAAATCGAGAAAATTCCCACTGAAAGGAACTTAGCGGATCCTTTGACTAAGGCATTACCTCAAAGCAAGTTTGAGAGTCATGTTAGAGCTTATGGTATTGGATACCGTAGCGATTGACATTAGGCCAAGTGGGAGTTTGTTAGTAATATATGAGAGATGTCCTAAGGCAATCGCCTTATGTTTGAACCATTTATATGATAAATGAAGATTCACTATTTGAGTATACATGTTTTCATGTATTTGATTAGATCTTAAACTCATTTACTAAATGTCCACGATACGATTCACAGCATGAGAGAATTTGTGATTGGATCACAACTAGTGAGTATATCTACATGTGTAATTATGATGTATCGAAATTATCCCTAGTCGATGAATTTATGGATTTGGACACCATTGATTTTGTCGAGACTAGCATGAGGTATACTCCTTGGTGTATCCAAGCAGCTGATTCTCACTGGCTGAAGACATTGTGATGTTCGGAGTTAATCGTGGATGCTAGTTATGGTAACTAGTTTATTGGAGTGACCAGCCGTAAGACTTCATATGGTTCTCTGCATATATAGATATGTCAATGAAGTTCTTACTGCAGCTTAAGTGCGATGTTCCTTTGACTTGCAGTATTCAAGTTATCTTGATAATAAAGACTTATGTTTTGATATCTTATGCAAGCATCTCTGAGGAGATGTGGACCCGGGATGATTGGGTATAAGTCGAAGTGATCGAAGGTGTTTGAATAACCTATAAAGGATTCACCACTCCTTGTGAGGAGAGGTATACCCATGGCCTCTCGTCGGATTGTTACTAAAGTCTTTTGCCAAAGCATTACATGTTTAGAGTAAGGTACTCTTCGATATATGTGCAGTAACTAGAATCCGTAGGACGAGAAAATGATACTTGGGCTAGGTGTGACGTAGTCAGCCTAGTGGGGACTGACACTATAGACCATTGTTGGTGCAATCGGCCCAGGTCACGATTGACCAGGACTCGAGTTTGGCTCGAGTGATGTTTTGATGTGTTTTGATGTTTCGACAAAAACATATGACAATATAATTGTCAAGGAAAGTCCAAGCATGGGTCTTGGCAAATGGAAAGTCCAACATGTGTTGGCAAGGAAAGTCCAAGCATGAGTCTTGGCAAATGGAAAGTCCAACATGAGTTGGCAAGGAAAGTCCAAGCATGGTCTTGGCATGGAAAGTCCAACATGGGTTTGCATTTGAAGTCCAAGGGGATTAATATTGGTGGCGTAAAGTCCAAGCGGTAGTCTTGGCAGCATAAGTCCAATGGTTGGCGGCGTAAAGTCCAAGCGGAGTCTTGGCGGCGTAAGTCCAATGTGCCTTGGCGGTATAGACACCGTTAGCATGACATAGCCGACGGAAGCACCTGAAGGCTAGCGCGATGGATGAACAAGTCATGGATGACTTGGAGGGATCCGAGAGGCATGAGGCTGATGGAGGTGGCTAGAAGGCTTAGGTCTAGGCTAAGGGTGGTCTAGCAAGTATGGGGGAACCATACTTGAGTTAAAACCTCATGTTTGAGGTGTGCCAGTCGACTGGTGCCATGTGGCAGTCGACTGGACCGAGTCAACTAGGGTTTGATCGCGGGTTTAGCCGATCGCCATAGGGGCGGCCGATCGATGAGTTGAGCGCGATCGATCGTGATCACCGACTGGTGCTCGAGAATTCGGCCACAGAATGGAGTCGAGACTCGACTGGTCGAGTGAGGACTCCATCAGTCGACTGATGGTCACAATCAGTCGACTGATGGTAGTTCCGTTGGACTTATCCAATGTGGAACTAGCCGTTGTCTCACGACAACAGTGGCATCAGTCGACTGATGGTCCTGATCAGTCGACTGATCGATTTTTTCCTGCACAGGTTGAAGCTATATATGGAGCTCATGATGGAGGAAAAAGAAATCGGTTCTTGAGGGCTATTGGGGCGATTTGTTGGTGCAAATCAGGACTCCAAGTGCAAGCAAGCAACCAAACATTCAAGCAATCAAAACAAGTGTAGTAAAGTCTTTTCTTTACTTGTATTTCATATTCATTATTGTAATTGCTTGTATTTGTATCTTATTATTGTAAGATTACTTGTAAGGGGTTTCTCCACCCTTGACTTGTGTCAAGGAGTTGTTAGGGCAATCTCTTGCCGTAATATGGTTTTGGTGGTGTGGCAAAGGGTTTAAGTTAGTTTGATATGTTGATTTGATATGTGCGTTGAAGTCGTGCAGGACTTAGTAATTCGCACATAGAGCCGTGGCGAGTTTCACATCTCATGACTCGTGCCTTGAGTCGGTGAAGGATAGCTTTGCGGAAGCCGTGCGCTTGGAGCATCCGAGGGACCGCCGAACGAGAAGCTTGGAGTGAAGCTGGAGAAAGTAGACTTCGAGGCAAGAGACGCGAAGGAGCATTGCAGAGCCGTGAGCCTGATGCTGCCGAGGGACGTGGCCGAGAACGAAGAGAACTTCGAAGGTGAGGGACTCCGAGAGATGAGAGTGAGCGATTGTAACCTGGGGAATGGTAGCTCTTAGGTAGTGAGTTCGGTGGTATCGGGATTATGGCCAGATGCGCCATCGTAAGGGCGATCGGAACCATCGATCGATTCGGCGTGATCGGCGGCCCGATCCATGGGGTTTCGACCAGAACCGTTCGTAGCCGAGGCAATCGATACGGAGGAAGCGACCGATGAGGTCCATCACCGATCGCGCCAAGAGTTCCGTTGGACTACAACGGTCGGGATCCGACGTGTTCGGAGGCCGTTGTAGTGACGGCAGTCGACTGCCAAGGGCGGCAGTCGACTGATGGCGGCCAACGGGAAGAAATCAGCCCTCTCTATAAAAAGAGAGGGTGTAAGCCTTTGAGAGGCTAATGCTCATGCTCTAAGTAATCTTCCTAGTGCCCCACAAGCTCTAAACTCTTCTTACTCGCTTTTACTCCATTCTATTTGTAAGAAGAGTGATCTTGATTGTAAAGGTTACCTCCACCTAGCTTGGTGCAAAGGAGAGACCATTTAGTGGATTGGTTTAGCGGAGTGATTCACCGAGGACGAATCGGGGACCGTTGATTAGCGGCGTAGCCGTGAACCACGTTACATTATTTGTTAGCGTTTGTTTTCTCGTATTTCTATTTGCTTGTCTTTATTAGTCTTCCGCTTGCGCTAATTAGTTTTGTAGACGAGCAAATTATGACATCCAACGAAAAAGGGCTATTCACCCCCCTCTAGCCGGCCAATCGATCCCCTACAAGTGGTATCAGAGCCGAGGAAAGCTTGTCGAGGACTAACCGCCACAACAAGCAACTTTCAAAATGGCCGGCTCCAACATCCATCCTCCGAAGTTTGAAGGAGAATTCGCTTGGTGGAAAAAGAGAATGGAGGTATTTTTCGAAACGGATTTTGATATAATGATTACAATGGAATCCGGTTTCGTTTTGCCTAGGGATGAAGAAGGGAAGCCAATAGAGAAATCTAGGTGGACCAAAAGGCAAAGGGAAGAACACCTTGCAAATTCAAAAGCCAAACATCATCTCTTCAATGTGCTCCCCCAACAAGAAATCAACCGAATAGGAGAATGCCTAAGCGCCAAGGAGATGTGGGAGAAGCTGATTGAGCTTCATGAAGGCACATCCGAGGCGAAGCTAGCAAGGAGAGATCTCCTCCGCTCCCAATTATCCAACATTAAATTAGAAAAGGGAGAAAAGGTAATTTCCTTACATTCTCGTTTCAAGGAAATTATAACCGGTTTGTCAAGTGTAGGTGAAAAGCTCTCCAACCGGGATATGGTAATGAAGGTCATAGATGCTTTTCCCCGGTCCTCAAAGTGGAGCTCCATGGTGGACTCATTCTATATCTCAAAGAATTTAGAAGTGAGCACCTTGGAGGAGTTCTTCTCAACAATGGAACTCCACGAAACTAGGCTTGAAGGAATACTAGAGGAGCCTAGAATTCAACCCTCAAGAGGAGTGGCTTTGATGGCAAACAAGGGGAAGAAGAAGATGGAAGTCCCCTCCTCCTCATCCGATGAAGCCTCCTCCTCCTCCATGGATAGCACCGAAGAAGCCTACATGGTAAGGAAGGTGAGGCGTGTATTTAAGAATTTTAGATTTGATAAATCTAATGATAGGAATAGAAGACCAAGGGGGAAGGTCATATGCTATAATTGCCAAGGAGAGGGACACATAAGGGACAATTGTCCCCTCCTAAACAAAAGCAAAGAAGAGAAGAAAAAGAAAGAAGAGAAGAGGAAGAAGAAGAAGGGGAGCAAGAGAAAGGAAGAAGAAAAGAAGGCAAAAGAAAAGGGGAAGGCCAAAGCATTCAAGGCCAAGACATGGGATGATCCTTCCTCATCCTCCTCCTCATCATCGGAAGAGGAGAATGCTTTTGTCACCAATTTGGCCTTGATGGCCTTTGATGACTTGGATTGCTCTTCATCCGAAAATGAAAGATCAAGCTCAAGTGGGGAGAGCTCAAATGAAGGGGGAGCTTCTACATCCTCCTCATCCGAAGAAGAAGAAGAAGATATGGAAACTATGGTAACGAAAGCTTCTCCTAAGAAAATAGTTTCCATAATTTCTAGTTTAACTAAGGACTTATTTGGAATGAAAAAGAAAAATAAAAGCATGCTTAATCAAATTAAGGCTTTGGAATATAAGCTAGAAAATGCATGTTTAAATAATAATGATACCTCTTCTTGCCATGATAATGCATGCTCACATGATTATATGCCTTTGGATGTTAATGATGCATGCATAGAGGAAAATAGGGCATTAAGGGAAAAGGTAGATTATTTAACCAAAGCCCTAGAGAAATTCACAATTGGCTCCAACACCTTAAATATGATCTTAGGGAGCCAAAGAGCTAGTTTAAACAAGAAAGGCCTAGGATACAAAGAAAAGAAAAATGAAAAGGCCTATAAATGCCTAATAGCTAGGGGACAAGATAAAAAGAAAGTAATTGCTAGGAAATGGATCCCCAAGGAGTATTTAGTGAACCCAATAGGAAAGAATTTATTTTGGGTTCCAAAATCCATCCTTAAGGGTTAAAATAACCCTAGGGTAGTCAACCACATGGTCCTAACCTATATCATATTTTGGTTGACTTAGGATGACGGGACAATATTTTTTAGATAGTGTTGGGTGATGATAACGTGCCCATAAATAGGTAATAATGCTTAAATCATGATGATTAATGTAATTGCTATGTATTTTTGAAATCATGATTTATGATTTTGATATTTGGCACGAGAAATAGGTTTGAATCATGCTTTAGGTGACACCTTGGTTATTATCATCATAAAATACCTAATGCATGACTATTATTTAATGAATACATGTATTTCATGATCATAATGTAGAATTCATTCATATATGTCATTATGATAATGTTAATTGTTAGGTTGATACTTAACCATGATAGAATTGCATGAATATATTGGTTAAGTATATACAAATACCCCCTAGGATGCATCTCACACTCACTATAGGCTAACTTGGTTGCAAACTTAGCATAGGTGAGATGTTAGGATGATACAAATGTCCACTAATGCCTATGGCATTTAGATGGTCATTTAAAGTATCAACATAGCAATAATAGACCAATCATGGGGAAGGCTTATGTTTAATTCATAGACATATTGCCCAAAGATCATGGTTGGATATTTCATATGTTTTCAAAACAATTCCTTAATCTAAAATCTATGTATTCATGTTTTGGAACAACTCGAAGCAAGACTAGGTGCTAAAATGGATACTAACATGCTCAAAAACTAGTGGTTTTTCAAGTGTTTGGATTTTTGGCGAATCTCAGAAAACATAATGATTTTTCATGAAAAACTATTTTTCCTTGATAGATATACTTAATATAAATATGCTCCTCAAATTTCATGATTTTTCGAATTTTTTGGAATTTTTAATGCATTTCTGAAATTCGCCCAGAAAATCAAAATTTCGGAATCAATTGTGTCAGTCGACTGCCATACTGATAGCAGTCGACTGCTCACCTGAAAATCAGCCTGCAATTTTCTGATTTCAGATTTTAATCATGTTTTTGGTATTTTCCCTCCATTATACTTGATGCCATGAGCTTATAACTTAGTGTTAATCTTTTTGATGGTGTCAAAGGGGGAGAAATAATTTATGTTTAAGTTAATCATTTTAGGGGGAGAAATATATGATAGGGGGAGAAAATTTGCATAGAGAGTTTCATGGATTAAGGGGGAGTTGCATGTTGTTATATCATGTTTATCTTTACATGCTTTCTTACCTTAGAATTTATATCAAATGTTTTTACCTAACTTAAACGGATTGCCACACATCAAAAAGGGGGAGATTGTTAGGGCAATCTCTTGCCGTAATATGGTTTTGGTGGTGTGGCAAAGGGTTTAAGTTAGTTTGATATGTTGATTTGATATGTGCGTTGAAGTCGTGCAGGACTTAGTAATTCGCACATAGAGTCGTGGCGAGTTTCACATCTCATGACTCGTGCCTTGAGTCGGTGAAGGATAGCTTTGCGGAAGCCGTGCGCTTGGAGCATCCGAGGGACCGCCGGACGAGAAGCTTGGAGTGAAGCCGGAGGAAGTAGACTTGAGGCAAGAGACGCGAAGGAGCATTGCAGAGCCGTCGCGATCGCCGAGGGGCGTGGCCGAAACGAAGAGAACTTCAAGGTGAGGACTCAGAGATGAGTGGCGGTGTAACCCGGGAAGGGTAGCTCTTAGGTGAAACTTGGCCATTTGGCCAAGTGTCGGATGGGTTTTTCGACACCGGTCGGCCATGTCATGGCGGTCGGCTTCGAATCAGTGAGTTCGATAGTATCGATTGGATTGTAGCTAGCGATCGGTTATCATCGTGGGCGATCATTCGCCGACCATCGATCGGCTGCGCGCGTGATCGGCGATCCATGGGGTTTGACCGCGAACCGTTAAGTAGCCGATCGGGCGGGCGTCGACTACGAGCGGCGATCGTGATGAGGTCCATCGATCGCCAAGAGTTCCGCGTTGGACTACAGCGGTCGAGATCCGGCGTGTTCGGAGGCCGTTATAGTAATGCAGCGATCGCCAAGGCGGCGATCGTGATGGCGGCAACGGAAGAAATCAGCCCTCTCTATAAAAAGAGAGGGTGTAAGCCTTTGAGAGGCTAATGCTCATGCTCTAAGTAATCTTCCTAGTGCCCCACAAGCTCTAAACTCTTCTTACTCGCTTTTACTCCATTCTATTTGTAAGAAGAGTGATCTTGATTGTAAAGGTTACCTCCACCTAGCTTGGTGCAAAGGAGAGACCATTTAGTGGATTGGTTTAGCGGAGTGATTCACCGAGGACGAATCGGGGACCGTAGATTAGCGGCGTAGCCGCGAACCACGTTACATTATTTGTTAGCGTTTGTTTTCTCGTATTTCTATTTGCTTGTCTTTATTAGTTTTCCGCTTGCGCTAATTAGTTTTGTAGACGAGCAAATTACGACATCCAACGAAAAAGGGCTATTCACCCCCCTCTAGCCGGCCAATCGATCCCCTACAGGAGTTTTATTGGTTAGTGGTGTTTGTGGCATCGCTAGGGTTCGTACGAACCCAATCCATGGAGTAGGAACCGGTTCGGTTCGGAACCATGTTACATACTCGTGTTAGCGTGTTGTTCATTTCGTTATTGTATCATTTCTATTTCCGCTGCGCACTAACGAAATTGTAGACACGGACGCGATCGATTTCCAACGTCGCACGAAAGACGCTATTCACCCCCCTCTAGCCGTTCCAATATTTCTAACAAGTGGTATCAGAGCCCGGGGCTCTTCTACGGATTAACAACCGGGAGCTAAGGCAAAAGGCTAGAGGGTGAAGATGGAATTCCAAGACAAGCTTGGATGGGAAATCAACACTCCACCTCTATATGATCCAGAAGATTTTCCGACATGGAGAGCAAGAATGGAAACATTCTTGATGATGAACATAGAGGATTGGTTCATCCTCATTGAAGGTCTTGAACCCCCTAGGGATAAGAAGGGGAATGTCCTAAAATTGAAAAAGTGGACCCAAGAGCAACGCCAAAAGCTCAAGACCGAAGTTAAGGTAACGAAACTTTTGGAAGATTTAATCCCTAATGATGTTTTGTGCAAGCTAGGGGATTACATGTATGCCAAGGAGCTATGGTGAAAATTGGCAAGATTCCATGAGGAGAGTTCATCCTCAAGTGAAAGTGAGGAATCGGAAGTTGAGATGGAGTCAACTTCCGAATCGGAGAAAGAAGAAGTAGAAGAGGTGGAAGAAGCATCTACTCCTAGGATTGAGGAAGAGAGACCATCCTCTACACCGGAGCAACCTCAAGAAGAGCTTTCAACATCCGATCAAGATGAGGAAGCTCAAAATTCAACTCCGGCACCCACCACCACCCTAGGTTACTCAAACACTTTATTTTCAAATAAAAATCATATTATGTGCTTTGAGTGTAGGGAGTATGGGCATTACAAGAGCAAATGTCCAAAGAGGATCAAGAAAGCTCCTCCGGCGCCTGAAAGTCAACAAAAGTCAACGGATACCGGTTCTCCAAGACAAAAGAGCAAGGAGCATGTCATTTGCTTCAAATGCCGACTACCGGGTCATTACCGGAGTCAATGCCCAAAGAAGAAGAAGAAGGGGCAAAGGGGAGCATCACAAGTAGGGGGAGCCACTAAGGCAAACCCTAAGGTATATTTAAATAATGCTCCGTCTAATTTAAATATTAAAAAGCATGCTAGAACTAATTTTAGCAATTTTGTTATGTATCATAAAGAGCATGCTAGAAATAACAAACATATTTGTTTAGGAGCTAAGAATGTTCACCTTAAGAATAAGGAGAAATTTGGGACTAATGCCCCTAGAAAAACAATACCTAGGGAATCTATTAAGAAAATACAAGAACATCTAGGTTTTAATCCAAAATGGACTAGGCATTTGCCAAGAAAGTCCAATGTCCAAGATTTAAATAAAAATTCTAAAATTGGACAATTAGAATTAGAGAACCAAGCCTTGAGGTCAAGGCTTGAGAAATTGGAAAAGACCCTAAACAAAATACAAAATCAATTTCAAGGGTCAAATTGTCAAACTCTTAGGTCAAGAAGTCAAAATCAACATCTAGGACCTAAGAGTCAAAAGTCAACCAAGGGCAAGAATGGTTTGGGTCACAAACCTAAGTCCAGGGTGACTTACCATAGTGTTCCGTTTGACTATGGGACACTAACTAGGTCTAGGAAGACCAAGGTCAATGGGGAAGTCATTCCTAGAGTTGACCAAGGTTTGTGCCTATTGGCCAAGGTTTCGAAGAAACCTAGGATGGCCACTAATAAGGTTGTTAGGGAGGCAATCCCTAAGGTTAACCTAGGCAAGACCAAAATGACCAAGGCTAATAAGCCTAGAAGGGTCATTAGGAAGGTATCTAGGGAGGTTATCCCTAAGGAATACCTAATTAACCCTAGGAGCTCAAATCGATTTTGGGTTCCTAAGAGCGTGATTGATTCACGCTAAGATGGGTTTAGGGTGTGCCAACCTTGATTGGATGGGTAGTTAACTCAACCATGATAAAGGTGGCACTTTAGGTTACTTTCAAGGTTATGGTTACCTTGGAAATATCTTTGAGCCTTAATTTCAAAGAATTTTAGGTTGTGTCAATATATATCTTGAAAACATGAAAATCAATAAAATTGACACGATCTAGATTTAGAGGTCATAGTGTGTAACTTTGATTATTGGCACACTTTAGAAGGTCATGTATCAAGAGATGTGTGGTTAAGATGTAAAGGTAACATCTAGAGTGATACTCAAGTGCCACACAACTTGATGTCTTGTACTCACCATGCTTCATATGTTTTACCATATGTTTGCATGGAAGGAATGTCTAGGATAGATTACATCTCACAAAACAAGTCTTTTACCTTGATTGTGTATTTTAACACTTAGAAAGGGTGAGATGTTAGGTTTTGGAAATCATTGAATGTTAATGTTTGCATAAATGAAATAAAAAATTAAAATACATTAACAAATACATTAATTAAACTATAACATAAATACATTCTATATACAATATCTAACGTGATTAAATAGAATAATTAAGATGATGAAAAATACGATACGACCATCAGTGCTAGCTTCATGACTCGATCGATTGAACATCCCGATCGATGAGGACATCGATCGACCGATGGTATCGCTCACCGAGGCCAGAAGGCCATCACCGAAAGTGATGTGCACATCGCCGATCGATGAGCAACATCACCGATCGATGCCATCGTAGCACGTTACAGAAGGTTCGACAGTCGATTGCCGAGCCGGATCGGATCACGGCCGATAAACCCGTAATAATCTATCACGATCGATGCTCCACATCACGATCAATCGTTTTATAACGCCAACCGCTAGGGTTCGCGCTTCACGCCGACGCAGCCCTTCTTCTCCCTTCCTTCTCCGACGCCGTCCTCCTCTCCGACCAACTCTTCCGTAAGCAACCTCCCAAGTGTTAGGTTTGATAGACGAGTCTCTCCTCTTCCATTTTCCACCTAGTTGGAGCCCTAGTTCACGCGATTTAGGGCTTATTTTTCCTTGTTCCGATTAGGGTTCCGGCGTCTGAAGCTCTCCGGTGACTTTTTCGGCGATCCCTAGCAACATTTGAGTCTTCCTTCCGGCCACACATTCAAATGGCGCCTAAGTAACGATTTTTTTCCGAGCCCTAATTTTCATTTCCATTACAATTTAGGTTTATCTAATCGTGTATTGTTGCCATTGCATATCATCACATTGCATTCATAATAGGAGAGCCCGTAGGAATGATCCACCCGAGGGTGAATCTCGATTGTACCAACCTATGTTGGTTAGGTACATCGATAGGGACTTTTTCAATCGGCATTGTAGTGATGTCATGGAATTAATTGCATACTACAATCTGATGAAAATCGTCTTGTGCACGCATCCAATTAATGATGACCTTGTTAAGGAATTTTATCAAAATCTAAAAAAGGTGGATGACGGCCCTACCTACACTACTCGCATTGCAAAACGCGAGTTAGAGTTCACTCCTGCGATACTGCAGGAGTTTCTCGAGTGTAGGCCCTCAGATAACACCTTTATCTTTTACCCTGCCATGGATTTTCCTTTACCTGAGCCTTTTGACCATATCTCTATGGAGTCCATGCATGAGCATATCTTTGGTCATCCTCGTCCACCGCCTGTAATCTATTTTCTATCATCGAAGTTATTCAGACTGACAATGTCCTTTACAAGGTCATTGTAGGGTGTTTTCTTCCCATCGTCACTCGGTCCGCCAAGATTCGCCTCCCATCTCTTTCTTCTATATGCCATGCGTCATAGGTTAGACATTAACTTTGCACTAAACATGTTTTATTGCATTGTGCATTTCACCTCCCCTGTACAAGGGAAAGTGCATATGCCATTTGGTCATATCATCACAGCATGGCTCGACTCCGTAGGCGTCAACATCCACAGGGGTTCTCTGAGAGCGCTATCGGAGGTGTACGATTGTATATCAGTTCGTAACTTCTCGCTAGCAAAGCTACGGATGGGCGTTGGACAGATGGAGTTGGCGCCTCGACCACCCCCCAGGGCACGTAGAGAGCCTCCTCCGGTACCCAGAGAGGCGACAAAGGACTACGAGGATGCAGATGCCACTAATGAGGATGATCAGATGCTGGCAGACACATCAGCGGCGGGTCCATCAGATCGCCGTGGCCTACCGAGTCCGATTTCAGGACTATCGAGCCGGCGACGCTAGGTCGCGAGCTATCATGGCAGCCAGCTTCTTCGGCGCATGTCTCGATAATATGGAGGAGACCCAGGGCCGCATAGAGCAGCATCAGCTCGATATGCTAGAGATGATGCGGGCCTGGACCCTGAGTCAGCAGCCTCCTCCACCGCCACCTCCTGCGGATGATTAGAGGATATTAGATTTTTTGTGGTTGTCAGTTTTTGTAGTGAGATTGAGCATAGCCAATCTCCATTTTGAATGTAAAAGACAAGTTTTAAGTTAAATGAAATCTTTGTTTCTAAAAATCTTGTGTGTATGGATGAATATTTGTAGAATTGTATTGCATCCTATCATATATCATGTCATGACATTGTTTAGGGTTATTTTAGATGTCATGCGTTCTTAAATTTCATCATATGTCATGACATCATGATCATTGGCCATGTTTTAATAATGCTATTATTTATTCCATAATCATACATTCATGCATTAACTTGATTAAAAATGATTTAAGGACTATGACATGACTTGGAGTCCCAGTTATAAGGGAATCAAGTAGAGTTGCTTTAGAAAATGCATGAAACCCTAGTTTAGGGAGAAAAAAACCCACATCTCACATCTAATTGACATGTATGTGTATGTATACACCCTAGATACATGTGAGATGCTAGGATATGAGTTAAGTTCAAGGTGCAAAGTTTTTGCATCTAGATGAACTAAAACTCATCTAATTTTAGTTGTGGATCATTGGGAGAGCTTGTGTACAAGTCACGTACATAGAGCCCAAGGAATATGATCCAAGATAAGGTTTTAAAAACATTTTAAAATCATTTTGAAAAACCTTGGTGAAGTCTATCTTTTGATAGCAACCACCATTGATGAAGTTGATACAAAGTAGGGCCAAAACATTGAAAATTTCAATGGTTTTGAACTTTGTACCAATTTCACTATTTAATGGGTAAAATAATTTTCAAACATTTTTCACCCATTGTATTAGTCATAAGTATTATACGTATCAAATTTCGTGATTTTTCGATATATGTATAATTAGTTATGATTTTTCAAAACTCATTTCTGATAATTGAAAATCGATTAAGTTATCGATCGCCTCGTGGTCGCGATCGATGGAGGTTCCAGTCGACTAATTTCTGAATCACTCGACTGGTAGGCTGATTTCGGGGTAAACAAGGTTGTTTAACCCGATTTCAGCTACGGTTATGGTCCCTGATCACTCCTAACCCTAGGATATGCTTTGGGAAGCATTATAAAGGGTGTAAATCCATTGGATATGGATTAGGAGAAGTATTTGGGGTTTGTATCAATTTTAAGGTGTTGGAAAGTTCAATGTTGAATTTCTAACCTTAATTTTAATGGTTTAGAGTTCCTATTGGCTTAGGGACTTCCCAAGGACATTGTTGGTGCAATGGTCAAGGGGGAGCAAGCCTTTAGGGGGAGGTATCCATCTTGGAATGATGGATGTGTTTTTCTCCTTGAAAAGGAGAAGTTATTGGGAGAATATGACATCAATTGGGAAATTGATGGGGATTTTTGAGAGACCCAATTTGGAAGTTGGGAGAGTAAATAGGATTGTCTCTCTTGAGTGATGTTGAACTTATCACTAGGAAGATGGTAGGCATCCTAAGTATTTTTGGACCAAGGGGGAGATTGTAAGATCTCATTGGGACATGAGACATTGACCCTCTTGGGGAGATAACTTTTTGCTGTTAGTCAAAAAGGGGGAGAATGTTTGGGGGAAAACATTTGGAGAGTATTTACCAATTTGGGATAATTGGTAAAAGATTGGAGTTAGTATTCTAACTCAATTATTTGTTTGGTTTTTGTCAAACATCAAAAAGGGGGAGATTGTTGGTGCAATCGGCCCAGGTCACGACACCGTGACTCGAGTTTGGCCTCGAGTGATGTTTTTGATGTGTTTTGATGTTTCGACAAAAACATATGACAATATAATTGTCAAGGAAAGTCCAAGCATGGGTCTTGCAAATGGAAAGTCCAACATGTGTTGGCAAGGAAAGTCCAAGCATGGGTCTTGTAATGGAAAGTCCAATATGAGTTGGCAAGGAAAGTCCAAGCATGGTCTTGGCATGGAAAGTCCAACATGGGTTGGCATTTCAAGTCCAAGGATTAATATTGGCGGCGAAAGTCCAAGCGTAGTCTTGGCAAAGATAAGTCCAATGGTTGGCGGCAGAAGTCCAAGCGAGTCTTGGCGGCGTAAGTCCAATGTGCCTTGGTGTAGACACCTAGCATGACATAGCCGATGGAAGCACCAAGGCTAGCGATGGGATGAACAAGTCATGGATGACTTGAGGGATCCGAGAGGCGTGAGGTCATGGAGGTGGCTAGAAGGCTTAGGTCTAGGCTAAGGTGGTCTAGCAAGTATGGGGAACCATACTTGAGTTAAAACCTCATGTAGTGCCATGTGGCAATGACCGGACCGAGTCAACTAGGGTTTATTGCGGGTTATGGCCTAGCGATCGCCATAGGTTGGCGATCGATGATCTCAGCGATCGATCGTGTGATCGATCGGTGATGCTCGAGAATCGGCCATAGAATGGATTCGAGACTGATCGTCGAGTGAGGACTCCATCAGTCGACTGATGGTCACAATCAGTCGACTGATGGTAGTTCCGTTGGACTTATCCAACGTGGAACTAGCCGTTGTCTCACGACAACAGTGGCATCAGTCGACTGATGGTCCCGATCAGTCGACTGATCGATTTTTTCCAGCACAGGTTGAAGCTATATATGGAGCTCGTGATGGAGGAAAAAGAAATCGGTTCTTGAGGGCTATTGGGGCGATTTGTTGGTGCAAATCAGGACTCCAAGTGCAAGCAAGCAACCAAGCATTCAAGCAATCAAAACAAGTGTAGTAAAGTCTTTTCTTTACTTGTATTTCATATTCATTATTGTAATTGCTTGTATTTGTATCTTATTGTTGTAAGATTACTTGTAAGGGGTTTCTCCACCCTTGACTTGTGTCAAGAAGGAGTTTTATTGGTTAGTGGTGTTTGTGGCATCGCTAGGGTTCGTACGAACCCAATCCGTGGAGTAGGAACCGGTTCGGTTCCGAACCACGTTACATACTCGTGTTAGCGTGTTGTTCATTTCGTTATTGTATCATTTCTATTTCCACTGCGCACTAACGAAATTGTAGACACGGACGCGATCGATTTCCGACATCGCACGAAAGACGCTATTCACCCCCCTCTAGCCGTTCCAATATTCCTAACAACCATGTCCTGAACCAAGTGGGTATAAGATGAGTGAAGGGAATGGGGCACGATTCATTCGAGCTGCTGAAGGGTTTCTGAAATAGTTCTGGATCAACCGTTGATCTTTTCGGTTAATTAGGGATCATGATGTACTACTAGGTACCACTAATGATCGTTCTATAATTAATGGTTAATTATAGACGGCCAACATAAACCGAGAACCTATTTGGTCACACGCACAACGAGCGTAATCCGAAGGATTTAAAATGAGCTTGAGAATGAGATTCTCAGACCGAGAGAAACTAGGTTTGGTTGGACCAAACATGGAGCGAGCATGAAATCGTTTCAGTGGCAATGAAAGTGTGGATGGGCCGTGTCTTATGAAGACATGATGGATGAACCAAATTGGTTTGGTTCTAATCCGATGGAGGAGAATAAACCAAAGGGGTTTGGTTTATTTTAAACGAATGAACCAAAGTTTGTTCGGTTCGTTTTAACTTAAAATAAACCATCATGATTTGGTTTATTTTAACTTAAATTAATGGAGCGGGTTAACGGGCTTTTGGTTATGATCCGATAACCATTAAGAGAATTTGTTCTCTATAAAATAGGGTTTAAGAGTTTTTGTTAAGCCCTAATCCTTGCAACCCTAGTTGTTGCCGCCCACCCTCTCCCTCTTCTCCAAGTGGTCGGCGCCAACTCCTTGCCGCCGCCCACCACCGCCCAAAGCTCATTGGCGGCGTCCAGCAGCTGCCGTCCTCTCCCCTTGTCGGCGTCGAGATGCTGCCGGAGGAGCTTCGGTGATCTCCTTTGGGTCCGGCGACATGGTGAGCTTCAACCTTCCTTATTTGGCTGGCCCCTATTCCTCCACCAAAGCTGTCCAGTTTTCTAGACAGCTTGTTTCTTTCTTGTCGGAGCGTCATTTGGACGACGTTTGGAGCTCCGACAGCAGTAGCCTTGCCAGGGATTCGATCTCCGGTAATCCTCATAGGTGGAGGACGAAGGATTCGTCAAACGGTTGATGAATACCTCTCTGGAGAAGCGAGTTTTTGAGGACTCGTTTTGGATCCGAATTTTGATTCGGATCATGATCTTCTCTCGATCATATCGTCTTCAACACAAGGATAGTAACCCGTACGAAGACGAGGCTCGTGACTTTGTGAAGTCATCCCGAAGATACTCGGCGTGGATACGGATAGAGGCGATTCTAGCGAGGATCGCTCCTGTTGATGTCTTTCCCGCTGCACGTGATACGTCAGGTATACGTAGTATAAATTTCCTTTTATTGCAAAATTTGAAATTGCGGTTATGTCTACACATATTGTACTATGCATGCGTGTGGTGTGTGTGTTGTAATAAATTAGATTTATTATTTTATTCCTTCCGCTGTGCACATGTTTACGGAACATGTTCGAACACACACTCGCCGCGGTGCCGGAAACCCAACAGCGACACCCGGAGGAAGCCGCGGTGGTCGGGCGACACTCGAGTGACTTCATAGGGAGCCGAAGGAATCGAGTGGAAGGCCGGAAGCGAATGCGACACAGTAAGTATCAAGGTAAGCTCGTGTGAGTGAGAGATGGTAAGGTCGTGTCCTCTGTATGGGGACAACCATAGGCGATGATCCGACTAAGACTTCCTGTGGAAGGTTTAGGTCGAGATCGGACGGTTAGAAACTGTCACATTTATCATTTTCCGAGCTAACCTCTTACTGCAGGAGAGTGGCCAGGCTGGCAATCGACTGCTGGACATTGGGCAGTCGACTGATGGGAGGCATCAGTCGACTGATGGCGACGAATCAACCTTTGCGCTAGGTCAAAATGGATAACGTTTGACGCGGCCACTTCGCGATAAAATTTGTACAACTTCGTGATCTGTTCTAAATTCTGAGGAGACATATTCAAGCACCAAACTCTATAAAAGGAGGGGAGGATTCCAACTCCAAAAATCATCAAGTTTATTCTCAAGTGCTCCTACAACGTCAACTCTCCAACACCGTCATAACGTCGATGCGACGACAAGTTCTGATCTTCTTCATCAGCAGCAGCATCAAGTAATATATTTTGATATTGTATTCCTTGTTTTTATTCATAACGAGGTGAGGTAGGCTTGTTGCCTCATCCTCGTACTTTCGGTTTTGTGATCGTTGTCTCCTACCTCCAACGAGGAGGAGACATTATAGTGCTTTGCCCTCCATACGCGGTCTAGGACCGATAGGGCCTTGGAGTAGCAACCGCTGGGTTGTGAACCAAGTAAAATAAACGTGTCTCTTTATTTTCCGCTACACTTACTCGTGTATTGAACGAACGAAAAGATTTACGCTCGCTATTCACCCCCCCCCCTCTAGAGATGCTTCTCAATCCAACAGAATCCTTGTTTCGGTTCGGTAGCTAACCTGCTCGACAATTCCTTCAAAATCCTCCCACTCCATAGCATCATTGCCTTGCATTGCTCCACTAGATTAGCCTCTAATTTTCCTGGTAATCACCCCAGTGCTCTAGCAAATTGGCTGGTGATCTATGCTACCTGAATCTCTAGCATCTTCTGCTGGCTAGCAAGATCGTTCATAGATGATTTCACTCTGCTTCAGCTCGACTCTAGTGGTTTCGTGAACCTTCATTTGTCTTTGTCCGAATTTTTGATTTCACTTTGTGCCTTGGCTCTTGCAGGAATAACATACTTACCCAACCTGGGTCCCTGGCCTACTGCGCTAGCAAGCTTAAATTATAAACTATCGTCTCCCACTGTCAGGGTCAGCTTATGATTCTTGACATTTATGACCATTCTAGCCATTTCTAAAAATGGTCGTCAAAAAATTAAGGGAATCTTCGGGTCTTCTTCCATTTCTAAATCTATAAAATCTGTGGGCAGTATAAAATCCCCTATCCTGACAGGAACATCTTCTAGGATTCCCAATGGGTATTGATATGAGTGGTCAATTAACTGCAACGTCATAGCGGTCAGCTTTAAATTCTCTAGTCCTAATTTCTGGCATAGTGCATATAGCATCAAGCTCACACTGGCACCTAAGTCATAGAACGCCCTACTTATCATGGTTGTCCCTATATGACATGGAATATAGAAACTTTCTGGATCTCTTAGTTTCTGGGTGATTCTTCCATAAGGGTCGCTGTCTCTGACCACTCGAGCTTCTTGCGGTGTGCTAGAATATCTTTCATGAATTTTGCAAATTGAGGCATTTGGTGCAAAGCTTCGAGTATCGGCACCTCCACTGAGATTGATTTTAACATGTTCAAAAATTTTCCGAACTCAGCATCTCTCTTTGCATTGGTTAGCCACTCCGGGAACGGTACTGTCAGGGGTAGTTGAGTTTTTGTGGAAGGTTCACGCTCCATGTTTTCAACTTTTTCCCTCCCGGTCTCCTCAGAAGGTTCCTTTACTTCGGATCCTTGTTCCAGTTTGGTAGCTAACCAGCTCAGCAATTCCTTTAGAATCCTCCCACTCTGTAGCGTCACTGCTTTGCACTGCTCCACCGGATTAGCCTCTGATTTTCCTGGTAATCACCCCGGTGCTCTAAAACTGGCTGGCAATCTGTGCCACCTGAATCTCTAGCGTCTTCTGCCAGCTAGAGAGATCATTCATAGATGATTTTAATTCTTCAATCATCATTTCTGTCTACTAATGTCGCCGTTGGAATTCAACTTTTGCCTCTTGTTGCATTTGAATAAAGTTTTCTATCATCTGCTCTAGTCGGTGGTTGGGTGGTTGCTGCTGCCTATTGCTCTGTTTCCCATATCCTCTCGATTGTTGGAAATTTCCAAAATTATTCTTATAGGAAAAGTTCAGGTGGTTCCTCCATCCGGGATTGTATATGCTCGAATATAGGTTGTTGGGCCTCTGATTGTACTCACCCACCACATTGACATGCTCAACCTGCTCCTCAGAGCTTCTCTGCCCTCCGTAGTATTCCTCCTGATACGCTGCTACTCCCTCTCCAAAGGAATTGGCTACACATATAGAAGCAGGGATTAGGGAGTTAAACCGTCTGCTTAGTGCATCCATCCTCGCCACTAGATGATTGATGGAGTTAACAACATATCTACGGGCTGTAGGTGCTAGGTGACCACGCTCAGAATCCCATTGGCGGTGGTTTTGGGCAACCTGTTCAATCAACTCTTTTGCTTCCTCGATGGACTTGTTCATTAATGTTGGGATGTATACTGAAAGCCTAGCTTTTGTATGAACATCTTTATTTTAAAATAAGAATCACATGATCATTATTTACATTTTATATATGTGCATATTATCTAATACTTTACAATGTAGATAACATGGTGTGTGGTGTTACACAGAAAATCATGTTATCAGTTCCTTGTAGAGTATAAGTAGAGGTCCACAACCAAGATGGTTTTGGACAAACCATTGGCATGGTTATAGTGTAATTTGATATTGGTTTATTGCCGCCCAAGCCTCTCCATGCCAACAATAAACCCTAGGTTTCTTGTTCTCGCCCAAGGCTCTCCACATCCTTATATAGATCTAGGTTTCATGAGGTATTTATAATAGGCTACAATAGGGACCATGAGGAGGAGTTGGATCTTGGCCACCCAATGGATCCGAACCACACAATCCCGATCCATTAATGATGATCCATTCCACTAGAGGATTATCATTGATCTACCTCACCAACCCCTATAAATAAATATGGGCTCTACATATTATTTGTACAAATATCTCCCCGTGTTAAAGATATCGAATGTCCGTTAATTAATTAATTTACTGACAATTAATTAATTAACATCTAACTCCATGAGTAGTACCATTCAACCTCATCATCATGCTGGACCAAGTCCACCTGCAGGATTTACATGATGATCCTTATGAGCTCCTCAAGAGGGCATCATCATCCTAATACATAGGACACGGTTTCCTCCTATAATAAATGGCACACCATGTAAATAATATTATTTCCCAACTTACCAGGCCTATCGATTTAACCCATAAATCTTGCCCATTTGTAAATCAAAGAAATAAATACTAAGTACATGTGCCCGTTATTATATCGGAATTAAGAGCATGTACACCATAATATCTGAGGTTCGATTCAATTATATAATCAGTACAAATTGAATCACCTCTAAATCGGTCCTGCTTATTACACACAAAGTGTACTAGTGTAATTCTATGGTCAAGGTTGGGTGGCTAGGGTTTTGGTTTTTTCCTTCCCTTCCCTTCACTTGGTCGGCACCCCTTCACCCTCTTCCCTTGGCTGGCGGCAAGGTTAGGGCTTGGACTCCCTTCTCTCAACCTTTGGCCGGCGCCCTCCCTTCTCTCAACCCTTGGCCGGCGAGAACAACCAAGCAAGGAGGCTTGGTGGTCGGCGCTAGATAGGAGAAAAAGGGAATTTGTATCTTCCTTTGTTTGGAGAGAGCAAGGAAAGGAAGATACGTGATCTAGGAGGCTTCAATTCTTGGAAGATCGTTTGCCACACAATGTCCAAGAAGAGGATAGGTCATACAATAGAAGATCAAGAGGTAAACAAGAGGTATAATTCTTGTTTAGTTTTCTTTCTTGTTCTATGTAATTGGATTATAATTGTATGATCATGGATCCGGAAGATAAATACAAAAACCGATGATCCGTACATAATCTATTCCACGGCTAATCGAGGAAAAGAGTTAGATTGCTTGAATAACAAGTTAGTTCAAGCGACCACTCAAATCGAATAACACAATGATGGATCAGTTGCTTGGGTAATCCATCTTCGTATGGATTAATTTTTTTTAATCTAGGGATGTGTGATAGGATCGCTATGCACAAGCGACTGATGGGGAAGCAAAGTTTTCCCTTCAAGTGGTATCAGAGCCAGGTTTCCGGTTTTGTGTGTTTTAGATTCGGTTACTTTCACGCATTTATCATATATTGTTTATGTCGGATAATAGTAGGATATGCGCAGGCTAACTTTTTGCTTGCAGGCATAAGATCCAACTATTATGGCTATGTGGATGTATGTGATTGTGTGTGTATAATTGTAATATTATTTTAATTCTCGGGGTTAACGAGACTAGTATTTAATTTTTGAAATTAAGTACGACATTATTTAGCCACTCTTTTATTTTAGTTTACTTTAGATCTAGATTTCGTGTGCACTCCTTTGTGGAGTATAGAATCGATGGATGTAAATTAAAATAATTTTTTTGGCTCGAATCCCCTTCGAAAGGATGGCTTGTACATGGCATAGGGAGGAGCGGATGAGGTGTCAACACGACTGGAGGCATATTGGAGAAGAAAAGCCATAATAGTTGGAAAATTTGTTATTTTTCATATTTATTGCTTTTGATTTATATGCTTGTTGTGCTTGCATAGTTAAAATTCCTCAATTTTAAATTACTAAGTGGGAGAGGGATATTTTTTTTTAATTCCCACGACCTCCATTACAATTTGACTTGTGATGCGAACAAACTTGCGCATTGGCTCTGAGTGCCTTCCTCTATATCGGATGAGTTTGTTTTGCGGATCACTAGGTCAAATATGGTTATAAGAAGTTATTTAGGAGCGTGTGTACTTCCCCATCAGAAGGCACATAATTCGAGATAATTGCCTTAGTATTGGGTAATGGTAAACACTTAGATGCAAATAAAAGTATCCTCCCCATCGGAGTCACTGTTTTTATTTGTAGGGCCGAAGAGAAACCAACTATTAATTTTATTTGTCAAAAAGTAAAGTTGACAGGATAATAAAATTAATGGGTAAAACCTCCTCTTACAAATGTAGAATTCATATACGTCCACACTATCGTGACATACGATATTCTCGGTGTTTTGAGGTGTTGGTTGATTTTAAAATTTTATTGTTTGAGGAATCAATAAATTTTGAAATCTAATATTTTGATCACTATGATTCTTAGGTTTTTCAAAATTACTTTCAACCCACTTGTTGTGATTCTAAAAGAAAACAAGCTTACTGGCCCCAATTATGTTGATTGAAAAAGGAATCTAGACATTGTCTTAACTGTTGAGAAGTACAAATATGTACTCTTCGAAGAGTGTCCTGTTAAGCCTACGAATGATTCTGGTGAAAAGGAGAAAGAGAGTTATAGGAAGTGGATCAAGGCTGATGAGATGGCGCGGTGTTATATTTTGGCTTCCATGTCAAATGTATTGAAACATCAGCATCAAGCCATGAATACTGCTTATGACATGAAGCTCAATCTCAAAGAACTTTTTGGACACCAGAATCGGGATGTTAGGCAGGAAGCTATGAGGAACTTGATGACGACCACCATGGTTGAGGGAACACCCGTGAGGGATCATGTTCTCAAGATGATGGCTCATTTGAATGAGCTAGAAGTCCTTGGAGCAGAGATCGATGTGGAATCCTAGGTCGATATCATTCTCCAATCTCTACCTAGGAGTTTTGAGTAGTTTCGCCTGAACTACAACATTAATAAGAGGTTGTATTTGTTGGCGGAGCTTCTGACAGAACTCCAAGCGGCAGAGGGACTTTTTGGTCAGAGTTCTCAGGCTTTGGTTGCTCAGAAGGTTTCTACTTCTAAGCCGAAAGGCAAGAATAGGAAGAAACAAGGTACAACAAAGGTGGTGGGAGGATCTCAGGAAGGAGTGAAGAAGCCGAAAGGCAAGTGTTTCACTTGCAAGCAGACTGGACATTGGAAGGCGGACTGTCCAAACCGCAAACAGAACAAAGGTATATCTTTTGGTCTAGTTGTTGAAATATATTTAACGATGTTATTTATCGGTACCTTGTGTGTAGATACGGGAGTCATTGATCATGTCTGCAACTCTTTGTAGGGGTTCCAGAAAACTAGACGACTAGCTAAGGGGGAGATTACTGTCTACATGGGAAATGCTACGAAGGTGGTGACTATTGCAATGGGAGATGTTTATTTATCTGTTGATAGAAATAAAACTTTGCTTATGAGAAATTGCCTTTATGTACCTACATTTAGAAAGAATTTGATTTCAGTTTCTAAATTATTTTTGGATGGATATTTTATTTCTTTTAATGACAGAGTTATTATAAAAATGAATAGGGAGTTATCTATTCTGGTGCGTTGGTAGGAAATTTTTATACTCTTGAACCAAAAAAAACTCTCACGATGCAAATAGAAATAAATAACTCATCTTCTAAATCTAATAAGAGAAAAGAATCTTCGAAGATGAACCAAACATATCTTTGGCATCTAAGATTAGGTCATATTAACCTGAGTAGAATTCAAAGGTTGATTGCTAATGGATCTTTGGGCTCATTAGTGGTGGAAGATTTTCCAACCTGCGAATCTTGCTTGGAAGGTAAAATGACCAAGAGGCATTTCAAGGCCAAGGGGTATAGAGCCAAAGATGTGTTGGAATTGGTTCATTCTGATTTGTGTGGTCCTATGTCTATCCAGGCTAGAGGTGGTTTTGAATATATCGTCTCTTTTATAGACGATTATTCATGATATGGATACATTTACTTGATGCACATCAAGTCCGAATGCTTTGACAGGTTCAAAGAATTCAAGGCTGATGTGGAGAAACGTCAAGGTAAAAGTATCAAGACACTACGATCTGATCATATTGGTGAGTACCTCTTGGGAGAGTTTAGGAGTTACTTATCAGAGGTTGGGATTCAATCCCAACTGTCTGCACATGGTACACCCCAGCATAATGGTGTGGCGGAGCGAAGGAATAGGACTCTTATAGAGATGGTTAGATCGATGATGAGTTATTCTGAGTTACCATATTCGTTCTGGGGCTATGCTCTAGATACGACAGTGTATATTCTGAACTTGGTATCATCTAAATCAGTACCTTCTACTCCCACAGAATAAGAGGTTGTATTTGTTGGCGGAGCTTCTGACAGAACTCCAAGCGGCAGAGGGACTTTTTGGTTAGAGTTCTCAGGCTTTGGTTGCTCAGAAAGTTTCTACTTCTAAGCCGAAAGGCAAGAATAGGAAGAAACAAGGTACAACAAAGGTGGTGGGAGGAGTGAAGAAGCCGAAAGGCAAGTGTTTCACTTGCAAGCAGACTGGACATTGGAAGGCGGACTGTCCAAACCGCAAACAGAACAAAGGTATATCTTTTGGTCTAGTTGTTGAAATATATTTAACGATATTATTTATCGGTACCTTGTGTGTAGATATGGGAGTCATTGATCATGTCTGCAACTCTTTGTAGGGGTTCTAGAAAACTAGACGACTAGCTGAGGGGGAGATTACTATCTACATGGGAAATGCTACGAAGGTGGTGACTATTGCAATGGGAGATGTTTATTTATCTGTTGATAGAAATAAAACTTTGCTTATGAGAAATTGCCTTTATGTACCTACATTTAGAAAGAATTTGATTTCAGTTTCTAAATTATTTTTGGATGGATATTTTATTTCTTTTAATGACAGAGTTGTTATAAAAAGGAATAGGGAGTTATCTATTCTAGTGCGTTGGTAGGAAATTTTTATACTCTTGAACCAAAAAAAACTCTCACGATGCAAATAGAAATAAATAACTCATCTTCTAAATCTAATAAGAGAAAAGAATCTTCGAAGATGAACCAAACATATCTTTGGCATCTAAGATTAGGTCATATTAACCTGAGTAGAATTCAAAGGTTGATTGCTGATGGATCTTTGGGCTCATTAGTGGTGGAAGATTTTCCAACCTGCGAATCTTGCTTGGAAGGTAAAATGACCAAGAGGCATTTCAAGGCCAAGGGGTATAGAGCCAAAGATGTGTTGGAATTGGTTCATTCTGATTTGTGTGGTCCTATGTCTATCCAGGCTAGAGGTGGTTTTGAATATATCGTCTCTTTTATAGACGATTATTCATGATATGGATACATTTACTTGATGCACGTCAAGTCCGAATGCTTTGACAGGTTCAAAGAATTCAAGGCTGATGTGGAGAAACGTCAAGGTAAAAGTATCAAGACACTACGATCTGATCTTATCGGTGAGTACCTCTTGGGAGAGTTTAGGAGTTACTTATCAGAGGTTGGGATTCAATCCCAACTGTCTGCACATGGTACACCCCAGCATAATGGTGTGGTGGAGCGAAGGAATAGGACTCTTATAGAGATGGTTAGATCGATGATGAGTTATTTTGAGTTACCATATTCGTTCTGGGGGTATGCTCTAGATATGACAGTGTATATTCTGAACTTGGTATCATCTAAATCAGTACCTTCTACTCCCACAGAATTGTGGACCGGGCGAAAGCTTAGTCTGAAACGTATTCAGATTTGGGGTAGTCCAGCACATGTGCTGAACAGAGATGCTGGTAAGTTGGAACCTCGTACAGAAGTGCACCTGTTCATTGGCTATCCTTGAGGAACGAGAGGTGGTTTGTTCTATAGTCCTAGAGATAAAAAGGAGATCATTAGCACGAATGCCTGATTTTTAGAGGAAGACTATGTGATGAACCACAAGCCCATGAGCAAGATTGTTCTGGAGGAATTAAGAGGAGAAGTCACTACTTTAGTACCAATGATACAAGAGGATATACCACAAGTGACTTCACCGCGTGTCACAGAGGATACACAGGTGATACCTCGTCGTAGTGGGAGGGTTGTTAGACAACCTGATAGATTTATGTTCTTGGGAGAATCTTTTGATTTAGTCCCTGGCGAATATGAACCTGATCTCTGGACATATGACGAGGTAATCCAAGATAAGGATGTGGTATCTTGGCAAAGGGAGATGAATTCTGAGATAGAATCTATGGATTCAAATCAGGTATGGGAGCTAGTAGAACCACCCAATGGTGTAAAAGTCATTGGATGCAAGTGGATCTACAAAAGAAAGAGAGGATCAGATGGGAAGGTAGAGACCTTCAAAGCAAGGCTTGTTGCAAAAGGGTATACTCAGAAAGAAGGTATCAATTATGAGGAGAACTTTTCACCGGTAGCCATGCTTAAGTCTATCCGGATTCTCTTATCTATTGCTGCTCATATGAATTACGAGGTTTGGTAGATGGATGTCAAGACAACTTTCCTTAATGGAAGTCTTGAAGAAAGCATCTATATGGAGCAACCAGAGGGATTCATTACAAAGGGGAAAGAGCATCTTATGTGCAAGCTTAATCGGTCCATTTATGGATTGAAGCAAGCTTTGAGATCTTGGAACATCCGCTTTGATGAGGTAATCCAGTCATATGGATTGGATTTATTCAAAGTCCGGATGAGTCTTGTGTATATAAGAGATGTGATGGAAACGTAGTGGTATTTCTTGTACTATATGTAGATGACATTTTGCTCATTGGCAACAGTGTCAAAGTGTTATCAGACGTAAGAGTATGGTTGTCCAAACTGTTTGATATGAAGGACTTGGGAGAAGTGGGACACATCCTTGGGATCAAGGTTTTAACGGATCGCAAGAAAAGGATGTTGTGCTTATCTCAAGTTTCATACATAGACACTATTTTGGCTCGTTTTAGTATGTAGAACTCCAAGAAAGGTTTTCTACCTTTTAGGCATGGAGTACCTTTATCTAAAGAGATGTGTCCTAGAATATCAAAGGAGATAGAGGAGATGAAGGTGGTTCCTTATGCTTCGACGGTAGGAAGCCTCATGTATGCTATGTTATATACGAGGGCAAATATCTGTTTTGCCATGGGCATGGTTAGCATATATCAGAGTAATCCAGGACAGGGACATTGGATTGCAGTAAAGTATATATTAAAGTACCTGAGAAGGACTAGGGATTATATGCTAGTATACCAGGCAGATTAATTGCTCCCTGTGGGTTACACAAATTCTGACTTCCAATCAGATAGGGATAACAGTAAGTTTACTTCGAGTTTTGTGTTTACTTTGGGAGGTGGATCCATTGTATGGAGGAGTGTCAAGCAGAAATGTGTGGCAAACTCCACCATGGAAGCTGCGTATGTGGTAGCCTCTAAGGCAGCCAAAGAAGTTGTATGACTCAGGAATTTCTTGATGGACTTGAATGTGATTCCTGGTTTGCCCAGAACTATCATAATTTATTGTTATAACAGTGGTGCAGTTGCAAACTCGAAGGAACCACGATCCCATAAGACAAGTAAACACATAGAGGGCAAGTACCACCTGATACGAGAGATCGTAAAGCGAGGAGAAATTGCTATCTCCTGTTGGATCGATGCGGTTCGCTAGAGGGGGGGGTGAATAGCGAAAAAAACTTTTTCTTTCGAATTCGTTTCAAGACAAATATATGCAGCGGAAATGTAAATAAAAACTAAAAGAGACAAATAGTTTTTTACTTGGTTCGTAGCCTTCGGCTACTACTCCAAGGCCCTAACGGTCCTAGACCGTGTACGGAGGGCAATTCACTAAAACACTCCTCCTCGTTGGAGGTAGGAGTTTACGATTACAAAAAAAACTTTCGAAGCACAAGATAGAGAGACAAACCCTCTCTTCTATTAAAATGAAAATGCAACGATAGAAAGCCTCGATTAACAAACTAATTGCAAGATTAAAAGAAATGACAAGACAAGATTATACCAACAACTCGAAGATAGGACTTAAACTAGGGTTGTTGACAACACTTCGTTGTCGTAGAGTTGTCGGAGAGTCGCAGCATTGCAGAGGCTTTTGAGCACTTAGAATTGATTATAAAACCCTAGGTTTGACCCTCCTTTTATAGCCTTTGAGCCCCTTTTCGAGAGGAACCCTAGCCAATCACAATTGAGCACCACTCCCCTTGAAATTTGGTGATAAACCTTGACTCCTCGAGGCTGATCCTTTGACCATCAGTCGACTGATGGTCATCATCAGTCGACTGATGGCAACATTAGTCGAGTGCTGACCTCTGGCAGTCGACTGATTGACGACAGTCGAGTCCTCCAAGTTGGCAGTCGACTGATGCTTGCTGCAAGTCAAAGTTAGCTCAACAAAAACATAATTTCGACGGTCGTCGACCATCCGATCTCGACCTAGACCATCTATAGGATGTCTTTGGTCGGATCTACGCTTAAGATCATCCCCGTAACGAGGATATGACCTCACTTACGCTCTCACAAACGAGCTTACCTCGATACTTACATGTTGCTTTTGCTTCCGGCCTTCCACTCGATTCCTTCTGCTCCCTACGAAGTCACTCGAGTGTCGCCCGACCACCGCGGCTTCCTCCGGGTGTCGCTAGCCTTCAGCTCCAGCTATAGCAATTTACTGCACACTCGATTCAGCTCGTGAGATAATGACATGAACTTAACTTTGTATCTTTCTCTATAATCAAAACTCAGGTTCGACTTAGGTGCCTACTGCACCAACAATCTCCCCCTTTTTGATTTATGGCAAACCCACATACAAAGTTAAGAAAAATAAATTAAGCAAAAAGAGTATGAGATATACATGAATGTGTAGGAGTATAAAAACTCTTTTTCAAATGCTCCCTCTTGAGGAAACCTCCTCCTTGACTGAGGGTGAGTACTTGAGAAAGAGTTTTAAGTAACTGAAAAAAGAATTAAGTAACCGAAATTACTTAATATTGGTCATAGTGTTTAAAATAAGTTTTAAGTTAAGAAATCAAAAAATTGATTTCTTAACCTTGGCCTTTACTTCCATTTTGTTAACAAGTTAACTTAAAGTTAAGTAAATTACTTTTTGTTAACAAGTTAACTAAAAGTTAAGTAAATTATTTTCTGTTAACAAGTTAACTAAATGTGTTAAAGTTTGAGTAAGCCTTAAAAAAAATATTGATCCCTTAACTTTGGCCTTTTTCTCCCCCTTTTGCCATATATCGAAAAGAGTGAGAGTGTGTCTGGAATAAAAACAAGTTTTAATTTTAAAGTCCAAGCATGTTCCACATTATTTTGAAAATAATATACTGAAAATAAGTTCATCTATAAAATGTTCGACTCATATTTGGCTTGATTGATATGGAAGATCAATCAGTCCTGGTCAGAGTCGGTTAGTATGTATGATTATACTCCGTGGTTTATAGCGATGCACTAGCTCTACATTTGGAACCAGGAGTAAGGTCCTAACATCTCACGCCCATCTACGTGGCTAAGTACACAAACATATTAGTCCTATGTGTTGTGAGATGTACTGGCTCCTTAAATCTATAGGTGCATGATATCTAAGGTATGTCCTATGCTAGTTCCATGAAATTAAAGAAATAGTAGTAAGAACATATAATTTGCAAGTACCTATTCTATTACGCACATGCCCAATTTTTGTCTTAATAGACTAAATTCGGCTTCGGGTAGGGGTTTAGTAAATAGGTCTGCCAAGTTAGACTTCGATTCGACGTATTCGAGTTGTATGGCTCCGTTGGCCACATGTTCTCGAATGAAATGGTGTTTGACCTCTATATGTTTTGTCCTAAAGTGACATATCGGATTCTTTGTAAAATTAATTGAACTAAAGTTATCTACGTGAAGATTAGTATTCGTAAAGTCTAACTTAAAGTCGCGGAGAGTGTGCTTCATCCAAAGAAGCTGCGTGACACACTCACCCATCGCGATGTATTCGGCTTCGGTGGTAGATAAAGCAACACAGTGTTGCTTCCTACTGCACCAACTCACTAGACTCGAGCCGAGAAGTTGACAACAACCACTCGTGCTCTTTCTATCGAGCTTACTACCGGCATAGTCCGAATCGGAGTAGCCGATTAGTTCGAACTCGGTAGATCTAGGATACCAAATACCGACATTAAGTGTACCCTTTAGATATCTAAGGATACGCTTAACTAGGGTTAGGTGAGACTCCTTAGCACAGGTTTGAAATCTGGCGCACATACTTACTGCGAATAGGATGTCAGGTCGACTCGCAGTTAAGTATAGGAGACTTCCTATCGCGCTCCTATAGTACTTTAAGTCAATGGACTTACTTTCTAGGTCTTCTCCTATGTTAACATTAATCGCCATTGGGGTGTTTATTACCTTAGCGTCTTGCATTCCAAATCTTTTAATTAACTCCTTAGTGTATTTTTGTTGATATAGGTATATATCATCCTTAGTTTGTTTAATTTGTAGACCTAAAAAGAAACTTAACTCGCCTACCAAGTTCATTTCGAACTCACTTTCCATGAGTGAAACGAACTCGTTTAGTAAGGCTGAGTTAGAGGTTCCAAAAATTATATCGTCTACGTAAATTTGAGCTATGAATATTTCTTTACCTAAGGTTTTTACAAAGAGAGTTGGGTCAACTAAGCCTTGGTTAAACCCTTTTGACTTAAGATGGATTGAAAGTCTCTCGTACCAAGCTCGAGGAGCTTGTTTAAGTCCATAGAGAGCTTTCTTGAGTTTTAGGACATGGTCGGGTTTATCTAGATTTTCGAATCCGGGGGTTGGCTAACATAAACTTCTTCTTTAATGTATCCATTTAGAAATGCCGACTTAACATCCATTTGAAACAGCTTAAATCCTCGATGTGCGGCATAAGCTAGCAACATTCGAATGGATTTGAGTCTAGCTACTGGGGCATAGGTTTCGTCGTAATCTAAGCCTTCGACTTGACTAAACCCTTTGGCGACTAACCTAGCCTTGTTTCTAACTATTTCACCTTTATCATCAAGCTTATTTCGAAACACCCACCTTGTTCTAATTATCGTTTTGTCTTTAGGTGGTGGTACTAATTCCCACACTTGGTTCCTAGTAAATTGAGCTAGCTCTTCTTGCATTGCAATAATCCAATCGGGATCAAGAAGAGCTTGTTCAATTGATTTGGGTTCTATCTTTGAAATTAAGGAAATTTGACTAAGGTTCCTATAGGATGCTCTAGTTCGAACTCCTAGATTAGGATATCCTATCACTTGATCGATAGGGTGGTTAGTCTGAATCCTAGATTGGGTTGGGTTTGTGTCACCTAATGCTTGATCAATGGGGTGACTTGGTTGAACACTAGTTTGACTCGGATCACTTGTCACTTGGTCGACAAGAGAAGTTGGTTGATGTGGATTAGACTCGATCTCAGGGTTAGAGACGAGTTTGGTATCAGTGGGCTCAACACATGGGGTCATTAAGGGTTTTGTAGGTTCGGGTACTTCATCGAACACTACATTAATAGTCTCTTCGACTTTAAGGGTATCGTGGTTATATACCCTATAGGCCCTACTCGTGGTTGAGTATCCTAAGAAGATTCCGGTGGAGGTTTTGGATTTGAATTTCCCTAGGTGGTTCTTAGTGTTTAAGATATGTACCTTACATCCAAATACCCTAAAGTACTTGATGTTGGGCACTTTATTGTGATAAATCTCGTAGGAGGTCTTAAGGTGCCTCTTTACCATAAGGATCCTATTCTGGACATAGCAAGCCGTGCTAACGGCTTCTGCCCAAAACCTATCGGGTAGGTCGTATTCGTTCAACATGGTCCTAGCGGCTTCTTGTAGAGTTCAGTTTTTCCGCTCCACTAGGCCATTTTGTTAAGGGGTCCTAAGGCAAGAGAATTCATGGTGGTATCCGTTTAGGTTACAGAAGTCGGGGAACCTTTGATTTTCGAATTCACCACCATGATCGCTTCTAAGTCTTTTAACCTTAAGGTTTTTTTGATTCTCGATTAATTTGAATAGATTGATTAATTGATCTAGGGTATCATTTTTATGTTTGATGAACCTAACCCAGGTAAACCTGGAGTAGTCGTCAATTATGACTAAGCAATATTGACTTCTATTGAGTGACTTGGCTCCATGTGAATCGAATAGATCCATATGCAGGAGCTCAAGTACACTTGAGGTCTGCTTCTGGTTAGTTAACTTGTGTTGTGTCCTAGGTTGTTTTCCTTGTTGACGACAAGCATTACATGCATTTTATTAACCAAATTGTTGAGGTTGGGTAAGCCTCGACTAAGCCACTCGACTCATCTTGTGGACGAGTCTTGGGTGCGAGTGACCGAGTCGTCGGTGCCACAACCATGATTCCTCTTCCTGTGTCATAAGACATTTGGCTGAGGATTTGATTAAGTTAATTGTATAAATGTTATTTGTCCTAGTTCCTTTGAGTCTTATTTTAGCTGTTTTATTTGTTTTAATTACACATTCATTTTCTAAAAATACGACCTTATAGTTATTGTCACATAATTGGCTTACGCTAAGCAGGTTATATTCAAAATTCTCTACAAGTAATACATTTTTAATAACAAAATTCGAGTTAAGCTCGATATCACCTGATCCGATGATTTTGAGCTTGTCGTTATTCCCAAAGGCTACCAATCCTTGTCGTTTGAATCGAAGCTTTGTGAATTTGAGTTGATCCCCGGTCATGTGTCGGGAGCAACCGCTGTCCAACATCCATTGATCCTACACACAAGGTGGTTGGATTGGATGTTAGATTTTTTATATATTTTTTTAAAAAATTGGTTGTAAGTTTTTTAAACCTAGGTCATCTCACCTGTGTCTATATGATCAAGCATGTTATACTTATGTGTTTTTTGTGAGATGACTTCCAATTAAGTTGATTAAGTGCATTTAGGTTCAAGTAATTTTATGTTAGATTTGGATTTGACCCTAGGCTTGTCAAGTTTACCTTTTCAAGATCATGGCTTCCAGGTCGTGGCGAGGCACAGGGGCCTTCTTTTATCGGATCATCGACCACTTCCTTAGACAAAGCCATTTTCAAGAAAATGATGACTTGACTCACCTAAGACTATTTCCTAGTCTAACTGGTTATTTTTGAAAAGAGGCTCCCCGAGGCTCAATCTTTTCGAAGGATTTTAGTTGGTTATGTACGTGTTCTAAGTGAGTTCACAAGTTTTAAAAAAAATTCTAAGCATGCAATTTCTAAGTTAAAGCACAAACATGTTTTGTACTGGCTCCCCCTAGACCGTTGAATCGGTTCGGTCTATCCACATAGTGGATTTGGTCCTTGGGAACCCAGTACGGGTTGGATCCTAGAGTTGAAATCAAAAAGTTCTTAGGGACCCATGCTTGGACATGTTTCCTATGTCGACTTACAATCGACATATACGACCTATTAGTCGTGTTTGAGTTAAACCCTAGTCCAGCCTTGTTGTACACGGCCCTTTGAGATCCAAGTAGGAGGTCAAGTCCTTTGGATCCCGAAGTGAACCTTTCCAACGTGTTCCTAAGATCTTCAACTTGACTTTTCAAGAGAGAGTTCTCAACTTCGAGCTTTTCAACTCGAGTTGAGTCCTCTTCTCGAACTTAACTAGTCGAAGAGGTTAGGGAGACCTTGTGTTTGAGGAGTTTGACCTCCTCAACCAGTGGTCTCGACCTTCGACTCCTGACTTAACTAATTTCCTAGACAAAAACCTAACCGTATTATGTAAAGTATTAAATAAAGTTTGACTCACTTTAAGGGTATCTTTTGAACCGGATGCGATCCGTGGCTTGACTTGAAGGTAGCTTTCAGAGTCCGAGTCATCCTCGTGTTCACTCAAGTTCAGTTCTGGCCTCCGTGGTCCGACTAATCGATTTCGCCATGAAGACGTGGTCTTCGCCTTCTTCTGATGACGCTTCTTCCCATGTCGCTGAGGGCCTTCTTGTGCTTAGGTGCTTGCGGTTGGTTGGGGCACTGACTTGATATGTCCAAACCTCGCTACACTCATAACACCTAATATTAGAACTTTTAGGCTTACCTTAGTTGGGTCAAGTCATGGTTCGCCATCCCTTGGCTATCCTTCGAGCTAGGTTCATTAGTTCAGCCAACTCCGGTCAACTTCTTCTTCTGACTCGCCTTCCTCCTCGGTGGTGGCTTGCTTGCGATTTTCTTCTTCTTTGAACCTCGCAAACAAGGCTATACCCTCTCTGGTTCCGAGTTGGATCGCCTATGTAATTCAAACCGAGAATAATTCGCCTATTCTAACTTTAGAAAGGTCCTCGAGACCTTGTAGGCGGCCGACCATGGATGCCCACAAGGTAGTCCTCGAAAAGAGTTTAGAACATACCTTATAAGACCTTGCCCGATGCGTGTAGGTTGTTGACGATGTCCCGACGCCGCGTAATTGTGTTGCCGCCTCGTGTTCTCGCATTTTTAGTGTGTACAATTTATTGAACAACAAATCGCGCTTGCAAACCTTATCTTGATCCGATCCTTCATGTAACCTCGGCCCGTAGATCTCTTGCGCGATGAAGGGTCCGACTGGCTACTCCTCCTGATAGCCCGTGACCGCAGATTTGAGTCGCTTTCATCCGCCGCTCGACTTGTCGCTTAGTGGTAATGGACCACCGATTGTAATCTGCTGATCACCTTCTTCATTAGTAGGAAGGGTGAACCCGGTTTGGATCACAATCCACATCTCTATTTGGGTTTTTAGGAAGCACTCCATCCGACCTTTCCAGTAACGGAAATCATCACCGTTGTAAAACGGTGGTCGGACGGTGCTAAAACCCTCAAGATGGGCCATTAACACGAAAGACACAAAGAGACGAAGACGAAGAAACTAGCAACAACAAAAACACAAAAACAAGTATCAAGACTCGCGTCTTGGATTAGTAGTGCGGGAGAAAAACTTAACAAAGCGAAATAAATAATAAAAAAATAGAATTAAAAGAAAAATAAATCTGTAAAAATGGCTAGATTGGTGGTTTCACCAAATCTTAGCAACCCCCGGCTCTGATACCAATTGTTGGATCGATGCGGTTCGCTAGAGGAGGGGGGTGAATAGCAAAAAAAAACTTTTTCTTTCGAATTCGTTTCAAGACAAATATACGCAGCGGAAATATAAATAAAAACTAAAAGAGACAAATAGTTTTTTACTCGGTTCGTAGCCTTCGGCTACTACTCCAAGGCACTAACGGTCCTAGACCATGTACGGAGGGCAATTCACTAAAACACTCCTCCTCGTTGGAGGTAGGAGTTTACGATTACAAAAAAAACTTTCGAAACACAAGATAGAGAGACAAACCCTCTCTTCTATTAAAATGAAAATGCAACGATAGAAAGCCTCGATTAACAAACTAATTGCAAGATTAAAAGAAATGACAAGACAAGATTATACCAACAACTCGAAGATAGGACTTAAACTAGGGTTGTTGGCAGCACTTTGTTGTCGTAGAGTTGTCGGAGAGTCGCAGCATTGCGGAGGCTTTTGAGCACTTAGAATTGATTATAAAACCCTAGGTTTGGCCCTCCTTTTATAGCCTTTGAGCCCCTTTTCGAGAGGAACCCTAGCCAATCACAATTGAGCATCACTCCCCTTGAAATTTGGTGATAAACCTTGACTCCTCGAGGCTGATCCTTTGACCATCATTCGACTGATGGTCATCATCACCGATCGATGGCAAGATCGCCGAGTCCGACCTCGGCCGATCGATTGACGGCAATGAGTCCTCCAAGTCGGCAATGATCGATGCTTGCTGCAAGTCAAAGTTAGCTCAACAAAAACATAATTTCGACGGTCGTCGACCGTCCGATCTCGACCTAGACCATCTATAGGATGTCTTTGGTCGGATCTACGCTTAAGATCATCCCCGTAACGAGGATATGACCTCACTTACGCTCTCACACACGAGCTTACCTCGATACTTACATGTTTCTTTTGCTTCCGGCCTTCCACTCGATTCCTTCGGCTCCCTACGAAGTCACTCGAGTGTCGCCCGACCACCACGGCTTCCTCCGGGTGTCGCTAGCCTTCAGCTCCAGCTATAGCAATTTACTGCACACTCGATTCAGCTCGTGAGATAATGACATGAACTTAACTTTGTATCTTTTGCTATAATCAAAACTCAGGTTCGACTTAGGTGTCTACTGCACCAACAATCTCCCCCTTTTTGATTTATGGCAAACCCACATACAAAGTTAAGAAAAATAAATTAAGCAAAAAGAGTATGAGATATACATGAATGTGTAGGAGTATAAAAACTCTTTTTCAAATGCTCCCCCTTGAGGAAACCTCCTCCTTGACCGAGGGTGAGTACTTGAGAAAGAGTTTTAAGTAACCGAAAAAAGAATTAAGTAACCGAAATTACTTAATATTGGCCATAATGTTTAAAATAAGTTTTAAGTTAAGAAATCAAAAAATTGATTTCTTAACCTTGGCCTTTACTTCCATTTTGTTAACAAGTTAACTTAAAGTTAAGTAAATTACTTTTTGTTAACAAGTTAACTAAAAGTTAAGTAAATTATTTTCTGTTAACAAGTTAACTAAATGTGTTAAAGTTTGTGTAAGCCTTACAAAAAATATTGATCCCTTAACTTTGGCCTTTTTCTCCCCCTTTTGCCATATATCGAAAAGAGTGAGAGTGTGTCTGGAATAAAAACAAGTTTTAATTTTAAAGTCTAAGCATTTCCACATTATTTTGAAAATAATATACTGAAAATAAGTTCATCTATAAAATGTTCGACTCATATTTGGCTTGATTGATATGGAAGATCAATCAGTCCTGGTCAGAGTCAGTTAGTATGTATGATTATACTCCGTGGTTCATAGCGATGCACTAGCTCTACATTTGGAACCAGGAGTAAGGTCCTAACATCTCACGCCCATCTACGTGGCTAAGTACACAAACATATTAGTCCTATGTGTTGTGAGATGTACTGGCTCCTTAAATCTATAGGTGCATGATATCTAAGGTATGTCCTATGCTAGTTCCATGAAATTAAAGAAATAGTAGTAAGAACATATAATTTGCAAGTACCTATTCTATTACGCACATGCCCAATTTTCGTCTTAATAGACTAAATTCGCCGGGTAGGGGTTTAGTAAATAGGTCTGCCAAGTTAGACTTCGATTCGACGTATTCGAGTTGTATGGCTCCGTTGGCCACATGTTCTCGAATGAAATGGTGTTTGACCTCTATATGTTTGGTCCTAAAGTGACATATCGAATTCTTTGTAAGATTAATTGAACTAATGTTATCTACGTGAAGTTTAGTATTCGTAAAGTCTAACTTAAAGTCGCGGAGAGTGTGCTTCATCCAAAGAAGCTGCGTGACACACTCACCCATCGCGATGTATTCGGCTTCGGTGGTAGATAAAGCAACACAGTGTAGCTTCCTACTGCACCAACTCACTAGACTCGAGCCAAGAAGTTGACAACAACCACTCGTGCTCTTTCTATCGAGCTTACTACCGGCATAGTCCGAATCGGAGTAGCCGGTTAGTTCGAACTTGGTAGATCTAGGATACCAAATACCGACATTAAGTGTACCCTTTAGATATCTAAGGATACGCTTAACTAGGGTTAGGTGAGACTCCTTAGCACAGGTTTGAAACCTGGCGCACATACTTACTGCGAATAGGATGTCAGGTCGTCTCGCAGTTAAGTATAGGAGACTTCCTATCGCGCTCCTATAGTACTTTAAGTCAATGGACTTACTTTCTAGGTCTTCTCCTATGTTAACATTAATCGCCATTGGGGTGTTTATTACCTTAGCGTCTTGCATTCCAAATCTTTTAATTAACTCCTTAGTGTATTTTTGTTCATATAGGTATATACCATCCTTAGTTTGTTTAATTTGTAGACCTAAAAAGAAACTTAACTCGCCTACCAAGTTCATTTCGAACTCACTTTCCATGAGTGAAACGAACTCGTTTAGTAAGGCTGAGTTAGAGGTTCCAAAAATTATATCGTCTACGTAAATTTGAGCTATGAATATTTCTTTACCTGAGCTTGGTACGAAGAGAGTTGGGTCAACTAAGCCTTGGTTAAACCCTTTTGACTTAAGATGGATTGAAAGTCTCTCGTACCAAGCTCGAGGAGCTTGTTTAAGTCCATAGAGAGCTTTCTTGAGTTTTAGGACATGGTCGGGTTTATCTAGATTTTCGAATCCGGGGGGTTGGCTAACATAAACTTCTTCTTTAATGTATCCATTTAGGAATGCCAACTTATAATCCATTTGAAACAGCTTAAATCCTCGATGTGCGGCATAAGCTAGCAACATTCGAATGGATTCGAGTCTAGCTACTGGGGCATAGGTTTCGTCGTAATCTAAGCCTTCGACTTGACTAAACCCTTTGGCAACTAACCTAGCCTTGTTTCTAACTGCTTCACCTTTATCATCAAGCTTATTTCGAAACACCCACCTTGTTCCAATTATCGTTTTGTCTTTAGGTGGTGGTACTAATTCCCACACTTCATTCCTAGTAAATTGAGCTAGCTCTTCTTGCATTGCAATAATCCAATCGGGATCAAGAAGAGTTTGTTCAATTGATTTGGGTTCTATCTTTGAAATTAAGGAAATTTGACTAAGGTTCCTATAGGATGCTCTAGTTCGAACTCCTAGATTAGGATCTCCTATCACTTGATCGATAGGGTGGTTAGTCTGAATCCTAGATTGGGTTGGGTTTGTGTCACCTAATGCTTGATCAATGGGGTGACTTGGTTAAACACTAGTTTGACTCGGATCACTTGTCACTTGGTCGACAAGAGAAGTTGGTTGATGTGGATTAGACTCGATCTCAGGGTCAGAGACGAGTTTGGTATCAGTGGGCTCAACACTTGGGGTCATAAAGGGTTTTGTAGGTTCGGGTACTTCATCGAACACTACATTAATAGTCTCTTCGACTTTAAGGATATCGTGGTTATATACCCTATAGGCCCTACTCGTGGTTGAGTATCCTAAGAAGATTCCGGTGGAGGTTTTGGATTTGAATTTCCCTAGGTGGTTCTTAGTGTTTAAGATATGTACCTTACATTCAAATACCCTAAAGTACTTGATGTTGGGCACTTTATTGTGATAAATCTCGTAGGAGGTCTTAAGGTGCCTCTTTACCATAAGGATACTATTCTGGACATAGCAAGCCGTGCTAACGACTTCGGCCCAAAACCTATCGGGTAGGTCGTATTCGTTCAACATGGTCCTAGCGGCTTCTTGTAGAGTTCGGTTTTTCCGCTCCACTAGGCCATTTTGTTAAGGGGTCCTAAGGCAAGAGAATTCTTGATGGTATCCGTTTAGGTTATAGAAGTCGGTGAACCTTTGATTTTCGAATTCACCACCATGATCGCTTCTAAGTCTTTTAACCTTAAGGTTTTTTTGATTCTCGATTAATTTGAATAGATTGATTAATTGATCTAGGGTATCATTTTTATGTTTGATGAACCTAACCCAGGTAAACCTGGAGTAGTCGTCAATTATGACTAAGCAATATTGACTTCTATTGAGTGACTTGGCTCCATGTGAATCGAATAGATCCATATGCAGGAGCTCAAGTACACTTGAGGTTCGTTCTTGGTTAGTTAACTTGTGTTGTGTCCTAGGTTGTTTTCCTTGTTGACAAGCATTACAGATTTTATTAACCAAATTGTTGAGGTTGGGTAAGCCTCTGACTAAGCCACTCTGACTCATCTTGTGGACGAGTCTTGGGTGCGAGTGACCGAGTCGTTGGTGCCACAACCATGATTCCTCTTCCTGTGTCATAAGACATTTGGCTGAGGATTTGATTAAGTTAATTGTATAAATGTTATTTGTCCTAGTTCCTTTGAGTATTGTTTTAGCTGTTTTATTTGTTTTAATTACACATCCATTTTCTAAAAATACGACCTTATAGTTATTGTCACATAATTGGCTTACGCTAAGCAGGTTATATTCAAAATTCTCTACAAGTAATACATTTTTAATAACAAAATTCGAGTTAAGCTTGATATCACCTGATCCGATGATTTTGAGCTTGCCGTTATTCCCAAAGGCTACCGATCCTTGTCGTTTGAATCGAAGCTTTGTGAATTTGAGTTGATCCCCGGTCATGTGTCGGGAGCAACCGCTGTCCAACATCCATTGATCCTACACACAAGGTGGTTGGATTGGATGTTAGATTTTTTATATTTTTTTTTTAAAATTGGTTGTAAGTTTTTTAAACCTAGGTCATCTCACCTGTGTCTATATGATCAAGCATGTTATACTTATGTGTTTTTTGTGAGATGACTTCCAATTAAGTTGATTAAGTGCATTTAGGTTCAAGTAATTTTATGTTAGATTTGGATTTGACCCTAGGCTTGTCAAGTTTACCTTTTCAAGATCTTGGCTTCCAGGTCGTGACGAGGCACAGGGGCCTTCTTTTATCGGATCATCGACCACTTTCTTAGACAAAGTCATTTTCAAGAAAATGATGACTTGACTCACCTAAGACTATTTCCTAGTCTAACTGGTTATTTTTGAAAAGAGGCTCCCCGAGGCTCAATCTTTTCGAAGGATTTTAGTTGGTTATGTACGTGTTCTAAGTGAGTTCACAAGTTTTAAAAAAAAATTCTAAGCATGCAATTTCTAAGTTAAAGCACAAACATGTTTTGTCTTGGCTCCCCTAGACCATCAATCGGTTCGGTCTATCCACATAGTGGATTTGGTCCCTGAACCCGACGGGTTGGATCCTAGAGTTGAAATCAAAAAGTTCTTAGGGACCCATGCTTGGACATGTTTCCTATGTCGACTTACAATCGACATATACGACCTATTAGTCGTGTTTGAGTTAAACCCTAGTCCAGCCTTGTTGTACACGGCCCTTTGAGATCCAAGTAGGAGGTCAAGTCCTTTGGATCCCGAAGTGAACCTTTCCAACGTATTCCTAAGATCTTCAACTTGACTTTTCAAGAGAGAGTTCTCAACTTCGAGCTTTTCAGCTCGAGTTGGGTCCTCTTCTCGAACTTGACTAGTCGAAGAGGTTAGGGAGACCTTGTGTTTGAGGAGTTTGACCTCCTCAACCAGGGTCTCGACCTTGGACTCGTACTTAACTAATTTCCTAGACAAAAACTAACCGTATTATGTAAAGTATTAAATAAAATTCGACTCACTTTAAGGGTATCTTTTGAACCGGATGCGTATCCGTGGCTTGACTTGAAGGTAGCTTCGTAGTCCGAGTCATCCTCAGGTTCTGACTCAAGTTCAGGTTCGGTCTCCGTGTCTGACTCAATCGATTTCGCCATGAAGACGTGGTCTTCGTCTTCTTCAGATGACGCTTCTTCCCATGTCGCGTTGAGGGCCTTCTTGTGCTTAGGTGTTTGGTGGTTGAGGTTGGGGCACTCGGACTTGATATGTCCAAACCTGTTACACTCATAACACCTAATATTAGAACTTTTAGGCTTACCTTGGTTGGGTCGAGTCGTGGTTCGCTTTCGTCCCTTGGCTATCCTTCGAGCTAGGTTCATTAGTTCATAACTCCGGTCAACTTCTTCTTCTGACTCGCCTTCCTCCTGTGGTGGTGGCTTGCTTGCGATTTTCTTCTTCTTCAACTTGCAAACAAGGCTATACCCTCTCTCGGGTTCCGAGTCGGATCGCCATGTAATTCAAATCTGAGAATAATTCGCCTATTCTAACTTTAGAATGGTCCTGGGAGACCTTGTAGGCGTCGACCATGGATACCCACATGGTTGTCCTCGTAAAAGATTTTAGAACTTACCTTTTCGACCTTTTGCCCAATTGCGTTAGGTTGTTGATTTATGTCCTCGACGCGGGCGCAAATTGTGTTGCCATCTCGTGTTCCTGCATTTTTAGTGTGTACAATTTATTGAACAACAAATCGCGCTTGCAAAACCTTAGCTTGATCCGATCCTTCGTGTAACTCGACGCCTCGCCCGCAGATCTCTTGCGATGAAGGGTCCGACTCCTCCTCCTTTGATAGCCCGCACTACAGATTTAAGTCGCGCATCGCCTCGACTTGTCGCTTAGTGGCATGGACCATCGATTGTCATCCAAGGATTCACCTTCTTCATTAGTAGGAAGGTGAACCCGATTTGGATCACAATCCACATCTCTATTTGGGTTTTTAGAAGCACTCCATCCGACCTTTCCAAGAATAGAAATCATCACCGCTGTAAAGCGGTGGTCGGACGGTGCTAAAACCCTCGAGATGGGTCATTAACACGAAAGACACAAAGAGACGAAGACGAAGAAACTAGCAACGACAAAAATACAAAGACAAGTACCAAGACTCGCGTCTTGGATTAGTAGAAAAGGAGAAAACTTAACAAAGCGAAATAAATAATAAAAAAATAGAATTAAAAGAAAAATAAATCTGTAAAAATGGCTAGATTGGTGGTTTCACCAAATCTTAGCAACCCCCGGCTCTGATACCAATTGTTGGATCGATGCGGTTCGCTAGAGGGGGGGGTGAATAGCAAAAAAAAACTTTTTCTTTCGAATTCGTTTCAAGACAAATATACGCAGTGGAAATGTAAATAAAAACTAAAAGAGACAAATAATTTTTTACTCGGTTCGTAGCCTTCGGCTACTACTCCAAGGCCCTAACGGTCCTAGACCGTGTACGGAGGGCAATTCACTAAAACACTCCTCCTCGTTGGAGGTAGGAGTTTACGATTACAAAAAAAACTTTCAAAACACAAGATAGAGAGACAAACCCTCTCTTCTATTAAAATGAAAATGCAACGATAGAAAGCCTCGATTAGCAAACTAATTGCAAGATTAAAAGAAATGACAAGACAAGATTATACCAACAACTCGAAGATAGAACGCTGTCGAGAGTTTTTGAGAGTCGCAGATCGTGAGGCTTTGAGCACTTAGAATTGATTATAAAACCCTAGGTTCGCCCTCCTTTATAGCCTTTGAGCCCTTTTCGAGAGGAACCCTAGCCAATCACACCGAGCACCACTCCCTTGAAATTTGGTGATAAACCTTGACTCTCGAGGTCGATCCTTTGACCATCATTCGATCCGATGGTCATCATCACGATCGATGGCGATCCCGAGGTCGACCTCCGCCGATCGATTGACGATACGAGTCCTCCAAGCCGGCAATGACCGATGCTTCCGCAAGTCAAAGTTAGCTCAACAAAAACATAATTTCGACGGTCGTCGACCGTCCGATCTCGACCTAGACCATCTATAAGATGTCTTTGGTCGGATCTACGCTTAAGATCATCCCCGTAACGAGGATACGACCTCACTTACGCTCTCACACACGAGCTTACCTCTATACTTACATATTGCTTTTGCTTCCGGCCTTCCACTCGATTCCTTCGGCTCCCTACGAAGTCACTCGAGTGTCGCCCGACCACCGCGGCTTCCTCCGGGTGTCGCTAGCCTTCAGCTCCAGCTATAGCAATTTACTGCACACTCGATTTAGCTCGTGAGATAATGACATGAGCTTAACTTTGTATCTTTTGCTATAATCAAAACTCAGGTTCGACTTAGGTGCCTACTGCACCAACATCTCCAAGATCGCATCAGAGGATAACCTGGCAGATCCTTTCACTAAGGCCCTTCTAGCGAGAGCTTTTGATAGGCATGTGGAGGGAATGAGAATCAGATGTATGGTAGTTTGATGGCAGCATAGTCTTTTAGTATAAGTGGGAGATTGTTAGGATGTATATGTTGGGATCTCTTGTATGCCAAATGGCATATGCGCAACGGAAAAATTAGGATCCCTTCCTAGTGATCCTTGCGAAAGAAAACTCGTACAAAATAAGTTTCTCTAAAAGCAAACCTATCTTATAGGAGAGGATTACCTTTGTTGCGTGCCCTTGTTAATCCCGCTTTTCCTTTTGGTTGTTTGGATCTTTAGCACGTTCAAATGTCCGTGCCTCTATATGTATCCACACGAGCAAGCTCTTGTCTCACAAAAGGAAAACTAGAAGAGCTCTCCTTTACTTCTTGCTAGAGAAGTCCCTAAAGGAGAGGAAGAGAGGGAAAAGGAGAAAGGAAGAAGAAGACTCCTCTTCTTGCTAGCCTACACTCACAAACCCACACAACCAAAGCTTCCACCAAGCTCTCTCACATCCACAACAACACCACCAAAGCTTCCACCAACAACAAAGCCAATGCTCTTTGGCGCCACTTGAGGTGTCTTTATAGGGTTGAAAACCTTTCACCTCCACACATTCAATGCATTGAGACATATCCTTGTTTGGCCGCCACTTAAGGAGACAAAACCATTTTGTTTCCTTCCACCTTAACTAGCTTAGGTGGATGCTTAGGTGGCATGCTTATGTGGCATGCTTATGTGGCATTCTTATGTGGCATTCATGCATGTTGAATTAATCTTATTAATTCAATTAAGCTTATGTTATCATATTGAATTAATCTTATTAATTCAATCATATTGAATTAATCTTATTAATTCAATTAAGCTTATGTTATCATATTGAATTAATCTTATTAAATCAATAAGGTAACATATTGAATTAATCTCATTAAATCAATTAGCTAAAATTCTCATTAAGCTTAAAGTCCAAAAACCATTTTGTACTTAAGCTTATTCCCAAATTATTCTAGTCAAACTAGAAAATTCTAATTCCTCTAATTATCATGCTCTTTGTGTGTGACCCTATAGGCTCTCATAACGTTGGCAGTGGATCTAAACTCTTTTAGATACACAAGCAATGAGCGGCATCTAGCAATACATCATTGCTACCCAAGTTACGAGATAAGTCAAGATCCGACTAACCTTCCGTGACTACTATAATATATGACCGTGTCCTTCTATCCTTGATATCGATTGATCAATGAGGCATAGACCGTGGTCATCCTCGATCAATCTATGTGTTTCTTGATCCGAGTAAACTAACTCAAACAAATGAGCTCAATATCTCATATTGACTCATTCGAGCATGGCCATGCGCTTTAGTAGTTCTACTCAATCAAGGGGCCCACCGATATCACTGGCCATATGAGAGGATAGATCCCATCTACATCACTCACATCCCTCCGCATAATTTGTTATATACCCAAGAATCGCTTTTATGGTCCACCTCACATGTGACGCTGACGATACCAAAGTACATAACTCCTTATGTAGGGAACCGTAGTGACTTCAGGTCTGAGGACTATTCATACCAATAGTCACATGAGAAAGTTTATGACACTCATATAACGATCCATGAAACTTTCTCATGGCGGGTCAGTTCAGTATATATTCTCTAATATATACCCATGTGTCAACTCGATATCATATATCCATGACTTGTGAGATCAAGTCATCAATTGACCTACATGCTAGTCTTTATGTATTAATATTGCCCTTGCATATTAATACTTGACTAGGAACATTTAGAAAGTGTTCTCTACAGCCTCTCATAATCAATTCTGCCAATTGATGTGCTGTAGATAAGAACCTACTTTTCTAGGGCATTACTATATTTAATTTAGCTGGCACAAGCAAGACTTAAATATAATAACCAATCCTTTGCCTTTATAGAATATGATACAAAATGTTCCCTATTCAACCATCACATGATTGGTTCTTAGGGCTATAACTAACAGTATACTGAAAGTTTAGCTTTTGTATGAACATCTTCATTTTAAAATAAGAATCACATGATCATTGTTTGCATTTTATATATGTGCATATTGTCTAATACTTTACATTGTAGATAACATGGTATGTGGTGTCACACAGAAGATCATGTTATCAGTTCCTTGTAGAGTATAAGTAGAGGCTCACAACCAAGATGATTTTGGACAAACCATTGGCATGGTTGTAGTGTAATTTGGTATTGATTTATCTTGACCATAGAATTACACTAGTACACTTTGTGTGTATTGAGCAGGACCGATTTAGAGGTGATTCAATTTATACTGACTATATAATTGAATCAGACCTCGGATATTATAATGTACATGCTCTTAATCCCGATATAATAACGGTAACATGTACTTAGTATTTATTTCTTTGATTTACTAATGGGCAAGATTTATGGGTTAAATCGATAGGCCCGGTAAGTTGAGAAATAATATTATTTATATGGTGTATCGTTGATTATAGGAGGAAACCATGTCCTATGTATTAGGATGATGATCTCCCCTTGAGGAGCTCATAAAGATTATCATGTAAATCCTGCAGGTGGACTTGGTCCAGCATGATGATGAAGTTGAGTGGTACTACTCATGGAGTTAGATATTAATTAATTAATTATCAGTAAATTAATTGATTAACGGACATTCGATATCTTAAACACAGAGAGATATTTGTACAAATAATATGTGGAGCTCATATTTATTTATGAGAGTTGGTGAGGTAGATCAATGATAATCCTCTAGTGGAATTGATCATCATTAATGGATCGGGTTTGTGTTGTTTGGATCCATTGGGTGGCCAAGATCCAACTCCTCCTCATCGTCCCTATTGTATCCTATTATAAATACTTCATGAAGCCTAGATCTATATAAGGATGTGGAGAGCCTTCGGCGAGAATAAGAAACCTAGGGTTTATTGTTGGCGTGGAGAGGCTTGGCCGGTAAGCAAGGTTGGGTGGCTGGGTTTTGGTTTTTCCTTCCCTTCCCTTCACTTGGCCGACGCCCCTTCACCCTCTTCCCTTGGCCAGCGGCAAGGTTAGGGCTTGGACTCCCTTCTCTCAAACTTTGGCCGGCACCCTCCCTTCTCTCAACCCTTGGTCAGCGCCCCATCTTCTCCCTCTCCTTGGCCAGCGGCAACAACCACGCAAGGAGGCTTGGTGGTCGGCGCTAGATAGGAGAAGAGGGGGGGGGTTTGTATATTCCTTAGTTCAGAGAGAGCAAGGAAAGAAAGATATGTGATCTAGGAGGCTTCAATTCTTGGAAGATCGTTGCTCACACAACGTCCAAGAAGAGGATAGGTCATACAATAGAAGATCATGAGGTAAATAAGAGGTATAATTCTTGTTTACTTTTCTTTCTTGTTCTATGTAATTGGATTATAATTGTATGATCATGGACCCCGAAGATAAACGCAAAAACCGACGATCCGTACATCATCTATTCTGCGACTAATCGAGGAAAAGAGTTAGGTTGCTTGAACAATAAGTTTGTTCAAGAGACCACTCAAATTGAATAGCACGATGATGGATCGGTTGCTTGGGTAATCCATCTTCATCTGGATTATTTTTTTTTAATCCGAGGACGTGTGATAGGATCACCATGCACAAGCAACCGAGGGGGAAGCAAAGTTTTCCCTTCAATTAACTCTCCTCTTGCAGCAGAATCGAGGGAAACCTTTGTGGCATACGTGATCCCATTATCGAATATGTAGATCACCAGCCACCTCTTAGGACCATGATGGGGGCACTGATATAGTAGCCTCTTGTAACAATCCCAGGCTTCAAAAAGGACTCTCCTTTTCTGGTGGAAGCTAGTGATCAGGTGGCGGATGTGAGTGTTGGTGCAATCAGCCCAGGTTGACTCAAGTTTGACTCGAGCAGTACCTTGATAGTATTTTGATGATAGACAAAACTCATGACATGGGATTGTCATGGGAAAGTCCAAGCATGGAGCTTGGTGTGGAAGTCCAAGGGGGAAGCCTTGGCATGGGAAATCCAAAGCATTGCGAAGTCGTGCGCTTGGTGCATTTGGGAAGTCTTGAGAACTTGGCAAGTTCACTAGGCTCGGGTCCTTGAGTTGGTGAAGGATAACATTGCGAAGCCGTGCGCTTGGTGCATCCGAGGGACCGCCGGACGGGGAGCGAATGGAGTGAGCCCAAAGGGAAGCATACTTCTAGGGCATGAGACGCGAAGGATGGCGTTGCGAAGCCGTGCGCTTGGCGCATCCGAGGGACGTAGGCCGAGGGAAGAGAGCTTCAGTGGGGAACTCCATGAGGGATAAGGTGGACTTGGCCAAGTGGCTAAGACTAAGTGTTGGAGGCTCAAACATCGTTATGTTTGAGGTTTTAGCCGACATCATCGACTGGCATAGGTGCCCGGTCGGTGCTCAAAGTCGTATGGGTTCGACCGTTCATTGAACTAAGTTGATCGGCCGGATCGTGCCGAGGAGCGATCATCGTTGGGAAAATCGGTCGGCTGAGGGATGGATGGCGATCGGTGGTTGGAACTTAGCCAGCGTGGATCGTAGTTGTGAGACAGCTACGAGGACCGATCGTGATGGTCACGATCAGTCGACTGATGGGCACGAAAATAGCTTGATGCAGGTTATAAATGGAGCACGAGTTGGAGGATTTCGAAAGGACTTTTGAGGTGACTTTGGAGGGGAATTGTTGTTGCATTCCAGACCTTCAAGAGCAAGCAAAAGCAAGCAACAAGAAAGCGATTAAAGCAATTGTGTAAAAGTTTTCTTTTGTATTGTCTTTGTGTTTCTTGTTGTATTTCATATTACTTGTTGTAATAACTTGTGAGAGGTTTCTCCACCTCCGACGTGTAGTCGAGAAGGAGTTTAGTTAGTGTCGTGTGCATAACTAGAGCTCGAGGAGCTCACCGGTGGAGTAGGAACCATTCGGTTCCGAACCACGTATATCTTGGTATATTGCATGTGCTTGTTTGTATTTGTGTATCTTGTTAGTAGTATTATTGTTATTCCGTTGCGCTAACAAGAATTGTAGACGAGCACAAACAAGTCGACATCCAGCGAAGGGTTATTCACCCTCTGGCCAGTATCGATTCCCTCTGAGTGGTATCATACAAGTGGTATCAAAGCCGAGGTCGCTCTTCAAGGACTAACCGCCGCGAGAGCACTACAAGATGGCCGACTACAACCTTCAACCACCCAAATTCGAAGGAGACTTTCTATGGTGGAGAAGAAAAATAGAGGTATACTTAGAAACCGATTTTGATTTTATGATTATTATAGAAAACGGTTTTGAAATGCCTAGGGACAAGTACAACAAGCCAATTGAGAAGTCAAAATGGACCCAAGACCAAATCAAAGACTTCAAGACAAATCTCAAGGTAATCAAGTTGATTAGTGATTTGTTACCTAACACTATTTGGTCTAGATTGGGTGATTATAGGGATGCAAGGGAATTATGGAATAAGGTAATGAAATTCCAAGAAAATTCTCAATCGGCACAAGTAAAGGAGAATGTCGAAGAAGAATCACCATCCACTTTTGAAAATGTGGATGACTTGGTGGAGACCTCCACATCTAGCGTTGAGGGGGAGGAAAGGATTTCGATTCTGGAGCTAGATCAAAATGAAGCTTCTACCTCCGGAAGAAGTGAAGAGGCCTCCACCAACTCCCTAGGTAACTCAAGTGTTGTAATTTTAAATAAAAATCACATAATATGCTTTGAGTGTAGGGAGAAGGGGCATTACAAGAGCAAATGCCCTAAGTTGGCTAAGGAAAAGGCATCAAAACCAAAAGTCAATCCAAAGTCAAAGGATGCCGGTGTTCCCAAAATCAAGAGCAAAGAGCACATTGTGTGCTTTAAATGCAACCAAAAGGGACACTATCGAAGCCAATGCCCTAGGGGGAGGAAGAAAGGGCAAGAAGGTGCAACTCATGTAGGGGGAGCTCCTAAAACTAACCCCAAGGTAAATTTATTTAATGCACTTTTAATTCCTAGAACTAAAAAGCATGCTAAGAATTATTTTAGTTCTCTAGCAATTATCAATGAAAAGCATGCTAGGAGAGATAATAAAGTTTATTGTTTAGGTGCAAGGCATGTTAATTTGACTAAGGATAAACCTAGGACTCATAATTCTAGACCTATCTTACCTAAAGAATCCATTAGGAGAATTGAGAACCACCTAGGTGTTAACCCTAAGAAATCTAGGCATATGCCTAGAAAGAGTCCTTCCCAAAAGATAAATGAAAATTCAAAATTGGGAAAATTAGAGTTAGAAAACCAAGCCTTGAGGTCAAGGCTAGAAAAATTGGAGAAGGCCCTAGCAATAACCAAAAATTCGGTTCAAGGGTCAAATACACAAAAATCAAGGCCTAGGAAACAAGAACTATCTAAGGGTAAGAAGGGTTTGGGTCACAAACCTATGTCCTACCATAATGTTCCATTCAATTATGGGACAACATCTAGGTCTAGAAAAACCAAGGCTAATAGGGAAGTCATCCCTAAGTCTAGCCATGGTATGTGTTTAGTGGCCAAGGATTTAAGAAAAACCAAAAAGGCCACTAAGAAGGTCATTAGGGGAGTTACCTCTAGAGTTGACCCACGTAAGACCCATTTGACTAAGGCTTCAAAGCCAAAAAGGGTCATTAGGAAGGTATCTAGGGAAGTTATCCCTAGAGAATACCTTGTTAACCCAAGGAGCTCCAATAGATATTGGGTTCCTAAAAGCGTGATTGATTCACGCTAGATGGGTTAGGGTGTGTCAACACTAAGTGGATGGGTGGTTAACCTAACCATAGTAGAGTTGACACATTAGCATGTGCCAATATACTTGAAAAGTCAAAAATGATTTAAATTGGCACAATAGAGGTCATGGTGTGCCATTTTTGGTTTATGGCACACTAGGGAAATGAATGACATTAAGGCAAAATTGGTTTAATCCCTAGAAATGGCAAATTGAGTTTAACACTTAGGTATTCTATACCTTAGTATATTTTTTACTTGTCATGCTTTATTTGCCTTGCCATGTCATGACATCATTCTCAGTTGTATCTCTAACTATGTCATGATAATGTTTAGATTTATTTTTATATGTCATGTATGCTTGAATGTCATTTACATGCCATGACATCATGATTTTGGCATATGTTTTTATTTATATCATATTTATGTCATAATCATCATCATGCACAAATTAAAATGAAATTAAGGACTATGGTATGATTTGATGGGAATCAAATAATATTGCCTAGAAATATGCATGAGACCATTTAAAGAACAAAAACCCACATCTCACTAGATTAATTGCCTTGAATGTGTTTTTACACATCTAGATATAAGTGAGATGTTTAAGGAAAAGGAATTAAAGGTTTTGAAAACATTTTGAAAAACCTTGGTGAAGCCTATCTTTTGATAGCTATCACCATTGAATGGGATGATACAAAGATGACTCGTTATTGAAGTTTTTCTTGAATTTTGGACTTTGTATCAATCTCCTAATTTAATGGGTAAAATAAATTTCCAATATTTTTCACTCATAGTGTTTAGGATAAGTATTATACGTATGCATTTTCAAGATTTTTAAAATTACATATATTTACTTATGGATTTCGAAAATCTATTTTCAAATCAAAATCATAGACAAGATTAATGATCGCTCAGAATGGCAATGATCGATGGTAAGTCCAATGATCGTATCCGATGGAGTCGACCGCACAGCCGATTTCTGTAAACTTGATAGTTAGGCCCATGTTTAGCCATGTTTTGGTCCCCTAACCACTCCTAGCCCTAGGATATGCTTGGGAGAGCATTAGAGAGGGCGGAAATTCATTGGATATGGATTAGGAGTTGGGTTGAGGGTGAGTATCAATTTTAAGGTGGAAGAGAATTCATTGTTGAACTTTGCCTTAATTTTGATTTGGTTAATGTTCCTATTGGCTTAGGGACTCTCCAAGGACATTGTTGGTGCAATGGTCAAGGGGGAGCAAGCCTCTAGGGGGAGGTATCCATCATGGGAAGATGGATGTGTATTTCCTCATGGGAGGAAAATTGGGTTGCCTCTCTTTAAGTGATATGGGATCACTAGAAAGATTGTAGGCATGTGTTCCTCCAAGGGAGAGATTGTAAGATCTCATTGGGATATGAGACATTCATACCCTTGGGGAGAACCTTTTTGATGTAATGTCAAAAAGGGGGAGAAGTTACCAAGTTACCAATTACGTTCGTTGGAATTCTCATTGGGATATGAGAATTGTCAATATGGGAGAATTGGTAGACTTGAGATGGTAGTTTTGTCAATCATCAAAAAGGGGGAGATTGTTGGTGCAATCAGCCCAGGTTGACTCGAGTTTGATTCGAGCAGTACCTTGATAGTATTTTGATGATAGACAAAACTCATGACATGGGATTGTCATGGGAAAGTCCAAGCATGGAGCTTGGTGTGGAAGTCCAAGGGGGAAGCCTTGGCATGGGAAATCCAAAGCATTGCGAAGCCGTGTGCTTGGTGCATTTGGGAAGTCTTGAGAACTTGGCAAGTTCACTAGGCTCGGGTCCTTGAGTCGGTGAAGGATGACATTGCAAAGCCGTGCGCTTGGTGCATCCGAGGGACCGTTGGACGGGGAGTGAATGGAGTGAGCCCAAAAGGAAGCATACTTCTAGGGCATGAGACACGAAGGATGGTGTTGCGAAGTCGTGCGCTTGGCGCATCCGAGGGACGTAGGCCGAGGGAAGAGAGCTTCGGTGGGGAACTCCATGAGGGATAAGGTGGACTTGGCCAAGTGGCTAAGACTGAGTGTCGGAGGCTCAAACATCGTTATGTTTGAGGTTTTAGCCGACATCAGTCGACTGGCATAGGTGTCAATCGACTGCTCTAGGTCGTATGGGTTCGACCAGTGTTCGACTGAACCAAGTCTGGCTGATCAGTCGACTGCCGAGGGATGGCAGTCGACTGATGACACTGTGCACGAGCACAGAATGGAGTCGAGCTCGCCAGCACTCGACTGATGGATGATCAGTCGACTGATGGGTGCCATCAGTCAACTGATGTGTGATCCGTTGGAACTTAGCCAACGTGGATCTGACCATTGTGAGACAACGGCTCTGAGGACTACCGATCGATGATCACGATCGGTCGGTGATGCGCGCGCAAAATAGCGTTATAAATGGAGCACGAGTTGGAGGATTTCGAAAGGGCTTTTGAGGTGACTTTGGAGGGGAATTGCTGTTGCATTCCAGACCTTCAAGAGCAAGCAAAAGCAAGCAACAAGAAAGCGATCAAAGCAATTGTGTAAAAATTTTCTTTTGTATTGTCTTTGTGTTTCTTGTTGTATTTCATATTACTTGTTGTAATAACTTGTGAGAGGTTTCTCCACCTCCGACGTATAATCGAGAAGGAGTTTAGTTAGTGTCGTGTGCATAACTAGAGCTCGAGGAGCTCACCCGTGGAGTAGGAACCATTCGGTTCCGAACCACGTATATCTTGGTGTATTGCATGTGCTTGTGTGTATTTGTGTATCTTGTTAGTATTATTATTGTTATTCCGCTGCGCTAACAAGAATTGTAGACGAGCACGCAACAAGAGCGATCGAAATACGACATCCAACGAAAGAGGGCTATTCACCCCCCTCTAGCCGGCCGTATCGATTCCCGACAGTGAGCAGTCTTACTTGGTGGGAAGAATTTATTCATGAATTGTTGCTCACACTGCTCCCATGTGGTGATGCTTCCTGAAGGAAGGGAGTGAAGCCACATTTTCGCCTTATCCCACAATGAAAATGGGAATAGCCTCAGACGGATCGCATCAGTGGGTACTCCATTGAATTTTTGAGTCGAACATATCTCTAAGAACGTCTCTAGGTGCCGGTTAGGGTCTTTAGTAGCGGCTCCTCCGAATTGGCTATGTTAGACCATGTGTATGATGGCTAGTTTTAGTTCAAAATTGTTAGCTGAGAATGATGGTCCAATTATACTAGGCATATACCTCCTAGCGCTGGGAGCTACATAATCCATCAGAGGATGACTACCTATGTTTGCCAAAGGGGCATCGTGCTCCTTGATAACGAATGTCTTTGCCATTACAAATTAATTACCAAACCTCCTTTACACTAATATAGCATAGTGAATGGCCCGGATCGTTTCCCAACGAGTGTAATCGATAGAATAGTAAACTTAGGATTTCTAATTATTGCTAATCCTACTGAATGGGGGTTTGGAATTTAAAAGACAGATCCTACTAAATGAAAGACAATGCAAGTAATTAAAGCATTAATCTAACTAAACTACGATGATAACAAAATTAAAGAAGATATAAACTAAGCATTCAAAGAAAACATTCAAAACATAAAGACAGTGCAGAAAATTAAATAACAATTCAAATGCGAAATAACATGTGTGTAAAGGAAAACATGAAATGAATCTAACCTAGTATTTAACACGTCTAACTAATGGGAATAACACTTAAATAGACAAATAATCAAACTAACAAAAAATTAAGTTAAGGAAACATTAACCTAATGAACAACTAAGCAAAGTTGCAATTAAGCACAAATAATTCATGAACGATAAAATTAACTACAACTAAACTCCTAATTCAACAACAGGATAAAACAACCGAATTAAAATCACAATTAAGCATCAGAATTAAGCATTAAAGGACACCACAAAATAAACAACCAAATGAAAATATTAATTAAACTCTAAGACAAACTACGAATTATCTACAATGTAAACTACAGACTAACTACAAATTAAACTACAAGTCAACTAACTACAAATTAAAGTACAAGTCAATAACTTAAACTAGAATTAAATCTACAACAACAATTTTGGGTTCTTTTAGCAAGTTTAATTCACTAATCAAAATAGAACATAAACAAACAATTCAATGCAATTAAAATAAATATGAGATAAATGTGAATTTCAAATATAACGATCGGCGATCCTCAACACTCGGAGCAGGGACCTCCCCCTCCGACGATGACTATGACCCGAACAACTTCCTCTGACGGGGGATGCGGAGCTGCCCAATTGGCGCAGCAGGAAGGAAAGAAATATGGATGGATGCGTACCACTGCTCCGACTGATGGAGCCACGACTGCCAAATCATCGCAGCCCAAGGATGGATTGTGATGGCGGAGCAACCCAATCGACACTGCGGGAAGGAGGGGAATGTTGAAACAGAGATGAAATCACAGCTTCACTGGTGATGGAGGGTGGAGCTACCCAATCGGCGCAGCCAAGGTGGGAATCTGAGGTGGAGGAGCCCAATCGGTGCTGCGGGAAGGAAATGGAATGCCAAAAAAGAAGGGAACTCACCGGAATCGCTGTCGTTACCCGCTGCTGATGAGTTGGCTGAATTTCGACATCTCGATCGACTGGAGAGGATTGGAGGCGATTGTCGTCGGTTGTCGGAAGGGAGGTCGCCGGAAGGAGCCACCGGAGCTGACGCCGCTTGTAGAGGTCAGCTTTTAGCGCGTGGAGAGGAGTGCGTCGCTCAAGCGTCGCGCGATGGAAGGGAACTGTTTTGTGCGATTTGCCTGTCTCCGCCTACTCACATGTGAGGAAGAAGCTTTGCTATTGCTCCTCGTGTGCGAGGAAGAAGAAGCAGCCTCTGTTGCGCCGCGAGGAAGAAGTGCGATTTGGGAGAGGAGTGAAAATGTTGGAATTATTTAAAATCCTTTTCCTCAGTCGTCCGATCGAAGCCCCATCTAATTCCAGTCGTCCATTAAGCTAGGGTTTAATTACCTTGATTAATCGATTAAGCTGGTTGTGCATCCAACGGCTCAGATTCCTTCGATTTTGAATGAACGGATCTGATCAATCTGAAGGGCTAATTATGATCGGTCAAATTTGGATGAAGGGCTCAGATGTCCAGATCTAAATGTATGGACTGGATCTCTCCAGATCTGGATAGATGGCTCAGAATCAATCACTTTCCTCGAATGATCCATATTGCTCAGATTTGGTCCCTTGATTGAATTGCCTCTGATTTGGATGAAGGGCTCAGATTAAGTCAGCTTGAAATGTCTATTATGACCCTAGATGATGTCATATTTGATCCAACTTGAGTCTAGTCCATTGGCTCATCTCGATCTCCTACAAATAAAGACAAATTTTGCATATAAGTCCAAAATTTAAGAGAATTTATAATTAGGTCCCAAAATAAATCCAACTCATAAAACATGCAAATAATCAACAATAAATCACTCGAGAGGATAAAAATAATGATATTAAGAACCAAAATAATACAATAAAATGGTAGTTATCAATTCCCCCACACTTATTCTTGCGCATCTCGAGCAAGTAAAGAAAACTAAAAGTAAACTGAAGGTATATTTCCCTAGCAATTTCCAAGCATACATAGAAAATCGTGAAAGAAAGTTACCTAGGATTGTCAAATCTCAAAGACTCAAGCAACCATGGACTTAAATCTTATACAGGTTAACAAACATGGTGACTTCAATCCATCCTGATTAGACTATGAATGATTAAGCCTCACAAGATAAGTGGTGGTTTCTCTCGCTCTCAAGCATATAATAGTGGAGTTCACTCAAGCTACTTATGGTTTATGCACTACCATATGCTTGCTTTTCTTCTACCTTCACCACTATATACACATAAGAATGCACAATTATTGAAGGATTTTTAGGAATGTAAGGGAAATATGAATACAAGAAAAATGACAATATGTGTGAAAGGAAAGAAAGGTAAGAAATGAAATAGCTAAAGAAATGTAAGAAGACATGAAAATACTGGAATACTATATAGATGAGTACAAGAAGGCAATGCCCCAAAAGTTTTCATCTAAGCTAGCTTTTTACAATTCCCTAAACAAGTAAACAACCCCTATCACTTTCACAGTACAAATCCATATATGATATACAATAAATCTCTCAATAGTTGCAATAAGTGATGTCTATCACAAAAAAATATTATCACACATAAAAAACTGTACAACATGTCAAAGATTTTTTTTATTGCCTTTATTGTTGGCCAAATGTTTTTCTCAACTTTTTTTTCTTTTCTTTTTTTTTCATTTTTTTTCAATTTTATTTCTTGACATGCAGTGCTCTTCCCTATGCTCTAAAAATATGCATTAAGCTCAACTATAAAAATAAAGACCATGGCTAGCTCATGGTGATCAAGCACGACTTACCTATGCTTACACTAAATTCTCCCTGAGCTACTCTCTCTCCCCCACACTTAAAAATTTTGTTCGTCCTGGGAAAAATACTCATCATAGAACATTCAAGTATTTCACATTCAGAAGAGTAACATGAAGGTAGGAAACTTCGCTTCCCACTTCAACTCGGTTACTTGTTCATGGCGATCCCGTCTTCGTCCTCGGATTAAAATCTTGATCCATGACAATTAGGGATTACCCAAGCTACCGTTCAATCGCCGTGTTATTCAATTAGAGTGGTCACTTAAACAAACTTGTCACGCCCCGAGAGTATGTCGTACCGAAAAGCAAACGGACGACATCTTCCCTGTACGTGACAACATATCAGGTTAATACAAGACCCGTAGGCCCACAACAATAACATAATATAAAGATATCAACATACCAAACACAACAAAAACATACTGACAGTTAAAAAGATACAAAGACCCAACTGTGCACTCCGGAGTGACTTTGACACAACAAGAATCACAACAGAAATCACATCAAAGACCAAATACATACATCACATCCGTATATCGTAAATACGGAAACAACACAGGGTAAAATCTCAAAACAACAATGCACAAGAATACAAGAATACGGAATACATATCCATCCGTTCGGTGTGAGATGGGATCAGCTAGCGGAGCTTCGAACATCCAAGGAAATTTTCTACCTATTACCTAGACGACAGGAAACCCAGGGTCCGGGGTGGTGAGTATAAACTCAGGGGTAATATATAGAAAGTGCATGAACAACATATAGGATAACGAGATCTACAAGTATACATGTGAAGATTTACAGGTATAGAACACGAGTCCAATAGACATACAGTCCTATATGTAATAATCAGTAAACACCAGTATAGTCTACTCAATGCATATACTAAATTGATCGACTGAACATGAAATAATATACCAACGTACCTGACGGTCTACAACACCATAAGCTATATCATCCAGAACAGATATACAATAACATAACCCAAATAACGTACAAAGTAAATTCCATACCTGACCAATACTCAGACATATGAACAATATATAATCACATATAATAAAATCCCGGTCCATACCACACTATAACATGACGCTAATCAAATGCATACAACAGTCTAGACCAACATATATATCATGCTCAATACACAGCAGTATATAATATGCAAATGACATGTATCATGATGTACAAGCATATGCAACAATCATAGCTTAATCAAATGCAGCATCTCACAGGAATATGTAAAACATATATCAAATACATGCATACATATATATCAGCAATACATATGCATGGTCATTCATGACCCGGCCCAACCACGACCCGACCCAGATGGTCTGTGGCACGACACGACGATTTAGCCCAACTCCAGTGACCCACTACTCTCGGTGACCGAGTCGGGTAGTATGAATGAGTAGCATATAAGCGTAAAAACTAACTACTCCCGGTCCTCGTCACGCCGCTCCGTCACTACCCATGAGTAGACAAGCTCCGCACACAGGACAACTGCACATCACACAACCACCGTCTATAGTGGGCGAGTACTAACACCACTCTGCACAGTGGCCAGGTGTGCATCTCCAGCTACCACCATCTATAGTGGTCGAGCGCAGCACATCCAATGCTCTGCCCTCAACCCTGCTACCACTACCCCGAGTGGCCAGGGAGGCAGGATGACTGACGACCCATCTCAATCACAAGGGAGACCCCAGTCGACAGCATGCATGCAATGTAATGATGCATAGCTCCATACATGTATCCTCACCACACTCCCTATCCCACGGGGAGTCCTGGTCAACCAAAAGTCAACTATGCAAGGACTACAATCCACAAGACTCTCTCTATCGCACAAAGAGTCATACACATCTGACAGTCAACCACGCTAAGACCTCTAGTCAGTAGCGAGATACTATCGATCATCCATATAACCATACACAGATATACGATCCATAATGGATATACAATCATGTTAGAACTTCGAGTCCATAACCACATACTGACAACCACACATATTTATCTATGCACAGACAACTAGATCCACCATAGATGCACAACTAATATGTGTACGATACAACAATCGACTCCATAACCCAAACCATCACCTAACCCTAGTGATGTAACACAGTAATCCAATCTGAGGTCACAAAGATAATCCTAACCACCTGTAATTACTGAACATCCATCAACTAACACATAATAGGGTTTATAGTTCCTATTCGTGCTAGATAATCAATGAAGTAACAGCAATATATCTCAAAGGTCAAGGTAGTACAAGCATATGATTAAATAAGAGTGGATCTAAGATCAAAGTAATTGCATAAGTCCAAATACATGCACCAGATTCAGATCAAACTACTTGACTAGGGTAGATATTACCCACCTGATATGAATCCTGTAACAATAGTCCTCAAGCCTGGGAACCTCCCTCGTATCCCAAACCTGCATATAATAGCAAACAATGATTAAGTATAAGTGTTTGACTAATATACGAACTAAACACTACTTCGTTTCTATGTTCGCATCCTTTCCTCATCTACGAGTTGAAACCTCAAGCACAACCACTCGTAACCCCAAATCAACATTCATCCTTGGTCGATTTACCCAACCAAGCTCTCTCCCACATCAACAAGATCAATTAAAGTATATAGATCTAAACAAAACTCACATGGCTATCCTATCATCTAAACATAATCTCAACACTCCAACCTTCACCGCTCCTTAGTTGCAAGCTCACGATGACAGAAAAATCCACCCAACTCATCAATTGACAAACACCCAATCCCTAGCAATTACAGACATCACAGGCTAAAAGGAAATCAAACTTACCCATCTGAGCCTTGCTTCCACAACCGGCACAAACAGAGTATCACCAATAACATCCACATCAATCAGATACACTCCAATCTCAGCCGCCAAACACTGATCCCCTAACAGAAAGCTCACTGTATCCCAAATGCATTGACACACCACAAAAGGCAGCAAATACCAAAGACAAAAAAAGGGAAATCAAACCTTACCAGCCCAAATTTCCATCGACAGCCACCTCCCCTATTCACCGGAGCAATCCAAGCTCACACACTGTCCAAACCACCGATCCAAGCTACTGGCAATGAAAATCACAAGCAAGGTTGGATTTCATCCAAATCAAGGGGAAAAGATCGACTGCTTACCCAACATCGGCAGAAATCGTGAAGCACAGCTCACAATCATAGACCAGATAGAACCGCCACCGACCCCTAGCTCTAGCAACGATCGGCCAGAGGCAGTTGACTGCAGAGCTACTCCCAGCAAGGATGCAAAGAGGGCAGCGATGCCCTGTCTCCGATCTAAGGTGCCTCAAGGAGATTTGGCATCCAGGGAAGAGGTCGATCAACATTCACGGAGGAAGGGAATAGCTGACGACGATGAGAGCACAAGGAAGAAGAGATGCCGACGAGCCTGATCCATGCGATCGGCTGTCACAATCGAAATCGGCGTCGAAGAGAAGTCATGTGACGGCAAAGGGAAGAAGGAAATCGACGTGGTTACTCGCGGCGATTTCCGATGCTTGAAAGAAGGAGGAGGAGTGGCGGAGAGCTCTCGACGAGAAGCAGCAGCTCAGATCGGGAAGATGAGGAAGAAATCGGCGACGGTCAGCTGTTGAAGTCGCAAGAAGAGAAAATCGAGGAAAGCAAAGGAAATCGAATTTTGGGTTCGCGATCTAAGCAAGGAAAGCTTTTAAAAACTGACCACTTGATTGAGCTAACTCAAGTCTAACCCAATCACCTATTAAAACCTTAATTTTCCTCCCAATCGATCATATGAACCCCTTTTAAATCTGGGAAAATTTCTGTGAATTCCTGTAAAATTATATAAGATAATTTCCTAATTAACCAAGAGTATTTTATTTTATTTTTTTTTCTATATCTTACATTCTCTCCCACTTATAAAAATTTGGTCCCCAAATTTTCAACTCATGTATGAGTATGAGATGTCACAACAACCATCTCAAGTATCTGGAGAAGGTCACACACCTCAATGACTAAATGGGGGTACTGATAGCCTCTCTAAAATCTATCATAGATACTCTCAACAGAACTTTTAAAGTCTGAATAACACCTTCATAACGCTCACCCATCAAAAAGTACATAACTGTACTAGAGTGGAGCTCTATACTTGTGACCGGTGGGAGACTTTGCCAGATCCATAAGGTAAATCATGAATCACTATCAGAAATGATACTCAAGGATACTCCATGGATATACTTCCATCAAGCGATCCAAAGAAATTCACCCTATAGCTCAAAAGAAAATGAGCAGACCTAGCTAATTGATCATCGATTATCCAAATCACATCAAATTCTTTCCAAATTCTAGATACTCTCCCGATACAGTCCATCAAACAAGGCTCCTACTACCATCTCAGTACGTAACCCTACTGGTCACTAATATTCCATCTTTACTTGTTGGCACACCCAACATCAAACTACGAAATCAACCATGTCCAAAATCCACTCTATCACGTAACACTATAAGTGACTGGGAGACCATAATGACCAATCTCCCTAGTTGCATCTATCCGTGTTCTAACAACCCTATAGCAGCTACCCAGTAGCTAACCAAAACTTCCTGAGCACTCCTGCTCTATACATCTACTACTCAAGATAATAACTGCTAAGCTCCATGTCATATATATGACAGCTTATCTCGCAGTTCCTCAACTGACATAGGCATAAGACACGTCTCATACAACTGCATCGGAATCGCTCTAATCCCTGAAATGTTGCATCTATGTGCAGTACCCTTCCATCCCCAACGAAAGGACTAACTACACTGATGCAAAAGTCGATCACTGTCTAGGCCCTGAAACCTAGCTTCCACAACTTCTGACCAAATCATTTCCATCACCTACTTGGTCCAACAAATCAGTGGTATAGTAACACTAGTAACATCCTATCAACCTCTTCGGTATCAACCAGATCAATCCAGGAAAACCACGACTTCCCTTAAGATTGTGAATATATCCCAAAAATATATCATCCACAGATATGATGACAATCGATCTCAAATACTCCAAGAGTACTTGATTCCTCAAATCCATGAACAACTAAATCGTCGATAAGTCTAACAACATTATCAACATCTCCCAAAAGTCATACCATGTATGAAATGTCGTCTTCTACACACCTGCATCCTTTTACTTTAAGCTAATGATATATCAATCATCACACCCACAAGGGTAATTGTATGACATTAAATCACTACAATATCAACACTCCAATTATAAATCAACCCTAGAGTATACACGGGTGTCCTTTAAGCTGATCTAAATAGATCATCTATCCATAACAAAGGATATCCATTTTCAACAACTTCCATGCTCCAACATCGATAATCGATGCATAACCTTAAAGGTTCATCTCTCCTTAACAAAGAGTGTCGGATCTTCTCAAGAAAATACTGGGACAAATAAATCTCCCATCTGATACCTCTGATAGGCGCAACTTATATTCTTCCAATTCCCATAGTGTTTAGCAACACTGATACCAATAAAATCATCTCCCGGTATGAGGTCTCCAATATCAGAACTATTCCCGAATTCAACTCCCAATCACATATTTCACTCGCCCCTGCAGTGACAAACCCGGGAGTTCATCCGAAACTATATCCGAATACTCTCGGATTATATGCACATCCGAGATACCTGTTATACCCTCATTTCAATAATTTAACCATCCATAAGGATATGTCTATAATAGAGGTATGTCTAGCAAAGGCTAAGGGTATCCCTCGACTTCTTGGTTGTTGATCAACATCTCACTTGACGGTAGAGAACAATCACCAACCCACAAGTCGATAGAAACCCTTCTACTCCTATCTAAGAATGTTCTAGACCTAGATACCTATAAACTATCCGTATCTATAGATATATTAACAAATAGGGTAATCTAAAGTAATACCCCGAATGACCAATCCTTCAATCTTCTATACCTCTTCTCAAGTAATCATGTCAACTCACCCAACATCTGTTCTTGACGGTTGAGCTCTTGTAAGTGCAAAGGACTACCATGGAGGAACTAAAGTCAACTGCTGGAACTAAGGTACAAACCCAAAATGTCTACAATGGTGATGGTAAACACTGTTGTACTGGCAGAGAATATACAACCGACTATAAAGTACTGAAGAACTGCCAACATCATAGCATGCTCCAACTCTGTAAATAGTATAGCTACAACTGAAGAATGCAGAATAGATACGACCATCTTCGTATAAGCTCTCCTCTGTACAAATCATAACCACGCTGAAGGTAATGTTGCCATCCGACGTCGAAGTCTTCGAGATGTCTTCACGATATCACGAGTAAATTGCTTCTCCCGGATAGAAGTATCAAAGAGCTCCAACTAAATCTGAGGTAATAGATCGCTGCTGATGATAATCCATTCTTCTGTAATGAACTCGACTTTCGAGGTTGTGGATCGTCCTCTCGAAAGCTTCATCCATAGTCTTCAACTGAGTCTTTAAAGTACATACTCTCCTCATAGGTACTGACTGCTTATAGTATAAACGAATAAAATGATCCATCGGATAATCTGACTCTGCATGTCGTCGTGACCCGTACTACACGTGCATAATTCTTTCAAAGTCTCTCTTCTGAGTTCGCTGATACACATGAGAAGATGCTGACAATCTGCAGTCAGTCTTCTATAATCGAAAAAAAAACTCTCCAATAGTCGCTCGTGGCCTATGACTCCGATCTTGTTCCTTTTATCCAACATACGGATACTACTTATTCCAATAATTTAACTTACAATATCTGCTTATCAAATCTTCAACTCTTAAAACACTTGCTACAGGATCCTTTCTATACATATGACTCGGTCTAAGGCCTTCCGGTAGGATCTGATAGGAGATCCAAACATCTTGATTAAGATATCAGCCAATAAACCATGGGTGGCTGAAATCAACCCAATCACATTCTTGAGTTATTAGGTGGTCGTAACCCTTGCAAGTCTAACGACTTTGCTTGGTACCTTCGTTACCAAACGATCACCCAACTTGAGGCTCAAGAATTCCCTGACGATGAGTTAGAGAAGATGACGTGGGAAAATACTCTTTCACAACATCACTAAACTGTGACCAAGTGATACCTTATTTCCCGAAGGTTATTCCTACATCTTCCACCAAATATCGGATTGATTCCGATAATGGTATGCAATCAACACTACTTTCCCTGTATAACACGAGTTAAGTACTCAAAAGTACCTTCAAAGTTATACAACCTAGAACGACCAACTCAGGGATCAAAATCCCTATGAATATCATCCACTAATTTTCTAGTATCTACATCAGCAATAGTATACTTGCTTGTCCATTACCCCATAGGTAATGATCTGACTAGCATAATTAGTGAAAATCCTTAGGACTGTATCTTTGATCTCTACAAGAGATGCGACTATCTAACCCTTGCTTTCCGACTCAGTATCAGTCGGCTCTCAAAGGTAATTACCTTTTCGATAACATGTACATGTCTAATAACCTCAACATGTCGTTCCCGTGGTCAACTCAAACCACGGTTACGAATACTAACCAACACCCTACAAGTCATCCCTGTTATAGTCAACTAAATGCATAGCCAACAGAAGGATATATGTAATAACAGTTAACATACCTTAAACCTTATAGCTCGGAGATGTCCGCAACAGCTAGATCCCAGAACTCACAAAACCAAAACAGAGTAAAGCAAAACTCGATGTCCGAACAAAATAAAATCCGAAAATGGACTTCGCAACCTAGGGCTCTGATACCAATAAAATTGTCACGTCCCGAGAGTATGTCGTGCCAAAAAGCAAACGGACAACATCTCCGCTGTACGTGGCAACATATTGGGTTAATATAAGGCCCGTAGACCCACAACAACAACATAATATAAAGATATCAACATACCAAATACAGCGAAAACATACTGACACTAAAAGATACAAAGACCCAACTGTGCACTCCGGAGTGACTTTGACACAACAAGAATCACAACATAAATCACATCAAAGACCAAATACATACATTACATCTGTATATCGTAAATACAGAAACAAGACAGGGTGAAATCCCAAAACAACAATGCACAAGAATACAATAATACGAAATACATATCCATCCATTCGGTGTGAGATGGGATCACCATGAGTCTCGAACATCCAAGGAAATCTTCACCAATTACATGGCGACAGTGAAACCTGTGGTCCTATAAACTCAGGGATAATATATAGAAAGTGCATGAACAACATATAGAATAACGAGATCTACAAGTATACATGTGAAGATCTACAGGTATACAACACGAGTCAAATAGACATACAGTCCTATATGTAATAATCAGTAAACACCAGTATAGTCTACACAATGCATATACTAAACTGATTGACTGAACATAAAATAATCTACTAACGTACCTAACGGTCTACAACACCATAAGCTATATCATCCAGAACAGATATACAATAACATAACCCAAATAATGTACAAAGTCAATCTCATACCTGACCAACACTCAGACATATGAATAGTATATAATCACATGTAATAACATCCCGGTTAGGGGTGTAAATGAACCGAATCGAATCGAATTTTTAAAAAAATTTAGTATTCGAGTTCGATTCGAAGTTCGAACTGAGATATTCGAATTCGATTCGAAATTCGAAAATTTAATAATTTTGGGCTCGAATTCGATTCGAATCAAAGCTCGAGTTCGGATTCGATTCGAAATTTTCGAATATTAATTCGAACGGTTCGATTACTATTCGAAATTGAGGCTCGATTTAATATTCGAATGAGGCTCGGTTTGATAATCAAAAATTAATACTCGATTTAATATTCGATTTTTTTAAAAAAAAAATCGCGAACAGTTCGAACAGTATTATTTCGGCTCGAGTTCGAATCGAAAAATATTTGTACATATTCGAGTTCGGCTCGAATTCGATAATTTCGAATTCGAATCGAATATTATTCGAACCGGCTCGAAAAGCTCGCGAACCGACTAGATTCGTTTACACCCCTAATCCCGGTCCATACTACACTATAACATGATGCTAATCAAATACATACAATGATGCGGACAACATATATATATCATGCTCGACACACGAAGATATAATATGAAAATGATATGTATCGTGATGTCTAGCATACGATAATCATAGTTTAATCAAATACGATCTCACAGTATATGTAAAACATATATCAAATACATGCGTACATATATATCAAGAATGCATGCGCATGGTCACGTCATGACTCCGGACCCAACCACGACTAGTATGGCGGGTGGCACTGGCGTGACGACGACTAGCCCGACTCACCGCCACTACTCTCGAGTAATCGAGTTGGGTAGTATGAATGAGTAGCATATAAGCGTAAAGCTAACTACTCCCGGGGTCCTCACTGTCGCCTCGCTACTACCCATGAGTAGGCGAGCTCCGCGACACAGACAACCGCGTTACACAATCACCGTCATAGGTGGGCGAGCACACCACTGCATGTCGCGTCTCCAGCTACCACCATCTATAGTGGCCGAGCACGGCACATCCAATGCTCTGCCCTCAACCCTGCTACCACTACCCCGAGTGGCCGAGGAGGCAAGATTATTGACGACCCATCTCAACCACAAGGGAGACCCCAGTTGACAACATGCATGCAATGTAATGATGCATAGCTCCATACATGTATCCTCGCCACACTCCCTATCCTACGGGGAGTCCTGGTCAACCAAAAGTCAACTATGCAATGACTACAATCCATAAGACTCTCTCTATCGCACAAAGAGTCATACACATCTGACAGTCAACCATGCTAAGACCTCTAGTCAGTAGCGAGATACTATCGATCATCCATATAACCATACACAGATATACAATCCATAATAGATATACAATCATGCTAGGACCTCGAGTCCATAACGACATACTGACAACCACACATATTTATCTATGCACAGACAACTAGATCCACCATAGATGCACAACTAATATGTGTATGATACAACAATCGACTCCATAACCTAAACCATCACCTAACTCTAGTGATGTAATGCAGTAATCCAATCTGAGGTCACAAAGATAACCCTAACCACCTGTACTTACTGAACATCCATCTGCTAACACATAATAGGGTTTATAGTACTTATCGGTGCTAGATAATCAATGAAGTAACAACAATATATCTCAAAGGTCAAGGCAGTACAAGCATATGATTAAATAAGAGTGAATCTAAGATCAAAGTAATTACATAAGTCCAAATTCATGCACCAGATTCAGATCAAACTACCTGACCAGGGTAGATATTACCCACCTGATACGAATCTTGTAATAATAGTCCTCAAGCCCGAGAACCTGCCTCGTATCCCAAACCTTCATATAATAGCAAACAATGATTAAGTATAAGTGTCCGACTAATATACGAACTAAACACTACTTCGTTTCTATGTTCGCATCCTTTCCTCGTCTACGGGTTGAAACCTCGAGCACAACCACTCGTAACCCCAAATCTACATTCATCCTTGGTCGATTTCCCCAACCAAGCTCTCTCCCATATCAACAAGATCAATTAAAGTATATAGATCTAAACAAAACTCACATGGCTATCCTATCATCTAAACATAATCTCAACACTCCAACCTTCACCGCTCCTTAGCTGCAAGCTCACAATGACAGAAAAATCCACCCAACTCATCAATCGACAAACACCTAATCCGTAGCAATTACGGACATCACAGGCTAAAAGGAAATCAAACTTACCCATCTGAGCCTTGCTTCCACAACCGACACAAACAGAGTATCACAAATAACATCCACATCAATCGGATACACTCCAATCTCAACCGCCAAACACTGATCCCCTAACAGAAAGCTCACTGTATCCCAAATGCATTGACACACCACAAAAGGTAGCAAATACCAAAGACAAAAAAAGGGAAATCAAACCTTACCAGCCCAAATTTCCATCGGCAGCCACCTCCCCTATTCACCGGAGCAATCCAAGCTCACACACTGTCCAAACCACCGATCCAAGCTACTAGCAGTGAAAATCACAAGCAAGGTTGGATTTCATCCAAATCAAGGGGAAAAGATCGACTACTTACCCAACATTGGTAGAAATCATGAAGCACAACTCACGATCAGAGACCAGATAGAACCGCCACCGACCCCTAGCTCCGGCAACGATCGGCTAGAGGCAGTTGACTGCAGAGCTACTCCCGGCGAGGATGCAAAGAGGGCAGCGATGACCTATCTCCGATCTAAGGTGCCTCAAGGAGATTTGGGATCCAAGGAAGAGGTCGATCAGCATTCGTGGAGGAAGGGAATAGCCGACGACGACGAGAGCACAAGGAAGAAGAGATGTCGGCGAGCTAAGCTTCATGATCCAGATCACGATCAAAGCCTCAAACGAAAGAGAAGCTACGAACGGGCTAAAGGGAAGAAGGAAATCGATCGTACGCTGCAGCGTCACTTGAGTGGCGATCTCTCCGGCGATGCTTGAAGGAAGGAGGAGGAGTGGCGGAGAGCTCTCGACGAGAAGCAGCAACTCAGATCGGGAAGATGAGGAAGAAATCGACGACTGTCGGCTGTAGAAGTTGCAAGAAGAGAAAATCGGGGAAAGCAAAGGAAATCGGATTTTGGGTTCGCGATCTGAGAAGGGAAAGCTTTTAAAAACAGGCCACTTGATTGAGCTAACTCAAGTCTAAGCCAATCACCTATTAAAACCTTAATTTTCCTCCCAATCGATCATATGAACCCCTTTTAAATCCAGGGAAATTTCTGTAAATTCCTGTAAAATTATATAAGATAATTTCCTAATTAACCAAGAGTATTTTATTTTATTTTATTTTTTTCTATATCTTACAAAACTTGTTATTCAAGCAACCTACCTCTATTCTTCGAATAGCCGCAGAATAGACGATATACGGATAGCCAATTTTTGTGTTTGTATTTGGGGTCCAAGTAAATTTAGCCACATAACAAAATATACAATAATATACATGATACAAAAAGAACACTAATCAAAGTAAACAAGCTTATACCTCTTGATCTTCTATTGTATGTCCTTCCTCCTCTTGGACGTTGTGTGGGCAACGATCCTCCAAGATATTAAGCCTCCTTGATCACGATCTTCCTTTCCTTGCTCGCTCCGAACAAAAGGAAGTATAGAAACAAAACACTTCTTCCTATCTAGAATCGACCACCAAGTCAATGGACTTGATGTTGTCGCTGGCCAAGGAGGAGAAAAGGATCGCTGGCCAACCTTGAAGAGAGGTTGCTGCCGGCCAAAGGAGAGGAGAAAGCACCGGCCAAAGCTTGAGGGAGAGAGTCACCGGTTAAGGAAAAGAGGAGAAGAAGAAAACCTAAACCTCCCTTCTTGTTACCGCCGACCCTAGGAGGAGCAAACCTTAGCTTGCCGCCCCAAACCCTAACCCTAGAAGCCTTGCCGCCCAAGCCAAAACCTAATCTCCCTTTCATTTTGCACGCCCAAGCATTGGCCTTCTTTTATAGAGCTAGGCTTAAGCCTCCTTTTAATCTCCACCGTTGGATCTAGGGATTTAATCTCAACCATCGGATCTTGGGATTTAATCTCAACCGTCGAATCTAGAGATTTAATCTCCACCGTCGGATCTAGAGTTTCATTTTCCATCATCGGATCTAGGCTCCATGAGGGTTTTAATAGGCTACAATAGGGACCATAAGGAGGAGTTGGATCTTGGCCACCCAATGGATCAAGCACACATAAAGTCCGATCCATTAATGATAATCCATTCCACTAGAAGATTATCATTGATCTACCTCACCAACCCCCATATGTTAATATGGGTTCCATATATTATTTGTACATTTATCTCCCTGTGTTTAAGATATCGAATGTCCGTCAATTAATTAATTTACTAACAATTAATTAATCAACATCTAACTCCATGAGTAGTACCACTCAACCTTATCATCATGCCGGACCAAGTCCACCTACAGGGTTTACATGATGAACCTTATGAGCTCCTCAAGGGGACATCATCATCCTAATATATAGGATACGATTTGCTCCTATAATCAACGACACACCATATAAATAATATCATTTCCCAACTTACCGAGCCTATTGATTTACTCTATAAATCTCGCTCATTGGTAAATCAAAGAAATAAATACTAAGTATATGTGCTCGTTATTATATCGGGATTAAGAGCATGTACAATATAATATCCGAGGTCCGATTCAATTATGTAGTCAGCAATAAATCGAATCACCTCTAAGTCGGTCATGCTCAATACACATAAAGTGTACTAGTGTGATTCTATGGTCAAGACAAACCAATACCAAATCACACTACAATCATTCCAATAGTTTGTCCATAACCATCTCGGTTGTGAGCATTTACTTATACTTTATAAGGAACTGATAACATAATCTCCCGTGTGACACTACACACCATGTTATCTACAGTGTAATGTATTAGACAATATGCATAATCATAAATATGCAAACAATGATCATATGATTCTTATTTCAAAAATAAAGATCTTCATACAAACGATAGACTTTTCAGTATACATCCCAACAATCTCCCACTTATACTAAAAGACTATGTTGTCCTCATACTGCCATACATCTGATTCCCATTCCCTCCACATGTCTATCAAAGATCTCGCTAGAAGGGACTTAGTGAAAGGGTCTACCAGGTCATCCTCTGATGCAATCTAGGCGATAGTAACTTCTACCTCTTTTATGGTTTCTCGTATCAGGTGGTACTTGCGCTCTATGTGTTTACTTGCCTTATGAGCTCGTGGTTCCTTCGAGTTTGCAATTGCACCACTATTATTACAATAAATTGTGATAGTTCTGGGCAAACCAGGAATCACATCCAAGTCCATTAAGAAGTTCCTGAGTCACACAACTTCTTTGACCGCCTCAGAGATCGCCACATACTCAGCTTCCATGGTAGAGTCTGCCATACATTTCTGCTTGACACTCCTCCATACAATGGCTCTACCACCCAAAGTAAACACAAAACCTAAGGTAGACTTACTGTTATCTCTATCTAATTGGAAGTCAGAATCTGTGTAACCCACAGGGAGTAATTGGTCTGCCTGGTAAATCAGCATACAATCTCTAGTCCTTCTCAGGTACTTCAATATATGCTTTACCGCAGTCCAATGTCCTTGTCCTGGATTACTCTGATATCTGCTAACCATGCCAACGACAAAGAAGATATCCGGTCTCGTACATAGCATGACATACATGAGACTTCCTACTGCCGAAGCATAAGGAACTACTTTCATCTCCTCTATCTCCTTAGATGTTCTAGGACACATCTCCTTAGATAAAGAAACTCCATGCCTGAAAGGTAGAAAATCTTTCTTGGAGTTCTGCATGCTAAAACGATCCATAATAGTGTCTATGTATGAAGCTTGAGATAAGCACAACATCCTTTTCTTGCGATCCCTTATAACCTTGATCCCAAGGATGTGTCCCACTTCTCCCAAGTCCTTCATATCAAACTATTTGGACAACCATACCCTTACGTCCGATAACACCTTGACATAGTTACCAATTAATAAAATATCATCTACGTATAGTACAAAAAATATCACTACATTTCTATCATATCTCTTGTATACACAAGACTCATCCGGACTTTGAATAAATTCATAAGACTGGATTACCTCATCAAAGTGGATGTTCTAAGATCTCGAAGCTTGCTTCAATCCATAAATAGATCGATTAAGCTTGCACACAAGATGCTCTTTGCCCTTTTCAATGAATCCCTCTGGTTGCTTCATATAGATGTTTCCTCAAGACTTTCATTAAGGAAAGTTGTCTTGACATCCATCTGTCATACCTCATAATCCATATGAGCAGCAATACATAAGAGAATCCAGATGGACTTAAGCATGACTACCGGCGAAAAGGTCTCCTCATAATCGATACCCTCTTTCTGAGTATACCCCTTCGCTACAAGCCTTACTTTGAAGGTCTTAACCTTCCCGTCTATTCCTCTCTTTCTTTTGTAGATCCACTTGCATCCAATGATTTTTAGACCATTGGGTGGTTCTACTAGCTCCCAGACCTGATTTGAATCCATAGATTCAATCTCAACATTCATTGCACTTTGCCAATATACCACATCTTTATCTTGGATTGCCTTATCATATGTCTAGGGATCAAGTTCATACTCGCCAGGGACCAAATCAAAAGATTCTCCCAAGAACATGAATCTATCAGGCTATCTCACAACCCTCCCACTACGACGAGATATCACATGTGTATCCTCTGTGACACGCGACGCAGTGACTTGTGGTATATCCTCTTGTACCGGTAGTACTAAAGTAGTGACTTCCCCTTTCAATTCCTCCAGAACAATCTTACTCATGAGCTTGTTGTTCATCACATAGTCTTCCTCTAGAAATCTGACGTTCGTGCTAACGATCACCCTCTGATCTCTAGGACTATAAAACAAACCACCTTTCGTTCCTCTAGGATAGCCAACGAACATGCGCACTTCTGAACGAGGTTCCAACTTACCAGCATCTGCCTTCAGCACATGTGCTGGACTCCCCCAAATCCGAATATGTCTTAGACTAGGCTTTCGCCTAGTCCACAATTCTATGGGAGTAGAAGGCACTGATTTAGATGATACCAAGTTCAGAATATACACTGTCGTATCTAGAGCATATCCCCAGAACGAATCTAGCAACTCAGAATAACTCATCATTGATCTAACCATCTCCATAAGAGTCCTATTCCTTCGCTTTGCTACACCATTCTGCAGTGGTGTGTCAGGTGCAGACAATTGGGATTGAATCCCAGCCTCTGATAAGTAATTCCTAAACTCTCCCAAGAGGTACTCACCACCACGATCAGATCGTAGTGTTTTGATACTTTTACCTTGATGTTTCTCCACATCAGCCTTGAATTCTTTGAACTTGTCAAAGCATTCAGACTTGCGGCGCATCAAGTAAATGTATCCATATCTTGAATAATCGTCTATGAAAGAGACGAAATTCTCAAAACCACCTCTTTCCTGGATAGACATAGGTCCACACAAATCAGAATGAACCAACTCCAACACATCTTTGGCTCTATACCCCATGGCCTTAAAAGGCCTTTTGGTCATTTTACCCTCCAAGCAAGATTCGCAAGTTGGGAAATCTTCCACCACTAATGAACCCCGAGATCCATCAGCTATCAACCTTTGAATTCTGCTTAGGTTAATATGACCTAGCCTTAGATGTCAAAGATATGTTTGGTTCATCTTCGAAGGTTCTTTTCTCTTATTGGAATTAGAGGATGAGTTATTCACTTCTATTTGCATCGTGGGAGCTTTTGGTTCAAGTGTATATAAATTTCCTATCAATGCACCAGAACAGATAATCTCCCTATTCCTTTTTATAACAACTATGTTATTAAAAGAAATAGAATATCCATCCATAAACAATTTAGAAACTGAAATCAAATTTTTTCTAAATAAAGGTACATAAAGGCAATTTTTAAGAACCAAAACTTTATTCCTCTCAAAAGACAAATAAACATCTCCCACTGCAACAGCCGCCATCTTCGTGGCATCGCCTAAGTATACGGTAATCTCCCCCTAAGTCAGTCGTGTGATTTCTTGGAACCCCTGCAAAGTATTACAAACATGATTAGTGGCTCCCGTATCTACACACCAGGTGCCGATAGATAACACCGCTAAATATGTTTCAACGACTAGACCAAAGGATATACCTTTGTTCTGATTCTGGCTTGGACAATCCTTCTTCCAATATCCAATCTGCTTGCAAGTGAAGCACTTGCCTTTCGGCTTCTTCACTCGTCCCTGAGATCCTCCCACCACCTTTGCTCCACCTTGTTTCTTCTTCTTCTTGCCTTTCAGCTTAGAAGTAGAAACCTTCTGAGCAACCATGGCCTGAGCCTGAGCAAGCCCTTCACATTCTCCGGAGTTCCCATCAAGCTTCACAACGAATACAACCTCTTATTCATGTTGTAATTCAAAGTAAACCGCCAAAACTCCTAGGTAGAGATCGAGAATGATATCGACTGGTTTCTCGTCGATCTCAAAGGGACTTCCACCATTTGTTTGGCCAGAGGATATCTCAAGAGTACATACTTGTACTCCTCAGCAGTTAAGACAATATCTAGATTCCTTTTCCAATCAATATAATTGGGTACAGTAAGTTTATTTTCCTTTAGTATCACAGCAAGTAGGTTGAAAGTCTTTTTTGAAAAACCTAAGAATCACATAGATCAAAACTTTAGATTCCAAAAATTTATTGATTCCTCAAACAATAAAATTTCAAAATCAACCAACACCTCAAAATACCGAGAATATCGTATGCCACGATAGTGTGGACGTATACGAATTCTACATTTGTAAGAGGAGGTTTTACCCATTAATTTTACTATCTTGTCAACCTAACTTTTTGACAAATAAAATTAATAGTTGGTTCCTCTTCGGCCCTACAAATAAAAGCAGTGACTCCGATGGAGAGGATGCTCCTATTTGCATTTAAGTGTTCACCATTACTCGGTATCAAGGCAATTATCTCGGATTATGTGCCTTCCGATGGGGAAGTACACACGCTCCTTAATAATTTTCTATAACCATATTCGACCCTGTGATCCGCAAACAAACTCATCCGATGGGGAGGAAGGCACTCAGAGCCGACGCGTAAGTTTGTTTGCATCACATGTCAAATCGTAATGGAGGTCGTGGGGATTTATAAAAATATCCCTCTCCCACTTAGTAATTTTAAATTGAGGAATTTTCTAGCCTACAACATGCATATCAAACAATAAGCAATAAATATGAAAAAGAAATATTTTTCAATTATTATAGCTTTTGTCTCCAATATGTCTCCTGTCATATCACCATCTCGTCTGCTCCTCCCTACGCTATGTATAAGCCATCCGGAGATCCGAGCCAAGAAAAACTATTTTAATTTACATCCATTGATCCTCTACTCCACGAAAGAGTGTACATGAAATCTAGATCGAAAGTAAACTAAAATAAAAAGAGTGGCTAAACAATGTCGTACTTAATTACAAAAATTAAATACTAGCCTCATCAACCCAGAGGATTCAAATAATATACCAATACACACATACAATCACATACACACATATGACCATAATAGTTAGATCCTATGCCTGCAACCAAAAAGTTAACCTATGTACATCCTACTATTATCCGACACATAATATATGAAAAGAGCATAAAAGTAACCGAATCCTAAACACACAAAATTGGAATCCATGGCTCTGATACCACTTGAAGGTAGGAAACTTCGCTTCCCACTTCAACTCGGTTGCTTGTTCATGGCGATCCCATCTTCGTCCCCAGATTAAAATCTCGATCCATGACAATTAGAGATTACCCAAGCTACCGTTCTATCGTCGTGCTATTCAATTAGAGTGGTCACTTGAACAAACTTGTTGTTCAAGCAACCTACCTCTATTCTTCGAATAGCCGCGGAATAGACGATGTACGGATCGCCGATTTTTGTGTTTGTATTCGGGGTCCAAGTAAATTTAGCCACATAACAAAATATAAAATAATATACATGATACAAAAGAACACTAATCAAAGTAAATAAGCTTATACCTCTTGATCTTCTATTGTATGTCCTTCTTCCTCTTGGACGTTGTGTGGGCAACGATCCTCCAAGAGATGAAGCCTCCTTGATCACGATCTCCCTTTCCTTGCTCGCTCCGAACAAGAGAAAGTATAGAAACAAAACTCTTCTTCCTATCTAGAACCGGATACCAAGTCAATGGACTTGATGTTGCCGCTGGCCCAGGAGGAGAAAAGAATCGCCGGCCAACCTTGAAGAGAGGTTGCCGCCGGCCAAAGGAGAGGAGAAAGCGCCAGCCAAAGCTTGAGGGAGAGAGTCACCGGCCAAGGAAAAGAGGAGAAGAAGAAAACCTAAACCTCCCTTCTTGTTGTCGTCGGCCCTAGGAGGAGCAAACCTTACCTTGCCACCCCAAACCCTAACCCTAGAAGCCTTGCCGCCCAAGCCAAAACCTAATCTCCCTTTCATTTTGCACGCCCAAGCCTTGGCCTCCTTTTATAGAGCTAGGCTTAAGCCTCCTTTTAATCTCCACCGTCGAATCTAGGGATTTAATCTCAACCGTCGGATCTTGGGATTTAATCTCAACCATTGGATCTAGAGATTTAATTTCCACCGTTGGATCTAGAGTTTTATTTTTCATCATTGGATCTAGACTCTATGAGGGTTTTAATAGGCTACAATAGGGACCATAAGGAGGAGTTGGATCTTGGCCACCTAATGGATCAAGCCCACATAAAGTCCGATCCATTAATGATAATCCATTCCACTAGAGGATTATCATTGATCTATCTCACCAACCCCCATAAGTTAATATGGGTTCTATATATTATTTGTACATTTATCTCCCTATGTTTAAGATCTCGAATGTCCGTCAATTAATTAATTTACTAACAATTAATTAATCAACATCTAACTCCATGAGTAGTACCACTCAACCTTATCATCATGCCGGACCAAGTACACCTGCAGGGTTTACATGATGAACCTTATGAGCTCCTCGTGGGGACATCATCATCCTAATATATAGGACACGATTTCCTCCTATAATCAACGACACACCATATAAATAATATCATTTCCCAACTTACCGAGCCTATCGATTTACTCTATAAATCTCGCCCATTGGTAAATCAAAGAAATAAATACTAAGTATATGTGCCCGTTATTATATCGGGATTAAGAGCATGTACAACATAATATCCGAGGTCCGATTCAATTATGTAGTCAACAATAAATTGAATCACCTCTAAGTCGGTCATGCTCAATACACACAAAGTGTACTAGTGTGATTCTATGGTCAAGGCAAACAAATACCAAATCACACTACAACCATTCCAATAGTTTGTCCATAACCATCTCGGTTGTGAGCCTTTACTTATACTTTACAAGGAACTGATAACATGATCTCCCGTGTGACACTACACACCATGTTATCTACAATGTAATGTATTAGACAATATGCATAATCATAAATATGCAAACAATGATCATGTGATTCTTATTTCAAAAATAAAGACGCTCATACAAAAGATAGACTTTTCAGTATACATCTCAACATAACAAAGAAAAAAGTAATGGAAGGAAAGAAAAATGACATGATGATTATTCAGTAAGCATGTGATGAAAGAAGAAGTAAAGGAAAACAAGTGAGAATGCCTTCATAATAATCATACAAATCTATGGTTGTGTGGTCTTGAAAGTAAGTTCTAAAGTTACAATAACCACAAGTGCACCACACACAAGCAATAAAAACACGCACAATCCTCACTAGGAATGAAAAAAAAATCATCTTAATCTATCAACACAGAATCCATCACCAAGTAGTAACCATATGCAATCAAATAATCCATTCATGACAATAAATCCCCTAAATTCGATAATCAAATTTAACTAACTTTCACAACTTCTAAGATGATATAAAGGAATGCATAGGAAATTTATTTCCAAAACACCGATAAAACAAAAACTCGACAACTGAAACATAACAAGTAAAACAAAAACAAATAAAGTAAAAGAAATGTATATACAATGAAAAGAAAAGAGAAAGAGATGGAGTGAACTCCCCTGAGGTCATGGCAATTGGAGGCGGTTCAGTAAGAATATCCAGGCTGGGAGTGGGATGGATCGAATGGAGGTGAGTGCTTTCTTGATGTGATCAGGGTAATTCCATGCTCTCCCTCCGAAATGATTATCGCCTCATCATATGTACTCTTTAGTGGACGGAAGTGAATCAATAGAATTTTCCAGCTCGGGGGTTGGATTACTGCATTTGTTGTTAGGGCTTCCATCAACAACATTCTTGGAGACTCGATCTCAGGTGGGAGTATCCAGTCTAGGGGTGTCCAGCTATCCACCACTCCTGTGTCATCATCCTCACATCTAACACAAAAGCAACTTCATCAACGAATTCACATCCGTCAGCGTCCGAAATCACATCATAGCACAATGGTTCATAGGAGTCCTGTGGAGTAGTATGTCTATCACCCACTCCATAATCCATCTCCCTAAGCACGTCGGTATCCATAGAAATGGTCTCTGATGGAGGCTGAATGAACTCTTGTGCTTGCATCTGGCTGATGAATGTTGCAATTTAATCATGCTGCAAATTGACCTAGCAATTTGAGTAGTCTCCATACTGCTGATAATATGGATCCATGTTTTTCAGAAAGATAATTCCTGGTCTTTCCTGAAATACCAACAAACAAATCAAAAGACACAAGAAGTGGACATAACAAAATACATGGATATATAAAAAATGAAAGAATGAAGCCCTAATTATTATTATTATTATTTTTTTGTATTTTTTAGAAAAAATGGGAAAATAATCCTAAGTTTACTAAGCATCATTACTCTCCCCGGCAATGACGCTAAAATTTAATAACGAATGTCTTTGCCATTACAAATTAATTACCGAACCCCCTCTACACTAATATAGTATAGTGAATGGCATGGATCGTTTCCCAACGAGTGTAATCGATAGAATAGTAAACTTAGAATTTCTAATTATTGCTAATCCTACTAAATGGGGGTTTGAAATTTGAAGCATTAATCTAACTAAACTACGATGATAACAAAATTAAAGAAGATATAAACTAAGCATTCAAAGAAAAGCATTCAAAATATAAAGACAATGCAGAAAATTAAACAACAATTCAAATGCGAAATAACATGCGTGTAAAGGAAAACATGAAATGAATCTAACCTAGTATTTAACACGTCTAACTAATGGGAATAACACTTAAACAGACAAATAATCAAACTATCAAATAATTAAGCTAAGGAATCATTAACCTAATGAACAACTAAGCAAAGTTGCAACTAAGTACAAATAATTCATGAACGATAAAATAAACTACATCTAAACTCCTAATTCAACAACAGGATAAAACAACTGAACTAAAATCACAATTAAGCATCAAAATTAAGCATTAAAGGAAACCACAAGATAAACATCCAAATGAAAATACTAATTAAACTCTAAGACAAACTACGAATTAGCTACAATGTAAACTACAAACACACTACAATTTAAACTACAAGTCAACTAACTACAAATTAAACTACGAGTCAATAACTTAAACTATGATTAAATCTACAACAACAATTTTGGGTTTTTTTAGCAAGTTAAATTCACTAATCAAAATAGAACATAAACAAACAATGCAATGCAATTAAAATAAATGTGAGATAAATGTGAATTCCAAATATAACGATCGACGATCCTCAATTTTTTTTTGATGAAAAGGTAAATATATATCATCAAAGCAAGGTACAAACACATTCATACACCTAGGTCCTTGCTCCGGTCATGTTTGATGAAGTGTCAGATCTGAGCAAGAAGCCCCAGTAGGGTACGACACCAAGATACAATCCAAACCCAAAACAAGACATGTCCCACCCTCTGGTCGTTCTCTCATCCCTCACGCAAATCAGGGATCATGTGATGACCAGCGTCTATCCTCACTAGCTGGGTGTGCCCGTCTATCCTCTGCATGTGTGTCCTCCATTACCAGTACCAGCCCGTCCATATGCACTATGGTCGGCGTGGCATCATCCTTATCTCTCCATCCTCCATCCTCCAAAGACCACTTTAAGCAAATGGTCAGCTATTAACGGATTTGGTGTCTTTACCGCAGTCATTACTATGGAATAGATAGGTCATTCAGGCACGCATATTCACCTGCTCTAGGCTTTTTGGCAAAGCCTTAGCTATCAATGGATTTAATGTGTCTTTACCACAGTCGTTATCTGTGGACTAGATAGGTCATCCTGGTGGACCTATTCACCATCTCCGCCATGCTCCCTCATCAAAAGACACATAGCCACTCATCAAAAATGGAGGTTAAGGTTTAGAACCCTAACCCTAAACACTATCTACACCTTTTTTTTCCAAGATGGGGGTTAGGGTTTGGAAACCCTAACCCTAAAACCTATCTACGGTGGTTTTTTTCCCCTCCAAAATGAGGGTTAGGGTTTGGAAACCCTAACCCTAAAACCTATCTACGGTGGTTTTTTCCTCAATACCTGAAGTAGGGACCTCCTCCTCCGGCGATGACTACGACTCGAACAACTTCCTCTGGCGGTGGATGCAGAGCTGCCCAATCAGCGCAGCAGGAATGAAGGAAATATGGATGGATTCGGACCACTGCTCCACTTGATGGAGGTGTGGCTGCCAAATCAGCACAGTCTTGGGATGGATTGTGATGGTGGAGTAGCCCAATTGGCTCTGCGAGGAGGAAGGGAATGTCGAAACAGAGGTGAAATCGCAGCTTCACCGACGATGGAGGGCGGAGATGCCCAATCGACGCAGCCAAGGGGGAATTTGAGGTGGAGCAACCCAATCAACACTAAGGGAAGGAAATGGAATGTCGAAAAATAAAGGAACTCGCCGAAATCGCTGTTGTTACCCGCTGCCAACGAGCTGGTTGAATTCTGGCATTCGGTCGGCTGGCAAAGATTGGAGGCAATTGCCGCCGGCTATTGGAAGGGAGGTCGCCGGAGCTGACGCCGCTGCCGCTTGAAGAGGTCCGCTTCATGCGCGTGGAGAGGAGATCGTCGTGCGATGGAAGGGAACTGTTCTGTGCAATCTGCCTGTCTCCGCCTGCTCGTGCTCGAGGAAGAAGCGTCGCTGCCGCTCCTCGCCCGCGAGGAAGAAGAAGCAGCCTCTGTCGCGCCGTGAGGAAGAAGTCACGCGATTTGGGAGAGGAGTGAAAATGTTGGAATTATTTAAAAGCCTTTTCCTCAGCCGTCCGATCGAAGCCCCATCTAATCCCAGCCGTCCATTAAGCTAGGGTTTAATTGTCTTGATTAATCGATTAAGCTGGCTGTGCATCCAATGACTCAGATTCCTCCGATTTTGAATGAATGGATCTGTTCAATCTGAAGGGATAATAACGATCGGTTGAATCTGGATGAAGGGCTCAGATGTCCAGATCTAAATGTATGGATTGGATCTCTCGAGATTTGAATAGATGACTCCGAATCAACCGCTTTCCTCGGACGGTCCATATTGCTCAGATTTGGTCCTTTGATTGAATTGCCTCTAATCTGGATGAAGGGCTCAGATTAAGTAAGCTTGAAATGTCCATTATGACCCTAGATGAAACCATATTTGATCCAACTTGAGTCTAGTCCATTGGCTCATCTCGATCTCATACAAATAAAGACAAATTTTGCATATAAGTCCAAAATTTAGGAGAATTTACAATTAGGTCTCAAAATGAATCCAACTCATAAAACATACAAATAATCAACAATAAATCACTCGAGATGATAAAAACAATGATATTAAGGACCAAAATAACACAATAAAATGGTAGTTATCACTCCTCCATATCTCTTTGTTCAACCCTCCTTCAATGGTAAGTTCTTTCTATTTCTTAATCAATTAGAAGTAGATTTTCTAATCCTAAGCGTCTATGAATACAATCAACCAAGCTGCACAATCGGGAGTATGTATACTACATATTAAAAGGAAATCAAATAATTTAAAGTACTGAGCCAAATGAAGAAAACCTAAAAGCTGAACTAAAGCAAGACGTAATATGACTACTAAAATTAATCTGAACTGAATACTAATAGCAAAAATCAAAAACTGAATAAACTAAAATGAAATAAAACAAGAAAGCAAATCTAATCTAGGTTCGATCCAAACTATCCACTTTCGATTCGATATCGAATCAGTAGTCCCCGACAATGACGCTAAAAACTTGATGCACGGGAGCATGACTTCAAATCTCCGACAAGGATCGCCAAGGATTTGACGCCCGCACTCGTGCTTAACGCCCGCAAGTGCACGGTTGTCGTCAAGTTATAATTTAAGTATCGATCCCATAGTGACTGAGATTCGAATACCATTTTTCTAGTGGATGTCGTTATTTGGAGTTAATGTCTTAAGATTAAGGGTTGCGAGGTCGACGGTAGTCCTAACTCAAGTACGGTGTCACTCGGAGGAAGCGAAGGTAGGTTCAGAGTTCCCTAAAAGAATTCTAAGCCTACGATTTTACTTGTGCATTGTGGAACATGCTATCAATTTAATGCTTTTTAGATCTCTAATTACGGTCTTGCAGGAGGACCATCATGCTTTTGCTAGATGAACTTTTGCTTCTCCCGGAAACTATCTATTCCTAACCAAATTTTCCTTTTGGATTATCAGAGCTCAGGGGGTTGATACCGTTGGGAGCCCTCTGTCACTAAGGTCCCTCAACCCTTCTAGAGTTAATGTCACCTACTTTGGGCCTTCTGCTAAGATAGGTTATCGAAGTATGAGGTTGTCCTAGTAGTCCCTATGAAGAGACAGATCATATTTCATATCATACTCTACCATATTCTACTATCTTGGAAGGAGGATGACCGCAAAGTTCTTCCTTGTTCTCCTAGATTTTTGATACAAAGGCTTTCCACCCTTGTATCGGATATATGCAGTAGAAATAGAATCAAGACATAATTCTCATTGATCTAAACAACTTAAAATAGCAAACAGATTCAAAGGAGATGAATAACTATTTAAACTAGCATGTCTGATAGTCGTATTTTTATCGTGTTATTTTTACTTACAAATTGGATATTTTAGGCTCTTTGATAGGGTAATTATTGTTATTCAGTATCTTTTTACATATTGGATTTATTTGCAATTAATCGTTAATTCCTATAATTTCTGTATTATTTTTCACGAGTTGAATGTGATTTTGTAGGAAACATGAAAAGGAGCCTAAGTGGAGCAATCAAAACCGTTGATCCATATCTTGATCCATCATGTGTTGCTTAGCCGTTGGATTAAAAGAGAACTAGATCAGCGTTGGATTCAAACAAGATTAATCTTAGCTGCTAGATTAAAAGAGGATTAGAAGCAACAATTGATCAAGGCATTAATTAAAGACATCAACCCTAGCTTTCATCAATGGCTGGGATTTGATGGCTAAATGGATCGGACAACTACCAAAATGCACGTTAAAAATCAACATTTTTACTCTTCCTCCCAATCATGCAACAGAACACCGCTCATTCTTCTTCCTCCTTGCGAGCGGGCGATCGACGACTCCATGAGCGGCGGCGACAGCTCGCCGACCTCCCTTCCGACAGCTAGCAGCAATCCCATCCTATCTTTGCCAGCAGATCGAGATGTTGTTTTAGGTTAGCTCATTGACAACGAGGAGCGACAGAGATTCCGACGAGTTCAGCTTCTTCACCGGCATTCCACTCCATTCCGGTGACCGGGATTAGGCCACTCCGACTCTAGAATAATCCATCAACAATCAGGATTAGGCAGTTCTGTCAATCATCCGTCGGTGAAGAGACTCTCCACCACTGTTCCGGCGTTCCACTTCATTTCGACGATCGGGATTAGGCCGCACCACTTCGACATTCCATCCACTAGCTGCCGGGATTAGGAGCTCCACCATCCATCTACGGGAGCAGTGTTCGCATCCCTCTGTATTCAACTCCTTTCCGCGGTGCTGGGATTAGGACCGCATCCGTAATCCACCACCGAAGGGGGTTGTTTGGGTTGTTGTCACCATCATGGGGTTATCGATTACTTCTATTTGTATTTATCCATTTAATTGGATAGTTTGTTTTGTTATGATTGTTCAGTTATGATTATTTTGTTATGTTATGTTTGTCATGTCTAGTTTTGTCTGTTATGTTTGATTATGTTTAGTTTAGTTTTCAGTTAATCTTTGATCACTATGTCGTATAGTGACAGTGCGGTGTTTGGTTGAATTTCTTTAGTTGATAGTTTAGTTTTCATTTACATTCGATCATTGTGCCATATATTGACAGTGTAGTTCTTGGTTGAATTTCTTACATTTATTGCATTTACTTTTCAGTTAATCTTTGACCATTGTGTCGTATAGTGACAGTGCGGTGCTTGGTTGAGTTGTTTAAGTTTGTTAGTTTAATTTTTAGTGACTGTTTGACCATTGTGCCGTATAGTGATAGTGCGGTGCTTGGTTGAAATGTTCATATTTTGTTTAGTTAATCTTTGATCATGTACCATATAGTGATAGTGCGGTGCATGATTTACTTGCTTTTGCACATTAGGTTAGTTTCCCGGGAATTGTTAATTGGTAGTTAGGTTTACTTCTTGTAGGTTTAATTTCCATGTCTATTCACCAGAATTGTTTAATCATTGTATCGTATAGTGACAGTGAGGTGCATGGTTGAATCGTTCTTGCATTAGTGTAGCTTCAAAAAATTGTTTGATAAGTTGTAGGAACCCAGTGTGAATAATGTTTAGAAACAAACGTTCAACCATTGAGTTCGTTGGGAGACAATTCGAGTCATTCCTATACTGCATTAGTGTAGTTAGGGGGTTCGGTAAATAATTTGTAACGATACCACGACAAAGAACTGCTTATCAAATTTTGGCGCCGTTGTCGGGGAACAATAATGGTGTTTGTTTGTCTTTAAACTGTAGTTAGTTAGTTTGTTTATTTTTCTTTTCTTTTGTTATTAGTGTCTTTCTTGTTATTTTTTTTTCTATTTGATATTCATTGTGTTTGTTTGTGGTGATGTCTTGGTCTTCAGGCAATAATCTATTTGAGTCTCATGCAGCAGTTTGGTGCAACAACAGTGATATCAGCAGAAGACAGATGCATCCATTCAGAGTATCGAGAGACAGATTATTCAGCTTGCATCTAATTTTAATCAACTACAGTCACAGGGATCTAGTCAGCTACCATCTCAGACCATCCCAAATCTAAAGGAAACATCAGTACGATTACATTGCAGAGTGGTAGAGTTACCTCAAACCCTGTAGCACTAGTTTCACCCTTCCCTCATAGGCCCAGCCTAGGAAGAGGGTTGTTGAAGAAAAGGCTAGGGAATTCCAGTAGCTAGTAAAATCCCAAGTATGCCAAATTTCTTAAAGATCTGTGTGTTTACAAGAAGAAGATGAAAAGGTAATGAGTTGATTAGTGTAGGAAAGGATGTGTCAGTACTCATTCAGCCTGTGCCCTAGAATTTCCTATAGATTTTTATATTCTTGATATGGAGGCTACACAGTACAGAAGAGCTCCACTTATTTTGGGCAGACCTTTCCTCAAGACTGCCAAGACCAAGACTGATGTATACGCAGGTACTCTTTCTATTAAGGTAGGAGATATTGTAGTTCAGTTCAAGATTTTGGACGCGATGAAGCACCCGATAGAGGATCATTCTATTCTTAGCGTGGATATAGAGGATGAGCTGGATTGCATGGATTTCATTTCTAAGTCTGTTTTTCAGTTGGATATCTCTGTACCTTCTACTTTTTGTTGTGATTACATTGATTATGATGATTTTGATATTGATGATGATTTGTTAGGACCTATCTGTGGGCCCTTTTATGTGGACAGGGACATGGAATGTGTAGGGACTTGCACTCTTCAAGTGATGCCCCAAGAAACACTTCCATCATATGTGCAACCACAAAAGCTTGAATTGAAACCTCTTCCCGAGCATTTTAAGTATGTGTATTTGGATAAGGATGAGCAGCGACCCATCATTATTGCCTGAGATCTAGAGCTAGATCAGGAGTACAGATTAGTAGATCTTCTGAGGTAGCACAGGAAAGCGATTGGGTGGACATCGGCAGATATCCCTGGTATCAATCCTTCAATCTGTATGCACAGGATTCACTTGGAAGAGGATGTGAAACTAGTCAGACAATAATAGAGACAGCTTAACCAATTGATTCTTGAGGTGGTAAAGAAGGAGGTGACTGTTAATAATATATGAGAGGTGTCCTAAGGCAATCGCCTTATGGTTGTACCATTTATTTAATAAATAAAGATTCACTATTTGAGTATACATGTTTTCATGTATTTGATTGGATCTTAAACTCATTTACTGAATGCCCGTAATATGATTCACAGCATGAGAGAATTTGTGATTGGATCACAACTAGTGAGTATCTCTACATGTGTAATTGTGATGTATTGGAATTATCCCTAGTCGATGAATTGATGCATTCGGATGCCATCAATTCTATTGAGACTAGCACGAGGTGTACTCTTTGGTTTATCCAAATAGCTGATTCTCATTGGATGGAGACATTGTGATGTCCGGAGTTAATCGTGGATGCTAGTTATGGTAACTAGTTCATTGGAGTGACCAGTTGTAAGACTTCATGTGGTTCTCTGCATATATGGATATGTCAATGAAGTTCTTACTGCAGATTAAGTGTGATGTTCCTTTGACTTGTGATATTCAAGTCATCTTGGTCATGGAGACTTATGCTTTGACATCTTAAGCAAACATCTCCAAGGAGATGTGGACCCAGGATGATTGGGTATAAGTCGAAATGCCCGAAGGTGTTTGAATTGTTGGGTTTCCCCGGCACCGCGGCGAGTGTGTGTTCGAACATGTTTCGTAAACATGTGCACAATGGAAGAATTAAAAACAATAAATCTAATTTATTACAACACACACACCACACGCATGCAAGATACAATATGTGTAGACATAATTGCAGTTTCAAATTTTGAAATAAAAGGAAATTACGCTAGTTATACCTGACGTATCACGTGCAGCGGGAATGACATCAATCAGAGCAACTCACGCTAGAGTTGTCTCTATCCGTATCCACGCCGAGTACCGTCGGGATAGCTTCTCCAAGCTACGAGCCTCGTCTTTGTAGAAGTCACTAGCCTCATGTCGAAGACGATGTGATCGAGAGAAGATCACAATCCGAATCAAAATTTGGATACAAAAATGAGTCCCCAAAACTCGCTTCTCCAGAGAGGTATTCATCAACCGATTGACGAATCCTTGGTCCTCCACCTATGAGGATTACCAGAGATCCAATCCCTGGCCAGGAAATGGCTGTCGGAGCTCCAAACGGCGTGCAAATGACGCTCCGACAAGAATTGGACAGCTTGGTGGAGGACTTGGCGCCGGCCAATGGAAGAGGGCCGGCTGATCCTTGGTTATCGGAGCCAAGGAGGGTCGCCAGAGGATCGCCGGAGGGTGGCCGGTAGCAGCTGGATGCCGGTAACACAAAGGGGCGGCAGCTCAAGAGCTAGGTGTGGATCCTCTTGGGCGGCGACAAGGAGAAAAGAGGGAGAGGAGAGGAAGAGAAGTTTCCAAAAATAAACTTAGGGCTCTCCAAACCTTTAGCAGCGCTTTTATAGAGCATGTGTTTTTTAACCATCAAGAAACCTTCTCCTTAGAGTTATTGGTTCATAACCAAAAACCGTTAACCCGCTCTAATAACTTAAGTTAAAATAAACCAAACCGAGTTAGTCTATTTTAAGTTAAAACGAACCGAACCACTTTGGTTCATTCGTTTAAAACAAACCAAACCACTTTGGTTTATTTTCCACCATTGGATTAGAACTAAACCAATTTGGTTTATGTAATGCCCGCCCTTCCCGTCCTCCTAACACACATCCTATAGACGGGCGACGGCGCTACACGATCATACATTCATGCATATAATAGCGGAAGTATTTAAAAACTTTACAACTTTTAACTCTAATTACATTAACCCAATCAACCTAACAATTTAATCATGGAAAAAGGTCTTAGCAATTTATTTAACTAAACATGTATTAACCATTTCAAGGTTCATAAAAAATAAACATGAGTAACCACCATAGAAAGCATTAACGTCTCCTAATAGTTTACACATAAACTGAAAATCATGCATAAATCTGTATGTGAAAAATGATCTCGTCCACCATGCCACTGCCACACACATCTTTGCCCCTCCTACTGCTCCCTTTAATTTATCCATTCCTTGCCCTTTTTTGCAATACAAGGAAAGTAAACTATAAACACATAGGCTTAGTAAGGTCCTTTCCTACTCACAAAAACATACATCATGAATTAAACGTAAAGTAATGACATGTTCGTTTAAACAACATATGAGCACAACATTTATTTAAAGTAGAGACATGATCAATTTAGGAAAAGAACATAAACTTAGCATTTTCATCGCAATAGTACATTGTCTCTAAACATGATAATTCAATGAACATAAAATGGTATATACAGGATACTCTTTGAAAACATATAGTTTATATACTTAAATATAATCTCAACATATTGGGCCCGGCATTGTACCATATACATCATTCGCGCGCATCCTAAATAGATCCGAGGTAGCTAATCCCAAACCTACTAAGTTACTAGGTTCGTACTATGTCCGTCGACCTAGGGGCAACCTTGGAGCCCATCCCATGGACCTTGTTAGGGTCCGGTACAAGCCATGCATAAAGTAAAATAACATACATGTTCTTTGTCCTAAAGAGTGTTCTTGTCCCCACTCTTAGGGAAACATTTCTTAGACATTTCATATACGTGAGTCATGCCTAACATGGGTGAAAACATAAGCATGTAGCATAGCATAAATCAGCATGAGTACAATTTAACATGGCATAAGGTAGTGACATAAGTAAAATTAAGCTAACATAAATAGAAATCATCATCTAACATGCATAACGTGGAAGAATTTCAACAAGAATAATTTCTCTAATCCTATTAGCTGAACCTTCTACACAGTTCTAGATTCTTTCGTTCAAAATCAAGCATACAACATTATATCGTAAGCACTTATACTGCAGGTGAGGGGATACTTACATCCTACGCTTTTCACCGATTTATACCGTTAGACTTCGCAAAGAGAAGACCTCTTACGTGTTTCCTTGCTTTAGCGTGATCCTCTACCAAGTCTCTCTTGAAAATCCCCTCTTGAATTATCTAAAGAGAAGACAACCTTCTTCCTTGCTTCGGCGGCTTCCTTCTTTTCAATCCTCCTCTTCGTCACCGCCCTTTATCGGACTCGTTCCCTCGTCCTCGACGGCGCACCACATAGGAACCTCTTGCTCTCACAATCGGCGCAGCGCCACGCAGATAAGGTCGGAGGATTAGGGAAGGAGAGGGGAGAAGGCTATTCAATGGCTGGAGGAAGAACGAGCGAGAGAGAGAGAGAGAGAGAGAGAGGGGTCGACGTGAGGTTTTAGAGAGAGGAAAGAAAAGAAATATATATATAAATTAGGATTTTTCTTAACCTAATTATCCCTTTAAATTATCAGCTAGATTAATCAACTTCTTTCTTTTTTCTACCAATAGATATATTCTGTTATATCATACTCATTGGTAATCTTATGACTTAGTGGTGGGAAGCCTATTCCCCCAAATCAACGGTTCATGGTTCTAGCCTCATCTACGAACTATTTATTCATTTTTTTTATTCTTATTTCTATATATATATATATATATATATATTTCTTTTAAATAAAAATATAGTAACTAAAATTTGGGATGTTACAGTTTATCCATCATGTCTTCATAAGACTCGACCCATCCTTGCTTTCGTTGCAATTGAAACGATTTCATGCTCGCTTCTTGTTTGGTCCAACCAAACCTAGTTTCTCTCGATCTGAGAATTTCATTCTCAAGCTCATTTTAAATCCTTAAGATTACGCTTGTTGTGCGTGTGACCAAATAGGTTCCCGATTTATGTTGGTCATCTATAATTAACCATTTATTATAGAACGATCATGAGTGGCCCCTAGTAGTACATCATGATCCTCAATTAACCGGAAAATCAACGGTTGATTCTAAAACCATTTCTGAAACCCTTCAATAGCTAAAATGAATCGTATCCTATTTTCTTCACTCATCTTATACCCATTTGGTTCAGGACATGGTCTATAATGTCAGTCCCCACTAGGTTGACTACGTCACACCTAGCCCAAGTATCATTTCCTCATCCTATGAATTCTAGTTACTGTACATGTATCCTAGAGTACCTTACTCTAAATATGTAATGCTTTGGCCAAAGACTTTAGTAACAATCCGACGAGAGGCCAAGGGTATACATCTCCTTGCAAGGAGTGGTGAATCCTTTATAGGCTATTCAAACATCTTCGGCCACTTCGACTTATAGCCAATCATCCCGGGTCCACATCTCCTCAGAGATGCTTGCTTAAGATGTCAAAGCATAAGTCTTCATGACCAAGATAACTTGAATATCACAAGTCAAAGGAACACCACACTTAAGCTGCAGTAAGAACTTCATTTACATATCTATATATGCAGAGAACCATATGAAGTCTTATAGCTAGTCACTCCAATGAACTAGTTATCATAACTAGCATCCACGATTAACTCCGAACATCACAATGTCTCTAGCCAGTGAGAATCAGCTGCTTGGATACACCAAAGAGTATACCTCGTGCTAGTCTCGACATAATTGATGGTGTCCAAATCCACCAATTCACCGACTAGGGATAATTCCAATACATCACAATTATACATGTAGAGCTACTCACTAGTTGTGATCCAATCACAAATTCTCTCATGCTGTGAATCGTATTGTGGACATTCAATAAATGGGTTTAAGATCTAATCAAATACATGAAAACATGTACACTCAAATAGTGAATCTTCATTTATCATATAAATGGTTTAAATATAATGTGATTTCCTTAGGACACCTCTCATATATAACTAACAAACTCCCACTTGGCCTAATGTCAATCGCCATGGTATCCAATACCATAAGCTCTAACATGACCCTCAAACTTACTTTGAGATAAAGCCTTAGTTAAAGGATCTGCTAAGTTCTTTTTAGTGAGAATCTTCTCTATTTGAATTTCGTTCCTACTAATAATCTCTCTGATCAGATGATAGCGGCGAAGCACATGTTTGGATCATTGATGAGACCACATCAAGTTCAGAGATGAACTTCTCGATCCAAACCGCTTCCTTTGCTGCTTCCAAAGCTGCAATGTATTCTGCTTTAGTGGTAGAATCCGCTACGGTGTCTTGCTTGGAACCTTTCCAACTTGTTGTGCCTCTATTTAAGGTAAATACGTAACCAGACTGAGACTTGGAATCATCCTTGTCTGTCTGGAAACTGGCATTCGTATACCCACATATTACCATATCTCCTTCTCCATATATTAGGAACACATCCTTACTTTTTCTCAAGTATTTAAGGATCATCTTAACAACCGCCCAATGATCCATTCCTGGATTAGACTAGTATCTGCTCGTGACACTCAGAGCATACGATACATCGGGTCTCGTACATAACATAGCATATATGATAGATCCTATTACGGATGCATAGGGAATCTCACTCATCCAAATCCTCTCGTCTTCTATGCACGGACACATAGACTTCGAAAGGTGTATCCCATGCCTGATGGGAAGGAAACCTTTCTTGAATTCCAACATGCTAAATCACTTTAGCACTCGGTCTATATATGTAGACTGTGAAAGACCAAACAACCGATTTGATCTATCCCTATAGATCTTAATCCTGAAGATGTAGGTTGCTTCTCCCAGGTCTTTCATGGAGAATGTCTTGGACAACAAAATTTTAACTAACTGTAAGATAGAAACATCGTTTCCTATAAGTAATATGTCATCGACATACAATACTAGGAACATGACTGCACTCCCACTAACCTTCTTGTACACATAAGGTTCGTCCGGATTTTATGAGAAATCAAACTTTTTGATTGTCTCATCAAAATGGATATTCTAGCTCTTGGATGTTTGCTTCAGTCCATATATGGACCATCGCAGTTTGCAGACCTTGGTTTTATCAACCGATGTGAAACCCTCAGGTTGTATCATATACACGTCCTCGAGTAGGTTTCCATTAAGGTGAAGGGATGTCCCTTGTCGAGTCCGTGAGGGGAAACATCACTTCCCCTTCGCCTCGGTTGCTTGACCATGGTGATCCCTTCGATGTCCCCGGATTAAAAAATTTAATCCTAGACAAAAGGGATTCCCAAAGCAACCAAGTCATCGTTGTGCTATTCGTTTAGAGAGGTTACTTGAACAAACTAGTTGTTCAAGCGACCTTCCTCTATTCTACGAGTAGCCGCGTAATAGACGATGTCCGGATCGCCGGTTTTTGTGTTTATACTCGGGATCCAAGTATTATTTAGCCATTTACATAAATATAACATGCTTATATTTGTAAAACAAAAACAAGCAATGAATAAAAGAGAAAGAAGAATAGGTATACCTCTTGGTCTTCTAATGTATGACCTTCCTCCTTATGGACGTCGTGTGGGCGACGATCCACCAAAAGTCGAAGCTCCTAGATCGCAAAACTTCCTTCCTTGCTTTTCCCAAGCAAGAGGAAGAAAATAAACAATATTTTTCTCCTTCCAAAACTCAACCAACAAAGAGCTATCAAAGCCCTTGCCGCCGGCCAACTAGAAGGAGAAGGAGATGGTGGAAAACTACCAAGACACCCAGGGAAACCCTATATCTTGTTTCCACCACCTAAGAAAAAGAAGAAGGGGAATTTGGGTGCCGGCCAAGGCTGGAAAAGAGATGGAAAAGGCTGCTAGACGTTGGCCCAAAGAGGAAGAAGAAGAGAGAAAGAACCTTCCTTATTTGGTGCCACCCTAGCCTCAAAACCCTAATCCCAATCCTATCTCAAATAGGATTGCTCCTTGCCGCCCAAACCCTAGCTCTCCTCCTATTCATCATGTAATCCACGACCACTCCCCATGACCTCCTTTTATAGAGTTAGGGATAAGTCATGAATTAATCTCCTCCATTGGTTCTAGGGATTTAATCTCAACCGTCGGATGTAGAGATTTAATCTCAACCGTCGGATCTTAGAGATTTGATCTCTACCAATGGATCTTAGAGTTTTGTTTCTATCCATTGGATCTAAGGTTCATGAGGTGTTAATAGGCTACATTAGGGACCATGAGGAGGAGTTGGGTCTTGTCCACCCATGGATCAAGCCCACATAAAGTCCGATCCACTAATGATGATCCAATTCACTAAAGGTCCATCATTGATCTACCTCACCAACCCCCATATGATAATATGGGCTCCATATATTATTTGTACATTTTCTCCCCGTGTTTAAGATCTCGAATGTCTGTCGATTAATTAATTTACTGACCATTAATTAATCAACATCTAACTCCTTGAGTAGTACCACTCAACCTTTTCATCATGCCGGACCAAGTCCACCTGCAGGGTTTATATGATGAACCTTATGAGCTCCTCAAGGGGACATCATCATCCTAATATATAGGACACGGTTTCCTCCTATAATCAATGACACACCATATAAATAATATCATCTCCCAACTTACCGAGCCTATCGATTTAATCTATAAATCTCGCCCATTGGTAAATCAAAGAGATGAGTATTAAGTATATGTGCCCGTTATTATATCGGGATTAAGAGCATATACTAACTAATATCTGAGGTCCGATTCGATTATGTAGTCAGCAATAAATCGAATCACCTCTATATCGGTCCTGCTCAATACACACAAAGTGCACTAGTGTGATTCTATGGTCAAGACAAACCAATACCAAATCACACTACAACCATTCCGATGGTTTGTCCAAAGTCATCTCGGTTGTGAGCCTTTACTTATACTTTTCAAGGGGTCGATAACATGATCTCCTGTGTGACACCACACACCATGTTATCTACAATGTAAAGTATGAGACAATATTGCATAACCATAAAAATATGCAAACAATGATCATGTGATTCTTATTTCAAAATAAAAGATGTTCATATAAAAGATAGACTTTTCAGTATACATCCCTACAATCTCCCACTTATACTAAAAGACTATGCTATTCTCAAAGTGTCATACATCTGATCCCCATTCCCTCCACATGCCTATCAAAAGCTCTCACCGGAAGGGCCTTAGTGAAAGGATCTGCCAGGTTATCCTCCGATGCAATCTTGGCCACATCAACTTCTCCTCTCTTTACGATTTCTCGTATTAGGTGGTACTTGCGCTCTATGTGTTTACTAGCCTTTTGGGCTCATGGTTCCTTCGAGTTTGCAACTGCACCACTATTATCACAATAAATTGTAATAGTTTTGGTCAAACCAGGAATCGCATCCAAGTCCATCAGGAAGTTCTTGAGCCATACAACTTCTTTGGCCGCCTCAGAGGCCGCCACATACTCAACTTCCATGGTGGAGTCCGCCACGCACTTTTGCTTGACACTCCTCCATACAATGGCTCCACCTCCCAAAGTAAACACAAAACCTGAGGTAGACTTACTGTTATCCCTATCAGATTGGAAGTCGGAATCCGTGTAACCCATAGGGAGTAATTGGTCTGCCCGGTAAACTAGCATATAATCCCTAGTCCTTCTCAGGTACTTCAATATATGTTTTACCGCAGTCCAATGTCCCTGTCCTGGATTACTCTGATATCTGCAAACCATGCCCACGGCAAAGCAGATATCTGGTCTCGTACAGAGCATCGCATACATGAGGCTTCCTATTGTCGAAGCATAAGGAACCGCCTTCATCTCCTCTATCTCCTCAGATGATCTAGGACACATCTCCTTAGATAAAGGAACTCCATGCCTGAAAGGTAGAAAACCCTTCTTGGAGTTCTGCATGCTAAAACGCTCCATAATCGTGTCTATGTATAAAGCTTGAGATAAGCACAACATCCTTTTCTTGCGATTCCTTATAATCTTGATCCCAAGGATGTGTCCCACCTCTCCCAAGTCCTTCATATCAAATTGTTTGGACAACCATACCCTTACGTCCGATAACACCTTGATATTGTTGCCAATCAACAAAATGTCATCTACGTATAGTACAAGAAATACCACTACGTTTCCGTCACATCTCTTGTATACACAAGACTAATCCGGACTTTGAATAAATCCATAAGACTGGATCACCTCATCAAACTGGATGTTCCAAGACATCGAAGTTTGCTTCAATCCATAAATGGACCGATTAAGCTTACATACAAGATGCTCTTTGCGCTTAGCAATGAATCCCTCTGGTTGCTTCATGTAGATGTTTTCCTCAAGACTTCCATTAAGGAAAGCTATCTTGACATCCATCTGCCACACCTCATAATCCATATGAGCTGCTATGCATAAGAGAATCCGGATAGATTTAAGCATGGCTACCGGTGAAAAGGTCTCCTCATAATCGATACCCTCTTTCTGAGTATACCCCTTCGCAATAAGCCTCGCTTTGAAGGTCTCAACCTTCCCATCTATTCCTCTCTTTCTTTTGTAGATCCACTTGCATCCAATGGTTTTTACACCATCGGGTGGTTCTACTAGCTCCCAGACCTGATTTGAATCCATAGATTCAATCTCAGCATTCATTGCACTTTGCCAAGATTCTGCATCTTTATCTTGGATTGCCTCGTTATATGTCCAGGGATCAGGTTCATGTTCACCAGGGATTAAATCAGAAGATTCTCCCAAGAACATGAATCTATCAGGCTGTCTCACAACCCTCCCACTACGACGAGGTATCACCTGTGTATCCTCTGTGACACGCGGTGCAGTGACATGTGGTATATCCTCTTGTACCTGTGGTACTAAAGAAGTGACTTCCCCTTTTAACTCCTCCAGAACAATTTTACTCTTGGGCTTGTGGCTCATCATATAGTCTTCCTCTAGAAATCTGGCGTTCGTGCTAACGATCACCCTCTGATCTCTAGGACTATAAAATAAGCCTCCCTTCATTCCCCTGGGATAGCCAACGAATAAGCGTACTTCTGTACGAGGTTCCAACTTACCAGCATCTGCCTTCAGCACATGTGCTAGACTCCCCCATATCCGAATATGTCTTAGACTAGGTTTTCGCCCAGTCCACAACTATGTGGGAGTAGAAGGCACTGATTTAGATGGAACCAAGTTTAGAATGTACACTGCCGTATCCAGCGCATACCCCCAGAACGAATCTGGCAACTTAGAATAACTCATCATCGATCTAACCATCTCCATAAGAGTCCTATTCCTTCGCTCCGCTACACCATTCTGCTGGGGTGTGCCAGGTGCAGACAATTGGGATTGAATCCCAGCCTCTGATAAGTAATTCCTAAACTCTCCCAAGAGGTACTCACCACCATGATCAGATCGTAGGGTCTTGATACTTTTACCTTGACGGTTCTCCACATCAGCCTTGAATTCTTTGAACCTGTCAAAGCATTCAGACTTGCAGCGCATCAAGTAAATGCATCCATATCTTGAATAATCATCTATAAAAGAGACGAAATATTCAAAACCACCTCTAGCCTGGATAGATATAGGACCGCACAAATCAGTATGAACCAATTCTAACACATCTTTGGCTCTATACCCCTTTGCCTTGAAAGACCTCTTGGTCATTTTACCTTCCAAGCAAGATTCGCAGGTTGGGAGATCCTCCACCACTAATGAACCCAAAGGTCCATCAGCTATCAACCTTTGAATTCTACTCAGGTTAATATGACCAAGCCTTAGATGCCAAAGATATGTCTGGTTCATCTTCGAAGGTTCTTTTCTCTTATTGGAATTAGAAGATGAGTTATTTACTTCTATATGCATCGTGGGAGTTTTTGGTTCAAGAGTATACAAATTGCCAACCAATGTACCTGAACAGATAATCTCTCTATTTCTTTTTATAACAACTCTGTCATTAAAAGAAACAGAATATCCATCCATAATCAATTTAGAAACTGAAATCAAATTCTTTCTAAATGTAGGTACATAAAGACAATTTCTCAAAACCAAAACTTTATTTCTATCAAACGATAAATGAACGTCTCCCACTGCAATAGCCACTACCTTTGTAGCATTGCCCATGTAGACGGTAATTTCTCCTTCAGCTAGTCGTCAGGTTTCCTGGAACCCCTGCAAAGAATTGCAGACATGATCAGTGGCTCCCGTATCTACACACCACTAAACATGTTTCAACGACTAAGGCAGAAGATATACCTTTGTTCTGCTTTAGGTTGGGGAAGTCTTTCTTCCCATGTCCAGTCTATTTGCATGTGAAGAACTTGCCTTTCGGCTTCTTCACTCCTCCCGGAGGTCCACCCGCCATTTTTGCTCTACCTTGTTTCTTCTTCTTCTTGCCTTTTGGCTTAAAAGTAGAAACCTTCTGAGCAACCATGACTTCCTGCCTAGCAGCCCGATTCTAGTATCCGAAAAGTTCCTTTTCCCCAGAATCATCCGCAGGCCTAGGAGGACACTCATCGACAGTTAAGACACTATCCAAATTTCTTTTCCAATCAATATTATTTAGGTACAGTAAGTTTATTTCTTTTAATATCACAGCAAGTGGGTTGAAATCCATTTGAAAATCCTAAGAATCACAATGATCAAAATATTAGATTTCAAATATTATTGATTCCTCAAAACAATAAAATTCCGAAATCAACCAACACCTCAAAACACCGAGAATATCGCATGCCACGCAGTGTGGACGTATACGAATTCTACATTTGCAAGAGGAGGTTTTACCCATTAATTTTATTATCTTGTCAACCTTACTTTTTGACAAATAAAATTAATAGTTGGTTCCTCTTTGGCCCTACAAATAAAAGCAGTGACTCCGATGGGGAGGATACTTTTATTTGCATCTAAGTGTGCACCATTACACGATACTAAGGGAATTATTTCGGATTATGTGCCTTACCGCTATGGAAGTACACACACTCCTAGATAATTTCCTATAACCATTATTTGACCTAGTGATCCGCAAACAAACCCATCCGCAGGGAGGAAGACACTCAGAGCCGACGCGCAAGTTTGTTTGCATCACTTGTCAAATTGTAATGGAGGCCGCGGGAATTTATAAAAATATCCCTCTCCCACTTAGTAATTTGAAATTGAGGAATTTTCCTAGCCTACGACATGCATATCAAACAAAAAGCAATAAATATAAAAAATAAATTATTTTCCAACTATTATGGCTTTTGTCTTCAATATGACTCCTGTCGCATCGCCATCTCGTCCGCTCCTCCTACGCCATGTACGAGTCATCCGGAGATCCGAGCCGAGACTAAAACCTATTTTAATTTACATCCATCGATCCTATACTCCACGAGGGAGTGTACATGAAATCTAGATCGAAAGTAAAATAAAATAAAGAGTGGCTAAACAATGCCGTATTTAATTTATAAAAACTAAATACTAGCCTCGTCAACCCCGAGAATTCAACAAAATAAATATTTACACACATACAATCACATACATACATATGGCCATAATAGTCGGATCTTATGCCTGCAACCAAAGAGTTAAACTACGCATATCCTACTATTATCCGGCACATATAATATATGAAAAAGTGCATAAAAATTAACCGAATCCTAAACACACAAAACCGGAAACCTTGGCTCTGATACCAATTAAAGGGATGTCCCTTGTCGAGTCCGTGAGGGGAAACTTCGCTTCCCCTTCGCCTCGGTTGCTTGACCATGGTGATCCCTTCGATGTCCCCGGATTAAAAAATTTAATCCTAGACAAAAGGGATTCCCAAAGCAACCAAGTCATCGTCGTGCTATTCGTTTAGAGAGGTTACTTGAACAAACTAGTTGTTCAAGCGACCTTCCTCTATTCTACGAGTAGCCGCAGAATAGACGATGTCCGGATCGCCGGTTTTTGTGTTTATACTCGGGATCCAAGTATTATTTAGCCATTTACAGAAATATAACATGCTTATATTTGTAAAACAAAAACAAGCAATGAATAAAAGAGAAAGAAGAATAGGTATACCTCTTGGTCTTCTAATGTATGACCTTCCTCCTTTTGGACGTTGTGTGGGCGACGATCCACCAAAAGTCGAAGCTCCTAGATCGCAAAACTTCCTTCCTTGCTTTTCCCAAGCAAGAGGAAGAAAATAAACAATATTTTTCTCCTTCCAAAACTCAACCAACAAAGAGCTATCAAAGCCCTTGCCGCCGGCCAACTAAAAGGAGAAGGAGATGGTGGAAAACTACCAAGACACCAAGGGAAACCCTATATCTTGTTTCCACCACCTAAGGAGAAGAAGAAGGGGACTTTGGGCGCCGGCCAAGGCTGGAAAAGAGATGGAAAAGGCTGCTGGACGTTGGCCCAAAGAGGAAGAAGAAGAGAGAAAGAACCTTCCTTATTTGGTGCCACACTAGCCTCAAAACCCTAATCCCAATCCTATCTCAAATAGGATTGCTCCTTGCCGCCCAAACCCTAGCTCTCCTCCTATTCATCATGTAATCCACGACCACTCCCCATGCCCTCCTTTTATAGAGTTAGGGATAAGTCATGAATTGATCTCCTCCATTGGTTCTAGGGATTTAATCTCAACCGTCGGATCTAGAGATTTAATCTCAACCGTCGGATCTTAGAGATTTGATCTCTACCAATGGATCTTAGAGTTTTGTTTCTATCCATTGGATCTAAGGTTCATGAGGTGTTAATAGGCTACATTAGGGACCATGAGGAGGAGTTGGGTCTTGGCCACCCATGGATCAAGCCCACATAAAGTCCGATCCACTAATGATGATCCAATCCACTAAAGGTCCATCATTGATCTACCTCACCAACCCCCATATGATAATATGAGCTCCATATATTATTTGTACATTTTCTCCCCATGTTTAAGATCTTGAATGTCTGTCGATTAATTAATTTACTGACCATTAATTAATCAACATCTAACTCCTTGAGTAGTACCACTCAACATTTTCATCATGCCGGACCAAGTCCACCTGCAGGGTTTACATGATGAACCTTATGGGCTCCTCAAGGGGACATCATCATCCTAATATATAAGACACGGTTTCCTCCTATAATCAACGACACACCATATAAATAATATCATCTCCCAACTTACCGAGCCTATCGATTTAATCTATAAATCTCGCCCATTGGTAAATCAAAGAGATGAGTATTAAGTATATGTGTCCGTTATTATATCGGGATTAAGAGCATGTACTAACTAATATCTGAGGTCTGATTCGATTATGTAGTTAGCAATAAATCGAATCACCTCTATATCGGTCCTGCTCAATACACACAAAGTGCACTAGTGTGATTCTATGGTCAAGACAAACCAATACCAAATCACACTACAACCATTCCGATGGTTTGTCCAAAGTCATCTCGGTTGTGAGCCTTTACTTATACTTTTCAAGGGGCCGATAACATGATCTCCTGTGTGACACCACACACCATGTTATCTACAATGTAAAGTATGAGACAATATTGCATAACCATAAAAATATGCAAACAATGATCATGTGATTCTTATTTCAAAATAAAAGATGTTCATATAAAAGATAGACTTTTCAGTATACATCCCTACATAAGGAAAGTTATTTTCACGTCCATCTTCCATATCTCATAATCATAATGAGTCGCTATGGCCAGGAGCATCCGAATGGATTTAAGGATAGCAACAGGTGAATAGGTCTCGTCATCATCAACACCTTGCTTTTGACAATATCCTTTCGCCACTAGTCTAGCCTTATAGGTAATCATATTACCATACATGTCGTTTTTCTTGTTGAAAACCCACTTGCATCCTATAGGCTTTATGTCTTTAGGTGGGTCAACCAAGTTCCAAACTTGATTTTCATACATGGGATCCATTTCCAACTTCATGGAGTTAATCCATTTATCCCTTTCTGAACTTTTCAGAACTTCTTCATAACTGGTAGGCTCCTCATCATCAATGAGTAATACGTCGTTCGATTCACTTACGAGAAATCCATATCTCTCAGGAATGTTGCGTGTTCTACCAGATCTATGAAGATGTGGTGTCACAATAAGTCTAGCCAATGACTCATCACTATGAGTTATCGATTGTGGTACTTCACCAGGTATCTCATCAATGTCTATTGGAGTCTCTTGAGCCTCCTCAAGCTCAACGACACTCCCACTGTTTTCTTGCAAGAGAAACTCTTTCTCTAGAAATACAACATGCCTTGAAACAAACACCTTTTGTTTTATAGGATGATAGAATTGGTAACCCCTCGTTTCCTTAGGCTATCCAACAAATTGACATTTATCAGACTTAGCATCCTATTTGTCAAATACAATCCACATCATATATGCAGGACAACCCCATATCTTCAAGTAAGATAAATGAGGTTTCTTATTATTCCATATCTCATATAGAGTAGTAGAGACTACCTTGGTCAGTATTCTGTTTAGCAAGTAAACAGTTGTCTGAAGTGGATAGCCCCAAAAGGACTTGGGAAGATTCGCATGATTCATCATCGACCTGACCATGTCCAACAAGGTCTGGTTACGCCTCTCAGATACACCATTATGCTTCAGTGTATATGACAGAGTCCATTGAGATAATATACCATTGTCCCTTAGATAATCTAGAAACTACTGACTCAAGTATTCACCACCTCGATCTGATCGAAGTATTTTAATACTCTTTCGAAGTTGTTTCTCTACTTTATTTCTGAATTCTTTGAACCTTTCAAAGGCTTCAGACTTGTGTTTCATCAAGAACACATACCCAAACCATGAGTGATCATCGGTGAAGGTAATAAAGTAGCTATAGGCTCCTAGAGCATGAGTTGTCATAGGTCTGTATACATCCGTATGTATTAGACCAAGTAACTCTCCCACCAGTTCACCTTTTCCAGTAAAAGGTAACTTGGTCATCTTGCCTTTTAAGCATGATTCGCATGTATCGAATGAATCAGATTCAAACGATTCCAGAATTCCACATCAGTGTAATTCGAACATGCGTTTCTTGCTTGCATGGCCAAGACGATAATGCCACATGTAGGAGTCTAATTAATTATCCTTTCGAGCACACTTGTTGCTCGCTTCGATATTGAAAATGTCACTAGATACGTCCAACATATAAATATCATTTCTCAAAGTTCCAGTCCCATAAAGTACGCCATTCAAAGTTATATAACAACAATTGTTACTAAACGTCAAATGGTAACCATTTCTATTTAAGCAGAAAATAGAAACAATGTTCTTTATTAGAGAAGGAACATAATAGCAATTGTCCAATTCTAAGACTAGTCCGCTAAGGAGCTTCAGCAAATAAGTTTCGATGGCGACCGCAGCAACCTTTGCTCTATTGCAGCTCACAAATTTGACTCCCCTTTGACGAGTCTTCTTCTATTCCTTAGCCTCTGTATGTCATTACATATATGTGAGCTACACCCAGTATCCAATACCCAAGTGTCTAAGAAAATAGAATGACAATCAATAACGAAGATAACTGAAGAGGATGGGGGCAATGGATGCCTTCTTCTTCACCGGCTCAAGATAAATCTTGCAGTTTCTTTACCAGTGGCTCTCCTTGCCACAATGATGGTAAGTGCCCTTTTGTGTTGGTTCTGCCATCTTAGCCTTTTTCTTCTTCCCTTTCGTCTGTTCCTTTGACTTTCTCTTAAAATCTTTCCTTAAGGAATCAACTAACAGAACCACCTTCTCCTCATGCTTCACAGAAGGCTCCACGGTCTTCAGCATATTGAGGAGCTCAGGAATAGTGGATTCAAGTTTGTTCATCCGGTAGTTCATCACAAATTGTGAGAAACTCTTGGGCAAATAATGCAGAATTAAGTCAATACTTAATTCATGATCCATCACAAACCCGAGGGTAGCCAGCTGCTCGATGTACCCATTCATCTTTAGCACAAACTGCACTATAGATGAACCTTCTTGCATCTTAGAGGTGAAGAGGAGGCTAGAGTCTTCGAACCTTTCGGATCTCGCTTGCTCATCAAACAACTCATGAAGATGGAAGACTATGGTATTAGCATCCATATGCTCATGCTGCTTTTGCAGATCGGGTACCATCGCGGCTAGCATGATGTAACTCCCCAGTTCAGAATTAGACACATGTTTCTGATAGGCCAACAATTGGTCTGGAGTTGCATCATCCTTAGGAAGGTTGGAAAGAGGCTCTTCGAGGACATATGCGAGCTTTTCTGTCTTGAGAACAATTCTCAAGTTTCTAAGCCAGTCCAAGAAGTTAGGCCCAGTCAATTTGTTCGAATCCAAAATAGTGCAAAAATTCAAAGACGTCATGATCAATCGATTAACCTAGAAATACAAAATCGAGCATATATGAGAAAGATGGAAAAATGCGTCAACATACATTTACAAATCCCATTCATTTTTCAAATTTTAAAACCCCAAAATCACTTCGGAAGATCATAGGTCCATCTCCAAATGGGCTGATATCCAAAATAGATATGAACAACCTTGGAGAGAGTCCAACAAGCCATTCATAGCTACAATAGTAGGTATCAAGTATACTGATTGCATATCACATATATGCAACTATCACAATGTGCTATCAACTAATTGAATGTTCACACATACATCGGGTTGTTAACTCATTAACAAGTATGCATCATATGCATAGCACCCAACTTCACCTCCCTTCACATCTACCTTGGAGAGAGTCCAACAAGCCGATGCTCCAGGTTAAAGTCAACCCATTAATTGAGAAATAGTTTTAATATGGTTAGAGCGCATTCAACCAATTAGCCGGGCTTGGAGAGAGTCCAACTACCAAAGCTAAGGATTGACCTCTGACTCTTGTCATATTAGTATTAAATTATTCCATGGTTTGAACATGTTCGGGTTCGAGCCAGGCTTAGAGAGAGTCCAACAACCCAAACAAGAAATAAAACTCTGGTTCCAACCATATTAATGGAAGGTGTAGGCTTTAATATTATATAAGGGTTTTAATGCCTCATCCTCTTTGCATGCAAATAACTATTATCTACATAGCATGACATACATCTATATGTCACAACACGCATGACATAATGATATGCATCTAATGCAATTATATGACATATAATTATGACATGTACAAAATTTCTTTATATGTCATAACTATTTATGGAAATAAAATATGTTTGAGATTTGATTCCTCAAATCAAATCATGATTAAATTAGGAAATAAATTTCCAAATATAATCACATATTTTATTTATGGAAGGTCTCAATTAAGGAAAGTCATATTTAATTTAGAAAATAAATTTCCTAAATTATCAAAACTATTTAAGGAAATAAAATATGTTTTAAATTTGATTCCCCAAATCAAATCATGATTAAATTAGGAATAAATTTCCAAATATAATCACATATTTTATTTATGGAAAGTGTGAATTTCCATAAATACTTATAAACTTTCCAAAAGTAGAAGATTTCCATAAATACTTCTAAACATTCCAAAATTAGAAATTTTCCATAAATACTTCTAAACTTTTCAAAAGTAGAAAATTTCCATAAATACAATTATAACTATTGCAAAATAATTTTACGATTATGTCGAAACACAACCTGGGCTCTGATATCACTGTTGGGTTTCCCCGGCACCGCGGCGAGTGTGTGTTCGAACATATTTCGTAAACATGCACACAACGGAAGAATTAAAAGTAATAAATCTAATTTATTACAATACACACACCACACGAATGCAAGATACAATATGTGTAGACATAATCGCAGTTTCAAATTTTGCAATAAAAGAAAATTACGCTAGTTATACCTGACGTATCACGTGCAGCGGGAATAACATCAACTGGAGCAACTCACGCAAGAGTTGCCTCTATCCGTATCCACGCCGAGTACCGTCGGGATAGCTTCACCAAGCTATGAGCCTCATCTTCGTAGGAGTCACTAGCCTTGGGTCGAAGACGATGTGATCGAGAGAAGATCACAATCCGAGTCAAAATTCGGATGCAAAAATGAGTCCCCAAAACTCGCTTCTCCGAAGAGGCATTCATTAACTGATTGACGAATCCTTGGTCCTCCACCTATGAGGATTACCGGAGATGAAATCCCCGGCAAGGAAGTGGCTGTCGAAGCTCCAAACGTCATCCAAACGATGCTCCAACAAGAAGGAAACAAGCTGTCCAAAAACTAGAAATATCCATATATGCAGATAACCATATGAAGTCTTATAGCTGGTCACTCCAATGAACTAGTTACCATAACTGACATCCACAATTAACTCCGGACATCACAATGTCTCTAGCCAGTGAAAATCAACTGCTTGGATACACCAAAGAGTATACCTCGTGCTAGTCTCAACAGAATTGATGGTGCCCAAATCCATCAATTCATCGACTAGGGATAATTCTAATACATCACAATTACACATGTAGAGATACTCACTAGTTGTGATCCAACCACAAATTCTCTCATGATGTGAATCGTATTGTGGACATTCAGTAAATAAGTTTAAGATCTAATAAAATACATGAAAACATATATACTCAAATTTTGAATCTTCATTTATCATATAAATGGTTTAAACATAAGGTGATTACCTTAGGACACCTCTCATATATAACTAACATGAATAGCCTATAAAGGATTCACCACTCCTTGTGGGGAGATGTATACTCAGGAAAGTCTTTGGCCTAAGCATTATATGTTTAGAGTAATGTACTCTTGGATACATGTGCAGTAACTAGAATCTGAAGGATGAGGAAGTAATACTTGGGCTAGGTGTGACGTAGTCAGCTAGTGGGGATTGACACTATAGACCATGGCCTGAACCAAGTGGGTATAAGATGAGTGAAGGGAACAAGACATGATTCATTGTAGCTACTGAAGGATTTCAGAAATGGTTATGGGATCAACCGTTGATTTTCCAATTAATTGGGGATCATGATGTACTACTAGGTGCCACTCATGATCGTTCTATAATTAATGGTTAATTATAGATGACCAACATAAACTGGGAACCTATTCGATCACACACACAATGAGCGTAATCCGAAGGATTTAAAATGAGCTTGAGAATGAGATTCTCAGATCGAGAGAAACTAGGTTTGGTTGCACTAAACAAGGAGCGAGCATGAAATTGTTTCAGTCGTAACGGAAGCATGGATGGGCCGAGTCTTATGAAGACATGATGGATGAACCAAATTGGTTTGGTTCTAATCCAATGGTGGAAAATAAACCAAAGTGGTTTGGTTTGTTTTAAACGAATGAACCAAAGTTGGTTCGGTTCGGTTTATTTTAACTTAAGTTATTGGAGCGGGTTAATGGGTTTTGGTTATGAACCAATACCTCTAAGGAGAAGGTTTCTTAATGATTAAGAAACACGCGCTCTATAAAAGCATGGCTAGAGGTTTGGAGAGCCCTAAGCTTTATTTTTGGAAACTTCTCTTCCTCTCATTTCCATCTCTTCTCCTTGTCACCGCCCAAGAGGATCCACGCCCAGCTTGTGCCACCGTCCACCTTTGTGCCGCTGGCGTCCAGCTGTTGCCGAGCACCCATCAGGCGACCCTCCGGCGACCCACCTTGGCTCCGGTGACCAAGGATCAGCCGACCACCTCCTTTGGCCGGCGCTAAGTCCTCCACCAAGCTGTCCAGTTTTTGGACAGCTTGTTTCCTTCTTGTCAGAGCGTCATTTGGATGGCGTTTGGAGCTCCGACAGTGACTTCCTTGTCGGGGATTGGATCTCCGATGATCGTCATAGGTGGAGGACCAAGGATTCGTCAAGAGGTTGACGAATACCTCTTCGGAGAAGCGAGTTTTTGGGGACTCATTTTCGAATTTGAATTTTGATTTGGATTGTGATCTCCTCTCGATCACATCATCTTCGACACGAGGCTAGTGACTCCTACGAAGATGAGTCTTGTAGCTTGGCGAAGTTATCCCGACGGTACTCGGCATGAATACGGATAGAGGCAATTCTAGCGTGCGTTGCTCCGGTTGATGACATTCCCACTGCACGTGATATGTCAGGTATTACTAGCGTAATTTCCTTTTATTGCAAAATTAGAAACTACGATTATGTCTACACATGTTGTATCTTGCATGTGTGTGGTGTGTGTGTTGTAATAAATTAGATTTATTGCTTTTAATTCTTTTGCTATGCACATGTTTACGAAACATGTTCAAACACACTCGCCGCGGTGCCAGAGAAACCCAACAAGTGGTATCAGAGCCCAGGTTGTGTTTCGACATAATCGTAAAATTGTTTTGCGATAGTCATAATTGTATTTATGGAAATTTTTTACTTTTGGAAAGTTTAGAAGTATTTATGGAAATCTTCTACTTTTGGAAAGTTTAGAAGTATTTATGGAAATTAACACTTTCCATAAATAACATATGTGTTTCGATTTGGAAATTTGTTTCCTAATTTAATCATGATTTGATTTGGGGAAATCAAATCTAAAACATAATTTATTTCCATAAATAGTTTTGACAATTTAGAAAATTTGTTTCCTAAATTAAATTTGACTTTCCTTAATTAACACTTTCCATAAATAAAATATGTGATTAGATTTGGAATTTGTTTTCTAATTTAATCATGATTTGATTTGGGTAATCAAATCTCAAATATATTTTATTTCCATAAATAGTTATGACATATAAGAAAATTTTTGTACATGTCATAATTGTATGTTATGTGATTGCATTAGATTCATATCATTATGCCATGCGTGTCGTGACATGTAGATGTATGTCATGCCATGTAGATAATAGTTATTTGCATGCAAAGAGGATGAGACATTAAAATCCTTACACAATATTAAAGCCTACACCTTCCATTAATATGGTTAGAACCAGAGTTCTATTTCTTGTTTGGGTTATTGGACTCTCTCCAAGCCCGGCTCGAACTTGAACATGTTCAAACCATAGAATAGTTTAATACTAATATGGTAAGAGCCAGAGGTCAATCGTTAGCTTTGGTTGTTGGACTCTCTCCAAGCCGGGCTAATTGGTTAAATGTGCTCTAACCATATTAAAGCTATTTCTTGATTAATGGGTTGACTTTAACTTGGAGCATCGACTTGTTGAACTCTCTCCAAGGTCGATGTGAAGGGAGGTGAAGTTGGTTGCTATGCATATGATGCAAACTTGTTAATGAGTTAACAACCCGATGTATGTGTGAACATTCAATTAGTTGATAACACATTGTGATAGTTGCATATATGTGATATGCAATCGGTATACTTGATACCTACCATTGTAGCTATGAATGACCTGTTGGACTCTCTCCAAGGTTGTTCATATCTGTTGGATATCAGCCCATTCATAGATGGAACTACGATCTCCCGAAGTGATTTTGGGGTTTTAAAATTCAAAAAATGATTGGGATTTGTAAATGTATATTGATGCATTTTTCCATTTTTCTCATATATGCTCGATTTTGTATTTCTAGGTTAATCGATTGATCATGACGTCTTTGAATTTGTGCTCTATTTTGGATTCAAATAAATTGACTGGGCATAACTTCTTGGACCGGCTTAGAAACTTGAGAATTGTTCTCAAGGTGGAAAAGCTTACGTATGTCCTCGAAGAGCCTCTTCCCTCCCGTCCTAGTGATGACGCAACTCTGGACCAATTGTTGACCTATCAGAAATATGTGAGTGATTTTGAACAAGTGAGTTTCATCATGCTAGCTGCGATGGTACTCGAGCTGCGGAAGCAGCATGAGCATATGGATGCTCATACCATAGTCTTTCATCTTTATGAGTTGTTTGATGAGCAAATGAGATTCGAAAGGTTAGAAGTCTCCAAGCTCCTCTTCACCTCTGAGATGCAAGAAGGTTCATCTGTGGTATGACTCAACATGCTGAAGACTATGGAGCCTTCTGTGAAGCATGCGCAGGGGATGGTGCTGTTATTTGATTCCTCGAAGAAAGGTTCTAAGAGAAAGTTAAAGGAACATAAGAAGGGGAAGAAGAAAAAGGCTAAAAAGGTAGAACCAGCTCAAAAGGGCACTTGCCATCATTATGTTAAGGAGGGCCATTGGCGAAGAAACTGTAAGATTTATCTTGAGTCCGTGAAGAAGAATAAGACATCAGATGCCCCATCTTCTTCAGATATCTTCGTTATTGATTGTCATTCTATTTCCTCAGACACTTGGGTATTGGATACTGGGTGTGACTCACATATATGTAATGACATACATGGGCTAAGAAATAGAAGAATACTCGTCAAGGGAGAGTCAAATTTACATGTTGGGAATGGAGCAAAGGTTGTTGCACTTGTCATTGGAACGTATTTGTTGAAACTCCCTACAACACTTGTCTTAGAACTGGACAATTGCTTTTATGTTCCTTCATTGATAAAGAACACCATTTCTATTTCTTGTTTGAATAGAAATGGGTACCATTTAACTTTTAGTAATAATTGTTATTACATAACTTTGAATGACGTTCTTTATGGGGCTGGAACTTTAAGCAATGATATTTATACGTTAGATGTATCCAGTAACATTTTCAATATCGAAGTGAGCAACAAACATTTTCGAAAAGATAATCAATTAGCCTCCTACATATGACATTGTCATCTTGGCCATGTAAGCAAGAAACGCATGTCCGAATTATACCGATGTGGAATTCTGGAATCATTTAAATTAGATTCATACGATACATGCGAATCATGCTTAAAAGGCAAGATGACTAAGTTACCTTTTACGGGAAAAGGTGAACTGGTGGGAGAGTTTCTTGGTCTAATACATACTGATGTATGCGGACCTATGTCAACTCAAGCTCTAGGAGGCTATAGCTACTTCATTACCTTCACCAATGATCCCTCACGGTTTGGGTATGTGTTCTTGATGAAACACAAGTCTGAAGCCTTTGAAGGGTTCAAAGAATTCATAAATGAAGTAGAGAAACAACTTGGCAAGAATATTAGAATACTTTAATCGGATTGAGGTGGTGAATACTTGAGTCAAAAGTTTCTGGATTATCTAAGGGACAATGGTATATTGTCTCAATGGACTCCACCATATACACCACACTTGAAGATTGAAGCTTCGCTTCTTGCTTCACCTCGGTCGCTTGTGCATGGTGATCCTATCTCACATCCCCAGATTAAAAAAAAAATAATCCAGGCAAAAATGGATTACCCAAGCAACCAATTCATCATCGTGCTATTCGATTTGAGTGGTCGCTTGAAGAAACTTGTTGTTCAAGCAACCTAACTCTTTTCCTCGATTAGCCGCAGAATAGATGATGTACGGATCGCCGGTTTTTGAGTTTATCCTCGGTGTCCATGATCATACAATTACAAACAAATTGCATAGAACAAGAAAGAAACTTAAACAAGAATTATATCTCTTGTTTACCTCTTGATCTTCTATTGTATGACCTATCCTCTTCTTGGACATTGAGTGGGCAACAATCTTCCAAGAAATGAAGCCACCTAGACCACCTTTTCTCCTTCTTGCTCGCTCCAACACAATCTATCTCCTTCTTCTCCTCTTGGCAAAACACCCTTCTCCTTCTCCCTTGCTTGTGCCGGCCACCAAGGAGAGCTCCCCTTCCTTGTTGCCGCTGACCTAAGGGAGAACAAAGGGAAGAACCACCCACAAAGGGAGGTTGTTGCCGCCGGCCAAAGAAGAAGGGTGAAAGCACCCTAACCGCTGGTCACCAAGAGATGGAGAGGGTTGCCCTTTGCTTGTATCCACCGACCCTTGCTTGAGGAAGAAGGGCGCCGACCACCAAAGGGATGGGAGGGAGGAGGTGCCGGCCAAAACCCTAATGGTGGGGTATTTGCCACCGGCCCTAAGAGGGGAGAAGGATGAGGAATTAGATTCAAAACAAAACCTTTTGTCTATTTCGCCCAAGCCTTGGAATCTATTTATAGATTTCGCCCAAGCCTCATTTTAATCATGTCCGTTGGATCTAGGCTTCGTGAGGGTTTTAATAGGCTACAATAGGGATCATGAGGAGGAGTTGGATCTTGGCCACCAAATGGATCCTAACCCGATCCATTAATGATGATCCATTCCACTAAAGCGATCATCATTGATCTACCTCACCAACCCCATAATTATATATGGGCTTCGCATATTAATTGTACAAATATCTTCCCGTGTTTAAGATATCGAATATCCGTTAATTAATTAATTTACTGACAATTAATTAATTAACATCTAACTCTATGAGTAGTACCACTCAACCTTATCATCATGCTGGACCAAGTCCACTTGCAGGATTTATATGATGATCCTTATGAGCTCCTCAAGGGGACATCATCATCCTAATACATAGGACACAGTTTCCTCCTATAATCAACGACACACCATGTAAATAATATCATTTCCCAACTTACCAGACCTGTCGATTTAACCCATAAATCTCGCCCATTAGTAAATCAAAGAAATAAATATTAAGTACATGTGCCCATTATTATATCGGGACTAAGAGCATGTACACCATAATATCCGAGGTCCGATTCAATTATGTAGTCAGCAATAAATTGAATCACCTCTAAGTCGGTCCTGCTCAATACATACAAAGTGTACTAGTGTAATTCTATGGTCAAGATAAACCAATACCAAATTATACTACAACCATGCCAATGGTTTGTCCAAAACCATCTTGGTTGTGAGTCTCTACTTATACTCTACAAGGAACTGATAACATGATCTTCTGTGCAACACCACACACCATGTTATCTATAATGTAAAGTATTAGACAATATGCATAACTATAAATATGCAAACAATGATCATGTGATTCTTATTCCAAAATGAAGATGTTCATACAAAGGCTAGACTTTCAGTATATATCCCAACAGCATAATGGTGTATCTGAGAGGCGAAACCGAACCTTGTTGGACATGGTTAAGTCGATGATGAATCATGCGAATCTTCCCAAGTCCTTTTGGGGATATGCACTTCAGACTGTTGTTTACTTGTTAAAATAAAGTCCCGACTAAGGTAGTCTCTACTACTCTATATGAGATATGAAATAGTAAGAAACCTCATTTATCTTACTTGAAGATATGGGGTTGTCTTGCTTATGTGAAGCGGAATGTATCAGACAAACTGGATGCTAAGTCTGATAAATGTCTATTTATTGGATACCCTAAGGAAACAAGGGGTTACCAATTCTATCATCCCTTGGAACAAAAGGTGTTTGTTTCAAGGAATGCTATGTTTCTAGAGAAAGAGTTTCTCTTGTAAGAAAATAATGGGAGTGACGTTGAACTTGAGGAGGTTCAAGAGACTCCAATAGACATTGAGGAGATACCTGGTCAAGCACCTCAACCGATAACTCATAGTGATGAGACATCGGTTGGACCTATTGTGACACCACATCTTCGTAGATCTAGTAGAACATGCAACATTCCTGAGAGATATGGATTTTTCGTAAGTGAATTGAACGATATCTTACTCATTGATGATGAGGAGCCTACCAGGTATGAAGAAGTTCTGAAAATTTCAGAAAGGGATAAATGACTTAACGGCATGAAGTCGGAAATGGATTCTATGTATGAAAATCAAGTTTAGAACTTGGTTGACCCACGTGAAGGCATAAAGCCTATAGGGTGCAAGTGGATTTTCAAGAAGAAAACCGACATGGATGGTAATGTGATTACCTATAAGGCTAGATTGGTGGCGAAAGGGTATCGTCAAAAGCAAGGTGTTGATTATGACGAGACCTATTCACTTGTTGCTATGCTTAAATCCATTCGGATGCTCCTGGTCATAGCGGTTCATTATAATTACGAGATATGGCAGATGGATGTAAAAACAACTTTCCTTAATGGAAACCTACTCGAGAATGTGTATATGATACAGCCTGAGAGTTTCACATCGGCTGATAAAACCAAGGTATGCAAACTGCGACGGTCCATATATGGATTGAAGCAAGCATCCAGGAGCTGGAATATCCATTTTGATGAGACAATCAAAAGGTTTGATTTCTCACAAAACCTGGACGAACCTTGTGTGTACAAGAAGGTTAGTGAGAGTGTAGTCATGTTCCTAGTATTGTATGTCGATGGCATATTACTTATAGGAAACGATATTTCTGTCTTACAGTCAGTTAAAATTTGGTTGTCCAAGATGTTCTCCATGAAAGATCTGGGAGAAGTAAACTACATCCTCAGGATTAAGATCTATAGGGATAGATCGAATCAGTTGCTTGGTCTTTCACAGTCTACATATATAGACTGAGTGCTAAAGAGGTTTAGCATGTCGGAATCCAAGAAAGGTTTCCTACCCATCAAGCATGAGATACACCTTTCGAAGTCTATGTGTTCGTGCAAAGAAGACAAGAGGATTTGCATGAATAAGATTCCCTATACATCCGCAATAGGATCTATCATGTATGTTATGTTATGTACGAGGCCCGATGTATCATATACTGTCACAATCAGATACCAGTCTGATCTAGGAATGGATCATTGGGCGGCTGTTAAGACAATCCTTAAGTACTTGAGAAGAACTAAGGATGTGTTCCTAATATATAGAGAAGGGGACATGGTGATACGTGGGTATACGGATGCCAGCTTCCAGACAGACAAGGATGATTCCAGGTCTCAGTCTGGTTATGTATTTATCTTAAATGAAGGTGCAATAAGTTGGAAAAGTTCCAAGCAAGCCCCTATTGCAGATTCTGCCACTGAGGCTGAATAAATTACAGTTTTGGAAGTAGCAAAGGAAGCGGTTTGGATAAAGAAGTTCATCATTGAACTTGATGTGGTCTCATCAACGATCTAAACATGTGCTTCGCCGCTATCATTTGATCAGAGAGATCATAACTAGGAAGGAAATACAAATCGAGAAGATTCCCACTGAAAGGAACTTAGCGGATCCTTTAACTAAGGTCTTACCTCAAAGTAAGTTTGAAGGTCATGTTAGAGCTTATGGTATTGGATACCATGGCGATTGAAATTAGGCCATGTGGGAGTTTGTTAGTAATATATGAGAGGTGTCCTAAGGCAATCGCCTTATGGTTGTAAAATTTATTTGATAAATGAAGATTCACTATTTGAGTATATATGTTTTCATGTATTTGATTGGATCTTAAACTCATTTACTGAATGCCCACAATACAATTCACAGCATGAGAGAATTTGTAATTGGATCACAACTAGTGAGTATATCTACATGTGTAATTGTGATGTATTGGAATTATCCCTAGTCGATGAATTGATGCATTCGAATGCCATCGATTCTTTTGAGACTAGCACGAGGTGTACTCTTTGGTTTATCCAAGCAGCTGATTCTCACTAGTTGGAGACATTGTGATGTCCGGAGTTAATCGTGGATGCTAGTTATGGTAACTAGTTCATTGGAGTGACCAGTTGTAAGACTTCATATGGTTCTCTGCATATATGGATATGTCAATAAAGTTCTTACTGTAGCTTAAGTGCAATGTTTCTTTGACTTGCGATATTCAAGTCATCTTGGTCATGAAGACTTATGCTTTGACATCTTAAGTAAGCATCTCCAAGGAGATGTGGACCCGAGATGATTGGGTATAAGTCGAAATCTTCGAAGGTGTTTGAATAGCCTATAAAGGATTCACCACTTCTTGTGGGGAGATGTATACCCAGGGCCTCTCATTGGATTGTTACTAAAGTCTTTGGCCAAAGCATTACATGTTTAGAGTAATGTACTCTTAGATACATGTGCAATAACTAGAATTTGAAGGACGAGGAAGTAATACTTAGGTTAGGTGTGACGTAGTCAGCCTAGTAGGGACTGATTCTATAGACCATGTCCTGAACTAAGTGGGTATAAGATGAGTGAAGGGAACATGGAATGATTCATTGTAGCAGCTGAAGGGTTTCATAAATGGTTCTAGGATCAACCGTTGATTTTCCAATTAATTGGAGATCATAATGTATTACTAGGTGCCACTCATGATCGTTCTATAATTAATGGTTAATTATAGATGGCCAACATAAACCGGGAACCTATTTGGTCACACGCACAACGAGCGTAATCCGAAGGATTTAAAACGAGCATGAGAATGTGATTCTCAGATCGAGAGAAACTAGGTTTGGTTGGACCAAACAAGGAGCGAGCATGAAATCGTTTCAATCGCAATGGAAGCATGGATGGGCCGAGTTTATGAAGACATGATGGATGAACCAAATTGGTTTGGTTCTAATCCAATGGTGAAAAATAAACCAAAGTGGTTTGGTTTATTTTAAACGAATGAACCAAAGTTGGTTCGGTTCATTTTAACTTAAAATAGACCAACTCGGTTTGGTTTATTTTAACTTAAGTTATTGAAGCGGGTTAATGGGTTTTGGTTATGAACCAATAACTCTAAGGAGAAGGTTTCTTCATGATTAAGAAACATGCACTCTATAAAAGTGTGGCTAGAGTTTTGGAGAGCCCTAAGTTTTATTTTTGGAAACTTCTCTTCCTATCCTCTCCCTCTCTTCTCCTTGCCACCGCCCAAGAGGATCCACGCCCAGCTTGTGCCACCGTCCACCTTTGTGCCGCCGACGTCCAGCTGCTGCCAGCCACCCATCCGGCGACCCTCTCGCGACCTACCTTGGCTCTGGTGACCAAGGATCTTCCAACCACCTCCTTTGGCCGGCGCCAAGTCCTCCACCAAGCTTTCCAATTTTTGGGCAGCTTGTTTCCTTCTTGTCGGAGCATCGTTTTGACGGCAGTTGAAGCTCCAACAGCGACTTCCTTGTCGGGGATTAGATCTTCGGTGATCCTCTTAGGTGGAGGACCAAGGATTCATCAAGAGGTTGACGAATACCTCTTTGGAGAAGTGAGTTTTTTGGGACTCATTTTCGAATCCGAATTTTGATTCGGATTGTGATCTCCTCTCCATCACATCATCTTTGACATGAACCTAGTGACTCCTATGAATACGAGGCTCGTAGCTTGGCGAAGCTATCCCGACGGTACTCGGCGTGGATACAGATAGAGGCATTTCTAATATTAGTTGCTCCGGTTGATGTCATTCCCGCTGCACGTGATACGTCAGGTATAACTAGCATAATTTTCTTTTATTGCAAAATTTGAAACTATGATTATGTCTACACATGTTGTATCTTGCATGCGTGTGGTGTGTGTGTTATAATAAATTAGATTTATTGCTTTTAATTCTTCCGTTGTACACATGTTTACGAAACATGTTCGAACACACACTCGCTGCGGTGCCGAGGAAATCCAACAGTGACAAGGCTTTTATAGGTTGGCATCATCTATCCTATTTCAGATAGCAAATGGGTAAGTCTTGTTCAGGTGGTTCCGAAAAAAAATCTGGTATTACAGTGGTTACTAACGCAAACAATGAGTTGATTCCCACCAGAGTTTAGAACTCTTGGAGAGTCTGTGTGGACTACAGAAAGCTTAATCAGGCTAGCAAAAAAGACCACTACCCCCTACCTTTTATTGATTAGATGCTAAAGATGTTGGCGGGAAAGTCGCATTATTGCTTCTTGGATGGTTACACCGGTTATTTCCAGATCTGTATTGCTCCAGAGGATCAGGAGAAGGCCACTTTCACTTTCCCTTTTGGGACGTTTGCATATCGGCGCATGCCTTTCGGACTTTACAATGCTCCCAGGACATTCCAGCAATGCATGGTAAGTATTTTTGGAGATTTATTAGAACATTGCATGGAGGTTTTTATGGATGATTTTTCTGTGTACGGTTCTTCTTTTGATTCATGTCTGAAAAATTTATCGAGAGTTTTATGGAGATGCATTGATATGGATTTGGTTTTGAATTTCGAGAAATGTCATTTCATGGTCGAGCATGGGATAGTCTTCGGTCATATTATCTCTGTGCATGGTATTGAAGTAGATCCTGCTAAAATTCATGCTATTTCTTCTTTATCTAACCCCGCTTCTGTGCGGGAAGTACGTGCTTTTCTAGGTCATGTAGGTTTTTACAGACATTTCGTCAGAGATTTCAGCAAGATTGCCCTACCCTTGACTAACTTGTTGCAAAAGGAGGTGGTATTTCAGTTTGACCAGTGGTGCAAGGACACATTTGATTAGCTTAGGCAGGCTTTGATATCAACACCGATCCTGAGACTACTAGATTGGACTCTACCATTCGAGTTGATGTGTGATGCCTCGAACTATGCGGTGGGAGTTGTCTTGGCGCAGAGAGTGGACAGAGCATCTCATGTGATCTGCTACACCTCAAGGACATTGGATGCTGCACAATCCAACTACACCACAACAAAAAAAGAGCTTTTAGCGATTGTTTTTGCTTTGGATAAATTTAGATCTTATTTGTTCTATTTTCATGTGGTTATTTTTTCTGATCATGCAGCTTTGAAATTCCTTCTGAAGAAGCCCAATGCAAAACTGAGACTCATTAGATGGATGCTTCTGCTTCAAGAATTCGACGTAGAGATACGCGATAGGAGTGGGAGGGAGAACCTGGTAGCAGACCATTTGATCAGGATAGTGAGGGAGATCGAGCCCACCCCCATAGCAGATTCTTTTCCAGATGAGTAGTTTTTCCACCTGCAGGGTAAGACACCATGGTATGAAGATCTTGCTAACTAGTTAGTTTCCCGTGTTGTACCTTCATATTTTACTCATGCACAAGTCCAAAAATTGAAAAGTGATGCCAAGTACTATGTACGGGATGATCCTTACGTTTGGAAATTTTGTAGTGATCAGATCATTAGAGATGTGTACCTGATTATGAGTTTCATTCCATACTTACTTTTTGTCATTCTCTGGGGGGGGGGGGGGGAGGGGGCATTTTAGACCCCAAATGATTGCTAGGGAAGTTTAGAGTCTGGTTTGTATTGACCCATCTTGTTTCATGATGCCTGTGTAGGAATTGCTTCGGAGGCTCATTGGCTCCCATGTCCCCGGATTAAAATTTTCACTAATAAAAAACTAATCCGGATGGGATGAGTTTCCTAAGCACAACCAATTCGTCGTCGTGCTAACAACTTAAGTGATCGCTTGAACAAACTAGTTGTTCAAGCAACCCAACTCTTCTAGTTGGTTAGCCGCGGAAGAGACGACGGACGGATTATTGGTTTTTGTGTTTGTCTTCGGGGTTCATGATTATACAAATACATACAAATGCAAACTAGTATAATCAACACATACTAACATAAAGATAAGAACATGCAAAGATCAATAAAAGTTGTAAAACTTTTATACCTCTCGATCTTCTATCGTATGTCCTATCCTCCTCGTGGACGTCGTATGGGCGAAGATCCTCCACGAGTAGAAGCCTCCTAGATCACGTTCTTCCTTTCCTTGCTCTATCCGAACAAAGAGAAGAACCAAACAAAAACTCCTTCTCCTATCTAGAACCGGCCACCAAGCCAAGGAGCTTGATATAACCGCCGATCAAGGAGTAGCTTCTTGAGCGCCGACCAACCTTCAAGAAGAGTTGCCGCCGGCTACCAAGGAGAAAGCAAGAGGGCGCCAGCCAAGAGCTCCAAGGATAAAACCTAGCCCTTGTTTCCACCGGCCAAGGAGAAAAGGGAGAAGGGAAGAGCGCCGGCAAAGGATGAGAAGAGGAAGAGGGGCGCCGGCCAAAACCCTAGGGAGAACAAAGCTTTGTCACCCACTTCTAGCCGCCCAACTTCTCCAAAACCCTAGCCGCCCAAAACCCTAACTTCTCTAGGGTTTGTTGCCGCCCACTTTTGGATAGGCAAAACCCTAATCTCCCAAGCATTAGTTTGCCGCCCAAGCCTTAGCCCTTTATTTATAGAGTATGGCTTAAGCCTCCTTTAATCTCCACCGTCGGATCTAGGGATTTAATCTCCACTGTCGGATCTAGGGTTTCATCCCAACCGTCGGATCTAGGGTTTCTTCTCAACCGTTGGATCTAGGGTTTCATCCCAACCGTCGGATCTAGGGTTTTGTTTTCCATCCTTGGATCTAGACTTCATGAGGATATTAGGCTACGATAGGGACCATGAGGAGGAGTTGGATCTTGGCCACCCGATGGATCAGAACCACACAAACTTGATCCATCAATGATGTTCCATTCCACTAGAGGATCATCATTGAATTACCTCACCAACCCCCATAAATCAATATGGGCTCCATATATTATTTGTACATCCATCTCCCCATGTTTAAGATATCGAATATCCATTAATTAATTGATTTACTGACCATCAATCAATTAACATCTAACTCCTCGAGTAGTACCACTCAACTTTATCATCATGTTGACTAAGTCAACCAGCTGAGTTTACATGATGAACCTTATGAGCTCCTCAAGGGGACATCATCAACCTAATATATAGGACACGGTTTCCTCCTATAATCAACGGCACACCATGTAAATAATATCATTTCCCAACTTACCGGGCATATTGATTTAATCCATCTAAATCTCACCCTTTGGTAAATCAAAGAAATAAATACTAAGTACATGTGTCCGTTATTATATCGGGATTAAGAGTATGTACAACATAATATCCGAGGTCCGATTCAATTATGTAGTCAGCAATACATTGAATCACCTCTATGTCGGTCCTGCTCAATACACCTAAGTGTACTAGTGTAACTCTATGTTCAAGACAAAACAATACCAAGCTACACTACAACCATTCCAATGGTTTATCCAAAACCATCTTGGTTGTGAGCCTCTACTTATATTCTACAAGGGACTGATAACATGATCTTCTGTGCCACACCAAGCACCATGTTATCTACAATGTAAAATATTAGACAATATGCACACATATAATAAATATAAAGTGCAAACAATGATCATGTGATTCTTATTTCAAAATAAAAATGTTCATACAAAAAGAGCTAGGCTTTCAGTATACATTCCAACAGCCTGTGAATTTTGTAAAGCTTGTGAGCGATATCAACGAACAGGGAACATAGGATGTAGAAATGAAATGCCTCAACAACCCTTATTATTCTGTGAGATTTTTGATATTTGAGGTATTGATTTTATCAGTTCGTTTCATGTATCTTTTGGATTTTCATATATTCTTTTGGCAGTTGATTATGTTTCTAAATGGGTGGAGGTCATCCCCACTAGGACTGATGATTCTCCAGTTGTTGTGAATTTTGTTAGGTCTCACATATTTTGTAGATTTGAGGTATCGACGATCATTGACGATCAAGGGTCTCATTTTTGCAACAGACTCATGAAGTGTCGAACAGAGAGATCAAGTGTATACTGGAGAAGAGAGTGGGGCCAGACAGAAAAGATTAGAGCTACAGTGGAGGAAGTGGACCTTGAGGATGCTTCTTCTCCGACTTGAAAGGGGAGTATGTTCTTTTATTTACTGCATTTATTTCTTTCCTTTCATCTTCGGACTATATTGTTTGTTGTGTGTGTGTTGCTTGTGTACCTAGGGTTGCTAGTTGTTGTTGAGTCAAATAATAGTCCCTATGCATGCCTTAGTATCATTTCAGAGGTGGTAAAAATTAATTAAGTTTGATCATTAAATTGTTGATTTTTGTGTATGATAGGAGACTTCACTTGTATGCAGTCACTTGTTATGATGGTGAACTTTTTATTGGTAGACTAAGCTTGATGTTTTATTCACCTAGTGAGGTTGTAAGTCATTCTTATCATTTACCCACTTTTGTGTAATAACACATGTGATATTTGTTGCTCTAGAACTTGCTTTGAGTCTTTTCAAAACTGCAGTAACATTTACTTACATGAGTATAATGAAGGATTTCATTCTTGGTTCTTTTCCTGACTTGGTCTGCTTATCTAATCCACTTGATACTTCCATTTTTGATGTCTCACCTGTCATATTTCTTCATTTCTTATCTATTATCTTTGTATCTTTGTGGATTACCTTTTCCTATATCTATTGTGTTCCATATTGGAGGAATAGCTTGATGAGATGCAATGTCCGAGACGGACAAAATTTTTAAGTGTGGGGAAGGAGATATTGTTTTGTTTGAAATTGACAATCAAAGCCTAATATGAGATGTACACATCCAAGCTCATAGGATGCATTGAGAAAAAAACTTTCTGACAATTTGTTACGAGCCACAGGCAATTCAATGTGGTGGACCAGATACAACTGTTGTGTTCTTGCTTTATGCCATGAGATCTATTCACAAGCATCACCGAGAGTCAAATTGATGTTGAAACATCCATAGCTGTCCGTCCAAAACCTGGAATTGCTGCCTCACCCATGGATAGCAGTGTCTGAGGAATTTATTCCCGTTTGTAGAGTAGAGTCAAAATTTTATTTTTATGGTAAACTCACAAGAGATAGCTATTGCCTCTTTGAACTCTGATTGCAGATGTTATGGTGGATGGAGTTGCAGTCAAGATTGAAGTTGAAGTTAGATTGTGGTTGTTTCACCTACTTGCTATAACATTTCAATTGGGTCTGATCCCGATGGACTGCATAGAGCTCCTATGATTCAATGCTACCCTTTGCAAAAGCTATGTAAGTGATAGATGCCAGTAGACATTTCTACCGATTTGAACGAAGAAAAATAGCAATTCCAATGATAAAGGAATATAAATGAAAGAAGATTGATGGTGAAGCATTCAGTGTCAGTGAGGATTCAGAAGAATCAGTGTTTGAAAAAAAATTCTATTGAGTGCCTTAAGTGTGTTACAAATTGTATCTACCTCCACGAAATCACATTTAAAATGTTATTATTTGTTGACTTTGGATAGAGCTATCAATTTGTTCAACAAGATGCAGTCAAAAGTTTCAGCTTCTAAAGTTATTACAACCAACACATTGACTCATGGATTCTGCAGACGAGGAGATCCACGTTGATGATGTGAAGATGCCACCTTATCCTCTCAAAACTTGTAGACAAGTGCCTTGCTGATGCTATTGCAATTCTGGACTCACTAGTTGATTCTCTTGAAAAGACTATCAGTCACAAGGCAAATGCAGATGTAGTGAAGCAAGAAATAGACCATAATGAAGATATGATTCAAATGGTTACGGATGGTGCTTTTCGAGCTATTGCTTCCATAAGCCGCATAAGTGGAGGTGAATATAGTTTGAAGTTCAAGATGTTGATAAATAATATTTTGAACACCTCTGCACTTGCGGAGAAGTGCAATTTTGTGCGTTGTGAGTGAATGATAGGAAAATGGTTGGTGTCTAGCAAAATCAGTAAGAATTCTACTAAATTTGCAGGTTTGGCCAAGGAAAATGTTTTCTATTTGCAGAGGCATTATCTCAATTTCTGACAATGTTGTTTCAATTAACCAAATAAATCTCAGATAGGGAAAGAGCATAGGACAAGTATACAGTGAATATATCCCCACACACCACTTTTGCACCTCATCAGGTTTATTCTTCCAATTCTTCTATGATTTCCTGTGCATTGTATCTCTGTCTTCTACTTCTTTGTATGTTTCATTTGCATTCTACATGTGTTCCCATTTTTATTCTTGATAAATCCTTTTGATTCATGTATGAGATGTATTGATAGCAGTAGAGAAGTAGATGATAAGCAAGCATATAGTAGTGCAGGATTAAATGTTGTTTTGAGGGCGCCCCACTCCTATGGTTATTATGTGAGCATCAGTACATTTATCCATTTTGGGAGGTTTTGTATTAGTCTTAGTCTATTTGATTTGACTGTAAATTGATGCGCATGGATGCGACCTCAAATCTCGCGACGGATACCGTCGAGGACTCAAAGCGCGCGCTCACGCTCAATGCCTGCAAGTGCACGATGTCGTCAAGTAATAAAGATTATCGATCCCACAGGGACTGGGATTCGAATACCAATGTACTCAGTGGTTGTAATTGTTCGGACGTGATCTCTAAGAGGTTTCGGTTGGTGAGGGGTGTCGGTGGACTCTACCCTGGACGGTGTCACACGGAGGAGGAAAGGAGTGTGCCTAGGTCTTCAAAGGTGATTCTAGGACTTCGGTTTCACTTGTGTATCACAGAACAATATTGTCAATTGGCGTTGTCTAGACGTTTACCTACGATTTTGTGGAAGGGACATCATACACTCTCCCGCAGAGCTGCAGCATTCACCTGGAGCTATCTTCGCCTAAAAGGATAGGATAGACGGTACGAGGATGTCAAATCAATCCCTACAGTGGACTGTTTCCGATTCCACTGCACCCTTCTCCCCGCAGTTGTAGGAGATTAGGTTTACCCCTAGGTTCCTTAATCAAACCTCCTAAATTTTAGATTGCGAGGGATGTCACCCCTCGTATCGCCTAAGTGCAGCGAAAAGAAAGCCAAATACGCATAGATATAGTAAAGAGCAACTACCAATTGTCAAATCAAACTCATGTGCAGAATTTAACGTGAACCAACATTGTTTATGTACACAAGCTATTCCCTAATCCTAGAATCGAAAGCACTACTCTATGTATACGAAGGAAGAATCACAAAGCATGTCTAAGATTGAATACATAATGAATGAAACGCAGAAATAGAGATATACAATGCTTCCGTGATCTTCTCTCCGGCGTTGTGTTGCAAGGTGTGAACCTCCGACGGCGTTCCTCCTCCCTGTTGTGAGTTACCGAAGCTTTTTAGGGCTTCGGTGTGTCATCCTAGCTGTCGTGCCCCCTCTAGGGTTTGGGCGGAGCCATCCTTATATAGACATCACCTCGTTGCAAAATCTGGAAAAAGCCCTAGTCGCGCAAATCTGTCGGGCCGCCACACGGCCGTGTGTTTCCACATGGCCAGGTCATGTGCGGCCCTAGGGTGCTGCTCTCGCCCATTGGATACGACCGTGGGAATCCCTACGCCCTGGTCGTGTCCTACTCTGCGTCTAACTGCAAAATGTCCTTCTTTTGCTCCGAAAATACATCTTTTTCTCCCGAAAAGCTAACCTGCACACAAAAGTACAACGAGTAGACCTCCGAACTAGAAAATAGGAAATGCATGCCAAAATAGAGTAAAATATGCATGAAACTAACACAAAATACAATGAGATGTGCGTAAAAACTACTCCTAAAACCCTATATGTTTTGCTCACATCACTTCCCCCAGACTTAAATCTTTGCTTGTCCTCAAGCAAACCTTAGTTCCATGAAATTTCAAAAAGATATTGTTCCATAATTAGCATGTTAACTAAATTTATCAGGTGGTATTTGCAATCAAAGTAAAACAAATATGTTCTAGAAGTTCACTAAGTTAGCTTCTCCTGCTCATGCTAGGCGAACCATTCTTAGGGGATGCCCGTTCCATGGTGAGTTAAGTCTTCACTCCATAGCTTTCCTAAGGTTTCCGGCTCTTAGGCGCTTACCTGCCCAAAGCGAGGGTCGTTCCCTAGATCTAGCATAAAGTCTCAAAAGCGTGCTCGGTATTGAGAGAAATTGGTAGGTGTTTCCCCAGTATCCTAACTCGATCTCAAAGGGGCACCTACCCATTTCCACCCACGACAATTGTTTTTTTATCCCTCATAATCTCTTTTTTTTCATTTCTTTTTCTCTTTTTCTTTTGTTTCTCTTTTCTCTCTTTATTTTTTTTCGGCTCATTGGGATTTTGATTTTTTCGAATGGGCTTACACAATCTGAGTATCTCTAGTAACTAAAATGCTAAGCCTAGAGTCACCTGTGGATTCCAAAGTACTAGACTACTGAAGTGAATTATAACTAGGTATGTACTAGATTTTCCCTTTCAGGATGTTCGACATGTGTATGTGCAAAAACAAAGCTAACTCGTGTAAGTCTAGAACATTCAATAGAGCGAATAAAATAAAATATCACAAGATAAATGGAGTTAAGCTACCTATGGGAACAACTCATGCAAGCAATTTTCAAAAATATACTACTGAGGTAGATTTACAGACAACAAAAATCAAGTACTGAAAGAAACTCAACAACTCAGGCATGAATAAATGAAAATACCAGAAAAGAAACTACTCGTAGGAAACAAAACTAAATAAACCTTGGGGTCTTCCCCCCAGACTTAAACGAAAATATACCTCTAATATGGTGGATGAGGTGGAAAGTCAGGGAGCCTGGGCATCTCTGGATCCTGGGAGAACCTGCTGCTGAGCCGCTGATGCCACATATACATGTGGTCGATCTGGGAGCTGGTGGATGCAGCGGTTACTCGGTGTTCCTCCTCCCTAGCCCACTGCACCTGCTGGGCATGCATGTGCTGCCGCATCTCCCTGCGGTAGGCGGCCTCATCCTGACGACGAACAACCTCCTCCTGGAAGTATATGCGGGCCTCATAATAGAACTCCTTGGCCCGCTGCAAATGCTCCTGGAATCCTTGGAACTCCGCCTGCTGGTAGGCGCTCTGCTCCTCCCATCGTTGCCTCTGCGTCTGCTACTCAGTGTAAATGTCGTCGAGGCTCGATAGAAACTCTGAGAAATCATAGGCCGACGTACCTGCATCCTGCTCAAAAGTAGAAAAAGGTGGTGGTGCAGGTGTAGGCTCATGTCGGCATGGACTAGGTGGGCTCCTATGCATGTGTGGACTGGAGGGAGAGTGATATAAAGGTGGAGAGATGGGCGTTGATGTGGATGGTCTCTCATATGGAGGGGACTCCACTATTAGGTCCAAGCACCAGTTGGCGCGTATAGCGATGGTGGTACGATCCGGGTCGGGGAGCCTAAGGGCCGTCATATTTTTTCTTACAAAGAATAAGGAGTCTCCTTCTCTCACAATCATTTTCATGGCCATGCATACTCCTAGGTCGATCATAGGGCTCCCCTCTATACTCTCTAATGCTGTGTAATCGTACCCCATCCTATGACAAATGTGGGTAAGTAGGCCTCCCACATTGATCTCTCCTCATGCTGCTTTACCCATCTTCACTAAGTGTCTGATGAAGTGGGACCCTACATCGATGTTACTTCTTTCTTGTAGCATATCCCATAGGCAAAGCAGCTCTAGCTCTAACTACACTGTCACTCTCCCCACGACCAAATATAGTACTAGCCATGATGTGGTGAAGGTATCGAAAGACAGGGTTTTGGAGGCGCGACGCTTTGGCCCTAGAAGGGTCATAAGCATGCTCCCCCGTCAACTCGGTCCAACATTCCCGAGATTTGAACCCAATAGGGGTTCTTCTCTCTCCCCCACTTGGTAAGCCAAAGCATGAGTTCTATTGGTGAAGGGTCCACTCATGCTCAATGTTAAAAAGCCTAAAAGTTATCCTACCCTCCTCGCTCTCTCTACCTGTTAAAATTTCCGCCTCTAAGGAATTCAAAAATTCCAAAACTATCCTAGGGTAGGTTAGGTGCTTTATTCCCATAATCTCTTCCCACCCTATTTTTGCAAATAGGGTTTGCATATCACCCAATAACCCTAAAGATTCTAGCAAATCCTCATCTAAGTACCTAGTAGTAGTAAGTTTACGAGTAGAAAGCATATTGTATCTATCTCTTTGTTCATTATTGCGAAAAAGTAGAGTGGGTAGGGCGTTACCCTCCTCCGGAGTTTGAGGGGCATCAGCTCTCCTTGTTCGTCGCTCCGAGGCGCTAGATCGGGGTGCTACGGTCTTGGTTCTCCTCATCTTTGCTTCTCTTGGCTTCTTTAGAGGTTCAAAATGCTCCTAGATGGTGGGGAAGATGAAATCACATGGCTAGGGCAAGAACTTTTGAAACAAATGGCGCAAATGGGGTGAAAACACATGACTCACCCCTTTTAATCTCGTGCGCCACGACCGTGTGAAAACACACGGTCGGACCGTGTGTCCCCTTTTTCAGCCCATTTATGCACCACGGTCCAAATTTTCTCATACACTTCACCGTGTAGGCTAATATAGATCTCATTTTTGCCTGGCAAAGTTCTCTTCTAAACCTAACTCTAAATGGAATGGAAATCAAAACTAAAAATCAAACAAATGCATGCAATGAAATAAAAAAAAACAAATCTAAAACTAAACTTGGGTTGCCTCCCAAGAAGTGCTTTGTTTTAGGTCATTTAGCTTGACCACACTCTACTATCAGCTCAGCTCGGTGGTTCAGTGAACCTTCATTCATCCGTCTCGGGATCTGGGGACTCCCCTAGATACTTCTTCAATCGTTGTCCATTTACCTTAATCTCCCCCGATTTTTTACTCCATATGTCCACTGCCCCGTATGGGTATACCCTTTTTACCCGAAACGGTCCTGACCACCTTGATTTTAGTTTTCCTAGAAAAAGTTTCAACCTGGAGTTATACAGGAGAACTAGGTCTCCTTCCTCAAATTTCCTTCTTAAGATGTGTTGGTCATGCCATTTCTTGGTTCTTTCCTAATATGCCTTAGCATGCTCGTATGCATCTCTTCGAATTTTGTCCAACTCGCTTAACTGCAGTTTCCTTTTCTCTCCCGCCACGCTGTAATCTAAGCTGAGTTTCTTAATGGCCCAGAAAGCCTTGTGTTCTAATTCAACGGGGAGATGGCAAGGCTTCCCGTAGACTAAGCGGAATGGGGTCATGCCTATCGGAGTCTTATAAGTTGTGCGGTAAGCCCAAAGAGCATCGTCCAGTTTCGGTGCTCAATCCTTTCGTGATGCTACTACCATTTTCTCTAGGATACTTTTGATTTCCCAATTCGAAATTTCCACCTATCCACTAGTTTGCGCATGGTACACTATTGAGACTCTGTGGATTACCCCATACTTATGTAGCAATTTTTCAAACTGTTTTTCAATGAAGTGAGATCCTCTATCACTGATTACTACTCGAGGAACTCCGAATCTAGGGAATATGTCCCTTTTGAACATTTTTATTACGGTCCTAGCATCGCAATGGGGTGATGCTACGACCTCCACCCATTTGGAGACGTAGTCTACAGCGACCAGGATGTATCTGTTTCCATCGGAAATGGGAAAGGGTCCCATGAAATCCACTCCCCATACGTCGAAGGGTTCTACCTCTAATATGGTGCTTGCCGGCATCTCATGTCTCCTTCCTATATTTCCTATTCTCTGACACCGATTGTAGGAAACTACATAGTTGCGGGTGTCCCTAAACAAACTAGGCCAGTAGAACCCTGACTGAAGCACTTTTGCGGCCGTTTTTGCAATCTCGGCATGACCCCCATATGCGAAAGAATGGCAGTGAAAAAGGATGCTCTCCACTTTCTCTTATGGCACACACCTTCGATATACGCTGTCTGTACACTTCTTGAATAGGAAGGGGTCATCCCATATGTATTGCCGAACTTCGAAAAAGAATCTTTTCCTTTGTTGGGTCATGAATTCTGGTGGTATCACTCTTCCCGCAAGAAAATTCACCAAATCTACATACCAGGGGGTGGTGACCTTAATACCCATGAGGGTATCATCCCGCAGAGCATCGTCTATTTGGGCACTGTCTCCCTCCTCTATCCTACAATCTATGGGCATGCACGATAAGTGGTCTGCGACAACATTGTCTGTCCCCTTTTTATCCCTGATTTCTATATCAAATTCTTGAAGTAATAAAATCCAGCGAATAAGGCGGGGTTTTGCATCCTTCTTGCTTAGCAAATAACGGACCGCAACATGGTCGGTGTATACCACTACCCTTGAGCCTACCAAGTATTGTCTGAATTTGTCGAATGCGAACACAACTTCTAATAATTCCTTCTCAGTTGTGGTATAATTGATTTGTGCCCCGTTCAGTGTCTTACTAGCGTAGTGAATGACATATAATTTTCTCTCCTTCCATTGCCCTAAGACTGCCCCACTGCATAATCACTGGCATCACACATGACCTCAAATGGTAGGTTCCAGTCAGGCGGCTGAATTATCGAGGATGTCACTAAGGCTCTCTTTATTTGCTCAAATGCCACTAAACATTTCATCGAAAATAAAGTCCGTGTCTTTAGACAGTAGATTTGTCAGTGGTCTAGTTATCTGGGAAAAATTCTTTATAAACCTTCGATAGAAACCCGCATGCCCAAGAAAGCTCCGAACCCCCTTTACATCCCTGGGCGGTGGCAATTTCTCTATTACTTTGACCTTCGCCTTGTCTACTTCGATACCATTTCCTAATATCTTATGCCCTAGAACTATCCCTTTAGTCACCATGAAGTGGCATTTTTCCCAATTCAGAACCAAGCTATTCTCCTCACACCTTTATAAAACCCTTTCTAAATTCTTTAGACATGCATCAAAACTTGTTCCATAGACTGAAAAATCATCCATGAATACCTCCATAATCTGTTCGATCATATCCGAAAAGATAGTTGTCATACAACATTGGAAGGTGGCCGGGGCATTATATAGGCCAAAGGGCATTCGTCTGTATGCGAAGGTTCCGTACGGGCAGGTGAAGGTGGTATTCTCTTGGTCTTTAGGGTGGATTGGGATTTGAAAAAATCCTGAATACCCGTCAAGGTAGCAAAAATAGGAATGTTTAGCCAGGCGTTGCAGCATCTGGTCGATAAACGGAAGTGGAAAATGATCCTTTTTTGTTGCTTGGTTTAATTTTCGGTAGTCTATGCACATTCTCCACCCCGTTACCATTCAAACAGGGATCAACTCATTCTCCTCATTTTTGACTACCGTAGTACCGCCTTTCTTTGGGACTATGTGTACTGGACTCACCCACTCACTATCTGAAATATGGTATATTATTCTGGCATCCAAGAGTTTAAGCACTTCCTTTTTCACTACCTCCTGCAAATGAGGGTTAAGTTGCCTTTGGCGCTCCACTGTTGACTTACACCCGTCCTCAAGTATTATCCTATGCATGCACAGAGATGGGCTTACCCCTTTTATGTCATTGATGGTATACCCCATCACTTTTTTATATGTCCTGAGCACCTCCAGCAATTTCCTTGTATCTTCTTTACTCAAATTGGAGTTTATAATCACCGGATGGGTTGCAAGTGGGCCTAAAAATTCATACTTCAGACTGGGGGGAAGTGGCTTCATCTCAGGCCCTGTGTGTTTTTCTTCTGCTACCTGCCCCGATTCTTCCTCTTCTTCTGATTTGGAGGATAAGGAGTCCTCTTCCATCAAGTACTCTCTCTCCTTATCCTCTCCCCGTACCTGGTAGACCATTTCAGTGCTATCTATCCCCTTTATCAGAAAAGCCTCTTGAAAGTGTTTCTCGTTGTTAGCCCATATTTCGAGAGTCCCCACCACTGTCTCTATAATGCTATATGCATCGTTTGTGCTCGTTTTCATCAACACGCCCCCCCCGTAGCTATGTCCAAGAGTTCTTTCGATGTGTTTGTTATCCCGGAATAAAAAATATGGAGGAGTAACCAATCTTGTAATCCATGGTGCGGGCAGTGAATCACCAGCCCCTGTAGCCTCTTCCATGCTTCGACTAGAGTCTCTTCTTGCCCTTGCTCAAATGAAAGGATTTTATCCCTAAGGTAGGCTATTTTTTTTGGGGGGGGGGGGGGGGGGGGGGGAATTTACTTAGGAAAGTGTCCTCCATTTGTTCCCATGTCATTATACTTCCTTCGAGTAGCGCACGTATCCATTGCTTAGCCCCTCCTTCCAGTGAGAATGGGAACATAATGAGCTTAATGGCCTCTGCTGGTACTCCTTCATATTGCACCGTCCCGTAGTATGCAAGGAATTCTTCAAGGTGTAGATAGGGTTCTTCAATCTGAGTCCCTCCAAATTGTTTTCCTTGAATGAGAGCAATTAATGCAGGGTTTATTTCCCAGCTTGCTGCATGAATTCGGGGAATAACAATGTAGGAGTTCTAGGCTTTTCGTTTAGGCGCTATATAATCTTTCAAGGGTCGAGTGGCCTGTATTAACATTTTAACTCCCTCCGATGAGAGATGCTTAATAGATCATATGCAATAGATGACTTGGAGGGTAAAACCAAGGGTTTAGTTTAAGGAGAAATGTTAGGAGTGCTAATCTAATTCTAAAAGCAGAAAATAAATTGGTCTAGCAAATAAAAATCTAAGATGCAATAAGTAAATAGGAAAGTACTGCTAAAAATAAAAACTTAATCTAAATATGAAAAATATAGGACTAAAGCAAATAAGATAAACTAGAAAGAAAATAAAGCAAGAAAATAATCTAATCCTAAGTTCGATCCAATTTACCACTGTTCGATTTGATATCGAATCGATGAGTCCCTGGCAACGGTGCCAAAAACTTGATGCGCATGGATGCGACCTCAAATCTCGCGACAGATACCGTTGAGGACTCAAAGCGCGCGCTCGTTCTTAATGCCCGCAAGTGCACGGATGTCGTCAAGTAATAAAGATTATCGATCCCATAGGGATTGGGATTCGAATACCAATGTACTCAGTGGTTGTAATTGTTCGGACACGATCTCTAAGAGGTGTCGGTTGGTGAGGGTTGTCGGTGGACTCTACTCTGTACGGTGTCACACGGAGGAGGAAAGGAGTGTGCCTAGGTCTTCAAAGGTGATTCTAGGACTTCGGTTTCGCTTGTGCATCACAGAATAATGTTGTCAATTGGCATTGTTTAGATGTTTACCTACAATTTTGTGGAAGGGATATCATACACTCTCTCATGAGCCGCGCATTCAGGAGCTATCTCGCCTAAAAGGGCCGGGATAGGCGATGAGGATGCCAAATCAATCCCTACAGTGGACCATTTTCGATTCCACTGCACCCTTCTCCCCGTAGTTGCAGGAGATCAGGTTTACCCCTAGGTTCCTTAATAAAACTTCCTAAATTTTAGATTGCGAGGGTTGTCACCCCTCGTATCGTCTAAGCGCAGCGAAAAGAAAGTCAAATATGCATAAATATAGTAAAGAGCAACTATCAATTGTCAAATCAAACTCATGTGCAGAATTTAACATAAACCAACATTGTTTATGTACACAAGCTACTCCCTAATCCTAGAATCGAAAGTACTACTCCATGTATACGAAGGAAGAATCACAAAGCATGTCTAAGATTGAATACATAATGAATGAAACACAGAAATAGAGATATACAATGCTTCCGTGATCTTCTCTCCGACGTTGTGTTGCAAGGTGTAGACCTCCGGCAACGTTCCTCCTCCCCGTTGTGAGTTACTGAAGCTTTTTAGGGCTTCGGCGTACCGTCCTAGCCGTCGTGCCCCCTCTAGGGTTTGGGCGGAGCCATCCTTATATAGACATCGCCTCGGACCCTTTGCAAAAGTCGGAAAAGCCCTAGTCGCGCCGTAAATCTGTTTGGGCCACCACCGGCCGTGTGCTGTCTTGACCTAAGTCTTGACTCTCGCCCATTGGACACGATCGTGGGAATCCCCATGCCCTGGCCGTGTCCCACTCTGCGTCTAGCTGCGAAATGTCCTTCTTTTGCTTCGAAAACACGTCTTTTTCACCCGAAAAGCTAACTTGCACACAAAAGTACAACGAGTAGACTTCCGAACCAGAAAATAGGAAATGCGTGCCAAAATAGAGTAACATATGCATCAAACTATCACAAAAAGCAAATGAGATGTGAGCGAAAACTACTCCTAAAATCCTATATGTTTTGCTCACATCATAAATCATCATACATGTTGACTATTGTAGGAGTTGGATCTTTTGACTACCTGGGATCCGGATCAATTTGGTGATCCTAAGTAACTTAATTTTCCTATCTCTGAATTTTTGATTTGGGCATTGTCTGGGAAATGAGTTAGGGAGTCAATGTTTCTTTGTTTTTATTATTGCTCGGGACGTACAAAAATAAGTGTGGGGGAATTTGATAGTCGTATTTTTATCATGTTATTTTTACTTACAAATTGGACATTTTAGGCTCTTTGATAGGGTAATTATTGTTATTCAGTATGTTTTTATATATTGGATTTATTTGCAATTAATCGTTAATTCTTATAATTTCAGTATTATTTTTCACGAGTTGAATGTGATTTTGTAGGAAACATGAAAAGGAGCCTAAGTGGACAATCAAAACCATTGATCCAGATCTTGATCCATCATGTGTTGCTTAGCCGTTGGATTAAAAGAGAACCAGATCAGTGTTGGATTCAAACCAGATTAATCTTAGCCGCTGGATTAAAAGAGGATTAGAAGCAACAATTGATCAAGGCGTTAATTAAAGACCTCAACCCTAGCTTTCATCAATGGCTAGGATTTGATGGCTAAGTGGATCGGATGGCTACCAAAATGCACGTTAAAAATCAACATTTTCACTCTTCCTCCCAATCGTGCGACAGAATGCCGCTCGTTCTTCTTCCTCCTCACGAGTAGGCGATCGGCGACTCCACAAGTGGCGGCGACAGCTCGGCGACCTCCTTCCGGCGACCTCCCTTCCGATAGCCGACGGCAATCCCATCCTATCCTTGCCAGCAGATTGAGATATCATTTTAGGTCAGCTCATCGGCAGCGAGGAGCGACAGAGATTTCGGCGAGTTCAACTTCTTCACCGACATTCTACTCCATTCCGATGATCGGGATTTGGCTGCTCCGACTCCAGAATCATCCATCAGCTGTCGAGATTAGGCAGTTCCGTCAATCATCTGCCGGTGAAGAGACTCTCCACCACTGTTTCGGTGTTCCACTTCATTCCAGCGATCGAGATTAGGCTGCACTGCTTCGACATTCCATCCACTAACTGTCGGGATTAGGAGCTCTGCCATCCATCCGCCGGAGCAGTGTTCGCATCCCTCCGTGTTCAACTCCTTTCCACGGTGACGGGATTAGGACCACATCCGTAACCCACCGTCGGAAGGGGTTGTTTGGGTTGTTGTCACCATCGTAGGGTTATCGATTGCTTCTATTTGGATTTACCCATTTAATTGGATAGTTTGTTTTGTTTTGATTGTTCGGTTATGATTATTGATTATTCAATCGCTTTTATTGTTAGTTTAGTTTTCATTTACATTCGATCATCAGTCAGATAATGACACAGCCGCGCCGAATGCTACGCTTATCGTAGTTTTCAGCTTAATCTTCACCACCGCGTCAGATAAATGATAGTGCGCTGAATTGTTTAAGTTGTTAGTTTAGTTTTTAGTGATTGTTTGACCATTGTGCCGTATAGTGATAGTGCGGTAGTTGGTTGAATTGTTCACGTTTGTTTAGTTAATCTTTGATCATTGTACCGTATAGTGATAATGCGGTGCGTGATTTACTTGCTTTTGCACATTAGGTTAGTTTTTCAGGAATTGTTAATTGGTAGTTAGGTTTACTTCTTGCAGGTTTAATTTCCATGTCTATTCACCAGAATTGTTTAACCATTTATCGTATAGTGACATTGTGGTGCATGGTTGAATCGTTCTTGCATTAGTGTAGCTTATAATAATTGTTTTATAAGTTGTAAGAACCCCAGTGTGAATAATGTTTAGAAACAAACGTTCAACCATTGAGTTCATTGGGAGACGATCCGAGTCATTCCTATACTGCATTAGTGTAGTTAGGGGGTTCGGTAAATAATTTGTAATGGTACCGCGACAAAGACCTATTATCAATGTCCACATACACAAAGCTACTCCCTAATCATATAATCGAACTATCTACTCCATAGTTAGATGAGAATAAACACAAGACATCTCAAGGCAAATCATTACGATGCAAATAGAATGGAAAATAGATAAAATACTTTCTGTCCTATCCAATGTCGTGTCTTGGCTCTTCTCCACGGTGTCGGAGCGTTGAGTCAGATCTTCAAGCCGCCTCCTTCCTCCCCATTGCGAGTCTCCGGTGCTTTTTTGGGCACCTTCTTGTCGTCCTAGCCATCGGGCCTCCTCCCTAGGGTTTGGGCGTGCCTCCCTATTTATATAAGAGTAGCCGACTTTCTTTAAATCCCCTGAAACCCTATTCGACATCAAACTAGGGTAACACCACATGACTGTGTGGCACGCTGTAACTCCTGCCCTGAATCTGCTTCGGGGTTAGGCCCGACCGTGTGAGATGTTGGGTTTCCCCGGCACTGCGGCAGGTGTGTTCGAATATGTTTCGTAAATATATACATAGAGGAAGAAATAAAAGCAATAAATCTAATTTATTACAACACACACACCACATGCATGCAAGATACATCATGTGTAGACATAATCGCAGTTTCAAATTTTCCAATAAAAGGAAATTACGCTAGTTATACTTGATGTATAATGTGCAGCGAGAATGACATCAATGGAGCAACTCACGCTAGAATTGCCTCTATTTGTATCCACACCGAGTACCGTTGGGATAGCTTCGCCAAGCTATGAGCCTCGTCTTCGTAGGAGTCACTAGCCTCGTGTCGAAGATGATGTGATCGATAGAAGATCACAATTCGAATCAAAATTCGGATGCAAAAATGAGTCCCCAAAATTCGCTTCTTCGAAGAGGTATTCGTCAACCGATTGACGAATCCTTGGTCCTCCACCTATGAGGATTGTCGGAGATCCAATCCCCAATAAGAAAGTTACTGTCGGAGCTCCAAACGCCGTCTAAACGATGCTCCGACATGAAGGAAGCAAGCTGTCCAAAAACTGGACAGCTTGGTGGAGGACTTGGCGCCGGCCAAAGGAGAAGGCTCGGCTGCTCCTTGGTCATCGGAGCCAAGGAGGGTCACCGTATGATCGCCGACAGAAGCATGAGGCAGGCGGCAATAGGTGGCGTCGGCGGCAAGAGCTGGCGTTGGCGGCAAGAGCTGGCGTCAGCGACAACACCTCTTAGGCGGCAATGGCTTGGGCGGCAAGATCAAGGAGGAGAAGGAAAGGAGGCTAGGGTTTCCAAAACCCTTGAACCAATTAATTCTCTTCGAGAAACCCTTAAGCCATGTTTTTATAGAGAACACATTCTCCTAATGGTTATTGGTTCATAACCAAAATCCATTAATCCTCTCCAATAACTTAAGTTAAAATAAATCAAACCGCATTAGTCTATTTTAAGTTAAAACGAACCGAACCAACTTTGGTTCATTCGTTTAAAACAAACCAACCCCCTTTGGTTTATTTTCCACCATTGGATTAGAACCAAACCAATTTGGTTTATCCATCATGTCTTTTAAAGACACGGCCCATCCATGCTTCCGTTGCGACTAAAACGATTTCATGCTCGCTCCTTGTTTGGTCCAACCAAATCTAGTTTCTCTCGTTCTGAGAATCTCATTATCAAGCTCGTTTTAAATCCTTCAGATTATGCTCGTTATGCGTGTAGCCAAATAGGTTCTCGATTTATGTTAGCCGTCTATAATTAACCACTAATTATAGAATGATGATGAATGACACCTAGTAGTACATCATGATCCCCAATTAATCGAAAAATCAACGGTTGACTCCAGAACGACTTCTGAAACCTTTCAGCAGCCACAGTGAATCGTGCTCCGTTCCCTTCACACATCTTATACCCAGTTGGTTCACGACATGGTCTATTGTATCAGTCCCCGCTAGGCTGACTACGTCACACCTAGCCTAAGTATTACTTCCTCATCCTTCGGATTCTAGTTACTGCACATATATCCAAGAGTATATTACTCTAAATATGTAATGCTTTGGCCAAAGACTTTAGTAACAATCCAACGAGAGGCCCTGGGTATACATCTCCCCATAAGGAGTAGTGAATCCTTTATAGGCTATTCAAACACCTTCGGACACTTCGACTTATACCCAATCATCCCGGGTCCACATCTCCTTGGAGATGCTTGCTTAAGATTTCAAAGCATAAGTCTCTATGACCAAGATGACTTGAATACCACAAGTCAAAGGAACATCGCACTTAAGCCACTGTAAGAACTTCATTGACATATCCATATATGCAGAGAACCATATGAAGTCTTACAGCTGGTCACTCTAATGAACTAGTTACCATAACTAGTATCCATGATTAACTTCGGACATCACAATGTCTTCAGCCAGTGAGAATCAGCTGCTTGGATACACCAAAGAGTATACCTCGTGCTAGTTTTGACAGAATTGAGTGTCCAAATCCATCAATTCATCGACTAGGGATAAATCCAATACATCATAATTACACATGTATAGATACTCACTAGTTATGATCCTGTCACAAATTCTCTCATGCTGTGAATTGTATTGTGGACATTCAATAAATGAGTTTAAGATCTAATCAAATACATGAAAACATGTATACTCAAATAGTGAATCTTCATTTATCATATAAATGGTTTAAACATAAGGTGATTGCCTTAGGACACCTCTCATATATAACTAACAAACTCCCACTTGAAATAAAGCCAATCGCCACAGTATCTAATACCATAAGCCCTAACATTGCCCTCAAACATACTTTGAGGTAAGACTTTAGTTAAAGGATCCGCTAAGTTCTTTTCAGTGGGAATCTTCTCGATTTGTATTTCCTTCCTACTTATGATCTCTCTGATTAAATGATAGCAGCGAAGCACATGTTTGGATTATTGATGAGACCACATCAAGTTCAGAGATAAACTTCTTGATCCAAATCTCTTCCTTTACTGCTTCCAAAGCTGCAATGTATTCTGCCTTAGTGGCAGAATCTACTATAGTGTCTTGCTTGAAACTTTTCCAACTTATTACGCCTTCATTTAAGGTATATGCATACCTAGATTTAGACCTAGAATCATCTTTGTCAGTCTAGAAGCTGGCATCCGTATACTCACGTATTACCATATCACCTTCTCCATATATTAGGAACACATCCTTAGTTCTTCTTAAGTACTTAAGGATTGTCTTAACAGCCGCCCAATGATCTATTCCTAGATCAGACTGATATCTGCTCGTGACACTCAGAGCATATGATACATCGGGCCTCATATATAACATAGCATATGTAGGATCGAGTAAGCTGAGAGAGGGGGGGGGAATCTCGGTGGTTAACAATTTAGACTAATTTTCTATTCTAATAAAAGTACGCAGTGGAATCTAAAGACAATTATCAATACAGACAGATTATTTGGTTCACAACCCTGATTGGGTTGCTACTCCAAGGCCCATAGCTCTCCCGCAAGCTACCTCGGTGGGAAATTCACTAAATACCCTCTGATTCAAGAACTCTCAACTCCGGAGGGTTTTACTTTTTACAAATAATAGAGTTAGGTGACAAACCACCCACTCGGAGAATTAAGTATACAAGCGAAACAATAAAGTAAAGAGATTACAAGACTTTATACCGACATTTGATAATCGTAGAGGTAGTCACTGAGTGTCGGAGGATCGTCTTATCGTGGAATCAAAGTATAGTGGATGAGCAAGTATTTTGGCAGCACTTCGATGTATTTGAATTTTGATATCTGGATGTGGTCGAGCATAACTTTTATAAACTTTATCTAGTCGACTGGAATGGCTTCCAGTCGACTCCACATTAGCTCGTCGATATGGAATTCATGGTCTTCCAGTCGATTGAATCCTCTTCAGTCGACTCCACGTCATTCGACTCCGCATCGGAAAATTTCCCTCTTCAGTCGACTCAAGCCCTTTCCATCTGCATCGCATGATCTCCATTTGATCACAAGATGATCTTGCCAAATAGGTTTCCAGTCGACTGATACATCTCCAGTCGACTCGAATTCATCCAGTCGACTGGACCCTACAAAACAGGATTAGCACAAGATATATGAATTATGATAGCAATAGTAATACTTCTCAATCTCGACTACTAACTCCTACATGGACTCTTCGTTAGACCGATGCCTAGCTTTGTCCCCCTAAAGAGGACTCGGTCTTACCTCTTCACTCGAGGCTTACCTGCCGGCTACTTGCCGGACTCACCATTCTTGACATCCGATCTGACCTACCAGGGCTTCCACCAGCTGTCCGATCTGCCTGATCTAGCTGGACTTTTTGTTGATTTTTTGGTCTCCTGACCCAACCGGTCTTCATGCCAGATGTCCGGTCAATGCGACCTGTCTGGACTTCATGCCTGGTATCCGGTCCTCCTGATCTGTCAAGATGCATGCCTAGTATCCTGTCAACATGACCTACTAGGACTTCCTATTAAGCCTGCACACTTAACACTTATATTAGTTTACAAGTGAATCCTAACTCTCAATTGTGGTTCATACATCAAAACTGAGGAGTGATGCTCACTGCATTAACAATCTCTCCCTTTTTGATGTATGATAATACGTCAGTTAAAGTTAGGAGAATCAAATACCAATCTCTATATTTTGAAATTTATAAGAAATGAACTAACAACTTTTGTCATGCATATATTTAACCATGTATGAAATGCACAGGTCATTCTCAAATTTTGCATCCTCTTAACTTTATATATATTTTTTAAACTATATCTTTTCTCTCCCCTTTTGGCATACATCAAAATAAGGGTTAGGTTTGGAGTTTCTCAAAAAATTTCAAAATTTTTTGAAGTTTTTCAAAACTTCGCCTGAAAAATTTAAAAGTATTCAAATTTTTAAAGTTTTTCAGAACTCCCCTTGAATAATTCAAAAGTTTTCAAAAATTTTCAAAACTTTTCAAAACTCCCCCTAAATAATTTAAAAGTTTTCAAAATTTTCAAAATTCTCCCTGAATAATTTAATAATTTTCAAAAAATTTAAAAACTTTTCAAAACTCCCCCTGAATAATTTAAAAGTTTTCAAATTTTTCAAAATTTTCAAAGTTTTTCAAAACTCTGATGCAAAAGTGATAGGTAAGAAGTCCAAGCATGAATTCCTTAATATTATATATAACTTTTGAAAATACACATCTAAAAATTGTTCTTAAAGCAAATATCCAACTCTTTACTACCTCAAATGATATAGAATTAATCATCAAGCTTTGCATTAGAGTTAGTAACCGAAGTGATCGATTTACTCTTGTAAACCCCATTTTGGTTCATGTCGATGTACTGGATCTACATCTGGAACCAGGGGTGCAGTCCTAACATCTTATGCCCATCTTCATGGCTCAATACACAAACAGATAAACCTAGGTGTTTGTGAGATGTGAAGGCTACCTAGATCTATAGGATCATGAAGCCTAGATTGACCTAATCTAGATTAATTTTTAATTTTCTTAAAAAATATAATATTACTTTTCAAAATAATTCGAAATGATAAGCATGAAAAAATTCCTAATCTACCAAGCATAACAAAGTTTTAATTCGAAATATAATATTACACAAAAATTTTATAATTATTATTTTTTATTTTAAACAAAAATTTTATTAACTTCCAGTATCATAACAATCCTAATCAGTAGATGGAGGATGAGAGGGACCCATGCCCCATGACCTAAGAAGCTCCATCATCTCTTTATGTTCCTCTCTTTGTGCTTGCAAGATCTCCATCATCTCAAGATGCTGCTGCTCCTAGCGCTGCATCACATCCTCTATCCTAGATAGCATCTCTGCTACGGTCGGAGCTGTTGGAATCCCAAGAAATAGTGATAAACTATCAAATCCTGGGGCTTCTTGATGCTCAGTCTTTGAGTGGTGGTCGGGGTCGATCTCCGGTTCATGCTCCTGCTCTGGATCAGGCTGGGGTTGAGGCTGAGGGTCATCTCTCTTCCATACAAGGATATTATTGTCATCTAAACCTATTTTTGCTAAACCAAATTGCCTAGACCTTATCATGTCATACTCAGTAAGCTGTTTGATGTTACCTGTGGTAACATCAAATCCTAATGCGGCTAAGAGAGATGTAATGACATGGCAGTAAGACAAATGTGCCTTCCTACTGGTGATGGACCTAGAATGATAAATGATGGAATGGAATATCTGTAGGCTAATGTCTAAATCTAACCTTTGACTAAGTGCATAAAATAAAAATGAATGAAAAGGGTGCATCATAGCAATGTCCCTAGTGGTGAGTGGCAAAATATAGTTCACTATAACTCGGTACAGGGCATAGTCCTATACTCGGAGTCTAGTAGAACTAAAGATACTCACAGAGGGAGTTCTTTCCTCACCAAAAAGATGCATGTGAATCCTATCTAAAGTAATATGAGAGTATGGGTCACCGTACTCTCATATTATTTACTTAACTTTATTAAGTTAAATTCGATTAAGCTAGTTGTATTGATTCAGATGATTAAATTTGTTTTAATCTTGCTAAATTAGGTTTGATTACATTTAGACCCTGTTATTAATTAGTTTCTTAGTTAAATAAATCTGTTTATTTAGGTATATTAGTTAAATAAATTAAGTTGAGTTGAATTACGTTAAGTTTAATTAAGGTAAGTTGTTAAGCTAAATTTATTAATCTTGATTTAAGAATATTAGGTTTAGTTAAGCTACATTAAACTAATTAAGGTCTAAATCATCTCACCCAAGCTAGATTTTCAATACACTCATTCCTATGAGTTTTGTGAGATGAGAATTTCTTTTATCTTAATTAAATTTAATGAGCAATTACAAAGTGTTTAAGCTTATGTTAGATTCAAGCTTGGTTTGAGCTAGTCAAGTAGGTTTTTCTAATATTGACTTCCAGGTCGTGGCGAGGCACATGACCTTCTTGGTTATTGGAGCAACGACCAATTCTTAGACAAAGTCAATAAAGGAATCAAGTACTTGATTCACTTTAGATTAAGCCTTGGTCTAACTAGTTAAAGACTTAGTGAGTTAGCTTCGGTCAGTTCCACTCAACTTAGTGCACCAGGTCATGGCGAGGCACATGACCTTTTTGATTATCGAAGCAACGACCACTTCCTAGACATGCACTTTGAAGAGCTTCCCTAACTTACTATCAGTTCACTTGTCTTTGTACTAGGTTGTTCAAATTTAAACTACTTTGTTTCCTATCTAGTCCATTCTAAATTAAGTAAGTAAAGTAAACTAAGACATGCAAGTGTTTAACTAAACAAGGAAACAAGCAAAGTGTTAGCTCCCCCTAAATAGTTTGAGTTTTGTTCACTAAGTGAACTTGACTCTTGGGAACCCAAAATTGATTAGGCCCAACTTGGTTGACTAGGATAGACTTAGGAACCCATGCTTGGACTCGATTCTTAGCGTTTTGGCTAAGTAATGACATGTATTATATATAGGTGGACTTAGCCTTATACTCGAGTCCGAATCTGTTGTACACAGCTCGCTGAGATCCAAGCATCATATTGAGATACTTGGAACCCGAAGTGAACTTTTTCAAAGATCCAGTTAGATCTTCTACTTGCCTTTTTAGGACTGAGTTCTCTTCCTTAAGCTTTGCAACTTGAGTTGAGTCTCTATCCTTAAATTGGTAAGTCGAAGTCTTCGAGTTAACTTGCTCCTTAAGTACTTGGACTTCCTTAAGTAGCGAGTCGACTTGATTTTCGGACTTAGCTAATTTTCTACCTAAGCATGCAATAATATTATATAATTTATCTTATAATGGAGAAGTTATCTCATTCGAACTTTCAGAAACGGATACAGATCCATGGCTTCTCTCCAACTCGGAATCAGACTCATATTCGGAACTTGACTCGGCTCCGGATCTTGATTCGGCCATAAACGCGACAAAGCTTCTCTTTGTATCTTCCACATCCGACTCTTCCGATGACGACTCATCCCATGTCGCCTTAAGCACCTTCTTCTTCTTTTTCTTTTTTGGTTTTTCTTCCTTTTTTAAGTTTATGCACTCCGACTTGTAGTGTCCTTTTCCGTTGCATTCGTAGCATGTCACATCTGATCGGGGTCTCGGCTTATTGTCGACCACTTTTTGGCATCTTTCTTTGTAAACCTCTTCTTCTGGTTGAACATCTTTCTTACCATATTTACAATCTCCTCTTCTCCGTTTGTTTCTGACTCCGACTCGTCTTCGGACACACTCTTCACTTTTCTTTCCTTTTTAGTTGAACTTGCCATCAAAGCTATACCATTCTTGGTTTGACCCGAGTTAGCTTGTTCGTGTAATTCAAGTTCACAAAATAGTTCATCTAACCTAATTGTGGAGAGATCCCGAGATACCTTATAGACATCGACAATCGATGTCCATAAGGCATTTTTTGGGAATGCCTTAAGGGTATACCTAATTAAGTCTCTATTCTCTATTTGGCGTCCTATTAAATGTAATCCATTTAATATATCTTTAATCCTAGTATGAAGTTGACTAGCAATTTCGTTTTCGTTCATTTTACAATTAAATAATTTATTTAAAAGAATATCCCGTTTGGCTATTCTAGTGTTATTTGTACCCACATGCAATTCAATTAATTTCTCCTATAATTCCTTAGAATTTTCAAATGGACCTACCCTATTAAGCTCTTCTTTGGTAAGTCCGCATTGCAAGGTGTTAAGTGCCTTGTAATCGACTTGAGGTCTCTTCCTAATATCAGGGGTCCATTTTTTCGGTTCTAACAACTTACTCGAGTCGTCTACCGGAGCTGTGAACCCTTTCCTAATTGAAAATCATACCTCTAGGTCGGTCTTCAGATAACACTTCATTCACCTTTTTCAGTAGGAAAAGTCCTCTCCGTTGAAGAGAGGAGGGTGAACGGTGTTGTATCCCTTTAAGTGTGACATTATTAATGAAATACTTTCTAAAAACTATATTAAATTAAATGAAATAAATTTAATATGCAGAAAATGATCCTAATATGCAGAAAATTATTTTAATGAAGTTTAAATATGTAGAAAATTAATTTAATATGCTAAAAATGAATTTAATGAATTTTAATATGCAGAAAATGAATTTAATGAATTTTAAAATGCAGAAAATGACTTTAATGATTTTTAAAATGCAAAAAATAAATTTAAAAAATTTTGATATGCAAAAAATGAATTTAATGAATTTAATGAATTTTGATATGCAGAAAATGAATTTAATGAATTTTGATATGCAAAAAATGAATTTAATGAATTTTAATATGCAAAAAATTAATTTAATGAAATTTAATATGTAGAAAATGAATTTAATGAAATTTAATATGCAGAAAATGAATTTAATGAAATTTAATATGCAAAAAATGAATTTAATAAAATTTAATATGCAGAAGATGAATTTAATGAAATTTAATTATGCAGAAAATGAATTTAATAAAATTAAATATGCAGAAAATGAATTTAATGAAATTAAATATGAAGAAAATGAATTTAATTAAATTAAATATGCATAAAATGAATTTAATGAAATTTTAAAATTAATCTACTACAATAAAAATTATTCTAAAGCAATAAAAATTATTCTAATGCAATAAAAATTATTCTAAAGAAATAAAAATTATTCTAAAGAAATAAAAATTATTCTAATGCAATAAAAATTATTCTAAATCTATAAAAATTATTCTAATGCAATAAAAATTATTCTAATTCAATAAAATACTCACGATGGTGGTTTCACCAACTTGGAGCACCCCCACTCTGATACCAATTGTAGGATCGAGTAGGCCGAGAGAGGGGGGTGAATCTCGCTGGTTAACAATTTAGACTAATTTTCTATTCTAATAAAAGTACACAGCAGAAACTCAAGACAATTATCAACACAGGCAGATTACTTGGTTCACAACCCTGACTGGGTTGCTACTCCAAGGCCCATAGCTCTCCGATGAGCTACCTCGATGGGAAATTCACTAAATACCCTCCGATTCGAGAACTCTCGACTTCGGAGGGTTTCACTTTTTACTAATAATGGATTTAGGTGACAAAACACCCACTCAGAGAATTAAGTATACAAGAAAAACAATAAAGTAAAAAGATTACAAGACTTTATACCGACACTTGATAATCGTAGAGGTAGTCACAGAGTGTCGGAGGATCGTCTTGTCGTGGAATCAAAGTATAGTGGATGAGCAAGTATTTTGGCAGCACTTCGACGTGTTTGAATTTTGATATCTGGATCTGGTCGAGCACAACTTTTATAAACTTTGTCAAGTCCACTGGAATGGCTTCCAGTCGACTCCACATCAGCCCGTCGATATGGAATTCGTGGTCTTCCAGTCGACTGAATCCTCTTCAGTCGACTCCACGTCATTCGACTCCGCATCGGGATATTTCCCTCTTCAGTCGACTCAACCTCTTCAGTTGACTCAAGCCCTTTCCATCTGCGACGCACGATCTCCGTTTGATCACAAACTGATACATCTCCAGTTGACTGATACATCTCCTGTTGACTTGACTTCAGTCGACTCGAATTCATCCAATCGATTGGACCCTGCAAAACAGGATTAGCACAAGATATATGAATTATTGGGATGTATACTGAAAAATCTATCTTTTGTATGAACATCTTTATTTTGAAATAAGAATCACATGATCATTGTCTGCATATTTATGGTGATGCATATTGTCTAATACATTACATTGTAGATAACATGGTGTGTGGTGTCACACGGGAGATCATGTTATCGGCTCCTTGTAAAGTATAAGTATAGGCTCACAACCGAGATGGTTTTGGACAAAACATTGGTATGGTTGTAGTGTGATTTGGTATTAGTTTGTCTTGACCATAGAATCACACTAGTACACTTTGTGTGTATTGAGCAGGACCGACTTAGAGGTGATTCGATTTATTGCTGACTACATAATCGAATCGGACATCAGATATTATATTGTATATACTCTTAATCCCGATATAATAACGAACACATATACTTAGTATTCATTTCTTTGATTTACCAATGGGTGAGATTTATAGATTAAATCGATAGGCTTGGTAAGTTGGGAAATGATATTATTTATATGGCGTGCCGTTGATTATAGGAGGAAACCGTGTCCTATATATTAGGATAATGATGTCCCCTTGAGGAGCTCATAAGGTTCATCATGTAAACCCTGCAGGTGGACTTGGTCCGGCATGATGAAAAGGTTGAGTGGTACTACTCATGGAGTTAGATGTTGATTAATTAATGGTCAGTAAATTAATTAATCGACGGACATTCGAGATCTTAAACACGGGGAGAAAAATATACAAATAATATATGGAGCCCATATTAACTTATGGGGGTTGGTGAGGTAGATCAATGATAATTCTTTAGTGGATTGGATTATCATTAATGGATTGGACTTTATGTGGGCTTGATCCATTGGGTGGCCAATATCCAACTCCTCCTCATGGTCCCTATTGTAGCCTATTAATACCTCATGAAGCCTAGATCCAATGGATGAAAATAAAACTCTAGATCCAAAGGTAGAGATTAAATCTCTAGATCCGATGGTTGAGATTAAATCTCTAGATCCGACGGTTGAGATTAAATCCCTAGAACCAATGGTGGAGATTAAAACAAGGCTTATCCCTAATTCTATAAAAGGAGAGGAGGGGTTGGGTGGCAAGGAGGAATCCCATTAGAGATAGGATTAGGGTTAAGGTGGGCGGCAAGCTTGGAGATTAGGGTTTGGGGTTGGCGGCACCAAATAAGGAAAGCTTTTCCTTATCTTCTTCTTCTCCCTTGGTGGCCGGCGCCCATACTAGCCTTCCCTCCCTTGGCCAGCGTCCAAACCAGCCCTTCTCCTTCTCCTTGGCCGATGGAAACAAGACTTAGGGTCTTCCCTTGGAGTCTTGGCTGGTTTCCATCTCATTCTCCTTCTCCTTCTTGGCTAGCGGCAAGCACCAACCTTGGAGCTTGGTGGTTGGTTGAAAGAAGGAGGAGTGTCTTGTTTCTATACTTCCTCTTGTTCTGAGCGAGCAAGGAAGGAAGATTGGTGATCTAGGAGATTCAACTTTTGGTAGATCGTCACCCACACGACGTCCAAAAGGAGGAAGGTCATACAATAGAAGATTGAGAGGTATATAGATTGTCTATTTTCTTTTGTAACATGTTTATATTTGTTTTTCAATTATATGAATGTTATATATTCTGTTTTGTGGCTAATATAACTTGGACCCCGAACATAAACACAAAAGTCGACGATCCGTACATCGTCTATTCCGCGGCTATTCGTAGAATAGAGGTTGGTTACTTGAACAACATGTTTATTCAAGTGACTACTCTAATCGAATAGCATGACGATGACACGGTTGTCTTGGGTAATCCCTCTTGTCAAGGATAAATTTTTTTTATCCGGGGACGTAGAAGGGATTGTCATGAACAAGCGACCGAGTTGAAGTGGGAAGCGAAGTTTCCTACCTTCATGAATTACGATAGTAGTAGTAATACTGCCCGATCTCGACTACTAAGTCTCATGTGGACTCTTCGTTGGACCGACGCCTAGCTTTGTCCCCCTAAAGAGGACTCGGCCTTACCTCTTCACTCGAGGCTTACCTACCAGCTACCTGCCGGACTTACCATTATTGACATCCAATCTGACCCACCAGGGCTTCCACCAGCTGTTTGGTCTGCCTGACCCAGCTGGCCTTTTTACTGATTGTCCGGTCTCCTGACCCAACTGATCTTCATGCCAGATGTCCAATCCACGCAATCCATCTGGACTTCATGCTTGGTGTCCGGTCCTTCTGATCTGTCAAGATTCGTGCCTAGTATCCGGTCAACATGACCTACTAGGACTTCTTGTTAAGCTTGCGCACTTAACACTTATATTAGTTTACAAGTGAATCCTAACTCTTAACTGTGGTTCATACATCAAAACTCAGGAATGATACTCACTGCATCAACAACATACATGATAGATCATATTGCGGATGCATAGAGAATCTTACTCATGCAAATCCTCTCATATTCTGTACGTGGACACATAGACTTCGAAAGGTATATCCCTTGCCTGATGGGAAGGAAATCTTTCTTGGATTCCGACATGCTAAACCTCTTTAACACTTGGTCTATATATGTAGACTGTGAAATATTAAGCAACCGTTTCGATCTATCTTTATAGATTTTGATCCCGAGGATGTAGGTCTCTTCTCCTTGGTCTTTCATAGAGAATGTTTTGGATAACCAAATTTTAACTGACTGTAAGACAAATATATCATTTCCTATAAGTAATATGTCATCGACATACAACACTATGAACACGACTGCAATCCAACTAACCTTCTTGTACACACAAGGTTCGTCTGGATTTTGTGAGAAATCAAACCTTTTGATTGTCTCATCAAAACGGATATTCCAGCTCCTGGATGTTTGCTTCAGTCCATAAATGGACCGTCGAAGTTTGCATACCTTGGTTTTATCAACCGATGTGAAACCCTCAGGCTGTATCATATATACATCCTCAAGTAGTTTTCCGTTAAGGAAAGTCATTTTCACATCCATCTGTCATATCTCATAATTATAATGAGCTGCTATGGCTAGGAGCATCTGAATGGATTTAAGCATAGCTACCGGTGAATAGGTCTCGTTATAATCAACACCTTGTTTTTGACGATAGCCTTTCGCCACTAATCTAGCTTTAAAGGTAATCGCATTACCATCCATGTTGGTTTTCTTCTTGAAAACCCACTTGCACCCTATAGGCTTTATGCCTTCAGGTGGGTCAACCAAGTTCCAAACTTGATTTTCATACATGGAATCCATTTGCGACTTCATTGCGTTAAGCCATTTATCCCTTTCTGAACTTTTCAGAACTTCTTCATAACTGGTAGGCTCCTCATCATCAATGAGTAACACGTCGTTCGATTCACTTACGATAAATCCATATCTCTAAGAAATGTTGCGTGTTTTACTGGATCTACGAAGATGTAGTGTCACAATAGATTCAACCGATGGCTCATCACTATGAGTTATCGATTGTGGTGCTTCACCAGGTATCTCATCAATGTCTATTGGAGTCTCTTGAGCCTCCTCAAGCTCAACGACACTCCCACTGTCTTCTTGCAAGAGAAACTCTTTCTCTAGAAACACAGCATGCCTTGAAATAAACACCTTTTGTTCCACAGGATGATAGAATTGGTAACCCCTCGTTTCTTTAGGGTATCCAATAAATAGACATTTATCAGACTTAGCATCCAATTTGTCTAATACAGTCCGCTTCACATAAGCAGGACAATCTCATATCTTCAAGTAAAATAAATGAGGTTTCTTACTATTCCATATCTCATATAGAGTAGTAGAGACTACCTTGGTCGTGACTTTATTTAACAAGTAAACAGCAGTCTGAAGTGCATAGCCCCAAAAGGACTTGGGAAGATTTGCATGATTCATCATCGACCTAACCATGTCCAACAAGGTTCGGTTACGCCTCTCAGATACACCATTATGCTGCGATGTATACGGCGGAGTCCATTGAGATAATATACCATTGTCCCTTAGATAATCTAGAAACTCTTGACTCAAGTATTCACCACCTCAATCCAATCGAAGTATTTTAATACTCTTGTCAAGTTGTTTCTCTACTTCATTTCTGAATTCTTTGAACCTTTCAAAGGCTTTAGACTTGTGTTTCATCAAGAACACATACCCAAACTGTGAGTGATCATTGGTGAAGGTAATGAAGTGGCTATAGCCTCCTAGAGCATGAGTTGTCATAGGTCCGCATACATCCGTATGTATTAGACCAAGTAACTCTTCGATCGGTTCACTTTTTCCAGTAAAAGGTAACTTGGTCATCTTGCCTTTTAAGAATGATTTACATGCATCGAATGAATCAGATTCAAACGATTCCAGAATTCCACATCAGTGTAATTCGGATATGCATTTCTTGCTTGCATGGCCAAGACGACAATGCCACATATAGGAGTCTATTTGATTATCCTTTCCAGCACGCTTGTTGCTCGCTTCGATATTGAAAATGTCACTGGATATGTCCAACGTATAAATACCATTGCTTAAAGTTTCAGTCCCATAAAGAACACCATTCAAAGTTATGTAACAACAATTGTTACTAAAAGTCAAATGGTACCCATTTCTATTTAAATAAGAAATAGAAATGATGTTCTTTATCAATGAAGGAACATAAAAGCAATTGTCCAGTTCTAAGATAAGTCCTATAGGGAGTCTCAACAAATACATTCCGATGGCGAGTGCAACAACCTTTACTCCATTCCCAACACGTAATTTTGACTCTCCCTTGACGAGTCTTCTTCTATTCCTTAGCCCATGTATGTCATTACATATATATGAACCACACCTAGTATCCAATACCCAAGTGTTTTAGGAAATAGAATGACAATCAATAACGAAGATATCTGAAGAGGATGGGGCATCAGATGCCTTCTTCTTGTTCACGGACTCATGATAAATCTTGCAGTTTCTTCGCTAGTGGCCCTCCTTGCCACAATGATGGCAAGTGCCCTTTTGTGTTGGTTCTGCCTTCTTTGCCTTTTTCATCTTCCCTTTCTTCTGTTCCTTTGACTTTCTCCTTAGAACCTTTCTTTGAGGAATCAACTGACAGAACCACCTTCTCCTCATGCTTCACATAAAGCTCTGCAGTCTTCAGCATGTTGAGGAGCTCAGGAATAGTGAATTCAAGTTTGTTCATCCGGTAGTTCATCACAAATTGTGAGAAACTCTTAGGCAAACAATGCAGAATTAAGTCAATACTTAAGTCATGATCCATCACAAACCCGAGGGTAGCCAGCCACTTGATGTACCCATTCTTCTTTAGCACAAATTTTACTACAGATGAACCTTCTTGCATCTTAGAGGTGAAGAGGAGCCTGGAGACTTTGAAACTTTCGGATTTCGCTTGCTCATTAAATAACTCATGAAGATGGAAGACTATGGTATTAGCATCCATATGCTCATGCTGCTTTTGTAGCTCGGGTACCATCGCAGCTAGTATGATGTAACTCGCAAGTTCAGAATCAGCCACATGTTTCTGATAGGCCAACAATTGGTCTGGAGTTGCATCGTCCTTAAGACGGTTGGGAAGAGGCTCTTCAAGGAAATACACGAGCTTTTCTGCCTTGAGAATAATTCTCAAGTTTCTAAGCCAGTCAAAGAAGTTAAGCCCAATCAATTTATTCGAATCCAAAATAGAGCACAAATTCAAAGACGTCATGATCAATCGATTAACCTAAAAATACAAATCGAGCATATATGAGAAAGATGGAAAAATGCATCAACATACATTTACAAATCTTATTCATTTTTTGAATTTAAAAGCCCTAAAATCAGTTCGGGAAATCGTAGGTCCGTCTCCGAATGGGCTGATATCCAACATAGATATGAACAACCTTGGAGAGAGTCCAACAGGCCTTTCAAAGCTACGATGGTAGGTATCAAGTATACCAATTGCATATCACATATATGCAACTATCACAATGTGCTATCAACTAATTGAATGGTCACACATACATCGGGTTGTTGACTCATTAACAAGTATGCATCATATGCATATCACCCAACTTCACCTCCCTTCACATCGACCTAAGCCGATACTTCAGGTTAAAGCCAACCCATTAATCGAGAAATAGTTTTAATATGATTAAAGCACATTCAACCAATTAGCTAGGCTTGGAGAGAGTCAAACAACCCAAACTAACGATTGACCTCTAACTCTTACCATATTAGTAATAAACTATTCCAATGGTTCGAACATGTTCAGGTTCGAGCCGGGCTTAGAGAGAGTTCAACAACCCAAACAAGAAACGGAACTCTGGTTCTAACCATATTAATGGAAGGTGTAGGCTTTAATGTTGTGTAAGGGATTTAATGTCTCATCCTCTTTGCATACAAATAACTATTATCTACATGACATGACACACATGACATACATCTACATGTCACGACACGCATGACATAATGATATGCATCTAATGCAATTACATGACATACAATTATGACATATACAAATAGTTTTCTTATTTGTCATAACTATTTATGGAAATAAAATATATTTGAGATTTGATTCTCCAAATCAAATCATGATTAAATTAGAAAATAAATTTCCAAATCTAATCACATATTTTATTTATGGAAAGTGTTAATTAAGGAAAGTCAAATTTAATTTAGGAAACAAATTTCCTAAATTGTCAAAACTATATATAGAAATAAAATATGTTTTAGATTTGATTCCCCAAATCAAATCATGATTAAATTAGAAAACAAATTTCCAAATCTAATCACATATATTATTTATGGAATGTGTAAATTTCCATAAATACTTCCAAACTTTCGAAAAGTAGAAGATTTCCATAAATACTTCTAAACCTTCCAAAATTAAAAAATTTCCATAAATACTACTAAACTTTCCAAAAGTAAAAAATTTCCATAAATACAATCACTACAACAAATATGACTTTCCGCACTACGTTATCAACAACACACAATTTTAACACGCTGTTAATAATAGTTTTTACAGCGTGCCCAATTTTGTACGCTGCGGATAATATTATATTTTTGCAAACAACAGCATGCAAAAATAATACGCTGTCAATACTCATTTTAACAACGTGCAGTGTATGCTATTAATATTAAATAATAACAGTGTCCATTCTGCGCGCTGTTAAAAATTTTATCATAAAAAATTAAACTTTTCACACCGCGTCAATCATGTGCACTGTGGATAATATTAGATTTATTAATATGAGACTTTTAACAGTGTACATTTTGCACGCTGTTAAAAGTCTCACTATAAAAAATTAAATTTTTCGCAACATGCCAATCAAGTGCGCTGCGGATACAATGTTTGTTAATATGAAATAATAACAACATACAATTTGCACACCATTAAAAGTATCATTATAAAAACTTAAATTTTTCACAACGTGCCAATCAAGTGCACTGCAGATAATATTAGCATTGTTTATATTATCCGCAACGTGCATTTTGCACGCCGTTAAAAGTATCATTATAAAAAATTAAATTTTTTACAGTACGCCAATCTAGTACGTTGCGGCTAATATTATATTTGTATAATTACAAAAATAAAATTTTTAAAATTTAACAATACATTTTCTATTACTATTAAATAATTTATTATTTTTTAATCTAAAAATATTTTTTTTAAAAAAATTTTTAACTACGCATTTGCCCTTATTATTATTATTAATTACATTACTAATTAATAATCATATTACTAATTAATCATATTACTTTTTTAGGTTAAATTTATTCGTATTCTCTTCATCGCTTTCTTACGTTCGGCATTTTCCCACGCTCGCCCTCTTCGCCAATCAAGTGCGCTGTGGATATATATAATTGTGCGCTGTAAAAAGTCAAATAAATTATCATTTTGTAAATATTTAAATATGTACAACTTTTGATCCTATAATATTTATCATTCATTTTAAAAAATAGAGAATCACCGTTAATTTCATATATATATTCCATGTTTGATATGTACAAATTTTATAAATATTTTTTAATTTAAAATTCATCTGGACCAAATTAAAACTATATTTGATAATTTTTCTGATATAAAAATATAAAATTTAAAATTTTACATTTTAGTTTGGATGTTTGGATTTGGATTTTGATGAGGATATCCGTAACCCATTTTCCTTTTCTTTTCTGCTCGACAAATGCGATACAACGCCAAATCTCTAATCCGCCGCACGCCATTTCCAGCTTCTCTACCGGATCGCCACCTACCCTAGCCTAATCCGCCGCATGCCATTTCCAACTTCTCTTCCGGATCGCCGCCTACCCTAGCCTAATGTGTCGCACGGCGTTTCCTTCTCTACCGGATCGCCGCCTCTGCCTCATCCTTTCACATCCCCGCAGGAGCACCGCCCTCATCTCTCCCAGCGTACGTTCTTGATTTTCCTTATGTAAGTTCTTTTGTGTTTCTGTTCGAGTTCCTTTGTTCCGATATCTTTGATAGGAACCCGTGTAAATAGCAAATTTAATAATAATTCTAGCGAAAAAAAACATTAATCTTACAGTGCAAATAAGGTGTATGTGCAGTAAAAACATGTTTTTTCTGACATTCGAGTTGCATTAAACATATGGCTGTAGTGCTAAATTTATGTGGAAGGTAAACTAAGGTTTTGTTTTGAATATTTTGATAGCTGCTTCATTTGAAAGCAAAGTCAAATAAGACCAGTGTGTTACCAATCAGCTAGACTTGTATGGATGAGTATTTTTTTCGTTGGATTATGGTTATTATGTCTAAGTTACAGGAAAAAATCATCGTGTGAATATTAGGTTCTTCCTGTTAATAGAGGCATGCAAATCGGAGATGGGAAAAAGAGAATGTTCAGTATATTTATGGGAGCTAGAGCTTATAGAAAATTTGATTGTGTTCATAGGAACTTATTTTCCCGTCCTTACATACTGAGTTAGGCTTATCCCTGTTATTTTTCCCCCCATGGATGATAAGATTAGTGCACCTAATTGTTTGCCACATTTGGTTAAACTTTGATGTCAAATATTATAAATTTTCAGATGAGTTGACTTTCGAACAAGGATCACGGAGGGAATCTTAATTTTTGTGCATCAGAAAATTTTGCACAGTGGAAATGCATTCACATGATTTTCCTTATCAGAAGTGGATACAAATCCATTATCCATCTAACTGATGAACAACTGGAGCTATCTTTTTTATTGTCATTAATAAAACTTCGATAACCTTGTTTTGGAGTGTAACTTATATGCTTGCTCTTGTCTAAGCATGCAGGATGTGAATAACAATAATACAAATCAATACTATCTTCTTACCAAGATTTAATATAATGTAATATCACTTTGTTCTAGTTTCCTTTATTCATATTTTTCAATTCTAGTTGACCATTGGCTGTGAGCATCTTTTTGGTTATTTCATGCTTCTTACTTATTACTGTTATATTTTAAGTGTTTGCATACTTATTTTATCACGATTAACTGAAACTTCCCTTGTCCAAATCCATATTCATGTTTAGCTAAACTTAATAGATGCATAAGTATGTGCATCTTAAGTCATCTTAAGTAAATATGAAGAACATCAGACTTATTTGAAGTGTTTTCAATAATTGTTAATCCCTTTGTCTCCGATTTCATGTTGTTCTTGTCGATCTAGATGTGAATTATATTTTTCATTTATCTTAATTTGTTTCCTATTAAACAATCTGTTAAACCATGTTTTCTTGGAAAACTTAGAAAATTGGTTTACGGTGAAAGAAAAGCCTCCTATTGGATATGTGAAATTGGAGATGTTAGAAGGTGCAGATATGAAACCATCAGACCTGAACGGTAAGCTGCTACTACCTTTGCTCCTTGATATAATTAGTTTTATCCTTGTCATTCTATAAATTATACCATCTTGTTACAAAACTGGTGCAGGACTTTCTGATCCATATGTCAAAGGATGACTTGGTCTTTACAGATTCCAAACAAAAATTCAAAGGAAAACATTGTCCCCAAAGTGGCAGGAAGAGTTTAAGATCCCCATCAGTTCATGGGAGTCGCCTAATTTACTTTGCCTTCAAGTTCATGGCAAGGATACCATTTTCGACGACATTCTTGGGTTCGTAAAGAATTTAACATGTTATTAATATCTTTTTTTGTGTGTGATATGATAGATGTCTTATTTTTGCTGAGAAAGGCAATTTCGAAGTCTGATCCATGTCAGTTATTGCTTGTCGTCAAGGACTTTCCATTTATTTTTCATTCTGCTTGTCATTGTTTTCTGCTTTTCAAATAGCAAAAACAAATGTATCAAGAAGTCAAATTCATTCGCTTATGAACCCTTGCTTGTCGCTTATTTCCATTTCAAAAGACTGTTTGGCATAAGCTCGAGTATTTATGCCATCAAGTTGTGTTGGAGTTCACTGTAATTTACCTTTATGTGCTATGCAGAGATTGTTCAGTAAGCATCAACGATTTGAGGGGTGGACAAAGGCATGATATGTGGTTGGCACTGCAGAATATCAAAATGGGTAGGGTCCGCTTAGCAATAACAGTGATTGAAGAAGAGTTACAAAAGGTAAGCTCTCTGCTGCTTCATGAACCTTGATATTGTCTATCTCCCACTGTTATCATTGTCTCTTTATTTAATGCTGTTAAATTCTTCCACAATCTTCTTCATTCTAGACTGTAAGTGGGACAAAGGTTGGGCCACAAAATTGACAGGCTTGAACAGGAAGACTCTCTGAAGCATTAAATTATCTGATGTTGGTATGTCAACGCCGTGTTCTTGTAGAAAGCTCATGAACTCCTGAAAGTTTGCCTTTGTAGGTCGGTAATGCCCACTGTGAGGCCAAATCGGCTACAAAATTCACTGAAATTAGCCTTTTGCACTGTTATGTAGCATTGTGCTTGTACATGAATATTCCATCTACAATGGTAACTTGATAGGTTTCCCTTTCTCTCTGACATATAGTTTTGCATATATGAGTACAACATTTAAGTTGGAAAATTATTAGACGTGAATTATTTAGAAAATAATTTTGTTCCTAGTGCTTACTGGTCCAAGATACATTATGCATTGTTGTTGAAGCTTTTGTCTGTGGCATTGTTCTTGAAGATTAATTTCTTTTCCTTCACCCACATTAATTTATATCTGATCTAATTACTGATGAAGAGATAACAAGTTTATATTTGGATTGCCTTATTTGGAAAAACTATCATGTTGCATTGTTACCTCCAGATAATCACCATCTAACATTTTATTATTTGTCCCTATTTTTTTTTTTTTTGTGTTCTTGTTAGTGAATGTGCAATTATGATAATATTATTTGACAATATTTATTTAAAAAATTAGGTTGCTAGTGGTGGCATTGATGACGATATTAGGAATTATGTTAGTGGTGGTAGTGATGTCAATGGAGCAAAAACGAATGACAATATTGCAACTCAGATAACCATATTGATATGAGGAATATTGTATTTTCTTTTACATGATAGAATCTCTCTCTTATTACTAATATAATGTTTTGTTATAAAAATATACTTGGGAACTTTAATAATTTTTTATTGTTATACAGGAAAAATTGAAGAACGTGAATTGTGGAGATGTCAGTGTTAATACTAAATGTAAGCTGCTTCATTGGTTTGGTGATGGAGGTGTTGCAGAAGGTCGAATTGCATCCACAGATCCAAAAGGAAAAGTGCATCATGTTCCTCTTGGTGGATCTTGTTGGAAAGTTTGGATTGATAGAGTTTTGCTAGAGAAGGTGGATCTAATTCGACCCAATGATGAAATGTATTTTCTTGAGGATGCAATAGGAAGCACAGTCGCTTGGTTCTCTAAGTGTATAGTTTTGTGTGATTGATATAGATTTTGTGTTACTGGTTGAATTGTTTATGTGACTAAGTGAATATTTATTTTGTAGGAAATAAATTATGTAAGTGAATTTATGTTATTAGTTTGAATTGTTTTCTGTGACTAAGTGAATAATTAGTACACTAGCTATTTAACTGTGGTGGTGATGATTATTTATGGTATTATAATTGTTTTAGTTTTGATTTTATAATCGTGTGTATGTGATGTTAAAAATGAGTATAGTATTTATATGTGATATTATAATTGTGTGGTATTTGTGGGGTGGATTATAATTATTTGAGTTATGATACTGTACAATGTACTTAATCGCAGCGGCGCGACCACGCATCGCGAATGCTTTAACCGCAAATACGCGATCGCACGCTGCGAATGCACCACTTAACCGCAGTGTCGATCGCGCGCTATGAATGCACTTAACTGCAGCACGCGATCACGCGCTGGGAATGCACTTAACTGCAGTGCATGATTGCGCCCTACGAATGCACTTAACCGCAATGTGCGATCGCGCGCTGCGAATGCATTTAATCGCAGTGCGTGATCCTGCACTGCAAATGCACTTAACCGCAGCGCGCGATCGCGCGCTGCGAATGTCTTATTGTTGGATCGAAGTGGATCGCTAGAGGAGGGGGGGTGAATAGCGATAAACTTTTTTTTTCTTTTCTTTCGGTAGACGATTCAAAAAAACTTATACGCAGCGGAAATGTAAATGTAAAGTAAAAAAGAGACAAGGTAATTTTACTTGGTTCGTAGCCTTCGGCTACTACTCCAAGGCCCTAGCGGTCCTTGACCACGTACGGAGGGCAAAAACACTAAAGAACTCCTTGTTTGAGGTAGGAGTTTAATCGATACAAGTGAAGCACAAAGCTTGAGGTAGAGGGACACTCCCCCTCTCCTCGTTACGATAAAAGCTCCGAGAATTGAAAGTACTAAACTGAAATAAAAACTTTAACTGACGTAATAAAATGAAAACAAATAAACCTAGACGTCGGAGAAGAAGCACTTCGTTGTCGGAAGGTTGTAGCTTGGCGGAGGCTTTTGGAAGCTTAGAATTGATGAAGAAACCCTATGATTGACCCTTCTTTTATAGCCTTTGATCCCCTTTTCGAGAGGAACTTCAACCAATAGGAATTGGCCACATGGCTCTTTGAAAAATGGTGATAAGACTTGACTCCTCGAGGCTGATCCTTGACCATCACCGATGGCCATCATCGATCGATGGCGATCGCCGATCGAATCCGACCTCAGCTGATCCGTTGATGGCGCTTGAGTCCTCAAGCCGGGCAATGATCGATGCTAGCTGTAAGACAAAGTTTGCTTAACAAAAACACTATTTCGATGACCTCCGACAGTCCGATCTCGACCTAGACCACCTATAGGATGTCTTTGGTCGGATCTACGCTTAAGATCATCCCCGTAAAGAGGATACGACCTCACTTACTCTCGCACACACATGAGCTTATCTCGATACTTACTGTGTCGCTTTCGCTTCCGGCCTTCCACTCGATTCTTTCGGCTCCCTCCGAAGTCACTCGAGTGTCGCCCGACCACCGCGGCTTCCTCCGGGTGTCGCTAGCCTTCAGCTCTAGCTATAACAATTTTCTGCACACTCGATTCAGCTCATGAGATAACGACATGAGCTTAACTTTGTATCGTTTGCTATAATCAAAACTCAGGTTCGACTTAGGTGCCTACTGCACCAACAATCTCCCCCTTTTTGATTTATGGCAAATCCACATACAAAGTTAAGAACATATCATGCATGAAGAATAAAAATAGCATGCATGAAGAATAATAATGTGCATAAAATAGCATGCATGAAAAATAATAATGTGCATGAAAAATAAAGATTAAGTTGGAGTAGTAAGAATTTTCTTCAAGTACTTCCCCTTGAGGAAACCTCCCCCTTGACCGAGGGTGAGTCTTGAAAGAAGACCTTAGTCCTCCCCCTTGAGGTTAGGAAGAGTTTAAGTAATTAATCATTACTTAAAGTTGGCCTTAGTAAAACATTTAAGTTAGGAGGACTTCTTAACTTGGCCCTTTCTCCCCCTTTCTTAAGTAAAGCATTAGCATTTGGCCATAGTGTTTAAAAAATAAGTTTAAGTTAAGAATTCTCTTAACTTGGCCTTTACTTCCTTTTAAGTAAATTTTCAAAACTTAAAGTTAAGTAAACATTTACTTAACTTTTGGCCATGAAAATTTTTGATCCCTTAACTTTTTTTTTCTTCCCCTTTTGCCATATATCGAAAAGAGTGGGGTGTGTGAAAAACAAATATAGATATTAATTTTAAAGTCCAAGCATGTTCCATATTATTTTGAAAATAATATACTGAAAATAAGCTCATCTATAAAATGTTTGACTCATATTGACTTGATTGATATGAAAGATCAACCAGGTCGTAGCCTTAATATATATGATTATACTCCGTGGTTCATGGCGATGCACTAGCTCTACATCTGGAACCAGGAGTAAGGTCCTAACATCTCACGCCCATCTACGTGGCTAAGTACACAAACACATTAGTCCTATGTGTTGTGAGATGTATTGGCTCCTTAAATCTATAAGTGCATGATATCTAAGGTATGTCCTATGCTAGTTCCATGAAAAGTAAGAAATAGTAGTAAGAAAATATAATTTGTAAGTTCCTATTCTACTACGCACATGCCCAATTTTCATCTTAATAGACTAAATTCGGCTTCGGGTAGGGGTTTAGTAAATAGGTCTGCCAAGTTAAACTTTGATTCGACATATTCGAGTTGTATGACTCCGTTGGCCACATGTTCTCGAATGAAATGATGCTTGACTTTTATATGTTTGGTCCTAGAGTGACATATTGGATTCTTAGTAAGGTTAATTGAACTAATGTTATCTACGTGAAGTTTAGTATTTGTAAAGTCTAACTTAAAGTCGCGGAGAGTGTGCTTCATCCAAAGAAGCTGAGTGACACACTCACTCATTACGATGTATTCGACTTCGGTGGTAGATATGGCAACACAGTGTTGCTTTCTACTGCACCAACTCACTAGACTTGAGCCGAGAAGTTGACAACAATCACTCGCACTCTTTCTATCGAGCTTACTACCGGCATAGTCCGAATCAGAGTAGCCGGTTAATTCGAACTCGGTAGATCTAGGGTACCAAATACTGACATTAAGTGTACCCTTTAGATATCTAAGGATATGCTTAACTAGAGTTAGGTGAGACTCCTTGGCACAGGTTTGGAACCTTGCGCACATACTTACTGCAAATAAGATATCAGGTCGGCTTGTAGTTAAGTAAAGGAGACTCCCTATTACGCTCCTATAGTATTTTAAATCAATTGGGTTTCCGATTACATCTTCTTCTATATTTACATTCGTTGCCATTGGGGTATTAATAATTTTAGCGTCTTGCATTCCAAAGCGTTTAATTATTTCCCTAGTATATTTGCGTTGTTGTAGGTATATTCCATCTTTAGTTTGTTTAATTTGTAGACCTAAGAAGAAACTCAACTCTCCTACTAAATTCATTTCAAATTCACTTTCCATAAGTGAAATGAACTCATTCAGTAGGATCGAGTTGGTGGTTCCGAAAATAATATCATCTACGTAGATTTGGGCTATGAATATGTCTTTACCTAAGGTTTTTACGAAAAGGGTTGAGTCAACTACTCCTTGGTTAAATCCTTTAGACGTAAGATACATCGAAAGTCTCTCGTACCAAGCTCGAGGAGCTTGTTTAAGTCCATAGAGAGCTTTCTTTAACCTAAGGACATGATCGGGTTTATCTAGGCTTTCGAAACTGGGAGGTTGACTAACATAAACTTCTTCTTTAATATATCCATTCAGGAATGCAGATTTCACATCCATTTGAAACAACTTAAATTCGCGATGTGCAACATACGCTAATAGCATTCGAATGGACTCTAATCTAGCTACTGGGGCATAGGTTTCATCATAATCTAAACCTTCGACTTGACTAAATCCTTTCGCGACTAGTCTAGCTTTATTTCTAACTACTTCACCTTTGTCATCAAGTTTATTTCTAAACACCCACCTAGTTCCAATGATTGTTTTATCTTTAGGTTGTGGTACTAATTCCTATACTTTGTTCCTAGTGAATTGCGCCAGCTCTTCTTGCATTGCAATAATCCAATCGGGATCAAGAAGAGCTTGGTCAATAGTCTTGGGTTCAATTTTGGAAATCAAGGAGATTTGACTAAGGTTTCGATATGAGGCTCTAGTTCGAACTCCTAGACTTGGATCACCTATCACTTGGTCAATAGGATGATTCGTTTGAGTCCTAGTTGGGTTTGGGTTTGAGTCTACTACTTGTTCAATAGGATGACTCATTTGAGTTTCAGTTTAATTTGAGTCATCTACCACTTGGTCAATAGAATGACTTGGTTGACCTAGGTTGGGATTAATACTAGACCTGATCTCCGGATCAGAGTTAGGTCTAGTATGAGTCAGCTCGCTAATTGGGATTGCCGGGGGTTTTGTAGGTTCGTGTCCTTCATCAAATACTACATTGATAGTCTCCTCGACTCTAAGGGTGTCATGGTTATATACTCTATAGGCTCTACTTGTAGTCGAGTATCCTAGAAATATTTCGATTGTGGTTTTGGATGTAAATTTCCCTAGGTAATCCTTAGTGTTTAGGATATGTACCTTACACCCAAATACCCTAAAGTACTTGATGTTAGGTATTTTATCGTGATAAATCTCGTATGAGGTCTTAAGGTGCCTCTTTACCATAAGGATCCTATTTTGGACATAGCATGCCGTACTCACGGCTTCCGCCCAAAACCTATCGGGTAGGTTATACTCGATTAACATTGTCCTAGCGGCTTCTTGTAGGGTTCTATTTTTTGCGTTCTACTAGGCCATTTTGTTGTGGGGTTCTAGGGTAAGAGAACTCATGGTGGTAACCATTTAGGTTACAGAATTCTGTAAACCTGTGGTTCTCGAATTCACCACCATGATCAGTCCTAAGTCTTTTAATCTTAATGCTTTGTTGATTTTCTATTAACTTAAATAGGTTGATTAATTGATCTAGGGTATCACTTTTGTGTTTGATGAACCTAACCCAAGTAAATCTAGAATAGTCATCAATTATGACCAAGCAGAATTTACTCCCATTAAGTGACTTAGCTCTGTGTGAATCAAATGGATCCATGTGTAGGAGCTCAAGAACACTTTTGGTTCGTTCTTGATTAGTTAGTTGATGTTGTGTCCTAGATTGTTTACCTTGTTGACAAGCATTACATATTTTATTATCCAAGTTATTGAGGTTAGGCAACCCTCTGACTAAGTCACTCTGACTCATCTTGTGGATGAGTCTTGGGTGTGAGTGACCGAGTCGTCGGTGCCATAACCATGATTCCTCTTGCCGTGTCATAAGACACTTAGTTGAAGAGTTAGTTAAGTTAATAGTGTAAATGTTGTTATTTCTAGTTCCCTTAAGAATTATTTTAGAAGTTTCATTTGTATTAATTACGCATTCATTTTCTAGAAATATGACCTTATAGTTATTATCACACAATTGGCTTACACTAAGTAAATTATATTGAAAATTTTCTACTAATAAAACATTTTGAATAACAAAATTTGAGTTGAGCTCAATATCACCTGATCCGATGATTTTGAGCTTGCCGTTATTTCCGAAGGCTACCAATCCTTATCGTTTGAATCGAAGCTTCGAAAACTTGAGTTGATCCCCGGTCATGTGTCGGGAGCAACCACTGTCCAACATCCATTGATCCTACACACAAAGTAGTTGGATCGGATATTGGATTAAAGTTTGGTTGAAGATTATTAACCTAAATCATCTCACCCATGTCTACATGATCAAACATGTTAACCCTATATGTTCTTGTGAGATGACTTCCAATTTTACTTGATTTAAATTTAATGACTTGAACACTTGTCAACCTTGCGTTAGATTCGAATTTGACCTTAGGCTCATCAAGTCACCTTTTCAAGATCATGGCTTCCAGGTCGTGGCGAGGCACAGAGGCCTTCTTTGATCGGAACAACGACCACTTCCTTAGACAAAACCATTTTCAAGAAAATAGAGACTTGACTTACCTAAGACCACTTCCTGGTCTAACTAGTCTAGGATACGGCGAGGTAGCTTCAGCTAGTTTCGCTCGGTCAAGTGCACCGAACTAGATACGCCTTATCTAGCCCGAATACACAAGACTCCGCTTTCCTAGCGTACGATCATCTCGTCGCGTCCTGGTACTATGTTATCAAGTATTGATGAGTTATGGTCCTATCTAACCATTCTAAAAAGGAAAATTAAACTAAATAAAAAAAACTTAAGCATGCAATTTCTAAGTTAAAATACAAACAAGTTTCGTACTAGCTCCCCCTGGACCGTTGAATCGATTCGGTCTTTCCACATAGTGGATTTGGTCCTTGGGAACCTAGTACTAGTTTGATCCTAAGTTTGAAATCAAGGTGGTCTTAGGGACCCATGCTTGGACACATTTTTTATGTCGACTTACAATCGACATATACGACTTGTTGGTCGTATTTGAACCAAACCCTAGTCCGGCCTTGTTGTATATGGCCCTTTGCGATCCAAGTAGGAGGTCAAGTCCTTTGGATCCCAAAGTAAACTTTTCCAACGTGTTCCTAAGATCTTCGACTTGACTCTTCAAGAGTGAGTTCTCAACTTCGAGTTTTTCAACCCGAGTTGAGTCCTCCTCTTGAACTCGACTAGTCGAAGAGGTTAGGGAGACCTCGTGTTTGAGGAGTTTAACTTCCTCAACCAGGGTCTCAACCTTGGACTCGGACTTAGCTAATTTTTTAGTTAAAAACTTAATTGCACTATAAAGTGTACTAATGAGGGATCGACTTACCTTGAGTGTATCTTTTGAACCGGATGCGTATCTGTGGCTTGTCTTGAATAGTGCTTCGCAGTCTGACTCATCTTCGATTTTCGATTCAAGTTTCGATTTCGACTCCGTCTCCGATTCCACCGGTTTAGCCATGAGAACACGATCATTATCTTCTTCCTCGGATGCTTCTTCCCAAGTAGAGTTGAGTGCTTTTTTGTGTTTTGGTGCTTTGCTCTTGAGTTTTGGGCATTCGGACTAGATATGTCCAAACCTGTTGCATTCATAGCATCTATTATTTGAACTTTTAGTCTTACCTTCGTTGGGTTGAGTGACGGTTCATTTTCGGCCCTTGACTATCCTCTAAACTAGGTTGACTAGTTCGGCCTCCATTTCCGAGTCGACCTCCGAATCGGACTCATCCTCTTCTTCCTTCGGAGGTGCCTTGCTTGCGGTTTTCTTCTTTGAACCTGCAAAAAGTGCTATACCCTTCTCGGGTTCCGAGTTAGACTACTCATGAAGTTCAAAATCGGAAAATAATTCATCTAACCTAAGTTTTGAAAGATCCTTGGAGACCTTGTAGGCATCGACCATGGATGCCCACAAGGTAGTCCTTGGAAAGGAGTTAAGAACATACCTTATAAGGTCGCGATTTTCGACCTTTTGCCCGATTGCGTGTAGATTGTTGACTATGTCTTGGACGCGGGCGTGAAGTTGCGTCGTGGACTCATGTTCCTACATTTTTAGATTATATAGTTTATTGAATAAAAGATCTCGCTTACATACCTTGGCTTCATCGGTCCCTTCGTGTAGCTCCACTAGCTTTGTCCATAGGTCCTTTGCGCTGATGAAGGGGCCGACGCGATTTAGTTCCTCCTTGGATAAACTGCATTGGAGGATTTGAGTTGCCTTGGCATCGGCTTCGACTTGTCGTTTTGTCGTAATGGTACATTGGTTATAATCCAAGGATTCACCCACTTCGTTAGTTGGAAGTGTGAATCCCGTTTGGATTATGATCCACATCTCAATTTGGGTTTTGAGAAAGCATTCCATCCGACCCTTCCAATAACAGAAGTCATCTCCATTGTAAAACGGAGGTCAGACGATGCTAAAACCCTCGAGATGGGCCATTAAAACAAACAAAACAAGGAGATGAAGATGAAAAACCTAGCAACAACAAAAACACACGAAAATGTACAAAGACTTGTGTCTTGGATTAGTAGTGCGGGAGAAAAACTAACAAAATGAAATAAATCTGAAATAAACAGAATTAAAAAGAAAAATAATTTGTAAAAAGATAGATCGGTGGTTTCACCAAATCTTTGCAACACCCGGCTCTGATACCAATTGTTGGATCGAAGCGGATCGCTAGAGGGGGGGGGGTGAATAGCGATAAACCTTTTTTTTCTTTTCTTTCGATAGACGATTCAAATACACGTATACGCAGCAGAAATGTAAATGTAAAGTAAAAAAAAGACAAGGTAATTTTACTTGCTTCGTAGCCTTCGGCTACTACTCCAAGGCTCTAGCGGTCCTTGACCACGTACGGAGGGCAAAAACACTAAAGAACTCCTCCTCGTTAGAGGTAGGAGTTTAATCGATACAAGTGAAGCACAAAGCTTGAGGTAGAGGGACACTCCCCCTCTCCTCGTTACGATAAAAGCTCCGAGAATTGAAAGTACTAAACTGAAATAAAAACTTTAACCGACGTAATAAAATGAAAACAAATAAACCTAGACGTCGGAGAAGAAGCACTTCGTTGTCGGAAGGTTGTAGCTTGGCGGAGGCTTTTGGAAGCTTAGAATTGATGAAGAAACCCTAGGATTGACCCTCCTTTTATAGCCTTTGAGCCCCTTTTCGAGAGGAACTTCAACCAATAGGAATTGGCCACATGGCTCCTTGAAGAATGGTGATAAGACTTGACTCCTCGAGGCTGATCCTTAACCATCAGTCGACTGATGGCCATCATCAGTCGATTGATGGAAGCATTAGTCGAATGCTGACCTCAGGCAGTCGACTGTTGGACGGCAGTCGAGTCCTCCAACCTAACAGTCGACTGATGCTAGCTGCAAGGCAAAGTTAGCTTAACAAAAACATTATTTCGAAGGCCTCCGACCGTCCGATCTCGACCTAGACCACCTATAAGATGTCTTTGGTCGGATCTACGCTTAAGATGATCCCCATAAAGAGGATACGACCTCACTTACTCTCGCACACACATGAGCTTACCTCGATACTTACTATGTCGCTTTCGCTTCTGGCCTTCCAGTCGATTCCTTCGGCTCCCTTCGAAGTCACTCGAGTGTCGCCCGACCATCGCAGCTTCCTCCGGGTGTCGCTAGCCTTAAGCTCCAGCTATAGCAATTTTCTGCACACTCGATTCAGCTCGTGAGATAACGACATGAGTTTAACTTTGTATCATTTGCTATAATCAAAACTCAGGTTCGACTTAGGTGCCTACTGCACCAACACTTACGACTTTCAACAACTTAGCGTTGTGCAGCATGCGATTCATGCTGTGGATAGCATATTTGCGTGCTGCGGAAAGTCAAATTTGTTGTAGTGAATTATGACTATCACAAAATAATTTTACGATTATGTTGAAACACAACTTGGCTACGATACCACTATTGGGTTTCCCCGGCACCGCGACGGGTATATGTTCAAACATATTTCGTAAACATGTGCACAGCGGAAGAAATAAAAGGAATAAATCTAATTTCTTACAACACACACACCACACGCATGCAAGATACATCTTGTGTAGACATAATCGTAGTTTCAAATTTTGCAATAAAAGGAAATTACTCTAGTTGTACCTGACGTATCACGTGCAGCGGGGATGACATCAACCAGAGCAACTCACGCTAGAATTGCCTCTATCCGTATCCACGCCAAATACCGTCGGGATAGCTTCACCAAGCTATGAGCCTCATTTTCATTGGAGTCACTAGCCTCGTGTCGAAGATGATGTGATCGAGAGAAGATCACAATCCAAATCAAAATTCAGATGCAAAAATGAGTCCCCAAAACTCGCTTCTCCGAAGAGGTATTCGTCAACCGATTGATGAATCCTTGGTCCTCCACCTATCAGGATTGCCGGAGATCCAATCCTCGACAAGAAAGTTGCTGTCGGAGCTCCTAACGCCGTCCAAATGACGCTCCGACAAGAAGGAAGCAAGCTGTCCAAAAAATGGACAGCTTGGTGGAGGACTTGGCGCCGGCCAAAGGAGAAGGGCCGACTGGTCCTTGGTCACCGGAGCCAAGGAGGGTCGCCGGAGGATTGCCGACAGCAGCAAGAGGCCGGCGGCAACAAGTGGCATCATCGACAAGAGCTGGCGTCGGCGGCAACACCTCTTGGGTGGCAATGGCTTGAGCGACAAGAGCAAGGAGGAGAAGGAAGGGAGGCTAGGGTTTCTAAAATTCTTGAACCAATTAATTCTCTTCGAAAAACTCTTAAGCCGTGTTTTTATAGAGAACACATTCTCCTAATGGTTATTGGTTCATAACCAAAATCCGTTAACCCACACCAATAACTTAAGTTAAAATAAACCAAACTGCATTGGTCTATTTTAAGTTAAAACGAACCGAACCAACTTTGGTTCATTCGTTTAAAGTAAACCAAACCCCGTTGGTTTATTTTCCACCATTGGATTAGAACCAAACCAATTTGGTTTATCCATCATGTCTTCAAAAGACATAGCCCATCCATGCTTCCTTTGCGACTGAAACGATTTCATGCTCGCTCCTTGTTTGGTCCAACCAAATCTAGTTTCTCTCGTTCCAAGAATCTCATTCTCAAGCTTGTTTTAAATCCTTCGGATTATGCTTGTTATGCGTGTGACCAAATAGGTTCCCAATTTATGTTGGTCTTCTATAATTAACCATTAATTATAGAACGATCATGAGTGGCACCTAGTAGTACATCATGATCCCCAATTTATCGAAAAATCAACGGTTGACTCTAGAACGACTTCTAAAACCTTTGAGTAGCCACAGTGAATCGTGCCCCGTTCCCTTCATGCATCTTATACCCACTTGGTTCAGGACATGGTCTATTGTGTCAGTGCCCGCCAGGCTGACTACGTCACACCTAGCCCAAGTATGATTTTCTCGTCCTTCGGATTCTAGTTACTGCACATGTATCCAAGAGTACATTACTCTAAACATGTAATGCTTTGGCCAAAGACTTTAGTAACAATCCAACAAGAGACCTTGGGTATACATCTTCCCACAAGGAGTGGTGAATCCTTTATAGGCTATTCAAACACCTTCGGGCACTTCGACTTATACCCAATCATCCCGAGTCCACATCTCCTTGGAGATGCTTGCTTAAGATGTCAAAGCATAAGTCTCCATGACCAAGATGACTTGAATATCGCAAGTCAAAGGAACATTGCACTTAAGCTGCAGTAAGAACTTCATTGACATATCCATATATGCAGAGAACCATATGAAGTCTTATAACTGGTCACTCTAATGAACTAGTTACCATAACTAACATCTACGATTAACTCCGGACATCACAATGTCTCCAGCTAGTGAGAATCAACTGCTTAGATATACCAAAGAGTATACCTCGTGCTAGTCTCGACAGAATTGATGGTGTCTAAATCCATCAATTCATTGACTAGGGATAATTTCAATACTTCACAATTACACATGTAGAGATACTCACTAGTTGTGATCCAATCACAAATTCTCTCATGCTATGAATCGTATTGTAGACATTCAGTAAGTGAGTTTAATATCTAATCAAATACATGAAAATATGTGTACTCAAATAGTGAATCTTTATTTATCATATAAATGGTTTAAACATAAGGCGATTGCCTTAGGACACCTCTCATATATAACTAAAATGAGATTCACATGACCTGACTGTGTATTCCTTTGAATCATCATGTGAACATTGTCTTTTGGGTTCGGAGCATGCTTGTGTTTTGGAGGAACTTGGCCAGAGCATGCTCACCTTCCTTGGGCTTCCATTATGTGCCATTTTATCTCCAAAAATATCGTCCTACACATAAAACAACAAGAGTAGATCTCCGAATTAGAAAATAGGAAATTAATACAAAACATGGAAAAAGGTGCATGAAACAAGTATGAAATGTAATGAGATGTGTGCTAAAATACTCCTAAAACCCTATATATTTTGCACACATCAGTAAGTGCCTAAAAGACAGAGACCTTAAGAGAGCTATAGGATGACGACCTAACTCAACATGGAATCTGTATCCCTTAGGAAATTCTCTCGGCACATGCACGAAAAGCTAACCTAGTGAACTTTTAGAATATATCTATTTGCTTTGATTGAAAGTACCACTTGACAATTTTAGTTAACATGCTAAGTGTGGGAACAATACTTTTCGAAATCCATGACACTGAGGTTTTCTTGAGGACAAGCAAAGATCTAAATCTGGGGTATTTTGATGTCTGCAAATCATATAGGATTTTTGAAGTAGTTTTAGCACACACCTCATTGCATTTCATACTTGCTTTATACATATTTTCTTTAGTTTGCACTTATTTTCTATTTTCTAGTTCAGAGATCTATTTTTGCTATTTTTATGCGTAGGACGGAACTTTGGAGGCGAAATGGCACTACAAAAGGAGCTCAAGAAGGGCAAGCATGCTATGGCCATGTTCCTAAGACACGGGCATGCTTTGGACGAGAAGGATAGTATCAAAATAGAGTTCCAGAGGAAGACACGACCGACCGAATAAAATTTACATGGTCGTGCCTATTCTTGACGGCAAATTCAAAGTTGATTTTAGCCTGGATTCCACACAGTCGGCTGTTTAGATTCCACACGACCATGTGGCGTCAGCGTGACTTATGCAAATCAGGGTTCGCGGGCAATTAAGGAAAGCCAAGGTGCACCCCTATATAAGGAAAGGCACGCCTAAACCTAAAGGAGGAGGCCCGACAGCTGGGACCGTAAGAAGGTGCTCTAATAAGCAGCGGAGGCTCGCAACGGGGAGGAAGGAAGTGGCTCGAAGACCCAAATCGACGCTCCAACACTTTGAAGAGCGACCAAGGCACATATTGGATCCAACTGAGCGTACTATCTCTTTTCTTACAACTATTTGGATTGTAATGATGTATAAAAAGATGTCTTGTATTTATTCTTCTTTATTTATGAAGTAGGTACTTCTATTCTAAGATTAGGGAGTAACTTGTGTATGTTGGACATGCTAGTTCAAATATTTATTTGATGCTTTTGAATATATTTGCAATTTATATTGTTTAGATCAATGAAAGTTATGTTTTGATTCTATTTCTACTGAACGTAGTCAATACAAGGGTGGAAAGCCTTTGTATCGAAATCTAGGAGAATCAAGGAGGAACCTTACGGTCATCCTCCCTCCTATAACCATAGGAAGTAGACTGTGAAAGAGTAGGATATGAAATAGGATCCACTGCTTCATAGGGATTAATAGGACATCCTAAAACCCCAAGAACCTATTCTAGCAGAAGCCCAAAGTAGGAGACATCAACTCTAGAAGGGTTGAGGGACCCCAGTGATAGGGGGCTCCCAAAGGTATCAATCCCCTGAGCTCTGACGATTCAAAAGGGCTAGGAATAGGTAGTTCCTAGTATAAGCAAAAGTTCATTGGGATAACACATGATGATCCTCCCGCAAGATCATAACTAGAGATCCTAGGAGCCTTAAATTGATAGCATGTTCAACAACGCACAAATGAAACCGAAATCCTAGAATCCTTTAAGAAACTTTGAGCCCCCTTCACTTTCTCCAAGTGACACCGTATTTAAGCCAGGATTATCATCGACCTCACATCTGACTCATAAGAGATTTACTCCGAAAAAACCACATTCACAAGACAAATGATACTCGAATCACAGTCTCTATGCGATTGATACATAAATTATTACTTGACGATAACTGTGTACTTGCGGGCATTGAGCGCGAGTGCGTACTTCAAATCCTTGGTGATCTCGGTCAAGGATTTGAGGTCATGCTCATGTGCATCATAGAGCTCACTTGAGATCGACCCGTGGAGTAGGAATCCTAGGTTATGAACCATATTATATCATTGTGCTTGTTTTGTATTTGTCTTTATTGTATTTCTAAATTTCGCTGTGCATACTAACGATTGTAGAAGAGAATGCATCAAACAAGAGAAAAATTGGCGAATCGCTATTCACCTCCTCTCTAGTGCGGTCATCGATCCTCAACAAGTGGTATCAAAGCCGGGGGCTCTTAGAAGAACAAATTGCTCTGATACCCTACAATTGGTATTAGAGCGAGGACGCTCTTCAAGGTTTAACAACCGAGGGAGCAAAAGTTCTAGAGGACTAGACGAAATGGAGTCGCCAATTCTTGGACTAGGTCACAACATCAACATCCCACCTTACTTCGACCGTGAATACTTTGCATATTGGAAGGTGAGGATGGAACATTTTATTATGTGTGAAATAGAAAATTGGTTTGTTTTGATGCAAGGATTTGAAGTTCCCATAGACAAGAAGGGTAAAATACTCAAGAAGAAGAAATGGACAGAGGAGCAACTAGAAAATTTTGAAAGAAACGATAAGGTAATGCAAATGCTATTAAATTTGTTACCTAACGATGTCTTATCTAGATTAGGTGAGTTTAGGGATGCTAAGGAACTATGGAGTAAGTTAGCCAAACTCCATGAAGAATCCTCATCGGCTCAAGTAGAGGCGGAATCCAAAGAATCATGCTCATCCTCTCAAGACCTTGAAGATCTGGAAGTTGATAGGTGTTCAACTTCCGAATTGGATGAGGTCGAGGAAGTCATGGAAGTATCCACCTCAAGGATTGAGGGAGAGGAGAGGCAATCTCTCACACCGTAACAAGAAGAGATGTCTACATCCGGGAGAAGTGAAAATTCTTGCCTAGGTAAATCAAGCACAATAAATAAAGATTAAAATCAAATTATGCGTTTGAGTATAGGGAATATGGGCATTATAAGAGAAAATTTCCAAAAAGAGTCAAGAAGATTCAACCGGCACCTAAAGTCAAGGACAAGTCCAAAGAGGCATGAGCCCCAACAATTAAGAGCAAGGAGCATATTGTGTGCTTCAAGTGTCAACAACGGGGCCATTATTGAAGTCAATGTCCTAGGGGAGCCATGCAATCAAGGGCAAAGGAGGAGCATCACATGTAGGGGGAGCTAAAGCAAACCCCCAAGGTATCATTTATTAATGCACCTTCAAATTCTAATGTCAAGAAGCATGCTGGGAATAATTTTAATTTTATTGGTATTATTCATAATGATAAAAGGCATGCTAGCAATAAATACTTTGGTTTGGGTGCTAGAAGTTATAATATTAGGTCTAAGGATAATGATAGCCCTACTTTGTCTAAGGGTAAATCTAGACCCATTAATCCTAGAACTATTTTACCTAAGGAAACCATTATGAAGATAGACAACAACCTAGGCATCAACCCTAAATAGACTAGACATATGCCTAGAAGAAAAGGGAATGCCCCAAGAAAGAATGAAAATTCAAAAAATGGGCAATTGGAATTAGAAAATTATGCTTTGAGGTCAAAGCTTGAGAAAATAGAAAAGACACTTAGGAATATGGAAAATGCAATTCAAGAGTTAAATAGGTAAAATATAGAGTTTAGGAGGCAAGAGCCTTCCAAGGATAGGAAAGGTTTGGGTCACAAACTTAAGTCCAAGGAAGTCATGCCAACCTACCACAATGTTCCATTTGATTATGTGACTAAATCTAGGTCTAGGAAAACCGAGGTTACTAGGAAAGTCATCCCTAAGGCTAACCATAGTAAGTGTCTAGTGGCGAAGGTTTCAAAGAAACCTATGAATGCCACTAAGAAGGGCACAAGGGAAGCCATCCCTATAGTTGACCTAGGCAAGACCCAAATGACCAAGGCTTCCAAGCCTAAGAGGGTCATTAGAAGGGTACTAAGGGAGGATATCCCTAGTGAGTACCTAGTTCACCCAAAGAGCTCAAATAGGTTTGGGATTCCTAGGAGCGTGATTCTCTCATGCTAGATAGGTTAGGGTGTGTCAACCCTAAATGGATGGGTAGTTAACCTAACTATAGTGGAGTTGACACCTTAGGAAATTTTGAAGGTTATGGGATTCCTTGAAAATGAGATTAAATTTATATCCTAAAAGATTTTAGGATGTGCCAATACAATTTTAAAGGTTGAAAATTGATCAAATTGGCACAAACTAGGTTAGAGTCAATGGTGTGCTATTTTGGGTTTTTGGCACACTTGAGGAAAAATTGGTATTAAGGCAAAATTGATATAACTTTATCAAATGACAATTAGGGTTAAAACTTAGGTATTTTATAGCTTTACTTTATATATTTGTCATGCTTTATTTTCCTTTCCATGTCATGACATCATATTTCATTTTATCATATAAAATGTCATGCCTATGCTTAAGTTAAAGTTGTGTCTTTATGCCATGACATCATGATTATTGGTTATAATTTATTTATGCTATCATTTTATGCCACGATCATATTCATGCATTTAAGATTAATAAAATTTATTTAAGGACAATGACATGATTTGAAGTCCCATTATAAGAAAATCAAATATAGTTGCCTGGTTAAAATGCATGAGACCTTAGATTAGGAAGAACAAAAATTAACATCTCACATTAAATTGACATGTGTATATATTGATACACCCTAGATACATGTGAGATGTTAGGAAAATGAGTTAAGTTCAAGGTTCATAAATGTTGCATCTAGATGAACTCAAAATCATCATATAACATGGTGAAATCATGAGAAAAGCTTATGTACAAGTCATGTGCATTGAGCCCATAGACCATGATTCAAAATAGGTTTTCAAAAATATTTCAAAATCAATTTGAAAAACCTTAGTGAAGCCTATCTTTTGATATCAATCACCATTGATGAAGTTGATACAAAGTAGGCTCAAAACATTGAAGTTACCATTGGTTTTGAATTTTGTATCAATCTCACAATTTAATGGGTATTTTTATATAAAAATATTTTCACACATAATGATTGACATAAGTATTATACATATGAAGTATCATTATTTTTTTTTTCAAATTATGTATAATTACTTATGAATGATCCAAAATTCAATTTTTGAACATGATTTCTATATTTGCAGAAATCAATTGACTGTTGCCTGAGGGTAGTCGACTGGTGTTGATGGCAGTCAACTGGTTTCTGATAGAGTCGACTGCTGAAGCTGATTTCAATTGAACTAGATTTTTTCAGTCATTTATCAACAAGTTTAGGCTACCCTAACTGCTTATAACCCTAGGATATACTTTGGAAAGCATTAGAAGGGTAAAAAATCATTGAAAATGACTAGAAGAGGTGTTTAGGGCTGAGTATCGAATGTTAAGGGAGGTGAAAGTTCAATGTTGAATATTTACCCTTAATTTCGATTGTTTAGAGTTCCTATTGGCTTAGGGTCTCTCCAAGGACATCGTTGGTGCAATGGTCAAGAGGAAGTAAGCCTTTAGGGGGAGTTTATCCATCAATGGATGATGGATAGGTTTTCCTTAAAGGGGGGGGGGGGGGGGGAAATGAAGGGTTTGGAAACCCTTATTATGCTCACCAAAGGGGAAAATTTGAAGAGGTGAGGATTACCTCTCATTTAATGATATTGGAATTATCATTATGAAGAGTGAAGGCATCCAAAATATTTTTGGACCAAGGGGGAGAATGTAAGATTTTATTGGTATATGAGACATTGATACACTTAGTAGTCTTTTTGATGTATGTCGAAGGGGGAGAAGTGAGGTTTAAGTTAGGTAAAACCTTCACAATGCTTTGGCATTGGAAGAGTTAAGTTTGGGCTTATTGGTTTGCCTAACATAAAGGTGTTGTTAAATATTAAAAAGGGGGAGATTATTAGTGCAATCGGCTTGGGTCACTATTGACTAGACACGAGTGAGACTCGAGTAGTATTTTGATGTTTGACAATAGTTTGACCATTGTTTGACAATGGATTGATCATATGGTTGACATGGGTTTGATCATATGAGGAGATAGCTTTATAGGGAGATTGTTGAAGCAATTGGCCTCAGGTCAAGGTTGACCTAGCTCGAGTAGGACTCGAGAAAAGTCCAAGCCTTAGGTACTTGGCATGAAAAGTCCAAGCATGGGTCTTGGCAATGGTAAAGTCCAAGTCATGGGTACTTGGTAATTGGAAAGTCCAAGCATGGGTCTTGCAATGGAAAGTCCAAGTCATGGGTATTTGGCAAGGGAAGTCCAAAGGTATAGTCATCGCGACATAAGTCCAAGTGTATAGTCTTGGCGGCGTAAAGTCCAAGTATAGATCCTTAGAAATCAGGAAGTCCAAGGGTGTGACATTGGCGGCGTAAAGTCCAAGCATGTAGTCTTAGTAGCATAAGTCCAATGTTTGACAGCATAAAGTCTTAGCATGGAGTCTTGGTGGTATAAGTCCAAATGTACCTTGGCAAGGAACCCGGTTAGCATGACATAGCTGATGAAGGCACTTGAAGGCTAGCGCAAGGATGAAGAGTCACAGACTCGAGGGATCCGAGAGGCATGAGGCTGATGGAAGTGAGATGAAGGCTTAGATTTAGGCTAAGGGTGTTTATCAAGTATGAGGGGATCATAATTGGGGTTAAACCTCATTATTGAGGTTTATCAATCGACAGGACGAGTGCTTGACACTCGGGAGCTGAGTTGACTCAGAGCAGTCGATTGGAATTATGACAAGTCGACTGGTCGTGTAGTCGACTAAGTCTCATTGCTCAGTGTGCTCACGACGATCAAGCGCGATTAATGGGTAGTTGGTGGCCTTGGCGATTGATTTCCATGAATGATAGTCCACTGGTGTTTGAGGACACGAGTACAAAATATTGCATAGTCAACTGGCTAGTCGACTACTGGGTTGGCAATCGACTGCTAGTAAGGGCAGTTGACTGCTAAGGTATCCGTTAGCTAGAATGCCAACGTGGATTAAGTCCATTGTGAGACAATGACACTGTAGCCATTCGATTGGTGCCTTTTGGCAGTCAACTGCTAAGCAAAATTTTAGGTCATGCGGAGACATAAAAGGAGCTCGATGGGGATGATTTCGGTAGCATTTTGGGGTGATTTTGGGGAGGAATTGCTGTTGCATTCCAGATCTTCAAGAGCCTTTCAAAGAAACCATCAAGCAAGCAAAGCATTCAAGTTATTGTAAAGTGTTTTTTACATTGTTGTTGTATTTCCTTTGTATTTTCTTGTATTTGATTCTTATTGTTGTAAGGTTGTTGTAAGAGTTTTTGCCACCTCCAGTGTGTCTCCGAGAAGGAGAAGTTTGATAGTGATGGTGTGCATCACTAGAGCTCACTTGAGCTCGACCTGTGGAGTAGAAACCCTAGGTTCTGAACTACGTTATATCATTGTGCTTGTTTTGTATTTGTCTTTATTATATTTCTATATTCCGTCGCACATACTAACAATTGTAGACGAGCACGCATCAAACGAGATCGAAATCGACGAATCGCTATTCACCTCCCCTCTAGCGCAGTCATTGATCCTCAACACTTATTCATCTTCTCTGGATCTCCCTAATATTTGTAAAATTTAATTTTAATTCTTAATATTATTGAATATACATCAGGTTCATCACTTTTTTTCCACTCCTTTAATATGGAATGAATAGAATTGATTTCATGCGCAAAAGTGTTAGAAGTGACATATAAAGATCTTGAGACTTTTAATATTAACTCATAACAAACATGTAATAGAGATGCAAAAAATCTAATATTATTCCAATCAGTACTTGTTGGCTTCCCATCGATAGTCTGTAATTCTATTTGTACATTACCGTATGGTCCAAATATCATATCTCCATTGTCATTCACAACAACACCCTAATATGTATGTTGAAGGTATATACCAAAGCACAGGGCTTGTTCATCAAACCTATTGAAATCTCTTTCAAATTTTTCTGATATATTCAACATCAAATAAATTAAATTCCATCTGGTTGGTACATTCAAACACAATGAATTCTTGCTTTTATTTTTTTCAATTTCTACACATTCTTTGAACTTGCTTAATCTAGAGGGGGATTGCTTAACATATTTAATAATATTCCTAACCCTCATCATAGATGGATTTATATCTTTCAAGCCATCAAAAATAATCAAATTGATTATATGAGCTACACATCTCATATGAATGAATTCTCCTTTTAAAATAGTAGAATCTCAATTAACCATCATTTTCTTGAAACTATTAACAACGACATCATTTGAACTTGCATTTGTTGGGTCCGTCGGTGTATTAGAGGGGGGGGGGGTGAATAATGCTCGCTCGATTATTCAATTCATTTGTTGGATCATGCTTGTCTACAGTGATGTTAGTGCGCACAACAGAATATAAATACAAATAAAGGTAAATACACAACACACCACAAGCACACTGCCGGATTTATGTGGTTCGGAACCTACGATTCCTACTCCACAACCGAGCTAGTGATCCACGCCCACTAAACTCTTTTCCTTCTCGACAACATGCTGGAGGTGGATAAACCTCGTACAAGGGTTTATACAAAACAAGTAAAAGCAAATACAAATAAGAAACTACTTTACACGAAGAGTGCTTTTGCTTGATCTCTTTTGGTTGCTTTGGAATGCATTGAAGGTCTGGAAAGCAACAATGTTTCCCCTTCAAATTCTTTAAAGAACTGCTCCAGAAATCTCCCCGCCAAGCTCCTATTATAGCTTCCCGTTGGGCTAATTTTTGATCGTAGTCTCATGACGGTAACTTCTCCAGTCAAGTCATGATACGACCTCAAATCTCGCGATGGAGACCGTCAAGGACTCGAAGCACGCGCTCACGCTCAATGGTCGCAAGTGCACAGACGTCGTCAAGTAATAAAAAGATTATCAATCCCACAGGGACTGATATTCGAGTATCGATTTGTTAAGTTGACGTTATTGTTTGGAATTCAGTTCTAATGGTTGTGTCTACAAGGGTTGTCTGTGGTCCTAACTCAATACGGTGTCACACGGAAGAAGAAAAAGCTTGCTGCGAGTCTTTGGAAGGAATTCTAGGATTTCGATTTCGTTTGTGTGTCGCAGAACAAGTTGTAAATTGGGTTATGTCTAGGTTCCTAGCTACAGTTTTGTGGAAAGGACATCATACACTCCCCCGATGAGCCTTCGTATCTATCAGAAGCTACCTCTGCCATTACCAGGTCGACCCCTAACCTTAGGATGGGATAGTTTGTATGAGGATGCCGAATCAATCCCTACGACAAGTCAAAAACGGGATGCGTTTCCCACTCTATCGCATCCTTCTACCCATGGTTACAGAAGATGAGGCTAACCCCTAGGTTTCTCCTTAATTCCCCTAAATCTTTGATACGAGGGTTGTCACCCCTCGTATCGGCTAAGCACAGTGACTAGAAAACCAAAACAATAGCTATAGATCTAAACAAACATCAATTTGCAAATATAGATTCAAGAATGAAAAGATATTTGAACCAACATGTTCTAACTCAACACAAACTACTCCCTAGTCCTAGAATCAGAGAATCTACTCCATAAATATGAGAGGAGAAACATAAACCATGATCATATTGGTATAAACAATTGATATTATGCACAGAATAGAAATTACAATGCAATGTGGCTCTTCTCTCCGGCGTTGAAGTGCAGAACTTGGATCTCCAGCGACTTTCATCTTTCCCATTGCGAGTTCCCGAAGCTTTTTAGGGCGTCAGAGAGTCGTCCTAGCCGTCGTGCTTCCTCCTTAAGGTTTGGGAGCCCTAAGGTGGCTCCCTCGTCTCTCCTCGCCTCTTATATGAATTTCCTATATATAGAGGTGGCTTCGGCTTTCCATAAATGCTTGACAAACTCTATTTCCTTGAATTCGCGGCGTCGCCACACGGTCGTGTGAATTTCACACAGCCTGGCCGTGTGCAAGGCTGGAAAATGGATAAAATCTAGGCTGAAAAATGAGCTAGAAAAAAAACACGACCGTGCTAATTCACATGGCCTAGCCGTGTCTTTTCCTAGAGCATCTATTTTGATCCGTTTCACTTCGAAAATATGCCCAAGTCTTGGGATATGGCCAGTGCATGTTTCATAAGGTCCGTGCTCCACAAATTGCTCCATTTTTGCTCTAAAAATGTCGCCCTACACATAAATTAACAAAATTAGATCTCCGAACTAGAAAATAGGAAATGCATGCAAAACAAAGTAAAATATGCATGAAACAAGCATAAAATGAAATGAGATGTGAGCGAAAACTACTCCTAAAATCTTACATGTTTTGCTCACATCAATTCCCCCAGACTTAGATCTTTGCTTGTCTTCAAGCAAACCTCAGTGTCATGAAATTTTAAAGAGGTATTGTTCCATACTTAGCATGTTAACTTGATTTATCAAGTGGTATTTGCAATAAAAGAAAAATAGATATGTTCTAGAAATTCACTAAGTTAGCTCCTCGTGCTCGCGCTAAGCGAATCTTTTTAGTGTATACTCGTTCCAAGGTAAGTTAAGTCGTCATCCTATAGCTTTTCTAAGGTCTCCAGCTCTTAGGCACTTACCTGCCCAAAGCGAGAGTCGTTACCTAGATCTAGCACAAAGTTTCAAAGGCGTGCTCGATATCGAGAGAAATTGGTAGGTGTTTCCCCAGTAATCTAACTCGGTCTGAAAGGGGCACCTAACCATTTCCACCCACGACAACTATTTTTTTATCCCTCATATTTTTTTTCAATTTTTTTTCTTACTCTCTTTTTCTTTCTTTTTCCTTTCTTTTCTTATTCCATTTTTTTTCTTCTTTCTCTTTGGATTTTGATTTTTCTGAATTGGCTTCCACAATCTGAGCATCTCTAGTAACTAAAATGTTAAATCTAGAGTCACCTATGGATTCCAAAGTACTAGACTACTAATATGAATCATAACTAGGTAAGTACTAGATTTTCCCTTTCAGAATGTTCGTCATGTGTAGGTGTAAAAATAAAAGCTAACCAGTGTAAGTCTAGAATATTTATTAGAGCAAATAAAATAAAATACCATGAGGTAAATGAAGTTAAGCTACCCATGGAAATAACTCATGAAGAAAACTTTAAAAATACTACTGAGGCAGCTTATAGATAGCAAAAACTAAGTGCAGAAAGAAACTGAACAACCTATGCATGAACAAATGAATGCTAACTAAGATGCAAATATTAGGAAAGAAACTACTGCTAGAAATAAAATAAATCAAAACTTGGGGTCCCCCAGACTTATATGAGACTGTACCTCTAATATGGTGGCCGAGGTGGGAAGTCCGACAGTCTCGGCATGTCAAGCTCCTGGGTAAACCTGGTGCTCAGCCGTTGATGCCACATGTACATGTGGTCGATCTGAGAGCTGGTGGATGCAGCAGCTGCTTGGTGCTCCTCCTCTTGGGCCCACTATGTCTGCTGAGCGTGCATGTGCTTTCGCATCTCCTGGCAGTAGGTGGCCTCATCCTGGCGACGGGCAGCCTCCTCCTAGAAGTAGATGCGGGCCTCGTCATAGAACTCCTCGACCCACTGGAAGTGCTCCCGGAAGCCCTGAAACTCTGCCTGCATGTAGGCACTCTGCTCCTCCCATCGCTGCCTCTGTCTCTGCTGCTCAGTATATATGTCATCGAGGCGTGATCGAAACTCCAAAAAATCATAGGCAGATGTACCTGCATCCTGCTCAAAAGTAAAGAAAAAGTGGTGGTGCAGGTGTAGGCTCATGTCAATGTGGACTAGGTGGTCTCCTATACATGTGTGGATTGGAGGGAGAGTGATGTACAGGGGTGAAACGCACGGTGCGACACCCCTTTATCCCTTGCGCAACACGGCCATGTGAAAACACATGGCCAGGCCATGTGAGCTACTGGAATGTGGGGCATGACCATGTGAAAACACACGGCCAAGCCGTGTGCCCCCCGTTTCTCTCTCATGGTGCACAACGGTCCGAATTCTCCTTACATGCTTAGTCGTGTAGGTTCAAAATGATTTTTGTTTCTACCTAGCAAGTCCTTTCTAGTCCTAATTCAAATGCAACACGCTAAACGAATATAAATTAAAGTTTAAAACAAACGAATGCAACAAACTAATAAGAAATAAACACAAAATCTAAACTTGGGTTGCCTCCCAAGAAGCGCTTGTTTAAGGTCTTTAGCTCGACCGTACTATTATGCTTCAGCTTGGCTTTGATGGCCAAAGGAGATCTTTCTCCGTCCCCTGATGTGTTTGAATCTTGCTCATGGGGAAGCAAGATACTTGCTCACTTTTCTCCTCTTGCCTTTTGGTCCTCCATCACTATCTCCCTTAAATCTTGCTCATGGAGGGGCAAGATACTTGTTAGCTGCTTTCCTTGGCTCAAGATTAAGCATGCTTAGCCTCAAAGAATTTTTAGGAGTTTGATCATAATATTTCATTTCATCCATATGATGTAAATAATGTAACTCACCACAAATATTCTCACCAAAATATTGATTAGTAGATTCTATTAGGTTGAATGAAATTTTATCATCACAAATCACTAGATGGGCTTCGTTATTGGTAACTAAAGTTTTGGTGAGGGTTAAGGCAGGCTCTTTTAGATCTTTGAGATTAGGAGGTGTTTTGATTGAAGTAATGCACTCCTCGATTAAAGTATCAATTATATAATCCTCAAGTTCTCCTTCTAGTGGTGATTGAATGGATTGTCCTTCTTCACTTCCTGGTAATCGACTCGGTGTTATAATAAACTTACTGGCGATCTGTGCTATCTGAATCTCCAGCTTCTTTTGTCGGCTAGCAATGTCATTCACATATGACCTTAATTCTTCAATTATCGTTTCTGTCTGCGAATGTCACTATTGAAATTCAGCGTTCGCCTCTTGTTGCGTCTGAATAAAGCTTTCTATCATTTGCTCTAGTCGAGATTTGGGCGGACAATATTGAAGGTTTAAGTAGTCAGGGTCATAACTATACGAATAGGAATCATCTTGTGGCCATTGGTTGTAATCATAGGTGATATCTTCTTATTCACATTGTTAAGGTTCAAATATATCCGGACAATCATTAATGTTATGCCATGTTTCACCACAATGCTCACAATAAATGTTACCAAAACTCACAACATTAAATTGACCATAATCATGAGTAAAAGCATGCATTGTTATATGCAGGAAATTATAAATAAGGAAAGAGCAACGGAATGAACAAAACTGAAATAAAATAAAATAAAATAAATTAAAATAAAACAAGAAAAGTAAATCTAGCCTAGGTCCGATCCAACTATCCACTTCTTGATTCGATATCGAATTAATCAGTCCCCGATAATGGCGCCAAAAACTTGATGCACGCGAACGCGACCTCAAATCTCGCGACGGATACCGTCGAGGACTAGAAGCATGCGCTCGCGCTCAATGCCCGCAAGTGCATGGATGTCATCAAGTAATAAAAAGATTATCGATCCCACAAGGACTGAGATTCAAGTAACGATTTGTTAAGTGGACGTTATTGTTCGGAATTTAGTTCTAATGGTTGTGATTGCGAGGGTTGTCGGTGGTCCTAACTTAATACGGTGTTACACGGAAGAAGAAAAGGCTTGTTGCGAGTCTTTGGAAGGAATTCTAGGATTTCGATTTCGTTTGTGTGTCGCAGAACACGTTGTAAATTTGGTTATGTCTAGGTTCCTAGCTACAGTTTTGTGGAAAGGACATCATATACTCGCTCGATGAGCCTTTGTATCTATCGGAAGCTACGTCTGCCATTACCAGGTCGACCCCTGCCCTTAGGATGGGATAGTCGGTACGAGGATGCCGAATCAATCCCTGCGATGACTCAAAAATGTGGTGCATTTCCTACTCTATCGCATCCTTCTACCTACGGTTACGAGAGATGAGGCCAACCCCTAGGTTCCTCCTTAATTCCCCTAAATCTTTAATACGAGGGCACCCCTCATATCAGCTAAGCACAGTGACTAGAAAACCAAAACAATAGCTATAGATCTAACCAAACACCAATTTACAAATATAGATTCAAGAATGAAAAGATATTTAAACCAACATGTTCTAACTCAACACAAACTACTCCCTAGTCCTAGAATCAGAGAATCTACTCCATAAATATGAGAGGAGAAACACAAAGCATGATCATATTCGTATAAATAATGGATATTATGCACAGAGCAGAAATTACAATGCAATGTGGCTCTTTTCTTCAGTGTTGAAGTGCAGAACTTGGATCTCCGGTGGCTTTCTTTCTCCCCATTGCGAGTTCTCGAAGCTTTTTAGAGTGTCAGAGTGTCATCCCAGCCGTTGTGCCTCCTCCCTAGGGCTTGGGAGCCCTAAGGTGGCTCCCTCGTCTCTCCTCGACTCTTAGATGAGTTTCCTATATATGGAGGTGGCTCCGGCTTTCCATAAATGCTTGAAAACCCCTATTTCCTTGAATTTGCGGCGCCGCCACACGACCGTGTAAATTTCACATGGCCTAGCCATGTGAAAGGCTGGAAAACAGCTGAAATCTTGGCTGAAAAATGAGCTGAAAAAGGCACGGTCATGCTAATTTACACGACCTGGTCGTGTCTTTTCTTATTTTGATCTGTTTCGCTTCGAAAACATGCCCAAGTCTTGGGACATGGCCAGTGCATGTTCCCTAAGGTCTGTGCTCCACAAATTGCTCCATTTTTGCTCCAAAAATGTCGCCCTACACATAAAATAACAAAAGTAGATATCCGAACTAGAAAATAGGAAATGCATGCAAAATAAAGTAAAATATGCATGAAACAAACATAAAATGAAATGAGATGTGAGCGAAAACTACTCCTAAAACCCTATATATTTTGCTCCCGTCAAGTCGCTACCTCAACTGAGCTCTAATCAAGGCGCTGGTGAATCCTGCCTCACTTATGACTGCCTGCTACAATGCCCCTATTCGATTGCTCTACCACAATAATCGACTTATTGTCGAAGCTACTGTTTCTCAATCGCCCGAGCATCTCTTTAAACTTCCCGAGCACTAGCATCCAGTCGACTTCACAGGAGTCGACTACCGAGCACCTAGCTCATTTGCCGACTCACAAAGTGCCGAGAACTTAGTCTGAGTCCCGAGCTCACAGTGGTCAGTCGACTGTTGAGCACCATGGTTATTTTCTCAGTCATATAGTGCAAGCATCCAGTCTGAAAATTGAGCCCCACAGTGGTAGTCAACTACACTGGACCAGTCTACTGTTAAACCTCAAACATGAGGTTTGACCCAAATATGATCCCTTCATACTTGATCAACCACCCTTTGGCCTTGACTTAAGCCTTCTAACCACCTCCATTAGCCTCATGCCCTTAAGGTCCATCCGAGTTCTAGAAGACTCATTCCCTCTTCATGCTAGCCTTCAGGTGCTTCCATTGGCTGTCATGCCATTGAGTACACTCTATCAATAGGTCGCGCCTCCGGAACTTCTCTATCGCCAAGAGGTCGCGCCTTCGGAACTTCCATTGTCAAGAGGTCGCACCCCCAGGACTTCTCCATTGCCAAGCATCTATACTTGGACTTTCCGTGCTTGCTTAGCCTCCAGTCAACCGTGACCTGCCAAGACTTCGCTTGCCAAGCTCGATCCCTTGATCAGCTAAGTCTTCCCTTGCCAGACACGATCTCCCATACCTATTGGAACTTCCTTTTCCAAGCACAGTCTCTCCGTAACCTACTGAGACTTCACTTCACCAAGTGTCTGGTCTCTCTTGATCGATTGGAATTCCCTTGCCAAGTCCTAGTTGGACTTCTCGACACCAAGTGTCCAGTCACCCTTGACTGACTTGGATTTCTCCCTCACAAAGTATTTGGTCAACCTTGGCCTCTTTGATTTCACACTCATCTTCATATCACTACGGATGTCCCATACCATCCTATAGTCATATTATCATCCATACTTATGAAGGGAGTTGCTTCGGAGGCTCATTGGCTCCCATGTCCCCGGATTAAAATTTTCACTAATGAAAGAATTAATCCGGATGGGATGAGTTTCCTTAGCACAACCAATTCGTCGTCGTGCTAACAACTTGAGTGGTCGCTTGAACAAACTAGTTGTTCAAGCAACTCAACTCTTCTAGTTGGTTAGCCGCGGAAGAGACGACGGACGGATCGCCGGTTTTTGTGTTTGTCTTCGGGGTCCAAGATTATACAAAATATATAAATATGCATAATTTTATAATCAACAATTAAAACAACATGCTCAGATCTAAAAATAAAGTTGTACCACTTTATACCTTACGATCTTCTACCGTATGTCCTATCCTCCTCGTGGACGACGTGTGGCCGAAGATCCTCCACGAGTAGAAGCCTTCTAGATCGCGTTCTTCTCTTCCGTGTCCGCTGCAAACAAAGAGAAGAACCAACAAAACCTTTCCTTTCTAGAACCAGTCACCAAGCAAAGGAGTTTGATGCAACCGCCGACCAAGGAACGAGTGGATGAAGCACCGGCCACCAATGGAAGGAGAACCGCCGGCCACCTTGGAGAGATTGGAGGAGTGAACGCCGGCCACCAATGGAAGGAGAACCACTGGCCAAGGAATAAGAGAGTGGACTAGAGGATGGACGCCGGCCAAGTCTTGATGGAGGAAGATGGGCGCCGACAACAATTTGATGGAAGAAGATTGCCGCCCAAGCCCTAGCTCCCAAACCCTAGCCGCCCACCTTTAGAAGAGCCAAACCCTAACTCCAATTGAATTTTTTTTTTGCCGCCCAAGCCTAAGCCCTCTATTTATAGAATTGGGCTTAAGCCTCCTTTAATCTCCACCGTCGGATCTAGGGATTTAATCTCCACCATCGGATCTAGGGTTTTATCCCAACCGTCGGATCTAGGGTTTCATCCCAACCGTCGGATCTAGGATTTCATCCTAACTGTCGGATCTAGGGTTTCATCCCAACCGTCGATTATAGGATTTCATCCTAACCATCGGATCTGGGGATTTAATCCCAACCGTTGGTTCTAGGGTTTCATCCTAACCATCGGATCTAGGGATTTAATCCCAATCGTTTGTTCTAGGGTTTTGTTTTACATTCTTGGATCTAGACTTCACAAGGATTATATTAGGCTACGATAGGGACCATAAGGAGGAGTTGTATCTTGGCCACCCGATGGATCGGAACCACACTCACTTGATCCATCAATGATGTTCCATTCCACTAGAGGATCATCATTGAACTACCTCACCAACCCCCATAAATTAATATGGGCTCCATATATTATTTGTACATTCATCTCCCTGTGTTTAAGATATCGAATGTCCGTCAATTAATTGATTTACTGACCATCAATTAATTAACATCTAATTCCTCGAGTAGTACCACTCAACCTTATCATCATGTTGACTAAGTCAACCAGCTGGGTTTACATGATGAACCTTATGAGCTCCTCAAGGGGACATCATCAACCTAATATATAGGACACGGTTTCCTCCTATAATCAACGACACACCATGTAAATAATATTATTTCCCAACTTACCAGGCATATTGATTTAATCCATCTAAATCTCACCCTCTGGTAAATCAAAGAAATAAATACTAAGTACATATGCCCGTTATTATATCGGGATTAAGAGCATGTACAACATAATATCCGAGGTCCGATTCAATTATGTAGTCAGCAATTAATTGAATCACCTCTATGTCGGTCCTACTCAATACACCTAAGTGTACTAGTGTAACTCTATGTTCAAGACAAAACAATACCAAGCTACACTACAACCATGCCAATGGTTTGTCCAAAACCATCTTGGTCGTGAGCCTCTACTTATATTTTACAAGGGACTGATAACATGATCTTCTGTGCCACACCAAGCACTATATTATATACAATGTAAAATATTAGATAATATGCACACATATATAATAAATATATAAAGTGCAAACAATGATCATGTGATTCTTATTTCAAAATAAAATGTTCATACAAAAAGAGCTAGGCTTTCAGTATACATTCCAACAATCTCCCACATATACTAAAAGACTATGCCGTCATCACACTGCCATACATCTGATCCCCATGTCCTCTACATGCCTATCAAACGCTTTCGCTGGAAGGGCCTTAGTGAATGGATCCGCTAGGTTATCCTCTGATGCAATCTTGGCGACAACAACTTTTCCTCGCTTTACGATCTCTCGTATAAGGTGGTACTTGCGCTCTATGTGTTTACTCGCCTTGTGGGCTCGTGGTTCCTTCGAGTTTACAACTGCACCACTGTTATCACAATAAATTGTGATAGTTCTGGGCAAACTAGGAATCACATCCAAGTCCATCAAGAAGTTCCTGAGCCATACAACTTCCTTGGCTGCCTTAGAGGCTGCCACATACTCAGCTTCCATGGTGGAGTCCGCCACACATTTCTGCTTGACACTCCTCCATACTATGGCTCCACCTCCCAAAGTAAACACAAACCCCGAGGTAGACTTACTCTTGTCCCTATCTGATTGGAAATCAACTGTGTAACCACAGTGACTAATTGATCCGCCTAAAAACCAAAGATATAATCCCTAGTCCTTCTCAGGTACTTCAATATATGCTTTACCGCAGTCCAATGTCCCTGTCCAGGATTACTCTGATATCTGCTAACCATGCCCACGGCAACGCAGATATCTGGTCTCGTACATAGCATATCATACATGAGGCTTCCTACTTCCGAAGCATAAGGAACCGCCTTCATGTCCTCTATCTCCTTTGATGTTTTGGGACACATCTCTTTAGATAAAGGAACTCCATGCCTAAAAGGTAGAAAACCTTTCTTAGAGTTCTGCATGCTAAAACGAGCAAGGATAATGTCAATGTATGAAGCTTGAGACAAGCACAACATCCTTTTCTTGCGATCCCTTATAACTTTGATCCCAAGGATGTGTCCCACTTCTCCCAAGTCCTTCATATCAAACTGTTTTGACAACCATACCCTTACATCTGATAACACTTTGATATTGTTAACAAAATGTCATCTACGTATAGTACAAGAAACACCACTACATTTTCGTCACATCTCTTGTATACACAAGGCTCATCCGGACTTTGAATAAATCCATATGACTGGATTATCTCATCAAAGCGGATGTTCCAAGATCTAGAAGCTTGCTTCAATCCATAAATGGACCGATTAAGCTTACATACAAGATGCTCTTTGCCTTTAGCAATGAATCCTCCGCTTGCCGTGCATATAGATGTTCTCCTCAAGACTTCCGTTAAGGAAAGCTGTCTTGACATCCATCTGCCAAATCTCATAATCCATATGAGCAGCTATAGATAAGAGAATCCGGATAGACTTAAGCATAGCTACCGGTGAAAAGGTCTCCTCATAATCGATACCCTCTTTCTGAGTATACCCTTTCGCAACAAGCCTAGCTTTGAAGGTCTCAACCTTCCCGTCTACTCCTCTCTTTCTCTTGTAGATCCACTTGCATCCAATGGCTTTTACACCATCGGGTGGTTCTACTAGCTCCCAGACCTGATTAGAATCCATAGATTCTATCTTCATCGCACTTTGCCAAGATATCGAATCTCTTTCTTTGATTGACTCGTCATATGTCCAGGGATCCTGTTCATGTTCACCAGTGACTAAGTCCGAAGACTCTCCCAAAATCATGAATCTCTCGGTTTGTCTAACAACCCTCCCACTACGACGAGGTGCCTCCTGTATGCTCGTGACACGCGATGCAAGAACTTGTGGTGTCTTTTCTTGTACGGTGGTATCAAGTCGGGACTTCGCCAACTCAAGAACAATCGCTCGTGGGCTTGTGGTTCATCACATAGTCCTCCTCTAGAAATCTGCATTCGTGACTCACGATCACCTTCTCGATCTCTAGGACTATAGAATAAACCACCCTTCGCCCTTTAGGGTAGCCAACAAACAAGCGTATTTCAGCATGAGATTCCAACTTACCAAAGATCTCCCTTCAAAGACATGTGCCGACTACCCCAAATCCGAATATGTCTTAGACTAGGCTTTCGCCCAGTCCACAACTCTGTGGGAGTAGAGGGTACTGACTTAGATGGAACCAAGTTCAGAATGTGTGCTGCTGTTTCCAGAGAAAACCCCCAGAACGAATCAGGTAACTCAGAATAACTCATCATCGATCTGACCATCTCCATAAGAGTCCTATTCCTTCGCTCCACCACACCATTCTGCTGGGGTGTGCCAGGTGCGGACAATTGGGATTGAATCCCAGCCTCTGATAAGTAACTCCTAAACTCTCCCAAGAGATACTCGCCACCATGATCAGATCGTAATGTCTTGATACTTTTACCTTGACGGTTCTCCACATCAGCCTTGAATTCTTCAACATCAAAGAATTTTGCACAAGATCAAGTAAATGTATCCATATCTTGAATAATCGTCTATAAAAGAGATGAAATATTCAAAACCACCTCTTGCCTGGATAGACATAGGACCGCACAAATCATAATGAACCAATTCTAACACATCTTTGGCTCTATACCCCTTGGCCTTGAAAGGCCTCTTGGTCATTTTACCTTCCAAGCAAGATTCGCAGGTTGGGAGATCCTCCACCACTAATGAACCCAAAGGTCCATCAGCTATCAACCTTGAATTTCGCTTAGGTTAATATGACCAAGCCTTAGATGCCAAAGATATGTCCGGTTCATTCATGAAGGTTCTTTTCTCTTATTAGACTTAGAAGATGAGTTATTGATTTCTATATGCATCGTGGGAGTTTTCGGTTCAAGAGTATATAAATTGCCAACCAATGTACTGTATCAGATAATCTCCTATTCCTTTTATAACCACTTTGTCATTAAAAGAAATGTATCCATCCATAAACAATTTAGAAACTGAAATTAAATTCTTTCTAAAAGTAGGTACATAAAGATAATTTCTCAAAACCAAAACTTTATTCCTATCAAAAGATAAATAAACGTCTCCCACTGCAATAGCCGCCACCTTTGAAGCATTGCCCATGAAGACGGTAATCTCTCCCTCAGCTAGTCGTCGGGTTTCCTGGAACCCCTGCAAAGTATTGCAGACATGATCAGTGGCTCCTATATCTACACACCAGGCACTGGTAGATAACACCGCTAAACATGTTTCAACAACTAAACAAGAAGATATACCTTTGTTCTTTCGGCGAGGACAGTCCGCCTTCCAATGTCCAGTCTGCTTGCAAGTGAAGCACTTGCCTTTTGGCTTCTTCACTCCTGCCTGAGGTCCCACTGCCACCTTCTTCGCTCCACCTTGCTTCTTCTTCTTCTTACCTTTCGGTTTAGAGGAAGAAACCTTCTGAACGACCATGGCTTGAGCACTTTGACGAAAAAGCCCCTCTGCCGCCTAGAGTTCTATCAGAAGCTCCGCCAACGAATACAACCTCTTGTTCATGTTGTAGTTGAGGCGGAACTGCTCAAAGCTCCTAGGCAGAGACTGGAGAATGATATCGACCTGGGTTTCCCCATCGATCTCAGCTCCGAGGACTTCCATCTCATTAAGATGAGCCATCATCTTGAGAACATGATCCCTAACGGGTGTTCCCTCGATCATGGAGGTCGTCATCAAGTTTCTCATCGCTTCCTGTCTAGCCGCCCTACTCTGATGTCCGAAAAGTTCCTTGAGATTGAACATCATGTCATAAGCTGTGGCTATGGCCTGATGCTGATGTTGCAGCACATTTGACATAGATGCCAAAATGTAACACCGCGCCATCTCATCTGCCTTGACCCATTTCTTATAACGTTCTTTCTCCTTTTCATCAGAGTCATCGGAGGGCTTAGGAGGACAGACCTCGAAGAGTACAAATTTGTACTCCTCCGCAGTTAAGACAATATCCAGATTTCTTTTCCAATCAATGTAGTTTGGTCCAGTAAGCTTATTTTCTTTTAAAATCACAGCAAGTGGGTTGAAAGCCATTTGAAAATCCTAAAAATCACAATGATCAAAATATTAGATTTCAAATATTATTGATTCCTCAAAAACAATAAAATTCCGAAATCAACCAACACCTCAAAACACCGAGAATATCGCATGCCACGATAGTGTGGACGTATACGAATTCTACATTTGTAAGAGGAGGTTTTACCCATTAATTTTATTATCTTGTCAACCTTACTTTTTGACAAATAAAATTAATAGTTGGTTCATCTTTGGCCCTACAAATAAAAGCAGTGACTCCGATGGGGAGGATACTTTTTATTTGCATCTAAGTGTGCACCATTACACGATACTAAGGGAATTATTTCGGATTATGTGCCTTACCGATGGGGAAGTACACACGCTCCTAAATAATTTCCTATAACCATTATTTGACCTAGTGATCCGCAAACAAACCCATCCGATGGGGAGGAAGGCACTCAGAGCCAACGCGCAAGTTTGTTGCATCACACGTCAAATTGTAATGGAGGCCGCGGGAATTAATTAAAATATCCCTCTCCCACTTAGTAAATTACAATTGAGGAATTTTAAAGCATACACAACATGCATATAAAACAAATCAGCAATAAATATGGAAAAAACAGAATTTTTCCAACTATTATGGCATTGTCCTCTAATACGCATCCCGTCGTGTCGCCACCTCGTCCGCTCCATCTTTTCCTGTGCGCAAGTCACCAAAGAGATCCGAGCCAAGATAAACTATTTTAATTTACATCCATCGATCCTATACTCCATGAAGGAGTGTACAAATAATCTAGATCGAAAGTAAACTAAAATGAGCGGCTAAACAATGCCATATTTAATTACAAAAATTAAATACTAATCTAGCCTCGTCAACCCCGAGGATTCAAATAATATACATACAATCACACACAAAACAATCACATACAACCAAATAGCCATAATAGTCGGATCTTATGCCTGCAACCAAAAAGTTAGCCTACGCACATCCTACTATTATCCGGTATACTCAATATATGATATGTGCATGAAAGTAACCGAATCCAAAACACACAAAATCGAAAACCTATGGCTCTGATACCAGTTGAAGGGAGTTTCTTCGGAGGCTCATTGGCTCCCATGTCCCCGGATTAAAATTTTCACTAATGAAAGAATTAATCCGGATGGGATGAGTTTCCTTAGCACAACCAATTCGTCATCGTGCTAACAACTTGAGTGGTCGCTTGAACAAACTAGTTGTTCAAGCAACTCAACTCTTCTAGTTGGTTAGCCGCGGAAGAGACGACGGACGGATCACAGATTTTTGTGTTTGTCTTCGGGGTCCAAGATTATACAAAATATATACATATGCATAATTGTATAATCAACAATTTACGATCTTCTACCGTATGTCCTATCCTCCTCGTGGACGACGTGTGGGCGAAGATCCTCCACGAGTAGAAGCCTTCTAGATCGCGTTCTTCTCTTCCTTGTCCACTGCGAACAAAGAGAAGAACCAACAAAACCTTTCCTTTCTAGAACCGGCCACCAAGCAAAGGAGTTTGATGCAACCGCCGGCCAAGGAAACAGTGGATGAAGCACCGGCCACCAATGGAAGGAGAACCGCCGGCCACCTTGGAGAGATTGGAGGAGTGAACGCCGGCCACCAATGGAAGGAGAACCACCGGCCAAGGAATAAGAGAGTGGCCTAGAGGATGGGCGCCGGCCAAGTCTTGATGGAGGAAGATGGGCGCCGACAACAATTTGATGGAAGAAGATTGCCGCCCAAGCCCTAGCTCCCAAACCCTAGCCTCCCACCTTTAGAAGAGCCAAACCCTAACTCCAATTGAATTTTTTTTTTGCCGCCCAAGCCTAAGCCCTCTATTTATAGAATTGGGCTTAAGCCTCCTTTAATCTCCACCGTCGGATCTAGGGATTTAATCTCCACCATCGGATCTAGGGTTTTATCCCAACCGTCGGATCTAGGGTTTCATCCCAACCGTCGGATCTAGGATTTCATCCCAACCGTCGGATCTAGGGTTTCATCCCAACCGTCGATTCTAGGGTTTCATCCTAACCATCGAATCTAGGGATTTAATCCCAACCGTTGGTTCTAGGGTTTCATCCTAACCATCGGATCTAGGGATTTAATCCCAACCGTTGGTTCTAGGGTTTTGTTTTACATTCTTGGATCTAGACTTCACAAGGATTATATTAGGCTACGATAGGGACCATAAGAAGGAGTTGGATCTTGGCCACCCGATGGATCGGAACCACACTCACTTGATCCATCAATGATGTTCCATTCCACTAGAGGATCATCATTGAACTACCTCACCAACCCCCATAAATTAATATGAGCTCCATATATTATTTGTACATTCATCTCCCCATGTTTAAGATATCGAATGTCCATCAATTAATTGATTTACTGACCATCAATTAATTAACATCTAATTCCTCGAGTAGTGCCACTCAACCTTATCATCATGTTGACTAAGTCAACTAGCTGGGTTTACATGATGAACCTTATGAGCTCCTCAAGGGGACATCATCAACCTAATATATAGGACACGGTTTTCTCCTATAATCAACGACACACCATGTAAATAATTTTATTTCCCAACTTACCAGGCATATTGATTTAATCCATCTAAATCTCACCCTCTGGTAAATCAAAGAAATAAATACTAAGTACATGTGCCCGTTATTATATCGGGATTAAGAGCATGTACAACATAATATCCGAGGTCCGATTCAATTATGTAGTCAGCAATTAATTGAATCACCTCTATTTCGGTCCTACTTAATACACCTAAGTGTACTAGTGTAACTCTATGTTCAAGACAAAACAATACCAAGCTACACTACAACCATGCCAATGGTTTGTCCAAAACTATCTTGGTCGTGAGCCTCTACTTATATTTTACAAGGGACTGATAACATGATCTTATGTGCCACACCAAGCACCATGTTATCTACAATGTAAAATATTAGACAATATGCACACATATATAATAAATATATAAAGTGCAAATAATGATCATGTGATTCTTATTTCAAAATAAAATGTTCATACAAAAAGAGCTAGGCTTTCAGTATACATTCCAACAACTTAAACCCAACTCCTACTCAAGTTCCACTTGAGCACATTATCAAACAGTAAAATACTACTCGAGTTCCACTCGAGTCTAGTCAATTGTGACCTTGGCCGATTGTAGCAACAATTTCCCCATTTTTGATGTTTGATAACACCTTTAAATTAGGCTAACCCTTGAGTCCAACTTACCTCTTCTTATACCCAAGCATAACGAAGAGTTCCTAACTTCAGAATTCCAAAATTTGAAATTTTAGGATTTTGTGTATATTTAGATTTATAGGACATCTTTATGCACTAAGCATCTTGAGCCTAACTTAAACCCCTTTCATTTCTCCCCCTTTGACACATATCAAAAAGTTTCTCATCTTTTAATGAGATCCTTCATTTGCTCCCTTGTGTCAAAATTATCCTGCATGCCTTAATTCTCCCTAGTGATACACCCTTATCACTAAATGAAGAGCATTTTTCACTTCTTCCCCTTTGGTAAAAAATGCATCCATCATCCCTTGATGAACACACTCCCCCTAAAGGCTTGCTCCCCCTAGACCATTGCACCAATAATGCCCTTGGAGAGTTCCTAAGCTTATAGGAATTCTAAACAATAAAAAATAAGGGTAAAAGTTCAAACTTGAACTTTAACCTCCCTTAAAATTTGATCTCCACAGTAAATAACTCTCCAATTCAGTTTCATTGAAATTCTTTCAATTCCAATGCTTTCTAAAGTATATCTTAGAGTTAGGAGTAGTTAGGGTAGCCTAGGGATGCTGATAAATGGATGAACAATTCTTGGTCAACAATCGACTGAAACAACAACCAGTCAACTGACTGCATATAACAGTCGACTGGAGTCTGCAAATTGTAGAAATGAGATTTAAAAATACATAAATACTTATACGTGTTTAGAAAAATAATGAAAATTCATATGTATAATACTTATGTCAAATACAATGGGTGAAAATAATTTTTTTATTAAAATACCCATTAAATTCAAAGAATGATACAAAGTTCAAAAGCATTGAAAAACTTCAATGTTTTGCTTAACTTTGAGCTAATCTTATCAATGGTGATTGCTATCAAAAGATAGGCTTCACCAAGGTTTTACAAAATGATTTTAAAATATTATATTAAATCATGGTCAATGGGCTCAATGCACATGACTCTTACATTAGCTTTCCTCATGATTCATCCTTATGATCGAATGAGTTTTAGTTCATTTTGATGTACCATACAAGCATATAAACTTAACTCATTTCCTAGCATCTCACATGTGTCTAGGTGTATCAATACATACACATGTCTTCCTATGGGTTTTTTTGTGAGATGTGGGTTTGTTCTTTTCCTAATCTAAGGGTTCATTCATTTTATCTAGGCATATCCGGTTTGATTCCCTTATCTTGGGACTTCAAATCAATGTTATTGTCCTTAAGTTCAATTTTATCACCCTAAATCCATGAATATGATCATGACATAGTAGATGTGCATAAACAAGGGCTTGTCCAATGATGCATCATATCATGACATAAAAATGATCCTAAGTATAAGCATGACATAATTAAACAAAGTATTATCTATTGGTGCAACAAGCCCCGGGTCAATGTTGACTAAACTCGAGTAGTGTTTTGATGTTTGACAATGGTTTAACTATATGGTTTGACCATATGACTAGTGGATGATTGGGATATCCAAAGTCATATAGGGGAGATTATTTAAGGAAGGATTATTGGAGCAATCAACCTCGGAAGTCCACGTTTGGATATTTGGCAAGGAAAGTACAAGCCATGGGTACTTGGCAATGGTAAAGTCCAAAGGTATAGTCTTGGAAGCATAAGTCCAAGTGTGTAGTCTTGGCGGCATAAAATCTAAGTGAACTTTGGCAATTGGAAAGTCCAATATGGAGTTGGAAAAGAAAGTCTAAGCATGATCTTGGCAATTGAAAAGTCTAAGTCATGGGTACTTGACAATTGAAAGTCCAAGTCATGGGAACTTGGCAAAGGGAAAGTCCAAGGGTAGGTTTGGTGGCGTAAAATCCAAGCATGAGTCTTGGCAACGTAAGTTCAAATGGATCTTGGCAATGTGGAAGTCTAAGGGTAATGTTTTGGTGGCGTAAAGTCCAATCATGAGTCTTGGCGGCATAAGTTCAAATGAACCTTGACAAATGATTCGGTAAGCATGACATAGTTGATGGAAGCACCTAAAGGCTAGCGCAAAGAATGAAGAGTCATGGACTCGAGGGATCTGAGAGGCGTGAGGCTGATGGTGGTGGCTAGAAGGCTTAGGTTTAGGCTAAGGGTGGTCAATCAAGTATGAGGGAATCATACTTGGGCAAAACCTCATATTTGAAGTTTATCAGTAAATTGGGATTATGGACCAGTCGACTGGCTAAATATTTGACACTCGGGAGCCTAGTTGACTCGTATCAGTCGATTGGAATTATGACCAGTTGACTGGTCAGGTAGTTGACTGAGCTGTGACTGCTCAATGTGTGTTCGGGTAGTCGACTGATAGTTGTGGGCAGTCGACGGTAGTCGACTGCCAATGATGGACATTTGACTGGTGGTGGTGGACACAGGCATAAAATGTCCCATAGTCGACTGACCAGTCGATTACTAGGTTGGCAGTTGATTGCTCATAAGTGCAGTCAACTGCTAACGTATTCGTTGGCTGGAATGCCAGCATGGGTTAGTCCAATGTGAGACAACAAATAAGGGAGCAGTTGACTTGCGCCTTTTGGCGGTCAATTGCTAGGCGCAAAATCAGCCTGATGCAAGTTATAAATGGAGTAGATCGTGGAGGATTTTGGCTAAGGTTTCTTGTCCAATTTTGAGGCAAAGTGTTGGTGCATTTCAGGGTCTTCAAAGGCATCTCCAAGAAACCAACAAGCAAGCAAAAGTGATCTTCTTTGTAAAATTTTATTTGCTTGTATTTATTTCTTATTGTTGTAAGAAAGTTGTAAGAGGTTTCTCTACCTCTAAATTGTTCTGAGAAGGAGAAGTTGGTAGTGGTGTGTGCATCACTAGAGCTCAACTAGTGCTCGGCCGTATAGTAGGAACCCTTGTTTCGAACCATGTAAAATATCATGTATTGCGTGTGATTGTTCTTGTATTTTGTTTTGTGTTATTTATTCTTGTATATTCCGTTTCGCACTAACATTGGTGTAGATGAGCATGCTATCGAATGAAGAAATTGCAAAAATGCTATTCACCCTACTCTAGTGTGACGTCTGATCCCTAATAAGTGGTATCAGAGTGGGGTCACTCTTCAAGGACTAATCGCCAAGAGAGCAAGTGCTAGAGAAATAGAAGATTCATCAGGAGAATCAAGAGCAATGGAGTTGCCCAATGATGGATTTGGATGGGACATCAATACTCCAATCCCATATGCATTCTATGGACAAGAAGGTTTCGATCAATGGAAGACGAGGATGGAAATCTTCTTCATGATGAACTTCGAAGAGTGGATGATCTTGATGAAGAGATTTGAAGCTCCCATAGACAAAAAGGGAAGACCCCTCAAGAAGAAGAAGTGGACCGAAGAGCAAATCCAAGCCTTTGAGATAAATGATAAGGTAATGGAAATTCTAATTAATGTAATTCCTCATGATTTATTGTGTAAGATATAAAAATTCAATGACACTAAGGATCTATGGAGCAAGCTAGCCAAGCTCCATGAAGAGCCCACAACGATCCAAGACAAGGAAGAAATGGAATGCTCATCCTCACAAGACTGTGAAGATTTGGAAGTTGAAAGAAGTTTAACATCTGAGGAAGACGAGGTTGAAGAAGTCTTCACCTCTAGGATTGAGGGGGAGAAAGACCATTGGCACCGGAGCACAATCAAGATGAACCATCTACTTCCGGGAGCCATGAAGAACTAGACCAAACCTTCTATACCGAGCTAGGTAACTCAAATGCATGCATTAGAAATAAAGATCACATTATATGCTTTGAGTGTAGGGAGAAGGGTCACTACAAAAGTAAATGTCCAAGGATAATCAAGAAGAAGGCTAAAGAGACATCTAAGGCCAAGGCGAAGGTCAAGGAGGTCGAAGCCTCGACACAAAAGAGCAAGGAGCACGTGGTGTGCTTCAAGTGCCAATAAAAGGGCCACTACTGGAGCCAATGCCCTAATAAGGGAAAAGGAGAGAGCTTAAATGTAGGGGGAGAGGGGGGGGGGGGGGGCAAAGGCACTCCCTAAGGTACACATGCTAAGTATTTTCTTCTTATTGCTCATGAAATGCATGCTAGAAGTAATAAGTAGTTTTGTTTAGGTGCTACATGTGATGCTTGGCTTAAGGACAATTCTAGAAAAATTAGCCCTAAGACTACCATACCTAAGGATAGAAAGGTAGATAACAACGACCTAGGTATTAATCCCAATAATTATAGTCACATGCCTAGAAGAAAGAAAAATGCCCAAAATTATAATAGAAAATAAAAACTTGAGAGATTAGTGGTAGAAAACCAAGCCTTGAAGTCAAAGCTTGAAAAATTAGAAAAGGCCCTTGCAAAGATGACAAATTCAAGTAAAGGGTCTAATGGGCAAACCTTAGGTGTTAGGAGGCAAGAACTATCCAAGGATAAGAAAGGTTTGGGTCACAAATTTAAGTCCAAGGTAGTCATGCCAACCTATCATAGCATTCCATTTGACTATGGAACTCTTTCTAGGTCTGGGAAAATCAAGGTCAGAAGGGAGGCCATCCCTAGAGTTGACCATGGTAGATGTCTAGTGGCTAAGGTTTCAAAGAAACTTAGGAAGTCACTAACAAGGTTACAAGGGGAGTTACCCCTAAGGTTAACCCAGATAAGACCCGAATGACTAAGACTTCAAAGCCTAGGAGGGTCATTAAGAAGGTACTAAGGGAGGTTATCCCTAGTGAGTACTTTGTGAATCTAATGAGCTCAAATAGGTTTTGGATTCCTAGGAGAGTGATTCTATCATGCTAGATGGGTTAGGGTGTGTCAACTTGAATTGGTAAGGTAGTTAACCTAACCATAGCAAAGTTGACATCTTAGATCATTTTCAAAGTTGTGTGATACCTTGGAAAAGAGATTGATAATTTAATCCTAAAGGGTTTTAGGATGTGCCAATAAAAATTTAAGAAGTTTTAAAAATCAATCAAAATTAGCACAAACTAGATTAGAGTCAATGGTGTGCTATTTTGGGTGTTGGCACACTTGAGGGAAAATTGGTATTATGGAAAAATGGTTTAATCCTAGTAAATGGAAATTTGATTTAACACTTAGGTATTCTATGCCTTGGTATTTTATATATTTGTCAAATTTTGTTTGCCTTGCCATGTCATGACATCATGCTTCATTTAATCATATAAAATGTCATGATAATGCTAAGTTAATATGTCATGTTTGTATTTAGATTATTTTTATGCTATGACATCATGATTCATTGGATATGCTATAATTTATGCTATCATTTATGTCATGATCATATCTCATGCAATTAAGGTTAATAAAATTGAATTTAGGATAATGACATGATTTGAAGTCCCATGATAAGGGAATCAAATAGAGTTGCTGACGTAGGCAGGGCAGTGGGGCGGCGCTAAAAATCTTCAATGTGTGAGGTTAGAATAGAGAGGGCAAAGAAATTCGAAAGAGGGGGAGATTTGTAAACAAAAGAAGAATACCTCTTAGTTTAAACAAACAAAAAAATATTATTAATCAAAACTGAATATCTTACAAGAGCCTAAACCTATGTTTAAATAGGCTTAGAGAAAGAGAAAGTTTCTTTAAAATAAAATAAACTAACTTTAATAGAAATTTCTTAACAAGAAAGCAAAAAAATAAAAAAAAAGAAATAAACAAACATTAATAGAACAAGTCAAAACCCTATCTAGATCAAAAAATAAATAAACTTTAATAGAAAAAGTCAAAATTCTATCTAGATCGAATAATTAAAAAATAAACAAACATTGATAGAAAAAGTCAAAACCCTATCTATATCGAAAAATAAACAAACATTAGTAGAAAAAGTCAAAACCTTATTTTAGTGCATCTAAATCATGTTTACTGTTAGATGCCCCTGCATTACCATGTCAAGCCATGGAATAATCCACGCTCGTGGTGGTGACCACGGGTAGGCCGTGGTAGTCTTTAAGAACTCCTTTACACCTCGTTCTTATCCAAAATGAAGGATATCCATGTCAGGGGGCCATGGAGGTGTTGAAATCTTCATTTTAGGGCTTAATTTCTCCTTGTCATGATTTAGAGAAAGGTGGGATCATATCTTATGATAAAAGGTGATCAAGATATTGGATGTGCCTGCATCAGTCACCCGGGGTTGAAAAGAACTCGACCTCGAGTTTGAACCAGTGCCATCCTCTTCTTTGGAATAAGGAATTGTGCTTTCTCTTTTGTCCACTAACTCCATCATTGATCACTTTGCTTTTGATTCCAAAATGTTGCTCGGGAGAAGTAGTAAGACATCTTGTACAATCATCTCCAAATACTTGGACATAGAAAGGAAAGGATAGGTAGAAGATACCAAAATAAGAGTGAGATCCTCTTGCTAGAGTATAATCTTCTGTCATTCGATATAGGAGTTTTTCTGTCCATCATGGATAGCTTCGTGATCAGGCGACCAAGGTGGTTCCAATAATATGCAACATGCAACCATTACTTCAACCTTAGGGAGGAGAAGATTCTTTTGAACAGTCATCGTATCATAGTTATCTCTGTAAAGTACCTTGTCATCATTGCTGATGAGGTTGACCATGACTTCTCCAATCAACTGAATTTTGCTCTCGGTGTTCTCATGTCCATCTTCATATTTGACCTTGCCAACATCATCCTCGTCATAGATGGGGTCTTCCATATTTTCTTCAATCACCTCATCTTCTTCGTCGTAGATGGGATCCTCCATGTCTTCAATTATCTTGTCAACATTATCATCGTCGTAGATGGAGTCTTCTATTACCTCATCAATATCATAGTCATCATAGATGAGGTCTTTTATTACCTCATCAATATCATAGTCATCATGGATGGGGTCTTCTATTACCTCATCAATATCATAGTCATCGTTGATGGGGTCTTCTAGGTTTTCTCTAATCACCTCATCTTCATTGTCGTAGATGGGGTCTTCCATGTCTTCAGTACTCTCAAGGTTGTCCTCATCGTAGTCGAGATATTCTATGTCTTCTTTATCATTGTAGATGGAGTCTCCTGTGTGTTCTTCAATCAAGTACTCCTCCTCCATTCTTCACCCCATTTTAGAAAGAACTCGACCTCGAGTTCGAGTCGGAGTCATTATCTGTGCATGACCTCTTGCTTCATTAATCGATAGAGATTTCTCCTTGATTGTTCAATTGTCCTATCTCAAGATAGGAAGATAAAATAATGACTATATATAGCTAAGAGGAAGGAAATGACCTTTCATCTTCTTTTTCATCTTCCCCAATCTGTAATCTTAGCCTTGCCTTGTTTCTTGTGGGAGTGCTTCAATTGTAACCACCAAGCGAAGGCTTCTCCCTTAAGCATCATGGCTACCAACTTTACTTTAGCATGATGGGGAACTTCTTCGAAGTAAAAAATATGTTCAACTTCGTCAATCCAATCAATAAAATTTTCTTTGTGTAATGTGCCAAAAAACTCAGGAAGCTTGATGTGAAAACCAAGGTCTTCATACTGTTCTTCATGATTACGGTGATCTCGATAATATGGTTGTTCAAACTTCGAAATAGTGTGTCGATTAAATACCTTACAATCTTTAAGATTTAGTCACTGAGATAACTCTGTGATTTGTCTCTGTAGATCTGTAATGGTTTCTTGGGAAAATCGATCATGGGGTGAGGCTTCCTTAATCAGAACCTGCCGATCACGTCCATAACCATGACCATGATAACCATTCATGGATCGCTGAGATAACTCCATGATTGGTCTCTATAGATCGATGACCTCGCAGATACTTTGATCTTGGGGTGCAACTTCCTCAAACGGAACATGTCGATCATGACCATGACCATGTCCTCGTCGACCTTTAATGAATCTAGGGCTCTGATACTAACTGACGTAGGCGGGACAGTGGGGTGGCGCTAAAAACATTCTATGTGTGAGGTTAGAATAGAGGGGGCAGAGAGAATCGAAGGAGAGGGGGGAATTCGTAAACAAAAGAGGAACACCTCTTAGTTTAAATGAAAAGAAATATTATTAATCAAAACTGAATGTCTTAAAGAGCCTAAACCTACGTTTAAATAGGCTTAAAGAAATAGAAAGTTTCTTAAAAAAAAAATAAAATAAACTAACTTCAATAGAAATTTCTTAACAAGCAAGAAAGCAAAAAATAAAAAAAAATAAAGAAATAAACAAACTTTAATAGAAAAAGTCAAAACCCTATCTAGATCGAAAATAAATAAACTTTAATAGAAAAAGTCAAAACCCTATCTATATCGAATAATAAGAAAAAATAAACAAACATTAATAGAAAAAGTCAAAACCCTATATAGATTGAAAAATAAACAAACTTTAATAGAAAAAGTCAAAACCTTATTTTAGTGCATCTAGATCGCATTTACTGTTAGATGCCCTTGCATTATCGTGTCAAGCCATAGAATAATCCACACTCGTGGTGGTGACCATGGGTAGGCCGTGGTGACCTCTAAGAACTCCTTTACACGTTGTTCTTATCCAAAATGAAATATATCCATGACAGGGGGCCATGGAGGTGTTGAAATCTTCATTTTTGGGCTAAATTTCTTCTTGTCATGATTTAGAGGAAGGAAGGATCGCATCTTATGATAAAAGGTAATCAAGATGTTGGATGCACCTGCATCAGTTGCCTAGACAAAACCATGAGATCCAAGATTAGGGAAGAATAAAAATCCACATCTCACAAAAATATTAAATAGACATGTGATGTGAGCAAAACATATAGGGTTTTAGGAGTAGTTTTCGCTCACATCTCATTACATTTCATGTTAGTTTCATGCGTATGTTACTTTGTTTTGCATGCATTTCCTATTTTCTAGTTCGGAGATCTGCTCTTTGTACTTTTACGTGCAGGATAGCATTCCAGGGGAAAAGGCACACTTTCGGAGCAAAAGAAGGGCATTTTGCAGCTAGATGTAGAATGGGACACGACCAGGGCATGTAGCTACACATGGCTGTGTCCAATGGGCAAGATTAGCCACCCCAGGGCTGCACACGGCTTGGCCGTGTGGAAACACACGATGGTGTGGCGGCCCAGCAGATTGATGCGATTAGGGTTTTTTTCCGGATTTTGCAGCGATCCGATGTGATGTCTATATAAGGAGAGCTCCGCCTAAACCCTAGGGGGGAGGCACGATGGCTAGGATGGCACACTGAAGCCCTAAAAAGCTTTGGGAACTCGCAACGGGGAGTAAGAACGCCGTCGGAGATCTAAGTTCTACACTTCAACGCCGGAGGAAGAACCCTCATGTTCTTGCATTTTATTTCTAATATATTCAAACATGAACATGCCTTGTGATTCTCCTCTTCTATATATGGAGTAGTTCCTTCAATTCTAGGATTAGGGAGTAGCTGGTGTACGCATGACATGTTGCTTCAAATTGAATTTTATTTTTGAGTTTGAATTTGTAATTGGAAATTGTTTATACCAATATCTATGTGTATTTGGTTTTCTAACTGGTGTGCTTCGGTGATACGAGGGGTGACATCCCTCGTATCTAAGATTTAGGGGATTTATACAAGGAACCTAGGGGTAAACCTGATCTCCTGTAACCGTGGATAGAAGGATGCGATGGAACTAGAAATGGTTCATCGCAGGGATTGATTTGACATCCTCGTACCACCTATCCCGTCCTTGTAAGGCAAAGATAGCTCCCGATAGATGCGGTGGCTCATCAGGAGAGTGTATGATGTCCCTTCCACAAAACTATAGTTAGACGTTTTGACAATGCCCAGTTGATAGCATGTTTTGCGACACACAAGCGAAACTGAAGTCTTAGAATCCCTTTTAAAGACCTCGGTGCGCTCCTTTCTTCCTTTGTGTGACACTGTACTAGAGTTTATTCCACCGACAACCCTCGCAATCGAAACCTTTAGATTTTACTTCCGAACAATTTCACCCATTGAACAAATCGGTACTCGAATCTCAGTCCCTGTGGGATCGATAATCTTTTATTACTTGACGATATTCATGCACTTGCGAGCGTTGAGCGCAATCGCATGCTTCGAGTCCTCGACGATCTCCATCGCAAGATTTGGGGTCGCATTCGCCTGCATCAAGTTTTTGGCACCGTTGACGGGGATCGAACCCGGGTCACCGACGTGACAGGTGGGAATACTTACCACTATACTACAACGACCCCAAAAACTTGATGCACGCAAATGCGCCCCCAAATCTCACGACGGAGACCGTCGAGGATTTGAAGCGCGCGCTTGCGCTCAATGCCTGCAAGTACACGGATGTCGTCAAGTAAAAAAAGATTATCGATCCCACAGGGACTGAGATTTGAGTAAAGATTTGTTCAGTTGGTGAAATTATTCGACAGTAAAATTTAAAGGTTTTGATTACGAGGGTTGTCGGTGGACTAAACTCTAGTACGGTGTTACACGAAGGAAGAAAGAAGTGTGCTGAGATCTTTAAAAGGGATTCTAGGACTTCGGTCTCGCTTGTGTGTCGCAAAATATGCTATCAACTGGGCGTTGTCTAAACATCTAACTATGGTTTTGTGGAAGGGACATCATACACTCTCCCAATGAGCCACCGTATCTATCGGGAGCTATCTCTACCTTACAAGTATGGGATAGGCGGTACGAGGATGCCAAATCAATCCCTGCGACGAACTGTTTCTAGTTCCATCGCATCCTTCTACCCACGGTTATAGGAGATCAGGTTTACCCCTAGGTTCCTTGTCTAAAGATACAAGAGCTGTCACCCCTCGTATCGCCTAAGCACAGTAGGTAGAAAACCAAATACACATAGATATTGATATAAACAATTTCCAATTGCAAATTCAAACTTAAAAATAGAATTCAATTTGAAGCAACATGTCATGCGTACACAAGCTACTCCCTATTCCAAGAATCAAAGGAACTACTCCATATATAAAAGAGGAGAATCACAAGGCATGTTTATGTTCAAATATATCAGACATAAAATGCAAGAACAAGAGGTTACAATGCTGATGTGGCCTTCTCTTCGGCGTTGAAGTTCAGAACTTAGATCTTTGGCGGCATTCTTCCTCCCTGTTGCAAGTTCCTGAAGCTTTTTAGGGCTTAGGTGTGCCATCCTAAACATCGTGCCTCCCCCCTAGGGTTTGGGCGGAGCTCTCCTTATATAGACATCATATCGGATCGCTGCAAAATCTGGAAAAAAACTCTAATTGTGTCAATCTTCTAGGCCACCACACGGCCGTGTGTTTCAACACGGTAAGGATGTGTGCCACCCTGGGGTGGTTGATCTCACCCATTGGACATGACCGTGTGTAGCCACATGCCCTGGCCGTGTCCCATTCTGCATCTAGCTGCAAAATGCCCTTCTTTCGCTCCGAAAGTGCGCCTTTTCCCCCCGAAATGCTATTTTGCATGCAAAAGTACAAAGAGAAGATCTCTGAACCAAAAAATAGGAAATGCATGAAAAATAAAGTAACATACGCATGAAACTAAAACTACTCCTAAAATCCTATATGTTTTGCTTACATCTCTTTTCCCAGACTTAAATCTTTGCTTGTCCTCAAACAAACCTTAGTGCCATGAAATTTTAAAAGGATATTGTTCCATACTAGCATGTTAACTAAATTCATCAAGTGGTATTTGCAATCAAAGCAAAATAAATATATTCTAGAAATTCACTAAATTAGCTCCTCGTGCTCGTGCCAAGCGAATCATTCTTAGGGAATACTCGTTCCATGATAAGTTAAGTCATCATCCTATAGCTTTCCTAAGGTCTCCGACTCTTAAACACTTACCTGCCCAAAGCGAGGGTCGTTCCCTAGATCTAGCACAAAGTCTCAAAGGCGTGCTCGGTATTGAGAAAATTTGGTAGGTGTTTTCTCAGTAACCTAACTCGGTCTCAAAGGGGCACCTAGCCATTTCCACCCACGACAATTATTTTTTATCCCTCATAATCTCTCTCTCTCTCTCTTTTTTTCGGCTCACTGGGATTTTGATTTTTTCGAATGGGCTTACACAATCTGAGCATCTCCAGTAACTAAAATGCTCGTCCTAGGGTCACATGTGGATTCCAAAGTACTAGACTACTGAGATGAATCATAACTAGGTATGTACTAGACTCTCCCTTTCAGAATGTTCGACATGTGTAGGAGTAAAAATAGAAGCTAACCAGTGTAAGTCTAGAATATTCATTCAAAGGCAATAAAATAAAATACAATGAGGTAAATGAGGTTACATTACTCATGGAAATAACTCATGAAGAAAACTCTAAAAAATACTACTAAGGCAGCTTTACAGATAGAAAAAACTAAATGCTGAAAGAAACTCAACCACCTATGCACAAACAAATGAATGCCAATAATGATGCAAATATCAGGAAAGAAACTACTTCTAGAAACAAAATAAAATTTGGGGTCCCCCAGACTTAATAAAAGTATAACTCTAGTATGGTGGACGAGGTGGAAAGTCTGGAAGCCTCGGCATCTCGGGATCCTGGGAGAACCTGCTACTGAGCCGCTGATGCCACATGTACATGTGGATGATCTGAGAGCTGGTGGATGCAGTGGCTGCTCGATGCTCATCCTCCCTAGTCCACTGTGTCTGCTGGGCATGCATGTGCTGCCGCATCTCCTGGCGGTAGGCGACCTCATCCTGGCGATGGGCAGCCTCCTCCTGGAAGTAGATGCGGGCCTCATCGTAGAACTCCTCAGCCCGCTGGAAGTGCTCCCGGAAGCCCTGGAACTCCACCTACGTGTAGGCACTCTGCTCCTCCCATCGCTTCCTATGTGTCTTCTGCTCGGAGTATATGTCGTCGAGGCACGAATGGAACTTCAAGAAATCATAGGTCGACGTACCTGCATCCTGCTCAAAAGTAAAAAAAAGGTGGTGGTGCAGGTGCAGGCTCATGTCGACGTGGATTAGGTGGGCTCCTATGCATGTGTGGACTGGAGGGAGAGTGATGTAAAGTGGGAGAGATGGGCACCGATGTGGATGGTCCCTCGTGTGGCGGGGACTCCACTATCTGGTCCAAGTGCCAGTTGGCATGTGTGGTGATGGTGGTACGATCAGGGTCGGGGAGCCTAAGGGCCATCAGGTTTTTCCTTACAAAGCATAAGGAGTGTCCCTCTCTTACAATCATTTTCATCGCCATGCACACTCCTAGGTCGATCCTAGGGCTCCCCTCTATACTCTCTAATGCAGTGTAATCGTACTCATCCTATGGAAAATGCAGGTAAGTAGGCCTCCCACATTAATCTCTCCTCTCGCTGCTTTGCCCATCTTCACTAAGGGTCTGATGAAGTGGGACCCTACATCGATGCTACTCCTTTCTTGTAGCATGTCCCAGAGGTAAAGCAGCTCACTAGCTCTTAATAAATCGTCACTTTCCCCCCGACCAAATATAGTACTGGCCATGATTCGGTGGAGGTATCGAAAAATGACATTTTAGAGACGCAATGCTTTAGCCCTAGAAGGGTCATAAGCGTGCTCCCCCGTCAACTTGGTCCAAAATATCCGAGAGTTAAACCCCATAGGAGTTCTTCTCTCTCCCCCACTTGGCAAGCCAAAGCATGAATTCCATTGGTGGAGGGTCCATTCATGCTCAATGTTAAATATCCTAAAAGTTATCCTACCCTCCTCGCTCTCTCTACCCATTAAAATTTCCGCCTTTAAGGAAATCAAAAATTCTAAAACTATCCTAGGGTAGGTTGGGTGTCTTATTCCCATTATCTCTTCCCACCCCATTTTTACAAATAGGGCTTGAATGTCACCCAACAACCCTAAGGACTCTAGCAAATCTTCATCAAGGTACCTATTAGCAGTGAGTTTACGAGTAGAAAGTATATTATATCTATCTCTATGTTCATTATTGTGAAAAAGAAGGGTTGGTAGAGCGTTACCCTCCTTCGGAGCTTGAGGGGTGTCGGTTCTCCTTGCTTGTCGCTCTAAAGCATCGGATCGAGACGCCACTTGCTTGGTCCTCCTCATCCTTGCTTCTTTTGGCTTCCTTAAAGGTTAGAAAAGCTTCTAGGTAGTGGGGAAGAAGAAACCACATGACTAGGGCAAGAGAAATCGAAGCACACGACACAAATGGGGCGAAAATACACGGCTCGCCCTACTTATCCTGGCGCAACATGGCCGTGTGAAAACACACGACCAAGCCATGTGCGCCTCGGGTTAATGGGGCACGACCGTGGGAAAACACACGGCCAGGCCGTGTGTCCCCTTTTTGCACAACGGTCCGAATTTTCTCATATGCTTTGCCGTGTAAGCTGATATGGATTTTATTTTTACCTAGCAAAGTTCTCTTCTGGTCCTAATGTTAAATGAAATGGAAATCAAAGTTCAAATTAACTAAATGCATGCAATACAATCAAAGGGAAACCTAAAAATTAAACTTGGGTTGCATCCCAAGAAGCGCTTTGTTTAAGGTCATTTAGCTCGACCTTACTCTATTATCAACTTGGCTCCGGAGGTTCAGTGAACCTCCATTCATCCATCTCAGAATCGACATCTGGTGGCCTCGGCTTTAACATGCTGAAAGTGAAGCCATCTAGGTAGGGGGCTCTACACTCTGAAAGGCTGAAGAGGATGATCTCCCCATCTACCTCTAGGGAGATCTGGTGTGCCTTAACATCTATGCACGCCCTCGCAGTTGCCAGAAAAGGCCTTCCCAAAATGATGGGATTCTGGGGATTGGGTCATGTGTCTAGTATGATGAAGTCCGTGGGTATCACGAAGTTCTCAATCACCACAGGCACCTGTGGTAGCATGCCAATAGGGTTCTTGATCGTGTCGTTTGCTATATGTATCCCTATGCCCATTGGTTGTATATTACCTAGTCTCATCTCCAGGTAGAATGCATAGGGCATCACACTTACTGATGACCCTAAGTCACACAGTGCTTCATCGAAGCTTTCCCCATATATCAAGCAGGGGATAACAAATTCATCGGGGTCCTCAAGCTGTGGTGGAATCTTATCTTCAATTTCAGCTTAGTTAGGTAGGGTGGAAATCATGGCTGCACACCCCTTGGCGAATCTGTTTCTCTGCCCGACTCCCTAATTGTATACTCCTTCCGCTTTAGCATGACTTGGCTCGGGTACTGATGGGGAACTATCCATAGATTTCGACATGGTTTGGGCTATCTGGGCCACTTGTGTCTCCAACATCCTTGTGTGACTTGCAAGACCGTCAATGGTGGCCTTCAAGTCTCTGAGTGATTCCTCTGTTTTCTAATGTTGGCAATGAAATTCCTCATTGGCCTTTGTTTAGGTAGCAATGAAGTCTTCCATCATTAGTTCTAGTCTAGACTTCTGTTGCTGCTGCTGCCCATTGCCTTGCTGCTTCCCATACCCTCCTGATGGTTGGAAATTCCCCGAGTTATTCTTATAGGAGAAATTCGGGTGATTCCTTCATCCGGGATTGTAGGTACTGGAGTATAGGTTGTTGGGCCTTAGATTGTAGTCCCCAACCGCATCAACATGCTCAATCTACTCTTCTAAGGTTCCTTATCCTTCATAGTGGTCCTCTCGATATGCTGCTGCTCCCTCTCCAAAGTCAATGGCTGCGCATGCAGATAAAGGATTTAAAGAGTCAAAACATCTGCTAAGGGCATCCATCCTTGCTGTTAAGTGGTCAATGGGGTTGACAACATATCGTTATGCCGCAAGAGCTTGGTGACCACGTTCGAAAGCCCATTGATGGTGGTTCTGGGCCACCTCTTCTATCAGCTCTTCCGCTTCCTCTATAGTCTTATTCATAAGCGCTTCTCTTGTAGGAGAATCCAGGGACATCTTCGTGGCGTACGCGATCCCATTATAGAAGATGTGTATCACCAGCCACCTTTCCAGTCTGTGGTGGAGGCATTGGTAGAGTAGCCCCTGTTAGTGCTTATAAGCTCCACATATCTCCACAATGGCATGATATTGTCCACTTTGGGTCTAAGCCCTCATGGTTTTATTTTTGGGCTTTACCCAAAAGGCCTCATACCAATGGAGATATCTTTTTTCTTATAAGCACATGATCTTTTCCATGTCTTACCAATGTGGGACTTTGATTGTATTCCCCATACTCCCAACAATCCCCCCCTCAAACGAAGGACCACATTGGGCCCCCCCGCAAGCCTATCCCTCCTCGAAGGATTTTCTCTGCTTGATGTCCGATCTTGACCCACGAGGACTTCACGCGGTTGTTCGGTCCCAGGCCCAACTAGACTTCCTTCCTGATGTCTGGTTCTCTTGATCCGGACGTGGGAGCTCAACTTCCTTCGTTCGAGGTTCATGGCTTGACATGGACCATGGCTCTGATACCAATTGTTAGTGCTTATAAGCTCCACATATCTCCACAATGGCATGATATTGTCCACTTTGGGTCTAAGCCCTCATGGTTTTATTTTTGGGCTTTACCCAAAAGGCCTCATACCAATGGAGATATCTTTTTTCTTATAAGCACATGATCTTTTCCATGTCTTACCAATATGGGACTTTGATTGTATTCCCCATACTCCCAACAGCCCCTTGTAGCAATCCCAAGCTTCGAATAAGGACTCCCCCTCCTTCTGATGGAAGCTCGTGATAAGATGGCGCATGTGAGTAGTCTTGCTTGGTGGAAAGTATTTATTCAAAAACTGCTACTCACATTGCTCCCATGTAGTGATGCTTCTCGAAGGTAGAGAGTGAAGTCATGCCTTAGCCTTATCCCGCAATGAGAACGGGAATAGGCTCAGGTGGATCATGTCAGTAGGGACTCTGTTCATCTTCATTGTTGAGCAGATTTTCAAAAATGCCTCTTGGTGCCGGTTTGGGTCTTCAGTCGCAGCTCCCCCGAATTGACTCTGCTGAACCAGATGTATAAGTGCTAGTTTAAGTTCAAAGTTGTTTGCCGAAATAGATGGTCTAGCTATACTCGGTCTAAATCCCCTAGCGCTAGGAGCTGCATAATCCTGCATAGGTCAGCTACCTATATGTACTTCGGATGCAGTTTGGTCCTCCATCCTCTTCTGTTCTGCTTTCCCGGTGATGAAAGGTTCGTTCGATTTCTAAGTCGATTGGAATCAAGCCTTCCGATCCTAAGCGTCTAAGCATAAGAATAACCGAGCCACAAAAATTAGGAGTGCTACCAAATACTAAGAAATAGGAAATAAATAAATCTAGCTAATAAAATCAAAGAGGCAATAAGGAAATAGAAAACTAATGCTAAAATAAAATGAAAAACTAAATCTAAATATGGAAAATCTAAAACTGAAGTAAAATAAATAAAAAGGAAATAAAGCAAGTAAGTAAATCTAATCCTAAATCTGATCCAATTATCCACTTCTAGATTCGATATCGAATTGATCAGTCCCCGACAACAACGCCAAATACTTGATGCACGCGAACGCAACCCCAAATCTTGCGATGGAGACCGTCGAGGACTTGAAGCGCGTGCTTGCGCTCAACGCCCACAAGTGCACGGATGTCATCAAGTAATAAAAGATTATCGATCCTACAGGGACTGAGATTCGAGTACCGATTTGTTCAGTGGGTGAAATTGTTCGGAAGTAAAATCTAAAGGTTTCGATTGCGAGGGTTGTCGGTGGACTAAACTCTAGTACGGTGTCACACAGAGGAAGAAAAGAGCATACCGAGATCTTTAAAAGGGATTCTAGGACTTCGATTTTGCTTGTGTGTCACAAAACATGCTATCAACGGGGCATTGTCTAAACGTCTAACTATGGTTTTGTGGAAGCGACACCATACACTCTCCCGATGAGCCACCGCATCTATCGGGAGCTATCTCTGCCTTACAAGGATGGGATAGGCAGTAGGAGGATGCCAAATCAATCCCTATGACAAACCGTTTCCAGTTCGATCGCATCCTTTTACCCACGGTTATAGGAGATCAGGTTTACCCTTAGGTTCCTTGTATAAATCCCCTCAATCTTACATACGAGGGCTATCACCCCTCGTATCGCCTAAGCACAGCAGGTAGAAAACCAAATACACTTAGATATTGGTATAAACAATTTCCAATTGCAAATTCAAACTCAAACACAGAATTCAATTTGAAGCAACTAGTTATGCATACACAAGCTACTCCCTAATTGTAGAATCGAAGGAACTACTTCATATATAGAAGAGGAGAATCACAAGGCATGTTCATGTTCGAATATATCAGAAATAAAATGCAAGAACAAGAGGTTACAATGCTGATGTGGCCTTCTCTCCGGCGTTGAAGTGAAGAACCTGGATCTCCAGCGACATTCTTCCTCCCTGTTGCGAATTCCCAAAGCTTTTTAGGGATTTGGTGTGTTGTCCCAGTCGTCGTGCCTCCCTCCTAGGGTTTGGGAGGAGCTCTCCTTATATAGACATTAAATCGGATCGCTGCAAAATCTAAAAAAAGCCCTAATCGCGTCAATCTTTTGGGCTGCCACACGGCCATGTGTTTCCACACGACCAGGCCGTGTGCGGCCCTGGGGTGGCTGATCTCGCCCATTGGGCACGACCGTGTATAGCCACACACCCTGGCCATGTCCCATTCTACATCTAGCTGCAAAATGCCCTTCTTTCGCTCTGAAAGTGTGCCTTTTCTCCCGGAATGCTATCCTGCATGCAAAAGTACAAAGAGTAGATCTCCGAACCAGAAAATAGGAAATGCATGCAAAACAAAGTAACATACGCATGAAACTAACATGAAATGTAATGAGATGTGAGTGAAAACTACTCCTAAAATCCTATATGTTTTTCTCACATCAACATGTGGTGTATTGATACACCCTAGACACATGTGAGTTGTTAGGAATATGAGTTAAGTTCAAGGTGCATAGATGTTGCATCTAGACGAACACAAACTCATAATATACCATGGATGAATCATGAGAAAAGATAATACATAAGTTGTAGGGTCGATGAAGTGTAGATGTTGGCCGGCTAGAGGGGGGTGAATAGCCCTCTTCGTACGATGATAGAATTTGCTCGTCTACAAAAACTATTAGCGTAACGGAATACTAATAAACAAGCAAACAAAACAACAAAAGCAAAGATAAACAATGCTAACATAATATGTAACGTGGCTCACGACTACGCCGCTAATCCACAGTCCCCGATTCGTTAAAGGTGAATCACTCCTTTGCCAAATCCACTAGATCTCTCCTTTGCACAAAGCTAGGTGGAGGTAACTTCTTTTACACAAGGATCACTCTTCTACAATAGAATGAAGATTAGCACAAGTAGAAGAGTGTAAAATGTTTAGGGCACTTTGGGAGCTATTTAAAAGAGAAGCATTAGCCTCCCAAGGCCCAACACCCTCTCTTTTTATAGAGAGGGCTGATTTCTTCTCATTGGCCGCCGCTAGTCGACTGCTGCCCTTGGCACTCGACTGCCGCCACTACAATGGCCTCCGAACATGTCGGATCCCGATCGTTGTAGTCCAACGGATCCCTTGACAGTCGACTGATGTAACCATCAGTCGACTACTACCTACATCGTCGACTGCCTAGTCGGCTACGAGAGGTTCTGTGCCCGCGACTTCCTCTGGCAGTCGACTGTGATTCCGTGGCGATCGGCTGTGGGCACCATCGATCGGATACGGTCGAATCTTGTTCGACTCGGGCGATCATTGCCATTTCATGGCGATCGGTGGTGTCCTCATTCAACACTTAGCCAAATGGCCAAGTTTCACCTACGAGCACTACCCCTTCCCGGGTTACATTTGCTCACTCTCATCCCTTGAAGTCCCTTGCCTTTGAAGTTGTATTCATCCAACCACGTCCCTCGGATGTGCCAAGCGCACAGCTCTGCAGCGCCATCCTTCGCGTCTCGCCCTGAAGTCTACTTCCTCCGGCTTCACTCCAAGCTCCTAGTCCGGCAGTCCCTCGGATGCTCCAAGCGCACGACTTCCGCAAAGCCATCCTTCACCGATTCAAGGACCAAGTCATGAGAGGTGAAACTTGCCAAGGCTCCATGTGCGAATTACTAAGTCCTGCAAGACTCCAACACACATATCAAATCACAATAACAACCTAACTTAAACCCTTTGCCACACACATCAAAACCATATCACGGGTTGATTGCACTAACAATCTCCCCCTTTTTGATGTGTGGCAATCCGTTTAAGTTAGGTAAAAATATTTGATAAAATATTAAGGAAAGAAAGCATGTAAATAACATGATTAGCAACTCTCCCCCCTTAATACATGAAACTCCCCCTAAATACATTCCCCCTTACTTAAACATATATCTTTCTCCCCCTTTAACACCATCAAAAAGATTAAACAGGGTTTATATGGCATGACATCAAGTCTAGAGAGAAGAAAAATTCAAAAAGCACTTAAAATCCAGATAAAATCAAGTTATTGTGCTCGTGCAGATACATCGATCAGCTATCGATTATGGCGGTTGACCGTACTAATGAAATTCAATTTCGATTTTTCGAATTTGAAATACACTATAAATTTTAGAAAATTCAAAAAATAGTGAAATTTTGGGGACACATTTATTTTAGGGTTATTTATCAAAGAAAATTAGTTTTTCATGAAAAATCATTATATTTTCAATGATTTGCCAAAAATCCAAAAGCTTTAAAACCAACTAGTGTTTTGATCAAATTTGTATCCATTTTAACACCTAGTTTTGCTTTGGATTGTTTCAAAACTTGAACATGCAGATTTTAAAGTAAGAAATTGTTTTGAAAACATATGAAATATCCAACCATGATCTTTGGACAATATGTCTATGAATTAAACATAAGTCTTCCCCATGATTGGCATTTTGATACTTTAAATGACCATCTAAATGCCATAGGCATTAGTGGACATTTGTATCATCCTAACATCTCACTCATGCTAAGTTTTCAATCAAGGTAGCCTATGGTGAGTGTGAGATGTATCCTAAAGGTATTTGTATATACTTAACCATTATTTTCATGCAATTCTATCAAGGTTAAGTATCATCCTAACATACCACATGATCATAAAGACATATATGTATGAATTCCACATTATGACCATGAAACAAATGTATTCATCAAATTGTGATCATGCATTAGGTATTAAATCATGATAATAAGGCAAATACGACCTAAAGCATGATTTATCTATTTATAGGTGCATTATCATCACCTAACACTATTTCAAAAATATTGTCCCGCCATCCTAAGTCAACCAAAAATATGATATAGGTGAAATCCTTGTGGTTGACTATCCTAGGATTTTCCTAACTCTTAAGGATGGATTTTGGAACCCAATACAAATTCTTGCCTATGGGGTTCACTAAAAATTCCTTAGGGATCCATTTTCTAGCTATTACCTTCTTTTTGTCTTGACCCCTAGAAATTAAGCATTTATAGGTCTTTTCATTTGTCTTTTCCTTATATCCTAGGCCTTTCTTATTGAAGCTTGCTCTTTGGCTCCCAATTATCATGTTAAGGGTATTAGAGCCAATAGTGAACTTTTCTAGGGCTTTGGTCAAGTGATCTACCTTTTCCCTTAAAGCCCTATTCTCTTCCATACATGCATCACTTACATCTAATGGCACATAAAGATCATGTGAGCATGCATCATCATTATTAACATCTAAACATGCTTGTTCTAATTTATTTTCTAAGGCCTTAATTTGATCTAGCATGCTCTTATTTTTCTTTTTGGCCCTAAATAAATCCCTAGTTAAGCTAGAAACCATGGAAACTATTTTCTTGGGAGTTAGATTTGTTACCATATCTTCCATGTCTTCTTCTTCTTCGGATGAGGATGGTGAAGAAGCTCCCCCTTCACTCGAGCTCTCCTCATTTATGATTGATTCTTCATTTTCGGTGGAGGAAGAGTCTAAGTCATCAAATGCCATTAGTGCCAAATTCGTGACAAAAGAATTTTCTTCCTCGGATGATGATGATGAGGAGGAAGAAGGATTATCCCAAGTCCATGATTTTAATGCCTTTGCCTTCCCCTTTTCCTTGACCTTCTTTTCTTCTTCCTTTTTCTTCTTGCTCCCCTTCTTCTTCTTTTCTTCCTTCTTTCTCTTCTCCTCTTTGCTCTTGTTCAAGAGGGGACAATTATCCCTTATGTGTCCCTCTCCTTGGCAATTATAACAAATCACCTTCCCCCTTGGTCTTCTTCTCCTATCATTAGAGTTATTGAATTTAAAACCTTTTAATGCACGCCTTACCCTCCTTACCATATAAGCTTCTTCCGTGCTATCCATGGAGGAGGATGAGGATGCTTCGTCGGAGGAGGAGGAAGTCTCTATCTTCTTCTTCTTCCCTTGTTGGCTACCAAGGCTACTCCTCTTGAAGGCTTGATACTTGATTCTTCATTTATTCCTTCAAGCCTTGTTTCATGGAGCTCCATAGTTGAGAAGAACTCCTCCAAGGTGCTCACTTCTAAATTTTTGGACATGTAGTAGGAGTCCACCATTGAGCTCCATTTTGATGACCGGGGAAAGGCATCAATTGCTTTCATGAGCATGTCCCGGTTTGAAAGTCTTTCTCCTACACTCATTAGACCAATTAAAATTTCTTTGAATCTAGAATGTAAGGAGGTTACCTTTTCTCCCTTTTCAAGCTTGATATTTGCTAGTTGGGAGCGGAGGAGATCTCTTCTTGCAAGCTTGGCCTCCGAGGTACCTTCATGAAGCTCTACAAGCTTCTCCCACATATCCTTGGCTCTAGCACACTCCCCTATCCTATTCACTTCTTGTTGGGGGAGTACATTATAGAGATGGTGCTTGGCCTTTGAATTCGCCAAGTACTCCTCTCTTTGTCTTTTATTCCATCTTGAATTCTCCAATAGCTCCCCTTCTTCATTCTTAGGCATCTCGAAACCGTTTTCCATAATTAATAAAATTTCGAAGTCGGTTTCGAAGAATACCTCCATTCTCTTTTTCCACCAAGAGAATTCTCCTTCAAACTTCGGTGGATGAATATTGGAGCCGACCATCTCTTGATGAAGTGTTTGTTGCGGCGGTTAGTCCTCGACAAACGACTTAGCTCTGATACCACTTGTAGGGTCGATAAAGTGTAGATGTTGGCCGGCTAGAGGGGGGTGAATAGCCCTCTTCGTACGATGATGGAATTTGCTCGTCTACAAAAACTATTAGCGCAATGGAATACTAATAAACAAGCAAGAAAAACAACAAAAGCAAAGATAAACAATGCTAACACAATATGTAACGTGGTTCATGGCTACGCCGCTAATCCACGGTCCCTGATTTGTCCAAGGTGAATCACTCCTTTGCCAAATCCACTAGATCTCTCCTTTGCACAAAGCTAGGTGGAGGTAACCTATTTTACACAAGGATCACTCTTCTACAATAGAATGAAGATTAGCACAAATAGAAGAGTAGACAACTTTTAGGGCACTTTGGGAGTTGTTTAGAAGAGAAGCATCAGCCTCCCAAAGCCCAACACCCTCTCTTTTTATAGAGAGGGCTGATTTCTTACCATTGGCCGCCATCAGTCGACTGTCGCCACTACAACGGCCTCTGAACACATTGGATCCTGACCGTTATAGTCCAACGGATCCTCGCGATCATTCGCCTCCGTAGTCGATTGCCCGATCGGCCACGAGAGGTTCCTGCGCGACTTCTCTGGCCATCGCTATTCCATGGCCATCGGGTATAAAACCATCAGTCGGATACCAGTCGAACCCCATTTGACTCAGAGTAGTCGACTTCCATTTCATGGCAGTCGACTGGTGTCGGGAAACCTCATCCGACACTTAGCCAAATGACCAAGTTTCACCTAAGAGCACTACCCCTTCCCGGGTTACATTCGCTCACTCTCATCCCTTGAAGTCCCTCGCCTTTGAAGTTGTCTTCGTCCAGCCACATCCCTCGGATGTGCCAAGCGCACGGCTCTGTAGCACCATCCTTCACGTCTTGCCTTGAAGTCTACTTCCTCTGGCTTCACTCCAAGCTCCTCGTCTGGTGGTCCCTCGGATGCTCCAAGCGCACGACTTCCGTAAAGCCATCCTTCACCGACTCAAGGACCGAGTCATGAGAGGTGAAACTCGCCAAGGCTCCATGTGCGAATTACTAAGTCCTGCAAGACTTCAACGCACATATCAAATCACAATAACAACCTAACTTAAACCCTTTGCCACACACATCAAAACCATATCATGGGTTGATTGCACTAACATAAGTCATGTACATTTAGCCCATAGATCATCGTTCAAAATAAGGTTTTGAAAAAATTTTAAAATCATTTTAGAAAACCTTGGTGAAACCTATCTTTTGATAGCAATCAACATTAAGAATGTTGATACAAATTAGGTAAAACATTGAAGTTTTCAATGGTTTTAAACTTTGTATCAATCTCTTACTTTAATGAGTATTTTAATTTAAAATTATTTTTCACCCATTGTAATTGATGTAAGTAATGTTCGTATGAATTTTCAAGATTTTTTAATGTACGTATATTTACTTATGCTTTTCCAACATCTGAATTCTGAATCTGATTTCTACACTTTGCAGAAACTAGTCTACTGCTGCTTTGGGCAGTCTACAGGTGGTAAGGCAGTCGACTGATTTTTGATTTCAGATGACTGATGAAGCTGATTTTTGCTGAACAAGGTTTGTTTAGCCATGTATAAGCTATTTTATGGTACCCTAACGTCTTCTAACCCTAGGATATGCTTTGGAAAACATTGGAAGGGTGAAATATCATTGAAAATGATCAGAAGATAGGGTGGAGTATCGATTTTTAAGAGAGATTAAAGTTCAATGTTGAACTTTTACCCTTATTTTCGATAGTTTAAGTTTTCTATTGGCTTAGGAACTTTCCAAGGACATTGTTGATACAATGGTCAAGGGGGAGTAAACCTTTAGGGGAGGTTATCCATTAAGGGATGATGGATGAGTTTTTCATCAAAGGGGAAGAAATGAAGGGTTTGTGTTAGGAAACCCTCATTGTGCTCACCAATGGGGAAGAATTGGAGAAGTAAGGATTGTCACTCATTTAGTGATATGGGACTTATCACTTTGAAGAGTGAAGGCATCTTAAATATTTTTGGACCAAGGGGGAGAATATCTCATTGGGAGATGGAACATTGAAAACCTTGATAGGCTTTTTGATGTATGCCAAAGGGGGAGAAGTGAGGTTTAAGTTAGGTAAACTATCACTATACTTTGGTATTGGAAGAGTTAAGTTTAGTTATTGTTAGCCTAACTTAAAGGTATTATCAAACATCAAAAAGGGGGAGATTGTTGGTGCAACAAGCTTCGGGTCAATGTTGACCAAACTCGAGTGGGACTCGAGTGTGTTTTGATGTTTGATGATGGTTTAACTATATGGTTTGACATATATTGACCATATGACTAGTGGATGATTGGGACATCCAAAGTCATATAGGAGAGATTATTTGAGGGAGATTGTTGGAGCAATCAACCTCGGTAGTCCATGTTTGGATACTTGGCAAGGAAAGTCTAAGTCATGGGTACTTGGCAATGGTAAAGTCCAAAGGTATAGTTTTGACAGCATAAGTCTAAGTGTGTAGTCTTGGTAGCATAAAGTCCAAGTGAATTTTTACAATTGAAAAGTTCAACATGGAGTTGGCAAGGAAAGTCCAAGCATGGTCTTGGCAATTAAAAAGTCCAAGTCATGGGTACTTGGCAATTGAAAGTTCAAGTCATGGGTACTTGGCAATTGAAAGTCCAAGTCATGGGTACTTGAGAAAGAGAAAGTCCAAGGGCAGGTCTGGCGGTGTAAAGTCTAAGCATGGGTCTTGGCGGTGTAAGTCCAAATAGATCTTGGCAATGTGGAAGTCCAAGGGTGAGATTTTGGTGGCGTAAAGTCCAAACATGGGTCTTGACAGCATAAGTCCAAATGAACCTTGGCAAAGGACCCGGTTAGCATCTGAATCATTGGAAGAAATAAAGTCAGATCTAAAGACAGTCCTTGAGATTTAGAAGAAGACACAAGAAATTGGTAGTCCCTCCCTACCTAAATCTTTGCTTACTAACCTATCAATTTTGTCTTTAGGACCCACTAAGAAGCCCAAAGAAACAAAAGGCAGGACATAGCCGATGGAAGCACCTAAAGGCTAGTGCAAAGGATGAAGAGTTGCAGACTAAAGGGATTCGAGAGGCATGATATTGATGGAGGTGGCTAGAAGACTTAGGTCTAGGCTAAGGGCGGTCAATCAAGTATGAGGAATCATACATGGGTTAAACCTCATGTTTGAGGTTTACCAGTTGACTGGGGTTATGGATCATTTGACTGACCTAGTGTATGCCACTCAGAAGCCTAGTTGACTCATATCAGTCGACTGAGGTTATGACTAGTCGACTGATCGGGTAGTTGACTGAGCTTCGATTGCTCAACATGTGTTCGGGCAGTCGACTAGTCCACGATAGTCAACTGCCAATGATGGGAAGTTGACTGGTGGTGGTGGGTATGGGCATAGAATATTTCGTAGTCGACTGGCCAGTCGACTACTAGATTGGTAGTCGACTGTTGGTAAAGGAAGTCGATTGCTAAGGTATCCGTTGACTGGAATGCCAACGTGGATTAGTCCGTTATGAGACAACGAATAAGGGAGTAGTCGACTGGTGCCTTTTGGTAGTCGACTGCTAGGCACAAAATTAGTCCGATGTAGGTTATAAATGGAGCAGCTCGTGGAGGATTTTGGCTAAGGTTTCTTGGGCGATTTTGAGGCAAAGTGCTAGTACATTTTAAGGTCTTCAAAGGCATCTCCAAGCAACCAATAAGCAAGCAAAAGTGATATTCTTTGTAAAATTTTCTTTACTTGTATTTCATTGTATTTGCTTATATTTATTTCTTATTATTTTAGGAACATTGTAAGAGGTTTCTCCACCTCTGGATTGTTCCGAGAAGGAGAAGTTGATAGTGGTGTGTGCATCACTAGAGCTCAACTAGAGCTCGATCGTGGAGTAGGAACACTAGTTTCGAACCATGTAAAATATCATGTATTGGTGTGATTGTGTTTGTATTTTATTTTGTGCTATTTATTCTTGTATATTCTGCTATGCACTAACATTGGTGTAGACAAGCATGGGATCGAATGAAGAAATCAAAAAAGTGTTATTCACCCCCCCCTCCTCCAGCGCGACGTCCGATCCCCAACATTATCACGAAATTATAAAATTATCGTATGAAGCATGATGGCATGACATGACATATGACAAATAAAGCATGACATATATATACTACATAGGTATGGAAATACCTAAGTCTTAATTCCAATTGCCATTTTCTAAAGTTATACCAATTTGACATAGTGATATCCATATCCCTTAAGTGTGCCAAAATCCGAAATGTCACACATTACATCTAACCTAATTGTGCAAATTTGATCAATTTTCGATCTTCTATTACATCCATTGGCACATCCTAAAATCTTTTAGGATAAAATCTCAATCTCATTTCCAAAGTATTCCATTACCTTGAAATGCCCTAAAGTGTCAACTCTACCATGGTTAGGTTAACTACCCATCCATTTGAGGTTGACATACCCTAACCCATCTAGCATGAAGGAATCATGCTCCTAGGAACCCAATACATATTGGAGCTCCTTGGGTTGACTAGGGATTTCCTAGGGATAACTTCACTAGATACCTTCCTAATGCCCCTTCTAGGCTTGGAAGCCTTGGTCATTGTGGTCTTTTCAAGGTTAATCCTAGGGATAACTTCCCTTGTAACCTTGTTAGTGGCTTTCCTAGGTTTCTTTGAAACCTTAGCCATTAGACACTTACCATGGTCAACTCTATGAATGACTTCCCTTGTGACCTTGGTTTTCCTATACCTAGGACTTGTTCCATATTTAAATGAAACATTGTGGTAGGTTGGCATAGATCCCTTGGACTTAGGTTTGTGACCCAAATCTTTCTTGTCCTTATATTGATTTTGTCTACCAAAACCTAGACCTTATCCATTTAACCCTTGAATCATATTTTCCATTCTTTTTAGGGTCTTATCTAATTTATCAAGCTTAGACTTTAAAGCTTGATTTTCTATCTCCAATCTCTTAATTAGTTTGTCCATTTCTTTGGACATTCTTCATCTTCCTAGGCATATGTCTATTTTTCTTAGAATTAATGTCTAGATTTTTATCTACCTTCCTATCTAAGGTTGATTTATCCTTAACCCAAAATTTATAAGATTTAGCACCTAAACAAACATATTTATTTCTAGCATGCTTTTGATCATGAACAATTGTAAATACATTGAAACCATCCCTAGCATGCTTTTTATCATTATGTAAAGTAAAAGTATTATTAAAATGTACCTTAGGGTTTGCCTTATTGCCCCCCCCCCCCCCCCCTACATGTGATGCTCCTCTCATGTCCTTGGTTGGGTTCCTCCCCCTCAGACATTGGCTCTGATAATGCTCTCTTTGTTGCCACTTGAAGCACACTATATGCTCCTTGCTCTTGCGTATCAGGGCTTTAGTCTCCTTGGCCTACTCCTTCCTCTTCGACACCACTTGTGCCTTCTTCTTGACCTTACTTGGACACTTGCTCTTGTAGTGTCCTACTTCCCTACACTCAAAACACGTTATGTGATTTTTATTTCTATTGACCATGCTTGAGTTACCTAGCTCGGTGGTATGTAAGTTGTGAGCTTATTCTTCATCCCTCTCGGATGTAGATGACTCCTCTTGCTCTTGCATCGGCATGGGTTGTCTCTCCTCCCCCTCAATCCTTGAAGTGAAGGTTTCTTCAACCTCTTCCCCTTTGGATGTTGAACACCTATCAACCTCCGAGTTGTCATGGTCTTAAGATGATGATGAGCTTTCCTCTTCCTTGGCCTTGTCATCATCTTTACTTTAAGTTTGGGCCAGTAAAAGTTTTTTGTGGAGCTCAACCAATTTGTTCCACAACTTCTTAGCGTCCTTAAACTTACCTATCCTACACACTAGATCATTAGGAATTAAATTGACTAACATTTTTGTTACCTTATTGTTGGTCTCTACCTTTTGGACATGATCTTCCATCCACTTCTTCTCCTTGAGAATTCTCCCCTTTTTGTCCGTGGGAGCCTCTAACCCGTCCATCAAGATCAACCATTGCTCGATATCCATCATGAGGAATGTCTCCATTCTCACGTTCAATGCCGAAAAATCTTCTTGGTTGAACAATGGAGGAATTTAAATGTCATAGCCGAATCCGTCACTCGGCTCCGTCTCCCTCTAGCTTGTGTTCCTTAGGCGATCAATCCTTGCAGAGTAACCTTCTCTACTACCACTTGTTGGGACTGTCGACGTGCTAGAGGGGGGGGGGTGAATAGCACTCGCTTGATTCTTTGATTTGTTCGTTGGATCATGCTTGTCTCCAGTGATGTTAGTGCGCACAGTGAAATACAAATACAAATAAAGGTAAATACACAACACACTGTTGGGAGTATGGAGAATACAATCAAAGTTTCACATTGGTAAGACATGGAAAAGATCATGTGCTTATAAGATAAAAAAATATCTCCATTGGTATGAGACCTTTTGGGTAAAGCCCAAAAACAAAACTATGAGGACTTAGGCCCAAAGTGGACAATATCATACTATTGTAGAGATATGTGGATCTTATATGAACTAACAATTGGTATCAGAGCCATGGTCCATGTCAAGCCATGAACCTCGAACGAAGGAAGTTGAGCTCCCATGTCTGGATCAAGAGAACCAGACACTAGGCACGAAGTCCAGTTGGGTCGGGAGGACCGAACAACTGGTAGGAAGTGCAGCTGGGTCAAGAGGATCAGACAGTTGGCAGGAAGTCCTGGTGGGTTGAGGATCGAACATCAAGCTGATGATGTCCTTGGAGGACGGATAGGCTTGAGGGGGGGTCAATGTGGTCCTTCGTTTGAGGGGGGGGGGGATTGTTGGGAGTATGGGGAATACAATCAAAGTCCCACATTGGTAAGACATGAAAAAGATCATGTGCTTATAAGATAAAAAGATATCTCCATTGGTATGAGGCCTTTTGGATAAAGCCCAAAAATAAAACCATGAGGACTTAGGCCCAAAGTGGACAATATCATACCATTGTGGAGATATGTAGATCTTATAGGCACTAACACACACCACAAGAACAATGTCCAATTTGCATGATTCGAAACCTATGATTCCTACTCCACGACCGAGCTAGTGATCCACGCCCACTAAACTTTTCTCTTTCTCGGCAACAAGTCGGAGGTGAAGAAATCTTGTACAAGAGTTTATACAAAACAAGTAACCAAATACCAGTAAAAGCAAATACAAATAAGAAACAACTTTACATGAAGAATGCTTTTACTTGATCTATTATGGTTGCTTTGGAATGCCTTGAAGGTTTGGAAAGCAGCAATGTTTCCCCTTCAAATTCCTCAAAGAACTTCTCTAAAAATTTCCACGTCGAGCTCTTCTTATAGCTTCCCGTCGGGCTGATTTCTAACCATTGTCTCACAATGGTAACTTCTCTAATCGAGTTGCTGCCTAGACTGAGCTCTAGTCGAGGCGCTGGTCGAGCCTGCCTAGCTTCTGACTGCCTGCTACAGTGCCCCTAGTCGACTACTTGTCAGAACTATTATTTCTCAATCGCTAGAGCATCTCCTCAAACTTCTCGAGCACCAGCGGCAAGTCGACTGCTCTCTAATAGCAGTCGACTGCCGAGCACCTAGCTCGTTTGGTGACTCACTAAGTGTCGAGCACTTAGTCTAAGTCCCAAGCTCACAGTGGTTAGTCTACTTCTCATCAACAACAGTCGATTGTCGAGCACCATGGCTATTTCCCGAGCCACACAGTGATGAGTACCTAGTCTGAAAATCGATCCCTACAGCGAGAGTCGATCACATTAGATCAGTCGACTAAGCAAAACCTTCAATCAATTGTTAAATCTCAAACATGAGGGTTGATCCAAGTATGATCCATTCATACTTGATCAACCAACCTTAGCCTAGACCTAAGACTTTTAGCCACCTCCATCAGCCTCACACTCTTAGGGTCCATCCGAGTCCTCCATGACTTGTTCACCCTTCGCGCTAGCTTTCAGGTGCTTTCATCTACTATCATGCCATTTGGTACACTATACCAAGAGGTCATGCCTCTGGGACTTCTCCATTGCTAAGAGGTCACACCTCCGAAACTTCCATTGCCAAGAGGTCATGCCTCCAAGACTTCCCCATTGCCAAGCTTCCATACTTGGACTTTCCTCACTTGCCTAGCCTCCAGTCAACCGTAACCTGCCAAGACTTATCTTGTCGAGCTCGATCCCCTAATCAGCTGGGTCTTCCCTTGCTAGACACAGTCTCCCAGACATGTCAGGACTTCCTTTGCCAAGCACAGTCATCCCGTGACCTCCCGATACTTTCACTTCACCAAGTGTCTGGTCTCCCTTGATCGACTTGGATTTCCCTTGCAAACTCCTAGTTGGACTTTCCAACACCAAGTGTTCATCCATCCTTGACCGACTTGGATTTCTTCCTCGCCAAGTATCTGTTCAATCTTGAGCTCCTTGACTTCACACTCATCTCCATATGACTATGGATGTCCCATACCATCCCATAGTCATATTACCATCCATACTCAAACCCAACTCCAACTCGAGTCCCACTCGAGCACATTGTCAAACATCAAAACACTGCTCGAGTCCCACTCAAATCTTATCAATCGTGACCTAGGCCGATTGCACCAACAACATTATCAACAGTAATAGTGAAAATTCTCTTCATTCCTCAAACTTTCAAGCAATTTTCAATAGCTAAACTAATTGCCTCACCTTTATGACTTCTAATTGGATAAAACTCAAAATTCTTTTATGCAGCTTCTAATGTTTATCGATAAAATGATCTGTCAAATACATATAGTTAATTTTTTGAATCAATGTCCATGTATCAGTAGTTAAATAAACTCTTTGTTTAGAATCAAGCAATAGACTTTTCAATTTTTTCCTTTCAATTTTATATAATTCAACACAATCACGTGCAACTGTCCATCTCGAAGGAATTCTAAACTTTGGACAGACCATAGCTATCAATGCTTTAAAACCTTCTCCTTCTACAAATTTAAAAGGCAATTCATCCATGATATCATTCTAGCTAATGTTTTTTTAGATACATCCGATCCTGATCAAATTTCCAAGAAATGAGAGATCCCTCACCCTATTTTGTACCTATTTGAAAACTCAATTGTGTTTGATTTGTTTCAGTGACATGATGATGTTTCTTGCATGAGGTCATATGAGATTTCAAACTTTTTGTTCCATTCTTGTATGGATAACAAAAAATCTCCTTATGATAATAATTACATTTGACTTTAATCTCATTAGTGACATTAGTAAACGTCGTTAAATGCTCTCATACCTCACTTATTGTTTGTATTGTTTTCCATTTGCTTATTTTCCTACCACAGGTGGTCTTGTACTTACTGGAGATCTAGATTGTGGCATTAAACAACTATTATCAACATTCATATTTAAAAAATTTCCTTGCATTGACATCTAAAAAATAAACATGAAATTCATTAAAAAAATTATATATGACTACTTTAATAGATTAACAATTTAGAATTATAATCAAACTCTACCCCTAAACCTAAAAGTTTTAATATTCATGATCATTATGTAGGGAAATCTCGTATGCCAAATGGCATATGCGCAACGGAAAATAGGATCCCTTCCAAGTGATCCATGCGAAAGCAAACTCGTATAAAATAAATTTCTCTAAACCAAACCTATCTTATAGGAGAGGATTACCTTTGTTGCGTGCCCTTGTTAATCCCGCTTTTCCTTTCGGTTTGTTGGATCTTTAGCACGTTCAAGTGTCCGTGCCTCTATACGTATCCACACGAGCACGCTCTTGTCTCACAAAAGAAAAACTAGAGGAGCTCTCCTTTACTTCTTGCTAGCCTACACTCACAAACCCACACAACCAAAGCTTCAACCAAGCTCTCTCACAACCACAACACCAAAAACTCCCTATGGCCGGCCACTCCATGGAGCCTTTTATAGGGTTGGAAAAACCCTTCCACCTCCTTCACATTCAATGCAATTCATTGCATTGAGACACACTCAAAAAGGATTTGGCTTCCTTGTTTGGCCGGCCACTTAAGGAGACAAAACCATTTTGTTTCCTTCCACCTTAACTAGCTTAGGTGGATGCTTAGGTGGCATGCTTATGTGGCATGCTTATGTGGCATTCTTATGTGGCATTCATGCATGTTGAATTAATCTTATTAATTCAATTAAGCTTATGTTATCATATTGAATTAATCTTATTAATTCAATTAAGCTTATGTTATCATATTGAATTAATCTTATTAAATCAATAAGGTAACATATTGAATTAATCTCATTAAATCAATTAGCTAAAATTCTCATTAAGCTTAAAGTCCAAAAACCATTTTGTACTTAAGCTTATTCCCATGTTATTCTAGTCAAACTAGAATACTCTAATTCCTCTAATTATCATGCTCTTTGTGTGTGACCCTATAGGCTCTCATAACGTTGGCAGTGGATCTAAACTCTTTTAGATACACAAGCAATGAGCGGCATCTAGCAATGCATCATTGCTACCAAAGTTACGAGATAAGTCAAGATCCGACTAACCTTTCCGTGACTACTATAATATATGACCGTGTCCTTCTATCCTTGATATCAGATTGATCAATGAGGCATAGACCGTGTCATCCTCGATCAATCTATGTGTTTCTTGATCCCTGAGTAAACTAACTCAAACAAATGAGCTCAATATCTCATATTGACTCATTCGAGCATGGCCATGCGTTTTAGTAGTTCTACTCAATCAAGGGGCCCACCGATATCACTCCCCGTCATGGATAGATCCCATCTACATCACTCACATCCCTCCGCATAATTTGTTACATACCCAAGAATCGCCTTTATGGTCCACCTCACGGGTGACGCGTTTGACGATACCAAAGTACATAACTCCTTATGTAGGGAACCGTAGTGACTTCGTGTCCGAGGACTATTCATACCAATAGTCACATGAGAAAGTTTATGACACTCATATAACGATCCATGAAACTTTCTCATGGCGGTGATTCATATATATTCTCAATATATACCCATGTGTCAACTTGATATCATATATCCATGACTTGTGAGATCAAGTCATCAATTGACCTACATGCTAGTCTTTATGTATTAATATTGCCCTTGCATATTAATACTCGACTAGGAACATTTAGGAAAGTGTTCTCTACAGCCTCTCATAATCAATTCTGCCAATTGATGTGCTGTAGATAAGAACCTACTTTTCTAGGGCATTATTATATTTAAATTAGTGCACAAGCAAGATGTAAATATAATAACCAATCCTTTGCCTTTATAGAATATGATACAAAATGTTCCCTATTCAACCATCACATGATTGGTTCTAGGGCTTTAACTAACAATCTCCCACTAGCACTAGTACCAATCACTATGATATCTAATACCTAGTGACCTAGTGTGACCATCATGCTTCCTCTGTACAAAGCCTTGGTCAATGGATCTGCGATGTTAGCTTCGCTTACAGCCTGCATATCCTCACATCTCCTCTATCGATGATCTCTCGAATGAGATGGAAGCGCCGCAGTATGTGTTTGGTCCGCTGATGTGATCGAGGTTCCTTAGCCTGTGCAATAGCCCCATTGTTGTCACAATAGAGGTCTATTGGATCTGCAATGCTAGGAACTACCCCACGTTCACTGATGAACTTGCGGAGCCAAACGACCTCCTTTCTTTGCATCGGATCGCAATATACTCGGCTTCTTGTAGAATCGGCAATCGTGTCTGCCCGAACTCTTCCACTCACGGCTCCACCATTCGAGCAAAACACGTACCCGATTGCGATCTATAGTCATCCTTGTCCTGTTTGGAAGCTTGCATCACGTAACCCTTCTGATTAGCTCCTCATTGCCTCCAAATATCGAAATATTCTTTCGTTCTTCGTAAGTACTTAAGAATATTTTTTTGATCGCTATCGATGACTTTCACCGATCATTTGTATCTACTCGTCATGCTCAAAGCATACGAGACGTCAGGACGAGTACAAAGCATGGCGTACATGATAGACCCTATAGCTGATGCATAAGGGATCTTATCCATGCGATCTCTCTCCTCCTTAGAAGAGGGACATTGAGTCTTCGAAAGACTCACACCATGTGATAAAGGCAGAAACCCTTTCTTAGAATTTTGCATAGCAAAACGATCTAGCACTTTATCAATGTATGTACTCTGACTTAGGCCAAGTAATCTTTTAGATCTATCTCTATAGATCTTGATGCCTAGAATATAGGCAGCTTCACCTAAGTCTTTCATCGAGAAACAATTCCCTAACCATATCTTCAGACTGGAGTGAGGGAATATCATTTTCGATGAGAAGTATGTCATCTACATACAAGACAAGAAATACAACTGCGCTCCCACTATTTCTCTTGTAGACACAAGGCTCATCTTCATTCTTGATGAAACCAAACTCTTTGATTGCATCATCGAATCGAAGATTCCAGCTTCGAGAGGCTTGCTTTAGTCCATAAATGGACCTTTGCAGTTTGCATACCTTTCCAGGATGCTTTGGATCTTCAAAACCCTCAGGCTGTGTCATGTACACATCCTCGAGTAGCTTTCCATTCAGAAAAGCGGTTTTGACATCCATCTGCCAGATCTCATAATCGTGGTAGGCTGCAATAGCAAGTATGATCCGAATGGATTTAAGCATCGCAACTGGTGAAAAGGTTTCATCATAGTCAATACCATGAATTTGTTTGAATCCTTTAGCCACCAATCTACCTTTATAGGTATGCTTATTACCATCCATGTCAGTCTTTACTTTAAAGACCCACTTACACCCAATGGGTTTTACCCCTTCAGGTGGATCAACCAAAGTCCATACTTGGTTAGTGTACATGGATTCCATTTCGGATCTCATGGCCTCTAGCCATTTCTCGGAATCTGGGCTCATCATAGCTTCTTGATAGGATGTAGGCTCGTCAAGATCGACAAGCAATACCTCACCGTTGTCAGTCAAGAGAAAAGAATATCTCTCGGGTTGACGACGGATCCTATCAGATCTACGAAGAGGTTGGTCTACTTGAACAGGTGTTTGCTCCACAACTCTTTGGGCAACAATTTCCTCATCCACAACACTTTGTGGTTCCTGTTCATTTTCCATCGAAGCCTTAGTGTTATCATCATCTTGAACTTCTTCAAGATGAATTTTACTCCCACTAGTATTTCTAGAAATAAATTCTCTTTCTAGAAAGACAGCATTTCTGGCAACAAACACCTTGCCAAGTGTGGGATTGTAAAGTAATATCCCTTAGTTTCCTTGGGATATCCTACAAAATAACACTTATCTGATTTGGGTCCTAGTTTATCTGAGACTTGACGTCTAACGTAAGCTTCACAACCCCAAATCTTTATAAAAGACATTTTGGGACTCTTCCCGGTCCATATCGTATATGGTGTCTTTTCTACGGCTTTTGATGGAACGCGATTAAGTGTGAAAGCGGTACATCTCTAGAGCTAAACCCCAAAAGGAAGTAGGTAGATCGGATCGGCTCATCATTGATCGTACCATATCTAATAGAGTACGATTTCTCCTCTCGGATACACCATTCCATTGTGGTGTTCGGTGGAGTGAGTTGGGATATTATCCCACACTTAGCAGTGATCACGAAACTCTTGACTAAGGTATTCACCACCTCGATCGATCAAGTAGCTTAATCGCTTACCAAGTTGGTTTTGTACTTCATTCTTGAATTCTTTGAACTTTTCAAAGGATTCGACTTATGTCTCATCAAATATAAGTAGCCAAATCTACTCATATCATCGGTGAAAGTAATAAAGTACTTATAGCCTCCTCGGCCCGACATTGAAAGGGCCACATACATCGGTATGTATGAGTCCTAACAAATCCGTCGCTCTCGCCATGTCCACTAAATGGAGTTTTAGTCATCTTTCCTAAAGACAAGACTCATACCTCATATGATTCAAAATCAAATGAGTCCAATAATCCATCTTTATGGAGTTGGGATATGCGTTTTCATTTATGTGACCTAGGCGATGCGAGAGATATATGCAGTTCAAATCATTCGATTTGAACCGTTTTATTTACGTTATAAATTGGGTTATCTAAATCTAGAACATAGAGACCATTCATAAGTGGTGCATTACAATAGAACATTTCATTTAAATAAATGGAACAACATTTGTCCTTTATTATAAAAGAAAAGTTTTTCTTGTCTAAACAAGATACAGAAATTATGTTCTTTGTTAATGCGGGTACATAGAAGCACTCCTCTAGTTCTAAGATAAGCCCAGTGGGGAAAGACAAAGAATATGTTCCTACACACTGGCTGACAACTTTTGCGCCATTGCCTACTCGTAGGTCCACTTCACCCTTTGCCATTATTCTACTATTTCTCACCCTCGCACATTAGTACAAATGTGAGATGCACATCCTATCTAATACCCATGTAGAAGAAATAGATAGATTAACTTCTATAACGTGTATACCTGAGGCAGAAGTCCCACTTCTCTTGTTCTTTACTTCCTCAAGGTAGACTTTGCAGTTCCGCTTCCAGTGTCCAGTCTCACCGCAATGGAAGCAGTCCCCTTCCTTAGGTACTTTACCTTTACCCTTTGAAGTGGATGAATTGGCCTTGCCTTTGGCTTGGGTCTTACCCTTGCCTTTGCGCTTACCTTTGTCCTTCTTGACCATTAGTACATTACTAACTTTCTTCTTGAGATTTGGTTGTGATTCTCAACATCTTTGAGAATCTCAGGCAAAGGTTTATCAATTTCATTCATGTTATAATTCATGACGAATTGATTGTATGCTTCCGGCAACGATTGCAGGATAACATCAGTTGCCAATTCTTGGCTCAGTGGAAAACCTAGTCTTTCAAGGTTCTCAATGTACCCAATCATTTTGAGTACGTGAGTTCCTACAGGTGTTCCTTCTTGCATCTTGCATGCAAAAAGAGCCTTAGACACTTCAAAACGCTCGTGCCTAGCTTGTCCTTGATATAGTTGTTTCAAATGCTCAACCATATCATAGGCATCCATGTTCTCATGTTGCTTCTGAAGTTCAGAGTTCATGGTGGCAAGCATAAGGCATGACACATCTAATGCGTCATCTTGATGCTTCTTATAAGCATCCTTTTCAAAGACGAGTGGCGTAGGGCGGTGTATTTCAGGGGTAGCATATAGTTTGCGTTCTTGCTTGAGGATAATCCTCAAGTTCCTATACCAGTCAAGAAAGTTTGCTCCATTGAGCTTGTCCTTCTCAAGGACAGATCGCAAGTTGAGGGGGTGTGTCGTGTTAGATGACATGGTGATCTACAACATTAAAATGCAAAGTTAAGTATCATACCTAAATCATTTAATTAGGCCTTTAATTAAATGAGGCTCCCACTAAATTCTCATAGCTACTATTTAGCTATAAATTTATATGGGATAAAGATCCACATCATAATTCGTCTTGAGTTAGCTTTGGCTAATCGCCCAAGACGTAGTATAATTAGGTAGGCAATCTTTTGCCAATTACATCTGATGTAACTCTTTAATAGCTTTGGTTAAGTTTTAGATTAGTTTAGTGTTTATTCCTAAACCGCTTCGGTTGGCGAGGCACAGGCCTTCTTGGATATCGAGCAACGACCACTTCTAAGACAAAGCGATGTTCGTAAATCACACAAAACTAATGTTAACACTTATGTTCAAAGCTAATATATGCCTCTACTTTCTTAACCAATTAAGAAAACACTTAATTAAGTCTTAACCAAGACTGATAGCGGGACATCACGATTGTCCACTCGCACCCCTCCAAGATAAAATGCATTGCTTTGCTTTGGCAAACCCAATAACAAATGATCGAGGAAGTAGTGAGTACCAACTTTGGTAGGCATATCGTTTAGACTTATTAAGAAATAAACATGTATCATATACATATTAGCATACATCACATATAAGCTAAACTAATCATGCATCACATACAAGCTAAACTAACATGCATCACATACATATTAAACTAACGTGTCATGGTTATGACCCTTATTCTACAATCTTCTCAAGCCAATGAAAAGATTGATTGGTCAACCTAGGGATAGCATCTTCTCCTAAGTGCTTCCTTTTGGTTGTCTTGTGTGTTGACTTCCTCCTTGTAACCTCATCTTCCAATGGACCCTCCATCCTTGTTTTGTACATTACAAAAAGAGAAATACTCGAGTTACATTCGAGTCTAAAACTAATTTTACAACAAGAATATTAGGAGAAAGGCACGACACGCAGGCCGTATTAAGAATTACAACACACAATCACAAACTTTTTGGGACTAGGCCATAACCATGCACCATGTCATTTTAACTTTTAAAAGACATTGGATATTTTATTATGTTTGAAAATTTGCTAATGCAATTATCAACTCATAATAAAATTTATCCTACTTCTATATCACATATAAAATAGAGAAAACCTATTTTTATACGATCTTTCAAGTGGCTCTGATACCCTTTGTAGAAATCTCGTATGCCAAATGGCATATCTTGCGGAAAATAGGATCCCTTCCAAGTGATCCATGCGAAAGCAAACTCGTATAAAATAAATTTCTCTAAACCAAACCTATCTTATAGGAGAGGATTACCTTTGTTGCGTGCCCTTATTAATCCCGCTTTTCCTTTTTAGTTTTTGGATCTATCCACACGAGCACGCTATTGTCTCACAAAAGGAAAACTAGAAGAGCTCTCCTTTACTTCTTGCTAGAGAAGTCCCTAAAGGAGAGGAAGAGAGGGAAAAGGAGAAAGGAAGAAGAAGACTCCTCTTCTTGCTAGCCTACACTCACAAACCCACACAACCAAAGCTTCCACCAAGCTCTCTCACAACCACAACACCAAAAACTCCCTATGGCCGGCCACTCCATGGAGCCTTTTATAGGGTTGGAAAAACCCTTCCACCTCCTTCACATTCAATGCAATCCATTGCATTGAGACACACTCAAAAAGGATTTGGCTTCCTTGTTTGGCGGCCATAAGGAGACAAAACCATTTTGTTTCCTTCCACCTTAACTAGCTTAGGTGGATGCTTAGGTGGCATGCTTATGTGGCATGCTTATGTGGCATTCTTATGTGGCATTCATGCATGTTGAATTAATCTTATTAATTCAATTAAGCTTATGTTATCATATTGAATTAATCTTATTAATTCAATTAAGCTTATGTTATCATATTGAATTAATCTTATTAAATCAATAAGGTAACATATTGAATTAATCTCATTAAATCAATTAGCTAAAATTCTCATTAAGCTTAAAGTCCAAAAACCATTTTGTACTTAAGCTTATTCCCATATTATTCTAGTCAAACTAGAATACTCTAATTCCTCTAATTATCATGCTCTTTGTGTGTGACCCTATAGGCTCTCATAGCGTTGGCGGTGGATCTAAACTCTTTTAGATACACAAGCAATGAGCGCATCTAGCAATACATCATTGCTACCCAAGTTCTGAGATAAGTCAAGATCGACTAACCTTTGTGACTACTATAATATATGACCGTGTCCTTCTATCCTTGATATCAGTTGATCAATGAGGCATAGACCGTGTCATCCTCGATCAATCTATGTGTTTCTTGATCCTGAGTAAACTAACTCAAACAAATGAGCTCAATATCTCATATTGACTCATTCGAGCATGGCCATGCGTTTAGTAGTTCTACTCAATCAAGGGGCCCACCGATATCACTCCGTCATATGGAAGGGATAGATCCCATCTACATCACTCACATCCCTCCGCATAATTTGTTACATACCCAAGAATCGCTTTTATGGTCCACCTATTACGGGTGGCGTTTGTGATACCAAAGTACATAACTCCTTATGTAGGGAACCGTAGTGACTTCGTGTCCGAGGACTATTCATACCAATAGTCACATGAGAAAGTTTATGACACTCATATAACGATCCATGAAACTTTCTCATGGCGGGTCAGTTCAGTATATATTCTCCAATATATACCCATGTGTCAACTTGATATCATATATCCATGACTTGTGAGATCAAGTCATCAATTGACCTACATGCTAGTCTTTATGTATTAATATTGCCCTTGCATATTAATACTCGACTAGGAACATTTAGGAAAGTGTTCTCTACAGCCTCTCATAATCAATTCTGCCAATTGATGTGCTGTAGATAAGAACCTACTTTTCTAGGGCATTATTATATTTAAATTAGCTGGCACAAGCAAGATGTAAATATAATAACCAATCCTTTGCCTTTATAGAATATGATACAAAATGTTCCCTATTCAACCATCACATGATTGGTTCTAGGGCTTTAACTAACACATTAATCATCATTAATTCATTAAATCCTAAAAGTATTACATGATAAAACAGCTAAATAAGTATAGTAAACTGACTATCGATCGTTGAAAATTGGAAGTTGGAACCCGAGGGGCGAGGGAGCACTGCACAATGGAAGATCGTCAGTCGCTGAAAATGCCCGGAAGGATACTAGACAACCGAAGAACTCGAGAGTTGAGACTATGGGATTTTAAAGAGCTGGAGCAGTGGAACCTACAGCCTGGAGATGGAGACGGAGAGTTGTGATTTAGAATTTAGGTTTAGGGTGAGTCAGAGCCTTGGGGCTTGGAGGTGGGACGATGGGTGGCTTGGCAGAGGCGAAGGTCGGAGAGAGGGATTCGGAGAGTTCAGTGTTCAGACTTCAGAGAGAGGCTGAGAGGGATTCATACTTTGGAAGTTCGGAGAGAATTGCGATTTCATGAATCACAATTTTAAACCAAATCGGAGAAAGTAGTCGACTGCTTATTTAAATTAGTCGACTATTTTAGTTTAATTTGGTTTGTCAGTTAAATCAAATTTTTTTCAGTTCAAACCCAAAATCAAACCAAAAAATAACTATAAGAAAAATGGAAAATAGCGACGGAATTTTTTCGTCGCTAATACCAAAAATTCATCTCTAAATAATATTAACGACGATAATATTTCATTGCTAGTTTCGTCATAATAAGCTTGTCTCTAAGAGAAGTTAGCGATGAATTGTAACTTTTTCGTCGTTAATATTACCGACGAAAGAAAAAACATCATGAAAAACAAATATTTCGTCGCTAAATCTAGAATATCAGAAAGAGAAAAATCTAAAATATTGGAGATGAAATATACCAAATTTGTCGCTAAATATCACTCGACTGATGCAAGATAGCAGTCGACTATCTATTTTTTAGCCAACCACAAAATCGAGTGAGCTTCGACTAGTAACTTGACTAATGGGTTAACGTCGAAACTAATTCATTTTGTCTCTATTTAGTTGAATAGTTTGTGACAAAATTTTATAAAACTCATCGCTAATATCCTACAGCAGCCGACTGATACGCAAAAAGTTAGCGATGAAATTAAATATTTCATCACTAACCCTAAAAATCCTAATGCCGCGTATCGACGATTAGTGACGAAATTGAAAAAAATCATCGCTAACCATGAAAATATAGATTTCCAGAATTCATTTAATTTATATTCAAAATCCTATAATATAATATTAGTCACACAATTTAACTTAACAACATACAACTCAAACAATTTAACAACAATTACATTCAACAACAACTAACATAACATCCAATTTCAGAAATGTTGGTGCAACAATGCTCCAAGCATTTATATGTTTTGATGTTTGGCTAATCATCTAAGTTAGGCAATATCTTGTGATCTAATTACGAATGTGTTTAAGTGACAGGGAAATCCAAGGATGAAGACTTGGTAAAAGGAAGTCCAAGTATGATCTTGGCAAAGGAAGTCCAAGGGATGGACTTGGCGGCATAAGACCAAGCTTGTAGTCTTGGCAGCATAAAGTCCAAAGTGAACCTTGGCAAAGGAAGTCCAAAGTAAAGTCTTGGCAGCATAAGTCCAAGCTTGTAGACTTGGCGGCGTAAAGTCCAAGCATTTGGCAACCCAAGACATGACGAAACCGAAGGAAGCTCTTGGAAGCAAAGCGCAAAGGATGAACAAGTCGCGAACTCGGAGAGATCCTGAAGGCGCAAGGCTTAATGAGGAGCTAGAAGGTTGAGTCTAGGTCTAGGGAATAAAATCAAGTATGAATTACTCATACTTGATGAGTATCGATCGATACGATGTATCGATCAAGCGATACGATGTATCGATCGGCCGATCGTCAGCGTTCGACCGAGTCGGTGAAACCACGACCATCACGATCGCTTGATCGAGCGATCGGCGATCGCGATCGATCGATCGCCAAGGGCATCAGTCGACTGATCAAGGGAAATATCGCCACAGAATGCAGTCTCACTCGACTGCTGCCTTGATCACTCGACTGATCACCCCATCAGTCGACTGATGGAGGGATCAGTCGACTCCATATCATAGGTGAGCGAGTTGACAATTGGGATTTGGTAAGGTATATTTTACAAGCATTTCCTAGAAATTCTTTATGGACTTCAATAGTTGATGCCATTAAGGTAACTAGGGATTTATCTCAAATTAAAATTGATGAATTATTTTGTGAGTTTGAATTACATGAGCAAACTAACATGTCCTCTAAGGAAAAGGGTTTAGCTCTATTTGTTGAAAAGAAGGACAAGAAAGAAAAGAAGAAGAAGGAAAGAAAAGAAGCATCATCATCATCCGAGTCGGAGGATGAGTCAAGTAGCGATGGGGACTCATCTAGTGAAATGGCAAATTTCGTCAAGAAGCTTTATAGAAAGTCAAGAGAGTTCAAGAATAGAGAAGCAAGGAAGGGGTCTCATTCCTCAAAAGGTAAATTTAATGGTAATTCAAGTTTTAGCAATAATGTGATTTGCCATGCTTGCAATAAGAAGGGGCATATAAAGCCGAATTGCCCGGAGCTAAAGAAGAAGGAGGAAAAGGAAAAGAAAAAGAAGGGCAAGAAGGAAAAGAAGAAGAAGGAGGCCATGGTGGCTCAAACCACATGGGACACACCAAGTGTTGAAGACTCTTCATCCGATGATGAGCTTTGCCACATCACACGCCATGTGGCACTCATGGCATTAGAAGATGATTTCGGCACATCAAGTCAAGAAGACTCTTCAAGTGATGAATCGTCATCTAGTGACGATGAGGTAATGAATTCTCCCAAGGTTATGCTTCTCTATAAATCAATTGCTTATCTTAAAGAAGCTCTAGATAAGTCAAAATCTAAGGTTAAGAGCATGAAGGTAGAACTAAAGGCCATTAGGAATGAAAAGCCTTCACATATTGACTCTTGCATGCTTAGGGAAGAAAATGACAAACTTAAGGATGAGGTTAGTGACTTGAAAGCATGTTTAGAAAAATTTTCAAATGGCTCAAAGTGTCTTGATATGATTCTTAGTAGACAAAGAGAGGTTTATAACAAGGTCGGGTTAGGATATAAGCCAAAAGAAAAAAAAGTTGCTTATATTTCATTAATTAATAGGAAAGCAACCATTAAGGGTAAGGTTAAGAAAGCTTGGGTACCTAAGAAGTTTTTACTTAATGTTACCGGTCCAAATGTTTGGGTACCAAAAGCTTGTGTTTTTCTTGTGATTTAGGTAGGAGAGCGAGGTATTTGGATTGTGGATAGCGGTTGCTCAACACATATGACCGGGGATGTGAGCAAGTTCTCCACAATTAAATATGTGAAGAAGGGAGCGGTGTCTTTTGGGAATAGTGGAAAACTCAAGATATTAGGTAGAGGTACAATTGTGGTATCCTCTAAAATTGTTATTCACAAAGTATTGCTAGTTGAAAATATGAAATTTAATTTATTAAGTGTTAGTCAACTTTGTGATGCAAACTATCATGTTGTTTTTGAATCCTCTAAATGCATGATTAGACACAAGGAATTAAATGATTGTATGTTAGTTGGATATAGGAAATCAAACATCTATTATGTTGATCTTTCATATGCTTCTAACATTTCTACTAAGTGTTTTGTTGCAAAAGAAGAGGAAAGTTGGCTATGGCATAGAAGATTGGGGCATATCAACATGAAAAACATAGCCAAGGTAGCCAAGATGGAGTTGGTCAAAGGGCTACCAAAGATCAAGTATGTCAAGAACAAATTGTGTGATGCATGCCAAGAAGGAAAACAAACAAAGGCATCACACAAAGGTAAAACCCTAACCAATACCTCTTTACCATTAGAATTATTGCATCTTGACTTATTTGATTGCCATAGTACTCCATCTTTAAATGGTAATAAATATTGTTTGGTTATAGTAGATGATTTTTCTAGGTATACTTGGGTCTATTTTATGAAACATAAGGATGATACCTTAGAAATAATCATAGGATTTAGTAAAAGGGTTGAAAATGAAAAGAGTCTCAAAATCAACCGGATCCGTAGTGATCATGGTGGTGAATTTGAAAATCTAAAATTTTTACAATTTTGTTTAGAGCAAGGGTACAAGCATGAGTTCTCTTGTCCTAGAACACCCCAACAAAATGGGGTGGTGGAAAGGAGAAATCGTGCCCTACAAGAGGCGGCTAGGACTATGCTTAATGCATATTCTCTACCTAGCTACTTGTGGGTGGAAGTGGTTAATACCGCTTGCTATATCCAAAATAGGGTTCAAATCCATAGGTTTTTAGGAAAAACACCATTTGAATTATGGAATGGGACTATACCCACAATTCATTATTTCAAAGTCTTTGGATGTAAAGTCTATATTCTAAACACCAAAGATAACTTAGGAAAATTTGAATCAAAAGCGGATGAGGGAATCCTAGTTGGATACTCATCCACAAGTAGAGGGTATAGAGTCTACAATAAGAGAACCAAAGGGATTGAGGAGTCTTCCAATGTTCAACTTGATGAAACTACTAGTACCTACCCTAGAAAGTCCTCCATTGATAAAGATATTAATGACAATAATCAAGACATTACCCAAAAACTTCAAAATTTGACCATTAGGAGTAATGATCAAGGGGGAGGAAGAGGAGACTCCGATGATGAAAGAAGGGTGGAAGATAACAATGATCAAATTGAAACCCCTTCTAGAAACCTAAGAATTCATCAAGATCATCCACTTGACCAAGTAGTAGGAGATCTATCTCAAGGAGTAAGAACTAGGTCATTTCATAGACCTCCTACTAGTCAAGTTGCTCTTATCTCACAAATTAAGCCCAAATCAATCAATGATGCATTACATGATCCGGATTGGATTTTGGCAATGCAAGATGAATTGGCTCAATTTGAGAGAAGTCAAGTGTGGGAATTAGTACCTAGACCCAATGATAGCACCATAATTACTACAAGATGGGTCTTTAGGAATAAGCTAGATGATCAAGGAAATATCACTAGAAATAAAGCTAGGTTGGTTGCTATGGGATTCAATCAAGTTGAGGGGCTTGACTATGATGAGACTTATGCCCCGGTTGCAAGGTTAGAATCTATTAGGATTCTCTTAGGGTATGCTTCCTACATGGGATTTAAACTTTACCAAATGGATGTTAAATCGGCATTCTTAAATGGTTTTATTAAGGAGGAAGTATATGTAGAGCAACCTCCCGGATTTGAGAACATAGATTATCCAAATCATGTATGTAAGCTTAGGAAAGCATTATATGGGTTAAAACAAGCTCCCCGGGCATGGTATGAAAGATTGTCATCCTTCTTAATTTCTAAGGATTTTAGAAGAGGCCAAGTAGATCAAACTTTGTTTATAAAGTCAACGTTAAAAGATATATTCATAGCCCAAGTATATGTTGATGATATCATTTTTGGGTCAACAAATGATGATCTTCTTCAAGACTTTATAAAAAATATGGAAAATAAATTTGAAATGAGTTTGGTTGGAGAGCTTACCTTTTTCCTAGGTTTACAAGTCAAACAAACCAATGAGGGTATTCATATTTATCAAACCAAATATGCAAATGAAATGATCAAGAAATTTGGTTTGGAAAATGCCAAAATTGTAACCACTCCTATGGCCACTAGCACTAGAATAGATAGTGATCATGAAGGTAAATCAATTGATCTTAAATCAGATAGGAGTATGATTGGTAGCTTACTATACCTAACCGCTAGTAGACCCGACATTTTATTTGCGGTAGGTATGTGTGCAAGATACCAATCTTGTGCCAAAGAGTCACATTTGGTAGCCGTCAAAAGAATATTAAGATATATTAAAGGCACCCTAAATGTAGAACTTTGGTATCCTAGGACTAAGTCATTTGAATTACTTGGTTATACCGATTCCGATTATGCCGGGTGCAAATTGGATAGGAAAAGTACTAGTGGTGGATGTCAATTTCTTAGGTCCTCCCTAGTTAGTTGGAGTAGTAGGAAGCAACATTGTGTTGCTTTATCAACCACCGAAGCCGAATATGTGGCTATGGGTGGTTGTGTAGCTCAATTACTTTGGATGAGGCATACTCTTGTGGACTATGAGCTACACTACTCTAACATTAAAGTTTATTGTGAACCTTGGCGGCATAAGACCAAGCTTGTAGTCTTGGCAGCATAAAGTCCAAAGTGAACCTTGGCAAAGGAAGTCCAAAGTAAAGTCTTGGCAGCATAAGTCCAAGCTTGTAGTCTTGGCGGCGTAAAGTCCAAGCATTTGGCAACCCAAGATATGACGAAACTGAAGGAAGCTCTTGGAAGCAAAGCGCAAAGGATGAACAAGTCGCGGACTCGGAGAGATCCTGAAGGTGCAAGGCTTAATGAGGAGCTAGAAGGTTGAGTCTAGGTCTAGGGAATAAAATCAAGTATGAATTACTCATACTTGATGAGTATCGATCGTCGATCGATGTATCGATTATTGTGAGCGTTCGATCGAGTCGGTGAAACCACGACCATCGATCGCGCCTTGATCGAGCGATCGATGCTGCGATCGATCGGCGCCAAGGGCATCGATCGGTGATCAAGGGAAATATCACCACGCGTAATGCAATCTCACTCATTGCGCTTGATCACTGATCGATCACCCCATCGATCGATCGATGGAAGGATCACGATCGATCACCCGCCGTTGAGATTACGGCTCGAATCTCTGCGGAGATCGCGTTTCGTATTTGGCCCGGCGTGATCGTGATGGTATGCATCAGTCGACTGATCGACGCCCAACGGGAAAAACAACCCCTCTTCTATAAAAAGGGGCCATGGGGAGCTTGGTGAAGCTAGTGCTCTTGCTCCTAACTATACTCTTGTGCTCACCAAGCCTTCCAAGTGTTTTTAGTGATTTAAATCCTCCTCTTATCTTGTTCTTAATCATCCATCATTGTAAAGAAGAGGAGAGCATTGTAAGAAAGGTTTCTCCACCTTGGTTCATCCAAAGGAGGTTCTAGTGAAGGTTGATTAGGGCTAATCCACCTTACGGATTGCCGTGGAGTAGGAGCGTCATCTCCGAACCACGTACATCAGGTGTTAGCTTTGTTCTTGCTTTGATTTGTGTTTATATTTTGTATTGCTTCCGCTAACATTTTTTGTAGAAAAGAAGAAAGGCTAATCACCCCCCCCTCTAACCATTCCAAGGGTCCTAACAAGAAATACATCCAATTTCACAAATTCATAGTATCCAAATTCAAACACATTCAAGTTCACAATTTCACTAGGTCAAAATAGAAATGTTCACAAACTCTATGATGGAGGAGGAGGTTGTTGGGATGTATACTGAAAAGTCTATCTTTTGTATGAACATCTTTAGTTTTGAAATAAGAATCACATGATCATTATTTACATATTTATGGTTATGCATATTGTCTAATACATTACATTGTAGATAACATGGTGTGTAGTGTTACACGGGAGATCATGTTATCAGTTCCTTGTAAAGTATAAGTAAAGGCTCACAACCAAGATGGTTTTGGACAAACCATTGGTATGGTTGTAGTGTGATTTGGTATTGGTTTGTCTTGACCATAGAATTACACTAGTATACTTTGTGTGTATTGAGCAAAACCGACTTAGAGGTGATTCGATTTATTACTGACTACATAATCGAATCGGACCTCAGATATTATGTTGTACATGCTCTTAATCTCGATATAATAACGGGCACATATACTTAGTATTCATTTCTTTGATTTACCAATGGGCGAGATTTATAGAGTAAATCGATAGGCTTGGTAAGTTGGGAAATGATATTATTTATATGGTGTGCCATTGATTATAGGAGGAAACCGTGTCCTATATATTAGGATGATGATGTCCCCTTGAGGAGCTCATAAGGTTCATCATATAAACCCTGCAGGCGGACTTGGTCCGACATGATGATAAGGTTGAGTGGTACTACTCATGGAGTTAGATGTTGTTTAATTAATTGTCAGTAAATTAAATTAATTGACGAACATTTGAGATCTTAAACACGGGGAGATAAATGTACAAATAATATATGGAGCCCATATTAACTTATGGGGGTTGGTGAGGTAGATCAATGATAATCCTCTAGTGAAATAGATTATCATTAATGGATCGGACTTTATGTGGGCTTGATCCATTGGGTGGCCAAGATCCAACTCCTCCTCATGGTCCCTATTGTAGCCTATTAAAACCTCATGGAGCCTAGATCCAATGATGGAAAACAAAACTCTAGATCCGACGGTGGAGATTAAATCTCTAGATCCGACGGTTGAGATTAAATCTCTAGATTCGACGGTTGAGATTAAATCCCTAGAACCGACGGTGGAGATTAAAAGGAGTCTTAAGCCTAACTCTATAAATATGGGCTTAAGGCTTGGGCATGGAGATGAATGAGAGAGATTAGGGTTTTGCTTCCTTGGCTTGGGCGGCAAGGAACAAGTGGGCGGCTAGGGTTTTTGGAGCTGTCTTGGGCGGCCACAATTTTGGAAGGTTTTCTTCTTCCTTAAGTGTTGTCGGCGCCCTTCCTTCTCCTCTCTACCTTGGCCGGCGCTCAACCTAATTTCCCTCTTTTCTTTGGCCGGTGGAAACAAGGGTTAAGGTGATTCCTTGGAGCTCTTGGCTGGCGTCCATAACCTTTATCTCCTTTCCTTGGCCGGCGGCTACAACTAGGTCTCTTGACTTGGTGGCCGGTCCTAGATAGGGAAGAGTTTTGTTTTATTCTTTTTTTTGTTCGTAGCGAGCAAAAAAAGGAAGATTGGTGATCTAGGAGGCTTCGACTTTTGGAAGATCGTTGCCCACACGACATCCAAAAGGAGGAAGGACATACAATAGAAGATCGAGAGGTATAATGCTTGTTTATATTCTTTTGTATCATATCTATAATTGTTTTTCAATTATATGCATGTTGTATGTTTTGTTATGTGGCTAATTTACTTGGACCCTGAATACAAACACAAAAACCGGCGATCCGTACATCGTCTATTCCGCGGCTAATCGTAGAATAGAAGTTGGTTGCTTGAACAACAAGTTTGTTCAAGTGACTACTCTAATCGAATAGCACGACGATGAAATGGTAGCTTGGGTAATCTCTTCTTGTCAAGGATAATTTTTTTTATCCGGGGACGTAGAAGGGATCGCCATGAACAAGCGACCAAGTTAAAGTGGGAAGCGAAGTTTCCTACCTTCAGAGGTGGAGCTGAAGATGACTCATGTATCAATGATTGTAAAGCTCCAGGTGCAAGCCGATTCAGAATTGCTTCAATTATATCTTGTCTTGATCTCATTGATGCTAACTCATCTTGGGTGCTAGCTAATTAAGCTCGAGTGTTTGCTAGCTCCTCTTGCGTCCCTTCTAATCGTTGCTCAGTGAACTCAAGTTTTTCACGCAGTGTTGCATTAGTTAATCTGGAGGAGGAGTTGACATCCGAAGAAGTGGATCTAACTGGTTTTGGCCCACTTCCAAGTCCTCTAATATATTCAAAACAAACACCAAGGACTTGATCACAAACCTGATCTGCAATCTGGACTGTATCGGTGTCATCTCTGATTTCTTGTGATTGAATATGCTCATCTCAGAGTCTCCCATATCACCCTAAGAATAACAAACATGTTATTAATATATTTACAAAGAAATATGCAAATTTAAAAATAAATGTACTAAATTATATCAATTATATTTTATGTATGCAGCCTCGACTCTCTCCCCACTCCACCCTTTTGACGATAATAATCCAATCTTTTCTCTGAGACTGATCGGTCTAAAAAATATTATAATGAGTTAATATTAAAAATAACAAACAATATACTATAACTATAAAGTTTGTACTTACACCGTCGTAACTGTATTGAATTAATGATTTTGATCCACCGCGATGGGTAAATGGTAGTTGTGATCGATTTTGGGCATTTGTTGTCGATCGTGTCTACAATATAAAAATTTCTTAAGATAAAATGTAAAACATGAGTTGTAGAATAAATAATTTAATTTATATATAATTCAGATAATTGATATAGATTGAGTTACCTGAAATTTCTCTGATTCAAACAGATCGCACATATAGTTCCAATATTCCTGTGTCTCACAAAACTCGATCGACATATGATGCCGGTGCTTAGTAGGGGGAAGATGCAGTAGGCTCTTATAATGAGTGTGCATCTTATTTCGATTATCTCTGTACCTTGCATATGTTTGTCTCCTTTCTTACCGACGTTGCCTCCTCGACAAAACTGATATCCAAAGCAACTTGAAAAATACCAATATTGAAATTTATTAACGAATGATGGCTGATTATATAAATATCAAATTACTCGTACTTACTAATAATCGGTCATATATCATCTGTTTATTGTCCACGGGGATATACTTCCAGCTCTTAGTTTGTAGGGGAGCGAACTTCTTAATTGACAGACCTAACTCTGTCATAAAAGCAGCTGCATTTGTCCTGATAGGATTACCATCGCTCTTATGAAAGGTAATGGATTATCTACCCCGTTCCTCGATTTACCATCGGAGTCGATCAGAGTGTGTGCCTCATGTCTCTCTACGTGTCAGATGAATTGTAAATTAAAAAGCGTTAACAATTAACAAGTTAAATAAATAGCAAACAAAATAAATATATTTAAAACCACATAACTAACCAGTAGGAGCAGGAGTACTGTCATCGTCAAGTGTAGGCACAATTGGGGGGCGCTCAATTCTCTTAGGCGGCATAGCTGTGACATAAGCATTATATACAGATCGATATATATTGAAATATTATATTAAATATATGAATTATAAATGAAGAACAATATAAATACCATGTAAATACATCTAATCGCTATCATCATCTGAAAAGGATAAATAATCATCCACCTCACTGTCAATTTTACTATCTTCACCCTCATCAATACGACTACTTTGAGCCCCCATATCCAGATCCACTTGTGTATTTGTCATATTTATTTGTTGATGCTCAACATCTAATCAACATAGTTGAGTTATTATTAAGTCTTCACCGACTATTGAAGTTGAATCATTGGATGAAATCTCTTGGTTTGGCTCTATATTCAAGATATTACCAACCTCAAAATTTCAGATACTTCATCAACTTCAATTACTTTGTATAGTTCTCGGTGGTGAACCCTTACACGACCTTCCAATGACCTCCATATTTGATATCATTCAAATAATACACTTGATTTTCGTGGTTTGCCAAAATGAATGGGTCATCATCGTACCATGTTTTAGAAGTGTCAATACACAAGAGATCATACTCTTCCACCAACGATTTTTTTTTGATAACATTGGATCCATTCGCACCAAAATAATTTGACTTTATACCTAAAAGAGTAAACTATTTGAACCACATCCTTCAACCCACCAAAAAAATCCAAATTGTCCTCATCGTCAGAGGATGGTACGCTGACCCCACTATTCTGAGTCGTTCAACGTGAATCATAGGACCTCGTATGATATTTGATGTGAGAAAAATATATAGAGTTTTAGGAGTAGTTTTTGCTCACATCTCATTACGTTTTATGTTAGTTTTCATGCATATGTCACTCTATTTTGTATGCATTTCCTATTTTCTGGTTCGGAGGTCTGCTCTTTGTACTTTTGTGTGCAGGTTAGCATTTCGAGTGAAAAAGGCGCACTTTCGGAGAAAAAGAAGGACATTTTGTAGCTAGATGCAGAGTGAGACATGACCAGGGCGTGTGGCTACACACGGTCATGTCCAAAAGGCAAGATCAGCCACCCCAAGGTCACACACAACCTAGCCGTGTGGAAACACACGACTGTGTGGCGGCCGCTAGATTTGCGCTACTAGGACTTTTTCTCGATTTTGTAGTGGTCCGAGGTGGTGTATATATAAGGATAGCTCCGCCCAAACCCTAGGGAGGAGGCACGGCGGCTAGTATGACACACCGAAGCTTTAAAATGCTTCGGGAACTCTCAACGGGGAGGGAAAACATCGCCGGAGGTCCACACTTTGCACTTCAATGCCGGAGAGAAGACCACGAAAGCATTGTAATCTTTTGTTCATGCATTTTATCTCCAATATATTTGAACATGTACATGCTTTGTGATTCCTCCTTTATATACATGGAATAGTTCTTTTGATTCTAGGATTAGGGAGTTGCTTGTGTGCACATTACATGTTGGTTCATGTTAGATTATGTCTTTGAATTTAATTTGGCGATTAGAAGTTGTTTATACTATATCTATGCGTGTTTGGTTTTCTACCTGCTGCGCTTAGGCGATACGAGGGGTGACAATCCTCGTATCTAAGATTTAGGAGATTTTATACAAGGAACCTAGGGGTAAACCTTATCTCCTATAACCATGGGTAGAAGGATACGATTGAACCGGAAATGGTTCATTGTAGGGATTGATTTGGCATCCTCGTACTGTCTATCCCATCCTTTTAGGATGAGATAGCTCCCGGTAGATGTTGTAGCTCATCGAGAGAGTGTATGATGTCCCTTCCACAAAACCATAGCTAAACGTCTAGACAACGCCAATTGACAGCATTGTTTTACGACATACAAGCGAAATCGAAGTCCTAGAATCACCTTTGAAGACCTCGACATGCTCCCTTCTTCCTCCGTGTGACACCGTATAGAGTATAGTCCACCGACAACCCTCACAAGTCGATACCTCTTAGAGTTTTACTTTCGAACAATTTTAACCACTGAACATATCGATATTCGAATCCCAGTCCCTGTGGGGTCGATAATCTTTTATTACTTGATGATATCCGTGCACTTATGGGCATTTAGCATGAGTGGCGCTTCGAGTCCTCGACGGCCTCCATCGCGAGATTTGAGGTCGCGATCACGTGCATCAAGTTTTTGGCGCCGTTGCCAGGGACTGATCGATTCAATATCGAACCGAACAGTGGAAAATTGGATCGGACTTAGGATTAGATTTATTTACTTGTTTTATTTTCTTTCTAGTTTGCTTTAGTTACTTTAGTTTTATATTTTCCATATTTAGATTTAGTTTTTTTTATTTATTTTTAGCAGTATTTTTCCATTTCATTATTGCATCTTAGGTTTTATTAGCTAGATTTTTTTATTTCTGCCTCTTAGGATTAGGTAGCACTCCAATTTTTTTGTGGCTTGGTTCGTCGTATGCTTAGACACATAGGATCGGAAGGCCTGATTCCGATCGACTTTGAAATCGAGTGAACCTTTCATCGTCGGAAAGCAAAGCAACGAAGGTTGGAGGATCAAGCTGCATCCGAAGTGAACATAGGTAGACGACCTCTGCGGGACTACGCAGCTCCTAGCGCTAGAGGATTTAGGCCAAATATAGCTAGACCATCTATTTCGGAAAATAACTTTGAGTTGAAATCGACACTTATACATATGGTCCAACAGAGTCAATTCGGGGGAGCTACGAATGAAGACCCGAACCGACACCTTGAGGCATTTTTAGAAATCTGATCGACAATGAAAATGAATGGAGTCCCTACTGACACGGTCCGCTTGAGCCTATTCCCATTCTCACTACGGGATAAGGCTAAGGCATGACTTCACTCCTTACCTTCGGGGATAATCACTACATGGGAGCAATGTGAGCAGCAGTTTTTGAACAAATACTTCCTACCAAGAAAGACTGCTCACATGCGCCATCTCATCACGAGCTTCCTCCAGAAGGAGGGGGAGTCCTTATTCGAAGCTTGGGATCGCTACAAAGGGCTACTCTACCAATGCCCCCACCACGGACTGGAGAGGTGGCTGGTGATTCACATCTTCTACAATGGGATCGCATACGCCACAAAGATGTCCCTAGATTCTGCTGCAGAAGGAGCACTGATGAACAAGACCATAGAGGAGACAGAGGAGCTGATAGAAGAGGTGGCCTAGAACCACCATCAATGGGCTTCCGAATGTGGTCAACCTACGCCTGTAGTGGGATGATACACTGTCGACTCCATGGATCACCTTACAGCAAGGATGGACGTGCTCAGCAGACGGTTAGAATCTTTGAATCCTTCTTCTGCATGCGCGACCATTGACTTTGGAGAGGGAGCGACAGTGTATTGAGAGAACCACTATGGAGGGCAGGAAACTTTAGAGGAGCATATTGAGCATATTGACGTGGTTGGGGACTACCACCAAAGGCCCAACAACCCATACTCCAACACCTACAATCCCGGATGGAGGAATCACCCGAATTTCTCCTATAAGAATAACTCGTGAAACTCACAACCATCAAGGGGGTATTGGCAGCAGTAGGGCAATGGGCAGCGACCACAGAAGTCCAGACTGAAACTGATGATGGAGGACTTCATTGCTACCCAAACTAAGGCCAATGAGGAATTTTGTCGCCAACATCAGAAGTCTGAAGAATCACTTAGGGAATTGAAGGCCACTGTTGACGGTATTGCAAGTCACACGAGGATGTTGGAGACACAAGTGGACAAGATAGCCCAAACCGTGTCGCAACCTGTGAAAAGCTCTTCGATGAGTCAAGCTAAAGAGGAAGGAGTGGGGCAAAGTAGAAAATTCACCAAGGGGTGTGCAGCCATGATTACCACCCTACCTGACCAAGCTAAAATTGAAGAAAAGACTCCACTGCAGCTTGAGGACCTCGGTGAATTTGTTATTCCCTTCTCAATTTATGGGGAGAGCTTCGATGAAGCTCTATGTGACCTGGGATCATCAGTTAGTGTGATTTCCTATGCATACTCTCTGAAGATGGGACTGAATGGGCTCCAACCAGGGAATCTTGGTATTCATATGGGGGATGACTCAGTCAAGGAACCCGTCGGCTTGCTGGCACACGTTCCTATGGTGATTGAGGATTTCATGATACCCACGGACTTCGTCATATTGGACACATGACCAAATCCCCAGAATTCCATCATTCTGGGGAGGCCTTTTCTAGCAACTGCAGGGGCGTGCATAGACATGAAGGCACACCAAATCTCCCTGGAGGTAGATGGGGAGATCATCCCCTTCAGCCTTTCGGAGCACAGAGCCCCCTACCTCGACGACTTCACATTTAGCAGAATGAAGCCAGAACCGCCAGATGAAGCTTCCAAGACGGCTGAATGGAGGTTCACTGAACCTTCAGAGCCAAGTTGATAGTGGAGTGTGGTCGAGCTAAACGACCTTAAACAAAGCGCTTTTTGGGAGGCAACCCAAGTTTAGTTTTAGATTTCCCTTTGATTGTATTGCATGCATTCATTTAATTTTAGTTTTGATTTCCATCTCATTTAGAGTTAGGACTAGAAAAGAACTTTGCTAGGAAAAAATAAAATCCATATTAACCTACACGACGAAGTGTACGAAAAAATTTGGACCCTAACACAAAACGAGGAGAAAAATGGGGACACACGGCCTGACCATGTGTTTTCCCATGGTCGTGCTCGACTAACCCGAGGCGCACATGGCCTGACCGTGTGTTTTCACACAGCCATGTCGCGCAAGGTTAAAAGGGGCGATTCGTGTGTTTTCACCCCATTTGCATCGTGATCTTCGAGTGCTCTTGCCCTAGCCATGTGGTTTCGTCTTGCCCGCCATCTAGAAGCACTTTTAACCTCAAAGGAAGCTAAAAGAAGCAAGGATGAGGAGGACCAAGCATGTAGCACCTCGATCCGGTGCTTCTGAGTGACGAACAAGGAGAGCTGACGCCCCTCAAGCTCTGGAGGAGGGTAACGCCCTACCCACTCTTATTTTTCGCAATAATAAACATAGAGATAGATATAATATGCTTTCTACTCATAAACTCACTGCTACTAGGTACTTAGATGAAGATTTGCTAGAGTCTTTAGGGTTGTTGGGTGATATTCAAGCCCTATTTCCAAAAATGGGGTGGGAATAGATGATGGGAATAAGGCACCCAACCTACCCTAAGATAGTTCTAGAATTTTTGAGTTCCATAGAGGTAGAAATTTTAACGGGTATAGAGAGCGAAGAGGGTGTAAGGGATCGATTGGACACTAGAGGGGGGGGGGGGGTGAATAGCGCGTGCTCGTACGTAGATGGAAATCGTTCGCGTGCTTGTCTACAATTTTCATTAGTGTAGCGGAAACAAAGATAATAAAGCAATAACAAAAATACAAACACACAAACGTAAGGATATAACGTGGTTCGGAATCGAACGGTTCCTACTCCACGGATCGAGCTCTAAAGAGCTCTAGTGATGCACACACACTCACTAATCAAAAATACTCCTTCTCGACACAAGTCAGAGGTGGAGAAACCTCGTACATCAGTTTACAACAATAAACTAAGTACAACAAGCAATTACAATGAAATACAATGCAATACTAGTAAAGAAATCACTTTACAAATGCCTTTAGATTGCTTGCTTTTGGTTGCCTTGGACTAGCCTTGAAGGACTGGAAGAGCACCAACTATTCCCCTTCAAATCGCCCAAGAAAACACTTATTTTGAGCCTTCCACGAACATCTGCTTTTTTCCTCCATCGGGTTGGATTTTCACCTGGCAGTCGACTGCCATAAGGTTCCAGTCGACTGCCAACACTGTAGCTATGAGACGACTCAATCCACGTTGGAAAAGTTCCAACGGGACTCTCACGATCGCCAACATTGGCGGCGATCGCTAGCTCTAAGTCGATCGTATCGATCGGCTATGGAGCATTCTCACAACTCAAGCTGGCGATCGATCGTGATCACAATGATCGTCCAATTAGCGATCCAACCCTAAATGGCAGTCGAGCTCTAGTCAACTCACGACAGTCGAACCAGCCATAATGCCAGTCGACTGCAAACCTCAAAGATGAGGTTTTAACCCAAGTATGGTGTCTCCATACTTGCTAGACCACCCTTAGCCTAGACCTATGCCTTCTAGCCACCTCCATCAGCCTCACGCCTCTCGGATCCCTCCAAGTCATCCATGACTTGTTCATCCATCGCGCTAGCCTTCAGGTGCTTCCATCGGCTATGTCATGCTAACAGTGTCTACACAGCCAAGGCACATTGGACTTACGCCGCCAAGACTCCGCTTGGACTTTACGCCGCCAACCATTGGACTTATGCTGCCAAGACTCCACCCTTGGACTTTACACTGCCAATATCAAACCCCTTGGACTTCTCAAATGCCAAAACTCAAGCTTGGACTTTCCCTTGCCAACCCATGTTGGACTTTCCATGCCAAGACCCATGCTTGGACTTCCCTTGTGACAAGTACTCAAGACTTGGACTTTCTCAAATGCCAAGTGTCCCACTTGGACTTTCCATGCCAAGTACCCATGACTTGGACTATACCTTGCCAAGACCCATGCTTGGACTTTCCCATAATCACATGGTCAACCCTAGTCAACCATCAAAGTCTCCCTCAAGTCAAACTCGAGTTTGGCTAATTATAACCTGGGTCGATTGTATAAACAATCTCCCCAAAACATTAACCAACATTAATGTCAAACATACTATGTCAAATATCAAAACATCACTCGAGTCAAACTCGAGTCTGGTCAATCGTGACCTGGGTCGATTGCACCAACAATCTTCCCCTTTTTGATGCTTGACAAAACAAACCTTGAGTTAGGCCCCTAACTCAAACTCCCTTACCAATTTCCCAAATTGGTAATTTTACTATCCCCCTTTTTGACATACATCAAAAAGGTTATCTCACCAAGGAGGTCAATGTCTCATGTCCCAATGAGATCTTACAATCTCCCCCTTGGCCCAAAAATACCTAGGATGCCTACCATCTTCCTAGTGATAAGTCTCATATCACTCAAGAGAGGCAATCCTATACTCTCTCCCAATTTCCAAATTGGGTTTCTCAAAATCCCATCAATTTTCCAATTGATAACATTCTTCCTATAACTTCTCCCCTTCAAGAAGAAAAAATACATCCATCATCCCATGATGGATACCTCCCCCTAAAGGCTTGCTCCCCTTTGACCATTGCACCAACAATGTCCTCTGGAAGTCCCTAAGCCAATAGGAACTCTAAACCATCAAAAATAAGGTTCAAAGTTCAAACTCGAACTTTCCACACCTTAAATTTGATACATCGACCTAACACCTCTCCTAATCCATATCCAATGAATTTTCACCCTTTATAATGCTTCCCAAAGCATATCCTAGGGTTAGGAGTGATTAGAAACCTTTACCATAGCTGAACACGGGCTAAACAACCTTGTTTTTCCTAAAATTAGCTTGGCAGTCGACTACTTACAGTTATTAGTCGAACTGCCCTACATCAGTCGACTGATAACTAAAATTCTCAAATTTTAGCTATCAGAATCGAATTTTGAAAAGTCATAAGTAATTCTACATATTTTGAAAATTCATGAAAATTCATACGTACATTACATATAAGCAATACAATGGGTGAAAAATGTTTAAAAATATTTTACCCATAAAATAGTGAGATTGATGCAAAATTTAAAAGTGAAGAAAAACTTCTAAGTTTTGGCTCACTTTGTATCAACTTCATCATTGGTGATTGCTATCAAAAGATAGGCTTTACCAAGGTTTTCTAAAATGATTTTAAAATATTTTCAAAACCTTATTTTGGATCATATTCCTTGGGCTCTATGTATATGACTTGTACACAAGCTTTCCCAATGATCCACAAATTGAAATAAGATGAGTTTTAGTTCATCTAGATGCAAAAACTATGCACCTTGAACTCAACTCATATCCTAGCATCTCACATGTATCTAGGGTGTAGAAATACACATACATGTCAATGTGATGTGAGATGTTGGTTTGGTTTGTTGGTGCAATCGACCCAGGTCACGATTGACCAGGACTCGAGTTTGACTCGAGTGATGTTTTGATGTTTCGACAAAAACATATGACAATGTAATTGTCATTTGGTAAAGTCCAAGTCTTGAGTACTTGGCATGGAAAGTCCAAGTGGGACACTTGGCACATGAAAAGTCCAAGCATGGGTCTTGGCATGAAAAGTCCAACATGGGTTGGCAAGGGAAAGTCCAAGCTTGAGTCTTGGCATTTGAGAAGTCCAAGGGTTTGATATTGGCGGCGTAAAGTCCAAGAGGGAGTCTTGGCAGCATAAGTCCAATGGTTGGCGGCGTAAAGTCCAAGCGGAGTCTTGGCGGTGTAAGTCCAAAGTGTCTTGGCGGTGTAGACACCGTTAGCATGACATAGCCGATGGAAGCACCTGAAGGCTAGCGCGATGGATGAACAAGTCATGGATGACTTGGAGGGATCCGAGAGGTGTGAGGCTGATGGAGGTGGCTAGAAGGCTTAGGTCTAGGCTAAGGGTGGTCTAGCAAGTATGGGGGAACCATACTTGGGTTAAAACCTCATGTTTGAGGTGTGCCAGTCGATTGGTGCCATGTGGCAGTCGACTGGACTGAGTCAACTAGGGTTTGACTGTGGGAAGTGGCCTAGCAATGCGCCGCAGTAGCGATCGATGGGCAGCGATCGGCCGATTATGTTATCGATCGATGATGCTCGGATTTTTCGCCACGAATCGAGAGTCTCACTTTCGGCCGAGACGAGCAAATGAGGATGGCTCATCAGTCCACTGATGGTCATGATCAGTCGACTGATATCCTAGTCGTTGGATTTTTCCAGCATGGATTACACCGTTGTCTCACAGCAACAGTGTGATCACCGATCGTGATGGTCCCGGCGATCGGTGATCAACCTTCCAAAGACAGTTGAAGCTATATAAGGAGCTCGTGATGGAGGAAAATATAGCGATTTTCTTGGCGAGCGAAATTGAAGGGAAGTTGGTGCTTTCCGGTCCTTCAAAGCTAGTTCAAGGCAATCAGATCAAGCAATCAAAGCTCTTGTAAAGTGTTTCCTTTACTTGCATTTGTATTTCATATTGTTTTTGCTTGTATCTACTTGATTATTGTTGTAATCATATTGTACGAGGTTTCTTCGCCTCCGGATTGCTCCGAGGAGTTATTATTATAGTGGTGTGTGATTGGCATCGCTAGGGTTCGTACGAACCCGATCAGTGGAGTAGGAACCGTGCAGTTCCGAACCACGTTATATCGTTGTGTTAGCGTGTTGTGCATTTCATTATCGTTATTACTTTTCTATTTCACTTCTTGAAATTGTAGAAACAAGCGTGAAAGAATTCCATTGGCGCTATTCACCCCCTCTAGCTTCCAAGCGATCCCTAACAAGTGGTATCGAGCAGGGGCTCTTCTACGGACTAAGACAAAAGGCTAGAGGGTGAAGATGGAATTCCAAGACAAGCTTGGATGGGATATCAACACTCCACCTCCATATGATCCAGAAGATTTTCCGGCGTGGAGAGCAAGAATGGAAACATTCTTGATGATGAACATAGAGGAGTGGTTCATCCTTGTTGAAGGCCTTGAACCCCCTAGGGATAAGAAGGGAAATGTCCTAAAATTTAAAAAGTGGACCCAAGAGCAACGTCAAAAGCTCAAGACCGAAGTTAAGGTAACAAAACTTTTGGAAGATTTAATCCCTAATGATGTTTTGTGCAAGCTAGGGGATTACATGTATGCCAAGGAGCAATGGAGAAAATTTGCAAGACTCCATGAGGAGAGTTCATCCTCAAGTGAAAGTGAGGAATCGGAAGTTGAGATGGAGTCAACTTCCGGATCGGAGAAAGAAGAAGTAGAAGAGATTGAAGAAACATCTACTTCTAGGATTGAGGAGGAGAGACCATCCTCTACACCGGAGCAACCTCAAGAAGAGCCTTCAACATCCGATCAAGATGAGGAAACTCAAAATTCAACTCCGGCACCTACCAACACCCTAGGTAACTCAAACACTTTATTTTCAAATAAAAATCATATAATGTGCTTTGAGTGTAGGGAGTATGGGCATTACAAGAGCAAATGTCCAAAGAAGGTTAGGAAAGCCTCTCCGGTGCCCAAAAGTCAACAAAAGTCAAAGGATGCCGGTTCCCCAAGTCAAAAGAGCAAGTAGCATATTATATGCTTCAAGTGCCATCAAAAGGGGCATTTTAGAAGCCAATGCTCTAGGGGGAGGAAAAAGACCCAAGAAGAAGCATCACAAGTAGGGGGAGCTAAGGCTAACCCTAAGGTACATTTTAGTAGTGCATCTTCGAATTTAAATGTTAAAAAGCATGCTAGGAATTTAAATTCTCCTGCAATTTATGAAAAGCATGCTAATAGGAATAAATATTTTTGCTTAGGAGCTAAAAGTGTCCATTTTAGTAATAAGGAGAAATTTGGGACTAATGTCCTTAGAAAAACCATACCTTGGGAATCTATTAAGAAAATACAAGAACATCTAGGTTTTAATCCAAAATGGACTAGGCATATGCCAAGAAAGTCAAATGCCCAAGTTTTAAATCAAAATTCTAAAATTGGCCAATTGGAATTAGAAAACCAAGCCTTGAGGTCAAGGCTTGAAAAACTTGAGAAGATCCTCAACACTATGCAAAATCAATTTAAAGGGTCTAATGGTCAAACTCCTAGGTCAAGAAGTCAAAGTCAACATCTAGGACCTAAGAGTCAAATGTCAACCAAGGGCAAGAATGGTTTGGGTCACAAATCTAAGTCCAAGGTGACTTATCATAGTGTTCCATTTGACTATGGAACACTAACTAAGTCTAGGAAGACCAAGGTCAATAGGGAAGTCATCCCTAGAGTTGACCAAGGGTTGTGCCTAGTGGCCAAGGTTTCTAAGAAACCTAGGTTGGCCACTAAGAAGGTTGCAAGGGGAGTTACCCCTAGAGTCAACCTAGGCAAGACCAAAATGACCAAGGCTAATAAGCCTAGGAAGGTCATTAGGAAGGTATCTAGGGAGGTTATCCCTAAGGAATACCTAATTAACCCTAGGAGCTCAAATCGGTTTTGGGTTCTTAAGAGCGTGATTGATTCACGCTAGGTGGGTTTAGGATGTGCCAATACTAATTGAGAAGTTTGATAAAATGATCAAAATTGGCACAATCTAGATTTAGAGATCATAGTGTGTAACTTTGATTGTTGGCACACTTTAAAAGTTCATGTAAAAGTAACATCAAGAGTGATACTCAAGTGTCACACAACTTGATGTATTGTACTCACCATGCTTCATATGTTTTACCATATGTTTGCATGGAAGGAATGTCTAGGATGGAATGCATCTCACAAAACAAGTCTTTTACCTTGATTGTGTATTTCAACACTTAGAAAGGGTGAGATGTTAGGATTTGGAAATCATTGAATGTTAATGTTTGCAAAAATGAAATAAAACATTAAAATACATTAACGAATACATGAATGTAAGTGTAACATCAATATATTCGATATACAAGAATAAACATGATAAAATGGATTAATTAGATGAAGAAATCGAGATTTTCAGAATTTCAGAACTGGAAATCAGATATCAGTCGACTGATAACACTGTAGCACGATACGATGCGGTCATCAGTCGAGTGCTGGCTTCATGACTCGATCTTGAACATCACCGATCGTGATGGGATACATCGATCGACCGCTCACCGAGGCTGAGGGGCATCAGTCGAGTGCTCGATGAGCAGTCGAGTGATGCGCACATCAGTCGACTGATGAGCAACATCACCGATCGATGCTCGTATCACGCCACGTAAGGTTCGTGATCGATTGCCGAGCCGATCATTGCCGGGCCGGTAAACCCGATAATATCGCCGCGATCACCGATCGCACATCGATCGCGCATCGCAATTTTATAACGCCGAACCGCTAGGGTTCGGCATCTTCACTCGATGCGCCTTCGTTCTTCTCTCCTTCTCCGATCGCCATTCTTGTTCTCCGACGATCCTTCCAGCTGTGCCAGCCGCCCAAGGTGTTAGGTTTGTTAGATGAGCCCTATTTTACCTTAGTTCACTTATTTCAAGCCTCATTTTACTCATTCTAGGGTTGGTTCCTTGTTCCGATTAGGGTTCCAAAGATCTCCATAATTTTCCGATGACTTCAAGAATATCTGAGTTTTCCCTCCGGCCACACCTCCAAATGGCGCCTAAGTAACAATCTTTTTACCCAAGCCCTAATTTTCCTTTCCGTTATAATTTAGTTTTTATCTAATCATGTATTATGTCCTTGCATGTCATATCATTACATTGCATTCATAATAGGAGAGCCCGTAGGAATGATCCACCCGAGGGTGAATCTCGATTGTACCAGCCTATGTTGGTTAGGTACATCGATAGGGACTTTTTCAACCGCCATTGTAGTGATGTCATAGAATTAATTGCATACTACAATCTCATGAAAGTCGTCTTATGCACGCATCCAATTAATGATGACCTTCTTAAGGAGTTTTATCAAAACCTAAAAAAGGTGGATGATGGTCCTACCTACACTACTCGCATTGCAAAACGCGAGTTAGAGTTCACTCTATGATCGCAGGAGTTTCTAGTGTAGGCCCTCGATGACACCTTTATCTTTTCCCTACCATAGATTTTCCTTTACCCGAGCCCTTTGACCATATCTCTATGGAGTCCATGCATGAGCATATCTTTGCACCCCAAACTTATTCCCTATCATCGAAGTTATCTGACCTAACAAATGTCCTTTACAAGGTCATTGTTGGGTGTTTTCTTCCTATCGTCACTTGGTCCGCCAAGATCTGCCTCCCATCTATTTCTTCTATACGCCTATGCGCATAGGTTAGACATTAACTTTGCACTAAACATGTTTCATCAGACATTGTGCATTTCACTTCCCTGCATAAGGGAAAGTGCATATGCCATATGGTCATATCATCACAGCATGGCTTGAGTCCGTAGGGGTTAACATCCACAGGGGTTCTCTGAGAGCGCTATCGGAGGTGTACGACTGTATATCAGTTCGTAACTTCTCATTAGCAAAGCTACGGATGGGGGCTGGACAGATGGAGTTGGCGCCACGACCACCACCCAGGGCACGCAGAGAGCCTCCTCCAGTACCCAGAGATACAGCAGAGGACTACGAGGATGTAGGCGCGATGAGACGATCGGATCTTGCGTCGGATCATCGTGGCGAGTCCATCGGATGATCATCGTGGTGGTGAGTCCGATTCGGGACTATCAGCAGTCGATTGATGCTAGGCTGTCAGAGTTATTGGCAGGCCAGGCATCCTTCGGCGCACGTCTAGATCGGATGGAGGAGTCCCAGAGCCGCATCGAGCAGTGTCAGCTCGATATGTTAGAGATGATGCGGGTCTGGACCCTGAGTCAACAGCCTCCTCCACCGCCACCTCCTGTAGACGATTAGATATTGAGGATATTAGATTTTCTGTGGTTGTCAGTTTTTGTAGTGAGATTGAGCATAGCCAATCTCCATTTTGAATGTAAAAGACTAAATTTTTAAGTTACATGAAATTTTTGTTTCTGAAAATCTTGTGTGTCTGGATGAGTATTTGTATAATTGTATTGCTTATGAAAGTTGATATATCATGACATGAAATCGTATCCTATCATATACCATGTCATGTCATTGTTTAGAGTTATTTTAGATGTCATGTGTTCTTAAATTTCATCTTATGCCATGACATTATGATTATGAGCATATGCTTATTTATATCATTTCTAATGCCATAATCATTCATGCATTTAAGGCAATTAGTTGAAATTGATTTAAGGACTATGGCATGACTTGAAGTCCCATTTATAAGGGAATCAAGTAGGGTTGCCTAGGAAATGCATGAAACCCTAGATAAAGTGAATCCAAACCCACATCTCACATCACATTGACATGTATGTGTATTTATACATCCTAGATACATGTGAGATGCTAGGATAATAAGTTAGGTTCAAGGTGCATGGGTAGTGCATCTAAATGAACTCAAACTTATTCTAATTATCACCAAGAATCATAAGAAAAGCTAATATACAAGCTATGTTATTTAGCCAATAAATTATGGTTCAAAATAAGCTTTCAAAAACATTTTAAAATCATTTTAAAAAACCTTGGTGAAGCCTATCTTTTGATAACAATCACCATTGATAAGATTGATACAAAGTGAGCTTAAACATTAAAGTTTTTAATCACTTTTAGATTTTGTATCAATCTCCTATTTCGATGGTAAAAATATTTTTCCAAAATTTTTCACTGATTGTATGTGTTATAAGTATTATACGTACCAAATTTTATGATTTTTCGATATACGTATAATTAGTTATGATTTTTTGAAATTCAACTCTGATAACTAAAATTCAGAAATTTGATTATCGATCGATATTGGTGGCGATCGTGATGGTGAATGATCGTGATTTACGAATCACTTGGTGTAGCTGATTTCGGGGAAAACAAGATTGTTTAACCCGATTTCAGCTACGGTTATGGCCCCTAATCACTCCTAACCCTAGGATATGCTTTGGGTAGCATTATAAAGGGTGAAAATCCATTTGATATAGATTAGGAGAAGTATTTAGGGTTTGTATCAATTTTAAGGTGTTGGAAAGTTCTATATTGAATTTCTAACCTTAATTTTGATGGTTTAGAGTTCCTATTGGCTTAGGGACTGCCCAAGGATATTGTTGGTGCAATGGTCAAGGGGGAGCAAGCCTTTAGGGGGAGGTATCCATCTTGGGATGATGGATGTGTTTTTCTCCTTGAAGGGGAGAAGTTATTGGGAGAATATGACATCAATTGGGAAATTGATGGGACTTTTGAGAGACCCAATTTGGAAATTGGGTGAGTAAATGGGATTGTCTCTCTTGAGTGATATTGGACTTATCACTAGGAAGATGGTAGGCATCCTAAGTATTTTTGGACCAAGGGGGAGATTGTAAGATCTCATTGGGACATGAGACATTGACCCTCTTGGGAGAAACCTTTTGATGTTAGTCAAAGGGGAGAATGTTTGGGGAGAACATTTGGAAGTATTTACCAATTTAGGATAATTGGTAAAGGATTTGAGTTAGTGTTCTAACTCGATAATTTGTTTAGTTTTGTCAAACATCAAAAGGGAGATTGTTGGTGCAATCGGCCCGAGTCACGATGACGGGACTCGAGTTTGACTCGAGTGATGTTTTGATGTTTAAGACAAAAACATATGACAATGTAATTGTCATTTGGTAAAGTCCAAGTCTTGAGTACTTGGCATGGAAAGTCCAAGTGGGACACTTGGCACATGAAAAGTCCAAGCATGGGTCTTGGCATGAAAAGTCAACATGGGTTGGCAAGGGAAAGTCAAGCTTGAGTCTTGGCATTTGAGAAGTCAAGGGTTTGATATTGGCGGCGTAAATTCCAGCGAAGTCTTGGCGACATAAGTCAATGGTTGGCGGCGTAAAGTCAGCGGAGTCTTGGCGGCGTAAGTCAAGTGCCTTGGCGGTGTAGACACAGTTAGCATGACATAGCCGATGGAAGCACACGAAGGCTAAGCGCGATGGATGAACAAGTCATGGATGACTTGGAGGATCCGGCGTGAGGTGATGGAGGTGGCTAGAAGGCTTAGGTCTAGGCTAAGGGTGGTCTAGCAAGTATGGGGAACCATACTTGGGTTAAAACCTCATGTTTGAGGTGTGCCCGGTCATTGGTGCCATGTGGCGATCGGCGGGACCAATCAACTAGGGTTTATTGCGGGAAGTAGCCTAGCGATCATTGCCTTTGTTAAGCGATCGGTGATGGCAGCGATCGGCCCGATTATGTTATCGGTCGTGATGCTGGTTACCGGCCGAGAATGGAGTCTCACTCATTCTTGAGGCCGGCGATCGGTGATGGCTCATCGATCGGTGATGGTCATGATCGGTCGGTGATGTCTAACCGTTGGATTTTTCGGCGTGGATTACACCGTTGGCGGTCGATCGATCAACCTTTTCGGCCGCAGGTTGAAGCTATATAAGGAGCTCGTGATGGAGGAAAAGATAGCGATTTTCTTGAGCGAAATTGAAGGGGGAAGTTGGTGCTTTCCAGTCCTTCAAAGCTAGTTCAAGGCAATCAAAGATCAAGCAATCCAAAGCTCTTGTAAAGTGTTTTTCCTTTACTTGCATTTGTATTTCATATTGTTTTGCTTGTATCTACTTGATTATTATTGTAATCATATTGTATGAGGTTTCTCCGCCTCCGGATTGCTCCGAGAAGGAGTTATTATTATAGTGGTGTGTGATTGGCATCGCTAGGGTTCGTATGAACCCGATCCGTGGAGTAGGAACCGTGCGGTTCCGAACCACGTTATATCGTTGTGTTAGCGTGTTGTGCATTTCGTTATCGTTATTACTTTTTTATTTCCGCTGCGCTAACGAAATTGTAGTAACAAACACGAAAGAATTCCATTGACGCTATTCACCCCCCCTCTAGCTTCCAAACGATCCCTAACATGGTTCTCCCTAATCTAGGGTTTCATGTATTTTTCTAAGGCAACCCTACTTGATTCCCTTATAAATGGGACTTCAAGTATGTCAATTGTCCTTAACTCAATTTTAATCAAATGCATGAATGATTATGACATTAATGATGATATAAATAAGCATATGCTCATAATCATGATGTCATGGCATAATATGAAATCTAAAAACACATGACATTAATCCTTAATCCTAAAACATGATCATGACATATAAATGAGGAAAAATAAACATGATGTCATGTCATGGCATATGGAAAATCAAGGCATGAAAAATAAGATATTAAGGTATATAATACCTAAATTTTAATATTAATTGTCATTTGTTGGGATTAAGTTCATTTTGCCATAATGCTACTAATCTCCCATGTGTGCCAAAAACCCAAAATGACACACTAAGACTTCTAATCCTAAATTGTGCCAATTCAATTGATTTTTCATAATCCCAAAAATACATTGGCACATCCTAAAATCTTTTAGGATTATAATCAAAATCTATTTCCAAGGTATCCATAACCTTGAAAATAATCCTAAAGTGCCACCTTTATCATGGTTGAGTTAACTACCCACCCAATCATGGTTGACACACCCTAAACCCATCTAGCATGAATCAATCACGCTCTTAGGAACCCAAAACCTATTTGAGCTCCTAGGGTTTACTAGGTATTCTTTAGGGATGACCTCCCTAGATACCCTTCTAATGACCCTCCTAGGCTTAGAAGCCTTGGTCATTGTGGTCTTGCCATGGTTAACCTTAGGGATTGCCTCCCTAATAACCTTCTTAGTGGCCACCCTAGGTTTCCTAGACACCCTAGCCACTAGGCACTTACCATGGTTACTCTTAGAGATAACTTCCCTAGTAACCTTGGTCTTCCTAGACCTAGTTAGTGTTCCATAATCTAATGGAACACTATGATAAGCCACCTTAGGCTTAGGTTTGTGACCCAAACCATTCTTTCCCTTGGTTGACTTTTGTTTCTTGGGTCCTAGATGTTGACTTTGAGGTTTTGACCCTTGACTTTGACCATTAGACCCTTGAAATTGATTTTGTATCCTATTTAGGGTCTTTTCAAGTTTCTCAAGCCTTGACCTCAAGGCTTGGTTTTCTGATTCTAATTGCCCAATTTTTGAATTTTGATCTAATATTTGGGCATTGTTTTTCCTAGGCATATGCCTAGTCCATTTAGGGTTGAGACCTAGATGCTCTTGTACCTTTCTGATGGTTTATCTAGGTAGGATTTGTCTAGAATTGTTTGACCTAGGGTTGTCCTTAGGTAAAATATTTCTAGGGACATTAGTCCCAAATTTCTCCTTCTTCCTAAGGTTGACTTTCTTAGCTCCTAAACAAAAGTCCCTATTCCTAGCATGCTCTTTATGATAAATTGCAAGAGAATTAAAATTTCTAGCATGCTTTTTGACATTTAAACTAGAAAAATGCATTACTAAAATATACCTTAGGGTTAGCCTTAGCTCCCCCTACTTATGATGCTTCTTCTTGGGTCTTTTTGCTCCCCCTAGGGCATTGACTTCTATAGTGCCCCTTTTGATGACACTTGAAGCATACCACGTGCTCTTTGTTTTTGATGGTTGGGGGACCGACTTCCTTTGATTTTTCTTGACTTTTAGGTGCCGGAGGAGTCTTCTTAACCTTCTTTGGGCACTTTCTCTTGTAGTGCCCATACTCCCTACACTCAAAACACATTATATGGATTTTATTTGAAATTAGAGTGTTTGAGTTACCTAGGTTAATGGAGACCGGAATTGGATTTTGGGCTTCTTCATCTTGACTGGATGTCGAAGCTTCTTTTTGGTATTGCTCCGGTGTTGAGGATGGTCTCTCCTCCTCAATCCTAGAAGTGGATGCTTCTTCCACTTCTTCCACCTTTTCCGATTCGGATGTTGATTCCCTATCAACCTCCGAATCCTCAAGCTCTTTAGATGATGATGTACTTGCTTGAGCTTGAGAGGGTGAGCACTCCTCTTCTTCTTCCTCTTCTTGGATTGATGATGAATTTTTATGAAGCTTGGCCAAATCGCTCCATAGCTCCTTTGATGCACACGCACTCACTAATCACAAATACTCCTTCTCGACACAAGTCGGAGGTGGAGAAACCTCGTACAACAGTTTACAACAATAAACTAAGTACAACAAGCAATCACAATGAAATACAAGTAAAGAAATCACTTTACAAATGCCTTTAGATTGCTTGCTTTTGGTTTCCTTGGACTAGCCTTGAAGGACTGGAAGAGCACCAACTATTCCCCTTCAAATAGCCCAAGAAAACACTTATTTTGAGCCTTCCATGAACATCTGCTTTTATCCTCCATCGGGCTGGATTTCCGCCTGGCAGTCGACTGCCATAAGGCCCCAGTCGACTACCAACACTGTAGCTGTGAGACAACGGCTCAATCCACGTTGAAAAAGTTCCAATGGGACTCTCACGATCATTGTCAACATTGGCGATTGCCATCCGTAATCATTGCCCGATCGGCTACGAGTATTCTAATGCTCATAACTCAGCGCGATCAGCTCCAATTAGTAGTCGATCGCCCGTGATCTACTCAAATGAGCAGTTGATTGCCAAGGCAATTTCAGCCCTAAATGGCAGTTGAGATCTAGTTAACTCACGGCAGTCGAACCGGCCATAATGCCAGTCGACTGCCAACCTCAAAGATGAGGTTTCAACCCAAGTATGGTGTCCCCATACTTGCTAGACCACCCTTAGCCTAGACCTAAGCCTTCTAGCCACCTCAATCAGCCTCTCACCTCTTGAATCCCTCCAAGTCATCCATGACTTGTTCATCCATCGCGCTAGCCTTCAGGTGCTTCCATCGGCTATGTCATGCTAACGATGTCTACACCGCCGAGGCACATTGGACTTACGCCGCCAAGACTCCGCTTGGACTTTACGTCGCCAACCATTGGACTTATGTTGCAAAGACTCCACCCTTGGACTTTACGCTACCAATATCAAACCCCTTGGACTTCTCAAATGCCAAGACTCAAGCTTGGACTTTCCCTTGCCAACCCATGTTGGCCTTTCCATGCCAAGACCCATTCTTGGACTTCCCTTGTGCAAAGTACTCAAGACTTGGACTTTCCCAAATTCCAAGTGTCCCACTTGGACTTTCCATGCCAAGTACCCATGACTTGGACTTTACATTGCCAAGACCCATGCTTGGACTTTCCCATAATCACATGGTCAACCCTAGTCAACCATCAAAGTCTCCCTCGAGTCAAACTTGAGTCTGGTCAATTATAATCTAGGTTGATTGTATAAACAATCTCCCCAAAATATTAACCGACATCAGTGTCAAACATCAATGTCAAACATACTATGTCAAACATCAAAACATTACTAGAGTCAAACTCGAGTCTAGTTAATCGTGACCTGGGCCGATTGCACCAACAGAGGGTAGGATAACTTTTAGGATTTTTAACATTGAGCATGAGTGGACCCTTCACCAATTGAACTCATGTGTTTTTTTTTAATGAAATTGAACTCATGCTTTGGCTTGCCGAGTGAGGGAGAGAGAAGAATCCCTATTGGGTTCAACACTCAGATATTTTGGATCAAGTTGACGGGGGAGCATGCTTATGACTGAAGGTAGGAAGCTTCGCTTCCCACTTCAACTCGGTCGCTTGTTCATGGCGATCCCATCGATGTCCCCGGATTAAAAAATTTTTTAATCCTAGACAAAAGGGATCACCCAAGCAACCGTTTCATCGTCGTGCTATTCGATTAGAGTAGTCACTTGAACAAACTTGTTGTTCAAGCCACCAACCTCTATTCTATGAATAGCCACGGAATAGATGATGTAGTGATCGCTGGCTTTTGTGTTTATATTCGGGGTCCAAGTTATTTTAGCCATAAAAACAGAATACTACATGCATATATAATTGAAAAACAATTGTAGACATGTTACAAAAGAAAATAGACAATCGATATACCACTCGATCTTCTATTGTATGTCCTTCCTCCTTTTGGACGTCGTGTGGGGGACGATCTACCAAAATTCGAAGCTCCTAGATCACCAATCTTCCTTCCTTGCTCGCTCCGAACAAGAGGAAGTATAGAAACAAGACCCTTCTTCTTCCTTTAGCCAACCAACAAGCACTAACCTAGATACTTGCCGCCGGCCAACAAGGAAAAGGGATGAGAAATATGGATACCGGCCAAACGCTCCAAGGGAAGACCTTAAGCTATGTTTCCACCGGCCAAGGAGAAGAGGATGAAGGGGTTTGGACACAGGCAAAGGAGGGGAAAGGCTGGTTTGGGCGCCGGACAACAACAAGAAGAAATGAAAAGGAAAACCTTTCCTTATTTGTGGCCGCCTACACCCCAAACCCTAATCGTCCAAGCTTGCCGCCCCTTAACCCTAATTCTTCTTCTATATGATTTGTCGTCCACCCTTAAGCACCCTTATATAGAGTTAGCCCTAAGCCTCCTTTAATCTCCACCATCGGTTCTAGGTATTTAATCTCAACCGTCGGATCTAGAGATTTAGTCTCAACCGTCGGATCTAGAGATTTAATCTCAACCGTTGGATCTAGAGTTTTGTTTTCAACCATTGGATCTAGGCTTCATGAGGTTTTAATAGGCTACATAGGAACCATGAGGATTAGTTGGATCTTGGCCACCCAATGGATCAAGCCCACATAAAGTCTGATCCATTAATGATAATCCAATCTACTAAAGGATTATCATTGATCTACCTCACCAACCCCCATAAGTTAATATGGGCTCCATATATTATTTGTACATTTTTCCCGATGTTTAAGATCTCGAATGTTCATCAATTAATTAATTTACTGACCATTAATTAATCCACATCTAACTCCATGAGTAGTACCACTCAACCTTTTCATCATGCCGGACCAAGTCCATCTGTAGGGTTTACATGATGAACCTTATAAGCTCCTCAAGGGGACATCATCATCCTAATATATAGGACACAGTTTCCTCCTATAATCAATGATAAACCATATAAATAATATCATTTCCCAACTTACCAAGCCTATCGATTTAATCTATAAATCTCGCCCATTGGTAAATCAAAGAAATAAATACTAAGTATATGTGCCCATTATTATATCGGGATTAAGAGCATGTACAATATAATATCTGAGGTCCAATTTGATTATGTAGTCAGCAATAAATCGAATCACCTCTAAGTTGGTCCTGCTCAATACACACAAAGTGTACTAGTGTGATTCTATGGTCAAGACAAATCAATACCAAATCACACTGCAACCATACCAATTGTTTGTTCAAAGCCATCTCAGTTATGAGCCTATACTTATACTTTACAAGGAGCCGATAACATGATCTCCCATATAACACCACACACCATGTTATCTACAATGTAATATATTGACAATATGCAAAACCATAAATATGCAAACAATGATCATGTGATTCTTATTTCAAAATAAAGATGTTCATACAAAAGATAGACTTTTCAGTATACATCCCAATAATCTCCCACTTATACTAAAACACTATGCTATCCTCAAACTGCCATATATCTGATTCCCATTCCCTCCATATGCCTATCAAAAGCACTCGCCGATAGGGCCTTAGTGAAAGGATCTGTCACGTTATCCTCCGATGCAATCTTGGCCACAACAACTTCTCCTCTCTTTACGATTTCTCATATCAGGTGGTACTTGCGCTCTATGTGTTTACTTGTCTTATGGGCTCGTCGTTCCTTCGAGTTTGCAACTGCACCACTATTATCACAATAAATTGTGATAGTTCTGGGCAAACCAGGAATCACATCCAAGTCCATCAAGAAGTTCCTGAGCCACACAACTTCTTTGGCCGCGTCAGAGGCCGCCACTTACTCATCTTCCATGGTGGAGTCCGCCACACATTTTTGCTTGACACTCCTCCATACAATGGCTCCACCCCCCAAAGTAAACACAAAACCTGAGGTAGACTTACTGTTATCCCTATCTGATTGGAAGTCGGAATCCGTATAACCCATAGTGAGTAATTGGTCTTCCTGGTAAACTAGCATATAATCCCTGTTGGGTGATCGATTGGCCGGCTAGAGGGGGGTGAATAGCCCTCGTTCGTTGGATGTCGTATTTTGCTCGTCTATGAAAATGTTAGCGCGAGCGGAAGCAATAAACTAAGATAAGCAAATAGAAATAAAACAAAGACAATACAAACACGGAGATGTAACGTGGTTCACGGCTACGCCGCTAATCCACGGTCCGATTCGTCCACGGTGAATCACTCCGCAATCTATCCACTAGATCTCTCCTTTGCACAAAGCTAGGTGGAGGTAACCTCTTTTACACAAAGATCACTCTTCTACAATGGAATGAAGATTAGAGCAAGTAGAAGAGTGGAAAATTGTTTAGGGCACTTTGGGAGTAGTTGGGCGTTTAAGCATTAACCCCCCAAAGGCCCATCCCCTTCCTTTTTATAGAGGAAGAGGGTTTCTTCCCGTTGACACAGGAGCAGTCGACTGATGGCACCCATCAGTCGACTGGTCCTGTAGCCGTTGCCCAATAACGGTCGCTTTCCACGTTGGATACTATCCATCCAGATCGCATCACGACCGATGGCACCATCGATCGGCCCGATGTCAATCAGTCGAGTCCTCAACGAGGTTGATGTTGGGTTTCCGGCACCGCGGCGTGTGTGTGTTCGATCATGTTTCGTAAACATGAGCACAGCGGAAGCAACAAAAATAATAAATACTCCTATTTATTACAACACACACAACACACGCATGCTATTACAACAAGTGTAGACATAACCGTAAATTAAAATTGCAATAAAAGAAATTAAACTACGTTATACCTTCCGTATGACGTGTAGCGGGAACGGCATCAACCGGAACGATCCTCGTAAGAATCGTCTCTATCCGTATCCACGCCGAGCTCCTCGGGATGACTTCGCCAAGCCACGAGCTTCGTCTTCGTACGGGTTACTAGCCTCGTGTTGAAGACGACGTGATCGAGAGATGATCACGATCCGAATCCAAATTCGACCTAAAACAAGTCCTCAAGACTTGCTTCTCCGAGAGGTATTCACAACCGATTGACGAATCCTTCGCCTCCACCTCAGAGGATTACCGGAGATCAAATCCCGATATGTTAGCCGCTGTCGGAGCACTAACCGTCCGCCCAAACGACGCCCGATTTAGGAGAAGAAGCTGTCAAGAAAACTGGACAGCTTGTTGGTTGAGTAGGCTCCTGCCAAAAACAAGGAAGCCAAGTTCTCACCTTTATGCCAAACCTAAGGAGGATCGCCGGAACTCTTCCGGCAGCAGATCGACGCCGGCGAGGAGGAAGGAAGCCGCTGACGCCGGCTGAGGAGCCGTGGTCAAGCGGCAACACAAGTCGGGCAACTTCACCAAGGAGGTCAAGGCAACTCTTGATGTTGGGCGCCAAAAATAGATTAGGTTTAGGGTTAGGTTTAATCCCTATTTTATAGAGAACTAATTCTCTTAATGGTTAATGGATCATATCCATAAAGCCCGCTAACTCCGCCCATTAAGATAAGTTAAAATAAACCAAACCATGATGGTTTATTTTAAGTTAAAACGAACCAACCAACCTTGGTTCATTCGCTTAATATAAACCAAACCCTTTGGTTTATTCTCATCCATTGGATTAGACCAAACCATTTTGGTCCATCCATTATGTCTTCATAAGACACGCCCATCCACGCCTCCATTGCGATCAAACAATTTCATGCTCGCTTATGTTTGGTCCAACCAAACATAGTTTCTCTCGGCCGAGAATCCCATTCTCAAGCTCGCTTTAAATCCTTTGGATTACACTCACAGCGTGGTGACCAAATAGGTTCTCGCTTATGTTGGCCATCTATAATTAACCATTAATTATAGAGCGATCATGAGTGGCACCTAGTAGTACATCATGATCCCCAATTAACCAAAAAAGATCAACTGCTGATCCGTAACTATTTCAAAACCCTTCAAGAGTTCTCGAATGAATCGTGCCCCATTCCTTCACTCATCTTATACCCACTTGGTCTGTGACATGGTCTATTGTGTCACTCACTAGGTCGACTCACGCCACACCTAGCCCAAGTATCATTTCCTCGCCCTACTGATTCTAGTTACTCCACATGTATCAAGAGTACCTTACTCTAAACATGTATTGCTTTCAAAGACTTTAGTAACAATCCGACGAGGCCATGGGTATACATCTCCTCGCAAGGAGTGGTGAATCTTTATAGGCTATTCAACACCTTTCGATCACTCGACTTATACCCAATCATCCCGTCCACATCTCCTTAGAGATGTTTGCTTAAGATGTCAAAGCATAAGTCTCCATGATCAAGATGACTTGAATACCGCAAGTCAAAGGAACATCGCACTTAAGCCACAAGAAGAACTTCATTGACATATCTATATATGCAGAGAACCATATGAAGTCTTACTACCGGTCACTCCAATGAACTAGTTACCATAACTAGCATCCACGATCAACTCCGACATCACTATGTCTCCACCAAAGGAGAATCACCGCTTGGATACACCAAGGAGTATACTGGTTAGTCTCGATGTAATCGATGGTGTCCAAATCCATCAATTCATCGACTAGGATAATTCCGATACATCACAATTACACATGTAGAGATACTACCTAGTTGTGATCCAATCACAAATTCTCTCATGCCGTGAATCGACGTGACATTCAAGAAATGAGTTTAAGATCCAATCAAATACATTAAACATGTATACTCAAATAGTGAATCTTCATTTATCATATAAATGGTTCATACATAAGGCGCATTGCCTTAGACATCTCTCATATATTACTAACAGCTTGACTCCACTGCGTCTGCAACAAAGGCCATCAATGACCGATGTCCTCGGCAATGATCGATCAAGCCATCACCAACTAACCATGCCGGCAAATGATCGATCAACTTGATTCACCGACTTAAACCACTAATCGACCCATCGATACAATACCGCCATGACATGGCAAATGACCGCGTGCCTGAAAACTCATCCGACACTTGGCCAAAAGGCCAAGTTTCACCTAAGAGCTACCCCTTCCCGGGTTACATTCGCTCACTCTCATCTCTCGGAGTCCCTCGCCTTCGAAGTTCTCTTCGTTCGCGGCCACATCCCTCGGCAAAGATCAGCGACGGCCTCGCAATGCTCCTTCGCGTCTCTTGCCTCGAAGTCTACTTCCTCCGGCTTCACTCCAAGCTTCTCGTCCGACGGTCCCTCGGATGCTCCAAGCGCACGGCTTCCACAAAGCTATCCTTCACCGACTCAAGGCACGAGTCATGAGATGTGAAACTCACTATGGCTCCATGTGCGAATTACTAAGTCCTGCACGACTTCAACGCACATATCAAATCAACATATCAAACTAACTTAAACCCTTTGCCACACCATCAAAACCATATTACGGCAAGAGATTGCCCTAACAATCTCCCCCTTTTTGATGTGTGGCAATCCGTTTAAGTTAGGTAAAAACATTTGATATAAATTTTAAAGGAAAGAAAGCATGTAAACATAAACATGATATAGCAACATGCAACTCCCCCTTAATTTCTCCCCCTATCATAATTAACTTAAGCATAATCATTTCTCCCCCTTTGACACCATCAAAAAGATTATCACTAAGTTAAAAACACATGGCATCAAGTCTAATGGAAAGAAAATACCACAAGTTGATTTAAAATCGGAATTCCTTCTTATCGATATTCAGGTCATCGATCTTGGACTACCGATCGTACCGCACTTGTATTTGGGATTTCTAATTTCTGGGGTGAATTTCAGAAATGCATTAAAAATTCCAGAAAATTTGAAAAATCATGAAATTTGGGGAACACATTTCTTTTAAGTATATCTATCAGTGAAAAATATGTTTTCATGAAAAATCATTATATTTCCATGTATTTGCCAAAAATCCAAAAGTTTTAAAAACTACTAGGTTTTTGATCATAAGAGTATCCATTTTAACACCTAGTCTTGCATCCAATTGTTTCAAAACATGAATACATGTATTTTAAAGTAAGAAATTATTTTGAAAACATATGAAATATCAAACCATGATCTTTGGGCAATATGTCTATGAATTAAACATAAGCCTTCCCCATGATTGGTCTATTATTGCCATTTTGATACCTTAAATGACCATCTAAATGCCATAAGCATTAGTGGACATTTGTATCATCCTAACATCTCACCCATGCTAAGTTTGCAATCAAGTTAGCCTATAGTGAGTGTGAGATGCATCCTAGGGGGTATTTGTGCATACTTAACCAATATATTCATGCAATTCTATCAAGGTTAAGTATCAACCTAATAATCCTCATGATCATTAAATAATAGTCATGCATTAGGTATTATATGATGATAATAAACAAGGTATCACCTAAAGCATGATTCAAACCTATTTCTCATGATAACGTGCCAAATTTCAAAAACATAAATCATGATTGCAAATATACATAGGAATTACATCAATCATCATGATTTAAGCATTATTATCTATTTATGGGTACGTTATCATCACCCAACACTATTCTAAAAATGTTGTCCCGCCATCCTAAGTCAACCAAAATATGATATAGGTCAATTCCATATGGTTGACTACCCTAGGGGTTTTCTAACCCTTAAGGATGGATTTTGGAACCCAAAATAAGTTCTTTCCTATTGGGTTCACTAAGTATGCCTTGGGGATCCATTTTCTAGCAATTACTTTCTTCTTATCTTGTCCCCTAGCTATTAGGCATTTGTAGGCCTTTTCAATTTTCTTTTCTTTGTATCCTAGGCCCTTCTTATTGAAACTAGCTCTTTGGCTCCCTATGATCATATTTAATGTGTTGGAGCCAATAGTGAATTTCTCTAGGGCTTTTGTCAAATAGTCTACCTTTTCCCTTAAAGCCCTATTTTCCTCTATGCATGCATCATTAACATCCAAAGGCATATAGTCATGTGAACATGCATCATCATGGCAAGAAGAAACATTATCATTTAAGCATGCTTTTTCTAGTTTTTGTTCTAATTCCTTAATTTGATTAAACATGCTTTTATTTTTCTTTTTCATGCCAAATAACTCCTTGGTTAAACTAGAAATTATGGAAACTATTTTCTTAGGAGAGGCATTTGTTACCATAGTTTCCATGTCCTCTTCTTCTTCTTCGGATGAGGATGTAGAAGCTCCCCCTTCATATGAGCTCTCCCCACTTGTGCTTGATTCTTCATTTGAGGAGGAGGAGCAATCCGAGTCATGAAGAGCCATTAGTGCTAGGTTGGAATAGACGTGCTCTTCTTCTTTGGATGAGGATGAAGAGGCAAGGTCATCCCATGTCTTGGCTTTGAGTGTCATGGCCTTCCCTTTTCCTCCTGCCTTCTTTTCTTCTTCCTTTCTCTTGCTCCCCTTCTTCTTCCTCTTTTCTTCCTTCTTTTTCTTCTCTTCCTTGCTTTTGTTTAGGAGGGGACAATTGTCCCTTATGTGCCCCTCTCCTTGGCAATTGTAGCATATGACCTTCCCCCTCGGTCTTCTATTCCTATCATGAGATTTATCAAATCTAAAATTCTTAAATGCATGTCTTACCTTCCTCACCATGTAGGCTTCTTCCGTGCTGTCCATGGAGGAGGAGGAGGAGGCTTCATCATCATCGGAGGAGGAGGGGATCTCTATTTTCTTCTTCCCCTTATTTTCCATCAAAGCTACTCCTCTTGAGGGTTGAATTCTAGGCTCTTCTTGTATTCCTTCAAGCCTAGTTTCGTGGAGCTCCATTGTTGAGAAAAATTCCTCCAAGGTACTTACTTCCAAGTTCTTGGAGATGTAAAATGAGTCCACCATGGAGCTCCATTTTGAGGACCGGGGAAAGGCATCTATGGCCTTCATTACCATATCCCGGTTTGATAGCTTCTCACCTACACTTGTTAGCCCAATTAATATTTCTTTAAATCTAGAATGTAGGGAAGTTACCTTTTCTCCCTTTTCTAATTTGATGTTTGATAGTTGGGAGCGGAGGAGGTCTCTTCTTGCTAGCTTAGCCTCCGAGGTACCTTCATGAAGCTCCACTAGCTTCTCCCACATCTCCTTAGCACTAGAACATTCCCCTATCCTATTGACTTCTTGTTGGGGGAGGACATTGTATAGGTGGTGCTTGGCCTTTGAATTTGCCAAGTATTCTTCTCTTTGCCTCTTGCTCCACCTAGATTTCTCCAATGGCTCCCCATTTCGTTCCTGGGCAACTCGAAACCGTTTTCCATTATTAAAAGGATTTCAAAGTCGGTTTCGAAGAATACCTCCATTCTCTTTTTCCACCAAGAGAATTCGCCGTCGAACTTCGGTGGATGGATATTTGAGCCGGCCATTTTGAAAATTTGCTTGTTGTGGCGGTTAGTCCTCGACAAGCTTTCCTTGGCTCTGATACCACTTGTTGGGTGATCGATTGGCCGGCTAGAGGGGGGTGAATAGCCCTCGTTGGTTGGATGTCGTATTTTGCTCGTCTATGAAAACGTTAGCGCAAGCGGAAGCAATAAACTAAGATAAGCAAATAGAAATAAAACAAAGACAATACAAACACGGAGATGTAACGTGGTTCACGGCTACGCCGCTAATCCACGGTCCGATTCGTCCACGGTGAATCACTCCGCAATCTATCCACTAGATCTCTCCTTTGCACAAAGCTAGGTGGAGGTAACCTCTTTTACACAAAGATCACTCTTCTACAATGGAATGAAGATTAGAGCAAGTAGAAGAGTGGAAAATCGTTTAGGGCACTTTGGGAGTAGTTGGGCGTTTAAGCATTAACCCCCCAAAGCCCCATCCCCTTCCTTTTTATAGAGGAAGAGGGTTTCTTCCGCTGACACACGGTCGGTGATGATGGCACCCATCAGTCGACTGGTCCTGTAGTCGTTGCCCAATAACGGCCGCTTTCCACGTTGGATACTATCCAACGGTACTGGCATCAGTCGACTGATGGCACCCATGAGTCGACTGATGTCAATCAGTCGACTGATGTCAATCAGTCGAGTCCTCAACAAGGTCGACTCCACTCTGTGCCCGTGCACAGTGCCATCAGTCGACTGCCGTCCCTTGGCAGTCGACTGATCAAGCCATCAGTCGACTGACCATGCCGGCAGTCGACTGATCAACTTGATTCAGCTGACTTAAACCAGTCGATCGACCCATCGACTCAGAGCAGTCGACTGGTGTCGGGAAAACCCATCCGATACTTGGCCAAAAGGCCAAGTTTCACCTAAGAGCTACCCCTTCCCGGGTTACATTCGCTCACTCTCATCTCTCGGAGTCCCTCGCCTTCGAAGTTCTCTTCGTTCGCGGCCATGTCCCTCGGCAGCATCAGGCACACGACTCTGCAATGCTCCTTCGCGTCTCTTGCCTCGAAGTCTACTTCCTTCGGCTTCACTCCAAGCTTCTCGTCCGGCGGTCCCTCGGATGCTCCAAGCGCACAACTTCCTCAAAGCTATCCTTCACCGACTCAAGGCACGAGTCATGAGATGTGAAACTCGCCATGGCTCCATGTGTGAATTACTAAGTCCTGCACGACTTCAACGCACATATCAAATCAACATATCAAACTAACTTAAACCCTTTGCCACACCATCAAAACCATATTACGGCAAGAGATTGCCCTAACAATCCCTAGTCCTTCTCAGGTACTTCAATATATGCTTTACCATAGTCCAATGTCCCTGTCCTGAATTACTCTGATATCTGCTGACCATGCCGATGGCAAAGAAGATATCTGGTCTCGTACATAGCATCGCATACATGAGGCTTCCTACTGCCGAAGCATAAGGAACCACCTTCATCTCCTCTATCTCCTCAGACGTTCTAGGACACATCTCCTTAGATAAAGAAACTCCATACCTGAAAGGTAGAAAACCCTTCTTGGAGTTTTACATGCTAAAACGATCCATAATGGTGTCTATGTATGAAGCTTGAGATAAGCACAACATCCTTTTCTTGCGATCCCTTATAACCTTGATCCCAAGGATGTGTCCCACTTCTCCCAAGTCTTTTATATCAAACTGTTTGGACAACCATACCCTTACATCCGATAACACCTTGACATTGTTGTAATTAACAAAAAGTCATCTACGTATAGTACAAGAAATACCACTACGTTTCTGTCACATCTCTTGTATACACAAGACTCATCCGAACTTTGAATAAATCCATAATACTGGATTACCTCATCAAAGCAGATGTTCCAAGACCTCAAAGCTTGCTTCAATCCATAAATGGACCGATTAAGCTTACGCACAAGATGCTCTTTGCCCTTTGCAATGAATCCCTCTGGTTGCTTCATATAGATATTTTCCTCAAGATTAAGGAAAGATGTCTTGACATCCATCTGCCACACCTCATAATCCATATCAGCTGTAATGAATAAGAGAATCCGGATAGACTTAAGCATGGCCACCGACGAAAAGGTTTCCTCATAATCGATACCCTCTTTCTGAGTATACCCCTTCGCTACAAGTCTCGCTTTGAAGGTCTCAACCTTCCCGTCTATTCCTCTCTTTCTTTTGTAGATCCACTTGCATCCAATGGTTTTTATACTATCGAGTGGTTCTACTAGCTCCCAGACCTGATTTGAATCCATAGATTCAATCTCAGCATTCATTGCACTTTGCCAAGATACTGCATCTTTATCTTGGATTGCCTCGTCATATGTCCAGGGATCAGGTTCATGTTCACCAAGGACCAAATCAGAAGATTCTCCCAAGAACATGAATCTATCAGGCTGTCTCACAACCCTCCCACTACGACGAAGTATCTCATGTGTATCCTCCATGACACGCGGTGCAGTGACTTGTGGTATATCCTCTTATACCGGTGGTACTGAAGAAGTGACTTCCCCTTTTAATTCCTCTAGAACCATCTTACTCATGGGCTTGTGGTTCATTACATAGTCTTCCTCTAGAAATTTGGCGTTCGTGCTAACGATCACCCTCTGATCTCTAGGACTATAAAACAAACCACCTTTCGTTTCTCTAGGATAGCCAATGCACATGCATACTTCTGTACGAGGTTCCAACATACCAGCATCTGCCTTCAGCACATGTGCTGGACTCCCCCAAATCCGAATATGTCTTAGACTAGGCTTTCGCCCAGTCCACAATTCTGTGGGAGTAGAAGACACTGATTTAGATGGAACCAAGTTCAGAATGTACACTGCTGTATCTAGAGCATATCCCCAGAACGAATCTAGCAACTCAGAATAACTCATCATCGATCTAACCATCTCCATAAGAGTCCTATTCCTTCGCTCTACTACACCATTCTACTGGGGTGTGCTAGGTGCAGACAATTGGGATTGAATCCCAACCTCTGATAAGTAATTCCTAAACTCTCCCAAGAGGTACTCACCACCACGATCAGATCGTAGCGTCTTGATACTTTTACCTTGACATTTCTCCACATTAGCCTTGAATTCTTTGAACTTGTCAAAGCATTCAGACTTGCGACACATCAAGTAAATGTATCCATATCTCGAATAATCATCTATAAAAGAGACGAAATACTTAAAAACACCTCTAGCCTGGATAGACATAGGACCACACAAATCAGAATAAACCAATTCTAACACATCTTTGGCTCTATACCCCTTGGCCTTAAAAGGTCTCTTGGTCATTTTTCCCTCCAAGCAAGATTCGCAGGTTGGGAAATCTTCCACCACTAATGAACCCAGAGGTCCATCAGCTATCAACCTTTGAATTCTGCTTATGTTAATATGACCAAGTCTTAGATGTCAAAGATATGTTTGGTTCATCTTCGAAGGTTCTTTTCTCTTATTGGAATTAGAAGATGAGTTATTAACTTCTATTTGCATCGTAGGAGCTTTTGGTTCAAGTGTATACAAATTTCATATCAATGCACCTGAACAAATAATCTCCCTATTCCTTTTTATAACAACTCTGTCATTAAAAGAAATAGAATATCCATCCATAAACAATTTAGAAATCAAAATTAAATTCTTTCTAAATAAAGGTACATAAAGTCAATTCTTAAGAACCAAAACTTTATTTTTCTCAAAAGATAAATAAACATCTTCTACTGCAACAGCTGCCACCTTCGTGGCATCGCCCAAGTACACGGTAATATCCCCCTCAGCTAGTCATCTGGTTTCCTAGAACCCCTACAAAGTATTGCAGATATGATCAGTGGCTCTCGTATCTACACACCAAGTGCCGGTAGATAACACCACTAAACATGTTTCAACGACTAGACCAAAAGATATACCTTTGTTCTGCTTGCGGTTGGGGCAGTCCTTCTTCCAGTGTCCAGTCTGCTTTCAATTGAAGCACTTGCCTTTCGGCTTCTTCACTCCTCCCTGAGTTCCTCCCACCGCCTTTGCCCCAGCTTGTTTCTTCTTATTCTTGCCTTTCGGCTTAGAAGTAGAAACCTTTTGGGTCACCATGGCTTGCGCCTGAGTACTCTGACGAAATAGCCCCTCTGCCGCTTGGAGTTCTGTCAGAAGCTCCGCCAATTAATACAACCTCTTGTTCATGTTGTAGTTCAGGTGAAACTGCTCAAAACTCTTAGGTAGAGACTGGAGAATGATATCGACCTGGGTTTCCCCATCGATCTCAGCTCGGAGGACTTCCAGCTCATTCAAATGAGCCATCATCTTGAGAACATGATCCCTCACGGGTGTTCCCTCGATCATGGTGGTCGTCATCAAGTTCCTCATGGCTTCCTGCCTAGCAGCCCGATTCTGGTATCCGAAAAGCTCTTTGAGATTGAGCATCATGTCATAAGCAGTGGGCATGGCTTGATGCTGATGTTGCAGTACATTTGACATATATGCCAAAATATAACACCGCGCCATCTCATCGACCTTAATCCACTTCTTATAACTCTCCTCCTTTTCCCCAGAATCATTCGTAGGCTTAGGAGGGTACTCTTCGAGGAGTACATATTTGTATTCCTCAGCAGTCAAGACAATGTCAAGATTCCTCTTCCAATCAACATAGTTGGGTCCAGTCAGTTTATTTTCTTTTAGTATCACAGCAAATGGGTTGAAAGTCATTTTGAAAGAAAACCTAAGAATCACATAGATCAAAACATTAGATTTCAAAAAATTATTGATTCCTCAAACAATAAAATTTTAAAATCAACCAACACCTCAAAACACCGAGATTATTGTATGCCACGATAGTGTGGACGTATACGAATTCCACATTTGTAAGAGGAGATTTTACCCATTAATTTTACTATCTTGTCAACCTAACTTTTTGACAAGTAAAATTAACAGTTGGTTCCTCTTCTGCCCTACAAATAAAAGTAGTGACTCCGATGGGGAGGATACTTATATTTGTATCTAAGTGTTCACCATTACTCGGTACCAAGTTAATTATCTCGGGTTATGTGCCTTCCGATGGAGAAGTACACACGCTCCTTAATAATTTCCTATAACCATATTCAACCTTGTGATCCGCAAACAAACTCATCCGATGGGGAGGAAGGCACTCAAAGCCGACGCGCAAGTTTGTTTGTATCACATGTCAAATCGTAATGGAGGCCGTGGGAATTTATAAAAAATATCCCTCTCCCACTTAGTAATTTAAAATTGAGGAATTTTCTAGCCTACGACATGCATATCAAACAATAAGCAATAAACATGAAAAATAAATATTTTCCAACTATTATGGCTTTTGTCTTCAATATGTCTCCCGTCTTATCGCCATCTCGTCCGCTCCTCCCTACGCCATGTACAAGCCATCCGGAGATCCGAGCCGAGAAAAAAAATATTTTAATTTACATCCATCGATCCTATACTCCACGAGAGAGTGTACATGAAATCTAGATCAAAAGTAAACTAAAATAAAAGGAGTGGCTAAACAATGTCGTATCTAATTACAAAAATTAAATACTAGCCTCATCAACCCTGAGGATTCAACAAGTATACAATTACACACATACAATCACATACACACATATGGCCATAATAGTTGGATCCTATGCCTGCAACCAAAAAGTTAACCTACGCACATCCTACTATTATCCGACACATATAATATATGAAAAGTGCATAAAAGTAACCGAATCCTAAACACACAAAACCGGAAACTGTGGCTCTGATACCACTTGAAGGTAGGAAACTTCGCTTCCCACTTCAACTCGGTCGCTTGTTCATGGCGATCCCATCGATGTCCCCGGATTAAAAAAATTGAATCCTAGATAAAAGGGATCACCCAAGCAACCGTTTCATCGTCGTGCTATTCAATTAGAGTAGTCACTTGAACAAACTTGTTGTTCAAGCCACCAACCTCTATTCTACGAATAGCCGCAGAATAGATGATGTATGGATCACCGACTTTTATATTTATATTCGGGGTCCAAGTTATTTTAGCCATAAAAACAGAATACTACATGCTTATATAATTGAAAAACAATTATAGACATGTTACAAAAGAAAATAGACAATCGATATACCTCTCGATCTTCTATTGTATGTCCTTCCTCCTTTTGGACGTCGTGTGGGCGACGATCTACCAAAAGTCGAAGCTCCTAGATCACCAATCTTCCTTCCTTGCTCGCTCTGAACAAGAGGAAGTATAGAAACAAGACCCTTCTCCTTCCTTTATCCAACCAACAAGCACCAACCTAGATACTTGCCGCCGGCCAACAAGGAAAAGGGATGAGAAATATGGATACCGACCAAAAGCTCCAAGGGAAGACCTTAAGCTATGTTTCCACCGGCCAAGGAGAAGAGGATGAAGGGGTTTGGATGCAAGCAAAGGAGGAGAAAGGCTGGTTTGGGCGCCGTCCAACAACAAGAAGAAAAGAAAAGGAAAATCTTTCCTTATTTGTGGCCGCCTACACCCCAAACCCTAATCCTTCTTCTATATGCTTTGTCGTCCACCCTTAAGCACCCTTATATAGAGTTAGGCCTAAGCCTCCTTTAATCTCCACCATCGGTTCTAGGGATTTAATCTCAACCGTCGGATCTAGAGATTTAATCTCAACCGTCGGATCTAGAGATTTAATCTCTACCGTTGGATCTAGAGTTTTGTTTTCAACCATTGGATCTAGGCTTCATGAGGTTTTAATAGGCTACAATAGGGACCATGAGGAGGAGTTGGATCTTGGCCACCCAATGGATCAAGCCCACATAAAGTCCGATCCATTAATGATAATCCAATCCACTAAAGGATTATCATTGATCTACCTCACCAACCCCCATAAGTTAATATGTGCTCCATATATTATTTGTACATTTTTCTTCCCATGTTTAAGATCTCGAATGTCCGTCGATTAATTAATTTACTGACCATTAATTAATCAACATCTAACTCCATGAGTAGTGCCACTCAACCTTTTCATCATGTCGGACCAAATCCAGCTGCAGGGTTTACATGATGAACCTTATGAGCTCCTCAAGGGGACATCATCATCCTAATATATAGGACACGGTTCCCTCCTATAATCAACAGCACACCATATAAATAATATCATTTCCCAACATACCGAGCCTATCGATTTAATCTATAAATCTCGCCCATTGGTAAATCAAAGAAATGAATACTAAGTATATGTGCCCATTATTATATCGGGATTAAGAGCATGTACAATATAATATTTGAGGTCCGATTTGATTATGTAGTCAGCAATAAATCGAATCACATCTAAGTCGGTTCTGCTCAATACACACAAAGTGTACTAGTGTGATTCAATGGTCAAGACAAACCAATACCAAATCACACTACAACCATACCAATGGTTTGTCCAAAGCCATCTCGGTTGTGAGCCTATACTTATACTTTACAAGGAGTCGATAACATGATCTCCCGTGTGACACCACACACCATGTTATCTACAATGTAATGTATTGACAATATGTATAACCATAAATATGCAAACAATGATCATGTGATTCTTATTTCAAAATAAATATGTTCATACAAAAGATAGACTTTTCAGTATACATCCCAACAATGACCCTTCTAGGGCTAAAGTGTTGCGCCTCCAAAACCCCATCTTTCGATACCTCCACCACATCATGGCCAGTACTATATTTGGTCGTGGGGAGAGTGACAGTGTAGTTAGAGCTAGCAAGCTGCTTTGCCTCTGGGACATGCTACAAGAAAGGAGTAGCATCGATGTAGGGTCCCACTTCATCAGACACTTAGTGAAGATGGGCAAAGCAGCACGAGGAAAGATTAATGTGGGGGGCCTACTTACCCACATTTGCCATAGGATGAAGTACAATTACACTGCATTAGAGAGTATAGAGGGGAGCCCTAGGATCGACCTAGAGTGTGCATGGCCATGAAGATGATTGTGAGAGAAGGACACTCCTTATACTTTGTAAGGAAAAATCTGACGACCCTTAGGCTCCCCGACCCTGATCGTACCACCATCACTACACGTGCCAACTGGCACTTAGACCTGATAGTGGAGTCCCCTCCACATGAGGGATCACCCATATCGGTGCCCATCTCTCCCTCTTTACATCACTCTCCCTCCAGTCCACACATGCATAGGAGCCCACCTAGTCAACGCCAACATGAGTCTGCACCTGCACCACCACATTTTTTCACCTTTGAGCAGGATGTAGGTACATCAGCCTATAATTTCTCAGAGTTCCGATCGTGCCTCGATGACATATACACCAAGCAGCAGACGCAGAGGTAATGGATGTTGATAAAGCGTCCTCGCCTGGATTACTCTCGATCTCTGGGCCGACCATCAACTGCAAGCTTTTCGTATATAGCAACATGCAACTGAGGAGGCTGCTCGTCACGAGGATGAGGTTGCCTACCGCCAGGAGATGCAGCAACACATGCATGCCCAACAGGCACAGTGGGCCAGGGAGGAGGAGCACCAAGCAGCTGTTGCATCCACCAGCTCCCAGATCGACCACATGTACATGTGGCATCAGCGGCTCAGCAGCAAGTTCTCCCAAGATTTCGAGATGCCGAGGCTCCCAGACTTTCCACCTCGTCCACCATACTAGAGGTATATTTTCGTTTAAGTCTGGGGGGAGGACCCTAAAGTTTATTTTCTTTGTTTCCTAGCAGTAGTTTCTTTTCTGGTATTTTCATTCATTTATTAATGCATGGGTTGTTGAGTTTCCTGCAGTACTTAGTTTTTGTTATCTGTAAAGCTACATCAGTAGTATTTTTAAAAAGTTTCTTACATGAGTTTTTTCCATAGGTAGCTTAACTTCATTTATCTCGTGGTATTTTATTTTATTCGCTCTAATGAATGTTCTAGACTTACACAGCTTAGCTTTTTTTTTTACACTTACACATGTCGAACATTCTGAAAGGGATAATCTAGTACATACCTAGTTATGATTCATCTCAGTAGTCTAGTACTTTGGAATCCATAGGTGACCCTAGGTTTAGCATTTTAGTTACTGGAGATGCTCGAATTGTGTAAGCCCATTTGGAAAAATCAAAATCCCAGTGAGAAGAAAAAAAAACGGAAAAAAAGAGAGAAATAGAAAAGAATGAAAAAGAAAAAAAAAGAAAAAGAAAAAGAGAGAGAGAGAGAGAGAGAGAGAGAAGATTATGAGGGATAAAAAAATAGTTGTCGTGGGTGGAAATGACTAAGTGCCCCTTTGAGACCGAGTTATATTATTGGGGAAACACCTACCAATTTATCTCAATACCGAGCACGCCTTTGAGACTTTATGCTAGATCTAGGGAACGACCCTCGCTTTAGGCAAATAAGTGCCTAAGAGCTGGAAACCTTAGGAAAGCTATGGGGTGACGACTTAACTCACCATGGAATGGGAATCCCCTAAGAATGATTCACTTAGCACAAGCACGAGGAGCTAACTTAGTGAATTTCTTGAACATATTTATTTTGCTTTGATTGTAAATACCACTTGATAAATTTAGTCAACATGCTAAATATGGAACAATGTTTTTTTTATATTTCATGGCACTGAGGTTTGCTTGAGGACAAGCAAAGATTTAAGTCTGGGGGAAGTGATGTGAGCAAAACATACAGGGTTTTAGGAGTAGTTTTCACTCACATCTCATTACGTTTTATGTTAGTTTTCATGCATATGTCACTCTATTTTGCACACATTTCCTATTTTCTAGTTCGGAGGTCTGCTCTTTGTACTTTTGTGTGTAGGTTAGCATTTCGAGTGAAAAAGGCGCACTTTCAGAGCAAAAGGAGGACATTTTGTAGCTAGACGTAGAGTGGGACACGGCCAGGGCGTGTGGCTACACACGACCGTGTCCAATGGGCGAGATCAGCCACCCCAAGGCCACACAAGGCCTGGCTGTGTGGAAACACATGGTCGTGTGGTGGCTACCAGATTTGCACGACTAGGGATTTTTTCAGATTTTGTAGTGATCCGAGGTGGTGTCTATATAAGGATGGCTCTGCCTAAACCCTAGGGAGGAGGCACGATGGCTAGGACGACACACCGAAGCCCTAAAAAGCTTCGGGAACTAGCAACGGGGAGGGAAAACACCACCGGAGGTCCACGCTTTGCACTTCAACGCCAGAGAGAAGACCACAAAAGCATTGTAATCTTTTGTTCCTGCATTTTATCTCTGATATATTCGAACATGTACATGCTTTGTGATTCCTCCTTTATATACATGGAGTAGTTCTTTTGATTCTAGGATTAGGGAGTAGCTTGTGTGCACATTACATGTTGGTTCATGTTAGATTCTGTCTTTGAATTTAATTTGGCGATTGGAAGTTGTTTATACTATATCCATGCATTTTTGGTTTTCTACCTGCTGTGCTTAGGCGATACGAGGGGTGGCAACCCTTGTATCTAAGATTTAGGGGATTTTATACAAGGAACCTAGGGGTAAACCTGATCTCCTGTAACCGTGGGTAGAAGGATGCGATTGAACCAGAAGCGATTCATCGTAGGGATTGATTCGACATCCTCGTACCATCTATCCCATCCTTTTAGGTGGAGATAGCTCCCGGTAGATGCAGTGGCTCATCGGGAGAGTGTATGATGTCCCTTCCACAAAACCATAGCTAAACGTCTAGACAACGCCAATTGAAAGCATTGTTTTGTAACACACAAGCGAAATCGAAGTCCTAGAATCACCTTTGATGACCTCGGCATGCTCCCTTCTTCCTCCGTGTGACACCGTATAGAGTATAGTCCACCGACAGCCCTCACAAGTCAAAACCTCTTAGAGTTTTACTTCTGAACAATTTCAACCACTGAACATATCGATATTCAAATCCCAGTCCCTATGGGATTGATAATATTTTATTACTTGACGACATCTGTGCACTTGCGGGCGTTGAGCACGAGTGCGCGCTTCGAGTCCTCAACGGCCTCTGTCGTGAGATTTGAGGTCGCAATCGCGTGCATCAATATTGAATCCCATTTACAATGCATACATCATACAGTTAAACTTTAGCATCAAGTCCCATTGCTAAATAATACAACTCATCTATGATCTCTGAATTTGTAAAAAAATTTAGCACTACAATTTTATCCCTAAATCACAATGGAAAATCTCGCTCGTGATATTGCATAACTTGATCCGCATGAACCTTTTGAGACATAAGTTGTAGATGCTCACTGTATAAAAACTTAATAAACTTAAAATCTATGAATGAAATAGAATTAAAGTAATAACTTAATGTAAAAACTTACTTTCGATATCGATCGACTTCTTTACCATTGTTCCGAATGTACCAATGTGCTTTCTTAAACAACGACAATGGTAATTTCAGAATTTGTTGGTTACCAAAGACTCTTGTTTCCTATGAGAAAACACCTAATTTGCATATTGATGGTTGAACATCTTTATTCCATTCTGGCCTAGAAAAGATTGTCTCAATCTGACTCATATATAATGAACTGAAAGTCAAGACCTCATTTACAATATACCCCTCTGCAATAGATCCTTCAGGTCGTGCTTTATTACGAACATATTTTTTTAGTCTTCCCAAATATCGCTCAAAAGGATACATCCATCGTGACGAAACTGGGCCAGCTAACATGGGTTCACGAGGTAAATGAATTGTCAAATGAACTATAATGTCAAAAAATGCCTGAGGAAATATTCATTACATCTTACACAATACTAAGACTATTTGCTCCTCCATTTTACGTATGTCTGTTGTGTGTAAATATCTTGCAGTAATCTTTTTTAAGCAATCACATAACTCAATTAGTGTGCTACATATGTCTATTGGGAAAAATTTACATACAGCAACTGGAAGTATTCTTTGCAACAATACATGACAATCATGTGATTTTAGTCCATATATCTTTCCTTCATTTGCATTCACATTTATAGATATATTAGCAACATAACCATCTAGAAACTTCACATATTTCAAAAATTGATAAAATTCATGCCTTTCTTCCAATGTCAACGTGTAACTTGCATAGGGTTTCCTGAATTTGTCTTCTACTGGTTGTAAATACAATTCACTCCTTATCCCCATATCCTGCAAGTCTAATCTTGCTTTGAGAGTGTCCTTTGAATTTCCATCTATATTAAATAATGTGCCAATTAAAGCATCACAAATATTCTTTTCAATATGCATCACATCTAAATTGTGTCTCAACTTTAAGTCTGACCAATATGGTAACTCAAAAAATATAGACTTCTTTACCTAATTTGTATCATCCAAAGATCACTACCATTTTTTACTGAGTGAAAGATGCTTACTGAATGTCACTTGGGGTAACGCATCTAACTATGATAAAATCTCATATCCATTCATTATTCATGGTGGGACTTCTTTTTCAACCTTTCCATTAAAATCTTTATTTCAATGCCATGGGTGTTGTACATTCAAGAATTGACGGTGACATATGTAGCATATTTTACTCCTTAATCCTTGAGATCTTGTTTCATTCAGGCAAACTAGACATGTCTTATAGCCCTTTGTGCTCCATCCAAGAACTATTTCATATGCTGAAAAGTCATGAATAGTCCACATCACAACAACATGTAATAACTGAAGTAACATATCAAAAGATTTATTCTCTAGCCATTTAACACCTTCATATGCATTAGCTTCACCACAAAATTAAAAACTGAAAAATTAGTACAATTATGATACAGTTCTTTTTGTGCTTCTTCCAATATTGAAGTATAACTTCATCTACAATCATATCATTTGTGTTTTCATTCATATCATTTGATTGAAGCTCATTGCTTTTTATATTTTTTGCATTTCGTAAATCAGTAAACATGTCTTCAAAATTGTCTTCAAAATCATCTACTTTAACATTAAAATCATTTTCATCTTCATTGACAATATTTATATTTCCGGATGATATGGAAGGTTCTCCATGAAAGTTCCAGACTTTATATAATCTATTGAATCCCCACCTATAAAGATGTCCTCTCACATAATCCAATTCATATTGAAATAAATTGCCACACTGTTGACATAGACAACGAATTTTTGATAAATTCAGACTAATCATGTAATTCTCTACCATATTTATAAACTGATTCAATCCATTTATATATTTAGGACTAATCTGATTCTGAATCGTTATCTAACTTTTATCCATATTTTTAAACCCTGGTTAAACATATATAAAATAATTTTGATGTTAATTTCAAATAAAAGCAATTTAGCAACTTAAATTTATTTATCATATATAAAATAATCAAAAAATTTATTATTGTTACTAAAGTCTTTGACCAACGCATTACATGTTTAGAGTATGGTACTCTTGGACACATGTGCAGTAACTAGAATCCGCAGGACGAGGAAGTAAATACTTGGGTTAGGTGTGACGTAGTCAGCCTAATGGAAACTCACACAATAGACCATATCCTGAACCAAGTGGGTATAAGATGAGTGAAGGGAATGGGGCACGATTCATTGTAGTTGCTGAAGGATTTCAGAAAAGGTACTGGGATCAACCGTTGATTTTTCAATTAATTGGGGATCATGATGTACTAACTAGGTGTCACTCATGATCGTTCTATAATTAATAGTTAATTATAGACGACCAACATAAATCACGAACCTATTTGGTCACATGCACAACGAGCATAATCCGAAGTATTTAAAACGAGCTTGAGAATAGGATTCTTAGATTGAGAGATGATGCACGCGAACGTGACCTCAAATCTCACGACGAAGACCGTCGAGGACTCGAAGCATGCGCTCATGCTCAGCGCTGGCAAGTGCACGAATATCGTTAAGTAATAAATTCATTATCAATCCCACAGGGACTGAGATTCGAGTACCGATCTTCTCAGTAGACGTTATTGTTCGGAGTTCAGTTCAAATGGTTGCGATTAAGAGAGTTTTCGGCGGTCCTAACTCTAGTACGGTGTCACATAGAGGAAGAGAAGGTTTCTACGAGTCTTTTGAGGGAATTTTAGGATTTTAGTTTCGCTTGTGCATCATAGAACACACTACCAATTGGGTATTATCTAGACGTCTAACTATGGGCTTGTGGAAGGGACATCATACACTCCCCTGATGAGCTTTTGCATCTATCGGAAGCTACCTTTGCCATACCAAGTCGACCCCTGGCGTTAGGATGGGGTAGGAGGTACGAGGATGCCGAATCAATCCCTGTGGTTAGACGGAACGTATCTCATTTTCGATTCTATCGCATCTTTCTATCCACGATTATTGGAGATGAGGCAACCCCTAGGCTCCTCCTTAATTCTCCTAAATCTTAGATACGAGGGATGTCACCCCTCGTATCGGCTACTCACAGTAGAGAGAAAACCAAAACACATAACTATCGATCTAAACCAATACCAATTGCAAATATAAACTCAAGAATCAGAAATATATTTGAAATAACATGTTCTACTCACACAAACTACTCCCTAGTCCTAGAATCGGAAAATCTACTCCATGAATATGAGAGGAGAAACATAAAGCATGATCATGTTCAGATATACAATGAAAATTATGCACAGAAAGTAAATTATAATGCAATGTGGCTCTTCTCCCTACGTTGAGGTGCAAAAGTTGATCCTCGAGCGGTATTGTTCCTTCCCGTTGCGAGTTTCTAAAGCTTTTTAGGGCGTCGGAGGGTCATCCCGACCGTCGTGCCTCCCCTTAGGGTTTGGGCGTAGCTTTCTTTATATAGAAATGAGGTTGGCTCTTCACGAAATCTAAAAAAAGATCTAACCAGTGTGAATTTTACATGGCTTGGACCTGTGCAAGACTGGAAAATAGGTGAAATCTCAGCTAGAAATTGAGGTGGGAAAAAGGCACGACCGTGCATTTTCACACAACTTGGCCGTGTCTTTTTCTGGAGCCTCCGTTTTGATCCGTTTCGCTTCGGAAACATGGCCAGTGCGTGTTCCCTAAGGTCCGTGCTCCACAAATTACTCCATTTTTGCTCCAAAAATGCATCGTTTTCCCATGAAATGCTATCCTGCACACAAAAGTACAAAAAGCATACCTCCGAACCAGAAAATAGGAAATGCATGCAAAATAGAGTGACATATGCATGAAACTAACATAAAATGTAATGAGATGTGAGCGAAAACTACTCTTAAAACCCTATATGTTTTGCTCACATCACTTCCCCCAGACTTAAATTTTTGTTTGTCCTCAAACAAACCTCAGTGCCATAAAATTTTTTAAAAAGATATTGTTCAATACTTAGCATGTTAACTAAATTTATCAAGTGGTATTTGCAATCAAAGCAAAATAAATGTGTTTTAGAAATTCACTAGGTTAGGTCCTCGTGCTCGTGCTAAGGGAATTATTCTTAGGGGATACTCGTTCCATGGTGAGTTACGTCGTCATCCTTTAGCTTTCCTAAGGTCTCCGGTTCTTAAGCACTTACTTTCCCAAAGCGAGGATCGTTCCCTAGATCTAGCACAAAGTCTCAAATACGTGCTCGGTATTGAGAGAAATTGGTAGGTGTTTCCCCAGTAACCTAACTTGGTCTCAAAGGGGCACCTAACCATTTTCACCCGCGACAACTGTTTTTTTATCCCTCATAATCTTCTCTCTCTTTTTTTTGTTTTCTTTTTCATTTCTTTTTTTTTCTCTCTCGCTTTTATTTCTCTCTTTTATTTTTTGACTCACTGGGATTTTGATTTTTCCAAATGAGCTTACACAATCCGAGCATCTCCAGTAACTAAAATCCTAAACCTAGAGTCACCTATGGATTCCAAAGTACTAGACTACTGAGATGAATCATAACTAGGTATGTACTAGATTCTCCCTTTCAGAATGTTCAACATGTGTAGGTGTAAAATTAAAAGCTAACCAGTGTAAGTCTAGAACATTCATTAGAGTGAATAAAATAAAATACCATGAGATAAATGAAATTAAGCTACCTACGGGAACAACTCATGTAAGCAACTTTTAAAAATACTACTGAGGCAGCTTTACAGATAACAAAAACTAAGTACTGAAAGAAACTCAACAACCCATGCATGAATAAATGAATGAAAATACCAGAAAAGAAACTACTGCTAGGAAACATACAAAATAAACTTTGGGGTCCCCCCAGACTTATATGAAACTGTACCTCTAATATGGTGGCTAAGGTGGGAAGTTTGGTAGTCTCAGCATGTCAGGCTCCTGGGAAAATCTGGTGCTAAGCCGCTGATGCCACATGTACATGTGTTCGATCTGAGAGCTGGTGGATGCAGCGACTGCTCTGTGCTCCTCCTCCCAGACCCACTATTCTTGTTGGGCACAAATATGTTGCCGCATCTCCTGGTGGTAGGTGGCCTCCTCTTGGCGTCGGGCATCCTCCTCTTGAAAGTAAATACAGGCCTCGTCGTAGAAGTCCTCGGCTCACTAGAAGTGCTCCCGTAAGCCTGTAACTCTGCCTGCGTATAGAAGCTATGATCATCCCATCGCTGCCCCTGCGTCTCCTGCTCAACATATATGTCATCAAGGCATGATCGAAACTCCAAGAAATCGTAGGCAGAAGTACCTTCATCCTACTCAAAAGTAGGAAAATAAAATGATGCAGGTGTAGGCTTTTCACGTGGACTAGGTGGCGCGACACGGCCGTGTGAAATCACACGGCCTGACCGTGTGGACCTCTGGAAGTCAGGGCATGGCCGTGTGAAAACACACTGCCTGACCGTGTGTGACTCTGGAAGTCAGGGCATGGTCGTGCCCTTTGTTTCTTTTCTCGTGGTGCACACTGGTCTGATTTCTCTCACTCACTTCACCGCATAAACTTAAAATGACTTTTATTTTTACCTAGCAAGTTATTTCCTTACCTACAAATGCTAAATACCATAAATCAAAGTTCGAATTACAAAAATAAAATGAATGCAATAAAAAGAAATCCTAAAAACTAAACTTTGGTTGCCTCCCAAGAAGAACTTTGTTTAAGGTCTTTTAGCCCGACCTTATTCCTACATTTCAATTGATGTGTTTGATTCTTGCTCGTGGGGGAGCAAGATATTTGCTCACTTTGCGCCTCTTGCCTTTTTGTCCTCCATCACTACATCCCTTAAATCTTGCTCATGGAGGGGCAAGATACTTGTTAGCTACTTTCCTTGGCTCAAGATTGAGCATGCTTAGCCTCAAAGAATTTTTAAAAGTCCGATCATAATATTTCATTTCATCCATATGCTGTAAATGATGTAACTCACCATAAATATCCTCACCAAAAGATTGATCAGTAGATTCTAATATGTCGACTTAAATTTTATCATTATCAATCATTAAAAGGGGTTCGTTATTAGTAACTAAAATTTCAGTGAGGATTAAGGTAGGCTCTTCTAGATCCTTGAGGTTAGGAGGTGTTTTGATTGAAGCAATGCACTCCTCGATTAAAGTGTCCATTATATAATTCTCAAGTTCTTCTTCAAGTGGTGATTGAATGGATTGTCCTTCTTTACTTCCAATGTCATCTATGTCCTCCTCATCCATTCGCTCAAAGTGAGTCTCCACCCTATTAGGTGTGATCCAGTCATCAAAGTCACCTTCTAGTCGTTTGGTTTCTTCTCTTGCTAGATCTCGTTTCATAATCTCCGCAAATTGTTGGCTATGCTTCTTGCATTCCCTAGTAAAATTGTCTAGCAAGGCTTCAATAAGGAGACTTGGTTCTGGATAAAATTTGCATGGCGATTCATAGCACTCGTTCTCACTTGGGAAACAATATTGAGTCTTTGTCTGCGAATGCCACAGTTGGAATTTAGTGTTCACCGCTTATTATGTTCGAATGAAATCTTCCATCATCTGCTCAAGTCGGGATTTAGGCGGACAATATTGAGGGTTTAAGTACCCAGGATCATAACTATATGAATAGGAATCATCTTCTAGCCACTAGTTGTAATTGTAGGTGACATCTTCTTGTTCAAATTGTAAAGGTTCGAATATAAAAGGACAATCGTTTATGGTATGTCATGTTTCATCACAATGCTCACAATAAATGTTACCAAAACTCACAGCATTAACTTGATCATAATCATGAGTAAAAGCTTGCATCGTTATATGGTAGGAAATTATAAATAAGGAAAGAGCAACTGAATAAACAAAACTGAAATAAAATAAAACAAAATAAAACAAGAAAAGTAAATTGATCCTAAGTCAGATCCAATCATCCACTTCCCAATTCAATATCGAATCGATCTGTCCCCGGCAACGGCGCCAAAAACTTGATGCGCATGAACGCGACCCTAAATCTCGCGACAGAGACCGTCGAAGACTCAAAGCGCGCGCTCGCGCTCAATGCCCGTAAGTGCACAAATGCCATAAAGTAATAAAGATTATTGATCCCACAGTGACTGGGATTTGAATACCAAATATTTTCAGTGGTTGTAATTGTTCATACGTAACTCTAAGAGGTTTCGATTGGTGAGGGTTGTCGGTGGACTTTACTCTATACGGTGTTACACGGAGGAGGAAGGGAGTGTGTCGAGGTCTTGAAAGGTGATTCTAGGACTTCGGTTTCGCTTGTGTATCACAAAATAATGTTGTCAATTGGTGTTGTCTAGTTGTTTATCTATGGTTTTGTGGAAGGGACATCATACACTCTTCCGATGAGCCGCCGCATCTACTAGGAGCTATCTCTACCTAAAAGGACGGGATAGATGATGTGAGCAAAACGTATAGGGTTTTAGGAGTAGTTTTTTCTCACATATTGTTACATTTGATGTTAGTTTCATGCATATGTTACTCTATTTTGCACACATTTCCTATTTTCTGGTTCGGATGTCTGCTCGTTGAACTTTTGTGTGCAGGTTAGCATTTCGGGTTAAAAAGATGCACTTTCAGAGCAAAAGAAGGACATTTCGCAGCTAGACGCAGAATGGGACACGACCAGGGTGTGTGGATTCACACGGCCATGTCCAATGGGCGAGATCAGCATCCCAGGTCTGCACATGGTCTGGCCGTGTGGAATAACATGACCGTGTGGCGGCCCGCTAGATTTGTGCGACTTGGGCTTTTTTTGGATTTTGCAACAGTCCGAGGAAAAGTCTATATAAGGATGGCTCCGCACAAACCCTAGGGGAGAGCCATGACGGCTAGGATGGCATGCCGAAGCCCTAAAAAGCTTCGGTAACTCGTAACGGGAAGGAGGAATGCCGCCGGAGGTCCACGCCTTGCACTTCAACGCTGGAGAGAAGACCATGAAAGCATTGTAATTCTTTGTTCCTGCATTTTATTCCTTATGTATTCGAACATAGACATGCTTTGTGATTCTTCCTTCATATAAATGGAGTAGTACTTTCGATTCTAGGATTAGGGAGTAGCTTGTGTACACATACAATGTTGGTTCATGTTAAATTCTGCCTTTAAGTTTGATTTGACAATTGGTAGTTGTTTTTTACTATATCTATGCGTGTTTGGTTTTCTATCTACTATGCTTAGGCGATACGAGGGGTGACAACCCTCGTATCTATGATTTAGGGGATTTTATATAGGGAACCTAGGGGTAAACCTGATCTCCTGTAACTGTGGGTAGAAGGGTGCGGTTAAATCGGAAACGGTTCACTGTAGGGATTGGTTTGGCATCCTCGTACCGTCTATCCTGTCCTTTTAGGCAGAGGTAGCCCCGGTAGATGCGGCAGCTCTGCGGGAGAGTGTATGATGTTCCTTCCACAAAACCATATCTAAACGTCTAGACAATGCCAATTGACAACATTGTTTTGTGATACACAAGCGAAACCGAAGTCCTAGAATGTCGTTTGAAGACCTCGACACACACTTTTCCTCCTCTGTGTGACAACGTATAGAGTAAAGTCCACCGACAACCCTCACCAATCGAAACCTTTTAGAGTTATGTCCGAATAATTACAACCACTGAAAATATTTGGTATTCGAATCCCAGTCCCTATGGGATTGATAATCTTTATTACTTGATGACATCTGTGCACTTACAGGCGTTGAGCGCGAGTGTGCGCTTTGAGTCTTCAATGATCTCCGTCGCAAGATTTGAGGTAGCATTCGTACGCATCAAGTTTTTGGTGTCGTTGTCGGGGACTGATTGATTCGATATCGAATATAAAAGTGGATGATTGGATCGGACTTAGGCTAGATTTATTTTCCTATTTTATTTTATATTATTTCAGTTTTATTTAATTTTAGATTTATGCTTAATTACATCTTTCTTTCTTTTAGTTTTTAGTTGTACTCTAGTTTAATAAAAAAAAGGAGACTCTTGCCGACCCAATGCTATTCCTTTCCTTACCTATAATTTCCTATGTATAACGATGCATGCTTTTACTCATGATTATGGTCAATTGAATGTTGTGAGTTTTGTTAACATTTATTGTGAACATTGTCGTGAAACATGGCATACCATTAATGATTGTCCGGATATATTCGAACCTTCACAATTTGAACAACAAGATGTCACCTACAATTACAACCAGTGGCCACAAGATGATTTCTATTCATATAGTTATGACCCTAGATACTTAAACCCTCAATATTGTCCACCTAAATCCCAACTTGAGCAGATGATGGAAGATTTCATTCGAACAGAACAAGCAGTGAACGATGAATTCCGACGGCGGCATTCACAGACAAAGACTCAATATCGTTTCCAAAATGAGAACGAGAGGTTTGAGTCACCATGCAACTTTTATCCAGAACCAAGCCCCCACTTAGAAGCCCCGCTAGATAATTTTACTAGGGAATACGAGGAGCATAGCCAACAATTTGCAGAGATGATGGAACGGGATCTAGCTAGAATAGAAACCAAATGACTAGAAGTTGGCTTTAATGACTGGATCACACCTAATAGGGTGGAGACTCACTTTGAGCAAATGAATGAGGAGGGCGTAGATGACATAGGAAGTGAAGAAGGACAATCAATTCAATCACCACTGGAAGAAGAACTTGAGGATTATATAATTGATACTTTAATCGAGGAGAGCATTGCTTCAATCCAAACACCTCCTAACCTCAAGGATCTAGAAGAGCCTACCATAACCCTCACCGAAGCTCTAGCTACCAATAACGAAGCCTATTTAGTTATTTGTAATGATAAAATTTCATCTGACATAATAGAATCTGCTAACCAATCTTTCGTTGAGGATGTTCGTGGTGAGTTATGTTATTTTTAGCATTTGGACAAAATTGAATATTATGATCAAACTCCTAATGATTACTGGAGGCTAAGCATGTTCAATCTTGAACCAAGGAAGGTAGCTAATAAATACCTTACCCCTCCACGAGCAAGATTTAAGAGATATGGTGATAAGGGACCACAAGGGAGGAGGTGTAAGGTGAGCAAATTTCTTGGTCCCCCACGAGCAAGATTCAAACACCTTAAATGAAACGTAGGAATAAGGTCGAGCTAAAAGACCTTAAACAAAGCGCTTCTTGGGAGGCAACCCAAGTTTAGTTTTTAGGATTTCTTTTTATTGCATTCAATTTTTTTTGCAATTCGAACTTTGATTTATGGTATTTAGCATTTGTAGGTAAGGAAAGAACTTGCTAGGCAAAAACAAAAGTCATTTTTAAGTTTATACGGTGAAATGAGTGAGCAAAATCAGACCATTGTGCACCATGAGAAAAGAAACAAATGGCTCATGACCAGGTCATGTGTTTTCACATGGCCGTGCCCTGACTTCCAGAGTCGTACACGGTCAAGCAGTGTGTTTTCACACGGTCATGCCCAGAATTCCAGAGGCACACACGGTCAGGCTGTGTGATTTCACACGGCCGTGTCGCGCCACCTAGCCCACGCCGACATGAGCCTGCACATGCACCACCATCGTTTTCTACTTTTGGGCAGGATGTAGGTACATCTGCCTATGATTTCTCGGAGTTTCGATCATGCCTCGACGACATTTACACTAAGCAGCAGACACAAAGGCAGCAATGGGAGGAGTAGAGCGCCTACCAGCAGGCGGAGTTCCAGGGATTCCGGGAGCATTTCCAGCGGGCTGAGGAGTCCTACGATGAGGCCTGCATTTACTTTCAGAAGGAGGCTGCTCATCGCCAGGATGAGGCCGCCTATCGCAAGGAGATGCAGAAGCACATACATGCCCAGCAAGCGCAGTGGGCTAGTGTTGGGGTGTATACTGAAAGCCTAGCTCTTTGGTATGAACATTTTATTTTGAAATAAGAATCACATGATCATTGTTTGCACTTTATATTTATATATGCGCATATTGTCTAATACTTTACATTGTAGATAACATGGTGCTTAGGTGTGGCACAAAAGATCATGTTATCAGTCCCTTGTAGAGTATAAGTAGAGGCTCACAACCAAGATGGTTTTGGACAAACCATTGGCATGGTTGTAGTGTAGCTTGGTATTGTTTTATCTTGAACATAGAGTTACACTAGTACACTTAGGTGTATTGAGTAGGACCGACATAGAGGTGATTCAATTTATTGCTGACTGCATAATTGAATCGGACCTCAGATATTATGTTGTACATGCTCTTAATCCCGATATAATAACGGGCACATGTACTTAATATTTATTTCTTTGATTTATCAGAGGGTGAGATTTCTATGGATTAAATCAATATGCCCGGTAAGTTGGGAAATGATATTATTTACATGGTGTGCCGTTGATTATAGGAGGAAACCGTGTCCTATATATTAGGTTGATGATGTCCCCTTGAGGAGCTCATAAGGTTCATCATGTAAACCCTACAGGTTGACTTAGTCAACATGATGATAAGGTTGAGTGGTACTACTCGAGGAGTTAGATGTTAATTAATTGATGGTCAGTAAATCAATTAATTGACGGACATTCGATATCTTAAACACGGGGACATGGATGTACAAATAATATATGGAGCCCATATTAATTTATGGGGGTTGGTGAGGTAATTCCATGATGATCCTCTAGTGGAATGGAACATCATTGATGGATCAAGTTTGTGTGGTTCCGATCCATCGGGTGGCCAAGATCCAACTCCTCCTCATGGTCCCTATCGTAGCCTAATATAAACCTCATGAAGTCTAGATCAAATAATGGAAAACAAATCTCTAGATCCGACGGTTGGGATTAAATCCCTAAAACCGACGGTGGAGATTAAATCTCTAGATCCGACGATTGGGATTAAAACCCTAGAACCGACGATTGAGATTAAATCTCTAGATCCGACGGTTGAGATTAAAACCCTAGAACCGACGGTGAAGATTAAACCAAGGCCTAAATCTAACTCTATATATATGGGAGATTGGGTTGGGCGGCAACTAAGTTTTTTGATTGGATGATGGATGCTAAGGAGATTAGGGTTTTGCCAAGCCTTGCTTGGGCGGCAAGAAATCCTAAGGAGGAAACCCTAATTAGGGTTTGGCTCCTTTGGATGGGCGGCTAAGGTAAGGAAAGAAGGGTGGGCGGCAACTTGTGGAAGATCTCTTCTTCTTCCTTGAAGGTGGCTAGCTCCTAGATCTCTTCTCTCCACCATGGTTGGGCGGCAAGAAATCCTAAGGAGGAAACCCTAATTAGGGTTTGGCTCCTTTGGATGGGCGGCCAAGGTAAGGAAAGAAGGGTGGGCGGCAACTTGTGGAAGATCTCTTCTTCTTCCTTGAAGGTGGCTAGCTCCTAGATCTCTTCTCTCCACCATGGTTGGGCGGCAAGAAAGCCTAAGGAGGAAACCCTAATTAGGGTTTGGCTCCTTTGGTTGGGCGGCTAGGGTTTGCAAGAAGGTGGACGGCATCTATAGGAGAGGATCTCTTCTTCTTCCTAGGGTGTGGCCGGCTCCTTCCTCTATTCCCTCCACCTCGGCCGGCGCCCAACATATTCCCTTTCTCCTCTTCACTCCATCTTGGCCGGTGGCACCAAAACTAGGGTTTGTCCCTAGTTCGGTTCCTTGGTTGTTTCCATTATGTTCTCTCTATTCTTGGGGTCGGCGGCATCAATCCTTTGTGGATTGGTGGTTGGCTCAAGCAAGAAGGGAAAGAGAGTTCTTCTTTCTTTGGATTGAAGAAGATCTAGGAAGCTTCAACTTGTGGAGGATCTTCGCCCACACGAAATCTACAAGGAGGTTAGGACATACGATAGAAGATCAAGAGATATAAAAGTTTTACAACTTTTATTATTGTTCTTTGCATGTTCTTATTGATATGCTAGCTTATGTTCTTTATGTTAGTATATGTTGATTATACTAGTTTACATTTGCATGTATTTGTATAATCATGGACCCCGATAAGAAACACAAAAACCGGCGATCCGTCCGTCGTCTCTTCCGCGGCTAACCGAATAGAAGAGTTGATTGCTTGAACAATAAGTTTGTTCAAGTGATTGCTCGAGTCGTTGGCACGATGATGAATTGGTTGTGCTTAGGAAACTCATCCCATCCGGATTAGTTTTCATTAGTGAAAATTTTAATCCGGGGACATGGGAGCCAATGAGCCTCCGAGGAATAGCACGTTGCCAACAATTGGTATCAGAGCCACGGTTTCCGATTTTGTGAGTTTTGGATTCGGTTACTTTTCACACACTTATCATATATTGTGTTTGCCAGAAAATAGTAGGATGTGCGTAGGCTAACTTTTTGGTTGCAGGCATAAGATCCAACTATTATGGCTATATATGTGTGTATGTGATTGCATATGTGTGTGATTGTATATTATTTGAATCCTCGGGGTTGATGAGGCTAAATTTGTATTTAATTTTTATAATTGAATACGACATTGTTTATCCACTCTTTATTTTATTTTACTTTCGATCTAGATTTTATGTACACTCCCTCGTGGAGTATAGGATCGATGGATGTAAAATAAAATAGGTTTTATTCTCGGCTCGGATCTTCGGATGGCTCGTACATGGCGTAGGAGGAGCGGACGAGGTGGCGACACGACGGGATGCATATTGGAGAACAATGCCATAATAGTTGGAAAAATTCTGATTTTTCCATATTTATTGCTGATTTGTTTTATATGCATGTTGTGTGTGCTTGAAAATTCCTCATTGTCAATTTACTAAGTGGGAGAGGGACATTTTAATTAATTCCCGCGGCCTCCATTACAATTTGACAAGTGATGCAACAAACTTGCGCGTCAGCTTTGAGTGCCTTCCTCCCCATCGGATGGGTTTGTTTGCGGATCACTAGGTCAAATAATGGTTATAGGAAATTATCTAGGAGCGTGTGTACTTCCACAGCGGTAATGCACATAATCCGAAATAATTCCCTTAGTACCATGTAATGGTGCACACTTAGATGCAAATAAAAAGTAGTTTTATTTGTAGGGCCAAAGAGGAACCAACTATTAATTTTATTTGTCAAAAAGTAAGGTTGACAAGATAATAAAATTAATGGGTTAAACCTCCTCTTACAAATGTAGAATTCGTATACGTCCACACTATCGTGGCATGCGATATTCTCGGTGTTTGAGGTGTTGGTTGATTTCAAAATTTTATTGTTTGAGGAATCAATAATTTTTATTGAAATCTACAGTAATAATAAGCATGTTGCGTGTGCTTGAAAATTCCTCATTTTCAATTTACTAAGTGGGAGAGGGACATTTTAATTAATTCCCGCAGCCTCCATTACAATTTGACGTGTGATGCAACAAACTTACGCGTCGGCTCTGAGTGCCTTCCTCCCCATCGGATGGGTTTGTTTGCGGATCACTAGGTCAAATAATGGTTATAGGAAATTATCTAGGAGCGTGTGTACTTCCACAGTGGTAAGGCACATAATCCGAAATAATTCCCTTAGTACCGTGTAATGGTGCACACTTAGATGCAAATAAAAAGTATCCTCCCCATCGGAGTCACTGCTTTTATTTGTAGGGCCAAAGAGGAACCAGCTATTAATTTTATTTTTCAAAAAGTAAGGTTGACAAGATAATAAAATTAATGGGTAAAACCTCCTCTTACAAATGTAGAATTCGTATACGTCCACACTATCGTGGCATGCGATATTCTCGGTGTTATGAGGTGTTGGTTGATTTTGAAATTTTATTGTTTGAGGAATCAATAATATTTGAAATCTAATATTTTGATCATTGTGATTCTTAGGATTTTCAAAAATGACTTTCAGTCCACTTACTATGATACTAAAGGAAATAAACTTACTGTATCCAAATAATATTGATTGGAAAAGATTCTAGATATTGTCTTACCTGCTAAGGAGTACAAGTATGCACTCTTCAAAGAGTGTCCTCAAGCCATCATTGCTCAAAAGGGTTTCTACTTCTAAGCCGAAAGGCAAGAAGAAGAAGAAACAAGGTGAAGCAAAGATGGTGGGAGGATCTCAGGGAAGAGTGAAGAAGCCGAAAGGCAAGTACTTCACTTGCAAGCAGGATGAACATTGGAAGAAGGACTGTCCCAATAAAAAATAGAACAAAGGTATATCTTTTGGACCAGTCATTGAAACATGATTAGCGGTGATATCTACCGGCACCTGGTGAGTTGATACGGGAGCCACTAATCATGTCTGCAACAATTTGCAGGGGATCCAGGAAACCCAATGACTAGCTAAATGGGAGATTACCATTTACTTGGGCAATGCCATGATGGTGGCGGCTATTGCAGTGGGAGAAGTTTTATTTATCTCTTGAGAATAATAAAACTATTGTTCTGGAAAATTCCCTTTATGTACCTTTATTTAGAAAGAATTTAGTTTCAGTTTCTAAAATTATTATGGATTGATATTCTATATCTTTTAATGATAGAGTTGTTATAAAAGGAATAGGGAGAATATCTATTCAGGTACATTGAAAGGAAATTTGAATCAAGACCTCCCACGATGCAAATTGAAGTTAATAACTCATCTTCTAATTCCAATAAGAGAAAAGAACCTTCGAAGATGAACCAAACATATCTTTGACTTCTTAGGCTTGGTCACATTAACCTAAGCAGAATTCAAAGGTTGAAAGCTGATGGACCTTTGGGTTCATTAGTTGTGGAGGATCTCCCAACCTACGAATCTTGCTTGGAGGGTAAGATGACCAAGAGGCCTTTTTAAGGGTAAGGGGTATAGAGCCAAAGATGTGTTAAAGATGGTTCATTATGATTTGTGTGGTCCTATGGCTATCTAGGCAAGAGGTAATCTTGAATATTTCATCTATTTTGTAGATGATTATTCAAGATATGGATGATACTATGATCTGATCGTGGTGGTGACAACCTCTTGGGAGAGTTTAGGAACTACTTATCAGAGGTTGGGATTCAATCCCAATTGACTGCACCTGGCACACCCCAACAGAACGGTGTAGCAGAGCGAAGAAATATGACTCTTATGGAGATGGTTAGATCGATGATGAGTTATTCTGACTTGTTTTATAGTCCTAGAGATCAGAGGGTGATCGTTAACACGAACACCAGATTTCTAGAGGAAGACTATGTGATAAAGCCACAAGCCCAAGAGTGAAATTGTTCTGGAAGAGTTAAAAAGGGAAGTCACTTCTTTAGTACCAACGGTACAAGAGGATATACCACATGTCACTGCACCGTGTGTCACGAAGGATACATAGATGATACCTCGTCGTAGTGGGAGGGTTGTTAGACAACCTCTTAGATTCATGTTTTTGAGTGAATCTTCTGATTTGGTCCCTAGCAAACATGAATCTGATCCCTAGACATACGACGAGACAATCCAAGATATAAATACAATATCTTGGCAAAGTGCAATGAATACTGAGATTGAATCTATGGATTCAAGTCAGGTCTGGGAGCTCTTATGCATTGCAGCTCATATGGATTATGAGGTGTGATAGATGGATGTCAAGACAACTTCCCTTAATGGAAGTCTTGAGGAAAACATCTATATGAAGCAACCAGAGGGATTCATTGCTAAGGGCAAAGAGCGTATTGCATGTAAGCTTAATCGATCCGTTTATGGACTGAAGCAAGCTTTGAGGTCTTGGAACATCCGCTTTGATGAGGTAAATCCAGACTTATGGATTTATTCAAAGTCTGGATGAGTCTTGTGTATACAAGAGATGTGACGGAAACGTAGTGGTATTTCTTGTACTATACGTAGATAATATTTTTGTAGTTGGCAACAATATCAGAGTGTTATCAGACGTAAGGGTATGGTTGTCCAAACAGTTTTGAAGAACTTGGGAGAAGTGGGTCACAACCTTGGGATCAAGGTTGTTGTGCTTATCCCAAGCTTCATACAAAGACATGATTTTGGATAGTTTTAGCATGCAGAACTCCAAGAAGGGTTTTCTACCTTTCAGGTATGAGTTCCTTTATCTAAGGAGATGTGTCCTAGATCATCTGAGGTGATAAAGGAGCTGAAGGCGGTTCCTTATGCTTCGGCAGTAGGAAGCCTCATGTATGCTATGTACGAGACAAGATATCTGCTTTACCGTGGGCATGGTTAGCAGATATCAGAGTAATCCATGACATGGACATTGGACTGCGATAAAAGCATATATTGTAGTGCCTGAGAAGGACTAGGGATTATATGCTAGTTTACCGGGCAGACCAATTACTCTCTGTGGGTTACATGGATTCGGATTTCCAATCATATAGGGACAACAGTGTTAGTGCTTATAAGCTCCACATATCTCCACAATGGCATGATATTGTCCACTTTGGGTCTAAGCCCTCATGGTTTTATTTTTGGGCTTTACCCAAAAGGCCTCAAACCAATGGAGATATCTTTTTTCTTATAAGCACATGATCTTTTCCATGTCTTACCAATGTGGGACTTTGATTGTATTCCTCATACTCCCAACAATCCCCCCCTCAAACGAAGGACCACATTGGGCCCCCCCTCAAGCCTATCCCTCCTCGAAGGATTTTCTCTGCTTGATGTCCGATCTTCAACCCACCAGGACTTCCTGCCAGTTGTTCGGTCCCCCCGACCCAACTAGACTTCCTTCCTGATGTCTGGTTCTCTTGATCCGGACGTGGGAGCTCAACTTCCTTCGTTCGAGGTTCATGGCTTGACATGGACCATGGCTCTGATACCAATTGTTAGTGCTTATAATATCCACATATCTCCACAATGGTATGATATTGTCCACTTTGGGCCCAAGCCCTCATGGTTTTGTTTTTGGGCTTTACCCAAAAGGCCTCAAACCAATGGAGATATCTTTTTTCTTATAAGCACATGATCTTTTCCATGTCTTACCAATGTGGGACTTTGATTGTATTCCTCATACTCCCAACAAACAGTAAGTCTACCTCAGGTTTTGTGTTTACTTTTGGAGGTGGAGCCATAGTATGGAAGAGTGTCAAGCAGAAATGCGTGGTGGACTCTACCATGGAAGCTGGGTATGTGGCAGCCCCCGGGCGGCCAAAGAAGCTGTGTGGCTCAGGAACTTTCTGATGGACTTGGATGTGATTCCTGGTTTGCCCAGAACTATCACAATTTATTGTGATAATAATGGTGCAGCTGCAAAATCAAAGGAACCACAAGCCCATAAGGCTAGTAAACACATAGAGTGCAAGTACCACCTGATACGAGAAATCGTAAAGGAGGTAGAAGTTGCTGTCGCCTAGGTTGCATCAGAGGATGACCTGGTAAACCCTTTCACTAAGGCCCTTCTGGCGAGAGCTTTGATAGGCATGTGGAGGGAAGGGGAATCATATGTATGGCAGTATGATGACAACATAGTCTTTTAGTATAAGTGGGAGATTGTTGGGATGTATACTAAAAGCCTAGCTCTTTGGTATGAACATTTTATTTTGAAATAAGAATCACATGATCATTGTTTGCACTTTATATTTATATATGTGCATATTGTCTAATACTTTACATTGTAGATAACATGGTGCTTGGGTGTGGCACAGAAGATCATGTTATCAGTCCCTTATAGAGTATAAGTAAAGGCTCACAACCAAGATGGTTTTGGACAAACCATTGGCATGGTTGTAGTGTAGCTTGGTATTGTTTTATCTTGAACATAGAGTTACACTAGTACACTTAGGTGTATTGAGTAGGACCGACATAGAGGTGATTCAATTTATTACTGACTGCATAATTGAATCGGACCTCGGATATTATGTTGTACATGCTCTTAATCCCGATATAATAACGGGCACATGTACTTAATATTTATTTCTTTGATTTATCAGAGGGTGAGATTTCTATGGATTAAATCAATATGCCCGGTAAGTTGGGAAATGATATTATTTACATGGTGTGCCGTTGATTATAGGAGGAAATCGTGTCCTATATATTAGGTTGATGATGTCCCCTTGAGGAGCTCATAAGGTTGATCATGTAAACCCTGCAGGTTGACTTAGTCAACATGATGATAAGGTTGAGTGGTACTACTCGAGGAGTTAGATGTTAATTAATTGATGGTCAGTAAATCAATTAATTGAAGGACATTCGATATCTTAAACACGGGGAGATGGATGTACAAATAAAATATGGAGCCCATATTAATTTATGGGGGTTGGTGAGGTAATTCAATGATGATCCTCTAGTGGAATGGAACATCATTGATGGATCAAGTTTGTGTGGTTCCGATCCATCGGGTGGCCAAGATCCAACTCCTCCTCATGGTCCCTATCGTAGCCTAATATAAACCTCATGAAGTCTAGATCAAATAATGGAAAACAAATCTCTAGATCCGACGGTTGGGATTAAATCCCTAGAACCGACGGTGGAGATTAAATCTCTAGATCCGATGGTTGGGATATAAACCCTAGAACCGACGGTTGAGATTAAATCTCTAGATCCGACGGTTGAGATTAAAACCCTAGAACCAACGGTGGAGATTAAACCAAGGCCTAAACCTAACTCTATATATATGGGAGATTGGGTTGGGCGGCAACTAAGTTTTTTGGTTGGATGATGGATGCTAAGGAGATTAGGGTTTTGCCAAGCCTTGCTTGGGCGGCAAGAAATCCTAAGGAGGAAACCCTAATTAGGGTTTGGCTCCTTTGGATGGGCGGCCAAGGTAAGGAAAGAAGGGTGGGTGGCAACTTGTGGAAGATCTCTTCTTCTTCCTTGAAGGTGGCTAGCTCCTAGATCTCTTCTCTCCACCATGGTTGGGCGGCAAGAAATCCTAAGGAGGAAACCCTAATTAGGGTTTGGCTCCTTTGGATGGGCGGCCAAGGTAAGGAAAGAAGGGTGGGCGGCAACTTGTGGAAGATCTCTTCTTTTTCCTTGAAGGTGGCTAGCTCCTAGATCTCTTCTCTCCACCATGGTTGGGCGGCAAGAAAGCCTAAGGAGGAAACCCTAATTAGGGTTTGGCTCCTATGGTTGGGCGGCAAGAAAGCCTAAGGAGGAAACCCTAATTAGGGTTTGGCTCCTATGGTTGGGCGGCTAGGGTTTGCAAGAAGGTGGGCGACATCTATAGGAGAGGAGCTCTTCTTCTTCCTAGGGTGTGGCCGGCTCCATCCTCTATTCCCTCCACCTTGGCCGGCGCCCAACATATTCCCTTTCTTCTCTTCACTCCATCTTGGCCGGCGGCACCAAAACTAGGGTTTGTCCCTAGTTCAGTTCCTTGGTTGTTTCCATTATGTTCTCTCTATTCTTGGGGCCGGCGGCATCAATCCTTTGTGGATTGGTGGTTGGCTCAAGCAAGAAGGGAAAGAGAGTTATTCTTTCTTTATATTGAAGAAGATCTAGGAAGCTTCAACTTGTGGAGGATCTTCGCCCACACGAAGTCTACAAGGAGGTTAGGACATACGATAGAAGATCAAGAGGTATAAAAGTTTTACAACTTTTATTATTGTTCTTTGCATGTTCTTATTGATATGCTAGCTTATGTTCTTTATGTTAGTATATGTTGATTATACTAGTTTACATTTGCATGTATTTGTATAATCATGAACCCCAATAAGAAACACAAAAACCGACGATCCATCCATCGTCTCTTCCGCGGCTAACCGACTATAAGAGTTGATTGCTTGAACAACAAGTTTGTTCAAGTGATTGCTCGAGTCGTTGGCACGACGACGAATTGGTTGTGCTTAGGAAACTCATCCCATCCGGATTAGTTTTCATTAGTGAAAATTTTAATCCGGGGACATGGGAGCCAATGAGCCTCCGAGGAATAGCACGTTGCCAACAGCTAGGGAGTAGGAGCATCGAGCAACCGATGCATCCACCAGCTCCCAGATTGACCACATGTACATGTGGCATCAACGATTCAACAGTAGGTTCTCCCAGGATCCAGAGATGCCAAGGCTCCCAAATTTTCCACCTCGTCCACCATACTAGAGGTATATTTTCATTTAAGTCTAGGGGGGAAGACCCCAAAGTTTATTTTGTTTTTTTTTCTAGTAGTAGTTTCTTTTTTGGTATTTTCATTCATTTATTCATGCATGGGTTGTTGAACTTCTTTCAGTACTTAGTTTTTGTTAACTGTAAAGCTGCCTCAATAGTATTTATAAAAAAAAAAGGTTGCTTACATGAGTTATTCCCATAGGTAGCTTAACTTCATTTATCTTGTGGTATTTTATTTTATTTGCTTTAATGAATGCTCTAGACTTACACTGGTTAGCTTTATTTCTTTATACTTACACATGTTGAACATTATGAAAGGGATAATTTAATACATACCTAGTTATGATTCATCTCAGTAGTCTAGTACTTTGAAATCCATAGGTACCTCTAGGTTTAGCATTTTAGTTACTAGAGATGCTCGGATTGTGTAAGCCCATTTGAAAAAAATCAAAATCCCAGTGAGAAGAAAGAGAAAAGAAAAAAAAGGAAAGAGAAAAAAAAAAGAGAGAGAAAATATTATGAGGGATAAAAAAATAGTTGTCGTGGATGGAAATGGCTAGGTGCCCCTTTGAGACCGAGTTAGGTTACTGGGGAAACACTTACCAATTTCTCTCAATACCGAGCACGCATTTGAGAAATTGTGCTAGACCTAGGGAACGACCCTCGCTTTGGGCAAGTAAGTGCCTAAGAACCGAAACTCTTAGGAAAGCTATTGGATGACGACTTAACTCACTATGGAACGGGCATCCCCTAAGAAGATTCGCTTAACACGAGCACGAGGAGCTAACTTAGTAAATTTCTAGAACATATTTATTTTTCTTTGATTGCAAATACCACTTGATAAATTTAGTTAACATGCTAAGTATGGAACAATGTCTTTTAAATTTCATGGTACTGATGTTTGCTTGAGGACAAGCAAAGATTTAAGTCTGGGGAAAGTGATGTGAGCAAAACATATAGGGTTTTAGGAGTAGTTTTTGCTCACATCTTGTTACATTTCATGTTAGTTTCATGCATATGTTACTCTAGTTTGCACACATTTCCTATTTTCTAGTTCGAAGGTCTGCTCATTGGACTTTTGTGTGCAGGTTAGCATTTCGAGTTAAAAAGACACGCTTTAGGAGCAAAAGAAGGACATTTCGCAGCTAGACATAGAATGGGACATGACCAGGGCGTGTGGATTCACACGACCATGTCCAATGAGTGAGATCAGTATCCTAGGGCTGTACACGGCCTGGTCGTGTGGAAACACACGGCCGTGTGGTGGCTCGCGAGATTTACACGACTAGGGCATTTTCCGGATTTTACAGCGGTCTGAGGCAAAGTATATATAAGGATGGCTCCTCCCAAACCCTAGGGGAGAGGCACGACGGATAGGACGTCATGCCAAAGCCCTAAAAAGCTTCGGTAACTCGCAACGGGGAGGAGGAATGCCGCCAGAGGTCCACACCTTGCACTTCAACGTCGGAGAGAAGACCACGAAAGAATTGTAATTCTTTGTTCCTACGTTTTATTCCTTATGTATTCGAACATAGACATGCTTTGTGATTCTTCCTTCATATACATGGAGTAGTACTTTCGATTCTAGGATTAGGGAGTAGCTTGTGTACACATACAATGTTTGTTCATGTTAAATTCTGCCTTTAAGTTTGATTTGACAATTGGTAGTTGTTTTTTACTATATCTATGCGTGTTTGGTTTTTTATCTGCTGTGCTTAGGCGATACGAGGGGTGACAACCCTCGTATCTAAGATTTAGGAGATTTTATATAAGGAACCTAGGGGTAAACCTGATCTCCTGTAACTGTGGATTGAAGGGTGCGATGAAATCGGAAAAGGTTCACCATAGGGATTGATTTGGCATCCTCGTACCATCTCCCGTCCTTTTAGGCTGAGGTAGCTCCCGGTAGATGCGGCGGTTCTGCGAAAGAGTGTATGATGTCCCTTCTACAAAACCATAGCTAAACGTCTAGACAATGCCAATTGACAACAATTTTTTGTGATACACAAGCAAAATCGAGGTCCTAGAATCTCCTTTGAAGATCTCGGCACACTCTTTTCCTCCTCCGTGTGACACCGTATAGAGTAAAGTCCACCGACAACCCTCACCAATCGAAACCTCTTAGAGTTACGTCCGAACAATTACAACCACTGAAAATATTTGGTATTCGATTCCCAGTCCCTGTGGGATAGATAATATTAATTACTTGATGACATCTGTGCACTTACAGGCATTGAGCGCGAGTGTACGCTTTGACTCTTCAACGATATCTGTCACGAGATTTGAGGTCGCGTTCGTGCGCATCAAGTTTTTGGTGTCATTGTCGGGGACTGATTGATTCGATATCGAATCGAAAAGTGGATGATTGGATCGGACTTAAGCTAGATTTATTTTCTTGTTTTATTTTATATTATTTTAGTTTTATTTCATTTTAGATTTTTACTTAATTACATCTTTCTTTCTTTTAGTTTTTAGTTGTGCTCTAATTTAATAAAAAAAAAAAGGAGACTCTTGCCGACCCAATGCTATTCCTTTCCTTACCTATAATTTCCTGTGTATAATGATGCATGCTTTTACTCATGATTATGGTCAATTGAATGTTGTAAGTTTTGGTAACATTTATTGTGAACATTGTGGTGAAACATGGCATACCATTAATGATTGTCCGGATATATTCGAACCTTCACAATTTGTACAAGAAGATGTCACCTACAATTACAACCAGTGGCCACAAGATGATTTCTATTCATATAGTTATGACCCTAGGTACTTAAACCCTCAATATTGTCCACCTAAATCCCGACTTGAGCAGATGATGGAAGATTTCATTCGAACAGAACAAGCAATGAATGATGAATTCCGACGGCGGAATTCACAGACAGAGACTCAATATCGTTTCCAAAATGAGAACGAGAGGTTTAAGTCACCATGCAACTTTTATCCAGAACCAAGCCCCCACTTAGAAGCCCCGCTAGATAATTTTACTAGGGAATACGAGGAGCATAGCCAACAATTTGCAGAGATGATGGAATGGGATCTAGCTAGAATAGAAACCAAACGACTAGAAGGTGACTTTAATGACTGGATCACACCTAATAGGGTGGAGACTCACTTTGAGCAAATGAATGAGGAGGGCGTAGATGACATAGGAAGTGAAGATGGACAATCAATTCAATCACCACTGGAAGAAGAACTTGAGGATTATATAATTGATACTTTAATCGAGGAGAGCATTGCTTCAATCCAAACACCTCCTAACCTCAAGGATCTAGAAGAGCCTACCATAACCCTCACCGAAGCTCTAGCTACCAATAACGAAGCCTATTTAGTGATTTGTAATGATAAAATTTCATTTGACATAATAGAATCTGCTAACCAATCTTTTGTTGAGAATGTTCATGGTGAGTTATGTTATTTATAGCATTTGGACAAAATTGAATATTATGATCAAACTCCTAATGATTACTGGAGGCTAAGCATGTTCAATCTTGAACCAAGGAAGGCAGCTAATAAATACCTTACCCCTCCACAAGCAAGATTTAAGAGATATGGTGATAAGGGACCACAAGAGAGGAGGTGTAAGGTGAGCAAATATCTTTCTCCCCCACGAGCAAGATTCAAACACCTTAAATGAAACGTAGGAATAAGGTTGAGCTAAAAGACCTTAAACAAAGAGCTTCTTGGGAGGCAACCCAAGTTTAGTTTTTAGGATTTCTTTTTATTGCATTCAATTTTTTTTTGCAATTCGAACTTTGATTTATGATATTTAGCATTTGTAGGTTTCCTAGGCAAAAACAAAAGTCATTTTTAAGTTTATACGGTGAAATGAGTGAGCGAAATCAGACCATTGTGCACCACGAGAAAAGAAACAAAGGGCTCACGGCCAGGTCATGTGTTTTCACATGGTCGTGCCCTGACTTCCAGAGTCGTACACGGTCAAGCAGTGTGTTTTCACACGGTCATGCCCTGACTTCCAGAGGCACACACGGTCAGGCTGTGTGATTTCACACGGCCGTGTCGCACCACCAAGCCCACGCCGACATGAGCCTGCACCTGCACCACCATCTTTTTCTACTTTTGAGCAGGATGTAGGTACGTCGGCCTATGATTTCTCGGAGTTCCGATCGTGCCTCGACAACATTTACACTAAGCAGCAGACGCAAAGGCAGCGATGGGAGGAGCAGAGTGCCTACCAGCAGGCGAAGTTCTAGGGATTTCGGGAGCATTTCAAGCGGGCTGAGGAGTTCTATGATGAGGCCTGCATTTACTTTCAAGAGGAGGCTGCTCGTCGCCAGGATGAGGCCGCCTATCGCAGGGAGATGCGGAAGCACATGCATGCCCAGCAAGCGCAGTGAGCTAGGGAGTTGGAGCATCGAGCAGCCGCTACATCCACCAGCTCCCAGATCGACCACATGTACATGTGGCATCAGCGGTTCAACAGTAGGTTCTCCCAGGATCCAGAGATGCCCAGACTCTCAAATTTTCCACCTCGTCCACCATACTAGAGGTATATTTTCATTTAAGTCTAGGGGGGAAGACCCCAAAGTTTATTTTGTTTTGTTTCCTAGTAGTAGTTTCTTTTGTGGTATTTTCATTCATTTATTCATGCATGGGTTGTTGAACTTCTTTCAGTACTTAGTTTTTGTTATCTGTAAAGTTGCCTCAATAGTATTTATAAAAAAAAAAGGTTGCTTACATGAGTTATTCCCATAGGTAGCTTAACTTCATTTATCTTGTGGTATTTTATTTAATTTGCTTTAATGAATGTTTTAGACTTACACTGGTTAGCTTTATTTCTTTATACTTACACATGTTGAACATTCTGAAAGGGATAATCTAATACATACCTAGTTATGATTCATCTCAGCAGTCTAGTACTTTGAAATCCATAGGTAACTCTAGGTTTAGCATTTTAGTTACTAGAGATGCTCGGATTGTGTAAGCTCATTTGAAAAAAATCAAAATCCCAGTGAGAAGAAAGAGAAAAGAAAAAAAAAGAAAAGAGAAAAAAAAAGAGAGAGAAAATATTATGAGGGATAAAAAAATAGTTGTCGTGGATGGAAATGGCTAGGTGCCCTTTTGAGACCGAGTTAGGTTACTGGGGAAACACTTATCAGTTTCTCTCAATACCGAGAACGCCATTGAGACATTGTGCTAGATCTAGGGAACGACCCTCGCTTTGGGCAAGTAAGTGCCTAAGAGCCAAAATCCTTAGGAAAGCTATTGGATGACGACTTAACTCACTAGGGAACGGGCATCCCCTAAGAAGATTCGCTTAGCACGAGCATGAGGAGCTAACTTAGTGAATTTCTAGAACATATTTATTTTGCTTTGATTGCAAATACCACTTGATAAATTTAGTTAACATGCTATTTATGGAACAATGTCTTTTAAATTTCATGGTACTGAGGTTTGCTTGAGAACAAGCAAAGATTTAAGTCTGGGGGAAGTGATGTGAGTAAAACGTATAGGGTTTTAGGAGTAGTTTTTGCTCACATCTTGTTACATTTCATGTTAGTTTCATGCATATGTTACTCTATTTTACACACATTTCCTATTTTCTAGTTTGAAGGTCTGCTCGTTGAACTTTTGTGTGCAGGTTAGCATTTCGGGTTAAAAAGACGCACTTTAGGAGAAAAAGAAGGACATTTCGCAGCTAGACATAGAATGGGACACGACCAGGGCGTGTGGATTCACACGGCCGTGTCCATTGGGTGAGATCAGCATCCCAGGGCTGCACACGGCCTAGTCATGTGGAAACACATGACCGTGTGGTGGCTCGCTAGATTTGCACGACTAGGGCTTTTTCCGGATTTTACAGCGGTCCGAGGCAAAGTCTATATAAGGATGGCTCCACCCAAATCCTAGGGGAGAGGCACGACGGCTAGGACGACACACCAAAGCCCTAAAAAGCTTCGGTAACTCGCAACGGGGAGGAGGAATGCCGCCAGAGGTCCACGCCTTGCACATCAACGCCGGAGAGAAGACCACGAAAGAATTGTAATTCTTTGTTCTTGCGTTTTATTCCTTATGTATTTGAACATAGAAATGCTTTGTGATTCTTCCTTCATATACATGGAGTAGTACTTTCGATTCTAGGATTAGGGAGTAGCTTGTGTACACATACAATGTTTGTTCATGTTAAATTCTGCCTTTAAGTTTGATTTGATAATTGGTAGTTGTTTTTTACTATATCTATGCGTGTTTGGTTTTTTATTTGCTGTGCTTAGGCGATACGAGGGGTGACAGCCCTCGTATCTAAGATTTAGGAGATTTTATATAAGGAACCTAGGGGTAAACCTGATCTCCTGTAACTGTGGGTAGAAGGGTGCAGTGAAATCGGAAAAGGTTCACCGTAGGGATTGATTTGGCATCCTCGTACCATCTATCCCGTCCTTTTAGGCGGAGGTAGCTCCAGGTAGATGCGGCGGTTCTGCGAAAGAGTGTATGATGTCCCTTCCACAAAACCATAGCTAAACGTCTAGACAACACCAATTGACAATATTTTTTTGTGATACACAAGCAAAATCGAAGTCCTAGAATCTCCTTTGAAGACCTCGACACACTCTTTTCCTCCTCCGTGTGACACCGTATAGAGTAAAGTCCACCGACAGCCCTCACCAATCGAAACCTCTTAGAGTTACATCCAAACAATTACAACCACTGAAAATATTTGGTATTCGAATCCCAGTCCCTGTGGGATCAATAATCTTTATTACTTGATGACATCCTTGCACTTGTGGGCGTTGAGAGTGAGCACACACTTTGAGTCTTCGACGGTCTCCGTCGCGAGATTTGAGGTCGCGTTCGTGCGCATCAATAGACGGTACGAGGATACCAAATCAATCCCTACGATGAACCGTTTCCGATTCCACCGCACCCTTCTACCCATAGTTACAGGAGATCAGGTTTACCCCTAGGTTCCTTGTATAAAATCCCCTAATCTTAAATACGAGGACTGTCACACCTCGTATCGCCTAAGTACAGCAGATAGAAAACCAAACATGCATAGATATAGTAAAAACAACTACCAATTGTCAAATCAAACTCAACGGCAGAATTTAACATGAACCAACATTGTAATGTGCACATAAGCTACTCCCTAATCCTAAAATCGAAAGTACTACTCCATGTATATGAAGGATGAATCACAAAGCATTTTTATGTTTGAATACATAAGGAATAAAATGCTGGAACAAAGGATTACAATGCTTTCATGGTCTTCTCTCCGGCGTTAAAGTGCAAGGCGTGGACCTCCAGTGGCGTTCCTCCTTCCCGTTGCGAGTTCCCGAAGCTTTTTAGGGCTTCAGCATGCCGTCCTAGTCGTCGTGCTTCCCTCCCTAGGCTTTGGGAGCCCTAGGGCGGCTCCCTCATTCCCCTCCACCTCTTGGATGAGTTTCCTATATATAAAGGCAGCTCTGGCTTTCCATAAATGGTTGAAAACCCCTATTTTCTTGAATTCACGGCGTCACCACACGGTCGTGTGAATTTCACATGGCCTGATCATGTGCAAGGCTGGAAAGCAGATGAAATCTCGGCTAGAAATTGAGCTGGAAAAAAGGCACGACTGTGTGTTTTCACACGGCCTGACCATGTCTTTTTTTTTAGCCTCCGTTTTGATCCGTTTCGCTTCGGAAACATGCCTAAGTCTTGGGACATGGCCAGTGCGTGTTCCCTAAGGTCCGTGCTCCACAAATTACTCCATTTTTGCTCCAAAAATGCACTGTTTTCCCATGAAATGTTATCCTACACATAAAAGTACAAAGAGTAGACCTCCGAACTAGAATATAGGAAATGCATGCAAAATAGAGTGACATATGCATGAAACTAACATAAAATGTAATGAGATGTGAGCGAAAACTACATCTAAAACCCTATATGTTTTGCTCACATCAATACACACTCCCAGGTCAATCCTAGGGCTCCCCTCTATGCTATCTAGTGCATTGTAGTCGTACCCCATCCTATGGTAAATGTGGGTAAGCAAGCCCCCCACATTAATCTCTCCTCTCGCTGCTTTGCCCATTTTCACTAAGTGTCTAATGAAATGGGATCCTACATCGATGCTACTTCTTTCTTGTAGCATGTCTCATAGGCAAAGTAGCTCGCTAGCTCTCACTACACTATCACTCTCCCTATGACCAAAAATAGTGCTTGGCATGATTCGGTGGAGGTATCAAAAAATGGAGTTTTGGAGCCGTGATGCTTTGGCCCTAGAAGGGTCGTAAGCATGCTCTCCTGTCAATTCAGTCCAAAAGATTTGAGAGTTAAACTCTATAGGAGTTCTTTTCTCTCCCCCACTCGGCAAGCCAAAGCATGAGTTCCATTGGTGTAGTATCCATTAATGCTCAATGTTAAATATCCTAAAGGTAATCCTACCCTCTTCGCTCTCTCTACCCGTTAAAACTTCAACTTCTAAAGAACTCAAAAATTCTAAAACTATCCTAGGGTAGGTTGGGTGTCTAATCCCCATTATCTCTCCCCACCCTATTTTTGCAAATAGGGCTTGAATGTCACCAAACAACCCTAAGGATTCTAGTAAATCTTCATCAAGATACCTAGTTGTAGTGATTTTATGAGTAGAAAGCATGTTATATCTATCCCTATGCTCATTGTTGCGAAAAAAAGGGTTGGTAAGGTGTTACCTTCCTCCGGAGCTTGAGGGGCGTCGGTTCTCCTTGCTGGTCACTCCAAAGCACCAGATTGAGATACCACTTGCTTAGTCCTCCTCATCCTTGCTTCTTTTGGCTTCTTTGAAGGTTGGCAAAGCTTCTAGGTGGTGGGGACGAAGGATCCACATGACAAGGGCATGAAAAATCGAAACACACGACACATTTGGGGCAAAAATGCATGGTGTGCCCTTTTTAACCTCGCGAGACACGACTGTGTGAAAACACATGGCCAGGCCATGTGCGCCTCGGGTTGGTCAGACACGACAATGTGAAAACACATGGTCAGGCCGTGTGTCCTCTTTTTCTCTTCCCTTGTGCACAACTGTCCGAATTTTCTCAAATGCTTCACCGTGTAAGCTAAAAATTGGTTTTATTTTTACCAAGCAAGTTCTTTTTGGTCCTAATGCTAAATGAAATGGAAATCAAAGTTCAAATTAACCAAATGAATGCAATACAATCAAGAGAAATTCTAAAAACTAAACTTGGGTTGCCTCCCAAGAAGTGCTTTGTTTAAGGTCGTTTAGCTCGACCATACTCCATTCTCAACTTGGCTCTGGAGGTTCTGTGAATCTCCATTCATCCGTCTTGGTGTCTACATCCGGTGGGCTCGACTTTATCCTACTGAAAGTAAAGCCGTCTAGGTAGGGAGCTCTACACTCTGATAGGCTGAAAATGATGATCTCTCCGTCTACCTCCAAGGAGATCTGATGTGCCTTTACATCTATGTATGCCCCCGCAATTGCTATAAAAGGCCTTCCCAAGATGATGGGATTCTGGGGATTGGGTCGTGTGTCGAGTACTATAAAATTTGTATATATCATGAAGTTCTCAATGATCACAGGCACATGTTTTAACATGCCAATGGGCTTCTTGATTGTGTCATCCACCATGCGAATGCCTATGCCCGCTGGTTGTATATTGCCCAGTTCCATCTCTAGGTAGAATGTATAGGGCATCACGCTTACTGATGACCCTAAGTCGCACAGTGCTTTATCGAAGCTTTCCCCATAAATTGAGCAGGGGATAACAAATTCATCAGGGTCCTCAAGCTGGGGTGGAATTTTATCTTCAATTTCAGCTTGGTCTGGTAGTGTGGAAATCATGGTTGCACACCCCTTGACGAATCTATTTCTTTGTGCTCCTTTCTCACTGCACCCTCCTTCTTCCTTAAATTTACCCGGCTCGGGTAATGCTGGAGAGCTCTCCATAGGTTGTGATACGGTTTGGGCTATCTGGGCCAACTGTGTCTCCAACATCCTTGTGTGACTTACAAGACTGTCAACAGTGGCCTTCAAGTCTCTCAGTGACTCCTCTATTTTCTGATGTTGGCGATGAAACTCTTCATTGGCCTTCATTTGGGTAGAAATAAAGTCTTCCATCATCAAATATAACCTAGACTTCTATGGTTGATGCTGCCCATTGCCCTGTTGCTGCCCATACCCTCTTGATGATTGAAAGTTCCACGAGTTATTTCGATAGGAAAAACTTAGGTGGTTCTTCCATCTGGAGTTGTAAGTACTGGAGTATGGGTTGTTGGGCCTTTGATTGTAGTCCCCACATGCGTCGCAATGCTCAATCTGCTCTTCTTGTTGGATCGATTTGAGTGCTAGAGGGGGGGGGGGTGAATAGCGCATGTTAAAAATTTTTGTTCGTTCGATATAAAATATGAACAATAAAGAAATGCACTACGGAAACCAAAAAAGAAATACTATTTCTTTTTACTTGGTTCACAGCCTTCGGCTGCTAATCCAAGGCCCTAACGATCCTAGATCGTGTACGGAGGGCAATCCACAAAAATACTCCTCCTCGTTAGATGTAGGAGTGAACGATTACAAGAAAGCAATAAAACTCAAGGTAGAGGGACACTCCCCCTCTCCTTGTTATGATTAAAGCTCCAAAAACAAAAAAGGAATGCACAATTAAGACTCTAAATAAAAATGTTTATATCGACGATGAAAAAGATCTTGAGCTAAGGTTGAGTCGTCGTTGATCCGGCGACACTTTGGCATAGTAGAGTCATCGTAGGAGAGCGGTGTTGCGGGAGCATTTTGGAACACTTGGAATTGTTGGATCGAGCGGATCGCTAGAGGGGGGTGAATAGCGATAGAAATTTTTCGTTCAAAATCGTTCGTTAAAATGCGAGTAGACACAGCGGAAGATAAAAACAAAACAAGCGAGACAATAGACACAAGGGTTTTACTTGGTTCGTAGCCGAAGGCTACTACTCCAAGGCCCTAGTGGTCCTTGACCACGTACGGAGGGCAAACTACTAAAGAACTCCTCCTCGTTGAAGGTAGGAGTTAGACGGATACACAAAATGACAAAAGCTCGAGGTAGAGGGACACTCCCCCTCTCCTCGTTATAATGAAAGCTTTACTAAAAAATAAACTGAAATACAATTTAAACTTTCGTTACCGACGACTTCAAAGGTTGGAGGTTGAAGCTCTAGTCATCGTCTCGGCAGCGCTTCGTCGTAGGGATGTCGGAGAGTCGGAGTGTATCGGAAGCACTTGGAAGCCTTTTTTTTTTATAAAAAAACCCTAAGACAAGCCCTCCTTTTATAGCCTTTGAGCCCCTCATCGAATGGGTCTTCAACCAATCACAAATGAACACAAAACCTCCTTGAAATGGGGTGATAAGCCTTGACTCCTCGAAACTGATCATTGACCATCAGTCGACTGATGGTCATCATCAGTCGACTGATGGTAGCATCAGTCGAGTCTTCGATAGAGAGATCGCCGAAGAGCGTCGAGTCCTCAAGCCGGGCAATGACTAATGCTAGCTGCAAGGCAAAGTTAGCTCAAAGAAAACATTATTTCGACGGCCTTCGACCGTCCGATCTCGACCTAGACCATCGATGGGATGTCTTTGGTCGGATCTACGCTTAAGACCATCCCCGTAAGGAGGATACGACCTCACTTACGCTCGCACACACGAGCTTACCTCGATACTTACCATGTTGCTTTTGCTTCCGGCCTTCCACTCGATTCCTTCGGCTCCCTCCGAAGTCACTCGAGTGTCGCTGACTCACCGGCTTCCTCAGGTGTCGCTTACGACATAAGTTTAACTTTGTATCGTTTGCTATAATCAAAACTCAGGTTCGACTTAGGTGCCTACTGCACCAATAGGAATGATGGAAAAGGGGTGGAGAACCCCTACTTTTATAGCCTTGTGAAACCCTAATCGTTGAGATAAGGTTTCATGAGGTGATGCCACCTAGCCCTTGAGAAATGTTGATAAGCTTTGACTCTCCTCGAGGTTGATCCTTGACCAGCAGTCAATTGATCAACCCTATCAGTTGACTAATGGAGGCATCAGTCGACTGATACAAGCCATCAGTCGACTTATGGTAGGGTTTCCAGCTGCAACGAAGAGTTAGCTCGAAAATGCAGTTAGTATAAGTAAGCTCGATAGACATTTACCATCCGATCTCAACTTAGACCTTCCAAGGGAAGTCTTGGTCGGATCGACGCCTAAGGATGTCTCCGTATGGAGGACATGACCTTACTTACACTCACTCACACAAGCCTATTGTTAGGGCGATCAACCCAGTGATATGGTTTTGATGTGTGTGGCAAAGGGTTTAAGTTAGGTTTGATATGGATTTGATATGAGCGTTGGAGTCTTGTAGGATTTAGTAATTCACACATGGAGCATTGGCGAGTTTCACCTCTCATGACTCAGTTCATGAGTCGATGAAGGATAACTTTATGAAAATCGTGCGCTTGGGGCATCCGAGGGACCGCCGGATGAGAAGTATTGGAGTGAAGCCGGAGGAAGTAGACTTCAGGGCAAGACGCAAAAGATGGTGCTACGAATCCGTGTGCTTGGCACATCTGAGGGACGTGGCTGGACGAAGTCACATTCGAAGGCGAGGGACTCCAAGGGAATGAGAGTGAGTGATTGTAACCATGGATGGGGTAGATCGTATATGAAACTTGGCCATTTGACTAAGTGTCAGATGAGATTTCCCGACATCAATCGACTACCATGACATGACAGTCACTGCTCCAAGTCAACTGTGACTCGACTGGTGTTCGAGTCAGGTTTGTGTCCTAGCAGTCGACTGCCAAGGGTTGGCAGTTGACTTTCGAAACCATCAGTCGACTGCTGATGGCAGCAATCGACTGATCGCAAGGGTTTTGGGCACAGAATATTGATCAGTCGAGTGCTCGCTTCCAGCACTTGATTGTTAGCTCCATCAGTTGACTGATGGAATGATCAGTCAACTGATGTGGGAGCCGTTGGATGAAATCCAACGTGGAAGAAGTCGTTATTGGGCAACGACTACAGGAGTAGTCGACTGATCGGGGCATCAATCGACTGCTAGGCACCCAATGGGAAGAATGAGTTCTTCTCTATAAAATGGGGCCTTTGGACACTTGGGGAGCCTAATGCTTCTACTCTAAACATCTTCTCAAGTGCCCAAACATTTTCAATCCTCTTCCTTGAGCTTATTTCTATTATATTGTAAGAGGAGAGATCTTGTGTAAGAAAAGTTACCTCCACCTAGCTTTGTGCAAAGGAGAGATTAGTGGAATTGTGTAGGCATGATTCACCTTGGACGAATCGATCGTGGATTAGCGGCAAGGGTCGTGAACCACGTTGCATTGCAGTGTTAGCATTTGCATATATTCTTTCTTTACTTTTTTTTAATTGCTTGTTTAGTTTTTGTTTTCGTTGCGCTAATATTGTTTGTAGACAAGTAATCAACTAACAAATTCCACTGTACGACGATTGAGGGCTATTCACCCCCCTCTAGCTGGCCATTGACGTTCCAACATGTGGTATCAAAGCCAAGTCGCTTGTCACCGGACTAACCACTGCAACAAGCACAATAACTATGATGGCCGACTCAAACATTCACCCACCGAAGTTTGTAGGCAAATTCTCTTGGTGGAAGAAGAGAATGGAGGTATTCTTCGAGACCGACTTTGATATTATGCTTATAATGGAGAATGATTTTGAGATGCCTAGGGATGAAGAGGGAAGAGTACTAGAGAAGTCAAGGTGGACCAAGAAGCAAAGGGAGGAGCACCTTGCAAACACAAAGGCCAAGCACCACCTCTTCAACGTGCTCCCCCAACAAGAGATAAACCGAATTAGAGAGTGTGCAAACGCCAAGGAAATGTGGTAAAAATTGATAGAACTTCATGAAGGCACTTCCGAGGCAAAGCTTGCAAGAAGGGACCTTCTCTGCTCCCAACTCAACAACATTAAACTAGAAAAGGTACTTTCTTTACATTCTCATTTCAAGGAAATTATAACCAGTTTGTCAAGTGTATGTGAGAAGCTATCAAACCGGGATATGGTCATGAAGGCTATAGATGCTTTTCCCCGGTCCTCAAAGTGGAGCTCCATGGTGGACTCCTTCTATATTTCGAAGAATTTAGAAGTGAGCACCCTAGAAGAATTCTTCTCCACCATGGAGCTACATGAAACAAGGCTTGAGGAAAAAAGTGAAGAACCAAGCATCAAGCCATCAAGGGGAGTGGCACTAATGTTCAACAAGGGGAAGAAGAAGAAGGAGACGCCACCTTCTTCGTCCGATGAAGGCTCCTCCTCCTCCTCCATGGATAGCACGGAAGAAGCATACATGATAAGGAAGGTAAGATGTGCTTTGAAAAATTTTAAATTTAACAAATCAAATGATAGGAGGAGAAGGCCAAGGAGGAAAATCATATGCTACAATTGCCAAGGAGAGGGACACATAAGGGATGATTGTCCCCTCTTGAACAAGAGCAAAGAACAAAGGAGAAGAAAATAAGAAAAGAAGAAAAGAAGAAAGGGAGCAAGAAAAAGGAAGAAGAGAAGAAGGCCAAGGAAAAGGGAAAGGCTAAGGCACACAAGGCCACATGGGATGATCCTTCATACTCATCATCCGAAGAAGAAGAGGCCTTCACAAATCTTGCCTTGATAGGGATAGATGACTTGGACTCCACCTCCTCCGAGGAAGAAGGAAGAAGCACTAACAAGGAGGAGAGCTCGAGTGAAGGGGGAGCGTCCTCATCTTCATCCTCATCATCGGAAGGGGATTTGGTAAGTGAGGTAACAAATCTTCCTCCCAAGAAAATTATATCCATGATATCTTGCTTAACTAAGGAGTTATTTAGGCTAAAAAGAAAAATAAGAGCATGCTTGATGAAATTAAAGCCCTAGAAGAAAAGCTAGAAAAATCATGTTTGAATATTGATGATAATGTTTCTTCTAGTATCAATGATGCATAATTACATGCCTTTTAATGTTAGTGATGCATGTATGGAGGAAAATAGGGTTTTAAGAGAAAAGGTAGACCATTTAACTAAGGCCCTAGAAAAATTCACTATAGGCTCCAATACCTTGAACATGATAATAGGGAGCCAAAGGGCAAACTTTAATAGGAAAGACCTAGGATATAAGGGAAATAAAAATGAAAAGGCCTATCATTGTCTAATTGCTAGGGGTCAAGCCAAAAACAAAACAATTGCAAGAAAATGGATCCTAAAGAATATTTAGTGAACCCTATAGGAAAGAACTTGTATTGGGTTCCTAAATCCATCCTTAAGGGTTAGAAAAACCCTAGGATAGTCAACCATGAGGGTTTTACTTATATCATAAAATGGTTGACTTAGGATGGTGTGGGTTATAAATTTTTAACATAGTGTTGGTTGATGATAATGTATAACCCATAAATTGAATCATGATTCATGCTTAAGTTTATAATTTATAATCATGATAAGCAATGATTGATGATTTATGATCATGATTGATAATTCTTGATGCATGTTCATGATTGGGTTTTTAGGATGATATTTAACCATGGGTAGAAATGCATGAAATTTTGATTAAGTACAAATACTTTTAGGAACATCTCACAACCCACTATAAGGCTAACTTTGATTGAAAACATAGCATGGGTGAGATGATAGGATGATACAAATGGTCCACTAATGCTTATGACATTTAGATGGGTCATTAAGTGTATCAATAGAGCAATAATAGACAAATCATGGGGAAAGCATATGTTTAATTCATAGACATATTTCCCAAAGATCATGGTTGGATATTTCAAATGATTTTAAAACCATTTTATACTTTTCAAACAGTGAGTTCATGTTTTAAAAAGTTTCAAGGCAAAACTAGGTTTAAAAGTTGATACAAACTTTAGACATTTTTGCAACTTTTGAGTTTTGCCTAACTATTAAAAATAAAATGAATTTTCATGGAAAATAATTTTTCACTGATAAAGGAAATCACAAGAAATATGTATTTCAAATTTCATGATTTTTTGAATTTTCTATAATTTCTGGTGCATTTCTAAAATTCACTCAAAAAATTAGAAAATTCTGAAAACTGTGTACCAGTCGATTGATAGTCTGATTCAGTCGACTAATGTACTGTGCACGAGCATAGTAACATGTTTTTATCATGTTTTGAGTGGTTTTTGGTATTTTTCTTCCTTGGAGTTGATGTCATGCGTGTATAACATTTATATAATATTTTTGATGGTGTCAAAGGGGGAGAATTGATAAGTTTAGGTTATTCGTGCTAAAAGGGAAAATTTAGCATGTCTTAAGGGGGAGTTGCATGTTTAAGGGAGAGTTTTGTTACTCATATTATTTACATGCTTTCTTGCCTTATGATGTTATTGTTATTTGTTTACCTAACTTAAACGGATTGCCACATATCAAAAAGGGGAAGATTGTTAGGGCAATCAATCCAGTGATATGGTTTTGATGTGTGTGGCAAAGGGTTTAAGTTAGGTTAATATGGATTTGATATGTGTGTTGGAGTCTTGCAGGACTTAGTAATTCACACATGGAGCATTGGTGAGTTTCACCTCTAATGACTCGGTCCTTGAGTCGGTGAAGGATAGCTTTGCAGAAGTCATGCACTTGGGGCATCCGAGAGACCGCCGGACGAGAAGCATTGGAGTGAAGCCGGAGGAAGTAGACTTCAGGGCGAGACGCGAAAAATGGCGCTACGAAGCCGTACGCTTGGTGCATCATAAGGACATGGTCGGACGAAGACAACTTCGAAGGCGAGGGACTCCAAGGGAATGAGAGTGAGCGATTGTAACTTGGGACGGGGTAGATCGTAGGTGAACCTTGGCCATTTGGCTAAGTGTCGGATGGGATTTCCCAACATCAGTCGACTGCCATGACATGGCAGTCGACTGCTCCAAGTCGACTGTGACTCGACTAGTGTTCGAGTCAGGTTTGTGTCCTAGCAGTCAACTGCCGAAACCATCAATCGACTACTGATGGCAGCAGTCGACTGATCGCAAGAGTTTCGGGCATAGAATGTTGATCAGTCGAGTGCTCGCTTTCGACACACGACTGTTAGCTTCATTAGTCGATTGATGGGATGATCAGTCGACTGATGTGGGAGCCGTTGGATGAAATCAAACATGGAAGAAGCCGTTATTGGGCAATGACTACAGGAGCAGTCGACTGATCGGGGCATCAGTCAACTGCTAGGTGCCCAACGGGAAGAATGAGTTCTTCTTTATAAAATGGAGCCTTTGGACACTTGGGGAGTCTAATGCTTCTACTCTAAACATCTTCTCAAGTGCCCAAACATTTTCAATCCTCTTCCTTGAGCTTATTTCTATTATATTGTAAGAGGAGAGATCTTGTGTAAGAAAGGTTACCTCCACCTAGCTTTGTGCAAAGGAGAGATTAGTGGAATTGTGTAGGCGTGATTCACCATGGACGAATCGGTCGTGGATTAGCGGCAAGGGCCGTGAACCACGTTACATCGTGGTGTTAGCATTTGCTTCTATTCTTTCTTTACTTTGTTTTAATTGCTTTTCTAGTTTTTGTTTCCATTGCGCTAATATTGATTTATAGATAAGTAATCAACTAACGAATTCCACCGTACGACGATTGAGGGCTATTCACCCTGCTCTAGTCGGCCACCAACGTTCCAACACCTACCTCATCCTTTACCTTTGAAGCTTTTCTTCCGGTCTTCACCTGAGTTCTTTGGCTTCCTTCGAAGTCCTCCCGGTGTCGCCCGACCACCATGGTTCCCTCTGAGTGTCGTTGACCTTTAGCTCTAGCTTTAACACTTTCTGCACACTTGATTTAGCTCGTAAGATAACAAAATGAGCTTAACTTTGTATCGTTTGCTATAATCAAAACTCAGGTTCGACTTAGGTGCCTACTGCACCAACAATCTCCCCCTTTTTGATCTATGGCAAATCCATACAAAGTTAAGGAAATAATATGCATTATCATGAAATTGAAATGAAGAATTTAATTTGAAAATTAAGTAGCAGTAATAGAGACTCTCTTTCAAGACTCCCCCTTGAGGAAACCTCCCCCTTAACCAAGAGTGAGTTTTTGAAAGGTCTTAACCCTCCCCCTTGATGTTTGCTACTTAGGAAGAGTTTAAGTAATTAACAATTACTTAAAGTTGGCCTTAGTATTAAAAATAAGTTTAATTTAAGAGGATTTCTTAACTTGGCCTTTCTCCCCATTTTTCAACTAATAGAATTAAGTTTGCAAAAATTAATTTAAGTAAACATTAACTTTTGGCCATGAGAATATAGATTATGTTACTAAGTTAAGTTATCAAATTGATCCCTTAACTTTGGCCTTTTCTCCCCCTTTTGCCATAAATCGGAAAGAGTGGGGGGTTTTGAGAAACATAGTTTTTTTTTAAATTATAGTTCCAAGTCCAAGCATGTTCCACATAATTTTGAAAATAATATATTAAAAATAAGCTCATCTATTTGTATGTTCGACTCTTTTTGACTTGATTGATATGAAATGATCAATAAGTCCTGATCAGAGTCGGTTAATATAGATGATTATACTCCGTGGTTCATGTCAATGCACTAACTCTACATCTAGAACTAGAAGTCCTAATATCTCACGCCCATCTACGTGGCTAAGTACACAAACACATTGATCCTATGTGTTGTGAGATGTGTTGGCTCCTTAAATCTATAGGTGCATGATATCTAGGGTAAGCCCTATGCTAATTCCATTAACAAAAAAAGTAAATAATAGAGTTATAAGAAGTTATGATTTTTAAATCCTACTCTATTATGCACATGCCCAATTTTTGTCTTAATAGACTAAATTTGACTTCGGGTAGGGAATTAGTAAAAAGGTCTGCTAAGTTTGACTTCGATTCCATGTATTCGAGTTGTATGACTCCGTTGGCCACATGTTCTCGAATGAAATGATGTTTAACCTCTATATGTTTGGTCCTAGAATGACATATGGGGTTTTTCGTTAAGTTAATTGAACTAATATTATCTACATGAATTTTAGTATTTGTGAAGTCTAACTTAAAATCTCGGAGAGTGTGCTTCATCCAAAGAAGCTGAGTAACACACTCACCCATTGCGATGTATTCGGCTTTGGTGGTAGACAAGGCAACACAGTGTTGCTTCCTACTGCACCAACTCACTAGACTTGAGCCGAGAAGTTGACAACAACCACTCGTGCTCTTTCTCTCGAGTTTACTACCGGCATAGTCCGAGTCGGAGTAGCCAATTAGTTCGAACTCGGTAGATCTAGTGTACCAAATACCTACGCTTAGTGTGACCTTTAGATATCTAAGGATACGCTTGACTAGGATTGGGTGAGACTCCTTGGCAAAGTTTGAAACCTTGTGCACATACTTACTGCGAATAAAATTTTGAATCGACTCACAGTTAAGTATAGAAGACTCCCATCACACTCCTATAGTATTTTAGGTCGATGGCCTTTCCTTCTAAGTCCTCTCCTATATTGACATTAGTTGCCATGGGTGTATTGATGGTTTTAGCGTCTTGCATTCCAAAATGTTTAATTAATTCCCTAGTATATTTTTGTTGATGTAAATATATTCCATCCTTAGTTTGTTTAATTTGTAGTCCTAGAAAGAAACTCAATTCACCTACTAAATTCATTTCAAATTCACTTTCCATAAGTGAAATGAACTCGTTTAGTAGGATCGAATTGGTTGTTCCGAAAATGATATCGTCTACGTAGATTTGGGCTATAAAGATTTCCTTACCTACGGTTTTTAAGAAAAGGGTCAGATCGACTATGCTTTTGTTAAATCCTTTTGACTTAAGATAAATTGAAAGCCTCTCGTACAAAGCTCGAGGAGCTTGTTTGAGTCCATAAAGAACTTTCATTAGTTTAAGGACATAGTTGGATTTATCTAGACTTTCGAATCCAGGGGGTTGGTTAACATAAACCTCTTCCTTAATATATCCATTCAGGAATGCTGACTTGACATCCATTTGAAATAATTTAAATCCTCGATGTACAGCATATGCTAACAACATTCGGATGGATTCTAGTCTAGCTACTGGGGCATAGGTCTCATCGTAATCTAATCCTTCGACTTGACTAAACCCTTTAGTGACTAATCTTGTTTATTTCTAACTACTTCACCTTTATTATGAAGTTTGTTTCGAAAGACCCACCTTGTTCTATTGATTGTTTATCTTTAGGTGGTGGTACTAATTCCCATACTTTGTTGTTAGTGAATTGAGCTAGCTCTTCTTGCATTGCAATAATCCAATTGGGATCAAGAAGGGCTTGTTCAATGATTTTGGGTTCAATTTTAGAAATCAAGGAGATTTGGCTAAGATTTCGGTATGAAGCTCTAGTTCGAACTCCTAGACTAGGATCACCTATCACTTGGTCGATAGGATCATTCGTTTGAATCCTAATTTGACTTGGGTTAGGGTCACCTATCACTTGGTCGATAGGATGACTCGTTGGACTTGGGTTAGGATTAATACTAGACTCGATCTCAAGGTCAGAGTCGAGTCTGGTATGAATCAGTTCGCTATTTGGTGTTGCTATGGGTTTTGTAGGTTCGTGTCCTTCATTGAACACTACATTAATGGTCTCTTCAACTCTAAGGGTGGCTTGGTTATATACCCTATAGGCTCTACTTATAGTCGAGTATCCTAAGAAGATTCCGGTAGAGGTTTTGGAGGTGAACTTTCCTAGGTAATCCTTAGTGTTCAGCATATGTACCTTATATTCAAATACCCTAAAGTACTTGATGTTAGGTACTTTGTCGTGATAGATTTCGTACGAGGTCTTAAGGTGCCTCTTTACCATAAGGATCCTATTTTGGACATAGCAAGTTGTACTAACAGCTTCTGCCCAAAACTATCAGGTAGGTTATATTCGCTTAGCATTGTCCTAGCGGATTCTTGTAGGGTTCTATTTTTACGTTCGACTAGGCCATTTTGTTGTGGGGTTCTAGGACATGAGAATTCCTGGTGGTATCCATTTAGGTTATAGAAATATGTAAACTTGTGGTTTTCAAATTCACCACCATGATCGCTCCTAAGTCTTTTAATTTTAAGGTTCTTTTGATTTTCGATTAGTTTAAACAAACTGATTAGTTTATCTAGGGTATCACTTTTGTATTTGATGAACCTAACCCAGGTAAATCTAGAATAATCGTCAATTATGACTAAGAAAAATTGACTTCCATTAAGTGACTTGGCTCCATGAGAATCAAATAGATCCAAATGAATGAGCTCAAGCACACTTTTGGTTCGTTCTCGATTAGTTAGTTGATGTTGTGTCCTAGATTGTTTACCTTGTCGACAAGCATTACAAATTCTATTGTCTAAGTTGTTAAGGTTGGGCAAACCTCTGACTAAGCCACTCTGATTCATCTTGTTGACGAGTCTTGGGTGCGAGTGACTGAGTCGTCGGTGCCACAACCAAGATTCCTCTTGCTGTGTCATAAGACACTTGGTTGAGGAGTTAGGTAGATTAATAGTATAGATGTTGCTATTCCTAGTTCCTTTAAGGATTGTTTTAGAAGTTTCATTTGTTTTAATTACGCATTCATTTTCTAAAAATATGACCTTATAGTTATTATCACACAACTGACTTATGCTAAGTAAATTATATTCAAAATTTTCAACTAGTAAAACGTTTTGAATGACAAAGTTTGAGTTGAGCTCAATATCACCTGATCCGATGATTTTGAGCTTGCCATTGTTTCCAAAAGCTATCGATCCTTGTCGTTTGAATCGAAGCTTCGAAAACTTAAGTTAATCCTCGGTCATGTGTCGGGAGCAACCACTATCCAACATCCATTGATCATACACATAAGGTAGTTGGATCGAATATTGGAATTTTAAGATTTGGTTGTAAATTATTACACCTAGATCATTTCGCCCATTTCTACATGATCAAACATGTTATCCTTATATGTTCTTGTGAGATGCCTCCAATTTTACTTGATTTAGATTTAATGATTTGAAACTAGTCAACCTTGCATTAGATTCGGATTTGACCCTAAGCTCATCAAGTCACCTTTTCAAGATCTTGGCTTCCAGGTCATGGCGAGGCACAGGGGCCTTCTTTGATCGGAAAAATGACCACTTCCTTATACAAAGCCAATTTTGAGAAAATAGTAACTTGACTCACCTAATACCACTTCCTGGTCTAACTAGTCTAGGATATGACAAGGTATCTTTATCTAGTTCCACTCGGTCAAGTGAACCGAACTAGATACGCCTTATCTAGCTCGAGCACCCAAGACTTCGCTTTCCTAGTGTACTATCATCTCGCCGCATCCTAGTACTATGTTATCAAGTATTGACGAGTTATAGTCCCTATCTAACAATTCTAAAAAGAAAAAGAAAGAAAAAAAAACTAAGCATGCAATTTCTAAGTAATAGAACAAACAAATTTTGTATTGGCTCCCCCTGGACCATTGAATCAGTTTGGTCTTTCCACATAGTGGATTTGGTCCTTGGGAACCCAGTATTGGTTAGATCCTAATTGAGAAATCAAAGTGGTCTGAGGGACCCATGCTTGGACAAGTTTTTTATGTCGACTTACAATCAACATATACGACTTGTTAGTCGTATTTGAGATAAACCTGAGCCTAACCTTATTGTACATGGCCCTTTGTGATCCAAGTAGGAGGTCAAGTCCCTTGGATCCCAAAGTGAACCTTTCCAACGTGTTCCTAAGATCTTCGACTTGACTTTTCAAAAGTGAGTTCTCAACTTCGAGCTTTTCAACTCGAGTTGAGTCCTCCTCTTGAACTTGACTAGTCGAAGAGGTTAGGGAGACCTCGTATTTAAGGAGTTTCACCTCCTCAACCAGGGTCTCGACCTTGGACTCGGACTTAGCTAACTTCCTAGTTAGAAACTTAATTTCATTATATAAAGTACTAATGAGGGACCGACTTACCTTGAGTGTATCTCTTGAAGCGGATGCGGATCCGTGGCTTGTCTTGAATAGTGATTCATAGTCTGACTCATCCTCGGGTTTAGATTCTTGCTCAGGTTCGGACTCCGGCTCTGATTCAGTTGGTTTAGCCATGAAGATGAGGTCATCATCTTCTTCCTCTGATGCCTCTTCCCACGTAGCGTTGAGCACCTTCTTGAACTTCGGTGCTTTGTTCTTGAGCTTCGGACATTCTGACTTGATGTGTCTGAACTTGTTGCATTCATAGCACCTAATGTTAAAACTAGCTTTAGATTTACCTTCCTTGGGTTGATTGATGAGTCATCTTCGACTTTTAATCATCCTTCGAACTAGATTGACTAGTTTGGTCTCCATCTCCAGATCAACCTCCGACTCGTACTCGTCTTCTTCTTCCTTCGGGGGTGGTTTACTTGCAGGCTTCTTCTTTTGACTTGCAAAAAGGGATATACCTTTCTCAGGTACCGAATTAGACTGTTCGTGGAGTTCAAATTCTAAAAATAATTCATCTAACCTAATTTTTGATAAGTCCTTAGAAACCTTGTAGGCGTCGACCATGGATACCCACAAGGCAGTCCTAGGAAATGAATTCAAAACATACCTTATGAGGTCGCGATTTTTGACCTTTTGTCTGATGACGTGCAAATTGTTGACGATGTCTTGTACACGGGCGTGTAGTTGAGTCACCGTCTCATGTTCCTGCATTTTTAAATTATATAATTTATTTAAAAGAATGTCCCGTTTGCATACCTTAGCTTCGTCGGTTCCTTCATGTAGTTCCACTAACTTGGTCCACAAGTCCTTCGCACTAATAAAGGGGCCGACGCGATCGAGCTCCTCCTTGGACAAGATGCATTGGAGGATTTGAGTCATCTTGGCATCAGCTTCAACTTGTCTTTTTGTAGCATTAGTCCATTGGTCATAATCCAAGGATTCACCCACTTCATTAGTCGGAAGTGTGAATCCTGTTTGGATTATGATCCATATCTCAATTTGGGTCTTAAGGAAGCACTCCATCCAACCCTTCCAATAACAAAAGTCATCTCCATTGTAAAATGGAGGTCAAACAGTGCTAAAACCCTCGAGATGGGTCATTGATAAAAAAAAAACAAGTGAAGAGAAAGAATCTAGCAACGACAAAAACAATGAAATGTACCAAGACTTGCGTCTTGGATTAGTAGTGCGGGAGAAAAATTAAACGAACGAAAAAAAACTCATAAAATTCAAAATAAATCTGTAAAAAGTCTAGATTTGTGGTTTCACCAAATCTTAGTGCCCTCGGCTCTGATACTAATTGTTGGATCGATTTGAGCACTAGAGGGGCGGTGAATAACGCACGTTAAAACTTTTCGTTCGTTCGATATAAAATACGAGCAATAAAGAAATGCACAGCGGAAACCAAAAAAGAAACACTATTTATTTTTGATTGGTTCACAACCTTCGGCTGCTAATCCAAGGCACTAATGGTCCTAGACCGTGTACGGAGGGCAATCCACTAAAATACTCCTCCTCGTTAGAGGTAGGAGTGAACGATTACAAGAAAACAATAAAACTCAAGGTAGAGGGACACTCCCCCTCTCCTTGTTATGATTAAAGCTCCGAAAACAAAAAAGGAATACACAATTAAGACTCTAAATAAAAATATTTATACCGCGACAAAAATGATCTTGAGCTAAGGTTTAGTCGTTGTCAATCTGGTGGCACTTTGGCGTAGTAGAGTCGTCGTAGGAGAGCGGCATTGCAGGAGCATTTTGGAGCACTTGGAATGATGGAAAAGGGGTGGAGAACCCCTACTTTTATAGCCTTGTGAAACCCTAATCATTGAGATGTGGTTTCATGAGGTGATGCCACCTAGCCCTTGAGAAATACTGATAAGCTTTGACTCTCCTCAAGGTCGATCCTTGACCGATCGGTGATCAACCCTATCATCGATCGCTTGGAGGCATCGATCAATAATCGATACAAGCCATCGCTTGGTGATGGCGAAGGGTTTCAAATGCAACAAAGAGTTATCTCGAAAATGCAATTAGTATAAATAAGCTTGATGGTCATTTACCATCCGATCTCGACTTAGACCTTCCATGGGAAGTCTTGGTCAGATCAATGCCTAAGGATGTCCCCGTACGTAGGACACGACCTTACTTATACTCACTCACACGAGCTTACCTCAACCTTTACCTTTGAAGCTTTGCTTTCGATCTTCACCTGTGTTCTTCGGCTTTCTCCGAAGTCCTCCTGGTGTCGCCCAACCACCACAGTTCCCTCCGAGTGTCGCTGACCTTCGTCTCTAGCTTTAGCACTTTCTGCACCCTTGATTTAGCTCGTGAGATAACAAAATGAGATTAACTTTGTATCGTTTGTTATAATCAAAACTCAGGTTCAACTTAGGTGCCTACTGCACCAACACTTCTAAGCCACCCTGCCCTCCATAGTAGTCCTCTCGATACACTGCTGCTCCTTCTCTAAAGTCAATGGCCACACATGCAGATGCAAGATTTAAAGAGTTGAACCATCTGCTAAGTGTGTATATTCTCACTGCTAGGTGATCCACGGAGTTGACAGCATATCATCTTGCTGCAGGAGCTGGGTGACCACGTTTGGAAGCCCATTGATGGTGGTTCTAGGCCACCTCTTCTATTAACTCCTCATCTTCCTCTATGGTCTTATTCATAAGTGCTCCTCCTGCTGTAGAATTGAGGGACATCTTTGTGGCGTACATGATCCCATTGTAGAAGATGTGGATCACCATCCACCTTTCCAATCCATGGTGGGGGCATTGGTAGAGTAGCCCCTTGTAGCGATCCTAGGCTTCAAATAGGGACTCCCCCTCCTTCTGACGGAAGCTTGTGATCAGATGGCGCATGTGATTAGTTTTTCTTGGTGGGAAGTATTTGTTCAAGAAATGCTGCTCCCATGTAGTAATGCTTCCCGAAGGCAAGGAGTGAAGCCATGCCTTAGCCTTATCCCACAATGAGAATGAGAATAGGCTCAAGCAGATCACGTCCGCAGGGACTCCATTAATCTTCATTGTCGAGTAGATCTCCAAGAATGACTCCAGGTGCCGGTTCGGGTCTTCAATCGCAGCTTCCTCGAATTGACTCTGCTGGACCATATGTATGAGTGTTGGCTTCAGTTCAAAGTTGTTTGCCGAAATGGATGGTCCAGCTATACTCGACCTAAATCCTCTAGCGCTAGGGGTTGTGTAATCCGCAAGGGTCGGCTACCTATATTCACTTTGGATGCTGCTTGGTCCTCCATCCTCTTCTATTCGGCTTTTCGACGGTGATAGGTTAGTTCAATTTCTAAATCGATCAGAATCATGCCTTCCGATCCTAAGCATCTAAGCATACGAAGAACCGAGCCACAAAATTAGGAGTATTTACCTAAGGTTTAGAAACAGGAAATAAACTAATCTAGCTAACTAATCAAAGAGCAAATAAGAAATAGGGATTCATTGCTAAAATAAATTAAAAACTAAATCTAGATATGGAAAATCTAAAAATTCAGATAAAATAAAATAATAAAAAAAAGCAAGTAAATAAACATAACCTAAGTCTGATCCAACTATCCACTTTCTTGATTTGATATCGAATCAATCAGTCCTCAGCAGCGGCACCAAAAACTTGATGCACGTGAACGCGACCTCAAATCTCGCGATGGAGATTGTCGTGAACTCGAAGTGCGTGCTCACGCTCAACGCCCATAAGTATATGGATGTCGTCAAGTGATAAAAAGATTATTGATCCCACAGTGACTGAGATTCGAGTACCGATTTGTTCAGTGGATGTTATTATTCGGGACTAGACTCTAAGGGTTGCAATTAGAAGGGTTATCGGCGGTCCTAACTCTAATACGGTGTCACACGGAGGAAAATAAGGGTTGCTACGAGTCTTTAGATGGATTCTAGGATTTTGGTTTCGTTTGTGTGTCGTGGAACACGTTGTCAATTGGGTTTGCTTAGGTTTCTAGTTATGTTTTTGTGGAAAGGACATCATACACTCCCCTAATGAACCTTCACGTTTATCGGGAGCTACCTCTGCCATACCAGGTCAACCCCTGGCTTTAGTGTTGGACTATCCGAGCCGTAAAAACTGCTTTTTGCGTTGAGGAAACCTCAGAAGTAGGATAGTGTTTAAAACTTTAGATCTACTTTATATCTACATGTGAAGAGCTTTACCCTTGATGCGACGCCCTTCGCTTATCCCGCTCGTCCAAATGGATTGTAGGAACTCGAGAGTGTCAAACATACACTCCTCTATAACTATCCACATGAACAATAGGTGGAGAAGGCAAATTATAGTGTGCTAGCACTCCTTGAAACCCATGGCAAGGATGAGGGGCAGAGAGCTAGAGAGGAGAGCCAAGGAGGAAGAAGAAGATCTCATCAATTCCCACTCACACATGCATTAGTTTTTGGCCGGCCACATTAAGGGGACTTAAACCATGTAATACCAAGAGCCATGGCTCTTGGTCTCCCTCATGAGGTGGCACACCATGATGTGTCCATGATGATGTGGAACGTCATCATTGGCCGGCCATGCCAAGTCATCTTGACATGGCATTTGGTCAAGTCAAACTTGACCATTCATCTTCCCTCTCAAGTCAAGTCAAACGTGACCTCTTATCTTCCATGGTTGATCAAATCCAACCATTTGATTCAAGTCAATTTAATTTAATGAATCTCTATTCATTAGTTTAAATTGACTCAATGAATCAAATCTCAATTAGACTCATTCAACACTTGAATCAAATTTAGTCCAACTCAATTAGTTTAATTTGAATTACTCTTAATCCAATTTGGTCCATCACATGAACCTAATCCTCATGGTCCATCATATGAACCTAATCTCCATCTAATTTCCCTTTGTGTGTGACCCTATAGGTTCTTGTAATGTTGGCAATGCTCCTAAAACGATTTAAAAACATAAGCAATGAGCGGTATCTAGCAACACATCATTCCTACCCAAGTTACAAGAATGTTGAGATCCAACATCACCTTTGTGACTACTAATTGTGACTCTCACAATATGTGACAATGTCCCTCTATCCCTGACATCTAGATTGAACAATTGAGGCATAGACCATGTCATCCCCTGTAAAATCTATATCTTGAACTCCAAGTAGACTCACTATAATCAAATGAGCTCAATATCTCATATTGACTCATTTGGGCATGACCATGCACTTAGTGGTCTCACTCTATCAAGAATCATGATGTCACTCCCGTCATATAGGAGGGATAGATCCCATCTACATCACTCACATCCCTCCGCATAATTTGTTACATACCCAATAATCACCTTTATAGTCCACTCATTTACGGGTGACGTTTGACGAAGCCAAAGTATACAACTCCTTATATAGGGAACCATGGTGACTTCAGGTCCAAGGACTAATAGTCATACTAATAGTCACATGAGAAAGTATATGACACTCATATAATGATCCATGATACTTTCTCATGGCGGGTCATTCAGTATACATTCTCCAATACATACCCATGTGTCAACTTGATTTCTCATATCCATGACTTGTGAGATCAAGTCATCGAGTTAACCTACATGCTAGTCTCTTCGCATTAACATTATCCCTGAATATTAATACTTGACTAGGAATTATTAAGAGTAGTGTTCTCTATATCATCTCATTATCGATTCAACCAATCGATTGATATAGATAAGAACCTTCTACTCAAGGATGTTATTATACTTAGTTATTTGACACCAATACAAGTAAGTACAATAACCATAAAGAAATGCCTTTACAAATAGGAATATGATACAACAAACTCCATAAAACAATCATCACATGATTGACTCTAGGACTTTCACTAACATTTAGGACAGGATAGTTGTTGGTGCAATCAGCCTGGACTCGAGTTTGACTCGAACTATATTTTGATGTTAGACAAAATGTATGACATGGGATTGTCATGGGAAGTCCAACATTGGTTGGCCATGTAAATTCAAGTGTGTAGCCTTGGTGGTGAAAAGTCCAAGCATGGGGCTTGGTGTTGGGAAAGTCCAAGCATGGGGCTTGGCATGGAAAATCCAAGCATGAGGCTTGGTGTGGGAAGTCTTGAGGACTTGGCAGGTTCACTAGGCTCGGGGTCCTTGAGTCGGTGAAGGATGGTATTGCGAAACCGTGTGCTTGGTGCATCCGAGGGACCGCTGGATGGGGAGTGAATGGAGTGAGCCCCAAGGGAAGCAGACTTCTAGGGAAAGAGACGCAAAGGATGGCATTGCGAAGTCATGCGCTTGGTGCATCTGAGGGACATAGGCCAAGGGAAGAGAGCTTTGGTGGGGAACTCCATGAGAGGATGAGGTGGACTTGGCCAAGTGGCTAAGACTGAGTGTCGGATGCTCAAACGTAGTGTTTAAGAGTTTACCCAACATTCGGATGCTCAAATAACTTGGTGTTTGAGGTTTTATCCGACATCAGTCGACTGGTATAGGTACCAGTCGACTGCTCTAGGTCAATTGGACTCATCGGTGTTCGACTGACTAGGTTCTGGCTGAACAATCGACTGTCGAGGGAGGGCAGTCGACTGCCGAACCCATCAGTCGACTGATGAGGGATATCAATCGACTGATCGAGGTGATTTCATCCACAGAAGGTCTTTCAGTCGAGTGATCATGGCGACCACTCGACTGATGGGATCATCATTTGACTGATGGGCATGATCAGTCGACTGATGATGGATCCATTGGAACTTAGCCAACGTGGATCGAGTCGTTGTGAGACAATGGCTATAGGACCAGTCGACTGATGGTCACGATCAGTCAACTGATGGGCATAGAATCAGCTCGATACAGGTTATAAATGGAGCTCGAGATGGAGGATTTCGCCAAGACTTTTGGAAAGATTTTAAAGGGGAATTGTTGCTGCATTCTAGTCCTTTAAGTGCAAACCAAAGCAAGCAACAAGAAAGAGTTCAAATCCATTGTTGTAAAGTTTTCTTTACATATTTCATTGTTGTATTTGTATTTGCTTGTATTACATTGTTGTATTTGCTTGTACGAGGTTTCTCCACCTCCAACGTGTTGTCGAGGAGTTGTTGTTAGTGTCGTATGCATAACACGAGCTCGTTGAGCTCACCCATGGAGTAGGAACCCAAAGGTTCCGAACCATGTATATCGTGTGTATTGTGTGTTGTCTCTTGTATTCTTGTTGTGTTTTCATTATTATTATTCCGCTGCATATTAACGAGAATTGTAGAGGCAAGCACGCGACAAATGATCGATCTTCCACCATACACGGAAAAAGGGCTATTCACCCCACTCTAGCCGGACTAGACTCTGAAGGTTGCAATTAGGAGGGTTGTCGGCAGTCCTAACTCTAATACAGTGTCACACGGAGGAAAAGAAGGGTTGCTACGGGTCTTTAGATGGATTCTAGGATTTCGGTTTCGTTTGTGTGTCACGGAACATGTTATCAATTGGGTTTGCTTAGGTTTCTAGTTATGGTTTTGTGGAAAGGACATCATACACTCCCCCGATGAACCTTCACGTCTATCAGGAGCTACCTCTGCCATACCAGGTCAACCCCTGGCTTTAGGACGGGATAGTCGGTACGAGGATGCCGAATCGATCCCTACGATGAGTTGAAAACGAGGCGCATTTCCTACTCTATTGCATCCTTCTAACCACAATTACCAGCGATGAGGCCAACCCTTAGGTTCCTCTTTAATTCCCCTAAATATTTAATACGAGGGTTGTCACCCCTCGTACCGGCTAAGCACAGTGACTAGAAAACTAAAACAATAACTATAGATCTAAACCAAAACACCAATTGCAAATATAAATTCAAGAACGAAAAGATATTTGAATTAACATGTTCCGACTCAACACAAACTACTCCTTAGTCCTAGAATCAAAGAATCTACTCCATAGATACGAGAGAAGAAACACAAGGCATGATCATATCCATATAAACAACAGAATTTATTCAAAGAATAGGATTTACAATGCAATGTAAGTCTTCTCCTCAGCATTGAAGTGTAGAATCTTGGCCTCCGGTGGCGTTCTTCTTCCCCGTTGTGAGTTCCCGTAGCTTTTCAGGGCTTCAGAGTGCCATCACAGCTGTCGTGCCTCCCCTTTAGGGTTTGGGTAGAGCTTTCCTTATATATACATCATGCCGGATCGCTGTGAAATCTGGAAAAAAAAACCTAGTTGCGTTAATTTGTTGGGTCGCCACACGGTCGTGTGAAAACACACGACCTGGCTGTGTGTCAGGCTGTGGTAGCCATTTTTGCCCTCTGAACACGATCGTGTGTGGGCACATGCCCTGGCCATGTTCTCATGTACGTCCAATTGCTAAATGTCTTCTTTTTCTCAGAAATTGCACTATTTTCCGTATAAAATGCTATCCTACATACAAAAGTAAACAGTGTAGGGACCGTTGTGACTGCTAGAGGGGGTGAATAGCATCGGCTTTGCTTGGTGGATTACGATCGCGATCGCGTCTACAAATCGTGTTAGTGTTCAACGGAATAATAACAATAAAAACAACAACATGAATACAAGCACACACACAACACCAAATATAACGTAGTTCGGAACCGAATGGTTCCTACTCCACAGATCGAGCTCTAGCGATGCATACAAAACCACTAATCAAATAAACACCTTCTTGGAACAATTCGGAGGTGGAGAAACCTCGTACAAATAGTCTTACAACAATAAGAAACAAATACAAGCAATTACAATGAAATACAACAAAAGAAATGCAAAGAAATCTTTACAATTGATCTTTTGGAAGCTTGCTTGTTGATCGCCTTGGACTAGCCTTGAAGACCCTGATTTACACTAGCAAATCGCTTCAAATCACCCAAGAAAATCATGCCAAAATCCCTCCTTCCGAGCTGCCTTTATAACCTGTATTCGGGCTGGATTTTGCCTAGTAGTCGACTGATCGGGACCATCAGTCGACTGCTCCTGTAGCCGTTGTGAGACAATGGCATGTGCCACGTTGGATAAGTTCCAACGGATAGACCATCAGTCGACTGATCATACCTATTAGTTGACTGATAGCTCAATCAGTCGAGTGTTCAGGCTGATCACTCGACTAGAGAGCCTTCTATGCTCGAAATCCCAACCATCAGTCGACTGATCACTAGATCAGTCGACTTCTCAGGCCAGTAGTCGACTGCCCAACTCTTGCATTCGACTGCCAAGGCACTTCCCACAGTCAAACCCTAGTTGACTCTCATCAGTCGACTGACCATAGTCCCAGTCGACTGATGCACCTCAAACATGAGGTTTAAACCCAAGTATGGTGCGCCCATACTTGCTAGACCACCCTTAGCCTAGACCTAAGCCTTATAGCCACCTCCGTCAGCCTCGCGCCTATCGGATCCCTCCAAGTCACCCATGACTTGTTCATCCATACGCTAGCCTTCAGGTTCTTCCATCGACTATTGTCATGCTAACGGTGTCTACATCACCAAGGCACATTGGGTTTATGCCGCTAAGACTCTCGCATGGACTTTACACCACCAACCATTAGACTTATGTCGCCAAGACTCCCGCTTGGACTTTACACCGCCAATATTCCCCTTGGAATTTTCAAATGCGAAGACTCAAGCTTGGAATTTCCCTTGCCAACCCATGTTCGACTTTCCCTTGCCAAGACCCATGCTTGGACTTTCCATGCCAAGTACTCAAAACTTAGACTTCCCAATGCCAAGTGTCCCACTTGGAGATTCCATGCCAAGTACCCATGACTTGGACTTTATCATTGTTGGTGCAACAATGCCCCAAGCATTTATATGTTTTGATGTTTGAATAATCATCTAAGTTAGGAAATATTTGTGATTTAATTGTGAACATGTTTAAGTAACAGAAAAATTCAAGTATGAAGACTTGGTAAAAGAAAAGTCCAAGTGTGATCTTGGCAAGCGAAGTCCAAGGAAAGGTCTTGGCGGCGTAAGTCCAAGCATGTAGTCTTGGCGGCGTAAAGTTCAAACGAACCTTAGAAAAGGAAGTCCAAAGGCAAGTCTTGGCAGCGTAAGTCCAAGTATGTAGTCTTGGCGGCGTAAAGTCCAAGCATACTTTGGCAAAGGGAAACCCAAGACATGAAGAAACCAAAGGAAGCTCTTGGAAGCAAGCGCAAAGGATGAACAAGTCGCGGACTCGAAGGGATCATGGAGGCGCAAGGCTAAAGAAAGAGCTACAAGGTTGAGTTTAGGTCTAGGGAGTCAACTCAAGTAAATTACTCATACTTGACTAGTATCAGTCAACTGATACGCCGTAGCAGTCGACTGATAGGACACTCGACTGATGCAGCTGAGAAAGCAAGTCATTAGTCGACTGCCTAGAGTTGGTAGTCGACTGATGCCGTCATCAGTCGATTGCCAAGCCTAGGCAGTCAATTGATCAAGTTGGCATCAGTCGCAGAATGGAGTCGGACTCGATTCCTCGCGGGGATCACTCGACTGATCAGCCTGCCGTTGGAAATGGCGGTTACGAATCCCCGCGGATCCGCCTCGTCAGAAGTCGTTGGTTGCGACAGCAGTTGGCTGATGCATACCATCAGTCAACTAATCAAGGCTCAATGGGAAAAACATCCCTCTCTTTATAAAAAGAGGACATGGGGTGCTTGATGAGGCTAGTGCATATTTTCCAAACCTTACTCTCAAGCTCCCCACGACTTTCTAAGTTTTCTAAATGTTCTAATCTTTCTCTTCTCCAATCTTCATCTTCGTCCATTATAAAGAAGAGGAGAGTGTTGTAAAGAAAGCTTTCTTAGTGGAAATTCTTTGGATTGATCCACTTTAAGGATCGCCATGAAGTAGGAGCTTAATCTCCGAACCATGTAAACTCTTTTGTTAGCGATTGTGTTTGTAGTCTCTTAATTTCATTTAGTATTTGCTTTGCTTCTGCTAACATTGCTTGTAGAAATGAAAAGAGTCTATTCACCCCTTTCTAGCCTTCCAAGGATCCCCAACAAGTGGTATCAGAGCCCAGATCGCATCGGAAGATCTAACCATCAACCAGAGCACAATGGCGTTTCAAGAGGGGTATAGCACGGCGAGGCCTCCATTCTTCGACGGTGACGACTTCAGATATTAGAAAGGTAAGATGGAATACTACCTTATGAACGATATTGACAATTGGTTTAGTATCGTAGATGGATTCGAGAAGCCGATCGATGAACACGGAGTGCCTATACCAACCAAGGATTGGACGAGGGACACGGCCATGAAGGCTCAAGCTAACGCCAAAGCAACAACCACACTTCAATGTGGGTTGTCTAAAGAGCAACTAAGCAAAGTGGGGCCTTTCGAATCGGCAAAGGAGCTTTGGGAGAAGCTAATTGAGCTCAACGAGGCATTAAAGGAAACAAGAAGAGACAAGAGAGATCTCTTGATAGTCCAACTCCAAAGCTTCACCATGAAGACCAACGAGACTGTGAGCCAAATGCATAGTCGCTTCAAGGAGGTAGTCAATGGACTACATGTGATAGGTGGAAAGGTCGAAAATCGAGACCTTGTGAGGTATATTCTTCAAGCTTTCCCTAGAACAACATTATGGGCATCAATAGTAGATGCTTATAAGGTGTATAGGGATCTTTCATTAGTTAAATTAGATGAACTTTTTTGTGAATTCGAATTGCATGAGCAAGCTTACACTTCTTCAAAAGAGAAGGGTATAGCTTTTGTTGTAGGCAAGAAAGAAAAGAAGGAAAAGGAAAAGAAGGAAGCTTCCTCATCATCCGAATCGGAGGAAGAATCTTCAAGTGGTGATGAGGAGTTATCGGCTAGTGAGGTAGCTCACTATGTAAAGAAGTTTGGTGGGAGGTCAAGAAAACTCACCAAGAAGGATGTGAGGAGAATGTTCCAATCCTCCAAAGATAAAACCTCAACTAGTTCAATTGCTACTCATAATGTTATTTGTTATGGTTGCAACAAGAAAGGGCACATCAAGCCCAATTGGCCGGATCTAAAGAAGGAGGAGAAGGAAAAGAAGAAGAAGAAAAGAAGGAGAAGAAGGAGGAGGAGGCCATGGTAGCTCAAACGTGAGATACACAAAGCTTGGAAGAGACATTGGATGATGATGAGCTTTTCCATGTCACCCGCAACCTTGCACTCATGGACATGGAGGATGAAGCCAGAAGCTCAAGTGAAGAGTCATCCTCCTCCTCAAGTAATGAATCGTCCTCTAGTGACGATGAGGTAAAAGACTCCCCTAGGATAGAATTGCTTTATAAAACTATTGCATGTCTTCAAAACACTTTAAATAAATCAAAATCTAGGATTAATGACTTAAAAGTAGAAATTAAGAAAATTAGAGATGTAGAACCTTCTTGTGATGATGCATGTTCACTTAGGAATGGAAATGATAAACTAAGAAAAGAAATAGGTGAACTAAGAGCATGCTTAGAAAAATTTTCAAATGACTCTAAATACCTAGATATGATAATTAAGGATCAAAGGGCTATTTACAATAAGGCCAGAATAGGATATAGGCCTAAGGAGAAGGAAGTAGCCTTTACATCCCTTGTTAGTAGAAAATCAACCATTAGGAGCAAGGTTAGAAAGACATGGGTTCCTAAGAGCTATATAGTTAATGCTACCGGTCCTAAGATTTGGGTGCCTAAGACTTGTATTTTTTATGTTATATAGGTAGGAAGACCAAGCTTGTGGATTGTTGATAGTGGTTGCTCAAAACACATGACCGGTGATGAGAGCAAATTCTCAACAATCAACCATATTAGCAAAGGGAAAGTGTCTTTTGGAAATAATGGAAAACTTAAAATTCTAGGAAAAGGCACAATTGAGGTATCCCCAAATCTTGCCATTCATAAAGTACTATTAGTTGAAAACATGAAGTTTAACTTGCTTAGTGTAATTTAATTATGTGATGCAAATTTTGATGTTCAATTTGACACTTCTAAATGCCTTATAAGACATAATAAATTAAATGATTTCTTGTTAGTTGGATATAGGAAATCAAATATCTATTATGTTGATTTATCATATGCCACTAACATTTCCCCTAAGTGTCTCATGGCAAAAGAAGAAGAGAGTTGGCTATGGCATAGGATATTAGGGCATACCAACATGAAGAACATAGCCAAAGTATCCAAATTGAAGCTAGTGAAGGGATTGCCAAAAATGAAGTACATGAATGATAAGATGTGTGATGCATGCCAAGAAGGGAAACAATCTAGGTCATCACACAAGGGTAAAAATTTAATTAGTACTTCATTGCCTTTAGAGCTTATTCATTTAGACTTATTTTATTGTCAAAGTACTCCTTCACTAAATGGTAGCAAATATTTCTTAGTTATAGTAGATGACTTTTCTAGATATACTTGGGTGTATTTCATGAAACATAAGGATAATACCCTAGAAACAATCATAGGCTTTAGCAAAAGAGTAGAGAATGAGAGAAGTCTCAAAATCAATCGGATCCGTAGTGATCACGGTGGAGAATTTGAGAAATCTAACTTCTCCAAATTTTTCTTAGAACAAGGGTACAAGCACAAATTTTCTTATCCTAGAACACCTCAACAAAATAGGGTAGTGGAACGGAAAAATTGTGCCCTACAAGAAGCTGCTAGGACTATGCTTAATGCATACTCTTTACCTAGCTACTTGTGGGCGGAAGCGATTAATACCGCTTGCTATATCCAAAATAGAGTCCAAATCCATAGGTTTTTAGGAAAAACTCCATTTGAGTTATGGAATGGTTCAATTCCAACAATTCACTACTTTAGGGTCTTTGGATGTAAAACTTATATCTCAAACACCAAAGATAATTTGGGGAAATTTGAGTCCAAAGCGGATGAGGGAATCCTAGTTGGATACTCATCCACTAGTAGGGGCTATAGAGTATATAACAAAAGGACTCAAATAGTTGAGGAGTCTTCAAATGTTCAATTTGATGAAACATCTACTACTTACCCTAGGAAATCCCCCATTGATAATGATATCAATGACAAAAATCAAGAAATTACCCAAAAACTTCAAAATATGACCTAAGGGGGTAATAATCAAGGGGGAGAATTAGAGAGTAATAATCAAGGGGGAGCAAGAGGAGATTCGGATGATGAAAGGAGGATTGAGGATAACCATGATCAAAATCATTTTAATACACCTCCTAGAACAATAAGAATTCATCAAAATCACCCTCTAGATCAAGTTGTAGGGGAATTATCTCAAGGTGTTAGAACTAGGTCATTCCATAGAGCTTCCTCTAGTCATATAGCCCTCATCTCCCAAATTGAGCCCAAAACAATCAATGATGCATTACTTGATCCTGATTGGATCTTAGCAATGCAAGATGAATTGGCTCAATTTGAAAGGAGTCAAGTATGGGAGTTAGTTCTTAGACCTAATAATAGTACCATTATTACTACAAGATGGGTTTTTAGGAACAAACTAGATGATCAAAACAATATAACTAGGAATAAGGCAAGGTTAGTTACAAGGGGCTTCAATCAAGTTGAAGGACTTGATTATGATGAAACATATGCCCCGGTTGCTAGGTTAGAATCCTATTAGGATATGCCTCCTACATGGGTTTTAAACTCCATCAAGTGGATGTAAAATCAACTTTCCTAAATGGGTTCATTAAAGAAGAGGTATATTTAAAACAACCTCCCGGTTTTGAACATATAGATTACCTAACCATGTATACAAGTTTAGAAAAGCCTTATACGGGTTAAAACAAGCTCCCCAGGCTTGGTATGAAAGATTATCATCTTTCTTAGTATCTAAAGGATTTAGAAGGGGTCAAATAGATCCAACTCTCTTTATTAAATCAAAATTAAAGGATATATTTGTAGCCCAAGTATATGTAGATGACATAATTTTTGGGTCAAACAATGATGAACTCCATCAAGATTTCATCAAAAATATGGAAAATGAATTTGAAATGTGTCTAGTTGGAGAATTAAAATTCTTCTTAGGATTACAAGTCAAACAAACAAATGAAGGAAGCTATGTATACCAAACCAAATATGCCAAAGAAATGATCATGAAATTTGGTTTGGAAAATGCTAAGGTAGTTTCAACCCCTATGACAACCAATAAAAAAATAGATAATGATCATAAAGGAAAGTCAATTGACCTTAAGCTTTATAGGAGCATGATTGGTAGTCTTTTATACTTAACCTCTAGTAGACCTGACATTTTATTTGTGGTAGGTATGTTTGCAAGATACCAATCTTGTGCCAAAGAGACTCATTTAGTGGTCGTTAAGAGAATTCTAAGATATATCGAAGGCACACTAAATGTAGAACTTTGGTACCCTAGGTCTAAGTCTTTTGCTTTGGTTGGGTACACCGACTCCGACTATGCTGGTTGCAAGTTGGATCGAAAGAGTACTAGCGGTGGATGCTGTTAGTGAAAGCCCTAGAGCCAATCATGTGATAATTGTTGTATGGACTTTGTTGTATCATATTCCTATTTATAAAGGCATTTCTTTATGGTTATTATACTTACTTGAATTGATGCCAAATAACTAAGTATAATAACGTCCTTGAGTAGAAGGTTATCTATATCAATCGATTGGTTGAATCGATAATGAGATGATATAGAGAACACTACTCTTAATCATTCCTAGTCAAGTATTAACATTCAGAGATAATGTTAATGCGAAGAGACTAGCATGTAGGTCAACTCGATGACTTGATCTCACAAGTCATGGATATGAGATATCAAGTTGACACATGGGTATGCATTGGAGAATGTATATTGAATGACCCGCCATGAGAAAGTATCATGGATCGTTATATGAGTGTCATATACTTTCTCATGTGACTATTAGTATGACTATTAGTCCTTGGACCTGAAGTCACCATGGTTCCCTACATAAGGAGTCGCATACTTTGGCTTCGTCAAACGTCACCCGTAAATTGGTGGACTATAAAGACAATTACTGGGTATGTAACAAATTATGTGGAGGGATGTGAGTGATGTAGATGGGATCTATCCCTCCTATATGATGGGAGTGACATCGTTATTCTTGATAGAGTGATATCACTAAGTGCATGGTCATGCCCAAATGAGTCAATATGAGATATTGAGCTCATTTGATTAGAGTGAGTCTACTTGGTCAAGATATAGATTGTATCAAGGATGACACAATCTATGCCTCAATTGGTCAATCTAAATGTCAAGGATAGAGGGACATTGTCACATATTGTGAGAGTCACAATTAGTAGTCACAAAGGTGATGTTGGATCTCAACATTCTTGTAACTGTTGGGATGTATACTGAAAAGTCTATCTTTTGTATGAACATCTTTATTTTTGAAATAAGAATCACATGATCATTGTTTGTATATTTATGGTTATGCATATTGTCTAATACATTACATTGTAGATAACATGGTGTGTAGTGTCACACGGGGGATCATGTTATCAGTTCCTTGTAAAGTATAAGTAAAGGCTCACAACCGAGATGGTTATGGACAAACCATTGGTATGGTTGTAGTGTAATTTGGTATTGGTTTGTCTTGACCATAGAATTATACTAATACACTTTGTGTGGATTGAGCAAGACCGATTTAGAGATGATTCGATTTATTGCTGACTACATAATCGAATCGGACCTCAGATATTATGTTGTACATGCTCTTAATCCTGATATAATAACAGACACATATACTTAGTATTCATTTCTTTAATTTTTTTAATCCGGGGATGAAGACGGGATCACCATGAACAAGCAACCGAGTTGAAGTGGGAAACGAAGTTTCCTACCCTTCAGTAACTTGGGTAGCAATGATGTGTTGCTAGATATCGCTTATTGCTTATGTTCCTAAATCGGTTTAGGAGCATTGCCAATGTTACAAGAACCTATAGGGTCACACACAAAGGGCAATTAGATGGAGATTAGGTTCATATGATGGACCATGAGGATTAGGTTCATGTGATGAACCAAATTGGATTAAGAGTAATCAAAATTAGACTAATTGAGTTAGACTCAATTTGATTCAAGTGTTGAATGAGTCTAATTTAGATTTGATTCATTGAGTCAATTTAAACTAATGAATAGAGATTCATTAAACCAAATTGACTTGAATCAAATGGTTGGATTTGATCAACCATGGGAGATAAGAGGTCAAGTTTGACTTGACTTGAGAGGGAAGATGAATGGTCAATTTTGACTTGACCAATTGCCATGTCATGGTGACTTGGCATGGGGCCGGCCAATGATGATGTTCCACTTCATCATGGACACATCATGGGGTGCCACCTCATGAGGGAGACCAAGAGCCATGGCTCTTGGAATTACAAGCATGCATGTAACTCCCTTATAGTGGTCGGCCACTATTGAAGGGGTAATTGAGTGTGAAGTTAAGGGTTGTAACTTCATCTTCTTCCCCCTCTCTTCTCAAGCTCTCTCCCCCTCTCCTTTGCTGTGAGCTTCCAAGGGTGCTAGCACACTCTAGGTTGCTTTTCTCCACCTATTGCTCGTGTGGATACCAATAGAGGAGTATACACTTGACACTCTCGAGTTCCGGTAAGCCGTTTGGATGAGAGGGATAAGCGAAGGGCGTCGCATCAAGGGTAAAACTCTTAACATGTAGATCTAGAGTAGATCTAAGGTTTTTAAACACGTACATGTATTTTTGTTTACCTTTGCATGGATCCGTGGATGACTTCCGAGGTTTCCGCAATGCAAAAAGTGGTTTTTGCGGCTTGGATAGTCCAACAGTAGTATCAGAGCCACGTGCGAAGCATGTATGTGGTTTAGTTTTATAATTTTTGTATTAGATATAAAAATTACAGATCTGTAAGTTTCTATAAATTTCCTATTTTTATAGATTTTTTGGGTATTTTTCTCGAAGAGTCGAAGCAACAAGTGTTGGGACACTTGTAGGCTTCAACCACCGAGAAAAACTCTCCAAAACGGCAAGTTCTCGTTCTAGTCTTTTGGGACAGAAATTTAAGTCACTGTAAGATCTAGATGGGATACTCGCGATATTAATTTTGTGAGTAGAGGCGCTTCCCCTAACCCCGCAAGGGGCATTGTCCCACGATCGTGCCCGGAAATCGCTTAGCGGGACCGTTACGGAGATGTGACTCATAAACTTGAAAAAAAATAGGAAAAATTATAGAAATTTCTGTAAAATACATAATTTAGAATTATGTATAATACTGTGATGGTCATGGCCTAAGAAACCCAATGTGATTGGATAAATGTGTTGTAATTCATAATACGACTTTCGCGCCGTTTTTGTGTTGTGCATGTTGTATAATATATGCAACCTGCGCATCGTGCCTCTTTTAAATATTCCAATTGTAAATAGTTTTAGACTCGAATGTAACTTGAGTTTCATGTTTGTAATGTACAAAATAGAGCGGTGGAAGGTCCACTAGTAGACGGAGTTACGAGGAGGGTGTCGACGACACATGGCGGTCAAAGGAGCCGCTTGGAGAAACCGCTAACCCTAGGTTTACCGTCTGATCTTCTCATTGGCTTGAGAAGATCATAGTAGGGCCATGACCTCATCACAATTTATATATATTTGTTTTTTCTTGTATGTATGTGATGCATGCTAGTATATTTTGCTTGTATGTATATGATGCATGCTAGTATCTTGCTTGTATGTATGTGATGCATGATAATGTAGGGTAATAAAGGCCTTAATGCGTATATGATACACATTCACGATTAGATTAGATCTTAATCGAATCAACTCGAAAATGCCTACCAAGTTTTGATACCCATCACTACCTCGATCATTTGTTGTTGTTGAATCTGCCAAAGCAGAGCAACGCATATTATCTTGGTAGAGTGTGGAGGGACAATCTTGGTCCCGCCTATCACAGCTTAGGTGAGAATAAGCTCAATTAGATTGAGTAAAACTAGTTAACTCAATTGGATCGAGTAAAACTATAGGCATATTCCAACCGTTGGAAAGGTAGGATAAGGTTACATTTACACTAAATCTTGGGCTAACTCAAGGTATTTTGTAAATGTGGATCTTGATCCTATAAATAAGAGTTGCATAGAGCTATAATCGGTAATTTGTTACCTACCGATCATACTAAGTATTGGGCAATTTAGCCAAAGCTAACTTAAGGCGTAGTATGATATGGGTCTTGTCCTGCAAGAATTATAGCTAGTTTGTATGAATCTAGTAATGTGGTTTGACCGCATCCATGACTCGATTCTACAAAAGTCATATAATTCAGTGGGAGCATCATTTGATTAAAGACCTAATTAAATGATAAATGGAATATGATATTAATTTTCTGCATTGTGTATGTTGTAGATTATCATGTCGACAAACACGAACACTCTCTCCCTGTATTCTGTCCTTGAGAAGGACAAGCTCAATGGAGCTAATTTCCTGGACTGGTATAGGAATCTGAGAATCGTTCTCACCCAAGAAAGAAAACTGTACATCCTGAAGCAACCCATTCCGGAGGCACCTCCTGCCACTGCCTTGCGAACTAACCGAGATGCTTACAAGAAGCATCAAGATGATGCATTAGATGTGTCATGCCTTATTCTCGCGACCATGAACTCTGAGCTTCAGAAGCAACACGAGTTCATGGATGCTTTTGATATGGTTGAACATCTTCGTCAACTATATCAAGGACAAGCAAGGCACGAGAGATACGAGATCTCTAAGGCACTATTTTAGTCCATGATGCAAGATGGGACTCCCATAGGTCCATATGTACTCAAGATGATTGGGTACATAGAGAACCTACAGAGGTTGGGATTCCCACTTGGCCAAGAGCTGGCCACTGACTTGATCTTGCAATCTTTGCCATAAAGCTACAATCAATTTGTCATGAATTACAACATGAATGAAATTGATAAGTCACTGCCTGAGATGCTTAGCATGTTGAGAACTGCTGAGCTTAACCTTAAGAAGGGAAAACCTGACTCCATTTTGATGGTGCAAAAGAAGAAAGGCAAGGGCAAGCCTAAAGGTAAGGGAAAGTCCCAAGCCACGGGAAAAGGCAATGCACTGAAACCGAAAGGAGGGGTGGCCACAGAAGGGACTTGCTTCCATTGTAAGGAAGCTGGACATTGGAAGCGTAACTGCAAAGCATACTTGGAAGATCTTAAGAAGAAGAGAAGTGAGACTTCTACTTCAGGTATAAATGTTATAGAAGTCAATCTATCTATTTCTTTATCATGGGTATTAGATACCGGATGTGCATCTCACATTTGTACCAATGTGCAGGCGCTGAGAAATAGCAGGGCGTTGACGAAGGGCGAGGTGAACCTACGAGTAGGCAATGGAGCAAGGATTGTTGTTGTTGCTGTAGGAACTTATTTTCTATCTCTACCCTCTGGGCTTATACTAGAACTAGATGAATGTTGTTATGTGCCTACTTTGACTAAGAATATAATTTCAGTTTCTTATTTAGACAAGAAAGGCTTTTCATTTATAATAAAGAACAAATGTTGTTCAGTTTATTTAAATGATATGTTCTATTGTAGTGCACCTCTAATGAACGGACTTTACATTCTAGACTTAGAGAGCCCCATTTATAACATAAGTACCAAAAGGTTCAAGTCAAATGAGTTGAACCAAACCTATCTCTGGCATTGTCGCTTAGGCCATATAAATGAGAGTCTCTTATCCTAGCTCCATAAGGATGGGCTACTGGACTCATTTAATTTTGAATCATATGAGATATGCGAGTCTTGCCTTCTAGGCAAGATGACCAAGACTCCCTTTAGTAGACACAGCGAAAGAGCAACAAACTTGTTAGGACTTATACATAGTGATGTATGTGGCCCTTTTAATATTGCTACTAGAGGTGGTTATAGGTACTTCATTACATTTACTGATGACTTCAGTAGATATGGTTATGTGTATTTGATGACACATAAGTCGGAATCCTTTGAAAATTTCAAAGAATTTAAGAATGAAGTACAAAATCATCTTGGCAAGAGTATTAAGATACTTTGATCAGATCGAGGTGGTGAATACCTTAGGCATGAGTTCCGTGACTATCTAGCTGAGTGTGGGATTCTATCCCAGCTCACTCCTCCTGGAACACCACAGTAGAATGATGTATTCGAAAGGAGAAATCATACCCTATTAGATATGGTACGACCTATGATGAGTCACACAGATCTTCCTATATCCTTTTGGGGATATGCTCTAGACACAGCAACCTTCACACTTAACCGTGTTCCATCTAAGGTTGTGATAAAGACACCATATACGATATGGACAGGGAAAAATCCCAAGATGTCTTTCATGAGGATTTGGGGTTGTGAGACTTACGTTTAACGTCAAGTCTCAGACAAACTGGGACCCAAATCCGATAAGTTCTATTTTGTTGGATATCCCAAGGAAATGAAGGGATATTACTTCTACATTCCCAGTCAGTGCAAAGTGCTTGTGGCAAAGACTGGGGTATTTCTAGAAAGGGATTTTGTTTCTAGAAAAACTAGTAGGAGTACGTTCGATCTTGAAGAAATTCAAGATAAGGACCATAGCACTGAGGCCTTGATGGAGGTTGAACAGGAACCACAAAGTATTGTGGGTGATGAAATTGTTGCACAAAGAGTTGTGGAACAACAACCTGTTCAAGTAGACCTACCTCTTCACATGTCTGATAAGGTACGTCGTCAGCCTGAGAGATACTCATTTCTCTTGTCTGACCATGATGACATTATGCTCATTGAGAACGAGCCTACCTCCTATCAGGAAGCTGTGATGAGCCTAGATTCTGAGAAATGGCTAGAGGTCATGAGATCTAAGATGGAATCCATGTACACCAACCATGAACTTTGGTTGATCCACCTAAAGGCGTCAAACCCATTGGATGTAAGTGGGTCTTTAAGAGAAAGACTGACATGGTTGGAATTACGCATACCTATAAGGGTCGATTGGTGGCTAAAGGTTTCAAGCAAATTCATGGTATTGACTATGATGAAACCTTTTCTCCAGTGGCGATGTTTAAGTCCATTCGGATCATGCTTGCTATTGCAGTGTACCATGATTATGAGATCTGACAGATGGATGTCAAGACTGCATTTCTGAATGAAAACTTGCTCGAGGATGTGTACATGACACAACCTGAGGGTTTTGTAGATCCACAGTATACTGGCAAAGTATGCAAGCTACAAAGGTCCATTTATGGGCTAAAGCAAGCTTCTCAGAGCTGGAATCTTCGATTCCATGATGCGATCAAACAGTTTGGTTTCATCAAGAATGAAGATGAACCCTATGTCTACAAGAGGGTTAATGGGAACACAGTTATCTTCCTTGTATTGTATGTGGATGACATACTACTCATTGGGAATGACATCTGATGTTTCGATTTTCGCAAGTACACGGTTGTCTTCAAGTAATAAAAATATCGATCCCATAGGGATTGGGTCAATTATCGAATGATCGTGATACCAAGTTATCTAGTCAAATCAAATTTGTGAATTAAGTAAAGAAACTAAGCAGACAAGAACAACGAATGAGAAGAACGAGCTAAAAGTCAATAATTGAGAGGAATCTCAGGATATGGGTTTCACCACATCGACGATTTATAAGGTGATTATGTTCTCTCCTACTCCTTAGAGTTGTTTCGATAAAACCTATCCTAAGGTAAATCAACGGCCCCTTTCGAGGTCTACGCCAATTTTACCTATCAAACTCAATTTCTCTATCATGGTATTCGAGCGTAGGTGATCATAATCATCTAAGGGGACCTATCATGAGACCCCCGCAAACCTCCCTAGTCTTACTACTGTTACTTGGTAAAAATTGGATTTGATGGATCCATTAAGTCCATAAGAGTTCCTCTAGAGACTAAATTTCCTTTTCACGATAGGTTTGCACACGGGACCATAATTAGCTAAGGAATCATCAATGATTCCCGTAAGCCCTCATAGATAGGCTATCGATACTTGATAGGAGTTAATCCCTAGTTTGGATCTAGGTTTCGGAAACTTGGGTTCACTGTTAGGTACATCCCCAAGGTTCCTTAGATTTATCAATAAGAATCTAAAACCAAATCAAAACAATTCAAGTAGAAGAGATTCAATCAACCATCATTAATCGTCAAGGGCTACTCCCCCATTTTAAGATTACAAGACACTACTCCATAGTTGAATAAGAATTGCTAAAGAAAGATATTACAATCCTTAACGCCATCATTGTGTTTCCTCCGCCATTGGCTTTGTCGTTCTTGTTCCAATTCCACCGCCCCCCTTTAGGGTGAGAATATATCCTCTTTTATAGCCTTGGCTCGGTCTTCAATTAAGGAAGAAATCCTCTTCAATTAAGGTGGAAATCCCGGGTTTCACCGTGTTGTCCGCAAAAAAGGAAAGGGCGTGCTCGTCAGGAAATAGGGTGACACACCCATGCCAATGGAGGGCATGGGCGTGTCAGGCATGAAACGAGGGTGTGTCGGCTAACACGCCCGAGGTGTGTTGAGGTTTGGAAGTTCGACACACGAACGTGTCTCTGATGGAACTGCTGTGTTATTTTGATATGCCACGATAATTGCCGATTCTTCACCCTGTTAACATGAAAAATACCCCAAAATAGTTTCTTTGTCCAAAATATGTTAAACTTGACTAAAACATAACAAAATACATGACTAAAATATAAAATGGGATGAAATGCATGCATATTGAATACCCAAAATATAACATGAATTACACACATCAAAATCCCCTAGATCTAAACTTTTGCTTGTCCTCAAGCAAAGAAAAGGGAAAAACACAAAAGACAACTTATGTGTGGAGTTGCAAGAAACCATCCAGAGGTATAAAATCTAATCTTAATCTTATCAAATCATTCCTTGTGGCAAAACTTGAAAGATCCCTATATAGTGCACGTGAAAAGTCGATCCAAAGGCATTGGACACCAATTTAGATTTGACATCCCCTCTATCGTGTTCCTCTCATTTTCGGCGTAGAGGCACTTACCTGCCTTAATGCATGGATCATCCTCACCTATCAACACAAGGTCTCAAAGGAGCACTTACCAAGAAGAAAGAAGGGAAGAAATTTATAGTAAGCATTTCCCCAGTAACTAGTTAGCCTCAAAGGGGCACCTTTAAGGTGTTTCCCTAGTAACTACTTGGTCTTAAAGGGGTGCTTCAAAACAATTGCATTCCTTTTTTTTTCAACTTCTAGGAAAAGTGTTTCTCTAGTAACCAAAGTGCATAGGAAAGTACCCAATGGAAAATTGAGTACTAGTCCGATATGGGGGATTTAAACCCATTTCAAAAACCTCAAACCTCTAGGTCGTGTGAAAAGTGAAATAGGGTTCTTATCAAATAGGCAAAAAGGAATATCATGATCCGACCAAGGTTCGGTTATACTACGCTAGATGATATAAGAATGCAATGTTATGATATATGAAAAGATAAAAATGGAATCATCTTACACAATGAAACATACTCCCCTAGACCTAAATTATGCAATAACCAAATTAGAAATCTAAAAAGAGACAGCATAAGCAATAAATGAAAGGCATCGAAACTCACAAAATAGCTCAAGGGGATCAATGGTCACCATCCTCGCTACTAGCATCATCCTCTGCCCACCTACGTCGCTGCTCTTGGTAAAACTCCCGGGACTCCTGTCGAAATCTAGCATCATCCTCCCTCTTGGCGGCCTCAGCGGTGAATAACTCATCAGCCCTCCTATGAAAATCTACCTCCCCATCCAAATACTGAGTCACCATACGATGGTGCTCCTCTGTAGTCTAGGAAAACCGATCCCACACACCCATGTGTGAGGTATGCTCGACCCTGAAAGCCTCGAATGATGATCAAAATCCTGAAAAATCAAATGAAGAGTATCCTGCAGAAAAATTGTCAATAGAAAATCAAGGGGGCTCAGGAGTCGAATGGGATGGCTCAGGGGCTATGTGAGATGGCTCCTTAGGTGAGGGTGATGGAGCATGGGCAATAGGGGTAGGCAAGGGACCGTGGACATCTCTGAAAAGTCAATTAGCTTCGACACGTGTGATCTCGATTTTAAGAGGGATTTAACGATATTTCTTCTAACACCTTATCGTTGGAATGTATAACAAAGCCTAGCAATACGTAAACTGAAACGGAACATTTTATTTTGAAATAAGAATCACATGATCATTGTTTTCACTTTATATATTTATTATATGTGTGCATATTGTCTAATATTTTACATTGTAGATAACATGGTGCTTGGTGTGGCACAGAAGATCATGTTATCAGTCCCTTGTAAAATATAAGTAGAGGCTCACAACCAAGATGGTTTTGGACAAACCATTAGCATGGTTGTAGTGTAGCTTGGTATTGTTTTTTCTTGAACATAGAGTTACACTAGTACACTTAGGTGTATTGAGCAGGACCGATATAGAGGTGATTCAATTTATTACTGACTGCATAATTGAATCGGACCTCGGATATTATGTTGTACATGCTCTTAATCCCGATATAATAACGGGCACATGTACTTAGTATTTATTTCTTTGATTTACCAGAGGGTGAGATTTAGATGGATTAAATCAATATGCCCGGTAAGTTGGGAAATAATATTATTTACATGGTGTGCCGTTAATTATAGGAGGAAATCGTGTCCTATATATTAGGTTGATGATGTCCCCTTGAGGAGCTCATAAGGTTCATCATGTAAACCCAGCTGGTTGACTTAGTCAACATGATGATAAGGTTGAGTGGTACTACTCGAGGAATTAGATGTTAATTAATTGATGGCCAGTAAATCAATTAATTGACAGACATTCGATATCTTAAATACGGGGAGATTAATGTACGAATAATATATGGAGCCCATATTAAGTTATGGGGGTTGGTGAGGTAGTTCAATGATGATCCTCTAGTGGAATGGAACATCATTGATGGATCAAGTTTGTGTGGTTCCGATCCATCGGGTGGCCAAGACCCAACTCCTCCTTATGGTCCCTATCGTAGCCTAATATAATCCTTGTGAAGTCTAGATCCAAGAATGTAAAATAAAACCTAGAACCAACGGTTGGGATTAAATCCCTAGATCTGATGGTTAGGATGAAACACTAGAACCAACGGTTGGGATTAAATCCCTAGATCCGATGGTTAGGATGAAACCCTAGAATCGACGGTTGAGATTAAATCCCTAGATCCGACGGTTGGGATAAAACCCTAGATCCGACGGTTGGGATGAAATCCTAGATCCGACGGTTGGGATGAAATCCTAGATCCGACGGTTGAGATGAAACCCTAGATCCGACGGTTTGGATAAAACCCTAGATCCGACGGTGGAGGTTAAATCCCTAGATCCGACGGTGGAGATTAAAGGAGTCCTAAGCCTAACTCTATAAAAGGAAAGCTTAGGGTTGGGCGGCAATGATGAATTGATTGAGGAATTAGGGTTTTGGCTCATCCAAAAGTGGGCGGCTAGGGTTTTTGGGTGGCTAGGGTTTTGGAGCAAAACAAGTGGGCGGCAACTCTTCCTTCTAGTTGATTGCCGGCGCCCATCCTCCTCCATCAACACTTGGCCGACGCCCATCCTAGAGGCCTCTCCCTTCTTCCTTGGCGTTCTCCTTCCATAGGTGGCGGCATTCATCTTCCTCCCTTCATCCTAGAGTGGCGGCAACACTTCTTGAAGTTGGCCGGCGCATCATCCAATTGTTCCTTGGCCGGCGGTTGCACCAAATTCCCTAATTTGGTGGCCGGTTCTAGATAGGAAGGTATTTGTTGTTTCTTCTCTTTGTTCACAGCGGACAAGGTGGAGAAGAAAGCGATCTAGAAGGCTTCTACTCGTGGAGGATCTTCGTCCACACGTCGTCCACGAGAAGGATAGGACATACGGTAGAAGATCGTGAGGTATAAAGTTATTTTAACTTTATTTACATATCTGAGCTTGTTCTTTTATGTTTTGATTATGCATGTGTAAATTAGTAAATATATTGTATAATCATGGACCCCGAAGACAAACACAAAAAACCGGCGATCCGTCCGTCGTCTCTTCCGCGGCTAACCAACTAGAAGAGTTGAGTTGCTTGAACAACTAGTTTGTTCAAGCGATCACTCAAGTTGTTAGCACGATGACGAAATGGTCGTGCTAAGGAAGCTCATCCCATCCGGATTAATTCTTTCATTAGTGAAAATTTTAATACGGGGACATGGGAGCCAATGAGCCTCCGAAGCAACTCCCAGCAAGTGGTATCAGAGCCACGGTTTTCGATTTTGTGTGTTTTGGATTCGGTTAATTTTTTATGTATTTTTCATATATTATATCTGTCGGATAATAGTAGGATATGCGTAGTTTAACTCTTTGGTTGCAGGCATAAGATCCGACTATTATGGCCATGTGTGTGTATGTGAATGGATGTGTGTAAAATTTATCATTTGAATCCTCGGGGTTGACGAGGCTAGATTAGTATTTAATTTTTGTAATTAAATACGGCATTGTTTAGCCGCTCATTTTAGTTTACTTTCGATCTAGATTATTTGTACACTCCTTCATTGAGTATAGGATCGATGGATGTAAATTAAAATATTTTATCTCGGCTCGGAACTCTTTGGTGACTTGCGCACGGGAAAAGATCGAGCGGACGAGGTGGCGACACGACGGGATGCATATTGGAGGACAATGCCATAATAGTTGGAAAAATTCTGTTTTTTCTATATTTATTGCTTATTTGTTTTATATGCATGTTGTGTATATTTTAAAATTCCTCAATTTTAATTTACTAAGTGGGAGAGGGACATTTTAATTAATTCCCGCGGCCTCCATTACAATTTGACGTGTGATGCAACAAACTTGCGCGTTGGCTCTGAGTGCCTTCCTCCCCATCGGATGGGTTTGTTTGTGGATCACTAGGTCAAATAATGGTTATAGGAAATTATTAAGGAGCGTGTGTACTTCCCCATCGGTAAGGCACATAATCCGAAATAATTCCCTTAGTATCGTGTAATGGTGCACACTTAGATGCAAATTAAAAGTATCCTCCCCATCGGAGTCATTTCTTTTATTTGTAGGGCCAAAGAGGAACCAACTATTAATTTTATTTGTCAAAAAGTAAGGTTGACAAGATAATAAAATTAATGGGTAAAACCTCCTCTTACAAATGTAGAATTCGTATACGTCCACACTATCGTGGCATGCGATATTCTCGGTGTTTTTGAGGTGTTGGTTTATTTCGGAATTTTATTGTTTTTGAGGAATCAATAATATTTGAAATCTAATATTTTGATCATTGTGATTTTTAGGATTTTCAAATGGCTTTCAACCCACTTGCTGTGATTTTAAAAGAAAACAAACTTACTGGACCAAACTACATTGATTGGAAAAGAAACCTGGATATTGTCTTAACTGCGGAGGAGTACAAATTTGTACTCTTCAAGGTCTGTCCTCCTAAGCCCACCGATGACTCTGATGAAAAGGAGAAAGAACGTTATAAGAAATGGGTCAAGGAAGATGAGATGGCGCGGTGTTACATTTTGGCATCTATGTCAAATGTGCTGCAACATCAGCATCAGGCCATAGCCACAACTTATGACATGATGTTCAATCTCAAGGAACTTTTCGGACATCAGAGTAGGGTGGCTAGGCAGGAGGCGATGAGAAACTTGATGATGACCACCATGATCGAGGGAACACCCGTTAGAGATCATGTTCTCAAGATGATGGCTCATCTTAATGAGATGGAAGTCCTCAGAGCTGAGATCGATGGGGAAACCCAGGTCGATATCATTCTCCAGTCTCTACCTAGGAATTTTGAGCAGTTCCGCCTCAACTACAACATGAACAAGAGGTTGTATTCGTTGGCGGAGCTTCTGAAAGAACTCCAGGCGGCAGAGGGGCTTTTTCGTCAAAGTACTCAAGCCATGGTTGCTCAGAAGGTTTCTTCCTCTAAACCGAAAGGTAAGAAGAAGAAGAAGCAAGGTGGAGCGAAGAAAGTGGCAATGGGACCTCAGGCAGGAGTGAAGAAGCCGAAAGGCAAGTGCTTCACTTGCAAGCAGACTGGACATTGGAAGGCGGACTATCCTCGCCGAAAGAACAAAGGTATATCTTCTTGTTTAGTTATTGAAACATGTTTAGCGGTGTTATCTACCAGTGCCTAGTGTGTAGATACAGGAGCCACTGATCATGTCTGCAATACTTTGCAGGAGTTCCAGGAAACCCGACGACTAGCTGAGGGAGAGATTACCGTCTTCATGGGCAATGCTTCAAAGGTGGTGACTATTGCAGTGGGAGACGTTTATTTATCTTTTGATAGGAATAAAGTTTTGGTTTTAAGAAATTGTCTTTATGTACCTACTTTTAGAAAGAATTTAATTTCAGTTTCTAAATTGTTTATGGATGGATATTCTGTTTCCTTTAATGACAAAGTGGTTATAAAAAGGAATAGGGAGATTATCTGTTCTAGTACATTGGTTGGCAATTTATATACTCTTGAACCAAAAACTCCCACGATGAATATAGAAATCAATAACTCATCTTCTAAGTCTAATAAGAGAAAAGAACCTTCGCAAATGAACCAAACATATCTTTGGCATCTAAGGCTTGGTCATATTAACCTAAGCAGAATTCAAAGGTTGATAGCTGATGGACCTTTGGGTTCATTAGTGGTGGAGGATCTCCCAACCTGCGAATCTTGCTTGGAAGGTAAAATGACCAAGAGGCCTTTTAAGGCCAAGGGGTATAGAGCCAAAGATGTGTTAGAATTGGTTCATTCTGATTTGTGCGGTCCTATGTCTATCCATGCAAGAGGTTGCTTTGAATACTTCGTCTCTTTTATAGACGATTATTCAAGGTATAGATACATTTACTTGATGCGCCGCAAGTCTGAATGCTTTGACAAGTTCAAAGAATTCAAGGTTGATGTGGAGAACCGTCAAGGTAAAAGTATCAAGACATTACGATCTGATTGTGGTGGCGAGTACCTCTTGGGAGAGTTTAGGAGTTACTTATCAGAGGCTGGGATTCAATCCCAATTGTCCGCACCTGACACACCCCAGCTGAATGGTGTGGCGGAGCGAAGGAATAGGACTCTTATAGAGATGGTCAGATCGATGATGAGTTATTCTGAGTTACCTGATTCGTTCTAGGGGTTTGCTCTGGAAACAGTAGCACACATTCTGAACTTGGTTCCATCTAAGTCAGTACCCTCTACTCCCACAGAGTTGTGGACTGGGCGAAAGCCTAGTCTAAGACATATTCGGATTTGGGGTAGTCCAGCACATGTGATGAAGGGAGATGCTGGTAAGTTGGAATCTCGTACAGAAGTACGCTTGTTTGTTGGCTACCCTAAGGGAACGAAGGGTGGTTTATTCTATAGTCCTAGAGATCAGAAGGTGATCGTGAGTACGAATGCCAGATTTCTAGAGGAGGACTATGTGATGAACCACAAACCCACGAGTAGGATTGTTCTTAAGGAGTTAACAAGGGAAGTCCCGACTTTAGTTCCACCGGTACAAGAGGAGACACCATAAGTCACTGCACCGCGTGTCATAGAGCATATACAGCAGGCACCTCGTCGTAGTGGGAGGGTTGTTAGACAACCCGAGAGATTCATGTTTTTGGGAGAGTCTTCGGACTTAGTCCCTGGTGAACATGAACCAGATCCCTGGACATATGACGAGGCACTCCAAGATAGAGATGCGGTATCTTGGCAAAGTGCGATAAATTCAGAGATAGAATCTATGGATTCTAATCAGGTCTGGGAGCTAGTAGAACCACCCGATGGTGTAAAAGCCATTGGATGCAAGTGGATCTACAAGAGAAAGAGTGGAGTAGACAGGAAGGTTGAGACCATCAAAGCTAGGCTTGTTGCGAAAGGGTATACTCAGAAAGAGGGTATTGATTATGAGGAGACCTTTTTGCCGGTAGCTATGCTTAAGTCTATCCGGATTCTCTTATCTATAGCTGCTCATATGGATTATGAGATTTGGCAGATGGATGTCAAGACAGCTTTCCTTAACGGAAGTCTTGAGGAGAACATCTATATGCGGCAACCAAAGGGATTCATTGCTAAAGGCAAAGAGCATCTTGTATGTAAGCTTAATCGGTCCATTTATGGATTGAAGCAAGCTTCTAGATCTTGGAAGATCCGCTTTGATGAGGTAATCCGATCCTTATAGATTTGTCCGGATGAGCCTTGTGTATACAAGAGATGTGACGGAAACGTAGTGGTGTTTCTTGTACTATACGTAGATGACATTTTGTTAGTTGGCAACAATATCAAAGTGTTATCAGACGTAAGGGTATGGTTGTCCAAACAGTTTGATATGAAGGACTTGGGAGAAGTGGGACACATCCTTGGGATCAAAGTTATAAGGGATCGCAAGAAAAGGATGTTGTGCTTATCTCAAGCTTCATACATTGACACTATCCTTGCTCGTTTTAGCATACAGAACTCCAAGAAAGGTTTTCTACCTTTTAGGCATGGAGTTCCTTTATCTAAAGAGATGTGTCCCAAAACATCAAAGGAGATAGAGGACATGAAGGTGGTTCCTTATGCTTCGGCAGTAGGAAGCCTTATGTATGCTATGCTATGTACGATACTGGATATCTACTTTGCCGTGGGCATGGTTAGCAGATATCAGAGTAATCCTGAACAAGGACATTGGACTGTGGTAAAGCATATATTGAAGTACCTGAGAAGGACTAGGGATTATATGCTTGTTTATCGGGCAGATCAATTAGTCCTTGTGGGTTACACGGATTCAGATTTCCAATTAGATAGGGACAAGAGTAAGTCTACCTTGGGGTTTGTGTTTACTTTTGGAGGTGGAGCCATAGTATGGAGGAGTGTCAAGCAGAAATGCGTGGCGGACTCTACCATGGAAGCTGAGTATGTGGCAGCCTCTGAGGCAGCCAAGGAAGCTGTATGGCTCAGGAACTTCTTGATGGACTTAGATGTGATTCCTGGTTTGCCCAGAACTATCACAATTTATTGTGATAACAGTGGTGCAGTTGCAAACTCGAAGGAACCACGAGCCCATAAGGCAAGTAAACACATAGAGCGCAAGTCCCACCACATACGAGAGATCGCGAGGAGAAGTTGCTGTCGCCAAGATTGCATCAGAGGATAACCTGGCGGATCCATTCACTAAGGCCCTTCCAGCGAAAGCGTTTGATAGGCATGTGGAGGACATGGGGATCAGATGTATGGCAGAGTGATGACGGTATAGTTTTTTAGTATAAGTGGGAGATTGTTGGAATGTATACTGAAAGTCTAGCTCTTTTTGTATGAACATTTTATTTTGAAATAAGAATCACATGATCATTGTTTTCACTTTATATATTTATTATATGTGTGCATATTGTCTAATATTTTACATTGTAGATAATGGTACGTAAGATCATGTTATCACCCTTGTAAAATATAAGTAGAGGCTCACAACCAAGATGAGCTTGGACAAACCATTGGCATGGTTGTAGTGTAGCTTGGTATTGTTTTTCTTGAACATAGAGTTACACTAGTACACTTAGGTGTATTGAGTAGACCGACATAGAGGTGATTCAATTTAGTGACTACATAATCAATCGGACCTCGGATATTATGTTGTACATGCTCTTAATCCCGATATAATAACGGGCACATGTACTTAGTATTTATTTCTTTGATTTACCAGAGGGTGAGATTTAGATGGATTAAATCAATATGCCCGGTAAGTTGGGAAATAATATTATTTACATGGTGTGCCGTTGATTATAGGAGGAAACCGTGTCCTATATATTAGGTTGATGATGTCTCCTTGAGGAGCTCATAAGGTTCATCATGTAAACCCAGCTGGTTGACTTAGTCAACATGATGATAAGGTTGAGTGGTACTACTCGAGGAATTAGATGTTAATTAATTGATGGCCAGTAAATCAATTAATTGACAGACATTCGATATCTTAAACACGGGGAGATTAATGTACGAATAATATATGGAACCCATATTAAGTTATGGGGGTTGGTGAGGTAGTTCAATGATGATCCTCTAGTGGAATGGAACATCATTGATGGATCAAGTTTGTGTGGTTCCGATCCATCGGGTGGCCAAGACCCAACTCCTCCTTATGGTCCCTATCGTAGCCTAATATAATCCTTGTGAAGTCTAGATCCAAGAATGTAAAACAAAACCTAGAACCAACGGTTGGGATTAAATCCCTAGATCCGATGGTTAGGATGAAACACTAGAACCAACGGTTTGGATTAAATCCCTAGATCCGATGGTTAGGATGAAACCCTAGAATCGACGGTTGAGATTAAATCCCTAGATCCGACGGTTGGGATAAAACCCTAGATCCGACGGTTGGGATGAAATCCTAGATCCGACTGTTGGGATGAAATCCTAGATCGAACGGTTGAGATGAAACCCTAGATCCGACGGTTGGGATAAAACCCTAAATCCGACGGTGGAGGTTAAATCCCTAGACCCGACGGTGGAGATTAAAGGAGTCCTAAGCCTAACTCTTTAAAAGGAAAGCTTAGGGTTTGGCGGCAATGATGAATTGATTGAGGAATTAGGGTTTTGGCTCATCCAAAAGTGGGCGGCTAGGGTTTTTGGGTGGCTAGGGTTTTGGAGCAAACCAAGTGGGCGGCAACTCTTCCTTCTAGTTGATTGCCGGCGCCCATCCTCCTCCATCAACACTTTGCCGGCGCCCATCCTAGAGGCCTCTTCCTTCTTCCTTGGCCGGCGGTTCTCCTTCATAGGTGGTCGGCATTCATCTTCCTCCCTTCATCCTAGAGTGGCTGGCGGCAACACTTCTTGAAGTTGGCCGGCGCATCATCCAATTGTTCCTTGGCCGACGGTTGCACCAAATTCCCTAATTTGGTAGCCGGTTCTAGATAGGAAGGTATTTGTTGTTTCTTCTCTTTGTTCACAGCGGACAAGGTGGAGAAGAAAGCGATCTAGAAGGCTTCTACTCGTGGAGGATCTTCATCCACACGTCGTCCACGAGAAGGACAGGACATACGGTAGAAGATCGTGAGGTATAAAGTTATTTTAACTTTATTTACAGATCTGAGCTTGTTCTTTTATGTTTTGATTATGCATGTGTAAATTAGTAAATATATTGTATAATCATGGACCCCGAAGACAAACACAAAAAACCGGCGATCCGTCCGTCGTCTCTTCCGCGGCTAACCAACTAGAAGAGTTGAGTTGCTTGAACAACTAGTTTGTTCAAGCGATCACTCAAGTTGTTGACACGACGACGAAATGGTTGTGCTAAGGAAGCTCATCCCATCCGGATTAATTCTTTCATTAGTGAAAATTTTAATACGGGGACATGGGAGCCAATGAGCCTCCGAAGCAACTCCCAGCACAAACGATATCCCTCTTCAAATGCCTCAATTATCTTCATATTGATACAAGCATCCAAATTCAATCTAGGGCTAGCAGGACAATATTCAAGGTTATCTAGGTCACATCCCAAAGCTATGGCAATTCTAGTGATAAGACCGCCTACGACTATAACCCCAGATGGGCTATTACTAACTTTAACTAGGTGTCTCACCATATGGGCTCCAAAATCAATGTTAACTTCATTTAGCATAGCCCATAAAAACTGTAGCTCGCTCTGCCTAGCTACCACTGCACTATCATATCTCCCAGAAATTGTATTTGCCATAAACCTAAGGAGATAACGAAAAATAAGATTTGGGATATTGAATGATTTAGACCTAGATGCATCATAAGGGCGAGGGTCATCAGAAATTAATTTTCAAAACTGATGATCAATAAAAATTCTATGAATTTGCCTCTCCCCTCCGCAAGGGAAATCAAATATCGCATTAAAATTACTTAAGAAAAGAGTAAACTCATGATTCATTAATCTAAATTGGATTTTTCCTTCTTCACAATTCTTTCCTTGAAGTATTTCAGCGGATAAAGAGCTAAGGAATTCAAGAGTAATACTAGGATAAGTAAGATGATGATATGTGATAAAGTCAGTCCAACCTATCCTATTAGTCAACCAAATTATAGCATCTCTAATTCCTAGGGTTGTCAACGTGTAGAAATCTATGGTTCATGTAGAAACTATTTTTCTTTTCTCAAGCTTACTGAACCTAGATTTCATAGCATCATCTCTAAATACAATTCCACACGGATGACAAGAGGAAGGAGGATCGTTACCCACATCTTGAGCTTTTCTCTTTCCCTTGTTCTGAGCCAAAGAAAAATCTCCTCCCCTAGTCTTCACTCGCTTACACATGGCATTGGGGAGGGAGAGAGTCGGTTGAGATTTTGGGCTGGTTGAGAGAGAGACGATGGCTACTCCAACATATGAAAGTTAGGGTGTGTTCGGGGCAGTTTTAAGGGTTAGCGGCGACATGGGAGTGCCAAAGGGTACGCCCGTCCCTTTTAGCGTGACACAGGCATGCCTCCTCTATCTTTTTTTTTTTGCGCGGCACAGGTGTGCCAAAGGGCACACCCGACCCATGTTGTATTCGGGTTTGTCTTTGGAACTTGACATGCCCATGCAGTTTGGCATAGGTGGGTCATGTAAATCTGGCACGCAGTGGCATGTCAATAACATGACCGTGTCAAATAGCACAGTCTCACCATACCAGCCTCTGGACTGCAGTTGGTTCTTGATTCGGCCGTGTCGACGAGTGACATGGACATGTTGTGTCCTGTAAGCCTGAAAACCTAAAAAATGCAAAACTCAAAATTAAAATAAAAACGAAGAAAATAAAATGAATAAAATGCAAATAGCTTGGGTTGTCTCCCAAGAAGCGCTTGTTTAAGGTCATTAGCTTGGCCCCTCGATTACTCCCTAGTTGGATGGATGTGGCTCGAGGAGTGTACTCTGCTCCTCCTCCTCAATCATCTCCACAGGTTTGTTTGGGAAGAATTCTTGAGTCTTTGTCCATTCACTTTGAAAATTCCGGTAGACTCACTTGATATATCAATAGCTCCATGAGGATAAATATTTTTAACTTGGTATGGTCCCGACCATCTGGATTTCAGCCTTCCAGGAAAAAGTTTCAATCTTGAGTTGAAGAGTAATACCAAGTCTCCTTCATGGAATTCTCTACGCATGATATTCCGGTCATGCCATCTCTTTGTTTTCTCCTTGTAAGATTTTGCATGTTCAAAAGAATCAAGGCGTAGTTCTTCAAGTTCATTTAGCTACAATTTTCTTTTCTCTTCGGCTTTCTTTAGGTTAAAATTAAGCCATTTAATTGCCCAATATGCCCTGTGCTATATTTCAACTTGAAGAAGACATGGTTTTCCATAAACTAATCGAAACGGAGTCATTCTAATGGGTGTCTTGTAAGCAGTTCGATAGGCCCATAGAGCATCATCAAGCTTCAAAGACCAGTCCTTCCTTGACCCTGATACTGATTTCTCTAAGATAGCCTTTATTGAAGGGTTTTGCTTATCGAGTCCGTGAGGGGAAACTTCGCTTCCCACTTCACCTCGGTAGCTTGTCCATGGCGATCCCTTCGATGTCCCCAGATTAAAAAAATTTAATCATAGACAAAAGGGATTGCCAAAGCAACCAAGTTATCGTCGTGCTATTTGTTTAGAGAGGTCACTTGAACAAACTAGTTGTTCAAGCGACCATTCTCTATTCTACGAGTAGCCGCGGAATAGACGATATTCGGATCGCCGGTTTTTGTGTTTATGCTCGGGATCCAAGTATTATTTAGCCATTTACAGATTTATAACATGCTTATAATCGAAAAACAAAAACAAGCAACAAACAAAAGAAGAAAGTACAATAGGTATACCTCTCGATCTTCTAATGTATGACCTTCCTCCTTTTGGATGTCGTGTGGGCGACGATCCACCAAAAGTCGAAGCTCCTAGATCGCAAATCTTCCTTCCTTGCTCTTCCAAAGCAAGAGGAAGAATAGAAACAAGGTTTTTCTCCACACTAAAAACAACCAACAAGGAACCAAAACTTTCCTTGCCGCCGGCCAACTAGATGAAGGAGAAGATGGTGGAAAACAACCAAGACACCAAGGGAAACCCTATATCTTGTTTCCACCACCTAAGGAGAGGGAGAAGGGAGCTTTTGGGCACCGGCCAAGGGCTGGGAAGGGCCTGGAAACTTGTTGGACGCCGGCCATAAGACAAGGAAGAAGAAAGGAAACCTTGCCTTATTTGGTGCCGCCCTAGCCTCCAAACCCTAACCCTAATCCTAATCCTATCTCAACTAGGATTCCCTTCTCTTGCCGCCCAAGCCTTGCTCTCTTCAATGTTCATCCACGCCAACTCCCCACGCCCTCCTTTTATAGAGTTAGGGATAAGTCATGAATTAATCTCCTCCATTTTTTCTAGGGATTTAATCTCAACCGTCAGATCTAGAGATTTAATCTCAACCGTTGGATCTTAGAGATTTAATCTCTACCAATGGATCTTAGACTTTTGTTTCTATCCATTGGATCTAAGCATCATGAGGTGTTAATAGGATACATTAGGGACCATGAGGAGGAGTTGGGTCTTGGCCACCCATGGATCAAGCCCACATAAAGTCTGATCCACTAATGATGATCCAATCCACTAAAGGTTCATCATTGATCTACCTCACCAACCCCCATATGATAATATGGGCTCCATATATTATTTGTACATTTTCTCCCCGTGTTTAAGATCTCGAATGTCCGTCGATTAATTAATTTACTGACCATTAATTAATCAACATTTAACTCCTTGAGTAGTACCACTCAACCATTCCATCATGCCGGACCAAGTCCACCTGCAGGGTTTACATGATGAACCTTATGAGCTCCTCAAGGGGACATCATCATCCTAATATATAGGACACAGTTTCCTCCTATAATCAACGACACACCATATAAATAATATCATCTCCCAACTTACCGAGCCTATCGATTTAATCTATAAATCTCGCCCATTGATAAATCAAAGAGATGAGTACTAAGTATATGTGTCCATTATTATATCGGGATTAAGATCATGTACTAAATAATATCTGAGGTCCGATTCGATTATGTAGTCAGCAATAAATCGAATCACCTCTAAGTCAGTCCTGCTCAATACACACAAAGTGCACTAGCGTGATTCTATGGTCAAGACAAACCAATACCAAATCACACTACAACCATTCCGATGGTTTGTCCAAAGTCATCTCGGTTGTGAGCATTTACTTATACTTTTCAAGGGGCCGATAACATGATCTCCTGTGTGACACCACACACCATGTTATCTACAATGTAAAGTATTAGACAATATTGCATAACCATAAAAATATACAAACAATGATCATGTGATTCTTATTACAAAATAAAGATGTTCATACAAAAGATAGACTTTTCAGTATACATCCCTACAATCTCCCACTTATAATAAAAGACTATACTGTCCTCAAAGTGTCATACATCTGATCCACATTCCCTCCACATGCCTATCAAAAGCTCTCACCAAAAGGGCCTTAGTGAAAGGATCTGCCAGGTTATCCTTCGATGCAATCTTGGCCACAACAACTTCTCCTCTCTTTACGATTTCTCGTATCATATGGTACTTGCGCTCTATGTGTGTACTAGCCTTATGGGCTCGTGGTTCCTTCGAGTTTGCAACTGCACCACTATTATCACAATAATTTGTGATAGTTCTGGCAAACCAGGAATCACATCCAAGTCCATCAGGAAGTTCCTGAGTCATACAGCTTCTTTGGCCGCCTCAGAGGCCGCCACATACTCAGCTTCCATGGTGGAGTCCGCCAAGCATTTCTGCTTGACACTCCTCCATACAATGGCTCCACCTCCCAAAGTAAACACAAAATCTGAGGTAGACTTACTGTTATCCCTATCAGATTGGAAGTCGAAATCCGTGTAACCCACAGGGAGTAATTGGTCTGCCCGGTAAACCAGCATATAATCCCTAGTCCTTCTCAGGTACTTCAATATATGCTTTACCACAGTCCAATGTCCCTGTCCTGGATTACTCTGATATCTGTTGACCATGCCCACGGTAAAGCAGATATCTGGTCTCTTACAGAGCATCGCATACATGAGGCTTCCTACTGCCGAAGCATAAGGAACCGCCTTCATCTCCTCTATCTCCTCAGATGATCTAGGACACATCTCCTTAGATAAAGGAACTCCGTGCCTGAAAGTTAGAAAACCCTTCTTGGAGTTCTACATGCTAAAACGCTCCATAATCGTGTCTATGTATGAAGCTTGGGATAAGCACAACATCATTTTCCTACGATCCCTTATAACCTTGATCCCAAGGATGTGTCCCACCTCCCCCAAGTCCTTCATATCAAACTGTTTGGACAACCATACCTTACGTCCGATAACACCTTGATATTGTTGTCAATCAACAAAATGTCATCTACGTAAAGTACAAGAAATACAACTACATTTCCCTCATATCTCTTGTATACACAATACTCATCCGGACTTTGATTAAATCCATAAGACTGGATCACCTCATCAAACCGGATGTTCCAAGACCTCGAAGCTTGTTTCAATCCATAAATGGACCGATTAAGATTACATACAAGATGCTCTTTGCCCTTAGCAATGAATCCCTCTGGTTGCTCCATGTAGATGTTTTCCTCAAGACTTCCATTAAGGAAAGCTGTCTTGACATCCATCTACCACACCTCATAATCCATATGAGCTGCTATATATAAGAGAATCCGGATAGACTTAAGCATAGCTACCGGCGAAAAGGTCTTCTCATAATCGATACCCTCTTTCTGAGTATACCCCTTCGCAACAAGCCTCACTTTGAAGGTCTCAACCTTCCCATCTATTCCTCTCTTTCTCTTGTAGATCCACTTGCATCCAATGGTTTTTACACCATCGGGTGGTTCTACTAGCTCCCAGACCTGATTTGAATCCATAGATTCAATCTCAGCATTCATTGCACTTTACCAAGATACTGCATCTTTATCTTGGATTGCCTCGTCATATGTCCAGGGATCAGGTTCATGTTTGCCAGGGACCAAATCAGAAGATTCTCCCAAGAACATGAATCTTTTAGGTTATCTCACAACCCTACCACTACGACGAGGTATCACCTGTGTATCCTCTGTGACACGCGGTGTAGTGACATGTGGTATATCCTCTTGTACCAGCGGTACTAAAGAAGTGACTTCCCCTTTTAACTCCTCCAAAACAATTTTACTCTTGGACTTGTGGCTCATCACATAGTCTTCCTCTAGAAATCAGGCGTTCGTGCTAACGATCATCCTCTGATCTCTAGGACTATAAAACAATCCACCCTTCGTTCCCCTGGAATAGCCAACAAACATGCGTACTTCTATACGAGGTTCCAACTTACCAGCATTTGCCTTCAGCACATGTGCTGGACTCCCCCATATCCGAATATGTCTTAGACTAGGCTTTCGCCCAGTCCACAACTCTGTGGGAGTAGAAGGCACTGATTTAGATGGAACAAAGTTCAGAATGTACACCACCGTATCTAGAGCATATCCCCAGAACGAATCTGGTAAGTCAGAATAACTCATCATCGATCTAACCATCTCCATAAGAGTCCTATTCCTTCGCTCTACTACACTGTTCTGCTGGGGTGTGTCAGGTGCAGTCAATTGGGATTGAATCCCAGCCTCTGATAAGTAGTTCCTAAACTCTCCCAAGAGGTACTCGCCACCACGATCAGATCGTAGTGTCTTGATACTTTTACCTTGACGTTTCTCAACATCAGCCTTGAATTCTTTGAACTTGTCAAAGCATTCAGATTTGCGACGCATCAAGTAAATGTATCCATATCTTGAGTAATCATCTATAAAAGACGCGAAATACTTAAAACCACCTCTAGCCTGGATAGACATAGGACCACACAAATCAGGATGAACCAATTCCTACACATCTTTGGCTCTATACCCCTTGGCCTTAAAAGGCCTCTTGGTCATCTTACCCTCCAAGCAAGATTCACAGGTTGGGAGATCAGCCACTACTAATGAACCCAAAGGTCCATCAGCTATCAACCTTTGAATTCTGCTTAGGTTAATATGATCAAGCCTAAGATGCTAAAGATATGTTTGGTTCATCTTCGAAGGTTCTTTTCTCTTATTGGAATTAGAAGATGAGTTATTAACTTCAATTTGCATCGTGGGAGGTTTTGGTTCAAGTGTGTACAAATTTCCTATTAATGCACCCGAACAGATAATGTCCCTATTCCTTCTTATAACAACTCTGTCATTAAAAGAAATAGAATATCCATCCATAAACAATTTAGAAACCAAAATTAAATTCTTTCTAAATAAAGGTACATAAAGGCAATTCTTAAGAACCAAAAGTTTATTTTTCTCAAAAGATAAATGAACATCTCCTACTGCAACAGCCGCCACCTTCGTGGCATCGCCCAAGTACACGGTAATCTCCCCCTCAGCCAGTCGTCTGGTTTCCTGGAACCCCTGCAAAGTATTGCAAACATGATCAGTGACTCCCGTATCTACACACCAGGTGTCGGTAAATAACACCGCTAAATATGTTTCAACGACTAGACCAAAAGATATACCTTTTTTCTTGCGGTTGGGGCAGTCCTTCTTCCAGTGTCCAGTCTGCTTACAAGTGAAGCACTTGCCTTTCATCTTATTCACTCCTCCCTGAGTACCTCCCACCGCCTTCGCCCCAGTTTGTTTCTTCTTCTTCTTGCCTTTCGGCTTAGAAGTAGAAACCTTCTGGGTCATCACGACATGCGCCTGAGCACTCTGATGAAATAGTCCCTCTGCCGCCTGGAGTTCTGTCAGAAGTTCAGCCAACAAATACAACCTCTTGTTCATGTTGTAGTTGAGGTGAAACTGCTCAAAACTCCTAGGTAGAGACTGGAATATGATATCGACCAGGGTTTCCCCATCGATCTCAACTCTTAGGACCTCCAACTCATTCAAATGAGCCATCATCTTGAGAACATGATCCCTCACGGGTGTTCCCTCGACCATGGTGGTCGTCATCAAGTTTCTCATGGCCTCTTGCCTCGCAGCCCGATTCTGGTGTCTGAAAAGGTCCTTGAGATTGAGCATCATATCATAAGCAGTGGACATGGCTTGATGCTGATGTTGCAGTACATTTGACATAGATGCCAAAATGTAATACCGTGCCATCTCATTGGCCTTGATCCACTTCTTATAGCTCTCTCTCTCCTTTTCCCTAGAGTTATCTGCAGGCTTGGGAGGGCACTCTTCGAGGAGTACATATTTGTATTCCTCAGCAGTCAAGACAATGTCTAGATTCCTCTTCCAATCTACATAGTTGGGTCCAGTAAGTTTGTTCTCTTTCAGTATCACAGCAAGTGGGTTGAAAGTCATTTTGAAAGAAAACCTAAGAATCACATAAATCAAAACATTAGATTTCAAAAAATTATTGATTCCTCAAACAATAAAATTTTAAAATCAACCAACACCTCAAAACACTGAGAATATTGTATGCCACGATAGTGTGGACGTATACGAATTCTTTATTTGTAAGAGGAGGTTTTACCCATTAATTTTACTATCTTGTCAACCTAACTTTTTGACAAGTAAAATTAATAGTTGGTTCCTCTTTGGCCCTACAAATAAAAGTAGTGACTCCGATGGGGAGGATACTTATATTTGTATCTAAGTGTTCACCATTACTCGGTACTAAGATAATTATCTCGGGTTATGTGCCTTACGATGGGCAAGTACACACTCTCCTTAATAATTTCTTATAACCATATTCGACCTTGTGATCCACAAACAAACCCATCCGATGGGGAGGAAGGCACTCAGAGCCGACGCGCAAGTTTGTTTGTATCACATGTCAAATTGTAATGGAGGCCGTGGGAATTTAAAAAATTCCCTCTCCCACTTAGTAATTTGAAATTGAGGAATTTTCCTAGCCTACGACATGTATATCAAACAAAAAGCAATAAATATGAAAAATAAATTATTTTCCAACTATTATGGCTTTTGTCTTCAATATGACTCTCGTCGCATCGCCATCTCGTCCGCTCCTCCTACGCCATGTACGAGCCATCCAGAGATCTGAGCCGAGACTAAAACCTATTTTAATTTACATCCATCAATCCTATACTCCACGAGGGAGTGTACATGAAATCTAGATCGAAAGTAAAATAAAATAAAGAGTGGCTAAACAATGTCGTATTTAATTTACAAAAACTAAATACTAGCCTCGTCAACCCAGAGGATTCAAAAAAACAAATATTTACACACATACAATCACATATACACATATGGCCATAATAGTCGGATCTTATGCCAGCAACCAAAGAGTTAAACTTCGCATATCCTACTATTATCTGGAACATATAATATATGAAAAAGTGCATAAAAATTAACAGAATCCTAAACACACAAAATCGGAAACCTTTGTTCTGATATCAATTGAAGGGTTTTCCTTATCGAGTCCGTGAGGGGAAACTTTGCTTCCCACTTCACCTCGGTAGCTTATCCATGGCAATCCCTTCGATGTCCCCAGATTAAAAAAATTTAATCCTAGACAAAAGAGATTGCCAAAGAAACCAAGTCATCATCGTGCTATTCGTTTAGAGAGGTCACTTGAACAAACTAGTTGTTCAAGCGATCATCCTCTATTCTACGAGTAGCCGCGGAATAGACGATATCCGGATCGCCGGTTTTTGTGTTTATACTCGGGATCCAAGTATTATTTAGCCATTTACAGATTTATAACATGCTTATAATTGAAAAACAAAAACAAGCAACAAACAAAAGAAGAAAGTAGAATAGGTATACCTCTCGATCTTCTAATGTATGACCTTCCTCCTTTTGGATGTCGTGTGGGCAACGATCCACCAAAAGTCGAAGCTCCTAGATCGCAAATCTTTCTTCCTTTCTCTTCCAAAGCAAGAGGAAGAATAGAAACAAGGTTTTTCTCCTAACTAGAAACAACCAACAAGGAACCAAAACTTTACTTGCCGCCGGCCAACTAGATGAAGGAGAAGATGGTGGAAAACAACCAAGACACCAAGGGAAGCCCTATATCTTGTTTCCACCACCTAAGGAGAGAAAGAAGGGAGCTTTTGGGCGCCGGCCAAGGGGTGGGAAGGGCCTGGAAACTTGCTGGACACCGACCACAAGACAAGGAAGAAGAAAGGAAACCTTGCCTTATTTGGTGCCGCCCTAGCCTCCAAACCCTAACCCTAATCATAATCCTATCTCAACTAGGATTCCCTTCTCTTGCCGCCCAAGCCTTGCTCTCTTCAATGTTCATCCACACCAACTCCCCATGCCCTCCTTTTATTGAGTTAGGGATAAGTCATGAATTAATCTCCTCCATTGGTTTTAGGGATTTAATCTCAACCGTAAGATCTAGAGATTTAATCTCAACCGTCGGATCTTAGAGATTTAATCTCTACGAATGGATCTTAGACTTTTGTTTCTATCCATTGGATCTAAGCATCATCAGGTGTTAATAGGCTACATTAGAGACCATGAGGAGGAGTTGGGTCTTAGTCACCCATGGATCAAGCCCACATAAAGTCCGATCCACTAATGATGATCCAATCCACTAAAGGTTCATCATTTATCTACCTCACCAACCCCCATATGATAATATGGCCTCCATATATTATTTGTATATTTTCTCCCCGTGTTTAACATCTCGAATGTTCATCGATTAATTAATTTACTGACCATTAATTAATCGACATCTAACTCCTTGAGTAGTACCACTCAACCTTTTCATCATGCCGGACCAAGTCCACCTACAGGGTTTACATGATGAACCTTATGAGCTCCTCAAGGGGACATCATCATCCTAATATATAGGACACGGTTTCCTCCTATAATCAATGACACACCATATAAATAATATCATCTCCCAACTTACCGAGCCTATCGATTTAATCTATAAATCTCGCCCATTGGTAAATCAAAGAGATGAGTACTAAGTATATGTGCCTGTTATTATATCGGGATAAAGAGCATGTACTAAATAATATCTGATGTCCGATTCGATTATGTAGTCAGTAATAAATCGAATCACCTCTAAGTCAGTCCTGCTCAATACACACAAAGTGCACTAGCGTGATTCTATGGTCAAGACAAACCAATACCAAATCACACTACAACCATTCTGATGGTTTGTCCAAAGCCATCTCGGTTGTGAGCCTTTACTTATGCTTTTCAAGGGGACGATAACATGATCTCCTGTGTGACACCACACACCATGTTATCTACAATGTAAAGTATTAGACAATATTGTATAACCATAAAAATATGCAAACAATAATCATGTGATTCTTATTCCAAAATAAAGATGTTCATACGAAAGATAGACTTTTCAGTATACATCCCTACAATCTCCAACTTATACTAAAAGACTATGCTGTCCTCAAAGTGTCATACATCTGATCCCCATTCCCTTCACATGTCTATAAAAATCTCTCGCCGGAAGGGCCTTAGTGAAAGGATATTCCAGGTTATCCTCCGATGCAATCTTGGCCACATCAACTTCTCCTCTCTTTACGATTTCTCGTATCAGGTGATACTTGCGCTCTATGTGTTTACTAGCCTTATGGGCTCGTGGTTCCTTCGAGTTTGCAACTGCACCACTATTATGACAATAAATTCTGATAGTTCTGGGCAAATCAGAAATCACATCCAAGTCAATCAGGAAGTTCCTGAGCCATACAGCTTCTTTGGCCGCCTCAGAGGCCGCCACATACTCAGCTTCCATGGTGGAGTCCACCACGCATTTCTGCTTGACACTCCTCCATACAATGGCTCCACCTCCCAAAGTAAACACAAAACCTAAGGTAGACTTACTGTTATCCCTATCAGATTGGAAGTCAGAATCCGTGTAACCCACAGGGAGTAATTGGTCTGCCCGGTAAACCAGCATATAATCTCTAGTCCTTCTCAGGTACTTCAATATATGCTTTACCGCAGTCCAATATCCCTGTCCTGGATTACTCTGATATTTGCTGACCATGCCCACAGCAAAGCAGATATCTGGTCTTGTACAGAGCATCGCATACATGAGGCTTCCTACTGCCGAAGCATAAGGAACCGCCTTCATCTCCACTATCTCCTCAGATGATCTAGGACACATCTTCTTAGATAAAGGAACTCCGTGCCTGAAAGTTAGAAAACCCTTCTTGGAGTTCTACATGCTAAAACACTCCATAATCGTGTCTATGTATGAAGCTTAGGATAAGCACAACATCCTTTTCCTGCGATCTCTTATAACCTTGATCCCAAGGATGTGTCCCACCTCCCCCAAGTCCTTCATATCAAACTGTTTGGACAACCATACCCTTACGTCCGATAACACCTTGATATTGTTGCCAATCAACAAAATGTCATCTACGTATAGTACAAGAAATACCACTACGTTTTTGTCACATCTCTTTTATACACAAGACTCATCCGGACTTTGAATAAATCTCTAAGACTGGATCACCTCATCAAACCGGATGTTCCAAGACATTGAAGGTTGTTTCAATCCATAAATGGACCGATTAAGCTTACATACAAGATGCTCTTTGCCCTTAGCAATGAATCCCTCTGGTTGCTTTATGTAGATGTTTTCCTCAAGACTTCCATTAAGGAAAGTTGTCTTGACATCCATCTGCCACACCTCATAATCCATATGAGCTGCTATGCATAAGAGAATCCGGATAGACTTAAGCATGACTACCGGCGAAAAGGTCTCCTCATAATCGATACCCTCTTACTGAGTATACCCCTTCGCAACAAGCCTCACTTTGAAGGTCTCAACCTTCCCATCTATTCCTCTCTTTCTCTTGTAGATCCACTTACATCCAATGGTTTTTATACCATCGGGTGGTTCTACTAGCTCCCAGACCTGATTTGAATCCATAGATTCAATCTCAGCATTCATTGCACTTTGCCAAGATACTGCATCTTTATCTTGGATTGCCTTGTCATATGTCCAGGGATCAGGTTCATGTTCGCCAGGGACCAAATCAAAAGATTCTCCCAAGAACATGAATCTTTCAGGCTGTCTCACAACCCTCCCACTACGACGAGGTATCACCTGTGTATCCTCTGTGACATGCGGTGCAGTGACATGTGGTATATCCTCTTGTACCGGCGGTACTAAAGAAGTGACTTCCCCTTTTAACTCCTCCAGCACAATTTTACTCTTGGGTTTGTGGCTCATTACATAGTCTTCCTCTAGAAATCTGGCATTTGTGCTAACGATAACCCTCTGATCTCTAGGACTATAAAACAATCCACCCTTCATTCCCCTGGGATAGCCAATGAACATGCGTACTTCTATACGAGGTTCCATCTTACCAGCATCTGCCTTCAGCACATGTGTTGAACTCCCCCATATCCGAATATGTCTTAGACTAGGCTTTTGCCCATACCACAACTCTGTGGGAGTAGAAGGCACTGATTTAGATGGAACCAAGTTCAGTATGTACATCGTCGTGTCTAGAGCATATCCCCAAAACGAATCTGGCAAGTCAGAATAACTCATCATCGATCTAACCATCTCCATAAGAGTCCTATTCCTTCGCTCTGCTACACTGTTCTGCTGGGGTGTGCCAGGTGCAGTCAATTGGGATTGAATCCTAGCCTCTGATAAGTAATTCGTAAACTCTCCCAAGAGGTACTCACCACCACGATCAGATCGTAGTGTCTTGATACTTTTACCTTGACGTTTCTCCACATCAGCCTTGAATTCTTTGAACTTGTCAAAGCATTCACACTTGCAGCGCATCAGATAAATGTATCCACATCTTGAGTAATCGTCTATAAAAGAGACGAAATACTCAAAACCACCTCTAGCCTGGATAGACATAGGACCACACAAATCAGGATGAACCAATTCTAACACATCTTTGGCTCTATACCCCTTGGCCTTAAAAGGCCTCTTGGTCATCTTACCCTCCAAGCAAGATTCACAGGTTGGGAGATCCTCCACCACTAATGAACCCAAAGGTCTATCAGCTATCAACCTTTGAATTCTGCTTAGGTTAATATGACCAAGCCTAAGATTCCAATGATATGTTTGGTTCATCTTCGAAGGTTCTTTTCTCTTATTGGAATTAGAAGATGAGTTATTAACTTCAATTTGCATCGTGGGAGGTTTTGGTTCAAGTGTGTACAAATTTCCTATCAATGCACCTGAACAGATAATGTCCCTATTCCTTCTTATAACAACTCTGTCATTAAAAGAAATAGAATATCCATCCATAAACAATTTAGAAACCAAAAATAAATTCTTTCTAAATAAGGGTACATAAAGGCAATTCTTAAGAACCAAAAGTTTATTTTTCTCAAAAGATAAATGAACATCTCCCACTGCAACAGCCGCCACCTTCGTGGCATCGCCCAAGTACACGATAATCTCCCCCTCAGCCAGTCTTTTGGTTTCTTGGAACCCCTGCAAAGTATTGCAGACATGATCAGTGGCTCTCGTATCTACACACCATGTGCCGATAGATAACACCGCTAAACATGTTTCAACGACTAGACCAAAAGATATACCTTTGTTCTTGCGGTTGGGGCAGTCCTTCTTCCAGTGTCCAGTCTGCTTACAAGTGAAGCAATTGCCTTTCGGCTTCTTCACTCCTCCCTGAGTACCTCCCACCACCTTCGCCCCAGTTTGTTTCTTCTTCTTCTTGCCTTTCGGCTTAGAAGTAGAAACCTTCTGGGTCATCACGGCATGCGCCTGAGCACTCTAACGAAATAGTCCCTCTGCCACCTGGAGTTCTGTCAGAATTTCCGCCAACGAATACAACCTCTTGTTCATGTTGTAGTTGAGGCGAAACTGCTCAAAACTCCTAGGCAAAGACTGGAGTATGATATTGACCTGGGTTTCCCCATCGATCTCAGCTCCTAGGACCTCCAGCTCATTCAAATGATCCATCATCTTGAGAACATGATCCCTCACTGGTGTTCCCTCGACCATGGTGGTTGTCATCAAGTTTCTCATGGCCTCTTGCCTCGCAGCCTGATTCTGGTGTCCGAAAAGCTCCTTGAGATTGAGCATCATATCATAAGCAGTGGACATGGCTTGATGCTGATGTTGCAGTACATTTGACATGGATGCCAAAATGTAACACCGCGCCATCTCTTCGGCCTTGATCCACTTCTTATAGATCTCTCTTGTTAGGGCAATCTCTTGCCATGATTAGGTTTGGATGTGTGTGGCAAAGGGTTTAAGTTAGTTTGTTATTTTGATTTGATATGTGCGTTGAAGTCGTGCAGGACTTAGTAATTCGCTCATGGAGCCGTGGCGAGTTTCACATCTCATGACTCGGTCCTTGAGTCGGTGAAGGATAGCTTTGCGGAAGTCGTGCGCTTGGAGCATCCGAGGGACCGCGGGACGAGAAGCTTGGAGTGAAGCCGGAGGAAGTAGACTTCGAGGCAAGAGTCATGAAGGAGAATTGCAGAGTCGTGCGCCTGATGTTGCCAAGGGACGTGGCCACGAACGAAGAGAACTTCGAAGGCGAGGGACTCCGAGGGATGAGAGTGAGCGAATGTAACCCGGGAAGGGGTAGCTCTTAGGTGAAACTTGGCCATTTGGCTAAGTGTCAGATGGGATTTCCCGACACGCGATCGCCATGGAATGGCGGATCTCGAAGTCGAATGTAGTTCACCGTATTCGATCGTTGGTTTGAGGCTAACTCGATCGCCATATGTGGGCGATCATTGCCAGACATCGATCAAGGCGCGATCGATCGAAGGGTTTGGCCACGTAACTGTTCGTAGCCGATCGCGGCCGACTACGAGGCGTGATCGGCGCCAAGTGTTCCGTTGGACTACAACGGTCGGGATCCGACGTGTTCGGAGGCTGTTGGAGTGGCGGTAGTCGACTGTCAAAGGGCAGCAGTCGACTGGTGGCGGCCAACGGGAAGAAAAGCCTCCTCTCTATAAAAAGAGAGGGTGTGGAGCTTTGGGGGGCTAATGCTCTTACTCCAAACGACCATCTAAGTCCCCCACAAGCTCTAAACTCTTCTTACTTGCTTTTACTCCATTCTTATTGTAAGAAGAGTGATCTTGATTGTAAAGGTTACCTCCACCTAGCTTGGTGCAAAGGAGAGACCAATAGTGATTTGCTTTGGAGGAGTGATTCACCTCGGACGAATCGGGATCGTGGATTAGCGGCGTAGCCATGAATCACGTTACATCTTGCGTTAGCATTTTGATTCTTGTCTTGTATATTTACTTGTCTTGTCTTATTATATTCCGCTTGCGCTAACCTTTTGTAGACAAGTAAATTACGACATCCATCGATTGAGGGCTATTCACCCCCCTCTAGTCGGCCGTCCCGATCTCCCAACATCTCTCTCCTTTTCCCCAGAGTTATCTGCAGGCTTGGGAGGGCACTCTTCGAGGAGTACATATTTGTATTCCTCAGCAGTCAAGACAATGTCTAGATTCCTATTCCAATCTACATAGTTGGGTCCAGTAAGTTTGTTCTCTTTCAGTATCACAGAAAGTGGGTTGAAAGTCATTTTGAAAGAAAACCTAAGAATCACATAAATCAAAACATTAGATTTCAAAAAATTATTGATTCCTCAAACAATAAAATTTTAAAATCAACCAACACCTCAAAACTCCGAGAATATCGTATGCCACGATAGTGTGGACGTATACGAATTCTTCATTTGTAAGAGGAGGTTTTACCCATTAATTTTACTATCTTGTCAACCTAACTTTTTGACAAGTAAAATTAATAGTTGGTTCCTCTTTGGCCCTACAAATAAAAGCAGTGACTCCGATGGGGAGGATACTTATATTTGTATCTAAGTGTTCACCATTACTCGGTACTAAGGTAATTATCTCGGGTTATGTACCTTACGATGGGAAAGTACACACGCTCCTTAATAATTTCCTATAACCATATTCGACCTTGTGATCCGCAAACAAACGCATCCGATGGGGAGGAAGGTACTCAGAGTCGACGCGCAAGTTTGTTTGCATCACATGTCAAATCGTAATAGAGGTCGTGGGAATTTAAAAAATTCCCTCTCTCACTTAGTAATTTGAAATTGAGGAATTTTCTTAGCCTACGACATGTATATCAAACAAAAAGCAATAAATATGAAAAATAAATTATTTTCCAACTATTATGACTTTTGTCTTCAATATGACTCCCGTCGCATCGCCATCTCGTCCGCTCCTCCTACGCCATGTACGAGCCATCCAGAGATCTGAGCCGAGACTAAAACCTATTTTAATTTACATCCATCGATCCTATACTCCACGAGGGAGTGTACATGAAATCTAGATCGAAAGTAAAATAAAATAAAGAGTGGCAAAACAATGCCGTATTTAATTTATAAAAACTAAATACTAGCCTCGTCAACCCCGAGGATTCGACAAAACAAATATTTACACACATACAATCACATACACATATATGGCCATAATAGTCGGATCTTATGCCTGCAACCAAAGAGTTAAACTACGCATATCCTACTATTATCCGGCACATATAATATATGAAAATGTGCATAAAAATTAACCAAATCCTAAACATACAAAACCGGAAACCTTTGCTCTGATACCAATTGAAGGGTTTTGCTTATTGAGTCTGTGAGGGGAAACTTCGCTTCCCACTTCACCTCGGTAGCTTGTCCATGGCGATCCCTTCGATGTCCCCGGATTAAAAAAATTTAATCCTAGACAAAAGGGATTGCCAAAGCAACCAAGTCATCGTCGTGTTATTCGTTTAGAGAGGTCACTTGAACAAACTAGTTGTTCAAGCGACCATCCTCTATTCTACGAGTAGCCGCGGAATAGACGATGTCCGGATAGCCGGTTTTTGTGTTTATGCACAGGATCCAAGTATTATTTAGCCATTTACAGATTTATAACATGCTTATAATTGAAAAACAAAAACAAGCAACAAACAAAAGAAGAAAGTAGAATAGGTATACCTCTCGATCTTCTAATGTATGACCTTCCTCCTTTTTTGGATGTCGTGTGGGCAACGATCCACCAAAAGTCGAAGCTCCTAGATCGCAAATCATCCTTCCTTGCTCTTCCAAAGCAAGAGGAAGAATAAAAACAAGGTTTTTCACCTCACTAGAAACAACCAACAAGGAACCAAACCTTTCCTTGCCGCCGGCCAACTAGACGAAGGAGAAGATGGTGGAAAACAACCAAGACACCAAGGGAAGTCCTATATCTTGTTTCCACCACCTAAGGAGAAGGAGAAGGGAGCTTTTGGGCGCCGGCCAAGGGCTGGGAAGGGCCTGGAAACTTGTTGGATGCAGGACAAGGAAGAAGAAAGGAAACCTTGCCTTATTTGGTGCCGCCCTAGCCTCCAAACCCTAACCCTAATCCTAATCCTATCTCAACTAGGATTCCCTTCTCTTGCCACCCAAGCCTTGCTCTCTTCAATGTTCATCCACGCCAACTCCCCATGCCCTCCTTTTATAGAGTTAGGGATAAGTCATGAATTAATCTCCTCCATTGGTTCTAGGGATTTAATCTCAACCGTCGGATCTAGAGATTTAATCTCAACCGTCGAATCTTAGAGATTTAATCTCTACCAATGGATCTTAGACTTTTGTTTCTATCCATTGGATCTAAGCATCTTGAGGTGTTAATAGGCTACATTAGGGACCATGAGGAGGATTTGGGTCTTAGCCACCCTTGGATCAAGCCCACATAAAGTCCGATCCACTAATGATGATCCAATCCACTAAAGGTTCATCATTGATCTACCTCACCAACCCCCATATGATAATATGGGCTACATATATTATTTGTACATTTTCTTTCCGTGTTTAAGATCTCGAATGTCCGTCGATTAATTAATTTACTGACCATTAATTAATCAACATTTAACTCCTTGAGTAGAACCACTCAACCTTTTCATCATGTCGGACTAAGTCCACCTGCAGGGTTTACATGATGAACCTTATGAGCTCCTCAAGGGGACATCATCATCCTAATATATAGGACACAGTTTCCTCCTATAATCAACGATACACCATATAAATAATATCATCTCCCAACTTACCGAGCCTATCAATTTAATTTATAAATCTCGCCCATTGGTAAATCAAAGAGATGAGTACTAAGTATATGTGCCTGTTATTATATTGGGATTAAGAGCATGTACTAAATAATATCTGAGGTCCGATTCGATTATGTAGTCAGCAATAAATCGAATCACCTCTAAGTCGGTCCTACTCAATACACACAAAGTGCACTAGCGTGATTCTATTGTCAAGACAAACCAATACGAAATCACACTACAACCATTCCGATGGTTTGTCCAAAGCAATCTCGGTTGTGAGCCTTTACTTATACTTTTCAAGGGGTCGATAACATGATCTCCTGTGTGACACCACACACCATGTTATCTACAATGTGTTGGGGATCGAACGGCCGGCTAGAGGGGGGTGAATAGCCCTCGATCGATGGATAACGGTATTTGCGCAAGCGAAAATAACAAAAACAAGACAAGCAAACAAACAAAGAAGAATACAAACGCTAACACAAAATGTAACGTGGTTCATGGCTACGCCACTAATCCACGGTCCGATTCGTCCAAGGTGAATCACTCCTCCAAAGCCAATCACTATTGGTCTCTCCTTTGCACCAAGCTAGGTGGAGGTAACCTTTACAACCAAGATCACTCTTCTTACAATAAGAATGAAGTAAAAGCAAGTAAGAAGAGTAGGAAGACGTTTATGGCACTTTGGAAAAAGATTGGAGTTCAAGCATTAGCCTCCCAAAGCCTCATCCCCTTCCTTTTTATAGAGGAAGAGGGTTTCTTCCCGTTGACACAGGAGCAGTCGACTTATGCCCCGATCAGTCGACTGGTCCTGTAGCCGTTGCCCAATAACAACCACTTTTCACGTTGGATTTCATCCAACGGTATCATCATCAGTCGACTGATCTTGCCATCAGTCGAGTACTCCGCGAGCTCGACTTCATTCTGTGCCCGTGCACAAAGCCATCAGTCGACTGTATTTGCTCATCTACAAAACTAATTAGCACAAGCGGAAATAACAAAAACAAGACAAGCAAACAAACAAAGAAGAATACAAATGCTAACAAAAAATGTAACGTGGTTTACGGCTACGCCGCTAATCCACGGTCTGATTCGTCCAAGGTGAATCACTCCTCCAAAGCCAATCACTATTGGTCTCTCCTTTGCACCAAGCTAGGTGGAGGTAAACTTTACAACCAAGATCACTCTTCTTATAATAAGAATGAAGTAAAAGCAAGTAAGAAGAGTGGGAAGACATTTATGGCACTTTGGGAGAAGATTGGAGTTCAAGCATTAGCCTCCCAAAGCCTCATCCCCTTCCTTTTTATAGAGGAAGAGGCTACTTTACACGCTGGATTTCATCCATCATCATCACCGACCGATCTTGCCATCACGAACGATGTACCATCACCGAGTGCTCGCAAGCTCGACTCCATTCTCGCTCCCGCACAATGACGTCACCGATCGCCGCCCCTTGGTGATCGGACAGCAATGATTGCTAGTCCATGGCAATGACTTCTGGGCCAAATGCCCATGAGTCGACACTAGTCAACCCATTCGACTTAGCAGCGATCGCCATTCCATGGCAATGATCGATGCTCGAAAACTCATCCGACACTTAGCCAAAAGGCCAAGTTTCACCTAGGAGCTACTACCCCTTTCCCAGGTTACATTCGCTCACTCTCATCTCTCGGAGTCCCTCGCCTTCGAAGTTTTCTTCGTCCGTCCACGTCCCTCGGATGCGCCAAGCGCATGGCTCTGCAGCACCATCCTTCGTGTCTCGCCCTGAAGTCTACTTTCTCTAGCTTCACTCCAAGCTCCTCGTCCGGCGGTCCCTCGGATGCTCCAAGCGCACGACTTCCGAAAAGCTATCCTTCACCGACTCAAAGACCGAGTCATGAGTTGTGAAACTCGCCTAGGCTTCCATGTGTGAATTACTAAGTCCTGCAAGACTCCTACGCACATATCAAATCATAATAACAACCTAACTTAAACTCTTTGCCACACACATCAAAACCTTATCATGGCAAGAGATTGCCCTAACAATCTCCCCCTTTTTGATGTGTGGCAATCCGTTTAAGTTAGGTACAAACATTTGATAGAATTTATAAGGTAAGAAAGCATGTAAACATAAATATGATATAGCTGTTGGTGCAGTGGGCACCAAAGTCGAACCGGTATTTTGATTATGGCAAAAGGCTCAATAGTTAAGGGTATATTTGTTATCTTACGAGCTCAATTAAGTGTGCAGAAATGCTAAAGTTGAGCGGAAGGTCTGCGACACCCGGTGGGAACCGAGGTGGTCGGGCAACGCCAGAGGGACTTCGGAGGAAGCCGAGGTACTCGGGTGAAGACCGGAAGCGAGGCTACAAGGTAAGCTCGTGTGAAAGCGAAGCAAGGTCGTTAAGCGTAGATCCGACCCAATACCTTCAATGGAAGGTCTAGGTCGAGATCAGATGGTTAGAACCATCGTACTTTATATTTTAAGCTAACTTGTACTGCAGTCCAAAACCCTTTGACTACAGTCAACTGCTAGTCAAGTTCCAGCCTCGAGAAGAGCTCGAATTTCAAGGGGGTGAATTTGGACTTGACTCGTGTTTTGGTACAAAGGGTGATGTGGCATCAAGGTGGACATCCAAACCATCACCAAGCTTGGACCTCATCCTTGAGTTGGCGTGAAGGCCTCCTTGAGGTGGCACAAGATGGTTGGCTCCCATGATGTGGCACAAGTTGGATGGCTTCTTCTTCTTGGCGTGAAGGCCTCCTTGAGGTGGCACAAGATGGTTGGCTCCCTTGATGTGGCACAAGTTGGATGGCTTCTTCTTCTTGGCGTGAAGGCCTCCTTGAGGTGGCACAAGATGGTTGGCTCCCATGATGTGGCACAAGTTGGATGGCTTCTTCTTCTTGGCGTGAAGGCTTCATTGAGGTGGCACAAGGTGGTTGGATGAAACACCTCATCCTTGAGTTGGGATAAGAACCTCACCTTGGACACTACCTATGTCTAAATTCATAGATCAATATCCATAAATAGACATGTTCACTCCAAGCAAATAACAAGAATTCAAGAGCTCTCAACACGCCGTCGTAACGCCGCTACTACTACTCACATTTGCTACGACGAAGTGCCGCCGACAACGAAAGCTACATCTTCTACTTATAAGAGTTGTCGGTATATTTATTTAAGTTCTACTTCTTTAAATTGTCTTTGTGCTTTAATCGTAACAAGGAAAGGGAGTGTCCTTTGCCTTGATTTCTTGTTATGTTGTAATGCTGTTCCTACCTCCAACGAGGAGGAGTGGTTTTAGTGAATTGCCCTCCGTACGTGATCAAGGATCACTAGGGCCGTGGATTAGCAATCGAAAGATTGTGAACCACGTAAAAATATCTTGTCTACTTTATATTTCCGCTGTGCATTCTCTACTTGCTTTTTACTTATTGCAAAAGTTTTTTAACGACATCGTATCGCTATTCACCCCCCCCCCTCTAGCGACACTTTCGATCCAACAATTGGTATCAGAGCCGGGGGCGCTAAGATTCGGTGAAACCACCAATCTAGCTTTGTTTTTCTTTTTTTTACAGATTATTTATTTATTTATTTCTGTTTTCGTATAATTATTTCACTTGCTTATCTTCTCCTACATATAGAATTGCATTAGAGGCTTTAGGATCCGGATAAGGTTGTCCTTCGGGTTAGATCCCGAGTAAGGTTGTCCTCCGGAACTTCAACGACATTCGCATTTGATTGTTTATTTCTTTTTGCAAGTTACATTTTATATATCTTTTTTTACTTCTCAAGACTACTAATCCAAGACGAAAGTCTTGGAATATTCTTTCGGTGTGTTTTGCAAGATTCTTTCGTCGTTCTTCTTCTTGTTTTTAAATGGCCCATCTCGAAGGGTTGACCCCGTTTTACAACGGTAATGACTTTCGTTATTGGAAGGGTCGGATGGAATGCTTTCTTAAAACCCAAATCGAGATGTGGATCGTAATCCAAACCGGTTTCACACTTCCTATTAATGAAGATGGTGAATCTTTGGGTTACGATCAATGGTCAAATTCCATGAAAAAACAAGTAGAAGCCGATGCCAAGGCAACTCAAATCTTGCAATGTGGGTTGTCCAAGGAAGAGCTCAACCGCGCGCCCTTCATTAGTGCAAAGGACTTATGGACCAAGCGAGTGGAACTACACAAAGGCACCGACGACACGAAGGTATGTAAAAGAGATTTACTTTTAAATAAATTGTATAACTTGAAAATGCAGGAAAACGAGACCGCAACTCAACTACATGCTCGTATCCAAGACATCGTCAACCAACTCCATGCCATCGGACAAAAGGTCGAGAATCGCGACCTTATCGTGTATTCTCTTAACTCGCTTTCCTAGGACCACCTTGGCAGGCATCCATGGTCGATGCCTACAAGGTCTCCAAGGACCTTTCTAAAATTAGGTTAGACGAATTGTTTTCGAACTTGAATTACATGAGCAAACTAACGTGGTCCAGCCGAGAAGAGTATTGCGTTAGCGAGGTTCCAAGAAGAAGAAGCCCGCAAAGCAAGCCACCCCGAAGGAAGAAGACGAGTCCGAATCGGAAGTAGACTCGAATAGAATCCGAACTAGTCAATCTAGTTCGGAAGATGATCAAGAGACGAAACGACCAACAACTCAAGGTAAGCCTAAACCTAATTCAAATACTTCTAATTTTAGATGCTATGAGTGTAACAGTTTCGGTCACATCAAGTCCGAGTGCCCAAAGCTAAAGAATAACGCATCAAAGACCAAGAAAGCGCTAAACACTACTTGGGAGGAGTTGTCGAGGAAGAAGACGATATCCAAGCTCTAATGGCCAAGCCGACCGAGCACGACTCAAATCAAGAAGAGTCCGAGTCCGAATCCGATGATGAGCTTCCATTCAAGACAAGCCACGGATCCGTATCCGGTTCAAAAGAATCATTAAGGGTAAGTCGGTCGTTACTTAATACTTTGTATGGTGCAATTAAATTTTAAATAAGAAACTAGCTAAGTCCGAGTCCAAGGTCGAGACCCTAATTGAGGAGGTTAACCTTCTCAAACATGAGGTCTCCTAACCTCTTCGACTACTCAGATTCAAGAGGAGGACTCAACCTGCTGAAAAGCTTGAAGTTGAGAACTCGCTTTTGAAAACACAAGTCAAGACCTTAGGAACACGTTGGAAAGGTTCACTTTGGGATCCAAGGGACTTGACCTCTTACTTGGATCACAAAGGGCCGTGTACAACAAGGCGGACTCGGGTTTAACTCAAATACAACCAATAAGTCATATATGTCTATAGTAAACCAACATAAGAAAAATGTCCAAGCATGGGTCCCTAAGACCACTTTGATTTCAACTTTAGGATCTAACATGTATTGGGTTCCCAAGGACCAAATTCACTATGTGAATAGACCCACTCGATTCAATGGTCCAGGGGAGCCAATACAAAATGTATTTTTGTTAAGTCTTAGAAATTGCATGCTTAGTTTTTCCTTTATTTTTAGAATGGTTAGATAGGACTCAAAATAAACCATCTAAAATCCTTCGAAAAGATTGAGACTCGGGGAGCCTCTTTTCAAAAATAACTAGTTAGACCAAGACGTAGTCTCAAGTAAGTCGAGTTATCAATTTCTTGAAATTAGCTTTGTCTAAGGAAGTTGTCGTTGTTCCGATCAAAGAAGGCCTCTGTGCCTCGCCACGACCTGGAAGCTAATCTCTTGAAAAGATTACTTGATGAGCTTAGACTAAATCCGAATCTAACCTAATGTTGGTTAATTTAAATTCATTAAAATAAATCAAGTAAAATTGAAAGTCATCTCACAATAACCCATAGGAATAACATGTTTTGCTCATGTAGATATTGGTGAGATGATTTAGGTTTAAACACTTACAAACACCCCTTTAGTAATTCCAATATCCGATCCAACTACCTTAGGTGTAGTATCAATGGATGTTGGAGACGGTTGCTCCAGACACATGACCGGGGATCAAATCAAATTTTCTAAGTTACGATTCAAACGACAAGGATCGGTAGCCTTCGGAAATAACGGCAAGCTCAAAATCATCGGATCAGGTGATATTGATCTCAACTCTAACTTTTCAATTCAAAATGTCTTATTAGTAGAAAACTTTCAATATAATTTACTTAGTGTAAGCCAATTGTGTGATAACAATTATAAGGTCATATTTCTAGAAAATGAATGCGTAATCAAAATAAATGCAACATCTAAAATAATACTTAAAGGAACTAGGAGTAGCAACATCTACACAATAAATTTACCCAACTCCTCAACCAAGTGTCTTATGACACAGCAAGAAGAGGAATCTTGGTTATGGCATCAAGACTGGACACTACTGCACCCAAGACTCGCCCACAAGATGAGTCGAGTGGCTTGCTATAGGTTTGCCTAAACTAAACAACTTGGATAATAAAATATGTAATGCTTGTCAACAAGGTAAACAATCTAGGACACAACATCAATTAACTAATCAAGAACGAACCAAAAGTGTTCTTGAGCTCCTACACATGGATCTATTTGATTCACATGGAGCTAAGTCACTCAATGGTAGTCAATTTTGCTTAGTCATAATTGGCGACTATTCTAGATTTACTTGGGTTAGGTTTATCAAACATAAAAATGATACCCTAGACCAACTAATCAATCTTTGTAGGTTAATCAAAATCAAAAGAACCTTAAGATTAAAAGATTTAGAAGCGATCATGGTGGTGAATTCGAAAACCACAGGTTTACAGATTGTAACCTAAACGGATACCACCATGAGTTTTCATGTCCTAGAACCCCACAACAAAATGGGTTAGTCGAAGCGGAAAAATAGAACCCTACAAGAAGCCGCTAGGACAATGTTAAACGAGTATAACCTACCCGATAGATTTTAGCGAGGCCGTTAGTACGGCTTGCTATGTCCAAAATAGGATCCTTATGGTAAAGAGGCACCAAAAGACCTCAGACGAGATTTATCACGATAAAATACCGAACATCAAGTACTTTAGGTATTTGGATGCAAGGTACATATCTTAAACACTAAGGATTACCTAGGGAAATTAAATCCAAAACCTCATCGAACCTTTCTAGGATACTCAACCACCAGAGCTTATAGGGTATACAATCACGACACTCTTAGAGTCGAAGAAACCATTAATATAGTTTTCGACGAAGGACACGAACCTGCTCAATCCTTAACAAAACCAACTAGCAAATCAACTTATAGCGAACCCGACTGATCTTGAACTTGAATCTCGTCTAACCCAAGTCATCCTATCGACCAAGTGATAGATGACCCTAACCCAAGTCATCCTATCAATCAAGTTATAGGTGATCCAAATTTAGGGTTCGAACTAGAGCTTCATACAAATATTAGTCAAATCTCGTTAATTTCAAAATCGAACCCAAAACTATTGAACAAGCACTTCTTGATCCCGATCGGATTATTGCTATGCAAGAAGAGCTAGCTCAATTCACTAGAAATGAAGTCCTGGGAATTAGTACCACCACCTAAAGAAAAATCAATTATTGGAACAAGGTGGGTATTTCAAATAAACTTGATGATAAAGGTGAAGTAGTTAGAAATAAAGCTAGGTTAGTCGCAAAGGGTTTAGTCAAGTCAAGGTTTAGATTACGATGAGACCTACGCCTGTAGCAAGACTAGAGTCCATCCGAATGTTGTTAGCATATGCCGCACATCGAGGTTTTAAATTGTTTCAAATGGATGTCAAGTCAGCATTTTTGAATGGATACATTAAGGAAGAAGTTTACGCTACCAACCTCCGGATTCGAAAATCTAGATAAACTCGACCATGTCCTTAGACTTAAGAAAGCCCTATATGGACTCAAACAAGCCCCAAGAGCTTGGTACAAAAGGCTTTCGATCTATCTTAAGTCCAAAGGATTCAACCAAGGTTTAGTCGACCCAACCTTATTCGTTAAAACCGTAGGAAAAGAAATCTTTATAGCCCAAATCTATGTAGATGATATAATTTTTGGAACTACCAACTCGATCCTCGCTTAAACGAATTCATCTCACTTATGGAAAGTGAATTTGAAATGAATTTAGTAGGAGAGTTAAGTTTCTTCTTAGGTTTACAAATTAAACAAACTAAAGATGGAATATATTTACATCAACAAAAATATACTAAGGACTTAATAAATCGATTTGGAATGCAAGATGCTAAAATAATCAATACACCTATGGCAACTAATGTTAATATAAACGAAGATGTAGAAGGAAAACCCGTGACCTAAAAATACTATAGGAGCGTAATAGGAAGTCTCCTATACTTAACCGCATGAGCCGACCGACATTTTATTCACAGTAAGTATGTGCGCAAGGTTACAAACCTGCGCAAGGAGTCTCACCTAACCCTAGTCAAGCGTATCCTTAGATATCTAAAGGGCACGCTAAATGTAGGTATTTGGTACCCTAGATCTACCGAGTTTAATCTAATCGGCTACTCCGACTCGACTATGCCGTAGTAAACTCGATAGAAAGAGCACGAGTGGTTGTTGTCAAATCCTACGAGTCTAGTGAGTTGGTGCAGAGGAAGCAAAGATTGCGTTGCCTTATCTACCACCGAATACGCTATGCGATGGGTGAGTGTGTCTCTCCTCGTGGATGAAGCGACTTCCAAGACTTTAACTTAATCTTTAACAACATTAAAAGTTAGGTATGTGCGTAATAGAGTAGGATTTAAATTTTTCTATATATGTACTTATTTGCTTCTTTTATGAAATTAGCCTAAGTCTTACCTTAGAAATCATATTGGGAACTTGCTTGGACTTACAAACCCTAAAATATATTTACAAACTTTTTGAGTTAAGGCAAAAGGGGGAGAAAGTCACAAAAGTAACCAAAATTAACCAAAATTAAAGGGGAAGAAAGTAAACAAAATTATTACCTTTTATATTAAGTAATTCCGTTTACTTAAGCAAACTATTAAGGGGGAGTAAAAATTATTTTTCAAGAACTCACCTTCGGTCAAGGGGGAGGTTACCTCAAAGGGGAGAACTTGAAACAATAATATTGCTCATTCATATTTAATCTTTATGCTAGCTCATTCATATTTAATCTTTATGCTAGCTCATTCATGCTTAATCATTATGCTAGCTCATTCATATTTAATCTTTATGCTAGCTCATTCATGCTTAATCATTATGCTAGCTCATTCATATTTAATCTTTATGCTAGCTCATTCATGCTTAATCATTATGCTAGCTTACTGTTATGCTTAATTTTTCCTTAACTTTTGTGTCGGTTTGCCATGAATCAAAAGGGAGATTGTTGGTGCAAGTGGGCACCAAAGTCGAACCGTATTTTGATTATGGCAAAAGGCTCAATAGTTAAGGGTATATTTGTTATCTTACGAGCTCAATTATGTGCGTAAATGCTAAAGTTGAGCGGAAGGTCGGCGACACCCGGTGGGAACCGAGGTGGTCGGGCAACGCCAGAGGGACTTCGGAGGAAGCCGAGGTACTCGGGTGAAGACCGGAAGCGAGGCTACAAGGTAAGCTCGTGTGAAAGCGAAGCAAGGTCGTTAAGCGTAGATCCGACCCAATACCTCCAATGGAAGGTCTAGGTCGAGATCAGATGGTTAGAACCATCGTACTTTATATTTTAAGCTAACTTGTATCGCCCAAAACCCTTTGACTATACCAACTGCAAGTCAAGTTCCACTCGAGAAGAGCTCAATTTCAAGGGGTGAATTTGGACTTGACTCGTGTTTTGGTACAAAGGGTGATGTGGCATCAAGGTGGACATCCAAACCATCACCAAGCTTGACCTCATCCTTGAGTTGGCGTGAAGGCCTCCTTGAGGTGGCACAAGATGGTTGGCTCCCATGATGTGGCACAAGTTGGATGGCTTCTTCTTCTTGGCGTGAAGGCATCCTTGAGGTGGCACAAGATGGTTGGATCCCATGATGTGGCACAAGTTGGATGGCTTCTTCTTCTTGGCGTGAAGGCCTCCTTGAGGTGGCACAAGATGGTTGGCTCCCATGATGTGGCACAAGTTGGATGGCTTCTTCTTCTTGGCGTGAAGGCTTCCTTGAGGTGGCACAAGGTGGTTGGATGAAACACCTCATCCTTGAGTTGGGATAAGAACCTCACCTTGGACACTACCTATGTCTAAATTCATAGATCAATATCCATAAATAGACATGTTCACTCCAAGCAAATAACAAGAATTCAAGAGCTCTCAACACGCCGTCGTAACGCCGCTACTACTACTCACATTTGCTACGACGAAGTGCCGCCGACAACGAAAGCTACATCTTCTACTTATAAGAGTTGTCGGTATATTTATTTAAGTTCTACTTCTTTAAATTGTCTTTGTGCTTTAATCGTAACAAGGAAAGGGGGAGTGTCCCTTTGCCTTGATTTCTTGTTGTAATCGTTGCTCCTACCTCCAACGAGGAGGAGTGGTTTTAGTGAATTGCCCTCCGTACGTGATCAAGGATCACTAGGGCCGTGGATTAGCAATCGAAAGATTGTGAACCACGTAAAAATATCTTGTCTACTTTATATTTCCGCTGTGCATTCTCTACTTGCTTTTTACTTATTGCAAAAGTTTTTTAACGACATCGTATCGCTATTCACCCCCCCCCCCCTCTAGCGACACTTTCGATCCAACAATAGCAACATGCAACTCCCCCTTAATCCTTGAAACTCCCCATACCTGTGTGGAGGAATAGAGGTCTCGCTTTAGATGTGGAGTCACTTGCTTATCACCTAACCTACAAGAGGTGCAATACGCAACTGAAACTCATGACATCAAGTCTAATAGAAGGAAAATACCAAAAATTGATTAAAAATTGAATTTAGCCTTTACTGTTCTGATTTTCGTGCCACCAATGATCGTTCGGACTACGATCAAGCACGCAGCATTTGTGATTTCTGATTTTCGGGGTGAAATTCAGAAATACATTAAAAATTTCAAAAAATTCGAAAAATCATGAAATTTGGAGAACATATTTATTTTAAGTATATATATCAATGAAAAATAGTTTTTCATGAAAAATCATTAGATTTTCTTGTTTTTTCCAAAAATTCAAAAGCTTTAAAAAAACACTAGGTTTTTGATTATTCTAGTATCAAGTTTACTACCTAGTTTTGCATCCAATTGTATCAAAACATGAATACACAGATTTTAAAGTAAGAAATTGTTTTGAAAACATATGAAATATCCAACCATGATCTTTGGGCAATATGTCTATGAATTAAACATAAGTCTTCCTCATGATTGATCTATTATTGCTATTTTGATACCTTGAATGACCATCTAAATGCCATAGGCATTAGTGGACATTTGTATCATCCTAACATCTCACTCATGCTAAGTTTTCAATCAAGGTAGCCTATTGTGAGTGTGAAATGTATCCTAAACGTATTTGTATGTACTTAACCATTATTTTCATGCAATTCTATCAAGGTTAAGTATCATCCTATCAATCCTCATGATCACAAAGACATATATGAACTAATTTCACATTATGATCATGAAATATATGTATTCATTAATTTAAACCCTATTTCTCATGATTATGTGCCAAATATCAAAATCATAAATCATGATTGCAAACATACATAGCAATTTCATTAAATATCACGATTTAAGCATTATTATCTATTTTTGGGCACATTATCATCACCCAATACTATTTTAAAAATGTTGTCCCGTCATCCTAAGTCAACCAAATTATGATATAGGTCAAGTCTATATGGTTGACTATCCTAGGGTTTTTCTAACCCTTAAGGATGGATTTTGGAACCCAATACAAATTCTTGCCTATGGGGTTTACTAGAAATTCCTTAGGGATCCATTTTCTAGCAATTACCTTCTTGTCTTGACCCCTAGCTATTAGGCATTTATAGGCCTTTTCATTTTTCTTTTCCTTATATCCTAGGCCTTTTTTGTTAAAACTTGCTCTTTGGCTCCCTATGATCATGTTCAAGGTGTTTGAGCCAATAGTGAATTTTTCTAGGGCTTTTGTCAAATAGTCTACCTTTTCCCTTAAAGCCCTATTTTCTTCTATGCATGCATCATTAACATCTAATGGCACATAAAGATCATGTGAGCATGAATCATCATTATTATCATTAAGACATGCTTTTTCTAATTTTTCTTCTAATTCCTTAATTTGATCAAGCATGCTTTTATTCTTTTTCTTTGCTCTAAATAGGTCCTTAGTGAGGCTAGAAATTATAGAAACTATTTTACTAGGTGAAAGGTTAGTTACCATAGTTTCCATGTCCTCTTCTTCGGATGAGGACGTAGAGGAGGCTCCCCCTTCACTTGAGCTCTCTCCACTTGAACTTGATTTTTCATTTTCGGTGGAGGAGCAATCCAAGTCGTCAAATGCCATCAATGCTAAGTTGGTGACAAATGCATTTTCTTCCTCGGATGATGATGAGGAGGAGGAAGGGTCATCCCAAGTCCTAGCTTTTAATGCTTTGGCCTTTCCCTTTTCCTTTGCCTTCTTCTCCTCTTCCTTTTTCTTCTTGCTCCCCTTTTTCTTCTTCTTTTCTTCCTTCTTTTTCCTTTCTTCCTTGCTCTTGTTTAGGAGGGGACAATTGTCCCTTATGTGTCCCTCTCCTTGACAATTGTAGCAAATGACTTTCCCTCTTGGTCTTCTCCTCCTATCATTAGATTTATTAAATTGAAAACCTTTTAAAGCATGTCTTACCCTCCTTACCATATACGCTTCTTCCGTGCTATCCATGGAGGAGGAGGAGGATGCTTCATCATTGGAGGAGGAGGGGATCTCTATCTTCTTCTTCCCCTTGTTTACCAAAAATGCTACTCCTCTTGAAGGTTGGATTCTTGGCTCTTCTTGTATTCCTTCAAGCCTATATTCATGTAATTCCATAGTGGAGAAAAATTCATCTAGAGTACTTACCTCTAGATTCTTTGAAATATAGAATGAGTCCACCATTGAACTCCACTTGGATGATCGGGGAAAAGCCTCTATGGCCTTCATTACCATATCTCGGTTGGAGAGCTTTTCACCTACACTTGTTAACCCAATTAAAAACTCATTAAACCTAGAATGCAATGAAGTTACCTTTTCTCCCTTTTCTAATTTTATGTTGGATAATTGGGAGCGAAGGAGATCTCTTCTTGCAAGTTTAGCCTCCGAGGTACCTTCATGAAGCTCTACTAGCTTCTCCCACATCTCCTTGGCACTTAGGCATTCTCCAATTCTATTTATTTTTTGTTGAGGAAGCACATTGTATAGATGGTGCTTGGCTTTTGAGTTTGCAAGGTGCTCCTCTCTTTGCCTCTTGGTCGACCTTGACTTCTCTATTGGCTTCCCCTCTTCATCCCTAGGCAAAACGAAACCGGATTCCATTGTAATCATAATATCAAAATCTGTTTCGAAAAATACCTCCATTCGCTTCTTCCACCAAGTAAATTCTCCTTCAAACTTCGGTGGATGAATGTTGGAGTCGGCCATCTTTTGAATATGCTTGTTGTGGCGGTTAGTCCTCGACAAGCTTTCCTTGGCTCTGATACCACTTGTTGGGGATCGGACGGCCGGCTAGAGGGGGGTGAATAGCCCTCGATCGATGGATAACGGTATTTGCTCATCTACAAAACTAATTAGAACAAGCGGAAATAACAAAAACAAGACAAGCAAACAAACAAAGAAGAATACAAATGCTAACACAAAATGTAACGTGGTTCACGGCTACGCCGCTAATCCACGGTCCGATTCGTCCAAGGTGAATCACTCCTCCAAAGCCAATCACTATTGGTCTCTCCTTTGCACCAAGCTAGGTGGAGGTAACCTTTACAACCAAGATCACTCTTCTTACAATAAGAATGAAGTAAAAGCAAGTAAGAAGAGTAGGAAGACATTTATGGCACTTTGGAAGAAGATTGGAGTTCAAGCATTAGCCTCCCAAAGCCTCATCCCCTTCCTTTTTATAGAGGAAGAGAGTTTCTTCCCGTTGACACAGAGGCGACCGGTGATGCCCCGATCGATCGGTCCCAGAGCCGTTGCCCAATAACAACCACTTTTCACGTTGGATTTCATCCAACGGTATCATCATCAGTCGACTGATCTTGCCATCAGTCGAGTGCTCCGCGAGCTCGACTTCATTCTGTGCCCGTGCACAAAGCCATCGATCATCGCGTCCCTTAGCGATCCGCTCGTCCGCCGATCGATCGACCGATCGCTACTAGTCCATGGCGATCGCTTGGGCCAAATGCCCATGAGTCGGATACTAGTCGAACCCATTCGACTCAGAGCAGTCGACTGACATTCCATGGCAGTCGACTGATATTGAGAAAATTCATCCGACACTTAGCCAAAAGGTCAAGTTTCACCTAGGAGCTACTACCCCTTTCCCGGGTTACATTCGCTCACTCTCATCTCTCGGAGTCCCTCGCCTTCGAAGTTTTTTTCGTCCGGCCACGTCCCTCGGATCCGCTAAGCGCACGGCTCTGCAGCGTCATCCTTCGCGTCTCTCCCTGAAGTCTACTTCCTCCTGCTTCACTCCAAGCTCCTCGTCCGGCGGTCCCTGTTGGGTTTCCGGCACCGCGGCGTGTGTGTGTTCGATCACGTTTCGTAAACATGAACACAGCGGAAGCAATAAAAATAATAAATCTACTTTTATTACAACACACGCATGCATATTACAACAAGTGTAGACATAACCGTAAATTTAAATTTGCAATAAAAGGAAATTTATCTACGTTATACCTTTCGTATGACGTGTAGCAGGAACGGCATCAACCGGAACGATCCTCGCTAGAATCGTCTCTATCCGTATCCACGCCGAGTTCCTCGGGATGACTTCGCTAAGCCACGAGCTTCGTCTTCGTACGGGTTACTAGCCTCGTGTTGAAGACGATGTGATCGAGAGATGATCACGATCCGAATCCAAATTCGGATCCTAATACGAGTTCTCAAAACTCGCTTCTCCGGAGAGGTATTCGTCAACCAATTGACGAATCCTTCGTCCACCACCTCAGAGGATTACCGGAGATCGAATCCCCGGTAAGTTATCCGCTGTCGGAGCTCTAACCGTCGTCCAAACGATGCTCCAACGAGAGGAGAACAAACTGTCCAGAAAAACTGGACAGCTTTGGTGGAGGAGATAGGCGCCGGCCAACCAAGGGAAGAAAAGGCTCACCTTGATGCCAAACCTATAGGAGATCACAAGAGGGTCGCCGGAGGATCGCTTGGTCACGGCTGAGATCAAGGCACAAGCTGGGGCAATGGAGGTTGGGCGGCAATCTTAAGGTTGGGCGGCAACTCCAAGCTAGGAGTTTTGGATTAGGCTTAATTATCCTTAAGCCCTTTTTATAGAGAACTAAACTTCTCTTAATGGTTATTGGATCATAACCATTAGGCCCGTTAACCCGCTCCATTAAGATAAGTTAAAATAAACCAAACCATGATGGTTTATTTTAAGTTAAAACGAACCGAACCAACTTTTGGTTCATTCGTTTAAAATAAACCAAACCCTTTGATTTATTCTCCTCCATTGGATTAGAACCAAACCATTTTGGTTCATTCATTATGTCTTCATAAGACACGGCCCATCCACGCTTCCATTGCGACTGAAACGATTTCATGCTCGCTTCATGTTTGGTCCAACCAAACCTTGTTTCTCTCGGTCTGAGAATCCCATTCTCAAGCTCGTTTTAAATCCTTTGGATTACGCTCATTGTGCGTGTGACCAAATAGGTTCTCGGTTTATGTTGGCCGTCTATAATTAACCATTAATTATAGAACGATCATGAGTGGCACCTAGCAGTACATCATGATCCCCAATTAACCGAAAAGATCAACGGTTGATCCAGAACTATTTCTGAAACCCTTCAGCAGCTCGAATGATTCGTGCCCCATTCCCTTCACTCATCTTATACCCACTTGGTTCAGGACATGGTCTATAGTGTCAGTTACCACTAGGCTGACTACGTCACACCTAGCCCAAGTATCATTTCCTCGTCCTACGGATTCTAGTTACTCCACATGTATCGAAGAGTACCTTACTCTAAACATGTAATGCTTTGGCCAAAGACTTTAGTAACAATCTGACGAGAGGCCATGGGTATACATCTCCTCGCAAGGAGTGGTGAATCCTTTATAGGCTATTCAAACACCTTCGATCACTTCGACTTATACCCAATCATCCCGGGTCAACATCTCCTTAGAGATGCTTGCTTAAGATGTCAAAGCATAAGTCTCTATGATCAAGATGACTTGAATACCGCAAGTCAAAGGAACATCGCACTTAAGCCACAGTAAGAACTTCATTGACATATCTATATATGCAGAGAACCATATGAAGTCTTACGGCTGGTCACTCCAATGAACTAGTTACCATAACTAGCATCCACGATTAACTCCGGACATCACTATGTCTCCAGCCAGTGAGAATCAACTACTTGGATACACCAAGGAGTATACCTCGTGCTAGTCTCGACAGAATTGATGGTGTCCAAATCCATCAATTCATCGACTAGGGATAATTCCGATACATCACAATTACACATGTAGAGATACTCACTAGTTGTGATCCAATCACAAATTCTCTCATGCTGTGAATCGTATCGTGGGCATTCAATAAATGAGTTTAAGATCCAATCAAATACATAAAACATGTATACTCAAATAGTGAATCTTCATTTATCATATAAATGGTTCATACATAAGGCGATTGCCTTAGGACATCTCTCATATATTACTAACAGACTCCCACTTGGCCTAATGCCAATCGCTACGGTATTCAATACCATACGCTCTAACATGACCCTCAAACTTATTTTGAGGTAATGCCTTAGTTAAAGGATCCGCTAAGTTCCTTTCAGTGGGAATTTTCTCGATTTGTATTTCGTTCCTACTGATGATCTCTCTGATAAGATGATAGCGGCGAAGCACATGTTTGGATCATTGATGAGACCACATCAAGTTCAGAGATGAACTTCTTGATCCAAACCGCTTCTTTTGCTGCTTCCAAAGCTGCAATGTATTCTGCCTTAGTGGCAGAATCCGCTATAGTGTCAAGCTTGGAACCTTTCCAACTTATTGCGCCTCCATTCCAGGTGAATACATACCCAGACAAAGACATGGAATCATCCTTGTCTGTCTGGAGCTGGCATCCGTATACCCACGTATCACCATGTACCCTTCTCCATATATTAGGAACGCATCCTTAGTTCTTCTTAAGTACTTAAGGATCGTCTTAACAGTCACCCAATGATCCATTCCTGGATCAGACTAGTATCTGCTCGTGACACTCAGAGCATACGATATATCGGGCCTCGTACATAACATAGCATACATTATAGATCCTATTGCGGATGCATAGGGAATCTTACTCATGCAAATCCTCTCGTCTTCTGTGCGCGGACACATAGACTTCGAAAGGTGTACCCCATGCCTGATGGGTAGGAAACCTTTCTTGGATTCCGACATGCTAAACCTCTTTAGCACTAGGTCTATATATGTAGACTGCGAAAGACCAAGCAACCATTTTGATCTATCTCTATAGATCTTAATCCCGAGGATGTTGGTTGCTTCTCTCAGGTCTTTCATGGAGAATGTCTTGGATAACCAAACCTTAACTGACTGTAAGATTGAAACATCGTTTCCTATAAGTAGTATGTCATCGACATACAATACTAGGAACACGACTGCACTCCCACTAACCTTCTTGTACACACAAGGTTCGTCTAGATTTTGTGAGAAATCAAACTTTTTGATTGTCTCATCAAAACGGATATTCCAGCTCATGGATGCTTGCTTCAATCCATAAATGGACCGTCGCAATTTGCATACCTTGGTTTTATCAACCGATGTGAAACCCTCAGGTTGTATCATATACACGTACTCGAGCAGGTTTCCATTAAGGAAAGTTGTTTTCACATCCATCTGCCATATCTCATAATCATAATGAGCCGCTATGGCCAGGAGCATCCGAATGGATTTAAGCATAGCTACAGACGAATAGGTTTCGTCATAATCAACACCTTGCTTTTGACGATATCCTTTCGCCACCAATCTAGCCTTATAGGTAATCACATTACCATCCATGTCGGTTTTCTTCTTGAAAACCCACTTGCACCCTATAGGCTTTATGCCTTCAGGTGGGTCAACCAAGTTCCAAACTTGGTTTTCATACATGGAATCTATCTCCGACTTCATGGCACCAAGCCATTTATCCCTTTCTGAACTTGTCAGCACTTCTTCATAACTGGTAGGCTCCTCATCATCAATGAGTAACACATCGTTCGATTCACTTATGAGAAATCCATATCTCTCAGGAATATTGCATGTTCTACCAGATCTACGAAGATGTGGTGTTACAATAGGTCCAGCCGATTGCTCATCACTATGAGTTGTCGGCTGTTGTGCTTCACCAGGTATCTCATTAATGTCTATTTGAGTCTCTCGAGCCTCCTCAAGCTTGACAACACTCCCACTGTTTTCTTGCAAGAGAAACTCTTTCTCTAGAAACACAGCATGCCTTGAAACAAACACCTTTTGTTCCACAGGATGATAGAATTGGTAACCCCTTGTTTCCTTAGGGTATCCAACAAATAGACATTTATCAGACTTAGCATCCAATTTGTCTGATACAGTCTGCTTCACATAAGCAGGACAACCCCATATCTTCAAGTAAGATACATGAGGTTTCTTACCATTCCATATCTCATATGGAGTAGTTGAGACTACCTTGGTAGGCATTATGTTTAACAAGTAAACAGCTATCTGAAGTGCATAGCCCCAAAAGGACTTGGGAAGAGTCGCATGATTCATCATTGACCTGACCATGTCCAACAAAGTCTGATTATGCCTCTCAGATACACCATTATGCTGTGGTGTATAGGGCGGAGTCCATTGAGACAATATGTCATTGTCTCATAGATAATCAAGAAACTCTTGACTTAAGTATTCACCACCTCGATATGATCGAAGTATTTTAATACTCTTGTCATATTGTTTCTCTACTTCATTTCTGAATTCTTTGAACTTTTCAAAGGCTTCAGACTTGTGTTTCATCAAGAACACATACTCAAACCGTGAGTGATCATCGGTTAAGGTAATGAAGTAGCTATAGCCTCCTAAAGCTTGAGTTGACATAGGTCCACATACATCAGTATGTATTAGACCTAGTAACTCTCCCACTCGTTCACCTTTTCCAGTAAAAGGTAACTTAGTCATCTTGCCTTTTAAGCATGATTCGCATGTATCCTATGAATCCAATTCAAACGATTCCAGAATTCCATATTTGTGTAATTCGGACATGCGTTTCTTACTTACATGGCCAAGACGATAATGCCACATATAGGAGTCTATTTGATTATCCTTTTGAGCACGCGTGTTGCTCACTTCGATATTGAAAATGTCACTGGATACGTCCAACGTATAAATGCCATTACTCAAAGTTCCAGTTCCATAAAGTATGCCATTCAAAGTTATATAACAACAATTGTTACTAAACGTCAAATGGAAATCATTTCTATTTAAACAAGAAATAGAAATGATGTTCTTTATCAACGAAGGAACATAAAAGCAATTGTCCAGTTCTAAGACAAGTCCTGTAGGGAGTTTCAACAAATGCATTCCAATAGCGACTGCAGCAACCTTTGCTCCATTCCCAACATGCAAATTTGACTCTCCCTTGACGAGTCTTCTTCTATTCCTTAGCCCATGTATGTCATTACATATATGTGAGCCACACCCAGTATCCAATACCCAAGTGTTTGAGGAAATAGAATGACAATCAATAACGAAGATATCTGAAGAAGATGGGGCATCCGATGCCTTATTCTTCTTCATGGACTCAAGATAAATCTTGCACTTTCTTCGCAAATGGCTCTCCTTTCCATAATGATGGCAAGTTTCCTTTTGTGCTAGTTCTACCTTCTTAGCCTTTCTCTTCTTTCCCTTCTGCTGTTCCTTTGACTTCCTCTTAGAACCTTTCTTCGAGGAATCAACTAATAGCATCGTCCTCTGCTCATGCTTCTCAGAAGACTCCACAATTTTCAGCATATTGAGCAGTACCACAGATGAACCTTCTAGCATCTCAGAGGTGAAGAGGAGCTTTGAGACTTCGAACCTTTCGAATCTCACTTGCTCATCAACCAACTCACAAAGATGAAGGACTACGATATGAGCATCCATATGCTCATGCTGCTTTCGTAGCTTGGGTTCCATCGTGGCTAGCATGATGCAACTCATTTGTTCAGAATCACTCACATGTTTCTGATAGGCCAACAATTGGTCCAGAGTTGCATCGTCACTAGGACGAGCGGGAAGAGGCGCTTCGAGGACATTTGCAAGCTTTTCAACCTTGAGAACAATTCTCAAGCTTCTAAGCCAGTCCAAGAAGCTCGGCCCAGTCAATTTATTCGAATCCAAAATGGAACGCAAATTCAAAGACATCATGATCAATCTTAGAAATACAAAACGAGCATATATGAGAAAATGATTTTTAAAATGCATCAATATACATTTATAAATCCCATTCATTTTTCGAATTTTAAAAACCCCAAAATCACTTCGGGAGATCGTAGGTCCATCTCCGAATGGGCTGATATCCATCATAGTTATGAACAACCTTGGAGAGAGTCCAACAAGCCATTCATAACTACGACGGTAGGTATCAACTATACCGATTGCATATCACGTATATGCAACTATCACAATGTGCTATCAACTAATTGAATGTTCACACATACATCGGGTTGTTAACACATTAACAAGTATGCATCATATGCATAGCACCCAACTTCACCTCCCTTTACATCGACCTTGGAGAGAGTCCAACAAGCCGATGCTCTGTGTTAAAGCCAACCCATTAATCGGAAATAGTTTTAATATGGTTAGAGCATTCAACCAATTAGCCCAGCTTGGAGAGAGTCCAACAACCAAAGCTAACGATTGACCTCTGACTCTTACCATATTAGTATTAAACTATTCCATGGTTTGAACATGTTCGGGTTCGAGCCGGGATTGGAGAGAGTCCAACAACCCAAACAAGAAACGGAACTCTGGTTCTAACCATATTAATGAAAGGTGTAGGCTTTAATATTGTTTAAGGGTTTTATGTCTCATCCTCTTTGCATGCAAATAACTATTATCTACATGGCATGGCATACATGGCATACATCTACATGTCACGACACGCATGGCATAATGTTATGCATCTAATGCAATTACATGGCATACAATTATGTCATGTATATAATTTCCTTATATGTCATAACTATTTATGGAAATAAAATATGTTTAAGATTTGATTCTCCAAATCAAATCATAATTAAATTAGGAAACAAATTTCCAAATCTAATCACATATTTTATTCATGGAATTATTTGATTAAGGAAAATCTATTTAGGAAACCAATTTCCTAAATCATTAAAACTACTTATGGAAATTAAAATATTTTAAGATTTGATTTCCCAAATCAAATCATGATTAAATTAGGAAACAAATTTCCAGAATCTAATCAAATATTTATTTATGGAAAATATCAATTTCCATAAATACTTCCAACTTTCCAAAAGTGGAAGATTTCCATAAATACTTCTAGACTTTCCAAAATTGAAAATTTTCCATAAATACTTCTAAATTTCCAAAATTAGAAAATTTCTAGAAATACATTATGACTATCGCAAAACCATTTTACGATTATGTCGAAACACAACCTGGGCTCTGATACCACTGTTGGGTTTCCGGCTCTGATACAACCTGGGCCCATCCACGCTTCCATTGCGACTGAAACGATTTCATGCTCGCTTCATGTTTGGTCCAACCAAACCTTGTTTCTCTCGGTCTGAGAATCCCATTCTCAAGCTCGTTTTAAATCCTTTGGATTACGCTCGTTGTGTGTGTGACCAAATAGGTTCTCGGTTTATGTTAACCGTCTATAATTAACCATTAATTATAGAACGATCATGAGTGGCACCTAGTAGTACATCATAATCCCCAATTAATCGAAAAGATCAATGGTTGATCCAGAACTATTTCTGAAACCCTTCAGCAGCTCGAATGATTCGTGCCCCATTCCCTTCACTCATCTTATACCCACTTGGTTCAGGACATGGTCTATAGTGTCAGTCCCCACTAGGCTGACTACGTCACACCTAGCCCAAGTATCATTTCCTCGTCCTACGGATTCTAGTTACTTCACATGTATCGAAGAGTACCTTACTCTAAACATGTAATGCTTTGGCCAAAGACTTTAGTAACAATCCGACGAGAGGCCATGGGTATACATCTCCTCGCAAGGAGTGGTGAATCCTTTATAGGCTATTCAAACACCTTCGATCACTTTGACTTATACCCAATCATCCCGGGTCCACATCTCCTTAGAGATGCTTGCTTAAGATGTCAAAGCATAAGTCTCTATGATCAAGATGACTTGAATACCGCAAGTCAAAGGAACATCGCACTTAAGCCACAGTAAGAACTTCATTGACATATCTATATATGCAGAGAACCATATGAAGTCTTACGGCTGGTCACTCTAATGAACTAGTTATCATAACTAGCATCCACGATTAACTCCGGACATCACTATGTCTCCAGCCAGGGAGAATCAGCTGCTTGGATACACCAAGGAGTATACCTCGTGCTAGTCTCGACAGAATTGATGGTGTCCAAATCCATCAATTCATCGACTAGGGATAATTCTGATACATCACAATTACACATGTAGAGATACTCACTAGTTGTGATCCAATCACAAATTCTCTCATGTTGTGAATCGTATCGTGGACATTCAGTAAATGAGTTTAAGATCCAATCAAATACATAAAACATGTATACTCAAATAGTGAATCTTCATTTATCATATAAATGGTTCATACATAAGGCGATTGCCTTAGGACATCTCTCATATATTACTAACAGTCCCTCGGATGCTCCAAGCGCACGGCTTCCGCAAAGCTATCCTTCACCGACTTAAGAACCGAGTCATGAGTTGTGAAACTCGCCTATGTGAGAATTACTAAGTCCTGCAAGACTCCAATGCACATATCAAATCATAATAACAACCTAACTTAAACCCTTTGCCACACACATCAAAACCTTATCATGGCAAGAGATTGCCCTAACACAATGTAAAGTATTAGACAATATTGCATAACCATAAAAATATGCAAACAATGATCATGTGATTCTTATTCCAAAATAAAGATGCTCATACAAAAGATAGACTTTTCAGTATACATCCCTACATTTATTTCCCTGTTCGAAACTTTGACTTGCCCGCTTGTTTGTGGATGATTTGGTGAGGCTACTTTATGGGTTACTCCATACTTCTTGAGAAGGCTTTCAAATTGTCTTTCGATAAAATGTGAGCCTCCATCGCTTATTACTGCTCTCGGTACTCCAAATCTTGGAAATATTATACTCTTGAAAAGTTTTATAACCATTTTTGCATCATAAGAGGGAGATGAGAGAGCCTCAACCCACTTAGACACATAGTCCACCGCCACCAATATATAGGCATTATTATAGGAAGAAAAGAAAGGTCCCATATAGTCAATTCCCCAGAATTCAAATAATTCGACTTCCAATATCGAATTTTGAGGTATCTCATGTCTTCTTGATACGTTCCCGGTCCTTTGATACCGATCACAAGTCATCAGATAATTCCGGGAGTCTCTAAAAATATGAAGCCAGTAAAATCTTGCTTGTAAGACCCTTGTTGTAGTCTTGTCCGTGCTAGTATGACCTCCATAAGCAGAAGAATGACAATGATACAATATGTCCTCAATCTCTTCTTCGGATACACATCTTCGATAAATAACATCTGCTCCTTGCTTGAACAAGAATGGCTCATCCCACACATATTGCTTTACATCCGCGAAAAACTTCTTCCTCTGATGATAAGTCATATGGGAAGGTATTATCCTGCAAGCTAGGTAATTGGCAAAATCAGCATACCACGGAGCCTTGATTTTCATAACAGCTAGTAGCTACTCATCCGGAAAGAAATCATTAATAGAAAGACCATCGTCACTTCCTGCATTTGTTTCTTGGTGTAGTCTTGATAGATGATCTGCAACTACATTTTCCGTTCCTTGTTTGTCTCGAATTTCCAGATCAAACTCTTGCAGAAGCAGTATCCACCGGATGAGTCTTGGCTTGGATTCCTTTTTGCTCAACAAGTATCTTATGGCTGCATGATCTGTTTAACTATCAACTTAGACCCAATGATATAAAATCTGAACATGTCGAAGGCGAAGACTATATCCAAGAGTTCCTTCTCCGTAGTAGCATAATTCACTTGTGCTTCATCCAATGTTTTATTGGCGTAGTAAATTGCATATACCTTGCGATCCATCCTTTGTCCCAATACTGCACCAACAGCGAAATCACTTGCATCACACATAATTTCAAAAGGAAGACTCCAATCTAGAGGTTGCATTATTGGGGTGGTTGTCAATGCTTCTTTAAATCTAAAAAATGAATCAAGACAAGAATTATCAAAATGAAACTCGGCATCCTTAGCAAGCAAATTAGTCAATGGCTTTGAGATTTTTGAAAAGTCCTTGATGAACCGCCGGTAAAACCCCGCATGTCCCAGAAAACTACGCACTCCCTTAACATCGGTTGGAGGAGGCAACTTCTTGATCACTTCAGTTTTAGCAATTTCCACCTCGATACCACGCTGTGAAACTAGGTGCCCAAGCACTATGCCTTCTCGCACCATGAAGTGGCACTTCTCCCATTTAAGCATTAAATTCATTTCCTTTTATCTCTGCAAAACCTTGACCAAATTAGATAAGCACATATCAAAATTTACACCATATACAGAAAAATCATCCATGAATACTTCCATTATATTCTCGATCATATTGGAAAAAATTGAAGTCATGCATCTCTGAAAAGTGGATGGTGCATTGCAAAGTCCAAAAGGCATTCTCCTGAAAGCAAAAGTACCATATGGGCAAGTAAAAGTTGTTCTCTCTTGGTGATTAGGATAGATGGGGATTTGATAGAAACCCGAGTATCCATCTAGGTAACAAAAATGCGAATGTTTTGCCAACCGGTCTAACATTTGGTCAAGAAATGGGATAGGAAAGTGGTCCTTTCTAGTTTCCTTATTCAATTTTCTAAAATCAATACACATTCTCCACCCGGTGACTGCTCTCGTGGGGATTAACTCATTCGTAGCATTTTTTATTACGGTTATCCCCCCTTTCTTGGGCACCACATCGACAGGACTTACCCATTCGCTATCGGATATAAGATAGATAATTCCTGCATCTTGTAATTTCAGGACCTCTTTCTTGACCACCTCTTTCATGGTCGGGTTCAGCCTTTGTTGATGTTCTATTGAAAGTTTATAATTATCTTCCAGTAGAATTCTATGCATGCAAACCGATGGACTAATTCCCTTTATATCATCAATCTTGTATCCAATGATGTTCTTATGTGTTTTCAGCACCTTGATCAGTTTCTCAGTCTCTGCATCACTTAGATTAGCGTTAATGATCACGGGATAAGTAGAGTTTTCGCCAAGAAATTCATACCTGAGCGTCGATGGAAGAGGCTTATGTTCTACCTATGGTGGTAGGTAAAGGTCGATAATCTTCGGCTCTTCGTCCTCGAAATCCCTTTCGAGCCTATCAAGATAAGTTTGTTCTTGTGCTCCTTTTAGCGCAATTGACTGGAAACTATCAATCCTGCAACAAACATCAAAATAAGAAGGTTGTTTAATAGCTTTTGAAAGGTCGAAATCAATCTTATCATTTCCAAATGCAAGTGAAAGTTTGTGGTTCTTGACGTCTATCATCGCCCCTGCAGTAGCCAGGAAAGGTCTCCCTAAAATGAGTGGAATACATCGGTCTTCATCCATGTCAAGCACTACGAAATCGGCGGGAATAATAAAGTTTCCCACCTTCATAGGTACATCTTCTAAGATTCTCAAAGGATATCTAATGGAGCGATCGGCTAACTGCAAGGCCATAGTTGTTAGTTTCATTTCTCCCAAATCTAATTTCATGCATATGGAAAAAGGAATCAGATTGACACTAGCGCCTAGATCACAAAAAGCCTTATCAAAATTAGAGTCATTAATTATGCAAGGGATAGAAAAACTACCTGGATCATTTAGCTTGGGAGGTACCATGTTTTTAATTAAAGCATTGCATTCTTCGGTAAGAGACACTATTACATGCTCCTCAACTTCTCTTTTATTGGTTAAAATATCCTTCAAGAACTTGGAGTACGTAGACATTTGTTGAAGAGCTTCTGTAAAAGGTATATTAATATAAAGCTTTCTAATTACCTCAAGGAACTTACCAAATTGTTTATCCAATTTCTCCTTAATCAGCCTCTGAGGGAATGGGATCGGAGGCTTATATGTTCTTGGCTCTTTCGGGCCGTCTTGCTAGAGCGACCTGACATGGGTGTGTCGGCTGACACACCCTGGGTGTGCTTATGGGCATCACCCGCCACGGGTCTGTTGGACAACGCACCATGGGTGTGTTGTCGGCTGCCTATCTCAAAATCGTTCAACACAAGCGTGCTACTGGGCATGACCACTTCTTCAAACTCTGGCACACCTGTGTTCTTGAGCTTGGGTGGGGCTTGTTGAGCTCTGGTAGGTGGTTCTGCTTTCTTGTCTCCTTCTAAAATTCTTTCGCTTCTCAAACTTCTAGAATTACAATGTTTAGCTCGGTTTACTTCTGAATTTCCAGGAAATCTACCGGGCATCCTAGATGTTGAGCTAGCAATTTGAGAAATTTGATTCTCCAACATTCTAGTGTGATTAGTTAAATTATCAACCTTGCTTCCCAATTGCTTAATCGCCTCGGTATTATTTTGATGCTGCTGATTGGATTCTATAACATGCTGTCGAAATTCATTGTTTATCTTCCCTTGGCATGTGATAAAATTTTCCATCATCTTCTCTAAGTTTGACTTGGGCCCTGGTTGAAATCCCGAAGGTGCTCCAAAATTTTTCTGTCCAGAGGAATTCTGGTTGGCTCGATACGAAAAGTTGGGATGATTCCTCCTACCGGTATTGTACGTGTTCGAATAAGGGTTTCCACCATTAGGCTTCTGATTAAAATTATTTAGCGCATCTACTTGCTCAACCCCTGCTCCCGATCATGGTGCGTGTAGGATTTGGCAATTTGTGGCCATATATCCTGTTACACCACAAATCTCACAAGTGACATTAGATGAGTTTACAGCTGATACATCAAAAAGTTCGAGCTTTTGAGTTAATGCATCAACTTTAGCACTGAGTAAATCGAGAGTACTTACCTCATACTTACATGACGTTTTAATCGGATACCCTAATTTTGTAGCCCATTAGTGAGAATTCATTGCCACATTCTCGATGATCTCAAATGCTTCATCCAACATTTTGTTCATGAGAGCTCCTCCTGTAGCAGAATCAAGAGAAACTTTAGTGGCATACGAGATTCCATTATAGAAAGTATGAACAATGAGCCATTTCTCAAGCCCATGATGAGGATATTGTTGTAGTAATCCCTTGAATCTGTCCCAAGCTTCAAATAATGTTTCTCCATCCTTCTGGGCAAAATTAGTGATTTGATGACGAAGACTTGCAGTTTTGCTTGGTGGAAAATACTTGTCTAGAAATATTTGCTCCAGCTAATCCCATGTAGTTATGCAGTCCGCTGGAAGAGAGTGTAACCACGCTCTAGCTTTGTCCCGCAATGAGAAGGGAAACAAGCGCAATCTAATAGCATCAGCTGAGGCTCCATTCAGTTTTAAAGATTCGCAAAATTCTAAAAATACTTCCAAGTGCAGATTAGGATCTTCAGTGGGCGCTCCTCCAAATTGATGGTATTGGACCATGGAAAGTAGAGCCGGTTTCAATTCAAAATTGTTCGCTTCAATGAGGGGTCTTCTAATACTTGATCTCAATCCCTTTGTACTAGGCACTGTGTAATCCCTTAAAGGTTTTTTCTCGTTCTGATCAGCCATGTTAAAGTTTAAATTTTCTTCGTGTTGTTGCTGGAGTCATCTTCTAGCAAGGAAAATTCTCTCTATCTCAGGATCGATTTCGAGAATTTCCATGTTAAATCTGTGCATGCAATAATAGGAGAAACTTCCAAAATAAGAATTCAGAATAGACAAAAGAATAAAAATAGAAACAGAAATCTAGATTAACTAAATCACGCTCAATTCAATATTGAGTGCCAATCCCCGGCAACGGTGCCAAAAACTTGATGTGTCGATTTTCACAAATGTACGGTTGTCATCAAGTAATAAAAATATCGATCCCACAGGGATTTGGGTCAATTACCGAATGATCGTGATACCAAGTTATCTAATCAAATCAAATTTGTGAATTAAGTAAAGAAACTAAGCAGACAAGAACAACGAATAAGAAGAACGAGCTAAAAGTCAATAATTGAGGGGAATCTCAGGATATGGGTTTCACCGCATCGATGATTTATAAGGTGATTATGTTCTCTTCTACTCCTTAGAGTTGTTTCGATAGAACCTGTCCTAAGGTAAATCAAAGGCCTCTTTCGAGGTCTACGCTAATTGTACCTATCAAACTTAATTTCCCTGTCACGGTATTCAAGCGTAGGTGATCATAATCAGCTAAGGGGACCTGTCACGAGGCCCCCGCAAACCTCCCTAGTCTTACTACCATTACTTGGTAAAAATTGGATTTGATGGATCCATTAAATCCATAAGAGTTCCTCTAGAGACTAAATTTCCTTTTCACGATAGGTTTGCACACGGGACCATAATCAGCTAAGGAATCATCAATGATTCCTGTAAGCCCTCATAGATACGCTATCGATACTTGATAGGAGTTAATCCCTAGTTTGGATCTAGGTTTCGGGAACTTGGGTTCACTGTTAGGTACTTCCCCAAGGTTCCTTAGATTTATCAATAAGAATCTAAAACCAAATCAAAACAAATGACAATTCAAGTAGAAGAGATTCAATCAACCATCATTAATCGTCAAGGGCTACTCCCCCATTCTAAGATTACAAGACACTACTCAATAGCTAAATAAGAATTGCCAGAGAAAGAAATTACAATCCTTAACGCCATCATTGTGTTTCCTCCGCCGTCGGCTTTGTCGTCCTTGTTCCAATTCCACCGCCCCCCCTTTAGGTTTAGAATATATCCTCTTTTATAGCCTTGGCTCGGTCTTCAATTAAGGCAGAAATCTTCTTCAATTAAGGCAGAAATCTCAGGTTTCACCGTGTTGTCCGCAAAAAAGGAAAGGGCGTGCTCGTCAGGAAATAGGGCGACATGCCCATGCTAATGGAGGGCATGGGCATGTCGGCTAACACACCCGGGGTGTGTTGAGGTTTGGAAGTTCGACACAGACATGTCTCTGATGGCTTTGCTGTGTTATTTTGATACACCTCGATAATTGCCGATTCTTCACCCTGTTAACATGAAAAATACCCCAAAATAGTTTCTTTGTCCAAAATATGTTAAACTTGACTAAAACATAACAAAATACATGACTAAAATATAAAATGGGATGAAATTCATGCATATTGAATACCCAAAATATAACATGAATTACACACATCAAAATCCCCTAGATATAAACGTTTGCTTGTCCTCAAGCAAAGAAAAGAGAAAAACACAAAAGACAACTTATGTGTGGAGTTGCAAGAAACCATCCAGAGGTATAAAATCTAATCTTAATCTTATCAAATCATTCCTAGTGGCAAAACTTGAAAGATCCCTATATAGTGCACGTGAAAAGTCGATCCAAAGGCATTGGACACCAATCCAGATTTAACATCCCCTCTATCGTGTTCCTCTCATTTCCGGTGTAGAGGCACTTACCTGCCATAATGCATGGATCATCCTCACCTATCAACACAAGGTCTCAAAGGATCACTTACCAAGAAGAAAGAAGGGAAGAAATTTATAGTAAGCATTTCCCCAATAACTAGTTAGCCTCAAAGGGGCACCTTTTAGGTGTTTCCCAGTAACTACTTGGTCTCAAAGGGGTGCTTCAAAACAATTTCATTCCTTTTTTTTCAACTTCTAGGAAAAGTGTTTCTCCATTAACCAAAGTACATAGGAAAGTCCCCAATGGAAAATTGAGTACTATTCCGATATGGGGGATTTAAACCCTTTTTGGAAACCTCAAACCTCTAGGTCGTGTGAAAAGTGAAATAGGGTTCTTATCAAATAGGCAAAAAGGAATATCATGATCCGACCAAGGTTCAGTTATACTACGCTAGATGATATAAGAATGCAATGTTATGATATATGAAAAGATAAAAATGGAATCAGCTTACACAATGAAACATACTCCCCAAGACCTAAATTATGCAATAACCAAATTAGAAATCTAAGAAGAGACAGCATAAGCAATAAATGAAAGGCATCGAAACTCACAAAATAGCTCAAGGGGATCAATGGTCACCGTCCTCGCTAGTAGCATCATCCTCTGCCCACCTACGTCGTTGCTCCTGGTAAAACTCCCTAGACTCCTGTTGAAGTCTAGCATCATCCTCCCTCCTGGCGGCCTTAGCTATGAAGAACTCATCAGACCTCCTGTGAAAATATGCTGCCCCGTCCAAATACTGAGTCACCATACGATGGTGCTCCTCTGTAGTCTGGGAAAACCGATCCCACACACCCATGTGTGAGGTATGCTCGACCCTGAAAACCTCGAATGACGATCGAAATCTTGAAAAATCAAATGAAGAGTATCTTGCAGAAAAATTGTCAGTAGAAAATCGAGGGGGCTCAGGAGTCGAATGGGATGGCTCAGGGACTATGTGAGATGGCTCCCTAGGTGAGGGTGATGGAGCATGGGCAATAGGGGTAGGCAAGGGACCGTGGACATCTTTGAAAAGCCAATTGGCTTCATGACGTACGGTGATCCGCTCGGGGTTTGGAAGAGGGATTTTAATTCCATTTTTCAACACCAAACGATATCCCTCTTCAAATGCCTCAATTATCTTCATATTGATACAAGCATCCAAATTCAATCTAGGGCTAGCAGGACAATATTCAAGGTTATCTAGGTCACATCCCAAAGCTATGGCAATTCTAGTGATAAGACCGCCTACGACTATAACCCCAGATGGGCTATTATTAACTTTAACTAGGTGTCTCACCATATGAGCTCTAGAATCAATGTTAACTTCATTTAGCATAGCCCATAAAAACTGTAGCTCGCTCTGCCTAGCTACCCCTGCACTATCATATCTCCCAGAAATTGTATTTGCCATAAACCTAAGGAGATAACGAAAAATAGGATTCAGGATATTGAATGATTTAGACCTAGATGCATCATAAGGGCGAGGATCATCAAAAATTAATTTTCAAAACTGATGATCAATAAAATGTCTATGAATTTGCCTCTCCCCTCCGCAAGGAAAATCAAATACCGCATTAAAATTACTTAAGAAAAGAGTAAACTCATGATTCATTAATCTAAATTGGATTTTTCCTTCTTCACAATTCTTTCCTTGAAGTATTTCAGCGGATTAAGAGCTAAGGAATTCAAGAGTAATACTAGGATAAGTAAGATGATGATATGTGATAAATGTAGGGGATCAATTGGCCTGCTAGAGGGGGGTGAATAGCCCTCTTACGATGGATGTCGAAATTCTCTCGTTCGTTTGCTCGTCTACACAATCGTTAGCACAAGCGGAAGCATAAACAATAAAGACAAAGCAATAAACGAAAATACAAACGCTAACAAAGAAGATGTAACGTGGTTCACGGCTACACCGCTAATCCACGATCCCGATTCGTCCGAGGTGAATCACTCCTTTAAAGCCAATCACTATTGGTCTCTCCTTTGCACCAAGCTAGGTGGAGGTAACCTTTACAAATCAAGCACACTCTTTCTTTTACAATAGATGTGAAAGAAAGCTAAGAGAAGGAGTTTGAATCTTGTGGAGCACTTGGATGGTCGTTTAGAACTTAAGCATTAACCTCCCAAAGCTTCACACCCTCTCTTTTTATAGAGATGGCTTATTTCTTCCCATGCCGCCACTGATCACGCTCTTGAAGTCGATCGCCGCCACTCCAACGGCCTCGAACACGCCGATCCCGACCGCTGTAGTCCAACGGAACACTTGGCGGCCGATCGATGGACTCACCACCGATCACGCCTCGTAGTCAATCGCCTGGCCACGAAGCGGTTTCGCGTTCGCGACATCCTTCGGTTGCCGACCGCCATTCTGATAGCCGATCGGCTGCATAAACCTATCACGGATACGATCGAACACACTGATTCGGAAATGATCGCCATTACATGGCTGATCGGTGTGCGGTGAAACACAACCTTAACATAAGTTTGAGCTTCCGGCGGTCGGGTAACCCATAACCCGTGCGGTCAAGTCTCCGACACTCAGCCATTCGCCAAGTTCACCTAATGAGCTACTTACATTTCACTCATTCTCTCATCTCACTCTCTCTCGCCAAGCCTCTTCGCTCACGCCATGTCCCTAAGCAAAGATCAGCGCACGACTCTGCAATGCTCCTTCGCGTCTCTTGCCTCCGAAGTCTGCTTCCTTGGCTTCACTTCAAGTCATCTCGTCCGGCGGTCCCTCGGATGCTCCAAGCGCACGGCTTTCGCAAAGTCATCCTTCACCGACTCAAGGACCGAGGTTGTGAGGGTGAACCCGCCAAGGCTCCATGTGCGAATTACTAAGTCCTGCAAGACTCCAACGCACATATCAAATAACAATACCATCCTAACTTAAACTCTTTGCCACACACATCAAAACCTTATCATGGCAAGAGATTGCCCTAACAATCTCCCCTTTTTTGATGTGTGGCAATCCGTTTAAGTTAGGTAAAAACATTTGATATAAATTTCTAAGGTTAGAAGGCATGTAAACATAAACATGATATAACAACATGCAAGTCCCCCTTAATCCATGAAACTCTCTCTACAAATTCTCACCCCCAATCATAAGCATAATCATTTCTCCCCCAAAATATATTACCCGTTACTTAAACATACATTTCTCCCCCTTTGACACCATCAAAAAGATTAATCCTAATTTATAAACTCATGGCATCAAGTCTAATAGAAAGAGAACACCAAAAACATGATTAAAATATGAAATCAGAAAATATTGGGCTATTTTTCAGATGAGCAGTCGACTGCTATCAGTATGGCAGTCGACTGGCACAATGGATTCCGAAATTCTGATTTTTTGGGCAAATTTCAGAAATGCATTAAAAATTCCAGAAAATTCAAAAAATCATGAAATTCTAGGAACATATTTCTTTTAAGTATATCTATTAATGAAAAATAGTTTTTCATGAAAATTCATTATATTTTCTTGTTTTTGCCAAAAATCCAAAAGCTTTAAAAACCACTAGGTTTTTTATCATTCTAGTATCAAGTTAACTACCTAGTTTTGCATCCAATTATTTCAAAACATGAATACATAGATTTTAGGGTAAGAAATTATTTTGAAAACATATGAAATATCCAACCATGATCTTTGGGCAATATGTCTATTAATTAAACATAAGCCTTCCCCATGATTGGTCTATTATTGCTATTTTGATACCTTAAATGACCATCTAAATGCCATAGGCATTAGTGGACATTTGTATCATCCTAACATCTCACCCATGCTAAGTTTTCAATCAAAGTAGCCTATGATGAGTGTGAGATGCATCCTAGGGGGTATTTGTATATACTTAACCATTATATTCATGCAACTCTATCATGGTTAAGTATCAACCTAACAACTTACATGATCATAATGACATATATGAATTAATTTCACATTATGATCATGAAATACATGTATTCATTAAATAATAATCATGCATTAGGTATTATATGATGATAATAAACAAAGTATCACCTAAAGCATGATTTAACCCTATTTCTCATGATTACGTGCCAAATATCATAAATCATGATTGCAAACATACATAGAAATTACATTAATCATCATGATTTAAGCATTATTATCTAATTATGGGCACGTTATCATCACCCAACACTATTTAAAAATGTTGTCCCGCCATCCTAAGTCAACCAAAATATGATATAGGTCAATTACATATGGTTGACTACCCTAGGGGTTTTCTAACCCTTAAGGATGGATTTTGGAACCCAAAATAAGTTCTTTCCTATTGGGTTCACAAGATACTCCTTGGGGATCTATTTTTTATTAATTACTTTTTTTTTATCTTGTCCCCTAGCTATTAAACATTTATAGGCCTTTTCATTTTTCTTTTCTTTATAACCTAGGCCTTTCTTATTAAAACTTGCTCTTTGGCTCCCTATAATCATGTTCAAGGTGTTTGAGCCAATTGTGAATTTCTCTAGGGCTTTTGTCAAATAGTCTACCTTTTCCCTTAAAGCCCTACTTTCATTTATACATGCATCACTAACATCTAATGGTACATAAAGATCATGTGAGCATGCATCATTTAAGCTAGAAGAAATATTATCATTTAAGCATGCATTTTCTAGCTTATTTTCCAATGCCTTAATTTGATTAAGCATGTTTTTATTTTTATTTTTTTTCATTCCAAATAAGTCCTTAGTTAAACTAGAAATTATGGAAACTATTTTCTTAGAAGAGGCATTCGTTACCATAGTTTCCATATCCTCTTCTTCTTCTTCGGATGAGGAGGATGTAGAAGCTCCCCCTTCACTTGAGCTCTCTCCTCTTGAGCTTGATCCTTCATTTTCGGTGGAGGAGCAATCCAAGTCATCAAAGGCCATCAAGGCCAAATTGGTGACAAAGGCATTCTCCTCATCCGATGATGATGAGGAGGATGAGGATGGGTCATCCCAAGTCCTTGCCTTTAGAGCTTTGGTCTTCCCCTTTTCTTTTGTCTTCTTCTCCTCTTCCTTCTTTTTCTTGCTCCCCTTTTTCTTCTTCTTTTCTTCTTTCTTTTTCTTCTCTTCCTTGCTCTTGTTTAGGAGGGGACAATTATCCCTTATGTACCCCTCTCCTTGGCAATTGTTGCATATGACCTTCCCCCTTGGTCTTCTATTCCTATCATTTGATTTATGAAAATGAAAACCTTTTAAAGCACGTCTTACCCTCCTTACCATATAGGCTTCTTCGGTGCTATCCATGGAGGAGGAGGAAGATACTTCATCATCGGAGGAGGAGGGGATCTCTATCTTCTTCTTCCCCTTGTTTGCCATCAAAGCTACTCCTCTTAAAGGTTGGATTTTTGGCTCTTCTTGTATTCCTTCAAGCCTCGTTTCGTGGAGTTCCATTGTTGAGAAGAACTCCTCCAAGGTACTCACTTCTAAATTCTTTGAGATATAGAATGAGTCCACCATGGAGCTCCACTTTGAGGACCGGGGAAAGGCATCTATGGCCTTCATTACCATATCCCGGTTGGAGAGCTTTTCACCTACACTTGACAAACCGGTTATAATTTCCTTGAAACGAGAATGTAAGGAAATTACCTTTTCTCCCTTTTCTAGTTTAATGTTGTTGAGTTGGGAGCGAAGGAGGTCTCTCCTTGCTAGCTTCGCCTCGGATGTGCCTTCATGAAGCTCAATTAGCTTCTCCCACATCTCCTTGGCACTTAGGCATTCTCCAATCCGGTTGATCTCTTGTTGGGGGAGCACATTAAAAAGATGATGTTTGGCTTTTGAATTTGCAAGGTGCTCTTCCCTTTGCTTTTTGGTCCACCTAGATTTCTCTATTGGCTTCCCTTCTTCATCCCTAGGCAAAACGAAACCGGATTCCATTGTAATCATAATATCAAAATCCATTTCGAAAAATACCTCCATTCTCTTTTTCCACCAAGAGAATTCGTCGTCGAACTTCGGTGGGTGGATGTTTGAGCCGGCCATTTTAAATGTTGCTTGTTGTGGCGGTTAGTCCTTGACAAGCTTTCCTTGGCTCTGATACCACTTGTAGGGGATCGATTGGCCGGCTAGAGGGGGGTGAATAGCCCTCTTACGATGGATGTCGGAATTCTCTCGTTCGTTTGCTCGTCTACACAATCGTTAGCGCAAACGAAAGCATAAACAATAAAGACAAAGCAATAAACAAAAATACAAACGCTAACAAAGAAGATGTAACGTGGTTCACGGCTACACCGCTAATCCACGATCCCGATTCGTCCGAGGCGAATCACTCCTTCAAAGCCAATCACTATTGGTCTCTCCTTTGCACCAAGCTAGGTGGAGGTTGTTGGGAGGATCGGTTGACCGGCTAGAGGGGGGTGAATAGCCCTCGTTCGTTGGATGTCGTATTTTGCTCGTCTACGAAAACGTTAGCGCAAGCGGAAGCAATAAACTAAGACAAGCAAATAGAAGTAAAACAAAGACAATACAAACACGGAGATATAACGTGGTTCACGGCTACGCCGCTAATCCACAGTCCGATTCATCCACAGTGAATCACTCCGAAACCCAATCACTATTGGTCTCTCCTTTGCACCAAGCTAGGTGGAGGTAACCTTTACAAACACTCCTCTTACAAATAGATTGGAAATAAGCTTGAGTAAGAAGATGGAAAGCTTTAGGGATCTTTGGGAGAGTATTAGAGCATAAGCATTAGGCTCCCAAACCCTTACCCCCTTCCTTTTTATAGAGGAAGAGGGTTTCTTCCCGTTGACACAGGATCACCGATCGATGCCTCGATCACCGATCGATCTCGTAGCCGCTGCCCAATAACGGCTTTCCACGCTGGATTCCATCCAGCGGTATTGGCATCACGACCGATGGGACCATCACGACCGATGCTCGATCTCGAGTGGACTCCATTCTGCGTCTGCTTCCATCCATCGATCGCCTTCCCAGCGATCGATCATGCCGACATCATCGACCGCTATTCCATGGCGGCCGATCGCCAAGCCCTAAACCGGTCTTATACCAATCGATCAACCTATCGACTGAGCGGCCGCCATGACATGGCAATGACCGTGTCGAAACCATCCGACACTTGGCCAAATGGCCAAGTTTCACCTAAGAGCTACCCTTCCCCGGGTTACAATCGCCACTCTCATTTCTCAAGTCCTCGCCTTTGAAGTTCTCTTCGTTCTCGGCCACGCCCCTCGATCAGCGCAGACGGCTCGCAATGCTCCTTCGGCGTCTCTTGCCTCAAGTCTACTTCCTCCGGCTTCACTCCAAGCTTCTCGTCCGGCGGTCCCTCGGATGCTCCAAGCGCACGGCTTCCGCAAAGCTATCCTTCACCGACTCAAGGCACGAGTCATGAGATGTGAAACTCGCCACGGCTCCATGTGCGAATTACTAAGTCCTGCATGACTTCAACGCACATATCAAATCACATAACCAACTAACTTAAACCCTTTGCCACACACATCAAAACCTTATCATGGCAAGAGATTGCCCTAACAATCTCCCCCTTTTTGATGTGTGGCAATCCGTTTAAGTTAGGTAAAAACATTTGATATAAATTTTTAAGGAAAGAAAGCATGTAAACATAAACATTTGATAGCAACATGCAACTCTCCCTTAATCCATGAAACTCCCCCTTAATCTCTTCCCCTATCATAAATAACTTAAAAAATATTCATTTCTCCCCCTTTGACACCATCAAAAATATGAATACTAAGTTAGAACCATATGGCATCAAGTCTAATAGAAAGAAAATACCACAAGTTGATAAAAAATTGGAATTCAGCCTTTACTGGTCTGAAATGCAGGCCATCAGTCGACTGGTTCAGATACCAGTCGACTGGCACATGATTTTCGGGATTTCTGATTATTCTGGCCGAATTTCAGAAATGCGTTAAAAATTCCAGAAAATTCGAAAAATCATAAAATTTGGGGAACATATTTCTATTAAGTATATCTATCAAGGAAAAATAGTTTTTCATGAAAACTCATTATATTTTCTTGTTTTTGTCAAAAATCCAAAAGTTCTAAAAACTACTAGGTTTTTGATCATTCTAGTATAAAGTTGGCTACCTAGTTTTGCATCCAATTGTTTCAAAACATGAATACATGTATTTTAAGGTAAGAAATTGTTTTGAAAACATATGAAATATCCAACCATGATCTTTGGGCAATATGTCTATTTATTAAACATAAGCCTTCCCCATGATTGGTCCATTACTGCTATTTTGATACTTTAAATGACCATCTAAATGCCATAGGCATTAGTGGACATTTGTATCATCCTAATATCTCACCCATGCTAAGTTTGCAATCAAGTTAGCCTTTAGTGAGTGTGAGATGCATCCTAGGGGGTATTTGTATATACTTAACTCATGCAATTCTATCATGGTTAAGTATCAACCTAACATCCTACATGATCATAATGACATATATGAATGAATTCTACATTATGATCATGAACCTCATGTATCCATCAAATAATAGTCATGCATTAGGTATTATATGATGATAATAAGCAAGTTATCACCTAAAGCATGATTTAAACCTATTTCTAGTGATAACGTGCCAAATTTCAAAATTATAAATCATGATTTAAAACATACATAGGAATTACATCAATCATCATGATTTAAGCATTATTACCTATTTATGGGTACGTTATCATCACCCAACACTATCTAAAAAATGTTGTCCCGTCATCCTAGGTCAACCAAAATATGATATAGGTCAAGTTCATATGGTTGACTACCCTAGGGGTTTTCTAACCCTTAAGGATGGATTTTGGAACCCAAAATAGATTTTTGCCTATGGGATTCACTAGAAATTCCTTGGGGATCCATTTCTTAGCTATTACTTTGTTTTTGTCTTGTCCCCTAGCAATTAGGCATTTATAGGCCTTCTCATTTTTCTTCTCTTTATATCCTAGGCCCTTCTTGTTAAAACTTGCCCTTTGGCTCCCAATTATCATGTTAAGGGTATTGGAGCCTATTGTGAATTTCTCTAGGGCTTTGGTTAAATAATCTACCTTTTCCCTTAAGGCCCTATTTTCTTCTATGCATGCATCATTAACATCTAAAGGCACATAATTATCATGTGAGCATGCATCATTTAGGCTAGAAGAAATATTTTCATTTTCATTTAAGCATGCTTTTTCTAATTTTTGTTCTAGATCCTTAATTTGATCTAGCATGCTTTTGTTCTTCTTCTTAGCTCTAAATAAGTCCTTAGTGAGGCTAGAAATCATAGACATAATTTGTTTAGGGGGTAGATTCGTTACCTCACTTACCAAGTCCTCTTCTTCCGATGAGGATGATGTAGAAGCTCCCCCTTGACTTGAGCTCTCTCCACTTGAGCTTGATTCTTCATTTTCGGTGGAGGAGGAGCAATCCGAGTCATGAAGAGCCATTAGGGCTAGATTGGAGTAGACATGCTCTTCTTCTTCGGATGAGGATGAAGAGGCAAGGTCATCCCATGTCTTGGCTTTGAGTGCCATGGCCTTCCCTTTTTCCTTGGCCTTCTTCTCCTCTTTCTTCTTGCTCCCCTTTTTCTTCTTCTTCTCTTCTTTCTTCTTCCTTTCTTCCTTGCTCTTGTTTAGGAGGGGACAATTATCCCTTATGTGCCCTTCTCCTTGGCAATTGTAGCATATCACCTTCCCCCTTGGTCTTCTACTCCTATCATTTGATTTGTTAAAATGAAAACCCTTTAAAGCACGTCTTACCCTCCTTACCATATATGCCTCTTCGGTGCTATCCATGGAGGAGGAGGAAGATGCTTCATCGGATGAGGAGGAAGGGATTTCCATCTTCTTTTTCCCTTTGTTGGCCATCAAGGCTACTCCCCTTGAAGTTTGGACTCTAGGCTCTTCTTGTATACCTTCAAGCCTTGTCTCATGAAGCTCCATGGTTGAAAAGAATTCCTCCAAGGTGCTTACTTCTAGGTTCTTGGAGATGTAAAATGAGTCCACCATGGAGCTCCATCTTGAGGACCGGGGAAAGGCATCTATGGCCTTCATTACCATATCCCGGTTGGATAACTTCTCTCCTACACTTGTTAGTCCAAGCAAAATCTCTTTAAACCTAGAATGCAATGAAGTTACCTTTTCTCCCTTTTCTAATTTGATGTTTGATAGTTGGGAGCGGAGGAGGTCTCTTCTTGCTAGCTTTGCCTCCGAGGTACCTTCATGAAGCTCTACTAGCTTCTCCCACATCTCCTTGGCACTAGAGCACTCCCCAATTCGGTTTATCTCTTGTTGGGGAAGTACGTTGAGGAGATGATGCTTAGCCCTTGAATTTGCAATGTGTTCCTCTCTTTGCTTCTTAGTCCACCTTGTCTTCTCAATTGGTTCACCCCTTTCATCCCTAGGCAACTCGAAACCATTTTCCATTATAAGCATAACATCAAAATCGGTCTCGAAGAATACCTCCATTCGCTTCTTCCACCAAGCGAATTCGCCGTCGAACTTCGGCGGGTAGATGTTGGAGCCGGCCATCTTTTAATGAAGTGTTTGTCGTGGCGGTTAGTCCTTGACAAACAACCTTGCTCTGATACCACTTGTTGGGAGGATCGGTTGACCGGCTAGAGGGGGGTGAATAGCCCTCGTTCGTTGGATGTCGTATTTTGCTCGTCTACGAAAACGTTAGCGCATAAACTAAGACAAGCAAATAGAAGTAAAACAAAGACAATACAAACACGGAGATATAACGTGGTTCACGGCTACGCCGCTAATCCACGGTCCGATTCGTCCACGGTGAATCACTCCGAAACCCAATCACTATTGGTCTCTCCTTTGCACCAAGCTAGGTGGAGGTAACCTTTACAAACACTCCTCTTACAAATAGATTGGAAATAAGCTTGAGTAAGAAGATGGAAAGCTTTAGGGATCTTTGGGAGAGTATTAGAGCATAAGCATTAGGCTCCCAAACCCTTACCCCCTTCCTTTTTATAGAGGAAGAGGGTTTCTTCCCGTTGACACAGGATCAGTCGACTGATGCCCTCGATCAGTCGACTGATCTCGTAGCCGTTGCCCAATAACGGCTGCTTTCCACGTTGGATTCCATCCAACGGTATTGGCATCACCGATCGATGGGACCATCGATCGACCGATGCTCGATCAATCGAGTGGACTCCATTACGTGCCTGCAGTGTCCATCACGACCGCTTCCCGGCAGCGATCGGCTCCGATCACGATCGCCATAGCATGGCGCGATCGCCAAGCCCTAAACCGGTCTTATACCAATCGATCAACCCATCGACTCAGCGATCACGCCATGACATGGCGGATCGGTGTGTCGAAAACCCATCCGACACTTGGCCAAATGGCCAAGTTTCACCTAAGAGCTACCCTTCCCTGGGTTACAATCGCTCACTCTCATTTCTCGAAGTCCCTCGCCTTTGAAGTTCTCTTCGTTCTCGGCCACGTCCCTCGGCAGCATCAGGCGCACGGCTCTGCAATGCTCCTTCGCGTCTCTTGCCTCGAAGTCTACTTCCTCCGGCTTCACTCCAAGCTTCTCGTCCGGCGGTCCCTCGGATGCTCCAAGCGCACGGCTTCCGCAAAGCTATCCTTCACCGACTCAAGGCACGAGTCATGAGATGTGAAACTCGCCACGGCTCCATGTGCGAATTACTAAGTCCTGCATGACTTCAACGCACATATCAAATCACATAACCAACTAACTTAAACCCTTTGCCACACACATCAAAACCTTATCATGGCAAGAGATTGCCCTAACAGAGGTAACCTTTACAAATCAAGCACACTCCTTCTTTTACAATAGATGTGAAAGAAAGCTAAGAGAAGGAGTTTGAATCTTGTGGAGCACTTGGATGGTCGTTTAGAACTTAAGCATTAACCTCCCAAAGCTTCACACCCTTTATTTTTATAGAGAGGGTTGATTTCTTCCCGTTGGCCGCCACCAGTCGACTGCTGCCCTTGGCAGTCGACTACCGCCACTCCAACAGCCTCCGAACACGTCGGATCCCGACCGTTGTAGTCCAACGGAACACTTGGCAGTCGACTGATGGACCTCACCGATCGGCACGCCTCGTAGTCGCCTGGTCGACTCACGGCGATCTAATGCGCGACATCCTCTGCGATCGGTCATTGTCATTCCATGGAAGTCAGCTGGGCCTAAACCCATCGATCGGATACGATCGAACACACTCGACTCGGAGCGATCATTGCCATTACATGGTCAAACTTAACATAAGTTTGAGCTTCCGGCGGTCGGGTAAACCTTAACCCTTGTGGTCAAGTCTCCGACACTCAGCCATTCGGCCAAGTTCACCTAATGAGCTACTTACATTTCACTCATTCTCTCATCTCACTCAAAGTCCCTCGCCGAAGCTCTCTTCGTTCGCGGCCACGTCCCTCGGCAGCATCAAGCGCACGACTCTGTAATGCTCCTTCGCGTCTCTTGCCTCCGAAGTCTGCTTCCTTGGCTTCACTTCAAGTCATCTCGTCCGGCGGTCCCTCGGATGCTCCAAGCGCATGGCTTCCGCAAAGTCATCCTTCACCGACTCAAGGACCGAGGTTGTGAGGGTGAACCCGCCAAGGCTCCATGTGCGAATTACTAAGTTTTGCAAGACTCCAACGCACATATCAAATAACAATACCATCCTAACTTAAACCCTTTGCCACACACATCAAAACCTTATCATGGCAAGAGATTGCCCTAACAATAAAGTCAGTTCAACCTATCCTATTAGTCAACCAAATTATATCATCTCTAATTCCTAGGATTGTCAACGTGTAGAAATCTATGGTTCGTGTAGAAACTATTTTTCTTTTCTCAAGCTTACTGAACCTAGATTTCATAGCATCATCTCTAAATACAATTCCACACGGATGACAAGAGGAAGGAGGATCGTTACCCACATCTTGAGCTTTTCTCTTTCCCTTGTTCTGAGCCAAAGAAAAAGCTCCTCCCCTAGTCTTCACTCGCTTACTCATGGTGTTGGGGAGGGAGAGAGTCGGTTGAGCTTCCGGGCTGGTTGAGAGAGAGACGACGGCTGCTCCAACATGTGAATGTTAGGGTGTGTTTGGGGCAGTTTTAAGGGTTAGCGGCGACATGGGAGTGCCAAAGGGTACGCCTGTCCCTTCTAGTGTGACACATGTGTGCCAAAGGGCATGCCTCCTCTATCTTCTTTTTTTTTTTGCGTGGCACAGGTGTGCAAAAAGGGCAGATGCGACCCGTGTTGTATTCGGGTTTGTCTTTGGAACTTGACATGCTCATGCTGTTTGGCATAGGTTGGTCGTGTAAATCTGGCACACAGTGGAACGTCAATAACACGACCGCGTCAAATAGCACGGTCTCACCGTGCCAACCTCTGGACTGCAGTTGGTTCTTGATTCGGCCGTGTCGACGAGTGACATGGACATGTTGTGTCCTATAAGCCTGAAAACCTGAAAAATGCAAAACTCAAAGTTAAAATAAAAACAAAGAAAATAAAATAAAATAAAATGAGTAAAATGCAAATAGCTTGGGTTGCCTCCCAAGAAGCGCTTGTTTAAGGTCATTAGCTTGATCCCTCGATTACTCCCTAGTTGGATGGATGTGGCTCGAGGAGTGTACTCTGCTCCTCCTCCTCTATCAGCTCCACAGGTTTGTTTGGGAAGTATTTCTTGAGTCTTTGTCCATTCACTTTGAAAATTCCGGTAGACTCACTTGATATATCAATAGCTCCATGAGGATAAATCTTTTTAACTTGGTATGGTCCCGACCATCTGGATTTCATCTTTCCAGGAAAAAGTTTCAATCTTGAGTTGAAGAGTAATACCAAGTCTCCTTCATGGAATTCTCTACGCATGATATTCCGGTCATGCCATCTCTTTGTTTTCTCCTTGTAAGATTTTGCATGTTCATAAGAATCAAGGCGTAGTTCTTCAAGTTCATTTAGCTGCAATTTTCTTTTCTCTTTGGCTTTCTTTAGGATAAAATTAAGCCATTTAATTTCCCAATATGCCCTGTACTCTATTTCAACTTGAAGATGACATGGTTTTCCATAAACTAATCAAAAAAGAGTCATTCCAATGGGTGTCTTGTAAGCAGTTCGATAGGCCCATAGAGCATCGTCAAGCTTCAAAGACTAGTCCTTCCTTGACCTTGATACTGATTTCTCTAAGATAGCCTTTATTTCTCTATTTGAAACTTCGACTTGCCCGCTTGTTTGTGGATGATATGGTGAGGCTACTTTATGGGTTACTCCATACTTCTTGAGAAGGCTTTCAAATTGTCTTTCGATAAAATATGAGCCTCCATCGCTTATTACTTCTCTCGGTAATCCAAATCTTGGAAATATTATACTTTTGAAAAGTTTTATAACCGTTTTTGCATCACAAGAGGGAGATGGGAGAGCCTCAACCCACTTAGACACATAGTCCACCGCCACCAATATGTAGGCATTATTATAGGGAGAAGGGAAAGGTCCCATATAGTCAATTCCCCAGAATTCAAATAATTTGACTTCCAATATTGAATTTTGAGGCATCTCATGTCTTCTTGATACATTCCCGGTCCTTTGATAGCGGTCACAAGTCATCAGATAATTCCGGGAGTCTCTAAAAACATGAAGCCAGTAAAATCTTGCTTGTAAGACCCTTGCCGCAGTCTTGTCCGTGCTAGTATGACCTCCATAAGCAGAAGAATGACAATGATACATTATGTTCTCAATCTCTTCTTCGGATACACATCTTCGATAAATAGCATCTGCTCCTTGCTTGAACAAGAATGGCTCATCCCACACATATTGCTTTACATCCGCGAAAAACTTCTTCCTCTGATGATAAGTCATATGGGAAGGTATTATCCCGCAAGCTAGGTAATTGGCAAAATTAGCGTACCACGGAGCTTTGATTTTCTTAACAGCTAGTAGCTGCTCATCCGAAAAGAAATCATTAATAGCAAGTCCATCGTCACTTCTTGCATTTGTTTCTTGGTGTAGTCTCAATAGATGATCTGCAACTATATTCTCCGTTCCTTGTTTGTCTCGAATTTCCAGATCAAACTCTTGTAGAAGAAGTATCCACCGGATGAGTCTTGGCTTGGATTCCTTTTTGCTCAACAAGTATCTTATGGCTGCATGATCTGTGTAAACTATCACCTTAGACCCAATGATATATGATCTGAACTTGTCGAAGGCGAAGACTATAGCCAAGAGTTCCTTCTCCATAGTAGCATAATTCACTTGTGCTTCATCCAATGTTTTACTGGCGTAGCAAATTGCATACACCTTGCGGTCCTTCCTTTGTCCCAATACTGCACCTACAGCGAAATCACTTGCATCACACATAATTTCAAAAGGAAGACTCCAATCTAGAGGTTGTATTATTGGAGTGGTTGTCAATGCTTCTTTTAATCTGAAAAATGCATCAAGACAAGAATTATCAAAATGAAACTCAGCATCCTTAGCAAGCAAATTAGTCAATGGCTTTGAGATTTTTAAAAGTCCTTGATGAACCGCCGGTAAAACCCCGCATGTCCCAGAAAACTATGCACTCCCTTAACATCGGTTGGAGGAGGCAACTTCTTGATCACTTCAGTTTTAGCAATGTCCACCTCAATACCACGCTGTGAAACTAGGTGCCCAAGCACTATGCCTTCTCGCACCATGAAGTGGCACTTCTCCCAATTAAGCATTAAATTCATTTCCTCGCATCTCTGCAAAACCTTGACCAAATTAGATAAGCACATATCAAAATTTACACCATATACAGAAAAATCATCCATGAATACTTCCATTATATTCTCGATCATATCGGAAAAAATTGAAGTCATGCATCTCTGAAAAGTGGATGGTGCATTGCAAAGTCCAAAAGGCATTCTTCTGAAACAAAAAGTACCATATGAGCAAGTAAAAGTTGTTTTCTCTTGGTCATTAGGATAGATGGGGATTTGATAGAAACCGGAGTATCCATCTAGGTAATAGAAATGCGAATGTTTTGCCAACCGGTCTAACATTTGGTCAATAAATGGGATAGGAAAGTGGTCCTTTCTAGTTTCCTTGTTCAATTTTCTAAAATCAATACACATTCTCCACCCGGTGACTGCTCTCATGGGGATTAACTCATTCGTAGCATTTTTTATCACGGTTATCCCCCCTTTCTTGGCACCACATGGATAGGACTTACCCATTCTCTATCGGATATAGGATAGATAATTCCTACATCTTGTAATTTCAGGACCTCATTCTTGACCACCTCTTTCATGATCGGGTTCATCCTTTGTTGATGTTCTATTGAAGGTTTATAATTATCTTCCAGTAGAATTCTATGCATGCAAATCGATGGACTAATTCCCTTTATATCATCAATCTTGTATCCAATGATGTTCTTATGTGTTTTCAGCACCTCGATCAGTTTCTCAGTCTCTGCATCGCTTAGATTAGCGTTAATGATCACGGGATAAGTAGAGTTTTTGCCAAGAAATTCATACCTGAGCGTCGATGGAAGAGGCTTAAGTTCTACCTGTGGTGGTAGGTCAAGGTCGACAATCTCCGGCTCTTCATCCTCAAAATCCCTTTCGAGCCTATCAAGATAAGTTTGTTCTTGTGCTCCTTTTAGCGCAATTGACTGAAAACTGTCAATCCTGCAACAAACATCGAAATCAGAAGGTTGTTTAACAAATTTTGAAAGGTCGAATTCAATCTTATCATTTTCAAATGCAAGTGAAAGTTTGTGGTTCTTGACGTCTATGATTGCCCCTGCAGTAGCCAGGAAAGGTCTCCCTAAAATGAGTGGAATACATCGGTCTTCATCCATGTCAAGCACTACAAAATCAGCGGGAATAATAAAGTTTCCCACCTTCACAGGTACATCTTCTAAGATTCCCAAAGGATATCTAATGGAGCGATCGGCTAACTGCAAGGCCATAGTTGTTAGTTTCATTTCTCCCAAATCTAATTTCTTGCATATGGAAAGAGGAATCAGATTGACACTAGCGCCTAGATCACAAAAAGCCTTATCAAAATTAGAGTCATTAATTATGCAAGGGATAGAAAAACTACCTAGATCATTTAGCTTGGGAGGTACCATGTTTTTAATTAAAGTGTTGCATTCTTCGGTAAGAGCCACTGTTACATGCTCCTCAACTATTCTTTTATTGGTTAAAATATCCTTCAAGAACTTGGAGTACGTAGGCATTTGTTGAAAAGCTTCTGTAAAAGGTATATTAATATAAAGCTTTCTAATTACCTCAAGAAACTTACCAAATTGTTTATCCAATTTCTCCTTAATCAGCCTCTAAAAGAATGGGATCGGAGGCTTATATGTTCTTGGCTCTTTGTGTCATACAGCTGTGTCTTCTGGCTTGGCTGGGCCGTGCTAGCTGCTAGAGCGACCTGACATGGGTGTGTCGGCTGACACACCCTGGGTACGCTTATGGGCATCACCCGCCACGGGTGTGTTGGACAACACACCCTGGATGTGTTGTCGGCTACCTATCTCAAAATCGTTCAACACAGGCGTGCTGCTGGGCATGACCACTTCTTCAAACTCCGGCACACTTGTGTTCTTGAGCTCGGGTGGGGCTTGTTGAGCTTTGGTAGGTGGTTCTGCTTTCTTGTATCCTTCTAAAATTCTTTCGCTTCTCAAACTTCTAGAATTACAATGTTCAGCTGGGTTTACTTATGAATTTCCAGGAAATCTACCGGGCATCCTAGATGTTGAGCTAGCAATTTGAGAAATTTGATTCTCCAACATTCTAGTGTGATTAGTCAAATTATCAACCTTGCTTCCCAATTGCTTAATCGCTTCGGTATTATTTTGATGTTGCTGATTGGATTCTATAACATGTTGTCGAAATTCATAGTTTATCTTCCCTTGGCATGTGATAAAATTTTCCATCATCTTCTCTAAGTTTGACTTGGGCCCTGGTTGAAATCCCGAAGCTGCTCCAAAATTGTTCAGTCCAGAGGAATTCTGGTTGGCTCGATACGAAAAGTTGGGATGATTCCTCCAACCGGGATTGTACGTGTTCGAATAAGGGTTTCCACCATTAGGCTTCTGATTAAAATTATTTAGCGCATCTACTTGCTCAACCCCTGCTCCCGATCATGGTGCGTGTAGGATTTGGCAATTTGTGGCCATATATCCTGTTACGCCACAAATCTCACAAGTGACATTAGATGAGTTTACAGCTGATACATCAAAAAGTTTGAGCTTTTGAGTTAATGCGTCAACTTTAGCACTGAGTAAATCAAGAGTACTTACCTCATACTTAACTAACGTTTTAATCAGATACCCTCGTTTTGTAGCCCATTAGTGAGAATTCATTGCCACATTCTTGATGATCTCAAATGCTTCATCTAACGTTTTGTTCATGAGAGCTCCTCCTGTAGCAGAATCAAGAGAAACTTTAGTGGCATACGAGATTCCAATATAGAAAGTATGAACAATGAGTCATTTCTCAAGCCCATGATGAGGACATTGCTGTAGTAATCCCTTGAATCTGTCCCAAGCTTCAAATATTGTTTCTCCATCCTTCTGGGCAAAATTAGTGATTTGATGACGAAGACTTGCATTTTTTCTTGGTGGAAAATACTTGTCTAGAAATATTTGCTCCAGCTGATCCCATGTAGTTATGCAGTCCGCTGGAAGAGAGTGTAACCACGCTCTAGCTTTGTCCCGCAATGAGAAGGGAAACAAGCGCAATCTAATAGCATCTACTGAGGCTCCATTCAGTTTTAAAGTTTCACAAAATTCTAAAAATACTTCCAAGTGCATATTAGGATCTTCAGTGGGCGCTCCTACAAATTTATGCTATTGGACCATGGAAAGTAGAGTCGGTTTCAATTCAAAATTGTTCTCTTCATTGGGGGGGTCTTCTAATACTTGATCTCAATCCCCTTATACTAGGCGCTGCGTAATCTATTAAAGGTTTATTCTCATTCTGATCAGCCATGTTAGAGTTCAAATTTTCTTCCTGTTGTTGCTGGAGTCATCTTCTAGCAAGGAACATTCTCTCTATCTCAGGATCGATTTCGAGAATTTCCATGTTAAATCTGTGCATGTAATAAAAAAAGAAACTTTCAAAATAAGAATTCAGAATAGACAAAAGAATAAAAATAGAAACAGAAATCTAGATTAACTAAATCACGCTCAATTCAATATTGAGTGTCAATCCCCGACAATGGTGCCAAAAACTTGATGAGTCGATTTCCGCAAGTGCACGATTGTCGTCAAGTAATAAAAATATCGATCTCATAGGGATTTTGGTCAATTACTGAATGATCGCGATACCAAGTTATCTAATCAAATCAAATTTGTGAATTAAGTAAAGAAACTAAGCAGACAAGAACAACGAATGAGAAGAACGAGCTAAAAGTCAATAATTGAGGGGAATCTCAGGATATGGGTTTCACCGCATCGATGATTTATAAGGTGATTATGTTCTCTTCTACTCCTTAGAGTTGTTTTGATAGAACCTGTCCTAAGGTAAATCAACGGCCCCTTTCGAGGTCTACGCTAATTGTACCTATCAAACTCAATTTCCCTATCACGGTATTCAAGCGTAGGTGATCATAATCAGCTAAGGGGACCTGTCACGAGACCCCCGCAAACCTCCCTAGTCTTACTACCATTACTTGGTAAAAATTGGATTTGATGGATCCATTAAGTCCATAAGAGTTCCTCTAGAGACTAAATCTCCTTTTCACGATAGGTTTGCACACAGAACCATAATCAGCTAAGGAATCATCAATGATTCCCGCAAGCCCTCATAGATACGCTATCAATACTTGGTAGGAGTTAATCCCTAGTTTGGATCTAGGTTTCGGGAACTTGGGTTCACTGTTAGGTACTTCTCCAAGGTTCCTTAGATTTATCAATAAGAATCTAAAACCAAATCAAGACAAATGACAATTTAAGTAGAAGAGATTCAATCAACCATCATGAATCGTCAAGGGATACTCCCCCATCCTAAGATTACAAGATACTACTCCATAGCTGAATAAGAATTGCCAGAGAAAGAAATTACAATCCTTAACGCCATCATTGTGTTTCCTCCGTCGTCGGCTTTGTCGTCCTTATTCCAATTCTGCTGCCCCCCCTTTAGGTTTAGAATATATCCTCTTTTATAGCCTTGGCTCGGTCTTCAATTAAGGCAGAAATCCTCTTCAATTAAGGCGGAAATCCCGGGTTTCACCGTGTTGTCTGCAAAAAAGGAATGGGCATGCCCGTCAGGAAATAGGGCGACACACCCATGCCAATGGAGGGCATGGGTGTGTCGGGCATGAAACATGGGCATGTCGGCTAACACACCCAGGGTGTGTTGAGGTCTGAAAGTTCAACACGGACGTGTCTCTGATGGCACGACTGTGTTATTTTGATACGCCTCTATAATTGTCGATTCGTCACCCTGTTAACATAAAAAATACCTCAAAACAGTTTCTTTGTCCAAAATATATTAAACTTGACTAAAACATAACAAAATACATGACTAAAACATAAAATGGGATGAAATTCATGCATATTGAATACTCAAAATATAACATGAATTACACACATCAACATCCCTTCGCTATAGTCTGTGAAGACTTGGCTGGGGACGTGCTTCTCAATGAAGGACTTAGGTGAAGCAGCCTGTATTCTAGGCATCAAGATCTATAGAGATAGATCTAAGAGATTGCTTCGCCTAAGTCAGAGTACATATATTGACATGGTATTACTATGCTTTGCTATACAGAATTCCAAGAAGGGACTTCTGTCGATGTCATTTGGTATGAGTCTTTCGAAGACTCAAAGTCCCTCTTGTAGAGAAGAGAGAGACCGCATGGATAAGATCCCTTATGCATCGGTCATAGGATCTATCATGTAGCCATGCTATGTACTCGTCCTGATTTCTCATATGCTTCGAGCATGACGAGTATATACCAGTCAGATCCATGTGAGCGTCACTGGATAGCAGTCAAGAATATTCTTAAGTACTTGAGAAGGACTAAAGAATATTTCTTGATATTTGGAGGCGATGAGGAGCTAGTTGTAAAGGGTTACAGCGATGCTAGCTTCCAAAATGACCAGGATGATTATAGATCACAGTCAGGGTTTGTGTTTTGCTTGAATGGTGGTACTGTGAGTTGGAAGAGTTTGAAGCAGGACACAGTTGCTGATTCTACAATAGAGGTCGAGTATATCGCTGCATCAAAGGCAGCAAAGGAGGCAGTTTGGATCGGCAAGTTCATTACTTAGCTTGGGGTGGTTCCTAGCATAGCATATCCTATAGAGCTCTATTATGACAACAATGGAGCGATTGCACAGGCTAAGGAACCTCGCTCATGCCAGCGGACCAAACACATACTACGGCGCTTCCATCTCATTCTAGAGATTATCGATAGAGGAGATGTGAAGATTTGCAGAGTACCCACAGAGGCTAATATCACAAATCCCTTGACCAAGTCTTTGTCACAGAAAAAGTATGATGGTCACACTAGGTCATTGGGTATTAGATACTACAGTGATTGGCACTAGTGCTAGTGGGAGATTGTTAGTGAAAGCCCTAGAGTCAATCATGTGATGATTGTTGTATGGACTTTGTTGTATAATATTCCTATTTATAAAGGCATTTCTTTATGGTTATTATACTTACTTGTATTGGTGCTAAATAACTAAGTATAATAACGCCCTTGAGTAGAAGGTTCTTATCTATATCAATCGATTGGTTGAATCGATAATGAGATGATATAGAGAACACTACTTTTAATCATTCCTAGTCAAGTATTAACATTCAGGGATAATGTTAATGCGAAGAGACTAGCATGTAGGTCAACTCGATGACTTGATCTCACAAGTCATCGATATGAGATATCAAGTTAACACATGGGTATGCATTGGAGAATGTATATTAAATGACCCGCCATGAGAAAGTATCATAGATCATTATATGAGTGTCATATACTTTCTCATGTGACTATTAGTCCTTGGACCTAAAGTCACCATGGTTCCCTACATAAGGAGTTGCATACTTTGGCTTCGTCAAACACCACCCGTAAATGGGTGGACTATAAAAGTGATTACTGGGTATGTAACAAATTATGCGGAGGGATGTGAGTGATGTAGATGGGATCTATCTCTCCTATATGATGGAAGTTACATCGTTATTCTTGATAGAGTGAGACCACTAAGTGCATGGCCATGCCCAAATGAGTCAATATGAGATATTGAGCTCATTTGATTAGAGTGAGTCTACTTGGAGTTCAAGATATAGATTGTACTGAGAATGACATAGTCTATGCCTCAATTGGTCAATCTAAATATCAAGGATAGAGGGACATTGTCACATATTGTGAGAGTCACAATTAGTAGTCACAAAGGTGATGTTGGATCTCAACATTCTTGTAACTTGGGTAGCTATGATGTGTTGCTAGATACCGCTCATTGCTTATGTTTCTAAATCAGTTTAGGAGCATTGCCAATGTTACAAGAACCTATAAGGTCACACACAAAGGCCAATTAGATGGAGATTAGGTTCACATGATGGACCATGAGGATTAGGTTCATGTGATGAACCAAATTGGATTAAGAGTAATCCAAATTAGACTAATTGAGTTAGACTCAATTTGATTCAAGTGTTGAATGAGTCTAATTTAGATTTGATTCATTGAGTCAATTTAAACTAATGAATAGAGATTTATTAAATCAAATTGACTTGAAACAAATGGTTGGATTTGATCAACCATGGGAGATAAGAGGTCAAGTTTGACTTGACTTGAGAGGGAAGATGAATGGTCAATTTTGACTTGACCAATTGCCATGTCATGTGACTTGGCATGGGGTCGGCCAATGATGATGTTCCACTTCATCATGGACACATCATGGGGTGCCACCTCATGAGGGAGACCAAGAGCCATACCTCTTGGAATTACATGCATGCATGTTACTCCCTTATAGTGGTCGGCCACTATTGAATGGGTAATTGAGTGTGAAGTTAAGGGTTGTAACTTCATCTTCTTCCTCCTCTCTTCTCAATCTCTCTCCCCCTCTCCTTTGTAGTGAGCTTCTAAGGGTGCTAGCACACTCTAGGTTACTTTTCTCCACCTATTGCTCATGTGGATACCAATAGAGGAGTGTACACTTGACACTCTCGAGTTCAGACAAGCCGTTTGAACGAGCGGGATAAGCGAAGGGCGTCACATCAAGGGTAAAACTCTTAACATGTAGATCTAGAGTAGATCTAAGGTTTTTAAACACATACATATATTTTTGTTTACCTTCGCACAGATCCGTGGGCGACTTTCGAGGTTTCTGCAATGCAAAAAGCGGTTTTTGTGGCTCGGATAGTCCAATAGATGCCAATTTCTTGGCTCCTCCCTAGTGAGTTAGAGTAGTAGAAAGCAATCGTGTGTCAATTTGTCAACTACCGAGGCCAAATATGTGGCTATGGGTGGTTGTGTGGCTCAATTACTTTGGATGAGACACACATTAGAAGATTATGAACTACACTACTCCAATATCAAAGTCTATTGTGATAATGTGAGTACCATAAACTTGACCAAAAATCCGGTACATCACTCTAAGACTAAGCACATTGAAGTGAAGCATCACTTCATTAGAGATCATGTGGCTAAGGGGGACATCAAACTCAATTACATAGAATCCAAGTCCAACTTAGTAGACATATTCACCAAGGCTCTCCCCGAAGTGGAATTTTCATCCCTTAGGAGAGAACTTGGAATGTGCTTAGTAGAATAGAGGTCCAGGTTTGCATGATCCTATAGAAATTCTAGGATTTATACCTCTAAGCATCTCACAAAAGACCTAAGAAACCATGATTTTTGTATTTAGCCACTTAGACAATATGTGAGATGTTAGGAAGATGCGTTTGGTTCATCATGCTCGTTATGATGCATTATTATGAACCAAAATGTCATCTAGAGACATTAATCCTTCATTGGACCAATCATTGGGAAGGTTTATGTACAATTAATGTGCATATAGCTCTAAGAATATGATTGTAAATGTCAAATAAAATATATTTTAAACTATGTTTATCATACTTTGAAAAACAGTTTTCAATTGGTAAGCAAAAGTGATACAAAGTTTGTAAAATACTTAAAGCTTTTGCTAGTTTTCAAAATTGTATCATTTTTTAAATCTAGAAAATATATGTTTTTCAAATTATTTTTTATTGATAGAATATGATTTCAGAAATGTTTACGTAAAATTTTGTGATTTTTTGATGTTTCTTGAATTTTTGGCGCATTTCTGAAGTTGGGCTGAAAATGCTAAAAATAGCATTTCGAGTGTAGTAGTCGACTACGTCAGATTTCAGTCGACTATCACCCTGATTTTTCTGCAAATCAGGCCTATTTCTTGGTCTTAAGTGTACTCTTAAATGTCCTAACCCTATGGTATGTTAACTTAAGTAATTAAAAGGATATATGACTAATTGATGCATTGTTTTAGTGGGAGCTTCATTGTAAAATCTTTTCATCTCCTAAATTTATATTGTTGGTGCAAAGTTAGGACATAGTTTCATTGCTTATGCTTTGCTCCACATGCTATTCACACATAAGAACCGATTAAAGTTTAGGATTTACCGCTCCAAAACTGCCCTGAAATTAAGCATGGTCAAATTGCCTTGGCAAAACTGCCCTGACAAAACTACCCTGGCTAAACTACCCTGGCTAAACTGTCCTGGAAAAATTGCCCTAGCCAAACTGCACTGGCCAAATTGCCCTGGCCAAACTTCCCTGGCCAAACTGCACTGGCCAAACTATTCTGACTAAACTACCCTGGTCAAACTTCCCTGGCCAAACTACCCTGGAAACATGTGAACCATCCTAACATAAACATACCACACTGAATTGGGTCTAAAACTACCCAGGAACTCTCCAAGGACATATGATCTAGGGGTAGTAAGCTCTTTGTGGGAGAATCTCATTGTAAAATAAGACAGGATAATCCTTGGTAGATTTGTTTTATGTGTGCTAAAAAGGGGGAGCCCCATATCTATCTTATACCTTAATTCATGACATAATCAATTAAATTCTTTCATGAATATGAATCCTTCTCTTTTTGATGTATGTCAAAGGGGGAGAAGGAAGATTTAAGTTAGAATTTACATTGATATATGATGATGTTTATTTTTGAGAATATTTGAAGACCTAACTTAAATGATTGCCAAACATCAAAAGGGCGAAGATTATTGGTGCAATAATGCCCCAAGTATTTATATGTTTTGATGTTTGGATAATCATCTAAGTTAGGCAATATTTGTGATTTAATTGTGAACATATTTAAGTAACAGGAAAATCCAAGTATGAAGACTTCGTAAAAGAAAAGTCCAAGTGTGATCTTGGCAAGCGAAGTCAAAGGAAAGGTCTTGGAGGCGTAAGTCCAAGTATGTAGTCTTGACGGCGTAAAGTCCAAACGGACCTTGGTAAAGGAAGTCCAAAGGCAAGTCTTGGCAGCGTAAGTCCAAGTATGTAGTCTTAGTGGCGTAAAGTCCAAGCGCACTTTGGCAATGGGAAACCCAAGACATGACGAAACCGAAGGAAGCTCTTGGAAGCAAGCGCAAAGGATGAACAAGTCGTGGACTCGGAGGATCCTGGAGGCGCAAGGCTAAAGGAAGAGCTAGAAGGTTGAGTTTAGGTCTAGGGAGTCAACTCAAGTACGAATTACTCATACTTGACTAGTATCAATCGACTGATAGGATACTCGACTGATGCAACTGAGAAAGCAAGTCATCAGTCGACTAATGTCGTCATCAGTCGACTGCCAAGCCTAGGCAGTCGACTTATAAAGTTGGCATCGGTCATAGAATGGAGTCGGACTTGACTCCTCGCAGGGATCACTCAACTGATCGCTTCATCAGTCGACTAATGAAGTGTCTAGTCGACTGATCAGCCTACCGTTGGAAATGGTGGCTACGAATCCCCACAGATCCTCCTCGTCAGAAGCCATTGGCTGCGATGGCAGTCGACTGATGGAGACCATCAGTCGACTGATCAAGGCTCAACAGGAAAAATAACCCTCTCTCTATAAAAAGAGGGCATGGGGTGCTTGATGAGGCTAGTGCTTATTTTCCAAACCTTACTCTCAAGCTCCCCATGACTTTCTAAGCTTTCTAAGTGTTTTGATCCTCCTCTTCTCTAATCTTCATCTTCATCCATTGTAAAGAAGAGGAGAGTGTTGTAAAGAAAGCTTTCTTAGTGGAGATTCTTTGGATTGATCCACCTTAAGGATCGCCGTGGAGTAGGAGCTTAATCTCCGAACCACGTAAACTCTTTTGTTAGCGATTGTGTTTGTAGTCTCTTAATTTCGTTTAGTATTTGCTTTGCTTCTGCTAACATTGCTTGTAGAAACGAAAAAAGGTTATTCACCCTCCTCTAGCCTTCCAAGGATCCCCAACAACCATGACAATAACATTGTCATATGTTTTTGTCGAACATTAAAACATCACTCGAGTCAAACTCAAGTCCGGTCAATCGTGACCTGGGCCGATTGCACCAACAAATAGAGCATATCTCCAAACCAGAAAATAGGCATGCAACATAATGTAAAATATGCATGAAATGAACATAAAATGCTATGATATGTGAGCGAAAACTACTCCTAAAACTGTATATGTTTTGCTCACATCACTTGTGCCCCCACCCATTGGAGTTGCTGCTCCTCCTCCTTGCCACCGACCATCCACCAGCCACCGGCAACTCCTCCGGGCATCCTCCCTTGGCTCCGGTGACTAAGGACCAGCCGGCCATCTTCTTTGGCCGGTGCTAACTCCTCCACCACAAGCTATCAAGTTTTGGACATCTTGTTGTCCCTTGCGTTGAGAGGTCGTTTGGCCATTGTTTTGTGCTTCGAAAGTGATCTACTTGCCAGGGATTGAATCTCCGACAATCCTCTTGGTGGAGGACCAAAGGTTTCATCAATTGGTTGACAAAAACCGCTTCCGAGAAGCGAGTTCGTGGAACTCATTTTTAGATCCGAATTTTGATTCGGATTGTGATCGTCTCTCGGATCACAACATCTTCGACGTGAGGCTAGTAACTCATGAGAAGATGGGGCTCGTGGCATTGTGAAGCTATCCCGATGATACTCGGCGTGGATACGGATAGAGGCGAGACTTGCAAGTGTCGCTCAGTTGATGTCATTTCCACTACACGTGGTTCGTCAGGTATACCTAGATATAAAGTTTCCTTTATTGCAAAAATTTAAATATGCGATTATGTCTACACTTGTTGTATTCTGCATGCGTGTGGTGTGTGTGATGTAATAAATTAGTTTATTACTTGTTTTTGCTTCCGCTGTGTGCATATTTACGAAACGTGTTCGAACACACACCCACGTCGGTGCCATGAGAACCCAATAGTGGTATCAGAGCCCAACTTTGTTCCGACATAATCGTAAAATTATTTTGCGATAGTCATAATTATATTTTTGAAAATTTTATACTTTGGAAAGTTTATAAGTAATTATGGAAATTTTAATTAGTAAAGAAATTCAAATTGGAAATTTTCTAATGTGATTAGGAAATTACAATTTAGGAAATTTATTTCCTAAATTAAATTTGAATTTCCTTAATTAATATTTTCCATAAATAAAATATGTGATTAGATTTGGAAATTTTTTTCCTAATTTAATCGATATTTGATTTGAGAAATCAAATCTCAAACATATTTTATTTCCAAAATAGTTATGACAAATAAGGAAACTATTTGTACATGCAATAATTGTATGACATGTAATTGCATTAGATGCATATCATTATGTCATGTGTATCGTGACATGTAGATATATGTCATGTGTGTCATGCCATGTAGATAATAGTTATTTGCATGAAAAAGAGGATGAGACTTTAAAACCCTTACACAATATTAAAGCCTACACCTTCCATTGATATGGTTAGAACCAGAGTTCCGTTTTGTGTTTGGGTTGTTAGACTCACTCCAAGTTCGGCTTGAACTAGAACATGTTCAAATCATTGGAATAGTTTAACACTAATATGGTAAGAGTCAGAGGTCAATCGTTAGTTTGGGTTGTTGGACTCACTCCAAGCCTAGCTAATTGGTTGAATGCACTCTAACCATATTAAAACTATTTCGCGATTAATGGGTCTGCTCTAACTTGGAGCATCGATTTGTTGGACTTACTCCAAGTTCGATGTGAAGAGAGGTGAAGTTTGATGTTATGCATATGATGCATACTTGTTAATGTGTTAACGACCCAATGTATGTGTGAACATTCAATTAGTTGATAGCATATTGTGATAGTTACATATACGTGATATGTAATCGGTATACTTGATACCTACCATCATAGCTAAGAATGGCTTATTAGACTCACTCCAAGGTTGTTCTTATCTATGTTGGATATCATCCCATTCCGAGATGGACCTACGATCTCCCGAATTGATTTTGAGATTTTTTGAATTCGGAAAAAAAAAATGAATGGGATTTTGTAAATGTATGTGGATGCATTTTAAAATTATTTTTCTCATATATGCTCGATTTGTATTACTAGGTTAATCGCTTGATCATGATGTCTTTGAATTTGTGCTCTATTTTAGATTCGAATAAATTGACTGGGGTGAACTTCTTGGACTAGCTTAGAAACTTGAGAATTGTTCTCAAGGTTGAAAAACTTGCGTATGTCCTCGAAGAGCCTCTTCCCGCCCGTCCTAATGATGATGCAACTCTGGATCAATTGTTAGCCTATTAGAAACATGTGAGTGATTTTGAACTAGTAAATTGCATCATACTAGCCACGATGGTACCTGAGATGCAAAAGCAGCATGAGCATATGGATGCTCATACAGTAGTCTTTCATCTCTATGAGTTGTTTGAGGATCAAGTGAGATCCGAAAGGTTCAAAGTTTCCATGTTCCTCTTCAACTCTGAGATGCAAGAAGGTTCATCGATGGTACTACTCAACATGCTGAAGACTGTGGAGCCTTCTGTGAAGCATGAGCAGGGGACGGTGCTGTTAGTTGATTCCTCGAAGAAAGATTCTAAGAGGAAGTCAAAGGAACAACAGAAGGGGAAGAAGAAGGCTAAGAAGGACAAACCAGCCCAAAAGGGCACTTGCCATCATTGTTGCAAGGAGGGTCATTGGCGAAGAAACTGCAAGATTTATCTTGAGTCCGTGAAGAAGAATAAGGCATCTGATGCCCCATCTTCTTTAGATATCTTCGTTATTGATTGTCATTCTATTTCCTTAGACACTTGGGTGTTGGATACCAAGTGTGGTTCACATATATGTAATAACATACATGGGCTAAGGAATAGAAGAAGACTCGTCAAGGGAGAGTCAAATTTACGTGTTGGGAATGGAGCAAAGATTGTTGCACTCGCCATCGGAACATATTTATTGAAACTCCCTACAGGACTTATCTTAGAACTGGAAAATTTCTTTTATGTTCCTTCGTTGATAAAGAACATCATTTCTATTTCTTGTTTAAATAGAAATGAGTACCATTTGACTTTTAGTAACAATTGTTGTTACATAACTTTGAATGGAGTTCTTTATGGGACTGAAATTTTAATCAATGGTATTTATACCTTTGACGTATCCAATGACATTTTCAATATCGAAGCAAGCAATAAGCGTGCTCGAAAAGATAATCAATTAGACTCCTACATGTGCCATTGTCATCTTGGCCATGTGAGCAAGAAATGCATATTCAAATTACACCGATGTGGAATTCTGGAATCGTTTGAATTAGATTCATATGGTACATGCGAATCATGCTTAAAGGGTAAGATGACCAAGTTACCTTTTACTAGAAAAGGTGAACTGGTGGGAGAGTTGCTTGGTCTAATACATATTGATGCATGCAGACCTATGTCAACTCAAGCTCTAGGAGGCTATAGCTACTTCATTACCTTCACCGATGATCACTCACTATTTGGGTACGTGTTCTTGATGAAACACAAGTCTGAAGCCTTTGAAAGGTTCAAAGAATTCAGAAATGAAGTAGAGAAACAACTTGGAAAGAGTATTAAAATACTTTGATCGGATCGAGGTAGTGAATACTTGAGTCAAGAGTTTCTAGATTATCTGAGGGACAATGGTATATTGTTTCAATGGACTCTGTCGTATACACCACAGCTTAATGGTGTATCTGAGAGGCAAAATTGGACCTTGTTGGACATGGTCAGGTCGATGATGAATCATGTAAATCTTCCCAAGTCCTTTTGGGGCTATGCACTTCAGACAGCTGTTTATGTGCTAAACAGAATTCCGACCAAGGTAGCCTCTACTACACCATATGAGATATGGAATAGTAAGAAACCTCATTTATCTTACTTAAAGATATGGGGTTCTCCTGCTTATGTGAAGTGGATTGTATCAGATAAACTGGATGCTAAGTCTGATAAATGTCTATTTATTGGATACCCTAAGGAAACGAGGGGTTACCAATTCTATCATCCTGTGGAACAAAATGTTGGACTATCTGAGCCGCAAAAACCATTTTTTGCGTTGCGGAAACCTCGGAAGTTGGCCATGGATATGTGCGAACATAAATAAAATATACATGTACGTGTTTAAAAACCTTAGATCTACTTTAGATCTACATGTGAAGAGATTTACCCTTGATGCGACGCCCTTCGCTTACCCCGCTTGTCCAAACGGCTTGCCAGAACTCGAGAGTGTCAAGCGTACACTCCTCTACAAGTATCCACATGGACAAAAGGTGGAGAAGGCAACTTAGAGTGTGCTAGCACTCCTTGAAACCCACGGCAAGGATGAGGGGGAGAGAGCTAGAGAAAAGAGCCAAGGAGGAAGAAGATGATCTCATCAATTCCCACTCACACATGCATTAGTTTTGGCCGGCCACATTAACGGAACTTAAACCATGTAATACCAAGAGCCATGGCTCTTGGTCTCCCTCATGAGGTGGCACACCATGATGTGTCCATGATGATGTGGAACATCATCATTGGCCGGCCCCATGCCAAGTCACCATGACATGGCATTTGGTCAAGTCAAACTTGACCATTCATCTTCCCTCTCAAGTCAAGTCAAACCTGACCTCTTATCTCCCATGGTTGATCAAATCCAACCATTTGATTCAAGTCAATTTAATTTAATGAATCTCTATTCATTAGTTTAAATTGACTCAATGAATCAAATCTAAATTAGACTCATTCAACACTTGAATCAAATTGAGTCCAACTCAATTAGTCTAATTTGGATTACTCTTAATCCAATTTGGTTCATCACATGAACCTAATCCTCATGGTCCATCATATGAACCTAATCTCCATCTAATTACCCTTTGTGTGTGACCTTATAGGTTCTTGTAACATTGGCAATGTTCCTAAATCAATTTAGAAACATAAGCAATGAGCGGTATCTAGCAACACATCATTGCTACCCAAGTTACAAGAATGTTGAGATCCAACATCACCTTTGTGACTACTAATTGTGACTCTCACAATATGTGACAATATCCCTCTATCCTTGACATCTAGATTGACCAATTGAGGCATAGACCATGTCATCCTTTGTACAATCTATATCTTGAACTCCAAGTAGACTCACTCTAATCAAATGAGCTCAATATCTCATATTGACTCATTTGGGCATGACCATGCACTTAGTGGTCTCACTCTATCAAGAATCATGATGTCACTCCTGTCATATAGGAGGGATAGATCCCATCTACATCACTCACATCCCTCCGCATAATTTGTTACATACCCAGTAATCGCCTTTATAGTCCACCCATTTATGGGTGACGTTTAACGAAACCAAAGTATGCAACTCCTTATGTAGGGAACCATGGTGACTTCAGGTCCAAGGACTGATAGTCATACTAATAGTCACATGAGAAAGTATATGACACTCATATAATGATCCATGATACTTTCTCATGGTGGGTCATTTAGTATACATTCTCCAATGCATATCCATGTGTCAACTTGATATCTCATATCTATGACTTGTGAGATCAAGTCATCGAGTTGACCTACATGCTAGTCTCTTCGTATTTGTTGGAATGTATACTGAAAGCCTAGCTCTTTTTGGATGAACATTTTATTTTGAAATAAGAATCACATGATCATTATTTGCATTTTATATATTCATTATATATGTGTGCATATTGTCTGATATTTTACATTGTAGATAACATGGTGCTTGGTGTGGCACAGAAGATCATGTTATCAGTACCTTGTAAAATATAAGTAAAGGCTCACAACCAAGATGGTTTTGGACAAACCATTGGCATGGTTGTAGTGTAGCTTGGTATTGTTTTGTCTTGAACATAGAGTTACACTGGTACACTTAGGTGTATTGAGAAGGACCGACATAGAGGTGATTCAATTTAGTACTGACTACATGATTGAATCAGACCTCGGATATTATGTTGTACATGCTCTTAATCCCAATATAATAACGGGCACATGTACTTAGTATTTATTTCTTTGATTTATCAGTGGGTGAGATTTAGATGGATTAAATCAATATGCCCGGTAAGTTGGGAAATAATATTATTTACATGGTGTGCCGTTGATTATAGGAGGAAACCGTGTCCTATGTATTAGGTTGATGATGTCCCCTTGAGGAGCTCATAAGGATCATCATGTAAACCCAGCTGGTTGACTTAGTCAACATGATGATAAGGTTGAGTGGTACTACTCGAGGAATTAGATGTTAATTAATTGATGGTCAGTAAATCAATTAATTGACGGACATTCGATATCTTAAACACGGGGAGATTAATGTACAAATAATATATGGAGCCCATATTGATTTATGAGGGTTGGTGAGGTAGTTCAATGATGATCCTCTAGTGGAATGGAACATCATTAATGGATCAAGTTTGTGTGGTTCCGATCCATCGGGTGGCCAAGACCCAACTCCTCCTTATGGTCCCTATCGTAGCCTAATATAATCCTTGTGAAGTCTAGATCCAAGAATGTAAAACAAAACCTAGAACCAACGGTTGGGATTAAATCCCTAGATCCGATGGTTGGATGAAACCCTAGAACCAACGGTTGGGATTAAATCCCTAGATCCGATGGTTAGGATGAAATCCTAGAATCGACGGTTGGGATTAAATCCCTAGATCCGACGGTTGGGATAAAACCCTAGATCCGACAGTTGGGATGGAACCTTAGATCCGACGGTTGGGATGAAATCCTAGATCCGATGGTTGGGATTAAACCCTAGATCCGACGGTTGGGATAAAACCCTAGATCCAACGGTGGAGATTAAATCCCTAGATCCGACGGTGGAGATTAAAGGAGGCTTAAGCCTAATTCTATAAATAAGGGGCTTAGGCTTGGGCGGCAAAAAGGATCAAGAATTGGTTTTGGAATTAGGGTTTGGCTCATCCACAAGTGGGCGGCTAGGGTTCATTGGGCGGCTAGGGTTTTGGAGCAAAGAAGTGGGCGACAACCTCCTTCCTTCAAGTTGATTGCCGGCGCCCATCCTCCTCCATCAACACTTGGCCGGCGCCCATCCTAGAGGTCTTTCCCTTCTTCCTTGGCCGGCGGTTCTCCTCCCATTGGTGGTCGGCTCTTTTCCTCCTCCCTATTCTCCAAAGTGGTCGGCGGCAACACCTCTTGAAGTTGGCCGGCGCATCATCCATTGCTCCTTGGCCGGCGGTTGCACCAAATTCCCTAATTTGGTGGCCGGTTCTAGATAGGGAAGGTATTTGTGAGTTCTTCTCTTTGTTCGCAGCGGACAAGGTAGAGAAGAAAGCGATCTAGAAGGCTTCTACTCGTGGAGGAACTTCGTCCACACGTCGTCCACGAGAAGGATAGGACATACGGTAGAAGATCGTGAGGTATAAAGTTATTTTAACTTTATGTATGGATCTGAGCATGTTCTTATTAGTTTTGATTATGCATGTGTGTGTATGAATATATTGTATAATCATGGACCCCGAAGACAAACACAAAAACCGGCGATCCATCCGTCGTCTCTTCCGCGGCTAACCAACTAGAAGAGTTGTGTTGCTTGAACAACTAGTTTGTTCAAGCGGCCACTCAAGTTGTTAGCACGACGACGAATAGGTTGTGCTAAGGAAGCTCATCCCATCCGGATTAATTCTTTCATTAGTGAAAATTTTAATCCGGGGACATGGGAGCCAATGAGCCTCTGATTCGGCCACCTAACAGTATTAACATTGTCCCTGAATATTAATACTTGACTAGGAATGATTAAGAGTAGTGTTCTCTATATCATCTCATTATCGATTCAACCAATCGATTGATATAGATAAGAACCTTCTACTCAAGGACGTTATTATACTTAGTTATTTGGCACCAATACAAGTATAATAACCATAAAGAAATGTCTTTACAAATAGGAATATGATACAACAAAGTCCATACAACAATCATCACATGATTGGCTCTAGGGCTTTCACTAACACAAAAGGTGTTTGTTTCAAGGCATGCTGCGTTTCTAGAGAAAGAGTTTCTCTTGCAAGAAAATAGTGGGAGTGGCGTTGAACTTGAGGAGGTTCAAGAGACTCCAGTAAACATTGAGGAGATACCTGGTCAAGCACCTCAACTGATAACTCATAGTGATGAGCCATCGGCTGAGCCTATTATGACACCACATCTTCATAGATCTGGTAGAACATGCAACATTCCTGAGAGATATAGATTTTTTGTAAGCGAATCGAACAACGTGTTACTCATTGACGATGAGGAACCTACCAGTTATGAAGAAGTTCTGAAAAGTTCAGAAAGATACAAATGGCTTGATGTCATGAAGTTGAAAATGGATTCTATGTATAAAAATCAAGTTTGGAACTTGGTGGACCCACCTGAAGGCATAAAGCCTATAGGGTGCAAGTGGGTTTTCAAGAAGAAAATTGACATGGATGGTAATGTGATTAACTATAAGGCTAGATTAGTCGCAAAAGGCTATCGTCAAAAGTAAGGTATTGATTATGATGAGACCTATTCACCAGTAGTTATGCTTAAATCCATTCGGATGCTTCTAGCCATAGCGGCTCATTATGATTATGAGATATGGCAAATGGATGTGAAAACGGCTTTCCTTAATGGAAACCTACTCGAGGACGTATATATGATACATCCCGAGGTTTCACATCGGTTGATAAAACCAAGGTATGCAAGCTTCGACGATCCATATATGGACTGAAGCAAGCATCCAGGAGTTGGAATATTTGTTTTGATGAGACAATCAAAAGGTTTAATTTCTCACAAAATCTAGATGAACCCTGTGTGTACAAAAAGGTTAGTGGGAGTGCGGTCGTGTTCCTAGTGTTGTATGTCCATGACATATTACTTATAGGAAACGATATATCTATCTTACATTCAGTTAAAATTTGGTTATCCAAAACATTCTCCATGAAAGACCTAGGAGAAGCGACCTACATCCTCGGGATTAAGATCTATAGAGATAGATCGAAACGGTTGCTTGGTCTTTCACATATATAGACCGAGTGCTAAAGAGGTTTAGCATGTCGGAATCCAATAAAGGTTTCCTTCCCATCAGGCATGGGATACACCTTTAGAAGTCTATGTGTCCACGCATAGAAGATGAGAGGATTTTCATGAGTAAGATTCCCTATGCATCCGCAATAGGATCTATCATGTATGTTATGTTATGTACAAGGCTTGATGTATCGTATGCTCTGAGTGTCACGAGCAAATATCAATCTGATTCAGGAATGGATCATTGGGACGCTGCTAAGACAATCCTTAAGTACTTAAGAAGAACTAAGGATGTGTTCCTAATATATGGAGAGGGTGATATGGTAATACGCGGGTATAAGGATGTCAGCTTCCAGACAGACAAGGATGATTTTAGGTCTCAGTCTGAGTACATATTCACTTTGAATGGAAGCACAATAAGTTGGAAAGGTTCCAAGCATGACACTATAGCGAATTCTGCTACTGAGGTAGAATGCATTGCAACTTCGGAAGTAGCAAAAGAAGTGGTTTGGATCAAGAAATTCATCTCTGAACTTGATGTGATCTCATCAACGATCCAAACATGTGCTTCGCTGCTATCATCTGATCAGAGAGATCATCAGTATGAAGGAAATACAAATCGAGAAAATTCCTACTGAAAGGAACTTAGCGGACCCTTTAACTAAGGCCTTACCTCAAAGTAAGTTTGAGGGTCATGTTAGAGCTTATGGTATTAGATACCATGGCGATTGGCATTAGGCCAAGTGGGAGTTTGTTAGTAATATATGAGAAGTGTTATAAGGCAATCGCCTTATGGTTGTACCATTTATTTGATAAATGAAGATTCACTATTTAAGTATATATGTTTTCATGTATTTGATTGGATCTTAAACTCATTTACTGAATGTCCGCAATACGATTTACAATATGAGAGAATTTGGGATTGAATCACAACTAGTGAGTATCTCTACATGTGTAATTGTGATGTATTGAAATTATCCCTAGTCGATGAATTGATGCAATCGGATGTCATCTATTCTGTTGAGACTAGCACGAGGTATACTCTTTGATTTATCCAAGCAGTTGTTTCTCACTGGTTGGAGACATTGGGATGTCCAAAGTTGATCGTGGATGCTAGTTATGGTAACTAGTTCATTGGAGTGACCAGTTGTAAGACTTCATATGGTTCTCTACATATACAGATATGTCAATGAAGCTCTTACTGTAGCTTAAGTGCGATATTCCTTCGACTTGAGGTATTCAAGTCATCTTGGTCACGGAGACTTATGCTTTGACATCTTAAGTAAGCATCTCTAAGGAGATGTGGACCCAGGATGATTAGGCATAAGTCGAAGTGTCCGAAGGTGTTTGAATAGCCAATAGAGGATTAACCACTCCTTGTGAGGAGATGTATACCCTATGACCTCTCGTCGGATTGTAACTAAAGTCTTTGGTCAAAGCATTACATGTTTAGAGTATGGTACTCTTGGATACTTGTGCAGTAACTAGAATCTACAGGACGAGGAAGTAAATACTTGGGCTAGGTGTGACGTAGTCAGCCTAGTGGGGACTTACATAATAGACCATGTCCTGAACCAAGTGGATATAAGATGAGTGAAGGGAATGGGGCACGATTCATTATAGTTGTTGAAGGGTTTCAGAAAAGGTTCTAGGATCAACTGTTGATTTTTTGATTAATTGGAGATCATGATGTATTACTAGGTGTCACTCATGATCGTTCTATAATTAATAGTTAATTATAGACAGCCAACATAAATAGGGAACCTATTTAGTCACACGCACAACGAGTATAATCCGAAGGATTTAAAATGAGCTTGAGAATAGGATTCTCAGATTGAGAGAGACTTAGTTTGGTTGGACCAAACAAAGGGCGAGTATGAAATTGTTTCAGTTGCAACGGAAGCATGGATGAACCAAATCGGTTTAGTTCTAATCCAATGGTGGAAAATAAACCAAAGTGGTTTGGTTTTTTTAAACGAATGAACCAAAGTTGGTTTGGTTCGTTTTAACTTAAAATAGACCAACGCAGTTTGATTTATTTTAACTTAAATTATTGGAGCGAGTTAACAGGTTTTGGTTATGAACCAATAACCGTTAGGATAATGTGTTCTCTATAAAAACACGGCTTAAGGGTTTTTCGTGAATAATTAATCGGTTCAAGGGTTTTAGAAACCCTATCCTCCTCTCCTCTTCCTCCTCTTGGGTTATCGCCCACTTCATTGGCCGCCCAAGCACCTTGTGCCGCCGCCCATTGGAGTTGCTATTCCTCTTCCTTGCCTCCGACCATCCACCAGCCGTCGGTAACTCCTCTGAGCATCCTCCCTTCGCTTCGGTGACTAAGGACCAGCCGGCCATCTTCTTTGGTCGGCGCTAACTCCTCCACCACAAGCTATCCAGTTTTGGTCAACTTGTTGTCCCTTGCGTGGAGAGGTCATTTGGCCATTGTTTCATGCTTCGACAGCGATCTACTTTCCATGGATTGGATCTCTGGCAATCCTCTTGGTGGAGGACCAAAGGTTTCGTCAATTGGTTGACGAAAACAACTTCCGAGAAGCGAGTTTGTGGAACTCATTTTTAGATCCGAATTTTGATTCAAATTGTGATCGTCTCTTGGATCACAACGTCTTCAACGCAAGGATAGAAAGTCATGAGAAGACGGGGCTCGTGGCTTTGTGTAGCTATCCCGACGATACTCTGCATGGATACGGATAGAGGCGAGACTTGAAAGTGTCGCTCGGTTGATGTCATTCCCACTACAAGTGGTTCGTCAAGTATACCTAGATATAAAGTATCCTTTATTGCAAAAATTTAAATATGTGATTATGTCTACACTTGTTCTATCCTGCATGCGTGTGGTGTGTGTGATCTAATAAATTAGTTTATTACTTATTTTTGCTTCCGCTGTGTGTTAGGGCAATCAACCCATGTGATGTGGTTTTAATGTGTGTGGAAAAGGGTTTAAGTTGGGTTGTTATGAATTTGATATGTGCATTGAAGTCATGCAGGACTTAGTAATTCGCACATGGATGGCTTGATGATAGCATTGGCAAGATTCACCATCTCATGACTCGGTCCTTGAGTCGGTGAAAGATGTATTGCGGAAGCCACGCACTTGGTGCATCTGAGGGACCGTCGGACGAGGAGCATTGGAGTGAAGCCGAAGGAAGTAGACTTCAGGGCGAGATGCGAAGGATGGCGCTGCGAAGCCGTGCGCTTGGCGTATCCGAGGGACGTGGCCGGATGAATAGAACTTCAAGGCGAGGGACTCCAAGGGAGATGAGAGTGAGCGATTGTAACCCGGGATAGGGTAGCTCGTAGGTGAACTTAGCCAAATGGCTAAGTGTCGGATGGGTGTTTTCCAACATCAGTCGACTGCCATGATATGGCAGTCAACTGCTCCAAGTCGACTGGAGACTCGACTAGTGTTTGAGTCGAAGTTCTGGTCGAACATTCAACTAACAGCTCCTGGCAGTCGACTGCCGAGCTATCAGTCGACTACCAAGGGACGGCAGTAGACTGATGAAGATGGGGCGGGGGCACAGAACCTCCCATAGGCAACTAATCAGTCGGCTACGCAGGCATCAGTCGACTAATGGAGACCATCAGTCGACTGATAGGGTTACTGTTGGACGGTGAGGACAGTATTCAGAAGTCTTTGGAGTCAACCATTAGAGGGGCAGTCGACTGATGGCATGCATCAGTCGACTGCCGCCTGACCAATGGGAAGAATACCATTATCTCTATAAAAAGAGAGGGTGAGGGCCTTGGGGGAGCTAATGCTTCTACTCAAAAGTTCCCCCAAAGTGCCCAAACAATTTTACTCCTCTTTCTTTCTATTATTTCAATCATATTGTAAAGAGGAAGTGTTCTTGTAAGAAAAGGTTTACTTCCACCTTGCTTGGTGCAAAGGAGAGAATAGTGAAGGTTTAGGCGTGATTCACCTTGGACGAATCGGGTCATGGACTAGCGGCAAGGGTTGTGGACCACGTTATATCGATTTGTTAGTGATTGTTTCTTAATTGTCTTTATTACTAGTATTTTCATTTCACTAACCTTGCTTGTAGACAATTAAGAACGAAGCGACCACCATCTACACTATAAAAGGCTATTCACCCCCCTCTAGCCGGCCACCGATCTTCCAACAAGTGGTTTCAGAGCCAAGGTTGCTTGTCACTGGACTCACCGCCGCAACAAGCACGACAACAAAGATGACCGGCTCCAACATCCATCCACCAAAGTTTGAGGGAGAATTCGCTTGGTGGAAAAAGCGAATGGAGGTGTTTTTCAAAACCGACTTTGAAATTTTGTTAATAATGGAAAATGATTTCGAGATACCTAGGGATGAAGAAGAGGAGCGATTGGAGAAATCTAGATGGTCAAAGAAGCAAAGAGAGGAGCACTTGGAGAATTCGAAAGCCAAGCATCATCTATTCAACGTGCTTCCTCAACAAGAGATAAATCGAATTGGGGAGTGCTCAAGTGATAAAGAGATATGGGAGAGATTGGTAGAGCTTCATGAAGGCACCTCGGAAGCCAAATTAGCAAGAAGGGATCTCCTCCGCTCCCAATTGAACAATATCAAACTTGACAAGGGAGAAAAGGTATTATCATTACACTCTAGATTTAAAGAAATTATTAATGGGTTATCAAGTGTAGGTGAGAAGCTATCGAACCGGGACATGATCATGAAGGTGATAGATGTTTTTCCCCGGTCATCCAAATGGAGCTCCATGGTGGACTCCTTTTATATTTCAAAGAATCTAGAGGTAAGTACTCTAGATGAATTTTTCTCTACTATGGAACTTCACAAAACTAAACTTGAAGGTATAGTAGAGGAACCAAGGAGTCAACCAACGGGAGTGGCACTAATAGCAAATAAAGGAAAGAAGAAGATGCCTTCACCTTCCTCATCCGATGAAGATTCTTCCTCCTCCTCCATGGATAGCAATGAAGAAGCTTACATGGTAAGGAAGGTAAGACGTGCCTTGAAAATTTTTAAATTTAACAAATCTAATGATAGAAGAAGAAGACCAAGGAGAAAAATCATATGCTATAATTGCCAAGGAGAGGGACACATAAGGGATGATTGTCCCCTCTTGAACAAAAGCAAGGAAGAGAGGAGGAAGAAAGAAGACAAGAAGAAGGGGAGCAAGAAGAAGGAGGATGAAAAGAAAACCAAGGAGAAAGGGAAGGCCAAGGCACACAAGGCAACATGGGATGATCCATCATCCTCATCATAAGATGAAGAAGCCTTCACAAGCCTTGCCCTAATGGCAATAGAAGACTTGGACTCCACCTCATCCTCCGAACAAGAAGCAAGCACAAGTGAGTAGGAGAGCACAAGTGAAGGGGGAGCTTCATCTTCATCCTCATCATCGGAAGAGGATTTGGTAAGTGAGGTAACAAATCTTCCTCCCAAGAAAATTATGTGTATGATTTCAAGTTTAACTATGGAACTATTTAGGGCTAAGAAAAAGAATAAATGCATGCTTGATCAAATTAAGGCCCTAGAAGAAAAGCTAGAAAAAGCATGTTTAAATGTTAATGATAATGCTTCTTCTAGTATCAATAATGCATACTCACATGATGATTATATGCCTTTTAATGTTAATGATGCATGTATTGAAGAAAATAAGGTTGTAAGGAAAAAGGTAGATTTCCTAACCAAGGCCTTTGAAAAATTGACAATAGGCTCCAACACCTTGAACATGATAATTGGGAGCCAAAGGGCTAGTTTCAATAAGAAAGGGTTATGATATAAGGGAAACAAAAATGAAAAGGTCTACCATTGCCTAATTGCTAGGGGTCAAGCTAAAAATAAAATGGTAGCTAGGAAATGGATCCCTAAAGAATACTTAGTGAACCCTATAGGAAAGAACTTATATTGGGTTCCCAAATCCATCCTTAAGGGTTAGGAAAACCCTAGGTTAGTCAACCATAGTGAACTTAACTTATATCATGAAAAATGGTTGACTTGTAAGGATGAAAGTGGTAGTTTTTTATTTAAGTGTTGGGTGATGATAATGTGGTCATAATATGGAATCATAATAATATTTGATTTTTGATCATGATATGCAATAATTGATAATATTTGATCATGATTGATAATACATGTTTTTATGATCATATTGGTGGTTTTAGGATGCATGATACTTAACCTTGGGTAGAATTGCATGAAATTTTGGTTAAGTATGAAATACCTTTAGAAACATCTCACATCCCACTATAAGGCTAACTTGATTGAGAACATAGCAATGGGTGAGATGTTAGATTGAGACAAATGGTCCACTAATGCTTATGGCATTTAGATGGTCATTTACAAGTATCATGATATTAATCATAGACCAACTATGGGGAAAGCAAATGTTTAATCAATGGACATATTGCCCATAGATCATAGTTGGATATTTTAAAGGTTTTAAAACCATTTTATGTTTGATAATTTGCAAGTTAATGTTTTGAAAAGTTTCAAGGCAAAACTAGGCTAAAGTTGATACAAACTTTAGACATTTTACAACTTTTGAGTTTTTACCTTATTTTGCAAAACAGAATTAATTTTCATGAAAAACTATTTTTCACTGATAAAGGAACTCATTATAAATATGTTCTCCAAATTTCATGATTTTTTGAAATTTCTATAATTTCTGGTGCATTTCTGAAGTTCATTCGAAAAATTAGAAAATTCTAAAAATTGGGTGTCAGTCGACTGATGCTCTGATTCAGTCGACTGATGTACTGTGCACGAGCACAGTAAGTGTTTTATCAAGTTTTGAACTTGATTTCGGTATTTTTCTTCCATTAGACTTGATGTTATGCGTGTATAACATTTGTATAATATTTTTGATGGTGTCAAAAGGGGAGAAATGATGAGTTTAAGTTAATCATCCTAGGGGGAGAATTAGCATGTCTTAAGGAAGAGTTGCATGTTTAAGGGGGAGTTGTGATACTCATGTTTACTTACACGCTTTCTTGCCTTATGTAGTTTTGTAATTATTTTACCTAACTTAAACGGATTGCCACACATCAAAAAGGGAGAGATTGTTAAGGCAATCAACCCATGTGATGTGGTTTTGATGTGTGTGGCAAAAGGTTTAAGTTAGGTTGTTATGTATTTGATATGTGCATTGAAGTCATGCAAAACTTAGTAATTCGCACATGTATGGCTTGACGATAGCATTGGCAAGATTCACCATCTCATGACTTGGTCCTTGAGTCGGTGAAAGATGCATTGTGGAAGTCGCGCGCTTGGTGCATCCGAGGGACTGCCGGACGAGGAGCATTGGAGTGAAGCCGAAGGAAGTAGACTTCAGGGGCGAGACACGAAGGATGGCGCTACAAAGATGTGCGCTTGGCGCATCCGAGGGATATGGTCGGATGAAGAGAACTTCAAGGCGAGGGACTCCAAGGGAAATGAGAGTGAGCTATTGTAACCCGGGATGGGGTAGCTCGTAGGTGAACATGGCCAAATGGCTAAGTGTCGGATGTGTGTTTCCTGACATCAGTCGACTACCAAGGGATGGCAATCGACTGATGAAGATGGGGTGCGGGCACAGAACCTCCTATAGGCGACTGATCAGTCGGCTACGCAGGCATCGGTCAACTGATAGGTGTTACCTTTGGATGGTGACGACATTATTCAGAAGCTGTTGGAGTCAACTGTTAGAGGGGCCATCGACTGATGACATGCATCAGTCGACTGCCGCCTGACCAATAGGAAGAATACCATTCTCTCTATAAAAAGAGAGGGTGAGGGCCTTGGGCGAGCTAATGCTTCTACTCTAAAGTTCCCCCAAAGTGCCCAAACAATTTTACTCCTCTTTCTTTCTATTATTTCAATCATATTGTAAAAAGGAAGTGTTCTTGTAAGAAAAGGTTTACCTCCACCTTGCTTGGTGCAAAAGAGAGAATAGTGAAGGTTTAGGCGTGATTCACCTTGGACAAATCGGGTCGTGGACTAGCAGCAAGAGTCATTAACCACGTTATATCGGTTTGTTAGCGCTTGTTTCTTAATTATCTTTATTACTAGTATTTCCATTGCGCTAACATTCCTTGTAGACGATTAAGAACGAAGCAACCACCATCTACACGATAAAAGGATATTCACCCCCTCTAATCGGCCACCGATCTTCCAACACTGTGTGCATGTTTATGAAACATGTTTGAACACACACCCACATCAGTCCCATGGGAACCCAACACATTCACCCAGCTGGGGTGTTATTTCTGGCTCTGCGCGTTGATGTGAGCAAAACATATAGGGTTTTAGGAGTAGTTTTCGCTCACATCTCATAGCAGTTTATGTTCTTTTCATGCATATTTTACATTATGGTGCATGCATTTCCTATTTTTTGGTTCGGAGATCTGCTCTGTTTACTTTTGTGTGCAGGATAACATTTTATAGGGAAAACGGCACAATTTTGGAGCAAAAGAAGACAAAAACTTGATGCACATAAACGCGACCTCAAATCTCGTGATGGAGACCGTCGAGGACTCGAAGCGTGCGCTCGCGCTCAATGCCCACAAGTGCACGGATGTCGTCAAATAATAAAAAGATTATCGATCCCATAGGGACTGAGATTCGAATATCGATTTGTTCAGTGGATGTTATTGTTCGGGACTAGACTCTAAAGGTTGCAATTAGGAGGGCTATCGGCGGTCCTAACTCTAATATGGTGTCACACAGAGGAAAAGAAGGGTCGCTACGAGTCTTTATATGGATTCTAGGATTTTGATTTCGTTTGTGTGTCACGAAACACATTGTCAATTGGGTTTTCTGAGGTTTCTAGTTATGGTTTTGTGGAAAGGACATCATACACTCCCCCGATGAGCCTTCATGTCTATCGGAAGCTACCTCTGCCATACCAGGTCAACCCCTGGCTTTAGGACGGGATAGTCGGTACGAGCATGTCGAATCAATCCCTACGACGAGTCAAAAATGAGGCACATTTCCTACTCTATCGCATCCTTCTACCCACAATTACCGATGATGAGGCCAACCCTTAGGTCTCTCTTTAATTCCCCTAAATCTTTGATACGAGGGTTGTCACCCCTCATATCGGCTAAGCACAGTGACTAGAAAACCAAAATGATAACTATAGATCTAAACCAAAACACCAATTGCAAATATAAATTCAAGAACGAAAAGATATTTGAATTAACATGTTCCGACTCAACACAAACTACTCCCTAATCCTAGAATCAGAGAGCCTACTCCATAGATACGAGAGAAGAAACACAAGGCATGATCATATCCGTATAAACAATAGAATTTACGTAAAGAATAGAATTTACAATGCAATGTAGGTCTTCTCCTCGGCGTTGAAGTGCAGAATCTTGAACTCCGGCAGCATTCTTTCTCCCCGTTGCGAGTTTTCGAAGCTTTTCAGGGCTTCGGAGTGTCGTCCCAAACGTCGTGCCCCCCTAGGGTTTAGGCGGAGCTTTCCTTATATAGACATCACGCAGGATCACTGCGAAATCTGGAAAAAACCTTAGTCACATCAATTTGCTGGGCCGCCACACGGCCATGTGAAAACACATGGCCTGGCCATGTGTCAGGCTGTGGCGGTCGTTTTCTCCCTCTGAACACGGTCATGTGTGGGCACACACCCTAGCTGTGTTCCCTTTTGCGTCCAGCTGTCAAATGTCTTCTTTTGCTCCGAAATTGCATTGTTTTCTCTATAAAATGCTATCCTACACACAAAAGTAAACAGAACAGATCTCCGAACCAAAAAATAGGAAATACAAGCAACATAATATAAAATATGCATGAAACGAACATAAAATGCTATGAGATGTGAGCGAAAACTACTCTTAAAACCCTATATATTTTGCTCACATCAATTTCCCCAGACTTAAATCTTTTCTTGTCCTCAAGCAAACCTCAGTGCCATGAAATTTTAAAAAAATATTGTTCCATACTTAGCATGTTAACTAGATTTATCAAGTGGTATTTGCAATCAAAGCAAAATAAATATGTTCTAGAAATTCACTAAGTTAGCTCTTCGTGCTCGTGCCAAGCGAATCTTCTTAGGAGATATTCATTCCATGATAAGTTAAGTCGTCATCTTATAGCTTTCCTAAGGTCTCCAGCTCTTAGGCACTTACCTACCCAAAGTGAGGGTTGTTCCCTAGATCTAGCATAAAGTCTCAAAGGCGTGCTCGGTATTGAGAGAAATTGGTAGGTATTTTCCCAGTAATCTAACTCGGTCTCAAAGGGGCACCTAACTATTTCCACCGACGACAATTGTTTTTTATCCCTCATAATTTTTTTTCCATTTCTTTTTCTCTCTCTCTCTCTTTTTTCTTTTATTTTTTGGCTCACTGGGATTTTGATTTTTTTGAATGGGCTTACACAATCCGAGCATCTCCAGTAACTAAAATCCTAAACTTAGGGTCACCTGTGGATTCCAAAGTACTAGACTACTGAGATGAATCATAACTAGATATGTACTAGACTCTCCCTTTCAGAAAGTTCATCATGTGTATGTGTAAAATAAAAGATAACCAGTGTAAGTCTAGAATATTCATTCAAAGCCAATAAAATAAAATACCACAAGATAAAATGAAGTTACACTACTCATGGAAACAACTCATGAAGAAGACTTTTAAAAATACTACTGAGGTAGCTTATAGGTAGCAAAAACTAAGTGCTAAAAGAAACTAAACAACTAATGCATGAATAAATGAATGCTAACCAAAATGCAAACATTAGGAAAGAAACTACTACTATAAACAAAACAAAACTTGGGCCCCCCCAGACTTAAGTGAATCATACCTCTAGTATCGTGGATGAGGTGGAAAGTCTGGTAGTCTCGGCATCTCAGGGTCTCGGGAGAACCTGCTGCTAAGCCGCTGATGCTTAATGTACATGTGGTCAATCTGAGAGCTGGTGGATGCAGCGGCTGCTCTGTGCTCCTCCTCCCGGGCCCACTGTGCTTGCTGGGCACGCATGTGTTGCAGCATCTCCTGGTGGTAAGCGGCCTCTACCTAGCGACGGGTAGCCTCCTCCTGGAAGTAGATGTGGGCCTCGTCGTAGAACTCCTCGGCTCGCTGAAAGTGGTCCCGGAAGCCCAAAAACTCCGCCTATGTGTAGGCGCTCTGGTCTTCCCATCGCTGTCTCTGTGTCTGCTACTCAGCGTATATATCGTTGAGGCGCAATCGGAACTCCAAAAAATCATAGGCCGATGTACCTACATCCTGCTCAAAAGTAGAAAAAGGTGGTGGTGCAAGTGCAGGCTCATGTCGACGTGGACTAGGTGGGCTCCTATGCATGTGTGGACTGGAGGGAGAGTGATGTAAAGGGGGAGAGATGGGCGTTGATATGGATGGCCCCTCATATGAAGGGGACTCCACTATCAGGTCTAAGCGCCAGTTGGCGCATGTGGTGATGGTGGTACGATCGGGGTTGGGGAGCCTAAGGGTTGTCAGGTTTTTCCTTACAAAGCATAAGGAGTGTCCTTCTCTTACAATCATCTTCATAGCCATACACACTCCCAGGTCGATCCTAGGGCTCCCCTCTATGCTATCTAGCGCAATATAGTCATACCCCATCCTATGGCAAATGTGGGTAAGCAGGCCCCCCATATTAATCTCTCCTCTTGCTGCTTTGCCCATTTTCACTAAGTGTCTAATGAAATGGGACCCTACATCGATGCTACTCCTTTCTTGTAGCATGTCTCATAGGCAAAGCAGCTTGCTAGCTCTCACTACACCATTACTCTCCCTACGACCAAAAATAGTGCTTGCCATGATTCGGTGGAGGTATCAGAAAATGGGGTTTTGGAGGCGTAATGCTTTGGCCCTAGAAGGGTCGTAAGCGTGCTCTCTTGTCAATCTTGTCCAAAAGATTCTTGAGTTGAACCCAATAGGGGTTCTTTTCTCTCCCCCACTTGGCAAGCCAAAGCATGAATTCCATTGATGAAGTGTCCATTCATGCTCAATGTTAAATATTCTAAAGGTAATCCTACCCTCTTCGCTCTCTCTACCCATTAAAATTTCCATTTCTAAGGAACTCAAAAATTCTAAAACTATCCTAGGGTAGGTTGGGTGTCTTATTCCCATTATCTCTTCCCACCCCATTTTTGCAAATAGGGCTTAAATGTCACCCAACAACCCTAAGGACTCTAGCAAATCTTCATCAAGATACCTAGTTGCAGTGAGTTTATGAGTAGAAAGTAGGTTATATCTATCCCTATGCTCATTGTTGCGAAAAAGAAGGGTTGGAAGAGTGTTACCCTCCTCCGGAGCTTGAGGGGCATCGGTTCTCCTTCCTCGTCGCTCCGAAGCACCAGATCGAGATACCACTTGCTTGGTCCTCCTCATCGTTGCTTCTTTTGGCTTCCTTAAAAGTTGGAAAAGCTTCTAGGTGGTGGGGAAGAAGGATCCACACAGCTAGGGCAAGAAATATCGAAACACATAGTGCGTTTGGGGCAAAAATGCACGGCGTGCCCTTTTTAACCTCGCACGACACGACCATGTGAAAACACATAGCCAGGCCGTGTGTCCCCTATTTCTCTCCTTTTGTGCACAATCGTCCGAATTTTCTCACACGTTTCACCGTGTAAGCTAAAAATTGATTTTATTTTTACCTAGCAAGTTCATTTTGGTCCTAATGCTAAAGGAAATGGAAATCAAAGTTCAAATTAACTAAATGCATGCAATACATTCAAAGGAAAACCTAAAAACTAAACTTGGGTTGCCTCCCAAGAAGCATTTTGTTTAAGGTCTTTTAGCTCGACCTTATTCCTACGTTTCATTTGAGGCGTTTGAATCTTGCTCGTGGGGGAGAATGATATTTGCTCACCTTATGCCTCCTCCCTTGTGGTCCCTTATCACCATATCTCTTAAATCTTCCTTATGAAGGGGCAAGATATTTATTGGCTGCCTTCCTTGGTTCGAGAGTTAACATGCTTATCTTTAAAGAATCATCAGGAGTTTGATCATGATATTTTGTTTTATCCATATACTGTAAATAATGTAACTCACCACAAATATTCTCACCAAAAGATTGATTAGTAGATGCTATTAGGTCGCAAATCACTAGATGGGCTTCGTTATTGGTAACTAAAGTTTTGGTGAGGGTTAAGCAGGCTCTTTTAGATCCTTGAGGTTATGAGGTGTTTTGATTGAAGCAATGCACTCCTTGATTAAAGTATCAATTATATGATCCTCAAGTTCACCTTCTAGTGGTGATTGAATGGATTGTCCTACTTTACTTCCTATGTCATCTATGTCTCCCTCATTCATTCGTTCGAAGTGAGTCTCTTCCATATTAGGTGTAATCTAGTCATCAAAGCCACCTTCTAGTAGTTTGGTTTCTTCATCTACCAGATTTTGCCGCATAAACTCCGTGAATTGTTGACTATGCTCCTTGCATTCCCTAGTAACTTTATCTTGCAAGGCTTTTGGGTGGAGACTTGGCTCTGGGTAAAATTCACATGGTGATTCATAGCACTCGTTCTCGCTTGGGAAACAATATTGAGTCTTTGTCTGCGAATGCTGCCGTTGGAATTCAGTGTTCGCCGCTTGTTCTGTTCGAATGAAATCTTCTATCATCTACTCAAGTAGAGATTTAGGTAGACAATATTGAGGGTTTAAGTACCCAGGGTCATAACTATATGAATAGGAATCATCTTGTGGCCACTGGTTGTAATTGTAGGTGACATCTTCTTGTTCAAATTGTGAAGGTTCGAATATATCCGGACAATCGTTAATGGTATGCCATGTTTCACCATAATGCTCACAATAAATGTTACCAAAACTTATAGAATTAAATTTACCATAATCATGAGTAAAAGCATGCATCGTTATACACAGGAAATTATAGGTAAGGAATAGCAGTGGGTTGGCAAGAGTCTCCCTCTTTTTTTTAAAATTAAATTGGAGCACTACTAAAAAATGAAAGAAAGAAAGATGTAATTAATCTAAACTGAAAATTGAATAGAAAATATCTAAAATGAAATAAAACTGAAATAAAATAAGATAAAATAAGAAAATAAATCTAGCCTAAGTCCGATCCAACTGTCCACTTTCGATTCAATATCGAATCAACAGTCCCCGGCAACAGCACCAAAAACTTGATGCACACAAATGCGACCTCAAATCTCGCGACGGAGACCATCGAGGACTCGAAGCGTGCACTCGCACTCAACACCCACAAGTGCACGGATGTCGTCAAGTAATAAAAAGATTATCGATCCCACAGGGACTGAGATTCGAATACCGATTTGTTCAGTCGATGTTATTGTTCGGGACTAGACTCTAGAGGTTGCAATTAGGAGAGTTGTTGGTCGTCCTAACTCTAATATGGTGTCACACGGAGGAAAAGAAGGATCGCTACAGGTCTTTAGATGGATTCTAGGATTTCGGTTTCGTTTGTGTGTCGCGGAACATGTTGCCCTCTGAACACGACAGTGTGTAGGCACATGCCCTCTGAACACGACAGTGTGTAGGCACATGCCCTGGATGTGTTCCCTTCTGCGTCCAGCTGCCAAATGTCTTCTTTTGCTCTGAAATTGCACCGTTTTCCCAATAAAATGTTATCCTACACACAAAAGTAAACAGAGCAGATCTCTAAACCAGAAAATATAAAATGCATGCAACATAATGTAAAATGTAAGATACGGAAAAAAAAATTTATTAACTCCAACTAATTAATTTAATTAAGGGTTAGGGTTAATTAACTAGGTATAATTAGAGGCTAGGTTTAGTTAAGGGCTGAACCGGTGGAATTGAACCTGTGGGCTTGAACCGATTCACTCTAACCAGTTCCTAAACGGCATTTAAAAGCCAGAAAAGGTCGATCGACCGCAGAGTTTCTCATTGCGTGATTCCCCTCTCCCATTTCTCGTTGTCTTCTTCTTCCTCTTCACTGCGCGATCTCGCCACTCGATCTCAGCTCGTCGGCGTCCTTAGGAGAGCAGCTCGGCAACGTCGCAGCTAGCTGAACCCTTCCTTCCGGGGTCTCAGTGGTCTATCGTGCAGGCGGGTCGACGACGTTGTTGTTGCGGTGGTGAGCTACCATCGTAGGTAAGGATCGATCTTCTTTTTTACTTTTCCGAGATGAGATCTGTAGCTAGCTGTGGGTTTTCAGGTTTTAGCTTAGATCTATGGTTTTGGGCAGTGATCGGAGATTGGATTGCTCCGTGAATAGGAGACGAGGAAGGGTTGTTGGTGGAGATCTGAGATTGGTAAGGTTGATTTCCTTCCTGCTTATGATGTTTGTAATTGCTACAGATTATAAATTTAAGTTGTGATTGGAGTGGTATTCATTTGATTCGGATGTTGGTTTGCGTTTCTGTTATTGTGAGTTTGATTGCCGATGTGTTTGATCTGGAGTGTGGAATGTTCGGTGGAGCAAGCTGCTTGTGTTTGTTTTTGGAGGTTGGCGGCTGTGATTTGGGGTGTAATCAGTGTTGGTGTTGTCGTAGACCTGCAGTGTTTGAGGTTTTCTATTTGATCTATGCGATGGATTATTTCTAAGTGTGGATTGTGCCGACTATGTGTGGAAGGATAAGTTGCAGCTGGTGATTATGTAGGATCGGTGGATGTATTGAATTGATTAGCTGTGGTAAACTGATCTTGTGGTAAGCTTCTATTACAATCCTGTTTTGAGTGTTGTTTAGATCTATATATTGATCTTGTCGATGTGGGAGCGAGTATGGTGATGGTGTATCAGGTTGAGATAATCAGGGTTTCTAACTCGTAGACGAGGAAAGGATGCGAATATAGAAACGATATAGTCTTTAGTTCATATATTTGTCGGATACTTGTACTTAATCATTGTTTAGCTATTATATGCAGGTTTGGGATACGAAGCAGGTCCACGACTGTGAGGATTATTTTGAGCTTCGTATTAGGTGGGTAATATCTACCCTGGTCAAGTAGTTTGATCTGAATTTGGTGCATGAATTTGGATTTATGCTATTACTTTTGATCTTAAATCCACTCTTATTTAATCTTGTGCTTGTACTTAGCCTTGACCTTTGAGATATATTACTGTTAATTCATCGTTCTTGTTTCATGGATATGAATTATAAACCCTATTGTGTGGTAGCTGATAGATGTTCAGTTAAGTACATGTGGTTAGGGTTACCATTGTGAACTCAGGTTGGGTTACCGGGTTGCATCACTAGGGTTAGGTGATGGATCAGATTATGGAGTCGGTTATGGTATCGTACACATATTAGTTGTGCATATATGGTAAATCTATTTATCTGTACATAGATAAGTAGATTGTGATTATGGATTAGTGGTCCTTGCATGGTTGACTTTCGGTTGACTAGGACTCCCCGTGGGATAGGGGCTATGCATCATTACATTGCATGCATGATGGCAATTAGGTCTCCCTTATGGTTGAGAGGGTCGTCAGTCATCCTGCCTCCCCGACCACTCGGGGTAGTGGTAGCAGGGTTGAGGGCAGAGCATTAGATGTGTCGTGCTCAACCACTATAGACGGTGGTAGCTTGAGTGGCGTGCAGCTTTTCCTGTCGTGCAGCACTCGACCACTCATGGGTAGTGGTAGCTAGAGTCACTTACAGCAGTGACCCCTTGGGTAGCATATAGCTTTATGGCGGCTAGCTACCAGTCATACTACCCAACTCGGCCACTCGAGAGTAGTGGTAGCTGGAGTTGGGAGAGTTGTCATGTTGTGCCACCCTGGCGATTCTAGCATCGTGGTTGGACAGGTCCGCAGACATGGTCATGCATATGCATTGCTGATATATATGTATGCATGTATTCGATATATGTTTTACATATGCCTATGAGATGCTGCATTTGTTTGATGCATATGCTTGTACATCATGTTACATGTCATTTGCATATTTTATACTATTGTGTATGTATTGAGCATGAGTATGTATTGGTACAGACTATCGCATGCTATATGAGTTTTATTATTGTATACATGTTCTGGATGATATAGGTCATGTTGTTGCAGACCGTCAAGTATGTATATTATTTCATGTTCAGTTGTTCAGTTAGTGTATGCATTGAGTATGACCATACTAGTAGTTACTGGTTATTACCTTTAGAATTGTATATATGTTAGACTCTTGCTGTATACCTGTAGATCTTCACATGTATATTTGTAGATCTCTATACCTCTATATGTTGTTCATGCACGTTCTACATATTACCCATGAGTTTATACTCACCACCACGGACCCTATGTTTCTTGTCGCCTAGGTGGCAGATAGAAGATTTCAGCACGGACTTAGAGCATTGCCACATGATCTCATCCCACCACTTTTCCGAGGATCTTGTTTTCATATATCGTATGTATCCCAATATGGACTTTGTTTTCTATTGTTGAACGTATTGTGGATTAATTGTAATAATTGAGATTTTTGTTATGGATTCATTGTGGGATTTGGTTTACTTGTGGACAGATATTCTGGTATGCACTACCGTTGGGTTTATATCTTTATCTGTATTGTCATCCGCTGTTGATGTTATGTATTTCCATTTATGCCATCTTGGTTGCATCTTTTTGGTTATATATTGAAGTTGTCATAAGAGAGTGTCGTCCGTTGGCCGGACAGAGTCTACCTTGTTAGGACATGTGCGCCCGCTAGAGGGGGGTGAATAGCGCGTTGTCGTACGATGATTGAATTTGATCGTGATCGCGTCTACAAATCGTGTTAGCGCAGTGGAATAATGATAGTAAAAACAATAACACGAAACAAATACGAACACACACACAACACGAAGATATAACTTGGTTCGGAACCGAAACGGTTCCTACTCCACGAATTGGGTTCGTACGAACCCTAGTGATGCCACAAACACTACTAAGCAATAAACTCCTTCTCGACAACAAGTCGGAGGTGGAGAAACCTCGTACAATGGATTACAATAAGTAATACACAAAAATACAAGCAAAATACAAGGAAATGTAAAGAACACTTTACAAATAAGGGTTTGAGCGCTTTGCTTGTTGGTTGCTTAGCTGAGGTTGAAGGGCCCTGAAATGCACTTGCAAATCGCCTTCAAATCGCCTCAAGTAAGATCCCAAAGAACTGATTCTCGAGCCTTCCATGAACAGCTGCTTTTATCCTCCATCGGGCTGGATTTCCGCCTGGCAGTCGACTGCCATAAGTCACCAGTCGACTACCAACACTGTAGCTGTGAGACAACGGCTCTATCCACGTTGGAAAAATTCCAACGGGATTTAGCCGATCGCCAACATTGGCCGATCGACGCCATATAGTCGGTCATGCCTCCACGGCATTCTGCGTTTCGACACTCACCGCGCTTGATCGTTGTCCTTGCGACATCGATTATCGCCGACATCACGATCGCTTCCAATGAGCAAATGATCGCCAGAGAAATTCTAGCTCTTAAACAGTAGTCGAACTCAAGTCGACTCACGGCAGTCGAACTGGCCATAATGTCAGTCGACTGCCAACCTCAAAAATGAGATTTTAACCCAAGTATGGTGCCCCCATACTTGCTAGACCACCCTTAGCCTAGACCTAAGCCTTCTAGCCACCTCCATCAGCCTCACGCCTCTCGGATCCCTCCAAGTCATCCATGACTTGTTCATCCATCGCGTTAGCCTCCAGGTGCTTCCCTCGGCTATGTCATGCTAACGGTGTCTACATCGCCAAGGAACATTGGACTTACGCCGCCAAGACTCCGCTTGGAATTTACGCCGCCAATATCCATCCCCTTGGACTTCTCAAATGCCAAGACTCAAGCTTGGACTTTCCCTTACCAACCCATGTTGGACTTTTCCTTGTGCCAAGTACTCAAGACTTGGACTTTCCCAAATGCCAAGTACTCATGACTTGGACTTTCCCTTAATCACATGGTCAACCCTAGTCAACCATCAAAGTCTCCCTCGAGTCAAACTCGAGTCTAGTCAATTATAACCTTGGTCGATTGCTCCAACAATCTCCCCAACATATTAACCGACATCAATGTCCAACATCAATGTCAAACCACTTTGTCAAACATCCTATGTCAAACATCAAAACATCACTCGAGTCAAACTCGAGTATGGTCAATCGTGACCTGGGCCGATTGCACCAACAATCTCCCCCTTTTTGATGTTTGACAAAAACAAACCTTGAGTTAGGCCCCTAACTCAAATTCCCTTACCAATTATCCAAATTGGTAATTTAATCTTCTCCCCCTTTTTGACATACATCAAAAAGGTTATCTCTCCAAGGAGGTCAATGTCTCATGTCCCAATGAGATCTTACAATCTCCCCCTTGATCCAAAAATACCTAGGATGCCTACCATCTTCCTAGTGATAAGCTCCATATCACTCAAGAGAGGCAATCCTATACTCTCTCCCAATTTCCAAATTGGGTCTCTCAAAATCCCATCAATTTTCCTAATTGATGATACTCTCCCAATAACTTCTCCCCCTTCAACAAGAGAAACACATCCATCATCCCAAGATGGATAACTCCCCCTAAAGGCTTGCTCCCCCTTGACCATTGCACCAACAATGTCCTTGGGAAGTTCCTAAGCCAATAGGAACGCTAAACCATCAAAATTAAGGTTCTAAGTTCAACATAGAACTTTCACTCACCCTAAATTTGATACTTTGACCTAACACCTCTCCTAATATATATCCAATGGATTTTCACCCTTTATAATGCTTCCCAAAGCATATCCTAGGGTTAGGAGTGATTATGAACCTTTACCATAGCTGAACACGGGATAAACAAACCTTGTTAACCCGAAATCAGACCTGACAGTCGACTCCTGACAGTAATCAGTCGACTGCCACCCTTATCAGTCGACTGCCACCAAGGGCAGTCGACTGATAGCTGAAATTTCCAAATTTCAACTATCAGAATCGAGATTCAGAAAATCATAACTAATTATACGTATATCGAAAAATCACGAAATTTGATACGTATAATACCTATGACCAATACAATGGGTGAAAAATGTTTTAAAAATATTTTACCTGTAAAATAGAAAAATTGATACAAAATCCAAAAATGACTAAAAACTTTAAAGTTTAAGCTCACTTTGTATCAATCTCATCAATGGTGATTGCTATCAAAAGATAGACTTCACCAAGGTTTTTCAAAATGATTTTAAAACATTTTTCAAAATCTTATTTTGGATCATATTCCTTGGGCTCTATGCACATGACTTGTACACAAGTTTTCCCAATGATCCACTAATCATATAAGATGAGTTTGAGTTCATCTAGATGCAAAAACTATGCACCTTGAACTTAACTCATATCCTAGCATCTCACATGTATCTAGGGTGCATAAATACACATACATGTCAATTGGATGTGAGATGTGGGTTTTGGTTCATTTAATCTATGGTTTCATGTATTTCTAAGGCAACCCTACTTGATTCCCTTATGAATGAGACTCCAAGTCATGCCATAGTCCTTAAATCAATTTTCAATCAAGTTAATGCATGAAATGATCATGGCATAATAATAGAAAAAATGAATCATGGCCAATGATCATGATGTTATGGCATATTATGAAATCTAAAACACATGACATTAATCCTTAAACCTAAACATGAACATGACATATAAAATGATTAAAATAAACATGATGTCATGGCATGTTATATGGCAAACAAAGCATGGCATATAAAATATATAGGTATAGTAGTACCTAAATTTTAATATTAATTGCCATTTGATATAATTAGATATATTTTGCCATATTATCATTAATCTCCCTAGTGTGCCAAAAACCCAAAATGGCACACTAACCTCTAAACCTAGATTGTGCTAATTTAATTGATTTTTTTTAATTTCAAAAAATGCATTGGCACATCCTAAAATCTTTTAGGATATTAATTCAAATCTATTTCCAAGGTAACCATAACCTTGAAAATATCCTAAAGTGCCACCTTTACCATGGTTGAGTTAACTACCCATCCAATCAAGGTTGGCACACCCTAAACCCATCTAGCGTGAATCAATCACGCTCTTAGGAACCCAAAACCGATTTGAGCTCCTAGGGTTAATTAGGTATTCCTTAGGGATAACCTCCCTAGATACCTTCCTAATAACCCTCCTAGGCTTGTTAGCCTTGGTCATTTGGGTCTTACCTAGGTTGACTCTAGGGGCAACTCCCCTTGCAACCTTCTTAGTGGCCACCCTAGGTTTCCTAGAAACCCTAGCCACTAGGCACAACCTTTGGTCAACCTTAGGGATGACTTCCCTATTGACCTTGGTCTTCCTAGACCTAGTTTGTGTTCCATAGTCAAATGGAACACTATGATAAGCCACCTTAGGCTTAGGTTTGTGACCCAAACCTTGATTGCCCTTGGTTGACTTTTGATTCTTAGGTCCTAAGTGTTGACTTTGAGATTTGGACCTAGACTTTTGATCATTTGACCCTTTAAATTGGTTTTGTATATTCCTAAGGGTCTTTTCTAGTTTTTCAAGTCTTGACCTCAAGACTTGATTTTCCTTTTCTAATTGCCCAATTTTTGAGTTTTGATTTAAACCATGGGCATTGTCCTTTCTAGGCATATGCCTAGTCCATTTAGGGTTAAAACTTAAGTGTTCTTGTATGTTCCTAATAGATTCCTTAGGTAAGGTTTTTCTAGGGACATTAGTCCCAAATTTTTCCTTATTTCCTACATGGACTCTCTTAGCTCCTAAACAAAATTCCTTACTTCTAGCATGCTCTTTATGATAAATAGCAAGACTATTGAAATTATTCCTAGCATGCTTTTGACTATAAGAATTAGAAAGAGCATTACTAAAATATACCTTAGGGTTAGCCTTAAATCCCCCTACATGTGATGCTCCTTCTTGCCTCTTCTTCTTCCCCCTAGGGCATTGACTCTGATAATGCCCCTTTGAGTTGCACTTGAAGCATATGATATGCTCCTTGCTCTTGATATTTGGGGAACCGGCATCCTTGATCTTTGGCGTCGGTGGAGCTTTTCTTACTCTCTTTAGGCATTTGCTCTTGTAATGCCCACTTTCCCTACACTCAAAGCAAATTATATGATTTTTATTTAAACCTAAATTGCTTGAGTCACCTAGTTCGGTGGTAGGTGCCGGAGTTGTATTTTAAGCTTCTTCATCTTGATCGGATGTTGAAGCTTCTTCTTGTTGCTCCGGTATGGAAGTTCTCTCCTCCCCCTCAATCCTTGAGGTGGATGCTTCTTCCACCTCTTCCACCTCTTCTTTCTCCGATCCGGAAGTCGACTCCCTATCAACTTCCGACTCCTCAAGCTCTTTAGATGGGGATGTGCTTGCTTGAACTTGAGAGGGTGAGCACTCCTCTTCTTCTTCTTGGATTGATGATGGATTTTCATGAAGCTTTGCCACTTGGCTCCACAACTCCTTAGCATCCATATAGTCCCCTACCATACACACAATCTCATTAGGGACCAAATCAAGGATAAATTTTATTACCTTCATGTTTTTCTCTAAAGCTTGGAGTTGATCTTCACTCCACTTCTTCTTCTTGAGGAACCCTTCCTTTGGTCCTATTGGATAGCTATATCCCTCCATTAAAATGGACCATTCTTCGAAGTCCCTCATCATTAAGAAATCTTCGATCCTTGCCTTCCATTGTCTAAAACCTTCTTGTCCATAGAAGGTATATGGGATAGGTGTGTTGATATCCCATCCCAATTGTCCTTGGACTTCCATCTTTTACCCTCTAGCGTCTTGACTCCGGGTTGTTAATCCGTAGAAGAGCCCCGGGCTCTGATACCACTTGTTAGGACCTGTGCGCCCGCTAGAGTGGGGGTGAATAGCGCATTGTCGTACGATGATCGAATTTGATCGTGATTACATCTACAAATCGTGTTAGCGCAGCGGAATAATGATAGTAAAAACAATAACACGAAAAAAATACGAACACACACACAACACGAAGATATAACGTGGTTCGGAACCGAAACGGTTCCTACTCCACGGATTGGGTTAGTACGAACCCTAGTGATGCCACAAACACCACTAAGCAATAAACTCCTTCTTGACAACAAGTCGGAGGTGGAGAAACCTCGTACAATGGATTACAATAAGTAATAGACAAAATACAAGAAAAATACAAGGAAATATAAAGAACACTTTACAAACTAGGGTTTGAGCGCTTTGCTTGTTGGTTGCTTGGATGAGGTTGAAGGGCCCTGAAATGCACCTGCAAATCGCCTTCAAATCGCCTCAAGTAAGCTCCCAAAGAAATGATTCTCGAGCCTTCCACAAACAGCTACTTTTATCCTCCATCGGGCTGGATTTCCGCCTGGCAGTCGACTGCCATAAGTCACCAGTCGACTGCCAACACTGTAGCTGTGAGACAACGGCTCTATCCATGCTGAAAAAATTCCAACGGGACTCTTGGTAGTCGACTGCCAACATCCATAGCCGACGTAGTCGATCGCCACGGCTACGGAGCATCCGTGCTTGACACTCGCTGGCGCCGATCATTGCCGTCGGCCGACGATCGCCGTCATCGACCGATCGCTCCAATGAGCAGTCGACTGCCAGAGCAATTCCAGCTTCTAAACGACAGTCGAACTCAAGTCGACTCACGGCAATCGAACCGGCCATAATATCAGTCGACTGCCAACCTCAAAAATGAGGTTTTAACCCAAGTATGGTGCCCCCATACTTGCTAGACCACCCTTAGCCTAGACCTAAGCCTTCTAGCCACCTCCATCAGCCTCACACCTCTCGAATCCCTCCAAGTCATCCATGACTTGTTCATCCATCGCGCTAGCCTCCAGGTTCTTCCCTCGACTATGTCATGCTAACGGTGTCTACACCGCCAAGCCACATTGGACTTACGCCACCAAGACTCCGCTTGGACTTTACGCCGCCAATATCCATCCCCTTGGACTTCTCAAATGCCAAGACTCAAGCTTGGACTTTCCCTTGCCAACCCATGTTGGACTTTTCCTTGTGCCAAGTACTCAAGACTTGGACTTTGCCAAATGCCAAGTACCCATGACTTGGACTTTCCCTTAATCACATGGTCAACCCTAGTCAACCATCAAAGTCTCCCTCGAGTCAAACTCGAGTCTAGTCAATTATAACCTGGGTCGATTGCTCCAACAATCTCCCCAACATATTAACCGACATCAATGTCCAACATCAATGTCAAACCACTTTGTCAAACATCCTATGTCAAACATCAAAACATCACTCGAGTCAAACTCGAGTATGATCAATCGTGACCTGGGCCGATTGCACCAACATACCTCGGGGTATGACATAAAATATGTATGAAACGAACATAAAATGCTATGAGATATGAGCGAAAACTACTCCTAAAACCCTAAATGTTTTGCTCACATCACGCGTGGTTAGTTCATCATCTCCCTTGGATCGTGCACAACTATTGTGTCGACCTTGGATTGCACACAAAACATCAACATGTTATTTAAATTACGTAATATGTAATATAAATACAAAATTAATGTTTTATTTTTCATAGGCTTATCTTACTTTGTACTTCGTCCTTTAGATGATCCGCGTGTTTGTAAAGTCTTCTGCTATGAGTTCATTCTTGCTTCCACCAGGCAAGTATATTGTATATTCCAAAATTTATAGCATTATCATTCTATAATATATATATATATATAATTAATGTTTGATTTTATGTATTTCTTTCCCAGAGAATTTATTGTTGTTTTTTTCCTTTACATTACTCTTTTTAGGTATCAAATTTTATGATACAATAAACACCTATGTTGATCCACATATTTACAGGATGTCACCAGTCTTTGAGAAGATGGCCAACAGTTTCTTATAACTTACATTATTTTCTTCGCTTGATTTGCATCGCTATATATATGTGATATCTTAACTTCTCCGGTCGAACTCTCGCCTTTGACTTTCCTCTGGCTTAGACTGGAATCATGTCTAGTAACATGGCATGAAGAGGATCTGACAAAATTGTTCTAACTTCTTGTGTCGTCCAGGATATAAGAGTCACTTCAGAACGACACAAGAAGTTAGAACAATTTTGACAGATTCTCTTCATGTCATGTTACTAGACATGATTCCGAGTCTAAGCCAGAGGAAAGTCGAAAGCGAGAGTTTGATCGGAGAAGTTAAGATACCACATATAGATAGTGATACAAATCGAGCGAAGAAAAAAATTATACGTTATAAGACATCAGAGAATTTTTTTTGATATATTAGTAAATTATTTTGGCATCTAGTACTTCAGATAAAATTGTAGGGACCTTCGTGATCGCTAGAGGGGGTGAATAGCATCGTCGCTTATCGCTGGAATTGATTCACGTTTGATTGTCTACACTCTTGTTAGCACAGCGGAATAGTAATGACAAATAGAAATAACAAGAAACACAATCACAATGCAAGATATAATGTGGTTCGAAACCAAATGGTTCCTACTCCACAGATCGAGCTCAAACGAGCTCTAGCAATGCAATCACACACCACTAATCCAATAAACTCCTTCTCAACAAGTCGGAGGTAGAGAAACCTCGTACAAGTGTTTACAACAATAAATAAAAGAAATACAAGAAAATATAAAGTAAATGTAAAGAACACTTTACAAATTAGGGTTTTAGCACTTTGCTTGTTGGTTGCTTGGATGAGCTTGAAGGACCCTGAAATGCACCTGCAATTCGCTTTCAAATCACCTCAACAAAGCTCCCAAAAGACCATTGGCTGAATCTCCCATGAATAACTCCTTTTAACCTACATTGGGCCTGATTCTCGCCTGGCAGTCGACTGTCATAAGGCCCCAGTCGACTGCCAACACTGTTGTTGTGAGACACCGACTCGATCCACACTGGAGAAACTCTAATGGGACTCTCATCAATCGACTGCCAATATTTGCAGTCGACTACCAACGCCCATAGCCGACTGTCCATTCGGCTTTGGAGCGTTCTGTGCTCATGACCAAACCATTAGTCGACTGCTATATATGGCAGTCGACTGTCATGCCTTTTCTTCCCTTAGACGGCAGTCGAGCACTAGTCGACTCACAACAGTCAAACCGGCCATAATCTCAGTCGACTGCTGAGTGTCGACTATGGATGTAAAGTGTCAAAACACTTGACCAGTCGACTGATCCATAACCCTAGTCGACTGACAACCTTAACCATGAGGTTTAACCCCAAGTATGGTGCCCCCATACTTGTTAGACCACCCTTAGCCTAGACCTAAGCCTTCTAGCTACCTCTGTCAGCCTCGCGCCTATCGGATCTCTCCAAGTCATCCATGACTTGTTCATCCATACGCTAGCCTTCAAGTGCTTCCATCAACTATTGTCATTCTAATGTGGTCTACACCACCAAGGCACATTGGGCTTACGCTGCCAAGACTCCGCTTGGACTTTACGCAGCCAACCATTGGACTTATGCTGCCAAGACACCACCCTTGGACTTTATGCTGCTAATATTCCCCTTGGACTTCTTGTTGCTGTAATCAGCCAAGGTTGACTCGAGTTTGACTCGAGCGGTACTTTGATAGTATTTTGATGATAGACAAAACTCATGACATGGGATTGTCATGGGAAAGTCCAACATGGTGTTGGCATGGAAAATCCAAGCATGGAGCTTGGTGTGGGAAAGTCCAACATGGGGTTGGCATGGAAAATCCAAGCATGGAGCTTGGTGTGGAAAAGTCCAAAGCATTGCGAAGTCGTGCGCTTGGTGCTTGGTGAGAAATGCATTGCGAAGTCGTGCACTTGGTGCATATGGGAAGTCTTGAGAACTTGGCAAGTTCACTAGGCTCGGGGTCCTTGAGCCGGTGAAGGATGGCATTGCGAAGTGGTGCGCTTGGTGCATCCGAGGGACCGCCGGACGGGGAGTGAATGGAGTGAGGCCCAAAAGAAGCATACTTCGAGGGCATGAGACGCGAAGGATGGCATTGCGAAGTCGTGCGCTTGGTGCATCCAAGGGACGTAGGTCGAGGGAAGAGAGCTTCGGTGGGGAACTCCATGAGGGATGATGTGGACTTGGCCAAGTGGCTAAGACTGAGTGTCGGAGGCTCAAACTTGATGTTTGAGGGTTTACCTGACGGTTGAATGCTCAAACAACTTGATATTTGGATCGGTAGCATAGGTGTCGATCGGTGATCCAAGTCGACTAGGAGTTCGATTGGTGTAAGGCTGCGGTTTGTACTTGCGGTCACACGAGGGATGGCAATGACCGTCGATGGGTGAATGTGGTGAGCCGCAGAGCGCCCAGAGCCGACTCACTACAAAAAAACTATTTTTTGGCGACGAAATTTGGCAACGAATTATTTTCATTGCAAATCTGCAACAAATATAGCGACGAATCTTAGGTTTCGTCGCAAATTTGTAACGAAATAAATTTTCGTCGGCAATTTGCGACGAAAAATAAATTCGACGCAAATTTCTACAACGAAATTTGAATTCGTTGCACAAATTTGCGACGAATTTATTTTTTCGTCGCAAATTTGCGACGGAAATAATTTTCGTCGCATAATTTAGCAACGAATTAAGAATTCGTCGCAAAAAATTGCAACAAATCCGTGATTCGTTGCAATTGTTTGCGACGAATCGAGGATTCGTTGCAAAAATAATATTAATATTAAAAAATAAATTAACATTTTAAAAAGTTAAATTTTTTTTTAAAAAAATTTGCAACGAATCCGTGGATTCATTGCTAAATTAAAATTATTAACGTTTTAAAAAGTTTAATTTTTTTTTATAAAAAATTTGCAACGAATCTTTGGATTCGTTGCTAAATTAAAATTATTAACAATTCGTTGCAAATTTGCAACGAATCCACGGATTCGTTGCAAATTTGCAACGAATCCACGGATTCGTTGCAAATATTTGCAACGAATCCGTCGATTCGTTGCTAAATTAAAATTATTAACATTTTAAAAAGTTTAATTTTTTTTTATAAAAAATTTGCAACGAATCTTTGGATTCGTTGCTAAATTAAAATTATTAACGTTTTAAAAAGTTTAATTTTTTTTTATAAAAAAATTGCAACGAATCCGTGGATTCGTTGCAAATTTGCATTGAATCCACGGATTCGTTGCTAAATTAAAATTATTAACGTTTTAAAAAGTTTAATTTTTTTTTTATAAAAAATTTGCAACGAATCTTTGGATTCGTTGCAAATTTGCAACGAATCCAAAGATTCGTTGCAAAATTTATTTAACATCCGGCGCATCAGCTTTCCTCAGCCGCCAGCCCTTCTAGCGCCCACCTAAATGCGGCGCATCGTCGGCAAACGCCGCCCGCCGCGCGATCCGCCGTCGTCAGGTCGCCGGCGCCCCTCGTCGGCCGCACGCCCCGGGCCGCGGCGACCCTCCGCGCCCCGCGCCGGCCAAAGCTCGCCTCCCGGCCGCCTCGGTTACACACCTATGATTGGTCTCGAGGCGTGGAAAGGGGTCGCAACGTGTTCCTCCCGGTTCCCCTCTTTGCTCCCTATACTTCGCGGCTTCCTTTCTCTTTGATCATGGAATTTGTATGCAATCTCTTTTGCTTCCGAATTTTATGCGTTTTTGCCAGCGGTTATGTCTCTTGAAATTTCTTCTTTTTGCGATCGGTGATTACCGAGATCGTGGTCTCCATGGATCGGAGTTTGATTGTCGGATCGTAAGGGAGAAGAACTGTAGAGATTCTTAGCTATGGATTCCTTTGGGGTTTGCGAAAATTGATTACCAGGGACTGAAGACGTGTTTCCATTTGCTTGATTTGGGAACTTGCTGATTGCTAAGTCGATAATTTCCTTGAATTGGAATTTGCTGATTGCTTAAGCATGAAGGATCCTGGGTTTTAGGGTAATTAAATCTTTTTCAATGAATTCCTAGTCTTTAATTGGGGCGATCGATATCAATATCCTGGGTTCTTGAGCTAGTAATGAGGTAACGTAGACTTCAACAGTTTTGTCAATCCTCCCTTTGTCTTGACACTGGAATTGCTTTGTCTGATAAATGCCATTTGGATTTAATGTTTTTTTCTTCTACTTTGTACATATGTATCTACAAAATTGGTTATCTGATTTGTACAGACTCTATAACCAACACAATAGATCTGCCAAACACTTTTAGGGAGCTCCCATTTCTTTGCTTGTTTTGTTTACTTATTGTGCTGGATTATACCCACGACTCATAAATACTCATTAAGCAATGACAATTTAACCTCTATCTCACCCCAGTATTGTACTATGGATGATCTGAGCTACATGCAAATGAATTATTGCTCGATTCATGATGTGGATTATAGCTTATTGATATTTTCTAAAAGTAGTTAATGAGTCATTGACAAGGAGTAAATTTGTGTTCAAAATTTATATTGGGAGGACCATCTCCCTTTTTTTCTGTACTCTTATTAGTTAGCTTAGCGCCCATGTTCTCGGTATTGATCTGCTATGTTATTTTTTGTCCATCTTTGAATTGACTCCGCATGATATCTCAATCTTTGCTAGAACTATGTTTCTTGGTACCTGGATTTATCTGTACCATGGTAAAGGTTGGCTTATGAACATTCTTAAAGGTAAGTTACACAATAAACACATGCTACAATTTCATCAATGTCAATGTCTTTGTGTTAGAAAACTGAAAAGTTAGCCTGACCAATGTTAATAGCATCTACATTCAGATACTAATATTTAGCTGGTGTTGGAAAAATCAGAATTGCTTATCCTATTTCTCATAGTATGTACTTGTGTAGACCTGCTTTGTAGGAAAAAAAATTTACAATTTTTTGATGAATATTGTCCTGTACGAGTATGAACTGCAAAAAACTTAATTGTCATTTAGGTGCCCAAGAAAGTCTTGAAGAAACATTACTAATAGATTTAGTGGCTCTTAATAGGTTTCAACTGGGATAATTCCTCAAGTATTTTAGCTAAAATTAATTTCATTTATATTCTACACATGTATAGTTAATTGTGAGTAAATGTTTCTTCGCTGTGCTAATTCCTGTGCATTTGTTTAGTGATATTCTGCAAAAAATCTTTGATGATGGTCAATATTTTTGGTGGTCTTGCTTTGTCTCTGATCTCTTTTTTTTTTTTTGAGTAATTTAGTACTTGTGTCTCATCCCTGGTATTGTTTCTCTTTACTATACATCCATGAGTCCACCACACCGTCGTAGGCACCGATTAGGTCTGTCTGAGAGAATCCGGCAGTCGCCGAGTAGCCGACGACCACTAATCGGGCTCGAGAGCGCGCAGACCACCGATGGTATAATTTTTTTAAATCATTGTTATTTTTAATATTGAAATTTATATTATTGTTAATTTTCTGTGTTAATCTATAGTGGTATTAGAGTGGTATGATATAGGTTAATTGCGCCCGATGCATTTCATTCAAAATCATACTGGGACTCCATGATATTACCATAATCTTGCAGATTTTTATGCCTGTGCCCAATTCATTGACACCTTAATTCTATGGTGGTTAGCATAAGATAGTGAGATGTCTTTTTATAACAAAGGATAATGTATACTAAATGCAGTAATACATGAAAACATATTATATGTTATTATATCCTGATTTTGCAAACATTCAACTCATGTAACATATATAATATATCCTGATTTGTGAACTAACTGTATATTCGTATTATTGTAATTTCTAGGTGTTTATATTAATATAATTGATTGAAAACAGACATAATGCGGCGTGAAAGGAGTTGGATGTATAATAGGAATTTACCTGAACGTCGGGGTTTAACTGATGAATTTATGAGTGGGTTGCAAGAGTTTTTAAATTTCGCAGCTAGTAATGTTGAGTTTATGGATGGTAATCAGATAAGGTGTCCGTGCAGAAAGTGTCACAATGGTAGATTTTTACCGTCTAGCAAAGTTTCAGAGCATCTTTGTAGATTTGGATTCGTTGCAAATTACTATAACTGGACATGTCATGGTGAACCATTTATATCTGATGAAGTTTATGATAGACACAACACACAAGTGTTTAGGGATCAAAGTGATTATAATCAATTAAATCCATATCAGAGGATGATATATGATGTAGCGGGCCCGAATTTGATTCCCCAATCACAAGGTGCCACTTCAAGTTGTCCTCCAACAGTTGAGCAAATGTTTACTAATGCATCACCCTTGGAAGAGGTGCAAGTAACAGATATCGGCCAGAATATGAATAATGAAGCATATCTCAAATTTCAGGAGGTGTTGAGTGCTGCAGATGCACCTTTATGGGCTGGTTGTGAGACTCACACTAAACTATCGTTCACCGCAAGAATGTTGAATGTCAAGGCAGAGCATAATGTGTCTGAAGAGTGTTTTAATAATTTTGTTCAAGCTTTTGAAGAGGCATTGCCGCGTGATCATATACTGCCCAATGATTTGTACAGTATGAAAAAACTGATGAAAGAATTAGGTCTCCCAGTGGAAAGAATTGATGTGTGCAGAGATGGTTGTATGTTATATTGGGGAGATGATGCAGATGTGGATGTTTGTAAATTCTGTAATCAAGATAGGTACAAGAGCACTAGTAGAAGGCAGCAACGACGTAAATCATATAGTCAGTTGTTTTATTTGCCTTTAACTCCTAGGTTACAAAGGCTTTATGCATCAAAGACAACTGCTGAACACATGACTTGGCATGCAAATCATCGAACAGAAGAGGGACTAATGTGTCATCCATCAGATGCAGAGGCGTGGAAAAATTTTGATAGAACATATCCTGATTTTGCGAAGGAGACTCGAAATATTAGGTTAGGTCTCTGTGCTGACGGATTTGCTCCATTTGGTAAATCAGGAAGACACTATTCTTGTTGGCCAGTTATATTAACTCCGTATAATCTTCCGCCTGGGATGTGCATGAAAACACCGTATATGTTTTTAACATTGGTTGTGCCTGGCCCAAAAAATCCGAAGAAGTTAATAGATGTTTATATGCAACCATTAATTGCAGAGCTAAAACAACTATGGGATGAAGGTTTTCCTACATACGACGTTCATACTAATCAGATGTTTGTAATGAAGGCTGCTCTTCTTTGGACCATAAATGACTTTCCGGCTTATGGTATGCTATCAGGTTGGAGTACTGCAGGGATCTTAGGATGCCCAATATGTATGGAGAGATCAAAGTCGATTAGATTGAAGCATGGTAAGAAGCCAAGTTATTTTGATTGTCACAGACAATTTTTACCACTAAATCATAATTTCAGAAGGAATAAAGATGAATTCACTAGGAATCGAACTGAAAGAACACCTCTGCCATTGAGATTGACAGGTCAAGATATTTGGTACAGAGTTCTTCACTTTCCATCTGTTATTGAAGAGCCACATGGTACAACTTATGAATATGGAAGCAACCATAAATGGACCAAACGAAGTATATTTTGGGAGTTACCGTATTGGTTTAGTAATTTGATTCATCACAATCTCGATGTTATGCATATTGAGAAGAATATTTTTGATAATCTGATAAATACAGTGATGGATATCACCGGAAAAACAAAAGATAATCTGAATGCAAGAAAAGATATGCGACTCATTTGTAAACGACCCACCCTTGATGTTGATGAAAATAGTAGAGGACCAAAACCAAAGGCAGTTTATACATTGAATAAGGAACAGAGACGTGTTGTTTGTGAATGGTTGAAGTCATTGAGATTTCCTGATGGGTATGTTTCTAATCTTGGGAGATGTGTCGATATAAAGGAATGCAAATTGATGGGTTTGAAAAGCCATGATTGTCATATATTCATGGAAAGACTAATTCCTATTGCCTTTAAAGAACTCTTACCGAATTTTGTCTGGGGTGCCATTACAGAGTTAAGTATTTTTCTTCATGATATATGCTCAACAATTTTGGGATATTCACACATGGAGAAGTTAGAGAGAGACATTCCAATCATTTTGTGCAATTTAGAAAGGATTTTTTCGCCTGCATTTTTTGATTCAATGGAACATCTTTTGGTTCACTTGCCATATGAGGCCAAAGTTGGAGGACCAGTTCATTATCGATGGATGTATCCTTTTGAAAGGTATAATTTGCATATTCTATACTTCGTTAATATTGCATAAAAATGTTTAATTTGTTTATATATTCATTTCTAATACAATTTGTTATATTACAATCAGATTCTTATATCATTTGAAGAAAAAAGTGAAAAATAAGGCACATATTGAAGCCTCTATTGTGAATGCATATATTGTGGAGGAAGTAACAACTTTTGCATCATATTATTTTGAGCCTCACGTTCAGACCAAAAGATAGAAATCCGGAAGGAATGATGAAGGTCCTGTCGATCCCAATTTGAATTCATTCTCAATTTTTAATTATCTTGGTCGACCAAGTGGACCGTGTAAGCAACGATACTTAACTGATCAAGAATGGCGGGCAGCCCAGACATATGTTTTACTTAATTGTCCAGAAGTATCACCATATTTCGAGTTAGTATATATTTCCTATTTCTTCGTCAAGTGTTAATTTGTTTATGTTATAAGTTAATTTTTTATTATAGGATTTTCCAAAACTTATATTCAAATCGACACGTGACTTTGATCATCATGCGATCAGAATTTGCACAGTTCAAATCATATGTAAGCAGTTTTAATTATCTCATTTTTGTTTACACATATCTTAACTTTTAAATAAATATCATTTTCATTTGGGTATAGGTTTATGCTAATCAAACTCAAGTTCAGCAAGAATTGCTAATCCATCTATCATGGGGTCCAAAAGCAATGGTACGCACTCACAAAGATATTTCATAAACGGATACAATTTCCACACTCAAGAATATGGAAATGGAAAGAGTACAATGAATAGTGGAGTATGTGTTCAGTCTTCCAATGATGGAGGTGCAAGCAATGAATTTTATGGTTTGCTGGATGAAATTATAGAGATTGATTATCCTGGTCCAGAAATGCGAGTTATCTTATTTATGTGTCGCTGGTTTGACCCCGTCAGAGGGATGAAGGTGCATCCACAGTATAATTTAGTTGAAATAAATCATAAAAGATTTTATAAGAGATATGAACCATTTATTTTGGCACAACAAGCGATTCAAGTTTTCTATGCTCCATATCCTAGTTTAAGGCGAGACAAAAATGAATGGTGGGTTGTTTGTAAAACAAAAGCACGGAAAAAAATTGAAGAGCACTGGCAAGACATTGCATATCAACAAGACAAAGTTACAAATATGTTTCATACCGAGGAATATATAATTCCAACGTTACGAGATCCCAGCGGAGTAGTGATAAACGTGGATGCAACTGAAATTGATGATAATGATGAGGAGGAGGAGGGGGAGGAGGAGGAGGAGGGGGAGGAGGAGGAGGAGGGGGACGAGGAGGAAGAGGAGGAGGAGACCGAGGATGAGGATACTGATGAGGATGAGGAAGATGATAATGAGGACTTTGAAATTTGACGTATAGGGTAAGTTTTTTTATATATAATTTTAGTTTTAAACTATAATTTTACAAATTTTCTTAGCTCAATTATTTGTTTATATAATGTCTCATTGTTAAATTTATATCTTTTGTCTCTGTATGTTGTGTATATTTTGTTCTTATAGGTTATCAGTGGTGAAATCATCGTAGCTTAGCGATCATGATCTCTCATATCTTCATTAATCATATTGTAAGTTTTTCATGTTCTTCATAAAGCATAAAAGTTTTATTTTCTTTATTCTAATTTTGTTTTGGGTTGATAGTTTCTACGCGGTGGACAGAGATACATGAGTACTAGTAGTGGCGGTGATCCACACTTTGGCGACTATACCTACTTGCCCTCTGATCTGCTCGACCTTCACATGATCGATCGCCGAACCATCTCATTCAAGCATGACCTTCCCATTACGATTCACTGTACGCGGACACTCCTCACGAGAACATCGAAAGTCGACCATATATATTTCCGATTGGAGATTCGTAAGTAATATAAGTATTATAATTTTTAAACTATCTTAATTATTTATTAAATTTTTTATCACTTTATCGTAGGTTTGAAAATTCTGTACCTGTTATTCGCGAGATCAATAAAATCGTGAATAACTATTGGAGAGGAGACTCTTTGTCATACTCAAGCACGCCAGGACCTACAAAAGAATTATGGTGGTGCGAGTTTCAGGTATAATTGATTCATTTTATATATTAAATAAGTGTTTATATAAATAATTGTTTTTTTCCATCTCAGCGGAGATTTATTTGGGACCCTACTCAAGACTTGGAAGTGCAAAGAATTTTTAAAAAAAAATGTGGCGATCATATCCGGCATGTATTGAGTCATGCCAAATCTACTGGAAAAAAACCCGCCTGTGTCACGTCAGAAAATTGGAGTAAAATCTCCAATTATTGGCAATCGGATGAGAGCAAAAAAAGAAGTCAACAGAATAAATTAAATCAAGCATGTAATTCTGGAGACTTATCTGCAACATATGCGGGAGGATCTATAAATATCGAGGAGCATTCACGTAGATTGGTAATTTTTAAATTCTACAATTAGTTTTTAAATATATTTCAGATTATTATTTTATTTCTAACATTCTTATATTTAGCCTAAGGAATTGGGAAAGGAGCTGAAATTTATAGATACTTTCGTCAGACTTTCCAAAAAAAGATAAGACTTGGAGTGGAGATAGAGCTCGAGCAATTAAGGTTTGAATTAATCTTTAAACTTACTTTATAACTTTAATTATGTTAGTTATGTAAATGCTCTGATTAAAATTTTAATTTTGTGTAGGGGAGATATGATCAGTTATCCTCATCTCAAAGAATTTCAGGAGATGACGGTGATACTGAGGGATCTGAGCCATCTGTTAGTAATAATTTGGATTTATGGCTTGAGGCGAGTGGAGGATCAAAAGGGGGAAGGATATTAGGTATGGGTTCTCTGAGCAGAATGCATAATGCTCCTCGTAGATCTATTTCTTCTACTCCACCAGCAGTAGCGGCACAGATACATAACTTAACTGAGGAGGTTAGCAATTTGAAGGGCATAATACATGAAAGAGATCAGCAAATTCTAGAAATACAACAACAAAACTCACAAAGGGATCAAGAAATGATAGAAATGCGACGACAACAAGCCTTTCTTATGCAGCCAGAATTTAGTTCTGGTCCAAGTCATATTCCTCCGAGTCATGACGATGATGGTGGCGACGATGATGATATTGTATGCATATTTTTAATTAGTACTTTTAAAATTTTTTAGTTTTTTGACTTTGTTTATTTTTCTTTAAACAGGAATGATCGATGAAGTTAATCCTTATGGCGGTTGAATATGCACATCATTGTAAGTCTTTGAATATTTATTTTCATGTTATTATATAGTTTTTTTTTAATGTATGATACTTTTTTTTTTCTTTTCTAATGCAGGTAGAAAAATGTCGGCGATTGCTTACAAGATTCTCTTTTCTTTTTTCTTTCCCATGTGTTTAGATCTTTTGTAGACATTGTTATTTGGATATCAGAACTATGTTGATGTTTGAAATATTGTAGGATATAACTTTTTATTTGGAATGTTGTATTGTTCTTAACTGATTGTGTTGCTTTGTATTTATTTGGATATGATTGAATATTATTTTGTTATACTAAATGTGTGTGTGTTTTGTTTGTATTGAATGTATTTATTTGGATATTAGAACTTATTGTGTTTTGTTGTGTGTGTGTGATAATTTGTATATACGATAGAATATCGAAACGAATGAAATCTGTCAAAAAAAAATTTATTTAGCGACAAAAATACAAATTCGTTGCTAAATTCTGAGAAATCTGCGATGAATTTTGCGACGAATTAAATTTTCGTCGCAAATTTGCGACGACTTTAGCAACGAATCCAACCTGCGACAAATTTTACAACGAATTTTGCGACGAAAATTAAATTCGTCGCAAATTTTTGCAACGAAATAAAACTCATCGCAAAATATTGAATTTTGTGACGAATTTTTCGACGAATTTAGCGACGAATTTAGCGACGCAATTTGCGACAAATATGTATTTCGCAAATTTACCAACGAATTTCTTATTTCGTCGCAAAAATTACCAACGAAAAAATTAATTCGTCGCAAAATATGGTTTTTTGCGACGACTTTTGCGACGAATTCTGCGACGAAATTTGCGACGAATTTGTATCAGTCGCCAATTTACCAACGAATTTCTTATTTCGTCGCGAAAATTACCAACGAAAAAATTAATTCGTCGCAAATTTTTGCGACGAATTAATAATTCGTCAAAATTTGCGACGAATTTCTAATTCGTCGCAAAAATTTACGATGAAATATGCGACGAATTTTTTAAATCTGGTAACTTCTGCAACAAAATTAGCGACGAATTTTTAAATTTGTCCCTATTTTTCGTCGCTAAAATTCGTCGCAAAAATTCATCGCTAATTTTGTCGCTATTATTTGCGACGCTGTATTCGCAACAAAAATATTTTTGTCGCTAAATTCGTCGCTAATTTATTTTGCAACGAATTTTTTTTTTAAAATTCGTCGCTAAATTCGTCGCTAATGATCGCTTTTTTGTAGTAGTGATCGGGCAATGATTATTATACACGATCGCCATGGATCGGCAATGATCGGGTAGGTGATCCGTTGGAACTTATCCAATGTGGATCTGGCCGTTGTGAGACAACGACTACAGGGGCAGTCGACTGGTGTCTTTTGGCAGTCGACTGATGGGCACAAAAATAGCTTGATGCAGGTTATAAATGGAGCTCAAGTGGGAGGATTTTGCCAAGACTTTAAGGAAGCGATTAGAGGGGAATTGTTGCTGCATTCCATTCCTTCAAGAGCCATCCAAAGCAAGCAACAAGAAAGGGTTCAAAGCAAAGAGTTGTAAAGCGTTCTTTACTTGTATTTCTTGTGTCTTTGTATTTCTTATAGTATTACTGTTCTAATAGCTTGTACAAGGTTTCTCCACCTCCGACGTGTAGTCGAGAAGGAGTTTAGTAAGTGTCGTGCGCATAACTAGAGCTCGGTGAGCTCGCCCGTGGAGTAGGAACTATTCGGTTCCGAACCACGTATATTGTGTGTGTTTGCGTATGCTTATTTGTTGTTTGTATTATTATTTCTATTGTTTCCACTGCGCTAACAACAATCGTAAGAAAGGAACGCAACGAGAACGAACGAATTCCACCATCGAATGATTGAGGGCTATTCACCCCCCTCTAGCCGGCCACATACACACCGATCGATCCCTACAAGTGGTATCAGAGCAAGGTGCTTGTCAAGGACTAACCGCCGACACAAGCACTACAAGATGGCCAGCTACAAGCTCCAACCACCAAAATTCGAAGGAGATTTTCTATGGTGGAGAAGAAAAATGGAGGTATATCTAGAAACCGATTTTGATTTTATGCTAATCCTAGAAAACGGTTTTGAATTGCCTAGGGATGAAAGAAATAGGCAAATTGAGAAGTCAAGGTGGACCCAAGACCAAATCAAGGACTTCGAGACAAATCTCAAGGTAATCGAATTACTTAGTGATTTGATTCCTAACAACATTTGGTCTAGGTTGGGTAATTTTAGGGATGCAAAGGAATTATGGGAGAAGATAATGAAATTCCAAGAAAATTTCCAACCGGCACAAGTAGAGGAAGATATCGTGGAAGAAAGCCCATCCACATTTGAAGATGTTGATGATTTGGTGAAGACCTCCACCTCTAGCATTGAGGGGGAGGAAAGAGGTTCCATTTCGGAGCAAGACTAAAATGAAGCTTCTACCTCCAGAAGAAGTGAAGAGGCCTCCACCACCTCCCTAGGTAACTCAAGTGTTATTATTTTTTAAAAAAAATCACATAATATGCTTTGAGTGTAGGAAGAAAGGGCATTACAAGAGCAAATGCCCTAAATTGGCTAAGGAAAAGGCATTGACACCAAAAGTCAAAGGATGCCGGAGTCCCCACAACTAGAAGCAAAGAGCACATTGTGTGCTTTAAATGCAATCAAAAGGGGCACTACCGAAGCCAATGCCCTAGGGGGAGGAAGAAAGGGTAAGAAGGTGTATCTCATGTAAGGGGAGCTCCCAAAGCTAACCCTAAGGTAAATTTAAATTATGCACCTTCAATTCCTAAAGTTAAAAAGCATGCTAAGAATTATTTTAGCTCTCTTGAAATTATCAATAAAAAGCATGCTAGTAGGAAGAAATATGTTTGTCTAGGTGCTAAGCATGTTAGTTTCTCTAAGGACAAACCTAGGACTCAAAACACTAGACCTATTTTACCTAAAGAGTCCATTAGAAGAGTTTAAAACCATCTAGGCATTAACCCTAAGAAGGGTAAACACATGCCTAAGAAGAAGAATATTTCCCAAAAGATTAATGAAAAATCAAAATTGGGAAAATTAGAGCTAGAAAACCAAGTCTTGAGGTCAAGGCTTGAGAGAATGGAGAAACCCTTAGAATCATAGAAAATTCAATTCTAGGGTCAAATGCCCAAAAGTCAAGACCTAAAGTTCAAAAATGGTCTAAGGGCAAGGAAGGTTTGGGTTACAAACCTAAGCCCAAGAAGACTTATCATAATGTTCCATTTGATTATGGAACTATCTCTAGGTCTAGAAAAACCAAGGCTAATAGGGAAGTTATCCCTAAGACTGACCATGGTGTTTGCTTAGTGGCTAAGACCTCAAAGAAATCAAATGTAGCCACTAGGAAGGTCAAAGGAGGAGTCACCTCTAGAGTTGATCTAGGAAAGACCCAAAAGACTATGGCTTTAAAGCCAAAAAGGGTCATTAGGAAGGTATCTAGGTAAGTCATCCCTAGAGAATACCTTGTTAACCCAAGGAGCTCCAATAGATATTGGGTTCCTAAGAGCGTGATTGATTCACGCTAAATGGGTTAGGGTGTGTTAACCCTAAGTGGATGGGTAGTTAATGTAGCCATTGTGAGTTGACACATTAGGGTGTGCTAATATGGTTTGAGAAGATGAAAAATGATTAAATTGACACAATTAGGTCTTAGAGGTAGTGGAGTGCCATTTTAGGTTTATGGCACACTTGTGAGATAATGGCATTAAGGCAAAAATGGACTTAAACCTAGAAATGGCAATTTGGATTTAACACTTAGGTATTTTATACCTTAGTATATTTTACTTGCCATGATTTATTTGTCTTGCCATGACATGACATCATTTTAATTTTTATCTATAAAAATGTCATGATCATGTTTAGAATTATTTTTAGATGTCATGTATGCTTAGATGTCTCTCACATGCCATGACATCATGATTTTGGCATATGTTTTTATCTATATCATATCTATGTCATAATCATCGTCATGCATATAACTAAAGTGAAATTAAGGACTATGGCATTCTTTGATGGGAATCAAATAATATTGCCTAGAAATATGCATGAGACCATTAAAGATCAAAACCCAACATCTCACTAAAAACTTGACTTGTATGTGTTTTACACATCTAGATACAAGTGAGATGTCTAAGAAAAATGAATTAAAGGTTTCAAAAACATTTTGAAAATATTTTGAAAAACCTTGGTGAAGCCTATCTTTTGATAGCTATCACCATTGAATGGGATGATATAAAGAGGGCTCTTTATTGAAGTTTTTCTCAACTTTTGAACTTTGTATAAATCTCCTAATTTAGTGGGTAAAATAATTTTCAAATATTTTTCACCCATAATGTTTGTGATAAGTAATATACATACCAAATTTCAAGATTTATCAACATATGTATATTTACTTATGAATTTCAGAAAGTCATAAAATCAAGAATGTAGATTATCAATGACTACCATGGTTGATCGATCGATGGGGTGGACAATGATTTAATTGATCACTAAGCGATTCAGGTAAACCTTGTTGGTTAGGCCCATGTTCAGCTAGGTTAAGGTCCCCTAACCACTCCTAACCCTAGGATATGCCTGGGAGAGCATTAGAAAGGGTGAAAATCCATTGGACATGGATTAGGAGAAGTGTTTAGGGAGAGTATCAATTTTAAGGTGGATGAGAGTTCATTGTTGAACTTTGCCTTAATTTTGATTGGTTAAATGTTCCTATTGTCTTAGGGACTCTTCAAGGACATTGTTGGTGCAATTGTCAAGGGGGAGCAAGCCTCTAGGGAGAGGTATCCATCATGGGAAGATGGATATGTATTTCCTCATGGGAGGAAAATTGGGTTGCCTCTCTTTAAAGTGATATGGGATCACTAGAAAGATTGTAGGCATGTGTTCCGCCAAGGGAGAGATTGTAAGATCTCATTGGGATATGAGACATTTATACCCTTAGGGAGGACCTTTTTAATGTAATGTCAAAAAGGGGGAGAAGTTACCAAGTTACCAATTAGGTTTGGAATTCTCATTTGGGATGTGAGAATTGCCAATATGGGAGAATTGGTAGACTTGAGATGGTAGTTTTGTCAATCATCAAAAAGGGGGAGATTGTTGGTGCAATCGGCCCAGGTTGACTCGAGTTTGACTCGGGCAGTACTTTGATAGTATTTTGATGATAGACAAAACTCATGACATGGGATTGTCATGGGAAAGTCCAACATGGTGTTGGCATGGAAAATCCAAGCATGGAGCTTAGTGTGGGAAAGTCCAACATGGGGTTGGCATGGAAAATCCAAGCATGGAGCTTAGTGTGGGAAAGTCCAACATGGGGTTGGCATGGAAAATCCAAGCATGGAGCTTGGTGTGGAAAAGTCCAAAGCATTGCGAAGTCGTGCGCTTGGTGCTTGGTGAGAAATGCATTGCGAAGCCGTGTGCTTGGTGTATATGGGAAGTCTTGAGAACTTGGCAAGTTCACTAGGCTCGGGGTCCTTGAGTCGGTGAAGGATGACATTGCGAAGCGGTGCGCTTGGTGCATCCGAGGGACCGTCGGACGGGGAGCGAATGGAGTGAGGCCCAAGGGAAGCATACTTTGAGGACATGAGACGTGAAGGATGGCATTGCGAAGTCGTGCGCTTGGTGCATCTGAGGGACGTAGGCCGAGGGAAGAGAGCTTCGGTGGGGAACTCCATGAGGGATGATGTGGACTTGGCCAAGTGGCTAAGACTGAGTATCGGAGACTCAAACTTGATGTTTAAGGGTTTACACAATGGTCGGATGCTCAAACAACTTGGTGTTTGAGGTTTTGCCTGACAGTAGTCGACTGACATAGGTGTCAGTCAACTGATCCAAGTCGACTAGGGTTCGACTGGTGTAAGACTGCAGGTTTTGTGCTTGGAAGTCGACTGCCATGGACTGGCAGTCGACTGATGTCGACAGCAGTCGACTGTTGAGGGATGGCAGTCGACTGATGGGAATGTCGTGAGCACAAAATGCTCCGTAGCCGACTGGGCAGTCGACTACTAGATCACCAGTCGACTGCCATGGACTAGCAGTCGACTGGTAGGTGATCCGTTGGAACTTATCAAATGTGGATCTGACCGTTGTGAGACAACAGCTACAGGGGCAGTCGATTGGTGCCTTTTGGCAGTCGACTGATGGGCACGAAAACAACTTGATGCAGGTTATAAATGGAGCTCAAGTGGGAGGATTTCGCCAAGACTTTAAGAAAGCGATTGGAGGGGAATTGCTGCTGCATTCCTGCCTTCAAGAGCCATCCAAAGCAAGCAACAAGAAAGGGTTCAAAGCAAAGAGTTGTAAAGTGTTCTTTACTTGTATTTCTTGTGTCTTTGTATTTCTTTTAGTATTACTGTTGTAATATCTTGTACGAGGTTTCTCCACATCCGACGTGTAGTCAAGAAGGAGTTTAGTTAGTGTCGTGTGCATAACTAGAGCTCGGTGAGCTCGCCCATGGAGTAGGAACCATTCGGTTCTGAACCAAGTATATCGTGTGTGTTTGCGTATGCTTATTTATTGTTAGTATTATTATTGTTTCTATTTTTTCCACTGCGCAAACAACAATCGTAGGAAAGAAACGCAATGAGAACGAATGAATTCCACCATCGAACGATTGAGGGCTATTCACCCCCCTCTAGCCGACCACATACACACCGATCGATCCCCTACACTTCTCATTTGCCAAGACTCAAGCTTGGACTTTCCCTTGCCAACCCATGTTGGACTTTCCATGCCAAGACCCATGCTTAGATTTTTCCTTGCCAAGAACCATGCTTGGACTTTTCCTTACCAACCCATGTTGGACTTTCCATGACAAGACTCAAGCTTGGACTTTTCATGACAAGTACACAAGACTTGGATTTTTTCCATGTCAATGGTCAAAACATCGTCAAACATCATGTATGACCTAGGTCGATTGCATCAACAATCTCCCCAACACATGTCAAATATCAATGTCAGACATCAATGTCAAACATCAAAATACTACTCGAGTCAAACTCGAGTCTGGTCAATCGTGACCTGGGTTGATTGCACCAACAATCTCCCCCTTTTTGATGTTTGACAAAACACCTTTGAGTTAGGCCCCTAACTCATTCCCTTACTAATTTTCGCAAATTGGTAATTTTACTTTCTCTCCCTTTTTTGACATACATCAAAAAGGTTCTCCTCAAGGAGGTCAATGTCTCATATCCCAATGAGATCTTACAATCTCCCCCCTTGGTCCAAAGCACTTAGGATGCCTTCACTCTTCCTAGTGATAAGTCTCATATCCCTTAAGAGAGGCACTCCTATGAAGTCTCCCAATTTCAAAATTGGGCATCTCAAATTCTCATTCTCCCCTTTACATGGAAGAATATACATCCATCATCCCATGATGGATACCTCCCCCTAAAGGCTTGCTCCCCCATGACCATTGCACCAACAATATCCTTAAAGAGTCCCTAAGCCTATAGTAACACTAACCATCAAAATTAAGGGTAAAAGTTCAAATATAAACTTTCATTCACCTTAAATTGATACACACCCTAAACAACTCTCCTAATCCATATCCAATGGATTTTCACCCTTTCTAATATTTTCCAAAGCATATCCTAGGGTTAAGAGTGGTAAGGAAACCTTACCATAGTTAAAATTGGGCTAAACAAACTTTGTTTACACGAAATCAACCTGCTAGTGGACTCCTTATAGTCACCAGTTCGACTGCCATTCATCAGTCGACCGCCATTAAGTGGCAGTCGACTAATAACTGAAACTACCCATTTTCAGTTTTAGAAATCGAGTTTTGAAAAAGCATAAGTAATTCTATGTATTTTGAAAAATCATAAAAATTCATACGTACATTACTTATAAGCAATACAATGGGTGAAAAATATGTTAAAAATAATTTACCCATAAAATAGTGAGTTTGATACAAAGTTCAAAAATGAGAAAAAACTTCATTGTTTTAAGCTCACTTTGTATCAACATTATTAATGGTGACTTCTATCAAAAGATAGACTACACCAAGGTTTTTTAAAATAATTTTGAAATAGTTTTAAACCCTTATATTGAACCATGGTCTATGTGCTTGATGCACATGACTTGTACATAAGCTCTCCTTATGATTCATCCATGGTATAAGATGAGTTTAAGTTCATCTAGATGCAAAATCTATGCACCTTGAACTTAACTCATTTTCTAACATCTCACATGTGTCTAGGGTGTATCAATACACACACATGTCAATGTGATGTGAGATGTGGGTTTTGTTCATCCTAAACTATGGTTTCATGCATTTTCTAGAGCAACACTACTTGATTCCCTTATACATGGGACTTTAAGTCATTTCATAGTCCTTAAATCAATTTTAATTACTTTAAATGCATGAATGATCATAGCCTAAATGATAGCATAAATAAACATTTCCAATGATCATGATGCCATGGTATAATGATGAAATCTAAACATACATGACATTTAGGGATGAAATAGACTATAGGGATGTACCCCAAAAACAAATTCATTTCATTAATCACTAAGTTCAAAGGCAGTGTCTTACACATGTAAAGGAAAAGCAAACAAAAGAAGATTAAAATACAGGGGACGGCTATCTAAGATGTAGGGTCATCAGTGTCCATGGTCGTCGACTGTGAACCGCCGGCAATAGGCGGATGTCCGGGTGTAGGAGGGCAGAGAAGCGCTAGGAGCACCTACTGCTGCTGGTCCAATGTCCCCAGCTGGGAGATAACCAAAGACTGGAACTCCCGGTGCTCCTAGCGAAACGCCTGGTGCTCCAGACGAATATCCTCATACTCCAGATGAAGCTCCGCAAAATGGGTATCTATCTCCTCCTCAAATACATCGAGGCGCGCTGTGAAGACCGAGTCTAGCACAGTGTCATCCTCTGCATCAACACCCGCTGCAACGTCACCCTCAGGTGTTGGAGCGTCGCCTGCCTGCTGTCGTCTAGCGGCCCAGGTCATGGATCCCTCCAAGGGCTTCAAGCCCACTAAAGAAAAACTCCATGCATTCATGCAGTTATACTTGGTGGATATGGGCTTGATGACCCCTTTGGTTACATTGATACTGATGGAACCAAGCCACTCAGTGAGCACATGACCAAAGGGCATGTGGACTTTGCCATTGTTTGTCTTAATAAAATGAATGACGCAATGGAATGTGTTCAGACTAATATTCACATCTAACCCTTGGCGGAATGCATGCATAAGAAATAGATGTGGTGACCGAACCAAAGCCAATCCACGGGTGACTATGGGAAGGATGCAGTGAGCAATGACCTTATAAAGGACATTGTCAAGAGAAGAAAGATCGTTCGAGGGGAAAAGATTAATATTTAATGGACGGGGACTGTGATAGAATTGATCATGAAGGGTGTCTAGGGAAATGTCCTCAAAAGGGGATGGAAGAGGCTCATCCAAAGAAGGATAGAAAAGAAACTCACTCTCGGATGGGCGACACCCGAGAAAGTCGGCCCAGATCTGGGGAGTGAAGTCCAAATCGTGTTGAGCAACGCGAGTCCAGTACCTCCCCTCTCCAACCAATTGCAAGTTATTGAAAAATTCTGAAAGCAAAGTAGAATTGATCGAATGTTCACAAAACACCTAGGACTCTAGGTTGTAGAAACGGATGATCTAGATAATGTCAAAGCAGTGGTCTTTGAAGAATGTGGGGTCCAATGCTCGAGGAGGAATGAGTTGAAATTTGTTTTTGTAAAATGCAAGCTCATGGCACTACAAAAAAACTGTTTTTTAGCGACGAATTTTGGCAACGAATTATTTTCGTTGGAAATCTGCAACCAATTTAGCGACGAATTTTCTGATTTGTCGCAAATTAGCGACGAAAATGTATTCGTTGCAAATATTTCCAACGAATCCATTTTTCGTTGCAAATATTTGCAACGAATCTTGGATTCGTTGGAAATATTTGCAACGAAAAAAGGATTCGTTGGAAATATTTGCAACGAATCCTGGATTCGTTGCAAATTAAAAAAAAAATAAACTTTTTAAAATTGTAATATTAATTTTGCAACGAATCTTGTTATTTGTTGGAAAAATAATTTGCAACAAATTCAGGATTCGTTGGAAAATTTCCAACGAATCAAGAAATCGTTGGAAAAATTTCCAATTAATTTGATTCGTTGGAAATTTTCCAACTAATCGAGAATCGCTTGAAATTTTTCCAACGATTTCTTGATTCGTTGGTTTCCAACGAATCAAGAATCGCTGGAAACTTTCCAACAATTTCTTGATTCGTTGAAATTTTCCAACGAATCAAGAATGTTGAAATTTTTCCAACGAATTCTCGATTCATTGAAATTTTCCAACTAATCGAGAATTGAAATTTTCCAACGAATTCTCGATTCGCTGGAAAATTTTAAAAAGTTTAAAATTTTTATTTTAATTTCAATTGCAATCCACGATTCGCTGTATTTCTAAACGAATCCACGGATTCGCTAGAATTGCAACGAATCCGAGATTCGCAACTGGTTATCGCTGCCTAATTTTTTCTTCCTCGCGCTCGACTTATCCGCCGACCGCTGGCCAACAGACGCTTCCGGCCACGACCCGGTCCGGCGACCGATCCCGCCGGCAAGACCCGATCGGGCCACAGACCCGAGCCCGGGGCCGCAGACCCGAGTCGCCAATGGCCGCTTAGGTCGACCGAGGTCGCCGGCCACGAGCCCGGCGTGGGCGAGTCCGCCGCCGCCTCTCGTCCGGCGCGCGACCCCCGATGAGTGAGCGCGCCCCGACCCAGCCAGTGAGCCCGGCGTGCGCTCACGGGCGCCTCGTCGTCGCGTGCCCCGGGCCATGAGCCCGCTTCCCGGCCGCCTCGCCGTCGCCGGCGCCTCCTGCCGGCTGGCCGGCGCCGCCTCCGCCGGTGGCGCCGGCGCCCGCCTCCTGGCCGCCGGTGCCGCCGAAGGCCTCCGGCCCGGCCGCCTCGGCGTTGCCACGATTGCCTCCGGCTGGCACCTCCTCATTGGCGCCTCCTGCCCGACCTCGGCATTGCCTCAGACGCCTCCTGCCGGCAGATTGCCTCCGGCCGCCTCCTGCCTCGCCTCGACATTGCCTTAGCCGCCTCCTGCGACGCACCCGGCTCCTGCCGGTGCCGGCCTCGCTGCCGGCGCTCGCCTTCCACGGTGCCTCCTGCCGGCCGCCTCCACTCACGACCCGCCTCCTCGCCTCTGCCGCGAGCTACGTCGTTGCCGCTCGCTCGCCGCCGGTGTCCGTCGTGACCACGACTACGCCGTGACCACCGGCTAGCTGTCCGAGACTGCCGCCTGCGACCACGTAAGGGAGCCGCCGACAGCCACCAATCGCCGCCTCGGAGACGCCCGCAGCCACTAGTGGTATAATATTTAAATTTTCTTAAATCAGTATTAATTTTTAAATTGAAATTTATATTATTGTTAATTTTGTGTTGATCTAGAATGGTATTAGAGTGATATGGTTTATATTAATATAATTGATTGACAACAGACAAAATGCGCGTGAAAGGAGTTGGATGTATAATAGGAATTTACCTTCAACGTCGGGTTTAATCGATGAATTTATGAGTGGGTTGCAAGAGTTTTAAATTTAGACTAGTAATGTTGAGTTTATGGATGGTAATCAGATAAGGTGTCCGTGCAGAAAGTGTCACAATGGTAGATTTTTACCGTCTAGCAAAGTTTCAGAGCATCTCTGTAGGTTTGGATTCGTTGCAGATTACTATAACTGGACATGTCATGGTGAACCATTTATATCTGATGAAGTCTATGATAGACACAACACACAAGTCTCTAGGGATCAAAGTGATTATAATCAATTAAATCCATATCAGAGGATGATATATGATGTAGCGGGCCCGAATTTGATTCCCCAATCACAAGGTGCAACTTCAAGTTGTCCTCCAATAGTTGAGCAAATGTTTACTAACGCATCACCCTTGGAAGAGGTGCACGTAACAGATATCGGTCAGAATATGAATAATGAAGCATATCTCAAATTTCAGGAGGTGTTGAGTGCTGCAGATGCACCTTTATGGGCTGGATGTGAGACTCACACTAAACTATCGTTCACCGCAAGAATGTTGAATGTCAAGGCAGAGCACAATGTGTCCAAGAGTGTTTTAATAATTTTGTTCAAGCTTTAAGAGGCATTGCCGCGTGATAATATACTGCCCAATGATTTGTACAGTATGAAAAAACTGATGAAAGAATTAGGTCTCCCAGTGGAAAGAATTGATGTGTGCAGAGATAGTTGTATGTTATATTGGGGAGATGATGCAGATGTGGATGTTTGTAAATTCTGTAATCAAGATAGGTACAAGAGCACTAGTAGGAGGCAGCAACGACGTAAATCATATAGTCGGGCTTGTTTTATTTGCCTTTAACTCCTAGGTTACAAAGGCTTTATGCATCAAGACAATCACGAACACATGACTTGGCATGCAAATCATCGAATGTAAGAGGGACTAATGTGTCATCCATCGATGCAGAGGCGTGGAAAAATTTTGATAGAACATATCCCGATTTTGCGAAGGAGACTCAAATATTAGGTTGACGGATTTGCTCCATTTGGTAAATCAGAAGACACTATTCTTGTTGGCCGCTTATATTAACTCCGTGATAATCTTCCGCTCGGGATGTGCATGAAAACACCGTGATATGTTTTTAACATTGGTTGTCTCGCCCAAAAATCCAAGAAGTTAATAGATGTTTATATGCAACCATTGATTGCAGAGCTAAAACAACTATGGGATGAAGGTTTTCCTACATACGACGCTCATACTAATCGATGTTTGTAATGAAGGCCGCTCTTCTTTTGACCATTAATGACTCTCCGCTTATGGTATGCTATCAAAGTTGGAGTACCGCAGGATCTTAGGATGCCCAATATGTATGGAGAGATCAAAGTCGATTAGATTGAAGCATGGTAAGAAGCCGAGTTATTTTGATTGTCATGCATAATTTTTACCACTAAATCATAATTTCGGAAGGAATAAAGATGAATTCACTAGAATCGAATTGAAAGAACACCTCCGCCATTGAGATTGACAGCCAAGATATTTGGTACAGTAGTTCTTCACTTTCCATCTGTTATAGAAGAGCCACACGATACAACTTATGGATATGGAAGCAACCATAAATGGACCAAACGGCATATTTTGGGAGTTACCGTATTGGTTTAGTAATTGATTCATCATAATCTCGATGTTATGCATATTGAGAAGAATGTTTTTGATAATCGATAAATACGGTGATGGATATCAGGAAAAACAAAAGATAATCGAATGCAAGAAAGATATGCGACTCATTTGCAAGCGACCGACCTTGATGTTGATGAAAATAGTGACGACCAAAACCAAAGGCGGTTTATACATTGAATAAGGAACAGAGCGTGTTGTTTGTGAATGGTTGAAGTCATTGAGATTTCTGATGGCTATGTTTCTAATCTTGGGAGATGTGTCGATATGAAGGAATGCAAATTGATGGGTTTGAAAAGCCATGATTGCCATATATTCATGGAAAGACTTATTCCTATTGCCTTTAAAAAACTCTTACGAATTTTATGCAGGGTGCCATTCTGAGTTAAGTATTTTTCTTCATGATATATGCTCAACAGTTTTGGGATATTCACACATGGAGAAGTTAGAGAGAGACATTCCAATTATTTTGTGCAATTTAGAAAGGATTTTTCCGCCTGCATTTTTTGATTCAATGGAACATCTTTTGGTTCACTTGCCATATGAGGCCAAAGTTGGAGGACCAGTTCATTATCGATGGATGTATCCTTTTGAAAGGTATAATTCACATATTCTATATTTCGTTAATATTGCATAAAAATGTTAATTTTTTTTATATATTCATTTCTAATACAATTTGTTATATTACAATCAGATTCTTATATCATTTGAAGAAAAAGGTGAAAAATAAGGCACATGTTGAAGCCTCTATTGTGAATGCATATATTGTGGAGGAAGTAACAACTTTTGCATCATATTATTTTGAGCCTCACGTTGAGACCAAAAGGCGAATCCGGAAGGAATGATGAAGGTCATGTCGATCCCAATTTAAATTCTTTCTCAATTTTTAATTATCTTGGTCGACCAAGTGGACCGTGTAAGCAACGATACTTAACTGATCAAGAATGGCGGGCAGCCCAGACATATGTTTTACTTAATTGTCCAGAAGTATCGTCATATTTCGAGTTAGTATATATTTCCTATTTCTTCGTCAAGTGTTAATTTGTTTGTGTTATAATACAATTTTTTATTATAGGATTTTCCAAAACTTATACTCTGAAATCCCGACACGTGACTTTGATCACTTCTGCGATCAGGAATTTGCACCTTGGTTCAAATCATATGTAAGCAGTTTTAATTACCTCATTTTTGTTTAGACATATCTTAACTTTTAAATAAATATCATTTTCATTTGAGTATAGGTTTATGCTAATCAAACTCACGTTCAGCAAGAATTGCTAATCCATCTATCATGGGGTCCAAAATCAATGGTACGCACTTGGCCAGCATATTTCATAAACGGATATAATTTCCACACTCAAGAATATGGAAATGGAAAGAGTACAATGAATAGTGGAGTATGTGTTCAGTCTTCCAATGATGGAGGTGCAAGCAATGAATTTTATGGTTTGCTGGATGAAATTATAGAGATTGATTATCCTGGTCCAGAGATGCGAGTTATCTTATTTATGTGTCACTGGTTTGACCCCGTCAGGGGGATGAAGGTGCATCCACAGTATAATTTGGTTGAAGTAAATCATAAAAGATTTTATAAGAGATATGAACCATTTATTTTGGCACAACAAGCGATTCAAGTTTTCTATGCTCCATATCCTAGTTTGAGGCGTGACAAAAATGAATGGTGAAATTTGTTTGTAAAACAAAAGCACGGAAAAAAATTGAAGAGCGCAAGACATTGCATATCAACAAGACAAAGTTACAAATATGTTTCATGGAATATATAATTCCAGCGTTACGAGATCCAGTGGAGTAGTGATAAGCGTGGATGCAAGAAATTGATGATAATGATGAAGAGGAGGAGGGGACGAGGAGGAGGGGGCGAGGAGGAAGAGGAGGAGGAGGCAGGGATGAGGATCTTGATGAGGATGAGGAAGATGATAATGAGGACTTTGAAATTTGACGTCTAGGGTAAGTTTTTATATATATAATATTTGTTTTAAACTATAATTTTACAAAATTTCTTAGCTCAATTATATGTTTATATAATGTCTGATTGTTAAATTTATATCTTTTGTCTCTGTATGTTTTGTATAATTTGTTCTTATAGGTTATCAGTGGTTAATTCATCGTAGCTTAGCGCGGCTTCTGTATCTCATATCTTCATTTTGCATATTGTAAGTTTTTCTTGTTATTCATTAAGCATAAAAGTTTTATTTTCTTTATTCTAATTTTGTTTTTGGTTGATAGTTTCGGCGTGGTGGGCGAGAGCAGCAGTACTAGCGATGGCGAGTGATCCACTTTGCCCGGCCACTATACCTACTTGCCCTCTGATCTTCTGGACCTTCACATGATCGGCCGCTTGATGCCATCTCATTCCGACGCGGCCTTCCCATTCGATTCACTGTACGCGGACACTCCTCCGAGAACATGAAAGTCGACCATATATATTTCTTATGGGAGATTAAGTAAGTAATATAAGTATTAAAATTTTTAAAATATCTTAATTATTTATTCAAATTTTTTCACTTGATCGTAGGTTTGAAAATTTGCAGTTATTCGAGATCAATTAATTCGTGAATTAGTATTGGAGTGGAGATTCTTTGTCATACTCGAGCACGCAAGTACATACAAATGAATTATGGTGGTGCGAGTTTCAGGTATAATTGATTCATTTTATATATTAAATAAGTGATTTTATAAGCAATTTTTTTTTTTCCATCTCGGCGGGGATTTATTTGGGACCCTAATCAAGAGTTGGAAGTTAAAATAATTTTAAAAAAAAAATTTGGCGATCATATCGGCATGTATTGAGTCATGCCAAATCTTTGGAAAAACCCGCTTTGTGTCACGTCGGAAAAATTGGAGTAAAATCTCCAATTATTGGCAATCGGATGAGAGCAAAAAAAGTCAACGAGAATAAATTAAATCAAGCTGTAATTACGAGACTTATTTGCAACATATGCGGGCGGATCTATAAATATCGAGGAGCATTCACGTAGATTGGTAATTTTTAAATTCTACAATTAGTTTTTAAATTTATTTCAGATTATTATTTTATTTCTAACATTCTTATATTTAGTCTAAGGAATTGGGAAAGGAGCCGGAATTTATAGATACTTTCGTTCGCACTTTCCAAAAAAAAGATAAGACTTGGAGTGGAGATAGAGCTCGAGCTATTAAGGTTTGAAATAATCTTTAAACTTACTTTATAACTTTAATTATGTTAGTTATGTAAATGCTCTGATTAAATTTTTAATTTTGTGTAGGAGAGATATGATCAGTTATCCTCATCTCAGAGAATTTCAGGAGATGACGGTGATACTGAGGGATCTGAGCCATCTGTTAGTAATAATATGGATTTATGGCTTGAGGCGCAGTGGAGGATCCAAAGGGGAAGGATACTAGGTATGGGTTCTCTGGCAGATGCGTAATGCTCCTCGTAGATCTATTTCTTCTACTCCACGGTGATGGCGGCACGGATACACAACTTGGTGAGGAGGTTAGCAATTTGAAGGGCATAATACATGAAAGAGATCAGCAAATTTTAGCAATACAACATCAAAACTCACAAAGGGATGGGAAATGATAGAGATCACGACAACAAGCCTTTCTTATCGCGGTTTGACAGAATTTACTTCTGGTCCACGTCATATTCCTCCGAGTCAAGACGATGAGGGTGGCGACGATGATGATATTGTATGCATGTTTTTAATTAGTACCTTTAAAATTATTTAGTTTATTTAGTTTGTTACTCCTTCATTTTTTACATTTTTTATTAGTTCTTTTTATTTTGCTTTACAGAATGATCTATGAAGTCAATCCTTATGGCGGTTGAAAATGCACATCATTGTAAGTCTTTGCATATTTATTTTGCGTTAATATATAGTTTTTTAATGTATGTTACTTTTTGTTTGTTTCTTTTCTAATGCGGTAGAAGAATGTAGTGTGCGATTGCTTACTAGATTTTCTTTTTCCCTCATGTGTTTAGATCTTTAGTAAACATTGTTATTTGGATATCATAATTAACTATGTTGATGTTTGAATTTTAGTAGGATATAACTTTTTATTTGGATATCTTTTGTTGGAATGTTGCTTATTATTTTGTTATATTGAATGTGTGTGTGTGTTGGTTGTATTGAAAGTATTTATTTGGATATTAGAACTTATTGTTTTTTGTTGTGTGTGTGTGATCATTTGTATATACGATAGAATATCGAAACGGAATAAATCTGTCAATTTTTTTTTAATTTTGCGACAAATTTAGCGACAAATATATCAATTCGTTGCTAAATCCCGATAAATCTGCGACGAACTTTGCGACGAATTTAAATTTCGTCGCAAATTTGCGACGAAATTAGCAACGAATCCAATCTGCGACAACTTTTGCAACTGCGACAAATTTTGCAACGAAATTTGCGACGAACTTTGCAACAAAAATTATTTCGTCGCAAATATTTGCAACGAAAAACGAATTCGTCGCAAAGTTTGCGACGAAATTAGCAACGAATCCATTCTGCGACAAATTTTGCAACGAAATTTGCGACGAACTTTGCAACAAAAATTATTTCGTCGCAAATATTTGCAACGAAAAACGAATCGTCGCAAAATATTTTGCAGCAATTTTGCGGCAATTTGGAAGCTACATAAATTTACCAGCAATTCCTTATTTCCTTATGCGAAATTTTCCGACGAAAAATTTATTCGTCGCAAAAAATTTTAACGACAGTCCAAATTGTCGCAAATTTGCAGCAATTTATAAGGTCGTTGCAAAATTTAGTGACAGTCTGCCTAATTTTGGAAATCGGGTAACTTTTGCAACAAAATTAGGACGAATTTTAAAATTAGTCCCTAATTTTCGTCGCTAAATTAAATCGCATAAAATTCCGCTATTTTTGTCGCTAATATTTACGCTTTATTCCCAACAAAAAATGTTTGTCGCTAAATTAAATCATGAAATTTTTTTGCAGCAATTTTTAAAAATTGTCGCTAAAGTCCCCAAATTTACTTTTTTGTAGTGTGGCCTGGAGTGGGACACCGATCATCGGTAGATGGTTGAGAGTTCGATGGTCCCTCATGAACAGGTGGTGTAGGTGTGCGTTTAGATGCAAGACGCTTAAACCTAAATGTGTGGATTGAAAGGAACAAATGCAAGTCAAAATGCATGATCATGATGAATGCATCACACAAACAAACAAAGACAACAGTGGTTAGTGAATCAAGAGTAGATAAACAATGAATCCAAGAGTAGGGGTGAGGGTTTACCTAGGAGGCATGGTGGAAAGCTGCTAATGACCAAAAACGGCATTGGAGTCGAGGATCCACGAAGCCCTAATCGAAGGGGTAGGCTGTGGTGGAGATCGAGGCTTGAAACGATGAGAGGAGAGGGTCCTCAAGTCAAAAGAGCCTTCGAGCACGAGAACCGCTCGGTGAGATCGCCGGAAAAAGAGAAAAGGGCAAGAAGAACTCAGCGGAGGAATGCGGCGAAGAAGGAAACGAGGACTTCAGGTTTTTGCAAGTCGAATCAGGCCGATTTACCCTAATATCTTCTGCATCAGTCAAACTAACGAACTACGCCAGTCGACTGATGTAGAGTAGTCGAACTGACTAGTTGGCTATGAAGCATTCTGTGGGCGTGGCAGTCGACTGACGAATATCAACAGTCGACTGATGTAAATTAGTCGAACTGGTCGATCAACTATGGAGCATTCTATGGGCACAGCAGTCAACTACCACAAGTGGCAGTGGAATGCTCAGTGAACTGGGATGACCTAGTCTGGGACACACTTATCAGTCGAACTGGTGACAAACGCCAGTCGACTGATATCAGACTGATAGGTATTTTCAGCTAGGTTGGTAAATGCGTAACTAATTCAAGAGAGGTAAAAAATTCACGATATTTTGTGGACACCCTTTTTAAGTCATTTACTATCAAGGAAAAATAAGTTGAAAAATATGTCTTTTTCATATTTTAATATTGACACAAACTTGAAACCTAGCAAAAGCTTTACAGATTTTCACAAATCTGTACCACTTTTGTTGATTAAGTACAAACTATTTTTTAAAGTATGTTTAAAATAAACATGATGTCATGACATGGCAAGGCAAACAAAGCATGGCAAGTATAAATACTAAGGTATTAAATACCTAAGTTTTAATATTAATTGTCATTTGTTATTGTTTAGTCCATTTTATCATATTATTACTTATCTCCCAAGTGTGTCAAAAACCCAAAATAGCACACTATGACCTCTAAACCTAATTTATGCTAATTTGATTGATTTTTCATAATCTTCAAAGCATATTGGCACATCCTAAAATCTTTTAGGATTATAATTCAAATATATTTATAAGGTATCCATAACCTTAAAAATGACCTAAAGTGTCACCTTTGTTGGTGCAATCGGCCTAGGTCACGATTGACCAGACTCAAGTTTGACTCGAGTGATGTTTTGATGTTTGACATGGAAGTTTGACATTGATTTTTGACATTGATGTCTGATATTGTTTTGGGACCTGGGTCATGATTGATCGGACTCGAGTTTGACTCGAGGGGGATTTTAATGGTTGACTAGGGTTCACCATGTCATGGAAAGTCCAAGTCTTGAGTACTTGGCATGTTAAGTCCAACATGGGTTGGCAAGGAAAATTCCAAGCATGGGTCTTGGCAAGGAAAAGTCCAAGCATGGGTCTTGGCATGGAAAGTCCAACATGGGTTGGCAAGGGAAAGTCCAAGCTTGAGTCTTGGCATTTGAGAAGTTCAAGGGGTTTGATATTGGCGGCGTAAAGTCCAAGTGGGAGTCTTGGCAGTATAAGTCAAATGGTTGGCGACGTAAAGTCCAAGCAGAGTCTTGGCAGCGTAAGTCCAATGTACCTTAGCAGTGTAGACACCGTTAGCATGACATAGCCGATGGAAAAACCTGAAGGCTAGTGCAATGGATGAACAAGTCATGGATGACTTGGAGGGATCCGAGAGGCACGAGGCTGACGGAGGTGGATAGAAGGCTTAGGTCTAGGCTAAGGGTGGTCTAGCAAGTATGAGGGCACTATACTTGGGTTAAAACCTCATGTTTGAGGTGTGCCAGTCGACTAGTGAGAGTCAACTAGGGTTTGACTACGGGAAGTATCCCAGCAGTCGATTGCCAAAGGTGGGCACAGAATGGACTCGAGACTCGACTATGGGGGGAGCAGTCGAGTGAAGGCTTCATCAGTCGACTGATGGGTATGATCAGTCGACTGATGTCCTATCCATTGGATTTTTCTAGCGTAGATTACACCGTTGTCTCACAGTAACAGTGTCATCAGTCGACTGATGGTCCTAAGCAGTCAACTGATCGATGATTTCCAGCCCAGACAGAAGCTTTAAATGGAGCTCATGGAGGAGGAAATCAACCAGGTTCTTTGAGGCGTTTTGGGGCGAGTTGCTACTGCAATTCAGGGTCTCCAAGTGATACTCAATCAACCTAGCAAGCAAGCATTCAAAAGCTCGGTGTAAAGTTTTCTTTACTTGCATTTTAGTGTAGTTGCTTGTATTCTTATTGTATTACTTTTGTAATCACTTGTAAGGGGTTTCTCCACCTCCGGATTGTTCCGAGAAGGAGTTATTTGTGATTAGTGGTTGTGTGTGCATCACTAGAGCTCTTTAGAGCTCGATCCGTAGAGTAGGAACCATTCGGGTCCGAACCATGTTAAATACTTGTGTATTGGTGTATTTGTGTTTGTCTTGTTTCGTTATTGTTATTATTTCTATTTCCGCTGCGTACTAACGATCGTGTAGATACAAACACGAACGAATTCCATCGACACATCCTAAGACACTATTCACCCCCCCTCTAGCGGTCAACATTTCCTCTACAATTGTTATCAGAGCCCAGGGCTCTTCTATGGACTAACTGTCGGGAGCTAAGACAAAGACGTTAGAGGGTGAAGATGGAGTTGGAAGAACAATTAGGTTGGGACATCAACACACCGGTGCCCTACGCCCTATATGGACGAGAAGGCTTCAATTCTTGGAAGAGAAAGATTGAAGATTTTTTGATGATGAGGGATTTAGAGGAGTGGTCCATCCTAATAGAAGGATTCCAATACCCAAGAGGACCAAAGGGAGACTTCCTCAAAAAGAAGAGATGGAGTGAGGAGCAACTCCAACAATTCGAGAAAAACAAGAGGGTAATCAAATTTATTTTTGATTTAATTCCTAATGATTTCTTGTGTAGCCTAGGTGATTGCATGGATGCCAAGGATCTTTGGAGGGAATTGGCCAAGCTCCATGAAGATCCATCACCGGCTCAAGAAGGGGAGGCCGAAGATGAATCATCATCCTCACAAGCGAGTGAGGATTCGAAAGCTAATAGGAAGTCAACCTCCGAATTGGTGGAAGAAGAGGAAAAAGTGGAAGAAGCCTCCACTTCAAGGATTGAGGGGGAGGAGAGACCATCCACACCGGAGCAACCTCAAGAGGAGTCATCCACCTCTGGGAGAGTTGAAGAAGCTCCAATTCTGGTCATCACCCTAGGTAACTCAAGTAATTCAATTCAAAACAAAATTCACATAATTTACTTTGAGTGTAGGGAAGTCGGGCACTACAAGAGTAAGTGCCCTAAGAAGGTTAAGAAGGCTCCACCCGTGCCAAAGATCAAGGATGTCGGTCCCCCAACGATCAAGAGCAAGGAGCAAGTGATTTGCTTCAAATGTCGACTACCAGAGCATTATAGGAGCCAATGCCCTAAGGGGAGCAAAAAGACCCAAAATGGAACATCACATGTAGGGGGAGCTAAGGCTAACTCTAAGGTATATTTTAGTAATGCTCCTTCTAATTTAAATGTCAAAAAGCATGCTAGGAATTTTAATAATCTTGTAATTATTCATGAAAAGCATGCTAGGAATAGCAAATATTTTTGTTTAGGAGCTAAGAATATTCACCTTGAAAATAAAGAGAAATTTGGGACTAATGTCCCTAAAAGTAATTTATTTAGAGACAAATCTAGGTCAAATAATTCTAGACTAATTCTACCTAGGGAGACAAATAGAAAGGTACAAGAGCACCTAGGCTTTAACCTCAAATGGACTAGGCATATGCCTAGGAAGAACCATGCCCAAGAATTAAATCAAAATTCTAAAATTGGGCAATTAGTGGTTGAAAATCAAGCCTTGAGGTCAAGGCTTGAAAAACTTGAAAAGACTCTTAGGATTATGCAAAATCAAATAAAAGGGTCAAATAGTCAAAGTCAAGGGTCTAGATCTAAAAGTCAGCACCTAGAGCCTAAGAGACAAAAGTCAACCAAAGGCAAAAAAGGTTTGGGTCACAAACCTAAGCCTAAGGTGGCTTATCATAATGTTCCATTTGATTATGGAACACAAATTAGGTCTAGGAAGACCAAGGTCAATAGGGAAGTCGTCCCTAATGTTGACCAAGGTAGGTGTCTAGTAGCTAGGGTTTCGAAGAAACCTAGGGAAGCCACTAAGAAGGTTACAAGGGGAATAACCCCTAGAGTTAACCTAGGCAAGACCCAAATAACCAAGGCTAACAAGCCTAGAAGGGTCATTAGGAAGGTACCTAGGGAGGTTATCCCTAAGGAATACCTAGTAAACCCTAGGAGCTCAAATAGGTTTTGGGTTCCTAAGAGCGTGATCAATTCACGCTAGATGGGTTTAGGTGTGTCAACTTTAAATTGATGGGTAGTTAGCCTAACCATGGTAAAGGTGACACTTTAGGTAATTTTCAAGATTATGGATACCTTGGAAATAGATTTGATATTATGATCCTAAAAGATTTTATGATGTGCCAATACTTTTTTGGAATTATGAAAAATCAATTAAATTGGCACAATTTAGGATTAGAGGTCATAGTGTGTCATTTTGGATTTTTGGCACACTTGGGAAATAAGTAATAATATGGAAAAATATACTTAATTATATCAAATGTCAATCAATATTAGATCTTAGGTATTATTATACCTATATCTTTTATTTGTCATGCCTTGTTTGTCATATAACATGCCATGACATCACGTTTATTTTTAATCATTTAATATGTCATAATCATGTTTAGGATTAAGGTTTTAATGTCATGTGTTTTTAGATTCCTTCTTATGTCATGACATCATGATTATGAGCATGTGTTTATTTATACCATCATTAATGTCATAATCATTCATGCATCTAAATTGATTAAAATTGAGTTAAGGACTTTGGCATGACTTGGAGTCTCATTCATAAGGGAATCAAGTAGGGTTGCCTTAGAAAAATGCATGAAACCCTAGATTAGGAGAACAAAACTCACATCTCACATTACATTGACATGTATGTATATTTATACACCCTAGATACATGTGAGATGCTAGGATATGAGTTAAGTTCAAGGTGCATAGTTTTTGCATCTAGATGAACTAAAACTTATCTTTAACTAAAGGTGGATCATTGGGAAAGCTTGTGTACAAGTCATGTACATTAAGCCCAAGGAACATGATCCAATATAGGTTTTCAAAAATATTTTAAAATCATTTTAGAAAACTTTGGTGAAGTCTATCTTTTGATAGCAATCACCATTGATGAAGTTGATACAAAGTAGGGCCAGAACATTGAAAATTTCAATGGTTTTGAACTTTATATAAATTTCACTATTTTATGGGTAAAATAATTTTCAAATAATTTTCACCCATTGTATTGATCATAAGTATTATACGTATGAAATTTCATGAGTTTTTGAATTACGTATAATTATTTATGAATTTTTGAATTTCATTTCTGATAACTGAAATTCTGATATTTCAGTTATCAGTCGACTGATGGGCACGACAGTCGACTGATTTCAGAAGGACTCGACTGCCAAGCTGATTTTGGGAAAAACAAAGTTGTTTACCTCATTTTCAGCTATGGTAAAGTTTCCTAACCACTCCTAACCCTAGAATATGCTTTGGGAAGCATTAAAATGGTGAAAATCCATTGGATATGGATTAGGAGAGTTGTTAGGATGTTGTATCAAATTTAAGGTGTGGAGAGTTCATGTTTGAACTTTGAACCTTATTTTTGATGGTTTAGAGTTCCTATTGGCATAGGGACTTCCCAAGGACATTGTTGGTGCAATAGTCAAGAGGGAGCAAGCCTTTAGGGGGAGGTATCCATCATAGGATGATGGATGGTATTTTTTCTCATGAGGAGGAAAAATGGGATTTTGAGATACCCAATTTAGAAATTGGGAGAGTGTATAGGATTGCCTCTCTTGAGTGATATGGGACTAATCACTAGGAAGATGGTAGGCATCCTAAGTATTTTTGGATCAAGGGGGAGATTGTAAGATCTCATTGGGACATGAGACATTGACCTCCTTGGAGAGAACCTTTTTGATGTTAGTCAAAAAGGGGGAGAATGTTTTGGGGGAGAATCTTATAGAAATTGGTAATCTTACCTTTCTCCAAAATGTTTTGGGGGAGAATGGAATGGAGAGTGTTATCAATTGTCAATTCATAGAATTGGGGAGAATGTTTGAGATTACCAATTTGGGATAATTGGTAAGGAGATTTGAGTTAGTGTTCTAACTCAAAGGTATGTGTTTTTGTCAAACATCAAAAAGGGAGAGATTATTGGTGCAATCGGCCCAGGTCACGATTGACCAGACTCGAGTTTGACTCGAGTGATGTTTTGATGTTTGACATGAAAGTTTGACATTGATGTTTGACATTGATGTATGATATTGTTTTGGGACCCAGGTCATGATTGACCGGACTCAAGTTTGACTCGAGGGGGATTTTGATGGTTGACTAGGGTTGACCATGTCATGAAAAGTCCAAGTCTTGAGTACTTGGCATGTTAAGTCCAACATGGGTTGGCAAGGAAAAGTCCAAGCATGGGTCTTGGCAAGGAAAAGTCCAAGCATGGGTCTTGGCATGGAAAGTTCAACATGGGTTGGCAAGGGAAAGTCCAAGCTTGAGTTTTGGCATTTGAGAAGTCCGAGGGGTTTGATATTGGCGGCGTAAAGTCCAAGCGGGAGTCTTGGCAGCATAAGTCCAATGCTTGGCGGCGTAAAGTCCAAGCGGAGTTTTGGCAGTGTCAGTCCAATGTGCCTTGGCGGTGTAGACACCGTTAGCATGACATAGCCGATGGAAGCACCTGAAGGCTAGCGCAATGGATGAATAAGTCATGGATGACTTGGAGGGATTCGAGAGGTGCGAGGCTGATGGAGGTGACTAGAAGGCTTAGGTCTAGGCTAAGAGTGGTCTAGCAAGTATGGGGGCATCATACTTGGGTTAAAACCTCATGTTTGAGGTGTGCCAGTCGACTGGTGTCATATGGCAGTCGACTGGTGTGAGTCAACTAGGGTTTGACTGTGGGAAGTGTCCTAGCAATCGACTGCCAGAGGTGGGCAGTCGACTGCTGGCTCGAGCAGTCGATTGATCGTGTGATCAGTTGACTGGTGCTCGGGATTTTGGGCACAAAATGGAGTCGAAACTCGACTGCGGGGGGAGCAGTCGAGTGAGGCTTCATCAGTCGACTGATGGGTATGATCAATCGACTGATGTCCTATCCGTTGGATTTTTCTAGCGTGGATTACACTGTTATCTCACAGCAATAGTGTCATCAGTCGACTGATGGTCCCGAGCAGTCGATTGATCGGCGATTTCCAGCCCAGGCAGAAGCTTTAAATGGAGCTTGTGGAGGAGGAAATCAACCAAGTTCTTTGAGGCGTTTTGGGGCGAGTTGCTGCTGTAATTCAGGGTCTCCAAGTGCTACTCGATCAACCTATCAAGCAAGCATTCAAAATCTCGGTGTAAAGTTTTCTTTGCTTGCATTTTAGTGTAGTTGCTTGTATTCTTATTGTATTACTTTTGTAATCACTTGTAAGGTGTTTCTCCACCTCCGGATTGTTCCGAGAATGAGTTATTTGTGATTAGTGGTTGCGTGTGCATCACTAGAGCTCTTTAGAGCTCGATCCGTGGAGTATGAACCATTCGGTTTTGAACCACGCTAAATATTTGTGTATTGGTGTATTTGTGTTTGACTTGTTTCGTTATTGTTATTATTTCTATTTCCACTGGGTACTAACGATCGTGTAGAGACAAACACGAACGAATTCCATCGACGCATCCTACGACGCTATTCACTCCCCCTCTAGCAATCAACATTTCCTCTACAACCTTTACCATGGTTAGGTTAACTACCTATCCATTCAAGGTTAGCACACCTAAACTCATTTAGCATGAATCGATCACGCTCCTAGGAATCCAATACCTATTGGAGCTCCTTGGGTTGACTAGGTATTCTTTAGGGATAGCTTCCCTAGATACCCTCCTAATGACCCTTCTAAGCTTGGTAGCCTTGGTCATTTGGGTCTTACCTAGGTTAACTCTAGGGGTAACTCCCCTTGTAACCCTCTTAATGGCTTCCCTAGGTTTCCTTGAAACCCTAGCCACTAAGCACCTACCTTGGTCAATCTTAGGGATGACTTTCCTATTAACCTTGGCTTTCCTAGACCTAGGTTGTGTTCCATAATCGAATGGAACATTATGGTAGGTCTCCTTGGGCTTAGGTCTGTGACCCAAATCTTTCTTGCCCTTGGTTGGACTTTGCTTCCTAAAACCTAGGTTTTGATTCCTTGACTTAGATTGTTGAGCATTTGACCCTTGTATTTGATTTTGCATAATCCTAAGGGTCTTCTCCAACTTCTCAAGCCTTGACCTCAAGTCTTGATTTTCTAGCTCTAATTGCCCAATTTTTAAATTTTTGTTTAATCTTTGGGCATTACCATTCCTAGGCATATGCCTAGTCCATTTAGGGTTAAAACCTAGGTGATCCTCTATCTTCCTAATGGTCTCCCTAGGAAGGATAGGTCTAGAATTGTTTGATTTAGGTTTATCCTTAGGTAAAATATTTTTAGGGACATTAGTCCCAAATTTCTCCTTATTTCTAAGGTTGACATGTTTCGCTCCTAAACAATAAAACCTATTATTTCTAGCATGCTTTTGTTCATTAGTAATAGCAAGATTACTAAAATTATTTCTATCATACTTTTGCCTATAACTTAAAGAATGAGCATTATTAATTTTTACCTTAGGGTTAGCTTTTAAAGCTCCCCCTACTTGTGATGCTCCTTCTTGGACCTTCTTCTTACCCCTAGGGCATTGACTCCTAAAATGCCTCGGTTGTTGGCACTTGAAGCAAGCGATGTGCTCTTTGCTTTTATGTGTTGGGGGACCGACATCCTTGGTCTTTTCTTGAGGTTTTTGTGTCGGTTGACTTTTCTTGATCTTCTGAGGGCACTTACTCTTATAGTGCCCGGCTTCCCTACACTCAAAGCATATAATATGGATTTTATTTTTAATTTGAATGCTTGAGTTACCTAGGTCAATGGTGGCTAAATTTTGAGCTTCCTCTTCTCCTTGACCGGAAGTAGAATCTTCCTCTTGCTCTTCCCCTTGCTCCGGTGACCTAGTCTCCTCCCCCTCAATCCTAGAGGTGGAGGCTTCCTCTTCTATTGATCCGGAAGTTGACTCCTCTTCAATTTCTGAATTCTCATTTTCTTGTGAGGAAGAACTTGTTTCTTCAGCCTCCTCTTCTTGAGCCGATGAACATTCTTCGGCTTCTTGTGATTGTTCTTCACTTGAAGCTGGTGATGGTCCTTCATGGTATTTTTCCAACTCGTTCCAAAACTCCTTGGCATCCTTGTACTCACCTAACTTAGACAAGACATTATTAGGAATTAAATCACTTAACATTTTGATTACCTTAATATTTGTCTTAAACTCTTTGAGTTGTTCCTTGGTCCATTTTTCAACCTTGAGGATTCCACCATTTTTGCCTCTTGGAAATTCATAACCTTCTATCAAGGCGGACCAAAGTTTGATATCCACCATCATTAGAAAGTTCTCAATTCCTATTTTTCATGAGTTGAAGCATTCAAATTCATAGTCCTCATAAGATGGTGGTGTGTTGATGTCCCGACCTAGTCTTTCTTGAAATTCCATCTTCTTCCTCTAGCGGTTCTCTCTTGGTTGTTAATCCTTTAAGAGCAACCTTGCTCTGATACCAATTGTAGGGACCTTCGTGGCCGCTAGAGGGGGGGTGAATAGTGTCATCGCTTGTCGATGGAATTGATTTGCGTTTGATCATCTACACTCTTGTTAGCATAGCGGAATAGTAATGACAAATAGAAATAACAAGAAACACAATCACAATGCAAGATATAACGTGGTTTGGAACCAAATGATTCCTACTCCACGGATCGAGCTCAAACGAGCTCTAGCGACACCACTAATCCAATAAACTCCTTCTCGACAATAAGTCGGAGGTGGAGAAACCTCGTACAATTGTTTACAATAATAAATGAAAGAAATACAAGTAAATACAAAGGAAATGTAAAGAAGAATTTACAAATTAGGGTTTGAGCGCTTTGCTTGTTGGTTGCTTGGATGAGCTTGAAGGACACTGAAATGCACTTGTAATTCGCCTTCAAATTGCCTCAACAAAGCTTCCAAAAGACCATTGGCCGAATCTCCCACGAACAGCTCCTTTTAACCTGCATCGGGCTGGATTCCCGCTTGGCAGTCGACTGTCATAAGGCCCTAGTCGACTGCCAACACTGTTGTTGTAAGACAACGGCTCGATTCCCGCTAGAAAAACTCTAAAAGGACTCTCATCGATCATTGCCAACATTGGCGATCATTGTAATGCCAGGCATTGACGCCTAATCGGCTACAGAGTGTTCTGTGCTCGCGATCAAACCATCAGTCAACTCTATATATGGCAGTCGACTACCATGCCTTTTCTTCCCTTAGACAATAGTCGAGCACTAGTCGACTTACAGCAGTCAAACCGACCATAATCCCAGTCGACTGCTAAGTTTCGACTCGGCTGCTAAGTGTCCAAATATCTGACGGCTGGTCCATAACTCTAGTAGACTGACAACCTCAACCATGAGGTTTAACCCCAAGTATGGTGCTCTCATACTTGCTAGAAAACCCTTAGCCTAGACCTAAGCCTTCTAGTCACCTCCGTCAGCCTCGCGCCTATCGGATCCCTCCAAGTCATCCATGACTTGTTCAGCTATACGCTAGCCTTTAGGTGCTTCCATCAGTTATTGTCATACTAATATGGTCTACACCGCCAAGGCACATTGGGCTTACATTGCCAAGACTCCACTTGGACTTTACGATGCCAACCATTGGACTTATGCTGCCAAGACTCCACCCTTGGACTTTAAGCTGCCAATATTCCCCTTGGACTTCTCAATTGCCAAGACTTAAGCTTGGACTTTCCCTTGCCAACCCATGTTGGACTTTCCATGCCAAGACCCATGCTTTGACTTTTCCTTGCCAAAACCCATGCTTGGATTTTTCCTTGCTAACCTATGTTGGACTTTCCATGCCAAGACTCAAGCTTGGACTTTTCATGTCAAATACACAAGACTTGGATTTTTTCCATGACAATGGTCAAACCATCGTCAAACATCAAGTATGACCTAGGTCAATTGCATCAGCAATCTTCCCAACACATGTCAGACATCAATGTCAAACATCAAAATACTACTCAAGTCAAACTCGAGTCTGGTCAATCGTGACCTGGGTTGATTGCACCAACAAAAATATGGTAAGTTTTTTCATATTATTCATTATACATCGGATGAAGATGCGATCAATTTTTTTTTTATTATTCTAATAATTATGATTGATAGTTTCAACGTAGCGGTTATAGATGGAATAGTGATGGAAGAATAGTCTCTTCCTCTGCTTCAACTCCTGTATCGTCTGATTCACTTGCAGGACATGTGTCTTCGGCCCCTTCTCTAACTGTAGGATCTCTTTCTCCAATTGCAGGATCTTCTGGTTCTTTAACTGCAAGATCTCCTTCTCTAGTTGCAGGATCTTCGATTTTTCAGCTACAGGATCTCCTTCTCCAGTTGCAAGATCAATTGTTGAGAGGGAAGATACGCGAGAGTTGATGATGGTAGTTATGTTTCAATTTTATACCTAAATGTTTTTTGACTTGTTACATTCGATATTTTTGTATTATAACTTTCATATGATGAATGGTTTATTATTTGTATTGATGAATCATTTTGAATGATTAGATATGTTTATCAAGTTTAATATGTGAATTTTTATATATTGTTAGACGTGTTTGAAGTAAAATTTGTAAAAACAGGTAAAAATAGTAAATTAGATAATAGTATTTTTTTCATAATATTTTAAATTTGCGACGAAAACAAGATTCGTCGCAAATTTAGCGACAAAAAAAAATCGTCGCTAATTTGGTGACGAAAATATAATTTTGTTGCAAAATCTACAATATCAGTCGACTGATGGCTCACGATAATTATCAGTCAACTGATTTACTATAGCACCTTATAGAACCTTATTTAGCCGACTGCCCAGTCGACCGATTTTACTAAATCAACGTACAGAACCTTATTTAGACGATTGTCCAGTCGACTGTTCACTCGCCATTCGACTGATTTTACTGTATCAACTTACAGAACCTTTGATAGCCGACTGACCAGTCGAACTGGTCAGACGTCAGTCGACTAATGGTATTCTTCAATCGATTGGACTTGAAAATTTTGTAACGAATTTTTTTTCGTCACAGATTTGGCGTTGAAAAAATATTTGTCGCCAAATTTATTTTTATTTATGAAAATATGTTTATTAGACTTTTGCGATGAACTGTGTTTTCATCGCAGATTTGATGACGAATATAACTATTCGTCGCTAAATTTGGTGACGAATAGTTATTTTTGTCATAAAAATTGGCAACGAATAGTTATTTTCGACGGTAAATTTATTTCCGATGCAGAGTAATATGTATTATTTTTTGCAACTAACTATTTTTTCATCGCAGATTTAGCGACAAATTATTTTTTCGTCGCAGATTTGACGAACTATATTTTGTCATCAAATTTGATGACGAATAATTATTTTCATCGCCAAATTTGGTGACTAATTTTGCAACAAAAATTTTATTCGTTGTAATTTTTTCGACGATTTTTTTTTCGTTGCAAAATTTAGCGGCGAATTATTTACAACGAAAAAAATTCGTTGCAACTTTCGTTGCAAAATTTTTTTACAAGGAATTTTTATTCAAAATTCATTGTCAAATTCGTCGCCAAATACTATTCTTTTGTAGTGATTTGCCTGATTTCTTGTAGTGAATCCAAATAAACCGATAATTTTTAAATAAAAAACCAAATTTCAGATTGGACGACCGAACTAAACTTTCAAGTTCGGCCGATTTGGTCGATTTTTTCGATTTAACCGATCGATTGCACAACCCTACTTGTAGTATTCAAAATTATTTATTTATTTTTTTGAGTTTGTTGAAGATTATTTATAAAACTATTATTAAGCTGAAGCTATGTTTAAATTTTTTATTGACCTCAATAATATTGTTGTTCCAGTAATTTGGTCGAATATTATTTTACTTATAAAATTTATTGTAATAATATTATAAAATTATGAATTATAATGTTTTATATATTTAAATAAAAATAAAAAAAATCAATATTTAAATAAGTTTATAAATTATTTATTGCTAACATTTTTTATTTATTTATTTTATATTTTTCAAAATAATATATATGTGAATGTGAGTATGCAAGCAGAATTTACTTGCAACTAACTTATCTGATTTGCAGCATTAATCACGGTGTCTATTTTTACACCTGTAAAAATTTTAAATTATTTTAACATTTCCTTTTGTATTTTGGCCACATTTGTAAAATTAACCAGCAGAATAATGATCTCATAAGTTTTTTTTAATAAAAAAAATTGATTTCGGTAAATATGACAAAAAAAAATATTTAAAAAATGTTCATATGATTAAACAGTAGGGGTGCACGATGTAAAAGTGAATGTATACGATATCAAAATGATAAGTAGTAAAATAAACGGACTCTGCAATCGTGTTGCCACACACAAGAATTTCGGAATCCAACTGTTGACCTTGCTCCCTTGTGGATTAAGTTTTGGTATCTAATTCCAACTCTATCCATTCCATCCATCCGCCGCTTTGCATGCAAAATTCTACTCCCAAAATCTACACCGTTTTTGTGCCTGTTCAATTCAATTGGCTCGACTTTTATCCACCCAACTCCACAAAACATTTAATATTGACTTCAATCCAAACAATCATTTCTTTAGCGTAATTTTACATAAAATATCGCAAGTTCATGTGCTAATTTGCTGTCCCTGAACCAAAAAAGATGAACAGATCGTCGAAATAAAAAGGAAAAAAGGCAAAGAAATGGAGGATATTTAGAGGTCAACTTTGGATCCAGTCGTTCACCGCTCCGATTTCAAACAGATTTCCCGTTTTAATCCTAAAATTAACTGACGAGATCTTATCCGTCACCAAGAAGTCGCTTATAAATACCATAATTCGCTCTGCCTCTGCAAGCCAATTGAGTGATTTTTGATCAAGCAGTAGCAGAGAAACCGAGAAGGGAGCTGAAGGATTCAGTAATCCATGGCGGAGAAAGGATTGGAAACGGAGGTGATCAAGAAGAAGGAGAAGAAGAACAAGTATGCCTTTGCTTGCTCCTTCATTGCATCCTTCATCTCCGTCTTGATGGGTTACGGTGAGAATTGCTTCTTCTTCTTCAACTTTTTCTGCGTGCAAAATAAGGTCGACCATGGCAATTAATTGATTTGTAATGGTTTTACGCAGATACTGGGGTGATGAGCGGTGCGATGCTGTTCATCCAGGAGGACCTCAAGGCGTCGGACACGCAAATCCAAGTCCTTGCAGGCATCCTCAACGCTTGTGCCCTAGTCGGGTCGCTGACCGCCGGCCGGATCTCCGACCTGATCGGCCGCCGCTACACCATCGTCGTCGGCGCCGCCATTTTCTTCGTCGGCTCCGTCCTCATGGGCCTCAGCCTCAACTTCGCCATGCTGCTGTCCGGCCGTTGCGTCGCCGGCGTCGGCGTCGGTTACGCGCTCATGATTGCGCCCGTCTACTCGGCGGAGATTTCCTCGCCGTCCTCCCGCGGTTGCCTTAGCTCGCTTCCGGAGATCTGCATCAGCTTGGGGATCCTCAGCGGCTACCTAGCCAACTTTGCCTTCGGCAAGCTCCCGCTCGTCTACGGCTGGCGGGCCATGCTCGGCTTTGCTGCCATCCCCTCCGTCGCCCTCGCCGCCAGCATCTTCTTGATGCCCGAGTCACCGCGGTGGCTGGCGATGCAGGGGCGCCTAAAGGACGCGCGCGACATCCTCCTCCGCGTCAGCAACAGCAAGGAGGAGGCCGAGGGGCGTCTGGGGGAGATGAAGGCCGCAGTGGGGATCGACATGGAGTGCGTCGACGACGTGGTGGAAGTGACGAGTAAGCATCACGGCGAGGGGGTGTGGAGGGAGATCCTGCGGCCTACCCCGGCTGTGCGGCGGGTGCTCATCGCCACCGTGGGCATTCACGTGTTCCAGCATGCCACGGGGATCGAGGCGGTGGTGCTGTACAGCCCCAGGATCTTCAAGAAGGCCGGGCTGGTGACGAAGGAACAGCAGTTTCTGGCGACGATCGCCGTGGGGGTGTTCAAGACGTCGTTCATCCTGCTGGCAGTGTCGCTGGTGGACAGAGTAGGGCGACGGAAGCTGCTGCTGGGGAGCTTGACGGGGATGATGGCGTCACTGGTGGGGCTAGGGGCAGTGCTGACGGTGGTGGAGCGGTCGGAGCAGAGGGTGGTGTGGGCGGAGGTGCTGTGCGTTGTGTTTGTGTTGTCGTTCGTGTCATCGTTCTCGAGCGGGCTGGGGCCAGCGACGTGGGTGTACTGCTCGGAGATCTTCCCTCTGAGGCTGCGGGCGCAGGGGGCGAGCTTGGGAGTGGCTATCAACAGGCTCATGAACTCTGTCATGTCCATGACCTTCATCTCCCTCTACAAGGCAATCACCATCGGCGGCGCCTTCTTCCTCTTTGCCGGCATCGGGATCTTTGGCTGGGTGTTCTACTACACGTGTTGCCCGGAGACGAAGGGGAGGGCGCTGGAGGAGGAGATAATGGAGGTCTTCTCCAGGCCCGGCGACAAGAAGCCTTAACTGAACAAGATTTAATTTGGGATGCGCACCGTGTAATGTTATTTTTTTTTATTAGTTAGGCTTCTTATTCTTATAATAAGTTGGTCGATTTTGATTTGGCACAAAAATGAATAAAACTTAAATTTTGTGTTGAAATATTATTCAATCTGTTAATCTGTAGTACGAGGCTATGACCTGCACCAATGGCCAACCGGAATCAACCGATAGATTATATTTAAAATTTTAATGGTCTGAATTAAATTTTTAAAAAAATATTAATAACTTAATTTTTAAATTTCTCATATCAATTTTTGAATTATTTTCTAAAGTGATTTCAACCATTAAAAAAAACTTAAGACGAAGGTTTGTTTTTATCTTACAGGTACGGCTCTGCGATACCGTTGGAGGAAATGCATATTTTAAAAAATAGATTTAAAATCGAATTGAACCAACAGATTCTAAAAGGAAAATCACGTTCGACGACAACAGCAGGAAGATGATGAACGAAAACTAATGATCAGCGTGGAGTGATATTCTATAAGAAAATATAATTTAATCATCTATTATAATATTATTCTATGATAAATTTAAAAAAAATTATTCAGACGATCATGAGGTCTAAGAGTTTACTCGTGGACGGAATTTGATTTAGATGTTGGACTATCGTTCACGGATGACACAACTGCGGGGTTCGAGCTAAACCATGAAAAAGATGTGAGCGTTTCTCTGTTTATCCTTGGTGGTCAGTAGAGGTCACTTGGATTCCGACCTTACTCGACTCAGTTATTGACGAAGCGTCTCAAAAATTCATGAGGAAGGGTCGTCCACTTTCAGAGATTAGTCAGACCGAAAGTTTAGATACCTTAGTGGCAATAAAAAAAACTAATGATTAGAAATATATTCAAGGAGCATTGGTCAATATCGAGGACTTATAAAGTTTGTCAAAGTATCGGTTCTTTTTATTGGTGTAGGGGTATCAGATAATCGAACTTAGATTTTGATTATGACAAAGATCCAAAATTAAAATCATATTTTTATCTCATGAGCTGAATTAATTATGCAGGAAATGATTAAGCTAAGTCGAAGGTCAGCGACACCCGGAGAATTCCGAATTGGGAAACCGTGGTGGTCGAACGACACCGGGAGAACTTCGTGGCAGTCGAAGAACCCAGGTGAAGACCGGAAGCAAAGCGACAAGTCATAAAAGACAAGAGCTAAGCACGAGGCACCGGTCGAGACGCGTTGCATTTGTGGTTGCACCAGCCGAAGCCAATCGAGGCACCACCTCGACTGGGACACCGGTCGAGGTGCCAGTCGAGGGACCTTGCGTCTGTGATAACAGCTCGACCGTAGTTGATCGCCAGTCGACTCACGACAGTCGACTAGTCATAATCCCAGTCGACTGCTACAAGTCGACTCGGCTGTCAAGTGTCAAAACACTTGACCAATCGACTGGTCAATGACCCCAGTCGACTACTATACCTCAACCATGATGTTTACCCCAAGTATGATGCCCTCATACTTGCTAGACCACCCTTAGCCTAAACCTAAGCCTTCTAGCCATATCCGTCAGCCTCATGTCTATTGGATCCCTCCAAGTCATTCATAACTTGTTCATCCATACGCTAGCCTTCAGGTGCTTCCATCGCCTATTGTCATGCTAAGCTGGTCTACACTGTCAAGGCACATTTGGACTTACGCTGTCAAGACACACGCTTGGGCTTTACGCCGTCAATATCACCCCTTGGACTTTCCTTACCAACCCATGTTGGACTTTCTAATTGCCAAGACTCAAGCTTGGACTTTCCCTTGCCAAGACTCATGCTTGGATTTTCCATGTCAACCCATGTTGGACTTTTCATTTGTCAAGTGCCCCACTTGGACTTTCCATGCCAAGTACCCAAGACTTGGACTTTCCATTGCCAAGTACTCAAGACTTGAACTTTCCCATTGCCAAGACCCTTGCTTGGACTTTCCATGCCAAGTACCCAAGACTTGGACTTTCCATTGCCAAGTACTCAAGACTTAGACTTTCCCATGACAATTACGTTGTCATACATTTTGTCAAACATCAATATCAAACATCAAAATACTACTCGAGTCAAACTCGAATCCGGTCAATCGTGACCTGGGTCAATTGCACCAATATATAATGGGTTGAGTTTGTTGGGCCTCAATTAATTGAGCTTGAGCAGAATTGGACTTGAGCAGTGTAATTAATTGGACCTCAATTAATTAGGTTTGAGCAGTGTTGGGCTTGAGCAGTGTGAATTATTTGGACCTCAATTAATTGGACATGTAGTAGTCGGGCGACAGAGGCGGCCGCACTCAACGCCCGGGGTGCTCGGCTAGACCTAATAATTGTCAGCTTGTACACTTGGTGTTCGCCTGGACCTAATGGAGGTCGACTAGCACATAAGGTGTTCTACCACATCATATGGTGATCGACATTGGTTGCCCTCCCATATTTGATTATGGTCAACTTAACTCGTAACTTAATTGTCGAGTAGTTGTTTGGAACAATTAGGACTCGACATAAATAACTTACTAATAGGCTTAGGTTGGTGGCTAGGAACGATGAGAAGATAAAATATCATACATGTTGCTTGAGTGCCTGAGGTGTTTGGATCAAATCGGATGGTGTTCGGGTTCTCACAAATTCATGGCGAAGTTGAGTCCTCATGGTTCTAGTCGACTGGACTTAGATGATGGTCGATTGGTAAAAGTACCAGTCGACTGTTCTCCAGATAATCAAGGAAATTTGTTCTTGATTTATTCTGTTGGTTCTATGCCTATATATAAATTGAATTAAGTGGTATATGTACCGGTTTATCAGTTTTGTACTGACTTAATTAATTTCAATTTTTTTAAATGGCACGGACGATTACTATTATGACTCGACGCAATGTGTTGCGTAATCAGCTAAGGGAGACTATCCAGGGGATAGAGTATAACTCAGCTCATGGAATCGGGTGGCACATTGGGAGACTTGATAGGCTGTTTTGGAGACTCGAGATGCAGGAGTTTCCAATTTTGGACAACTACAGGATTTTGAGCTTTGATCCGTTCGCTATCTGAGAACCTGAGTGATATCAAACATTAGATATGGGGTGCTACTAGGGACGTGTATGATATACTCAGTTGTGTGATGAGCTGCTTCACTATGAGGATTGTGAAGTTCATTATAAAGTGGATCTAGAAGAAGACCCTGAAGAGGTTTTTCCTATGGGATCTCTTCTGTCGGTGCAATCGGCCTAGGTCACGATTGACCGGACTCGAGTTTGACTCGAGCGATGTCTTGATGTTTGACATAAAAGTTTGACATTGATGTCTGATAATGTTTGGGGAGATTGTTGGTGCAATCGACTCGGGTCATGATTGACCGAACTCGAGTTTAACTCGAGAGGGATTTTGATGGTTGACCGGGGTTGACCATGTCATGGAAAGTCCAAGTCTTGAGTACTTGACATGTAAAGTCCAAGCATGGGTATTAGAATGGAAAGTCCAACATGGGTTAGCAGGGCAAAGTCCAAGTCTTGAGTACTTGGCATATAAAGTCCAAGCATGAGTCTTGGCATGGAAAGTCCAACATGGATTGGCAAGGGAAAGTCCAAGCTTGAGTCTTGGAATTTGAGAAGTCCAAGGGGTTTGATATTGGCGGCGTAAAGTCCAAGGGTGAAGTCTTGACAGCATAAGCCCAATGGTTGACGGCGTAAAGTTCAAGTGGAAGTCTTGGCAGTGTAAGTCTAATGTGCCTTGGCGGTGTAGACACTGTTAGTACGACAATAACCGATGGAAGCACCTGAAGGCTAGCGTATGGATGAACAAGCCATGGATGACTTGGAGGGATCCGATAGACGCGAGGCTGACAGAGGTGGCTAGAAGGCTTAGGTCTAGGCTACGGGTGGTCTAGCAAGTATGGGGACACCATACTTGAGGTTAAAACCTCATGTTTGAGGTTGGCAGTCGACTGACAATATGGCTAGTTCGACTGTCGTGAGTTGACTAGAGCTCGACTACCGGTTAAGGGCTAAAAATGCCTTAGCATTCAACTAATCATTAGATCAGTTGACTGATGGCAGTGGACTGCTGGACTGGGTTTTTCGACCGCGACCATAGAACACTTCATAGCCGACTGGACAGTCGGCTACAGACGCTAGCAGTCGACTGGTGATGTCATTAGTCGACTGCCAAGAGATCCGTTGGAATTTTTCCAGCGTAGATCAAGTCGTTGTCTCACGACAACAGTGTTGGCAGTCGAACTGGGGATTTTGGCAGTCGACTGCCAAGCGGAAATTCAGCCTAATGCAGGTTAAAAAGAGGAGCTCGAGGAGGATTTCGGAAATGGTTCTTTGGGAGATTTGTTGAGGCGATTTGAAGGTGAATTGCAGGTGCATTTCAGGGTCCTTCAAGCTCATCCAAGCAACCAACAAGCAAACTCTCAAAAACCCTAGATTGTAAAGTGCTCTTTATATTTCTTTGTATTTTTCTTGTATTTTTGTGTATAACTGTTGTAATATCTTGTAAGAGGTTTCTCCGCCTCTGACGTATTGTCGAGAAGGAGTTTATTGTTTAGTGGTGTTTGTGGCATCGCTAGAGCTCTTTAGAGCTCAATCTATGGAGTAGGAACAATTCGGTTTCGAACTACGTTATATCTTGTGTAGTACTTGTATTTGTGTTGTATTTGTTTTATTATTTCTATTTCCACTGCGTATAACACATTTTGTAACAAGCATGCAACGAATTCCATCAATGCATCGAAACGAGTTATTCACCCCCCTCTAGCGGTCACTGAATTCTCAACAATTGGTATCAGAGCTAGGCGCTCTTCACCGACTTCACATCTGAGGGAGCACACTAGAGGGAAGAAGATGGATCTTCAAGAAAGATTGGGTGACAATGTCAACATTCCACCGTCCTTCGACCGTGAAGATTTCACGTATTAGAAAGGTAGAATGATGCACTTTCTAATGTGTGACTTTGACAATTGGATTAGTGTCTTAGTAGGCTTCGACACTCCAAAAGACGAAGAAGGAAGAAAAATCAAGAAGAAGAATTGATGCCAAGACCAACTCCGATATTACAACATCAATAATAAGGTAATGGGTATTTTGCATAATGTAATTCCTAATGATATTTTGATCAAGATAGGAGATTGAAAAGATGCCAAGGAGATATGGAACAAATTGGCAAAATTCCATGAAGAGCCTCACTCAATCCAAGAAGATAAGGAAGAGGAGGAAGAGAGCTCATCCTCATAAGAAAGTGAGAATTTGGAAGTTGAAGAGGAGTCAACTTTCGGATCGGTGGAAGAGGAGGAAGAAGAAGTAGGAGAAGCCTCCACCTCTAGGATTGAGGGGGAGGAGAGAATTTCCACACCGGAGCAACCTCAAGAGGAACCCTCCACCTCCGGTCAAGAAGATGAACAAGCTCAAGAGGCTTCCACCATGGACCTAGGTAACTCAAACATATGTGTTAATAATAAAATGCATATAATATGTTTTGAGTGTAGGGAGTTTGGGTACTATAAGAGCAAGTGCCCAAAGAAGGTCAAGAAAAGTCCACCGACACCTAAAAGTCAAGAAAAGTCAAAGGAAGCCGGTCCCCTAACCATCAAAAGCAATGAGCACATTTTATGCTTCAAATGTAATCAAAGAGGGCATTATAGGAGTCAATGCCTTAGGGAGAGCAAGAAGGTCAAAGAAGGAGCTACACATGTAGGGGGAGCTTTTAAAGCAATCCCTAAGGTAAAATTAAATAATGCTTCTTCTTTAGTTAATAGGCAAAAACATGCTAGGAATTTAAATTCTCTTGCAATTTATCATGAAAATCATGCTAGGAATAACAAATACTTTTATTTAGGAGATAAAAATGTCTACATTTCAAATAAGGAGAAATTTAGGACTAATGTCCCTAAAAATTATTGGTGCAATCGCCCCAGGTCACGATTGACCAGACTCGAGTTTGACTCGAGTGATGTTTTGATGTTTGACAAAGGGATTTGACAAAGTGGTTTGGCATTGATGTTTGACATTAATGTCGGTTAATATGTTGGGGAGATTGTTGGAGCAATCGACCCGGGTCATGTTTGACCGGACTCGAGTTTGACTTGAGGAAGACCTTGATGGTTGACTGGGGTTGACCATGTGATTATGGGAAAGTCCAAGCATGGGTCTTGGCAAGGTAAAGTCCAAGTCATGGGTACTTGGCATGGAAAGTCCAAGTGGGACACTTGGCATTTGGTAAAGTCCAAGTCATGGGTACTTGGCATGAAAAGTCCAAGTGGGACACTTGGCGCATGGAAAGTCCAAGTCATGGGTACTTGGCTTTTGGGAAAGTCCAAGTCTTGAGTACTTGGCATGAGAAGTACAAGCATGGGTCTTGACAAATGAGAAGTCCAAGCATGGGTCTTGGCAAATGGAAAGTCCAAGCATGGGTCTTGGCATGGAAAGTCCAAGCATGGTCTTGGCATGAAAAGTCCAACATGGGTTGGCAAGGGAAAGTCCAAGCTTGAGTCTTGGCATTTGGGAAGTCCAAGGGGATTGATATTGGCAGCGTAAAGTCCAAGCAGAGTCTTGGCGGCGTAAGTCCAATGTGCCTTGGCGGTGTAGACACCGTTAGCATGACATAGCCGAGGGAAGCACCTGGAGGCTAGCGCGATGGATGAACAAGTCATGGATGACTTGGAGGGATCCGAGAGGCGTGAGGCTGATGGAGGTGGCTAGAAGGCTTAGGTCTAGGCTAAGGGTGGTCTAGCAAGTATGGGGGCACCATACTTGGGTTAAAACCTCATCTTTGAGGTTGGCAGTCGACTGGCATTATGGCCGGTTCGACTGCCGTGAGTCGACTTGAGTTAGACTGCCGTTTAAGAGCTAGAATCGCTCAGCGATCGCTCGATGGAAGCGATCGGCGATGTCTGACGATCGGCCTGCCAAGTCGGCGATCGCTAAGTTACTGTCGAGCACGAAGCGGCCGTAACCGGCCCGCGGTCGACTACGAGCGTTAGCGATGGGGATCGCCAATGTTGCGATCATTGCCAAGAGATCCGTCGGAGTTTTTCCAGCGTGGATCGAGCCGTTGTCTCACGAAAACAGTGACATCAGTCGACTGGTGACTTATGGCAGTCGACTGATAGGCGGAAATTCAGGTCGCGCGGAAGGATAAAAGGAGCTTGACGGGAGGATTTTTGGTAATGGTTTCTTGAGCATCTTTGGGGCGATTTGTTGCTGCAAATCAGAGTCTCCAAGGCCACTCTTCAAGCAACCAAAAGCAAGCAATCCAAAGCATTTGTAAAGTGTTTTCTTTACTTGTATTGCATTATTCTTCATTGTATTTTCTTGTTGCTTTTAGATTATTGTTGTAATCTATTGTAAGAGGTTTCTCCACCTCCGACTTGTGTCGAGAAGGAGTATTTGTGATTAGTGAGTGCGTGTGCATCACTAGGGCTCTTTAGAGCTCGATCCGTGGAGTAGGAACCGTTCGATTCCGAACCACGTTATATCCTTGCGTTTGTGTGTTTGTGTTTTGTTATTGCTTTATTATCTTTGTTTCCGCTGCGCTAACAAAATTATAGAGACGAACACGCGAACGAATTCCATTTACGTACGAATTCAACGTTATTCACCCCCCCTCTAGCAGCCTCAAATCTCCAAAAAAAATATCTTACCTAAGGACAAACCCAAATCAAACAACTCTAGACCTATCCTTCCTAGGGAGACCATTAGGAAGATAGAGGATCACCTAGGTTTGAATCCTAAATGGACTAGACACATGCCTAGAAAGAATAATTCCCAAAGGACATATGAAAAATCTAATTTGGGAAGATTAGAGCTAGAAAATTAAGCTTTGAGGTTAAGACTTGAGAAATTAGAGAAGACCCTTAGGAATATACAAAATTCAATTAAAGGGTCAAATGGTCAAAGCCTATGGTCTAGAAGTCAAAGTCAAAAACCTAGGAAACAAGAACCATCTAAAGGCAAGCCTAAGCCCAAAAAGACCTACCACAATATTCCATTTGATTATAGAACTCAAATTAGGTCTAGGAACGCCAAGGTCAATAGGGAAGTCATCCCTAAGGTTGACCAAGGTAGCTGCCTAGTGGCTAGGGTTTCAAGGAAACCTAGGGAAGACACTAAGAATGTTGCAAGGGGAGTTACCCCTAGAGTCAACCTAGGTAAGACCCAAATGACCAAGGCTTCTAAGCCCAGGAGGGTCATTAAGAGGGTATATAGGGAGGTCATCCCTAAGGAATACCTACTAAACCCTAGGAGCTAAAATATGTTTTGGGTTCCTAAGAGCGTGATCGATTCACGCTAAATGGATTTAGGTGTGTCAACCTTGAATGAATGAGTAGTTAACCTAACCATAGTAAAGGTGACACTTTAGGTCATTTCCAAGGTTATGGGTATCTTGGAAATAAGTTTGATCTTATATCCTAAAAGATTTTAGGATGTGTCAATATTATTCAAGAAGTTTGATAAATCAATCAAATTGGTACAATTTAGGTATAGAGGTCTTTGTGTGTCATTTTGGATTTTTGACACACTTGGGGGATTAGTAGCAATATGACAAAATATACTCAATAATAACAAATAACAATTAATGCTAAAATTTAGGTATTATATACCTTATATTTTATTTGTCATACTTTGTTTGTCATATAGCATGCCATGACATCATATCTATTTTTAATCATTTAATATGTCATGATCATGCTTAGGATTAAGATTAAAATGTCATGTATGCTTAAATTCTATCTTATGTCATGACATCATGATTATGATCATGTATTTATTTATATCATCATTAATGTCATAATCATTCATGCATTAATAAAAATTGAGTTAAGGACAATGTCATGACTTGAAGTCCCATTTATAAGGGAATCAAGTAGTGTTGCTTTAGAAAATGTATGAGGCCTTACTTTAAGATAAACAAAAACCCACATCTCACATCTAAATTGACATGTATGTGTATTTATACACCCTAGATACATGTGAGATGCTAGGATATGAGTTAAGTTCAAGGTGCATAGTTTTTGCATCTAGATGAACTAAAACTCATCTTATGTTATTAGTGGATCATTGAGAAAGCTAGTGTACCAGTCATGTACATTGAGCCCAAGAAACATGATCCAATATAGATTTTCAAAAATATTTTAAAATCATTTTAGAAAACCTTGGTGAAGTCTATCTTTTAATAGCAATCACCATTGATGAAATTGATACAAAGTGAGCTAAAACATTGAAATTTTTCTTCACTTTTGAACTTTGTGTCAATTTCGCTATTTTATGGGTAAAATATTTTTCTAACATTTTTCACCCATTATGTTGCTTATAAGTAATGTACGTATGAATTTTCATGATTTTTTAAAATATGTAGATTTACTTATGTTTTTTCAAAACTCGATTTCTGAAACTGAATTTGGGCAGTTTCAGTTATCAGTCGACTGCCGCTTGATGGCAGTTAACTGATAAAGGACAGTTCGACTAATAACTGTAAGTAGTCGACTGCCAATGCTGATTTCGAGAAAACATGATATGTTTAGCCCATTTTCAGCTATGGTAAGGTTCCCTAATCACTCCTAACCCTAGGATATGCTTTGGGAAGTATTATAAAGGGTGAAAATCCATTGGATATGGATTAGGAGAGTTGTTAGGGTGATGTATCAAATTTAAGGTATGAGAAAGTTCAATGTTGAACTTTAGACCTTATTTTTGATGGTTTAGAGTTCCTATTGGTTTAGAGACTTCCCAAGGACATTGTTGGTGCAATAGTCAAGGGGGAGCAAGTCTTTAGGGGGAGGAATCCATCATGGGATGATGGATGCTATTTTTTTCTCATGAGGGGGAGAAATGGGATTTTGAGATACCCAATTTGGAAATTGGGAGAGTGTGTAGGATTGCCTCTCTTAAGTGATATGGGATTTATCACTAGGAATATTGTAGACATCCTAGATATTTTTGGACAAAGGGAGAGATTATAAGATCTCATTGGGACATGAGACATTGACCTCCTTGGAGAGAACCTTTTTGATGTTAGTCAAAAAGGGAGAGAATGTTTGGGAGAATTATTGGGTGAATTTATTGGATTACCAATTTGGGATAATTGGTAAAAAAATTTGAGTTAGTGTTCTAACTCAAAGGTATGTGGTTTTGTCAAACATAAAAAAGGGGGACATTGTTGGTGCAATCGGTTCAGGTCATGATTGACCGGACTCGAGTTTGACTCGAGCGATGTTTTGATGTTTGACATGAAGGTTTGACATTGTTGTCTGATATTGTTTGGGGAGATTGTTGGTGCAATCGACCCCGGTCATGATTGACCGAACTCGAGTTTGACTCGAGGGGGATTTTGATGGTTGATTAGGCTGACCATGTCATGGAAAGTCCAAGTCTTGAATACTTAGCATGTAAAGTCCAAGCATGGGTCTTGGCATGGAAAGTTTAACATGGGTTGGCAAGGGAAATTCAGTGGAAGCATCATTTGATTAAAGGCCTAATTAAATGATAAATGGAATATGATATTAATTTTCTGCATTATGTATGTTGTAGATTACCATATCGACAAACACGAACACTCTCTCCCCGCATTCTGTCCTTGAGAAGGATAAGCTCAATGGAGTTAATTTCTTAGACTGGTACAGGAATCTGAGAATCATTCTCACCCAAGAAAGAAAACTATACGTCCTAGAGCAGCCCATTTCAGAGGCACCTCCTGCCACTGCCTCGCGAGCTGACCGAGATGCTTACAAGAAGCATCAAGATGATGCATTAGATGTGTCATGCCTCATGCTCATGACCATGAACTCTGAGCTTTAGAAGTAACACGAGTTCATGAATGCTTTTGATATGGTTGAACATTTTTGTCAACTGTATCAAGGACAAGCAAGGCACGAGAGATATGAGATCTCTAAGGCACTATTTCAGTCCAAGATGCAAGATAGGACTCCCGTAGGTCCATATGTACTCAAGATGATTGAGTACATAGAGAACCTACAGAGGTTGGGATTCCCACTTGGCCAAGAGCTGGCTACTGACTTGATCTTGTAATCTTTTCCACAAAACTACAATCAATTTGTCATGAATTACAACATGAATGAAATTGATAAGCCACTACCTGAGATGCTCAACATGTTGAGAACTACTGAGCTCAACCTTAAGAAGGGAAAACCTGACTCCATTTTGATGGTGCAAAAGAAGAAAGGCAAGGGCAAGCCTAAAGGTAAGGGAAAGTCCCAAGCCAAGGGCAAAGACAAGGCACTAAAATCGAAAGGAGGGTTGGCTAAGGAAGGGACTTGCTTCCACTGCAAGGAAGCTGGACACTGGAAGCGTAACTGCAAAGCATACCTGAAAGATCTTAAGAAGAAAAGAAATGAGACTTCTACTTCAGGTATAAATGTTATAGAAGTCAATCTATCTATTTCTTCATCATGGGTATTAGATACCGGATGTGCATCTCACATTTGTACCAATGTGTAGGCGCTGAGAAATAGCAGGGAATTGATGAAGGGCAAGATAGACCTACGGGTAGGCAATGGAGCAAGGGTTGCTGCTGTTGCTGTAGGAACTTATTATCTATCTCTACCCTCTGGGCTTGTACTAAAACTAGATGAATGTTGTTATGTGCCTGCTCTGACTAAAAACATAATTTTAGTTTCTTGTTTAAACAAGAAAGGCTTTTCATTTATAATAAAGGATAAATGTTGTTCAGTTTATTTAAATGATATGTTCTATTGTAGTGCACCTCTGATGAACGGACTCTACATTCTAGACTTAGAGAGCCCCATCTATAACATAAGTACCAAGAGGTTCAAGTCAAATGAGTTGAACCAAACCTATCTCTAGCATTGTCGCTTAGGTTATATAAATGAGAGTCGCTTATCCCAGCTCCATAAGGATGGGCTGCTGGACTCATTTGATTTTGAATCATATGAGACATGTGAATCTTGCCTTCTAGGAAAGATGACCAAGACTCCCTTTAGTGGACACAGCGAGAGAGCAACAGACTTGTTAGAACTTAAACATAGTGATGTATTTAACCCTTTCAATGTTGCTGCTAGAGGTGGTTACAAGTACTTCATTACATTTACTGATGACTTCAGTAGATATGGTTATGTGTATCTAATAACACATAAGTCAGAATCCTTTGAAAAGTTCAAAGAATTCAAGAATGAAGTACAAAACCAGCTTGTCAAGAGTATTAAGATACTTTGATCTGATCGAGGTGGTGAATACCTTAGCCATGAGTTTCGTGACTATCTAGCTGAGTTTGAGACTCTATCCCAACTCACTCCTCCTAGAACACCACAGTGGAATGGTGTATCTGAAAGAAGGAATCATACCCTATTAGATATGGTACGATCTATGATGAGTCACACAAATCTTCCTATATCCTTTTGGGGATATTCTCTAGACACAGCAGCCTTCACAATTAACCGTGTATCATCCAAGGCTGTGATAAAGATACCATATACGATATGGACAGGGAAAAATCCCAAGATGTCTTTCATGATGATTTGGGTTGTGAGGCTTACGTTCGACGTCAAGTCTCAGACAAACTGGCACCCAAATCCGATAAGTGCTATTTTGTTTGATATCCCAAGGAAACGAAGGGATATTACTTCTACATTCCCAGTCAGAACAAAGTGTTTGTGGCAAATACTGGGATATTTCTAGAAAGGGATTTTGTTTCTAGAAAAACTAGTGGGAGTATGTTCGATCTTGAAGAAATTCAAGATAGGGACCATAGCACTGAGGCCTTGATGAAGGTTGAATAGGAACCATAAACTGTTGTGGGTGATGAGATTGTTGCACAAAGAGTTGTGGAACAACAACTTGTTCAGGTAGACCTACCTCTTCGCATGTCTGATAGGGTACGTCGTCAGCCTGATAGATACTCATTTATTTTGTTTGACCATGATGACATTATGCTTATTGAGAATGAGCCAACCTCCTATCAGGAAGTTGTGATGAGCTAGATTCTGAGAAATGGCTAGAGGCCATGAGATCCGAGATGGAATCCATGTACACCAACCAAGTATGGACTTTGGTTGATCCACCTGAAGGCGTCAAACTTATTGGGTGTAAGTGGGTCTTTAAGAGAAAGACTGACATGGATGGACTTACGCATACCTATAAGGGTCGATTGGTGGCTAAAGGTTTCAAGCAAATTCATGATATTGACTATGATGAAACCTTTTCTCCATTGGCGATGTTTAAGTCCATTCGGATCATGCTTGCTATTGCAACATACCATGATTATGAGATCTGACAGATGGATGTCAAAGTCACGTTTCTGAATAGAAACTTACTCGAGGATGTGTACATGACACAGCCTGAGGGTTTTGTAGATCCACAGCTATTGGGAAAGTATGCAAGCTGCAAAGGTCCATTTATGGGCTGAAGCAAGCTTCTCGGAGCTGGAATCTTTGATTCGATGATGCGATCAAATAGTTTGGTTTCATCAAGAATGAAGACGAACCCTGTGTCTTTAAGAGGGTTAATGGAAACACAGTTGTCTTCCTAGTATTGTATGTGGATGACATACTACTCATTGAGAATGACATCCCTTTGCTACAGTCTGTGAAGACTTGGCTGGGGACGTGATTCTCAATGAAGGACTTAGGTGAAGCAGCCTGTATTCTAGGCATCAAGATATATAGAGATAGATCAAAGAGATTGCTTGGCCTAAGTCAGAGTACATATATTGACACGGTATTACTACGGTTTGCCATGCAGAATTTCAAGAAGGGACTTCTGCCAATGTCACATGGTGTGAGTCTTTTGAAGACTCAAAGTCCCTCTTCTAGAGAGGAGAGAGACTGCATGTATAAGATCCCTTATGCATCGGCCATAGGATCTATCATGTACGCCATGCTATGTACTTGTCCTGATGTCTCGTATGCTTTGAGCATGACGAGTAGATACCAGTCAGATCCAGGTGACGTCACTGGATAGCAGTCAAGAATATTCTTAAGTACTTGAGAAGGACTAAAGAATATTTCTTGATATTTGGAGGCGATGAGGAGCAAACTATAAAGGGTTACAGCGATGCCAGCTTCCAAACTTACCAGGATGATTATAGATCACAGTCAGGGTTTGTGTTTTGCTTGAATGGTGGCGCTGTGAGCTGGAAGAGTTCGAAGCAGAACACAGTTGCTGATTCTACAATAGAGGCCAAGTATATTGCTGCATCAGAGGCAGCAAAGGAGGCAGTTTGGATCCACAAGTTCATTACTGAGCTTGGGGTAGTTCCTAGCATAGCAGATCCTATAGAGCTATATTGTGACAATAATGGAGCGATTGCGCAGGCTAAGGAACCTTGCTCACACCAACAGACCAAACACATACTACGACGCTTCCATCTCATTCGAGAGATTATCGATAGAGGAGATGTGAAGATTTGCAGAGTACCCACAGAGGCTAACATCGCAGATCCCTTGACCAAGACTTTGACACAGAAAAAGCATGATGGTCACACTAGGTCATTGGGTATTAGATACTACAGTGATTGACGCTAGTGCTAGTGGGAGATTGTTAGTGAAAGCCCTAGAGTCAATCATGTGATGATTGTTGTATGGACTTTGTTATATCATATTCCTATTTATAAAGACATTTCTTTATGCTTATTATATTTACTTGTATTGGTGCCAAATAACTAAGTATAATAATGTCCTTGAGTAGAAGGTTCTTATCTATATCAATCGATTGGTTGAATCGATAATGAGATGATATAGAGAACACTACTCTTAATCATTCCTAGTCAAGTATTAACATTCAAGGACAATGTTAATGCAAAGAGACTAGCATGTAGGTCAACTCGATGACTTGATCTCACAAGTCATGGATATGAGATATTAAGTTGACACATGGGTATGCATTGGAGAATGTATACTAAATGACCCATCATGAGAAAGTATCATGGATCGTTATATGAACTTGGACCCGAAGTCACCATGGTTCCCTACATAAGGAGTTGCATACTTTGGCTTCGTCAAATGTCACCCATAAATGGGCGAACTATAAAGGCGATTACTGGGTATGTAACAAATTATACAGAGGGATGTGAGTGATGTAGATGGGATCTATCCCTCCTATATGACGGGAGTGACATCGTTATTCTTGATAGAGTGAGACCACTATGTGCATGGCCATGCCCAAATGAGTCAATATGAGATATTGAGTTCATTTGATTAGAGTGAGTTTACTTGGAGTTCAAAATATAGATTTGTACCGAGGATGACACAGTCTATGCCTCAATTGGTCAATCTAGATGTCAAGGATAGAGGGACATTGTCACATATTGTGAGAGTCACAATTAGTAGTCACAAAGGTGATGTTGGATCTCAACATTCTTGTAACTTGGGTAGCAATGATGTGTTTCTAGATACCTCTCATTGCTTATGCTTCTAAATTGGTTTAGGAGCATTGCCAACGTTACAAGAACCTATAGGGTCACACACAAATGACAATTAAATGGAGATTAGGTTCATATGATGGACCATGAGGATTAGGTTCATGTGATGAACCAAATTGGATTAAGAGTAATCCAAATTAGACTAATTGAGTTAGACTCAATTTGATTCAAGTGTTGAATGAGTCTAATTTAGATTTGATTCATTGAGTCAATTTAAACTAATGAATAGAGATTTATTAAATCAAATTGACTTGAATCAAATGGTTGGATTTGATCAATCATGAGAGATAAGAGGTCAAGTTTGACTTGACTTGAGAGGGAAGATGAATGGTCAATTTTGACTTGACCAATTGTTATGTCATGGTGACTTGGCATGGGGCCAGCCAATGATGATTTTCCACATCATCATAGACACATCATGGGGTGCCACCTCATGAGGGAGACCAAAAGCCATGGCTCTTGGAATTACATGCATGCAAGTAACCTCTTTTTTAGTGGCCGACCAAGATTGATGGTGGGCATTAGTGTGAAGTTAAGTTGTGTAACTTCATCATCTTCTTCCTCCTTGGCTCTCTTCCCTCAAGCTCTCTCTTCCTCATCTTGCCGTGGACTTCAAGGAGTGATAGTACACTCTAAGTCGTCTTTTCTCCACCTATTGCTCATGTGGATACTAATAGAGGAGTGTACACTTGACACTCTCGAGTTCCGATAAGCCGTTTGAATGAGCGGGATAAGCGAAGGGCATCACATCAAGGGTAAAACTCTTAACATGTAGATCTAAGGTTTTAAACACGTACCTGTATTTTTGTTTACCTTCACACGGATCCGTGGTCGACTTTTGGGGTTTTTACAATGCAAAAAGCGATTTTTGTGGCTCAGACAATTCAACACCTAACGGTCCTAGACTACATACAGAGGGCAAAGCACTAAAAACACTCCTCCTCGTTAGAGGTAGGAGTAAGCGAATACAATCGATACGAAAAGCTCAAGGTAGAGAGACACTCCCCCTCTCCTTGTTACGATTAAGGCACGATAAATACAGAAATAAAGACAACAATAAGGAAAATACCAACAACTAATAAAGTAATTAAAGTCAGACACTTGTCGTCGGAGATGCGGTAGCACTTCGTCGTCGTAAGGTCGTCATAGAAGAGTATCGTAGCGGAGGCTTTTTGGAGAGCTTTTTATGATGGAAATGGGGTGGAGAACCCCTACTTTTATAGCCTTAGAAACCCTAGACATTCACATCTTCAACCAATGAGAGCAAGCCTCCTATCCCTTTAAAAATGGAGATAAGCTTTGACTCTCCTCGAAGCTAATCCTTGACCAACAGTTGACTGCTACCCTTACCAATCGACTGCTAGATGTATCAATCAACTGATACAAGCCCTCAGTTGACTGATGGCAGGTTTTCCAGTTGCAACGAAGAGTTATCTCAAAAATACAGTTAATATAAGTAAATCAAATGGTCATATATCATCCGATCTCTACTTAGACCTTCCATGGGAGGTCTTGGTCAGATCGTCGCCTAAGAACGTCCCCGTACAGAGGACATGACCTTCCTTGCGCTCACTAACACAAGCTTACCTCAATATTTACCTTGTAGCTTTTGCTTTCGGTCTTCCACCTGATTCCTTCGGCTCCCTCCGAAGTCATCGTGGTGTTGCCCGACCACCATGGCTCCCTCCGGGTGTCGCTGACCTTCAGCTCTAGCGTTAGCACTTTTCTGCACACTTGATTTAGCTCGTTAGATAACAAAATGAGCTTTACTTTGTATTGTTTGCTATAATCAAAACTTAGGTTCGACTTAGGTGCCTACTGACCAACAATCTCGCCCTTTTTGATCTATGATAAACCCATACAAAGTTAAGAAAATAATATGCATGAAGAATTAAAAATTAAGTAGGAGTAATAGAGACTTTCTTTCAAGTACTCCCCCTTGAGGAAACCTCCCCCTTGACCGAGGGTGAGTCTTCGAAAGAAGGTATTAACCCTCCCCCTTGATGTTTGCTACTTAGGAAGAGTTTAAGTAATTAACAATTACTTAAAGTTGACCTTAGTATTAAAAATAAGTTTAAGTTAAGAAGATTTCTTAACTTGGCCTTTCTCCCCCTTTTTCAACTAATAGAAACTTTTGGCCATAAGAATATAGAATTAAGTTACTAAGTTAAGTTATCAAAGTGATCCCTTAACTTTGGCCTTTTCTCCCCCTTTTGCCATAAATCAGAAAGAGCGGGGGGCGGGGGGGGGGGGGGGTTGAAAAACATGGTTTTGAATTTAGTTTTAAGTCCAAGCATGTTCCAAATTATTTTGAAAATAATATACTAAAAATAAGCTAATATATTTGAATGTTTAACTCTTATTTGACTTGATGATATGAAAGATCAACAAGTCCTTGTCAGAGTCGGTTAATATATATATGATTATACTCCGTGGCTCATGGTGATGCACTAGCTCTACATCTGGAACCAGGAGTAAGGTCCTAACATCTCATGCCCATCTACGTGGCTAAGTACACAAACACATTATCCTATGTGTTGTGAGATGTATTGGCTCCTTAAATCTATAGGTGCATAATATCTAAGCTAGTTCCATTAACATAAAAAGAAAAGTAAATACTAGAGTATATAAAAAGAATATAGGTTATACTCTATTATGCACATGCCTAATTTTCGTCTTAGTAGACTAAATTCGGCTTCGGGTAGTGGCTTGGTAAAAAGATCGGCTAGGTTTGACTTGGATTCCACATATTCGAGTTTGATGGTTCCGTTAGCTACATGTTCTCGAATAAAGTGGTGTTTAACTTCTATATGTTTGGTCCAAGAATGGCAAATAGGATTTTTGGTTAAGTTGATGGAACTAATATTATCTATGTGAGTTTTAATATTGTTGAAGTTTAAGTTAAAGTCTTGGAGAGTGTGCTTCATCCAAAGAAGCTGAGCTACACACTCACCCATCGCGACGTATTCGGCTTCGGTGGCAGATAAGGCAACACAGTGTTGCTTCCTACTGCACTAACTCACTAGACTCGAGCTGAGGAGTTAACAACAATCACTCGTGCTCTTTCTATCGAGTTTACTACTGGCGTAGTCCGAATCGGAATAGCCGATTAGTTCAAACTAGATAGATCTAGGGTACTAAATACCTACACTTAGCGTGCCCTTTAAATACCTAAGGATACGCTTAACTAATGTTAGGTGAGACTCCTTAGCACAGGTTTGAAACCTTGCACACATACTTACTATGTATAGTATGTCGGGTCGACTCTCAGTTAAGTATAGGAGACTCCCTATCGTACTCCTATAGTATTTTAGGTCGATGGATTTTCCTTCTAAGTCCTCTCCTATATTGACATTAGTGGCCATGGGTGTATTGATGGTTTTAGCGTCTTGCATTCCAAAATGTTTAATTAATTCTCTAGTATATTTTTGTTGATGTAAGTATATTCCATCCTTAGTTTGTTTAATTTGTAGTCCTAGAAAGAAACTCAATTCACCTACTAAATTCATTTTAAATTCACTTTTCATAAGTGAAATGAATTCGTTTAGTAGGATCAAATTGGTTGTTCCGAAAATGATATCGTCTACGTAGATTTGGGCTATAAAGATTTCCTTACCTACGGTTTTATGAAGATGGTTGGATCGAATAGGCCTTGGTTAAACCCTTTTGACTTAAGATAAATCGAAAGCCTCTCGTACCAAGCTCGAGGAGCTTGTTTGAGTCCATAAAGAGTTTTCTTTAGTTTAAGGACATGGTTGGGTTTATCTAGGCTTTCAAATCCTGGGGGTTGGCTAACGTACACCTCTTCCTTAATAAGTAGTCTAACAACATTCGGATGGATTCTAATCTAGCTACGGGGGCATAGATTTCATTGTAATATAATCCTTTGACTTGACTAAAACCTTTGGCGACTAACCTTGCTTTATTTCTAACTACTTCACCTTTGTCATCAAGTTTATTTCGGAAGACCCACCTTGTTCCAATAACTGATTTATCTTTAGGTGATGGTACTAATTCCCAAACCTCGTTCCTAGTGAATTGAGCTAACTCTTCCTGAATTGCAATAATCCAATTGGGATCAAGAAGAGCTTGTTCAATGGTTTTGGGTTTGATTTTTGAAATCAAGGAGATTTGTCTAAGGTTTCTATATGATGATCTAGTTCGAACTCCTAAGCTAGGATCACCTATCACTTGGTCGATAGGATGATTTGTTTGAATCCTAATTTGACTTGGGTTAGGGTCACCTATCACTTGGTCGACTGGATGACTTGTTGGACTTGGGTTAGGACTAATACTAGACTCGATCTCAGGGTCAGAGTTGAGTCTGGTATGAGTCAGTTCACTAGTTGGTGTTGCTACGGGTTTTATAGGTTTGTGTCCTTCATCGAACACTACATTAATAGTCTCTTCAACTCTAAGGGTGTCATGATTGTATACCCTATAGGCTCTACTTGTAGTCGAGTATCCTAAGAAGATTCCGGTAGAGGTTTTGGAGGTGAACTTTCCTAGGTAATCCTTAGTGTTCAGGATATGTTCCTTACATCCAAATACCCTAAAGTACTTGATGTTAGGTACTTTGTCGTGATAGATTTTGTACGAGGTCTTAAGGTGCCTCTTTACCAAAAGGATCCTATTTTGGACATAGCAAGTCGTACTAACGGCTTCTTCGCAAAACCTGTCAGGTAGGTTATACTCGTTTAGCATTGTCCTAGCGGCTTCTTATAGGGTTCTATTTTTACGTTTGACTAGACCATTTTGTTGTGGGGTTCTAGGACATGCGAATTCATGGTGATATCCATTTAGGTTACAGAAATCTGTAAACTTGTGGTTTTCGAATTCACCACTATTGGAACGTCGATGGCTGGTTAGAGGGGGGTGAATAGCCCTTTATCGTCGTACGGTGTAATTCGTTCGTTCGTTGCGTGCTCGTCTCTACAATTTATTAGCGCAGCGAAAATACAAATAACAAGTACGAATATACGAGACAAATACGAAGCACACACAATAGACCAAGATATACGTGGTTCGGAACCGAATGGTTCCTACTCCATGGGGCGAGCTCAACGAGCTCTAGTTATGCGCACGACACTAACTAAACTCCTTCTCAACAACATGTCGGAGGTGGAGAAACCTCGTACAAGCTATTACAACAGTAATACTAAAGTACAAGCAAGAATACAAATATAATACAAAATACAAGTAAAGAGAACTTTATACAAATCGCTTTAAATCACTTGCTTGTTGCTTGCTTTGAATTGGTTTTGAAGGTCTGGAATGCAACAGCAATTCCCCTTCAAAATCACCCTTAAAGTCTTGGCAAAATCCTCCATCTCGAGCTCTATTTATAACCTACATCGAGCTGATTTTGCGCCTAGTAGTCGACTACCAAAAGGCCCCAGTCGACTGCTCCTGTAGTCATTGTCTCACAACGGCTTGATCCATGCTGGACAAGTTCCAACGGATTCTCCATCAGTCGACTGATGATGACCATCAGTCGACTGATGATGACCATCGATCATTCGCCCGACCTCGTGGCCGATCGATCGGCTATGGAGCATTCTGTGCCCGCGACACTTCCATCGCGATGCCATCCCTTAGCGATCAGCTATCGATCGATCATTGCCATCCTATGCCTAACACGACTAGTCGACTTGGATCAGTCGAATCGACACCTATGTCAGTCAACTGCTGTCGGATAAAACCTCGAACACCAAGTTGTTTGAGCATCCGACCATCGGGTAAACCCTCAAACATCACGTTTGAGCCTCCGACACTCAGTCTTAGCCACTTAGCCAAGTCCACCTTATCCTCTCATGGAGTTCCTCACCGAAGCTTTCTTCCCTCGGCCTACGTCCCTCGGATGCACCAAGTACACGACTTCGCAATGCCATCCTTTGCGTCTCTTGCCCTCGAAGTATGCTTCCCTTGGGCCTCACTCCATTTGCTCCCCATCTGGCGGTCCCTCGGATGTACCAAGCGCACGACTTTGCAATGCCATCCTTCACCGACTCAAGGACCCTGAGCCTAGTGAACTTGCCAAGTCCTCAAGACTTCCCACACCAAGCCTCATGCTTAGATTTTCCCAACACCAAGCCCCATGCTTGGACTTTTCACCACCAAGGCTACACACTTGGATTTACGTGGCCAACCCATGTTGGACTTCCCATGACAATCCCATGTCATGCATTTTGTCTAACATCAAAATATAGTTCGAGTCAAACTCGAGTCCGGGACGATTGCACCAACAATCTCCCCCTTTTTAATGTTTGACAAAACCTCAAACCTAAGTCTACCAATTATCCCCAAGTGGCAATTCTCATATCCCAATGAGAATTCCAACTATCCCAATTGGTAACTTCTTCCCCTTTTTGACATACATCAAAAAGGTCCTCCCCAAGGCTATGAAGGTCTTATATCCCAATGAGACCTTACAATCTCTCCCTTGGAGGAACACACATGCCTACAATCTTTCTAGTGATAAGTCCCATATCACTTAAGAGAGGCAACCCAATTTTCCTCCCATGAGGAAAAATTCACATCCATCTTCCCATGATGGATACCTCCCCCTAAAAGCTTGCTCCCCCTTGACCATTGCACCAACAATGTCCTTGGAGAGTCCCTAAGCCAAAAGGAACATTTAAACAATCAAAATTAAGGAAAAAGTTCAACAATGAACTTCCATCCACCTTAAAATTGATACTCACCCTAAACACTTCTCCTAATCCATATTCAATGTATTTCCACCCTTTCTAATGCTCTCTATAGCATGTCCTAGGGTTAGAAGTGGTTAGGGGACCAAAACACAGCTGAACATGGGTCTAACAACCAATGTTTATTTAAAATCAGCAGTATCAGTCGACTGAATAAGATATCAGTCGACTCCTTCCCACATCAGTCGACTGCCATGGATGGCAATCGACTGATAACTGCAAAATACAGTTTTCAAGTTTTCAGAAATGATTTTTTGAAATTCGTAAGTAAATATATATAAGTTGAAAAATCATGAAAATTCATATGTATATTACTTATTACAATCATTATGGGTGAAAAATATTAGAAAATTATTTTACCCACAAATTAGTGAGATTGACACATGTTGGAATGTATACTGAAAAGTCTATCTTTTGTATGAACATCTTTATTTTTGAAATAAGAATCACATGATCATTGTTTGCATATTTATTGTTATGCATATTGTCTGATACATTATATTGTAGATAACATAGTGTGTAGTGTCACACAGGATATCATGTTATCGGTCCATTGTAAAGTATAAGTAAAGGCTCACAACCGAGATGGTTATGGACAAACCATTGGAACGGTTGTAGTGTGATTTGGTATTGGATTGTCTTGACAATAGAATCACACTAGTGCACTTTGTGTGTATTGAGTAGGACTGACTTAGAGGTGATTCGATTTATTGCTGACTACATAATCGAATAGGACCTCAGATATTATATTGTGCATGCTCTTAATCCCGATATAATAATGGGCACATATATTTAGTATTCATTTCTTTGATTAACCAATGGGCGAGATTTATAGAGTAAATCGATAGGCTCGGTAAGTTGGGAAATGGTATTATTTATATGGTGTGTCATTGATTATAGGAGAAAATCGTGTCCTATATATTAGGATGATGATGTCCCCTTGAGGATCTCATAAGGTTCATCATGTAAACCCTGCAGGTGGACTTGGTCTAGCATGATGATAAGATTGAGTGGTACTACACATGGAGTTAGATGTTGATCAATTAATTGTTAGTAAATTAATTAATCGATGGACATTCAAGATCTTAAACACAGGGAGAAAAATGTACAAATAATATATGGAGCCCATATTAATTTATGTACAAATAATGGGGGTTGGTGAGGTAGATCAATGATAATCCTCTAGTGGAATGGATTATCATTAATGGATCGGACTTTATGTGGGCTTGATCCATTGGGTGGCCAAGATCCAACTCCTTCTCATGGTCCCTATTGTAGCCTATTAAAACCTCATGGAGTCTAGATCCAATGATGAAAAACAAAACTCTAGATCCAATGGTAAGAGATTAAATCTCTAGATCTGACAGTTGAGATTAAATCTCTAGATCCGACGATTGAGATTAAATCCCTAGAACCTATGGTGGAGATTAAAACAAGGCATAAACCTAACTCTATAAAAGGAGGGATTAGGGTGGGTGGCAAGAGCAATTTAGGAGACAAGGAGGTATTAGGGTTTTGGGCGGCAAGAGGCTTGGAGGTTTGGGTGGCCACAAAATTGGAAATATTTTCCTTCTTCTTCCTTAGGTGGTCGGCGCCTATTCTCTTCTTTCCTCTCCTTTGACGACGTCCAAAGCTCTTCTTTCTCTTCTCCTTGGCTGGTTGAAACAAGGGTTAGGGTGATTCTTTGGAGCTCTTGGCCGGCGCCCACCTTCCCTTCTCTTTGGGCTGGCGGCAAGCTTCAAGTTGGGAGCTTCAAGTTGGGAGCTTGTTGGTTGGTCCTAGATTGAGGAGAGTTTTGTTTCATATTCTTCCTTTTGTTCGGAGCGAGCAAAGAAAGGAAGATTGGTGATCTAGGAGGCTTCGACTTTTGGAAGATCATCGCCCACACGACGTCCAAAAGGAGGAAGGACATACAATAGAAGATCGAGAGGTATAACGCTCATTTATATTCTTTTGTATTATGTCTATAATTGTTTTTCAATTATATGCATGTTGTATGTTTTGTTTATGGATATATTTACTTGGACCCCAAATACAAATGCAAAAATCGACGATCCGTACATCGTCTATTCTGCGGCTAATCTAGAATAGAAGTTGGTTGCTTGAATAACAAGTTTGTTCAAGTGACCACTCTAATCGAATAACATGACGATGAAACGGTAGCTTGGGTAATCCCTCTTGTCAAGGATAATTTTTTTTTATCCGGGAACATAGAAGGGATCGCCATGAATAAGTGATCGAGTTGAAGTGGGAAGCGAAGTTTCCCCCCTTCAAGTGGTATCAGAGCTTCGGTTCCGGGACAAAACCTTCAAGTGGTATCAGAGCCATGGTTTCCAATTTTGTGTGTTTATGATTCGGTTACTTTTATGCACTTTTCATATATTATATGTGCCAGATAATAGTAGGATGTGCATAGGTTAACTTTTTGGTTGCAGGCATAGGATCCAACTATTATGGTCATATGTGTGTATGTGATTGTATGTATGTAATTGTATATTTTGTTGAATCCTCGGGGTTGATGAGGCTAGTATTTAATTTTTGTAATTAGATACGACATTGTCTAGACACTCTTTTTATTTTAGTTTACTTTCGATCAAGATTTCATGTACACTCCTTCGTGGAGTATAGGATCGATTGATGTAAATTAAAATAGTTTTTCTCGGCTCGGATCTCCGGATGGCTTGTACATGGACGGCGATACGACGAGAGGCATATTGGAGACAAAAGCCATAATAGTTGGAAAATATTTTTTTTTCATATTTATTGCTTATTGTTTGATATGCATGTTGTAGGCTAGAAAATTCCTCAATTTTAAATTACTAAGTGGGAGAGAGATATTTTATAAATTCCCACGACCTCCATTACGATTTGACATGTGATGCAAACAAACTTGCGCGTTGGTTCTGAGTGCCTTCCTCCACATCGGATGAGTTTGTTTGAGGATCACAAGGTCGAATATGATTATAGGAAATTATTAAGGAGCGTGTGTACTTTCCCATCAGAAGGCACATAATCCGAGATAATTACCTTGGTACCGAGTAATGGTGAACACTTAGATACAAATATAAGTATCCTCCCCATCGGAGTCATTGCTTTTATTTGTAGGGCCGAAGAGGAACCAACTATTAATTTTATTTGTCAAAATGTTAGGTTGACAAGATAATAAAATTAATGGGTAAAACCTCCTCTTACAAATGTAGAATTTGTATACGTCCATACTATCATGGCATACAATATTCTCGGTGTTTTGAGGTGTTGGTTGATTTTCAAATTTTATTGTTTGAGGAATCAATAATTTTTTAAAATCTAATGTTTTGATCTATGTGATTCTTAGGTTTTTCAAAATGACTTTCAACCCGCTTGCTGTGATACTGAAAGAAAATAAACTTACCAGACCCAACTATGTTGATTGGAAGAGGAATCTTGACATTGTCTTGACTGCAAAGGAATACAAATATGTACTCCTCGAAGAGTGCCCTCCTAAACCTGCGGATGATTCTGAGGAAAAGGAGAAGGAGAGTTATAAGAAGTGGATTAAGGTCGATGAGATGGCGCGGTGTTACATTTTGTCATCTATGTCAAATGTACTGCAACATCAGCATCAAGCCATGCCCACTGCTTATGACATGATGCTCAATCTCAAAGAGCTTTTCGGACACCAAAATCGGGTTTCTAGGCAGGAATCCATGAGGAACTTGATGACGACCACCATGATCGAGGGAACACCCGTGAGGGATCATGTTCTCAAGATGATGGGTCATTTGAATGAGCTGGAAGTCCTCGGAGCTGAGATCGATGGGGAAACCCAGGTCGATATCATTCTCCAGTCTCTACCTAGGAGTTTTGAGCAGTTTCGCCTGAACTACAACATGAACAAGAGGTTGTATTCGTTGGCGGAGCTTCTGACAAAACTCCAGGCAGCAGAGGGGCTTTTTCGTCAGAGTGCTCAGGCACAAGCCATGGTTGCCTAAAAGGTTTCTACTTCTAAGCCGAAAGGCAAGAAGAAGAAGAAACAAGCTAGGGCAAAGGCGGTGGGAGGAACTCAGGGAGGAGTGAAGAAGTTGAAAGGCAAGTGCTTCACTTGTAAGCAGATTGGACACTGGAAGAAGGACTGCCCCAACCGCAAGCAGAACAAAGGTATATCTTTTGGTCTAGTTGTTGAAACATGTTTAGCGGTGTTATCTACCGGCACCTGGTGTGTAGATACGGGAGCCACTGATTATGTCTGCAATACTTTGTAGGGGTTCCAGGAAACCAGACGACTGGCCGAGGGGGAGATTACCGTATACTTGGGCGATGCCACAAAGGTGGTGGCGATTGCAGTGAGAGATGTTTATTTGTCTTTTAAGAGGAATAAAGTTTTGATTTTTAAAAATTGCTTTTATGTACCTTTATTTAGAAAGAATTTAATTTCGATTTCTAAATTGTTTATGGATGGATATTCTATTTCTTTTAATGACAGAGTTGTTATAAAAAGGAATAGGGAGATTATCTGTTCTGGTGCATTGATAGGAAATTTGTATACACTTGAACCAAAAGCTCCCACTATGCAAATAGAAGTTAATAACTCATCTTCTAATTCCAATAAGAGAAAAGAACCTTCGAAGATGAACCAAACATATCTTTGGCATCTAAGACTTGGTCATGTTAACCTAAGCAGAATTCAAAGGTTGATAGCTGATGGACCTTTGGGTTCATTAGTGGTGGAAGATTTCCCAACCTGCGAATCTTGCTTGGAGGGTAAAATGACCAAGAGGCCTTTTAAGGCCAAGGTGTATAGAGCCAAAGATGTGTTGGAATTGATTCATTCTGATTTGTGTGGTCCTATGTCTATCCAGGCTAGAGGTGGTTTTGAGTATCTCGTCTCTTTTATAGATGATTATTCAAGATATGGATATATTTACTTGATGCGCCGCAAGTTTGAATGCTTTGACAAGTTCAAAGAATTCAAGGCTGATGCGGAGAAACGTCAAGGTAAACGTATCAAGACACTATGATCAGATCGTGGTGGTGAGTACCTCTTGGGAGAGTTTAGAAATTACTTATCAGAGGTTGGGATTCAATACCAATTGTCTGCACCTGGCACACCCCAGCAGAATGGTGTAGAAGAGCGAAGGAATAGGACTCTTATGGAGATGGTTAGATCGATGATGAGTTATTCTGAGTTGCCAGATTCGTTCTGGGGATATGCTCTAGATATGATAGTGTACATTCTGAACTTGGTTTCATCTAAATCAGTGCCTTCTACTCCCACAGAATTGTGGACTGGGCAAAAGCCTAGTCTGAGTCATATTCGAATTTGGGGGAGTCCAGCACATGTGCTGAAGGCAGATGCTGATAAGTTGGAACCTCATATAGAAGTGCGCATGTTTGTTGGCTATCCTAGAGGAATGAAAGGTGGTTTGTTTTATAGTCCTAGAGATCAGAAGGTGATCATTAGCACGAACGCCAGATTTCTAGAGGAAGACTATGTGATGAACCACAAGCCCATGAGTAAGATTGTTCTGGAGGAATTGAAAGGGGAAGTCACTACTTTAGTACCACCGATACAAGAGGATATACCACAAGTCACTGCACCGCGTGTCACAGAGGATACACAAGTGATACCTCATCGTAGTGGGAGGGTTGTTAGACAGCCTGATAGATTCATATTCTTAGGAGAATCTTCTGATTTGGTCCCTGGCAAACATGAACCTGATCCCTGGACATATGACGAGGCAATCCAAGATAAAGATACAGTATCTTAGCAAAGTGCAATGAATGCTGAGATTGAATCTATGGATTCAAATCAGGTCTGGGAGCTAGTAGAACCACCCGATGGTGTAAAAACCATTGGATGCAAGTGGATCTACAAAAGAAAGAGAGAAATAGACGGGAAGGTTGAGACCTACAAAGCAAGGCTTGTTGCGAAAGGGTATACTCAGAAAGAGGGTATCGATTATGAGGAGACCTTTTCACCGGTAGCCATTCTTAAGTCTATCCGGATTCTCTTATGCATTGCTTCTCATATGGATTATGAGGTATGACAGATGGATGTCAAGACAGCTTTCCTTAATGGAAGTCTTGAGGAAAACATCTATATGAAGCAACCAGAAGGATTCATTGCAAAGGGCAAAGAGCATCTTGTGTGCAAGCTTAATCGGTCCATTTATGGATTGAAGAAAGCTTCGAGGTCTTGGAACATCCGCTTTGATGAGGTAATACAGTCTTATGGATTCATTCAAGGTCCGAATGAGTCTTGTGTATACAAGAGATGTGACAGAAACGTAGTGGTATTTCTTGTACTATACGTAGATGATATTTCTCTAATTGGCAACAATATCAAGGTGTTATCGGACGTAAGGGTATGTTTGTTCAAACAGTTTGATATTAAGGACTTGGGAGAAGTGGGACACATCCATGGGATCAAGGTTATAAGGGATCGCAAGAAAAGGATGTTGTGCTTATCTCAAGATTCATACATAGATACCATTATGGATCATTTTAGCATACAAAACTCCAAGAAAGGCTTTCTACCTTTCAGGCATGGAGTTCCTTTGTCTAAGGAGATGTGTCCTAGAACATTTAAGGAGATAGAGGAGATGAAAGAAGTTCCTTATGCTTTGTCAGTAGGAAGCCTCATGTATGCGATGCTATGTACGAGACCAGATATCTGCTTTGCCGTGGGAATGGTTAGCAAATATAAGAGTAATCCAGGACAGGGACATTGGACTGCGGTAAAGCATATATTGAAGTACCTAAGAAGGACTAGGGATTATATGCTAGTTTACTGGGTAGACTAGTTACTCCCTGTGAGTTACACAGATTCCGACTTCCAATCAGATAGGGATAACAGTAAGTCTACCTCAGGTTTTGTGTTACTTTGTGAGATGGAACCATTGTATGAAGGAGTGTCAAGCAGAAATGCGTGGCGGACTCTTCCATGGAAGCTGAGTATGTGGCAGCCTCTGAGGCGGCCAAAGAAGCTATGTGGCTTAGGAACTTCTTGATAGACTTGGATGTGATTCCTGGTTTGCCTAGAACTATCACAATATATTGTGGTAATAGTGGTGCAGTTGCAAACTCGAAGGAACCATGAGCCCATAAGGCAAGTAAACACATAGAGTGCAAGTACCACCTGATACGAGAAATCGTAAAGAGAGGAGAAGTTGTTGTGGCCAAGATTGCATCGGAGGATAACCTGACAGATCCTTTCACTAAGGCCCATCCAGTGAGAGCTTTTGATAGGCATGTGGAGGGAATGAGAATTAGATGTATGGCAGTTTGAGGACAGCATAGTCTTTTAGTATAAGTGGGAGATTGTTGGGATGTATACTGAAAAGTCTATCTTTTGTATGAATATTTTTATTTTTTAAATAATAATCACATGATCATTGTTTGCATATTTATGGTTATGCATATTGTCTGATACATTATATTATAGATAACATAGTGTGTAGTATCACACAGGAGATCATGTTATCGGTCCATTGTAAAGTATAAGTAAAGGCTCACAACCGAGATGGTTATGGACAAACCATTGGAATGGTTGTAGTGTGATTTGGTATTGGTTTGTCTTGACCATAGAATCACACTAGTGCACTTTGTGTGTATTGAGCAGAACCGACTTAGAGGTGATTCGATTTATTGCTGACTACATAATCGAATCGAACCTCAGATATTATATTGTACATGCTCTTAATCCCGATATAATAATGAGCACATATACTTAGTATTCATTTCTTTGATTTACCAATGGGCGAGATTTATAGAGTAAATTGATAGGCTCGGTAAGTTAGGAAATGGTATTATTTATATGATGTGTTGTTGATTATAGGAGGAAACCATGTCCTATATATTAGGATGATGATGTCCCCTTGAGGAGCTCATAAGGTTCATCATGTAAACCCTGCAGGTAGACTTGGTCCGGCATGATGATAAGGTTGAGTGGTACTACTCATGGAGTTAGATGTTAATTAATTAATTGTCAGTAAATTAATTAATCCGTGGTAATTCGATATCTTAAACACGGGGAGAAAAATATACAAATAATATATGGAGCTCATATTAATTTATGGGGGTTGGTGAGGTAGATCAATGATAATTCTTTAGTGGAATGGATTATCATTAATGGATCAGACTTTATGTGGGCTTGATCCATTGTGTGGCCAAGATGCAACTCCTCCTCATGATCCCTATTGTAGCCTATTAAAACCTCATGGAGCCTAGATCCAATGATGGAGAACAAAACTCTAGATCCAATGATAGAGATTAAATCTCTAGATCCAATGATTGAGATTAAATCTCTAGATACAATGATTGAGATTAAATCTCTAGATTCGACGGTTGAGATTAAATCCCTAGAACTGATGGTGGAGATTAAAACAAGGCTTAAGCCTAACTCTATAAAAGGAGGGATTAGGGTGGGTGGCAAGAGCAATTTAGGAGACAAGGAGGTATTAGGGTTTTGGGCGGCAAGAGGCTTGGAGGTTTGGGCGGCCAGAAAATTGAAAATATTTTCCTTCTTCTTCCTTAGGTGGCCGACGCCTATTCTCTTCTTTCCTCTCCTTTGCCGGTGTCCAAAGATTTTCTTTCTCTTCTCCTTGGCCAGTTGAAACAAGGGTTAGGGTGATTCCTTGGAGCTCTTGGCTGGCACCCACCTTCCCTTTTCTTTGGGTCGGCGGCAAGCTTCAAGTTGGGAGCTTGTTGGTTGGTCCTAGATTGAGGAGAGTTTTGTTTCATATTCGTCCTTTTGTTTGGAGCGAGCAAAGAAAGGAAGATTGGTGATCTAGGAGGCTTCGACTTTTGGAAGATCGTCGCCCACACGACGTCCAAAAGGAGGAAGGACATACAATAGAAGATCGAGAGGTATAACGCTTGTTTATATTCTTTTGTATTATGTCTATAATTGTTTTTCAATTATATGCATGTTGTACGTTTTGTTTATGGTTATATTTACTTGGACCCCGAATACAAATGCAGAAATCGGCGATCCGTACATCGTCTATTCTGCGTCTAATCTAGAATAGAAGTTGGTTGCTTGAACAACAAGTTTGTTCAAGTGACCACTTTAGTCGAATAGCACGACGATGAAACGGTAGCTTGGGTAATCCCTCTTGTCAAGGATAATTTTTTTTTATCCAGGGACGTAGAAGAGATCGCCATGAACAAGCGACCGAGTTGAAGTGGGAAGCGAGGTTTCCCCCCTTCAAGTAGTATCAGAGCTTCAGTTCCGGGACAAAACCTTCAACACAAAGTTCAAAAGTTAAGAGAAACTTCAATATTGAGCCCTCTTTGTATTATCCCATTCAATGGTGATTGCTATCAAAAGATAGACTTCACCAAGGTTTTTCAAAATGTTTTTGAAATGTTTTTAAAATCTTTAATCCCTTTTCCCTAAACATCTCACTTGTATCTACATGTGTAACACACATACAAGTCAAATATTAGTGAGATGTGGGGTCTTTGTTATTTTGGGTTTCATGCACATTTCTAGGCAATATTATTTGATTCCCTTATGCATGGGACTTTAAATCATGCCTTAGTCCTTAATTTCAATTTATTTATGCATGAATGATGATTATGGCATAATGATACAAGAATAAAGCATGTGTCATATAATCATGATGTCATGGCATGTGAATGAAATATAAATATACATGACATATAAACATAACCCTAAAAATGATCATGACATTTTATATGATAAAAATAAATATGATGTCATGTCATGGCAAGGCAAACAAAGCATGACAATTATAAGATACTAAGGTATAAAATACCTAAGTGTTAAATTCAAATTGACATTTCTAAGATTAAACCTATTTTTGCCTTAATGCCATTATTCCCCTAGTGTGCCACAAACCCAAAATAGCACACCAATACTTCTAAGACCTAATTGTGTCAATTTAATCATTTTTCATCTTCTCAAACCACATTGGCACAACCGAATGTGTCAACTCACCATGGCTAGGTTAACTACCCATCCACTTAGAGTTGACACACCCTAACCCATCTAGCGTGAATCGATCACGCTTCTAGGAATCCAATACCTATTGGAGCTCCTTGGGTTAACAAGGTATTCACTAGGGATAACTTCCCTAGATACCTTCCTAATGACCCTTTTAGGTTTTGACACCTTAGTCATTTGGGTCTTTCCTAGATCAACTCTAGAGGTGACTCCTCCTTTGACCTTCTTAGTGGTTTTCTTGTTTTTTCTTAAGTCCTTAGCCACTAAACACATACCATGGCTAGTCTTAGGGATAGCTTCCCTATTAACCTTGGTTTTTCTAGGCCTAGAAATTATTCCATAATTAAATGGGACATTATGGTAGGACATAGGTTTGTGACCCAAACGCTTCTTGCCCTTGGACATTTCTTGTTTCCTAGGCCTTAAATTTTGATCACTAGACCCCTTAAATGATTTTGTCATAATTTTAAAAGTCTTTTCCAATTTTTCTAGCCTTGACCTCAAGGCTCGGTTCTCCACCTCTAATCTTCCCAATTTTGATCTATCATTAGATTTTTGGGAATTATTTTTCTTCTTAGGCATATGCCTAGATTTCTTGGGGTTAATGCCCAAGTTTTCTTCTATTCTCCTAATTGACTCCCTAGGTAAGATTGGTCTAGAATTATGGTGTCTAGATTTGTCCTTAGATAAACTAACATGCTTGGCACCTAAACAAACATATTTATTTCTACTAGCATGCTTTTCATTAATGATAGCAAGTGAATTAAAATAGTTTTTAGCATTCTTCTTAGTTCTAGAAATTAAAGGTGCATTAACTAAATTTACCTTAGGGTTAGCTTTAGAAGCTCCCCCTACATGAGATGCCCCTTCTTCCTCCCCCTAGGGCATTGACTTCGGTAGTGTCCTCTTTGATTGCATTTAAAGCACACAATGTGCTCTTTTCTTTTTCTAGCGAGGACTCTAGCATCCTTTGACTTTTGATTGACTTTTGGTGTCGGTGCCTTTTCCTTAGCCAATTTTGGGTATTTACTCTTGTAATGCCCTTTCTCCCTACACTCAAAATAAATTATGTAATCTTTATTATTAATTATAATGCATGAGTTACCTAGGGAGGTGGTGGAAGCCTCTTGATCACTTTTTTCGGAGGTAAATGCTTCGTCTTGACTTTGCTTCGGAATGGAAAGCCTCTCCTCCCCCTCAATGCTAGAGGTAGAGGTCTTCACCAAATCATCCACATCGTCGAATGTGAATGGTGATTCTTCAACATCCTCGGATCCGGATGTTGATGGGCATTCTTTCTCTTCATGGACCAATGTGGGCTCTTCATGAAATTTGATTACCTTGTCCCATAGGTCCTTAGCTTCCCTATATTCACCTAGTCTAGACCAAATATGGTTAGGAATCAAATCACTAAGCAATTTGATTACCTTGAGATTTGTCTTGAAGTCCTTGATTTGGTCTTGGGTCCACCTTGACTTCTCAATTTGCCTATTTTCTTCATCCCTAGCTATTTTGAAACCATTTTCTAGAATTAACATAATATCAAAATTGATTTCTAGATATACCTCCATCTTCCTTCTCCACCATTGAAAATCTCCTTCGATTTTTGGTGGTTGGAGGTAGTAGCTGACCATCTTGTCATGCTTGTGTTGGCGGTTAGTCCTTAATAAGCGACTTGGCTCTGATACCAATTGTTGGAACGTCGGTGGCCGACTAGAGGGGGGTGAATATCCCTTTATCGTCGTACGATGGAATTCGTTCATTCATTGCATGCTCGTCTCTACAATTCGTTAGTGCAGCAAAAATACAAATAACAAGTACGAATATACGAGACAAATATGAAGCACACACAATACACCAAGATATATGTGGTTCGGAACTGAATGGTTCCTACTCCACGTAGTGAGCTCAATGAGCTCTAGTTATGTGCATGAAACTAACTAAACTCCTTCTCGATAGCACGTCGGAGGTGAAAAAACCTCGTACAAGCTATTACAATAGTAATACTAAAGTACAAGAAAGAATACAAATACAATATGAAATACAAGTAAAGAGCACTTTACACAAATTGCTTTGAATCACTTGCTTGTTGCTTGCTTTGGATTGGCTTTGATGGTCTGGAATGCAGTAGCAATTCCCCTCCAAAATCACCAATAAAAGTCTTAGCAAAATCCTCCATTTTGAGCTCCATTTATAAACTTGATCCACGCTGACAAGTTCCAACGATCCTCTATCACGATTGATGATGACCATCACGACTCGACCAGAGTCGACGCCACCGGCTAATGGAGCATTCTCGCGCTCGCGACACTTCCATTAGTCGATCGTCATCCCTTGGCCAGTCACGCCGACATCACGACCGACCGCCATCCCTTGACAGTCGATTGTCGGGCCATAAAATGCAGTCTAACACCAGTTGAAACCTAGTCAACTTGGATTAGTCGAACCGACACCTATGTCAGTCTACTGCTGTCGGGTAAAACCTCAAACACCAAGTTGTTTGAGCATCCGACCGTCGAGTAAACCCTCAAACATCATGTTTGAGCCTCCGACACTCAGTCTTAGCCACTTGGCCAAGTCCATCATTGAGCAACTTCCCATTCATACAAGGCTGCTAGGATATCAAAAATGCCAAGATAGCTCTTCTTCGTGTCCGTGTTTAAAAAGGGCTCAGCTTCAACCTTAGGATAGCATTTTCAACTTCATCCACACTAATTTAGGAGCATCATAACTCTTTAACTAGGTAAAATAAGCAATACGTAAACTCCTTCACCGACTCAAGGACCCCAAACCTAGTGAGCTTGCCAAGTACTCAAGACTTCCCACACCAAGCCTCATGCTTGGATTTTCCCAACTCCAAGCCCCATGCTTGGACTTTTCACCACCAAAGCTACACACTTGGATTTACGTGGCCAACCCATGTTGGACTTCCCATGACATTCCCATGTCATGCGTTTTGTCTAACATCAAAATATAGTTCGAGTCAAACTCGAGTCTGGGTTGATTGCACCAACAACCACCATGATCGCTCGCAAGTATTTTAATTTTAAGGTTCTTTTGATTTTTGATTAGTTTGAACAAGTTGATGAGTTGATCTAGGGTATCACTTTTATGTTTGATGAACCTAACCCAGGTAAACCTAGAATAGTCATCAATTATGACTAAGCAGAATTGACTACTGTTAAGTGACGTAGCTCCATGTGAATCGAATAGATCCATATGTAGGAGCTCAAGAACACTTTTGGTTCGTTCTTGATTAGTTAGTTGATGTTGTGTCCTAGATTGTTTACCTTGTTGATAAGCATTACAAATTTTATTGTCTAAGTTGTTAAGGTTTGGCAAACCTCTGACTAAGTCACTCTGACTCACCTTGTGGACGAGTCTTGGGTGCAAGTCACCGAGTCGTCGGTCCCACAACCAAGATTCCTCTTGCTGTGTCATAAGACACTTGGTTGAGGAGTTAGGTAGATTAATAGTATAGATGTTGTTATTCCTAGTTCCTTTAAGGATTGTTTTAGAAGTTTCATTTGTTTTAATTATGCATTCATTTTCTAGAAATATGACCTTATAGTTATTATCACACAATTGACTTACACTAAGTAAATTATATTTGAAATTTTCAACTAGTAAAACATTTTGAATGATAAAGTTTGAGTTGAGCTCAATATCACCTGATCCGATGATTTTGAGCTTGCCGTTGTTTCCAAAGGCTACCGATCCTTGTCGTTTGAATCGAAGCTTTGAAAACTTAAGTTGATCCCCGGTCATGTGTCGGGAGCAACCACTATCCAATATCCATTGATCCTACATGCAAGGTAATTGGATCGGATATTGGAATTTTTAAAATTTGGTTGTAAATTATTAGACCTAAATCATCTCACCCATTTCTACATGATCAAAGATGTTATCCTTATATGTTCTTGTGAGATGACTTCAATTTTACTTGATTAATTTTAATGAATTGAAACTAATCAACCTTGCGTTAGATTCGGATTTGACCCTATGCTCATCAAGTCACTTTTTCAAGATATTGGCTTCCAGGTCGTGGCAAGGCACATGGGTCTTCTTTGATCGAAAAAATGACCACTTCCTTAGACAAAGCCAATTTTTAGAAAATAGTAACTTGACTCACTTAAGACCACTTCCTAGTCTAACTAGTCTAGGATACGGCGAGGTAGCTTCAGCTAGTTCCACTTAGTCAAGTGAACCGAACTAGATACTCCTTATCTAGCTCGAGTACCCAAGACTTCGCTTTCCTAGCGTACTATCATCTCGTTGCATCCTAGTACTATGTTATCAAGTATTGACGAGTTATAGTCCCTATCTAACCATTCTAAAAAGAAAAGAAAAAAAAAACTAAGCATGCAATTTCTAAGTAATAGCACGAACAAGTTTTGTACTAGCTCCCCCTAGACCATTGGATCGGTTCGGTCTTTCCACATAGTGGATTTGGTCCTTGGGAACCCAGTACTGGTTAGATCCTAATTGAGAAATCAAAGTGGTCTTAGGGACCCATGCTTGGACATGTATTCTATTTCAACTTACAATTGACATGTACGACTTGTTAGTTGTACTTTAGCTAAACCCAAGCCCGACCTTATTGTACATGGCCCTTTGCGATCCAAGTAAGAGGTCAAGTCCCTTGGATCCCAAAGTGAACCTTTCCAACGTGTTCCTAAGATCTTCGACTTGACTTTTCAAAAGTGAGTTCTCAACTTCAAGCTTTTCAACTCGAGTTGAGTCCTCCTCTTGAACTTGACTAGACGAAGAGGTTAGGGAGACCTCGTATTTAAGTAGTTTAACCTCCTCGAACAGGGTCTCGACCTTGGACTCGGACTTAGCTAACTTCCTAGTTAGAAACTTAATTTCATTGTATAAAGTACTAATGAGGGACCGACTTACCTTGAGAGTATCTCTTGACCCGGATGTGTATCCGTGGCTTGTCTTGAATAGAGATTCGTAGTCTGACTCATCCTCGAGTTCGGATTCGGACTCTGGCTCTGATTCGGTTGGTTTAGCCATGAAGACGAGGTCATCGTCTTCTTCCTCTGATGCCTCTTCCCATGTAGCATTGAGCACCTTCTTGAACTTCGATTCTTTGTTTTTGAGCTTCGGACATTTCGACTTGACATGTCCGAACCTGTTGCATTCATAACACCTAATGTTAGAACTAGCTTTAGATTTACCTTCCTTGGGTTGAGTGACGGGTCATTTTTGGCTCTTAATCATCCTCCGAACTAGGTTGACAAGTTCGGTCTCCATCTCCGGATCGACCTCTGACTCGTACTGGTCTTCTTCTTCCTTCGGGGGTGGCTTACTCGCGGGCTTCTTCTTTTGACCTGCAATAAAAGCTATACCTTTCTCAGGTACCGAATTAGACTGTTCGTGGAGTTCGAATTCTGAAAATAATTCATCTAACCTAATTTTTGATAAGTCCTTAGAGACCTTGTAGGCATCGACCATGGATGCCCACAAAGTAGTCCTAGGAAATGAATTCAAGATATACCTTATTATGTCACGGTTTTCAACCTTTTGTCCGATGGCGTGCAAATTGTTGAGGATGTCTTGTACCCGGGCATGTAGTTGAGTCATGATCTCATGTTCCTGTATTTTTAAATTATATAATTTATTAAAAATAAGGTCCCATTTTCATACCTTTGCTTCATCAGTTCCTTCGTGCAGTGCCACTAATTTGGTTCACAAATCCTTTGCACTGATGAAGGGGTCGACGCGATTAAGCTCCTCCTTGGACAAGCCACATTAGAGGATTTGAGTCGCCTTGGCATCGGCTTCAACTTGTCTTTTTGTAGCATTGGTCCATTGTTCATAATCTAAAGATTCACTCACTTCATTAGTTGGAAGTGAATCCCGTTTCGATTATGATCCACATCTCGATTTGGGTCTTAAGGAAGAACTCCATTTGACCCTTCCAATAACGGAAGTCATCTCCATTGTAAAACGGAGGTTGGACGGTGCTAAAACCCTCGAGATGGGTCATTGATACAAAAAAGAGCAAGAAAAAGAAAAAGAAATCTAGCAACAACAAAAACAAGCGAAAGGTACCAAGACTCGCGTCTTGGATTAGTAGTGCGGGAGAGAATCTAAATGAACAAAAGAGCTTGTAAAAAATTTGAAATAAACAGAAATAAAAATGAAAATAAATTTGTAAAAAAAAAAATAGATTGGTGGTTTCACCAAATCTTAGCACCCCCGGCTCTGATACCAATTGTTAGATCGATTAGAGCGCTAAAGGGGGGGTGAATAGCGCAAGACAATTTTCATTCGTTCGATATAAATGCGAGTGAGAATAAATGCAGCGGAAAGAAAATAATACTCGTTTGTTTTTACTTGGTTCACAGCCTTCGGCTGCTAGTCCAAGGCCTTAACGGTCCTAGACCGCGTATAGAGGGCAAAGCACTAAAAAAACTCCTCCTCGTTAGAGGTAGGATTACGCGAATACAATCGATACGAAAAGCTCAAGGTAGAGAGACACTCCTCCTCTCCTTGTTACGATTAAAGCAAAATAAATATAGAAATAAAGACGACAATAAGGAAAATACCAACAACTAATAAAGTAATGAAAGTTAGACACTTGTCGTCAGAGATGCAGTAGCACTTCGTCATCGTAAGGTTGTCGTAGAAGAGTATCGTAGCGGAGGCTTTTTGGAGAGCTTTTTATGATGGAAATGGGGTGGAGAACCCCTACTTTTATAGCCTTGGAAACCCTAGACGTTCACATCTTCAACCAATGAGAGCAAGCCTCCTATCCCTTCAAAAATGGAGATAAGCTTTGACTCTCCTCGAAGTTGATCCTTGACTAATAGTCGACTGCTACCCTTACTAGTCGACTGCTAGATGTATTAGTCGATTGATATAAGCCCTCAGTCGACTGATGGCAGGTTTTCCAGCTAAAATGAAGATTTAGCTCAAAAATACAGTTAATATAAGTAAATCAAATGGTCATATACCATCCGATCTCGACTTAGACTTTCCATGGGAGGTCTTGGTCGGATCGTCGCCTAAGAACATCCCCATACAGAGGACACGACCTTCCTTGTGCTCACTAACACGAGATTACCTCAACATTCACCTTGTAGCTTCTACTTTTGGTCTTCCACCTGATTCCTTCGGCTCCCTCCGAAGTCATCCCGGTGTCGCCCGACCACCACAGCTCCCTCCGGGTGTCACTGACCTTCAGCTTTAGCTTTAGCACTTTTCTGCACACTTGATTTAGTTCGTGAGATAACAAAATGAGCTTAACTTTGTATCGTTTGCTATAATCAAAACTTAGGTTTGACTTAAGTGCCTACTGCACCAACACTTAGGGAGGGATTAATGGGACTCATTAAACCCTAGGTCTAAAATGAGTGGCTGGGATTGGATCGGCTTCAATCGGACGACCACAGAAAAGAGGGTTAAAAATCAACATTTTCTCCTTCCCAAGCGATCGCGCGACAACACAGAGAGCTCGCCCAAATTTCACAATGAAGGCACGTCGCCTTCTTCTTCCTTGTGCATGAGGAACATCGGCGGCGGTGCTACTGCCTTGCGCACGAGCGGGCGGATATGGCAAATCAGCTTCCTTCCATCGATGACACGCAGGCGCCGTGGGAGGACGTCGTCTTCCTCCTTGCACGAGTGGAGGAAACAGGAACTGGATTTCAGTTTATGCTCCGCCAGAATTAGGTCACCGATCATCTCCCCATCAGGAGCCCATGCGCTGCTTCCATAGTCTTCCACAGCCATCCTCTTCATCGGATCCGTCGAAGAGATCCCTCCATCCAAAATCGTCGATGGGTTTTCCACACCACAGTTGTTCGTCATCTCCTTCTATGGATTCACGGAGGAGTCCGTCATCTTCTAGGTTCACCGAATTCATGAGAACAAGAAGACATCATCGATTTCCAAATTTGGAAGTTGAGCAACCACATCAACCATTCACTCCGGAGATTCGATTGAACTCCGTCAAATTCGTTGGTGTTTTCTGCTCATGACTTTGCCACATATTGTTGGGGAGATCATTCAATTCTGCTTCATTCATTTAGTTGTTAGCTGTTAATTCCTCTATTTGATTTCGATTAAATTGTTAGTTACGTGGTTGTTTAGTTAACTTGCACTTATATTGTTCGATGAATTGCTGCTTAGAATAGTTTGTTCTATTTACTTTCAATTTTCAATTATTGAGTGTAGAATTTATCTTTATCGTTATGGTCTATCTCTTTAATTCCTATTACTAGTGTAGTTGCATAATCTTCAAAGCCAAACCCCTATCTTATTAAGAAAAACTTTAACCCTAGCATTGATTTACACCGTTACCTTCCTTGGGAGACGATCCGAGTCGTTTCCTGTGTTACTTTGGCATAGAAAAGGGTTTGGTAACTAAATTATCAGGCTTTTCGCGTGTCAATTTTTGGCACAGTTGCCGGGGAAGTTGTTAGCGGTGTTAGTTAGTTGTTAGAGTTGCAATAATTTCTTTTAGATATTCTTGCTTGTTTGAGCTTTCTAATCTTTTACTTTTGTGCAGTGCATGACAAGATCATCCGGTGGGGATTTACTTGATCTTGATCTAGAAATTGATCGGACTTTTCATGGACTATAGCGAGCACACCGAATTTCAACTACAAGTGAGAGTGCTAGTCTTGTGGGACTTGATTTGGATATGGCAAACCATCGAACACTTAGGGAGCTTGCAGGACTAGATATTCTCTATCATTCATTGTGCATTCAGTATCCAGACCTTGATGTAGATTTTGAGCTGCGATCTGGGATTATTCATCTTCTACCCAAATTCAATGGATCAGCTAGAGAAGACCCTACACGACACTTACAGGAGTTCCATGCGGTTTGTTCCACCATGAAACCGCATGGCATCAGTGAGGAGGATATTAGCTTGAGAGCTTTTCCATTTTCATTAGTGGGAGGAGCAAAGGATTGGCTATATGCTTTGCCACCCGAATCTATCACATGTTGGGCTGAGATGAAGAGATCATTTCTAGAGAAATATTTTCCAGCTTCACGGTCTGCGGCTATCAGAAGAAGTATCTGTGCAATTCAACAATTGACAGGAGAGACATTGCATGAGTATTAGGAGCATTTTGAAAAGTTATGTACCAGTTGTCCTCATCACCAGCTCAGTGAGCAGATACTCATTCAGTCATTCTACGAGGGACTACTTCCTATGGATCGATGTATGATCGATGCAGCTAGTGTTGGTGTAATCGACCCAGGTCACGATTGACCAGACTCGAGTTTGACTCGAGTGATGTTTTGATGTTTGACAAAGTGGTTTGACAAAGTGAGTTGACATTGATGTTTGACATTGATGTCAGTTAATGTTTTGGGGAGATTGTTTATACAATCGACTCAGGTTATAATTGACCAAACTCGAGTTTGACTCGAGAGAGACTTTGATGGTTGACTAGGGTTGACCATGTGATTATGGGAAAGTCCAAGCATGGGTCTTGGCAAGGTAAAGTCCAAGTCATGGGTACTTGGCTTAGAAAGTCCAAGTGGGACACTTGACACAAGGGAAGTCCAAGCATGGGTCTTGGCATGGAAAGTCCAACATGGGTTGGCAAGGGAAAGTCCAAGCTTGAGTCTTGGCATTTGAGAAGTCCAAGGGGTTTGATATTGGCGGCGTAAAGTCTAAGGGTGGAGTCTTAGCAGCATAAGTCCAATAGTTGGCGGCGTAAAATCCAAGCGGAGTCTTGGCGGGGTAAGTCCAATGTGCCTTGGCGGTGTAGACACCGTTAGCATGACATAGCCGATGGAAGAACCTGAAGGCTAGCGCGATGGATGAACAAGTCATGGATGACTTGGAGGGATCCTAGAGGTGTGAGGCTGATGGAGGTGGCTAGAAGGCTTAGGTCTAGGCTAAGGGTGGTCTAGCAAGTATGAGGGCACCATACTTGGGTTAAAACCGCCATTTAGGGTTGAAATTGCCTGCTCATCGATTAGCTTGATCACGACAATGACCGCCCATGGATGGCGGTCAACCGCCATTGAGTTGTGAGTACTGAGAATGCTCTGTGAGCCGATCGGCGGCTGACTACGGGCCGATGATTGGTGAGAGTCCCATTGGAACTTTTCCAAAGTGGATTGAGCCGTTGTCTCATATCTACAATGTTGGCAGTCGACTGGGGCCTTATGACAGTCGACTGCCAGGCAGAAATCCAGCCCGATGGAGGATAAAAGCAGCTGTTCGTGGAAGGCTCCAAATAAGGTTTTCTTGGGCGATTTGAAGGGGAATAGTTGGTGCTCTTCCAGTCCTTCAAGGTTAGTCCAAGGCAACCAAAAGCAAGCAATCTAAAGGCATTTGTAAAGTGATTTCTTTACTTGTATTGCATTGTATTTCATTGTAATTGCTTGTTGTACTTAGTTTATTATTGTAAACTGTTGGACGAGGTTTCTCTACCTCCGACTTATGTCGAGAAGGAGTATTTGTGATTAGTGAGTGCGTGTGCATCACTAGAGCTCTTTAGAGCTCGATCCGTGGAGTAGGAACCGTTCGGTTCCGAACCACGTTATATTCTTGCATTTGTGTGTTTGTATTTTCGTTATTGCTTTATTATCTTTGTTTCCGCTGCGCTAACGAAAATTGTAGACAAGCACGCGAACGATTTCCATCTACGTACGAGCATGCGCTATTCACCCCCTCTAGCGTCCAATCGATCCCCTACAACTAGTGGGGGAGCACTAGTAAACAAGACACCTGCAGAAGCAAGGGAGCTCATCTCAATTATGACAGCCAATGCATAGCAGTTTGGGAGTAGACAGTTGCTTACCAGAGGGGTGAATAAGATTCTAGTGCCCAGAATAGATAATCAGGAGCTTAAGACTGAATTGCAGGAGCTAGCTTCTATGGTTAGACAGATAGCTCTGAAGCAGGCTCAACAACCATTGATGGAGTCTATTCAGCCGGTGAGCACCTGTGGGATTTGTTCTAGTTCCACTCATTTGACCAATGTTTTGTTAGGGCAATCTCTTGCCGTAATATAGTTTTGATGGTGTGGCAAAGGGTTTAAGTTAGTTTGATATGTTGATTTGATATATGCGTTGAAGTCGTGCAGGACTTAGTAATTCGCACATGGAGCCATGGCGAGTTTCACATCTCATGACTCGTGCCTTGAGTCGGTGAAGGATAGCTTTGCGGAAGCCGTGTGCTTGGAGCATCCGAGGGACCGTCGGACGAGGAGCTTGGAGTGAAGCCGGAGGAAGTAGACTTCGAGGCAAGAGACGCGAAGGAGCATTGCAGAGCCGTGCGCCTGATGCTGCCGAGGGACGTGGCCGCGAACGAAGAGAACTTCGAAGGCGAGGGACTCTGAGGGATGAGAGTGAGCGATTGTAACCCGGGAAGGGTAGCTCTTAGGTGAAACTTGGCCATTTGGCCAAGTGTCGGATGAGTTTTCCCGACACCAGTCGATTGCCATGTCATGGCAGTTGACTGCTCTGAGTCGATGGTTCGATCGACTGGTCTAATGTGGCTGAATCAAGTTGATCACCGATCGCCGATGGGTAGTCAATCGATGGTTGATCACGACGCTAAGGGACGGCAATGATCGTCACCGTGTCGACACGCGCACGCAATCGAGTCAACCTCGTTGAGGACTCGATCGTTAACATCGATCCGATCGATGGGTGCCATCGGTCGATCGATGCGCATCCGTTGAATGGTATCCAATGTGGAAAGCGGCCGTTATTGGGCAATGACTACAACACCAGTCGACTGATGGGTGCTATCAGTCGACTGCTCCTGTGTCAACGAGAAGAAACCCTCTTCCTCTATAAAAAGGAAGGGGATGGGGCTTTGGGGGGTTAATGCTTGAACGCCAAACTACTCCCAAAGTGCCCTAAACGATTTTCCACTCTTCTACTTGCTCTAATCTTCATTCCATTGTAGAAGAGTGATCTTTGTGTAAAAGAGGTTACCTCCACCTAGCTTTGTGCAAAGGAGAGATCTAGTGGATAGATTTCGGAGTGATTCACCGTGGACGAATTGGACCGTGGATTAGCGGCGTAGCCGTGAACCACGTTACATCTCCGTGTTTGTATTGTCTTTGTTTTATTTCTATTTGCTTGTCTTAGTTTATTGCTTTCGCTTGCGCTAACGTTTTGTAGACGAGCGAATTACGACATCCAACGAACGAGGGATATTCACCCCCCTCTAGCCGGCCAATTGATCCCCAACAAGTGGTATCAGAGCCAGGTTGCTTGTCACCGGACTAACCGCCGCAACAAGCTCTACATCAAAAATGGCCGGCTCAAACATCCACCCACCGAAGTTCGATGGCGAATTCACTTGGTGGAAGAAGCGAATGGAGGTATTCTTCGAAACTGACTTTGAAATTCTATTAATAATGGAAAACAGTTTCGAGTTGCCTAGGAACGAGGATGGGGAGCCATTGGAGAAATCGAGGTGGAGCAAAAGGCAAAGAGAAGAATACTTGGCAAATTCAAAGGCCAAGCACCACCTATACAATGTCCTCCCCCAACAAGAAGTCAATAGGATAGGGGAATGTTCTAGTGCTAAGGAGATGTGGGAGAAGCTAGTGGAGCTTCATGAAGGTACCTCGGAGGCTAAGCTAGCAAGAAGAGACCTCCTCCGCTCCCAACTCTCAAACATCAAATTAGAAAAGGGAGAAAAGGTAACTTCCCTACATTCTAGATTTAAAGAAATATTAATTGGGCTAACAAGTGTAGGTGAGAAGCTATCAAACCGGGATATGGTAATGAAGGCCATAGATGCCTTTCCCCGGTCCTCAAAATGGAGCTCCATGGTGGACTCATTTTACATCTCCAAGAACTTGGAAGTAAGTACCTTGGAGGAATTTTTCTCAACAATGGAGCTTCACGAAACTAGGCTTGAAGGAATACAAGAGGAGCCTAGAATTCAACCCTCAAGAGGAGTAGCTTTGATGGCAAATAAGGGGAAGAAGAAGATAGAGATCCCCTCCTCCTCCGATGATGAAGCCTCTACCTCCTCCATGGATAGCACGGAAGAAGCCTACATGGTAAGGAAGGTAAGGCATGCATTTAAGAATCTTAGATTTGATAAATCTCATGATAGGAATAGAAGACCAAGGGGGAAGGTCATATGCTACAATTGCCAAGGAGAGGGACACATAAGGGACAATTGTACCCTCCTAAACAAGAGCAAGGAAGAGAAGAAAAAGAAGGAAGAAAAGAAGAAGAAGAAGGGGAGCAAGAAGAAAGAGGAGAAGAAGGCCAAAGAAAAAGGAAAGTCAATGGCTCTCAAAGCAAAGACATGGGATGACCTTGCCTCCTCTTCCTCATCCGAAGAAGAGGAACAAGTCTATTCCAACCTTGCATTGATGGCTTTCGATGACTTGGATTGCTCCTCCACCGAAAATGAAGAATCAAGCTCAAGTGGAGAGAGCTCAAATGAAGGGGGAGCCTCTACCTCCTCCTCATCCGAAGAAGAAGAAGAAGACATGGAAACTATGGTAACGAATGCTTCTCCTAAGAAAATAGTTTCCATAGTTTCTAGCTTAACTAGGGATTTATTTAGAGCTAAGAAGAAGAACAAAAGCATGCTAGATCAAATTAAGGATTTAGAAAATAAACTAGAAAAATCATGCTTAAATGATAATATTTCTTCCAGCTTAAATGATGCATGCTCACATGAATATATGTCATTTAATGTTAGTGATGCATGTATGGATGAAAATAGGGCTTTAAGAGAAAAGGTAGATTATTTAACTAAAGCCCTAGAAAAATTCACTATAGGCTCCAACACCTTGAACATGATCATAGGGAGCCAAAGAGCTAGCTTCAATAAGAAAGGCCTAGGATATAAGGAAAAGAAAAATGAAAAGGCCTACAAATGCCTAATAGCTAGGGGACAAGATAAAAAGAAAGTAATTGCTAGAAAATGGATCCCCAAGGAATATCTAGTGAACCCAATAGGAAAGAACTTATTTTGGGTTCCAAAATCCATCCTTAAGGGTTAGGATAACCCTAGGGTAGTCAACCACATGGACCTAACCTATATCATATTTTGGTTGACTTAGGATGACGGGACAACATTTTTTAAATAGTGTTGGGTGATGATAACGTGCCCATAAATAGATAATATTGCTTAAATCATGATGATTAATGTAATTGCTATGTATATTTGCAATCATGATTTATGTTTTTGAAATTTGGCACGTTATCATGAGAAATAGGTTTAAATCATGCTTTAGGTGATACTTTGTTTATTATCATCATATAATACCTAAGGCATGACTTTTATTTGATGAATACATGAATTTCATGATCATAATGTAGAATTCATTCATATATGCCCTTATGATCATGAGGATTATTAGGTTGATACTTAACCTTGATAGAATTTCATGAATATATTGGTTAAGTATGCACAAATACCTCCTAGGATGCATCTCACACTCACCATAGGCTACCTTGATTGAAAACTTAGCATGAGTGAGATGTTAGGATGATACAAATGTCCACTAATGCCTATGGCATTTAGATGGTAATTTAAAGTATCAAAATAGCAATAATAGACCAATTGTTAAATACTGGAAAATTTAACATATAAATTAAATGGCCAAATAATTGAGGAAATAATCCTGGAAATATCTCGGGATTTTTATGGAATTTTAGGAATTTTTCTGGAATTTTTCTGGATTTAAACGGACTCCGTACGAGACTTTTACGGGGATAAAATAAATAGGCTTTAGAGGGGTCTATTTAAAGAGGTTAAATACACAACGAAAACCTAATTTCTATTTTCTATTTCTCCTTTGGCTTCCTCGCGTGAGCCGCCCGCCCTCTTTCCCTTTCTCCTTGCTTTTTCCGCCGCGATCTGTTCGCCGACAAGCTGCCGCCGCCTTGCGTGATCCCTCGCCGTCCGAACCACCGCAGCCATCCGCCGAGCCCTCTTCTCCGCGTCGCCACCCACAGTTCCCGGCCACAGGATCCTCGCCGGTTCTCGGCTGCCGACGCCGCCTCGACCGCGCTTTTCCAGGCCTGTGTCGCCGACCCGATCCGACTTCCACGGCCTCCCACCTTGGCCTCGTCGTCGGTTTCCTCTGCCCTAGACGACGAGCGACGGTTGTTCTCCGGCCAGTTTCTGCCATTTTATTCCTCTCGTCCGACTTTTCTGCGAGCGGCAGCACCTTGATTTTGGTTTATCCGCGTCGGTGAGTCAATCAGAATATGTGTTGGATAAATTAAGAGGTTAATTAGGTTGAGCTCGTTGATTTATAGGATTAATTAAACAAAATCTGTTGAATGGTCAGGTTACATTGGGTTCCAATTAGGGTTCATTAGATCCCTAATTTCGTGGAACAGTAGGTGGTAAATGGGCTGATTTTGGAGTTGTTGGTCGGTTGTGAAGGAGGAGGTGGGTATAGAGGGTGTTTCGGGTTGTTCATAGGTTGTAAAGGGTTGTGGACGGATTTTGGTCGATTTGGGTTGATTCGGTGTTGATCGGTTGTTTGTATGATATTTGGAGGATATGAGATTTGGAATTAATTGGGCTAAATTAATTGTATGGATATTTGTGGACAAGGATTGGAAATTGGTTTGGGTTAATTGGGTTATGAAGGAAATCGATTAATTATTCGATTTGTCGGTAAATTGTATTTTTGTGCTTGACTATGGTCTTGCTTTATGCAGGTTTCGGTCCAGGCGGGTCCCAAATCGTGATTTATTCGGTTCTTCTTGCGGATATATATTCAGGCGGGTATTTTGACTTAACGTTTAGATTAAGTCAAATTGATATGCTAGTTAGGATAGCTTACAATAATTTTTCATGTTTATATGCCTAGTATGTTTTTGGTGCCTACTAGATACATGCATGTGTTAGGATATGATTATATTTACCTGTTTGATATGGATCATAGTACATGGATTAGGGATATGTATATATATTGGTTGTACATATCATTTGGATAGATATTTTGAGTAGGTTTTACATGCTGTAGTATCATGCACCATTTTCGCATGATTGCATGCTAGGACGAGGTTCCATTATTGTTGAGCCCAATAGTTACATGGCTCGCACACTTGCCACTCATGGGTTAGTGGTACATCGGGAGGGTGTGTGCTGATTGCTCTGTCGAGCTCATTGGACCGCCATGGGTAGCGACGAGGCGCGTGGTAGAAGGGCGAGGATCCCTCCTCCGGCCTATGACACGAGGAGATGAGAGCTTAGCTCCCCCACTATGTTTGGGGCAGGAGGATAGGTGTACTCCGACAGCATCCTGTCCACTCGGTCACTCAGAAGCAGTGATGGCAGAGTGCACAGTTGTCATAGCCCTACCCACTCGGCTTCACCATTGCGTGAGCGGGTAGCGTCGGGGTGACCATGTCATTGTACGGCATGCACTTTGCATATATTGCATTTTGTATTGTGTTTCTTTGCATTATTGTATTGATGCCTTGGATGTGCATATGATTGTCATGCATACAGGATACATGCTTATATATGATCGAGGACTTTATTACTTCTAGTCGTGCACATGCTCTATATCGGGGTAGGAGATCTGTAAGTCTGATCATTTTGTATTTCTTGCTTGCATACCCTATTTATGTGAGATCAGTATCGGCATGTTATTTTATTATTAGCTATACGATTTTGCATATCTACTATACCCGCAGAGTTCTTTGAACTCACCCCGTTGGTTTATATCTATTTCAGGATGAAGCTATCAGGAGAGTGCAGTTGCCGGACCCCCCCCCCACTCGGCGTAAAGTTTTGATTTGGATATTTGTTTTTACGATATTTGGATATTTTGGTTAGAGGACATGTATAGGTTTGGAGATTGATTTTGTATTTGGTTTTGGTGTCCTTATGGACCTTATTTGGATTTTGGTTTGGTTGGATTTTGTTGAGTATTCCTGCCCAGATGGCAGAAGGGGTAAGTCTATTTATTTTAGACTGTTTGTCATTTATTTTGGATGATGGCCTGAGGCCAAATTATATAACTGCGTGTGAGTTTGGATTCCGGTCGTGTTGACCGATGTATAGTGGCCGTGTAGGCCTTTGTATGTAAATTGGGATTGTCACCCGTACAGGGGAGATGCTGCCGGATTTTTGTCTGGTGGGGTCTCCTTCGGGGCGTGACAATTTATTTGGTATCAGAGCGCCTAGGTTTTCGAGTTCCTAGGGGTTTTTTGGATTTTTCGGAGTTCGCCATGTATTGGCAGGTTTTGCGAGGTAATTTGGAAATTGTGGATTGGTATGGATTTCCGACGATTTTATGTTTCGGAAATTCGAGGATTTTTGACGAGATCAATATGGGGTTTTGGCGGCTACTGGACCTCTCCTGACGGTGAAATAGGTATGATGATAAATTTGATATGTTTTTATTTATGGTAATATCTGTATTTATTTATGAGATATGAGGCGAGGTGGCGTATCCGCGAGGCGTGGTGTGGGGCGGCCACGAGAGGACGAGATCTTTGATTCTTGACTTGCGAGAGATCTACGAGGATGAGCATATTGATCGGGTCAGATTCCACAGTGCTACGGAGTTGTGGATCCTCGGTCCTCGGCGGATCCTCCTCCGAGATACCCACTGGGGCATCCGATGTACCGGGAGATCCTCTTGCTACACATCGAAACCCTTGATGGGACCTTCTACTCTGAGACCCGAGGCCCGGCGGTGGAGCCGTGGCCGACCACTCGATCTCGGCCCCTACTTATCCTCATCGATGGGCTGCGGCGACGAGCTCGGATTCGGGATTGGCTAAGTCGATGAAGAGCGGTTCACTTTATTGGGAGAGGCTGATCCGATCGTGGCTCGATCTTGGATCGAGACGATGGAGCGTACCTTCTACTATATGGTCCGCTCCGAGTGGGAGAAAGCGAGTTAGCGGCCTTCCATTTACTGGCGAGGCCGAGATCGGTGGGATATGCGGCGCTTCGATTATTAGCGGCGAGGGTTACTGGGCGAAATTTAGAGAGGCTTTTGAGTCGATGATTTCCGGGCATATCAGATGATGAGACGTCAGGATTTTCTGAGTCTAAGACAGAATAATCGCTCAGTGATGGAGTATAATACAGAATTTAATCGGTTAGCCAGGTTTTGCCCAGAGTTAGTTGCTGAGGATAGGTCACGGATGATGCAGTTTGTACAGGGACTGGATGGGCATTTACAGGTCAGGATGGCAGGATTTGGTAGTTCTTCCTACCGAGAGGCGTTGGATAGAGCTTTGTTGATCGAGTCGGCTCAACAGAGGGTTATCTGACAGAAGAAGAGAAGCGGTGAAAGATCTGTCGGACCCGCCGACCACGGACTCGGACATCGTGAGTGGCGCGATCAGCCGGGTCGAGTCATTACGGGCATCTAGCCGGCCTCAGAAATCAGGACGATCTTCAGCTGGGCCCTCGCGGTCTTTTCAGCAGAGCCGGAGACCGCCCATTGGCGACACCTACTGTACTCGTTGTGGATCGAAGGAGCATATCATCTCAGCCTGCACCTTGGGACAGCCAGTTTGCTATTACTGCAAGCTGCCTGGACACATGAGCCGAGATTGTTCGTTGAAGGCTCAGCATGTGGCTTCCGGGGTTTCTATTCAGGGAGGACCGTTGCGTCGATGCAGGACTCGAAGAGGGGGCGGCGGACCGCCGCGCCGCGAGGCGGCTCCCCCGAGAGTCGCCTATGGTATTCATGGGACAGAGTACACGGTGCGTCACGGTGTCACGAGGTTGATTCGAGACCGCGATGCGAGATGCGATCTCGGCCAATACGGTACCATTCGCGGCGGCGTCCATTCTGATATCATTGCACCGCCGCCACTAGTTGAGATCGTGCCTGAGTCTGATGCGATCGCAGCCGTTATACCAGCCTTCCTATCAGCCTTCGTACCAGTCTTCGTATCAGTCTCAGGCTCAGGCACAACCACCTTTGGCAGTGATACCACCTCCACCGCCACCGGAGACTGGGCGTATTCATGCGATTACCAGAGAGGATGCGCAGCGAGCCAACGAATCCGTATTTCGCGGTTTCACTTTATGCATTTTCAGCTATTATGCTAGTTGATACTGGTAGTTCGCATTCGTTTATTTCTCGTACTTTTATGAGAGAGATTGGTAGATTACCGGCTAGTAGATCACAGAGATTAGTCGTCTCCCTACCATCTGGCAATACATTGGATGTTACCCAGGAGGTCCGAGGTTGTCCTTTAGATTTTGGTAACATCATTCTTACGGTAGATTTATTGGTACTGGATATGGTCGAGTTCGATATTATTCTTGGCATGGATTGGCATCGATATCATGCCACGATGGATTGTCGACGAGGTGGTCACATTCAGACCTCCGAACCAACCCTCGTGGGATTTTACTGGCATCCGGGACGACGGTATAGCGACCATTTCTGCGATTCAGGCTCAGAAGCTTTTATTGCACGGTTGCCAGGGTTTTCTATTATCTATGATCAATGTAGAAGACAGTGGTGACTCTCAGATCGCGGACATCCCTATTGTCCGAGAGTATTCAGATGTCTTTCCAGAGGAGTTAAGTCCGCCTCCCGGAAGGCAAGTGGAGTTCATGATTGAGTTAATACAGGACGGCACACCGCATCAAAAGCTCCTTATCGTATGGCCAGAGAGTTGGATGAGTTAAAGGTTGGCTCGGGAACTTTTGGACAGAGGTTTTATTCGCCCTAGTGCATCACCCTGGGGTTCTCCGGTTCTCTTCGTGAAGAAGAAAGATGGTTCGATGAGACTGTGCATCGACTACAGGCAGTTGAACGCCGTCACTATCAAGAATAAATATCCCCTGCCACGTATTGAGGACTTGTTTGATCAGCTCAGAGGTACATCAGTCTATTCTAAGATTGATCTGCGGTCCGGATATCATCAATTACGAGTGCACTATATGGGCATTATGAGTTTTTGGTAATGCCATTTGGGCTTACCAATGCTCCAGCGGTATTCATGGATTTGATGAACCGTGAATTTATGGATTTTCTAGATCGGTTCGTCATTGTTTTTATCGATGACATTCTGGTTTATTCTCGTTCCGAGGAGGAACACGCGCAGCATCTTCGTCTTGTTCTCGATAGGCTCCGACAGAAGCGGCTATATGCGAAGTTCAATAAATGCGCATTTTGGTTACACTCAGTCGGTTTTCTGGGACATGTGGTTTCGAGTAGAGGTATTTCAGTTGACCCCCAGAAGATCGAGGCTGTCACTAGTTGGGAGCACCAAATCGATTCAGAGGTTCGCAGCTTTCTAGGCTTGGCGGGTATTACAGACGGTTCGTTGAGGGTTTCTCGAGCATTTCTATGCCATTGACACGCCTTACCAGGAAGGGCGTGAAGTTCACGTGGACAGAGGCGTGCGAGACTAGTTTTCAGGAGTTGAAGAGGAGATTGGTGTCAGCACCGATTCTGGTATTGCCATCAGGGGACGATGGTTTTGTTCTTTATACAGATGCGTCTCTACAGGGTTTAGGCGCAGTATTGATGCAACACGGCAGGGTAGTTTCTTATGCTTCGGCGATTGAAGGATCATGAGAAAAACTACCCGATTCCACGATTTAGAGTTTGCGCTATTATCTATGCCTTGAAGATTTGGAGGCATCATTTATATGGTATTACGTTTGAGATTCTACCGATCATAAGAGTCTCAAATATACATTACAGAAGGAACTCAATCTCCGACAGAGAAGATGGATGGAGTTCTGAAGGATTATACCATCGGCTACCACCCGAGGAAAGCCAATGTGGTTCTTGGCGATAGCCGTAAGTCAGGGACTTTAGCTTCCTTCCGAGTTTTAGTCACGGATTTGATTGGGGTTTCTACGAGTTGAGCTTAGAGGAGCAGGGACCACGAGCGGTGTGGTGTTCGTTACCATGGTTGCTCGATCGTCTATCCGGACGAGTCCGGAGGCTCGAGCCGATGATCGGCATTCTGATTCATTGGTAGTCGATCGCCGGGACGGCCGAGAGTTCACCCTAGATGATGAGGGTATTATATATTTCCGAGGTAGATTATGTGTACCTCAGCCTCACCCGGTTATGGAGGAGTGACTACAGGAGGCACATCGCTCTCGATTTGCGATCCACCCAGGCGGAACCCGTATGTATCGAGATTTAAAGCGGTTGTATTGGTGGAACGGTATGAAGAAAGACATCGCGGATTTTGTAGCTAGATGTCGATTTGTCGCCAGTCAAGTGAGCACGAGACCACCGGATTACTTCAGAGGATTCCTATCCCTGAGTGGAAGTGGGATCATATTACTATGGATTTTGTGATGGGTTTGCCGAGGACACGTCAAGGCCATGATGCGATTTGGGTAGTCGTAGACCGACTAACCAAATCCAGCAAGACTCTTATCGATTCGGAAGACCGACTCTGCGGATCGATTGGCGAGCTATATTGTCGGAGATCATCAGATGCATGGTGTTCCTTTGAGCATTATATCGAGATAGAGATCCCGGTTCACTTCTAGGTTACAGCAAAGTCTGCAGCAGCTTTTAGGCACACGGCTGTTTAATCGCATTCCATCCGAGCAGATGGATGCTACCGGCGGACCATTCGGACACTAGAGGATTTCTTTGAGGTCTGTGTTATAGATTTGGAGGCAATCGGGAGGATCATTTACTTAGTGGAATTCGCCTACAATACTTGATTATCATTCGGCTATCCAAATGGCCCGTATGAGGCATTGTATGGTAGGCGATGTCGTACACCCACCCTGGGAGGAGGTTGGGGAGGCCCGATTGCTAGGACCCCAGAGAGCTGGGTATGAGGCGAGTTGGTCCGTACTATCGACGTAGGATGACAGAGGCGCAGGAGATCGCGGAAGAGTTATGCGGTCGTGAGCGGAGACCTTTGGAGTTCTCCGTTGGTGATCATGTATTCTTGCGAGTTTCACCCACGAAAGGGGTGAAGAGGTTTGACTCCGTGTGTAAGCTTGCTCCTAGATATATCGGTCCGTTTGAGATTTTGGAGAGGATCGGGCGATTGCTTATCGTCTAGCGCTACCACCATCTTTGAGAGTATACACGATGTATTCCATGTGTCTATCTTTGAGGAAGTATGTGCGATTCTACACATATTACATCGGATGTATCGAGTTCCATTCAACCCGATGCTACGTCTGTGCAGAGGTTCCGGTCGGATTTTGGATTTCAAGGAACGGCAGTTGCGGAACAAGGTTGTGCGACTTGGGTGGAGTCACCACACCGACGAGGAGGCTACTTGGGAGCTCGAGGAAAAGATTAGAGCTCAATACCCCCACTTGTTTACTTAAGGTACGTGAGGTATATTTTCAGTACATATGGTATTTCTTACTCGTTATGCATCTGAGTAGGAAATTTGGGGACCAAATTTTTATTAGAGGGGGGGAATGTTAAATACTGGAAAATTTAACATATAAATTAAATGGCCAAATAATTGAGGAAATAATCCTGGAAATATCTCGGGATTTTTATGGAATTTTAGGAATTTTTCCGGAATTTTTCTGGATTTAAACGGACTCGTCACGAGACTTTTACTGATAAAATAAATAGGCTTTAGAGGGGTCTATTTAAAGAGGTTAAATACACAACGAAAACCTAATTTCTATTTTCTATTTCTCCTTTTTCCTTTCCCCGGCGCGACCTCGTTCGGCAGTTCCTCGCGTGAGCCGCTTCCGCCCCCCCCCTCTTTCCCTTTCTCCTTCGGCAGTTTTCTCCGCCGACGATCTGTTCGCGAAACAAGCTGCTGGCCGTGCGCGTGATCCCTTCGTCGCGTCCGAACCACCGCAGCCATCACCGAGCCCTCTTCTCGCGTCGCCACCCACAGTTCCGGCCACGGATCCTCGCGGTTCCTCGACGCGGCCTCGCCTCACCGCCGCTTTTCCCGGTGCAGTCGCGACCCGATCGCGCTCGCTGACCTCCACCGCCACAGCCTCGTCGTCGGTTTCCTCTGCCCTAGACGACGAGCGACGGTTGTTCTCCGGCCAGTTTCTGCCGTTTTATTCCTCTCGTCCGACTTTTCTGCGAGCGGCAGCACCTTGATTTTGGTTTATCCGCGTCGGTGAGTCAACTGTAAATATGTGTTGGATAAATTAAGAGGTTAATTAGGTTGAGCTCGTTGATTTATAGGATTAATTAAACAAAATCTGTTGAATGGCTGTGGGTTACATTGGGTTCCAATTGGGGTTCATTAGATCCCTAATTTCGTGGAACAGTAGGTGGTAAATGGGCTGATTTTGGAGTTGTTGGTCGGTTGTGAAGGAGGAGGTGGGTATAGAGGGTGTTTCGGGTTGTTCATAGGTTGTAAAGGGTTGTGGACCGGATTTTTGGTCGATTTGGGTTGATTCGGGTGTTGATCGGTTGATTGTATGATATTTGGAGGATATGAGATTTGGAATTAATTGGGCTAAATTAATTGTATGGATATTTTTGGACAAGGATTGGAAATTGGTTTGGTTTAATTGTGTTATGAAGTAAATCGATTAATTATTCTATATGTCGGTAAATTGTATTTTGTGCTTGACTATGGTCTTGCTTTATGAGTTTGATCAGGCAGTCCCCCGTGATTTATGATTCGGTTCTTCTTGCGGATATATATTCAGGCGGGTATTTTGACTTAACATTTAGATTAAGTCAAATTGATATGCTAGTTAGGATAGCTTACAATAATTTTTCATGTTTATATGCCTAGTATGTTTTTGGTGCCTACTAGATACATGCATGTGTTAGGATATGATTATATTTACCTGTTTGATATGGATCATAGTACAGGGATTAGGATATGTATATATATTGGTTGTACATATCATTTGGATAGATATGTTGAGTAGGTTTTACATCTTTGTAGTATCATGCACCATTTTCGCATGATTGCATGCTATGACGGGTTCCATTATTGTTGAGCCATGACTAGTTACATAACTACCACACTTGCCACTCATGGGTTAGTGGTACATCGGGAGGTGTGTGCGATTGCTCTGTCGAGCTCATTGGACCGCTCATGGGTAGCGAGCGGCGTGGTAGCGGGCGAGGATCCCTCCTCGGCCTATGACACGGAGAGATGAGAGCTTAGCTCCCACTATGTTTGGGGCGGGAGGATAGGTGTACTCCGGACATCCTGTCCCACTCGGTCACTCAGAGCGATGATGGCGAGTGCAGTTGTCATAGCCCTACCCACTCGGCTTCACCATTGCGTGTGAGGCGGCTGACTGGCGTCAGGGGTGACCATGTCATTGGCACGGCATGCACTTTGCATATATTGCATTTTGTATTGTGTTTGCTGCATTATTGTATTGATGCCTTGGATGTGCATATGATTGTCATGCATACAGGATACATGCTTATATATGATCAGGACTTTATTACTTCTAGTCAGGCACATGCTCCTATATCGTAGTAGGAGATTCGTAAGTACACTATTTTGTATTTCTTGCTTGCATACCCTATTTATGTGAGATATCTTGGCATGTTATTTTTATTGTTAGCTATACCTGATTTTGCATATCTACTATACCCGCAGAGTTCTTTGAACTCACCCCGTTGGTTTATATCTATTTCAAAATGAAGCTATCAGGAGAGTGCAGCGATTCCCACTCCGTAGAAAGTTTTGATTTGGATATTTGTTTTTACGGTATTTGGATATTTTGGTTAGAGGACATGTATAGGTTTGGAGATTGATTTTGTATTTGGTTTTGGTGTCCTTATGGACCTTATTTGGATTTTGGTTTGGTTGGATTTTGTTGAGTATTCCTGCCCAGATGGCAGAAGGGGTAAGTCTATTTATTTTAGACTGTTTGTCATTTATTTTGGATGATGGCCTGAGGCCAAATTATATAACTGCGTGTGAGTTTGGATTCCGGTCGTGTTGACCGATGTATAGTGGCCGTGTAGGCCTTTGTATGTAAATTGGCGTCACGAGAGATTTGCCGGATTTTTGTCCGTGGGGTCTCCTTCGAGGCGTGTGAGTTGAATCTGGGAAGGCAAAAACCCACTTCGGGGTGGGAAGTCCAGTGAGTAACGGCCAGACCTTGAGGCGACGTGATCGGTGACCAATAGAGTCGAATTCCATGACGAGCGTGATGCGTCGACCAATAGGGGTCGCCGAATTCCGCCAACAGGGGCTCGGTCGTTACACCAATCATGGGGAAGGCTTATGTTTAATTCATAGACATATTGCCCAAAGATCATGGTTGGATATTTCATATGTTTTCAAAACAATTTCTTACTTTAAAATACATGTATTCATGTTTTGAAACAATTGGATGCAAGACTAGGTGTTAAAATGGATACTCTTATGATCAAAAACCTAATAGTTTTTAAAGCTTTTGGATTTTTGGCAAATACATGAAAATATAATGATTTTTCATGAAAACATATTTTTCACTGATAGATATACTTAAAAGAAATGTGTTCCCCAAATTTCATGATTTTTTGAATTTTCTGGAATTTTTAATGCATTTCTGAAATTGATCAAAATCGAAAATCCGAAAATCACGTGCCGGTCATTGGTATCCGAACGATGATCTGATGGCCTGAATATCCGACCAGTGAAAGTTGAATTCCGATTCTAAATCAACTTGTGGTATTTTCTTTCTATTAGACTTGATGTCATGTCTTTTTAACTTAGTGATAATCTTTTTGATGGTGTCAAAGGGGGAGAAATGATTATGTTTAAGTTAATTATGATAGGGGGAGAAATTAAGGGGGAGTTTCATGGATTAAGGGGGAGTTGCATGTTGCTATATCATGATTATGTTTACATGCTTTCTTTCCTTTAAAATTTATATCAAATGTTTTTACCTAACTTAAACGGATTGCCACACATCAAAAAGGGGGAGATTGTTAGGGCAATCTCTTGCCGTAATATGGTTTTGATGGTGTGATAAAGGGTTTAAGTTAGTTTGATATGTTGATTTGATATGTGCGTTGAAGTCGTGCAGGACTTAGTAATTCGCACATGGAGCCATGGCGAGTTTCACATCTCATGACTCGTGCCTTGAGTCGGTGAAGGATAGCTTTGCGGAAGCCGTGCGCTTGGAGCATCCGAGGGACCGCCGGACGAGAAGCTTGGAGTGAAGCCGGAGGAAGTAGACTTCGAGGCACGAGACGCGAAGGAGCATTGCAGAGCCGTGCGCCTGATGCTGCCGAGGGACGTGGCCGCGAACGAAGAGAACTTCGAAGGCGAGGGACTCCGAGGGATGAGAGTGAGCGATTGTAACCCGGGAAGGGTAGCTCTTAGGTGAAACTTGGCCATTTGGCCAAGTGTCGGATGAGTTTTCCCGACACCAGTCGATTGCCATGTCATGACAGTCGACTGCTCTGAGTCGATGGTTCGATCGACTGGTCTAATGTGGCTGAATCAAGTTGATCACCGATCGCCAAGATGGGCTACGATCGATGAGTGATCACCGACCGCTAAGGGACGCATACGATCGATGTCACCGCGCACGTACGAATGGAGTCAACCTCATTGAGGACTCGACTAGTTAATATCAGTCGACTGATGGGTGCCATCAGTCGACTGATGCCAGTACCATTGGATGGTATCCAACGTGGAAAGCGGCCGTTATTGGGCAACGGCTACAGCACCAGTCGACTGATGGGTGCCATCAGTCGACTGCTCCTGTGTCAACGGGAAGAAACCCTCTTCCTCTATAAAAAGGAAGGGGATGGGGCTTTGGGGGGTTAATGCTTGAACGCTAAACTACTCCCAAAGTGCCCTAAACGATTTTCCACTCTTCTACTTGCTCTAATCTTCATTCCATTGTAGAAGAGTGATCTTTGTGTAAAAGAGGTTACCTCCACCTAGCTTTGTGCAAAGGAGAGATCTAGTGGATAGATTTCGGAGTGATTCACCGTGGACGAATCGGACCGTGGATTAGCGGCGTAGTCGTGAACCACGTTACATCTCCGTGTTTGTATTGTCTTTGTTTTATTTCTATTTGCTTGTCTTAGTTTATTGCTTCCGCTTGCACTAATGTTTTGTAGACGAGCGAATTACGACATCCAACGAACGAGGGCTATCCACCCCCCTCTAGCCGGCCAATTGATCCCCAACATGTTTGCCCCATGTTACAACAAGATGGGAGTTCTAACTTTACGGATCAGGTAGCTACAATGAATGTTTTTCAACCGAGGTCTCAATTTTATCAGTCGTAACCTGGGTACATGCAGTATGATTCCATGGCTCCCACGTACAACATAGGATGGAGAGATCACTCAAATTTTATGTATGAGAATATGCAGCAACAACAGATCTATCAGCCACCTCCAGCTTTTCAGAGACCATTGGCTGTTCATCAGAATGCAACTCCAGTTAAAGCACAACAGTCTCAACCTACCAGACCAGAGTCTTCAGTGCAAAAGTTGGAGGAGCTTGTTCAGCAGATGCAGCAGCAGATGCAACAACATATGCAATAGCAGATGCAGCAACAACAGAGGACGGATGCATCGATGCAAAATCTGGAGAGACAGCTTAGTCAGATAGCATCCAACATTACGCAGTCTCAGTCACAGTGGTCCAGTTAGTTACCTTCGCAAACTATTTCGAACCCCAGAGGTAATGTCAGTGCCATCACATTTCATAGTGGTAAGACTACTTCTGACTCAGCAGCATCTACACCAGTGCCAGTTCCAGATCTGGTATGTGAGGAGCAGAGAGATGCTTCACGGAGCATATCGGATGCCTAAGTGTCTTTACCCTTTCCTCAGAGGCCAGTACCTTCAAGAAGAAGCCCTGATGCAGAAAAGGCAGAGGAACTTCAAGAGCTTGTGGATACATTTAGTAAAGTGGAAGTGAACATTCCATTATTGAGAGTCATCAAGCACATTCCAAAGTATGCCAAGTTTCTGAAGGATTTGTGCATTCATAAGAGGAAGCTTAAGGGTAATGAGTTGGTTAGCATGGGGAAAAATGCATCAAGTATGATTCAGCAGATGCCTCAGAAGTGCAAGGATCCTGGAGTATTTACCGTGCCATGTGTGATTGAAGACAACACTTTTGGAGATGCTATGCTAGACCTACGAGCTTCTATTAATGTTATGCCTAAGTCTATTTTTCAAGCGCTCGGTAGTGGACCACTTCAGTCTACTGGAGTTGTTATACAGTTGGCTAACCGTAGTTTTGCACATCCAGAAGGAGTGATAAAAGATGTATTAGTCAAGGTAAAAGAGTTAATTTTTCTAACGGATTTTTATATTTTAGATATAGAGGGCGATACAGCTTCAGGCCAACCTCCACTGATTCATGGACGACCGTTCCTGAAGACAACAAGAACAAAAATTTATGTACACGCAGGAATGCTTACCATGGAGTTTGCCGACACAGTTGTTCAGTTCTGTATTCCAGATACGATGAGATATCCTACTGAGGATCATTCACTTTTGAGCATTGATGTGTTGGATGAGTTAGATTACGAGGAGGCCGAGCATTTTGACACAGATTGGGTGAGCAGGTTTGACAGTGCAGATATTTCATTGGGAGACATTGGTTGCGATGCAGGTGATTCAGAGGATGATGTTGGTGGCTTAGATTTACTCTGCGAGGCTATTTTTGCCAAGGAAGCGAGGTATCTACAGAGGAAGCAGATTCCAAAAAATTGCTTCCAAGGACTATTCAGCCACTAGAAATGGAATTGAAAGTATTGCATGAGCACCTTAAGTATGCCTACCTTGGTGAATATGAGCAGAGACTGGTCATTATTGCTAGAGATCTTGAGCCAGAGCAGGAGCAGTGTCTATTGGATCTTCTTAGGCAACATCAGAAAGCTATCAGGTGGACGATTGATGATATACTTGGTATTTGCCCTACTCTGTGTATGCACCGGATTTTCTTGGAGGATCAGTAAAAGACTACCTTTACGTGCCCGTTCGGAACTTTCACATACGGACGTATGCCATTTGGGCTCTGCAATGCTCCAGGTACCTTCCAGCAGTGTATGGTAAACATCTTTTCTGATCTATTAGAACATTGTATGGAAGTATTTATGGATGATTTTACTGTATATGACACCTCATTTGATATCTATTTGGATAGTTTGTCACGAGACTTACATAGGTGCATAGAGACTGACTTGGTATTGAATTATGAAAAATGTCATTTCATGGTTACACATGGCATAGTTTTAGGTCATATAGTCTCTAGGAAGGGTATTGAGGTAGATCATGCAAAAATAGATACTATTTCTTTGTTATCTTACCTCGCATGCGTGCAGGAAGTGCACTTTTTTCTTGGACATGCAGGATTCTATAGGCGATTCATCAGAAATTTCAGCAAGATTGCCCTTCCCTGGTGGATTGACATTTACCCGACTTGAGGGAGTTTGTTCCTTTTCACTTCTTTCTTTTTGTACATACGCACTTTCCTTTCATAGTCTATTCTGCAGTTTTGTTTCTTTCGTGAGTTGTGAATAATCGATTCTTGGGTTTTATCGGATATCGAGTTCAATTTCGTAAGCATTCTTCTCTGAGACCCTGATGTCGTAAAATCTAGTTAAGTTCGGTTGTCAAATCTGGAGATCAATTGGACATGATTAATTGTATTGATTGCATTTGGTTACTTGTGTGGTGTTGAATTTTATTTTGATAGACCAGGATTGATCATTTCATACACCTAGTGAGGATTTGAGCCTTCATGATTATTGTTCGCCTTGTATATGGGTAGCACTCATGCTTGTTAACACTTTAGAACTTGCTTTGCTCCTTATTGAGACCACATTACCATATATTGCATGATTATGATGAAGGCCACCTTGTTAGTCCGCATTGATACTCTTGTTGATTCATGTGCTCTTAATGAATATACTCTTCCATGTAGATAGACATTGCTTGTCCTTTTTCATTTCTCCTTCTGCTATGACATGTCTTGTTATTCTTTTTGTTGTTGAGACATTTGAACTATATCATGTTGTATATATTACCCGAGATGGTCAAATTTAAGTGTGGGGGAGGGAATGACTAGGAGAGTCATAGTTGAGGATTTATTGTAGAAAGGCTAGATTTAAATGGTGCATGAGTGAACCATGCTTGATCACTATGGTTGAGCCATGTTTTATTTGCCTATGAGTGTGTATTTGCATTGAGAGGCCATTAAGAAAAGAGCATGTCATTAAAAAAAACTGATTCAAAAAAAAAATAATTCTTGATGATAGGGCGTCCATAATAAAAAAAAATTGAAAAAAAATTGACTTGAAAAAAAAAGTGGATATTTTTAGATGACCTGCTATTTTCTTGAATGGAGAATACTTCTTGTTGATGAGCTTTATTTATTTATTTCTTGCATGAGATGGACAAGTGTGTGTTTCTTGTGGACGAAGATGGATGTGGAGAATGATAATGGTTGTTAGTTTTGAGAATGGAAGGAGATGTGTATGGACATTGTTTCATTGAATGCAACATGATAGAATTTCAATTGCCTCTTGTCTTCATTGCTTTCTATTCCTTATTTGTGCCATTCTTATATCATGTGCTTGTTCTTCATTGCAACCCTTGAAAGTCCTTCTCAATCATGCATTCATGTGGTTGAAGTGGTGGAGAGTACGAAATAAGCAAGCATATAGTAGTGTAGCATCTTGAGTAGCTTTGAGTGAGCTCTACCTTTGCAATGCTTACGAGAATGAGAGCCACCTTTATTGATTCGGTAAGGTTTGTCATTCTTGGTCTATTTAGGATTTATTGAAGCCACCATACTTGTTAACTAATGCAAGAACTCAGTGCATGAATGTCGTGATTTTTGTGGATTGACAACCTTAAGTAACTACCTTTTCGATTTTCATGATATTAGGAGGAATTGTTTAGGGAAAATGGATTTGATTATTCGTTGTTTTTGATACTTGCTCGAGACGTTCAAGAATAAATGTGGGGGAATTTGATAGCTTAATTTTTATTCCGCTATTTTTACTTATGGATTCAACATTTTAGGCCCTTTGATGGAGTAATTATTACTATTTAGTATGTTTTTGCATATTGAGTCTATTTGTTTTTGATTGGGTTAATTCCTATAAATTCAGTATTTTTCACGAGTTGTATGTGATTTTGTAGGAAACATGGAAAGAGGGCCTAATTGAAGCAATCACAACCGTCGATCCAGATTAAATTAATAACAACCATCGGATTTGCTTGATCAGCCTACTTAGGGAGGGATTAATGGGACTCATTAAACCCTAGGTCTAAAATGAGTGGCTGGGATTGGATCGGATTCAATCGGGCGGCCACGAAAAAGAGAGTTAAAAATCAACATTTTTTCCTTCCCAAGCGATTGCGCGACAACACAGAGAGCTCGCCAAAATTTCACAATGGAGACGCGTCGCCTTCTTCTTCCTCGTGCACAAGGAACATCGGCAACGGCGCTACTGCCTTGCGTACGAGCGGGCGGAGACGACAGATCAGCTTCCTTCCATCGGTGACACGCGGGCATCGCGGGAGGACGTCGTCTTCTTCCTTGCTCGAGTGGAGGAAATGGGAATTGGATTTCAGTTTCTGCTCCGCCAAAATTAGGTCGCCGGTCATCTCCCCATCAGGAGCCTGCACGCCGCTTCCACAGTCTTCCACAACCATCCTCTTCATCGGATCCAAAGAAGAGATCCCTCCATCCGAAATCGCCGATGGGTTTTCCACACCACAGTGTTCGTCATCTCCTTCTGTGGATTCACAGAGGAGTCCGTCGTCTTCTAGGTTCACCGGATTCACGAGAACAAGAAGACATCATCGATTTCCATATTTGGATGTTGAGCATCCGCATCAACCATTCGCTCTGGAGATTCGATTGAACTCTATCAAATTCGTTGGCATTTTTTGCTCATGACTTTAGCACATATTGTTGGGGAGATCATTCAATTCTACTTCATTCATTTAGTTGTTAGCTGTTAATTCCTCTATTTGATATCGATTAAATTGTTAGTTGCATGGTTGTTTAGTTAACTTGAACTTATATTGTTCGATGAATTGCTGCTTAGAATAGTTTGTTCTATTTACTTTAAGTTTTCAATTGTTGAGTGCAGAATTTATCTTCATCGTTATGGTTTATCTCTTTAATTCCTGTTACTAGTGTAGTTGCATAATCTTCAAAGCTAAACCCCTATCTTATTAAGAAAAACTTTAACTCTAGCATTGATTTACACTGTTACCTTCCTTGGGAGACGATCTGGGTCGTTCCCTGTGTTACTTTGTCATAGAGAAGGGTTTGGTAACTAAATTGGCAGACTTTTCGCCTATCAGTACCCCATCTTATTGCAAATGTAAATGATTAATCCCCCTAAAATAATTTCCCCCTTAGGCGCCTTGCCCATCTTCACTAGATGCCTAATGAAATGGGACCGTATATCAATGGCATTTCTCTCTTGTAGCATGTCCCAAAGGTAAAGAAGCTCGCTAAACCTCACCACTCCATCACTCTCCCCTCTCCCAAAAATAGTGCTTGCCATAACCCGGTGAATATATCGAAAAATAGGGTTTTGGAGGCGTGAGGCTTTGACCCTAGAAGGGTCATACGCATTCTCCCTCGTTAAATCAAACCAAAAGGTGCATGCATTAAACTCAATAGAGGTCCTTCTCTCTCCCCCACTAGGCAACTCAAAGCATAGGTTCGATTGGTGCAAGGTCCACTCATGCTCTATATTAAATAGCCTAAAATTAATCTTTCCATCTCAGCTATCTACCCTCGTCAAAATCTCTATGTCTACTGAGCTTAAAAATTCTAAAACCACCCTAAGATGAGTTGGCCATCTTATTACCCCCATAATCTCCCCCCCCCCCCCCCCAACCTATTTTTGCAAATAGACTTTGCACATCCCCAAGCAAGACTAGGGTTTCTAAAAGATCTACATCCAAATACCTAGTAGCGGTGATTTTGTGATTGGAAAGCATATTAAATCTATCTCTATGCTCATCATTACGAAATACAATGCTTGGGGGAGCATTACCTTCCTCCGGAGCTTGTGGAACATTTCTTCTTCTTAACCTTGGCCCTGAAAAAGCAGATCTTGTTGCACTATGCTTGGTCCTCCTCATTTTTACTCCTTGAAGGCTTCTTGGAGGTTGAAGAAGAAGATTCACACGAGTCTAGGGTGGAATATTTGAGTCGCATGGTGATTTAGGGCAAGCCGCATGACTTTTCCCTTTTTAAAGAAACATGACATGGCTGTGTGGAATCCACACGGTCGGCCATGTTAGGCTCTGACTTGAGCGCTTGGAAAAAGTTTGGGATTTGGCATGATTGTGTGAAATTCACACGGTCGGCTGTGTGCGACTCTGAATTTTTTTGGGAGTGCAACATGGTCTGAGCCTTTCCACATGCCATGTCGTGTGCTCTTCTGACTGTTGGGCACGACCATGTGAAATTGACATGGCCGCTCGGGCTTTCTAAGAAGGTATCTCTCTTCTACCTAGCAAGTTCTACATAACCCTACGCTACTTGAAAGGATTCTAATGGACAAAAATTCATACCTTAATCTAGCATGCATGAATGTAAAACCCAAGAAAATTAAAATTGGGTTGCCTCCCACGAAGTGCTTGTTTAAGGTCTTTAGCTTGACCATACTCCTATGCTTAAGTTCGGCTCTGGTGGCTCCGTGAACCTCCATTCATCCTTATCAGAATATTTATCTTCTAGTGGGGTCTTTGCTATCCTACAAGAGGTATACCCTATTGCAAAATGCTCCTAACACCTTAACAAGTTAAACTCGATGATTTCGCCATCCACTTCCAGGGAGACTCTGTGCTCCTGCACATCTTTACGTGCTCCAGCAGTTGCCATAAAGGGTCTCCCTAGGATGATCGGGTTCTAAGGATTTTGTCCTATGTCTAATATAATGAAGTCTGTGGGTATCATAAAACTTTCTACTATAACAGTTACATTCTCTAGCATGCCAACTCGTTCCTTGATTGTGTCATCTGCCATACAGATAGCTAGGCCAACTGGTTGTATCCCACTCAGTCTCATCCCCCTATAGAACACGTAGGGCATCACGCTAACGTATGACCCTAGGTCACATAATGCTTTGTCGAAGCTCTCCCCATTGGTCATGTAGGGTATGACAAAATCACCAGAGTCATCAAGCTTGGGTGGAATCTTGTCTTCAATTTCTGCTTGATTTCCTAAAGTTGAAATCATGGTCGTGCACTCCTTAGGGACTTTGTTCTTCTGACCCACTGATTCACTGTACTCTCCATCTCCCTTAACTAGGTTTTGCTCAGATGGTAGGGGAGAACTGTCCATGGGTTGTGATGCAGTCTTGGCTATTTGGGCTACCTATATTTCCAACATCTTAGTGTTGTAGCTTGTGAGTCCATCAACAGAGGCCTTCAACTCCCTCAGTGCCTCTTCGATTCTTTGATGTTGTCTCTGGAATTCTATATTAGCCTTTTTTTGGGTAGCAATGAAACCTTCAATCATTAACTCAAGTCTAGATTTAGGCAATTGTTGCTGCCCACTGCCCACTGCCCTATTGCCCATATCCCCCCGATTGTTGGAAATTTACTGAATTATTCTTTAGGAAAAGTTTAGGTGGTTCCTCCATCCGGGATTGTATGTGCTGGAATATGGATTGTTGGGCCTCTAATTATACTCACCCATCGAATCGACATGATCAACCTGCTCCTCAAATCCGCTCTGCTCTCCACAGTAGTCTTCCTGATACGCCACTACTCCATCACTAATGGAGTTGGTTGCACGTACAAAAGCAGGTGGTAGGGAGTCAAACCATCTACTTAGTGCGCCCATTCTTGCCGTTATATGATCAATGGAGTTAACGAGATATTTACCAGCTGCAGGTGCTGGGTGACTATGTTCGGAAGCCTATTGATGGTGGTTTTGAGCAACCTCCTCGATTATTTCTTCTGTTTCCTCGATGGTCTTGTTCATCAATGCTCATCCTGTAGCAGAATCTAGGGAAACCTTCGTAGCATACACGATCCCATTATAGAATATGTGGATCACCAGCCACCACTCGAGGCCATGGTGGGGGTGTTAGTAATATATGAGAGATGTCCTAAGGCAATCGCCTTATGTATGAACCATTTATATGATAAATGAAGATTCACTATTTGAGTATACATGTTTTATGTATTTGATTGGATCTTAAACTCATTTACTAAATGTCCACGATACGATTCACAGCATGAGAGAATTTGTGATTGGATCACAACTAGTGAGTATCTCTACATGTGTAATTGTGATGTATCGGAATTATCCCTAGTCGATGAATTGATGAATCTGGACACCATCAATTCTGTTGAGACTAGCACGAGGTATACTCCTTGGTGTATCCAAGCAGCTGATTCTCACTGGCTGGAGACATAGTGATGTCCGGAGTTAATCGTGGATGCTAGTTATGGTAACTAGTTCATTGGAGTGACCAGTAAGACTTCATATGGTTCTCTGCATATATAGATATGTCAATGAAGTTCTTCTGTGGCTTAAGTGCGATGTTCCTTTGACTTGCGGTATTCAAGTCATCTTGATCATGGAGACTTATGCTTTGACATCTTAAGCAAACATCTCTAAGGAGATGTGGACCCGGATGATTGGGTATAAGTCGAAGTGATCGAAGGTGTTTGAATAGCCTATAAAGGATTCACCACTCCTTGCGAGGAGATGTATACCCATGGCCTCTCGTCGGATTGTTACTAAAGTCTTTGGCCAAAGCATTACATGTTTAGAGTAAGGTACTCTTCGATACATGTGGAGTAACTAGAACTGTAGGACGAGGAAATGATACTTGGGCTAGGTGTGACGAGTCGGCCTAGTGGGACGACACAATAGACCATGTCCTGAACCAAGTGGGTATAAGATGAGTGAAGGGAATGGGGCACGATTCATTCGAGCATCAAGGGTTTCGTAAATAGTTCTCGATCAACCGCTGATCTTTTCTTAATTGGGGATCATGATGTACTACTAGGTGCCACTCATGATCGTTCTATAATTAATGGTTAATTATAGACGGCCAACATAAACCGAGAACCTATTTGGTCACACGCACAACGAGTGTAATCCAAAGGATTTAAAATGAGCTTGAGAATTGGATTCTCAGACCGAGAGAAACTAGGTTTGGTTGGACCAAACATAAAGCGAGCATGAAATCGTTTCAGTCGCAATGGAAGCGTGGATGGGCTGCGTCTTATGAAGACGTAATGGATGGACCAAAATGGTTTGGTTCTAATCCAATGGATAAGAATAAACCAAAGGGTTTGGTTTATTTTAAACGAATGAACCAAAAGTTGGTTCGGTTCGTTTTAACTTAAAATAAACCATCATGGTTTGGTTTATTTTAACTTATCTTAATGGAGCGGGTTAACGGGCTTTATGGATATGATCCATTAACCATTAAGAGAATTAGTTCTCTATAAAAGTGGGCTTAAGGGATTGTTAAACCCTAATCATCCAAAACCCTAGCCTCTTAGAGTTGCTGCCCACCCCAATTGTTGGAGTTTTCGGCGCCCAACTACAAGCTGCCGCCGCCCAGCTTTGTGCCGCCGTCCAAGACCCTTGCCGGCGTCCAAGCTCCAGCCGGTGAACCTCCGGCGACCCTCCGGTGATCTCCTATAGGTTCGGCATCAAGGTGAGCCTTTTCTCTCCTTGTTTTGGCCGGCGCCTACTCCTCCACCAAGCTGTCCAGTTTTCTGGACAGCTTCTTCCTTCCGCCGAGCGTCGTTTGGACGACGGTTAGTGATCCGACAGCGGCTAACATACTGGGGATTTGATCTCCGGTAATCCTCTGAGGTGGAGGACGAAGGATTCGTCAATCGGTTGACGAATACCTCTCCGGAGAAGCGAGTCTTGAGGACTTGTTTTAGATCCGAATTTGGATTCGGATCGTGATCATCTCTCGATCACGTCGTCTTCAACACGAGGCTAGTAACTCGTATGAAGACGAAGCTCGTGGCTTGGCGAAGTCATCCCGAGGAGCTCGGCGTGGATACGGATAGAGACGATTCTTACGAGGATCGTTCCGGTTGATGCCGTTCCCGCTACACGTCATACGAAAGGTATAACGTAGTTTAATTTCCTTTTATTGCAAATTTTAATTTACGGTTATGTCTACACTTGTTGTAATAGCATGCGTGTGTTGTGTGTGTTGTAATAAATAGGAGTATTTATTATTTTTATTGCTTCCGCTGTGCTCATGTTTACGAAACATGATCGAACACACACACGCCGCGGTGCCGGAAACCCAACAGTGGTATCAGAGCCCAGGTTGTGTTTCGACATAATCGTAAAATGGTTTTGCGATAGTCATAATGTATTTCTGGAAGTTTTCTAAATTTTGGAAATTTAGAAGTATTTATGGAAATTTTTCAATTTTGGAAAGTCTAGAAGTATTTATGGAAATCTTCCACTTTTGGAAAGTTGGAAGTATTTATGGAAATTTATATTTTCCATAAATAAAATATTTGATTAGATTCTGGAAATTTGTTTCCTAATTTAATCATGATTTGATTTGAGAAATCAAATCTTAAAATATTTAATTTCCATAAGTAGTTTTAAAGATTTAGGAAATTGGTTTCCTAAATAGATTTTCCTTAATCAAATAATTCCATGAATAAAATATGTGATTAGATTTGGAAATTTGTTTCCTAATTTAATTATGATTTGATTTGGAGAATCAAATCTTAAACATATTTTATTTCCATAAATAGTTATGACATATAAGGAAATTATATACATGACATAATTGTATGCCATGTAATTGCATTAGATGCATAACATTATGCCATGTGTCGTGACATGTAGATGTATGCCATGTATGCCATGCCATGTAGATAATAGTTATTTGCATGCAAAGAGGATGAGACATAAAAATCCTTAATCAATATTAAAGCCTACACCTTCCATTAATATGGTTAGAACCAGAGTTCTGTTTCTTGTTTGGGTTGTTGGACTCTCCAAGCCCGCTCAACTCGAACATGTTCAAACCATGGAATAGTTTAATACTAATATAGTAATAGTCAGAGGTCAATCGTTAGCTTTGGTTGTTGGACTCTCTCCAAGCTGGGCTAATTGGTTGAATGCGATCTAACCATATTAAAACTATTTCTCGATTAATGGGTTGGCTTTAACCCGAGCATCGGCTTTGTTGGACTCTCCAAGGTCGATGTAAAGGGAGGTGAAGTTGGGTGCTATGCATATGATGCATACTTGTTAATGTGTTAACAACCCGATGTATGTGTGAACATTCAATTAGTTGATAGCACATTGTGATAGTTGCATATACGGGATATGCAATCGGTATAGATGATACATACCGTCGTAGTTATGAATGGCTTGTTGGACTCTCTCCAAGGTTGTTCATAACTATGATGGATATCAGCCCATTCGGAGATGGACCTACAATCTCCCGAAGTGATTTTGGGGTTTTTGAAATTCGAAAAATGAATGGGATTTATAAATGTATATTGATGCATTTTAAAAATCATCTTTCTCATATATGCTTGTTTTGTATTTCTAAGATTGATCATGATGTCTTTGAATTGTGTTCCATTTTGGATTCGAATAAATTGACTGAGCCGAGCTTCATGGACTGGCTTAGAAGCTTGAGAATTGTTCTCAAGGTTGAAAAGCTTGCAAATGTCCTCGAAGCGCCTCTTCCCGCCCGTCCTAGTGACGATGCAACTCTGGACCAATTGTTGGCCTATCAGAAACATGTGAGTGATTCTGAACAAATGAGTTGCATCATGCTAGCCACGATGGAACCCAAGCTACGAAAGCAGCATGAGCATATGGATGCTCATATCGTAGTCCTTCATCTTTGTGAGTTGGTTGATGAGCAAGTGAGATTCGAAAGGTTCGAAGTCTCAAAGCTCCTCTTCACCTCTGAGATGCTAGGAGGTTCATCTGTGGTACTGCTCAATATGCTGAAGACTGTGGAGTCTTCTGAGAAGCATGAGCAGGGGACGGTGCTGTTAGTTGATTCCTCGAAGAAAGGTTCTAAGAGGAAGTCAAAGGAACAGCAGAAGGGAATGAAGAGAAGGGCTAAGAAGGTAGAACTAGCACAAAAGGAAACTTGCCATCATTATGGCAAGGAGAGCCATTTGCGAAGAAAGTGCAAGATTTATCTTGAGTCCGTGAAGAAGGATAAGGCATCGGATGCCCCATCTTCTTCAGAAATCTTCTTTATTGATTGTCATTCTATTTCCTCAGACACTTGGATATTTGATACTGGGTGTGGCTCACATATATGTAATGACATACATGGGCTAAGGAATAGAAGAAGACTCGTCAAGGGGAGAGTCAAATTTACGTGTTGGGAATGGAGCAACGGTTGCTGCACTCGCCATCGGAACGTATTTGTTGGAACTCCCTGTAGGACTTGTCTTAGAACTGGACAATTGCTTGTATGTTCCTTCGTTGATAAAGAACATCATTTCTATTTCTTGTCTAAATAGGAATGGGTTCCATTTGACTTTTAGTAACAATTGTTGTTACATAACTTTGAATGGAGTTCTTTATGGGATTGGAACTTTAAGCAATGGTGTTTATACGTTGGACGTATCCAAAGGATTTATTTCAATATCGAAGCGAGCAACACTAGTGCTCAAAAGGATAATCAAATAGACTCCTATATGTGGCATTGTCGTCTTGGCCATATAAGCAAGAAACGCATGTCCGAATTACACCGATGTGGAATTCTGGAATCGTTTGAATTGGATTCATACGATACATGCGAATCATGCTTAAAAGGCAAGATGACTAAGTTACCTTTTACGGGAAAAGGTGAACGAGTGGGAGAGTTACTAGGTCTAATACATACTGATGTATGTGGACCTATGTCAACTCAAGCATTAGGAGGCTATAGCTACTTCATTACCTTCACCGATGATCACTCACGGTTTGGGTATGTGTTCTTGATGAAACACAAGTCCAAGCCTTTGAAAGGTTCAAAGAATTCAGAAATGAAGTAGAGAAACAACATGACAAGAGTATTAAAATACTGATCGGATCGAGGTGGTGAATACTTAAGTCAAGAGTTTCTTGATTATCTAAGAGACAATGGCATATTGTCTCAATGGACTCCGCCTATACACCACAAAGATAATGGTGTATCCGAGAGGCGAATCGACCTTGTTGGACATGGTCGTCAATGATGAATCATGCAACTCTTCCCAAGTCCTTTGGGGCTATGCACTTCGCATACTTGCATTTGTTAAATGTAAATGCCTACCAAGGTAGTCTCAACTACTCCATATAAGATATGAAATGGTAAGAAACCTCATGTATCTTACTTGAAGATATGGGGTTGTCCTGCTTATGTGAAGCGGACTGTATCAGACAAATTGGATGCTAAGTCTGATAAATGTCTATTTATTAGATACCCTAAGGAAACAAGGGGTTACCAATTCTATCATCCTGTGGAACAAAAGGTGTTTATTTCAAGGCATGCTGTGTTTCTAGAGAAAGAGTTTCTCTTGCAAGAAAACAGTGGGAGTATCGTCGAGCTTGAGGAGGCTCGAGAGACTCAAATAGACATTGATGAGATACTTGGTGAAGCACAACAGCCGACAACTCATAGTGATGAGCAATCGGCTGGACCTATTGTAACACCACATCTTCGTAGATCCGCAGAACACGCAATATTCCCGAGAGATATGGATTTCGTAAGTGAATCGAACGACGTGTTACTCATTGATGATGAGGAGCCTACCAGCTTATGAAGAAGTGCCGACAAGTTCGTAAAGGGATAAGTGGCTTGGTGCCATGAAGTCGGAAATGGATTCCATGTATGAAAACCAAGTTTGAACTTGGTTGACTCCACCAAGGCATAAAGCCTATAGGGTGCAAGTGGGTTTTCAAGAAGAAAACCGACATGGATGGTAATGTGATTACCTATAAGGCTAGATTGGTGGCGAAAGGATATCGTCAAAAACAAGGTGTTGATTATGACGAAGCCTATTCGCCTGTAGCTATGCTTAAATCCATTCGGATGCTCCTGGCCATAGCGGCTCATTATGATTATGAGATATGGCAGATGGATGTGAAAACAACTTTCCTTAATGGAAACTCGCCGAGGACGTGTATATGATACAGCCTGAGGGTTTCACATCGGTTGATAAAACCAAGGTATGCAAATTGCGACGATCCATTTATGGATTGAAGCAAGCATCCAGGAGCTGGAATATCCGTTTTGATGAGACGATCAAAAAGTTTGATTTCTCACAAAATCCGCATTTAACCTTGTGTGTACAAGAAGGTTAGTGGGAGTGCAAATGTGTTCCTAGTATTGTATGTCGATGACATACTACTTATAGGAAACGATGTTTCAATCTTACAATGAAGGTTTGGTTATCCAAGACATTCTCCATGAAAGACTTCGGGAGAAGCAACCTACATCCTCGGATTAAGATCTATAGAGATAGATCAAACGGTTGCTTGGTCTTTCGCAGCCTACATATATAGACCGAAAAGTGCAAAGAGGTTTAGCATGTCGAATCCAAGAAAGGTTTCCTACCCATCGTGCATGGGGTACACCTTTCAAGTCTATGTGTCCGCACGTAAGAAGAGAGGATTTGCATGAGTAAGATTCCTATGCATCCACAATAGGATCTATCATGTATGCTATGTTATGTACGAGGCCCGATGTATCGTATGCTCTGAGTGTCACGAGCAGATACCAGTCTGATCCAGGAATGGATCATTGGGCGGCTGTTAAGACGATCCTTAAGTACTTGAGAAGAACTAAGGATGTGTTCCTAATATATGGAGAAGGGGACATGGTGATACGCGGGTATACAGATGCGACTCCGCATGACAAGGATGATTCCATGTCTCAGTCGGGGTATGTATTCACCTAGAATGGAGGCGCAATAAGTTGGAAAGGTTCCAAGCTTGACACTATAGCGGATTCTGCCACTAAGGCAGAATACGCTTGCCTGAAGCGAAAGGAAGCGGTTTGGATCAATAAGTTCATCTATGAACTTGATGTGGTCTCATCAATGATCCAAACATGTGCTTCGCCACTATCATCTTATCAGAGAGATCATCAGTAGGAACGAAATACAAATCGAGAAAATTCCCACTGAAAGGAACTTAGCGGATCCTTTGACTAAAGCATTACCTCAAAGTAAGTTTGAGGGTCATGTTGGTGCTTATGGTATTGGATACCGTAGCGATTGGCATTAGGCCAAGTGGGAGTTTGTTAGTAATATATGGGAGATGTCCTAAGGCAATCGCCTTATGTATGAACCATTTATATGATAAATGAAGATTCACTATTTGAGTATACATGTTTTATGTATTTGATTGGATCTTAAACTCATTTACTGAATGTCCACGATACGATTCACAAAGATGAGAGAATTTGTGATTGGATCACAACTAGTGAGTATCTCTACATGTGTAATTGTGATGTATCTAATTATCCCTAGTCGATAAATTGATGAATCGACACCATCAATTCGCTGAGACTAGCACGAGGTATACTCTCGTATCCAAGCACCGATTCTCGTCGAGAGACATAGTGATGTCCGAGTTAATCGTGGATGCTAGTTATGGTAACTAGTTCATTGGAGTGACCACCGTAAGACTTCATATGGTTCTCTCGCATATATAGATATGTCAATGAAGTTCTTATCGTGGGCTTAAGTGCGATGTTCCTTTGACTTATGTATTCAAGTCATCTTGATCATGGAGACTTATGCTTTGACATCTTAAGCAAACATCTCTAAGGAGATGTGGACCCGGATGATTGGGTATAAGTCAAGTGATCGAAGGTGTTTGAATAGCCTATAAAGGATTCACCACTCCTTGCAAGGAGATGTATACCCATGGCCTCTCGGATTGTTACTAAAGTCTTTGGCCAAAGCATTACATGTTTAGAGTAAGGTACTCTTCGATACATGTGGAGTAACTAGAACTGAGGACGAGGAAATGATACTTGGGCTAGGTGAGAGTCACCTAGTGGGGACCGACACAATAGACCATGTCCTCGAACCAAGTGGGTATAAGATGAGTGAAGGGAATGGGGCACGATTCATTCGAGCCATCAAGGGTTTCAGAAATAGTTCTGGATCAACCGTTGATCTTTTCGGTTAATTGGGGATCATGATGTACTACTAGGTGCCACTCATGATCGCTCTATAATTAATGGTTAATTATAGACGGCCAACATAAACCGAGAACCTATTTGGTCACACGCACAACGAGTGTAATCCAAAGGATTTAAAACGAGCTTGAGAATGGGCTTCTCAGACCGAGAGAAACTATGTTTGGTTGGACCAAACATAAAGCGAGCATGAAATCGCTTTGAATGGAAGCGTGGATGGTCAGATCTTATGAAGACGTAATGGATGGACCAAAATGGTTTGGTTCTACTCCAATGGATAAGAATAAACCAAAGGGTTTGGTTTATTTTAAACGAATGAACCAAAAGTTGGTTCGGTTCGTTTTAACTTAAAATAAACCATCATGGTTTGGTTTATTTTAACTTATCTTAATGGAGCGGGTTAACGGGCTTTATGGATATGATCCATTAACCATTAAGAGAATTAGTTCTCTATAAAAGTGGGCTTAAGGGATTGTTAAACCCTAATCATCCAAAACCCTAGCCTCTTAGAGTTGCCGCCCACCCCAATTGTTGGAGTTTTCGGCGCCCAACTACAAGCTGCCGCCGCCCAGCTTTGTGCCGCCGTCCAAGACCCTTGCCGGCGTCCAAGCTCCAGCCGGTGAACCTCCGGTGACCCTCCGGTGATCTCCTATAGGTTCGGCATCAAGGTGAGCCTTTTCTCTCCTTGTTTTGGCCGGCGCCTACTCCTCCACCAAGCTGTCCAGTTTTCTGGACAGCTTCTTCTCCTCTCGTCGGAGCGTCGTTTGGATGACGGTTAGTGATCCGACAGCGGCTAACATACCGGGGATTTGATCTCCGGTAATCCTCTGAGGTGGAGGACGAAGGATTCGTCAATCGGTTGACGAATACCTCTCCGGATAAGCGAGTCTTGAGGACTTGTTTTAGATCCGAATTTGGATTCGGATCGTGATCATCTCTCGATCACGTCGTCTTCAACACGAGGCTAGTAACCCGTACGAAGACGAAGCTCGTGGCTTGGCGAAGTCATCCCAAGGAGCTCGGTGTGGATACGGATAGAGACGATTCTTACGAGGATCGTTCCGATTGATGCCGTTCCCGCTACACGTCATACGAAAGATATAACGTAGTTTAATTTCCTTTTATTGCAAATTTTAATTTACGGTTATGTCTACACTTGTTGTAATAGCATGCGTGTGTTGTGTGTGTTGTAATAAATAGGAGTATTTATTATTTTTATTGCTTCCGTTGTGCTCATGTTTACGAAACATGATCGAACACACACACGCCGCGGTGCCGGAAACCCAACAGGGGGCACTGATTGTTAGTGCCTATAAGATTCATATATCTCTACAATGGCATAATATTGTCCACTTTGGGCCAAAGCCCTCATGGTTTTATTTTTGGGCTCTACTCAAAAGGCCTCATGCCAATGGAGATATCTTTTCATCATATAAGCACGTGATCTTTTTCATGTCTTACCAATGTGGGACTTTGATTGTATTCCCAATACTCCAACAATTCCCCTCTCAAAAGAAGGACCACATTGAGCCCCCTCAAGCCTATCCTTCCTCGAAGGACTTCCTCTACTTGATGTTCGATCCTCAACCCACCAGGACTTCCTGCTAACTGTCTAGTCCTACTAACCCAGCTAGACTTCATGCTAGTTGTCCAGCCCTTCTGGCCCAACTGGACTTCCTGCCAGTTGTTCGGTCCTCCCGACCCAACTAGACTTCCTGCCTGGTGTATGATTTTCTTGATCCGGACATGGGAGCTTCACTTCCTTCGTTCGAGGTTCATGGCTTGACATGGACTATGGCTCTGATACCAATTGTTAGTGCCTATAAGATTCATATATCTCCACAAAGGCATGATATTGTCCACTTTGGGCTGATGCACGCGAACGCGACCTCAAATCTTGTGACGGAGGCCGTCGAGGACTCAAAGCGCGAGCTCACGCTCAACGCCCGCAAGTGCACGGATGTCGTCAAGTAATAAAAGATTATTGATCCCACAGGGACTGGGATTCAAATATCGATATGTTCAGTGGTTGAAATTGTTCGGAAGTAAACTCTAAGAGGTTTCGATTTGTGAGGGATGTCGATGGACTATACTCTATACAGTGTACCACGGAGGAAGAAGGGAGCGTGCCGAGGTCTTCAAAGGTGATTCTAGGACTTCGGTTTCACTTGTGTATCGCAAAACAATGCTGTCAACTAGCATTGTCTAGACTTTTAGCTATGGTTTTGTGGAAGGGATATCATACACTCTCCCGATGAGCCACCGCATCTACCGGTTCCTTGTATAAAATCCCCTAAATCTTAGATACGAGGGTTGTCACCCCTCGTATCGCCTAAGCACAGCAGATAGAAAACCAAACACGTATAGATATAGTATAAACAACTTCCAATTGCCAAATTAAACTCAAAGATAGAATTTAATGTGAACCAACATGTAATGTGCACACAAGCTACTCTCTAATCCCAGAATCGAAGGAACTACTCCATGTATATAAGGGAAGAATCACAAGGCATGTACATGTTCAAATACATCAGAAATAAAGCGTAGGAACAAGGGATTACAATGCCTTCGTGGTCTTCTCTCCGGCGTTGAAGTGCAAGCGTGGACCTCCGGTGGTGTTCTTATTGGGATGTATACTGAAAAGTCTATCTTTTGTATGAACATCTTTATTTTTAAAATAAGAATCACATGATCATTGTTTGCATATTTATGGTTATGCATATTGTCTGCATTGTAGATAATATGGTGTGTAGTATCACACAGAAGATCATGTTATCAGTTCATTGTATAGTATAAGTAAAGGCTCACAACCAAGATGGTTATGGATAAACCATTGGAATGGTTGTGGTGTGATTTGGTATTGGTTTGTCTTGACCATAGAATTACACTAGTACACTTTGTGTGTATTGAGCAAGACCGACTTAGAGGTGATTCGATTTATTGCTGACTACATAATCGAATCAGACCTCAGATATTATATTGTACATGCTCTTAATCTCGATATAATAATGGGCACATATACTTAGTATTCATTTCTTTGATTTACCAATGGGCGAGATTTATAGAGTAAATCGATAGACTCGATAAGTTGGGAAATGATATTATTTATGTGGTGTGCCATTGATTATAGGAGGAAATCGTATCCTATATATTAGGATGATGATGCCCCCTTGAGGAGCTCATAAGGTTCATCATGTAAACCCTTCTGGTGGACTTGGTCCGGCATGATGATAAGGTTGAGTGGTACTACTCATGGAGTTAGATGTTGATTAATTAATTGTCAGTAAATTAATTAATCGATGGACATTCGAGATCTTAAACACGGGGAGAAAATGTACAAATAATATATGGAGCTCATATTAACTTATGGGGGTTGGTGAGGTAGATCAATGATAATCCTCTAGTGGAATGGATTATCATTAATGGATCGGACTTTATGTGGGCTTGATCCATTGAGTGACCAAGATCCAACTCCTCATCATGGTCCCTATTATAGCCTATTAAAACCTCATGGAGCCTAGATCCAATGGTTGAAAACAAAACTCTAGATCCGACGGTGGAGATTAAATCTCTAGATCTGACGGTTGAGATTAAATCTCTAGATCCGACGGTTGAGATTAAATCCCTAGAACCGACGGTGGAGATTAAAGGAGGCTTAGGCCTAACTCTATAAAATGAGGCAAGGGGGTGGGCGGCAAGAGATATAGAAGAGGGGCTAGGGTTTGGGTGGCAAGGGCAAAGAGGTTGGGTGGCCACAAATAAGGAAACTTCTTTCCTTCTTCTTCCTTAGGTGGTCGACACCTATTCTCCCCTTTTCTCTCCTTTTCCGACATCCAACCTCCTCATCTCTTCTCCTTGGCTGGTGGAAAAAAGACTAGGGTCTCTTCCCTTGGAGTTTTGGCCGGCGTCCACCATCCTTCTTCTCCTCTTGGCCGGCGGCAAGCATCAAGGTTGGTGCTTGGTGGTTGGTTAAAGAAAGGAGAAGAGTTTTGATTCTATACTTCCTCTTGTTCGGAGTGAGCAAGGAAGGAAGATTGGTGATCTAGGAGGCTTCGACTTTTGGAAGATCGTCGCCCCCACGACGTCCAAAACGAGGATGAACATACAATAGAAGATCAAGAGGTATAACACTTGTCTATTTTCTTTTGTAACATGTCTATAATTGTTTTTCAATCATATACATGTTGTATATTCTATTTTGTAGCTAAATTAACTTTGACCCCGAATACAAACACAAAAGTCGGTGATCCGTACATCGTCTATTCCGCGGCTATTTGTAGAATAGAAGTTGGTGGCTTGAACAACAAGTTTGTTCAAGTGACTACTCTAATCGAATAGCACGACGATGAAATGGTAGCTTGGGTAATCTCTCTTGTCAAGGATAAATTTTTTTTATCCGGGGACGTAGAAGGGATCACCATGAACAAGCGACCGAGTTGAAGTGGGAAGCGAAGTTTCCTACCTTCAGTTCTTCCTCCCATTGTGAGTTCTCGATGCTTTTTAGGGCTTTGGTGTGTCGTCCTAGCTGTCGTGCCTCTCTCTTAGGGTTTGGGTGGAGCCATCCTTATATAGACATCACCTCAGACGGCTGTAAAATCCAAAAAAAGTGTTAGTGGCGCAAATTTGGCAGGCCACCACACGACCGTGTGTTTCCACACAGCTAGGCCGTGTGCGGCTTTGGGGTGGCTGATCTCGCCCATTGGACACGGCCGTGTGTAGCCACACGCCCTGGTCGTGTCCTACCTTGCCTCTATCTGCAAAATGTCCTTCTTTTTCTCCAAAAGTGCACCTTTTTCCCCTGAAATCCTGTCCTGCACGCAAAAGTACAAAGAGCAGACCTTCAAACTAGAAAATAGGAAATGCGTGTAAAACAGAGTAACATATGCATGAAACTAACATAAAATATAATGAGATGTGAGCGAAAACTACTCCTTAAACCCTATATGTTTCGCTCACATCACTTCCCCCAGACTTAAATATTTGCTTGTCCTCAAGCAAACCTCAGTGCCATGAAATTTAAAAAGACATTGTTTCATACTTAGCATGTTAACTAAATTTATCAAGTGGTATTTACAATCAAAGAAAAATAAATATATTCTAGAAATTCACTAAGTTAGCTCCTCGTGCTCATGCTAAGCGAATCATTCTTAGGGGATGCCCATTCTATGATGAGTTAAGTCGTCATCTCATAGCATTCCTAAGGTCTCTGGCTCTTTGGCACTTACTTGCCCAAAGCTAGGGTCATTCCCTAGATCTAGCATAAAGTTTCAAAGGCATGCTCGGTATTGAGAGAAATTGGTAGGTGTTTCCCCAGTAACCTAACTCGGTCTCAAAGGGGCACCTAGCCATTTCCACCCACGATAAATGTTTTTTATCCCTCATAATCTTCTCTCTCTCTTTTTTCTTTTCTTTTTCTTTGTTTTCTTTTTCATCTTTTTCTCTTTCTCTTTTATTTCTCTTCTCTTTTTTTTTCTTCTCACTGGGATTTGATTTTTCCAAATGGGCTTACACAATCCGAGCATCTCCAATAACTAAAATGCTAAACCTAGAGTCACCTATGGATTCCAAAGTACTAGACTACTGAGATGAATCATAACTAGGTATGTACTAGATTCTCCCTTTCAGAATGTTCGACATGTGTAGGTGTAAAAATAAAAGCTAAACAGTGTAAGTCTAGAACATTCATTAGAGTGAATAAAATAAAATACCACAAGATAAATGAAGTTAAGCTACCTATGGGAACAACTCGTGTAAGTAACTTTTTTGTTTTAAAAAAAATAAAACTGAGGCAGCTTTACAGATAAAAAAAACTAAGTAATGAAAGAAACTCAACAACCCATGCATGAATAAATGAATGAAAATACCAGAAAAGAAACTACTGCTAGAAAACAAACAAAATAAACTTTGGGGTCCCCCCCAGACTTAAACGAAAATATACCTCTAGTATGGTGGACGAGGTGGAAAGTCTGGGAGCCTCGACATCTCGGGATCCTGGGAGAACCTACTACTGAGCCACTGATGCCACATGTACATGTGGTCGATTTGGGAGCTGGTGGATGCAGCAGCTGCTCGGTGCTCCTCCTCCCTGGCCCACTGTGCCTGCTGGGCATGCATGTGTTGCTGCATCTCCTGGCGGTAGGCGACCTCATCCTAGCGGCGAGCAGTCTCCTCCTGGAAGTATATGCGAGCTTCGTCATAGAACTCCTCAGCCCACTGGAAGTGTTCCCGAAAGCCCTGGAACTCCGCCTGTGTATAGGCACTCTGCTCCTCTCATCGCTGCCTCTGCGTCTGCTACTCGGTGTATATGTCATCGAGGCGTGATCAAAACTCCGAGAAATCATATGCCGACGTACCTGCATCTTGCTCAAAGGTGGAAAAATGTGGTGGTGCAGGTGCAGACTCATGTCGGCGTGGACTATGTGGGCTCTTATGCATGTGTGGACTGGAGGGAGAGTGCTGTAAAGGGGGAGAGATGGGCGCCGATGTGGGTGGTCCCTCATGTGGAGGGCACTCCACTATTAGGTCCAAGTGTTAGTTGGCGCATGTAGTGATGGTGGTATGATCAGGGTCGGTGAGCCTAAGGGCTGTCAAATTTTTCCTTACAAAGCATAAGGAGTGTCCTTCTCTCACAATCATCTTCATGGTCATGCACACTTCTAGGTCGATCCCAGGGCTCCCCTCTATACTCTCTAATGCAGTGTAATCGTACCCCATCCTATGGAAAATGTGGGTAAGTAGGCCCCCCGCATTAATCTCTCCTCGTTCTGCTTTGCCCATCTTCACTAAGTGTCTGATGAAGTAGGACCCTACATCGATGGTACTCCTTTCTTGTAGCATGTCCCAGAGGCAAAGCAGCTCGCTAGCTATAATTACACCGTTACTCTCCCCACGACCAAATATAGTATTGGCCAAGATGCAATGGAGGTATCGGAAGACGGGGTTTTGGAGGCGCGACGCTTTGGCCCTAGAAAGGTCATAAGCATGCTCCCCCGTCAACTTGGTCCAAAATACCCGAGAGTTCAACCCAATAGGGATTCTTCTCTCTCCCCCACTCGGCAAGCCAAAGCATGTATTCCACTGGTGAAGGGTCCATTCATGTTCAACGCTAAAAAGCCTAAAAGTTATCCTACCCTCATCGCTCTCTCTACCCATTAAAATTTCCGCCTCTAAGGAACTAAAAAATTCTAGAACTATCTTAGGGTAGGTTGGGTGCCTTATTCCCGTCATCTCTTCCCACCCCATTTTTGCAAATAGGGCTTGAATATCACCCAACAACCCTAAAGACTCTAGCAAATCTTCATCTAAGTACCTAGTAGCAGTGAGTTTACGAGTAGAAAGCATATTATATCTATTTCTATGTTCATTATTGCAAAAAAGAAGAGTGATAGGGCGTTACCCTCCTCTGAAGCTTGAAAGGCATCGGGTCTCCTTGTTCGTCGCTTCGAAGCACCGGATCGAGGTGCTACATGCTTGGTCCTCCTCATCCTTGCTTCTTTTGGCTTCCTTTGAGGTTAGAAGTGCTTCTAGGTGGCGGGGAAGACGAAACCACATGGCTAGGGCAAGAGCACTCGAAGCACACGGTGCAAATGGGGTGAAAACACACGACTTGCCCCTTTTAACCTTGCACGACATAGCCGTGTGAAAACACACGGCTAGGCCGTGTGCGCCTTGGGTCAGTCGGGCACGACAGTGGGAAAACATACGGCCAGGCCGTGTGTCCCCATTTTTTTGCCCATTTATGCACCACGGTTCGAATTTTCTCATACACTTCACCGTGTAAGCTAATATGGATTTTATTTTTGCCTAGCAACGTTCTTTTCTAGTCTTAATTCTAAATGGGATGGAAATCAAAATTAAAATTAAATAAATGCAGGCAATACAATCAAAGGGAAATCTAAAACTAAACTTGGGTTGCCTCCCAAGAAGCGCTTTGTTTAAGGTCTTTTAGTTCGACCTTATTTTTACGTTTCATTTGATGTGTTTGAATCTTGTTCGTGGGGGAGCAAGATATTTGCTCACCTTACGCCTCCTCCGTTGTGGTCCCTTATCACCATATCTCTTAAATCTTGCTCGTGGAGGGGCAAGATATTTATTAGCTACCTTCCTTGATTCGAGAGTGAACATGCTTATCTTTAATGAATCATCAGGAGTTTGATCATAATATCCTATTTCATCCATATGCTGTGAATAATGTAACTCACCATAAATATTCTCACCAAAAGATTGATCAGCCGATTCTATTAGGTCGAATGAAATTTTATCATCACAAATCACTAGATGGGCTTCGTTATTGGTAACTAAAGTTTTGGTGAGGGTCAAGGCATGCTCTTTTAGATCGCACTCATCGATTAAAGTATCAATTATATAATCCTCAAGTTCTCCTTCTAGTGGTGATTGAATGGATTGTCCTTCCTCACTTCCTGGTAATCAACTCGGTGTTCTAGAAAATTGACTGGCGATCTATGCTATCTGAATCTCCAACTTCTTTTGTCGACTAGCAATGTCATTCACAGATGAACTTAATTCTTCAATCATTATTTCTATCTGCGAATGCCGCTGCTGAAATTCAGCATTCGCCTCTTGTTGCGTCTGAATAAAGCTTTCTATCATCTACTCTAGTCGAGATTTAGGCGGACAATATTGAGGGTTTAAGTAGCCAGGGTCATAACTATATGAATAGGAATTATCTTGTGGCCACTGGTTGTAATCATGGGTGATATCTTCTTGTTCACATTGTGAAGGTTCAAATATATTCGGACAATCATTAATGTTATGCCACGTTTCACTACAATGCTCACAATAAATGTTACCGAAACTCACAACATTAAATTGACCAAAATCATGAGTAAAAGCATGCATCATTATATGAAGGAAATTATAAATAAGGAAAGAGCAAATGAATAAAAAAAATTGAAATAAAATAAAATAAAATAGAATGAAACAAGAAAAGTAAATCTATCCGAGGTATGATCCAACTATTCACTTCTCGATTCGATATCGAATCAATCAGTCCCCGACAACGGCGCCAAAAACTTGATGCACGCGAATGCGACCTCAAATCTCATGACGGAGGCCGTCGAGGACTCAAAGCGTGTGCTCGCGCTCAACGCCCGCAAGTGCACGGATGTCATCAAGTAATAAAAGATTATCGATCCCATAGGGACTGGGATTCGAATATCGATATGTTCAGTGGTTGAAATTGTTCGAAAGTAAACTCTAAGAGGTTTCGATTTGTGAGGGCTGTCGGTGGACTATACTCTATACAGTGTCACACGGAGGAAGAAGGGAGCGTGCTGAGGTCTTCAAAGGTGATTCTAAGACTTCGGTTTCACTTGTGTGACGTAAAATAATCCTGTCAACTGGCGTTGTCTAGACGTTTAGCTATGGTTTTATGGAAGGAACATCATACACTCTCCCGATGAGCCACCACATCTACCGGGAGCTATATCTGCCTTAAAAGGACGGGATAGATAGTATGAGGATGCCGAATCAATCTCTACGATGAACCGTTTCAGGTTCCATCGCATCCTTCTACCCCTGGTTACAGGAGATCAGATTTACCCCTAGGTTCCTTGTATAAAATCTCCTAAATCTTAGATACGAGGGTTGTCACCCATCGTATTGCCTAAGCATAGTAGGTAGAAAACCAAACAAGCATAAATATAGTATAAACAACTTCCAATTGCCAAATTAAACTCAAAGATAGAATTTAACGTGAACCAACATGTAATGTGCACACAAGCTACTCCCTAATCCTAGAATCGAAGGAACTACTCCATGTATATAAGGGAAGAATCACAAGGCATGTACATGTTTGAATACATCAGAAATAAAGCACAGGAACAAGGGATTACAATGCCTTCATGGTCTTCTCTCCGACATTGAAGTGCAAGCATGGACCTCTGGCGGCGTTCTTCCTCCCCGTTGCGAGTTCCCGAAGCTTTTTAGGGCTCCGGTGTGCCGTCCTAGCCGTCGTGCCTCTCTCTTAGGGTTTGGGTGGAGCCATCCTTATATAGACATCACCTCGGACCACTATAAAATTTAGTAAAAGCCTTAGTCGTGCAAATCTGGTGGGCCGCCACATGGCCAGGCCGTGTGCGGCCCTGGGGTGGCTGATCTCCCCCATTGGACACGACCATGTATAGCCACACGCCCTAGCCGTGTCCCACTCTGCATCTAGCTATAAAATGTCCTTCTTTTGCTCCGAAAGTGCGCCTTTTTTCCCTGAAATGTTGTCCCTCACACAAAAGTACAAAGAGAAGACATCCGAACTAGAAAATAGGAAATGCATGTAAAACAGAGTAACATATGCATTAAACTAACATAAAATGTAATGAGATGTGAGCGAAAACTACTCCTAAAACCCTATATGTTTCGCTCACATCATGGGCCTAAGCCCTCATGGTTTTATTTTTAGGCTCTACCCAAAAGTCCTCATGCCAATAGAGATATCTTTTCATCTTATAAGCACATGATCTTTTCCATGTCTTACCAATGTGGGACTTTGATTATATTCACAATACTCCAACACTAATATAGTAACCCCTTGTAGCAATTCCAAGCTTCAAATAGGGACTCTCCTTCCTTTTGGCGAAAGCTAGTGATCATGTGGTGCATGTGAGCTGTCTTACTTAGTGGAAAGAATTTATTCATAAATTACATCTCACACTGCTCTCATGTGGTGATGCTTCCTGAAGGAAGGGAGTGCAGCCATGTCTTTGCCTTATCCCTCAGTGAGAATGGGAATAGGCTCGAACGGATCGCATCGGTGGGTACCCCATTGAATTTCAAGGTCGAGTAGATCTCTAAGAATGTCTCTAAGTGTTGAGTAGGGTCTTCAGTTGTAGCTCCTCCGAATTTGCTCTACTGGACCATGTGTATGGTGTAGAGGAATCGGACGTCGCTAGGGGGGGTGAATAGCATTTCTGTGTTGCTTGATGGAATTCAATCGCATGCTTGCTTGTCTACAATACTTGTTAACACAATGGAAATAATAATAAAGCAATAACAAAATAGACACACACTCACAATACACAAGGATGTAACGTGGTTCGAAACCTAGGGTTCCTACTCCATGGGTCAAGCTCAAATGAGCTCTAGTGATGCACACCACCACTAATACACTCCTTATCAGTGGCACACTGATACCTGCCATTTTATTGCATTATTTTAGTCATTAATATCATTGTTTTAATCCTCTCATATGTTTAATTATTGATTATTTACATATTTTATGAGTTAAATTATTTTGGAACTTTATTGTAAATTCTCTTAAATTTTGGACTTATATGCAAATTTTATCTGTGTTTGTAGGAGATCGAGATAAGCCAATGGACTAGACTCGAGTTGGATCAAATATGGCTCCATCTAGGGCTTTAATGGGCATTTCAAATTGAATTAATTTGGACCTTTCATTAAGATCAGAGCAGTTAATCAAAGGGTTCAGATCTATTCAACCATGATCGTCTGATGAGATTTGATCGATTCTGAGCGATCCATCTGGATCTGGAGCGATTCGGCCCATACATTAAGATCTACACATCTTGGCCATTCATCCGGACCATAGGATCTTGATCGTCCCTTCAGATTTATCAGATCCGGCCATCCAGAGTTAAATTGATCACCACCGTTGGATGGAACCGCTTAATTAAGCGAATAATGGATGCATTAAAACCTAGCTTGATTTGAGGGCTGGGATTAGATGGCGATCTGATCGGACGACTACAGAAATTCCTCATCAAGATTATAAAGCGCAGATTAAAAAGGGGCAAGCACATAAACGATAGAGATCGCGACGAGGCAGAAATCGTGCAGCGCAACATGTCTTCTTCCTTGCGAGTGACGGCGACCTCTTCTTCTTCCGCGTGCAGAAGCAGGATCGAATAGAAGGTGCCGACGGCGACGCGCAGAAAGAAGTTCCTCCAAGAAGCGCAACAGCAGAATCGACGGTGTGTCTTCTTCCCCCTTTTCATGCGCGGCAGTGACGACGATTCCTCCACAGTAGGTGGCGACGATTCCGACAGCAACCTGTGCTAGTCCTCCACCTTCCACCCATCCGAAGCTTCACTGAGCGACGGAGCGGAGATATGCACTTGGGTAGACTGCAGCTTCACCGAACGGATGGGAGTTCGACATCTTCACCGGTGTTCCTTTCACGCCTGGCAATCATAGCTGAGAGACCCAGTTGGAAATGATTTCAGAAGGTTGGGTTATTTTCTACTGCCATGGTCACGACAGCACCTATTTCAGCTCTGGAAGCCCTTGATTTGCCTATTTTCGACGACAGTTTTCCATTTCTAACACTGTTGAAGATCTCTAGATGATCACAACTCTGGTTTCATCCTCTCCACGTAGAGCTGATAGTTCCGTTGTAGTATAGTGGTGAGTATACTCGGCTTAATACCGAGAGACTTGGGTTCAGTTCCTGGCAGCAGAACTATGGGCTGCTCCACCTTCATAGAGTCATCCATAGTTTGTCAGGTTTCGGTGCAGTTGTAGTATAGTGGTGAGTATACTCGGTTGATATTTGAAAGACCCAGGTTCGGTTCCTGGCAAACACACCAACTTTTGGTAGCTCTGCGCCATCCACTGGAGAAAAGGGCTCGCTTCATCCATCAATTCAGCACTTGCCAGAGGATTTCTGACAAGAAATTTCGCATCCTTCGTCGGAGGAAGCTATTTGGGTTGTTGTTGTCAACGGATAGGGAAGTCCATGCTTCGTGTGTAGAGGATCATCGATCCTTATAATTGGAATTCACATTTCATTTTCATCTACATTTTACTACAGTTATTGCATTGGTTGTTTACTTTATGTTATGTTTGGATTGTGAATTGAACTTGTCAAAAAGCCCCAAAATTGTTGTTGTAGTTAACTGTAGTCTAATTTGTAGTTAGTTTGTAGTTGTCTTGTAGTTTACAATGTAGCTATTTCATAGTTTGTCTTAGATTTAATTAGTAGTTTCATTTGTTAGTTTTGTTGTAGTTTAATTATGATGCTTAGTTTAAGTGTTTGTTAGTTTGATTACTTATCTGTTTAAGTGTTATTTCATTAGTTAGCCGTATTTAATACTGATTTAGATTTATTTCATGTTTTCATTACACGCATGTTTTTTCGCATTTGAATTATTGTTTATTTTTCTGCCATGTCTTTATGTTTTTGAATGTTTTTCTTTGGCTGCTTATTTTATATCTTCATAAATTTCATTATCATAGTAGTTTAGTTAGATTAAGGTTTTAATTACTTGCATTGTCTTTCATTCAGTAGGATTAGTCTTGTAAATTCCAAACCCCCATTCAGTAGGATTAGCAATAATTAGAAATCCTAAGTTTACTATTATATCGATTACACTCGTTGGTAAATGATCCAGGTCATTCACTATGCTATATTAGCATAGAAAGGGTTTGATAATTAATTTGTAACGGTACCACGATAATTACCGCTCATTTAATTTTGGTGCCGTTGTCGGGGAGTGTAATGGTGTTTAATAAACTTAGGATTGTCTATCCATTTTTCAAAAAAAAAAATTGTTTAGGGCTTCATTCTTTCATTGTATATCTATGTATTTTGTTATGTCTACTTCCTGTGTCTTTTGATATGTTTGTTGGTGTTTCAGGAAAGACCAGGAATTATCTTTTTTGAGAAATATAGATCTGTATTATCAGCGGTATGGAGACTATAGAGGATAGTTACCATCATTGATCAAATTGCAGCTAGATAAAATTGCAACATCCTTCAGCCAAATGAAGCACAAGAGTTCATTCAGCCTCCGTCAGAGACCATTTTTATGGATACCGACGTGCTTAGGTAGATGGATTGTGAAGTGAGGGATAAGCATACTACTCCACAGGACTCCTATGAACCATTGTGCTGTGATGTGATTTCAGACACTGATGGATGTGATTTCATTGATGAAGCTGTTGTTATGTTAGATTTTGCGGATGATGACACAGGAGTAGTGGATACCTGGACACCCCAGACTGAACATTCCCACCTGAGATCGAGTCTCCAAGAATGTTGCTGATGGAAGCCCTAATAACAAATGCAGTAATCCAACCCCCGAGCTAGAAATTTCGACTGAATCGTCTCCGACCACTAGAGAGTACATATGATGAGGAGATTATCATTTCAGAAGGAGAGCATGGAATTACCCTGATCACATCAAGAAAGCACTCACCTCCATTCGATCCATCCCACTCCCAGCCTGGATATTCTTACTGAACCGCCTCCAACTGCCAGGACCTCTGGGGAGTTTCCTCCATCTTACCTTCTTTTTTTCATTGTATATAAACTTATTTTACTTTATTTGTTTTTGTTTTAGTTGTTAGGTTTTGTTTGTTGAGTTTTTGTTTTGTTGGTGCTTTCAAATAAATTTCCTATGCATTCCTTTATATCATCTTAGAATTCGTGAAAGCTATTTAAATTTGATTAACGAGTTTTGGGGATTTATTGTAATGAATGGATTATTTGATTGCATATAGTTACTCCTTGGTGATGGATTATGTGTTGATAGATTAAGATGATTTTTTTTCATTCCTAGTGAGGATTGTGCCTGTTTTTATTGCTTGTGTGTGGTGCACTTGTGGTCATTGTAACTTTAGAACTTGCTTTGATTCTTTCGAGACCATACAACCATAGATTTGCATGATTACTATGAAGGCAATCTCACTTGTTTCCTTTTACTTCTTTTGTTGTCACATGCTATTCGAATAATTTTCTTATCACACGTCATGCCATTTTCATTATTTATTCCATTGTCCTTTCTACATTTTCATCATGTCATTTCTCTTCCATTTCTATTCTTGGATGTGGAATATTGGATGTTCCATGATGAGTTTTTGCCCGAGACGGACAAAAGTTTAAGTGGGAGAGAGAGAGTAGCTCTGGAGAATTTAATGTAAGCATAGGCATGTCGTGCTTGATCACCATGGACAAGCTGTGTTTTTATTTTTTATAGCTGAGCTTGATGTTTTCTTTCTAGGACATTAGGGAAGTGCACTGCATGTCAAGAAAAAAAATGAAAAAAAAAACATTGAGAAAAAAAAAAGTTAAAAAAAAACATTTGGCCAAAACAATAAAGGCAATAAAAAAATCATTGACATGTTGTGCAGTTATTTTATTTATGTGATAGTATTTTTGTGTCAGACATCCCTTATTGCAGCTATTGAGAGAATTATTGTATATCATATATGGATTTGTATTGTGAAAGTGATAGGGGTTGTTTACATGTTTAGTGATGTGTAAAAAGCTAGCTTGGATGAAAACTTTTGGGGCGTTGCTTTCTTGTACTTATCTATGTAGCATTCTAGTATTTTCATATCTCCATTCATTTATGTAGCTATATCATTTCTTACCTTTCTTTCCTTACATACATATCATTATTTGCTTTTATTCATGTTTCCTTTGCATTCTTAGTAAGTGTTCAGTGATTATGCATTCTTATGTGTATATAGTGGTGAAGGTAGAAGAAAAGCAAGCATATGGTAGTGCATAAACCATGAGAAGCTTGAGTGAACTCCACTATTATCTGCTTATGAGAGCGAGAGAAACCACCACTTACCTTGTGAGGCTTACTCATTTATAGTCTATTCAAAATGGATTGAAGTCACCATGTTTGTTAACCTGTGTAAGATTTGAGTCCATGATTGCTTGAGTCTTTGAGATTTGACAATCCTAGGTATCTTTCTTTCACGATCTTCTATGTGTGCTTGTGAATTGATAGGGAAATATACTTTCAGTTTATTTTTAGTTTTCTTTCCTTGCTTGGGACGTGCAAAAATAAGTGTGGGGGAATTGATAACTGCCATTTTATTGCATTATTTTTGTCCTTAATATCACTGCTTTAATCCTCTCGTGTGTTTAATTGTTGATTATTTGCATATTTTATGTGTTGGATTATTTTGGGACCTTATTGTAAATTCTCCTAAATTTTGGACCTATATATAAATTTTATTTGTGTTTGTAGGAGATCAAGATAAGACGATGGACTAGACTCAAGTTGGATCAAATATGACTTCATCTAGGGCTTTAATGGGCATTTCAAATTGGATTAATTTGGACCTTTCATCAAGATCAGAGCAGTTAATCAAAGGGTTCAAATCTATTCAATCCTGACCATTTGATGAGATTTGATCGATTCTAAGCGATCCATCTAGATCTGGAGCGATCCGACCCATACATTGAGATCTACACGTCTTGGCCGTTCATCCGGACTATTAGATATCGATCGTCCCTTCAGATTTATCAGATCCGGCCATCCAGAGTTAAATTGATCACCACCGTTGGATGGAGCAGCTTAATTAAGCGAATAATAGATCCATTAAAACCTAGCTTGAATTGAGTGCTGGGATTAGATGGCGATATGATCAGACAGCTACAAAAATTCCTCATCAAGATAAGAAAGTGCATATTAAAAAGGGGCAAGCACAGAATTGGCAGAGATCACGACTAGGAAAAAATCGTGCAGTGCAACAAGTCTTCTTCCTTGCGAGCGGCGGCAACCTCTTCTTCTTCCACGTGCGAAAGCAGGATCGCACAAAAGGTGCCGACGGCGACGGACAAAAGGAAGTTCCTCCAAGAAGCGCGATAGCAGAATCGGCGGCGTGTATTCTTCCCCCTTTTCACGTGCAGCGGCGACGGCGATTCATCCACAGCAGGCGGCGACAGTTTCGGCAGCAACCTACAGTGGTCCTCCACCTTCCACCCATCTGAAGCTTCACCGAGCGACGGAGCAGAGATCTGCACTTGGGCAGACTGCAGCTTCATCGAGTGACTAGGAGTTCTACATCTTCATTGGTGTTCCTTTCACACCTGGCAATCGGAGCTGAGCAACCCAGTTGGACATGATTTCAGAAGGATGGGGTTATTTTCTATTGTCGTGGTTGCGGCAACACCTATTTCAGCTCCGGCAGCCCTTGATTTGCCCATTTCTGATGGTAGTTTTCCATTTCCAACCTAGTTGATGATCTTTAGATGATCATAGCTCCGGTTCCATCCTCTCCACGCAGTTCCGACAGTTCAGTTGTAGTATAGTGGTGACTATAGTCGGCTTACAACCGAGAGACTCAGGTTAGGTTCCCGGCGACAGAACTATGGGCTGTTCCACCTTCACAGAGTCATCCATAGGCTGTCAGGTTTCGATGCGGTTGTAGTATAGTGGTGAGTATACTCGGTTGACACCCGAGAGACCCGGGTTTGATTCTCGGCAAACGCACCAGCTTTCGGCAGCTTCGCGCCATCCACCGGAGAAAAGGGCTTGCTTCATCCATCAATTTAGCACTTGCTGGAGGATTTCCGACAAGAAATTCTGCATCCACCGTTGGAGGAAGTTGTTTGGGTTGTTGTTGTCGACGGATAGGGAAGTCCCTACTCCGTGTGTAGAGGATCATCGATCCTTATATTTGGAATTCACATTTCATTTTAATCTACATTTTACTACAGCTATTGCATTGGTTGTTTACTTTATATTATGTTTGGATTGTGAATTGAACTTGTCAAAAACCACCAAAATTATTGTTGTAGTTAACTGTAGTCTAATTTGTAGTTAGTTTGTAGTTGTCTTGTAGTTTACATTGTAGCTATTTCATAGTTTGTCTTAGATTTAATTAGTAGTCATTTGGTAGTTTAGTTGTAGTTTAATTATGATGCTTAGTTTAAGTGTTTGTTAGTTTGATTACTTGTCTGTTTAAGTGTTATTTCATTAGTTAGCCGTATTTAATACTAAGTTAGATTTATTTCATGTTTTCCTCTACACGCATGTTATTTCGTATTTGAATTATTGTTTATTTTCCTGCCATGTCTTTATGTTTTTGAATGTTTTTCTTTGACTGCTTATTTTATATCTTCTTTAATTTCATTATCATAGTAGTTTAGTTAGATTAAGGTTTTAATTACTTGCATTGTCTTTCATTCAGTAGGATTAGTCTTGTAAATTCCAAACTCCCATTCAGTAGGATTAGCAATAATTATAAATCCTAAGTTTACTATTCTATCGATTACACTCGTTGGAAAACAATCCAGGCCGTTCACTATGCTATATTAGTATAGAAAGGGTTTGGTAATTAATTTGTAATGGTACCACGATAATTACCGCTAATCACACACCAAAAGTGGAGAAATCTCGTACAGATGTTTACAACAATAAACAAGAAATACAAGCAAATACAAAGAAATACAATAAAATATGTAAAGAAAACTTTACAAATGTTAGCTTTGAATGCTTTGTTTGTTGGTTGTTTGGATGAGCTTGAAGGACCCTGAAATGCACCAGCACTTCACCTCCAAATCACCTTAAGAACCTCTCAAGAAACCATGGCCAAAATCCTCCACGAATTGCTCCTTTTATGCTTGCATCGGCCTGATTCTGCGTGTGGCAGTCGACTGCCTACAGTGTCATCTCACAGCGGGCTTAATCCACGTTGGCATTCCAGCCAATTTGTACATTGGCAGTCGACTGTCATTACCAGCAGTCGACTGCAAAGCCCGTAGCCTACTGCTCAGTCATCTATCGAGCTTTCTGTTCTCGTGGCCGCAAACAATAGTTGAATACCCTTCATGGCATTTGACTTCTCAAGGCTAGTCGACTGCCCAAAGTTGGCAGTCGACTGCCAAGGCCATTCGGCCACAGTCGATCTTCCGACTAGTCATAATCCCAGTCGACTGCTTAGAGTGGACTTGGCTACCAAGTGTCAAAACACTTGACCAGTCGACTGGTCCATAACCCCAATTGACTGCTAAACCTCAACCTTGATATTTACCTCAAGTATGATCCCCTCATACTTGCTAAACTACCCTTAGCCTAGACCTAGGCCTTCTAGCCACCTCCATTAGCCTCATGCCTATCAGATCGCTTCAAGTCATCCATGACTTGTTCATCCATACGCTAGCCTTCAGATGCTTCCATTGGCTATTATCATTCTAACCGGGTCTACACCGCCATGGCACATTTGGGCTTATGTTGCCAAGACACACACTTGGACTTTACGGTGCTAAACATTGGATTTATGATGGCAAGACTACCGCTTGTACTTTATGCCGCCAATATCACACCCTTGGACTTCCCTTGCCAACTCCATGTTGGACTTTCCAATTGCTAAGACCCATGTTTGGACTTTCCAATTGCCAAGTACTCATGACTTAGACTTTACCAATGCCAAAACCCATGCTTGGACTTTCCATGCCAAGTATTCAAGACTTAGACTTTACCATTGCCAAGACCCATGCTTAGACTTTCCACTTGCTAAGACCCATGCTTGGACTTTCCAATTGCCAAGTACCCATGACTTGGACTTTACCATTGCCAAGTGTCCCACTTGGACTTTCCATGTGACAAGTACTCAAGACTTAGACTTTTCCATCATATGGTCAACCATATAGTCAACCCATTGTCAAATATTAAAATACTACTCGAGTCAAACTCAAGTCCGATCAATCGTGACCTGGGTCGATTGCACCAATAATCTCCCCTTTATGATGTTTGACAATACCTTTAAGTTAGGTTAACAATAACCTAAACTTAAACACTTCTAATGCCAAAACATAGTGAAGGATTACCTAACTTAAACCTCACTTCTCCCCCTTTGGCATACATCAAAAAGTCTCTCCCAAAGGGTATCAATGTCTCATATCCTAATGAGATCTTACAATCTCTCCTTTTGTCCAAAAATATCTAGGATGTCTTCACTCTTCCTAGTGATAAGTTCCATATTGTAGGTGATCGATCGGCCGGCTAGAGGGGGGTGAATAGCCCTTTTTCGTTAGATGGTGGAATTTGCTCGTCTACACAATTGTTAGCGTAAGCAGAATACTAATAAAGACAAGCAAATAAACAAAGAAGAATACAAACAATGCTAATACGAAATATAACGTGGTTCACGGCTATGCCGCTAATCCACGGTCCCCGATTCGTCCTCGGTGAATCACTCCGCAAGCTTCCACTAGATCTCTCCTTTGCACAAAGCTAGGTGGAGGTAACCTCTTTTACACAAGGATCACTCTTCTACAATAGAATGAAGATTAGAACAAGTAGAAGAGTAGAAAACCATTTAGGGCACTTTGGGAGTAGTTAGGAGTTCAAGCATTAGCCCCCCAAAGCCCCACACCCTCTCTTTTAATAGAGAGGGCTGATTTCTTCCCGTTGGCCGCCACCAGTCGACTGCTACCCTTGGCAGTCGACTGTCGCCACTTCAACGACCTCCGAACACGTCGGATCCCGACCGTTGTAGTCCAACGGAACACTCAGCAGTCGACTGATGGATCCCATCAGTCGACTGCTGCCTCCGTAGTCGACTGCCCAGTCGGCTACGAGTGGTTTTGTGGCCAAACCCTCTTAATCACCGACCGCTTCGCCGATCGATGATCTGCGATCGCCTACATATGGCAATGATCGTGGGCCCCAAAACAACTCAGTCAGATACCAGTCGAACTCATTCGACTCAAAGCAATCAACTACTATTCCATGGCAGTCGACTGATGTCGGGAAAAACTCATCCGACACTTAGTCATTCGGCCAAGTTCACCTAATGAGCTACTTACAATTCACTCATTCTCTCATCTCACTCAAAGTCCCTCGCCAAAGCTCTCTTCGTTCGTGGCCACGTCCCTTGACAGCATCAGGCGCATGACTCTGCAATGCTCCTTCGCGTCTCTTGCCTCCGAAGTTTGCTTCCTTGGCTTCGCTTCAAGTCTTCTCGTCCGGCGGTCCCTCGGCAGCATCAAGCGCATGACTTTGCAATGCTCCTTCTCCGACTCAAGCACGAGGTTCTGAGTGGTGAACCCGCCAAGGCTCCATGTGCGAATTACTAAGTCCTGTAAGACTCCAACGCACATATCAAATCATAATCACAACCTAACTTAAACTCTTTGCCACACACATCAAAACTTTATCATGGCAAGAGATTGCCCTAACAATCTCCCCCTTTTTGATGTGTGATAATCCGTTTAAGTTAGGTAAAAACATTTGATAAAATACTAAGTTAAGAAAGCATGTGAATAATATGATTAGCAACTCTCCCCCTTAATACATGAAACTCCCCCTAAATATATGCCCCCTTACTTAAACATACACATTTCTCCCCCTTTGACACCATCAAAAATATTTAAACAATGTTTATATATCATGGCATCAAGTCTAGAGAGAAACATAACCAAAAACATGCCTTAAAACCGTGTATCAGAAATTGTTGGGATGTTTTTCAGGTGAGCAGTCGACTGCTATCAGTATGGCAGTCGACTGGCATAATGAATTCCGAAATTCTGATTTTCTGGATGAATTTCAGAAATGCATTATAAATTCCAAAAAATTTGAAAAATAGTGAGATTTGGGGAACACATTTCTTTTAAGTATATCTATCAATGAAAAATAGTTTTCCATGAAAAATCATTATATTTTCAAGTATTTTCCAAAAATCCAAAAGCTTTAAAAACCACTAGGTTTTTGATCATGTTAGTATCTATTTTAACACCTAGTCTTGCTTTGGATTGTTTCAAAACATGAATACATGGATTTTAAAGTAACAAATTGTTTTGAAAACATATGAAATATCCAACCATGATCTTTGGGCAATATGTCTATGAATTAAACATAAGTCTTCCCCATGATTGGTCTATTATTGCTATTTTGATACTTTAAATGACCATCTAAATGCCATAGGCACTAGTGGACATTTGTATCATCCTATCATCTCACCCATGCTAAGTTTTCAATCATAGTAGCCTATGGTGAGTGTGAGATGTATCCTAAAGGTATTTGTATATACTTAACCATTATTTTCATGCAATTCTATCGAGGTTAAGTATCATCCTATCATTCCACATGATCATAAAGATGTATATGAATTAATTTCACATAATGATCATGAAACAAATGTATTCATCAAATTGTTATCATGCATTATGTATTATATTATGATAATAAGGTAAACATCACCTAAAGCATGATTTAATCTATTTATAGGTGCATTATCATCACCTAACACTATTTCAAAAATGTTGTCCCGACATCCTAAGTCAACCAACAATATGATATAGATGAATTCCATATGGTTGACTATCCTAGGGTTTTCCTAACCCTTTAGGATAGATTTTGGAACCCAATATAAATTCTTGCCTATGGGGTTCACTAAAAATTCCTTAGGGATCCATTTCCTAGCAATTACCTTCTTTTTATCTTGACCCCTAGCTATTAAACATTTATAGGCCTTTTCATTTTTCTTTTCTTTATATCCTAGGCCTTTTTTGTTAAAACTTTCCCTTTGGCTCCCTATGATCATGTTCAAGGTGTTGGAGCCTATAGTAAACTTTTCTAGGGCTTTGGTCAAATAATCTACCTTTTCCCTTAACGCCCTATTTTCTTCTATGCATGCATCATTAACATCTAAAGGCATATAATTATCATGTAAGCATGCATCATCATTATCATCATTAAAACATGCTTTTTCTAACTTTTGTTCTAAATCCTTAATTTGCTCAAGCATGCATTTATTCCTTTTCTTTGCCCTAAATAAATCCTTAGTGAGGCTAGAAATCATAGACATTATTTGCTTAGGGGGTAGATTCGTTACCTCACTTATCAAATCCTCTTTCGATGATGAGGATGTAGAGGAGGCTCCCCCTTCACTTGAGCTCTCTCCACTTGAGCTTGATCCTTCATTTTCTTACTCGGAGGAGGAAGTGTCTAGGTCGTCAAATGTCATTAATGCCAAGTTGGTGACAAAGGCATTCTCCTCTTCCGATGATGATGAGGAGGAGGATGGGTCATCCCAAGTCCTTGCCTTTAGTGCCTTTGCCTTTCCCTTTTCTTTGGCTTTCTTCTCTTCTTCTTTCTTCTTGCTTCCCTTCTTTTTCTTCTTTTCTTCCTTCTTTCTCTTCTCTTCCTTGCTCTTGTTTAGGAGAGGACAATTGTCCCTTATGTGTCCCTCTCCTTGGCAATTGTAACAAATTACCTTTCCCCTTGGTCTTCTCCTCCTATCATTAGATTTATTAAAATGAAAACCTTCTAATGCACGCCTTACCCTCCTTACCATATAGGCTTCTTCCGTGCTATCCATGGAGGAAGAAGAGGACGCTTCATCAGAAGAGGAGGGGATCTCTATCTTCTTCTTCCCCTTGTGTGCCATCAAGGCTACTCCTCTTGAAGGTTGAAACTTTGGCTCTTCTTGTATTCCTTCAAGCCTCATTTTGTGGAGCTCCATTGTTGAGAAGAACTCCTCCAAGGTGCTCACTTCTAGGTTCTTGGACATGTAGAAGGAGTCCACCATTGAGCTCCATTTTGATGACCGGGGAAAAGCATCAATTGCTTTCATGAGCATGTCCCGGTTGGAAAGTTTTTCTCCTACACTTGTTAGCCCAATTAAAATTTCTTTAAACCTAGAATTCAATGAGGTTACCTTTTCTCCCTTTTCTAATTTTATGTTGGATAGTTGGGAGCGGAGGAGGTCTCTCCTTGCAAGTTTGGCCTCCGAGGTACCTTCATGAAGCTCTACTAGCTCCTCCCACATCTCCTTTACACTAGAGCATTCCCCTATCCTATTCACCTCTTGTTGGGGGAGTACATTGTAGAGGTGGTGCTTGGCCTTTGAATTTGCCAAGTATTCTTCCCTTTGTCTCTTGCTCCACCTTGCTTTCTCCAATGGCTCCCCATCTTCATTCCTAGGCAATTCGAAACCTTTTTCCATAATCAAAAGAATTTCAAAATCGGTCTCGAAAAATACCTCCATTCTCATTTTCCACCAAGAGAATTCCCCCTCGAACTTTGGCGGATGAATATTAGAGCCGACCATTTTTGAATGTGCTTATTGTGGCAGTTAGTCCTCGACAAGCTTTCCTTGGCTCTGATACCACTTGTAGGTGATCGATCGACCGGCTAGAGGGGGGTGAATAGCCCTTTGTCGTTGGATGGTGGAATTTGCTCGTCTACACAATTGTTAGCGCAAGCGGAATACTAATAAAGACAAGAAAATAAACAAAGAATAATACAAACAATGCTAACATGAAATATAACATGGTTCTGGGCTACGCCGCTAATCCACAGTCCCCGATTCGTCCTCGGTGAATCACTCCGCAAGCTTCCACTAGATCTCTCCTTTGCACAAAGCTAGGTGGAGGTAACCTCTTTTACACAAGGATCACTCTTCTACAATAGAATGAAGATTAGAACAAGTAGAAGAGTGGAAAACTGTTTAGGGCACTTTGGGAGTAGTTAGGAGTTCAAGCATTAGCCCCCCAAAGCCCCACACCCTCTCTTTTTATAAAGAGGGCTGATTTCTTCCCGTTGGCCGCCACCAGTCGATTGTTGCCCTTGGTAGTCGACTGCCGCCACTTCAATGACCTCCGAACACGTCGGATCCCGACCATTGTAGTCCAATGGAACACTCAACAATCGACTGATGGATCCCATCAGTCGACTGCTGCCTCCGTAGTCGACTGCCCAGTCGGCTACGAGTGGTTCTGTGGCCAAACCCTCTTAATCAGTCGACTGCTCCCTTCATCAGTCAACTGATGGTCTTGGCAGTCGACTGCCAACATATTGCAGTCGACTGCTAGCCCTAAAATAACTCAGTCGGATACCAGTCGAACCCATTCGACTCAGAGCAGTCGACTGCTATTCCATGGCAGTCGACTGATGTCGGGAAAAACTCATCCGATACTTAGCCATTTGGCCAAGTTCACCTAATGAGCTACTTACAATTCACTCATTCTCTCATCTCACTCGAAGTCCCTCGCCGAAGCTCTCTTCGTTCGCGGCCACGTCCCTCGAGAGCATCAGGCGCACGACTTTGCAATGCTCCTTCGCGTCTCTTGCCTCCGAAGTTTGCTTCCTTGGCTTCGCTTCAAGTCTTCTCGTCCGACGGTCCCTCGGCAGCATCAAGCGCACGGCTCTGCAATGTTCCTTCTCCGACTCAAGCACGAGGTTCTGAGTGGTGAACCCGCCAAGGCTCCATGTGCGAATTACTAAGTCCTGCAAGACTCCAACACACATATCAAATCATAATCACAACCTAACTTAAACCCTTTGCCACACACATCAAAACTTTATCATGACAAGAGATTGCCCTAATACATATCACTAAATGAGAGGCAATCCTCACTCCTCCAATTTTCCCTTTGGTAAGCACAATAAAGGCTTCCAAAACCCTTCATGTCTCTCCTTTTGAGAAATACACATCCATCATCCCATGATGGATAACCTCCCCCTAAAGGCTTGCTCCCACTTGACCATTGCACCAACAATGTCTTTGGAGAGTCCCTAAGCTTATAGGAACACTAAACCAACAAAACTAAAGGCAAAAGTTTGAACTTGAAGTTTTACACACCTTAAAACTTGATTCTCACACTAAACAACTCTCTTAATCCATATCCAATAGATTTTCACCTTTCTAATGCTTTCCAAAGCATATCTTAGGGTTAGGAGCAGTTATGGTAGCCTAAAAAGGCTGAAACATGGGCTAAACAATCTTGTTTACCCAAAATCACACTTGGAGTCGACTCAGTTAGCAACCAGTCGATTGCACTCAACGCCAGTCGACTACCAAGGCAACAGTTGACTGGTTTATGCAAATGTAGAAATCCAAAATTCAGAATTGAAGTTCAAAAAATCATAAGTAATTATACATAATTTGAAAAATCATGAAACTTCATACGTATAATACTTAAGTCAATCATCATGGGTGAAAAATATTTGAAAAAAATAAAAGAATCATTAAATAGTGAAATTGATACAAAGTTCAAAAACAAAGATAACTTTAATGTTTTTATCCTACTTTGTATCAACTTCATCAATGGTGACTTCTATCAAAAGATAGACTACACCAAGGTTTTTCAAAGTGATTTTGAAATGATTTTAAAACCTTATATTGGACCATAATCTATGAGCTCAATGCACATGACTTGCTCATTAGCTTTCCCTATGATCCATCATTAGTATAAGATGAGTTTGAGTTCATCTAGATGCAAAAACTATGCACCTTGAACTTGACTCACTTTCTTAACATCTCACATGTGTCTACTGTTTATAAATATACACACATGTCAATTTGATGTGAGATGTGAGTTTTGGTTATTCCTAGACTAAGGTCTCATACATTTTTCTAGGCAACTCTATTTGATTCACTTATACATGGGACTTCAAATCATGTCATTGTCCTTAAATCAATTTTCATTAATCCTAAATGCATGAGTGATGATTATGGCATATAATAATAGCATGATAAAACATGTGCACATAATCATGATGTCATGGCATAAAAGCAAGACTAAAACATACATGACATAAAAAAAGAGGCCTAAGTATTATCATGACATTTTAAATAATAAAATAAAGCATGATGTTATGGCATGACATATGGTAAACAAAGTATGAAAAATAATAGGTAAAGGTATAAGAATACCTAGATTTTAGTGTTAATTGTCATTTGTTAGGATTAGGTCCATTTTGCCATAATACTACTCATCTCCTAAGTGTACCAAAAATCAAAAATGGCACATCGTGACCTCTAAACCTAATTGTGCCAATTTTGATCAATTTTTCAAACTTCTTCAATTTTATTGGCATATCCTAAAATCCTTTAGGATATAAATTCAACCCTTATTTCCAAAGTATCCAATAACATTGGAAATGACCTAAGGTGCCAAATTTGCTATGGTTAGGTTAACTACCCATCCATTCAAGGTTGACACAACTTAACCCATTTAGTGTGAATCGATCACGCTCCTAGGAACCCAATACCTATTGGAGCTCCTTGGGTTTACAAGGTATTCACTAGGGATGACCTCCCTTGATACCTTCCTAATGACCCTATTTGGCTTAGTAGCCTTGGTCAATCGAGTCTTGCCTAGGTCAACTCTAGAGATAACATCCCTTGTGACCTTCTTAGTGGCTTTCCTAGGTTTCATGGAAACCTTGGCCACCAGGCAACTACCATGGTTAACCTTAGGGATGACCTCCCTGTTGATGCAGAGAGCATCACTCCTTAGTTTTAATATATGAACCAAAATTAAAGTTAGGATTTACTTGTGTTCTGATATGAGTGTTAAGTGTGCAGGCTTAACAGGAAGTCCTAGTAGGTCGTGTTGATCGGATACTAGGCAGATGTCTTGATAGATTATGAGAACCGGACACCAAGCATGAAGTCCAGATGGGTCAAGTGGACTGGACATCTAGCATGAAGACCGGTTGGATCAGGAGACTAGACAATCAACAAAAAGTCTAGCTAGGTCAGGTAGACCAGACAACTGGTGGAAGCCCTGGTGGGTCAGATCGGATGTCAAGAATAGTAAGTCCGACAAGGCAACCGGTAGGTAAGCCTTAGTGGAGATGTGAAGTCGAGTCCTTTATAGGGGGACAAAGCTAGGCGTCGATACAACAGATAGTCCGCGTGGGACTTAAAAGTCGAGATCGAGCAGTATTACTATGACTATCATATTTTATATTATTTTATTGTGCTAATCTTGTTTTGAAGGGATCAGTCGACTGAATGGATTCTAGTCTATTGGGTATGGGTCAGTTGACTGAATACATAGTTGGTAGGATTAGCTAGTGATCGATCGAAGATCTAGCAACACAAATGGAAAGAGTTTCAGTTGACTGGGGAGGTCCAGTCGATTGGAAAGAAAAACTTCTCGATGTGGAGCCGGGTGACCTGGAGTCAACTGGGAGTGTCCAGTCGACTGGAAGAACTGAAGTACCATATCAACGAGCTGATGTGGAGTCGAATGGAGGGCATTCCAGTCAAATGCATGACCAGCTCCAAATACAACTTATCTACTACGTCCAAGTGTTGCTACTATTGTTCGTCATCCATAGAAGCTTCATCCCTTCACGAAGACGCAATTTCGTGCCTAATTCGATAGCCCTAAAAAGTGTTGGTATATTTTAGTTATACTTGTTTGTGTTCATTTTCACTTTTATGTACTTAATTTCAAAGAGAAGGTAGAGTGTTACCTATCCCTTATTTTTTTGTAAAAAGTGAACCCCTCTGAAGTCAAGCGATCTCGAGTCGGAGAGTATTATAGTGATTGCCCATCGAGGTAGCTCTCGGAGAGCTACGGGCCTTGGAGTAGCAATCCGACTAGGGTTGTGAACCAAGTAAAAACACTTGTCTCTCTATTTTATTTATTCTGCTGCATATTCTTGTTTCAAAATATAAAAAATAAGTTTTAAAATCTAAAGAAAATTTGTATCCTCTGAGATTCACCCTCCTCTCTCGGAGCAATTCGATCTTACAATTGGTATCAGAGCGAATGTGCTCAGATTTTGGTGCAACCACCAAGAGAGCGAATAAAATTTGATTTAATTTTATCATTCTTATCTTAGATCAATTTTTTCATTAGTTTTAATCTTTACTTTTGCACAAGAATAGATATTCTAATACTTGTTTATCTTGCTTTAGTATAAATTCATTATTTGTTTTCACTAGTATAATCTTGCTTAAATTTTTAACTCTAGAAATATTTTTGAAAAATAAAAAATCTGTAATTTTTTTTAATAAAAAATTATGTCACCTTTAGAAGGTTTTAGCACCGTCCGCCCTCCTTTCTTTAACGGGGAGGACTTTAGTTACTGGAAGAGGCGGATGGAGTGTTTTCTTAAAACTGATCTGGATATATGGTTTAGCATTATGAAAGGTTTCATTGCTCTAGTCAATAACTCGGGAGAGTTGTTAGATCCAGAAAAATGGACCGCCAATATAAAGAAAAAGGCCCAAGTCGATTATAAGGTGTTAAACACCTTGCAATGCGAGCTCACAAAAGAGGAACTAGATCGAGTCGGATCGTTCAAAAATTCAAAAGAATTATTCGATAAATTAATTTTGTTGCATGAACAAGTTAACTTGAGTCAACCCGTGGATGGTATAGTTTGATGGAAGGAACGAATAAAAAGAAAGAAATCCAAACCAAGAAAAAGGAAAAGGAAAGAAGCATCTAAGGCAACTTTTAATAAGTCATCATTGGAAGAGTCAGATATGGAAATATCAAAGACATGCTTCGTAGCACTCATGGCAGATGACGAGTCTGAAGCCGAATCAAGACATGAGTCTGAGATTGAGTCTGATACAAGCCACAGATCCACATCCTTTTCTGAAGGTTCAAACAAGGTAACATCTCCCCTAGAAGATAAATTGTATAACATTATTGCATGCTTAGGTATGAAAGTAGCCAAGTCCAAGAATCGAGTCAACTTGCTTCTTAAAGAAATCCAAGTACTTAAGGAGCAAGTCAACTCGAAGACTTCGACTTGCCAAATTGAGGATAGAGAATCAACTCAAGTTGCAAAGCTTGAGGAAGAGAACTCAGTCCTAAAAAGGCAAGTAGAAAATCTCACCAGATCGTTGGAAAGGTTCACTTCGAGCTCCAAGTATCTCAACATAATGTTTGGGTCTCAACAAGCTGTGTACAACAAGTTCGGACTCTGATACAAGGCTAAGGACACAAATAGATCATATATGTCCTTGTTTAATAGAAATGCTAAGGGTCGAATCCAAGCATGGGTTCCTAAGACTAGCTTAGTCAACCAAGTTGGACTAAACCAATTTTTGATTCCCAAAGGACAAGTTCACTTAGTGAACAAGACCCATCAGAGCTACTACGCAGGGGGAGTTAAGTCTTTGCTTGTTTCCTTAGTTAGATAAGATTCTTGCATGTTTTAGTTTACTTTACTTGCTTAATTTAGAATGGACTAGATAGGAAACAAAGTAGTTTAAACATAAAAACCTAGTACTAAGATGAAGTGAACTGATAGTAAGTTAGGGAAGCTCTTCAAGGTGCATGTCTAGGAAGTGGTCCATCCGATATCCAAGAAGGTTATATGCCTCGCCACGACCTAGTGCACTAAGTCGAGTGGAACTGACCAAAGCTAACTCACTAAGTCTTTAACTAGTTAGACCAAAGCTCAGTTCAATGTGAGTCAAGTATTTGATTCATTCATTGACTTTGTCTAGGAAGTGGTCCATCCGATATCCAAGAAGGTCATATGCCTCGCCACGACCTGAAAGTCAATGCTGAAAAAATCTACTTGATTAGCTCAAGCTAAACTTGAATCTAACACAAGTTTAAAAACTTTGAAATTTCTCATTAAAATTAATTAAGATAAAAATAAATCCTCATCTCACAAAACCTATAGAATTAACGTGTATTAAAAACTTAGATCGTGTGAGATGAAATAGAACTCAACTAAACTTAATGAATTCAAATCAAATTAATTCAATTCGACTTAACCATTATAATTAATTCAACTTAATCATTTCATCTTAACCATTTTAATTAATTCAACTTAATCATTTCAACTTAACCATTCTAATTAATTCAACTTAATCATTGCAACTTAACCATTCTAATTAATTCAACTTAATCATTTCAACTTAACCATTCTAATTAATTCAACTTAATCATTTCAACTTAACCATTTTAATTAATTCAACTTAATCATTTCAACTTAACCATTTTAATTAATCCAACTTAATCATTTCAACTTAACCATTTTAATCAATTCAACTCAACTTAATCAACTCAACTCAACTCAACTAAATTTAATCAATTCACTCAAATCAAAATCAACTCAACTCAAATTAATCAACTCAAATCAAAATCAACTCAACTCAAATTAATCAACTCAAATAAAATCAACTCAACTCAAATTAATCAAATCAACTCAACTCAAATCAAATCAACTCAAATGAATCAACTCAAATCAAAATCAAATCAACTCAACTGAAATTAATCTACTCAAATCAAAATCAACTCAACTTAAATTAATCAACTCAAATAAAAATCAAATCAACTCATATCAAATCAATTCAACTCAAATTAATCAACTCAAATCAAATCAACTCAACTCAAAATAATTGTAGGATCGTTGGCGTCACTAAAAGGGGGTGAATAACAATTCTTCGATTGTCATTTTCGTTGATGGAATTCATCGTGCTTGTCTACATTCGTTAGTATGTAGCAGAAATACAAGTACAAATACAAATAAAAATACAATGCACACAACACACCACGACACATGGATTTTACGGGGTTTGGAACCCCATTTCCTACTCCACGATCGAGCCCTAGTGAGCTCTAGTGATGCACACCATCACTATCAAACTTCTCCTTCTCAGTGACACACTAATGTGAGCAAAACCTATAGGATTTTAGGAGTAGTTTTCGCTCACATCTCATTTCATTTTATGTTTGTTTCATGAATATTTTACTTTGTTTTGCATGCATTTCCTATTTTCTAGTTCGGAGATCTGCTCTTTGTACTTTTGTGTGCAGGATAGCATTTCATGGGGAAAATGGTGCACTTTCAGAGCGAAAAAGAGCATTTGGCAAGTGGATGTAGTAGGGCACACGACCAAGGCGTGTGGCTACACACGGTCGTGTCCGAAGCTTGAGATTGGCCACCACAGGGCCACACACGGCCTGGCCATGTGGAAACACATGGTCGTGTGGCGGCCCAGTGTTTGGGCACGATTAGGCTTTTTTCGGATTTAGTGAAGAGTCGACCTCATGTCTCTATAATAAGGTTTGAATCCAATCTAAAATTATGCAATGCCTGCAAGCAGCTGGGACATTATCGGGAGGGTTGTACATTGACTGTTGGGATTGATCAAGCATAAGAACAGTCGATAATGACTAAAGGGCAGGCAGACCAGCAACTGGTATCCTATATACCTAATGTAGATAATGGGGGAAAGGACAATGTGGAAACTGGCACGCAAAATGGCATGGGAGAAAATGTTCAGGCTAGAAATCAGACAATACTAGCACATAAAAACCCGCAACAAAGACTAGAGCCGAGCACTACGCCAATCCCAACAAGGCAAAAAGGAAAAGGAAAAGGGAAGCAAATTGGTGAGAAAAGCAAACAGTGGCAGCAGGAGCAACTGCATCAAGGAAAAGGGGATCAAGGGCAGGACATTTCAGGTATATCATATGGGCAGGGGATAGGCACCCGGGGGCAACCAGACCAATAGAGACATCACTGGATAGACTGCACATTGAATGCTGGGGATGATCGGATGCAAAAACAACCAATAGTAATCAAGGATCAAGTAGATCAGCAAATGATACCAAGTACAGCTAATCCAGACAATGTTAAAAATGCCACTGTGGGGACTGGCACAAAAACTGGCATGCAAAGACACAACTCTGAAAACTCTGAAAACACTGAATTACTGCAAGACAGGGAGGGAAATATCCAGACTGAAATTCAGACAATCATGATACGTGGGAGTCATCAACAAAATGGGATGTCGGGCACCACACCAGTTCTGACAATGCAAAAGCAAAAACATAGAGGGAAGCAAAGTGAAGATAAGAGTAAACAACAGCAACATGTGCAAAAGTATCAGTTAACTAGGGCTGGTCGCAAGAGTTTCAGGCACAGAATGGAGTTGAGCTCACGGAGCACTCGACTGATCGAGCATCAGTCGACTGATGGCAATATCAGTCGACTGATGCCAATACCGTTGGATGAGATCCAACGTGGAAAGCAGCCGTTATTGGGCAATGGCTACAGGACCAGTCGACTGATAGGGACATCAGTCGACTGCTCCTGTGTCAACGGGAAGAAACCCTCTTCCTCTATAAAGAGGAAGGGTATGGGGCTTTGGGGGCTAATGCTTGAATTCCTAACAGCTCCCAAAGTGCCATAAACGATTTCCCACTCTTCTACTTGCTTTAATCTTCATTCTATTGTAGAAGAGTGATCCTTGTGTAAAAGAGGTTACCTCCACCTAGCTTTGTGCAAAGGAGAGATCTAGTGGAAGCTTGCGGAGTGATTCACCGTGGACGAATCAGACCGTGGATTAGCGGCGTAGTCGTGAACCACGTTACATATTGCGTTAGCGTTTGTATTCTTGTCATTTCTATTTGCTTGTCTTGTTTTGTTTTTCCGCTTGCGCTAATCTTGTTTATAGTCGAGCAAATTCCATTATCCAACGAAAGAGGGCTATTCACCCCCCTCTAGCCGGCCGATCGATCCCCTACACTCAACGCATTGTAATCTATATTCTTTCCATAATTTATCTTGTATATATGAATTCGACAATGCCTTGTGATTCTTTTCTCGCATTCATGTAGTAGATTCTCTGATTCTAGGACTAGGGAGTAGTTTGGTTTGAGTTAGAACATGTTGGTTCAAATATCTTTTCGTTCTTGAATCTATATTTGCAATTGATGTTTTGTTTAGATCTATAGCTATTGTTTTGGTTTTCTAGTCACTGTGCTTAGCCGATACGAGGGGTGACAACCCTCATTTCAAAGGTTTAGGAGAATTTAAAGAGGAACCTAGGGGTTATCCTCATTGCCGGTAATTGTGGGTAGAAGGTTGCGATAGAGTAGGAAACACACCCCATTTTTGACTCATCGCAAGGATCGATTCAGCATCCTCATATCGACTATCCCATCCTAAAGCCAGGGGTTGACCTGGTATGGCAGAGGTAGCTTCCGATTGATACGAAGGATCATCGAGGGAGTGTATGATGTCCTTTTCCACAAAATCGTAGCTAGAAACCTAGACAAAACCCAATTGACAACGTGTTCTGCGACACAAACGAAACTGAAATCCTAGAATCCATCCAAAGACTCGTAGCGTCCCTTCTCTTCCTCCGTGTGACATCGTACTAGAGTTAGGACTGCCGACAATCCTTTGAACCACAACCATTAGAATCAATTTCCGAACAATAACATCCACCGAATAGATCGGTACTCGAATCTCAGCCCCTGTGGGATCGATAAATATTTATTACTTGACGACACCCATGCACTTGCGGATGTTGAGTGCGAGCACGTGCTTTGAGTCCTCAATGGTCTCCGTCATGATATTTGAGGTCGCGTTCGCGTACATCAAGTTTTTGGCGCCGTTGCCGGGGAGTGATTGATTAGATATCAAATCAAGAAGTGGATAATTAGATCGAACGTAGGTTAGATTTATTTACTTGCTTTACTATTATTATTTTTAGTTTTTTTTATTTATTTTACTGTATTTACTTCAGTTTTAGATTTTCCATATCTAGAATTAGTTTTTATTTTAGCAGTAGTTCTACGTTTTCTTTTTAGCTCTTCTTCATTTTATTTAGTTAGCTAGATTAGTTTATTTCTTGTTTTTGAGCATTAGACAATACTTTTAATTTTGTGCCTTGGTTCTTTGTATGCTTAGACGCCTTGGATCGGAAGGCCTAATTCCGATCGATCTAGAAATCGAACGAACCTACCATCATCGGAGAGCTGAACAGAAGAGGATGGAGGACCAAGCTGCATCCATGGTAAATGTAGGTAGCCGACCTTTGGGGGAGTATGCAACCCCTAGTGCTAGAGGATTTAGGCCAAGTATAGTTGGACCATCAATTTCAGTAAACAACTTTGAGCAGAAATCGACACTCATACACATGGTCCAGCAGAGTCAATTCGGGGAGCTGCGACTGAAGACCCGAACTGACACCTGGAGACATTTTTGGAATTTTGCTCGACAATGAAGATCAATGGAGTCCCTGCAGACACGATTCGCCTGAGCCTATTCCTTTTCTCATTGTGGTATAAGACTAAGGCATGGCTTCACTTCTTGTCATCGGGAAGCATTACTACATGGGAGCAGTGTGAGCAACAATTTTTGAACAAGTACTTCTCGCCAAGCAAGACTACTCACATGCACCATCTAATCACGAGCTTCCGTCAGAAGGAAGGGGAGTCCCTATTTGAAACCTGGGATCGCTATAAGGGGCTACTCTGCTAATGCCCCCACCATGGACTGGAAAGGTGGCTGGTGATCCACATCTTCTATAATGAGATCATGTATGCTACAAAGATGTCCCTCGATTCTGCTGCAGGAGGAGCGCTAATGAACAAGACTATCGAGGAAGTAGAGGAGATAATAGAAGATGTGGCAGAGAACCACCATTAATGGGCTTCCAAACGTAGTCACCTATCTCTTGCAACGGGACAATATGCTATCAACTCCGTGGACCACCTAGTAGCGAGGATGGACGCGCTTAGTAGACGATTCGACTCTTTAAATTCTGTTTATGCATGTGCGGCCAATGACTATGGAGAAGGAGCAGCAGCGTATCAAGAGGACTACTATGAAGGGTAGGGCGAATTAGAGGAGCAGATCGACCATGTCAATACGGTTGGGGACCACCATCTTAGGCCCAACAACTCATACTTTAGCACTTACAATCCCAGATGGGGGAACCACCTGAATTTTTCCTATCGGAGTAACTCAAGGAATTTTCAATCGCCTAGAGTATATGGGCAGTAACTAGGAAATGGGCAGCCGCAACCGCGTAACACCCGTCTGGAGAATATGATAAAAAACTTCATTTAGAGGCAACATGAAGCGAATGTGGAATTTCAGCGGTGACATTCACAGACGGATACGATGATCCAAGAGTTAAAGTTGTCTATAAAGGATCTCGCCAACAGGCAAAAGACGCTTGAAATTCAAGTAGCTCAAATTGCCAACCAGATCTCCAGAGTACCGGGGAAACTGCCAAGAAAATCAGAAGTCAATCTGGTAGAGCAGTGCAAGGCAGTGATGTTGCGGAGTGGGAGGATGCTGAAAGAGATGCCGAGTCGGGTGGTTGGCGGACCAGAACTAGGACTCAAAATAAGGGAACCTCTGAGGGAAATTGGGAAGGAAGAAGACACAGACATAAATTGGGAGCCTGCCGCAAAGACGCAACCATCCTTGATGGTGCCATTTCCCTAGCGTCTGACCCATGCAAAGAAAGATGTCGAGTTTGGTAAATTTTTGGACATGCTAAAATCGATCTCAGTAGAGGTATCGATACTCGAAGCACTGCACCAAATGTCCCAATTCGCAAGATTCATGAAAGATATTTTGGCACATCATAGGAAGGTCAAAAAGTCGGAGACAATGGCCCTCACAGAGGAATCAAGTGCGTAGCTCCGGAATGAGACCACTCAGAAACTAAAGGATCTTGGGAGTTTCTATATCCCGTGCTATATAGGGACGACCCTGATTAGCAAAGCCTTCTACGATTTGGGTGCTAGTGTGAGCTTGATGCCCTATACACTATGCCAAAATGCTAGGCCACCACATGCCCATTATGACATTGTAGCTGGCCGACCATTCATACAGATACCCAATGGGGATTCTAGAAGACGTGCCTGTTAAGGTGGGAAATTTTACACTTCTAACCGACTTTGTAGTCATGGAAATGGAAGAAGATCCGAAGATACCCGTCATCATAGGACGACCATTTTTAGCAACTATGGAAATGGTCATTAATGTTAAGAATCACAAGCTGACTATAAAAGTAGGAGACGATAAGATGGAATTTGAGCCTGCTAGTGCAACACGTCAGGGACCCATGTCAAGAAAGTATGTCATTCCGGCCAGAGCTAGAGAGGATAGCATAGATAAAGTATTCGAGACAGATGAATGGAGGTTTACAGAACCTCCGAAGCCAATTTGAAATAATAGAGTGTGGTCGAGCTAAAAGACCTACAACAAAGCGCTTCTTGGGAGGCAATCCAAGTTTAATTTTACACGTTTTTAATCTTTCTGTATTCATGTGTATAATTTAGACTTTGATTTATTGTCGCTTATGTTCTTTGCAAATAGCTTAGGATTAGGGAAAAACCTACTAGGAAGAAGCAAAGATCATTTTGAGCCCACCTAGTTCATGTCAACATGAGCCTACACCTGCACCTGCACCGCCATCTTTTTCTACTTTCGAGCAGGATGCAGGTACATCTGCCTATGATTTTTTGGAGTTTCGATCATGCATCGACGACATATATATCGAGAAACAGATGCAGAGGTAGTGATGGGAGGAGCAGAGCGCCAACACGCTGGTAGAGTTTTAGGGCTTCCGGAAGCACTTCCAGCGGGCCGAGGAGTTCTACGACGAGACCCGTATCTACTTCCAAGAAGAGGTTGCCCGTCGCTAGGAGGAGGCCACCCATCGTCAGGAGAGGCGGTAGCACATGCGTGCCCAACAGGCACAGTGGGCTAGGGAGGAGGAGCACCGAGCAACCGCTGCATCCACCAGCTCTCAGATCGACCACATATACATGTAGCATCAGCGGCCCAACACTAGATTCTCCCAGGATCCCGAGATGCCGATGCTACCAGACTTTCCACCTCGTCCACCATACTAGAGGTATGCTTCGCTTAAGTCTGGGGTGAACCCCAAGTTTTGATTTATTTTGTTTCTAGTAATAGTTTCTTTCCTGATATTTGCATTATGGTTAGCATTCATTTGTTCATGCATAAGTTGTTTAGTTGCTTTCAGCACTTAATTTTTATTATCTATAAAGCTGCCTCAGTAGTATTTCTAAAGTTTGTTCATGAGTTGTTTCCATGGGTAACTTAACTTCATTTACCTCGTGGTATTTTATTTTATTTGCTCTAATGAATGTTCTAGACTTACACTGGTTAGCTTTTATTTTTACATCTACACATGACGAACATTCTGAAAGGGAAAATCTAGTACGTACCTAGTTATGATTCATCTCAGTAGTCTAGTACTTTGGAATCCATAGGTGACTCTAGATTTAACATTTTAGTTACTAGAGATGCTCAGATTGTGGAAGCTCATTCGGAAAAATCAAAATCCCAAGAGAGATAGAAAAGAAAGAAAAGAAAAAAAAATGGAATAATAAAAGACAAAAAGAAAGAAAAAGAGAGTAAGAGAAAAAAAATTGAAAAAAAAAGATAATGAGTGATAAAAAAACAATTGTCGTGGGTGGAAATGGTTAGGTGCTCCTTTGAGACCGAGTTAGGTTACTGAAGAAACACCTACCAATTTCTCTCAATACCGAGTACGCCTTTAAGACTTTGTGCTAGATCTAGGGAACACCCCTCGCTTTGGGCAAGTAAGTGCCTAAGAGCCGAAGACCTTATGAAAGCTATAGGATGACGACTTAACTTACCATGGAACGAGTATCCCCTAAGAAGATTCACTTGGCACCTGCATGAGGAGCTAACTTAGTAAATTTTTAGAACACATCTATTTTGCTTTGATTGAAAATACCACTTGATAAATCTAGTTAACATGCTAAGTATGGAACGATATCTTTTTAAAATTTCATGGCACTGAGGTTTTCTTGAGGACAAACAAAGATCTAAGTCTGGAGGAATTGATTGAGCAAAACATATATGTTTTAGGAGTAGTTTTCGCTCACATCTCATTTCATTTTATGTTTGTTTTATGCATATTTTACTTTGTTTGCATGCATTTCCTATTTTTTGGTTTGGAGATCTGCTCTTTATACTTTTGTGTGTAGGATAGCATTTCATGGGGAAAACAATGCACTTTCGGAGTGAAAAAGTGCATTTGGCCACTGGAAGCAATAGGGCACAGGACCAGGGCGTGTGGCTACACACGGCCGTGTCCAAAGTTCGAGATTGGCCACACACGGCCTGACCGTGAAGAAACACATGACCGTGTGGCGACCTAGCATTTTGGCGCGATTAGGTCTTTTTTCGGATTTCATGAAGAGCCGACCTCATGTCTATATAAAGAAAGCCACGCCCAAACCCTAGGGAGAGGCTTGACCACCGAGACAACACTTCGAAGCCCTAAAAAGCTTCAGAAACTCACAACAGGAAGGAAGGAAGCCGCTTGAGATCCAATTTTTGCACCTCAATGCCAGAGAGAAGAGCCTCAACGCATTGTAATCTATATTCTTTCCATAGTTTATCTTGTATATATGAATTCGACAATGCCTTGTGATTCTTTTCTCGCATTCATAGAGTAGATTCTTTGATTCTAGGACTAGGGAGTAGTTTATGTTGAGTTAGAACATGTTGGTTCAAATATCTTTTCGTTCTTGAATCTATATTTACAATTGGTGTTTGGTTTAGATCTATAGCTATTGTTTTGGTTTTCAAGTCATTGTGCTTAGTCGATACGAGGGGTGACAACCCTCATATCAAAGATTTAGGGGAATTTAAAGAGGAACCTAGGGGTTGTCCTCATCGCCAGTAATTGTGGGTAGAAGGATGCGAAAGAGTAGGAAACATGCCCTATTTTTGACTCGTCACAGGGATCGATTCGTCATCCTCGTACCGACTATCCCGTCCTAAAGCCAGGGGTTGACCTGGTATGGCTGAGGTAGCTTCCGATAGATGCGAAGGCTCATCGGGGGAGTGTATGATGTCCTATCCACAAAATCGTATCTATAAACCTAGACAAAACCCAATTGACAATGTATTCTATGACACACAAACGAAATCAAAATCCTAGAATCCATCCAAAGACTCGTAGCTTCCCTTCTCTTCCTCCGTGTGACACCGTACTAGAGTTAGGACCGCCAACAACCCTCTGAACTTCAACCATTAGAATTGATTTCTGAATAATAACGTCCATCGAATAGATCGGTACTCGAATCTCAGTTCCTGTAGGATTGATAAATCTTTATTACTTGACGACACCTATGCACTTGCGGACGTTGAGCGCGAGCGCGCGCTTCGAGTCCTCGATGGTCTTTGTCACAAGATTTGAGGTCGCATTCGCGTGCATCACACACCAGAGGTGGAGAAACCTCTTATTATTCTCTTACAACAATAAGAAGAAAATACAACAATTACAAAAGAAAATGAAAAATAGGCCTTGAAATGCAGCAACACCTCACCTCAAATCGCCCCTCTAAACCTTGCTTAAAGATGCCTTCAAGCCTCCTCATATATGCCCCATCGAAGCTCGCGATTTTGAACATTGTACAGAATGGTGGGCTCGTCAGTCAAGGCGTTGACTCAACTGATAACCCAGTCAAGGCACTAGTTGAGTCTGCCTTGCTTCTGATCAGCTTCTTTAATACCTGTACTGAAACTAGTCGAGGTGCTAGTCAAGTGAACTAGTTGAGGCACCACGTCGACTAGGCCCTAGTCGAAGTGCTGGTCGTGTGCGGCTCCCTTCTGTGCCTCCATCAGAATCGACTAGTCAAGGCGCCAGTCGAGTGGTCTAGTCGAGGCGCCACCTCCACTAGGCTCTAGTCGAGGAGCTGGTTGAGTGCTTCCATAGCACTATTTTGACTTCCCAAGTTCCACTACCTGACTCCATCTCACCAATCGAGGTGCCGCCTCGACTACAGCCCAATCGAGGTGTTGGTCGAGGTCACCTTGCTTCTATTTGCCTACAAATGAAGCCCAGTCGACTGAACCGAATTGTCAGTCGACTGTTATACCTCAACACTAAGGTTTAACACCCCAAGTATGATCCCTTCATTCTTGATACTCACCCTAGGCCTAGACTTAAGCCTTTAACCCACTTCCATTAGCCTTACGCCTCCCAGATCCCTCAAGTCCATGACTCTTCATCCTTGCACTAGCCTTCAAGTGGTTCCATCGGCTATCGTCATGCTCTTGGGTCTACCTTTGCCAAGAGGCCTCGCCATTGGGATTTCTCCTTTGCCAAGCTCGATCTCCCTGATCAATCGGATCTTCCCTTGCCAAGACTCCTTGTCTAGGACTTCATTACCAAAAGGTCACGCCACCTGGACTTCACTGCAAAGACTCCTCGTCCGGGACTTCACTACCAAGAGGTCATGCCTCTGGGACTTCACTGCCAAGCACGATCTCCTAGACCTGCCGAGACTTCCCTCGCCAACTCCCCATTGGTCTTTCCAACACCAAGTGTCCGGTCTCCTTTAACTGACTTGGATTTGCCCTTGCCAAGTATCCATACTTGGACTTTTCTTTGCCAAGTCACCATACTTGGACTTCTCCACACCAAGTGTCTGGTCAACCTTAACCGACTTGGATTTCTCCAATAGTCTCCCTCATATGACCTTGGATGTCCCATACCATCCACTAGTCATATGGTCAAACCACATTGTAAACCATTGTCGAACATCAAAACCCTACTCGAGTCTGGTCAATCATGACCTGGTCGATTGCACCAACAATCTCTCCCTTTTTGATGTTTGACAATACCGTTAAGTTATGTTATTTCATAAACCCAACTTGACTCTTCTTATGCCAAAGCATAACAAAGTGTTCCCAATTTAGAATTTCACATTTTTAAAAATTTTTTGGTTTAGTGTATATTAGGGTTAATCCTAACTCAAGATCCTAACTTAACCCCTTCCATTTCTCCCCCTTGCTGACATACATCAAAAAGTCTACCAAAGTTTACCATATCTCATTTTCAATGAGATTCTTCCTTCTCCCCCTTGGTCAAAAAATCATCTTGAATGTCTTCATTCTCCTTAGTGATCTATCACTAAATGAAAAGCAATCTTCTATTTTTTTTCCCCTTTTTATAAACCATCATCCATCATACCTAGATGAATAATCTCCTACTAAAGGCTTACTCCCCCTTGACTATTGCCCCAACAATGTCCTTGAGAGTTCCTAAGCCTATAGGAACCTTAAACAATAAAAAATAAAATAAAAAGTTCAAATTTTAACTTTAACTCCCTTAAAATCTGATTTTTACCCTACTTAACTCTCCAACTTATTTCCAATTAACATTTCACCCTTTCAATGTTTGTCTAAGTAGATTAGAGGTTTAGGAGTAGTTATCTTGCCTAGGGTTATGGTCAAATGGCTTAAACCAATATTGTTAAGCCAAAAATAGTGCTAACAGTCAGTTGAGAATGCTCTAGTCAAGTGGTAGCAGCTCCAGTCGAGGCGGCGCCTCGACTGGTTTTTGAATTTTCTGAAACCGAATTTTCAAATGAACTTCAGAAATACATAAATAATTTTAGAAAATTCAAAAAAATCTTGAAATATCAACCACACATTACTTATGCCAAACACTATAGGAGAAAAATAGTTTTCTATGAAAATAACTTTTAAATTCAAAGAATGATACAAAGTTCAAAAGCATTGAAACCTTCAATGTTTTTAGCCAACTTTGTTTCAATTTTCTCAATGGTGATTGTTATCAAAAGATAGGTTTCACCAAGGTTTTTCAAAATATTTTAAAAATATTTTCAAAACCTTAATTTCAATCATGGTCTATGGGCTAAGTATACATGACATGTATACTAGCTTTCCTCATGATTTATACTTATAATTGAGATGAGTTTGAGTTCATCTAGATGTAACATCTATGCACCTTGAACTTAACTCATTTTCCTAACATATCATATGTATCTAGGGTGTATCAATACACACACATGTCAATCTAATATTCTTGTGAGATGTGGGTTTAGGTTCTTAGGGTTTCATGTATTTTTCTAGGCAACACTATTTGATTCCCTTATACTTGGGACTTCAAATCATGTCACTGTCCTTAAATTGATTTTAATTATCCTAAATGCATGAATGATGATCATGGCATAAGAATGTGCATAATTTAAAAGTATTTGCCAATAATTATGATGTCATAACATAAAAAATAACTTAAGTTTAAGCATACATAAATTAACCTAAGTATTATCATGACATTTAAAATGATTATATGAAGCATGATGTCATGACATGACATCTTTGGCAAGAAAAACATGGCAAATATATAAAGGTATAAAATACTCAAGATTTGAATTAAATTGTCATTTTCTAGATTTAAACTCCATTTTTCCATGATAAACCAAGTCTCCTAAATGTGCCAAAAATCCAAAAATGGCACACTATTGACCCTTAACCTAATTGTGCCAATTTTGATTAATTTTTAAACTTCCATAAAATTCATTGGCATATCCTAAAATCTTTTAGGACATAATTCAACCTCATTTCCAAGGAATCCAAAAACCTTGAAAATGTCCTAAAGTGCCACCTTTATCATGGTTAGGTTAATTACCTATCTATTTAAGGTTGACACACCTTAAACTCATCTAGAGTGAGGGTATCATGCTCCTAGGAACCCAATACCTATTGGAGCTCCTTGGGTTTACTAGGTACTCACTAGGGATAACTTCCCTTAGTACCTTCCTAATCACCCTCGTAGGCTTAGAATCCTTGGTCATTTTGGTCTTGTCAAGGTTAACCCTAGGAATTGCTTCCCTTGTAACCTTGTTAGTGGCTTTCCTAGGTTTCATTGAAACCTTAGCCACTAGACACTTGTTAAGATTAGCCTTAGGGATGACTTCCCTAGTAGCCTTGACTTTCCTAGACCTAGAACTAGTTCCATAATTAAATGGAACATTGTGGTAGGTTTGTATGGTCTTCTTGGGCTTAGGTTTGTGACCCAAAGCTTCCTTGCCCTTAACTAAATCTTTCCTACCAACACCTAAGTTTTGTCCATATGACCCCATAATCATGTTTTCCATCTTCCTTAGGGGTCTTCTTCAATTTCTCAAGCTTTGACCTCAAAGCTTGATTTTCCTTTTCTAATACCTCAATTTTTGTATTTCCATTGTTTCTTGAGACATTTTTCTTCCTAGGCATATGCCTAGATTTCTTAGGGTTACTAGATGGGGTCTTAACCTTATCCCTAAGATTACAATGTTTGGCACCTAAACAAAAATACTTATTTTTAGATTGATCCTTAGGCTTACTACTAGCATGCTTCTCATAATCATCAACAATTGCAAGTAAATTGAAACCATTCCTAGTATTCTTTCTATCATTACATAAATTACTAGCATTATTAAAATTTACCTTAGGGTTTGCCTTAGCTCCCTCTACATTTGAGCTCACTCCTTTTCCCTTCCAAGGGTGACTCCCCCTAGGACATTGACTCCAGTAATGTCACCTGATATTGTACTTGAAGCATACTCTATGCTCCTTGCTCTTGCGAATTGGGGTTCCATCTTCCTTTGCCTTTTCTTTGGCCATTGGTGCCAGTTGAACATTTTTGACTCTTTTTGGACATTTACTCATATAATGCCCTACTTCCCTACACTCAAAGCATGTTATATATTTTTTATTTCTAACAATTGCATTTGAGTTACCTTCTTGAATGGTTGGTGAATTTTGGATTTTTCTTCACGTCTGGAGGTAGATGGCTCCTCCTCTTGCTCTTGTTCCGAGGTTGAAGATCTAAGCTCCCCCCTCAATTCTTGAAGTGGAGGCTTCTACAATTTCTTCCACCTCTTCGTCATAAGATGAACATCTATCAACCTCCGAGTCTACATGAGCTTAAGACAAAGATGGATTTTCTTCTTCTTGAGGCTCCTCCATTTGTGTGGATGAGGAATCTTCATGAAGCTTGGTTGCCTTGCTCCATAAATCCTTAGCATCCCTAAACTCACCTAATCTAGACAAAACCTCATTAGGTAACAAATTTAATAACAATTGCATTACCTTATTGTTGGGTTTCCGGCACCGCGGCGAGTGTGTGTTCGAACATGTTTCGTAAACATGTGCACAGCGGAAGGAATAAAATAATAAATCTAATTTATTACAACACACACATCACACGCATGCATAGTACAACATATGTAGACATAACCATAAATTTAAATTTTACAATAAAAGGAAATTTAACTACGTATACCTTACGTATCACGTGTAGCGGGAAAGGCATCAACCGGACCGATCCTCGCTAGAATCGTCTTTATCCGTATCCACGCCGAGTATCTTCGGGATGACTTCACCAAGTCACGAGCCTCGTCTTCGTACGGGTTACTAGCCTCGTGTTGAAGACGATGTGATCGAGAGAAGATCACGATCCGAATCCAAATTCGGATCCAAAAATGAGTCCTCAAAACTTGCTTCTCCGGAGAGGTATTCGTCAACCGTTTGACGAATCCTTCGTCCTCCACCTATGAGGATTACCGGAGATCGAATCCCCGGCAAGGCTACCACGGTCGGAGCTCCAAACGTCGTCCAAATGACGTTCCGATGAGAGGGAAACAAGCTGTCCAGAAAACTGGACAGCTTTGGTGGAGGAGTAGGGGCCAGCCAAAAAGGGTAGGACGAAGCTCACCTTGATGCCGAACCCAAAGAAGATCACCGGAGAGTTGCCAGAGGATCACCGGCCGAAGCTTGGATGCCGGCAACAATTTGGACGGTGGCAATGGATGTTGGCGCCGACTTCTCCAAGGAGAGGAAGGGGGCGGCAACAACTAGGTTAAGGGAATTGGATTAGGGATTAACAAACCCTTAAGCCCTCTTTTATAGAGAACTAATTCTCTTAATGGTTATTAGATCATAACCATAAGGCCCGTTAACCCGCTCCATTAATTTAAGTTAAAATAAACCAAATCATGAGGGTTTATTTTAAGTTAAAACCAACCGAACCAACTTTGGTTCATTCGTTTAAAATAAACCAAACCCTTTGGTTTATTCTCCTCCATTGGATTAGAACCAAACCATTTTGGTTCATCCATTATGTCTTCATAAGACACGGCCCATCCACGCTTCCATTGCGACTGAAACGATTTCATGCTCGCTCCATGTTTGGTCCAACCAAACCCAGTTTCTCTCGGTCTGAGAATCTCATTCTCAAGCTCGTTTTAAATCCTTCGGATTACGCTCGTTGTGCGTGTGACCAAATAGGTTCTCGGTTTATGTTGCCGTCTATAATTAACCATTAATTATAGAACGATCATGAGTGGCATCTAGTAGTACATCATGATCCCCAATTAACCGAAAAGATCAACGGTTGATCCAGAACTATTTCTGAAACCCTTTAGCAGCTCGAATGAATCGTGCCCCATTCTCTTCACTCATCTTATACCCACTTGGTTCAGGACATGGTCTATAGTGTCAGTCCCCACTAGGCTGACTACGTCACACCTAGCCCAAGTATCATTTCCTCGTCCTACGGATTCTAGTTACTACACATGTATCGAAGAGTACCTTACTCTAAACATGTAATGCTTTGGCCAAAGACTTTAGTAACAATCCGACGAGAGACCATGGGTATACATCTCCTCGCCAGGAGTGGTGAATCCTTTATAGGCTATTCAAACACCTTCGATCACTTCGACTTATACCCAATCATCCCGGGTCCACATCTCCTCAGAGATGCTTAAGATGTCAAAGCATAAGTCTTTATGATCAAGATGACTTGAATACCGCAAGTCAAAGGAACATCGCACTTAAGCTACAGTAAGAACTTCATTGACATATCTATATATGCAGAGAACCATATGAAGTCTTACGGTTGGTCACTCCAATGAACTAGTTACCATAACTAGCATCCACGATTAACTCCGGACATCACAATGTCTCCAGCCAGTGAGAATCAGCTGCTTGGATACACCAAGGAGTATACCTCGTGCTAGTCTCGACAGAATTGATGGTGTCCAAATCCATCAATTCATCGAATAGGGATAATTCCGATACATCACAATTACACATGTAGAGATACTCACTAGTTGTGATCCAATCACAAATTCTCTCATGCTATGAGTTGTATCGCGGGCATTCAGTAAATGAGTTTAAGATCCAATAAAATACATGAAACCATGTATACTTAAATAGTGAATCTTCATTTATCATATAAATGGTTCATACATAAGACAATTGCCTTAGGACATCTCTCATATATTACTAACAGACTCCCACTTGGCCTAATGCCAATCGCTACGGTATCCAATACCATAAGCTGTGACATGACCCTCAAACTTACTTTGAGGTAATGCCTTAGTCAAAAGGATCCGCTAAGTTCCTTTTAGTAGGGATTTTCTCGATTTGTATTTCCTTCCTACTAATGATCTCTCTGATCAGATGATAGAGGCAAAGCACATGTTTGGATCATTGATGAGACCACATCAAGTTCAGAGATGAACTTCTTGATCCAAACCGCTTCCTTTGTTGCTTCCAAAGCTGCAATGTATTCTGCCTTGGTGGCAGAATCCACTATAGTGTCAAGCTTGGAACCTTTCCAACTTATTGCGCCTCGATTCTAGGTGAATACATACCCAGACTTAGACCTGAATCATCCTTGTCTGTCTGGAAGCTGACATCCGTATACCCGCGTATCACCATGTCCTCTTCTCCATATATTAGGAACACATCCTTAGTTCTTTTTAAGTACTTAAGGATCGTCTTAACAGTCACCCAATGATCCATTCCTGGATCAGACTAGTATCTGCTCGTGACACTCAAAGCATGTATCGGGCCTCGTACATAACATAGCATACATGATAGATCCTATTGTGGATGCATAGGGAATCTTACTCATGCAAATCCTCTCGTCTTCTATGCGCGGACACATAGACTTCGAAAGGTGTACCCCATGCCTGATGGGTAGGAAACCTTTCTTGGATTCCGACATGCTAAACCTCTTTAGCACTCGGTCTATATATGTATACTGCGAAAGACCAAGCAACTGTTTCGATCTATCTCTATAGATCTTAATCCCGAAGATGTAGGTTGCTTCTCCCAGGTCTTTCATGGAGAATGTCTTGGATAACCAAACCTTAACTGACTGTAAGATTGAAACATCGTTTCCTATAAGTAATATGTCATCGACATACAATACTAGGAACACGACTGCACTCCCACTAACCTTCTTGTACACACAAGGTTCGTCTAGATTTTGTGAGAAATCAAACCTTTTGATTGTCTCATCAAAACGAATATTCCAGCTCCTGGATGCTTGCTTCAATCCATATATGGACCATCGCAATTTGCATACCTTGGTTTTATCAACTGATGTGAAACCCTCAGGTTGTATCATATACACGTCCTCAAGCAGGTTTCCGTTAAGGAAAGTTATTTTCACATCCATCTGTCATATCTCATAATCATAATGAGCCGTTATGGCCAGGAGCACCTGAATGGATTTAAGCATAGCTACAGGCGAATAGGTTTCGTCATAATCAACACCTTGCTTTTGACGATATCCTTTCACCACTAATCTAGCCTTATAGGTAATCACATTACCATCCATGTCGGTTTTCTTCTTGAAAACCCACTTGCACCCTATAGGCTTTATGCCTTCAAGTGGGTCAACTAAGTTCCAAACTTGGTTTTCATACATGGAATCCATTTCCGACTTCATGGCTTCAAGCCACTTATCCCTTTCTGAACTTGTCAGCACTTCTTCATAACTGGTAGGCTCCTCATCATCAATGAGTAACACGTCATTCGATTCACTTACGAGAAATCTATATCTCTCAGGAATGTTGCGTGTTCTACCAGATCTACGAAGATATGGTGTTACAATAGGTCCAGCCGATTGCGCATCACTATGAGTTATCGGCTGTTGTGCTTCACCAGGTATCTCATCAATGTCTATTTGAGTTTCTCGAGCCTCCTCAAGCTCGACAACACTCCCACTGTTTTCTTACAAGAAAACTCTTTCTCAAGAAACACAACATGCCTTGAAACAAACACCTTTTGTTCCACAGGATGATAGAATTGGTAACCCCTTGTTTCCTTAGGGTATCCAATAAATAAACATTTATCAGACTTAACATCCAATTTGTCTGATACAATCTGCTTCACATAAGCAGGACAACCCCATATCTTCAAGTAAGATACATGAGGTTTCTTACTACTTCATATCTCATATGGAGTAGTAGAGACTACCTTGGTTGGCATTCTATTTAACAAGTAAACAGTTGTCTGAAGTGCATAGCCCCAAAAGGACTTGGGAAGATTCGCATGATTCATCATTGACCTGACCAAGTCCAACAAGGTCCGGTTACGCCTCTCAGATACACCATTATGCTGTGGTGTATATGGCGGAGTCCATTGAGACAATATACCATTGTCTCTTAGATAATCAAGAAACTCTTGACTTAAGTATTCACCACCTCGATCCGATCGAAGTATTTTAATACTCTTGTCGTGTTGTTTCTCTACTTCATTTCTGAATTCTTTAAACCTTTCAAAGGCTTCAGACTTGTGTTTTATCAAGAACACATACTCAACCCATGAGTGATCATCGGTGAAGGTAATGAAGTAGCTATAGCCTTCTAAAAGTTGAGTTGACATAGGTCCACATACATCAGTATGTATCAGACCTAGTAACTCTCCCACTCGTTCACCTTTTCCTGAAAAAGGTAACTTAGTCATCTTGCCTTTTAAGCATGATTCGCATGTATCATATGAATTCAATTCAAATGATTTCAAAATTTTACATCGGTGTAATTCGGACATGCGTTTCTTGCTTACATGGCCAAGACGACAATGCCACATGTAGGAGTCTAAGTGATTATCTTTTCGAGCACTCTTGTTGCTCACTTCGATATTGAAAATGTCACTGGATACGTCCAACGTATAAATACCATTGCTTAAAGTTCCAGTCCCATAAAGAACTTCATTCAAAGTTATGTAACAACAATTGTTACTAAAAGTCAAATGGTACCCATTTCTATTTAAACAAAAAATAGAAATGATGTTCTTTATCAACGAAGGAACATAAAAGCAATTGTCCAGTTCTAAGACAAGTCCTGTAGGGAGTTTCAACAAATACGTTCCGATGGCGAGTGCAGTAACCTTTGCTCCATTCCCAACACGTAAATTTGACTCTCCCTTGACGAGTCTTCTTCTATTCCTTAGTCCATGTATGTCATTACATATATGTGAGTCACACCCAATATCCAATACCCAAGTGTCTAAGGAAATATAATGACAGTCAATAACAAAGATATCTGAAGAAGATGGGGCATCCGATGCCTTTTTCTTCTTCACGAACTCAAGATAAATCTTGCAATTTCTTCGCCAATGGCCCTCCTTGCCATAATGATGGCAAGTGTCCTTTTGAGCTGGTTCTGCCTTTTTAACCTTTTTCTTCCCCTTCTGCTATTCCTTTGACTTCCTCTTAGAACCTTTCTTCGAGGAATCAAATTACAGCACCGTCCCCTGCTCATGCTTCACAGAAGACTCCACAGTCTTCAGCATGTTGAGCAGTACCACAAATGAACCTTCTTGCATCTCAGAGGTGAAGAGGAGCTTAGATACTTCGAACCTTTCGAATCTCACTTGCTCATCAACCAACTCATAAAGATGAAAGACTATTGTATGAGCATCCATATGCTCATGCTACTTCCGCAGCTCAGGTACCATCGTGGCTAGCATGATGCAACTCACCATTTCAGAATCAGTCACATGTTTCTGATAGGCCAACAATTAGTCCAGAGTTGCATTGTCACTAGGACGGGCGGGAAGAGGCACTTCGAGGACATTTGCAAGCTTTTCAACATTGAGAACAATTCTCAAGTTTCTAAGCCAGTCCAAGAAGTTCGACCCAGTCAATTTATTTGAATCTAAAATGGAACGCAAATTCAAAGACATCATGATCAATCTTAGAAATACAAAACGAGCATATATGAGAAAGATGATTTTAAAAAGCATCATTATACATTTATAAATCCCATTCATTTTTTGAATTTCAAAAACCCCAAAATCACTTCGGGAGATCGTAGGTCCATCTCCGAATGGGATGATATCCATCATAGATATGAACAACCTTGGAGAGAGTCCAACAAGTCATTCATAACTACGATGGTAGGTATTAAATATACCGATTGTATATCACGTATATGCAACTATCACAATGTGCTATCAACTAATTGAATGTTCACACATACATCGGGTTGTTAACACATTAACAAGTATGCATCATATGCATAGCACCCAACTTCACCTCCCTTTACATCGACCTTGGAGAGAGTCCAACAAGCCGATGCTCCAAGTTAAAGCCAATTCATTAATCGAGAAATAGTTTTAATATGGTTAGAGTGCATTCAACCAATTAGCCCGGCTTTGAGAGAGTCCAACAACCAAAGCTAATGATTGACCTCTGACTCTTACCATATTAGTATTAAACTATTCCATGGTTTGAACATGTTCGGGTTCGAGCCGGGCTTGGAGAGAGTCCAACAACCCGAACAAGAAACGGAACTCTAGTTCTAACCATATTAATGGAAGGTGTAGGCTTTAATATTGAGTTAGGGTTTTTATGTCTCATCCTCTTTGCATGCAAATAACTATTATCTACATGACATGGCATACATGACATACATCTACATGTCACAACACGCATGGCATAATGATATGCATCTAATGCAATTACATGACATACAATTATGTCATGTACAAAATTTCCTTATATGTCATAACTATTTATGGAAATAAAATATGTTTAAGATTTGATTCTCCAAATCAAATCATGATTAAATTAGGAAACAAATTTCCAAATCTAATCACATATTTTATTTGTGGAAATAGTTGATTAAGGAAAGTCAATTTAGGAAACCAATTTCCTAAATCATCAAAACTACTTATGGAAATCAAATACATGAAACCATATATACTCAAATAGTGAATCTTCATTTATCATATAAATGGTTTATACATAAGGCGATTGCCTTAGGACATCTCTCATATATTACTAACACTTATCATTTCTTTCAAATTGTTCTAGTTGCTCCTTTGTCCATTTCTTTTTCTTGAGTATTCTACCCTTCTTGTCCATGGGAACTTCAACTCCTTGCATAAAATAAATCAATTTTCTATTTCACACATTAGAAAATGTTCCATCCTTACCTTCCATTGATCAAATTTTTTAGCTCCATAGAGTTCATATGGAAGAGGCACATTGATATCCCATCCCAATTCAAAATTTAGCTCTTCCATCTTCCTTTTCCCTCTAGCATGTTCTCTTGGTTGTTAAGCCTTGAAGAGCGACCTGGCTCTAATACCACTTGTAGGACCGTTGACGTCGCTAGAGGGGGGGTGTGAATAGCAATTCTTCAATTGTCATTTTCGTTGATGGAATTCGTCTTGCTTGTTTACATTCATTAGTACGCAGCGGAAATACAAGTACAAATACAAATACAATTCACACAACACACCATGACACAAATTTTATGTGGTTCGAAACCCTAGTTCCTATTCCACGGTCAAACCCTAGCAAGCTCTAGTAATGCACACCAACACTATTAAACTTATCCTTCTCGGTGACACACCGGAGGTGGAGAAATCTCTTACTAGTCTCTTACAACAATAAGAAGAAGTTACAACAAGCAAATACAATAATTACAAAAGCAAATGAAAAACAAGTGAATACACTTTTCAAATTAGTGCTTTTGAATGTTTGCTTGTTGGTTGCTTTGGGATGACTTTGAAGGCCCTGAAATGCAGCAACACCTTGCCTCAAATCAACCCTCTCAAATCTTGCTCAAAGACGCCCTCAAGCCTCCTCCTATATGCCTCGTCGAAGCTCGCGATTCCGAACGTTGTGCACAATGGTCGCCTTGCCAGTTGAGGTGCCACCTCGACTGATAATCCAGTCGAGGCGCTAGTTGAGTCTGCTTTGCTTCTGATCGACTTCTTTAATACCTGTACTGAAACTAGTCGAGGAACTACCTCGACTAGACCCAAGTCGAGGTGTTGGTCATGTGTGCCTCACTTCTGTGCCTCATCAAAACTGACCAGTCGAGGTGTCAATCGAGTGGTTGAGTCGAGGCGCCACCTCTACTAGGCTCTAGTTGAGGCGCTGGTCGAGTGCTTCCATAGCACTATCTCGACTTCCTAAGTTCCATTGCCTGACTCCACCTCACCAATCGAGGTGCCACCTCGATTACAACCTAGTCGAGGCACTGATCAAGGTCACCTTGCTTCTGTTTGCCTACAAACAAAGCCGACCAATCGACTGAACCAAACTATTAGTCGACTATTTTACCTCAACACTAAGGTTTAACACCCCAAGTATGATCCCTTCATACTTGATACTCACCCTAGGCCTAGACCTAATCCTTTAATCCACTTTCATCAGCCTTATGCCTCATGGATCCCTCGAGTCCGTGACTCTTCATCCTTGCACTAACCTTTAAGTGGTTTCATCAACTATCGTCGTGCTCTTGGGTCTACCTTTGCCAAGAGGCCTCGCCTCTGGGACTTCCCCTTTGCCAAGATCGATCTCCCTTATTAACTGGGTCTTCCCTTGCTAAGACTCCTCGTCCGAGATTTCACTGCCAAGATGTCACGCCTCCTGGACTTCATTGCCAAGACTCCTCGTATGAGACTTCATTGCCAAGAGGCTATGCATCTAGGACTTCACTACCAAGCATGGTCTCCTAGACCTACCGAGACTTTCCTCGCCAACTCCCCGTTGGTCTTTCCAACACCAAGTGTCCGATCTCCCTTGACCGACTTGGATTTTCCCTTGTCAAGTATTCATACTTAGACTTTTCCTTACAAAGTCACCATACTTGGACTTCTCCACACCAAGTGTCCGGTCAACCTTTATCGACTTGGATTTCTCCAATAGTCTCTCTCATATGACCTTGGATGTCCCATACCATCCACTAGTCATATGGTCAAACCACATTGTAAACCATTGTCGAACATCAAAACCCTACTCGAGTCTCACTCGAGTCTGGTCAATCGTGACCTGGGTCGATTGCACCAATATTAATCGACTCGAATCAAATCAATTTACTTAACTAAACTTAACAAATTTACGCAACTCAACTAAAATTAAATAACTTAATTACACATCTCAACTAAAATTAACTTATTCAAATTAATTATCTTAACCAATTCGACTTAATCAATTCAACTCAAGTTAATCAACTTAATAAATTCAACTTGACACAAATTCAACTCGATTTATCAACTCAATCAACCTTTTCAACTCAATTCAATCAACTTATTCAACTCAATTCAATCAACTTATTCAACTCAATTCTAATCAACTCAATCAACTCAACTTTAATCCTAAGTAAATCAACATAATTCAAAATGAAAGTAGGCATTTATGTTAAAATATCTTTTATCACAAAGAATCCAAGCTTAGAAAGTGGGTGTGCTTAAGTAAGATTGCATTTTTACATGCATAAGCATGAGATTAAGGGGGAGTTAAGATATTTTGAAAAATTAAAATAAAAGCATCATTCTAGGGGGAGATCAAGAATTTAGGGGGAGCCTAAAATATTTGTGAGAAATGTTCTTAAAAGGTGAGAGAAAAATTTAAAGAGTTGAAAAATAACTCAATTAATTCACTTGAACTTAATAAATTGGACATATCAATCTAAGTAATGTTGAATTACTTGATACTCAAACAACTTCCTTTCTAAATAACTTAGCTTTATCTAAATTTGGAAAATGAAAGTTAGCTAAACTAAGTCTAAACTTAAAATATTTTTAAATCTAAAACAAATCATGATAGGATCTTTAATGAGAAACTATCTTGAAAATTATTTTTGAAAATATATTTTAATATGGATTATTCTCAAACTAATGAAAAAGAGAACAACCTCTTAGAAGACTAATTTCAAATGCACAAGAAGTACTACTTAGGTTTTGATGTATGGGGGACTTTAAGACATTCAAAAGTTTGTGGAAAGAATATGATAAGAGGAAGTTATTTCATTTGCATTATCTTAACTTAATTTTAGAAGAAATGTTGAAAACCTTAAGTTTCATTTGAAAATTTTTAGCTTTTATTGAGAGGGAGTTTTAAAAATTTTGAAAATTAATAATTTTGAAAATTTCAAAAATATTTTTATTGAGGGGGAGTTTCAAAAGTTTTGAAAAATTAAGGGTTTTGACTTTTGGAATTTTGAAAATTTTATTTAAAATTTTAATCTTTTGTAAAGATTTAAGTTGTCACGCCCCGAGAGTATGCCGAACCGAAAAGCAAACGGACGACATCTCCTATATACGTGGCAACATATCCTGTTAATACAAGGCCCTTGGACCCACAATCACAACATAATTAACATAACTAAATCAAAATACAGCGGAAACATATAACCAAAAAAACCACAACAACACATACTGACATACAATCCGAATCCAACATAGGTGCACACCAACTAACAAGTCCACAATACCAAACAGTACATAAAACTCCAAACACAAACTGAAGTATACAAAAGAAACCAAAATCCACGAGAGGCTCAGAAAAGGACATGGGATGGATCGTTGGCGATGCTCCAAGCCGTCACGAAGACTTCTACCTGTTACCTGGGCGACAGAAAAACCAGGGTCCGTGGTGGTGAGTATAATTCAGAGATAATATGAGAGAACATGTATATATATCAAATATCACATGTAATTCAATAGTAAAATATACAGGTACGTCAAGTATACATCAACATAATAAATATACATACATGCATACCTCTAAACAATCTGAACAACGAAAGATGCTGACATACCTGATAGTTAGCTACTCTACACTCATCCAACCTGAGCAGATATACACAATATACAACATGAAGAGTAATACTAACTCACTACATCATGATACGGGATGAAGGTATCAAAGAGACCGACCAACAAGTATACAGGTATCCAACACCCAACCATATAGAAAATGCAATAGCATGTATGAATATGTACAAACAAATGCAACAAGCATAGTACATACAAATGCAATATCGGAGTAAGCATACATTTAGACTGCATCTATATATATACTAATCACAATCATCCATATATATATATATATATATATATATATATATATGGCAATATGCAAAATGTCATAAGATACGACAATGTAATATGCATGGTCATGCCTGCACACCCCTACTCGCTACCACGACCCCAGTGTAGCCTAGGTGGCACGACATGACAACTGTCTCAACTCAACACCAACCACTGCTCTAGAGTGGCCGAGTGGGAAGTATGAACGAGTAGCATATAAGAGTAAAGAGCTAGCTACACAACGGGGGTCCCTACTGCTGGCTACTCCGACTGACACTACCCACGAGTGGTTGAGTGCCACGCACGTAGGACAAATGCACGCAACTCTAACTACCACCGTCAATAATGGTAGAGTACAACACAATAAATGCTCTGCCCTAATACTAGTTATTCCTTCGGGAGTAACCTGAGAGGCAGGATGACTGACGACCCTCTCAACCACCAGGGAAGACCATGTCGCCAGCATGCATGCAAATGACATGAATACATAGTCACTCATACAGACATCCACCACAGACTCTGTTCTACAGAGAGTCATACTCATATGATCAATACACTCTCTATCCTACAGAGAGTCGTACTCAACTGATCATAACAAGCTAGGACCACCGGTCCGTAGCGACACTATTCACAATTCACCTGACCATTTACACAACACATGATCGGTAGTAAATATGTAACGTAAGGGTATTGTAATCAATCCTACGTTCAGGGCATTACCTACCCACGAATGACCTTTTACCCAATTTACAAATCAAGTCATCATCCGTACTCCACTATTTACACCTAACTAACCATTTATAGGTCTACTTACATCACATCTATAACTCCTTAATCATGATAAAGGAAAATGTGATAACAACAATAGAGCATATAAGGCCAAAGACAGTATCAAGCACAAGAATAAATAAGAGTGGAGTCAAGGTAATATGAACATATAATATGATAATATATCTAAATCTGCATGTATAAACAACTACTTAACCAGGGTAGGAAATTACCCACCTACTGTAATGCTCGTAATAATAAAGCCCTCACGTTCGTGGACCTGTCTCATATCCACGTTCTGCAAATATCATCAATTACAATTTAGTGCAAGCATACAACAAAATACGAATTAGCTACTACGTTATCCCCATATCCATATCCCTTATCGAATACGAGTTATAACTCCCATTTGTAGCCGAGATCAGAGCATCACACAGCTTGATCGACAACTGACATTTCACACTAATTTAGGGACCTAACTAAGCTCAACCAAGCCCTAATCACGGCCTTGAAATGGCACATCACAACCCATAAGTAAACCAAATTAGGGATCTAACAACCCTAATGTACACACTCCGTTCCAACTGACTCTTTTTCACTTAGCCCCAACCGAGCAAACCCCAGTACCAACCATTCACAGCCATTGCAGCCTCTTCACAGCCAAGAACAATGCATCACAGATTTCCAATCACACCATACATCACCCTATCCCCTAGTTAATGTATTAGTTAACCACGGAACCTCAAGGGATTTGCAACGAATAAACAAAACAACCCTTATGCCACCATTTTATCTCACAACCATTACAACAACACAATAGCCCATTTACAACTCAGTTCCAGCCATACAACTCCTCACACAGCCAGCAACAGACCAAGAACAACCTTATTCACAACCTTGGCACCCACAGTCCAATATTCAATAGGGATTCACAAAATCGAAATGGACCAAGAGAAAAACAAAAGAAACAAGTCGTATATCAGAAATTAACACCTCCACTCGCCCGTCCTCCTCCCTAATTGCTCAGTCCGTCAGAAAACCCAACAGAAATGCCACTTCCCTAGCTCCCTCTGGAATCCCCTATTCACCGGCACCCGACCACAGCCAAACAATACAAATCACGCTCAGCCAAGGAATATCCATCGAAACTCCAAAATCTCGTCGAAGGTAAGAAAATTCCTTGTCTCACCTTGCTCTGGCAGCGACCAGTCAGATCAACCCATCAATCGACAGTGTTCAATCGGGAGCAAAGTGAAGATGTCGCCGACCCAACTCCTAGCCTCGTGCCCACTTGTTGTTCCGACTCATCTGAGGGCATTGGCGAGGGAACTCGCTTGCCGTCGTTGGCAGCGAAGGGAAATCATGCTCGGGTGTCTCTTGCAGAGAAAGGGATGGGCACGCGAGAGGGAAAAGGGCTCGCGAGAAGAAAATAGTGAGGAGGAGAAGGGATTCTTCGACTGCAGGGTGCTTCGGAGATGAAGAGGACATCAACCAGGAGAAGCATTGTCGCGATCGGGAGAAGAAATAAAGGAGTAAAGAGTGCGGTTGGAAATGCTCGCACAAAGGAAAAGTCGTGTTCGGCGAGGGAAAACGCCGAACGAGAAATTGGTTGGGATTGAGGGGGTGTATTGGGTTTAATCCTATAAACTATTAACCCTAGATTTAATTAAACCTAGATTAATTTAACCCCAAGCTCCTTTTATTTAAACCCATACGATTTAATTCTAGGTTAGGTTTAAGTAAATCTCTAACCAGGCATCACCAACCTAATTTTTATCCAGTGATAATTTTTTTTTCCTGTGGTATTTTATATTCTCTACCACTTATTAAAATTTGATCCCCAAATTTCATACTTAAATGTGAAAATTAAATCAAACAAATTTCCAAAATGACCACATACCTCAAGTAAATAGATGAGGGCATCGTGCTCGGATAATATCTGAAGGTCGAAGCTTCGCTTCCCTTTTAAACTTGGTTGCTTGTGCATGGCCATCCTATCGACGTCCCCTGATTAAAAAAATTAATCCTTGACGAAGACGGATTACCCAAGCAACCGATCCATCATCGTGCTATTCGATTCAAGTGGTCTCTTGAACAAACTTGTTGTTCAAGCAACCTAACTCTTTTCCTCGATTAGCCGCAGAATAGATGATGTATGGATCGCCGGTTTTTGTGTTTATCTTTGGGGTCCAAGTAAATTAGCCACAAACAAATATATACAAATTGCATAGAACAAGAAAGAAACTTAAACAAGAATTATACCTCTTGGTCTTCTATTGTATGACCTATCCTCCTCTTGAACGTTGTGCGGGCAACGATCCTCCAAGAGTTGAAACTTCCTAGATCTCATTCTTCCCTTCCTTGTTCGCTCCAAACAAAGGGAAGAATACTCAACACTTCTTCTCCTATCTAGCGCCGACCACCAAGCCACCAAACTTGTTGTTGCCGCCGGCCAAGGAGAGGATGAACGAATTAGCGTCGACCCTCTCCAATGGAAAGGAACCGCCGGCTCTAAGAAAAGGAAGAGGAGGTGGAAGCACCGGCCAAAGCTTAAGGGAAGAAGTCGCCGGCCAAGTTAGGAAGAAGGAGAACAAAACCTAAGCTTCCAACTTTATTGCCGCCGGCCCTAGGAGGAGCAAACCCTAGTAACCAATGCATGCCGCCCCAAACCCTAGCACAACTCCAAAACCCTAGAAGCCTTGCTGCCCAACTCCAAAAACCCTAGCACTTGGATATCTCGCCCAAGCCTCTTCCAACCTCTATTTATAGATCTAGGCCAAACCTCCATTTAATTGTGTCCGTTGAATCTAGGTTTTATGAGGATTTTATAGGCTACAATAGGGAACAAGAGGAGGAGTTGGATCTTGCCCACCCAATGGATCCGATCCACATAAAATCTGATCCATTAATGATAATCTATTCCACTAGAGGATTATCATTGATCTACCTCACCAACCACCATAAATAAATATGGGCTCCATATATTAATTGTACAAATGTCTCCCCGTGTTTAAGATATCGAATGTCCATAAATTAATTAATTTACTGACAATTAATTAATCAACATCTAACTCCATGAGTAGTACCACTCAACCTTATAATCATGCCGGACTAAGTCCACCTGCAGGGTTTACATGATGATTCTTATGAGCTCCTCAAGGAGGCATCATCATCCAAATACATAGGACACGATTTCCTCCTATAATCAATGACACACCATGTAAATAATATTATTTCACAACTACCGAGCCTATCGATTTAATCTATAAATCTCGCCCATTAGTAAATCAAAGAAATAAATACTAAGTACATGTGTCCGTTATTATATCGGTATTAAGAGCATGTACACCATAATATTCGAGGTCCGATTCAATTATGTAGTCAGCGATAAATTGAATCACCTCTAAGTCGGTCCTGCTCAATACACACAAAGTGTACTAGTGTAATTCTATGGTCGAGACAAACCAATACCAAATTACACTACAACCATACCAATGGTTTGTCCAAAACCATCTCGGTTGTGAGCCTCTACTTATACTCTACAAGGAACTGATAACATGATCTTCCATGTGACACCACACACCACGTTGTCTATAATGTAATATATCAGACAATATGCATAACCATAAATATGCAAACAATGATCATGTGATTCTTATTTCAAAAATAAAGATGTTCATACAAAGAATAAACTTTTCAGTATACATCCAATAATCTCCCACTTATACTAAAAGACTATGTTGTCATCAAACTGTCATACATCTGATTCTCATTCCCTCCACATGCCTATCAAAAGATCTCGCTAGAAGGGCCTTAGTGAAAGGATCTAGCAGGTTATCCTCTGATGCAATCTTGGCGATAGCAACTTCTACCCGCTTTACAATCTCTCGTATCAGGTGGTACTTATGCTCTATGTGTTTACTTGTCTTATGGGCTCGTGGTTCCTTCGAGTTTGCAACTGCACCACTGTTATCACAATAAATTGTGATAGTTCTTGGCAAACCAAGAATCATATCCAAGTCTATCAAGAAGTTCCTGAGCCATACAGCTTCTTTGGCTGCCTCAGAGGCTGCCACATACTCAGCTTCCATGGTAGAGTCTGCCACGCATTTCTGCTTGACACTCCGCCATACAATGGCTCCACCTCCCAAAGTAAACACAACCTAAGGTAGGCTTACTATTATCCCTATTTGATTGGAAGCCAGAATTTGTGTAACCCACAGGGAGTAATTGATCTGCCTGATATACCAGCATATAATCCCTATTACTTCTCAGGTACTTCAATATATGCTTTATCGCAGTCCAATGTCCCTATCCTGGATTACTTTGATATCTGCTAACCATGCCCATGGCCAAACAGATATCCGGTCTCGTACATAACATAGCATACATGAGGCTTCCTACCGCCGAAGCATAAGGAACCACCTTCATCTCCTCTATCTCCTTTGATGTTCTAGGACACTTCTCTTTAGATAAAGGTACTCTATGCCTAAAAGGTAGAAAAACTTTCTTGGAGTTCTGCATGCTAAAACGAGCCAAAATAGCTCTATGTATGAAACTTGAGATAAGCACAATATCCTTTTCTTGCGATCCCTTATAACCTTGATCCCAAGAATGTGTCTCACTTCTCCCAAGTCCTTCATATCAAATTATTTGGACAACTATACCCTTACGTCTGATAACACTTTGACATTGTTGCCAATTAGTAAAATGTCATCTACGTATAGTATAAGAAATACCACTACGTTTCCGTCACATCTCTTGTATACACAAAACTCATCCAGACTTTGAATAAATTCATATGACTGGATTACCTCATCAAAGCGGATGTTCCAAGATCTCAAAACTTGCTTCAATCTATAAATGGATCGATTAAGCTTGCACACTGTTTGATCGAGCAGATCGCTAGAGGGGGGGTGAAGAGCGATAGAAAACTTTTCTTCATTTCGTTCGAGTAGACAATTAAACGCAGCGGAAGATAAATGCAAAATAAATGAGACAAGAGAATTTTTACTTGGTTCGTAGCCTTCGGCTACTACTCCAAGGCCCTAGTGGTCCTTGACCATGCACGGAGGGCAAAACACTAAACGAACTCCTCCTCGTTGGAGATAAAAGTTGAACGAATACAAAAAGTCACAAAGCTTGAAGTAGAGGGACACTCCCCCTCTCCTCGTTACGATAAAAACTCCGAGACAATTAAAGACAATTAATAAGAACAATACAAACTGAAATGAAGCTTTATACCGATAGAAAAGAATAAACAAATAAGCATAAGGCATCGGAGAGGTAGCACTTCGTTGTCGGAAAGTTGTAGCTTGCGGAGGCTTTTTGGAAGCTTAGAATTGATGATGAAACCCTAGGAGAGGCCCTCCTTTTATAGCCCTTGAGCCCCTTTTCGAGAGGATCTTCAACCAATAGAAATTAGGCACATAGCTCCTTGAAAAATGGTGATAAAGCTTGACTCCTCGAGGCTGATCCTTGACCATCAGTCGACTGATGGCCATCATCAGTGGACTGATAGCAGCATCAGTCGAATGCTGACCGCAGACAGTCGACTGATGGACGATAGTCGAGTCCTCCAAGCTGACAGTCGACTGATGCTAGCTGCAAGGCAAAGTTAGCTTAACAAAAACATTATTTCGACGGCCTTCGACCGTCCGATCTCGACCTAGACCACCTATAGGATGTCTTTGGTCAGATCTATGCTTAAGATTATCCCTGTAAAGAGGATACGACCTCACCTACTCTCGCACACACACGAGCTTACCTTGATACTTATTGTGTCGTTTCGCTTCCGGCCTTCCACTCGATTCCTTTGGCTCCCTCCGAAGTCACTTGAGTGTCGCCCGACCACCGCAGCTTCCTCTGGGTGTCGCTAGCCTTCAGCTCCAGCGTTGGTACTTTTCTGCACACTCGATTTAGCTCGTGAGATAACAATATAAACTTAACTTTATATCGTTTGCTATAATCAAAACTCAGGTTCGACTTAGGTGCCTACTGCACCAAAAATCTCCCCTTTTTTTATCTATGGCAAACCCACATACAAAGTTAAGAAGATAATATGCATGAAGAATTAAAATATGCATGAGACACAAGAATAATAAAGATCAGTAGTAGTAAGGATTTTCTTCAAGTACTCCCCCTTGAGGAAACCTCCCCCTTGACCGAGAGTGAGTCTTTGAAAGAAGACCTTAATCCTCCCCCTAGATGATTGCTATTTAGGAAGAATTTAAGTAATTAACATTACTTAAAGTTGGCCTTAGTAAAACATTTAAGTTAAGAGGACTTCTTAACTTGGCCCTTTCTCCCCCTTTCTTAAGTAAAGCATTAACGTTTGACCATAGTGTTTAAAAATAAGTTTAAGTTAAGAATTCTCTTAACTTGGCCTTTACTTCCTTTTTGTTAACAAAAACAAGTTAAGTAAATTTTCAAAACTTAAAGTTAAATAAACATGTACTTAACTTTTGACCATGTGAATAAATATGAAGTGAGTTAAGTTATCAAAAATTTTGATAACTTAACTTTGGCCTTTTTCTCCCCTTTTTCCAAATATCAAAAAGAGTGGGGGTGTGTGAAAAACAAATATAGATATTAAATTTAAAGTCCAAGTATGTTCCATATTATTTTGAAAATAATATACTGAAAATAAGCTCATCTATAAAATGTTCGACTCATATTGACTTGATTGATATGAAAGATCAACCAGTCTTGGTAAGAGTCGGTTAATATGTATAATTATACTCCGTGGTTCATGGCGATGCACTAGCTCTACATCTGGAACCAGGAGTAAGGTCCTAACATCTCACACTCATCTACGTGGCTAAGTACACAAACACATTAGTCCTATGTGTTGTGAGATGTATTGGCTCCTTAAATCTATGGGTGTATGATATCTAAGGTATGTCCTATACTAGTTCCATGAAAAAGTAAAAAATAGTAGTATGAAAATATAATTTGTACGTTCCTATTCTACTACGCACATGCCCAATTTTCGTCTTAATAGACTGAATTCGGCTTCGGGTAGGGGTTTAGTAAATAGGTCTGCCAAGTTGGACTTCGATTCGACGTATTCGAGTTGTATGGCTCTGTTGGCCACATGTTCTCGAATGAAATGATGTTTGACCTCTATATGTTTGGTCCTAGAATGACATATTGGATTTTTAGTTAGGTTAATTGAGCTAATGTTATTTACGTGGAGTTTAGTGTTTGTAAAATCTAACTTAAAGTCTCGGAGAGTGTGCTTCATCCAAAGAAGCTAAGTAACACACTCACCCACCGCGATGTATTTGGCTTCGGTGGTAGATAAGCAACACAGTGTTGCTTCCTGTTAGTAATATATGAGAGATGTCCTAAGGCAATCGCCTTATGTATGAACCATTTATATGATAAATGAAGATTCACTATTTGAGTATACATGTTTTATGTATTTGATTGGATCTTAAACTCATTTACTGAATGTCCACGATACGATTCACAGCATGAGAGAATTTGTGATTGGATCACAACTAGTGAGTATCTCTACATGTGTAATTGTGATGTATCGGAATTATCCCTAGTCGATGAATTGATGGATTTGGACATCATCAATTCTGTCGAGACTAGCACGAGGTATACTCCTTGGTGTATCCAAGCAGCTGATTCTCACTGGCTGGAGACATAGTGATGTCCGGAGTTAATCGTGGATGCTAGTTATGGTAACTAGTTCATTGGAGTGACCCGGTAGTAAGACTTCATATGGTTCTCTGCATATATAGATATGTCAATGAAGTTCTTACTGTGGCTTAAGTGCGATGTTCCTTTGACTTGCGGTATTCAAGTCATCTTGATCATGGAGACTTATGCTTTGACATATTAAGCAAACATCTTTGAGGAGATGTGGACCCGGGATGATTGGGTATAAGTCGAAGTGATCGAAGGTGTTTGAATAGCCTATAAAGGATTCACCACTCCTTGCGAGGAGATGTATACACATGGCCTCTCGTCGGATTGTTACTAAAGTCTTTGGCCAAAGCATTACATGTTTAGAGTAAGGTACTCTTCGATACATGTGGAGTAACTAGAATCCGTAGGACGAGGAAATGATACTTGGGCTAGGTGTGACGTAGTCGACCTAGTGAGGGACACAATAGACCATGTCCTGAACCAAGTGGGTATAAGATGAGTGAAGGGAATGGGGCACGATTCATTCGAGCTACTGAAGGGTTTCAGAAATAGTTCTGGATCAACCGTTGATCTTTTCGGTTAATTGAGGATCATGATGTACTACTAGGTGCCACTCATGATCGTTCTATAATTAATGGTTAATTATAGACGACCAACATAAACCGAGAACCTATTTGGTCACACGCACAACGAGTGTAATCCAAAGGATTTAAAACGAGCTTGAGAATGGGATTCTCAGACCGAGAGAAACTATGTTTGGTTGGACCAAACATAAAGCGAGCATGAAATTGTTTCAGTCGCAGAAGAAGCGTGGATGGGCCGTGTCTTATGAAGACATAATGGATGGACCAAAATGGTTTGGTTCTAATCCAATGAATGAGAATAAACCAAAGGGTTTGGTTTATATTAAACGAATGAACCAAATGTTGGTTCGGTTCGTTTTAACTTAAAATAAACCATCATGGTTTGGTTTATTTTAACTTATCTTAATGAAGCGGGTTAACGGGCTTTATGGATATGATCCATTAACCATTAAGAGAATTAGTTCTCTATAAAATAGGGCTTAAACCCTAATCCAAAACCCTAATCTATTTTCGCCCAACCTAGTTCCGCCACCCTTGTTGGTGATTTGGCGCCAACTACGCCGCCGCCCACTTTGTGCCGCCGTCAAGACCCTTCTTGCGTCAAGCTGTGAACCTCCTGACCCTCCGGTGATCTCCTATAGGTTCGGCATCAAGGTGGGCTTTTTTCTCTCCTTGTTTTGGCCGGCGCCTACTCCTCCACCAAGCTGTCCAGTTTTCTGGACAGCTTCTCCTCCTCTCGTCGGAGCGTCATTTGGACGACGGTTAGTGCTCCGACAGCGGCTAACTTACCGGGGATTTGATCTCCGGTAATCCTCTGAGGTGGAGGACGAAGGATTCGTCAAACGGTTGACGAATACCTCTCCGGAGAAGCGAGTTTTGAGAACTCGTTTTAGGATCCGAATTTGGATTCGGATCGTGATCATCTCTCGATCACGTCGTCTTCAACACGAGGCTAGTAATCCGTACGAAGACGAAGCTCGTGGCTTGGCGAAGTCATCCCGAGGAGCTCGGCGTGGATACGGATAGAGACGATTCTTACGAGGATCGTTCCGGTTGATGCCGTTCCCGCTACACGTCATACGAAAGGTATAACGTAGTTTAATTTCCTTTTATTGCAAATTTTAATTTACGGTTATGTCTACACTTGTTGTAATAGCATGCGTGTGTTGTAATAAATATAGATTTATTATTTTTAATTGTTTCCGCTGTGCTCATGTTTACGAAACATGATCGAACACACACACGCCGCGGTGCCGGAAACCCAACAGTGGTATCAGAGCCCAGGTTGTGTTTCGACATAATCGTAAAATGGTTTTGCGATAGTCATAATGTATTTCTGGAAATTTTCTAATTTTGGAAATTTAGAAGTATTTATGGAAAATTTTCAATTTTGGAAAGTCTAGAAGTATTTATGGAAATCTTCCACTTTTGGAAAGTTGGAAATATTTATGGAAATTTATATTTTCCATAAATAAAATATTTGATTAGATTCTGAATATTTGTTTCCTAATTTAATCAAGATTTGATTTGGGAAATCAAATCTTAAAAATATTTTATTTCCATAAGTAGTTTTAATGATTTAGGAAATTGGTTTCCTAAATAGATTTTTCTTAATCAAATAATTCCATGAATAAAATATGTGATTAGATTTGGAAATTTGTTTCCTAATTTAATTATGATTTGATTTGGAGAATCAAATCTTAAACATATTTTATTTCCATAAATAGTTATGACATATAAAGAAATTATATACATGACATAATTGTATGTCATGTAATTGCATTAGATGCATAACATTATGTCATGCGTGTCGTGACATGTAGATGTATGCCATGTATGCCATGCCATGTAGATAATAGTTATTTGCATGCAAAGAGGATGAGACATAAAACCCTAACTCAATATTAAAGCCTACACCTTCCATTAATATGGTTAGAACCGAGTTACATTTCTTGTTTGGGTTGTTGGACTCACTCCAAGCTCGAACCTCGAACATGTTCAAATCATTGGAATAGTTTAACTCTAATATGGTAAGAGTCGAGGTCAATCGTTAGTTTGGGTTGTTGGACTCACTCAAGCTGGCTAATTGGTTGAATCTCTAACCATATTAAAACTATTTCGCGATTAATGGGTCGGCTTTAACTTGGAGCATCGATTTGTTGGACTCACTCCAAGGTCGATGTGAAGAGAGGTGAAGTTGGGTGCTATGCATATGATGCATACTTGTTAATGTGTTAACAACCCAATGTATGTGTAAACATTCAATTAGTTGATAGCACATTGTGATAGTTACATATACATGATATGTAATCGGTATACTTGATACCCACCATCATAGCTAAGAATGGCTTGTTGGACTCACTCCAAGGTTGTTCTTATCTATGATGGATATCAGCCCATTCGGAGATGGACCTACGATCTCCCGAAGTGATTTTAAGGGTTTTTGAAATTCGAAAAATGAATAAGATTTATAAATGTATATTGATGCATTTTAAAATCATCTTTCTCATATATGCTCGTTTTGTATTTCTAAGATTGATCATGATGTCTTTGAATTGCGTTCCATTTTGGATTCGAATAAATTGACTGGGCCGAGCTTCATGGACTGGCTTAGAAGCTTGAGAATTGTTCTCAATGTTGAAAAGCTTGCAAATGTCCTCGAAGCGCCTCTTCCCGCCCGTCCTAGTGACGATGCAACTCTGGACCAATTGTTGGCCTATCAGAAATATGTGAGTGATTCTGAACAAATGAGTTGCATCATGCTAGCCACGATGGAACCCAAGCTACGAAAGCAGCATGAGCATATGGATGCTCATATCGTAGTCCTTCATCTTTGTGAGTTGGTTGATGAGCAAGTGAGATTCGAAAGGTTCGAAGTCTCAAAGCTCCTCTTCACCTCTGAGATGCTAGGAGGTTCATCTGAGTATCTTTGCTCGATATCTGAAGGCGTAGAGTCTTCTGAGAAGCATGAGCAGGGGACGGTGTTGTTAGTTGATTCCTCGAAGAAAGGTTCTAAGAGGGAGTCAAAGGAACAACAGATGGGGAAGAAGAAAAAGGCTAAAAAGGCAGAACCAGCTCAAAAGGGCACTTGCCATCATTATGACAAGTAGGGTCATTTGCGAAGAAAGTGCAAGATTTATCTTGAGTCCGTGAAGAAGGATAAGGCATCGGATGCCCCATCTTCTTCAGAAATCTTCTTTATTGATTGTCATTCTATTTCCTCAGACACTTGGGTATTTGATACTGGGTGTGGCTCACATATATGTAATGACATACATGGGCTAAGGAATAGAAGAAGACTCGTTAAGGGAGAGTCAAATTTACGTGTTGGGAATGGAGCAACGGTTGCTGCACTCGCCATCGGAACGTATTTGTTGGAACTCCCTGTAGGACTTGTCTTAGAACTGGACAATTGCTTTTATATTCCTTTGTTGATAAAGAACATCATTTCTATTTCTTGTTTAAATAGAAATGGTTTCCATTTGACATTTAGTAACAATTGTTGTTACATAACTTTGAATGGGGTTCTTTATGGGACTGAAACTTTAAGCAATGGTGTTTATACGTTGGACGTATCCAGTGACATTTGCAATATCGAAGCGAGCAACAAGAGTGCTCGAAAAGATAATCAAATAGACTCCTACATGTGGCATTGTCGTCTTGTCCATGTAAGAAAGAAACGCATGTCCGAATTACACCGATGTGGAATTCTGGAATCGTTTGAATTGGATTCATACGATACATGCGAATCATGCTTAAAAGGCAAGATGACTAAGTTACCTTTTACGGGAAAAGGTGAACGAGTGGGAGAGTTACTAGGTCTAATACATACTGATGTATGTGGACCTATGTCAACTCAAGCTTTAGGAGGCTATAGCTACTTCATTACCTTCACCGATGATCACTCACGGTTTGGGTATGTGTTCTTGATGAAACACAAGTCCAAGCCTTTGAAAGGTTCAAAGAATTGAAATGAAGTAGAGAAACAACATGACAAAAGTATTAAAATACTTGATCGGATCGAGGTGGTGAATACTTAAGTCAAGAGTTTCTTGATTATCTAAGAGACAATGGCATATTGTCTCGATGGACTCCGCCTATACACCACGGCATAATGGTGTATCGAGAGGCGTAATCTTAGGACCTTGTTGGACATGGTCGGTCGATGATGAATCATGCAACTCTTCCCAAGTCCTTTTGGGGTTATGCACTTGAGACATTTGTTTACTTGTTAAGCGAGAATGCCTACCAGTAGTCTCGACTACTCCATATGAGATATGGAATAGTAAGAAACCTCATGTATCTTACTTGAAGATATGGGGTTGTCACCTTATGTGAAGCTTTGATCAGTCGGACAAATTGGATGCTAAGTCGATAAATGTCTATTTATTGGATACCCTAAGGAAACAAGGGTTACGATTCTATCATCTGTGGAACAAAGGTGTTTGTTTGAGGCATCTTTGTGTTTCTAGAGAAAGAGTTTCTCTTGCAGAAAGCAGTGGGAGTGTCGTCGAGCTTGAGGAGGCTCGAGAGACTCAAATAGACATTGATGAGATACGGTGAAGCACAGCGGTAAATGAACTCATAGTGATGAGCAATCAATTTGGACCTATTGTAACACACCATCTTCGTAGATCCGGTAGAACACACAATATTCTGAGAGATATGGATTTTCGTAAGTGAATCGAACGACGTGTTACTCATTGATGATGAGAGCCTACGATTATGAAGAAGTACTGACAAGTTCAGAAAGGGATAAGTGGCTTGGTGCCATGAAGTCGGAAATGGATTCCATGTACGAAAACCAAGTTTGGAACTTGGTTGACCCACCTGAAGGCATAAAGCCTATAGGGTGCAAGTGGGTTTTCAAGAAGAAAACCGACATGGATGGTACTGTGATTACCTATAAGGCTAGATTGGTGGCGAAAGGATATCGTCAAAAGCAAGGTGTTGATTATGACGAAACCTATTCGCCTGTAGCTATGCTTAAATCCATTCGGATGCTCCTGGCCATAGCAGCTCATTATGATTATGAGATATGGCAGATGGATGTGAAAACAGCTTTCCTTAATGGAAACCTGCTCGAGGACGTGTATATGATACAGCCTGAGGGTTTCACATCGGTTGACAAAACCAAGGTATGCAAATTGCGACGATCCATTTATGGATTGAAGCAAGCATCCAGGAGCTGGAATATCCATTTTGATGAGACAATCAAAAGTTTGATTTCTCACAAAATCCAGACGAACCTTGTGTGTACAAGAAGGTTAGTGGGAGTGCAGTCGTGTTCCTAGTATTGTATGTCGATGACATATTACTTATAGGAAACGATGTGTCAATCTTCTGATCGATTAAGGTTTGGTTATCAAGACATTCTCCATGAAAGACACAGGAGAAGCAACCTACATCCTTGGGATTAAGATCTATAGAGATAGATCGAAGCGGTTTGCTTGGTCTTTTCGCGGTCTACATATATAGGCCGAGTGCTAAAGAGGTTTAGCATGTCGGAATCAAGAAAGGTTATCTACCCATCGGGCATAGGGAACACCTTTCGAAGTCTATGTGTCGCGCCTGGATTTGCATGAGTAAGATTCCTATGCATCCATGATAGGATCTATCATGTATGCTATGTTATGTCACGAGCCCGATGTATAAATGCGCTCACAGTGTATGGATCATTGGGTGTCATAAGACGATCCTTAAGTACTTGAGAAGAACTACACGTGTGTTCCTAATATATGGAAAAGGGTACATGGTGATACGTGGGTATACGGATGCGACTCGCATGCATAAGGATGATTCCATGTCTCACCGAGTATGTATTCACCGAATGGAGGCGCAATAAGTTGGAAAGGTTCCAAGCTTGACACTATAGCGGATTCGCCACTAAAGGCGAGAATACATTGCGGCTTTAGGCAAGCAAAGGAAGCGGTTTGGATCAAGAAGTTCATCTTTGAACTTGATGTGGTCTCATCAATGATCCAAACATGTGCTTCGCCGCTATCATCTTATCAGAGAGATCATCAGTAGGAACGAAATACAAATCGAGAAAATTCCCACTGAAAGGAACTTAGCGGATCCTTTGACTAAAGCATTACCTCAAAATAAGTTTGAGGGTCATGTTCGAGCTTATGGTATTGGATACCGTAGCGATTGGCATTAGGCCAAGTGGGAGTCTATTAGTAATATATGAGAGATGTCCTAAGGCAATCGTCTTATGTATGAACCATTTATATGATAAATGAAGATTCACTATTTGAGTATACATGTTTTATGTATTTGATTGGATCTTAAACTCATTTACTGAATGTCCACGATACGATTCACATCATGAGAGAATTTGTGATTGGATCACAACTAGTGAGTATCTCTACATGTGTAATTGTGATGTATCGGAATTATCCCTAGTCGATGAATTGATGGATTTGGACACCATCAATTCTGTTGAGACTAGCACGAGGTATACTCCTTGGTGTATCCAAGCAGCTGATTCTCACTGGCTGGAGACATTGTGATGTCCGGAGTTAATCGTGGATGCTAGTTATGGTAACTAGTTCATTGGAGTGACCAGCCGTAAGACTTCATATGGTTCTCTGCATATATAGATATGTCAATGAAGTTCTTACTGTGGCTTAAGTGCGATGTTCCTTTGACTTGCAGTCTTCAAGTCATCTTGATCATGGAGACTTATGCTTTGACATCTTAAGCAAACATCTCTGAGGAGATGTGGACCCGGGATGATTGGGTATAAGTCGAAGTGATCGAAGGTGTTTGAATAGCCTATAAAGGATTCACCACTCCTTGCGAGAAGATGTATACACATGGTCTCTCGTCGGATTGTTACTAAAGTCTTTGGCCAAAGCATTACATGTTTAGAGTAAGGTACTCTTCGATACATGTGGAGTAACTAGAATCCGTAGGACGAGGAAATGATACTTGGGCTAGGTGTGACGTAGTCAGCCTAGTGGGGACTGACACAATAGACCATGTCTTGAACCAAGTGGGTATAAGATGAGTGAAGGGAATGGGGCACGATTCATTCGAGCTACTGAAGGGTTTCAGAAATAGTTCTGGATCAACCGTTGATCTTTTCGGTTAATTGGGGATCATGATGTACTACTAGGTGCCACTCATGATCGCTCTATAATTAATGGTTAATTATAGACGGCCAACATAAACCGAGAACCTATTTGGTCACACGCACAACGAGTGTAATCCAAAGGATTTAAAACGAGCTTGAGAATGGGATTCTCAGACCGAGAGAAACTATGTTTGGTTGGACCAAACATAAAGCGAGCATGAAATTGTTTCATTCGCAGAGGAAGCGTGGATGGGCCGTGTCTTATGAAGACATAATGGATGGACCAAAATGGTTTGGTTCTAATCCAATGGATGAGAATAAACCAAAGGGTTTGGTTTATATTAAACGAATGAACCAAATGTTGGTTCGGTTCGTTTTAACTTAAAATAAATCATCATGGTTTGGTTTATTTTAACTTATCTTAATGGAGCGGGTTAACGGGCTTTATGGATATGATCCATTAACCATTAAGAGAATTAGTTCTCTATAAAATAGGGCTTAAACCCTAATCCAAAACCCTAATCTATTTTGGCCGCCCAACCTAGTTGCCGCCCACCCCTTGTTGGTGATTTCGGCGCCCAACTACATGCTGCCGCCGCCCAGCTTTGTGCCGCCGTCCAAGACCCTTGCCGGCGTCCAAGCTCCAGCCGGTGAACCTCCGGCGACCCTCCGGTGATCTCCTATAGGTTCGGCATCAAGGTGGGCTTTGTTCTCTCCTTGTTTTGGCCGGCGCCTACTCCTCCACCAAGCTGTCCAGTTTTCTGGACAGCTTCTCCTCCTCTCGTCGGAGCGTCGTTTGGACGACGGTTAGTGCTCCGACAGCGGCTAACTTACCGGGGATTTGATCTCCGGTAATCCTCTGAGGTGGAGGACGAAAGATTCATCAAACGGTTGACGAATACCTCTCCGGAGAAGCGAGTTTTGAGAACTCGTTTTAGGATCCGAATTTGGATTCGGATCGTGATCATCTCTCGATCACGTCGTCTTCAACACGAGGCTAGTAACCCGTACGAAGACGAAGCTCGTGGCTTGGCGAAGTTATCCCAAGGAGCTCGGCGTGGATACGGATAGAGACGATTCTTACGAGGATCGTTACGGTTGATGTCGTTCCCGCTACACGTCATACGAAAGGTATAACGTAGTTTAATTTCCTTTTATTGCAAATTTTAATTTACGGTTATGTCTACACTTGTTGTAATAGCATGCGTGTGTTGTGTGTGTTGTAATAAATATAGATTTATTATTTTTAATTGCTTCCGCTGTGCTCATGTTTACGAAACATGATCGAACACACACACGCCGCGGTGCCGGAAACCCAACACTTCCTACTGCACCAACTCACTAGACTCGAGCCGAGAAATTGACAACAACCACTCGTACTCTTTCTATCGAGCTTACTACCGGCATAGTCCGAATCGGAGTAGTCGATTAGTTCGAACTCGGTAGATCTAGGGTACCAAATACCGACATTAAGTGTACCCTTTAGATATCTAAGGATACACTTGACTAGAGTTAGGTGAGACTCCTTGGCACAGGTTTGGAACCTTGCGCACATACTTACTGCAAATAGGATATCAGGTCAGCTCACAGTTAAGTAAAGGAGACTCCCTATTACGCTCCTATAGTATTTTAAATCAATTGAATTTCCGATTACATCTTCTTCTATATTTACATTCGTTGTCATTGGGGTATTAATAATTTTAGCATCTTGCATTCCAAAGTGTTTAATTAATTCCCTAGTATATTTGCGTTGATGTAGGTATATTCCATCTTTGATTTGTTTAATTTGTAGACCTAAGAAGAAACTCAACTCTCTTACTAAATTCATTTCAAATTCACTTTCCATAAGTGAAATGAATTCATTTAGTAGGATCGAGTTGGTGGTTTCGAAAATAATATCATCTACGTAGATTTGAGCTATGAATATGTCTTTACCTAAGGTTTTTACGAAAAGGGTTGGGTCAACTACACCTTGGTTAAATCCTTTGGACTTAAGATAAACCGAAAGTCTCTCATACCAAACTCGAGGAGCTTGTTTAAGTTCATAGAGAGCTTTCTTTAACCTAAGAACATGGTCAGGTTTATCTAGACTTTCGAAAACAGTGGGTTGACTAACATAAACCTCTTCTTTAATGTATCCATTCATGAATACTGACTTTACATCCATTTGAAATAATTTAAATCCTCGATGTGCAGCATATGCTAATAACATTCGAATGGACTCTAACCTAGCTACTAGAGCATAGGTCTCGTCGTAATCTAAACCTTCGACTTGACTAAACCCTTTAGCGACTAGTCTAGCTTTATTTCTAACTACTTCACCTTTATCATCAAGTTTATTTCTAAACACCCATCTTGTTCCAACGATTGTTTTATCTTTAGGTGGTGGTACTAATTCTTATACTTTGTTCCTAGTGAATTGAGCCAGCTCTTCTTGCATTGCAATAATCCAATCAGGATCAAGAAGAGCTTAGTCAATAGTTTTTGGTTCAATTTTGGAAATCAAGGAGATTTGACTAAGGTTTCTGTATGAGGCTCTAGTTCGAACTCCTAGACTTGGATCACCTATCACTTGGTCGATAGGATGATTCGTTTGAGTCCTAGTTTGGTTTGGGTTTGGGTCATCTACCACTTGATCAATAGGATGACTCGTTTGAGTCCTAGTTTGGTTAGAGTCATCTACCACTTGGTCGATAGACTGACTTAGTTGACTTAGGTTAGGATTAATACTAGACTTGATCTCTGGATCGGAGTTGAGTCTGGTATGAATCGGCTCGCTAATTGGGGTTGACGGGGGTTTTGTAGGTTCGTGTCCTTTATCAAATACTACATTGATAGTCTCCTTGACTCTAAAGGTGTCATGGTTATATACTCTATAAGCTCTACTTGTAGTCGAGTATCCTAGGAAGATTCCGGTCGAGATTTTGGATATAAATTTCCCTAGGTAATGCTTAGTGTTTAGGATATGTACCTTACACCCAAATACCCTAAAGTAATTGATGTTAGGTATTTTATTGTGATAAATCTCGTATGAGGTCTTAAGGTGCCTCTTTACCATAAGGATCCTATTTTGGACATAGCATGTCTGCTTACGGCTTTTGCCCAAAACCTATCGGGTAGGTTATACTCGTTTAACATTGTCCTAGCGGCTTCTTGTAGGGTTCTATTTTTACGTTCTACTAGACCATTCTGTTGTGGGGTTCTAGGGCTAGAGAACTCATGGTGGTATCCATTTAGGTTACAGAAATCTGTAAACTTGTAGTTCTCGAATTCACTACCATGATCAGTCCTAAGTCTTTTGATTTTAAGGTTTTATTGATTTTCTATTAGTTTAAATAGGTTGATTAGTTGATCTAGGGTATCATTTTTGTGTTTGATGAACCTAACCCAAGTAAATCTAGAATAGTCATCAATTATGACTAAGCTGAATTTACTCTCATTAAGTGACTTAGCTCCGTGTGAATCAAATAGATCCATGTGCAGGAGCTCAAGAACATTTTTGGTTCGTTCTTGATTAGTTAGTTGATGTTGTGTCCTAGACTGTTTACCTTTTTGACAAGCATTACATATTTTATTATTCAAGTTATTGAGGCTAGGCAAACCTCTGACTAAGTCACTCTGACTCATCTTGTGAATAAGTCTTGGGTGTGAGTGACCGAGTCATCGGTGCCACAACCATGATTCCTCTTGCCGTGTCATAAGACACTTGGTTGAGGAGTTAGTTAAATTAATAGTGTAAATATTGTTATTTCTAGTTCCCTTAAGGATTATTTTAGAAGTTTCATTTGTATTAATTATGCATTCATTTTCTAGAAATATGACCTTATATTTATTATCACACAATTGACTTACACTAAGTAAATTATATTGAAATTTTTTTACCAATAAGACATTTTGAATAATAAAGTTAGAGTTGAGCTCAATATCACCTGATCTGATGATTTTGAGCTTGCCATTGTTTCCGAAGGCCACCGATCCTTGTCGTTTGAATCGAAGCTTCAAAAACTTGAGTTGATCCCCGGTCATGTGTTGGGAGTAACCACTGTCCAACATCCAATGATTCTACACGCAAGGTAGTTGGATCGAATATTGGATTTATTAAAGATTGGTTGAAGATTATTAACCTAAATCATCTCACCCATGTCTACATGATCAAACATGTTAACCCTATATGTTCTTGTGAGATGACTTCCAATTTTACTTGATTTAAATTTAATGATTTGAACACTTGTCAACCTTGCGTTAGATTCTGATTTGATGTTAGACTCATCAAGTCACCTTTTCAAGATCATGACTTCCAGGTCGTGGCGAGGCACAGAGGCCTTCTTTGATCGGAATAACGACCACCTCCTTAGACAAAGCCATTTTCAAAAAAATAGAGACTTGACTAACCTAAGACCACTTCCTAGTCTAACTAGTCTAGGATACGGCGAGGTAGCTTCATCTAGTTCCACTCGGTCAAGTGCACCGAACTAGAATGCCTTATCTAGCCCGAATACACAAGACTCCGCTTTCCTAGCGTACTATCATCTCGCCGCGTCCTGGTACTATGTTATCAAGTATTGACGAGTTATAGTTCTATCTAGCCATTCTAAAAAGAAGAATCAAACTAAATAAAGAACCTAAGCATGCAATTTATAAGTTAAAATACAAACAAGTTTTGTACTAGCTCCCCCTAGACCGTTGAATCGGTTCGGTCTCTCCACATAGTGGATTTGGTCCTTGGGAACCCAGTACTGGTTCGATCCTAAGTTTGAAATCAAGGAGGTCTTAGGGACCCATGCTTGGACACATTTTTTATGTCAACTTACAATTGACATATACGACTTGTTGGTCATATTTGAGCTAAACCCTAGCCCGGCCTTGTTGTACACGGCCCTTTGCGATCCAAGTAGTAGGTCAAGTCCTTTGGATCCCAAAGTAAACCTTTCCAATGTGTTCCTAAGATCTTCGACTTGACTCTTCAAGAGTGAGTTCTCAACTTCGAGCTTTTCAACCCGAGTTGAGTCCTCCTTTTGAACTCGACTAGTCGAAGAGGTTAGGGAGACCTCGTGTTTGAGGAGTTTAACTTCCTCAACCAGGGTCTCGACCTTGGACTCAGACTTAGCTAATTTCCTAGTTAAAAACTTAATTACACTATAAAGTGTACTAATAAGGGATCGACTTACCTTGAGTGTATCTTTTGAACCGGATGCGTATCTGTAGCTTGTCTTGAATAGTGCTTCGCAGTCTGACTCGTCTTCGGTTTCCGATTCGTGTTCCAGTTCCGACAACGTCTCCGATTCAATCGGTTTAGCCATGAGGACGCGATCATCGTCTTCTTCCTTGGATGCTTCTTCCCACGTAGCATTGAGTGCCTTTTTGTGTTTCGGTGCTTTGCTCTTGAGCTTCGGGCATTCGGACTTGATGTGTCCAAATCTGTTGCACTTGTAACATCTAATATTGGAACTTTTAGGCTTACCTTTGTTGGGTCGAGTGATGGTCCGCTTTCGGCCCTTGACTATCCTCCGAACTAGGTTGACTAGTTCGGCCTCCATTTCCGGGTCGACCTCCGAATCGGACTCATCTTCTTCTTCCTTCGGGGGGTGGCTTGCTTGAGGTTTTCTTCCTTGAACCTGCAAAAAGTGTTATACCCTTCTCGGGTTCCGAGTTAGACTGCTCATGGAGTTCGAAATCGAAAAATAACTCATCTAACCTAAGTTTTGAAAGATCCTTGGAGACCTTGTAGGCATCGACCATGGATGCCCACAAGGTAGTCCTAGGAAATGAGTTAAGAACATACCTAATAAGATAACGGTTTTCAACCTTTTGTCAGATCGTGTGTAGGTTATTGACTATGTCTTGAACGCGAGCGTGAAGTTGCGTCGCCATTTCGTGTTCCTGCATTTTTAGATTATATAACTTATTAAACAAAAGATCGTGCTTACATACCTTGGCTTCATCGGTCCCTTCGTGTAGCTCTACTAGCTTTGTCCAAAGGTCCTTTGCGCTGATGAAGGGGTCGACGTGATTAAGCTCCTCCTTGGACAAGCTGCATTGAAGGATTTGAGTTGCCTTGGCGTCGGCTTCGACTTGTCTTTTTGTCGCATTGGTCCATTGGTCATAATCCAAGGATTCTCCCACTTCGTTAGTCGGAAGTGTGAATCCCGTTTGGATTATGATCCACATCTCGATTTGGGTTTTAAGAAAGCACTCCATCCGACCTTTCCAGTAACGAAAATCATCTCCGTTGTAAAATGGAAGTCGAACAGTGGTAAAACCCTTGAGATGGGCCATTTGGAAGGGAAACCTTGCACACAAAATAATAAAAAAAACATGAAAAAGGTTCCAAGACTTCGCCTTGGATTAGTAATGTAGGAAATGAAAAGAAACAAAAGGAATAAATGAGAAATAACCAACTAAAATACAAGATTAGCACTTACAACCTTCAATGTCCCCGAAATGGTACTAAACGTTGGTTTTTGGAGATGAATACAGCTTGTTACGAGGGTAAACCTTGGTAAGAAGTGTAGATCTCTCCGAGAGCTTCATTTTGGTAGGTAGCCCGTTTCGTGGATCAACTTGTACGAAAAGTTATGCCCGTTTTACCGTCGGCTACTCCAAAAGCGAATATTTGCAAAACAAAACCAAAAGAAGAGTACCGAGACTTCGCCTTGGATTAGTAGTGCGGGAGAAAATTTAAACGAACAAAAAACAAATCTGTAAAAAAAAAGTCTAGATTGGTGGTTTCACCAAATCTAAGTGCCCCCGGCTCTGATACCAATTGTTAGATCGAACGGATCGCTAGAGGGGGGTGAATAGCGATAGAAAACTTTTCTTTGTTTCGTTCGAGTAGACAATTAAACGCAGCGGAAGATAAATGCAAAATAAATGAGACAAGAGAATTTTTATTTGGTTCGTAGCCTTCGGTTACTACTCCAAGGACCTAATGGTCCTTGACCATGCACGGAGGGCAAAACACTAAACGAACTCCTCCTCGTTGGAGATAGGAGTTGAACGAATACAAAAAGTCACAAAGCTTGAGGTAGAGGGACACTCCCCCTCTCCTCGTTACGATAAAAACTCCGAGACAAATAAAGATAATTAATAAGAACAATACAAACTGAAATGAAGCTTTATACCGACGGAAAAGAATAAACAAATAAGCGTAAGGCGTCGAAGAGGTAGCACTTCGTTGTCGGAAAGTTGTAGCTTGCGGAGGCTTTTTGGAAGCTTAGAATTGATGATGAAACCCTAAGAGAGGCCCTCCTTTTATAGCCCTTGAGCCCCTTTTCGAGAGGATCTTCAACCAATAGAAATTAGGCACATGGCTCCCTGAAAAATGATGATAAAGCTTGACTTCTCGAGGCTGATCCTTGACCATCAGTCGACTGATGGCCATCATCAGTCGACTGATGACAGCATCAGTCGAATGTTGACCGCAGATAGTCGAATGATGGATGACAGTCGAGTCCTCCAAGCTGGCAGTCGACTGATGCTAACTGCAAGGCAAAGTTAGCTTAACAAAAATATTATTTCAATGGCCTCCGATCGTCCGATCTCGACCTAGACCACCTATAGGATGTCTTTGGTCGGATCTACGCTTAAGATCATCCCCGTAAAGAGGATACGACCTCACCTACTCTCGCACACACATGAGCTTACCTCGATACTTACTGTGTCGATTTCGCTTCCGGCCTTCCACTCGATTCCTTCGGCTCCCTCCGAAGTCACTTGAGTGTCGCCCAACCACCGCGACTTCCTCCGAGTGTTGTTAGCCTTCAGCTCCAGCGTTGGCACTTTTCTGCACACTCAATTTAGCTTGTGAGATAATAATATAAACTTAACTTTGTATCATTTGCTATAATCAAAACTCAGGTTCGACTTAGGTGCCTACTGCACCAACACACACAAGATGCTCTTTGTCTTTTGCAATGAATCCCTCTGGTTGCTTCATATAGATGTTTTTCTCAAGACTTCCATTAAGGAAAGCTGTCTTGACATCCATCTGTCACACCTCATAATCCATATGAGCAGCACTAGATAAGAGAATCCGGATAGACTTAAGCATGACTGCTAGCGAAAAGATCTCATAATCGATACCCTCTTTCTGAGTATACCCTTTTGCAACAAGCCTTGCTTTGAAGGTCTCAATCTTCCCATCTATTCCTCTCTTTCTTTTGTAGATCCACTTTCATCCAATAGTTTTTACACCATTTGGTGGTTCTACTAGCTCCCAGACCTGATTTGAATCCATAGATTCTATCTCAGAATTCATTGCTCTTTGCCAAGATACCACATCTTTATCTTGGATTGCCTGGTGATATGTCCAGGGATCAGGTTCATATTCGTCAGGGACCAAATCAGAAGATTCTCCCAAGAACATAAATCTATCAAGTTGTCTAACAACCCTCCCACTACGATGAGGTATCATTTGTCTAACAACCCTCCCACTACGATGAGGTATCATCTGTGTATCCTCTGTGACACGCGGTGTAGTCACTTGTGATATATCCTCTTGTACCGGTGGTACTAAAGTAGTGGCTTCCCCTCTCAATTCCTCCAGAACAATCTTACTCATGGGCTTGTGGTTCATCACATAGTCTTCCTCTAAAAATCTGGCGTTCATGCTAACGATCACCCTCTGATATCTAAGACTATAGAACAAACCACCTTTGGCTCTATACCCCTTGGCCTTAAAAGGCCTCTTGATCATTTTACCTTCCAAGCAAGATTCGCAGGTTGAGAAATCTTCCACAACTAATGAACCCAGAGGTCCATCAGCTATCAACCTTTGAATTCTACTTAGGTTAATATGACCTAACCTTAGATGCCAAAGATATGTTTGGTTCATTTTCGAATGTTCTTTTCTCTTATTAGATTTAGAAGATGAGTTATTTACTACTATTTGCATCGTGAGAGCTTTTGGTTCAAGTGTATATAAATTGTCTACCAACGCACCAGAACAGATAATCTCCCTATTCCTTTTTATAAGAACTCTGTCATTAAAAGAAATAGAATATCCATCCAAAAATAATTTAGAAACTTAAATTAAATTCTTTTTAATTAAAGGTACATAAAGGTAATTTCTCAGAACCAACGTTTAATTCCTATCAAAAGATAAATAAACATCTCTCACTGCAATAGCCTCCATCTTAGTAGCATCGCCCAAGTAAACGGTAATCTCCCCCTCAGCTAGTCGTCTGGTTTCCTAGAACCCTTACAAAGTATTGCAGACATGATCAGTGGCTCCCATATCTACACACCAGGTGTCGGTAGATAACACCGCTAAACATGTTTCAACGACCAAACCAAAAGATATACCTTTGTTTTTCTTCCTATTGGGGCAATCATTCTTCCAATATCCAGTCTGCTTGCAAGTGAAGCACTTGCCTTTCGGCTTCTTCACTCCTCCCTGAGATCCTCCCTCCACCTTTGCTACACCTTGTTTCTTCTTCTTCTTGTCTTTCGGCTTAGAAGTCGAAACCTTTTGAGCAACCATGGCCTGAGCCTGAGCACTCTGACAAAAAAGCCCCTCTGCCGCCTGGAGTTCTGTCAGAAGCTCTGCCAACGAATACAACCTCTTATTCATGTTGTAATTCAGGCGAAACTGCTCAAAACTCCTAGGTAGAGATTGGAGAATGATATCGACCTGGGTTTTCCCATCGATTTCAACTCTAAGGACTTCCATCTCATTCAAATGAGTCATCATCTTGAGAACATGATCCCTCATGGGTGTTCCCTCGACCATGGTGGTCGTCATCAAGTTTTTCATAGCTTCCTGCCTCGCAGCCCAATTCTGGCGTCCAAAAAGTTCCTTGAGATTGAGCATCATGTCATAAGTAGTAGGCATTGCTTGATGCTGATGTTTCAATATATTTAACATAGAAGCCAAAATGTAACACCGCGCCATCTCATCAACCTTAATCCACTTTTTATAACTCTCTTTCTCCTTTTCCCAGAATCATCTACAGGCTTAGGAGGACACTCTTTGAAGAGTACATACTTGTACTCCTCAGCAGTCAAGACAATATCTAGATTCCTTTTCCAATCAACATAATTGGGTCCAGTAAGTTTATTTTCCTTTAGTATCACAGCAAGTGGGTTAAAAGTCATTTTTGAAAAACCTAAGAATCACATAGATCAAAATATTAGATTTCAAAAAATTATTGATTCCTCAAACAATAAAATTTTAAAATCAACCAACACCTCAAAACAACGAGAATATTGTATGCCACGATAGTGTGGACGTATACGAATTCTACATTTGTAAGAGGAGATTTTACCCATTAATTTTATTATCCTGTCAACCTTACTTTTTGACAAATAAAATTAATAGTTGGTTCGTCTTCAGCCCTACAAATAAAAGCAGTGACTCCGATGGAGAGGATACTCCTATTTGCATCTAAGTGTTCACCATTACCCGATACTAAAGCAATTATCTCGGATTATGTGTCTTCCGATGGGGAAGTAGACACGCTCCTAAATAATTTTGTATAACCATATTTGACCTTGTGATCTGCAAAAAAAAACTCATCCGATGGGGAGGAAGGCACTCAGAGCTGACGCACAAGTTTGTTTGCATCACATGTCAAATTGTAATGGAGGCTATGGGAATTTTTAAAAAAAATATCCCTCTCCCACTTAGTAATTTAAAATGAAGAATTTTCCTAGCACACAACATGCATATCAAACAAGAAGCAATAAATATAAAAAAAAATATTTTTCAACTATTATGGCTTTTGTTTTCCAATATGTCTCTCGTCGTGTCGTCATCTTATCCGCTCCTCCATATACCATGTACAAGTCATCCGGAGATCCGAGCCAAGAATAATTATTTTAATGTACATCCATCGATCCTTTCCTCCACAAAAGAGTGTATATGAAATCTAGATCGAAAGCAAACTAAAATAAAAGAGTGGCTAAATAATGTCGTACTTAATTACAAAAATTAAATACTAGCCTCGTCAAACCCGATGATTCAAATAATATTACAATAACACATTCAATCACATACACACACATATGGTCATAATAGTTGGATCTTATGCATGCAACCAAAAAGTTAGCCTACACACATCCTACTATCATCCGGTACATACAATATATGATAAGTGCATAAAAGTAACCGAATCCAAAATACACAAGACCGAAAACCGTGGCTCTGATACCACTTGAAGGTCGAAGCTTCGCTTCCCTTTTCAACTTGGTCGCTTGTGCATGGCAATCCTATCTACGTCCCCGGATTAAAAAAATTAATCCTTGATGAAGACGGATTACCCAAGCAACCGATCCATCACCGTGCTATTCGATTCGAGTGGTCTCTTGAACAAACTTGTTGTTCAAGCAACCTAACTCTTTTCCTCGATTAGCCATGGAATAGATGATGTACGGATCGTCGATTTTTGTATTTATCTTCGGGGTCCAAGTAAATTAGTCACATTCAAATACATACAAATTGCATAGAACAAGAAAGAAACTTAAACAAGAATTATACATCTTCATCTTCTATTGTATAACCTATCCTCCTCTTGAACGTTGTGTGGGCAACGATCCTCCAAGAGTTGAAAATTCCTAGATCTCGTTCTTCCCTTCCTTATTCGCTCCGAACAAAGGGAAGAATACTCAACACTTCTTCTCCTATCTAGTGCCGACCACCAAGCCACCAAACTTGTTGTTGCCGCCGACCAAGGAGAGGATGAAGGAATTGGCGTGCGGCCCTCTCCAATGGAAAGGAACCGCCGGCTCTAAGAAAAGGAAGAGGAGGTGGAAGCGCTTGAGGGAAGAAGTCACCGGCCAAGTTAGGAAGAAGGAGAACAAAACCTAAGCTTCCAACTTTGTTGCCGCCAACCCTAGGAGGAGCAAACCCTAGCAACCAATGCTTGCCGCCCCAAACCCTAGCACAACACACAAAGTGTACTAGTGTAATTCTATGGTCAAGACAAACCAATACCAAATTACACTAAAACCATACCAATGGTTTGTCCAAAACCATCTCGGTTGTGAGCCTCTACTTATACTCTACAAGGAATTGATAACATGATCTTCCGTATGACACCACACACCACGTTATCTACAATGTAATGTATCAGACAATATGCATAACCATAAATATGGAAACAATGATCATGTGATTCTTATTTCAAAAATAAAGATGTTCATACAAAGAATAAACTTTTCAATATACATCCCAACAATATCTTCCAGCTCCCATATTGCCTCCTCATCCGTATGATGCTGTCATCCAACCTTTATGAGTCGGATAATTTTGTTCTGCAACTGTCGCTCCTTGCAACCAAGAATCCGCATTGGAATCTCCTCATAAGTCACATTCGCCTAAAGTGGAATCGGAACCTCTTTCAGAACATGATCCGAATGTGGCATATATTTTCTTAGCATAAAAACATGAAGTACATTGTGAACACCCACAAGTGTCGGAGGTAAAGACAATCGGTAAGCTACACCGCCAATCCGCTCTAATATTTCAAATAGACCAATATAGCATGGAGCTAATTTTCCTTTCAACCCAAATCACTTGACTCCTTTGGTGGGTGAAACTCGTAGGAATACATGGTCCCCGACTGAGAATTCCAATGGTCTTCGCCTCCGGTCTGCATAACTCTTCTGCCGATCCTATGCCTCAGATAACCATCATCTGATCACTCGCACCAACTCTGCATCATGCTGAATACTCTGTGGCCCCAGCAACTGTCGCTCCCCAATCTCCTCCCACAACATGGGAGATCTACAGGGTATGTCATATAATGCCTCGAAAGGGGCCATCTAAATAGAAGAGTGGTAGCTGTTGTTATAAGCAAATTCCACTAAATGAATGTGGTCCTCCCAACTGCCTCCGAAATCCATGACACACGATCTCAATAAGTCCTTCAATGTTTGAATGGTATGCTCAGACTGTCCATCTGTCTGCCGATGAAATGCGGTACTGAGTCGAAGCTCTGTGCCCATAACTTGCTGTAAACTCTGCCAAAATCTCGAGGTGAATCGTGGGTCTCTATCAAATATAATACTCAAAGGCACTCCATGCAATCTGATAATCTCTCGGCAGTATAACTCTGCCAAACGATCTAATGAGTCTGTTCCGCGAATAGGAAGGAAGTGGACGGATTTGGTTAATCGATCCACGATCACCCAAATCGCATCATGACCTTTATGGGTTCTAGGCAATCCGGTAACAAAATCCATAGTGATATGCTCCCACTTCCATTCCGAGATCGGAATTTCCTGTAACAATCCAGCGGGTTTCTGATGTTCAACCTTCACCTTCTGACATACTAGACATCGAGCAACAAAGTTCGTAATATCTCTCTTCATACCGTTTCACCAGTATAAATGTTTCAAATCTCGGTACATCTGAGTACCATCAGGATGTATAGAAAATCTCGAATGATTTGTTTCCTGTAGCAATTCTTCCTTAACTGGATGCGTGTCTGAAACACATAATCGTCCACGGAAACGAAGTACTCCATTCTCATCACTTGAGAAATCCGTTTAACATTTTGAGTCTATCATGCTGCACAAGAATTGCAGATGATGGTCACTAACTTGTGCTTCTTTAATCTTCTTAGCAATAGTGGACTGGGCAACCATAGATACTAATACTCCCCGTGATGTTTGACCGTGTTCAGACAATCCTAGCTCTGAAAACTGTCGAACTAGATCGGTAATTGCTGTCAGATGACTGGCCAGAATCCCACGAGACTTCCTACTTAGTGCATCTGCTACCACATTAGCTTTTTTCGGATGATAATGGATTGTGCAGTCATAATCCTTCTGATATTCCATCCACCGTCTCTGTCTCAGATTCAGTTCTTTTTATGTGAACAGATACTTCAGACTTTTATGGTCTGTGTAGATCTCAAAAGTAATCCCATACAAGTAGTGCCTCCATATCTTCAATGTGAAAATGATGGCTGCTAACTCCATATCGTGCACTGGGTAATTTCTCTCGTGATCCTTTAGTTGACGGGAGGCATAAGATACCACACGGTTGGACTGCATCAGAACTGCACCCAACCCTTTGATAGAAGCATCCGTATATAGAACCATCCCATCAACACCAAAAGGAATCACTAAGACTGGTGCAGAAACTAGCCGTCGCTTAAGCTCCTGGAAGCTAGTTTCACAAGCCTCTGACCAGGTGTACTTGACCACTTTCCAGGTTAGGTGAGTGAGTGACATGACAATACTTGAGAATCCCTCCACGAATCTCTGATAATACCCGGCCAGACCAAGGAAACTACGGACCTCTTGAACTGATTTTGGCTGCTCTCAACTGGTAGTCACCTCGATTTTCTAGGGATCTATAGAAATACCTCTGTTGGACACTACATGTCCAAGAAAATCCACTGAGGATAACCAAAACACACACTTGCTAAACTTGGCATACAACTGCTCCTGTCGTAACGTCTCCTACACTATTTGCAGATGTTGTTCGTGCTCCTCCTCAGATCGAGAATATATCAATATATCATCGATGAATACTATCACAAACTAATCTATATACCTCAAGAATACTCAGTTCATTAGGTCCATAAATGCAGCTGGGGCATTTGTGAGACCGAAAGGCATAACCAAAAACTTGTAATGCCCATAACGAGTGTGAAATATTGTTTTCTGCACATCCCCATCTCTTATCTAAAGTTGATGATATCCTGAGCGCAGATCAATTTTAGAATACACACATGTATCATTAAGCTGATCAAACAAATCTTCTATCCTCAACAGTGGATATTTATTCTTAACTGTGACTGCATTCAGTTGTCGATAGTCAATACATAACAACAACGATCCATCCTTCTTTTTGACAAAAAGTACCGGAGCTCCCTATGGTGAAACACTAGGGCGAATGAATCAATTATCCAGCAACTCCTACAGTTGAACTTTAAGTTCATTCAACTCCTTTGGTGTCATCCGATAAGGAGCTTTCGATACTAGAGCGGTTCCTGGAATCACCTCTATCGCAAATTCCACTTGCCTAGGAGGTGGTAAGCCCGAAAGTTCATCTAGAAATACATCGAAATAATCTCGGACTACCCGCACATCAGAGAGAGGTGGTAGTCCTTCGTTCCGAACTTTGACTACAGATAGTAAATAACCCTGACAATCGTGGGCCAACAACTTCTGAGCCTGTAATGCAGATATAATGGATAATCAATCTTCTCTTGTGCCAACAAATTCCCAAGTTGGTTGATCCGATGGTCTAAATGTCATCACCCTTGTTCTACAATCCACTGTAGCATAATAAGTAGCCAACCAGTTCATACCGAGAATAATATCGAACACTACGATTTCCAACACCTGGAGGTCAACTGTAAGGATATGCCCATCGAAATCTGATGGGCAACCTTTGATTTCTTGGTGGCTAGTCAACACCTCTCCTAATGGCAAAGATATTGCTAACCCACAAAAATGTACCATTGGAATCCTTCCAACTCTACCCAGAAATATTCTAGATACAAATAAATGTGAACTACCGGTATCAATCAAAGTATCAGCATATATAGAATAAACTGAAACCATACCCTTTATGATTGATCCCTCAGCCTACTGCGCCTCATCTCTGGTGATGGCATAAACCCGTCCAGTCTCCATATTTGTCAGCTGCATCCCTGACAAAGTGGTAATGTGCCTCCACTTAGGCTGAATCTAGCTCTGTGGTACTGGAGGCTGAGTCGCTGGTGCAGACATAAGATAACCCTGAGAGTTGGCTGGTAAGAACTGCTATGGTGCAAATACTCCTGGATAGTAGATCACCGAAGATGCAGAATACTGGATAGTTGTTGGCATCACTGTAGGGGCACCCCTGCATCTGGTACAATTGTGTCGGTGGAGGTACTGGTAGCCTCTGACCATACGTCTGCATCCACGATGCTGTCCTTTACTGCCGTTGCTGGCTAGACTTCCTCCCATTGTTGGAGCTATCAGGAAACTCCAACTGTGCTCTCAATGTACAATCACGACTAGTATGACCAGGTTGCTTGCAATAATAGCAAACAGGTTGCTCCAACGGACACTCTGTAACTTTGTGATTTTCTGATCCACATTTATAACATCCAGTCATGTTCCGACCCTTGTGGCTCTTCTGAGACCCTCTAGAATACTTAGATGTCGGACGCTTCCCCTTCTGCGATCTAGTTGACCCCTCTGCAGCACCTCGCGTAGTTCTTTTTTGCTCCCGTTTCTTCTGAGTCCCCTGAGCTGAAACCTGGTTCTACTGCTTACCTTGAGTCATCTATTTCTCCATATCCTTTTCCCTGGAAATCTACTGGGAATTCATCTCGATGAAAATGGCGTGATCCAATGCCTCCCTGTAAGAGGTAATAATAGATCCTGACATCCTACTCCGAATATAAATAGCAATGCCCTATGTAAATTGGGACATCCGATTCGCATCCTGTGCTACTAGATGAAAGAAGAACTCTGCAAGTCTGGTAAACTTTGCATTATATTCTATGATGGAACGGTCACCTTGCATCAGGCTCAGGAATTCTTGATGGCGTGCCATAGAAAATGTCGTGGGAAAGTACTGTCTCCAGAAAGCATCTCGAAAGACTGCCCAAGTAATCTCACACTCCCCAAGTAGGGTCTTCTGCATTTTCTTCAGTCTTATCAAGCAAGAGAATAAATAAGAGTGGAGTCAAGGTAATATGAACATATAATATGATCATATATCTAAATCTACATGCATAAACAACTACTTGACCAGGGTAGGAAATTACTCACCTGCTGTAATGCTCATAATAATAAAGCCCTCACGTCCGCGGACCTGTCTCGTATCCACGTCCTGCAAATATCATCAATTACAATTTAGTGCAAGCATACAACAAAATACGAATTAGCTACTACGTTATCCCCATATTCATATCCCTTATCGAATACGAGTTATAACTCCCATTTGTAGCTGAGATAAGAGCATCACATAGCTCGAACGACAACCAATATTTCACACTAATTTAGGGACCTGACTAACCTCAACCAAGCCCTAATCACGGCCTTGAAACGGTGCATCACAACCCATAAGTACACCAAATTAGGGATCTAACCACCCTAATGTACACACTCCGTTCCAACCGACTCTTTTTCACTTAGCCCCAACCGAGCAAACCCCAGTACCAACCATTCACAACCATTGCAGCCTCTTCACAGCTAAGAACAATGCATCACAGAATTCCAATCACACCATACATCACCCTATCCCCTAGTTAATGTAGCAGCTAACCATCGAACCTCAAGGGATTTGCAACGAATAAAAAAAACAACCATTATGCCACCATTTTATCTCACAACCATTAACACAACACAATAGCCCATTTACAACTCAGTTCCAGCCATACAACTCCTCACACAGCCACCAATAGACCAAGAACATCCTTATTCACAACCAAATCACCTACACCTACACCAAAGCCCATGAACAGCCACATTGACACTCATAGACCCATTCACAGCGCCTCTACAACCCTTCACAGTAGTCACAACCCTCACACAACTGAGCAAATTGGCACCCACAGTCCAATATTCAACAGGGATTCACAAAATTGAAATGGACCGAAAGAAAAACAAAAGAAACAAGTCGTATACCAGAAATTAACACCTCCACTCAGCAATCCTCCTCCCCAAATGCTTAGTCCGTCGAAAAACCCAACAGAAACGTAGCTTCCCTAACTCCCTCTGGAATCCCCTATTCATCGGCACCCAACCACAACCAAAAAACACAAATCAAGCTCAGCTAAGGCAAATCCACCGAAACTCCAAAATCCCGTCCAAAGTAAGAAAAATCCATGTCTCACCTTGCTCTGGCAGCGACCGGTCAGATCAACCTACCAATTGACAGCATTCAATCGAGAGCAAAGTGAAGATGTCGCTGACCAAACTCCTAGCCTCGCGACTGCTTCTCGTTCTGACTCGTCTGAGGGCACTAGTGAGGCAACTCGCTTGTTGTCATTGGCAGTGAAGGGAAATCATGCTCAGTCATCTCTTGCAGAGAAAGGGACGGGCACACGAGAGGGAAAAGGGCTCGCGAGAAGAAAATAGCGAGGAGGAGAAGGGATGCTTCAACCGTGGGGTGCTTCGGAGACGAAGAGGACATCAGCCGGGAGAAGCATCGTCACGATCGGGAGAAGAAATAAAGGAGTAAAGAGTGCAACTGGAAATGCTTGTGTAGAGGAACAGTCGCGTTCAGTGAGGGAAAACACCGAACGGTGAACGGGCCGGGTTTGAGGGGGTGGATTGGGTTTAATCCTATAAACCATTAACCCTAGATTTAATTAAACCTAGATTAATTTAACCCCAAGCTCCTTTCATTTAAATCCATACAATTTAATTCTAGGTTAGGTTTAAGTAAATCCCTAACCAGGCATCACCAACCTAATTTTTATCCAATGATAATATTTTTTTTCCTGTGATATTTTACATAAGTTCTTTTAAAAATTTTGATTATTGGGATTCAAAGAAAAAGAGGGACTATTTTCAAATTTTATTGCAAGAATTTAGGAAGAGCATTGATAAATTATTTTCAAAGTTTTGTAAAGCTTAGGTATTTTTTTATGAAGCTTGTGTTATAATCATTATTTATATGATTGAAAAGCTTTAATCCTCATCTTTAAATTGTGGCATTTGTTGTTTAAAAATTCTTTTGATGTATGCCAAAGGGGGGGGTTAGAGAAATTTGGGAGAGAAAAGGGTTAAAGTTAGAAAATTTTAAAGTAAAGCTTTTCTTGCATATGAGCATCTCATGCATATACATTTTTAGCTCAAATGCATTCCTGAAATATGCTAAATTTGAATATTGCAAATTGATTCTTTAAACTTTAACTGATGTGTTGTCATACATCAGAAAGGGAGAGATTATTGATGCAGAGAGTATCCCTCCTTAGTTTTGATATATGAACTAAGGTTAAAGTTAGGATTTACTTGTGTTCTGATATGAGTGTTAAGTGTGCATGCTTAACAGGAAGTTCTAGTAGGTCGTATTGACCGGATACTAGGCAGACATCTTGACAGATCAGGAGGATCGGACACCATGCATGTGTTCAGATGGGTCAAGTCGACCGGACATCTGGCATGAAGATCGATTGGGTTAGGAGACCAGACAATCAGCAAAAAGTCCAGCTGGGTTAGGTAGACTAGACAGCTGGTGGAAGCCGTGGTGGGTCAGATCGGATGTCAAGAATGGTAAGTCTGACAAAGCAACCGGCAGGTAAGTCTCGAGTGGAGAGGTGAAGCTGAGTCATCTATAGGGGGGAAAAGTTAGACGTCGATCCGACGGATAGTCCGCGTGGGACTTAGAAGTCGAGATCAAGCAGTATTACTACTCCTATCATGTTTTATATTATTTGCTTATGCTAATCTCGTTTTGCAGGGATCAGTCGACTAAATGGATTCCAGTCGACTGGGTATGGATCAGTCGATTGGATACCCAATTGGTAGGATTAGCTGGTGATCGATCGAAGATCTGTCAGCACAGATGGAAAGAGTTTCAGTCGACTGGGGACGTCCAGTCGACTAGAAAGGAAAACTTCCCAATGTGGATTCGGATGAATTGGAGTCGACTGGGAGTGTCCAGTCTATTGGAAGACCCAAAGTACCATATCGACGGACTAATGTGGAGTCGATTGGAGGGCATTCCAGTAGATTGGAAAAGGTATATAAAAGAAACGCATGACCAGATCTTAATACAACTTATCTACTCCTCCAAGTGCTACTACTATTATTTGTTGTCCACAGAAGCTTCATCCCTTCACGAAGACGCAATTGCGACACTCCGTACCTAATTAGATAGCCCTAAAAAGTGTCGGTATATTTTAATTATACTTGTTTGTATTCATTTTCGCTTTTATGTACTTAATTTTAAAGAGAAGGTAGAGTCTTACCTATCTCTTATTCTTTGTAAAAAGTGAACCCCTTCGAAGTTGAGAGATCTCGAGTCAGAGGGTATTTTAGTGATTGCCCATCGAGGTAGTTCTCGGAGAGCTACGAGCCTTGGAATAGCAACCCAACTAGGATTGTGAACCAAGTAAAAATGCTTGTCTCTCAATTTTATTTATTCCGCTGCATATTCTTATTTCAAAATATAAAAAATAAGTTTTAAAATCTAAAGAAAATTTGTAACCTCCGAGATTCATCCCCTCTCTCGCAGCAATTCGGTACTACACTCCCTAGTAACCTTGGTTTTCCTAGACCTAGATTTAATTTCATACTAAAATGGAACATTGTGGTACGTTTGTATGATCTGTTGGTGCAATCGGCCCAAATTGACTCGAGTTTGACTCGAGCAGTACCTTGATAGTATTTTGATGATAGACAAAACTCATGACATGGGATTGTCATGAGAAAGTCCAACATGGGGTTGGCATGGAAAATCCAAGCATGGAGCTTGGTGTGGAAGTCCAAGGGGGAAGTCTTGGCATGGGAAAGTCCAAAGCATTGCGAAGCCGTGCGCTTGGTGCTTGGCATGGGAAAGTCCAAAGTATTGCGAAGCCGTGCGCTTGGTGCTTGGCATGGGAAATCCAAAACATTGCGAAGCTCTGCGCTTGGTGCTTGGTGAGAAATGCATTGCGAAGCCGTGCGCTTGGTGCATTTGGGAAGTCTTGAGAACTTGGCAAGTTCACTAGGCTCGGGTCCTTGAGTCGGTGAAGGATGGCATTGCGAAGCCGTGCGCTTGGTGCATCCGAGGGACCGCGGACGGAGAGCGAATGGAGTGAGCCCAAAGGGAAGCATACTTCTAGGGCATGGCGCTGGCGATGGGCCGCGGCGCATTGGGCGATCCGAGGGACGAGGCCGAGGGAAGAGAGCTTCGTGGGGAACTCCATGAGGGATAAGGTGGACTTGGCCAAGTGGCTAAGATCGAGTGCGACGCCAAACAACTTTGTGTTTCGAGGTTTTAGCCGACATCACCGACCGCATAGGTGTCACGACCGCTTCTAGGTCGATGGGTTCAACCAGGTTCGATCAACTAAGTTCCGGCCGATCACCGATCGGGCGAGGAGGGCAATGATCGTTGAGCATCACGACCGCTAAGGGATAGCAATGATCGATGACACCGCACGTGCACGTAATGGAGTCGAGCTCGCCAAAGATTGATCGATGAATGATCACCGATCGATGGGTGCCATCACGACCGATGTGTGATGCGCTGAACTTAGCCAACATGGATCCGCCATTGTGAGACAACGGCTCTGAGGACCCGGATCGTGATAGTCACGCGATCATCGGTGATGTCGCGTGAATCGGCAGTCACGAGTTATAAATGGAGCTCAAGTGGGAGGATTTCGCCAAGACTTTAAGGGAGCTATTGGAGGAGAATTGCTGTTGTATTCCAGTCCTTCAAGAGCCAACCAAAGCAAGCAACAAACAAGTGATCAAAAGCAATCGGTGAAGAGAGTTTATTTTGTATTGTATTTGTATTCTTGTTTGTATTTGTATATTACTGTTGTAATTGCTTGTGAGAGGTTTCTCCACCTCCGACGTGTAGTCGATAAGGAGTGTTGTTAGTGTCGTGCGCATAACACGAGCTTGTTGAGCTCACCCCGTGGAGTAGGAACCATTCGGTTCCGAACCACGTATATGATTGTGTATTGATTGTGCTTGTATTGTTGTTATTTCCATTGTTATTCCGCTGCGTATATTAACGACAATTGTAGACAAGCACACGAGAACGAACGAATTACTACATCCAATGAACGAGGGCTATTCACCCCCCCCCTCTAGCCGATCGTTCGATCTCTAACAAGTGGTATCAGAGCCAAGGAAAGTTTGTCGAGGACTAACCGCCACAACAAGCAACTTTCAAAATGGCCGGCTCCAACATCCATCCACAGAAGTTTGAAGGAGAATTCGCTTGGTGGAAGAAGCGAATGGAGGTATTTTTCGTAACGGATTTTGATATCATGATTACAATGGAATCTGATTTTGAGTGTTGGATCGATGTGGTTCGCTAGAGGGGGGGTGAATAGCGATAAAAACTTTTTCGTAATCGTTCGTTAAGGTACGAGTAAAACGCAGCGGAAAGATAACAATAAATAAATAAAAACACGAGGGTTTTTACTTGGTTTGTAGCCTACGGCTACTACTCCAAGGCCCTAGTGGTCCTTGACCACGCACGGAGGGCAAAATACTAACCAAACTCCTCCTCGTTGGAGATAGGAGTTAAACGAATACAAAACTCGATAAAGACTCAAGGTAGAGAGACACTCCCCCTCTCCTTGATATGATTTAAAGCTTTACTAAAAGAAATAAACTGAAATACAATTTAGAACTTTCACAAATGACTTTAAAGGTCGAGGTCAAGCTCTAGTTGTCGTCTGTCGCTCGTCAGAGGGATGAGGAGAGCCTGAGCGATCTAAGCACTTGGAAGCTTTTTAATTGATGAAAAACCCTAGGACAAGCCCTCCTTTTATAGCCTTTAAGCCCCTCATCGAATGGGTCTTCAACCAATAGGAATTGGGCACAAAACTCCTTGAAAAATGGTGATAAAGCTTGACTCTTCGAGGCTAATTTTTGACCACCGGTTGAACTGGCCGGTTGAACTGGCCGGTTGAACTGATGGCCAGGATTTTTGACTACAATGAAGAGTTAGCTCAAAATGTAAGTGAATTCGACGGCCACTTGCCATCCGATCTCAACATAGACCTTCCATGGGTAGTCTTGGGTCGGATCGTCGCCTAAGGACGCCCTGCATAAAGACACGACCTCACTTCACTTTACTCACTCGAGCTTACCTCGATACTTTACGTGTTTCTTTTGCTTCCGGCCTTCCACTCAATTCCTTCGGCTCCCTCCGAAGTCTCTTGAGTGTCGCCCGACCACCGCGACTTCCTCCGGGTGTCGCTAGCCTTCAGCTCAAGCGTTGAGGCTTTTCTGCACACTTGATTTAGCTCATGAGATAACAATATATGCTTAACTTTGTATCGTTTGCTATAATCAAAACTTAGGTTCGACTTAGGTGCCTACTGCACCAACAATCTCCCCCTTTTTGATTTATGGCAAACCCACATACAAAGTTAAGTAAATAGCAAGCATGAAGAATAATAATGTGCATGAAAAACAAAAAAAAAATATGAAGATTAAGTTGGAGTAGTAAGGATTTTCTTCAAGTACTCCCCCTTGAGGAAACCTCCCCCTTGACCGAGGGTGAGTCTTGAAGAAAGACCTTAATCCTCCCCCTTGAGGGTTGGTTTAAGTAATTAACATTACTTAAAGTTGGCCTTAGTAAAACATTTTAGTTAAACCCTTTCTCCCCCTTAAGTAAAACATTAACGACATAAAGTTTAAAAAATAAGTTTAAGTAAAACGTAGACGGCACAAATAAGTTTAAGTTAAGAATTCTTTGGCCTTTTGGTAAAAGTTAACTAAGTTTTAACTTTTGGTTTAAATATGAAGTAAGAGTTAAGTTATCAAAAAAAAAAAATGACCCCTTAACTTTGACTAATTTTGACTTTGACCCCTTAACTTTGGTCTTTTTCTCCCCCTTTTGCCGTATATCGAAAAGAGTAAGGGGTGTGTGGAAAACAAAATAAGTGTTAAATTTAAAGTCCAAGAATGTTCCCCATTTTTTATAAAAAAAAATATACTGAAAATAAGCTCATCTATAAAATGTTCGACTCATATTTGACTTGATTGATATGAAAGATCAACCAGTCCAGGTCAGAGTCGGTTAATATGTATGATTATACTCCGTGGCTCATAGTGATGCACTAGCTCTACATCTGGAACCAAGAGTAAGGTCCTAACATCTCACGCCCATCTACGTGGCTAAATATGTTGGGTTTCCGGCACCGCGGCGTGTGTGTGTTCGATCATGTTTCGTAAACATGAACACAGCGGAAGCAATTAAAAAATAATAAATCTATATTTATTACAACACACACAACACACGCATGCTATTACAACAAGTGTAGACATAACCGTAAATTAAAATTTGCAATAAAAGGAAATTAAACTATGTTATACCTTCCGTATGACGTGTAGCGGGAACGGCATCAACCGGAACGATCCTCGTAAGAATCGTCTCTATCCGTATCCACGCCGAGCTCCTCGGGATGACTTCGCTAAGTCACGAGCTTCGTCTTCGTACGGTTACTAGCCTCGTGTTGAAGACGACGTGATCGAGAGATGATCACGATCCGAATCCAAATTCGGATCCTAAAACGAGTTCTCAAACTCGCTTCTCCGAGAGGTGTTCACAACCGCTTGACTAATCCTTCGCCCTCCACTCAGAGGATTACCGGAGATCAAATCCCCTAGTTAGCCGCTGTCGGAGCACCAACCGCCGCCCAAACGACGCCCGACGAGGAGAAGCTGTCCGTAAAACTGACAGCTTGGTGGAGGAGTAGGCGCCGCCTAAACAAGGAGAGAAAAAGCTCACCTTGATGCCGAACCTATAGGAGATCACCGGGAGGGTCGCCGAGGTTCACCGGCTGGAGCTTGACGCAAGGGTCTTGACGGCACACAAGACAAAGTCGGGCAAATCACCAAGGAGGTGGGCAAAACTATGTTGGGCGCCAAGGTTTAGGGTTTTGGATGATTAGGTTTAACAATCCTTAAGCCCACTTTTATAGAGAACTAATTCTCTTAATGGTTAATGGATCATATCCATAAAGCCCTAACCCGCCTCCATTAAGATAAGTTAAAATAAACCAAACCATGATGGTTTATTTTAAGTTAAAACGAACCAACCAACTTTGGTTCATTCGCTTAAAATAAACCAAACCCTTTGGTTTATTCTTATCCATTGATTAGAACCAAACCATTTTGGTCCATCCATTACGCCTTCATAAGACGCGCCCATCCACGCTCCATTGCGATCAAACAATTTCATGCTCGCTTATGTTTGGTCCAACCAAACATAGTTTCTCCTGGCCCGAGAATCCCATTCTCAAGCTCGCTTTAAATCCTTTGATTACACTCGCCGCGGTGACCAAATAGGTTCTCGCTTATGTTGGCCGCCTATAATTAACCATTAATTATGTAACCATCATGAGTGGCACCTAGTAGTACATCATGATCCCCAATTAACCAAAAGATCAACTGGCCGATCCGTAACTATTTCAAACCCTTCAAGAGCTCGAATGAATCGCGGCCTCATTCCCTTCACTCATCTTATACCCACTTAGTTCAGACATGGTCTATTGTGCACCCTCACTAGGCCGGGACTACTACGCTACACCTAGCCCAAGTATCATTTCCTCGTCCTACGGATTCTAGTTACTCCACATGTATCGAAGAGTACCTTACTCTAAACATGTAATGCTTTGGCCAAAGACTTTAGTAACAATCCGACAGAGGCCATGGGTATACATCTCCTCGCAAGGAGTGGTGAATCCTTTATAGGCTATTCAAACACCTTCGATCACTTCGACTTATACCCAATCATCCCGGGTCCACATCTCCACAGAGATGTTTGCTTAAGATGTCAAAGCATAAGTCTCCATGATCAAGATGACTTGAATACCGCAAGTCAAAGGAACATCGCACTTAAGCCACAGTAAGAACTTCATTGACATATCTATATATGCGAGAACCATATGAAGTCTTACGGTGGTCACTCCAATGAACTAGTTACCATAACTAGCATCCACGATTAATCTCCGGACATCACTATGTCTCCGGCCCGGTGAGAATCACCGCTTGGATACACCAAGGAGTATACCTCGTGCTAGTCTCGACAGAATTGATGGTGTCCAAATCCATCAATTCATCGACTAGGGATAATTTCGATACATCACAATTACACATGTAGAGATACTCACTAGTTGTGATCCAATCACAAATTCTCTCATGCTGTGAATCGTATCGTGGACATTCAGTAAATGAGTTTAAGATCCAATCAAATACATAAAACATGTATACTCAAATAGTGAATCTTCATTTATCATATAAATGGTTCATACATAAGGCGATTGCCTTAGGACATCTCTCATATATTACTAACAGACTCCCACTTGGCCTAATGCCAATCGCTACGGTATCCAATACCATAAGCACCAACATGACCCTCAAACTTACTTTGAGGTAATGCTTTAGTCAAAGGATCCGCTAAGTTCCTTTCAGTGGGAATTTTCTCGATTTGTATTTCGTTCCTACTGATGATCTCTCTGATAAGATGATAGCGGCGAAGCACATGTTTGGATCATTGATGAGACCACATCAAGTTCATAGATAAACTTATTGATCCAAACCGCTTCCTTTGCTGCTTCCAAAGCTGCAACGTATTCTGCCTTAGTGGCAGAATCCGCTATAGTGTCAAGCTTGGAACCTTTCCAACTTATTGCGCCTCCATTCTAGGTGAATACATACCCAGACTAAGACATGGAATCATCCTTGTCTTTCTGGAGTTGGCATCTGTATACCCACGTATCACCATGTACCCTTCTCCATATATTAGGAACACATCCTTAGTTCTTCTCAAGTACTTAAGGATCGTCTTAACAGCCGCTCAATGATCCATTCCTGTATCAGACTGGTATCTGCTCGTGACACTCAGAGCATACGATACATCGGGCCTCGTACATAACATAGCATACATGATAGATCCTATTGCGGATGCATAGGGAATCTTACTCATGCAAATCCTCTCGTCTTCTGTGCGGCGGACACATAGACTTGAAAGGTGTACCCCATGCACGATGGGTAGAAACCTTTCTTGGATTCCGACATGCTAAACCTCTTTAGCACTCGGTCTATATATGTAGACTGCGAACGACCAAGCAACCGTTTCGATCTATCTCTATAGATCTTAATCCCAAGGATGTAGGTTGCTTCTCCCAGGTCTTTCATGGAGAATGTCTTGGATAACCAAACCTTAACTGACTGGAAGATTGACACATCGTTTCCTATAAGTAATATGTCATCGACATACAATACTAGGAACACGACTGCACTCCCACTAACCTTCGTGTACACACAAGGTTAAATGCGGATTTTGTGAGAAATCAAACTTTTTGATCGTCTCATCAAAGCGGATATTCGACTCTGGATGCTTGCTTGATCCATAAATGGATCGTCGCATGACTTGCATACCTTGGTTTTATCAGCGATGTGAAACCCTCGGTGTATCATATACACGTCCTCGGCGAGTTTCCATTAAGGAAAATTTGTTTTCACATCCATCGCCATATCTCATAATCATAATGGTAGCTATGGCGGGGAGCATCGAATGGATTTAAGCATAGCTACAGGCGAATAGGTTTCGTCATAATCAACACCTTGCTTTTGACGATATCCTTTCGCCACCAATCTAGCCTTATAGGTAATCACATTACCATCCATGTCCGTTTTTCTTCTTGAAAACCAACATGCACCCTATAGCCTGTATGCCTTCAGGTGGGTCAACCAAGTTCGAACTTGGTTTTCGTACATGGAATCCATTTCGACTTCATGGCACCAAGCCACTTATCCCTTTACGAACTTGTCGACACTTCTTCATAAGCTGGTAGGCTCCTCATCATCAATGAGTAACACGTCGTTCGATTACTACGAAATCCATATCTCTCGGGAATATTGCGTGTTCTACGGATCTACGAAGATGTGGTGTTACAATAGGTCAGGATTGCTCATCACTATGAGTTGTCGGTGTTGTGCTCACCGGTATCTCATTGTCTATTTGAGTCTCTCGAGCCTCCTCGAAGCTCGGCGACACTCCCACTTTGTTTTCTTGCAAGAGAAACTCTTTCTCTAGAAACACAGCATGCCTTGAAACAAACACCTTTTGTTCCACAGGATGATAGAATTGGTAACCCCTTGTTTCCTTAGGGTATCCAATAAATAGACATTTATCAGCCTTAGCATCCAATTTGTCTGATACAGTCCGCTTCACATAAGCAGGACAACCCCATATCTTCAAGTAAGATACATGAGGTTTCTTACCATTCCATATCTCATATGGAGTAGTTGAGACTACCTTGGTAGGCATTCTGCTTTAACAAGTAAACAAATGCAAGTGCATAACCCCAAAAGGACTTGGGAAGAGTCGCATGATTCATCATTGACCTGACCATGTCCAACAAGGTCCGGTTACGCCTCTCAGATACACCATTATGCTGTGGTGTATAGGGCGGAGTCCATTGAGACAATATGTCATTGTCTCCTAGATAATCAAGAAACTCTTGACTTAAGTATTCACCACCTCGATCCGATCGAAGTATTTTAATACTTTTGTCATGTTGTTTCTCTACTTCATTTCTGAATTCTTTGAACCTTTCAAAGGCTTCAGACTTGTGTTTCATCAAGAACACATACCCAAACCGTGAGTGATCATCGGTGAAGGTAATGAAGTAGCTATAGCCTCCTAAAGCTTGAGTTGACATAGGTCCACATACATCAGTATGTACTAGACCTAGTAACTCTTCCACTCGTTCACCTTTTCCCATAAAAGGTAACTTAGTCATCTTGCCTTTTAGGCATGATTCGCATGTATCGCATGAATCGAATTCAAACGATTCCAGAATTCCACATCGGTGTAATTCGGACATGCGTTTCTTGCTTACATGGCCAAGATGACAATGCCACATGTAGGAGTCTATTTGATTATCCTTTCGAGCACTCTTGTTGCTCGCTTCGATATTGCAAATGTCACTGGATACGTCCAACGTATAAACACCATTGCTTAAAGTTCCAGTCCCAAAAAAACCCCATTCAAAGTTATGTAACAACAATTGTTACTAAAAGTCAAATGGTACCCATTTCTATTTAAACAAGAAATAGAAATGATGTTCTTTATCAACAAAGGAATATAAAAGCAATTGTCCAGTTCTAAGACAAGTCCTGCAGGGAGTTTCAACAAATACGTTCCGATGGCGAGTGCAGCAACCTTTGCTTCATTCCCAACACGTAAATTTGACTCTCCCTTGACAAGTCTTCTTCTATTTCTTAGCCCATGTATGTCATTACATATATGTGAGTCACACCCAATATCCAATACCCAAGTGTCTAAGGAAATAGAATGACAATCAATAAAGAAGATTTTTGAAGAAGATGGGGCATCCGATGCCTTATCCTTCTTCATGGACTCAAGATAAATCTTGCACTTTCTTCGCAAATGTCTCTCCTTGCCATAATGATGGCAAGTTTCCTTTTGTGCTAGTTCTACCTTCTTAGCCCTTCTCTTCTTTCCCTTCTGCTGTTCCTTTGACTTCCTCTTAGAACCTTTCTTTGAGGAATCAACTAACAAAGACCGCCCCCTCGCCATGCTTCTCAAGACTCCACAGCCTTCAAAGATATCGAGCAAGACTACGATGAACCTCCTAGCATCTCGTGAGGTGAAGAGGAGCTTTAATACTCAACCTTTCAATCTCACTGCTCATCAACCAACTCACAAAGATGAAGGACTACGATATGAGCATCCATACGCTCATGCCGCGTAGCTTGGGTTCCATCATGGCTAGCATGATGCAACTCATTTGTTCAGAATCACTCACATGTTTCTGATAGGCCAACAATTGGTCCAGAGTTGCATTGTCACTAGGATGGGCGGGAAGAGGCGCTTCGAGGACATACGCAAGCTTTTCCACCTCGAGAACAATTCTCAAGTTTCTAAGCTAGTCCAAGAAGTTCGGCCCAGTCAATTTATTTGAATCCAAACTGGAACGCAAATTCAAACACATCATGATCAATATATTAACTTAGAAATACAAAATGAGCATATATGAGAAAATGATTTTAAAATGCATCAATATACCTTTATAAATCTCATTCATTTTTCGAATTTCAAAAACCCCAAAATCACTTCGGGAGATTGTAGGTCCATCTCCGAATGGGCTGATATCCATCATAGTTATGAACAACCTTGGAGAGAGTCCAACAAGCCATTCATAACTACGGCGGTAGGTATCATCTATACCGATTGCATATCCCGTATATGCAACTATCACAATGTGCTATCAACTAATTGAATGTTCACACATACATCGGGTTGTTAACACATTAACAAGTATGCATCATATGCATAGCACCCAACTTCACCTCCCTTTACATCGACTCGAGAGAGTCCAACAAACCGATGCTCCAAAGTTAAAGCCAACCCATTAATCGACATAGTTTTAATATGGTTAGAGCGCATTCAACCAATTAGCCCAGCTTGGAGAGAGTCCAACAACCAAAGCTAACGATTGACCTCTGACTCTTACCATATTAGTATTAAACTATTCCATGGTTTAACATATTCGTGTTCGAGCCGAGCTCGAGAGAGTCCAACAACCCAAACAAGAAACGAACTCGGTTCTAACCATATTAATGGAAGGTGTAGGCTTTAATATTGATTAAGGGTTTTTATGTCTCATCCTCTTTGCATGCAAATAACTATTATCTACATGGCATGGCATACATGGCATACATCTACATGTCACGACACGCATGGCATAATGTTATGCATCTAATGCAATTACATGGCATACAATTATGTCATGTCTATATTTCCTTATATGTCATAACTATTTATGGAAATAAAATATGTTTAAGATTTGATTCTCCAAATCAAATCATAATTAAATTAGGAAACAAATTTCCAAATCTAATCACATATTTTATTCATGGAATTATTTGATTAAGGAAAATCTATTTAGGAAACCAATTTCCTAAATCTTTAAAACTACTTATGGAAATTAAATATTTTAAGATTTGATTTCCCAAATCAAATCATGATTAAATTAGGAAACAAATTTCCAGAATCTAATCAAATATTTTATTTATGGAAAATATAAATTTCCATAAATACTTCCAACTTTCCAAAAGTGGAAGATTTCCATAAATACTTCTAGACTTTCCAAAATTGAAAATTTTCCATAAATACTTCTAAATTTCCAAAATTTAGAAAACTTCCAGTAATACATTATGACTATCGCAAAACCATTTTTACGATTATGTCGAAACACAACTCGGCTCGATACCACATCGTTGGGTTTCAGACATCACACAGGTGTGTGTTCGATCATGTTTCGTAAACATGAACACAAATGAAGCAATTAAAAATAATAAATCTATATTTATTACACACACATAACACACGGATGCTATTACAACAAGTGTAGACATAACCGTAAATTAAAATTTGCAATAAAAGAAAATTATCTACGTTATACCTTCCGTATGACGTGTAGCGGGAACGACATCAACCGGAACGATCCTCGTAAGAATTGTCTCTATCCGTATCCACGCCGAGCTCCTCGGGATGACTTCGCTAAGTCACGAGCTTCGCCTTCGTGACGGGTTACTAGCCTCGTGTTGAAGACGACGCGTGATCGAGAGATGATCACGATCCGAATCCAAATTCGATCCAAAACGAGTTCTCAAAACTCGCTTCTCCGAGAGGTGTTCGGCCAACCGCTGACGTAATCCTTCGCCCTCCACTCAGAGGATTACCGAGATCAAATCCCCTAGAAGTTAGCCGTCGGAGCACTAACCGCCGCCCAAACGACGCCCGACGAGGAGAGAAGCTGTCCGTAAAATCGGATACCAGGAGTAGGCGCCGGCCAAAACAAGGAGAGAAAAAGCTCACCTTGATGCCGAACCTATAGGAGATCACCGGAGGGTCGCCGAGGTTCACCTACCGAGCTTGACGCCAAGAAGGGTCTTGACGGCCAGACAAAGTCAAGCGCCCAAATCACCAAGGAGGTGGGCTGACTATGTTGGGCATGCCAAGGTTTAGGGTTTTGGATGATGAGGGTTTAACAAGCCCTTAAGCCCACTTTTATAGAGAACTAATTCTCTTAATGGTTAATGGATCATATCCATAAAGCCCGTTAACCCGCTCCATTCAGATAAGTTAAAATAAACCAAACCATGATGGTTTATTTTAAGTTAAAACGAACCGAACCAACCTTTGGTTCATTCGTTTAATATAAACCAAACCCTTTGGTTTATTCTCATCCATTGGATTAGAACCAAACCATTTTGGTCCATCCATTATGTCTTCATAAGACACGACCCATCCATGCTTCCATTGCGACTGAAACAATTTCATGCTCGCTTTATGTTTGGTCCAACCAAACATAGTTTCTCTCGGTCTGAGAATCCCATTCTCAAGCTCGTTTTAAATCCTTTGGATTACACTCGTTGTGCGTGTGACCAAATAGGTTCTCGGTTTATGTTGGCCGTCTATAATTAACCATTAATTATAGAACGATCATGAGTGGCACCTAGTAGTATATCATGATCCCCAATTAACCGAAAAGATCAACGGTTGATCCAGAACTATTTCTGAAACCCTTCAGTAGCTCGAATGAATCGCGCCCCATTCCCTTCACTCATCTTATACCCACTTGGTTCAGGACATGGTCTATTGTGTCAGTCCCCACTAGGCTGACTACGTCACACCTAGCCCAAGTATCATTTCCTCGTCCTACGGATTCTAGTTACTCCACATGTATCGAAGAGTACCTTACTCTAAACATGTAATGCTTTGGCCAAAGACTTTAGTAACAATCCGACGAGAGGCCATGGGTATACATCTCCTCGCAAGGAGTGGTGAATCCTTTATAGGCTTTTCAAACACCTTCGATCACTTCGACTTATACCCAATCATCCCGGGTCCACATCTCCTTAGAGATGTTTGCTTAAGATGTCAAAGCATAAGTCTCCATGATCAAGATGACTTGAATACCGCAAGTCAAAGGAACATCGCACTTAAGCCACAAGAAGAACTTCATTGACATATCTATATATGCAGAGAACCATATGAAGTCTTACGGCTGGTCACTCCAATGAACTAGTTACCATAACTAGCATCCACGATTAACTCCGGACATCACAATGTCTCCAGTCAGTGAGAATCAGCTGCTTGGATACACCAAGGAGTATACCTCGTGCTAGTCTCGACAGAATTGATGGTGTCCGGATCCATCAATTCATCGACTAGGATAATTTCGATACATCACAATTACACATGTAGAGATACTCACTAGTTGTGATCCAATCACAAATTCTCTCATGCCGTGAATCGTATCGTGGACATTCAAGAAATGAGTTTAAGATCCAATCAAATACATAAAACATGTATACTCAAATAGTGAATCTTCATTTATCATATAAATGGTTCATACATAAGGCGATTGCCTTAGGACATCTCTCATATATTACTAACAGACTCCCACTTGGCCTAATGCCAATCGCTACAGATATCCAATACCATAAGCACCAACATGACCCTCAAACTTACTTTGAGGTAATGCTTTAGTCAAAGGATCCGCTAAGTTCCTTTCAAAGGGAATTTTCTCGATTTGTATTTCGCTCCCTCGATGATCTCTCGATAAGATGATAGCAATGAAGCACATGTTCGATCATTGATGAGACCACATCAAGTTCATAGATAAACTTATCGAGTCGCAAACGATTCTCGCCTTAGTGGCGTAATCCGCTATAGTGTCAAGCTTGGAACCTTCCAACTTATTGTGCCTCCATTCTAGGTGAATACATACCACTAAGACATGGAATCATCCTTGTCCTCGAGTCGCATCCGTATACCCACGTATCACCATGTACCCTTCTCCATATATTAGAACACATCCTTAGTTCTTCTCAAGTACTTAAGGATCGCTTAACACCGCCAATGATCCATTCCTATCGGATCGTATCCGCCGTGACACTCAGAGCATACGATACATCGGGCCTCGTACATAACATAGCATACATGATAGATCCTATCATGGATGCATAGGAATCTTACTCATGCAAATCCGGGCGACACATAGACTTGAAAGGTGTACCCCATGCACGATGGGTAAGAAACCTTTCTTGGATTCCGACATGCTAAACCTCTTTAGCACTCGGCCTATATACTGTAGATGCGAAGACGCAACCGTTTCGATCTATCTCTATAGATCTTAATCCCAAGGATGTAGGTTGCTTCTCCCAGGTCTTTCATGGAGAATGTCTTGGATAACCAAACCTTAACTGACTGTAAGATTGACACATCGTTTCCTATAAGTAATATGTCATCGACATACAATACTAGGAACACGACTGCACTCCCACTAACCTTCTTGTACACACATGGTTCGTCTGGATTTTGTGAGAAATCAAACTTTTTGATCGTCTCATCAAAACGGATATTCCAGCTCCTGGATGCTTGCTTCAATCCATAAATGGATCGTCGCAACTTACATACCTTGGTTTTATCAACCGATGTGAAACCCTCAGGCTGTATCATATACACGTCCTCGAGCAAGTTTCCATTAAGGAAAGTTGTTTTCATATCCATCTGTCATATCTCATAATCATAATGAGCTGTTATGGCCAGGAGCATCCGAATGGATTTAAGCATAGCTACAGGCGAATAGGTTTCGTCATAATCAACACCTTGCTTTTGACGATATCCTTTCGCCACTAATCTAGCCTTATAGGTAATCACATTACCATCCATGTCGGTTTTCTTCTTGAAAACCCACTTGCACCCTATAGGCTTTATGCCTTCAGGTGGGTCAACCAAGTTCCAAACTTGGTTTTCGTACATGGAATCCATTTCTGACTTCATGGCACCAAGCCACTTATCCCTTTCTGAACTTGTCAGCACTTCTTCATAACTGGTAGGCTCCTCATCATCAATGAGTAACACGTCGTTCGATTCGCTTACGAGAAATCCATATCTCTCAGGAATATTGCGTGTTCTACCAGATCTACGAAGATGTGGTGTTACAATAGGTCCAGTCGATTGCTCATCACTATGAGTTGTCGGCTGTTGTGCTTCACCAGGTATCTCATCAATGTCTATTTGAGTCTCTCGAGCCTCCTCAAGCTCGACGACACTCCCACTGTTTTCTTGCAAGAGAAACTCTTTCTCTAGAAACACAGCATGCCTTGAAACAAACACCTTTTGTTCCACGGGATGATAGAATTGGTAACCCCTTGTTTCCTTAGGGTATCCAATAAATAGACATTTATCAGACTTAGCATCCAGTTTCTCTGATACAGTCCGCTTCACATAAGCAGGACAACCCCATATCTTCAAGTAAGATACATGAGGTTTCTTACCATTCCATATCTCATATGGAGTAGTTGAGACTACCTTGGTAGGCATTTTAACAAGTAAAACAAATGTACTATCAAGTGCATAACCCCAAAAGGACTTGGGAAGAGTCGCATGATTCATCATTGACCGACCATGTCCAGTCGATTCGCCTCTCAGATACACCATTATGCTGTGGTGTATAGGGCGGAGTCCATTGAGACAATATGTCATTGTCTCTTAGATAATCAAGAAACTCTTGACTTGAGTATTCACCACCTCGATCCGATCGAAGTATTTTAATACTTTTGTCATGTTGTTTCTCTACTTCATTTCTGAATTCTTTGAACCTTTCAAAGGCTTCAGACTTGTGTTTCATCAAGAACACATACCCAAACCGTGAGTGATCATCGGTGAAGGTAATGAAGTAGCTATAGCCTCCTAAAACTTGAGTTGACATAGGTCCACATACATCAGTATGTACTAAACCTAGTAACTCTCCCACTCGTTCACCTTTTCCCATAAAAGGTAACTTAGTCATCTTGCCTTTTAGGCATGATTCGCATGTATCGCATGAATCCAATTCAAACGATTCCAGAATTCCACATCGGTGTAATTCGGACATGCGTTTCTTGCTTACATGGCCAAGATGACAATGTCACATGTAGGAGTCTATTTGATTATCCTTTCGAGCACTCTTGTTGCTCGCTTCGATATTGCAAATGTCACTGGATACGTCCAACGTATAAACATCATTGCTTAAAGTTCCAGTCCCATAAAGAACCCCATTCAAAGTTATGTAACAACAATTGTTACTAAAAGTCAAATGGTACCCATTTCTATTTAAACAAGAAATAGAAATGATGTTCTTTATCAACAAAGGAATATAAAAGCAATTGTCCAGTTCTAAGACAAGTCCTGCAGGGAGTTTCAACAAATACGTTCCGATGGCGAGTGCAGCAACCTTTGCTTCATTCCCAACACGTAAATTTGACTCTCCCTTGACAAGTCTTCTTCTATTTCTTAGCCCATGTATGTCATTACATATATGTGAGCCACACCCAATATCCAATACCCAAGTGTCTAAGGAAATAGAATGACAATCAATAAAGAAGATTTCTGAAGAAGATGGGGCATCCGATGCCTTATCCTTCTTCATGGACTCAAGATAAATCTTGCACTTTCTTCGTAAATGTCTCTCCTTGCCATAATGATGGCAAGTTTCCTTTTGTGCTAGTTCTACCTACTTACCCCTTCTCTTCTTTCCATTCTAATCTTCCTTTGACTTCCTCTTAGAACCTATCTTAGAGGAATCAAATAACAAGACCGTCCCCTCGCCATGCTTCTCGAAGACTTCGCGTCTTCAAAGATATCGAGCAAGACTACAGATGAACCTCCTAGCATCTCGAGGTGAAGAGGAGCTTTAATACTGAACCTTTCAATCTCACTCGCTTCATCAACCAACTCACAAAGATGAAGGACTACGATATGAGCATCCATATGCTCATGCGCTGTAGCTTGGGTTCCATCATGGCTAGCATGATGCAACTCATTTGTTCAGAATCACTCACATGTTTCTGATAGGCCAACAATTGGTCCAGAGTTGCATTGTCACTAGGATGGGCGGGAAGAGGCGCTTCGAGGACATACGCAAGCTTTTCCACCTTGAGAATAATTCTCAAGTTTCTAAGCTAGTCCAAGAAGTTCGGCCCAGTCAATTTATTTGAATCCAAAATGGAACGCAAATTCAAACACATCATGATCAATATATTAACTTAGAAATACAAAATGAGCATATATGAGAAAATGATTTTAAAATGCATCAATATACCTTTATAAATCCCATTCATTTTTCGAATTTCAAAAACCCCAAAATCACTTCGGGAGATTGTAGGTCCATCTCCGAATGGGCTGATATCCATCATAGTTATGAACAACCTTGGAGAGAGTCCAACAAGCCATTCATAACTACGACGGTAGGTATCATCTATACCGATTGCATATCCCGTATATGCAACTATCACAAGGTGCTATCAACTAATTGAATGTTCACACATACATCGGGTTGTTAACACATTAACAAGTATGCATCATATGCATAGCACCCAACTTCACCTCCCTTTACATCGACCTTGGAGAGAGTCCAACAAACCGATGCTCCAGGTTAAAGTCAACCCATTAATCGGGACATAGTTTTAATATGGTTAGAGCGCATTCAACCAATTAGCCCAGCTTGGAGAGAGTCCAACAACCAAAGCTAACGATTGACCTCTGACTCTTACCATATTAGTATTAAACTATTCCATGGTTCAACATATTCAGTTCGAGCCGGCTCGAGAGAGTCCAACAACCCAAACAAGAAACAGAACTCTGGTTCTAACCATATTAATGGAAGGTGTAGGCTTTAATATTGATTAAGGTTTTTTATGTCTCATCCTCTTTGCATGCAAATAACTATTATCTACATGGCATGGCATACATGGCATACATCTACATGTCACGACACGCATGGCATAATGTTATGCATCTAATGCAATTATATGGCATACAATTATGTCATGTCTATATTTCCTTATATGTCATAACTATTTATGGAAATAAAATATGTTTAAGATTTGATTCTCCAAATCAAATCATAATTAAATTAGGAAACAAATTTCCAAATCTAATCACATATTTTATTCATGGAATTATTTGATTAAGGAAAATCTATTTAGGAAACCAATTTCCTAAATCTTTAAAACTACTTATGGAAATTAAATATTTTAAGATTTGATTTACCAAATCAAATCATGATTAAATTAGGAAACAAATTTCCGGAATCTAATCAAATATTTTATTTATGGAAAATATAAATTTCCATAAATACTTCCAACTTTCCAAAAGTGGAAGATTTCCATAAATACTTCTAGACTTTCCAAAATTGAAAAATTTCCATAAATACTTCTAAATTTCCAAAATTTAGAAAACTTCCAGAAATACATTATGACTATCGCAAAATCATTTTTACGATTATGTCGAAACACAACCTGGGCTCTGATACCATCATTGGGTTTAAGACTGCTCGTGTGTGTGTTCGATCATGTTTCGTACATGAACACAATGAAGCAATTAAAAAATAATAAATCTATATTTATTACAACACACACAACACACGCATGCTATTACAACAAGTGTAGACATAACCGTAAATTAAAATTTGCAATAAAAGGAAATTAAACTACGTTATACCTTCCGTATGACGTGTAGCGGGAACGGCATCAACCGGAACGATCCTCGTAAGAATCGTCTCTATCCGTATCCACGCCGAGCTCCTCGGGATGACTTCACTAAGTCACGAGCTTCGTCTTCGTACGGGTTACTAGCCTCGTATTGAAGACGACGTGATCGAGAGATGATCACGATCCGAATCCAAATTCGGATCCAAAACGAGTTCTCAAAACTCGCTTCTCCGGAGAGGTGTTCGTCAACCGTACGAAGGAGGAGAAGCTGTCCAGAAAACTGGACAGCTTGGTGGAGGAGTAGGCGGCGGCCTAAACAAGGAGAGAAAAAGCTCACCTTGATGCCGAACCTATAGGAGATCACCGGAGGGTCGCCGGAGGTTCACCGGCTGGAGCTTGGATGCGAAGGGTCTTGGACTGACAAAGTCACGGGCGCCGAAATCACCAAGGAGGTGGGCGGCAACTATGTTCGGCGGCCAAGGTTTAGGGTTTTGGATGATTAGGGTTTAACAATCCCTTAAGCCCACTTTTATAGAGAACTAATTCTCTTAATGGTTAATGGATCATATCCATAAAGCCCGTTAACCCGCTCCATTAAGATAAGTTAAAATAAACCAAACCATGATGGTTTATTTTAAGTTAAAACGAACCGAACCAACTTTTGGTTCATTCGTTTAAAATAAACCAAACCCTTTGGTTTATTCTTATCCATTGGATTAGAACCAAACCATTTTGGTCCATCCATTACGTCTTCATAAGACGCAGCCCATCCACGCTTCCATTGCGACTGAAACAATTTCATGCTCGCTTTATGTTTGGTCCAACCAAACATAGTTTCTCTCGATGAGAATCCCATTCTCAAGCTCGTTTTAAATCCTTTGGATTACACTCGTTGTGCGTGTGACCAAATAGGTTCTCGGTTTATGTTGGCCGTCTATAATTAACCATTAATTATAGAACGATCATGAGTGGCACAAAGTAGTACATCATGATCCCCAATTAACATAAAAGATCAACGGTTGATCCAACTATTTCAAACCCTTCAAGAGTTCGAATGAATCGTGCCCCATTCCCTTCACTCATCTTATACCCACTTGGTTCAGACATGGTCTATTGCCGGTCCCACTAGGTCGACTACGCCACACCTAGCCCAAGTATCATTTCCTCGTACTGGATTCTAGTTACTCCACATGTATCAAGAGTACCTTACTCTAAACATGTAATGCTTTGGCCAAAGACTTTAGTAACAATCCGACGAGAGGCCATGGGTATACATCTCCTCGCAAGGAGTGGTGAATCCTTTATAGGCTATTCAAACACCTTCGATCACTTCGACTTATACCCAATCATCCCGGGTCCACATCTCCATAGAGATGTTTGCTTAAGATGTCAAAGCATAAGTCTCCATGATCAAGATGACTTGAATACCGCAAGTCAAAGGAACATCGCACTTAAGCCACAGTAAGAACTTCATTGACATATCTATATATGCAAAGAACCATATGAAGTCTTACGACCGTCACTCCATTGAACTAGTTACCATAACTAGCATCCACGATTAACTCCGGACATCACTATGTCTCCAGCCAGTGAGAATCAGCTGCTTGGATACACCAAGGAGTATACCTCGTGCTAGTCTCAACAGAATTGATGGTGTCCAGATCCATCAATTCATCGACTAGGGATAATTTCGATACATCACAATTACACATGTAGAGATACTCACTAGTTGTGATCCAATCACAAATTCTCTCATGCTGTGAATCGTATCCTGGACATTCAGTAAATGAGTTTAAGATCCAATCAAATACATAAAACATGTATACTCAAATAGTGAATCTTCATTTATCATATAAATGGTTCATACATAAGGCGATTGCCTTAGGACATCTCTCATATATTACTAACAAAATACACAAACACATTAGTCCTATGTGTTATGAGATGTACTGGCTCCTTAAATCTATAGGTGCATGATATCTAAGGTATGTCTTATGCTAGTTCCATTAAAATAAAAATTTTAAGAAATAGTAGTAAGAAAATATAATTTGCAAGTTCCTATTCTATTACGCACATGCCCAATTTTCGTCTTAATAGACTAAATTCGGCTTCGGGTAGGGGTTTAGTAAATAGGTCTGCCAAGTTAGACTTCGATTCGACGTATTCGAGTTGTATTGCTCCGTTGGCCACATGTTCTCGAATGAAATGGTGTTTGACCTCTATATGTTTGGTCCTAGAGTGACATATCGGATTCTTTGTAAGATTAATTGAACTAATGTTATCTACATGAAGTTTAGTATTCGTAAAGTCTAACTTAAAGTCGCGGAGGGTGTGCTTCATCCAAAGAAGCTGCGTGACACACTCACCCATCGCGATGTATTCAGATGGTAGATAAAGCGACACGTTGTTGCTTCCTATCGCACTAACTTACTAGACTCGAGTAGAAGTTGACAACAACCACTCGTACTTTTTCTATCGAGCTTACTACCGGCATAATCCGAATCGGAGTAGCCGATTAGTTCGAACTCCGTAGATCTAGGGTACCAAATACCAACGTTAAGTGTACCCTTAAGATATCTAAGGATACGCTTAACTAGGGTTAGGTGAAACTCCTTAGCACAGGTTTGAAACCTGGCGCACATACTTACTACGAATAGGATGTCGGGTCGACTCGCAGTTAAGTATAGGAGACTTCCTATCGCGCTCCTATAGTACTTTAAGTCAATGGACTTACTTTCAGGGTATTCTCCTATGTTAACATTAATCGCCATTGGGGTGTTTATTATCTTAGCGTCTTGCATTCCAAATCTTTTAATTAACTCCTTAATGTATTTCTGTTGATATAAGTATATATCATCCTTAGTTTGTTTAATTTGTAGACCTAAAAAGAAACTTAACTCGCCTACCAAGTTCATTTCGAACTCACTTTCCATGAGTGAAACGAACTCATTTAGTAAGGCTGAGTTAGAGGTTCCAAAAATTATATCGTCTACGTAAATTTGAGCTATGAATATTTCTTTACCTAAGGTTTTTACGAAGAGAGTTGGGTCAACTAAGCATTGGTTAAACCCTTTTGACTTAAGATGGATTGAAAGTCTCTCGTACAAAGCTCGAGGAGCTTGTTTAAGTCCATAGAGAGCTTTCTTAAGTTTTAGAACATGGTCGGGTTTATCTAGATTTTCGAATCCGGGGGGTTGGCTAACATAAACTTCTTCTTTAATGTATCCATTTAGGAATGCCGACTTAACATCCATTTGAAACAGCTTAAATCCTCGATGTGCGGCATAAGCTAGCAACATTCGAATGGATTCGAGTCTAGCTACTGGGGCATAGGTTTCGTCGTAATCTAAGCCTTCGACTTGGTTAAACCCTTTGGCGACTAACCTAGCCTTGTTTCTAACTACTTCACCTTTATCATCAAGCTTATTTCGAAACACCCACCTTGTTCCAATTATCGTTTTGTCTTTAGGTGGTGGTACTAATTCCCACACTTCATTCCTAGTAAATTGGGCTAGCTCTTCTTGCATTGCAATAATCCAATCGGGATCAAGAAGAGCTTGTTCAATTGATTTGGGTTCTATCTTTGAAATTAAAGAAATTTGACTAAGGTTCCTATAGGATGCTCTAGTTCGAACTCCTAGATTAGGATCTCCTATCACTTGATCGATAGGGTGGTTAGTTTGAATCCAAGATTGGGTTGGGTTTGTGTCACCTAATGCTTGATTAATGGGGTGACTTGGTTGAACACTAGTTTGGTTGGAGTCATCTATCACTTGATCAATAGAGTGACTTGGTTGACTTAGGTTAGGATTAACACTAGACCTGATCTCGGGATCAGAGTTAAGTCTTATATGAATCGGCTCGCTAATTGGGGTTGCCGGGGGTTTTGTAGGTTCGTGTCCTTCATCGAACACTACATTAATGGTTTCCTCGACTCTAAGGGTGTCATGGTTATATACTCTATAAGCTCTACTTGTAGTCGAGTATCCTAGAAAGATTCCGATCGTGGTTTTGGATGTAAATTTCCCTGGGTAATCCTTAGTGTTTAGGATATGTACCTTACACCCAAATACCCTAAAGTACTTGATGTTAGGTATTTTATCGTGATAAATCTCGTATGAGGTCTTAAGGTGCCTTTTTACCATAAGGATCCTATTTTGGACATAGCATGTCGTACTCACGGCTTCTTCCCAAAACCTATCGGGTAGGTCGTATTCGTTCAACATGGTCCTAGCGGCTTCTTGTAGAGTTCGGTTTTTCTGCTCCACTAGGCCATTTTGCTGAGGGGTCCTAGGATAAGAGAATTCATGGTGGTATCCGTTTAGGTTACAGAAGTCGGTGAACCTTTGATTTTCGAATTCACCACTATGATCGCTTCTAAGTCTTTTAACCTTAAGGTCTTTTTGATTCTCGATTAATTTAAATAGATTAATTAATTGATCTAGGGTATCATTTTTATGTTTGATGAACCTAACCCAGGTAAACCTGGAGTAGTCGTCAATTATGACTAAGCAATATTGACTTCTATTGAGTGACTTGGCTCCATGTAAATCGAATAGATCCATATGCAGGAGCTCAAGTACACTTGAGGTTCGTTCTTGATTAGTTGGTTGATGTTGTGCCCTATATTGTTTACCTTGTTGACAAGCATTACATATTTTATTATCCAAGTTGTTGAGGTTAGGCAAACCTCTGACTAAATCACTCTGACTCATCTTGTGGATGAGTCTTGGGTGTGAGTGACCGAGTCGTCGGTGCCACAACCATGATTCCTCTTGCCGTGTCATAAGACACTTAGTTGAGGAGTTAGTTAAGTTGATCGAATAAATGTTGTTATGTCTAGTTCCTTTAAGAATTGTTGTAGCGGTTTCGTTGGTATTAATTATGCATTCATTTTCTAGAAATATGACCTTATAGTTATTATCACACAATTGACTTACACTAAGTAAATTATATTGAAAATTTTCTACTAGTAAAACATTTTGAATAACAAAATTTAAATTGAGCTCAATATCACCTGATCCGATGATTTTGAGCTTGCCGTTATTTCCGAAGGCTACCGATCCTTGTCATTTGAATCGAAGCTTTGAAAACTTGAGTTGATCCCCGGTCATGTGTCGGGAGCAACCACTGTCCAACATCCATTGATCCTACACACAAGGTGGTTGGATTGGATGTTAGATTTTTTAAATTGGTTGTAAGTTGTTAAACCTAGGTCATCTCACCTATGTCTATATGATCAAGCATGTTATACTTATGTGTTTTTTGTGAGATGATTTCCAATTGATTAAGTAGATTTAGGTTCAAGTATTTTTATGTTAGATTTGAATTTAACCCTAGGCTTGTCAAGTTTACCTTTTCAAGATCATGGCTTCCAGGTTGTGGCGAGGCACAGGGGCCTTCTTTTATCGGATCATCGACCACTTCCTTAGACAAAGCCAAGTTCAAGAAAATGACGACTTGACTCACCTAAGATTATTTTCTAGTCTAACTGGTTATTTTTGAAAAGAGGCTCCCCGAGGCTCAATCTTTTCGAAGAATTTTAGTTGGTTATGTTCTTGAAAAGAGACTCCCCGAGGCTCAATCTTTTCGAAGAATTTTAGTTGATTATGTTCATGTTCTAAGTGAATTCACAAGTTTTAAAGCACAAACTTTCTAAGTTAAAGCATGCAATTTCTAAGTTAAAGCACAAACTTTCTAAGTTAAAATATGTAATTTCTAAGTTAAAGCACAAACATATTTTGTACTGGCTCCCCCTAGACCGTTGAATCGGTTCGGTCTATCCACATAGTGGATTTGGTCCTTGGGAATCCAATACGGGTTGGATCCTAGAGTTGAAATCAAAAGGTTCTTAGGGACCCATGCTTGGACATGTTTCCTATGTCGACTTACAATCGACATATACGACCTATTAGTCGTGTTTGAGTTAAACCCTAGTCCGGCCTTGTTGTACACGGCCCTTTGAGATCCAAGTAGTAGGTCAAGTCCTTTGGATCCCGAAGTGAACCTTTCCAACGTGTTCCTAAGATCTTCGACTTGACTTTTCAAGAGTGAGTTCTCAACTTCGAGTTTTTCAACCCGAGTTGAGTCTTTCTCTTGAACTCGACTAGTCAAAGAGGTTAGGGAGACCTTGTGTTTGAGGAGATTGACCTCCTCAACCAGGGTCTCGACCTTGGACTCAGATTTAACTAATTTCCTAGACAAAAACCTAACCGTATTTTGTAAAGTATTAAATAAAGTTCGACTTACTTTAAGGGTATCTTCAACCGGATGCAGATCCGCGGCTTGACTCAAGGTAGCTTCGTAGTCCGAGTCATCCTCAGGTTCCGACTCAAGTTCAGGTTCGGTCTCCGTGTTTGACTCAATCGATTTCGCCATGAAGACGTGGTCTTCGTCTTCTTCGGATGACGCTTCTTCCTCGGTTGGTGGTGGCTTGCTTGCGATTTTCTTCTTCTTTGATCCTGCAAACAAGGCTATACCCCTCTCGGGTTCCGAGTTGGATTGTTCATGTAATTCGAAATCGGAAAAGAGTTCATCTAACCTAATTTTAGAAAGGTCCTTGGAGACCTTGTAGGCATCGACCATGGATGCCCACAAGGTAGTCCTCGGAAAAGAGTTTAGAACATACCTTATAAGGTCGCGGTTTTCGACCTTTTGCCCGATTGCATGTAGGTTGTTGACGATGTCCCGACTCGGCGTGAAGTCCGGCCGCGACTCGTGTTCCTCGCATTTTTAGGTTATATAGTTTATTGAAAAGAAGATCACGCTACATACCTTAGCTTCACGGTCCTTCTTAGCTCCACTAGTTTTGTCCAAAGATCTTTGCGCTTATGAAGGGGCCGACGCGATTTAGCTCCTCCTTGATATGCCGATCAAGAATTTGCGTTGCCTTAGCGTCGGCTTCGACTTGTTTTTTTGTCGCAATGGTCCATTGGTCATAATCCAAGGAGTCACCCACTTCATTAGTCGGAAGTGTGAAACCCGTTTGGATTATGATCCACATCTCGATTTGGGTTTTAAGAAAGCATTACATCCGACCCTTCCAATAACGGAAGTCATCTCCATTGTAAAACGGAGGTCGGACGGTGCTAAACCCTTCGAGATGGGCCATTAGAACAAAGAACACAAGGAGACGAAGGAAAAAAAAAACTAGCAACGACAAAAACACATAAAAAGTACCAAGACTCGCGTCTTAGATTAGTAGTGCGGGAGAAAAACTTAACAAGGCGAAATAAATAAAAAAACAGAATTAAAAAAAAAATCTGTAAAAAGGCTAGATTGGTGGTTTCACCAAATCTTAGCAACCCCCGGCTCTGATACCAATTGTTGGATCGATGCGGTTCGCTAGAGGGGGGGTGAATAGCGATAAAAACTTTTTCGTAATCGTTCGTTAAGGTACGAGTAAAACGCAGCGGAAAGATAACAATAAATAAATAAAAACACGAGGGTTTTTACTTGGTTCGTAGCCTACGGCTACTACTCCAAGGCCCTAGTGGTCCTTGACCATGCACGGAGGGCAAAATACTAACCAAACTCCTCCTCGTTGGAGATAGGAGTTAAACGAATACAAAACTCGATAAAGACTCAAGGTAGAGGGACACTCCCCCTCTCCTTGATATGATTTAAAGCTTTACTAAAAGAAATAAACTGAAATACAATTTAGAACTTTCTTCGATTTACGACTTTAAAGGTTGGAGGTTGAAGCTCTAGTCGTCGTCTCGGCAGCGCTTCGTCGTAGGGATGTCGGAGAGTCAGAGCGTATCGGAAGCACTTGGAAGCTTTTTAATTGATGAAAAATCCTAGGACAAGCCCTCCTTTTATAGCCTTTAAGCCCCTCATCGAATGGGTCTTCAACCAATAGGAATTGGGCACAAAACTCCTTGAAAAATGGTGATAAAGCTTGACTCCTCGAGGCTGATTTTTGACCACCTGAATCGCCATTGAATCGGGCCTTGAATCGATGGCTGTGATTTTTGACTACAATGAAGAGTTAGCTCAAAATATAAGTGAATTCGACGGCCACTTGCCGTCCGATCTCAACATAGACCTTCCATGGGTAGTCTTGGGTCGGATCGTCGCCTAAGGACGTCCCCGTACAAAGGACACGACCTCACTTCACTTTACTCACTCGAGCTTACCTCGATACTTTACGTGTTTCTTTTGCTTCCGGCCTTCCACTCAATTCCTTCGGCTCCCTCCGAAGTCTCTTGAGTGTCGCCCGACCACCGCGGCTTCCTCCGGGTGTCGCTAGCCTTCAGCTCCAGCGTTGAGGATTTTCTGCACACTTGATTTAGCTCATGAGATAACAATATATGCTTAACTTTGTATCGTTTGCTATAATCAAAACTTAGGTTCGACTTAGGTGTCTACTGCACCAACATTGAGATGCCTAGGGACAAACACAACAAGCCCATTGAAAAATCAAAGTGGACCCAAGACCAAATCAAAAACTTCAAGACAAATCTCGAGGTAATTAAATTGATTAGTGATTTGTTACCTAACACTATTTGATCTAGATTGGGTGATTATAAGGACGCAAGGGAACTATGGAATAAGATAATAAATTTTCAAGAAAATTCCCAACCGGCACAAGTAGAAGAAAATGCCGAGGAAGAAGAACCCACAACATTTGAAGATGTTGATGACTTGGTGGAGACCTCCACCTCTAGCATTGAGGGGGAGGAGAGGCAATCTTCCATCCCGGAGCAAGAACAAGAAGCATCCACATCCGGGAGAAGTGAAGATCGGGAAGAGGCCTCCACCACCTCCCTAGGTAACTCAAGTGTTATTATTTTAAATAAAAATCACATAATATGCTTTGAGTGTAGGGAGAAAGGGCATTACAAGAGCAAATGCCCTAAATTGACTAAGAAGAAGGCATCGACACCAAAAGTCAACCCAAAGTCAAACAATGCCGGTGCTCCCTCAATTAAGAGCAAAGAGCACATTGTGTGCTTCAAGTGCAACCAACGGGGACACTACTGAAGTCAATGCCCTAGGGGGAGGAAGAAAGGGGAAGAAGGTGTGACTCATATAGGGGGAGCTTCTAAAGCTAACCTTAAGGTAAATTCTTTTAATGTACCTTTAATTCCTAAAGTCAAAAAGCATGCTAAGAATTACTTTAGTTCTCTTGTCATTATAAATGAAAAACATGCTAAGAGAAACAATAAGGTTTATTGCTTAGGTGTTAAGCATGTTAGTTTCTCTAAGGATAAACCTAAGACTCAAAACACTAGATCTATTTTACCTAGGGAGTCAATTAGGAGAATTGAAGAAAACTTGGGTGTTAATCCCAAGAAATCTAGGCATATGCCTAAAAAGAAAAATATTTCCCAAAGAAAGAATGAAAATTCAAAATTGGGAAGATTAGAGGTGGAAAATCAAACCTTGAGGTCAAGGCTAGACAAATTGGAGAAGACCCTAGCAATAATCAAAAATTCGGTTCAATGGTCAAATACACAAAAGTCAAGGCCTAGGAAACAAGAAATATCTAAGGGCAAGAAGGGTTTGGGTCACAAACCTATGTCCTACCATAATGTTCCATTTAATTATGGGACAACATCTAGGTCTAGAAAAACCAAGGCTAATAGGGAAGCTATCCCTAAGTCTAGCCATGGTGTGTGCTTAGTGGCTAAGGACTTAAGGAAAACCAAGAAAGTCACTAAGAAGGTCAATGGAGGAGTCACCTCTAGAGTTGACCCAAGTAAGACCCAAAAGACTATGGTTTCAAAACCTAAAAGGGTCATTAGGAAGGTATCTAGGGAAGTTATCCCTAGGGAATACCTTGTTAACCCAAGGAGCTCCAATAGGTATTGGGTTCCTAGAAGCGTGATCGATTCACGCTAGATGGGTTAGGGTGTGTCAACCCTAAGTGGATGGGTAGTTAACCTAGCCATGATGAGTTGACACATTAGGATGTGCCAATATGGTTTGCGAAGTTTTAAAATGATTTAAATTGGCACAATTAGGTCTTAGAGGTATTGGTGTGCCATTTTGGGTTTTTGGCACACTAAGGAAATAATGGCATTAAGGCAAAATGTATTTAATCCCTAAAAATGGCAAATTGATTTTCACACTTAGGTATTCTATACCTTAGTATATTTTACTTGTCATGATTTGTTTGTCTTACCATGTCATGACATCATTTTCATTTTTATCTATAAAAATGTTATGATCATGTTTAGATTTATGTTTAAATGTCATGAATGCCTAGATCTCATTTACATGCCATGACATCATGATATTGGCATATGCTTTTACTTATATCATATCTATGTCATAATCATATCATGCATATAAATAAAATGAAATTAAGGACTATGGCATGATTTGATGGGAATCAAATAATATTGCCTAGAAATATGCATGAGACCATTAAAAGAATAAAAACTCACATCTCACTAGATTAATTGCCTTGAATGTGTTTTACACATCTAGATGTAAGTGAGATGTTTAAGGAAAAGAAATTAAAGGTTTTGAAAACATTTTGAAAAACCTTGGTGAAGTTTATCTCTTGATAGCTATCACCATTGAATGAGATGATACAAAGAGGGCTCTTTATTGAAGTTTTTCTTAAATTTTGAACTCTGTATCAATCTCCTAGTTTAATGGGTAAAATAATTTTCTAATATTTTTCACCCATAATGTTTGTGATAAGTAGTATACATACCAAATTTCAAGATTTATCTACTTATGTATATTTACTTATGAATTTCGGAAAGTCATTTCTGAAATTCAGAAAATTGCAAATGCAGTTATCAGTCGACTGCCAGGGAGGCCAATCGACTGATGAGGGTGTCAGTCGACTGATTTCTGACGCAGTCGACTGACAATGCTGATTTCAGGTAAACCTTGTTGGTTATGCCCATGTTCAGCTGTGTTTTGGTCCTCTAACCACTCCTAACCCTAGGATATGCTTGGGAGAGCATTAGAGAGGTTGGAAGTCCATTGGATATGGATTAGGAGTTGGGTTGAGGGTGAGTATCAATTTTAAAGTGGATGAGAGTTCATTGTTGGACTTTGCCTTAATTTTGTTTGGTTTAATGTTCCTATTGGCTTAGGGACTCTCCAAGGACATTGTTGGTGCAATGGTCAAGGGGGAGCAAGCCTCTAGGGGGAGGTATCCATCATGGGAAGATGGATGTGTATTTCCTCATGGGAGGAAAATTGGGTTGCCTCTCTTTAAGTGATATGGGATCACTAGAAAGATTGTAGGCATGTGTTCCTCCAAGGGAGAGATTGTAAGATCTCATTGGGATATGAGACATTCATACCCTTGGGGAGGACCTTTTTGATGTAATGTCAAAAAGGGGGAGAAGTTACCAAGTTACCAATTAGGGTTCATTGGAATTCTCATTGGGATATGAGAATTGCCAATATGGGAGAATTGGTAGACTTGAGATGGTAGTTTTGTCAATCATCAAAAAGGGGGAGATTGTTGGTGCAATCGGCCCAGGTTGACTCGAGTTTGACGAGCAAAGACTTGATAGTATTTTGATGATAGACAAAACTCATGACATAGATTGTCACGGGAAAGTCCAACATGGGGTTGACATGGAAAATCCAAGCATGGAGCTTGGTGTGGAAGTCCAAGGGGAAGCCTTAGCATGGGAAAGTCCAAAGCATCATGCCGCGGCGTGCTTGGCATGGGAAAGTCCAAAGCATTGAAGTCGTATGCGTTTGGTGCTCGCATGGGAAATTCAAAGCATGGGCCGCGCGCTTGGTGCTCGTGAGAAATGCATTGCGGCCGTTGCGGCGCGTGCATTTGGGAAGTCTTGAGAACTTGCAAGTTCTACTAGGCTCGGGTCCTCGAAGCCTGAAAGATGGCATTAAGTCGTGTGCTTGGTGCATCCGAGGGACCACGGACAGGAGCGAATGGAGTGAGCCCAAAGGGAAGCATACTTCTAGGTACGACGCGAAGGATGGCGTTGGGTCGCGGCGCTTGCGATCCGAGGGACGAGGCCGAGGAAGAGAGCTTCTGGGGAACTCCATGAGGATAAGGTGGACTTGGCCAAGTGGCTAAGATCGAGTGTCGACGCCAAACAACTTTGTGTTTGAGGTTTTAGCCGACATCACGATCGCGCATGTGTCCCGATCCGCCTAGGTCGATGGGTTCACCTAATGTTCGACCGAACCAAGTTCCGATCACCGACCGCGAGGAGAGGGCACGATCGTTGGGAGCATCACGATCGCCGAGGGATAGCAATGATCGATGACACCGCAGCACAGTAATGGAGTCGAGCTCGCCAGTACTCGACTGATGAATGATCAGTCGACTGATGTGTGATCCGTTGGAACTTAGCCAACGTGGATCTGGCCATTGTGAGACAACGACTACAGGACTGCCGATCGATGGTCACGATCACCGATCACGCGCGATCGAGATCAAGTTATAAATGGAACTCAAGTGGGAGGATTTCGCCAAGACTTTAAGGGAGCTATTGGAGGGGAATTGTTGCTACATTCCAGTCCTTCAAGAGCCAACCAAAGCAAGCAACAAACAAGTGATCAAAAGCAATCGATGAAGAGAGTTTATTTTGTATTGTATTTGTATTCTTGTTTGTATTTGTATATTACTGTTGTAATTGCTTGTGAGAGGTTTCTCCACCTCCGACGTGTAGTTGATAAGGAGTGTTGTTAGTGTTGTGCGCATAACACGAGCTCGTTGAGCTCACCCCGTGGAGTAGGAACCATTCGGTTCCGAACCACGTATATGCTTGTGTATTGATTGTGCTTGTATTGTTGTTATTTCTATTGTTATTTCGCTGCGTATATTAACGACAATTGTAGACAAGCACACGAGAACGAACAAATTACGACATCCAACGAACGAGGGTTATTCACCCCCCTCTAGCCGACCGTTTTGATCCCCCAACATGATCTTCTTGGGCTTAGGCTTGTGACCCAGACCTTCCTTGCCCTTAACTAAATTTTTCCTACCAACACTTAAGTTTTGCCCATTAGACCCTTGAATTGAATTTTGCATCTTCATAAGGGTTTTCTCTAATTTCTCAAGCTTTGACCTCAAAGTTTGGTCTTTTAGCTCTAATTGTCCAATTTTTGATCTTTCATCAATTCTTTGGGCATAGTTCTTTCTCATAGGCATATGTCTACCCTTTCAAGGGTTCCTACATGATTTTCTACCTTTTTAATTGCTTCCTTAGATAGAATTGTTCTAGGGTTATTTGTTCTAAGTTTATCCTTAACCTTAGCATTGCATGATTTAGCACCTAAACAATAAGCTCTATTCTTAGCATGTTTTTCATGATTATGCACAATTGCAAGAGTATTGAAATTACTCCTAGCATGCTTTTGATTATTATGTATATAAAGAGCATTATTGAAATATCCCTTAGGGTTTGCCTTAGCTCCCTCTAAATGTGTAGCTCCTTCTTTGCCCTTGCTAGGTTGTCTTCCCTTGGGGCATTGACTAGTGGCCCCGTTGATTGCACTTGAAGCACACAATGTGCTCTTTGCTCTTAATTGTTGGGGCTCCAATCTCCTTGGTATTTGGCATGACTTGACCCGTCTTCTTGACCTATTTTGGACACTTACTCTTGTAATGTCTTACTTCCCTACACTCCAAACACAAAATATGAGTTTTATTTTTAATCAAAGTGCTTGAGTTACCTAGGTTAGTGGTAGGATCCGGAGTTGATTCTTCATCTCTCTCGGAGGTTGAAGCTTCCTCTTGATTTTGTTCCGGAGTGGATGGTCTCTCCTCCCCTTCAATCCTAGAGGTGGAGGCTTCCTCCAATTCTTCTACTTCTTCTACCAATTCTACCGATCCGAATGTTGATTCCCTCTCAAACTCTGAATCCTTAAGTTCTTGAGATGACAATGATGTATTTTCTTCTTGAGCTTGGGAGGATGAGCATTCCTCCTTGGATTCTTCCTTATCCTCTAGGACCGGTTGAGCCTTCCCATGGAATCTTGCTAACTTGCTCTATAGCTCTTTGGCATCCATGTAATCCCCTAGCTTGCATAAAATATCATTAGGTATTAAATTTTCTAACAATTTTGTTACCTTAACCTCGGTCTTGAATTTTTGGCATTACTCTTGGGTCCACTTAAATTTTTGAACATTTCCCTTCTTATCCCTAGGGGGTTCGAAACCTTCCATGATGATGAACCAATTCTCTATGTCCATCATCAAAAATATCTCCATTCTCTCTCTCCATGCCGAAAAGTCTTTTCAGTCATATGCGGAGGAATATCGATGGTGTACCCCAATCTATCCTTAGGTAGCTCCATCCTCTAATGCTTTTTCTCCTTCGATTGCGAAGACGGTGAAGAGCAACCCACTATGATACCAATTGTAGAAGAATTTGACGTCGCTAGAGGGGGGTGAATAGCATTTTTACATTGCTTGATGGAATTCGATCATGTACTTTCTTATCTGCAATACTTGTTAACACAGCGGAAATAATAATTAAGCAATAATAAAATAGAAAAACACTCACAATACATAAGAATATAATGTGGTTCGGAACATAGGGTTCCTACTCCACGGGTCAAACTCAAATGAGCTCTAGTGATGCACACCACCACTAATACACTCCTTCTCGGTGACACACCGGAGGTTGAGAGACCTCGTACATATGTTTACAACAATAAAGTAGAAATACAAGCAAATAAAAAGAAATACAACAAATTATGTAAAGAACACTTTATAAATGTGAGCTTTGAATGATTTGATTGTTGGTTGCTTGGATGAGCTTGAAGGACCCTGAAATGTACCAGCACTTCGCCTCCAAATCATCTTAAGAACCTCTCAAGAAACCATGGCCGAAATCCTCCACGAACTTCTCCTTTTATGCCTGCATCGGGTTGATTCCGCACCTGGCAGTCGACTGCCAAAAGGCCCCAGTCGACTGCCTACAATAACGTTGTCTCACAACGAGCTTAATCCACGTTGGCATTCCAACTAACAGGTACACTGACAGTCGACTGTCATTACCAGCAGTCAATTGTCAAGCTCGTAGTTGACTGCTCAATCATCTATCAAGCTTTCTGTGCTCATGGCCACAAACAACAGTCAACTTCCCTTCATGGTAGTCAACTGCACAAGGCCAGTCAACTGTCCAAAGCTGAAAGTCGACTACCAAGGTCACTCGGCTGCAGTCGATCGTCAGTTGACTCCCGACCAGTTGACATGTCATAATCTCAGTCGACTGCTCAGAGTCGACTCAGCTGCCAAGTGTCAAAACACTTGACCAGTCGACTGGTCCATAACCCCAGTCGACTACTAAACCTCAACCATGAGATTTACTCTAAGTATAATCCCCTCATACTTGCTAGACCACCCTTAGCCTAGACCTAAGCCTTCTAGCCACCTCCATCAGTCTCACGTCTATCGTGTCCCTCCAAGTTATTCATGACTTGTTCATCCATATGCTAGTCTTTTGGTGCTTTTATCAACTATTATCATGCTAATTGGGTCTACACCGCCAAGGCACATTTGAGCTTATGCTGCTAAAATACACGCTTAGACTTTATGCTGCCAAACATTTGACTTATGCTGCCAAGATTACAGCTTGGACTTTATGCCACCAATATCACACCCTTGGACTTCCCTTGCCAACTCCATGTTGGACTTTCCAATTGCCAAGACTCATGCTTGGACTTTCCAATTGCCAAGTACCCATGACTTGGACTTTACCAATGCTAAGACCCATGCTTGGACTTTCCAATTACCAAGTACCCATGACTTAGACTTTACCAATGCCAAGACTTGTGCTTGGACTTTCCATGTCAAGTACTCAAGACTTGGACTTTACCATTGCTAAGACCCATGCTTGGACTTTCCAATTTCCAAGACTCATGCTTGGACTTTCCAATTGCCAAGTACCCATAACTTGGACTTTACCATTGCCAAGTGTCCCACTTGGACTTTCCATGTGCCAAGTACTCAAGACTTAGACTTTTCCATCATATAATCAACCCTATGTCAACCATATGTCAATCCATTATCAAACAATGGTCAACCCATTCTCAAAAATCAAAATACTACTCGAGTCAAACTTGAGTCCGATTAATCATGATCTGAGCCGATTGCACTAACATATAAGTACAGGTTTTAGTTCAAAATTATTAGATGTGATTGACGGTCTAGCTATAGAGGCCTATACCCTCTAGCATTCGTAGCTGTATAATCCCGCAGAGGACGGCTACCTATGTTTGCCAAAGGGGTGTCGTGCTCCTCCATATCTCTCTGTTCAACCCTCTTTTGATGGTAGGTTCTTTCTATTTCTAGGTCAATCAGAAGAAGATTTTTCAATCCTAAGTATCTATGCATACGATGAACCAAGCTACGAAATTAGGAGTACATATACTACTTATTAAGAGGAAATCAAAAGACCTAAAAGTAATGCACTAAATATAGTAAACCTAGAAAACTGAACTAAGGCAAAATGTAATATGACTAATAAAATTAATCTAGACTGAATATAAATAATAGAAATTCAAAAACTAAATAAACTGAAACAAAGTAAAATTAATCTATATCTACTATTCTGAAACAAACATAATGCACCAAGTCACCAGCAGCAAGGCTATGGGTGTTAGAATATAAATCCTTTGTTGTGTGAAAAGAAATTGAAGACTAATAATGGGTATTGAAATTAACACAGGTTGAATAATAAAGCCCCATGTTTAAATGTAAAATAAGTCACTAAGTAATGAAGTATTTGTTATTTCGATAGCATTGGATTGTACAGCTTATAGTAGCAAGTATTTCTTTACTCAAAAACAAAATGCAAACCAAACTAGCGAGTACCTCTTACGTTCAACTATTTAGAATAAAAATAAGTTCTTCGAACATGAATTCAAACGTGCAGATTGTTGGCTGAATATCGAGTGATTTACCTCTTTAATGCCTCCAACTGCCCTTCCATCGAACTCAATTACGACATCACTCGGTTGGAATCCTGCACGGTCTCCAGGAGATCCTGGAGTTACCTACTGTGACAAGCACATTATTGTTGGATGAGATTATTTATTGTCTAAATCAACAGTAGCTGCTATGCTGATTCGTAGTGGAAGAAAGTTGTCCCATTGCTCAAAATGCTCAAACATTCACAAAAAAATAATTCTATCTGCAAGAAGAAAAAACAAAAGGAGGGGAAAAAAGGCTGACAGTGACGAAAGTTAGGTATCTATATCTAACAATGAAATAGGATAGCATTTTTTAGTAAAAGCTAAATTAACCAGTCACAGACTACAGAAAAATAGCTGTAAGGAAAATTGCAAACTTATGCAAGAATGTAGTAGATAAAGAAAATTCTCGATATCTTTCCATTTTAAACAAAAAATATGAGCATTTTTTTTAAGCAATTGATTAATATAGCAGGAGATATCTTAAGTTATTTAATTGGTCAGAGATGTGATTATCTAAGAGAACAAAGTAGTCCAAAAAGTCAAGAATGAAGATTAGACTACTATGATCAATGCATAAGAGAACAACTGTGTCAGCGTCATGACTAAACACAAGTATGTAAGCAATAAGATTAAAGGTCACCTGTGCTTTCTGCAATGGCCCCATCTTTAAATCTCCTAAGTTTTGCTTTTTCCCCCCAGAATTTTCTAAACTTCATAACCTGGAGGATAAGAAAATACATTTATCCTTAATTGTACATGTAAAGATAAGATAAACATAATTGCTGCTGATTTAAGTTAAGAAAAAAAAAAGATAAAAGAAATTGCCTCCTCTTTATTTTTTGGGTTTGGACCAATATCAACCACTCTGAAGCTGTTCTCTTGGGAGCTGATTAATATTTCGACAATGACAGGCTCATTACCAAAATATGACAATCCCTGCAAATGAGGACTATTAAATTCAGTAAAAAAAAAGTAATGATAAAAGAGAAATAAAATTAATTCACCAATCTGCATAGTGCATACATCTTCTATGTTCCAATCTAAAGGGGTACTTCTCCATACTACACGAACTAATTTTGCTCTATCACTTAGCCCTCTTTGCAGTAGAGACTGGATGTTCTTTTCGTAAATTCTCCAACATTCATTGTCCATCCAAAAATCTTCCGAACAAATTTTGGGATTACTTTTCAAATTTATCCTGTAATGAGAGGAAAGAAATAAAATCTGACTTTTGGAAATAAGTGAACTTGCTGAAGGAATTCAAAATAAAAATCATTTTATTATTAAATGTCAAAAAATACAAAATGCAAACTAAGAGACTACAAGGACCAACAAGAATTCAGAAACAAAAATAACCAAGCATTGCATGAACTATCAATGTCGACCCCAGAAGTGACCATTATGATTCAGTTTAATAATGATCCCATTAGAAAAAGCTTCAAAGTTTCCATGGAGGGACAAAGATACAGAATATGTTACAAAGTGTAGAAGCTAAGCTAAACTAAGAAAACAATCTTGAAGGCTTTCCATAAATAATCAATATTTGATCCTTGATTATAGTATCTTAGAAGGACAAAGAAAGGGAAAGGGAAAGAGTTATAAGATTAAAAACTTCCATATGAACACCAAATCTTCCAATAAGCTTCTCATGCTTCTCAGTTTTCACAGCATTAATTAGTAATCCATGTAGAAACAAAAGAAACAAGAGAATAGAGTTTCAAAAACTAGCGAACTCATCAATCAAGTTTATTGGTGATGATTACTGAATACATTGAAAAACATTATTCCATGAAAGGAAACGTCTTTTGAAGAAATTAACAGGAATTTGGGTAAGATAATTTTCTAATAAAACAAATAAAAGAAAACTAGATATTGTCTATACAAGTATATATAGGGCATGTTCCAGGTTTATATAAACTTTTGTGGTTTATAATTTTATATGATTCCATCAAGTTCAAACAATAAGTCTCAGATCTCAAGTTTTATTGGGAGACTGATTACCTAAAGCAAGAATCAAACATAGTAGCAAAGTCAATCTTTGTCATGAAAATCTCCTCAAATCCACCACCTCTGCATTTGTCAATACGCCTAAGAGTCCAAGATACTTCATCCTGCAGCTGAAGAGGAATACAAATCATGTATACTCTCAGAGCACCAACAATAACATCAAATAATTGACAATGAAAAGCATGTATGCCCAAGCATTATCAAGATGAACACCAAGTGGAAGATGTGTATGCCCAACAATAACATTATGCATGCCTGCCGCCTATCTCCCCTCCCACATGCCCCCTTTCTGAGTTTTTGCTTTTTTTTTTTTGTTTTTGGCTTCCTTCTTAAGGAAATGAACTATATTTCTAAACCCCACCGCAATCCCCTTCTCGCATTCCAGCAACAGGGCAGACCGCGCTGTGCCATGGAGGCATTCTTCGACTACTGGCTCGGCCGCCTCGACCACCTCCGCTCCACCTCCTCCACGCCTTCAGCCATCGGGCCGACCTGATACCCCAGGCCGTCGATGTCGTCCTCTCCCACTACCGCGACTACCGCAATGCCAAGTTTCGCCTCGCCGACTTCGACGTCCTTCGCGCCCTCATCGACCCCTAGCTCGCCCCCTTCGAACGCATCTTCCTCTGGGTTGCAGGCTTGAAGCCCTCCCTCACCTTCGTCCTCCTGCTCGACCACTGCCTCCTCTCCCTAGACCAGCGCGCCGCCGTCGAGGTCCTCCGGATGAAGGTCCAGCTAGCGGAGCACCGAATCTCTGAGGACATGGCCAGCGCGTAGGAAGCCATGGTCGGCCACACGACTATTGAGATGCCGTGACAAAGTAACGACGTTGCGGAGATGGTGATATCAGCGACGGAAAGGTGAAGTCCGAAGGTGAAGATGGAACGACTGCACGCGAGAGAAGGTTGTAGGAGAAAAAGTTAATAAAGCCTAAACATTAGTAAATCTAAATTAATATATTTATTAAGTATAATGACCTATGATATATGTTATTAAAAGATATTTAATTAGATACTTTAAAAAAATTAAAAGTTATTTTTAATATGTTTATAATTATACTAAAAAATAAATGTCGTTAAGAAAATATCATGATAGTCTATTATTCTTGTAGTGTATCTTTCGATTTATTATCCAAGGTTCTATTTGATTAAGTTAGAGGGACATTAGCATAGCTAGAGTTTGTATAAAATATGTTTAGTTAAATAAATTTTATTTAATATATTTCAAACTTCTAATATTTTTATTATAATTTTTTAATTCTAAGTTTTTATATCAAAAAATTAAAATTTTGTGTAATTAATTCTATGGACTAAGCTGATAATAGCTACATGAATAATATTAAGAATAATAGAGTTTTTTTTATAAATTTTCCTTTCACAATTTTAATAATATATTATGATATTTAATTAATGTATATTAATGTATGAAAGATCTAGTGAAATTGGATTATATATAACCAAAAATTAATTTAGATAAGAATAACATTTTTTTAAAGACTATATCCATTTTCAGTATATAACCAATTATTGTTTTTGTTCATTAGTTAGTTGAAAATTTTTCAACTAAAAACATTTCTAAACATGACTTTTAAGGGTCCAGTTTTATTATGCAGTATATTAATAGGTTTTTTTATTTAACATTTATATTTCTGCAATATTTTTTAAAGTGTTGTGTTCTAGAAAATAAATAAGTGGTTAGATGTAGTTGCATTTCTAATTGGTGCAATGTTTTCATAAATTATTGAAAGTCCATCTTACATAAAGAGGTTTAAGACACGAGAAATACAACGTTAAAAAATTACACACCAAATTCTCCGTGGTTTTTTTCATGCACGCCGAATTCTTAAGAAATTGCATTCAAGCTGACAGAGTATGATTAATTGTTAATTAATTGATTTTTATCCTTCTTTTCTTGGCCTTTAATAAAGGGTTCCACACGAATTAACACTTATCCATATTTCCGAATTAGTGTTTATGTATTTAAAGTTAAGATTTAAATGTTTTATTTTATAATTTGGAAGTTTTTAATCATTGGAAATTTGTTCGAGTCTTAGTTTATCCGAGTCTTTAGGTGTTTAGTCATTTGATTTCGTGTCTGAGAAAGCGTCTTGGAGTTGTGGTTTAATGCTAAGTTGAAATGTTCTGATGTAAAGTCTATTTATAGGCTCTTTTTCATTATCAACGGTGAGAGAGTTTTATCATTCCAACACGTCTCTTTTGTAACAGTGGTATCTGAGCAAGATTCGAAAAAGCAGCAACTTTCATCTTGTAGCAGCAAGCCTCAATGGCGTCCGAAAATAATTTTTTGCAACCTACGATTCCACGTTTTGATGGTCACTATGACCATTGGAGTATGCTAATGGAGAATTTTTTATGGTCAAAAGAATATTGATAAATCATTGAATCTGGAATTCAAGCACCATCAACAAAAGCAGTCTTGACTGATGTCTAGAAAATAGAGTTGGAAGGGAGAAAGCTCAAAGACTTGAAGGCAAAAATTACATTTTCTAGACAATTGATCATCCTATCCTGGAAACAATTCTTAATAAAGAAACTTCCAAAAATATCAAGGCTCTGCAAGAGTGAAATGTGCACAATTCAAGCCTTGAGAAGAGATTTTGAGACTCTACAAATGAAGGATGGGGAATCTGTCACCAGTTACTGTGACAGGACTATGGAGATCAGTAACAAAATGTGATTTCATGGTGAAAAGATGGGAGATATCACCATTGTGTAGAGGATATTGTATTCCTTGACACCAAAATTTGATTATGTTGTGTGTTCCATTGAAGAATCCAAAGACATAGATGCATTTTCTCTTGATGAACTGTAGAGCTCCTTGCTTGTCCATGAATAGAAGATGAACCGAAGTTCAACTTCAGAGGAGCAAACTTTAAAGGCTTCTATCTCTACTCATTTCTCAAACTCTAGACGAAGGGGTAGAGGTAGAGGTAAAGGAAGGGGAAATTGAGGCAATAGAGATGACACTAGGTATTTTGAAACCGATGATGGTAATTTTCAAGGCAAAGACATAGGACGATATCTACATTTTGACAAATCAAATGTAGAATGTTTTAGATGTCATAAATTTGGATATTATCGTTTTGAATGTTATACTAAGCTACCTGAAGACAAAGAAAAGGAAATGCAATTGAATTTTTCCGAAAAGCAAGAAATGGAAACTTTGTTAATGGCTGCTCAAGCTAATTAAGAACCTGAGTATGATGTTTGGCATGTCGATACGAGTTGCCATAACCACATGTGTGGAAGTAAGTCTTCCTTTTCTTATTTAAATGAAGGCTTTCATTCTACAGTAAGTTTTGGTGATTGTTCCACTGTGAAAGTGATGGAAAAGGGAAATATAGAGATAAGAACCAAGAATGGCTTTGTAGAAACAATTTCTAGTGTCCTTTACGTTCTTGACTTGAAAAGTATTCTATTAAGTGCTAGTAAATTACAAGAAAAGGATTATGTCATCACTATTAAAAAGGGTGTTTGTAAGATTTATGATCCCACTCGAGGAGCCATTGCTGTTGTGCAAATGAGATCAAACAGATTGTTTCCATTGAAGATTACAAGTATGCAATCTTGTTTGGTAGCTGAAGTAAGAGACCCTTCTTGGTTGTGGCATTTTCGTTATAGCCACTTGAGTTTTGGTTGGATTAAAGATCCTCCAGCAAAAAAATATGGTGACAGGTCTTCCTCAGATTAGTATTCCTTTCCAAGTTTGTGAAGAATGTGTTGTTGGTAAACAACATCGTTCTCAATTTCCTCAGAGGAAGTCATGGCGAGCAAAAGATGTTTTGGAGCTAATTCATTTTGATATATGTGGCCCGATAACACCATGTTCTAATGGAGGTAAAAGATACTTAATTACCTTCATTGATGATTATACTCAAAAAAACTTGGATTTATTTTTTACAAGAAAAATTAGAAGCACTTGGTGCATTTCAGAGCTTCAAAGCTCGTGTAGAAAATGAAACAAGAAACACCATTAAGACCCTCCGAATAGATCATGGTGGAGAATATTACTCAACCAAATTTGAAAGTTTTTGTGAAGTTCATGGCATTCGAAGAGAGCTGACAACTGCTTATACACCCAAACAAAATGGTATATCAAAGAGAAAAAACAAAACCATCCTCAATATGTTGAGAAGCTTGTTGACAAAAGGGAGAATTCCAAAAACTTTTTGGCCTAAAGTAGTAAATTGGAGTATTCACATCTTGAACAGAAGTCTTACACTTGCTGTTCAAAACATAACACCAGAAGAAGCTTGGAGTGGAAGGAAACTGACTGTAGATTATTTTAGAATTTTTGGGTGCATCGCTTATGCACATATCTCGGATGAGAAAAGGAAGAAACTTGATGATAAGGGGGAAAAGTGTGTCTTTCTCGGTGTTAGTGAAGTATCCAAAGCGTATAAATTGTTTAATCCACAAACCAAGAAGATTGTGATCAGCTGAGATGTTGTCTTTGATGAGGAAAACAATTAATTGGGATTGGAATAGGCAGCAACCTACTCAAGATTTTTTGACAATGACTCTGAAAGAGAGCCAACATCAACAGTCTTTATGTATGAAAATTCATCTGAAGCTAGTTCAACAATTGCTGAAATTTTGTCAACAACAGTAGAGGCCACTAATATAGCATCTCAATATCTTCGTCGGATTTGAAGAAGGCCTGCATGGATGGAAGACTATGAGGTAACAAAAATTGAAGATCCAATCACTCATTTTGCTTTATTTTCATATTGTGATCCTACAACCTTTCAAAGTGCCGTCAAAGATGCAAAATGGCGTAAGGCGATGGATGATGACATTCAAGCCATTGAAAAAAATGATACTTGGGAGTTGACTGATCTTCCGAAAGGGCACAAAACCATTGGTGTAAAGTGGGTCTTCAAAATAAAGCTAAAAGAAAATGGTGAAGTTGACAAGTATAAGGTGTGTTTAGTAGCTAAGGGGTATAAGCAAGAATATGGGATCAGTTATACAGAAGTTTTTGCTCCCATTGAAAGACAATGTAGGAACCTTGATGATTGGCTAGAGGGGGGGGGGGTGAATAGAAATTCTTCGTTTTCTACAAAAATTGTTAGCGGAAGCAATAGAAAAATTACAATTAAAGGAAAATAAGAACACAATGCTAATAAGGATTTTTAACGTGGTTTAGAGATGATGTTTCTACTCCATGGCAATCTGTAAGGTGGATCATGTTAGGAATTAGACGTTGCTAGAGGGGGGAGGGTGAATAGCGTGTTCGTCGCTTCGATGGAAATTGATCATGTGCTAGCTATAATTATATTGGTACACAGCGGAAATAGAAAATATAATACAAATACAAATACACAAGCACAAATACACGAGATATAACATGGTTCAGAACCTTAGGGTTCCTACTCCACGGATTGGGCTTGAATAAGCCCTAGCGATGCAAACATCATCACTAATCAATAATACTCCTTCTCGACAGCAAGTCGGAGGCGGAGAAATCTCGTACAAGGATTACAAAAGTAATACAAGCTAAAACAAACAAATACAAATGAAATACACAAAACAACGTAAATAAAACTTTGCAACTATTGCTTTGGATCCTTGCTTGTTTGATTGCCTTGGACTAACCTTGAAGGACTGGAAAACACCAACTATTCCATTTCAAATCACCCAAGAAAATCGCTGCTAAATCCTCCCTTTTGAGCTACCTTTAAAGCTGCAACTCAGGCTGATTTCCGCCTAGCAATCGATTTCCATAAGGTCATAGTCGACTACTCCTATAACCATTGTCTCACGATGACTTAATCCACATCGGTAAAACTCCAACGGATACACTGGAAGTCGACTACCATTACCCATCAGTCAACTGCCAACCTCGTAGTCGACTGATCAGTCGGCTACCAAGTGTTATGTCCTTGCGACCAACACTAGCAGTCGACTGTCCTCCACGGTAGTCGACTGCTCAAGCCATCAGTCGACTGCCAAGGCTATTTGCCGCAGTCGAACACTAGTCGACTCACAGCAGTCGAGTGGTCATAATCCTAGTCGACTGCTCAGAGTCAACTCGACTGTCAAGTGTTAAAACACTTGACCAATCTGTTGGGGATTTGACGCCGCTAGAGGGGGGTGAATAGCGTAGATAACCGTACGTAGATGGAAATCGTTCGCGTGCTTGTCTACAATTCGTGTTAGCGCAGCGGAATAATAATAATAAAAGCAATACACGAAATACAATCACACACGAACACGATGATATAACGTGGTTCGGAACCGTAACGGTTCCTACTCCACGGATCGGGCTCAAACGAGCCCTAGCAATGCCAAACACACACCACTATCAAATAACTCCTTCTCGACACAAGTCGGAGGTGGAGAAACCTCTTACAATAAGATTACAACAATAATCTAACTACAACAAGCAAATATAATAGGAAATACAATAAGAGAAGTAAAGAACACTTTATAAAAACTCTTTAGATCGCTTGCTTGTTGATTGCTTGAATCGTGGTTGAAGACCCTGACGGCATGACAAATCGCCTCAAAACGCCCATCCAAGAAATCGTGATACCAAAACCCTCATTCCGAGCCTTTATAACTGCTACGGCCGATTTCCGCCTATCACCGATCACATAAGTCACCCGATCGATGCCATCATTGTCGTGAGACAACAGATCAATCCACGCTGGAAAAACTCCAATGGATCTCTTGGCGATCGCCAACATTGGCCGATCGCTAACGCTGTAGTCGATCGGCCAATGGCTCGGAGCGTTTCGTGCTTTCGACACTCGATCGCCGATCGTGCCATCCTCGCGCGATCGCGAGCCATTAGTCGATCGCTCCCATGAGCAGCTTGATCGCCAGAGCAATCGGCTCTAACTCGGCGGTTGAACTCTGTCGACTTACTGGCGAACGCCATAATGCGGTCCGACCGACAACCTCAAGAATGAGGTTTTAACCCAAGTATGGTGCCCCCATACTTGCTAGACCACCCTTAGCCTAGACCTAAGCCTTCTAGCCACCTCCATCAGCCTTACGCCTCTCGGATCCCTCCAAGTCATCCATGACTTGTTCATCCATCGCGCTAGCTTCCAAGTGCTTCCATCGGCTATGTCATGCTAACGGTGTCTACACCGCCAAGGTACATTAGACTTACGCCGCCAAGACTCCGCTTGGACTTTACGCCGCCAACCATTGGACTTATGCTGCCAAGACTCCCGCTTGGACTTTATGCTGCCAATATCAAACCCTTGGACTTCTCAAATGCCAAGACTCAAGCTTGGACTTTCCCTTGCCAACCCATGTTGGACTTTTCATGCCAAGACCATGCTTGGACTTTCCTTGCCAACCAATGTTAGACTTTACATTGCCAAGACCCATGCTTGGACTTTTACATTGCCAAGACCCATGCTTGGACTTTTCCTTGCCAACCCATGTTGGACTTTTCCTTTGCCAACCCATGTTGGACTTTCCATTTGCCAAGACCCATGCTTGGACTTTCCCATAATCACATGGTCAACCCTAGTCAACCATCAAAGTCAATTATAACCTGGGTCGATTGTATAAATAATCTCCCCAACATATTAACCGACATCAATGTCCAACATCAATGTCAATCCATTTTATCAAATCCCTTTGTCAAACATCAAAACATCACTCGAGTCAAACTCGAGTCTGGTCAATCGTGACCTGGGCCGATTGCACCAACAATCTCCCCCTTTTTGATGTTTGACAAAAACCAAATCAAATCATGAGTTAGAACACTAACTCAAATCCCTTACCAATTATCCCAAATTGGTAAACACTCTCCAAATGTTCTGCCAAACATTCTCCCCCTTTTTGACTAACATCAAAAAGGTTATCTCTCCAAGGAGGTCAATGTCTCATGTCCCAATGAGATCTTACAATCTCCCCCTTGATTTAAAAATATCTAGGATGCCTACCATCTTCCTAGTGATAAGTCCCATATCACTCAAGAGAGGCAATCCTATTCACTCTCCCAATTTCCAAATTGGGTATCAATTTTCCCAATTGATGATACTTTCCCAATAACTTCTCCTTTTCAAGGAGAAAAATACATCCATCATCCCAAGATGGATACCTCCCCCTAAAGGCTTGCTCCCCCTTGACCATTGCACCAACAATGTCCTTGGGGAGTCCCTAAGCCAATAGGAACTCTAAACCATCAAAATTAAGGTTGGAAATTCAACATTGAACTTTCCACCACCTCAAATTGATACTTTGACCTAACACCTCTCCAAATCCATATCCAATGAATTTTCACCCTTCATAATGCTTCCCAAAGCATATCCTAGGGTTAGGAGTGGTTAGGGACCTTTACCATGGCTGAAAATGGGCTAAACAACCTTGTTAACCCGAAATCAGACCTAGCAGTCGACTCCTGACAGTAATCAGTCGATTGCCACATACATCAGTCGACTGCCACCAATGGCAGTCGACTGGTAGCTGAATTTTCCGAAATTCAGCTATCAGAATCCAATTTCAGAAAATCATAACTAATTATACGTATATCGAAAAATCACGAAATTTGATACGTATAATACTTATGACCAAAACAATGGGTGAAAAATATTTTACCCATAAAATAGTGAGTTTGATACAAAACTCAAAACCATTGAAATTTTCAATGTTTTGGCCCTATTTTGTATCAACTTCATCAATGGTGATTGCTATCAAAAAATAGACTTCACCAAGGTTTTCTAAATTGATTTTAAAATGATTTCAAAACTTTATTTTGGATCATATTCCTTGGGCTCTAAGTACATGACTTGTACACAAGCTTTCCCAATGATCCACCAGTAGAATTAGATGAGTTTTAGTTCATCTAGATGCAAAAACTATGCACCTTGAACTTAACTCATATCCTAGCATCTCACATGTATCTAGGGTGTATAAATACACATACATGTCAATTGGATGTGAGATGTGGGTTTTGTTCTCCCTAATCTAGGGTTTCATGCATTTTCCTAAAGCAACTCTACTTGATTCCCTTATAAATGGAACTCCAAGTCATGCCATTGTCCTTAGTTCAATTTTAATCAATTAAATTAAATGCATGAAATGATTATGGCATTTATGATGATATAAATAAGCATATGCTCATAATCATGATGTCATGGCATAATATGAAATCTAAAAACACATGACATTTAACTTAACTCCTAAACATGAACATGACATTTTATAAAATTAAAACTAAGTATGATGTCATGGTATGTTATATGGCAAACAAAGCATGGCATATAAAATATATAGGTATAAGAATACCTACATTTTAATATTAATTGTCATTTGACATAATTAGGTTTATTTTGCCATATTAGTCTAAATTCCCTAATGTGCCAAAAACCCAAAATGGCACACTAACCTCTAAACCTAAATTGTGCCAATTTTGATCATTTTATCAAACTTCTCAAATAGTATTGGCACATCCTAAAACCTTTTAGGATCATAATTCAAATGTATTTCCAAGGTAATCCTAACCTTGAAAATAACCTAAAGTGTCACCTTTGCCATGGTTGAGTTATCTACCCATCCAATCAAGGTTGGCACACCCTAATCCCACCTAGCGTGAATCAATCACGCTCTTAGGAACCCAAAATCTATTTGAGCTCCTAGGGTTAATTAGGTATTCCCTAGGGATAACCTCCCTAGATACCTTTCTAATGACCCTCCTAGGCTTGTCAGCCTTGGTCATTTGGGTCTTACCTAGGTTGACTCTAGGGGTGACTCCCCTTGCAACCTTCTTAGTGGCCACCCTAGGTTTCCTAGAAACCCTAGCCACTAGACACACCCTTTGGTCAACTCTAGGGATGACTTTCCTATTGACCTTGGTCTTCCTAGACCTAGTTAGTGTTCCATAATCTAATGGAACACTATAATAAGCTACCTTAGGCTTAGGTTTGTGACCCAAACCTTGCTTGCCCTTGGTTGACTTTTGACTCTTAGGTCCTTGGTGTTGACTTTGACTTTTGGACCTTGACTTTTGATCATTTGACCCTTTAAATTGATTTTGCATAACTTTAAGGGTCTTCTCCAATTTCTCAAGCCTTGACCTCAAGGCTTGGTTCTCTAATTCTAATTGCCCGTTTTTAGAATTTTAATTTAGACCATGGGCATGAGACTTTCTAGGCATATGCCTAGTCCATTTAGGGTTAATACCTAGGTGCTCTTGCACCTTTCTAATGGTCTCCCTAGGTAAAATTGGTCTAGTGTTATTTGACCTAGGTTTATCCTTAGATGAATTATTTTTAGGGACATTAGTCCCAAATTTCTTCCTATTATCTAAGTGAATATTTTTAGCTCCTAAGCAATATTCATTCCTATTAGCATGCTTTTCATAAATTGCAAGGGAATTAAAATTATTTCTAGCATGCTTTTGCCTATTAAATCTAGAAGGTGCATTATTGAAATATACCTTAGGGTTTGCCTTGGAGGCTCCCCCTACATATGATGCTCCTTCTTGCCCCTTCTTCTTCCCCCTAGGGCATTGACTCCGATAATACCCCTTCGAATTGCACTTGAAGCATATGATGTGCTCCTTGCCTTTAGGTGTTGGGGAACCGACATCCTTGACTTTTGGAGCCGGTGGAGCTTTCCTAATCTTCTTTGGGCACTTGCTCTTGTAGTGCCCGATTTCCCTACACTCAAAGCAAATTATATGTTTTTTTATTTAAAACCAAATTGCTTGAGTTACCTAGTTCGGTGGTGGAGACCGGAATTGGACTTTGGGCTTCTTCATCTTGACCGGATGTCGAAGCTTCTTCTTGATGTTCCGGTATGGAGGTTCTCTCCTCCCCCTCAATCCTTGAGGTGGATGCTTCTTCCACTTCTACCTCCTCCTTGGAGATTGATGGCCTCTCAACTTCCAATTCTTCACACTCTCCTCTTGACCCGGATGTTGACTCTTCTTCAACTTCCGAATCCTCACTTGCTTGTGAGGAGGAGCTAGCTTCTTCGGCCTCTTCCGATTGGACCGATGAGCATTCTACATCTTCTTCTTCTTCTTGGACCGATGATGAGTTTTCATGGAGCTTTGCCACTTGGCTCCACAACTCTTTAGCATCTACATAATTACCTAACATACACAAGATATTGTTAGGTATTAAATCAATTAAAAATTTTATCACCTTATCATTTTTCTCGGATGCTTGAACTTGCTCTTCGGTCCACCTCTTCTTTTTGAGGAATCCACCTCTTGGTCCTCTTGGATATTCAAATCCATCCATCAAAATGGACCATTCCTCAAAGTCTCTCATCATAATAAAATCCTCAATTCTTCCCTTCCAAGAATTGAATCCTTCTCGTCCATATAGGGTGTAGGGCACCGGTGTGTTGATGTCCCAACCTAATTGATCTTCGACTTCCATCTTTTACCCTCTAGCGTATTGCTCCCGGTTGTTAATCCGTTGAAGAGCCACTAGGCTCTGATACCACTTGTTGGGGATTTGACGCCGCTAGAGGGGGGTGAATAGCGTAGATGACCGTACGTAGATGGAAATCGTTCGCGTGCTTGTCTACAATTCGTGTTAGCGCAGCGGAATAATAATAATAAAAGCAATACACGAAATACAATCACACACGAACACGATGATATAACGTGGTTCGGAACCGTAACGGTTCCTACTCCACGGATCGAGCTCTAACGAGGCCCTAGCGATGCCAAACACACACCACTATCAAATAACTCCTTCTCGACACAAGTCGAGGTGGAGAAACCTCTACAATAAGATTACAACAATAATCTAACTACAACAAGCAAATATAATAGAAATACAACAAGAGAAGTAAAGAACACTTTACAAAACTCTTTGGTTGAAGACCCCGATTTGAGAAATCGCCTCAAAACCAAGAAATCGCATACCAAAACCTCCGAGTCCTTTATAACTCGGGCCGATTTTCGCTATCACCGATCCGCCATAAGTCACCAATGATCGATGCCTTGTCGTGAGACAACGGATCGATCCACGCTGAAAACTCCAACGGATCTCTGCCGATCGCCAACATTGCGCGCCGATCGCTAACGCTCGTAGTCGACGCCTACGGCTACGGAGCGCTTCGCTGACTCGACCGACTGATCACATCCTTGGCCGATCACAGAGCCATCACCGATCGCTTCCATGAGCAATGACCGCTGAGCAATCCTAGTTAACTCGGCAAATAACTCGTCGACTCGATTACGGCAATGAACCGCCATAATGCTACGACTGCCAACCTCAAGAATGAGGTTTTAACCCAAGTATGGTGCCCCCATACTTGCTAGACCACCCTTAGCCTAGACCTAAGCCTTCTAGCCACCTCCATCAGCCTCACGCCTCTCGGATCCCTCCAAGTCATCCATGACTTGTTCATCCATCGCGCTAGCTTCCAGGTGCTTCCATCGGCTATGTCATGCTAACGGTGTCTACACCGCCAAGGCACATTGGACTTACGCCGCCAAGACTCCGCTTGGACTTTACGCCGCCAACCATTGGACTTATGCTGCCAAGACTCCCGCTTGGACTTTACGCTGCCAATATCAAACCCTTGGACTTCTCAAATGCCAAGACTCAAGCTTGGACTTTCCCTTGCCAACCCATGTTGGACTTTTCATGCCAAGACCATGCTTGGACTTTCCTTGCCAACCAATGTTGGACTTTACATTGCCAAGACCCATGCTTGGACTTTTACATTGCCAAGACCCATGCTTGGACTTTTCCTTGCCAACCCATGTTGGACTTTTCCTTTGCCAACCCATGTTGGACTTTCCATTTGCCAAGACCCATGCTTGGACTTTCCCATAATCACATGGTCAACCCTAGTCAACCATCAAAGTCAATTATAACCTGGGTCGATTGTATAAACAATCTCCCCAACATATTAACCGACATCAATGTCCAACATCAATGTCAATCCATTTTATCAAATCCCTTTGTCAAACATCAAAACATCACTCGAGTCAAACTCGAGTCTGGTCAATCGTGACCTGGGCCGATTGCACCAACACAATCGACTGGTCTAAAGCGTCAGTTGACTGATAACCTTAACCATGAGGTTTAACCCCAAATATGATGCCCTCATACTTACAAGACCACCGTTAGCCTAGACCTCAGTCTTCTAGCCACCTCCGTCAGCCTCATGACTATCAAATCCCTCCAAGTCATCCATGACTTGTTCATCCATACGTTAGCCTTCAAGTGCTTCCATCGGCTATTGTCATGCTAAGTTGGTCTAGCCCGCCAAGACACATTTGAGCTTACGCTGCCAAGACACAAGCTTGAACTTTACGCCACCAAACCATTGGACTTATGCTGCCAAGACTCTCGCTTGGACTTTTGTTGGGATGTATACTAAAAGCCTAGTCTTTGTATGCACATCTTCATTTTGAAATAAGAATAACATGATCATTGTTTGCATTTTATACTTATTATATGTATGCATCTTGTCTAATACTTACATTATAGATAACATAGTGTGTGGTGTCACACAGAAGATCATGTTATCAATTCCTTGTAGAGTATAAGTAGAGGCTCACAACCAAGATGGTTTTGGACAAACCATTGACATGGTTGTAGTGTAATTTGGTATTAGTTTATCTTGACCATATAATTACACTAGTAAACTTTGTGTATATTGAGCAAGACCGATTTAAAGGTGATTCAATTTATACTGACTAAATAATTAAATCGGACTTCATATATTATGGTGTACATGCTCTTAATCCCGATATAATAACAGACACATGTACTTAGTATTTATTTTCTTGATTTACCAATGGGCTAGATTTTTGGGTTAAATCGATAGGCCTAGTATGTTGGGAAATAATATTATTTACATGGTGTGTCGTTGATTATAGGAGGAAACCATGTCGTATGTATTAGGATGATGATGTCTCCTTGAGGAGCTCATAAGGATCATCATGGAAATCTTGCAGGTGGACTTGGTCCAGCATGATGATGAGGTTGAGTGATACTACTCATGGAGTTAGATGCTGATTAATTAATTGTCAGTAAATTAATTAATTAATGAACATTCAATATCGTAAACACGGAGAGATATTTGTACAAATAATATATGGAGTCCATATTTATTTATGGGGGTTGGTGAGGTAGATCAATGATAATCCTCTAGTGGAATGGATCATCATTAATGGATCGGGTTTGTGTGGTTCGGATCCATTGGGTGGCCAAGATCCAACTCCTCCTCATGGTTCCTATTGTAGCCTATTATAAATACCTCATGAAGCCTAGATCTATAAACAAGGTGGGAGAGGCTTGGGCGAAAATTACTTTGAGGGTTTGGAGGTGGCATTGGGTTGGGCGACAACATTAGGGTTTGCTTCCAAGGCTTGGGCGACAAGGTGTTTGGTTTTGCTTAGGGTTGGCAGCAACATTAGGGTTTTTCTTCCCCTTTGCCCGGCGCCTCCACCCTATCTCCTTGGCCGGTGCCTCCTCCACACCTCCTCTCTTTCTCCTTGGCCGGCAGCAACAAGATCTCATCTCTTGGCCGGCGCCCACTTCTTCTTCTTCCTCTCATTGGCCGACGGCAACAACCAAGCTAGGAGGCTTGGTGGTCGGCACTAGATAGGAGAAGAAGAGTTTGGTCATCTTCCCTTGTTCGGAGCGAGCAAGGAAGGGAAGATACGAGATCTAGAAGGCTTCAATTCTTTGAGGATCGTTGCCCACACGACGTCCAAGAAGAGGATAGGTCATACAATAGAAGATCAAGAGATAAACAAGAGGTATAATCTTGTTTGTTTTGATTTTAGTTCTTTTGTATCATGCATGTGGTTTATTTACTTGGACCCCCGATGATAAACACAAAATTCGGTGATCCGTTCATTATCTATTCCGCAGCTAATCGAGGAAAAGAGTTAGGTTGCTTGAACAACAAGTTTGTTCAAGCGACTGTAGGATCGAAATGAGCGCTAGAGGGGGGGGTGAATAGTGTAAAATGGTTTTTCTTTTCTTTTGTTGTAAAAACGATAAGTAAGAGATAAACGCAGCGAAAAAGAGATGGACACAAGGAGTTTTACTTGGTTCACAGCCAATCGACTGCTAATCCAAGGCCCTAATGGTCCTAGACCACGTACGGAGGGCAATCACTAAAACACTCCTCCTCGTTGGAGGTAGGAGTTACGATTACAAAACTTTCGACAAAAACACAAGGATGAGAGACAAGCCCCTCTCTCCTTTTTGATATAAAAGCTCGAAAAACACAACTTAAATCAATCGACTAAAATGATTACCAACACTTTAACGGTGAAGCTTCGTGTTGGCAGCACTTCATTGTAGTGGCGTCGTCGTAGAAGAGCGGCGTTGTGGAGGCGTTTGAGAGCTTTGTAATAATTGTTATATCTAAGATGTGAAGCACCCCCCTCTATTTGAAGCCTTGTCCGCCCACTTGAGATCCGGCTACCTCACCACCAATTGAGGGATAAGTTTCCACCTTGCTTTTGACCGGCCACCTCACCAAGATTTGGGGGATAAGTTGCCACCTTGCTTTTAGTTCCTTTTACCCATTTTCAGGATACTTTAGTTATTTAATTTTATTTCAATTCGAGTTCTAATTTTAATTCGAATTCGAATAAATTCGAATTCTAATTTTAATTTGAATTAGAGTAACTTCGAATTCAAACAAGGGTTAGCTCAAAGAAATATGTAGAAATATTAAATGTGATGGATTTAGATGGTTTCTAACCATCCGATCTCGACTTAGACTTTCATGGAAAGTTTTGGGTCGGATTGTCGCCTAAGATCAACTCCTAAACGGAGGATCCGACCTCACTTACGCTCTTCGGACACGAGTCTTACCTTGCACTTACTGTGTCGCAGATCTCCAACTCAAGCTTAACTTTGTTTACACTCAAGTAGACTCATGAGATAACAAAATAGACTTAACCTTGTGTCTTTGCTATAATCAAAACACGTGTTCGATTTCTGCCTCTCACTGCACCAACAATCTCCCCCTTTTTGATCTATGGCAAAAACACACAAAGTTAAGGAAATTAAGTGCATGAAACAATAAAGACATGAAGCAAAAGTAGGAGTAGTAAAAATATTTCTCAAGTTCTCCCCTTAGAGGAACCCTCCCCCTTGACCGAGGGTGAGTACTTAAAAAAGACTTTTAGTTCTCCAAACACAAAAGATAACGAGTTAAGTAAATGGCATTACTTAACTTAGGCTCTTTAGAGTCAAAAATAAGTGCAAGTTAAGTAATCAAAAGTTAAGTCAAAAGGTTTAACTTTTGATTTCTTAACTTGGGCCTTTAAAGTTTTCAATTCCGAAGAGTTGAAACCTAAACCTTACTCCCCCTTAACTTAGGCAGAATCAAAGTTTTAAGTTAAGTTATCAAATTCAAAAATTTGAATTTATTGAACCTTAACTTTGGCCTTTTCTCCCCTTTTGACATAAATCAAGAAAAAGTAGGGGGTTAAGAAAACCTAAGTCCAAGCATGATGATTTTGAAAATAGTATGTGAAAATAATTCATCTAAATGTTCAACTCTAGTTTGACTTGATTGAAATGATATTATCAACAAGTCCTGATTAGAGTTGGTTAATATTAGTTGCATATTTATACTCCGAGGTTCATATTGACGCACTTGATCTACATCTTGGAACCTGGAGTAGGGTCTTAACATCTCACGCCGTTCTAGGTGGCTTAATACACAAACACATTAACCCTATGTGTTGTGAGATGTGTTGGCTCCTTAAATCTATAGGATCATGATATCTAGGGGAAGTCCTAAACTAGTTCCATTTGCATAAAGAAAAAAAATAAGAAAAATAAAATTCAAAAATAAAATTTTTGAAAATAGAATTTGAAAACTTTTGCTAACCTATTCTATTATGCACAAGCCCAATTTTTGTCTCAAGAGACTAAATTCGGCTTCGGGTAGTGGTTTAGTAAATAGGTCTGCTAGGTTAGACTTCAAGTCAACATATTCGAGTTGTATGGAGCCGTTGGCTACATGTTCTCGAATGAAATGGTGTTTTACCTCTATATGCTTTGTCCTTGAATGACATATAGGGTTCTTAGTTAGATTTATCGAACTTATGTTGTCTACAAAAATTTTAGTTTTGGTGAAGTCCAACCTAAAGTCTCGGAGAGTGTGCTTCATCCAAAGAAGCTGAGTTACACACTCACCCATCGCAACGTATTCGACTTCGGTGGTAGATAAGGCAACACAATGTTGCTTCCTACTGCACCAACTCACTAGACTCGAGCCGAGTAGTTGACAACAACCACTCGTGCTCTTTCTATCGAGTATACTACCGGCATAATCCGAATTGGAGTAGCCGATTAGTTCGAACTCCGTAGATCTAGGGTACCAAATACCAACGTTAAGTGTACCCTTAAGATATCTAAGGATACGCTTAACTAGGGTTAGGTGAGACTCCTTAGCACAGGTTTGAAACACAGCACATACTACTGCGAATAGGATGTCGGGTCGACTGCGATTAAGTATAGGAGACTTCTATCGCTGCTCTATAGTACTTTAAGTCAATGGACTTACTTTCTAGGTCTTCTCCTATGTTAACATTAATCGCCATTGGGGTGTTTATTATCTTAGCGTCTTGCATTCCAAATCTTTTAATTAACTCCTTAGTGTATTTTTGTTGATATAGGTATATACCATCCTTAGTTTGTTTAATTTGTAGACCTAAAAAGAAACTTAACTCTCCTACCAAGTTCATTTCGAACTCACTTTCCATGAGTGAAACGAACTCATTTAGTAAGGCTAAGTTAGAGGTTCCAAAAATTATATCGTCTACGTAAATTTGAGCTATGAATATTTCTTTACCTAAGGTTTTTACGAAGAGAGTTGGGTCAACTAAGCCTTGGTTAAACCCTTTTGACTTAAGATGGATTGAAAGTCTCTCGTACCAAGCTCGAGGAGCTTGTTTAAGTCCATAGAGAGCTTTCTTAAGTTTTAGAACATGGTCGGGTTTATCTAGATTTTCAAATCCGGGGGGTTGGCTAACATAAACTTCTTCTTTAATGTATCCATTTAGGAATGCCGACTTAACATCCATTTGAAACAGCTTAAATCCTCGATGTGCGGCATAAGATAGCAACATTCGAATGGATTCGAGTCTAGCTACTGGGGCATAGGTTTCGTCGTGATCTAAGCCTTCGACTTGACTAAACCCTTTGGCGACTAACCTAGCCTTGTTTCTAACTACTTCACCTTTATCATCAAGCTTATTTCGAAACACCCACCTTGTTCCAATTATCGTTTTGTCTTTAGGTGGTGGTACTAATTCCCACATTTCATTCCTAGTAAATTGAGCTAGCTCTTCTTGCATTGCAATAATCCAATCGGGATCAAGAAGAGCTTGTTCAATTGATTTGGGTTCTATCTTTGAAATTAAGGAAATTTGACTAAGGTTCCTATAGGATGCTCTAGTTCAACTCCTAGATTAGGATCTCCTATCACTTGATCGATAGGGTGGTTAGTGAATCCTAGATTGGGTTGGGTTTGTGTCACCTAATGCTTGATCAATGGGGTGACTTGGTTGAACACTAGTTTGACTCGGATCACTTGTCACTTGGTCGACAAGAGAAGTTGGTTGAGGTGGATTAGACTCGATCTCAGGGTCGGAGACGAGTTTGGCATCGATGGGCTCAACACTTGGGGTCATTAAGGGTTTTGTAGGTTCGGGTACTTCATCGAACACTACATTAATAGTCTCTTCGACTTTAAGGGTATCGTGGTTATATACCCTATAGGCCCTACTCGTGGTTGAGTATCCTAAGAAGATTCCGGTGGAGGTTTTGGATTTGAATTTCCCTAGGTGGTTCTTAGTGTTTAAGATATGTACTTTACATCGAAATACCCTAAAGTACTTGATGTTGGGTACTTTATTGTGATAAATCTCGTACGAGGTCTTAAGGTGCCTCTTTACCATAAGGATCCTATTCTGGACATAGCAAGCCGTGCTAACGACTTCTGCCCAAAACCTATCAGGTAGGTCATATTCGTTCAACATGGTCCTAGCGGCTTCTTGTAGAGTTCGGTTTTTCTGCTCTACTAGGCCATTTTGTTGAGGGGTCCTAGGGCAAGAGAATTCATGGTGGTATCCGTTTAGGTTACAGAAGTCGGTGAACCTTTGATTTTTGAATTCACCACCATGATCGCTTCTAAGTCTTTTAACCTTAAGGTTTTTTTGATTCTCGATTAATTTGAATAAATTGATTAATTGATCTAGGGTATCATTTTTATGTTTGATGAACCTAACCCAGGTAAACCTGGAGTAGTCGTCAATTATGACTAAGCAATATTGACTTCTATTGAGTGACTTGGCTCCATGTGAATCGAATAGATCCATATACAGGAGCTCAAGTACACTTGAGGTTCGTTCTTGGTTAGTTAACTTGTGTTGTGTCCTAGGTTGTTTTCCTTGTTGACAAGCATTACAGATTTTATTAACCAAATTGTTGAGGTTGGGTAAGCCTCTGACTAAGCCACTCTGACTCATCTTGTGGACGAGTCTTGGGTGCGAGTGACCGAGTCGTCGGTGCCACAACCATGATTCCTCTTCCTGTGTCATAAGACATTTGGCTGAGGATTTGATTAAGTTAATTGTATAAATGTTATTTGTCCTAGTTCATTTGAGTATTGTTTTAGCTGTTTTATTTCTTTTAATTACACATTCATTTTCTAAAAATACGACCTTATAGTTATTGTCACATAATTGGCTTACGCTAAGCAGGTTATATTCAAAATTCTCTACAAGTAATACATTTTTAATAACAAAATTCGAGTTAAGCTCGATATCACCTGATCCGATGATTTTGAGCTTGCCGTTATTCCCAAAGGCTACCGATCCTTGTCGTTTGAATCGAAGCTTCGTGAATTTGAGTTGATCCCCGGTCATGTGTCGGGAGCAACTGCTGTCCAACATCCATTGATCCTACACACAAGGTGGTTGGATTGGATGTTAGATTTTTTTTTAAAAAAAAATTGGTTGTAAGTTAAACCTAGGTCATCTCACCTGTGTCTATATGATCAAGCATGTTATACTTATGTGTTTTTTGTGAGATGACTTCCAATTAAGTTGATTAAGTGCATTTAGGTTCAAGTAATTTTATGTTAGATTTGGATTTGACCCTAGGCTTGTCAAGTTTACCTTTTCAAGATCATGGCTTCTAGGTCGTGGCGAGGCACAGGGGCCTTCTTTTATCGGATCATCGACCACTTCCTTAGACAAAGCCATTTTCAAGAAAATGATGACTTGACTCACCTAAGACTATTTCCTAGTCTAACTGGTTATTTTTGAAAAGAGGCTCCCCGAGGCTCAATCTTTTCGAAGGATTTTAGTTGGTTATGTACGTGTTCTAAGTGAGTTCACGAGTTTTAAAAAAAAACATGCAATTTCTAAGTTAAAGCACAAACATATTTTGTACTGGCTCCCCCTAGACCGTTGAATCAGTTCGGTCTATCCACATAGTGGATTTGGTCCTTGGGAACCCAGTACGGGTTGGATCCTAGAGTTGAAATCAAAAAGTTCTTAGGGACCCATGCTTGGACATGTTTCCTATGTCGACTTACAATCGACATATACGACCTATTAGTCGTGTTTGAGTTAAACCCTAGTCCAGCCTTGTTGTACACGACCCTTTGAGATCCAAGTAGGAGGTCAAGTCCTTTGGATCCCGAAGTGAACCTTTCCAACGTGTTCCTAAGATCTTCAACTTGACTTTTCAAGAGAGAGTTCTCAACTTCGAGCTTTTCAGCTCGAGTTGGGTCCTCTTCTCGAACTTAACTAGTCGAAGAGGTTAGGGAGACCTTGTATTTGAGGAGTTTGACCTCCTCAACCAGGGTCTCGACCTTGGACTCGGACTTAACTAATTTCTTAGACAAAAACCTAACCGTATTATGTAAAGTATTAAATAAAGTTCGACTCACTTTAAGGGTATCTTTTGAACCGGATGCGTATCCGTGGCTTGACTTGAAGGTAGCTTCGTAGTCCGAGTCATCCTCGTGTTCGACTCAAGTTCGAGTTCGGTCTCCGTTGCGACTCAATCAATTTCACCATGAAGACGTGGTCTTCGTCTTCTTCGGATGACGCTTCTTCCCATGTCGCGTTGAGGGCCTTCTTGTGCTTAGGTGCTTGGTGGTTGAGCTTGGGGCACTCGGACTTGATATGTCCAAACCTGTTACACTCATAACACCTAATATTAGAACTTTTAGGCTTACCTTGGTTGGGTCGAGTCGTGGTTCACTTTCGTCCCTTGGCTATCCTTCGAGCTAGGTTCATTAGTTCGGCAGTCAACTCCGGGTCAACTTCTTCTTCGGACTCGTCTTCCTCCTCGGTTGGTGGTGGCTTGCTTGCGATTTTCTTCTTCTTTGAACCTGCAAACAAGGCTATACCCCTCTCGGGTTCCGAGTTGGACTGCTCATGTAATTCGAAATCTGAGAATAATTCGTCTATTCTAACTTTAGCTAGGTCCTTAGATACCTTGTAGGCATCGGCCATGGATGCCCACAAGGTGGTCCTAGGGAAAGAATTTAGAACATACCTGATTAGATCTCGGTTTTTGACTTTCTGTCCTATTGAATGCAGCTGGTTGACTATGTCCTGGACGCGGGCGTGCAATTGTGTTGTCGTCTCGTGTTCCTGCATTTTTAGTGTGTACAATTTATTGAACAACAAATCGCGTTTGCAAACCTTAGCTTGATCCGATCCTTCGTGTAACTCGATCAGCCTCGTCCAGAGATCTCTTGCGCTGATGAAGGGTCCGACTCGGTTCAGCTCCTCCTTGGATAGCCCGCACTGCAGGATTTGAGTCGCCTTTGCATCTGCCTCGACTTGTCATTTAGTGGTAATGGACCACTGATTGTAATCCAAGGATTCACCTTCTTCATTAGTAGGAAGGGTGAACCCGGTTTGGATCACAATCCACATCTCTATTTAGGTTTTTAGGAAGCACTCCATCCGACCTTTCTAGTAACGAAAATCGTCACCGTTGTAAAACGGTGGTCGGACGGTGCTAAAACCCTCGAGATGGGCCATTAACACGAAACGGTAAGAAGAGAAAAAAAAACACACAGACAACAAAGGTCCCAAGACTTGCGTCTTGGATTAGTAGTGCGGGAAGAAGAAAAGATAAATAAATCAATCAATAGATTAACTAATTAGAAAATTAATTTTAATTCTGTAAAAAAAAATTAATTAATTAATTTTGAAAATTAATTAAAAACTATTTTGTAGAAAAAAAAATCTAATGTTGAAATTAAGTAAAAAATATTGAAAAACCAAACTTATATTCTAGACAAGATTTAAAAATTAAAATAAGTTTTTAATTGATTAAATTTTGATTGAAAATCTATTTTAGTGGAAATAAGATTTAATTCAATGCTAAGATTAACGAGAATACTTTATAAAACTAAATATAAAGATTTTAGGGTTTGAACAATTCAAGTGTTTTTAAAAAAATGAAAGAATTTTTAATTCTGGGAAAAACTAATTTTAATCAGTAATAGAATTAAAAAATCGTAATTAAGAGTTTTTTTTGTTAGGATGATCAATAGAAAGATTAAAAGCGATAAAATTAAATTAAAGTAAAGTCTGAAAAAAAAATTCAGAAGAATTAAAAAAAACACAAAAATTAACGTAGACAGAAACAAAGGAAACAAAAGAAATAAAAATTACTCAAATTGGTGGTTTCACCAAATTTGAGTGCCCCCAGCTCTGATACCAATTGTAGGATCGAAATGAGCGCTAGAGGGGGGGGGTGAATAGCGCAAAACGGTTTTTCTTTTCTTTTGTTGTAAAAACGATAGGTGAGAGATAAACACAGCGAAAAAGAGATGGACACAAGAAGTTTTACTTGGTTCACAGCCAACCGGCTGCTAATCCAAGGCCCTAATGGTCCTAGACCACGTACGGAGGGCAATCACTAAAACACTCCTCCTCGTTGGAGGTAGGAGTTACGATTACAAAACTTTCGACAAAAACACAAGGATGGGAGACAAGCCCCTCTCTCCTTTTTGATATAAAAGCTCGAAAAACACAACTTAAATCAATCGACTAAAACGATTACCAACACTTTAACGGTGAAGCTTCGTGTTGGCAGCACTTCGTTGTAGTGGCGTCGTCGTAGAAGAGCGGCGTTGTGGAGGCGTTTGAGAGCTTTGTAATAATTGTTGTATCTAAGATGTGAAGCACCCCCCTCTATTTGAAGCCTTGTCCGCCCACTTGAGATCCGGCCACCTCACCACCAATTGAGGGATAGGTTTCCACCTTGCTTTTGACCGGCCACCTCACCAAGATTTGGGGGATAAGTTTCCACCTTGCTTTTGATCGGCCACCTCACCAAGATTTGGGGGATAAGTTGCCACCTTGCTTTTAGTTCCTTTTGCCCATTTTCAGGATACTTTAGTTATTTAATTTTATTTCAATTCGAGTTCTAATTTTAATTCGAATTCGAATAAATTCGAATTCTAATTTTAATTCAAATTAGAGTAACTTCGAATTCAAACAAGGGTTAGCTCAAAGCAATATGTAGAAATATTAAATGTGATGGATTTAGATGGTTTCTAACTATCCGATCTCGACTTAGACTTTCATGGAAAGTTTTGGGTCGGATTGTCGCCTAAGATCAACTCCTAAACGGAGGATCCGACCTCACTTGCGCTCGTCGGACACGAGTCTTACCTTGGTGTCGCAGATCTCCAACTCAAGCTTAACCTGTTTCTGCACACTCAAGTAGACTCATGAGATAACAAAATAGACTTAACCTTGTGTCTTTGCTATAATCAAAACACAGGTTCGATTTCGGTGCCTCACTGCACCAACAGCGACCACTCAAATCGAATAGCACGATGATGGATCAGTTGCTTGGGTAATCCATCTTCATATGGATTAATTTTTTAATCCAAGGACGTCATGATAGGATCGCCATGCACATGTGACCGAAGCGGGGAAGCAAAATCCCCTTCAAATTATATCAGAGCCATGGTTTTCGATTTTGTGTGTTTAGGATTCGGTTACTTTTATGCACTTATCAATTGATGTGAGCAAAACATAAAGAATTTTAGGAGTAGTTTTCGCTCACATCTCATTACATTTTATGTTAATTTCATGCATATGTCACTCTATTTTGCACACATTTTCTATTTTCTGATTTGGAGGTCTGCTCTTTGTACTTTTGCATGCAGGATAGCATTTCGAGGGAAAAAGGCTCACCTTCGGATCAAAAGAAGGACATTTTGCAGCTGGACGCATAGTGGGACACGACCAAGGCGTGTAGCTACACACGGCCGTGTCCAATGGGCGAGATCAGCCACTTTAGGGCCACACATGCCCTGGCCGTGTTGAAACACATGGTCGTGTGGTGGCTCGGCAGATTGATGCGACTAGGGCTTTTTTCGAATTTTGCAGCTATCCGAGGTGATGTCTTTATAAGGATGGCTCCACCCAAACCCTAGGGAGGAGGCACGATGGCTAGGATGACACATCGAAGCCCTAAAAAGCTTCGGGAACTCGCAACGGAGAGGAGGAACGCCGCCGGAGATCCACGCTTTGCACTTCAATGCCAGAGAGAATACCACGAAAGCATTGTAATCCCTTGTTCCTGTGTTTTATTTATGATGTATTCGAACATGTACATGCTTTGTGATTCCTCCATTATATACATGGACTAGTTCCTTCGATTCTAGGATTAGGGAGTAGCTTGTATGCACATTACATGTTGGTTCATGTTAAATTCTGTCTTTGAGTTTAATTTGGAAATTGGAAGTTGTTTAAACTATATTTATACGTGTTTGGTTTTCTACCTACTGTGCTTAGGTGATACGAGGGGTGACAACCCTCGTATTTAAGATTTAGGGGATTTTATACAAGGAACCTAGGGGTAAACCTGATCTCCTGTAACCGTGGGTAGAAGGATGCGATGGAACCGAAAACGGTTCATCGTAGGGATTGATTCGACATCCTCATACCGTCTATCCCATCCTTTTAAGGTGGAGATAGCTCCCGGTAGATGCGGTGGCTCATCGGAAGAGTGTATGATGTCCCTTCCACAAAACCATAGCTAAACATCTAGACAACACCAGTTGACAGCATTATTTTGCGACACACAAGCAAAACCGAAGTCCTAGAATCACCTTTGAAGACCCCGACACGCTACCTTCTTCCTCCACGTGACACCGTATAGAGTATAGTCCACCGATAGCCCTCAAAGATCGAAACCTCTTAGAGTTTACTTCCGAACAATTTCAACCACTGAACATATCGATATTCAAATCTCAGTCTTTGTGGGATCGATAATCTTTTATTACTTGACGACATCCATGCACTTGCGGGCTTTGAGCATGAGCACGCGCTTCGAGTCCTCGACGACCTCCGTCACGAGATTTGAGGTCGCATTCACGTGCATCACATATATTATGTGTGTCGGATAATAGTAGGATGTGCGTAGGCTAACTTTTTGTTTACAACCATAAGATCCAACTATTATGGCCATATGTGTATGTATGTGTGTAATCGTAATATTATTTGAATCATCAGGATTGACGAGGCTAGTATTTAATTTTTATAATTAAGTACGACATTGATTAGCCACTCTTTTATTTTAGTTTACTTTCGATCTAGATTTCATTTACACTCCTTTGTGAAGTATAGGATCGATGGATGTAAATTAAAATAATTTTTCTCAGCTCGGATCTCCGGATGGCTTGTATATGGCGTAGGGAGGAGTGGACGAGGTGGCAACATGACTGGAGGCATATTGGAGAACAAAAGCCATAATAGTTGGAAAATTTGTTATTTTTCATATTTATTGCTTTTGATTTATATGCTTGTTGTGCTTGCGTAGTTAAAATTCCTCAATTTTAAATTACTAAGTGGGAGAGAGATATTTTTTTAAATTCCCGTGTCCTCCATTACAATTTGACATGTGATGCGAACAAACTTGCGTGTTGGCTCTAAGTGCCTTCCTCCATATCAGATGAGTGTTTTCCGGATCACTAAGTCAAATATGGTTATAGGAAGTTATTTAGAAGCATGTGTACTTCCCCATCGGAAGGCACATAATCTGAGATAATTGCCTTAGTATCGGGTAATGGTAAACACTTAGATGCAAATAAAAGTATCTTCCTCATCGGAGTCACTGCTTTTATTTGTAGGGCCGAAGAGGAACCAATTATTAATTTTATTTATCAAAAAGTAAGGTTGACAGGATAATAAAATTAATGGATAAAATCTTCTCTTACAAATGTAGAATTTGTATACGTCCACACTATCGTGGCATACGATATTCTTAGTGTTTTGAGATGTTGGTTGATTTTAAAATTTTATTGTTTGAGGAATCAATAATTTTTTTGAAATTTAATTTTTTGATCTATGTGATTCTTAAGTTTTTCAAAATGACTTTCAACCCACTTGCTGTGATTCTAAAGGAAAACAAACTTACTGGACCTAACTATGTTGACTGAAAAAGAAATCTGGACATTGTTTAAACTGCTAAGGAGTATAAATATGTATTCTTTGAAGAATGTTCTCCTAAGCCTACAGATGATTCTGGTGAAAAAGAGAAAGAGAGTTATAGTAAGTGGATCAAGGCTGATGAGATGGCGCAGTGTTACATTTTGGCTTCTATGTCAAATGTATTGCAACATCAGCATCAGGCCTTGAATATTGCCTATGACATGATGCTCAATCTCAAGGAACTTTTTGGACACCAGAATCCGACTGCTAGGCAAGAAGCTATGAGGAACTTGATGACGACCACCATGGTTGAGGGAACACCCGTGAAGGATCATGTTCTCAAGATGATGACTCATTTGAATGAGCTAGAAGTTCTTGGAGCGAAGATCGATGGGGAAACCTAGGTCGATATCATTCTCCAATCTCTACATAGGATTTTTGAGCAGTTTCGCCTAAACTACAACATGAATAAAAGGTTGTATTCGTTGGTGGAGCTTCTGACAGAACTCCAGGCGGCAGAGGGACTTTTTCGTCAGAGTTCTCAGGCTTTGGTTGCCCAGAAAGTTTCTACTTCTAAGCTGAAAGGCAAGAATAAGAAGAAACAAGGTGCGGCAAAGGTGGTGGGAGGATCTCAGGGAGGAGTGAAGAAGCCAAAAGGCAAGTGCTTCACTTGCAAGCAGATTGAACATTGGAAGGCGGACTGTCCCAATTGCAAATAGAACAAAGGTATATCTTTTAGTCTAGTCATTGAAACATATTTAGCGGTGTTATCTATCGGTACCTGGTGTGTAGATACGGGAGCCACTGATCATGTCTGCAACTCTTTGCAGGGGTTCCAGGAAAGCAGATGACTAGTTGAGGGGGAGATTACCGTCTACATGGGCAATGCTACGAATGTGGTGGCTATTACAGTGAAAGACGTTTATTTATCTTTTGATAGGAAAAAAAACTTTGGTTATGAGAAATTACCTTTATGTACCTTCATTTAGAAATAATTTAATTTTAGTTTCTAATTTTTTTTTGGATGGATATTCTATTTCCTTTAATGACAGAGTTGTTATAAAAGGAATAGGGAGATTATCTATTCTGATGCATTGGTAGGAAATTTATACACTCTTGAACCGAAAGCTCCCATGATGCAAATAGAAATAAATAACTCATCTTCTAAATCTAATAAGAGAAAAGAACCTTCGAAAAAGAACCAAACATATCTTTGGCATCTAAGGTTAGGTCATATTAACCTGAGTAGAATTCAAAGGTTGATAGCTGATTGACCTTTGGGTTCATTAGTGGTGGAAGATTTCCCAACTTGCGAATCTTGCTTGGAAGGTAAAATGACCAAGAGGCCTTTTAAGGCCAAGGAATATATAGCCAAAGATGTATTAGAATTGGTTCATTCTGATTTGTGTGGTCCTATATCTATCCAGGCTAGAGGTGGTTTTGAATATTTCGTTTCTTTTATAGATGATTATTCAAGATATGGATACATTTACTTGATGCACCGCAAGTATGAATGCTTCGACAGGTTAAAAGAATTCAAGACTGATGCGGAGAAACGTCAAGGTAAAAGTATCAAGACACTACGATCTGATCGTGGTGGTGAGTACCTTTTGGGAGAGTTTACAAGCTACTTATCAGAGGCTGAGACTCAATCCCAACTGTCTGCACCTGGTACACCCCAGTAGAATGGTGTGGCGGAGAGAAGGAATAGGACTTTTATAGAGATGGTTAGATCGATGATGAGTTATTCTGAGTTACCAGATTCGTTCTGGGGTATGCTCTGGATACGACAGTATATATTCTGAATTTGGTACCATCTAAATCAGTACCTTCTACTCCCACAGAATTATGGACTTGACGAAAACCTAGTTTGAGATATATTTAGATTTGGAGGAGTCCAACACATGTGCTTAAGGGAGATGCTGGTAAGTTGGAACCTTGTACAAAAGTGCGCTTGTTCGTAGGCTATCCTAGAGGAATGAAAGGTGGATTGTTCTATAGTCCTAGAGATCAAAGGGTGATCGTTAGCACGAATGCTTGATTTTTAGAGGAAGACTATATGATGAACCACAAGCCCATGAGCAAGATTGTTCTGGAGGAGTTAAGAGGGGAAGTCACTACTTCAGTATCAACGGTACAAGAGGACATACTACAAGTGACTGCACCGCATGTCACAGAGGATACACAGGTGATACCTCGTCGTAGTGGGAGGGTCGTTAGACAACTTGAGAGATTTATGTTCTTGGGAGAATCTTCTGATTTGGTCCCTAGCGAACATGAATCTGATCCCTAGACATATTACGAGGCAATCCAAGATAAAGATGTGTATCTTGGCAAAAAATAATGAATTCTGAGATAGAATCTATAGATTCAAATCAGGTTTGGGAGCTAATAGAACCACCCAATAGTGTAAAAGTCATTGGATGCAAGTGGATCTACAAAAGAAAGAGAGGAATAGACGGGAAGGTTGAGACCTTCAAAGCAAGGCTTGTTGCAAAAGGGTATACTCAAAAAGAGGGTATCGATTATGAGGCAACCTTTTCACCGGTAGCCATGCCTAAGTCTATCCGGATTCTTTTATCTATTACTTCTTATACGGATTATGAGGTTTGGCAGATGTATGTTAAGACAACTTTCCTTAATGGAAGTCTTGAAGAAAACATCTATATGGAGCAACCAAAGGGATTCATTGCAAAGGGCAAAGAGCATCTTGTGTGCAAGCTTAATCGATCCATTTATGGATTGAAGCAAGCTTCGAGATCTTGGAACATTCGTTTTGATGAGGTAATCCAGTCATATGGATTTATTCAAAGTGCGGATGAGTCTTGTGTATACAAGAGATGTGACGAAAACGTAGTGATATTTCTTGTACTATACGTAGATGACATTTTGCTCATTGGCAACAATGTCAAAGTGTTATCAAACGTAAGGGTATGGTTGTCCAAATAGTTTGATATGAAGGACTTGGGAGAAGTAGGACACATCCTTGGGATCAAGGTTATAAGGGATCGCAAGAAAAGGATATTGTGCTTATCTCAAGCTTCATACATAGATATTATTTTGTCTCATTTTAGCATGCAGAACTCTAAGAAAGGTTTTCTACCTTTTAGGCATGGAGTACCTTTATCAAAGGAGATAGAAGAGATGAAGGTGGTTCCTTATGCTTCGGCAGTAGAAAGCCTCATGTATGTTATGTTATGTATGAGGCCGAATATCTGCTTTGCTATGGGCATGGTTAGCAGATATCAGAGTAATCCAGGATAGGGACATTGGACTGCGGTAAAGTATATATTGAAGTACCTGAGAAGGACTAGGGATTATATGCTGGTATACCAGGCAGATCAATTACTCCCTATGGGTTACACAAATTTTAACTTCTAATCAGATAGGGATAACAGTAAGTCTACCTTGGGTTTTGAGTTTACTTTGGGAGGTAGAGCCATTATCTGGAGGAGTATCAAGCAGAAATGCGTGGCAGACTCCACCATGGAAGCTGAGTATGTGGCAGCCTCTGAGGCAGCCAAAGAAGCTGTATGACTCAGGAACTTTTTGATGGACTTGGATGTGATTCCTGGTTTGCCCAGAACTATCACAATTTATTGTGATAATAGTGGTGCAGTTGGAAATTCGAAGGAACCACGAGCCCATAAGGCAAGTAAACACATAGAGCGCAAGTACCACTTGATACGAGAGATCATAAAGTGAGGAGAAGTTACTATCGCCAAGATTGCATCAGAGGATAACCTGGAAGATCCTTTCACTAAGGCCCTTCCAGCGAAAGCTTTTGATAGGCATGTAGAGAGAATGAGAATCAGATGTATGGCAGTTTGATGGCAGCATAATTTTTTAGTATAAGTGGAAGATTGTTGAGATCTATAATGAAAGCCTAATCTTTGTATGAACATCTTCATTTTGAAATAAGAATCACATAATCATTATTTGTATTTTATATTTATTATATGTGTGCATCTTGTCTGATACTTTACATTGTAGATAACATGGTGTGTGGTGTCACACAAAAGATCATGTTATCAGCTCTTTGTAGAGTATAAGTAGACACTCACAACCAAGATGGTTTTGGACAAACCATTGGCATGATTATAGTGTAATTTGGTATTGGTTTATCTTGACCATAGAATTACACTAGAAAACTTTGTGTGTATTGAGTAGGACCGATTTAGAGGTGATTCAATTTATACTGACTATATAATTGAATCGGACCTTAAATATTATGGTGTACATGCTCTTAATCCCGATATAATAATGGACATATGTACTTAGTATTTATTTCTTTGATTTATTAATGGGTGAGATTTATGGGTTAAATCGATAGGCCCGGTAAGTTGAGAAATAATATTATTTACATGGTGTGATGTTGATTATAGGAGGAAACCGTGTCCTATGTATTAGAATGATGATGTCCTTTTGAGGAGCTCATAAGGATCATCATGTAAATCCTACAGGTGGACTTGGTCCAGCATGATGATGAGGTTTAGTGGTACTACTCATGGAGTTAGATGTTGATTAATTAATTTTCAGTAAATTAATTAATTAACTGACATTCAATATCTTAAACACGAAGAGATATTTGTTCAAATAATATATGGAGCCCATATTTATTTTTGGGGGTTGGTGAGGTAGATCAATGATAATCCTCTAGTGGAATGGATCATCATTAATGGATCGGGTTTGTGTGGTTCGAATCCATTGGGTGGCCAAGATATAACTCCTCCTCATGGTCCCTATTGTAGCCTATTATAAATACCTCATGAAGCCTAGATCTATAAACAAGGTGGGAGAGGCTTGGGCGAAAATTACTTTGAGGGTTTGGAGGTGGCATTGGGTTGGGCGGCAACATTAGGGTTTGCTTCCAAGGCTTGGGCGGCAAGGTGTTTTGTTTTGCTTAGGGCCGACAGCAACATTAAGGTTTCTCTTCCCCTTTGGCCGGTGCCTCCACCCTATCTCCTTGGCCGGTGCCTCCTTCACACCTCCTCTCTTTCTCCTTGGCCGGCGACAATAAGAGCTCATCTCTTGGTCGGCGTCCACTTCTCCTTCTTCCTCTCCTTGGCCGGCGGCAACAACCAAGCTAGGAGGCTTGGTGGTCGGCACTAGATAGGAGAAGAAGAGTTTGGTCATCTTCCCTTGTTCGGAGCGAGCAAGGAAGGGAAGATACGAGATCTAGGAGGCTTCGATTCTTGGAGGATTGTCGCCCACACGACGCCCAAGAAGAGGATAGGTCATACAATAGAAGATCAAGAGGTAAACAAGAGGTATAATCTTGTTTGTTTTGATTTTAGTTTTTTTGTATCATGCATGTGGTTTATTTACTTGGACCCCGATGATAAACACAAAAATCGGCGATCCGTTCATCATCTATTCTGCGACTAATTAAGGAAAAGAGTTAGGTTGCTTGAACAATAAGTTTGTTCAAGTGACCACTCAAATCAAATAGCACGATGATGGATCAGTTGCTTGGGTAATCCATCTTCGTCTGGAATAATTTTTTATTCCGGGGACGTGATGATAGGATCGCCATGCACAAGCGACCAACGCAGGGAAGCAAAATTCCCTTCAACTTTATGTCGCCAATATCAACCCTTGGACTTCCCTTGCTAACCCATGTTGGACTTTCCATTTGCCAAGACTCAAGCTTGGACTTTCCCTTGCCAAGACCCATGCTTGGACTTTCCATGCCAACCCATGTTGGACTTTCCAATTGCCAAGACCCATGCTTGGACTTTCCATGTCAAGTGTCCCACTTGGACTTCTCCATCATATGGTCAACCCTAAGTTAACCATCTAGTCAACCCATTATCAAACAACGGTCAACTCCTTTGTCAAACATCAATGTCAAATATCAAAACACTACTCGAGTCCAACTCGAGTCTGGTCAATCGTGACCTGGGTCGATTGTACTAATAATCTTTCCATTTTTTATGTTTGACAAAAACCAACATCTTTGAGTTAGAACACTAACTCAATCCAATCATCCAAATTGGGAATTCCAACTTCTTCCCCTTTTTTACATACATTAAAAAGGCTCTCCCTAAGGGTGTTAATGTCTCATATCCCAATGAGATCTTACAATCTCTCCCTTGGTCCAAAAACATCAAGGATGCTTTCACTCTTCCTAGTGATAAGTCGCATATCACTAAAGAGAGGCAATCCTCACTTCTCCATAAAACTTAAAATTCTCCCTCTCATGAGGAAGAACACATTCATCATCCTATGATGGATAACCTCCCTCTAAAGTCTTGCTCCCCCTTGACCATTGCACAAAAAATGTCCTTGGAGAGTCCCTAAGACAATAGGAACACTAAAGCATCAAAATTAAGGTCAAAAGTTCAAACTTGAACTTTCACACACTTTAAAATTGATACACACCCCAAACAACTATCCTAATCCATATCCAATGGATTTTCGCCTTTTATAATACTTTCCAAAGCACATCCTAGGGTTAGGAGCAGTTAGGGTAGCCTAATACAGCTGAAATCAAGCTAAACAAACCATGTTTACCCGAAATCAAAGTCAGCGATTGACTCCTTGATCAACGATCATTGCCCTATGCATTAGTCGATCGTAGCCTGGCGGCGATCAAGCGATATCTGCAAAATACATAAATCAGTTTTAGAAATGAAATTGGAAAATACATAAGTAATTATATGTAATTTGAAAAATCTTGAAACTTCATACGTATAATACTTAAGTCAATCATAATGGGTGAAAAATATTTGAAAAATAAAATACCCATTAAATAATGAGATTGATACAAAATTCAAAACCATTAAAAAGTTCAATGTTTTGACACTACTTTGTATCAACTCTATTAATGGTGATTGATATCAAAAGATAGACTTCACTAAGGTTTTTCAAAATGATTTTAAAATATTTTTAAAACCTTATATTGAACAATGGTCTATGGGCTTAATGCACATGACTTGTACATAAGCTTTCCTCATGATTCATCCATGGTATAAGATGAGTTTGAGTTTATCTAGATGCAAAAACTATGCACCTTGAACATAACTCATTTCCAAACATCTCACATGTGTCTAGGGTGTTTAAAAACATACACATGTCAATTTGATGTGAGATGTGGGTTTTGTTCATCCTAATCTAGGGTCTCATGCATTTTCTAAGGCAACACTATTTGATTCCCTTATACATAGGACTTTAAATCATTCCATTTGTTCTTAAATCAATTTTAATTAATGCATGAATGATCATGACATAAATGATAACATAATTAAGCATGTGCCAATAATCATGATGTTATGGTATATATATAAACCTAAGCATACATGACATCAAAACAAACCTAAGCATGATCATGACATTTATAATTAAAATGAAATATGATGTCATGACATGATATATGGCAAACAAATGTGGCAAATAAAATATAAAGGTATAATAATAAATAAATTTTAATATTAGTTTCCATTTGTTAGGATTAATTCCAATTTTCCATATAATTACCTATCTCTCAAGTGTGCCAAAAACCCAAAATGACACACTAAGACCTCTAGACCTAATTTGTGCCAATTTGATCAATTTTTTATAATTCTCAAAATATATTGGCACATCCTAAAATCTTTTAGGATTTAAGATTCAATCTTATTTCCAAGGTACCCATAACCTTGGAAATGCCCTAAACTGTCAACTTTGCTATGGTTGAGTTAACTACCTATCCAATCAAGGTTGACACATCCTAACCCATTAAGCGTGAATCGATCATGCTCCAAGGAACCCATTACCTATTGGAGCTCCTTGGGTTTACTAGGTATTCCTTAGGGATAACTTCCTTAGATACCCTCCTAATGACCCTCCTAGGCTTATAAGCCTTGGTAATTTTGGTCTTGTCATGGTTAACCTTAGAGATTGCCTCCCTAGTAACCTTCTTAGTGGTCTTCCTAGGTTTCATGGAAACCTTGGCCACTAGACACTTACCATAGTCAACTCTAGGGATGACTTCTCTTGTGACCTTGGTTTTCCTAGACCTAGATTTAGTTCCATAATCAAATAGAACATTGTGATAAGTAGGCATTACCTTCTTGGACATAGGCTTGTGACCCAAACCTTGCCTCCTAGATGGTTCTTGCCTCTTACACCCTTGACTTTGACTTCTAGATCCTAGATTTTGACAATTTGACCCTTTAATTTGATTTTGCATCTTTTTAAGGATATTTTCTAATTTCTCAAGACTTGATTCTCCAACTCTAATTTCCCAATCTTTGATTTTTCATTTGGTCTTTGGGCATTACCATTTCTTTTAGACACATGTCTACTCTTGTTAGGGTTAATGCCTAAATGCTTTCTACCTTCTTAATAGACTCCCTAGATAAGATTGTTTTAGGGATATTAGTCCCAAATTTCTCTTTATTTCTAAAATTATATGATTTGGCACCTAAGCAATAGAGTCTATTATTTCTAGCATGCTCCTTATGATTATGCACAATTGCAAGTGAATTGAAGCCATGCTTTTTAACATAAAAATTTGAAGGTGCATTATTGAATTTTACCTTAGGGTTTGCTTTTAAAACTCCCACTACTTGTGATGCTCCTTCTTGGCCTTTCTTCCTCCCCTTAGGGCATTGACTCCTATAATGCCCCGGTTGTTGGCACTTGAAGCACACCACGTGCTCCTTGATCTTTTGAATTGGGACACCGATATTCTTGACCTTTGGTGTTGGTTGAGCCTTCTTGACCTTCTTAGGGTACTTGCTCTTATAGTGCCCATATTCCCTACACTCAAAACACATAATATGATTTTTGTTATTTATTAATGTGCTCAAGTTACCTAGGTCGGTGGCGGAAGCCTCTTGAGTTTGTTCATCACTTCTACCGGAGGTTGAAGCTACTTCTTGATTTTGCTCCGGCTTCGGTGAGGAAATTCTCTCCTCCCCCTCAATCCTAGAGGTGGAGGCTTCTCTTACTTCCACCTCTTCTTCCTCCTCAGACGTCGAACACCTCTCAACCTCCGATCCGGATGTTGACTCCTTCTCAACTTCTGAATCCTTACTTTCTTATGAGGATGAGCTTTTTCCTTCGGCCTCTTCCTCCAATTAAGCCGATGATGGTTCTTGTTCCTTGGGATCCTCTATTTCTTGAGCCGTTGAGGGTTCTTCATGATATTTCTCTAACTTGCTCCAAAGGGCCTTGGTGTCTTTACAATCCCCTATCTTGATCAAAATATCATTAGGAATTACACTAAGTAACATACCCATTACCTTATTGTTTATGTTGGAGTATCGGATTTTCTCCTCGCTCTACTTCTTCTTCTTGAGTATTTTTTCATTCTCATCCTTAAGAGCATCGAACCCTACTAAAACACTAATCCAATTGTCAGAATCACACATAAGAAAATACATCATTCTACCTTTCCAATATGCAAAATCTTTGCTGTCGAAGGAAGGCGGAATATTGATGTCATCACCCAATCTCTTGAAGATCCATCTTGTCCTCTAGCGTGTTTGCTCCTTAGCGGTCAGTCCAAATGAAGAGTGGTCTTGCTCTCATACCACTTGTTAGGAATTGGATGTCGCTAGAGGGGGGGGGGGTGAATAGTGTGTTCGTCGCTTCGATGGAAATTGATCGCGTGCTTGCTACAATTATATTAGTATGCAGCGGAAATAGAAAATACAAATACACAAGCACAAATACATGAGATATAATGTGGTTCGGAACCTTACGATTCTTACTCAACAGATTTGGCTCGAATGAGCCCTAGCGATGCAAACACCACCACTAATCAATAATACTCCTTCTCGACAGCAAGTCAGAGGCGGAGAAACCTCGTATAAGGATTACAAAAGTAATACAAGCTAAAACAAGCAAATACAAATGAAATACACAAAACAATGTAAAGAAAACTTTACAACTATTGCTTTGGATGCTTGATTGTTTGATCGCCTTAGACTAGCCTTGAAGGAATGAAAAGCACCAACTATTCCCCTTCAAATCACCCAATAAAATCACTGCTAAATCCTCCCTTTCGAGCTCTCTTTAAAGTTGCAACTCGGGTTGATTTCCGCCTAGCAATTGACTGCACTGGCAGTCGACTACCCTCCATGGCAGTTGACTGCTCAAGCCATCAGTTGACTGCCAAGGCAATTTTCTACAGTTGAACACTAGTCGACTCACAGCAGTCGATTGGTCATAATCCCAGTCGACCGCCCAGAGTCAACTCGGCTGCCAAGTGTCAAAACACTTGATCAATCGACTGGTCCAAAGTCTCAGTCGACTGATAACCTTAACCATGATGTTTTGAAGGGTTGAAGCTTCGCTTCTAGCTTCGCCTCGGTCGCTTATGCATGGCGATCCTATCTCACGTCCCTGGATTAAAATAAATAATCAGGACAAAAATGGATTACCCAAGTAATCAATTCATCATCGTGCTTCTCGATTTGAGTCGTCGCTTGAACAAACTTGTTGTTCAAGCGACCTAACTCTTTTCCTCAATTACCCATGGAATAGATGATGTATGGATCGCCAGTTTTTGTGTTTATCATCGGGGTCCATGATCATATAATTGAAAACAATTACATAGAATAAAAGGAAACTAAAATAAGAATTATACCTCTTGTTTACCTCTTGATCTTCTATCGTATGACCTATCCTCTTCTTGGACGTCGTGTGGGCGACGATCCTCCAAGAATCAAAGCCTCCTAGATCTCGTGTCTTCCCTTCCTTGCTCGCTTCGAACAAGGGAATATGACCAAACTCTTCTTCTCCTATCTAGTGTCGACCACCAAGCCACCTAGCTTGGTTGTTGCCTGATGCACGCAAATGCGTCCCCAAATCTCACAACAGATGTCATTGAGGACTCAAAGCGCACGCTCGTGCTCAATGCCTGCAAGTGCACGGATGTCGTCAAGTAATAAAGGATTATCGATCCCACAGGGACTGGGATTCGAATATCGATATGTTCAGTGGTTGAAATTGTTCAAAAGTAAGCTCTAAGAGGTTTCGATTTGCGAGGGTTGTCGGTGTACTAAACTCTAATACGGTGTCACATGGAGGAAGAAGGGAGCATGTTGAGGTCTTCAAAAGGAATTCCAGGACTTTGATTTCGCTTGTGTGTCATAAAACATATTGTCAACTGGGCGTTGTCTAAACGTCTAGCTATGGTTTTGTGGAAGAGACATCATACACTCTCTCGATGAGACATCGCATCTATCGGGAGCTATCTCTGCCTTACAAATACGAGATAGACGGTACGAGGATCCCGAAACAATCCCTGCGACGAACCATTTTCGTTTCCATCGCATCCTTCTACCCACGGTTATAGGAGATCAGGTTTACCCCTAGGTTCCTTGTATAAAATCTCCTAAATCTTAGATACGAGGGCTATCACCCATCGTATCGCCTAAGCACAGTAGGTAGAAAACCAAACATGCATATATATGGGTATAAACAATTTCCAATTGCCGGATTAAACTCAAAAATAGAATTTAATGTGAACCAACATGTAATTCGCACACAAGCTACTCCCTAATCCTAGAATCGAAGGAACTACTCCATGTATATAAGAGAGGAATCACAAAGCATGTACATGTTCGAATACATCAGAAATAAAGCGCAGGAACAAGGAATTACAATGCCTATGTGGTCTTCTCTCCGGCGTTGAAGTGCAAAACGTGGACCTCCAGCAGCATTCTTCCTCCCCATTGCGAGTCGCCGAAGCTTTTTAGGGCTTTGATGTGTCGTCCTAGTCGTCGTGCCTCCCGCCTAGGGTTTGGACAGAGCCATCCATATATAGACATCACCTCGGACCGCTGAAAAATCCGAAAAAAACCCTAGTCGCACAAATCTGGCGGGCCGCCACATGGCCGTATGTTTCCACATGGCAAGGACATGTGCGGCCCTAGTGTGGTTGATCTCGCCCATTGGACACGACCGTGTGTAGCCACATGCTCTGGCCGTGTCCCATTCTACATCTAGCTGCAAAATGTCCTTCTTTTCCTCAGTAAGTGCACCTTTTTCCCCCGAAAACTATCCTGCACTCAAAAGTACAAAGAGTAGACCTCCGAATTAGAAAATAGGAAATGCATGCAAAAATACAGTGACATATGCATGAAACTAACATAAAATGTAATGAGATGTGAGCGAAAACTACTCCTAAAACCCTATATGTTTTGCTCACATCACTTCCCCCAGACTTAAATCTTTATTTGTCCTCAAGCAAACCTCAACGCCATGAAATTTTAAAAAGATATTGTTCCATACTTAGCATGTTAACTAAATTTATCAAGTGGTATTTGCAATCAAAGTAAAATAAATATGTTCTAGAAATTCACTAAGTTAGCTCCTTGTGCCCGTGCTAAGTGAATCATTCTTAGGGGACACTCATTCCATGGTGAGTTAAGTTATCATCCTATAGCTTTCCTAAGGTCTCCGACTCTTAGGCACTTACCTACCCAAAGCAAGGGTTGTTCCCTAGATCTAGCACAAAGTCTCAAATGCGTGCTCGGTATTGAGAGAAATTGGTAGGTGTTCCCCCAGTAACCTAACTCGGTCTCAAAGGGGCACCTAGTCATTTCCACCCACGATAACTATTTTTTTATCCCTCATAATCTTTTCTCTCTCTCTCTCTTTTTATTTTTTAGCTCACCGAGATTTTGATTTTTTCGAATGGGCTTACACAATACGAGCATCTCCAGTAACTAAAGTTCTAAATCTAGAGTCTCCTATGGATTCCAAAGTACTAGACTACTGAAATGAATCATAACTAGGTATGTACTAGATTCTCCCTTTCAGAATGTTCGACATGTGAAGGTGTAAAAATAAAGCTAACCAGTGTAGTCTAGAACATTCATTAGGGAAAATAAAATAAAATACCATGAGATAAATGAAGTTAAGCTACCTATGGGAACAACTCATGTAAGTAACTTTAAAAATACTACTGAGGCAGCTTTACAGATAACAAAAACTAATTACTGTAAGAAACTCAACAACCTATGCATGAATAAATGAATGCTAATAATAATGTAAATACCAGGAAAGAAACTACTGCTAGGAACTAAACAAAATAAAATTTGGGACCCCCCCAAACTTAAATGAAAGTATACCTCTAGTATGGTGGACGAGGTGGAAAGTTTGGAAGCCTCGACATCTCGGGATCATGGGAGAACTTGCTGCTGAGCCGCTGATGCCACATGTACATGTGTTCAGTCTGAGAACTGGTGGATGCAGCGGCTGCTCGGTGCTTCTCCTCCCTAGCCCACTGTGCCTGCTGGGTATGCATGTGCTGGCGCATCTCCTGGCTGTAGACGACCTCATCCTAGCAACGAGCAGCCTCCTCCTGGAAGTATATGCAGGCCTCGTCATAGAACTCCTCAGCCCACTGGAAGTGCTTCAGGAAACCTTAGAACTCCGCCTGCATGTCGGCGCTCTGCTCCTCCCATCATTGCTTCTATGTCTGCTACTCGGTGTATATGTTGTTGAGGCACGATTGGAACTCCGAGAAATCATAGGCTGATGTACCTGCATCCTGCTCAAAAGTGGAAAAGGTGGTGGTGCAGGTGCAGGCTCATGTCAGCGTGGACTAGGTGGGCTCATATGCATGTGTGGACTGGAGGGAGAGTGATGTAAAGGGTGCGAGATGGGCACCGATGTGGGTGGTCCCTCATGTGGAAAGGGCTCCACTATCAAGTCCAAGCATCAGTTGGCGCGTGTAGTGATGGTGGTATGATCAGGGTCGGGGAGCTTAAGGGTCGTCATATTTTTTCCTTACAAAGCATAAGGAGTGTTCTTATCTCACAATAATCTTCATGGTAATGCACACTCCTAGGTCAATCCTAGGGCTCCCCTCTATACTCTCTAATGTAGTGTAATCGTACCCCATCCTATGGAAAATATGGGTAAGTAGACCCCCCACATTTATCTCCCCTCGTGCTGCTTTGCCCATCTTCACTAAGTGTCTGATGAAGTGCGACCCTACATCGATGCTACTCCTTTCTTGTAGCATGTCCCAAAGGCAAAGTGGCTCGCTAGCTCTAACTACACCGTCACTCTCCCCATGACCAAATATGGTACTGACCATGATGCGGTGGAGGTATCGGAAGATAGGGTTTTGGAGGCGCGACGCTTTGGCCCTTGAAGGGTCATAAGCGTGCTCCCTTGTCAACTTGGTCCAAAATATCCGAGGGTTAAACCCAATAGGGGTTCTTCTCTCTCCCCCACTCAGCAAGCCAAAGCATGAATTCCATTGGTGAAGGGTCCATTCATGTTAATGTTAAAAATCCTAAAAGTTATCCTACCCTCTTCGCTCTCTCTACCAGTTAAAATTTCTGCCTCTAAGGAACACAAAAATTCTAGAACTATCCTAGGGTAGGTTGGGTGTCTTATTCCCATAATCTCTTCCAACCCTATTTTTGGAAATAGGGCTTGAATGTCACCCAACAACCCTAAAGACTCTAGGAAATCTTCATCTAGGTACCTAGTAGTAGTGATTTTACAGGTAGAAAACATATTATATCTATCTTTATGTTCATTATTGTGAAAAAGAAGAGTTGGTAGGGCGTTACACTCATCCGGAGCTTGAGGGGTGTTGGCTCTCCTTGTTCGTCGCTCCGAACCGCTGGATCGAGGTGCTACATGCTTGGTCCTCCTCATCCTTGCTTCTTTTGGCTTCCTTTGAGGCTAGAAGAGCTTCTAGGTGGCGGGGAAGACGAAACCACATGGCTAGGGCAAGAACACTCGAAGCACACAATGCAAATGGGGTGAAAACACATGGCTCACCCCTTTTAACCTTGCGTGACACGGCTGTGTGAAAACACATGGCCAGGCCATGTGCACCTCGGGTCAGTCGAGCATGGCTATGGGAAAATACACGGCCATACCGTGTGTCCCTATTTTTCTCCTCTTTTTGCATAATGGTCCGAGTTTCCTCATACACTTCGCCGTGTAGGCTAATATGGATTTAATTTTTACCTAGCGAAGTTCCTTTCTAGTCCTAACTCTAAATGAGATAGAAATCAAAACTCAAATTGAATAAATGCATGCAATACAATCAAAGGGAAATCTAAAAACTAAACTTGGGTTGCCTCCCAAAAAGCGCTTTGTTTAAGGTCGTTTAGCTTGACCGCACTCCACTATCAACTTGGCTTTGGAGGTTCAGTGAACCTCCATTCATCCATCTCGGGATCTTCATCTGGTGGCTCCGGCTTCATTCTGCTAAACGTGAAGCTGTTGAGGTAGGGGGCTCTGCCCTCCGAAAGGCTGAAAAGGATGATCTCCCCATCTACCTCCAGGGAGATCTGGTGTGCCTTCACATCTATGCACGCTCCCATAGTTGCCAGAAAAGGCCTTCCCAGAATGATGGGATTCTAGGGATTGGGTCCTATGTCCAGTATGATGAAGTTCGTGGGTATCACGAAATCCTCAATCACCACAGGCACATGTGCTAGCAAGCCGATGGGCTCCTTGACTGAGTCATCCCCCATATGAATACCAAGATTCACTGGTTGGAGCCCATTCAGTCCCATCTTCAGATAGTATGCGTAGGGAATCACACTGACTGATGACCCCAAGTCGCATAGAGCTTCATCGAAGCTTTCCCCGTAAATTGAGTAGGGCATAATAAATTCACCGGGGTCCTCAAGCTGTAGTGGAATCTTATCTTCAATTTCAGCTTGGTCAGGTAGGGTGGTAATCATGGCTGCACACCCCTTGGCGAATTTGCTACTCTTCCCCACTCCTTCCTCTTTAGCTTGACTCACCTGAGAGCTCTTCACAGGTTGCGACACGGTTTGGGCTATCTGGGCCACTTGCGTCTCCAATATCCTGGTGTGACTTGCAAGGCCATCAATGGTGGCCTTCAAGTCTCTGAGTGATTCTTTAGATTTCTGATGTTGGCGACGAAATTCCTCATTGGCCTTAGTTTGGGTAGCAATGAAGTCCTCCATCATCAGTTCCAGTCTGGACTTCTGTGGTTGCTGCCCATTGCCCTACTGCTGCCCATACCCTTCTGATGGTTGGGAGTTTCCCGAGTTATTCCTATAGGAGAAATTTGGGTGATTCCTCTATCTGGGATTGTAGGTATTAGAGTATGGGTTGTTGGGCCTTTGATTATAGTCCCCAACCGCATCAATTTGCTCAATATGCTCCTCTGAGGTTCCTTGCCCTCCATAGTGGTCCTCTCGATACGCTGCCACTCCCTCTCCAAAGTCAATGGTCGCGCATGTAGATGAAGGATTCAAAGATTCAAACCGTTTGCTGAGCGCGTTCATCCTTGCTGCTAGGTGGTCTATGGAGTTGACAGTGTATCATCCTACTGTAAGCATTGGTTGACCACATTCGGAAGGCCATTGATGGTGGTTCTAGGCCACCTCTTCTATTAGCTCCTCTGCTTCCTCTATGGTCTTGTTCATTAGTGCTCCTCTTGCAGCAGAATCCAGGGACATCTTCGTGGCGTACGCGATGTCATTGTAGAAGATGTGGATCACTAGCCACCTCTCCAGTCTGTGGTGGGGGCATTGGTAGAGTAGCCCCTTGTAGCGATCCAAAGCTTCGAATAAGGACTCCCCCTCCTTCTGACGGAAGCTCGTGATGAGATGACGCATGTGAGCAGTCTTGCTTGGTGGGAAGTATTTGTTCAGAAACTGCAGCTCACATTGCTTCCATGTAGTGATGCTTCCCGAAGGTAGGGAGTGACGCCATGCCTTAGCCTTATCCCACAATGAGAAAGGGAATAGGCTCAGGCAGATTGCGTCAGTAGGGACTCCGTTCATCTTCATTGTTGAGTAGATTTCTAAAAATACCTCTAGGTGCTTGTTTGGGTCTTCAGTCGCAGCTCCCCCGAATTGACTCTGCTGGACTTTGTGTATAAGTGCTGGTTTTAGTTCAATGTTGTTCACCGAAATAGATGGTCCAGCTATACTCGGCCTAAATCCTCTAGCGCTAGAAGCTGCGTAATCCCGCAGAGGTCAGCTACCTATGTTCACTTCGGATGCAGCTTGATCCTCTATCCTTCGCTGTTCTGCTTTTCAACGATGAAAGGTTCATTCGATCTCTAAGTCGATCGAAATTAGACCTTCCGATCCTAAGCATCTAAGCATACGACGAACTTAACTACAAAAATTAGGAGTGCTACCTAATCCTAAGAAGTAGGAAATAAAACAATCTAGCTAACAAAATCTAAGACGCAATAAGGAAATAGAAATCTACTGCTAAAAAAATATGAAAATATAAAACTAAATCTAAATATGGAAAATTTTAGAACTAACGTAAATAAGGCAAACTAAAAAGAAAATAAAGCTAGTAAATAAATCTAATCCTTGATCCGATCCAATTTTCCACTGTTCGATTCGATATCGAATCGATCAGTCCCCAGTAATGGTGCCAAAAACTTGATGCATGCGAATGTGTCCCCAAATCTCACGATGGATCTCGTCGAGGACTCGAAGCGTGCGCTCGTGCTCAACGCCCACAAGTGCATGGATGTCGTCAAGTAATAAAAGATTATTGATCCCACAGGGACTGAGATTTGAATACCGATATGTTCAATGGTTGAAATTGTTCAAAAGTAAGCTCTAAGAGGTTTCGATTTACGAGGGCTGTCGGTGGACAAAACTCTAATACGATGTCACACAGAGGAAGAAGGGAGCATGCCGAGGTCTTCAAAAGGGATTCCAAGACTTCATTTTTGCTTGTGTGTCGTAAAACATGCTGTCAACTGGGCGTTGTCTAAACGTCTAGCTATGGTTTTGTGGAAGAGATATCATACACTCTCCCGATGAGCCATCGTATCTACCGAGAGCTATCTCTGCCTTACAAGGACGGGATAGACGGTACGAGGATGCCGAATCAAACCCTACGACGAACCGTTTTTGGTTCCATCGCATTCTTCTACCCATGGTTACAGGAGATCAGGTTTACCCCTAGGTTCCTTGAATAAAATCTCCTAAATCTTAGATACGAGGGCTGTCACCCCTCGTATCGCCTAAGCATAGTAGGTAGAAAACCAAACACGCATAGATATGGGTATAAACAACTTCCAATTGCCAGATTAAACTCAAAAACAGAATTTAACGTGAACCAACATGTAATGCGCACACAAGCTACTCTCTAATCCTGGAATCGAAGGAATTACTCCATGTATATAAGAGAGGAATCACAAAGCATGTACATGTTTGAATACATCAGAAATAAAGTGCAGGAACAAAGAATTACAATGCCTACGTGGTCTTCTCTCCAGCATTGAAGTGCAAAGCGTGGACCTCCGACAGCGTTCTTCCTACCCGTTGCGGGTCCTCAAAGCTTTTTAGGGCTTCGGCGTGCTGTCCTAGACGTCGTGCCTCCCGCCTAGGGTTTGAGCGGAGCCATCCATATATAGACATCACCTCGTCCCACTGTAAAATCCGAAAAAAGCCCTAGTCGTGCAATTCTGGTGGGCCGCCACACGCCTGTGTGTTTCCACATGGCAAGGCCGTGTGCGGCCCTAGGGTCGCTAATCTCGCCCATTGGACACGACCGTGTGTAGCCACATGCCATGGTCGTGTCCCATTTTGCGTCTAGCTGCAAAATGTCCTTATTTTGCTCCGTAAGTGTGCCTTTTTCCCCCGAAACACTATCCTACACATAAAAGTATAAAGAGTAGACATCCGAACCAGAAAATAAGAAATGTGTGCAAAAATAGAGTGACATATGCATGAAACTAATATAAAATGTATTGAGATGTGAGAGAAAACTACTCCTAAAATCCTATATGTTTTGCTCACATCATTATCGCCGGCCAAGGAGAGGAAGAAGGAGAGGCGCTAGCCAAGAGAGAAAGAAGAAAGGCTAATCCCTCAACCTCTTGCCGTCGACCCTAAGACAAGGAAGAGATGGCGCCGCCCAAAGAGATGGGAAGGAGAAGAAAAGCCCTAGGTCACCACCGCCCGCACGGAGAAGCCAAACCCTAGCCCTAAGCCTTCCACGCCAACTCCTTGCTTGCCGCCCAAGCCTTGGAAGCAAACCCTATTTATAGATTTTGCCCAATCCTCCTTTTAATCGTGTCCGTTTGATCTAGGCTTCGTGAGGGTTTTAATAGACTACAATATGGACTATGAGGAGGAGTTAGATCTTGGTCACCCAATGGATCCAAACTTAATCCATTACTGATGATCCATTCCACTAAAGCGATCATCTTTGATCTACCTAACTAACCCCATAATTATATACGGGCTCAACATATTAATTGTATAAATATCTCACCATTTTTAAGATATCGAATGTCCATTAATTAATTAATTTACTGAAAATTAATTAATTAACATCTAACTCCATGAGTAGTACCACTCAACCTTATCATCATGCTGGACTAAGTCAACCTGCAGGATTTACATGATGATCCTTATGAGCTCCTCAAGGGGACATCTTCATCCTAATACATAGGACATAGTTTCCTCCTATAATCAACGACACACCATGTAAATAATATTATTTCCTAACTTACCGGGCCTATCGATTTAACACATAAATCTCGCCCATTGGAAAATCAAAGAAATATATATTAAGTACATTTGTTCGTTATTATATCGAGATTAAGAGCATGTACACCATAATATCTGAGGTCTGATTCAATTATGTAGTCAGAAATAAATTGAATCACCTCTAAGTCGGTCCTGCTCAATACACACAAAGTGTACTAGTATAATTCTATGGTCAAGATAAACCAATACCAAATTACACTACAACCATGCCAATGGTTTATCCAAAACCATTTTGGTTGTGACCCTTTACTTATACTCTACAAGGAACTGATAACATGATCTTCTGTGTGACACCACACACCATGTTTTCTACAATGTAAAGTATTAGACAATATGCATAACTATAAATGTGCAAACAATGATCATGTGATTCTTATTCCAAAATGAAGATGTTCATATAAAGGCTAGGCTTTCAGTATACATCCCAATAATCTCCCACTTATACTAAAAGACTATGTTGCCATCAACTGCCATACATCTGATTCCTATTCCCTCCACATGCCTATCAAAAGCTCTCACTGGAAGGGCCTTAGTGAAAGGATCTGCCTGGTTATCCTTTGATGCAATCTTGGTGACTGCAACTTCTCCTCGCTTTGTGATCTCTCGTATCAGGTGGTACTTACGCTCTATGTGTTTACTTGCCTTATGGGCTCGTGGTTCATTCGAGTTTGCAACTGCACCACAGTTATCACAATAAATTGTGATAGTTCTGGACAAACCAGGAATCACATCCAAGTCCATCAAGAAGTTCCTAAGCCATATAGCTTCTTTGGCTGCCTCAGAGGTTGCCACATACTCAGCTTCCATGGTGAAGTTTGCCATGCATTTCTGCTTGACACTTTTCCATACAATGGCTCCACCTCCCAAAGTAAACACAATACCCGAGGTAGACTTACTGTTATCCCTATCTGATTGGAAGTCAGAATTTGTATAACCCACAGGGAGTAATTGATCTTCCTGGTATACCAGCATATAATCCCTAGTTTTTCTCAAGTACTTCAATATATGCTTTACCGCAGTCCAATGTCCCTTTCCTGGATTACTCTGATATCTGCTAACCATGCCCACGACAAAGCAGATATTCGTCCTCGTAAATAACATAGCATACATGAGGCTTCCTACTACCGAAGCATAAGGAAATGCCTTCATCTCCTTTATCTCCTTTGATATTCTAGGACACATCTCTTTAGATAAAAGTACTCCATGCCTAAAAGGTAGAAAACCTTTCTTGGAGTTTTGCATGCTAAAATGAGCCAAAATAGTATTTTGTATGAAGCTTGAGATAAGCACAACATCCTTTTCTTGTGATCCCTTATAACCTTAATCCCAAGGATGTGTCCCACTTATCCCAAGTCCTTCATATCAAATTGTTTGGACAATCATACCCTTACGTCTGACAACACTTTGACATTGTTGCCAATGAGCAAAATGTCATCTATGTATAGTACAAGAAATACCACTACGTTTCCGTCACATCTCTTGTATACACAAGACTCATCTAGACTTTGAATAAATCCATATGACTGGATTACCTTATCAAAATGAATGTTCCAAGATCTCGAAGCTTGCTTCAATCCATAAATGGACCGATTAAGCTTGCACACAAGATGTTTTTTGCCCTTTACAATGAATCCCTCTGGTTGCTCCATATAGATGTTTTCTTCAAGACTTCCATTAAGGAAAGTTGTCTTTACATCCATCTGCCAAATCTCATAATCCATATGAGCAGCAATAGATAAGAGAATCCAGATAGACTTAAGCATGGCTACCGGCGAAAAGGTCTCCTCATAATCAATACCCTCTTTATAAGTATACCCTTTCGCAACAAGCCTTGCTTTAAAGGTCTCAACCTTCTCGTATATTCCTCTCTTTCTTTTGTAGATCCACTTGCATCCAATGACTTTTACACCATTGGGTGGTTCTACTAGCTCCCAGACTTGATTTGAATCCAAAGATTCTATCTTAGAATTCATTGCCCTTTGCAAATATACCGCATATTTATCTTGGATTACCTCGTCATATGTCCAGGGATCAGTTTCATGTTCGTCAGGGACCAAATCAGAAGATTCTCCCAAGAACATAAATCTATCAGGTTGTCTATCAACCCTCCCACTACGACGAGGTATCACCTGTGTATCCTTTGTGATAAGTAGTGCAGTCACTTGTGGTATGTCCTCTTGTACCGTTGGTACTTAAGTAGTGACTTCCCCTCTCAATTCCTCCAAAATAATCTTTCTCATGGGCTTGTGGTTCATCACATAGTCTTCCTCTAAAAATTGGGCATTCGTGCTAACAATCACCCTCTGATCTCTAGGACTATAGAACAAACAACCTTTCGTTCCTCTAGGGTAGCCTACGAACAAGCACACTTATGTACGAGGTTCCAACTTACCAGCATCTACCTTTAGCACATGTGTTGGACTCCCCCAAATCTGAATATGTCTCAGACTAGGCTTTCGTCCAATCCACAATTCTATGGGAGTTGAAGGTACTGATTTAGATGGTACCAAGTTCAGAATATACACTGCCGTATCCAGAGCATACCTCCAGAACGAATCTGGTAACTTAGAATAACTCATCATCGATCTAACCATCTCCATAAGAGTCCTATTCCTTCGCTCCGCTACATCATTCTGTTGGGGTGTACCAGGTGCAGACAATTGGGATTGAATTCCAGCCTCTAATAAGTAACTCCTAAACTCTCCCAAGAGGTACTCACCACCACTATCAGATCATAGTGTCTTGATACTTTTACCCTGACATTTCTCTACATTAGTCTTGAATTCTTTGAATCTATCAATGCATTTAGACTTACGGTGCATCAAGTAAATGTATTTATATCTTGAATAATCATCTATAAAAGAGACAAAATATTCAAAATCACTTCTAGCCAGGATAGACATAGGACCACACAAATCAGAATGAACCAATTCCAACACATCTTTTGCACTATACCCCTTGGCCTTAAAAGGTCTCTTGGTCATTTTACCTTCCAAGCAAGATTCGCAAGTTGGGAAATCTTCCACCACCAATGAACCCAAAGGTCCATCAGCTATCAACCTTTGAATTCTACTTAGGTTAATATGACCTAACCTTAGATGCCAAAGATACGTTTGGTTCATTTTCGAAGGTTCTTTTCTCTTATTAGATTCAGAAGATGAGTTATTTACTTCTATTTGCATCGTGAGAGCCTTTGGTTCAAGAGTATATAAATTTCCTAACAACACACCAGAACAGATAATCTCCCTTTTATTTTTTATAACAACTCTATCATTAAAAGAAATAGAATATCCATCCAAAAACAATTTAGAAATTGAAATCAAATCCTTTCTAAATGATGGTACATAAAGGCAATTTCTCAGAAATAAAGTTTTATTCCTATCAAAAGATTAATAAACATCTCCCACTGCAATAGCCACCACCTTCGTAGCATTGCCCATGTAGACAGTAATCTCCCCCTCAGCTAGTCGTCTGGTTTCCTGGAACCCCTGCAAAGTATTGCAAACATGATCAGTGGCTCCCGTATCTATACACCAGGTGTCGGTAGATAACACCGCTAAACATGTTTCAACGACTAGACCAAAAGATATACCTTTGTTCTACTTTCGGTTGGGGCAGTCAACCATCCAATGTCCAGTCTACTTGTAAGTGAAGCACTTGCCTTTTGGCTTCTTCACTCCTCCCTGAGGTCCTCCCACCACCTTTGTTGTGCCTTATTTCTTCTTCTTCTTGCCTTTCGGTTTAGAAGTAGAAACCTTCTGGGCAACTAAAACCTAAGAACTCCGACGAAAAAGTCCCTTTGCCGCCTGGAGTTCTGTCAGAAGCTCCGCCAACAAATACAACCTGTTATTCATGTTGTAGTTCAGGAGAAACTGCTCAAAACTCCTAGGTAGAGATTGGAGAATGATATCGACCTGGGTTTCCCCATCGATCTCAGCTCCAAGGACTTCCAGCTCATTCAAATGAGCCATCATCTTGAGAACATGATCCCTCATGGGTGTTCCCTCAACCATGGTGGTTGTCATCAAGTTTCTCATGGCTTCTTGCCTTGTAGCCCGATTCTGGTGTCCGAAAAGTCCCTTGAGATTGAGCATCATGTCATAGGCAGTGGTCATGGCCTGATGCTGATGTTGCAATACATTTGACATAGAAGCTAAAATGTAACACCGCGCCATCTCATCAGCCTTGATCCACTTCTTATAAATCTCTTTCTCCTTTTCCCCAGAATCATCCGTAGGCTTAGGAGGACACTCTTTGAAGAGTACATATTTGTACTCCACAGTAGTTAAGACAATGTCTAGATTCCTTTTCCAATCAACATAGATAGGTCCAATAAGTTTGTTTTCCTTTAGTATCACAACAAGTGGGTTGAAAGTCATTTTGAAAAACCTAAGAATCACATAGATCAACACATTAGATTTCAAAAATTTATTGATTCCTCAAACAATAAAATTTTAAAATCAACCAACACATCAAAACACCGAGAATATCGTATGCCATGAGAGTGTGGACGTATACGAATTCTACATTTATAAGAGGAGGTTTTACTCATTAATTTTATTATCCTGTCAACCTTACTTTTTGACAAATAAAATTAATAGTTGGTTCCTCTTCGGCCCTACAAATAAAAGCAGTGACTCTAATGGGGAGGATACTTTTATTTGCATCTAAGTATTCACCATTACTCGATACTAAGGCAATTATCTCGGATTATGTGCCTTCCAATGGGGAAGTACACACGCTCCTAAATAATTTTCTATAACCTTATTTGACCTAGTGATCTGCAAAACAAACTCATCTGATATGAAGGAAGGCACTCAGAGCCAATGCGCAAGTTTGTTCACATCACTTGTCAAATTGTATTGGAGGCCATGGGAATTAAAAAAATATCCCTCTCCCACATAGAAATTTAAAATTGAAGAATTTTAACTATGAAAGCACAACAAGCATATAAATTAAAATAAATAAATATGAAAAATAACAAATTTTCCAACTATTATGGCTTTTGGTTCTCCAATATGTCTCCAATCGTGTTGACACCTTGTCCGCTCCTCCCTACGCCATGTACAAGCCATCTGGAGATCCGAGCCAAGAAAAATTATTTTAATTTACATCTATCGATCCTATACTCAACAAAGGAGTGTACATGAAATCTAGATTGAAAGTAAACTAAAATAATAGAGTGGCTAAACAATGCCGTACTTAATTATAAAAATTAAATAATAGCCTCGTCAACCCTGAGGATTCAAATAATATTACGATTACACACATACAATCACATACACACACATATGACCATAATAGTTGGATCTTATGCCTGCAAACAAAAAGTTAGCCTACACACATCCTACTATTATCCGGCATACATAATATATGAAAAGTGCATAAAAGTAACCAAATCCTAAACACACAAAATCAGAAATCGTGGCTCTGATACCATTTGAAGGGTTGAAGCTTCGCTTCTCGCTTGGCCTCGGTCGCTTGTGCATGGCGATCCTATCTCGCATCCCCGGATTAAAAAAATTAATCCGGACGAAAATGGATTACCCAATCAATTGATTCATCATCGTGCTTCTCGATTTGAGTCATCGCTTGAACAAACTTGTTGTTCAAGCAACCTAACTCTTTTCCTCGATTAGCCGTGGAATAGATGATGTACGGATCACTAGTTTTTGTGTTTATCATCGGGGTCCATGATCATACAATTTTAAACATTTACAAAGAACAAAAGGAAACAAAACAAGAATTATACCTCTTGTTTACCTCTTGATCTTCTATTGTATGATCTATCCTCTTCTCGGACGTCGTGTAGGTGACGATCCTCCAAGAATCGAAGCCTCCTAGATCTTGTATCTTCCCTTCCTTGCTCGCTCCGAACAAGGAAAGATGACCAAACTCTTCTTCTCCTATCTAGTACCGACCACCAAGCCACCTAGCTTGGTTGTTGACGCCGGCCAAGGAGAGGAAGAAGGAGAGGCGCTGGCTAAGAGAGAAAGAAGAAAGGCTAAACTCTCAACCTCTTGCCGCCGGTCCTAAGACAAGGAAGAGATGGCGCCACCCAAAGAGATGGGAAGGAGAAGAAAAGCCCTAGGTTGTTGCCGCCTACAAGGAGAAGCCAAACCCTAGCCCTAAGCCTTCCACGCCAACTCCTTGCTTGCCGCCCAAGCCTTGGAAGCAAACCCTAGCATCCAAATCTTCTTGTCGTCCAAGCCTTGCCTCCTATTTATAGATTTTGCCCAAGCCTCCTTTTAATCATGTTCGTTGGATCTAGGCTTCGTAAGGGTTTTAATAGGATACAATAGGGACAATGAGGAGGAGTTGGATCTTAGCCACCCAATGGATCCAAACCCGATCCATTAATGATGATCCATTCCACTAAAGTGATCATCATTGATCTACCTCACCAACCCCATAATTATATATGAGCTCCACATATTAATTGTACAAATATCTCCCCGTGTTTAAGATATCGAATGTCTATTAATTAATTAATTTACTGACAATTAATTAATTAACATCAAACTCCATGAGTAGTGCCACTCAACCTTATCATCATGTTGGACCAAGTCCTTCTACAGGATTTACATGATGATCCTTATGAGCTTCTCAAGGGGACATCATCATCCTAATACATAGGACACGGTTTCCTCCTATGATCAATGACACACCATGTAAATAATATTATTTCCCAACTTACCGAGCCTATCGATTTAACAAATAAATCTCGCCCATTGGCAAATCAAAGAAATATATATTAAGTACATGTGCCCGTTATTATATCGGGATTAAGAGCATGTACACCATAATATCTGAGGTCTGATTCAATTATGTAGTCATCAATAAATTGAATCACCTCTAAGTTGGTCTTGCTCAATACACACAAAGTGTACTAGTGTAATTCTATGGTCAAGATAAACCAATACCAAATGACACTTCAACCATGCCAATGGTTTGTCCAAAATCATCTTGGTTGTGAGCCTCTACTTATACTCCACAAGGAACTGGTAACATGATCTTCTGTGTGACACCACACACCATGTTATCTACAATGTAAAGTATTAGACAATATGCATAACTATAAATATGCAAACAATGATCATGTGATTCTTATTCCAAAATGAAGATGTTCATACAAAGGCTAGGCTTTCAGTATACATCCCAACAGGTTTAACCCCAAGTATGATGCCCTCATACTTGCTAGACCACCCTTAGCCTAGACCTATGCCTTCTAACCACCTTCGTCAGCCTCACACCTATCTGATCCCTCCAAGTCATCCATGACTTGTTCATCCATACGCTAGCCTTCAGGTGCTTCCATCGGCTATTGTCATGCTAAGCTGGTCTACCTTGCTAAGGCACATTTGGGCTTACGCTACCAAGACACACGCTTGGACTTTATACCGCTAAACCATTGGACTTATGCTGCCATGACTCCTGCTTGGACTTTACACCACCAATATCAACCCTTGGACTTCCCTTGGCAACCCATGTTGGACTTTCCATTTGCCAAGACTCAAGCTTGGACTTTCCCTTGCCAAGACTCATGCTTGGACTTTCCATGCCAAGTACACAAGACTTGGACTTTCCATGCCAAGTGTCCCACTTGGACTTCTCCATCATATAGTTAACTCCAAGTCAACCCATTGTCAAACAACGGTCAAATCCTTTGTCAAACATTAAAACACTACTCAAGTCCAACTCGAGTCTGATCAATCGTGACCTGGGCTAATTGCACCAACAGATCACCCCTAGCAATCTTTCACTAGAAATCTCCTTTTGTTGCAATCACCAAGGTGTAGAAGCCTTTTTACAAACACTCCTCTTCTTCTTACAAGGTAATGGATTTGAGCTTAGGAAGAGGAGGTTAGAATACTTGAAAGCTTAAGGAACACTTGAGGAGTTGAGTATGACCGTTTAGAATGAAAGCATTAACCCCTTCTAAGTTTCCCTAGCTTCTATTTATAGAGAAAGGATGTTTTTTTTCCCATTGAGCCCGTTAGCAATCGACTGATGCATACCATCGGTCGACTGATGACACTGTTTACAAAATCCAACGGCTTCTTATAGAGCCTGATTGTATTCGTCACTGCCCAATGTATACTTGACCAGTCGACTGACATAATCATCAGTCAACTAGTGCCTCCTTAGCAGACTGATCAGTCAGCTACCAACCATGTTGGAATGTCGGTGGTTGGCTAAAGGGGGGTGAATAAACCTAATCATGTGTGCGGTGGAATTCGATCGTTCTTGTGTCTATAATCTTGTTAACGCAGCGGAATAACAATAATAAGACTAACAAGATATACAAATACAAACAAGCGCACAAGAGACAACAATATACGTGGTTCGAAACCTTAGAGTTCCTACTCCATGAGACGAGCTCAATGAGCTCTAGAGATGCACATGGCAATACTCAAACTTCTTCTTGACAATACGTCGGAGGTGGAGAAACCTCGTACAAGCAATTACACTATATAATACAAGAAAATATAAATACAAGAAGAAATACAAGTAAAGAACACTTTACAAACTTCGTTTTAAACACTTGCTTGTTGGTTGCTTTGGATTGCTCTTAAAGGTCTGGAAGGAACAACAATTCCCCTTCAAAATATCCCAAAAAAGTCTTGTTGAAATCCTCCCCAATCTTCTCCTTTTATGCTTGTCTCGGGCTGATTTCTCGCAGATTAGTCGACTGCTCCTAGCCTCCAGTCGACTGCTCCTGTAGTCGTTATCTCACAATGGCCGAATCCACATTGCCAAAAACCCAATGGATAACCATCAGTCGACTGGTTACCCCATCAGTCGAGTGCTCGGCACAATCACTCGACTGGAAAGTGTTATGTGACTGAATTCGCCCCGATTAGTCGACTGATCTCCATCATCAGTCGACTGATGGCGTCTGCAATCGACTGCCCTCCCTCGACAGTCGACTGTTCGGCTAGAACCTGGTCAGTCGAACTCCGATCGAGTCCAATTAACCTAGAGCAGTTGATTGACACCTATGCCAATCGACTGATGTCGGGTAAAACCGCAAACACCAAGTTGTTTGAGCATCCGATCGTCGGGTAAACCCTCAAACACCATGTTTGAGCCTCCGACACTCAGTCTTAGCCACTTGGCCAAGTCTACCTCATCCTCTCATGGAGTTCCCCACCAAAGCTCTTTTCCTTCGGCTTATGTCCCTCGGATGCACCAAGCGCATGACTTTGCAATGTCATCCTTCGCATCTCTTGCCCTCGAAGTATGCTTCCCTTGGGCCTCACTCCATTCGCTTCCTGTCCGGCGGTCCCTCGGATGCACCAAGCGCACGACTTTGCAATGCCATCCTTCACCAACTCAAGGACCCCGAGCCTAGTGAACTTGCCAAGTCCTCAAGACTTCTCACACCAAGCCTCATGCTTGGATTTTCCATGCCAAGCCCTATGCTTGGACTTTCACCACCAAGCCCCATGCTTGGACTTACGTGGCCAACCCATGTTGAACTTTTCAACACCAAGCCCTATGCTTGGATTTTCCCAACACCAAGCCCCATGCTTGGACTTTTCACTACCAAGGCTACACACTTGGATTTATGTGGCCAACCCATGTTGGACTTCCCATGACAATCCCATGTCATACATTTTGTCTAACATCAAAATACAGTTCGAGTCAAACTCGAGTCCAGACCCAATTGCACCAACAATCTCCCCCTTTTTGATGTTTGACAAAACCTCAAACTCAAGTCTACCAATTATCCCCAATTGACAATTCTCACATCCCAATGAGAATTCCAACTATCCTAATTGGTAACTTCTCCCCCTTTTTGACATACATCAAAAAGGTCCTCCCCAAGGGTATGAATGTCTCATATCCCAATGAGATCTTACAATCTTTCTAGTGATAAGTCCCATATCACTTAAGAGAGGCAATCTCCCAATTTTCGTCCCATGAGGGAAAATACACATCCATCTTCCCATGATGGATACCTCCCCTTAAAGGTTTGCTCCCCCTTGACCATTGCACCAACAATGTCCTTGGTGAGCCCCTAAGCCAATAGGAACGCTAAACAATCAAAATTAAGGCAAAGTTCAACAATGAACTCTCATCCACCTTAAAATTGATACTCACCCTAAACACTTCTCCTAATCCATATCCAATGGATTTCCACCCTTTCTAATGCTCTCCATAGCAAGCCCTAGGGTTAGGAGTGGTTAGGGGACCAAAACATACCTGAACATGGGCCTAACAACTATGGTTTACTCGAAATCAGCATTATCAGTCGACTCTCTCAGAGATCAGTCGACTCCTTCCCACATCAGTCGACTACCATCCATGGCAGTCGACTGATACCTGCAAATGCAGAAATCAGATTTTCAGAACCTAAGTTCCAAAATTCATAAGTAAATATACATTGGTTGAAAAATCATGAAAATTCATATGTATATTACGTATATTACTTATAACAATTATTATGGGGGAAAAATATTAGAAAATTATTTTACCCACAAAATAGCGAGATTGATACAAAGTTCAAAAGATGAGAAAAGCTTCAATATTGAGCCCTCTTTGTATCATCCCATTCAATGGTGATTGCTATCAAAAGATAGACTTCACCAAGGTTTTTCAAAATGTTTTTGAAATATTTTTAAAACCTTTAATTCCTTTTTCCTAAACATCTCACTTGTATCTAGATGTGTAAAATACATACAAGTCAAGTATTAGTGAGATGTAGGGTCTTTGTTATTTAGGGTTTCAAGCATATCTCTCGGCAACAATATTTGATTCCCTTGAAATCATGCCTCAGTCCTTAAAACCATTTTATTTATGCATGAATGATGATTATGGCATATATGATACAAAGATAAAAGCATGTGCCAAAATTATGATGTCATGGCATGTGAATGAAATCTAAGCATACATGACATACAAAAATATCTCTAAATATGATCATGACATTTTATATGATAAAACTAAATATGATGTCATGTCATGGCAAGGTAAACAAAGCATGACAATTATAAAATACTAAGGTATTGAATACCTAAGTGTTAAGCCTAAATTTTCATTTCTAGGATTAAGTCCATTTTTGCCTTAATGCCAATTATCCCCCTAGTGTGCCAAAAACCCAAAATGGCACACCATTACTCCTAAGACCAAATTGTGCCAATTTAATCATTTTTCATCTTCTCAACCACATTGGCACATCCTAATGTGTCAACTCTACCATGGCTAGGTTAACTACCTATCCATTTAGGGTTGACACACCCTAACCCATCTAGCATGAATTGATCACGCTTCTAGGAACCCAATACCTATTGGAGCTCCTTGGGTTAACTAGGTATTAACTAGGGATAACTTACCTAGATACCTTCCTAATGACCCTTTTAGGTTTTGACACCTTAGTCATTTGGGTCTTTCCTAAGTCAAACCTAAGGGTAACTCCCCCCTTGACCTTCTTAGTGGCTTTCTTGTTTTTTCTTAAGTCCTTAGCCACTAAGCACACATCATGGCTAATCTTAGGGATAACTTCCCTATTAGCCTTGACCTTTCTAGACCTAGAATTAGTTCCATAATTGAATGGAACCTTATGGTAGGACATAGGTTTGTGACCCAAACCTTTCTTGCCCTTGGACATTTCTTGTTTCCTTGGCCTTGAATTTTGAACATTTGACCCTTTAATTGAATTTGTAATTCTTGCTAGGGTCTTTTCCAATTTTTCAAGCCTTGACCTCAAGACTTGGTTCTCCACCTCTAATCTTTCCAATTTTGATCTATCATTAGATTTTTGGGAATTATTTTTCTTTTTAGGCATATGCTTAGGTTTCTTGGGGTTAATGCCCAAGTTTTCTCCTATTCTCCTTATTGACTCCTTAGGTAGGATTTTTCTAGAATTAATGTGTTTAGGTTTGTTCTTAGATAAACTTACATGCTTGGCACCTAGACAAAAATATTTATTTCTACTAGCATGCTTTTCATTGATAATGGCAAGTGAACTAAAGTAATTTCTAGCATGCTTGTTAACCTTAGGAATTGAAGGTGCATTAATTAAATTTACCTTAGGGTTAGCTTTGGAAGCTCCCCCTACATGAGATACACCTTCATGCCCTTTCTTCTTCCCCCTAGGGCATTGGCTTCGGTAGTGTCCTTTTTGGTTGCATTTAAAGCACACAATGTGCTTTTTGCTCTTTCTAGTGAGGACTCCGACATCCTTTGACTTTTGGTGCAGGTGCCTTTTCCTTAGCCAATTTTGGGCATTTACTCTTGTAATGCCCTTTCTCTCTACACTCAAAGCATATTATGTGACTTTTATTTTTAAGTACAATGCATGAGTTACCTAGGGAGGTGGATGCCTCTTGATCTTCACTTCTCCCGGATGTAGATACTTCTTCTTGATCTTGTTCCAGGATGGAAGGCCTCTCCTCCCCCTCAATGCTAGAGGTGGAGGTCTCCACCAAGTCATCCACATCATCGAAGGTTGATGATAATTCTCCCTCGGCATCCTTCTCTACTTGTTCCGGTTTGAGAATTTCGTCGAATTTTAGCACCTTATGCCACAACTCCTTTGCATCTCTATAATTACCTAATCTAACCAAATATGGTTAGGAATCAAATCAGTTAGCAATTTGATTACCTTGAGATTTGTCTTGAAATCCTTGATTTTGTCCTTGTTCCATTTTGTCTTTTCTATTGGCATGTTCTCTTCACCCCTAGGCACTTTAAAATCATTTTCAATAATTAGCATTAAATCGAAATGGGTTGCGAGATATACCTCCATCCTTTTCTTCCACCAAGAAAAGTTTCCATTGAATTTCGGAGGATGGATGTTGTAGCCGACCATCTTGTCGTGCTTGTGTTGGAGATTAATCCACAACAAGCTCCTCGCTCTGATACCACTTGTTGGAACATCGGTGGCCAGCTAGAGAGGGCGAATAGCCTTAATCATGTGTGCGGTGGAATTCGATCATTCTTGCTTCTACAATCTTGTTAGCACAGCGGAATAACAATAATTATACTAACATGATATACAAATACACACAAGCGCACAAGAGACAACAATATACGTGGTTCGGAACCTTAGAGTACCTACTCCACGGGGCGAGCTCAACGAGCTCTAGAGATGCACACGATAATACTTAAACTCCTTCTCAACAACACGTCAGAGGTGGAGAAACCTCGTACAAGCAATTACACCAAGTAATACAAGCAAATACAAATACAAGAAGAAATACAAGTAAAGAACACTTTACAAACTTTGCTTTGAACACTTGCTTGTTGCTTGCTTTGGATTGCTCTTGAAGGTTAGGAATGCAACAACAATTCCCCTCCAAAATCTCCCAAAAAAGTCTTGTTGAAATCGTCCCCAATCTCCTCCTTTTATGCTTGTCTCGGGCTGATTTCTCGTCGATCAATCGACTGCTCTTGACCTCCAGTCGACTGCTCCTGTAGTCGTTGTCTCACAACGGTCGAATCCACATTAGCAAAAACCCAATGGATAACCATCAGTCGACTGATCATAACCATCAGTCGACTGGTAACCCCATCAGTCGAGTGCTCGGTGCAATCACTCGACTAGAAAGTGTTCTGTGCCTAAATTCGCCCTGATCAGTTGATTGATGGCGTCTGTAGTCGAGTGCCCTCCCTTGGTAGTCGACTGTTCGACCAAAACTTGGTCAGTCAAACACCGATCGAGTCCAATCGACCTAGAGCAGTCGACTGGTACTTATGCCAGTCGACTGATGTCGTGTAAAATCTCAAACATCAAGTTGTCTGAGCATTCGACCATTGGGTAAACCCTCAAACACCATGTTTGAGTCTCCGACACTCAGTCTTAGCCACTTGGCCAAGTCCACCTCATCACTCAGTCTTAGCCACTTGGCCAAGTCCACCTCATCCTCTCATGGAGTTCCCCACCAAATCTCTCTTCCCTCGGCCTACATCCCTCGGATGCACCAAGCGCATGACTTCGCAATGTCATCCTTCACGTCTCTTGCCCTCGAAGTATGCTTCCCTTGGGCCTCACTCCATTCGCTCCCTGTCCGACGGTCCCTCGGATGCACCAAGTGCAAGACTTCGCAATGCCATCCTTCACCGACTCAAGGACCCCAAGCCTAGTGAACTTTTCAAGTCCTCAAGACTTCCCACACTAAGGCTCATGCTTGGATTTTCCATGCCAAGCCCCATGCTTGGACTTTCACTACCAAGCCCCATGCTTGGACTTACGTGGCCAACTCATGTTGGACTTTTCAACACCAAGCCCTATGCTTGGATTTTCCCAACACCAAACCCCATGCTTGGACTTTTCACCACCAAGTCTACACACTTGGATTTACGTGGCCAACCCATGTTGGACTTCCCATGACAATCCCATGTCATATGTTTTGTCTAACATCGAAATATAGTTCGAGTCAAACTCGAGTCCTAGGCCGATTGCACCGACAAACCATTCTGTTCTTGTTGAAGTCGATTGACAATAATGGTAGTCAACTGCAAGCTTACTTTCAGCAATCTTGTCCGTAGTCGACTACCACCAGTCGTCTGGGGCATATCCCCAGTCGACTGCCAATGTATTTCGGACCTCAACTCTACGCACTCGAGACCAGTTCGACTAGCATAATATTCCAGTCGACTGGCACATCTCAAGTATGACTAATTCACACTTGAAGCCATACACTAAGCCTAGACTTTGTTAGTGAAATATGAGATATGTCCTAAGACAATCGCCTTATGGTTGTACCATTTATTTGATAAATGAAGATTCACCATTTGAGTATGTATATTTTCATGTATTTGATTTGATCTTAAACTAATTTTCTGAATGTTCATAATACGATTCACAGCATGAGAGAATTTGTGATAGGATCACAAGTAGTGAGTATCTCTAAATGTGGAATTGTGATGTATTGAAATTATCCCTAGTCGATGAATTGATGTATTCAGACACCATCAATTCTGTTAAGACTAGAATGAGTTATACTCCTTGGTTTATCCAAGGAGCTGTTCCTCACTGACTGGAGACATTGGGATGTCCGGAGTTAATCATGGATGCTAGTTATGGTAACTAGTTCATTGGAGTGACTAGCTATAAGACTTCATATGGTTCTTTTCATATATGTATATGCCAATGAAGATCTTACTGCAGCTTAAGTGCGATGTTCCTTTGACTTGTGGTATTCAAGTCATTTTGGTCATGGAGACTTATGCTTTGACATCTTAAGCAAGTATCTCCGAGGAGATGTGGACTCGGGATGATTGAGTATAAGTCGAAATGTCTGAAGGTGTTTGAATAGCCTATAGAGGATTCACCACACCTTGCGAGGAGATGTATACCCTATGGCCTCTCATCGGATTATTACTAAAGTCTTTGGCCAAAATATTACATGTTTAGAGTATGGTACTCTTGGATTCATGTGCAGTAACTAGAATCCATTGGACGAGGAAGTAATACTTGAGCTAGGTGTGACATAGTCAACCTAGTGGGAACTGACACATAGACCATGTCCTGAACCAAGTGGGTATAAGATGAGTAAAGGGAATGAGGCACGATTCACTGTAGCTACTGAAAGGTTTCAGAAGCATTCTGGGATCAACTGTTGATTTTTTGGTTAATTAGGGATCATGATGTACTACTAGGTACCACTCATGATCGTTCTATAATTAATGGTTAATTATAGACGACCAACATAAATCGGGAACCTATTTGGTCACACGCACTGCGAGTGTTATCCGAAAGATTTAAAACGAGCTTGAGAATATGATTCTCAGATCAAGAGAGAAATGGTTCGGTTTGACCAAACGAAGAGCGAGCATGAAATTGTTTCAGTTGCATCGGAAGCATGGATTAGCTGAGTCTTATGAAGACATGATGGATGAACCAAATCAGTTTGGTTCTAATCCTATGGTGGAAAATAAACCAAAGGGGTTTGATTTGTTTTAAACGAATGAACCGAAATTGGTTCGGTTCGTTTTAACTTAAAATAACCAATATAGTTTGGCTTATTTTAACTTAAGTTATTGGAGCGGGTAAACAAATTTTGGTTATGAACCAATAACCGTTAGGAGAATATGTTCTCTATAAAAACACAGCTGAAGGGTTTTTGTGATATAATCGGTTCAAGGTTTTGGAAACTTGCCGCCCAAGCTCCTTGTGACGCCGTCCATTGGAGTTGCTGCTCCTCTTCCTTGCCATCGACCATCCACCGGTTTCTGGCAACTCCTCCAGCCATCCTCCCTTGGTTGCCGGCCATCAAGGGCAGCCAGCCAAGTCTTTGGCTGACTATCTCCTCCACCAAAACAAGTTATCCAGTTTTGGACAGCTTGTTGTCCTCTTCATGGAGAGGTCATTTGGTTGACATTTTGTGCTCCGACAGCGATCTACTTGCCGGGGTTTGGATCTCCGGCAATCCCCTTTTGTGGAGGACCAAGGTTTCGTCAATTGGTTGACGAGAACTGCTTCCGAGAAGAGAGTTCGTGGAACTCGATTTTTGGATCCAAATTTGATTCGGATTGTGATCGTCTCTCGGATCACAATGACTTCAACGCGAAGCTAGTACCTCTCGTGAAGTCGGGGCTCGTGGCTTTGTGAAGCTATCCCGACGATACTCTGTGTGGATACGGATACTCTGCGTGGATACGGATAGAGGCAAAACTCACGAGGGTCGCTTGGTTGATGTCATTTCCGCTTCACATAATTCGTCAGGTATACCTAGATTAGTTTCTTTATTGCAAAATTTGAAATGGTGATTATGTCTACACTTGATTTATCCTTGCATGCGTGTGCTGTGTGTATTGTAATAAATTAGTTTATTACTTATTTTTGCTTCCGCTGTGTGCATGTTTACGAAACATGTTCGAACGCATACCCACGTTGGTGTCAGGGAAACCTAACAGTGGTATCAGAGCTTGACTGTGTTTCAACATAATCGTAAAATTATTTTGTGATAGTCATAAATGTATTTTTGGAAATTTTCTACTTTTGGAAAGTTTAGAAATAATTATGGAAATTTTAATTAGTAAAGAAATTCGAATTGGAAATTTTCTAATGGGATTAGGAAATTACAATTTAGGAAATTTGTTTCCTAAATTAAATTTGAATTTCCTTAATTAATATTTTCCATAAATAAAATAGTTGATTAAATTTGGAAATGTGTTTCCTAATTTAATCGGGATTTGATTTGTGAAATCAAATAGCAAACATATTTTATTTCCAAAAATTAATTTTGACAATATGGAAACTACTTGTACATGCATAATTGTATGTCATGTAATTACATTGGATGCATATCATTATGTCATGCATGTCGTGACATGTAGATGTATGCCATGTGTGTCATGCCATATAGATAATAGTTATTTGCATGCAAAGAGGATGAGACCTTAAATCCCTTACACAATATTAAAGCCTACACCTTTCATTAATATGGTTAGAACCAGAGTTTCGTTTCTTGTTTGGGTTGTTGGATTCACTCCAAGCTTGGCTTGAACTTGAACATGTTCAAATCATTGGAATAGTTTGACACTAATATGATAAGATTCAGAGGTCAATCATTAGATTGAGTTGTTGGACTCACTCCAAGCCTGACTAATTTGTTGAATGCGCTCTAACCATATTAAAACTATTTCGCGATTAATGGGTCGACTCTAACTTGGAGCATCGATTTGTTGGACTCACTCTAAGGTCGATGTGAAGAGAGGTGAAGTTGGGTGCTATGCATATGATGCATAATTGTTAATGTGTTAACAACCCAATGTATGTGTGAACATTCAATTAGTTGATAGCACATTGTGATAGTTACATATACATGATATGTAATCGGTATACTTGATACCTACCATCATAGCTAAGAATGGATTGTTGGACTCACTCCAAGGTTGTTCTTATATATGTTGGATATCAACCCATTCAGAGATGGACCTATGATCTCCCAAATTGATTTTGAGAGTTTTTGAATTTCGAAAAATGAATGGGATGTATAAATGTATGTTGATGCATTATAAAATCATTTTCTCATATATGCTCGATTTGTATTTCTAGGTTAATTGCTTGATCATGATGCCTTTGAATTTGTGCTCTATTTTGGATTCTAATAAATTGACTGGGCCGAACTTCTTGGACTGGCTTAGAAACTTGAGAACTTTTCTCAAGGTTGGAAAGCTTGAGTATGTCCTCAAAGCGCCTCTTCCCACCCGTCCTAGTGATGACGCAACTCCGGACCAATTATTGGCCCATCAAAAACATGTGAGTCATTCTGAACTAGTGAGTTGCATCATGCTAGCCGTGATGGTATCCGAGCTATGGAAGCAGCATGAGCATATGGATGCTCATACTATAGTCTTTCATCTTTATGAGTTGTTTGATGAGTAAGTGAGATCCTAAAGGTTCGAAGTCTCCAAGCTCCTCTTCACCTCTGATATGCAAGAAGGTTCATCTAGGTTACTGCTCAACATGCTGAAGACTGTGGAGCCTTCTGTGAAGCATGAGCAGGGGACAATGCTGTTAGTTGATTACTCGAAGAAAGGTTCTAAGAGGAAGCCAATGGAATAGGAGAAGGGGAAGAAGAAAAGGGCTAAACAAGCAGAACTAGCTCAAAAGGGCACTTTCCATCATTGCAGCAAAGAGGGCCATTGGCGAAGAAACTGCAAGATTTATCTTGAGTCCGTGAAGAAGAATAAAGCATCCGATGCCCTATCTTATTTAGATATCTTCGTTAATGATTGTCATTCTATTTCCTTAGACACTTGGGTATTGGATACTAGATGTGGTTCACATATATGTAATAACATACATGGGCTAAGGAATTGAAGAAGACTCATCAAGGGAGAGTCAAATTTACATGTTGGGAATGGAGCAAAGGTTGCTTCACTCGCCATCAGAACGTATTTGTTGAAACTGCCTACAGGTTTGTCTTAGAACTAGACAATTGCTTTTATGTTCCTACGTTGATAAAGAACATCATTTCTATTTCTTATTTAAATAGAAATGGGTACCATTTAACTTTAGTAATAATTGTTGTTACATAACTTTGAATGACGTTCTTTATGGGACTAAAACTTTAAGAAATGGAATATATATGTTAGACATATCCGATGATATTTTCAATATCGAAGCGAGCAATAAGCGTGCTCGAAAAGATAATCAATTAGACTCCTATATGTGTCATTGTCGTCTTGGCCATGTAAGCAAGAAACACATGTCCGAATTACACCGATGTAGAATTCTGGAATCATTTGAATTAGATTCATACGATACACGTGAATCATGCTTAAAGGGCAAGATGACCAAGTTACCTTTTACTGAAAAAGGTGAACCAGTGGGAGAGTTGCTTGGTCTAATACATACTGATGTATGTATACCTATGTTAACTCAAGCTCTAGGAGGCTATGGCTACTTCATTACCTTCACCGATGATCACTCATGGTTTGGGTATGTGTTCTTGATGAGACACAAGTCTGAAGCCTTTGAAAGGTTCAAAGAATTCAGAAATAAAGTAGAGAAACAACTTGACAAGAGTATTAAAGTACTTCGATGGGATCGAGGTGGTGAATACTTGAGTCAAGAGTTTCTAGATTATCTAAGGGATAATGGTATATTGTCTCAATGGACTCCGTCGTATACACCACAACTTAATGGTGTATCTGAGCGGCAAAACTGGACCTTGTTGGACATGGCAGGTCGATGATGAATCACGCAAATCTTCCCAAGTCATTTTGAGGCTATGCATTTCAGACAGCTATTTACTTGCTAAATAGAGTCCCGACCAAGGTAGTCTCTACTACTCCATATGAGTTATGGGCTAGTAAGAAACCTCAGGTGGCGTTTGATTTGAAGGTGGGAATATGAATGAGAATGAGTTTGATAGTAGACTGGAATGGGAATGGGTTTAACCATTCCAATAATGTGTTTGGTTTATAAGTCGATCGACAGTGGCGACTGACGACCGACGGCCGATGACCGACGGCAATGACGATCGACGGTGGTCGATGGATCGGTGACGATCGATGGCCACGACCCGATGGCGATCGAAACAGCGATGCTACTAGTGACCGGTGGCGGTCGATGCCCAGCGGCGGTCGACGATCGTCGGGCAAGCGACGGGAGACGACGAACGAGAATGAAACCCAAACCTACCATGTGAGATGGGTTTGGTTGATTCCCAATTATTTAGAATTGATTCCCAAACCCTCCTTCCTAAAACCATCAACCAAACACTCTATATGATTCCCATTCCCATTTCCTCATTCCAAACCCACCAACCAAATGTCTCCTCATTTATCTTACTTGAAGATTTAGGGTTGTCCTACTTATGTGAAGCGGACGGTGTCAGAAAAATTGGATACTAAGTCTGATAAATATCTATTTATTGGATACCCTAAGGAAACGAGGGGTTACCAATTCTATCTTCCCTTGGAAAAAGAGGTGTTTGTTTCAAGGAATACTATGTTTCTAGAGAAAAAGTTTCTCTTGCAAGAAAATAGTGGGAGTGCTGTTGAACTTGAGGAGGTTCAAGAGACTCCAGTAGACATTGAGGAGATACCTGGTCAAACACCACAACCGATAACTCATAGTGATGAGCCATCGGTTGAACCTATTGTGACACCACATCTTTGTAGATCTGGTAGAGTATGGAACATTCTTGAGAGATATGGATTTCTCGTAAGTGAATCAAACGACGTGTTACTCATTGATGATGAGGATCCTACTAGTTATGAAGAAGTTCTGAAAAGTTCAGAAAGGGACAAATGGCTTGAAGCCATGAAGTCAAAAATGGATTCCATGTATGAAAATCAAGTTTGGAACTTAGTGGACCCACCTGAAGGCATTAAGTCTATAGAGTGCAAGTGGATTTTCAAGAAGAAAATCGACATGGATGGTAATGTGATTACCTTTAAGGCTAGATTAGTGGCGAAAGGTTATCGTCAAAAGCAAGGTGTTGATTATGATGAGACCTATTCACCAGTAGCTATGCTTAAATCCATTCGGATGCTCCTGGCCACATCGGCTCATTATGATTATGAGATATGGCAAATGGATGTGACAACGACTTTCCTTAATGGAAACCTCCTTGAGGATGTGTATATGATACAACCTGAGAAGTTCACATCGGTTGATAAAACCAAGGTATGCAAACATTGACGGTCCATTTATGGACTGAAGCAAGCATCCAGGAGTTGGAATATCCATTTTTATGAGACAATCAAAAGGTTTGATTTCTCGTAAAATCCAGATGAACCCTGTGTGTACAAGAAGGTTAGTGGGAGTATAGTTGTATTCCTAATATTGTATGTTGATGACATATTACTTATAGGAAATGATATATCTGTCTTACAGTCAGTTAAAATTTGATTATCCAAAACATTCTCCATGAAAGACCTAAGAGAAGCGACCTACATCCTCGGTATCAAGATCTATAGAGATAGATCGAAACGATTGCTTGGTCTTTCGCAGTCTACATAAGTTTTAGCATGTCCGAATCCAAGAAAGGTTTCCTTCCTATCAGGCATGGGATACACCTTTCGAAGTCTATGTGTCTGCGCACAGAAGACGAGAGAATTTGCATAAGTAAGATCCCCTATGCATTTGCAATAGGATCTATCATGTATGTTATGTTATGTACGAGGCTCGATGTATCGTATGCTCTGTGTGTCATGAACAGATACTAGTCTAATCCAGAAATGGATCATTGGGTGGCTGTTAAGACAATCCTTAAGTACTTGAGAAGAACTAAGGATGTGTTTCTAATATATGGAGAAGGTGATATGTTAATACGCGGGTATACGAATGCCAACTTCTAGACAGACAGGGATGATTCCACGTCTCAGTCTGGGTATATATTCACCTTGCATGGAGGCACAATAAGTTGGAAAGGTTCCAAGCAAGACACTATAGCAGATTCTGCCACCGAGGCAGAATACATTGTAGCTTCGGAAGCAGCAAAGGAAGCAGTTTGGATCAAGAAGTTCATATTTGAACTTGACGTGGTCTCATCAACGATCCAAACATGTGCTTCGCTGCTATCATATGATCAGAGATATCATCAGTAGGAAGGAAATACAAATCGAGAAGATTCCCACTAAAAGGAACTTAGCGGATCCTTTAACTAAGGCCTTACCTCAAAGTAAGTTTGAGGGACATGTTAGAGCTTATGGTATTAGATACCGTGGAGATTGACATTAGGCCAAGTGGGAGCTTGTTAGTGATATATGAGAGATGTCCTAAGACAATCGCCTTATGGTTGTACCATTTATTTGATAAATGAAGATTCACTATTTGAGTATACATATTTTTTTGTATTTGATTGGATCTTAAACTCATTTACTGAATGTCTGCAATACGATTCATAGCATGAGAGAATTTGTGATTGGATCACAACTAGTGACTATCTCTGCATGTGTATTTGTGATGTATTGGAATTATTCCTAGTCGATGAATTGATATATTTGGACACCATCAATTCTGTTGAGACTAGCACGAGTTATACTCCTTTGGTTTATCCAAGCAGTTGTTCCTCACTGGCTGAAGACATTGGGATGTCCAGAGTTAATCGTGGATGCTAATTATGGTAACTAGTTCATTGGAGTGACTAGCTGTAAGACTTCATATGGTTCTCTGCATATATGGTTATGTCAATGAAGTTCTTACTGCAGCTTAAGTGCGATGTTCCTTTGACTTGTGGTATTCAAGTCATCTTGGTCATGGAGACTTATGCTTTGACATCTTAAGCAAGCATCTTCGAGGAGATGTGGACTCGGGATGATTGAGTATAAGTCAAAATGTCCGAAGGTGTTTGAATAGCCTACAAAGGATTCACCACACCATGCGAGGAGATGTATACCCTATGACCTCTCGTCGGATTGTTACTAAAGTCTTTGGCCAAAGCATTACATGTTTAAAGTATGGTACTCTTGGATACATGTGCAGTAACTAGAATCCATAAGACGAGGAAGTAATACTTGGGCTAGGTGTGACGTAGTCAACCTAGTGGGGACTGACACATAGACCATGTCCTGAACCAAGTGGGTATAAGATGAGTGAAGGCAACAGAGCACGATTCACTGTAGCTGCTGAAGGGTTTCAAAAGCATTCTGGGTTCAACCGTTGATTTTCCGATTAATTAGGGATCATGATGTACTACTAGGTGCCACTCATGATCATTCTATAATTAATGGTTAATTATAGACGACCAACATAAACGGGAACCTATTTGGTCACACGCACTATGAGTGTTATCTGATGGATTTAAAATGAGCTTGAGAATATGATTCTTAGATCAAGAGAGACATGGTTTGGTTGGACCAAACGAAGAGCGAGCATGAAATTGTTTTAGTCGCATCGGAAGCATGGATGAGACAAGTCTTATGAAGACATGATGGATGAACCAAATCAGTTTGGTTCTAATCCTATGGTGGAAAATAAACCATAGGGGTTTGGTTTGTTTTAAACAAATGAACCGAAATTGGTTAGGTTCGTTTTAACTTAAAATAGACCAACACAATTTGGTTTATTTTAACTTAAGTTATTGGAGCGGGTAAACGAATTTTGATTATGAACCAATAATAGTTAGGAGAATATGTTCTCTATAAAAACACGGCTTAAGGGTTTTTGTGATATAATCGGTTCAAGATTTTGGAAACCTTGGTCGTTTTTATCTTCTCCTCCCTTATTGTTGCCTCCCAACCCTAAGAGAGGTGTGGTTGCCGCCCAAGCTGTTGGTGCAGGGGCACTAGATAATCGAACCTAGGTTTTGATTAAGGCAAAGATCCAAAGTTAAGGTCATATTGTTATCTTGTGAGCTTAATTAAGTGTGCATGAAATGGTTAAGCTAAGCCGAAGGTCAGCGACACCCGGAGAATCCCGAGTTGAGAAATCGTAGTGGTCGGGCGACACCGAGGGAACTTCGTGGGAGTCGAAGAACCTAGGTGGAAGACCGGAAGCAAAGTGATAGGTCATAAAGGACCATAGGTAAGCTCATGTGAGTGAGAGATGGTAAGGTCGTGTCCTCTGTATGGGGATGACCGTAGGCCGCGATCCGACTTAGACTTCTTGTGGAAGGTCTAGGTCGAGATTGGACGGTAAGAAACCATCGTATTTACCATTTTCCATGCTAACCTCTTACTATAGGGAAGTGGCCAGGCTGGCAGTCGACTACTGGTCATTGGGCAGTCGACTGATGCACATCAGTCGACTAATGGAAGGCATCAATCGACTGATGGCGATGAATCAGCCTTTTGTGCTAGGTCAAAATGGATAATGTTTGACGCATCCACTTCGCGATAAAATATGGTACCACCTCGTGATCAGTTCCAAAAGATGAGGAGACTTATTCCAAGGCAAATCTCTATACAAGGAGGGGAGGACTCCAACCCAAATATCAATCAAGATTATTCTTAAGTGCTCCTACAACGGCAAAGCTCCAACACCATCATAACGCTGGCGCGATGTCAAGCTTTCATCTTCTTCATCAACAACATCAGCAAGTATTTTTGTTTTAATCATAACGAGGTGAGGTAGGCTTGTCACCTCATCCTCGTGCTTTCGCTTTTGTGTTCGTTGTCTCCTACCTCCATCGAGGAGGAGACCTTATAGTGGATTGCCCCTTCATACGCGGTCAAGGATCGCAGGGCCTTGGAGTAGCAACCGCTGGGTTGTGAACCAAGTAAAAATAAACTTGTCCTTTTTATTTTTCCACTGTGCTTGCTTGTATATCGAACAAACGAAAAGAAAAGTTTTACGCTCGCTATTCACCCCCCTCTAGCGATGCTTCTCGATCCAACACAAGCTCCTTGTGTCGGTGCCCATTGGAGTTGCTGCTCCTCTTTCTTGCCGCCGACCATCTACCGGTCGCCAGCAACTCCTCTGGCCATCCTCCCTTGGTTGTTGGCCATCAAGGGCAGCCGACCAAGTCTTTGGCCATCTCCTCCACCAAAACAAGCTGTCCAGTTTTGGACAGCTTGTTGTCCTCTTCGTGGAGAGGTCATTTGGTCGACATTTTCCGCTCTGGCAGTGACCTACTTGCCGGGGATTGGATCTCCGACAATCCCCTTTGGTGGAGGACCAAGGTTTCGTCAATTGGTTGATGAAAATCATTTCTGAGAAGTGAGTTCATGGAACTCGATTTTTTGATCCGAATTTGATTCGAATTGTGATCGTCTCTCGGATCACAACGACTTCAACGTGAAGCTAGTACCTCTTGTGAAGTCGGGGCTCGTGGCTTTGTGAAGCTATCCCGACAATACTTGACGTGGATATGGATGGAGGCGAAACTTGCGAGGGTCGCTTGGTTGATGTCATTTCCACTTCACGTAATTCGTCAGGTATACCTAGATTAGTTTCTTTATTGTAAAATTTGTAATAGCGATTATGTCTACACGTGATATATCCTTGCATGTGTGTGGTGCGTGTGTTGTAATAAATTAGTTTATTACTTATTTTTTCTTCTGCTGTGTGCATGTTTACGAAACATGTTCGAACGCACACCCACGTCGGTGCTGGGGAAATCCAGCAAACATAACCTTCTAGCTTCTCCATCAGTCTTGAACCTCCAGGATTCCTTCGAGTCCATGACTCCATCCTTGCGCTTGCCTTCAAAAGTTTCCTTCATTTTCGTCATGCTTTGGGCTTCTTGATGTGTGTAAAATATATAGGGTTTTAGGATAAGTTTTCGCTCATATCTCATTTTATTTTATGTTTGTTTCATGCATATTTTACTTTATTCTGCATGCATTTCCTATTTTTTGGTTCGGAGATATGCTCTTTGTACTATTGTGTGCAAGATAACATTTCATGGGGAAAACGACACACTTTCTGAGCGAAAAAGAGCATTTGGTAGCTAGATGCAGTAGGACACACGACTAGGGTGTGTGGCTCCACATGACCGTGTCTGAAGCTTGAGATTAGCCACCACAAGGCCACCCACTACCTGGCTGTGTGGCGGCCAAGCATTTTGACGTGATTAGGTCTTTTTTAGGATTTTGTAAAGAGCTGACCTCATGTATATATAAAGAAAGTCATGCCCAAACCCTAGGGGGGAGGCACGATAATCGGGACGACATTTCGATGCCCTAAAAATCTTCGAGAACTCACAATGGGGAGGAAGGAAGCTGCTCGAGGATCAAATTCTTCACCTCAACACCAAGGAGAAGAGCACCATTGCATTGTAATTTACTTTCTGCGCATAATTTCCATTGTATATTTGAACATGATCATGATTTGTGTTTCTTCTCTTATATTCATGGAGTAGATTTACCGATTCTAGGATTAGGGAATAGTTTATGTGCGTAGAACATGTTATTCTAAATATATTTCTGATTCTTTAGTTTATATTTGCAATTGGTATTTGTTTAGATCAATAGTACATGTTTTGGTTTTCTCTCTACTGTGCGAAGCCGATACGAGGGGTGACAACCCTCGTATCAAAGATTTAGGAGAATTAAGGAGGAACCTAAGGGGTTGGCCTCATCTCCCATAATCATAGATAGAAGGATGCGATAGAGTCAGAACGAGATATGTTCCATCTCACTGTAGGGATTAATTCGGCATCCTCGTACGACCTACCCTATCTTAAAGCTAGGGGTCGACCTAGGATGATAGAGGTAGCTTCCGATAGATGCGAAAGCTCATCGGGGGAGTGTATGATGTCCCTTCCATAAGGTCGTGGTTAGAAGTCTAGATAATACTCAATTGGTAGCGTGTTCTACGACACACAAGCGAAACCGAAATCCTAGAATTCCCTAAAAGCCTCGTAGCGACCCTTCTCTTCTTCCGTGTGACACTGTACTAGAGTTAGGACCACCGACAACCCTCTAAATCACAACCATTAGAACTAAAGTCCCAACAATAACATACATTGAATAGATCGATACTCGAATCTCAGTCCCTGTGGGATCGATAATCTATATTATTACTTGACGAGACTCATGCACTTTCGGGCGTTGAGTGTGCGCTTCGAGTCCTCGACGGTCTCCGTCGTGAGATTTGAGGTCGCGTTCATGTGCATCATGTTTTTGGTGCCTTTGCTAGGGAACTGATTGATTTGATATCGTATCAAGAAGTGGATAATTATATCAGACTTAGGTTAGATTTATTTACTTGCATTACTTTTATTTTTATTTTTATTTTTATTGTACTGTATTTACTTCAGTTTTAGATTTTCCATATCTAGATTTAGTTTTTATTTTAGTGGCAATTTTACGTTTTCTTTTATAATTATCTCTTCTTCATTTGATTTAGTCAGCTATATTAGTTTATTTTCTGTTTCTGAGCATTAGGGAATACTTCTAATTTTGTGGCTCGGTTCTTCATATGCTTAGATGCCTAGGATCTGAAGGTCTGATTCCGATCGATCTAGAAATCGAACGAACCTACCATCGTCGGAGAGCTGAACAAAAGAGGATGGAGAACCAAGCTGCATCCGTGGTGAATGTAGGTAGCCAACCTTTGTGGGATTACACATCCCCTAGTGCTAGAGGATTTAGGCTGAGTATAGCTGGACTGTCCATTTCGGCAAACAACTTTGAGTTGAAGCCGACACTCATACACATGGTCCAGCAGAGTCAATTCGGGGGAGCTACTACTGAATACCCGAACTGACACCTGGAGACATTTTTGGAAATCTGCTCGACAATGAAGATCAATGGAGTCCCTGCCGATGCAATCCATCTGAGCCTATTCCCTTTCTCATTGTGGGATAAGGCTAAGGCATGGCTTCACTTAATTCCTGCCATCAGGCAGCATTACTACATGGGAGCAGTGTGAGCAGCAATTTTTGAACAAGTACTTCCCACCAAGGAAGACTACTCACATACGCCATCTAATCACGAGCTTCTGTCAGAAGGAAGGGGAATCCCTATTTGAAACTTGGGATCGCTACAAGGGGCTACTCTACCAATGCCCCCACCATGGACTGGAAAGGTGGCTGATGATCCATATCTTCTATAATGGGATCACGTACGCCACAAAGATGTCCCTCGATTCTATTGTAGGAGGAGTGCTAATGAACAAAACTATTGAAGAAGAGGAGGAGCTGATAGAAGAGGTAGCCCAGAACCACTATCAATGGGCTTCCGAATGTAGTCACCCAGCTCCTACAGCGGGACGATATGCTGTCAACTCTGTGGACCACCTAGTAGCGAGGATGGACGCGCTTAGCAGACGGTTCGACTCTTTAAATCCTATTTCTGCATGTGCGACCAATGACTTTGGAGAGGGAGTAGCAGCATATCGGGAGGACTACTATGGAGGGCAGGGTGGCTTAGAAGAGTAGATTGAGTATGTCGATGTGGTTGGGGATTATAATCAAAGGCCCAACAACCCATACTCCGGTACTTACAGTCACGGATGGAGGAATCACCCAAATTTTTCTTATCAGAATAACTCGGGGAACTTCCAACCATCAGGAGGGTATGGGAAACAACAGGGCAATGGGCAGCAACAACCACAGAAGCCTAGGCTAGAATTGATGATGGAAGACTTCATTGCTACCTAAACGATGACCAATGAAGAATTTCGACGCCAACATCAGAAAACAAAAGAGTCACTTAAGGATTTGAAGGCCACTATTGACGGTCTTGCAAGTCACACAAGGATGTTGGAAATACAAGTGGCCCAGATAGCCCAAACCGTGTCACAAACCATGGATAGCTCTCCACCATTATGTTGGTGCAACAATGCCCCGAGCATTCATATGTTTTGATGTTTGGATAATTATCTATAGTTGAAGGGAATTGCTTCGGAAGGCTCATTGGCTCCCATGTCCCCGGATTAAAATCTTCACTAATGAAAAAACTAATCCGGATGGGATGAGTTTCCTAAGCATAACCAATTCGTCGTCGTGCTAACAACTTGAGTGATTGCTTGAACAAACTAGTTGTTCAAGCAACCCAACTCTTCTAGTTGGTTAGCCGCGGAAGAGACGACGAACGGATCGCCGATTTTTGTGTTTGTCTTCGGGGTCAATGATTATACAAATACATACAAATGCAAACTAGTATAATCAACACATAAGAACATGCTAAGATCAAAAAAATTGTAAAACTTTTATACCTCTCGATCTTCTACTGTATGTCCTATCCTCCTCGTGGACGTCATGTGGGCGAAGATCCTCCACTAGTAGAAGCCGCCTAGATCACGTTCTTCCTTTCCTTGTTCGCTCCGAACAAAGAGAAGAACCAAACAAAGACTCCTTCTCTTTTCTAGAACTGACCACCAAGCCAAGGAGCTTGATATCGCCACCGGTCAAGGAGTAGATAGTTGAGTGCCAACAAACCTTGAAGAAAGGTTGCCGCCGGCCAAGGAGTGGATGATTGGGCGCCAGCCAACTTTGGATGAAAGATGCCGCCGGCCACCAAGGTGAGGGATCAATGAACGCCGGCCAACCTTGAAGAGAGGTTGCCGCCGACTAAGGAATAGGAGAAGGAACAATGAGGATGGGCGCCGGCCAAAACAAGTTGGAAGAAGATGGGCGCCGACTTTTCCTTTCCAAGAATTGCCGCCCAAGCCTATCTTCCAAACCCTAGCCGCCCAAACTAAAAACCTAATTTCCTTCTTGATATCCCACGCCCAACCCTTAGCCTTCCTTTTATAGAGTTAGGCTTAGGCCTCCTTTAATCTCCACCGTCGGATCTAGGGATTTAATCTCCACCGTCGGATCTAGGGTTTCATCCCAACCGTCAGATCTAGGGTTTTATCCCAACCGTCAGATCTAGGGTTTCATCCCAACCGTCAGATGTAGGGTTTCATCCCAACCGTCGGTTTTAGAGATTTAATCTCAACCGTTGGTTCTAGAGTTTTGTTTTACATCCTTGGATCAAGAGTTCATGAGGATTATATTAGGCTACGATAGGGACCATGAGGAGGAGTTGGATCTTGGCCACCCGATGGATCGGAACCACACAAACTTGATCCATCACTGATGTTCCATTCCACTAGAGGATCATCATTGAATTACCTCACCAACCCCCATAAATCAATATGGGCTCCATATATTATTTGTACATCCATCTCTCTGTGTTTAAGATATCGAATGTCCGTTAATTAATTGATTTACTGACCATCAATCAATTAACATCTAACTCCTCGAGTAGTACCACTCAACCTTATCATCATGTTGACTAAGTCAACCAGCTGGGTTTACATGATGAACCTTATGAACTCTTCAAGGGGACAACATCAACCTAATATATAGGACACGGTTTCCTCCTATAATCGACGACACACCATGTAAATAATATCATTTCCCAACTTACCGGGCATATTGATTTAATCCATCTAAATCTCACCCTTTGGTAAATCAAAGAAATAAATACTAAGTACATGTGCCCGTTATTATATCGGGATTAAGAGCATGTACAACATAATATCCGAGGTCCGATTCAATTATGTAGTCAGCAATAAATTGAATCACCTCTATGTCGGTCCTGCTCAATACACCTAAGTGTACTAGTGTAACTCTATGTTCAAGACAAAACAATACCAAGCTACACTAAAACCATGCCAATGGTTTGTCCAAAACCATCTTGGTTGTGAGCCTCTACTTATATTTTACAAGGGACTGATAACATGATCTTCTGTGCCACACCAAGCACCATGTTATCTACAATATAAAATATTAGACAATATGCACACACATATAATAAATATATAAAGTGCAAACAATGATCATGTGATTCTTATTCCAAAATAAAATATTCATACGAAAAGAGCTAGGCTTTCAGTATACATTCCAACAATCTCCCACTTATACTAAAAGACTTTGCTGTCATCACACTACCATACATCTGATCCCCATGTCCTCCACATGCCTATCAAACGCTTTCGCTGGAAGGGCCTTAGTGAATGGATCCGCTAGGTTATCCTCTGATGCAATCTTGGCGACAGCTACTTCTCCTCGCTTTACTATCTCTCGTATAAGGTGGTACTTGCGCTCTATGTGTTTACTCGCCTTATAGGCTCGTGGTTCCTTCGAGTTTGCAACTGCACCACTGTTATCACAATAAATTGTGATAGTTCTGGGCAAACCAGGAATCACATCCAAGTCCATCAAGAAGTTCCTGAGCCATACTGCTTCCTTGGCTACCACAGAGGCTGCCACATACTCAGCTTCCATGGTAGAGTCCGCCATGCATTTCTGCTTGACACTCCTCCATACTATGGCTCCACCTCCAAAAGTAAACACAAACCCCGAGGTAGACTTACTGTTATCCCTATTTGATTGGAAATCAGAATCTATGTAACCTATAGGGACTAATTGATTTGCCCGGTAAACCAGCATATAATCCCTAGTCCTTCTCAGGTACTTCAATATATGCTTTATCGCAGTCCAATGTCCCTGTCCAGGATTACTCTGATATCTGCTAACCATGTCCACGACAAAATAGATATCTGGTCTCGTACATAGCATAGCATACATGAGGCTTCCTACTGCCGAAGCATAAGGATCCACCTTCATCTCCTCTATCTCCTTTGATGTTTTAGGACACATCTCTTTAGATAAAGGAACTCCATGCCTGAAAGGTAGAAAACCCTTCTTGGAGTTCTACATGCTAAAACAAGCTAGGACCGTGTCTATGTATGAAGCTTGAGATAAGCACAACATCATTTTCTTGCGATCCCTTATAACTTTGATCCCAAGGATGTGTCCCACTTCTCCCAAGTTCTTCATGTCAAACTGTTTGGACAACCATACCCTTACGTCTGATAACACTTTGATATTGTTGCCAACTAACAAAATGTCATCTACGTATAGTACAAGAAATACCACTACGTTTCTGTCACATCATTTATATACACATGGCTCATCCGGACTTTGAATAAATCCATATGACTGGATTACCTCATCAAAACGGATGTTCCAAGATCTGGAAGCTTGCTTCAATCCATAAATGGACCGATTAAGCTTACACATTAGATGCTCTTTGCCTTTAATGAATCCCTCTGGTTGCCGCATATAGATGTTCTCCTCAAGACTTCCGTTAAGGAAAGCTGTCTTGACATCCATCTGCCAAATCTCATAATTCATATGAGAAGCTATAGATAAGAGAATCCGGATAGACTTAAGCATAGCTACCGGCGAAAAGGTCTCCTCATAATCGATACCCTCTTTCTGAGTATACCCTTTCGCAACAAGCCTAGATTTGAAGGTATCAACCTTCCCGTCTACTCCTCTCTTTCTCTTGTAGATCCACTTGCATCCAATGGCTTTCACACCATCGGGTGGTTCTACTAGCTCCCAGACATGATTGGAATCCATAGATTCTATCTCTGAATTCATCGCTCTTTGCCAAGATACCGCATCTCTATCTTGGAGTGCCTCGTCATATGTCCAGGGATCAGGTTCATGTTCGCCAGGGACCAAATCAAAAGATTCTCCCAAGAACATGAATCTATCAGGCTGTCTAATAACCCTCCCACTACGACGAGGTGCCTCCTGTGTATGCTCTGTGACACGCGGTGCAGTGACTTGTGGTATCTCCTCTTGTACCGGTGGTACTGAAGTCGGGACTTCCCCTGTCAACTCCTCAAGAACAATCCTACTCATGGGCTTGTGGTTCATCACATAGTCCTCCTCTAGAAATCTGGCGTTCGTACTCACGATCACCTTCTGATCTCTAGGACTATAGAACAAACCACCCTTCGTTCCCTTAGGGTAGCCAACAAACAAGCGTACTTCTGTACGAGATTCCAACTTACCAGTATATCCCTTCAGCACATGTGCTGGACTAACCCAAATCCGAATATGTCTTAGACTAGGCTTTCGCCTAGTCCACAATTCTACGGGGGTAGAAGGCACTGATTTAGATGGAACCAAGTTCAGAGTATACATTGCCGTATCCAGCGCATACCCCCAGAACGAAACTGGCAACTCAGAATAACTCATCATTGATCTAACCATCTCCATAAGAGTCCTATTCCTTCGCTCCGCCACACCATTCTGCTGGGGTGTGCCCGGTGCGGACAATTGGGATTGAATCCCAGCCTCTGATAAGTAACTCCTAAACTCTCTCAAGAGGTACTCGCCACCACGATCAGATCGTAGTGTCTTGATACTTTTACCTTGACGGTTCTCCACATCAGCCTTGAATTCTTTGAACCTGTCAAAGCATTCAGACTTGCGACGCATCAAGTAAATGTATCCATATCTTGAATAATCATCTATAAAAGAGACGAAATATTCAAAACCACCTCTAGCCTGGATAGACATAGGACCGCACAAATCAGAATGAACCAATTCTAACACATCTTTGGCTCTATACCCCTTGGCCTTGAAAGGCCTCTTGGTCATTTTACCTTCGAAGGAAGATTCGCAGGTTGGGAGATCCTCCACCTCTAATGAACCCAAAGGTCCATCAGCTATCAACCTTTGAATTCTACTCAGGTTAATATGACCAAGCCTTAGATGCCAAAGATATGTCTGGTTCATTTTCGAAGGTTCTTTTCTCTTATTTGACTTAGAAGATGAGTTATTTACTTCTATATGCATCGTGGGAGTTTTCGGTTCAAGAGTGTACAAATTGCCAACCAATGTACCAGAACAGATAATCTCTCTATTTCTTTTTATAACCACTTTGTCATTAAAAGAAATAGAATATCCATCCATAAACAATTTAGAAACTGAAATTAGATTCTTTCTAAAAGTAGGTACATAAAGATAATTTCTTAGAACCAAAACTTTATTCCTATCAAAATATAAATAAACGTCTCCCACTGCAATAGCCGCCACCTTTGAAGCATTGCCCATGAAGACGGTAATCTCTCCCTCAGCTAGTCGTCGGGTTTCCTGGAACCCCTGCAAAGTATTGCAGACATGATCAGTGGCTCCTGTATCTACACACCAGGCACTGGTAGATAACACCGCTAAACATGTTTCAACAACTAAACAAGAAGATATACCTTTGTTCTTTCGGCGAGGACAGTCCGCCTTCCAATGTCCAGTCTGCTTGTAAGTGAAGCACTTGCCTTTCGGCTTCTTCACTCCGGCCTGAGGTCCTACTGCCACTTTCTTTGCTCCACCTTGCTTCTTCTTCTTCTTACCTTTCGGTTTAGAAGAAGAAACCTTCTAAGCAAACATGGCTTGAGCGCTTTGACGAAAAAGACCCTCTGCCGCCTGGAGTTCTTTCAGAATCTCCGCCAACGAATACAACCTCTTATTCATGTTGTAGTTGAGGCGGAACTGCTCAAAACTCCTAGGCAGAGACTGGAGAATGATATTGACCTGGGTTTCCCCATTGATCTCAGCTCCGAGGACTTCCATCTCATTAAGATGAGCCATCATCTTGAGAACATGATCCCTGATGGGTGTTCCCTCGATCATGGTGGTCGTCATCAAGTTTCTCATAGCCTCCTGTCTAGCTGCCCTACTCTGATGTCCGAAAAGTTCCTTGAGATTGAACATCATGTCATAAGTCGTACGTAGCCATGACATGATCTTGATCTTCTACACATTTGACATAGATGCCAAAATGTAACACCGCGCCATCTCATCTGCCTTGATCCATTTCTTATAACTTTCTTTCTCCTTTTCATCAGAGTCATCGGTGGGCTTAGGAGGACAGACCTCGAAGAGTACAAATTTGTACTCCTCTGCAGTTAGGATAATATCCAAATTTCTTTTCCAATCAATATAATTTGTTCCAGTAAGTTTATTTTCTTTTAATATCACAGCAAGTGGGTTGAAAGCCATTTGAAAAACCTAAGAATCACAATGATCAAAATATTAGATTTCAAATATTATTGATTCCTAGAAACAATAAAATTCCAAAATCAACCAACACCTCAAAACACCGAGAATATCGCATGCCACACTGTGTGGACGTATACGAATTCTACATTTGTAAGAGGAGGTTTTACCCATTAATTTTATTATCTTGTCAACCTTACTTTTTGACAAATAAAATTAATAGTTGGTTCCTCTTTGACCCTACAAATAAAAGCAGTGACTCTGATGGGGAGGATACTTTTATTTGCATCTAAGTGTGCACCATTACACGATACTAAGGGAATTATTTCGGATTATGTGCCTTACCGCTGTGGAAGTACACACGCTCCTAGATAATTTCCTATAACCATTATTTGACCTAGTGATCCGCAAACAAACTCATCCGCAGGAAGGAAGGCACTCAGAGCCGACACGCAAGTTTGTTGCATCACACGTCAAATTGTAATGGAGGCCGCGGGAATTAATTAAAATGTCCCTCTCCCACTTAGTAAATTGACAATGAGGAATTTTCAAGCATACACAACATGCATATAAAACAAATCAGTAATAAATATGGAAAAAATAGAATTTTCCCAACTATTATGGCATTGTTCTCCAATACGCATCCCGTCGTGTCGCCACCTCGTCCGCTCCATCTTTTCCCGTGCGCAAGTCACCAAAGAGATCTGAGCCGAGTTAAACTATTTTAATTTACATCCATCGATCCTATACTCCACGAAGGAGTGTACAAATAATCTAGATCGAAAGTAAACTAAAATGAGTGGCTAAACAATGCCGTATTTAATTACAAAAATTAAATACTAATCTAGCCTCGTCAACCCCGAGGATTCAAATAATATACATACAATCACACACAAAATAATCACATACACACAAATAGCCATAATAGTCGGATCTTATGCCTGCAACCAAAAAGTTAGCCTATGCACATCCTACTATTATCCGGCATACTCAATATATGATACGTGCATGAAAGTAACCGAATCCAAAACACACAAAACCAGAAACCGTGGCGCTGATACCACTTGAAGGGAATTGCTTCGGAAGGCTCATTGGCTCCCATGTCCCCGGATTAAAACTTTCACTAATGAAAAAACTAATCCGGATGGGATGAGTTTCCTAAGAATAACCAATTCGTCATCGTGCTAACAACTTGAGTGATTGCTTGAACAAACTAGTTGTTCAAGCAACCCAACTCTTCTAGTTGGTTAGCCGCGGAAGAGACGACGGACGGATCGCCGGTTTTTGTGTTTGTCTTCGGGGTCCATGATTATACAAATACATACAAATGCAAACTAGTATAATCAACACATAAGAACATGCTAAGATCAAAAAAATTGTAAAACTTTTATACCTCTCGATATTCTACCGTATGTCCTATCCTCCTCGTGGACGTCGTGTGGGCGAAGATCCTCCACGAGTAGAAGCCGCCTAGATCACGTTCTTCCTTTCCTTGTTCGCTCCGAACAAAGAGAAGAACCAAACAAAGACTCCTTCTTCTTTCTAGAACCGACCACCAAGCCAAGGAGCTTGATATCACCGCCGGTCAAGGAGTAGATAGTTGAGTGCCAGCCAACCTTGAAGAAAGGTTGCCGCCGGCCAAGGAGTGGATGATTGGGCACCGGCCAACTTTGGATGAAAGATGCCGCCGGCCACCAAGGTGAGGGATCAATGAACGCCGGCCAACCTTGAAGAGAGGTTGCCGCCGGCCAAGGAATAGGAGAAGGAACAATGAGGATGGGCGCCGGCCAAAACAAGTTGGAAGAAGATGGGTGCCGGCTTTTCCTTTCCAAGAATTGCCACCCAAGCCTATCTTCTAAACCCTAGCCGCCCAAAATAAAAACCTAATTTCCTTCTTGATATCCCATGCCCAACCCTTAGCCTTCCTTTTATAGAGTTAGGCTTAGGCCTCCTTTAATCTCCATCGTCGGATCTAGGGATTTAATCTCCACCGTCGGATCTAGGGTTTCATCCCAACCGTCGGATAAAGGGTTTTATCCGAACCGTCGGATCTAGGGTTTCATCCCAACCATCAGATCTAGGGATTCATCCCAACCGTCGATTTTAGAGATTCAATCTCAACTGTTGGTTCTAGAGTTTTATTTTACATCCTTGGATCTAGAGTTCATGAGGATTATATTAGGCTATGATAGGGACCATGAGGAGGAGTAGGATCTTGGCCACCCGATGGATCGGAACCACACAAACTTGATCCATCAATGATGTTCCATTCCACTAGAGGATCATCATTGAATTACCTCACCAACCCCCATAAATCAATATGGGCTCCATATATTATTTGTACATCCATCTCCCTGTGTTTAAGATATCGAATGTCCATTAATTAATTGATTTACTGACCATCAATCAATTAATATCTAACTCCTCGAGTAGTACCACTCAACCTTATCATCATGTTGACTAAGTCAACCAGCTGGGTTTACATGATGAACCTTATGAGCTCCTCAAGGGGACATCATCAACCTAATATATAGGACACGGTTTCCTCCTATAATCAACGACACACCATGTAAATAATATCATTTCCCAACTTACCAGGCATATTGATTTAATCCATCTAAATCTCACCCTTTGGTAAATCAAAGAAATAAATACTAAGTACATGTGCCTGTTATTATATCGGGATTAAGAGCATGTACAACATAATATCCGAGGTCCGATTCAATTATGTAGTCAGCAATAAATTGAATCACCTCTATGTCGGTCCTGCTCAATACACCTAAGTGTACTAGTGTAACTCTATGTTCAAGATAAAACAATACCAAGCTACACTACAACCATGCCAATGGTTTGTCCAAAACCATCTTGGTCATGAGCCTCTACTTATATTCTACAAGGGACTGATAACATGATCTTCTGTGCCACACCAAGCACCATGTTATCTACAATGTAAAATATTAGACAATATGCACACATATAATAAATATAAAGTGCAAACAATGATCATGTGATTCTTATTTCAAAATAAAAATGTTCATACAAAAAGAGCTAGGCTTTCAGTATACATTCCAACAATAGTTAGGCTATGTTTTGTGATCTAATCGTGAATGTGTTAAGTGATAGGAAATCCAAGTATAAAGACTTGTTGCAGGAAAGTCCAAGTATGATCTTGGCAAGATAAGTCCAAGGAAAAGTAAGTCCAAGCATGTAGTCTTGGCGGCGTAAAGTCCAAGCGGACCTTGGCAAAGGAAGACCAAAGGAAAGGACTTGGCAGCGTAAGACCAAGTATGTAGACTTTGCGAAGTAAAGCCCAAGCGGTCCTTTGGCAAAAGAGAAACCCAAGACATGACGAAACTGATTGAAGCTCTTGAAAGCAAGCGCAAGGATGAAGGAGTCGCGGACTCGGAGGGATCCTGAAGGCGCAAGGCTGAAGGAAGAGCTAGAAGGTTAAGTCTACGTCTAGGGGGATAATTCAAGTATGATTTATTCATACTTGAAGAGTATCGATCGGCCCGGTGCCGTCCCGGATCATTGCTCGATCCTCAGCGAAGTTGGCAAGTTTGTGACCAGCGATCATTTGCGAGGTTTAGCGGTCGGTGTCCACCATCGATCATTGCTATACCTAGCAGTCGACTACTATAAGTGGATTTCGGCACAGAAAGTTCATCAGTCGAGTGATCGATTGGAGTACTCGACTGGTTACCTAATCAATCGACTGATGGTATGATCAGTAGATTGATCGGCTTCCCATTGGATAGTGATGATCGCGAATCTGGCTTGTCAGAAGCCATTGGATTGCATCGGCTATAGCGTTAGTCGACTGATGGAGACCATCAATCGACTGATCAAGGCTCAACAGAAAAATTAGCCTCTTCTCTATAAAAAGGAGCAATGGGGTGCTTGATGAGGTTAGTGCTTATCTTCCAACCTTACTCTCAAGCTCCCCACAAATTTCCAAGCTTTCTAAGAGTTTTAAATCCTCCTCTTCTCTAAACTTCATTTTCATCAATTGTAAGAAGAAGAGAGTGTTTGTAAAGGAAGATTTTTAGTGGAGAATTGCTTGGATTGATCCACCTTAAGGAACATCGTGGAGTAGGATCTTAATCTCCGAACCACGTAAATTCTTCCTTCTTAGCGATTGTCTTGTTAGTCTCTTAATTTCATTTAGCTTTTGTTTTGCTTTAGCTAACCTTACTTGTAGAAACGAAAAGAGGCTATTCACCCCCTCTAGCCTTCCAAAGATCTTCAACAAGTGGTATCAGAGCCTGGATCACGTCGGAAGATCTAACCATCAACCGGAGCACAATGGCTTTTCAAGAAGGGTATAGCACGACGAGGTCTCCATTCTTCGACGACAATGATTTCGGATATTAGAAAGGTAGGATGGAATACTATCTTATGAAGGATATTGAGAATTGGTTTAGTGTTTTAGATGGATTCGAGAAGTCGGTCGATGAACATGGAGCGCCTATACCAACCAAGGATTAGATGAGGGATATGGCCAAGAAGGCTCAAGATAATGCGAAAGTAACAACCACACTTCAATGTGGTTTGTCTAAAGAGCAACTAAGCAAAGTGGGACCCTTCAAATCGGCAAAGGAGCTTTGGGAGAAGCTAATTGAGCTCAACGAGGGATCGAAGGAAACAAGAAGAGCCAAGAGAGACCTCTTGATAGGTCAACTTCAAAGCTTCACCATGAAGGGCAACGAGACTGTGAGCCAAATGCATGGTCAATTCAAGGAGGTGGTAAATGGGCTACATGTGATAGGTGAGAAAGTTGACAACTGAGACCTTGTGAGGTATGTACTTCAAGCCTTCCCTAGAACAATCTTATGGGCATCAATGGTAGATGCTTATAAGGTGTCTAGGGACCTTTCATTAGTTAAATTAGATGAACTTTTTTGTGAATTCGAATTGCATGAGCAAGCTAACACCTCTTCAAAAGAAAATGGTATTGCTCTTCTTGTAGGCAAGAAGGACAAGAAGAAAAAGGAAAAGAAGGAAGCTTTTTCATCATCCGAGTCAGAGGAAGAATCTTCAAGTAGTGATGAGAAGCTATCGGCTAGTGAGGTAGCTCACTATGTAAAGAAGTTTAGTGGGAGGTCAAGAAAACTCACCCAGAAGGATGTGAGGAGGATGTTCCAATCCTCCAAAGTTAAAACCTCTAGTAGTTTAACTTCTACTCCTAATGTAATTTATTATGGTTTCAACAAGAAAGGGGACATCAAGCCGAATTGCCCGGACCTAAAAAAGAAGGAGGAGAAGGAAAAGAAGAAGAAGGAAAAGAAGAAGAAGAAGAAGAAGGAAGTCATGGTCGCCCAAACGTGGGATACACAAAGCTTGGAAGATACATCGGATGAGGATGAGCTTTGCCACGTCACCCACAACTTTGCACTCATGGCCATGGAGGATGAAGCTGGAAGTTCAAGTGAAGAGTCATCATCATCCTCAAGTGACAAATCGTCCTCTAGCGACGATGAGGTAAAATACTCCCCTAGGATAGAATTACTTTATAAAACTATTGCATGTCTTTAAAATGCTTTAAATAGATCAAAATCTAGGATTAAGGACTTAAAAGTAGAAATTAGGAAAATTAGAGATGTAGAACCTTCTTGTAATGATGCATGTTCACTTAAGGAAGAGAATGATGAGCTTAAAAAGGAAATAGATAAATTAAGAGCATGCTTAGAGAAATTTACAAATGGCTCAAAATACCTAGATATGATACTTAGGGATCAAAGGGTCATTTACAACAAGGCCAGAATAGGATACAAACCTAAGGAAAAGGAAGTAGCTTTTGCCTCCCTAATAAGTAGAAAAACAACACTTAGGGGCAATGTTAGAAAGGCTTGGGTTCCTAAGAAATTTTTAGTTGATGCTACTGGACCTAAAATTTGGGTACCTAAGGCTTGTATTTTTCATATTGTATAGGTAGGAGGATCGGGGATATGGATTATTGATAGTGGATGCTCAAGACATATGACAGATGATGAGGGCAAATTTTCAACAATCAACAACATTAGCAAGGGGAAAGTGTCTTTTGGAAATAGTGGAAAGCTTAAAATTCTAGGAAAAGGCACAATTGAGGTATCCCCAAATCTTGTCATTCATAAAATATTATTGGTTGAAAACATGAAGTTTAACTTGCTTAGTGTAAGTCAATTATGTGATGCAAATTTTGATGTGCAATTTAACTCTTCAAAATACTTGATAAGACATAAGAAATTAAATGATTGCATGTCAGTAGGATATAGGAAATCAAATATTTATTATGTTGATTTATCCTATGCTTCTAACATTTCCCCTAAGTGTCTTATGGCAAAAGAAGAAGAGAGTTGGCTATGACATAGGAGACTAGGGCATATCAACATGAAGAACATAGCCAAAGTATCTAATTGAAGCTAGTGAAGGGATTGCCAAAAGTGAAGTACATGAAGGATAAGATGTGTGATGCATGCCAAGAAGGGAAACAATCAAAGTCATCACACAAGGGTAAAAATTTAATTAGTACTTCCTTACCATTAGAGCTTGTTCATTTAGATTTATTTGATTGTCATAGTACTCCTTTAAATGGTAGCAAGTATTCCTTAGTTATAATAGATGATTTTTCTAGGTTTATATGGGTATATTTTATGAAACGTAAGGATGAAATCCTAGAAATAATTATAGGTTTTAGTAAAAGAGTAAAGAATGAAAGAAGTCTCAAAATCAACCGGATCCGTAGTGATCATGGTGGAGAATTTGAGAATTCTAATTTCTCCAAATTTTGCTTAGAACAAGGGTACAAGCATGGGTTCTCTTGTCTTAGAACACCTCAACAAAATGGGGTGGTGGAAAGGAGAAATCGTGCCCTACAAGAAGCCACTAGGACTATGCTTAATGCATATTCATTACCTAGCGGTTAATACCGCTTGCCATATCCAAAAAAAAGTTTTCATACATAGGTTTTTAAGAAAAATAAAATTTGAATTATGGAATGGTACAATTCCAACAATTCAATATTTTAAAGTCTTTGGATGTAAAACTTACATCTTAAACACCAAAGACAATTTAGGTAAATTTGAATCCAAAGCAGATGAGGGAATCCTAGTTGGATACTCATCCACTAGTAGAGGGTATAGAATTTATAACAAAAAAACCCAAATTGTTGAGGAGTCTTCAAATGTTCAATTTGATGAAACCTCTACCACTTACCCTAGGAAATCCCCCATTGATAATGATATCAATGACAAAAATCAAGAAATTACCCAAAAATTTCAAAACATGACCTTAGGGGGTAATAATCAAGGGGGAGGATTAGAGAGTAATAATCAAGGGAGAGCAAGAGGAGATTCGGATGATGAAAGGAGGATTGAGGATAATCATGATCAAAATCAATTTGATACACCTCCTAGAACATTAAGAATTAATCAAAATCATCCTCTTGATCAAGTTGTAGGAGAATTATCTCAAGGTGTTAGAACTAGGTCCTTCCATAGAGCCTCCTCTAGTCGAATAGCTCTTATCTCCCAAATTGAGCCCAAATCAGTCAATGATGCATTACTTGATCCGGATTGAATCTTAGCAATGCAAGATGAATTGGCTCAATTTGAAAGGAGTCAAGTATGAGAGTTAGTTCCTAGACCCAATGATAGTACCATCATTGCTAAAAGATGGGTCTTTAGGAACAAGCTAGATGATCAAGGCAATATAACTAGGAATAAGGTAAGGTTAGTTGCAAGGGGCTTCAATCAAGTTGAAGGACTTGATTATGATGAAACATATGCCCCGGTTGTTAGGTTAGAGCCCATTAGAATCCTATTAGGATATGCCTCCTACATGGGTTTTAAACTCCATTAAATGGATGTAAAATTGGCATTCCTAAATGGGTTCATTAAGGAAGAGGTATATATAGAACAACCTCCCGGGTTTGAAAATATAGATTATCCAAACCATGTGTACAAGCTTAGAAAAGCTTTATACGGGTTAAAACTAGCTCCCCGGGCTTGGTATGAAAGATTGTCATCTTTCTTAGTGTCTAAGGGGTTTAGAAGAGGTCAAGTAGATCAAACTCTCTTTATAAAATAAAAATCAAAGGATATATTTGTAGCCCAAGTATATGTAGATGACATAATTTTTGGGTCAACCAATGATGAACTCCTTCAAGATTTCATCAAAAATATGGAGAATGAATTTGAAATGAGTCTAGTTGGAGAATTAAAATTCTTCTTAGGATTACAAGTCAAACAAACTAATGAAGGAACCTATGTATACCAAACCAAATATGCCAAAGAAATGATCAAGAAATTTGGTTTGGAAAATGCTAAGGTAGTTTCAACTCCTATGACAACCAATGCAAAAATAGATAATGATCATGAAGGAAAATCAATTAACCTTAAGCTTTATAAGAGCATGATTGGTAGTCTCTTATACTTAACCACTAGTAGACCCGATATTTTATTTGCGGTGGGTATGTGTGCAAGATACCAATCTTGTGCCAAAGAGTCCCATTTAGTGGCCGTTAAGAGAATTCTAAGATATATCAAAGGCACACTAAATGTAGGGCTTTGGTACCCTAGGACTAAATCTTTTGATTTAGTTGGGTACACTGACTCTGACTATGCGGGTTGCAAGTTGGATTGAAAGAGTACTAGCGGTGGATGCCAATTTCTTGGATCCTCCCAAGTTAGTTGGAGTAGTAGAAAGCAACCTTGTGTTGCTTTGTCAACCACCGAGGCTGAATATGTGGCTATGGGTGGTTGTGTGACTCAATTACTTTGAATGAGACACACTCTAGAGGACTATGAGCTACACTGATGGAATGGCTTCGGAGGCTCATTGGCTCCCATGTCCCCGGATTAAAATTTTCACTAATGAAAACTAATCCGGATGGGATGAGTTTCCTAAGCTCAACCAATTCGTCGTCGTGCTAACGACTTGAGCGGTCGCTTGAACAAACTAGTTGTTCAAGCAACAACACTCTTCTAGTCGGTTAGCCGCGGAAGAGACGACGGACGGATCGCCGGTTTTTGTGTTTATCTTCGGGGTCCATGATTATACAAATACATACAAATGTAAACTAGTATAATCAACACATACTTACATATAGAACATAAGCTAGCATATCAATAAAAACATGCAAAGATCAATAATAAAAGTTGTAAAACTTTTATACCTCTCGATCTTCTATTGTATGTCCTATCCTCCTTGTAGACTTCGTGTGGGCGAAGATCCTCCACAATTTGAAGCTTCCTAGATCTTCTTCAATCAAAAGAAAGAAGAACTCTCCTTCCCTTCTTGCTTGAGCCAACCACCAAGCCACAAATGCTTGATGCCGCCGGCCCCAAGAATAGAGAGAACAAGATGGCCAACCAAGGAACCAAACAAGGGACAAACCCTAGCTCCTTTATGCCACTGGCCAAGAGGAAAAGAAGAGGAAATCGGTTGAGCCCCGACCAAGGTAGAAGGAAGAAGAGGTAGGAGCCGTCCACCCCTTAGGAAGAAGAAGAACACCTCTCCTATAGTTGCCGCCCACCTTAGCTTCCAAACCCTAGCTGCCCAACCTCCTAACCTGTTAGTAATATATGAGAGATGTCCTAAGGCAATCGCCTTATGTATGAACCATTTATATGATAAATGAAGATTCACTATTTGAGTATACATGTTTTATGTATTTGATTGGATCTTAAACTCATTTACTGAATGTCCACGATACGATTCACAGCATGAGAGAATTTGTGATTGGGTCACAACTAGTGAGTATCTCTACATGTGTAATTGTGATGTATCAGAATTATCCCTAGTCGATGAATTGATGGATTTGGACACCATCAATTCTGTCGAGACTAGCACGAGGTATACTCCTTGGTGTATCCAAGCAGCTGATTCTCACTGGCTGGAGACATAGTGATGTCCGGAGTTAATCGTGGATGCTAGTTATGGTAACTAGTTCATTGTAGTGACCAGCCGTAAGACTTCATATGGTTCTCTGCATATATAGATATGTCAATGAAGTTCTTACTGTGGCTTAAGTGCGATGTTCCTTTGACTTGCGGTATTCAAGTCATCTTGATCATAGAGACTTATGCTTTGACATCTTAAGCAAGCATCTCTAAGGAGATGTGGACCCGGGATGATTGGGTATAAGTCGAAGTGATCGAAGGTGTTTGAATAGCCTATAAAGGATTCACCACTCCTTGCGAGGAGATGTATACCCATGGCCTCTCGTCAGATTGTTACTAAAGTCTTTGGCCAAAGCATTACATGTTTAGAGTAAGGTACTCTTCGATACATGTGGAGTAACTAGAATCCGTAGGACGAGGAAATGATACTTGGGCTAGGTGTGACGTAGTCAGCCTAGTGGGGACTGACACTATAGACCATGTCCTGAACCAAGTGGGTATAAGATGAGTGAAGGGAATGGGGCACGATTCATTCGAGCTACTGAAGGGTTTCAGAAATAGTTCTGGATCAACTGTTGATTTTTCGGTTAATTGGGGATCATGATGTACTACTAGGTACCACTCATGATCGTTCTATAATTAATGGTTAATTATAGACGGCCAACATAAACCGAGAACCTATTTGGTCACACGCACAACGAGCGTAATCCAAAGGATTTAAAACGAGCTTGAGAATGGGATTCTCAGACCGAGAGAAACTAAGTTTGGTTGGACCAAACATGGAGCGAGCATGAAATCGTTTCAGTCGCAATGGAAGCGTGGATGGGTCGTGTCTTATGAAGACATAATGGATGGACCAAAATGGTTTGGTTCTAATCCAATGGAGAAGAATAAACCAAAGGGTTTGGTTTATTTTAAACGAATGAACCAAAAGTTGGTTCGGTTCGTTTTAACTTAAAATAAACCATCATGGTTTGGTTTATTTTAACTTATCTTAATGGAGCGGGTTAACGGGCCTAATGGTTATGATCCAATAACCATTAAGAGAATTAGTTCTCTATAAAAGAGGGCTTAAGGGATAATTAAGCCCTAATCCACAACCCTAAAGCTAATGAAGTTTTGGCCGCCCATCCCTAGCCTCCTTTTGTTGTTGCCGCCCAACAGTGGTATCAGAGCCCAGGTTGTGTTTTGACATAATCGTAAAATGGTTTTGCGATAGTCATAATGTTATTTCTGGAAATTTTCTAATTTTGTAAATTTAGAAGTATTTATGGAAATTTTTCAATTTTGGAAAGTCTAGAAGTATTTATGGAAATCTTCCACTTTTGGAAAGTTGGAAGTATTTATTGAAATTGATATTTTCCATAAATAAAATATTTGATTAGATTTTGGAAATTTATTTCCTAATTTAATCATGATTTGATTTGGGAAATCAAATCTTAAAATATTTCATTTCCATAAGTAGTTTTAATGATCTAGGAAATTGGTTTCCTAAATAGATTTTCCTTAATCAAATAATTCCATGAATAAAATATGTGATTAGATTTGGAAATTTGTTTCCTAATTCAATTATGATTTGATTTGGAGAATCAAATCTTAAACATATTTTATTTCCATAAATAGTTATGACATATAAGGAAATTATATACATGACATAATTGTATGCCATGTAATTGCATTAGATGCATAACATTATGCCATGCGTGTCGTGACATGTAGATGTATGCCATGTATGCCATGTCATGTAGATAATAGTTATTTGCATGCAAAGAGGATGAGACATAAAAACCCTTAATCAATATTAAAGCCTACACCTTCCATTAATATGGTTAGAACCAGAGTTCTGTTTCTTGTTTGGGTTGTTGGACTCTCTACAAGCCCGACTTAACTCAATATGTTCAAACCATGGAATAGTTTAATACTAATATGGTAAGAGTCAGAGGTCAATCGTTAGCTTTGGTTGTTGGACTCTCTCCAAGCTGGGCTAATTGGTTGAATGTCCTCTAACCATATTAAAACTATGTCTTGATTAATGGGTTGGCTTTAACCTGGAGCATCGGCTTGTTGGACTCTCTCCAAGGTCGATGTAAAGGGAGGTGAAGTTGGGTGCTATGCATATGATGCATACTTGTTAATGTGTTAACAACCCGATGTATGTGTGAACATTCAAATAGTTGATAGCACATTGTGATAGTTGCATATACGTGATATGCAATCGGTATAGATGATACCTACCGTCGTAGTTATGAATGGTTTGTTGGACTCTCTCCAAGGTTGTTCACAACTATGATGGATATCAGCCCATTCGGAGATGGACCTACGATCTCCCGAAGTGATTTTGGGGTTTTTGAAATTCAAAAAATGAATGGGATTTATAAATGTATATTGATGCATTTTTAAAATCATCTTTCTCATATATGCTCGTTTTGTATTTCTAAGTTAATATATTGATCATGATGTGTTTGAATTTGCGTTCCATTTTGGATTCAAATAAATTGACTGGGCCGAACTTCTTGGACTGGCTTAGAAGCTTGAGAATTGTTCTCAAGATTGAAAAGCTTGCAAATGTCCTCGAAGCGTCTCTTCACTTGATCCTAGTGTCAATGCAACTCGGGACCAATTGTTGGCCTATCGAAACATGTGAATGATTACGAACAAATGAGTTCGTCATGCTAGCCGCGCGATGGAACCCAAGCTACGAAGCGGCAACATGAGCATATGGATGCTCATATCGTAGTCCTTCATCTTTGTGAGTTGGTTGATGAGCAAGTGAGATTCGAAAGGTTCGAAGTCTCAAAGCTCCTCTTCACCTCTGAGATGCTAGGAGGTTCATGCGTGATCTTGCTCAATATCTTTGCCAAGATGTGGAGTCTTGAGAAGCATGAGCGGGGGGCCAGTCGTAGTTGATTTCTCGAAGAAAGGTTCTAAGAGGAAGTCAAAGGAACAGCAGAAGGGAAAGAAGAGAAGGGCTAAGAAGGTAGAACTAGCACAAAAGGAAACTTGCCATCATTATGGCAAGGAGAGCCATTTGCGAAGAAAGTGCAAGATTTATCTTGAGTCCATGAAGAAGGATAAGGCATTGGATGCCCCATCTTCTTCAGAAATCTTCTTTATTGATTGTCATTCTATTTCCTCAGACACTTGGGTATTTGATACTGGGTGTGGCTCACATATATGTAATGAAATACATGGGCTAAGGAATAGAAGAAGACTCGTCAAGGGGAGAGTCAAATTTACGTGTTGGGAATGGAGCAACGGTTGCTGCACTCGCCATCGAAACGTATTTGTTGGAACTCCCTGTAGGACTTGTCTTAGAACTGGACAATTGCTTTTATGTTCATTCGTTGATAAAGAACATCATTTCTATTTCTTGTCTAAATAGAAATGGGTTCCATTTGACTTTTAGTAACAATTGTTGTTATATAACTTTGAATGGAGTTCTTTATGGGATTGGAACTTTAAGCAATGGTGTTTATACGTTGGACATATCCAGTGACGATTTCAATATCGAAGCGAGCAACACGCGTGATCGAAAGGATAATCAAATAGACTCCTATATGTGGCATTGTCGTCTTGGCCATATAAGCAAGAAACGCATGTTCGAATTACACCGATGTGGAATTCTAGAATCGTTTGAATTGGATTCATACGATACATGCGAATCATGCTTAAAAGGCAAGATGACTAAGTTACCTTTTACTGGAAAAGGTGAACGAGTGGGAGAGTTACTAGGTCTAATACATACTGATGTATGTGGACCTATGTCAACTCAAGCTTTAGGAGGCTATAGCTACTTCATTACCTTCACTAATGATCACTCATGGTTTGGGTATGTGTTCCTGATGAAACACAAGTCTGAAGCCTTTGAAAGGTTCAAAGAATTCAGAAATGAAGTAGAGAAACAACATGACAAAAGTATTAAAATACTTCGATCGGATCGAGGTGGTGAATACTTAAGTCAAGAGTTTCTTGATTATCTAAGAGACAATGACATATTGTCTCAATGGACTCCGCCCTATACACCACAGCATAATGGTGTATCTGAGAGGCGTAACCGGACCTTGTTGGACATGGTCAGGTCAATGATGAATCATGCGACTCTTTCCAAATCCTTTTGGGGTTATGCACTTTAGACAGCTGTTTACTTGTTAAACAGAATGCCTACCAAGGTAGTCTCAACTACTCCATATGAGATATGGAATGGTAAGAAACCTCATGTATCTTACTTGAAGATATAGGGTTGTCCTGCTTATGTGAAGCGGACTGTATCAGACAAATTGGATGCTAAGTCTGATAAATGTCTATTTATTGGATACCCTAAGGAAACAAGGGATTACCAATTCTATCATCCTGTGGAACAAAAGGTGTTTGTTTCAAGGCATGCTGTGTTTCTAGAGAAAGAGTTTCTCTTGCAAGAAAACAGTGGGAGTGTCGTCGAGCTTGAGGAGGCTCGAGAGACTCAAATAGACATTGATGAGATACCTGGTGAAGCACAACAGTCGACAACTCATAGTGATGAGCAATCGACTGGACCTATTGTAACACCACATCTTCGTAGATCTGGTAGAACACGCAATATTCCTGAGAGATATGGATTTCTCGTAAGTGAATCGAACGACGTGTTACTCATTGATGATGAGGAGCCTACCAGTTATGAAGAAGTGCTAACAAGTTCAGAAAGGGATAAGTGGCTTGGTGCCATGAAGTCGGAAATGGATTCTATGTATGAAAACCAAGTTTGGAACTTGGTTGACCCACCTGAAGGCATAAAGCCTATAGGGTGCAAGTGGGTTTTCAAGAAGAAAACCGACATGGATGGTAATGTGATTACTTATAAGGCTAGATTGGTGGCGAAAAGATATTATCAAAAGCAAGGTGTTGATTATGACGAAACCTATTCGCCTGTAGCTATGCTTAAATCCATTCGGATGCTCCTGGCCATAGCGGCTCATTATGATTATGAGATATGGCAGATGGATGTAAAAATAGCTTTCCTTAATGGAAACCTGCTCGAGGACGTGTATATGATACAGCCTAAGGGTTTCACATCGGTTGATAAAACTAAGGTATGCAAATTGCGACGATCCATTTATGGATTGAAGCAAGCATCTAGGAGCTGGAATATCCGTTTTGATGAGACAATCAAAAAGTTTGATTTCTCACAAAATCCAGACGAACCTTGTGTGTACAAGAAGGTTAGTGGGAGTGCAATCGTGTTCCTAGTATTATATGTCGATGACATATTACTTATAGGAAATGATGTTTCAGTCTTACAGTCAGTTAAGGTTTGGTTATCCAAGACATTCTCCATGAAAGACCTGGGAGAAGTAACCTACATCCTCGGGATTAAGATCTATAGAGATAGATCGAAACGGTTGCTTGGTTTTTCGCAGTCTACATATATAGACCGAGTGCTAAAGAGGTTTAGCATGTCGGAATCCAAGAAAGGTTTCCTACCCATCAGGCATGGGATACACCTTTCGAAGTCTATGTGTCCGCGCACAGAAGACGAGAGGATTTGCATGAGTAAGATTCCCTATGCATCCGCAATAGAATCTATCATGTATGTTATGTTATGTACGAGGCCCGATGTATCGTATGCTCTGAGTGTCACGAGCAGATACCAGTCTGATCAAGGAATGGATTATTGGGTGGCTGTTAAGATGATCCTTAAGTACTTAAGAAGAACTAAGGATGCGTTCCTAATATATGGAGAAGGGTACATGGTGATACGTGGGTATACGGATGTCGACTCGACATAAGGATGATTCCATGTCTCGGTATGTATTCACCTAGAATGAGGCGCAATAAGTTGGAAAGGTTCCAAGCTTGACGCTATAGCGGATTCTCACTAAGGCGAGAATACGTTGCGACTTTAGGCGGAAGCGGTTTGGATCAAGAAGTTCATCTATGAACTTGATGTGGTCTCATCAATGATCCAAACATGTGCTTCACCGCTATCATTTGATCAGAGAGATCATTAGTAGGAAGGAAATACAAATCGAGAAAAACCCCACTGAAAGGAACTTAGCGGATCCTTTAACTAAGGCATTACCTCAAAATAAGTTTGAGGGTCATGTTAGAGCTTATGGTATTGGATACCATAGCGATTGGCATTAGGCCAAGTGGGAGTCTGTTAGTAATATATGAGAGATGTCCTAAGGCAATCGCCTTATGTATGAACCATTTATATGATAAATGAAGATTCACTATTTGAGTATACATGTTTTATGTATTTGATTGGATCTTAAACTCATTTCTTGAATGTCCACGATACGATTCACGGCATGATGAGAGAATTTGTGATTGGATCACAACTAGTGAGTATCTCTACATGTGTAATTGTGATGTATCGGAATTATCCTAGTCGATGAATTGATGGATTTGGACACCATCAATTACATCGAGACTAGCACGCAGGTATACTCCTTGGTGTATCCAAGCGGTGATTCTCACCTTTGGGCCGAGACATAGTGATGTCCGGAGTTAATCGTGGATGCTAGTTATGGTAACTAGTTCATTGGAGTGACCGGTAGTAAGACTTCATATGGTTCTCTGCATATATAGATATGTCAATGAAGTTCTTCGTGGCTTAAGTGCGATGTTCCTTTGACTTGCAGTATTCAAGTCATCTTGATCATAGAGACTTATGCTTTGACATCTTAAGCAAGCATCTCTAAGGAGATGTGGACCCGGGATGATTGGGTATAAGTCGAAGTGATCGAAGGTGTTTGAATAGCCTATAAAGGATTCACCACTCCTTGCGAGGAGATGTATACCCATGGCCTCTCATCGGATTGTTACTAAAGTCTTTGGCCAAAGCATTACATGTTTAGAGTAAGGTACTCTTCGATACATGTGGAGTAACTAGAATCAGTAGGACGAGGAATTGATACTTGGGCTAGGTGTGACGTGAGTCGACCTAGTGAGGTGACACTATAGACCATGTCCTGAACCAAGTGGGTATAAGATGAGTGAAGGGAATGGGGCACGAATCATTCGAGCTGCTGAAGGGTTTCAGAAATAGTTCTGGATCAACCGTTGATTTTTTCGGTTAATTGGGGATCATGATGTACTACTAGGTGCCACTCATGATCGTTCTATAATTAATGGTTAATTATAGACGGCCAACATAAACCGAGAACCTATTTGGTCACACGCACAACGAGCGTAATCCAAAGGATTTAAAACGAGCTTGAGAATGGGATTCTCAGACCGAGAGAAACTAAGTTTGGTTGGACCAAACATGGAGCGAGCATGAAATCGTTTCAGTCGCAATGGAAGCGTGGATGGGTCGTGTCTTATGAAGACATAATGGATGGACCAAAATGGTTTGGTTCTAATCCAATGGAGAAGAATAAACCAAAGGGTTTGGTTTATTTTAAACGAATGAACCAAAAGTTGGTTCGGTTCGTTTTAACTTAAAATAAACCATCATGGTTTGGTTTATTTTAACTTATCTTAATGGAGCGGGTTAACGGGCCTAATGGTTATGATCCAATAACCATTAAGAGAATTAGTTCTCTATAAAAGAGGGCTTAAGGGATAATTAAGCCCTAATCCACAACCCTAAGTTGCCGCCCACCTCTCCTTGGAGAAATTCGGAGCCAACTCTCCTCCTCCTTGCCGCCGCCCACCTTGAGGATCCAACCGGCGTCCAGAAGGTGCTGACCTTCCCCTTCGCCGGCGTCGAGCTGCTGCCAGTTAGTGCTCCGGTGATCTCCTTCAAGTTTGGCATCAAGGTGAGCTCTATCTCCCTTGGTTGGCTGGCGCCTATCACCTCCACCAAAGCTGTCCAGTTTTCTGGACAGCTTGTTCTCCTCTCGTCGGAGCGTCGTTTGGACGACGGTTAGAGCTCCGACAGCGGCTAACTTACCGGGGATTCTATCTCCGGTAATCCTCTGAGGTGGAGGATGAAAGATTCGTCAATTGGTTGACGAATACCTCTCCGGAGAAGCGAGTTTTGAGAACTCGTATTAGGATCCAAATTTGGATTCGGATCGTGATCATCTCTTGATCACGTCATCTTCAACACGAGGCTAGTAACCCGTACGAAGACGAAGCTCGTGGCTTAGCGAAGTCATCCCGAGGAACTCGGCGTGGATACGGATAGAGACGATTCTAGCCAGGATCGTTCCGGTTGATGCCGTTCCCGCTACACGTCATACGAAAGGTATAACGTAGATAAATTTCCTTTTATTGCAAATTTAAATTTACGGTTATGCCTACACTTGTTGTACTATGCATGCGTGTGTTGTGTGTGTTGTAATAAATGTAGATTTATTATTTTTATTGCTTCCGCTGTGCTCATGTTTGTGAAACGTGATTGAACACACACACGCCGCGGTGCCGGAAACCCAACATAACCTTCTAGGGTTTCTTGCCGCCCAACAAAAGATAGGCAAAACCCTAATCCTCCTAGGGTTTCTTGCCGCCCAACCTTTTGATTGGTAAACCCTAATCTCCCTAAAAAACCAACAACCTCTTGCCACCCACCCTAAGCCACCCTTTTATAGAGTTAGGGATAAGCCTTGGTTTAATCTCCACCGTTGGTTCTAGGGATTTAATCTCAACCGTCGGATCTAGAGATTTAATCTCAACCGTCGGATCTAGAGATTTAATCTCAACCATCGGATCTAGAGATTTAATCTCAACCGTCGGTCCTAGGGATTTAATCTCAACCGTCGGTTCTAAAGATTTAATCTCAATCGTCGGATCTAGGGATTTAATCTCAACCGTCGGTTCTAGAGATTTAATCTCAACCGTCGGTTCTAGAGATTTAATCTCAACCGTCGGTTGTAGAGATTTGTTTTCCATCATTGGATCTAGACTTCATGAGGATTATATTAGGCTACGATAGGGACCATGAGGAGGAGTTGGATCTTGGCCACTCGATGGATTGGAACCACACAAACTTGATCCATCAATGATGTTCCATTCCACTAGAGGATCATCATTGAATTACCTCACCAACCCTCATAAATTAATATGGGCTTCAAATATTATTTGTACATCCGTCTCCCCGTGTTTAAGATATCGAATGTCCGTCAATTGATTGATTTACTGACCATCAATAAATTAACATCTAACTCCTTGAGTAGTACCACTCAACCTTATCATCATATTGACTAAGTCAACCTGCAGGGTTTACATGATGAACCTTATGAGCTCCTCAAGGGGACATTATCAACCTAATATATAGGACACAGTTTCCTCCTATAATCAATGGCACACCATGTAAATAATATCATTTCCCAACTTACCGGGCATATTGATTTAATCCATAGAAATCTCACCCTTTGGTAAATCAAAGAAATAAATACTAAGTGTTAGGGCAATCTCTTGCCACGATTAGGTTTTGATGTGTGTGGCAAAGGGTTTAAGTTAGTTTGTTATGTTGATTTGATATGTGCGTTGAAGTCGTGCAGGACTTAGTAATTTGCACATGGAGCCGTGGCGAGTTTCACAAACTCATGACTCGGTCCTTGAGTCAGTGAAGGATGACTTTGCGGAAGCCGTGCGCTTGGAGCATCCGAGGGACCGCCGGACGAGGAGCTTGGAGTGAAGCCGGAGGAAGTAGACTTCGAGGCAAGAGATGCAAAGGAGCATTGCAGAGCCGTGCGCCTGATGCTGCTGAGGGACGTGGCTGCAAACGAAGAGAACTTCGAAGGCGAGGGACTCCGAGAGATGAGAGTGAGCGAATGTAACTCGGGAAGGGGTAGCCCTTAGGTGAAACTTGGCCATTTGGCTAAGTGTCGGATGAGATTTCCCGACATCAGTCGACTGCCATGGAATGACAATGATCGCTTCCGAGTCGAACGTGGTTCGGTATTCGAGGCGGTTTTGAGGCGGATCGGCCGCGCCATATGTGAGCAATGATGCCAAGACCACCGATCGGCTATTAAGCGGCGATCGGTAGTCGAAAGGGTTTAGCCAGAACCTCGTAGGCCCGACTGCTCGGCGATCGACTACGGAGCGCGATCGGGATGAGGTCCATCAGTCGACTGCCAAGTGTTTCGTTGGACTACAACGGTCGAGATCCGACATGTTCGGAGACCGTTGTAGTGGCGACGACCTCCTCTCTATAAAAAGAGAGGGTGTGGAGCTTTGGGGGGCTAATGCTTATGCTCTAAGTGATCTTCCTAGTGCCCCACAAGCTTTAAACTCTTCTTACTTGTCTTTACTTCAATCTTATTGTAAGAAGAGTGATCTTGGTTGTAAAGGTTACCTCCACCTAGCTTAGTGCAAAGGAGAGACCATTAGTGGATTGGTTTTGGCGGAGTGATTCACCGAGGACGAATCGGGGACCGTGGATTAGCGGCGTAGCCGTGAACCACGTTACACCATCTTGTTAGCATTTGATTTCTTGTATTTCTATTTGCTTGTCTTGCTTTATTGTTTCCGTTGCGTTAATCTCTTTGTAGACGAGCAAATACCGACATCCAACATTCAAGGGCTATTCACCCCCCTCTAGCCGACCGTTCGATCCCCAACAAGTGGTATCAGAGCCAAGGAAAGCTTGTCGAGGACTAACCGCCACAACAAGCAACATTCAAAATGGCCGGCTAAAACATCCACCCACCGAAGTTCGACGTCGAATTCTCTTGGTGGAAGAAGCGAATGGAGGTATTCTTCGAAACCGACTTTGAAATCTTTTTAATAATGGAAAACAGTTTCGAGTTGTCCAGGAACGAAAATGGGGAGCCATTGGAGAAATCAAGGTGGAGCAAGAGGCAAAGAGAAGAATATTTGGCAAATTCAAAGGCCAAGCACCACCTATACAATGTCCTCCCTCAACAAGAAGTCAATAGGATAGGAGAGTGTGCTAGCGCCAAGGAAATGTGGGAGAAACTAATAGAAATCCATGAAGGCACATCCGAGGCAAAGCTAGCAAGGAGAGATGTTCTTCGCTCCCAATTGTCCAATATCAAACTTGAAAAGGGAGAGAAGATAAAATCCCTACACTCTAGATTTAAGGAAATACTAACCGGTTTAACAAGTGTAGGTGAAAAGCTCTCCAACCGGGATATGGTAATGAAGGCCATAGATGCCTTTCCCCGGTCCTCAAGATGGAGCTCTATGGTGGATTCATTCTACATCTCCAAGAACTTGGAAGTAAGTACCTTGGAGGAGTTCTTCTCAACAATGGAGCTCCATGAAACGAGGCTTGAAGGAATACAAGAAGAGCCAAAAATCCAACCTTCAAGAGGAGTAGAATTCTTGGCAAACAAGGGGAAGAAGAAGATAGAGATCCCCACCTCCTCCGATGATGATGAAGCATCCTCCTCCTCCTCCATGGATAGCACGGAAGAAGCGTATATGGTAAGGAGGGTAAGGCGTGCTTTAAAGGGTTTTCATTTTAATAAATCTAATGATAGGAATAGAAGACCAAGGGGGAAAATCATTTGCTACAATTGCCAAGGAAAGGGACACATAAGGGATAATTGTCCCCTCCTAAACAAGAGCAAGGAAGAGAAGAAAAAGAAAGAAGAAAAGAGGAAGAAGAAGGGGAACAAGAAAAAGGAAGAAGAAAAGAAGGCAAAGGAAAAGGGGAAGGCCAAAGCATTCAAGGCCAAGACATGGGATGACCCCTCTTCCTCTTCCTCATCTGAGGAAGAAAATGCATTTGTCACCAACCTAGCATTGATGGCATTTGACGACTTGGATTGCTCCTCCACCGAAAATGAAGAATCAAGCACAAGTGGAGAGAGCTCAAGTGAAGGGGGAGCCTCCTCATCCTCCTCACCCGAAGAAGAAGAGGACATGGAAACTATGGTAACGAATCTAACTCCTAAGAAAATAGTTTCCATGGTTTCTAGCTTAACTAGGGATTTATTTAGAGCTAAGAAGAAGAACAAAAGCATGCTAGATCTGTAAGGAGTTTCTTCGAAGGCTCATTGGCTCCCATGTCCCCGGATTAAAATTTTCACTAATGAAAGAATTAATCCGGATGGGATGAGTTTCCTTAGCACAACCAATTCATCGTCGTGCTAACAACTTGAGTGATCGCTTGAACAAACTAGTTGTTCAAGCAACACAACTCTTCTAGTTGGTTAGCCGCGGAAGAGACGACGGATGGATCGCCGGTTTTTGTGTTTGTCTTCGGGGTCCATGATTATAGAAAATATATACTAATGCACACTTGTATAATCAACACATAAAAGAACATGCTAAGATCAGAATATAAAGTTGTAAAACTTTTATACCTTACGATCTTCTACCGTATATCCTATCCTCCTCGTGGACGACGTGTGGGCGAAGATCTTCCACGAGTAGAAGCCTTCTAGATCGCGTTCTTCCCTTCCTTGTCCGCTGCGAACAAAGAGAAGAACCAACAAAACCTTTCCTTTCTAGAACCGGCCACCAAGCATGGGAGTTTGATGCAACCGTCGGCCAAGGAACGAATGGATGAAGCGCCGGCCACCAATGCAAGGAGAACCGCCGGCCACCTTGGAGAGTATGAAGGAGTGAACGCCGGACAACCTTGAAGAGAGGTTGCCGCCGGCCAAGGAATAAGAGAGGGACCAAGAGGATGGGCGCCGGCCAAGTCTTGATGGAAGAAGTTGGGCACCGGCAACCACTTGATACAAAGTTGCCGCCCAAGACTAAGCTTCCAAACCCTAGCCGCCCAACCTAAAACCCTAATCCAATTGAACCAATTATTTTTTGCCGCCCAACCTAAGCCCTCTATTTATAGAATTGGGCTTAAGCCTCCTTTAATGTCCACCGTCGGATCTAGGGATTTAATCTCCATCGTCGGATCTAGGGTTTTATCCCAACCGTCGGATCTAGGGTTTCATCCCAACCGTCGGATCTAGGATTTCATCCCAACCGTCGGATCTAGGGTTTCATCCCAACCGTCGGTTCTAGGGTTTCATCCCAACCGTCGGATCTAGGGATTTAATCCCAACTGTCGATTCTAGGGTTTCATCCCAACCATCGGATCTAGGGATTTAATCCCAACCGTTGGTTCTAGGGTTTCATCCCAACCATCGGATCTAGGGATTTAATCCCAACCGTTGGTTCTAGAGTTTTGTTTTAAATCCTTGGATCTAGACTTCACGAGGATTATGTTAGGCTACGATAGGGACCATAAGGAGGAGTTGGATCTTGGCCACCCGATGGATCGGAACCACACATACTTGATCCATCAATGATGTTCCATTCCACTAGAGGATCATCATTGAACTACCTCACCAACCCTCATAAATTAATATGGGCTCCATATATTATTTGTACATTCATCTCCCCGTGTTTAAAATATCGAATGTCCGTCAATTAATTGATTAACTGATCATCAATTAATTAACATCTAATTCCTCGAGTAGTACTACTCAACCTTATCATCATGTAGACTAAGTCAACCAGCTGGGTTTACATGATGAACCTTATGAGCTCCTCAAGGGGACATCATCAACATAATATATAGGACACGATTTCCTCCTATAATCAACGACACACCATGTAAATAATATCATTTCCCAACTTACCGGGCATATTGATTTAATCCATCTAAATCTCACCCTCTGGTAAATCAAAGAAATAAATACTATGTACATGTGGCCGTTATTATATCGGGATTAAGAGCATGTACAACATAATATCCGAGATCCGATTCAATTATGTAGTCAGCAATTAATTGAATCACCTCTATGTCGGTCCTGCTCAATACACCTAAGTGTACTAGTGTAACTTTATGTTCAAGACAAAACAATACCAAGCTACACTACAACCATGCCAATGGTTTGTCCAAAACCATCTTGGTTGTGAGCCTCTACTTATATTTTACAAGGGACTGATAACATGATCTTCTGTGCCACACCAAGCACCATGTTATCTACAATGTAAAATATTAGACAATATGCACACACATATAATAAATATATAAAGTGCAAACAATGATCATGTGATTCTTATTCCAAAATAAAATGTTCATACAAAAAGAGCTAGGCTTTCAGTATACATTCCAACAATCTCCCACTTATACTAAAAGACTATGCTATCATCACACTGCCATACATCTGATCCCCATGTCCTCCACATGCCTATCAAACGCTTTCGCTGGAAGGGCCTTAGTGAATGGATCCGCCAGGTTATCCTCTGATGCAATCTTGGCGACAACTACTTCTCCTCGCTTTACGATCTCTCGTATAAGGTGGTACTTGCGCTCTATGTGTTTACTCGCCTTATGGGCTCGTGGTTCCTTCGAGTTTGCAACTGCACCACTGTTATCACAATAAATTGTGATAGTTCTGGGCAAACCAGGAATCACATCCAAGTCCATCAAGAAGTTCCTGAGCCATACAGCTTCCTTGGCTGCCACAGAGGCTGCCACATACTCAGCTTCCATGGTAGAGTCCGCCACGTATTTCTGCTTGACACTCCTCCATACTATGGCTCCACCTCCAAAAGTAAACACAAACCCCGAGGTAGACTTACTCTTGTCCCTATCTGATTGGAAATCCGAATCCGTGTAACCCATAGGGACTAATTTATCTGCCCGGTAAACCAGCATATAATCCCTAGTCCTTCTCAGGTACTTCAATATATGCTTTACCGTAGTCCAATGTCCCTGTCCAGGATTACTCTTATATCTGCTAACCATGCCCACGGCAAAGCAGATATCCGGTCTCGTACATAGCATAGCATACATAAGGCTTCCTACTGCCGAAGCATAAGGAACCACCTTCATGTCCTCTATCTCCTATGATGTTTTGGGACACATCTCTTTAGATAAAGGAACTCCATGCCTAAAAGGTAGAAAACCTTTCTTGGAGTTCTGCATGCTAAAACGAGCAAGGATAGTGTCAATGTATGAAGCTTGAGATAAGCACAACATCTTTTTCTTGCGATACCTTATAACTTTGATCCCAAGGATGTGTCCCACTTCTCCCAAGTCCTTCATGTCAAACTGTTTGGACAACCATACCCTTACGTCTGATAACACTTTGATATTGTTACCAACTAACAAAATATCATCTATGTATAGTACAAGAAATACCACTACGTTTCCTTCACATCTCTTGTATACACAAGGCTCATCCGGACTTTGAATAAATCCATATGACTGGATTACCTCATCAAAGCGGATGTTCCAAGATCTAGAAGCTTGCTTCAATCCATAAATGGACCGATTTAAGCTTACATACAAGATGCTCTTTGCCTTTAGCAATGAATCCCTCTGGTTGCCGCATATAGATGTTCTCCTCAAGACTTCCGTTAAGGAAAGCTGTCTTGACATCCATCTGCCAAATCTCATAATCCATATGAGCAGCTATAGATAAGAGAATCTGGATAGACTTAAGCATAGCTACCGGCGAAAAGGTCTCCTCATAATCGATGCCCTCTTTCTGAGTATACCCTTTCGCAACAAGCCTAGCTTTGAAGGTCTCAACCTTCCCGTCTACTCATCTCTTTCTCTTGTAGATCCACTTGCATCCAATGGCTTTTACACCATCGGGTGGTTCTACTAGCTCCCAGACCTGATTAGAATCCATAGATTCTATCTCTGAATCCATCGCTCTTTGCCAAGATACCGCATCTCTATCTTGGAGTGCCTCATCATATGTCCATGGATCAGGTTCATGTTCACCAGGGACTAAGTCCGAAGACTCTCCCAAAAACATGAATCTGTCGGGTTGTCTAACAACCCTCCCACTATGACGAGGTGCCTCCTGTGTATGCTCTGTGACACGCGCAAAGGACTTGTGGTATCTCCTCTTGTACCGAGTATCAAGTGACTTCCCTGTCAACTCCTCAAGAACAATCCTACTCGTGAGCTTGTGGTTCATCACATAGTCCTCCTCTAGAAATCTGGCATTCGTACTCACGATCACCTTCTAATCTCTAGGACTATAGAATAAACCACCCTTCGTTCCCTTAGGGTAACCAACAAACAAGGCACGAGATTCCAACTTACCAAGATCTCCTTCAAAGACATGTGCCGGACTACCCCAACTGAATATGTCTTAGACTAGGCTTTCGCCACCCACAACTCAGGAGTAGAGGGTACGACTTAGATGGAACCAAGTTCGAATGTGTCATTGCTTTGAGAGCAAACCCCGTAATGAATCGGGTAACTCGAGTAACTCATCATAGATCCGACCATCTCCATAAGAGTCTCTCCTTCGCCTCCGCCACACCATTCTGGGTGTGCCAAAGTAGAATTGGGATTGAATCCCAGACTCTGATAAGTAACTCCTAAACTCTCCCAAGAGGTACTCGCCACCACGATCAGATCGTAGTGTCTTGATACTTTTACCTTGACGGTTCTCCACATCAACCTTGAATTTTTTGAACCTGTCAAAGCATTCAGACTTGCGGCGCATCAAGTAAATGTATCCATACCTTGAATAATCGTCTATAAAAGAGACGAAGTATTCAAAGCCACCTCTAGCCTGGATAGTCATAGGACCGCACAGATCAGAATGAACCAATTCTAACACATCTTTGGCTCTATACCCCTTGGCCTTGAAAGGCCTCTTGGTCATTTTACCTTCGAAGGAAGATTCGCAGGTTGGGAGATCCTCCACCACTAATGAACCCAAAGGTCCATCAACTATCAACCTTTGAATTCTGCTTTGGTTAATATGACCAAGCCTTAGATGCCAAAGATATGTCTGGTTCATTTGCAAAGGTTCTTTTCTCTTATTAGATTTAGAAGATGAGTTATTTACTTCTATATGCATCGTGGGAGTTTTCGGTTCTAGAGTATATAAATTGCCAACCAATGTACCAAAACAGATAATCTCCCTATTCCTTTTTATAACCACTTTGTCATTAAAAGAAATAGAATATCCATCCATAAGCAATTTAGAAACTGAAATTACATTCTTTCTAAAAGTAGGTACATAAAGACAATTTCTCAAAACCAAAACTTTATTCCTATCAAAAGATAAATAAATGTCTCCCACTGCAATAGCTGCCACCTTTGAAGCATTGCCCATGAAGACGGTAATCTCTCCCTCAGCTAGTCGTCGGGTTTCTCGAACTCGCAAAAGTATTGCAGACATGATCGCTGGCTCTCAGATCTACACACCGTGCAATCGTAGATATAACACCGCTAAACATGTTTCAATAACTAAACAAGAAGATATACCTTTGTTCTTTCAGCGAGGATAGTCCGCCTTCCAATGTCCAGTCTGCTTGCAAGTGAAGCACTTGCCTTTCGGCTTCTTCACTCCTGCCTGAGGTCCCACTGCCACTTTCTTCGCTCCACCTTGCTTCTTCTTCTTCTTACCTTTCGGTTTAGAGGAAGAAACATTCTGAGCGACCATGGCTTGAGCACTTTGACAAAAAAGCCCCTCTGCCGCCTGGAGTTCTGTCAGAAGCTCCGCCAACGAATACAACCTCTTGTTCATGTTGTAATTGAGGCGGAACTGCTCAAAACTCCTAGGCAGAGACTGGAGAATGATATCGACCTGGGTTTCCCCATCGATCTCAGCTCCGAGGACTTCCATCTCATTAAGATGAGCCATCATCTTGAGAACATCATCCCTAACGGGTGTTCCCTCGATCATGGTGGTCGTCATCAAGTTTCTCATTGCCTCCTGTCTAGCCGCCCTACTCTGATGTCCGAAAAGTTCCTTGAGATTGAACATCATGTCATAAGCTGTGGCTATGGCACTTTGGTCGATGTTGCACATTTGACATAGATGCCAAAATGTAACACCGCGCCATCTCATCTGCCTTGACCCATTTCTTATAACGTTCTTTCTCCTTTTCATCAGAGTCATCGGAGGGCTTAGGAGGACAGACCTTGAAGAGTACAAATTTGTACTCCTCCGCAGTTAAGACAATATCCAGATTTCTTTTCCAATCAATATAGTTTGGTCTAGTAAGCTTATTTTCTTTTAAAATCACAGCAAGTGGGTTGAAAACCATTTTAAAAATCTAAGAATCACAATGATCAAAATATTAGATTTCAAATATTATTGATTCCTCAAAACAATAAAATTCCAAAATCAACCAACACCTCAAAACACCGAGAATATCGCATGCCACGATAGTGTGGACGTATACAAATTCTACATTTGTAAGAGGAGGTTTTACCCATTAATTTTATTATCTTGTCAACCTTACTTTTTGACAAATAAAATTAATAGTTGGTTCCACTTTAGCCCTACAAATAAAAGCAGTGACTCCGATGGATAGGATACTTTTTTTTTGCATCTAAGTGTGCACCATTACACGATACTAAGGGAATTATTTCGGATTATGTGCCTTACCGATGGGGAAGTACACACGCTCCTAAATAATTTCATATAACCATTATTTGATCTAGTGATCCGCAAAAAAACCCATCCGATGGGGAGGAAGGCACTCAGAGCCAACGTGCAAATTTGTTGCATCACATGTCAAATTGTAATGGAGGACGAGGGAATTAATTAAAATATCCCTCTCCCACTTAGTAAATTGAAATTGAGGAATTTTAAAGCATACACAACATGCATATAAAACAAATAAGAAATAAATATGGAAAAAATAGAATTTTTCCAACTATTATGGCATTGTTCTCCAATACGCATCCCATCGTGTCGCCACCTCGTCCGCTCCATCTTTTCCCGTGTGCAAGTCACCAAAGAGATCCGAGCCGAGATATATCATTTTAATTTACATCCATCGATCCTATACTCCACGAAGGAGTGTACAAATAATCTAGATCGAAAGTAAACTAAAATGAGCGGCTAAACAATGCCATATTTAATTACAAAAATTAAATACTAATCTAGCCTCGTCAACCCCGAGGATTCAAATAATATACATACAATCATACACAAAACAATCACATACAACCAAATAGCCATAATAGTCGGATCTTATGCCTGCAACCAAAAAGTTAGCCTACGCACATCCTACTATTATCCGGCATACTCAATATATGATATGTGCATGAAAGTAACCGAATCCAAAACACACAAAACCAGAAACCGTGGCTCTGATACCACTTGTAGGGAGTTGCTTCGAAGGCTCATTGGCTCCCATGTCCCCGGATTAAAATTTTCACTAATGAAAGAATTAATCCGGATGGGATGAGTTTCCTTAGCACAACCAATTCGTCGTCGTGCTAACAACTTGAGTGATCGCTTGAACAAACTAGTTGTTCAAGCAACACAACTCTTCTAGTTGGTTAGCCGCGGAAGAGACGACGGATGGATCGCCGATTTTTGTGTTTGTCTTCAGGGTCCATGATTATACAAAATATATACTAATGCACACTTGTATAATCAACACATAAAAGAACATGCTAAGATCAGAATATAAAGTTGTAAAACTTTTATACCTTACGATCTTCTACCGTATGTCCTATCCTCCGCGTGGACGACGTGTGGGCGAAGATCTTCCACGAGTAGAAGCCTTCTAGATCGCGTTCTTCCCATCCTTGTCCACTGCGAACAAAGAGAAGAACCAACAAAACCTTTCCTTTCTAGAACCGGCCACCAAGCAAGGGAGTTTGATGCTACCGCCGGCCAAGGAACGAATGGATGAAGCGCCGGCCACCAATGCAAGGAGAACCGCCGGCCACCTTGGAGAGTATGAAGGAGTGAACGCCGGCCAACCTTGAAGAGAGGTTGCCGCCGGCCAAGGAATAAGAGAGGGACCAAGAGGATGGGCGCCGACCAAGTCTTTATGGAAGAAGTTGGGCGCCGACAACCACTTGATACAATGTTGCCGCCCAAGCCTAAGCTTCCAAACCCTAGCCGCCCAACCTAAAACCCTAATCCAATTGAACCAATTATTTTTTGCCGCCCAACCTAAGCCCTCTATTTATAGAATTGGGCTTAAGCCTCCTTTAATGTCCACCGTCGGATCTAGGGATTTAATCTCCACCGTCGGATCTAGGGTTTTATCCCAACCGTCAGATCTAGGGTTTCATCCCAACCGTCGGATCTAGGATTTCATCCCAACCGTCGGATCTAGGGTTTCATCCCAACCGTCGGTTCTAGGGTTTCATCCCAACCGTCGGATCTAGGGATTTAATCCCAACTGTCGATTCTAGGGTTTCATCCCAACCATCGGATCTAGGGATTTAATCCCAACCGTTGGTTCTAGGGTTTCATCCCAACCATCGGATCTAGGGATTTAATCCCAACCGTTGGTTCTAGAGTTTTGTTTTACATCCTTGGATCTAGACTTCACGAGGATTATGTTAGGCTACGATAGGGACCATAAGGAGGAGTTGGATCTTGGCCACCCGATGGATCGGAACCACACATACTTGATCCATCAATGATGTTCCATTCCACTAGAGGATCATCATTGAACTACCTCACCAACCCTCATAAATTAATATGGGCTCCATATATTATTTGTACATTCATCTCCCCATGTTTAAGATATCGAATGTCCGTCAATTAATTGATTAACTGACCATCAATTAATTAACATCTAATTCCTCGAGTAGTACCACTCAACCTTATCATCATGTTGACTAAGTCAACCAGCTGGGTTTACATGATGAACCTTATGAGCTCCTCAAGGGGACATCATCAACCTAATATATAGGACACAGTTTCCTCCTATAATCAACGGCACACCATATAAATAATATCATTTTCCAACTTACCGGGCATATTGATTTAATCCATCTAAATCTCACCCTCTAGTAAATCAAAGAAATAAATACTAAGTACATGTGCCCGTTATTATATCGGGATTAAGAGCATGTACAACATAATATCCGAGGTCCGATTCAATTATGTAGTCAGCAATTAATTGAATCACTTCTATGTCGGTCCTGCTCAATACACCTAAGTGTACTAGTGTAACTTTATGTTCAAGACAAAACAATACCAAGCTACACTACAACCATGCCAATGGTTTGTCCAAAACCATCTTGGTTGTGAGCCTCTACTTATATTTTACAAGGGACTAATAACATGATCTTCTGTGCCACACCAAGCACCATGTTATCTACAATGTAAAATATTAGACAATATGCACACACATATAATAAATATATAAAGTGCAAACAATGATCATGTGATTCTTATTCCAAAATAAAATGTTCATACAAAAAGAGCTAGGCTTTCAGTATACATTCCAACAAGATCAAATTAAGGACTTAGAAAATAAACTAGAAAAAGCATGCTTAAATGATGATAATATTTCTTCTAGCTTAAATGATGCATGCTCACATGATAACTATATGCCTTTTGATGTTAATGATGCATGCATAGAGGAAAATAGGGCTTTAAGGGAAAAGGTAGACTATTTGACAAAAGCCCTAGAGAAATTCACAATTGGCTCAAACACCTTGAACATGATCATAGGGAGTTAAAGAGCTAGCTTCAATAAGAAAGGCCTAGGTTATAAAGAAAAGAAAAATGAAAAGGCCTACAAATGCCTAATTGCTAGGGGACAAGATAAGAAGAAAGTAATAGCTAGGAAATGGATTCCTAAGGAGTACCTAGTGAACCCCATAGGCAAGAACTTATTTTGGGTTCCAAACTCCATCCTTAAGCGTTAGAGTAACCCTAGGGTAGTCAACCATATGGACTTAACCTATATCATATTTTGGTTGACTTAGGATGGCGGGACAACATTTTGAAATAGTGTTAGGTGATGATAACGTGCCTATAAATAGTTAATAATTCTTAAATCATGATAATTAATCAAATTGCTATGAATATTTGCAATCATGATTTATGATATTGATATTTGGCACATAATCATGAGAAATAGGTTTAAATCATGCTTTAGATAATATTTGATTATTATCATGATATAATACCTAATGCATGATAACAATTCGATGAATACATGTGTTTCATGATCATAATGTAAAATTAAGTCATATATGTCTTTATGATCATGTGGATTGTTAGGGTGATACTTAACCTTGATAAAATTGTATGAATATAATGGTTAAGTATATACAAATACCCTCTAGGATGCATCTCACACTCACCATAGGCTACCTTGGTTGAAAACTTAGAATGGGTGAGATGTTAGGATGATACAAATGTCCACTAATGCCTATGGCATTTAGATGGTCATTTGATGTATCAAAATAGCAATAATAGACCAATCATGGGGAAAACTTATGTTTAATTGATAGACATATTGCCCAAAGATCATGGTTGGATATTTTATATGTTTTCAAAACAATTTCTTAATCTAAAATCTGTGTATTCATGTTTTGAAACAATTGGAATCAAAACTAGGTGTTAAACTTGATACTCACATGATAAAAAACCTAGTGGTTTTTAAACCTTTTGGATTTTTGGCAAATACATGAAAATATAATGATTTTTCATGAAAAACTATTTTTCATTGATAGATATACTTAAAAGAAATATGTTCCCCAAATTTTATGATTTTTCGAATTTTTTGGAATTTTTAATGCATTTAAATCACTAAAATCGAATTTGAAATCCATTGTGCCAATGATCGCCATATTGATAGCAATGATCGCTCACCTGAAAAACAGCCCAATATTTCCTGGATTCAGATTTTAAACATGTTTTGGTATTTTCCTTCTATTATACTTGATGCTATGAGTTTATAACTTAGTGTTAATCTTTTTGATGGTGTCAAAGGGGGAGAAATAATTATGTTTAAGTTAATTATGATAGGGGGAGAAATTTGTATGGAGAGTTTCATGGATTAAGGGGGAGTTGCATGTTGCAATATCATGTTTATGTTTACATGCTTTCTTACCTTAGAAATTTATATCAAATGTTTCTACCTAACTTAAACGGATTGCCACACATCAAAAAGGGGGAGATTGTTAGGGCAATCTCTTGCCATGATTAGGTTTTGATGTGTGTGGCAAAGGGTTTAAGTTAGTTTGTTATGTTGATTTGATATGTGAGTTGAAGTCGTGCAGGACTTAGTAATTCGCACATGGAGCCGTGGCGAGTTTCACAAACTCATGACTCGGTCCTTGAGTCAGTGAAGGATGACTTTGCGAAAGCCGTGCGCTTGGAGCATCCGAGGGACCGCCGGACGAGGAGCTTGGAGTGAAGCCGGAGGAAGTAGACTTCGAGGCAAGAGACGCGAAGGAGCATTGCAGAGCCGTGCGCCTGATGCTGCCGAGGGACGTGGCCGCGAACGAAGAGAACTTCAAAGGTGAGGGACTCCGAGAGATGAGAGTGAGCGAATGTAACCTGGGAAGGGGTAGCTCTTAGGTGAAACTTGGCCATTTGGCTAAGTGTCGGATGGGATTTCAAGACTACCGACCGCCATGGAATGACAATGATCGCTCGAGTCGAACGTGGTTCATTGGGTCGTTTTGAGGCCAGCAATGACCGCCATATGTGGGCGATTGATCATTAGACACCGATCACCAAGGCAACAATGATCGGTAGTCGAAAGGGTTCGCCAGAACCACTGTGAGTCGACTCTAGACCACGAGCTGATCACGAGGTCCATCACCGACCGCTAAGTGTTCCGTTGGACTACAACGTTCGAGATCCGACGTGTTCGGAGACTGCTAGATGGCAATGATCCGCCAAGGTCGCAAATGATCGTGGCGGCCAATGGGAAGAAAAGCCTCCTCTCTATAAAAAGAGAGGGTGTGGAGCTTTGGGGGGCTAATGCTTATGCTCTAAGTGATCTTCCTAGTGCCCCACAAGCTTTGAACTCTTCTTACTTGTCTTTACTTCAATCTTATTGTAAGAATAGTGATCTTGGTTGTAAAGGTTACCTCCACCTAGCTTAGTGCAAAGGAGAGACCATTAGTGGATTGGTTTTGGCGGAGTGATTCACCAAGGACGAATCGGGTACCGTGGATTAGCGGCGTAGCCGTGAACCACGTTACACCATCTTGTTAGCGTTTGATTTCTTGTATTTCTATTTGCTTGTCTTTCTTTATTGTTTCCGTTGCGCTAATCTCTTTGTAGACGAGCAAATACCGACATCCAACGTTCGAGGGCTATTCACCCCTTCTAGCCGGCCGTTCGATCCCCAACACTAAGTACATGTGCCCGTTATTATATCGGGATTAAGAGCATGTACAATATAATATTCGAGGTCCGATTCAATTATGTAGTCAGCAATAAATTGAATCACCTCTATGTTGGTCTTGCTCAATACACCTAAGTGTACTAGTGTAACTCTATGTTCAAGACAAAACAATACCAAGCTACACTACAACCATGCCAATGGTTTGTCCAAAACCATCTTGGTTGTGAGCCTCTACTTATATTCTACAAGGGACTGATAACATGATCTTCTGTGCCACACCAAGCACCATGTTATCTACAATGTAAAATATTAGACAATATGCACACATATAATAAATATAAAGTGCAAACAATGATCATGTGATTCTTATTTCAAAATAAAAATATTCATTAAAAAAGAGCTAGGCTTTCAGTATACATTCCAACAATCTCCCACTTATACTAAAAACTATGCTGTCATCACACTGCCATACATCTGATTCCCCTTCCCTCCACATGCCTATCAAAGCTCTCGCTAGAAGGGCCTTAGTGAAAGGGTCTACCAGGTCATCATCTGATGCAATCTAGGCGACACCAACTTCTACCTCCTTTACGATTTCTCGTATCAGGTGGTACTTGCGCTCTATGCATTTACTTACCTTATGAGTTCGTGTTTCCTTCGAGTTTGCAACTGCACCATTATTATCACAATAAATTATGATATTTCTGGGCAAACCAGGAATTACATCCAAGTTCATCAGGAAGTTCCTGAGCCACACAGCTTCTTTGGCCGCCTAAGAGGCTGCCACATACTAAGCTTCCATGGTGGAGTCCGCCACGCATTTCTGCTGGACACTCCTCCATATAATGACTCCACCTCCCAAAGTAAACACAAAACCTGAGGTAGACTTACTGTTATCCCTTTCAGATTGGAAATCAAAATCCGTGTAACCCTCAGGGAGTAATTGGTCTGCCCGGTAAACTAGCATATAATCCCTAGTCCTTCTCAGGTACTACAATATATGCTTTACCGCAGTCCAATGTCCCTGTCCTGGATTACTCTGATATCTGCTGACCATGCCCACGACATAGCAGATATCGAGTGTCATACATAACATCGTATATATGAGGCTTCCTACTGCCGAAGCATGAGAAACCGCCTTCATCTCCTCTATCTCCTCAGATGATCTAGGACACATCTCCTTAGATAAAGGAACTCCATGCTTGAAAGGTAGAAAACCTTTCTTGGAGTTTTGCATGCTAAAACGATCCATTATCGTGTCTATGTATGAAGCTTGGGATCAGCACACTAACCTTGATCCCAAGGATGTGTCCCACTTCTCCCAAGTCCTTCATATCAAACTGTTTGGACAACCATACCCTTACATCTGATAACACTCTGATATTGTTGCCAACTAACAAAATGTCATCTACGTATAGTACAAAAAATACCACTATGTTTCCGTCACATCTCTTGTATACACAAGACTCATCCGGACTTTGAATAAATCCATAAGTCTGGATTTAACTCATCAAAGCGGATGTTCCAAGACCTCGAAGCTTGCTTCAATCCATAAATGGACCGATTAAGCTTACATACAATACACTCTTTTGCCCTTAGCAATGAATCCCTCTGGTTGCTTCATATAGATGTTTTCCTCAAGACTTCCATTAAGGAAAGCTATCTTGACATCCATCTGCCACACCTCATAATCCATATGAGCTGCTATGCATAAGAGCTCCCAGACCTGACTTGAATCCATAGATTCAATCTCAGTATTCATTGCACTTTGCCAAGATGTTGTATCTATATCTTGGATTGCCTCGTCGTATGTCTAGGTTTCAGGTTCATGTTTGCCAGGGACCAAATCAGAAGATTCACCCAAGAACATGAATCTAAGAGGCTGTTTCATAACCCTCCCACTACGATGAGGTATCATTTGTGTATCCTCTGTGACACGCGGTGCAGTGACATGTGGTATATCCTCTTGTACCGGTGGTACTAAAGAAGTGACTTCCCCTTTTAACTCCTCCAGAACAATTTTACTCTTGGGCTTATGGCTCATCACATAGTCTTCCTCTAGAAATCTGGCGTTCGTGTTAACGATCATCCTCTGATCTCTAGGACTATAAAACAATCCACCCTTCGTTCCCCTGGGATAGCCAATGAACATGCATACTTCTGTACGAGGTTCCAACTTACCAGTATCTGCCTTCAGCATATGTGCTGGACTCCCATATATGAATATGTCTTAGACTAGGCTTTCGCCCAGTCCACAATTCTGTGGGAGTAGAAGGCAATGATTTAGATGGATCCAAGTTCAGAATGTACACCGCCGTATCTAGAGCATATCCTAGAACGAATCTGGCAAGTCAGAATAACTCATCATCGATCTAACTATCTCCATAAGAGTCCTATTTCTTCGCTCTGCTACACCATTCTGCTGGGGTGTGCCAGGTGTAGACAATTGGGATTGAATCCCAGCCTCTGATAAATAGTTGCTAAACTGTCCCAAGAGGTACTCTCCACCACGATCAGATCGTAGTGTCATCCATATCTTGAATAATTGTCTATGAAAGAGACAAAATATTCAAGACAACCTCTTACCTGGATAGCCATAGGACCACACAAATCAGAATGAACCATTTCTAACACATCTTTGGCTCTATACCCCTTGGCCTTAAAAAGGCCTCTTGGTCATCTTACCCTTCAAGCAAGATTCGTAGGTTGGGAGATCCTCCACCACTAATGAACCCAAAGGTCCATCAGCTATCAACCTTTGAATTCTGCTTAGGTTAATGTGACCAAGCCTAAGAAGTTAAAGATATGTTTGGTTCATCTTCGAAGGTTCTTTTCTCTCATTGGAATTAGAAGATGAGTTATTAACTTCAATATGCATCGTGGGAGGCTTTGTATACAAATTTCCTTTCAATGTACCTGAAGAGATATTCTTCCTATTCCTTTTTATAACAACTCTGTCATTAAAAGAAATAGAATATCCATCCATAATAATTTAGAAACTGAAACTAAATTCTTTCTAAATAAAGGTACATAAAGGGAATTTTCCAGAACCTAAGTTTTATTTTTCTCAAGAGATAAATAAAACTTCTCCCACTGCAATAGCAACCACCTTAGTGGTATCGCCCAAGTAAATGGTAATCTCCCCTTTAGCTAGTCATCGGGTTTCCTGGAACCCCTACAAAGTGTTGCAGACATGATTAGTGGCTCCCGTATCTACTCACCAGGTGCCGGTAGATATCACCGCTAATCATGTTTCAATGACTAGTCCAAAAGATATACCTTTGTTCTGTTTTGGACTGGGACAGTCCTTCTTCCAATGTCCATCCTGCTTGTAAGTGAAGTACTTGCCTTTCGGCTTCTTCACTCCTCCCTGAGATCCTCCCACCACCTTTGCTTCACCTTGTTTCTTCTTCTTCTTGCCTTTCGGCTTAGAAGTAGAAACCTTTTTGAGCAACCATGGCTTGAGGACACTCTTTGAAGAGTGCACACTTGTACTCCTTAGCAGTTAAGACAATATTTAGATTCTTTTCCAATCAACATTATTTGGGTATAGTAAGTTTATTTCCTTTAGTATCATTATAAGTGGACTGAAAGTCATTTTTGAAAATCCTAAGAATCACAATGATCAAAATATTAGATTTCAAATATTATTGATTCCTCAAAATAATAAAATTCCGAAATCAACCAACACCTCAAAACACCGAGAATATCGCATGCCACGATAGTGTGGACGTATACGAATTCTACATTTGTAAGAGGAGGCTTTACCCATTAATTTTATTATCTTGTCAACCTTACTTTTTGACAAATAAAATTAATAGTTGGTTCCTCTTTGGCCCTACAAATAAAAGCAGTGACTCTGATGGGGAGGATATTTTTTATTTGCATCTAAGTGTGCACCATTATACGATACTAAGGGAATTATCTCGGATTATGTGCCTTACCGATGTGGAAGTACACACGCTCCTAAATAATTTCCTATAACCATTATTTGACCTAGTGATCCACAAACAAACTCATCCGATGGGGAGGAAGGCACTCAGAGCCGACGCGCAAGTTTGTTGCATCACATGTCAAATTGTAATGGAGGCCGCGGGAATTAATTAAAATATCCCTCTCCCACTTAGTAAATTGAAAGTGAGGAATTTTCAAGCACACACAACATGCATATCACATAGATCATTACTGTAGATTTCAAAAAATTATTGATTCCTCAAACAATAAAATTTCGAAATCAACCAACACCTCAAAACACCGAGAATATCGCATGCCACGATAGTGTGGACGTATACGAATTCTACATTTGTAAGAGGAGGTTTATCCCATTAATTTTATTATCTTGTCAACCTTACTTTTTGACAAATAAAATTAATAGTTGGTTCCTCTTTGGCCCTACAAATAAACGCAGTGACTCCGATGGGGAGGACACTTTTTATTTGCATCTAAGTGTGAACCATTACACGATACTAAGGGAATTATCTCGGATTATGTGCCTTACCGATGTGGAAGTACACACGCTCCTAAATAATTTCCTATAACCATTATTTGACCTAGTTATCCGCAAACAAACCCATCCGTTGGGGAGGAAGGCACTCAGAGCCAACACGCAAGTTTGTTGCATCACATGTCAAATTGTAATGGAGGCCGCGGGAATTAATTAAAATGTCCCTCTCCAACTTAGTAAATTGAAAATGAGGAATTTTCAAGCACACACAACATGCATATAAAATAAATCAGCAATAAATATGAAAAAAATCAGAATTTTTCCAACTATTATGGCATTGTTCTCCAATATGCGTCCCGTCGTGTCGCCACCTCGTCCGCTCCACCTTTTCCATACGCAAGCCACAAAAGAGATCCGAGCTGAGATATATCATTTTAATTTACATCCATCGATCCTATACTCCACGATGGAGTGTACAAACTATCTAGATTGAAAGTAAACTAAAATGATCGGCTAAACAATGTCGTATTTAATTACAAAAATCAAATATTAATCTAGCCTCGTCAACCCTGAGGATTCAAATAATATACAATCACACACACATGCAATCACATACACACATATATAGCCATAATAGTTGGATCTTATGCCTGTAACCAAAAAAGTTAGCCTACGCACATCCTACTATTATCCGGCATACTCAATATATGATATGTGCATGAAAGTAACCGAATCCAAAACACACAAAACCGGAAACCGTGGCTCTGATACCAATTGATGGAATGGCTTCGGAGGCTCATTGGCTCCCATGTCCCCGGATTAAAATTTTCACTAATGAAAACTAATCCGGATGGGATGAGTTTCCTAAGCTCAACCAATTCGTCATCGTGCTAATGACTTGAGCGATCGCTTGAACAAACTAGTTGTTCAAGCAACAACACTCTTCTAGTCGGTTAGCCGCGGAAGAGACGACGGACGGATCGCCGGTTTTTGTGTTTATCTTCGGGGTCCATGATTAAACAAATACATACAAATGTAAACTAGTATAATCAACACATACTTACATATAGAACATAAGCTAGCATATCAATAAAAACATGCAAAGATCAATAATAAAAGTTGTAAAACTTTTATACCTCTCGATCTTCTATCGTATGTCCTATCCTCCTTGTAGACTTCGTCTGGGCGAAGATCCTCCACAAGTTGAAGCTTCCTATATCTTCTTCAATCAAAAGAAATAAGAACTCTCCTTCCCTTCTTGCTTGAGCCAACCACCAAGCCACAAATGCTTGATGCCGCCGGCCCCAAGAATAGAGAGAAAAAGATGGCCAACCAAGGAACCAAACAAGGGACAAACCCTAGCTCCTTTGTGCTGCCGGCCAAGAGGAAAAGAAGAGGAGAAGAGGAAATCGGTTGAGCCTCGACCAAGGTAGAAGGAAGAAGAGGTTGGATCCGGCCACCCCTTAGGAAGAAGAAGAACACCTCTCCTATAGTTGCCGCCCACCTTAGCTTCCAAACCCTAGCCGCCCAACCTCCTAACCTTCTAGGGTTTCTTGCCGCCCAACAAAAGATAGGCAAAACCCTAATCCTCCTAGGGTTTCTTGCCGCCCAACCTTTTGATTGGTAAACCCTAATCTCCCTCAAAAACCAACAACCTCTTGCTGCCCACTCTAAGCCACCCTTTTATAGAGTTAGGGATAAGCCATGGTTTAATCTCCACCGTTGGTTCTAGGGATTTAATCTCAACCGTCGGATCTAGAGATTTAATCTCAACCGTCGGATCTAGAGATTTAATCTCAACCATCGGATCTAGAGATTTAATCTCAACTGTCGGTTCTAGGGATTTAATCTCAACCGTCGGTTCTAGAGATTTAATCTCAACCGTCGGTTCTAGAGATTTAATCTTAACCGTCAGATCTAGAGATTTAATCTCCACCGTCGGTTCTAGAGATTTAATCTCAACCGTCGGTTGTAGAGATTTGTTTTTCATCATTGGATCTAGACTTCATGAGGATTATATTAGGCTACGATAGGGACCATGAGGAGGAGTTGGATCTTGGCCACCCGATGGATCGGAACCACACAAACTTGATCCATCAATGATGTTCCATTCCACTAGAGGATCATCATTGAATTACCTCACCAACCCCCATAAATCAATATGGGCTCCATATATTATTTGTACATCCATCTCCCCGTGTTTAAGATATCGAATGTCCGTTAATTAATTGATTTACTGACCATCAATCAATTAACATCTAACTCCTCGAGTAGTACCACTCAACCTTATCATCATGTTGACTAAGTCAACCAGCTGGGTTTACATGATGAACCTTATGAGCTCCTCAAGGGGACATCATCAACCTAATGTATAGGACACGGTTTCCTCCTATAATCAATGACACACCATGTAAATAATATCATTTCCCAACTTACCGGGCATATTGATTTAATCCATCTAAATCTCACCCTTTGGTAAATCAAAGAAATAAATACTAAGTACATGTGCCCGTTATTATATCGGAATTAAGAGCATGTACAACATAATATCCGAGGTCCGATTCAATTATGTAGTCAGCAATAAATTGAATCACCTCTATGTCGGTCCTGCTCAATACACCTAAGTGTACTAGTGTAACTCTATGTTCAAGATAAAACAATACCAAGCTGCACTACAACCATGCCAATGGTTTGTCCAAAACCATCTTGGTCATGAGCCTCTACTTATATTCTACAAGGGACTGATAACATGATCTTCTGTGCCACACCAAGCACCATGTTATCTACAATGTAAAATATTAGACAATATGCACACATATAATAAATATAAAGTGCAAGCAATGATCATGTGATTCTTATTTCAAAATAAAAATGTTCATACAAAAAGAGCTAGGCTTTCAGTATACATTCCAACATACACTACTCCAATGTCAAGGTTTATTGTGATAATGTGAGTACCATAAATTTGACCGAAAATTTGGTACATCACTCTAGGACTAAGCACATTGAAGTGAAGCATCACTTCATTAGAGATCATGTGGCTAAGGGGGACATTGAACTCAATTACATAGAATCCAAGTCTAACTTAGCCTACATATGCACCAAGGCTCTCCCCGAAGTGGAATTTTCATCACTTAGGAGAGAACTTGGAATGTGCTTAATAGAATAGAGGTCTAGGTTTGCATGATCCTATAGAAACCCTAGGATTTATACCTCTAAGCATCTCACAAAAGACCTAAGAAACCATGATTTTTGTATTGAGCTACTTAGACAATATGTGAGATGTTAGGAAGATGCATTTGGTTCATCATGCTTGTTATGATGCATTACTATGAACCAAAATGTCATCTAGAGACATTAATCCTTCATTGGACCAATCATTGGGAAGGCTTATGTACAATTAATGTGCATATAGTTCTAAGAACATGATTGGAAATGTAAAATAAAATATATTTTAAATTATGTTTATCATATTTTGAGAAATAGTTTTCACACACTAAGCAAAAGTGATACAAAGTTTGCAAATCCTTAAAGCTTTTGCTAGTTTTCAAAATTGTATAATCTTCAAAATATAGAAAACATATATTTTTTAAATTATTTTTTCTTGATAAATAATTATTTCAGAAATGTGTATACAAAATTTCGTGATTTTTCGATGTTTTTGGAATTTTTTGTGCATTTCTAAAGTTGGGCTAAAAAGGCTGAAATTGGCGGTTCAGGCTTGGCAGTCGACTGATTCAGATATCAGTCGACTGCCACTCTGATTTTTCTGCAAATCAGCTCTTGATCTTAAGTGTACTCTTAAGTGTCCTAAAACAATGGTATAATAATCTTCAGTAAAAAGAGGTTTTAGGACTAAATGATGCAATGTTTTAGGGAGAGCTTCATAATATAAACTTTTCATCCCTAAACTAAATTGTTCGTGCAAATGTTAGGAGATAGTTCATATTTCTTCTTTTGTGTTTTGCTCAACATAAGTTTTATGCATCATAACCTATGTCTTGGATTAAGGGGGAGCCCTCATTCTTTTTTATACCTTAGTTCAAGGCATGATAATTTTTATGAACTTATTCTTCTTAAGTCTTCTTTTTGATGTATGTCAAAGGGGGAGAAGGAAGATTTAATATGATTTCTAAAAATATTTGAAGACCTAATTTAAATGATTGCCAAACATCAAAAAGGGGGAGATTGTTGGTGCAACAATGCCCCAAGCATTCATATGTTTTAATGTTTGGATAATCATCTATAGTTAGGCATTGTTTTGTGATCTAATCATGAACGTGTTAAGTGACAGGAAATCCAATTATGAAGACTTGGTGAAGGAAAGTCCAAGTATGATCTTGGCAAGAGAAATCCAAGGAAAAGTCTTGGCGACATAAGTCCAAACATGTAGTCTTGGCGGCGTAAAGTCCAAGTGGACCTTGGCAAAGGAAAATCAAAGGCAAGGACTTAGTAACGTAAGACCAAGCATGTAGTCTTGGCGGTGTAAAGTCCAAGTTGTCCTTTGGGAAAAGAGAAACCCAAGACATGACGAAACCGATAGAAGCTCTTGGAAGCAAGCGCAAGGATGATGGAGTCGCGGACTCGGAGGGATCCTGAAGGCGCAAGGCTGAAGGAAGAGCTAGAAGGTTAAGTCTTGGTCTAGGGGGTTAATTCAAGTATGATTTATTCATACTTTCGATCGGTTCGAGACCATCAGCCGATCGCTAGGGTTTGGCAATGATCGTTCATCCATCACCGACTACTATACCTAGCTGATCGCTGTAAGTGAATTTTGGCATAGAAAGGTCATCAATCGAGTGATTGCTTGGAGCACTAGACTGGTTACCCAATCAATCGACTGATGGTATGATCAGTCGACTGATCGACTTTCCGTTGGATAGTGACGATCGCGAATCCAGCTTGTTAGAAGCCGTTGGATTACATTGGATACAACATCAGTCAACTGATGGAGATCATCAGTCGACTGATCGAGGCTCAATGGGAAAATTAGCCTCTTCTCTATAAAAAGGATCCATGGGATGCTTGATGAGGCTAGTGCTTATCTTTCAACCTTACTCTCAAGCTCCCCACGAATTTCCAAGATTTCAAAGAGTTTTAAATCCTCCTCTTCTCTAAACTTCATTTTCATCAATTGTAAGAAGAGGAGAGTGTTTATAAAGGAAGCTTTTTAGTTAAGAATTGCTTGGATTGATCCACCTTAAGGATTGCCGTGGAGTAGGAGCTTAATCTTTGAACCACGTAAATTCTTCCTTGTTAGCGATTGTCTTGTTAGTCTCTTAATTTCGTTTAGCTTTTGTTTTGCTTCTGCTAACCTTTCTTTTAGAAATGAAAAGAGGCTATTCACCCCTCTCTAGCCTTCTAAAGATCTTCAACACATTACCCGAGTTGAGTCAGGTCAAGGAAGAGGGAGTGCGCAGCGAGAGAGTAGCACAGAGAAACTGATTCACCAAGGGGTGTGCAACCATGATTTTCACCCCACCCGACCAAGCTGAAATTGAAGATAAGATTCCACCCTAGCTTGAGGACCCTAGTGAATTTATTATGCCCTGCTCGATTTATGGGGAGAGCTTCGATGAAGCGTAATGCGATTTAGGGTCATCAGTCAGTGTGATGCCCTACGCACTCTATCTGAAGATGGGACTGAATGGGATCCAACTAGCGAACCTTGGTATTCATATGGGGGACGACTCAGTTAAGGAACCCGCCGACATGCTAGCACATGTGCCTGTGGTCATCGAGAACTTCGTGATACATACCTATTTTATTATACTTGACACAGGACCAAACCCCAAGAATCCCATCATCTTGGGAATACCCTTTCTGGCGATTGGGAGAGCATGTATAGACGTAAAGGCGCACAAGATCTCCTTGGAAGTAGACGGGGAGATCATTCTCTTCCACCTGCCAAAGTATAGAGCTCCCTTCTTAGACGACTACACTTTAAGCAGGGTAAAGCTGAGCCCACCGGATGACTACACAGAGACAAATGAATGGAGGTTCATAGAGCCTCTGAAGCCAAGTTGAGATAATGGAGTGTGGTCGAGCTAAAAGATCTTAAACAAAGCTCTTCTTGGGAGGCAACCCAAGTTTAGTTTTTATATTCTCTTTTTATTTTATTGCATTCGGTTGTGTAATTTGAACTTTAATTTATAACATTTGGCATTTCACAAATAAATTAGGACTAGAAAGGACTTGCTAGGTTGAAACAAAAATCATTTTGAACCTACACTACTGAGCATGTAAGGAGAATTCGGACCATTGTGCACCATGAGAGAGAAACGGGTGGCACACGCCCTGGCCGTGTGTTTTCACATGGCTGCGCACCACATTCCAACAACACACATGACCAGGCTGTGTGTTTTCACACAGTCGTGTTGTGCAAGGGATAAAGGGCACTGCACCGTGTGTTTCGCCCCTATTCATCACTCTCTCTCTAGTCCACACATGTATAGGAGCCCACCTAGTCCAAATCAACATGAGTCTGCACCTGCACCACCACCCTTTTCTACTTTTAAGCAGGATGTAGGTACATCTATCTGTGATTTTTTAGAGTTCTGATCGTGCCTCGACAACATATATGTCGAGCAGCAGACACAGAGGAAGCGATGGGAGGAGCAGAGCACCTACACGCAAGTAGAGTTTCAGGGCTTCTGGGAGCACTTTCAGCGGGCCAAAGAGTTCTACGATGAGGCCCGTATCTACTTTCAAGAGGAGGCTACCAGTCGCTAGGAGGAGACCACCTATCGCTAGGAGATGCGGTGGCATATGCATGCTCAACAACCACAGGGGGCCCGGGAGGAGCAGCACCGAGCAGCCACTGCATCCACCAGCTCTTAGATCGACCACATGTACATGTGGCATTAGCGGCTCAACACCAGATTCTCCTAGGACCCCGAGATGTCGAGACTACTGACTTTCCACCTTGCCCACCATACTAGAGGTATGTTTTGCTTAAGTATGGGGGGGCCCAAGTTTCGATTTATTTTGTTTCTAGCAGTAGTTTCTTTCCCAATATTTGCATTTTAGTTAGCATTCATTTGTTCATGCATAGGTTGTTCAGTTTCTTTCAACACTTAGTTTTTGCTATCTATAAGCTGCCTTAGTAGTATTTTTAAGGTTTTCTTCATGAGTTGTTTCCATGGGTAGCTTAGCTTCATTTACCTCGTGGAATTTTATTTTATTTGCTTTAATGAATGTTCTAGACTTACACTGATTAACTTTTATTTTTACACCTACACATGACGAATATTCTGAAAGGGAAAACCTAGTACGTACTTAGTTATGATTCATCTCAGTAGTCTAGTACTTTGGACTCCATAGGTGACTCTAGATTTAGCATTTTAGTTATTGGAGATGCTTGGATTGTGGAAGCCCATTCAGAAAATTCAAAATCCCAAGAGAAAAAAAATGGAATAAGAAAAGAGGGGAAAAAAAAGAGAGAGGAAAGAAAGAGAGAGTAAGAGAAAAAAATTGATTGAAAAAGATTATGAGGGATAAAAACAATTGTCATGGGTGGAAATGGTTAGGTGCCCCTTTGAGACCGAGTTAGGTTACTGGGAAAACACCTACCAATTTCTCTCAATATCGATCACACCTTTGAGACTTTATGCTAGATCTAGGGAATGATCCTCACTTTGGGCAGGTAAGTGCCTAAGAGCCGGAGACCTTAGGAAAGCTATAGGATGACAACTTAACTTACCATGGAAGGAGTATCCCCTAAGAAGATTCGCTTAGCACGAGCACAAGGAGCTAACTTAGTGAACTTTAGAACATGTCTAATTTGATTTGATTGAAAATACCACTTGATAAATCTAGTTAATATGCTAAGTATGGAACAACACCTTTTTAAAATATCATGGCACTGTGGTTTGCTTGAGGACAAGCAAAAATCTAAGTCTAGGGGAATTGATGTGAGCAAAATATATAGGGTTTTAGGAGTAGTTTTTCGCTCACCTCTCATTTCATTTTATGTTTGTTTCATGTATATTTTACTTTATTCTGTATGTATTTTCTATTTTCTGGTTCAAAGATATGCTCTTTATACTTTTGTTTGCAAGATAGCATTTCATGGGGAAAATGGCGCACTTTCAGAGTGAAAAAGAGCATTTGGCAGCTGGATGCAGTAGGGCACATGACCAGGGCATGTGGCTACACATGGTCATGTCCGAAGCTTGAGATTAGCCACCATAAGGCTACACACGGCCTGGCCATGTGGCAATCAAGCATTTTGACGTGATTAGGTCTTTTTTCAGATTTCGTGAAGAGCCGACCTCATGTCTATATAAAGAAAGTCACGCCCAAACCCTAGGGGGGAGGCACGATGGCCGGGACGACACTTTGACGCCCTAAAAAGCTTCGAGAACTCACAACGGGGAGGAAGGAAGCCACTCGATGATCAAATTCTGCACCTCAACACCAAGGAGAAGGGCACCATTGCATTGTAATTTACTTTCTGCGCATAATTTCCATTGTATATTTGAACATGATCATGCTTTGTGTTTCTTCTCTTATATTCATGGAGTAGATTTACCGATTCTAGGATTATAGAGTAGTTTGTGTGCGTAGAACATGTTATTCCAAATATATTTCTTATTCTTTAGTTTATATTTGCAATTGGTATTTGTTTAGATCAATAGTACGTGTTTTGGTTTTCTCTCAACTGTGTGAAGCTGATACGAGGGGTGAAAACCCTCGTATCAAAGATTTAGGAGAATTAAGGAGGAACCTAAGGGGTTGACATCATCTCCCATAACCGTAGATAGAGGGATACGATAGAGTCAGAACGAGATATGTTCCGTCTTACCGCAGGGATTTATTCGGCATCCTTGTACCACCTACCCTATCCTAAATCAAGGGGTCGACCTGGGATGGCAGAGCTAGCCTTCGATAGATGTGAAAGCTCATTGGGGGAGTGTATGATGTCCCTTCCACAAGGCTGTGGTTAGAAGTCTAGATAATACTCAATTTGTAGCATGTTCTACGACACACAAGCGAAACTAAAATCATAGAATTCCCTAAGGGTGCGTTTAGTTGGAGGGTTTTTATTGATAACCTTATTAAGTTATCAATAAAAATCTTGTTTGGTTTAGGTTGTGAACAATTACCTAGTAATTGTTCATTACCTGGTTATGGACAAAAACCTTTTTAGGGGGAATAGGAAAACCTTGGAGAAGTAAGGTTTTCGTTGATTCCCGGGGTTAAGGAATTTTTTTTTCAATATTACCCCTAGCAATATATTAAATGTCAATTTGTCAAAACTGTCTGCCGCCATGCTCATCGTCGCCACCGCGATCATCGCTGCCGCTTGATTGCCGTCGCTAGCTGCCACCGCCACTGCCCGTCGTCGCTATCGCCACCACCTATTGCCCGGTGCTGCCGTCGCTCGTCGCCCTTTGTCGCCGCCTCCTCCCGTCGCCGATCGACCACCATCGCCCGTCGCCGACCGACGGTTGCCGCCAGCTACCGCCGATCGTCGCTCGGCCAATCGTCGCCACCGCCGATCAATCATCCATCATTGTCGCCGCTGGTCGATCGATCGTCATTATTTTCGCCAATCGATCGGCCACTATCGTCATCGCCGACCGGTCAATCATCACCACCGTCAGCCGATCGGTCACCGTCATCGCCGGCCGGCCACTGGTTGATCACCGCCGTCGTCGGCCGGCCGGGCACTATCGCCGGCCAATCACTGTCATCATCATTAATATTTTCGTCGTCGTCGTCGAATTGATTGAGCAAAAGACAAAGGATAATTTTGTAAAATGTTAAACTAAGTTATATATTAAAACCTCCAACCAAACAAGGTTTTTATCAAAGGTTATACTTTATTCCAAGGTTATGTTTTATTCCCTTGTAATCACATAACCAAGGTTATGTATGATTACTTGAACCAAACGCACCCTAAAAGCCTCGTAGCAACCTTTCTCTTCCTTCATGTGACATCGTACTAGAGTTAGGACCGCCAACAACCCTTTAAGTCACAAGCATTTGAACTAAAGTCCGAACAATAACATCCACTGAATAGATCGGTACTCGAATCTCAATCCCTGTGGGATCGATAATCTATATTATTACTTGACGACACCCATGCACTTGTGTGCATTGAGCGCAAGTGCACGCTTCAAGTCCTCAACGGTCTCCGTCGCGAGATTTAAGGTCGCATTTGTGTGCATCACTTCTTCATTGCTAAAGTCCACTTGGACTTTACGCCGCCAAGACTACATGCTTGGACTTATGCTGCAAAGACCTTGCCTTTGGACTTCTCTTTACCAAGTCTTCATACTTGGATTTTCCTATCACTTAATACATTCACAGTTAGATCACAAATATTTCCTAACTGTAAATGATTTTCCAAATATCAAAATACATAAATACTTGGGGCATTGTTGCATCAACAATCTTTCTGTTTTTGATGTTTAGCAATCATTTAAGTTAGGTCTTGAAATATGCAATAAGTAAAAGCATCATATATCCCAATATGAATTCTAACTTAAAGTCCCCTTCTCCCCCTTTGACACACATCAAAAAGAAAAGGACACAACCAATAAGGGTGTGATGAATAATATTGGGTATGCATGAACTAAGGTATATGATAAACATAGAGCTCCCCCTTAATCCAAGATATAGTTAATAATGTATGAATAATATGTGGAGCAAAGAAGAAAATCATGAGTGATAACAAATGCTAACTTTGCACCAACAATGAAACATATGCTTTTTGGGTTATGGAAATAGAAAAATCTCATTAAATGCTCTCCTTTAACCCATGCATCAATTTAGTCCTACTTTCCATACAAGTTATCATAATACGCTGTAGTAATCATAGTATGGATTTAGAACACTTAGAATTGGACTTTTAAACCATGAACACAAGGTATTCTACCCAAAATAGGGCCAACAGTCGACTGTGGCAGTCACCAGTCAACTGCTGACATTGGTAGTCGACTGCCATAAGTAGCAATCAACTGATATATGATATTTCTGAAATCAGTGATATTCAGACGAGTTTAAGAAATTCATAAGTAATTCTGTGAATGTCCAAAATTCACAAAACTTGGCATACGCATTACTTATGTCTAATATAATGGGTGAAAAATATTAGACTAAAAAGTAACCCATCATATTAGCGGATTGACACAAAATTCAAAGTGGTAAAAATTGTTAACTTGTTTGGTCAACATTGTATCAATATTATTAATGATGATTGCGATCAAGTTATTTAAACCATCAAGGGTTTCAAAAGTACTTATTAAATTGGGTTCAACTCTTTAATTTTAACATACCAATCCTGAACATACCAATCCTGGTGCTCCAGACGAAGCTCCTCAAAGCGTGTATCCATCATCTCCTCAAATGCCTCATGGCGTACTGCGAAGGTTGTGTCCGGCACAGTGTCACCCTCTGCAACATCATCCTCATGTGCTGGGATAGGTGGAGCATCGCCCGCCTACTGTCGCCCAACCTCCCAGATCATGGATCCACCAGAGGGCTTCAAGCCTGCTAAAGAGAAGGTCCTGACATTTATACGGTCATATTTAGTGGTCATGGGTTTGATGACCCCCTTGGTTATGTCAATGCCGACGGAACCAAACAACTCAGTAATCACATGACCATATGGCATGTGGACCTTGCCATTATTTGGCTTAATGAAGTGGATTATGCAATGAAATGTGTTAAGAGTAATATTGACATCTAATTTTTCACAGAAAGCATGCATAAGAAAGAAGTGTGGGGGCCGAACTAAGGCCAACCAACGGGTAACTACAGGAAGGATGCAATGAACAATGATCTTATAAAGGACTTTGCCAGGAGCAGAAAGATCATTGGAAGGGAAAAGATTAACATTTAATGGACATGGGCTATTGTAGAATTGATCATGAAATGAGTCTAAAGAGATAGCCTCGAAAGGGGATGGGAGTGGCTCAATGAGAGATCAATAGAATACAAAGTCACTCTCGGATGGGCGACATCCGAGGAAGTCTGCCCAAATTTGGGGAGTGAAGTCCAGATTGTGTCGAGTAATGCGAGTCCAATACCTCATCCCATCTCTAACCGAGTATAGTTTGTTAAAGAATTCTGAAAGCAAAGTGGAGTTTGGGAGTTCACAAAAGACCAAGGTCTCCAGTTTGTAATGTTGGATGATTTGGACAATGTCAAAGCAGTTGGATTGAAAGAATTTAGGATCCAAAGATTGGGGAGGGATGAATTGAAATTTATTTTTGTTAAAAGTGAACTCATGGTTCGGAGTGGGAAAACGAGCATCGACAGACGGAATGGGGTTAGAGTAACCCTCAACGGAAGGTGGAATGCGAGTCTTTGATGAAATATGCTTAATTCTACACATGCATGATGAAAAAAGGACAATGCAAGACATGAATGAATGCACACCATGTTGGAATGTATACTGAAAGCCTAGCTCTTTTTGTATGAACATTTTATTTTGAAATAAGAATCACATGATCATTGTTTGCATTTTATATATTCATTATATATGTGTGCATATTGTCTAATATTTTACATTGTAGATAACATGGTGCTTGGTGTGGCACAGAAGATCATGTTATCAGTCCCTTGTAAAATATAAGTAAAGGCTCACAACCAAGATGGTTTTGGACAAACCATTGGCATGGTTGTAGTGTAGCTTGGTATTGTTTTATCTTGAACATAGAGTTACACTAGTACACTTAGGTGTATTGAGTAGGATCGACATAGAGGTGATTCAATTTAGTACTGACTACATAATTGAATCGGACCTCGGATATTATGTTGTACATGCTCTTAATCCCGATATAATAACGGGCACATGTACTTAGTATTTATTTCTTTGATTTACCAGTGGGTGAGATTTAGATGGATTAAATCAATATGCCCGGTAAGTTGGGAAATAATATTATTTACATGGTGTGCCGTTGATTATAGGAGGAAACGTGGTCCTATATATTAGGTTGATGATGTCCCCTTGAGGAGCTCATAAGGTTCATCATGTAAACCCAGCTGGTTGACTTAGTCAACATGATGATAAGGTTGAGTGGTACTACTCGAGGAGTTAGATGTTAATTAATTGATGGTCAGTAAATCAATTAATTGACGGACATTCGATATCTTAAATACGGGGAGATTAATGTACAAATAATATATGGAGCCCATATTGATTTATGGGGGTTGGTGAGGTAGTTCAATGATGATCCTCTAGTGGAATGGAACATCATTGATGGATCAAGTTTGTGTGGTTCCGATCCATCGGGTGGCCAAGACCCAACTCCTCCTTATGGTCCCTATCGTAGCCTAATATAATCCTTGTGAAGTCTAGATCCAAGAAAACAAAACCTAGAACCAACGGTTGGGATTAGATCCCTAGATCCGATGGTTAGGATGAAACCCTAGAACCAACGGTTGGGATTAAATCCCTAAGATCCGATGGTTAGGATGAAACCCTAGAATCGACGGTTAGGATTAAATCCCTAGATCCGACGGTTGGGATAAAACCCTAGATTCGACGGTTGGGATGAAACCCTAGATCCGACGATTGGGATGAAATCCTAGATTCGACGGTTGGGATTAAACCCTAGATCCGACGGTTGGGATAAAACCCTAGATCCGACGGTGGAGATTAAATCCCTAGATCCGACGGTGGAGATTAAAGGAGGTTTAGGCCCTACTCTATATATTGATGGCTTAGGGTTGGGAGGCAACTAAGTGATTTGAATTGGAATTAGGGTTTGGAAAGAAGTTGGGCGGCTAGGGTTTGGAGCTAGGGTGGGCGGCAATCATCTTCATCCAAGGTTGTTGCCGGCACCCACTTCCTTCATTCTTCCCTTGGCCGGCGCCCATCATCTAAGCCTCTACCTTCTTCCTTGGGCGGCGGTTCTCCTTCCATAGGTGGCCGGTTATCTCCTCCTCCCTATTCTCCAAGTGGCCGGCGGCAACTCTTCTTGAAGTTGGCCGGCGCATCATCCATTGCTCCTTGACCGACGGTTGCACCAAATTCTCCAATTTGGTGGTCGGTTCTAGATAGGAGAGGTATTTGTTCATTTTTCTCTTTGTTCACAGCGGACAAGGTAGAGGAGAACTCGATCTAGAAGGCTTCTACTCGTGGAGGATCTTCGTCCACACGTCGTCCACGAGAAGGATAGGACATACGGTAGAAGATCGTGAGGTATAAAGTTATTTTAACTTTATGTACAGATCTGAGCATGTTCTTATTTGTTTTGATTATGCATGTGTGTGTGTGCAAATATATTGTATAATCATGGACCCCGAAGACAAACACAAAAACTGGCGATCCGTCCGTCGTCTCTTCCGCGGCTAATCAACTAGAAGAGTAGAGTTACTTGAACAACTAGTTTGTTCGAGCGACCACTCAAGTTGTTAGCACAACGACGAAATGGTGTTGCTAAGGAAGCTCATCTCATCCGGATTAATCCTTTCATCAGTGAAAATTTTAATCCGGGGACATGGGAGCCAATGAGCCTCCCGTCGCGACAACCACCTACAATTGGTATCAGAGCCACGGTTTCCGGTTTTGTGTGTTTTGGATTCGGTTAATTTTTTATTCATTTTTCATATATTATATGTGCCGGATAATAGTAGGATATGCGTAGTTTAACTTTTTGGTTGCAGGCATAAGATCCGACTATTATGGCCATGTGTGTGTATGTGAATGGATGTGTGTAAAAATTTATTATTTGAATCCTCGGGGTTGACGAGGCTAGATTAGTATTTAATTTTTGTAATTAAATACGGTATTGTTTAGCCGCTCATTTTAGTTTACTTTTGATCTAGATTATTTGTACACTCCTTCGTGGAGTATAGGATCGATGGATGTAAATAAAATGATTTATCTCGGCTCGGATATCTTTGGTGACTTGTGCACGGGAAAAGGTGGAGCGGACGAGGTGGCGACACGACGGGATGCATATTGGAGGACAATGCCATAATAGTTGGAAAAAATTCTGTTTTTCCATATTTATTGCTTATTTGTTTTATATGCATGTTGTGTATGTTTAAAATTCCTCGATTGCAATTTACTAAGTGGGAGGGGGATATTTTAATTAATTCCCGCAGCCTCTATTACAATTTGACGTGTGATGCAACAAACTTGCGCGTTGGCTTTGAGTGCCTTCCTCCCCATCAGATGGGTTTGTTTGCGGATCACTAGGTCAAATAATGGTTATAGGAAATTATTTAGGAGCGTGTGTACTTCCCCATCGGTAAGGCACATAATCCGAAATAATTCCCTTAGTATCGTGTAATGGTGCACACTTAGATACAAATAAAGGTATCCTCCCCATCGGAGTCACTGCTTTTATTTGTAGGGCTAAAGAGGAACCAACTATTAATTTTATTTGTCAAAAAGTAAGGTTGACAAGATAATAAAATTAATGGGTAAAACCTCCTCTTACAAATGTGGAATTCGTATACGTCCACACTATCGTGGCATGCGATATTCTCGGTGTTTTGAGGTGTTGGTTGATTTCGGGATTTTATTGTTTTGAGGAATCAATAATATTTGAAATCTAATATTTTGATCATTGTGATTTTTAGGATTTTCAAATGGCTTTCAACCCACTTGCTGTGATTTTAAAAGAAAACAAACTTACTGGTCCAAACTACATTGATTGGAAAAGAAACCTGGATATTGTCTTAATCATGAAGAGTACAAATTTATACTCTTCGAGGTCTGTCCTCCTAAGCCCTCAGATGACTCTGATGAAAAGGAGATAGAACGTTATAAGAAATGGGTTAAGGCAGATGAGATGGCGCGGTGTTACATTTTGGCATCTATGTCAAATGTGCTGCAACATCAGCATCAGGCCATAGCCACAGCTTATGACATGATGTTCAATCTCAAGGAACTTTTCGGACATCAGAGTAGGGCGGCTAGGCAGGAGGCTATGAGAAACTTGATGACGACCTCCATGATCGAGGGAACACCCGTTAGGGATCATGTTCTCAAGATGATGGCTCATCTTAATGAGATGGAAGTCCTAGGAGCTGAGATCGATGGGGAAACCCAGGTCGATATCATTCTCCAGTCTCTGCCTAGGAGTTTTGAGCAGTTCCGCCTCAACTACAACATGAACAAAAGGTTGTATTCGTTGGCGGAGCTTCTGACAGAACTCCAGGCGGCAGAGGGGCTTTTTCGTCAGAGTTCTCAAGCCATGGTCGCTCAGAAGGTTTCTTCCTTTAAACCGAAAGGTAAGAAGAAGAAAAAGCAAGGTGGCAGCAGGACCTCAGGCAGGAGTGAAGAAGCCGAAAGGCAAGTGCTTCACTTGCAAGCAGACTGGACATTGGAAGGCGGACTTTCCTCGCCGAAAGAACAAAGGTATATCTTCTTGTTTAGTTGTTGAAACATGTTTAGCGGTGTTATCTACCAGTGCCTGGTGTGTAGATACAGGAGCCACTGACCATGCCTGCAATTCCTTGTAGGGGTTCCAGGAAACCCGACGACTAGCTGAGGGAGAAATTACCGTCTTCATGGGCAATGCTTCAAAGGTGGCAGCTATTGCAGTGGGAGACGTTTATTTATCTTTTGATAGGAATAAATTTTTGGTTTTAAGAAATTGTCTTTATGTACCTACTTTTAGAAAGAATTTAATTTCAGTTTCTAAATTGTTTATGGATGGATATTCTGTTTCTTTTAATGACAAGGTGGTTATAAAAAGGAATAGGGAAATTATCTGTTCTGGTACATTGGTTGGCAATTTATATACTCTTGAACCAAAAACTCCCACGATGCAAATAGAAGTAAATAACTCATCTTCTAAATCTAATAAGAGAAAAGAACCTTCGCAAATGAACCAAACATATCTTTGGCATCTAAGGCTTGGTCATATTAACCAAAGTAGAATTTAAAGGTTGATAGCTGATGGACCTTTGGGTTCATTAGTGGTGGAGGATCTCCCAACCTGCGAATCTTGCTTGGAAGGTAAAATGACCAAGAGGCCTTTCAAGGCCAAGGGGTATAGAGCCAAAGATGTGTTAGAATTGGTTCATTCTGATTTGTGCGGTCCTATGTCTATCCAGGCAAGAGGTGGCTTTGAATACTTCGTCTCATTTATAGACGATTATTCAAGGTATGGATACATTTACTTGATGCGCCGCAAGTCTGAATGCTTTGACAAGTTCAAAGAATTCAAGGCTGATGTGGAGAACCGTCAAGGTAAAAGTATCAAGACATTACGATCTGATCGTGGTGGCGAGTACCTCTTGGGAGAGTTTAGGAGTTACTTATCAGAGGCTGGGATTCAATCCCAATTGTCTGCACCTGGCACACCCCAGCAGAATGGTGTAGCGGAGCGAAGGAATAGGACTCTTATGGAGATGGTCAGATCGATGATGAGTTATTCTGAGTTACCTGATTCGTTCTGGGGGTTTGCTCTGGAAACAGCAGCACACATTCTGAACTTGGTTCCATCTAAGTCAGTACCCTCTACTCCCACAGAGTTGTGGACTGGGCGAAAGCCTAGTCTAAGACATATTCGGATTTGGGGTAGTCCAGCACATGTGCTGAAGGGAGATGCTGGTAAGTTGGAATCTCGTACAGAAGTGTGCTTGTTTGTTGGCTACCCTAAGGGAACGAAGGGTGGTTTATTCTATAGTCCTAGAGATCAGAAGGTGATCGTGAGTACGAATGCCAGATTTCTAGAGGAAGACTATGTGATGAATCACAAGCCCACGAGTAGGATTGTTCTTGAGGAGATGACAGGGGAAGTCCCGACTTCAGTACCACCGGTACAAGAGGAGACACCACAAGTCACTGCACCGCGTGTCACAGAGCATACACATGAGGCACCTCGTCGTAGTGGGAGGGTTGTTAGACAACCCGACAGATTCATGTTTTTGGGAGAGTCTTCGGACTTAGTCCCTGGTGAACATGAACCTGATCCCTGGACATATGACGAGGCAATCCAAGATAGAGATGCAGTATCTTGGCAAAAACCGATGAATTCAGAGATAGAATCTATGGATTCTAATCAGGTCTGGGAGCTAGTAGAGCCACCCGATGGTGTAAAAACCATTGGATGCAAGTGGATCTACAAGAGAAAGAGAGGAGTAGACGGGAAGGTTGAAACCTTCAAAGCTAGGCTTGTTGCGAAAGGGTATACTCAGAAAGAGGGTATCGATTATGAGGAGACCTTTTCGCCGGTAGCTATGCTTAAGTCTATCCGGATTCTCTTATCTATAGCTGCTCATATGGATTATGAGATTTGGCAGATGGATGTCAAGACAGCTTTCCTTAACGGAAGTCTTGAGGAGAACATCTATATGCGCCAACCAGAGGGATTCATTGCTAAAGGCAAAGAGCATCTTGTATGTAAGCTTAATCGGTCCATTTATGGATTGAAGCAAGCTTCTAGATCTTGGAACATCCGCTTTGATGAGGTAATCCAGTCATATGGATTTATTCAAAGTCCGGATGAGCCTTGTGTATACAAGAGATGTGACGGAAACGTAGTGGTGTTTCTTGTACTATACGTAGATGACATTTTGTTAGTTGGCAATAATATCAAAGTGTTATCAGACGTAAGGGTATGGTTGTCCAAACAGTTTGATATGAAGGACTTGGGAGAAGTAGGACACATCCTTGGGATCAAAGTTATAAGGGATCGCAAGAAAAGGATGTTGTGCTTATCTCAAGCTTCATACATTGACACTATCCTTGCTCGTTTTAGCATGCAGAACTCCAAGAAAGGTTTCCTACCTTTCAGGCATGGAGTTCCTTTATCTAAAGAGATGTGTCCCAAAACATCAAAGGAGATAGAGGACATGAAGGCGGTTCCTTATGCTTCGGCAGTAGGAAGCCTTATGTATGCTATGCTATGTACGAGACCGGATATCTGCTTTGCCGTGGGCATGGTTAGCAGATATCAGAGTAATCCTGGACAGGGACATTGGATTGCCGTAAAGCATATATTGAAGTACTTGAGAAGGACTAGGGATTATATGCTGGTTTACCGGGCAGATCAATTAGTCCCTGTGGGTTACACGGATTCGGATTTCCAATCAGATAGGGACAAGAGTAAGTCTACCTCGGGGTTTGTGTTTACTTTTGGAGGTGGAGCCATAGTATGGAGGAGTGTCAAGCAGAAATGCGTGGCAGACTCTACCATGGAAGCTGAGTATGTGGCAGCCTCTGAGGCAGCCAAGGAAGCTGTATGGCTCAGGAACTTCTTGATGGACTTGGATGTGATTCCTGGTTTGCCCAGAACTATCACAATTTATTGTGATAATAGTGGTGCAGTTGCAAACTCGAAGGAACCACGAGCCCATAAGGCGAGTAAACACATAGAGCGCAAGTACCACCTTATACGAGAGATCGTAAAGCGAGGAGAAGTTGTCACGCCTAAGATTGCATCGAGGATAACCCGGATCCATTCACTAAGGCCCTTCCAAATAAAGCGCTTGATAGGCATGTGGAGGACATGGGGATCGATGTATGGCAAGAGATGACGATAGTCTTTTAGTATAAGTGGGAGATTGTTGGAATGTATACGAAAGCCTAGCTCTTTTGTATTTAACATTTTATTTTGAAATAAGAATCACATGATCATTGTTTGCATTTTATATTCATTATATATGTGTGCATATTGTCTAATATTTTACATTGTAGATAACATGGTGCTTGGTGCAATAAGATCATGTTATCAGTCCCTTGTAGAATATAAGTAGAGGCTCACAACCAAGAGAGTTTTGGACAAACCATTGGCATGGTTGTAGTGTAGCTTGGTATTGTTTTGTCTTGAACATAGAGTTACACTAGTACACTTAGGTGTATTGAGCAGGACCGACATAGAGGTGATTCAATTTATTGCTGACTACATAATTGAATCGGACCTCGGATATTATGTTGTACATGCTCTTAATCCCGATATAATAACGGGCACATGTACTTAGTATTTATTTCTTTGATTTACCAGTGGGTGAGATTTAGATGGATTAAATCAATATTCCCGGTAAGTTGGGAAATAATATTATTTACATGGTGTGCCGTTGATTATAGGAGGAAACCGTGTCCTATATATTAGGTTGATGATGTCCCCTTGAGGAGCTCATAAGGTTCATCATGTAAACCCAGCTGGTTGACTTAGTCAACATGATGATAAGGTTGAGTGGTACTACTCGAGGAGTTAGATGTTAATTAATTGATGGTCAGTAAATCAATTAATTGACGGACATTCGATATCTTAAACACGGGGAGATTAATGTACAAATAATATATGGAGCCCATATTGATTTATGGGGGTTGGTGAGGTAGTTCAATGATGATCCTCTAATGGAATGGAACATCATTGATGGATCAAGTTTGTGTGGTTCCGATCCATCGGGTGGCCAAGACCCAACTCCTCCTTATGGTCCCTATCGTAGCCTAATATAATCCTTGTGAAGTCTAGATCCAAGAAAACAAAACCTAGAACCAACGGTTGGGATTAGATCCCTAGATCCGATGGTTAGGATGAAACCCTAGAACCAACGGTTGGGATTAAATCCCTAAGATCCGATGGTTAGGATGAAACCCTAGAATCGATGGTTAGGATTAAATCCCTAGATCCGACGGTTGGGATAAAACCCTAGATTCGACGGTTGGGATGAAACCCTAGATTCGACGGTTGGGATGAAATCCTAGATCCGACGGTTGGGATTAAACCCTAGATCCGACGGTTGGGATAAAACCCTAGATCCGACGGTGGAGATTAAATCCCTAGATCTGACGGTGGAGATTAAAGGAGGTTTAGGCCCTACTCTATATATTGATGGCTTAGGGTTGGGCGGCAACTAAGTGATTTGAATTGGAATTAGGGTTTGGAAAGAAGTTGGGCGGCTAGGGTTTGGAGCTAGGGTGGGCGGCAATCATCTTCATCCAAGGTTGTTGTCGGCGCCCACTTCCTTCATTCTTCCCTTGGCCGGCGCCCATCATCTAAGCCTCTACCTTCTTCCTTGGCTGGCGGTTCTCCTTCCATAGGTGGCCGGTTATCTCCTCCTCCCTATTCTCCAAGTGGCCGGCGGCAACTCTTCTTGAAGTTGGCCGGCGCATCATCCATTGCTCCTTGATCGGCGGTTGCACCAAATTCTCTAATTTGGTGGTCGGTTCTAGATAGGAGAGGTATTTGTTCATTTTTCTCTTTGTTCACAGCGGACAAGGTAGAGGAGAACTCGATCTAGAAGGCTTCTACTCGTGGAGGATCTTCGTCCACACGTCGTCCACGAGAAGGATAGGACATACGGTAGAAGATCATAAGGTATAAAGTTATTTTAACTTTATGTACAGATCTGAGCATGTTCTTATTTGTTTTGATTATGCATGTGTGTGTGTGCAATTATATTGTATAATCATGGACCCCGAAGACAAACACAAAAACCGGCGATCCGTCCGTCGTCTCTTCTGCGGCTAATCAACTAGAAGAGTAGAGTTGCTTGAACAACTAGTTTGTTCGAGCGACCACTCAAGTTGTTAGCACGACGACGAAATGGTGTTGCTAAGGAAGCTCATCTCATCCGGATTAATCCTTTCATCAGTGAAAATTTTAATCCGGGGACATGGGAGCCAATGAGCCTCCCGTCGCGACAACCACCTACACACCAAAGAAAAGGTGGTTAGTATATACAGAGTTAAAGAAACAAGAAATTCAAGACTAGGGGTTAGGGTTTACCTAGGTGGCATGGTTGAAGATGGTAGAAGGAAGCCTAAAACTACGCCGAAAGACAAGGGCCAATGGAACCCTAGCCGAAGGGTTGACTGCGGCGGAGATAGGAATGCGAGATCCTCGAGAGAAGTGGGATCTCAAGCCGAGAAAGACACGAACAACGTGAGAATTGACGGTGGGAGCATCGGAAAGGAAGAAAAAAATGGCGAGAGGGCGTCGGCGAAGGAAAACAGGGAAGAAGAAATGAGGAGAGGTTTGGGTTTTTACAAGTTGAATCGGGTCGGATAGCTCTAATAACTCAACAACAGTTGACTAACACGATTCGCCAGTCGACTAATGGTGACCAATTGAACTGGTCAGTTGTCTACGGGCGATTCTGTGGGTGCGGCAGTCAACTGCCATAAGTGGCAGTGGACTGCCTAGTGTACCAGAATGAACCTGGTCTAGGGTAAACTTATCAGTCGACTGGTGACAAACGCCAGTCGACTGCTATCAGTCTGATAGATTTTTCAGGTATGTTGTGAAATGTGTAGCTAATTCAAGAAAGGTAAAAAATTCATGAAATTTTGTGGACACATTTGTGAAGCCATTTTCTATTAAAAAAAAATAAGTTGAAAAATATATCTTTTCCATATTTTAAGATTAACACAAACTTGAAATTTAGCAAAAGCTTTAAAAAATTTCATAAATTTGTACCACTTTTGCTGATCAAGTGCAAACTGATTTTCAAAGTATGATAAACATAGTTTAAAGGTTATTTGATTTGATAATTTCAATCATGTTCTTAGAGCTATGTGCACATCAATTGTACACAAGCCTTCCCAATGATTGATCCAATTAAGGATTAATGTCTCTAGATGTCATATTAGTTCATAGTAATGCATTATAATAAGCATGATGAACCAAATGCATCTTCCTAACATCTCACATGACTTCTAAGTGGCTCAATACAAAAATCATGGATTCTTAGATGTTTTGTGAGATGTTTAAAGGTATAGTCCTAGATTTTCTATAGGATCACACAAACCTAAACCTCTACTCTACTAAGTACATTTCAAGTTCTCTCCTAAGTGATGAAAAATCTACTTCGGGGATAGCCTTGGTATGTCGGCAAGGTTGGACTTAGATTCTATGTAGTTGAGTTCAATGCCCCCCTTTGCCACATGATCTCTAATGAAGTGATGCTTCACTTCAATGTGCTTAGTCCTAGAGTGATGTATCAGATTTTTGGTCAAATTAATTGTACTCACATTACACAATAAATCTTAATGTTGGAGTATTGTAGCTCATAGTACTCTAGAGTGTGTCTCATCCAAAGCATTTGAGCTACACAACCACCCATAACCACATACTCGGTTTCGGTGGTGGATAAAACAACACAAGGTTCCTTCCTATTACTCCAACTAACTAAGGAGGATCCAAGAAATTGGCATCCATCACTAGTACTCTTCTGATCCAATGTGCAATCCACATAGTCGGAATCGATATACCCAACTAAATCAAAAGACTTTGTTCTAGGGTACCAAAGTCCTACATTTAGTGTGCCTTTGATATATCTTAAGATTCTCTTAACGACCACTATGTGGGACTCTTTGACACAAGATTGGTATCTTGCACACATACCTACTGCAAATAAAATATCAGGCCTACTAGTGGTTAGGTATAATAGGCTACCAATCATACTCTTATAAAGTTTTAGGTCAATTGATTTACCTTTATGATCATTGTCTATTTTAGTGTTATTTGCCATTAGGGTTTATACTACCTTAGCATTTTCAAAACCAAATTTCTTGATCATTTCTTAGGCATATTTGGTTTGGTATATGTGGATTCCCTCATTGGTTTGTTTTACTTGTAAACCTAAGAAGAAATTTAATTCTCCTACTAAACTCATTTCAAACACATTTTCTATATTTTTGATGAAGTCTTGAAGGAGTTCATCATTTGTTGACCCAAAAATGATATCATCAACATACACTTTGGCCACCAAGATATCCTTTGACTTTGACTTAATGAAAAGAGTTTGATCTACTTGGCCCCTTCTAAAGTCTTTAGAAATTAGGAAAGAAGATAATCTTTCATACCAAGCCCAGGGAGCTTGTTTTAACCCAAATAAAGCTTTTCGAAACTTATATACGTGGTTTGGATAGTCTACACTCTCAAACCTGGGAGGTTGTTTTACATACACTTCTTCCTTAATAAATCCATTTAAGAATGCCATATTTACATCCATTTGATAAAGTTTAAATCTCATATAAGAGGCATACCCTAAAAGGATTCTAATTGACTCTAACCTAGCAACCGGGGCATAAGTTTCATCATAGGCAAGCCCCTCAACTTGATTGAAACCCCTTGCAACTAACCTAGCTTTGTTTCTAGTTATGTTTCCTTGATCATCTAGCTTATTCCTAAAGACCCATTGATGTGCACGAACGCGACCCTAAATATTGCGACGGAGACCGTCGAAGACTCAAAGCGTGCACTCGCGCTCAACACCCGCAAGTGCACAGATGTCGTCAAATAATAAAGATTATCGATCCCATAAGGACTGGGATTCGAATATCAATATATTCAGTGGTTGTAATTGTTCGGACGTAACTCTAAGAGGTTTCGATTGGTGAGGGATGTTGGTGGACTTTACTCTATACGGTGTCACACGGAGGAGGAAGGGAGTGTGCCGAGGTCTTCAAAGGTGATTCTAGGACTTCGGTTTCGCTTGTGTATCATAAAACAATGTTGTCAATTGGTGTTGTCTAGACATTTATCTATGGTTTTATGGAAGGGACATCATACACTCTCCCGATGAGCCGCCGCATCTACCGGGAGCTATCTCTGCCTAAAAGGACGGGATAGACGGTATGAGGATGCCAAATCAATCCCTACGATGAACCATTTCCGATTCCACCGCACCCTTCTACCCACAGTTACAGGAGATCAAGTTTACCCCTAGGTTCCTTATATATAATCCCCTAAATCTTAAATACGAGGGTTGTCACACCTCATATCGCCTAAGCACAATAGATAGAAAACCAAACACGTATAGATATAGTAAAAACAACTACAAATTGTCAAATCAAACTCAAAGGCAGAATTTAACTTGAACCAATATTGTAATGTGCACACAAGCTACTCCCTAATCCTAGAATTGAAAGTACTACTCCATGTATACGAAGGAAGAATCACAAAGCATGTTTATGTTCGAATACATAAGGAATAAAACGCAGGAACAAAGGATTACAATGCTTTCGTGGTTTTCTCTCCGGCGTTGAAGTGCAAGGCATGGACCTCCGGCGGCGTTCCTCCTCCCCGTTGCGAGTTCCCAAAGCTTTTTAGGGCTTCGGCATGCCATCCTAGCCATCCTTATATAGACATTACCTCGGACCACTGCAAAATCCAGAAAAACCCTAGTCGCGCAAATCTGGTAGGCCACCACATGGCTGTGTGGAAACACACGGCCACACCGTGTGCAGCCCTGGGGTGGCTGATCTCACCCATTGGACACGGTCTTGTGTAGCCACATGCCCTGGCCGTGTCCCATTTACATTTAGCTATAAAATGTCCTTCTTTTGCTCCGAAAGTGTGCCTTTTTCCCCCGAAATGCTATCCTGCACACAAAAGTATAAAGAGCAGACATCCGAACCAGAGAATAGGAAATGCATGCAAAATAGAGTGACATATGTATGAAACTAATATAAAAATGTAATGAGATGTGAGCGAAAACTACTCCTAAAACCCTATATGTTTTTCTCACATAACTTCCTCCAGACTTAAATCTTTGCTTGTCTTCAAGCAAACCTCAGTGTCATAAAATTTTAAAAAGATATTGTTCCATACTTATCATGCTAACTAAATTTATCAAGTGGTATTTACAATCAAAGCAGAATAAATATGTTCTAGAAATTCACTAAGTTAGCTCCTCGTGCTCGCGCTAAGAGAACCATTCTTAGGGGATGTCCGTTCTATGGTGAGTTAAGTCGTCACCCCATAGCTTTCCTAAGGTTTTCGGCTCTTAGGCACTTACCTGCCCAAAGTGAGGGTCATTCCCTAGATCAGCATAAAGTCTCAAAGGCGTGCTCGGTATTGAGAGAAATTGGTAGGTGTTTCCCCAGTAACCTAACTCGGTCTCAAAGGGGCAGCTAGCCATTTCCACCCACGACAACTATTTTTTTATCCCTCATACTCTTCTATCTCTCTCTCCTTTTTTTTTTCTTTTCTTTTTTTTTTCTCTTTCTCTCTTCTCTTTTTTTTTCCTTCTAACTGGGATTTTGATATTTCCAAATGGGCTTACACAATCCGAGCATCTCCAGTAACTAAAATGCTAAACCTAGAGTCACCTATGGATTCCAAAGTACTAGACTACTGAGATGAATCATAACTAGGTATGTACTAGATTATCCCTTTCAGAATGTTCAACATGTGTAAGTGTAAAGAAATAAAGCTAACCAGTATAAGTTTAGAACATTCATTAAAGCAAATAAAATAAAATACCATAAGATAAATGAAGTTAAGCTACCTATGGGAACAACTCATGTAAGCAACTTTTTTATAAATACTACTGAGGCAGCTTTATAGATAACAAAAACTAAGTACTAAAAGAAGTTTAACAACCCATGCATGAATAAATGAATGAAAATACCATAAAAGAAACTACTGTTAGGAAACAAAACAAAATAAACTTTGGGGTCTCCCCCCAGACTTAAATGAAAATATACCTCTATTATGGTGGATGAGGTGGAAAATCTGGGAGCCTAGGCATCTCTGGATCCTGGGAGAACCTACTGTTGAGCTGTTGACGCCACATGTACATGTGGTCGATCTGGGAGATGGTGGATGCAGCGGCTGCTCGATGCTCCTCCTCCCTAGCCCACTGCGCCTACTAGGCGTGCATGTGCTGCCGCATCTCTCTGCGGTAGACGGCCTCATCCTGGCGACGAGTAGCTTCCTCCTGAAAGTATATGCGGGCCTCATCGTAAAACTCCTCAGTCCGCTGGAAATGCTCCCGAAATCCCTGGAACTCCGCTTGCTGGTAGGCGCTCTGCTCCTCCCATCGCTGCCTCTGCATCTGCTGCTTAGTGTAAATGTCGTCGAGGCAGGATCGAAACTTCGAGAAATCATAAGCCGGCGTACCTGCATCTTGCTGAAAGGTGGAAAAATGTGGTGCTGCAGGTGCAGACTCATGTTGACGTGGACTAGGTGGGCTCTTATGCATGTGTGGACTAGAGGGAGAGTGATATAAAGGTGGAGAGATGGGCGCCGATGAGGAGGGTCTCTCATAAGGAGGAGACTCCACTATCAGGTCCAAGTGCTAGTTGGCGCATGTAGTGATGGTGGTACGATCAGGGTCGGGGAGCCTAAGGGCCATCAGATTTTTTCCTTACAAAGCATAAGGAGCCTCCTTCTCTCACAATCATCTTCATGGTCATGCACACTCCTAGGTTGATCCTAGGGCTCCCCTCTATACTCTCTAATGTAGTGTAATCGTACCCCATCCTATGGAAAATGTGGGTAAGTAGGCCTCCCACATTAATCTTTCCTCATGCTGCTTTGCCTATCTTCACTAAGTGTCTGATGAAATGGGACCCTACATCGATGCTACTCTTTTCTTGTAGCATGTCCCATAGGCAAAGTAGCTCACTAGTTCTAACTACACCTTCACTCTCCCCACGACCAAATATAGTACTGGCCATGATGCCGTGGAGGTATCGGAAGACGGGGTTTTAGAGATGTGACGCTTTGGCCCTAGAAGGGTCATAAGTGTGCTCTCCCATTAACTCAGTCCAAAATACCCGAGAGTTGAACCCAATAGGGATTCTTCTCTCTCCCCCACTTGGCAAGCCAAAGCATGAGTTCCATTGGTGAAGGGTCCACTCATGCTCAATGTTAAAAGCCTAAAAGTTATCCTACCCTCCTCGCTCTCTCAACCCGTTAAAATTTCTGCCTCTAAAGAACCTAAAAATTCTAGAACTATCCTAGGGCAGGTTGGGTGCCTTATTCCCATCATCTCTTCCCACCTTATTTTTGCAAATAGGGCTTGAATATCACCCAACAACCCTAAAGACTCTAGCAAATCTTCATCTAAGTACCTAGTAGCAGTGAGCTTACGAGTAGAGAGCACATTATATCTATCTCTATGTTCATTATTGTGAAAAAGAATAGTGGGTAGGGCGTTACCCTCCTCCGGAGCTTGAGGGGCGACGGCTCTCCTTGGTCGTTGCTCCGGAATGCCGGATCGAGGTGCTACTTGCTTGGTCCTCCTCATCCTTGCTCCTTTTGGCTTCCTTTGAGGTTAAAAGTGCTTCTAGATGGTGGGGAAGATGAAATCACACGACTAGGGCAAGAGCTTTCAAAGCACACGGCGCAAATGGGGTGAAAACACACGGTTCACCCCTTTTGATCTCACCTGTGACATGGTGAGTGTGAAAACCATGCAGCTAAACCATGTGTCACCTCTCGGGTCGATTAGAGCCCCAGTGGAAAAACACGGCCAGGCGTGTCCCCATTTTGCATTAGGATTCGAATCTTCTCATACATTTCGCCGTGTAGGCTAATATGAGTTTTATTTTTGCCTAGCTAAGTTCTTTCCCAGTCCTAACTCTAAATGGGATAGAAATCAAAACTAAAATCAAACAAATGCAATGCAAATCAAAGGGAAATCTAAAACTAAACTTGGGTTGCCTCCCAAGGAGCACTTTGTTTAAGGTCGTTTAGCTCGACCGCACTCCACTATCAACTTGGCTCTGGAGGTTCAGTGAACCTCCATTCATTCGTCTCGGGATCTTTATCTGGCGGTTCCGGCTTCATTCTACTAAATGTGAAGCCATTGAGGTAGGGGGCTCTATGCTCCGAAAGGCTGAAGAGGATGATCTCCCCATCTGCCTCCAGGGAGATCTGGTGTGCTTTCACGTCTATGCACGCCCCTGCAGTTGCCAGAAAAGGCCTTCCCAGAATTATGGGATTTTGAGGATTGGGTCCTGTGTCCAGTATGATGAAGTCCATGGGTATCACAAAATCTTCAATCACCACAGGCACGTGTGGTAGCATGCCAACGGGCTCCTTGACCGAGTCATCCCCCACACGAATACCAAGATTCGCTGGTTGGAGCCCATTCAGTCCCATCTTCAGATAGTATGCATAGGGCATCACACTGACTGATGACCCCAAGTCGCATAGCACTTCATCGAAGCTCTCCCCATAAATTGAGCAGGGGATAACAAATTCACCGGGGTTCTCAAGCTGTAGTGGAATCTTATCTTCAATTTCAGCTTGATCAGGTAGGGTGGTAATCATGGCTGCACACCCCTTAGCGAATTTGTTACTCTGCCCCACTACTTCCTCTTTAGCTTGACTCCGCTCAGGTGATAACGGAGAGCTCTTCACAGGTTGCGACATAGATTAGGCTATCTGGGCCACTTGTGTCTCCAACATCCTTGTGTGACTTGCAAGGCTATCAATGGGGGCCTTCAAGTCTTTGAGTGATTCTTCAAATTTCTAATGTTGGCGACAAAATTCCTCATTGGCCTTAGTCTGGGTAGCAATGAAGTCCTCCATCATCAGTTCCAGTTTGGACTTCTGGGGTCGCTGGCCATTGCCATGCTACTGCCCATACCCCCTTGATGGTTGGGAGGTTCCCGAGTTATTCTTATAGGATAAATTTGGGTGATTCCTCCATCTGGGATTGTAGGTATTGGAGTATGGGTTATTGGGCCTTTGGTCGTAGTCCCCAACCACATCAACATGCTTAATCTGCTCCTCTGAGGTTCCCTGCCCTCCATAGTGGTCCTCTCAATACGCTGTCGCTCCCTCTCCAAAGTCAATGGCCGTGCATGTAGATGAATGATTCAAAGATTCAAACCTTCTGCTGAGCGCATCCATCCTTGCTGCTAGGTGGTCCATGGAGTTGACAGTGTATCGTCCCGCTGTAGGTGTTGGTTGACCACGTTAAGAAGCCCATTGATGGTGGTTCTGGGCCACCTCTTCGATCAACTCCTCGGCTTCCTCTATGGTCTTATTCATCAGTGCTCCTCCTATAGCAGAATCCAGAGACATCTTCGTGGCATACGCAATCCCATTATAGAAGATGTGGATCACCAGCCACCTCTCCAGTTCGTGGTGGGGGCATTGGTAGAGTAGCTCCTTGTAGCGATCCCAGGCTTCGAATAAGGACTCCCCCTCCTTCTGGCGGAAGCTCGTGATAAGATGGCGCATGTGAGCAGTCTTGCTTGGTGGAAAGTATTTGTTCAGGAATTGCTGCTCACATTGCTCCCATGTAGTGATGCTTTCCGAAGGTAGGGAGTGAAGCCATGGCTTAGCCTTATCCTGCAATGAGAATGGGAATAGGCTCAGGCGGATCATGTCAGTAGGGACTTCGTTCATTTTCATTGTCAAGCAGATTTCAAGAAATGCCTCAAGGTGCCGGTTTGGATCTTCAGTCGCAGCTCCCCCAAATTGACTCTGTTGGACCATATGTATGAGTGTCAGCTTCAGCTCAAAGTTATTTGCTGAAATAGATGGTCCAGTTATACTCGGCCAGAATCCTCTAGCGCTAGGAGCTACGTAGTCCCGCAGAGGTCGGCTACCTATGTTCACTTCGGATGTGGCTTGATCCTCCATCCTTCACTGCTCTGCTCTTTGGCGATGAAAGGTTCGCTCAATTTCTAAGTCGATCAGAATTAGTCCTTCCAATCCTAAGCGTTTAAGCATATGACGAACCAAGCCACAAAATTAGAAGTGCTAACTAATTCTAAAAGTAGAAAATAGAACAATCTAGGTAATAAAATCTAAGATGCAAAAAAGAAATAAAAACAACTACTGCAAGAATTAAATAAAATAAAAATAACAAAAAATTAAAAACTAAAGCTAAATATGGAAGATATAAAACTTAAAGAAAATAAAGTAAACTAGAGAGAAATTAAAGCAAGTAAAAAATCTAATCCTAAGTCCGATCCAATTTACCACTGTTCGATTCGATATCGAATCGACCAGTTCTCGACAACGGCGCAAAAAACTTGATGCACACAAACGCGACCCTAAATCTCGCGATGGAGACCGTCGGAGACTCAAAGCGCGCACTCGCGCTCAATGCCCGCAAGTGAACAGATGTCGTCAAGTAATAAAGATTATCAATCCCATAGAGACTGGGATTCGAATATCGATATATTCAGTGGTTGTAATTGTTCAGATGAAACTCTAAGAGGTTTCGATTGGTGAGGGATGTCGGTGGACTTTACTCTATACGGTGTCACACGGAGGAGGAAGGGAGTGGCCGAGGTCTTCAAAGGTGATTCTAGGACTTCGGTTTCGCTTGTGTATCACAAAATAATGATGTCAATTGGTGTTGTCTAGACGTTTATCTATGATTTTGTGGAAGGGACATCATACACTCTCTCGATGAGCCACCGCATCTACCGGGAGCTATCTCTGCCTAAAAGGATGGGATAGATGGTACGAGGATGCCAAATCAATCCCTACGATGAACCGTTTCTGATTCCACTGCACCCTTCTACGCACAGTTACAGGAGATCAGGTTTACCCCTAGGTTCCTTATATAAAATCCCCTAAATCTTAAATACGAGGGCTGTCACACCTCGTATCACCTAAGCACAGCAGATAGAAAACTAAACATACATAGATATAGTAAAAACAACTACCAATTGTCAAATCAAACTCAAAGGCAGAATTTAACATGAACCAATATTGTAATGTGCACACAAGCTACTCCCTAATCCTAGAATCGAAAGTACTACTCCATGTATATGAAGGAAGAATCACAAAGCATGTTTATGTTTGAATACATTAGAAATAAAACACAGGAATAAAGGATTACAATGCTTTCGTGGTCTTCTCTTCGACGTTGAAGTGCAAGACATGGACCTCCAGCGACGTTCCTCATCCCCGTTGCGAGTTTCCGAAGCTTTTTAGGGCTTAAGCGTGGCATCCTAGCTGTCGTGCCTCCCCCCTAGGGTTTGGGCGGAGCCATCCTTATATAGACATCACCTCGGACCGCTGCAAAATCCGAAAAAACCCTAGTCGTACAAATTTAGCGGGCCACCACACTGTCGTGTGGAAACACACGGCCAGGCCATGTGCAACCTTGGGGTGGCTGATCTCGGCCATTAGACATGGCCGTGTGTATCCACACACCCTGGCCGTGTCTCATTCTGCGTCTAGCTGCAAAATGTCCTTCTTTTGCTTTGAAAGTGCACCTTTTTCCCCCGAAATACTATCCTGCACACAAAAGTACAAAGAACAGACCTCCGAACTAGAAAAATAGGAAATGCATGCAAAATAGAGTGACATATGCATGAAACTAACATAAAATTGTAATGAGATGTGAGCGAAAACTACTCCTAAAACCCTATATGTTTTGCTCACATCACCCATCTGTAGGGATGTATACTTAAAAGTCTATTTTTTTGTATGAACATCTTTATTTTGAAATAAGAATCACATGATCATTGTTTGCATATTTTTATGGTTATGCAATATTGTCTAATACGTTACATTGTAGATAACATGGTGTGTGGTGTCACATGGGAGATCATGTTATCGGCTCCTTGTAAAGTATAAGTAAAGGCTCACAACCGAGATGGCTTTGGACAAACCATCGGAATGGTTGTAGTGTGATTTGGTATTGGTTTGTCTTGACCATAGAATCACACTAGTGCACTTTGTGTGTATTGAGCAGGACCGACACAAAGGTGATTCGATTTATTGCTGACTACATAATCGAATCGGACCTCAGATATTATTTAGTACATGCTCTTAATCCCGATATAATAACGAGCACATATACTTGGTACTCATCTCTTTGATTTACCAATGGGCGAGATTTATAGATTAAATCGATAGACTCGGTAAGTTGGGAGATGATATTATTTATATGGTGTGCCGTTGATTATAGGAGAAAACTGTGTCCTATATATTAGGATGATGATGTCCCCTTGAGGAGCTCATAAGGTTCATCATGTAAACCCTGCAGGTGGACTTGGTCCGGCATGATGAAAAGGTTGAGTGGTACTACTCAAGGAGTTAGATGTTGATTAATTAATGGTTAGTAAATTAATTAATCGACGGACATTCGAGATCTTAAACACGGGGAGAAAATGTACAAATAATATATGGAGCCCATATTATCATATGGGGGTTGGTGAGGTAGATCAATGATGGACCTTTAGTGGATTGGATCATCATTAGTGGATCGGACTTTATGTGGGCTTGATCCATGGGTGGCCAAGACCCAACTCCTCCTCATGGTCCCTAATGTAGCCTATTAACACCTCATGATGCTTAGATCCAAAGGATAGAAACAAATCTCGAGATCCAAAGGTAGAGATTAAATCTCTAGATCCGACGGTTGAGATTAAAACTCTAGATCCGACGGTTGAGATTAAATCCCTAGAACCAATGGATGAGATTAATTCATGGCTTATCCCTAACTCTATAAAAGGATATCATGGAGTTGGCGTGGAGAATTTTGAAGAGAGCTAGGGTTTTTGGAGTTGGCGGCAAGGTTAGGAATTAGGGTTTGGAGCTTGGGCGGCACCTATTAAGGAAAGTCTTTCCTTAGTTGTTCTTCTTCCCCAAGCTGCCGGCGCCCATCTTCTTCCTTCCAGACCTTGGCCAGCGTCCAAAACAAGCCTTCTCCTTCTCCTTGGCCGGTGGAACAAAGGTTTAGGGTCTTCCCTTGGAGCTTTTGGCCGGCCACACCCAAAACTCCTTCTCTTTCCTTCTTTTGTTGGCCGGCGGCAAGGATACTCCTTGCTTCTTGTTGGCTGGTTTTAGGGAGGTAAATATCCTTGTTTCTATTCTTTCTCTTGCTTTGGAAGAGCAAGGAAGGAAGTGTTGCGATCTAGGAGCTTCAACTTTTGGTGGATCGTCGCCCACACGACGTCCAAAAGGAGGAAGGTCATACATTAGAAGACTAGGAGGTATACCTATTCTTCTTTCTCATTTATTCATTGCTTGTATTTATTTTTGATTTATAAGCATGTTATATTTCTGTAAATGGCTAAATAATACTTGGATCCCGAGTATAAACACAAAAACTGGCGATCCGGACATCGTCTATTCCGCGGCTATTCGTAGAATAGAGAATGGTCGCTTGAACAACTAGTTTGTTTAAGTGACCTCTCTAAACGAATAGCACGACGATGACTTGGTTGCTTTGGGAATCCCTTTTGTCTAGGATTAAATTTTTAATCCGGGGACATCGAAGGGATCACCATGGTCAAGCAACCGAGGCGAAGGGGAAGCGAAGTTTCCCCTCACGGACTCAACAAGGGCAAAACCCTACAATTGGTATCAGAGCTTCCGGGCAAAACCCTTCAATTGGTATCAGAGCCAGGTTTCCGGTTTTGTGTGGTTAGGATTCGGTTAATTTTTATGCACTTTTTCATATATTAAATGTGTCGGATAATAGTAGGATATGCGTAGCTTAACTCTTTGGTTGCAGGCATAAGATTCCACTATTATGGCATGTGTGTGTATGTGATTGTATGTGTGTAAATGTTTATTTTGTTGAATCCTCGGGGTTGACGAGGCTAGTATTTAGTTTTTGTAAATTAAATACGGCATTGTTTAGCCGCTCTTTATTTTATTTTACTTTCGATCTAGATTTCATGTACACTCCCTCGTGGAGTATAGGATCGATGGATGTAAATTAAAATAGGATTTAGTCTCGGCTCGGATCTCCGGATGGCTCGTACATGGCGTAGGAGGAGCGGACGAGATGGCGATGCGACAGGAGTCATATTGAAGACAAAAGCCATAATAGTTGGAAAATTATTTATTTTTCATATTTATTGCTTTTTGTTTGATATGCATGTCGTAGGCTAGGAAAATTCCTCAATTTTAAATTACTAAGTGGGAGAGGGATATTTTAATTAATTCCCGCGGCCTCCATTACAATTTGATAAGTGATGCAAACAAACTTGCGCGTCGGCTCTGAGTGCCTTCCTCCCCATCGGATGGGTTTGTTTGCGGATCACTAGGTCAAATAATGGTTATAGGAAATTATCTAGGAGCGTGTGTACTTCCATAGTGGTAAGACACATAATCTGAAATAATTCCCTTAGTACCGTGTAATGGTGCACACTTAGATGCAAATAAAAAGTAGTTTTATTTGTAGGGCCAAAGAGAAACCAACTATTAATTTTATTTGTCAAAAAGTAAGGTTGACAAGATAATAAAATTAATGGGTTAAACCTCCTCTTACAAATGTAGAATTCGTATACGTCCACACTATCGTGGCATGCGATATTCTCGGTGTTTGAGGTGTTGGTTGATTTCAAAATTTTATTGTTTGAGGAATCAATAATTTTTATTGAAATCTACAGTAATAATAAGCATGTTGTGTGTGCTTGAAAATTCCTCATTTTCAATTTACTAAGTGAGAGAGGGATATTTTAATTAATTCCTGCGGCCTCCATTACAATTTGACATGTGATGCAACAAACTTGCGCGTCGGCTCTGAGTGCCTTCCTCCCCATCGGATGAGTTTGTTTGCGGATCACTAGGTCAAATAATGGTTATAGGAAATTATTTAGGAGCGTGTGTACTTCCACATCGGTAAGGCACATAATCCGAGATAATTCCCTTAGTATCGTGTAATGGTGAACACTTAGATGCAAATATAAGTATCCTCCCCATCGGAGTCACTGCTTTTATTTGTAGGGCCGAAGAGAAACCAACTATTAATTTTACTTGTCAAAAAGTTAGGTTGACAAGATAATAAAATTAATGGGTTAAACCTCCTCTTACAAATGTAGAATTCGTATACGTCCACACTATCGTGGCATGCGATATTCTCGGTGTTTGAGGTGTTGGTTGATTTCAAAATTTTATTGTTTGAGGAATCAATAATTTTTTGAAATCTACAGTAATGATCTATGTGATTCTTAGGATTTTCAAAAATGACTTTCAGTCCACTTACTATGATACAAAAAGAAATAAACTTACTGTACCCAAATAATGTTGATTGGAAAAGAATCTAGATATTATCTTATCTGCTAAGGAGTACAAGTATGCACTCATTGAAGAGTGTCCTCAAGCCATGGTTGCTCAGAAAAGGTTTCTACTTCTAAGCCGAAAGGCAAGAAGAAGAAGAAACAAGGTGGAGCAAAGGTGGTGGGAGGATCTCAGGGAGGAGTGAAGAAGCCGAAAGGCAAGTACTTTAAGCAGGATGGACATTGGAAGAAGGACTGTCCTAGTCCAAAACAAAACAAAGGTATATCCTTTGGACTAGTCGTTGAAGCATGATTAACGGTGTTATCTACCAGCACCTGGTGTGTAGATATGAGAGCCACTAATCATGTCTGCAACACTTTGCAGGGGTTTCAGGAAATCCAACGACTAGCTAAAGGGGAGATTACCATTTTGGGCAATGCCATGAAGGTGGCGGCTATTGCAGTGGGAGAAGTTTTATTTATCTCTTGAGAAAAATAAAACTTAGGTTCTGGAAAATTCCCTTTATGTATCTTTATTTAGAAAGAATTTAGTTTCAGTTTCTAAATTATTATGGATGGATATTCTATTTCTTTTAATGACAGAGTTGTTATAAAAAGGAATAGGGAGAATATCTGTTCAGGTACATTGAAAGGAAATTTGTATACAAAACCTCCCACGATGCAAATTGAAGTTAATAACTCATCTTCTAATTCCAAAAGGAGAAAAGAACCTTCGAAGATGAACCAAACATATCTTTGGCTTCTTAGGCTTGGTCACATTAACCTAAGCAGAATTTAAAGGTTGATAGCTGATGGACCTTTGGGTTCATTAGTAGTGGAGGATCTCCCAACCTACGAATCTTGCTTGGAGGGTAAGATGACCAAGAGGCCTTTTTAGGGCCAAGGGGTATAGAGCCAAAGATGTGTTAGGAATGGTTCATTCTGATTTGTGTGGTCCTATGACTATCCAGGCAAGAGGTGGTCTTGAATATTTCGTCTCTTTTAAAGACGATTACTCAAGATATGGATACATTTACCTGATGCGCCGCAAGTCTGAATCCTTTGACAAGTTCAAAGAATTCAAGGCTGATGTGGAGAAACGTCAAGGTAAAAGTATCAAAACACTACGATCTGATCGTGGTGGTGAGTACCTCTTGGGAGAGTTTAGGAACTACTTATCAGAGGCTGGGATTCAATCCCAATTGACTGCACCTGGCACACCCCAGCAGAATGGTGTAGCAGAGCGAAGGAATAGGACTCTTATGGAGATGGTTAGATCGATGATGAGTTATTCTGACTTGCCAGATTCGTTCAGGGGATATGCTCAAGATACGGCGGTATACATTCTGAACTTGGTTCCATCTAAATCAGTGCCTTCTACTCCCACAGAGTTGTGGACTGGGCGAAAGCCTAGTCTAAGACATATTCGGATATGGGGGAGTCCAGCACATGTGCTGAAGGCAGATGCTGGTAAGTTGGAACCTCATACAGAAGTATGATTGTTCGTTGGCTATCCCAAAGGAACGAAGGGTGGATTGTTTTATAGTCCTAGAGATCAGAGGGTGATCGTTAGCACGAACGCCAGATTTCTAGAGGAAGACTATGTGATGAGCCACAAGCCCAAGAGTAAAATTGTTCTGGAGGAGTTAAAAGGGGAAGTCACTTCTTTAGTACCACCGATACAAGAGAATATACCACATGTCACTGCACCGCGTGTCACAGAGGATACACAGGTGATACCTCATCGTAGTGGGAGGGTTGTGAGACAGCCTGATAGATTCATGTTCTTGGGAGAATCTTCTGATTTGGTCCCTGGCGAACATGAACCTGATCCCTGGACATATGATGAGGCAATCCAAGATAAAGATGCAGTATCTTGGCAGAGTGCAATGAATGCTGAGATTGAATCTATGGATTCAAATCAGGTCTGGGAGCTAGTAGAACCACCCGATGGTGTAAAAACCCTTGGATGCAAGTTGATCTACAAGAGAAAAAGTGGAATAGATGGGAAGGTTGAGACCTTCAAAGCGAGGCTTGTTGCGAAGGGGTATACTCAGAAAGAGGGTATCGATTATGAGGAGACCTTTTCGCCGGTAGCCATGCTTAAATCTACCCGGATTCTCTTATGCATAGCAGCTCATATGGATTATGAGGTGTGGCAGATGGATGTCAAGACAGCTTTCCTTAATGGAAGTCTTGAGGAAAACATCTACATGAAGCAACCAGAGGGATTCATTGCTAAGGGCAAAGAGCATCTTGTATGTAAGCTTAATCGGTCCATTTATGGATTGAAGCAAGCTTCGAGATCTTGGAACATCCGGTTTGATGAAGTGATCCAGTCTTATGGATTTATTCAAAGTTCGGATGGGTCTTGTGTATATCAGAGATGTGACGGAAACGTAGTGGTATTTTTGTACTATACGTAGATGACATTTTGGTGGTTGGCGACAACATCGAAGTGTTATCAGACGTAAGGGTATGGTCGTCCAAACAGTATGATATGAAGGACTTGGGAGAAGTGGGTCACAACCTTGGGATCAAAGTTGTTGTGCTTATCCCAAGCTTCATACATAGACATGGTTTTGGATCGTTTTAGCATACAAAACTCCAAGAAGGGTTTTCTACCCTTCAGGCATGGAGTTCCTTTATCTAAGCAGATGTGTCCTAGATCATCTGAAGAGATAGAGGAGATATAGGCAGTTCCTTATGCTTCGGCGGTAGGAAGCCTAATGTATGCTATGAGACAGACTGATATGCCGTAGGCATGGTCAGAATATCGAGTAATCTAGGACGTGGACATTGAGCAGAAAAGCATATATTGAAGTACACGAGAAGGACTAGGGATTATATCTTTGGTTTGAAAGCAGACCAATTACTCCCTGTGGGTTGCATGGATTGCGACTTCCAATCAGATAGGGATAACAGTAAGCCTACCTCAGGTTTTGTGTTTACTTTGGGAAGTGGAGCCATTGTATGAAGGAGTGTCCAGCAGAAATGCGTGGTGGACTCCACCATGGAAGCTGAGTATGTGGCAGCCTATGAGGCAGCCAAAGAAGCTGTATGGCTCAGGAACTTCCTGATGGACTTGGATGTGATTCCTGGTTTGCCTAGAACTATCACAATTTATTGTGATAATAATGGTGCAGTTGCAAACTCGAAGGAACCACGAGCCCATAAGGCTAGTAAACACATAGAGCGCAAGTACCACGATGAGAAATCGAAAGGAGGTAGAAGTTGTTGTCGCTTAGATTGCATCGAGGATGACTGGTAGACCCTTTCACTAAGGCCCTTCTAGCGAGAGCTTTGATAGGCATGTGGAGGGGAATCGAGATGTATGGCGATAAAAGACATAGTCTTTTAGTATAAGTGGGAGATTGTAGGGATGTATACTTAAAAGTCTATTTTTTGTATGAACATCTTTATTTTGAAATAAGAATCACATGATCATTGTTTGCATATGGTTATGCAATATTGTCTAATACGTTACATTGTAGATAACATGGTGTGTGGTGTCACACGGGAGATCATGTTATCGGCTCCTTGTAAAGTATAAGTAAAGGCTCACAACCGAGATGACTTTGGACAAACCATCGAAATGGTTGTAGTGTGATTTGGTATTGGTTTGTCTTGACCATAGAATCACACTAGTGCACTTTGTGTGTATTGAGCAGGACCGACACAGAGGTGATTCGATTTATTGCTGACTACATAATCGAATCGGACCTCAGATATTATTTAGTACATGCTCTTAATCCCGATATAATAACGGGCACATATACTTGGTACTCATCTCTTTGATTTACCAATGGGCGAGATTTATAGATTAAATCGATAGACTCGGTAAGTTGGGAGATGATATTATTTATATGGTGTGCCGTTGATTATAGGAGGAAATCGTGTCCTATATATTAGGATGATGATGTCCCCTTGAGGAGCTCATAAGGTTCATCATGTAAACCCTGCAGGTGGACTTTGTTGGATCGAGAAGCGTCGCTAGAGGGGGGGGTGAATAGCGATCGTAAATCTTTTCTTTTTCGTTCGTTCGATACGCAAAGTAAGCACAGCGGAAAATAAATGAATACGTTTATTTTACTTGGTTCACAACCCAGCGGTTGCTACTCCAAGGCCCTATCGGTCCTAGACCGCGTACGGAGGGCAAAGGACTAAAACGTCTCCTCCTCGTTGGAGGTAGGAGACAACGATTACAAAAACCGAATATACGAGGATGAGGCAACAATCCTACCTCACCTCGTTATGAAGATAAAAATACAGAATATAATATCAAAAATATTACTTGAATCTGCTGCCGACGAAGAAGATCAAAACTTGGCGTCGCGTCGACGTTATGATGGTGTTGAAGCGTTGGCGTTGTAGGAGCACTTGATGAATAATTGATGTAATTTGGAGTGGAATCCTCCCCTCCTTTTATAGACTTTGGCCTCTGAAATTGTCTCCTATTTCTTTGGAACGGATCATGGATTTTTCCAAATTTTATCGCGAAGTGGCCGCGTCAAACGTTATCCGTTTTGACCTAGCGCAAAAGCTGAGTCATCGCCATCAGTCGACTGATGACTCCCATCCGACGATGGGCATCGATCGATCGCTATGTGTCCGAATGATCGCCACCGCCACTTCCTGCAAAGAAGAGATTAGCTCGGAAAATGATAAATACGACGGTTTCTAATCGTCCGATCTCGACCTAGACCTTCCACAGGAAGTCTTAGTCGAATCGTCGCCTACGGTCGTCCCCGTAAAGAGGACACGACCTTACAATCTCTCACTCACACGAGCTTACCTCGATAGTAGCTCTCGCTTCCGGCCTTCCACTCGATTCCTTGGCTCCTCCGAATTCACTCAAGTGTCGCTTGACCACCACGGCTTCCTCCGGGTGTCGCTAGCCTTGACTCCACTTTAGTACTTTTACGCACACTTGATTTAGCTCGTGAGATAACAATATAAACTTAACTTTGTGTCTTTGCCATAATCAAAACACAGTTCGATTATCTAGTGCCCCGCACCAACAATCTCCCCTTTTGATCTATGGCAAACCAACACAAAGTTAAGGGAAATTAAAGCATAAAACACATATAGTAGATGATGAATGCCATTCCCAAAAACTCTCCCTTAACCAAAACTCCCCTTAACCCTAGGTGAGTTTTGAAAGAGATACTTTAGTTTTCAAAACAAATTTTGTGTTTCAAAATGAAATTTTGTGTTACTCCCTTAACTTTCGCTCTTCTCCCTTTTGCCATAAATCAAAAAGAGTGTTGGGGTTTTTGTATAAAATAGGGGTTTAAAACAATGTCGTTTATGAATGCATCTAGATAAATCAAATATGAGTCCAAGCATGCGTCTAGCAATAGTTAGATAGATTGGTTCGAGGCGTGTCCTCTCGCACTAATAATCTAAAGATTTATAATATAACCCTTAAGATTAGTTTGCTCTCCTCTTAGTCAAATATATGAAGTATAAGAGTGTAGGGGCGCTAAACTTTGGCCTCGAGTTGTTAAGTACAATAGTTGAGAAAATAAGTAGTATTTTGAAGGGATTGTTTCAAGTATATTTCAATTATCCTTAACATCTCACCCATTCTATGTGTCTCATAATTTGTTCACCTTATATGTTTTGTGAGATGATTTTAAATTGATTAAAGATAGTCAACCTTGGGTTAGATTCAGATTTAACCTTTAGATCGTTAAGTAACTTTTCGAGAAACTGGCTTCCAGGTCGTGGCGAGGCACAGGGGCCTTCTTTGATCGGAACAACGACTACTTCCTTAGACAAAGCCAAATTCAAGAAAATATCACTTAAGTCACTTAGGGTTACTTCCTGGTCTAACTAGTTTAGGATACGGCGAGGTAGCTTCAGCTAGTTCCACTCGGTCAAGTGCACCAAGCTAGATACGCCTGATCTAGCTCGAATACACGAGACTTTGTCTCCCTAACGCATACTATCATCTCGCTGGCGTCACGATACTATATTATCAAGAGTTGACTAACTAGTTATTTATGAAAAGAGGCTCCCGAGGCTCAATCTTTCGAAGGATTTTAGTTGGTTATGTACGTATTCTAAGTAAGTTCACAAGTTAACAGAAATTCTAAGCATGCAATGGTTTTACTAAGTAAGCGGGTATACTATTTTAGTGTTAGCTCCCCCTAGACCATTGAACCAATAAGGTCTATTCAAATAATGAACTTGATCCTGAGGAATCCAATACTTATTAGTCCTAATATGTGAATTTAATAAAACCTTTGGGACCCATGCTTGGACTCTTTGATGACTACGATTTACGATAGACATATAAGACCTATTCGTAGTCTTTGACTTAAATCCGAGTCCGGCTTTGTTGTACACGGCTCTTTGGGTTCCAAGTAGTCGGTTAAGGTTCTTAGATCCCAACGTGAACTTTTCCAACCTAGCCTCGACCTCTTGAACTTGGTCTTTCAAGAGAGAATTCTCCTTCTCAAGTTTTTCAATTTGGGTTGAGTTTCTCTCTTGAACTTGACTAGTTGAAGAGATTAGAGTAGCCTCTTGCTTGAGGGTTTCAACCTCCTCAAGTAACGACTCAACCCTAGACTCCTGACTTAGTTAATTTCCTATTAAGCGCTTTAATTGTAATGTAAAGTGTACTAATTAAAGAGAAATCAACCTTAACTTTCCCTTTTGGTCCGCTTTGAGTTTTCTCTCAAATAATCTTCGGGTTGGAGTCGGAGTTGTAGTTGGACTCGGCCGGATTCGACTGACTCTCCGCTTCTTGCCATGTAAGCTATGTCTTCTCTGTTGTCCCAAGTTGCATGGAAGGCTTTCTTGTTCCCTTTTTCTTTTGGTTCTCATTCTTCAATTTCCTTCTTTCTTGTCGAACTATTCTCCGCACAATATTGACTATTATGGCCTCCTCTTGGATTCGGATTCGTCTTGGGTTGAGTTCATCTACTTGCCTAGTAGGTGGCTTGCTTCTTTGTCCGCAAGTAGAGCAATACCTCTCTCGGCCCGTATCACGTTAGTTTGCTCGTGAAGTTCAAACTCGGAAAATAATTCATCTAACCTAAGCTTGATAGGTCCTTAGAGACCTTGTAGGCATCGACCATGGATGCCCACAAGGTAGTCTAGGAAATGAATTAAGAACGTACCTTAGTAGGTCACGATTTTGACCTTGTGCGATGGTGTGTAGGCCATTGACAATGTCCTCGACGCGGGCGTAGTTCGCGTTGCCGCTGTTCGCCTCGTGTTCCGTTATACAACTTATTGAAAAGAAGGTCACGTTTACATACTTTAGCATCGGACGTTCCTTCGTGTAGCTCAATTAATTTATTCCATAGGTCCTTGGCGCTAATGAATGGTCCGATGCGGTTGAGTTCCTCCTTGGACAAGCCGCATTGCAATATTTGGGTTGCTCTTGCATCGGCTTCGATTTGCCTCTTGGTTGCATTTGTCCACTTGTTGAAATCCAATGGCTCTCCTTGATCATTGGTGGGTAAAGCAAAGCCAGTTTGGATTATTATCCAAGTCTCGACTTGTGTTTTCAAGAAACACTCCATCCGACCTTTCCAATAACGGAAATCATCTCCGTTAAAGAATGGAGGTCGGGTGGTGCTATATCCCTCAATGTGAGCCATTAAGTATCTTGCAAAACACAAATAAAAACCAAAGAGAATTCCAAGACTTGGTCTTGGATTAGTAATGCAGGAAATAATAGGAAAAAAAACAGAAATAAATAAGGAGGATAAGAAACTAACAAAAATTTGAAACTTACGACCTTCGATGTCCCCGAAAGGGTACTAAACGTTGGATTTTGGGGCTGGAAATAGCTTGTTACGGGGGTAAACCCCCAGTAAGAAGTGTAGATCTTTCAAAGAGCTTCGATTTGGTGGGTAGATCGTTTCGTGAGTCCACTTGTAGCAAAAGTTATGCTCGTTCGATCGTGAGGTACTCCGAAGGAGATTAGTACTTGCAAAAACACAACAAAAAACTATGTACCAAGACTTGGTCTTGGATTAGTAGTGCGGGAAACAAAAACCTACGAAATATACGAATCGAAAAATACGAAGATAAAACCAAAACGTGCTAGATTGGTGGTTTCACCAAATCTTAGCGCCCCCGCTCTGATACCAATTGTTGGATCGAGAAGCGTCGCTAGAGGGGGGGGTGAATAGCGATCGTAAATCTTTTCTTTTTCGTTCGTTCGATACGCAAAGTAAGCACAGCGGAAAATAAATGAATACGTTTATTTTACTTGGTTCACAACCCAGCGGTTGCTACTCCAAGGCCCTATCGGTCCTAGACCGCGTACGGAGGGCAAAGCACTAAAACGTCTCCTCCTCGTTGGAGGTAGGAGACAACGATTACAAAAACCGAATATACGAGGATGAGGCAACAAGCCTACCTCACCTCGTTATGAAGATAAAAATACAGAATATAATATCAAAAATATTACTTGAATCTGCTGCCGACGAAGAAGATCAAAACTTGGCGTCGCGTCGGCGTTATGATGGTGTTGAAGCGTTGGCGTTGTAGGAGCACTTGATGAATAATTGATGTAATTTGGAGTGGAATCCTCCCCTCCTTTTATAGACTTTGGCCTCTGAAATTGTCTCCTATTTCTTTGGAATGGATCATGGATTTTTCCAAATTTTATCGCGAAGTGGCGTCAACAAACGTTATCCGCTTTGACCTAGCGCAAAGTCGAGTCGCCGCCATCACGATCGATGACTCCATCACCGATCGATGGGCATCGATCCGCTATGTGTCCGAATGATCACACCGCCACTTCCTGCGCAGTAAGAGATTAGCTCGGAAAATGATAAATACGACGGTTTCTAACCGTCCGATCTCGACCTAGACCTTCCACAGGAAGTCTTAGTCGAATCGTCGCCTACGGTCATCCCCGTAAAGAGGACACGACCTTACAATCTCTCACTCACACGAGCTTACCTCGATAGTAGCTCTCGCTTCCGGCCTTCCACTCGATTCATTCGGCTCCCTCCGAATTCACTCAAGTGTCGCCCGACCACCACGGCTTCCTCCGGGTGTCGCTAGCCTTCAGCTCCAGCTTTAGTACTTTTCTGCACACTTGATTTAGCTCGTGAGATAACAATATAAACTTAACTTTGTGTCTTTGCCATAATCAAAACACAGGTTCGATTATCTAGTGCCCCTGCACCAACAGACTTGGTCCGGCATGATGAAAAGGTTGAGTGGTACTACTCAAGGAGTTAGATGTGGATTAATTAATGGTTAGTAAATTAATTAATCGACGGACATTCGAGATCTTAAACACGGGGAGAAAATGTACAAATAATATATGGAGCCCATATTATCATATGGGGGTTGGTGAGGTAGATTAATGATGGACCTTTAGTGGATTGGATCATCATTAGTGGATCGGACTTTATGTGGGCTTGATCCATGGGTGGCCAAGACCCAACTCCTCCTCATGGTCCCTAATGTAGCCTATTAACACCTCATGATGCTTAGATCCAAAGGATAGAAACAAATCTCGAGATCCAAAGGTAGAGATTAAATCTCTAGATCCGACGGTTGAGATTAAAACTCTAGATCCGACGGTTGAGATTAAATCCCTAGAACCAATGGATGAGATTAATTCATGTCTTATCCCTAACTCTATAAAAGGATAGCATGGAGTTGGCGTGGAGAATTTTGAAGAGAGCTAGGGTTTTTGGAGTTGGCGGCAAGGTTAGGAATTAGGGTTTGGAGCTTGGGCGGCACCTATTAAGGAAAGTCTTTCCTTAGTTGTTCTTCTTCCCCAAGCTGCCGGCGCCCATCTTCTTCCTTCCAGACCTTGGCCAGCGTCCAAAACAAGCCTTCTCCTTCTCCTTGGCCGGTGGAACAAAGGTTTAGGGTCTTCCCTTGGAGCTTTTGGCCGACCACACCCAAAACTCCTTCTCTTTCCTTCTTTTGTTGGCCGGCGGCAAGGATACTCCTTGCTTCTTGTTGGCTGGTTTTAGGGAGGTAAATATCCTTGTTTCTATTCTTTCTCTTGCTTTGGAAGAGCAAGGAAGGAAGTGTTGTGATCTAGGAGCTTCAACTTTTGGTGGATCGTCGTCCACACGACGTCCAAAAGGAGGAAGGTCATACATTAGAAGACTAGGAGGTATACCTATTCTTCTTTCTCATTTATTCATTGCTTGTATTTATTTTTGATTTATAAGCATGTTATATTTCTGTAAATAGCTAAATAATACTTGGATCCCGAGTATAAACACAAAAACTGGCGATCCGGACATCGTCTATTCCGCGGCTACTCGTAGAATAGAGAATGGTCGCTTGAACAACTAGTTTGTTCAAGTGACCTCTCTAAACGAATAGCACGATGATGACTTGGTTGCTTTGGGAATCCCTTTTGTCTAGGATTAAATTTTTAATCCGGGGACATCGAAGGGATCACCATGGTCAAGCAACCGAGGCGAAGGGGAAGCGAAGTTTCCCCTCACGGACTCAACAAGGGCAAAACCCTACAATTGGTATCAGAGCTTCCGGGCAAAACCCTTCACCATCTTGTGATAACAATAGTGCTATCATTGGGTCTAGGGACTAGCTCCCACACTTGACTTCTCTCAAATTGAGCTAATTCTTCTTGCATTGCTATAATCCAATCCGGATCAAGTAATGCATCATTGATTGATTTTGGCTCAATTTAAGAGATGAGAGCTACTTGACTAGTAGGAGCTCTATGAAAGGACCTAGTTCTCACTCCTTGAGATAGTTCTCCTACAACTTGGTCTAGGGGATGATTTTGATGAATCCTTAATGTTATAGGAGGTTATTCAAATTGATTTTGATCATGGATGCCCTCTTTTTTCCCTTCATCAACGGAATCTTCTCTTCCGCCCCCTCGATTACTACTTTCTAATCCTTCCCCTTGATCATTACCCCCTAATGTCAAGTTTTGAAGTTTTTGGGTAATGCCATGATTATTTTCATTGATATCCTTATCAATGGAAGATTTCCAAGGGTAAGTGTTAGAGGTCTCATCAAATTGAACATTAGAGAATTCCTCAACCTTTTGGGTCCTCTTATTGTAGATTCTATATCCTCTACTAGTGGATGAGTATCCAACTAAGATTTCCTCATCCGCTTTGCACTCAAATTTTCCTAAGTTCTCTTTGGTGTTTAAAATGTAGGCTTTGCATCCAAAGACTTCGAAATAATTAATTGTAGGAATTGTATCATTCCATAATTCAAATGGTGTTTTCCCTAAGAATCTATGGATTAGGACTCTATTTTGGATATAGCAAACGGTATTAACCGCTTCCACCCACAAGTAGCTAGGTAGAAAATATGCATTAACCATAGTCCTAGCCGTCTCTTGTAGGATACAATTTCTCCTTTTTACCACTCCATTTTGTTGGGATGTTTTAGGACAAGAGAACTCATGCTTGTACCCTTGTTCTAAGAAAAATTTTGAGAAGTTGGAATTCTCAAATTCTCCACCATGATCACTACGGATCCGATTGATTTTAAGATTTCTTTCATTCTCTACTCTTTTACTAAAACCTATAATTATTCCTAGGGTATCATCCTTATGTTTCATAAAGTAAACCCATGTATATCTAGAAAAATCATCAACTATAACTAAACAATATTTACTACCATTCAAAGAAGGAATGCTATAACAATCAAATAAATCTAAATGTAAAAGCTCTAAAGGTAAAGAAGTATAAGTTAAAGTTTTACCCTTATGTGATGACTTTGATTGTTTTCTTTCTTGGCATGCATCACACATCTTGTCTTTGATGTACTTCACCTTTGGAAATCCTTTGACTAGATCCAACTTGGCTATCTTGGCAATATTCTTTATGTTGATATGTCCAAGCCTTCTATGTCATAACCAACTTTCTTCTTCTTTTTCCATAAGACACTTAGTGGAAATGTTAGAAGCATAGGATAAATCAACATAGTAAATATTGGATTTCCTATATTCTACTAACATGCAATCATTCAATTTCTTGTGTCTTATAAAGCATTTTGTGTTAGTAAAAGCCCTAGAGCCAATCATGCGATGATTGTTGTATGGACTTTATTGTATCATATTCCTATTTATAAAGGCATGGTTATTATATTTACTTGTATTGGTTCCAAATAAACTAAGTATAATAACGTCCTTGAGTAGAAGGTTCTTATCTATATCAATCGATTGGTTGAATCGATAATGAGATAATATAGAGAACACTACTCTTAATCATTCATAGTCAAGTATTAACATTCAGGGACAATGTTAATGCGTAGAGACTAGCATGTAGGTCAACACGATGGCTTGATCTCACAAGTCATGGATATGAGATATCAAGTTGACACATGGGTATGCATTGAAGAATGTATACTGAATGACCCGCCATGAGAAAGTATCATGGATCGTTATATTAGTATCATATACTTTCTCATGTGACTATTAGTATGACTATTAGTTCTTGGACCTGAAGTCACCATGGTTCCCTACATAAGGAGTTGCATACTTTGGCTTCGTCAAATGTCACCCGTAAATGGGTGGAATATAAAGGTGATCACTGGGTATGTAACAAATTATGTGGAGGGATGTGAGTGATGTAGATGGGATCTATCTCTCCTATATGACGGGAGTGACATCGTTATTCTTGATAGAGTGAGACCACGAAGTGCATGGTCATGCCCAAATGAGTCAATATGAGATATTGAGCTCATTTGATTAGAGTGAGTCTACTTGGAGTTCAAGATATAGATTGTACCGAGGATGACACGGTCTATGCCTCAATTGGTCAATCTAGATGTCAAGGATAGAGGGACATTGTCACATATTGTGAGAGTCACAATTAGTAGTCACAAAGGTGATGTTGGAGCTCAACATTCTTGTAAATTGGGTAGCAACGATGTGTTGCTAGATACCGCTCATTGCTTATGTTCCTAAATCGGTTTAGGAGCATTGCCAACGTTACAAGAGCCTATAGGGTCACACACAAAGGGAAATTAGGTGGAGATTAGGTTTATATGATGAACCATGAGGATTAGGTTCATGGGATGAACCAAATTAGTTTAAAAGGAATCCAAATTAGACTAATTGAGTTAGACTCAATTTGATTCAAGTGTTGAATGAGTCTAATTTAGATTTGATTTATTGAGTCAATTTAAATTAATGAATAGAGATTCATTCAATCAAATTGACTTGAATCAAGTGTTTAGATTTGATCAACCATGGGAGATAAGAGGTCAAGTTTGACTTGACTTGAGAGGGAAGATGAATGGTCAATTTTGACTTGACCAATTGTCATGTCATGGTGACATTGCATGTGGGCCGCCCAATGATGATGTTCCACATCATCATGGACTTATCATGTGGTGCCACCTCATGAGGGAGACCAAGAGCCATTGGCTCTTGGAGTTATATGCATGCATGTAACCCCCACCCATTGAAGTGGCCGGCCACTATTCATCATGGTGGGAATTGATTTGGTGAGTAACTCTATCTTCTTCTTCCTTGGATCATCTTCCTCTCCAGATTTCCCCAATCCTCTACTTTGGCCGAAACTTCCAAGGGGTGCTAGCACACTCTAGGTTGTTTTTCTCCACCATTTGTCTATGTGGATACCAATAGAGAAGTGTACACTTGACACTCTTGAGTTCCGGCAAAGCATTTGGACGAGCGGGATAAGTGAAGGGTGTCGCTGCAAGGGTAATGCTCTCATCTCGTAGATCTAAGGTAGATCTAGGGTATTTAAATACATACATGTTTTATTTTTTTTATATCTTCACACGGATCCGTGGTCGGGCTTCCCAGGTTTCCTCAACGCAAAAAGCAGTTTTTGCGGCTCGGAAAGTCCAACAGTGGTATTAGAGCCACGTGTGAAGCATGTATGTGTTTCATATTTGTAGTTTTTGTATTAGATATAAAATTATAGATTTTTTAAGTTTCATTAAATTTCCTATTTTTATAGAATTTTTGGGTATTCTTCTCGAAGAGTCGAAGCAACAAGTGTTGGGACACTTGTAGGCTTCAACCGCCGAGAAAAACTCTTCAAAACGGCGAGTTCTCGCTTTAGGTTTTTGGAACAGAGACTTAAGTCACTATAAGATCTAGTAGGGACACTCATAAAGTTTATTTTTGTGAGTAGGGGCGCTGCCCCTATCCCCGAAAGGTGCCTTGTCCCGCGATCGCGCCTGGAAACCGCTTAGCGGGACCGTTACAGAGAGGTGACTCATGAAATTGAAAAAAAAAGGAAAAATTATAGAAATTTTCTGTAAAATACATAATTTAGTATTATGTATAATTCTGTGATGGTCATGGCCCAAGAACCTCAATATGATTGGATGATAATGTGTTGAAATTAATAATATGGCCTGCATGCTATTTTTGTGGTTGTGCATGTTGTATAGGGTATGTGACCTGCGCGTCGTGTCTCTTCTTTTAAAATTCTAGTTGTAAATACTTTTAGACTCGAATGTAACTTAAGTTTCATATTTGTAATGTACAAAATGAAGCGGTGGAAAGTCCACTTGTAGACGAAGTTACGAGAAGGGTGCCAATGATACATGACGGTCAAAGGAGGCGCTTGGAGAAGCCGCTAACCCTAGGTTGACCGTCCGATCTTCTCATTGGCTTGAGAAGATCGTAGTAGGGCCATGACCATATCGAATTAATTATATATATATATGTTTTTGCTTGTATGTATGTGATGCATGCTAGTAGAATAATGCTTGTATGTATATGATGCATGATAGGATATTTTTCTTGTATGTATATGATGCATGCTAGAATAATGCTTGTTTGTATGTGATGCATTCTAGTGTAGGATAATAAAGGACTTAATGCGTATATGATACACATTACGATTAGATTAGATCTTAATCGAATCAACTTGAAAATGCTTACCAAGTCCTTGATACCCATCACTACCTCGATCATTTGTAGTTGTTGAATCTGCCAAAGCAGAGCAATGCATATTATCTTGGTAGGGTGCGGAGGGACAATCTTGGTCCCGCCTATCACGGCTTGGGTTAGAGTAAGATCAATTAGATTGAGTAAAACTAGTTAACTAAATTGGATTGAGTAGAACTATAGGTATATTCCAACCGTTGGAAAGATAGGATAAGATCGCATTTACACTAAATCTTGGGCGATTTAGCCAAAGCTAACTCAAGGTCTTTTGTAAATGTGGATCTTGATCCTATAAACAAGAGTTGCATAGAGATGTAATCGGTAATGTGTTACCCACTGATCATACTAAGTCTTGGGTGATTTAGCCAAAGCTAACTCAAGGCTTAGTATGATGTGGATCTTGTCTCACAAAAAATTATAGCATGTTTGTATGAATCTAGTAATGTGGGTTGACCACATCCATAACTCGATTCTACAAAATTCCTATAATTTAGTGGGAGCATCATTTGATTAAAGGCCTAATTAAATGATAAAAGGAATATGATATTAATTTTTTGCATTGTGTATGTTGTAGATTACTATGTCGACAAACACGAACACTCTCTCCCTGCGTTATGTCCTTGAGAAGGACAAGTTCAATGGAGCAAATTTCCTAGACTAGTACAGGAACCTGAGAATCGTTCTCACCTAAGAAAGGAAACTGTATATTCTAGAGCTACCCATTCCGGAGGCACCTCCTGCCACTACCTCGCGAGCTGACAAAGATGCTTACAAGAAGCATCAAGATGATGCATTAGATGTGTCATGTGTTATGCTCGCGACCATGAACTCTGAGCTTAAGAAGCAACACGAGTTCATGAATGCTTATGATATGGTTGAACATCTTCGTCAATTATAACAAGGACAAGCAAGGCACGAGAGATATTAAATATCTAAGGCATTATTTCAGTCCAAGATGCAAGATGGGACTCCCGTAGGTCCATATGTACTCAAGATGATTGGGTACATAGAAAACCTACAGAGATTGGGATTTCCCCTTGGCCAAGAGTTGGCCACTGACTTGATCTTGCAGTCTTTGCCATAAAGCTACAATCAATTTGTCATGAATTACAACTTGAATGAAATTGATAAGCCACTGCCTAAGATGCTCAGCATGTTGAGAACTGCTGAGCTCAACCTTAAGAAGTGAAAATCTGACTCCATTTTGATGGTGCAAAAGAAGAAAGGCAAGGGCAAGCCTAAAGGTAAGGGAAAGTCCCAAGCCAAAGGCAAAGGCAAAGAACTGAATCCCAAAGGAGGGGTGGCCAAAGAAGGGGCTTGCTTCCACTGCAAAGAAGCTGGACACTGGAAGCGTAACTGCAAAGCTTACCTGGAAGATCTTAAGAAGAAGAGAAGTGAGACTTCTACTTCAGGTATAAATGTTATAGAAGTCAATCTATCTATTTCTACATCATGGGTATTAGATACCGGATGTGAATCTCACATTTGTACCAATGTGCAGGTGCTAAGAAATAGCAGAGCATTGACAAAGGGCAAGGTGGACCTACGAGTAGGCAATGGAGCAAGAGTTGCTACTGTTTCTGTAGGAACTTATGATCTATCTCTACCCACTGGGCTTGTACTAGAACTAGATGAATGTTGTTATGTGCCTGCTTTAACTAAAAACATAATTTCGGTTTCTTGTTTGGACAAGAAAGGATTTACATTTATAATAAAGAACAAATGTTGTTCAGTTTATTTAAATGATATGTTCTATTGTAGTGCACCTCTAATGAACGGACTCTACTTTCTAGACTTAGAGAGCCCCATCTATAACATAAGTACCAAAAGGTTCAAGTCAAATGAGTTGAACCAAACCTATCTCTGGCATTGTCGCTTAGGTCACATAAATGAGAGTTGCTTATCCCAGCTCCATAAGGATGGGCTGCTAGACTCATTTGATTTTGAATCATATTAGACATGCGAGTCTTGCCTTCTAGGCAAGATGACCAAGACTCCCTTTAGTGGATACAGCGAAAGAGCAACAGACTTGTTAGGACTTATACATAGTGATGTATGTGGCCCTTTCAATGTTGCTGCTAGAGGTGGTTATAGGTACTTTATTACATTTATTGATGACTTCAGTAGATATGGTTATATATATCTAATGACACATAAATCAGAATCCTTTGAAAAGTTCAAAGAATTCAAAAATGAAGTACAAAACCAGCTTGGCAAGAGTATTAAGATACTTCGATCAGATCGAGGTGGTGAATACCTTAGCCATGAGTTTCGTGACTATCTAGCTGAGTGTGGGATTCTATTCCAACTCACTCCTCCTAGAACACCACAGTGGAATGGTGTATCTGAAAGGAGGAATCATACCCTATTAGATATCATACGATCTATGATGAGTCACACAGATCTTCCTATATCCTTTTGGGGATATGCTCTAGATACAGCAGCCTTCACCCTTAACCATGTACCATCCAAGGCTGTGATAAAGACACCATATACGATATGGACAGGGAGAAATCCCAAGATGTCTTTCATGAGGATTTGGGGTTGTGAGGCTTACGTTCGACGTCAAGTCTCAGACAAACTGGGATCCAAATCCGATAAGTGCTATTTTGTTGGATATCCCAAGGACACGAAGGGATATTACTTCTACATTCCCAGTAAGCACAAAGTGTTTGTGGCAAAGACTGGGGTTTTTCTAGAAAGGGATTTTGTTTCTAGAAAAACTAGTGGGAGTACGTTCGATCTTGAAGAAATTCAAGAGAAGGACCATAGCACTGAGGCCTTGATGGAGGTTGAACAGGAACCACAAAGTGTTGTGGGTGATGAGATTGTTGCACAAAGAGTTATGGAACAACCACCTGTTCAAGTAGATCTACCTCTTCGCAGGTCTGAAAGGGTACGTCATCAGCCTGAGAGATACTCATTTCTCTTGTCTGACCATGATGACGTTATTCTCATTGAGAATGAGCCTACCTCCTATCAGGAAGTTGTGATAAGCCCAGGCTCTGAGAAATGGCTAGAGGCCATGAGATCCGAGATGGAATCCATGTACACCAACCAAGTATGGACTTTGGTTGATCCACCTGAAGGGGCCAAACCCATTGGGTGTAAGTGAGTCTTTAAGAGAAAGACTGACACGGATGGACTTACGCATACCTATAATGGCCAATTGGTGGGTAAACGCTTCAAGAAAATTCATGGTAATGACTATGATGAAATCTTTTCTCCAGTGGCGATGTTTAAATCCATTCGGATCATGCTTGATATTGCAGCATACCACGGTTATGAGATCTGGCAAATGGATATCAAAACTGCATTTTTGAATGGAAACTTACTCGAGGATGTGTACATGACACAACCTGAGGGTTTTGTAGATCCACAGGATACTGGGAAAGTATGCAAGCTGCAAAGGTCCATTTATGGGCTAAACCAAGCTTCTTGGAGCTGGAATCTTCGATTCGATGATGCGATCAAACAGTTTGGTTTCATCAAGAATGAAGATGAACCCTGGATCTACAAGAGGGTTAATGGGAAGACAGTTGTCTTCCTTGTATTGTATGTGGATGACATACTACTCATTAGGAATGACATCCCTTCGCTACAGAGTGTGAAGACTTGGCTGGGGATGTGCTTCTCAATGAAGGACTTAGGTGAAGCAGCCTGTATTCTAGGCATCAAGATCTATAGATATAGATCTATGAGATTGCTTGACCTAAGTCAGAGTACATACATTGACACGGTATTACTACGGTTTTCCATGCAGAATTCCAAGAAGGGACTTCTGTCGATGTCACATGGTGTTGTTGGGTTTTCGGCACCGCGGCGAGTGTGTGTTCGAACATGTTTCGCAAACATGTGCACAGCGGAAGAAATAAAAATAATAAATCTACATTTATTACAACACACACATCACACGCATGCATAGTACAACATGTGTAGATATAACCGTAAATTTAAATTTGCAATAAAAGGAAATTTAACTACGTACACCTTTCGTATCACGTGTAGCGGGAACGACATCAACTGGAACGATCCTCGCTAGAATCGTCTCTATCCGTATCCACGCCGAGTATCTTCGGGATGACTTCACAAAGTCATGAGCTTCGTCTTCGTACGGGTTACTAGCCTCGTGTTGAAGACGACGTGATCGAGAGAGGATCACGATCCGAATCTGAATTCGGATCTAAAGATGAGTCCTCAAAACTCACTTCTCTGGAGAGGTATTCGTCAACCGTTTGACGAATCCTTCGTCCTCCACCTATGAGGATTACCGGAGATCGAATCCCCGGTAAGTTAGGTGTTGTCGGAGCTCCAACCATCGTCCAAACGACACTCCGACGAGAGGGAAACAAGCTGTCCAGAAAACTGAACAGCTTTGGTGGAGGAATTAGGGCCGGCCAAAAAGGTAGGATGAAGCTCACCTTGATGCCAAACCCAAAGGAGATCACCGGAGAGTTGTCGGAGGATCACCGGCTGAAGCTTGGACGCCGGCAACAAGTTGGACGGCGGTACAAGGGGTTGGGTGGCGGCACAAGGGTGTTGGCGCCGAATTCACCAAGGAGAGGAGGAGGGCGGCAACTAGGTTAGGGATTTTGGATTAGGGCTTAACAACACCTTAAGCCCTCTTTTATAGAGAACTAATTATCTTAATGGTTATTGGATCATAACCATAAGGCCCGTTAACCCGTTCCATTAATATAAGTTAAAATAAACCAAACCATGATGGTTTATTTTAAGTTAAAATGAACCGAACCAACTTTTGGTTCATTCATTTAAAATAAACCAAACCGTTTGGTTTATTCTCCTCCATTGGATTAGAACCAAACCATTTTGGTTCATCCATTATGTCTTCATAAGACACAGCCCATCCACGCTTCCATTGCGACTAAAACGATTTCATGCTCGCTCCATGTTTGGTCTAACCAAACCTAGTTTCTCTCGGTCTGAGAATCCCATTCTCAAGCTCGTTTTAAATCCTTCGGATTACGCTCATTGTGCGTGTGACCAAATAGGTTCTCGGTTTATGTTGGCCGTCTATAATTAACCATTAATTATAGAACGATCATGAGTGGCACCTAGTAGTACATCATGATCCCCAATTAACCGAAAAGATCAATGGTTGATCCAGAACTATTTCTGAAACCCTTCAGCAGCTCGAATGAATCGTGCCCCATACCCTTCACTCATCTTATACCCACTTGGTTTAGGACATGGTCTATAGTGTTAGTCCCCACTAGGCTGACTACGTTACACCTAGCCCAAGTATCATTTCCTCGTCCTACGGATTCTAGTTACTGCACATGTATCGAAGAGTACCTTACTCTAAACATGTAATGCTTTGGCCAAAGACTTTAGTAACAATCCGACGAGAGGCCATGGGTATACATCTCCTCGCAAGGAGTGATGAATCCTTTATAGGCTATTCAAACAACTTCGATCACTTCGACTTATACCCAATCATCCCGGGTCCACATCTCCTTAGAGATGCTTGCTTAAGATGTCAAAGCATAAGTCTCCATGATCAAGATGACTTGAATACCGCAAGTCAAAGGAACATCGCACTTAAGCCACAAGAAGAACTTCATTGACATATCTATATATGCAGAGAACCATATGAAGTCTTACGGCTGGTCACTCCAATGAACTAGTTACCATAACTAGCATCCACGATTAACTCCGGACATCACAATGTCTCCAGCCAGTGAGAATCAGCTGCTTGGATACAACAAGGAGTATACCTCATGCTAGTCTCGACAGAATTGATGGTGTCCAAATCCATCAATTCATCGACTAGGGATAATTCCGATACATCACAATTACACATGTGGAGATACTCACTAGTTGTGATCCAATCACAAATTCTCTCATGCTGTGAATCGTATCGTGGACATTCAGTAAATGAGTTTAAGATCCAATCAAATACATGAAACATGTATACTCAAATAGTGAATCTTCATTTATCAAATAAATGGTTCATACATAAGGCGATTGCCTTAGGACATCTCTCATATATTACTAATAGACTCTCACTTGGCCTAATGCCAATCGCTACGGTATCCAATACCATAAGCACTAACATGACCCTCAAACTTACTTTGAGGTAATGCCTTAGTTAAAAGATCCGCTAAGTTCCTTTCAGTGGGGATTTTCTCGATTTGTATTTCCTTCCTACTAATGATCTCTCTGATTAGATGATAGCGGCGAAGCACATGTTTGGATCATTGATGAGACCACATCAAGTTCAAAGATGAACTTCTTGATCCAAACCGCTTCCTTTGCTGCTTCCAAAGCTGCAATGTATTCTGCCTTAGTGGCAGAATCCGCTATAGTGTCAAGCTTGGAACCTTTCCAACTTATTGCGCCTCCATTTCAGGTGAATACATACCCAGACTGTGACATGGAATCATCCTTGTCTATCTGGAGCTGGCATCCGTATACCCACGTATCACCATGTACCCTTCTCCATATATTAGGAACGTATCCTTAGTTCTTCTTAAGTACTTAAGGATCGTCTTAACAGTCACACAATGATCCATTCCTGGATCAGACTGGTATCTGCTTGTGACACTCAGAGCATACGATACATCGGGCCTCGTACATAACATAGCATACATGATAGATCCTATTACGGATGCATAGGGAATCTTACTCATGCAAATCCTCTCGTCCTCTGTGCGCGGACACATAGACTTAGAAAGGTGTACCCCATGCCTGATGGGTAGGAAACCTTTCTTGGATTCCGACATGCTAAACCTCTTTAGCACTTGGTCTATATATATAGACTGCGAAAGACCAAGCAACCGTTTCGATCTATCTCTATAGATCTTAATCCCGAGGATGTAGGTTGCTTCTCCCAGGTCTTTCATGGAGAATGTCTTGGATAACCAAACCTTAACTGACTGTAAGATTGAAAATCGTTTCCTATAAGTAATATGTCATCGACATATAATACTAGGAACACAACTGCACTCCCACTAACCTTCTTGTACACACAAGGTTCGTCTGGATTTTGTGAGAAATCAAACCTTTTGATTGTCTCATCAAAACAGATATTCCAGCTCCTGGATGCTTGCTTCAATCCATAAATGGACCGTCGCAATTTGCATACCTTGGTTTTATCAACCGATGTGAAACCCTCAGGTTGTATCATATATACGTCCTTGAGCAGGTTTCCATTAAGGAAAGCTATTTTCACATCCATCTGCCATATCTCAAAATCATAATGAGCCGCTATGGCCAGGAGCATCCGAATGGATTTAAGCATAGCTACAGGCAAATAGGTTTCGTCATAATCAACACCTTGCTTTTGACGATATCCTTTCGCCACCAATCTAGCCTTATAGGTAATCACATTACCATCCATGTCGGTTTTCTTCTTGAAAACCCACTTGTACCCTATAGGCTTTATGCCTTCAGGTGGGTCAACCAAGTTCCAAACTTGGTTTTCATACATGGAATCCATTTCCGACTTCATGGCTTCAAGCCACTTATCTCTTTCTGAACTTGTCAGCACTTCTTCATAACTGGTAGGCTCCTCATCATCAATGAGTAACACGTCGTTCGATTCACTTACGAGAAATCCATATCTCTCAGGAATGTTGCATGTTCTACCAGATCTACGAAGATGTGGTATTACAATAGGTCCAGTCGATTGCTCATCACTATGAGTTGTAGGCTGTTGTGCTTCACCAGGTATCTCATCAATGTCTATTTGAGTCTCTCGAGCCTCCTCAAGCTCGACGACACTCCCACTGTTTTCTTGCAAGAGAAACTCTTTCTCTAGAAACACAGCATGCCTTGAAACAAACACCTTTTGTTCCACAGGATGATAGAATTGGTAACCCCTTGTTTCCTTAGGGTATCTAATAAATAGACATTTATCAGACTTAGCATCCAATTTGTCTGATACAGTCCGCTTCACATAAGCAGGACAACCCCATATCTTCAAGTAAGATATATGAGGTTTCTTACTATTCCATATCTCATATGGAGTAGTAGAGACTACCTTAGTTGACATTCTGTTTAACAAGTAAACAGCTGTCTGAAGTGCATAGCCCCAAAAGGACTTGGGAAGATTCGCATGATTCATCATTGATCTGACCATGTCCAACAAGGTCCAGTTACGCCTCTCAGATACACCATTATGCTGTGGTGTATATGGCGGAGTCCATTGAGACAATATGCCACTGTCTCTTAGATAATCAAGAAACTGTTGACTTAAGTATTCACCACCTCGATCTGATCAAAGTATTTTAATACTCTTGTCATGTTGTTTCTCTACTTCATTTCTGAATTCTTTGAACCTTTTAAAGGCTTCAGACTTGTGTTTCATCAAGAACACATACCCAAACCGTGAGTGATCATCGGTGAAGGTAATGAAGTAGCTATAGCCTCCTAAAGCTTGAGTTGACATAGGTCCACATACATCAGTATGTATTAGACCTAGTAACTCTCCCACTCGTTCACCTTTTCTTGTAAAAGGTAACTTAGTCATCTTGCCTTTTAAGCATGATTGGCATGTATCGTATGAATCCAATTCAAACGATTCCAGAATTCCACATCGGTGTAATTCGGACATGCATTTCTTGCTTACATGGCCAAAACGACAATGCCACATGTAGGAGTCTAATTGATTATCCTTTCGAGCACGCTTGTTGCTCGCTTCGATATTGAAAACATCACTGGATACGTCCAACATATAAACACCATTGCTTAAAGTTCTAGTCCCATAAAGAACTCCATTCAAAGTTATGTAACAACAATTATTACTAAAAGTCAAATGGTACCCATTTCTATTTAACCAAGAAATAGAAATGATGTTCTTTATCAACGAAGGAACATAAAAGCAACTGTCCAGTTCTAAGACAAGTCCTGCAGGGAGTTTCAACAAATACATTCCGATGGCGAGTGCAGCAACCTTTGCTCCATTCCCAACACGTAAATTTGACTCTCCCTTGATGAGTCTTCTTCTATTCCTTAGCCCATGTATGTCATTACATATATGTGAGCCACACCCAGTATCCAATACCCAAGTGTCTGAGGAAATAGAATGGCAATCAATAATGAAGATATATAAAAAAGATGGAGCATCTTATGCCTTATTCTTCTTCACGGACTCAAGATAAATCTTGTAATTTCTTCGCCAATGGCCCTACTAGCCATAATGATGGCAAGTGCCCTTTTGAGCTGGTTCTGCCTTTTTAGCCTTTTTCTTCTTCCCCTTCTGTTGTTCCTTTGACTCCCTCTTAGAACCTTTCTTCGAGGAATCAACTAACAACACCGTCCCCTGCTCATGCTTCTCAGAAGGCTCCACAGTCTTCATCATGTTGAGCAATACCACAGATGAACCTTCTTGCATCTCAGAGGTGAAGAGGAGCTTGGAGACTTTGAACCTTTCGAATCTCACTTGCTTATCAAACAACTCATAAAGATGAAGGACTACGATATGAGCATCCATATGCTCATACTGCTTTCGTAGCTCGGGTACCATCGCGGCTAGCATGATGCAACTCACCATTTCATAATCAGTCATATGTTTCTGATAGGCCAACAATTGGTCCAAAGTTGCATTGTCACTAGGACGGGCGGGAAGAGGCACTTCGAGGACATTTGCAAGCTTTTCAACCTTGAGAACAATTCTCAAGTTTCTAAGCCAATCCAAGAAGTTCGGCCCAGTCAATTTATTCGAATCCAAAATGGAACGCAAATTCAAAGACATCATGATCAATTTTAGAAATACAAAACGAGCATATATGAGAAAATGATTTTAAAATGCATCAATATACATTTATAAATCCCATTCATTTTTTGAATTTCAAAAACCCCAAAATCACTTCGGGAGATCGTAGGTCCATCTCCGAATGGGTTGATATCCATCATAGATATGAACAACCTTGGAGAGAGTCCAACAAGCCATTCATAACTACGATGGTAGGTATCAACTATACCGATTGCATATCACGTATATGCAACTATCACAATGTGCTATCAACTAATTGAATGTTCACACATACATCGGGTTGTTAACACATTAACAAGTATGCATCATATGCATAGCACCCAACTTCACCTCCCTTTACATCGACCTTGGAGAGAGTCCAACAAGCCGATGCTCCAGGTTAAAGCCAACCCATTAATCGAGAAATAGTTTTAATATGATTAGAGCGCATTCAACCAATTAGCCCGGCTTGGAGAGAGTCCAACAACCAAAGCTAACGATTGACCTCTGACTCTTACCATATTAGTATTAAACTATTCCATGGTTTGAACATGTTCGGGTTCGAGCCAGGCTTGGAGAGAGTCCAATAACCCAAACAAGAAACGGAACTCTGGTTCTAACCATATTAATGGAAGGTGTAGGCTTTAATATTGAGTAAGGATTTTTATGTCTCATCCTCTTTGCATGCAAATAACTATTATCTACATAGCATGGCATACATGGCATACATCTACATGTCACGACACGCATGGCATAATGATATACATCTAATGCAATTACATGGCATACAATTATATCATGTATATTATTGCCTTATATGTCATAACTATTTATGGAAATAAAATATGTTTAAGATTTGATTCTCCAAATCAAATCATGATTAAATTAGGAAACAAATTTCCAAATCTAATCACATATTTTATTTATGGAAATGGTTGATTAAGGAAAGTCAATTTAGGAAACCAATTTCCTAAATCATCAAAACTACTTATGGAAATAAAATATTTTAAGATTTGATTTCCCAAATCAAATCATGATTAAATTAGGAAACAAATTTCCAAAATCTAATCAAATATTTTATTTATGGAAAATATCAATTTCCATAAACACTTTCAACTTTCCAAAAGTGGAAGATTTCCATAAATACTTCTAGACTTTCCAAAAATAAATTTTTTTTTCCATAAATACTTCTAACTTTCCAAAAGTAGAAAATTTCCAAAAATATCATTATGACTATCGCAAAACCATTTTACGATTATGTCGAAACACAACCTGGGCTCTGATACCACTGTTGGGTTTCCGGCACCGCGGCGAGTGTGTGTTCGAAAATGTTTCGTAAACATGTGCACAGCGGAAGAAATAAAAATAATAAATCTACATTTATTACAACACACACATCACACGCATGCATAGTACAACATATGTAGACATAACCGTAAATTTAAATTTGCAATAAAAGGAAATTTAACTACGTATACCTTTCGTATCACGTGTAGCGGGAACGACATCAACCGGAACGATCCTCGCTAGAATCGTCTCTATCCGTATCCACGCCGAGTATCTTTGGGATGACTTCACAAAGTCACGAGCTTTGTCAATGTATGGGTTACTAGCCTCGTGTTGAAGACGACGTGATCGAGAGATGATCACGATCCGAATCCAAATTCGGATCCAAAGACGAGTCCTCAAAACTCGCTTCTCTGGAGAGGTATTCGTCAACCGTTTGACGAATCCTTCATCCTCCACCTATGAGGATTACCGGAGATCGAATCCCCAGTAAGTTAGGCGCTGTCGAAGCTCCTACCGTCGTCCAAACGACGCTCCGACGAGAGGGAAACAATCTGTCCAAAAAACTGGACAGCTTTGGTGGAGGAATTAGGGCCGGCCAAAAAGGTAGGATGAAACTCACCTTGATGCCAAACCCAAAGGAACAAGTTGATCACCGGTGACACAAGGGGTTGGCCGGCTGCACAAGGGTGTTGGCGCCGAATTCACCAAGGAGAGGAGGTGGGCGGCAACTAGGTTAGGGCTTTTGGATTAGGGCTTAACAACACCTTAAGCCCTCTTTAATAGAGAACTAATTCTCTTAATGGTTATTTGATCATAACCATAAGGCCCGTTAACCCGCTCCATTAATATAAGTTAAAATAAACCAAACCATGATGATTTATTTTAAGTTAAAATGAACTGAACCAACTTTTGGTTCATTCGTTTAAAATAAACCAAACCGTTTGGTTTATTCTCCTCCATTGGATTAGAACCAAACCATTTTGGTTCATCCATTATGTCTTCATAAGACACGACCCATCCACGCTTCCATTGCGACTGAAACGATTTCATGCTCGCTCCATGTTTGGTCTAACCAAACCTAGTTTCTCTCGGTCTGAGAATCCCATTCTCAAGCTCGTTTTAAATCCTTCGGATTACGCTCGTTGTGCGTGTGACCAAATAGGTTCTCGGTTTATGTTGGCCGTCTATAATTAACCATTAATTATAGAACGATCATGAGTGGCACCTAGTAGTACATCATGATCCCCAATTAACCGAAAAGATCAATGGTTGATCCAGAACTATTTCTGAAACCCTTCAGCAGCTCGAATGAATCGTGCCCCATTCACTTCACTCATCTTATACCCACTTGGTTCAGGACATGGTCTATAGTGTAAGTCCCCACTAGGCTGACTATGTCGCACCTAGCCCAAGTATCATTTCCTCATCCTATGGATTCTAGTTACTGCACATGTATCGAAGAGTACATTACTCTAAACATGTAATGCTTTGGCCAAAGGCTTTAGTAACAATCCGACGAGAGGCCAATGGTATACATCTCCACGCAAGGAGTGGTGAATCCTTTATAGGCTATTCAAACACCTTCGATCACTTCAACTTATACCCAATCATCCCGGGTCCACATCTCCTTAGAGATGCTTGCTTAAGATGTCAAAGCATAAGTCTCCATGATCAAGATGACTTGAATACCGCAAGTCAAAGGAACATCGCACTTAATCTACAGTAAGAACTTCATTGACATATCTATATATGCAGAGAACCATATGAAGTCTTACGGCTGGTCACTCCAATGAAATAGTTACCATAACTAGCATCCACGATTAACTCCGGACATCACAATGTCTCCAAGGAGAATCACCGCTTGATACACCAAGGAGTATACTGCGGTTAGTCTCGGCTGAATTGATGGTGTCCAAATCCATCAATTCATCGACTAGGATAATTCGATACATCACAATTACACATGTAGAGATACTCACTAGTTGTGATCCAATCACAAATTCTCTCATGCTGTGAATCGTATCGTGGACATTCAGTAAATGAGTTTAAGATCCAATCAAATACATGAAACATGTATACTCAAATAGTGAATCTTCATTTATCAAATAAATAGTTCATACATAAGGCGATTGCCTTAGGACATCTCTCATATATTACTAACAGGTGTGAGTCTTTCGAAGACTCAAAGTGCCTCTTCTAGAGAGGAGAGAGACTGGATGGATAAGATACCTTACGCAACTGCTATAGGATCTATCATGTACGTCATGCTGTGTACTCGTCCTAATATCTTGTATGATTTGAGCATGATGAGTAGATACCAGTCAGATCCAGGTGAGCATCACTGGATAGCAGTCAAGAATATTCTTAAATACTTGATTAGGACTAAAGAATATTTCATGATATTTAGAGGCGATGAGGAGCTAGCTGTAAAGGGTTACAGCGATGCAAGCTTCCAAACTGACCAGGATGATTATAGATCACAGTCAGAGTTCGTGTTTATCTTGAATGGTGGCGCTGTGAGCTAGAAGAGTTCGAAGCAGGACACAATTGCTGATTCTACAATAGAAGCCGAGTATATTACTGCATTAGAGGCAGCAAAGGAGGCAGTTTGGATCTGCAAGTTCATTACTGAGCTTGGGGTGGTTCCTAGCATAGCAGATCCTATAGAGCTCTATTGTGACAACAATGGAGCGATTGCGCAGGCTATGGAACCTCGCTCACACCAGCAGACCAAACACATACTACAGTGCTTCCATCTCATTCGAGAGATTATCGATAGAGGAGACGTGAAGATTTGCAGAGTACCCACAGAGGCTAACATTATAGATCCCTTGACCAAGGCTTTGACACAGAAAAAGCATGATGGTCACACTAGGTCATTGGGTATTAGATACTACGGTGATTGACACTAGTGCAAGTGTGAGATTGTTAGTAAAAGCCCTAGAGTCAATCATGCGATGATTGTTGTATGGACTTTATTGTATCATATTTCTATTTATAAAGGCATGGTTATTATATTTACTTGTATTGGTGCAAAATAAACTAAGTATAATAACGTCCTTGAGTAGAAGGTTCTTATCTATATCAATCGATTGGTTGAATCGATAATGAGATGATATAAAGAACACTACTCTTAATCATTCCTAGTCAAGTATTAACATTCAGGGACAATGTTAATGCGTAGAGACTAGCATGTAGGTCAACACAATGACTTGATCTCACAAGTCATGGATATGAGATATCAAGTTGACACATGGGTATGCATTGGAGAATGTATATTGAATGACCCGCCATGAGAAAGTATCATGGATCATTATATGAGTGTCATATACTTTCTCATGTGACTATTAGTATAACTATTAGTTCTTGGACCTAAAGTCACCATGGTTCCCTACATAAGGAGTTTCATACTTTGGCTTCGTCAAACGTCACCCGTAAATGGGTGGACTATAAAGGCGATCACTGGGTATGTAAAAAATTATGCAGAGGGATATGAGTGATGTAGATGGGATCTATCCCTCCTATATTATGGGAGTGACATCGTCATTCTTGATAGAGTGAGACCACGAAGTGCATGACCATGCCCAAATGAGTCAATATGAGATATTAAGCTCATTTGATTAGAGTGAGTCTACTTGGAGTTCAAGATATAGATTGTACCGAGGATGACATGGTCTATGCCTCAATTGGTCAATCTAGATGTCAAGGATAGAGGGACATTGTCACATATTGTGAGAGTTACAATTAGTAGTCACAAAGGTGATGTTGGAGCTCAACATTCTTGTAACTTGGGTAGCAATGATGTGTTGCTAGATACCGCTCATTGCTTATGTTCCTAAATCAGTTTAGGAGCATTGCCAATGTTACAAGAACCTAAAGGGTCACACACAAAGGGCAATTAGGTGGAGAATAGGTTCATATGATGAACCATGAGGATTAGGTTCATGGGATGAACCAAATTGGATTAAGAGTAATCCAAATTAGACTAATTGAGTTAGACTCAATTTGATTCAAGTGTTGAATGAGTCTAATTTAGATTTGATTCATTGAGTCAATTTAAATTAATGAATAGAGATTCATTCAATCAAATTGACTTGAATCAAGTGGTTAGATTTGATCAACCATGGGAGATAAGAGGTCAAGTTTGACTTGACTTGAGAGGGAAGATGAATGGTCAATTTTGACTTGACCAATTGCCATGTCATAGTGACATGGCATGTGGGCCGGCCAATGATGATGTTCTACATCATCATGGACTTATCATGTGGTGCTACCTTATGAGGGAGACCAAGAGCCATTGGCTCTTGGAGTTACATGCATGCATGTAACTCCCACCCATTGAAGTGGTCGGCCACTATTCATAATGGTGGGAATTCATTTGGTGAGTAACTCCATCTTCTTCTTCCTTGAATCATTTTCCTCTCAAGCTCTCCCCAATCCTCTACTTTGGCCGAAACTTCCAAGGGGTGCTAGCATGCTCTAGGTTGTTTTTCTCCACCATTTGTCCGTGTGGATACCAATAGAGGAGTGTACACTTGAGACTCTTGAGTTCCGACAAAGCATTTGGACGAGCGAGATAAGCGAAGGGCATCGCTACGAGGGTAATGCTCTCATCTCGTAGATCTAAGGTAGATCTAGGGTATATAAACACATACATGTTTTATTTTTTTTTATATCTTCGCACGGATCTATGGCCGGGCTTCCGAGGTTTTCGCAACGCAAAAAGCGGTTTTTGCGGCTCGAAAAGTCCAACATTTTATAGAGTTGAATTCAACATAAAAGTCGGCATCACGTAATTGGATAACCCTAAGCAAGTTGAATTTCATATTTTTAACTAGAAAGACCTTATGAATTGCAAGTTTTAGGGATACCTCAATTGTGCTTTTACCTAGAATTTTGAGTTTACCACTATTCCCAAAGGACACGGTTCCCTTGCTAAGGTAGTTGATTGTGGAAAATTTGCTCACATCTCTAGTCATATGTCTTGAGAAACCGCTATCCATAAACCACATACTTAGTCCTTCTACCTAAACAACATGAAAAATAAAAGCCTTAGGTATCCAAATTTTTGGACCGGTAGCATCAATCACAAATCTCTTGGGAACTCGTGCCTTTTTAACTTTGCTTCTAATTGTTGTTTTTCTACTAATTAGGGAGTTAGAGGCTACTTCCTTCTCCTTAGGTCTATATCCTATCCCGACTTTGTTATAAATAATCTTTTGGTCCCTAAGTATCATATCAAAGTATTTAGATCCGTTTGTAATTTTTTTTAAACATGCTCTTAATTCACCTACTTCCTTTTTAAGTTCCTCATTTTCATCCTTAAATAAGCGTGCATCATTACATGAAAGTTCTACATTCTTAATTGCCTTAATTTCTACCTTCAAATCCTTAATCCTAGATTTAGATTTATCTAAGGAATTTTTAAGATATGCAATGGTCTTATATAATAATTCTACCTTAGGGGAGTCTCTTACCTCATCGTCACTAGAGGACGATTCATTGCTTGATGATGATGACTCCTCTTGACTTGAACTTTCGACTTCATCTTCCAAATCCATGAGGGCCACATGTCGTGTGGTGTGGCATAGCCCCTCGTCATCGGATGAATCTTCTATGCTTTGTGTGCCCCATGTTTGTGCTACCATGACCTCCTTCTTCTTCTTTTTCTTTTCCTCCTTTTTCTTTAGGTCCAGTCCATTCGGCTTGATATGCCCTTTTTTATTACATCCATAACAAATGACGTTAGTGTTAGAAACTGAACTACTAGTAGATTTACCTTTTGAGGATTGAAACATCCTCCTCACATCCTTCTTGGTGAGCTTTCTTGATCTTCCACCAAATATCTTCACATAGTGGGCCACCTTGCTAGTGGACAATTCTTCACCGCTACTAGAAGACTCATCCTCCGACTCAGATGATGAAGAGACCTCCTTCTTTTCTTTCTTCTTTTTCTCCTTCTTACCTACAATAAGAGCTAAACCTTTCTCCTTCGATGAAGTGTTAGCTTGTTCAAGTAATTCAAACTCACAAAATAATTCATCTAATTTAACTAAAGAGAGGTTCCTAGGGACCTTATAAGCATCTACCATTGATTCCCATAGAGTTGTTCTAGGGAAGGCTTGAAGAAAATACCTTACTAGGTCTCGATTTTCAACCTTCTCACCTATTACATGTAGTCCGTTGACCACCTCCTTGAATCGACCATGCATTTGGCTCACAGTCTCATTTGTCTTCATGCTAAAACTTTAGAGATGACCTATCAATTGGTTTCTCTTAACTCTCCTTGTCTCCTTTGATCCTTCATTAAGTTCGATGAGCTTTTCCCAAAGCTCTTTTGCGGAGTTGAAGGGGCTGACCTTGCTCAATTGCTCCTTGGATAGACCACATTGGAGTGTGGTTGTTGCTTTGACATTGGCTTGAGCCTTCTTCGCCATTTCTCTAGTCCAATCCTTGGTTGGAAGTGGCGTTCCAAACTCATCGATCGACTTCTCAAACCCATCCACAATGCTAAACCAATTTTCAATATCATTCATTAAGTAATACTCCATCCTACCTTTCCAATATGCAAAATTGTTGCTGTCAAAGAAAGGTGGTCATGTCGTGCTATAACCCTCTTGAAACGCCATTGCTTTGGTTGATGGTTAGATATTTTGATGCGATTCGGGCTTTGATACCACTAGTAGGAACCTTGAGGATTGACTAGAGGGGGGTGAATAGTAATTCTTCGTTTTCTACAAAAATTGTTAGCGGAAGCAATAGAAAAATTACAATTAAAGGAAAACAGGAACACAATGCTAACAAGGATTTTTAACATGGTTCGAAGATGATGTAGCTACTCTACGACAATCTGTAAGGTGGATCACCCCTAGCAATCTTCCACTAGAAATCTCCTTTTGATGCAATCACTAAGGTGGAGAAGCCTTTTTACAAACACTCCTCTTCTTCTTACAAGGTAATGGATTTGAGCTTAGAAAGAGGAGGTTAGAATACTTGAAAGCTTAAGGAAGACTTGAGGAACTAAGTATGATCGTTTAGAATGAAAGCATTAACCCCTTCCAAGCTTCCAAGCTTCCCTAACTTCTATTTATAGAGAAAGGTTATTTTTACCCGTTGAGCTAGATAGTAGTCGACTGATGCATACCATCAGTTGACTGATGACACTTTTTATGAAATCCAATGACTTCTTACAAAGCCTGATTGCATTCGTCACTGCCCAACATATACTTGACCAGTCGACTGTCATAATCATCAGTCGACTAGTGCCTCCTTAGCTGACTAATCAATCGACTACTAGCCTTTCTCTGCTCATGGCAGTCAACTGACGATAATGGCAGTCGACTGCCAGCTTATGTTCAGCAGTCTGGTCCGTAGTCGACTACCACCAGTCGACTAGTGCATATCCCCAGTCAACTGCCAATGTCTTTCGGACCTCAAGTGATGCACACTCAAGATCAGTTCGACTGGCACAATATTCCAGTCGACTAGCACACCTCAAGTATGACTAATTCATACTTGAAACCATACCCTAAGCCTAGACTTAACCTTCTAGCTTTTCCATCAGCCTTGCGCCTCCAAGATTCCTTCAAGTTCACGACTCCATCCTTGCACTTGCCTTCAAAAGCTTCCTTCGATTTCGTCATGCTTTGGGCTTCTTCTTTGCCAAAGTCTACTTAGACTTTACACCGCCAAGACTATATGCTTGGACTTATGCTGCTAAGACCTTGCCTTTAGACTTCCTTGCCAAGATCACTTTTGGACTTCTCTTTACCAAGTCTTCATACTTGGATTTTCCTGTCACTTAACACATTCACAGTTAGATCACAAATATTGTCTAACTGTAAATGATTATCCAAATATCAAAATACATAAATGCTTGGGGCATTGTTGCACCAACAGATATGACAAATCAGATTGTTGATCGCATTGGCAGCACAAAACTCGTGGTTTATTTACCAGCTAGATGTCAAATCGACATTCTTGCATGGAAACTTAGAGGAACAAGTATTTATAGAACAAACCCTTGGTCATATTAAGATCAGAAATGAGCATAAAGTGTATAGGTTAAAGAAAACTCTTTATGGATTAAAACAAGCTCTACGAGCTTGGTATAGTCACATTGAAGCCTATTTCTTTAAAGCAGGCTTTCACAAATGTCCATATGAACACACACTCTTTGTTAAGATAGGAGATAAGGGAAAACTGCTCATTGTCTGCTTATATGTAGACGATCTTATATTTACTAGAATTGATGATGTCATGTTTTAAGAATTCAAGAAATCTATGATGGTTGAATTTGAAATGACTGATCTTGGTATGATGCATTACTTCCTTGCCATAGAAGTAGTACAATCAACTAATGAAATCTTTATTTCTCAAAAGAAGTATGTGCAAGAAATTTTGGACAAGTTTCAGAAGAAGAATTGTAATCTTATAAGCACTCCAACTGAACTTGGCTTGAAGCTAAACAAAGATTATGAAGGGAAGAAGGAATTGAGATCACAATATTGGATCAAAGGATATATTAAAGTTGGATTTAAGTTAACTGTGTATTTAACCCCTGCTTCTGTATGTCCGGTCAATTCCTTTGGAGAGGGAGTAGCAACATATCAGGAGGAATACTACGGAGGGAAGAGCAACTCTGAGGAGCAGGTTGAGCATGTCAATGCGGTGGGAGAGTACAATCAAAGGCCCAACAACCCATATTCGAGCACATATAATCCCAAATAGAGGAACCACCCGAACTTTTCCTATAAGAATAATTCGAGAAATTTCCAACAATCAGGAGGATATTGGCAGCAGGGCAGCGGGTGGCAACAACCTCCTAAATCTAGACTTGAGTCATTAATTAAAGGCTTCATTGATACCCAAACAAAGTCTAATGTAGAATTTCAATGGCAAAATCAAAGAGTCAAAGAGGCACTGAGGGAGTTGAATGCCTCTGTTGATGGGCTCACAAGCCATGCTAAGATGCTATTAATGTAGGTGGCCCAAATAGCCAAGACCGTATCACAACCCATAGACAACTCTCACCTACCATCCGAGCAAAACCCGGTTAAGGGAGAGGGAGCATACAGTGAAGTAGTATGTAAAAAAAACAAAGTCACTAAGGGGTGCACAGCCATGATTTCAACTTTGTCAAACCAAGCAGAAATTGAAGATAAGATTCCACCCAACCTTGAGGACCCTAGTGATTTTGTCATACCCTGCATGATACATGGGTAGAGAGTAAACGAAGCATTATGTGACCTAGGATCATCCATTAGCGTTATGTCCTACGTGATCTATAGGGAGATGGGACTGAGTGGGTTACAACCGATTATCCTGGCTATTCGTATGGCGGACGACTCGATCAAGGAACCAGTCGGCATGCTAGTGGACGAACTTGTCGTAGTAGAAAGCTTTGTAATACCCACAGACTTCATCATATTGGATATAGGACCAAACCCTAAGAATCCAATAATCTTAGGGAGACCCTTCCTAGCAACTGCGAGAGCATGCATAAACGTGAAGGAGCATAAAGTCTCTTTTGAAGTGGATGGCGAGATTATCATATTTTACTTATCAAGGTGTAATGCTCCATTCTCAGACGGGTATACTTTCTGTCGGATAGTAAAAACCCCACTAGAAGATAGAGATTTTGAAATGGATGAATAGAGGTTCACAGAACCACTTGAGCCAAGATGAAGCAAAGGAGTATGGTCGAGGTAAAGACCTTAAACAAACGCCTCTTGGGAGGCAACCAAAGTTTTACTTTATATGTTTTTTTATCTTTTTGCATTCATGTGTATAATTTAGATTTTAATTTATGGCCATTAGCATATTTGCAAAAAGTTTAGGGTTAGGAAGAACTTGCTAGGAAGAAAAGAGATTCCACATGATCGTGCCCCATGATCAGAAGCGCACACGTGGGGCATGTGAAAAAATCTCAGACCGTGTGACACTCTGGGAAAGATCCAGAGTCGCACATGGTCGATCATGTGAATTTCACATGGTCGTGATAAATCTCAAACTTTTTCCAAGTGCCCAGATCAGAGTCACACACGGTCGGCCGTTTGAATTTCACATGACCATGTCGCATCCCTTTGAAAGGGAAAAAGTTGCCCTAAATCAGTCGTGCAACTCAAACATTCCACCCTAGCATGTGCGAAATCTTCTTCTCCAACCTCCAAGAAGCTCTCAAGAAGCAAGGATGAGGAGGAAAAAGCACTGTGCAACAAGATCTGCTTCTTCAGGGCCAAGGTCAAGGAGAAGAAGCGCCCCACAAGCTCTGGGGGAAGGTAATACTCCTCCAAGCATTATATTTCGTAATGAAGAGCATAGGGATATATTTAATATGCTTTCCAACCGAAAAATCACCACTACTAGTGTTAGTGAAAGCCCTAGAGCCAATCATATGATGATTGTTGTATGGACTTGTTGTATCATATTCCTATTTAATAAAGGAATTTCTTTATGGTTATTATACTTACTTGTATTAGTTCCAAATAACTAAGTATAATAACATCCTTGAGTAGAAGGTTATTATCTATATCAATCGATTGGTTGAATCGATAATGAGATGATATAGAGAACACTACTCTTAATCATTCCTAGTCAAGTATTAACATTCAGGGACAATGTTAATGCGTAGAGACTAGCATGTAGGTCAACTCGATGACTTGATCTCACAAGTCATAGATATGAGATATCAAGTTGACACATGGGTATGCATTGGAGAATATATACTGAATGACTCGCCATGAGAAAGTATCATGGATTGTTATATGAGTGTCATATACTTTCTCATGTGACTATTAGTATGACTATTAGTCCTTGGACCTGAAGTCACCATGGTTCCCTACATAAGGAGTTGCATACTTTGGCTTCGTCAAACGTCACCCATAAATGGGTAGACTATAAAGGCGATTACTGGGTATGTAATAAATTATGCGGAGGAATGTGAGTAATGTAGATGAGATCTATCCCTCCTATATGATGGGAGTGACATCGTTATTCTTGATAGAGTGAGACTAAGTGCATGGCCATGCCCAAATGAGTCAATATTAGATATTGAGCTCATTTGATTAGAGTGAGTCTACTTGGAGTTCAAGATATAGATTGTACCGAGGATGACACGGTCTATGCCTCAATTAGTCAATCTAGATATCGAGGATAGAGGGATATTGTCACATATTGTGAGAGTCATAATTAGTAGTCACAAAGGTGATGTTTGATCTCAACATTCTTATAACTTGGAAAGCAATGATGTGTTGCTAGATACCGCTCATTGCTTATGTTCCTAAATCGGTTTAGGAGCATTGCCAACGTTACAAGAACCTATAGGGTCACACACAAAGGGCAATTAGATGGAGATTAGGTTCATATGATGGACCATGAGGATTAGGTTCATGTGATGAACCAAATTGGATTAAGAGTAATCCAAATTAGACTAATTGAGTTGGACTCAATTTGATTCAAGTGTTGAATGAGTCTAATTTAGATTTGATTCATTGAGTCAATTTAAACTAATGAATAGAGATTCATTAAATTAAATTGACTTGAATCAAATGGTTGGATTTGATCAACCATGGGAGATAAGAGGTCAAGTTTGACTTGACTTGAGAGGGAAGATGAAGGGTCAAGTTTGACTTCACCAAATGCCACATCATGATGACTTGGCAAAGGGGCCGGCAAATGATCATGTTCCACATCATCATGGACACATCATGGGGTGCCACCTCATGAGAGAGACCAAGATCCATTGCTCTTGGTATTGCATGGTTTAAGTCTCCTTAATGTGGTCGGCCAACACTTGATGGTGTTTGAGTGGGAATTGATAACTTCATCTTCTTCCTCCTTGGCTCTTATCTCAAGCTTTTCTCCCTAATCCTCCATTTCCATGGATTTCATGAGTTCTATCACACTCTAGGTTGTCTTCTCCACCTATTGCTCGTGTGGATACTTATAGAGGAGTGTATACTTGACACTCTCGAGTTCCGGCAAGCCGTTTGGACGAGCAGGATAAGAGAAGGGTGTCGCATCAAGGGTAAAGCTCTTCACATGTAGATCTAAAGTTTTTTTAAACATGTACATGTATATTTTGTTATTCTTCACATGGATCCGTGGCCAACTTCCGAGGTTTCCGCAACACAAAAAGCGGTTTTTGGGGCTCAGATAGTCCAACAGTGGTATCAGAGCCACGTGCGAAGCATGTATGTGTTTTAGTTTTGTAGTTTTTGTATTAGATATAAAAATTAAAAATATACAAGTTTTTGTAAATTTCCTATTTTTATAAAATTTTTGGGTATTTTTTTGAAGAGTCGAAACAACAAGTGTTGGGACACTTGTAGGCTTCAACCACCGAGAAAAACTCTCCGGAACGGCGAATTCTCGCTTTAGGTTTTTGGGATAGAGACTTAAGTCGGTATAAGATCAAGATGGGACACTCTCAAGGTTAATTTTGCGAGTAGGGGCACTGCCCCTAACCCCGAAAGGGGCATTGTTCTCGCGATCGCGCCCGCAAATCGCTTAGCGGGACCGTTACGGAGATGTGAATCATAAAAATTGAAAATAAAATAGAAAAAATTATAGAAATTTCTGTAAAATACATAATTTAGAATTATGTATAATACTGTGATGGTCATGACCCAATAAACCCAATGTGATTGGATAAATGTGTTGTAATTCATATTACGGCTTGCGCGCTATTTTTGTGTTGTGCATGTTGTATAATATATGCGACCTGTGCATCGTGCCTCTCTTTTTAATATTCCAGTTGTAAATAGTTTTAGACTCGAATGTAACTCGAGTTTCATGTTTGTAATGTACAAAAATAGAGCGGTGGAAGGTCCACTAGTAGACGGAGTTACGAGGAGGGTGTCGACGACACATGACGGTCAAAGGAGGCGCTTATGGAAGCCGCTAACCCTAGGTTGACCGTTCAATCTTCTCATTGGCTTGAGAAGATCGTAGTAGGGCCATGACCTCATCACAATATATATATATATATATATATATATTTGTTTTTGCTTGTATGTATGTGATGCATGCTAGTAAATTTAGCTTGTATGTATATGATGCATGCTAGGATATTTTGCTTGTATGTATATGATGTATGCTAGTATATTTTGCTTGTGTGTATCTGATGCATGCTAGTGTAGGGTAATTAAGGCCTTAATGCGTATATGATACACATTCACGATTAGACTAGATCTTAATCGAATCAAATCGAAAATGCCTACCAATTTTGATACTCATCACTACGTTGATCATTTATTGTCGTTGAATCTGCCAAAATAGAGCAACACATATTATCTTGGTAGGGTGTGGAGGGACAACCTTGGTCCCACCTATCACAGCTTGGGTGAGAAAAAGCTCAATTAGATTGAGTGAAACTAGTTAACTCAATTGGATCGAGTAAAACTATAGGCATATTCCAACCGTTGGAAAGATAAGATAAGATTGCATTTACACTAAATCTTGGGTGATTTAGCCAAAGCTAACTCAAGGTCTTTTGTAAATGTTGATCCTATAAACAAGAGTTGCATAGAGATGTAATTGGTAATTTTTTACCTACCGATCATACTAAGTCTTGGGCGATTTAGTCAAAAGCTAACTCAAGGCGTAGTATGATGTGGATCTTGTCCCGCGAGAATTATAGCTATTTTGTATGAATCTAGTAATGTGGTTTGACCACATCCATAACTCGATTCTACAAAAGTCCTATAATTCAGTGAGAGCATCATTTGATTAAAGGCCTAATTAAATGATAAATAGAATATGATATTAATTTTCTGCATTGTGTATGTTGTAGATTACCATGTCGACAAACACGAACACTCTCTCCTTGCATTTTGTCCTTGAGAAGGACAAGCTCAATGGAGCAAATTTCTTGGACTAGTACAGGAATCTGAGAATCGTTCTCACCCAAGAAAGAAAACTGTACGTCCTGGAGCAGCCCATTCAGGAGTCACCTCCTACCACTGCTTCGCGAGCTGAACGAGATGCTTAAAAGAAGCATCAAGATGATGTATTAGTTATGTCATGCCTCATGCTCGTGACCATGAACTCTGAGCTTCAGAAGCAACATGAGTTCATGAATGCTTTTGATATGGTTGAACATCTTCGTCAACTGTATTAAGGACAAGCTAGGCACGAGAGATATGAGATCTCTAAGGCACTATTTCAGTCCAAAATGCAAGATGGGACTCCCGTAGGTCCATATGTACTCAAGATGATTGGGTACATAGAAAACCTACAGAGGTTTGGATTCCCACTTGGCCAAGAGCTGACCACTGACTTGATCTTGCAATCTTTAACACAAAGCTACAATCAATTTGTCATGAATTACAACATGAATGAAATTGATAAGTCATTGCCTGAGATGCTTAGCATGTTGAGAACTGCTGAGCTCCACCTTAAGAAGGAAAAACCTGACTCCATTTTGATGGTGCAAAAGAAGAAAGGCAAAGGCTAGCCTAAAGGTAAGGGAAAGTCCCAAGCCAAGGGAAAAGGCAAGACACTGAAACCGAGAGGAGGGGTGGACAAGGAAGGGACTTGCTTCCACTGTAAGGAAGCTGGACACTGGAAGTATAACTGCAAAGCATACCTGGAAGATCTTAAGAAGAAGAGAAGTGAGACTTCTACTTCAGGTATAAATGTTATAGAAGTCAATCTATCTATTTCTTCATCATGGGTATTAGATATCGGATGTGCATCTCACATTTGTACCAATGTGCAAGCACTGAGAAATAGCAGGGCATTGGCGAAGGGCGAGGTGGACCTACAAGTAGGCAATGGAGCAAGGATTGCTGCTGTTGCTGTAGGAACTTATTTTCTATCTCTGCCCTCTGGGCTTATACTATAACTAGATGAATGTTGTTATGTGCCTACTTTGACTAAGAACATAATTTCAATTTCTTGTTTGGACAAGAAAGACTTTTCATTTATAATAAAGAACAAATGTTGTTCAGTTTATTTAAATGATATGTTCTATTGTAGTGCACCTCTAATGAACGGACTCTACATTCTAGACTTAGAGAGCCCCATCTATATCAGAAGTACCAAAAGGTTCAAGTCAAATGAGTTGAACCAAATCTATCTCTGGCATTGTCGCTTAGGTCACATAAATGAGAGTCGCTTATTCCAGCTCCATAAGGATGGACTGCTGGACTCATTTGATTTTGAATCATATGAGACATGCAAGTCTTGCCTTCTAGGCAAGATTACCAAAACTCCCTTTAGTGGACACAGCGAAAGAGCAATAGACTTGTTAGGACTTATACATAGTGATGTATGTGACCCTTTCAATATTGCTGCTAGAGGTGGTTATATGTACTTCATTACATTTACTGATGAATTCAGTAGGTATGGTTATGTGTATCTGATGACACATAAGTCTGAATCCTTTGAAAAGTTCAAAGAATTCAAGAATGAAGTACAAAACCAACTTGGCAAGAGTATTATGATACTTCGATCAGATCGAGGTGGTGAATACCTTAGCCATGAGTTTCGTGACTATCTAGCTGAGTGTGGGATTCTATCCCAACTCACTCCTCCTGGAACACCACAGTGGAATGGTGTATCCGAAAGGAGGAATCGTACCCTATTAGATATGGTACGATCTATGATGACTCACACAGATCTTCCTATATCCTTTTGAAGATATGCTCTAGACACAGCAACCTTCACACTTAACCGTGTGTCATCCAAAGCTGTGATAAAAACACCATATGCGATATGGACAGGGAAAAATCCCAAGATGTCTTTTATGAGGATTTGGGGTTGTGAGGCTTACGTTCGACATCAATTCTCAGACAAACTGGGACCCAAATTCGATAAGTGCTATTTTGTTGGATATCCCAAGGAAACGAAGGGATATTACTTCTACATTCCCAGTCAGCACAAAGTGTTTGTGGCAAAGACTAGGGTATTTCTAGAAAGAATTTTGTTTCTAGAAAAATTAGTGGGAGTACGTTCGATCTTGAAGAAATTCAAGATAAGGACCATAACACTGAGGCCTTGATGGAGGTTGAACATGAACCACAAAGTGTTGTCGGTGATGAGATTGTTGCACAAAGAGTTGTGGAACAACAACTTGTTTAGGTAGACCTACTTCTTCACAGGTCTGATAGGGTACATCGTCAGCCTGAGAGATACTCATTTCTCTTGTCTGACCATGATGATGTTATGCTCATTGAGAATGAACCTACCTCCTATCAGGAAGCTGTAATGAGCCCAGATTCTGAGAAATGGCTAGAGGCCATGAGATCCGAGATGGAATCCATATACACCAACCAAGTATGGACTTTGGTTGATCCACCTGAAGGCGTCAAACCAATTGGGTGTAAGTGGGTCTTTAAGAGAAAGACTGACATGGATGGACTTATGCATACCTATAAGGGCCGATTTGTGGCTAAAGGTTTCAAGCAAATTCATGGTATTGACTATGATGAAATCTTTTCTCCAGTGGCAATGTTTAAGTCCATTCGGATCATGCTTGCTTTTGCAGCATACCATGATTATGAGATCTGGCAGATGGATGTCAAAACCGCATTTCTGAATAGAAACTTACTCGAGGATGTGTACATGACACAACCTGAGGGTTTGGTAGATCCACAGTATATTGGCAAAGTATGCAAGCTGCAAAGGTCCATTTATGGGCTAAAGCAAGCTTCTCGGAGCTGGAATCTTCGATTCGATGATTCAATCAAACAGTTTGGTTTCATCAAGAATGAAGATGAACCCTGTGTCTACAAGAGGGTTAATGGAAACACAGCTGTCTTCCTTGTATTGTATGTGGATGACATACTACTCATTGAGAATGACATTCCTTCGCTACAGTCTGTGAAGACTTGGCTGGGGACGTGCTTCTCAATGAAAGACATAGGTGAAGCAGCCTGTATTCTAGGCATCAAGATCTAAGAGATTGCTTGGCCTAAGTCAGAGTACATATATTGATACGGTATTACTACGGTTTGCCATGCAGAATTCCAAGAAGGGACTTCTGCGGATGTCACATGGTGTGAGTCTTTCGAAGACTCAAAGTCCCTCTTCTAGAGAGGAGAGAGACCGCATGGATAAGATCCCTTATGCATCGGCCATAGGATCTATCATATACACCATGCTATGTACTCGTCCTGATGTCTCGTATGCTTTGAGCATGATGAGTAGATACTACCGATCCAGTGAGCGCCATCGATAGTAAGAATATTCTAAGTACTGAGAAGGACTAAAGAATATTTCTGATATTCGAGGCGGCGAGGAGCTAGTCAGAAGGGTTACAACGATAGCTTCCAAACCAATCTGTGATGTGATTATAGATCACGCTGTGGTTCGTGTTTGTCTTGAATGGTGGCACTGTGAGCTTGAAGAGTTAAAAGCAAGACACAGTTGATGATTCTACAACAGAGGTCGAGTATATTACTGCATCAGGGTAGCAAAGGAGGCATTTTGGATTAGCAAGTTCATTATTGAGCTTGGGGTGGTTCCTAGCATAGCAGATCCTATAGAGCTCTATTGTGACAACAATGGAGTGATTGCATAGGCTAAGGAACCTCGCTCACACCAGCGGTCTAAACATATACTATGGCGCTTCCATCTCATTCGAGAGATTATCGATAGAGGAGATGTGAAGATTTGCAGAGTACCCACAGAGGCTAACGTCGTGGATCCCTTGACCAAGGCTTTGGCACAAAAAAAACAAAATGGTCACACTAGGTCATTGGGTATTAGATACTACAGTGATTGACATTAGTGCTTGTGGGAGATTATTAGTGAAAGCCCTAGAGCCAATCATGTGACGATTGTTGTATGGACTTGTTGTATGATATTCCTATTTAATAAAGGCATTTCTTTATGGTTATTATACTTACTTGTATTGGTGCCAAATAACTAAGTATAATAACATCCTTGAGTAGAAGGTTCTTATCTATATCAATCGATTGGTTGAATCGATAATGAGATGATATAGAGAACACTACTCTTAATCATTCCTAGTCAAGTATTAATATTCAGGAACAATGTTAATGCGAAGAGACTAGTATGTAGGTCAACTCGATGACTTGATCTCACAAGTCATGGATATGAGATATCAAGTTGACACATTGGTATGCATTGGATAATATATACTGAATGACCTGCCATGAGAAAGTATCATGGATCGTTATATGAGTGAATATACTTTCTCATGTGACTATTAGTATGACTATTAGTCCATGGACCTGAAGTTACCATGGTTCCCTACATAAGGAGTTGCATACTTTGGCTTCGTCAAACGTCACCCGTAAATGGGTAGAATATAAAGGTGATTACTGGGTATGCAACAAATTATGTGGAGGGATGTGAGTGATGTAGATGGGATCTATCCTTCCTATATAATGGGAGTGACATCGTTATTCTTGATAGAGTGAGACCACTAAGGGCATGACCATGCCCAAATGAGTCAATATGAGATATTGAGCTCATTTGATTAGAGTGAGTGTACTTGGAGTTCAAGATATAGATTGTACCGAGGAAGATACGGTCTATACCTCAATTGGTCAATCTAGATGTCAAGGATAGAGGGACATTGTCACATATTGTGAGAGTCACAATTAGTAGTCACAAAGGTGATGTTGGATCTCAACATTCTTGTAACTTGGGTAGCAATGATGTGTTGCTAGATACCGCTCATTGCTTATGTTCCTAAATCGGTTTAGGAGCATTGCCAACGTTACAAGAACCTATAGGGTCACACACAAAGAGCAATTAGATGAAGATTAGGTTCATATGATAGACCACGAGGATTAGGTTCATGTGATGAACCAAATTGGATTAAGAGTAATCCAAATTAGACTAATTGAGTTGAACTCAATTTGATTCAAGTGTTGAATGAGTCTAATTTAGATTTGATTCATTGAGTCAATTTAAACTAATGAATAGAGATTCATTAAATTAAATTGACTTGAATCAAATGGTTGGATTTGATCAACTATGGGAGATAAGAGGTCAAGTTTGACTTGACTTGAGAGGGAAGATGAAGGGTCAAGTTTGACTTGACCAAATGCCACGTCATGATGACTTGGCAAAGGGGTCGACCAATGATCATGTTCCACATCATCATGGACACATCATGGGGTGCCACCTCATGAGGGATACCAAGAGCCATAGCTCTTGGTATTGCATGGTTTAAGTCTCCTTAATGTGGTAGGCCAACACTTGATGGTGTTTGAGTGGGAATTGATAACTTCATCTTCTTCGTCCTTGGCTCTTCTCTCAAGCTTTTCTCCCTAATCCTCCATTGTCGTGGACTTCATGAGTGCTAGCACACTCTAAGTTGTCTTCTCCACCTATTGCTCGTGTGGACACTTGTAGAAGAGTGTACACTTGACACTCTCGAGTTCCAGCAAGCTATTTGGACGAGCGGGATAAGCTAAGGGTGTCACATCAAGGGTAAAGCTCTTCACATGTAGATCTAAGGTTTTTTTAAACACGTACATGTATATTTTGTTATTCTTCACACGGATCTGCTTCCGACTTCTGAGGTTTCCACAATGCAAAAAGCGGTTTTTGCGGCTCGGATAGTCCAACAACTAGGTATTTGGATGTAGATCTTTTAGAAACCCTAGGTTTGCTTGGGGATGTGCAAGGCCTCTTTGCAAAAATGGGTTGGGGAGAGATAATGGGAATTAGATGTCCAACCTATCCTAAAATAGTCTTGGAGTATTTGAGATTGGTGGATGCAGAAATCTTGACGGGTAGAGATAGTGAAGAGGGTAAGATCACTTTTAGGCTATTTAACATCGAGCATGAATGGACCTTGCACCAATGGAACTTATGCTTTGGATTGCCTAGTGAGGGAGAGAGAAAGACCCCTATTGAGTTTAATGCAAGGACCTTTTGGTTTGATTTGACAGGGGAGAATGCGTATGACCCTTCTAGGGAAAAAGCCTCCCACCTCCAAAATCCTATTTTCCAGTATATTCACCGAGTTATGGCGAGTACTATTTTAAGTAGAGGGGAGAGCAATGAAGTAGTGAGGATGAGTGAGCTTTTATGCCTATGGGACATGCTACAAGAGAGAAGTACCATTGATGTAGGGTCCCATTTCATTAGGCATCTAGTGAAGATGAGCAAGGCAGAAAGGGGAGAGATTATTTTAGGGGGATTAATCACTCACATTTGCAATAAGATGAGTTATGAATGCACAAAGTTGGATAAGATCGAAGGGAGCCCTAGTGTAGATCTAGGGGTGTGCATGACTATGAAAATGATAGTGACAGAGGGGCACTATTTTTGTTTTGTGAGGAAGAACTTGGCATTGGAGGATCGATGGCCGGCTAGAGGGAGATGAATAGCCCAATTCGTATACAATGGTGGCATTCGATCATTCGTGCATGTCGCTTGTCTATAATTGTCATTAGCGCAGTAGATGATGGAATGCTCGGAGGCTCATTGGCTCCCATGTCCCCGGATTAAAATTTTCACTAATGAAAAAAAAATCCGAATGCGATGAGTTTCCTAAGCTCAACCAATTCGTCGTCGTGCTAAGACTTGAGCGATCGCTTGAACAAACTAGTTGTTCAATCAACAAAACTCTTCTAGTCGGTTAGCCGCGGAAGAGACGACGGACGGATCGCCGGTTTTTGTGTTTATCTTCGGGGTCCATGATTATACAAATATATATGGATATAGACATGTATAATCAACACATACTAACATATAAATAAGAACATGCAAAGATCAATAATAAAACTTGTAAAAGTTTTATACCTCTCGATCTTCTATCGTATGTCCTAACCTCCTTGTAGACTTCGTGTGGGCGAAGATCCTCCACAAGTTGAAGCTTCCTAGATCTTCTTCAATCGAAAGAAAGAAGAACTCTCCTTCCCTTCTTGCTTGAGCCGACCACCAATCCACAAAGGATTGATGCCGCCGGCCCCAAGAATGGAGAGAACAAGATGGCCAACCAAGGAACCGAACTAGGGAACAATCGCTAGCTCCTTTGTACCGTCGGCCAAGAGGAAATGAAGAGGAGAAGAGGAAATCGGTTGAGCCCCGACCAAGGTAGAAGGAAGAAGAGGTAGGAGCCGGACACCCCTTAGGAAGAAGAAGAACACCTCTCCTATAGTTGCCGCCCACCTTAGCTTCCAAACCCTAGCCGCCCAACCTCCTTGTCTTCTTGGGTTTCTTGCCGCCCAACAAAAGATAGGCAAAACCCTAATCCTCCTAGGGTTTCTTGCCGCCCAACCTTTTGATTGGCAAACCCTAATCTCCCTCAAAAACCAACAACCTTGCCGCCCACCCTAAGCTACCCTTTTATAGAGTTAGGGATAAGCCTTGGTTTAATCTCCACCGTTGGTTCTAGGGATTTAATCTCAACCGTCGGTTCTTGGGATTTAATCTTAATCATCGGTTCTAGAGATTTAATCTCCACCGTCGGATCTAGAGATTTAATCTTAACCGTCGGTTCTAGAGATTTAATATCCACCGTCGGATATAGAGATTTAATCTCAACCGTCGATTCTAGGGATTTAATCTCAACCGTCGGTTCTAGAGATTTAATCTCCACCGTCGGATCTAGAGATTTAATCTCAACCGTCAGTTCTAGGGATTTAATCTCAACCGTCAATTCTAGAGATTTAATCTCAACCGTCGGATCTCGAGATTTAATCTCAATCGTCGGTTCTAGGGATTTAATCTCAACCGTCGGTTTTAGAGTTTTGTTTTACATCCTTGGATCTAGGCTTCATGAGGGTTATATTAGGCTACGATAGGGACCATGAGGAGGAGTTGGATCTTGCCCACCCGATGGATCGGAACCACACAAACTTGATCCATCAATGATGTTCCATTCCACAAGAGGATCATCATTGAATTACCTCACCAACCCCCATAAATTAATATGGGCTCCATATATTATTTGTACATCCGTCTTCCCATGTTTAAGATATCGAATGTCCGTCAATTGATTGATTTACTGACCATCAATCAATTAACATCTAACTCCTCGAGTAGTACCACTCAACCTTATCATCATGTTGACTAAGTCAACCTGCAGGGTTTACATGATGAACCTTATGAGCTCCTCAAGGGGACATCATCAACCTAATATATAGGACACGGTTTCCTCCTATAATCAATGGCACACCATGTAAATAATATCATTTCCCAACTTACCGGGCATATTGATTTAATCCATAGAAATCTCACCCTCTGGTAAATCAAAGAAATAAATACTAGGTACATGTGCCCGTTATTATATCGGGATTAAGAGCTTGTACAACATAATATCCGAGGTCCGATTCAATTATGTAGTCAGCAATAAATTGAATCACCTCTATGTCGGTCCTGCTCAATACACCTAAGTGTACTAGTGTAACTCTATGTTCAAGACAAAACAATACCAAGCTACACTACAACCATGCCAATGGTTTGTCCAAAACCATCTTGGTTGTGAGCCTCTACTTATATTCTACAAGGAACTGATAACATGGTCTTCTGTGCCACACCAAGCACCATGCTATCTACAATGTAAAATATTAGACAATATACATACATATAATAAATATAAAGTACAAACAATGATCATGTGATTCTTATTTCAAAATAAAATGTTCATACAAAAAGAGCTAGGCTTTCAGTATACATTCCAACAATCTCCCACTTATACTAAAAGACTATGCTGTCATCACACTGCCATACATCTGATCCCCATGTCCTCCACATGCCTATCAAACGCTTTCGCTGGAAGGGCCTTAGTGAATGGATCCGCCAGGTTATCCTCTGATGCAATCTTGGCGACAGCTACTTCTCCTCGCTTTACGATCTCTCGTCAGGTGGTACTTGCACTCTATGTGTTTACTCGCCTTATGGGCTCATGGTTCCTTCGAGTTTGCAACTGCACTACTGTTATCACAATAAATTGTGATAGTTCTGGGCAAACTAGGAATTACATCCAAGTCCATCAAGAAGTTTATGAGCCATACTTCTTCCTTGGCTGCCTCAGAGGTTACCACATACTCAGCTTCCATGGTAGAGTCCGCCACGCATTTCTACTTGACACTCCTCCATACTATGGCTCCACCTCAAAAAGTAAACACAAACCCCGAGGTAGACTTACTCTTGTCCCTATCTGATTGGAAATCTGAATCCGTGTAACCCACAGGGAGTAATTGGTCTGCCCGGTAAACTAGCATATAATCCCTAGTCCTTCTCAGGCACTACAATATATGCTTTACTGCAGTCTAATGTCCCTGTCCTAGATTACTCTGATATCTGCTATCCATGCCCACGGCAAAGCAGATATCTGGTCTCGTACAGAGCATCACATTCATGAGGCTTCCTACTGCCGAAGCATAAGGAACCGCCTTAATCTCCTCTATCTCCTTTGATGATCTAGGACACATCTCCTTAGATAAAGGAACTCCATGCCTGAAAGGTAGAAAACCCTTCTTGGAGTTTTGCATGCTAAAACGATCCATTATCGTGTCTATGTATGAAGCTTGGGATTAGCACACTAACCTTGATCCCAAGGATGTGTCCCACTTCTCTCAAGTCCTTCATATCAAACTGTTTGGACAACCATACCCTTACGTCTGATAACACTCTGATATTGTTGCCAACTACCAAAATATTATCTACGTATAGTACAAGAAATACCACTACGTTTCCGTCACATCTCTTGTATACACAAGACTCATCCGGACTTTGAATAAATCCATAAGTCTGGATTTACCTCATCAAAGTGGATGTTCCAAGACCTCGAAGCTTGCTTCAATCCATAAATGGACCGATTAAGCTTACATACAAGATGCTCTTTGCACTTAGCAATGAATCCCTCTGGTTGCTTCATATAGATGTTTTCCTCAAGACTTCCATTAAGGAAAGCTGTCTTGACATCCTTCTGCCACACCTCATAATCCATATGGGCTGCTATGCATAAGAGTTCCAAGACCTGACTTGAATCCATAGATTCAATCTCAGTATTCATTGCACTTTGCCAAGATGTTGTATCTATATCTTGGATTGCCTCGTCATATGTCTAGGGATCAGGTTCATGTTTATCAGGGACCAAATCAGAAGATTCACCCAAGAACATGAATCTAAGAGGTTGTTTCACAACCCTCCCACTACGACGAGGTATCACCTGTGTATCCTATGTGACACGCGGTGCAGTGACATGTGGTATATCCTCTTGTACCGGTGGTACTAAAGAAGTGACTTCCCCTTTCAACTCCTCCAGAACAATTTTTACTCTTGGGTTTGTGGCTCATCTCATAGTCTTCCTCTAGAAATCTGGCATTCGTGTTAACGATCACCCTCTGATCTCTAGGACTATAAAACAATCCACCCTTCGTTCTCCTGGGATAGCCAACGAACATGCGTACTTCTGTACGAGGTTCCAACTTACCAGTATCTGCCTTCAGCATATGTGCTGGACTCCCATATCTGAATATGTCTTAGACTAGGCTTTCGCCCAGTCCACAATTCTGTGGGAGTAGAAGGCAATGATTTAGATTAGATGGAACCAAGTTCAGAATGTACACCGTCGTTTCTAGAGCATATCCCCAGAACGAATCTGGCAAGTCAGAATAACTCATCATCGATCTAACTATCTCCATAAGAGTCCTATTCCTTTGCTCTGCTACACCATTCTACTGGGGTGTGCCAGGTGCAGACAATTGGGATTGAATCCCAGCCTCTGATAAGTAGTTCCTAAACTCTCCAAAGAGGTACTCTCCACCACGATCAGATCATAGTGTCATCCATATCTTGAATAATTGTCTATGAAAGAGACGAAATATTCAAGACCACCTCTTGCCTGGATAGCCATAGGACCACACAAATCAGAATGAACTATTTCTAACACATCTTTGGCTCTATACCCCTTGGCCTAAAAAAGGCCTCTTGGTCATCTTACCCTCCAAGAAAGATTCGTAGATTGGGAGATCCTCCACCACTAATGAACCAGAAGGTCCATCATCTATCAACCTTTGAATTCTGCTTAGGTTATTGTGACCAAGCCTAAGAAGCCAAAGATATGTTTGGTTCATTTTCGAAGGTTCTTTTCTCTCATTGGAATTAGAAGATGAGTTATTAACTTCAATTTGCATCGTGGGAGGCTTTGTATACAAATTTCCTTTCAATGTACCTGAACAGATATTCTCCCTATTCCTTTTTATAACAAATCTGTCATTAAAAGAAATATAATATCCATCCAAAATAATTTAAAAACTGAAACTAAATTCTTTCTAAATAAAGGTACATAAAGGGAATTTTTCCAGAACCTATGTTTTATTTTTCTGAAGAGATAAATAAAACTTCTCCCACTGCAATAGCCACCACCTTAGTGGTATTGCCCAAGTAAATGGTAATCTCTCCCTCAGCTTGTCGTCGGGTTTCCTGGAACCCCTGCAAAGTATTGCAGACATGATCAGTGGCTCCCGTATCTACACTCCAGGTGTCGGTAGATAACACCGCTAATCATGTTTCAACGACTAGTCCAAAGGGTATACCTTTATTCTATTTTGGATTGGGACAGTCCTTCTTCCAATGTCCATCCAGCTTGTAAGTGAAGTACTTGCCTTTCGACTTCTTCATTCCTCCCTGAGATCCTCCCACCACCTTTGCTCCACCTTGTTTCTTCTTCTTCTTGCCTTTCGGCTTAGAAGTAGAAACCTTTTTGAGCAACAATGGCTTGAGGACACTTATCGAAGAGTGCATACTTGTACTCCTTAGCAGATAAGACAATATCTAGATTCTTTTTCAATCAACATTATTTGGGTACAGTAAGTTTATTTCCTTTAATATCATTATAAGTGGACTGAAAGTCATTTTTGAAAATCCTAAGAATCACAATGATCAAAATATTAGATTTCAAATATTATTGATTCCTCAAAAAAATAAAATTCTGAAATCAACCAACACCTCAAAACACCGAGAATATCGCATGCCACGATAGTGTGGACGTATACGAATTCTACATTTGTAAGAGGAGGTTTTACCCATTAATTTTATTATCTTGTCAATCTTACTTTTTGACAAATAAAATTAATAATTGGTTCCTCTTTGGCCCTACAAATAAAAGCAGTGACTCCGATGGGGAGGATACTTTTTATTTGCATCTAAGTGTGCACCATTACACGATACTAAGCGAATTATCTCGGATTATGTGTCTTACCGATGTGGAAGTACACACGCTCCTAAATAATTTCCTATAACCATTATTTGACCTAGTGATCCGCAAACAAACTCATCCGATGGGGAGGAAGGCACTCAGAGCCGACGCGCAAGCTTGTTGCATCACACGTCAAATTGTAATGGAGGCCGCGGGAATTAATTAAAATATCCCTCTCCCACTTAGTAAATTGAAAATGAGGAATTTTCAAGCACACACAACATGCATATCACATAGATCATTACTGTAGATTTAAAAAAAAAAATTATTGATTCCTCAAACAATAAAATTTCGAAATCAACCAACACCTCAAAACACCGAGAATATCGCATGCCACGATAGTGTGGATGTATACGAATTCTACATTTGTAAGAGGAGGTTTAACCCATTAATTTTATTATCTTGTCAACCTTACTTTTTGACAAATAAAATTAATAGTTGGTTCCTCTTTGGCCCTACAAATAAAAGCAGTGACTCCGATGGGGAGGATACTTTTTATTTGTATCTAAGTGTGCACCATTACACGATACTAAGGGAATTATCTCGGATTATGTGCCTTACCAATGTGGAGGTACACATGCTCCTAAATAATTTCCTATAACCATTATTTGACCTAGTGATCCACAAACAAACCCATCCGATGGGGAGGAAGACACTCAGAGCCGACGCGCAAGTTTGTTGCATCACACGTCAAATTGTAATGGAGGCTGCGGGAATTAATTAAAATGTCCTTCTCCCACTTAGTAAATTGAAAATGAGGAATTTTCAAGCACACACAACATGCATATAAAACAAATCAGCAATAAATATGGAAAAAATCAGAATTTTTCCAACTATTATGGCATTGTTCTCCAATATGCGTCCCGTCATGTCGCCACCTCGTCCGCTCCACCTTTTCCGTGCGCAAGCCACAAAAGAGATCCGAGCCGAGATATATCATTTTAATTTACATCCATCGATCCTATACTCCACGAAGGAGTGTACAAACTATCTAGATCGAAAGTAAACTAAAATGATCGGCTAAACAATGCCATATTTAATTACAAAAATCAAATACTAATCTAGCCTTGTCAACCCCGAGGATTCAAATAATAAATATTTACACACATACAATCACATACACACATATGACCATAATAGTCGGATCTTACGCCTGCAACCAAAGATTTAAACTACGCATATCCTACTATTATCCGACACATATAATATATGAAAAAGTGCATAAAAATTAACCAAATCGTAAACACACAAAACCGGAAACCGAGGCTCTGATACCAATTGATGGAATGCTCGGAGGCTCATTGGCTCCCATGTCCCCAGATTAAAATTTTCACTAATGAAAAAAAAATCTGAATGGGATGAGTTTCCTAATCTCAACCAATTCGTCGTCGTGCTAAGACTTGAGCGATCGCTTGAACAAACTAGTTGTTCAAACAACAAAACTCTTCTAGTTGGTTAGCCGCGGAAGAGACGACGAACCGATCGCCGATTTTTGTGTTTATCTTCGGGGTCCATGATTATACAAATACATATGGATATAGACATGTATAATCAACACTTACTAACATATAAATAAGAACATGCAAAGATCAATAATAAAACTTGTAAAAGTTTTATACCTCTCGATCTTCTATCATATGTCCTAACCTCCTTATAGACTTCGTGTGGGCGAAGATCCTCCACAAGTTGAAGCTTCCTAGATCTTCTTCAATCGAAAGAAAGAAGAACTCTCCTTCCCTTCTTGCTTGAGCCAACCACCAATCCACACAGGATTGATGGCGCCGACCCCAAGAATGGAGAGAACAAGATGGCCAACCAAGGAACCGAACTAGGGAACAATCCCTAGCTCCTTTGTGCCGCCGGCCAAGAGGAAAAGAAGAGGAGAAGAGGAAATCGGTTGAGCCCCGACCAAGGTAGAAGGAAGAAGAGGTAGGAGCCGGCCACCCCTTACGAAGAAGAAGAGCACCTCTTCTATAGTTGCCGCCCACCTTAGCTTCCAAACCCTAGCCGCACAACCTCCTTGTCTTCTAGGGTTTCTTGCCGCCCAACAAAAGATAGGCAAAACCCTAATCCTCCTAGGGTTTCTTGCCGCCCAACCTTTTGATTGGCAAACCCTAATCTCCCTCAAAAACCAACAACCTTGCCGCCCACCCTAAGCCACCCTTTTATAGAGTTAGGGATAAGCCTTGGTTTAATCTCCACTGTTGGTTCTAGGGATTTAATCTCAACCGTCGGTTCTAGGGATTTAATCTTAACCTTCGGTTCTAGAGATTTAATCTCCACCGTCGGATCTAGAGATTTAATGTTAACCGTCAGTTCTAGAGATTTAATCTCCACCGCTGGATCTAGAGATTTAATCTCAAACGTCGATTCTAGGGATTTAATCTCAACCGTCCATTCTAGAGATTTAATCTCCACCGTCGGATCTAGAGATTTAATCTCAACCGTCGGTTCTAGGGATTTAATCTCAACCATCGGTTCTAGAGATTTAATCTCAACCGTCGAATCTCGAGATTTAATCTCAATCGTCGGTTCTAGGGATTTAATCTCAACCGTTGGTTCTAGAGTTTTGTTTTACATCCTTGGATCTAGGCTTCATGAGGATTATATTAGGATACGATAGGGACCATGAGAAGGAGTTGGATCTTGGCCACCCGATGGATCGGAACCACACAAACTTGATCCATCAATGATGTTCCATTCCACTAGAGGATCATCATTGAATTACCTCACCAACCCCCATAAATTAATATGGGCTCCATATATTATTTGTACATCTGTCTCCCCGTGTTTAAGATATCGAATGTCCGTCAATTGATTGATTTACTGACCATCAATCAATTAACATCTAACTCCTCGAGTAGTACCACTCAACCTTATCATCATGTTGACTAATTCAACCTGCAGGGTTTACATGATGAACCTTATGAGCTCCTCAAGGGGACATCATCAACCTAATATATAGGACACGGTTTCCTCCTATAATCAACGACACACCATGTAAATAATATCATTTCCCAACTTACCAGGCATATTGATTTAATCCATAGAAATCTCACCCTCTGGTAAATCAAAGAAATAAATACTAGGTACATGTGCCCGTTATTATATCGGGATTAAGAGCATATACAACATAATATCCGAGGTCCGATTCAATTATGTAGTCAGTAATAAATTGAATCACCTCTTTGTCAGTCCTGCTCAATACACCTAAGTGTACTAGTGTAACTCTATGTTCAAGACATAATAATACCAAGCTACACTATAACCATGCCAATGGTTTGTCCAAAATCATCTTGGTTGTGAGCCTCTACTTATATTCTACAAGGAACTGATAACATGATCTTCTGTGCCACACCAAGCACCATGTTATCTACAATGTAAAATATTAGACAATATGCACACATATAATAAATATAAAGTGCAAAAAATGATCATGTGATTCTTATTTCAAAATAAAATGTTCATACAAAAAGAGCTAGGGTTTCAGTATACATTCCAACAGTAGAAACAATAGAAATACTAAACAACAATACAAGCACACACAAATAAACAATGATATACATGGTTCGAAACCTTAGGGTTCCTACTCCACGGGGTGAGCTCAACGAGCTCGAGTTATGCACATGTCACTAACCAAACTCCTTCTCGACAACAAGTCAAAGGTAGAGAAACCTCGTACAAGCAATTACACTAAGTAATACTCAAAGGCACAAGAAAATACAAATACAACAATGAAATACGTAAAGAAAACTTTACAACAATGGATTTGAACTCTTGCTTATTGTTTGCTTTGATTTGCTCTTGAAGGACTAGAATGCAGCAACAATTCCTCTCCAAAATTGCCCCAAAAACTGTTGCGAAATCCTCCATCTCGAGCTCTTTAAATAACCTGCATCGAGTTAATTTTGCGCCCAGTAGTCAACTGCCATAAGGCCCTAGTCGAGTGCTACTGAGCCGTTGTAAGACAACGGCCTAATCCACATCGGCATCCAACCAACGGAAACACTGGTAGTTGACTGCTGACCTCGTACCCAATTGATCAGTCGACTACCGAGCATTCTGTGCCAGCGACACCCTTCATCAGTCGACTGTCGTCCCTTGGCAGTCGACAGATGGTCTGGCAGTCGACTGTCATCCCTTGGCAGTCAATTGTTGGGCCAGAACCTACTAGCCGCACACCAGTTGATCACTAGTCGACTTGAAGCAGTCGACTGGCACCTATGCCAATCGACTGATGCTGAGTAAAATCTCAAAGAAACACTTTGTTTAAGCATCCGACCGTCGGGTAAAACCTCAAACACCATGTTTGAGCATCCGACACTCAGTCTTAGCCACTTGGCCAAGTCCACCTCATCCTCTCATGGAGTTCCCCACCGAAGCTCTCTTCCCTCAGCCTACGTCCCTCGGATGCACCAAGCGTATGACTTCGCAATGCCATCCTTCGCATCTCTTGCACTCAAAGTCTACTTCCCTTGGGCCTCATTCCATTCTCTCCCTGTCTGACGGTCCCTCAGTTACACCAAGTACATGGCTTCGAAATGTCATCCTTCACCGACTCAAGGACCCCAAGCCTACAAGACTAGTGACCTTGCCAAGTCCTCAAGACTTCCCATTGCCAAGGCTACACACTTGGACTTACATGCCAACTCCATGTTGGACTTCCCACACCAAGCCTCATGCTTAGATTTTACAAACACCAAGCCCTATGCTTGGATTTTCCATGCCAAGGCTACACACTTGGAATTTACCAACACCAAGCTCTATGCTTGGATTTTTCCCAACACCAAGCCCCATGCTTGGATTTTCCATGACACTCACTTGTCATACGTTTTGTCTGATATTAAAATACTGTTCGAGTCAAACTCGAGTCCAGTCAATCATGACATGGGCCGATTGCACCAATAATCTTCCCCTTTTTGATGTTTGACAAAACCTCAAACTCAAGTCTATCAATTATCCCCAATTGACAATTCTCACATCCCAATGAGAATTCCAACTAACCCCAATTGGTAACTTGTCCCCCTTTTTGACATACATCAAAAAGGTCCTCCTCAAGGGTGCCAATGTCTCATATCCCAATGAGATCTTACCATCTTCTCCTTGGTACAAAAACATCTAGGATGCCTTCAATCTTCCTAGTGATAAGTCTCATATCACTTAATAGAGGCAATCCCCCAATTTTCCTCCCATGAGGAAAAATGCACATCCATCTTCTCATGATGGATACCTCCCCCTAAAGGCTTGCTCCCCCTTGACCATTGCACCAACAATGCCCTTGGAGAGTCCCTAAGACAATAGGAACACTAAACTATCGACATTAAGGGAAAAGATTCAACATTGAACTTTCACCTCCCTCAATTCGATACACACCCTAAACACTTCTAATCCATGTCCAATAGATCTTCACCCTTTCTAATGATCTTCAAAGCATGTACTAGGGTTAGGAGTAGTTAGGGAACCAAAACATAGCTGAATATGGGCCTAACAAACATTGTTTATCTGAAATCAGCATTATCAGTCGACTCTCTTAGCTACCAGTCAACTAACATCGACATCGGTCGACTGCCATCCATGGTAGTCGACTGATTTCTGCATTTTCCAGAAATGAGATTTCAGAATTGAATTTGAAAAATCCATAAGTAAAAATACATATTTTGAAAAATCTTGAAACTTCATATGTACATTACTTATTACAAACATTATGGTGAAAAATATTAGAAAAATAAAATAACCATAAACTAGTGAGATTGATACAAAGCTCAAAACTCTTGAAATTTTCAATGTTTGACCCTACTTTGTATCACCTCATTCAATGGTGATTGCTATCAAAAGATAGACTTCACCAAGGTTTTTCAAAATGATTTTGAAATGATTTTAAAACCTTTAATTCCTTTTCCTAACATCTCACTTGTATCTAAGTGTATGAAACACATACAAGTCAAGTAATTTAGTGAGACGTGGGTTTTGGTTAATTAGGGTCTCATGCATATGCTAGGCAACTCTATTTGATTCCCTTATACATGGGACTTCAAATCATGCCATTGTCTTTAACTCAATTTTACTTAATGCATGAATAATGATTATGGAATAAATGATAACATGAATAAGCATGTGCCATATGATCATGATGTCATGGCATGTGATATAAACTTAAGCATACATGACCTTTTAAAAAATAAACCCTAAGCATGACATTTCCAATGATAAAACATAAATATGATGTCATGGCATGTTAACAAGGTATTCACTAGGGATAACTTCCCTAGATACCTTCTTAATGACCCTGTTTGGCTTTGAAGCCTTAGTCAATTGGGTCTTTCCTAGGTCAAATCTAGAGATAACTCCCCCTTTGACCTTCTTAGTGTCTACCTTAGATTTTCTTGAATTTTTAACCACTTGACACACACCATGGCTAATCTTAGGGATAACTTCCCTATTAACCTTGGTTTTTCTAGACTTAGAAATAGTTCCATAATTGAATGGAACATTATGATAAATCTTCTTGGGGTTAGGTTTGAGACCCAAACCTTTCTTACCCCTAGACGGTTCTTGCCTTCTAGGACCTAGATTTTGACTGTTTGACCCCTTAAATGAGTTTTTCATTTGTGCTAGGGTCTTTTCCAATTTTTCAAGCCTTGACCTCAGGGCTTGGTTCTCTAATTCTAATTTTCCCAATTTAGATTTTTTATTAATATTTTGGGAAAGACTCTTTTTTTTAGGCATGTGCCTACCCATTTTAGGGTTAATGTCTAAATTTTCTTCTATCCTCTTAATACTCTCCCTAGGTAAAATAGGTCTAGAATTGTTTGATCTAGATTTGTCCTTAGTTGTAAGTCATAGATTTAGCTCCTAAGCAAACATATCTCTTCCTACAAGCATGCTTATATTCATGGGCAATAACAAGTGAATTAACATAGTTTCTAGCATGCTTCTGTTAGGATGTATACTGAAAAGTCTATCTTTTGTATGAACATCTTTATTTTTGAAATAAGAATCACATGATCATTGTTTGCATTTTATGGTTATGCATATTGTCTAATATATTACATTATAGATAACATGGTGTGTAGTGTCACACGGGAGATCATGTTATGAGTTCCTTATAAAGTATAAGTAAAGGCTCACAACCGAGATGGTTTTGGACAAACCATTGGTATGGTTGTAGTGTGATTTGGTATTGGTTTATCTTGACCATAGAATTACAATAGTACACTTTGTGTGTATTGAGTAGGACCGACTTAGAGGTGATTCGATTTATTGCTGACTACATAATTGAATCGGACCTTGGATATTATGGTGTACATGCTCTAAATCCCGATATAATAATGGGCACCTATACTTAGTATCTATTTCCTTGATTTACCAATGAGCGAGATTTATAGAGTAAATCGATAGGCTCGGTAAGTTGGGAAATGATATTATTTATATGGTGTGTCATTGATTATAGGAGGAAACCATGTCCTATATATTAGGATGATGATGTCCCCTTGAGGAGATCATAAGGTTCATCATGTAAACCCTGCAAGTTGACTTGGTCTGGCATGATGATAAGGTTGAGTGGTACTAATCAGGGAGTTAGATGTTGATTAATTAATTGTTAGTAAATTAATTAATTGATAGACATTCGAGATCTTAAACACGCGGAGATATTTGTACAAATAATATATGGAGCCCATATTTATTTATGGGGTTGGTGAGGTAGCTCAATGATAATCCTCTAGTGGGATGGATTATCATTAATGGATCGGACTTTATGTGGGCTTGATCCATTGGGTGGCCAAGATCCAACTCCTCCTCATGGTCCCTATTGTATCCTATTAAAACCCTTATGGAGCCTAAATCCGATGATGGAAAATGAAACTCTAGATCCAACGGTGGAGGTTAAATCTCTAGATCCGACGGTTGAGATTAAATCTCAAGATCTGACGGTGGAGATTAAAAGGAGGCTCAAGCCTAACTCTATAAATAAGGGCTTAGGTCTTGGGTGTGAGAATACTTTTGGGAGATTAGGGTTTTGGAGTTGGCTTGAGAGGAGAGGTGGGTGGCGGCAACCCTAGGGTTTCCTCTTCCTTTTGGGAGGTGGCAAACAAGACTAGGGTTTGGTGCTCCTCTTGGCCGGCGGCATCACAACCACCCTCTCTCTCTAGATTGGCGACAACTCCTCCCATTCTCTCTCTCTCTAGGTTAGCCGGCGGAAACCTTTCTTCAAGGTTGGCCGGCGCCCTACATCCACTCCTTGGCAGGAGGCAACATCAAGCTTGGAGCTTGGTGGCCGGTCCTAGATAAAAGAAGAGTTTCATTTTATTCTTCCTTTTGTTTGGAGTGAGCAAGGAAGGGAAGAACATGTTCTAGGAGGCTTCGACTTTTGGAAGATCGTCGCCCACACGACGTCCAAAAGGAGAAAGGACATACAATAGAAGATCAAGAGGTATAAATCTTGTTTATGAATCTTTTCTTATTCTATGCATGTTGTATATTTTGTATGTGGCTAATTTACTTGGACCCCGAATACAAACACAAAAATCGGCGATCCGTACATCGTCTATTCCGTGGCTAATCGAAGAAAAGAGGTAGGTTACTTGAACAATAAGTTTGTTCAAGTGACCACTCTAATTGAATAGCACAACGATGGAATGGTTGCTTGGGTAATCCCTCTATGTCATGGATTAATTTTTTTATCCGGGGACGTAGATGGGATCGCCATGGACAAGCGACTGAGTTGAAGTGGGAAGCGAAGTTTCCTCCCTTCAAGTGGTATCAGAGCTTTGGTTCCACAAAACCTTCAAGTGGTATCAGATCCACAGTTTCAAGTTTGTGTGTTTAGGATTCGGTTAATTTTATGCACTTATCATATATTGTATGTGTCAGATGATAGTAGGATGTGTGTGGGCTAACTTTTTGGTTGCAGGCATAAAATCTAACTATTATGGCCATATGTGTGTGTATGTGATTGCATGTGTGTAATATTATTTGAATCCTAGGGGTTGACAAGGCTAGTATTTAATTTTTGTAATTAAGTACAATATTGTTTATCCACTCCTTTATTTTAGTTTACTTTCGATCTAGATTTCATATACACTCCTTCATGGAGAATAGGATCGATGGATGTAAATTAAAATAGTTATTCTCGGCTCGGATCTCCGGATGGCTTGTACATGGCGTAGGGAGGAGCGGACGAGATGACGATACGACGAGAGGCATATTGGAGAACAAAAGTCATAATAGTTGGAAAATATTTTTTTCATATTTATTGCTTCTTGTTTGATATGCATGTCGTGTGCTAGAAAAATTCCTCAATTTTAAATTACTAAGTGGGAGAGGGATATTTTTATAAATTCCCACGACCTCTATTACAATTTGACATGTGATGCAAACAAACTTGCGCATCGACTTTGAGTGCCTTCCTCCCCATCGAATGAGTTTGTTTTGTGGATCACAGGGTCAAATATGGTTATAGGAAATTATTAAGGAGCTTGTGTACTTCCCCATCGGAAGGCACATAACCCGAGATAATTGGCTTGGTACCAAGTAATGGTGAACACTTAGATGCAAATAAGAGTATCCTCCCCATCAGAGTCACTGCTTTTATTTGTAGGGCCGAAGAGAAACCAACTATTAATTTTATTTTTCAAAAAGTTAGGTTGACAAGATAGTAAAATTAATGGGTAAATCCTCCTCTTACAAATGTAGAATTCGTATACGTCCACACAATCGTGGCATATGATATTCTCGGTGTTTTGAGGTGTTAGTTGATTTTAAAATTTTATTGTTTGAGGAATCAATAATTTTTTAAAATATAATGTTTTGATCTATGTGATTCTTAGGTTTTCCAAAAATTACTTTCAACCCGCTTGCTGTGATACTGAAAGTAAATAAACTTACTGGACCCAATTATGTTGATTGGAAGAGGAATCTTGATATTGTCTTGACTGTTGAGAAGTACAAGTATGTACTCTTTGAAGAGTGTCCTCCTAAGCCTGCGGATGATTCTGGGGAAAAGGAGAAGGAGAGTTATAAGAAGTGGATAAAGGCTGATGAGATGGCGTGGGGTTACATTTTGGCTTCTATGTCAAATGTATTGCAACATCAGCATCAAGCCATGCCCACTGCTTATGACATGATGCTCAATCTCAAAGATCTTTTCGGACTCCAAAATCGGGCTGCTAGGCAGGAAGCCATGAGGAACTTGATGATGACCACCATGATCGAGGGAACACCCGTGAGGGATCATGTTCTCAAGATGATGGCTCATTTGAATGAGCTGGAAGTCCTTGGAGCTGAGATCGATGGGGAAACCCAGGTCGATATCATTCTCCAGTCACTACCTAGGAGTTTTGAGCAGTTTTGCCTGCATTACAACATGAATAAGAGGTTGTATTCGTTGGCGGAGCTTCTAACAGAACTCCAGGCAGCAGAGGGGGTTTTTTGTCAGAGTGCTCAGGATCAGGCCATGGTTACTCAAAAGGTTTCTACTTCTAAGACGAAAGGCAAGAAGAAGAAGAAACAAGGTGGGGCAAAGGTGGCAGGAGGATCTCAGGGAGGAGTGAAGAAGCCGAAAGGCAAGTGCTTCACTTGCAAGCAGACTAGACATTGAAAGAAGGACTGCCCCAACCGGAAGCAGAACAAAGGTGTATCTTTTGGTCTAGTCATTGAAACATGTTTAGCGGTGTTATCTACCGGCACCTGATGTGTAGATACGGGAGCCACTGATCATGTCTGCAATACTTTACAGGGGTTCCAGGAAACCAGATGACTGGCTGAGGGGGAGATTACCGTTTACTTGGGTGATGCTACGAAGGTGGCGACTATTGCAGTGGGAGATGTTTATTTATCTTTTGATAGAAATAAAGTTTTGGTTCTGAAAAATTGCCTTTAAGTACCTTTATTTAGAAAGAATTTGATTTCGATTTCTAAATTATTTATGGATGGATATTCTATTTCTTTTAATGACAGAGTTGTTATAAAAAGGAATAGGGAAATTATCTATTCTGGTGCATTGATAGGAAATTTATATACACTTGAACTAAAAGCTCCCACGATCCAAATAGAAGTAAATAACTCATCTTCTAATTCTAATAAGAGAAAAGAACCTTCGAAAATGAATCAAACATATCTTTGGCATCTAAGGTTAGGTCATATTAACCAAAGTGGAATTCAAAGGTTGATAGCTGATGGACCTTTGGGTTCATTAGTGGTGGAAGATTTCCCAACCTGCGAATCTTACTTGGAAGGTAAAATGACCAAGAAGCCTTTCAAGGCCAAGGGGTATAGAGTCAAAGATGTGTTAGAATTGGTTCATTCTGATTTGTGTGGTCCTATGTCTATCCAGGAAAGAGGTGATTTTGAATATTTCGTCTCTTTCATAGATGATTATTCAAGATATTGATACATTTACTTGATGCACCACAAGTCTGAATGCTTTGACAGGTTCAAAGAATTCAAGGCTGATGTGGAGAAACGTCAAGGTAAAAGTATCAAGATACTACGATCTAATCGTGGTGGTGAGTACCTCTTAGGAGAGTTTAGGAATTACTTATCAGAGGCTGGGATTCAATTCCAATTGTCTGCACCTGGCACACCCCAGCAGAATGGTGTAGCAGAGCGAAGGAATATGACTCTTATGGAGATGGTTAGATCGATGATGAGTTATTCTGAGTTGCCAGATTCGTTCTGGGGGTATGCTCTGGATACGACAGTGTATATTCTGAACTTGGTACCATCTAAATCAGTGTCTTCTACTCCCACAGAATTGTGGACTGGGCGAAAGCCTAGTCTAACACATATTCGGATTTGGGGGAGTCCATCACATGTGCTGAAGGCAGATGCTGGTAAGTTGGAACCTCATACAGAAGTGCGCATGTTTGTTTGCTATCCTAGAGGAACGAAAGGTGGTTTATTTTATAGTCCTAGAGATCAGAGGGTAATCATTAGCACGAATGCCAAATTTCTAGAGGAAGACTATGTGATGAACCACAAGCCCATGAGTAAGATTGTTCTGGAGGAATTGAGAGGGGAAATCACTACTTCAGTACCACCGGTACAAGAGGATATACCACAAGTGACTACACTGTGTGTCACAGAGGGTACACAGGTGATACCTCATCATAGTGGGAGGATTGTTAGACAGCCTGATATATTTATATTCTTGGAAGAATCTTCTAATTTCGTCCCTGGCGAACATGAAGCTGATCCCTGGACATATGACGAGGCGATCCAAGATAAAGATGTGGTATCTTGGCAAAGTGCAATGAATTCTGAGATAGAATCTATGGATTCAAATCAGGTCTGGGAGCTAGTAGAACCACCCAATGGTGTAAAAACCATTGGATGCAAGTGGATCTACAAAAGAAAGAGAGGAATAGACGGGATGTTTGAGAACATTAAAGCGAGGCTTGTTGCGAAGGGGTATACTCAGAAAGAGGGTATCAATTATGAGGAGACTTTTTCACCGGTAGCCATGCTTAAGTCTATCCGGATTCTCTTATGTATTGTTGCTCATATGGATTATGAGGTATGACAGATGGATGTCAAGACAGCTTTCCTTAATGGAAGTCTTGAGGAAAACATCTATATGAAGCAACCAGAAGGATTTATTGCAAAGGGCAAAGAGCATCTTGTGTATAAGCTTAATATGTCCATTTATGGATTGAAGCAAGCTTCGAGATCTTGGAACATCCACTTTGATGAGTCTTGTGTATACAAGAGATGTGACGGAAACATAGTGGTATTTCTTGTACTATACGTAGATGACATTTTGTTAATTGGCAACAATGTCAAGGTGTTATCGGACGTAAGGGTATAGTTGTCCAAACAGTTTGATATGAAGGACTTGGGAGAAGTGGGACACATCCTTGGGATCAAGGTTATAAGGGATCGCAGGAAAAGGATGTTGTGCTTGTCTCAAGCTTCATACATAGACACCATTTTGGCTCGATTTAGCATGCAGAACTCCAAGAAAGGTTTTCTACCTTTTAGGCATGGAGTACCTTTGTCTAAGGAGATGTGTCCTAGAACATCAAAGGAGATAGAGGAGATGAAGACAGTTCCTTATGCTTCGGCAGTAGGGAGCCTCATGTATGCTATTCTATGTACGAGACCAAATATCTGCTTTACCATGGGCATGGTTAGCAGATATCAGAGTAATCCAGGATAGGGACATTGGACTGCGGTAAAACATATATTGAAGTACCTGAAAAGGACTAGGGATTATATGCTAGTTTACCAAGCAGACCAATTACTCCCTATTGGTTACACAGATTCCGACTTCCAATCAAATAGGGATAACAGTAAGTCTACCTTAGGCTTTGTGTTTACTTTGGGAGGTGGAGCCATTGTATGGAGGAGTGTCAAGAAAAAATGCATGGCGGACTCTACCATGGAAGCTGAGTATGTGGCAGCCTCTGAGGTAGCCAAAGAAGTTGTATGGCTTAGGAACTTCTTGATGGACTTGGATATGATTCCTGGTTTGCCCAGAACTATCCTAATTTATTGTGATAACAGTGGTGCAGTTGCAAACTCGAAGGAACCACGAGCTCATAAGGCAAGTAAATACATAGAGCGCAAGTACCACCTAATATGAGAAATTGTAAAGCGAGGAGAAGTTGTTGTGGCCAAGATTGCATCAGAGGATAACCTGGCAGATCCTTTCACTAAGACCCTTCCAGCGAGAGATTTTGATAGGCATGTGGAGAGAATGAGAATCAGATGTATGGCAGTATGAGGACAGCATAGTCTTTTAGTATAAGTGGGAGATTCTTAGGATGTATACTGAAAAGTCTATCTTTTGTATGAACATCTTTATTTTTGAAATAAGAATCACATAACCATTGTTTGCATTTTATGGTTATGCATATTGTCTAATACATTACATTATAGATAACATGTTGTGCAGTGTCACATAGGAGATCATGTTATCAGTTCCTTGTAAAGTATAAGTAAAGGCTCACAACCGAGATGGTTTTGGACAAACCATTGGTATGGTTGTAGTGTGATTTGGTATTGGTTTATCTTGACCATAGAATTACACTAGTACACTTTGTGTGTATTGAGCAGGACCGACTACGAGGTGATTCGATTTATTGCTGACTACATAATTGAATCGAACCTCGGATATTATGGTGTACATGCTCTTAATCCCGATATAATAACGGGCACATATACTTAGTATTTATTTCCTTGATTTACCAATGAGCGAGATTTATAGAGTAAATCGATAGGTTCGGTAAGTTAGGAAATGATATTATTTATATGGTGTGTCATTGATTATAGGAGAAAATCGTGTCCAATATATTAGGATGATGATGTCCCCTTGAGGAGCTCATAAGGTTCATCATATAAACCCTGTAGGTGGACTTGGTCCGACATGATAATAAGGTTGAGTGGTACTACTCATGGAGTTAGATGTTGATTAATTAATTGTCAGTAAATTAATTAATTGACGGACATTCGAGATCTTAAACACGGGGAGACATTTGTACAAATAATATATTGAGCCCATATTTATTTATGGGGTGGGTGAGGTAGATCAATGATAATCCTCTAGTGGAATGGATTATCATTAATGGATTGGACTTTATGTGGGCTTGATGTATTGGGTGGCCAAGATCCAACTCTTCCTCATGGTCCCTATTGTAGCCTATTAAAACCCTCATGGAGCCTAGATTCGATGATGGAAAATGAAACTCTAGATCCAACGGTGGAGGTTAAATCTCTAGATTCGATGATTGAGATTAAATCTCTACATCCGACGATTGAGATTAAATCTTTAGATCCGATGGTGGAGATTAAAAGGAGGCTCAAACCTAACTCTATAAATAAGGGCTTAGGGCTTGGGCATGAGAATACTTTTGGGAGATTAGGGTTTTGGAGTTGGCTTGAGAGGAGAAGTGGGCGGCAGCAACCCTAGGGTTTCCTCTTCCTTTTGGGCGGCGGCAAACAAGACTAGGGTTTGGTGCTCCTCTTGGTCGGTGGCATCACAACCACCCTCTCTCTCTCTAGATCAGCGCCAACTCCTCCCATTCTCTCTCTCTTTCTAGGTTGGCCGGTGCCCTACATCCACTCCTTGGCTGGAGGCAACATCAAGCTTGGAGTTTGGTGGCTGATCCTAGATAGGAGAAGAGTTTCATTTCATTCTTCTTTTTGTTCGGAGCGAGCAAGGAAGGGAAGAACGTATTCTAGGAGGCTTCAACTTTTGGAAGATCGTCGCCCACACAACATCCAATAGAAGGAAGGACATACAATAGAAGATCAAGAGGTATAACAAGAGGTATAATTCTTGTTTATGAATCTTTTCTTATTCTATGCATGTTGTATATTTTGTATGTGGCTAATTTACTTGGACCCCGAATACAAACACAAAAACCAGTGATCCGTACATCGTCTATTCCGTGGCTAATCGAAGAAAAGAGGTAGGTTACTTGAACAATAAGTTTGTTCAAGTGACCACTCTAATCGAATAGCACGATGATGTAATGGTTGCTTGGGTAATCCCTCTATGTCATGGATTAATTTTTTTATCCGGGGACGTAGATGGGATCGCCATGGACAAGAGACCGAGTCAAAGTGCGAAGCGAAGTTTCCTCCCTTCAAGTGGTATCAGAGCTTCGGTTCCACAAAACCTTCAGCTTCTTAATCCTAGAGCTAGAAGGTGCATTAAAGTATACCTTAGGGTTTGCTTTGAAAGCTCCCCCTACTTGTGTATCTCCTTCTTGCCCCTTCTTCCTACCCCCTAGGGCATTGGCTTTAGTAGTGTCCTCTTTGGTTGCATTTGAAGCACACAATGTGCTCTTTGCTTTTCTTTGCGAGGACTCCAGCATCCTTTGATTTTTGTTGAAGTTTTGGTGTCGGTACCTTCTCCTTGGTCAATTTTGGTCATTTACTCTTGTAATGCCCTTTCTCCCTACACTCAAAGCAAATTATGTGATCTTTATTATTAAGAATTGCATTTGAGTTACCTAGGGTGGTGGAAGCCTCTTGATCTTCACTTCTCTCGGATGTAGATACTTCTTCTCGTTCTTGCTCCAGGATGGAAGATTGCCTCTCCTCCCCCCTCAATGCTAGAGGTGGAGGTTTCCTCCAATTTTTCAACATCCTCGGATCCGATGTTGATGGACATTCTACTTCGGCTTCCTTTTCTACTGTGCCGGTTCAGAATTTTCGTGGAATTTGACCACCTTATCCCACAACTTCTTAGCATTCCCATATTCACCTAGCTTGCACAAGATATGGTTAGGTATCAATTTAATTAATATTTTTGTTACCTTAACCATTGTCTTGAATTATTGTCATTGTTCCTCGATCCATCTTGATTTTTATAACGGCTTGTTGTCTTCACCCCTAGGTACTTCAAAATCGTTTTCAATTGTTAGCATCATATTGAAATCGGTTTCGAAATATACCTCAATCCTTTTCTTCCACCATGAGAATTCTCCCTCGAATTTCGGTGGACGGATATTGATGTCGGCCATCTTGTCATGCTTGTGTTAGCGATGAGTCCGCGACAAGCTCCTCGCTCTGATACCACTTATTGGAGGATCGATGGCTGGCTAGATGGGGATGAATAGCCCAATTCGTAGACAATGGTGGAATTCGATTGTTCGTGTGTGTCGCTTGTCTACAATTGTCATTAGTGCAGCAGAAACAATAGAAATACTAAACAATAATACAAGCACACAAAAATACACAATGATTAGGTGAATCTCAAGATGCCAAGGAGCTATGGAGCAAATTGGCAAAGCTTCATGAAAATTCCTCACTGGCCTTAAGTGAACAAAAATCTCAAGAAAGTGAGGATTCAAAGGTTGAGAGGGAATCCACATCCAAATCGGTAGAAGAAGTAGATGAATTGGAGGAAGCCTCCACCTCTAGGATTGAGGGGAAGGAGAGACCTTCCACGCCGGAGGAAGAGACAGAAGAAGCTTCAACATCCGGGAGGGATGAAGAACCAACTCCGAATTCTACCACTGATCTAGGTAACTCAAGCATTTTGATTAAAGATAAATATATATATATATATATATATATATATATATATATATATATATTGTATGCTTTGAGTATAGGGAAAATGGACGTTACAAGAGTAAGTGACCAAAAAGTGTCAAGAAAATGACACAAGCAACACCAAAGGTCAAGGAAGTCGGTGTCGAAAGTCAAAAGAGCAAGGAGAAAATCATTTGCTTCAAATGCCATCAAAATGGGTACTATAGAAGTTAATTCTCTAAGGGAAGACAACCTAGCAAGGGCAAAGGAGGAGCATCACATGTAGGGGGGAGCTTCTAATGCAAGCCCTGAGGTATATTTTAGTAATGCACCTTCAAATCTTAATGTTAAAAAGCATGCTTTTAATTCACTTGAAATTATGCATAATCATAAGGAGAAAGTCAGAAATAGAGCTTATTTCTTAGGTCCCAAATCTTGCAATATTAGGGTTAAGGATAAATCTAGAACCAATAACCCTAAAACAATTCTACCTAAGGAAGCCATTAGGAAGGTAGAGGATCATTTAGGCATTAACCCTAAGAAGGGTAGGCATATGCCTAAGAGAAAGAACTATTCCCAAAAGGTTATTGAAAAATCAAAAATTGAGAAATTAGAATTAGAGAACCAAACCTTGAGGTCAAGGCTTGAGAAATTAGAAAAGGCCCTTAGGAAGATGCAAAATCCAATTCAAGGGTCTAATGGACAAAACCTAGGGTCTAAGAGGCAAGAGCCATTTAGAGGCAAGAAAGGTTTGGGTCACAAATCTAAGCCCAAGGAGACCTATCATAGTATTCCATTCGATTATGGAACTATTTCTAAGTCTAGGAAAACCAAGGTTTTAAGGGAAGTCATCCCTAAGGTTAACCATGGTAGATTCCTAGTGGAAAAGGTTTCCATGAAACCTAGGAAAGTCACTAAAAAAGTCACAAGGGAAGTTATCCCTAGAGTTGACCTAGGCAAGACCAAATTGACCAAGGCTTCCAAGCCAAAAAGGGTCGTTAGAAAGGTACTAAGGGAGGATATCCCTAGTGAGTAACTTGTACACCCAAGGAGCTCCAATAGGTATTGGATTCCTAGAAGCGTGATTCCATCACGCTAAATGGGTTAGGTGTAGGATCGTAATGTTCAGAGAGAGGGGGTGAATCTCAGAAGTTAAAATTTTTCCTTAGAAATTAAAACATATTTTTAGAAACAAAAAGTACACAATGGAATTAAATAAGATAAGAAGACAAATTATTTACTTAGTTCACAACCCTAGTCGGGTTGCTACTCCAAGGCCCGTAGCTCTCCAAGAGCTACCTCGATGGGCAATGCACTATAAAGTCCTTTGATTCGAGAACTCTCGACTTTGAAGGAGTTTGCTTTTTACAAAAGATAACGAGATAGTTAACAAGCTACCTTATCTTAAATTAAAGTACAAAGGTGAAAGTAAAGAACAATACAAAGTATACCGACACTTGTAACTTTTGAAATGGAGCTCGGAGTGTCAGAGTTATGGTGTTGCAGCGTGATGAAGCTCTTGAAGATGAGAAACACATGAGACAGAACTTGGACATAGTAGATGAGTTTAATTCAAAGTTGGTCATGAATTTCTTTTATAAGCCATTTCCAATCGACTGGAATGCACTCCAGTCGACTCCACATCAGCCCGTCGATATCGTACTTCGGCCTTCCCAATCGACTGGACATGTTCCAGTCGACTTCAGGTCGCATGGCTCCGCATCAAAAAATTTGCCTTTCTAGTCGACTGGACCTCCCCAATTAACTAAAGCTTTTTCCATCTGGGTTGTTAGATCTTCGATCCATCACCAGCTAATTTTTCCAACTGGGTATCCAATCGACTGGACCATACTCAGTCGACTGGAATCCATTCAATCGCTTGTTCCCTGCAAAATGAGATTAGCAAAAGTAACAAGTATAAAATACAAAAGCAGTAATAATACTGCTCGATCTCGACTTCTTAGTCCCACACAGACTATCCGTCGAATGGATGCCTAGCTTTGTCCCCCTATAGAGGAGTCGACCTCACCTCTTCACTCGAGGCTTACCTGCCGACTGTCCTATCAGACTTACCATACTTGACATTCGATCTAACCCACCAGGGCTTCCCGCCAACTGTTTAGTCTCCCAGTACCAACTGGAATGCATGCCGGTTGTCCATTCTCCTAACCCAATCGGTCTTTATGCCAGATGTCCAGTCTCCTGACCCACCTGGACTTCCTGCCTGATGTCCGGTCCTCCAAATCTGTCAAGTCTTCTGCCTGGTATCCGGTCAACACGACCTACTACGACTTTCCATACTTTGCCTAGTATTCGGTCTGCCTGTCCTACTAGGACTTCCTATTAAGCCTACACACTTAACACATATATCAAACCATAAGTAATTCCTAACTTTAACTATGATTCATACATCAAAACTAAGGAGTGGTGCTTTCTGCACCAACAATCTCCCCCTTTTTGATGTATGACAACACATCAGTTAAAGTTAGGAGAATCAATTTGCAATGTTCAAATTTAACATATATCAGGAATGCATTAAGCTGAAAATGTATAATGTTTAAATGCATGAGATGCTCATATGCATGAAAAACTTCTTTTACTTTAAATTTTTCTAACTTTAAACCTTCTCTCTCCCCCTTTGTCATACATCAAAAGTATTATTAAACATCAAATGCCACAATTTAAATATGAGGTTTAAAGCATGATGACTAAAGATTATAATACTTACTTGACAAGCTTTATTTCAATAATGTCTAAGCATTATAAACTTCAAAAACACTTAATCTTTCAAAAGACTTAGGTTTCAGCTAAATTTTGAAAACCATTTATAGAAATTTTCTCTTCTTAATTCAGTGTTTTTTGAAAACTCTACTTTTGAGAATTATTTATCAATACTCCTCCTAAACTCATGCAATAACATTTTCTTTAAAAATAAGATCTCCCCCTTTATCTATTAGTTTCAGAATGACTCTTATCAAAATTTTCAAAAGTACTTAACCTTTAAAAAATTTTAAATCAAAACTTTTAACATTTTCAAAATTTGAACGAATTTATGAAAATAACCAAAAGTCAAAGTTTTCAAAACTTTCTAAACTCCCCCTCAATAAAAATATTTTTTAAATTTTCAAATTTCTTAATATTTTAATTTTCAAAATTCTCCCTGAATAAAAAATATTTTTGAAAATTTTCAAAATTCTCAAAATTTCAATTTTCAAAACTCCCCTTTAATAAAAAAATATTTTTAAAATTTTAAAAATTCTCAATATTTTAATTTTCAAAACTCCCCCTTAATAAAAAAATATTTTTGAAATTTTTAAAATTCTCAATATTTCAATATTCAAAATTTTCAACATTTACTTTAAAATTAAGTTAAAATAATGCAAATGAGATAGAAAAATATCCAAGCATGAATTCCTAAACATTATTTTTATACTTAAAATACACATCTAAAAATTATTCTTAAAGCAAATTTCCAACTCTTTAGTAGCTCAAGTGATATAGATTTATCATCAAGCTTTGAATTAGAGTTAGTAACTGAAGTGAGTGATTTGCTTTTTAAACTTTGTTTTGGTTTGTATCGATGTACTGAATCTACATCATGAACCTGGGGTGTAGTCCTAATATCTTACGTCCATCTTCATGGCTCAATACACAAACAGGTAATCCTAGGTGTTAGTGAGATGCAAAGGCTTACCTAGGTCTATAGGATCATGGAATCTAAATTGACCTAGGCTAGATTTATTTTTAATTTTCCTTTAAGAAAGTAATATTACTTAACAAAATAGATTTTGAATAATGAAATCAAAGCATCCTAGTCTACTAAGCATAATCCAAGTTGTCTTCTAAGCATACTAAACTCAGCTTCTAGAAGTGGTTCAGTGAGTATGTCAGCGAGATTAGACTTGGACTCAACATAGTTGAGTCTAATACTGCCTTTTGCCACATGATCTCTCACAAAGTGATGTTTAACATCAATATGTTTAGTACATGAGTGATGAATTGGATTTTTAGTTAATTTTATTGAACTTATGTTATCAACCAATGTTTTGACCTTCTTGTATTCTAATTCAAAATCTTTAAGTGTGTGCATCATCCATAATAATTGTGCCACATATTCACCTAATGCTATGTATTCGGCTTCAGTTGTGGAAAGAGCAACACAATGTTGCTTCCTACTGAACAGCTTACTAAGCATGATCCTAAGAGTTGACATCCTCCACTAGTACTTTTCCTATCCAGTTTACACTCAGCATAGTTTCAGTCAGAGTATCTATTGGGATGTATACTGAAAGCCTAGCTCTTTTGTATGAACATCTTTATTTTGAAATAAGAATCACATGATCATTGTTTGCACTTTATATTTATGATATATGTGCATATTGTCTAATACTTTACATTGTAGATAACATGGTGCTTGGGTGTGGCACAGAAGATCATGTTATCAGTCCCTTGTAGAGTATAAGTAGAGGCTCACAACCAAGATGGTTTTGGACAAACCATTGGCATGGTTGTAGTGTAGCTTTGTATTGTTTTGTCTTGAACATAAAGTTACACTAGTACACTTAGGTGTATTGAGCCGGACCGACATAGAGGTGATTCAATTTATTGCTGACTACATAATTGAATCGGACCTCGGATATTATATTGTACATGCTCTTAATCCCGATATAATAACGGGCACATGTACTTAATACTTATTTCTTTGATTTACCAGAGGGTGAGATTTCTATGGATTAAATCAATATGCCCGGTAAGTTGGGAAATGATATTATTTACATGGTGTGCCGTTGATTATAGGAGGAAACCGTGTCCTATGTATTAGGTTGATGATGTCCCCTTGAGGAGCTCAAAAGGTTCATCATGTAAACCCTGCAGGTTGACTTAGTCAACATGATGATAAGGTTGAGTGGTACTACTCGAGGATTTAGATGTTAATTAATTGATTGTCAGTAAATCAATTAATTTACGGACATTCGATATCTTAAACACGGGGAGATGGATGTACAAATAATATATGGAGCCCATATTAATTTATGGGGGTTGGTGAGGTAGTTCGATGATGATCCTCTAGTGGAATGGAACATCATTGATGGATCAAGTTTGTGTGGTTCCGATCCATCGGGTGGCCAAGACCCAACTCCTCCTCATGGTCCATATCGTAGCCTAATATAAACCTCATGAAGTTTGGATCAAATGATGGAAAACAAATCTCTAAATCTGACGGTTGGGATTAAATCCCTAGATCCGACGGTTGAGATTAAATCTCTAGATCCGACGGTTGGGATTAAAACCTTAGAACCGACGGTTGAGATTAAATCTCTAGATCCGACGGTTGAGATTAAAACCCTAGAACCGACGGTGGAGATTAAACCAAGGCCTAAACCTAACTCTATATATAAGGGAGCATGGGTTGGGAGGCAATATGTTTTTTTTTTTTTTGATGATGGAAATTAGGGTTTAGCCTCTCTTTGCTTGGGCGGCAAGAAACCCTAAGGAAAAAACCCTAATTAGGGTTTGGCTCCTTGGGTTGGGCGGCCATGGTAAGGAAAGGAGAGTGGGAGGCAACTTGTGGAAGAGTTCTTCTTCTTCCTAGGGAAGGTGGCCGGTTCTAGATCTCCTCCTTCCACCATGGTTGGGCGGCAAGAAATAGGAAGAGGCTAGGGTTAGGGTTTAGTCCATGATGATGGGCGGCAACCCTTCTTCCTCCTTCCTCCTTTTTTTGGTTGGCGCCCAAGCTTCACCCTTCTTTCTATGGATTAGGTTGGTTTGGGAAATTAGGGTTTGCCCTTCCATTAGTGGGCAGCAAGAAACCCTAGAGTTTTCCTTTCCTTGGTTGGGCGGCTAGGTTATGGAGGGGAAAGTGGGCGGCAACTATAGGAGAGGATATCTTCTTCTTCTTCCTAGGGTGTTGCCGGCTCCTAGATCTTTTCCCTCTACCTTGGTCGGCGCTCAACCTATTCCTCTCATCCTCTTCTTGTTCTCTTTGGACCGGCGACAAACATCATGCTTGGAGCTTGATGGTTGGTCCTAGATAAGAGATGAGTTTTATTTCCATTTTGTTCTCTCTATTCTTGGGGCCGGCGGAATCAATCCTTTGTGGATTGGTGGTTGGCTCAAGCAAGAAGGGAAAGAGAGTTCTTCTTTCTTTGGATTGAAGAAGATCTAGGATGATTCAACTTGTGGAGGATCTTCGCCCACACGAAGTCTACAAGGAGGTTAGGACATACGATAGAAGATCAAGAGGTATAAAAGTTTTATAACTTTTATTATTGTTCTTTGCATGTTCTTATTGATATGCTAGCTTATGTTCTTTATGTTAGTATATGTTGATTATACTAGTTTACATTTGTATGTATTTGTATAATCATGGACCCCGAAGATAAACACAAAAATCGGCGATCCGTCCGTCGTATCTTCTGCGGCTAACCGACTAGAAGAGTTGTGTTGCTTGAACAACTAGTTTGTTCAAGCGATCGCTCATGTTGTTAGCACGACGACGAATTGGTTGTGCTTAGGAAACTCATCCCATCCGGATTAGTTTTCATTAGTGAAAATTTTAATCCGGGGACATGGGAGCCAATGAGCCTCCGAGGAAAAGCACATTGCCAACAAATGGTATCAGAACCACGGTTTCTGGTTTTGTGTGTTTTGGATTCGGTTACTTTCACGCACTTATCATATATTGTGTATGCCGGATAATAGTAGGATGTGTGTAGGCTAACTTTTTGGTTGCAGGCATAAGATCCGACTATTATGACTATATGTGTGTATGTGGTTGTTTGTGTGTGATTGTGTGTATATTATTTGAATCCTCGGGGTTGACGAGGCTAGATTAGTATTTAATTTTTGTAATTAAATACGGCATTGTTTAGCCACTCTTTATTTTATTTTACTTTCGATCTAGATTTCATGTACACTCCCTCGTGGAGTATAGGATCGATGGATGTAAAATAAAATAGGTTTTATTCTCGGCTCGGATCTCCGGATGGCTCGTACATGGCGTAGGAGGAGCGGACGAGGTGGCGACACGACGGGATGCATATTGGAGAACAATGCCATAATAGTTGGAAAAATTCTGATTTTTCCATATTTATTGCTGATTTGTTTTATATGCATATTGTGTGTGCTTGAAAATTCCTCATTGTCAATTTACTAAGTGGGAGAGGGACATTTTAATTAATTCCCGTGGCCTCCATTACAATTTGACATGTGATGCAACAAACTTGCGCGTCGGCTCTGAGTGCCTTCCTCCCCATCGGATGAGTTTGTTTGCGGATCACTAGGTCAAATAATGGTTATAGGAAATTATCTAGGAGCGTGTGTACTTCCACAGCGGTAAGGCACATAATCCGAAATAATTCCCTTAGTACCGTGTAATGGTGCACACTTAGATGCAAATAAAAAGTAGTTTTATTTGTAGGGCCAAAGAGGAACCAACTATTAATTTTATTTGTCAAAAAGTAAGGTTGACAAGATAATAAAATTAATGGGTTAAACCTCCTCTTACAAATGTAGAATTCGTATACGTCCACACTATCATGGCATGCGATATTCTCGGTGTTTGAGGTGTTGGTTGATTTCAAAATTTTATTATTTGAGGAATCAATAATTTTTATTGAAATCTACAGTAATAATAAGCATGTTGTGTGTGCTTGAAAATTCCTCATTTTCAATTTACTAAGTGGGAGAGGGACATTTTAATTAATTCCTGCGGCCTCCATTACAATTTGACATGTGATGCAACAAACTTGCGCGTCGGCTCTGAGTGCCTTCCTCCCTATCGGATGAGTTTGTTTGCGGATCACTAGGTCAAATAATGGTTATAGGAAATTATCTAGGAGCGTGTGTACTTCCACAGCAGTAAGGCACATAATCCGAAATAATTCCCTTACTACCGTGTAATGGTGCACACTTAGATGCAAATAAAAAGTATCCTCCCCATCGAAGTCACTGCTTTAATTTGTAGGGCCAAAGAGGAACCAACTATTAATTTTATTTGTCAAAAAGTAAGGTTGATAAGATAATAAAATTAATGGGTAAAACCTCCTCTTACAAATGTAGAATTCGTATACGTCCACACTATCGTGGCATGAGATATTCTCGGTGTTTTGAGGTGTTGGTTGATTTCGAAATTTTATTGTTTGAGGAATCAATAATTTTTTTAAATCTAAAGTAATGATCTATGTGATTCTTAGGATTTTCAAAATTGACTTTCAGTTCACTTACTGTGATACTAAAGGAAATAAACTTACTGTACCTAAATAATGTTGATTGGAAAAGATTCAAGATATTGTCTTATCTGCTAAGGAGTACAAGTATGCGCTCTTCAAATAGTGTCCTCAAGCCATCGTTGCTCAAAAGGGTTTCTACTTCTAAGCCGAAAGGCAAGAAGAAGAAGAAACAAGGTGGAGCAAAGATGGTGGGAGGATCTCAGGGAAGAGTGAAAAAGCCGAAAGGCAAGTACTTCATTTGCAAGCAGGATGGACATTGGAAGAAGGACTGTCCCAATTCAAAACAGAACAAAGGTATATCTTTTGGACTAGTCATTGAAACATGATTAGTGGTGATATCTACCGGCACCTGGTGAGTTGATACGGGAGCCACTAATCATGTCTGCAACAATTTGTAGGGGTTCAAGGAAACCCGATGACTAGCTAAAGGGGAGATTACCATTTACTTGGGCAATGCCATGATGGTAGCGGCTATTGCAGTGGGAGAAGTTTTATTTATCTCTTGAGAATAATAAAACTTTGGTTCTGGAAAATTCCCTTTATGTACCTTTATTTAGAAAGAATTTAGTTTCAGTTTCTAAATTATTATGGATGGATATTCTATTTCTTTTAATGACAGAGTTGTTATAAAAAGGAATAGGGAGAATATCTATTCATGTACATTGAAAGGAAATTTGAACCAAAACCTTCCACGATGCAAATTGAAGTTAATAACTCATCTTCTAATTCCAATAAGAGAAAAGAACCTTCGAAGATGAACCAAACATATCTTTGGCTTCTTAGGCTTGGTCACATTAACCTAAGCAGAATTCAAAGGTTGAAAGCTGATGGACCTTTGGGTTCATTAGTGGTGGAGGATCTCCCAACCTACGAATCTTGCTTGGAGGGTAAGATGACCAAGAGGCCTTTTTAAGGCCAAGGGGTATAGAGCCAAAGATGTGTTAGAAATGGTTCATTCTGATTTGTGTGGTCCTATGACTATCTAGGCAAGAGGTGGTCTTGAATATTTCTTCTCTTTTATAGACAATTATTCAAGATATGGATGACACTACGATCTGATCGTGGTGGTGAGAACCTCTTGGGAGAGTTTAGGAACTACTTATCAGAGGTTGGGATTCAATCCCAATTGACTGCACCTGACACACCCCAGCAGAACGGTGTAGCAGAGCGAAGGAATAGGACTCTTATGGAGATGATTAGATCGATGATGAGTTATTCTGACTTGTTTTATAGTCCTAGAGATCAGAGAGTGATCGTTAACACGAACGCCAATTTTCTAGAGGAAGACTATGTGATAAGCCACAAGCCCAAGAGTAAAATTATTCTGGAGGAGTTAAAAGGGAAGTCACTTCTTTAGTACCACCGGTACATGAGGATATACCACATGTCACTGCACCACGTGTCACAAAGGATACACAGATGATACCTCGTCGTAGTGGGAGGGTTGTTAGACAGCCTCTTAGATTCACATTTTTGGACGAATCTTCTGATTTGGTCCCTAGCAAACATGAACCTGATTCCTAGACATACGACGAGGCAATCCAAGATATAAATACAACATCTTGGCAAAGTGCAATGAATACTGAGATTGAATCTATGGATTCAAGTCAGGTCTGGGAACTCTTATGCATTGCAGCTCATATGGATTATGAGATGTGATAGATGGATGTCAATACAGCTTTCCTTAATAGAAGTCTTGAGGAAAACATCTATATGAAGCAACCAGAGAGATTCATTGCTAAGGGCAAAGAGCGTATTGTATGTAAGCTTAATCGGTCCATTTATGGACTAAAGCAAGCTTTGAGGTCTTGAAACATCCGCTTTGATGAAGTAAATCCAGACTTATGGATTTATTCAAAGTACGGATGAGTCTTGTGTATACAAGAGATGTGACGGAAACGTAGTGGTATTTCTTGTACTATACGTAGATGACATTTTGGTAGTTGGCAACAATATCAGAGTGTTATCAGACGTAAGGGTATGGTTGTCCAAACAGTTTTGAAGGACTTGGGAGAAGTGGGTCACAACCTTGGGATCAAGGTTGTTGTGCTTATCCCAAGCTTCATACATAGACATGATTTTGGATCGTTTTAGCATGCAGAACTCCAAAGAGGGTTTTCTACCTTTCAGGTATGGAGTTACTTTATCTAAGGAGATGTGTCCTAGATCATCTGAGGTGATAAAGGAGGTGAAGGCGGTTCCTTATGCTTCGGCAGTAGGAAGCCTCATGTATGCTATGTACGAGACAAGATATCTGCTTTGCCGTGGGCATGGTTAGCAGATATCAGAGTAATCCAGGACAGGGACATTGGACTGCGATAAAATCATATATTGTAGTGCCTGAGAAGGACTAGGGATTATATGCTAGTTTACCGTGTAGACCAATTACTCCCTGTGGGTTGCATGGATTGCGATTTCCAATCAGATAGGGATAACAGTAAGTCTACCTCAGGTTTTGTGTTTACTTTAGGAGGTGGAGCCATTGTATGGAGGAGTGCCTAGCAGAAATGCGTGGCGGACTCCACCATGGAAGCTGAGTATGTGGCAGCCTATAAGACAGCCAAAGAAGCTGTGTGGTTCAGGAACTTCCTGATGGACTTGGATGTGATTCCTGGTTTGCCCAGAACTATCACAATTAATTGTGATAATAATGGTGCAGTTGCAAACTCGAAGGAACCACGAGCCCATAAGGCTAGTAAACACATAGAATGCATGTACCACCTAATACGAGAAATCGTAAAGGAGGTAGAAGTTGCTGTCGCCTAGATTGCATCAGAGGATGACCTGGTAGACCCTTTCACTAAGGCCCTTCTAGTGAGAGCTTTGATAGGCATGTGGAGGGAAGGGGAATCAGATGTATGGCAGTATGTGTTGGTGCAGGGGCACTAGATAATCGAACCTGTGTTTTGATTATGGCAAAGACACAAAGTTAAGTTTATATTGTTATCTCACGAGCTAAATCAAGTGTGTAGAAAAGTACTAAAGCTGGAGCTGAAGGCTAGCGACACCCGGAGGAAGCCGTGGTGGTCGGGCGACACTTGAGTGAATTCGGAGGGAGCCGAAGGAATCGAGTGGAAAGCCGGAAGCGAGAGCTACTATCGAGGTAAGCTCGTGTGAGTGAGAGATTGTAAGGTCGTGTCCTCTTTACGGGGACGACCGTAGGCGACGATTCGACTAAGACTTCCTGTGGAAGGTCTAGGTCGAGATCGGACGGTTAGAAACCGTCGTATTTATCATTTTCCGAGCTAATCTCTTCGCAGGAAGTGGCCGGGTGATCATTCGACATTGGGCGCGATCGTATTATCGATTGATGATGAGATCATCATTTATCATCGATCGATGAGAGGCATCGATCGATGGCGGTGATTCGGCTTTGCGCTAGGTCAAAACGGATAACGTTTGACGCGGCCACTTCGCGATAAAAATTTGGAAAAATTCATGATCCGTTCCAAAGAAATAGGAGACAAATTCAGAGGCTAAAGTCTATAAAAGGAGGGGAGGATTCATCTCCAAATCACATCAATTATTCATCAAGTGCTCCTACAACGCCAACGCTTCAACACCGTCATAACGCCGACGCGACGCCAAGTTTTGATCTTCTTCGTCGGCAGCAGATTCAAGTAATATTTTTGATATTATATTCTGTATTTTTATCTTCATAACGAGGTGAGGTAGGCTTGTTGCCTTATCCTCGTATATTCGGTTTTTGTAATCGTTGTCTCCTACCTCCAACGAGGAGACGTTTTAGTGCTTTGCCCTCCGTACACGGTCTAGGACCGATAGGGCCTTGGAGTAGCAACCGCTGGGTTGTGAACCAAGTAAAATAAACGTGTTCATTTATTTTCCGCTGTGCTTACTTTGCGTATCGAACGAACGAAAAAGAAAAGATTTACGATCGCTATTCACCCCCCCCCCCCTCTAGCGACGCTTCTCGATCCAACAGTATGATGACAACATAGTCTTTTAGTATAAGTGGGAGATTGTTAGGATGTATACTGAAAGCCTATCTCTTTTGTATGAACATCTTTATTTTGAAATAAGAATCATATGATCATTGTTTGAACTTTATATTTATGATATATGTGCATATTGTCTAATACTTTACATTGTAGATAACATGGTGCTTGGGTGTGGCACAGAAGATCATGTTATCAGTCCCTTGTAGAGTATAAGTAGAGGCTCACAACCAAGATGGTTTTGGACAAACCATTGGCATGGTTGTAGTGTAGCTTGGTATTGTTTTGTCTTGAACATAAAGTTACACTAGTACACTTAGGTGTATTGAGCCGGACCGACATAGAGGTGATTCAATTTATTGCTGACTACATAATTGAATCGGACCTCGGATATTATGTTGTACATGCTCTTAATTCCGATATAATAACGGGCACATGTACTTAATACTTATTTCTTTGATTTACCAGAGGGTGAGATTTCTATGGATTAAATCAATATGCCCAGTAAGTTGGGAAATGATATTATTTACATGGTGTGTCGTTGATTATAGGAGGAAACCGTGTCTTATGTATTAGGTTGATGATGTCCCCTTGAGGAGCTCATAAGGTTCATCATGTAAACCCTGCAGGTTGACTTAGTCAATATGATGATAAGGTTGAGTGGTACTACTCGAGGATTTAGATGTTAATTAATTGATGGTCAGTAAATCAATTAATTTACGGACATTCGATATCTTAAACACGGGGAGATGGATGTACAAATAATATATGGAGCCCATATTAATTTATGGGGGTTGGTGAGGTAGTTCGATGATGATCCTCTAGTGGAATAGAACATCATTGATGGATCAATTTTGTGTGGTTCCGATCCATCGGGTGGCCAAGACCCAACTCCTCCTCATGGTCCATATCGTAGCCTAATATAAACCTCATGAAGTCTGGATCAAATGATGGAAAACAAATCTCTAAATCCGACGGTTGGGATTAAATCCCTAGATTCGACGGTTGAGATTAAATCTCTAGATCCGACGGTTGGGATTAAAACCCTAGAATCGACGGTTGAGATTAAATCTCTAGATCCGACGGTTGAGATTAAAACCCTAGAACCGACGGTGGAGATTAAACCAAGGCCTAAACCTAACTCTATATATAAGGGAGCATGGGTTGGGCGGCAATAAGTTTTTTTTTTTTGATGATGGAAATTAGGGTTTAGCCGATCTTTGCTTGGGCGGCAAGAAACCCTAAGGAAAAAACCCTAATTAGGGTTTGGCTCCTTGGGTTGGGCGGCCATGGTGAGGAAAGGAGAGTGGGCAGCAACTTGTGGAAGAGTTCTTCTTCTTCCTAGGGAAGGTGGCCGGTTCTAGATCTCCTCCTTCCACCATGGTTGGGCGGCAAGAAATAGGAAGAGGCTAGGGTTAGGGTTTAGTCAATGATGGTGGGCGGCAACCCTTCTTCCTCCTTCCTCCTTGGTTTGGCCGGCGCCCAAGCTTCACCCTTCTTTCTATGGATTAGGTTGGTTTGGGAAATTAGGGTTTGCCCTTCCATTAGTGGGCGGCAAGAAACCCTAGAGTTTTCTTTTCCTTGGTTGGGCGGCTAGGTTATGGAGGGGAAAGTGGGCGGCAACTATAGGAGAGGATATCTTCTTCTTCTTCCTAGGGTGTTGCCGGCTCCTAGATCTTTTCCCTCTACCTTGGTCGGCGCTCAACCTATTCCTCTCATCCTCTTCTTGTTCTCTTTGGACCGGCGGCAAACATCATGCTTGGAGCTTGATGGTTGGTCCTAGATAAGAGATGAGTTTTGTTTCCATTTTGTTCTCTCTATTCTTGGGGCCGGCAGCATCAATCCTTTGTGGATTGGTGGTTGGCTCAAGCAAGAAGGGAAAGAGAGTTCTTCTCTCTTTGGATTGAAGAAGATCTAGGATGATTCAACTTGTGGAGGATCTTTGCCCACACGAAGTCTACAAGGAGGTTAGGACATACGATAGAAGATCAAGAGGTATAAAAGTTTTATAACTTTTATTATTGTTCTTTGCATGTTCTTATTGATATGCTAGCTTATGTTCTTTATGTTAGTATATGTTGATTATACTAGTTTACATTTGTATGTATTTGTATAATCATGGACCCCGAAGATAAACACAAAAACCGGCGATCCGTCCATCGTCTCTTCCGCGGCTAACCGACTAGAAGAGTTGTGTTGCTTGAACAACTAGTTTGTTCAAGCGATCGCTCATGTTGTTACCACGACGACGAATTGGTTGTGCTTAGGAAACTCATCCCATCCGGATTAGTTTTCATTAGTGAAAATTTTAATCCGGGGACATGGGAGCCAATGAGCCTCCGAGGAAAATCACATTGCCAACAATATCCTACTAACACAAAGTTATTAGTTCTTGGGTATCACATACCTACATTAATTATTACTTTAATGTATCTTAGGATTCTTTTGACATGTGTTAAATGTGATTCCTTAGCACAAGTCTGATATCTGGCACACATACTACAAATAATATGTTAGGCCTACTTGCAGTTAAGTATAATAAACTCTTCTATAGTACTTTAGATCTTCAGACTTTCCTTCTTTGTCATCATTTAATATAACATTTGTTGCCATGGGTGTTTTTATTTCTTTTGCATTTTCCATTCCAAATCTTTTAATCAACTCTCTTGCATATTTGGTTTGATAAATATAGTTACTGCCTTTTGTTTGTTTTATTTGTAAACCTAAAAAGAAATTTAATTCACCTACTAGACTCATTTCGAATTCTTGTTCCATTAAGTTTATGAATTCTTTCAAAAAATTTAAATTTTTTGATCCAAATACTATATCATCTACATATATTTGAGCTATAAAAATATATAGGTTCAAAGTTTTTACGAAGAGAGTTGAGTCAATTTTACCTTGTCTGAAGCCTTTTGAGATTAAGTATGAAGATAGTCTCTCATACCAAGATCTAGGAGCTTGTTTTAATCCATACAAGGCATTTTTTAATTTATATACATGATTAGGGTATTCTAAACTCTCAAAACCTGGAGGTTGACTTATTTATACCTCTTCTTTTATTACTCCATTTAAAAAAGTGAATTTGACATCCATTTGGTATAGCATGAATCCTTTGTGTGTCGCATAAGCTAGAAACATCCTAATTGACTCAAGCCTAGCTACTAGGGCATAAGTTTCATCATAGTCTAATCCTTCTACTTGACTAAACCCTTTAGCTACAAATCGAGCTTTATTTTTTATGATTTCTCCTTGATCATTTAATGTATTTCTAAATGCCCATTTAGTATTTATTATTGATTTATTTGTTGGTGGAGGTACTAAGTCCCATACTTTATTTCTATCGAATTGCGCTAGTTCTTCTTGCATGGCTATTATCCAATCAGTATCAGGTAAAACCTCATCTATTGACTTTGGTTCTATCTTTTATATTAATGCGATTTGACTCAAGTTTCTTAAGACTAATCTAGTTTGAACTCCTAGAGTTGGATTTCCTAAAACATGTTCAAGAGCATGGTTTGAATTAATTCTATATGTCTTTAAGTTGTCTTGATATTGGGTTTGTTCTTCTTTAACATGTATAATTTTATTTACTCCATCTTGATTATCTGTGTTTGTATGACCATTTGTAATTTCATCTTCATCAAACTTTACATGAGTTGTTTCTTCAATTTTTAGGGCTTTCTTATTATAAATCCTATAGGCCCTACTAGTAGTCGAATATCCAAGAAATATTCCTTCATCGGTTTTTGAAGAGAACTTTTCAAGATGGTCTTTTGTATTCAAAACAAATACTTTGCATCCAAAACAAATAATTTGCATCCAAATACTTTTAGATACTTTATTGAAGGTTTTTTATTATTAAAAATTTCATAAGATGTTTTATTATGTAATTTATTAATTATTACTCTGTTTTGCACATAACATGCAATGTTTATAACTTCGGTCCAAATGTAACTAGGTAAATTATATTCATTTACCATTGACCTAGCAGCCTCTTGTAGAGTTTTATTTTTTCTTTCTACTATTCCATTTTGTTGAGGTGTTCTAGGGTATGAATATTTATGGTGATATCCATTTTATTTTTAAACTCACCTCCATTATCACTTCTTATTCTTTTATCTTAAGATATTTTTCATTTTATATTTGTTTACTAAAGTTTTTAAATACTTCAAATGTTTCATCTTTTTGTTTTAGAAATTTTACCCATGTAAACCTAGAGTAATCATCTATTATCACTAAACAATATGAATTTCCACTTAGCGATTTTACCCCATGTTAATCGAACAAGTCTAAGTGAATTAATTCAAGTATTGAGCTTGTTCAACCTTGATTAGTTAATTTATGTTGGGGCTTGATTTGTTTTCCTTGTTGGCAAGCATTACAAACTTTCTTTCAATATTTTTAAGTTTAGGAAAACCTCTAACTAAATTAGTTTCACTTAGCGTAGTTATATTCCTAAAGTTGATGTGAGCAAGTTGTCTATGCCACAATCAACTTTCTTCTTGTTGTGTCAAATGACACTTGATTGAGGATCTTTCTAAATTTATTGAATATATATTTTTATTCCTAATGCTCATAGGGATAGATGTAATATGCTCTCTTCTCGAAAGATAGTAGAAACTAGGTATATTGATGAACTCCTCTTAGAAACCCTAGGTTTACTAAATGATGTGCAGTGGTTATTTCACAATGTAGGATGGAAAGATTTAATGGGGATTAGATGCCCAACCTACCATAGGGTTGTGCTTGAATTTTTTAGCTCGATTGAAGCAGAGATTTTATCGGAAAGGGATAGTGAAAAATAGAAGGTGACATTTAGGTTGTTTAACATAGAGCATGAATGAACATTACATTAATGGAATCTTTGCTTTGGACTACCTAGTGGGGGAGAGAGGAGAACACCCAATGATTTTAAAGGACAAACATTTTGGAATGAATTGACTGGAGAAACTTCTTACGACTCTTCTAAAGCCAAATCATTCTGACTTTAGAATCCTATTTTAGGTACATCCACCATTTTATGGCTAGCACAATTTTTGGAAGGGGAGAGAGTGATAGAATGATGAGAGTGAGTGAGTTATTGATGCACGCGAACACAATCTCAAATCTCCAATGAAAATCGCCAATGACTCATTTTTGAGTTTTCAATATTGTTAATCAAACATTAATTTGATAAAAAATTTACTTCATAACCAACATCACATAACTGACTTATACTAAGCAAATTAAATTTGAAATTTTCTATAAGCAAAACTTTTTGTATAATAAAATTTGATTTGAAGGTAGGAAACTTCGCTTCCCACTTCAACTCGGTCAGTTGTTCATGGCGATACCTTCTACATCCCCGGATAAAAAAAATTTATCCTTGATAAGAGGGATTACCCAAGCTACCGTTTCATCGTCGTGCTATTCGATTAGAGTAGTCACTTGAATAAACTTCTTGTTCAAGCCACCAACCTCTATTCTACGAATAGCCGCGGAATAGATGATGTACGGATCGCCGACTTTTGTGTTTGTATTCGGGGTCCAAGTTAATTTAACCACAAAACAGAATATACAACATGTATATGATTGAAAAACAATTATAGACATGTTACAAAAGAAAATAAACAAGCGTTATACCTCTCGATCTTCTATTGTATGCCCTTTCTCCTTTTGGACGTCGTGTTGGTGACGATCTTCCAAAAGTCGAAGCCTCCTAGATCACCAATCTTCCTTCCTTGCTCGCTCCAAACAAGAGGAAGTATAGAAACAAAACTCTTCTCCTTCCTTTAACCAACCACCAAGCACCAACCTTGATGCTTGCCGCCGACCAAAGGAGAAGAAGGATGGTGGACGCCGGCCAAAACTCCAAGGGAAGATACCCTAGGCTTTGTTTCCACTGGCCAAGGAGAAGAGGATGAAGGGGTTGGACGCTGGCCAAGGAAGAGGAGAGGCTAGTTGGGTGCCGGCCAAGAAGAAGAAGAAAAAAGGAAAAACTTTCCTTAATTGTGGCCGCCCATGCCTCCAAGCCCTAGCTGCCCAAACCCTAATCCTATCTTGCTTCTAATTCTACTTGCCGCCCACCCTAATCCCTCCTTTTATAGAGTTAGGCTCAAGCCTTGTTTTAATCTCCACCGTCGGTTCTAGGGATTTAATCTCAACCGTCGGATCTAGAGATTTAATCTCAACCGTCGAATCTAGAGATTTAATCTCAACCGTCGGATCTAGAGATTTAATCTCTACCGTCAGATCTAGAGTTTTGTTTTCCATCTTTGGATCTAGGCTTCATGAGGTTTTAATAGGCTACAATAGGGACCATGAGAAGGAGTTGGATTTTGGCCACCCAATGGATCAAGCCCACATAAAGTCCGATCCATTAATGATAATCCAATCCACTAGAGAATTATCATTGATCTACCTCACCAACCCCCATAAGTTAATATGGGCTCCATATATTATTTGTACATTTTTCTCCCTGTGTTTAAGATCTCGAATGTCCGTCGATTAATTAATTTACTGATAATTAATTAATCAACATCTAACTCCATGAGTAGTACCACTCAACCTTATCATCATGTCGGGCCAAGTCCACCTGTAGGGTTTACATGATGAACCTTATGAGCTCCTCAAGGGAACATCATCATCCTAATATATAGGACACGGTTTCCTCCTATAATCAACGGCACGCCATATAAATAATATCATTTCTCAACTTACCGAGCCTATCGATTTACTCTATAAATCTCGCCCATTGGTAAATAAAGAAATGAATACTAAGTATATGTGCTCGTTATTATATCGAGATTAAGAGCATGTACAATATAATATCTGAGGTCCGATTCGATTATGTAGTCAGCAATAAATCGAATCACCTTTAAGTCGGTCCTGCTCAATACACACAAAGTGTACTAGTGTGATTCTATGGTCAAGACAAACCAATATCAAATCACACTACAACTATTCCAATGGTTTGTCCATAACCATCTAGGTTGTGAGCCTTTACTTATACTTTACAATGAATCGATAACATGATCTCCTGTATGACACTATACACCATGTTATCTATAATATAATGTATCAGACAATATGCATAACAATAAATATGTAAACAATGATCATATTTTTCTTATTTCAAAAATAAAGATGTTCATACAAAAGATAGACTTTTCAGTATACATCTCAACAATCTCCCACTTATACTAAAAGACTATGCTGTCCTCAAACTGCCATAAATCTGATTCTCATTCCCTCCACATGCCTATCAAAAGCTCTCACTGGAAGGGCCTTAGTGAAAGGATCTGGCAGGTTATCCTCCGATGCAATCTTGGTCACATCAACTTCTCCTCTTTTTATGATTTCTCGTATCAGGTGGTACTTGCGCTCTATGTGTTTACTTGCCTTATGGGCTCGTGGTTCCTTCGAGTTTGCAACTGCACCACTATTATCATAATAAATTGTGATAGTTCTGGGCAAACCAGGAATCACATCCAAGTCCATCAAGAAGTTCCTGAGCCACACAACTTCTTTGGCCGCCTTAGAGGCTGCCACATACTCAGCTTCCATGGTGGAGTCTGCCATGCATTTCTGCTTGACACTCCTCCATACAATGGCTCCACCTCCCAAAGTAAACACAAAACCTGAAGTAGACTTACTGTTATCCCTGTCTGATTGGAAGTCAGAATCTGTGTAACCCACGGGGAGTAATTGGTCTGCCTGGTAAACTAGTATATAATCCCTAGTCCTTCTCAGGTACTTCAATATATGTTTTACCGTAGTACAATGTCCCAGTCTTGGATTACTCTGATATCTGCTGACCATGCCCACGACAAAGCAGATATCTAGTCTCGTACATAGCATCGCATACATGAGGCTTCCTACTACCGAAGCATAAGGAACCGCCTTCATCTACTCTATATCCTCAGATGTTCTAGGACACATCTCCTTAGATAAAGGAACTTCATGCCTGAAGGGTAGAAAACCCTTCTTAGAGTTCTGCATGCTAAAACGATCCATAATTGTGTCTATGTATGAAGCTTGAGATAAGCACAACATCCTTTTCCTGCGATCCATTATAACCTTGATCCCAAGGATGTGTCCTACTTCTCCCAAGTCCTTCATATCAAACTGTTTGGACAACCATACCCTTACGTCTGATAACACCTTGACATTGTTGCCAATTAATAAAATATCATCTACATATAGTACAAGAAATACCACTACGTTTTCGTGACATCTCTTGTATACAAAAGACTCATCCAGACTTTGAATAAATCCATAAGGCTGGATTACCTCATCAAAGCGGATGTTACAAGGCCTCGAAGCTTGCTTCAATCCATAAATGGACCGATTAAGCTTACACACAAGATCCTCTTTTCCCTTTGCAATGAATCCTTCTAGTTGCTTCATATAGATGTTTTCCTCAAGACATCCATTAAGGAAAGCAGTCTTGACATCCATTTGCCATACCTCATAATCCATATGAGAAGCAATGCATAAGAGAATCCTGATAGACTTAAGCATGGCTACCGGTGAAAAGGTCTCCTCATAATCGATACCCTCTTTCTGAGTATACCCTTTCGCAACAAGCCTCGCTTTGAAGGTCTCAACCTTCCCTTCTATTCTTCTCTTTCTTTTGTAGATCCACTTGCATCGAATGGTTTTTACACCATCGGGTGGTTCACTTGCTCCCAGACCTGATTTGAATCCATAGATTCAATCTCAGTATTTATTGTACTTTGCCAAGATACTGCATCTTTATCTTGGATTTCCTCGTCATATGTCCAGGGATCAGGTTCATGTTCACCAAGGACCAAATCAGAAGATTCTCCCAAGAACATGAATCTATCAGGCTGTCTCACAACCCTCCCACTACGACGAGGTATCACTTGTGTATCCTCTGTGACACGCGGTGCAGTGACTTGTGGTATATCCTCTTGTACCAGTGGTACTGAAGAAGTGACTTCCCCTTTCAATTCCTCTAGAATAATCTTACTCATGGGATTGTGGTTCATCACGTAGTCTTCCTCTAGAAATCTGGCATTCATGCTAACGATCACCCTCTGATCTCTAGGACTATAAAACAAACCACCTTTCGTTCCTCTAGGATAGCCAATGAACATGCACACTTCTGTACGAGGTTCCAACTTACCAGTATCTATCTTCAGCACATGTGTTGGACTCCCCCAAATTTGAATATGTCTTAGACTAGGCTTTCGCCCAGTCCATAATTCTGTGGGAGTAGAAGGCACTAATTTAGATGGTACAAAGTTCAAAATATACACTACCGTATCTAGAGCATATCTCCAAAACGAATATGACAACTCAGAATAACTCATCATCGATCTAACCATCTCCATAAGAGTCCTATTTCTTCGCTCTACTACACCATTCTACTGGGGTGTGCTAGGTGTAGACAATTGGGATTGAATCCCAGCCTCTGATAAGTAATTCCTAAACTCTCCCAAGAGGTACTCACCACCAAGATTAGATCGTAGTGTCCTGATACTTTTACCTTGATGTTTCTCCACATCAGCCTTGAATTCTTTGAACCTGTCAAAGCATTCAGACTTGTGGCGCATCAAGTAAATGTATCCATATCTTGAATAATCGTCTATGAAAGAGACAAAATACTCAAAACCACCTCTAGCCTGGATAGACATAGGACCACACAAATCAGAATGAACCAATTCCAACACATTTTTGGCTCTATACCCCTTGGTCTTGAAAGGCCTCTTGGTCATTTTACCTTCCAAGCAAGATTTACAGCTTGGAAAATCTTCCACCACTAATGAACCCAGAGGTCCATCAGCTATCAACCTTTGAATTCTGCTTTGGTTAATATGACCAAGTCTTAGATGCCAAAGATATGTTTGGTTCATCTTCGAAGGTTCTTTTCTCTTATTGGAATTAGAAGATGAGTTATTAACTTCTATTTGCATCGTGGGAGCCTTTGGTTCAAGTGTATACAAATTTCCTATCAATGCACCAGAACATATAATCTCCCTATTCCTTTTTATAACAACTCTGTCATTAAAAGAAATAGAATATCCATCCATAAACAATTTAGAAACCGAAATTAAATTCTTTCTAAATAAAGCTACATAAAGGTAATTTTTAAGAACCAAAACTTTATTCCTCTCAAAAGACAAATAAACATCTCCCACTGCAACAACTGCCATCTTTGTGGCATCACCCAAGTAGACAGTAATCTCCCCTTCATCCAGTCGTCTGGTTTCCTAGAACCCCTGCAAAGTATTGCAGACATGATCGGAGGCTCCCGTATCTACACACCATGTGCCGGTAGATAACACCGCTAAACATGTTTCAACGACTAGACCAAAAGATATACCTTTGTTCTGCTTGCGGTTGGGGCAGTCCTTCTTCCAGTGTCCAGTCTGCTTACAAGTGAAGCACTTAACTTTTGGCTTCTTCACTGCTCCCTGAGTTCCTCCCACCGCCTTTGCCCTAGCTTGTTTCTTCTTCTTCTTGCCTTTCGGCTTAGAAGTAGAAACCTTTTGGGCAACCATGGCTTGTGCCTGAGCACTCTGACGAAAAATCCCCTCAGCCGCCTGGAGTTCTGTCAGAAGCTCCGTCAATGAATACAACCTCTTGTTCATGTTGTAGTTCAGGCGAAACTGCTCAAAACTCCTAGGTAGAGATTGGAGAATGATATCGACCTGGGTTTCCCCATCGATCTCAGCTCTGAGGACTTTCAGCTCATTCAAATGAGCCATCATCTTCAGAACATGATCCCTTACGGGTGTTCCCTCGATCATGGTGGTCGTCATCAAGTTCCTCATGGCTTCCTGCCTGGCAGCCCGATTCTGGTGTCCAAAAAACTCTTTGAGATTGAGCATCATGTCATAAGCAGTTAGCATGGCTTGATGCTGATGTTGCAGTACATTTGACATAGAAGCCAAAATGTAACACTGCGCCATCTCATCGGCCTTGATCCACTTCTTATAACTCTACTTCTCCTTTTCCCCAGAATCATCCGCAGGCTTAGGAGGGCACTCTTCGAGGAGTACATATTTATATTTCTCAGCAGTCAAGATAATGTCAAGATTCCTCTTCCAATCAACATAATTGGGTCTAGTAAGTTTATTTTCTTTCAATATCACAGTAAGCGGGTTGAAAGTCATTTTGAAAACAACCTAAGAATCATATAGATCAAAACATTAGATTTTAAAAAATTATTGATTCCTCAAACAATAAAATTTTAAAATCAACCAACACCTCAAAACACCGAGAATATCGTATGCCACGATAGTGTGGACGTATATGAATTCTACATTTATAAGAGGAGGTTTCACCCATTAATTTTACTATCTTGTTAACCTAACTTTTTGACAAATAAAATTAATAGTTGGTTCCTCTTCGACCCTACAAATAAAAGTAGTGACTCCGATGGGGAGGATACTTATATTTGTATCTAAGTGTTCACCATTACTCGGTACCAAGATAATTATCTCGGGTTATGTGCCTTCCGATGGGGAAGTACACATGCTCCTTAATAATTTCCTATAACCATATTCGACCTTGTGATCTGCAAACAAACTCATCTAATGGGGAGGAAGACACTTAGAGCCGACGCACAAGTTTGTTTGCATCACATGTCAAATTGTAATGGAGGTCGTGGGAATTTATAAAAATATCCCTCTCCCACTTAGTAATTTAACATTGAAGAATTTTCTAGCCTACGACATGCATATCAAACAATAAGCAATAAATATGAAAAATAAATATTTTCCAACTATTATGGCTTTTGTCTTCAATATGTCTCCCGTCGTATCGCCATCTCGTCCGCTCCTCCCTACATCATGTATAAGCCATCCAGAGATCCGAGCCGAGAAAAAAAAACTATTTTAATTTACATCCATCGATCCTATACTCCACGAAAGAGTGTACATGAAATCTAGATCGAAAGTAAACTAAAATAAAAAGAGTGGCTAAACAATGTCGTATCTAATTACAAAAATTAAATACTAGTCTCGTCAACCCTGAGGATTCAACAAAATATACAATTACACACATACAATCACATACACACATATGGCCATAATAGTTGGATCATATGCCTGCAACCAAAAAGTTAACCTTCGCACATCCTACTATTATTCGGCACATATAATATATGAAAATTGCATAAAAGTAACCGAATCCTAAACACACAAAACCGTAAATCGTGTCTTTGATACCACTTGAAGGTAGGACACTTCGCTTCCCACTTTAACTCGGTCGCTCGTTCATGGTGATCCCTTCTACGTCCTCGGATAAAAAAAAAATTATCCTTGACAAGAGGGATTACCCAAGCTACCATTTCATCGTCGGGCTATTCGATTAGAGTAGTCACTTGAACAAACTTGTTGTTCAAGCCACCAACCTCTATTCTACGAATAGTCACGGAATAGACGATGTACGGATCACCAACTTTTGTGTTTGTATTCGGGGTCCAAGTTAATTTAACCACAAAATAGAATATACAACATGTATATGATTGAAAAACAATTATAGACATGTTACAAAAGAAAATAAACAAGCATTATACCTCTCGATCTTCTATTGTATGTCCTTCCTTCTTTTGGACGTCGTGTCGGCGACAATCTTCCAAAAGTTGAAGCCTCCTAGATAACCAATCTTCCTTCCTTGCTCGCTCCGAACAAGAGGAAGTATAGAAAGAAAACTCTTCTCCTTCTTTTAACCAACCACCAAGCACCAACCTTGATGCTTGTCGCCGGCCAAGAGGAGAAGAAGGATGGTGGACACTGGCCAAAACTCCAAGGGAAGAGACCCTAGGCTTTGTTTCCACCGGCCTAGGAGAAGAGGATGAAGGGGTTGGATGTCGGCCAAGGAAGAGGAGAGGCTAGTTGGGTGCCGGCCAAGAAGAAGAAGAAAAAAGGAAAAACTTTCCTTAATTGTGGCCGCCCAAACCCTAATCCTATTTTGCTTCTAATTCTACTTGCCGCCCACCCTAATCCCTCCTTTTATAGAGTTAGGCTCAAGCCTTGTTTTAATCTCCACCGTCGGTTCTAGGGATTTAATCTCAACCGTCGGATCTAGAGATTTAATCTCAACCGTCGGATCTAGAGATTTAATCTCTACCGTTGGATCTAGAGTTTTGTTTTCCATCATTGGATCTAGGCATCATGAGGTTTTTATAGGCTACAATAGGGACCATGAGGAGGAGTTGGATTTTGGCCACCCAATGGATCAAGCCCACATAAAGTCCGATCCATTAATGATAATCCAATCCACTAGAGAATTATCATTGATCTACCTCACCAACCCCCATAAGTTAATATGGGATCCATATATTATTTGTACATTTTTCTCCCCGTGTTTAAGATCTCGAATGTCCGTCGATTAATTAATTTACTGACAATTAATTAATCAACATCTAACTCCATGAGTAGTACCACTCAACCTTATCATCATGTCGGACCAAGTCCACTTTTAGGGTTTACATGATGAACCTTATGAGATCCTCAAGGGGATATCATCATCCTAATATATAGGACACGGTTTCCTCCTATAATCAATGGCACACCATATAAATAATATCATTTCCCAACTTACCGAGCCTATCGATTTACTCTATAAATCTCGCCCATTGGTAAATCAAATAAATGAATACTAAGTATATGTGCCCGTTATTATATCGGGATTAAGAGCATATACAATATAATATCTGAGGTCTGATTCGAATATGTAGTCAGCAATAAATCGAATCACCTCTAAGTCGGTCCTACTCAATACACACAAAGTCTACTAGTGTGATTCTATGGTCAAGACAAACAATACCAAATCACACTACAACCATTCCAATGGTTTGTCCATAACCATCTAGGTTGTGAGCCTTTACTTATACTTTACAATGAACCGATAACATGATCTCCTGTGTGACACTCACACTATGTTATCTACAATGTAATGTATCAGACAATATGAATAACCATAAATATGCAAACAATGATCATGTGATTCTTATTTCAAAAATAAAGATGTTAATACAAAAGATAGACTTTTCAATATACATCCCAACATGATTCTAATTCAATGTTACCTCCAATTACCTTAAGTTTGTCATTGTTTTCAAAGGCGACTGAACCTAGATTCTTGAAGCTTAATTCTGAGAATTTTTTACTATCTCCAATCATGTGTCTGGAGCAGCCACTATCCAAAATCCATTGGTCCATTCTAGAGTCCTACATGAATTAAAATTCTTAAGATAATTCACACCTTAAATAAGATGAATTATCTTGAATTGATTTGAGTTGATTAAGTTAATTTGAATAGGTTGATCGAGTTGATTAAATTCACTAAGTTGATTAAGTTAAATTTGTATTGATTAACATGATTAAGTTGAATTGGTTAAGATGATTAATTTGAATTTGTTAATTTTAGTTGAGATGTGTAATTAAGTTATTTAATTTTAGTTGAGTTGTGTAAATTTGTTAAGTTGTGTTAATTTGGTAAGTTTAGTTAAGTTGTGTAAGTTTGTTAAGTTTAGTTAAGTTGTGTAAGTTTGTTAGTTTAGTAAAGTTTTGTAAGTTTGTTAAGTTTGATTGTATTGAGTTAAACTATTTAAGCTTGATTAAGTTCTAGTTCATCTCACCCGAGCTAAGTTTTCAATACACATTAATCCTTATGAGTTTTGTGAGATGAGAATTTATTTTATCTTAATTTTAAAATGAAATTTCAATGTTTTTAAACTTGTGTTAGATTTAAGTTTAGATTGAGCTAATCAAGTAGGTTTTCCCAGTATTGACTTCCAGGTCGTGGCGAGGTATATGACCTTCTTGGATATTGGATGGACCACTTTCTAGACAAAGTCAATGAAGGAATCAAATACTTGACTCACTTTGGACTAAGCTTTGGTCTAACTAGTTAAAGACTTAGTGAGTTAGCTTTTGTCAGTTCCACTCGACTCAGTGCATCAGGTTGTGGCGAGGCATATGACCTTCTTGGATATCAGATGGACCACTTCCTAGACATGCACTTCGAAGAGCTTCCCTAACTTACTATCAGTTCACTTCGTCTTAGTACTAGATTGTTCAAGTTTAAACTACTTTGTTTCTATCTAGTCCATTCTAAATTAAGCAAGTAAAGTAAACTAAGACATGCACAAATTTAACTAAATAAAGAAACAAGCAAGGTGTTTGCTCCCCCTAAGTGATAACTCGGTTGAGTTTTGTTCACTAAGTGAACTTGACTGGGAACCCAAAATTGATTTGGTCCAACTTGGTTGACTAAGCTAGACTTAGGAACCAATGCTTGCACTTAATTCTTGGCATTTCAACTAAGTAATGACATATATGATTTATATGAGGATTTAGCTTTGTGTCCGAGTCTGGACTTGTTGTACACGACTCCTTGAGATCCAAACATCATGTTTAGATACTTGGAGCCCGAAACGAACCTTTCCAACATTCCGATAAGATCTCCTACTTGCCTTTTTAGGACCGAGTTATCTTTCTCAAGTTTTGCAACTTGAGTTGAGTCTCTATCTTTAACTTGGCAAGTTGAAGTCTTTGAGTTTACTTGCTCTTTAAGTACTTGAACTTCCTTAAGGAGTGAGTCTACTCGGTTCTCAGATTTAGCTAATTTCCTTCCTAGACATACAATTATGTTGTAAAGTTTATCTTCCAAAGGAGAAGTTACCTCGTCTAGTCCTTCAGAAACGGATGCGGATCCATGGCTTCTCTCAAACTCGGACTCAGACTCAGACTCGGACTCAAAACTTGATTTTGCTCCGTAGCTTGATTTGGCCATGAATGTCACAAAGCTTCTCTTTGTCTCTTCTACATCCGACTGTTCCAAAGACGATTCGTCCCAAGTTGCCTTAAGTGCTTTCTTCTTCTTTTCCTTTTTAGGTTTTTCTTCCTTTTTAAGATTTGCTCATTCCGACTTGTAGTGTTCTTTTCCGTTGCACTCGTAACATGTTACTTCTGATCTGGGTCTTGGCTTGTTGTCGACGACCTTTTTGGCATCCTTCTTTGTAGATCTTTTTCTCCGGTTGAACATTTTCCGTACCATGTTTACAATTTCCTCTTCTCTGTTTAGGTCTGTCTCCGACTCATCTTCGGACTTACTTCTTGTTTTTCTTTCCTTTTTATTCAAACTGCCATTAAAGCAATACCGTTCTTGATTTGGCCCGAGTTAGCTTGTTCATGTAGTTTGAGTTCGTAAAATAGTTCATCTAATCTAATTAAGGAAAGATCCCTGGAGACCTTATAGGCATCGACGATGGATCTCCATAAAGAATTCCTCGGGAATGCCTTAAGTGTATATCTAATTACATCCCCATTTTCTATTTGATGTCCTATTAAATGAAGTCCATTTAACATATCTTTTATTCTAGTATGGAGTTGACTAGCATTTTCATTTTCATGCATTTTACAATTAAAGAGTTTGTTAAGTAATATATCTCGTTTAGCTATTCTAGTATCATTAGTTCCTTCATGTAATTCAATTAACTTATCCCAAAGTTCCTTAGAATTTTCGAAAGGACCGACTCTATTGAGCTCTTCTTTGGTAAGTCCACATTGCAAGGTGTTAAGGGCCTTGTAATCGACTTGAGCTCGTTTCCTTACGTCCACAGTCCATTTCTCTGGTTCTAACAACTCACCCGAGTCGTCTACCGGAGAGATGAAATCTTTCCTAATTAAAAATCATACTTCGAGATCAGTTTTCAAGTAGAACTCCATTCACCTCTTCCAATAAGAAAAGTTTTCTCCGTTAAAGAAAGGAGGGCGAACGGTATTGTACCCTTCTAAGTGTGACATTACTAGTAAATTTTTGTTATTAAATTTTTAATTAATATTCAGAATTATTCCTAGAGTTATTCAAATCAAGCAATATTGTATTATGCAAAAAGAATAAATTTATACTAAAGCAAGAAAAATATTAAAAATTTATTCTAATGCAAAAAAAATATTAATGCAAAAATTATTCTAAGACAAAAATGCTAAAACTAAAGAAAATTCCTAATGCTCTCATTGGTGGCTGCACCAAATTCGGAGCGCCCCCGCTCTGATACCAATTGTAGGATCGTAAGGTTCCGAGAGAGGGGGTGAATCTTGGAAGTTAAAAATTTTATTTAGAAATTATAACTTATTTTTAGAAACAAAAAGTATGCAGCAGAATTAAATAAGATAAGAATATAAATTATTTACTTGGTTCACAACCCTAGCTAAGTTTCTACTCGAAGGCCCCTAGCTCTCTGAGAGCTACCTCGATGGGCAATGCACTATAAGGTCCTCCGACTCGAGAACTCTTGACTTTAGAGGAGTTTGCTTTTTACAAAAGATAACGTGTCACGCCCCGGGAGTATGCCGTGCCGAAAAGCAAACGGATGGCATCTCCCCTGTACGTGGCAACATATCGGGTTAATACAAGGCCCGTAGGCCCACAATAACAATATGATATACACAGATATCAACATATCAAACATACTAAACACAGCGGAAACAATACAAACAGATCAACAAGATACAAAGACCAATTGTGCACTCCGGAGTGACTTGACACGACAAGAATCATAACAGAAAACGAATCAAAGACCAAATACATACAATATGTCCGTATATCACAAATACGGAAACAATATAGGGAAAAACCCAAACCAACAATCCGTAAGAATACAACAACACGGAAACATATCCATTCGTCCGGTGTGAGATGGGATCAGCTGACGGAGCTCTGAACGTCCAAGGAATCTTCTACCTGTTATCTGAGCGACAGAAAGCCCAGGGTCCCGGGGTGGTGAGTATAAACTCAGGGGTAATATATAGAAAGTGCATGAACAACATATAAGGATAGATCTACAAGTATACATGTGAAGATCTACAGGTATACAGCATGAGTCCAATAGACATACACCATATCCAAATCTAATAACAAGTAACTACAAGAAAAGTCATACTCAATGTATATACTAAACTGATCAATCAACATAAAGTAATGTACCAACGCACTGACGGCCTCGCAAAACCATAAGCTATATCATCCTCGATGTATATACAATAACATAACCTATATAATGTATCAAGTCAATCCCATACCACTAATACTCAATATGAACAATATATGATCACTAGAATAATATTCCGCACACAATGACATGATGCTAATCAAATGCATATAATCAATCAATCAACGCATGTATCATGCTCAACACATAGCAAGAATAAATGTCTAATGATAACATATGATCAGAAAACAATTTTTATAAGTAATATGTCTCAATCAAATGCAAGATCTCTGCATATGTAAAACATATATCAAATACATGCATACATATATATCGAATGCATATGCATGGTCATCGTCATGGACCGTCCAACCACGACCCCAGAGTGGCCAGGGTGGCACGACAAATGACAACTAGCCCGACTCCAGCTGCCACCACTCTCAAGTGGCCGAGTTGGGTAGTATGACTGAGTAGCGTGTAAGCGTAAAAAGCTAACTACTCCTAGGGGCCCCTGCTGCAAGCCACGCTGTCCCTACCCATGAGTAGACAAACTCCGCACACAGGACAGCTGCACCTCACACAACCACCGTCTATAGTGGGCGAGTGCTAACACCACTCTGCACAGTGGCTAGGTTCGCATCTCCAGCTACCACCATCTATAGTGGCCGAGCGCGGCACATCCAATGCTCTGCCCTCAACTCTACTACCACTACCCCGAGTGGCCGGGGAGGCAGGATGACTGACGACCCGTCTCATCCACAAGGGAGACCCAGTCGTCAGCATGCATGCAAATGTAATGATGCATAGCTCCATACATGTATCCTAGCGACACTCCCTATCCCACGGGGAGTCCTGGTCAACTAAAAGTCAACTATGCAAGGACTACAATCCACAAGACTCTCTCTATCGCATAAAGAGTCATACTCATCTGACAGTCAACCACGCTAAGACCTCTAGTCAGTAGCGATATACAATCAACCGTCCATATAACCATACACAGGCACAACAATCCATAATGGATATACCATCGCGCTAGGACCTCTAGTCCATGGTCACATACTGACAACCATACAATTATCTATGCCCAGACAACTAGATCCATCATAAATGCACCACTAATACGGTTATGATATAACGATCGACTCCATAATCCAATCCATCACCTAACTCTAGTTAGGTAACACAGTAACCCAATTTGAGGTCACAAAGATAACCCTAACTACATGTACTTACTGAACTTCTATCAGCTAATACATAATAGGGTTTATAGTTCCTATCCGTGCTAGATAATCAATGAGTAACAGAGTATATATCTCAAAGGTCAAGGCAGTACAAGCATATGATTAAATAAGAGTGGATTTAAGGTAAATAGGTATATACATATATCCAAGATCATGCACTGGAATTGATCAAAACTACCGGACCAGGTAGATATTACCCACATGATACGAAGCTCGAATAATCCTCACGGCCGCAGACCTGCTTCGTATCTCAAACCTGCACATAATAGCAAGCAATGATTAAGTACAATCACTAGACAAATATACGAATCAAACACTACTCATTTCTATGTTCGCATTCTTTCCTCGTTTACGAGTTAAAAACTCGACTATCCCAATCTGATACACCTTAACCCAACTCACAATAGATCACAAACATCCAACTCACAACTGTGCCCAATACACATCATAACTCCTTCAATAGCCAGGAACAGATCACTTCACACTCAATCCACAACTCCAACATCACCATATCCACTCAATTCACACACACACACCATCGTTCACAGCCACGGCAGCTCCATCATTTACAGTAACACCCAACCATGAGCATAACCAGATCATCCACACAATCAATTAAAGGAAAATCGAATTAAACAATTCTCAACTCAATCGGCACAAACAACTTCACTGATCTGAGCCAATCACCAACTGCAACGAAACAGCAACTCCAAGATTACTGAACAACAATTGAACCACTCCAAACCGCCCCACACGATGCTCCATTCACAGCACCCATCGGATCTCAATAACATTGACACACCACAGAATTCACAGCAATTTACAACCAATATAGAAAAATAAACCAAACTTACCGATCTTAGATCTCCACCGGCAAATCTTGCCTACCCATGGAGTCCTGTTCACCCGATTTGCTGTTGCCCCTTCTCCACATAATGATCTACACTACCTATGAAGGAAAACGTCCAACGACAGTCAAAGCAAGAACAAGAAACCTCACATGCCAGATACGATCGAAGCTAGGTCTCTTGAAGAAACCAACAATCGAGACCCAAAATACATAGAAATCGCAAACCTAAGATGGCAGCTCATTGTATCGACACCAACGTTGTCGCTCCGTTCGCACGAAGAACCGCTGAGACCTCGGAACAAAGGATCAGCTGGGGGTGGCGACATCGTCGATTAGCAACGGCGACAGCTGGCACAGCGACATCAACCAGTTGCTCCGGCGACGATCGGACAGAGAAGATCACCATCCAGCAGCACAGAGGGGAGCTGGCTCGGTGGCTGCGGTGATCGTCCCATGCGTCGAAGCAACTCGATGGCTGACCCAACTCACTGCCGTCGAGGTTGGGAGGGAGAGGCGACGGAGAGCTGGGCTTCGAGCGACAGCAAGCAAGCGATCGGAGAAAACATCGCGGCGGTGGAGAAAGAATCGGCGATAAGGATGAAGAACATAATGGAGAAATCGAAATGGGTTGCTCGATTTGTTCGACGACTTTTAAAAGTCGTTCGAGTGATTTGGCTAGCCCAACCCAAGTCTAATCCAAATCTAATTTGGCCTAATCCGGTTCAAGCCCAAGCCCAATTCCAATTTAAGCCCAAGCCCAATTCCAGCCCACAGATTCTAGCCCAATCCGAAACCAGCCCAATGGACTCAATCCAACTAGCTAATCCACCTCATTAGCCCACTAATTAAGCCCAATTAATCCCCTAATTAATCCCAATTAATATACTCATTAACCTCAATTAATTAAAGGGTTAATTCATAGATTTTTTTTTCCGTATTTTACATTCTCCCCCACTTATAAAAATTTGTTCCCCAAATTTCCGACTCATGCACGAGTACGAGATGTCACAACAACCATCTCAAGTATCCGGAGCAAAATCACACCTCAAGTAACTAAGTGGAGTACTGAGCTCGAATATTATATTCCAGCTCTTATACGCTCTCAGCCAACCTATTAAGAGGTCAATTACTGTACCAGAGTGGAGCTCTATACCCGTAACCGATGGGAGACTTTGCCAGAATCGTAAGGTGAATCATAAATCACTATCAGAAATGATACTCAAGGATACTCCATGGATATAATTCCATCAAGCGATCCAACGAAATTCATCTTACGGCTCGAAAGAAAAGGAGCGGACCTAGCTAATCGATCATCGACTACCCAAATCCTATCAAGTCCTTTCCAAATTCTAGATAATCTCCCAACACAGTCTAACGCACTAGGCTACCACTTCTATCTCGGTACATAACCCTACCGATCACAATATTCCACCTTTTTTTGTTGGCATACCCAACATCAAACTACGAAATCAACCGTGTTCTACCTGACGTTCCACCATAAAGGACGTCTCAAACTCACTATTTTCGGATATACTCCAAATAAATCATCACTCTCAAATGAAGAGTCTCCTGAAACACTCTTCCTAAAGTGAATGCAACTCTGTAACCCACTATTCTCCTCGGAAACGGAGAATTACTTTCTCACAAGCGAAACCAATCTACTGTTCCAAAATTTATTATATCACCTAGAACTGATAGTAACTGGACGACTATAATGACTAATCTCGCTGGTTTCTCAACCAGCATACACATAATATACGTCTCATTCAACTGCATCGGGATCGCTCCTAATCCCCGAAATGATGCATCTACGTACAATACCCCTCCATCCATATCAGACGGATTAACTAACACTGACACAAAAGTCAGCCACCATCTAGGCCTTGAAACCTAGCTTCACAAACTTCCGTCCAGGTGATTGCCATCACCTTCTTGGTCCAACAAGTCGACGGTATAGTATCGCTAGAACATCCTATCCTTATCTCTGGTAAACACCAAATCAATCTAGGGAAACCACAACTTCCCTCAAGATTGGGAATATATCTATAAATATATCATCCACAGATATGATGACAATCGATCTCAAATACTCCAAGAGTACTTGATTCCTCAAATCCATAAACGACTAAATCGTCGATAAGTCTAACAACATTATCAATCAGCTCTATACACCTGCATCTTTTTACTCTATGCTAATGATAGCTCAATCATCACACCGACAATGATAATTGTATGACACTAAGTCACTACAATATCAAACCTCCAGTCATAGACCAACCCTAGGATATACACAGATATCATTTAGCTAATCTAAACAAATCATCTATCCACAACGAAGGATATTCATTCACAACAACTACTACATTCCATCATCGATAATCGATGCATAACTCAAGGTCTGACTCTCTTCTAACAAAGAGTTACAAGTCTTCTCAAGAAGAAACACGGAGGCAGATAAATCTCCCATAGTGTTTAGCAACACTGATACCCATAAAATCATCTCCCGGTATGAGGTCCCCAATATCAGGACTATTCCCGAAATCACCTCAATCGCTTACTCTACTTGCCCATGCAGTGGCAAGCTCGAGAGTTTACCCAAAACTATATCCGAATACTCTCGAATTATACGTACATCCGAGAGTCCTAGTATACCAACGCTCCAACAATCTAACTATCCATAAGGATATGTCTATAGTAGAGGTATGTCTAGCAAAGGCTAAGGGTATCCCTTGACTTTGATTGTTGATCAACATCTCAACTGACGGTAGAGAAAATCACCAACCACAAGTCGATAGGAACCCTTCGAACCCTATCCAAGAATGTTCTAGACAAAGATACCTGTAAACTACCAGTATTCCTCGATATATCTGCAAATAGGATAACCTAAAGTAATACCCCGAAGGACCTATCCTTCGGTCTTCTATACTTCTTCTCGAATAATCATGTAAACTTGTCCAACATCTGTTCCGGATGGCTGAGCTCATGTAGATGCAAAGACTATCATGGAGGAATCAAATCAATCACTGAACTGAGGTACAAATCAAAACAATCGCAATGGAGATGATAACCATCTCTGTATCGCAGAGAATATACATCCGATCGTAACATATCAAGAATCACAACATCGTAGCACGCCCAACTCGCGAAAGGTACAAGCAATCAAGAATACCGTGATAGATACGACCATCGCCGTGATACACTCTCTCCTCTGAACAAATCATAACTACGCCTGGGAAGGTAACAGTTGTTGTCGTCTGGGAAGGTAACAGTTGTTGTCTGCACGTCTGAGTCTTCTGAGATGTCTTCGGCTGATACTGCTGAGTAACTTACTTCTTCCGGATGAAAATATCAAAGAACTCCAACTATATCTGGGGTAGTAGATCGCTGCTGATGTGATAACCTAATCTTCTGTAATAATCTCGCCGAGGTTGTGGATCGCCCGCTCAAAGCATCATCCATAGTCTTCAATCGAGTCTTCAAACTACATACTCTCCTCGTAGATACCGCCGCTTATAGTAGAAATGTATACAATGGTCCATCGGATAATCTGCTCGCGGTCGTCGTCTCGTGACTGTACACACATAATCTCCCTTCGGAGTCTTTCCTCTGAGTTCACTGATAAACATAAGAAAATACTGAAGATCTGCAATCGGTCTTCTATGATCGGAAAACTCTCCAATAGTAGCTCATGACTCATGGCTTTAATCTTGCTCCTTTTTATCTAACATTTGGAGACTTCTTATTCCAATAATTTGACTTGCAATATCTGCTTATCAAATCTTCAACTCTTTAAAACACTTACTACGGAGTCATTTCTATACACATGACTCGGTCTATACACTTCCGGTAGGATCTGGTAGGAGATCTAAACATCCTGATAAAGATGTCAACCGATAACCTGTGGGTGGCCAAAACCAACCCAATCACATTCTCGAGCTATTAGGGGGGTCGTAACCCTCGCAAGTCTAGGGACTTTGCATGGTACTTTCGTCACCAGACGATCACCCAACCTGAAGCTTAAGAATTCCCTGACGATGAGTCAAAAAAAATGACATGGAAAAATACCCTCTCACAACATCACTACACCGTGGCCAAGTGATGTGTGATTTCCCGAAGGTTATTTCCTATCTCTTCCACCAAGTACCGGCTAAATCCGGATAATGGTATTCGACAAACACTACTATCTTCGTATAACTCGAGTCAAGTACTCTAAAAGTACTTCCAATGTTATACAACTTAGAACGACCAGTACGAGGATCAAAATCTCCATGAATATTATCCACTAATTTTCTACTATCTGCATTAGCAATAGTGTACTCGCTTGTCCATTACCCAATAGGTAATGATCTGACTAACATAATTAGTGAAAATCTTAGGACCAAAATTCTTAATCTCCACAATCGATGTAACTACCTAATCTCTTCTTTCCGATTCGGTATCAGTCGGCTCTCAAAGGTAATTACCTTTTCGATAGCAGGCACATATCTAATAATCTCAATATATCGTTCCCGTGGTCAAACTCAAACCACGGTTACGAATACTAACCAATATCTTACAAGTCATCCATGTTATAAGCAACTAAATGCATAACCAACAGAAGGATATGTAATAACAGTTAACATACCTTAATCCCTGTAGCTCGGAGATGTCCGTAACAGCTAGATCCCAGAACTCACAAAACCAAGACCGAGTAAAGCAAAACTCGATGTCCGAACGAAATAAAATCCGAAAATGGACTTCGCAACCTAGAGCTCTGATACCAATAAAATTGTCACGCCCCGGGAGTATGCCGTGCCGAAAAGCAAATGGACGGCATCTCCCCTGTACGTGGCAACATATCGGGTTAATACAAGGCCCGTAGGCCCACAATAACAATATGATATACACAGATATCAACATATCAAACATACTAAACACAGTGGAAACAATACAAACAGATTAACAAGATACAAAGACCAATTGTGCACTCCGGAGTGACTTGACACGACAAGAATCATAACAGAAAATGAATCAAAGACCAAATACATACAATATGTCAGTATATCACAAATACGGAAACAATACAGGGAAAAACCCAAACCAACAATCCGTAAGAATACAACAACACGGAAACATATCCATTCGTCCGGTGTGAGATGGGATCAGCTGACGGAGCTCCGAACGTCCAAGGAATCTTCTACTTGTTATCTGAGCGACAGAAAGCCCACGGTCCCGGGGTGGTGAGTATAAACTCAGGGGTAATATATAGAAAGTGCATGAACAACATATAAGGATAGATCTACAAGTATACATGTGAAGATCTACAGGTATACAGCATGAGTCCAATAGACATACAGTCATATCCAAATCTAATAACAAGTAACTACATTAAAGTCATACTCAATGTATATACTAAACTGATCAACTGAACATAAAGTAATGTACCAACACACCTGACGGTCTGCAACACCATAAGCTATATCATCCTGACAGATATACAATAACATAACCCATATAATGTATCAAGTCAATCCCATACCCGACCAATACTCCAACATATGAACAATATATGATCGCCTGTAATAACAACCCGGTCCGTACCACACAATGACATGATGCTAATCAAATGCATATAACAGTCTGAATCAACGCATGTATCATGCTCAACACATAGCAGTAAATAAAAATGCAAATGACATGTATCATGATGTACAAGCATGTGCAACAATCATAGCTCAATCAAATGCAGCATCTCATAGGCATATGTAAAACATATATCAAATACATGCATACATATATATCAGCAATGCATATGCATGGTCATCGTCATGGACCCGTCCAACCACGACCCCAGAGTGGCCAGGGTGGCACGACAAATGACAACTAGCCCGACTCCAGCTGCCACCACTATCGAGTGGCCAAGTTGGGTAGTATGACTGAGTAGCGTGTAAGCGTAAAAAGCTAACTACTCGTCCCTACCATGAGTAGACAACGCCCATACACGTGATAAAGTTGCACCTCACACAAGCACCGTCTATAGTGGGCGAGTGTTAACACCACTCTGCACAGTGGCCAGGTGCGCATCTCCAGCTACCACCATCTATAGTGGCCGAGCACGGCACATCCAATGCTCTGCCCTCAACCCTGCTACCACTACCCCGAGTGGCCGGGGAGGCAGGATGACTGACGACCTGTCTCATCCACAAGGGAGACCCAGTCGTCAGCATGCATGCAAATGTAATGATGCATAGCTCCATACATGTATCCTAGCGACACTCCCTATCCCACGGGGAGTCCTGGTCAACTAAAAGTCAACTATGCAAGGACTACAATCCACAAGACTCTCTCTATCGCATAAAGAGTCATACTCATCTGACAGTCAACCATGCTAAGACCTCTAGTCAGTAGCGATATACAATCAACCGTCCATATAACCATACACAGGCACAACAATCCATAATGGATATACCATCGCGGTAGGACCTCTAGTCCATGGTCACATACTGACAACCATACACTTATCTATGCCCAGACAACTAGATCCATCATAAATGCACCACTAATATGGTTATGATATAACGATCGACTCCATAATCCAATCCATCACCTAACTCTAGTTAGGTAACACAGTAACTCAATCTGAGGTCACAAAGATAACCCTAACTACATGTACTTACTGAACTTCTATCAGCTAATACATAATAGGGTTTATAGTTCTTATCCGTGCTAGATAATCAATGAGTAACAGAGTATATATCTCAAAGGTCAAGGCAGTGCAAGCATATGATTAAATAAGAGTGGATTTAAGGTAAACAGGTATATACATATATCCAAGATCATGCACTGGAATTGATCAAAACTACCGGACCAGGTAGATATTACCCATATGATACGAAGCTCGAATAATCCTCATGGCCACAGACCTGCTTCGTATCCCAAACCTGCACATAATAGCAAGCAATGATTAAGTACAATCACTAGACAAATATATGAATCAAACACTACTCATTTCTATGTTCGCATTCTTTCCTCGTTTACGAGTTAAAAACTCGACTATCCCAATCTGATACACCTTAACCCAACTCACAATAGATCACCAACATCCAACTCACAATTGTGCCCAATACACATCATAACTCCTTCAATAGCCAGGAACAGATCACTTCACACTCGATCCACAACTCCAACATCACCATATCCACTCAATTCACACACACACCATCGTTCACAGCCACGGCAGCTCCATCATTTACAGTAACACCCAACCATGAGCATAACCAGATCATCCACACAATCAATTAAAGGAAAATCGAATTAAACAATTCTCAACTCAATCGGCACAAACAACTTCACTGATCTGAGCCAATCACCAACTGCAACGAAACAGCAACTCCAAGATTACTGAACAACAACTGAACCACTCCAAACCGCCCCACACGATGCTCCATTCACAGCACCCATCGGATCTCAATAACATTGACACACCACAGAATTCACAGCAATTTACAACCAATATAGAAAAATAAACCAAACTTACCGATCTTAGATCTCCACCGGCAAATCTTGCCTACCCATGGAGTCCTATTCACCCGATTTGCTGTTGCCCCTTCTCCACATAATGATCTACACTACCTATGAAGGAAAACGTCCAACGACAGTCAAAGCAAGAACAAGAAACCTCAAATGCCAGATACGATCGAAGCTAGGTCTCTTGAAGAAACCAACAATCGAGACCCAAAATACACAGAAATCGCAAACCTAAGACGGCAGCTCATTGTATCGACACCAACGTTGTCGCTCCGTTCGCACGAAGAACCGCTGAGACCTCGGAACAAAGGATCAGCTGGGGGCGGCGACATCGTCGATCAGCAACGGCGACAGCTGGCATAGCGACATCAACCAGTTGCTCGTGACGATCGGCAGAGAAGATCACCATCCGAAAGACAGAGGGAGCCGCTCTGGTCGCGGTGATCGTCCCATGCGTTGAAGCAACTCGATGGCTGGCCCAACTCACTGCCGTCGAGGTTGGGAGGGAGAGGCGACGGAGAGCTGGGCTTCGAGCGACAGCAAGCAAGTGATCGGAGAAAACATCGCGGCGGTGGAGAAAGAATCGGCGATGAGGATGAAGAACAGAATGGAGAAATCGAAATGGGTTGCTCGATTTGTTCGACGACTTTTAAAAGTCGTTCGAGTGATTTGGCTAGCCCAACCCAAGTCTAATCCAAATCTAATTTGGCCTAATCCGGTTCAAGCCCAAGCCCAATTCCAATTTAAGCCCAAGCCCAATTCCAGCCCACAGATTCTAGCCCAATCCGAAACCAGCCCAATGGACTCAATCCAACTAGCTAATCCACCTCATTAGCCCACTAATTAAGCCCAATTAATCCCCTAATTAATCCCAATTAATATACTCATTAACCTCAATTAATTAAAGGGTTAATTCATAGATTTTTTTTTCCCGTATTTTACATAACGAGATAGGTAACAAGCTACCTTCTCTTAAATTAAAGTACAAAAGTGAAAGTAAAGAACAATACAAAGTATACTAACACTTGTAGCTTTTGAAATGGAGCTCGGAGTGTCAGAGTTATGGCATTGCAGCGTGATGAAGCTCTTGCAAATGAGAAACACACGAGACAGAACTTGGATGTAGTAGATGAGTTGAATTCAAAGGTAGTCATGCATTTCTTTTATAAGTCATTTCCAGTCAATAGGAATGCCCTCCAGTCGACTCCACATTCGCCCGTTGATATAGTATTTCGGCTTTTCCAGTCGACTGGACCTATTCCAGTTGACTCCAGTTCACCTGGCTCTTCATCATGAAATTTTCCTTTCTTATCAACTGGACCTCCCCAATCGACTGAAACTCTTTCCATATGGGATACCAGATCTTCGATCGATCACCAGCTAATCTTGCCAACTGGGTATCTAGTCGACTGCACCATACTCAGTCGATTGGACTTTAGTTGACTGGAATCCATTCAGTTAACTATTCCTTGTAAAATGAGATTAGCAAAAGAAACAAGTATAAAATACAAAAATAGTAGTAATACTGCTTGATCTCGACTTCTTAGTCCCATGCGGACTATCCATTGGATCAACACCTAGCTTTGTCCCCCTACAGAGGACTCAGCCTCACCTCTTCACTCGAGGCTTACCTAGCAGCTATCCTACCAGACTTACCATACTTGACATCCAATCTGACCCACCAAGGCTTCCCGCCAGCTGTCCGGTCTCCCTGACCCAGCTGGACTTCATGTCGGTTGTTTGGTCTCCTGACCCAATCGGTCTTCATGCCAGATGTCTGGTCTCCTAACCCATCTGGACTTCTTGCCTGATGTCTAGTCCTCCTAATCTATCAAGTCTTCTACCTAGTATCCAGTCAACATGACCTACTAGGACTTTCCATATTTGCCTAGTATTCGGTTTGCCTGTCCTACTAGGACTTCCTGTTAAGCCTGCACACTTAATACATATATCAAACCACAAGTAATTCCTAACTTTAACTATGGTTCATATATCAAAACTAAGGAGTGGTGCTTTTTGCACCAACATTAGGTTGTGTCAACCTTGAATGAATTGGTAGTTAACCTAACTGATGGTGTTAGCTTCTTCGCCCTACTGAGATCTCCCTCCCCCTTCTTGGGGATTGCTAGATCTGATACCATAGAAGGTTAGAAATGAGATAAAGGGAGATTTGCTCCTAGAATCACCTTGGATCTTGGAAGTAGAATTAGATCTGCTGCTCGAAGAAGGAATGTGAGATATGGACCGGCTGCCCGGCGCTGCCACTCCAACGCTCAAGTTAGTAAGAGTATGAAGAAAACAACAATGCAAATGGAATGTAGAAGAAAAAGTGAGAAGGAGATCTTTAAGGTGCCGAATAGCGAAGAAAACAAACATCCCTTCCTTTGTCCTTCTCTGCCCCTTTTATTGATAGATCAACTGCCTCCTCTTTGAGATGAATTTACTTTAATGTCCTTTGCCAAGCTGTCCTTGTAACCGCTTTTCCTGCCTCAATTTAAAATATCTCTTTATGTCCTCTTGCCACACATTAATTTAAATAAAATACAAACATAAATGCAGTTGTATTAAATTAATCATCCCCAATTTCCCTGTATTAGTTCCCATCCTCTGGCATACCCCCTTCCACCTTATTTCATCATATCAGAAAGAAACCCTGAAATTCCTAAGCGGCTCGGGAAATGAACATACAGCTCGGGAAATGAACATACTGCTCGGGAAATGAACATACTGATTGGGAAATAAACATACTACTCAGGAAATGAACATACTGCTCGAGAAATGAACATACTACTCGGGAAATGAATACACTACTCGGGAAATACATTGACTGCCTGAGAAATACATAAACTGCTCTGCCAATACTGACACTTAAATAACTCTGCACTATTCTCTCCTTCTGAGATTAGGAATCACCTATACTACTCGGGAAATATACTAATTGCTTGGGAAACACATAGACTGCTTTGTCAATACTGACACTTAAACAACTCTGCACTATTCTCTCCTTTTGAGATCAAGAATCATCTATACTACTTAGGAAATATACTAACTGTCCAGAAAAATACATAGACCACTCTGCCAATGCCATACTTAGTCGTTGAACAATGTTGCACTGCTCTTCCTTTCTGAGACCGAGGAACCCCTACACTACTCGACAATCACCCAAACTACCCAAGAAATGAACATACTACTCGGGAAAAGATTAATACTGATAAAAAACCCCGATCCCATCATAAGTTCCCCCTCTTTAGAAAAATTGAAGAGCAAAGTCGAATGAAGTTTTACAAGTGTTTTACAACAAAAAATTTCTCTGTCTTAGCTAAAAAAAAACCCACACCCATCATAATTTCCCCCTCTTTAGTAAAACTGAAGAGCGAAGTCGAATGAAGTTTTACAAGTGTTGTACAACAAAAATATTCTCTGCTTTATATGATGAGGCGTTTATGCCTTATATGTTGTTATGAGGTGTTTATGCCTTAAAATGCTATCACTACAAGAATAATAGTCTATTATGACATTTTCATTACGACACTTATTTTACAGTGTCATTATAAATATTTTATCACGACATTTATTAAAAATAATTATTATCGTAAAAACAATGTTAAATTAGATCACTTATAATGACATATTTAATAAATATCATTATATTTAATAAAAACATTAACCTATCTTTAATAGGTACCTAACGTTGTTTAGGTTTTATTTTTCTCCTTTCGTTGTTGTCGCCGCCTTGTTCACGGTTGTTCAACTTCAACTCCGTCGCGTGCTCGCCGTGGCTCTTCCCTCATGGCTTCTACGTTAGCGAACTCCACCATCATTATCGGTGGAAAGGGTTCATCCGTCTCGCCTTCGACTGTATATGCTATCTCTCATAGCCTATCCTCCGTCAATATCGACCCCGCTGCCCTCGAGAAGCTCTCCCAATCCAAGCAGTCTTCTCCGACGGAACATACTCAGAATTATCCTTTGGCCCCTGTCATTGACCGCAGAGGAGTCTCGCATTGCCCTCGTCGTTCTTCTCAATAAGCTCGTCCTCTGCGATGCCGCTATCCGCCCCGACCTTCCGTCTCTCATTGCAGACACGCTAAATCTTGCGTCAGACCATGAAAGACTCAATTTTTGTTCGGCTTTAGGGTTTGTGAACTTGATCGCCTTGATGAATACGAGGGATGCTAACGAGATTCTAGTCGGTCGAGAAGAGATTGGTGTTTTTAGACTTCGAGGTTGCATCGGTTGCGTAATCGCACGATTTTGACCGCTACTCATCCGCCTCGAGAAGGTAGGTCGTTGATGTCGTGGCGGCTTTGTCTTCTTGGCTGTCGATGTCTCTATGTTAGATTTGTTTAGCTCCGAAGATGGATTCTCCATAAAGGGTGAGACTGATGTCGCAAGTGACATGAAGGCGTTGTTGTTTGGGTCGAAACTTGTGGGGCAGAATGATTCATCACCCTTCAGTGAGATTACTATCGTCAATGGTAGCTTCAGGGAGGCTGTCAGGTTACTCCATGTCCGAACACGAGTTGACTTGAACTCTAGTACCAAGGTCAAGAAGTCAAAGGTTATTGCAAATCAAGGAAAAGAGAAAGCTTTTATTGCATCAGTCTTGCCATTGGCAATGTCAATTCAGTCCTTGAGTGAGAGTAGCTCGGGCTGAGCTAAATCTTCTATTAATATTATCAGTGATAGTAGCTTGCGATCTAGGGTCGCTGAGGTTTTTGAGAAAGCATCCGCGGGACGAGCCAATACCCGTGGATATTATCAGTGATAGTAGCTTGCGATCTAGGGTCGCTAAAGTTTAATACAAGTTATAGGTATATCATTAATGTTTTAGCTATTGCCCCCGCGGGAAGAGCCAAGTGACTAGCGCATGTGATGTTGTATCATAGGATAACGGGTCAATCCCTCGCAAATGCGAGGGTGCCATCCCTCCATGCGCTAGTTACTAGTCTCAAGGGTCAAAGGCCTACCGTGATTTACCTTCCATAGTTCAAGGGTGGGACTGGCCGGTAGGGGCTGCTAGGTTGATGGATTCCAACCTTTGTATCATTAATGTTTTAGCTATGATCTTTACTATAAACTTGGAAGCAAACCTTGGCCCTGTCTGATAATGTAAACTAGCTTACTCTATGAATCTTAATTTAATCTCAGTTCCTAGTGAAGTCAGTGGAAGTACTATTATATGGGGTCTTTGTAAGTATGGAAAACTTGAAGAAGCATTACTTGTTTTCAAAGAAATGATACTTGCTGATGCATTATGTTTGAAGGATGTTATGGAAATCTATGGCTGGAAGCTGGAATGGGGTTGATGGTGATGAAGGAATGAAGATGAGGAAGACACTGGAATGGATGAATTGGATGTGGAGTCCAAGTTTGCAGTAATTAGCAGTCATAAACAGATATGCTATCTTCTTTCTTTCTATATTTGGTTGTTGCTTAAAGAATTTTGGATGTTAAAATTTAAATCATCAATGTCTCAATAATGTGTGGAGTTGCATTTTTTTTTGCTGGGTTTTGCTGAGTGGTGAATGTCCGATCGTTGTTTATTTGGCTTTGCATGTTGATCGTATCCTTTTCTTTTCTAGGATTTGTGCTACAACGTTTACCAAGCAATCGGATTGCAACCAAAAATTGATGTAAGCTTGATTTTGTTTTCCTGGACAATAAACAAAAACAAAAAAAAAATTGAGATGGAAACCTTGAATCTGATGCTTGGATACTCTATGAGGAGATTAAAGGGAAGGGCATCTAGCCTAATGTCACAACATATATTGTTTTCATTGATGCACTTATTTTCCTATTGCTTACTGCTTAACATGAAGAATACTGATTTTCCTTTCTCTTTTTGAATTAGGATTCTGTTTAGTCACTATGGACCAACTGAACACCATTTCCCATCAATAGTCTGTTTTGATGCACCATTTGTTTATTTAAAGCATGTGCATCAGATGATTGTGCAATATCCACCGCAATGGAAAATATTACTTGGATTGCTTTTCTCTATGTCATCCAAACTCGAGCAAGAGTATCTGACATAGGTGTTGATCTAAGTATCTGATCCAAATCTAGTTATAGTTTTATATGTGACCAATATGAGGGTCAAATGTCAACTCAAAGTGTTAGTGTCAAAATTTTTGGTGACCGACATGGTTACCTAAAATATTTGACTCCAAGTTTGCAGTTGGTTGTAGCTTTTGGTGTGTGAAATTTTATATGTGCTTGATGTTGTAGCTTTTGCTTGTGTGAAATTTTATATGTTATAATCGAAGATCATTATTAGGTGCATATGGAATGATACTTTACATTTTCTTATTTGGTATGATATCCAATCTTTATCATAATTTCTATCGAATTTGGGTGTTTATTGTTTTATTTCAGTACTAATATAAATATATCCATTGTATTTGTAGGTGACAGGTACCTGAATTTTTATGAATCAACATTATGGTTGAAGATGATTTGCCTAGTTGAGTTTTTACTTATAAGACTTTGTTAGTTTTAAAATTTAATATTTTGAGTATAGTGTGTAGTTAGTTTTGGATGTAAAAGACTCATCAAGACATTTGTAACTTTAACTCAAATGATTGTTAGATGATTTTATATTTTCTATTAGCACTTTAAATTGTATTTTATAATTTTTCCTATTCTAAACAGTGGATGAATTGTGATGATGTGTAAATATTAAATTCATATTATGTATTCTAAATAAATAGTATTGACCATTTTAATGTCTTTATAAATTTTTCTAATGACATTAATAAATATCATTATAGATTAGTTAAAATGATATTTTAAAATGATCTTATAAATTATCTTTACTGACAGTTTTTATTGTCTTTATAAACAAATATAATCATTTATAAATGTCAAAATAAATTAGTTTGGGTGACATTTAGTTTTGTCCTTATTAAAATATTATTAAGACATACATAGATGTCCTTAAAATATGATTTTTCCTGGCATTTTAGAGTGTCGCTACATATTTAAAATAAGACACTTTTATTGTTAGCATTTATAGTGTATAATGACATTACATAATGTCAGGAAAGCGAGTAGGGTCTAAGACGACATCACTTTATAGGGCGTTTTTCAGTAATGTCACTAAAACGTTAGTGTCATTATAAATATACTATAAGGACATTTATGGGTGTCCTTAAAGATCATTATTCTTGTAGTGTATAGGAGGCATTTATGCCTCAAGATACTGTAGGAGGTGGTTATACTTTAAAATGCTATAGGAGGCATTTACGCCTCAAGATACTGTAGGAGGCATTTATGCCTTAAGATACTGAAGGTGTTGAGCCTTGTTAGCATGTTACCTGCCCATCATAGTTGGCGTTATAGCTTCCCATAGGGGAAAATAGCTATCTAGTACTTAGGCTTTTATAGGACAGTCGTGAGAACATTTACATATTCCATATAGAGGCGTTATAGTTCCCCGTGGGGGAAAATAGCATATCTAGCCCTTAGGCTGTTATAAGAGAGCCATGAGAACATTTGCATATGTCATATAGGGGCGTTATAGTTCCCCATGGGGGAAAATAGCAAATCTAGCCCTTAGGCTGTTATAATAGGTACGAAGCCTAAGTTAGTTTCTAACACTTAGAAAAAGGAACATCAAACTTGCCATACCTTAGAAAGAATACCATTGAAATAGGAAAAGAGGAACTCCAATCAGGCATAATATCCTTCAATATGAATGCCACTAATAATTTCCAAAAAGAATATGAGTACATACAACAATAGCACTAGTCCTCTGTGTAAGAATGTATAATAATCCTGCTCTATACCAGACATACAATGCACTAAGAGAATTTAATAGCACCCCTCAATAAAAGAACATAACAAACCCCTCCAATCCTTCGCAAGAACACCTTCATTGGCCCTTAAGTTCTATAATAAGTACAGAATGCCTTAGAAAGAATTTGAAACAACTTTGCAAGGAAAAAATTTATCAAGAAAATATTAGAGCTAATAAAAATTCCCTAACTTTCCCTTTTACCTTTACCGCCAACCATACTTAGCCATTATAACCCTATTTAAAGATCCTTGCCTCCATTAGCACCTTACCGTTCAACTGCAACTCCCGTCGAAAACCCTAGCTCCTTTCTCCGACATCTTCCTCCTTCCTGCAATCCTTTATTCTCAATGACCTCATCTTCTTCCACCACCCCCTGGTATGAGACCATGCGTAGACAACTCACCTTCAACCATCCCTTTTTCCGCCATGACCACAAATACCTTTTCGAAGATTCCACCATCGTCATCCCTAATCGCTCCAAATGCCCCCATCTTCCTCCTCCTGGCATCATCACCTTGTTCATAGGGCAGCTAGAAGGAGGCCTCCATCTCCCCCTCCCAAAGCCTCTCTATCACATCCTTTTCTATTATGGCCTCTCGATCAAACAACAGACTCCCAACTCTATTCACATTCATATTGGCACCATCATTGTCTTCCACCATCTCAACCTCCCACAAATTCCCTATATATTCCATTGCCTTTACCAAATAAAGATGGCCGACCCTGGCGTCTTCTATTTTATGGCCCGCCAAGGTTATCAGTTCCTGACTAATATGCCTACTTACCATAAAGGCTAGAAAGAACTTTACTTCTTCATCGCAATGGATCCCCCCTTCCCTTTTCTTCTTGTTGGAAAACTACCCTTCCAGATCTCCCTGACTCGAAAATCATCAAAATTACCATGGCTTCCCCTCTGTTGCAGCTAAACTGAAGAACAAGTACTTCAGCATCAATGAGCTTCTAAAAGAGTCCATTTTGTCTTACTATGGGCTATCACTGATGTGAGCAAAATATATAGGGTTTTAGGAGTAGTTTTCGCTCACATGTCACTACATTTTATGTTAGTTTCATGCATATGTTACTCTATTTTGTACGCATTTCCTATTTTTTGGTTCGGAGGTCTACTCTTTGTACTTTTGTGTGTAGGTTAGCATTTCGAGTAAAAAAGACACACTTTCGGAGCAAAAGAAGAACATTTTACAGATAGACGCAGAGTGGGACACGGCCAGGGCATGTGGCTACACATGCCCGTGTCCAATGGGCGAGATCAGCCACCCTGGGGCCGCACACGGCCGTGTGGCGGCTCACCAGATTTGCGTGACTAGGGCTTTTTTTGGATTTTGCAGTGGTCTGAGGTGGTGTCTATATAAGGATGGCTCCGCCCAAACCCTAGGGGGGAGGCACGACGGCTAGGATGGCACACTGAAGCCCTAAAAAGCTTTGGGAACTCGCAACGGGGTGGAGAAACACCGCCGGAGGTCCACGCTTTGCACTTCAAAGCTAGAGAGAAGACCACGAAAGCATTGTAGTCCTTTGTTCCTGCATTTTATCTCTGATATATTCAAACATGTACATGCTTTGTGATTCCTCCTTTATATACATGGAGTAGTTCTTTCAATTCTAGGATTAGGGAGTAGCTTGTGTGCACATTACATGTTGGTTCATGTTAGATTCTGTCATGAATTTAATTTGGCAATTAGAAGTTGTTTATACTATATCTATGCGTGTTTGGTTTTCTACCTACTGCGCTTAGGCGATACGAGGGGTGACAACCCTCATATCTAAGATTTAGAGGATTTTATATAAGGAACCTAGGGGTAAACCTGATCTCCTATAACCGTGGGTAGTAGGATGCGATTAAACCTGAAACGGTTCATCGTAGGGATTGATTCGGCATCCTCGTACCGTCTATCCCGTCCTTTTAGGTGGCGATAGCTCTCGGTAGATGCGGCGGCTCATCGGGAGAGTGTATGATGTCCCTTCCACAAAACCATAGCCAAATGTCTAGACAATGCCAATTGACAACATTTTTTTGTGACACACAAGTGAAACTGAAGTCCAAGAATCACCTTTGAAGACCTCAACACGCTACCTTCTTTCTTCGTGTGACACCGTATAGAGTATAGTCCACTTACAGCCCTCTCAAATTGAAACCCCTTAGAGTTTTACTTCCGAACAATTTCAACCACTGAACATATCGATATTCGAATCCCAGTCCTTGTGGGATCGATAATATTTTATTACTTTATGACATCCATGCACTTGAGAGCATTGAGCGTGAGCACGCGCTTCGAGTCCTCAACGACCACCGTCGCGAGATTTGAGGTCGTGATCGTGTGCATCGAGTTTTTGGTGCCATTGTCGAGGACTGATCGATTCGATATCGAACTGAATAGTGGAGAATTGGATCAGACTTAGGATTAGATTTATTTACTTTCTTTATTTTTTTCTTTTTTTAGTTTGCCTTATTTACTTTAGTTCTAAACTTTCCATATTTAGATTTAGTTTTTAATTTTATTCTAGCAGTAGTTGTTTTAATTTCCTTTTTGCATCTTGGATTTTATTAGCTAGATTGTTTTATTTTCTGCCTCTTAGGATTAGGTAGCACTCCAAATTTTTTGTGGCTTGGTTCGTCGTATCCTTAGACACTTAGGATCAAAAGGCCTGATTCCGATTGACTTAGAAATCGAATGAACCTTTCATCGTCGGAAAGTAGAGCAGCGAAGGATGGAGGATCAAGCGACATCCGAAGTGAACATAGGTAGTCGACCTCTGCGGGACTATGCAGCTCCTAGCGCTAGAGGATTTAGGCTGAGTATAGCTGAACCATCTATTTCGGCAAATAACATTGAGCTGAAACTGACACTTATACATATGGCCCAGCAGAGTCAATTCGGGGGAGCTGCGACTGAAGACCCGAACCGGCACCTTGAGGCATTTTTAGAAATCTACTCGACAATGAAAATGGAGTCCCTACTAACGCAATCCACCTTAGCCTATTCCCGTTCTCACTGTGGGATAAGGCTAAGGCATGGCTTCACCCCTTACCTTCGGGGAGCATCACTATATGGGAGCAATATGAGCATCAGTTTCTAAACAAATACTTCCCACCAAGCAAGACTGCTCACATGCACCATCTCATCACGAGCTTCCGTCAGAAGGAGGGGGAGTCCTTATTCGAATCTTTGGATCGCTACAAGGGGCTACTCTACCAATGCCCCCACCACGGATAGGAGAGGTGACTGGCGATCCACATCTTCTACAATGGTATCGCGTACGCCACGAAGATGTCCCTGGATTCTATTGCAGGAGGAGCACTGATGAACATGACCATAGAGGAGGCAGAGGAGTTGATAGAAGAGGTGGCCCAGAACCACCATCAATGGGCTTTCGAACGTGGTCAACCTACGCCTGCAGCGGGACAATACACTGTCAACTCAATGGACCACCTGGCATCGAGGATGGATGTGCTCAGCAAACCGTTCGAATATTTGAATCCTTCATCTGCATGCACGACCATTGACTTTGGAGAGGGAGCGGCAGCGTATCGAGAGGACCACTATAGAAGGCAGGGAACCTCAAAGGAGCAGACTGAGCATATTGACGCGGTTGGGGACTACGACCAAAGGCCCAACAACCCATACTCCAACACCTACAATCCCGGATGGAGGAATCACCCGAATTTCTCCTATAAGAATAACTCGGGAAACTCACAACCATCAGGGGGTATGGGCAGCAGCAGGGCAATGGGCAGCGACCACAAAAGTCCAAACTGGAACTGGTGATGGAGGACTTCATTGCTACCTAAACTAAGGCCAATGAGGAATTTCATCACCAACATCAGAAGTCTGAAGAATCACTCAGGGACTTGAAGGCCACCGTTGATGGTCTTGTAAGTCACACTAGGATGTTGGAGATGCAAGTTACCCAGATAGCCCAAACCATGTCTCAACCTGTGAAGAGCTCTCCGGTGAGTCAAGCTAAAGAGGAAGGAGTGGGGCAGAGTAGCAAATTCACCAAGGGGTGTACAACCATGATTACCACCCTACCTGACCAAGCTGAAATTGTAGAGAAGATTCCAATACAGCTTGAGGATCCCGGTGAATTTGTTATTCCTTGCTCAATTTATGGGGAGAGCTTTGATAACGCGTTGTGCGGCTTGGGGTCATTAGTAATTGTGATGCCCTATGCATTTTATCTAGAGATGGGACTGGGTAATATACAACCAACAGGCATAGGTATACGTATAGTGGACGACTCAGTCAAGGAGCCCGTTGGCATGCTACCACACGTGCGTGTGGTGATTGAGGATTTTGTGATACCCACGGACTTCATCATACTGGAGACAGGACCTAATCCCCAAAATCCCATCATTCTGGGAAGACCTTTTCTGGCAACTGCGGGAGCGTGCATAGACGTGAAGGCACACCAAATCTCCCTGGAGGTAGATGGGGAGATCATCCTCTTTAGGCTTTCGGAGCACAGAGCCCCCTACCTCAACGACTTCACGTTTAGCAGAATGAAGCCAGAACCACTAGATGAAGCTTCCGAGATGGATGAATGGAGGTTCACCAAACCTCCAGAGCCAAGTTGATAGTGGAGTGCGGTCGAGCTAAATGACCTTAAACAAAGCTCTTCTTGGGAGGCAACCCAAGTTTAGTTTTAGATTTCCCTTTGATTGTATTGTATGCATTCATTTAATTTTAGTTTTGATTTCTATCCCATTTAGAGTTAGAACTAGAAAAGAACTTTGCTAGGCAAAAATAAAATCCATATTAACCTACACGGCGAAGTGTATGAGAAAATCTGGACCCTAACGAAAAACGTGGAGAAAAATGGGGGCACATGGCCTGGCCGTGTGTTTTCACACGGTCGTGTTGCGCAAGGTTAAAAGGGGCGAGCCATGTGTTTTCACCCTATTTGCGTCATGTGCTTCGAGTGATCTTGCCCTAGCCGTGTGGTTTCGTCTTCCCCACCGTCTAGAAGCACTTTTAATCTCAAAGGAAGCCAAATGAAGCAATGATGACGAGGACTAAGCTTGTAGCACCTCGATCCGGTGCTTCAGAGTGACGAACAAGGAGAGCTGACGCCCCTCAAGCTCCGGAGGAGGGTAACACCCTACCAACTCTTCTTTTTCGCAATAATGAACATAGAGATAGATATAATATGCTTTCTACTCGTAAACTCACTGCTACTAGGTACTTAGATGAAGATTTGCTAGTCTTTAGGGTTGTTGGGTGATATTCAAGCCCTATTTGCAAAAATGGGGTGGGAAGAGATGATGGGAATAAGGCACCCAACCTACCCTAGGATAGTTCTAGAATTTTTGAGTTCCTTAGAGGTGGAAATTTTAACGGGTAGAGAGAGCAAGAAGGGTAGGATAACTTTTAGGCTTTTTAACATTGAGCATGAATGGACCCTTCACCAATGGAACTCATGCTTTGGCTTACCGAGTGGGGGAGAGAGATGAATCCCTATTGGGTTCAACTCTCGGGTATTTTGGACCAAGTTGACGGGAGAGCATGCTTATGACCCTTCTAGGGCCAAAGCGTCGCGCCTCCAAAACCCCGTCTTCTGATACCTCCACCGCATCATGACCAGTATTATATTTGGTCATGGGGAGAGTGACGGTGTAGTTAGAGCTAGCGAGCTGCTTTGCCTCTGGGACATGCTATAAGAAAGGAGTAGCATCGATGTAGGGTCCCACTTCATCAGACACTTAGTGAAGATGGGCAAAGCAGCACGAGGAGAGATTAATGTGGGGGGGCCTACTTACCCACATTTGACATTGGATGGGGTACGATTACACTGCATTAGAGAGTATAGAGGGGAGCCCTAGGATCGACCTAGGAGTTGTTGGATCGAAAGTGTCGCTAGAGGGGGGGGGGTGAATAGCGATACGGTGTCGTTAAAAACTTTTGCAATAAGTAAAAAGCAAGTAGAGAATGCACAGCGGAAATATAAAGTAGACAAGATATTTTTACGTGGTTCACAATCTTTCGATTGCTAATCCACGGCCCTAGTGATCCTTGATCACGTACGGAGGGCAATTCACTAAAACCACTCCTCTTCGTTGGAAGTAGGAGCAACGATTACAAAAAGAAATCAAGGCAAAGGGACACTCCCCCTTTCCTTGTTACGATTAAAGCACAAAGACAATTTAAAGAAGTAGAACTTAAATAAATATACCGACAACTCTTATAAGTAGAAGATGTAGCTTTCGTTGTCGGCGGCACTTCGTCGTAGCAAATGTGAGTAGTAGTAGCGGCGTTACGACGGCGTGTTGAGAGCTCTTGAATTCTTGTGATTTGCTTGGCTTGAACATGTCTATTTATGGATATTGATCTATGAATTTAGACATAGGTAGTGTCCAAGGTGAGGTTCTTATCCCAACTCAAGGATGAGGTGTTTCATCCAACCACCTTGTGCCACCTCCAACCTTCTTGTGCGCCAACTCAAGGATGAGGTGTTTCATCCAACCACCTTGTGCCACCTCCAACCTTCTTGTGACTCAAGGATGAGGTGTTTCATCCAACCACCTTGTGCCACCTCCAACCTCCTTGGCGCTGACTTGAGGATGAGGTGTTTCATCCAACCACCTTGTGCCACCTCCAACCTCCTTGGGCGCCAACTTGAGGATGAGGTGTTTCATCCAACCACCTTGTGCCACCTCCAACCTCCTTGGCGCCAACTTGTTGGAGCCATTCAACTTGTGCCACATCATGGGAGCCAACCATCTTGTGCCAACTCACCTTATTTTGGGCGTCCACCACAAGGAAGCTTGGTGATGGTTTGGATGTCCACCTTGATGCCACATCACCCTTTGTACCAAAACATGAGTCAAGTCCAAATTCACCCCTTGAAATTCGAGCTCTTCTCGAGGTCGAACTTGACTAGCAGCTTGACTGTAGTCAAAGGGTTTTGGGCTATGATACAAGTTAGCTTAAAATATAAATGCGATGGTTCTAACCATCGATCTCGACCTAGACCTTCCATTGGAGGTATTGGGTCGGATCTACGCTTAACGACCTTGCCGGCTTTCACGAGCTTACCTTGTAGCCTCGCTTCCGGTCTTCACCCAGTACCTCGGCTTCCTCCAAGTCCTCTGGCGTTGCCCGACCACCTCGGTTCCCACCGGGTGTCGCAGACCTTCCGCTCAACTTTAGCATTTCTGCACACTTAATTGAGCTCGTAAGATAACAAATATACCCTTAACTATTGAGCCTTTTGCCATAATCAAAATACTGGTTCGACTTTGGTGCCTTGCCACTGCACCAACAATCTCCCCCTTTTTGATTCATGGCAAACCGACTAAAAGTTAAGGAAAAATTAAGCATAACAGTAAGCTAGCATAATGATTAAGCATGAATGAGCTAGCATAAAGATTAAATATGAATGAGCTAGCATAATGATTAAGCATGAATGAGCTAGCATAAAGATTAAGCATGAGTGAGAAATATTATTGTTTCAAGTTCTCCCCTTTGAGGTAACCTCCCCTTGACCAAGGTGAGTTCTTGAAAAATAATTTTTACTCCCCTTAATAGTTGCTTAAGTAAGGAATTACTTAATATAAAAGGTAATAATTTTGTTTACTTTCTTCCTTACTTTTGTGACTTTCTCCCCCTTTTGCCTTAACTCAAAAAGTTTGTAAATATATTTTAAGGTTTGTAAGTCCAAGCAAGTTCCCAATATAAATATATATATATTTTTTTTAAAATAATAATAAGCTTGAAAATATGTTCATCTAAAATGTACAACTCCGGTTGGACTTGATTGATATAGAATGATCAATAAGTCTTGAAGGAGTTGATTAATTTTAAATAATTATACTCCATGGTTCATGTCGATGCACAATCTACGTCTGGAACTGTGAGTAAGGTCCTAACATCTCACGCCCGTCTCATTGGCTAAGTACACAAACACATTAGTCCTATGTGTTGTGAGATGTGTTGGCTCCTTAAATCTATAGGTATATGATTTCTAAGGTAAGACTTAGGCTAATTTCATAAAAGAAGCAAAAGTAGAGTACATATATAGAAAAATTTAAATCCTACTCTATTACGCACATACCTAACTTTCGTCTTAATAAACTAAATTAAACCGGGTAGTGGTTTGGTGAAGATGTCCGCTAGGTTTGATTTGGACTCAACATACTCTAGTTGTATAGTTCCATTAGTTACATGTTCCCTAATGAAGTGGTGTTTAACTTCTATATGTTTTGTCCTAGAATGACATATTGGATTTTTAGTTAAGTTAATTGAACTAATGTTATCTATGTAGGTTTTAATGTTGTTAAAGATTAAGCTAAAGTCTTGGAGAGTGTGCTTCATCCACACGAGTGAGAGACACACTCACCCATCGCATAGCGTGTTCGGCCGGTGGTAGATAAGGCAACGCAATCTTTGCTTCCTCTTGCACCCAACTTACTAGACTCGGTAGGGATTTGACAACAACCACTCGTGCTCTTTCTATCGAGTTTACTACCGGCATAGTCGGAGTCGGAGTAGCCGATTAGATTAAACTCGGTAGATCTAGGGTACCAAATACCTACGTTTAGCGTGCCCTTTAGATATCTAAGGATACGCTTGACTAGGGTTAGGTGAGACTCCTTGGCACAGGTTTGTAACCTTGCGCACATACTTACCGCGAATAAAATGTCGGGTCGGCTCGCGGTTAAGTATAGGAGACTTCCTATTGCGCTCCTATAGTATTTTAGGTCAACGGGTTTTCCTTCTACATCTTCGTTTATATTAACATTAGTTGCCATAGGTGTATTGATTATTTTAGCATCTTGCATTTATTTTGATTACGCATTCATTTTCTAGAAATATGACCTTATAATTGTTATCACACAATTGGCTTACACTAAGTAAATTATATTGAAAGTTTTCTACTAATAAGACATTTTGAATTGTAAAGTTAGAGTTGAGCTCAATATCACCTGATCCGATGATTTTGAGCTTGCCGTTATTGTCGAAGGCTACCGATCCTTGTCGTTTGAATCGTAACTTCGAAAATTTGAGTTGATCCCCGGTCATGTGTCGGGAGCAACCACTGTCCAACATCCATTGATCCTACACATAAGGTAGTTGGATCGGATATTGGAATTACTAAAGGGTTGTTTGTAAGTTTTTAAACCTAAATCATCTCACCAATATCTACATGATCAAAACATGTTATTCCTATGTGTTATTGTGAGATGACTTTCAATTTTACTTGATTAATTTTAATGAATTTAAATTAACCAACATTAGGTTAGATTCGGATTTAGTCTAAGCTCATCAAGTAATCTTTTCAAGAGATTAGCTTCCAGGTCGTGGCGAGGCACAGAGGCCTTCTTTGATCGGAACAACGACCACTTCCTTAGACAAAGCTAATTTCAAGAAATTGATAACTCGACTTACTTGAGACTACGTCTTGGTCTAACTAGTTATTTTTGAAAAGAGGCTCCCCGAGGCTCAATCTTTTCGTAGGATTTTAGTTGGTTTATTTTTGAAAAGAGGCTCCCCGAGGCTCAATCTTTTCGAATGATTTTAGTTGGTTATGAGTCCTATCTAACCATTCTAAAAATAAAGGAAAAACTAAGCATGCAATTTCTAAGACTTAACAAAAATACATTTTGTATTGGCTCCCCCTGGACCATTGAATCGAGTGAGTCTATTCACATAGTGAATTTGGTCCTTGGGAACCCAATACATGTTAGATCCTAAAGTTGAAATCAAAGTGGTCTTAGGGACCCATGCTTGGACATTTTTCTTATGTTGGTTTACTATAGACATATATGACTTATTGGTTGTATTTGAGTTAAACCCGAGTCCGGCCTTGTTGTACACGGCCCTTTGTGATCCAAGTAAGAGGTCAAGTCCCTTGGATCCCAAAGTGAACCTTTCCAACGTGTTCCTAAGGTCTTCGACTTGTGTTTTCAAAAGCGAGTTCTCAACTTCAAGCTTTTCAACTTGACTTGAGTCCTCCTCTTGAATACGAGTAGTCGAAGAGGTTAGGGAGACCTCATGTTTGAGAAGGTTAACCTCCTCAATTAGGGTCTCGACCTTGGACTCGGACTTAGCTAGTTTCTTATTTAAAAATTTAATTGCACCATACAAAGTATTAAGTAACGACCGACTTACCCTTAATGATTCTTTTGAACCGGATACGGATCCGTGGCTTGTCTTGAATGGACGCTCATCATCGGATTCGGACTCGGACTCTTCTTGGTTTGAGTCGTGCTCGGTCGGCTTGGCCATTAGAGCTTGGATATCGTCTTCTTCCTCCGACAACTCCTCCCAAGTAGCGTTTAGCGCTTTCTTGGTCTTTGATGCGTTATTCTTTAGCTTTGGGCACTCGGACTTGATGTGACCGAACCTGTTGCACTCATAGCATCTAAAATTAGAAGTATTTGAATTAGGTTTAGGCTTACCTTGAGTTGTTGGTCGTTTTCGTCTCTTGATCATCTTCCGAACTAGATTGACTAGTTCGGATTCTATGTCGGAGTCTACTTCGATTCGGACTCTTCTTCCTTCGGGGTGGCTTGCTTGCGGGCTTCTTCTTCTTGGAACACGCAGCTAACGCAATACTCTTCTCGGCACGGACCACGTTAGTTTGCTCATGTAATTCAAGTTCGAAAACAATTCGTCTAACCTAATTTTAGAAAGGTCCTTGGAGACCTTGTAGGCATCGACCATGGATGCCCACAAGGTGGTCTAGGAAGCGAGTTAAGAGAATACGATAAGGTCGCGATTCTCGACCTTTTGTCCGATGGCATGGAGTTGGTTGACGATGTCTTGGATCACGAGCATGTAGTTGAGTTGCGGTCTCGTTTTCCTGCATTTTCAAGTTATACAATTTATTTAAAAGTAAATCTCTTTTACATACCTTCGTGTCGTCGGTGCCTTCGTGTAGTTCCACTAGCTTGGTCCATAAGTCCTTTGCACTAATGAAGGGCGTGCGCGGTTGAGCTCTTCCTTGGACAACCCACATTGCAAGATTTGAGTTGCCTTGGCATCGGCTTCTACTTGTTTTTCATGGAATTTGACCATTGATCGTAACCCAAAGATTCACCATCTTCATTAATAGGAAGTGTGAAACCGGTTTGATTACGATCCACATCTCGATTTGGGTTTTAAGAAAGCATTCCATCCGACCCTTCCAATAACGAAAGTCATTACCGTTGTAAAGCGGGGTCAGGCGGTGCTAAACCCTTCGAGATGGGCCATTTAAAAACAAGAAGAAGAAACGCACGAAAAGAATCTTACAAAACACACGGAAAGAATATTCCAAGACTTTCGTCTTGGATTAGTAGTCTTGAGAAGTAAAAAGATATATAAAATGTAACTTGCAAAAGAAATAAACAATCAAATGCGAATGTCGTTGAAGTTCGGAGGACAACCTTACTCGGGATCTAACGAAGGACAACCTTATCCGATCCTAAAGCCTCTAATGCAATTCTATATGTAGGAGAAGATAAGCAAGTGAAACGATTATCACAGAAATAAATAAATAAAAATCTGTAAAAAAGAAAAACAAAGCTAGATTGGTGGTTTCACGAATCTTAGCGCCCTCGATACCAATTGTTGGATCGAAAGTGTCGCTAGAGAGTGAATAAGCGTCTGATGTCGTTAAAAACTTTTGCAATAAGTAAAAGCAAGTAGAGAATGCAGTGAAATATAAAGTAGACAAGATATTTTTACGTGGTTCACAATCTTTCGATTGCTAATCCACGGCCCTAGTGATCCTTGATCACGTGCGGAGAGCAATTCACTAAAACCACTCCTCTTCGTTGGAAGTAGAGCAACGATTACAAAAGAAATCAAGGCAAAGGACACTCCCTTTCCTTGTTACGATTAAAGCACAAAGACAATTTAAAGAAGTAGAACTTAAATAAATATACCGACAACTCTTATAAGTAGAAGATGTAGCTTTCGTTGTCGGCGGCACTTCGTCGTAGCAAATGTGAGTAGTAGTATCGGCGTTACGACGGCGTGTTGAGAGCTCTTGAATTCTTGTGATTTGCTTGGCTTGAACATGTCTATTTATGGATATTGATCTATGAATTTAGACATAGGTAGTGTCCAAGGTGAGGTTCTTATCCCAACTCAAGGATGAGGTGTTTCATCCAACCACCTTGTGCCACCTCCAACCTTCTTGTGCCAACTCAAGGATGAGGTGTTTCATCCAACCACCTTGTGCCACCTCCAACCTCCTTTGCGCCAACTTGAGGATGAGGTGTTTCATCCAACCACCTTGTGCCACCTCCAACCTCCTTGGGCGCCAACTTGTTGGAGCCATTCAACTTGTGCCACATCATGGGAGCCAACCATCTTGTGCCAACTCACCTTATTTTGGGCGTCCACCACAAGGAAGCTTGGTGATGGTTTGGATGTCCACCTTGATGCCACATCACCCTTTGTACCAAAACACGAGTCAAGTCCAAATTCACCCCCTTGAAATTCGAGCTCTTCTCGAGGCTGGAACTTGACTAGCAGTTGACTGTAGTCAAAGGGTTTTGGACTGCAGTACAAGTTAGCTTAAAATATAAAGTACGATGGTTCTAACCATCTGATCTCGACCTAGACCTTCCATTGGAGGTATTGGGTCGGATCTACGCTTAACGACCTTGCTTCGCTTTCACATGAGCTTACCTTGTAGCCTCGCTTCCGGTCTTCACCCGAGTACCTCGGCTTCCTCCGAAGTCCCTCTGGCGTTGCCCGACCACCTCGGTTCCCACCGGGTGTCGCAGACCTTCCGCTCAACTTTAGCATTTCTGCACACTTAATTGAGCTCGTAAGATAACAAATATACCCTTAACTATTGAGCCTTTTGCCATAATCAAAATACCGGTTCGACTTTGGTGCCCACTGCCCACTGCACCAACAGGAGTGTGCATGGCCATGAAGATGATTGTGAGAGAAGGACCATCCTTATGCTTTGTAAGGAAAAATCTGATGGCCCTTAGGCTCCCTGACCCAGATCGTACCACCATCACTACAAGCACCAACTGGCACCTAGATCCACATAAGGGACCACCCACATCGGCACCCATCTCTCCCCCTTTACATCACTCTCCCTCCAGTCCACACATGCATAGGAGCACACCTAGTCCACGCCGACATGAGTTTGCACTTGCACCACCATATTTTTCCACCTTTGAGAAGGATGCAGGTATGTCGGCCTATGATTTCTAAAAATTTTGATTGTGCCTTGATGACATATACACCGAGCAGCAAATGCAGAGGCAGCGATGGGAGGAGCAGAGTGTCTACATGCAGGCGGAGTTCTAGGGCTTCCGGGAGCACTTCCAGTGGGCTGAGGAGTTCTATGATGAGGCCCGCATATACTTCCAGGAGGAGGCTACTCGTCGCCAGGATGAGACCGCCTACCGCCGGAAGATGCGGCAACACATGCATGCCCAGCAGGCACAGTGGGCCAGGGAGGAGGAGCATCGAGCAGCCACTTCATCCACCAGATCGACCACATGTACTTGTGGCATCTGTTGGATCATGAAGCATCGCTAGAGGGGGGGTGAATAGCGAGTGTAAATCTTTTCTTTTTTGTTCATTCGATACACGAGTGAGAGCAACGGAAAATAAAGAGACACGTTTATTTTTAATTGGTTCACAACCCAGCGGTTGCTACTCCAAGGCCCTAACGGTCCTACACTGCATACGGAGGGCAAAACACTATAACGTCTCCTCCTCGTTGGAGGTAGGAGACAACGATCACAAAACCGGAAGTACGAGGATGAGGAAACAAGCCTACCTTACCTCGTTACGATTAAAACAAAGAATACAATAAAAACAATTACTTGCTACTGCTGCCGACGAAGGAGATTTGAACTTGTCGTCGCGTAGGCGTAATGACGGCGTTGGAGCATTGGCGTTGTAAGAGCACTTGAGAATAAACTTGATGTTGTTTAGAGTTGGAATCCTCCCCTCCTTTTATAGATTTTTGCCTCTGAATATGTCTCCTCTTTTTTCAGAACAGATCACGAAATTGTACAAATTTTATCGCCAAGTGGTCGCGTCAAACCTTATCCGTTTTGACCTAGCGCAAAGGCTGATTCGTCGCCATCAGTCGACTGATGCCTCCCATCAGTCGACTGATGAGCATCAATCGACTACCCAATGTCCAGCAGTCGACTACCAGCTTGGCCACTTCCCTGCAGTAAGAGGTTAGCTCAGAAATTGATAAATGCGACAGTTTCTAACCGTCCGATCTCAACCTAGACCTTCCACAGGAAGTCTTAGTCGGATCGCCGCCTACGGTCGTTCCCATAAAGAGGACACGACCTTACCATCTCTCACTCACACGAGCTTACCTCGATACTTATTTTGTAGCTCTCGCTTCTGGCCTTCCACTCGATTCCTTCGGCTCCCTCTGAAGTCACTCGAGTGTTGCCCGACCACCACGGCTTCCTCCGGATGTCGCTAGCCTTCAGCTCCAGCTTTAGTACTTTTCTGCACACTCGATTTAGCTCATGAGATAACGATGTAAACTTAACTTTGTGTCTTTGCCATAATCAAAACACAGGTTTGATTATCTAGTGCCCCTGCACCAACAATCTCCCCCTTTTTTATCTATGGCAAACCAACACAAAGTTAAAGGAAAATAAAGCATAAAACAAGTATAGTAGATGATGAATGCTACTTTCAAACACTCCCCCTTAACCCTAGGTGAGTTTTGAAAGAGAAAATTTAATTTTCAAAATTAAATTTTGTGTTACTCCCCCTTAACTTTCGCTCTTCTTCCCCTTTTGCCATAAATAAAAAAAAATTGGGGTTTTTGTATAAAATAGGGGTTTAAATACAATATCGTATATGCATGCATCTAGCAGTAGTTAGATAGATTGGTTCGAGGTGTGTCCCTCTGCACCAATAATCTAAAGGTTTATAATATAACCCTTAGAGTTAGTTTGCTCTCCCCCTTAGTCAAATATATGAAGTATAAGAGATGTAGGGGGTGCTAAACTTGGGCCTAAGAGTTATTAAGTATAATAGTTGAGAAAATAAGTAGTATTTTGAAGAGGTTGTTTTAAGTATATTTCAATTATCCTTAACATCTCACCCATTCTGTGTGTCTCAGAATTTGTTGACTTTATATGTTTTGTGAGATGATTTTAAATTGATTAAAGATAGTCAACCTTGGGTTAGATTCAGATTTAACCTTTTGATCGTTAAGTAACTTTTCGAGAAACTGGCTTCCAGGTCATGGCGAGGCACAGGGGCCTTCTTTGATCGGAACAACGACCACTTCCTTAGACAAAGCCAAATTCAAGAAAATATCACTTAAGTCACTTAGGGTTACTTCCTGATCTAACTAGTTTAGGATACGATGAGGTAGCTTCAGCTAGTTCCACTCGGTCAAGTGCACCAAGCTAGATACGCCTTATCTAGCTCAAATACACAAGACTTTGTTTCCCTAATGTACTATCATCTCATCGCGTCCTGATACTATGTTGTCGAGAGTTGACTAACTATTTTTCCTATCTAGCCATTCTAAAAAATTAAAGAAAAATATTCAATGGTTTTGCTAAGTAATCGGGTATACTATTTTAGTGTTAGCTCCCCATGGACCATTGAACCAATATGGTCTATTCAAATAATGAACTTGATCCTGAGGAATCCAATACTTATTAGTCCTTATATGTGAGTTCAATAAAATCTTTGGGACCCATGCTTGGACTCTTTGATGACTACGATTTACGATTGACATATAAGACCTATTCGTAGTCTTTGACTTAAATCCGAGTCCGATTTTATTGTACACGGTTCTCTGGGTTCCAAGTAGTCGATTAAGGTTCTTAGATCCCAACGTGAACCTTTCTAACCTAGCCTCAACCTCTTGAACTCGGTCTTTTAAAAGAGAATTCTCCTCCTCAAGTTTTTCAATTTGGGTTGAGTTTCCCTCTTGAACTTGACTAGTTGAAGAGGTTAGAGTAGCCTCTTGCTTGAGGGTTTCAACCTCCTCAAGTAATGAATCAACCCTAGATTCGGACTTAGTCAATTTCCTAGTAAGCATTTTAATTGTACTATAAAGTATACTAATTAAAGAGCGATTAACCTTTACTTTCCCTTTTGGTCCGACTTTGAGTTTCTTCTCAAAGTAATCTTCAGGGTCGGAGTCGGAGTTGTAGTTGGACTCGGCTTCGGATTCTGACTCGGACTCCTATGGTCTTGCCATGTAAGCTATGTATTCTCTGTTGTCCCAAGTTGCATGGAAGGCTTTCCTTGCTCCCTTTTTCTTTTGGTTCTCAATCTTCAATTGCCTTCTTTCTTGTCGAACTATTCTTCGCACAATGTTGACTATTATGGCCTTCTCTTCAGATTCGGATTCGGATTCGTCCTCTTCCTTGGGGGGTGGTTTGTTTGCGGCCTTCTTCTTCAAACCTACAAATAAGGCAATACCTTTCTTGGGAGCCGAATTAGACTGTTCATGGAGTTCAAATTCAGAAAATAATTTGTCTAATCTAAGTTTAGAAAGGTCCTTAGAAACCTTGTAGGCATCGACCATGGATGCCCACAAGGTAGTCCTAGGAAAAGCATTTAAAGCATACCTTATAAGGTCCCGGTTCTCTACGGCTTGCCCGATCGAGTGAAGACTGTTGACGATGTTTTGGATCCGTGCATGTAATTGGGTGGCGGTCTCGTGATCCTACATCTTTAGATTGTACAGTTTATTTAAAAGTAAATCTCTTTTACATACCTTAGCATCGGGCATCCCTTCATATAGATCAATCAATTTATTCCAGAGGTCTTTGGCGCTAATGAATGGTCCGATGCGGTTGAGTTCCTCCTTGGACAAGTCGCATTGCAATAATTGGGTTGCTCTTGCATCAGCTTCGATTTGCCTCTTGGTTGTATTTGTCCACTTGTTAAAATCCAAGGGCTCCCCTTGATTATTGGTGGGTAGAGAAAAGCCTATTTGGATTATTATCCAAGTCTCGACATGTGTTTTCAAGAAACACTCCATCTGACCTTTCCAATAACGGAAATCATTTCCGTTAAAGAACGGAGGTCGGGTGGTGCTATACCCCTCAATGTGAGCCATTAAGTATCTTGCAAAACACGAATAAAAACCAAAGAGAATTCCAAGACTCGGTCTTGGATTAGTAGTGTGGGAAATAATAAGAAATAAACAGAAATAAATAAGAAGAATAAGAAACTAACAAAAACTAGAAACTTACGACCTTTGATGTCCCCGAAAGGGTACTAAACGTTGGATTTTGGGGCTGGAAACATCTTGTAATGAGGGTAAACCCTCATAAGAAATGTAGATCTCTCAGAGAGCTTTGATTTGGTAGGTAGATCATTTTGAGAGTCCTCTTGTGCGAAAAGATATGGCCGTTTTACCGTCGACTACTCCAAAATAAAATACTTGCAAACACACAACCAAAAGAAGCGTACCAAGACTTCGTCTTGGATTAGTAGTGTGGGAGGAAAAAAAAACCTAAAAAAACACGACTCAAAAAATATGAAAAGAAAACCAAAAAGTGCTAGATTGGTGGTTTCACTAAATCTTAGCGCCCCCGCTCTGATACCAATTGTTGGATCGTGAAGCGTCGCTAGAGCGGGGGGGGGTGAATAGCGAGCGTAAATCTTTTCTTTTTCGTTCGTTCGATACACGAGTAAGAGTAGCATAAAATAAAGAGACACATTTATTTTTACTTGGTTCACAACCCAGCGGTTGCTACTCCAAGGCCCTAACGGTCCTAGACCGCGTACGGAGGGCAAAACACTATAACGTCTCCTCCTCATTGGAGGTAGGAGACAACGATCACAAAACCGGAAGTACGAGGATGAGGCAACAAGCCTACCTCACCTCGTTACGATTAAAACAAAGAATACAATAAAAACAATTACTTGCTACTGCTGCCGACGAAGGAGATTTGAACTTGTCATCACATCGGCGTTATGACGGCGTTGGAGCGTTGGCATTGTAGGAGCACTTGAGAATAAACTTGATGTTGTTTGGAGTTGGAATCCTCCCCTCCTTTTATAGATTTTGGCGTCTGAATATGTCTCCTCTTTTTTCGGAATAGATCACGAAGTTGTACAAATTTTATCGTGAAGTGGCCGCGTCAAACCTAATCCATTTTGACCTAGCGCAAAGGCTGATTAAATCGCCATCGATCGTGATGCCTCCCATCACGATCGGCCTAATGTCCAGATGATCGCCACCGGCACTTCCTGCGATGAAGAGGTTAGCTCAGAAAATGATAAATGCGACGGTTTCTAACTGTCCGATCTCGACCTAGACCTTCCACAGGAAGTCTTAGTCGGATCGCCGCCTACGGTCGTCCCCGTAAAGAGGACACGACCTTACCATCTCTCACTCACACGAGCTTACCTCGATACTTACTTTGTAGCTCTCGCTTCTGGGCTTCCACTCGATTCCTTCGGCTCCCTCCGAAGTCACTCGAGTGTCGCCTGACCACCGCGGCTTTCTCCGGGTGTCGCTAGCCTTCAGCTCCAGCTTTAGTACTTTTCTGCACACTCGATTTAGCTCGTGAGATAACGATGTAAACTTAACTTTGTGTCTTTTCCATAATCAAAACACAGGTTTGATTATCTAGTGCCCCTGCACCAACAGCATCAGCGGTTCACCAGCAAGTTCTCTTAGGATCCGGAGATGCTGAGGCTCCCAGACTTTCCACCTCGTCCACCATAATAGAGGTATATTTTTGTTTAAGTCTGGGGGGAGGACCCCAAAGTTTATTTTGTTTATTTCCTAGTAGTAGTTTCTTTTTCGATATTTTTATTCATTTATTCATGCATGGGTTGTTGAGTTTCCTGTAGTACTTAGTTTTTGTTATTTGTAAAGCTTCCTCAGTAGTATTTATAAAAAGTTGCTTGCATGAGTTGTTCCCATAAGTATCTTAACTTCATTTATCTCGTGATATTTTATTTTATTCTCTCTAATGAATGTTCTAGACTTACACTGGTTAGCTTTATTTTTACACTTACACATGTCGAACATTCTGAAAGGGATAATCTAGTACATACCTAGCTATGATTCATCTCAGTAGTCTAGTACTTTGGAATCCATATGTCACTCTAGGTTTAGCATTTTAGTTACTGAAGATGCTCGGATTGTGTAAGCCCATTTGGAAAAATTAAAATCCCAGTGAGAAGATAGAAAAGGGAGAGAAAGAAAAAAAATGAAAAAGAAAACAAAGAAAAAGAAAAGAAAAAAAGGAGAGAGAGAGAGAGAAGATTATGAGGGATAAAAAATAGTTATCGTTGGTAGAAAAGGCTAGGTTCCCCTTTGAGACCAAGTTAGGTTATTGGGTAAACACCTACCAATTTCTCTCAATACCGAGCACGCCTTTGAGACTTTATGCTAGATCTAGGGAATGACCCTCGCTTTGGGCAGGTAAGTGCCTAAGAGCCAGAAACCTTAGGAAAGCTATGGGGTGACGAATTAACTCACCATGGAATGGGTATCCCCTAAGAATGATTCGCTTAGTACGAGCACGAGGAGCTAACTTAGTGAATTTCTAGAACATATTTATTTTGCTTTGATTGTAAATACCACTTGATAAATTTAGTTAACATGCTAAGTAAAGAACAATGTCTTTTTAAATTTCATGGCACTGAGGTTTGCTTGAGTACAAGCAAAGATTTAAGTCTGGAGAAAGTGATGTGAGCGAAACATATAGGGTTTTAAGAGTAGTTTTCGCTCACATCTCACTACATTTTATGTTAGTTTCATGCATATGTTACTCTATTTTGTACGCATTTCTTATTTTCTGGTTCGGAGGTCTGATTTTTGTACTTTTGGGTGAAGGTTAGTATTTCGAGTGAAAAAGGCGCACTTTCAGAGCAAAAGGACATTTTTCAGCTAGACGCAGAGTGGGTCATGGTCAGGACGTGTGGCGACACATGGCCGTGTCCAATGGGTGAGATCAGCCACCCTTGGGCCACACACGGCCTTGCCGTGTAGAAACACACGGTCGTGTGGTGGCTCGCAAGATTTGCGTGACTAGGGTTTTTCCGGATTTTACAGTGGTCCGAGGTGGTGTCTATATAAGGATGGCTCCATCCAAACCCTAGGGGGGAGGCACGACGGCTAGGATGGCACACCGTAGCCCTAAAAACCTTCGGGAACTCACAACTGGGAGGAGAAATGTCACTGGAGGTCCACGCTTTGCACTTCAACGCTGGAAAGAAGACCACGAAAGCATTGTAATCCTTTGTTCTTGTATTTTATCTCTGATATATTCGAACATGTACATGCTTTGTGATTCCTCCTTTATATACATGGAGTAGGTCTTTCGATTCTAGGATTAGGGAGTAGCTTGTGTGCACATTACATGTTGGTTCATGTTAGATTATGTCTTTGAATTTAATTTGGCGATTGGAAGTTGTTTATAATATATCTATGCGTGTTTGGTTTTCTACCTACTGCGCTTAGGCGATACGAGGGGTGACAGCCCTCGTATATAAGATTTAAGAGATTTTATATAAGGAACCTAGGGGTAAATCTCATCTCCTATAACCGTGGGTAGAAGGATGCGATTGAACCGAAAATGATTCATCGTAGGGATTGATTCGGCATCCTCGTACTGTCTATCCCATCCTTTTAGGCGGCGATAGCTTCCAGTAGATGCAGCGGCTCATCGGGAGAGTGTATGATGTCCCTTCCACAAAACCATAGCCAAACGTCTGGACAACGCCAATTGACAGCATTGTTTTGTGACACACAAGCAAAACCGAAGCCCTAGAATCACCTTTGAAGACCTCGGCATGCTCCCTTCTTCCTCCGTGTGACACCGTATAGAGTATAGTCCATCGACAGCCCTCACAAGTCGAAACCCCTTAGATTTTTACTTCCGAACAATTTCAACCACTGAACATATCGATATTCGAATCCCAATCCCTGTGGGATTGATAATCTTTTATTACTTGATGACATCCGTGCACTTGCAGGCGTGGAGCTCGAGCGCGCGCTTCGAGTCCTCGACGGCCTCCATCACGAGATTTGAGGTCATGATTGCGTGCATCAATCACTAATCCCATCGTTAGATGCACACCCCATCGATAAGTTCTCTCTTTTTACTGTAATTGTCTCTATACTCATATCAACACTGTCTCTTGATGTGAGCAAAACATATAGGATTTTAGGAGTAGTTTTCGCTCACATCTCGCTGCATTTTATACTTGTTTCATGCATATCATACTCTGTATTACATGCATTTCCTATTTTCTAGTTCGGAGAACTGCTCTTTGTATTTTTGTGTGCAAGACAACATTCTACAGGGAAAATGGCACACTTTTGGAGCAAAACGAAGGCATTTGGCAAGTGGAATAGAAGGACACACAACCTGGCCCTGTGAATCCACACGGCCAGCCTCGGAGCACACACCAGCTCCACACATGGCCAGGCCATGTGAATCCACACGGTCGTGTGGCGCTAGGATGATTTCGATGAGATTAGGTTTTTTTCGGGTTTCGGGAAGATCCAGTCTCATGTCTATATAAGGAAAGCTATGCGCAAACCCTAGGGGGGAGGTACGATGGCCGAGACGGTACACCGATGCCCTAAAAAGCTTCGGGAACTTGCAATGGGGAAAAAGGAGGCCACTCGAGAACCAAATTCTGTGCTTCAACGTCGGGGAGAAGAACCAAAGTGCATTGTAATTCACTTTCCTTACATAATTTGCATTGTATCTATGAATTAAATTATGCTTTGTGTTTCTCTTCTTGTATCTATGGAGTAGATTCTCCAATTCTAGGATTATGGAGTAGTTTGTGTGTGTAGAACATTCTATTTCAAATATATATCTATTCTTGATTTCATATTTGCAATTGGTGATTGTCTAGACTGATAGCTATTTGTTTTGGTCTTCTATTTATTGTGCATAGACGATACGAGGGGTGACAGCCCTCGTATCAAAGATTTAGGAGAATTAAGGAGGAACCTAGGGGTTGGCCTCATCTCAGATAACCGTGGATAGAAGGGTGTTATAGAGTCGGAAATGGGACACGTTTCGACTCGTCACAGGGATTGATCCGGCATCCTCGTACCGCCTACCCTATCCTAAATCCAGGGGTTGACCTGGTATAGAAGTAGTTCCCGATATATGCGAAGGCTCATCGGGGAAGTGTATGATGCCCCTTCCACAAAACCATAGTTAGACGTCTAGATAATACCCAATTGATAGCGTGTTCTGTGACACACAAGCGAAATTGAAATCCTAGAATTTCCTTACAAGACTTGTATCAACCCTTTTCTTCGTCCGTGTGACACCATACTAGAGTTAGGACCGCCTACAAACCTCATTAGCACAACCCTTAACATTAAACTCCGAACAATAACATCCACTGAACAATCGGTACTCGAATCTCAGTCCATATGGGATCAATAATCTTTTTTTATTCCTTAACGACATCTGTGCACTTGCGGACATTGAGCGTGAGTGTAGGCTTTGAGTCCTCGACGGTTCCCATCATGAGATTTGAGGACGGATTGCGTGCATCAAATTATTGGTGTTGTTGCTGGGGACTGATTAATTTGATATCAAATCAAGAGGTGGATAATTGGATCAGACTTAGGTTAGATTCATTTACTTGCTTTATTTTTTATTATTTTTATTTTATTTACTTCAGTTTTAGATTTTTTTACATATACCTAGATTTAGTTTAGATTAAGTTTAATTGGCTTCTTGCATTTTCTTTTTTGTTTTAGTTTATTCATCATCTGACTTCACATCTTAATTTTTTTTTTTAAATCCTGTTCTTAAGTAATAAAATATACTCCTAATTTTGTGGCTCGATTCTCTCTATGCGTAGACATTTAGGATCGGAAGACCTGATTTCGATAGGTCTAGAAATCGAACAAACCTACCATCGCAACAGAGCTGAACAGAAGAGAATGGAGGACCAAGATGCATCTGTGGTGAACGTAGGTAGCTGACCTTTGTAGGATTACACAGCCCCTAGTCTTAGAGGATATAAGCGAAGCATATCTTGACCATCAATTTCGGCCAACAATTTTGAATTGAAACCTACTCTTATACACATGGTCCAGCAAAGTCAATTCAAAGGAGCTGCAACTGAAGACCCGAACAAGCACTTGGAGATATTTTTGGAAATTTGCTTAACGATGAAGATCAATGGAGTACCTGCCGACATGATTTGCCTGAGCCTATTCCCTTTCTCATTGCGGGATAAGTCTAAGGCATGACTTCACTCCTTGTCATCGGGAAGCATTACTACATGGGAGAAGTGTGAGAAGCAATTCTTGAACAAATTTTTCCCACCAAGCAAGATTGCTCACATGCGCCATTTAATTACTTGCTTCCGTCAGAAGGAAGGGGAGTCTTTATTCTAAGCCTGGGATCGCTACAAGGGGTTACTCTACCAATGCCCCCATCATGGACTGGAAAGGTGTCTGGTGATCCACATATTCTATAATGGGATCACATATGCCACCAAGGTGTCCCACGATTCTGCTGCAGGAGGGGCTCTAATGAATAAGACTATCGAGGAAGAAGAGGAGTTGATCGAAGAGGTGGCCCAGAACCACCATCAATGGGCTCCTAAGCTTAGTTACCCATCCCCTGCAGCGGGTCAATATGCTATCAACTCTGTAGACCACCTAGCAGCGAGAATGGACACACTTATTAGATGGTTCAACTCTTTGAATCCTAATACTACATGTGCGGTTGATACCTTTGGAGAGGGGGCAACAACATATAAAGAGGACTATTATGGAGGGCAGGGCAGCTTAGAAGAGCAGATCGAGCATGTCGATGCGGTTGGGAACCACAATCAAAGGCCCAACAACCCATACTCTAGCACTTACAATCCTAGATGGAGGAACCACCCAAATATTTCCTATTGAAATAACTCGGGGAATTACCAACTATCAGGAGGATATGGGCAGCAACATGGCAATGGGCAGCAACAACCACAAATGTCTAGACTAGAACTAATGATGGAATACTTCATTGTAACCCAAACTAAGGCCAACGCAGAATTTCGATGCCAACATCAAAAATCAGAAGAGTCACTTAGGGATTTGAAGGCTACTATTGATGACCTTGCAAGTCACACGAAGATGTTGGAAACTCAAGTGGCCCAAATAACCCAAATCGTATCTCAAACCATGGAAAGCTCTTCGTCATTACCCGAGCCAAGTCAGGTCAAGGAAGAGGCAATATGCAGTGAGAGAGTAGGTTAGAAGAACAGATTCACCAAGGGGTGTGCAACCATGATATCAACGTTACCAAATCAGGATGAAATTGAAGATAAAATCCCACCTAAGCTAGAGGACCCTAGTGAATTTGTTATATCTTACCAGATTTATGGTGAGAGCGTGAATGAAGCACTGTGCGATATAGGGTCATAGGTTAGCGTGATGCCCTACGCATTCTACTTGGAGATGGGACTGGGTAATATTATTTCCTCCTATAATCAACGGAACACCATGTAAATAATATTATTTTCCAACTTACTAGGCCTATCGATTTAACACATAAATCTCGCTCATTGGTAAATCAAAGAAATAAATACTAAGTACATGTGCCCGTTATTATATCGGGATTAAGAGCATGTACACCATAATATCTGAGGTCCGATTCAATTATATAGTCAGTATAAATTAAATCACCTCTAAATCGGTCCTGCTTAATACACACAAAGTATACTAGTGTAATTCTATGGTCAAGATAAACCAATACCAAATTACACTACAACCATGCCAATGGTTTGTCCAAAACTATCTTGGTTGTGAGCCTCTACTTATACTCTACATGGAACTGATAACATGATCTTTTGTGTCACACCACACACCATATTATCTATAATGTAAAGTATCAGATAATATGCACATATATAAAATGCAAACAATGATAATGTGATTCTTATTTCAAAATGAAGATGTTCATACAAAGGCTAAGCTTTCAGTATACATCCCAACATTGCCCTCGACCCCTTAGAAGGGCGCGCTTGAACCATTATTGGCAAAGTGGCTTAAAATTTGTGTGTGTATTCATAATAAATTTTATAAAATTACATTATTATTAATAATTTGGTTCATGGTGCATGGTTATGCCCAAGGAGCCAATGTGATTGTGGTTGTGTGTTGTATGTGCATGTTGTAATTCATAAATACGACCTGCGTGTCGTGTCTTCATCTCTATTTTTCTGGTTGTAAAATAGACTTAGACTCAAATGTAACTTGAGTGTTATTATTTTGTAATGTACAAAATAAAGAAATGAAAAGTCCATTGAAGGTTGAAGTTACAAGGAGGATGTCGATAACATAGGATGACCGAAGGAAGCACTTGGAGAAGATGTCATCCCTAGGTTAACCATTTTCTCTTCTCATTGGCTTGAGAAGATCGTAGATTCGGGCCATAACCATGTCACATTATTTGCTATGTGTCTATGTGATACATGTGATGCTAGTATATATGATGCATGTGATGCTTGTATATTTGATGCATGCGTAGTTATTTGTCACAAAAATTAGGTCACTTATTATATGCCTACCAAAGATTAATACTTACTATTACCTTGTTCAATCGTAGCGCGTTTGCCAAAGCAAAGTGACTCAATTTACCTTGGTAAAGTAAGACAGGACAATTGTGATGTCCGCTTATTAAACTGTGGGTTTGACTTAACTAAGCTCTCTCAATTAGATTGATGAACTTAGAGGCATAGCTCATACAGGATATCTACCTACATTATATAAATCTTGGGCGATTAGCCAAAGCTAACTCAAGATGATTGGTAATTTAGAAGGATATCTCATGCGATGGGCACAATGAACAAATAATGTTGTTCATAATATACAAGAGTTACATTAGATGTAATTGGTACAAGTTACCTACCTAACTTATACGAGTCTTGGGAGATTAGCCAAAGCTAACTCAAGATGAACTATAATATGGATCTTGTCCCACTTTGTGACTAGTGGGAGAATCATTTAGTTAAAGGCCTAATTAATTGATTGAAATATGATACATTTCTGCATTTCTACATTGTAGATCACCATGTCGTCAAATACGTCAAACACACTCTCTCTGTGATCTATCCTTGATAAGGACAAGCTCACTGGAGCTAACTTCCTGGACTGGTATAAGAACTTGAGGATAGTCCTCAAGCAAGAATGCAAATTATACATCCTAGAGCAGTCCACTCCTGAACCACCCGCCCCTATGACCACTCGTGCTGACAAGGATGCTTATAAGAAGCATCAAGATGATGCATTGGATGTGTCATGCCTTATGCTTGCCACCATGACCTATGAGCTTCAGAAGAAACATGAGAACAAGGATGTCTATGGTATGGTTGAGCATTTGAAACAACTATATCATGGACAAGCAAGGCACGAGAGATACGAAGTATCAAAGGCCTTGTTTCAATGCAAAATGCAAGAAGAAACTCCTGTAGGCAGTCATGTACTCAAGATGATTGGGTACGTTGAGAACCTACAGAGATTGGGATTTCCATTGGGCCAAGAGCTGGCCACTAACCTTGTTCTTCAGTCACTGCCAGAAGGCTACAATCAATTTGTCATGAACTTCAACATTAATCGATCAAACAGTTTGGTTTCTGTTGGATCGAGAAGCGTCGCTAGAGGGGAGGGGTGAATAGCGATCGTAAATCTTTCGTTCGAATTTGTTTGTTGATACACAAGTAAACGAGTAAGCACAGCGGAAAATAAATGAACACGTTTATTTTACTTGGTTCACAACCCAGCGGTTGCTACTCCAAGGCCCTATCGGTCCTAGACCACGTACGGAGGGCAAAACACTATAACGTCTCCTCGTCGTTGGAGGTAGGAGACAACGATCACAAAACTGAATATACAAGGATGAGGCAACAAGCCTACCTCACCTTGTTATGAAGAAAAATAAAGAATACAATATCAAAAATATTACTTGATTCTGCTGCCGACGAAGAAGATCGAAACTTGGCGTTGCGTCAGCGTTATGACGATGTTGGAGTGTTGGCGTTGTAGGAGCACTTGATGAATAAACTTGATGTGATTTGGAGATGGAATCCTCCCCTCCTTTTAGAGATTTTAGCCTCTGAATTTGTCTCCTCTTTTTTCAGAACGGATCATGAAGTTGTCCAAATTTTATCGCGAAGTGGCCGCGTCAAACGTTATCCATTTTGACCTAGCGCAAAAGCTGAATCGTTGCCATCAGTCGACTGATGCCTCCCATCGATCGGTGATGGGCATCGATCGGCTCGCTCCATGTCCAATCATGATGCCCGGCGCCACTTCCCTGCAATAAGAGGTTAGCTTGGAAAATGATAAATACGACAGTTTCTAACCGTCCGATCTCGACCTAGACCTTCCACAGGAAGTCTTAGTCGAATCGCCGCCTACGATCGCCCCCGTAAAGAGGACACGACCTTACAATCTCTCACTCACACGAGCTTACCTCGATAGTATCTCTCACTTCCGGCCTTCCACTCGATTCCTTCGGCTCCCTCCGAAGTCACTCGAGTGTCGCTAGCCTTCAGCTCCAGCTTTAATACTTTTCTGCACACTCGATAGCTCGTGAGATAACGATGTAAACTTAACTTTGTGTCTTTGCCATAATCAAAACACAGGTTCGATTATCTAGTGCCCCTGCACCAACAGTTTCATCAAGAATGAAGATGAACCTTGTGTCTACAAGAGGGTCAGTGGGAGCATAGTTATCTTTCTTATCTTGTATGTTGATGACATACTTCTCATTGGAAACGACATCTCTACGCTGCAGTCTGTGAAGACTTGGCTTGGGAATTATTTTTCAATGAAGGACTTAGGTGAAGCAGCCTATATTTTAGGCATTAATATCTATAGAGATAGATCTAAGAGATTACTTAGTTTAAGTCAGAGTGCATACATTGACAAGGTGCTTAAACATTTTGCCATGTAGAATTCCAAGAAGGGATTTCTGCCAATGTCACATGGTGTGAGCCTTTTGAAGGCTTAATTCCCTTCTTCTAAGGAAGAAAGGGAACGCATGGATCAGATCCCTTATGCATTTGCTATAGGGTCTATTATGTACGTCATGCTATGCACTCGTCCTGATGTCTCGTATGCTTTAAGCATGACGAGTAAGTACCAATCAAATCCAGGTGACAATCACTAGATAGCCGTCAAGAATATTCTTAAGTACTTGAGAAGAACTAAAGAATATTTCTTAATATTTGGAGGCAATGAGGAGCTCGCTATAAAGGGTTACAGCGATACTAGCTTCCAAATGGACAAGGATGATTACATATCATAATCAGGGTATGTCTTTTGTTTAAATGGCGGTGTTGTGAGCTGGAAGAGTTTAAAGCAAGGCACAGTCACGGATTCTACTACAGAGGCCAAGTATATTGATGGTTCTGATGTGGAAAAGGAGGTTCTTTGGATCAGGAAGTTTGTTTCTGAGCTTGGTGTAGTTCCTAGCATCGTGAGCCCTATAGAGCTTTATTGTGACAACAACGGGGCTATAGCACAGGCTAAGAACCTCGTTCTCACCAGCGTTCCAAACATATACTACGGCGGTATCACCTCATTTGAGATATCATCGATAGAAGAGATGTGTGGGTATGTAGAGTAGATACTGATGCTAACATTGCGGATCCCTTGACCAAGACTTTGGCACAGAGAAAGCATGATGGTCACACTAGGTCACTGGGTCTTAGAGATTATAGTGATTGACACTAATGCTAGTGGGAGATTGTTAGTGTCAGCCCTTAGTGTCAATCATGAGATGATTGATTAAGGATCATATGTATCATATTTCATTAATAACAGGAAAAGATTGATTATTATATTTACTTTATGCGTGTGCCAGCCAAATAAATATAATAATGTCCTTGAATAGTAGGTTCTAATCTACAGTATATCAATTAGTAGAATTGATTATGAGAAGCTGTAGAGAACACTATACTTAAACATTCCTAGTCAAGTATTGTATTAATAGACAAAGGGATATATTGATACATTGAGACAAGCATGTAGGTCAATGGATGACTTGATCTCACAAGTTATGGATATGTGATATCACATTGACACATGGGTATATATAATTGGAGAAGACTATGTACTGAATTGACCGACTATGAGAAAGTTTCATGGATCGTTATATGAGTGTCATAAATTTTCTCATGTGACTATTAGTATGAATACTCCTTAGACCTGAAATCGCTACGGTTTCCTACGTAAGGAGTTATGTACTTTGGAATCGTCAAATGTCACCCGTAACAGGGTGGACTATAAAAGTGATCACTGGGTATGTAACAAATTATGCGGAGGGATGTGAGTGATGTAGATGGGATCTATCCCTCCCATATGACGGGAGTGATATCTTTAGACCTCTTGATAGAGTAGGCCCACGAAATGTATGGTCATGCTCAAATGAGTCAATATGAGATATTGAGCTCATTTGTTTGAGTGAGTTTACTTGGGGATCAAGAAACACAAAGATTGATAAGAGGATGACACGGCCTATGCCTCATTGATCAATCTAAATATCGAGGATAGAAGGACAAGGTCATACAAGATAGTAGCCACAGAAAGGATTTGTCGAATCTTGACATTTTCATAACTTGAGTAGCAATGATGCATTGCTAGATGATGCTCATTTCTTATGTGTCTAAAGTGGTTTAGAGACATTGCCAATGTCACGAAAACCTATAGGGTCACACACAAAGAACATATTTTGGAGATGGGGTTCATTTTAGTTTGACTAAATGAACCATTACGTAATTGAATGGACTAGAATGTGTTGGACTCATTGCTTGGACAAACTTGAGTTGGACTCAAATTGGTTTAATTTGAGTTAGACTCAAGTGAAACCAATTGAAGAAGGTTAGCGTGATTAATGGTGATTAATCATGCATGCAAATGGATTAATTGCATGAAATGGGATTTCATGAAGATTCTCAAACGTTGCATGCAAAAGGTTGCATGCAAAAATGTTAATGCTTGAAATGAGATTTAATGTTTAATATTGCATGAAAATGGATTAATTACATGAAATGAGATTTCATGAAGATTCTCAAACGTTGCATGCAAAAGGTTAATGTTGCATGCAAATTGTTAATGTATGAAATGAGATTTAATGTTTAATGTTGTATGCAAATGGATTAATTGCATGAAATGAGTTTTAATGCTCAATGTTGCATGCAAAGGAATTTAATGGATTTAATAGGATATAAGTCTTTTGGCTTAACGTGAATGAGAAGTGGAATTCATTCTAAGCATCCCTTTTTCCCTTCTTCCTTCTTCTTGGCCAAGGTCTAGAGTCGAGAGCTTAGTGTGGTTGCTAGCACAACCAAAGGTGTTATCTCCTTCTCCAAGATACGGTTCGTGTGGATACCTTAGAGATACGATTGTCCTTACCGTATTGAGATCCGACTGCATTTGACTAGCGGGATTGAGAAGGGCTTCGCAACAAAGGTATACTTCTTCTTCTAGATAAGATCTAGACAAAGTAGGATAATCGATTTATAAGTATTGCATGGATCTCTGGAGGGATTTGGTTTGTATTTTTTGTTTCCGCTGCGGTTGTGTGAAGTATTTCGCCCATGATGTTGTGAATGTCACGATCCAGATTTCCCAACACTAGCGCCGCACACAGCCTAGCTGTGTGAATCCACACGGTCGTGTGGTGCTGGGACGATTTTGACAAGATTAGTTTTTTTTTCAGATTTTGGGAATATCCAGCCTCATGTCTATATAAGGAAAGCTACGCCCAAACCCTAGGGGGGAGACACGATGGTCGGGACAACACATCGACGCCCTAAAAAGCTTCGGGAACTCGCAACGAGGAGGAAGGAGGTCGCTCGAGGACCAAATTCTGTGCTTTAACGCCGGGGAGAAGAACCAAAGTGCATTGTAATTCGCTTTCCTTACATAATTTGCATTGTATCTATGAATTCAATTATTCTTTGTGTTTCTCTTCTCGTATCTATGGAGTAGATTCTCTAATTCTAGGATTAGGGAGTAGTTTGTGTGCGTAGAACATGCTATTTCAAATATATGTCTGTTCTTGATTTCATATTTGCAATTGGTGATTGTCTAGACCGATAGTTTTTTGTTTTCATCTGGTATTTACTGTGCATAGCCGATACGAGGGGCGACAATCCTCATATCAAAGATTTAGGAGAATTAAGGAGGAACCTAGGGGTTGGCCTCATCTCCGATAACCATGGATAGAAGGGTGTGATAGAGTCGGAAATGGGACATGTTCCGACTCGTCACAAGGATTAATCTGGCATCTTCGTATTGCCTATCTCATCCTAAAGACAGGGGTCGATCTAGTATGGCAGAGGTAGTTCCCGATAGATGCGAAGGCTCATCGGAGAAGTGTATGATGCCTCTTTCACAAAACCATAGTTAGACGTCTAGATAATGTTAGGGCAATCTCTTGCCGTGATATGGTTTTGATGGTGTGGCAAAGGGTTTAAGTTAGTTTGATATGTTGATGTGATATGTGCGTTGAAGTCGTGCAGGACTTAGTAATTCGCACATGGAGCCATGGCGAGTTTCACATCTCATGACTCGTGCCTTGAGTCGGTGAAGGATAGCTTTGCGGAAGCCGTGCGCTTGGAGCATCCGAGGGACCGCCGGACGAGAAGCTTGGAGTGAAGCCGGAGGAAGTAGACTTCGAGGCAAGAGGCGAAGGAGCTTTGCGAGCCGTGCGCTGATCTTCAGGGGCGTGGCGAGAACGAGAGAACTTGGCGAGGACTCAGAAATGAGTGGCGATTGTAACCCGAGGAAGGGTAGCTCTTAGGTGAAACTTGGCCATTTGGCCAAGTGTCGGATGGGTTTTCGACACGGTCATTGCCATGTCATGGCGATCGGCGCTAATCAGTGAGTTCATTGGTATCATTGGCCCGGATTGTGCCAGCGGTCGGCGCCCTCGTGGGCGATCATTGCCAAGACCACCGATCGGCTCTGAGCGTGATCGATCGGTAGTAGATAAAGGTTCGACCCTGAGAACCGTTCGTAGCCGGTAGGCGTCGACTACGGAAGCGTGATCGTGATGAGGTCCATCGATCATTGCCAAGAGTTCGTTGGACTACAGCGGTCGAGATCGAGCGTGTTCGGAGGCCCGTTGTAGTAATGATCGGCGCCAAGAGGCGGATCGGTGATGGCGGCAAACGGGAAGAAGTTAGCCCTCTCTATAAAAAGAGAGGGTGTAAGCCTTTGAGAGGCTAATGTTTAAGTTCCAAACAATCTTCCTAGTGCCCCACAAGCTCTAAACTCTTCTTACTTGTCTTTATTTCAATCCTATTGTAAGAAGAGTGATCTTGGTTGTAAAGGTTACCTCCACCTAGCTTTGTGCAAAGGAGAGACCGATAGTGATTGGTTTTGGCGGAGTGATTCACCGTGGACGAATCGGACCGTGGATTAGCGGCGTAGCCGTGAACCACGTTATATCTCGGTGTTTGTATTGCTTGCTTATATCTTGCTTGTCTTTTGCTTTGTATATTCCGCTTGCGCTAATTAGTTTTGTAGACGAGCAATTTACGACGTCCAACGTACGAGGGCTATTCACCCCCCTCTAGCCGGCCATATCGATCCCCTACAAGTGGTATCAGAGCCGAGGTTGCTTGTCACCGGACTAACCGCCGCAACAAGCCCTGCATCAAAAATGGTCGGCTCCAACATCCATCCTCCGAAGTTTGAAGGAGAATTCGCTTGGTGGAAGAAGCGAATGGAGGTATTTTTCGAAACGGATTTTGATATAATGATTACAATGGAATCCGGTTTCGTTTTGCCTAGGGATGAAGAGGGGAAACCAATCGAAAAATCAAGGTGGACCAAAAGGCAAAGGGAAGAGCACCTTGCAAATTCAAAAGCCAAACATCATCTCTTCAATGTGCTCCCCCAACAAGAAATCAACCGAATAGGAGAATGCCTAAGCGCCAAGGAGATGTGGGAGAAGCTAATTGAGCTTCATGAAGGCACATCCGAGGCAAAGCTAGCAAGGAGAGATCTCCTCCGCTCTCAACTATTCAACATCAAATTAGAAAAGGGAGAAAAGGTAATTTCTTTGCATTCTAGATTCAAAGAAATTTTAAATGGACTAACAAGTGTAGGTGAGAAGCTATCAAACCGGGATATGGTAATGAAGGCCATAGATGCCTTTCCCCGGTCCTCAAAATGGAGCTCCATGGTGGACTCATTTTATATCTCCAAGAACCTAGAAGTGAGCACCTTGGAGGAATTTTTCTCAACAATGGAGCTCCACGAAACTAGGCTTGAGGGAATACAAGAGGAGCCTAAAATTCAACTCTCAAGAGGAGTAGCATTATTGGCAAGTAAGGGGAAGAAGAAGATGGAAATCCCCTCCTCCTCCGATGACGAAGCGTCTTCCTCCTCCTCCATGGATAGCACCGAAGAAGCCTATATGGTAAGGAGGGTAAGACGTGCATTTAAGAATTTTAGATTTGATAAATCTAATGATAGGATGAGAAGACCAAGGGGGAAGGTTATATGCTACAATTGCCAAGGAGAAGGGCACATAAGGGACAATTGTCCTCTCCTAAACAAGAGCAAGGAAGAGAAGAAAAAGAAAGAGGAGAAGAGGAAGAAGAAGAAGGGGAGCAAGAGAAAGGAAGAAAAGAAAACAAAGGAGAAGGGAAAGGCTAAGGCTCTCAAGGCAAGGACTTGGGATGATCCATCCTCATACTCCTCCTCATCATCGGATGAGGAGAATGCCTTTGTCACCAATTTGGCCTTGATGGCCTTTGATGATTTGGATTGCTCTTCATCCGAAAATGAAGAATCAAGCTCAAATGGGGAGAGCTCAAATGAAGGGGGAGCTTCCACATCCTCATCATCCGAAGAAGAAGAGGACATGGAAACTATGGTAACCAATCTCTCACCTAGTAAAATAGTTTCTATGATTTCTAGTTTAACTAAGGATTTATTTAGGGCAAAGAAGAAAAATAAATGCATGCTTGAACAAATTAAGGAATTAGAACAAAAATTAGAAAAGGCATGCTTAAATGATAATATTTCTTCTAGCTTAGATGATGCATGCTCACATGACCTTTATGTGCCATTAGATGTTAGTGATGCATGTATGAATGAAAATAGGGCTTTAAGGGAAAAGGTAGACTATTTGACAAAAGCCCTAGAAAAATTCACTATTGGCTCCAACACATTGAACATGATCTTAGGGAGCCAAAGAGCTAGTTTCAACAAGAAGGGCCTAGGCTACAAGGAAAAGAAAAATGAAAAGGCCTATAAATGCCTAATAGCTAGGGGACAAGATAAGAAGAAGGTAATTGCTAGGAAATGGATCCCCAAGGAATATTTAGTGAACCCAATAGGAAAGAATTTATTTTGGGTTCCAAAATCCATTCTTAAGGGTTAGAATAACCCTAGGGTAGTCAACCATATGGAATTGACCTATATCATAATTTGGTTGACTTAGGATGACGGGACAACATTTTTTAGATAGTGTTGGGTGATGATAACGTGCCCATAAATAGGTAATAATGCTTAAATCATGATGATTGATGTAATTCCTATGTATGTCTTAAATCATGATTTATGATTTTGATATTTGGCATGTTATCATGAGAAATAGGGTTAAATCATGCTTTAGGTGATAACTTGTTTATTATCATCGTATAATACCTAATGCATGACTATTATTTGATGGATACATGAGTTTCATGATCATAATGTAGAATTCATTCATATATGTCATTATGATCATGTAGGATGTTAGGTTGATACTTAACCATGATAGAATTGCATGAATATATGGGTTAAGTATATACAAATACCCCCTAAGATACATCTCACACTCACTATAGGCTAACTTGATTGCAAACTTAGCATGGGTGAGATATTAGGATGATACAAATGTCCACTAATGCCTATGGCATTTAGATGGTCATTTAAAGTATCAAAATAGCAATAATAGACCAATCATGGGGAAGGCTTATGTTTAATTCATAGACATATTGCCCAAAGATCATGGTTAGATATTTCATATGTTTTCAAAACATTTTCTTACCCTAAAATACATGTATTCATGTTTTGAAACAATTGGATGCAAAACTAGGTAGCTAACTTGATACTAGAATGATCAAAAACCTAGTGGTTTTTAGAACTTTTGGATTTTTGGCAAAAACAAGAAAATATAATGAGTTTTCATGAAAAACTATTTTTCATTGATAGATATACTTAAAAGAAATATTTTCCCCAAATTTCATGATTTTTCAAATTTTCTGGAATTTATAATGCATTTACGAAATTCGTCGGAAAATCGAAATTTGGATTCATTGTGCGATCATTTGCCATCGATACTTGATCATTGGTGGTAAATCAGAATATTGAAGGCGAATTCAGTTGTAAACCTACAACAAGTTGTAGAAATATACTTGATGCCATCAACAAGTGGTACCCAATTTTAAATCAACTTGTCATATTTTCCTCCATTATACTTGATGCCATGAGCTTATAACTTAGTGTTAATCTTTTTGATGGTGTCAAAGGGGAGAAATAAGTATGTTTAAGTTAATCACTTTAGGGGAGAAATATATTGTAGGGAGAAATATATGATAGGGAGAAAATTTTGCATAGAGTTTCATGGATTAAGGGGAGTTGCATGTTGCTATATCATGTTTATCTTTACATGCTTTCTTACCTTAGAATTTATATCAAATGTTTTACCTAGCAAGCGGATTGCCACACATCAAAGGGGAGATTGTTAGGGCAATCTCTTGCCTGATATGGTTTTGATGGTGTGGCAAAGGGTTTAAGTTAGTTTGATATGTTGATGTGATATGTGCGTTGAAGTCGTGCGAGGACTTAGTAATTCGCACATGGAGCCATGGCGAGTTTCACATCTCATGACTCGTGCCTTGAGTCGGTGAAGGATAGCTTTGCGGAAGCCGTGCGCTTGGAGCATCCGAGGGACCGCCGGACGAGAAGCTTGGAGTGAAGCCGGAGGAAGTAGACTTGAGGCAAGAGATGCGAAGGAGCATTGCGAGCCGTGCGCTGATCTTTGAGGGGCGTGGCGAGCGAAGAGAACCGAGGCGAGGACTCAGAAATGAGTGGCGATTGTAACCCGGGAAGGGTAGCTCTTAGGTGAAACTTGGCCATTTGGCAAGTGTCGGATGGGTTTTCAGAGCACGGTCATTGCCATGTCATAGCGATCGGCCTAATCAGTGAGTTCGGTGGTATCTATTGGCCGGATTGTGGCGGTGATCGCCATCGATGGGCGGTCGGCCAGACCACCGATCGGCTGCTGGCGGCGATCATTTAGTAGATAAGGTTTGACCCGCGAGAAGTTCGTAGCCGGCCCAGGCGATCGACTACGAGGCGATAGTCGTGATGAGGTCCATCGGTCAGCCAAAGTTCGTTGGACTACAGCGGTCGGGATCCGGCGTGTTCGGAGGCCGTTGTAGTAACGCGGTCACCGCGTGATCGGTGATGGCGGCAAGCGGGAAGAAGTTAGCCCTCTCTAAAAGAGAGGGTGTAAGCCTTTGAGAGGCTAATGCTCGTAAGTTCCAAACAATCTTCCTAGTGCCCCTGAGCTCTAAACTCTTCTTACTTGTCTTTATTCAATCCTATTGTAAGAAGAGTGATCTTGGTTGTAAAGGTTACCTCCACCTGGCTTTGTGCGAAGGGAGAGACCGATAGTGATTGGTTTGGCGGGTGATTCACGTGGGCCGAATCACTCCGCCTTAAAATGTCTGCTCGATCTCTCACTGCACAAAGCTAGGTGAAGGCTTGGCTGCTACCACCAGATCACTCTTCTTACAATCGGAGTGACGTAAAGACAAGTAAGAAGAGTTTAGAGAATGAGGCACTCAGAAGATTGTTTGAACTTAAACATTAGCCTCTCAGGCTTACACCCTCTCTTTTATGAGAGGGCTAACTTCTTCCGTTGCCGCCATCATCGAGTAAGCCGCTGGCGCCGATCCGTCACTGGCGACACTACGGCTCCGAACACGCCGGATCCCGACTATCAGTCCAACGGAACTCTTGGCGATCGACGATGGACCTCATCGATCGGCACGCCTCGTAGTCGATCGCCTGCCCGATTACGAACTTCTCCGGGCCGAAACCCTTATCTACCGATTGTCGTTTGCCGGCCGGTATCGGTGGTGCAGCGATCGGCTTGCGTGATGGCGGCAGGCGGCCGTAATCGATCGGTCGTGATACCCGATCGAACTCACTTCGAGGCGTCGGCGCCATGACATGGCGATCGGCCGGTGTCGAAAACCCATCCGACACTGGCCAAATGGCCAAGTTTCACCTAAGAGCTGCCTTCGTTACAATCGCCACTGCCGGAGTCCTCGCCGGTTCTCTTGGATTCTCACCGCGTCACCGGCGGCATCAGCGACGCGCAATGCCTTCGCGCCTTGCCTCAAGTCTCTTTCCTCGGCACTCCAAGCTTCGTCGTCGGTCCTGATGCTCAAGCGCGCGACTCGCAGCTATCCTTCACCGACTCAAGGCACGAGTCATGAGATGTGAAACTCGCCATGGCTCCATGTGCGAATTACTAAGTCCTGCACGACTTCAACGTACATATCACATCAACATATCAAACTAACTTAAACCCTTTGCCACACCATCAAAACCATATCACGGCAAGAGATTGCCCTAACAATCTCCCCCTTTTTGATGTGTGGCAATCCGTTTAAGTTAGGTAAAAACATTTGATATAAATTCTAAGGTAAGAAAGCATGTAAAGATAAACATGATATAGCAACATGCAACTCCCCCTTAATCCATGAAACTCTCTATGCAAAATTTTCTCCCCCTATCATATATTTCTCCCCCTACAATATATTTTGGTATCGGTGGTATCAGAAGTTAGCCCTCTCTATAAAAAGAGAGGGTGTAAGCCTTTGAGAGGCTAATGTTTAAGTTCCAAACAATCTTCCTAGTGCCCCACAAGCTCTAAACTCTTCTTACTTGTCTTTATTTCAATCCTATTGTAAGAAGAGTGATCTTGGTTGTAAAGGTTACCTCCACCTAGCTTTGTGCAAAGGAGAGACCGATAGTGATTGGTTTTGGCGGAGTGATTCACCGTGGACGAATCGGACCGTGGATTAGCGGCGTAGCCGTGAACCACGTTATATCTCGGTGTTTGTATTGCTTGCTTATATCTTGCTTGTCTTTTGCTTTGTATATTCCGCTTGCGCTAATTAGTTTTGTAGACGAGCAATTTACGACGTCCAACGTACGAGGGCTATTCACCCCCCTCTAGCCGGCCATATCGATCCCCTACAGATAATACCCAATTGATAGTGTGTTTTGTGACACACAAGCAAACTGAAATCCTAGAATTCCATCAGAAGACTCGTAGCTACCCTTCTCTTCCTCCATGTGACACCAATCTAGAATTAGGACCGCCGACAAACCTCATGAGCACAACCCTTAACATTAAACTTTGAACAATAATGTCCATTGAACAATCGGTACTCGAATATTAGTCGCTGTGGGATCGATAATCTTTTTATATTACTTGATGACATCCGTGCACTTGCGGGCATTGAGCGTGAGCGCACACTTCGAATCCTCGACGGTTCCAGTCGCGAGATTTGAGGGTGCGTTCGTATGCATCAAGTTTTTGGCGTTGTTGCTGGGGACTAATTGGATCGATATCGAGTCAAGAGGTGGATAGTTGGATCGGACTTAGGTTAGATTCATTTACTTGCTTTATTTTTTTATTATTTTTATTTTATTTACTTCAGTTTTAGATTTTTTTTATATATACCTGTTGGGTTTCCGGCACCGCGGCGAGTGTGTGTTTGAACATGTTTCGTAAACATGTGCACAACGGAAGGAATTAAATAATAAATCTAATTTATTACAACACATACATCACATGCATGCATAGTACAACATGTGTAGACATAACCGTAAATTCAAATTTTGCAATAAAAGGAAACTTAAACTATGTATACCTGACGTATCACGTGTAGCGGGAAAGGCATCAATCGGAACGATTCTCGCTAGAATCGTCTCTATCCGTATCCACGCCGAGTATCTTCGGGATGACTTCACTAAGTCACGAGCCTCATCTTCGTACGGGTTACTAGCCTCGTGTTGAAGACGATGTGATCGAGAGAGGATCACGATCCGAATCAAAATTCGGATCCAAAATGAGTCCTCAAAAACTCGCTTCTCCGGAGAGGTATTCGTCAACCGTTTGACGAATCCTTCATCCTCCACCTATGAAGATTACCGTAGATCGAATCCCCAGCAAGTCTACCACTGTCGGAGCTCCAAACGTCGTCCAAACGATGCTCCGACGAGAAGGAAACAAGCTGTCAAGAAAACTGGACAGCTTTGGTGGAGGAATAAGGGGCCGGCCAAAAGGGAAGGTTGAAGCTCACCTTATTGCTGAACCCAAGGGAGATCACCGGAGTTCCTCCGGCAGCATCTCGACGTCGGCAAGAGGGAAGGACAGCTCCTTCTGGACGCCGGCAAGAGAGCAAGGTAGTGGGCGGCGGCAAGGGGGCTGTTTTGGTAATTTGACGCCCGCTAGAGGGGGGGGGGTGAATAGCGTTTGACCATTCGTAGATGGAATTCGTTCGCGTTGCTTGTCTACAATCTTGTTAGTACGCAGCGGAATAAACAATAACAAATACAAACACAAGATACAATCACAACACGCACGATATAACGTGGTTCGGAACCGTAATGGTTCCTACTCCACGGATTGGGTTCGTACGAACCCTAGCGATGCCACAAACACCACTAAGCAATAAAGCTCCTTCTCGACAACAAGTCGGAGGTGGAGAAACCTCGTACAATGAATTACAACAAGTAATACAAAGTAAACAAGCAAATACAAGTGAAAATGTAAAGAACACATTACAAACTAGGGTTTTGAGCGCTTGCTTGTCGGTTGCTTGGATGAGCTTGAAGGACCCTGAAATGCACCTGCAAATCGCCTTCAAATCGCCTCACCAAATCCCCCAAAGAACTGATGCTTGAGCCTTCCACGAACAAATGCCGCTTTATCCTCCATCGGATTTTTCGTCTAGCGACCGCCATAAGTGCCGATCATTGCGATGTATTGTGAGACAACGGCTCAATCCACGTTGGACAAGTTCCAACGGGACTCTTGGCGCGATCGCCAACATTGGCGGATCGGCTAACGCCGCGCGTAGTCGACCGCGATCGGCTATGAAGCATTCTCAGACGACGAACTAGCGATCGCGACTTAGCGATCGGCCGATCGTCAGACATCGATCGATCGCTCCAATGAGCAGTCGACTGGCAGAGCAATTCCAACTCTAAATTGGCAGTCGACTCACGACAGTCGAACCGGCCATATTGCCAGTCCACTATCAACCTCAAACATGAGGTTTTAACCCAAGTATGGTGCCCCCATACTTGCTAGACCACCCTTAGCCTAGACCTAAGCCTTCTAGCCACCTCCATCAGCCTCACGCCTCTCGGATCCCTCCAAGTCATCCATGACTTGTTCATCCATCGCACTAGCCTCCAGGTGCTTCCCTCGGCTATGTCATGCTAACGATGTCTACACCGCCAAGGCACATTGGACTTACGCCGCCAAGACTCCGCTTGGACTTTACGCTGCCAAAATCAATCCCCTTAGACTTCCCAAATGCCAAGACTCAAGCTTGGACTTTCCCTTGCCAACTCATGTTGGACTTTCCATGCCAAAATCCATGCTTGGACTTTCCATTTGCCAAGACCCATGCTTGGACTTCTCATTTGCCAAGACCCATGCTTTGACTTCTCATGCCAAGTACTCAAGACTTGGACTTTCTCAAATGCCAAGTACCCATGACTTGGACTTTCCATGCCAAGTACCCATGACTTGGACTTTACCTTGCCAAGACCCATGCTTGGACTTTCCCACAATCACATGGTCAACCCTGGTCAACCATCAAAGTCAATTATAACCTGGATCGATTGTATAAACAATCTCCCCAACACACTAACCGACATCAATGTCAAACATCAATGTCAAACCACTTTGTCAAACATCAAAACATCACTCGAGTCAAACTCGAGTCTGGTCAATCATGACCTTGGCCGATTGCACCAACAATCTCCCCCTTTTTGATGTTTGACAAAACACACCTTGAGTTAGGCCACTAACTCAAATTTCCTTACTAATTATCCCAAATTGGTAATCCCAAATACTCTCCCAAAACTTCACCCCCTTTTTGACTAACATCAAAAATGTTATCTCTCCAAGGAGGTCAATGTCTCATTGTCCCAATGAGATCTTACGATCTCCCCCTTGATCCAAAAATACCTAGGATGCCTACCATCTTCCTAGTGATAAGTCCCTTATCACTCAAGAGAGGCACTCCTATACTCTCTCCCAATTTCCAAATTGAGTTTCTCAAAATCTCATCAATTTTCCCAATTGATGATACTCTCCCAATAACTTCTCCCCCTTTCAAGAAGAGAAACACATCCATCATCCCAAGATGGATAACTCCCCCTAAAGGCTTGCTCCCCCTTGACCATTGCACCAACAATATCCTTGGGAAGTCCCTAAGCCAATAGAAACTCTAAACCATCAAAAATAAGGTTCAAAGTTCAAACTTGAACTTTCCACACCCTAAATTTGATACTTTGACCTAACACCTCTCCTAATCCATATCCAATGGATTTTCACCCTTTATAATGCTTCCCAAAGCATATCCTAGGGTTAGAAGTTGTTAGGTACCTTTACCATGGTTGAAAATGAGCTAAACCAACAACTCGTAATCGAAATCGGCCGATCAACTCACATCATCATTTGCCACCACATAGGCGATCGATAACTGAAAATCTCGATTTTCAGCTATCAGAAATGAATTTTGGAAATTCATAAATAATTATACGTAATTCGAAAAATCATGAAAATTCATACGTATAATACTTATGACACACACAATGAGTGAAAAATATTTGAAAATTATTTTACCCATAAAATATCGAAATTGATACAAAATCCAAAAATGAAGAAAAACTTCAATGTTTTAGCTCACTTTGTATCAATCTCATCAATGGTGACTGCTATCAAAAGATAGGCTTCACCAAGGTTTTTTAAAAATGATTTTAAAATGATTTCAAAACCTTATTTTGGATCATATTCCTTGGGCTCTATGTACATGACTTGTACACATGCTCTCCCAATGATCCACAAGTTGAGTTAAAATGAGTTTGGGTTCAACTAGATGCAAGAACTATGCACCTTGAAATTAACTCATATCCTAGCATCTCACATGTATCTAGGGTGTATAAATACACATACATGTCAATGTGATGTAACATGTGGGTTTTGTTCTCCCTAAACTAGGGTTTCATGCATTTTCCTAAGGCAACTCTACTTGATTCCCTTATAAATGAGACTTCAAGTCATGCCATAGTCCTTAAATCAATTTCAACCAAATTGTCTTAAATGCATGAATGATTATGGCATTAGAAATGATATAAATAAGCATATGCTCATAATCATGATGTCATGGAATATGATATAAAACTAAGCATACATGACATTAACCTAAAACCTAAGCATACTCATGACATATAAAATCATAGAAATAGGCATGATGTCATGACATGGCATATGGCAATCAAAGCATGGCATATAAAATATATAGGTATAGTAATACCTAAATTTTAATATTAATTGTCATTTGATATAGTTAGATGTATTTTGCCATATTATCATTAATCTCCCTAGTGTGCCAAAAACCCAAAATGACACACTAACCTCTAAACCTAAATTGTGCCAATTTAATTGATTTTTCTCAATTTCAAAAATGCATTGGCACATCCTAAAATCTTTTAGGATATTGATTCAAATCTATTTCCAAGGTAACCATAACCTTGAAAATATCCTAAAGTGCCACCTTTACCATGGTTGAGTTAACTACTCATCCAATCAAGGTTGGCACACCCTAAACCCATCTAGCGTGAATCAATCACGCTCTTAGGAACCCAAAACCGATTTGAGCTCCTAGGGTTAATTAGGTATTCCTTAGGGATAACCTCCCTAGATACCTTCCTAATGACCCTTCTAGGCTTATTAGCCTCGGTCACTTGGGTCTTGCCTAGGTTGACTCTAGGGGTAACTCCCCTTGCAACCTTCTTGGTGGCCACCCTAGGTTTCCTAGAAACCCTAGCCACTAGGCACAACCTTTGGTCAATCTTAGGGATGACTTCCCTATTGACCTTGGTCTTCCTAGACCTAGTTTATGTCCCATAATCAAATGGAACACTATGATAAGCCACTTTAGGCTTAGGTTTGTGACCCAAACCTTGTTTTCCCTTGGTTGACTTTTGACTCTTAGGTTCTAGGTGTTGACTTTGACTTTGACCATTAGACCCTTTAAATTGGTTTTGTATATTCCTAAGAGTCTTTTCTAGTTTCTCAAGCCTTGACCTCAAAACTTGGTTTTCTAATTCTAATTGCCCAATTGATTTTTGATTAAATTCTTGGGCATGGGACTTTCTAGGCATATGCCTAGTCCATTTAGGGTTTAGACCTAGATGTTCTCCTATTTTCTTAATTGATTCCTTAGGTTAAATATTTTTAGGGACATTAGTCCCAAATTTCTCCTTACTCCTAAGGTAAACATTTTTAGCACCTAAGCAAAATTCTTTACTTCTAGCATGCTCTTTATGAATTGCAAGGGAATTAAAATTCCTAGCATGCTTTTGACTATTAAATCTTGAAGGTGCATTATTGAAATATACCTTAAGGTTTGCCTTGGAGGCTCCCCCTACATGTATAGCTCCCTCTTTGACTTTCTTACTCCCCCTAGGGCATGAATTCCTAAAATGCCCCGGTTGTTGACACTTGAAGCAAACGACTTGCTCCTTGCTTTTAGATGTTGGGGGACTGGCATCCTTTGACTTTTGTTGACTTTTAGGCGCCGGTGGAGCTTTCTTGACTTTCTTAAGGCATTTGCTCTTGTAATGCCCATACTCCCTACACTCAAAACATATTATATGCATTTTATTATTAACACATATGTTTGAGTTACCTAGGTCTGAGGTGGAAGGTGTCGGAGTTTGAGCTTCTTCATCTTGACCGGATGTGGAAGCTTCTTCTCGTTGCTCCGGAATGGAGGTTCTCTCCTCCCCCTCAATCCTTGAGGTGGATGCTTCTTCCACTTCCTCCACCTCTTCTGATCCGGATGTTGATTCCCTATCAACCTCCGAATCCTCACTTCCTTGTGAGGATGATCTCTCTTCTTCACCCTCCTTATCTTTTTGAATTGATGGTGAACTTTCTTGAGCTTGAGAGGGTGAGCACTCCTCTTCTTCTTCTTCTTCTTGGACCGATGATGAGTTTTCATGGAGCTTTGCCACTTGGCTCCATAACTCTTTAGCATATACATAATTACCTAACATACACAAGATATTGTTAGGTATTAAATCAATTAAAAATTTTATCACCTTATCATTTTTCTCGGATGCTTGAACTTGCTCTTCGGTCCATCTCTTCTTCTTGAGGAATCCACCTCTTGGTCCTCTTGGATATTCAAATCCATCCATCAAAATGGACCATTCCTCAAAGTCTCTCATCATAATAAAATCCTCAATTCTTCCCTTCCAAGAATTGAATCCTTCTCGTCCGTATAGGGTGTAGGGCACCGGTGTGTTGATGTCCCAACCTAATTGATCTTGGACTTCCATCTTTTACCCTCTAGCGTCTTGCTCCCGGTTGTTAATCCGTTGAAGAGCCCCGGGCTCTGATACCACTTGTTGGTAATTTGGCGCCCGCTAGAGGGGGGGTGAATAGCGTTTGACTATTCGTAGATGGAATTCGTTCGCGTTGCTTGTCTACAATCTTGTTAGTATGCAGCGGAATAAACACTAACAAATACAAACACAAGATACAATCACAACACGCACGATATAACATGGTTCGGAACCGTAACAGTTCCTACTCCACGGATTGGGTTCGTACGAACCCTAGCGATGCCACAAACACCACTAAGCAATAAAGCTCCTTCTCGACAATAAGTCGGAGGTGGAGAAACCTCGTACAATGAATTACAACAAGTAATACAAAGTAAACAAGCAAATACAAGTGAAAATGTAAAGAACACTTTACAAACTAGGGTTTTGAGCGCTTGCTTGTCGGTTTCTTCGATGAGCTTGAAGGACCCTGAAATGCACCTGCAAATCGCCTTCAAATCGCCTCACCAAAGCCCCCAAAGAACTGATGCTTGAGCCTTCCATGAACAGCTGCTTTTATCCTCCATCGGGCTGGATTTCCGCCTAGCAGTCGACTGCCATAAGCCCCCAGTCGACTGCCAACACTGTAGCTGTGAGACAACAACTCAATCCACGTTGGACAAGTTCCAACGGGACTCTTGGCAGTCGACTGCCAACATTGGCAGTCGACTGCCAACGCCCGTAGTCGACTAGCCAGTCGGCTATGAAGCGTTCTGTGCTCAACACAAAACTAGCGATCGTCGACTTTGCGCTGATCGCGCAGAGACATCACCAATCGCTTCAATGAGTGCCGAGCCAGAGAGCAATTCCAGCTCTAAATTGGCAGTCAAACTCAAGTCGACTCACGACAGTCGAACCGGCCATATTGTCAGTCCATTGCCAACCTCAAACATGAGGTTTTAACCCAAGTATGGTGCCCCCATACTTGCTAGACCACCCTTAGCCTAGACCTAAGCCTTCTAGCCAACTCCATCAGCCTCACGCCTCTCGGAACCCTCCAAGTCATCCATGACTTGTTCATCCATCGCGCTAGCCTCCAGGTGCTTCCCTCGGCTATGTCATGCTAACGGTGTCTACACTGCCAAGGCACATTGGACTTACGCCGCCAAGACTCCGCTTGGACTTTACGCTGCCAAAATCAATCCCCTTAGACTTCCCAAATGCCAAGACTCAAGCTTGGACTTTCCCTTGCCAACCCATGTTGGACTTTCCATGCCAAGACCCATGCTTGGACTTTCCATTTACCAAGACCCATGCTTGGACTTCTCATTTGCCAAGACCCATGCTTGGACTTCTCATGCCAAGTACTCAAGACTTGGACTTTCCCAAATGCCAAGTACCCATGACTTGGACTTTCCATGCCAAGTACCCATGACTTGGACTTTACCTTGCCAAGACCCATGCTTGGACTTTCCCACAATCACATGGTCAACCCTGGTCAACCATCAAAGTCAATTATAACCTGGATCGATTGTATAAACAATCTCCCCAACACACTAACCGACATCAATGTCAAACATCAATGTCAAACCACTTTGTCAAACATCAAAACATCACTCGAGTCAAACTCGAGTCTGGTCAATCGTGACCTGGGCCGATTGCACCAACAGGCTGTTGGCGCCGAATACACCAAAGAGGAGAGGGTGGGCGGCCAAAACCTAGGGTTGCCTCAATTAGGGTTTAACAAAAAACCTTAAGCCCTATTTTACAGAGAACAAATTCTCTTAATGGTTATTGGATCATAACCAAAGGCTCGTTAACCCGCTCCATTAATTTAAGTTAAAATAAACCAAACCATGATAGTTTATTTTAAGTTAAAACGAACCGAACCAACTTTGGTTCATTCGTTTAAAACAAACCAAACCCCTTTGGTTTATTCTCCTCCGTTGGATTAGAACCAAACCATTTTGGTTCGTCCATCATGTCTTCATAAGACACGGCCCATCCACACTTCCATTGCGACTGAAACGATTTCATGCTCGCTTCTTGTTTGGTCCAACCAAACCTAGTTTCTCTCGGTCTGAGAATCTCATTCTCAAGCTCATTTTAAATCCTTCGAATTACGCTCGTTGTGCGTGTGACCAAATAGGTTCTCAGTTTATGTTGGCCGTCTATAATTAACCATTAATTATAGAACGATCATGAGTGGCACCTAGTAGTACATCATGATCCCCAATTAACCGAAAAGATCAACGGTTGATCCAGAACTATTTCTGAAACCCTTTAGCAGCTCGAATGAATCGTGCCTCATTCCCTTCACTCATCTTATACCCACTTGGTTCAGGACATGGTCTATAGTGTCAGTCCCCACTAGGCTGACTACGTCACACCTAGCCCAAGTATCATTTCCTCGTCCTACGGATTCTATTTACTGCACATGTATCGAAGAGTACCTTACTCTAAACATGTAATGCTTTGGCCAAAGACTTTAGTAACAATCCGACGAGAGGCCATGGGTATACATCTCCTCGTAAGGAGTGGTGAATCCTTTATAGCCTATTCAAACACCTTCGATCACTTCGACTTATACCCAATCATCCCGGGTCCACATCTCCTCAGAGATGCTTGCTTAAGATGTCAAAGCATAAGTCAAGATGACTTGAATACCGCAAGTCAAAGGAACATCGCACTTAAGCTGCAGTAAGAACTTCATTGACATATCTATATATGCAGAGAACCATATGAAGTCTTATGGCTGGTCACTCCAATGAACTAGTTACCATAACTAGTATCCACGATTAACTCCGGACATTACAATGTCTCCAGCTAGTGAGAATCAGCTGCTTGGATACACCAAAGAGTATACCTCGTGCTAGTCTCGACAGAATCAATGGTGTCCAAATCCATCAATTCATTTACTAGGGATAATTCTGATACATCACAATTACACATGTAGAGATACTCACTAGTTGTGATCCAATCACAAATTCTCTCATGCTGTGAATCATATCGTGGACATTCAGTAAATGAGTTTAAGATCCGATCAAATACATGAAACCATGTATACTCAAATAGTGAATCTTCATTTATCATATAAATAATTCATACATAAGGCGATTGGCTTAGGACATCTCTCATATATTACTAACAATACCTAGATTTAGTTTAGATTAAGTTTAATTGGCTTCTTGCATTTTCTTTTTTGTTTTAGTTTATTCTTCATCTGACTTCACATCCTTAAAAAAAAAATTAAAATCCAGTTCTTTAGTAATAAGATATACTCCTAATTTTTTGGCTCGGTTCTTCGTATGCGTAGATGTTTATGGTCGGAAGACCTGATTTCGATAGATTTAGAAATCGAAAGAACCTACCATTGCAGGAGAGCTGAACAGAAGAGGATGGAGGACCAAGATGCATCCGTGGTGAACGTAGGTAGCCTACCTTTGCGGAATTATGCAGCCCCTAGTACTAGAGGATATAAGCTGAGCATATCAGGACCATCAATTTTGGGCAACAATTTTGAATTGAAACCTGCTCTTATACACATGGTCCAGCAAAGTCAATTCGGGGGAGCTGCAACTGAAGACCCGAACCGACACTTGGAGACATTTTAGAAAATTTGCTCGATGATGAAGATCAATAGAGTACCTGTCAACGTGATTCACCTGAGCCTATTCCCTTTCTCATTGTGGGATAAGGCTAAGGCATGGCTTCACTCCTTGCCGTCCGGAAGCATTACTATATGGGAGCAATGTGAGCAGTAATTCTTGAACAAATTTTTCCCACCAAGCAAGACTGCTCACATGCGCCATTTAATTACTAGATCCGTCAGAAGGAAGGGGAGTCTTTATTCGAATCTTGGGATTGCTACAAGGGGCTACTCTACCAATGCCCCCATCATGGATTAGAAAGTTGGCTGGTGATCCACATATTCTATAATGGGATCATGTATGTCACCAAGGTGTCCCTCGATTCTGCTGCAGGACGGGCTCTAATGAACAAGACTATCGAGGAAGTAGAAGAGTTGATCAAAGAGGTGGCCCAAAACCAACATCAATGGGCTTCTCAGCGTAGTCACCCAGCCCCTGCTGCAGGTCGATATGCTATCAAATCCATAGACCACCTAGCGGCGAGAATGGATGCACTTAGTAGACTGTTCGACTCTCTGAATCCTAATATTGCATGTGTGGCTGATACCTTTGGAGAGGGGGCAGCAGCATACAAAGAGGACTATTATGGAGGGCAAGGCAACTTAGAAGAGCAGATAGAGCATGTTGATGCAGTTGGGGACCACAATCAAAGGCCCAACAACCCATACTTCACCGCTTACAATCCTGGATGGAGGAACCACCTAAATATTTCCTATCGGAATAACTCGAGGAATTTCCAACCATCAAGAGGATATGGGCAGCAACAACCACAAAAGTCTAGACAATAACTAATGATGGAAGACTTCATTGCTACCTAAACTAAGTCCAACGTAGAATTTTGACGCCAACATCAGAAATCAGAAGAGTCACTTAGGGATTTGAAGGCTACTGTTGACGTCCTTGCAAGTCACATGAAGATGTTAGAAACTCAGGTGGCTGATGCACACGAATGCGACCTCAAATCTCATGAGGGAGGCCGTCAAGGACTCAAAACACGTGCTCGCGCTCAACGCCCGTAAGTGCATGGATGTCGTCAAGTAATAAAAGATTATCGATCCCACAGGGACTGGGATTTGAATATCGATATGTTCAGTGGTTGAGATTGTTCAGAAGTAAAATCTAAAAGGTTTCTATTATGAGGGTTGTTGGTGGACTAAACTCTAATACAGTGTCACACGGAGGAAGAAAGGAGCGTGCCAAGATCTTTCAAAGGGATTCTAGGACTTCGGTTTCGCTTGTGTGTCGCAAAACATATTGTCAACTGGGCATTGTCTAAACGCCTAGCTATTGTATTTGTGGAAGGGACATCATACACTCTCCCGATGAGCCACCGTATCTACCGGGAGCTATCTCTGCCTTACAAGGACGGGATAGATGCTACGAGGATGCCAAATCAATCCCTGCGACGAACCGTTTCTGGTTCCATCGCATCCTTCTACCCACGGTTATAGGAGATCAGGTTTACCCCTAGGTTCCTTGTATAAAATCCCCTAAATCTTAGATACGAGGGCTGTCACCCCTCATATCGCCTAAGCACAGCAGGTAGAAAACAAAATACACATAGATATGGGTATAAACAATTTCAAATTGCAAATTCAAACTCAAAAATAGAATTTAATTTGAACCAACATGTCATGCGCACACAAGTTACTCCCTAATCCAAGAATCGAAGGAACTACTCCATATATAAAAGAGGAGAATCACAAGGCATGTACATGTTCGAATATATCAGAAATAAAATGCAAGAACAAGAAATTACAATGCCTATGTGTCCTTCTCTCCGACATTGAAGTGCAAAACGTGGACCTCTGGCGGAGTTCTCCGTACCCGTTGCGAGTTCCCGAAGCTTTTTAGGGCTTCGATGTGCCATCCCAGCCGTCGTGCCTCCCCCCTAGGGTTTGGGAGCCCTAGGGCGGCTCCCTCATGATCCTTCACCTTTTGGATGAGTTTCCTATATATAGAGGCGGCTCCGACTTTCCATAAATGCTTGAAAATCCTATTCCCTTGAATTCGCGATGCTGCCACTCGATCGTGTGAATTTCACATGGCCTGGCTTTGTGCAAGGCTGGAAAACATATGAAATCTCGGTTGGAAATTGAGCTGGAAAAAAGGCACGGTCGTGTGTTTTCACACGGCTTGGTCGTGTGTTTTCACACGGCTTGGTCGTGTGTTTTCACACGGCTTGCCCATGTGTTTTCACATGGCTTGGCCTTGTGTTTTCACATGGCTTAGCCGTGTCTTTTCCTGGTGCCTCCGTTTTGATTCGTTTCGCTTCGGAAACATGCCCAAGCCTTGGGACATGGCCAATGCGTGTTCCCTAAGGTCTCCACAAATTGCTCCATTTTTGCTCCAAAAATGGGTCATTTTCCATGAAATGCTATCCCGAACACAAAAGTATAAAAAGTATATCTCTGCACCAGAAAATATGAAATGCATGCATAATAAAGTTAAACATGCATGAAACAAACATAAAATGTAACGAGATGTGAGCGAAAACTACTCCTAAAACCCTATATATTTTGTTCACATAACTTTCCCCAGACTTAAATCTTTGCTTGTCCTCAAGCAAACCTCAGTGCCATGAAGTTTTGAAAATATATTGTTCCATACTTAGCATGTTAACTAAATTTATCAAGTGGTATTTGCTATCAAAGCAAAATAAATATATTCTAGAAATTCACTAAGTTAGCTCATCGTGCTCGTGCTAAGCGAATCATTCTTAGGGGATACTCGTTCCATGGTGAGTTAAGTCATCATTCTATAGCTTTCCTAAGGTCTCCGGCTCTTAGGCACTTACCTGCCTAAAGCGAGGGTCGTTCCCTAGATCTAGCACAAAGTCTCAAAGGCGTACTCGGTATTGAGAGAAATTGGTAGGTGTTTCTCTAGTAACCTAACTCGGTCTTAAAGGGGCACCTCACCATTTCCACCCACGACAACTATTTTTTTATCCCTCATAATATTTATATATTTTTTTCTTTTCTTTCATTTCTCTCTCTTTTTTTTCTCTTTTATTTTTCTGCTCAATGGGATTTTGATTTTTTCGAATTGGCTTACACAATCCGAGCATCTCCAGTAACTAAAATGTTAAACCTAGAGTCACCTATGGATTCCAAAGTACTAGACTACTAAGATGAATCATAACTAGGTACGTACTAGATTCTCCCTTTCAGAATGTTCAACATGTGTAGGTGTAAAAAATAAAAGCTAACCAATGTAAGTCTAGAACATTCATTAGAGCAAATAAAATAAAATACCATGAGATAAATGAAGTTAAGCTACCTATGGGAACAACTCATGTAAGTAACTTTAAAAATACTACTGAGGCAGCTTATAGATAGCAAAAACTAAGTGCTGAAAGAAACTCAACAACCTATGCATGAATAAATGAATGCTAATAATAATGAAAATACCAGAAAAGAAACTACTGCTAGAAACAAAATAAAATTTGGGGTCCCCCTAGACTTAAATGAAAGTATACCTCTAGTATGGTGGATGAGGTGGAAAGTCTGGGAGTCTCGGCATGTCAGGCTCCTGGGAAAACTTGGTGCTAAGCCGCTGATGCCACATGATGCAGCGACTACTCTGTGCTCCTCCTCCCAAGCCCACTATGCCTTTTGGGCATACATATGTTGTCGCATCTCCTGGCAGTAGGTGGCATCCTCCTGGCGTCGGGCATCCTCCTTTTGAAAGTAAATATGGGCCTCGTCGTAGAAGTCCTCGGCCCACTGGAAGTGCTCCTGTAAGCCTGTAAACTATGCCTGCATATAGGAGTTATGATCATCTCATCGCTGCCCCTACATCTGTTGCTTGGCGTATATGTCATCGAGGTGCGATCGGAACTCTGAGAAATCGTAGGCAGAAGAACCTGCATCTGCTCAAAAGTAGGAAAAGAAAACGGTGCAGGTGTAGGCTTTTCACGTGGACTAGGGGGCGTGACACGACCGTGTGAAATCACACGACCTAACCGTGTGCGCCTCTGGAAATTAGGGCATGGCCGTGTGAAAACACACTGCCTGACCGTGTGCGACTCTGAAAGTCAGGGCACAACCATGTGAAACCACACGGCCTGGCTATGTGCGACTCTGGAAGTCAAGGCACGACCATGTAAAAACACACGGTCTGGCCATGCGCCATTTGTTTCTTTTCTCGTGGTGCACAATGGTCTGATTTCTCTCGCCCACTTCACCGCATAAACTTAAAATGACTTTTGTTTTTACCTAGAAAGTTCTTTTCTAGTCCTACTGCTAAATGAAATGGAAATCAAGGTTCAAATTAACTAAATGCTTGCAATATAATCAAAGGAAAACCTAAAAACTAAACTTGGGTTGCCTCCCAAGAAGTGCTTTGTTTAAGGTCTTTTAGCTCGACCTTATTCCTACGTTTCATTTGAGGCATTCGAATCTTGCTCGTTGGGGAGCAAGATATTTGCTCACTTTATGCCTCTTGCCTAGTGGTCCTCCATCACTATATCCCTTAAATCTTGCTCTTAGAGGGGCTAGATACTTTCTCACCTTTCGCTTCCTGCCTTTTGGTCCTCCATTGCTATATCTTTTAAATCTTCCTCGTGGAGGGGAAAGATACTTGGGCGCTGCTTTCCTTGACTCGAGGTTTAACATGCTTAGTCTCAACGAATCATCAATAGTTTGATCATTATATTCTAAATGTTGTAAATAATTTAACTCACCATAGACATCCTCACCAAAAGATTGATTAGTAGATTCTATTATGTCGAATGAAATTTTATCATTATCAATCACCAAAAGGGTTTTGTTGCTAGTAACTAAAGTTTCAGTGAGAGTTAAGGTAGGCTCTTCTAGATCCTTGAGGTTAGGAGGTGTTTTGATTGAAGAAATGCTCTCCTCGATTAAAGTATTAATTAAATAATCCTCAAGTTCTTATTCAAGTCGTGATTGAATGGATTGCCCTTCTTTACTTCCTATTGTTGGTGCAACAATGCTCCAAGCATTTATATGTTTTGATGTTTGGCTAATCATCTAAGTTAGGCAATATCTTGTGATCTAATTACGAATGTGTTTAAGTGACAGGGAAATCCAAGGATGAAGACTTGGTAAAAGGAAGTCCAAGTATGATCTTGGCAAAGGAAGTCCAAGGGATGGACTAGGCGGCATAAGACCAAGCTTGTAGTCTTGGCAGCATAAAGTCCAAGTGAACCTTGGCAAAGGAAGTCCAAAGTAAAGTCTTGGCAGCATAAGTCCAAGCTTGTAGTCTTGGCGGCATAAAGTCCAAGCGTTTGGCAACCCAAGACATGACGAAACCGAAGGAAGCTCTTGGAAGCAAAGCGCAAAGGATGAACAAGTCGCGGACTCGGAGAGATCCTGAAGGCGCAAGGCTTAATGAGGAGCTAGAAGGTTGAGTCTAGGTCTAGGGTATAAAATCAAGTGTGAATTACTCATACTTGATGAGTATCACGATCAGCGTTTCGACCGAGTCGGTGAAACTCGACAATCACCGACCGCTTTGGTCGAGCAATGATCGATGCGCGATCACCGATCGCCAAGGGCATCAGTCGACTGATCAAGGGAAATATCGCCACAGAATACAGTCTCACTCGACTGTTGCCTTGATCACTTGACTGATCACCTCATCAGTCGACTGATGGAGGGATCAGTCGACTGATCACCTGGCCGTTGGAAATTGCGGCTATGAATCTCTGCAGAGATCGCATTTCAGAAGCCGTTGGCTTCGGCGACAGTCGACTGATGGTATGCATCAGTCGATTGATCGACGCCCAACGGGAAAAATAGCCCCTCTTCTATAAAAAGGGGCCATGGGGAGCTTGGTGAAGCTAGTGCTCTTGCTCCCAACTACACCTACGTGCTCACCAAGCTTTCCAAGTGTTTTTAGCAATTCAAAACCTCCTCTTCTCTTATTCTTAATCATCCATCATTGTAAAGAAGAGGAGTGCATTGTAAGATAAGGGTTCTCCACCTTGGTTCATCCAAAGGAGGTTCTAGTGAAGATTGGTTAGGGCTAATCCACCTTACGGATTACCGTGGAGTAGGAGCGTCATCTCCGAATCACGTTACATCGGGTGTTAGCTTTGTTTCTTGTTTTTGTTTGTGCTTATATTTGTATTGCTTCTGCTAATATTTTTGTAGAAATAAAGAAAGGCTAATCACCCCCCCTCTAGCCATTCCAAGGGTCATAACAAGTGGTATCAGAGCCCGGATAGCTTGGAAGATCTCACCATCAACCAAGACATCAATGGCTCTTCAAGAGGGATATAGCATCGCCAAGCCACCGCTCTTCGATGGGAGTCATTTTGCGTATTGGAAAGGTAGGATGAAGTACTATCTTATGAGTAATATTGAAATTTGGCATAGTGTTGTAGATGGCTTCGAGGAACCGATGGATGAACATGGACATCCTATTCTAAGCAAGGATTGGACAAGAGAAATAAACAAGAAATTTGAATCAAATGCAAAGACCGTCCTCACCATCCAATGGAGCAACTCAACAAGGTGGGGCCTTTTGAATCTGCCAAGGAGCTATGGGAAAAGCTCATTGAGCTAAATGAAGGTTCCAAGGAATTAAAGAGAGCCAAGAAGGACCTATTAGTTGGACAACTTCAAGCCTTCCAAATGAAGATACATGAAACCGTAAGTCAAATGCATGGAAGGTTCAAGGAAATTGTGAACGGACTCCATATCATAGGTGAGCGAGTTGACAACCGGGATTTGATAAGGTATATTTTACAAGCATTTCCTAGAAATTCTTTATGGACTTCTATAGTTGATGCCATTAAGGTAACTAGGGATTTATCTCAAATTAAAATTGATGAATTATTTTGTGAGTTTGAATTACATGAGCAAACTAACATGTCCTCTAAGGAAAAGGGGTTAGCTCTATTTGTTGAAAAGAAGGACAAGAAAGAAAAGAAGAAGAAGGAAAGAAAAGAAGCATCATCATCATCCGAGTCAGAGGATGAGTCAAGTAGCGATGGGGACTCATCTAGTGAAATGGCAAATTTCGTCAAGAAGCTTTATAGAAAGTCAAGAGAGTTCAAGAATAGAGAAGCAAGGAAGGGGTCTCATTCCTCAAAAGGTAAATTTAATGGTAATTCATGTTTTAGCAATAATGTGATTTGCCATGCTTGCAACAAGAAGGGACACATAAAGCCGAATTGCCCGGAGCTAAAGAAGAAGGAGGAAAAGGAAAAGAAAAAGAAGAACAAGAAGGAAAAGAAGAAGAAGGAGGCAATGGTGGCTCAAACCACATGGGACACACCAAGTGTTGAAGACTCTTCCTCCGATGATGAACTTTGCCACATCACACGCCATGTGGCACTCATGGCATTAGAAGATGATTCCGGCACATCAAGTCAAGAAGATTCTTCAAGTGATGAATCGTCATCTAGTGACGATGAGGTAATGAATTCTCCCAAGATTAAGCTTCTTTATAAATCAATTGCATATCTTAAAGAAGCTCTAGATAAGTCAAAATCTAAGGTTAAGAGCATTAAGGTAGAACTAAAGGCCATTAGGGATGAAAAGCTTTCACATGTTGACTCTTGAATGCTTAAGGAAGAAAATGACAAACTTAAGGATGAGGTTAGTGAATTGAAAGTATGTTTAGAAAAATTTTCAAATGGCTCAAAGTGTCTTGATATGATTCTTAGTAGGCAAAGAGCGGTTTATAACAAGGCCGGTTTAGGATATAAGCCAAAAGAAAAAGAAGTTGCTTATATTTCATTAATAAATAGGAAAACAACTATTAAGGGTAAGGTTAAGAAAGCTTGGGTACCTAAGAAGTTTTTGCTTAATGTTACCGGTCCAAATGTTTGGGTACCAAAAGCTTGTGTTTTTCATGTGATTTAGGTAGGAGAGCGAGGGATGTGGATTGTGGATAGCGGTTGCTCAACACATATGACCGGGGATGTGAGCAAGTTCTCCACAATTAAATATGTGAAGAAGGGAGCGGTGTCCTTTGGGAATAGTGGAAAATTCAAGATATTAGGTAGAGGAACAATTGAGGTATCCCCCAAAATTGTTATTCACAAAGTCTTGCTAGTTGAAAATATGAAATTTAATTTATTAAGTGTTAGTCAACTTTGTGATGCAAACTATCATGTATCTTTTGAATCCTCTAAATGCATGATTAGACACAAGGAATTAAATGATTGCATATTAGTTGGATATAGGAAATCAAATATCTATTATGTTGATCTTTCATATGCTTCTAACATTTATACTAAGTGTTTTGTTGCAAAAGAAGAGGAAAGTTGGCTATGGCATAGAAGATTGGGGCACATCAACATGAAAAACATAGCCAAGGTAGCCAAGATGGAGTTGGTCAAAGGGCTACCAAAGATCAAGTATGTCAAGAACAAATTGTGTGATGCATGCCAAGAAGGAAAACAAACAAAGGCATCACACAAAGGTAAAACTCTAACCAATACCTCTTTACCATTAGAATTATTGCATCTTGACTTATTTGATTGCCATAGTACTCCATCTTTAAATGGTAATAAATATTGTTTGGTTATAGTAGATGATTTTTCTAGGTATACTTGGGTCTATTTTATGAAACATAAGGATGATACCTTAGAAATAATCGTAGGATTTAGTAAAAGGGTTGAAAATGAAAAGAGTCTCAAAATCAACCGGATCCGTAGTGATCATGGTGGTAAATTTGAAAACCTAAAATTTTCACAATTTTGTTTAGAGCAAGGGTACAAGCATGAGTTCTCTTGTCCTAGGATGCCCCAACAAAATGGGGTGGTGGAAAAGAGAAATCGTGCCCTACAAGAGGCAGCTAGGACTATGCTTAATGCATATTCTCTACCTAGCTACTTGTGGGCGGAAGCGGTTAATACCGCTTGCTATATCCAAAATAGGGTTCAAATCCATAGGTTTTTAGGAAAAACACCATTTGAATTATGGAATGGGACTATACCCACAATTCATTATTTCAAAGTCTTTGGATGTAAAGTTTATATTCTAAACACCAAAGATAACTTAGGAAAATTTGAATCAAAAGCGGATGAGGGAATCCTAGTTGGATACTCATCCACAAGTAGAGGGTATAGAGTCTACAATAAGAGAACCAAAGGGATTGAGGAGTCTTCCAATGTTCAATTTGATGAAACTACTAGTACCTACCCTAGAAAGTCCTCCATTGATAAGGATATTAATGACAACAATCAAGACATTACCCAAAAACTTCAAAATTTGACCATTAGGGGTAATGATCAAGGGGGAGGAAGAGGAGACTCCGATGATGAAAGAAGGGTGGAAGATAACAATGATCAAATTGAAACCCCTTCTAGAAACCTAAGAATTCATCAAGATCATCCACTTGACCAAGTAGTAGGAGATCTATCTCAAGGAGTAAGAACTAGGTCATTTCATAGACCTCCTACTAGTCAAGTTGCTCTTATCTCACAAATTGAGCCCAAATCGATCAATGATGCATTACATGATCCGGATTGGATTTTGGCAATGCAAGATGAATTGGCTCAATTTGAGAGAAGTCAAGTGTGGGAATTAGTATCTAGACCCAATGATAGCACCATAATTACTACAAGGTGGGTCTTTAGGAATAAGCTAGATGATCAAGGAAATATCACTAGAAATAAAGCTAGGTTGGTTGCTAGGGGATTCAATCAAGTTGAGGGGCTTGACTATGATGAGACTTATGCCCGGTTGCAAGGTTAGAATCTATTAGGATTCTCTTAGGGTATGCTTCCTACATGGGATTTAAACTTTACCAAATGGATATTAAATCGGCATTCTTAAATGGTTTTATTAAGGAGGAAGTATATGTAGAGCAACCACTCGGATTTGAGAACATAGATTATCCAAATCATGTATGTAAGCTTAGGAAAGCATTATATGGGTTAAAACAAGCTCCCCGGGCATGGTATGAAAGATTGTCATCCTTCTTAATTTCTAAGGATTTTAGAAGAGGCCAAGTAGATCAAACTTTATTTATAAAGTCAACGTTAAAAGATATATTCATAGCCCAAGTATATGTTGATGATATCATCTTTGGGTCAACAAATGATGATCTTCTTCAAGACTTTATAAAAAATATGGAAAATGAATTTGAAATGAGTTTGGTTGGAGAGCTTACCTTTTTCCTAGGCTTACAAGTCAAACAAACCAATGAGGGTATTCATATTTATCAAACCAAATATGCAAATGAAATGATCAAGAAATTTGGTTTGGAAAATGCCAAAATTGTAACCACTCCTATGGCCACTAGCACTAGGATAGATAGTGATCATGAAGGTAAATCAATTGATCTTAAACTTTATAGGAGTATGATTGGTAGCTTACTATACCTAACCGCTAGTAGACCCGACATTTTATTTGCGGTAGGTATGTGTGCAAGATACCAATCTTGTGCCAAAGAATCACATTTGGTAGCCGTCAAAAGAATATTAAGGTATATTAAAGGCACCCTAAATGTAGGACTTTGGTATCCTAGGACTAGATCATTTGAATTACTTGGTTATACCGATTCCGATTATGCCGGGTGCAAATTGGATAGGAAAAGTACTAGTGGTGGATGCCAATTTCTTGGGTCCTCCCTAGTTAGTTGGAGTGTAGAAAGCAACATTGTGTTGCTTTATCAACCAGCGAAGCCGAATATGTGGCTATGGGTGGTTGTGTAGCTCAATTACTTTGGATGAGGCATACTCTTGTGGACTATGAGCTACACTACTCTAACATTAAAGTTTATTGTGATAATGTGAGTACCATCAACTTGACCAAAAATCTGGTACATCACTCTAGGACCAAGCACATTGAAGTGAAACATCACTTCATAAGAGATCATGTGGCAAGAGGGGACATTGAACTTAATTATGTAGAATCTAAGTCCAACCTTGCCAATATCTTCACCAAAGCTCTTCCCGAAAATGAATTTTCATCTTTAAGGAGAGAGCTTGGTATGTGCTTTGTAGAGTAAAATTCTAGGTTTGCATGATCCCATGTTTATATATTATCTTTATCCCTTGATACATCTCACAAAAAGCCTTAAGAAACCTTGATTTTTGTATTGAGACACTTAGAACCATGTGAGATGATAGGGAAGGTGTACTTGGCTCATCATGCTTGTTATGATGCACTACTATGAGCCAATGACACACCTAGAGACATAAATACCTTATGGACCAACCATTGGGAAGGCTTGTATTCAAGTAATGAGTACATAGCTCTAAGAACATGGTTGGAAATTCCAAATCATATATATTTTAAACTATGTTCATTATATTTTGGAAAACAGTTTTCAAGTGAATCACAAAAGTGATACAAAGTTTGAAAATTCTTTAGAATTTTTGTAAGTTTCCAAATTTGTATCAATCTTGAAATCTAGAAAACATATATTTTTAAAATTATTTTTCCTTAATAAAGTATGATTTCAGAAATGTGTACGCAAAATTTCGTGATTTTTCGAGATTTCTGGAATTTCTACCGCATTTAAAATTAAAAGGTCAAATTTCGATTTCAGTATATAGAATGATCGTTCGTATACTGACTGATACACTGGGTTTTCTGATAATAAGCTCCATTTTCTGATATTTGGTGTATTTTTGATGTCCTAACACTCTAGTATGATAATATTATGATAAACAAGTTTTAGGACTGCTTAATACAGTGGTTTAGGGGGAGTTTCAATAAATTCTATCCTTTTATCCCCAAAACCATTGTTGGTGCAAAGTTAGGATTTAACTTTTGAATTTTAGATTATGCTTTACTTCAAATGTAATTTACATCCTATCTTGGATTTAGGGCGAGCTTAATTTCAATCTAATACCTTAGTCCAAGATCCAACACTCTTAATTCTTTCATCCTTCTCTTTTTGATGTATGTCAAAGGGGGAGAAGGAATGCTTAAGTTAGATGATTATGTGTGTATCTTTAAAGACCTAACTTAAATGATTGTCAAACATCAAAAAGGGGGAGATTGTTGGTGCAACAATGCTCCAAGCATTTATATGTTTTGATGTTTGGCTAATTATCTAAGTTAGGCAATATCTTGTGATCTAATTACGAATGTGTTTAAGTGACAGGGAAATCCAAGGATGAAGACTTGGTAAAAGGAAGTCCAAGTATGATCTTGGCAAAGGAAGTCCAAGGGATGGACTTGGCAAAGATAAGACCAAGCTTGTAGTCTTGGCAAAGATAAAGTCCAAGTGAACCTTGGCAAAGGAAGTCCAAAGTAAAGTCTTGGCAGATAAGTCCAAGCTTGTAGTCTCAAGCAGAAAGTCCAAGATTTGGCAACCCAAGACATGACGAAACCAAGGAAGCTCTTGGAAGCAAAGCGCAAAGGATGAACAAGTCGCTGACTGAGGGATCCCAAGGCGCAAGGCTTAATGAGGAGCTAGAAGGTTGAGTCCCAGGTCTAGGTATAAAATCAAGTGAATTAAACACGACAATCGATCGTTGCCTTAGTCGAAGCGATCGGAATGATCGCGATCGATCGTACGCCGATCGATCGGTCGATCGAAATATCGCCCGCAGAATGCGCCTCACTGATCTCATTTATTTGATGACTCGATCGATCACCTCATCACGATCGATGGAGGGATCACCGATCGATCACCTGGCCGTTGAAATTACGGCTCACGAATCTCCGCGGAGATCGCATTTGGCCGTTGGCAGCGGAATGATCGATGGTATGCATCATCGGTCGATCGACGCCCAACGGGAAAAATAGCCCCTCTTCTATAAAAAGGGGCCATGGGGAGCTTGGTGAAGCTAGTGCTCTTGCTCCCAACTACACCTACGTGCTCACCAAGCTTTCCAAGTGTTTTTAGCAATTCAAAACCTCCTCTTCTCTTATTCTTAATCATCCATCATTGTAAAGAAGAGGAGTGCATTGTAAGATAAGGGTTCTCCACCTTGGTTCATCCAAAGGAGGTTCTAGTGAAGATTGGTTAGGGCTAATCCACCTTACGGATTGCCGTGGAGTAGGAGCGTCATCTCCGAACCACGTTACATCGGGTGTTAGCTTTGTTTCTTGTTTTTGTTTGTGCTTATATTTGTATTGCTTCCGCTAACATTTTTGTAGAAAGAAAGAAAGGCTAATCACCCCCCCTCTAGCCATTCCAAGGGTCATAACACCTATGCCATCTATGTCTTCCTCATCCATTCGCTCAAAGTGAGTCCCCACCATATTAGGTGTAATCCAGTCATCGAAGGTACCTTTTAGTCGTTTGGTTTCTTCTTCTACCAGATTTTGTCGCATAAACTCCGTGAATTGTAGACCATGCTCCTTGCATTCCCTAGTAGAATTGTTTAGCAAGGCTTCTAAGTGGAGACTTGGTTTTGATAAAATTCGCATGACGATTCATAGCACTCGTTCTCGCTTGGGACACAATATTGAGTCTTTGTCTGTGAATGCCACCGTCGGAATTCATCGTTCGCTGCTTGTTCTGTTCGAATGAAATCTTCCATCATCTGCTCAAGTCGGGATTTAGGCGGACAATATTGAGGGTTCAAGTACCCAGGGTCATAACTATATGAATAGGAATCATCTTGTGGCCACTGGTTGTAATTGTAGGTGAAATCTTCTTGTTCTAATTGTGAAGGTTCGAATATATCCGGACAATCGTTAATGGTATGCCATGTTTCACCACAATGTTCACAATAAATGTTACTAAAACTTATAGCATTTAATTGACTATAATCATGAGTAAAAGCATGCATCGTTATACACAGGAAATTATAGGTAAGGAAAGGAATAACAGTGGGTCGACAAGAGTCTCCTTTTTTTTTAACTAGAGCACTACTAAAAACTAAAAAAAAGAAATATGTAATTAATCTAAACTGCAAATTGAATAGAAAAAAAATCTAAAATGAAATAAAATTGAAATAATATAAAATAAAACAAGAAAATAAATCAAGCCTAAGTCCGATCCAATTATTCACTTCTCGATTTGATATCGAATCAATCAGTCCCCAGCAACTGCACCAAAAACTTGATGCACGCGAACGCGACTTCAAATCTCACAATGGAGGTCGTTGATGACTCAAAGTGTGCGCTCGCGCTCAATGCCCGCAAGTGCACAGATGTCGTCATGTAATAAAAGATTATCGATCCCACAGAGACTGGGATTCGAATACCGATATGGTCAGTGGTTGAAATTGTTCGGAAGTAAAATCTAAAAGGTTTCGATTGCGAGGGTTGCCGATGGACTAAACTCTAATACGGTGTCACACGGAGGAAAAAAGGAGCATGCCGAGATCTTTAAAAGGGATTCTAGGACTTCGATTTCACTTGTGTGTTGCAAAACATTTTATCAACTGGGCGTTGTATAAATGTCTAGCTATGGTTTTGTGGAAGGGATATCATACACTCTCCTGATGAGACACTGCATCTACTGGGAGCTATCTCTACCTTACAAGGACAAGATAGACGTTACGAGGATGCCAAATCAATCCCTACGATGAACTTTTTCCAGTTCCATCGCATCCTTCTACCCACGGTTATCGGAGATCAGGTTTACCCCTAGGTTCCTTGTATAAAATCCCCTAAATCTTAGATACGAGGGTTGTCACCCCTCATATCGCTTAAGCACAATAGGTAGAAAACCAAATACGCATAGATATGGGTATAAATAATTTCCAATTGTAAATTTAAACTCAAAAACAGAATTTAATTTGAACCAACATGTCATGCGCACACAAGCTACTCCCTAATCCTAGATTCGAAGGAACTACTCCATATATAAAAGAGGAGAATCACAAGGCATGTACATGTTCGAATATATCAGAAATAAAATGCAAGAACAAGAAATTACAATGCTTATGTGTCCTTCTCTTCGGCATTGAAGTGCATAACGTGGACCTCCGGCGGCGTTCTTCCTCCCCGTTGCGAGTTCCCGAAGCTTTTTAGGGCTTCGGTGTGCCGTCCCTGCTGTCGTGCCTCTCCTAAAGGGTTTGGGAGCCCTAGGGCAACTCCCTCGTGATCCCTCGCCTCTTGGATGAGTTTCCTATATATAGAGGTAACTCCGACTTTCCATAAATGCTTGAAAAACCCTATTCCCTTGAATTCGCGATGCCTCCACACGACCGTGTGAATTTCACACTGCCTAGTCATGTGCAAGGCTAGAAAACAGATGAAATCTCGGCTTGAAATTGAGCTGGAAACAAGGCATGACCTTGTGTTTTCACATCCTAGCCGTGTCTTTTCCTAGAGCCTCCATTTTGATCCGTTTTGCTTCGGAAACATGCCCATGTCTTGGGACATGGCCAGTGCGTGTTCCCTAAGGTCCGTGCTCCACAAATTGCTCCATTTTTGCTCCAAAAATGGGTCGTTTTCCCATGAAATTCTATCCTGCACACAAAAGTATATCTCCGCACCAGAAAATATGAAATGCATGCAAAACAAAGTGAAATATGCATGAAACAAACATAAAATGTAATGAGATGTGAGTGAAAACTACTCCTAAAACCCTATATATTTTGCTCACATCAATGGCCCAAATATCACAAACAGTATCACAAACCATGGAAGGCTCTACGTCATTACCCGAGCTAAGTCAAGTCAAGGAAGAGGGAATATGCGGCGAGAGAGTAGGTCAGAAGAACATATTCACCAAGGGGTGTGAAACCAAGATATCAAGGTTACAAAATTAGGCTGAAATTGAAGATAAAATCCCACCCAAGCTGGAGAACCCTAGTGAATTTGTTATACCCTACCAGATTTATGGTGAGAGCGTGAATGAAGCACTATGCGATCTAGGGTCATCGGTTAGTGTGATACCCTATGAATTCTACTTGGAGATAGGACTGTTGGTGCCTATAAGAATCCACATATCTCCACAATGGTATGATATTGTCCACTTTGAGCCTAAGCCCTCATGGTTTTGTTTTTGGGCTTTACCCAAAAGGCCTCATTCCAATAGAGATATTTTTTCATCTTATAAGCACATGATCTTTTTCATGTCTTACCAATGTGGGACTTTGATTGTATTCCCAATACTCCAACAATCTCCCCCTCAAACGAAGGACCACATTGACCCCCCCTCAAGACTATCCATCCTCTAAGGACATCCTCTGCTTGATGTCTATTCCTCAACCCACCAGGACTTCCTGCCAACTGTCTGGTCCTCTTGACCCAGTTGAACTTCCTGCCAATTGTCCAGCCCTTCTGGCCCAACTGGACTTCCTGCCAGTTGTTCGGTCCTCCCGACCCAATTGGACTCCCTGCCAAGTGTCTGGTTCTCTTAATCTAGACATGGGAGCTCAATTTCCTTCATTTGAGGTTCATGGCTTGACATGAACCTGGATTTGATACCAATTATTGGTGCCTATAAGAATCCACATATCTCTACAATGGTATGATATTGTCCACTTTTGGCCTAAGCCCTCATGGTTTTGTTTTTGGGCTTTACCCAAAAGGTCTCATTCCAATGGAGATATCTTTTCATCTTATAAGCACATGATCTTTTCCATGTCTTACCAATGTGGGACTTTGATTGTATTCCCAATACTCCAACAGGGACTGGGTAATATACAATCAATGGGCATAGGGATTGGCATGGAGGATGACACGATTAAGGAACCCGTTGGCATGCTGGAACATGTACTTGTGGTGGTTGAGAATTTTATAATACCCACAGATTTTATTGTACTGGACATAGGACCAAACCCTCAGAATGCCATCATTTTCAGAAGACCCTTTCTGGCAACTATGGGAGCATGCATAAACGTGAAGGCGCACAAGATCTCCTTGGAAGTAGATGAAAAGATCATCATATTTAACCAATCGTAGTGTAGGCATCCCTTCGCAAACGGGTATACCTCGTGCAGGATAACGACTGCTTCATCTGAGGACAAAAAATTTGAGACAAATGAATGGAGGTTTACAGAGCCTCCCTAGCCGAGTTGAAGTAATGGAGTGTGGTCGAGCTAAAAAACCTTAAACAAAGCTCTTCTTGGGAGGAATCCCAAGTTTAGTTTTTACTTGTTTTTGACTTAATTGCATTCATTTTGGTAATTTGAACTTTGATTTCTAGCATTTAGCATTTTTGAGCATGAATTAGAACTAGAAAGAACTTTCTAGGTAAATATAAAAATCATATTGAGCCTACATGACAGGGGTGTGTGGGAGAATTCGGACCGTGGTGCACTTCGGGAGAGAAATAGGGGGCACGCAGCCAAACCGTGCGGTTTCACACGACCATGCCCCAAGCCGACTCGTCTCCCAGTGGTGCACACGGCTAGGCCATGTGTTATACGTGGCCATGTCGCACAAGGGATAAAAGGGGCGCACCATGTATTTATTTTTATAGGTATAAGAGCCCACCTAGTCCATGTAGAGATCCTGCATCTGCACCACCTTCTTTTCCTACTTTTGAGCAGGATGTAGGCACATCCACCTATGACTTCTCAGAGTTCCGATCGCACCTCGATGACATATATGCTGAGCAGAAGACACAGTGGCCTAGGAAGGAGGAGCACAGAGAAGCTGCTGCATCCACCATTTCTCAGATCGACCACATGTACATGTGACATCAGCGGTTGAGCACCAGGTTGTCCCAGGAGCCAGACATGCCGAGGCTACCAGACTTCCCGCCTCGACCACCGTATTAGAGGTATGATTTCATATAAATCTGGGGGGTCCCATAAGTTTTGATTTATTTTGTTTCTAGCAGTAGTTTCTTTCTTGATATTTTCATTTTAGTTAGCATTCATTTGTTCATGCAAAGGTTGTTTAGTTTCTTTCAGCACTTAGTTCTTGCTATCTATAAGCTACCTTAGTAGTATTTTTAAAATTTTCCTTCGTGAGTTGTTTCGATGGGTAGCTTAACTTCATTTACCTCATGGTATTTTATTTTATATGCTCTAATAAATATTCTAAACTTGCACTAGTTAGATTTTATTTCTACACTTACACGTGACAAAAATTCTGAAAGGAAGAATCTAGTACATACATAGTTATGATTCATCCTAGTGGTCTAGTGCTTTGGAATCCATAGGTGACTCTAGGTTTAGCACATTAGTTACTGGAGATGCTCGGATTGTGTAAGCCCATTCGGAAAAATCAGAATCCCTGTGATCAAAAGAAGAACAAAAATATATTTCTATTCTTGAAAAAAAAATAGTTGTCGTGGGTGGAAATGGTTAGGTGTGTAAAATACTGTGAAAAAAAAATAATATATATATATATATAAATAAAATGTTGGATAATTGGGAGAATACCTTATGAAATTTTTCAGGAATTTTTAGATATTTTTTTGGATTTGAATGGAGGTTCTATGGATATTTCGTGGGGATAAAGCGAACAGGCTTTTGTAAAGCCTGTTTATATTGAGAAATTAAATGGGTTAACGGACGCGTTTATTTCCGTCGATCCCCTTTCCGTTCCTTTTTCCCGACTTCTCTTCTTCCTCTTCTCCTTCCCGATCGCGAGGGGCCTTCTCGCCGGGTGATCTCCGCCTCCACGCCCACCGCTCACCGCCGCTCGCCGACGCCCGAGCTTAAATCGCCACCGCCATCCCCTCCCGCCCTCGATCGCACACCACATCGGGTGCCGGTTGTGCTTCCTCTCGGTTTCTTGCCGCCCTCTTCACTTCGCGCGCCGCCCTCCTCGGCTCGTCGTCGCCGTGCAACCAGCCAGGATTGCTCGCGACCCCCGGGCCGAGCATCACGCAGTCCAGCCGCCCTGTTCGTCACGCGCACAGGATCGTCGGTCGCCACTGCCATCGCAAAAATTAGAGCCACTGCTGCCGCCGCCGCCCTTTTGTTTGCCACTCACGGACAGCACGCCACGGGCTTGGTTGCCACTGTAAATGCCAGCCATCGAGCATCGGCCAGTAGCCAACAATCGCGACCTTCGGGCACTCGCCGCCTGCCTTTTTGTTGCCACGCTTCGTCCACTCTTTCTTCCTGATCGGCCGTCGACTTCCTCTGACTTCCTCTGATCCTGATAGTAACACGCCGATCACCCTCTTCTCCACAAGAAGCATCCGGCTGCCAGGGTTTATTCCCTCTTCTCCCTGTTTGTTTTTGGTGGATCGATCGTAGCTTCACTGTCGTTGCCATCCACCTCCGATTTCAGCCGATCGTGTTTTTGTTTCTGGCTGTGAATGGGAAAGGAAAGGCTAGGTAAGTTCAGGTTACAGAAATTTAGTATATGGATATTTTGTAGCCAATATGATAGTGATTTCAGGGATGGTGGGGAACAGGGGGATAATGTTTTTGGATGGGGCTGTGGAAGCTGAGATGGAGGTAAATTTTAAGTTGTATGAATGATAGCTTTGATTTGTTGAAAGGTGGTCTACCTATAGCTTATACAGCTTGTATTGTTTCGGTTTAGGATTATGGGAATTATGGTGGATGCAATTCACTCCGATTTCCAAAGGAGGAACCAGTGAATTTGTAATTTCTGAGGGTTCCAACGATGTTGAAGTCTTCACCACGATCGTGTGCAGCCTCCTGTTCAATACTTCGAGCCGTGTGGTGCTCGATCGGTGTTGTCTTCCTGTGGATTGGATCCAGAGGTTGTTCTTCCTTTTCGTTACTTGCGTTCCATGGAAGTTCACAGTAAGTTCAAGAGGGAAAGTCGAAGGTCTTTCAAATTCGAGAGGAACATCAACCGTGTAGATCTTTGGAAATTGGGTAGACCTATCAATCGGTAATGGGCATCGACCATATCTACGATGGTGTTAGGTAATTTTTCTGTTCTCTTTGGATATGGTAAGCATGTATCGTTAGGATGCAGAAAAACTTAGATATTATGTATCTGCAGGTGTTTCAGGATTATTGTGGTGGAGTTTCGCCTTCAGTTAATCTGGATTTAGCTTGTTGCATGGGAGATTGAGGGGAACTCTAGGATTGTCAAATCTCAAAGACTCAAGCAATCATGGAAGAAATGGAAGAGCAATACGTAACCGAACGATAGTGGTGTTAAGTCTAGATTTACATATCATATTTTTGGGCAGTTGAGTAGATCTGATGAGGATCAAGAAGTCAAGCAAATGAAAGCTAGGCTTGGTAAGTGAGATTTGGTTGTTCATAATTATGTATCAGTTTAATTTAGTAAACTGATCTGAATGTGTTATTATTGGATTTTATTGATGGTTAGTGGAGACTAAAGTTATTTTGATTATATTGGTATTCTACGGTTCCAGGACTTTGATACGAGGCAGATTTGCGGATGTTAATACAATCAGCATGAATTACATAACAGGTGGGTAATTTCCTACCTGGTCCGGGTAGATGTATTGCATTCAGATTTAGTCATAGATATGAGCATGTTAGTTGTTCATATTATCTTGACCCTGCTCTTATTATCGTATGTTTGATCCTTTACCATTGACTATTAACTCCATTGCTGATATCATGTTTATTTTATCATGATTAGGAATTATACATATAGATGATGTAAGTAACTTAGAATTTGTTTAAGTTAAGTGCAAATAGTAAAGTCCGGATGACAACCTGATTGTACATTGGGCAAAAAGGTCATCCATAGGTAGATAATGTCTTTAACCTAGGGTTAGTTCTAGTACCCTTAGGTTGTATGTTACCACCGAACATGTATTGTGTAAATGGTCAGAGGAATGATACTTAGGGTATCGCTACGGACCGGTGGTCCTAGCTTGTTATAATCAGATGAGTACGACTCTCTACAGGATAGAGAGTGTGTCCATCAGTTGAGTATGACTCTCTACAGGATAGAGAGTGCGTCGATTAGATTGGTATGACTCTCTACAGGATAGAGAGTATTATGATCAGTTGAGTATGACTCTCTGCAGGATAGAGAGTGCGTTGATCTGGTTAGTATGATTCTCTATAGAATAGAGAGTCTATGTTGGATTTCTATATGTGAGACATTGCATTCATGCATTTGCATGCACGCTGGCGACGAGGTCTCCCTTGTGGTTAAGAGTGTCGCCAGTCATCCTGCCTCCATGGTTACTCATAGGAGGAGTCACCCGTGTGAGGGCAGAGCATTGTGGTGTCACACTCTACCACTATAGACGGTGGTAGTTGGATTTACGTGTCATAGTCCTGTGTGTGTGGCACTCGACCACTCATGGGTAGTGACTGTCGGAGTGGCCAACAGTAGGGACCCCCATCATGTAGCTTGCTCTTTACGCTTATATGCTACTCGATCATACTGCCCACTCGGCCACTCGAGAGTAGTGGTTGGTGTTGAGTTGGGACAGTTGTCATGCTCGAGCCACCGAGGCCACACTGGGGTCGTGGTAGCTTTAGGGTGAGCCGACATGCCCATGCATGCTGCATTGCCGACTTATGGCATTTTTTTGCATATTGTCATATATATATATATATATATATATATATATATATATATATATGCATCTATATATATATATATGGATGATTGTGATTAATATATATATAGATACAGTCTACACATATATGCTTATTGTGATGTTGCATTTGGTTGTATTATGCTTGCTGCACTTGTTTGTACATCATATTCATACATTCTTCTTGCATTTATTATACGGTTGTGTCGGGTACTGGTATATGTTTGGACAGACCATTAGATACCTTGACCTGTAGCTAGAGTATATTGTGAGTTGATCTTATATATATATATATATATATATATATATATATATATATATATATATATATATATATATATATATATATATATATATATGTTTGATATATGTTCAGGTTGGATCAGAGTAGCGTAGCAGACTTTAGGCATGTCTGCATTTTTATGTTGTTATTTGGTTAGACGGTATATGCTTGTATTTATATACTATGATGATATACCTGTTGTACCTCTAGAGTATGTTATTGAAAATACATGTGATATGACATATATACATGTTTTTCTATTACCTGCTGAGTTTTACTCACCACCCCCCACGGACCCTGGGTTTTCTGTCGCCCAGGTAACAGGTAGAAGACTTCGTGACAGCTTAGAGCACCGCCGGCTGACATCGTCTCATCTCACCTCCGAGGCTCCCGTGTGTATTTGGGCTTTCCGTCTGTTGTGTATTATATTTTGGAGTTTTCGTGATGTACATGTTGTATATTCGGATTTTTTTGTCGAAGTTTTGTATTGTTGTGATGTGTTAGTCATACCGGTATGCATGTGTAGGATGTGTATTATTGTGGTATCGTTTTCACTGTGTGTAGTTGTTTTGATATATATATACTGTTGTGGTTTGGAATATTTGTATATATTGTTGTCATTGTGGGGCTACGGGCCTTGTATTAACCCGAAATGTTGCCACGTACAGGGGAGGTGTCGTCCGTTTATTTTCGGCTCGGCATGCTCTCGGGGCGTGACAAGGTGCCCCTTTGAGACCGAGTTAGGTTATTGAGGAAACAGCTACCAATTTCTCTCAATACCGAGTACGCCTTTGAAACTTTATGCTATATCTAGGGAACGACCCTTGCTTAGGGTGGACCAGTGCCTAAAAACCGAAGACCTTAGAAAAGCTATAAGATGACGACTTAACTTACTTTCAAACGAGTATACCTTAAGGAGATTCGCTTAGCATATGCACGAGAAGCTAACTTAGTGAATTTTTAGAGCATATCTATTTGCTTTGATTGAAAATACCACTTGATAAATCTAGTTAACATGCTAAGTATAGAACAATACCTTTTTAAAATTTTATGGCACTGAGGTTTGCTTGAGGACAAGCAAAGACTTATGTCTGGCGGAATTGATGTGAGCAAAATATATAGGGTTTTAGGAGTAGTTTTACCTCACATCTCGTTGTATTTTATACTTGTTTCATGCATATCATACTTTGTTTTGCATGCATTTTCTATTTTCTAGTTTGGAGATATGCTCTTTGTACTTTTGTGTGCAGGACAGCATTCTACAGGGAAAATGACACACTTTTGGAACAAAAAGAAGGCATTTGTCAGCTGGAACAGAAGGACATATGGCCTGGCCCTATGAATCCACATGGCCAGCCCTGGAGCACACACCATCGCCATACACGGCCTGGCCATGTGAATCTACATGACCGTGTAGCGCTGGGACGATTTCGACGAGATTAGGGTTTTTCTGAGTTTCAGGAAGATCCAGCCTCATGTCTATATAAGGCAAGTTACGCCCAAACCCTAGGGGGGAGGCATGATGGCCAAGATGACACACCGATGCCTTAAAAAGCTTCAAGAACTCGCAATGGGGAGCACCAAATTCTGCGCTTCAACGCTGGGGAGAAGAACCAAAGTGCATTATAATTCGCTTTCCTTACATAATTTGCATTGTATCTATGAATTCAATTATTCTTTGTATTTCTCTTCTCGTATCTATGGAGTAGATTCTCCAATTCTAGGATTATGGAGTAGTTTGTGTGCGTAGACCATGCTATTTCAAATATATGTCTGTTCTTGATTTCATATTTGCAATTGGTGATTGTCTGGACCGATAGCTATTTGTTTTGGTCTTTTATTTACTATGTGTAGCCGATACGAGGTGTGACAACCCTCGTATCAAAGATTTAGAAGAATTAAGGAGAAACCTAGGGGTTGGCTGTTGGTGCAATCGGCCCAGGTCACGATTGACCAGGACTCGAGTTTGACTCGAGTGATGTTTTGATGTTTGACAAAGTATGTTTGACAAAGTATGTTAGACATAGGATTGACATTGATGTTTGACATTAATGTCGGTGAATATGTTGGGGAGATTGTTTATACAATCGACCCAGTTTATAATTGACTTGATGGTTGACCAGGGTTGACCATGTGAGTATGGGAAAGTCCAAGCATGGGTCTTGGCAAGGTAAAGTCCAAGTCATGGGTACTTGGCAATGGAAAGTCCAAGTGGGACACTTGGCAAATTGGAAAGTCCAAGTCTTGAGCACTTGGCATGAGAAGTCCAAGCTTGAGTCTTGGCATTTGGGAAGTCCAAGGGGATTGATATTGGCGGCGTAAAGTCCAAGCGGAGTCTTGGCGGCGTAAGTCCAATGTGCCTTGGCAGTGTAGACACCGTTAGCATGACATAGCCGATGGAAGCACCTGGAAGCTAGCGCGATGGATGAACAAGTCATGGATGACTTGGAGGGATCCGAGAGGCGTGAGGCTGATGGAGGTGGCTAGAAGGCTTAGGTCTAGGCTAAGGGTGGTCTAGCAAGTATGGGGGCACCATACTTGGGTTAAAACCTCATTCTTGAGGTTGGCAGTCGACTGGCATTATGGCCGGTTCGACTACCGTGAGTCGACTTGAGTTCGACTGCCAGGTTAGAGCCGATTGCTCGCAATGATCGCTCATGGGAGCAATGATCGATGGCTCGGGCAATGATCGCTAAGGATGGCAATTGCCGCGGTCGAGTGTCAAGCACGTAACGCCCGTAGCCGATAGGCGTCGACTACGCGCGTTGGCCGATTACCAATGTTGGCAGTCGACTGCCAAGAGATCCGTTGGAGTTTTTCCAACGTGGATCGAGCCGTTGTCTCACGACAACAGTGGCATCAGTCGACTGGTGACTTATGGCAGTCGACTGATAGGCGGAAATCCAGGTCGCGCGCAAGGATAAAAGGAGCTCGACGGGAAGGATTTTGGCATCAGTTCTTAGAGAGCTTTCTTGAGGCGATTTGAAGGCGATTTGCAGGTGCATTTCAGGGCCCTTCAACCTCATCCAAGCAACCAACAAGCAAAGCGCTCAAACCCTAGTTTTGTAAAGTGTTCTTTACATTTCCTTTGTATCTGCTTGTATTTCCTTAGATTATTATTGTAATCTTGTGTACGAGGTTTCTCCGCCTCCGACTTGTTGTCGAGAAGGAGTTTATTGATTAGTGATTGCATTGGCGTCACTAGAGCTCGTTAGAGCTCGATCCGTGGAGTAGGAACCGTTACGGTTCCGAACCACGTTATATGATCGTGTTGTGATTGTGTGTCTTGTTATATTTATTTGTTATTACTATTCCGCTGTGCTAACAAGATTGTAGACGATCGAACGCGAAAGAATTCCATCATCGTACGGTATCACGCTATTCACCCCCCCTCTAGCGGGCGTCTAATTCCCAACATTGGCCTCATCTCCGATAATCGTGGAGAGAAGGGTGTGATAGAGTCGGAAACGGGACATGTTTCGACTCGTCATAGGGATTGATCTGGCATCCTCGTACCACCTACCCCGTCCCAAAGCTAGGGGTCGACCTAGTATGGCAAAGATAGTTCCCAATAGATACGAAGGCTCATCAGGGAAGTGTATGTGACCCTTCCACAAAACCATAGTTAGACGTCTATATAATACCCAATTGATAGTGTGTTCTGCGACACACAAGCGAACTTGAAATCCTAGAATTCCCTCAGAAGACTCATAGAAACCCTTCTCTTCCTCCGTGTGACACTGTACTAGAGTTAGGACCGCCGGCAAACCTCATGATCACAACCCTTAACATTAAACTCCGATCAATAACGTCCATTGAACAATCGGTACTCGAATCTCAGTCCCTGTGGGATCGATAATCTTGTTTTATTACTTGATGACATCCGTACACTTGCGGGCGTTGAGCTCGAGCGCACGCTTTGAGTCCTCGACGATTTCTGTCACAAGATTTGAGGATGCGTTCGCGTGCATCATCTCTCATTCCATAACCTGCACACTACCACTTGACCTACACCAACTTTAAACTGGCACTGCTGCCCCGTGCCCAATGCTGACTTGATACCACCATAATTTCTTTTTTTACCACATATATCAGATTCTGCATATCTACTGAATTTACTTTACAATGTTTAGAACCATTCTGTTTTGCAGAAGACATGATAAGTATAGTCATTTCCAGGACTTTGGCTAAACAATAGAAAATGAGGAAAACATCATAAACTACTACATCATCTTCCATCTCCGAGACACCTACCTCAGTAACTAACCCATACTCAGCCTCTACCTCTTATAATAAATTCTTTTATACAATTTCTGACAACATTACTTATACTTCTTTGTCACAAGTCCCTCTTGAACTTCTGCAAGTTCTAATTATAACCATTGCAGAGCCAAACCAACCTTCCATTACCTTTATCATTGTCCCCCTTCTTCCTCCACAAAAAGAACCAATCTTGAACCTCTTCCCTTTCATAACCTCAGCCTTTGCTTCAGAACCCACTTCCACCATTCCTCTCTCAGAACTCCTTCCCCCTTCTAATTCTCCTATCCACACAACCCCCCTTCTGATACCTTCAAACGAGCCCATTGATCTTTCTCCTTCACCTTCCCCCTCCTCCTCTACAGATGATGATCTTCCCTTAGCCTCTTTATTCCCTTCCAGACAACAACATACCATACCTCCATCTAGTCTCCCAACCCCAGAATTTACCAAATCTTCACCCATATACCTGCTAGTACAAGCAGTGTTTGATACTTATCCTAGCCATCTCCTCTCCTCTCTTCCTATTATGCCCATACCTCCTTCTAATTCAACTTCTCCTATACTTCCTTTAGTTGCCCCTCCTCCTATTATTCCCTCTTCAATAACAGATTTCCCATTACCGTAGACCACTTCCTTCTCCTCTTCCTCTAATACTCCACTAATTTTCCAAGAAATACAAGAAAGCCTCCGGACAATAAGTCTCTTACTTAATAACTTAATTTCATATACTAGTAGCTTGTCTCACATATTTATTTTTTTAACTTCCAGAGCACTTTGAAGCTTCAGTCCTTTTAGCAATGGTATACTGCATATCAGAATCAGTTCTGCCAACCCTCCACCTCTTCCATAGAGCCACTACCACTCTTGACAACACCAACTGTACCCTCCACATCTTCCAAGAGCATCCAAGCTGATTCTGAAGAAATTACAAATAACATGGTCGTACAAACTAACCATCACACTTCCCCCGATCGAGCAGCTAGAGAAAACAAGCTTCAACAAAAAGTACACTGGTTGCAACTTCAAGTCGAATCCTTCTCTATCGATAGGGAACGAATATCAGCAGAACAAAAAGACCTCGCTCTCAAGGATGCTCAAATAAAGTGACTACTAAAGCATATTGAAGCATCAAATTAAACCATAGCATCCCAACAATCAGAACTTCATCAATGGAAGGAAAAAAGAATGCTACTGGCACCTTCACACAGGCGAATTATTCCAACAAATGGAGGATGTTATAGATGCCCACATTGCTCTAAAAGAGACCACCCTAGCCAGTCTGGATGAATTCCACTTCCGTTTCAATGTACTACAACAACATTTCAAAATGCTGGCCAACACTACTTACGAACAGACTATCCAAGCCAATAAGCTAACCCAAGAACTGTCTCACTTAAAAGAGACATAGGCTAAGAAATGGGTTGCAGAACAGACAAAGATCCTAAACATAACAACTAAGCATCTCAGCAAACATTTTCAGAGGGGGTTCGAGGGTGCCTTGCAAATAGTGGATACAAAGAAATACTTTATACCTGGTGCGCCTATCCACGAGCTCAATATTGAAGAAAGTTATAAAAAATTTCCTCCGAAGGCTTTCCAAACTGACTCTGAAATCGACTCAGAGCAGTAAATCTTAAGACTGTTACTTGTAATCTCTAAACAACTATATATGAATGTCTAATATATGCAGCACTCATCTGTATTTGAACTTTCCTTTTAATGAATGGAAAATCTTTTATACTGTGTTTATTTCCGTATTACTTTGTACTGCCCTGCAAAGGTCCACTACCCCCTTTATAAAAAATACTCTCCTTATACCAGCTAAACTTTCAGTTAATGTATGAAAAGAAGTATTCTTTGCATATGAACACTAGATATTACATGTGAAAAAAAGAAGTAATGAGTAATAACAACATAAGAATATCCCCATGGGATAACAATCATACAAACTTATACCATTTGTTTCCACCTTATCTGCATAGACACACCAAACAGAAAACTCAAAGACCAAGAATATAGACAACTTATCATTATCAGTTTAGCAAACTGACATGCCCGGGCCTAACATCCCATCAAAATCAAGAAAACACCCTAATCCTTCTATAAAATTCTTCTGCACATATATTTCTAAGTTTATACCCCGATCATTTCCAAACTTCCCCTTACAATTTGCATATATTCCAAAACCTATACAATATTTGTTGCTTAGAAATGGTCTACACCACTTCTTTTTTAACAAAAATTAACATACCCCAATTTTACCTCCTTAGAAGCTGAATTCTTTACCTACCCACCATTTTCACCCTAACAAACTTATGCCACATAACTCCACAACCCCACTTTTCAAAACTCTAGTGGGAAAAGTTATTATTCCCCCCCCCCCCTTTTCAGCCCCTCTCCTCCCTATAAATACAGAAGTCATCCCTTCCTCTTCAGGTTTGAATAGACACTCCCTCAAGATCAACTTTATCCTAACTATTTCAAAAAATGCAACCTCTTTCCTCAATTCCTCGTCCATGGTATGCTTCCACACGTTCCAAGATGGTAGGTGAGCATTGTTGAACCCTTTCTTCTCGCCTACAACTTCCCCCTGGCTACCACCCTATTACAGCTAACTTCATAGAACACCCCCATCTGCCTCTTGGATGAACCAAGGTCTTCGTCCTAGAGAAAATAGAGGTCGATCTATTCTTCCCCTGTCACCCCTTCCTCTTAGAAATTTCTGAATATTTTGGTATCCCCTTAAATCAATTGAGTCCTAACTCCTTCCGCTTCATTCTAGGATTTTATCTTATCACCTCATTTCTATCCATTACCCCCTTGGCTTCCCTCTTTCACAACTTTTTCCAAGCAAAATCATCAGAAATAGGCATATTTTACTTACAAGCCCGGCCGAATTTTCAATTTCTTACCGGTATTCCCTCTTCACACAAAGGATGGAAGGAGTACTATTTTTTTTGTTCACTCTGCTTCTCCTTTTCCTTTCTCCTCTACATGGTTAACAACTCTCCCTCCCCGTCCATCCATAGGCTCTTATCGGAATAATGAAGAATACCAGGTGATGACATTATCACTATTAGTAGAATGTTTCAACTTAAACTAATTATTAACTAGATCATCAATATCCTTGCTCAGAGCCAACTACACACTGCAGTCGACTGGCACACTTGGTAATATCTCCCTCTACTTTCATATCTGCATTACCTGTTATGACATACATAAACTTTTACTTGTCTTTTTTTGGAATCATTACTACTGTAGGCCACCAAGCATATTGCACCACCTTCCCATATAAATCCATTGAACTCCATCCTCGTCAACCAACACCTTCCCTACAATCCCCTCCTTGTCAAACTCCCCAAACCCCTCTTTCAACCTCTTCAATACCTGATCTACCAAATTCTCTATTGCTCAGTATTAAGGAGGTTAGTACATAATTTTCTTTATCTACTTATCATGATACTGACATCCATTTTTACAAGGGGTCACCAGCATACATAATCTAAACAATCAATGGACGTAATGCACTAATACACTCAAAAAAGAATTACAAGAATGTCAAACTAGAGAGTTGGCATTACAACAATATTATCAAAGCCTTGAACGAGAATTACAAGCTACTTATATAAAAGAATAAGCTGACCGAGCAGAACTATCAGCCCTTCACTTCCAGACTTCCTTCTTACAGAATACTCTAAATCATTTAAAAGCCCGACAGCTTCAAGAGAGGACTAGTACATCCCGTGAAAATTCCTAGACCTCAGCTGCCATCAATGATATGTTTTTAGACAGAGGCTTTGCTTTCCTTCAATGGGGCTTTCAAGACTGTATCAATCAGTTCGAGGCAACAGGCTATCCTCCTTCAGGGCACTCCACTAGACTTTTAGACATAGGCAATACCATTGACCGCGCTCCTCCTGATATACTATCTTTTCCATTCCCTCATGATGAAAAAATGTAACTTGTATTTATCATAATACTTGTAATACAATGCTTGACTTGTCTTTACTACCTAGTTCATATAAAAACAAATCATAAATTTTACAAATCTTTATATATTTAAACCAAGGGCACTAATGATTCACATTCTATGTGGTCCCGTTAACAAACCTCCCTTGATCATCGCTTAAGCAATAAGTACGAGGCACTTAAAATTTAATTAATTTCACTTTATGCCCTTTCTTATTATTTAAAGTAACATCCTTCAAAAATTAAGTGTAACTCATATCATTACTACTCGAAAAATAAACCACTACTCGGCCAAGTTTCTATTTCCAAAAACAACCCTTCTCTTTCCACCAATACCATTATAAGGAATTTTTCGAGCCACAAACATCCAGGCCAATAAAATGATTCCTCAACTTTTAATTCTTCAACTCCCTCGGTACCAACTCTAATCCTTGGGAACCCCTACTTGTTCCTTCGTTTCCCCCCCCCCCCCCCCCTTGATCCTCCTATAAAAATCAAACCCCCCGATCCTACTTTTCCATCCTTACTTTCCTCCTTCCATGGCTTCTCCATCCCAACTGATTCTCATAAGCTCCAACACAATTCTACCACTGACTCAGAGATTCGCTCTATAGCAACTTCTGCATACCACTCTCTACCCCTCATGGGTCCTCCTAATACAGTAATTCTCGACCCCATAGGACCCTTCCTCTCTCCGTTTCCTTCCTTCGGCAACCGCCTATGGCATCCTCCAACACCCCAACAACGACCCCAACCAATTCCTCCACTAGCTCTCTAAGGAGGAGATTTTTTTTTGTGACCATGGGAGACTCTTCTGTGGATTCTTCTCCCCCTTAGCTCCTTGTAACAAAAATATATCCATCTGTATTTTTAGTTTGCTCTTATAATGAATCATGAATTTTTCCTTTACGCATACTAAGTGTTATAATCGAAAAAATATGCAAACATTCTCCCGTAATATCCGAATCAAGGCAGTGACCCTACAAGCCAAATTATAAAATGCCTTCACCCTATTGGTAAACAACTCAGAATTTTTACACACACAAATAACCACCAATCCCTTGAAGTTTATACATTAAAAAAAAAGACAAAACCACATCTCTTTTTCCCGACCTGATGGTAGAATTTACCAATATATAGCCTTCTACAACATCGCAGGCTTTTGAAAAGAAACTACCATCCACAATTATCCTTAAAAGAATGAAAACACAAATTTTACAACATTTCATCCACTGAAATAAGGCCATAAATAACATACATTCCAGGGCCTTGATAAAAGTCTTCCTTGAGCATCCTTCAAATAGTAAGCCCTCATTCCTGCTCGACTCTCCACATGAAAGGGTCCTTCCCACTTGGGTCCCAACTTTCCCTTAGATCCTTCAGGCAACACTAAGTCTCCCACTTAAAAAGAACAAGGCACCACCTTTTTAGTATAAATTTAATTACCTATGACCTATACCTTTCAACATTATATGAGCCAGTATTCCTCCTTTCTTGAATCAAATCTAACTCCATATGCCTAGTCGCACTGTTATCACTAGGGGAAAAAATTCCCCACCCGGCAGACTCCACTTCAACTTCCACAGGCAGTACTGCCTCTGAGCCAAACACCATACTAAAGGGAGTTGCTCCCGTAGCCCTCCTAGGAGTAGTTCGGAAAGACCATAGCACACTGGGTAACTCCTCTACCCAACTACCTCCCACATGTTCCAACTTAGTCTTCAATCCGTATACTAATTCTCTATTAGTTACCTCAATCTTCCCATTACTTTGAGGGTAAGCTACTGATGTAAATATTTGCTCAATCTTAAAACCTTTACACCATTCTGCTAACTTCTTACCCTGAAACTGCCGACCATTATCAGATATCAACCTTCTAGGAATACCAAAACATCACACAATATTTTTCCATAAAAACTTCAATACCATTTGCTCAGTAATACGAGCTAAAGGCTCAGTAATACGAGCTAAAGGCTCAGCTTCCACCCACTTAGAAAAATAATAAATGGCTACTAAGAAGAACTTCTTTTGACTTGTTCCAACTGGAAATGGCCCGACTATATTCATACCCCATTGATCAAAAGGTCAAGCCGATATCACTGCCTTCATATACTCAGATGGCTGATGCTGCCAATTATGATGCCTCTGACAACTTTCACATTGCTAAACCAACTGTATAACATCTTTCATTAAGGTAGGCCAAAAATATCCAGCTAACAATACCTTCCGAGCCAATGCCCGACTTCCTATATGACTTTCACAGGCTCCGTCATGCACTTCCTTCAAAACATAGCTTGCTTCTGCTTTTCCTAGGCAATGCAATAAAAGTCCGGCACAAGTTCTTTTATATAAAATTCCTTTTATCATACAAAAATGAACTATCTATTGTTTGAATTGTCGAGCCCTAATAGGATCACTTGACATCATCTTCTCTTGAAAGAATGATACTAACTCCTTTTTCCAATCATCTTCTATTACTTCTCCTGATTTTTCATTCTATGGTAGCAACTTATGTTAGTAATATATGAGAGATGTCCTAAGGCAATCGCCTTATGTATGAACCATTTATATGATAAATGAAGATTCACTATTTGAGTATACATGTTTCATATATTTGATTGGATCTTAAACTCATTTACTGAATGTCCACGATACGATTCACAACATGAGAGAATTTGTGATTGGATCACAACTAGTGAGTATCTCTACATGTGTAATTGTGATGTATCGGAATTATCCCTAGTCGATGAATTGATGGATTTAGACACCATCAATTCTGTCGAGACTAGCACGAGGTATACTCCTTGGTGTATCCAAGCAGCTGATTCTCACTGGCTGGAGACATTGTGATGTCCGGAGTTGATCGTGGATGCTAGTTAAGGTAACTAGGTCATTGGACTGACCAGCCGTAAGACTTCATATGGTTCTCTGCATATATAGATATGTCAATGAAGTTCTTACTGTAGCTTAAGTGCGATGTTCCTTTGACTTGCGGTATTCAAGTCATCTTGATCATGGAGACTTATGCTTTGACATCTTAAGCAAGCATGTCTAAAAAGATGTGGACCCGGGATGATTGGGTATAAGTCGAAGTGATCGAAGGTGTTTGAATAGCCTATAAAGGATTCACCACTACTTGCGAGGAGATGTATACCCATGGCCTCTCGTCGGATTGTTACTAAAGTCTTTGGCCAAAGTATTACATGTTTAGAGTAAGGTACTCTTCGATACATGTGCAGTAACTAGAATCCGTAGGACGAGGAAATGATACTTGGGCTAGGTGTGACGTAGTCAGCCTAGTGGGGACTGACACTATAGACCATGTCCTGAACCAAGGGGGTATAAGATGAGTGAAGGGAATGGGGCACGATTCATTCGAGCTGCTGAAGGGTTTCAGAAATAGTTCTGGATCAACCGTTGATCTTTTCGGTTAATTGGGGATCATGATGTACTACTAGGTGCCACTCATGATCGTTCTATAATTAATGGTTAATTATAGATGGCCAACATAAACTGAGAACCTATTTGGTCACACGCACAACAAGCGTAATCCGAAGGATTTAAAACGAGCTTGAGAATGAGATTCTCAGACCGAGAGAAACTAGGTTTGGTTGGACCAAACAAGAAGCGAGCATGAAATTGTTTCAGTCGCAATGGAAGCGTGGATGGGCCGTGTCTTATGAAGACATAATGGATGAACCAAAATGGTTTGGTTCTAATCCAATGGAGGAGAATAAACCAAAGGGTTTGGTTTATTTTAAACGAATGAACCAAAAGTTGGTTCGGTTCGTTTTAACTTAAAATAAATCATCATGGTTTGGTTTATTTTAACTTATATTAATGGAGCGGGTTAACGGGCCTTATGGTTATGATCCAATAACCATTAAGAGAATTAGTTCTCTATAAAAGAGGGCTTAAACCCTAATCCAAAACCCTAACCTAAGTTGCCGCCCACCTCATCTCATTGAAGATTTTCGGCGCCAACCCTCCTCCTTGTCGCCGCCCACCTTGAAGCTCCAACCGGCGACCAGCTGCTGCCGTCTTCTACCATTGCCGGCGTCGAGCTGCTACCGGAGGAGCTCTGGTGATCTTCCTTGTCTCCGGCGACAAGGTGAGCAAGTCGCTTTCCTTATTTGGCCGGCGCAAGGTCTCCACCAAAGCTGTCCAATTTTCTGGATAGCTTGTTTCCCTCTCGTCGGAGCGTCGTTTGGACAACATTTAGAGCTCCGACAGCGGTAGCCTTGCCGGGGATTTGATCTCCGGTAATCCTCTGAGGTGGAGGACGAAGGATTCGTCAAACGGTTGACGAATACCTCTCCGGAGAAGCGAGTCTTGAGGACTTGTTTTTGGATCCGAATTTGGATTCGGATCGTGATCATCTCTTGATCACATCGTCTTCAACACGAGGCTAGTAACCCGTACGAAGATGAGGCTCATGACTTAGCGAAGTCATCCCAAGGATACTCGGCATGGATACGGATAGAGACGATTCTAGCGAGGATCGTTCCGGTTGATGTCGTTCTCGCTACATGTGATACGAAAGGTATACGTAGTTAAATTTCCTTTTATTGCAAATTTAAATTTACAGTTATGTCTACACATGTTGTATTATGCATGCGTGTGATGTGTGTGTTGTAATAAATATAGATTTATTATTTTTATTTCTTCCGCTATGCACATGTTTGCGAAACATGTTCGAACACACACTCGCCGCGGTGCCGGAAACTCAACAGTGGTATCAGAGCCCAGGTTATGTTTCGACATAATCGTAAAATGGTTTTGCGATAGTCATAATGATATTTCTGGAAATTTTTTACTTTTGGAAAGTTAGAAGTATTTATGGAAATTTTTTAATTTTGGAAAGCCTAGAAGTATTTATGGAAATCTTCCACTTTTGGAAAGTTGGAAGTATTTATGGAAATTGATATTTTCCATAAATAAACTATTTGATTATATTTTGGAAATTTGTTTCCTAATTTAATCATGATTTGATTTGGGAAATCAAATCTTAAAATATTTTATTTCCATAAGTAGTTTTGATGATTTAGGAAATTGGTTTCCTAAATTGACTTTCCTTAATCAATTATTTCCATAAATAAAATATGTGATTAGATTTTGAAATTTGTTTCCTAATTTAATCATGATTTGATTTGGAGAATCAAATCTTAAACATATTTTATTTCCATAAATAGTTATGACATATAAGGAAATTATATACATGACATAATTGTATGTCATGTAATTGCATTAGATGCATATCATTATGACATGCGTGTCGTGACATGTAGATGTATGTCATGTATGTCATGTCATGCAGATAATAGTTATTTGCATGCAAAGAGGATGAGACATAAAAACCCTTACTCAATATTAAAGCATACACCTTCCATTAATATGGTTAGAACTAGAGTTTCGTTTCTTGTTTGAGTTGTTGGACTCTCTCCAAGCCCGGCTCGAACCCGAACATGTTCAAACCATGGAATAGTTTAATACTAATATGGTAAGAGTCAGAGGTCAATCGTTAGCTTTGGTTGTTGGACTCTCTCCAAGCCGGGTTAATTGGTTGAATGCGCTCTAACCATATTAAAATTATTTCTCGATTAATGGGTTGGCTTTATCCTGGAGCATCGGCTTGTTGGACTCTCTCCAAGGTCAATGTAAAGGGAGGTGAAGTTGGGTCCTATGCATATGATGCATACTTGTTAATGTGTTAACAACCCGATGTATGTGTGAACATTCAATTAGTTGATAGCACATTGTGATAGTTGCATATACGTGATATGCGATCGGTATATTTGATACCTACCATCGTAGTTATGAATGGCTTGTTGGACTCTCTCCAAGGTTGTTCATATCTATGATGGATATCAGCCCATTCGGAGATGGACCTACGATCTCCCAAAGTGATTTTGGGGTTTTTGAAATTCAAAAAATGAATGGGATTTATGAATGTATAATGATGCATTTTAAAATCATCTTTCTCATATATGCTCATTTTGTATTTCTAAGATTGATTATGATGTCTTTGAATTTGCGTTCCATTTTGGATTCGAATAAATTGACTGGGCCGAACTTCTTGCACTGGCTTAGAAACTTGAGAATTGTTCTCAAGGTTGAAAAGCTTGCAAATGTCCTCGAAGCACCTCTTCCCGCTCGTCCTAGTGACAATGCAACTCTGGACCAATTGTTGGCCTATCAGAAACATGTGAGTGATTCTGAACAAATGAGTTGCATCATGCTAGCCGCGATGGAACCCAAGCTACGAAAGCAGCATGAGCATATGGATGCTCATATCGTAGTCCTTCATCTTTATGAGTTGTTTGATAAACAAGTGAGATTCGAAAGGTTCGAAGTCTCCAAGCTCCTCTTCACCTCTGAGATGCAAGAAGGTTCATCTGTAGTACTGCTCAACATGCTAAAGATTGTGGAGCCTTCTGAGAAGCATGAGCAGGGGACGGTGTTGTTAGTTGATTCCTCGAAGAAAGGATCTAAGAGGGAGTCAAAGGAACAATAGAAGGGGAAGAAGAAAAAGGCTAAAAAGGCAAAACCAGCTCAAAAGAGCACTTGCCATCATTATGGCAAGTAGGGCCATTGGCGAAGAAATTGCAAGATTTATCTTGAGTCCGTGAAGAAAAATAAGGCATAAGATGCTCCATCTTTTTCATATATCTTCGTTATTGATTGTCATTCTATTTTCTCAGACACTTGGGTATTGGATACTGGGTGTGGCTCACATATATGTAATGACATACATGGGCTAAGGAATAGAAGAAGACTCGTCAAGGGAGAGTCAAATTTACGTGTTGGGAATGGAGCAAAGGTTGCTACACTCGCCATCGGAACGTATTTGTTGAAACTCCCTGCAGGACTTGTCTTAGAACTGGACAATTGCTTTTATGTTCCTTCGTTGATAAAGAACATCATTTCTATTTCTTGTTTAAATAGAAATGGGTACCATTTGACTTTTAGTAACAATTGTTGTTACATAACTTTGAATGTTGTTCTTTATGGGACTGGAACTTTAAGCAATGGTGTTTATACATTGGACGTATCCAGTGATGTTTTCAATATCGAAGCGAGCAATAAGCGTTCTCGAAAGGATGATCAATTAGACTCCTACATGTGGCATTGTCGTCTTGGCCATGTAAGTAAGAAATGCATGTCCGAATTACACCGATGTGGAATTCTAAAATCGTTTGAATTGGATTCATACGATACATGCGAATCATGCTTAAAAGGCAAGATGACTAAGTTACCTTTTTCTGGAAAAGGTGAACGAGTGGGAGAGTTACTAGGTCTAATACATACTGATGTATGTGGACCTATGTCAACTCAAGCTTTAGGAGGCTATAGCTACTTCATTACCTTCACCGCTGATCACTCACGGTTTGGGTATGTGTTCTTGATGAAACACAAGTCTGAAGCCTTTGAAAGGTTCAAAGAATTCAGAAATGAAGTAGAGAAACAATATGACAAGAGTATTAAAATACTGATCGGATCGAGGTGGTGAATACTTAAGTCAAGAGTTTCTGATTATCTAAGAGACAATGGTATATTGTCTCAATGGACTCACCATATACACCACAAAGATAATGGTGTATCCGAGAGGCGAATCGACTTGTTGGACATGGTCAGGTCAATGATGAATCATGCGAATCTTCCAAGTCCTTTTGGGGCTATGCACTTCAGACAGTTGTTTACTTGTTAAACAGAATGCCAACCAAGGTAGTCTCTACTACTACATATGAGATATGGAATGGTAAGAAACCTCATGTATCTTACTTGAAGATATGGGGTTGTCCTGCTTATGTGAAGCGGACTGTATCAGATAAATTGGATGCTAAGTCTGATAAATATCTATTTATTGGATACCCTAAGGAAACAAGGGGTTACCAATTCTATCATCCTGTGGAACAAAAGGTGTTTGTTTCAAGGCATGTTGTGTTTCTAGAGAAAGAGTTTCTCTTGCAAGAAAACAGTGGGAGTGTCGTCGAACTTGAGGAGGCTCTAGAGACTCAAATAGACATCGATGAGATACCTAGTGAAGCACAACGGCCGACAACTCATAGTGATGAGCAATCGGCTGGACCTATTGTAACACCACATCTTCGTAGATCTGGTAGAACACGCAATATATTAGTTATAGCCCTAGAACCAATCATGTGATGGTTGAATAGGGAACATTTTGTATCATATTCCATAAAGGCAAAGGATTGGTTATTATATTTACGTCTTGCTTGTGCCAGCTAAATTAAATATAATAATGCCCTAGAAAAGTAGGTTCTTATCTACAGCACATCAATTGGAAGAATTGATTATGAGAGGCTGTAGAGAACACTTTCCTAAATGTTCCTAGTCAAGTATTAATATGCAAGGGAAATATTAATACATAAAGGCTAGCATGTAGGTCAATTGATGACTTGATCTCACAAGTCATGGATATATGATATCAAGTTGACACATGGGTATATATTAGAGAATATATACTGAACTGACCCGCCATGAGAAAGTTTCATGGATCGTCATATGAGTGTCATAAACTTTCTCATGTGACTATTGGTATGAATAGTCCTCAAACCTGAAGTCACTACGGTTCCCTACATAAGGAGTTATGTACTTTGGTATCGTCAAACGTCACCCGTAACAGGGTGGACCATAAAGGCGATTACTGGGTATATAACAAATTATGCGGAGGGATGTGAGTGATGTAGATGGGATCTATCCCTCCCATATGACGAGAGTGATATCTGTGGGCCCCTTGATTGAGTAGAACTACGAAAATGCATGGCCATGCTCGAATGAGTCAATATGAGATATTGAGCTCATTTGTTTGAGTTAGTTTACTCAGGGATCAAGAAACACATAGATTGATCGAGGATGACACGGTCTATGCCTCATTGGTCAATCTGATATCAAGGATAGAAGGACACGGTCATACATTATAGTAGTCACAGAAAGGTTAGTCGGATTTTGACTTATTTCGTAACTTGGGTAGCAATGATGTATTGCTAGATGCCGCTCATTGCTTGTGTATCTAAAAGAGTTTAGATCCACTGCCAACATTATGAGAGCCTATAGAGTCACACACAAAGAGCATGATGATTAGAAGAATTAGTGCATTCTAGTTTGACTAGAATAATTTGGGAATAAGCTTAAGTACAAAATGGTTTTTTGGACTTTAAGCTTAAAGAGAATTTTAGCTTATTGATTTAATGAGATTAATTCAATATGCTAAGCTTATTAATTTAATAAGATTAAATAAATATGTTATCATGATATCCTAAGCTAAATTGATTTAATAAGATTAATTCAATATGTTACCTTATTGATTTAATGAGATTAATTCAATATGATAACATAAGCTTATTGAATTAATAAGATTAATTCAACATGCATGAATGCCACATAAGCATGCCATCTAAGCTTGCCACCTAAGCTTGATGAGGTGGAAGGAGACAAAGGGTTTTGACCTTTGGATTTCCTCCACATGTGGCTGGCCAAACAAGGAGTGTATTGTTTTTCAATGCAATTGATTGCATTGAATGTGATAGGAGGTGAAAGGTTTTTCCAATCCTATAAAACACTCCAAGGGGTGGCCAGCCAAGTAGAGGGAAGCTTGAGGCTTGGAGAGAGCTTGGTGGTGAGAGGCTTTGGTTGTGTGGCTTTTGTGAGTGTAGCAAGAAGAGTGGTCTTCTTCTTCCTTTCTCTTTTTCCCTACCTTCCTCTCCTTTAGGGACTTCTCTAGCAAGAAGTAAAGGAGAGCTCTTCTAGTTTCTTTTGTGAGACAAGAGCTTGCTCGTGTGGATACATATAGAGGCACGGACATTTGAACGTGCTAAAAGATCCAACAAACCCAAGGAGAAGCGGGATTTAAAAAGGGCACGCAACAAAGGTAATATTCTCCTATAAGATAGGTTTTGAGAAATTTATTTTTTGTACGAGGTTTTCTTTCGCAAGGATCACTTGGAAGGGATCCTATTTTTCCATTGCGCATATGCTATTTTACATAAGAAATCCCTACAGTGGTATCAGAGTCACTTGCGAAAGATCGTATAAAAATAGGTTTTCTCTATTTTATATATGATATAGAAGTAGGATAAATTTTATTATGAGTTGATAATTGCATTAGCAATTTTTCAAACATAATAAAATATCCGATGTCTTTTAAAAGTTAAAATTGACATGGTGCATGGTTATGGCCTAGTCCCAAAAAGTTTGTGAATGTGTGTGTTGTAATTCTTAATACGGCCTGCGTGTCGTGCCTTTCTCCTAAAATTCTTGTTGTAAAATTAGTTTTAGACTCGAATGTAACTCGAGTATTTCTCCTTTTGTAATATACAAAATAAAGATGGAGGGTCCATTGGAAGATGTCGTTACAAGGAGGAAGTCAACAACACAAGACAACCAAAAGGAAGCACTTGGGAGAATATGCTATCCCTAGGTTGACCAATCAATCTTTTCATTGGCTTGAGAAGATTGTAGAATAAGGGCCATAACCATGACACGCTTAGTTTAATATGTATGTGATGCATGTTAATTTAGCTTATATGTGATGTATGCTAATATGTATGTGATGTATGTTTAAGTTTATTTCTTAATAAGTCAAAAACAATATGCCTACCAAAGTTTGGTACTCACTACTTCCTCGATCATTTGTTGTTGGGTTTGCCAAAGCAAAGCAATGCATTTTATCTTGGAAGAGTGCGAGTGGACAATCGTGATGTCCCGCTATCAAACTTGGTTATGACTTAATTAAGTTTTTCTTAATTAATTAAGAAAGTAGAGTCATATATTAGCTTTGAACATAAGTTTTAAAAATTAGTTTTGTGTGATTTCCGAACATCAGCTTTGTCTTAGAAAGTGGTCGTTGCTCCGATATCAAAGAAGGCCTCTGTGCCTCGCCACGACCTGGAAGCTGGTTTAGGAATAAGTACTAAACTAATCTAAACTTAACCAAAGCTATTAAAGAGTTACATCAGATGTAATTGGCAAAAGATTGCCTACCTAATCATACTACGTCTTGGGCGATTAGCCAAAGCTAACTCAAGATGAAGTATGATGTGGATCTTTATCCCATATAAATTTATAGCTAAATAGAAGCTAATGATGTAAGCAAAATGTGTTTACCTACATCAATGATTAGCTCATATCAAAGCTATGAGAATTTAGTGGGAGCCTCATTTAATTAAAGGCCTAATTAAATGACTTAGGTATGATACTTAATTTTGCATTTTAATGTTGTAGATCACCATGTCATCTAAACACGACACACCCCCTCAACTTGCGATCTGTCCTTGAGAAAGACAAGCTCAATGGAGCTAACTTTCTAGACTGGTATAGGAACTTGAGGATTATCCTCAAGCAAGAACGTAAACTGTATGTCCTAGAGCAGTCTATCCTCAAACACCCGCCCGCGCCACTCAGGCTAAAAGGATGCTTATAAGAAGCATCAAGATGACGCATTAGATGTGTCATGTCTTATGCTTGCCACCATGAACTCTGAGCTTCAGAAGCAACATGAGAACATGGATGCCTATGATATGGTTGAGCATTTGAAACAATTATATCAAGGACAAGCTAGGCACGAGCATTTTGAAGTGTCTAAGGCTCTTTTTGCATGCAAGATGCAAGAAGGAACACCTGTAGGAACTCACGTACTTAAAATGATAGGGTACGTTGAGAACCTTGAAAGACTAGGTTTTCCACTGAGCCAAGAATTGGCAACCGATGTTATCCTGCAATCATTGCCGGAAGCATATAATCAATTCATCATGAATTATAATATGAATGAAATTGATAAGCCTTTGCCTGAGATTCTCAGCATGTTAAAAACTGCTGAACCAAATCTCAAGAAGAAAGTTAGTAACGTACTAATGGTCAAGAAGGGCAAAGGTAAGCGCAAAGGCAAGGCCAATTCATCCACTTCAAAGGGTAAAGGTAAAGTACCTAAGGAAGGGGACTGTTTCCATTGCGGTGAGACTGGACACTGGAAGCGGAACTGCAAAGTCTACCTTGAGGAAGTAAAGAAGAAAAGAAGTGGGACTTCTGCCTCAGGTATACACGTTATAGAAGTTAATCTATCTATTTCTTCTACATGGGTATTAGATACCGGATGTGCATCTCACATTTGTACTAATGTGTAGGGATTGAGAAATAGTAGACTAATGGCAAAGGGCGAAGTGGACCTACGAGTAGGCAATGGCGCAAAAGTTGCTGCTGTAGCTGTAGGAACATATTCTTTGTCTTTGCCCACTGGGCTTATCTTAGAACTAGAGGAGTGCTTTTATGTACCTTCATTAACGAAGAACATAATTTCTGTATCTTGTTTAGACAAGAAAAACTTTTCTTTTATAATAAAGGACAAATGTTATTCCATTTATTTGAATGAAATGTTCTATTGTAATGCACCACTTATGAATGGTCTCTATGTTCTAGATTTAGAAAACCCAATTTATAACGTAAATACCAAACGGTTCAAATCGAATAATTTGAACCAAACATATCTTTGGCACTGTCGCCTAGGTCACATAAATGAAAAACACATATCCCAACTCCATAAAGATGGATTATTGGACTCATTTGATTTTGAATCATATGAGGTATGTGAATCTTGTCTTTTAAGAAAGATGACTAAAACTCCATTTAGTGGACATGGCGAGAGAGCGACGGACTTGTTAGGACTCATACATACTGATGTATGTGGCCCTTTCAATGTCGAAGCCAGAGGAGGCTATAAGTACTTTATTACTTTCACTGATGATATGAGTAGATTTGGCTACTTATATTTGATGAGACATAAGTCAGAATCCTTTGAAAAGTTCAAAGAATTCAAGAATAAAGTACAAAACCAACTTGGTAAGCGTATTAAGCTACTTCGATCAGATCGAGGTGGTGAATACCTTAGTCAAGAGTTTCGTGATCACCTGGCTTAGTGTGGGATAATATCCCAACTCACTCCACCTGGAACACCACAATGGAATGGTGTATCTGAGAGGAGAAATCGTACTCTATTAGATATGGTACGATCAGTGATGAGCCAGACTGATCTACCTACTTCCTTTTGGGGTTTAGCTCTAGAGACAGTCGCTTTCACACTTAATCGCATCCCATCAAAAGCCGTAGAAAAGACACCATATAGTTATGGACTGGGAAGAGTCCCAAAATGTCTTTTATAAAGATTTGGGGTTGTGAAGCTTATGTTAGACGTCAAGTCTCAGATAAACTAGGACCCAAATCAGATAAGTATTATTTCGTAGGATATCCCAAGGAAACTAAGGGATATTACTTTTACAATCCCACACTTGGCAAGGTGTTTGTTGCCAGAAATGCTGTCTTTCTAGAAAGAGAATTTATTTCTAGAAAAACTAGTGTGAGTAAAATTCATCTTGAAGAAATTCAAGATGAAGATAACACTAAGGCTTCGATGAAAAATGAACAGGCACCACAAAGTGTTATGGATGAGAAAATTGTTGCCCAAAGAGTTGTGGAGCAAACACCTGTTCAAGTAGACCAACCTCTTCGTAGATCTGATAGGATCCGTCGTCAACCCGAGAGATATTCTTTTCTCTTGACTGACAATGGTGATGTATTGCTTGTCGATCTTGACGAGCCTACATCCTATCAAGAAGCTATGATGAGCCCAGATTCCGAGAAATGGCTAGAGGCCATGAGATCCGAAATGGAATCCATGTACACTAACCAAGTATGGACTTTGGTTGATCCACCTGAAGGGGTAAAACCCATTGGGTGTAAGTGGGTCTTTAAAGTAAAGACTAACATGGATAATAATAAGCATACCTATAAAGGTAGATTGGTGGCTAAAGGATTCAAACAAATTCATGGTATTGACTATGATGAAAGCTTTTCACCAGTTGCGATGCTTAAATCCATTCGGATCATACTTGCTATTGCAGCCTACCACGATTATGAGATCTGGCAGATGGATGTCAAAACCGCTTTTCTGAATGGAAAGCTACTCGAGGATGTGTACATGACACAGCCTGAGGGTTTTGAAGATCCAAAGCATCCTGGAAAGGTATGCAAACTGCAAAGGTCCATTTATAGACTAAAGCAAGCCTCTCGAAGCTGGAATCTTCGATTTGATGAAGCAATCAAGGAGTTTGGTTTCATCAAGAATGAAGATGAACCTTGTGTCTACAAGAGAAATAGTGGGAGCACAGTTGTATTTCTTATCTTATATGTAGATGACATACTTCTCATCGGAAATGATATTCCCTCACTCCAGTCTGTCAAGATGTGGTTAGGGAATTGTTTCTCGATGAAAGACTTAGGTGAAGCTGCCTATATACTAGGCATCAAGATCTATAGAGATAGATCTAAAAGATTACTTGGCCTAAGTCAGAGTACATACATTGATAAAGTGCTAGATCATTTTGCTATGCAAAATTCCAAGAAAGGATTTCTGCCTTTATCACATGGTGTGAGTCTTTCGAAGACTCAATGTCCCTCTTCTAAGGAGGAGAGAGATCGCATGGATAAGATCCCTTATGCATCTGCTATAGGGTCTATCATGTACGTCATGCTTTGTACTGCTCTCGACGCCTCGTATGCTTTGAGCATGACGAGTAGATACTACCGGATCCGTGAAAGTCATCGGATAGCAAATAAAAATATTCTTAAATACTTACGAAGAACGAAAGAATATTTCGATATTCGAGGCAATGAGGAGCTAATCAGAAGGGTTATAGTGATGCAAGCTTCTAAATGCATAAGGATGACTATAGATCGCACCGGTACGTGGTTTTGCCTGAATGGTGGAGCCGTGAGTCGAAGAGTTCAAGCAGACACGCTTGTTGATTCTACAATGTAGTATATTGTCAAGGCCTGCGCAAAGAAAGGAGGTCAAGTTTGGCCCGCAAGTTCATCGCTGAACTTGGGGTAGTTCCTAGCATTGCAGATCTCTCATTGTGACAACAATGGGGCTATTGCATAGGCTAAGGAACCTCGATCACATCGGACCAAACACATATCAAGCGCTTCCATCTCATTCGAGAGATCATCGATAGAGGAGATGTGAGGATATGCAGAGTACCGACAGAAGCTAACATCGCAGATCCATTGACCAAGGCTTTGGCACAGAGGAAGCATGATGGTCACACTAGGTCACTAGGTATTAGATATTATAGTGATTGGTACTAGTGCTAGTGGGAGATTGTTAGTTATAGCCCTAGAACCAATCATGTGATGGTTGAATAGGGAACATTTTGTATCATATTCTATAAAGGCAAAGGATTGGTTATTATATTTACGCCTTGCTTGTGCCAGCTAAATTAAATATAATAATGCCCTAAAAAGTAGGTTCTTATCTACAGCACATCAATTGGCAGAATTGATTATGAGAGGCTGTAGAGAACACTTTCCTAAATGTTCCTAGTCAAGTATTAATATGCAAGGGCAATATTAATACATAAAGACTAGCATGTAGGTCAATCGATGACTTGATCTCACAAGTCATGGATATATGATATCAAGTTGACACATGGGTATATATTAGAGAATATATATCGAATCAATTCGCCATGAGAAAGTTTCATGGATCGTCATATGAGTGTCATAAACTTTCTCATGTGACTATTGGTATGAATAGTCCTCAAACCTGAAGTCACTACGGTTCCCTACATAAGGAGTTATGTACTTTGATATCGTCAAACGTCACCCGTAATAGGGTGGACCATAAAGGCGATTACTGGGTATATAACAAATTATGCGGAGGGATGTGAGTGATGTAGATGGGATCTATCCCTCCCATATGATGGGAGTGATATCTGTGGGCCCCTTGATTGAGTAGAACTACGAAAACGCATGGCCATGCTCGAATGAGTCAATATGAGATATTGAGCTCATTTGTTTGAGTTAGTTTACTCAGGGATCAAGAAACACATAGATTGATCGAGGATGACACGGTCTATGCCTCATTGGTCAATCTGATATCAAGGATAGAAGGACACGGTCATACATTATAGTAGTCACGGAAAAGTTAGTCGGATCTTGACTTATTTCATAACTTGGGTAGCAATGGTGTATTGCTAGATGTCACTCATTGCTTGTGTATCTAAAAGAGTTTAGATCCACTGCCAACGTTATGAGAGCCTATAGGGTCACACACAAAGAGCATGATGATTAGAAGATTTAGTGCATTCTAGTTTGACTAGAATAATTTGGGAATAAGCTTAAGTACAAAATGGTTTTTTGGACTTTAAGCTTAAAGAGAATTTTAGCTTATTGATTTAATGAGATTAATTCAATATTCTAAGCTTATTAATTTAATAAGATTAAATAAATATGTTATCATGATATCCTAAGCTAAATTGATTTAATAAGATTAATTCAATATGTTACCTTATTGATTTAATGAGATTAATTCAATATGATAACATAAGCTTATTGAATTAATAAGATTAATTCAACATGCATGAATGTCACATAAGCATGCCACCTAAGCTTGATGAGGTGGAAGGAGACAAAGGGTTTTGACCTTTGGATTTCCTCCACATGTGGCCGGCCAAACAAGGAGTGTAAAACTCCTTGTTTGATTGTTTTTCAATGCAATTGATTGCATTGAATGTGATAGGAGGTGAAAGGTTTTTCCAATCCTATAAAACACTCCAAGGGGTGGCCGGCCAAGTAGAGGGAAGCTTGAGGCTTGGAGAGAGCTTGGTGGTGAGAGGCTTTGGTTGTGTGGCTTTTGTGAGTGTAGCAAGAAGAGTGGTCTTCTTCTTCCTTTCTCTTTTTCCCTACCTTCCTCTCTTTTAGGGACTTCTCTAGCAAGAAGTAAAGGAGAGCTCTTCTAGTTTCTTTTGTGAGACAAGAGCTTGCTCGTGTGGATACATATAGAGGCACGGACATTTGAACGTGCTAAAAGATCCAACAAACCCAAGGAGAAGCGGGATTTAAAAAGGGCACGCAACAAAGGTAATATTCTCCTATAAGATAGGTTTTGAGAAATTTATTTTTTGTACGAGGTTTTCTTTCGCAAGGATCACTTGGAAGGGATCCTATTTTTCCATTGCACATATGCTATTTTGCATAAGAAATCCCTACATAATATTCCTGAGAGATATGGATTTCTCGTAAGTGAATCGAACGACGTGTTACTCATTGATGATGAGGAGCCTACCAGTTATGAAGAAGTGCTGACAAGTTCAGAAAGGGATAAGTGGCTTGGTGCCATGAAGTCGGAAATGGATTCCATATATGAAAACCAAGTTTGGAACTTGGTTGACCCACCTGAAGGCATAAATCCTATAGGGTGCAAGTGGGTTTTCAAGAAGAAAACCGACATGGATGGTAATGTGATTACCTATAAAGCTAGATTAGTGGCGAAAGGATATCGTCAAAAACAAGGTGTTGATTATGACGAAACCTATTCGCCTGTAGCTATGCTTAAATCCATTCGGATGCTCCTGGCCATAGCGGCTCATTATGATTATGAGATATGGCAGATGGATGTGAAAACAGCTTTCCTTAATGGAAACCTGCTCGAGGACGTGTATATGATACAGCCTGAGGGTTTCACATCAGTTGATAAAACCAAGGTATGCAAATTGCGACGGTCCATATATGGATTGAAGCAAGCATCCAGGAGCTGGAATATCTGTTTTGATGAGACGATCAAAAAGTTTGATTTCTCACAAAATCCAGACGAACCTTGTGTGTACAAGAAGGTTAGTGGGAGTGCAGTCGTGTTCCTAGTATTGTATGTCAATGACATATTACTTATAGGAAACGATGATTCAATCTTACAGTCAGTTAAGGTTTGGTTATCCAAGACATTCTCCATGAAAGACCTGGGAGAAGCAACCTACATCCTCGGGATTAATATCTATAGAGATAGATCGAAACGGTTGCTTGGTCTTTCGCAGTCTACATATATAGACCGAGTGCTAAAGAGGTTTAGCATGTCGGAATCCAAGAAAGGTTACCTACCCATCAGGCATGGGGTACACCTTTCGAAGTCTATGTGTCCACGCACAGAAGACGAGAGGATTTGCATGAGTAAGATTCCCTATGCATCGGCAATAGGATCTATCATGTATGCTATGTTATGTACGAGGCCTGATGTATCGTATGCTCTGAGTGTCACGAGAAGATACCAGTCTGATCCAGGAATGGATCATTGGGTGGCTGTCAAGACGATCCTTAAGTACTTAAGAAGAACAAAGGATGTGTTCCTAATATATGGAGAAGGGGACATGGTGATACGCAGGTATACGGATGCCAGCTTCCAGACAGACAAGGATGATTCCAGGTCTCAGTCTGAATACGTGTTCACCCTGAATGGGGGCGCAGTGAGTTGGAAAGGTTCCAAGCTTGACACTATAGCGGATTCTGCCACTAAGGCAGAATACATCGAAGCTTTGGAAGCAGCAAAGGAAGCGGTTTGGATCAAGAAGTTCATTTATGAACTTGGTGTGATTCCGGCCATTGTTGAAGCAATACCAGTTTACTGCGACAACAATGGAGCAATTGCACAGGCGAAAGAGCCAAGGTCTCATCAACGATCCAAACATGTGCTTCGCCACTATCATCTTATCAGAGAGATCATCAGTAGGAACGAAATACAAATCGAGAAAATTCCCACTGAAAGAAACTTAGCGGATCCTTTGACTAAAGCATTACCTCAAAGTAAGTTTGAGGGTCATGTTAGTGCTTATGGTATTGTATACCATAGCGATTGACATTAGGCCAAGTGGGAGTCTGTTAGTAATATATGAGAGATGTCCTAAGGCAATCGCCTTATGTATGAACCATTTATATGATAAATGAAGATTCACTATTTGAGTATACATGTTTCATGTATTTGATTGGATCTTAAACTCATTTACTGAATATCCACGATACGATTCACAGCATGAGAGAATTTGTGATTGGATCATAACTAGTGAGTATCTCTACATGTGTAATTGTGATGTATCGGAATTATCCCTAGTCGATGAATTGATGGATTTGGACACCATCAATTATGTCGAGACTAGCACGAGGTATACTCCTTGGTGTATCCAAGCAGTTGATTCTCACTGGCTGGAGACATTGTGATGTCCGGAGTTGATCGTGGATGCTAGTTAAGGTAACTAGTTCATTGGACTGACTAGCCGTAAGACTTCATATGGTTCTCTGCATATATAGATATGTCAATGAAGTTCTTACTGTAGCTTAAGTGCGATGTTCCTTTGACTTGCGGTATTCAAGTCATCTTGATCATGGAGACTTATACTTTGACATCTTAAGCAAGCATCTCTAAGGAGATGTGGACCCGAGATGATTGGGTATAAGTCGAAGTGATCGAAGGTGTTTGAATAGCCTATAAAGGATTCACCACTCCTTGCGAGGAGATGTATACCCATGGCCTCTCGTCGGATTGTTACTAAATTCTTTGGCCAAAGCATTACATGTTTAGAGTAAGGTACTCTTCGATACATGTGCAGTAACTAGAATCCGTAGGACGAGGAAATGATACTTGGGCTAGGTGTGACGTAGTCAGCCTAGTGGGGACTGACACTATAGACCATGTCCTGAACCAAGTGGGTATAAGATGAGTGAAGGGAATGGGGCACGATTAATTCGAGCTACTGAAGGGTTTCAGAAATAGTTCTGGATCAACCGTTGATCTTTTCGGTTAATTGGGGATCATGATGTACTACTAGGTGCCACTCATGATTGTTCTATAATTAATGGTTAATTATAGACGGCCAACATAAACCGAGAACCTATTTGGTCACACGCACAACGAGCGTAATCCGAAGGATTTAAAACGAGCTTGAGAATGGGATTCTCAGACCGAGAGAAACTAGGTTTGGTTGGACCAAACAAGAAGCGAGCATGAAATTGTTTCAGTCGCAATGGAAGTGTGGATGGGTCGTGTCTTATGAAGACATAATGGATGAACCAAAATGATTTGGTTCTAATCCAATGGAGGAGAATAAACCAAAGGGTTTGGTTTATTTTAAATGAATGAACCAAAAGTTGGTTCGGTTCGTTTTAACTTAAAATAAATCATTATGGTTTGGTTTATTTTAACTTATATTAATGGAGCGGGTTAACGGGCCTTATGGTTATGATCCAATAACCATTAAGAGAATTAGTTCTCTATAAAAGAGGGCTTAAACCCTAATCCAAAACCTTAACCTAAGTTGCCGCCCACCTCATCTCATTGAAGATTTTTGGCGCCAACCCTCCTCCTTGCCACCGCCCACCTTGAAGCTCCAACCGGCGACCAGCTGATGCCATCTTCTCCCATTGCCAGCGTCGAGCTGCTGCCGGAGGAGCTCCGGTGATCTTCCTTGGCTCCGGCGACAAGGTGAGCAAGTCGCTTTCCTTATTTGGCCGGCGCAAGGTCTCCACCAAATCTGTCCAGTTTTCTGGACAGCTTGTTTCCCTCTCGTCGGAGCGTCGTTTGGACGACGTTTAGAGCTTCGACAGCGGTATCCTTGCTGGGGATTTGATCTCCGGTAATCCTCTGATGTGGAGGATGAAGGATTCGTCAAACGGTTGACGAATACCTCTCCGGAGAAGTGAGTCTTGAGGACTTGTTTTTGGATCCGAATTTGGATTCGGATCGTGATCATCTCTCGATCACATCGTCTTCAACACGAGGCTAGTAACCCGTACGAAGACGAGGCTCGTGACTTAGCGAAGTCATCCCGAGGATACTCGACGTGGATACGGATAGAGACGATTCTAGCGAGGATCGTTCTGGTTGATGTCGTTCCCGCTACACGTGATACGAAAGGTATACGTAGTTAAATTTCCTTTTATTGCAAATTTAAATTTATGGTTATATCTACACATGTTGTACTATGCATGCGTGTGATGTGTGTGTTGTAATAAATGTAGATTTATTATTTTTATTTCTTCCACTGTGCACATGTTTGCGAAACATGTTCGAACACACACTCGCCGCGGTGCCGGAAACCCAACAACTTAATCTGGGCAATTACTTTACGAGTACTCTAATTCCCCAAAGAGCTAGCCAGTTGAGCCAATTCATCAACCTTCTGATTTTCTATCCTAGTGTTTTTCATTATCAATACTTTTGAAAAATCTCCTTTAGCCTTCTCTACCATTTCACAGTAATTTCGACACTTATCATCCTTAACTTCAAATCCTCCCTTGGTTTGTTGCACCACTAGTTGAGAATCTATATGCACAATCACCCGCTCGACTCCTATATTTTTAGCAGTTGCAAAGCTATAAGTAAAGCCTCATATTCAACTTCATTATTAGAGGCCCTAAAATGCAATCTAACTGCCAACTTAACCTCTTCTCCCTGTGGTGAAATCAGAATTACCCCTACTCCACAACCGTCTTTTTTAGAAGATCCATCTGTATATATAATCCAAGGTTCAGACTCCTCCTTACGTATAGTCTCTACTAGAAAGTTAGCTAATGCTTGAGCTTTAATAGAGGTACGAGGCTGATAAGTAATGTCATATGTCATATTCACTAAGTTCAGTAGCCCATTTAATAAGCTTTCTTGTAACTTCTGGATGAGTAAGTATTCTACCCAAAGGAGTATTAGTGAGTACCTCCAAGGGATGCGATAGAAAGTAGGGTCATAACCTTCGAGCAATTAAAACTAGACCCCAAGTTAACTTCTCTAGATTAGTATAATGAATTTCAGGTCCCTACAACAGATAGCTGATATAATAAATTGGATGTTGCTGACCTTTATTTCCTCGAACCAATACTGAACTCACAGCTACTTCAGAAAGAGCTAGATATACCCATAACATTTCCCCAGGCTGAGGTTTAGCTAAGAAAGGTGGCTCAACCAAGTACTCCTTTAAAGATTGAAAAGTTTTATCACAGTGTTCATCCCATTGGAATCGTGTAGCTCTTTTTAAGATCTTAAAGAAAGGAAGACTCCTATCTGCCGATTGGGATATGAATCTAGATAAAGAAGTAATTCTACCTAATAACCTATGCACTTCTTTTAAATTTGTTGTAGGTTGCATTTGTTGAATAGCCTCAATCCTAATAGGATTAGCTTTTATACCTTGTTCAGTAACCACATATCCCAAAAAACGACCCTGAGTAATCCCAAATACACACTTCTCTGGATTTAACTTTATTTTATACTTTCGTAAAGTGTCGAAAGTTTCCTCTAAATCAGATATTAACTGCTCGGGATGTAAAGTTTTGACCAAAATATTGTTGGGTTTCCGGCACCACGGCGAGTGTGTATTTGAACATGTTTCGTAAATATGTGCGCAACGGAAGAAATAAAAAGTAATAAATCTAATTTATTACATCACACACACCACACGCATGCATAGTACAACATGTGTAGACATAATCGTAGTTTCAAATTTTACAATAAAAGGAAATTACTCTACATATACCTGACATATCACGTGTAGTGGGAAAGACATCAACCGGAGTGACTCTCGCTAGAATCGACTCTATCCATATCCACGCCGAATATCATCGGGATGACTTCACAAAGCCACGAGCCTCATCTTCGTATGAGTCACTAGCCTCGTGTCGAAGACGATGTGATCGAGAGAAGATCACAATCCGAATCAAAATTCGGATTCAAAAACGAGTCCCCAAAACTTGCTTCTCCGGAGAGGTATTCGTCAACCGTTTGACGAATCCTTCGTCCTCCACCTATGAGGATTACCGAAGATTAAATCCCTGGCAAGGTAACCGCTGTCGGAGCTCCAAACGTCGTCCAAACGACGCTCCGACATGAAGGAAACAAGCTGTCCAGAAAACTAGACAGCTTGGTGGAGGATGTTCCGCCGGCCAAAGAGGATGGCCGGCCAACCCTTGGTCGCCGGAACCAAGGTGAGTTGCCGGAGGATCTGCAGAGGAGTGGACGGCAGCAGCTAGACGCCGACAGTAAGGGTGGACGACAGCAAAAAGCTGGGCGGCGTGGAACCCTTGGGCGGCGGCAAGGAGAAGAGAGGGAGAGGGTGGCTAGGTTTTCCAACACCAAAAGTTATCAACGAAAAACCCTTAAGCCTTGTTTTTATAGAGAACACATTCTCCTAACGGTTATTGGTTCAAAACCAAAACCCATTAACCCGCTCCAATAACTTAAGTTAAAATAAACTGAACTGAGTTGGTCTATTTTAAGTTAAAATGAACCGAACCAACTTTGGTTCATTTGTTTAAAACAAACCAAACCCCTTTGGTTTATTCTTCACCATTGGATTAGAACCAAACCAATTTGGTTCATCCATCATGTCTTCATAAGACACGGCCCATCCACACTTCCATTGCGACTGAAACGATTTCATGCTTGATTCTTGTTTGGTCCAACCAAACCTAGTTTTTCTCGGTCTGAAAATCTCATTCTCAAGCTCGTTTTAAATCCTTCGGATTACGCTCGTTGTGCGTGTGACCAAATAGGTTCTCGATTTATGTTGGTCATCTATAATTAACCATTAATTATAGAACGATCATGAGAGGCACCTAGTAGTACATCATGATCCCCCAATTAATCGAAAGATTAACAGTTGATTCAGAACTATTTCTGAAATCCTTCAGCAGCTACGATGAATCATGCCCCATTCCCTTCATGCATCTTATACCCACTTGGTTTAGGACATTGTCTATAGTGTCAGTCCCCACTAGGTTGACTACGTCACACCTAGCCCAAGTATCATTTTCTCATCCTACAAATTCTAGTTACTGCACATGTATCCAAGAGTACCTTACTCTAAACATGTAATGCTTTGGCCAAAGACTTTAGTAATAATCCGACAAGTGACCATGGGTATACATCTCCTCGCAAGGAGTGGTGAATCCTTTATAGGCTATTCAAACACCTTCGATCACTTCGACTTATGCCCAATCATCCTGGGTTCACATCTCCTCATAGATTCTTGCTTAAGATGTCAAAGCATAAGTCTTCATGATCAAGATGACTTGAATACCGCAAGTCAAAGGAACATCACACTTAAGCTGCAGTAAGAACTTCATTGACATATCTATATATGCAGAGAACCATATGAAGTTTTACAGTTAGTCACTCCAATGAACTAGTTACCATAACTAGCATCCACGATTAACTCCGGACATCACAATGTCTCCAACCAGTGAGAATTAGCTGCTTGGATACACCAAGGAGTATACCTCGTGCTAGTCTCGACAGAATTGATGGTGTCCAAATCCATCAATTCATCGACTAGGGATAATTCCGATACATCACAATTACACATGTAGAGATACTCACTAGTTGTGATCCAATCACAAATTCTCTCATGCTGTGAATTGTATCGTGGACATTCAGTAAATGAGTTTAACATCTAATCAAATACATGAAAACATGTATACTCAAATAGTGAATCTTCATTTATCATATAAATGGTTCAAACATAAGGCGATTGTCTTAGGGCATCTCTCATATATTACTAACAAACTCCCACTTGGCCTAATGTCAATCGCTACGGTATCCAATACCATAAGCTCTAACATGACCCTCAAACTTACTTTGAGGTAATGCCTTAGTTAAAGGATCCGCTAAGTTCCTTTCAGTGGGAATCTTCTCGATTTGTATTTCCTTCCTACTTTTGATCTCTCTGATCAAATGATAGCGGCGAAGCACATGTTTGGATCGTTGATGAGACCTTGGCTCATTCGCCTATGCAATTGCTCCATTGTTGTCGTAGTAAACCGGTATTGCTTCAATAATGGTTGAAACCACACCAAGTTCATAAATGAACTTCTTGATCCAAACCGCTTCCTTTCTTGCTTCCGAAGCTGCAATGTATTCTGCCTCAATGGTAGAATCCGCTACAGTGTCTTGTTTGAAACTTTTCCAACTCACTGCGCCCCCATTCAAGGTGAACACGTACCCAGACTGAGTCCTAGAATCATCCTTGTCTGTTTGGAAGTTGGCATCCATATATCTGCGTATCACCATGTCCCCTTCTCCATATATTAGGAACACATCCTTAATTCTTCTTAAGTACTTAAGGATCGTCTTAACATCCGCCCAATGATCCATTCCTGAATCAGACTGGTATCTACTCGTGACACTCAGAGCATACGATACTTCGGGCCTTATACATAACATAGCATACATGATAGTTCCTATTGTAGATGCATAGGGAATCTTACTCATGCAAATCCTCTCGTCTTCTGTGCGCGGACACATAGACTTCGAAAGGTGTATCCCATGCCTAATGGGTAGGAAACCTTTCTTGTATTCCGACATGCTAAACCTCTTTAGCACTCAGACTATATATGTAAACTGCGAAAGACCAAGCAACCATTTCGATCTATCTCTATAGATCTCAATCCCGAGGATGTAGGTTGCTTCTCCAAGGTCTTTCATAGAGAATGTCTTGGACAACTAAATTTTAACTGACTGTAAGACAGAAACATCGTTTCCTATAAGTAATATGTCATCGACATACAATACTAGGAACACGACTGCACTCCCACTAACCTTCTTTTACACACAAGGTTCATCCGAATTTTGTGAGAAATCAAATTTTTTGATTGTCTCATCAAAACGAATATTCCATCTCCTGGATGCTTGCTTCAGTCCATATATGGACCGTCGCAATTTGCATACCTTGGTTTTATCATCTGATGTGAAACCCTCAGGTTGTATCATATACACATCCTCGAGTAGGTTTCCATTAAGGAAAGTTGTTTTCACATCCATCTGCCATATCTCATAATCATAATGAGCCGCTATGGCCAGGAGCATCCGAATGGATTTAAGCATAGCAACAAGTGAATAGGTTTCGTCATGATCAACACCTTGCTTTTGATGATATCCTTTCGCTACCAATCTTGCCTTATAGGTAATCACATTACCATCCATGTTGGTTTTCTATTTGAAAACCCACTTGCACCCTATAGGCTTTATGCCTTCAGGTGGGTCAACCAAGTTCCAAACTTGGTTGACATACATGGAATCCATTTCCGACTTCATGGCATCAAGCCACTTATCCCTTTCTGAACTTTTCAGAACTTCTTCATAACTGGTAGGCTCCTCATCATCAATGTGTAACACGTCGTTCGATTCACTTATGAGAAATCTAAATCTCTCAGGAATATTGCGTGTTCTACCAGATCTACGAAGATGTGGTGTCTCAATAGGTCCAGCTGATGGCTTAACACTATGAGTTATTGGCTGTGGTGCTTCACCAGGTGTCTCATCAATATCTATTTGAGTCTCTCGAGCCTCCTCAAGCTCAATGACACTCCCACTATTTTCTTGCAAGAGAAACTCTTTCTCTAGAAACACAACATGCCTTGAAGCAAATACCTTTTGTTCCATAGGATGATAGAATTGGTAACCCCTTTGTTTCCTTAGGGTATCCAATAAATAGATATTTATCAGACTTAGCATTCAATTTGTCTGATACAGTCTGCTTCACATAAGCAAGACAACCTCATATCTTCAAGTAAGATACATGAGGTTTCTTACTATTCCATATCTCATATGGAGTAGTTGAGACTACCTTGGTTGGCATTCTGTTTAACAAGTAAATAGTTGTCTGAAGTGCATAGCCCCAAAAGGACTTGGGAAGATTTGCATGATTCATCATTGACCTGACTATGTCCAACAAGATCCGGTTACGCCTCTCAGATACACCATTATGCTGCGGTGTATATGGCGGAGTCCATTGAGACAATAAACCATTGTCTCTTAGATAATCTAGAAACTCTTGACTTAAGTATTCACCACCTCAATCCGATCAAAGTATTTTAATACTCTTGTCATGTTGTTTCTCTACTTCATTTTTGAATTCTTTGAACCATTCAAAGGCTTCAGACTTGTGTTTCATCAAGAACACATACCCAAACCGTGAGTGATCATCGGTGAAGGTAATGAAGTAGCTATAGCCTAAATCTTGAGTTGAAATAGGTCCACATACATCAGTATGTATTAGACCTAGCAACTCTCCCACCCGTTCACCTTTTCCAGTAAAAGGTAACTTAGTTATTTTTCCTTTTAAGCATGATTCGCATGTATCATATGAATCCAATTCAAACGATTCCAGAATTCCACATCGGTGTAATTTGGATATGCATTTCTTGTTTACATGGACAAGATGATAATGCCACATGTAGGAGTCTAATTAATTATCCTTTTGAGCATGCTTGTTGCTCGCTTTGATATTGAAAATGTCACTGGATACGTCCAATGTATAAATACCATTGCTCAAAGTTCCTGTCCCATAAAGTACATCATTCAAAGTTATATAACAACAATTGTTACTAAACGTCAAATGGTAACCATTTCTATTTAAGCAGGAAATAGAAACAATGTTCTTTATTAGAGAAGCAAAATAATAGCAATTCTCCAGTTCTAAGACTAGTCCACTAGGGAGGTTCAGCAAATAAGTTCTGATGGCGACTACAACAACCTTTGCTCCATTGCCAACTCACAAATTTGACTCCCCTCTGATGAGTTTTCTTCTATTCCTTAGTCCCTGTATGTCATTACATATATGTGAGTCACACCCAGTATCCAATACCCAAGTGTCTAAGGAAATAGAATGACAATCAATAACGAAGATATCTAAAGGGGATGGGGCATCGGATGCCTTCTTCTTCTTCACGGACTCAAGATAAATCTTGCAGTTTCTTCGCCAGTGGCCTTCCTTGCCACAATGATGGCAAGTTCCCTTTTGTGTTGGTTCTATCTTCTTAGCCTTTTTGTTCTTTCCTTTCTTCTATTCTTTTGACTTCCTCTTAGAACCTTTCTTTGAGGAATCAACTAACAGAACTGCCTTCTCCTCATGCTTCACAGAAGGCTCCACAGTCTTTAGCATATTGAGGAGCTCAGGAATAGTGGATTCTAATTTGTTCATCCGGTAGTTTATCATAAATTATGAGAAATTCTTCAGCAAACAATGTAAAATTAAGTCAATACTTAATTCATGATCCATCACAAACCCGAGGGTAGCTAGCCGCTCGATGTACCCATTCATCTTTAGCACAAACTGCACTACATATGAACCTTCTTGCATCTTTGAGGTGAAGAAGAGCCTGGAGACTTCGAACCTTTCGGATCTCGCTTGCTCATCAAATAACTCATGAAGATGGAAGACTATGGTATTAGCATCCATATGGTCATGCTGCTTTTACAGCTCGGGTACCATCGTAGCTATCATGATGCAACTCACTAGTTCAGAATCTGCCACATGTTTTTGATAGGCCAACAATTAGTCTGGAGTTGTATCATCCTTAGGATGGTTGGGAAGAGGCTCTTCAAGGACATACGCGAGCTTTTCTACCTTGAGAATAATTCTCAAGTTTCTAAGCCAGTCCAGAAAGTTAGGCCCAGTCAATTTGTTTGAATCCAAAATAGTGCACAAATTCAAAGACATCATTATCAATCAATTAACCTTGAAATACAAAATGAGCATATATGAGAAAGATGATTTAAAATGCATCAATATACATTCATAAATTCCATTCATTTTTCGAATTTCAAAACCCCAAAATCACTTCGGGAGATCGTAGGTCCATCTCCGAATGGGCTGATATCCAACATAGATATGAACAACCTTGGAGAGAGTCCAACAAGTCATTTATAGCTACGATGGTAGGTATCAAATATACCAATTGCATATCACATATATGCAACTATCACAATATAATATCAACTAATTGAATGTTCACACATACATCGGGTTGTTAACTCATTAACAAGTATGCATCATATGCATAGCACCCAACTTCACCTCCCTTCACATTGACCTTGGAGAGAGTCCAACAAGCCAATGCTCCAGGTTAAAGCCAACCCATTAATCAAGGCATAGTTTTAATATGGTTAGAGCGCATTCAACCAATTAGTCCGACTTGGAGAGAGTCTAATAACCAAAGCTAACGATTGATCTCTGACTCTTACCATATTAGTATTAAACTATTCCATGGTTTGAACATGTTCGGGTTCGAGTCGGGCTTGGAGAGAGTCCAACAATTCAAACAAGAAACAGAACTCTGGTTTTAACCATATTAATAGAAGGTGTAGGCTTTAATATTGTGTAAGGGTTTTTATGTCTCATCCTCTTTACATGAAAATAACTATTATCTATATGACATGGCATACATGACATACATCTACATGTCACGACGCGCATGACAAAATGATATGCATCTAATGCAATTACATGACATACAATTATGGCATGTACAAAATTTCCTTATATGTCATAACTATTTATGAAAATAAAATATGTTTAAGATTTGATTCCCAAAATCAAATCATGATTAAATTAGGAAATAAATTTCCAAATCTAATCACATATTTTATTTATGGAATGTCTCAATTAAGTCAAATTTAATTTAGGAAACAAATTTTCTAAATTGTCAAAACTATTTATGGACATAAAATATATTTTAGATTTGATTTCCCAAATCAAATCATGATTAAATTAGGAAACAAATTTCCAAAACTAATCAAATATTTTATTTATAGAAAGTGTTAATTTCCATAAATACTTCTAACTTTCCAAAAATAGAATATTTTCATAAATACTTCTAAACTTTCCAAAATTAGAAAATTTTCATAAATACTTCTAAACTTTCCAAAAGTATAAAATTCCCATAAATACAATTATGACTATCGCAAAATAATTTTACGATTATGTCGAAACACAACCTGGGCTCTGATACCACTGTTGGGTTTCCGGCACCGCGACAAGTGTGTTTGAACATGTTTCGTAAACATGTGCGCAGCGGAAGAAATAAAAAGTAATAAATCTAATTTATTACATCACACACACCACGCGCATGCATAGTACAACATGTGTAGACATAATTGTAGTTTCAAATTTTGCAATAAAAAGAAATTACTCTACATATACCTGACATATCACGTGTAGCGGAAAAGGCATCAACCGGAGCGACTCTCGCTAAAATCGCCTCTATCCGTATCCATGCTGAGTATCGTCGGGATGACTTTACAAAGCCATGAGCCTCGTCTTTGTACGAGTCACTAGCCTTGTGTTGAAGATGATGTGATCGAGAGAAGATCACAATCCGAATCAAAATTCGGATTCAAGAATGAGTCCCCAAAACTTACTTCTCCGGAGAGGTATTCGTCAACCGTTTGACGAATCCGTCATCCTCCACCTATGAGGATTACCGGAGATCGAATCCCTGGCAAGGTAGCCACTGTCGGAGCTCCAAACGTCGTCCAAATGACTCTCCGACACGAAGGAAACAAGCTGTCTAGAAAACTGGACAGCTTGGTGGAGGATGTTGCGCCGCCCAAAGAGGATGGCCGGCCGACCGTTGGTCGCCGGAACCAAGGTGAGTCGCTGGAGGGTCGCCGGAAGAGTGGCTAACAGAAGCTGGACACCGGCATCAAGGGTGGACGGCGGCAAAAAGCTGGACGGCGTGGAACCCTTGGGCGGCGGCAAGGAGAAGAGAGGGAGAGGGTGGCTAGGTTTTTCAACACCAAAAGTTATCAACGAAAAACCCTTAAGCCTTGTTTTTATAGAGAACACATTCTCCTAATGGTTATTGGTTCATAATCAAAACCTGTTAACCCGCTCCAATAACTTAAGTTAAAATAAACCGAACCGAGTTGGTCTATTTTAAGTTAAAACGAACCGAACCAACTTTGGTTTATTCGTTTAAAACAAACCAAACCCCTTTGGTTTATTCTTCACCATTGGATTAGAACCAAACCAATTTGGTTCATCCATCATATTTTCATAAGACACGGCCCATCCATGCTTCCATTGCGATTGAAACGATTTCATGCTCAATCCTTGTTTGGTCCAACCAAACCTAGTTTCTCTCGGTCTGAGAATCTCATTCTCAAGCTCGTTTTAAATCCTTCGGATTACGCTCGTTATGCGTGTGACCAAATAGGTTCTCGATTTATATTGGTCGTCTATAATTAACCATTAATTATAGAACGATCATGAGTGACACCTAGTAGTACATCATGATCCCCAATTAACCAAAAGATCAACGGTTGATCCAGAACTATTTCTGAAACCCTTCAGCAGCTACAATGAATCGTCCCCCGTTCCCTTCACGCATCTTATACCCACTTGGTTCAGAACATGGTCTATAGTGTCAGTCTCCACTAGCATTACTATGTCACACCTAGCCCAAGTATCATTTCCTCGTCCTACGAATTCTAGTTACTGCACATGTATCCAAGAGTACCTTACTCTAAACATGTAATGCCTTGGCCAAAGACTTTAGTAACAATCCAACAAGTGGCCATGGGTATACATCTCCTCCCAAGGAGTGGTGAATCCTTTATAGGCTATTCAAATACCTTCGATCACTTCGACTTATGCCCAATCATCCCGGGTCCACATCTCCTTAGAGATGCTTACTTAAGATGTCAAAGCATAAGTCTTCATGACCAAGATAACTTGAATATCGCAAGTTAAAGTAACATCGCACTTAAGCTGCAGTAAGAACTTCATTGACATATCTATATATGCAAAGAACCATATGAAGTTTTACAGCTGGTCACTCCAATGAACTAGTTACCATAACTAGCATCCACGATTAACTCCGGACATCATAATGTCTCCAGCCAGTGAGAATCAGATGCTAGGATACACCAAGGAGTATACCTCGTGCTAGTCTCGACAGAATTGATGGTGTCCAAATCCATCAATTCATCGACTAGGGATAATTCCGATACATCATAATTACACATGTAGAAATACTCACTAGTTGTGATCCAATCACAAATTCTCTCATGCTGTGAATCGTATTATGGATATTCAGTAAATGAGTTTAAGATCTAATCAAATACGTGAAAACATTTATACTCAAATAGTGAATCTTCATTTATCATATAAATGGTTCAAACATAAGGCGATTGCCTTAGGACATCTCTCATATATTACTAACAAATATCATCCACATATACCTCTACATTTCTCCCCAACTGTTTTTCAAAGATTTTATCCATTAATCTCTGATAAGTAGCCCCGACATTCTTTAACCCAAAAGGCATAACTACATAATAGAAAGTCCCCTCTACAGTAATAAAACTGACTTTATTCTGATCTTCCAAAGCCAATGGTATCTGATAATACCCCTGATAAGCATCCATCATTGAGATAAACTGATGCCCCACAGTGAAATCTACTAACTAATCAATGCGAGGCAAAGGATAACAATCCTTAAGACAAGCTTTGTTAAGATCTCTGAAGTCCACACACATCCTCCATTTTCCTGATGGCTTAGGTACCAATACCACATTAGATAACCAAGTTGGGTACTGTACTTCTCTTATATGTCCAGCCTTCAATAATTTATATACTTCTTCTTTAATAATAGCATCCTTCCCAGCTCCAAAGTGTCAACGCTTTTGTTTGACAAGAACTACAGTATGTAAGATATACAATTTATGCTCCATAATAGTAGGATCAATTCCTGATAAGTCTTGTTGAGACCATGCAAAGATATCAATATTTTTGATAAGATATTGTATCAAATATGTTTTCAGCTACAAAGGAAGATCCTGGGCTATAAAGGTAACATGTTCAGTACACTTATCATCTAACACAATTGACTCTTTATCAGGTTCTCCTATCTCTCCAGCAACCCCCTCTTGTACAATACACATTGTATCTCTATACTTAGATTTCTGAAAAGACTTACTAACAAATTTTCCTTTTTGTCCTATCCGAATAACATCACATAACATCTACGAGAGAACTATTGGTCACACTTAACTTCCCCTACTTCATTTCCGACAGGAAACTTAATCTTTTGATGATAAGGAGAAGCTACAGCCTGTAAACTACGTAGGACAGGTCTGCCTAAAATAGCATTATAATAAGAAGGCATATCGACCACTGTAAAATTAATAAGCACAATTCTCCTCCTCGGCTCTTCTCCTAAAGATAAAGGTAGTTTGATTTGGCCCATGGGTTGCACCTCATGACCAGAAAACCCAAATAAAGAAGTTTCAACTGGCTACAAATCAGTGATAGTAACTCCCATTTTCTCTAAGGCTGACCAATACAGAATATCCACTGAACTGCCCTGGTCGACAAAAACTCTTCCCACATTGAAATTGGCAATAAGAGCTCGAATGACTAAGGCATCAGTGTGAGGGGTCATCACTCCCTCTAAATCATTAGAATTAAAACCTATCATGGGTCTTCTAACTCTAGGAAGAGCGGCAACAGCGACACATTCCTCTCTACTTTATCTTATCCATGCTCTGTTAGAATCTCCATTAGTTGAACCACTGGATATCATATTAATAGAACCCCTTACAGGGGGTTGATTAACAGGTGCAACCTAATTGGGGGCTATCTCTCTTAACTGAGTAGGTTGTGCAGGCCGGTTTACAAAAGGTCTTCCCGGATTTCCTCTACCATAATTTCTTCCTCCAAACCCCCGCTGATAAGGAGCTGGATTCATAACCAGATTCCAAACATGAGCTCCCATAATTCTCTATAACTCAAAGTCTAGCTACTGACAACTCTAAGTATTATGCCTATACTCCTGATAAAAAGCATAAAAAGTAGGAGCTGGTAATATCTTAGGCCCTCTGTCAGCTCCAAAGGGTTTTTTTAGTAACTATTGTTCTATACAGATATTCATAACTCTCTCTTTAGAAAACCGCAATTGAGGAGCATATACAGATCTATCCTCCATAGGTAGGTCTGACCCATTCAATCCTTCTTTCTGGCATTTCCCCTATTCTGAAATCTCGAGAAGTTTGCCGAGACTTCTGAGCATCTTCCAGATTAATAAACTTTTCAGCCCGAGCTAATAAATCATCAAAAACTTGTAGGAGTCTTTTTAGCTAAAGATTTAAAGAAATCCCCTTCTCTGAGGCCCTGAGTAAAAGATCCCACCATCATACCAGGCTCCATAGGAGGAATTTCTCTGGCAGGCTGTGTAAATCTCTGCACATATTGTCGCAAACTCTCCTGTTCTCTCTGCTTATGATAAAAAAAGAATTAGGGGTTGAGGCAAATATTTTTTAGAACTAGAAAAATGCCTTAAAAATAAAACTAAAAAATCCTTGAATGATGCAATACTATACATCTTTAAATCGATAAACCATGTTGTGATGGTCCTACTAAGGTAGTAAGGAATACTCGACACTTAATCCCATCAGTATAGCGATATAACATAGCAGCATTTTCAAACCTTCTTAAATGATCCTTAGGATCGAAATAACCAGTGTATTCAGGCATTTGAAGAAGTTGAAAATACTGAGGTAAATCTTCGTTCAGGATATCCTCAGTAAAAGGATTTGACTCTTCTACTGTTACAATAGTGCCTACAATAGGTATATCCTTTTCAGGTTGTGCATTCTCAAGAGGAACTATACATTTCTTTTTCTTCTCCTTTTCCTATTTACAGCCACGAGAAGAACCAATCTTCGGACAGGAGACTCTGACCACCTCTTCTTCAGAATCATCATCAGATACATCCTCCTCCTTAATCTTCTTTGGGGTAGCCCTTTGTGACATTTGATCCATTATCTCATCCATTATTTGCATAAGATCCTCTTTATACAAAGGCTCACAATGCCTTTCGCTAGTGCCTCCCTTAGAAGTACTGGAGATAGATTTTTCCTCCTCCACCGACTCCTTCAGCATCCTTCTAGTATTCGCCATCATGACTTTTTGTTCAGGTTCCCACAGACGGTGCCAATTTGATGGTGTTAGCTTCTTCGGCCTACTGAGATCTCCCTCTCCCTTCTTGGGGGATTGCTAGATCTGATACCAAAGAAGGTTAGAAATGAGATAAAGAGAGATTTTCTCCTGAAATCACCTTGGATCTTGGAAGTAGAATTATATCTGCTTCTCGAAGAAGGAATGTGAGATATGGACCGACTACCCGGCACTGCCACTCCGACGCTCAAGTCAGTAAGACTATGAAGAAAACAACAATGCAAATGGAATGTAGAAGAAGAAGTGAGAAGAAGATCTTTGAGGTACCGAATAGCGAAGAAAACAACCATCCCTTCCTTTTTCCTCCTCTTCCCCTTTTATAGATCGATAAATCGCCTCCTCTTTGAGATGAATTTACTTTATTGCCCTTTGCCAAGCTATCCTTGTAACTGCTTTTCCCGCCTCAAATCAAAATATCTCCTTATGTCCCCCCTGCCACATATTAATTTAAACAAAATACAAACATAAATGCAGTTATATTAAATTAACCATCCCCAATTTTCCTTTACTACTTCCCATCCTCTAGAATACCTCCTTCCTCCTTATTTCATCATATCACTAAGAAAACTTGAAATTCCTAAGCGGCTCGGGAAATGAACATACTGCTCGGGAAATGAACATACTACTCGAGAAATGAACATACTGATCGGGAAAAGACATACTACTCGGAAAATGAACATACTGCTCAAGAAATTAATACACTACTCAAAAAATACACTGACTACCCGGGAAACAAATAAACTGCTCTGCCAATACTGACACTTAAACAACTCTACACTATTCTCTCCTTCTGAGATCGGGAATCACCTATACTTCTCGAAAAATATACTAACTACCCGGAAAAACCATAGAGATCAGGAATCACCTATACTTCTTGTTGGAATGTATACTGAAAGCCTAGCTCTTTTCGTATGAACATTTTATTTTGAAATAAGAATCACATGATCATTGTTTGCACTTTATATATGTGTGCATATTGTCTAATATTTTACATTGTAGATAACATGGTGCTTGGTGTGGCACAGAAGATCATATTATCAGTTCCTTGTAAAATATAAGTAGAGGCTCACAACCAAGATGATTTTGGACAAACCATTGGCATGGTTGTAGTGTAGCTTGGTATTGTTTTGTCTTGAACATAGAGTTACACTGGTACACTTAGGTGTATTGAGTAGGACCGACATAGAGGTGATTCAATTTAGTACTGACTACATAATTGAATCGGACCTCGGATATTATGTTGTACATGCTCTTAATCCCGATATAATAACGGGCACATGTACTTAGTATTTATTTCTTTGATTTACCAGTGGGTGAGATTTAGATGGATTAAATCAATATGCCCGGTAAGTTGGGAAATAATATTATTTACATGGTGTGCCGTTGATTATAGGAGGAAACCGTGTCCTATATATTAGGTTGATGATGTCCCCTTGAGGAGCTCATAAAGTTCATCACGTAAACCCAGCTGGTTGACTTAGTCAACGTGATGATAAGGTTGAGTGGTACTACTCGAGGAATTAGATGTTAATTAATTGATGGTCAGTGAATCAATTAATTGACGGACATTCGATATCTTAAACACGGGGAGATTAATGTACAAATAATATATGGAGCCCATATTGATTTATGGGGGTTGGTGAGGTAGTTCAATGATGATCCTCTAGTGGAATGGAACATCATTGATGGATCAAGTTTGTGTGGTTCCGATCCATCGGGTGGCCAAGACCCAACTCCTCCTTATGGTCCCTATCGTAGCCTAATATAATCCTTGTGAAGTCTAGATCCAAGAATGTAAAACAAAACCTAGAACCAAAGGTTGGGATTAAATCCCTAGATCCGATGGTTGGATGAAACCCTAGAACCAACGGTTGGGATTAAATCCCTAGATCCGATGGTTAGGATGAAATCCTAGAATCGACGGTTGGGATTAAATCCCTAGATCCGACGGTTGGGATAAAACCCTAGATCCGACGGTTGGGATGAAACCTTAGATCCGACGGTTGGGATGAAATCCTAGATCCGACGGTTGGGATTAAACCCTAGATCCGACGGTTGGGATAAAACCCTAGATCCGACGGTGGAGATTAAATTGTTGGGTTTCCGGCACCGCGACGTGTGTGTGTTCGATCATGTTTCGTAAACATGAGCACAGCGGAAGCAATTAAAAATAATAAATCTATATTTATTACAACACACACAACACACGCATGCTATTACAACAAGTGTAGACATAACCGTAAATTAAAATTTGCAATAAAAGGAAATTAAACTACGTTATACCTTCCGTATGACGTGTAGCGGGAACGGCATCAACCGGAACGATCCTCGTAAGAATCGTCTCTATCCGTATCCACGCCGAGCTCCTCGGGATGACTTCGCTAAGTCATGAGCTTCGTCTTCGTACGGGTTACTAGCCTCGTGTTGAAGACGACGTGATCGAGAGATGATCACGATCCGAATCCAAATTCGGATCCAAAACGAGTTCTCAAAACTCGTTTCTCCGGAGAGGTGTTCGTCAACCGTTTGACGAATCCTTCGTCCTCCACCTCAGAGGATTACCGGAGATCAAATCCCCGGTAAGTTAGCCGCTGTCGGAGCACTAACCGTCATCCAAACGACGCTCCGACGAGAGGAGGAGAAGCTGTCCAGAAAACTGGACAGCTTGGTGGAGGAGTAGGCGCCGGCCAAAACAAGGAGAGAAAAGCCTCACCTTGATGCCAAACCTATAGGAGATCACCGGAGGGTCGCCGGAGGTTCACCGGCTGAAGCTTGGTCGCCGGCAACAAGTTGGACGGCGGCACAAGTGGTTGGGCGGCGGCACAAGGCTGTTGGCGCCGAATTCACCAAGGAGGTGGGCGGCAACTTTGTTGGGCGGCCAAAATAGATTTAGGGTTTTTGATGATTAGGGTTTAACAATCCCTTAAGCCCTCTTTTATAGAGAACTAATTCTCTTAATGGTTAATGGATCATATCCATAAAGCCCGTTAACCCGCTCCATTAGGATAAGTTAAAATAAACCAAACCATGATGGTTTATTTTAAGTTAAAACGAACCGAACCAACCTTTGGTTCATTCGTTTAATATAAACCAAACCCTTTGGTTTATTCTCATCCATTGGATCAGAACCAAACCATTTTGGTCCATCCATTATGTCTTCATAAGACACTGCCCATCCACGCTTCCATTGCGACTGAAACAATTTCATGCTCGCTTTATGTTTGGTCCAACCAAACATAGTTTCTCTCGGTCTGAGAATCCCATTCTCAAGCTCGTTTTAAATCCTTTGGATTACACTCGCGTGTGACCAAATAGGTTCTCGGTTTATGTTGGCCGTCTATAATTAACCATTAATTATAGAACGATCATGAGTGGCACCTAGTAGTACATCATGATCCCCAATTAACCGAAAAGATCAACGGTTTATCCAGAACTATTTCTGAAACCCTTCAGTAGCTTGAATGAATCGTGCCCCATTCCCTTCACTCATCTTATACCCACTTGGTTCAGGACATGGTCTATTGTGTCAGTCCCCACTAGGCTGACTACGTCACACCTAGCCCAAGTATCATTTCCTCGTCCTACGGATTCTAGTTACTCCACATGTATCGAAGAGTACTTTACTCTAAACATGTAATGCTTTGGCCAAAGACTTTAGTAACAATCCGACGAGAGGCCATGGGTATACATCTCCTCGCAAGGAGTGGTGAATCCTTTATAGGCTATTCAAACACCTTCGATCACTTCGACTTATACCCAATCATCCCGGGTCCACATCTCCTCGGAGATGTTTGTTTAAGATGTCAAAGCATAAGTTTCCATGATCAAGATGACTTGAATACTGCAAGTCAAAGGAACATCACACTTAAGCCACAGTAAGAACTTCATTGACATATCTATATATGCAGAGAACCATATGAAGTCTTACGGCTGGTCACTCCAATGAACTAGTTACCATAACTAGCATCCACGATTAACTCCGGACATCACAATGTCTCCAGCCAGTGAGAATCAGCTGCTTGGATACACCAAGGAGTATACCTCGTGCTAGTCTCGACAGAATTGATGGTGTCCAAATCCATCAATTCATCGACTAGGGATAATTCTGATATATCACAATTACACATGTAGAGATACTCACTAGTTGTGATCCAATCACAAATTCTCTCATGCTGTGAATCGTATTGTGGACATTCAGTAAATGAGTTTAAGATCCAATCAAATACATTAAACATTTATACTCAAATAGTGAATCTTCATTTATCATATAAATGGTTCATACATAAGGCGATTGCCTTAGGACATCTCTCATATATTACTAACATAAATCCCTAGATCCGACGGTTTAGATTAAAGGAGGCTTAAGCCCTATTCTATAAATAGATGCTTAGGGTTGGGCGGCAATAATGATCAAGGAATTGGAGTTAGGGTTTGGTTCATCCACAAGTGGGCGGCTAGGGTTTTGGAGCAAAGCTTGGGCGGCAAGCTTCTTCCTTCAAGTTGATTGTCGGCGCCCATCCTCCTCTATCATTCCTTGGCCGGCACCCATCATAGATCCCTCTACCTTCTTCCTTGGCCGGTGGTTCTCCTCCCATTGGTGGCCGGTTCTCTTCCTCCTCCCCATTCTCCAAAGTGGTCGGCGGCAACACTTCTTGAAGTTGGTCGGCGCATCATCCAATAGTTCCTTGGCCGGCGGTTACACCAAGTTCCATAATTTGGTGGCCGGTTCTAGATAGGAAGGTATTTGTGGTTTCTTCTCTTTGTTCGCAGCGGACAAGGTAGAGAAGAAAGTGATCTAGAAGGCTTCTACTCGTGGAGGATCTTCGTCCACACGTCGTCCACGAGAAGGATAGGACATACGGTAGAAGATCGTAAGGTATAAAGTTCTTTTAACTTTATGTACAGATCTGAGCATGTTCTTATTTGTTTTGATTATGCATGTGTGTGTATGAATATATATTGTATAATCATGGACCCCGAAGACAAACACAAAAACCGGCGATCCGTCCGTCGTCTCTTCCGCGGCTAACCAACTAGAAGAGTTGTGTTGCTTGAACAACTAGTTTGTTCAAGCGACCACTCAAGTTGTTAGCACGACGACGAATTGGTTGTGCTAAGGAAGCTCATCCCATCCGGATTAATTCTTTCATTAGTGAAAATTTTAATCCGGGGACATGGGAGCCAATGAGCCTCCGAAGCATCTACCCACAACTGGTATCAGAGCCACGGTTTCGAGTTTTGTGTGTTTTGGATTCGGTTAATTTTTTATGCACTTTTTCATATATTATATGTGCCGAATAATAGTAGGATATGCGTAGTTTAACTCTTTGGTTGCAGGCATAAGCTCCGACTATTATGGCCATGTGTGTGTATGTGAATGGATGTGTGTAAAAATTTATTATTTGAATCCTCGGGGTTGACGAGGCTAGATTAGTATTTAATTTTTGTAATTAAATACGGCATTGTTTAGCCGATCATTTTAGTTTACTTTCGATCTAGATTATTTTTACACTCCTTCGTGGAGTATAGGATCGATGGATGTAAATAAAATGATTTATCTCGGCTCGGAACTCTTTGGTGACTTGCGCACGGGAAAAGATGGAGCGGACGAGGTGGCGACACGACGGGATGCATATTGGAGGACAATGCCATAATAGTTGGGAAAATTCTGTTTTTCCATATTTATTGCTTATTTGTTTTATATGCATGTTGTGTATGATTTAAAATTCCTCATTTGCAATTTACTAAGTGGGAGAGGGATATTTTAATTAATTCCCGCGGCCTCCATTACAATTTGACGTGTGATGCAACAAACTTGTGCGTTGGCTTTGAGTACCTTCCTCCCCATCGGATGGGTTTGTTTGCGGATCACTAGGTCAAATAATGGTTATAGGAAATTATTTAGGAGCTTGTGTACTTCCCCATCGGTAAGGCACATAATCCGAAATAATTCCCTTCGTATCGTGTAATGGTGCACACTTAGATGCAAATAAAAGTATCCTCCCCATCGGAGTCACTGCTTTTATTTGTAGGGCTAAAGAGGAACCAACTATTAATTTTATTTGTCAAAAAGTAAGGTTGACAAGATAATAAAATTAATGGGTAAAACCTCCTCTTACAAATGTAGCATTCGTATACATCCACACTATCGTGGCATGCGATATTCTCGGTGTTTTGAGGTGTTGGTTGATTTCGGGATTTTATTGTTTTGAGGAATCAATAATATTTGAAATCTAATATTTTTTTATCATTGTGATTTTTAGGATTTTCAAATGGCTTTCAACCCACTTGCTGTGATTTTAAAAGAAAACAAACTTACTGGTCCAAACTATATTGATTGGAAAAGAAACCTGGATATTTTCTTAACTGTGGAAGAGTACAAATTTGTACTCTTCGAGGTCTGTCCTCCTAAGCCCACTGATGACTCTGATGAAAAGGAGAAAGAACGTTATAAGAAATGGGTTAAGGCAGATGAGATGGCACGGTGTTACATTTTGGCATCTATGTCAAATGTGCTGCAACATCAGCATCAGGCCATAGCCACTGCTTATGACATGATGTTCAATCTCAAGGAACTTTTCGGACATCAGAGTAGGGCGGCTAGGCAGGAGGCAATGAGAAACTTGATGATGACCACCATGATCAAGGGAACACCCGTTAGGGATCATGTTCTCAAGATGATGGCTCATCTTAATGAGATGGAAGTCCTCGGAGCTGAGATCGATGGGGAAACCCAGGTCGATATCATTCTCCAGTCTCTGCCTAGGAGTTTTGAGCAGTTCCGCCTCAACTACAACATGAACAAGAGGTTGTATTCATTGGCGGAGCTTCTGACAGAAATCCAGGTGACAGAGGGGCTTTTTCGTCAGAGTTCTCAAGCCATGGTCGCTCAGAAGGTTTCTTCCTCTAAACCGAAAGGTAAGAAGAAGAAGAAGCAAGGTGGAGCGAAGAAGGTGGCAGTGGGACCTCAGGCAGGAGTGAAGAAGCCGAAAGGCAAGTGCTTCACTTGCAAGCAGACTGAACATTGGAAGGCGGACTGTCCTCGCCGAAAGAACCAAGGTATATCTTCTTGTTTAGTTGTTGAAACATGTTTAGCGGTGTTATCTACCAGTGCCTGGTGTGTAGATACAGGAGCCACTGATCATGTCTGCAATACTTTGCAGGGGTTCCAGGAAACCCGACGACTAGCTGAGGGAGAGATTACCGTCTTCATGGGCAATGCTTCAAAGGTGGCGGCTATTGCAGTGGGAGACGTTTATTTATATTTTGATAGGAATAAATTTTTGGTTTTAAGAAATTGTCTTTATGTACCTACTTTTAGAAAGAATTTAATTTCAATTTCTAAATTGTTTATGGATGGATATTCTGTTTCTTTTAATGACAAGGTGGTTATAAAAAGGAATAGGGAGATTATCTGTTCTGGTACATTGGTTGGCAATTTATATACTCTTGAACCAAAAACTCCCACGATGCAAATAGAAGTAAATAGCTCATCTTCAAAATCTAATAAGAGAAAAGAACCTTCGCAAATGAACCAAACATTTCTTTGGCATCTAAGGCTTGGTCATATTAACCTAAGTAGAATTCAAAGGTTGATAGCTGATGGACCTTTGGGTTCATTAGTGGTGGAGGATCTCCCAACCTGCGAATCTTGCTTGGAAGGTAAAATGACCAAGAGGCCTTTCAAGGCCAAGGGGTATAGAGCCAAAGATGTGTTAGAATTGGTTCATTCTGATTTGTGTGTGTTAGGGCAATCTCTTGCCATGATATGGTTTTGATGGTGTAGCAAAGGGTTTAAGTTAGTTTGATATGTTGATTTGATATGTGCGTTGAAGTCGTGCAGGACTTAGTAATTCGCACATGGAGCCATGGCGAGTTTCACATCTCATGACTCGTGCCTTGAGTCGATGAAGGATAGCTTTGCGGAAGCCGTGCGCTTGGAGCATCCGAGGGACCGTCGGACGAGGAGCTTGGAGTGAAGCCAAAGGAAGTAGACTTCGAGGCAAGAGACGCGAAGGAGCATTGCAGAGTCGTGCGCCTGATGCTGCCGAGGGACGTGGCCGCGAACGAAGAGAACTTCAAAGGCGAGGGACTCCGAGGGATGAGAGTGAGCGATTGTAACCCGGGAAGGGTAGCTCTTAGGTGAAACTTGGCCATTTGGCCAAGTGTGCCATGTCATGGCGCGTGCTTTGCTGAGTCGATGGTTTGATCGGCCGGTCTAATATGGTGAATCAAGTTGATCGATCATTTGCCGCGATGGGCGATCGGCCGATGTTTGATCAATCGGCCGCCAAGGGACGGCAATGGTCGATGTCACCGCGTACACGGCCGCGAATGGAGTCGACCTCGTTGAGGACTCGATCGGTTGACGACATCACGATCGTGATGGTGCCATCACGATCGTGATGATGCGCCGTTGGATAGTATCCAACGTGGAAAGCGGCCGTTATTGGGCAACGGCTACAGCACCAGTCGACTGATGGGTGCCATCAGTCGACTGATCCTGTGTCAACGGGAAGAAACCCTCTTCCTCTATAAAAAGGAAGGGGGTAAGGCTTTGGGAGGCTAATGCTTACACTCTAACACTTTTCCAAAGTTCCCTAAAGCTTTCCATCCTCTTACCCAAGCTTATTTTCATTATATTTGTAAGAGGAGTGTTGTTGTAAAGAGGTTACCTCCACCTAGCTTTGTGCAAAGGAGAGATCTAGTGGATAGATTGCGGAGTGATTCACCGTGGATGAATCGGACCGTGGATTAGCGGCGTAGCCGTGAACCACGTTACATCTCCGTGTTTGTATTGTCTTTGTTTTATTTCTATTTGCTTGTCTTAGTTTATTGCTTCCGCTTGCGCTAACGTTTTCGTAGACGAGCAAAATACGGCATCCAACGAACGAGGGCTATTCACCCCCCTCTAGCCGGCCAATCGATCCAACCCAACAAGTGGTATCAGAGCCAAGGAAAGCTTGTCGAGGACTAACCGCCACAACAAGCAAATTTTCAAAATGGCCGGCTCAAATATCCATCCACCGAAGTTCGACGGCGAATTCGCTTGGTGGAAGAAGCGAATGGAGGTATTCTTCGAAACCGACTTTGAAATTCTATTAATAATGGAAAACGGTTTCGAGTTGCCTAGGAACGAGGATGGGGAGCCATTGGAGAAATCGAGGTGGAGCAAAAGGCAAAGAGAAGAATACTTGGCAAATTCAAAGGCCAAGCACCACCTATACAATGTCCTCCCCCAACAAGAAGTCAATAGGATAGGGGAATGTTCTAGTGCTAAGGAGATGTGGGAGAAGCTAGTGGAGCTTCATGAAGGTACCTCGGAGGCTAAGCTAGCAAGAAGAGACCTCCTCCACTCCAAACTCTCGAACATCAAATTAGAAAAGGGAGAAAAGGTAACTTCCCTACATTCTAGAATTAAAGAAATATTAATTGGGCTAACGAGTGTAGGAGAGAAGCTCTCCAACCGGGATATGGTAATGAAGGCCATAGATGCTTTCCCCCGGTCCTCAAGATGGAGCTCCATGGTGGACTCATTTTACATCTCCAAGAACCTAGAAGTGAGCACCTTGGAGGAATTCTTTTCAACCATGTAGCTTCATGAGACAAGACTTGAAGGTATACAAGAAGAGCCTAGAGTCCAAAATTCACGGGGAGTAGCCTTGATGGCAAACAAGGGGAAGAAGAAGATGGAAGTCCCTTCCTCTTCATCCGATGAAGCCTCTACCTCCTCCATGGATAGCACGGAAGAAGCCTACATGGTAAGGAAGGTAAGGCGTGCATTTAAGAATCTTAGATTTGATAAATCTCATGATAAGAATAGAAGACCAAGGGGGAAGGTCATATGCTATAATTGCCAAGGAGAGGGGCACATAAGGGACAATTGTCCCCTCCTAAACAAGAGCAAGGAAGATAAGAAAAAGAAGGAAGAAAAGAAGAAGAAGAAGGGGAGCAAGAAAAAGGAAGAAGAAAAGAAGGCAAAAGGAAGAGGGAAGGCCATGACACTCAAAGCCAAGACATGGGATGACCTTGCCTCTTCATCCTCATCCGAAGAAGAAGAGCATGTCTACTCCAACCTAGCACTAATGGATCTTCATGACTTGGATTGCTCCTCCTCCACCGAAAATGAAGGATCAAGCTCAAGTGGGGAGAGCTCAAATGAAGGGGGAGCCTCCACATCCTCCTCATCCGAAGAAGAAGAAGAGGATATGGAAACTATGGTAACGAATCTAACTCCTAAGAAAATAGTTTCCATGGTTTCTAGCTTAACTAGAGATTTATTTAGAGCTAAGAAGAAAAACAAAAGCATGCTAGATCAAATTAAGGACTTAGAAAATAAACTAGAAAAAGCATGCTTAAATGAAAATGAAAATATTTCTTCTAGCTTAGATGATGCATGCTCACATGACTATATGCCTTTGGATGTTAATGATGCATGCATAGAGGAAAATAGGGCATTAAGGGAAAAGGTAGATTATTTAACCAAAGCCCTAGAGAAATTCACAATTGGCTCCAACACATTAAATATGATCATAGGGAGCCAAAGAGCAAGTTTTAACAAAAAAGGCCTAGGATATAAGGAAAAGAAGAATGAAAAGGCCTACAAATGCCTAATAGCTAGGGGACAAGATAAAAAGAAAATAATTGCTAGAAAATGGATCCCTAAGGAATATCTAGTGAACCCAATAGGAAAGAACTTATTTTGGGTTCCAAAATCCATCCTTAAGGGTTAGAATAACCCTAGGGTAGTCAACCACATGGACCTAGCCTATATCATATTTTGGTTGACTTAGGATGACGGGACAACATTTTTTAGATAGTGTTGGGTGATGATAACGTACCCATAAATAGATAATAATGCTTAAATCATGATGATTGATGTAATTCCTATGTATATTTGCAATCATGATTTATGTTTTTGAAATTTGGCACGTTATCATGAGAAATAGGTTTGAATCATGCTTTAGGTAATACTTTGTTTGTTATCATCATATAATACCTAATGCATAACTATTATTTGATGAATACATGAGTTTCATGATCATAATGTGAAATTAATTCATATATGTCATTATGATCATATAGGATGTTAGGTTGACACTTAACCATGATAGAATTGCATGAACATATTGGTTAAGTATATACAAATACCCCCTAGGATGCATCTCACACTCACCATAGGCTACCTTGATTGAAAACTTAGCATGAGTGAGATGTTAGGATGATACAAATGTCCACTAATTCTTATGGCATTTAGATGGTCATTTAAAGTATCAAAATAGCAATAATAGACCAATCATGGGGAAGGCTTATGTTTAATTCATAGACATATTGCCCAAAGATCATGATTGGATATTTCATATGTTTTCAAAACAATTTCTTACTTTAAAATATATGTATTCATGTTTTGAAACAATTGGATGCAAGACTAGGTGTTAAAATAGATACTCTTATGATCAAAAACCTAGTAGTTTTTAAAGCTTTTGGATCTTTGGCAAATACATGGAAATATAATGATTTTTCATGAAAACATATTTTTCACTGATAGATATACTTAAAAGAAATGTGTCCCCCAAATTTCATGATTTTTTGAATTTTCTGGAATTTTTAAAGCATTTCTGAAATTCGATCTGAAAATCAAAATCCCGAATTATCGTGTCACCGATCGTATCTGAACTAATGACCGATGGCTGAATTTCGAATTTTAAATCAACTTGTGGTATTTTATTTCTATTAGACTTGATGCCATGTGTTTTTAACTTAGTGATAATCTTTTTGATGGTGTCAAAGGGAAAGAAAATATTATGTTTAAGTTAATTATAAAAGGGGGAGAAATTTATGATAGGGGGAGAAATTTACATAGAGAGTTTCATGGATTAAGGGGGAGTTGCATGTTGCTATATCATGTTTATGTTTACATGCTTTCTTTACCTTAGAATTTATATCAAATGTTTTTACCTAACTTAAACGGATTGCCACACATCAAAAAGGGGGAGATTGTTAGGGCAATCTCTTGTCGTGATATGGTTTTGATGGTGTAGCAAAGGGTTTAAGTTAGTTTGATATGTTGATTTGATATGTGCGTTGAAGTCGTGCAGGACTTAGTAATTCGCACATGGAGCCATGGCGAGTTTCACATCTCATGACTCATGCCTTGAGTCGGTGAAGGATAGCTTTGCGGAAGCCGTGCGCTTGGAGCATCCGAGGGACCGCCGGACGAGAAGCTTGGAGTGAAGCCGGAGGAAGTAGACTTCGAGGCACGAGACGCGAAGGAGCATTGCAGAGCCGTGCGCCTGATGCTGCCGAGGGACGTGGCCGAGAACGAAGAGAACTTCGAAGGCGAGGGACTCAGGGATGAGTGAGCGATTGTAACCCGAAGGGTAGCTCTTAGGTGAAACTTGGCCCTTTGGCCAAGTGTCGGATGAGTTTTCCGACATCGATCATTGCCATGTCATGGCGATCGCTCGAGTCGATGGTTCGATCGATGGTCTAATATGGTGAATCAGTTGATCACCGATCAAGTCGGCGGGCCGATCGATGAGTTGATCACGATCGCTAAGGGACGGGCGGATCGATATCACCGCACGGGCACGCATGGAGTCAACCTCGTTGAGGACTCGACCGGGTTGACATCGATCGGTGATGGGTGCCATCGATCGATGCATCTGCTGGATAGTATCCAACGTGGAAAGCGGCCGTTATTGGGCAACGGCTACAACACCAGTCGACTGATGGGTGCCATCAGTCGACTGATCCTATGCCAACGGGAAGAAACCCTCTTCCTCTATAAAAAGGAAGGGGGTAAGCCTTTGGGAGGCTAATGCTTACACTCTAACACTCTCCCAAAGTTCCCTAAAGCTTTCCATCCTCTTACCCAAGCTTATTTTCATTATATTTGTAAGAGGAGTGTTGTTGTAAAGAGGTTACCTCCACCTAGCTTTGTGCAAAGGAGAGATCTAGTGGATAGATTGCGGAGTGATTCACCGTGGACGAATCGGACCGTGGATTAGCGGCGTAGCCGTGAACCACGTTACATCTCCGTGTTTGTATTGTCTTTGTTTTATTTCTATTTGCTTGTCTTAGTTTATTGCTTCCGCTTGCGCTAACGTTTTGGTAGATGAGCAAAATACGACATCCAACGAACGAGGGCTATTCACCCCCCTCTAGCCGGCCAATCGATCCGACCCAACAGTGCGGTCCCATGTCTATCCAGGAAAGAGGTGGTTTTGAATATTTCGTCTCTTTTATAGACGATTATTCAAGATATGGATACATTTACTTGATGCGCCGCAAGTCTGAATGCTTTGACAGGTTCAAAGAATTTAAGGCTGATGTGGAGAACCGTCAAGGTAAAAGTATCAAGACATTACGATCTGATCGTGGTGGCGAGTACCTCTTGGGAGAGTTTAGGAGTTACTTATCAGAGGCTGGGATTCAATCCCAATTGACCGCACCTGGCACACCCCAGCAGAATGGTGTGGCGGAGCGAAGGAACAGGACTCTTATGGAGATGGTCAGATCTATGATGAGTTATTCTGAGTTACCTGATTCGTTCTGGGGGTTTGCTCTGGAAACAGCAGCACACATTCTGAACTTGGTTCCTTCTAAGTCAGTACCCTCTACTCCCACAGAGTTGTGGACTGGGCGAAAGCCTAGTCTAAGACATATTCGGATTTGGGGTAGTCCAGCACATGTGCTGAAGGGAGATGCTGGTAAGTTGGAATCTCGTACAGAAGTGCGCTTGTTTGTTGGCTACCCTAAGGGAATGAAGGGTGGTTTATTTTATAGTCCTAGAGATCAGAAGGTGATCGTGAGTACGAATACCAGGTTTCTAGAGGAGGACTATGTGATGAACCACAAGCCCACGAGTAGGATTGTTCTTGAGGAGATGACAGGGGAAGTCCCAGGCTTGATGTCTGCCGGTACAAGAGGAGACACCACAAGTCACTGCACGCGTGTCACAGAGAATACGTCGTAGTGGGAGGGTTGTTAGACAACCCGACAGATTCATGTTTTTGGGAGAGTCTTCGGACTTAGTCCCTGGTGAACATGAACCTGATCCCTGGACATATGACGAGGCAATCCAAGATAGAGATGCAGTATCTTGGCAAAGAGCGATGAATTCAGAGATAGAATCTATGGATTCTAATCAGGTCTGGGAGCTAGTAGAGCCACCCGATGGTGTAAAAACCATTGGATGCAAGTGGATCTACAAGAGAAAGAGAGGAGTAGATGGGAAGGTTGAGACCTTCAAAGCTAGGCTTGTTGCAAAAGGGTATACTCAGCAAGAGGGTATCGATTATGAGGAGACCTTTTCACCGGTAGCTATGCTTAAGTCTATCCGGATTCTCTTATCTATAGCAGCTCATATGGATTATGAGATATGGCAGATGGATGTCAAGATAGCTTTCCTTAACGGAAGTCTTGAGGAGAACATCTATATGCGGCAACCAGAGGGATTCATTGCTAAAGACAAAGAGCATCTTGTATGTAAGCTTAATCGGTCCATTTATGGATTGAAGCAAGCTTCTAGATCTTGGAACATCCGCCTTGATGAGGTAATCCAATCATATGGATTTATTCAAAGTCTGGATGAGCCTTGTGTATACAAGAGATGTGACGAAAACGTAGTGGTGTTTCTTATACTATACGTAGATGACATTTTGTTAGTTGGCAACAATATCAAAGTGTTATCAGACGTAAGGGTATGGTTGTCCAAACAGTTTGACATGAAGGACTTGGGAGAAGTGGGACACATCCTTGGGATCAAAGTTATAAGGGATCGCAAGAAAAGGATGTTGTGCTTATCTCAAGCTTCATACATTGACACTATCCTTGCTCGTTTTAGCATGCAGAACTCCAAGAAAGGTTTTCTACCTTTTAGGCATGGAATTCCTTTATCTAAAGAGATGTGTCCCAAAACATCAAAGGAGATAGAGGATATGAAGGCGGTTCCTTATGCTTCGGCAGTAGGAAGCCTTATGTATGCTATGCTATGTACGAGACCGGATATCTACTTTGTCGTGGGCATGGTTAGCAGATATCAGAGTAATCCTGGACAGGGACATTGGACTGCGGTAAAGCATATATTGAAGTACCTGAGAAGGACTAGGGATTATATCTTTGGTTTCAAGGGGCAAATCAATTAGTCCTATGGGTTACAGTTGATTTCCAATCAGATAGGGACAAGAGTAAGTCTACCTCGGGGTTTGTGTTTACTTTTGGAGGTGGAGCCATAGTATGGAGGAGTGTCAAGCAGAAATGCGTGGCGGACTCTACCATGGAAGCTGAGTATGTGGCAGCCTCTGAGGTAGCCAAGGAAGCTGTATGGCTCAGGAACTTCTTGATGGACTTGGATGTGATTCCTGGTTTGCCCAGAACTATCACAATTTATTGTGATAACAGTGGTATAGTTGCAAACTCGAAGGAACCACGAGCCCATAAGGCGAGTAAACACATAGAGCGCAAGTACCACCTCATACGAGAGATCGTAAAGCGAGGAGAAGTTGTTGTCGCCAAGATTGCATCAGAGGATAACCTGGCGGATCCATTCACTAAGGCCCGTCCAGCAAAAGCGTTTGATAGGCATGTGGACATGGGGATCAGATGTATGGCAGAGTGATGACGGCATAGTCTTTTAGTATAAGTGGGAGATTGTTGGAATGTATACTGAAAGCCTAGCTCTTTTCGTATGAACATTTTATTTTGAAATAAGAATCACATGATCATTGTTTGCACTTTATATATGTGTGCATATTGTCTAATATTTTACATTGTAGATAACATGGTGCTTGGTGTGGCACAGAAGATCATGTTATCAGTTCCTTGTAAAATATAAGTAGAGGCTCACAACCAAGATGGTTTTGGACAAACCATTGGCATGGTTGTAGTGTAGCTTGGTATTGTTTTGTCTTGAACATAGAGTTACACTGGTACACTTAGGTGTATTGAGCAGGACCGACATAGAGGTGATTCAATTTAGTACTGACTACATAATTGAATCGGACCTCGGATATTATGTTGTACATGCTCTTAATCCCGATATAATAACGGGCACATGTACTTAGTATTTATTTCTTTGATTTACCAGTGGGTGAGATTTAGATGGATTAAATCAATATGCCCGGTAAGTTGGGAAATAATATTATTTACATGGTGTGTCGTTGATTATAGGAGGAAACCGTGTCCTATATATTAGGTTGATGATGTCCCCTTGAGGAGCTCATAAAGTTCATCACGTAAACCCAGCTGGTTGACTTAGTCAACGTGATGATAAGGTTGAGTGGTACTACTCGAGGAATTAGATGTTAATTAATTGATGGTCAATGAATCAATTAATTGACGGACATTCGATATCTTAAACACGGGGAGATTAATGTACAAATAATATATGGAGCCCATATTGATTTATGGGGGTTGGTGAGGTAGTGCAATGATGATCCTCTAGTGGAATGGAACATCATTGATGGATCAAGTTTGTGTGGTTCCGATCCATCGGGTGGCCAAGACCCAACTCCTCCTTATGGTCCCTATCGTAGCCTAATATAATCCTTGTGAAGTCTAGATCCAAGAATGTAAAACAAAACCTAGAACCAAAGGTTGGGATTAAATCCCTAGATCCGATGGTTGGATGAAACCCTAGAACCAACGGTTGGGATTAAATCCCTAGATCCGATGGTTAGGATGAAATCCTAGAATCGACGGTTGGGATTAAATCCCTAGATCCGACGGTTGGGATAAAACCCTAGATCCGACGGTTGGGATGAAACCTTAGATCCGACGGTTGGGATGAAATCCTAGATCCGACGGTTGGGATTAAACCCTAGATCCGACGGTTAGGATAAAACCCTAGATCCGACAGTGGAGATTAAATCCCTAGATCCGACGGTGGAGATTAAAGGAGGCTTAAGCCCTATTCTATAAATAGATGCTTAGGGTTGGGCGGAAATAAGGATCAAGGAATTGGAGTTAGGGTTTGGTTCATCCACAAGTGGGCGGCTAGGGTTCATTGGGCGGCTAGGGTTTTGGAGCAAAGCTTGGGCGGCAAGCTTCTTCCTTCAAGTTGATTGCCGGCGCCCATCCTCCTCTATCATTCCTTGGTCGGCGCCCATCATAGAGCCCTCTACCTTCTTCCTTGGCCGGCGGTTCTCCTCCCATTGGTGGTCGATTCTCTTCCTCCTCCCCATTCTCCAAAGTGGCCGGCGGCAACACTTCTTGAAGTTGGCCGGCGCATCATCCAATAGTTCCTTGGCCGACGGTTACACCAAGTTCCATAATTTGGTGGCCGGTTCTAGATAGGAAGGTATTTGTGGTTTCTTCTCTTTGTTCGCAGCGGACAAGGTAGAGAAGAAAGTGATCTAGAAGGCTTCTACTCGTGGAGGATCTTCGTCCACACGTCGTCCACGAGAAGGATAGGACATACGGTAGAAGATCGTAAGGTATAAAGTTATTTTAACTTTATGTACAGATCTGAGCATGTTCTTATTTGTTTTGATTATGCATGTGTGTGTATGAATATATATTGTATAATCATGGACCCCGAAGACAAACACAAAAACCGGCGATCCATCCGTCGTCTCTTCCGCGGCTAACCAACTAGAAGAGTTGTGTTGCTTGAACAACTAGTTTGTTCAAGCGACCACTCAAGTTGTTAGCACGACGACGAATTGGTTCTGCTAAGGAAGCTCATCCCATCTGGATTAATTCTTTCATTAGTGAAAATTTTAATCCGGGGACATGGGAGACAATGAGCCTCCGAAGCATCTACCCACAACTTCTCGGAAAATATACTAACTACCCGGAAAAACCATAGACTGCTCTGCCAATACTGACACTTAAACAACTCTGCACTATTCTTTCCTTTTGAGATCGGGAATCATCTATACTGCTCAGGAAATATACTAATTGCCTGAGAAAACACAGACCACTCTGTCAATGTCATACTTATTCGTTGAACAATGCTACACTGCTCTTCCTTTCTGAGACCGGAGATCTCATACACTACTCGACAATCACCCAAACTACTTGGGAAATGAGCATACTACTCATGAAAAGCTTAATCCTATCAGAAAAATCCTGACCCCATCACTAACCATAGCAAAGTTGACACGTTAGGACATTTTTAAGGTTATGTGATATCTTAGAAATGAGGTTTAATTTCATATCCTAAAGGATTTTAGGATGTGCCAATAGAATCTATGAAGTTTAGAAAATTGATCAAATTAGCACAAATCTGAGTTAGAAGTCATGGTGTGCCATTTTGGGTTTGTGGCACACTTAGGAGATGAGAGTCATTATGGCAAATATGGATTTAATTTTAGAGAATGGCAAATTTGAGCTTAACACTTAGGTATTATATACCTTTGTATTTTATACTTGTCATGCTTTGTTTTTCTTGCCATGTCATGACATCATATTTCATTTAATCTATTAAAATGTCATGATAATGTTTAGGTTTTATGTCATGTATATTTAGGTTTATGTTTTATGCTATGACATTATGATTATTGTCAAATGTTTCATTTATGCTATCTTGTATGCCATAATCATCATTCATGCATTTAATATTTTAAAATTGATTTAAGGACAATGGCATGATTTGAAGTCCCATGTATAAGGGAATCAAATAGAGTTACCTAGAAAAATACATGAGACCTTAGACTAGGAAGAACACAAACCCACATCTCACATTAAATTGACTTATATTTGTTTTCATACACCCTAGACATATGTGAGATACGAGGAAATGAGTTAAGTTCATGTGCTTATTTAGTACATCATATTGAACTTAGAACTCATTAAATAATAATGATGGATCATGGGGAAAGCTAATGTGCAAGTCATGTGCATTGAGCTCATAGATCATGGTCCAATATAAGATTTTAAAATCATTTCAAAATCATTTTGAAAAACCTTAGTGAAGCCTATCTTTTGATAGCAATCACCATTGATGAAGTTGATATAAAGTACGCTCAAAACATTGAAGCTATCTTTGTTTTTGAACTTTGTATCAATCTCACTATTTAATGGGGATTTTATTTTTCACCCATAATGATTGATATAGGTATTATACATATGAATTTTCATATTTTTTCGAATTATGTATAATTACTTGTGCTTTTTTGAATTTGGATTCTCATTTCTAATTTTTCCACATTGCATAAACTAGTCTATTATCGCCTTGGGCAGTCGACTGGTATTAAGGGCAATCGACTGGTTTCAGACTGAGTTGACTACCAAGGCTAATTTTGGGTAAACAAAGTTGTTTAACTCATGTTTCAGCCATTTTAGGCTACTCTAATTGCTCCTAACCCTAAGGTATGCTTTGGAAAACATTTGGAAGGGTAAAAATCCATTGGAAATGGATTAGGAGAATTGTTTAGGGTGAGAATCGAATTTTAAGGTGTGTGAAAGTTCAAGTTTGAACGTTTTCCCTTATTTTTGATGGTTTAGTATTTCTGTAGGCTTAGGGACTCTCCAAGGACATTATTGGTGCAATGGTCAAGGGGGAGCAAGCCTTCAGGGGGAGGTTATCCATCATGGGATGATGGATGTGTATTCCTCAAAGGGGGAGACATGATGGGTTTTGGAAACCCTCATTGTGCTCACCAAAGGGGGAGAATTGGAGAAGTGAGGATTGCCTCTAATTTAGTGATATGAGACTTATCACTAGGAAGAGTGAAGGCGTCCTAAATGTTTTTGGACCAAGGGGAGATTGTAAGATCTCATTGGGATATGATACATTGATACCTTTGGGGAGAGCCTTTTTGATATATGTCAAAAAGGGGAAGAATTGTGATATTTGATAGCTTGAGTTAGGGGGTCTAACTCAAAGGTTTTATCAAATATCAAAAAGGGGAAGATTGTCAGTGCAATCGGCCTAGGTCATGATTAACTGAACTCGAGTTTGACTCGAGTAGAATTTTAATGTTTGATAATAGGTTGACCATTGTTTGACAATGAGTTGACTATATGGTTGACATGGGATTGACCATATGATAGAAAAGTTCAAGTGGGACACTTGACATGAAAAGTCCAAGTCTTGGGTGCTTGGCAATTTGGAAAGTTCAAGCATGAGTCTTGGCAATGGTAAAGTCCAAGTCAAGGGTACTTGGCAATTGGAAAGTCCAAGCATGGATCTTGGCAATTGGAAAGTCCAACATGGAGTTGGCAAGGGAAGTCCAAGGGTGTGATATTGGCGGCGTAAAGTCCAAACTATAGTCTTGGCGGCATAAGTCCAATGGTTGGCGGTGTAAAGTCCAAGCGTATATCTTGACAGTATAAGTCCAAATGTACCTTGGTGGTGTAGACCCGGTTAGCATTACAAAAGCCGATGGAAGCACTTGAAGGCTAACATATGGATGAATAAGTCATGGATGACTTGGAGGGATCCGATAAGCGTGAGGCTGATGGAGGTGGCTAGAAGGCTTAGGTCTAGGCTAAGTGTGGTCTAGAAAGTATGAGGGGATCATATTTGGGGTAAACCTCATGTTTGAGGTTTAGCAGTCAACTGGGGTTATGGACCAATAGACTGGTCAATTGTTTTGAAACTTGGCAGTTGAGTCAATTCTGAGCAGTCGACTGGGATTATGACCAGTCAACTAGTCGGGAGTCGACTGGCACTCGACTGTGGCTGCGTGGCCTTAGCAATCGACTGCTAACTTTGGGCAGTCGAAAGGCCTTGAGCAATCAACTACCATGGAGGGAAGTCGACTGCTATTTGTGGCCACCAGCACAGAAAGCTCGATAGTCGACTAAGGGCTTGGCAGCCGACCGATGGTAATGGCAATCGACTGCAAGTGTATCCATTGGCTGAAATGCCAATGTGGATTAAGTCCGTTATGAGACAACGACACTATAAGCAGTTGACTGTCGACTGCCAGGTGAAAATCTAGGTTGTGCGGAGGCATAAAAGGAGCTATTCGTGGAGGATTTCTGTCATTCTTCTTGGGGTGATTTGAAGGGGAATAGTTGGTGCTTTCCAGTCCTTCAAAGTCATTCCAAAGCAATCAACAAGCAAACAATCCAAAGTTCTTTATGTAAAGTTTTCTATACTTATATTTGTGTATTGCTTAGTTTACTTATTGTATTTTGTTGTATTACTTTTGTAATCACTTGTACGAGGTTTATCCATCTCCGGATTGTTCTAAGGAGTGGTTTGATTAGTGGCGGTGTGCATTACTAAAGCTCGCTAATGAGCTCGCCCCATGGAGTAGGAACTAGGGTTCTGAACCACATTACATCTTATGTTCTTGTGGTTGTATATTCGTGCTTGTATTTGTATTAGTATTTCTATTTCCTCTGCATACTAACGAATTGTAGAAACGAGCACGAATAAATTCCATCAAGCGAAGCATAACGCTTTTCACCGCCCCCCCCCCCCACTAACATGACCAACGATTCCCCTACAAGGGAGTTGTATGGAACCACATTTAGAGTTAGACTAGGAATCCATAATTATAGTGGGGATAACAAGAAGAATAAGGTGAAGGATTTACATTATGCAAACAAAATCGACGATAGTAAGATGAAGACAACAGAGGCTAGACATTTGAAATGCATCAGGGTGTATGTCAAACGATCGAGGCAGACGCACAAAAAATGACATTTTGACGAGGTAGAGCTCACAATGGCATACATTAACAAGCGCAGTGGATTGGAATGGATGTGGCCAAGCGAAGTATGTGGCATCCATTCATCCACCCTTAAGTTTGTACAAAAGAAATGCCTAGAGAAGGGGCAAGGAAGGAGGGGAAAGATTTATAAGTCTATATTACTGTGTTATTCTATTGGTGCAATCAACCCAGATCACGATTGACTGGACTCGAGTTTGACTCGAACAGTATTTTGATGTTATACAAAACGTATGACATGTGAGTGTCATGGGAAGTCCAAGCATGGGGCTTGGCATTGAAAGTCCAACATGGGTTGGACACGTAAGTCCAAGTGTGTAGCCTTGGCGGTGAAAGTCCAAGCATGGTGCTTGGTATTGGGAAAATCCAAGCATAGGATTTGGTGTTGGTAAAGTCCAAGTGTGTAGCATTGGCATGGAAAATCCAAGCATGGGGCTTGGTGTTGGTAAGTCCAAGTGTGTAGCCTTGGCAATGAGAAATCTTGAGGACTTGGCAAGGTCACTAGTCTCGTAGGCTCAGGATCCTTGAGTCGGTGAAGGATGGCATTGCAAAAGTCGTGCGCTTGGTGCATCTAAGGGACCGTCGGATGGGGAGTGAATGGAGTGAGGCCCAAGGGAAGCAGACTTCGAGGGCATGAGACGCAAAAGATGGCATTGTGAAGTCATGCGCTTGGTACATCTAAGGGACGTAGGCTGAGGGAAGAGAGCTTCGGTGGAGAACTCCATGAGAGGATGAGGTGGACTTGGCCAAGTGGCTAAGACTGAGTATCGGATGCTCAAACATGGTATTTGAGGTTTTACCGGACGGTAGGATGCTCAAACAAAGTGTTTGTTTGAGGTTTTACCCGACATCAGTCGACTAGCATAGGTGTCAGTCGACTAGTGATCAACTAGTGTGCGACTGGTAGGTTACGGCCAGTAATTAGCGAGGGATGTGATCGACTACGGACCATCGATCGTGACAAGGTATGTTAGTCGACTGATGAAGGGTGTCACGGGCACAAAATTCTCAGTAGCTGACTGATTAGTCGACTATGAGGTCAACAGTCCACTGATGGTATTGTGCAGTCGACTGCTAGTGTATCTGTTGGATGGATGCTGACGTGGATTAAGTTGTTGTCTGATTTGAGCAAAACACATAGAGTTTTAGGAGTATTTTTCGCTCATATCCCATTACATTTTATATTAGTTTCATGCATATGTCACTTTGTTTTACATGCATTTCCTATTTTTTAGTTCGGAGACCTGCTCTTTGTACTTTTGCATACATGATAGCATTTCGTGGGAAAAAGGCGCACTTTCAGAGCAAAAGAAGGGCATTTTGTAGCTAGATGCAGAAGGGGACACGGCCATGTCCAAGGGGAGAGAAATCGGCCACCCCAGCACCACACACGGCTTGGCCGTTTGGAAACACACGGTCATGTGGCGCTGCACAATTCCAATGCGAGTCGGTTATTTTCTAGGTTTTTCAATGATTCGGCATGATGTCTATATAAAGGAAGCTCCGCCCCAAACCCGAGGGATCACGAGGGAGCCGCCCTAGGGCTCCCAAACCCTAGGGGGGAGGCACGATGGCTGGGATGGCACACCGAAGCCCTAAAAAGCTTTGGGAACTCGCAACGGGGAGGAAGAACGCCGTCGGAGGTCCACGTTCTGCACTTCAACACCGGAGAGAAGGACACATAGGCATTGTAATTTCTTGTTCTTGCATTTTATTTCTGATATATTCGAACATGTACACACCGTGTGATTCTCCTCTTTTATATATGGAGTAGTTCCTTCGATTCTAGGATTAGGGAGTAGCTTGTGTGTGCATGACATGTTGGTTCAAATTAAATTCTATTTTTGAGTTTGAATTTGCAATTGGAAATTGTTTATACCCATATCTATGCGTATTAGGTTTTCTACCTGCTGTGCTTAGGCGATACGAGGGGTGACAGTCCTCGTATCTAAGATTTAGGGGCTTTTATACAAGGAACCTAGGGGTAAACTTGATCTCCTATAACCGTGGGTAGAAGGATACGATGGAATTAGAAACGATTCATTGCAGGGATTGATTTGGCATCCTCGTACCGTCTATCCCATCCTTGTAAGGAAGAGATAGCTCTCGGTAGATGTGGTGGCTCATCGGGAGAGTGTATGATGTCCCTTCCACAAAACCATATCTAGACATTTAGACAACGCCTAGTTGACAGCATGTTTTGCGACACACAAGTGAAACCGAAGTCCTAGAATCCCTTTTAAAGATCTCGACATGCTCCTTTCTTCCTCCGTGTGACACCGTATTAGAGTTTAGTCCACCGACAACCCTCGCAATCGAAACCTTTTAGATTTTACTTCCGTACAATTTCAACCACTGAACATATCGGTATTCAAATCCCAGTCCTTGTGGGATCGATAATCTTTCATTACTTGATGACATCCATGCACTTGCGGGCGTTGAGCACAAGCGCACGCTTCGAGTCCTCGACGACCTCCATCGCGAGATTTGAGGTCGCATTCGCGTGCATCAAGTTTTTGGCGCTGTTGCCGAGGACTGATTGATTTGATATCGAATCGAGAAGTGGATAATTGGATCGGACTTAGGCTAGATTTATTTTCTTGTTTTATTTTATATTATTTCAGTTTTATTTCATTTTAGATATTTTCTATTCAATTTGCAATTTAGATTAATTACATCTTTCTTTCTTTCAATTTTTAGTAGTGCTCTAATTTAATAAAAAAAAAGGAGACTCTTGCTGACCCACTGCTATTCCTTTCCTTACCTATAATTTCTTGTGTATAACGATGCATGCTTTTACTCATGATTATGGTCAATTTAATGCTGTGAGTTTTGGTAACATTTATTGTGAGCATTGTGCTGAAACATGGCATACCATAAACGATTGTCCTGATATATTCGAATCTTCACAATTTGAATAAGAAGATTTCACCTACAATTACAACCAGTGGCCACAAGATGATTCCTATTCATATAGTTATGACCCTGGGTACCTAAACCCTCAATATTGTCCACCTAAATCCCGACTTGAGCAGATGATGGAAGAACAAGCGGCAATAATTCGATGGTGACATTCATGCGAGAGACTCAATATTGTTTCCAAAATTAGAATGAGAGCTATGAGTCACCATGCAAATTTTATCCAAAACCAAGTCCCCACTTAGAAGCCCCGCTAGATAATTTTACTAGGGAATGCGAGGAGCATAGCCAACAATTTGCGGAGATTATAGAACGAGATCTAGCAAGAGAAGAAACCAAACAACTAGAAGGTGGCTTTAATGACTGGATCACACCTAATAGGGTGGAGACTCACTTTGAGCAAATGGATGAGGAAGACGTAGATGACATTGGAAGTAAATAAGGACAATCCATTCAATCACCACTTGGAGAAGAACTTGAGGATTATATAATGGACACTTTAATCGAGGAGTGCATTGCTTCAATCAAAATACCTCCTAACCTCAAGGATCTAGAAGAGCCTACCCTAACCCTCACTAAAACTTTAGTCACTAATAACGAAGCCCTTTTAGCGAATTGTGACGATAAAGTATCATTTGACATAATAGAATCTTCTAATCAATCTTTTGGTGAGGATATTTGTGGTGAGTTACATCATTTACAGTATATGGATGAAATGAAATATTATGATCGGACTTCTGAAAATTCTTTGAGGCTAAGCATGCTCAATCTTGAGCCAAGGAAAGCAGCTAACAAGTATTTTGCCCCTCCACGAGCAAGATTTAAGGGATATAGTGATGGAGGACAAAAAGGCAAGAGGCGAAAAGTGAGCAAATATCTTGCTCCCCCACGAGCAAGATTCAAACACATCAAATGAAATGTAGGAATAAGGTCTATCTAAAAGACCTTAAACAAAGCACTTCTTGGGAGGCAACCCAAGTTTAGTTTTTAGGATTTCTTTTTATTGCATTCAATTTTTTGTAATTCGAACTTTAATTTATGGTATTTAGCATTTGTAGGTAAGGAAAGAACTTGCTAGGTAAAAACAAAAGTCATTTTAAGTTTATGCGGTGAAGCGAGTGAGAGAAATTAGACCATTATGCACCACGAGAAAAGAAACAAAGGGCGCAGGGCCAGGCCATGTGTTTTCACACGGTCGTGCCCTGACTTCCAGAGTCGCACACGGTCAGGCAGTGTGTTTTCACATGGTCATGCCCTGACTTCCAGAGATGCACACGGTCATGCTGTGTGATTTCACACGGTCGTGTCGCGCCCCTAGTCTACGTGAAAAGCCTACACCTACACCGTTTTCTTTTCCTACTTTTGAGGAGGATGCAGGTACTTCTGCCTACAATTTCTCAGAGTTTCGTGTTGGAGATTTGACGCCGCAAGAGGGGGGGTGAATAGCGTTGACCGTACGTAGATGGAATTCGTTCGCGATCGTCTCTACAAAACTCATTATGAGCAGCGGAATAGAAATAATCAAAGCAATAACGAAAAGATACAACACGCAAACACAAAGATATAACGAGGTTCGGAACCGAAACGGTTCCTACTCCACTGATTGGGTTCGTACGAACCCTAGCGATGCCAATCACACACCACTATGATAAATACTCCTTCTCGACACAAGTCGGAGGTGGAGAAACCTATTACAATAAGATTACAACAATAATCTAAATACAACAAGCAAATATAAGAAGAAATATAACAAGAGAAGTAAAGAACACTTTACAAAAACTCTTTAGAAGCTTGCTTGTTGATTGCCTTGGACTAGCACTTGAAAGCCCCGATTTCAAGCAGCAAATCGCTTTAAAACGTCCAAGAAAATCGGTGCAAAAAACCCTCCCGTCGAGCTCCTCATCACCGACCGCCATAAGTCACTTGAGACAATCGATCCAGATCGCCAATATTGGCCGATCGCCACCACGTCGATCGCCTACCACGGAGCATTCTCGGCTCGCGCCGAACTAGCAATGATCGATCGCCCTTCGGCCGATCGCCGACACATCGCTCCGATCGCAATGAGCCGATCGCAATTTCAACTCAAACCGCCAATAACTTCGTCGATTTCACTAAATCCGCCATAATGCCAGTCGACTGCCAACCTCAAACATGAGGTTTAAACCCAAATATGGTGCCCCCATACTTGCTATACCACCCTTAGCCTAGACGTAAGCCTTCTAGCCACCTCCATCAGCCTCACGCCTCTCGGATACCTCCAAGTCATCCATGACTTGTTCATCCATCGCGCTAGCCTCCAGATGATTCCCTCGGCTATGTCATGCTAACGGTGTCTACACCACCAAGGCACATTGGACTTACGCCGCCAAGACTCCGCTTGGACTTTACGCTGCCAATATCAATCCCCTTGGACTTCCAAATGCCAAGACTCAAGCTTGGACTTTCCCTTGCCAAGACCCATGCTTGGACTTTCCATTTGCCAAGACCCATGCTTGGACTTCTCATTTGCCAAGACCCATGCTTGGACTTCTCATGCCAAGTACACAAGACTTGGACCTTCCCAATTGTCAAGTGTCCCACTTGGACTTTCCATGCCAAGTACCCATGACTTGGACTTTACCTTGCCAAGACTCATGCTTGGACATTCCCATAATCACATGGTCAACCCCAGTCAACCATCAAAGTCTCCCTCGAGTCAAACTCGAGTCTAGTCGATTATAACCTGGATCGATTGTATAAACAATCTCCCCAACATATTAACCGACATCAATGTCAAACATCAATGTCAAACCACTTTGTCAAACATCAAAACATCACTCGAGTCAAACTCAAGTCCTGGTCAATCGTGACCTGGGCTGATTGCACCAACAATCTCCCCCTTTTTGATGTTTGACAAAAACCAAACAAATCATTTGAGTTAGACAACTAACTCAAATCCCTTACCAATTATCCCAAATTGGTAAACACTCTCCAAATGTTCTCCCCCAAACATTCTCCCCCTTTTTAACTAACATCAAAAAGGTTTTCTCTCCAAGGAGGTCAATGTCTCATGTCCCAATGAGATCTTACAATCTCCCCCTTGATCCAAAAATAAATACCTAGGATGCCTACCATCTTCCTAGTGATAATTCACATATCACTCAAGAGAGACAATCCTATACTCTCTCCCAATTTCCAAATTGGGTATCAAAAACCCATCAATTTTCCCAATTGATGATACTCTCCCAATAACTTCTCCTCTTCAAGGAGAAAAACACATCCATCATCCCAAGATGGATACCTCCCCCTAAAGGCTTGCTCCCCCTTGACCATTGCACCAACAAAGTCCTTGGGAAGCCCCTAAGCCAATAGGAACTCTAAACCATCAAAATTAAGGTTCTAAGTTCAACATAGAACTTTCACTCACCCTAAATTTGATACTTTGACCTAACACAGCTCCTAATCCATATCCAATAGATTTTCACCCTTTATAATGCTTCCTAAAGCATATCCTAGGGTTAGGAGTGATTAGGAACTTTTTCCATAGCTGAACACCGGCTAAACAAACCTTGTTAATCCGAAATCACACTGGCGATCGACTCGGCGGTAATCGATCGTGTCACTCACATCGATCGACTTCCACAGGCGATCGATCGATAACTGAAAATCTCGATTTTCAGCTATTAGAAATGAATTTTGGAAATTCATAAATAATTATACGTAATTCGAAAAATCGTGAAAATTCATACGTATAATACTTATGACACACACAATGGGTGAAAAATATTTGAAAATTATTTTACCCATAAAATAGTGAGTTTGATACAAAACTCAAAACCATTGAAATTTTCAATGTTTTGGCCCTATTTTGTATCAACTCTATCAATGGTGATTGTTATCAAAAGATAGACTTCACCAAGGTTTTTCAAAATGATTTTAAAATGTTTTCAAAACCTTATTTTGGATCATATTCCTTGGGCTCTATGTACATGACTTGTACACATGCTCTCCCAATGATCCTAAATGAAACAAGATGAGTTTTAGTTCATCTAGATGCAAAAACTATGCACCTTGAACTCAACTCATATCCTAGCATCTCACATGTATCTAAGGTGTATAAATACACATACATGTCAATTGGATGTGAGATGTGGGTTTTGTTCATCCTAATCTAGGGTTTCATGCATTCTCTAAGGCAACCCTACTTGATTCCCTTATAAATGGGACTTCAAGTCATGCCATAGTCCTTAATTCAATTTCAACCAAATTGTCTTAAATGCATGAATGATTATGGCATTAGAAATGTTATAAATAAGCATATGCTCATAATCATGATGTCATGGCATAAGATGAAATCTAAAAACACATGACATTTGAAACCTTAATCCTAAACATGAACATGACATATAAAATCATAGAACTAGGCATGATGTCATGACATGGCATATGGCAATCAAAGCATGACATATAAAATATATAGGTATAGTAATACCTAAATTTTAATATTAATTGTCATTTGATATAGTTAGATATATTTTGTCATATTATCATTAATCTCCCTAGTGTGCCAAAAACCCAAAATGGCACACTAACACTCTAAACCCTAATTGTGCCAATTTGATCATTTTATCAAACTTCATAACTAATATTGGCACATCCTAAAATCTTTTAGGATTATAATTCAACCCTATTTCCAAGGTATCCATAACCTTGAAAATAACCTAAAATGCCACCTTTTGTTAGTGCTTATAAGCTCCACATATCTCCACAATGGTATGATATTGTCCACTTTGGGTCTAAGCCCTCATGGTTTTATTTTTGGGCTTTACCCAAAAGGCCTCATGCCAATGGAGATATCTTTTTTCTTATAAGCACATGATCTTTTCCATGTCTTACCAATGTGGGACTTTGATTGTATTCCCCATACTCCCAACAATCCCCCCCTCAAACGAAGGACCACATTGGGCCCCCCCTCAAGCCTATCCCTCCTCGAAGGATTTTCTCTGCTTGATGTCCGATCTTGACCCACGGGACTTCACCCGGTTGTTCGGTCCCAGAGCCCAACTAGACTTCCTTCCTGATGTCTGGTTCTCTTGATCCGGACGTGGGAGCTCAACTTCCTTCGTTCGAGGTTCATGGCTTGACATGGACCATGGCTCTGATACCAATTGTTAGTGCTTATAAGCTCCACATATCTCCACAATGGTATGATATTGTCCACTTTGGGTCTAAGCCCTCATGGTTTTATTTTTGGGCTTTACCCAAAAGGCCTCATGCCAATGGAGATATCTTTTTTCTTATAAGCACATGATCTTTTCCATGTCTTACCAATGTGGGACTTTGATTGTATTCCCCATACTCCCAACACCTTTATCATGGTTGAGTTAACTACCCATCCACTCAAGGTTGGCACATCCTAAACCCACCTAGCATGAATCAATCATGCTCTTAGGAACCCAAAACCGATTTGAGCTCCTAGGGTTAATTAGGTATTCCTTAGGGATAACCTCCCTAGATACCTTCCTAATGACCCTCCTAGGCTTGTTAGCCTTGGTCATTTGGGTCTTACCTAGGTTGACTCTAGGGGTAACTCCCCTTGCAACCTTCTTAGTGGCCACCCTAGGTTTCCTAGAAACCCTAGCCACTAGGCACACCCTTTAGTCAACTCTAGGGATAACCTCCCTATTGACCTTGGTCTTCCTAGACCTAGTCAGTGTTCCATAATCTAATGGAACACTATGGTAAGTCACCTTGGGCTTAGGTTTGTGACCCAAACCTTGCTTGCCCTTAGTTGACTTTTGACTCTTATGTCCTAAGTGTTGACTTTGAGATTTTGACCTAGACTTTTGATCATTTGACCCTTTAAATTGGTTTTGTATATTCCTAAGAGTCTTTTCTAGTTTTTCAAGCCTTAACCTCAAGGCTTGATTTTCAACCTCTAATTGCCCAATTGATTTTTGATTAAGTTTTTGGGCATTTGACTTCTTAGGCACATGCCTAGTCCATTTAGGATTGAAACCTAGGTGCTCTTGCACCTTTCTAATGGTCTCCCTAGGTAAAATTTTTCTAGAGTTATTTGACCTAGGTTTATCCTTAGATAAATTGTTTTTAGGGACATTAGTCCCAAATTTCTCCTTACTTTTGAAGTTAACGCTTTTAGCTCCTAAACAAATATATTTATCTCTAGCATGCTTTTCATGGTGAATTGCAAGAGAATTAAAATTTCTAGCATGCTTTTGACTTTTAAATTTGGAAGGTGCATTATTAAAATATACCTTAGGGTTAGCTATAGAAGCTCCCCCTACTTGTGATGCTCCTCCTTGCCCCTTCTTCTTCCCCCTAGGGCATTGACTCCGATAATGCCCCTTTGAATTGCACTTGAAGCATATGATGTGCTCCTTGCCTTTAGGTGTTGGGGAACCGACATCCTTGACTTTTGGTGCCAGTGGAGCTTTCCTAATCTTCTTTGGGCACTTGCTCTTATAGTGCCCAAATTCCCTACACTCAAAACATATTATATGCATTTTATTATTAGCACATATGTTTGAGTTACCTAGGTTAATGGAGACCGAAATTGGACTTTGGGCTTCTTTATCTTGACCGGATGTCGAAGCTTCTTCTTGATGTTCCGGTGTGGAAGTTCTCTCCTCCCCCTTGGTCCTTGAGGTGGATGCTTCTTCCACTTCCTCCTCCTCCTTGGAGATTGATGGCCTCTCAACCTCCAATTCTTCACACTCTCCTCTTGCCCCGGATGTTGACTCTTCTTCAACTTCCGAATCCTCACTTGCTTGTGAGGAGGAGCTTGCTTCTTCGGCCTCTTCCGATTGAACCGATGAGCATTCTACATCTTCTTCTTCTTCTTGGACCAGTTGAGGGTTTTCATGGAGCTTGGCCAAATCGCTCCATAGCTCCTTGGCATCCACATAGTCACCTAGACTACACAAGAGGTCATTAGGAATTAAATCAAAGATGAATTTGATTACCTTCTTATTTTTCTCGAATTGTTGGAGTTGCTCCTCACTCCACTTCTTCTTCTTGAGAAACCCTCCCATTAGTCCCTTAGGATATTCAAATCCTTCCATCAACGCGGACCACTCCTCAAGGTCTCTCATCATCAAAAAATCTTCAATTCTCGCCTTCCAAGAATTGAAACCTTCTCGTCCATAGAAGGAATAGGGAATTGGGGTGTTGATGTCCCATCCCAATGGTTCTTCCATCTTCACCCTCTAGCCTCTTTGTCTTAGCTCCCGGCGGTTAGTCCGTAGAAGAGCCCCGGGCTCTGATACCAATTGTTAGAGATTTGACACCGCTAGAGGGGGGGTGAATAGCGTTGACCGTACGTAGATGGAATTCGTTCGCGATCATCTCTACAAAACTCATTATGCGCAGCGAAATAGAAATAATCAAAGAAATAACGAAAAGATAAAACACACAAACACAAAGATATAATGTGGTTCGGAATCGAAACGGTTCCTACTCCACGGATTGGGTACGTACGAACCCTAGCGATGCCAATCACACACCACTATGATAAATACTCTTTCTCGACACAAGTCGGAGGTGGAGAAACCTCTTACAATAAGATTACAACAATAATCTAAATACAACAAGCAAATATAAGAAGAAATACAACAAGAGAAGTAAAGAACACTTTACAAAAACTCTTTAGAAGCTTGCTTGTTGATTGCCTTGGACTAGCACTTGAAAGCCCTGATTTACAGCAGCAAATCGCTTCAAAACGTCCAAGAAAATCGGTGCCAAAAACCCTCTCGTCGAGCTCCTTTTATCCTTGCGTGCGACCTGGATTTCTGCCCATCAGTCGACTACCATAAGTCACCAGTCGACTGATGCCACTGTTGTCGTGAGACAATGGCTCGATCCACGTTGGATCTCAATATTGGCGATCGACTTCGATCGCGTAATCATTGCCTAGTCGACTCACGGAGCATTACGTGCTCGCGGTGAACTAGCGATCATTGCCGTCCTGGCGATCGGCTTGCGATCAACTATCGTCCCTTAGCGATCGGCTGCGATCAGCGAGCAGTTTTCAACTCAAGCGTCGGTCGAACTCAAGTCGACTCACGGCAGTCGAACCGGCCATAATGCCAGTCGACTGCCAACCTCAAACATGAGGTTTAAACCCAAATATGGTGCCCCCATACTTGCTATACCACCCTTAGCCTAGACCTAAGCCTTCTAGCCACCTCCATCAACCTCACGCCTCTCGGATCCCTCCAAGTCATCCATGACTTGTTCATCCATCGCGCTAGCCTCCAGGTGCTTCCCTCGGCTATGTCATGCTAACGGTGTCTACATCGCCAAGCCACATTAGACTTACACCGCCAAGACTCCGCTTGGACTTTACGCTGCCAATATCAATCCCCTTGGACTTCCAAATGCCAAGACTCAAGCTTGGACTTTCCCTTGCCAACCCATGTTGAACTTTCCATGCCAAGACCCATGCTTGGACTTTCCATTTGCCAAGACCCATGCTTGGACTTCTCATTTGCCAAGACCCATGCTTGGACTTCTCATGCCAAGTACACAAGACTTGGACCTTCCCAATTGCCAAGTGTCCCACTTGGACTTTCCATGCCAAGTACCCATGACTTGGACTTTACCTTGCCATGACCCATGCTTGGACTTTCCCATAATCACATGGTCAACCCCAGTCAACCATCAAAGTCTCCCTCGAGTCAAACTCGAGTCTAGTCAATTATAACCTGGATCGATTGTATAAACAATCTCCCCAACATATTAACCGACATCAATGTCAAACATCAATGTCAAACCACTTTGTCAAACATCAAAACATCACTCGAGTCAAACTCGAGTCTTGGTCAATCGTGACCTGGGCCGATTGCACCAACATTTCGATCACACCTCGATGACATACACGCTGAGCAATAGACACAGGGGCAGCAATGGGATGATCATAGCTCCTATATGCAGGTAGAGTTTACAGGCTTACGAGAGCACTTCCAGTGGGCCGAGGACTTCTATGATGAGGCCCGTATTTACTTTCAAGAGAAGGATGCCCGATGCCAGGAGGAGGCCACCTACCGCTAGGAGATGCGGCAGCAAATGCATGCCCAGCAGGCATAGTGGGCCCGGGAGGAGGAGCATAGAGCGGTCGCTGCATCCACCAGCTCTCAGATCGACCACATGTACATGTGGCATCAGCAGCTTAGTACCAGGTTTTCCCAGGAGCCTGACATGCCGAGACTACCAGACGTCCCACCTCCACCATAATATTAGAGGTATTATTTCATATAAGTCTGGGGGAGGGACCCCAAGTTCTGATTTATTTTGTTTCTAGCAGTAATTTCTTTCATGATATTTGCATTTTAATTAGCATTCATTTGTTCATGCATAGGTTGTTCAGTTTCTTTTAGTACTTAATTTTTGCTATTTGTAAAGCTGCCTCAGTAGTATTTTTTAGAGTTTTCTTCATGAGTTGTTTCCATGAGTAGTGTAACTTCATTTACCTCATGGTATTTTATTTTATTGGCTTTGAATGAATATTCTAGACTTACACTGGTTAGCTTTTATTTTTACACCTACACATGTCGAACATTCTGAAAGGGAGAGTCTAGTACATACCTAGTTATGATTCGTCTCAGTAGTCTAGTACTTTGGAATCCATAGGTGACCCTAAGACTAGCATTTTAGTTACTGGAGATACTCGGCTTGTGTAAGCCCATTCGAAAAAATCAAAATCCCAGTGAGCCGAAAAAGAAAAGAGAGAAAGGAAAAGAAAAGAGAAAAAAAAAAAGAGGAAAAAAAGGAAGAGAGAGATTATGAGGGATAAAAAATAGTTGTCATGGGTGGAAATGGCTAGGTGCCCCTTTGAGACCGAGTTAGGTTACTGGAGAAACACCTACCAATTTCTCTCAATACCGAGCACGCCTTTGAGACTTTGTACTAGATCTAGGGAATGACACTCGCTTTGGGCAGGTAAGTGTCTAAGAGTCGGAGACCTTAGGAAAGCTATAGGATGACGACTTAACTCACCATGGAATGAGCATCCCCTAAGAATGATTCGCTTAGCACGAGCACAAGGAGCTAATTTAGTAAATTTCTATAATATATTTATTTTTCTTTGATTGCAAATAACACTTGATAAATTTAGTTAACATGCTAAGTATGGAACAGTATCCTTTTAAAATTTCATGGCACTGAGGTTTACTTGAGGACAAACAAAGATTTAAGTATGGGGGAAGTGATGTGAGCAAAACATATAGGGTTTTAAGAGTAGTTTTCGCTCACATCTCATTACATTTTATGTTAGTTTCATGCATATGTCACTTTGTTTTTCATGCATTTCCTATTTTTTGGTTCGGAGACCTGCTCTTTGTACTTTTGCGTGCAGGATAGCATTTCATGGGAAAAGGCGCACTTTCAGAGCAAAAGAAGGGCATTTTGCAACTAGACGCAAAAGGGGACACGACCAGAGCATGTGGCTACACACGGTCATGTCCAAGGAGCGAAATTGGCCACCCCAGTGCCACACATGGCCTGGCCATGTGGAAACACACAACCATGTGGCACTGCGTGATTCCGACTCAAGTCGATTATTTTCCAGGTTTCGTAGCGATCCGGCATGATGTCTATATAAAGGAAGCTCCGCCCCAAACCCGAGGGATCACGAGGGAGTCGCCCTAGGGCTCCCAAATCCTACGGGGGAGGCACGACGACTGGGATGACACACGGAAACCCTAAAAAGTTTCGGGAACTCACAACGGGGAGGAAGAACACCACCGGAGGTCCACATTCTGCACTTCAACGCCGGAGAGAAGGACACATAGGCATTGTAATTTCTTGTTCTTGCATTTTATTTCTGATATATTCGAACATGTACATGCCGTGTGATTCTCCTCTTTTATATATGGAGTAGTTCCTTCGATTCTAGGATTATGGAGTAGATTGTTTGCGCATGACATGTTGGTTCAAATTAAATTCTATTTTTGAGTTTGAATTTGCAATTGGAAATTGTTTATACCCATATCTATGCATATTTAGTTTTCTACTTGTTGTGCTTAAGCGATACGAGGGGTGACAACCCTCGTATCTAAGATTTAGGGGATTTTATACAAAGAACCAAGGGGTAAATCTAATCTTCTGTAATCGTGGGTAGAAGGATGTGATGGAACCGGAAATGGTTCATTGCAGGGATTGATTTGGCATCCTTGTACCATCTATCCCGTCCTTGTAAGGCAGTGATAGCTCCCGGTAGATGCAGTGGCTCATCGGGAGATTGTATGATGTCCCTTCCATAAAACCATAGCTAGACATTTAGACAACGCCCAGTTGACAGCATGTTTTGCGACACACGAGCGAAATCGAAATCCTAGAATCCGTTTTAAAGATCTCGGCACGCTCCATTCTTCCTCCGTGTGACACCGTATTAGAGTTTAGTCCACCAACAACCCTTGCAATCGAAACCTTTTAGATTTTACTTCCGAACAATTTCAACCACTGAACATATCGGTATTCGAATCCCAGTCCCTGTGGGATCGATAATCTTTTATTACTTGACGACATTCGTGCACTTGCGGGCATTGAGGGTGAGCGCGCACTTCGAGTCCTCAACGACCTCCATCGCGAGATTTGAGGTCGCATTCGCGTGCATCTTTGTCTCACAATGGCTCAGTAGCAGTCGACTAGGGCCTTATGGTAGTCGACTGCTGGGCGTGAAATCAGCTCGATGCAGGATATTTAAGGAGCTCGAGATGGAGGATTTTGCAACTATTTTTGGGGAGATTTTGAAGGACAATTGTTGCTGCATTCTAGACCTTCAAGAGCAAACCAAAGCAAGCAACAAGCAAGTGATCAAAGTCATTTGTTGTAAAGTGTTCTTTACTTGTATTTCATATTGTCATTGTATTTTGCTTGTACTTTTGTATTATCTGTTGTAATTGCTTGTATGAGGTTTCTCCACTTCCGACTTATTGTCGAGAAGGAGTTTGGTTAGTGTCGTGCGCATAACTCGAGCTCGTTGAGCTCACCCCGTAGAGTAGGAACCCTAAGGATCTGAACCACGTATATCATTGTGTATTTTTGTGTGCTTGTATTGTTGTTTAGTATTTCTATTATTTCCGTTGTGCTACCTACAATTGTAGACAAGCGACACGCACGAACAATCGAATGCCACCATCATCTACGAATTGGGCTATTCACCCCCCTCTAGCCGACCACCGATCCTCCAACAAGTGGTATCAGAGTGAGGAGGTTATCATCGGACTCACCGCTGCGACAATCAAACAAGATGGTCGGCATCAACATCAAACCACCGAAATTTGAAGAAGAATTCTCATGGTAGAAGAAAAGGATGGAGGTATACTTCGAAACCGATTTTGATACAATGCTAATCATTGAAAATGGTTATGTAGTACCTAGGGGTAAAAACAATGTGTTGTTAGTAAAGTCAAGATGGACTGAGTGTCACGCCCCGAGAGTATGCCGAGCCGAAAATAATCGGACAGCATCTCCCCTGTACGTGATACAATTCCCTGATATACATAAAGCCTTTCGGCCACAATCACATAATATATATATGAACATAAACCAATAAACACAACGGAAATATACAAAGACCCAACTATGCACTCCGGAGTGACTTTGACACAACAAAAACCATAATGGAGACCACACCAAAGGTCGAATACATACAACACATCTGTAACCACAAATACGAAAACGATATAGGAGGAAATCCCAAAATAACAATCCACAAGAATACAACAATATAGAATAAATATCTAACCCTTTAGCGTGAGATGGGATTAGCTGGTGAAGCTCCGAACATCCAAGGAATCCTCTACTTGTAACCTGGGAGACAGGAAACCTAGGGTCCATGGTGGTGAGTATAAACTCAGGGGTAATATGTAGAAAGTGCATAAACATATAGGGATATAGAGATCTACAAGTATACATGTGAAAATCTATAGGTATACAAAAAAAGTCCAACAGACATACAATCCTAAATGTAATAACCAGTAACCACAGTATATTCATACTCAATGCATATACTAAATTGATCAACTGAACATGAAGTAATGTACTAACATACTTGATGGTCTACAATACCATAAGCTATATCATCCTGAGCAGGTATACAATAACATAACCCATATAACATATAAAGTCAATCCCACACCTGACCAACACTCAAACAAATGAACAGTATATAATCACATGTAATAACCATCCGGTCCATACTACACTATGACATGACACTAATCAAATGCATGCAACAGTCTGAACCAACACATATATCATGCTCAACACACAGCAGTGTATAATATGCAAATGGCATGTATCATGATGAACAAGCATATGCAGCAATCATAGATCAATCAAATGCAGCATCTCATAGGCATATGTAAAACATATATCAAATACATGTATACATATATATCAGCAATGCATATGCATGGTCACTATCTACGGACCCGACCAACCACGACCCCAGAGTGGCCAGGGTGGCACGACATGACAACTATCTCGACTCCATCTACCACTACTCTCTGTTAGAGGATCGGGACGGCCGGCTAGAGAGGGGTGAATAGCCCTTTTCGGTTGGATGCTGGTATTTGCTCGTCTACAAAACTAATTAGCGCAAGTGGAAGACTAATAAAGACAAGCAAATAGAAATACGAGAAAACAAGCGCTAACATGATGGTATAACGTGGTTCACGGCTACGCTGCTAATCCACAGTCTAATTTGTCCACGGTGAATCACTCCGCAATCTATCAACTAGATCTCTCCTTTGCACAAAGCTAGGTGGAGGTAACCTCTTTACACAAAAACACTCCTCTTACAAATATAATGGAAATAAGCTCAAGTAAGAGGATGGAATACTTTAGGGAACTTTGGGAGAGTGTTAGAGCATAAGCATTAGCCTCCCAAAGCCCCATCCCCTTCCTTTTTATAGAGGAAGAGAGTTTCTTCCCGTTGACACAAGATCAGTCGACTGATGCCCTTGATCAGTCGACTGATTCCGTAGTCGTTGCCCAATAACGGCCGCTTTCCATGTTGGATTCCATCCAACGGTATTGGCATCAGTCGACTGATGGCGCCCATCAGTTGATTGATGTCAATCAGTCGAGTGCTCCGCGAGATCGACTCCATTCTGTGCCCGTGCACAGTGTCATCAGTCGACTGCCCATGCCGATAGTCGACTGATCAACTTGATTCAGCTGACTTAAACCAGTCGATCGAACCATCGACTCAAATCAGTCGACTGCCATGACATGGCAGTCGACTGGTGTCGGGAAAACTCATCCGACACTTGGCCAAATGGCCAAGTTTCACCTAAGAGCTACCCTTCCCGGGTTACAATCGCTCACTCTCATCCCTCGGAGTCCCTCGCCTTTGAAGTTCTCTTCGTTCGCGGCCACGTCCCTTGGCAGCATCAGGCGCACAGCTCTGCAATGCTCCTTCGCGTCTCTTGCCTTGAAGTCTGCTTCCTCCGGCTTCACTCCAAGCTTCTCGTCCGGCGGTCCCTCGGATGCTCCAAGCGCACGGCTTCCGCAAAGCAATCCTTCACCGACTCAAGGACCGAGTTATGAGATGTGAAACTCGCCACGGCTCCATGTGCGAATTACTAAGTCCTGCACGACTTCAACGCACATATCAAATCAATATAACAAACTAACTTAAACCCTTTGCCACACACATCAAAACATAATCATGGCAAGAGATTGCCCTAACAATCTCCCCCTTTTTGATGTGTGACAATCCGTTTAAGTTAGGTAAAAACATTTGATAAAAATTTCTAAGGTAAGAAAGCATGTAAACATAAACATGGTATAGAAACATGCAACTCCCCCTTAATCCATGAAACTCTCTCTCCCCCTATCATAATTTACTTAAACATAATTATTTCCCCGCCTTTGACACCATCAAAAATATTAACACTAAGTTATAAACTCATGGCATCAAGTCTAATAGGAGGAAAATTCCAAAAATTGTTTTAAAATCTGAAATCAGCCTTTACTATTCGGAATATTAGGTCACCAGTCGACTGGTTCAAACTACCAGTCGACTGGCACAAGGTTTTCAGGAATTCCTGATTTTCAGACCGAATTTTAGAAATGCATTAAAAATTCCAGAAAATTCAAAAAATCATGAAATTTGGGGAACACATTTCTTTTAAGTATATCTATCAATGAAAAATAGTTTTTCATGAAAAATCATTATATTTTCACGTATTTTCCAAAAATCCAAAAGCTTTAAAAACCACTAGGTTTTTGATCATGTGGGTATCCATTTCAACACCTAGTTTTGGTTTCAATTGTTTCAAAACATGAATACACAGATTTTAGATTAAGAAATTGTTTTGAAAACATATAAAATATCCAACCATGATCTTTGGGCAATATGTCTATCAATTAAACATAAGCCTTTTCCATGATTGGTCTATTATTGCTATTTTGATACCTTAAAATGACCATCTAAATGCCATAGGCATTAGTGGACATTTGTATCATCCTAACATCTCACTCATGCTAAGTTTTCAATCATGGTAGCCTATAGTAAGTGTGAGATGCATCCTATGGGGTATTTGTATATACTTAACCATTATATTCATACAATTCTATCAAGGTTAAGTATCAACCTAACAATCCTCATGATCATAAAGGCATATATGAATTAATTCTACATTATGATCATGAACCTAAAGTATTCATCAATTAATAATCATGCATTAGGTATTATATCATGATAATAAGCAAAGTATCACCTAAAGCATGATTTAACCCTATTGCTCATGATTATGTGCCAAATATCAAAATCATAAATCATGATTGCAAACATACATAGCAATTACATTAATCATCATGATTTAAGCATTATTAACTATTTATAGGAACGTTATCATCATCTAACACTATTTAAAAATGTTGTCCCGCCATCCTAAGTCAACCAAAATATGATATAGGTCAATTGCATATGGTTGACTACCCTAGGGTTATCCTAACCCTTAAGAATGGATTTTGGAACCCAAAATAAGTTCTTGCCTATGGGGTTCACTAAGTACTCCTTGGGGATCCATTTCCTAGCTATTTCTTTCTTCTTATCTTGTCCCCTAGCAATTAGGCATTTGTAGGCCTTTTCATTTTTCTTTTCTTTGTAACCTAGGCCTTTCTTATTAAAACTAGCTCTTTGGCTCCCTATGATCATGTTCAAGGTGTTGGAGCCTATAGTGAACTTTTCTAGGGCTTTTGTCAAATAATCTACCTTTTCCCTTAAAGCCCTATTTTCTTCTATACATGCATCACTAACATTAAATGACATATATTCATGTGAGCATGCATCATTTAAGCTAGAAGAAATATTTTCATTTTGATTTAAGCATGCTTTTTCTAGTTTATTTTCTAAGTCCTTAATTTGATCTAGCATGCTCTTATTTTTCTTCTTTGCTCTAAATAAATCCCTAGTTAAGCTAGAAACCATGGAAACTATTTTCTTAGGAGTTAAATTCGTTACCATAGTTTCCATATCCTCTTCTTCTTCTTCGGATGAGGAGGATGTAGAGGAGGCTCCCCCTTCATTTGAGCTCTCCTCACTTGTGCTTGATTCTTCATTAAAGGAGGAAGAGCAATCCAAGTCGTCGAAGGCCATCAATGCAAGGTTGGAATAGACATGCTCTTCTTCTTTGGATGAAGATGAGGAAGCAAGGTCATCCCATGTCTTTGCTTTGAGAGCCATGGCCTTTCCTTTTTCCTTGGCCTTCTTTCCTTCTTCCTTCTTTTTACTCCCCTTTTTCTTTTTCTTTTCTTCTTTCTTCTTCCTCTCTTCTTTGCTCTTGTTTAGGAGGGGACAATTGTCCCTTATGTGTCCCTCTCCTTGGCAATTGTAGCAAATGATTTTCCCTTTTAGTCTTCTATTCCTATCATTAGATTTATTAAAATGAAAACCCTTTAAAGCACGCCTTACCCTCCTTACCATATACGCTTCTTCCGTGCTATCCATGGAGGAGGAGGAGGATGCTTCATCATCATCGGAGGAGGAGGGGATCTCTATCTTCTTCTTCCCGTTATTTGCCAAGAATGCTACTCCTCTTGAAGGTTGGATTTTTGGCTCTTCTTGTATTCCTTCAAGCCTCGTTTTGTGGAGCTCCATTGTTGAGAAGAACTCCTCCAAGGTACTTACTTCCAAGTTCTTGGAGATGTAGAACGAATCCACCATAGAGCTCCATCTTGAGGACCGGGGAAAGGCATCTATGGCCTTCATTACCATATCCTGGTTGGAGAGCTTTTCACGTACACTTGTTAAACCGGTTAATATTTCTTTAAACCTAGAATGTAATGATGTTACCTTTTCTCCCTTTTCTAATTTGATATTTGATAATTGGGAGCGGAGGAGATCTCTCCTTGCAAGTTTAGCCTCCGAAGTGCCTTCATGAAGCTCTACTAGCTTCTCCCACATCTCCTTGGCACTTAGGCAATCTCCAATTCTATTTATTTCTTGTTGAGGAAGCACATTGTATAGATGGTGCTTGGCTTTTGAGTTTGCAAGGTGCTCCTCTCTTTGCCTCTTGGTCCACCTTGACTTCTCTATTGGCTTCCCCTCTTCATCCCTAGGCAAAACAAAACCGGATTCCATTGTAATCATGATATCAAAATCCATTTCGAAAAATACCTCCATTCGCTTCTTCCACCAAGCGAATTCCCCTTCGAACTTCGGTGGATGAATGTTTGAGCCGACCATCTTTTTGTAGTACTCTCACGGCGATTAGTCCTTGAAGAGCGACCTTAGCTCTGATACCACTTGTTGGAGGATCGGGACGGCCGGCTAGAGGGGGTGAATAGCCCTTTTCGGTTGGATGTCGGTATTTGCTCGTCTACAAAACTAATTAGCGCAAGCGGAAGACTAATAAAGACAAGCAAATAGAAATACGAGAAAACAAGCGCTAACACGATGGTATAACGTGGTTCACGGCTACGCCGCTAATCCACGGTCCGATTCGTCCACGGTGAATCACTCCGCAATCTATCCACTAGATCTCTCCTTTGCACAAAGCTAGGTGGAGGTAACCTCTTTACACAAAAACACTCCTCTTACAAATATAATGGAAATAAGCTCAAGTAAGAGGATGGAAAGCTTTAGGGAACTTTGGGAGAGTGTTAGAGCATAAGCATTAGCCTCCCAAAGCCCCATCCCCTTCCTTTTTATAGAGGAAGAGGGTTTCTTCCCGTTGACACAGGATCAGTCGACTAATGCCCTCGATCAGTCGACTGATCCCGTAGTCGTTGCCCAATAACGGCCGCTTTCCACGTTGGATTCCATCCAACGGTATTAGCATCAGTCGACTGATGGCGCCCATCAGTCGACTGATGTCAATCAGTCGAATGCTTCGCGAGATCGACTCCATTCTATGCCCGTGCACAGTGTCATCAGTCGATTGCCGTCCCTTGGCAGTCGGTGATCAACTCATCGATCGTTGCCCATGCCGGTGGTCGGTGATCAACGGTCGGTGACTTAAACCAGTCGATCGAACCATCGACTCAGATCAGTCGACTGCCATGACATGACAGTCGACTGGTGTCGAGAAAACTCATCCGACACTTGGCCAAATGGCCAAGTTTCACCTAAGAGCTACCCTTCCCGGGTTACAATCGCCCACTCTCATCCCTCAGAGTCCCTCGCCTTTGAAGTTCTCTTCGTTCGCGGCCACATCCCTCGGCAGCATCAGGCGCACAACTCTTCAATGCTCCTTCGCGTCTCTTGCCAAAAAAGTCTGCTTCCTCCGGCTTCACTCCAAGCTTCTCGTCCGGCGGTCCCTCGGATGCTCCAAGCGCACGGCTTCCGCAAAGCAATCCTTCACCGACTCAAGGACCGAGTTATGAGATGTGAAACTCGCCACGGCTCCATGTGCGAATTACTAAGTCCTGCACGACTTCAACGCACATATCAAATCAACATAACAAACTAACTTAAACCCTTTACCACACACATCAAAACCTAATCATGGCAAGAGATTGCCCTAACACTCTCGAGTGGCCGAGTTGGGTAGTATGACTGGTAGCTAGCCGCCAAAGAGCTATATGCTACCCTAGGGGTCCCTGCTGCAAGCGACTCTAGCTACCACTACCCATGAGTGGTCGAGTGCTGCATGACAATACAAGTTGCACGCCACTCTAGCTACCACCGTCTATAGTGGCCGAGCGCGGCACATCCAATTCTCTGCCCTCAACCATGCTACCACTACCCCAGTGGCCAGGGAGGCAGGATAACTGACGACCCATCTCATCCACAAGGGAGACACAGTCAACATCATGCATGCAATGTAATGATGCATAGCTCCACATATGTATCCCCGCAACACTCCCTATCCCATGGAGAGTCCTGGTCAACCAAAAGTCAACTATGCAAAGACTACTAATCCACAAGGCACTCTCTCTACCACACAGACAGTCATACACAATTGACAGTCAACCACGCTAAGACCTCCAGTCCGTAGTGATATACTATCGACAATCCATATAACCATACACAGATACACGATCCATAATGGATATACAATCACGCTAGGACCTCCAGTCCATAGCCACATACGGACAAACACACACTTATTTATGCACAGACAACTAGATCCACCATAGATGCACCACCGATATGTATATGATATAACAATCGACTCCATAATCTAATCCATCACCTAACTCTAGTGATATAACACAGTAACCCAATCTGAGATCACAAAGATAACCCTAACCACATGTACTTACTGAACATCCATTAGCTAACATACAATAGGGTTTGTAGTTCATATCCGTGATAGATAATCAATGAAGTAACAACAATATATCTCAAAGGTCAAGGCTAAGTACAAGCACATGATTAAATAAGAGTGGATCTAAGATCAAAGGTATCATCATATGTCCAAATTCATGCACTAGAATTAGTCAAAACTACCTGACCAGGGTAGATATTACCCACCTGACATCCACACATACGAGCATCCATCACTAATCAAAGTCCTGCAAGAAAGAACATGGAACACAACTAAGTTCTATCATAAACCTAGTTACCAAATCAATTACCACATCGCTACTGCTTTAGCTATTTATCCAATTATCCTAAACAAGTATCCACATCAATTGATCCATTCCATTGTTAAATCCAAGAGTAATATCCATGCATAATTGATTGCATAGCTATAACACAACCAAATTGATAGTTACCTTATAATGTTGATACAAAACCAGCCTTCTCAGCTCCACTTTAATCACCTCGGCAGCTCCACTTCACCACCTATTGCATTCCTTAGCTTTTGCCCAACCAACTAATTGTCGATATACCAGATCGGAACCCTCACGCCCACAACTCTTCAACACAACAGAGCCATTACAAACCTTAATCAATATTCACCAAAATCACTAGATCAGAACAATCGAATAACACTCTAAATCTAAGCTATAGCAGTAGCTTACCTTCCCCATCTCATACACAGCTTCCAGTCGAAATCCCTAACATCACAACTCAACAAACCACCTTGCACAAGGAGATCCAACGATGGCAGTGGCAAAAATAGAGAGCGACACCACGAGACCAACCTCGCTGCAAAACAGAGCTCGTGGTGGACCTAGGATGCGATGGGGCGATGGTGTGAGCTGAGCTCGAGCGTCGGCGGTGGCAGATCATCGGAAAAGGTGAGATCCAGCTCGGGAAAGCCGGCGGTAGCTAGTTCTCACGGCGAGGAGGACTGAGCAGAGGTAGCAGGGACCGAACGGCTGCTCCAATGAAGATCTCCGGCAACACTGAAAGAGGAAGAATGATCGGCGATGGTGAGGAAGAGATCGGCAGAAGAAATTTGGAGAGGGAAATCTCGCGATCGGGAGGAGGAGGATGAGGTTTTGCGCTCGATAATGAAGAGGAGAGAAAATCACAATCGCGATCTGAGAAGAAGAAACTGCAACTGCTAATCGGGTTTGGGTTCGGGCCTTATAAAGTCCATTCAATTGGATTAAGCCAGCCTTAGGTCAAGGTCCAACCTAAGTTAAGCCCAAACTCCCAATTAGGCTTTAATCTTCCTCTAAAACAGTCATACAAACCCCTTTTAAATTTGGAAAAATTTCTGTGAACTCCTGAGAAATTATATAAGAAAATTTCTCAATTAATAAAGGATATTCCATTTTTTTATATCTTACACCGAGGAGCAACAATAACAAATCAAGACAAATGTTAAGGTAACAATTATGCTACTAAAATTGATACCTAACGCTATTTTGTCTAAACTAGGTGAATATAGGGATGTGAGGAAATTATGGAATAAGGTGATAAAATTCCATGAAAATTTTGAACCGGCACAAGTAGAGGAGGAGGCTGAGGAAGAACATCCATCAACATCCGAGGATGTATAGGAATTGGAGGAAACCTCCACCTCTAGCATTGAGGGGGAGGAGAGATCTTCCATCCCGAAGCAAGAACAAGAAGAAGCATCTACATCCGGGAAAAGTGAAGATCAAGAGGCTTCCACCACCTTAGGTAACTCAAACATTGTAATCAAGAATAAAAATCACATTATATGCTTTGAGTGTAGGGTAGCCGGGCATTACAAGAGAAAATGCCCAAAATTGGCTAAGGAGAAAGCACTGACACCAAAAGTCAAAGGATGCCGGAGTCCTCGTTAAGAAGAGCAAAGAGCACATTGTGTGCTTCAAATGCAATCAAAGAGGACACTACCGAAGTCAATGCCCTAGAGGGAGGAAGAAGGGACAAGAAGGAGCTACACAAGTAGGGGGAGCTACCTAAGCAAACCCTAAGGTATACTTTAATGCACCTTCTAGTTCTAGGATTAAGAAGCATGCTAGAAGTTATTTTAATTCACTTGCTATTATCCATGAACATAAGCATGCTAGTAGAACTAATAGATTTTATTGTTTAGGTGCTAAGTATGTAAATTTATCTAAGGACAAACCTAGGAACAACAACTCTAGACCTATTTTACCTAGGAAGAGTCTTAGAAGTGTTGGGTTTTCCGAGCCGCAAAAACCATTTTTTTGCGTTGCGGAAACCTCGGAAGCCCCGGCCACGGATCCGTGCGAAGTATAAAATATAAAACTAACATGTATGTGTTTAATACCTTTAGATCTACTCTAGATCTACATGATAAGAAGTTACCCTCGATGCGACGCCCTTCGCAAATCCCGCTCGTCCAAAAGGTTCGCCGGAACTCGAGAGTGTCAAATGCACACTCCTCTATTGGTATCCACACAAGCAATAGATGGAGAAAAATACCTTAGAGTGTGCTAGCACCCTTTAGGAATTTCGGCCAAGGAGGTTGGGAGAGCTTGAGAGGGTGATCCAAGGAAGAAGATGAAGTTGTGTAACTCACACAAAATAAATCTCATCTAATGGTAATAGTGGCCGGCCACTTGGTCTCCCTCATGAGGTGGCACCACATTCTAAGTCAATGATGATGTGGAGCATCATCATTGGCTGGCCATGCCAAGTCATCATCATGACATGGCATTTGGTCAAGTCAAACTTGACCTTTCATCTTCCCTCTCAAGTCTCAAGTCAAGTCAAACTTGACCTCTTATCTCCCATGGTTGATCAAATCCAACCATTTGATTCAAGTCAATTTAATTTAATGAATCTCTATTCATTAATTTAAATTGATTTGATGAATCAAATCTAAATTAGACTCATTCAACACTTGAATCAAATTGAGTCCAACTCAATTAGTCTAATTAGGATTACTCTTAATCCAATTTGGTTCATCCCATGAACCTAATCCTCATGGTTCATCATATGAACCTAATCTCCATCTAATTGCCCTTAGTGTGTGACCTATAGGTTCTTGTAACATTGGCAATGTCCCTAAACTGATTTTGGAACATAAGCATTGAGCGGTATCTAGCAACACATCATTGCTACCCAAGTTAAAAGAATGTTGAGCTCCAACATCACCTTTGTGACTACTAATTGTGACTCTCACAATATGTGACAATGTCCCTCTATCCTTGACATATAGATTGACCAATTGAGGCATAGACCGTGTCATCCTCGGTACAATCTATATCTTGAACTCCAAGTAGACTCACTCTAATCAAATGAGCTCAATATCTCATATTGACTCATTTGGGCATGGCCATGCACTTCATGGTCTCACTCTATCAAGAATATCGATGTCACCCCCGTCATATAAGAGGGATAGATCCCATCTACATCACTCACATCCCTCCGCATAATTTGTTACATACCCAGTAATCACCTTTATAGTCCACCCATTTACAGGTGACGTTTGACGAAGCCAAAGTATGCAACTCCTTATGTAGGGAACCATGGTGACTTCAGGTCTAAGGACTAATAGTCATACTAATAGCCACATGAGAAAGTATATGACACTCATATAACGATCCATGATATTTTCTCATGGCGGGTCATTCAGTATACATTCTCCAATGCATACCCATGTGTCAACTTGATATCTCATATCCATGACTTGTGAGATCAAGTCATCGTGTTGACCTACATGCTAGTCTCTACGCATTAACATTGTCCCTGAATGTTAATACTCGACTAAGAATGATTAAGAGTAGTGTTCTCTATATCATCTCATTATCGATTAAACCAATCGATTGATATAGATAAGAACCTACTACTCAAGGACATTATTATATTTAGTTATTTGGCACCAATATAAGTAAATATAATAACCATGCCTTTATAAATAGGAATATGATACAATAAAGTTCATACAACAATCATCACATGATTGGCTCTAGGGCTTTCACTAACAATATCCCACTAGCACTAGTGTCAATCACCGTAGTATCTAATACCCAATGACCTAGTGTGACCATCATGCTTTTTCTGTGCCAAAGTCTTGGTCAAGGGATCTGCGATGTTAGCCTCTATGGGTACTCTGCAAATCTTCACATCTCCTCTATCGATAATCTCTCGAATGAGATGGAAGCGCCGTAGTATGTGTTTGGTCCGCTAGTGTAAGCGAGGTTCCTTAGCCTGTGCAATCGCTCCATTGTTGTCACAATAGAGCTCTATAGGATCTGCAATGCTAGGAATCACCCCAAGCTCAGTAATGAACTTGCAGATCCAAATCGCGCCTCCTACGCCTCGGATGCGCGATATACTCGGCTTACATTGTAGAATCAAGAATCGTGTCTCGCCGAACTCTTCCCTCAACGCCACCATTCAAGCAAAACACGAACCATTACTATGATCTATAATCATCCCGTTTTGGAAGTGGCATCATGTAACCCTTCTGACTAGCTCCTCATCGCCTTCCAATATCAAGAAATATTCTTTAGTCCTTCTCAAGTACTTAAGAATATTCTTGATCGCTATCCGATGATGCTCACCGATCTCGACCGTATCTACTCGTCATGCTCAAAGCATACGAGACATCAGGACGAGTACACAGCATGGCGTACATGATAGATCCTATAGCAGATGCATAAGGGATCTTATCCATGCGGTCTCTCTCCTCTCTAGAAGAGGGACTTTGAGTCTTCGAAAGACTCACACCATGTGACATCGGCAGAAGTCCCTTCTTGGAATTCTGCATGGCAAACCGTAGTAATACCGTGTCAATGTATGTACTCTGACTTAGGCCAAGCAATCTCTTAGATCTATCTCTATAGATCTTAATGCCTAGAATACAGGCTGCTTCACCTAAGTCCTTCATTGAGAAGCACGTCCCCAGCCAAGTCTTCACAGACTGTAGCGAAGGGATGTCATTCCCAATGAGCAGTATGTCATCCACATACAATACAAGGAAGACAACTGTATTCCCATTAACCCTTTTGTAGACGCAGGGTTCATCTTCATTCTTGATGAAACCAAACTGTTTGATCGCATCATCGAATCGAAGATTCCAGCTCTGAGATGCTTGATTTAGCCCATAAATGGACCTTTGCATCTTGCATACTTTCCCAGTATGCTGTGGATCTTCAAAACCCTCAGGTTGTGTCATGTACACATCCTCGAGTAAGTTTCCATTCAGAAATGCAGTTTTGACATCCATTTGCCAGATCTCATAATCGTGGTATGCTGCAATAGCAAGCAAGATCCGAATGGACTTAAACATCGCCACTGGAGAAAAGGTTTCATCATAGTCAATACCATGAATCTGCTTGAAACCTTTAGCCACCAATCGACCCTTATAGGTATGCGTAAGTCCATCCATGTCAGTCTTTCTCCTAAAGACCCACTTACACCCAATGGGTTTGACCCCTTCAGGTGGATCAACCAAAGTTCATACTTGGTTGGTGTACATGGATTTTATTTCGGATCTCATGGCCTCTAGCCATTTCTCAGAATCTGGGCTCATCACAACTTTTTGATAGGAGGTAGACTCATTCTCAATGAGCATAACATCATCATGGTCAGACAAGAGAAATGAGTATCTCTCAGGCTGACGACATACCCTATCAGACCTGCGAAGAGGTAGGTCTACCTGAACATGTGGTTGTTCCACAACTCCTTCTGCAACAACCTCATCACCCACAACACCTTGTGGTTCCTGTTCAACCTCCATCAAGGCCTCAGTGCTATGGTCCTTATCTTGAATTTCTTCAAGATCGAACGTACTCCCACTAGTTTTTCTAGAAACATAATCCCTTTCTAGAAAAACCCCAGTCTTTGCTACAAACACTTTGTGCTTACTTGGAATGTAGAAGTAATATCCCTTTGTATCCTTGGGATATCCAACAAAATAGCACCTATCGGATTTGGGTCCCAGTTTGTCTGAGACTTGACGTCGAACGTAAGCCTCACAACCCCAAATCCTCATGAAAGACATCTTGGGATTTCTCCCTATCCATATCGTATAGGGTGTCTTTATGACAGCCTTGGATGGTACATGGTTAAGGGTAAAGGCTGCTGTGTCTAGAGCATATCTCCAAAAGGATATAGGAAGATCTGTGTGACTCATCATAGATCGTACCATATCTAATAGGGTATGATTCCTCCTTTCGGATACACCATTCCACTATGGTGTTCCAGAAGGAGTAAGTTGGGATAAAATCCCACACTCAACTAGATAGTCACAAAACTCATGGCTAAGGTATTCACCACCTCGATCTGATCGAAGTATCTTAATACTCTTGCCAAGCTAGTTTTGTACTTCATTCTTGAATTCTTTGAACTTTTCAAAAAATTCTGATTTATGTGTCATAAGATACACATAACCATATCTACTGAAGTCATCAGTAAATGTAATGAAGTACCTGTAACCACCTCTAGCAGCAACATTGAAAGGACCACATACATCACTATGTATAAGTCCTAACAAATTTGTTGCTCTTTCACTGTGTCCACTAAAGGGAGTCTTGGTCATCTTGCCTAAAAGGCAAGACTCGCATGTCTCATATGATTCAAAATCAAATGAGTCTAGCAGCCCATCCTTATGGAGCTGAGATAAGTGACTCTCATTTATGTGACCTAAGCGACAATGCCAGAGATAGGTTTGGTTCAACTCATTTGACTTGAACCTCTTGATACTTATGTTATAAATAGGGCTCTCTAAGTCTAGAAAGTAGAGTCCGTTCATTAGAGGTGCACTATAATAGAACATATCATTTAAATAAACTGAACAACATTTATTCTTTATTATAAATGTAAATCCTTTCTTGTCCAAACAAGAAATCGAAATTATGTTCTTAGTCAAAGCAGGCACATAACAACATTCATCTAATTCTAGTACAAGCCCAGAGGGTAGAGATAGATCATAAGTTCCTACAGCAACAGCAGCAACCCTTGCTCCATTACCTACTCGTAGGTCCACCTCGCCCTTTGTAATGTCCTGCTATTTCTCAGCGTCTACACATTGGTACAAATGTGAGATGCACATCCAGTATCTAATACCCATGATGAAGAAATAGATGGATTGACTTCTATAACATTTATACCTGAAGTAGAAGTCTCACTTTTTTTCTTCTTAAGATCTTCCAGGTAAGCTTTACAGTTACGCTTCCAGTGTCCAACTTCCTTGCAGTGGAAGCAAGCCCCTTCCTTGGCTACCCCTCCTTTGGGTTTAAGTTCTTTGCCTTTGCCCTTGGCTTGAGACTTTCCCTTACCTTTAGGCTTGCCCTTGGCTTTCTTTTTGTGCACCATCAAAATGGTGTCAGATTTTCCCTTCTTAAGGTTAAGCTCAGCAGTTCTCAACATGCTGAGCATCTCAGGCAGTGGCTTATCAATTTCATTCATGTTATAATTCATGATAAATTGATTGCAGGCTTGTGGCAAAGATTGTAAGATCAGGTCAGTAGCCAGCTCTTGGCCAAGTGAGAATCCCAGCCTTTGTAGCTTTTCTACGTACCCAATCATCTTGAGTACATATGGACCTACGGGAGTCCCATCTTGCATTTTGGACCCAAACAATGCCTTAGAGACTTCATATCTCTCATGCCTTGCTTGTCCTTGATATAGTTGACGAAGATCTCCAACCATATCAAAAGCATTCATGAACTTGTGTTGCTTCTGAAGCTCAGAGTTCATGGTCGCGAGCATTAGACATGACACATCTAATGCATCATCTTAATGCTTCTTGTAAGCATCTTTGTCAGCTCGCGAGGCAGTGGCAAGAGGTGCCTCCGGAATGGGCTGCTCCAGGACGTACAACTTCCTTTCTTGGGTGAGAACAATTCTTAGGTTCCTATACCAGTCCAGGAAATTTGCTCTATTGAGCTTGTCCTTCTCAAGGACAGAACGTAGAGAGAGAGTGTTCGTGTTTGTCGACATAGTAATCTACAACATACAATGTAGAGAATTAATATCATATTCCTTTTATCATTTAATTAGGCCTTTAATCAAATGATGCTCCCACTGAATTATAAGAATTTTGTAGAATCGAGTTATGGATGTGGCAAAACCACATTACTAGATTCATATAAACTAGCTATAATTCTTGCGGGACAAGATCCACATCATACTAAGCCTTGAGTTAGCTTTGGCTAAATCGCCCAAGACTTAGTATGATCGGTGGGTAACACATTACCGATTACATCTCTATGCAACTCTTGTTTATAGGATCAAGACCCACATTTACAAAAGACCTTGAGTTAGCTTTGGCTAAATCGCCCAAGATTTAGTGTAAATGCGATCTTATCCTATCTTTCCAACGATTAAAATATGCTTATAGTTCTACTCGATCCAATTGAGTTAACTAGTTTTACTCAATCTAATTGAGCTTACTCTAACCCAAGCCGTGATAGGCGGGACCAAGATTGTCCCTTCGCACCCTACCAAGATCATATGCGTTGCTCTGCTTTGGCAGATTCAACAACTACAAATGATCGAGGTAGTGATGGGTTCAAGGACTTGGTAGGCATTTACGAGTTGATTTGATTAAGATCTAATCTAATCGTAATGTGTATCATATACGCATTAAGGCCTTTATTATCCTATATTAGCATGCATCACATACATACATACATACATTATTCTAGCATGCATCATATACATACAAGAAAATTATCCTAGCATGCATCATATACATACAAGCATTATTCTACTAGTATGCATCACATACATACAAGCAAAATCAAATATATATATATATATATATATATATAAATATATATATATATATATATCAACATATATATATATATATATATATATATATATATATATATATATATATATATATATATCAACATATATATATATATAATTAACTGTGTTGTAGTCATGGCCCTACTACGATCTTCTCAAGCCAATGAGAAGATCGGACGGTCAACCTAAGACTAGCGGCTTCTCCAAGCGCTTCCTTTGACCGCCATGTGTCGTCGGCACCCTTCTCGTAACTTCATCTACAAGTGGACTTTCCACCGCTTCATTTTGTACATTACAAATATGAAACTCGAGTTACATTCAAGTCTAAAACTATTTACAACTAGAATTTTAAAAGAAGAGGTATGATGCGCAGGTCGCATACACTATACAACACGCACAACCATAAAAATGACACGCAGGTCGTATTATGAATTATAACACATCATAATCCAATCAAATTGTGGTCATTGGGCCATGACAATCATAGAATTATACATAATTCTAAATTATATATTTTTACAAAAAATTTCTATAATTTTTCCTATTTTTTTTCAATTTTATGAGTCACCTCTCCGTAACGGTCCCGCTAAGCGGTTTCCGGGCGCGATCGCGGGACAAGGCCCCTTTCGGGGATAGGGGCAGCGCCCCTACTCACAAAATAAACTTTACGAGTGTCCCTACTACGATCTTACAGTGACTTAAGTCACTGTCCCAAAAACCTAAAGCGAGAACTCACCGTTTTGGAGAGTTTTTCTCGGTGGTTGAAGCCGACAAGTGTGCCAACACTCGATGCTTCGACTCTTCGAGAAAAATACCCAAAAATTCTATAAAAATAGGAAATTTACAGAAATATAAAATTATGTAATTTTTATATCTAATATAAAAACCACAAAAAAAAAATACATACATGCTTCGCATGTGGCTCTAATACCACTGTTGGGTTTTCCGAGCCGGAAAAACATTTTTTTTGCGTTGCGGAAACCTCGGAAGCCCCGGCCACGGATCTGTGCGAAGTATAAAATATAAAACTAACATGTATGTGTTTAATACCTTTATATCTACTCTAGATCTACATGATAAGAAGTTACCCTCGATGCGACGCCCTTCGCAAATCCCGCTCGTCCAAAAGGTTCGCCGGAACTCAAGAGTGTCAAGTGCACACTCCTCTATTGTTATCCATACAAGCAATAGGTAGAGAAAAATACCTTAGAGTGTGCTAGCACCCTTTAGGAATTTCGGCCAAGGAGGTTGGGAGAGCTTGAGAGGGTGATCCAAGGAAGAAGATGAAGTTGTGTCACTCACACAAAATAAATCTCATCTAATGGTAATAGTGGCCGGCCACTTTCCTTAACATGCAAGCATGTAACTCCTCCAAGAGCCAATGGCTCTTGGTCTCCCTCATGAGGTGGCACCACATGCTAAGTCAATGATGATGTGGAGCATCATCATTGGCCAGCCATGCCAAGTCATCATCATGACATGGCATTTGGTCAAGTCAAACTTGACCTTTCATCTTCCCTCTCAAGTCAAGTCAAACTTGACCTCTTATCTCCCATGGTTGATCAAATCCAACCATTTGATTCAAGTCAATTTAATTTAATGAATCTCTATTCATTAATTTAAATTTATTTGATGAATCAAATTTAAATTATACTCATTCAACACTTGAATCAAATTGAGTCCAACTCAATTAGTCTAATTAGGATTACTCTTAATCCAATTTGGTTCATCCTATGTACCTAATCCTCATGGTTCATTATATGAACCTAATCTCCATCTAATTGCCCTTAGTGTGTAACCCTATAGGTTCTTGTAACGTTGGCAATGTCCCTAAACCGATTTAGGAACATAAGCAATGAGCGGTATCTAGCAACACATCATTGCTACCTAAGTTACAAGAATGTTGAGCTCCAACATCACCTTTGTGACTACTAATTGTGACTCTCACAATATGTGACAATGTCCCTCTATCCTTGACATATAGATTGACCAATTGAGGCATAGACCGTGTCATCCTCGGTACAATCTATATCTTGAACTCCAAGTAGACTCACTCTAATCAAATGAGCTCAATATCTCATATTGACTCATTTGGGCATGACCATGAACTTCGTGGTCTCACTCTATCAAGAATATCGATGTCACCCCCGTCATATAGGAGGGATAGATCTCATCTACATCACTCACATCCCTCCGTATAATTTGTTATATACCCAGTAATCGCCTTTATAGTCCACCCATTTACGGGTGACGTTTGACGAAGCCAAAGTATGCAACTCCTTATATAGGGAACCATGGTGACTTCAGGTCAAAGGACTAATAGTCATACTAATAGCCACCTGAGAAAATATATGACACTCATATAACGATCCATGATACTTTCTCATGGCGGGTCATTCAGTATACATTCTCCAATGCATACCCATGTGTCAACTTGATATCTCATATCCATGACTTGTGAGATCAAGTCATCGTGTTGACCTACATGCTAGTCTCTACACATTAACATTGTCCTTGAATGTTAATACTCGACTAGGAATGATTAAGAGTAGTGTTCTCTATATCATCTTATTATCGATTAAACCAATCAATTGATATAGATAAGAACCTATTACTCAAGGACATTATTATATTTAGTTATTTGGCACCAATACAAGTAAATATAATAACCATGCCTTTATAAATAGGAATATGATACAATAAAGTCCATACAACAATCATCACATGATTGGCTCTAGGGCTTTCACTAACAAGAAGGATAGAAGAGAATTTAGGCATTAACCCTAAGAAGGGTAGACACATGCCTAAGAAGAAGAGTCCCTCCCAAAAGATTAATGAAAAATAAAATTTGGGAAAACTAGAATTAGAGAACCAAGCTTTGAGGTTAAAGCTTGAAAAACTAGAGAAGACCCGAGCAAAGATGACAAACTCATTTAAAGGGTCAAAGGAACAAAATTTAGGACCTAGGAGACAAGAACCGGTTAAGGGCAAGAAAGGGTTCGGTCACAAACCTAAGTCCTACCACAATATTCCATTTGATTATGGAACTAAATCTAGGTCTAGAAAAACCAAGGTTAATAGGGAAACAATCCCAAGATTAACCATGGTGTGTCTCTAGTGGATAAAAATTTAAGAAAATCTAAGGTAGCCACTAAGAAGGTTACCTCTAGAGTTGACCTAGGAAAGACCCAATTGACTAAGGCTTTAAAGCCAAAAAGCGTCATTAGGAAGGTATCTAGGGAAGTAATCCCTAGTGAATACCTTGTTAACCCAAGGAGCTTCAATAGGTATTGGGTTCCTAGGAGCGTGATCAATTCACGGTAGATGGGTTAGGGTGTGTCAACCCTAAGTGGATAGGTAGTTAACCTAACCATAGTAGAGTTGACACTTTAGGATGTGCCAATGTGCTTTTAGAAGTTGAAAAATTGATTAAATTGGCACAATTAGATCTTAGAAGTTATGGTGTGCCATTTTGGATTTTTGGCACACTAGGGGGATGGTTGGCATTAAGGCAAAATGGATTTAATCTTAGAAATGGAAATTTGGATATTTTATACCTTAGTATTTTATACTTGTCATGCTTTATTTGCCTTGCCATGTCATGACATCATATTTATTTTTAATCATATAAAATATCATGATCATGCTTAGGGTTTATTTTTAAATGTCATGTATGCTTAAGTTCATATCACATGTCATGACAACATGATTATATGGCACATGCTTATTCATGTTATTATTTATGTCATAATCATTATTCATGCATTAAATAAAATTGAGTTAAGGACTATGGTATGATTTGAAGTCTCATGAATAAGGGAATCAAATAGATTGCCTAGCATATGCATGAGACCCTAATTAACCAAAACTCACATCTCACTAAAATACTTGACATGTATGTGTTTCATACACTTAGATACAAGTGAGATGTTTAGGAAAATGAATTTCAAGGTTTTAAAATCATTTCAAAATCATTTTGAAAAATCTTGTTGAAATCTATCTTTTGATAGCAATCACCATTGAATGAGGTGATACAAAGTAGGATCAAATATTGAAAATTCAAGAGTTTTGAACTTTGTATCAATCTCACTAGTTTATGAGTATTTTATTTTTCTAATATTTTTCACCCATAATATTTGTAATAAGTAATGTACGTATGAATTTTCAAGATTTTTCAAATTACATATTTTTACTTATGAATTTCAAAATTTCATTTCTGAAATTTAATTTTTGTACTATGCAAAAATCAGTCGACTGGAGTCAAAATCAGTCTACTTGTAGATGAAGGAGTCGACTGATAATTCTGATTTCGGATAAACAAGGTTTGTTAGGCCCATGTTCAACTATGTTTTGGTTCCCTAACTACTCCTAACCCTAGGACATGCTTTGGAGAGCATTAGAAAGGGTGAAAATCCATTGGGCATGGATTAGGAGAAGTGTTTAGGGTGTGTATCGAATTAAGAGAGGTGAAAATTTAATGTTGAATTTTTTCCCTTAATTTCGATAGTTTAGTGTTCCTATTGGCTTAGGGACTCTCCAAGGACATTGTTGGTGCAATGGTCAAGGGGGAGCAAGCCTTTAGGGGGAGGTATCCATCATGGAAAGATGGATGTGTATTTTTCCTCATGGGAGGAAAATTGGGGAATTGCCTCTCTTAAGTTATATGAGACTTATCACTAGTAAGATTGAAGGCATCCAAGATGTTTTTGTACCAAGGGAAAGATTGTAAGATCTCATTGGGATATGAGACATTGACACCCTTGAGGAGGACCTTTTTGATGTATGTCAAAAAGAGAGAGAAGTTACCAATTGGGGTTAGTTGGAATTCTCATTGGGATGTGAGAATTGCCAATTGGGGATTATTAGTGGACTTGATTTTGAGGTTTTGTCAATCATCAAAAAGGGGGAGATTGTTGGAGCAATCTGTTGGGAATCTTGGAAGGCTAGAGGGGGTGAATAGCTCGTTTCGATGCTCGATGGAATTCGTTTCGTGCTTGTCTACAAATTATGTTAGCGCAGTGGAAATAAAGCAATAACAAATACAAACACACAATTACACAATCATATAACGTGGTTCGGAACCGAACAGTTGCTACTCCACAGATCGAGCTCTAAAGAGCTCTAGCGATGCCAATCACACACCACTAATACACACTCCTCGACACAATTCAGAGGTGGAGAAACCTCGTACAATAGATTACAAAAGTAATACAAAGTAAAAGAAGCAAATACAAAAAGAATACAACAATCTATACAAAGAAAAACTTTACAAATGCTCTTTTGATTACTTGCTTTTAGTTGCTTGAAGAATAGCCTTGGAGACCCTGATTTGAAGCAACAAATCGCCCCAATGTAGCTCAAGAACCAGTTGTGATTTCCTCCTCCATGAGCTCCATTTAAAGCTGCTGCCTGGGCTGGAAATCACCAATCAGTCGATTGCTCGGGACCATTAGTCGACTGATGCCACTGTTGTAGTGAGACAACGGCTAGATCCACGCTGGAAAAATCCAACGAATCCATCATCAGTCGACTGATCATATCCATCAGTCGACTGATGGAGCCTTCACTCGACTGCTAACCCCCGCAGTCGAGTCTCGACTCCATTCTGTGCCCAAATTCTCGAGCACCAGTAGACTGATCACATGATCAGTCGACTGCTCGAGCCAACAGTCGACTACCCACCTCTGGCAGTCGACTGTTGAGACACTTTCCATAGTCAAACCCTAGTTGACTCACACCAGTCAACTGTCATATGATACCAGTCAACTGGCACACCTCAAACATGAGGTTTTAACCCAAGTATGGTGCCCCCATACTTGCTGGACAACCCATAGCCTAGACCTAAGCCTTCTAGCCACCTCCATCAGCCTCGCGCCTATCGGATCCCTCCAAGTCATCCATACGCTAGCCTTCTGATGCTTTCATCGGCTATGTCATGCTAACGGTGTCTACACCGCCAAGGCACATTGAACTTATGCTGCCAAGACTCCGCTTGAACTTTACGCCGTCAACCATTGGACTTATGCTGCCAAGACTCCCGCTTGGACTTTACGCCGCAAATATCAAACCCCTTGGACTTCTCAAATGCCAAGTACTCATGACTTGGACTTTCACCGCCAAGACTCAAGCTTGGACTTTCCCTTGCTAACCCATGTTGGACTTTCCATGCCAAGACCCATGCTTGGACTTTCTTCATCACATGGTCAACCCTAGTCAACCATCAAAATCCCCTCGAGTCAAACTCAAGTTCGGTCAATCATGACCCGGGTCGATTGCACCAACAATCTCCCCAAAACATTATTTGGCATCAATGTCAAACCTTCATGTCAAACATCAAAACATTGCTCGAGTCAAACTCGAGTCCGGTCAATCGTGACCTGGGCCGATTGCACCAACAATCTCCCTCTTTTTGATGTTTGACAAAAACACATACCTTTGAGTTAGAACACTAAATCAAATCTTCTTACCAATTATCAAAAATTGGTAATCCCAAACATTTTCCAAAACATTCTTCCCCAAACATTCTCTAACAAACATTCTCCCCCTTTTTGACTAATATTAAAAAGGTCTTCTTGTTAGGGCAATTAACCCATGTGATATGGTTTTGATGTGTGTGGTAAAAAGTTTAAGTTACGATGATTAGATTTGATATGTGTGTTGGAGTCTTGCAAAACTTAGTAATTCACACATGGAGCTTAGACAAGTGTCACCACTCACAACCTCGTGCTTGAGTCGGAGAAGGAGCATTGCAGAGTCGTGCGATTGATGTTACCGAGGGACCGTCGGACGAGAAGACTTGAAGCGAAGCCAAGGAAGCAGACTTCGAGGGCAAGAGACACGAAGGAGCATTGCAGAGTCGTGTGATTGATGTTGCCGAGGGACGTAGCCACAAACGAAGAGAGCTTCGGTGAAGGACTTCAAGTGAGATGAGAGAATGAGTGAAATGTAAGTAGCTCATTAAGTGAACTTGGCTGAATAGCTGAGTGTCAGAGGCTCGACCACAAGGGTTGAGGTTTACCCGACCGCTAGAAGCTCAAACAGATGTTAAGTTTGAGTTTTACCCGGCACCAGTCGACTGCCATGTCATGGCAGTTGACTGCTCCAAGTCGATCGACAATCGACTGGTGTGGCTGATGAATCAAGCCGACATCAGTCGACTGCTGAAGGGAAGCAGTCAATTGATAGCACTGTGCACGGGCATAGAAGTTAGTCGAGCTCGCGGGTCACTCGACTGAAAGTCGACATCAGTCGACTGATGATATCATCAGTCGATTGATTATCTGACTGTTGGAGAAGGCGGCCGCGGATCCCGCGAATCTGGCCTAGTCAGAAGCCGTTGAAGTCGACATCAGTCGACTGATGTCACCATCAGTTGACTGATAGTGTCCAACGGGAAGATTTGCTTCCTCTCTATAAAAAGAGAGGGTGGGGGCTTTTAGATGGTTAATGTTCATGCTCCAAACATCTCATTAAGTGCCCCACAAAGCATAAACTCCTTCTTCTAGTTTCTTTCACATCTATTGTAAAAGAATGAGTGTTCTTGAGTTGTAAAGGTTTACCTCCACCTTTCTTGGGCTAAAGGGAGAGACCAATAGTGGATTGGTTTCGGGGTGATTCGCCGGAGACGAATCATACCTTGGATTAGCGGCGAGGCCGTGAACCACGTTATATTGTTTGTTAGCATTGTTTATCTTTTTGTTTGTTCTTAATTGTCTTTGCTTTATATTTTCCACTTGCGCTAAACATTAATTGTAGACGATTAAGAATGACTTCCGCTCATACAATGAAAGAGGGCTATTCACCCCCCCTATAACCTGTTGGGGATCGTTGACCGCTAGAGGGGGGTGAATAGTGCGTGCTAGTACCGATGATGGAATTCGATAGTGATTACGTCTACAATTTTCGTTAGCGCAGCGGAAACAAAGATAATAAAGCAATAATGAAAACACAAACACACGGATATAACGTGGTTCGGAACCGAACAGTTCCTACTCCACGGATCGAACTCTAAAGAGCTCTAGCGATGCCAATGCAATCATTAATCACAAATACTCCTTCTCGACACAAGTCGGAGGTGGAGAAACCTAGTACAAACGTTCTTACAACAATAAGAAATGAATACAAGCAAAATACAAGAGAGAAATACAATGTAAGTAAAGAAAACTACTTTACAAGAGCTTTTGATTTGCTTGCTTTTGGTTGCCTTGAACTAGCCTTGAAGGACTGGAAAAGCACCAACTATTCCCCTTTAAATCGCCAAAGAAAAACCTTGTTTGGTGCCTTCCACGAATAGCTGCTTTTATCCTCCATCGGGCTGGATTTCCGCCTGACAGTCGACTGCCATAAGGCCCCAGTCGACTGCCAACACTGTAGCTGTGAGACAACGGCTCAATCCACGTTGGAAAAGTTCCAACGGGACTCTCACCAGTCGACTGCCAACATTGGCAGTCGACTGCCAGCCCCGTAGTCGACTGCCCAATCGGCTACGGAGCATTTTGTGCTCGCAACTCAACTGGCAGTCAACTGCTCCAATGAGCAGTTGACTGCCAAGGCCATTTTAGCCCTAAATGGCACTCGAGCTCTAGTCAACTCACGACAGTTGAATCGTCCATAATGTCAGTCGACTGCCAACCTCAAAGATGAGGTTTTAACCCAAGTATGGTGCCCCCATACTTGCTAGACCACCCTTAGCCTAGACCTAAGCCTTCTAGCCACCTCCATTAGCCTCACGCCTCTCGAATCCCTCCAAGTCATCCATGACTTGTTCATCCATCGTGCTAGCCTTCAGGTGCTTCCATCGGCTATGTCATGCTAACGGTGTCTACACCGCCAAGGTACATTGGACTTACGCCACCAAGACTCCGCTTGGACTTTACGCCGCCAACCATTGGACTTATGCTGCCAAGACTCCACCCTTGGACTTCTCAAATGCCAAGACCCAAGCTTGGACTTTCCCTTGCCAACCCATGTTGAACTTTCCACGCCAAGACCCATGCTTGGACTTCCCTTGTGCCAAGTACTCAAGACTTGGACTTTCTCAAATGTCAAGTGTCCCACTTGGACTTTCCATGTCAAGTACCCATGGCATGGACTTTACCTTTCCAAGACCCATGCTTGGACTTTCCCATAATCACATGGTAAACCCTAGTCAATCATCAAAGTCTCCCTCAAGTCAAACTCGAGTCTGGTCAATTATAACTTGAGTCGATTGTATAAACAATCTCCCTAAAACATTAACCGACATCAATGTCAACTCACTTTGTCAAACATCAAAACATCACTCGAGTCTCGTCAATCGTGACCTGGGTCGATTGCACCAACAATCTCTCCCTTTTTGATGTTTGACATAAAAAACCTTGAGTTAGGCCCCTAACTCAAACTCCCTTGCCAATTTGCCAAATTGGTAATTTTACTCTCCCCCTTTTTGACATACATCAAAAAGGTTCTCTCCAAGGAGGTCAATGTCTCATATCCAATGAGATCTTACAATCTCCCCCTTGATCCAAAAATACCTAGGAATCCATCAATATTCCTAGTGATAAGTCTCATATCACTCAAGAGAGGCAATCTTATTCACTCTCTCAATTTCCAAATTGGGTATAAAAAACCCATCAATTTTCCCAATTGATGACACTCTTCCAATAAGTTCTCCCCCTTCAAGAAAAAAAACACATTCATCATCTCATGATGGATACCTCCCCCTAAAGGCTTGCTCCCCCTTGACTATTGCACTAACAATGTTCTCGGAAAGTCCCTAAGCCAATAGGAACTATAAACCATCAAAAATAAGGTTCAAAGTTCAAACTTGAACTTTCCACACCTTAAATTTGATACATCAACCTAACACCTCTCCTAATCCATATCCAATGAATTTTCATCCTTTATAATGCTTCCCAAAGCATATCCTAGGGTTAGGAGTGATTAGGAACCTTTACCATAGCTGAACACGGGCTAAACAACCTTGTTTTTCCCGAAATCAGCTTGGCAGTCGACTACTTACAGTTATTAGTCGAACTGCCCTACATCAGTCGACTGCCATCATGCGGCAGTCGACTGATAACTGAAATTCTCGAATTTCAGCTATCAGAATCGAATTTTGAAAAGTCATAAGTAATTCTACGTATTTTGAAAATTCGTGAAAATTCATTAAGAATGAATTTGCTTTATATTGTTTGTTAGCATTGTTTATCTTTTTGTTTGTTCTTAATTGTCTTTGCTTTATATTTTCCACTTGCGCTAAACATTAATTGTAGACGATTAAGAATGACTTCCGCTCATACAATGAAAGAGGGCTATTCACCCCCCCCCCCTATAACCTGTTGGGGATCGTTGACCGCTATAGGGGGGTGAATAGTGCGTGCTAGTACCGATGATGGAATTCGATAGTGATTACGTCTACAATTTTTGTTAGCGCAGCGGAAACAAAGATAATAAACCAATAACGAAAACACAAACACACGGATATAACGTGGTTCGGAACCGAACAGTTCCTACTCCACGGATCGAGCTCTAAAGAGCTCTAGCGATGCCAATGCAATCATTAATCACAAATACTCCTTCTCGACACAAGTCGGAGGTGGAGAAACCTAGTACAAACGTTCTTACAACAATAAGAAATGAATACAAGCAAAATACAAGAGAGAAATTCAATGTAAGTAAAGAAAACTACTTTACAAGAGCTTTTGATTTGCTTGCTTTTGGTTGCCTTGAACTAGCCTTGAAGGACTGGAAAAGCACCAACTATTCCCCTTTAAATCGCCCAAGAAAAACCTTGTTTGGTGCCTTCCACGAATAGCTGCTTTTATCCTCCATCGGGGATTTACCGATGACGATCGCCATAAGGCCCTCGATTGCCAACTAACTCAGAGTGAGACAACGGCTCAATCCACGCTGGAAAAGTTCCAACGGGACTCTCACCAGTCGACTGCCAACATTGGCAGTCGACTGCCAGCCCCGTAGTCGACTGCCAGTCGGCTACGGAGCATTTTGTGCTCGTGACTCAACTGGCAGTCGAGCTCTAGTCAACTCACGACAGTCGAACCGGCCATAATGTCAGTCGACTGCCAACCTCAAACATGAGGTTTTAACCCAAGTATGGTGCCCCCATACTTGCTAGACCACCCTTAGCCTAGACCTAAGCCTTCTAGTCACCTCCATCAGCCTCACGCCTCTCGAATCCCTCCAAGTCATCCATGACTTGTTCATCCATCGTGCTAGCCTTCAGGTGCTTCCATCAGCTATGTCATGCTAACGGTGTCTACACCGCCAAGGTATATTGGACTTACGCCACCAAGACTCCGCTTGGACTTTACGCCGCCAACCATTGGACTTCTCAAATGCCAAGACCCAAGCTTGGACTTTCCCTTGCCAACCCATGTTGAACTTTCCATGCCAAGACCCATGCTTGGACTTCCCTTGTGCCAAGTACTCAAGACTTGGACTTTCTCAAATGTCAAGTGTCCCACTTGGACTTTCCATGTCAAGTACCCATGGCATGGACTTTACCTTTCCAAGACCCATGCTTGGACTTTCCCATAATCACATGGTCAACCCTAGTCAACCATCAAAGTCTCCCTCAAGTCAAACTCGAGTCTGGTCAATTATAACCTGAGTCGATTGTATAAACAATCTCCCTAAAACATTAACCGACATCAATGTCAACTCACTTTGTCAAACATCAAAACATCACTCGAGTCTGGTCAATCGTGACCTGGGTCGATTGCACCAACAATCTCTCCCTTTTTGATGTTTGACAAAAAAAACCTTGAGTTAGGCCCCTAACTCAAACTCCCTTGCCAATTTGCCAAATTGGTAATTTTACTCTCCCCCTTTTTGACATACATCAAAAAGGTTCTCTCCAAGGAGGTCAATGTCTCATATCCAATGAGATCTTACAATCTCCCCCTTGATCCAAAAATACCTAGGAATCCATCAATCTTCCTAGTGATAAGTCTCATATCACTCAAGAGAGGCAATCTTATTCACTCTCTCAATTTCCAAATTGGGTATCAAAAACCCATCAATTTTCCCAATTGATGACACTCTTCCAATAAGTTCTCCCCCTTCAAGAAAAAAAACACATTCATCATCTCATGATGGATACCTCCCCCTAAAGGCTTGCTCCCCCTTGACTATTGCACTAACAATATCCTCGGAAAGTCCCTAAGCCAATAGGAACTATAAACCATCAAAAATAAGGTTCAAAGTTCAAACTTGAACTTTCCACACCTTAAATTTGATACATCAACCTAACACCTCTCCTAATCCATATCCAATGAATTTTCACCCTTTATAATGCTTCCCAAAGCATATCCTAGGGTTAGGAGTGATTAGGAACCTTTACCATAGCTGAACACGGGCTAAACAACCTTGTTTTTCCCGAAATCAGCTTGGCAGTCGACTACTTACAGTTATTAGTCGAACTGCCCTACATCAATCGACTACCATCATGCGGCAGTCAACTGATAACTGAAATTCTCGAATTTCAGCTATCAGAATCGAATTTTGAAAAGTCATAAGTAATTCTACGTATTTTGAAAATTCGTGAAAATTCATACATACATTACTTATAAGCAATACAATGGGTGAAAAATGTTTGAAAAATATTTTACCCATAAAATAGTGAGATTGATACAAAATTCAAAAGTGAAGAAAAACTTCTATGTTTTGGTTCACTTTGTATCAACTTCATCATTGGTGATTGTTATCAAAAAAATAAGCTTCACCAAGGTTTTTTAAATTGATTTCAAAATGTTTTTGAAAACCTATTTTGGATTATATTCCTTGGGCTCTATGTACATGACTTGTAGACAAGCTTTCCCAATGATCCACATATGATTTTAGATGAGTTTTAGTTCATCTAGATGCAAAAACTATGCATCTTGAACTTAACTCATATCCTAGCATCTCACATATATCTAGGGTATATAAATACACATACATGTCAAGTTAGATGTGAGATGTGGGTTTTGGTTTATTTAATCTAGGGTTTTATGCATTTTCTAAGGCAACCCTACTTGATTCCCTTATAAATGGGACTTCAAGTCATGCCATTGTCCTTAACTCAATTTTAATCAATTTAGATGCATGAAATGATCATGGCATAATGATGGCAAAATAAATCATGGCCAATGATCATGATATCATGACATATGATATAAAACTAAAGCATATGACATTTAATCCTAATTTCTAAACATGATCATGACATATAAGTGATGAAAATAAACATGATGTCATGTCATGGCATATGACAAACAAATCATGGAAAATAAAAAGTATAGGTATAAGAACACCTAAATTTTAATATTAATTGCCATTTGACATAATTAAATATATTTTGCTATATATTCACTTTTCTCCCTAGTGTGCCAAAAACCCAAAATGACACACTATGACCTCTAAACCTAAATTGTGTCAATTTGATCATTTTATCAAACTTCTCAAATAATATTGGCACATCCTAAAATCTTTTAGGATCATAATTCAAAACTATTTCCAAGACATCCACAACCTTGAAAATTACCTAAGGTGTCACTTTTACCATGGTTAGGTTAACTACCCTTCCATTTAAAGTTGGCACACCCTAAACCCATTTAGCGTGAATCGATCACGCTCTTAGGTGTTAGTGCTTATAAGCTCCACATATCTCCACAATGGCATGATATTGTCCACTTTGGGTCTAAGCCCTCATGGTTTTATTTTTGGGCTTTACCCAAAAGGCCTCATACCAATGGAGATATCTTTTTTCTTATAAGCACATGATCTTTTCCATGTCTTACCAATGTGGGACTTTGATTGTATTCCCCATACTCTCAACAATCCCCCCCTCAAACGAAGGACCACATTGGGCCCCCCCTCAAGCCTATCCCTCCTCGAAGGATTTTCTCTACTTGATGTCCGATCTTCAACCCACCAGGACTTCCTACCAGTTGTTCGGTCCCCCCGACCCAACTAGACTTCCTTCCTGATGTCTGGTTCTCTTGATCCGGACGTGGGAGCTCAACTTCCTTCGTTCGAGGTTCATAGCTTGACATGGACCATGGCTCTGATACCAATTGTTAGTGCTTATAAGCTCCACATATCTCCACAATGGCATGATATTGTCCACTTTGGGTCTAAGCCCTCATGGTTTTATTTTTGGGCTTTACCCAAAAGGCCTCATACCAATGGAGATATCTTTTTTCTTATAAGCACATGATCTTTTCCATGTCTTACCAATGTGGGACTTTGATTGTATTCCCCATACTCTCAACATTAGGAACCCAAAACCTATTTGAGCTCCTAGGGTTTAGTATGTATTCCTTAGGGATAACCTCACTAGATACCTTCCTAATGACCCTCCTAGGCATGTTAGCCTTGGTCATTGTGATCTTACCTAGGTTGATTCTAGGGGTAACTCCCCTTGCAACCTTCTTAGTGGCCACCCTAGGTTTCCTAGAAACCCTAGTCACTAGGCACAAACCTTGGTCAACCTTAGGGATGACTTCCCTATTGACCTTGGTCTTCCTAGACATAATTTGTGTTCCATAATCGAATGGAACACTATTATAAGCCACCTTAGGCTTAGGTTTTGACCCAAACCATTCTTGCCCTTGGTTGACTTTTGTTTCTTGGGTCCTAGATGTTGACTTTGAGGTTTTGACCCTTGACTTTGACCATTAGACCCTTGCATTTGATTTTGCATAATTTTGAGGGTCTTTTCTAATTTCTCAAGCCTTGATCTCAAGGCTTGGTTCTCTAATTCTAATTGCCCAATTTTAGAATTTTGATTTAGTCTTTGGGCATGGGACTTCCTAGGCATGTGTCTAGTGCATTTATAATTAAGGTCTAAGTGTTCTCCTATTTTCCTAATAGACTCCCTAGGAAGAATGTTTCTAAGGACATTAGTCCCAAATTTCTCCTTCTTTGAAAGGTAGACATTTTTGGCTCCTTAACAAAATTCTCTATTTCTAGTATGCTCTTTATGATAAATAGCAAGACTATTAAAATTATTCCTAGCATACTTTTGACTAGAATTTAAAGAACAAGCATTGTTTAAATCTACCTTAGGGTTAGCTATAGAAGCTCCCCCTACTTGTAATGCTCCTTCTTGCCCTTTCTTCTTCCCCCTAGGGCATTGACTCCGGTAATGCCCCTTTGAGTTACACTTGAAGCATATGATATGCTCCTTGCTCTTTTGACTTGGGGCACCGATATCCTTGACTTTTGGAGCCGGTTGAGCCTTCTTGACCCTTTTTGGACACTTACTCTTGTAGTGTCCAGATTCCCTACACTCAAAGCATATTATATGAATTTTATTATTAATTGACATGCTTGAGTTACCTAGGGTGGTTGTAGGTGCCGGAATCGGATTTTGAGCTTCTTCATCTTGACCGGATGTCGAAGCTTCTTCTTGATGTTCCGGTGCGGAAGTTCTCTCCTCTCCCTCAATCCTTGAGGTGGATGCTTCTTCCACTTCCTCCACCGATCCGGAAGTTGACTCCCTATCAACTTCCGACTCCTCAAGCTCTTTAGATGGTGATGTGCTTGCTTGAGCTTGAGAGGGTGAGCACTCCTCTTCTTCTTCTTGGACCGATGATAAATTTTCATGGAGCTTTGCTACTTGGCTCCATAGCTCCTTGGCATCTACATAATTACCTAACATACACAAGATATTATTAGGCATTCAATCAATTAAAAATTTTATCACCTTATCATTTTTCTCGGATGCTTGGACTTGCACTTCGGTCCATCTCTTCTTTTTCAGGAAACCACCTCTTGGTCCTCTTGGATATTCAAATCCATCCATCAAAATGGATCATTCCTCAAAATCTCTCATCATAATTAAATCTTCAATTCTTCTCTTCCAAGAATTGAAGCCTTCTCGTCCGTATAGGGTGTAGGGCACCGGTGTGTTGATGTCCCAACCTAATTGTTCTTGGACTTCCATCTTCACCCTCTAGCGTGCTCCCTTAGTTGTTAAACTTCAAGAGCAACCTGGCCCTGATACCACTTGTTAGGGATCGTTGACCGCTAGAGGGGGGTGAATAGCGCATGCTAGTCCCTTAGTTCTAACGGGACTCTCACCCGGTCGCCAACATTGGCGATCATTTATCGCTCCAAATAATCAGCGCGATCGGCTACGGAGCATTCTGTGCTCGCAAATCAACTGGCAGTCGACTGCTCCAATGAGCAGTTGATTGCCAAGGCAATTTCATCCCTAAATGGCAGTCGAGCTCTAGTCAACTCACAGCAGTCGAACCGGCCATAATGCCAGTCGACTACCAACCTCAAAGGTGAGGTTTTAACCCAAGTATGGCACCCCCATACTTGCTAGACCACCCTTAGCCTAGACCTAACCCTTCTAGCCACCTCCATTAGCCTCACGCCTCTCGGATCCCTCCAAGTCATCCATGACTTGTTCATCCATCGCACTAGCCTTCAGGTGCTTTCATCGGCTATGTCATGCTAACGGTGTCTACACCGCCAAGGTACATTGGACTTACGCCGCCAAGATTCCACTTGGACTTTACGCTGTCAACCATTGGACTTATGCTGCCAAGACTCCACCCTTGGACTTCTCAAATGCCAAGACTCAAACTTGGACTTTCCCTTGTCAACCCATGTTGGACTTTCCATGCCAAGACCCATGCTTGGACTTCCCTTGTGCCAAGTACTCAAGACTTAGACTTTCTCAAATGTCAAGTGTCCCACTTGGACTTTCCATTCCAAGTACCAATGGCTTGGACTTTACCTTGCCAAGACCCATGCTTGGACTTTCCCATAATCACATGGTCAACCCTAGTCACCCATCAAAGTCTCCCTCGAGTCAAACTCGAGTCTGGTCAATTATAACCTGAGTCGATTGTAAAAATAATCTCCCCAAAATATTAACCGACATCAATGTCAACTCACTTTGTCAAACCACTTTGTCAAACATCAAAACATCACTCGAGTCAAACTCGAGTCTGGTCAATCGTGACCTGGGCCGATTGCACCAACATAACCGACCACCGATGTTCCTACAAGTGGTATCAGAGCCAAGGAAGCTTGTCGAGGATTAACCGCTGCAACAAGCACTACATCAAGGATGGGCATCTCTAACATTCACCCACCGAAGTTCGAGGGAGAATTCTCTTGGTGGAAGAAGAGAATGGAGGTATTTTTCGAAATCGATTTCAAAATTCTATTAATAATGGAAAATAGTTTCAAGATACCTAGGGGTGAAGATAAGGAGAAAATAGAGAAGACAAGATGGACAAAGAGACAAAGAGAGGAGTACTTGGCAAATTCGAAGGCCAAGCATCACTTGTACAACGTACTCCCCTAACAAGAGATCAACCGAATTGGAGAGTGTGCAAGTGCTAAAGAGATGTGGGAGAAGGTGGTAGAGCTTCATGAAGGTACCTCGGAGGCCAATCTTGCAAGGAGAGACCTCCTCTGCTCTCAACTAACAAACATTAAACTTGAAAAGGGAGAAAAGGTAACCTCATTACATTCTAGTTTTAAGGAAATTTTAATTGGACTAACAAGTGTAGGAGAAAAACTTTCGCACCGGGATATGTTTATGAAAGCAATCAATGCTTTTCCCTGGTCATCGAAATGGAGCTCAATGGTGGACTCCTTCTACATGTCAAAGAACCTAGAAGTAAGCACCTTAGAGGAGTTCTTCTCAACCATGGAGCTCCATGAAACAAGGCTTGAAGGAATAAGTGAAGAATCAAGTATCAAGCCATCTAGAGGAGTAGCCTTGGTAGCCAACAAGGGGAAGAAGAAGAAGATAGAGACTCCCTCCTCATCCGATGAAGCATCCTCATCATCCTCCATGAATAGCAATAAAGATGCTTATATGGTAAGGAAGGTAAGACGTGCTTTAAGAAATTTAAAATTTAACAAATCTTATGATAGGAGAAGGCACAAGAGGAAGATCATATGCTATAATTGCCAACAAGAGGGACATATAAGAGATTATTGTCCCCTCTTGAACAAGAGCAAAGAAGAAAGGAGAAGAAAAGAAGAAGGGGAGAAAGAAGGAAGAAGAGAAGAAGGCCAAAGAAAAAGGGAAGCCCAAAGCACTCAAAGCAAGGACTTAGGATGACCCTTCCTCCTCATCATCATCATCGGAGGAAGAAAATGCCTTTGTCACAAATTTGGCTCTAATGACATTTGATGATCTAGACACCTCCTCCTCCGAGCAAGAAAAATCAAGCACAAGTGAGGAGAGCTCTAGTGAAGGGGGAGGCTCACCATCATCCTCATCCGAATTCGAAAAAGAAGACATGGAAACTATGGTAACGAATCTACCTCCTAAGAAAATAGTTTCCATGATTTCTAGCTTAACTAGGGATTTATTTAGGGCCAAAAAGAAAAATAAGAGCATGCTAGATCAAATTAAGGCCTTAGAAAATAAATTACAAAAAGCATGTTTAAATGTTAATGATGATGATGCATGCTCACATGATAACTATATGTCTTTTGATGTTAATGATGCATGCATTAAAGAAAATAGGGTCTTAAGGGAAAAGGTAGACCATTTAACTAAAGCCCTAGAAAAATTCACCATTGGCTCCAATACATTGAATATGATTATAGGGAGCCAAAGGGCAAGCTTCAATAGGAAAGGTCTAGGATATAAGGGAAAAACAAATGAAAAGGCCTATAAATGTTTGATTGCTAGGGGTCAAAGCAAAAATAAGACAATTGCTAGAAAATGGATCCCTAAAGAATATTTAGTAAACCTCATAGGAAAGAACTTATATTGGGTTCCTAGATCCATCCTTAAGGGTTAGGAAAATCCTAGGATAGTCAACCATAAGAATTTTGTTGGATCGAAGCGAATCGCTAGAGGGGGGGTGAATAGTGATAAAACCTTTTTTTTTGTTCGTTCGTTAAAACCCGAGTAGATAATTAATTGCAACGGAAAGATAAGCAATAAATAAAGGAGACAAATATTTTTACTTGGTTCGTAGCCTTCGGCTAGTACTCCAAGGCCCTAGTGGTCCTTGACCACGCACGAAGAGCAAAACACTAAAGAACTCCTCCTCGTTAGAGGTAGGAGTTTATCGTTACAAATAAAAGCAAAAAGCTTGAGGTAGAGAGACACTCCCCCTCTCCTCGTTATGATAAAAGCTCCAAGATTTGAAAGTAATGAACTGAAATAAACAACTTAAACCGACGCAATAAAAAGAAAACAATTAAACCTAGACGTCGGAGAAGAAGCAATTCGTTGTCGGAAAGTTGTAGCTTGGCGGAGGCTTTTGGAAGCTTAGAATTGATGAAGAAACCCTAGGATTGGCCCTCCTTTTATAGCCTTTGAGCCCCTTTTCGAGAGGAACTTCACCCAATAGAGTTTTGGCACATGGCTCATTGAAAAATGGTGATAAGGCTTGACTCCTCGAGGTTGATCCTTGACCATCAGTCGACTGATGGCCATCATCAGTTGACTAATGGTAGCATCAGTCGAATGCTAACCTCCGGCAGTCGACTGTTGGACGGCAGTCGAGTCCTCCAAGCTGGCATTCGACTGATGCTAGCTGCAAGGCAAAGTTAGCTTAACAAAAACATTCTTTTGACGGCCTCCGACCATCCGATCTCGACCTAGACCACCTATAGGATGTCTTTGGTCAGATCTACGCTTAAGATCATCCCCATAAAGAGGATACGACCTTACTTACGCTCGCACACACGAGCTTACCTCGATACTTACTGTGTTGCTTTTGCCTCCGGCCATCCACTCGATTCCTTCAGCTCCCTCCAAAGTCACTCGAGTGTCGCCCGACCACCGTGGCTTCCTCCGGGTGTCGCTAGCCTTCAGCTCCAGCTATAGCAATTTTTTGCACACTCGATTCAGCTCGTGAGATAACGACATGAGCTTAACTTTGTATCGTTTTCTATAATCAAAATCCAGGTTCGACTTAGGTGCCTACTGCACCAACAATCTCTCCCTTTTTGATTTATGACAAACCCACATACAAAGTTAAGAACATAGCATGCATGGAAAATAATAATGTGCATGAAAAACAAAAATAAAGATTAAGTTGGAGTAGTAAGAATTTTCTTCAAGTACTCCCCCTTGAGGAAACCTCCCCCTTGACCGAGGGTGAGTCTTGAAAGAAGACCCTAGTCCTCCCCCTTGAGGATTGTTATTTAAGAAGAGTTTAAGTAATTAACATTACTTAAAGTTGGCCTTAGTAAAACATTTAAGTTAAGAAGATTTCTTAACTTGGCCCTTTCTCCCTCTTTCTTAAGTAAAGCATTAGCATTAGCATTTGGCCATAGTGTTTAAAAAATAATAAGTTTAAGTTAAGAATTCTCTTAACTTGGCCTTTACTTCCTTTTAAGTAAATTTTTAAAACTTAAAGTTAAGTAAACATTTACTTAACTTTTGGCCATGAAAATTTTTGATCCCTTAACTTTGGCCTTTTTCTCCCCCTTTTGCCATATATCGAAAAGTGGAAGGGTGTGTGGAAAATAAGTATTAAATTTAAAGTCCAAGCATGTTCCACATTATTTTGAAAATAATATACTGAAAATAAGCTCATCTATAAAATGTTCGACTCATATTTGGCTTGATTGATATGAAAGATCAACCAGTCCTGGTCAGAGTCGGTTAGTATGTATGATTATACACTGTGGTTCATGGCGATGCACTAGCTCTACATCTGGAACCAGGAGTAAGGTCCTAACATCTCACGGTCATCTACCTGGCTAAGTACACAAACACATTAGTCCTATGTGTTGTGAGATGTACTGGCTCCTTAAATCTATAGGTGCATGATATCTAAGGTATGTCCTATGCTAGTTCCATGAAAATGAAAAGTAAGAAATAGTAGTACTAAAATATAATTTGTAAGTTCCTATTCTACTACGCACATGCCCAATTTTCGTCTTAATAGACTGAATTCGGCTTCGGATAGGGGTTTAGTAAATAGGTCTGCCAAGTTAGACTTCGATTCGATGTATTCGAGTTGTATGGCTCCGTTGGCCACATGTTCTCGAATGAAATGATGTTTGACCTCTATATGTTTGGTCCTAGAGTGACATATCGGATTCTTAGTAAGGTTAATTGATCTAATGTTATCTACGTGGAGTTTTGTGTTCGTAAAGTCTAACTTAAAGTCGCGGAGAGTGTGCTTCATCCAAAGAAGCTGAGTGACACACTCACCCATCGCAATGTATTCGGCTTCGGTGGTAGATAAGGCAACACAGTGTTGCTTCCTACTGCACCAACTCACTAGACTCAAGCCAAGAAGTTGACAACAACCACTCGTACTCTTTCTATCGAGCTTACTACCGGTATAGTCTGAATCGGAGTAGCCGATTAGTTCGAACTCAATAGATCTAGGGTACCAAATACCGACATTAAGTGTACCCTTTAGATATCTAAGGATACACTTGACTAGAGTTAGGTGAGACTCCTTGGCACATGTTTGGAACCTTGCGCACATACTTACTGCAAATAGGATATCAGGTCGGCTCGCAGTTAAGTAAAGGAGACTCCCTATTATGCTCCTATAGTATTTTAAATCAATTGAGTTTCCGATTAAATCTTCTTCTATATTCACATTAGTTGTCATTGGGGTATTAATAATTTTAGCGTCTTGCATTCCAAAGCGTTTAATTAATTCCCTAGTATATTTGCGTTGATGTAGGTATATTCCATCTTTAGTTTGTTTAATTTGTAGACCTAAGAAGAAACTTAACTCGCCTACTAAATTCATTTCAAATTCACTTTCCATAAGTGAAATGAACTCATTCAGTAGGATCGAGTTGGTGGTTCTGAAAATAATATCATCTATGTAGATTTGGGCTATGAATATGTCTTTACCTAAGGTTTTTACGAAAAGGGTTGGGTCAACTACACCTTGGTTAAATCCTTTGGACTTGAGATAAATCGAAAGTCTCTCGTACCAAGCTCGAGGAGCTTGTTTAAGTCCATAGAGAGCTTTCTTTAACCTAAGGACATGGTCAGGTTTGTCTAAACTTTCGAAACCGGGGGGTTGACTAACATAAACCTCTTCTTTGATGTATCCATTCAAGAACGCAGATTTCACATCCATTTGAAACAACTTAAATCCTCGATGTGCAGCATATGCTAATAGCATTCGAATGGACTCTAATCTAGCTACTGGGGCATAGGTCTCGTCGTAATCTAAACCTTCAACTTGACTAAACTCTTTAGCGACTAGTCTGGCTTTATTTCTAACTACTTCACCTTTATCATCAAGTTTATTTCTAAACACCCACCTTGTTCCAATGATTGTTTTATCTTTAGGTGGTGGTACTAATTCCCATACTTCGTTCCTAATGAATTGATCCAGCTCTTCTTGCATTGCAATAATCCAATCGGGATCAAGAAGAGCTTGGTCAATAGTTTTGGGTTCAATTTTAGAAATCAAGGAGAATTGACTAAGGTTTCTATATGAGGCTCTAGTTCGAACTCCTAGACTTGGATCACCTATCACTTGGTCGATAGGATGATTCGTTTGAGTCCTAGTTGGATTTGGGTTTGAGTCTACAACTTGATCCATAGGATGACTCATTTGAGTTCTAGTTTGGTTGGGGTAATCTATTACTTGGTCGATAGAGTGACTTGGTTGACTTAGGTTAGGATTAACACTAGACATGATCTCCGGATCAGAGTTAGGTCTAGTATGAATCGGCTCGCTAATTGGGGTTGCCGAGGGTTTTGTAGGTTCGTGTCCTTCGTCAAATACTACATTGATAGTCTCTTCGACTCTAAGGGTGTCATGGTTATATACTCTATAAGCTCTACTTGTAGTCGAGTATCCTAGAAAGATTCCGGTCGTGGTTTTGGATGTAAATTTCCCTAGGTAATCCTTAGTGTTTAGGATATGTACCTTACACCCAAATACCCTAAAGTACTTGATGTTAGGTATTTTATCATGATAAATCTCGTATGAGGTCTTAAGGTGCCTCTTTACCATAAGGATTCTATTTTGGACATAGGATGTCGTACTTACGGCTTCCGCCCAAAACCTATCGGGTAGGTTATACTCATTTAACCTTGTCCTAGTGGCTTCTTGTAGGGTTCTATTTTTGCGTTCTACTTGGTCATTTTGTTGTGGAGTTCTAGGGCAAGAAAACTCATGGTGGTATCCATTTAGGTTACATATTTTTGTAAACCTATGGTTCTCGAATTCACCACCATGACCAGTCCTAAGTCTTTTGATTTTAATGCTTTGTTGATTTTCTATTAATTTAAATAAGTTGATTAATTGATCTAGGGTATCACTTTTGTGTTTGATGAACCTAACCCAAGTAAATCTAGAATAGTCATCAATTATGACTAAGCTGAATTTACATCCATTAAGTGACTTAGCTCTGTGTGAATCAAATAGATCCATGTGTAGGAGCTCAAGCACACTTTTAGTTCGTTCTTGATTAGTTAGTTGATGTCGTGTCCTAGATTGTTTACCTTGTTGACAAGCATTACATATTTTATTATCCAAGTTATTGAGGTTAGGCAAACCTCTGACTAAGTCACTCTGACTCATCTTGTGGATGAGTCTTGGGTGTGAGTGACCGAGTCGTCGGTGCCACAACCATGATTCCTCTTGCCGTGTCATAAGACACTTAGTTGAGGAGTTAGTTAAGTTAATAGTGTAAATATTGTTATTTCTAGTTCCCTTAAGAATTGTTTTAGAAGTTTCATTTGTATTAATTACGCATTCATTTTCTAGAAATATGATCTTATAGTTATTATCACACAATTGGCTTACACTAAGTAAATTATATTGAAAATTTTCTACTAATAAAACATTTTAAATAACAAAATTTGAGTTAAGCTCAATATCACCTGATCCGATGATTTTGAGCTTGCCATTATTTCCGAAGGCTACCGATCCTTGTCGTTTGAATCGAAGCTTCGAAAACTTGAGTTGATCCCCGGTCATGTGTCGGGAGCAACCACTGTCCAACATCCATTGATCCTACACGCAAGGTAGTTGGATCGGATATTGGATTTATTAAATATTGGTTGAAAATTATTAACCTAAATCATCTCAGCCATGTCTATATGATCAAACACGTTAACCCTATATGTTCTTGTGAGATGATTTCCAATTTTACTTGATTTAAATTTAATGACTTAAACACTTGTCAACCTTGTGTTAGATTCGAATTTGACCTTAGGCTCATCAAGTCACCTTTTCAAGATCATGGCTTCCAGGTCCTGGCGAGGCACAGAGGCCTTCTTTGATCGGAACAACGACCACTTCCTTAGACAAAGCCATTTTCAAGAAAATAGTAACTTGACTCACCTAAGACCACTTCCTGGTCTAACTAGTCTAGGATACGGCAAGGTAGCTTCAGCTAGTTCCACTCGGTCAAGTGCACCGAACTAGATACGCCTTATCTAGCCCGAATACACAAGACTCCGCTTTCCTAGCGTACTATCATCTCGCCGCGTCCTGGTACTATGTTATCAAGTATTGACGAGTTATAGTCCTATCTAACCATTCTAAAAAGGAAAATCAAACTAAATAAAAACCTAAGCATGCAATTTCTAGGTTAAAACACAAACAAATTTCGTACTAGCTCCCCCTGGATCGTTGAATTGATTCGGTCTCTCCACATAGTGGATTTGGTCCTTGGGAACCCAGTACTGGTTCGATCCTAAGTTTGAAATTAAGGTGGTCTTAGGGACCCATGCTTGGACACATTTTTTATGTCGACTTACAATCGACATATACGACTTGTTGGTCGTATTTGAGCTAAACCCTAGTCCGGCCTTGTTGTACACGGCCCTTTGCGATCCAAGTAGGAGGTCAAGTCCTTTGGATCCCAAAGTAAACCTTTCCAACGTATTCCTAAGATCTTCAACTTGACTCTTCAAGAGTAAGATCTCAACTTCGAGTTTTTCAACCCGAGTTGAGTCCTCCTCTTGAACTCGACTAGTCGAAGAGGTTAGGGAGACCTCGTGTTTGAGGAGTTAACTTCCTCAACCAGGGTCTCGACCTTGGACTCGGACTTAGCTAACTTTCTAGTTAAAAACTTAATTTCACTATAAAGTGTACTAATGAGAGACCGACTTACCTTGAGTGTATCTTTTGAACCGGATGCGTATCCGTGGCTTGTCTTGAATAGTGCTTCGCAGTCCGACTCGTCTTCGGTTTCCGATTGAGGTTCCGGTTCTGACTCCGTCTCCGATTCCACCGGTTTAGCCATGAGAACACGATCATTATCTTCTTCCTCGGATGCTTCTTCCCAAGTAGCGTTGAGTGCCTTTTTGTGTTTTGGTGCTTTGCTCTTGAGTTTTGGGCATTCGGACTTGATATGTCCAAACCTGTTGCATTCATAACATCTAATATTTTAACTTTTAGGCTTACCTTCGTTGGGTCGAGTGATGATTCATTTTCGGCCCTTGACTATCCTCCAAACTAGGTTGACTAGTTCGGCCTCCATTTCCGAGTCGACCTCCGAATCAGACTCATCCTCTTCTTCCTTCAGGGGTGGCTTGCTTGCGGTTTTCTTCCTTGAACTGCAAAAAGTGCTATACCCTTCTCGGGTTCCGAGTTAGACTGCTCATGAAGTTCAAAATCAGAAAATAGTTCATCTAACCTAAGTTTCGAAAGATCCTTGGAGACCTTGTAGGCATCGACCATGGATGCCCACAAGGTAGTCCTCGGAAAGGAGTTTAGGACATACCTTATAAGGTCGCGATTTTTGACCTTTTGCCCGATCGCGTGTAGATTGTTGACTATGTCTTGGACGCGGGCATGAAGTTGCGTCGCGGACTCGTGTTCCTGCATTTTTAGATTATATAGTTTATTAAATAAAAGATCACGCTTACATACCTTGGCTTCATCGGTCCCTTCGTGTAACTCCACTAGCTTTGTCCAAAGATCCTTTGCGCTTATGAAGGGGCTGACGCGATTTAGCTCCTCCTTGGACAAGCCGCATTGAAGGATTTGAGTTGCCTTAGCGTCGGCTTCGACTTGTCATTTTGTCGCAATGGTCCATTGGTCATAATCTAAGGATTCACCCACTTCATTAGTTGAAAGTGTGAATCCTGTTTGGATTATGATCCACATCTCGATTTGGGTTTTGAGAAAGCATTCCATCCGACCTTTCCAGTAATGGAAATCATCTCCGTTGTAAAACGGAGGTCGGACGGTGCTAAAACCCTCGAGATGGGCCATTTGGAAGGGAAACCTTGCACAAAAAATACCAAAAAAAAAATGAAAAAGGTTCCAAGACTTCGCCTTGGATTAGTAATGTAGGAAATGAAAAGAAACAAAAGGAATAAATGAGAAATAACCAACTAAAATACAAGATGAGCACTTACAACCTTCGATGTCCCCGAAATGGTACTAAACGTTGGTTTTTGGAGATGAATACAGCTTGTTACAAGAGTAAACCTTAGTAAGAAGTGTAGATCTCTTCGAGAGCTTCGTTTTGGTAGGTAGCCCGTTTCGTGGGTCAACTTGTACGAAAAGTTATGCCCGTTTTACCATCGGCTACTCCAAAAGCGAATACATGCAAAACAAAACCAAACGAAGAGTACCAAGACTTAGTCTTGGATTAGTAGTGCAGGAGAAAAATTTAAACGAACGAAAAACAAATCTGTAAAACAAAAGCTAGATTGGTGGTTTCACCAAATCTAAGCGCCCCCGGCTCTGATACCAATTGTTGGATCGAAGCGAATCGCTAGAGGGGGGTGAATAGCAATAAAACTTTTTTTTTGTTCGTTCGTTAAAACCCGAGTAGATAATTAATTGCAGCGGAAAGATAAGCAATAAATAAAGGAGACAAATATTTTTACTTGGTTCATAGCCTTCGGCTACTACTCCAAGGCCCTAGTGGTCCTTGACCACGCACGGAGGGCAAAACACTAAAGAACTCCTCCTCGTTAGAGATAGGAGTTGATCGTTACAAATAAAAGCAAAAAGCTTGAGGTAGAGGGACACTCCCCCTCTCCTCGTTACGATAAAAGCTCCGAGATTTGAAAGTAATGAACTGAAATAAATAACTTAAACCGACGTAATAAAAAGAAAACAATTAAACCTAGATGTCGGAGAAGAAGCAATTCGTTGTCGAAAAGTTGTAGCTTGGCGGAGGCTTTTGGAAGCTTAGAATTGATGAAGAAACCCTAGGATTGGCCCTCCTTTTATAGCCTTTGAGCCCCTTTTCGAGAGGAACTTCACCCAATAGAGTTTTGGCACATGGCTCCTTGAAAAATGGTGATAAGGCTTGACTCCTCAAGGCTGATCCTTGACTATCAGTCGACTGATGGCCATCATCAGTCAACTGATGGTAGCATCAGTCGAATGCTAACCTCCGGCAGTCGACTGTTGGACGACAGTCGAGTCCTCCAAGCTGGCAGTCAACTGATGCTAGCTGCAAGGCAAAGTTAGCTTAAAAAAACATTATTTTGATGGCCTCCGACCATCCGATCTCGACCTAGACCACCTATAGTATGTCTTTGGTCGGATCTACGCTTAAGATCAACCCCATAAAGAGGATACGACCTTACTTACACTCGCACACACGAGCTTACCTCGATACTTACTGTGTTGCTTTTGCTTTCGGCCTTTCACTCGATTCCTTCAGCTCCCTCCAAAGTCACTCGAGTGTCGCCCGACCACCGCAGCTTCCTCCGAGTGTCACTAGCCTTCATCTCCAGCTATAGCAATTTTCTGCACACTGGATTCATCTCGTGAGATAACGACATGAGCTTAACTTTGTATCGTTTGCTATAATCAAAACTCAGGTTCGACTTAGGTGCCTTCTGCACCAACAAATTTTACTTATATTATATTATTTGGTTGACTTAGGATGATCGGGACAAAATTTTTGAAATAGTGTTGGGTGATGATAATGTGCCCATAAATTGATAATAATGTTTAAATCATGATAGTTAATGTAATTGTTATATATGTTTGCAATTATGATTTGTGATCTTGACATTTAATATATAATCATGGACATTAGAGTTTAGATCATGTTATAGGTGATACTTGACTTATTATCATGATGTTATACCTAATGCATGATTACAAATTGAATGATACATGTGTTTCATGATCATAATGTGAAATCAATGCATATATATTTTTATGATCATATGGTATGTTAGGGTGATACTTAACCATGGGTAGAATTGCATGAATTTGAAGGTTAAGTACATAAATACTTTTAGGAACATCTCACATTCACCATAAGGATAACTTTGATTGAAAACATAGTATGGGTGAGATGATAGGATGAGACAAATGGTCCACTAATGCCTAGGGCATCTAGATGGTCATTTTAAGTATCAAAATAGCAATAATAGACCAATCATGGGGAATACTTATGTTTAATTCATAGACATATTATCCAAAGATCATGGTTGGATATTTCATATGTTTTCAAAACCATTTCTTACTTTAAAATCTGTGCTTTCATGTTTTGAAATAATCTAATGCAAAACTAGGTGTTAAAATTGATACAAACTTGATCAAAACACTAGTTGTTTTTGAAGTTTTGGATTTTTGGCAAATCATTGAAAATATAAGTATTTTTTCATGAAAACTCATTTTTCACTGATAAAGGACCTTAAAATAAATGTGTTTTCAAAATTTCATGATTTTTTGGAATTTATAGTGCATTTCAAAATTTCATCCAGAAAATTTATAATCTGCGTGCCAATCGACTGGTAATCTGAACCAATCAACTGATGTACTGTGCACGAGCACAGTAACCTGATTTCATCAAGTTTTGTTTTGGATTTTGATATTTTTTTCTCCTTAGAGTTGATACCTTGGATTATAACATTTAGATAATATTTTTGATGGTGTCAAAGGGGGAGAAATAGGGAAGTTTAAGTTAATCATGGTAAAAGGGAAAATTTAGCATGTCTTAAGGGGGAGTTGCATGTTTAAGGGGGAGTTGTTATACTCATATTTTATTTTACATGCTTTCCTTGCATATGTTATTGTTATTTGTTTACCTAACTTAAACGGATTGCCACACATCAAAAAGGGGGAGATTGTTAGGGCAATCAACCCATGTGATGTGGTTTTGATGTGTGTGGCAAAGGATTTAAGTTAGGATGATTGGATTTGATATGTGCGTTGAAGTCTTATAGGACTTAGTAATTCGCACATGGAGCTTAGACAAGTGTCACCACTCACAACCTCGTGCTTGAGTCGGAGAAGGAGCATTGCAGAGCCATGTGCTTGATGCTGCCGAGGGACCGCCGAACGAGATGACTTGAAGCGAAGCCAAGGAAGCAGACTTCGAGGGCAAGAGACGCGAAGGAGCATTGCAGAGCCGTGCGCTTGATGCTGCCGAGGGACGTGGCCGCAAACGAAGAGAGCTTCGGCGAATGACTTAAAGTGAGATGAGAGAATGAGTGAAATGTAAGTAGCTCATTAGGTGAACTTGGCCGAATGGCTAAGTGTCGGAGGCTCGACCATAAGGGTTGAGGTTTACCCAAACGTCGGAAGCTCAAACGGATGTTAAGTTTGAGTTTTACCCGGCACCAGTCGACTGCCATGTCATGGCAGTCGACTGCTCCAAGTCGATCGGCAATCGACTGGTGTGGATGATGGATCAAGTCGACATCATCCGACTACTGAAGGAAAGCAGTCGACTGATAGCATTGTGCACGAGCAAAGAAGCTAGTCGATCTTGCGGGTCACTCGACTGAAAGTCGACATCAGTCGACTAATTATCTGACTGTTGGAGAAGGCGACAGTGGATCTTGTGAATCCGGCCTGGTCAGAATCCGTTGGAGTCAACATCAGTCGACTGATGGCATCAGTCGACTGATAGTGTCCAACGGAAAGATTTGCTTCCTCTCTATAAAAAGAGAGGGTGGGGGCTTTTAGATGGTTAATGTTCATGCTCTAAACATCTCATTAAGTGCCCCACAAAGCATAAACTCCTTCTAGTTTCTTTCACATCTATTATAAAAGGAGTGTTCTTGAGTTGTAAAGGTTTACCTCCACCTTGCTTGGGCTAATGGGAGAGACCAATAATGGATTGGTTTCGGGGTGATTCACCGTAGACGAATCAGACCGTGGATTAGCGGCGAGGCTGTGAACCACGTTATATTGTTTGTTAGCATTATTTATCTTTTTGTTTGTTCTTAATTGTCTTTGCTTTATATTTTCCTCTTGTGCTAAATGTTAATTGTAGACGATTAAGAACGACTTTCACTCATACAACGAAAGAGGGCTATTCACCCCCCTCTAGTCGGCCATCGACGTTCCTACACTTCTCCCCAAGGAGGTCAATGTCTCATGTCCCAATGAGATCTTATAATCTCCCTCTTGGTCCAAAAATACCTATGATGCCTACAATCTTCCTAATGATAAGTCTCATATCACTCAAGAGAGGAAATCCTATATACTCTCCCAATTTTCAAATTGGGTATCTCCAAAATCCATTTTCCCCCTCAAGAGGAAAAATATCATCCATCATCTCATAATGGATACCTCCCCCTAAAGGCTTGCTCCCTCTTGACCATTGCACCAACAATGTCCTTAGGAAGTCCCTAAGCCAATGGGAACTCTAAACCATCAAAAATAAGGTTTAAAGTTCAACATTGAACTTTCCCATACCTTAAATTTGATACATCACCCTAACAACTCTCCTAATCCATATCCAATGGATTTTCACCCTTTATAATGCTTCCAAAGCATATCCTAGGGTTAGGAGTAGTTAGGGAACTTTACCGTAGCTGAAAACGGGCTAAACAACCTTGTTTTTCCCGAAATCAACCCAGCAATCGAGTCCTTCAGAAATCAGTCGATTGTCGTGCCCATCAGTTGACTGCCACCAAGGGCAGTCGACTGATAACTGAAATATCAGAATTTCAATTATCAGAAATGAAATTCATAAATTCATAAATAATTATACGTATATCGAAAAATTATGAAAATTCATATGTATAATACTTATGACACATACAATTGGTGAAAAAAATTGGAAAAATATTTTATCCATAAAATATCGAAATTGATACAAAGTTTAAAGTGAAGAAAAATTTCAATGTTTTAGCTCACTTTGTATCAACTTCATCAATGGTGATTGCTATCAAAAAATAGACTTCACCAAGGTTTTCTAAAAGGATTTTAAAATGATTTTTCATATTCCTTGGGCTCAATGTGCATGACTTGTATACAAGCTTTCCCAATGATCCACCTTTAGTTAAAGATGAGTTTTAGTTCATCTAGATGCAAAAACTATGCACCTTAAACTTAACTCATATCCTAATATCTCACATGTATCTAGGGTGTATAAATATACATACATGTCAATTTAATGTGAGATGTGGGTTTTGGTTCATCTTAAACTAAAGCCTCATGCATTTTCTAAGGCAACACTACTTGATTCCCTTATAAATGAGACTTCAAGTCATGTCATTGTACTTAAATCAATTTTCATTAACTTAAATGCATGAATGATCATGGCATAAATGATAGCAATAATTAAGCATGGCCAATGATCACAATGTCATGACATATAATATAATCTAAAAATACATGACATTAAACCTTAATCCTAAATATGATCATTACATATTAAATGATTAAAAACAAATATAATGTCATGGCATGTTATATGGCAAATAAAGCATGACACATAAAATATATAGGTATAATAATACCTAAAACTTAGTATTAATTGTCATTTGATATAATTAAGTATATTTTGCCATATTATTATATTTTTCCCAAGTGTGCCAAAAAACCCAAAATGGCACACTATGACCTCTAATCCTAAATTGTGTCAATTTAATTGATTTTTCATAATTCCAAAAATGTATTGGCACATCCTAAAATCTTTTAGGATCATAATATCAAATTTATTTCCAAGGTATCCATAACCTTGAAAATTACCTGAAGTGTCACCTTTACCATGGTGAGGTTAACTACCCTTTCATTTAAAGTTGGCACACCCTAAACTCATCTAGCGTGAATCGATCACGCTCCTAGAAACCCAAAACTTATTTGAGCTCCTTGGGTTAATTAGGTATTCCTTAGGAATAACCTCCCTAGATACCTTCCTAATGACCCTTCTAGGCTTGTTAGCCTTGGTCATTTGAGTCTTGTCATGGTTAACTCTAGGGGTTACTCCCCTTATAACATTCTTAGTGGCTTCCCTAGGTTTCCTTGAAGTCCTAGCCACTAGGTACATTCCTTGGTTACTCTTAGGGATGACTTCCCTAGTAACCTTGTTCTTCCTAGATCTAGTTTGTGTTCCATAATCAAATGAAACACTATAATAAGTCACCTTAGGCTTAGGTTTGTGACCCAAATCTTTCTTGCCCTTGGTTGACTCTTGTCTCCTATGCCCTAGGCCTTGACTCTTGGACCTAGACCCTTGACTTTGACCATTTGACCCTTTTATTTATTTTTGCATAATCTTAAGGGTTTTCTCAAGTTTCTCAAGCCTTGACCTCAAGGCTTAATTTTCAACCTCTAATTGCCCAATTTTAGAATTTTAATTTAATCCTTGGGCATGGTTCTTCCTAGGTATATGCCTAGTCCATTTGGGGTTAAAACCTAGGTGCTCTTGTACCTTTCTAATTGTCTCCCTAGGTTGAATTGGTCTAGAATTATTTGACCTAGATTTGTTTTTAGATAAATTATTTTTAGGGACATTAGTCCCAAATTTCTCCTTATTTAAAATGTGGACATTTTTAGCTCCTAAATAATATTCCTTATTTCTAGCATGCTCTTTATGATAAATTGCAAGATTGATAAAATTATTCATAGCATGCTTTGGCCTATAATTTAAAGAAAGAGCATTATTTAGATATACCTTAGGGTTTGCCTTAGAGGCTCCCCCTACTTGTGATGCTTATTCTTTTCTCCTAGGGCATTGGCTCCTATAGTGTCCGGGTTGTCTGCATTTGAAGCACACAACGTGCTCCTTGCTCTTCTTGGTGGAGACACCGACATCCTTTGAATTTTCTTGACTTTTAGGTGTCGAAGGAGCTTTCCTTACTCTCTTTGGGCACTTACTCTTATAGTGCCTGGATTCCCTACACTCAAAGAAATTATATAATTTTTGTTTAAACCTAAATTGCTTGAGTTACCTAGGGTATTTTGTGGTGGTCGGAGTGGATTCTTCATCTCTCCCGGAGGTGGATGGCTCTTCTTGAGGTTGCTCCGGTGTGGATGGTCTCTCCTCCCCCTCAATCCTTGAAGTGGAGGCTTCTTCCACTTTTTCCTCTTCTTCCACCAATTCGGAGGTTGACTCCCTATCAACTTCCGAATCCTCACTTGCTTGTGAGGATAAGCTCTCTTCCTCCTCTTCCTTTTCTTCTTGAATTGAGTGAGGCTCTTCATGGAATTTTGCTAATTTTTCCCATAGCTCATTTGTCACGCCCCGAGAGTATGCCGTGTCGAAAAGCAAACGGACGGCATCTCCCCTGTACGTGGCAACATATCGGGTTAATACAAGGCTCGTAGGCCCACAACAACAACACAATATATAAAGATATCAATAAATCAAAAACATAGCGGAAACAATACAAACAGATCAACAAGATACAAAGACCAACTGTGCACTCCGGAGTGACTTGACACGACAAGAAACATAATAGAAGCCACATCGAAAGCCAAATATATACAACACGTCCGTATATCACAGATACAGAAACAATACGGCTAAAAACCACGAAACGACAATCCACATAAATACCACAATGCGGATTAAATATATCCATTCGTCCGGTGTGAGATGGGATCAGCTGACGGAGCTCCGAACGTCCAAGGAATCTTCTACCTATTATCTGGGCTGCAGGAAGCCCAGGGTCCCAGGGTGGTGAGTATAAACTCAGGGGTAATATATAGAAAGTGCATGAACAACATATAAGGATAGATCTACAAGTATACATGTGAAGATCTACAGGTATACAACATGAGTCCAATAGACATACAGTCATATCCATATCTAATAACAAGTAACTACAGTAAAGTCATACTCAATGTATATACTAAACTGATCAATGAGCGAAGTAATGTACCAAGCGTACCGATGATGCAACACCATAAGCTATATCATCCTGACAGATATACAATAACATAACCCATATAATGTATCAAGTCAATCCCATACCTGACCAATACTCCAACAAATGAACAATATATGATCACCTGTAATAACAACCCAGTCCATACCACACAATGACATGATGCTAATCAAATGCATATAACAGTCTGAATCAACGCATGTATCATGCTCAACACATAGCAGTAAATAAAAATGCAGATGGCATGTATCATGATGAACAACCATACGCAGCAATCATAGCTCAATCAAATACAGCATCTCACAGGCTTATGTAAAACATATATCAAATACATGCATACATATATATCAGCAGTGCATATGCATATGCATAGCCATGTCTGCGGACCGTCGACCACGACCCGGTATGGCCGGGTGGCACGACATGACGACTAGCCCGACTCCAGCCGTCACTACTCTCGAGTGACCGAGTTGGGTAGTATGAATGAGTAGCATATAAGCGTAATGAGCTAACTACTCCCCGGGGGTCCCTGCTGCTGGTCGCTCTGTCACTACCCATGAGTAGACGAGCTCTGCACACAGGACAACTGCATGTCACATAACCACCGTCTATAGTGGGCGAGAGCTAACACCACTCTGCTCAGCGGCCAGGTGCGCATCTCCAGCTACCACCATCCCTAGTGGCCGAGCGCGACACATCTAATGCTTTTCCCTCAACCCTGCTACCACTACCCCGAGTGGCCAGGGAGGCAGGATGACTGACGACCCGTCTCATCGACAAGGGAGACCCAGTCGTCAGCATGCATGCAATGTAATGATGCATAGCTCCATACATGTATCCTCGCCTCACTCCCTATCCCATGGGGAGTCCTGGTCAACCAAAAGTCAACTATGCAAGGACTACAATCACAAGACTCTCTCTATCGCACAAAGAGTCATACTCATCTGACAGTCCACCATGCTAAGACCTCTAGTTAGTAGCGATATACAATCGACCGTCCATATAACCATACACAGGCACACAATCCATAATGGATATACCATCGTGCTAGGCCCTCTAGTCCATGGTCACATACTGACAACCATACACTTATATATGCACAGACAACTAGATCCACCATAAATGCACCACTAATACGGTTATGATATAACGATCGACTCCATAATCCAATCCATCACCTAACTCTAGTTAGTTAACACAGTAACCCTATCTGAGGTCACAAAGATAACCCTAACCACATGTACTTACTGAACATCTATCAGCTAATACATAATAGGGTTTATAGTTCCTATCCGTGCTAGATAATCAATGAGTAACAGAGTATATATCTCAAAGGTCAAGGCAGTACAAGCATATGATTAAATAAGAGTGGATTTAAGGTAAACAGGTATAAACATAAATCCAAGATCATGCGCTAGAGTTTGATCAAAACTACCGGACCAGGTAGATATTACCCACCTGATATGAAGCTCGAATCATCCTCACGGTTGTGGATGCGCTTCGTATCCCAAACCTGCACATAATAGCAAACAATGATTAAGTACAAGTATCCAACCAATATACGAACTAGAGACTACATTGTTTCTATATTCGCATCCCCCTCCAAATACGTGTTAACTCCAACTATCCCAATCCGATACACTACATAGATCAATTGAAATATATGGATCTAAACACTACTCACAACCATCCAAGCTGACCTAAATCTCGACTCCAATCATCGATCAATTCACACTTACCTTCGATCACTGCCATAGTAGCTCCATCATCCACAGCAACTCACAGCGATACACAAATGCAATCGATCCACTAACAGAAACAACACCCAAACAACCCGTCGGCAGAACATAGATCTACACAAACAACACAGATTTATACCAAATCAACAATACTCCTCCATCACAAATTAACTTCCCATCACAGTTGATATTTCTAGCAATCAGAACACATCAACTGGAACTTCCCAACTCATGCATCAATCGACAACACATGACAACAATACCATTACTACCACTTTGATCTATCGGAAAATGCCTTGAGCGAGCGAAGGAAACAAAACTTACCGTCGGATCCTCTCCGGAAACCCTATGGCGGACTCACGGCGAAGAAGGCGTCGTCGTTTGCTTTCATCTAGGTCGACGAAGCACAACTTAGAGATGGTGGCATGAACCGAGGGCGACGACGGGAATAGAGGGGCAACTTATTGCTACTCGCGGTGGCAGATCATCCGGCTGACTGCTGCAGATGCTCGATGGCTTGGCGGTGAGTAAACCGGCGGACGATGCGATGGCAACCCTTGTGAAGAAGCTCGATTGAAGGAGTTGGTTGGAGCTTCGGTGTGGAATGGGAGAAAAGAGCGGCGACGAGGATGAGGAGGTGCCAGCGATGAGAAGTTGCGCGGTCGAGCGGAGCAAAAGGAATCGGGGATCGCGGGATGGCTAGCTTAGCCACCGACGATGAGGCGGCACCCATCGGGTGTGGCGACGATGAGGAGCTGCGCTCGATCGCAGGCTTGGGAGAAGGCTCGCGACGGAAGAACGGGGCATTGCGCGGTGAAGAGAGGAAGAAGTAAGATCGCGATGAGAAAGGGGATCGAGCTGCGGTGAGGAAGAGAACTGGGCTCACGATAATGAATTCGAGATTTAAAAAAAACCGGACTGATTTAACTTGAGCTAGCTCAGTTTTAACCCACGACTGACCTAGATTAACCCAATCACATTTGGTTCAGCTCAGCTGGTTCAGCCCAAACCTAATTCTATTCCAAATGGATTTAGCCCATTTCCAGCCCAAACCCAATACAGCCCAAGCCCAATACAGCCCATTAGATTCAGCCCATTGGATTCATCCCAATTTCAAACTCATTTCCAGCCCAATTAACCCACTAATTAAATCCAATTAATTAAAGGATTAATCAAATTTTTTTTTCCGTATTTTACATTCTCCCCTACTTATAAAAATTTGGTCCCCAAATTTCTGACTTATATACTTGTACGAGATGTCACAATAACCATCTCAAGTATCCGGAGAAAAGTCACACCTCAAGTGACTAAGTGAGGTACTGAGCTCGAATATTATATTTCTAGCTCTTATATACTCTCTCAACATATCGACCATCTATCAAAGATACATAACTGTACCAGAGTGGAGCTCTATACTCGTAACCAATGGGAGACTTTACCAGAATCGTAAGGTGAATCATGAATCATATCAGAAATGATATTCAAGGATACTCCATGGATATAATTCCATCAAGCGATCCAACGAAATCCATCTTACGACTTGGAAGAAAATGAGCAGACCTAACTAATCGATCATCGACTACCCAAATCCAATCAAGTCCTTTCCGAATTCTAGATAATCTCCTAATACAGTCTAACGTACTAGGCTCCCACTTCATCACGGTACGTAACCCTACCGATCACAATATTCCACCTTTGCTTGTTGGCAATACCCAACATCAAACTACGAAATCAATCATGTCCCATATATCGTTCCACCAACATGAACATCTCAATACTCACTATTTTCGGATACACTCCGAATAAATCATCACTCTCGAATGAAGAGTCTCCTGAAACAACTCTTCCTAAATCGAAATACAACTCTGTAACTCACTATTCTCCTCAGAAACGGAGAATTACTTTCTCACAAGAGAAACCAATCTACTATTCCAAAATTCATTATATCGCCCATAACTGAAAGTAACTGGAAGACTATAATGACTAATCTCCCCAGTTGCATCTATCTGTTCTCTAACAACCCTATAGCAGCTACCCAGTAGCTAGCCAAAACTCCCTGAGCACTCCTGCTCTATACATCTACTACTCAAGATAATAATTGCTAAGCTCCTAATCCCTGAAATATTGCATCTATGTGCAATACCCTTCCATCAATATCGGACGGATTAACTAACACTGACACAAAAGTCAGCCACCTTCTAGGCCTTGAAACATAGCTTCCCCAACTTCCGACTAAGTGATTCCCATCACTTCCTTAGTCCAACAAGTCGGCGATATAGTATCGCTAAAACCTCCTATCCGCATCTCTGGTAAATACCAAATCAATCTAGGGAAACCACAACTTCCTTTAAGATTGTGAATATATCCCAAAAATATATCATCCACAGATATGATGACAATCGATCCCAAATACTCCAAGAGTACTTGATTCCTCGAATCCATGAACGACTAATTCGTCGATAAGTCTAACAACATTATCAATCAGTTTTATACACCTGAATCCTTTTACCCTACGCTAATGATAGCTCAATCATCACACCGACAATGATAATTGTACGTCACTAAGTCACTACAATATCAAACCTCCAGTCGTAGGCCAACCCTAGGATATACACAGGTGTCATTTAGCTGATCTAAACAGATCATTTATCCCCAACGAAGGATATTCATTCACAACAACTACTGCATTCCATCATCGATAATCGATGCATAACTCAAGGTCTGACTCTCTTCTAACAAAGAGTTACAAGTCTTTTCAAGAAGAAACACTTAGGCAGATAAATCTCCAATAGTGTTTAGCGACACTGATACCCATAAAATCATCTCCCGGTATGAGGTCCCAAATATCAGGACTATTCCCCAAATCACCTCAATCGCATATTCCACTTGCCCATGCAGTGGCAAGCTCGAGAGTCTATCCAAAACTATATCCGAATACTCTCGGATTATACGTACATCCGAGAGTCCTAGTATACCAATGCTCCAACAATCCAACTATCCGTAAGGATATGTCTATAGTGGAGGTATGTCTAACAAAGGCTAAGAGTATCCTTTGACTTCTTGATTGTTGATCAACATCTCACCTGACGGTAGAGAAAATTACCAACGCACAAGTCAATAGGAACCCTTCAAACCCTATCCAAGAATGTTCTAGACAAAGATACCTGTAAACTACCAGTATCTCTCGATATATCCGCAAATAGGATAACCTAAAGTAATACCCCGAAGGACCGATCCTTCGGTCTTCTATACTTTTTCTCGAGTAATCATGTAAACTCGTCCAACATCTGTTCTGGACGACTGAGCTCAAGTAGCTACAAAAATCTGCCATGGAGGAAATGAAATCAACTGCTGAAAACGGAGGTACAAACTGAAACAACTGCACGGAGATGATAACCACTGTTGTACTAGCAAAAGATACACATCCGGCTGTAAAATATTGAAGAACTGTAAACATCATAGCACGCTCCATCTCTGTGAAAGGTATAGCTGCAACTGGAGAATACAGAATAGATACGACCATTGTTGTATACTCTCTCTCTCTTCTGAACAAATCATAACCACGCCTGGGAAGGTAACAGTTGTTGTCGTCTGGGAAGGTAACAATTGTTGTCTGCACGTCTGAATCTTCTAAGATGTCTTCGGCTGATACTGCTGAGTAACTTACTTCTTCCGGATGAAAGTATCAAAGAGATCCAACTATATCTGAGGTAGTAGATCGCTGCTGATGTGATCCATTCTTCTGTCATGATCTCAGCTTTCGAGGTTGTGGATCGTCCGCTCGAAAGCATCATCCATAGTCTTCAACTGAGTCTTCAAAATACATACTCTCCTCGTAGATACCGGCTGCTTATAGTAGAAACAGATGCAATGATCCATCGGATAATCTGGCTCTGTGTCTCATCGTAACCCACACTGCACACACATAATCTCCTTTCGGTGTCTTTCCTCTGAGTTCGCTGATAAACATGAGAAGCTGCTGACAATCTGCAATCGGTCTTCTATGATCGAAAAACTCTCCAATAATCGCTCGTGACTCATGACTTTAATCTTTCTCCTTTTATCCAACATTTGGAGACTTCTAATTCCAATAATTTGACTTGCAATATCTGCTTATCAAATCTTCAACTCTTAAAACACTTACTACGGAGTCATTTCTATCCACATGACTCGGTCTAAGGACTTCCGGTAGAATCTAGTAGGAGATCCAAACATCCTGATCAAGATGTCAACCGATAATCCGTGGGTGGTCAAAACCAACCCAATCACATTCTTGGGCTATTAAATAGTCGTAACCTTCGCAAGTCTAACGACTCTGCATGGTACCTTCGTAACCAAACGATCACCCTACTCGATGCCCAAGATTTCCCTGACAATGAGTCAAAGAAGATGACGTGGGAAAATACTATCTCACAACATCACTGAACTGTGACTAAGTGATACGTTATTTCCCGTAGGTTATTTCCTATATCTTACACCAAGTACCGGCTAAATCCGAATAATGGTATGCATCTAACTTAGCTTCCTCTGTATAACACGAGTTAAGTACTCAAAAGTACCCTCAACGTTATACAACCTAGAACGACCAATTCAGGGATCAAAATCCCTATGAATATCACCAAAATAATCCTCTACTATCTGCATCAGCAATAGTATACTCGCTTAGTCCATTACCCCTCAGGTAATAATCTGACAAACATAATTAGTGAAAATCTTAGGACCGAAATCCTTAATCTCCACAATAGATGTGAGTACCTAATCTCTGCTTTCCGACTCGGTATCAGTCGACTCTTAAAGGTAATTACCTTTTTCGATAGCAGGTACATATCTAATAACCTCAACATATCGTTCCCGTGGTCAACTCAAACCACGGTTACGAATACTGATTAACATACTACAAGTCATGCACTGTTATAAGCAACTAAATGCATAGCCAATAGAAGGATATGTAATAACAGTTAACATACCTTAATCCTTGTAGCTCGGAGATGTCCGCAACAGCCAGATCCCAGAACTCACAAAACCAAAACCGAGTAAAGCAAAACTCGATGTCCGAACGAAATAAATCCGAAAATGGACTTCGCAACCTAGGGCTCTGATACCAATAAAATTGTCACGCCCCGAGAGTATGTCGTGCCGAAAAGCAAACGGATGGCATCTCCCTTGTACGTGGTAACATATCGGGTTAATATAAGGCTCGTAGGCCCACAACAACAACACAATATATAAAGATATCATAAATCAAAAACACAGCAGAAACAATACAAACAGATCAACAAGATACAAAGACCAACTGTGCACTCCGGAGTGACTTGACACGACAAGAAGCATAATAGAAGCCACATCGAAAGCCAAATATATACAACACGTCCGTATATCACAGATACGAAAACAATACGGCTAAAAACCACGAAACGACAATCCACATAAATACCACAATGCGGATTAAATATATCCATTCGTCCGGTGTGAGATGGGATCAGCTGGCGGAGCTCCGAACGTCGAAGGAATCTTCTACCTGTTATCTAGGCGACAGGAAGCCCAGGGTCCCGGGGTGGTGAGTATAAACTCAGGGGTAATATATAGAAAGTGCATGAACAACATATAAGGATAGATCTACAAGTATACATGTGAAGATCTATAGGTATACAACATGAGTCCAATAGACATACAGTCATATCCATATATAATAACAAGTAACTATAGTAAAGTCATACTAAATGTATATACTAAACTAATCAACTGAACAGGAAGTAATGTACTAACGTACCCAACGGTCTGCAACACCATAAGCTATATCATCCTGACAGATATACAATAACATAACCCATATAATGTATCAAGTCAATCCCATACCTGACCAATACTCCAACATATGAACAATATATGATCACCTGTAATAACAACCTGGTCCGTACCACACAATGACATGATGCTAATCAAATGCATATAACAGTCTGAATCAACGCATGTATCATGCTCAACACATAGCAGTAAACAAAAATACAGATGGCATGTATCATGATGAACAACCATACGCAGCAATCATAGCTCAATCAAATGCAGCATCTCACAGGCATATGTAAAACATATATCAAATACATGCATACATATATATCAGCAGTGCATATGCATGGCCATGTCTGCGGACCCGTCCAACCACGACCCCAGTATGGCCCGGGTGGCACGGCATGACGACTAGCCCGACTCCAGCCGTTACTACTCTCGAGTGACCGAGTTGGGTAGTATGAATGAGTAGCATATAAGCGTAATGAGCTAACTACTCCCCGGGGTCCTCACTGGTCGCTCTGTCACTACCCATGAGTAGACGAGCTCTGCACACAGAACAACTGCACGTCACACAACCACCGTCTATAGTGGGCGAGAGCTAACACCACTCTGCTCAGTGGTCAGGTGCGCATCTCCAGCTACCACCATCCCTAGTGGCCGAGCGCGGCACATCCAATGCTCTGCCCTCAACCCTGCTACCACTACCCCAAGTGGCCGGGAGGTAGATGATGACGATGCCTCATCCACAAGGGAGACCCACAAGATGCATGCAATGTAATGATGCATAGCTCCATACATGTATCCTCGCCTCACTCCCTATCCCATGGGAGTCCCGTCAACCAAAAGTCAACTATGCAAGGACTACAATCACAAGACTCTCTCTATCGCACAAAGAGTCATACTCATCCGGATACCACCACGCTAAGACCTCTAGTCAAGAATGATATACAATCGACCGTCCATATAACCATACACAGGCACACAATCCATAATGGATATACCATCGCGCTAGGCCCTCTAGTCCATGGTCACATACTGACAACCATACACTTATCTATGCACAGACAACTAGATCCACCATAAATGCAACACTAATACGATTATGATATAACGATCGACTCCATAATCCAATCCATCACCTAACTCTAGTTAGGTAACACAGTAACCCTATCTGAGGTCACAAAGATAACCGTAACCACATGTACTTACTGAACATCTATCAGCTAATACATAATAGGGTTTATAGTTCCTATCCGTGCTAGATAATCAATGAGTAACAGAGTATATATCCCAAAGGTTAAGGCAGTACAAGCATATGATTAAATAAGAGTGGATTTAAGGTAAACAGGTATAAACATAAATCCAAGATCATGCACTAGAGTTTGATCAAAACTACCGGACCAGGTAGATATTACCCACCTGATACGAAGCTCGAATCATCCTCACGGCTGTGGATGCGCTTCATATCCCAAACCTGCACATAATAGCAAACAATGATTAAGTACAAGTATCCAACCAATATACGAACTAGAGACTACATTGTTTCTATATTCGCATCCCCCTCCAAATACGTGTTAACTCCAACTATCCCAATCCGATACACTACATAGATCAATTGAAATATATGGATCTAAACACTACTCACAACCATCTAAGCTGACCTAAATCTCCAACTCACTGCATCCAATCAATTCACACTTACCTTCGATCACTGCCATAGTAGCTCCATCATCCACAGTAACTCACAGCCATACACAAATGCAATCGATCCACTAACAGAAACAACACCCAAACAACCCGTCGGCAAAACATAGATCTACACAAACAACACAGATTTATACCAAATCAACAATACTCCTCCATCACAAATTAACTTCCCAACACAGTTGATATTTCTAGCAATCAGAACACATCAACTGGAACTTCCCAACTCATGCATCAATCGACAACACATGAACAGCAATACCATTACCGCTACCACTTTGATTTATCGGAAAATGCCTTGAACAGAATAGAAAAGGAAACAAAACTTACCGATCAGATCCTCTCCGGCAAACCCTATGACGGCAGCTCATGACAGAAGAAGGCGCCATCGTTTGCTTTCATCTAGGTCGACGGAGCACAACTTAGAGATGGCGGCATGAACCGAGGGCGACGAAGGGAACAGAGGGGCAACTTATTGCTGCTCGCGGTGGCAGATCATCCGGTTGACTGCTGCAAATGTTCAATGGCTTGGCGACTGACGAGTCGCTTCAGCGACAGTGCAATGGCAACCCTTGACAGAAGAGAAGAGCTCGATTGAAGGAGTTGGTTGGAGCTCGGTGTGGAATTGGGAGAAAGAGCGGCGGCGACGAGGATGAGGAGGTGCCGGCGACGAGAAGCTGCGCGGTCGAGCGGAGCAAAAGGAATCGGGGATCGCGGGATGGCTAGCTTAGCCACCGACAATGAGGCGGCACCCATCGGGTGTGGCGACGGCGAGGAGCTGCGCTCGATCGCAGGCTTGGGAGAAGGCTCGCGACGGAAGAACGGGGCATCGCGCGGTGAAGAGAGGAAGAAGTAAGATCGCGATGAGAAAGGGGATCGAGTTGCGGTGAGGAAGAGAACTGGGCTCACAATAATGAATTCGAGATTTAAAAAAAACCGGACTGATTTAACTTGAGCTAGCTCAGTTTTAATCCACGACTGACCTAGATTAACCCAATCACATTTGGTTCAGCTCAACCGGTTCAGCCCAAACCTAATTCTATTCCAAATGGATTTAGCCCATTTCCAGCCCAAACCCAATACAGCCCAAGCCTAATACAGCCCATTATATTCAGCCCATTGGATTCAGCACAATTTCAAACTCATTTCCAGCCCAATTAACCCACTAATTAAATCCAATTAATTAAAGGATTAATCAATTTTTTTTTTCCGTATTTTACATCATTAGCGTCAAGATATTCACCTAGCCTAGACAAAACATCATTAGGTATCAAATCTTCTAAAAGTTATGTTACCTTGGCTTCGGTCTTGAATTTTAGCCGTTGCTCTTGGGTCCATTTCTTCAACTTTAGAACTTCTCCCTTCTTATCCCTAGGAGGTTCAAAGCCTTCTATGAGGATGAATCAATCATCTATGTCCATCATCAAGAATGTCTCCATTCTTGCTCTCTACATCGGAAAATCTTCTCGGTCGTATGGTGGTGGAGTGTTGATGTCCCATCCAAGCTTGTCTTGGAATTCCATCTTCCCTCTAGCGTCTTTTGCTCCCGGCGGTTAGTCCGTAGATGAGCTCCTAGCTCTGATACCAATTGTTGGAGATCTTGGAAGGCTAGAGGGGGGCTGAATAGTGTTAGTGCATATAAGATCCACATATCTCCACAATGGTATGATATTGTCCACTTTGGGCCCAAGCCCTCATGGTTTTTGTTTTTGGGCTTTACCCAAAAGGCCTCATACCAATAGAGATATCTTTTTTCTTATAAGCACATGATCTTTTCCATGTCTTACCAATGTGGGACTTTGATTGTATTCCCCATACTCTCAACAATCCCCCCCTCAAACGAAGGACCACATTGGGCCCCCCCTCAAGCCTATCCCTCCTCGAAGGATTTTCTCTGCTTGATGTCCGATCTTCAACCCACCAGGACTTCCTGCCAGTTGTTCGGTCCCCCCGACCCAACTAGACTTCCTTCCTGATGTCTGGTTCTCTTGATCCGGACGTGGGAGCTCAACTTCCTTCGTTCGAGGTTCATGGCTTGACATGGACCATGGCTCTGATACCAATTGTTAGTGCATATAAGATCCACATATCTCCACAATGGTATGATATTGTCCACTTTGGGCCCAAGCCCTCATGGTTTTTGTTTTTGGGCTTTACCCAAAAGGCCTCATACCAATAGAGATATCTTTTTTCTTATAAGCACATGATCTTTTCCATGTCTTACCAATGTGGGACTTTGATTGTATTCCCCATACTCTCAACAAATAGCTCGTTTTGATGCTCGATGGAATTCGTCTCGTGCTTATCTACAAATTGTATTAGCGTAGTGGAAATAAAGCAATAACAAATACAAACACACAATTACACAATCATATAACATGGTTCGAAACTGAACAGTTCCTACTCCACGGATCGAGCTCTAAAGAGCTCTAGCGATGCCAATCACACACCACTAATACACACTCCTTCTTGACATAAGTCGGAGTTGAAGAAACCTCGTACAACATATTACAAAAGTAATACAAGGTAAAACAAGAAAATACAAAAAGAACACAATAATCTATGCAAAGAAAAACTTTACAAATGCTCTTTTGATAGCTTGCTTTTGGTTGCTTAAAGAATAGCCTTGGAGACCCTGATTTGCAGCAACAAATCGCCCCAAAGTAGCTCAAAAACCGGTTGTGATTTCCTCCTCCACGAGCTCCATTTAAAGCTGTCGCCTGGGCTGGAAATTGTCGATCAGTCGACTGCTCGGGACCATCAGTCGACTGATGTCACTATTATCGTGAGACAACGGCTAGATCCACGCTGGAAAAATCCAACGGATCCATCATCAATCGACTGATCATACCCATCAGTCGACTGATGGAGCCTTCACTCGACTGCTAACCCCCGCAGTCGAGTCTCGACTCCATTTTATGCCCAAATTCTCGAGCACTAGTCGACTGATCACATGATTAGTCGACTTCTCGAGCCAGCAATCGATTGTCCACCTCGCGTCGGCGACACTTCCGCAGCTTAAACCCTAGTTAGCACACCACGATCATTGTCATATGACACCGGTGACCGCACACCTCAAACATGAGATTTTAACCCAAATATGGTGCCCCCATACTTGCTAGACCACCCGTAGCCTAGACCTAAGCCTTCTAGCCACCTCCGTCAGCCGCGTACCTATCGGATCCCTCCAAGTCATCCATGACTCATTCATCCATATGCTAGCCTTCAGGTGCTTCCATCGGCTATGTCATGCTAACGGTGTCTACACCGCCAAGGCACATTGGACTTATGTTGCCAAGACTCAGCTTGGACTTTACACCGCCAACCATTGGACTTATGCTGCCAAGACTCCCGCTTATACATTACGTCACCAATATTAAACCCCTTGGACTTCTTAAATACCAAGTACTCATGACTTGGACTTTCACCGCCAAGACTCAAGCTTGAACTTTCCCTTACCAACCCATGTTGGGCTTTCCATGCCAAGACCCATGCTTGGACTTTCTTCATCACATGGTCAACCCTAGTCAACCATTAAAATTCCCTCGAGTCAAACTCGAGTCCGGTCAATCATGACCTGGGTCGATTGCAACAACAATCTCCCCAAAACATTATCTGACATCAATATCAAAACTTCATGTCAAGCATCAAAATATCGCTCGAGTCAAACTTGAATCCGGTCAATCATGACCTTGGTCGATTGCACCAACAATCTCCCCCTTTTTGATGTTTGACAAAAACACATACCTTTGAGTTAGAACACTAACTCAAATCTTCTTACCAATTATCCCAAATTGGTAATCCCAAACATTCTTACCAAACATTCTCTCCCAAACACAATCAGCCCAAGTCATGATTGACCGGACTTGAGTTTGACTCGAATAGTATTTTAATGTTAGACAAAATGTATGACATGTGGGTGTCATGGGAAGTCCAAGCATGGGGCTTGGCATTGAAAGTCCAACATGGGTTGGCCACGTAAGTCCAAGTGTATAGCCTTAGCAGTGAAAGTCCAAGCATGGGGCTTGGTGTTGACAAAATCCAAGCATAGGACTTAGTGTTGGTAAAGTCCAAGTGTGTAGCCTTGGCATGGAAATCCAAGCATGGGGCTTGGTGTTGGTAAGTCCAAGTGTGTAGCCTTGGTAATGAGAAGTCTTGAGGACTTGGCAAGGTCACTAGTCTTGTAGGCTCAGGGTCCTTGAGTCGGTGAAGAATGGCATTGTGGAAGTCGTGTGCTTGGTGCATCCGAGGGACCGTCGGATGGGGAGCGAATGGAGTGAGGCCCAAGGGAAGTAGACTTCGAGGGCAAAAGACACGAAGGATGACATTGTGAAGTCGTGTGCTTGGTCCATTCGAGGGATGTAAGTCGAGAGAAGAGACCTTCGGTGGGGAACTCCATGAGAGGATGAGGTGGACTTGGCCAAGTGGCTAAGACTGAGTATCGGATGCTCAAACATGGTATTTGAGATTTTACCCGATGATCGGATGCTCAAAAAAAGTGTTTGTTTGAGATTTTACCCGGCATCAATCGACTGACATAAGTGTCAGTCGACTGCTCCAAGTCGACTAGTGATCGACTGGTGTGCGACTAGTAGGTTCTGGCCCAGCAGTCGACTGCCAAGGGATGACAATCGACTGTCAGACCATCAGTCGACTGATGAAGGATGTCACGGGCATAGAACACTCGGTAGCCGACTAATCAGTCCACTATGAGGTCAGCAGTCGACTGATGGTATTGGGCAGCCGACTGTCAGTGTATCCGTTGGCGGGATGGCGACATGGATTAGATCATTGTCTCACAACAACTCAGTAGTAGTCGATTGTTGGGCGTGAAATCAGCTCGATGTAGGTTATTTAAGGAGCTCTAGATGGAGGATTTTACAACCATTTTTGGAGAGATTTTGGAGGGGAATTGTTGTTGCATTTCATACCTTCAAGAGCAAACCAAAGCAAGCAACAAGTAAGTGATCAAAGTCATTTGTTGTAAAGTATTCTTTACTTGTATTTCATATTGTCTTTGTGTTTTGCTTGTACTTTTGTATTACCTGTTATAATTGTTTGTACGAGGTTTCTCCACCTGCGACTTGTTGTCGAGAAGGAGTTTGATTAGTATTGTGCGCATAACTCGAGCTCGTTGAGCTCACCTCGTGAAGTAGGAACCCTAAGATTTCGAATCACATATATCATTGTATATTTTGTGTGTTCTTGTATTGTTGTTTAGTATTTCTATTGTTTCCACTACGCTAATGACAATTGTAGACAAACAACACCCACGAACGATCGAACACCACCATCGTCTACGAATTAGGCTATTCACCCCCCCCCCCCCTCCTCTAGCCGGCCACCGATCCTCCAACATATTCTATTTTTTATTCTATTTTTCTTTTCTTCGTCAGTAAAATCTGACTTAAGCGTCAAAGAGGTTTCGCCAAGAGTCATTCTTTGTGCCCCCTTTAACTATTCACTGTCTACAGGAGGAGAAATTTCTTATTGCAGTTCGGCAGAAGTTGTCTTCTTACTGGATGAACATCAAATCACCAACCCAACTATGCACTGACCCAAACAATGGTCATACTAAGACAAAATCATCCAACAAACTTGAGGTCAACTCGTTATAGAGTTGACCCATTAAGAAAAAGTTGATCCGCTAGCGAAGACAAACTCATTTAAAGAGCTCATTCAGAGGTTCACCTATTGAAGCCCACTCATAAGTCCATTCAAAAATCTATGTAAGCCAGTCTACCTAATGATCTTAGATCGAATCAAGAGCATATAGACAAAAGTTGTCTGAATGTGGTGCACAAATTTACAGTAGTTTAAAAAAAAATTAGATAAATATGGCAGTGAATTTTGATGATTATGTAATGGATTAGGAGGATGATAAGCTTTTTCAATGGAGTAAATATTACCACCATGAATGGGATTTTGGTATCTAAATAATAATAATCCCATGATTAGTGTGCAATGCTTCCTTACATTTACAACTGTTGTAAATCCAAACAATTTGATGTGTATATTTAACTTAAATTGTTTCCTCGAATCATGTCATTAAAATAATTATTCAAGTTTGACTTATTGCTTAAATTTAATTTAAGCTTGATTTAAATTTAGTTCATTTATATATTATTAAATTCTCAATTTAAACTTATTTGATCATTGGAAATTTTTATGTTTTTAAATTTATTTAATTGATTATTAAATTTGATAATATAAATTTATTTGTTCATTTTAAAAATTCTTTATTTATTTAGAAATTTGATAAGACTTTTACATTGATGAACATCGATAATAAATTTTATTTATAAATATTATTCATGATTATTATTTATAATAATTTATAATTTTATTTATGAATATTAATACAGTTGTAGATATTCAAACTTAAGAAGCTGTTGGGACAACCGTGGTGGTGGGGTTCACCAAGACGCCCTTCATCCCGGTGGCAACCTTCTTGCTGGACAGGGTGGGACGGCGGCCACTACTACTGGGAAGTACCAGTGGGATGTTACTCTCCCTGGTGGTGCTCAGCCTCGGGCTGACGCTGGTGGACCACGACCGCCCGAGAGGCCGCGGTGGGCCTGTGCGTTGTGTCGATCCTCGCCTACGTAGTGTTCTTCTCCATTGTGATGGGGGCCATTATGTGGGTGCATGGGTTGGAGATCCTGCCCCTGTGGCTGCGGATGCAGGGCGCGAGCATCGCGGTGGTGGTCAACCGGGTGACCAGCGGCGTCATCACCATAACCTTCACATCGCTGTACAAGGGCATCACCATCGGTGGAAGTTTTTGTTGGATATTGAATCTTAAATGACCAATACGGTTTTGCAAGAAAAAAATTGAGGTGTCATCAATCGATGAAAGTCTGAATTGACTTCAAAATCGAAATCTATATTTTGGGTAGATGAATCTAGACTATTAATTTGTTCAAAATTGGTTACGGATGAATGAGAAATTAATTGTTTAAAGTCATCCAAAAATAGCATTAATTGGATATTAATGTTATAAAAGGAAGTAGATGGGGCATAGTCCCACATCGAAAATTTCAAAGAGTATTTACTTCCTTATATGTGTTGCTGTGTTAATGAAGTTAACATAAAAAACATAGATGCTCTCTTCTAAAGGACGAACAGGTGCTCGCACCTGCAAGCTCGCCGCCCTCGCACGTGCGCAATGGGCGCACTTTGCATTTCGCACTGAGGAGTTTAAATTTATGTTCCAGATGATGTGGCAGTGACTACGTGGCACTCGAGTGATGTGTCGTGCCTATGTGACACTTAGTTGGGGTAGAGAGATGATTGGAATGCTGATTGGGCGGACATATGGTAACTGTTGGATCGAAGAGGGATGATGGATCGCAAGTGACACGATCTGGAGCGTTGATTGCGAAGAATCACAATCTAATCGTTGGTGATGAAGGTTGATCAAGAGTGTCAGATCGAATGGATCACTGCATCCAGATATAACAGCTGAAATCAAAAGGCTATTTGAAGGGTTATAACTCTCCAGATTGAACGACTCAAATGAATCCTGACCAAAGGTTTGGCAGCAGAAGATGTTGTTCTATCTGACGATGCTAAACCTCGTACTATTTTTACGTGAAGACCCGCCAGCCACTAAGGAAGGTGATTCTAATAGTAAGGTTGCTTGCGATGTGTGGTCGCACAGAGATTTCCTATGTTGCAACTACATTCTCAACGCATTGGACAACACATTGTATAACGTGTATAGTCTGATGGAGATGGCAAAATCTCAATGGGAATCGCTCGAAAAGAAATAGAAAATAGAAAATGCCGGATTGAAGAAATTCATCGTCGGTCGATTTTTAGATTTCAAAATGGTAGATTCCAAGAGTGTGACATCTCAAGTTCAAGACATGCAACTGATACTGCATGATCTAGATGCCGAAGGCATGAAGCTGAATGAGTCGTTCAAAGTAGCCACAGTAATCGAGAAACTCCCTCCATCGTGGAAGGATTTCATAAATTACCTCAAGCACAAGCAAAAGGAGATGAGACTTGAAAACTTGATCCTGAGGCTACGAATAGAGGAAGATAATCGAAAGTTATCTGACTCCAGAAGAACAGAGTGGGCTATCAATGAGATGCCCAACCTATCTTAGCCAAATGCCAAGAAGCCGAAACAATCCAAAAAGAAGGCTCAAGGCAAGAAATTCATGGGATCATGCTACAACTGCACAAAGTTAGGACACATGTCCAAAGATTGCAAACGGCCGAAAAAACCAACCAAGGGTCAAAAGGATACTGTGAACCAAGTCGCAACTTCTAACGACATGGAACTGGATCTCACTGCAGTCATGTTTGAAGCCAACATGGTGGTGGATAACCCGAAGCAGTAGTGGATCAATACTGGAGCAACACGCCATGTCTGTTCTGATAAGGCGATATTCTCCAAGTATACTCCGATAAGTGGAAGAAAACTCTATATGGGCAATTCCACAACATCACTGATTGTCAGACTTGGGAAATTTATTCTGAAAATGACGTCTGGGAAGGAGCTAACGCTCATTGATGTGCTCCATGTTCTCGATATCAGGAAGAATCTAGTTTCTGGATCGACAGTCAAATAACTTTGTACTTATGCAAAATGGTATCTTCATAGGTAAGGGGTACTTGGAACAGAATTTGTTCAAAATGGTTGTAATGACTGTACACCGTGAATTTGATGGTAATAAAATAAAAGCTTCTAGCTATGTTGTTGAGTGTTTTAATTTATGGCATGATCGACTTGGACATGTCAATAATAATACTCTGAATCATCTAATCAAATTAAATTTATTATCAAACATCAATGTTGACAAAACACACAAATGTGAAGTGAGCGTAGAAGCAAAAATGATGAGACTACCCTTTTCATTCGGTGGAAAGGTCAACAACTCTTCTAGAATTAATACATAGTGATTTATGTGACTTAAAATTCGTGCAAACTAGAGGAGGTAAAAAGTATTTTATTACTTTTATCGATGACTGCACGAGGTTCTATTATGTTTTTCTTTTAAGAAGTAAAGACGAAGCCTTAGAGGCTTTCAAAACCTATAAAACAGAAGTTGAGAATCAACTTGACAAACGAATTAAAATAATTCGTAATGATAGAAGTGGAGAATATGGTGCACCATTTGATGAGTTTTGTTCAGAATCTGACATTATCCATCAGACAACGGCGCCTTACTCACCTCAATTGAATGGTGTTGTTGAACATAAAAATTTGACGCTAAAGGAAATGATGAATGTCTTGTTGATAAATTCAGGCTTACCCCGGAACTTGTATTATCGGCAAATCACATTCTCAATAAAATCCCTCACAAGAAAAACGATAAAACACCATATGAACTATGGAAAGTGTTGGTGCAGTGGGCACCTAAGTCGAACCTAAGTTTTGATTATAGCAAACGATATAAAGTTAAGCTTATATTGTTATCTCACGAGCTAAATCAAGTGTGCAGAAAAGTCTCAATGCTGGAGCTGAAGGCTAGCGACACCCGGAGGAAGCCGAGGTGGTCGGGCGACACTCGAGTTACTTCGGAGGGAGCCGAAGGAATCGAGTGGAAGGCCGGAAGCAAAAGCGACACGTAAGTATCGAGGTAAGCTCGTGTGTGCGAGCATAAGTGAGGTCGTATCCTCTTTACGGGGATGATCTTAGGCGACGATCCGACCCAAGACTTCCCATGGAAGGTCTATGTTGAGATCGGACGGCAAGTGGCCGTCGAATCCACTTATATTTTGAGCTAACTCTTTATTGTAGTCAAAAATCCTGGCCATCAGTTCAACCGGCCAGTTCAACCGGCCACTCAACAGCCAACCGGTGGTCAAAAATCAGCCTCGAGGAGTCAAGCTTTATCACCATTTTTCAAGGAGTTTTGTGCCCATTTGTGATTGGTTGAAGACCCATTCGTTGAGGGGCTTAAAGGCTATAAAAGGAGGGCCAAACCTAGGGTTTCATCCTCAATTCTAAGTGCTCAAAAGCCTCCGTTACGCTGCAACTCTCCGATGACTCTACAACAACGAAGTGCTGCCAACAACCCTAGCTTAAAGTTTCTTTTGTTTAGTTGTTGGTATAATCTTAATTTGTTATTGCTTTCAATATTGCAATTCTTTTTAATCGAGGCTTTTCGTTGCATTTTACTTTAATAGAAGAGAGGGTTTGTCTCTCTATCTTTTTGCTTCGAAGGCTTTTGTAATCGTAAAACTCCTACCTCCAACGAGGAGGAGTGTTTTAGTGAATTGCCCTCCGTACACAGTCTAGGACCGTTAGGGCCTTGGAGTAGTAGCCGAAGGCTACGAACCAAGTAAAAAAACTATTTGTCTCATTTAGTTTTTATTTACATTTCCGCTGCATTTAATTGTCTATCGAACGATTTAAAAGAAAAGTTTTTATCGCTATTCACCCCCCCCTCTAGCGATCCGCTTCGATCCAACAATTGGTATCAGAGCCGGGGGTTGCTAAGATTTGGTGAAACCACCAATCTAGCCATTTTTCACAGATTTATTTTTCTTTTATTTCTGTTTATTTCTGATTTATTTCGCTTTGTTAAATTTACTCCCGCACTACTAATCCAAGACGCGAGTCTTGGTACCTTGTTTTGTGTTTTTGTCGTTGCTAGTTTCTTCGTCTTCGTCCCTTTTTGTCTTTTGTTCTAATGGCCCATCTCGAAGGTTTTAGCACCGTCCGACCTCCGTTTTACAACGGAGATGACTTCCGTTATTGGAAGGGTCAGATGGAATGCTTTCTCAAAACCCAAATCGAGATGTGGATCATAATCCAAACGGGTTTCACACTTCCGACTAATGAAGTGGGTGACTCCTTGGATTATGATCAATGGACCATTGCGACAAAACGACAAGTCGAAGCCGACGCCAAGGCAACACAAATCCTCCAATGCAGCTTGTCCAAGGAGGAGTTAAATCGTGTCGGCCCCTTCATTAGCGCAAAGGACCTTTGGACAAAGCTGATCGAGTTACACGAAGGATCGGATCAAGCTAAGGTTTGCAAACGTGATTTGTTGTTCAATAAATTGTACACACTAAAAATGCAGGAACACGAGTCCGCGACGCAACTCCACGCCCGTGTCCAAGACATAGTCAACAACCTACACGCAATCGGGCAAAAGGTCGAAAACCGCGACCTTATAAGGTATGTTCTAAACTCTTTTCCGAGGACTACCTTGTGGGCATCCATGGTCGATGCCTACAAGATCTCCAAGGACCTTTCTAAACTTAGATTAGATGAACTCTTTTCGGATTTTGAATTACATGAGCAGTCCAACTCGGAACCCGAGAGGGGTATAGCCTTGTTTGCAGGTTCAAAGAAGAAGAAAATCGCAAGCAAGCCACCACCAACCGAGGAGGAAGATGAGTCCGAAGAAGAAGTTGACCGGAATTGGCACAACTAATGAACCTAGCTCGAAGGATAGCCAAGGGACGAAAGCGAACCACAACTCGACCCAATCAAGGTAAGCCTAAAAGTTCTAATATTAGGTGTTATGAGTGTAACAGGTTTCGACATATAAAGTCCGAGTGCTCCAAGCTCAACCACCAAGCACCTAAGCACAAGAAGGCCCTCAATGCGACATGGGAAGAAGCGTCATCCGAAGAAGACGAAGACCACGTCTTCATGGCGAAATCGATTGAGTCCGACACGGAGACCGAACCTGAACTTGAGTCAGAACCTGAGGATGACTCGGACTACGAAGCTACCTTCAAGTCAAGCCACGGATACGCATCCGGTTCAAAAGACACCCTTAAGGTGAGTCGAACCTTATTTAATACTTTACATAATACAGTTAGGTTTTTGTCTAGGAAGTTAGCTAAGTCCGAGTCCAAGGTCGAGACCCTGGTTGAGGAAGTTAAACTCCTCAAACACGAGGTCTCCCTAACCTCTTCGACTAGTCGAGTTCAAGAGAAGGACTCAACTCGGGTTGAAAAACTCGAAGTTGAGAACTCACTCTTGAAAAGTCAAGTCGAAGATCTTAGGAATACGTTGGAAAGGTTTACTTTGGGATCCAAAGGACTTGACCTCCTACTTGGATCGCAAAGGGCCGTGTACAACAAGGTCGGACTAGGGTTTAGCTCAAACACGACCAATAAGTCGTATATGTCAATCGTAAGTAGACATAAAAAATGTGTCCAAGCATGAGTCCCTAAGACCACTTTGATTTCAACTCTAGGATCCAACTCGTACTGGGTTCCCAAGGACCAAATCCACTATGTGGATAGACCAAACCGATTCAACGGTCTAGGGGGAGCCAGTACAAAACATGTTTGTGTTTTAACTTAGAAATTGCATGCTTAGATTTTTTTTGTTTTTTTTTCTTTCGTGAACTCACTTAGAACACGTAAATAACCAACTAAAATCCTTCGAAAAGATTGAGCCTCGGGGAGCCTCCTTTCAAATAACCAACTAAAATCCTTCGAAAAGATTGAGCCTCGGGGAGCCTCTTTTCAAATAACCAACTAAAATTCTTCGAAAAGATTGAGCCTCGGGGAGCCTCTTTTCAAAAATAACTAGTTAGACGAGGAAATAATTTTAGGTGAGTCAAGTCATCATTTTCTTGAAAATGACTTTGTCTAAGGAAGTGGTCGATGATCCGATAAAAGAAGGCCCCTGTGCCTCGCCACGACCTGGAAGCCATGATCTTGAAAAGGTAAACTTGACAAGCCTAGGGTCAAATCCAAATCTAACATTACTTAAACATAAATGCACTTAATCAACTTAATTGGAAGTCATCTCACAAAGAACACATAAGTATAACATGCTTGATCATATAGACTCCGGTGAGATGACCTAGGTTTAACAACTTACAACCAATTTTTTTTAAAAAAATATAATAATCTAACATCCAATCCAACCACCTTGTGTGTAGGATCAATGGATGTTAGGCGATTACTCGACACATGGCCAGGATCGACTCAAATTCGCGAAGCGCCGATTCAAGCGACAAGGATCGGTAGCCTTTGGGAATAACGGCAAGCTCAAAATCATCGGATCAGGTGATATCGAGCTTAACTCGAATTTTGTTATTAAAAATGTATTACTTGTAGAGAATTTTGAATATAACCTGCTTAGCGTAAGCCAATTATGTGACAATAATTATAAGGTCGTATTTTTAGAAAATGAATGTGTAATTAAAACAAATGAAACAGCTAAAACAATACTCAAAGGAACTAGGACAAATAACATTTATACAATTAACTTAATCAAATCCTCAGCCAAATGTCTTATGACACAGGAAGAGGAATCATGGTTGTGGCACCGACGACTCCGTCACTCGCACCCAAGACTCGTCCACAAGATGAGTCAGAGTGGCCTAAGTCGAGAGGCTTACCCAACCTTAACAATTTGGTTAATAAAATCTGTAATGCTTGTCAACAAGGAAAACAACCTAGGACACAACACAAGTTAACTAACCAGAGCGAACCTCAAGTGTACTTGAGCTCACGCATATGGATCTATTCGATTCACATGGAGCCAAGTCACTCAATAAAAATCAATATTGCTTAGTCATAATTGGCGACTACTCGAGTTTACACAGGTTAGGTTCATCAAACATAAAAATGATACCTAGATCAATTAATCAATTTATTCAAATTAATCGAGAATCAAAAAACCTTAAGGTTAAAAGAATTAGAAGCGATCATGGTGGTGAATTCGAAAATCAAGGTTCACCGCTTACGTAACCTAAGCGGATACCACCATGAATTCTCTTGCCTGGGACCCTCAACAAAATGGCCTAGTGGAGTGGAAAAACCGAACTCTACAAGAAGCCGCTAGGACCATGTTAAACGAATATGACCTACCCGATAGGTTTTGAGTGAAGCCGTGAGTACGCATGCTATGTCCAAAATAGAATCCTTATGGTAAAGAGGCACCTTAAGACCTCATACGAGATTTATCACGATAAAATACCTAACATCAAGTACTTTAGGGTATTTGGGTGTAAGGTACATATCCTAAACACTAAGGATTACCTAGGGAAATTTACATCCAAGACCCCGACCGGAATCTTTCTAGGATACTCGACTACAAGTCGAGCTTATAGAGTATATAACCACGACACCCTTAGAGTCGAGGAGACTATCAATGTAGTATTTGATGAAGGACATGAATCTACAAAACCCCCGGCAACCCCAATTAGCGAGCCGATTCATACTAGACCTAACTCTGATTCGGAGATCAGGTCTAGTGTTAATCCTAACCTAAGTCAACCAAGTCACTCTATTGATCAAGTGATAGATGACTCCAACCAAACTAATGTTCAACCAAGTCACCCCATTGATCAAGCATTAGGTGACACAAACCCAACCCAATCTAGGATTCAGACTAACCACCCTATCGATCAAGTGATAGGAGATCCTAATCTAGGAGTTCGAACTAGAGCATCCTATAGGAACCTTAGTCAAATTTCCTTAATTTCAAAGATAGAACCCAAATCAATTGAACAAGCTCTTCTTGATCCCGATTGGATTATTGCAATGCAAGAAGAGCTAGCTCAATTTACTAGGAATGAAGTGTGGGAATTAGTACCACCACCTAAAGACAAAACGATAATTGGAACAAGGTGGGTGTTTCGAAATAAGCTTGATGATAAAAGTGAAGTAGTTAGAAACAAGGCTAGGTTAGTCGCCAAAGGGTTTAGTCAAGTCGAAGGCTTAGATTACGACGAAACCTATGCCCCAGTAGCTAGACTCGAATCCATTCGAATGTTGCTAGCTTATGCCGCACATCGAGGATTTAAGCTGTTTCAAATGGATGTTAAGTCGGCATTCTTAAATGGATACATTAAAGATGAAGTTTATGTTAGCCAACCCCCCGGATTCGAAAATCTAGATAAACCCGACCATGTTCTAAAACTTAAGAAAGCTCTCTATGGACTTAAACAAGCTCCTCGAGCTTGGTACGAGAGACTTTCAATCCATCTTAAGTCAAAAGGGTTTAACCAAGGCTTAGTTGACCCAACTCTCTTCGTAAAAACCTTAGGTAAATAAATATTCATAGCTCAAATTTACGTAGACGATATAATTTTTGGAACCTCTAACTCAGCCTTACTAAACGAGTTCATTTCACTCATGGAAAGTGAGTTTGAAATGAACTTGGTAGGCGAGTTAAGTTTCTTTTTAGATCTACAAATTAAACAAACTAAGGATGGTATATACCTATATCAACAAAAATACACTAAGGAGTTAATTAAAAGATTTGGAATGCAAGACGCTAAGATAATAAACTCCCCAATGGCGATTAATGTTAACATAGGAGAAGACCTAGAAAGTAATTCCATTGACTTAAAGTACTATAGGAGCGCGATAGGAAGTCTCCTATACTTAACTGCGAGTCGACCCGACATCCTATTTGCAGTAAGTATGTGTGCCAGGTTTCAAACCTGTGCTAAGGAGTCTCACCTAACCCTAGTTAAGCGTATCCTTAGATATCTTAAGGGTACACTTAACGTTGGTATTTGGTACCCTAGATCTACGGAGTTCGAACTAATCGACTACTCCGATTCGGATTATGCCGGTAGTAAACTTGATAGAAAGAGCACGAGTGGTTGTTGTCAACTACTCGGCTCAAGTCTAGTGAGTTGGTGCAGTAGGAAGCAACATTGTGTTGTCTTATCTACCACCGAAGCCGAATACGTTGCGATGGGTGAGTGTGTAACTCAGCTTCTTTGGATGAAGCACACTCTCCGAGACTTTAGGTTGGACTTCACCAAAACTAAAATTTTTGTAGACAACATAAGTTCGATAAATCTAACTAAGAACCCTATATGTCATTCAAGGACAAAGCATATAGAGGTAAAACATCATTTCATTCGAGAACATGTAGCCAACGGCTCCATACAACTCGAATATGTTGACTCGAAATCTAACCTAGCAGACATATTTACTAAACCACTACCCGAAGCCGAATTTAGTCTCTTGAGACGAAGATTAGGCATGTGCGTAATAGAATAGGAACTTGCAAATTATATTTTCTTACTACTATTTCTTACTTTTTTTCATGGAACTAGCATAGGACATACCTTAGATATCATGCACCTATAGATTTAAGGAGTCAATACATCTCACAACACATAGGACTAATGTGTTTGTGTACTTATCCACGTAGATGGGAGTGAGATGTTAGGACCTTACTCCTGGTTCCAGATGTAGAGCTAGTGCATCGCTATGAACCACGGAGTATAATCATACATACTAACCGACTCTGACCAGGACTGGTTGATCCTTCATATCAATCAAGCCAAATATGAGTCGAACATTTTATAGATGAACTTATTTTCAGTATATTATTTTTAAAAATAAAAATGTGGAACATGCTTGGACTTTAAATTTAACATTTATTTTGTTTTCCACACACCCCTTACTCTTTTCGATATACGGCAAAAGGGGGAGAAAAAGGACAAGTTAAGGGGTCAAAAATTTTTTTTTATAACTTAACTCTTACTTCATAATTAAACCAAAAGTTAACTTTAAGTTTTGAAAACTTATTTAAACTTTTAACAAAAGGCCAAGGTTAAGAAATCATTTGATTTCTTAACTTAAAACTTATTTTAAACACTATGACCAATATTAAGTAATTTCGATTACTTAATTCTTTTTCTTAGTAGCACATATCAAGGGGGAGAGTTAAAACCCTTTCTCAAGTACTCACCCTCGGTCAAGGGGGAGGATTCCTCAAGGGGGAGCACTTGAAAAAGAATTTTTATATACTCCTACTCATTCATGCATAATCTCATACTTATTTTTGTCTTAACTTTGTATGTGGGTTTGTCATAAATCAAAAAGGGGGAGATTGTTGGTGCAGTGGGCACCTAAGTCGAACCTAAGTTTTGATTATAGCAAACGATATAAAGTTAAGCTTATATTGTTATCTCACGAGCTAAATGAAGTGTGCAGAAAAGTCTCAATGCTGGAGCTGAAGGCTAGCGACACCCGGAGGAAGCCGCGGTGGTCGGGCGACACTCGAGTTACTTCGGAGGGAGCCGAAGGAATCGAGTGGAAGACCGGAAGCAAAAGCGACACGTAAGTATCGAGGTAAGCTCGTGTGTCCGAGCGTAAGTGAGGTCGTATCCTCTTTACGGGGATGATCTTAGGCGACGATCCGACCCAAGACTTCCTATGGAAGGTCTATGTTGAGATCGGACGGCAAGTGGCCGTCGAATCCACTTATATTTTGAGCTAACTCTTTATTGTAGTCAAAAATCCTGGCCATCAGTTCAACCGGCCAGTTCAACCGGCGCTAGTTCAACCGGCGCCAGTTCAATCGGCCAGTTCAACCGGTGGTCAAAAATCAGCCTCGAGGAGTCAAGCTTTATCACCATTTTTCAAGGAGTTTTGTGCCCATTTGTGATTGGTTGAAGACCCATTCGTTGAGGGGCTTAAAGGCTATAAAAGGAGGGTCAAACCTAGGGTTTCATCCTCAATTCTAAGTGCTCAAAAGCCTCCGTTACGCTGCAACTCTCCGACGACTCTACAACAACAAAGTGCTGCCAACAACCCTAGCTTAAAGTTTCTTTTGTTTAGTTGTTGGTATAATCTTAATTTGTTATTGCTTTCAATATTGCAATTCTTTTTAATCGAGGCTTTTCGTTGCATTTTACTTTAATAGAAGAGAGGGTTTGTCTCTCTATCTTTTTGCTTCGAAGGTTTTTGTAATCGTAAAACTCCTACCTCCAACTAGGAGGAGTGTTTTAGTGAATTGCCCTCTGTACACGGTCTAGGACCGTTAGGGCCTTGGAGTAGTAGCCGAAGGCTACGAACCAAGTAAAAAAACTATTTGTCTCATTTAGTTTTTATTTACATTTCCACTGCGTTTAATTGTCTATCGAACGATTTAAAAGAAAAGTTTTTATCGCTCTTCACCCCCCCTCTAGCGATCCGCTTCGATCCAACAGAAAGGCCGCAAGTCATCGTACAAATACTTGAAAGTGTGGGGGTGCTTGGCAAAGGTCAAAGTACCTAAGCCAAAGCAAATAAAGATCGAACCTAAAATGTTCAATGCAATATTTGTCGGATATACCCAAAACAGTAGTGTATATCATTTCATAGTTCACAAGTTAGACATTCCTGATATTCATGTAGGAACAACCATAGAATATCAAAATGCGATATTCTTTGAAAAAGTATTCCCAAATAAGAAGGAAAACATTCAAAGTGATAGCAACTGAAGTTTTAACGAAAATGACGTTTCTAAACTTAGTTATCGTGAAAGGACTATTGACTATCAAAGCGAAGAGCTACATCGGAGTAAATGGGCTAGAGTTGAGAAATTATTTGGGGCGGACTTCATGACTTTTATGTTAGAAACTGACCTAAGAACATTAAGCAAAGCTCTCTCTAGTCCCGACGCCCCATTGTGGAAAGAAGTTGTTAATAGTGAAATTGAGTCCATCATGAATAACCATACTTGGGAATTAGTGGACCTTCCTTCTAGTTCTAAACTATTAGGCTATAAGTGAATACTAAAACGCAAGTATAAAGCTGATGGATCGATTGATAAGTATAAGGTCAGACTTGTAGCCAAAGGGTACAAGCAAAAGGAAGACCTTGATTATTTCTTTACCTACTCACCAGTGACAAGGATTACATCCATACGAGTACTAATAGCCATTACAACATTGTATGACCTTGAAATACATCAAATGAATATTAAGACTGCATTCTTAAATAGTGAGTTGGAAGAAGAATTCTATATGGAGCAACCCGAGGGGTTCATAACTCCAAGAAAAGAGGAAAAAATGTGTCGACTTTTTAAGTCATTATACGGACTTAAACAAGCGCCTAAACAATGACACAAAAAATTTGACAAAATAATGTTGTCAAATGAATTCAAAATAAATGAATGTGACAAATGCATTTATGTCAAAGACACACTTAAAGGCCATGTAATTGTCTGTTTATACGCAGACGATATGTTTATAATGGGCAATAATCATGAGATAATCATGAGTACAAAGAAAATATTGACCAAAAATTTCGATATGAAAGATGTTATATTGGGAATTAAAATTATCAAGACATCCGAGGGGATAGTTTTGACACAATCCCACTATGTAGAGTCGGTGTTGAAGAAGTTCAATGCATACGATCTCTCTACAGTGAAAACACCTATGGATCTAAGTCAACACTTAGCGAAAAACCGAGGTGAGCCCATATCGCAATTAGAATATTCTCAGATAATAAGCAGCTTGATGTATCTCACAAACTGCACATGTCCGAATATTGTCTGTGCGGTCAACAAGCTGAGTCATTTTACAAGTAATCTTAACGACACCCATTAGAAAACACTGATGCGAGTTCTTAGATATTTGAAATATACTATGAACTACAAATTACATTACAGAAGATATCCCGCTATCTTAGAGGGATATTGTGATGCTAATTGGATATCAGATATAAAAGATTCCAAATCCACTAGTGGATATGTATTCACGATCGGTGGGGGGGGGTGATATCTTGAAAATCCACTAAGCAGACATGCATTGCTCGACCAACTATGGGATTCGAGTTTATAGCACTAGATAAAGTAGTTGAAGAAGCTGAATGACTGTGGAATTTCTTAGAAGATATTTTGAGCTGGATGAAACCTGTGTCCGCCGTACTTATGCACTATGATAATCAATCGACGATTGGAAGGACACAAAGTAATATGTATAATGGTAAGTCATGACATATACGTCGTAGACACAATACCATTAGACAGTTGATCTCGAATGGAGTGATTGCAATCGATTATGTCAAGTCCAAAGATAATTTGGTAGATCCTCATACAAAGGGGCTAAGTCGAGATTGTAGGGATTTATACTTAAAAGTCTATTTTTTGTATGAACATCTTTATTTTGAAATAAGAATCACATGATCATTGTTTGCATATTTTTATGGTTATGCAATATTGTCTAATACCTTACATTGTAGATAACATGGTGTGTGGTGTCACACGGGAGATCATGTTATCGGCTCCTTGTAAAGTATAAGTAAAGGCTCACAACCGAGATGGCTTTGGACAAACCATCGGAATGGTTGTAGTGTGATTTGGTATTGGTTTGTCTTGACCATAGAATCACACTAGTGCACTTTGTGTGTATTGGCAGGACCGGACCGAGGTGATTCGATTTATTGCTGACTACATAATCGAATCGGACCTCAGATATTATTTAGTACATGCTCTTAATCCCGATATAATAACGGGCACATATACTTGGTACTCATCTCTTTGATTTACCAATGGGCGAGATTTATAGATTAAATCGATAGACTCGGTAAGTTGGGAGATGATATTATTTATATGGTGTGCCGTTGATTATAGGAGGAAACCGTGTCCTATATATTAGAATGATGATGTCCCCTTGAGGAGCTCATAAGGTTCACCATGTAAACCCTGCAGGTGGACTTGGTCCGGCATGATGAAAAGGTTGAGTGGTACTACTCATGGAGTTAGATGTTGATTAATTAATGGTTAGTAAATTAATTAATCGACGGACATTCAAGATCTTAAACACGGGGAGAAAATGTACAAATAATATATGGAGCCCATATTCTCATATGGGGGTTGGTGAGGTAGATCAATGATGGACCTTTAGTGGATTGGACCATCATTAGTGGATCGGACTTTATGTGGGCTTGATCCATGGGTGGCCAAGACCCAACTCCTCCTCATGGTCCCTAATGTAGCCCATTAACACCTCAAGATGCTTAGATCCAATGGATAGAAACAAAACACTAAGATCCATTGGTAGAGATTAAATCTCTAAGATCCGACGGTTGAGATTAAATCTCTAGATCCGACGGTTGAGATTAAATCCCTAGAACCAATGGAGGAGATTAATTCATGACTTATCCCTAACTCTATAAAAGGAGGGCATGGGAAGTGGTCGTGGATATCATCATAGAGAGGGAGCAAGGCTTGGGCGGCAAGAATAGGGCAATCCTAGTTGAGATAGGATTGGAATTAGGGTTAGGGTTTGGAAGCAAGGGTGGCACCAAATAAGGCAAGTTTTCCTTCTTCTTCCTTGCCTTGTGGCCAACGTCCCAGCTATTCCAGCCCTTCCAGCCCTTGGCCACGCCCAAAACACTCTCTTCTCCTTAGGTGGTGGAAACAAGATATAGGGTTTCCTTGGTGTCTTGGTAGTTTTCCATCATCTTCTTCTCCTTCTAGTTGGCGGCAAGAACTTCTATAGTTCTTTGTTGGTTGAGTTTTTGAAGGAGAAAAACATTGTTTCTCTTCTTCCTCTTGCTTGGGAAAAGCAAGGAAGGAAGTTTTGCGATCTAGGAGCTTCGACTTTTGGTGGATCGTCGCCCACACGACGTCCAAAAGGAGGAGGGTCATACATTAGAAGACCAAGAGGTATAACTATTCTTCTATCTCTTTTATTCATTGCTTGTGTTTGTTTTTCAAAATATAAGCATGTTATATTTCTGTAAATAGGCTAAATAATACTTGGATCCCGAGTATAAATACAAAAACCGGCGATCCGAATATCGTCTATTCCGCGGCTACTCGTAGAATAGAGAATGGTCGCTTGAACAACTAGTTTGTTCAAGTGACCTCTCTAAACGAATAGCACGACGATGACTTGGTTGCTTTGGGAATCCCTTTTGTCTAGGATTAAAATTTTTAATCCGGGGACATCGAAGGGATCACCATGGTCAAGCAACCGAGGTGAAGGGGAAGCGAAGTTTCCCCTCACGGATCAACCCCAACAATTGGTATCAGAGCTTCCGGGCAAATACCAACAGAGATTAAGTATATTGCTCATCGAGAGGAATATGATTAAAAATCTACAACTAAAACGAATGTAGTGATAACCCAACCTTGTTGACTGAAGATCCCAATATCTTGGTTCAATGGGACAATGAAGTTACAAAAGTTGTATTACAACACACGAGATATATTATCTCTATCTCAATCCTAGGATGAACATGTGATGTCCTACCATATGTAGTGAGGTTAAGCTTATGCTTTTAATGATTTCTATACTTCTATAAGGTGAAGTATGGTAGGATACTCTTGATAGAAGTGTCACCTATGTGAGTGTGAAGACAAGTCGCTTCAATGAAACACTCATGAATCCAAGATGGTGTCCATAGACAAAATGGAACCAATCATGAGAACCAAAAGTAGGTGAGATAAGTTTATGTGTGAGTGTTATTGTCTGAGTATACACAAACAGCTGAGCAGTTCAAGACATCACGTTCACTGCGCAGCCTAGTATGCTCAATAGCATTCCACTACATAAAGTTCAAAGTTATAAGCTACCTCTCCCGATGCATTAACTTATCGATTGAACTCTTGTAAAGTGTAAGCATGTATATATGTATTAATTTCCATTCATGTGAGGGATTGTTGGATATTGGGTCTTAAATAACCAATAAGATTTTACAAGAAAAAATCGAGGTGCCATCAATCGATGAAAGTTTAAATTGACTTCAAAATTGACATCTATGTTTCGCATAGATGAATTAGACTATTAATTTGCTCAAAATTGATTACGGGTGAATAAAAAATTAATTGTTTAAAGTCAGTCCAAAATAATATTAATTGTAGATTAATGTTATAAAAGAAAGTAGATGGAGAATAGTCCCATATTCGAAATTTTAAAAAGTATTTATTTTCTTATATGTGTTGTGTTAATAAAATTAACACAAAATGTACAAATGTTCTCTTCTAAAGCAGATGCTTCCTTCCGGCGGCAATCACCCGACTTGCGAACAACAGTTTTTTCCTGTGGTGTCGTAGCATTCGCGTGGGTGTTCCTCTTCACCTGCCTGTCGAAAACGAGGGGGAGAACGCTGGAGGACATTGAGGACTTTCTTGCGAGGGGGAAAGACGAAGTGAAGGCGCCGACAGATGGGGTAGAGATGCCGGCGGCGAACTCTACTAGTGCAAATGCTACAACCTAGCGCTGGGATTAAAATATCACTTAAAATATATATTAGTTAAATAAGTAAATAAATAAAACTAGTTCTTCATAGTGTGTAATATTTTGAGGTGCGCGGTGATCGATTTGATGAGTGAGCCTAGATCTTGTTACATGTTCTAATAGGACACCCGAAAGAAAGAAAATCCAACCTCACGATGTGTTTCTATTCTCTCTACGGTGATCTACTGCGATCACAGGTTTATGGCCTTCTGCGACTAGTGAAATCTATCATCTGTCAAGTTAATCTGAATAAATGATGTAAAACTTTGTATTCCATTCAGATTTTATATAACTTGAAAGTCAAAACATTTCTAATGCAAATCGAAATGCAAGTAAAGCAGTCTAAATTTGTTACGCCATTCAGAACAGAACCAAAGAATGTCATAAGACAGGTTAGCATAAAATTTGAAGTAGCTTTGACTAAATATTTACATTCAACTGCTTCAGCAATAATTCCAAGATAGATGAGCATAAATTTGTGTACAAATGCTACTATAAATGTTAAATTGTCTGGTCTTTTCTTTGATTACCAGTCATCTGCCCATTGTTTGTGACAAGCTTAATAACAAGAGATATATTGGTGATTATTGAGGTATATCAGCTAATTACCACCTAAAACTGCAAGGTATAGAACATTTCTATTCTCCGATAGTTCTTGTCCTTATCTATGATTAGTTTCCTCTTCTAACAGCACCACTTTCTTCAATATCTACAAAGACAAGTTTATTGCTTTCTTCTGGTTGGTATCATCCTATCCTTTTCACAGTAAAAAATGGAGAAGCATTTATTCGTCCATTCAAGAATATATAGAGATTATTAGGAGTCTGAGTCAACTTATGTAAGATGGAATTGAAAGCTCCCTTGATTTCTTTGTTGTTCAGCCTGGATAATTATACGACTGGAGAAGTCCTGCTTGCTATAGTTGGAGTTGCAAATGGGCTATCAGGGAGTTCAATGTTGTCACTGCATAGAACACAGAAGAATTAAGTTATGTGAATAACAAAAGCAAATATGTCAAGTTAAAAAAAAGAGCTTATACAATTAACAATGAGAAATTTAGAATAAACTATGGTTTCTGGAAATGTTTCAAGTTTTAATGTGGTCTTCTGATTTCAATGATGAAAAACTTGTGAGTAATGATGCTTAGTGAATAGTTTTCTCAGATTTATAGCATGCTCAAGCAATCAAAATATACAATAATATGTAATTCAAAGTTATAGTGTCAACGAATGTTTAGTGCACAGTTGACAGCTAAATATAGAACTTGTATCAACTGGTTATTTCTGATGTAAAATTAGTTACAGGGATCAGAAAAAAGTGTCTGCAAGATATTTCACAAGCTTTGAATTAAGACCATGACATTTTTAACTCGAACCAACCGTTATATCACATCAAAAAAACCCAAGCTAAAGCTGGGTTATTTCTAAGCTGAAAGCTTTTGCTGGCAGCTGGTCTGTCTATGTGGCCTTAAAATAAATTTTAGCAAATCTTCCCTTTCTTACATTGGCCATAATGCAGACTTGGGTGTTGCATTGGCACAGACCTTTGGTTGCTTCTATGCTAGCCTTCCTATCAATTAGTTGGGTTTCCGATTAAGCTAAAGAAAACCAACTAGAGAGTGTTGGAACATACTAGTAGCACACATGCGCAAGAGGCTAGACTAATCTTAATTTAGAGTTCTCTTGGTTCATTGGTTCTTCATTCAGCTAGGGTTTATATCTTACCTTTTCGGGTCATCAAAGCCATAGATAAGGCTAGAATAGGATATTTTTTGGACAGCGCGGATCTGAACCTCCATCCAGAGCTAGATATTTGGTTTCTTATGAGCAAATTTCTAAACCAAATCCTCATGGAGGACTGCAGTCTCTATCGGGTTAAAAAAAAAAAAATAATAATCACAAGGATATCATTTGGGTGAATATGAAGAATGCTGGAGATCAAAATATCAGATTAGACCAGCCAAGATCTTCTAGTGGCAATCAAACAAACCGATAATCATATCTTGTACTCATATAATCATTATGTTTACCTTTCTTGTTCACCTATATATTTAGTTTTGCTATCAACTGCGGCATCATCATTGAGAAGATCAAGTTCATGTCTGAAATGATTTAGTAAGAAGTGATTCGGACCTGAACAGGCATATGGCATTGCATATTAGTAGTTAATGCTACTAAAAAATTGCCAGCTGAGAATAAGATTAGATCTTCCTTACCTTCAAAAATTTTCAATTCATCAATTCTAGGAGTCAAATAATGTTGCTGAGTTACTGCCTCACAAGTCAAGTTCAATCCGGAGAGATATGTTCTCTCTTGCTTCATCATCTGATTTTCCTCAATCAGTTGCTGATATTGTAGTCTTGCACACTCAGATTCTTGTGACACCAATGAAGTTACATATTATTACATTGAAAAATATGTAAACTATATATTACAAACATCATATTTCAAGTGCAATAAATTTTAAACTTTGCAACCAAATTCACCTGAATGAGCATCACGATCCATTTCATGATAATTGGAAAGATAATGTATCATAGGCTTCAATTTTTCTGTGTAAGATCTGCCTCACATATAGGAAATTATTAGCACTGGGAAAAGATTCTATAGAAATGAACAATTAAAGAAATAAAATCTTCAATAGCATAGAAGAAATTGACCTGTCCATGATTTTTGTCTTTTCCCTGTATGGTTTCACCAAAACTCTGGCATTACATATGTAATGGGGATTCCTCTTCGTCAGAATCACGTTGACAGTCTCTGGATGGACAAAGCTAACAAACCCAAACATGCGTTTTTCTTGACAAGGAATCCTAACATCATGCACTTGGCCATATTGCCTGCAAAAAGGCAACTGATAAGTTAAAAAGATAAAGCAAGCAAGTAGCCAATTTAAATGCTCAACTTCATTTCTCCATAATTACATGAAATAGTTGGAAACATCTTCTTCAGTAAATGTGCTTTCGGCTGGGAAAGTAAGATAAATCTGATGAGAACTAGACGATGTTGGAGATAGGTCATTTCTCTCATTCCTTCCATCTATATATTTCGGAGCATCCTCTGCTAAAATTACTGAATGCTGTCCATGCGGCCTGTAATTCATACATATATGGTTAATTTAGATAAAGAAGCTATCTTCATAAGCCAATGCCCTTGAAGTACCTCTCAATGAGCCGGATGCTCTTCCTCAAGTGAGACAGCAGCTTGGTCAAGTTGTAACCAGCCTTGCCATGGCGCTGGCTCTCAGTGAGGTACCCCTCGGCCTGGAGGTTCTTTCCATACTTCTCAGAGTATAACATGGGCAATGAAGCAATTGAAACAGGCATCCCCCTCTTGGACCTCAAAAGCTCTGAAATCTCAAATTCCAGCTTCTCTAGAGATCTTGGTGTGAGTGCATGGTCCTCAACGGGACATTCTTGCATATTGGTGCTATGGGCATGAGGAAACCCATCTGGGAAGGACTGGGCATGTGAGTACCTACAGTTCGTTCCATGCTTGCAGTAGCCCTTGTTGAAATAGTGGCAAGCCTTAATAGGCAAATCAGATAAGCTGTGTGATCTCCTGTTGAACCTAGAATCCATTCCACCAGTCAATGCAGAATCCAGGCCGTAGTAGTTGCTAATGTGACTTGAAGCAGAACCATCCAGCAGCTCCACTGTTTGAGCTTGATTGTGGAGGGAGTACTTGTCTCCAATCAATTCAGAAAATGGAGAGAAATCAAAGTTATGGGATGTGGCATTGTGTTCACTTTGAGTAAACTGAGTATCCCAATGAGATGTTGAGATGTGGTTGAGAGAGGAGTTGGATTGTGATCCAAAAGGAGGGTAAGAACCAATTTGGAATTCAGGCATGGATTTCTTGGGAAAAAGCAATGTAAGCATGTTCTTTGCATCATCTACTGTTGAAAGCAATAAGTGTTCAGAACCATATGCCAATTGGACCATTTCTAGGTCACTTGGTTCTTTCAAAAATATGCATCCCATGATCTTGAACACGTTGTCTGGTTCTAGCTTTTGAACTTTTGCAAAGATGATCTTCGCCAACTCAAAGAAATCCAGGTCACAATACCTGGTTTCTACACGAGTCCAAAAAGAAATAGTGTAAGAGACAGGGAAAGAACAATCTAAATCTTCAAATGGGTTTCAAAAGAACAAGTACACATAGGAATGGTGCAAAATAGTTTGGGGGATTTAAGTTAAGTGCATTATCATGGATGTAAAATCTAACATGGTCTAGGGTTTAGTGTCTTTGATAATAACCAACGTTTCCAACAAAATATTGTTTCCAAGTAAAATATAATACCGTCAGAAAGAAGAGATGGCAGAGAGATTCATCAGGGTTTTAAACAAACATTTCAGGAGACATCCTGATGCTACAATGAACTGTTAATAGAACAATACAGTCCACAAAGAAGAACATTGACAAAAAAAAATCCTAAGAAACCTAAAAAGGACGAAGAAATTCACATCAAAATGACAACTTTGAAGAGTTGCAAACAAAAAAAATCATCTAAATATTACAAACAAACAGGATTAAACTAACATTACATAAAACAAATGCCACAGTAAAAAAAGAAAACAAAAGAACAACCTCCTGCCTCCGTGCCAATAACCATGACGAAGAACAAAAACAAAAAGACTCTTCTCTCTCCCCCTCTCTCTCCGGTACGATTTCCGGTTCTTGTCTTTTAACATCTACTATTCTGCTATTTTTATATGGAATACAGCTAGGTTTCCTCTATATAACTCGCAGAAAATCATGCGGCTCGATTTAGGCTTACAAATTCGAACCATGTCGAACTCAATCTCGCTATTTATCAAACAGAAAAAAAAACCCGCAAAAATTGCATATAAATCACCAAATCTTAGCCGAAATGATTTGGGCGAGGGAAGATTAGTACAATCAACGATTGACCGCTTCCACAGGCTATGGAGGCGCGATTGGACGAGGTGGAATTAAGGGATGTTATTTCCACCGTTAGAACAGGCGTTTTCAGTTAGTATTTGACTGAAGCAAAAAAAGGAATTGTTAATAAAACATTTATATTTCTAATATTTGTAAACAATTATAGGAGAAAATAAAAAAAATGATGATGATGATTATTATTATTATTATATAGGAAATTGATATTCTGCACGACTTATCTTGAGAAATTAGTGTGTGATTGTAGAATAACAAAAAATATACAATGTCTCGCACTCGAACAACATCTTGTGTGCAGTTGTCGTCGCTACTTGCCATTGTGCCGATCACGATCGGACCAAATGATTAAGTACCCTTGCTCCTTTTGTTCATCCTTCTTTCCCTTTTGCCTATTCCACCAAATGAATATGTACCCTTTCTCTTTGATTCTCTCTCGACCATTATAGAGAAAGAGAAGACTATAGTTGATCATCTCTTTTCTCGGCGACCAAGTATTTCACCTGAGTCAACTCCTTCATGAGAAAACTCTAGCCCAAGTGGGCCTAAGACCATCTCCTACAGATCCGATCATTACTCTTAGGGTGTATTTGGTTGAGGATCATCTGTGATTATCTTAGTCATGTGATTATCCAATAATCACATAACCAAGATTATGGGGAATAAAATATAACTTAATGTTGCTTGGTTTAATCTTAGGTAATGAGACAAAACTTTGTTTGTTTGAAGGTTTTAATGTACTATTTACTATGACATTTATAATATTACCCTCAACCAAGCATATGACGTCCGGTGACGACCTAGCGGCGGTCGTCGACCGGCGGCCGGCCACGGCGCGATCAACCAGCGATCGATAATGCGGTCGGTCGGCGGCCGGCGGTGGCGATCGGCCGACCACCGGTGGCGGTCGGTCGGCCGTCGGCCGGCGATCAGCGGCGGCGATCGGCCGGCGGCCGGCCGATGGCGATCGGCCAAACGATTGATGCGTGATCGACCAATGATGGCGGCAACGGCAAGCCGGCCGATGGCGGCGTGGCCGCCATTGATAAGCGATGGCGGTCGGTTGTGGCCGATGATCGGCAGCGATCGGCCGGCCGTGATCGGCGGCGGCCGACCGATGATCGGGACCGGATGTCGGCCACGCCACCGATAGTAGGCCCGCGTTTGTGCGTGATCGGGCCAGAGTGGGAATCCGATCGGACTATAGTTGAATTCCAATCTGATTGCGATCGGAATCCGATCGAATAGCATGGTGACGAGCTGTTGGCAGGCGACGGAGAATTACTGTGCATTCCCAATCATTGTGCAAAGGTTGGAATCCGCCAACCTAGCGGCCCCTACCAGTCCGCCCCCGGACCATCGTAAGGAAGGTAAGTCACGGTAGGCCTTTGACCCTTGAGACTAGTAACTAGCGTATAGAGGGACGACACTGTAGGATATTTAAAGCTGCTAGAGGGGGGGGGGTGAATAGCAGAGTGTTCGTTCGTAGATGGAATTCGTTCGCGTTCGTCTCTACAATTTCGTTAGCGCGCATCGGAATAGTAATAAAAGCAATAACGAAATAAACAACAATGCAAACACAATGATATAATGTGGTTCGGAACCTCAAGGTTCCTACTCCACGGATCGAGTTCTACGAGCTCTAGTGATGCACACGCAACCACTAATAAACACTCCTTCTCGGAACAATCTGGAGGCGGAGAAACCTCGTACAATATGATTACAACAATAATCAAAATGCTACAAGCAAATACAATGAAATACAAAGCAATACAAGTAAAGAAAATACTTTACAAATGCTCTTGAATGCTTGATCGCTTGGTTGCTTGTTATCAACTTGGAGACCCTGATTTGCAGCAGCAAATCGCCCCAAAAGCCCTCAAGAAACCATACCATTTTTCTCCATCACGAGCTCCTTATAAAGCTTCAACTCAGGCCGAAAAGTCGATCACCGATCGATCGGGACCATCACGATCGATGCGCCGTTGTCGTGAGACAACGGCTAGATCCACGCTGGATAAGTCCAACGGATCCATCATCAGTCGACTGATCATACCCATCAGTCGACTGATGGAGCCTTCACTCGACCAGTCGAGTATCGACTCCATTCTGTGGCCGATTTCTCGAGCACCAGTCAACTGATAACACGATCAGTCGACTGCTCGGTCAATCAATCGACTGCCCACCTATGGCAGTCGACTGCTAGGGCAATTCCTGCAATCAAACCCTAGTTGACTATGTCAGTCGACTGCCACATGACATCAGTCGACTAACACACCTTAAACATGAGGTTTTAACCCAAGTATGGTGTCCCCATACTTGCTAGACCACCCTTAGCCTAGACCTAAACCTTCTAGCCACCTCCATCAGCCTCACGCCTCTCGGATCCCTCTAAGTCATCCATGACTTGTTCATCCATCGCGCTAGCCTTCAGGTGCTTCCATCAGCTATGTCATGCTAACAGTGTCTACACCGCCAAGGCATATTGGACTTACACCGCCAAGACTCCGCTTGGACTTTACGCCGCCAACCATTGGACTTATGCTACCAAAACTTCACCCTTGGACTTTATGCCGCCAATATCAAACCCCTTGGACTTCTCAAATGCCAAGACTCAAGCTTGGACTTTCCCTTGCCAACCCATGTTGGACTTTCCATTGCCAAGACCTATGCTTGGACTTTCCCAAATGCCAAGTGTCCCACTTGGACTTTCTATGCCAAGTACCCAAGACTTGCACTTTACCATGATAATTACATTGTCATATGTTTTTGTCGAACATCAAAACATCACTCGAGTCAAACTCGAGTCCTGGTCAATCGTGACCTGGGCCAATTGCACCAACAATCTCTCCCTTTTTGATGTTTGACAAAAACCAAACAAACCATTTCAAACCATTTGAGTTAGACCATCTAACTCAAAAACTCCTTACCAATTATCCCAAATTGGTAATTTAACCTTTTCTAAAATATTCTTCCCCAAATATTTAGAGACCCTGATGCACACGAACTCTAGTGATGTACACGCAACCACTAATAAACACTCCTTCTCAGAACAATCCGGAGGCGGAGAAACCTCGTACAATATGATTACAACAATAATCAAAATGCTACAAGCAAATACAATGAAATACAAAGCAATACAAGTAAAGAAAACACTTTACAAATGCTCTTGAATGCTTGATCGCTTGGTTGCTTGATATCAACTTGGAGACCCTGATTTGCAGCAGCAAATCGCCCCAAAAGCCCTCAAGAAACCATACCATTTTTCTCCATCACGAGCTCCTTATAAAGCTTCAACCTGTACTGGAAAAAGTCGATCAGTCGACTGATCGGGACCATCAGTCGACTGATGTCGCTGTTGTCATGAGACAACGGCTAGATCCACGCTGGATAAGTCCAACGGATCCATCATCAGTCGACTGATCATCCTCATCAGTCGACTGATGGAGCCTTCACTCGACCAGTCGAGTGTCGACTCCATTCTTTGGCTGATTTCTTGAACACCAGTCAACTGATAACACGATCAGTCGACTGCTCGGCCAATCAGTCGACTGCCCACCTATGGCAGTCGACTGCTAGGGCAATTCCCATAGTCAAACCCTAGTTGACTACGCCAGTCGACTGCCACATGACATCAGTCGACTGAAACACCTTAAACATGAGGTTTTAACCCAAGTATGGTGTCCCCATACTTTCTAGACCACCCTTAGCCTAGACCTAAACCTTCTAGCCACCTCCATCAGCCTCACGCCTCTCGGATCCCTCCAAGTCATCGATGACTTGTTCATCCATCGCGCTAGCCTTCAGGTGCTTCCATCAGCTATGTTATGCTAACGGTGTCTACACCGCCAAGGCACATTGGACTTACGCCGCCAAGACTCCGTTTGGACTTTACGCCGCCAACCATTGGACTTATGCTGCCAAAACTTCACCTTGGACTTTATGCCGCCAATATCAAACCCCTTGGACTTCTCAAATGCCAAGACTCAAGCTTGGACTTTCCCTTACCAACCCATGTTGGACTTTTCATTGCCAAGACCCATGCTTGGACTTTCCCAAATGCCAAGTGTCCCACTTGGACTTTCTATGCCAAGTACCCAAGACTTGGACTTTACCATAATAATTACATTGTCATATGTTTTTGTCGAACATCAAAACATCACTCGAGCCAAACTCGAGTCCTGGTCAATCGTGACCTGGGCCGATTGCACCAACAGGCACCCTCGCATTTGCGAGGGATTGACCCATTGTCCTATTGTGCATTCCCAATCATGCACCATATATGTAAGGTCATGAGTTCCGAGAGAGGGGAGGGTGAATTTTGGAGCTATAATTTTTTTTTTAACTTAAAAAAAACTTTTCTTTTGAGTTTTGAATTCAAGAGTAATAATACAGCGGAAAGTAAAATAAAATACTCGAGGGATTTACTTGGTTCGCAATCCTAGCTGGATTGCTACTACAAGGCCCACTCTCCAAGAGTCATCTCGTCGAGCAATACACTAAACTCCCTCCGAATCGAGAACCTTTGATCTCGGAGGGTTTCTCTTTTATAAAGATTGGATGGTAAGGTAACAAGATACCTTCCCTTGTAACTAAAGTAAAATAGCAAAATTTAAGTGCAACTAAAGTAAAGCTATAGCAACACTTCGATGGTTGAACTTGGAGCTCGTAGTATCGGAGTTGCAATGTGATGAGTATCTTGCCAACAACAAATGAAATGGCAACACTTAGATGAGTAATAGCAATAATCAATTCGGAGCTGACCCTCCATTTCTTTTATAAGTCATCTCCAGTTGCCTAAACCACTCTTCAGTCGACTCTATATCATCCCATCGATATGGTATTCTAGCCTTTCCATTCGACTGGACCTAGTCCAATAGACTCCAAATCAGTTAGCTCTGCTCCTCCACAATTCTAGAATTTTTCTATCCCAATCGCCTAGACCCCGATCCAGATGACAAGAATACCTATCATCTTGGTCACAAGATCTCCAGTTGAACTCCAGCTCACCTTGCCAACTCAGCATCCCAGTCGCCTAGATCTAGTCTAGTCGGTTAGGCTTGAGGCGTCTGGATTCTATCCAGTCGCCTGGAGACCTAAAATACAGAATTAACACAATATAGAATATAATATCACTAGGCAATAGTAATACTGCCTGATCTTGACTTCTGAGTCCAGCATGGACTCTCTATCGAATCGATGCTTACCTTGTCTCTTACTGAGGACTCGACCTCACCTCTTCACTTGAGGTTTACCTATCGACTGTATAGTCGGACTTATCTTACTTGACATCCGATCTGACCTACCAGGTCTCCATGCCAGCTATTCAGTCTCCCTGACCCAACTGGGCTTCCTGTCAGCAATTCGGTCTCCTTAACCCAACCGATTTCCTACCAAATGCCCGATCCACTTGACTCATCTAGACTTCATGCCTGGTCCGATCCTCCTGATCTGTCAAGACTTCTGTCTAGTATCCAGTCAACTCGACCTACTAGAACTTTCCCTTTTAACCTACACACTTACCACATGTATCAAATTACAAGATTATCCTAACTTAAAACCTTTGTTCATATATCAAAACTCAGGAGTAATGTTCTCTGTACTAATAATCTCCCTCTTTTTGATGTATGACAACACATCATTTAAAATTAGAAGGAATATAACAGAATGCAATATCAAGTTCACATTACATATAATGAAATGCATTTACAATATTAAGTTCACATGAGATATAATGAAATACATTTACTGTAGGGACCGATGTGGTCACGCTAAAAGGGGGTGAATAACATTTTTGATTTCGCCGTTTGTTTGTGTGCTCGTCTATAAGTTTGTTAGTACATAGTGGAAACAAATAAAAATGAAATACAAAACAAACTCAAGCACAATCAAACACAATGATTTAACGTGGTTCGAAACTAGAGTTTCTATTCCACTGGGCAAGCTCAAATAGCGAGATATAGTGATGCCCACCACCACTAATAAACTCCTTCACGGTGACACACCGGAGGTGGAGAAACCTCTTACAGCAATAAGAATGAAATACAAACAAATACAAAGGAAAAAACAACAACAATGTAAAGTGTTGGATCAAAAGAATCACTAGAGGGGGGTGAATAGCGAGCGTAAAACTTTTCTTTCTGTTCGATAAAACTAAAGCAATGCAGCGGAGAAAGTAAATGACAAAATTTTGTTTTTACTTGGTTCACAACCTAATGGTTGCTACTCCAAGGCCCCGTGATCCTAGACCGCGTACAATGGGGTAATCCACTAACTAAGTCTCCTCTTCGTTGGAGGTAGGAGACGACGAATACAAGGAACAAAAGCTTGAGGAAGAGGGACAATCCCACCTCTCCTCTTTAAAATGAAAGCATGATAAAGAAAGGCTCGAATACAAATTTAAGACAACAAAAATAAAACTACCGACGTTTAGAAGGTGGAATTGCAGTGTGATGTTGGCATAGTGGCGGCATAGCATTGTCGTATAACTTCGGCATTGTGGGAGCACTTTGAGAGTAATTAAGATGACCTAAAAGGGTGTTGGGATGTATACTGAAAAGTCTATCTTTTGTATGAACATCTTTATTTTTGAAATAAAAATCACATGATCATTGTTTGCATATTTATGGTTATGCATATTATCTGATACATTACATTATAGATAACATGGTGTGTAGTGTCACACGGAAGATCATGTTATCAATTCCTTGTTAAGTATAAATAGAGGCTCACAACCGAGATAGTTTTGGACAAACCATTGGTATGGTTGTAGTGTAATTTGGTATTGGTTTGTCTTGACCATAGAATTACACTAGTACACTTTGTGTGTATTGAGCAGGACCGACTTAGAGGTGATTCAATTTATTATTGACTACATAATTGAATCGGACCTCAGATATTATGTTGTACATATTCTTAATCCCGATATAATAACGGGCACATGTACTTAGTATTTATTTCTTTGATTTACCAATGGGCGATATTTATAGATTAAATCGATAGGCTCGGTAAGTTGAGAAATGATATTATTTACATGGTGTGCCGTTGATTATAGGAGGAAATCGTGTCCTATATATTAGGATGATGATGTCCCCTTGAGGAGCTCATAAGGATCATCATTTAAACCCTGCAGGTGGACTTGGTCCGACATGATGAAAAGGTTGAGTGATACTACTCATGGAGTTAGATGTTGATTAATTAATTATCAGTAAATTAATTAATTGATGGACATTCGATATCTTAAACACGGTGAGATATTTGTACAATTAATATATGGAGTCTATATTTATTTATGGGGGTTAGTGAGGTAGATCAATGATAATCCTCTAGTGGAATAAATTATCATTAATGGATCAGACTTTATGTGGGTTAGATCCATTGGGTGGCCAAGATCCAACTCCTTCTCATGGTTCCTATTGCAGCCTATTAAAACACTCATGAAGCCTATATCTGACGGTGGAAAATGAAACCCTAGATCCGACGGTGGAGATTGAATCTCTAGATTCGATGGTGGAGATTGAAAGGAGGCTTAAGCCTAACTCTATAAAAGGAGGGCTAGGTGTTGGTGCAGGGGCACCAGATAATCGAACCTGTGTTTTGATTATGGAAAAGACACAAAGTTAAGTTTACATCGTTATCTCATGAGCTAAATCGAGTGTGCAGAAAAGTACTAAAGCTGGAGATGAAGGCTAACAACACCCAGAGGAAGCCGCGGTGGTCGGGCGACACTCGAGTGACTTCGGAGGGAGCCGAAGGAATCGAGTGGAAGGCTGGAAGCGAAAGTGACACAGTAAGTATCGAGGTAAACTCGTGTGAGTGAGAGATGGTAAGGTCGTGCCCTCTGTACGGGGACGACCATAGACGGCGATCCGACTAAGACTTCTTGTGGAAGGTCTAGGTCGAGATCGGAGGGTTAGAAACCATCGCATTTACCATTTTCCGTACTAACCTCTTCTAAGCAGGCGGTGGCCAGCCGATGATCGTTGGATATTAGGCGGTCGATGATGCTCATCGATCGATGGGAGGCATCGATCGATGGCGACAAATCAGCCTTTGCGCTAGGTCAAAATGGATAACATTTGACGCAACCACTTCGTGATAAAATTTATACAACTTCATGATCTGTTCCGAAAGATGAGGAGACACATTCAGAGGCCAAACTCTATAAAAGGAGGAGAGGATTCCAACTCCATAGATCATCAAGTCTATTCTCAAGTGCTCCTACAACGCTAAAGCTCCAACACCGTCATAACGCCGATGCGATGACAAGTTCTCATCCTCTTCGTCGGCAGCAGCAACAAGTAACATATTCTATTATATTCCTTGTTTTTATTCGTAACGAGGTGAGGTAGGTTTGTTGCCTCATTCTCGTACTTTCGGTTTTGTGATCGTTGTCTCCTACCTCCAAAGAGGAGGAGATATTATAGTGCTTTTCCCTCCGTACGCGGTCTAGGACCATTAGGGTCTTGGAGTAGCAACCGCTGGGTTGTGAACCAAGTAAAAATAAACATGTCTCTTTATTTTCCGCTGCACTTACTCGTGTATCGAATGAACGAATGAAAAGATTTACGCTCGCTATTCACCCCCCTCTAGCATCGCTTCTCGATCCAACACTAGGGCTTGGGCGGCAACAATGAATCAAGGATTCTAGGGCTTGCTTCCAAATTGTTGGGCAGTAAGATTAGAAGAAGTTTAGGGTTTGGAGTTAGCTTGGTCGGCGACAAGAAGTGGAGGAAAGGTTTAGGGTTTTCTTTCCTCTCTTCCTAAGGTTAAGCCGACATCTCTTCTCCTTCCCTAAGGGCTGGCATTCCTTTCCTGAAGCTTGGTCGGCGGTTCTTCATCTTCAATCTTTGGAGCTCAACTCTTGGCCAGCGCCCATCATCCATCTCCCTCTCCTTGGTGGCCGGCGGCAACAACAAAGAGGAGAAAGATGTTTGATCTTTCTCCAAAGGGATTGTGTCCAGAACTAGATAGGAGAAGAAGGGAGCTTATTATCTTCCTTTGTTCAGAGCGAACAAGGAAAAGAAGACACGTGATCTAGGACGCTTCATCTCTTGGAGGATCATTGCCCACACAACGTCCAAGAAGAGGATAGAATATACAATAGAAGACCAAGAAGTAAATAAGAGGTATAATTCTTGTTTTGGTTACCTTTTGTTTCTTTGTATTATGTATATAATTGCATGTGGTTAATTTACTTGGACCCCGAAGATAAACACAAAAACCGGCGATCCGTACATCATCTATTCTGCGGCTAATCGAGGAAAAGAGTTAGGTTTCTTGAACAACAAGTTTGTTCAAGAGACCACTCTAATTAAATAGTACAATGATGGATCAGTTGCTTGGGTAATCCGTCATCATCTTGGATTAATTTTTTTTAATCTGGGGACGTAGATAGGATCTCCATGCACAAGCGACCGAGTCGAAGAGGGAAGCGAAGCTTCAACCTTCAAGTGGTATCAGAGCCACGATTTCCAATTTTGTGCGTTTAGGATTCGGTTACTTTTATGCACTTATCATATATTGTATGTGCCGGATAATAGTAAGATGTGCGTATGCTAACTTTTTAGTTGCAGGCATAATATCCAACTATTATGGCCATATGTGTGTGTATGTGATTGAATGTGTGTAATTGTAATATTATTTGAATCCTCGGGGTTGATGAGACTAGTATTTAATTTTTGTAATTGAGTATGACATTGTTTAGCCACTCTTTTATTTTAGTTTACTTTTGATCTAGATTTCATGTACACTCCTTCGTGGAGTATAAGATCGTTGGATGTAAATTAAAATAATTATTCTCAGCTTGGATCTCCGGATGACTTATACATGGTGTAGGGAGGAGCGGACGAGATGGCGACACGACGGAAGGCATATTTGAAAACAAAAGCCATAATAGTTGGAAAATATTTTTTTCATATTTATTGCTTCTTTTTTGATATGCATGTTGTGTGCTAGAAAAATTCTTCATTTTAAATTACTAAGTGGGAGAGAGATATTTTTTTAAATTCCCATGGCCTCCATTACGATTTGACATGTGATGCAAACAAACTTGCACGTCGGATGAGTTTGTTTTGCGGATCACAGGGTTGAATATGGTTATAGGAAATTTTTTAGGAGCGTATGTACTTTCCCATTGGAAGGCACATAATCCGAGATAATTGCCTTGGTATTGAGTAATGGTGTACACTTAGATGCAAATAAGAGTATCCTCTCCATCGGAGTCACTGCTTTTAGTTGTAGGGACGAAGAAGAACCAACTATTAATTTTATTTGTCAAAAAGTAAGTTGACAGGATAATAAAATTAATGGGTAAAACCTCCTCTTACAAATTTAGAATTCGTATACGTCCACACTATCGTTGCATACGACATTCTCGGTGTTTTGAGGTGTTGGTTGATTTTAAAATTTTATTGTTTGAGGAATCAATAAATTTTTGAAATCTAAAGTTTTGATCTATGTGATTCTTAGGTTTTTTAAAAATGACTTTCAACTCACTTGCTGTGATACTAAAGGAAAATAAACTTACTGGACCCAATTATGTTGATTGGAAAAGGAATCTTGATATTATCTTGACTACTGAGGAGTACAAGTATGTACTCTTCGAAGAGTATCCTCCTAAGCCTGCGGATGATTCTGGGGAAAAGGAGAAAGAGAGTTATAAAAAGTGGATTAAGGCTGATGAGATGGTGCGGTGTTACATTTTGGCTTCTATGTCAAATGTATTGCAACATCAGCATCAAGCCATGCCCACTGCTTATGACATGATGCTCAATCTCAAGGAACTTTTCAAACACCAGAATCGGACTGCGAGGTAGGAAGCCATGAGGAACTTGATGACAACCACCATGATCAAGGGAACACCCGTGAGCGATCATGTTCTCAAGATGATGACTCATTTGAATGAGCTGGAAGTCCTTGGAGTTGAGATCGATGGGGACACCCAGGTCGATATCATTCTCTAGTCTCTACCTAGGAGTTTTGAGCAGTTTCGCCTGAACTACAAATTGAATAAGAGGTTGTATTCGTTAACAGAGCTTTTGACAGAACTCCAGGTGGTAGAGGGGATTTTTCGTCAGAGTGCTTAGGCTCAGGCCATGGTTGCTCAGAAGGTTTTGACTTCTAAGCCGAAAGGAAAGAAAAAGAAACAAGGTTGAGCAAAGGTGGCGGGAGGATCTCAGGGAAGAGTGAAGAAATCGAAAGGCAAGTGCGTCACTTGCAAACAGACTGAACATTAGAAGAAAGACTGCCCCAACCGGAAGCAGAACAAAGGTATATCTTTTGGTCTAGTCGTTGAAACATATTTAGCGGTGTTATCTACCGGCACCTGGTGTGTAGATACGGGAGCCACTGATCATGTCTGCAATACTCTGCAGGAGTTCCAGGAAACCAAACGACTAGCTGAGAGGGAGATTACCGTTTACTTAAGCGATGCTACGAAGGTGGCGGCTATTGCAGTGGGAGATGTTTATTTATCTTTTGATAGGAATAAAACTTTGGTTTTGAAAAATTACCTTTATGTACCTTTATTTAGAAAGAATTTGATTTCGGTTTCTAAATTATTTTTGGATGGATATTCTATTTCTTTTAATGATAGAGTTATTGTAAAAAGGAATAGGGAGATTATCTGTTCTGGTGCATTGATAGAAAATTTATATACCCTTGAACTAAAAGCTCCCACGATACGAATAGAAGTAAATAACTCATCTTTTAAATCTAATAAGAGAAAAGAACCTTCGAAAATGAACCAAACATATCTTTGGCATCTAAGGTTAGGTCATATTAACCTAAGTATAATTCAAAGGTTGATAGCTGATGGACCTCTGAGTTTATTAGTGGTGGAAGATTTCCCAACATGCGAATCTTGCTTGGAAGGTAAAATGACCAAGAGGCCTTTTAAGGCCAAGGGGTATAGAGCCAAAGATGTGTTGGAATTGGTTCATTCTGATTTGTGTTGTCCTATGTCTATCCAGGCTAGAAGTGGTTTTGAATATTTCGTCTCTTTTATAGACGATTATTCATGATATGGATACATTTACTTGATGCGCCATAAGTCTGAATGCTTTGATAGGTTCAAAGAATTCAAGGCTGATGTGGAGAAACGTCAAGGTAAAAGTATCAAGACACTACGATCTGATCGTGGTAGTGAGTATCTCTTGAGATAGTTTAGAAATTACTTATCAGAGGTTGGGATTCAATCCCAATTGTCTACACCTGGCACACCCCAGCAGAATGGTGTAGCGGAGTGAAGGAATAGGACTCTTATGGAGATGGTTAGATCGATGATGAGTTATTCTGAGTTGCCAGATTCGTTCTGGGGGTATGCTCTGGATACGACAGTGTATATTCTGAACTTGGTACCATCTAAATCAGTGCCTTTTACTCCCACAGAATTATGGAGTGGACGAAAGCCTAGTCTAACACATATTCGGATTTGGGGGAGTCCAACAAATGTGCTGAAGGCAGATGCTGGTAAGTTAGAACCTCGTATAGAAGTGCGCATGTTTGTAGGCTATCCTAGAGGAACGAAAGGTGGATTTTTTTATAGTCTTCGAGATCAGAGGGTGATCGTTAGCACGAACACCAGATTTTTAGAGGAAGACTATGTGATGAACCACAAGCCCATGAGTAAGATTGTTCTGGAGGAATTGAGAGGGGAAGTCACTACTTAAGTACCACCGGTACAAGAGGATATACCATAAGTGACTGCACCGCGTGTCACAGAGGATACACAGGTGATACCTCATCGTAGTGGGAGGGTTGTTAGACAGCCTGATAGATTTATGTTCTTGGGAGAATCTTCTGATTTGGTCCCTAGAGAACATGAACCAGATCCCTGGACATATGACGAGACAATCCAAGATAAAGATGTGGTATCTTGGCAAAGTGCAATGAATTCTGAGATAGAATCTATGGATTCAAATCAAGTCTGGGAGCTAGTAGAACCACCCAATGGTGTAAAAACCATTGGATGCAAGTGGATCTACAAAAGTTAGAGAGGAATAGATGGGAAGGTTGAGACCTTCAAAGTAAGGCTTATTGCGAAAGGGTATACTCAGAAAGAGGGTAATGATTAGTAGGAGACCTTTTCACCGGTGGCCATGCTTAAGTCTATTCAGATTCTCTTATGTATTGTTACTCATATGGATTATGAGGTGTGGCAGATGGATGTCAAGATAGCTTTCCTTAATGGAAGTCTTGAGGAAAACATCTATATGAAGCAACTAGAGGGATTCATTGCAAAGGGCAAAGAGCATCTAGTGTGCAAGCTTAATCGATCCATTTATGGATTGAAGCAAGCTTCAAGATCTTGGAACATCTGCTTTGATGAGGTAATCCAGTCTTATGGATTTATTCAAAATCCGGATGAGTCTTGTGTATACAAGAGATGTGACGGAAATATAGTGGTATTTCTTGTACTATATGTAGATGACATTTTGTTAATTGGCAACAATGTCAAGGTGTTATCATACGTAAGGGTATGGTTGTCCAAATAGTTTAATATGAAGGACTTGGGAGGAGTGAGACACATCCTTGGGATCATGGTTATAAGGGATTATAGGAAAATGATGTTGTGCTTATCTCATGCTTCATACATAGACACCATTTTAGCTCGTTTTAGCATGCAGAACTCCAAGAAAGGTTTTCTACCTTCTAGGCATGGAGTACCTTTATCTAAAAAGATGTGTCCTAGAACATCAAAGGAGATAGAGGAGATGAAGGCGGTTCCTTATGCTTCAGCAGTAGGAAGCCTTATGTATGCTATGTTATGTACGAGGTCGGATATCTGCTTTGCCGTGGGCATGGTTAGCAAATATCAGAGTAATCCAGAACAGGGACATTGGACTGCGGTAAAACATATATTAAAGTACCTGAGAAAGACTAGAGATTATATGTTGGTATACCAGGCAGATCAATTACTCCCTATGGGTTACACAGATTTCGACTTCTAATCAGATAGGGATAACAATAAGTCTACCTCGGGTTTTGTGTTTACTTTGGGAGGTGGAGCCATTGTATAGAGGAGTGTCAAGCAGAAATGCATGGCAGACTCTACCATGGAAGCTGAGTATGTGGCAACCTCTGAGGCAGCCAAAGAAGCTGTATGACTCAGGAACTTCTTGATGGACTTGGATGTGATTCCTGATTTGCCCAAAACTATCATAATTTATTGTGATAACAGTGGTGCAGTTGCAAACTTGAAGAACCACGAGCCCATAAGGCAAGTAAACACATAGAGCGCAAGTACCACCTGATACGAGAAATCGTAAAGCGAGGAGAAGTTGTTGTAGCCAAGATTGTATTAGAGGATAACCTAGCAGATCCTTTCACTAAGGCCCTTCCAGTGAGAGCTTTTGATAGGCATGTGAAGAGAATGAGAATCAGATGTATGGCAGGATGAGGACAACATAGTCTTTTAGTAAAAGTGGGAGATTATTGGGATGTATACTAAAAAGTCTACCTTTTGTATGAACACCTTTATTTTTGAAATAAGAATCACATGATCATTGTTTGCATATTTATGGTTATGCATATTGTCTGATACATTACATTATAGATAACATGGTGTGTAATGTCACACGGGAGATCATGTTATCAGTTCCTTATAGAGTATAAGTAGAGGCTCACAACCGAGATGATTTTGGACAAACCATTGGTATGATTGTAGTGTAATTTGATATTGGTTTATCTTGACCATAGAATTACACTAGTACACTTTATGTGTATTGAGCAGGACCGACTTAGAGGTGATTCAATTTATTGCTGACTACATAATTGAATCGGACCTCGGATATTATGGTGTACATGCTCTTAATCCTGATATAATAATGGGCACATGTACTTAGTATTTATTTCTTTGATTTACCAATGGGCAAGATTTATAGATTAAATCGAAAGGCTCGGTAAGTTGAGAAATGATATTATTTACATGGTGTGCCATTGATTATAGGAGGAAACCGTGTCCTATATATTAGGATGATGATGTCCCCTTGAGGAGCTCATAAGGATCATCATGTAAACCCTACAGGTAGACTTGGTCTGGCATGATGATAAGGTTGAGTGGTACTACTCATGAAGTTAGATATTGATTAATTAATTGTTAGTAAATTTATTAATTGACGAATATTCGATATCTTAAACACTGAGAGATATTTGTACAATTAATATATGGAGCCCATATTTATTTATGGGGGTTGGTGAGGTAGATCAATGATAATCCTCTAGTGGAATGGATTATCATTAATGGATCGGACATTATATGGGCTAGATCCATTGGGTGGCCAAGATACAACTCCTCCTCATGGTTCCTATTGTAGCCTATTAAAACCCTCATGAATCTTAGATCCGACGGTGGAAAATGAAACCCTAGATCTGACGGTGGATATTGAATCTCTAGATTTGACGGTGGAGATTGAAAGGAGGCTTAAGCCTAACTCTATAAAAGGAGGGCTAGGGCTTGGGCGGCAACAATGAATCAAGGATTCTAGGGTTTGCTTCCAAATTGTTGGGCAGCAAGATTAGAAGAGGTTTAGGGTTTGGAGTTAGCTTGGTTGGCCGCAAGAAGTGGAGCAGAGGTTTAGGGTTTTCTTTCCTCTCTTCCTAAGGTTAAGTCGACATCTCTTCTCCTTCTCTAAGGGCCGGTGTTCCTTTCTTGAAGCTTGGCCGGCGGTTCTTCATCTTCAATCTTTGGAGCTCAACTCTTGGCCAGCGGCCATCATCCATCTCCCTCTCCTTGGTGGCCGACCGCAACAACAAAGAGGAGAAAGAGGTTTGATCTTTCTCTAAAGGGATTGTGTTCGGAACTAGATAGGAGAAGAAGGGAGCTTATTATCTTCCTTTGTTCAGAGTGAACAAGGAAAGGAAGACACATGATTTAGGAGGCTTCATCTCTTGGAGGATCATTGCCCACACTGTTGGGATGTATACTGAAAAGTCTATCTTTTGTATGAACATCTTTATTTTTAAATAAGAATCACATGATCATTGTTTGCATATTTTTATGACTATGCATATTGTCTAATACATTACATTGTAGATAACATGGTGTGTGGTGTCACATGGGAGATCATGTTATCAGCTCCTTGTAAAGTATAAGTAAAGGCTCACAACCGAGATGACTTCGGACAAACCATCGGAATGGTTATAGTGTGATTTGGTATTGGTTTGTCTTGACCATAGAATCACACTAGTGCACTTTGTGTGTATTGAGCAGGACCGACTTAGAGGTGATTCGATTTATTGCTGACTACATAATCGAATCGGACCTCGAATATTATTTTGTACATGCTCTTAATCCCAATATAATAACGAACACATATACTTAGTATTAATCTCTTTGATTTACCAATGGGCGAGATTTATAGATTAAATCGATAGGCTCGGTAAGTTGGGAGATGATATTATTTATATGATGTGTCGTTGATTATAGGAGGAAACCGTGTCCTATATATTAGGATGATGATGTCCCCTTGAGGAGCTCATAAGGTTCATCATGTAAACCCTGCAGGTGGACTTAGTCCGGGATGATGAAAAGGTTGAGTGGTACTACTCATGGAGTAAGATATTGATTAATTAATGGTTAGTAAATTAATTAATCGACGGACATTCGAGATATTAAATACGGGGAGAAAATGTACAAATAATATATGGAGCCCATATTAACTTATGGGGGTTGGTGAGGTAGATCAATGATAATCCTTTAGTGGATTGGATTATCATTAATGGATCGGACTTTATGTGGGCTTGATCCATGGGTGGCCAAGATCCAACTCCTCCTCATGGTCCCTATTGTAGCCTATTAACACCTCATGAAGCTTAGATCCAATGGATAGAAATAAAACTCTAGATCCAAAGGTAGCGATTAAATCTCTAGATCTGACAGTTAAAATTAACTCTCTAGATCCGACGGTTGAGATTAAATCCCAAGAACCAATGGTGGAGATTAAAACATGGATTATCCCTAACTCTATAAAAGGAGGGCAAGGGGTGGGCGACAACAAATGAATCCTAATTGAGATAGTATTAGGGTTTGGAGGCTTATGTAATGCCCGCCCTTCCCGTCCTCCTAACACACATCGACGGGCGGTGGCGCTACGCGATCATACATTCATGCATATAACAACGGAAGCATTTAAAAACTTTACAACTTTTAACTCTAATTACATTAACCCAATCAACTCAATAATTTAATCATGGCATAAGGTCTTAGCAATTTATTTAACTAAACATGTATTAACCATTTCAAGGTTCATAAAAAAAAACATGAGTAACAACCATAGAAAGCATTAACGTCTCCTAACAGTTTACACATAAACTGAAAATCATGCATAAGTCCGTATATGAAAAATGATCTCGTCCACCATGCCACTGCCACACACATCTTCGCCCCTCCTATTGCTCCCTTTAATTTATCCATTCCTTGCCCTTTTCTGCAGTACAAGGAAAGTAAACTGTAAGCACATAGGCTTAGTAAGGTCCTTTCCTACTCACAAAAACATGCATCATGAATTAAACGTAAAGTAATGACATGTTCATTTAAACAACATATGAGCACAACATTTATTTAAAGTAGAGACATGATCAATTTAGGAAAAGAACATAAACTTAGCATTTTCGTCGTAATAGTACATTGTCTCTAAACATGATAATGCGATGAACATAAAATGATATATGCAGGATGCTCTTTGAAAATATATAGTTTATATACTTAAACATAATCTCAACATATTGGGACCGACATTGTACCACATACATCATTCGCGCGCATCCTAATAGATCCGAGGTAGCTAATCCCGAACCTACTAGGTTACTAGGTCCGTACTATGTCCGTCGACCTAGGGGAAACCTTGGAGCCCATCCCGTGGACCTTGTTAGGGTCCGATACAAGCCATGCATAAAGTAAAATAACATACATGTTCTTTGTCCTAAAGAGTGTTCTTGTCCCCACTCTTAGGGAAATATTTCTTAGACATTTCATATACGTGAGTCATGCCTAACATGGGTGAAAACATAAGCAAGTAGCATAGCATAAATCGGCATGAGTACAATTTAACATGGCATAAGGTAGTGACATAAGAAACATTAAGCTAACATAAATAGAAATCATCAAATCAAAACCTTGTTACAAGCACAAGAAGATTCATGCAAGCCTACCAAATTGACACATCCTTTACAATAAAATATGCAGAAAATTTAAGAAATATATACAAATCTTAGAAAACATTAACTAAGTACAATGGATTAACACAAATTAGCATTTTTCTAAAAATATAAATAGACATATGTTTCGTTCTTATAATAACAAGATGACTTTACCAATGCCAGCACACCCACTTACTATTCCTAGTAAGATCCTCGATACTCTAATAAGATCACTGGGTTTACAATTTGTTGGAGCTAAATAAAACTTATGCTGAATCAATAGACACATTTCCTTGGCTAACTTTTGACACAACAAACTGTCATAGCACTTGGAATCAAGCCAAACCAACTCAATATATATTTTGGTTTGACCAATTTGATGTGAAATGAAAAACATCAACTACTATTATTTTGGTTAATTATTACTAAGACAACTTCTGAAATTTGGTGCCCCTTAAGCTAAAAAAAGAGTTTCATAAGATTGTTCAAGAATAATTTCTCTAATCCTATTAGCCGAACCTTCTACACATAGTTCTAGATTCTTTTGTTCAAAATCAAGCATACAACATTACATCGTAAGCACTTATACTGCAGGTAAGGGGATACTTACATCCTACGCTTTTTCACCAATTTATACCGTTAGATTTTGCAAAAGAAAAGATCTCCTACATATTCCTTTGTTTTAGCGTGATCCTCTACCAAGTCCTTGAGGAGATCCCTCTTGAATTATCCCACGGTGGAGAAATTATAGAGGCTCTCTTTGTTTTTCCTCTCTTATTTTTCTCGATGGAGAAAGCCCGTCCTTTTCTTTTCTTTTTTTTTTTGATTCGGCGGCTCCTCCTTCCTTTGTGGCTAGAAAAAAAGAAATGAAAGGGGAAGGGTCGGCGTTTGGAGAGAAGAGGCATTGGAGAGAAGTGTGGTCGGCGTGAGGAGAGAAGAGGCGTTGGAGAGAAGTGTGGTCGGCGTGAGGAAGTTTAGGGAGAAGAAAGAAAAGAAATATATATATAAATTAAGATTTTTCTTAACCTAATTATCCCTTTAAATGATCATCTAGATTAATCAACTTCTTTCTTTTTTTCTACTAATAGATATATTCTGTTATATCCTACTCATTGGTAATCTTATGACTTAGTGGTGGGAAGCCTATTCTCCCAAATCAACGGTTCATGGTTCAAGCCTCGACTACGAACTATTTATTCATTTTTTTCTTTTTATTCTTATTTATATATATATATATATATATATATATATATATATATATATATATATATATATATATTTCCTTTAAATAAAAATATAGTAACTAAAATTTGGGATGTTACAATCCCTTATACCTTATAAAAGTTTCATCCTCGAAACTTAGAACAACTCGGGGTACTTTTACTTCATGTCATCCTCATGTTCCCAGGTGGCTTCTTCGTATCGTTGACTTTGCCATAGGACCTTCACTAAGGGTACTTCTTTATTCCTTAGTCTTTTGACTTCTCGGTCTAGTATCTGGATAGGTCGACTTTCATAGCTCAGGTCTTCTTGAATTTGCACTATCTGTGGCTCGACCACTTGGTCGGTACTGGAAATGCACTTCTTAAGCATCGAGACATGGAACATGTTGTGAATAGCAGACATCTCCTGAGGTAGTCCTAGCTTGTAAGCTACCTTGCCAACTCTTTTCAGAATCTTGTACGGTCCTACGTATCGCAGACTTAGCTTTCCTTTCTTCCCGAATCTCATTATTCCTTTCATAGGAGCTACCCGGAGAAATACCAAATCTCCGACATTGAATTCCGAAGGTCTACATCGCTGATCCGCATAGTTCTTCTGCCGACTCTGAGCAGTCTCTATTCTTTGGTGGATATTCTGTCACGCTCGCCCATTTTCCAAGGGTCCGGAGGGGCAGCGCGTGACGCGACCGTACATACATACACTTCTTACTGCTTACAGCGGAAGACTTTAGACACATTTTTTTTTAAAACATAAACATGCATTGACATATATAGATACTTCTTCTTAGCATAGAGCATGCATCATTTTTTTTTTCATAGGTACTTAGTGTAACCACTTCTACTTACACTAGTAAAGGAGGTGTTACTTTACCCTACTTTATCTTACTCTTGGCATAATCAGGTAAAACATGACTCAATCATTTCATAAACTCACATACACTATTTGAGAGTCAACAAATACCTGATTTAAACCGAAGAGTATCAACAACTCGTACCAAGATCTAAACTTGGTTTTTAAGCGAGTATCATAATTCAAACTCTTAACTTTTAACAGCGGAAGCTAAAGAAACAAACCAACTACATTCACATGTTGACACTAGGCTATTTCACAAGTTCTTAACCTATCTAAGCATGCACATTCACTAGAGTTCTAATATAGAACATTCTTAAGTAACTCAACCTCATGCATGGCGATAGTGATAGGTGCATCCTTGACATGAACATCAACGTAATCAACGACACATAACATCAACCCTAACACCTAACATGAAGACTAGCACATAGTTCAAGTTCTTAGCATAACATAATACTAGCAAGTTCAACATTCTTAGACACAACATGATCAAACATATAACATGAACACTACCACACGAATAAGTTCGAAGGTCTTAACACATAACAAAATACTAGCAAGTTCAGGATCATAATCCATTGTTCCGCCACCACACACACCAAGCACTTCATCCGCTGCCCCCCTCTTACTCCCATCTTGCTTTACCCTTATCTGTAGTATAAGGAATGCAAACTATAAGCAATGGAGCTTAGTAAGTACTTCCTATTCTCACAAAACTTCGCATTAGGAAAACATGCTATTAGAATACTTGCATGCAACACATGCTCATACTTGCATTTAGGAAAATTCTTCATTTAACATTTGGAATTACTTGCACATGATACAATGATTCAACTTGACATGCATGAACTTAACATATGCAACTTGCAATATATATGCTTGAAATATGCTTCACTTGTAGGAACATATACATGAGACATACTATACTTAAACTTGTAAACATTGTGCTTTGGTTAACTTTCGAAACCATATATACATATATACTTTAAAATACTAATCATCCTTGTTTGGGCAGCCCGGCATTGTACCAACTTTGTGCGCAACCCTAATAGAATTCGGGGTAGCTAGCCACCGAACTTATTAGGGCAACTTAACTTTCAAGGGCGGTCTAGGGCCCGTGGGCGATCTAAGAGCTCGGTACATGCCACTTCAAAGTAAAATACTTCTTTTATATATGACTTACTTATTCTTTTTCATTTAATGAGTATTTTACATGATCATAGCCAGAACCCATATAGGAAGCCTTTCAAGACATTTGATCATGCTCTTTGTCCCCAAAACTCGTAGGGGAAGCATCTTGTGATCTTTACGTCTTGCTTCCAATGACATATTCAAAGTAAAAATACTTCCTTTATATATGACTTACTGATCTTTGTCATTAACAAACATTTAACATGTTCATACTCCCAAAACTCATATAGGAAGCCTTTCAAGACCTGCGATCATGCTCTTTGTCCCCAAAACTTATAGGGGAAGCATCTTTGCGATCTTATGTCTTGCTTCAACATGAAATATACCTATAAATATATATGACCTACTTATTTTGTCATTTAACCAACATGTAATATGCTCATACTCCCAAAACTCATATAGGGAGCCTTTCAAGACATTTAATCATGTTCTTTGTCCCCAAAACTCGTAGGGGAAGCCTCTTTGAAATCTCTACATCTTGCCCCACGAGAAATATACCTAAAATACCTAAAAATCCAACCAAGGATAATCTGGACAGAACCTACAAATCTGAATAAAACATGATACTAGAAGCTAGATGTGCAAATCAAAGAGTTACTTATGCTATAGGTGAGAGATAGCATCCTAGTGATCTTATGTCTTGCTTAAAACAAAATATACCTTACCTATAAGTCTAAACACACCCATATAATCTGATAAAAACATATTTTTGTCATTTAACAAGTATTTTACATGATCATACTCAAAACCCCATATAAGAAGCCTTTCAAGACATTCGATCATGCTCTTTGTCCCTAAAACTCGTAAGGGAAGCATCTTCACGATCTTTACATCTTGCTTCCAATGAAATATACTTAAAATACCTAAAAGTCCAAACAAACTTAATCTGGACAGAACATATAAATCCAAATAAAACATGATAATAGAACCTAGATGGGCAAATCAAAGAGTTACTTATGCTATGGGTGAGAGATAGCATCCTAGTGATCTTATGTCTTGCTTAAAACAAAATATACCTTACCTATAAGTCTAAACACACCCATATAATCTGATAAAAACATATTTTTGTCATTTAACAAGTATTTTACATGATCATACTCAAAACCCTTATAGGAAGCCTTTCAAGACATTCGATCATGCTCTTTGTCCCCAAAACTCATAGGGGAAGCATCTTTGCGATCTTTACATCTTGCTTCCAATGAAATATACTTAAAATACCTAAAAGTCCAAACAAACTTAATCTGGACAGAACATATAAATCCAAATAAAACATGATAATAGAACCTAGATGGGCAAATCAAAGAGTTACTTATACTCTAGGTGAGAAATAACATCTTGGTGATCTTAGATCTTTCTTAAAAAGACCTATACCTCAACTATAAATCTGATCACACACATATACCATCTGATCCAAACATATAATATTCAAAACATATGAAAAGAAGTCAAATAAAACAATCGAAGAACTACTTATACTGCAGGTGAGAGATACTTACATCCTCTCGCTATCGTACTAGTATACCGCTAGGGTTTTTGGTGAGATGAAGACCTTGCCTTGTTCTTTAGCCTTAGGAGTGATCCTCTAGCATATACTAAGCTTGTGAGAAGATTCCCTTGAATCCCTCTCAAGAACACCAAAACAAGGACCTTAGGGTTTCGGATGGGGAGGGAGGAAGGAGGTGGAGTTTGATCCTCTAGCAAACACCAATCCTTGTGAGAAACTCTCCTTAAAAACCCCTCTTGAGAATCCCCACACAAGGATCCCTATAGCTTGGGATGGAAAAAGGGAGGAAGGAGAATGATGAATTTCGGCAAGGATGAGGAAGAAGGGAGAAGAAGGAATGTGAAGTGGTTTTTGCTTTCCTTCTCTCTTTAAACTCCCTTTAATCTCAACGTGAATGGCTAGGAAGGTGAAAAGAAAAGAAAAAAAGACTCTCCATCTTCTCATGGGGAGATGAAACAATTCTTCACCCTCTCATCTTCTCATTTACCTTCTTTGTATATTCCTTATCTATTCTAGCCAAGAATTATCCTATGGTCTAGTGGTATCAAGGCCATCTCACAATTAGGAGGTTCATGGTTCAAATCCTACCTATAGCGAACCATATTTTATTTTTATTTTATTTTATTTTAAACCTTTTATGGGCATTAAAAATTATATAATTACTTTGAATAGCTTAAAATTTTACGGGCGTTACATATTCTGTATCGCTCGGGTGGCGTCGTCGATGAAATCCGTCTGAAGTCCCATCTCTTTCTTCTCACCACCTTCGTACCAACAGATCGGAGACCTACATCTCCTCCCATATAATGCTTCATAAGGTGTCATTCCGATGGTAGCTTGGTAGCTATTATTGTAAGCAAATTCCGCTAAACATAAGTAGCGGCACTAACTCCCTTTGAAATCCAAGGCACAAGCTCGTAACATGTCTTCCAGTACTTGGTTCACCCTTTCTATTTGCCTATCTGTCTGAGGATGAAAGGCGGTACTGAAACGCAGCTTCGTGCCAAGTGCCTTATGAACGCATCCCCAAAACTATGAAGTGAAGCGATCATCCCTATCTGAAATGATGGTCTTGGGAATACCATGCAGTCTGATGATTTCCTTAGCATATAATTGAGCCAGTTGCTCAATCGAATATGTCATCTTGATCGCTAGGAAATGAGCTGACTTTGTCAATCTATCAACGATAACCCATATAGCGTCATATCTATTCGTAGTCTTGGGAAGACCTGAAATGAAATCCATAGAGATGTCTTCCCATTTCCACTCCGAAATTTGGATCGGTTGCAGAACTCCTCCAGGCCTCTGGTGTTCTGCTTTAACTTCTTTGGCGGGTCGGCCAGTCTTCGACGTCTTGAGCTACGTCCTCTTCATCTTGGACCACGAACTTCTCTTCGTGTCTTGATACATTTTGGTGGATTTCGAATGCATAGAATAGGGGGTTCTGTGAGCCTCCTCTAATATCTTTTTGCGTAGTTCCGGATCGTTAGGGATACATAACCGATCCCTAAGGTATAATACTCCGCTATTGGCGATACGGAAACCCTCGCCTTTTCCTTCTAGGATCTCTTGCTTGATCCTCTAGAGACTTGGATCATCACTTTGTTTTGCTAATATGTCATTGAATAGTGCTGGTATTATTGCCATGGTCGAAAGCTGCCCAGAAATAACCTCGATTCCATAGCGCATAATTTCCTTCTCTAGCGGTCGAGACAATACCGATAAGGACATCAGGGTGGCACTGGACTTCCTGCTGAGTGCATCGGCCACTTTGTTTGCCTTGCTAGGATGGTAAAAGATCTCGCAGTCATAGTCCTTCACGAGCTCCAGCCATTTGCGTTGTCTCATATTGAGGTCCTTCTGAGTGAAGAAATACCGTAGACTCCAGTGATTCGTATAAATCTTGCACTGTGCTCCATACAGATAGTGCCTCCATACCTTGAGAGCGAAGACCACAGCTTCTAGCTCTAAATCGTGAGTGGGATAGTTCTTTTCATGTTTCTTGAGTTTCCTAGAGGCATAGGCAATAACTTTACCCCTCTGCATAAGTACAACTCCGAGTCCCAATCCAGAGGCATCGCTGTACATGTCGAAGCTCTTGTCGTTCTCTAGGAGAGTCAGGATTGGAGCACTTGTAAGTCTCCTTTTCAGCTCCAAGAAACTCTTCTCACATTCCTCCGTCCATACATACTTCTTGTTCTTCCGGGTGAGAACTGTCATAGGTGATGCTATTCTGGCGAAGTCTTCTACAAATTTCCGGTAATAGCCCGCTAATCCGAGAAAACTCCTCACTTCGCTAGTATTCTTTGGCCTGCTCCAGTTACTCACAACTTCAATATTTCTTGGGTCTACCATAACTCCATCTTTGGATATAATATGACCCAGAAAAGATACTTGATCGAGCCAGAATTCACATTTGGAGAACTTGGCATATAGTTGCTTTTCTCGAAGAATCTGTAATACCATCTTCAGGTGTTCGATATGCTCTTCTTGATTTCTCAAATAGATGAGGATATCGTCAATGAAGACGATCATGAACTTGTCAAGAAACGCTGAGAATACCCGATTCATCTAGTCCATGAACATAGCAGGAGCATTCGTCACCCCGAAAGGCATGACTACGAACTCATAATATCCGTATCTTGTTCGGAAAGCTGTCTTCGATATATCATCTGGTTTCACTTTCACTTGATGATAGCCATACCTTAGGTCAATCTTAAAGAAGACGATGGCACCCTTTAACTGGTCGAACAGGTCGTCAATCCGTGGTAAAGGGTACCTGTTCTTGATCGTCACATTATTTAGCGCTCGGTAGTCTATGCACATTCGCATAGACCCATCTTTCTTCTTTACCAACAGTACTGGAGCTCCCTATGGAGAGCAAAATATGGTCTCATCGACTTTATTACTACGTCTTCCATATATTACAGTCTCATCGACTCTATTACCACGTCTTCCATATATTACTGTCTCATCGACTCTATTACTACGTCTTCCAACCATGCTTATCTTCATATATTATAATAAGACTAGCATAAGGTTATCATTCATATTTATTTATGCATATTTAAACTAAAGGCTAGCATAAGGTTATCATACATATATTCATGCATATTTAAGCTAAAAGCATTTCTTATCTTACATGAAAGAAATAGAGTAGGCATAGAATTTCTTACTTGGAGCGGCAGGATTTGGAGATTGATGTGTGTGTAGTGGAAAGGCAGAATTGGGATCTGATACCACCTGTAACGCCTGCCCTTCCCGTCCTCCTAACACACATCCTATCGACGGGCAGTGGTGCTACGCGATCATACATTCATGCATATAACAGCGGAAGCATTTAAAAACTTTACAACTTTTAACTCTAATTACATTAACCCAATCAACCCAACAATTTAATTATGGCAAAAGGTCTTAGCAATTTATTTAACTAAACATGTATTAACCATTTCAAGTTTCATAAAAATAAACATGAGTAACAACCATAGAAAGCATTAACGTCCCCTAACAGTTTACACATAAACTGAAAATCATGCATAAGTCCGTATATGAAAAATGATCTCGTCCACCATGCCACTGCCACACACATCTTTGCCCCTCCTGCTGCTCCCTTTAATTTATCCATTCCTTGTCCTTTTCTGTAGTATAAGGAAAGTAAACTGTAAGCACATAGGCTTAGTAAGGTCATTTCCTACTCACAAAAGCATGCATCATGAATTAAACATAAAGTAATGACATGTTCGTTTAAACAACATATAAGCACATCATTTATTTAAAGTAGAGACATGATCAATTTAGGAAAAGAACATAAACTTAGCATTTTCGTTGCAATAGTACATTGCCTCTAAACATGATAATGCGATGAACATAAAATGGTATATGCAGGATGCTCTTTGAAAACATATAGTTTATATACTTAAACATAATCTCAACATATTGGGCCCGGCATTGTACCACATACATCATTCGCGCGCATCCTAATAGATCCGAGGTAGCTAATCCCAAACCTACTAGGTTACTAGGTCCGTCGACCTAGGGGCAACCTTGGAGCCCATCCCGTGGACATTGTTAGGGTACGGTACAAGCCATGCATAAAGTAAAATAACATACATGTTCTTTGTCATAAAGAGTGTTCTTGTCCCCACTCTTAGGGAAACATTTCTTAGACATTTCATATACGTGAGTCATGCCTAACATGGGTGAAAACATAAGCAAGTAGCATAGCATAAATCGGCATGAGTACAATTTAACATGGCATAAGGTAGTGACATAAGGAAAATTAATCTAACATAAATAGAAATCATCAAATCAAAACCTTGTTACAAGCATAAGAAGATTCATGCAAGCCTACCAAACTGACACATCCTTTACAATAAAATATGCATAAAATTTAAGAAATATATACAAATCATAGAAAATTTAACTAAGTCAAATGGATTAACACAAATTAGCATTTCCCAAAAAATATAAATAGACAGATGTTTCGTTCTTATAATAATAAGATGACTTTACCAATGCCAGCACACCCACTTACTATTCCTAGTAAGATCCTCCAGTACTCCTAATAAGACTGCTGGGGTTTACAATTTGTTGGAGCTAAATAAAACTTATGCTGAATCAATAGACACATTTCCTTGGCTAATTTTTGACACAACAAACTGTCATAGCACTTGGAATCAAGCCAAACCAACTCAATATATATTTTGGTTTGACCAATTTGATGTGAGATGAAAAAACATCAACTACTATTATTTTGGTTAATTATTACTAAGATAGCTTCTGAAATTTGGTGCCCCTTAAGCTAAAAAAAGAGTTTCATAAGATTGTTCAAGAATAATTTCTCTAATCCTATTAGCCGAACCTTCTACACATAGTTCTAGATTCTTTCGTTCAAAATCAAGCATACAACATTACATCGTAAGCACTTATACTACAGGTGAGGGGATACTTATATACTACGCTTTTTCACCAATTTATACTGTTAGATTTTGTAAAGAAAAGATCTCCTATGTATTCCTTTGCTTTAGCGTGATCCTCTACCAAGTCCTTGAGGAGATCCCTCTTGAATTATCCCACGGTGGAGAAATTATAGAGGCTCTCTTTATTTTTCCTCTCTTATTTTTCTTGATGGAGAAAGCCCGTCCTTTTTTTTTTTTTTTTTTGATTCGGCGACTCCTCCTTCCTTTGTGGCTGGAAAAAAAGAAACTAAAGGGGAAGGGTCGGCGTTTGGAGAGAAGAGGCGTTAGAGAGAAGTGTGGTCGGCGTGAGGAGAGAAGAGGCGTTGGAGAGAAGTGTGGTCGGTGTGAGGAAGTTTAGGGAGAGGAAAGAAAAGAAATATATATATAAATTAGGATTTTTCTTAACCTAATTATCCCTTTAAATGATCAACTAGATTAATCAACTTCTTTCTTTTTTTCTACCAATAGATATATTCTGTTATATCCTACTCATTGGTAATCTTATGACTTAGTGGTGGGAAGCCTATTCCCCCAAATCAACGGTTCATGGTTCAAGCCACGACTACGAACTATTTATTCATTTTCTTTTTTTCTTTATATTCTTATATATATATATATATATATTTCCTTTAAATAAAAATATAGTAACTAAAATTTGGGATGTTACAGCTTAGGGTTCTGGAGGCTTGGGCGGAAAGAAGAATAGGGTTGGCGGCATCAAATAAGGAATCTATTTCCTTATCTCCTCCTTCTTCAATCTTGCCGGTGCCCAAATAGCTCCTCCCACACCTTGGCTGGCGGCCAAAGCCCCTCTTCTTCTTCTCCTTGGTCGGTGGAACAAAGGCTTAGGGTCCTCCCTTGAAGCTTTTGGCCGACAACCATTAATCTCCTCTTCCTTCTTGGCTGGCGGCAAGCTCCATCCTTGGAGGTTGTTAGTTGGTTGAAAGAAGGAAAAGAGCCTTGTTTCTATTCTTCCTCTTGCTCGGAACGAGCAAGGAAGGAAGATTGGCGATCTAGGAGCTTTAACTTTTGGTAGATCGTCACCCACACGATGTCCAAAAGGAGGAAGGTCATACATTAGAAGATCGAGAGGTATACTGATTCTCTATTCTCTTTTGTAACATGTTTGTTTTTGTTTTTCAATTATGAGCATGATATATTTCTCTTTGTGGCTAAATAATACTTGGATCCCGAATATAAACAAGAAAGCCGACTATCCGGACATCGTCTATTCCGTGGCTACTCGTAGAATAGAGGTTGGTCGCTTGATCAACAAGTTTGTTCAAGAGACCTCTCTAAACGAATAGCACGATGATGACTTGGTTGTTTGGGCAATCCCTTTTATCTAGGATTAATTTTTTTTAATCCGGGGACATCGATGGGATCGCCATGAACAAACGATCGAGGTGAAGTGGGAAGCGAAGTTTCCCCTCACTGATCAATGAAACCAACCCTTCAATTGGTATCAAAGCCAAGGTTTTCGGCTTTGTGTGTTTCAGATTCAGTTAATTTTTATGCACTTTTCATATATTATATGTGTTGGATAATAGTAGGATATGCGTAGGTTAACTCTTTGGTTGCAGGCATAAGATCCGACTATTATGGCCATATGTGTGTATGTGATTGTATGTGTATATTTTGTTGAATCCTCGGGGTTGACGAGGCTAGTATTTAATTTTTGTAAATTAGATACGGCATTGTTTAGCCACCCTTTTTATTTTAGTTTACTTTAGATCTAGATTTCATGTACACTCCCTCATGGAGTATAGGATCGATGGATGTAAATTAAAATAGATTTTAGTCTCGACTCGGATCTCCGGATGGCTCGTACATGGCGTAGGAGGAGCGGATGAGAAGGCGATGCGACGGGAGACATATTGAAGACAAAAGCCATAATAGTTGGAAAATAATTTATTTTTCATATTTATTGCTTTTTGTTTGATATGCATGTCGTAGGCTAGGAAAATTCATCAAATTTCAAATTACTAAGTGGGAGAGAGATATTTTTATAAATTCCCACGACCTCCATTACGATTTGACAAGTGATGCAAACAAACTTGCGCGTTGGCTCTGAGTGCCTTCCTCCCCATCGGATGAGTTTGTTTGCGGATCACAAGGTTAAATATGATTATAAGAAATTATTAAGGAGCGTGTGCACTTCCTCATCGGAAGGCACATAACACGAGATAATTACCTTGGTATCGAGTAATGGTGAACACTTAGATACAAATATAAGTATCCTCCCCATCGGAGTCACTGCTTTTATTTGTAGGGCCAAAGAGGAACCAACTATTAATTTTATTTGTCAAAAAGTTAGGTTGATCAGATAGTAAAATTAATGGGTAAAACCTCCTCTTACAAATGTAGAATTCGTATACGTCCACACTATCGTGGCATACGATATTCTCGATGTTTTGAGGTGTTGGTTGATTTTAAAATTTTATTGTTTGAGGAATCAATAATTTTTTGAAATCTAATGTTTTGATTTATGTGATTATTAGGTTTTCTTTCAAAATGACTTTCAACCCACTTGCTGTGATACTGAAAGAGAACAAACTTACAGGACCTAACTATGTTGATTAAAAGAGGAATCTAGACATTGTCTTGACTGCTGAGGAATACAAATATGTACTCCTCGAAGAGTGCCCTCCCAAGCCTACAGATGATTCTGGGGAGAAGGAGAGAGAGAGTTATAAGAAGTGGGTAAAGGCCGATGAGATGGCGCTGTTGGGAATTGCTTCGGAGGCTCATTGGCTCGCATGTCCCCGGATTAAAATTTTCACTAATGAAAACTAATCCGGATGGGATGAGTTTCCTAAGCTCAACCAATTCGTTGTCGTGCTATCGACTTGAGCGATCGCTTGAACAAACTAGTTGTTCAAGCAACATAACTCTTCTAGTCGGTTAGCCGCGGAAGAGACGACGGACGGATCGCCGGTTTTTGTGTTTATCTTCGGGGTCCATGATTATACAAATACATACACATGCAAACTAGTATAATCAACACATACTAATCAAAATAATAAGAACATGCATATATCAATAATAAAAGTTATAAAACTTTTATACCTCTTGATCTTCTATCGTATGTCCTAACCTCCTTGTAGACTTTGTGTGGGCGAAGATCCTCGACAAGTTGAAGCTTCCTAGATCTTCTTCAATCCAAAGAAAGAAGAACTCTCCTTCCCTTCTTGCTTGAGCCAACCACTAATCCACAAAGGATTGATGCCGCCGGCCCCAAGAATAGAGAGAACTAAATGGAAACCACCAAGGAACCAAACTAGGGACAAACCCTAGCTTCTAGTGCCGCCGGCCAATAGGGAGTGAAGAGGATAAAAGGAATATGTTGGGCGCCGGCCAAGGTATAGGGTAAAGAGAAGGAGCCGGCAACACCCTAGGAAGAAGAAGAGCACTTCCCCTATAGTTGCCGCCCAACCAAGCTTTCAAACCCTAGCCGCCCAACCTTTCTTCCTTTGGATTTCTTGCCGCCCAAGCAATGAGAGGCTAAACCCTAATTTCCAAAAACCAAATCCTTATTGCCGCCCAACCCATTCTCCCATATATATAGAGTTAGGTTTAGGCCTAGGTTTAATCTCCTCCATTGGTTCTAGAGATTTAATCTCAACCATCGGATCTTAGAGATTTAATCTCAACCGTCGGATCTTAGAGATTTAATCTCCACCTAGGGATTTAATCTCAACCGTCGGATCAAGAGATTTAATCTCAACCGTCGGATCTAGAGATTTAATCTCAACCGTCGGATCTAGAGATTTAATCTCAACCGTCGGTTCTAGAGATTTAATCTCCACTGTCGGTTCTAGAGATTTAATCTCAACCGTCGGTTCTAGAGATTTAATCTCCACCGTCGGTTCAAGAGATTTAATCTCAACCGTCGGATCTAGGGATTTAATCTCCACCGTCGGTTCTAGAGATTCAACCGTCGGTTCTAGGGATTTAATCCCCACCGTCGGTTCTAGAGATTTAATCTCAACCGTCGGTTCTAGGGATTTAATCTCCACCGTCGATTCTAGAGATTTTAATCTCCACCGTCGGTTCTAGAGATTTGTTTTCCATCATTGGATCTAGAGTTCATGAGGATTATATTAGGCTACGATAGGGACCATGAGGAGGAGTTGGATCTTGGCCACCCGATGGATCAGAACCACACAAACTTGATCCATCAATGATGTTCCATTCCACTAGAGGATCATCATTGAACTACCTCACCAACCCCCATAAATTAATATGGGCTCCATATATTATTTGTACATCCATCTCCCCGTGTTTAAGATATCGAATGTCCGTCAATTAATTGATTTACTGACCATCAATTAATTAACATCTAACTCCTCGAGTAGTACCACTCAACCTTATCATCATATTGACTAAATCAACCTGCAGGGTTTACATGATGAACCTTATGAGCTCCTCAAGGGGACATCATCAACCTAATATATAGGACACAATTTCCTCCTATAATCAACGACACACTATGTAAATAATATCATTTCCCAACTTACCGGGCATATTGATTTAATACATAGAAATCTCACCCTTTGGTAAATCAAAGAAATAAATACTAAGTACATGTGCCCGTTATTATATCGGGATTAAGAGCATGTACAACATAATATCCGAGGTCCGATTCAATTATGTAGTCAGCAATAAATTGAATCACCTCTATGTCGGTCCTGCTCAATACACCTAAGTGTATTAGTGTAACTCTATGTTCAAGACAAAATAATACCAAGTTACACTACAACCATGCCAATGGCTTGTCCAAAACCATCTTGGTTGTGAGCCTCTACTTATATTCTACAAGGGACTGATAACATGATCTTCTGTGCCACACCAAGCACCATGTTATCTACAATGTAAAATATTAGACAATATGCACATATATAATAAATATAAAGTGCAAACAATGATCATGTGATTCTTATTTCAAAATAAAAATGTTCATACAAAAAGAGCTAGGCTTTCAGTATACATTCCAACAATCTCCCACTTATACTAAAAGACTATGCTGTCATCACACTGCCATACATCTGATCCCCATGTCCTCCACATGCCTATCAAACGCTTTCGCTGGAAGGGCCTTAGTGAATGGATCCGCCAGGTTATCCTCTGATGCAATCTTGGCGACAGCTACTTCTCCTCGCTTTACGATCTCTCGTATCAGGTGGTACTTGCGCTCTATGTGTTTATAATCCCTAGTCCTTCTCAGGTACTTCAATATATGCTTTATCGCAGTCCAATGTCCCTGTCCAGGATTACTCTGATATCTGCTAACCATGCCCATGGCAAAGCAGATATCTGGTCTCGTACATATCATAGCATACATGAGGCTTCCTACTGCCGAAGCATAAGGAACCGCCTTCATCTCCTCTATCTCCTTTGATGTTTTAGGACACATCTCTTTAGATAAAGGAACTCCATGCCTAAAAGGTAGAAAATCTTTCTTGGAGTTCTGCATGCTAAAACGAGCTAGGACCGTGTCTATGTATGAAGCTTGAGATAAGCACAACATCCTTTTCTTGCGATCCCTTATAACTTTTATCCCAAGGATGTGTCCCACTTCTCCCAAGTCCTTCATGTCAAACTGTTTGGACAACCATACCCTTACGTCTGATAACACTTTGATATTGTTTCCAACTAACAAAATGTCATCTACGTATAGTACAAGAAATACCACTACGTTTCCGTCACATCTTTTGTATACACATGGCTCATCCAGACTTTGAATAAATCCATATGACTGGATTACCTCATCAAAATGGATGTTCCAAGATCTCGAAGCTTGCTTCAATCCATATAAGGACTGATTAAGCTTACACACTAGATGCTCTTTGCCTTTAGCAATGAATCCCTCTGGTTGCCGCATATAGATGTTCTCCTCAAGACTTCCGTTAAGGAAAGCTGTCTTGACATCCATCTGCCAAATCTCATAATCCATATGAGCAGCTATAGATAAGAGAATCCGGATAGACTTAAGCATAGCTACTGACGAAAAAGTCTCCTCATAATCGATACCCTCTTTCTGAGTATACCCTTTCGCAACAAGCCTAGCTTTGAAGGTCTCAACCTTCCCATCTACTCCTCTCTTTCTCTTGTAGATCCACTTGCATCCAATGGCTTTCACACCATCGGGTGGTTCTACTAGCTCCCAGACATGATTGGAATTCATAGATTCTATCTCTGAATTCATCGCTCTTTGCCAAGATACCGCATCTCTATCTTGGAGTGCCTCGTCATATGTCCAGGGATCAGGTTCATGTTCACCAGAGACCAAATCAGAAGATTCTCCCAAGAACATGAATCTCTCGGGTTGTCTAACAACCCTCCCACTACGACGAGGTGCCTCCTGTGTATGCTCTGTGACACGTGGTGCAGTGACTTGTGGTATCTCCTCTTGTACTGGTGGTCCTGAAGTCAGGACTTCCCCTGTCAACTCCTCAAGAACAATCCTACTTGTGGGCTTGTGGTTCATCACATAGTCCTCCTCTAGAAATCTGGCATTCGTACTCACGATCACCTTCTGATCTCTAGGATTATAAAACAAACCACCTTTCGTTCCTTTAGAGTACCCCACGAACATGCACACTTTTGTACGAGGTTCCAACTTACCAGCATCAGCCTTCAGCACATGTGCTGGACTACCCCATATCCGAATATGTCTTAAACTAGGCTTTCGCCCAGTCCACAATTCTGTGGGAGTAGAAGGTACTGATTTAGATGGAACCAAGTTCAGAATGTGTGCTACCGTTTCCAGAGCAAACCCCCATAACGAATCAGGTAACTCAGAATAACTCATCATCAATCTGACCATCTCTATAAGAGTCCTATTCCTTCGCTCCGCCACACCATTCTGCTGGGGTGTGCCAGGTGCGGACAATTGGGATTGAATCCCAGCCTCTGATAAGTAACTCCTAAACTCTCCCAAGAGGTACTCCCCACCATGATCAGATCGTAGTGTCTTGATACTTTTACCTTGACGGTTCTCCACATCAAGTAAATATATCCATACCTTGAATAATCGTCTATAAAAGAGACGAAATATTCAAAGCCACCTCTAGCCTGGATAGACATAGGACCGCACAGATCAGAAAGAACCAATTCTAACACATCTTTGGCCCTATACCCGTTGGCCTTGAAAGGCCTCTTGGTCATTTTACCTTCCAAGCAAGATTCGCAGGTTGGGAGATCCTCCACCACTAATGAACCCAAAGGTCCATACACTATCAACCTTTGAATTCTACTCAGGTTAATATGACCAAGTCTTAGGTGCTAAAGATATGTCTGGTTCATTTTCGAAGGTTCTTTTCTCTTATTAGACTTAGAAGATGAGTTATTCACTTCTATATGCATCGTGGGAGCTTTTGGTTCAAGAGTATACAAATTGCCAACCAATGTACCTGAACAGATAATCTCTCTATTTCTTTTTATAACAACACTGTCATTAAAAGAAACAGAATATCCATCCATAAATAATTTAGAAACCGAAATCAAATTCTTTCTAAATGTAGGTACATAAAGACAATTTCTCAAAACCAAAACTTTATTTCTATCAAACGATAAATAAACCTCTCCCACTGCAATAGCCGCTACCTTTGTAGCATTGCCCATGTAGACGGTAATTTCTCCTTCATCTAGTCGTCGGGTTTCCTGGAACCCCTGCAAAGAATTGCAGACATGATTAGTGGCTCCCGTATCTACACACCAGGTACGGTAGATAACACCACTAAACATGTTTCAACGACTAAGGCAGAAGATATACCTATGATCTGCTTTAGGAAGGGGAAGTCTTTCTTCCCATGTCCAGTCTGTCTACAAGTGAAGCACTTGCCTTTCGGCTTCTTCACTCCTCCCTGAGGTCCACCCGCCATTTTTGCTCTACCTTGTTTCTTCTTCTTATTGCCTTTCGACTTAGAAGTAGAAACCTTGAGCTTCTCGCCTAGCAGCTCGATTCTAGTATCCGAAAAGTTCCTTTTCCCCAGAATCATCCGCAGGCCTAGGAGGACACTCATCGACAGTTAAGACACTATCCATATTTCTTTTTCAATCAATATTATTTGGGTACAGTAAGTTTGTTTCCTTTAGCATCATAGTAAGTGGGTTGAAAGCCATTTGAAAATCCTAAGAATCACAATGATCAAAATATTAGATTTCAAATATTATTGATTCCTCAAAACAATAAAATTACGAAATCAACCAATACCTCAAAACACCGAGAATATCGCATGCCACGATAGTGTGGACGTATACGAATTCTACATTTGTATGAGGAGGTTTTACCCATTAATTTTATTATCTTGTCAACCTAACTTTTTGATAAATAAAATTAATAGTTGGTTCCTCTTTGGCCCTACAAATAAAAGCAGTGACTCCGATGGGGAGGATACTTTTTATTTGCATCTAAGTGTGCACCATTACACGATACTAAGGGAATTATCTCAGATTATGTGCCTTACCGATGGGGAAGTACACACGCTCCTAATTAATTTCCTATAACCATTATTTGACCTAGTGATCCGCAAACAAACTCATCCGATGGGGAGGAAGGCACTCAGAGCCGACACGCAAGTCTGTTGCATCACACGTCAAATTGTAATGGAGGCCGCGGGAATTAATTAAAATATCCCTCTCCCACTTAGTAAATTGAAAATGAGGAATTTTCAAGCACACACAACATGCATATAAAACAAATCAGCAATAAATATGGAAAAAACAGAATTTTTCCAACTATTATGGCTTTGTTCATGTCGCCACCACATCCGCTCCACCTTTTCCGTGCGCAAGCCATATAAAGAGATCCGAGCCGAGATATATCATTTTAATTTACATCCATCGATCCTATACTCCACGAAGGAGTGTACAAATAATCTAGATCGAAAGTAAACTAAAATGAGCGGTTAAACAATGCCGTATTTAATTACAAAAATTAAATACTAATCTAGCCTCGTCAACCCTGAGGATTCAAATAATAAATATTTACACACATACAATCACATACACACATATGGCCATAATAGTCGGATCTTACGCCTGCAACCAAAAAGTTAAACTACGCATATCCTACTATTATCCGGCACATATAATATATGAAAAAGTGCATAAAAAATTAACCGAATCCTAAACACAAAATCGGAAACTGAGGCTCTGATACCAATTGTTGGGAATTGCTTCGGAGGCTCATTGGCTCCCATGTCCCCGGATTAAAATTTTCACTAGTGAAAACTAATCCGAATGGGATGAGTTTCCTAAGCTCAACCAATTCATCGTCGTGCTATCGACTTGAGCGATCGCTTGAAACAACTAGTTGTTCAAGCAACATAACTCTTCTAGTCGGTTAGCCGTGGAAGAGACGACGGACGGATCGTCGGTTTTTGTGTTTATCTTCGGGGCCCATGATTATACAAATACATACACATGCAAACTAGTATAATCAACACATACTAATCAAAATAATAAGAACATGCAAAGATCAATAATAAAAGTTATAAAACATTTATACCTCTTGATCTTCTATCGTATGTCCTAACCTCCTTGTAGACTTCGTGTGGGCGAAGATCCTCCACAAGTTGAAGCTTCCTAGATCTTCTTCAATCCAAAGAAAGAAGAACTCTCCTTCCCTTCTTGCTTGAGCCAACCACCAATCCACAAAGGATTGATGCCGCCGGCCCCAAGAATAGAGAGAACTAAATGGAAACCACCAAGGAACCAAACTAGGGACAAACCCTAGCTTCTAGTGCCGCCGGCCAATAGGGAGTGAAGAGGATAAAAGGAATATGTTGGGCGCCGGCCAAGGTATAGGGAAAAGAGAAGGAGCCGGCAACACCCTAGGAAGAAGAAGAGCACTTCCCCTATAGTTGCCGCCTAACCAAGCTTTCAAACCCTAGCCACCCAACCTTTCTTCCTTTGGATTTCTTGCCGCCCAAGCAATGAGGCTAAACCCTAATTTCCAAAAACCAAATCCTTGTTGCCGCCCAACCCATTCTCCCATATATATAGAGTTAGGTTTAGGCCTAGGTTTAATCTTTTCCATTGGTTCTAGAGATTTAAACTCAACCGTCGGATCTTAGAGATTTAATCTCAACCATCGAATCTTAGAGATTTAATCTCCACCTAGGGATTTAATCTCAACCGTCGGATCAAGAGATTTAATCTCAATCATCAGATCTAGAGATTTAATCTCCACCGTCGGATCTAGAGATTTAATCTCAACCGTCGGTTCTAGAGATTTAATCTCCACCATCGGTTCTAGAGATTTAATCTCAACCGTCGGTTCTAGAGATTTAATCTCCACCGTCGGTTCTAGAGATTTAATCTCAACCGTCGGATCTAGGGATTTAATCTCCACTGTCCATTCTAGAGATTCAACCGTCGGTTCTAGGGATTTAATCCCCACCGTCGGTTCTAGAGATTTAATCTCAACCGTCGGTTCTAGGGATTTAATCTCCACCGTCGGTTCTAGAGATTTAATCTCCACCGTCGGTTCTAGAGATTTGTTTTCCATCATTGGATCTAGAGTTCATGAGGTTTATATTAGGCTACGATAGGGACCATGAGGAGGAGTTGGATCTTGGCCACCCGATGGATCGGAACCACACAAACTTGATCCATCAATGATGTTCCATTCCACTAGAGGATCATCATCGAACTACCTCACCAACCCCCATAAATTAATATAGGCTCCATATATTATTTGTACATCCATCTCTCCGTGTTTAAGATATCGAATGTCCGTCAATTAATTAATTTACTGACCATCAATTAATTAACATCTAACTCCTCGAGTAGTACCACTCAACCTTATCATAATGTTGACTAAGTCAACCTGTAGGGTTTACATGATGAACCTTATGAGCTCCTCAAGGGGACATCATCAACCTAATATATAGGACACGGTTTCCTCCTATAATCAACGACACACTATGTAAATAATATCATTTCCCAACTTACCGGGCATATTGATTTAATCCATAGAAATCTCACCCTTTGGTAAATCAAAGAAATAAATACTAAGTACATGTGCCCGTTATTATATCGGGATTAAGAGCATGTACAACATAATATCCGAGGTCCGATTCAATTATGTAGTCAGCAATAAATTGAATCACCTCTATGTCGGTCCTGCTCAATACACCTAAGTGTACTAGTGTAACTCTATGTTCAAGACAAAAGAATACCAAGCTACACTACAACCATGCCAATGGCTTGTCCAAAACCATCTTGGTTGTGAGCCTCTACTTATATTCTACAAGAGACTGATAACATGATCTTCTGTTCCACACCAAGCACCATGTTATCTACAATGTAAAATATTAGACAATATGCACACATATAATAAATATAAAGTGCAAACAATGATCATGTGATTCTTATTTCAAAATAAAAATGTTCATACAAAAAGAGCTAGAGTTTTAGTATACATTCCAACAATCTCTCACTTATACTAAAAGACTATGTTGTCATCACACTGCCATACATCTGATCCCCATGTCCTCCACATGCCTATCAAACGCTTTCGCTGGAAGGGCCTTAGTGAATGGATCCGCCAGGTTATCCTCTGATGCACCTTGCATAACTACTTTCTCGCTACGATCTCTCGACGTGGTACTTATACCAGTATGTGTTTATAATCCCTAGTCCTTCTCAGATACTTCAATATATGCTTTACCGCAGTCCAATGTCCCTATCCAGGATTACTCTGATATCTGCTAACCATGCCCATGGCAAAGCAGATATCTGGTCTCGTACATAGCATAGCATACATGAGGCTTCCTACTGCCGAAGCATAAGGAACCGCCTTCATCTCCTCTATCTCCTTTGATGTTTTAGGACACATCTCTTTAGATAAAGGAACTCCATGCCTAAAAGGTAGAAAACCTTTCTTGGATTTCTGCATGCTAAAATGAGCTAGGACCGTGTCTATGTATGAAGCTTGAGATAAGCACAACATCCTTTTCTTGCGATCCCTTATAACTTTTATCCCAAGGATGTGTCCCACTTCTCCCAAGTCCTTCATGTCAAACTGTTTGGACAACCATACCCTTACGTCTGATAACACTTTGATATTGTTTCCAACTAACAAAATGTCATCTACGTATAGTACAAGAAATACCACTACATTTCCATCACATCTTTTGTATACACATGGCTCATCCGGACTTTGAATAAATCCATATGACTGGATTACCTCATCAAAACGGATGTTCCAAGATCTCGAAGCTTGCTTCAATCCATATAAGGACCGATTAAGCTTACACACTAGATGCTCTTTGCCTTTAGCAATGAATCCCTCTGGTTGCCGCATATAGATGTTCTCCTCAAGACTTCCGTTAAGGAAAGCTGTCTTGACATCCATCTGCCAAATCTCATAATCCATATGAGCAGCTATAGATAAGAGAATCCAGATAGACTTAAGATAACCATCGTGAAAAAGTCTCCTCATAATCGATACCCTCTTTCTGAGTATACCCTTTCGCAACAAGCCTAGCTTTGAAGGTCTCAACCTTCCCGTCTACTCCTCTCTTTCTCTTGTAGATCCACTTGCATCCAATGGCTTTCACACCATCGGGTGGTTCTACTAGCTCCCAGACATAATTGGAATCCATAGATTCTATCTCTGAATTCATCGCTCTTTGCCAAGATACCGCATCTCTATCTTGGAGTGCCTCGTCATATGTCCAGGGATCAGGTTCATGTTCGCCAGGGAACAAATCAAAAGATTCTCCCAAGAACATGAATCTCTCGGGTTACCTAACAACCCTCCCACTACGACGAGTTGCCTCCTGTGTATGCTCTGTGACACGCGGTGCAGTGACTTGTGGTATCTCCTCTTGTACCGGTGGTCCTGAAGTCGGGACTTCCCCTGTCAACTCCTCAAGAACAATCCTACTTGTGGGCTTGTGGTTCATCACATAGTCCTCCTCTAGAAATTTGGCATTCGTACTCATGATCACCGTCTGATCTCTAGGATTATAAAACAAACCACCTTTCATTCCTTTAGGGTACCCCACGAACATGCACACTTCTGTATGAGGTTCCAACTTACCAGCATCAGCCTTCAGCACATATGCTGGACTATCCCAAATCCGAATATGTCTTAGACTAGGCTTTCTCCCAATCCACAATTCTGTGGGAGTAGAAGGTACTGACTTAGATGGAACCAAGTTCAGAATGTGTGCTGCCGTTTCCAGAGAAAACCCCCAGAACGAATCAGGTAACTCAGAATAACTCATCATCGATCTGATCATCTCCATAAGAGTCCTATTCCTTTTCTCCGTCACACCATTCTGTTGGGGTGTGCCAGGTGCGGACAATTGGGATTGAATCCCAGCCTCTGATAAGTAACTCCTAAACTCTCCCAAGAGGTACTCGCCACCACAATCAGATCGTAGTGTCTTGATACTTTTACCTTGACGGTTCTCCACATCAGCCTTGAATTCTTTGAATCTGTCAAAGCACTCAGACTTGCGGCGCATCAAGTAAATGTATCCATACCTTGAATAATCGTCTATAAAAGAGACGAAGTATTCAAAGCCACCTCTAGCCTGGATAGATATAGGACCGCACAGATCAGAATGAACCAATTCTAACACATCTTTGACCCTATACCCCTTGGCCTTGAAAGGCCTCTTGGTCATTTTACCTTCCAAGCAAGATTCGCAGGTTGGGAGATCCTCCACCACTAATGAACCCAAAGGTCCATCAGCTATCAACCTTTGAATTCTACTCAGGTTAATATGACCAAGTCTTAGGTGCCAAAGATATGTCTGGTTCATTTTCGAAGGTTCTTTTCTCTTATTGGACTTAGAAGATGAGTTATTCACTTCTATATGCATCGTGGGAGCTTTTGGTTCAAGAGTATACAAATTGCCAACCAATGTACCTGAACAGATAATCTCTCTATTTCTTTTTATAACAACCCTGTCATTATAAGAAATAGAATATCCATCCATAAACAATTTAGAAACCGAAATCAAATTCTTTCTAAATGTAGGTACATAAAGACAATTTCTCAAAACCAAAACTTTATTTCTATCAAACCATAAATAAACCTCTCCCACTGCAATAGCCGCTACCTTTGTAGCATTGCCCATGTAAACGATAATTTCTCCTTCAACTAGTCATCGAGTTTCCTGGAACCCCTGCAAAGAATTGCAGACATGATCAGTGGCTCCCGTATCTACACACCAGGTACCGGTAGATAACACCACTAAACATGTTTCAATGACTAAGGCAAAAGATATACCTATGTTCTGCTTTAGGAAGGGGAAGTCTTTCTTCCCATGTCCAGTCTATCTACAAGTGAAGCACTTGCCTTTCGGCTTCTTCACTCTTCCCTGAGGTCCACCTGCCATTTTTGCTCTACCTTGTTTCTTCTTCTTATTGCCTTTCAGCTTAGAAGTAGAAACCTTCTGAGAAATCATAGCTTCCTGCCTAGCAGCTCGATTCTAGTATCCGAAAAGTTCCTTTTCCCCAGAATCATCCGTAGGCCTAGGAGGACACTCATCGACAGTTAAGACACTATCCATATTTCTTTTCCAATCAATATTATTTGGGTACGGTAAGTTTGTTTCCTTTAGCATCATAGTAAGTGGGTTGAAAGCCATTTGAAAATCCTAAAAATCACAATGATCAAAATATTAGATTTCAAATATTATTGATTCCTCAAAACAATAAAATTCCGAAATCAACGAACACCTCAAAACACCGAGAATATCGCATGCCACGATAGTGTGGACGTATATGAATTCTACATTTGTATGAGGAGGTTTTACCCATTTATTTTATTATCTTGTCAATCTTACTTTTTGACAAATAAAATTAATAGTTGGTATCTCTTTGGCCCTACAAATAAAAGCAGTGACTCCGATGGGGAGGATACTTTTTATTTGCATCTAAGTGTGCACCATTACACGATACTAAGGGAATTATCTCGGATTATGTGCCTTACCGATGGGGAAGTACACACGCTCCTAAATAATTTCCTATAATCATTATTTGACCTAGTGATCCGCAAACAAACTCATCCGATGGGGAGGAAGACACTCAGAGCCGACACGCAAGTCTGTTGCATCACACGTCAAATTGTAATGGAGGCCACGGGAATTAATTAAAATATCCCTCTCCCACTTAGTAAATTGAAAATGAGGAATTTTCAAGCACACACAACATGCATATAAAACAAATCAGCAATAAATATGGGAAAAACAAAATTTTTCCAACTATTACGGCTTTGTTCTCCAATATGCATCCCGCCGTGTCACCACCTCGTCCGCTTCACCTTTTCCATGCACAAGCCACATAAAGAGATCCGAGCCGAGATATATCATTTTAATTTACATCCATCGATCCTATACTCCACGAAAGAGTGTACAAATAATTTAGATCGAAAGTAAACTAAAATGAGCGGCTAAACAATGCCATATTTAATTACAAAAATTAAATACTAATCTAGCCTCGTCAACCCTGAGGATTCAAATAATAAATATTTACACACATACAATCACATACACACATATGGCCATAATAGTCGGATCTTACGCCTGCAACCAAAAAGTTAAACTACGCATATCCTACTATTATCCGGCACATATAATATATGAAAAAGTGCATAAAAAATTAACCGAATCCTAAACACACAAAACCGGAAACCGAGGCTCTGATACCAATTGTTGGGAATTGCTTCGGAGGCTCATTGGCTCCCATGTCCCCGGATTAAAATTTTCACTAATGAAAACTAATCCGGATGGGATGAGTTTCCTAAGCTCAACCAATTCATCGTTGTGCTATCGACTTGAGCGATCGCTTGAACAAACTAGTTGTTCAAGCAATATAACTCTTCTAGTCGGTTAGCCGCGGAAGAGACGATGGACGGATCGCCGGTTTTTGTGTTTATCTTCGGCGTCCATGATTATACAAATACATACACATGCAAACTAGTATAATCAACACATACTAATCAAAATAATAAGAACATGCAAAGATCAATAATAAAAGTTATAAAACTTTTATACCTCTTGATCTTCTTTCGTATGTCCTAACCTCCTTGTAGACTTCGTGTGGGCGAAGATCCTCCACAAGTTGAAGCTTCCTAGATCTTCTTCAATCCAAAGAAAGAAGAACTCTCCTTCCCTTCTTGCTTGAGCCAACCACCAATCCACAAAGGATTGATGCCGCCGGCCCCAAGAATAGAGAGAACTAAATGGAAACCACCAAGGAACCAAACTAGGGACAAACCCTAGCTTCTAGATCCGCCGGCCAATAGGGAGTGAAGAGGATAAAAGGAATATGTTGGGCGCCGACCAAGGTATAGGGAAAAGAGAAGGAGCCGGCAACACCCTAGGAAGAAGAAGAGCACTTCCCCTATAGTTGCCGCCCAACCAAGCTTTCAAACCCTAGCCGCCCAACCTTTCTTCCTTTGGATTTCTTGCCGCCCAAGCAATGAGAGGCTAAACCCTAATTTCCAAAAACCAAATCCTTGTTGCCGCCCAACCCATTCTCCCATATATATAGAGTTAGGTTTAGGCCTAGGTTTAATCTCCTCCATTGGTTCTAGAGATTTAATCTCAACCGTCGGATCTTAGAGATTTAATCTCAACCATCGAATCTTAGAGATTTAATCTCTACCTAGGTATTTAATCTTAACCGTCGGATCAAGAGATTTAATCTCAACCGTCAGATCTAGAGATTTAATCTCAACCGTCGGATCTAGAGATTTAATCTCAACTGTCGGTTCTAGAGATTTAATCTCCACCGTCGGTTCTAGAGATTTAATCTCCACCGTCGGTTCTAGAGATTTAATCTCAACCGTCGGATCTGTTAGGATCTTTGTACTGGTTAGAGGGGGGGTGATTAGCCTTTCTCCGTTTCTACAAGCAAGTTAGCGGAAGCAATACAAATACGAATACAAATACAAGTAAGAAAACGATGAAAGCAACGCTAACACCCGATGTACGTGGTTCGGAGATGACGCTCCTACTCCACGGCAATCCGTAAGGTGGATTAGTCCTAGCCAAGCTTCACTATATTCTCCTTTGGATGAACCAAGGTGGAGAAACCTTTCTTACAATGCTCTCCTCTTCTTTACAATGATGGATGATTAAGAACTAGAGAAGAGGAGGTTTTGAATTGCTAAAACACTTTGGAAAGCTTGGTGAGCACGAGGGTGTAGTTAGGAATGAGAGCACTAGCTTCACCAAGCTCTCCAAGGCCCCTTTTTATAGAAGAGGGGCTTTTTTTCCCGTTGGGCCTCGATCAGTCGACTGATACTTACCATCAGTCGACTGCCGCTGAAGCCAACGACTTTTGAACCGAGATCTCCGCGGAGATTCGTAGCCGCAATTTCCAACGGCCAGGTGATCAGTCGACTGATCCCTCCATCAGTCGACTGATGGAGCGATCAGTCGAGTGATCGTAGGCCGCAGTCGAGTGCGACTACATTCTGTGCTCATTTTTGCATTGATCAGTCGACTGCCACTGTCAAATTAGTCAACTGATGGTAACGGTTTCAACCTGACTCAGTCGAGCACCTGACCAGTCGACTGATACTCATCAAGTATGAGTAATTCATACTTGATTTTACACCCTAGACCTAAACTCAACCTTCTAGCTCCTCATTAAGCCTTGCGCCTCCAGGATCCCTCCGAGTCCGCGACTTGTTCATCCTTTGCGCTTTGCTTCCAAGAGCTTCCTTCGGTTTCGTCATATCTTGGCTTGCCAAATGCTTGGACTTTACGCCGCCAAGACTACAAGCTTGGACTTATGCTGCCAAGACCTTACTTTGGACTTCCTTTGCCAAGGTTCACTTGGACTTTACGCTGCCAAGACTACAAGCTTGGTCTTACGTTGCCAAGTCCATCCCTTGGACTTCCTTTGCCAAGATCATACTTGGTCTTCCTTTGCCAAGATCATACTTGGTCTTCCTTTGCCAAGGTTCACTTGGACTTTACGCTGCCAAGACTACAAGCTTGGTCTTATGCTGCCAAGTCCGTCCCTTGGACTTTCCTTGCCAAGATCATACTTGGACTTCTCTTTTACCAAGTCTTCATCCTTGGATTTTCCTGTCACTTAAATATGTTCGTAATTAGATCACAAAACATTGCCTAACTTAGATGATTATCCAAACATCAAAACATATATAAATGCTTGGAGCATTGTTGCACCAACAATCTCTCCCTTTTTGATGTTTGGCAATCATTTAAGTTAGGTATTTAAAAATATGCACATAATAATATTTTCAATATGAATTATAACTTAAACACTCCTTCTCCCCCTTTGACATACATCAAAAAGAGAAGGATTCAAACTTAATTTGTTGGATCTTGGACTAAGGTATAAGATTGAAATTAAGCTCCCCCTTAATCCAAGATATGCTTTATAATGTGTAAACAATATTTGAAGCAAAGCATAACACAACTTCAAAAAATTAAGTCCTAACTTTGCACCAACAATGGATTTTGGGGATGAAAAAGATATAATTTATGAAACTCCCCCTAAAACACTGCAATAAACAGTCCTAAAACTTTGTGTGTATGCAATATTATCATACTATAGTTTTAGGACGTCAAAGATACACTAAATATCAGAAAATGGAGCTGTTTATCAGAGGTTTTCGAACTAAATAATCTCAAATCGAAATTTTTTTCAAATTTTTTCACCTTAACTTCGTAAATCGTTAGAAATTCTAGAAACTTCAAAAAATCACGAAATTTTGTGTACACATTTCTGAGATCATACTTTATTAAGAAAAAATAGTTTGAAAAATATATGTTTTCCAGATTTCAATATTGATACAAACTTGGAACCTAACAAAAGTTCTAAAGATTTTGCAAACTTTGTATCACTTTTGTGTTCCACTTGAAAACTGTTTTGCAACATATGATGAACATAGTTTAAACTATATATAATTTGGAATTTCCAACCATGTTCTTAGAGCTATGTATTCATTACTTGAATACAAGCCTTCCCAATGATTGGTCCATAAGGTATTCATGTCTCTAGGTGTGTCATTGGCTCATAGTAATGCATCATAACAAGCATGATGAGCCAAGTACACCTTTCCTATCATCTCACATGTTTCTAAGTGTCTCAATACAAAAATCAAGATTTCTTAAGGCTTTTGTGAGATGTATCAAGGTATAACGCTAACATATAACTATAGGATCATGCATACCTAGAATTTTACTCTACAAAGCACATACCAAGCTCTCTCCTTAATGATGAAAATTCAGTTTCGGGAAGAGCTTTGGTGAAGATATCGGCAAGGTTGAACTTAGATTCTACATAATTTAGTTCAATGTCCCCTTTTGCCACATGATCTCTTATGAAGTGATGTTTCACTTCAATGTGCTTGGTCCTAGAGTGATGTACCAGATTTTTTGTCAAGTTGATGGTACTCACATTATCACAATAAACTTTAATGTTAAAGTAGTGTATCTCATAGTCCACAAGGGTATGCCTCATCCAAAGTAATTGAGCTACACAACCATCCATAGCCACATATTCGGCTTCGGTGGTTGATAAAGCAACACAATGTTGCTTCCTACTACTCCAACTAACTAGGGAGGACCCAAGAAATTGGCATCCACCACTAGTACTCTTCCTATCCAATTTGCACCCGGCATAATCGGAATCGGTATAGCCAAGCAATTCAAACGACCTAGTCTTAGGATACCAAAGTCCTACATTTAGGGTGCCTTTAATATATCTTAAAATTCTCTTAACGGCTACTAAATGTGATTCTTTGGCACAAGATTGGTATCTTGCACACATACCTACCGCAAATAGGATATCGGGTCTACTAGCGGTTAGGTATAGTAGGCTACCAATCATACTCCTATACAGTTTAAGATCAATTGATTTACCTTCATGATCACTATCTATTCTAGTGCTAGTGGCCATAGGAGTGGTTACAATTTTGGCATTTTCCAAACCAAATTTCTTGATCATTTCATTTGCATATTTGGTTTGATAAATGTGAATCCCTTCATTAGTTTGCTTGACTTGTAAACCTAGGAAAAAGGTAAGCTCTCCAACTAAACTCATTTCAAATTCATTTTCCATGTTTTTTATAAAATCTTGGAGAAGATCATCATTTGTTGACCCAAAAATAATGTCATCAACATATACTTGGCTATGAATATATCCTTTAATGTTGACTTTATAAACAACGTTTGATCTACTTGGCCTCTTCTAAAATCCTTAGAAATTAAGAAATATGACAATCTTTCATACCATGCCCGAGGAGCTTATTTTAACCCATATAATGCTTTTCTAAGCTTACATACATGGTTTGGATAATCTATGTTCTCAAATCCAGGTGGTTGCTCTACATATACTTCCTCCTTAATATAACCATTTAAGAATGCTAATTTAACATCCATTTGGTAAAGTTTAAATCCCATATAGGAAGCACACCCTAAGAGAATTCTAATAGATTCTAACCTAGCAACCGGGGCATAAGTCTCATCATAGTCAAGCCCCTCAACTTGATTAAATCCCCTAGCAACCAACCTAGCCTTATTTCTAGTGATATTTCCTTGGTCATCTAGCTTATTCCTAAAGACCCATCTTGTAGTAATTATGGTGCTATCATTGGGTCTAGGTACTAATTCCCATACTTGATTTCTCTCAAATTGGGCCAATTCATCTTGCATTGCCAAAATCCAATCCGGATGATGTAATGCATCATTGATCGATTTGGGCTCAATTTGTGAAATAAGAGCTACTTGACTAGTAGGAGGTCTATGAAATGACCTAGTTCTTACTCCTTGAGATAGATCTCCTACTACTTGGTCAAGTGGATGATCTTGATGAACTCTTAGGGTTCTAGAAGGGGTTTCAAATTGATCATTATTATCTTCTACCCTCCTTTCATCATCGGAATCTCCTCTTTCTCCCCCTTGATCATTACCCCTTATGGTCAAATTTTGAAGTTGTTGGGTAATATCTTGATTATTGTCATTAATATCCTTATCAATGGAGGACTTTCTAGGGTAGGTACTAGTGGTTTCATCAAATTGAACATTAGAAGATTCCTCAAATCCTTGGGTTCTCTTATTGTAGACTCTATACCCTCTACTTGTGGATGAGTATCCAACTAGGATTCCCTCATCCGCTTTGGATTCAAATTTTCCTAATTAAGTTATCCTTGGTGTTTAGAATATACACTTTACATCCAAAGACTTTGAAATAATGAATTGTGGGGATAGTCCCATTCCATAATTCAAATGGTGTCTTTCCTAAAAACCTATGGATTTGAATCCTATTTTGGATATAGCAAGCGGTATTAACCGCTTCCGCCCACAAGTAGCTAGGTAAAGAATATGTATTAAGCATAGTCCTAGCCGCCTCTTGTAAGGCACGATTTCTCCTTTCCACCACCCCATTTTGTTGGGGTGTTCTAGGACAAGAGAACTCATGCTTGTACCCTTGCTCTAAACAAAATTGTGAAAATTTTGAGTTCTCAAATTCACCACCATGATCACTACAGATCCAGTTGATTTTGAGACTCTTTTCATTTTCAACCCTTTTACTAAATCCTATGATTATTTCTAAGGTATCATCCTTATGTTTCATAAAGTAGACCCAAGTATATCTAGAAAAATCATCTACTATAACCAAATAATATTTGTTACAACTTAAAGATGGAGTACTATGGCAATCAAATAAGTCAAGATGCAATAATTCTAATGGTAAGGAAGTATTAGTTAAGGTTTTACCTTTGTGTGATGCCTTTGTTTGTTTTCCTTCTTGGCATGCATCACACATTTTGTTCTTGACATACTTGATCTTTGGTAGCCCTTTGACCAACTCCATCTTGGCTACCTTAGCTATGTTTTTCATGTTGATGTGCCCCAATCTCATATGCCATAGCCAACTTTCTTCTTCTTTTGCAACAAGACACTTAGTAGAAATGTTAGAAGCATATGAAAGATCAACATAATAAATATTTGACTTCCTATATCCCACTAACATACAATCATTTAATTCCTTGTGCCTAATCATGCATTTAGAGGATTCAAATGAGACATGATAGTTTGCATCACAAAGTTGACTAACACTTAATAAATTAAATTTCATATTTTCAACTAGTAAGACTTTGTGAATGACAATTTTAGGGGATACCTCAATTGTACCTCTACCTAATATCTTGAGTTTTCCACTATTCCCAAAGGACACCGCTCCCTTCTTCACATACTTAATTGTGGAGAACTTGCTCACATCCCCGGTCATATGTGTTGAGCAACCGCTATCCACAATCCACATACCTTGCTCTCCTACCTAAATCACATGAAAAACACAAGCTTTTGGTACCCAAACATTTGGACCGGTAACATTAAGTAAAAACTTCTTAGATACCCATGCTTTCTTAACCTTTCCCTTAATGGTTGCTTTCCTATTAATCAATGAAATATAAGCAACTTCTTTTTCTTTTGGCTTATATCCTAAATCGGCCTTGTTGTAAATGGCTCTTTGTCGACTAAGGATCATATCAAGACATTTTGAGCCATTTGAAAATTTTTCTAAACATGTTTTTAATTCACTAACCTCATCCTTAAGTTTGTCATTTTCTTCCTTAAGCATGCAAGAATCAACATGTGAAGGTTTTTCATTCCTAATGACCTTTAGTTCTACCTTCATGCTCTTAACCTTAGATTTAGACTTATCTAGAGCTTCTTTAAGATAGGCAATTGATTTATAGAGAAGCTTAACTTTGGGAGAGTTCATTACCTCATCGTCACTAGATGACGATTCTTTACTTGAGGAGTCTTCTTGGCTTGATGTATCGGAATCATCTCCTAGGGCCATGAGTGCCACATGGCGTGTGATGTGGCAAAGCTCATCATCGGAGGAGGAGTCTTCAACACTTGGTGTGTCCCATGTGGTTTGAGCTACCATAGCCTCCTTCTTCTTCTTCTCCTTCTTGTCCTTCTTTTTCTTTTCTTTTTCCTCCTTCTTCTTTAGCTCCGGGAAATTTGGCTTTATGTGCCCCTTCTTGTTGCAAGCATGGCAAATCACATTGTTATTGAAACTTGAATTACCACTAAACTTACCTTTTGAAGAATGAGACCCCTTCCTTGCTTCTCTACTCTTGAACTCCTTTGATTTCCTATAGAGCTTCTTGACAAAATTGGCCATCTCACTAGATGAGTCTTCATCACTACATGAGTTATGCTCCGATTCGGATGATGATGATACTTCTTTTCTTTCCTTCTTCTTCTTTTCCTTCTTTTCAACAAATAGAGCTAAACCCTTTTCCTTAGAGGACATGTTAGTTTGCTCATGTAATTCAAACTCACAAAATAATTCATCAATTTTAATTTGAGAAAGATCCCTAGTTACCTTAATGGCATCAACTATATAAGTCCATAAAGAATTTCTAGGAAATGCTTGAAGTATGTATCTTACCAAGTCCCGGTTGTCAACTCGCTCACCTATGATGTGAAGTCCATTCACAATCTCCTTGAACCTTCCATGCATTTGGCTTATGGTTTCATGCATCTTCATTTGGAAGGCTTAAAGTTGTCCAATTAGTAGGTCCTTCTTGGCCCTCTTTGACTCCTTGGAGCCTTCATTTAACTCAATGAGCTTTTCCCATAACTCCTTGGCAGATTCGAAAGGCCCCACCTTGTTGAGTTGCTCCATGGTAATGCCACATTGAATGGTGAGTACCGCCTTTGCATTTGATTCAAATTTCTTATTTATTTCCCTTGTCCAATCCTTGCTTGGAATAGGATTTCCATGTTCATCCACCGGTTCCTCGAAGCCATCTACAATGCTATGCCAAATTTCAATATTACTCATTAGATAGTACTTCATCCTACCTTTCCAATACGCAAAATGACTCCCATCGAAGAGCGGTGGCTTGGCGGTGCTATATCCCTCTTGAAGAGCCATTGATGCCTTGGTTGATTGGTGCAACAATGCTCCAAGCATTTATATATGTTTTGATGTTTGGATAATCATCTAAGTTAGGCAATGTTTTGTGATCTAATTACGAACATATTTAAGTGACAGGAAAATCCAAGGATGAAGACTTGGTAAAAGAGAAGTCCAAGTATGATCTTGGCAAGGAAAGTCCAAGGGACGGACTTGGCAACATAAGACCAAGCTTGTAGTCTTGGCACCGTAAAGTCCAAGTGAACCTTGGCAAAGGAAGACCAAGTATGATCTTGGCAAAGGAAGTCCAAGGGATGGACTTGGCAGCGTAAGACCAAGCTTGTAGTCTTGGTAGCGTAAAGTCCAAGTGAACCTTGGCAAAGGAAGTCCAAAGTAAGGTCTTGGCAGCATAAGTCCAAGCTTGTAGTCTTGGCGGCGTAAAGTCCAAGCATTTGGCAAGCCAAGATATGACGAAACCGAAGGAAGCTCTTGGAAGCAAAGCGCAAAGGATGAACAAGTCGCAGACTCGGAGGGATCCTGGAGGCGCAAGGCTTAATGAGGAGCTAGAAGGTTGAGTCTAGGTCTAGGGTGTAAAATCAAGTATGAATTACTCATACTTGATGAGTATCAGTTGACTGATATGATGTATCAGTCGACTGGTCAGGTGCTCGACTGAGTCAAGTTGAAACCCTGACCATCAGTCGACTAATTTGATAGTGGCAGTCGACTGATCAACGCAAAAATAAGCACAGAATGTAGTCGCACTCGACTGCGGCCTGTGATCACTCGACTGATCGCTCCATCAGTCAACTGATGGAGGGATCAGTCGACTGATCACCTGGCCGTTGGAAGTTGCGGCTATGAATCTCCGCGGAGATCTCGGTTGGCCGTTGGCCGGCGATCGGCGATGCAAGCATCGATGGTGATCACGACCGACGAGGAAAAAACAACCCCTCTTCTATAAAAAGGGGCCTTGGAGAACTTGGTGAAGCTAGTGCTCTCATTCCTAACTACACCCTCGTGCTCACCAAGCTTTCCAAAGTGTTTTAGCAATTCAAAACCTCCTCTTCTCTAGTTCTTAATCATCCATCATTGTAAAGAAGAGGAGAGCATTGTAAGAAAGGTTTCTCCACCTTGGTTCATCAAAAGGAGAATATAGTGAAGCTTGGCTAGGACTAATCCACCTTACGGATTGACGTGGAGTAGGAGCGTCATCTCCGAACCACGTACATCGGGTGTTAGCGTTGCTTTCATCATTTTCTTACTTGTATTCGTATTCGTATTTGTATTGCTTCCATTAACTTGCTTGTAGAAATGGAGAAAGGCTAATCACCCCCCCTCTAGCCGTTACAAAGATCCTAACAGATCCGACGGTTGAGATTAAATCTCTAGAACCGACGGTGGAGATTAAATCTCTAGAACTGACAGTTGAGATTAAATCTCTAGAACCGACGGTGGAGATTAAATCTCTAGAACCGACGGTTGAAATTAAATCTCTAGATTCAACGGTTGAGATTAAATCTCTAGATCCGACGGTTGAGATTAAATCTCTAGATCCGACGGTTGAGATTAAATCTCTTAATCCGACGGTTGAGATTAAATCCCTAGGTGGAGATTAAATCTCTAAGATTCGATGGTTGAGATTAAATCTCTAAGATCCGACGGTTGAGATTAAATCTCTAGAACCAATGGAGGAGATTAAACCTAGGCCTAAACCTAACTCTATATATATGGGAGAATGGGTTGGGCGGCAACAAGGATTTGGTTTTTGGAAATTAGGGTTTAGATGTGTGCGGCAACAAGGAATTGCTGGCAATGTTATTCCTCGGAGGCTCATCGGCTCCCATGTCCCCGGATTAAAATTTTCACTAATGAAAAATAATCTGGATGGGATGAGTTTCCTTAGCACAACCAATTCGTCATCGTGCCAACGACTCAAGCGATCACTTGAACAAACTTGTTGTTCAAGCAATCAACTCTTCTAGTCGGTTAGCCGCGGAAGAGATGACGGACGGATCGCCGGTTTTTGTTTTTATCTTCGGGGTCCATGATTATACAAATACATACAAATGTAAACTAGTATAATCAACACATACTAACATAAAGGACATAAGCTAGCATATCAATAAGAACATGTAAAGAACAATAATAAAAGTTGTAAAACTTTTATACCTCTTGATCTGCTATCGTATGTCCTAACCTCCTTGTAGACATCGTGTGGGCGAAGATCCTCCAAAAGTTGAAGCTTCCTAGATCTTCTTCAATACAAAGAAAGAAGAACTCTCTTTCCCTTCTTGCTTGAGCCAACCACCAATCCACAAAGGATTGATGCCGCCGACCCCAAGAATAGAGAGAACATAATGGAAACCACCAAGGAACCAAACTAGGGACAAACCCTAACTTCTAGTGCCATCGGCCAAGATGAAATAAAGAGGAGAAGAGGAATGAATTGAGCGCCGACCAAGGTAGAGGGAATAGAGATAGGTCCCGGCAACACCTTAGGAAGAAGAAGAGAACCTCTCCTATAGTTGCCGCCCACTCCAACTTCTAAACCCTAGCCACCCAACCAAACCCTAACCTAGGATTTCTTGCCACCCAACCAAAGGAAAGGCAAAACCCTAATCTCTTTATAAACCATCTTCTATGTGCCGGCCATGGAAGAGGGGAAGAAGGATAGAGTGTGGACCGACCAAGGTAGAGGGTAGAAGGAAGGGACCAGCCATGCCTTAGGAAGAAGAAGAAACTCATCTTCCACTTGTTGCCGCCCATCCTTGCTCCCAAACCCTAGCCGCCCAAAAATTCTAAACAAACTAGGGTTTCTTAGCCTCCAAAGGAAGCAAACACTAATCCCCTAAACCATCCATCATCCTTGCCGCCCAACCCAATAAGCCTTATATATAGAGTTGGGTTTTTGCCTTGGATTAATCTCCTCCATTGGTTCTATAGATTTAATCTCAACCGTCGGATCTAGAGATTTAATCTCAACCGTTGGTTCTAGAGATTTTAATCTCCACCATCGGTTCTAGAGATTTAATCCCAACCGTCGGATCTAGAGAATTAATCTCAACCATCGGTTCTAGAGAATTAATCTCAACCATCGGTTCTAGAGAATTAATCTCAACCGTCGGATCTAGAGAATTAATCTCAACCGTTGGATCTAGAGATTTATTTTCCATCATTTGATCTAGACTTCATGAGGTTTATATTAGGCTACGATAGGGACCATGAGGAGGAGTTGGGTCTTGGCCACTCGATGGATCGGAACCACACAAACTTGATCCATCAATGATGTTCCATTCCACTAGAGGATCATCATCGAACTACCTCACCAACCCCCATAAATTAATATGGGCTCCATATATTATTTGTACATCCATCTCCCCGTGTTTAAGATATCGAATGTCCGTCAATTAATTGATTTACTGACCATCAATTAATTAACATCTAATTCCTCGAGTAGTACCACTCAACCTTATCATCATGTTGACTAAGTCAACCTGCAGGGTTTACATGATGAACCTTATGAGCTCCTCAAGGGGACATCATCAACCTAATATATAGGACACAATTTCCTCCTATAATCAACGACACACCATGTAAATAATATTATTTCCCAACTTACCGGGCATATTGATTTAATCCATCTAAATCTCACCCATTGGTAAATCAAAGAAATAAATACTAAGTACATGTGCCCGTTATTATATCAGGATTAAGAGCATGTACAACATAATATCTGAGGTCCGATTCAATTATGTAGTCAGCAATAAATTGAATCACCTCTATGTCGGTCCTGCTCAATACACCTAAGTGTACTAGTGTAACTCTATGTTCAAGACAAAACAATACCAAGCTACACTACAACCATGCCAATGGTTTGTCCAAAACCATCTTGGTTGTGAGCCTTTACTTATACTCTACAAGGGACTGATAACATGATCTTCTATGCCACACCCAAGCACCATGTTATCTACAATATAAAGTATTAGACAATATGCACATATATAAATAAAGTGCAAACAATGATCATGTGATTCTTATTTCAAAATAAAGATGTTCATACAAAAGAGCTAGGCTTTCAGTATACATCCCAATAGCAAGTACATGAAATTGGAATTAGGGCAGCAGTGGATTTCTGTCGGCAAACAGGGAAGTTGGGGGAGAAACTACATTTTTTGGTATAAATCTCATTTCCCTCTCTTTTTCTTCTGTCTAGTGTATTGGTATGGATTGTAATCGATGAATGAATGTGGGTCCGTTGTTGAGTTCATATGGGCAGCAGTAGGGTGGATTGGAGTAGTGGTAGTTTGATCAATTGAGTAGGTTGGATGGAGGATGGCTGGGTTTTTGATCTGTGGAGTCGACTGTGCTTGAGAGGAGGTTTTAGGTGAGTACTGTGAAGGGTTGTCACGTGATTGTGGGTGTTGTGTGGTTATGAATTGGGGTTTTGGCCGGTTGTCAACGGTTGTAAATGGCTGTGGTGGGATGTTATTGGAGTTGTTGGCTGTGATATTTCTATTTGGGTGGCGTATTCTGTGAAATGGGTTGGTGTCGGAGAATTGTCGGTTATAAATAGGGGTTCTAAAATCATATTCGACTAATTGGACAAAATGACAGTTATATTAGGTGGGATGTGACCGAGATTTTATTAAGCATTTGGGTTAATTGGTTTATGTCCGAAATCGGCTTAGGATTTGATTTGACAATGGATCGTATCTTAGTGCTTAACAATATTATGTTTATGCAGGTTTTGGTCACGAGACAGGTCCACGGGCGTGAATATAGTTATCACGAGTTTCATAGCAGGTGGGTACTTTGACTTATCTTTTAGATATTGTCAGGTTGATATGCTTAGTTAGCTATAGCTCACAGTAATTTTTATGCCTTATCTGCCCTTGTATGTCCATGTGTCATACCTGATGCATGCATTTCTATCTTAGTCCATATTGTCATGATACTTGCCATGTATACTTATTTTGGGAGTTGTGACATGCACTGGATTAGCTTTTAATATACTTTCCCTGTATACTTAGGTCATTGATATGTACTCACTTGTTTGTTCATATTATTTGGAGATGTATTTTGGTTAATATTACATGCTTTAGTGACATGCACCATCTTGCATGATTGCATGCTGGCTGGTCGGGGTTCCTTTGTTGTTGAGCCCGCAGTTAGTTACATGATCTGCACACACAACCACTCATGGGTTAGTGGTACATCAGGAGGGTGTGTACAGTAGCTCTGTCAGGCTCCGCTAGTCCGCTCATGGGTAGTGGTGAGGCCGCGTGGTAGCGGGCATGGATCCCTCCTCTGGTCTATGACACCGGGAGATGAGAGTTTTGCTCCCCCACTCTGTTTGGGGTAGGAAGATAGGTGTACTCCGACAGCATCCTGTCCACTCGGTCACTCAAGAGCAGTAATGACAGAGTGCACAGTTGTCATAGCCCTACCCACTCGTCTTCACCATCGTGTGTGAGGCGGCTGACTGGCGTCAGGGGTGACCATGTCATTTGCATCACATGCATATTGCATGGATGACATTTGTTTGTGTTTGCTGCATTTTGGTTGCCGCCTTGGTTGTTGCATATGATTGACATGCATACATGATACATTATGTATTTGGTCTGACGACCTTATTTCTGCTAGTATGGCTTATACTCCTTTGTCAGGATAGGAGATTCAGGTATGTATAGTCTTTTTATAACTTTTCCTTGAATTTTTGCTATTATTGGTCAGGAGACTGTACTGACATGATTATTATTGTTAGATATATCTTACTATGCATGTTGACTTGATACCCGCTGAGTTCGTTGAACTTACCCCGTTCCTTTATATCTATTTCAGGTTGAAACTGCTAGGAGAGTCCAGTTGCCAATCCCCCTCGTCATAATGGTTTTGTTATTGGATTTATGGTTTTGGTTTATTGACTAGAAGTCATGTTTAGTACTTGTGTTTTGGTTATGTACTCGTGGATGTTTTGGTCGTATTTGGTATGTCCTTATGGACTTTTATTCGATTCGTTTTGGTGGTGTATTCCTGCTCAGATTGCAGAAGAGGTAGGTCTAGATATTGTAGACTTTTGTTATTTGCTTTGGTTGTTGGCTTGAGGCCTATATATGAACTATATGTGTGGTTTTTGTTCCGGTCGTGTTGACCGATGTATATTGGGTCGTGTGTGCCTTGTATACAAGCTTCGTATTGTCACCCATACAGGGGAGATGCTGTCAGATTTTTGTCTGGCGGGGACTCCCCCGGGGCGTGACAATTTATTTGGTATCAAAGCGCCTAGGTTTTCGAGTTCCTAAGGGTTTTTGGATTTTTGAAGTTCACCATGTTTGGCAGGTCAACCTGTGCATTTTTGGATTTTGTACGGATTTCCGACAATTATTATGTTTCAGAATTTCAAGGTATTATCGACAAGATTGTATTGGGGACTTGACGGCGATAGGACATCTCCAGACGGCTAACAGGTGAATAAATTCTAGAGATAAATTCTCTAGATGTAGTGCATGATGATATGATTATGTTGCTTACGTAGTTTAGGGTATATTTGCACTTGATGCTCTATAGCATATTGCTTTGACTTTGTACTAGCACGACCCCTTTAGTTATACCCTAATTAATTTCAGCTATTGATTTCCATTAGTATGACTATGCTGTCGTTTATTAGATATCATTGTTATGTGTTTATTTGGTTATGTGTTATTGCTGTGGATACCATGATTGAGACTAGTAGAGATAGAATAACTTAGATGAGGTTATTCCATAGGAGCGGATCTCAGGAAGGAAACATTAATAAAACCCTAGGTGTTAGAACCCTAGGCGTAATAACCCGGATGTTCTTATTGGTATATGTTTATCCATTTACTATTTCAGCTGATATGGTGATCTGACTAGTAGAGGTCGTATGATTAGGATGAGATTAATCCTTAGAGGGTATATAACGTTGTGCATATCTATCGGCTACTAACTATATCACCCATTCGTGGTTGAGAAAAGTTTACAGTAGAGTTTCCATATAGGTGCTTTGTATATCTATGGTCGAATATGTCTCCCATGCATGGTTGAGATAATCTACTGTAAGCTTATACTCTTGCATTATCCGTTTGGAGTTGGTGATAATCGGATTCGTATGGCGTTTGTAGCTAGATAGCTACTTTACATCTTAAGTACCCACGAGATCTGTTCGTGGTAGCATGTTGTAGCATGCATGATTAAACTGGTAGAAATGATATAATTTTGGCTTAACCCTCTTGCCGTGCTTGTTAGTAGATGTGTTGTCCTTATTGGCCTTGATAGGCATTTCCTGTTAACTGGGATGAAACCCGATGATTAATCATCTCGACGTGTTTATTAGTGGACTTATGATTTTTATCGACACCTTGATAACCGTTCATGTTAGAAGGGTTGGAACCCTAGACTTAACCATCTCGACGTATTTACTTATAAGTCGATGATCTTTACCGACTTAGGTAAACATTTCGTATTAGAGGTGTTGGAACCCTCGCTTGACCGCCTCAATGGGATTAATTGTAGATCGATGATCATTATCGACTTTGATAGACATTCTATGCTAGATGTATTGGATAACCCTAGGCTTAACAACCTAGGATAATCGACTGCCAATGCGACCCATTAGTGGTAGTATGTTGTTGCGTGCATTCAATAACTAGATATCTATATACGCTGTCTGCCCATGAGTCCCATTCGTGGTAGCATGTAGTTGCGCGTAGACAGTGCTTAGTAATTGATTATCGACCTACGAGTTCCGTTCGCAGTAGCTCATAGATAGTTCCCTTTGTATTACCTCGAGAGCCACGAGATTTTGTCGTGGTATCTGGATGTGCATTGCTTGTAGATTGCAGTGGTTGTGTATGTTGCAGGTATATTTGTTATACTGCTGACCAGGTTAGTTGTAGACTGATATTGGTACTATGAGGGTTGGGTTACTCTAGTTTGTTTCCTTTGACTTCCATTATGTGCATTATGATTATGCACTATTGTCTATCCATCCATTGAGTGGTTGTACTTACCCCCTCCTCACTTATCCTCTAGGTTAACTGGTGGAGGACATGTCCTGTTGACCTACCTTCGTGTCGCTCAGAGAGTTCCTTGTTGTGCTTGTCCCACTACATCGTCGAGATGCCGCTTTATTTACTTTATTGGTATTGCATTTTGTCGCAATTTGATTTGGTGTCATAAAATTATTTTACTTTAATTGATTTATGTTTAGTCGTGCATGCATGCAGTTAATAAAATACTGGTATTTCTATTATTATTTTGAGGTTTTTACCCGATCTGGTCCATGTATTTCTGAATATTGTCACTAAGGGGCCCCTCTGTCATTTGGATGATGGATATGCCCGAGGCGTGACAATTTTATTGGTTTGCGATTTTGGTTTGTGGGTTTTGTGTTTCGAGGATTTTCTTTTCCTTGGATTTTTGGGAGTTCTCATGTTTTGGGACGAGGCAAGCTGAAGGATATCTCTGAGCTATAGGAAAAAGTATTGTCTTTAGTGGTTACCGTATTTTTCTTATGTAATAGGAAGTTGACATTATGTTCTTGTTAGATACTTACTCATTATAGGAAATGCTACCTAGTGAAATTGCCCCTACTCATGGTCGTGGACGAGGTCGACGACGTATTGACCTTGTGGAACCTAACCATGATTTCAGAAGTATGGACTCTTTAGAGGTGCCGACTGATGTCGAATTAGGAAGCTAGGGATTTGGCCTACTAGCCACCCATTTGAAGGTCAAGGAGTAAACCCTCAGAGAATATCAGTCCCTACTATTAGTGATTTGGTTATGGATAAGGCGTGTATACCTACACTGGTCAAGACGATGAAAGATCATTTTACCTTATTATGGGAGGTGTTGGATGGGATATATATCTGTCCCAGTACTTCTTCTAGAGAAGATCCGGAACTCTTTGTTAAAAGAGAGATGGACCTTTGAGGCTATGTATCGATTATCGATGATGGAATGCAGTAGTTGTTGGAAAGGAATATCCTTCATTGTGGATAGATGATCTGTTTAGATCAGCTAAGGACACCTGTGTATACTCTAGGGTTGGTATACGACTGGTGTGTTGATATTGTAGTGACATGGTGTCATACAAATATCATTGTCGTTGTGATGATTGATATATCATCATCCTAGAGTAAAGAGGATGCAGGTGTGTAGAGATGACAATTTCATACTTGGTATGAATTGTATGAGCTTTTGATTTTGTTGTTAGACTATTTAACGATTTAGTCATCCATGGATTTGATAAATCGTGTATTCGGGACACGATTGGATCAATTGTGGTTGTTGGAATTGCATAACTGGGCCACTGTTGATGGTGGTAGTTGGAGTTGCGCACTCGACCACCGTAGATGGTGGATTCCTTGTATGAGTTGGGTTATTACCATAAATGTGGATAGAATGTTTTTAGCATTACTATACCACAGACTTGTTTGACCAAGAAGGTGATGGAATTTACTTAGTTAGAAGCATGTGAAACTAGTTTTCAGGGCTCATTCAATGGTTGACTTTTGCATCAGTGTAAGTTAATCCTTCCAATGTGGATGGAAGGGTATTGTACGTGGATGCATTGTTTCAAAGAATGGAACGATTCTAATATAGTTGATCGAGATGTATCCCATGTTTACGTCAAATGAGGAACTACGAGATGGGCTGTCATATACATGACATGACTTTGGTAGTTATTAGCTTGATTTGTGGATATATGGAGTAGGAATGCTCATGGGATTTTAGCTAGCTACTGGATAGCTACTATAGAGTAGCTGGAACACGAACGGTTGTAACAAGGAAGTTTGGTCGCTATAGCCTCCCATGCACTTACAGAGTGTGTGGTGGAGTGGATTTTGGACGGTAGATGAACTTCTCATGTGAAAAGATAATTCCCCATCTCGGACTCCGAGGAGGATAGTGGTTTTCGGAGTTGCATTAGTTTAAGGAAGAGGTGCTTCAGAAAATTCTGTCTCCCAGTGGAAGCATATTATTATGGATTTCGAGGGCAGTCGGGAGAGCCACTTGCCCTTAGTGGAATTCTCCTACAACAACAGCTATCATTCGGCTATAAAATGGCACCGTTTGAAGCATTGTATGGTAGACATTGTCGTACACCCACCCTCTAGGAGGAGGTTGGGGAGGCCCAGTTACTAGTGTAAGGGATCGATATGGCCGGCTAGAGGGGGGTGAATAGCCCTCGTACGTTGGACGTCGTAAATTGCTCGTCTACAAAAACGTTAGCGCAAGCGGAAGCAATAAACTAAGACAAGCAATAAATGAACAAGCAATACAAACACCGAGATATAACGTGGTTCACGGCTACGCCGCTAATCCACGGTCCGATTCGTCCACGGTGAATCACTCCGCCAAAACCAATCACTATCGGTCTCTCCTCTGCACAAAGCTAGGTGGAGGTAACCTTTACAACCAAGATCACTCTTCTTACAATAGGATTGAAGTAAAGACAAGTAAGAAGAGTTTAGAGCTTGTGGGGCACTAGGAAGATCGTTTGGAGTATGAGCATTAGCCTCTCAAAGGCTTACACCCTCTCTTTTTATAGAGAGGGCTAACTTCTTCCCGTTTGCCGCCATCACGATCATTGCCGCCCTTGGCACGATCAGTCTACTACAACGGCCTCCGAACACGCCGGATCCCGACCGCTGTAGTCCAACGGAACTCTTGGCGATCGATGGACCTCATCACGATCACGCTTCCGTAGTCGACCGCCTACGGCTACGAACGGTTCCGCGGGTCAACCCTTATCTACTCCGATCACGCTTCGCAGCCGATCAGGTCTTGGCGATCGCCACGATGGCGCCGATCACGCCACAATCCGATCGGTATACCGAACTCACTGATTAGAGCGCCGATCGCCATGACATGGCAATGACCGTCGTGTGAAAACCCATCCGACACTTGGCCAAATGGCCAAGTTTCACCTAAGAGCTACCCTTCCCGGTTACAATCGCTCCACTCATTTCTGAGTCCTCGCCTTCGGTTCTCTTCGCTCGCCACGCCCCTCCTCAAAGATCAGCGACGGCTCGCAATGCTCCTTCGCGCCTCTTGCCTCAAGTCTACTTCCTCCGGCTTCACTCCAAGCTTCTCGTCCGGCGGTCCCTCGGATGCTCCAAGCGCACGGCTTCCGCAAAGCTATCCTTCACCGACTCAAGGCACGAGTCATGAGATGTGAAACTTGCCACGACTCCATGTGCGAATTACTAAGTCCTGCACGACTTCAACGCACATATCACATCAACATATCAAACTAACTTAAACCCTTTGCCACACCATCAAAACCATATCACGGCAAGAGATTGCCCTAACAATCTCCCCCTTTTTGATGTGTGGCAATCCGTTTAAGTTAGGTAAAAACATTTGATATAAATTCTAAGGTAAGAAAGCATGTAAAGATAAACATGATATAGCAACATGCAACTCCCCCTTAATCCATGAAACTCTCCATGTAAATTTTCTCCCCTTATCATATATTTCTCCCCCTACAATATATTTCTCCCCCTAATGTGATTAACTTAAACATACTTATTTCTCCCCCTTTGACACCATCAAAAAGATTAACACTAAGTTATAAGCTCATGGCATCAAGTATAATGGAGGAAAAAAAATATGTCAAGTTGATTTAAAAATTGGGTACCATTTGTTGATGGCATCAAGTATATTTCTACCACTTGTTGGTGGCATCAAGTATATTTCTACCAATTGTAGGAGGTTTACAAACTGAATTCGTCCTTCAATATTCTGATTTACAGGCCACCAGTCGACTGCTATCAGTATGGCAGTCGACTAGCACAAATGAATCCATATTTCTGATTTTCTGGATGAATTTCAGAAATGCATTATAAATTCCAGAAAATTTGAAAAATCATGAAATTTGGGGAACATATTTCTTTTAAGTATATCTATCAATGAAAAATAGTTTTTCATGAAAACTCATTATATTTTCTTGTTTTTGCCAAAAATCCAAAAGTTCTAAAAACCACTAGGTTTTTGATCATTCTAGTATCAAGTTAGCTACCTAGTTTTGCATCCAATTGTTTCAAAACATGAATACATGTATTTTAGGGTAAGAAATTGTTTTGAAAACATATGAAATATCCAACCATGATCTTTGGGCAATATGTCTATGAATTAAACATAAGCCTTCCCCATGATTGGTCTATTATTGCTATTTCGATACTTTAAATGACCATCTAAATGCCATAGGCATTAGTGGACATTTGTATCATCCTAATATCTCACCCATGCTAAGTTTGCAATCAAGTTAGCCTATAGTGAGTGTGAGATGTATCCTAGGGGGTATTTGTATATACTTAACCCATATATTCATGCAATTCTATCATGGTTAAGTATCAACCTAACAATTAACATGATCATAATGACATATATCAATCAATTCTACATTATGATCATGAAACTCATGTTTTCATCAAATTATAGTCATGCATTAGGTATTATACGATGATAACAAATAAATTATCACCTAAAGCATGATTTAACCCTATTTCTCATGATAACATGCCAAATATCAAAAACATAAATCATGATTGTAAATATACATAGGAATTACAACAATCATCATGATTTAAGCATTATTACCTATTTATGGGCACGTTATCATCACCCAACACTATCTAAAAAATGTTGTCCCGTCATCCTAAGTCAACCAAAATATGATATAGATCAAGTTCATATGGTTGACTACCCTAGGGTTATTCTAACCCTTAAGGATGGATTTTGGAACCCAAAATAAGTTCTTTCCTATTGGGTTCACTAAATATTCCTTGGGGATCCATTTTCTAGCTATTGCTTTCTTTTTATCTTGTCCCCTAGCTATTAGGCATTTGTAGGCCTTTTCATTTTTCTTTTCCTTGTAGCCTAGGCCTTTCTTGTTGAAACTAGCTCTTTGGCTCCCTAAGATCATATTTAAGGTGTTGGAGCCTATAGTGAATTTCTCTAGGGCTTTGGTTAAATAATCTACCTTTTCCCTTAATGCCCTATTTTCATTTATACATGCATCACTAACATCCAAAGGCATATAAAGGTCATGTGAGCATGCATCATCTAAGCTAGAAGAAATATTATCATTTTCATTTAAGCATGCTTTTTCTAATTTTTGTTCTAGGTCCTTAATTTGTTCAAGCATGCATTTATTTTTCTTCTTTGCCCTAAGTAAATCCTTAGTTAAACTAGAAATCATAGAAACTATTTTACTAGGTGAGAGATTGGTTACCATAGTTTCCATGTCCTCTTCTTCTTCGGATGATGAGGATGTGGAAGCTCCCCCTTCATTTGAGCTCTCCCCATTTGAGCTTGATTCTTCATTTTCGGATGAAGAGCAATCCAAGTCATCAAGGGCCATCAAGGCCAAATTGGTGACAAAGGCATTCTCCTCATCCGATGATGAGGAGGAGGATGAGGATGGATCATCCCAAGTCCTTGCCTTGAGAGCCTTAGCCTTTCCCTTCTCCTTTGTTTTCTTCTCCTCTTCCTTTCTCTTGCTCCCCTTCTTCTTCTTCCTCTTCTCTTCTTTCTTTTTCTTCTCTTCTTTGCTTTTGTTTAGGAGGGGACAATTGTCCCTTATGTGTCCCTCTCCTTGGCAGTTATAGCATATGACCTTCCCCCTTAGTCTTCTCATCCTATCATTAGATTTATCAAATCTAAAATTCTTAAATGCACGTCTTACCCTCCTTACCATATAGGCTTCTTCGGTGCTATCCATGGAGGAGGAGGAAGACGCTTCGTCATCGGAGGAGGAGGGGATTTCCATCTTCTTCTTCCCCTTACTTGCCAATAATGCTACTCCTCTTGACGGTTGAATTCTAGGCTCCTCTTGTATTCCTTCAAGCCTAGTTTCGTGGAGTTCCATTGTTGAGAAGAACTCCTCCAAGGTGCTCACTTCTAAATTCTTTGAGATATAGAATGAGTCCACCATGGAGCTCCACTTTGAGGACCGGGGAAAGGCATCTATGGCCTTCATGAGCATGTCCCGGTTTGATAGCTTCTCACCTACACTTGTTAGCCCAATTAAAATTTCTTTAAACCTAGAGTGTAGTGAGGTTACCTTTTCTCCCTTTTCTAGTTTTATATTGGATAATTGGGAGCGGAGGAGGTCTCTCCTTGCTAGCTTGGCCTCGGATGTGCCTTCATGGAGTTCTATAAGCTTCTCCCACATCTCTTTGGCGCTAGCACATTCTCCGATCCGGTTGATCTCTTGTTGAGGGAGCACATTGTAGAGATGGTGCTTGGCTTTGGAGTTTGCAAGGTGCTCTTCTCTTTGCCTCTTGGTCCACCTAGACTTCTCTATTGGCTTCCCCTCTTCATCCCTAGGCAAAACGAAACCGGATTCCATTGTAATCATTATATCAAAATCCGTTTTGAAAAATACCTCCATTCGCTTCTTCCACCAAGCGAATTCTCCTTCAAACTTCGGAGGATGGATGTTGGAGCCGGCCATTTTTGATGTAGGGCTTGTTGCGGCGGTTAGTCCGGTGACAAGCAACCTCGGCTCTGATACCACTTGTAAGGGATCGATATGGCCGGCTAGAGGGGGGTGAATAGCCCTCGTACGTTGGACGTCGTAAATTGCTCGTCTACAAAAACGTTAGCGCAAGGTAAATAAACTAAGACAAGCAATAAATGAACAAGCAATACAAACACCGAGATATAACGTGGTTCACGGCTACGCCGCTAATCCACGGTCCGATTCGTCCACGGTGAATCACTCCGCCAAAACCAATCACTATCGGTCTCTCCTCTGCACAAAGCTAGGTGGAGGTAACCTTTACAACCAAGATCACTCTTCTTACAATAGAATTGAAGTAAAGACAAGTAAGAAGAGTTTAGAGCTTGTGGGGCACTAGGAAGATCGTTTGGAGTATGAGCATTAGCCTCTCAAAGGCTTACACCCTCTCTTTTTATAGAGAGGGCTAACTTCTTCCGTTGCCGCCATCACGATCACGCCTTGGTAGCCGATCAGCCTACTACAACGGCCTCCGAACACGTCGGATCCCGACCATTGTAGTCCAACGGAACTCTTGGCGCGGATCGATGGACCTCATCGATCGCCGCTCTCGTATCGACGCTATCGGCTACGAACGTCTGTCGAACCCTTATCTACCCGATCACCGCCTTCGCTAGCCGATCAGGTCTTGGCGATCGGCCCACGATGCCGATCGCGCTGGCCACAATCCGATCGATGATACCAATCGAACTCACTCGACTAGAAATGATCGCCATGACATGGCGATCGCGTGTGAAAACCCATCCGACACTTGGCCAAATGGCCAAGTTTCACCTAAGAGCTACCCTTCCCGGTTACAATCGCTCACTCTCATTTCTGAGTCCTCGCCTTCTCTTCGTTCTCGCCACGTCCCTCGGCAAAGATCGCGACGGCTCTCGCAATGCTCTTCGCGTCTCTTGCCTCGAAGTCTACTTCCTCCGGCTTCACTCCAAGCTTCTCGTCCGGCGGTCCCTCGGATGCTCCAAGCGCACGGCTTCCGCAAAGCTATCCTTCACCGACTCAAGGCACGAGTCATGAGATGTGAAACTTGCCACGGCTCCATGTGCGAATTACTAAGTCCTGCACGACTTCAACGCACATATCACATCAACATATCAAACTAACTTAAACCCTTTGCCACACCATCAAAACCATATCACGGCAAGAGATTGCCCTAACAACTAGGACCCTAGAGAGCTCAGCATGAGGCAGAGTTGGTCCGTACTATCAGACGAAGAATGACAGAGGCGCAGGATCATTAGAAGAGTTATGCAGATCAGAAACGGAGACCTCTGGAGTTCTCTATTGGTGATCATGTATTCCTGCAAGTCTCACCCACGAAAGGGGTGAAGAGATTTGGCCTCCGTGGTAAGCTAGCTCTTAGGTACATTGGTCCGTTTGAGATTTTGGAGAGGATCAGAGCAGTTGCTTACCGCCTAGCGCTACCACCATCTTTGACGGGTATTCATGATGTGTTTCATGTGTCCATACTGAGGAAGTATGTGACAGACTCTACACATATTCTATCCAATGTGTCAGGTTCCATTCAACCGGATGCTACTTACGCAGAGGTTCCGGTATGGATTCTGGATCACAAGGAACGACAGTTGCAGAACATGATTGTGCGACTTGTCAAGGTCGGGTGGAGTCACCACACCGATGAGGAGGCTACTTGGGAGCTTGAGGAAAAGATCAGAGCTCAATACCCCCACCTGTTTACTTAAGGTGCGTGAGATATATTTTCAGTACTTGTGGTATCTCTTACTCATTATGCATTTGAGTAGGAAATTTGGGGGACCAAATTTTTATTAGTGGGGGAGAATGTTAAATACGAAAAAATTTAAAATATAAAATTTAATGGCCAAAATTTAGGAAAAATAATGCTGGGAATTATTTCGGGATTTTTAGAGAATTTTAGGAATTTTTCTAGAATTTTTCTGAAATTAAACAGAGCTGTACGAGATAATTACGGGGATAAGAAAAATAGGCTTTTAAAGGGCATGTTTAGATGAGTTAATAGGATTAATTAACCTACATTATAAATCTAGGTTTTTCTTATTTACTAATCCCCCGATTCCTTTCTAACACACCGGGCCTCTTCCCCCCCCCTCGCGAGCCTCTTCTTCTTCGCATACGCAGCCATAGGACCACCGTGCCACGTCTCCCTCGTGACACCTTTCCTTGTGCCCAGGCTGCCATGAGTGGCACCCTCTCCGTTGCTGCTCGCTCGAGCCGCACTCGCCGATGGCCAGTCGCAGCCATAGGACACCCGCCAGCTTTGCCGACGCCGCCGCCTAAGCTTTACGGTCACCTCTTTCTCTGCAAGCGTCGGAAAATGCTCGCCCACTCTTCCACAAGCGCCCGCAAATGCTTGCCCTTCCCTGTGCCCAGGTCACTGCGAATTTCCCCTCTCCGCCGTTGCCGCCCGAGCTGCATGCGCCGACGACCAGGCCACTGTTCGCGTCTGCACCTTATTTTGCCGAAGCCACAACCTCTACCGGAGCAAGTACACGAAATTGGAATTAGGGCGGCAGTGGATTTCTACCTGCGAACAGGGCAGTTGGGGGAGAAACTACATTTTTCTGTATAACTCTCGTTTCCCTCTCTTTTTCTTCTGTCCAGTGTATTGGTATGGATTGTAATCATTGAATGAATGTGAATGCGTTGTTGAGTTCATATGGGCTGCAGTAGGGTGGATTGGAGTGGTGGTAGTTTGATCAGTTGAGTAGGTTGGACAGAGGATGGCTGGGTTTTTGATCTGTGGAGTCGACTGTGCTTGAGAGGAGGTTGTAGGTGAGGACTGTGAAGGGTTGTCGCATGATTGTGGGTGTTGTGCAGTTATGAATTGGGGGTTTGTCCAGTTGTTAATGGCTATGGTGGGCTATTATTAGAGTTGTTGGCTGTGATATTTCTGTTTGGATGGCGTATTCTATGGAATGTGTTGGTGTCGGAGAATTGTCGGTTATGAATAGGGGTTGTAAAATCATATTCGATTAATTGGACGAAATGATAGTTATATTTGGTGGGATGTGACCTAGATTTTATTAAACATTTGGGTTAATTGGTTTATGTCCGAAATCGGCTTAGGATTCGATTTGATGATGGATCGTATCTTAGTGCTTAACAATATTATGTTTATGTAGGTTTCGGTCACGAGACAGATCCACGGGCGTGAAGATAGTTATCATGAGTTTCATAGTAGGTGGGTACTTTGACTTATCTTTTAGATATTGTCAGGTTGATATGCTTAGATAGCTATAGCTAACAGTAATTTTTATGCCTTATCTGCCCTTGTATGTCCATGTGTCATACCTGATGCATTCATTTCTATCTTAGTCTATATTGTCTTGATACTTGCCATGTATACTTATTTTGGGAGTTGTGACATGCACTGGATTAGCTTTTAGATATACTTTCCCTGTATACCTAGGTCATTGATATGTACTCACTTGTTTGTGCATATTATTTGGAGACGTATTTTGGTTGGTGTTACATGCTTTAGTGACATGCACCATCTTGCATGATTGCATGCTGGCTGGTCGGGGTTCCTTTGTAGTTGAGGCCGTAGCCAATTACATGATCTGCACACCCAACCACTCATGGGTTAGTGGACATCAGGAGGGTGTGTGCAGTAGCTCTATCAGGCTTCGCTGGTCCGCTCATGGGTAGTGGTGAGGCAGCGTGGTAGAGGGCAGTGATCCCTCCTCTGGTCTACGACATCGGGAGATGAGAGCTTTTCTCCCCCACTTTGTTTGGGGTAGGAGGATAGGTGTACTCCGATACCATCCTGTCCACTCGGTCACTCCGGAGCAGTGATGGTAGAGTGCACAGTTTTCATAGCCCTACTCACTCGCTTCACCATCGCGTGTGAGGCGGCTGACTGGTGTCAGGGGTGACTATGTCATTTGCATCGCATGCATATTGCATGGATGGCATTTGTTTGTGTTTGTTGCATTTTGGTTGCTGCCTTGGTTGTTGCATATGATTGACATGCATACAAGATACATTATGTATTTGGTTTGACGACCTTATTTCTGCTAGTATGGCTCATACTCCTTTGTTAGGATAGGAGATTCATGTATGTATAATCTTTTCACAGATTTTCCTTGCATTTTTGCTATTATTGATCAGAAGACTGTACTGACATGATTATTATTGTTAGATATATCTTACTATGCATGTCGACTTGATACCCGCTGAGTTCATTGAACTTACCCCGTTGCTTTATATCTATTTCAGGTTGAAACTGCTAGGAGAGTCCAGCTGCCAATCCCCCTCGTCGTAATTGTTTTGTTATTGGATTTATGGTTTTGGTTTATTGTCTAGAAGATATGTTTAGGACTTGTGTTTTGGTTATGTACCCGTGGATGTTTTGGTCATATTTGGTATGTCCTTATGGACTTTTATTCGATTCGTTTTAGTGGTGTATTCCTGCTCAGATGATAGAAGAGGTAGGTCTAGATATTGTAGACTTTTGTTATTTGCTTTGGTTGTTGTCCTGAGGCCTATATATGAAATGTATGTGTGGTTTTTGTTCCGGTCATGTTGACCGATGTATAGTGGGCCGTGTGTGCCTTGTATACAAGTTTCGTATTGTCATCCATACAGGGGAGATGCTGCCGGATTTTCATCTGGCGGGGACTCCCCCAGGGCATGACAGGATCATTCTTAGGGGATACTCATTCCATTGTTAGTTAAGTCGTCATCCTATAACTTTCCTAAGGTCTCTGGCTCTTAAGCACTTACCATCCTAAAGCAAGAGTCGTTCCCTAGATCTAGCACAAAGTCTCAAAGGCGTGCTCGGTATTGAGAGAAATTGGTAGGTGTTTTCCCAGTAACCTAACTCGGTCTTAAAGGGGTACCTAGCCATTTCCACCCACGACAACTATTTTTTTATCCCTCATAATCTCTCTTTTTTTTTTTCATTTCTCTCTCTCTCTCTCTCTCTCTCTCTCTCTTATTTCTCTTTTCTTTTCCTTTCTCTCTTTTATTTTTCATCTTACTAGGATTTTGATTTTTCCGAATGGGTTTACACAATCCGAGCAACTCTAGTAACTAAAATGCTAGTCTTAGAGTCACCTGTGGATTCCAAAGTACTAGACTACTGAGATGAATCATAACTAGGTATGTACTAGACTCTCCCTTTCAGAATGTTCGTGTAGGTGTAAAAATAGAAGCTAACCAGTGTAAGTCTAGAATATCCATTCAAAGCCACTAAAATAAAATACCACGAGGTAAATGAAGTTATACTACTCATGGAAACAACTCATGAAGAAAACTTTAAAAATACTACTGAGGCAGCTTTACAGATAACAAAAACTAAGTGCTGAAAGAAACTCAACAACCTGTGCATGAACAAATGAATGCTAACAATAATGCAACTATCAGGAAAGAAACTTTTGCTAGAAACAAAATAAAATTTGGGGTCCCCCCCAGACTTAATTGAAGGTATACCTCTAGTATGGTGGACGAGGTGGAAAGTCTGGAGGCCTCGGCATCTCGGGATCCTGGGAGAACCTACTGCTGAGCCGCTGATGCCACATGTGCATGTGGTCGATATGAGAGCTGGTGGATGCAGTGGCTACTCGGTGCTCCTCCCTAGCCCACTGTGCTTGCTGGGCATGCATGTGCTGCCGCATCTCCTGGCGGTAGGTGGCCTCATCCTAGCGACTGGCAGTCTCCTCCTGTAAGTAGATGCGAGCTTCATCGTAGAAGTCCTCGACCCACTGAAAGTGCTCCCGTAAGCCTGTAAACTCCGCCTGTGTATAGGAGCTATGATCATCCCATCGCTACCCCTGCGTCTGCTGCTCGGCTTATATGTCATCGAGGCGCGATCAAAACTCTGAGAAATCGTAGGCAGAAGTTACTTCATTTTGCTCAAAAGTAGGAAAAGAAAACGGTGCAAGTGTAGGCTCTTCACGTGGACTAGGGGGGCTCCTATGCATGCGTGGACTGGAGGGAGAGTGATGTAAAGGGGGAGAGATGGGTGTTACTGTGGATGGTCCCTCATATGGCGGGGACTCCACTATCACATCTAAGCGCCAGTTGGTGCACGTGGTGATGGTGGTACGATCATGGTCGGGGAGCATGAGGGCTGTCAGGTTTTTCCTTACAAAGCATAAGGAGTGTCTCTCTCTTACAATCATCTTCATCGCCATACACACTCCTAGGTTGATCCTAGGGCTCCCCTCTATACTCTCTAATGCAGTGTAATCGTACCCTATCCTATGACAAATGTGGGTAAGTAGGCCCCCCACATTAATCTCTCCTCTTGCTGCTTTGCCCATCTTCACTAAGTGTCTGATGAAATGGGACCCTATATCGATGCTACTCCTTTCTTGTAGCATGTCCCAGAGGCAAAGCAGCTCGCTAGCTCTCACTACACCGTCACTCTCCCCACGACCAAATATAGTCCTTGCCATGATTTGGTGGAGGTATCAGAAAATGGGGTTTTGGAGGCGCGATGCGTTGGCCCTAGAAGGGTCGTAAGCATGCTCCATTGTCAATTCAGTCCAAAAGATCTGAGAGTTAAACTGAATAGGGGTTCTTCTCTCTCTCCCACTCGGCAATCCAAAGCATGAATTCCATTGGTGAAGTGTCCATTCATGCTCAATGTTAAATATCCTAAAGGTAATCCTATCCTCTTCGCTCTCTCTACCCGTTAAAATTTCCACTTCTAAGGAACTCAAAAATTCTAAAACTATCCTAGGGTAGGTTGGGTGTTTTATTCCCATTATGTCTTCCCACCCCATTTTTGCAAATAGGGCTTGAATGTCACCCAACAACTCTAAGGATTCTAGCAAATCTTCATCAAGGTACCTAGTTGCAGTGAGTTTGCGAGTAGAAAGCATATTATATCTATCCCTATGTTCATTGTTGCTAAAAAAGAGGGTTGGAAGAGCGTTACCCTCCTTCAGAGCTTGAGGGGTGTCAGTTCTCCTTGCTCGTCACTCCGAAGCACCGGATCGAGATGCTACTTCCTTGGTCCTCCTCATCCTTGCTTCTTTTGGCTTCCTTGAAGGTTGGAAAAGCTTCTAGGTGGTGGGGAAGAAGGATCCACATGGCTAGGGCAAGAAAAATCGAAACACATGGCGCAAATGGGGCAAAAACATATGGCGTGCCCTACTTAATCTTGCACGACACGGCCGTGTGAAAACACACGACCAAGTCGTGTGTGCCTCTAGTTGGTCGGGCACGACCGTGGGAAAACACACGGCCAGGCCGTGTGTCCCCTTTTTTTCCCCCCTTTTGTGCACAACGGTCAGAATTTTCTCACACACTTCACTGTGTAAGCTAATATTGATTTTATTTTTAACTAGCAAAGTTCTCTTCTGGTCATAATGCTAAATGAAATGGAAATCAAAGTTCAAATTAACTAAATGAATGCAATACAATCAAAGGAAAACCTAAAAACTAAACTTGGGTTGTCTCCCAAGAAGCGCTTTGTTTAAGGTCGTTTAGCTCTACCACACTCCATTATCAACTTGGCTCCAGAGGTTCAGTGAACCTCCATTCATCCATCTCGGAATCGACATTTGGTGGCCTTGACTTTATTCTGCTGAAAGTGAATCTGTCTAGGTAGGGAGCTTTATACTCTGATAGGCTGAAGACGATGATCTTCCCATCTACCTCAAAGGAGATCTGGTGTGCCTTAACATCTATGCATACCCCTGCAGTTGCCAGAAAAGGTCTTCCCAAAATGATGGGATTCTGGGGATTTGGTCCTGTGTCGAGTATGATGAAATCCATGGGTATCACAAAATTCTCAATCACCATAAGCACCTATGGTATCATTCCAACTGGCTTCTTGATCGTGCCATCCGCTATATGTATCCCTATGCTCGTTGGTTGTATATAACCCAGTCCCATCTCTAGGTAGAATGCGTAGGGCATCACACTAACTGATGACCCCAAGTCGCACAACACTTTATCGAAGCTTTCTCCATAAATTGAGAAGGGGATAACAAATTCACCAGGGTCCTCAAGCTGGGGTGGAATCTTGTCCTCATTTTTGGCTTGGTCAGGTAGGGTGGAAATCATGGCTGCACACCCCTTGGCAAATCTGTTTCTCTGTGCTATTCTCTCACTACCCACTTCTTCTTCTTTAGCTTGACTCAGCTCGGATAATGATGGAGAACTATCCATAGATTTTGACACGGTTTGGGCTATCTGGGCCACTTGTGTCTCCAACATCCTTGTGTGACTTGCAAGACTATCAATGGTGGCATTCAAGTCTCTGAGTGACTCCTCTGTTTTCTGATGTTGGCGACGAAATTCCTCATTGGCCTTTGTTTGGGTAGCAATGAAGTCTTCCATCATCAATTCCAGCCAAGACATCTGTTGTTGCTGCCCATTTCCCTGTTGCTGCCCATATCCTCCTGATGATTGGAAGTTCGAGTTATTCCGATAGGAAAAATTCGGGTGGTTCCTCCATCCGGGATTATAAGTACTAAAGTACGGGTTGTTGGGCCTTTGATTGTAGTCCCTAACCATATCACAATGCTCAATCTGCTCTTTCGTGGTTCCCTGCCCTCCATAGTAGTCCTCTCGATACGCTGCTGCTTGATGCGCATGGTCGCGACCTTAAATCCCGCAACGGAGATCATCGAAGAGTCAAAGTATGCGCTCGCACTCAACGCCCGCAAGTGCACGGATGTCATCAAGTAATAAATAGATTATCGATCCCACAGGGAATGAGATTCGAGTACCAATACACTAAGTGGTTGCGGTTGTTCGGACGAAATCTTAGTGAGAGTCGGTTGGTGAGGACGATCGGAGGACCCTACTCAGTGCGGTGTCACATGGAGGAGGAAAAGAGGGTGCCGGGGTCTTAAAAAGGCGATTCTAGGACTTCGATTTCACTTGTGTATCACAGAACAACATTGTCAATTGGCGTCGTCTAAACTTCTACTTACGGTTTTGGGGAAGGGACATCATACACTCTCCCGCAGAGCTGCCGCATTCACTGGGAGCTATCCTCGCCCAAAAGGATGGGATAGAGGGTACGAGGATGCCAAATCAATCCTTGCGGTGGACCGTTTCTGATTCCATCGCTCCCTTCTCCCCGCAGTTACGGGAGGTCAGGTTTACCCCTAGGTTCCTTGATCAAACCTCTTAAATCTAGATTGCGAGGGATGTCACCACCTCGTATCACCTAAGCACAACGAAAAGAAAGCCAAATACACGTAGGTATAATAAAGAGCAACATCTAATTGTCAAATCAAACTTTTGGCCAGAATTTAATATGAACCAACATTGTCTATGAACACAAGCTACTCCCTAATCCTAGAATCAAAAGTTCTACTCCATAAACACGAAGGAAGAATCACAACACATGTTTAAGTTCAATTACAATAGAAAGAGAGCACAGAAATAGAGATTACAATGCATTGTGACCTTCTCTCCGACATTGTATTACTAGTGGTTGACCTCCGGCGGCGTTCCTCCTCCCCGCTACAGTTACCGAAGCTTTTTAGGGCTTCGGCGTGCCGTCCTAGCCATCGTGCCTCCCCCCTAGTGTTTGGGCAGAGCCATCCTTATATAGATGTCGCCTCGGACCACTGCGAAATCGGGAAAAAACCCTAGTCGCACAACTCCATCGGGCCGCCACACGGCTAGGCCGTGTGTTTCCACACGGCCAGGCCGTGTGTTTCCACACGGCAAAGTGTGTTTCCACCTGGCTGGCGTAGTGTGTTTCCCTCACGAGCCGTGTGTTTCCACCGGCGGTCATGTGTTTCCTGGCGGCCGTGTGTTTCCTACCGGCCAGCCGTGTGTTTCCCTACGGCGAGCCGTGTTTCCACACCGGCGAGCCGTGTGTTTCCACACGGCCAAGCCGTGTGTTTCCTGGCCGGTAGTGTGTTTCCTGACGAGCCGTGTGTTTCCTACCGTGTGTTTCGCCTGTGTTTCCACCCAGCCGTGTCTTTGCCACTGTTCGATCTCCACCCATTGAACATGACCGTGTGAATCCACACGCCCTGGCCGTGTCCCACTCTGCGTCTAGCATGAAATGTCCTTCTTTCGCTCCGAAAATGCATCTTTTCCACTCGAAAAGCCAACCTGCATTCAAAAGAACAACGAGCAGACCTCCGAACTAGAAAATAGGAAATGCATGCAAAAATAGAGTAACTTATGCATGAAATTGATGCAAAATGTAACAAGATGTGAGCAAAAACAACTCCTAAAACCCTATATGTTTCGCTCACATCACTTCCCCCAGACTTAATTCTTTGCTTGTCCTCAAGCAAACCTTAGTGCCATAAAATTAAAAAAAAAAGATAATGTTCAATAATGAGCATGCTAACTAAATTTATCAGGTGATATTTGCAATTAAAGAAAAACAGATACGTTCTAAAAATTCACTTAGGGGATGCCCATTCCATGGTGAGTTAAGTCGTCACCCCATAGTTTTCCTAAGGTTTCCGGCTCTTAGGTACTTACCAGCCTAAAGTGAGGGTTGTTCCCTAGATCTAGCATAAAGTCTCAAAGGCATACTCGGTATTGAGAGAAATTGGGAGGTGTTTCCCTAGTAACTTAACTCGGTCTCAAAGGGGCACCTAGCCATTTCCACCCACGACAACTATTTTTTTTATCTCTCATAATCTTTTTTTTTAGCTCACAGGGATTTTGTTTTTTTTGAATGGGCTTACACAATCCGAGCATCTCCAGTAACTAAAATGCTAAACCTAGAGTCACCTATGAATTCCAAAGTACTAGACTATTGAAGTGAATCATAACTAGGTATGTACCAGATTCTCCCTGTCAGATTGTTCGACATGTGTAAGTGCGAAAATAGAGCTAATCAATGTAAGTCTAGAACATTCAATAGAGCACATAAAATAAAATATCATAAGATAAATAGATTTAAGCTACCTATGGGAACAACATCATGTAAGCAATTTTCAAAAATACTACTGAGATAACTTTTAAGACACTAAAAATTAAGTACTGAAAGAAACTAAACAACTCATGCATGCATGAACAAATGAAAATACCAAAAAGAAACTACTACAAGAAAAACAAAACAAAATAGGATTTTGGGGCTCCCCCCCAGACTTAAACAAAAGTATACCTCTAATATGGTGTACGAGGTGGAAAGTTTGGGAGCCTGGGCATCTCTGGATCCTGGGAGAACCTGCTACTGAACCACTGATGCCACATATACATGTGGTCGATCTGAGAGCTGGTGGATGCAGCGACTGCTCAGTGCTCCTCCTCCCTAGCCCACTGTGCCTGCTGGGCGTGCATATGCTGCCGCATCTCCCTGCGGTAAGCTGCCTCATCCTGGCTACGAGCAGCCTCCTCCTAGAAGTATATGCGGGCCTCATCGTAGAACTCCTCTGCCCGCTGGAAATGGTCCCAGAATCCCTGGAACTCTGCCTACTGGTAGGCGCTCTGCTCCTCCCATCGCTGCCCCTGCGTCTACTACTCAGTGTAGATGTCGTCAAGGCACGATCGGAACTCCGAGAAATCATATGTCGATGTACCTGCATCCTACTCAAAAGTAGAAAAAGATGGTGGCACAGGTGTAGGCTCGTGTCGGCGTGGATTGGAGGGAGAGTGGTACAAAGGTGGATAGATGGGCGCTGATGTGGATGGTCCCTCATGTGGAGGGGACTCCACTATAAGGTCTAAGCGCCAATTGGCACGTATAACGATGGTGGTACGATCTGGGTCAGGGAGCCTAAGGGACGTAAGATTTTTCCTTACAAAACATAAGGAGTCTCCTTCTCTTACAATCATCTTCATGGTCATGCATACTCCTAGGTAGATCCTAGGGCTCCCCTCTATACTCTCCAATGCTGTGTAGTCGTACCCCATCCTATAACAAATGTGGGTAAGTAGGCCTCCCACTTGGATCTCTCCGCGTGCTGCTTTGCCCATCTTCACTAAGTGTCTGATGAAGTGGGACCCTACATCGATGCTACTCCTTTCTTGTAGCATGTCCCATAGGAAAGGCAGCTCACTGGCTCTCACTACTCCGTCACTCTCCCCACGACCAAATATAGTACTGGCCATGACACGGTGAAGGTATCGAAAGATGGGGTTTTGGAGGCGCAACGCTTTGGCCCTAGAAGGGTCATAAATGTGCTCCCTTGTCAACTCAGTCCAAATCAAACGAGAGTTGTACCCATTAGGGGTTCTTCTCTCTCCCCCACTTGGCAGGCCAAAGCATGAGTTCCATTGGTGAAGGGTTCACTCATGCTCAATTTTAAAAAGTCTAAAAGTTATCCTACCCTCCTCGCTCTCTCTACCCGTTAAAACTTCCGCCTCTAAAGAACTCAAAAATTCCAAAACTATCCTAGGGTAGGTTAGGTGCCTTATTACCATAATCTCATCCCACCCCATTTTTGCAAATAGGGTGTGCATGTCACCCAACAAACCTAAGGATCCTAGCAAATCCTCATCTAAGTACCTAGTAGCAGTAAGTTTACGAGTAGAGAGCATATTAAACTTATCTCTATGCTCATTATTGCGAAAAAGTAGAGGGGGTAGGGCGTTACCCTCTTCCGGAGCTTGAGGAGCGTCGGATCTTCTTGTTTGTCGCTCTGAGGCACCGGATCGGGATGCTACAGCCTTGGTTCTCCTCATTCTTGCTCCTTTTGGCTTCTAAAGAGGTTAAAAATGCTTCTAGAGGAAGGGGAAAACGAACTCACACGGCTAGGGCAAGAACTTTTGAAGCACACGGCGCAAATGACGTGAAAACACACGGCTCGCCCCTTTTAACCTTGCGCGCCACAGCCATGTAAAAACACATGGCCATGCCATGGGAAAACACATGGCCAGGCCATGTGCTCCCATTTTTTTCCCCTTTCATACACCATGGCCCGAATTTGTTAATACATTTCACCGTGTAGACTAATATGGGTTTCATTTTTTCCTAGCAAAGTTATTTTCTACTCCTAACTCTAAATGTGATGGAAATCAAAACTAAAATCTAACACATGTATGCAATGCAATAGAAAAAGGGAAATCTACAACTAAACTTGGGTTGCCTCCCAAGAAGAGCTTTGTTTAAGGTTGTTTAGCTCGACCGCACTCTTCTATCAACTCAGCTCTAGTGGTTCAGTGAACCTCCATTCATCCATCTCGGGATCCGCATCTAGAGGTTCCGACTTCAATCTGCTAATCGTGAAGCCATCAAAGTAGGAAGCTCTTTGCTCCGAAAGACTGAAAAGGATGATCTCCCCGTCTACCTCCAGGGAGATCTGTTGTGCCTTCACATCTATGCACGCCCCTGCGGTTGCTAGAAAAGGCCTTCCTAGAATGATAGGATTCTAGGGTTTGGTCTTGTGTCTAGTATGATGAAGTCCGTGGGTATCACAAAATATTCGATCATCACAGGAATGCTTGGTAGCAGGCCAACGGGCTCCTTCACTGAGTCATCCCCCATACGAATACCAAGATTTGTTGGTTGGAGCCCGCTCAGTCCCATCTTCAGAAAATATGCGTAGGGCATCACACTGACTGATGACCCCAAGTCGCATAGTGCTTCATTGAAACTCTCCCCATAAATCGAGCAAGGGATAACGAATTCACCAGGGTCCTCAAGCTGTACTGGGATTTTCTCTTCAAACTCAGCTTGGTCAGGTAGGGTGGAAATCATGGTTGTACACCCCTTGGCGAATTGGCTACTTTGCCCTACTCCTTCCTCTTTTCCTTGGCTTGGCAGAGAGTTATTCACGGGTTGTGACATGGATTGGGCTATTTGGGCCACTTGTGCCTACAACATATTGGTATGACTTGCAAGGTCGTCAACGGTGTCCTTCAAGTCTCTTAGTGCTTCTTCAGACTTTTGATGCTGGCGACGAAATTCTTCATTGGCCTTAGTTTGGGTAGCGATGAAGTCCTCCATCATCTATTCCAGTCTGGACTTCTGTGGTCGCTGCCCAATGCCCTGCTGCTGCCCGTATCCTCTGGATGGTTGGGGGTTTCCCGAGTTATTTTTGTAGGAGAAATTTGGGTGACTCCTCTATCTAGGATTGTAGGTATTAGAGTACGGGTTATGGGGCCTTTGATCATAGTCCCCAATCGCGTCACAATGCTCGATTTGCTCATCTGCAGTCCCCTTCCCTACAAAGTGGTCCTCACGATACGTTGCCACCCCCTCTCCAAAGTCAATGGCCGCGCATGCAGATGAAGGATTCAAAGATTCAAACCATCTGCTTAGCGCGTCCATCCTCGCTGAAAGGTGGTCCATGGAGTTGATAGTGTATCGTCCTGCCGCAGGCGTGGGTTGACCACGTTCAGAGGGCCATTGATGGTGGTTTTGTGCCACCTCTTCAATAAGATCCTCTGCCTCCTCGATGGTCTTGTTCATTAAGGCTCCTCCTGCGATAGAATCTAAGGACATCTTCGTGGCGTAAGTGATCTCATTATAGAAAATGTGGATCACCAGCCACCTCTCCAGTACGTGGTGTGGGCACTGATAAAGTAGCCCCTTGTAGCGATCCCATGCTTCGAACAAGGACTCCCCCTCCTTCCGACAAAAGCTAGTGATAAGATGGCGCATGTGAGCAGTCTTACTTGGTGGGAAGTATTTATTCAGAAACTGCTGCTCACATTGCTCCCATGTGGTGATGCTGCCATAGGGTAAGGAGTGAAGCCAAGCCTTAGCCTTATCCCGCAGTGAAAACGGAAATAGGCTCAGGCGGATCACGTCAGAAGGGACTCCGTTTAGTTTCATGGTTGAGCAGATTTCTAGAAAAGGCTCAAGATGCCAGTTCGGGTCTTCAGTCGCAGCTCCCCCGAATTTGTTCTGTTGGACCATATGTATGAGTGCCGGCTTCAGCTCAAAGTTATTTGCTGATATGGATGGTCCATCTATGCTCGACCTGAATCCACTAGCGCTAGGAGCTGCGTAGTCCCGTAGAGGTCGGCTGCCTACGTTCACCTCAGATGCAGCTTGATCTTCCATCTTTCGCTGCACTGCTCTCCGACGGTGAAAGGTTCGCTCTATCTCTAAATTGATCGGAATTAGACCTTCCAACTCTAGACTTCTAATCATACGATGAATCGACACACAAAAGTAAGAGTGCTAACCTAATGCTAAAGCAAAAAATAAATCTAATAAATAAAAACCTAAGATGCAATAAGTAAAAAGGAAACTACTACTGCAAATAAAAACTAAATCTAAATATGGAAAATAAAACTAAAGCAAATAAAGTAAAATAAAGCAGGACAACAATCTAATCCTAAGTCTGATCCAATCTACCACTGTTCAATTTGATATCGAATCGACAATCCCCGAAAACGGTGCCAAAAACTTGATACGCACGGTCACGACCTTAAATCCCGCGATGGAGACCGTTGAAGACTCAAAGTACACGCTCACACTCAATGCCTGCAAGTGCACGGATGTCGTCAAGTAATAAATAGATTATCGATGCCACAGGGACTGAGATTCAAGTACCAATACACTAAGTGGTTGCGGTAATCTAACGATTCACCCACTTCATTAGTATAAAGCGTGAATCCGGTTTGGATTATGATCCACATCTCGATTTGGGTCTTTAAGAAGCACTCCATCTGACCCTTCCAATAAGGGAAGTCGTCTCCATTGTAAAATGGAGGTCGGATGGTGCTAAACCCTTCGAGATGGGCCATTTAAGAAAAGAAGGAAAACAAGTACCTTTCAACGAATAAAATAAGCGAATGTACCAAGACTTTTGTCTTGGATTAGTAGTGTGGGAAAATGAAATTAAACGAAACAAAAAGATCGTAAAACCAAAAAATAAAAGGAAAACAAATCTGTAAGAAATTGCTAGATTGGTGGTTTCACCAAATCGTAGCACCCCCGGCTCTGATATCTCTTGTTGGATCGATTTGAGCGCTAGAGAGGGGGGGGGTGAATAACGCAAAATAATTTTTTGAATTCGTCCGATTAAGAAAAGAGTGCGTAGCAGAAAAGTAAATAAAACACTTTTGTTTTTACTTGGTTCACAACCTTGGGCTGCAAATCCAAGGCCCTAACGGTCCTAGACTGTGTACGAAGGGTAAAACACTAAAGTACTCCTCGTTGGAGGTAGGAGTTAACGATTTACAAAAGCACAAGAATACTCGAGGTAGAGAGACAATCCCTCTCTCCTCGTTACGATGAAAGCTCGGAAATGTAAATCAAGAACAAGTAAACTGGAAAGACAACTTCAAATATTACCAACGACTAAGGAGTTAGAAGGAAGAGCTCGGGTTGTCAGTATTTTGGCAGTGCTTCATCATCGTAGGATTGTCAAAGAGTCATGGCGTTGCGGGAGCAATTGAGAGCACTTAGAATGATGAAAATTGTGTGGAGAACACCTTCTTTTATACCCTTGAGAAACTCTAATCGTTGAGATGAGGTTTCATGAGGTGATGCCACCTTGCCCTTGAGAAATGGTGATAAGCTTTGACTCTCCTCAAGGCTGATCCTTGACGAATCGGTCGATCAACCCTAGCGATCGATTGATGGAGTAGCTGATCGGCCACAATTGAAACAATGATCGTTTGTTAGGGTTTCCAGCTGCAATAGAAGGTTAGCTCGAAAATAAGTGATTTCGACGGCCACCAACCATCTGATCTTGACATAGACCGTCCTTTGGAAGTCTTTAGTCAGATCATCACCTAAGGATGTCCTCGTACGGAGGACACGACCTTACTTACACTCACTCACACGAGCTTACCTCAACCTTTACCTTTGAAGCTTCGCTTCCGGTCTTCACGTGAGTTCTTCGGCTCCCTTCGAAGTCCTCCCGGTGTCGCCCGACCACCACGGTTCCCTCCGGGCGTCACTGACCTTCGACTTAGCTTAGCATTCCTTTACACTTGATTCAGCTCGTGAGATAACAATATGGGCTTAACTTTGTGTCTTTTGCTATAATCAAAACTTAGGTTCGACTTAGGTGCCACTGCACCAACAGCTCCAACCTTCATTTCTATACCGAACCCCACAAAATTTCCTTTCTTCCCCCTCAACTCAGAACTTATCATATTCCCTTTTAGTCAGTATTAATCTTTTAGCATGATATAAAGTAACATCTCGCTTCTCCAGAATTAAGTCTAACTCCCTATGCCAAGCCACTCCATTGTCGCTTGGGATACATGTCACCACTCGGGCAAACTTTACTCCAACTTCTATAGACAACACTGCCTCCCTTCCATATGATTCATGACATATAACCTAATATTAGCAACTAATACTTTGTATGTATATGAAGTTCTTTTCTATTGACATAGACTATACCCACCCTATTATAGATCATATCCACCTTAAAGGCTAGAATAACTGAAACAAACACAATCATAACATCAAAACTGATGCCATCCCTACATGTTAAAAAGCAATAACTTAAAGAAGTATGTAGTTGAAGTTTACATAGAATAAGTAATAGCACTAAAGAGCAATACTCTGCATGTAAAAAATGAAGCATGTGGGCAACTAAAAAATTAGAAGGAAAGAATTAAACAGAATAAAAACATGACCAAGAAACGACAGAAGTCAATTTCAGGCATATTTGGGGTCACATCTGACTACTCCTTATCTTTAGACCCACATTCAAGAATAATTCCGGAGGCTCAACAATATCATTAAACTTTGCCAACACATCCCATCCTACGAAGAAATCCACCCAAGGAACGAATTCCAGTAATAAAAAGTTCTACTAAATCAACCAGTGAAACAAAACATTTGAAACTATTCATTCTACCCCACTTTAACACAAAACCATCTGATATTGATACCCTCTGCAACATATACTAGAACCAAGAACTTGTAATAGATCTCCCATGAAAACCTCTGCACTAAAATATCAAACCCCTATAATTATCTCAAAAGGAAATAACCTCCATATAATGGGATCATCATATCTTGGCAAGCAATAACCCCAAAGAATAACCAGATACAATCTTACTGAATGATAACCACAATACTATAATAGAATATCAAGTCTGCCGGGTGATGACTTCAATCATATGAAGTATTAGATGGTGAATTCTAATAAGAGATAGAATCCTATTGAAACTTCTGAGCATCCTCTAGATTAATGAACTTCTTAGCTCGGGCTAATAAAACGTCAAAATCTACGGGAGGCTTTTTAGCTAAAGATTTGATGAAATCTCCCTCTCGAAGCCCTTGAGTAAAGGCTCCTACTACCATGCCAGATTACATAGCAGGAATATCCTGTGTCGACTGAGTAAACCTCTGCACATATTGCTGAAGACTTTCTTTCTCTCTCTGTTTAAGATAAAAAAGACTTAATAGTTGAGGAAAATATTTTTTAGATCTAAAAAAATTCCTTAAAAATAATGCCAAAAAGTCCTTAAATGAAGCAATACTTTGTGACTTCAAATCATTAAACTATTGTTGTCTTGGTCCTACTAATGTAGTAAGAAACACTCGACATTTAACCCCATCAGTATAACGGTACAATAAAACATAATTTTCAAATCTACTCAAATGACCCTTAGGATCAATGGAACTAGTATACTCAAGCATCTAAGGAATTTGGAAGTGCCGAGGTAACTCTTCATCCAGAATATCCTCTGTAAAGGGATTTAACTCCTTTACTTTTAAAATAGTACTTACAAAAGGAACATCCCCCTTAGGTTATGCACTCTCTAGAGGAGGTACACACTTCTTTTTCTTCCCCTTTGGTTGCTTGCAAACGCAAGAGGAATCATTCTTTGGGCGAGAGACTCTGACAACCTCTTCTTCAGAGTCATCATCGGATACATCATCTTTCTTCATCTTCTTCGGGGTGGCCTTCTATGACATATGATCCATCACAGTGGCCACCACTTGCATAAGATCCTCCCTGTACAAGGGATCACAATGCCTTCTGCTAGTGGCCCCCTTAGAAGTACTGAAGATAGATTTATCTTCCTCCATCGACTCCATCAGCGTCTTCCTAGTCTTCACCATCACGACATTTTATTCAGATTCCCACAGACGACACCAATTTGATGGTGTTCATCTTCGCCTTGCCAAGATCTCCCTCCCCCTTCTTGCGGATCTTCTTTGATCCCCTCAGATTCGGGAAATCCTAGCTAGATCTGTCACAAAGTAATGTTAAGAATGCAATAATGAACAACTTCTTCTTCGATCACCTTGTATCCTTGGAATGAACTCTAAATATTCCACTTCACAAGAGAATGTTAGAGATGGGTCGGCTTCTCGGCACGACCCCTCCGATGCTTAAGTCAAAAATAGTAGGATGGAGAAAGTAGAAATGCAGAAAGAATGAAGAAGAAGTGAGAATAAGATCTTTGAGGTACCGAATAACGAAGAAACAACCATCCCCCTGTTGGTGCAGGGGCACTAGATTATCGAACCTAGGTTTTGATTATGGCAAAGATCCATAGTTAAGGTCATATTGTTATCTCATGAGCTGAATTAAGTGTACAGGAAATGGTTAAGCTAAGTTGAAGGTCAGCGACACCCGGAGAATCCCGAGTCACAAAACCATGGTGGTCGGGCGACACTAAGGGAACTTCGTGGGAGTCGAATAACCTAGGTGGAAGACCGGAAGCAAAGTGACAAGTCAAAAAGAACTAAGGTAAGCATGAGTGCGAAGAGAGATGGCAAGGTCATGTCCTCTGTACGGGGATGACCGTAGGCAGCGATCCGACTAAGACTTCCAGTGGAAGGGCTAGGTCGAGATCAAGCGGTAAGGAACCATCATATTTATCATTTTCCATGCTAACCTCTTACTGTAGGGAAGTGGCCAGGCTGGCAGTTGATTGCTGGTCATTCGGTAGTCGACTGATGGCGATGAATCAGTCTTTTGCACTAGGTCAAAACAAATAATGTTTGATGCGGCCACTTCGCGATAAGATAAGGAGCCACCTTGAGATCAATTCCAAAAGTTGAGGATTTCTATCAGGACTTATTCCAATGCAAAAGTATATAAAAGGAGGGGAGGACTCCAAACCAAAGCATAATCATCTTGCTCTCAAAGTGCTCCCGCAATGCCAAAGCTCCAACGTTGTAACGCCGACGCAACGCCAAGCTCAGAATCTATTCTTCGACAGTAAGTATTATTTTTATTTACTATATTCGATCATGGTTTTAATCATAACGAGGTGAGGTAGGCTTGTTGCCTCATCCTCGTGCTTTCAGTTTTGTGATCATTGTCTCCTACCTCCAACGAGGAAGAGACTTTATAGTGGATTGCCCTTTCCTACGCGGTCAAGAATCGCGGGGCCTTGGATTAGCAGCCGGTGGGCTGTGAACCAAGTAAAAATAAATTGTATTATTTATTTTTCCATTGTGCTTGCTCTTATCAAACGAACGAAACAAAGCTTACGCTCGCTATTCATCCCCCTTTAGCGACGCTTCTCGATCCAACAATTGGTATCAGAGCGGGGGCGCTAAGATTTGGTGAAACCACCAATCTAGCACTTTTTGGCTTTCTTTTCGTATTTTTCGATTTGTGTTTTTTTAGGTTTTCTTCTCCCACACTACTAATCCAAGACGAAGTCTTGGTACCCTTCTTTTGGTTGTGTGTTTGCAAGTATTTGCTTTTGGAGTAGCGGACGGTAAAACGATCATAACTTTTTGTACAAGTGGACCCACGAAACGTACTACCTACCAAATCAATGCTCTCTGAGAGATCTACAGTTCTTACAAGGGTTTACCCTTGTAACAAGCTATCTTCATCTCCAAAAACCAACGTCTAGTACCCATTCGGGGACATCGAAGGTCATAAGTTTCTAGTTTTTGTTAGTTTCTTATTTTTCTTATTTATTTCTATTTATTTCTTATTATTTTCTGCATTACTAATCCAAGACCAAGTCTTGGAATTGCTTTTGGTTTTATTCGTGTTTTGCAAGATATTTAATGGCTCACATTGAGGGGTATAGCACCACCCAACCTCCGATTTTTAACAGAAATGATTTCCATTATTGGAAAGGTCGGATGGAGTGTTTCTTGAAAACACAAGTCGAGACTTGGATAATAATCCAAACTGGCTTTGCTCTACCCACCAATGATCAAGGGGAGCCCTTGGATTTCGACAAGTAGACCAATGTAACCAAGAGGCAAATCGAAGCCGATGCAAGAGCAACCCAAATGTTGCAATGTGACCTCGAATACTACTTCGAGAAGAAACTCAAAGCCAGACCAAAAGGGAAAGTCAAGGTTAGCCGCTCTTTAATTAGTACACTTTACCTTACAATTGAAATGCTTACTAGGAAATTAACTAAGTCCGAGTCTAGGGTTGAGTCGTTACTTGAGGAGGTTGAAACCCTCAAGCAAGAGGCTACTCTAACCTCTTCAACTAATCATGTTCAAGAGGGAAACTCAACCCAAGTTGAAAAACTTGAGGAGGAGAATTCTCTCTTGAAAGACCGAGTTCAAGAGGTTGAGACTAGGTTGGAAAGGTTCACATTGGGATCTAAGAATCTTAACTGGCTACTTGGAACCCAAAGTGCCGTGTACAACAAAGTCGGACTCGGATTTAGGTCAATGACTACGAATAGATCTTACATGTCTATTGTGAATCGTAGTCATCAAAGAGTCCAAGCATGGGTCCCAAAGGTTTTATTGAACTCACATATAAGGACTAATAAGTATTAGATTCCCCAGGATCAAGTCCACTTTGTGGATAGACCATATTGGTTCAATGGTCCAGGGGGAGCTAACACTAAAATAATATACCCGCTTCCTTAGCAAAACCATTGCATGATTAGTTATTTTATTTTAATTTTTAGAATGGCTAGATAGGGAAAATAGTTAATCAACTCTTGACAACATAGTATCAGGATGCGGCAAGATAATAGTACGTTAGGGAAATAAAGTCTCGTGTATTCGAGCTAGATAAGGCGTATCTAGTTTGGTGCACTTGACCGAGTGGAACTAGCTAAAGCTACCTCGTCGTATCCTAAACTAGTTAGACCAAGAAGTAACCCTAAGTGACTTAAGTGATATTTTCTTGAATTTGGCTTTTTCTAATGAAGTGGTTATTGTTCCGATCAAAGAAGGCCCCTGTGCCTCGCCATGACCTGGAAACCAGTTTCTCGAAAAGTTACTTAACGATCTAAAGGTTAAATCCAAATCTAATCCAAGGTTGACTATCTTTAATCAATTTTAAATCATTTCACAAAATATATAAGGTGAACAAATTCTGAGACACATAAGATGGGTGAGATGTTAAGGATAATTGAAATATAACCTTTTCAAAATGCTACTTATTCTCTCAACTATTGTACTTAACGACTATTTACAACTCTCTAGGCCAAAGTTTAGCGCCCCCTACATCTCTTATACTTCATATATTTGACTAAGGGGGAGAGAAAACTAACCCTAAGAGTTATATTACAAACCTTTAGATTATTGGTGCAGAGGGATACACCTCGAACCAATCTATCTAACTACTGCTAGACGCATGTTTGGGCTTATAGTTGATTTAACTTTTCTAGATACATGTTGTTTTTAAACCCCGACACCTTTATTGATTTATGACAAAAGGGGGAGAAGAGCGAAATTAAGGGCGAGTAATAGAAATTTAAATTTTTTAAAAAAATTCAAAGTATCTCTTTCAAAACTCACCTAGGGTTAAGGGGAGTTTTTGAAAGGACGTTTATTATTTACTCTTATTTTATGCTTTAATTTTTTTCCCTTAACTTTGTGTCGGTTTGCCATAGATAAAAAAGGGGGAGATTGTTGGGGCATGGGCACTAGATAATCGAACCTAGGTTTTGATTATGGAAAAAATCCAAAGTTAAGGTCATATTGTTATCTCATGAGCTGAATTAAGTGTGCAAGAAATGGTTAAGCTAAGCTGAAGGTCAACGACACCTGGAGAATCCCAAGTTGGGAAACCGTGATGGGCGGGCGACACCGGAGGAACTTCGTGGGAGTCGAAGAACCTAGGTGAAAGACGGAAGCAAAGTGACAGGTCATAAAGAACCATAGGTAAGCACGAGTGCGAAGAGAGATGGTAAGGTTGTGTCCTCTGTACGGGGATGATTGTAGGTGACGATCTGACTAAGACTTCCAGTGGAAGGTCTAGGTAGAGATCAGACAATAAGGAACTATCATATTTATCATTTTCCATGCTAACCTCTTACTATAAGTGGCGATCACGTCATTGGGTCAATGATAGATCGACATCACATCGATCGATGGAAGACATCGATCGTGATGGCGCATTTAATAAGCCTTTTGTGGTAGGTCAAAACGGATAATGTTTGACATGACCACTTCGCGATAAGATAAGGAGCCACCTCAAGATCAGTTCCAAAAGTTGAGGATTTCTATCAGGACTTATTCCAATGCAAAATTCTATAAAAAAGTGGGGAGGACTCCAACTCAAAGCATAATCATCTTGCTCTCAAAGTGCTCCCGCAACGCCAAAGCTCCAACGCCGTAACGCCAATGCAACGCTAAATTTAGAATCTATTCGTCGGCAGCAAGTATTATTTTTATTTATTGTATTCGATCGTGGTTTTAATCATAACGAAGTGAGGTAAGCTTGTTGCCTCATCCTCGTGCTTTCGGTTTTGTGATCGTTGTCTCCTACCTCCAACGAGGAGGAGACTTTATAGTGGATTTCCCCTTCATACGCGGTTAAGGATTGTGGGGCCTTGGATTAGTAGCCGGTGGGCTATGAACCATGTAAAAATAAATTGTGTTATTTATTTTTCTGTTGTGCTTGCTCTTATCGAACGAACGAAAGAAAGTTTTATGATCCCTATTCACCCCCCTCCAGCGATGCTTCTCGATCCAACACCCCCTTCCTTCTTCTTCTTTCCCCTTTATAGATGATTCATCTTGCCTTCTCCTTGAAGTGAATTTACTTCAATACCCTTTCCAAGATGTCAAGTGTAACTAATTTTCTCGCTCCTTTTCAAAATATCTCCTTTGAATCTCTTTATATTTTCCTGCCAAGTATTAATTAAATAAAATAAATGACAAATACTAAAATATCTTATATTAATCATATTTTCTATCTCAAAACTCTTCCTGCTACTTCCCGTGCTCAAGAATACCCCTATCTCCTCTTTTCACCGTATTTGGAAAGAATGCTATACATTGCTCGGAAAACAAGTGTATTGCTCAGGAAACACATGCATGCCTTGGAAAGCATACTAACCACTAGAGAACTAGACACATTGCTATGCCAATGCAATACTTAACTCTGAACCTCACTACCCTCTGTCTCCCTATTGAGCTCAGGAAATGCATATACTACTCGAGAAATACATATACTGCTCGGGAAGCACATAACCTGCTATGCCAATGCAATACTTAACTCTGAACCTCACTGCACTCTGTCACCCTACTGAGCCGGGAAAATGTATATATTACTTGGGAAATACATAGACTACTCAGGAAATACATAGACTGCTCTACCAATGCAATACTTAACTCTCACTGCCCTCTGTCATCTTACTGAGCCCAAGAAATGCATATACTACTCCGAAAATACATAGACTGCTTGGGAAACACATAGACTGCTCTGTCAATGCAATACTTAACTCTAAGCCTCACTGTCTTCTATCACCCTACTAAGCCTGGGAAATGCATATACTGCTCGGGGAATACATATACTGCTCGGGAAACACATAAACTGCTGTGCCAATGCACACTAACTACTCCATAAACACAATTACTACACCTGCCTCAAATATCACCTCCACTGCTTGGGAATTATACAAACAGCTTGGAAAACCCTCTACTTGATTAGAAAACCCCGACCCCATCATGACCTTTGAATTGCATTTTCCATCTCATAAAGTGTCTTTTCTATTTTTTTTCAAGCCTTGACCTCAAAGCTTGATTTTCAATTTCTAATTTTTCCAAATTTGAATTTTCATTCTTTCTTGGAGCATTTCCTTTTCTTCTAGGCATATGTCTAGTCCATTTAGGGTTGATTCCTAGGTTGTTCTCTATCTTCCTAATGGTTTCCTTAGGTAAAATAGTTCTAGGATTATTAGGTCTAGATTTATCCTTAGACAAAGTAGGTCTAGCTGTAGGATATTTGACGCCGCTAGAGGGGGGGGGGATGAATAACGTTTGACCGTTCATAGATGGAATTCGATCGCGTGTTTGTCTCTACAATTTCGTTAGTGCGTAGCGAAAATAGATATAATACAATAACAAAATACGCCAACACAACAAGAACATGAGTATGTAACGTGGTTCGGAACCACACGGTTCCTACTCCACGGATCGAGCTCTACGAGCTCTAGTGATGCACACGCAACCACTAATAAACACTCCTCGGAACAATCCGGAGGCGGAGAAACCTCGTACAATAATGATTACAACAATAATCAAATAAATACAAGCAAATACAATGAAATACAAATGCAAGTAAAGGAAAAACACTTTACAAGAGCTTTGGATTGCTTGATCTTTGATTGCCTTGAACTAGCTTTGAAGGACTGGAAAGCACCAACTTCCCCCTTCAATTTCGCTCAAGAAAATCGCTATCTTTTTCTCCATCACGAGCTCCTTTTATAGCTTCAACTCGTCGAAAAGGTCGATCGACGATCGCCGGACCATCACCGACTGATCACACTGTTGCTGTGAGACAACGGTGTAATCCACGTTGGAAAAATCCAACGGCTAGGACATCATTCGACTGATCATGAGCATCAGTCGACTGATGAGCCATCACTCGACTGCTCGTCGTAGCGGTCGAGTGAGACTCCATTCAGTGGCCAAAAATTCGAGCACCAGTCGACTGATCACACGATCAGTCGACTGCTCGAGCCATCAGTCGACTGCTAGACCACTTCCCGCAGTCAAACCCTAGTTGACTCGGTCCAGTCGACTGTCACATGGCACCAGTCGACTGGCACACCTCAAACATGAGGTTTTAGCCCAAGTATGGTGCCCCCATACTTGCTAGACCACCCTTAGCCTAGACCTAAGCCTTCTAGCCACCTCCATCAGCCTCACGCCTCTCGAATCCCTCTAAGTCATCCATGACTTGTTCATCCATCGCGCTAGCCTTCAGGTGCTTCCATCGGCTATGTCATGCTAACGGTGTCTACACCGCCAAGGCACATTGGACTTACGCCGCCAAGACTCCGCTTGGACTTTACGCCGCCAACCATTGGACGTATGCTGCCAAGACTCCCGCTTGGACTTTACGCAACCAATATTAAACCCCTTGGACTTCTCATGCCAAGACTCATGCTTGGACTTTATCTTGCCAACCCATGTTGGACTTTTCATGCCAAGACCCATGCTTGGACTTTCCATTGCCAAGACCCATGCTTGGACTTTACCAAATGCCAAGTGTCCCACTTGGACTTCCCATGCCAAGTACTCAAGACTTGGACTTTCCCATGACAATTACATTGTCATATGTTTTTGTCGAAACATCAAAACATCACTCGAGTCCTGGTCAATCGTGACCTGGGCCGATTGCACCAATAATCTCCCCCTTTTTGATGTTTGACAAAAACCAAACAAATCATTTGAGTTAGACCACTAACTCATGTCTCTTACCAATTATTCCAAAATTGGTAATCTTAAATGATCTCCCCCAAACATTCTCCCCCTTTTTGACTAACATCAAATAGGTCTTTTCTCCAAGGAGGTCAATGTCTCATGTCCCAATGAGATCTTACAATCTCCCCCTTGGTCCAAAAATACCTAGGATGCCTACCATCTTCTTAGTGATAAGTCTCATATCACTCAAGAGAGGCAATCCTATACACTCTCCCAATTTCCAAATTGGATTTCAAAAAAAAATCCATCAATTTTCCCAATTGATAACCTTTTCCCCTTCCAGAAGAAAGAAAAACACATCCATCACTCCAAGATGGATACCTCCCCCTAAAGGCTTGCTCCCCCTTGACCATTGCACCAACAATGTCCTTAGAAAGTCCCTAAGCCAATAGGAACTCTAAACCATCAAAATTAAGGTTAGAAATTCAACATTGAACTTTCCAACACCTTAACATTGATACAAACCCTAAACAACTCTCCTAATCCATATTTAATGGATTTTCACCCTTCATCATGCTTCCCAAAGCATATCCTAGGGTTAGGAGTGGCTAGGGACCTTAACCGCAGCCGAAATCGGGTTAGACAAGCTTGTTTATCCCGAAATCAGGCAATCAGTCGAGTGATTCAGAAATCAGTCGACTGAACCCCACATCAGTCGACTGCCACTATGAGCAGTCGACTGATAACTGAAAAAAATCTGATTTTTAGTTATCAGAAATGAGATTTGGGAATTCATAAATAATTATACGTTTATCGAAAAATCACGAAAATTGATACGTATAATACCTATGACCAATGCAATGGGTGAAAAATGTTTGAAAAATATTTTACCCATAAAATATCGAAATTGATATAAAATTCAAAAGTGAAGAAAACTTCTAAGTTTTTGGCTCACTTTGTATCAATATCATCAATGGTGATTGCTATCAAAAGATAGACTTCACTAAGGTTTTTCAAAATGATTTTAAAATATTTTCAAAACCTTATTTTGGATCATATTCCTTGGGCTCTATGTATATGACTTGTACACAAGCTTTCCCAATGATCCATATGTTGAGTTAAGATGAGTTTGGGTTCAACTAGATGCAAAAACTATGCACCTTGAACTTAACTCATATCCTAGCATCTCACATGTATCTAGGGTGTATAAATACACATACATGTCAATTGGATGCGAGATGTGGGTTTTGGTTCATTCAATCTAGGGTTTCATATATTTCCTAGGCAACCCTACTTGATTCCCTTATAAATGGGACTTCAAGTCATGCCATTGTCCTTAGTTTAATTTTAATCAATTAATTGCATGAAATGATCATGGCATAAAGAAAGCAATACTTAAGAATGGCCAATGATCATGATGTCATGGCATATGATAAAATCTAAAAACACATGACACTTAAATCCTTAACCTAAGCATACTCATGACATAAAATGATTAAGAATAAGCATGATGTCATGGCATGTCATATGACAAACAAAGCATGGCATATAAAATATATAGGTATAGTAATACCTAAATTTTAATATTAATTGTCATTTCATATAATTAATTATATTTTGTCATATTATCACTAATCTTCCTAGTGTGCCAAAAACCCAAAATGACAAACTAATCTCTAAAACTAAATTGTGCCAATTTAATCATTTTATCAAACTTCTCAAATAATATTGGCACATCCTAAAATCTTTTAGGATTAAAGCTCGAATGTATTTTCAAGGTAACCATAACCTTGAAAATATCCTAAAGTGCAACCTTTATCATGGTTGAGTTAACTACCCATCCAATCAAGGTTGGCACACCCTAACCCCATCTAGCGTGAATCAATCACGCTCTTAGGAACCCAAAACCTATTTGAGCTCCTAGGGTTAATTAGGTATTCCTTAGGGATAACCTCCCTAGATACCTTCCTAATGACCCTCCTAGGCTTATTAGCCTTGGTCATTTTGGTCTTACCTAGGTTGACTCTAGGGGTAACTCCCCTTGCAACCTTCTTAGTGGCCACCCTAGGTTTCCTAGAAACCTTAGCCACTAGGCACAAACTATGGTTACTCTTAGGGATAGCTTCCCTAGTAACTTTGGTCTTCTTAGACTTAGTTTGTGATCCATAATCAAATGGAACACTATGGTAAGCCACCTTAGGCTTAGGTTTGTGACCCAAACCTTGCTTGCCCTTGGTTGACTTTCGACTTTGAGGTCCTAGATGTTGACTTTGAGATATAGACTTAGACTTTTGATCATTAGACCCTTTAAATTGAGTTTGTATATTCCATGGTCTTTTTCTAGTTTCAAGCCTTGACCTCAAGGCTTGGTTCTCCAATTCTAATTGCCCAATTTTTGAGTTTTGATTTAAACCATGGGCATTGTCCTTTCTAGGCATATGCCTAGTCCATTTAGGGTTAAACCCTAGATGTTCTCCTATTTTCTTGATAGATTCCCTAGGTAAAATATTTTTAGGGACATTAGTCCCAAATTTCTTCTTATTTCCTAAGTGGACACTCTTAGCACCTAAACAAATATGTCTATTATTTCTAGCATGCTTTTCATGTACAATAGCAAGACTATTAAAATTATTCCTAGCATGCTTCTTATCCCTAGAAATTGAAGGTGCATTATTGAAATATACCTTAGGGTTTGCCTTGGATGCTCCCCCTAGATGTGTAGCTCCCTCTTTGGTCTTTTTGCTTCCCCTAGGATATTGATTCCTATAATGTCCTTTTGAATTGCACTTGAAGCATATGATGTGTTCCTTGCTCTTTTGACTTGGGGAACCGGCATCCTTTGACTTTTGTTGACTTTTGGGCACTGGAGGAGCTTTCTTAACCTTCTTTGGGCACTTGCTCTTGTAGTGCTCGGTTTCCCTACACTCAAAACATATTATATGCATTTTATTATTAACACATATGCTTGAGTTACCTAGGGTGATGGTAGGTGTCGGAGTTGAATTTTGAGCTTCCTCATCGTGACCGGATGTTGAAGGCTCTTCTTGAGGTTGCTCCGGTGTAGATGGTCTCTCCTCCTCAATCCTAGAAGTGGATACTTCTTCCACCTCTTCTTCTTCTTCTTGTTGGACCGATGATGAGTTTTCATGGAGCTTTGCCACTTGGCTCCATAACTCCTTAGCATCCATAAAGTCCCCTACCATACACACAATATCATTAGGGACCAAATCAAAAATAAAATTTACTACCTTTACGTTTTTCTCGAAGGCTTGAATTTGATCTTCACTCCATCTCTTCCTTTTGAGAAATCCACCTTTTGGTCCTCTTGAAAACTCAAATCCTTCCATTAATAGGGACCACCCCTCAAAATCTTTCATCATCAAAAAATCTTCAATCCTTTTCTTCCAAGAATTGAAGCCTTCTCGTCCATAGGATGAATAAGGGACCGGTGTGTTGATGTCCCATCCTAATTGTTCTTGGACTTCCATCTTTCCCTCTAGCGTCTTGACTCTGGGTTGTTAATCCGTAGAAGAGCCCCGGCCTCTGATACCAATTGTAGGATATTTGACGCCACTAGAGGGGGGGGGTGAATAGCGTTTGACCATTCGTAAATGGAATTCGATCGCGTGTTCGTCTCTACAATTTCGTTAGTGCGCAGCGGAAATAGATATAATACAATAACGAAATACGCCAACAGAACAAGAACACGAGTATGTAACGTGGTTTGGAACTGCACGGTTCCTACTCCACGGATCGAGCTCTACGAGCTCTAGTGATGCACACACAACCACTAATAAACACTCCTTCTCGGAACAATCCGGAGGCGGAGAAACCTCGTACAATAATGATTACAACAATAATCAAATAAATACAAGCAAATACAATGAAATACAAATGCAAGTAAAGGAAAAACACTTTACAAGAGCTTTGGATTGCTTGATCTTTGATTGCCTTGAACTAGCTTTGAAGGACTGGAAAGCACCAACTTTCCCCTTCAATTTCGCTCAAGAAAATCGTTATCTTTTTCTCCATCACAAGCTCCTTTTATAGATTCAACCTGTGCTGGAAAAGGTCGATCAGACGACTGCTCAGGACCATCAGTCGACTGATCACACTGTTGCTGTGAGACAACGGTGTAATCCACGTTGGAAAAATCCAATGGCTAGGACATCAGTCGACTGATCATGAGCATCAGTCAACTGATGAGCCATCACTCGACTACTCGTCACAGCAGTCGAGTGAGACTCCATTCTGTGGCCAAAAATCTGAGCACCAGTCGACTGATCACACGATCAGTCGACTTCTCGAGCCATCAGTCGACTGCCCACCTTTGGCAGTCGACTGCTAGACCACTTCCCGCAGTCAAACCCTAGTTGACTCGGTCCAGTCGACTGCCACATGGCACCAGTCGACTGGCACACCTCAAACATGAGGTTTTAGCCCAAGTATGGTGCCCCCATACTTGCTAGACCACCCTTAGCCTAGACCTAGGCCTTCTAGCCACCTCCATCAGCCTCACGCCTCTCGAATCCCTCCAAGTCATCCATGACTTGTTCATCCATCGTGCTAGGCTTCAGATGCTTCCATCGGCTATGTCATGCTAACAGTGTCTACACCACCAAGGCACATTGGACTTACGCCGCCAAGACTCCGCTTGGACTTTACGCCGCCAACCATTGGACTTATGCTGCCACGACTCCCGTTTGGACTTTACGCAGCCAATATTAAACCCCTTGGACTTCTCATGCCAAGACTCATGCTTGGACTTTACCTTGCCAACCCATGTTGGACTTTTCATGCCATGACCCATGCTTGGACTTTCCATTGCCAAGGCCCATGCTTGGACTTTACCAAATGCCAAGTGTCCCACTTGGACTTCCCATGCCAAGTACTCAAGACTTGAACTTTCCCATGACAATTACATTGTCATATGTTTTTGTCGAAACATCAAAACATCACTCGAGTCAAACTCGAGTCCTGGTCAATCGTGACCTGGGTCGATTGCACCAACACTAGCATTATCCTTAGACCTAATATTATAACTTCTAGCACCTAAACATGAGTATTTATTGCTAGCATGCCTTTTATCATTATGAATAATAGCAAGAGCATTAAAATTATTCGTAGCATGCTTCTTGAAATTAGATTTTGAAGGTGCATTAATAAATGATACCTTAGGGTTTGATTTAGCTCCCCCTATATGTGATCCTCCTCCTTTACCCTTGGTTGCATGGCTCCCCCTAGGACATTGACTTCAATAATGGCCCCGTTGTTGACACTTGAAGCATACCATGTGTTCCTTGCTCTTCCTTATCAGGGCTCCGACCTCATTTGACTTGTCCTTGACTTTAGGTGTTGATTGAGTCTTCTTGACTCTTTTTGGACACTTGCTCTTATAGTTCCCTACTTCCCTACACTCAAAACATGTTATATGATTTTTATTTTTAATACATGTATTTGAGTTACCTTCTTGAATGGTAGGAGAAATTTGGATTTCTTCTTCAATTCTCCCGGATGTAGATTGTTCATCTTTCTCTTCCTCCGACGTGAAAGGTCTCTCATCCCCCTCAATCCTAGAGGTGGAGGCTTCTCCAACCTCTTCGACTTCTTCTCCTTCAGACGTTGAGCACCTATCAACTTCTTGTTGGAATGTATACTGAAATCCTAGCCTTTGTATGAACATCTTCATTTTGAAATAAGAATCACATGATCATTGTTTGTATTTTTGCATATTGTTTGATACTTTACATTATAGATAACATGGTGTGTGGTATCGCACAGAAGATCATTTTATCAGTTCCTTGTAGAGTATAAGTAGAGGCTCACAACCAAGATGGTTTTGGACAAACCATTGGCATGGTTGTAGTGTGATTTGGTATTGGTTTATCTTGACCATAGAATTACACTAGTACACTTTGTGTGTATTAAGCAGGATCGATTTAGAGGTGATTCAATTTATACTGACTATATAATTGAATCAGACCTCAGATATTATGATGTACCTGCTCTTAATCCTGATATAATAATGGGCACATGTACTTAGTATTTATTTCTTTGATTTACCAATGGGCGAGATTTATGTGTTAAATCGATAGACTTGGTAAGTTGGGAAATAATATTATTTACATGGTGTGTCATTGATTATAGGAGGAAACCATGTCCTATATACTAGGATGATGATGTCCCCTTGAGGAGCTCATAAGGTTCATCATATAAATCTTACAGGTGGACTTGGTCCAACATGATGATAAGGATGAGTGGTACTACTCATGGAGTTAGATATTAATTAATTAAATTGCTAGTAATTTAATTAATTAATGGACATTCGATATCTTAAACATGGAGAGATATTTTGTACAAATAATATGTGGAGCCCATATTTAATTATGGGGGTTGGTGAGGTAGATCAATGATAATCCTCTAGTGGAATGGATCATCATTAATGGATCAGGTTTTATGTTGTTCGGATCCATTGGGTGGCCAAGATCCAACTCCTCCTCATGGTCCCTATTGTAGCCTATTATAAATACCTCATGAAGCCTAGATCTATATAAGGGTTGGAGAGGCTTGGGTGGCAACATATAAGTTCTTCTAGAGTTTTTGGAGTTGGCGTTGGAGGCTTGGGCGCCAAGGAATAGAAGAGTTGTGCTAGGGTTTTGGTTGGTTCATCTCTTCTTGGCCGGTTGCAACAAGATAAGGAAGGTAAGGTTTTTCCTTCCTTTCCCACTCTTGGCCGACGCCACCCTCTTCCTTCTCCATTGTCGGTTCCTCCCTTTCCTTTTCCAAGGGCTGGCGACAACAAAGGTGAGAGTTCCTCCTTCCTTTGTCTTGGCCGGTACACCCTGTCCCTCTCCTTGGGGCCGACAGACACCAAGCTTGGTGATTGGTGGTCGGCGCAAGCAAAAAGAAGAAGGGAGCTTTTGTTCTTATCTTGTTCGGAGCGAGCAAGGAAGGGAAGACGTGATCTAGGAGGCTTTGACTCTTGGATGATCGTTGCCCACACGACGTCCAAGAGGAGGATAGGAATACAATAGAAGATCAAGAAGTAAAATAAGAGGTATAATCTTGTTTAGTTTTGATTCTAGTTCTTTTATATTTTGTATGTTATTGATTAACATGGACCCCGATGATAAACAAAAAAATCGGCGATCCGTTCATCATTTATTCTGCAGCTAATCGAGGAAAAGAGTTAGGTTGCTTGAACAACAAGTTTGTTCAAGCGACTACTCAAATCGAATAACACGATGATGGATCGGTTGCTTGGGTAATCCATCTCCATCCAGATTAGTTTTATTTGATAAAATTTTAATCCGGGGATGTGTGATAAGATCGCCATGCACAAGCGACCGAAGTGAGAAGCAATTTCCCTCAAGTGGTATCAGTGCCATGGTTTCCAATTTTGTGTGTTTTGGATTCTGTTACATTCATGCATTTATCATATATTTTATGTCGGACAATAGTAGGATATGCATAGGCTAACTTTTTGCTTGCAGACATAAGATCCAACTATTATGGCTATATGGATGTATGTGATTGTATGTGTGCGATTGTAATTATTTATTTAAATCTTCGAAGTTGACGAGGCTAATTAGTATTTAATTTTTTGTAATTAAATATGGAACTGTTTAGCTACTCATTTTAATTTAATTTCGATCTAGATATGTTGTACACTTCTTCGTGGAGTATAGGATCGATGGATGTAGATTAAAATAGTTTATCTCGGCTCTGATCCTCTTATGGCTAGAGCATGGTAAAGGGAGGAGCGGATGAGGTTGCGACAAGACGAGAAGAATATTGGAAAACAAAAGCCATAATAGTTGGAATATATTTTTTTTCATATTTATTTCTTATTGTTTGATATGCATGTTGTGTGTTTGAGAAAATTCCTCAATTTTAAATTACTAAGTGAGAGAGGAATATTTTTAATTCCCAGGCCTCCATTACAATTTGACATGTGATGCAAACAATCTTGCGCGTTGGCTCTGAGTGCCTTCCTCAATATCGGATGAGTTTGTTTTGCAGATCACTAGGTCAAATATGGTTATAGGAAGTTGTTTAGGAGCGTGTGTACTTCTCCATCGGAAGGCACATAATTCGAGGCAATTGCCTTAGTATGGGGTAATGGTAAACACATAGATGCAAATAAAAGCATCCTCCCCATCGGAGTCACTGCTTTTATTTGTAGGGCCAAAGAGGAACCAACTATTAATTTTATTTGTCAAAATGTAAGGTTGACAGGATAATAAAATTAATGGGTAAAACTTCCTCTTACAAATGTAGAATTTGTATACGTCCACACTATCGTGACATATGATATTCTCAGTATTTTGAGGTGTTGGTTGATTTTAAAATTTTATTTTTTGAGGAATCAATAAATTTTTGAAATCCAATGTTTTTATCACTATGATTCTTAGGTTTTTCAAAATGGCTTTCAACCCACTTGCTGTGATTCTGAAAGAAAACAAACTTACTAGACCTAACTATGTTAATTGGAAACGGATTCTGGACATTGTCTTGACTGTTGAGGAGTACAAATATGTACTCTTCGAAGAGTATCCTCTTAAGCCTATGGATGATTCTAGTGAAAAGGAGAAAGAGAGTTATAAGAAGTGGATCAAGGCTGATGAGATGACTCGGTGTTACAATTTGGCTTCTATGTCAAATGTATTGCAACATCAGCATCAGACCATGACTACTGCCTATGACATGATGCTCAATCTCAAGGAACTTTTCGGACACCAGAATCGGGCTACTAGGAAGGAAGCTATGAGGAACTTGATGACGACCACCATGATTGAGGGAACACCCATGAGGGATCATGTTCTCAAGATGATGACTCATTTGAATGAGATGGAAGTCCTTGGAGCGGAGATCGATGGGGAAACCCAGGTCGATATCATTCTCCAATCTCTACCTAGAAGTTTTGAGTAGTTTCGCCTGAACTACAACATGAATAAAAGGTTGTATTTGTTGGTGGAGCTTCTGACAGAACTCCAGGTGGCAGAGGGGCTTTTTTGTCAGAGTGCTCAAAAGGTTTCTACTTCTAAGCTGAAAGGCAAGAAGAAGAAGAAACAAGGTGTAGCAAAGGTGGAGGGAGGATCTAAGGGAGGAGTGAAGAAGCCGAAAGGCAAGTGCTTCACTTGCAAACAGACTGGACATTGGAAGGATGATTGTCCCAATCAAAAATAGAACAAAGGTATATCTTTTAGTTTAGTCATTAAAACATGCTTAGCGGTATTATCTATCGAAACCTGGTGTGTAGATACGGGAGCCACTGATCATGTCTGCAATTCTTTGCAGGGGTTCCAGGAAACCAGACGACTAGATGAGGGAGAGATTACAGTCTACATTGATGGATCGAAGCGGATCGCTAGAGGGGAGGGGGTGAATAGCGATAAAAAATTTTCGTACGAATTCGTTTCAAAACACTTAGAGCAGCAGAAAGATAAATAAAAAATAAAAGAGACAAGTAGATTTTTTACTTGGTTCGTAGCCTTCGGCTACTACTCCAAGGCCCTAGTGATCCTTGATCACGCACGGAGAGCAAATCACTAATGAACTCCTCCTCGTTGGAGGTAGGAGTTAATCGGATACAAAAACCACGAAAGAGACTCGAGATAGAGGGACACTCCCCCTATTCTCGATAAGATAAAACCAAAATAAAAAGAAGTACAGAATGAAATTAAACTAAGATTATACTGACGACTCGTAGATGAAAAGATGAAACCCTAGTCGTCGTGTCTGTAGAACTTCGTCGTAGGAATGTCGTAGACTCGTAGCGTACGGGAAGCACTTGAAAGCTTTTTAATTGATGAAAAACCCTAGGATAAGCCCTCCTTTTATAACCTTTAAGCCCCTCATCGAATGGGTCTTCAATTAATAGGAATTGGGCACAAGACTCTATGAAAAATGGTGATAAAGCTTGACTCCTCGAGGCTGATCCTTGACCATCAGTCAACTGATGGTCATCATCCGATCGATGGCAAGATCGGGCCGATCGTCTGATCGCGTGCCGATCGATCGATTGGCGATCAAGTCCTCAGTGGCGATCGATCGATGCTGGTGCAAAGCAAAGTTAGCTTAACAAAAATATTATTTCGCCGACCGCCGACCATCTGATCTTGACCTAGACTATTTATAGGATGTCTTTGGTCGGATCTACGCTTAAGATCATCCCCATAAGAAGGATACGACCTCTCTTACTCTCACACACACGAGCTTTACCTCGATACATACTATGTTGCTTTCGCTTCCGACCTTCCACTCGATTCCTTCGGCTTCCTCCGAAATCACTCGAGTGTCGCCCAACCACCACGGCTCCCTCCAGGTGTCGCTAGCCTTCAGCTCTAGCTTTAGCACTTTTCTGCACACTCGATTCAGCTCGTGAGATAATGATATATCCTTGACTTTGCGTCTTTTTCCATAATCAAAATACATGTTCGACTTAGGTGCCCCTGCACCAACATACATGGGAAATGCTAAGAAGGAGGTGACTATTGCAGTGGAAGATGTTTATTTATCTTTTGATAGAAATAAAACTTTGGTTTTGAGAAATTGCCTTTATGTACCTTCATATAGAAAGAATTTGATTTCAGTTTCTAAATTATTTATGGATGGGTATTTATTTCTTTTAATGATAGAGTTGTTATAAAAAGGAATCGGGAGATTATCTGTTCTGGTGCATTGGTATGAAATTTATACACTCTTGGACCAAAAACTCCCACGATACAAATAGAAATAAATAACTCATCTTCTAAATCTAATAAGAGAAAAGAATCTTCGAAAATGAACCAAACGTATCTTTGGCATCTATGGTTAGGTCATATTAACCTGAGTAGAATTCAAAGGTTGATAGCTGATGGACCTTTGGGTTCATTAGTGGTGGAAGATTTCCCAACCTGCGAATCTTGCTTGGAAGGTAAAATGACCAAGAGGCCTTTTAAGGCCAAGGGGTATAGAGCCAAAGATGTGTTGGAATTGGTTCATTCTGATTTATGTGGTCCTATGTCTATCCAGGCTAGAGGTGGTTTTGAATATTTCATCTATTTTATAGACGATTATTCAAGATATGGATATATTTACTTAATGCACCACAAGTCTGAATGCTTTGATAGGTTCAAAGAATTCAAGGCTGATGTAGAGAAATATCAAGGTAAAAGTATCAAGACACTATGATCTGATCGTGGTGGTGAGTACATCTTGGGAGAGTTTAGGAGTTACTTATCAGAGGCTAGGATTCAATCCCAACTGTCTGCACTTGGTACACCCCAGCAGAATGGTGTGGCGGAGCGAAGGAATAGGACTCTTATAGAGATGATTAGATCGATGATAAGTTATTCTGAGTTACAAAATTCGTTCTAGGGGTATGCTCTAGATACGACAGTGTATATTCTAAACTTGGTACCATCTAAATCACTACCTTCTACTCCCATAGAATTGTGGACTGGGCGAAAGCCTAGTCTGAGACATATTCGGATTTGGGGTAGTCCAGCACATGTGCTGAAGGGAGATGCTGGTAAGTTGGAATCTCGTACAGAAGTGCGCCTGTTCGTAGGCTATCCTAGAAGAATGAAATGTGGTTTGTTCTATAGTCCTAGAGATCATAGGGTGATCGTTAGCATGAACGCCCGATTTTTAGAGCAAGACTAAGTGATGAACCACAAGACCATGAGAAATATTGTTCAAGTGGAATTAAGAGGGGAAGTCACTACTTCAGTACCAATGGTACAATAGGACATACCACAAGTGACTGCACCACGTGTCATAGAGGATACACAAGTGATACCTCATCGTAGTGGGAGGGTTGTTAGATAACCTGACAGATTTATGTTCTTGGGAGAATCTTCTGATTTGGTCCCTGGCGAACATGAACTTGATTCCTGGACATATGATGAGGCAATCCAAGATAAAAATGTGGTATCTTGGCAAAGGGCGATGAATTCTGAGATAGAATCTATGGATTCAAATCAAGTCTGGGAGTTAGTAGAACCACCCAATGGTGTAAAAGCCATTGTATGCAAGTGGATCTATAAAAGAAAGAGAGGATCAGACGGAAAGGTAGAGACCTTCAAAGCAAGGCATGTTGCGAAAGGGTATACTCAGAAAGAGGGTATCGATTATGAGGAGACCTTTTTGCCGGTAGCCATGCTTAAGTCTATCTGGATTCTCTTATCTATTGCTTCTCATATAGATTATGAGGATTGGCAAATGGATATCAAGACAGCTTTTTTTAATGGATGTCTTGAAGAAAACATCTATATGGAGCAACCAGAGGGATTCATTGCAAAGGGAAAAGAGCATCTTGTGTACAAGCTTAATCGGTCCATTTATGGATTGAAGGAAGCTTCGAGATCTTGGAACATCCGCTTGATGAGGTAATCCAGTCATATGAATTTATTCAAAGTTTGGATGAGTCTTATGTATACAAGAGATGTGACGGAAACGTAGTGATATTTCTTGTACTATACGTAGATGACATTTTGCTCATTGGCAACAATGTTAAAGTGTTATCAGACATAAGGGTATGGTTGTCCAAACAATTTGATATGAAGGACTTGGGAGAAGTGGGACACATCCTTGGGATCAAGGTTATAAGGGATTGCAAGAAAAGGATGTTGTGCTTATCTCAAGCTTCATACATAGACAATATTTTAGCTCGTTTTAGCATGCAAAACTCCAAGAAAGGTTTTCTACCTTTTCGGCATGGAGTACCTTTATCTAAAGAGATGTGTCCTAGAACATCAAAGGAGATAGAGGAGATGAAGGTGGTTCCTTATGCTTCGGCAGTAGGAAGCCTCATGTATGCTATGTTATGTACAAGGTTGGATATCTGCTTTGCCGTGGGTATGGTTAGCAGATATCAAAGTAATCCAGGACAAGAACATTGGACTGTGGTAAAGCATATATTGAAGTACCTGAGAAGGACTAGGGATTATATGCTGGTATACCAGGCAGATCAATTACTTCCTATGGGTTACACAGATTCTGATTTCCAATCAGATAGGGATAACAGTAAGTCTACCTTGGGTTTTGTGTTTACTTTGGGAGGTGGAGTCATTGTATGGAGGAGTGCCAAGCAGAAATGCGTGGCGGACTCCACCATGGAAGTTGAGTATGTGGCAGCCTTTGAGGTAGCCAAAGAAGCTGTATGGCTCAGGAACTTCTTGATGGACTTGGATGTTATTCATAGTTTGCCTAGAACTATCACAATTTATTGTGATAACAGTGGTGCAGTTGCAAACTCAAAGGAACCACAAGCCCATAAGGCAAGTAAACACATAGAGCGCAAGTACCACATGATACGAGAGATCGTAAAGAGAGGATAAGTTGTTGTCGCCAAGATTGCATCAGAGGATAACCTGGCAGATCCTTTCAATAAGGCCCTTCTAGCGAGAGATTTTGATAGGCATGTGGAGGGAATGGGAATCAGATGTATGACAGTTTGATGGCAGCATAGTCTTTTAGTATAAGTGAGAGATTGTTAGGATGTATACTAAAAGTCTAGCCTTTGTATGAACTGTTAGTAATATATGAGAGATGTCCTAAGGCAATCGTCTTATGTATGAACCATTTATATGATAAATGAAGATTCACTATTTGAGTATACATGTTTCATGTATTTGATTGGATCTTAAACTCATTTACTGAATGCCCACGATATGATTCACAACATGAGAGAATTTGTGATTGGATCACAACTAGTGAGTATCTCTACATGTGTAATTGTGATGTATCGGAATTATCTCTAGTCGATGAATTGATGGATTTGGACACCATCAATTTTATCGAGACTAGTACGAGGTATACTCCTTGGTGTATCCAAGCAGCTGATTCTCACTGGCTGGAGACATTGTGATGTCCGGAGTTAATCATGGATGCTAGTTATGGTAACTAGTTCATTGGAGTGACCAACCGTAAGACTTCATATGGTTCTCTGCATATATAGATATGTCAATGAAGTTCTTACTTTAGCTTAAGTGCGATGTTCCTTTGACTTACGGTATTCAAGTCATCTTGATCATGGAGACTTATGCTTTGACATCTTAAGCAAACATCTCTAAGGAGATGTGGACCCGGGATGATTGGGTATAAGTCGAAGTGATCGAAGGTGTTTGAATAGCCTATAAAGGATTCACCACTCCTTGCGAGGAGATGTATACCCATGGCCTCTCGTCGGATTGTTACTAAAGTCTTTGGCCAAAGCATTACATGTTTAGAGTAAGGTATTGTTCGATACATGTACAGTAACTAGAATCCGTAGGACGAGGAAATGATACTTGGGCTAGGTGTGACGTAGTCAGCCTAGTGGGGACTGACACTATAGACCATGTCCTGAACCAAGTGGGTATAAGATGAGTGAAGGGAATGAGGCACGATTCATTCGAGCTGCTGAAGGGTTTCAGAAATAGTTCTGGATCAACCGTTGATCTTTTCGGTTAATTGGGGATCATGATGTACTACTAGGTGCCACTCATGATCATTCTATAATTAATGGTTAATTATAGACGACCAACATAAACCGAGAACCTATTTGGTCACACGCACAATGAGCGTAATCCGAAGGATTTAAAATGAGCTTGAGAATGAGATTCTCAGACCGAAAGAAACTAGGTTTGGTTGGACCAAACATGGAGCGAACATGAAATCATTTCAATCGCAATGGAAGCATGGATGGGACGTGTCTTTTGAAGACATAATGGATGAACCAAAATGGTTTGGTTCTAATCCAATGGAGGAGAATAAACCAAAGGGTTTGGTTTATTTTAAACGAATGAACCAAAAGTTGATTCGGTTCGTTTTAACTTAAAATAAACCATCATGGTTTGGTTTATTTTAACTTATATTAATGGAGCGGGTTAACGGGCCTTATGGTTATGATCCAATAACCATTAAGAAAAGTAGTTCTCTATAAAAGAGGGCTTAAGGTGTTGTTAAGCCCTAATCCAAAACCCTAACCTAGTTTTGGCCGCCCACCTCTCCCTCCTCTCCTTGGTGATTCGGCGCCAACACCATTGTGCCACCGTCCAACTTGTTGCCGGCGTCCAAGCTTCAGCCGGTGATCCTCCGGCAACTCTTTGGTGATCTCCTTTGGGTTCGGCATCAAGGTGAGCTTCATCTTACCCTTTTTGGCCGACACCTACTCCTCCACCAAAGCTGTCCAGTTTTCTGGACAGCTTATTTTCTTCTCGTCGGAGCGTCGTAAGGACGACGTTTGGAGCTCCGACCGCACCTTACTTACTGGGGATTCGATCTCCGGTAATCCTCAGAGGTGGAGGACGAAGGATTCGTCAAACGGTTGACGAATACCTCTCTGGAGAAGCAAGTTTTGAGGACTCGTCTTTGGATCCGAATTTGGATTCGGATCGTGATCCTCTCTCGATCACGTCGTCTTCAACACTAGGCTAGTAACCCGTACGAAGACAAAGTTCGTGACTTTGTGAAGTCATCCCGAAGATACTCGGCGTGGATACGGAAAGAGACGATTCTAGCGAGGATCGTTCTGGTTGATGCCGTTCCCGCTACACGTGATACGAAAGGTATACGTAGTTAAATTTCCTTTTATTGCAAATTTAAATTTACGGTTATGTCTACACATGTTGTACTATGCATGCGTGTGATGTGTGTGTTGTAATAAATGTAGATTTATTATTTTTATTTCTTCCGCTGTGCACATGTTTACGAAACATATTCGAACACACACTCGTCGCAGTGTCGGAAACCCAACAGTGGTATCAGAGCCCAGGTTGTGTTTCGACATAATCATAAAATGGTTTTGTAATAGTCATAATAATATTTCTGGAAATTTTCTACTTTTGGAAAGTTAGAAGTATTTATGGAAATTTTTCAATTTTGGAAAGTCTAGAAGTATTTATGGAAATCTTCCATTTTTGGAAAGTTGGAAGTATTTATGGAAATTGATATTTTCCATAAATAAAATATTTGATTAGATTTTGGAAATTTGTTTCCTGATTTAATCATGATTTGATTTGGGAAATCAAATCTTAAAATATTTTATTTCCATAAGTAGTTTTGATGATTTAGGAAATTGGTTTCCTAATTGACTTTCCTTAATCAACTATTTCCATAAATAAAATATGTGATTAGATTTGGAAATTTGTTTCCTAATTTAATCATGATTTGATTTGGAGAATCAAATCTTAAACATATTTTATTTCCATAAATAGTTATGACAAATAAGGAAATTATGTACATGACATAATTGTATGTCATGTAATTGCATTAGATGCATATTATTATGTTATGCGTGTCGTGACATGTAGATGTATGTCATGTATGTCATGCCATGTAGATAATAGTTATTTGCATGCAAAGAGGATGAGACATAAAAACCCTAACTCAATATTAAAGCCTACACCTTCCATTAATATGGTTAGAACCAGAGTTCCGTTTCTTGTTTGGGTTGTTGGACTCTCTCCAAGCCCGGCTCGAACCCGAACATGTTCAAACCATGGAATAGTTTAATACTAATATGGTAAGAGTCAGAGGTCAATCGTTAGCTTTGGTTGTTGGACTCTCTCCAAGATGGGCTAATTGGTTTAATGTGCTCTAACCATATTAAAACTATGTTTTGATTAATGGGTTGGCTTTAACCTGAAGCATCGGCTTGTTGGACTCTCTCCAAGGTCGATGTGAAGGGAGGTGAAGTTGGGTGCTATGCATATGATTCATACTTGTTAATGTGTTAACAACCCGATGTATATGTGAACATTCAATTAGTTGATAGCACATTGTGATAGTTGCATATACGTGATATACAATTGGTATAGTTGATACCTACCGTCGTAGTTATGAATGCCTTGTTGGACTCTCTCCAAGGTTGTTCATATCTATGATGGATATCAGCCCATTCGGAGATGGACCTACGATCTCCTGAAGTGATTTTGGGGTTTTGAAATTCGAAAAATGAATGGGATTTATAAATGTATATTGATGCATTTAAAAAAAAACATTTTCTCATATATGCTCATTTTGTATTTCTAGGTCAATCAATTGATCATGACGTCTTTGAATTTGCGCACTATTTTGGATTCAAACAAACTGACTGGGCCTAACTTCCTGGACTGGCTTAGAAACCTGAGAATTGTTCTCAAGGCAGAAAAGCTTGCATATGTCCTTGAAGAGCCTCTTCCCAACCGTCATAAGGACGATGCAACTCCAGACCAAATGTTGGTCTATCAGAAGCATGTGGCAGATTCTGAGCTGGCGAGTTGCATCATGCTAGCAGCGATGGTACCTGAGCTGCAAAAGCAACATGAGCATATGGATGCTAATACTATGGTCTTCCATCTTCATGAGTTGTTCGATGAGCAAGCGAGATCCGAAAGGTTCGAGGTCTCTAGGCTCCTCTTCACCACAAAGATGCAAGAAGGTTCGTCTGTAGTGCAGTTTGTGCTAAAGATGAACGGGTACATCGAGCGGCTAGCTACCCTCGGGTTTGTGATGGATCACGAATTAAGTATTGACTTAATTCTTCATTGTTTGCCCAAGAGTTTCTCACAATTCGTGATGAACTATCGGATGAACAAATTGGAATCCACTATTCCTGAGCTCCTCAATATGCTGAAGACTGTGGAGCCTTCTGTGAAGCATGAGGAGAAGACGGTTCTATTAGTTGATTCCTCAAAGAAAGGTTCTAAGAGGAAGACAAAAGAACAGAAGAAAGGGAAGAACAAGAAGGCAAAGAAGGCAAAGAAGGCAGAACCAGCACAAAAGGGCACTTGCCATCATTGTGGCAAGGAAGTCCACTGGCGAAGAAACTGCAAGATTTATCTTGAGTCCATGAAGAAGAAGAAGGCATCCGATGCCCCATCCTCTTCAGGTATCTTCATTATTGATTGTCATTCTATTTCCTTAGACACTTGAGTATTGGATACTGGGTGTGGCTCACATATATGTAATGACATATAGGGTCTAAGGAATAGAAGAAGACTCGTCAGAGGGGAGTCAAATTTGCGAGTTGGCAATGGAGCAAAGGTTGCTGCGGTCGCCATCGGAACTTATTTGCTGAAGCTCCCTAGTGGACTAGTCTTGGAACTGGACAATTTCTATTATGTTCCTTCTCTAATAAAGAACATTGTTTCTATTTCCTGTTTAAATAGAAATGGTTTCCATTTGACGTTTAGTAACAATTGTTGTTATATAACTTTGAATGGCGTACTTTATGGAACTGGAACTTTGAATAATGACATTTATATGTTGGAAGTATCCAGTGACATTTTCAATATCGAAGTGAGCAACAAGCATGTTCGAAAAGATAATCAATTAGACTCCTATATGTGGCATTGTCGTCTTGGCCATGTAAGCAAGAAACGCATGTCCGAATTACACCGATGTGGAATTCTGGAATCATTTGAATTGGATTCATACGATACATGCGAATCATGCTTAAAAGGCAAGATGACTAAGTTACCTTTTACTGGAAAAGGTGAACGAGTGGGAGAGTTACTAGGTCTAATACATACTGATGTATGTGGACCTATGTCAACTCAAGCTTTAGGAGGCTATAGCTACTTCATTACCTTCACCGATGATCACTCATGGTTTGGGTATGTGTTCTTGATGAAACACAAGTCTGAAGCCTTTGAAAGGTTCAAAGAATTAAGAAATGAAGTAGAGAAACAACATAACAAGAGTATTAAAATACTTCGATCGGATCGAGGTGGTGAATACTTGAGTCAGGAGTTTCTTGATTATTTAAGAGACAATGGTATATTGTCTCAATGGACTCCGCCATATACACCATAGCATAATGGTGTATCTGAGAGGCGTAACTGGACCTTGTTGGACATGGTCAGGTCAATGATGAATCATGCGAATCTTCCCAAGTCCTTTTGGGGCTATGCACTTCAGACAGTTGTTTACTTGTTAAACAAAATGCCTACCAAGGTAGTCTCTACTACTCCATATGAGATATGGAATAGTAAGAAACCTCATGTATCTTACTTGAAGATATGGGGTTGTCCTGCTTATGTGAAGCGGATAGTATCAGACAAATTGGATGCTAAGTCTGATAAATGTCTATTTATTGGATACCCTAAGGAAACAAGGGGTTACCAATTCTATCATCCTGTGGAACAAAAGGTGTTTGTTTCAAGGCATGCTGTATTTCTAGAGAAAGAGTTTCTCTTGCAAGAAAATAGTGGGAGTGTCATCGAGCTTGAGGAGGCTCGAGAGACTCAAATAGACATCGATGAGATACCTGGTGAAGCACAACAGCCGACAACTCATAGTGATGAGCAATCGGCTGGACCTATTGTAACACCACATCTTCGTAGATCTGGTAGAACATGCAATATTCCTGAGAGATATGGATTTCTCGTAAGTGAATCGAACAATGTGTTACTCATTGATGATGAGGAGCCTACCAGTTATGAAGAAGTGCTGACAAGTTCAGAAAGGGATAAGTGGCTTGGTGCCATGAATTCGGAAATGGATTCCATGTATGAAAACCAAGTTTGGAACTTGGTTGACCCACCTGAAGGCATAAAGCCTATAGGGTGCAAGTGGGTTTTCAAGAAGAAAACCGACATGGATGGTAATGTGATTACCTATAAGGCTAGATTGGTGGCGAAAGGATATCGTCAAAAGCAAGGTGTTGATTATGACGAAACCTATTCGCCTGTAGCTATGCTTAAATCCATTCGGATGCTCCTGGCCATAGCGGCTCATTATGATTATGAGATATGGTAGATGGATGTGAAAACAACTTTCCTTAATGGAAACCTGCTCGAGGACGTGTATATGATACATCCTGAGGGTTTCACATCGGTTGATAAAATCAAGGTATGCAAATTGCGACGGTCCATTTATGGATTGAAGCAAGCATCCAGGAGCTGGAATATCCGTTTTGATGAGACAATCAAAAAGTTTGATTTCTCACAAAATCCAGACGAACCTTGTGTGTACAAGAAGGTTAGTGGGAGTGCAGTCGTGTTCCTAGTATTATATGTTGATGACATATTACTTATAGGAAATGATGTTTCAATCTTACAGTCAGTTAAGGTTTGGTTATCCAAGACATTCTCCATGAAAGACCTGGGAGAAGCAACCTACATCCTCGGGATTAAGATCTATAGAGATAGATCGAAACGGTTGCTTGGTCTTTCGCAGTCTACATATATAGACCGAAAAGCAAAGAGGTTTAGCATGTCGGAATCCAAGAAAGGTTTCCTACCCATCAGGCATGGGGTACACCTTTCGAAGTCTATGTGTCCGTGCACAGAAGACGAGAGGATTTGCATGAGTAAGATTCCCTATGCATCCGTAATAGGATCTATAATTTATGCTATGTTATGTACGAGGCCCGATGTATCGTATGCTCTGAGTGTCACGAGCAGATACCAGTTTGATCTAGGAATGGATCATTGGGTGGCTGTTAAGACGATCCATAAGTACTTAAGAAGAACTAAGGATGTGTTCCTAATATATGGAGAAGGGGACATGGTGATACGCGGGTATACGGATGCCAACTTCCAGACAGACAAGGATGATTCCAGGTCTCAGTCTGGATACGTGTTCACTTTGAATGGGGGCGCAGTGAGTTGGAAAAGTTCCAAACAAGACACTGTAGCGGATTCTACCACTGAGGCAGAATACATTGCAGCTTCGAAAGCAGCAAAGGAAGCGGTTTGGATCAAGAAGTTCGTTTATGAACTTGGTGTGATTCCGGCCATTGTTGAAGCAATACCGATCTACTGCGACAATAATGGAGCAATTGCACAGGCGAAAGAGCCAAGGTCTCATCAACGATCCAAACATGTGCTTCGCCGCTATCATCTTATCAAAGAGATTATCAGTAGGAATGAAATACAAATAGAGAAAATTCCCACTGAAAGGAACTTAGAGGATCCTTTGACTAAAGCATTACCTCAAAGTAAGTTTGAGGGTCATGTTAGTGCTTATGGTATTGGATACCGTAGCGATTGGCATTAGGCCAAGTGGGAGTCTGTTAGTAATATATGAGAGATGTCCTAAGGCAATCGCCTTATGTATGAACCATTTATATGATAAATGAAGATTCACTATTTGAGTATACATGTTTCATGTATTTGATTGGATCTTAAACTCATTTACTGAATGTCCACGATACGATTCACAGCATGAGAGAATTTGTGATTGGATCACAACTAGTGAGTATCTCTACATGTGTAATTGTGATGTATCGGAATTATCCCTAGTCAATGAATTAATGGATTTGGACACCATCAATTCTGTCGAGACTAGCACGAGGTATACTACTTGATATATCCAAGCAGCTGATTCTCACTGGCTGGAGACATTGTGATGTCCGGAGTTAATCGTGGATGCTAGTTATGGTAACTAGTTCATTGGAGTGACCAGCCGTAAGACTTCATATGGTTCTCTGCATATATAGATATGTCAATGAAGTTCTTACTGTAGCTTAAGTGCGATGTTCCTTTGACTTGCGGTATTCAAGTCATCTCGATCATGGAGACTTATTCTTTGACATCTTAAGCAAACATCTCTAAGGAAATGTGGACCCAGGATGATTGGGTATAAGTCGAAGTGATCGAAGGTGTTTGAATAGCCTATAAAGGATTCACCACTCCTTGCGAGGAGATGTATACCCATGGCCTCTCGTCGGATTGTTACTAAAGTCTTTGGCCAAAGCATTACATGTTTAGAGTAAGGTACTCTTCGATACATGTACAGTAACTAGAATCCGTAGGACGAGGAAATGATACTTGTGCTAGGTGTGACGTAGTCAGCCTAGTGGGGACTGACACTATAGACCATGTCCTGAACCAAGTAGGTATAAGATGAGTGAAGGAAATGGGGCACGATTCATTCGAGCTGCTGAAGGGTTTCAGAAATAGTTCTAGATCAACTGTTGATCTTTTCGGTTAATTGGGGATCATGATGTACTACTAGGTGCCACTCATGATCGTTCTATAATTAATGGTTAATTATAGACGGCCAACATAAACCGAGAACCTATTTGGTCACACACACAACGAGTGTAATCCGAAGGATTTAAAACGAGTTTGAGAATGATATTCTCATACCGAGAGAAACTAGGTTTGGTTGGACCAAACATGGAGCGAGCATGAAATCGTTTCAGTTGCAATGGAAGCGTGGATGGGCCGTGTCTTATGAAGACATAATGGATGAACCAAAATGGTTTGGTTCTAATCCAATGGAGGAGAATAAACCAAAGGGTTTGGTTTTATTTTAAACGAATGAACCAAAAGTTGGTTCGGTTCATTTTAACTTAAAATAAAGCATCATGGTTTGGTTTATTTTAACTTATATTAATGGAGCGGGTTAACGGGCCTTATAGTTATGATCCAATAACCATTAAGAGAATTAGTTCTCTATAAAAAAGGGCTTAAGGTGTTGTTAAGCCCTAATCCAAAACCCTAACCTAGTTTTGGCCGCCCACCTCTCCCTCCTCTCCTTGGTGATTCGGCGCCAACACCATTGTGCCGCCACCAAACCCCTTGTGCCGGCGTCCAACTTGTTGCCGGCGTCCAAGCTTCAGCTAGTGATCCTCCGGCAACTCTCCGGTGATCTCCTTTGGGTTCGGCATCAAGGTGAGCTTCATCTTACCCTTTTTGGCCGACGCCTACTCCTCCACCAAAGCTGTCCAGTTTTCTGGACAGCTTGTTTTCTTCTCGTCAGAGCATCGTTTGGACGACGTTTGGAGCTTCGACAGTGCCTTACTTACTGGGGATTCGATCTCCGGTAATCCTCAGAGGTGGAGGACGAAGGATTCGTCAAACGGTTGACGAATACCTCTCCGGAGAAGCGAGTTTTGAGGACTCGTCTTTGGATCCGAATTTGGATTCGGATCGTGATCCTCTCTCGATCACGTCGTCTTCAACACGAGGCTAGTAACCTGTACGAAGACGAAGCTCGTGACTTTGTGAAGTCATCCCGAAGATACTCGGCGTGGATACGGATAGAGACGATTCTAGCGAGGATCGTTCCGGTTGATGCCGTTCCCGCTACATGTGATACGAAAGGTATACGTAGTTAAATTTCCTTTTATTGCAAATTTAAATTTACGATTATGTCTACACATGTTGTAATATGCATGCGTGTGATGTGTGTGTTGTAATAAATGTAGATTTATTATTTTTATTTCTTCCTCTGTGCACATATTTCCGAAACATGTTCGAACACACACTCGCCGCGGTGCCGGAAACCCAACATGAACATCTTCATTTTGAAATAAGAATCACAAGATCATTATTTGAATTTTTACATATTGTTTGATACTTTATATTGTAGATAATATGGTGTGTGGTTTTGTACATAAGATCATGTTGTCAGTTCCTTGTAGAGTATAAGTAAAGGCTCAGAACCAAGATTGTTTTGGACAAACCATTGGCATGGTTGTAGTGTGATTTGGTATTGGTTTATCTTGACCATAGAATTACACTAGTACACTTTGTGTTTATTGAGCAGGACCAATTTAGAGGTAATTCAATTTATACTGACTATATAATTGAATCAGACCTCAGATATTAAGATGTACATGCTCTTAATCCCAATATAATAACGGGCATATGCACTTAGTATTTATTGTTAGGGCAATCAACCCACGTGATATGGTTTTGATGTGTGTGGCAAAGGGTTTAAGTTAGGTTTGATAAGGATTTGATATGTGCATTGAAATCATGTCGAACTTAGTAATTCGCACATGGAGTTTGGCAAGTTTAACCAACTCACAACCTCATGCTTGAGTCGGCAAAGGAGCATTGCGAAGCCGTGCGCTTGATGCATCCGAGAGACCGTCGGACGAGATGACTTGAAGCGAAGCCAAGGAAGCAGACTTCGAGGACAAGAGACACGAAGGAGCATTGCGAAGTCGTGCGCTTGGTGTTGCCGAGGAACGTGGTCGTGAATGAAGAGAGCTTCGGCGAGGGACTTCAAGTGAGATGAGAGAATGAGTGAAATGTAAGTAGCTCATTAGGTGAACTTGGCCGAATGGCTATGTGTCGGAGGCTCTACCGAAAGGGTTAAGGTTTTACCTGACCATCGGATGCTCAAACGGATGTAAAGTTTGAGGTTTACCCGGCATCAGTCGATTGCCATGATATGGTAGTTGACTGCTCCAAGTCAACTGTGACTCGACTGGTGTTTGAGTCTTATTTCTGTGCCATCGATCGCCACGCGGTTGGCGATCAGCTGCCGAGACCATCGATCAGCTGCGATGGCGCGTGATCGGCCCAGTTGCGAGGGTTTGAACGCGAGAATGGTGATCAGTCGAGTTCTCGCTTCCGGCACTCGACTGATAGTTCCATCAGTCACCGATGGGATGATCAGTCGACTGATGTGGGAGCCATTGGATAAAATCCAACATGGAAGAAGTCGTTATTGGGCAACGACTACAGGAGCAATCGACTGATCGGGGCATCAGTCGACTGCTAGTGGTCAACGGGAAGAAAATAACCTTCTCTATTTATAGAGAAGGTGTGGGCTTTTGGATGGCTAATGCTTATGCTCTAACTGATCATCCAAGTGCCCTACAAGCTTCCAACTCTTTCTCTTGTTCTTATTTCAAATCTATTGTAAGAAAGAGTGTTTGTGTTGTAAGAGGGTTTACCTCCACCTTGCTTTGGCTAAAGGGAGAGGCTATATTGGATTGGTTTCAGAGTGATTCACCGGAGATGAATCGGGTCGTGGATTAGTGGCGAGGTCGTGAACCACGTTATATCGGTTTATTAGCATTGTCTTTGTATTGTCTTTACATTTCCGCTTGCGCTAATTATACTTATAGGTAATCAACGAATGAATTCCACCATATGACGATTGAGGGCTATTCACCCCCCTCTAGCCGGCCACCTACGTTCCAACAAGTGGTATAAGAGCCAAGTCGCTTGTCACCGGACTAATCACCGCAACAAGAAGAACAAATACGATGGCCGACTCCGACATTCATCCACCGAAGTTTGAAGGAGAATTCGCTTGGTTGAAAAAGCGAATGGAGGTATTTTTCGAGATCGATTTTGATATAATGCTCACTATAGAAAACGGTTTCGAAGTTCCTAGGGATGAAGAGGGGAAGCCACTAGAGAAGTCAAGGTGGACAAAGAAACAAAGGGAGGAGCACTTGGCAAACTCAAAAGCCAAGCATCACTTGTACAACGTACTCCCCCAACAAGAGATTAACCATATTGGGGAGTGCTCAAGTGCCAAGGATATGTGGGAGAGATTGGTGGGACTCCATGAAGGCACTTCTGAGGCCAAGCTTGCAAGAAGAGATCTCCTTCGCTCCCAATTAAGCAACATCAAACTCGAAAAGGGAGAGAATGTAAATTCCTTACATTCTAGGTTTAAAGAAATTTTGATTGGACTAACGAGTGTAGGAGAAAAACTCTCCAATCGGGATATGGTAATGAAGGCTATAGATGCCTTTCCCCGGTCATCGAAATGGAGCTCAATGGTAGACTCCTTCTACATCTCAAAGAACCTTGAAGTTAGCACCTTAGAGAAGTTATTTTCAACCATGGAGCTCCACGAAACAAGGCTTGAGGGAGTAATTGAAGAATCAAGCATCAAGCCATCAAGGGGAGTGGCACTAGTAGCCAACAAGAGAAAGAAGAAGATGGAGACTCCCTCCTCCTCCAATGAAGCATCCTTCTCATTCTCCATGAATAGCAATGAAGATGCTTATATGATAAGGAAGGTAAGACGTGCCTTAAAGAATTTTAAATTTAACAAATCTAATGATAGGAGGAGAAGGCCTAGAAGAAAAATCATTTGCTACAATTGCCAAGGAGAGGGGCATATAAGAGATGATTGTCCCCTCTTGAACAAGAGCAAAGAAGAAAGGAGGAGAAAAGAAGAAAAGAAGGGGAGCAAGAAGAAGGAAGAAGAGAAGAAAGCCAAGGAGAAAGGGAAGGCAAAAGCACTCAAAGCAAGGACATGGGATGATCCTTCTTCTTCATCATCGGAAGAAAAACATGTCTACTAAAACCTTGCCCTAATGGAAATAGACGACCTAGACTCCACTTCCTCCTCGGAAAAAGAAGAAACAAGCACAAGTGAGGAGAGCTCAAGTGAAGGGGGAGTTTCATCCTCATCATCATCGGAATCACAAGAAGAAGACATGGAAACTATGGTAACGAACCTTTCCCCCAAGAAAATTGTTTCCATGATTTCTAGCTTAACTAGGGATTTGTTTAGGCTAAAAAGAAAAATAAATGCATGACTAATGAAATTAAAGCCCTAGAAGAAAAATTAGAAAAAGCATGCTCAAATGTTAATGATAATGTTTCTAGTATTGATAATGCATGCTCACATGATTATATTCCTCTCAATGTTAATGATGCATATATTGAGGAAAATAGGATATTAAGGGAAGAGGTAGATTTCCTAACTAAGGCCTTAGAAAAATTCACTATTGGCTACAACACCCTTAATGTGATTATAGGGAGCCAAAGGGCAAGCTTTAATAAGAAAGGCCTAGGTTATAAGGGAAAGACAAATGAAAAGGTCTATAAATGTTTAATTGCTAGGGGTCAAGCCAAGAACAAAACAATTGCTAGAAAATGGATCCCTAAAGAATATTTAGTGAACCCCATAGGAAAGAACTTGTATTGGGTTCCTAAATTCATCCTTAAGGGTTAGAAAAACCCTAGGTTAGTCAACCATAGTGGACTTAACTTATATCATATTATTTGGTTGACTTAGGATGGTGTGGACTTAATTTTTGAAATAGTGTTGGGTGATGATAATGCACCCATAAATAGTTTAAATCATGCTTTGGGTGATACTTGACTTATTATCATAATTTTATACCTAATGCATGATTGATACACTTATTTCATGATCATAATGTGAAATCAATGCATATGTCTTTATGATCTATGGTATGTTAGTGTGATACTTAACCATGGGTAGAAATGCATGAATTTGAAGGTTAAGTATATAAATACCTTTAGGAACATCTCACACTCACCATAAGGATAACCTTGATTTAAAACTTAGCATGGGTGAGATGATAGGATGATACTAATGGTCCACTAATGTCTATGACATTAAGATGGTCATTAAGTGTATCAATATAGTAATAATAGACCAATCGTGGAAAAAGCCTATGTTTAATTCATAGATATATTGCCTAAAGATCATGGTTGAATATTTCATATGTTTTCAAAACCATTCCTTACTTTAAAATCTGTGTTTTCATATTTTGAAACAATCTAAAGCAAAACTAGGTGTTAAAATTGATACAAACTTGATCAAATACTAGTTATTTTTTAAACTTTTGGATTTTTGGCAAATCATTGAAAATATAAGTAATTTTCATGAAAACTCATTTTTCACTGATAAAATACTATAAAAGAAATGTGTTTTCAAAATTTCATAATTTTTTGAATTTTTTAAAATTTCTGGTGCATTTCTGAATTTCGGTCCGAAAATCAGAAATGACTGAAAACTGAATGCCAATCGACTGGTAGTCTGAACCAGTCGACTGATGTACTGTGCATGAGCACAGTAAGGTGTTTTAACTGATTTTTGTTCAATTTTTGGTGATTTTTGTTCCCTAGACTTGATTCCATGCGTTTATGACTTTTAGATAATGTTTTTGATGGTGTCAAAGGGGGAGAATTGATAGGTTTAAGTAAATCATGCTAAAGGGAAAATTTAGCATGTCTTAAGGGGGAGTTGCATGTTTAAGGGGGAGTTGTCATACTCATATTATTTACATGCTTTCTTGCCTTAAGTTGTTATTGTTATTTGTTTTACCTAACTTAAACGGATTGCCACACATTAAAAAGGGGAAGATTGTTAGGGCAATCAACCCACGTGATATGGTTTTGATGTGTGTGGAAAAGGGTTTATGTTAGGTTTGATATGGATTTGATATGTGTGTTGAAGTCATGCAGGACTTAGTAATTCGTACATGGAGCTTTTGCAAGTTTCACCAACTCACAACCTCGTACTTGAGTCGGCGAAGGAGCATTGCAAAGCTGTGCACTTGATGCATCCGAGGGACCACCAGACGAGATGACTTGAAGTGAAGCCAAGGTAGCAGACTTCGAGGGCAAGAGACACGAAGGAGCATTGTGAAGTCGTGCTCTTGGTGCTGCCGAGGCACATGGTCGCGAACGAAGAGAGCTTCGGCGAGGGACTTCAAGTGAGATGAGAGAATGAGTGAAATGTAAGTAGCTCATTAGGTGAACTTGGCCGAATCGCTAAGTGTCGGAGGCTCGACCGAAAGGGTTGAGGTTTTACCCGACTGTCGGACGCTCAAACGGATGTAAAGTTTGAGGTTTACCCGACATTAGTCGACTGCCATGATATGACAGTCGACTGCTCCAAGTCGACTGTGACTCGAATGGTGTTCGGGTCTGGTTTCTATGCCATTAGTCGACTTCCACAGGTTAGCAGTCGAGTGTCGAGACCATCAGTCGACTGCTGATGGTAGCAGTCAACTGGTCACGAGGGTTTTAAGCACAGAATGGTGATCAGTCGAGTGCTCACTTCCGGCATTCAACTGATTGCACCATCAGTCGACCGATTGGACGATCAGTCGACTGATGTGGGAGCCATTAGATGAAATCCAATGTGGAAGAAGCCGTTATTGGGCAATGGCTATAGGAGAAGTCGACTGATTAGGGCATCAGTCGACTGCTAGTCACCAACAGGAAGAAAACAACCTTCTCTATTTATAGAGAAGGTGTGGGCTTTTGGATGGCTAATGCTTATGCTCTAACAGATCATCCAAGTGCCCTACAAGCTTCCAACTCTTTCTCTTGTTCTTATTTCAAATCTATTGTAAGAAAGAGTGTTTGTGTTGTAAGAAGGTTTACCTCCACCTTGCTTTGGCTAAAGGGAGAGACCATATTGGATTGGTTTCGGAGTGATTCACCGGAGACGAATCGGGTCATGGATTAGCGGTGAGGCTGTGAACCACGTTATATCGGTTTGTTAGCATTGCCTTTGTATTGTCTTTACATTTCCTTTTGCACTAATTATATGTTAGGATCTTTGTAATGCTAGAGGGGGGGGGGGTGAATAACATTTCTTCGTTTCTACAAGCAAGTTAAGGGAAGCAATACAAATACGAATAAGAATACAAGTAAGAAAACGATGAAAGCAATGCTAACACCCGATGTACGTGGTTCGGAGATGACGCTCCTACTCCACGGCAATCCGTAAGATGGATTAGTCCTAGCCAAGCTTCACTATATTCTCCTTTGGATGAACCAAGGTGGAGAAACCTTTCTTACAATGCTCTCCTCTTCTTTACAATGATGGATGATTAAGAACTAGAGAAGAGGAGGTTTTGAATTGCTAAAACATTTGGGAAAGCTTGGTGAGCACGAGGGTGTAGTTAGGAATGAGAGCACTAGCTTCACCAAGCTCTCCAAGGCCCCTTTTTATAGAAGAGGGGATGTTTTTCCCATTGGGCCTCGATTAGTCGACTGATGCTTACCATCCCGATCACGCCGGCCAACGACTTCGAACCGAGATCTCGGAGATTCGTAGCCGCATTTCCAACGGCGGCCAGTGATCGATCACCGTGATCCTCCATCATCGATCGATGGAGCGATCGAGTGATCGCAGCGCATGAAGCCGAGTGCGACTACATTTTGTGCTCGTTTTTGCGTTGATCGATCGCCCATTGTTGTCGATCGATGGCAACATCGATCGCCGCCATCGCCAAATCTCAATCGATGGTCGTGGTTTCAACTCGACTCGGCCGAGCACATGACCGGGCCGATCGATACATCGTATCAGTCGACTGATACTCATCAAGTGTGAGTAATTCACACTTGATTTTACACCCTAGACCTAGACTTAATCTTCTAGCTCCTCATTAAGCCTTGCGTCTTCAGGATCCCTCCGAATCCGTGACTTGTTTATCCTTTGCGCTTGCTTCCAGGAGCTTCCTTTGGTTTCGTCATGTCTTGGGTTGCCAAATGCTTGGACTTTATGCCGCCAAGACTCCAAGTTTGGACTTATGCTGCCAAGACCTTACTTTGGACTTCCTTTGCCAAGGTTCACTTGGACTTTATGCTGCCAAGACTACAAGCTTGGTCTTACGCTGCCAAGTCCATCCCTTGGACTTTCCTTGCCAAGATCATACTTGGTCTTCCATTGCCAAGGTTCACTTTGGACCTTACACTGTCAAGACTACAAGCTTGGTCTTATGCTGCCAAGTCCGTCCCTTGGACTTTCCTTGCCAAGATCATACTTGGACTTCTCTTTTACCAAGGCTTCATCCTTGGATTTCCCTGTCACTTAAACATATTCGTAATTAGATCACAAAACATTGTCTAACTTAGATGATTATCCAAACATCAAAACATATATAAATGCTTGTAGCATTATTGCACCAACAATCTCCCCTTTTTTGATGTTTGGCAATCATTTAAGTTAGGTCTTTAAAAATACGCACATAATCATATTTTCAATATGAATTATAACTTAAACACTCCTTCTCCCTCTTTGACATACATCAAAAAGAGAAGAATTCAAACATGAAAAAAAATTAATGTGTTGGATCTTGGACTAAGGTATAAGATTGAAATTAAGCTCCTCCTTAATCCAAGATATGCTTTATAATGTGTAAACAATATTTGAAGCAAAGCATAACAAAACTTCAAAAAATTAAGTCCTAACTTTGCACCAACAATGGATTTTGGGGATGAAAAAGATATAATTTATGAAACTCCCCCTAAAACACTGCAATAAACAGTCCTAAAACTTTGTGTATACGCAATATTATCATACTATAGTTTTAGGACGTCAAAGATACACTAAATATCAGAAAATGGAGTTGTTTATCAGAAAATACAGTGTATCATTATTGGTTTCGAACGATCACATACAAATCGAAATTTCAAATTTTTTCATTAACTTCAAAAATGCGTTAGAAATTCTAGAAACTCGAAAAATCACGAAATTTTGTGTATACATTTCTGAGATCATACTTTATTAAGGAAAAATAGTTTAAAAAATATATGTTTTCCAGATTTCAATATTGATACAAACTTGGAACCTACCAAAAGTTCTAAAGATTTTACAAACTTTGTATCACTTTTGTGGTGCACTTGAAAACTGTTTTTCAAAATATGATGAACATAATTTAAACTATATATAATTTGGAATTTCCAACCATGTTCTTAGAGCTATGTATTTATTACTTGAATACAACCCTTCCCAATGATTGGTCCATAAGGTATTCATGTCTCTAGGTGTGTCATTGGCTCATAGTAATGCATCATAACAAGCATGATGAGCCAAGTACACCTTCCCTATCATCTCACATGTTTCTAAGTGTCTCAATACAAAAATCGAGGTTTCTTAAGGCTTTTGTGAGATGTATCAAGGTATAACGCTAACATATAAATATAGGATCATGCATACCTAGAATTTTACTCTACAAAGCACATACCAAGCTCTCTCCTTAATGATGAAAATTCGGTTTCGGGAAGAGCTTTGGTGAAGATATCGACAAGGTTGGACTTAGATTCTACATAATTTAGTTCAATGTCCCCTCTTGCCACATGATCTCTTATGAAGTGATGTTTCACTTCAATGTGCTTGGTCCTAGAGTGATGTACCGGATTTTTGGTCAAGTTGATGGTACTCACATTATCACAATAAACTTTAATGTTAGAGTAGTGTAGCTCATAGTCCACAAGGGTATGCCTCATCCAAAGTAATTGAGCTACACAATCACCCATAGCCACATATTCGGCTTCGGTGGTTGATAAAGCAACACAATGTTGCTTCCTACTACTCCAACTAACTAGAGAGGACCCAAGAAATTGGCATCCACCACTAGTACTCTTCCTATCCAATTTGCACCCGGCATAATCGGAATCGGTATAGCCAAGCAATTCAAATGACCTAGTCCTAGGATACCAAAGTCTTACATTTATGGTGCCTTTAATATATCTTAAAATTCTCTTAACGGCTACTAAATGTGATTCTTTGGCACAAGATTGGTATCTTGTACACATACCTACCGCAAATAAGATATCAGGTCTACTAGCGGTTAGGTATAGTAGGCTACCAATCATACTCCTATAGAGTTTAAGATCAATTGATTTACCTTCATGATCACTATCTATTCTAGTGCTAGTGGCCATAGGAGTGGTTACAATTTTGGCATTTTCCAAACCAAATTTCTTGATCATTTCATTTGCATATTTGGTTTGATAAATGTGAATCCCTTCATTAGTTTGCTTGACTTGTAAACCTAGGAAAAAGGTAAGCTCTCCAACTAAACTCATTTCAAATTCATTTTCCATGTTTTTGATAAAATCTTGGAGAAGATCATCATTTGTTGACCCAAAAATAATGTCATCAACATATACTTGGGCTATGAATATATCCTTTAATGTTGACTTTATAAACAACGTTTGATCTACTTGGCCTCTTCTAAAATCCTTAGAAATTAAGAAAGATGATAATCTTTCATACCATGCCCAAGGAGCTTGTTTTAACCCATATAATGCTTTCCTAAGCTTACATACATGGTTTGGATAATCTATGTTCTCAAATCCAGGTGGTTGCTCTACATATACTTCCTCCTTAATATAACCATTTAAGAATGCCGATTTAACATCCATTTGGTAAAGTTTAAATCCCATATAGGAAGCATACCCTAAGAGAATTCTAATAGATTCTAACCTAGCAACTGGGGCATAAGTCTCATCATAGTCAACCCCCTCAACTTGATTAAATCCCCTAGCAACCAACCTAGCCTTATTTCTAGTGATATTTCCTTGGTCATCTAACTTATTCCTAAAGACCCATCTTGTAGTAATTATGGTGCTATCATTGGGTCTAGGTACTAATTCCCATACTTGACTTCTCTCAAATTGGGCCAATTCATCTTGCATTGCCAAAATCCAATCCGGATCATGTAATGCATCATTGATCGATTTGGGCACAATTTGTGAAATAAGAGCAACTTGACTAGTAGGAGGTCTATGAAATGACCTAGTTCTTACTCCTTGAGATATATCTCCTACTACTTGGTCAAGTGGATGATCTTGATAAATTCTTAGGGTTCTAGAAGGGGTTTCATATTGATCATTGTTATCTTCCACCCTTCTTTCATCATCGGAGTCTCCTCTTCCTCCCCCTTGATTATTACCCCTTATGGTCAAATTTTGAAGTTTTTGGGTAATGTCTTGATTATTGTCATTAATATCCTTATCAATGGAGGACTTTCTAGGGTAGGTACTAATGGTTTCATCAAATTGAACATTGGAGGACTCCTCAATCCCTTGGGTTCTCTTATTGTAGACTCTATACCCTCTACTTGTGGATGAGTATCCTACCAGGATTCCCTCATCCGCTTTGGATTCAAATTTTCCTAAGTTATCTTTAGTGTTTAGAATATAAACTTTACATCCAAAGACTTTAAAATAATGAATTGTGGGAATAGTCCCATTCCATAATTCAAATGGTGTCTTTCCTAAAAACCTATGAATTTGAACCCTATTTTGGATATAGCAAGCGGTATTAACCGCTTCCGCCCACAAGTAGCTAGGTAGAGAATATGCATTAAGCATAGTCCTAGCCGCCTCTCGTAGGGCACGATTTCTCCTTTCCACCACCCCATTTTGTTGGGGTGTTCTAGGACAAGAGAACTCATGCTTGTACCCTTGTTCTAAACAAAATTGTGAAAATTTAGAATTCTCAAATTCACCACCATGATCACTACGGATCCGGTTGATTTTGAGACTCTTTTCATTTTCAACCCTTTTACTAAATCCTATGATTATTTCTAAGGTATCATCCTTTTGTTTCATAAAGTAGACCCAAGTATACCTAGAAAAATCATCTACTATAACTAAACAATATTTGTTACCATTTAAAGATGGAGTACTATGGCAATCAAATAAGTCAAGATGCAATAATTCTAATGGTAAGGAAGTATTAGTTAAGGTTTTACCTTTGTGTGATGCCTTTGTTTGTTTTCCTTCTTGGCATGCATCACACATTTTGTTCTTGACATACTTGATCTTTGGTAGCCCTTTGACCAACTCCATCTTGGCTACCTTGGCTACGTTTTTCATGTTGATGTGCCCCAATCTCCTATGCCATAGCCAACTTTCTTCTTCTTTTGCAACAAGACACTTAGTAGAAATGTTAGAAGCATATGAAAGATCAACATAATAAATATTTGACTTCCTATATCCCACTAACATACAATCATTTAATTCCTTGTGCATAATCATGCATTTAGAGGATTCAAACGAGACATGATAGTTTGCATCACAAAGTTGATTAACACTTAATAAATTAAATTTCATATTTTCAACTAGTAAAACTTTGTGAATGATAATTTTAGGGGATACCTCAATTGTACCTTTACCTAATATCTTGAGTTTTCCACTATTCCCAAAGGACACCGCTCCCTTCTTCACATAATTGTGGAGAACTTGCTCACATCCCTGGTCATATGTGTTGAGCAACCGCTATCCACAATCCACATACCTTGCTCTCCTACCTAAATCACATGAAAAACACAAGCTTTTGGTACCCAAACATTTGGACCGGTAACATTAAGTAAAAATTTCTTAGGTACCCATGCTTTCTTAACCTTTCCCTTAATGGTTGCTTTCCTATTAATCAATGAAATATAAGCAACTTCTTTTTCTTTTGGCTTATATCCTAAACCGGCCTTGTTGTAAATGGCTCTTTGTCGACTAAGGATCATATCAAGACATTTTGAGCCATTTGAAAATTTTTCTAAACATGTTTTTAATTCACTAACCTCATCCTTAAGTTTGTCATTTTCTTCCTTAAGCATGCAAGAATCAACATGTGAAGGTTTTTCATTCCTAATGGCCTTTAGTTCTACCTTCATGCTCTTAACCTTAGATTTAGACTTATCTAGAGCTTCTTTAAGATAGGCAATTGATTTATAGAGAAGCTTAACTTTGGGAGAGTTCATTACCTCATCGTCATTAGATGACGATTCATCACTTGAGGAGTCTTCTTGGCTTGATGTATCGGAATCATCTCCTAGGGCCATGAGTGCCACATGGTGTGATGTGCAAAGCTCATCATCGGAGGAGGAGTCTTCAACACTTGGTGTGTCCCATGTGGTTTGAGCCACCATAGCCTCCTTCTTCTTCTTCTCCTTCTTGTCCATGCTTTTTCTTTTTCCTCTATCTTCTTTAGCTCCGGGCAATTTGGCTTTATGTGCCCCTTCTTGTTGCAAGCATGGCAAATCACATTGTTATTGAAACTTGAATTACCACTAAACTTACCTTTTGAAGAATGAGACCCCTTTCCTTGCTTCTCTACTCTTGAACTCCTTTGATTTCCTATAGAGCTTCTTGACAAAATTGGCCATCTCACTAGATGAGTCTTCATCACTACTTGAGTTATGCTCCGATTCGGATGATGATGATACTTCTTTTCTTTCCTTCTTCTTCTTTTCCTTCTTTTCAACAAATAGAGCTAAACCCTTTTCCTTAGAGGACATGTTAGTTTGCTCATGTAATTCAAACTCACAAAATAATTCATCAATTTTAATTTGAGAAAGATCCCTAGTTACCTTAATGGCATCAACTATAGAAGTCCATAAAGAATTTCTAGGAAATTCTTGAAGTATGTATCTTACCAAGTCCCGGTTGTCAACTCGCTCACCTATGATGTGAAGTCCATTCACAATCTCCTTGAACCTTCCATGCATTTGGCTTACGGTTTCATGCATCTTCATTTGGAAGGCTTGAAGTTGTCCAATTAGTAGGTCCTTCTTGGCCCTCTTTTGTTGGATCGAAAGTGTCGCTAGAGGGGGGGGGGGTGAATAGCGATACGATGTCGTTAAAAAACTTTTGCAATAAGTAAAAAGCAAGTAGAGAGTGCACAGCGGAAATATAAAGTAGACAAGATATTTTTACGTGGTTCACAATCTTTCGATTGCTAATCCACGGCCCTAGTGATCCTTGATCACGTACGGAGGGCAATTCACTAAAACCACTCCTCCTCGTTGGAGGTAGGAGCAACGATTACAAAAAGAAATCAAGGCAAAGGGACACTCCCCCTTTCCTTGTTACGATTAAAGCACAAAGACAATTTAAAGAAGTAGAACTTAAATAAATATACCGACAACTCTTATAAGTAGAAGATGTAGCTTTCGTTGTCGGCGGCACTTCGTCGTAGCAAATGTGAGTAGTAGTAGCGGCGTTACGACGGCGTGTTGAGAGCTCTTGAATTCTTGTATTTTGCTTGGCTTGAACATGTCTATTTATGGATATTGATCTATGAATTTAGACATAGGTAGTGTCCAAGGTGAGGTTCTTATCCCCAAGACTTGTTCATCCACATCCTTTATGCGCCAACTCTAGGATGAGGTGTTTCATCCATCCACCTTGTGCCTCCTCCAAGCTTCTTGTGCGCCAACTCAAGGATGAGGTGTTTCATCCAACCACCTTGTGCCAGCTCCAACCTCCTTGGGCGCCAACTTGAGGATGAGGTGTTTCATCCAACCACCTTGTGCCACCTCCAACCTCCTTGGGCGCCAACTTGTTGGAGCCATTCAACTTGTGCCACATCATGGGAGCCAACCATCTTGTGCCAACTCACCTTATTTTGGGCGCCCACCACAAGGAAGCTTGGTGATGGTTTGATGTCCACCTTGATGCCACATCACCCTTTGTACCAAAACACGAGTCAAGTCCAAATTCACCCCTTGAAATTCGAGCTCTTCTCGAGGTCGAACTTGACTAGCAATGGATCGTAGTCAAAGGGTTTTGACCGCAGCAAGTTAGCTTAAAATATAAAGTACGATGGTTCTAACCATCCGATCTCGACCTAGACCTTCCATTGGAGGTATTGGGTCGGATCTACGCTAACGACCTTGCTTCGCTTTCACACGAGCTTACCTTGTAGCCTCGCTTCCGCCTTCACCCGAGTACCCTGGCTTCCTCCAAGTCCTCTCAAGGCGCTGTTCGACCACCCTGTCCCACCGGTGTCGCAGACCTTCCGCCAACTTTAGCATTTCGCACACTTAATCGAGCTCGTAAGATAACAATATACCCTTAACTATTGAGCCTTTTGCCATAATCAAAATATCGGTTCGACTTTGGTGCCCATCGCACTAAACAATCTCCCCTTTTGATTCATGGCAACCGACACAAAAGTTAACCACGTAACTGAAACGTAACGATAGCTAGCATAATGATTAAGCATGAATGAGCTAGCATAAAGATTAAATATGAATGAGCTAGCATAATGATTAAGCATGAATGAGCTAGCATAAAGATTAAATATGAATGAGCTAGCATAAAGATTAAATATGAATGAGCTAGCATAATGATTAAATATGAATGAGCTAGCATAATGATTAAGTATGAATGGGCTAGCATAAAGATTAAGCATGAGTGAGAAATATTATTGTTTCAAGTTCTCCCCTTTGAGGTAACCTCCCCTTGACCAAGGTGAGTTCTTGAAAAATAATTTTACTCCCCTTAATAGTTGCTTTAGTAAACCTAATTACTTAATATAATCGTTAATAATTTTGTTTTCTTTCTTCCTTACTTTTGTGACTTTCTCCCCCTTTTGCCTTAACTCAAAAAGTTTGTAAATATATTTTAGGGTTTGTAAGTCCAAGCAAGTTCCCAATATAAATATATATTTTTTTAAAATAATAATAAGCTTGAAAATATGTTCATCTAAAATGTACAACTCGGTTGGACTTGATTGATATAGAATGATCAATAAGTCTTGAAGGAGTTGATTAATTTAAATAATTATACTCCATGGTTCATGTCGATGCACGAATCTACATGCGGAACCAGGAGTAAGGTCCTAACATCTCACGCCCGTCTACGTGGCTAAGTACACAAACACATTAGTCCTATGTGTTGTGAGATGTGTTGGCTCCTTAAATCTATAGGTATATGATTTCTAAGGTAAGACTTAGGCTAATTTCATAAAAAGAAGCAAAAGTAGAGTACATATATAGAAAAATTTAATTCCTACTCTATTACGCACATACCTAACTTTCGTCTTAATAAACTAAATTGGCGGGTAGTGGTTTGGTGAAGATGTCCTAGGTTTGATTTGGACTCAACATACTCTAGTTGTATAGTTCCATTAGTTACATGTTCCCTAATGAAGTGGTGTTTAACTTCTATATGTTTTGTCCTAGAATGACATATTGGATTTTTAGTTAAGTTAATTGAACTAATGTTATCTATGTAGGTTTTAATGTTGTTAAAGATTAAGCTAAAGTCTTGGAGAGTGTGCTTCATCCACGAGTGAGAGACACACTCACCCATCATAGCGTATTAAACCGGTGGTAGATAAGGCAGCATAATCGCTTCCTCTTGCAACTTACTAGACTCGGTAGGATTTGACAACAACCACTCGTGCTCTTTCTATCGAGTTTACTACCGGCATAGTCGGAGTCAGATGTGATTAGATTAAACTCGGTAGATCTAGGGTACCAAATACCTCGTTTAGCGTGCCCTTTAGATATCTAAGGATACGACTAGGGTTAGTTAGGTGAGACTCCTTGGCACAGGTTTGTAACCTTGCGCACATACTTACATGAATAAAATGTCGGGTGGCTCGCGGTTAAGTATAGGAGACTTCCTATTGCGCTCTATAGTATTTTAGGTCAGCGGGTTTTCCTTCTACATCTTCGTTTATATTAACATTAGTTGCCATAGGTGTATTGATTATTTTAGCATCTTGCATTCCAAATCGATTTATTAAGTCCTTAGTATATTTTTGTTGATGTAAATATATTCCATCTTTAGTTTGTTTAATTTGTAAACCTAAGAAGAAACTTAACTCTCCCACTAAATTCATTTCAAATTCACTTTCCATAAGTGAGATGAATTCGTTAGCGAGGATCGAGTTGGTAGTTCCAAAAATTATATCATCTACATAGATTTGGGCTATAAAGATTTCTTTTCCTACGGTTTTTTAATAAGGTTGGGACGACTAAACCTTGGTTGAATCCTTTGGACTTAAGATAGATCGAAAGCCTTACGTACCAAGCTCTTGGGGCTTGTTTGAGTCCATATAGGGCTTTCTTAAGTCTAATGACATGTTCAGGTTTATCTAGATTTTGAATCCAGGAGGTTGGTAGCGTAAACTTCTTCCTTAATGTATCCATTCAAAAATGCTGACTTGACATCCATTTGAAACAATTTAAAACCTCGATGTGCGTATATGCTAACAACATTCGGATGGACTCTAGTGCAGCTACGGAGGCGTAGGTCTCATCGTAATCTAAACCTTCGACTTGACTAAACCCTTTTGCGACTAACCTGGCTTTATTTCTAACTACTTCACCTTTATCATCAAGTTTATTTCGAAATACCCACCTTGTTCCAATAATTGATTTTTCTTTAGGTGGTGGTACTAATTCCCGGACTTCATTTCTAGTGAATTGAGCTAGCTCTTCTTGCATAGCAATAATCCGATCGGGATCAAGAAGTGCTTGTTCAATAGTTTTGGGTTCGATTTTGAAATTAACGAGATTTGACTAAGGTTTCGATATGAAGCTCTAGTTCGAACCCTAAATTTGGATCACCTATAACTTGATTGATAGGATGATTTGTTTGAGTCTTAGTGTGACTCGGGTTAGGGTCATCTATCACTTGGATAGGATGACTTGGGTGAGTTCTAGTTTGACTTGGGTTAGAGTCATCTATCACTTGGTCGATGGATGACTTGGGTTAGGGGCAGATTCAAGTTCAAGATCAGTCGGGTTAGCTATAAGTTGATTTGCTAGTTGGTTTTGTTAAGGATTGAGCGGGTTCGTGTCCTTCTCGAAAACTATATTAATGGTTTCTTCGACTCTAAGAGTGTCGTGATTGTATACCCTATAAGCTCTCTGGTGGTTGAGTATCCTAGAAAGGTTCGATAGAGGTTTTGGATTTGAATTTCCTAGGTAATCCTTAGTGTTTAAGATATGTACCTTGCATCCAAATACCTAAAGTACTTGATGTTCGGTATTTTATCGTGATAAATCTCGTCTGAGGTCTTTTGGTGCCTCTTTACCATAAGGATCCTATTTTGGACATAGCAAGCCGTACTAACGGCCTCGCCCAAAATCTATCGGGTAGGTTATACTCGTTTAACATTGTCCTAGCGGCTTCTTGTAGGGTTCTATTTTTCCGTTCGACTAACCCATTTTGTTATGGGGTTCTAGGACATGAAAACTCATGGTGGTATCCGTTTAGGTTCACAATCTGTAAACACTGTGGTTTTGAATTCACCACCATGATAAACTTCTAAGTCTTTTAATCTTAAGGTTCTTTTGATTTTCGATTAACCTACAAAGATTGATTAGTTGGTCTAGGGTATCATTTTTATGTTTGATAAACCTAACCCAAGTAAATCTAGAATAGTCGTCAATTATGACTAAGCAAAATTGACTACCATTGAGTGACTTAGCTCCATGTGAATCAAATAGATCCATGTGTAGGAGCTCAAGAACACTTTTGGTTCGTTCTTGATTAGTTAATTGATGTTGTGTCCTAGATTGTTTACCTTGTTGACAAGCATTACATATTTTATTATCCAAGTTGTTTAGTTTAGGCAAACCTATAACAAGCCACTCGACTCATCTTGTGGGCGAGTCTTGGAGTGCAGTGTCAGTCTTGATTGCCATAACCAAGATTCCTCTTGTTGTGTCATAAGACACTTGGTTGAGGAGTTGGGTAAATTTATTGTGTAGATGTTGCTACTCCTAGTTCCTTTAAGTATTATTTTAGATGTTGCATTTATTTTGATTACGCATTCATTTTCTAGAAATATGACCTTATAATTGTTATCACACAATTGGCTTACACTAAGTAAATTATATTGAAAGTTTTCTACTAATAAGACATTTTGAATTGTAAAGTTAGAGTTGAGCTCAATATCACGATCCGATGATTTTGAGCTTGCCGTTATTCGAAGGCTCGATCCTTGTCGTTTGAATCGTAACCGAAAATTTGAGTTGATCCCAGCGGTCATGTGTCGAGCAACATCGTCTAACATCCATTGATCCTACACATAAGGTAGTTGGATCGGATATTGGAATTACTAAAGGGTTGTTTGTAAGTTTTTAAACCTAAATCATCTCACCAATATCTACATGATCAAAACATGTTATTCCTATGTGTTATTGTGAGATGACTATCAATTTTACTTGATTAATTTTAATGAATTTAAATTAACCAACATTAGGTTAGATTCGGATTTAGTCTAAGCTCATCAAGTAATCTTTTCAAGAGATTAGCTTCCAGGTCGTGGCGAGGCACAGAGGCCTTCTTTGATCGGAACAACGACCACTTCCTTAGACAAAGCTAATTTCAAGAAATTGATAACTCGACTTACTTGAGACTACGTCTTGGTCTAACTAGTTATTTTTGAAAAGAGGCTCCCCGAGGCTCAATCTTTTCGTAGGATTTTAGTTGGTTTATTTTTGAAAAGAGGCTCCTCGAGGCTCAATCTTTTCGCAGGATTTTAGTTGGTTATGAGTCCTATCTAACCATTCTAAAAATAAAGGAAAAACTAAGCATGCAATTTCTAAGACTTAACAAAAATACATTTTGTATTGGCTCCCCCTGGACCATTGAATCGAGTGGGTCTATTCATATAGTGAATTTGGTCCTTGGGAACCCAATACATGTTAGATCCTAAAGTTGAAATCAAAGTGGTCTTAGGGACCCATGCTTGGACATTTTTCTTATGTTGGTTTACTATAGACATATATGACTTATTGGTTGTATTTGAGTTAAACCCGAGTCCGGCCTTGTTGTACACGGCCCTTTGTGATCCAAGTAAGAGGTCAAGTCCCTTGGATCCCAAAGTGAACCTTTCCAACGTGTTCCTAAGGTCTTCGACTTGTGTTTTCAAAAGCGAGTTCTCAACTTCAAGCTTTTCAACTTGAGTTGAGTCCTCCTCTTGAATACGAGTAGTCGAAGAGGTTAGGGAGACCTCATGTTTGAGAAGGTTAACCTCCTCAATTAGGGTCTCGAGTTTGGACTCGGACTTAGCTAGTTTCTTATTTAAAAATTTAATTGCACCATACAAAGTATTAAGTAACGACCGACTTACCCTTAATGATTCTTTTGAACCGGATACGGATCCGTGGCTTGTCTTGAATGGAAGCTCATCATCGGATTCGGACTCGGACTCTTCTTGGTTTAGTCGTGCTCGGTCGGCTTGGCCATTAGAGCTTGGATATCGTCTTCTTCCTCCGACAACTCCTCCCAAGTAGCGTTTAGCGCTTTCTTGGTCTTTGATGCGTTATTCTTTAGCTTTGGGCACTCGGACTTGATGTGACCGAACCTGTTGCACTCATAGCATCTAAAATTAGAAGTATTTGAATTAGGTTTAGGCTTACCTTGAGTTGTTGGTCGTTTTCGTCTCTTGATCATCTTCCGAACTAGATTGACTAGTTCGGATTCTATTCGAGTCTACTTCCGATTCGGACTAAATCTTCTTCCTTCTGGGTGGCTTGCTTGCGGGCTTCTTCTTCTTGGAACGCAACTAACGCAATACTCTTCTCGGCACACCACGTTAGTTTGCTCATGTAATTCAAGTTCCAATTCGTCTAACCTAATTTTAGAAAGGTCTTGGAGACCTTGTAGGCATCGACCATGGATGCCCACAAGGTGGTCCTAGGAAAGCGAGTTAAGAGAATACGATAAGGTCGCGATTCTCGACCTTTTGTCCGATGGCATGGAGTTGGTTGGCGATGTCTTGGATCTGAGCATGTAGTTGAGTTGCGGTCTCGTTTTCCTGCATTTTCAAGTTATACAATTTATTTAAAAGTAAATCTCTTTTACATACCTTACCGTGTCGTCGGTGCCTTCTGTAGTTCCACTAGCTTGGTCCATAAGTCCTTTGCACTAATGAAGGGGCCGAGCGGTTGAGCTCTTCCTTGGACAACCCACATTGCAAGATTTGAGTTGCCTTGGCATCGGCTTCTACTTGTTTTTCATGGAATTTGACCATTGATCGTAACCCAAAGATTCACCATCTTCATTAATAGGAAGTGTGAAACCGGTTTGATTACGATCCACATCTCGATTTGGGTTTTAAGAAAGCATTCCATCCGACCCTTCCAATAACGAAAGTCATTACCGTTGTAAAGCGGGGGTGAGTGCTAAACCCTTCGAGATGGGCCATTTAAAAACAAGAAGAAGAACGGCGAAAAAGAATCTTGCAAACACACACGAAAAGAATATTCCAAGACTTTCGTCTTGGATTAGTAGTCTTGAGAAGTAAAGAAAAAAATATATATAAAATGTAACTTGCAAAAGAAATAAACAATCAAATGCGAATGTCGTTGAAGTTCCGAGGACAACCTTACTCGGATCTAACCCAAGGACAACCTTATCCGGATCCTAAAGCCTCTAATGCAATTCTATATGTAGGAGAAGATAAGCAAGTGAAATAATTATACGAAAACAGAAATAAATAAATAAAAAATCTGTGAAAAAAAGAAAAACAAAGCTAGATTGGTGGTTTCACCGAATCTTAGCGCCCCCGGCTCTGATACCAATTGTTGGATCGAAAGTGTCGCTAGAGGGGGGGTGAATAGCGATACGATGTCGTTAAAAAACTTTTGCAATAAGTAAAAAGCAAGTAGAGAGTGCACAGCGGAAATATAAAGTAGACAAGATATTTTTACGTGGTTCACAATCTTTCGATTGCTAATCCACGGCCCTAGTGATCCTTGATCACTTACGGAGGGCAATTCACTAAAACCACTCCTCCTCGTTGGAAGTAGGAGCAACGATTACAAAAAGAAATCAAGGCAAAGGGACACTCCCCCTTTCCTTGTTACGATTAAAGCACAAAGACAATTTAAAGAAGTAGAACTTAAATAAATATACCGACAACTCTTATAAGGAGAAGATGTAGCTTTCGTTGTCGGCGGCACTTCGTCGTAGCAAATGTGAGTAGTAGTAGCCTCTTGAATTCTTGTATTTTGCTTGGCTTGAACATGTCTATTTATGGATATTGATCTATGAATTTAGACATAGGTAGTGTCAAGGTGAGGTTCTTATCCCCAAGACTTGTTCATCCACATCCTTTGCCAACTCAAGGATGAGGTGTTTCATCCAACCACCTTGTGCCACCTCCAACCTCCTTGTGCGCCAACTCAAGGATGAGGTGTTTCATCCAACCACCTTGTGCCACCTCCAACCTCCTTGGCGCCAACTTGAGGATGAGGTGTTTCATCCAACCACCTTGTGCCACCTCCAACCTCCTTGGCGCCAACTTGTTGGAGCCATTCAACTGTGCCACATCATGGGAGCCAACCATCTTGTGCCAACTCACCTTATTTTGGCGTCCACCACAAGGAAGCTTGGTGATGGTTTGGATGTCCACCTTGATGCCACATCACCCTTTGTACCAAAACACGAGTCAAGTCCAAATTCACCCCCTTGAAATTCGAGCTCTTCTCGAGGCTGGAACTTGACTAGCAGTTGACTGTAGTCAAAGGGTTTTGGACTGCAGTACAAGTTAGCTTAAAATATAAAGTACGATGGTTCTAACCATCTGATCTCGACCTAGACCTTCCATTGGAGGTATTGGGTCGGATCTACGCTTAACGACCTTGCTTCGCTTTCACACGAGCTTACCTTGTAGCCTCGCTTCCGGTCTTCACCCGAGTACCTCGGCTTCCTCCGAAGTCCCTCTGGCGTTGCCCGACCACCTCGGTTCCCACCGGGTGTCGCAGACCTTCCGCTCAACTTTAGCATTTCTGCACACTTAATTGAGCTCGTAAGATAACAAATATACTCTTAACTATTGAGCCTTTTGCCATAATCAAAATACCGGTTCGACTTTGGTGCCCACTGCACCAACATCTTTGACTCCTTGGAACCTTCATTTAGCTCAATGAGCTTTTCCCATAACTCCTTGGAGGATTCGAAAGGCCCCACCTTGTTGAGTTGCTCCATGGTAATGCCACATTGAATGGTGAGTACCGCCTTTGCATTTGATTCAAATTTCTTATTTATTTCCCTTGTCCAATCCTTGCTTGGAATAGGATTTCCATGTTCATCCACCGGTTCCTCGAAGTCATCTACAATGCTATGCCAAATTTCAATATTACTCATTAGATAGTATTTCATCCTACCTTTCCAATACGCAAAATGACTCCCATCGAAGAGCGGTGGCTTGGCGGTGCTATATCCCTCTTGAAGAGCCATTGATGCCTTGGTTGATGGTGAGATCTTCCAAGCTATCCGGGCTCTGATACCACTTGTTAGGATCTTTGTAATGCTAGAGGGGGGGGGGGGGTGAATAGCGTTTCTTCGTTTCTACAAGCAAGTTAGGGGAAGCAATACAAATACGAATAAGAATACAAGTAAGAAAACGATGAAAGCAATGCTAACACCCGATGTACGTGGTTCGGAGATGACGCTCCTACTCCACGGCAATCTGTAAGGTGGATTAGTCCTAGCCAAGCTTCACTATATTCTCCTTTGGATGAACCAAGGTGGAGAAACCTTTCTTACAATGTTCTCCTCTTCTTTACAATAATGGATGATTAAGAACTAGAGAAGAGGAGGTTTTGAATTGCTAAAACACTTGGGAAAGCTTGGTGAGCACGAGGGTGTAGTTAGGAATGAGAGCACTAGCTTCACCAAGCTCTCCAAGGCCCCTTTTTATAGAAGAGGGGCTGTTTTACCCGTTGGGCCTCGATCAGTCGACTGATGCTTACCATCGATCATTGCCGCCAACGGCTTCGAACCGAGATCTCCGCAAGATTCGTGAGTCGTAATTTGAGCGGCCGGTGATCACCGACTTATCCCTCCATCACCGATCGATGGAGCGATCGATCAGTGATCGTAGGCCGCAATCGAGTGCAACTACATTCTGCTTGTTTTTGCGTTGATCGACCAATCGCAATCGCTGTTGTCGATCGGCGATGGTAACATCGACCAATCGCCATCACAAATCGATCGATCGATGGTCGTGGTTTCAACGTGACTCGCCGAAAGACGACTCGATCGATACATCATATCAGTCGACTGATACTCATCAAGTGTGAGTAATTCACACTTGATTTTACACCCTAGACCTAGACTTAACCTTCTAGCTCCTCATTAAGCCTTGCATCTTCAGGATCCCTCCGAGTCCGTGACTTGTTCATCCTTTGCGCTTGCTTCCAAGAGCTTCCTTTGGTTTCGTCATGTCTTGGGTTGCCAAATGCTTGGACTTTATGCCGCCAAGACTCCAAGTTTGGACTTATGATGCCAAGAACTTACTTTGGACTTCCTTTGCCAATGTTCACTTGGACTTTATGCTGCCAAGACTACAAGCTTGGTCTTACGCTGCCAAGTCCATCCCTTGGACTTTCTTTGCCAAGATCATACTTAGTCTTCCTTTGCCAAGGTTCACTTTGGACCTTACGCTGCCAAGATTACAAGCTTGGTTTTATGCTGCCAAGTCCGTCCCTTGGACTTTCCTTGCCAAGATCATACTTGGACTTCTCTTTTACCAAGGTTTCATCCTTGGATTTCCCTGTCACTTAAACATATTCGTAATTAGATCATAAAACATTTCCTAACTTAGATGATTATCCAAACATCAAAACATATATAAATGCTTAGAGCATTGTTGCACCGACATTATACTTGTAGGCAATCAATGAATGAATTCCACCATACAACGATAGAGGGCTATTCACCCCCCTCTAGCCGACCACCTAGGTTCCAACATTTATTTCTTTTATTTACCAATGGGCGAGATTTATGTGTTAAATTGATAGGCCTCGTAAGTTGGGAAATAATATTTTTTACAAGGTGTACCATTGATTATCAGAGGAAACCATGTCCTATATACTAGGATGATGATGTCCCCTTGAGGAGCTCATAAAGTTCATCATGTAAATCCAGCTGGTTGACTTGGACCAACATGATGATAAGGATGAGTGGTACTACTCATGGAGTTAGATATTAATTAATTAAATTATCTATAATTTAATTAATTAATGGACATTCGATATCTTAAACATGGGGAGATATTTTGTACAAATAATATGTGGACCCATATTTAATTATGGGGGTTGGTGAGGTAGATCAATGCTAATCCTCTAGTGGAATGGATCCATGAATCAGGTTTTATGTGGTTCGGATCCATTGGGTGGCCAAGATCCAACTCCTCCTCATGGTCCCTATTGTAGCCTATTATAAATAACTCGTGAAGCCTAGATCTATATAAGGGTTGGAGAGGCTTGGGCGGCAACATATAAGTTCTTCTAGGGTTTTTGGAGTTGGCGTTGGAGGCTTGGGTAGTAAGGAATAGAAGAGGTGTGCTAGGGTTTTGGTTGGTTCATCTCTTCTTGGCCGGCGGCAACAAGACAAGGAAGCTAGGCTTTTTCCTTCCTTTCCCACTCTTGGCCGGCACCACCCTCTTCCTTCTCCATTGTCGGTTCCTCCCATTCCTTCTCCAAGGGCCGGTGACAACAAAGGTGAGGTTTCCTCCTTCCTTTGTCTTGGCCGGCACACCCTCTCCCTCTCCTTGGGGCCGACGGACACCAAGCTTTGTGGTTGGTAGTCGGCGCAAGCAAGGAGAAGAAGGGAGCTTTTGTTCTTACCTTGTTCGGAGCAAGCAAGGAAGGGAAGACGTGATCTAGGAGGCTTCGACTATTGGAAGATTGTCACCCACACGACGTCCAAGAGGAGGATAGGAATACAATAGAAGATCAAAAGGTAAAACAAGAGGTATAATCTTGTTTAGTTTTGATTCTAGTTCTTTTGTATTTTGTATGTTATTGATTAACATGGACTCCGATGATAAACACAAAAATCGGCGATCCGTTCATCATCTATTCCACGGCTAATTGAGGAAAAGAGTTAGGTTGCTTGAACAATAAGTTTTTTCAAGCGACTACTCAAATCGAATAGCACGATGATGGATCGGTTGCTTGGGTAATCCATCTTCCTCCGGATTAGTTTTAGTTGATAAAATTTTAATCCGGGGACGTGTGATAGGATCGCCATGCACAAGTGACCAAAGCTAGAAGCAATTCCCCTCACTTCTGACTCAACAAGCTCATGAGATGATGATGATGACTCTTCGTCTTTGGATGTTGAGCATCTCTCAACTTCTGAGTCTTCTTAAGCTTGAGATGAGGAGCACTCCTCCTTGGACTCCTCCTTTACTTCTTGAGCTGGTGAGGAACTCTCAGGGAGCTCAACCAACTTTCTCCATAACTCCTTAGCATCCCTAAATTCTTCTAATCTAGACAAGATATTGTTAGGTATTAAATCTTCTAAAAACTTTGTTACCTTAACCTCGATCTTAAATTTTCGGTGTCGCTCCTTGGTCCATTTCTTGATTTTAAGGATTCTTCCCTTGTCATCCATCAGTGGGTCAACTCCATCCATGATGATGAACCAACTCTCTATATCCATCATCTTGAAAGTCTCCATCGTCACCCTCCATGCTAGAAAGTCTTTTCGGTCATATGGTGGAGGAATGCCGATGGTGTACTCCAATCCATCATTAGTGTTAGTGAAAGCCCTAGAGCCGATCATGTGATGATTGTTGTATGGATTTGTTGTATCATATTCCTATATATATTTATAAAGGCATTTCTTTATGGTTATTATACTTACTTGTATTGGTGCCAAATAACTAAGTATAATAGCATCCTTGAGTAGAAGGTTCTTTTCTATATCAATCGATTGGTAGAATCAATAATGAGATGATATAGAGAATACTACTCTTAATCATTCCTAGTCAAGTATTAATATTCAGGGACAATGTTAATGCGAAGAGACTAGCATGTAGGTCAACTCGATGACTTGATCTCACAAGTCATGAATATGAGATATCAAGTTGACACATGGGTATACATTGGAGAATGTATACTGAATGACCCGCCATGAGAAAGTATCATGGATCGTTATATGAGTGTCATATACTTTCTCATGTGACTATTAATCCTTGGACTTGAAGTCACCATGGTTCCCTATATAAGGAGTTGTATACTTTGGCTTCATCAAACGTCACCCGTAAATGGGTTGACTATAAAGGTGATTATTGGGTATGTAACAAATTATGCGGAGGGATGTGAGTGATGTAGATCAGATCTATCCCTCCTATATGACAGGAGTGATATCATGATTCTTGATAGAGTGAGACCACTAAGTGCATAGCCATGCCCAAATGAGTCAATATGAGATATTGAGCTCATTTGATTAGAGTGAGTCTACTTGGAGTTCAAGATATAGATTGTACAGAGGATGACACGGTCTATGCCTCAATTGTTCAATCTAGATGTCAAGGATAGAGGGACATTGTCACATATTGTGAGAGTCACAATTAGTAGTCACAAAGGTGATGTTGGATCTCAACATTCTTGTAACTTGGGTAGCAATGATGTGTTGCTAGATACCGCTCTTTGCTTATGTTCCTAAATCGATTTAGGAGCATTGCCAACGTTACAAGAACCTATAGGGTCACACACAAAGGAAAATTAGTTGGAGATTAGGTTCATATGATGAACCATGAGGATTAGGTTCATGGGATGAACCAAATTGGATTAAGAGTAATCCAAATTAGACTAATTGAGTTGGACTCAATTTGATTCAAGTGTTGAATGAGTCTAATTTAGATTTGATTCATTGAGTCAATTTAAACTAATGAATATAGATTAATTAAATTAAATTTACTTGAATCAAAGGTTGGATTTGATCAACCATGGGAGATAAGAGGTCAAGTTTGACTTGACTTGAGAGGGAAAATGAAGGGTCAAGTTTGACTTGACCAAATGCCACTTCATGGTGACTTGGAAAAGGGGCCGGCCAATGATGATGTTCCACATCATCATGGACACATATGGTGTGCCACCTCATGAGGAAGACCAAGAGCCATGGCTCTTGGTATTACATGGATGTGTATAACTCTCCTTAATGTGGCCGGCCAAGTGATTAAGTGGTGAATTGATTTCATCTTCTTCCTTCTCCCTTCTTGCTCTCTCCCTTTTTCCTCTATTGCCGTGACCTCCAAGAGTGCTATCACACTCTATGTGGTTCTCTCCACCTTTTGTTCGTGTGGATATGTGTAGAGGAGTGTACACTTGACACTCTACAAGATCTGGCAACCATTTGGATGAGCGGGATAAGCGAAGGGCATCGCTACAAGGGTAACACTCTTCCCATGTAGATCTAAGGTAGATCTAGTGTTTCTAAACATGTACATGAATTTTATTTTATTTATCTTTGCATGGATCCGTGGCCGACTTCTGAGGTTTCTGCAATGCAAAAAGAGGTTTTTGCGGCTCGGAGAGTCTAACAGTGGTATGAGAGCCACGTGCGAAGCATGTACATGTTTATATTTGTAATTTTTTTTCTTAGATATGAAAAATTAAACATATATAAGTTTCTGTAATTTTTCTAATTTTATAGATTTTGTGAGTATTTTTCTCATAGAGTCGAAGCAACAAGTGTTTGGACACTTATAGGCTTCAACCACTGAGAAAAACTCTCTGAAACGGCAAGGTCTCATTTTTGTCTTTTGGGACAGAGACTTAAGGCACTGTAAGATCAAGATGAGACACTCGTGAGATTTATTTTGTGAGAAGGGGCACTGCCCCTAACCTTGCAAGGGTCATTATCCCGCGATCGCGCCCGAAAATCGCTTAGCGAGACTGCTATGGAGTTGTGACTCATAAAATTGAAAAAAAAAGGTAGAAAAATTATATAAATTTATGAAAAATACATAATTTAGAATTATGTATGATATTGTGATGGTCATGGCCCAAAATCTCCAATGTGATTGGATAAAATTATATTGTAATTCATAATACGGCTTGCACGCCGTTTTTAATGTTGTGCTTGTTGTATATGATATGCGACCTATGCATTGTGCATCCCTTATTATATTCCTGTTGTAAATAGATTTTAGACTCGAATGTAACTCGAGTTTCATATTTATAATGTACAAAATGAAGCGGTGGAAGGTCCACTTGTAGACAGAGTTATGAGGAGGGTGCCGACGACACATGGCGGTCAAAGGAGGTGCTTGGAGAAGCCGCTAACCCTAGGTTGACCGTCCGATATTCTCATTGGCTTGAGAAGATCATAGTAGGGTCATGACCTCATCACAAATTAATTAATTAGTGTATATATATATATATATATATATATATATATATATATATATATATATATATATATATATATATATATATATATATATATATATATATATTTGTTTTTGCTTGTATGTATGTGATGCATGCTAGTATAGGGTAATTAATGCCTTAATGCATATATGATACAGATTCACGATTAGATTAGATCTTAATCAAGTCAACTTGAAATGCCTACCAAGTTTTGATACCCATCACTACCTCGATCATTTGTTGTTGTTGAATCTGCCAAAGCAAAGCAATACATATTATCTTGGTAGGGTGCGGAGGGACAATCTTTGTCCCGCCTATCAAAGCTTGGGTGAGAATAAGCTCAATTAGATTGAGTGAAACTAGTTAACTCAATGGGATCGGGTAAAACTATAGGCATATTCCAACGGTTGAAAAGATAGGATAAGATCACATTCACACTAAATCTTGGGCTATTTAGGCAAAGCTAACTCAAGTTTTTTTTTGTAAATGTGGATCTTGATCCTATAAACAAGAGTTGCATAGAGATGTAATTGGTAATTTGTTACCTACCGATCATACTAAGTCTTGAGCGATTTAGCTAAAGCTAACTCAAGGTGTAGTATGATGTGGATCATATCCCGCAAGAATTATAACTAGTTGGTATGAATCTAGTAGTGTGGTTTGACCACATCCATGACTCGATTCTACAAAAGTCCTATAATTCAGTGGGAGCATCATTTAATTAAAGGCCTAATTAAATGATAAATGGAATATGATATTTACTTTCTGCATTATTTATGTTGTAGATTGCCATGTTGTCAAACACGAACACTCTCTCCCTGCGTTCTGTCCTTGAGAAGGACAAGCTCAATGGAGCTAATTTTTTGGACCGGTACAGGAATATGAGAATTGTTCTCAAACAAGAAAAAAAATTGTACGTCCTGGAGCAGCCCATTCCAGAAGCACCTCCTTCCACTGCCTCGCGAGCTGACCGAGATGCTTACAAGAAGCATCAAGATGATGCATTAGATGTGTCATGTCTCATGCTCGCGACCATGAACTCTGAGCTTCAGAAGCAACATGAGTTGATGAATGCTTTTGATATGGTTGAACATCTTCGTCAACTGTATCAAGGACAAGTAAGGCATGAGAGATACGAGATCTCTAAGGCACTGTTTCAGTGCAAGATGCAAGATGGGACTCCCGTAGGTCCATATGTACTCAAGATGATTGGGTACATAGAAAACCTACAGAGGTTGGGATTCCCACTTGGCCAAGCACTGGCCACTGACTTGATCTTGCAATACTTGTCAGAAAGTTACAATCAATTTGTCAAAAATTACAACATGAATGAAATTGATAAGCCACTGCTTGAAATGCTTAGCATGTTGAGAATTGCTGAGCTCAACCTTAAGAAGGCAAAGCCCGACTCGATTTTGATGGTGCAAAAGAAGAAAGGCAAGGGCAAGCCTAAAAGTAAGAAAAAGTTCCAAGCCAAGGGCAAAGGCAAGACACTGAAACCTAAAGGAGGGGTTACCAAGGAAGGTGAATGCTACCACTGCGGTCAGATCGGTTACTAGAAGCGAAGCTGCAAAGGATACCTGGAAGATCTTAAGAAGAAGAGAAGTGAGACTTTTACTTCAGGTATATATATTATAGAAGTCAATCTATCTATTTCTTCACCGTGAGTATTTGATACCGGATGTGCTTCTCACATTTGTACTAATGTACAGGCACTGAGAAATAGCAGGGCATTGACGAAGGGCGAGGTAGACCTACTAGTGGGCAATGGAGCAAGGGTTACTGTTGTTGCTGTAGGAACCTATTTTCTATCTTTGCCCTCTGGGCTTGTACTAGAATTAGATAAATATTGTTATGTGCTTGCTCTCACAAAGAACATCATTTTAGTTTCTTGTTTAGACAAGAAAGGCTTTTCATTTATAATAAAGAACAAATGTTGTTCTATTTATTTAAATGATATGTTCTATTGTAGTGCACCTCTGATGAACGGACTCTACATTCTAGACTTAGAGAACCCCATCTATAACATAAGTACCAAAAGGTTTAAGTCAAATGAGTTGAACCAAACATATCTCTGACATTGTCGCTTAGGTCACATAAATGAGAGTCGCTTATCCCAACTCCATAAGGATGGGTTGTTGGTGCAATCATCCCAGGTCACGATTGACCAGGACTCGAGTTTGACTCGAGTGATGTTTTGATGTTCGACAAAAATATATGACAATGTAATTGTCATGGGAAAGTTCAAGTCTTGGGTACTTGGCATGGAAAGTCCAAGTGGGACACTTGGTATTTGGTAAAGTCCAAGTCTTGAGTACTTGGCATGGAAAGTCCAAGTGGGACACTTGGCACATGAAAAGTCCAAGCATGGGTCTTGGCAATGTAAAAGTCCAACATTGGTTGGCAAGGGAAAGTCCAAGCATGGTCTTGGCATTTGAGAAGTCCAACATGGGTTGGCAAGGGAAAGTCCAAGCTTGAGTCTTGGCATGAGAAGTCCAAGGGGTTTGATATTGGCTGCGTAAAGTCCAAGCGGGAGTCTTGGCAGCATAAGTCTAATGGTTGGCGGCGTAAAGTCCAAGTGGAGTCTTGGCAGTGTAAGTCCAATGTGCCTTGGCGGTGTAGACACCGTTAGCATGACATAGCCGATGGAAGCACCTGAAGGCTAACGCGATGGATGAACAAGTCATGGATGACTTGGAGGGATCCGAGAGGCGTGAGGCTGATGGAGGTGGCTAGAAGGCTTAGGTCTAGGCTAAGGGTGGTCTAGCAAGTATGGGGGCACCATACTTGGGCTAAAACCTCATGTTTGAGGTGTGCCAGTCGACTGGTGCCATGTGGCAGTCGACTGGACCGAGTCAACTAGGGTTTGACTGCGGGAAGTGGCCTAGCAATGCGCGGAGGATGTCGGTCGATCGATGAGCTCGAGGATCGATCGCATGATCAGTCGACTGGTGCTCGGGAATACGACCATAGAGTGTAGTCTCACTCGACGCTGGGACCAGCAGTCGAGTGAGGACACCATCAGTCGACTGATGGGTTTGATCAGTCGACTGATAGTAGATCCATTGGACTTATCCAGCGTGGATCTAGCCGTTGTCTCACGACAACAGTGGCATCAGTCGACTGATGGTCCCGAGCAGTCGACTGATCGACTTTTTCTAGCACAGGTTGAAGCTTTATAAGGAGCTCGTGATGGAAAAATTTAGTATGGTTCTTTGAGGCGATTTGGGGCGAGTTGCTGCTGCAATTCAGGGTCTCCAAGTGCTACTCGATCAACCTAGCGATCAAGCATTCAAGAGCATTTGTAAAGTGTTTTTCTTTACTAGTCTTGCTTTGTATTTCATTGTATTTGCTTGTAGCTTTTGATTATTGTTGTAATCATCTTGTACGAGGTTTCTCTGCCTCCGGATTGTTCTGAGAAGGAGTGTTTTATAGTGGTGTGTGATTGGCATCGCTAGGGTTCATACGAACCTGATCCGTGGAGTAGGAACCATGCGATTCCGAACCACGTTAAACAATTGTGTTCATGTGTGATTGTTTATTTCGTTATTGTATTATTTCTATTTCTGCTGCGTACTAACAAAATTGTAGAGATGATCACGATCGAATTCCATCAACGAACGAACACACGCTATTCACCCCCCCTCTAGCCATTACAAAGATCCTAACAAGTGGTATCAGAGCGAGGCCACTCTTCTAAGCTTAACAACCAAGGGAGCACGCTAGAGGAACAAGATGGAATTCAAGGAGAGATTGGGTGACGACATCAACGTTCCGCCTTCCTTCGACCGTGAACATTTCGCGTATTGGAAAGGTAGAATGGAATATTTTCTAATGACGAATATAGAAAATTAGTTTGCCATGATTATAGGTTTTGATGCTCCGAGAGGAGAGAACAACGAAATCCTCAAAATGAAGCGATGGACCGAGGAGCAACGCCAAAAATTCAAGACAACCGTTAAGGTAACAAAAATGTTGATTAATTTGATACCTAACAACATTCTGTCTAGATTAGGAAGCTATAAGGATGCCAAGGAGTTGTGGAACAAGTTGGTCAAGTTCTACGACAATCCCGAATCGGTCCAAGAAGACTTGGAAGAGGAGGAGACCGAAGAGGAAGCTTCATCATCCTCACAAGAAAGTAAGGAATCAACATCCAGATCGGAGAAGGAAGTAGAAAAGGTGGAAGAAGCATCCACTTCTGTGATTGAGGTGGAGAGACCATCCACATCGGAGCCGAAACAAAATAAAGAAGAAGCCTCAACCTCCAGGAGGGATGAAGAACCCACTCCGATCACCATGGATCTAGGTAACTCAAGCATGTCGATTAATAATAAAATGAATATTATATACTTTGAGTGTAGGGATCAAGGACACTACAAGAGTAAGTTTCCTAAACGGGTTAAGAAGACTCCTCCGGCACCAAAGGTCAAGGATGTTGGTCCCTCGATAATTAAAAGCAAGGAGCACGTGGTTTGCTTCAAATGCCGGCTACCGGGACACTACCGGAGTCAATGTCCTAGGGGGAGCAAAAAGACCAAAGAAGGAGCATCACAAGTAGGGGAAGCTTCTAAGGCTAACCCTAAGGTATATTTCAATAATGCACCTTCTTTCGTTAATAGGCAAAAGCATGCTAAGGGTTCTAATTCTCTTGCTATGGCACCTTCTTTCGTTTATATGCCATGCTTTGTTTGCCATATAACATGTCTTGACATCATGCTTACTTTTATTCATTGTATATGTCATGTTCATGTTTTAGGATTAAGGTTTTAAATGTCATGTGTTTTTAGATTTTATCATATGTCATGACATCATGATCATTGGCCATGCTTAATTATTTCTATCTTTATGCCATGATAATTTCATGCATTAATTTGATTAAAATTGAACTAAGGATAATGGCATGACTTGAAGTCCCATTTATAAGGGAATCAAGTAGGGTTGCCTAGGAAATGCATGAAACTCTAGATTAAATGAACCAAAACCCACATCTCACATCCAATTGACATGTATGTGTATTTATACACCCTAGATACATGTGAGATGCTAGGATATGAGTTAAGTTCAAGGTGCATAGTTTTTGCATCTAGTTGAACCCAAACTCATCTTAACTCAACAGGTGGATCATTGGGAAAGCTTGTGTACAAGTCATGTGCATAGAGCTCAAGGAATATGATCCAAAATAAGGTTTTGAAAAACATTTTAAAATCATTTTAGAAAACCTTAGTGAAGTCTATCTTTTGATAGCAATCACCATTGATGGAGTTGATACAAGATAGGGCCAAAACATTAAAAATTTCAATGGTTTTGAGTTTTGTATCAAACTAACTATTTTATGGGTAAAATAATTTTTAAATATTTTTCACCCATTGTATTGACTATAAGTAATATACGTATCAAATTTCGTGATTTTTCAAAATACGTAGAATTACTTATGATTTTCTAAAACTTGTTTCTGATAACTGAAAATCAGATTTTCGATTATCGATCGGCTCTACTGGGTGGCGATCGATTGATGGAGTTCGATCGGTGATTTACTGAATCACTTTCGTGATAGCCTGATTTCGGAGTAACCTAGGTTGTTTAACCCGATTTCAGCTGCGGTTAAAGTCCCTAACCACTCCTAACCCTAGGATATGATTTGGGAAGCATGATAAAGGGTGAAAATCCATTGGATATGGATTAGGAGAGGTGTTTAGGGTTTGTATAAATTTTAAGGTGTTGAATTTCTAACCTTAATTTTGATGGTTTAGAGTTCCTATTGGATTAGGGACTTCCCAAGGACATTGTTGGTGCAATGGTCAAGGGGGAGCAAGCCTTTAGGGGGAGGTATCCATCTTGGGATGATGAATGTGTTTTTCTCCTTGAAGAAGAGAAGTTATTGGAAGAGTATCATCAATTTGGGAAAATTGATGGGTTTTTGATACCCAATTTGGAAATTGGGAGAGTGAATAGGATTGCCTCTCTTGAGTGATATGGGACTTATCACTAGGAAGATGGTAGGCATCCTAGATATTTTTAGACCAAGGGGGAGATTGTAAGATCTCATTGGAACATGAGACATTGACCTCCTTGGAGAGAAGACTTTTTTTGATGTTAGTCAAAAAGGGGGAGATTGTTTGGGGAAGAACATTTGGAGAATGTTTAAGATTACCAATTTGGGATAATTGGTAAGGGATTTGAGTTAGTGTTCTAACTCAATGTTTTATTTGGTTTTTGTCAAACATCAAAAAGGGGGAGATTGTTGGTGCAATCGACCCAGGTCACGATTGACCAGGACTCGAGTTTGACTCGAGTGATGTTTTGATGTTCGACAAAAACATATGACAATGTAATTATCATGGGAAAGTCCAAGTCTTGGGTACTTGGCATGGAAAGTCCAAGTGGGACACTTGGCATTTGGTAAAGTCCAAGTCTTGAGTACTTGGCATGGAAAGTCCAAGTGGGACACTTGGCACATGAAAAGTCCAAGCATGGGTCTTGGCAATGTAAAAGTCCAACATTGGTTGGCAAGGGAAAGTCCAAGCATGGTCTTGGCATTTGAGAAGTCCAACATGGGTTGGCAAGGGAAAGTCCAAGCTTGAGTCTTGGCATGAGAAGTCCAAGGGGTTTGATATTGGCTGCGTAAAGTCCAAGCGGGAGTCTTGGTAGCATAAGTCCAATGGTTGGCGGCGTAAAGTCCAAGCGGAGTTTTGGCGGCGTAAGTCCAATGTGCCTTGGCGGTGTAGACACCGTTAGCATGACATAGCCGATGGAAGCACCTGAAGGCTAGCGCAATGGATGAACAAGTCATGGATGACTTGGAGGGATCCGAGAGGCGTGAGGCTGATGGAGGTGGCTAGAAGGCTTAGGTCTAGGCTAAGGGTGGTCATGCAAGTATGGGGGCACCATACTTGGGCTAAAACCTCATGTTGGAGGTGTGCCAGTCGACTGGTGCCATGTGGCAGTCGACTAGACCGAGTCAACTAGGGTTTGACTGGGGGAAGTGGCCTAGCAGTCGATTGCCAGAGGATGTCAGTCGACTGATGGCTTGAGCAGTCGACTGATCGCATGATCAGTCGAATGGTGCTCGGGAATACGACCACATAGTGTAGTCTCACTCGACGCTGGGACCAGCAGTCGAGTGAGGACACCATCAGTCGACTGATGGGTTTGATCAGTCGACTGATGGTAGATCCGTTGGACTTATCCAGCGTTGATCTAGCCATTGTCTCACGACAACAGTGGCATCAGTCGACTGATGGTCCCGAGCAGTCGACTGATCGACTTTTTCCAGCACAGGTTGAAGCTTTATAAGGAGCTCGTGATGGAAAAATTTGGTATGGTTCTTTGAGGCGATTTGGGGCGAGTTGCTGCTGCAATTCAGGGTCTCCAAGTGCTACTCGATCAACCTAGCGATCAAGCATTCAAGAGCATTTGTAAAGTATTTTTCTTTACTAGTCTTGCTTTGTATTTCATTGTATTTTCTTGTAGCTTTTGATTACTCCGCCTCCGGATTGTTCCGAGAAGGAGTGTTTTATAGTGGTGTGTGATTGGCATCACTAGGGTTTGTATGAACCCGATCCGTGCAGTAGGAACCGTGCAGTTCTGAACCATGTTAAACAATTGTGTTCATGTGTGATTGTTTATTTCGTTATTGTATTATTTCTATTTCCGCTGTGTACTAACGAAATTGTAGAGACGATCACGATCGAATTCCATCAACAAACGAACACGCGCTATTCACCCCCCCCCCCTCTAGCCATTACAAAGATCCTAACATGGGTTGCTGGACTCATTTGATTTTAAATCATATGAGACATGCGAGTCTTGCCTTCTAGGCAAGATGACCAAGACTCCCTTTAGTGGACACAACGAAAGAGCAACAGACTTGTTAGGACTTATAGATAGTGATGTGTGTGGCACTTTCAATGTCGCTGCTAGACGTGGTTATAGGTACTTCATTACATTTACTAATGACTTTAGTAGATGTGATTATGTGTATCTGATGACACATAAGTCAGAATCCTTTGAAAAGTTCAAAGAATTCAAGAATGAAGTACAAAACCAACTTGGCAAGAGTATTAAGATACTTCGATCAAATCGAGGTGGTGAATACCTTAGCCATGAGTTTCGTGACTATCTAGCTGAGTGTGGGATTCTATCCCAACTCACTCCTCCTGGAACACCACAGTGGAATGGTATATTCGAAAGGAGGAATCGTACCCTATTAGATATGGTACAATCTATGATGAGTCATACAGATCTTCCTATATCCTTTTGGGGATATGCTCTAGACACAGTAGCCTTCACGCTTAATCATGTTCCATCTAAAGCTGTCATAATGACACCATATACGATATGGATAGGGAAAAATCCCAAGATGTCTTTCATGAGGATTTGGGGTTGTGAGGCTTACGTTCGACGTCAAGTCTCAGACAAACTGGGACCCAAATTCGATAAGTGTTATTTTGTTGGATATCCCAAGGAAATGAAGGGATATTACTTCTACATTCCCAGTTAGCACAAAGTGTTTATGGAAAAGACTGGAGTATTTCTAGAAAGGGACTTTGTTTCTAGAAAAACAAGTGGGAGTACGTTCGATCTTGAAGAAATTCAAGATACGGATCATAGCACTGAGGCCTTGATGGAGGTTGAAAAGGAACCACAAAGTGTTGTGGATGATGAGATTGTTGCACAAAGAGTTGTGGAATAACTTGTTCAGGTAGACTTACCTCTTCGCAGGTCTGATAGGGTACGTCGTCAACCTCAGAGATACTCATTTCTCTTGTCTGACCATGATGACATTTTGCTCGTTGAGAATGAGCCTACCTCCTATCAGGAAGTTGTGATAAGCCCATATTATGAGAAATGGCTAGAGGCCATGAGATCCGAGATGGAATCCATGTACACCAACCAAGTATTGACTTTGGTTGATCCACCTGAAGGTGTCAAACCCATTGGGTGTAAGTGGGTCTTTAAGAGAAAGATTGACATGGATGGACTTACGCATACATATAAGGGCCGATTGATATCTAAAGGTTTCGAGCAAATTCATGGTATTGACTATGATGAAACCTTTTCTCTAGTTGCGATGTTTAAGTCCATTCAGATCATGCTTGCTATTACAGTGTACCACGATTATGAGATCTGGCAAATGGATATCAAAACCGCATTTCTGAATGGAAACTTGCTCGAGGATGTGTACATGACACAACCTGAGGGTTTTGTAGATCCACAACATACTGGAAAAGTATGCAAGCTAGAAAAGTCCATTTATGGGCTAAAACAAGCTTCTCGGAGCTGGAATCTTCGATTCGATGATGCGATCAAACAGTTTGGTTTCATCAAGAATGAAGATGAATCCTGTGTCTACAAGAGGGTTAATGGGAACACAGTTGTCTTCCTTGTATTGCATGTGGATGACATACTACTCATTGGGAATGACATCCTTTCGCTACAATCTGTGAAGACTTGGCTGGGGAAGTGTTTCTCAATGAAGAACTTAGGTGAAATAGTCTATATTCTAGGCATCAAGATCTATAGAGATAGATCTAAGAGATTGCTTGGCCTAAGTCAGAGTACATATATTGACACGGTATTACTACTGTTTGCTATGCAGAATTCCAAGAAGGGATTTCTGTCGATGTCACATGGTGTGAGTCTTTCGAAGACTTAAAGTCCCTCTTCTAGAGAGGAGAGAGACCACATGGATAAAATCCCTTATGCATCTGTCATAGGATCTATCATGTAAAGGTTTGGTTTCATTGATCCGTGAGGAGAAACTTCACTTCCCACTTCACCTCGGTTGTTTGTTCATGGCGATCCCATCGATGTCCCCGGATTAAAAAAATTTAATCCTAGATAAAAGGGATTGCTCAAACAACCAAGTCGTCGTCATGCTATTCGTTAAGAGAGGTCACTTGAACAAACTCATTGTTCAAGCAACCAACCTCTATTCTACGAGTAGCCGCGGAATAGACGATGTACGGATCGCCGACTTTTATATTTATGTTCGGGATCCAAGTAATATTTAGCCACAAACAGAATTTATCATGCTCATAATTGAAAAAACAAATACAAGCAAGTAACAAAAGAGAATAGAGAATAGATATACCTCTCGATATTCTAATGTATGACCTTCCTCCTTTCGGACGTCGTGTGGGCGACGATCTACCAAAAGTTGAAGCTCCTAGATCGCCAATCTTCCTTCCTTGCTCATTCTGATCAAGAGGAAGAATAGAAACAAAGCTCTATTCCTTCTTTCAACCAACCAATAACCTCCAAGGATGGAGCTTTGCCGCCGGATAAGAAGGAAGAAGAGATTAAGGGTTGCCAGCCAAAAGCTTCAAGAAAGGACCCTAAACCTTTGTTCCACCGGCCAAGGAGAAGGAGAAGAGGGATTTTGGATGCCGACCAAGGGCTGGAAGAGCTTCAAGGGGCGCCGACAGCTTAAGGAAGAAAGAGAAGTCAAGGAAAACTTTGCTTATTAGGTGCCGCCCAAGCCCAAACCCTACCTCCTCTTCTTGCCGCCAACTCCAAAACCCTAGCTCCTCTTGATTTTTTTCTCCACGCCAACCCCTTGTTCTCCTTTTATAGAGTTAGGGATAAGCCTCCTTTTAATCTCCACCATTGGTTCTAGGGATTTAATCTTCACCGTCGGATCTAGAGTTTTAATCTCAACCGTCGGATCTAGAGATTTAATCTCTACCTTTGGATCTAGAGTTTTGTTTCTATCCATTGGATCTAAGCTTCATGAGGTGTTAATAGTCTACATTAGGGACCATGAGGAGGAGTTGGATCTTGGCCACCCATGGATCAAGTCCACATAAAGTCCGATCCATTAATGATAATCCAATCCACTAAAGGATTATCATTGACCTACCTCACCAACCCCCATAAGTTAATATGGGCTTCATATATTATTTGTACATTTTCTCCCCATGTTTAAGATCTCGAATGTCCATCGATTAATTAATTTACTGACCATTAATTAATCAACATCTAACTCCATGAGTAGTACCATGCAACCTTTTTATCATGCCGGACCAAGTCCACCTGCAGGGTTTACATGATGAACCTTATGAGCTTCTCAAGGAGACATCATCATCCTAATATATAGGACACGGTTTCCTCCTATAATCAACGACACACCATATAAATAATATCATTTCCCAACTTACCGAGTCTATCGATTTAATCCATAAATCTCGCCCATTGGTAAATCAAAGAAATGAATACTATGTATATGTGCCCGTTATTATATCGAGATTAAGAGTATGTACAATATAATATCTGAGGTACGATTCGATTATATATTCAGCAATAAATCGAATCACCTCTAAGTCGGTCCTACTCAATACACACAAAGTGCACTAATGTGATTCTATGGTCAAGACAAACCAATATCAAATCACACTACAACCATACCAATGGTTTATCCAAAACCATCTCGGTTGTGAGACTTTACTTATACTTTACAAGGATCCGATAACATGATCTCCCGTGTGACACCACACACCATGTTATCTACAATGTAATATATTAGACAATATTGCATAACCATAAAAATATGCAAACAATTATCATGTGATTCTTATTTAAAAAATAAAGATATTCATACAAAAGATAGACTTTTCACTATACATCCCAACAATCTCCCACTTATACTAAAAGACTATACTGTCCTCAAACTACCATACATCTAATCCCCATTCCCTCCACATGCCTATCAAAAGCTCTCGCCGGAAGGGCCTTAGTGAAAGGATCTACTAGGTTATCCTCCGATGCAATCTTGGCCACAACAACTTCTCCTCTCTTTATGATTTCTCGTATCAGGTGGTACTTGCACTCTATGTGTTTACTAGCCTTATGGGCTAGTGGTTCCTTCGAGTTTGCAACTGCACCACTATTATCACAATAAATTGTGATAGTTCTAGGTAAACCAGGAATCACATCCAAATCCATCAGGAAGTTCCTGAGCCACACAACTTCTTTGGCCGCCTCAGAGGCTGCCACATACTCAGCTTCCATGGTAGAGTCTGCCACACATTTCTGCTTGACACTCCTCCATACAATGGCTCCACCTCCCAAAGTAAACACAAAACCTGAGGTAGACTTACTCTTATCCCTATCAGATTGGAAGTCAGAATCCGTGTAACCCACAGGGAGTAATTGGTCTGTCTGGTAAACTAACATATAATCCCTAGTCCTTCTCAGGTACTTCAATATATGCTTTACCGCAGTCTAATGTCCCTGTCCTGGATTACTCTGATATCAGCTGAACAAGCCCACTACATAGTAGATATCTGGTCTCATACATAGCATCGCATACATGAGGCTTCCTACTGCCGAAGCATAAGGAACCACCTTCATCTCCTCTATCTCCTCAGATGATCTAGGACACATCTCCTTAGATAAAGGAACTCCATGCCTGAAAGGTAGAAAACCCTTCTTGGAGTTCTGCATGCTAAAACGATCCATAATCGTGTCTATGTATGAAGCTTGAGATAAGCATAACATCCTTTTCCTGCGATCCCTTATAACCTTGATCCCAAGGATGTGCCCCACCTCTCCCAAGTCTTTCATATCAAACTGTTTGGACAACCATACCCTTATGTCCGATAACACCTTGATATTGTTGTCAATCAACAAAATGTCATCTACGTATAGTACAAGAAATACCACTACGTTTCTATCACATCTCTTGTATACACAAGACTCATCCGGACTTTGAATAAATCCATAATACTGGATTACCTCATCAAAGAGGATGTTCCAAGACCTCGAAGCTTGCTTCAATCCATAAATGGACCGATTAAGCTTACATACAAGATGCTCTTTGCCCTTAGCAATGAATCCCTCTGGTTGCTTCATATAGATGTCTTCCTCAAGACTTCCATTCAGGAAAGCTATCTTGACATCCATCTGCCACACCTCATAATCCATATGAGCTGTTATGCATAAGAGAATCCGGATAGACTTAAACATGGCTACCGGCGAAAAGGTCTCCTCATAATCGATACCCTCTTTTTGAGTATACCCCTTCACAACAAGCCTTGCTTTGAAGGTATCAACCTTCCCATCTATTCCTCTCTTTATTTTGTAGATCCACTTGCATCCAATGGTTTTTACACCATCAGGTGGTTCCACTAGCTCCCAGACCTGATTTGAATCCATAGATTTAATCTCAGTATTCATTGCACTTTGCCAAGATGCTGCATCTATATCTTGGATCGCCTCGTCATATGTCCAGAGATCAAGTTCATGTTCGCCAGGGATCAAATCAGAAGATTCTCCCAAGAACATGAATCTACAACAACCCTCCCTACATGAAACATATCCTCTGTGTATCTCATGCATGAGTCGTCTGTGATATGGTGCTTCACATCTTATGCGTTTGATTGAAGTATTCCCTTTTAATACCTCTAGAACAATTTTACTCTTGGGCTTGTGGCCTATCACATAGTCTTCCTATAGAATTGACATTAGTGTTCTAGAAATCACCCTCTTCTAGGATCACCTAGACCACCCTTAGGACGATCAAAAAAACCTTCCATGCGTACTTCTAGGATAGCCAACAAACATGCGTACTTACGCCTTTAGGGTTCTGTTAAGAAGCATCGGCCTTGGCATACGAATATTTGGACTAGTAATGGAGACTATGTCTTTGGCCCTTTTTGTCAATGTAGTGCAGAGTAGAAGGCAAAGAATTAGATGGAACTAAGTTCGGAATGTACATTCTATCTAGAGCATATCCCGGCAGATCTAGTAGCAATTCGAAATAACTCATCATCAATCTAACCATCTCCATAAGGGTCACATAAAGCCTTCTGCTAAAGATACTGGAGGTGTGTGTGAGTCTGCGAAGGAGATTGGGATTGAATCTCGACCTATGATAAATTCTAAACTCTCCCAAAAGATTGCTCACCACATGACCAGCGCATGGATCGTAGTGTCTTTACTTTTGACGTTTCTCCACATGACCTTGAATTCTTTGAACTTGTCAAAGCATTCGGACTCTAGTGGCTTTATCAGTAAATGTATCATATCTCGAATGTCGTCTATAAAAGAGACTATACCGAAACCACCTCTAGCTTGGATAGACATAAGACCACACAAAGGTCAGAATGAACCAATTCCAACACATCTTTGACTCTATACATGCCCTTGGCCTTAAAAGGCCTCTTGGTCATTACCCTCAGGCAAGATTCACGGGTTGAAATCTTTACCACTAATGCACAAAATGTCCATCGACTATCAACCTTGTGAAACCTTGAGTTAATATTACAACAAGCCTAAGATATGCCAAAGAATGTTTGGTTCATCTTGAAGAGTTCTTTTCTCTTATTGGAATTAGAAGATGAGTTATTACTTAATTTGCATCGTGGGTACCTAGAGCTTTTACTTAGTGTATATAAATTTCCTATCAAATGCACGGATAATCTCTCTATCCTTTCCATTTTTATAACAACTCTGAGGTATCCAAAAATAAGAATATATCCGTATATGAGAAATTGAAATTAAAGTTTTCTAAATAAAAGCTACATAAAGGGCAATTTTTGAACCAAACTTTATTTTTCTCAAGATAAATAAAATCTCCCACATGAATTTCGCCATTATGGCATCGCCCAAAATGGTAATCTCCCCCTCGGCCCGGTCTTACGGTTTCTCTAAAGTATTGCGAGACATGATCGAGTGGCTCCAGTATCTACACACAGTGCTCTTTTGATAACACCACTAAACATGTTTAGCGACCGGACAAGGAATTAAATGATATACCTTTATTAGTTGGATTGGGCGTCTTCTTCCGATGTCGATGCTTTAATAGTACTTGCCTTTCGCTTCTTCCTCCTCACTAAGTTCCTCCCTTTTGTCCCGATTTATTTCTTCTTCTTCTTGCCTTTACGGGCTTAGAAGTACAGAAAACTTTTAGTCCACCATGGCTAGCGAGATGGAGTTGGTGAAATAGCTGTGCTGAGTTCTATCGAGCTCGATAGATACAACCTCTTGATGCATGTAGAGGAAACAAACAAAGTGCATCAAAACTCTAGGTAGAGGCCCTAATTAATGCTCGACTCTTCCCCATTATCTCAGCATCGAGGACCTCCATCTCATTGAAATGAGTCATCATCTTGAGAAATGATCCCTACAAATATTGTTTATTATTGTCATCAGATTTCTCTTGCTTACTTGGGTCTACTTCTAGTTGTAGAGGATCGATTACCTTAGAGAAATAAGCGTCATAGGATTTAGTCAAATTGAAAATAAAGAGTCTCAAAATCAACCGGATGCATGTAGTAATCAACAATGGTGAAGTAAAACTTACAAATTTTCACAATATAACATAGTTAGCACTTGAGTTCTACTCTTGGTCGAGAACTATAAAGAGCTCTAATGCGGGTGCCCGATGCAAACATAATCACAAATACTCCTTCTCGACACAGTCGAGAGGACCTCTATGCAAACTATTCTTGTAGAAGCTACTTGTATTGGCTCCGATTATCACCACGGATTAAAATTTCACTAATCCATAGGTTTTAGGATGGGACAGATTTCCTGAATATGGAATGATTCACAATGCTAACATTATTTTAAAGTCTTTGAACAAACTATTGTTCAAACACAAGGATAACTTGGAAAATTTGAATCCAGCGGATGAGGGAATCTAGCCAGATGGATCCACAGTGGATATAATGTCTACAATAAGGGGTCCATGTGTTGGGATGTATCTTAAAGCCTAGCTCTTTTGTATGAACATCTATATTGAAATATTAATCACATGATCATTGTTTGCACTTTATATTTATATGCATATTGTCTAATATTTTACATTGTAGATAATCAAAATTAGAGGAGCTCGATGATGAAAGAAGGGTAGCTCCAATGATCAAATATAAGTAGAGTTCTAGAAACCTAAATTTGGACAAAACCATTAGCATGGTTGTAGTGTAGGTCTATCTCAATGTTTATAGAACATGACCACATAGTACACCTACTAAGTGTATCTTATGCGAGAATTGAGCCCAAATGATCAATGATGCATTTACGACTACATTAATTGAATCGGATGATATGATTTGAGAGAAGTCTTTATCAATAATAAGTACCTAGACCCAATGTAGCACATAATTACTTTGATTTACATAGCTAGATGATCTATGGATTAATATTTCACCTCGCGTTGTTTGTTCATAAGTTGATCCATCGATTGATTCAATCAAGTGTGAGGCATTGATTATGAGGAAGAAGCCGGTTGTGAGATTAGGTTAATGATGTCCCTTAGAGGCTCGATTCATCATGTAAACTTTGCGAGTTGACTTAGTCAACATGACAATTCTTAAAGTGGTACTACTTAAGGTTAGATGTATAATTAATTGATGGCTATCAAGTGTGTGGGAACATAGATTATCAAATCATGTATGTAGATGTACAAGCATAATATATGGAGTAACAACAAGCTCCCGGGTTGGTATGAATAGATTGATGATCCTCTAAGTGGAATGGAACATCATTGATGGATCAAGCTTGTGGTTAGATCCATCGAATTGGCCAAGACTCTCTCCATGGTCCCAAGTATGTTAATATAAACCTCATTTTTGAAGTCAGCAGATCGATGGAGATTAAATCTTCTAGATCTTTATAAAAAATGGAAAATGAATTTGAAATGAGTTTGAGATTAAATCCTAGATCGATGGTTTAGATTAAATCTCTAGATCCAGAGGTTGAGATTAATTCTCTAGATCAAACCAAATATGAAATTAAATCCTAGATCAGAATGGATTGGAAAGAAGGAAAAGGAGGAAGGAATAGGGAGGAAAGGAAAGGAAAGGAGAGGAAAGGTTGGATAAGGTGTGATTGGTAGTCTACTATACTAAGATTGATAAATTTTTTTTCTAATTCTATTTTATACCACCTTAAGTGGCAAGATTAGTAGCCGTTAAAAAAATTTAAGATTTAGATTAGTGAAAAATGTAGGACTTTGGTATCACCTGGACCTAGGTCATTTGAATTGGAAGAAAAATTTTTTTTACTAATGCATCCCATAATCTGAGAAAATTAGAGTACTAGTGATTTGGCTACCTCATAACTTTCTCCTAAGTTCTATAAAAGGGAGGCTAATTGTGTTGAATGAAGCCAAACTTTTGAGTAGGCGGCTAGGAGTTTGAAAGGATTACTTAGGGCCAATTCTTGTGGACTATGTGGCACCCATACTCCATTAAAGTTCTCCAATTGTGATAATGTAGGTTCTCAAGGCCCATTCGGTGTGCCTCTAGGACCACGTATTGAAGTGCCGGCGCTTCTAAATTCATAGTGTGATGGCCACAACTTAATGGTAGCGTTTATCAATTCCTTGCGGCCGTGATCTGTCCAATTCCTTGGTGCGCCTCCAAATTCCTTGGTGAGCCTTCTCCATGTCCTTAATTGTGGCGCTTCTCCATTTCCTTGGTTTGTGGCGATTCTCCAATTTTATAGTATTCTCGATTCCTTGGTGGCGGTCACAAAACTGTTAAGGGCGCTGATCTACTCATTGGCACTATATCAACTCCTTGAGATGATAGGTCGGTGTACTAGATAATCATGGAGATTTGTTTGGTTCTTCTCTTTGTCAGCCACTAGAGACATAGGAAGGACCAATCATCTAAGGCTTGTATTTAGGATCTTCGCCTACATGGCGTCCAGGATAGGAAATCTCAAATAATATCGAGAGTATAAATGTTAGTGAAGCCCTAGACCAATCATGTGATGATTAATTGTTTATGGACTTTATTGTATCATATTCCTATTTATAAAGGCATGGTTATTATATTTACTTGTATTGGTGCCAAATAACTAAATATAATAATGTCCTTGAGTAGTAGGTTCTTATCTATATCAATCGATTGGTTGAATCGATAATGAGATGATATAGATAACACTACTCTTAATCATTCCTAGTCGACTATTAACATTCAGGGACAATGTTAATGCGTGTGAGAACTACATGTAGGTCAACAAGATAGACTTGATCTCACAAGTCATGGATATGAGATATCAAGTTGACACATGGGTATGCATTGGAGAATCTTATCTTGAATGACCCATGAGAAAGTATCATGGATCGTTATATGAGTGTCATATATTTTCTCATGTGGCTATTAATGACTATTAGTCCTTAGCATGAAGTCACCATAGTTCCCTACATAGAGGAGTTGCATACTTTGGCCGTCAAGCGTCACCCATAAATTGGACTATAAAAGCGATCTTGGGTATATAACAAATTATGCGAGGATGTGAGTGATGTAGATGGGATCTATCCCTCCTATATAGCCAGAGGTGACATGATATTCTTGATAGAGTGAGACCACGAAGTGCATGGCCATGCCCAAATGAGTCAATATGAGATATTGAGCTCATTTGATTAAGTGAGTCTACTTGGAGTTCAAGATTTAGATTGTACCAGGGATGACACGGTCTATGCCTCGATTGGTCAATCTAGATGTCAAGGATAGAGGGACATTGTCACATATTGTGAGTCACAATTAGTAGTCACAAAGGTGATGTTGGAGCTCAACATTCTTGTAACTTGGGTAGCAATGATGTGTTGCTAGATACGCTCATTGCTTATGTTCCTAAATCGGTTTAGGGACATTGCCAGCGTTACAAGAACCTATAAGTCACACACATAAGAGCAATTAGATGGAGATTAGGTTCATATGATGAACCATGAGGATTAGGTTCATGGGATGAACAAATTGGATTAAGAGTAATCCAAATTAGACTAATTGAGTTAGACTCAAGTTGATTCAAGTGTTGAATGAGTCTAATTTAGATTTGATTCATCAAATCAATTTAAATTAATGAATAGAGATTCATTATAGTAAATTGCCTTGAGTCAAGTGGTTAGATTTGATCAACCATGGGAGATTAGAGGTCAAGTTTGACTTGACTTGGAGAGGAAGATGAAGGTCAAGTTTGGACTTGACCAAATGCCATGTCATGATGATGACTTGGCATGGCGGCCAATGATGATGCTCCACATCATCATTGACTTTGTCAGTGGTGCCACATCATGAGGAGACCAAGGGTCATGGGAGTTACATGCATGCATGTAACCCCCTCTCCATGAAGTGGCGGCCACCTTTGGGGTTATGTGAATTCATTTGGTGAGTTAACTCTTACTTCATCTTCAACCTTGGAACTTCCTCTCAAGCTCTCCCTCTCCCATCCCTCTCTTTGGCCGAAATTCTAAGAGTGCTAGCACACTCTAAGTTGCATTTTCTCCACCTATTGCTTGTGTGGATACCATAGAGAGTGTGCTTGACACTCTCGAGTTCGTGAACTTTTGGGCCAGCGGGATAAGCGAAGGCGTCGCTACGAGTAACGTTCTAACCTCTTAGATCTAAGGTAGATCTAGGATTTTGTAAGCACATACATGTAATTATAATTTTTATATACTTGCGGATCCGTGGCGGGGCTTAGAGGTTTCCATAGCGCAGCGGTTTTGCGGCTCGGAAAAACCCTTGATGGTATCGAGCCACGTCACGAAGCATGTATGTGTTTCGTTTTTGTAGTTTTTATATTAGATATAAAAATTACAGATTTATATGTTTCTGTAAATTTTCTTATTTTATAGAATTTTTGGGTATTTTCTCGTAGAAATTGAGCAGCAGTGTTGGGACACTCGTGAAGGCTTCAACCGTCGAGAAAAACTCTCTCGAATCGGCGAGTTCTCGCTTTAGGTTTTGGGACAGCGACTTAAGTCGCTGTAAGATCATTAGGGACACTCGCGAAGTTTATTTTGCGGTAGGGCTGCCCCTATCCCGAAAGGGGCCATGTCCCTTGATCGCCGAAACGCTTAAGCGGGACCGTTCGGAGAGGATTGACTCATAAATTCGAAATAAATTAAGAAAAATTATAGAAATTTCTGTAAAAATACATAATTTAGAATTATGTATAATTCTGTGATTGTCATGGCCCAATAACCCAATTGGATTGGATTAAGTGTGTTGTAATTCATAATACGGCCTGCGTGCCGTTTTGTGGTTGTGCGTGTTGTAAAGTGTTTGCGACCTGCGCGTCGCACCTATTCTTTTAATTTTCTAGTTATAAATAGTTTTAGACTCAGAATGTAACTCGAGTTTCGTATTTGTAATGTACAAAAATGGAGCGGTGGAAAGTCCACTTGAAGACGAGCTTACGAGAAGGGTGACGACGACACATGGCGGTCAAAGGAAGCGCTTGGAGAAGCCGCTAGCCTTAGGTTGACCGTCCGATCTTCTCATTGGCTTGAGAAGATCGTAGTAGGGCCATGACTATATCACATTTAATGATATATATATATGTTGATATATATATATGTATATTTAATTGATTTTGCTTGTATGTATGTGATGCATGCTAGTAGAAAAATGTTTGTATGTATATGATGCATGCTAGGTTAATTTTTCTTGTATGTATATGATGCATGCTAGAATAATTAATGTATGTATATGATGCATGCTAATATAGGATAATAAAGGCCTAAATGCGTATAAGATACACATTACGATTAGATTAGATCATAATCGAATCAACTCGAAAATGTCTAGAGCCTTGATACCCATCACTACCTCGATCATTTGTTTGTTGAATCATAAGCAGCGAGCAACGCATATTATCTTGGTAGGGTGCGGAGGGACAATCTTGGTCCCGCCTATCACGACTCGGGTTAGAGTAAGCTCAATTAGATTGAGCAAAACTAGTTAACTCAATTGGATCGAGTAGAACTATAGGCATATTCCAATCGTTGGAAAGATAGGTTAAGATCGCATTTACACTAAATCTTGGGCGATTTAGCCAAAGCTAACTCAAGGTCTTTTGTAAATGTGGGTCTTAATCCTATAAACAAGAGTTGCATAGAGATGTAATCGGTAATGTGTTACCCACCGATCGTACTAAGTCTTGGGCGATTTAGCCAAAGCTAACTCAAGGCTTAGTATGATGTGGATCTTGTCCCGCAAGAATTATAGCTAGTTTGTATGAATCTAGTAAAAGTGGTTTGACCACATCCATAACTCGATTCTACAAAATTCCTATAATTTAGTGGGAGCATCATTTTATTAAAGGCCTAATTAAATGATAAAAGGAATATGATATTAATCCTCTGCATTGTATGTTGTAGATTACTATGTCAACAAACACGAACACTCTCTCTCTGCGATCTGTCCTTGAGAAGGACAAGCTCAATGGAGCAAATTTCTGATCGCATGCAGAACACAGAATTGTTCTCACCCAAGAAAGGAAGTTGTACGTCCTGGAGCAGCCCATTCCGGAGGCACCTCCTTCCAATGCCTCACGAGCTGACAAAGATGCTTACAAGAAGCATCAAGATGATGCATTAGATGTGTCATGTCTAATGCTCGCGACCATGAACTCTGAGCTTCAGAAGCAACACGAGTTCATGAATGCTTATGATATGGTTGGACATCTTCGTCAACTATATCAAGGACAAGCTAGGCATGAGAGATATGAAGTCTCTAAGGCATTATTTGGGTCCAAAATGCAAGAAGGGACTCCCGTAGGTACATATGTACTCAAGATGATTGGGTACGTAGAAAACCTACAAAGGCTGGGATTCCCACTTGGCCAAGAGCTGGCCACTGACCTAATCTTGCAATCTTTGCCACAAGCCTTCAATCAATTTGTCATGAATTATAACATGAATGAAATTGATAAGCCATTGCCTGAAATGCTCAGCATGTTGAGAACTGCAGAGCTTAACCTTAAGAAGGGTAAATCTGACACCATTTTGATGGTGCAAAAGAAGAAAGGCAAGGGCAAGCCTAAAGGTAAGGGAAAGTCCCAAGCCAAGGGCAAAGGCAAAGAACTTAAACCCAAAGGAGGGATAGCCAAGGAAGGGGCTTGCTTCTTCTGCAAGGAAGCAGGACACTGGAAGCGTAACTGCAATGCATACCTGGAAGATCTTAAGAAGAAGAGAAGTGAGACTTCTACTTCAGGTATAAATGTTATAGAAGTCAATCTATCTATTTCTTCATCATGGGTATTAGATACCGGATGTGCATCTCACATTTGTACCAATGTGCGGTGAGAAATAGCAGGGCATTGACAAAGGGCGAGGTGGACCTACGAGTAGGCAATGGAGCAAGGGTTGCTGCTGTTGCTGTAGGAACTTATGATCTATCTCTGCCCTCTGGGCTTGTACTAGAATTAGATGAATGTTGTTATGTGCCTGCCTTAACTAAGAACATCATTTCAGTTTCTTGTTTGGACAAGAAAGGTTTTTCATTTATAATAAAGAACAAATGTTGTTCAGTTTATTTAAATGATATGTTCTATTGTAGTGCACCTCTAATGAACGGACTCTACTTTCTAGACTTAGAGAGCCCTATCTATAACATAAGTACCAAGAGGTTCAAGTCAAATGAGTTGAACCAAACCTATCTCTGGCATTGTCGCTTAGGTCACATAAATGAGAGTCGCTTATCTCAGCTCCATAAGGATGGGCTGCTAGACTCATTTGATTTTGAATCATATGAGACATGCGAGTCTTGCCTTTTAGGCAAGATGACCAAGACTCCCTTTAGTTGACATAGCGAAAGAGCAACAGATTTGTTAGGACTTATACATAGTGATGTATGTGGTCCTTTCAATATTGCTGCTAGAGGTGGTTACAGGTACTTCATTACATTTACTGATGACTTCAGTAGATATGGTTATGTGTATCTTATCACACATAAATCTGAATCCTTTGAAAAGTTCAAAGAATTCAAGAATGAAGTACAAAACCAGCTTGGCAAGAGTATTAAGATACTTCGATCAGATCGAGGTGGTGAATACCTTAGCCATGAGTTTCGTGACTATCTAGCTGAGTGTGGGATTCTATCCCAACTCACTCCTCCTGGAACACCACGGGAATGGTGTATCCGAAAGGAGGAATCGCACTTATTGGATATGGTACGATCTATGATGAGTCACACAGATCTTCCTATATCCTTTTGGGGATATGCTCTGGACACAGCAGCCTTTACCCTTAACCGTGTACCATCCAAGGCTGTGGTAAAGACACCATATACGATATGGACAGGGAAAAATCCCAAGATGTCTTTTATGAGGATTTGGGGTTGTGAGGCTTACGTTCGACGTCAAGTCTCAGACAAACTGGGACCCAAATCCGATAGGTGCTATTTTGTTGGATATCCCAAGGATACAAAGGGATATTACTTCTACATTCATCGGCAAAGACAAAGTGTTTGTGGCAAAGAGTGGGTATTTTCTATAAAGGGAATTTGTTTCTAGAAAAACTAGTGGCATTACCTTCGATCTTTAAGAAATTCAAGATAAGGACCATAGCACTGAGGCCTTGATGGAGGTTGAACAGGAACCACAAAGTGTTGTGGGTGATGAGGTTGTTGCACAAAGAGTTGTGGAACAACCAACTGTTCAAGTAGACCTACCTCTTCGCAGGTCTGATAGGGTACGTCGTCAGCCTGAGAGATACTCATTTCTCTTGTCTGACCATGATGACGTTATGCTCATTGAGAATGAGCCTACCTCCTATCAGGAAGCTGTGATGAGCCCAGATTCTGAGAAATGGCTAGACGCCATGAGATCCGAAATGGAATCCATGTACACTAACCAAGTATGGACTTTGGTTAATCCACCTGAAGGGGTCAAACCCATTGGGTGTAAGTGGGTCTTTAGGAGAAAGACTGACATGGATGGACTTACGCATACCTATAAGGGCCGATTGGTGGCTAAAGGTTTCAAGCAAATTCATGGTATTGACTATGATGAAACCTTTTCTCCAGTGGCGATGTTTAAGTCCATTCGGATCTTGCTTGCTATTCGCAAAGATACCACGATTATGAGATCTGGCGGATGGATGTCAAAACCGCGTTTACGAATGGAAACTTACTCGAGGATGTGTACATGACACAACCCGAGGGTTTTGTAGATCGATATCTTGGGAAGGTATGCAAGCCGCAAAGGTCCATTTATGGGCTAAAGCAAGCTTCTCGGAGCTGGAATCTTCGATTCGATGATGCGATCAAACAGTTTGGTTTCATCAAGAATGAAGATGAACCCTGTGTCTACAAGAGGGTTAATGGGAACACATTTGTGTTCCTTGTACTGTATGTGGATGACATACTACTCATTGGGAATGACATCCCTTCGCTACATGCAGTGAAGACTTGGTGGGGACGTGCTTCTCAATGAAGGACTTAGGTGAAGCAAACGTATTCTAGGCATCAAGATCTATAGAGATAGATCTAAGAGATTGCTTGGCCTAAGGAGTACATACATTGACACGGTATTACGGCTTGCCATGCAGTAATTCCAAGAAAGGACTTCGCCGATGTCACATGGTGTGAGTCTTCAAGACTCAAAGTCCCTCTTCTAGAGAGGAGAGAGCCGCATGGATAAGATCCCTTACGATCCGCTATAGGATCTATCATGTACGCCATGTTGTGTACTGTCACGATGTCTCGTATGCTTTGAGCATGACGAGTAGATACGATCGAGATCGGTGGCGCCATCGATAGCGATCCAAGAATATTCTTAAGTACTTGAGAAGGACTAAAGAATATTGATATTCGAGGCGATGAGGAGCTAGTCAGAAGGGTTACAATGATGCGGCTTCCAAACACTGGATGATTGACAGATCACTGTGGTTCGTGTTTTGCTTGAATGGTAGCGCCGGTGGAAGAGTTCAAGCGAGACACGATTCTTGATTCTACAACAGAGCCGAGTATATCGGCGCATCCGAGGCAAGAAGGAGGCGATTTGGATCCGCAAGTTCATTGAGCTTGGGGTGGTTCCTAGCATTGCAGATCCTATAGAGCTCTATTGTGACAACAATGGAACGATTGTCTGTGCTAAGGAACCTCGCCACACCAAATGGACCAAACACATACTACGGCGCTCCATCTCATTCGAGAGATCATCGATAGAGGAGATGTGAAGATTTGCAGAGTACCCACAGAGGCTAACATCGCAGATCCCTTGACCAAGGCTTTGGCACAGAAAAAGCATGATGGTCACACTAGGTCATTGGGTATTAGATACTACGGTGATTAGCACTAGTGCTAGTGGGAGATTGTTAGTGAAAGCCCTAGAGCCAATCATGTGATGATTGTTGTATGGACTTTATTGTATCATATTCCTATTTATAAAGGCATGGTTATTATATTTACTTGTATTGGTGCCAAATAACTAAATATAATAATGTCCTTGAGTAGTAGGTTCTTATCTATATCAATCGATTGGTTGAATCGATAATGAGATGATATAGAGAACACTACTCTTAATCATTCCTAGTCGAGTATTAACATTCAGGGACAATGTTAATGCGTAGAGACTAGCATGTAGGTCAACAAGATGACTTGATCTCACAAGTCATGGATATGAGATATCAAGTTGACACATGGGTATGCATTGGAGAATGTATACTGAATGACCCGCCATGAGAAAGTATCATGGATCGTTATATGAGTGTCATATACTTTCTCATGTGGCTATTAGTATGACTATTAGTCCTTAGACCTAAAGTCACCATGGTTCCCTACATAAGGAGTTGCATACTTTGGCTTCGTCAAACTTCACCCGTAAATGGGTGGACTATAAAGGCGATTACTGGGTATGTAACAAATTATGCGGAGGGATGTGAGTGATGTAGATGGGATCTATCCCTCCTATATGACGGGGGTGACATCGATATTCTTGATAGAGTGAGACCACGAAGTGCATGGCCATGCCCAAATGAGTCAATATGAGATATTGAGCTCATTTGATTAGAGTGAGTCTACTTGGAGTTCAAGATTTAGATTGTACCGAGGATGACACGGTCTATGCCTCGATTGGTCAATCTAGATGTCAAGGATAGAGGGACATTGTCACATATTGTGAGAGTCACAATTAGTAGTCACAAAGGTGATGTTGGAGCTCAACATTCTTGTAACTTGGGTAGCAATGATGTGTTGCTAGATACCGCTCATTGCTTATGTTCCTAAATCGGTTTAGGGACATTGCCAACGTTACAAGAACCTATAGGGTCACACACATAAGAGCAATTAGATGGAGATTAGGTTCATATGATGAACCATGAGGATTAGGTTCATGGGATGAACCAAATTGGATTAAGAGTAATCCAAATTAGACTAATTGAGTTAGACTCAAGTTGATTCAAGTGTTGAATGAGTCTAATTGAGATTTGATTCATCAAATCAATTTAAATTAATGAATAGAGATTCATTATATTAAATTGACTTGAGTCAAGTGGTTAGATTTGATTAACCATGGGAGATTAGAGGTCAAGTTTGACTTGACTTGAGAGAGAAGATGAAAGGTCAAGTTTGACTTGACCAAATGCCATGTCATGATGATGACTAGGCATGGCCGGCCAATGATGGTGCTCCACATCATCATTGACTTGGTCAATTGGTGCCACATCATGAGGGAGACCAAGGGTCATGGGAGTTACATGCATGCATGTAACCCCCCTTCCATGAAGTGGCCGGCCACTTTGGGGTTATGGGGGGTGAATTCATTTGGTGAGTTACACTCTTAACTTCATCTTCAACCTTGGAACCTTTCCTCTCAAGCTCTCCCTCTCCCATCCCTCTCTTTGGCCGAAATTCCTAAGGGAGTGCTAGCACACTCTAAGGCATTTCTCTCCACCTATTGCTTGTGTGGATACCATAGAGGAGTGTGCACTTGACACTCTCGAGTTCCGGCGAACTTTTGGACGAGCGGGATAAGCGAAGGGCGTCGCTACGAGGGTAACGTTCTAACCTCTTAGATCTAAGGTAGATCTAGGATTTCTGTAAGCACATACATGTAATTATAATTTTTATACTTCGTACGGATCCGTGGCCGGGGGCTTCCGAGGTTTCCGCAACGCAAAAAGCGGTTTTTGCGGCTCGGAAAAACCCAACATCACATTACCTTGAAAATGTCCTAAAGTGTCAACTCTACCATGGTTAGGTTAACTACCCATCCATTTAAGGTTGACACACCCTAAACCCATCTAGCATGAATGGATCATGATACACGCAAATGTGACCTCAAATCCCTATCTAAGATACCAAAGACTTTGATGCAGCGAACCGAATCTTTAACAACTTGGTCGAAGATTGGCCTTGCGTTCAACCCCACAAGTGCACGATTGTCATCAAGTAATAAAATTTATTGATCCCACAGGGACCAATATCTAATTATTGGTTGATCTAGTAAACTCTGATTGTTTGGACAGGATCTAGATGTTGAGAGTTCTAGGTCACACACTAAGCTCTAGGTTTGTGTCATGCGGAGTATGACAAGGGCTTTACTCAAGGCTAAGAAGAAGATTATAGGATTTTGATTTCACTTATGCGATGTTGAACACATTGTTAATTTATGTTCCTAAGTTCTCTAATTTCAATCTTGCGGGAGGATCATCAAGTTTAATTCCGGTGAACTTTTGGTACTACATGAGAATTACCTAATCTAACTAGAGCATCCCTTATGGATCCACAAAGCTCAAAAGGTTGCTACTATTAATGGGTTACCCTTGTCATGGATCCCACAATCTCTTTGAGTTAATTTCTCCAACTTCGTGACCTCTAGATAAAATAGGTTCATGGAGTTATAAGATGTCTTATGTTACCCCCATGAATAGGCGGTCCATATTTCATGTCCTACTCTCTCTCGGCTGATTATCTACGGTTTTAGGAGAGAGGTCAACCTTTCGGTTCCTCTTTGATTCTCCTAGATTTTGATATAGATGTTTTTCATATCTATATCGACTACGCATAGTAGAAACAAGAACAAGTCATCATTATCACAAAACTAGAATGCATAAACTACAAATATAAACAAAAGAAATTAGAATATACTTGCATAAACATGTCCAACACCCATAAGTTACTCCCTAATCCTAGATCAATGTTCTACTCCATAAAATACGAAGAAAAAACACAATACATTGTTCATTTAATGTTTACAATGAAAGATAAATCAAGATGAAGGAGAGTATGTCCTGCTTTGGTTGGAGAAAATTCTTGGCAGCCTTCCTTTGAATGGAGCTTCATCGTCACTTTTAAGCCTCCTTCATTCCTCCCCAATTAGCAAGCTTTCTGATGCTTTTTTAGAGCACCAGCCATCCTCCTCGCGGTTTGGCATGCCTTCCTATATATAGGGATGAACTCAACTTTCCAAATTTGCATGGAAAACCTATTTCTTGGGTTTTGCAGCAGCACAACATGACCGTGTAGATTTCACACGGACATGCCATGTGTCACGCTGAAAAAACTACTCCTGGTCTCGAATATGGAAAAGACACGACCTTGTGAATTTCACATGGTCGACTGTGTGTCTTTCTGGAAAGCTGCACGAACTCTGTCTTTTCATCCTAAAGCGTGCCCGTGTCTTGAGAACTCGGCCAAAGCATTCTTCCCTATTGTTACAATTTGCCCTATGTGCTAATTATGAGATGATTGGTAAGGGAACTTTTGCATCATATTTCATAATAAAGGCAGAGTTTATTATTATTGTATTTACTTCATTGATGTGACATTTGAATATATATAATAATATCCTAGGATACTTGGTTCTAGTCTAAGGTATATCAAGTTGGTGACTTGAGTGGGATACTGTAGATATATATAGAATACTACTCGTAATTGTTCTTAGTCAAGTATTAATATACAAGGATAATTTTAATATGTTGAGACTAGCATGTAGGTCAACTGATGACTTAATCTTATAAGTCATGTATATAGGATATCAAGTTAACACATGAGTATATATTAGAGAATATGTACTGAACAGACCCGCTATGAGAATGTTTCATAGATTGTCATATGAGTGTCATAAATATTCTCATAGTGGTTATTGCTATGAATAGTCCTTAGGCCTGAAATCACTACGGTTTCTTACATAAGAAGTATATACTTTGATATTGACAAACGTCACCTGTAACAAGGTGGACTATAAAGTTGATCACTAGGAATGCAATGATTTATGCGGAGAGATGTGAGTGATGCAGATGAGATCTATCCCTTCCATATGACGGAAGTGATATCTGTGGACTCTATGATAAAGTAAGACTACTAAAATGCATAGTCATGCTCAAATAAGTCAATATGAGATATTGAACTCATTTGATTTGGGTAGTCTACTTGGAGATCAAGAAACACAAAGATTGATAAGAGGATGACATGGTTTATGCCCCATTGATCAATCTAAATATCAAGGATAAAAGGATTGAGTCATACAAGATAATAGTCATAGACAGGTTATGTCATATCTCGACATTCTCATCAGTTGGGTAGCAATGATGCATTGCTAGATGCCACTCATTGTTTTTGTTTCTAAAAGGGGTTTTAGAAGGATTGCCAATGTTATGAGAACCTATTGGGTCACACACAAAGAACATGTTGTTTTGAAGATAGGTTCATTTTAGTTTGACTAAATGAACCATTAGGCTATTAAATTTGAATCATTGAGTTAGACTCATTGAAAGGGATGGATTTAAGTTAGACTCAAATAAGTTGGCTGAATTTGAGTTAGATTCAAATTGGTTTAATTTATGTTGGACTCAAATTAATTTGAAGAAGATGAATGATATGGATTCATCGTGAATTCATCATGCATGATTAATGTGAATTAATCATGCATTGAAGAGGGAAAACCAAAGGTTGGAAGAAACCTCTTATCATGCATGGTTAATGTGAATTATTCTTGCATTGAAGTGGGAAAACCAAATGTTGGAAGAAATATCTTTAAAAAGGTTTTCTTCTCATCTTTTTGTGTGAGAGACTTCTTCTTCTTCTAATCTTCTTGGCCGAACATCTCTATTCCTCCCTCTTTTGACCGAAAGTCTTTTGGGTGGTTGCTAGCACAACCAAAGACTTTGATTCTCTAAAAGAGTATTCGTGTGGATACCATAGAGGCATGACCATCCTGATCGCGCTGAGATCCATTGTAAAAGGTTATTGTTGGGATTGTTAAGGGCTATGCATCAAGGATAATCTCTCAACTAGATGTAGTTATAAGAATGATCACGATACTATATATACACATGGATCTCTGGTGGGATCCAATTTTCCACTGTGTTTTTGCGATGTTTTTTCACATAAGATCCCTAAACCTATCTTCCATGCTTTGCTCAAGTCTTCATCGAGCTCCGAAACTTCATCCTACACATGAAAAACAACAAGAGCAGACTTCTAAACTAGAAAGTAACAAAAGAGTGCAAACTAAAGTAAATATACATAAAATAACTACTAGATACAATGAGATGTGTTCTAAAATAACCACCAAAATCCTATATGATTTGCACACATCAAAATCCCCCAGACTTAAATCTTTGCTTGTCCTCAAGTAAACTTCAATGTATCATGAATTTTAGGTAAAAGGATATGTTTCAATGCCTAGCATATTTACTAAAATCTATCATGTGGTATTTTCAATCAAAGCAAATAGAAATGTCCACCAAGTTCACTAAGTTAGGTTTCCGCGCAAGTGCAGAAAAGTTTTCCTTAAGGGTTTCACTTTCCAAGCTAAGTTGAATCAGCATCCTGTAGAGTTCTTAAGGTTTTCAACTTTTAGCACTTACCTGTCCTAAGTGAGGTTCATCCCCTAGAATTAGCACAAAGTCTCAAAGACATGCTCGTTATCGAGAGAAATTTGTAGGTGTTTCCCTAGTAACCTAACCATTTCCACCCACGAACTCTTTTCTTTTCTTTTCTCAAAATCTCATAATCTTTCATTTTTGTCTCATATTTTTTTTCTTTTTTTTTTCTTTTTTTTTTCAAATGGGGTTTCACGATCCGAGCATCTCCAATAACTAAAATGCTAACCTAGGGTCACCTATGGATTCCAAAGTACTAACCTATCAAGATGAATCATAACTAATTATGTACTAGATCACCATTTTTTTTTTTTTTTTTGGAAACTCCGCCCATGATAAGTTAACCTTGTCGTGGCCGGTCCCAAGCCCGGATAAAGGAGGAGGGTTGCGTTAGGTTGCCAGCCAGCGTTAAACTAAGGCAAATGTTCAATGAATGGATCAATCAAACTATTGTGCTAATGCTAGGTTGTTCCCCGGAAGGAACGCGTTACAGGGTCCGACTGTAATGTCTCGGCAAGGACCGCTACATTTTCAGAACTCGGGTGTAGTGAAAAATATGCTAGAGTTCACGTTGCAGGGTCCGACTGCAACGTATCGGCAAGGACCGCTACATCTCCATGAGAACTTGGGTGTAGTGTTAAATAAGCAAGAGTTCTCACACCATAGGTTGGGTAAGAACAAATATTATAGAAAAACTAGTAGTCTAAGATTTGGTACATGGAACATAGGAACCCTCACTGGTAAAACAATGGAGATAGTAGATACGATGATTAGAAGAAAAATTAATATTGTATGTGTACAAGAGACAAAATGGGTTGGTGAGAAGGCAAAGATGATAGAGAACTCGGGTTTTAAGTTATGGTATACAGGGAAGAGTAAAACAAGAAATGGAGTGGGTATTATTGTTGATAGTTCATTAAAGGATGAAGTTGTAGGAGTAATTAGAAAGGGGGATAGAATTATAGCTCTCAAAATAGTAGTGGAGAAAGAAACTATAAACGTAATTAGTGTATATGCACCTCAAATAGGATTAGATGAAAATACCAAATTAAGGTTTTGGGAGGACTTGGATGAAGTATTACAAAATATTCTATCAAATGAGATGATTTTAATAGGAGGTGATTTAAATGGGCATGTCGGAATGAAAAATGACGAATATGAGAGGGTGCATGGGGGTTATGGGTTTGGAACAAGAAATGAAGAAGGTAAAACTATATTGGATTTTGCAATAGCATATGATCTTATACTAGCTAATACATTTTTTAAGAAAAGAGAAGAACACTTAGTCACGTTCAAAAGTGGAAATAATAAATCACAAATTGACTTTCTTATGGTTAGGAAGAGAGATAGAAAGATTTGTAAAGATTGTAAGGTTATTCCTGGAGAAAGTTTAACTACTCAACATAGGTTAGTAGTATTGGATATACGCCTCAAATATAGTATTAATAGAAGGAAAATATACACGACCCCTAAAATTAAGTGGTGGAAGTTAAAGGATGAGAAACTAAATATATTCAAAGAGAAGGTAGGAGTACAAGTATTAGATGACATATACAAAGGACCCTAATACGATGTGGGATAAAATGGTATCAAAATTAAAAATAGTAGCTAAGAGTGTACTCGGTGAGTCAAAGGGACATGCACCACCAAGTAAAGAATCTTGGTGGTGGAATGAAAAAGTGCAAGAGAAAGTCAAGGAAAAACGAATAACATATAAGAAATTAAATATTTGTAAAAATGAGGAAAATTTGAAAAAATATACAATAGCCAAGAAAAAAGCTAAGAAAGCAGTGAATGAAGCTAAGACTGAAACTTTTGAACAGTTATATCAAAAATTAGATACAAAAGAAGGGGAAAGAGACATTTATAGAATAGCTAAAGTGAGAGAGAGGAAGACAAAAGATCTTAATCAAATAAGATGTATTAAAGATGAATGCAATAGGGTACTAGTAAATGATGAAGAAATAAAAGAGCGGTGGAAGAGATATTTTTATCAACTTTTTAATGAAGGTTTAGGAGACCAACTTAATTTAGGTAATTTAAGTAGGTCAAATGAGTATAGAAATTTAAATTTTTATCGTAGAATTCAAATTTCAGAAGTAGAACAAGCTTTAAATGGAATGCAAAATGGAAAAGCCGTTGGACCAGATGATATTCCGATAGAGTTATGGAAGTGTCTAGGGAAACAAGGTATTGAATGGCTTACAAAATTATTTAACATGATATTGAAAACAAAAAGGAGGCCTGATCAATGGAGGGTAAGTATCCTAATTCCCTTATATAAGAATAAGGGAGACATACAAACTTGTGAAAACTATAGGGGTATTAAACTAATGAGTCATACCATGAAACTTTGGGAAAAATAATAGAAAAAAGATTAAGGAAGGAGACCATGGTTCTCGAAAATCAATTTGGATTCATGCCAGGAAGGTCGACAATAGAAGCTATACATCTTCTCAGACAACTAATTGAAAAGTATAGAGAGAAAAAACAAGATCTACACATGGTATTCATTGATTTAGAAAAAGCTTATGATAGAGTTCCAAGAGAAATAATATGGAGAATTTTAGAAAAAAGAGGTGTTAGTGTAACATATATTGAACTAATTAAGGATATGTATAAGGAAGTAACGACCTGAGTGAAGACTTCAGACGGATTAACCGAAGCATTTCCAATAAAGATAGGGTTACATCAAGGATCAACTTTAAGTCCCTATCTTTTTACACTAATCATGGACGAACTCACTGGACACATTCAAGACACATTACCGTGGTGCATGTTGTTTGCAGATGATATTGTTTTAGTAGATGAGACACGTGAAGGAGTAAATGTTAAACTAGAATCTTGGCGGGAAACACTAGAAGTGAAAGGTTTTAAGCTTAGTAGAGGAAAGACAGAATATATGGAATTTAAATTTAGCAATATTAGACGTAATGAGACAAGTGTTAAGATAGGAGATGATGAGTTGTCTGGAATTGAGAGCTTTAAATATTTAGGATCATTTTTGCAAGATGATGGAGGGATTGAGAGAGATGTCTTACATAGAATACAAGCAGGATGGTTGAAATGGAGGAAAGCATCGGGTATTTTATGTGATCGTAAAGTGCCTCTAAAACTTAAAGGGAAGTTCTACAAAACGGCGATTAGACCTGCTATGTTATATGGAGCTGAATGTTGGGCTACGACTCGAGCATATGAGCAAAAGATGAGAGTTGCAGAGATGAGGATGTTAAGGTGGATGTGCGGACATACGAGGATGGACAGAATAAGAAATGAGAGCATTAGAGAAAAAGTTGGTGTTGCATCTATTGAAGGAAAGCTCCGAGAGACACGTTTAAGGTGGTACGGACATGTACTTAGACGGCCAATAAATGCTCCAGTTAGGCGATGTGAAACGATACCAAATATACACATCAAACGAGGAAGAGGAAGACCAAAAAAGACTTGGTTAGCAACAATAAAACAAGATAAAATTTATTTAAATATAGATGATGATATAGTAGGGGATAGAGTCCAATGGCGTAGAAGGATCCATATAGCCGACCCCACCTAGTGGGATAAGGCTTTGTTGTTGTTGTTGTTGTTGTATCACCATTTTTGGAATTCTCAATAAGTGTTAGTGAAAATAGAGACTAACTAGTAAAAAATAATGAACATACTTGATTATGGAAAAGACCCAAAGTTAAGGTCTTATTGTTATCTCATATGCTCTGTTAAGTGTGCAGAAATGATTAAGCTATGTTGAAGGTTAGCGACACTCGGAGAATCTTGAGTTGAGAAACCGTGGTGGTCGGGTGACACCGGGAGAACTTCGTGGGAGTTGAAGAACCCAGGTAGAGATCGAAAGCTAAGTGACTGGTCAGAAAGGACCGGAGGTAAGCATGACTATGAAGAGAGATGGTAAAGTCGTGTCCTCCGTATGGGGACGACTGTTGGTGGTGATCTGACTAAGACTTTCAGTGGAAGGTCTAGGTCGAGATCGGACGGTAAGGAATTTACTATCTTTCATTTGTCTTGTGCTAACTCTTTATTGCTATTGAATAACCAAGCTGACAGTCGATTGCTAGTTATTGGCAGTCGACTGATGAAGGTCATTAGTCAACTGCTATTCAAACTGTCCAGCTCGATGAAGGTCAAGATAAGAACCCCTTTTCTTGGGGTGAGGTGTCCTTTTTGATAGGATTTGGATATCAATGTCTAAGGGGTTGAAGGGCTATAAAAGAAGAAGGGTTTCACCCCTTTAGGTCATCTAATTTGCTCTCAAAGTGCTCCCACAACACCAAAGTTCTACGACAATGCTACGCCACCACTACACCGATGCCACGCCTATCTTCAACCTTCTAAATGTCGGTAGTCTTTAATTTTTGTTGTCTTACATTTGTATTCGAGCCTTTCTTTTTTCGTGCTTTCATTGTAAAGAGGAGAGGTGGGATTGTCCCTCTTCCTCAAGCTTTTGTTCCTTGTATTTACCGTCTCATACCTCCAACGAGGAGGAGACTTAGTGTATTGCCCCTTTGTACGCGGTCAAGGACTGCGGGGCCTTGGAGTAGCAACCCTTTGGTTGTGAACCAAGTAAAAACAAAATTGAGTCATTTACTTTTATTGCATCTTAATTTCCACTGTGCCAGTTGAGTTTTATCGAACAAAAAGAAAAGTTTTCAAGCTCACTATTCACCCCCCCCCTCTAGCTTGCTTTCAATCCAACAATTGGTATCAGAGACGGAGTGCTACAATTTGGTGCAACCACCAATCTAGCAATTTTATTTTCTTTTTGTAGTTTTTTTCGTTTCATTTTTCTTTACTATTTTTCCCACACTACTAATCCAAGGCGAAGTCTTCGAATTTTTTTGTGTCTTTTTGTTTGTGTGCAAGATTTGGTTTAGATGTCCCATCTCGAAGGGTTTAGCACCGCCCGACCTCCATTTTACAACAGAGATGACTTCCATAATTGGAAGGGCCGGATGGAGTGCTACTTAAAAACCCAATTAGAGATGTGGATCGTGATTCAAATCGGATTCTCACTACCTACCAACGAAGACGGCGAGTTCCTAGATTGCAACAAGTGGACCAATGCCATGAAGCGTCAAGTGGAGGCAGATGCAAAGTCAAGCCAAATCCTATAATGCAGTCTTTCTAAAAGCTCAAATGGGTCAGACCATTCATAAGTGCGAAGGACTTATGGAACAAGCTCATTGAGCTACACAAAGGAACGACCGACACGAAGGTATGTAAGTGTGATTTATTAATAAATAAATTTTTTAATTTGAAAATGCAGGAACACGAGATTGCTATGCAATTACATGCAAGGATCCAAGATATTTTGAACAACCTCCACTCGATCGGACAAAAGGTCGAAAACAGAGTTGTTATCAGGTATGCCTTAAATGTTTTTCCTAGGACTACCTTGTGGGCATCCATGGTTGATGCCTACTAGGTATCTAGAGATCTATCTAAGGTTAGGTTAGATGAAATTTTTTTAGAATTTGAATTACACGAACAGTTTAACACGGTCACGACCGAGAAAGATATTGCATTGGTTGTAGGTAGAAAGAAAAAGACGAAGAGCAAACCACCTCCCAAAGAAGAAGAAGAGGAGTACAAATAGAATTGTGAAAGAGCTCTAAGTGAGCAGTGGTAGTGGGGTTAGAGAGAGATGCTCTGGCTTCTCTCTAGAATCCTAGGTGTCTACGGAGGGCGGAAGAGGCTGTGGGCAGGACCTTTGTCAGGCGGGTGCCTTTTTCCTCCACCTAGGAGGAAGGGGAAGCCTTGGAGGACTGGTTGGGTGTATTGGCCGGAATAGGGGGTGCTGGGCGGGTTGGCTCTGGTGTAAGAAGGGAGGTGAGGGGTTTCCAGGTTGGAGGTCTTGTTATTCTTCGTTTCAGTTTGAAGTTGTGTGTGGTTGGGGTGTTTTCCGATGAGCCTGGCCGGCATCATCTTCTCCGACCAAGCTTTGCGTAAGGAGGACTGGGCGGACAACAAAATTTGAAAAAAGTTGGAAAAGGAATGTTGGCTACAGGAGTTAATGCAATAAGTGCTGATTTAATTACTTTCCTCTAGTGGTAGTTGTGCTTTCAAGATTGGAGATACCATTCCATACATGGTGAGCATACTAAATGGCAAAACAAAAGAAATGAAGGGCTGAGATGGCGGGAGGTGAGCAATTTGCACAAGATGAAGAACATGTGGCAACCAATGGCAAGTCGAAGGACCAATCTGCACAGCGTGGTAAACAGATAGCAATAATGGAGAATCAAGATGCTAATGGAGACGTGGCAAGTGAGGATGACATGGAGATTTCATTTGCAAAGGTGGCGAACAAGGCTGGACAAGTGGACAAAAATTTAGAGGCTAGCTTGGACGTGCAGAATGGGGTGGAGGATGTTGCTGATGGAATTGGTGGGTCGGGTGAAAGGATAGGGCTGGAGACAAAGAAACAACCGGTGGAAGGCAGCAAAGGAGAGGAAGAAGGCAATGCAAGGGAAGCTCACAAGGATGATATTGGTCGGGCAAAACAAGGGAGGTCTTGGGTGAACCTTTTCAAAGACAATCGGAAGATGCAAATGGCGATGAATCTAGATCAATACGAAGCAAAGGGTGGAAGGTTAGCCTTTGACTATGATGACATAGATAATGTTGAAGATGCAGTAGGGTTTTGCCTTGTTGGATGTTTCATGGGAGGACACCCTGGGAGGAATGGAGTTCGGATAATAGCAGCGCGATGGAAGGTTCCCTACAAGTTCTACATACATCAAAGTGGGTGGGTGGTCTACAAATTTGAAAAGAAGGAGGATCGTGACAAAGTGTTGCAAGGAGGTTCATACTTTGCTTTCGGGGTACCGATGTTCTTGAAGGTTATGCCAAAGTGTTTTCTATTTGAGAATGATGGAAGATTTGTGCTGGCATGGATACAAATTCATGGGCTCCCACCAGATTGTTGGTCTCAAAAAGTACAGAGTATGATTGGCTCCGAAGTAGGGAAACCATTGTACACGGATAGATTGACAAGAACTAGGGAGCGATTGGACTATGCAAGACTAATGGTTGAAGTTCCGGCTATTGGGGATCGAACTCATGAGGTTCCTATTACTTTGCCTACTGGGATTCAAGTGGAGTTGAAAATCATCTATGAAATGGTTCTAGAGTATTGCCAAAAGTGCATGAGAATGGGGCATAGTCAGGATATATGTAACACGGGGAAAGAGTCGACTAGTCAACAAACTTATGAAGCAAGACCAAATGTGCAACCAGGGCAGAATACAAATGCAAACAATAGGCAAAAATCCCAATCAGCGAGGGGCAGAGGAAGAAGGAGATCGTTGTATGGAATGGGGCAACTACAACAACCGCAATGGAGACCGGCGCGTGAAAGACAAGGGATGAATGAGGAGCAAGTGGAGGTGCAGAATGAACTTGCTATGGTAGCTATGGGCACTCCTCTTCCACTAGCCATTGAGATGCCAAGTGTAGAAGGCACCGATCCACAAGAAAAACATCAAATGACTTAAGAGAAGGAACAACATGTAGAGCAATAGGGGATGGAGAAGGAAGGAATGAACGAGGTATTACTGAAGGCTCAGACAACTCCACAACAAGTTGGCCGATCACCCATTGAGGTTGGCATTTGTGATCCGGTTTCTTCACCAAACATAGCTGGAGTGGGAGTGATAGGAAGGCCATGTGTAGCATCCTCTTCATCTATGCCATCCGTCACAACCTCTAAAGTGAACAAGGGAAGGAGCGTGAATGGAACGACCTCGGCAAATGGGTGAGTCCTATGGGCTAATGGAAACTAAACTCAAGGAGGACTCTATTGGGCCTATTATGGGGAGGAGATTTCCAGGTATGCAGTATGTGCATAACTTTGAGAATTCTAATAATGGTAGAATACTACTTCTTTGGGATGAACAGAAGGTTGATTTGGGAATCATTAACACTTCGGAGAAATTCATAGATACCTATATTCGTTGCCAGATTTCTAGACGGGGTTTCTATGTCACTTTCATATATGGCCTTCACTCGGTGACTACTAGAATACCGCTTTGGGAGAAACTCACGGAGATGGGGGAAGCTATTTCAGAACCTTGGATGATCATGGGGGATTTCAATGCTATACGAGACATTCAAAAAAAGCAAGGGGGTAATTCAGTTACAATCTATGAGATGAGGGATCTTCAAAGATTTATTCATATATGTGAGATGGTGGATTTGCGATCTATTGGATGTAGGCTCACTTGGTCAAATGGGGAGGTTGCTTGCAAATTGGATAGGGCAATGGTGAATGCGGTATGGCTTGTGAAAGAGTTTGATGCTTATGCAGAATTTTTACCTCCGGTATGCTTATCGGATCATTCATGTATCATGGTGCGTATTCTTGACAAAGAGAGGGCAGCAACAAGACCTTTAAAGTTCTTAAATATGTGGACTTTGCATCAAGATTATAAAAGGGTGGTGGAGCAATCATGGGCGGCACCGGTTTGTGGGAACGCTCAATACCGACTAAAGATCAAGCTATTTAGATTGAAGGAAACTTTGAGGGAGTTAAATAAAAAGGAGTTCGACCACATAATGGAGAAGGCAAAGAGAGTGAATTTGGAGTTGGAAGAGGTGCAAAAGAGTATATTGGAAGGTGAAGGCATCCCGTCAAACTATAGTGAGATAAGGAAGCGGGCGATTCTATTATCGGAAGTGGAGAAGTCGTTCTACCAACAAAGGGAAAAACATGCATATTTAAGGGGAGCGGACAAATGCACAAAGTTCTTTCATGATGTGGTCAAGAGGAACAACAAGAGGAATGCAATCATCATGCTTACAAAAAGGAACGGCGAAAGAACAAAAACCATTAAGGAAGTGGCGGATGAATTTATTGATTATTTCCATGAGATACTTGGTCAACCTGAGTTGTGTGACCCATTGGATAGTGCTGCCCTCACGGGGAGGAAGCTCAATGATGAACAAGCAAATGACCTAGCTCAACCGGTTGGGGTGGAGGAGATCAAGAAGGCTTTATATGATATTGGGAGTGAAAAAGCGCCGGGTCTGGATGGTTATGGAGCCAAATTCTTCACCTCAACTTGGGAAATCGTGGGGGAGGACTTTGTGGATTCAATACAAGAATTCTTTGTGACGGGCAAACTTTTGAAGCAATGAAATCATTCCCTCATCTATCTTATGGCAAAAAGTGACTAGGTAGATGGTGTCTTGGACTATAGACCTATCTCATGTTGTAACGTATTTTATAAAGTTATTGCCAAGATCTTGGCAACAAGGTTGTCAAAGGTGATGGATTTCTTAATTGATCCGGCTCAAATGGCCATTGTGCAAGGGAGAAGCATAGGGGATAATATTTTTCTTACTTAAGATCTTCTAAGAAGATATGCTCGCAAAAGGGTTTCCCCGAGGTGCATGGCTAAAGTGGACTTGAAGAAGGCTTTTGATATGATAAATTGGGATTTTCTAATGGAGGCATTGGTTGGTTTTGGGTTTCCCCAATAATATCGTGATTGGATAAAGCAATGTGTGACTACGACAACCTTTTCTATATCTCTTAATGGGGGAGTTTATGGTTTCTTTGGTGGAGGGAGGGGCTTAAGACAAGGTGATCCATTATCTCCACTCCTTTTTGGCTTATGTGTTGAGGTGCTATCATGAAGGATCAAGGATATTTCAGTGCTTTCATCCTTTCATCACCATCCAAGGTGCAAAGAAATAGGAATCACACATTTCATTTATGTGGATGACCTAATGTTATTTGCAAGAGAAGATAAGACCTCCTTGAGGTTGCTTGCAGGATGTCTGGAGAAGTTTGGGAAGGAGGCAGGATTAAGGGAAAATTCCATTAAATCATAGCTATATATGGCTGGAGTTGATGGTAATACAAAAGAGGAGTTGTTGAAAGTTTTGGGCTTCCAAGAGGGGTCTTTTCCCTTTAAGTATTTGGGTATTCCATTGGTGGCAAAGAAGCTACGTATTGCAAACTATGGGCCTTTATTAGATGTGATATCGAAAAGGATGAGTGGATGGACAAAGAAGTCTTTGTCATATGCGGGAATGCTAGAGCTCATAAAGATGGTCATCCAAGGAATGGAATGCTATTGGTTGTCATTACTATCAATACAGGGAGGAGTGATTGACAAAATCAAAGCCATATGTCGGATGTTTGTATGGGATTCCAAATATCCACCTATAGCATGGGACACTATTTGTATGCCAAAGAAGGATGGTGGTTATGGGCTTTGGAACTTACTTGGGTGGAACAAAGCCTTGCTTACCAAAGTACTATGGGACATCAAATCTAGTGCAAATACAATATGGACAAAATGGGTGTGACATCATTATGTGAAGAGGGCAGATTTTTGGGAATGGAAAGCAAAGGATTCGGACTCCCCTTTAATTAAGAGGTCAGTAGAAAACAAGGAATAAATCAAGCAACGCTCAAATGGAGTGGGGGTAGAAAATATGAAATTCATGGAATGGTTTGTCATGGAAAAGAAAGGGATTTCAAAATCATATGAGTTCTTTCAAGGCACTAGTCAAAAACCTCCGTCGGTTCCTACTCTTTGGAGATCTAAAATTATGCCAAAGCACCGATTCATTATGTGGCTACTAATACGAAGGAAACTTCGTACAGCAGATAGGATCCCTTATGAGAAGAACAAAATGTGTCTGGTATGTAAGCAAGAGGAAGAAACTATGGACCATCTTTTCTTCAAATTCCCCTTTGCTTGTGGCCTTTGGGATCGGATAAAACAATGGCTAGCAATCAAGTTTCAATTTGAGAAGGTGGAGGAGCTGCTGAACAGTTCAAAGAGGCGATATAAAGGAGTGGAACTGAGGGCCAAGGCAAGGTTCCTTGGTATTTCATGTGGCATATATCAAATATGGGCAGCTCGAAACAAATGCAAGCATGAAGGTGTACCATATAACATTGATGGAGTTTTCCGAAAGGTGCAAATTCATGTCCACAGGTTTGTGGATCTTCAAGGACAAGGCTAATAGAAATCTTGGGAGCGGGAGATGGTCATGGACGATGGAAAGTTTGATTAGTGGTTTGTTTGGTTTGTTTTTTCGGGTTAGATGTTGCAAATGTCTTATGTGGGATGTGGCCTATTTTGTAGTTGTGTGGTTTGTGGATGGAAACTTGTATGGCTATTTGAGAGCTTGTGTTGGATGCTATGGATGTGGAGAGAGTAGGAGTTGTGATGTGAACCCCCTGCGTGGGGTGGTATGGTGACCACATGGGTCAGAGATGTTAAGATAATATGTTGTTGAGTCCTGTATTGTGATGATGCGTGGATTGAGGATATTCCCCTCATGAAGCGATTTTATATACACATGTACCTTTTCAGAGAAGAGGAGTATGAATCAGAGGTGAACGATGAGATGGAGACTGAACTAGTGAACCTAGTTAGGAAGATGATCAATAGCCGAAAACGCTCGATCAAGCAATCCAAGGAAAAGCAAAGTTCCAACTATTGATGCTACGAATGCAACAAGATGAGCCACATCAAATCGGATTGCCCAAGACTAAAGAACAAACCATCTCAATTCAAGAAGAAGGCGCTCAACGCAACATGGGAGGAGTCGTCGTCGGAGGAAGACGAGTTCAACAATCTCACATTCAAGGCCAAGATGATCGAGCCTGAAGACGAGTCCGAACCCAAAGCAAGCGACGAGTCTGAGACCGAGTCCGACTCCGGATCCAAAGATGAACTTCAATTCAAGACAAGCCACAGATCCATATCTGATTCAAGTGATTCGATCAAGGTAAGTCAGTCTTTAATTGATATGCTTTACAATGCAATTAAATATTTAACTTAAAAGTTAGCTAAGTCTGAGTCCAAGGTCGAGACCTTAGTTGAGGAGGTGAAACTCTTTAAACATGAGGTCTCCCTAACCTCTTCGGCTAGTCGAGTTCAAGAGGAGAACTCAACTCGAGTTGAAAAACTCAAAGAAGAGAACTCTCTCTTGAAAGGACAAGTCAAAGATCTTAGGCAAACATTGGAAAGGTTTACTTTAACGTCCAAGGGTCTTGACCTACTACTTGGATCACAAAGGGTCGTGTACAATTAGACCGGACTCGGGTTTAGATCAAACACAACAAATAAATCGTATATGTCAATTGTGAAACAAAATAGACAAATAGTCCAAGCATGGGTCCCTAAGAACACTTTGATTTGAAAATTAGGATCCACTAAATACTGGGTTTCGAAGGACCAAATCCACTGTGGAAAGATCGAATCAATTCAATGGTCCAAGGGGAGCTAGTACTAAACTTGTTTGTTTTATTTCTTGAATTAGACTTACATGCTTAGTTAATTTTTGTTTTAATTTTTAGAACGGATTGATAGGGTTAATGACCAATCAATATTGACAACATAGTATCAGGACGCGGCGAGATGATAGTACGTTAGGGAAATGAAGTCCTGTGTATCCAAGTTAGATAAGATGTATCTAGCTTGGTACACTCGACTAAGTTGAACTAGCTAAAGCTACCTCACCATATCTTAAACTAGTTAGACCAGGAAGTAATCTTAAGTGACTCAAGTAATCAATTTCTTAAATTTGGCTATGTCTAAGGAAGTGATTGTTGTTTCGATCAAAGAAGGCCTCTGTGCCTTGCCACGACCTCGATGTCAATTTCTTGAAAAGTTTACTTGACGAGCTAAGGGTTAAATCTAAATATAAGCCAAGGTTGATTAGTTTCAAAACACCAAATTTAATCAAGTAAAATTGAAGTCATCTCACAGAACACATAAGGTTAACATGTTTGATCATGTAGAAAGGGTGAGATGATTCATAGGATTAATAACCTTCAACCAACTCTTAAAATTCCAATGTCCGATCCAACTACTATATGTGTAGGATCAATGGATGTTGGACAGTGGGTGCTCCCGACACATGACCGGAGACCGACTAAAATTTTTGAAGCTTAGATTCAAAAGTCAAGGATCGGTAGCCTTTGAAAACAACGGGAAGCTCAAAATCATCGGTTCAGGTGATATTGAGCTGAACTCCAACTTTATAATTTGTAATGTACTTTTAGTTGAAAATTTTGATTTTAATTTACTTAGCATAAGCTAATTGTGTGATAACAACTATAAGGTTACCTTCTTACAAAATGAATGTTTAATTAAAACTAATGATACCTCAAAAACAATACTTAAAGGAACTAGGAATAGAAATATTTACACAATCAACCTGCCCAACTCCTCAACCAAGTGTCTTTTGACACAACAAGAGGAATCCTGGTTATGGCAACGATGATTCGGCCACTCTCACCCAAGACTCGTACATAAAATGAGTTAGAGTGGTTTAGTCAGAGGTCTGTCTAACCTTAATAACATAGAAAATAAAATTTGTAATGCTTGTCAACAAGGTAAACAAACTAGGACCTCACATCAACTAACTAACCAAGAAAAAACCAAAAGTGTACTTAAGCTCCTACATTTAAACCTATTTGATTCTTATGGAGCCAAATCATTAAATGGAAGTCAATATTGTCTAGTCATAGTCGATGAATTCTCTAGGTTCACTTGGGTTAGGTTTCTAAAACATAAAATTAAAACCTTAGAGCAACTCACAAACTTATGTAAATTAATAGAAAATGAAAAGAATCTTAAGGTAAAAAGACTTAGAAGTGATTATGGTGGTGAATTCAAAAATCATATCATAGGTTTACCGATCTTTGTAACCAAAACAGATACCACCATGAGTTTTCTTTCCCTAGGACTCCTCAACAAAATAGTCTAGTTGAACGTAAAAATCAAACATTATAAGAAGCCGCTAGAACCATGTTGAGTGAGTTAACTTACCTAATAGTTTTTGGGCAGAAGTGGTCAATATGATTTGCTATGTTCAAAATATGATCCTCCTAGTTAGAAGACACTTTAAAACCTCTTATGAAATTTATTACAAAAAATTACCAAACATTAAGTATTTTAGGGTTTTTGGTTGTAGGGTGCACATATTGAACACTAAGGATTACTTAGGGAAATTACTAGGACATTCCTAGGATACTCAACCACTAGTAAAGCCTATACGGTGTATAATAATGAAACCCTAAAAATTGAAGAAACAATTAACGTAGTATGAACCTAACTCTAGACCTGAACCTAACTCTAGACTTGGACCTAACTCTAGACCCGAATCTAACTCACAAAATGAATCTAGTGTAAATCCTAACCCAAATCAATCTAGGGTACAATCAAACCACCCGATTGATTCGGTAATAGGTGATCCCTATTTAGGAGTTTGAACTAGAGCATCCTATAGAAACCTAAGCCAAATTTCACTAATCTCAAAAATCGAACCTAAAATAATTGAACAAGCTCTTCTTGATCCCGATTGGATCATAGTTATGCAAGAAAAGTTAGCTCAATTTACTAGGAGTCAAGTTTGGGAATTAGTACGCCCACCTAAAGGAAAAATGATAATTGGAACAAGGTGGATATTTCAAAACAAACTTGATGATAAAGGAGTAGTTAGGAATAATGCTAGGTTAGTCGTTAAAGGATTTAGCCAAGTTGAGGGGTTAGACTACGATGAAACATATGCCCTCATAGCTAGACTTGAATCAATTAGAATGTTATTAGCCTACGCTGCACATCGAGAATTTAAACTATTTCAAATTGATGTTAAGTCAACGTTCTTGAATGGAATTATCAAGGAAGAGGTTTACGTCAGCCAACAACCCAGATTTGAAAGTTTAGACAAATCCGACCACATCTTTAGACTTAGAAAAGCCTTATATGGACTAAAACAAGCTTTAGGAGCTTTGTATGAAAGGCTTTTGATTTACCTTAAGTTTAAGGGGTTTAGTCAAGGCTTAGTCAACCCAACCTTATTTGTAAAATCCATAGGAAAAGAGATTTTCATTGCCCAAATATACGTAGATGACATCATCTTTGGAACAACTAATACAATATTACTAAATGAGTTCATTTTACTAATGAAAAGTGAATTCAAAATGAACTTAGTAGGCGAATTGACATTTTTCTTAGGCTTACAAATTAAACAAACTAGAGAAGGTATCTACCTACACCAACAAAAATATGCTAAGGAATTAATTAATAGATTTGGAATCCAAAATTCTAAGGAAATTAACACACTAATGGCAACTAATGTGAATATAGGAGAATACTTAGAAGGAAAACCAATTGATTTAAAATACTATAGGAGCATGATAGGTACCCTCCTTTACTTAACTGCGAGTTGACCTGATATACCCTTCGCAGTGAGTATGTGTGTGAGATTTCAATCTTGCGCTAAGGAGTCGCACCTAACACTTGTTAAACACATCTTCCGATACCTTAAAGGGACACTAAACGTAGGAATTTGGTACCCTAGGTCTAACAAATTTGAACTAATCGGCTACTCCGATTCGGATTATGTTGGTAGTAAACTCGATAGGAAGGGCATGAGTGGTTGTGGCCAACTCCTCGGCTCAAGTCTAGTTAGCTGGTGTAGTATAGCAACATTGTGTTGCCTTATCTACCACCGAAACCAAGTACGTTGCGATGGGTGAGTGGTGGCTCAACTTCTTTGGATGAAGCACACTCTCCAAGATTTTCAATTAAACTTTTATCACACTAAACTTTTCATCGACAACATTAGTTCCATTAACCTAACTAAGAACCCAATTTGTCACTCTAGGACTAAACACATAGAGGTTAAACACCATTTCATTCGAGAACACGTAGCAAATGGAACAATTCAACTCGAATATGTTGAGTCCAAATCGAACCTAGCAGATATCTTCACCAAACCCTTACCCGAAGCAGAGTTTAGTCTACTTAGACGGAAATTAGGAATGTGCATAATAGAGTAGGATTTAAAACTTATACTTTTCTTACACACTCTATTTTTTTCTTCATGCTAAATGGAACTAACTTAGGGTTTACCTTAGAAGTGTTGGATCGATTTGAGTGCTAGAGGGGGGGGGGGGTGAATAGCGCAAAACAATTTTTGTTCGTTCGATATAAAATGCGAATGAGAGTAAATGTAGCGGAAAGAAAATATTACTCGTTTGATTTTACGTGGTTCACAACCTTCGGCTGCTAGTCTAAGGCCCTAACAGTCCTAGACCGCGTACGGAGGGCAAAACACTAAAAACACTCCTCCTCGTTAGAGGTAGGAGTAAGCGAATACAATTGAAACGAAAAAGCTCAAGGTAGAGGGACATTCCCCCTCTCCTTGCTACGATTAAAACACAATAAATACAAAATTAAAGACAACAATAATGAAAATACCAACGACAATTAAAGTAATGAAAGTAAGGCACTTGTCGTCGGAGATGTGGTAGTACTTCGTTGTCATAAGGTAGTCATAGAAGAGTATCTTAGCGGAGGCTTTTTTTTGGAGAGCTTTTGATGATCGAAATGGGGTGGAGAACCCCTACTTTTATAGCCTTGGAAACCCTAGACGTTCACATCTTCAACCAATGAGAGCAAGCCTCCTATCCCTTCAAAAATGGAGATAAGCTTTGACTCTCCTCGAAGCTGATCCTTAACCAACAGTCGACTGCTAGATGTATCAGTTGACTGATACACGCCCTCAGTCGATTGACGGTAGGTTTTCCAGCTCCAACAAAGAGTTAGCTCGAAAATACAGTTAATATAAGTAAATCAAATAGCCATATACCATCCGATCTCGACTTAGACCTTCCATAAAAGGTCTTGGTCGGATCGTCACTTAAGAACGGCCCCATACGGAGGACACGACCTTCCTTGCGCTCACTCACATGAGATTACCTCAATATTTACCTTGTAGCTTCTGCTTTTGGTCTTCCACTTGATTCCTTCGGCTCTCTCCGAAGTCATCCTGGTGTCGTCCGACCACCATGGCTCCCTCCGGGTGTCGCTGACCTTCAACTCTAGCTTTAGCACTTTTCTGCACACTTGATTTAGCTCGTGAGATAACAAAATGAGATTAACTTTATATCATTTTCTATAATCAAAACTCAGGTTCGACTTAGGTGCCTACTGCACCAACAATCTCTCCCTTTTTGATCTATGGAAAACCCATACAAAGTTAAGGAAATAATATGCATGAAGAATTAAAAATTAAGTAGGAGTAATAGAGACTTTCTTTCAAGTACTCCCCCTTGAAGAAACTTCCCCCTTGACCGAGGGTGAGTCTTGAAAGAAGGTCTTAACCCTCCCCCATGATGTTTGCTACTTAGGAAGAGTTTAAGTAATTAACAATTACTTAAAGTTGGCCTTAGTATTAAAAATAAGTTTAAGTTAAGATGATTCCTTAACTTGGCCTTTCTCCCCCTTTCTTGACTAATAAATTTGCAAGCATTACGTTAAGTAAAACATTAACTTTTGGCCATAAGAATATAGAATTAAGTTACTAAGTCAAGTTATAAAAAAAAAATGATCCCTTAACTTTGGCATTTACTCCCCCTTTTGCCATAAATCGGAAAGAGTGGGTTTGAAAAATATAAGTATTAAGTTTAAGTTCCAAGTCCAAGCATGTTCCATATTATTTTAAAAATAATATACTAAAAATTAGCTCATCTATTGAATGTTCAACTCTTATTTGACTTGATTGATATGAAAGATCAACAAGTCCTGGTTAGAGTCGGTTAATATATATGATTATACTTCGTGATTCATGGCGATGCACCAGCTCTACATCTGGAACCAGGAGTAAGGTCCTAACATCTCATGCCCATCTACGTGGCTAAGTACACAAACACATTAGTCCTATGTGTTGTGAGATGTATTGGCTCCTTAAATCTATAGGTTCATGACATCTAGGGTTAGCCCTAAACTAGTTCCATTAACATGAAAAGAGAACTAAATACTAGAGTATATAAAAAGAATGTAAGTCCTACTCTATTACACACATGCCTAATTTCCGTCTTAGTAGACTAAATTCGGCTTCTGGTAGTGGCTTGGTAAAAAGATCGACTAGGTTTGCTTGGATTCCACATATTCGAGTTTAATGGTTCCGTTAGCTACATGTTCTCGAATAAAGTGGTGTTTAACTTCTATATTTTTGGTCCTAAAATGGCAAATAGGATTTTTGGTTAAGTTGATGGAGCTAATATTATCTATGTGAGTTTTAATATTGTTGAAGTTTAAGTTAAAGTCTTGGAGAGTGTGCTTCATCCAAAGAAGCTGGGCTACACACTCACCCATCGCGACGTATTCGACTTCGGTGGTAGATAAGGCAACACAGTGTTGCTTCCTACTGCACCAACTCACTAGCTTGGGCCGAGAAGTTGACAACAACCACTCGTGCTCTTTCTATCGAGTTTACTGTCAACATAGTCCGAGTCGGAATAGCTAATTAGTTCAAACTCGGTAGATCTAGGGTACCAAATAACTACACTTAGCATGCCCTTTAAATACCTAAGGATACACTTAACTAATGTTAGGTGAGACTCCTTAGCACAGGTTTGAAACCTTGCGCACATACTTACTGTGAATAGTATGTCGGATCGACTCGCAGTTAAGTATAAAAGACTCCCTATCGCACTCCTATAGTATTTTAGGTCGATGGGTTTCCCTTCTAAGTCCTCTCCTATAATGACATTAGTTGCCATGGGTGTATTGATGGTTTTTGTTGGATCGAGAAGCGTCGCTAGAGGGGGGGGTGAATAGCGAGTGTAAATCTTTTCGTTCATTTGTACGATACACGAGTAAGCACAGCGAAAAATAAAGAAACACATTTATTTTTACTTGGTTCACAAACAAGCGGTTGCTACTCCAAGGCCCTAACGGTCCTAGACCACGTACGGAGGGCAAAACACTATAACGTCTCCTCCTCGTTAGAGGTAAGAGACAACGATCACAAAACCGAAAGTACGAGGATGAGGCAACAAGCCTACCTCACTTCATTATGAATAAAAACAAAGAATACAATAGAATATGTTAATTGTTGTTGTTGCCGACGATGAGGATGAGAACTTGTCATCGCGTCGGCATTATGACGGTGTTGGAACTTTAGCGTTGTAGGAGCACTTGAGAATAAACATGATGATGTTTGGAGTTGGAATCCTCCCCTCCTTTTATAGATTTTGGCCTCTGAATATGTCTCATCATATTTTGGAACAGATCATGAAGTTGTACAAATTTTATCATGATGTGGCCACGTCAAACCTTATCCGTTTTGATCGAGCACAAAGGCTGATTTGTCACCATCACCGACCGATGTTCCATCACCGACCGATGAGCATCACGACTACCCAATGTCCAAGAATGACCGCCACCGCCACTTCCTGCGAAGAGTTTAGCTCAGAAAATGATAAATGCGACGGTTTCTAACCGTCCGATCTCGACCTAGACCTTCCATAGGAAGTCTTAGTCTGATCGCCGCCTACGGTCATCCCTGTACAGAAGACACGACCTTACCATCTCTAACTCACACGAGCTTACCTCGATACTTACTTTGTAGCTCTCGCTTCTGACCTTCCACTCGATTCCTTCGGCTCCCTCCGAAGTCACTCGAGTGTCGCCCGACCACCGTGGCTTCCTCTGGGTGTCGCTAACCTTTAGCTCCATCTTTAGCACTTTTCTGCACACTCGATTTAGCTCGTGAGATAACGATGTAAACTTAACTTTGTGTCTTTGCCATAATCAAAATACAGGTTCGATTATCTAGTGCCCCTGCACCAACAATCTCCCCCTTTTTGATCTATGGCAAACCAACACAAAGTTAAGGGAAATCAAAGCATAAAACAAGTATAGTAGATGATGAATGTCATTCTCAAAAACTCCCCCTTAACCAAAATTCCCACTTAACCCTAAGTGAGTTTTGAAAGAGATACTTTAGTTTTCAAAATCAAATTTTGTGTTACTCCCCCTTAACTTTTGCTCTTCTCCCCCTTTTGCCGTAAATCAAAAAAGAATGTTGGGGTTTTTGTATAAAATAGGGGTTTTAAAAACAATATCGTATATGCATGCATCTAGATAAATCAAATATGAGTCCAAACATGCATCTAACAGTAGTTAGATAGATTGGTTCGAGGTGTGTCCCTCTGCACCAATAATCTAAAGGTTTATAATATAACCCTTAGGGTTAGTTTGCTCTCCCCCTTAGTCAAATATATGAAGTATAAGAGATGTAGGGGGCGCTAAACTTTATCCTAAGAGTTGTTAAGTACAATAGTTGAGAAAATAAGTAGTATCTTGAAGAGGTTATATTTCAATTATCCTTATCATCTCGCCCATTCTATGTGTCTCAGAATTTGTTCACCTTATATGTTTTGTGAGATGATTTTAAATTGATTAAAGATAGTCAACCTTGGGTTAGATTCGAATTTAACCTTTAGATCATTAAGTAACTTTTCGAGAAACTGGCTTCCAGGTCGTGGCGAGGCATAGGGGCCTTCTTTGATCAAAACAATGACCACTTCCTTAGACAAAGTCAAATTCAAGAAAATATCACTTAAGTCACTTAGGGTTACTTCCTGGTCTAACTAGTTTAGGATACGATGAGGTAGCTTCAGCTAGTTCCACTCGGTCAAGTGCACCAAGCTAGATACGCCTTATCTAGCTCGAATACATGAGACTTTGTTTCCCTAACCTACTATCATCTCGCCGCGTCCTGATACTATGTTGTCAAGTGTTGACTAACTATTTTCTTTATCTAAGCATTCTAAAAATTAAAATAAAATATGCAATGGTTTTGCTAAGTAAGTGGGTATACTATTTTAGTGTTAGCTCCCCCTGGACCATTGAACCAATATGGTCTATTCAAATAATGAACTTGATCCTGAGGAATCCAAAACTTATTAGTCCTTATATGTGAGTTCAATAAAACCTTTGGGACCCATGCTTGGACTCATTGATGACTACGATTTACGATAGACATACAAGACCTATTCGTAGTTGTTCACTTAAATTCGAGTCTGGCTTTGTTGTACACGACTCTTTGGATTCCAAGTAGTCGGTTAAGGTTCTTAGATCCCAATGTGAACCTTTCCAACCTAGCCTCGACCTCTTGAACTCAGTCTTTCAAGAGAGAATTCTCCTCCTCAAGTTTTTCAATTTGGGTTGAGTTTCCCTCTTGAACTTGACTAGTTGAAGAGGTTAGAGTAGCCTCTTGCTTGAGGGTTCCAACCTCCTCAAGTAACGACTCAACCCAAGACTCGGACTTAGTTAATTTCCTAGTAAACACATTAATTGTATTGTAAAGAATATGAATTAGTGAGCGGCTAACCTTAATTTTCTCTTTTGATCCGGCTTTGAGTTGCTTCTCGAAATAGTCCTCGAGTTCGGAGTCGGTGTTGTAATTGGATTCGCATTCGGACTCTAACTCGGACTCTTCTGGTCTTGCCATGCATGCTATGCCGATGCCTTCTTCGTTGTCCCATGTTGCACAAAAAGCCTTCTTTTGATTTGATTTGAATTGTGCCCTCTTTTGGTTCTTTAGTAGCCTCCTTTCCCTCCAAACGATCTTTCACACTACGTTCACTATTGCTTCCACCTCTTCCAATTCGGGCTCTGATTCGTCTTCGGGTTCGAGTTCATATACTTTCTTAGTAGGTGGCTTGCTTCTTTATCCTGCAAGTAGAGTAATACCTCTCTCGTCCTAGACCACGTTAGTTTGCTCGTGAAGTTCAAACTCAGAAAATAATTCGTCTAACCTAAGCTTCGAAAGGTCCTTAGAGACCTTGTAGACATCGACCGTGGATGCCCACAAGGTAGTCCTAGGGAAAGCATTTAAAGCGTAGCTTATAAGTGTTAGGGCAATCTCTTGCCGTAATATGGTTTTGATGGTGTGGCAAAGGGTTTAAGTTAGTTTGATATATTGATTTGATATGTGCGTTGAAGTCGTGCAGGACTTAGTAATTCGCACATGGAGCCGTGGCGAGTTTCACATCTCATGACTCGTGCCTTGAGTCGGTGAAGGATAGCTTTGCGGAAGTCGTGCGCTTGGAGCATCCGAGGGACCGCCAGACGAGAAGCTTGGAGTGAAGCCGGAGGAAGTAGACTTCGAGGCAAGAGACGCGAAGGAGCATTGCAGAGTCGTGCGCCTGATGCTGCCGAGGGACGTGGCCGAGAACGAAGAGAACTTCGAAGGCGAGGGACTCCGAGAGATGAGAGTGAGCGATTGTAACCCGGGGAAGGGTAGTTCTTAGGTGAAACTTAGCCATTTGGCCAAGTGTCGGATGGGTTTTCCCGACACCAGTCGACTGCCATGTCATGGCAATGACCGCTTCGAGTCGAAGTTAGTTCGACCGTATACGATCGACCGGATTGCGGGCGCATGATCGCCATACGTGGGCGGCCGATCGCCAAGACATCACGATCACGGGCGCAATGATCGTCAATAGGGTTTCGCCATTGCATCGTTCGAGCCGATCGGGCAATCGATTATGGAAGGCGTGATCGTGATGAGGTCCATCAGTCGACTGCCAAGAGTTCCGTTGGACTACAACGGTCGGGATCCGACGTGTTCGGAGGCCGTTGTAGTGACGGCAGTCGACTGCCAAGGGCGGCAATCGAAAAGGGCAAATTAGTTTTGTAGACGAGCAAATACCGGCATCCAAACGAAAAGGGCTATTCACCCCCCTCTAGCCGACCATACCGATCCCCTTACAAGTGGTATCAGAGCCAAGTCATTTGTCGAGGACTAACCGCCGCAACAAACACTTCATCTAAATCATCTAAAGATGGTCGGCTCAAACATCCACCCACCGAAGTTCGACGGCGAATTCTCTTGGTGGAAAAAGAGAATGGAGGTATTCTTCGAAACCGACTTTGAAATCCTTTTAATAATGGAAAACGGTTTCGAGTTGCCTAGGAACGAAAATGGGGAGCCATTGGAGAAATGTAGGTGGAGCAAGAGGCAAAGAGAAGAATACTTGGCAAACTCAAAGGCCAAGCACCACCTATACAATGTCCTCCCTCAACAAGAAGTAAATAGAATAGGGGAGTGCTCAAGCGCCAAAGAGATGTGGGAGAAGCTTATAGAACTCCATGAAGGCACATCCGAGGCCAAGCTAGCAAGGAGAGACCTCCTCCGCTCCCAACTATCCAATATAAAACTAGAAAAGGGAGAAAAGGTAAACTCACTACACTCTAGGTTTAAAGAAATTTTAATTGGGCTAACAAGTGTAGGTGAGAAGCTATCAAACCGGGACATGCTCATGAAGGCTATAGATGTCTTTCCCCGGTCCTCAAAGTGGAGCTCCATGGTAGATTCGTTCTACATCTCCAAGAACTTGGAAGTAAGTACCTTGGAGGAATTTTTCTCAACAATGGAGCTCCACGAAACTAGGCTTGAAGGAATACAAGAGGAGCCTAGAATTCAACCCTCAAGAGGAGTAGCATTGTTGGCAAATAAGGGGAAGAAGAAGATAGAGATCTCCTCCTCCTCCGATGATGAAGCGTCTTCCTCCTCCATGGATAGCACGGAAGAAGCCTACATGGTAAGGAAGGTAAGACGTGCATTTAAGAATTTTAGATTTGATAAATCTCATGATAGGAATAGAAGACCAAGGGGGAAGGTCATATGCTACAATTGCCAAGGAGAAGGGCACATAAGGGATAATTGTCCCCTCCTAAACAAAAGCAAAGAAGAAAAGAAAAAGAAGGAAGAAAAGAAGAAGAAAAAGGGGAGCAAGAAGAAAAAGGAAGAGGAGAAGAAGACAAAGGAAAAGGGAAAGGTCAAAGCCCTAAAGGCAAGGACTTGGGATGACCCATCCTCATCCTCCTCATCATCATCGGATGAGGAGAATGCCTTTGTCACCAATTTGGCCTTGATGGCCTTTGATGACTTGGATTGCTCTTCCTCCGAAAATGAAGGATCAAGCTCAAGAGGGGAGAGCTCAAATGAAGGGGGAGCTTCTACATCCTCATCATCCGAAGAAGAAGAGGACATGGAGACTACGGTAACGAAAGCCTCTCCTAAGAAAATAGTTTCCATAATTTCTAGTTTAACTAAGGACTTATTTGGAATGAAAAAGAAAAATAAAAGCATGCTTAATCAAATTAAGGCATTGGAAAATAAGCTAGAAAATGCATGCTTAAATAATAATGATACCTCTTCTTGCCATGATGATGCATGCTCACATGATTATATGCCTTTGGATGTTAATGATGCATGCATAGAGGAAAATAGGACATTAAGGGAAAAGGTAGATTATTTAACCAAAGCCCTAGAGAAATTCACAATTGGCTCCAACACCTTAAATATGATCTTAGGGAGCCAAAGAGCTAGTTTCAACAAGAAAGGCCTAGGATACAAAGAAAAGAAAATTGAAAAGGCCTATAAATGCCTAATAGCTAGGGGACAAGATAAAAAGAAAGTAATTGCTAGGAAATGGATCCCCAAGGAGTATTTAGTGAACCCAATAGGAAAGAATTTATTTTGGGTTCCAAAATCCATCCTTAAGGGTTAGAAAACCCCTAGGGTAGTCAACCATATGAACTTGACCTATATCATATTTTGGTTGACTTAGGATGACGGGACAACATTTTTTTTAGATAGTGTTGGGTGATGATAACGTGCCCATAAATAGGTAATAATGCTTAAATCATGTTGATTAATATAATTGCTATGTATATGTGTAATCATGATTTATGATATTGGGCACATCATCATGAGAAATAGGTTTAAATCATGCTTTAGGTGATAATTTGTTTATTATCATCACATAATACCTAATGCATGGTTATAAATTGATGAAAACATGCATTTCATGATCATAATGTGAAATTAAATCATATATGTCATTATGATCATGTAGGTTGTTAGGTTGATACTTAACCATGATAGAATTGCATGAATATATTGGTTAAGTATATACAAATACCCCCTAGGATGCATCTCACACTCACTATAGGCTAACTTGATTGCAAACTTAGCATGGGTGAGATATTAGGATGATACAAATGTCCACTAATGCCTATGGCATTTAGATGGTCATTTAAAGTATCAACATAGCAATAATAGACCAATCATGGGGAAGGCTTATGTTTATTTCATAGACATATTGCCCAAAGATCATGGTTGGATATTTCATATGTTTTCAAAACAATTCCTTAATCTAAAATCTATGTATTCATGTTTTGGAACAATTCAAAGCAAGACTAGGTGTTAAAATGGATACTAACATGCTCAAAAACTAGTGGTTTTTCAAGTGTTTGTATTTTTGGCAAATCTCAGAAAATATAATGATTTTTCATGAAAAACTATTTTTCCTTGATAGATATACTTAATAGAAATATGCTCCTCAAATTTCATGATTTTTTGAATTTTCTGGAATTTTTAATGCATTTCTGAAATTCGCCCAGAAAATCAATTTGGAATCAATTGTGCGATCGCCATCTTGATAAGAATGATCGCTCACTAAAATCAGCCTGCAATTTTCTGATTTCAGATTTTATTCATGTTTTTGGTATTTTCCCTCCATTATACTTGATGTCATGAGTTTATAACTTCGTGTTAATCTTTTTTGAGGGTGTCAAAGGGGGAGAAATAATTATGTTTAAGTTAATTATTTAAGGGGGAGAAATATATGATAGGGGGAGAAAATTTGCATAGAGAGTTTCATGGATTAAGGGGGAGTTGCATGTTGCTATATCATGTTTATCTTTACATGTTTTCTTACCTTAGAATTTATATCAAATGTTTTTACCTAACTTAAACGGATTGCCACACATCAAAAAGGGGGAGATTGTTAGGGCAATCTCTTGCCGTAATATGGTTTTGATGGTGTGGCAAAGGGTTTAAGTTAGTTTGATATATTGATTTGATATGTGCGTTGAAGTCGTGCAGGACTTAGTAATTCGCACATGGAGCCGTGGCGAGTTTCACATCTCATGACTCGTGCCTTGAGTCGGTGAAGGATAGCTTTGCGGAAGCCGTGCGCTTGGAGCATCCGAGGGACCGCCGGACGAGAAGCTTGGAGTGAAGCCGAGGAAGTAGACTTGAGGCAAGAGACGCCGAAGGAGCATTGCAGCAGTCGCGCGCCGATGTCGCGAGGGACGTGGCCGAGAACGAAGAGAACTTCGAAGGCGAGGGACTCCGAGAGATGAGAGTGAGCGATTGTAACCCGGGGAAGGGTAGCTCTTAGGTGAAACTTGGCCATTTGGCCAAGTGTCGGATGGGTTTTCCCGACACCAGTCGACTGCCATGTCATGGCAATGATCGCCCGAGTCGAGTTAGTTCGACCGTATACGATCGATCGATTAGGCCAGCAAATCCGCCATACGGGCGCGATCGCCAAGACCATCGATCAAAGGCGCAATGATCGGTCAATAGGGTTTCGCCACGTATCGCTCGTAGCCGATCGGGCGTCGATTATGGAGGCAGAATGATCACGATGAGGTCCATCAATCGACTGCCAAGAGTTTCGTTGGACTACAACGGTCGGGATCCGACGTGTTCGGAGGTCGTTGTAGTGACGGCAGTCGACTGCCAAGGGCGGCAGTCGACTGGTGGCGGCCAACGGGAAGAAATCAGCCTTCTCTATAAAAAGAGAAGGTGTGGAGCTTTGGGAGGTTAATGCTCAAGTCCTAAATGACCATCCAAGTGCTCCACAAGATTCAAACTCCTTCTTTTAGCTTTCTTTCACATCTATTTTAAAAGAGGGAGTGTGCTTGATTTGTAAAGGTTACCTCCACCTAGCTTGGTGCAAAGGAGAGACCAATATTGGATTGGCTTTGAAGGAGTGATTCACCTCGGACGAATCGGGATCGTGGATTAGCGGCGTAGCCGTGAACCACGTTACATTCTTTGTTAGCGATTGTTTTCTCGTATTTCTATTTGTTTGTCTTTATTAGTCTTCCGCTTGCGCTAATTAGTTTTGTAGACGAGCAAATACCGGCATCCAAACGAAAAGGGATATTCACCCCCCTCTAGCCGGCCATACCGATCCCCTTACAATAAGGTCCCGGTTCTCTACGGCTTGCCCGATCGAGTGAAGACCGTTGACGATATCATGAATCCGCGCATGTAGTTGGGTGGCGGTCTCGCGATTCTGCATATTTAGATTGTACAGTTTATTTAAAAGTAAATCTCTTTTACATACCTTAGCATCGAGCGTCCCTTCGTGTAGATCAATCAATTTGTTTCAGAGGTCTTTGGCGCTAATGAATGGTCTGATGTGGTTGAATTCCTCCTTGGACAAGCCGCATTGCAATATTTGGGTTGCTCTTGCATCGGCTTTGATTTGCCTCTTGGTTGCATTTGTCCACTTGTTAAAATTCAAGGGCTCCCCTTGATCATTGGTGGGTAGAGCAAAGCCGGTTAGGATTATTATCCAAGTCTCGACTTGTGTTTTCAAGAAACACTCCATCCGACCTTTCCAATAATGGAAATCATTTCCCTTAAAGAACGGAGGTCGGGTGGTGCTATACCCTTCAATGTGAGCCATTAAGTCTCTTGCAAAACACAAATAAAAACCAAAGAGAATTCCAAGACTCGGTCTTATATTAGTAGTGCGGGAAATAATAGGAAATAAAAAGAAATAAATAAGAATAATAAGAAACTAACAAAAGCTAGAAACTTACGACATTCGATGTCTCTGAAAGGGTACTAAACATTGGATTTTGGGGCTGGAAACAGCCTGTTACGAGGATAAACCCTCATAAGCAATGTAGATCTCTCAGAGAGCTTCGATTTGGTAGGTAGATCATTTTGAGAGTCCTCTTGTACGAAAAGATATGGCCGTTTTACCATCGACTACTCCAAAAGAGAATACTTGCAAATACACAACCAAAAGAAGCGTACCAAGACTTTGTCTTGGATTAGTAGTGCGGGAGGAAAAAAAACCTAAGAAAGATATGAATCAAAAAATACAAAAAGAAAACCAAAACATGCTAGATTGTTGGTTTCACCAAATCTTAGCGCCCCCGCTCTAATACCAATTGTTGGATCGAGAAGCGTCACTAGAGGGGGGGTGAATAGCGAGCGTAAATCTTTTCGTTCGTTTGTACGATACATGAGTAAGCACAGCAGAAAATAAAGAAACATGTTTATTTTTACTTGGTTCACAACCCAGCGGTTGCTACTCCAAGGCCCTAACGGTCCTAGACCGCGTATGGAGGGCAAAACACTATAACGTCTCCTCCTCGTTGGAGGTAGGAGACAACGATCACAAAACTGAAAGTACGAGGATGAGGCAACAAGCCTACCTCACCTCGTTACGAATAAAAACAAAGAATACAATAGAATATGTTACTTGTTGCTATTGCCGATGAAGAGGACGAGAACTTGTCGTCACGTCGACATTATAACGTTGTTGGACCTTTATGTTGGTGCAACAATGCCCCAAGCATTTATATATTTTGATGTTTGGATAATCATCTAAGTTAGGTAATGTTTTATGATCTAATTGTAAACATGTTTAAGTGAAAGGAAAATCCAAGTATGAAGACTTGGTAAAAGACAAGTCCAAGTGTGATCTTGGCAAAGAGAAGTCAAAGGAAAGGTCTTGGCAGCGTAAGTCCAAGCATGTAGTTTTGACGACGTAAAGTCCAAGCAGTCCTTGGAAAAGAAAGACCAAAGGAAAGTCTTGGCAGCATAAGTCCAAGCATGTAGTCTTGGCGGCGTAAAGTCCAAGCGTACTTTGGCAAAGAAGAAACCCAAATCATGACGAAACCGAAGGAAGCTTTTGAAGGCAAGCGCATGGATGGAGTCGTGGACTCAGAGAAATCCTAGAGGCGCAAGGCTGATGGAGAAGCTAGAAGGTTAAGTCTAGGCTTAGGTTATGTTTTCAAGTATGAATTAGTCATACTTGGGGTGTGCCAGTCGACTGGAACATGGTGTCGGTCGAACTGGCCCTTAAAATGCAGCATTAGAGGTTGGAAGGCTATTAGCAGTCGACTAGAAGTTATCCTGGGCCGAATGGTGAGAGTCGACTGCACTGACCGCGTAAGATGTCGCGCGCCATTATTGGCGATCGGCGCATCGACAAACTGCGTAGCGTGGCCGGCTCTGGGCCGATTCGATCGGAATCGCCATCTGGCCGATCGATAGTCTTTCCGTTGGCGATGACGACGGCAAATCCCGCGAATCCGGCTATTTAGAAGCCGTTAGAATCGGCGGCAGTCGACTGATGTAAGTCATCAGTCGACTGATAGACCTCCAACGGGAAAAAGTGGCTCTTTCCTATAAAAAGAGCCCAAGGGGAACAAGAAGGGGCTAATGCTTATATTCTGATCATTCTTCTAAGCTCCCACAAGTTTTCCAAGCTTTCTAAGTGTATTAATCTCCCTCCTCCTCTCAAATCTTCATTGTCATCTTTTGTAAGAAGAGGAGGTCTTTGTAAAGAGAAAGCTTCTTAGTGGAATTGCTTGGGTTGATCCACCTTAAGGATCACCGTGGAGTAGGAGCGTTATCTCCGAACCACGTAAAGGCCTTGTTAGCATTGCTTTTTGTTTTTACATATATTATTTGTGTTTGCTTCCGCTAATTACTCTTGTATAAACGAAAAGCGCTATTCACCCCCCCCCCCTCTAGCTTCCAAACGATCACCAACAAGTGGTATCAGAGCCCGGATCGCATCGAAAGATCTAACCATCAACCGGAGCATGGCATTTCAAGAGGGATATAGCACCCGAGGCCTCCGCTTTTTCGGCGAACGACTTCGGCTATTGGAAAGGTAGGATGGAATACTATCTCATGAATGACATAAAAAATTGGTTTAGTATTGTAGATGGATTCGAAAAGTCGGTCGACGAATTCGGAGCACCACTACCGACAAAAGATTGGACAAGAGAGATGGCCAAGAAAGCACAAGCAAATGCAAAAGCAATGACCACACTTCAATGTGGTCTATCCAAGGAGCAACTCTCTAAGGTCGGGCCCTTTAACTCGCAAAGAGCTTTGGGAGAAGCTCATCGAACTCAACGAAGGATCCAAAGAGACAAGAAGGGCCAAGAGGGATCTTTTGATTGACCAACTCCAAAGCTTCACTATGAAGACAAACGAGACCGTGAGCCAAATGCACGGGCGTTTCAAGGAAGTGGTCAATGGACTACACGTTATAGGTGAAAAGGTCGACAACCGAGACCTTGTAAGGTATGTATTACAAGCTTTCCCTAGGACCACCTTATGGGCCTCAATGGTAGATGCCTATAAGGTCTCTAGGGATCTTTCATTAGTCAAGTTAGATGAACTTTTTTGTGAATTTCAATTACATGAACAAGCTAACACTTCATCCAAAGAGAAGGGTATAGCTCTTTTTGTAGGAAAGAAGGAGAAGAAGAAGAAGGAGAAGAAGGAAGTGTCCTCCTCATCCGAATCCGAGGAAGACTCATCAAGTAGTGAAGATGAGTTATCGGCAAGTGAGGTGGCACATTACGTCAAGAAGTTCGGTGGGAAGTCAAGGAGACTCACCAAGAAAGACGTGAAGAGGATGTTCCAATCCTCAAGAGGTAAATCTTCAAGTAATTCAAATTCTATCTCTAACGTGACTTGTTTTGGTTGCAACAAGAAAGGGCATATAAATCCAAATTGCCCGGAACTAAAGAAGAATGAGGAGAAGGAAAAGAAGAAGAAGGAGAAGAAGGAGAAGAAGAAGAAGGAGGCAATGGTGGCACAAACATGGGACACTCTAAGTATGGAGGAGTCTTCCGACGATGAGGAAGTATGCCATGGCACCCGGAACCTAGCCCTTATGGCATTAGAGGAAGAAGCCGGGAGCTCAAGCGAGGAGTCCTCTTCCTCTTCAAGTGATGAATCATCATCAAGTGATGATGATGAGGTAAACAACTCACCTAAAATAGATTTACTTTATAAGACTATTGCATGTTTACAAAATGCTTTAAATAGATCAAAAATTAGGGTTAAGGATCTAAAATTAGAAATCAAATCACTTAAAAGTGTAGATTCATCATGTTGCAAACAATCTAGTGATATTGATGAATGTACTCTTAGGGATGAAAATGATGAGTTAAGAAAAGAAATAGGTAAATTAAGAGCATGCCTAGAAAAATTCACTAATGGTTCTAAATATCTAGATATGATTATTAAGAATCAAAGGGCAATTTACAATAAGACCGGATTAGGATATAGACCTAAGGAGAAAGAGGTAGCATTTACATCCCTTGTTAGTAGAAAAACCATTACTAAAAGCAAGGGTAGAAAGGCTTGGGTACCTAAGAAATTTATAATTGATGCTAGTGGTCCTAAGATTTGGGTGTCTAAGGATTGTATCTTTTATGTGATATAGGTAGAAGAACCAAGCTTGTGGATAGTTGATACTGGGTGCTCAAAGCATATGACCGGGGATGAGAGAAAATTCTCCACTATCAACCACACTAGCAAAGGAAAAGTGTCATTTGGTAATAGCGGCAAACTTAAAATTTTAGGAAAGGGCACCATTGAGGTATCTCCCAATCTTGCCATTCATAAAGTTCTATTAGTTAAAAATATGAAATTTAATTTACTTAGTGTAAGTCAATTATGTGATGCAAACTTTGATGTTAAATTTGATTCCTCAAAATGTTTTATAAGACACAAAACTATAAATGATTGCATGTTAGTAGGCTTTAGGAAATCAAATATATATTATGTTGATTTATCCTATGCTACTAATCCTTCCACTAAGTATCTTATTGCAAAAGAGGAAGAAAGTTGGCTTTGCCATAGGAGGCTAAACACATAAACATGAAGAATATAGCCAAAATAGCAAAATTGAAGCTAGTCAAAGGATTGCCTAGAGTCAAATTTCTCAAGGACAAGATGTGTGATGCTTGCCAAGAAGGGAAACAATCAAAAACATCACACAAAGGTAAAAATTTACTTAGTACCGCTTTACTATTAGAATTACTACATATGGATTTATTTGATTGCCATAGTACCCCATCTATAATTGGTAGTAAATAATGCTTGGTAATAGTAGATGATTTTTCTAGATTTACTTGGGTGTTTTTCTTGAAAAATAAAGATGAAACCTTAGGAATAATCATAGGATTTAGCAAAAGAGTAGAAAATGAAAGAAAACTCAAAATCAACCGGATCCGTAGTGATCATGATGGAGAATTTGAGAATTCTAATTTTTCAAATTTTTGCTTAGAACAAGGGTACAAGCATGAATTTTCTTGTCCTAGAACACCCCAACAAAATGGGGTTGTGGAAAGAAAAAATCGTGCCCTACAAGAAGCGGCTAGGACAATGCTTAATGCATATTCCTTACCTAGCTACTTAGGGCGAAGCGTTAATACCGCTTGCTATATCCAAAATAGGGTATTGATTCATAGGTTTTTAGGAAAAACTCCATTTGAATTGTGGAATGGTACAATTCCAACAATTCATTATTTTAAGGTCTTTGGATGTAAAGTTTATATCTTAAATACCAAAGACAACCTAAGTAAGTTTGAGTCCAAAGAGGATGAAGGAATCCTAGTTGGATACTCATCCACTAGTGTAGGATATAGAGTTTACAATAAAAGGACTCAAAAGATTGAAGAATCTTCAAATGTTCAATTTGATGAAACTTCCAATACATACCCTAGGAAATCCCCTATTGATGATGATATAAATATTGAAAATCAAGAAATTACCAAACAATTTCAAGACTTAAACTTAGGGGGTAATGATCAAGGGGGAGGATTGAATCAAGGGGGAGTAAGGGATGATTCCGATGATGAGCATAGGATTGAGGTTGATCATGATCAAACTCCATCTAACACACCTCCTAGAACCATAAGATTTCATCAAAGTCACCCCTTAGATCAAATTGTGGGTGAATTATCTTAAGGAGTTAGGACTAGGTCATTCCATAGGGATCTCACTAGTCATATAGCTCTAATTTCTCAAATTGAGCCCAAAACAATTAAAGATGCATTACTTGATCCGGATTGGATCTTAGCAATGCAAGATGAATTGGCTCAATTTGAAAGGAGTCAAGTGTGGGAGGTAGTTCCTAGACCAAGTGAAAACACCCTTATTACTACAAGATGGGTCTTTAGGAACAAACTAGATGACCAAGGAAATATCACTAGAAATAAAGCAAGATTAGTTGCAAGGGGTTTTAATCAAGTTGAAGGACTTAACTATGATGAAACATATGCCCCGGTTGCTAGGTTAGAGTCCATTAGAATACTTTTAGGATATGCCTCCTATATGGGTTTCAAACTCCATCAAATGGATGTCAAATCGGCATTCCTAAATGGGTTTATTAAGGAAGAGGTATATGTAGAACAACCTCCCGGGTTTGAAAATATGAACTATCCAAACCATATATACAAGCTTAGGAAAGCCTTGTATGGTTTGAAACAAGCTCCCCGGGCTTGGTATGAAAGATTATCATCTTTCTTAATTTCTAAGGATTTTAAAAGGGGTAGTATAGATCAAACTCTCTTTATAAAGTCAACATCTAAGGACATCTATGTAGCCCAAGTATATGTTGATGACATTATCTTTGGGTCAACAAATGATGAACTCCTTCAAGACTTTATTCAAAATATGGAGAAAGAGTTTGAAATGAGTCTAGTTGGGGAATTAAATTTATTCCTAGGTTTGCAAGTTAAACAAACAAGTGAGGGAATTTACATTTATCAAACCAAATATGCTAAGGAAATGATCAAGAAATTTGGTTTGGAAAATGCTAAGGTAGTTTCAACCCCAATGGCAACCAATACTAAAATAGATAGTGATAATGAAGGAAAACAAATAGATCTTACACTTTATAGGAGCATGATTGGTAGTCTTTTGTACTTAACCACTAGTAGACCGGACATATTATTTGTGGTTGGTATGTGTGCTAGGTATCAATCATGTGCTAAAGAATCTCATTTAGTTGCCGTTAAGAGAATATTAAGATATGTTAAAGGCACAATAAATGTAGGATTATGGTACCCTAGGACTAGGTCTTTTGATTTGATTGGGTACACCGATTTCGATTATGCCGGTTGCAAATTGGATCGGAAGAGTACTAGTGGTGGATGTCAATTCCTTGGGTCCTCCCTAGTTAGTTGGAGTAGTAGGAAGTAACCTTGCGTTGCATTATCTACCACCGAGGCCGAATATGTGGCTATGGGTAGTTGTGTAGCTCAACTACTATGGATGAAACATACCCTAGAAGATTATGAGCTATCTTACTCCAACATGAAAGTATTTTGTGATAATGTGAGCACCATCAATTTGACCAAAAATCCGGTGCATCACTCTAGGACTAAGCACATTGAAGTGAAACATCACTTCATTAGAGATCATGTGGCTAAGGGAGATATTGAGCTTAATTACATTGAATCTAAATCCAACCTAGCCGACATCTTTACCAAGCCTCTCCCCGAAATAGAATTTTCATCACTTAGGAGAGAACTTGAAATGTGTTTTGTAGAATAGAAGTGTAGGTTTGCATGATCCCATAAAAAAAATCTAGGCTTTATACCTCTAACCATCTCACAATAGACCTAAGAAACCATGATTTGTGTATTTAGCCATCTAGAAATCATGTGAGATGTTAGGAAGATGCACTTGGTTCATCATGCTTGTTATGATGCATTATCATGAGCCAAAGTGTCATCTAGAGACATTAATCCTTCATTGGACCAATCATTGGGAAGGCCTATGTACAATTAATGTGCATATAGCTCCAAGAATATGATTGGAAATGTCAAATAAAATAAAATTTAAACTATGTCTATCAAACCTTGAGAAATAATTTCCTATTGATAAGCCAAAGTGATACAAAGTTTTGCAAAAATATCATAACTTTTGCAAAATCTCAAGATTGTGTCAATATCAAAATCTAGAGGTGATATAATTTTAAAATAATTTTTCCTTGATAGGAAATGATCTAACAATATTACCCACAAAATTTCGTGATTTTTTAATCTTTATTGAATTAATTATGAATTTTTTTAATCTGGCCAAAAAGGCTATCAGACTGATATCAGTCGACTGGTACCTAACGCCAGTTTGACAAATATGACGATATCAAACCGGGCTTACTCGGTTCGTATCGTCGATTGCCATTTATGGAGCGATCGGCCACGCTGAAAGCGCCAGTATGGTCGATTCGACCGATTTCTATCACCGATCGCCATTTATGGCGATCGGCCGCCGCATCTGAATCGTTCGTATGCGACGCCTTGCCGATCGATCCCCATCAGTTCGACTTCCGACTAATGGCAGTCGACTGATGTCATGGTTTTTTGGGCTTTCCACCGGTTCGACTTGCCAAAACTTCCCGATTTTCTCTCCTCTTCCTCTTTCGACGAACCTCCATCGCATCTTTTAGCTGTTCTCCCTCGTTTTTTCGGCGACTTCACCGACCGGTGCTCCCATTTGGAGTGCTCTCCGACTCGAGGACCTCCTCTTGTCACCCCATTCACGCCCTAGTTTCCACTCACTCGGCTAGGGTTCCATGGACACTTGCGTCCGGCACTGTTCTTTGATTTTTTTTTTTAACCATGCCGCCTAGGTAAATTCTCAACCTTGATTAATGTTTGTTTGTTCCTATAATTTTGTTTCACTAACCGGTGCTTGTTTTGTTGTCTTTGTCCATGCATCATCCTTAACCTACATTGTGCATACTCTTTTTGTTGTCTTTGTCCATGCATCATCCTTAACCTATATTGTGCATACTTATTTTGTTGTCTTTTCACACATTTAGACTTAAGCATTTTGCTACTAAGCGTACCTGGGCACCTTCGACCAACGAGGGCCCGTCAAACCCTCGACCCTCTATCGATCCTCGATTTCCAAACTCCGCACTTGAAAGTGCCTTCAATAAAAACAAATTCCAACTTATTCCACCTAGATCAATGGATCCCAATTTTCTTAAAGACTACTGTTTTGACATTGTTCAAATCATCCAACATTACAAACTTGAGTCTTTAGTTTTTTGTGAACATCATGTAAATATCACTCTTCTTTCTGAATTTTTCAACAACCTGCGATCGGTTGGAGATGGGTTGAGATACCGGACTCGCGTTGCTCAGTGCGATCTGGATTTCAGTCCCCAGATTTGGACCGATTTTCTCGGATGTCTCTCTTCCGAGAATGATCTCATTTTATATCCATCTTGGAGTGAACCTCTTCCACCTCCCTTTGAGGAGATTTCTTTAGATTCCCTTCATACTACTTTCTATCACTCTCCTCGACCTTTGAACACCAATCTATTTCAATCACAAGAACTTTCTGCCTCTGACAATGTCCTTTATAAGGTCATTGCTCATTGTCTTCTCCCTATAGTGACCCGTGGTTTGGCCTTGGTTCGACCTACACACTTCCTTCTCATGCATATCTTTTGGCAATACTTAGACATCAATCTTGGTCTCAATACCTTCCATTGCATCACTCATTTCATAAGGCCAAACAATGGGAAGGTTTATATACCTTTTGGAAATGTCCTTACTCAATGGCTCAGCTCCGTAGGCATTGATGTCAACATAGGAGTCATTAAAGTCATGAATAGAAAATATGATCGAGCTTCTCCTAAGGCCCGGCCGGAGGTCCGTTTTACGGGGACCCAGGCGACTGCGGGTGACGCTCCGGCACTAGAGGATGCCGCTGCGGAAGGAGTTGCTGAGGGTGTTGCTGAGGGAGCCGATGCGGGGGAGACTGCTGCAGGCGATACTGTTCTGTCAGACACATCCTTCATTACCCGCTTCGATGCGTTTGCAGAGCGGGTAGACACACATTTTGAGGAGTTGCGCTTGGGCCAACAGGAGCTTCACCGGGAGCATAAGGAGCTCCTCTCCCTTGTGAGAGGGATGCATCGGCAGCAGCAGGACATTTTGGCGATTAGCCGCCCTACTGCACCTGGACACCCACCTCCTCACGATGGTTCGTCATCTGCACCGATGGATGCTGAGGAGGACGATCGTTAGCTAGCATGTTTTTGTTATTTTCTTTTTGGCCGTATGAACGGCATAAACTCCTACTTGTGTAATGACTTTTGATAAATGAAATGAAATTGTGTTTTTGTTTAGTTCACTTCTATCAGTGCCTACAATTTGTTATTTGTCAAGTTTAGAAGTTGAGCATATAGTACGAAGTTATGAATATTGATACGATACAATTACACTTTTTGTGTCATAATTTTGTTATTTTGGATATCGTATCAATTCATTAATCTGATGAGCATGTTTTTCGTCTAATATTTTTCATTTGTTATATTAGTCGAATAAAATGTGTATGACGAGTTTCGTGATTTTTGGACACCCACGGAATTTTCTACGCATTTTCAAACCTTGACTGAAAAATTCGAATTTCAGATTTGTCATCGATTCGATCGCGATTATTACGCTAAGGCTAGCTTGATCGATGCCTATTCCAATGAATCTGTGACACTATTTTGGAATAGAAAATGGTTTTTCATTGGTTAAAAGGTTCAATTTTGGACATTATATGATTTCCACAGTATATACATGATAACTTGTATGGAAAGGCGGATTTTCTTGGTGCACTGGTTTAGGGGGAGCTACATCCCTTATTTCTATAATTGTTGGTGCAAGGCTAGGACATATTTGCCTATTCTATTGCTTATGCCTTGCTTCACATGTTATTTCCACATCATGAAACATGTCTTGGATTTAGGGGGAGCTTCATATCAATTTTATACCTTTGTTCAAGATGTGTCAATTATAATTCTTTCCTGCACTTATTGGATAAACTCTTCTCTTTTTGTTGTATGTCAAAGGGGGAGAAGGGATATTTAAGTTAGAATTCATATTGAAATATGTTTATATGTATGTGTTAAAGACCTAACTTAAATGATTGTCAAACATCAAAAAGAGGGAGATTGTTGGTGCAACAATGCCCCAAGCATTTATATATTTTGATGTTTGGATAATCATCTAAGTTAGGTAATGTTTTATGATCTAATTGTAAACATGTTTAAGTGACAGGAAAATCCAAGTATGAAGACTTGGTAAAAGACAAGTCCAAGTGTGATCTTGGCAAAGAGAAGTCAAAGGAAAGGTCTTGGCAGCGTAAGTCCAAGCATGTAGTTTTGGCGGCGTAAAGTCCAAGCAGTCCTTGGAAAAGAAAGACCAAAGGAAAGTCTTGGCAGCATAAGTCCAAGCATGTAGTCTTGGCGGCGTAAAGTCCAAGCGTACTTTGGCAAAGAAGAAACCCAAAGCATGACGAAACCGAAGGAAGCTTTTGAAGGCAAGCGGATGGATGGAGTCGTGGACTCAGAGAAATCCTAGAGGCGCAAGGCTGATGGAGAAGCTAGAAGGTTAAGTCTAGGCTTAGGTTATGTTTTCAAGTATGAATTATTCATACTTGGGGTGTTCCAGTCGACTGGAACATGGTGTCGGCCGAATTGGACCTTAAAATGCAGCATTAGAGGTTGGAAGGTTTAGCGATCGGGAGTTATCTGAATCGTTAGAGTCGACTGCACCGATCGCCGAGATACAGCCGGGCAATGATCGCCACAAATAAATGGCTGAGCCGATCGCCAGCGATCGTTCTGGCAAGATATCGAATCGCCATCGCTGTTGGCCGATCGATAGTCTTTCCGTTGGCGATGACGACAGCAAATCCCGCGAATCCGGCTGTTTAAAAGTCGTTAGAATCGGCGGAAGTCGACTGATGTAAGTCATCAGTCGACTGATAGACCTCCAACAAGAAAAAGAGGCTCTTTCCTATAAAAAGAGCCCAAGGGGAACAAGAAGGGGCTAATGCTTATATTCTAATCACTCTTCTAAGCTCCCACAAGTTTTCCAAGCTTTCTAAGTGTATTAATCTCGCTCCTCCTCTCAAATCTTCATTGTGATCTTTTGTAAGAAGAAGAGGTCTTTGTAAAGAAAAAGCTTCTTAGTGGAATTGCTTGGGTTGATCCACCTTAAAGATCGCCGTGGAGTAGGAGCGTTATCTCTGAACCACGTAAAGGCCTTGTTAGCATTGCTTTTTGTTTTTACATATATTATTTGTTTTTGCTTCCGCTAATTACTCTTGTAGAAACGAAAAGCGCTATTCACCCCCCTCTAGCTTCCAAACGATCACCAACACTTTAGCGTTGTAAGAGCACTTGAGAATAAACTTGATAATGTTTGGAGTTGGAATACTCCCCTCCTTTTATAGATTTTGTCCTCTGAATATGTCTCCTCATCTTTTGGAACATATCACGAAGTTGTACAAATTTTATCCCGAAGTGGTCGCGTTAAACCTTATCCGTTTTGACCGAGTGCAAAGGCTGCTTCGTCACCATCAGTCGACTAATGCCTCCCATCAGTCGACTGATGAGCATCAGTCGATTGCCCAATGTCCAGTGGTCGACTGCCAGCCTGGTCACTTCCCTGCAGTAAGAGTTTAGTTCGAAAAATGATTAATGCGACGATTTCTAACCGTCCGATCTCGACCTAGACCTTCCACAGGAAGTCTTAGTCGGATCGCCGCCTACGGTCATCCCCGTACAGAGAACATGACCTTACCATCTCTCACTCACACGAGCTTACCTTGATACTTACTTTGTAGCTCTCTCTTCCGGCCTTCCACTCGATTTCTTCGGCTCCCTCCGAAGTCACTCGAGTGTAGCCCGACCACCATGACTTCCTCCGGGTGTCGCTAACCTTCAGCTCCAACTTTAGCACTTTTCTGCACACTCGATTTAGCTCGTGAGATAACAATGTAAACTTAACTTTGTGTCTTTGCCATAATCAAAACATAGGTTTGATTATCTAGTGCCCCTGCACCAACAGTTTTAGCATCTTGCATTCCAAAACGTTTAATTAATTCTCTAGTATATTTTAGTTGATGTAAGTTTATTTCATCCTTAGTTTGTTTAATTTGTAGTCCTCGAAAGAAACTCAATTCACCTACTAAATTCTTTTCAAATTCACTTTCCATAAGTGAAATGAATTTGTTTAGTAGGATCGAATTGGTTGTTCCGAAAATGATATCGTCTACATAGATTTGGGCTATAAAGATTTCCTTACCTACGGTTTTTACGAAGAGGGTTGGATCGACTAGGCCTTGGTTAAACTCTTTTGACTTAAGATAAATTGAAAGTCTCTCATACCAAGCTCGAGGAGCTTGTTTGAGTCCATAAGGATCTTTCTTTAGTTTAAGGACATGGTCGGGTTTATCTAGGCTTTCGAATCCTTGGGGTTGGCTAACGTACACCTCTTCCTTAATAAGCCCATTTAAAATGCTGACTTGACATCCATTTGAAATAACTTAAATCCTCGATCTGCAACGTAGGCTAACAACATTCGGATGGATTCTAGTCTAGCTACGGGGGCATAGGTTTCATCGTAATCTAATCCATCAACTTGACTAAAACCTTTGGCGACTAACCTTGCTTTATTTCTAACTACTTCACCTTTGTCATCAAGTTTGTTTCGGAAGACCCACCTTGTTCCAATAACTGATTTATCTTTAGGTGGTGGTACTAATTCCCAAACCTTGTTCCTAGTGAATTGAGCTAGCTCTTCCTGCATTGCAATAATCCAATCGGGATCAAGAAGAGCTTGTTCCATGGTTTTGGATTCAATTTTCGAAATCAAGGAAATTTGACTAAGATTTCTATAAGATGATCTAGTTCAAACCCCTAAGCTAGGATCACCTATCACTTGGTCGATAGGATGATTCGTTTGAATCCTAATTTGACTTGGGTTAGGGTCACCTCTCACTTGGTCGACTGGATGATTTGTTGGACTTGGGTTAGGATTAATACTAGACTTGATCTCAGGGTCAGAGTCAAGTCTGGTAAGAATCGGTTTGCTAGTTGGTGTTGCTACGGGTTTTGTAGGTTCGTGTCCTTCATCGAACACTACATTAATAGTCTCTTCAACTCTAAGGGTGTCATGGTTGTATACCCTATAGGCTCTACTTGTAGTCGAGTATCCTAAGAAGATTCTGGTAGAAGTTTTGGAGGTGAACTTTCCTAGGTAATCCTTAGTGTTCAGGATATGTACCTTACATCCAAATACCCTAAAGTACTTGATGTTAGATACTTTGTCATGATAGATTTCGTACGAGGTCTTAAGGTGCCTCTTTACCAAAAGGATCCTATTTTGGACATAGCAAGCCATACTAATGGTTTCTGCCCAAAACCTGTCAAGTAGGTTATACTCGTTTAGCATTGTCCTAGCGGCTTATTGTAGGGTTCTATTTTTACGTTCTACTAGACCATTTTGTTGTGGGGTTCTAGGACATGCGAATTCATGGTGATATCCATTTAGATTATAGAAATCTGTAAACTTGTGGTTTTCGAATTCACCACCATGATCGCTCCTAAGTCTTTTGATTTTAAGGTTCTTTTGATTTTTGATTAGTTTGAACAAGTTGATGAGTTGATCTAGGGTATCACTTTTATGTTTGATGAACCTAACCCAGGTAAACCTAGAATAGTCGTCAATTATGACTAAGCAGAATTGACTACCGTTAAGTGACTTAGCTCTATGTGAATCGAATAGATCCATATGTCGGAGCTCAAGAACACTTTTGGTTCGTTCTTGATTAGTTAGTTGATGTTGTGTCCTAGATTGTTTACCTTGTTGACAAGCATTATGAATTTTATTGTCTAAGTTGTTAAGGTTGAGCAAACCTCTAACTAAGCCACTCTGACTCATCTTGTGGACGAGTCTTGGGTGTGAGTGACCGAGTCGTCGGTGCCACAACTAAGATTCCTCTTGCTGTGTCATAAGACACTTGGTTGAGGAGTTAGGTAGATTAATAGTATATATGTTGCTATTCCTAGTTCCTTTAAGGATTGTTTTAGAGATTTCATTTGTTTCAATTACGCATTCATTTTCTAGAAATATGACCTTATAGTTATTATCACACAATTGACTTACGCTAAGTAAATTATATTTGAAATTTTCAACTAGTAAAACATTTTGAATGATAAAGTTTGAGTTGAGCTCAATATCACCTGATCCGATGATTTTGAGCTTTTTGTTGTTTCCAAAGGCTACCGATCTTTGTCATTTGAATCGAAGCTTTGAAAACTTAAGTTGATCCCCGGTCATGTGTCGGGAGCAACCACTATCCAACATCCATTGATCCTACACACAAGATAGTTGGATCGGATATTGGAATTTAAGGGTTAGTTGAAGATTATTAATCCTAGGTCATCTCACCGATTTCTACATGATCAAACATGTTATCCTTATATGTTCTTGTGAGATGAATTCAATTTTACTTGATTAATTAATTTTAATGAATTGAAACTAGTCAACCTTGCGTTAGATTTGGATTTGACCATAAGCTCATCAAGTCACCTTTTTAAGATCTTGGCTTCCAAGTCGTGGCGAGGCACAGGGGCCTTCTTTGATCGGAAAAATGACCACTTCCTTAGACAAAGCCAATTTTGAGAAAATAGTAACTTGACTCACTTAAGATCACTTCCTACTCTAACTAGTCTAGGATATGGCAAGGTAGCTTCAGCTAGTTCCACTCTGTCAAGTGAACCGAACTAGATACGTCTTATCTAGATCGAGTACCCAAGACTTTGCTTTCCTAGCGTACTATCATCTCTCCGCATCCTGGTACTATGTTAACAAGTATTGACGAGTTATAATCCCTATCTAACCATTCTAAAAAGAAAAGGAAAAAGACTAAGCATGCAATTTCTAAGTAATAGCACGAACAAGTTTTGTACTAGCTCCCCCGGGACTATTGAATCGGTATGGTCTTTCCACATAGTGGATTTGGTCCTTGGGAACCCAGTACTAGATAGATCCTAGTTGAGAAATCAAAGTGGTCTTAGGGACCCATGCATGGCCATGTATTTTATTTCGACTTATGATTGACATATACGACTTGTTAGTCGTATTTGAGCTAAACCCAAGTCCGACCTTGTTGTACATGACCCTTTGCGATCCAAGTAAGAGGTCAAGTCCCTTGAATCCCAAAGTGAACCTTTCCAACGTGTTCCTAAGATCTTCGACTTGACTTTTTAAAAGTGAGTTCTCAACTTCGAGATTTTCAACTCGAGTTGAGTCCTCCTCTTGAACTTGACTAGTTGAAGAGGTTAGGGAGACCTCGTGTTTAAGGAGTTTAACATCCTCGAACAGGGTCTCAACCTTGGACTCGGACTTAGCTAACTTCTTAGTTAGAAACTTAATTGCATTGTATAAAGTACTAATGAGGGACTGACTTACCTTGAGAGTATCTCTTGAACCGAATGCATATCCGTGGCTTGTCTTGAATAGAGATTCGTAGTCTGACTCATCCTCGGGCTCAGATTCGGACTCCAACTTCGATTCGGTTGGTTTAGACATGAAGACGAGGTTATTGTCTTCTTCCTCCGATGCCTCTTCCCACGTATCATTGACCGCCTTCTTGAACTTAGGTGCTTTGTTTTTGAGCTTCGGACATTCCGACTTGACATGTCCGAACCTATTGCATTCATAACACCTAATGTTAGAACTAGCTTTAGATTTACCTTCCTTTGGTTGAGTGATTGGTCATTTTTGGCTCTTAATCATCCTCCAAACTAGGTTTACTAGTTCAATCTCCATCTCCGGATCGACCTTCGACTCGTACTCGTATTCTTCTTCCTTCGGGGGTGGCTTACTTACGGGCTTCTTCTTTTGACCTGCGATAAGTGCTATACCTTTCTCGGGTACCGAATTAGACTATTCGTGGAGTTCAAATTCTGAAAATAATTCATCTAACCTAATTTTTTATAAGTCCTTGAGACCTTGTAGGCATCGACCATGGATGCCCACAAGGTAATCCTAGGAAATGAATTCAAGACATACCTTATTAGGTCGTGGTTTTCGACCTTTTGTCCGATGGCGTGCAAATTGTTTATGATGTCTTGTACCCAGGCATGTAGTTGAGTCACGGTCTCATGCTCCTGCATTTCTAAATTATATAATTTATTAAAAAGAAGGTCCCGTTTGCATACCTTTGCTTCGTCGGTTCCTTCGTGCATTTCCACTAATTTGGTTCACAAGTCCTTTGCACTAATGAAGGGGCCGACGCGATTAAGCTCCTCCTTGGACAAACCGCATTGGAGGATTTAAGTCGCCTTGGTGTCGGCTTCAACTTGTCTTTTTGTAGCATTGGTCCATTGGTCATAATCCAAATATTCACCCACTTCGTTAGTCGGAAGTGTGAATCCCGTTTGGATTATGATCCACATCTTGATTTGGGTCTTAAGGAAGCACTCCATCCGACCCTTCCAATAATGAAAGTCATCTTCATTATAAAATGGAGGTTGGACGGTGCTAAAACCCTCGAGATGGGCCATTGATACAAAAAAGAGCAAGAAAAAGAATAAGAAATCTAGCAACGACAAAAACAAGCGAAAGGTACCAAGACTCGCGTCTTGGATTAGTAGTGCCGGAGAGAATCTAAATGAACGAAAGAGCTTGTAAAATAATTTGAAATAAACAGAAATAAAAATGAAAATAAATCTCTAAAAAAAACTAGATTAGTTGTTTCACCAAATCATAGCACTCCCGACTCTGATACTAATTGTTGGATCGATTTGAGCGGTAGAGGGGGGGTGAATAATGCAAAACAATTATTTCATTTGGAGAAATTTTTTTATAAATGCATAGTTAAAGATCAGCACATGTAACTATTACTCGTTTGTTTTTACTTAGTTCACAACCTTCAGCTGCTAGTCCAAGGCCCTAACGGTCCTAGACCACGTAAGGAGGGCAAAGCACTAAAAACACTCCTCCTCGTTAGAGGTAGGAGTAATCGAATACAATTGATACGAAAAAGCTCAAGGAAGAGGGACACTCCCCCTCACCTTGCTATGATTAAAACATGATAAATACAAATTTAAAGACAACAATAACAAAAATACCAATGACAATTAAAGTAATGAATGTTAGGCACTTGTCGTCGGAGATGTGGTAGCACTTCGTCATCGTAAGGTCATCGTAGAAGAGTATCGTAGCGGAGGCTTTTTTTGGAGAGCTTTTGATGATCGAAATGGGGTGGAGAACCCCTACTTTTATAGCCTTGGAAACCCTAGACGTTCACATCTTCAACCAATGAGAGCAAGCCTCCTATCCCTTCAAAAATGGAGATAAGCTTTGACTCTCCTCGAAGCTGATCCTTGACCAACAGTCAACTGCTACCCTTACTAGTTGACTGCTAGATGTATCAGTCGACTGATACAAACCCTCAGTCGACTGATGGTAGGTTTTCCAGCTGCAACGAAGAGTTAGCTCGAAAATACAGTTAATATAAGTAAATCAAATGGTAATATACTATCTGATCTCGACTTAGACCTTCCATGGGAGGCCTTGGTCAGATCGTCGCCTAAGAACGTCCCTGTACGGAGGACACAAACTTCCTTGTGCTCACTCACACAAGCTTACCTCAACATTTACCTTGTAGCTTCTGCTTCTGGTCTTCCTCCTGATTCCTTTGGCTCCCTCCGAAGTCATCCCGGTGTCGTCCGACCACCATGGCTCCCTCCGGGTGTCGCTAACTTTCAGCTTTAGCTTTAGCACTTTTCTACACACTTGATTTAGCTCGTGAGATAACAAAATGAGCTTAACTTTGTATCGTTTGCTATAATCAAAACTCAGGTTTGACTTAGGTGCCTATTGCACCAAAAATAAGTCATGCACCTATAGATTTAAGGAGCCAACACATCTCATAACACATAGGATCAATGTGTTTTTGTACTTAGCCACGTAGATGGGCGTGAGATGTTAGGACCTTACTCCTAGTTCCAGATGTAGATCCAGTGCATCGATATGAACTATGAAGTATAATTATTTAAAATAACCAACTCTATAAATGACTTATTGATCATTTTATATCAATTAAATCATAAAGTGTTGAACATACTATTAGTTAAGATTGTAGGTGATCATTGGAAGCTAGAGGGGGGTGAATAGCTCATTTCGTGATGGAATTTGATCACGTTCGCTTGCCTATGATTGTTAGTACGCAGTGAAATATAGAAATAATACAACAATCACAATAACAAGTACACAAACACAAGGATATAACGTGGTTCGGAACCAAATGGTTCCTACTCCATGGATCGAGCCTTTAAAGAGCTCTAGCGATGCTACAAACACACCACTATGCAAACACTTCTTCTCGACACAAGTTGGAGGTGGAGAAACCTCGTACAATTGATTACAATAGTAATACGAAAGACAAACAAGCAAATACAATGCAAATATGAAAACAAGTAAAGAGAACTTTACAACACTTTTCTTTTGATTGCTTGAATGCTTGGTTGCTTGGATTGCACTTGGAGACCCTGATTTGCAGCAGCAAATCGCCACAAAATCCCTCAAGAAACCATGGTGTTTTCCTCCTTCACGAGCTCTATTTAAAGATTTAACCTGTGCTAGAAATCGCCGATCAGCCGACTGCTTGGTACCATCAGTCGACTGATGCCACTGTTGTCGTGAGACAACGGCTAGATCCACGCTGGAAAAATCCAACGGATCCATCATTAGTCGACTCATTATGACCATCAGTCGACTGTTCGAGCCTCCACTTGACTGCTAACCCCAGCAGTAGAGTCAGACTCTATTCTGTGCCCAAAAAACCGAATGCCAATCGACTGATCATGATCAGTCGACTGCTTGGCCAATCAGTCGACTTCCCACCTCTGGCAGTCGACTGCTAGGCTAATTCCCACAGTCAAACCCTAGTTGACTCAGTCCAGTCGACTGTCACATGGCACCAGTCGACTGGCACACCTCAAACATGAGGTTTTAACCCAAGTATGGTTTCCCCATACTTGCTAGACCACCCTTAGCCTAGACCTAAGCCTTCTAGCCACCTCTGTCAGCCTCATGCCTCTCAGATCCCTCCAAGTCATCCATGACTTGTTCATCCATTGCGCTAGTTTTCAGGTTCTTCCATCGGCTATGTCATGCTAATGGTGTCTACACCGCCAAGGCACATTGGACTTACGGTGTCAAGACTCTGCTTGGACTTTACGCCACCAACCATTAGACTTATACTGCCAAGACTCCCGCTTTGACTTTACGCCGCCAACCATTGGACTTATGCTGCTAAGACTCCCACTTGAACTTTACGCCGCCAATATCAAACCCCTTGGACTTCTCAAATGCCAAGACTCAAACTTGGACTTTCCTTGCCAACCCATGTTGGACTTTCCATGCCAAGACCCATGCTTGGACTTTTCCTTGCCAACCCATGTTGGACATTTCATGACAAGTACCCAAGACTTGGACTTTCCCATGACAATCACATTGTCATATGTTTTTGTCGAACATCAATATATCTCTAGAGTCAAGCTCGAGTCCTGGTCAATCGTGACCTGGGCCGATTGTACCAACAATCTCTCCCTTTTTGATGTTTTACAAAAACCAAATAAACCATTGAGTTAGACCATCTAACTCAACTCAATCATCCCCATCAATTTTCTCAATTGATGTCATTCTCTCAATAAGTTCTCCTCCAAAACATTCTCCCTCTTTTTGACTAACATCATAAAGGTTCTCTCCAAGGAGGTCAATGTCTCATGTCCTAATGAGATCTTACACTCTCCCCCTTGGTCCAAAAATACCTAGGATGCCTACCATTGTAAGAAATCGTTGGAATGCTAGAGGGGGGAGTGAATAGCTTGATTTTGTGTCTACAAAAAGATTAGCGGAAGCATAAACAAAAACAACAATAATAAAGAAAATGAAAGTACAATGCTAACACAAATCCTTTACGTGGTTCGGAGATAACGCTCCTACTCCACGGCGATCCTTAAGGTGGATCAACCCTAAGCAATCTCACTATGAAGCTTTCTTTTACAACAACCCTCCTCTTCTTACAAAGGATGAATATGAAGTTTAGAGAGGAGGAGGGGAATTAAAACACTAGAAAGCTTGGAAAAATCATGGAGGCTTGAGAAGATGATCAGAAAGTAAGCATTAACCCTCTCAACCACCACAAGCCCTTTTTTTATAGAGAGAGGGTTGTTTTTGTAGGGATGTATACTTAAAAGTCTATTTTTTGTATGAACATCTTTATTTTGAAATAAGAATCACATGATCATTGTTTGCATATTTTTATGGTTATGCAATATTGTCTAATACCTTACATTATAGATAACATGGTGTGTGGTGTCACACGGGAGATCATGTTATCGGCTCCTTGTAAAGTATAAGTAAAGGCTCACAACCGAGATGGCTTTGGACAAACCATCGGAATGGTTGTAGTGTGATTTGGTATTGGTTTGTCTTGACCATAGAATCACACTAGTGCACTTTGTGTGTATTGAGCAGGACCGACACAGAGGTGATTCGATTTATTGCTGACTACATAATCGAATCGGACCTCAGATATTATTTAGTACATGCTCTTAATCCCGATATAATAACGGGCACATATACTTGGTACTCATCTCTTTGATTTACCAATGGGTAGATTTATAGATTAAATCGATAGGCTTCGTAAGTTGGGAGATGATATTATTTATATGGTGTGCCGTTGATTATAGGAGGAAACCGTGTCCTATATATTAGGATGATGATGTCCCCTTGAGGAGCTCATAATGATCATCATGTAAACCCTGCAGGTGGACTTGGTCCGGCATGATGAAAAGGTTGAGTGGTACTACTCAAGGAGTTAGATGTTGATTAATTAATGGTTAGTAAATTAATTAATCGACGGACATTCGAGATCTTAAACACGGGGAGAAAATGTACAAATAATATATGGAGCCCATATTATCATATGGGGGTTGGTGAGGTAGATCAATGATGGACCTTTAGTGGATTGGATCATCATTAGTGGATCGGACTTTATGTGGGCTTGATCCATGGGTGGCCAAGACCCAACTCCTCCTCATGGTCCCTAATGTATCCTATTAACACCTCATGATGCTTAGATCCAATGGATAGAAACAAAACTCTAAGATCCATTGGTAGAGATTAAATCTCTAAGATCCGACGGTTGAGATTAAATCTCTAGATTCGACGGTTGAGGTTAAATCCCTTGAACCAATGGTGGAGATTAAACCAAGACTTATCCCTAAACTCTATATAAGGGTGGATTAGGGATTGTTGGCGTGGAGAACACAAGGGATGAGGGGATTAGGGTTTGCTTCCTTTGGTGGCTAGGAATCCTAGTTGGTTTAGGATTGGGTTTGGTGGCTAGGGTTTTGGAGCAAGGGTGGGCGGCAACTACTGGAGGTTGTTCTTCTTCTTCCTTGGGTTGGCGGCCACTATGCTGCTCCTATCTACCTTAGCTTGAACTTATCCTATTCTTCTTCCCTCTTCCATGGCGGATATAAGGTAAGTTAGGATTAGGGTTTGGGTGGCTAGGTTTTGGGAGAAAAGGGTGGCGGCAACTATAGGAGATGTTCTTCTTCTTCCTAAGGGTTGGCCGGCCACTATGGTTCTCCTCTTTACCTTGGCTTGAGCTCATCCTAATCTTTTTCCTCACTTCCATGGCCAGCCACAAGGTGAGCTTGGATTAGGGTTTGGAAGCTTAGGGTTTAGGAGGTTTGGGTGGCACCAAATAAGGAAAGTTTCTTCCTTTCTTCTTCATGGTTTGGTGGCGGCGCCCATATCACCTTCTCCAACCCTTGGACAGCATCTAAAGACCCTTCTCCTCTCCTTGGGTGGTGGAAACAAGACTAAGGGGTTTCCCTTGATGTCTTGGTCGGTTTCCACCATTATCTCCTTCTCCTTGTTGGCCGACGGCAAGCATTTCTTTTGTTGCTTGTTGGTTGGCCATAAAAAGGAGATGAGCCTTGTTTCTATTCTTCCTCTTGCTTTGGATGAGCAAGGAAGGAAGATGTGTGATCTAGAGCTTCGACTTTTGGTAGGCGTCGCCCACACGACGTCAGAAAGGAGGAAGGACATACATTAGAAGATCGAGAGGTATATCGATTCTCTAATTTTATATGTTACATGTTTATATTTGTTTTTCATTTATGAGCATGATATATTTCTGTGAATGGATAAATAATACTTGGATCCAGTATAAACACAAAAACCGTGATCAGGACATACGTCTATTCATGGCTACTCGTAGAATGAGGTTGGTAAGCAGAGCAACTAGTTTGTTCAAGTGACTATCTCTAAGCGGCACGACGATGACTTGGTTGCTTTGGGAATCCCTTTGTCTAGGATTAAATTTTTAATCCGGGACATTGAAGGGATCACCATGGTCAAGCAACCGAGGTGAAGGGGAAGCGAAGTTTCTCACGGATCAACCCCAACATTTTTTCCCATTGCAATCACGATCGATGTACAAAGATCACGATCGCTGTCGAGCCAACGGCTTTCAACGGGCAAATCCACGGAGATACATACGCCATTTCCAACGATGCCTAATCACCAATCGATCACTTTCATCACGAACATGAAGCGATACCGAGTGAGATTCCATTTTTTCTTGCCGATTTGATCACGATCGAGGTATTGGCCGATCGAAGGCGATTTACATCACGACCGCACGACTTGCAAGCCGATCGCTCGTCACCTTTTCACCGACTTGTTGAGCATCCTAACAAATAATCATACATCGTGTCGGTCGTGACACTAAATCAAGTATGAATAATTCATACTTGAATTGACACTCTAGACCTAGACTCAACCTTCTAGCTCTTCCTTAAGCCTTGTGCCTCCAGGATCCCTCCGAGTCCGCGACTTGTTCATCCTTTGCACTTTGCTTCCAAGAGCTTCCTTCGGTTTGGTAATGTTTTGGGTTTCCCTTTGCCAAAGTGCGCTTGGACTTTACGCCGCCAAGACTACATGCTTGGTCTTACGCCGCCAAACCTTTTCCTTAGACTTCTCTTGCCAAGATCATACTTGGACTTTGCCTTTACCAAGTCTTCATACTTGGAATTTCCTGTCACTTAAACACGTTCACAATTAGATCACAAAGTATTGCCTAACTTAGATGATTATCCAAACATCAAAATATATAAATGCTTGGGCCATTGTTGAACCAACAATCTCCCCCTTTTTGATGTTTGGCAATCATTTAATTTAAGTCTTTAACACATGCACATAATTATATTTCCAATATAAATTATAACTTAAACATTCCTTCTCCCCCTTTGACATACATCAAAAAGAGAAGGATTCATAAATTTCATGGAAGAATTAATTTGTTGTAATCTTGAACTAAGGTATAAGATTGAAATTAAGCTCTCCCTTAATCCAAGATCTGGTTCATGATGAATGAATAACTTGTGGAGAAAAGCCTAACAAAAGTTTGAAGGTTAAATCCTAACTTTGCATCAACAATATAAGTTTGGGGATGAAAAGATATATATTATGAAACTCTCTCTAGAACATTGCATCAAACAGTCCTAAAAACTTATTTATACTGAAGATTATTATACCATAATTTTAGGGCATTCAAAGATACATTTAATTCCAAGAAATAGAACTTTTTATCAGAAAACCACGTGTATCGATCATTTGGTTTACGATGTGCGATCGCTTTGAAATCAATTTCAACCTTTTTGAAATTCAGAAATGCGTTAGAAATTCTAGAAACCTTGAAAAATCATGAAATTTTGTTTACACATTTCTGAAATCATTTTTTATCAAGGAAAAATAATTTGAAAAATATATGTTTTCCAGATTACAAGATTGATACAAACTTGGAAACTAACAAAAGTTTTAATATTTTTGCAAACTTTGTATCAATTTTGTGTTCCACTTGAAAACTGTTTTTCAAAGTTTGATAAACATAGTTTAAATTATGTTTTATTTGACTTTTCCAATCATATTCTTGGAGCTATATGCACATTAATTGTGTATAAGCCTTTGTAAGGGGATCGGTATGGCCGGCTAGAGGGGGGTGAATAGCCCTTTTCGTTTGGATGCCGGTATTTGCTCGTCTACAAAACTAATTAGCGCAAGCGAAAGACTAATAAAGACAAACAAATAGAAATACGAGAAAACAATCACTAACAAAGAATGTAACGTGGTTCACGGCTACGCCGCTAATCCACGATCCCGATTCGTCCGAGGTGAATCACTCCTTCAAAGCCAATCCAATATTGGTCTCTCCTTTACACCAAGCTAGGTGGAGGTAACCTTTACAAATCAAGCACACTCCCTCTTTTAAAATAGATGTGAAAGAAAGATAAAAGAAGGAGTTTGAATCTTGTGGAGCACTTGGATGGTCGTTTAGGACTTGAGCATTAACCACCCAAAGCTCCACACCTTCTCTTTTTATAGAGAAGGCTGATTTCTTCCCGTTGGCCGCCACCAGTCAACTGCCGCCCTTGGCAGTCGACTGCCGTCACTACAACGGCCTCCGAACACGTCGGATCTCGACCGTTGTAGTCCAACGGAACTCTTGGCGATCGGCCCGATGGACCTCATCGATCGATTCTTTCTCCGTAATCGGCCGATCGGCTACGAGCGGTCAATGTGAAACCCTATTGACGATCGGCTGCGCCTTGGCGTCGGTCGTGATAATCTTAGCGATCTCGTATACGGTCGAACTCACTTTCGACTCGGGCGATCGGCCATGACATAGCGATCGGCGGTGTCGGGAAAACCCATCCGACACTTGGCCAAATGGCCAAGTTTCACCTAAGAACTACCCTTCCCCGGGTTACAATCGCTCACTCTCATCTCTCGGAGTCCCTCGCCTTCGAAGTTCTCTTCGTTCTCGGCCACGTCCCTCGGCAGCATCAGGCGCACGGCTCTGCAATGCTCCTTCGCGTCTCTTGCCTCGAAGTCTACTTCCTCCGGCTTCACTCCAAGTTTCTCGTCCGACGGTCCCTCGGATGCTCCAAGCACACGGCTTCCGCAAAGCTATCCTTCACCGACTCAAGGCACAAGTCATGAGATGTGAAAATCGCCACGGCTCCATGTGCGAATTACTAAGTCCTGCACGACTTCAACGCACATATCAAATCAATATATCAAACTAACTTAAACCCTTTGCCACACCATCAAAACCATATTACGGCAAGAAATTGCCCTAACAATCTCCCCCTTTTTGATGTGTGGCAATCCATTTAAGTTAGGTAAAACATTTGATATAAATTCTAAGGTAAGAAAGCATGTAAAGATAAACATGATATAGCAACATGCAACTCCCCCTTAATCCATGAAACTCTCTATGCAAATTTTCTCCCCCTATCATATATTTCTCCCCCTTAAATAATTAACTTAAACATAATTATTTCTCCCCCTTTGACACCCTCAAAAAAGATTAACACGAAGTTATAAACTCATGGGATCAAGTATAATGGAGGGAAAATACCAAAAACATGAATAAAATCTGAAATCAGAAAATTGCAGGCTGATTTTTGGTGAAGCGATCAGCTATCGATGGCGATCATGATCGCACAATTGATTCAAATTACGATTTTCATGAATTTGAAATGCATTAAAAATTCCAGAAAATTCGAAAAATCATGAAATTTGAAGAGCATATTTCTATTAAGTATATCTATCAAGGAAAAATAGTTTTTCATGAAAAATCATTATATTTTCTGAGATTTGCCAAAAATACAAACACTTGAAAAACCACTAGTTTTTTAGCATGTTAGTATCCATTTTAACACCTAGTCTTGCTTTGAATTGTTCCAAAACATGAATACATAGATTTTAGATTAAGGAATTGTTTTGAAAACATATGAAATATCCAACCATGATCTTTGGGCAATATGTCTATGAAATAAACATAAGCCTTCCCCATGATTGGTCTATTATTGCTATGTTGATACTTTAAATGACCATCTAAATGCCATAGGCATTAGTGGACATTTGTATCATCCTAATATCTCACTCATGCTAAGTTTGCAATCAAGTTAGCCTATAGTGAGTGTGAGATGCATCCTAGGGGGTATTTGTATATACTTAACCAATATATTCATGCAATTCTATCATGGTTAAGTATCAACCTAACAACCTACATGATCATAATGACATATATGATTTAATTTCACATTATGATCATGAAATGCATGTTTTCATCAATTTATAACCATGCATTAGGTATTATGTGATGATAATAAACAAATTATCACCTAAAGCATGATTTAAACCTATTTCTCATGATGATGTGCCCAATATCATAAATCATGATTACACATATACATAGCAATTACATTAATCAACATGATTTAAGCATTATTACCTATTTATGGGCACGTTATCATCACCCAACACTATCTAAAAAAATGTTGTCCCGTCATCCTAAGTCAACCAAAATATGATATAGGTCAAGTTAATATGGTTGACTACCCTAGGGGTTTTCTAACCCTTAAGGATGGATTTTGGAACCCAAAATAAATTCTTTTCTATTGGGTTCACTAAATACTCCTTGGGGATCCATTTCCTAGCAATTACTTTCTTTTTATCTTGTCCCCTAGCTATTAGGCATTTATAGGCCTTTTCATTTTTCTTTTCTTTGTATCCTAGGCCTTTCTTGTTGAAACTAGCTCTTTGGCTCCCTAAGATCATATTTAAGGTGTTGGAGCCAATTGTGAATTTCTCTAGGGCTTTGGTTAAATAATCTACCTTTTCCCTTAATGTCCTATTTTCCTCTATGCATGCATCATTAACATCCAAAGGCATATAATCATGTGAGCATGCATCATCATGGCAAGAAGAGGTATCATTATTATTTAAGCATGCATTTTCTAGCTTATTTTCCAATGCCTTAATTTGATTAAGCATGCTTTTATTTTTCTTTTTCATTCCAAATAAGTCCTTAGTTAAACTAGAAATTATGGAAACTATTTTCTTAGGAGAGGCTTTTGTTACCATAGTCTCCATGTCCTCTTCTTCTTCGGATGATGAGGATGTAGAAGCTCCCCCTTCATTTGAGCTCTCCCCTCTTGAGCTTGATCCTTCATTTTCGGAGGAAGAGCAATCCAAGTCATCAAAGGCCATCAAGGCCAAATTGGTGACAAAGGCATTCTCCTCATCCGATGATGATGAGGAGGATGAGGATGGGTCATCCCAAGTCCTTGCCTTTAGGGCTTTGACCTTTCCCTTTTCCTTTGTCTTCTTCTCCTCTTCCTTTTTCTTCTTGCTCCCCTTTTTCTTCTTCTTTTCTTCCTTCTTTTTCTTTTCTTCTTTGCTTTTGTTTAGGAGGGAACAATTATCCCTTATGTGCCCTTCTCCTTGGCAATTGTAGCATATGACCTTCCCCCTTGGTCTTCTATTCCTATCATGAGATTTATCAAATCTAAAATTCTTAAATGCACGTCTTACCTTCCTTACCATGTAGGCTTCTTCCATGCTATCCATGGAGGAGGAAGACGCTTCATCATCGGAGGAGGAGGAGATCTCTATCTTCTTCTTCCCCTTATTTGCCAACAATGCTACTCCTCTTGAGGGTTGAATTCTAGGCTCCTCTTGTATTCCTTCAAGCCTAGTTTCGTGGAGCTCCATTGTTGAGAAAAATTCCTCCAAGGTACTTACTTCCAAGTTCTTGGAGATGTAGAATGAATCCACCATGGAGCTCCACTTTGAGGACCGGGGAAAGGCATCTATAGCCTTCATGAGCATGTCCCGGTTTGATAGCTTCTCACCTACACTTGTTAGCCCAATTAAAATTTCTTTAAACCTAGAGTGTAGTGAGGTTACCTTTTCTCCCTTTTCTAGTTTTATATTGGATAGTTGGGAGCGGAGGAGGTCTCTCCTTGCTAGCTTGGCCTCGGATGTGCCTTCATGGAGTTCTATAAGCTTCTCCCACATCTCTTTGGCGCTTGAGCACTCCCCTATTCTATTTACTTCTTGTTGAGGGAGGACATTGTATAGGTGGTGCTTGGCCTTTGAGTTTGCCAAGTATTCTTCTCTTTGCCTCTTGCTCCACCTACATTTCTCCAATGGCTCCCCATTTTTGTTCCTAGGCAACTCGAAACCGTTTTCCATTATTAAAAGGATTTCAAAGTCGGTTTCGAAGAATACCTCCATTCTCTTTTTCCACCAAGAGAATTCGCCGTCGAACTTCGGTGGGTGGATGTTTGAGCCGGCCATCTTTAGATGATTTAGATGAAGTGTTTGTTGCGGCGGTTAGTCCTCGACAAACGACTTGGCTCTGATACCACTTGTAAGGGGATCGGTATGGCCGGCTAGAGGGGGGTGAATAGCCCTTTTCGTTTGGATGCCGGTATTTGCTCGTCTACAAAACTAATTAGCGCAAGCGGAAGACTAATAAAGACAAACAAATAGAAATACGAGAAAACAATCGCTAACAAAGAATGTAACGTGGTTCACGGCTACGCCGCTAATCCACGATCCCGATTCATCCAAGGTGAATCACTCCTTCAAAGCCAATCCAATATTGGTCTCTCCTTTGCACCAAGCTAGGTGGAGGTAACCTTTACAAATCAAGCACACTCCCTCTTTTAAAATAGATGTGAAAGAAAGCTAAAAGAAGGAGTTTGAATCTTGTGGAGCACTTGGATGGTCGTTTAGGACTTGAGCATTAACCTCCCAAAGCTCCACACCTTCTCTTTTTATAGAGAAGGCTAATTTCTTCCCGTTGGCCGCCACATCATTGCCGCCCTTGGCGATCATTGCCGTCACTAGCGACCTCCGAACACGTCGGATCCCGACCGTTGTAGTCCAACGGAACTCTTGGCAGTCGATTGATGGACTCATCGCCGATCATTCGCGCCTCGTAATCGATTACCCGATCGGCTACGAGCGGTTTAATGGCCGAAACCTATTGACGATCATTGCTCGCCTTGGCGATCGGGGTAATCTTAGCGATCGCGCCCACGATGTGATCGACTCACGGCCACAATCCGATCGATCGTATACGGTCGAACTAACTCGGACTCGATGCCATGACATGGTGTCGGGAAAACTCATCCGACACTTGGCCAAATGGCCAAGTTTCACCTAAGAACTACCCTTCCCCGGGTTACAATCGCTCACTCTCATCTCTCGGAGTCCCTCGTCTTTGAAGTTCTCTTCGTTCTCGGCCATGTCCCTCGGCAGCATCAGGCGCACGGCTCTGCAATGCTCCTTCGCGTCTCTTGCCTCGAAGTCTACTTCCTCCAGCTTCACTCCAAGCTTCTCGTCCGGCGGTCCCTCGGATGCTCCAAGCGCACGGCTTCCGCAAAGCTATCCTTCACCGACTCAAGGCACGAGTCATGAGATGTGAAACTCGCCACGGCTCCATGTGCGAATTACTAAGTCCTGCACGACTTCAACGCACATATCAAATCAATATATCAAACTAACTTAAACCCTTTGCCACACCATCAAAACCATATTACGGCAAGAGATTACCCTAGCAGCCTTCCCAATGATCGGTCCAATGAAGGATTAATGTCTCTAGATGACACTTTGGTTCATAGTAATGCATCATAACATACATGATGAACCAAGTGCATATTTCTAACATCTCACATGTTGTCTCAGTGGCTCAATACAAAAATCATGGTTTCTTAGGTATTTTGTGAGATGCTTAAAGGTATAAATCCTAGGATTTCTATAGGTTCATGCAAACCTACACCTTTATTCAACTAAGCACATCCCAAGTTCTCTCCTAAGTTATGAAAATTCTACTTCGGGGAGAGCCTTGGTAAAGATGTTGGCTAGGTTGGACTTGGATTCAATGTAATTAAGCTCAATGTCCCCCTTAGCCACATGATCTCTAATGAAGTAATGTTTCACTTCAATGTGCTTGGTCCTAGAGTGATGCACCGGATTTTTGGTCAAATTTATGGTGCTCACATTATCACAAAATACTTTTATGTTGGAGTAAGATAGCTCATAGTCCTCTAAAGTATATTTCATCCATAGTAGTTGAGCTACACAACCACCCATAGCCACATACTCGGCCTCGGTGGTAGATAGTGCAACACAAGGTTGCTTCCTACTACTCCAACTAACAAGGGAGGACCCAAGGAATTGACATCCACCACTAATACTTTTCCGATCCAATTTGCAACCGGCATAATTGGAATTGGTGTACCCAACCAAATCAAAAGACCTAGTCCTAGGGTACCATAGTCCTACATCTAGTGTGCCTTTGATATATCTTAAGATTCTCTTAACGACAACTAAATGAGATTCTTTGGCACATGATTGATACCTAGCACACATACCAATCGTAAATAATATGTCGGGTCTACTAGCGGTTAGGTACAAGAGACTATCAATCATACTCCTATAGAGTGTAAGGTCAATTTGTTTTCTTTCATGATCACTATCTATTTTTGCATTGGTTGCCATTGGAGTTGAAACTACCTTAGCATTTTCCAAACCAAATTTCTTAATCATTTCCTTAGCATATTTGGTTTGGTAAATATAAATTCCTTCACTTGTTTGTTTGACTTGTAATCCTAGGAAGAAATTTAGTTCCCCAACTAGACTCATCTCAAACTCATTTTCCATATTCTTAATAATGTCTTGAAGAAGTTCATCATTTGTTGACCCAAAGATAATGTCATCAACATATACTTGGGCTAGAAAAATATCCTTTGATGTTGACTTTATAAATAGAGTTTGATCTACACTACCCATCTTAAAGTCCTTAGAGATTAAGAAAGATGATAATCTTTCATACCAAACCCGGGGAGCTTGTTTCAAACCATACAAAGCTTTCCTAAGCTTGTATACATGGTTTGGATAGTCCATGTTCTCAAATCCGGGAGGTTGTTCTACATATACCTCTTCCTTAATGAAACCATTTAGTAATGCCGATTTAACATCCATTTGATGGAGTTTGAAACCCATACAAGAGACATACCCTAATAGGATCCTAATAGACTCTAACCTAGCAACCGGGGCATATGTTTCATCATAGTCAAGTGCTTCAACTTGATTAAAGCCCCTTGCAACTAACCTTGCCTTATTCCTAGTAATATTTCCTTGGTCATCTAGTTTGTTCCTAAAGACCCATCTTGTAGTAATGATAGTATTATCATTAGGTCTAGGAACTAACTCCCATACTTGACTCCTTTCAAATTGAGCCAATTCATCTTGCATTGCTAAGATCCAATCCGGATCAAGTAATGCATCTTTGATTGTTTTGGGCTCAATTTGGGAGATTAGGGCTATATGACTAGAGGGATCCCTATGAAATGACCTAGTCCTAACTCCTTGAGATAATTCACCTACAATTTGATCTAGAGGGTGATTTTGATGAACTCTTATTGTTCTAGGAGGTGTATTAAATTGAGTTTGATCATGATTATCCTCAATTCTTCTTTAATCATCGGAATCACCTCTTACTCCCCCTTGATTCAACTCTCCCCCTTGATCATTACCCCCTAAAGTTAAATCTTGAAATTTTTGGGTAATTTCTTGATTTTTGTCATTGATATCATCATCAATGGGGGATTTCCTAGGGTATGTATTAGAGGTTTCATCAAATTGGACATTTGAAGATTCCTCAATCTTTTGAGTTCTTTTATTATAAACTCTATACCCTACACTAGTGGATGAGTATCCAACTAGGATTCTCTCATTCGCTTTGGACTCAAATTTACCTAGGTTGTCTTTGGTGTTTAAAATATAAACTTTACATCCAAAGACCTTAAAATAGTGAATTGTTAGAGTTGTACTATTCCATAATTCAAATGGGGTTTTTCCTAAAAACCTATGAATTAGGATATAGCAAGCGGTGTTGACCGCTTCCGCCCACAAGTAGCTAGGTAAAGAGTATGCATTAAGCATAGTCCTAGCAGCTTCTTGTAGGGCACGATTCTTCCTTTCCACAACCTCATTTTGTTGGGGTGTTCTAGGACAAGAAAATTCGTGCTTGTACCCTTGTTCTAGGCAAAAAGTTGAGAAATTAGAATTCTCAAATTCTCCACGGTGATCACTACGGATCCGGTTGATTTTAAGTTTTCTTTCATTCTCTACTCTCTTACTAAATCCTATGATTATTCCTAGGGTTTCATTCTTATTTTTCATGAAAAATACCCAAGTAAATCTAGAGAAATCATCTACTATTACTAAGAAATATTTACTACCAATCATGGAAGGGGTACTATGACAATCAAATAAGTTCATATGCAATAGTTCTAAAGGTAAAGCGGTACTAAATAAAGTTTTACCTTTGTGTGATGTTTTTTATTGTTTCCCTTCTTGGCATGCATAACACATTTTGTCCTTGAGAAACTTGACTTTTGGTAACCCTTTGACTAACTTCATTTTGGCTATTTTGGCTATGTTCTTCATGTTTATGTGCCCTAGCCTCCTATGCCAAAGCCAACTATCTTCCTCTTTTGCAATAAGACACTTAGTAGAAGCATTAGTAGCATAGGATAAATCAACATAGTATATATTTGATTTTCTAAAACCTACTAGCATGCAATCATTTAAAGTTTTGTGTCTTATAAAACATTTTGAAGAATCAAATTGAACATCAAAATTAACATCACATAGTTGGCTTACACTAAGTAAATTAAATTTCATATTTTTAACTAATAACACTTTATGAATGGCAAGGTTGGGGGATACCTCAATTGTGTCTTTTCCTAGAATCTTAAGTTTGCCACTATTTCCAAAAGACACCTTCCCCTTGCTAGTATGGTTGATAGTGGAAAATTTTCTCTCATCACCGGTCATGTGTTTTGAGCACCCATTATCAATAATCCATAAGCTTGGTTCTTCTACCTATACAACATGAAAAATGCAAGCCTTAGGTATCCAAATTTTAGGACCGCTAGCATCAATCAAAAACTTCTTAGGGACCCAAGGCTTTCTAACCTTGCTCCTAAAGGTGGATTTTCTACTAACAAGAGATGTAAATGCTACCTCCTTTTCCTTAGGCCTATATCCTATTCCGGCCTTGTTGTAAATAGCCCTTTAATCCTTAATTATCATATCTAGGTATTTAGAACCATTTGTAAATTTTTCTAAGCATGCTCTTAGTTCACCTATTTCTTTTCTTAATTCATCATTTTCATCTCTAAGTGTACATGTCTCATTACAAAGTGGTTCTACATTTTTAAGTGACTTAATTTCTACTTTTAAGTCCTTAATCTTAGTTTTTGATCTATTTAAGGCATTTTGAAGGCATGCAATGGTTTTGTAAAGTAAATCTACCCTAGGGGAGTTGCTTACCTCATCATCACTTGATGATGATTTGTCGCTTGAAGAAGAGGATGAAGACTCCTCGCTTGAGCTTCCGGCTTCCCTCCTCCAAGGCCATGAGAGCTAGGTTCCGGGTGGCATGACACACTTCTTCATCATCGGAAGAGTCCTCCAAGCTTAGTGTGTCCCATGTTTGAGCCACCATTGCCTTCTTCTTCTTCTTCTCCTTCTTTTCCTTCTTCTCCTTATGCTTCTTTTCTTTCACCTCCTTCTTCTTTAAGTCCCAGCAATTTGGCTTGATGTGTCCCTTCTTATTGCAACCATTGCAAACAACATTAGATGAAGGAGTTGAACTACTAGAAGACTTACCTCTTGAGGATTGGAACATCCTCCTCACATCCTTCTTGGTGAGTTTCCTTGACCTCCCACCAAACTTCTTGACATAATGAGCCACCTCGCTTGCCGATAGCTCATCTTCTCTACTAGATGAATCTTCCTCGGATTCGGATGAGGAAGACACTTCTTTCTTCTCCTTCTTCTTCTTGTCCTTTTTCCCTACAAAAAGAGCTACACCTTTCTCTTTGGATGAAGTGTTAGTTTGCTCATGCAACTCAAATTCACAAAATAACTCATCTAATTTAACCAAAGAAAGATCCCTAGAGACCTTATAGGCATCTACCATTGAAGCCCATAAGGTTGTTCTAGGGAAGGCTTGGAGTACATACCTCAGAAGGTCTCGGTTGTCGACCTTCTCACCTCTCACATGTAGTCCGTTGACTACTTCCTTGAATCGACCGTGCATTTGGCTAACAGTCTCATTGGTCTTCATGGTGAAACTTTGGAGTTGGCCTATTAAGAGATCTCTGTTGGCTCTTCTTGTTTCCTTGGATCCCTCGTTGAGCTCAATTAACTTCTCCCAAAGCTCCTTCGTCGATTCAAAAGGCCCCACCTTGCTTAGTTGCTCCTTTGACAACCCACATTGAAGTGTGGTTGTTGCTTTAGCGTTGGCTTGAGCTTTCTTGTCCATGTCTCTCGTCCAATCCTTGGTCGGTATGGGCACTCCGTGTTCATCGACCGACTTCGAGAATCCATCTACAATGCTAAACTAATTTTCAATATCATTGATAAGGTAGTATTCCATCTTACCTTTCCAGTAGCCGAAGTCATTACCATTGAAGAATGGAGGCCTCGCCGTGCTATACCCCTCTTGGAAAGTCATCTTGCTCCGGTTGATTGTTAGATCTTCCGATGCAATCCGGGCTCTGATACCACTTGTAGGAAATCGTTGGAATGCTAGAGGGGGGTGAATAGCTTGATTTCGTTTCTACAAAATGATTAGCAGAAGCACAAACAAAAATAACAATAATAAAAAAAATGAAAGCACAATGCTAATACAAATCCTTTACGTGGTTCGGAGATAACGCTCCTACTCCACGGCGATCCTTAAGGTGGATTAACCCTAAGCAATCTCACTATGAAGCTTTCTTTTACAATAACCCTCCTTTTCTTACAAAGGATGAATATGAAGTTTAGAGAGGAGGAGGGGAATTAAAACACTAGAAAGCTTGGAAAAATCATGGAGGCTTGAGAAGATGATCAGAAAGTAAGCATTAACCCTCTCAACCACCATAAACCCTCTTTTTATAGAGAGAGGGTTGTTTTTCCCATTGGGCCACAATCAGTCAACTGATGTACAGCATCAGTCGACTGCCGCCGAAGCCAACGACTTCTAAAGAAGCAAATCCATAGAGATACGCAACTTCCATTTCCAACGGCTGCCTGATCAGTCGACTGATCCCTTCATCAATCGACTGATGAAGCGATCAGTCGAGTGATCATTATGCGGAGTCGAGTGAGATTCCATTCTGTGCCCGTCGTCGACCTGATCAGTCGACTGTAGGTATTGGCAGTCAACTGATGGTGACATCAGTCGACTGGCACGATCAGGAAGTTGAATGTTCGTCAGCTTTTTAGCCTGACTTAGTCGAGCATCATAACAGTCGACTGATACATCGTGTCAGTAGACTGACACTCGTCAAGTATGAATAATTCATACTTGAATTGACTTTCTAGACCTAAACTCAACCTTCTAGCTCTTCCTTAAGCCTTGCGCGTCCAGGATCCCTCCGAGTCCACGACTTGTTCATCCTTTACGCTTTGCTTCCAAGAGCTTCCTTCGGTTTGGTCATGTCTTGGGTTTCCCTTTGCCAAAGTACGCTTGTACTTTACTCCGCCAAGACTACATGCTTGGACTTACGCTTCCAAGACTTTCCTTTGGATTTCCTTTGCCAAGGTCCATTTGGACTTAACACCGCCAAGACTACTTGCTTGGTCTTACACCGCCAAACCTTTTCCTTAGACTTCTCTTTCCAAGATCATACTTGGACTTTGCCTTTACCAAGTCTTCATACTTGGATTTTTCTGTGACTTAAACACATTCACAATTAGATCACAAAGTATTACCTAACTTAGATGATTATCCAAACATCAAAACATATAAATGCTTGGGGCATTGTTGCACCAACAACCATCTTCCTAGTGATAACTCCCATATCACTCAAGAGAGGCAATCCTATACACTCTCCCAATTTCCAAATTGGGTATCTCAAAATCCCATTTCTCCTCCTCATTAGGAAAAAATACCATCCATCATCCCATGATGGATACCTCCCCCTAAAGGCTTGCTCCCCCTTGACCATTGCACCAACAATATCCTTGGGAAGTCCCTAAGTCAATAGGAACTCTAAACCATAAAAAAATAAGGTTCAAAATTCAAACATGAACTCTTCCATCCTTAAATTTGATACAAATCCTAAACAACTCTCCTAATCCATATCCAATGGATTTTCACCCTTTATAATGCTTCCCAAAGCATATCCTAGGGTTAGGAGTGGTTAAGGAACTCTAACATAGCTGAAAGTGGGGTAAACAAACTATGTTTTCCCGAAATCAGCTTGGCAATCGACTTTATCAGAGATCAGTCAACTGCCACTCACATCAGTCGACTGCCACCAAGGGCAGTCGACTGATAACTGAAATTTCCAAATTTCAATTATCAGAAATGGATTTTGAAAATTCATAAATAATTATACGTATATCGAAAAATCATGAAAATTCATACGTATAATACTTATGACCAATACAATCGGTGAAAAATGATAGAAAAATATTTTACCCATAAAATAATGAGTTTGATACAAAACTCAAAACCATTGAAATTTTCAATGTTATGGTCCTATTTTGTATCAACTCTATCAATGGTGATTGCGATCAAAAGATAGACTTCACCAAGGTTTTCTAAAATAATTTTAAAATATTTTTGAAAACTTATATTGGATCATATTCCTTGGGCTCAAAGTACATGACTTGTAGATAAACTTTCCCAATGATCCACAAATAAAATTAGATGAGTTTTAGTTCATCTAGATGCAAAAACTATGCACCTTGAACTCAACTCATATCCTAGCATCTCACATGTATCTAGGGTGTATAAATACACATACATGTCAATTTTAATGTGAGATGTGGGTTTTGTTCTCCTAATCTAGGGTTTCATGTATTTTTCTAAGGCAACCCTTCTTGATTCCCTTATAAATGGGGCTCCAAGTCATGCAAAAGTCCTTAGATCAATTTTTCATTAATTTAAATGCATGAAGTATGATCATGGCATAAATGATAGAATAATAAAGCATGGCCAATGATCATGATGTCATGGCATATGATATAATCTAAGCACACATGACATTTAACCTAACCCTAAACATGATCATGACATTTTAAATGATTAAAAATAAGCATGATATCATGGCATGTTATAAGGCAAATAAAATATATAGGTATAATAATACCTAAATTTTAATATTAATTTCCATTTGATATAATTAAATATATTTTGCTATATTATCACATTTCTCCCTAGTGTGCCAAAAATGCAAAATGGCACACTATGACCTCTAATCCTAACTTGTACCAATTTAATCGATTTTTCATAATTCCAAGAATGTATTGGCATATCCTAAAATCTTTTAGGATAAAAAATCAAACCTATTTCCAAGGTATCCATAACCTTGAAAATAACCTAAAATGCCACTTTTACCATGGTTAGGTTAACTACCCTTCCATTTAAGTTGCACACCCTAAACCCATCTAGCGTGAATCAATCACGCTCTTAGGAACCCAAAACCTATTTGAGCTCCTAGGGTTAATTTGGTATTCCTTAGGGATGACTCCCTAGATACCTTCCTAATGACCCTTCTAGGCTTGTTAGCCTTGGTCATTTGGGTCTTACCTAGGTTGACTCTAGGGGTAACTCCCCTTGCAACCTTCTTAGTTGTCACCCTAGGTTTCTTAGAAACCCTAGCCACAAGGCACACACCTTAGTTACTCCTAGGGATGACTTCCCTAGTAACCTTGGTCTTCCTAGACCTAGTTTGTGTTCCATAATCAAATGGAACACTATGATAAGCCACCTTAGGCTTAGGTTTGTGAACCAAACCCTTCTTGCCCTTGGTTGACTTTTCTCTCTTTGGCCCTAGGTGTTGACTCTTGGTCCTAGGCTCTTGACTTTGACCATTTGACCCTTTAAGTTAATTTTGCATAATCTTGAGGGTCTTTTCACGTTTTTCAAGCCTTAACCTCAAGGCTTGATTTTCAACCTCTAATTGCCCAATTTTAGAATTTTGATTTAATCCTTGGACATGATTCTTCCTAGGCATATGCCTAATCCATTTAGGGTTGAAATTTAGGTGCTCTTCCACCTTTCTAATTGTCTCCCTAGGTAGAATTTGTCTAGAGTTATTTGACCTAGGTTTGTCCTTAGATAAATTATTTTTAGGGACATTATTCCCAAATTTCTCCTTATTTTCAAAATGAATATTCTTAGCTCCTAAACAAAAGTACTTCTTCCTATTAGCATGTTTTTCATAAATTGCAAGAGAATTAAAATTTCTAGCATGCTTTTGTCTATTAACTAAAGAAGGAGCATTACAATATACCTTAGGGTTTGCCTTAGAGGTTCCCCCTACTTGTGAAGCTCCCCTTTGAGTCTTCTTCTCCCCCTTTGGGCATTGATTCTAGTAGTGTCCCGGTTGCCGACATTTGAAGCAAATCACTTGCTCCTTGCTTTTCGTTGTTGGGGGACTAGCATCCTTGACTTTTGGTGCCGGAGGAGACTTCTTGATCATTTTAGGACACTTACTCTTGTAGTTCCCAAATTCCCTACACTCAAAACATATAATATTAATTTTAATTTGAATTGAGGTGTTTGAGTTACCTAAGTCAATGGAGGCCGGAATCGGATTTTGAGCTTCTTCATCTTGACCGGATGTTGAAGCTTCTTCTTGATGTTGCCCCGGTGATCTAATCTCCTCCCCCTCAATTCTAGAGGTGGAGGTCTCCTCCGATTCTACTTCCTCTTCCTCCTTGGATATTGATGGTCTCTCAACCTCCAAGTCCTCACTTCCTTGTGAGGATGATGCGTTTGCCTCTTTGGTCTCTTCCTCTTGGACTGGTGATGGACTTTCATTGAGCTTGGCCACTTGACTCCATAGCTCCTTGGCATCTACATAATTATCTAACATACACAAGATATTATTAGGTATTAAATCCATTAAAAACTTCATTACCTTATCATTTTTCTCGAAGGCTTGGACTTGCTCTTCGATCGATATCTTTTTCTTGAGGAACCCTCCCTTTGGTCCTATCGGATAGCTATATCCTTCCATCAAAATGGATCATTCTTCGAAGTCCCTCATCATTAGGAAGTCTTCGATTCTTGCCTTCCATTGTCTAAACCCTTCTTGTCCATAGAAGGTATAAGAGATAAGTGTGTTTATATCCCATCCTAGTTGCTCTTGAACTTTCATCTTCACTCTCTAGCGTGCTCCCTTAGTTGTTAAACTTGAAGAGAGGTCTCGCTCTGATACCACTTATAGGGGATCGTTGGAAGATAGAAGGGTGGTGAATAGCTTGTTTCGTGATGGAATCTGATCGCATTCGCTTGCCTATGATTGTTAGTACGCAGTAGAACATAGAAATAATACAACAATCACAATAACAAGCACACAAACACAAGGATATAACGTGGTTCGGAATCGAACGGTTCCTACTCTATGGATCGATCTCTAAAGAGCTCTAGCGATGCTATAAACACACTACTATGCAAACACTCCTTCTCGACACAAGTCGGAGGTGGAGAAACCTCGTACAATTGATTACAATAGTAATATGAAAGACAAACAAGAAAATACAATGCAAATACGAAAATAAGTAAAGAGAACTTTACAACACTTTACTTTTAATTGCTTGAATGCTTGGTAGCTTGGATTGCACTTGGAGACCCTAATTTTCAGCAGCAAATCACCCCAAAAGCCCTCAAGAAACCATGACATTTTCCTCCTTCACGAGCTCTATTTAAAGCTTCAACCTGTGCTGGAAATCACCGATTAGTCGACTGCTCGGGACCATCAGTCGGCTGATGCCACTGTTGTCATGAGACAACGGCTAGATCCTGTTAGTGCAATCAACCCGTGATATGGCTTTGATGTGTGTGGCAAAGGGTTTAAGTTAGGATGTTTGGATTTGATATGTTCGTTGGAGTCTTGTAAGACTTAGTAATTCACACATGGAGCCTTGGCAAGTTTCACCTCTCATGACTCAATCCTTGAGTCAGTGAAGGATGGCTTTGTGGAAGCCGTATGCTTGGAGCATCCAAGGGACCACCGGACGAGGAGCTTGGAGTGAAGCCGGAGGAAGTAGACTTCAGGGTGAGACGCGAAGGATGGCGCTGCAGAGCCATGCGCTTGGCGCATTTGAGGGACATGGTCGGACGAAGATAACTCTAAGGGATAAGAGTGAGCGAATGTAACGCGGGAAGGGGTAGTGCTCTTAGGTGAAACTTGGCCATTTGGCTAAGTGTCGGATGGGATTTCTCGACATCAGTCGACTCTCATGTAATGGGAGTCGACTACTCTAAGTCGACTATGACTCGACTAGTGTTCGAGTCCGGTTTAAGTTCCAACAGTCGACTGCCATGGAATGACAGTCGACTGCAAGACCACCAGTCGACTGATGAAGGCATCAGTCGACTGGTCACAAGGGTTTCGGGCACAAAATGGAGTCGAGCTCGCGAGCACTCGACTGATAGGTCCATCAGTCGACTGATGGTAAGATCAGTTGACTGATGATGGAGCCGTTGGGTGAAAGCCAACGTGGAAAGCAACCATTATTGGGCAATGGATATAGGACCAGTCGACTGATAGGGACATCAGTCGACTGCTCCTGTGTCAATGGAAAGAAACCCTCTTCCTCTATAAAGAGGAAGGGTGTGGGGCTTTGGGGGGCCTAATGTTTATGCTCTAAACTCTCCCAAAGTGCCCTAATGTTTTTCCATCCTCTTACTTGGTTTTATTTACATCATATTTGTAAGAGGAGTGAATTCTTGTAAAAGAGGTTACGTCCACCTAGCTTGGTGCAAAGGAGAGAATAGTGGAAGCTTGCGGAGTGATTCACCGTGGACGAATCGGACCGTGGACTAGCGGCGCAGCCATGAACCACGTTACATTATGGTGTTACCGTTTGTGTTTATTCTTCCTTTATTTTGTCTTTAATTGTTTGTATTTGCATATTCTGCTTGCACTAATAGTTTTGTAGATGAGCAACGAACGAACAAATTCCACCGTCTACGACAAAGGCTATTCACCCCCCCCCCTCTAGCCGACCATCATTGTCCCTACAAGTGGTATCAAAGCCAAGGTGCTTGTTGAGGACTAACCGTCAACACAAGTACTATATCAAGAGATGGTTGGCTCGAACATTCATCCACCGAAGTTTGACGGAGAATTCTCTTTGTGGAAAAAGAGAATGGAGGTTTTTTTCGAAACCGATTTCGAAAGTCTTTTAATTATGGAAAACAGTTCGAAATGCCTAGGGATGAAGAAGGGGAGCCATTGGAAAAATCAAGGTGGAGCAAGAGGCAAAGGGAAGAGTACTTGGCAAACACAAAAGCCAAACATCACCTCTACAATATACTCCCCCAACAAGAAGTCAACCAGATAGAAGAGTATGCTAGCACCAAGGAGATGTGGGAGAAACTCATAGAGATTCATGAAGGCACATCCAAGGCCAAGCTAGCAAGGAGAGATGTCCTTCGCTCCCAATTATCCAATATCAAACTCAAAAAGGGAGAAAAGGTAAAATCACTACACTCTAGGTTTAAGGAAATTCTAACCGGTTTGACAAGTGTAGGGGAAAAGCTCTCCAACCGGGATATGGTAATGAAGGCTATAGATACCTTTCCCCGATTCTCATGATGGAGATCTATGGTGGATTCCTTCTACATCTTCAAGAACCTAAAAGTTAGCACCTTGGAAGAATTTTTCTCGACCATGGAGCTCCATGAAACAAGGCTCGAAGGAGTAGTAGAAGAGCCAAGACTTCAACCTTCAAGAGGAGTAGCCTTGATGGCCAACAAAGGGAAGAAGAAGATGGAGACTCCCTCCTCCTCCGACGAAGCATCCTCTTCTTGTTGGGGGATCGAAACAGCCGGCTAGAGGGGGGTGAATAGCCCTCGTTCGTTGGATGTCGGAATTCGCTCGTTCTCGTTGCGTTGCTTGTCTACGATTATTGTTAGCGCAGCGGAAACAATAAAACAAGAATAATACTAACAACAATACAAGCACACCAAATACACAATCATATACGTGGTTCGGAACCTTAGGGTTCCTACTCCACGGGACGAGCTCAACGAGCTCTAGAGATGCACACGGCAATACTCAAACTCCTTCTCAACTACACGCCGGAGGTGGAGAAACCTCTCGCAAGCAATTACAACAGTAATATACAAATACAAACAAGAATACAAATACAATACAAAAGAAACACTTTTCACCGATTGCTTTTGATCACTTGTTTGTTGCTTGCTTTGATTGGCTCTTGAAGGACTGGAATGCAGTAGCAATTCCCCTCCAATAGCTCCACAAAAACCATGGTGAAATCCTCCAACTTGAGCTCCATTTATAACCTCGACTGTATTCAAGACATCGCGCGATCTCTGATCGTGACCATCACGATCGGTACCGTGAGTCGTTGTCTCCGGCGGATCCACGTTGGTTAAGTTCCAACGGATCACACATCAATCGACTGATGGCACCCATCAGTCGACTGATCATCCATCAGTCGAGTGCTGGCTAGCTCGACTCCATTCTGTGCCCGTGCACAGTGTCATCAATCGACTGCCATCCCTCGGCAGTCGACTAATCCTCCCAACAGTCGACTGCCCTCCCTCGGCAGTCGACTGATTAGCCAGACTTGGTTCAGTCGAACACTGGTCGACCCATACGACCTAGAGCAATCGACTGGCACCTATGTCAGTCGACTGATGTCGGCTAAAACCTCAAACACAAAATTGTTTGAGCGTTCGACACTCAGTCTTAGCCACTTGGCCAAGTCCACCTTATCCCTCATGGAGTTCCCCACCGAAGCTCTCTTCCCTCGGCCTACGTCCCTCAGATGCGCCAAGCGCACAACTTCGCAACGCCATCCTTCGCGTCTCATGCCCTAGAAGTATGCTTCCCTTTGGGCTCACTCCATTCGCTCCCCGTCCGACGGTCCCTAGGATGCACCAAGCGCACGGCTTCGCAATGCCATCCTTCACCGACTCAAGGACCCGAGCCTAGTGAACTTGCCAAGTTCTCAAGACTTCCCAAATGCACCAAGCGCACGGCTTCGCAATGCATTTCTCACCAAGCACCAAGCGCACGGCTTTGCAATGCTTTGGATTTCCCATGCCAAGCACCAAGCGAACGACTTCGCAATGCTTTGGACTTTCCTATGCCAAGCACCAAGCGCACGGCTTCGCAATGCTTTGGACTTTCACACCAAGCTCCATGCTTGGATTTTCCACGACAATCCCATGTCATGAGTTTTGTCTATCATCAAAATACTATCAAGGTACTGCTCGAGTCAAACTCGAGTCAACCTGGGCCGATTGCACCAACAATCTCTCCCTTTTTGATGATTGATAAAACTACCATCTCAAGTCTACCAATTCTCCCATATTGGCAATTCTCATATCCCAATGAGAATTCCAACGAACCCTAATTGGTAACTTGGTAACTTCTCCCCCTTTTTGATATTACATCAAAAAGGTCCTCCCCAAGAGTATGAATGTCTCATATCCCAATGAGATCTTACAATCTCTCCCTTGGAGGAACACATGCCTACAATCTTTCTAGTGATCCCATATCACTTAAAGAGAGGCAACCCAATTTTCCTCCCATGAGGAAATACACATCCATCTTCCTATGATGGATACCTCCCCCTAGAGGCTTGCTCCCCCTTGACCATTGCACCAACAATGTCCTTGGAGAGTCCCTAAGCCAATAGGAGCATTAAACCAAACAAAATTAAGGCAAAGTTCAACAATGAACTCTCATCCACCTTAAAATTGATACTCACTCTCATCCACCTTAAAATTGATACTCACCCTCAACCCAACTCCTAATCCATATCCAATGGATTTCCACCCTCTCTAATGCTCTCCCAAGCATATCCTAGGGTTAGGAGTGGTTAGGGGACCAAAACACAGCTGAACATGGGCCTAACCAACAAGGTTTACCCGAAATCAGCATTTTAAGTTGACTGCGTCAGAAACCAATCGACTGACACACTCATCAGTCGATTGGCCTCCCTGGCAGTCGACTGATAACTGCATTTGCAATTTTAATTTCAGAAATGACTTTTCGAAATTCATAAGTAAATATACATAAGTGGATAAATCTTGAAATTTGGTATATATACTACTTATCACAAACATTATGGGTGAAAAATGTTAGAAAATTATTTTACCCATTAAACTAGGAGATTGATACAAAGTTCAAAATTTAAGAAAAGCTTCAATAAAGAGCCCTCTTTGTATCATATCATTCAATGGTGATAGCTATCAAAAGATAGGCTTCACCAAGGTTTTTCAAAATGTTTTTCAAACCTTTATTTTCTTTTTCCTAAACATCTCACCAATATCTAGATGTGTAAAACACATACAAGTCAAATTTTTTGTGAGATGTGGGTTTTTATTCTTTTAATGGTCTCATGCATATTTCTAGGCAATATTATTTGATTCCCATTAAATCATGCCATAGTCCTTAATTTCATTTTATTTATATGCATGATATGATTATGGCATAGATATGATTTCGATAAAAATATATGCCAATATCCTGATGTCATGGCATGTGAATGAGAACTAAGCATACATGACATCTAAAGATAATTCTAAACATGATCATGACATTTTATAGATAAAAATGAAAATGATGTCATGACATGGTAAGGCAAACAAATCATGGCAAGTAAAATATACTAAGGTATAGAATACCTAAGTGTGAAAATCAATTTGCCATTTTTAGGGATTAAATTCACTTTGCCTTAAACCATTCATTTCCCTAGTGTGCCAAAAACCCAAAATAGCACACCACGACCTCTATGACCTAATTGTGCCAATTTAAATCATTTTTAACTTCTCAAACCATATTGGCACACCCTAATGTGTCAACTCACAATGGCTAGGTTAACCACCCATCCACTTAGGGTTGACACACCCTAACCCATTTAGCGTGAATCGATCACGCTTCTAGGAACCCAATACCTATTAGAGCTCCTTGGGTTAACAAGGTATTCCCTAAGGATAACTTCCCTAGATACCTTCCTAATGACCCTTTTAGGTTTTGAAACCAGTCTTTTGGGTCTTACTTGGGTCAACTCTAGAGGTGACTCCTCCTTTGACCTTCTTAGTGGCTACATTTGATTTCTTTGAGGTTTTAGCCACTAAACACATACCATGGCTAGACTTAGGGATGGCTTCCCTATTAGCCTTGGTTTGTCTAGACCTAGATGATGTTCCATAATTAAATGGAACATTATGGTAGGACATAGGTTTGTGACCCAAACCCTTCTTGCCCTTAGATGTTTCTTGTTTCCTAGGTCTTGACTTTTGTGCATTAGACCCCTTAACCGAGTTTGATATTATTGCTAGGGTCTTCTCCAATTTTTCTAGCCTTGACCTCAAGGCTTGGTTTTCCACCTCTAATTTCCTCAATTTTGAATTTTCATTAGGTTTAGGGGAAATGTTCTTCTTCTTAGGCATGTGTCTACCCTTCTTAGGGTTAATGCCTAGATGGTTTTCAACTCTCCTAATGTACTCTTTAGGTAAAATAGATCTAGTGTTTTGAGTCCTAGGTTTTTCCTTAGAGAAACTAACATGTTTAGCACCTAAGCAATAAACCTTATTGTTTCTCCTAGCATGCTTTTCATTAATAATGGCAAGAGAACTAAAATAATTCTTAGCATGCTTTTTAACTCTAGGAATTAAAGGTGCATTAAGTAAATTTACCTTAGGGTTAGCTTTAGGAGCTCCCCCTACATGAGTTACACCTTCTTGCCCTTTCTTCCTCCCCCTAGGGCATTGGCTTCGGTAGTGTCTCTTTTGATTGCATTTGAAGCACACAATGTGCTCTTTGCTCTTGATTTTGGAAACACCGGCATCGTTTGACTTTGGGTTGACTTTTGGTGTCGATGCCTTCTTCTTAGCCAATTTAGGGCATTTGCTCTTGTAATGCCCTTTCTCTCTACACTCAGCATATTATGTGATTTTTATTCAAAATAATAACACTTGAGTTACCTAGGGAGGTGGTGGAGGCCTCTTCTTGATCTTCACTTCTCCCGGATGTGGATGCTTCTTGTTCTTGCTCCGGGATGGAAGATTGCCTCTCCTCCCCCTCAATGCTAGAGGTGGAGGTCTCCACCAAATCATCAACATCTTCAAATATTGTGGGTTCTTCTTCCTTGGCATTTTCTTCTACTTGTACCGGTTGGGAGTTTTCTTGAAATTTCATTATCTTCTCCCATAATTCCTTTGCATCCCTATAGTCACCCAAGCTAGACCAAATTTTGTTAGGTAACAAATCACTAAATAATTTTATTACCTCGAGATTTGTCTTGAAGTCCTTAATTTGGTTTTGGGTCCACCTTGACTTTTCAATTGGCTTGTTGTATTTGTCCCTAGGCATCTCAAAACCATTTTCTACAATAATCATATAATCAAAATTGGTTTCGAGATATACCTCCATCCATTTCCTCCACCAAGCAAATCTCCATCGAATTTCGGTGGATGGATGAAGCCGGCCATTTTGTAGTGCTCTCGCGGCGGTTAGTCCTTGAAGAGCGACCTCGGCTTTGATACCACTTGTTGGGGGATCGAAACGGTCGGCTAGAGGGGGGTGAATAGCCCTCGTTCGTTGGATGTCGGAATTCGCTCGTTCTCGTTGCGTTGCTTGTCTACGATTGTTGTTAGCACAGCGGAAACAATAAAACAAGAATAATACTAACAACAATACAAGCACACCAAATACATAAGCATATACGTGGTTTGGAACCTTAGGGTTCCTACTCCACGGGGCGAGCTCAACGAGCTCTAGAGATGCACATGGCAATACTCAAACTCCTTCTCGACTATATGCCGGAGGTGGAGAAACCTCTCAAAAGCAATTACAACAGTAATATACAAATACAAACAAGAATACAAATACAATACAAAAGAAACACTTTTCACCGATTGCTTTTGATCACTTGTTTGTTGCTTGCTTTGATTGGCTCTTGAAGGACTGGAATGCAGCAGTAATTTCCCTCCAATAGCTCCACAAAAACCATGGCGAAATCCTCCAACTCGAGTTCCATTTATAACCTGCATCAAGTTGTTTTCGTTCACATCAGTCGACTGATCGTGACCATCAGTCGACTGAAACCGTAGTCATTGTCTCACAACAGCCAGATTCACGTTGGTTAAGTTCCAACGGATCACACATCAGTCGACTGATGGCACCCATCGATCGGTGATCATCCATCGATCAGTCTTTGGCCGGCTCAAGCACTCCATTCAGTGCGGTGTCATCGATCTTGCCATCCCTCGGCAGTCGACTGATCCTCCCAACAGTCGACTACCCTCCCTCGGCAGTCGACTGATCAGCCAGACTTGGTTCAGGCGAACACTGATCGAACCCATACGACCTAGAGCAGTCGACTGGCACCTATGCCAGTCGACTGATGTCGGCTAAAACCTCAAACACAAAATTGTTTGAGCGTCCGACACTCAGTCTTAGCCACTTGGCCAAGTCCACCTTATCCCTCATGGAGTTCCCCACCGAAGCTCTCTTCCCTCGGCCTACGTCCCTCAGATGCGCCAAGCGCACGGCTTCGCAATGTCATCCTTCGCGTCTCATGCCCTAGAAGTATGCTTCCCTTTGGGCTCACTCCATTCGCTCCCCGTCTGGCGATCCCTTGGATGCACCAAGCGCACGGCTTCACAATGCCATCCTTCACCGACTCAAGGACCCGAGCCTAGTTAACTTGCCAAGTTCTCAAGACTTCCCAAATGCACCAAGCACACGGCTTCGCAATGCATTTCTCACCAAGCACCAAGCGCACGGCTTCGCAATGCTTTGGATTTCCCATGCCAAGCACCAAGCGCACGACTTCGTAATGCTTTGGACTTTCCCATGCCAAGCACCAAGCGCACGGCTTCGCAATGCTTTGGACTTTCACACCAAGCTCCATGCTTGGATTTTCCATGACAATCCCATGTCATGAGTTTTGTCTATCATCAAAATACTATCAAGGTACTGCTCGAGTCAAACTCGAGTCAACCTAGGCCGATTGCACCAACACTTCTTCCTCCATGGATAGCACAGAAGAAGCATACATGGTAAGGAAGGTAAGATGTGCTTTGAAAAATTTTAAATTTAATAAATCTAATGATAAGAGAAGAAGACCAAGGGGGAAGGTGATTTGCTATATTTGTCAAGGAGAGGGACACATAAGGGACAATTGTCCCCTCTTGAACAAGAGCAAAGAGGAGAGGAGAAAGAAAGAAGAAAAGAAGAAGAAGGGGAGAAAGAAGAAGGAAGCGGAGAATAATGCCAAAGAAAAGGGGAAGGCCAAAAAACTAAAAGCAAGAACTTGGGATGACCCTTCCTCCTCATCATCATCATCGGAGGAAGAAAACACATTTGTCATAAACTTGGCTCTAATGACGTTTGATGACCTAGACTCCTCCTCCTCCGAAAATGAAGGAGCAAGCTCAAGTGAGGAGAGCTTAAGTGAAGGGGGAGCTTCTTCTACATCCTCATCATCCGAAGAAGAAGACATGGAAACTATGGTAACAAATCTCTCACCCAAAAATATAGTTTCCATGATATCTAGCCTCACTAAGGACTTGTTTAGGGCAAAGAAAAAGAACAAATGCATGCTAGATAAAATTAAGGATTTAGAAGAAAAACTAGAAAAAGCATGCTTAACTATTAATGATAATATTTCTTCTAGTCATGATGATGCATGTTCACATGATAATTATATGCCTTTTAATGTTAATGATGCATGTATGGATGAAAATAGGGCTTTAAGGGAAAAGGTAGACCATTTGAACAAAGCCCTAGAAAAATTTACAATTGGCTCAAACACCCTTAACATGATAATAGGGGGCCAAAGGGCAAGCTTTAATAAGAAAGGCCTAGGATATAAGGAAAATAAAAATGAAAAGGCCTATAAATGTCTAATTGCTAGGGGTCAAGATAAAAAGAAGACAATAGCTAAAAAATGGATCCCTAAGGAATTTTTAGTGAACCCAACAGAAAAGAATTTGTTTTGGGTTCCTAAATCCATCCTTAAGGGTTAGGAAAACCCTAAGGATAGTCAACCATATGGAATTAACTTATATCATATTATTTGGTTGACTTAGGATGGCGGGACAAAATTTTTGAAATAGTGTTGGGTGATGATAATGCACCCTTAAATAGTTTAGATCATGCTCAACACTTAGTGTTATGTATGTTGATACACATTTTTAGCATAGTGTTGGGTGATGATAATGTACCCATAAATTGATAATAATGCTTAAATCATGATAGGTAATGTAATTGTTACACATGTTTGCAATCATGATTTATGATTTTGATATTTGGCACATAGTAATGGGCATTAGGGTTTAAATCATGCTTTGGGTGACACTTTACTTTTTATCATGCTTACACACCTAATGCATGATTATAAATTGATGAATACATGTGTTTCATGATCATAATGTGAAATTAATTCATTTATGTCTTTATGATCATGTGGGTTGTTAGGATGATACTTAACCTTGGGCAGAATTGCATGAAATTGAAGGTTAAGTATATACAAATACCTTTAGGATACATCTCACACTCACCATAGGCTACCTTGATTTAAATTTTAGCATGGGTGAGATGATAGGATGATACTAATGGTCCACTAATGCCTATGGCATTTAGATGGTCATTTAAAGTATCAAAATAGCAATAATTGACCAATCATGGGGAAGGTTTATGTTTAATTCATATGTAAACAATGAAACACTTCGTTGATATATGGAACTCTATTAGAAGTCATTCTCCGAAAAATACCTCGATTAGAAAACCAAAAGGTGGATGAGATCGCTCGGATGGCTAGTTCCCTCAACCCTTGGGCAAAGAGAGAACTTGTAGTGAAAGTACAGTATATAGTGGTGGTGCAATCGGCCCAAGTCACGATTGACCAGACTCGAGTTTGACTCAAGTAGTGATTGATGATAGTGTTTTGATGTTTGACATTGATGTTTAATAATGAGTTGACCATTGTTTGACAAAGGGTTGACTATATGGTTGACATGGGATTGACCATATGATGGAGAAGTCCAAGTGGCACACTTGACAATGGAAAGTCTAAGTCTTGTGTACTTGGCATGGAAAGTCCAAGTCTTGGGTACTTGACATGGAAAGTCTAAGCATGGGTCTTGGCGAGGGAAAGTCCAAGCTTGAGTCTTGGCAATTGGAAAGTCCAACATGGGTTGGCATGGAAAGTTCAAGCATGGGTCTTGGCAAGGGAAAGTCCAAGCTTGAGTCTTGGCAAATGGAAAGTCCAACATGGGTTGGCAAGGGAAGACCAAGGGTTGATATTGGCGGTGTAAAGTCCAAGAGGGAGTCTTGGCAGCATAAGTTCAATGGTTTGGCGGCATAAAGTCCAAGCAATAGTCTTGGCAGCGTAAGCCCAAATGTGCCTTTGCAGTATAGACCAGCTTAGCATGACAATAGCCGATGGAAGCACCTGAAGGCTAGCGTATGGATGAAAGTGTCATAGATGACTTGGAGGGATCCGATAGGCGTGAGGCTGATGGAGGTGGCTAGAAGGCTTAGGTCTAGGCTAAGGGTGGTCTAGCAAGTATGAGGGCATCATACTTGGGGTTAAACCTCATGGTTGAGGTTACCAGTCAACTTAGGCTTTGGACCAGTCGATTGGTCAAGTGTTTTAACACTTGGCAGCTGAGTCGACGTGAAGCAATCGACTGGGATTATGACCATTCGACTGCCATGAGTCGACTAGTGTTCAACTATGGAAAAAGGCCTTGGCACTCGACTGCCAACATTGGGCAGTTGACTTATGGCTTGATCAGTCGACTGATGTAGAGGTCAGTCGACTGATGGTCGAGGAAACAGGCACAGAATATTTTCGAGTTGACTGCTTGGGTTTGGCAGTCAAGTGGAAGCATGATCATTCGACTGATGGTCTATCCGTTGGAACTTATCCAACGTGGATTGAGTCGTTATCTCACAACGGCTACAGGAGCAGTCGACTGATGGTCTCGAGCAATCGACTGCTAGGTGAAATCCAGCCTAAGTTACAGATTTAAAAGGAGCTCGTGGAGGAGGATTTTGGCATGGTTCTTTGAGGTGATTTGGGGCAATTTGCTGGTGCAATTCAGGGTCTTCAAGTGCAGCTCAAGCAACCAAACAAGCAAGCAACCAAAAGAACATTTGTAAAGTTTTCTTTATGTGTTTTTGTGTATTTCATTTGTAATCACTTGTATTTACTTGTATTACTTTTGTAATCTATTGTAATAGGTTTCTCCGCCTCTGACTTATTATCGAGAATGAGTGTTTTTGATTAGTGGTGGTATTGGCATCGCTAGAGCTCATTGGAGCTCAATCCGTGGAGTAAGAACCCTAAGGTTCCGAACCACGTTATATCGATCGTGTTTGTGTGTTGTTGTGTTTGTCGTATTTAGTTTATGCATTATTATTTCCACTGCGCATAACAAGTTTTGTAGCAAGCACGAATGAATTTCATTAAGTCGACAAAGACGCGTCATTCACCCCCCCCCCCCTCTAACGATGTCCAATTTCTAACAAGTGGTATCAAAGCGACGCCGCTCTTCAAGGTTTAACAACTAAGGGAGCATGCTAGAGGAAGGAAAATGATAGTTGAAGAAAGATTGGGGGATGATATCAATGTGTCACCATCATACAAACTCTATAGAGCAAAGGATTTTCAGCTATGGGCGGTAAGGATGAAATATTTCTTTATGTGTGATTATGATAATTGGATTAGTGTGATGGTAGGGTTCGATGCTCCAATGGACAAATAAGGAAAAAGGCTTAAGAAGAAGAAGTGGAGCAAAGAACAACTCCGATACTACAACATAAATAACAAGGTAATGGGTATATTACTTACTGTAATCCCTAATGATGTTTTGATTAAGATAGAAGATTGTAAAGATGCCAAGGACCTTTGGAGCAAGTTGGCGAAATATCATGAAGAACCCTCAACGACTCAAGAAATAGAGGAGCCCAAGGAACAAGAACCATCATCGCCTCAATTAGAGGAAGAGGCCGAAGAAGCAAGCTCATCCTCATAAGAAAGTGAGGATTCGGAGGTCGAGGAGTGTTCGACATCTGAGGAGAAAGAGGAGGTGGAAGAAGTAGGGGAGGCCTCCACCTCTAGGATTGAGGGGGAGGAGAGACCATCCACTCCGGAGCATCAAGAAGAAGCTTCTACCTCCGATCAAGAAGAAGAAGAAGCTCAAAATTCCACCACCACTCTAAGTAACTCGAGCATTTCAATTAAAAATAAAAACCATATCATATGCTTTGAGTGTAGAGAACCCGGGCATTATAAGAGCAAGTTCCCTAAGAAGGTCAAGAAGGCTCCTCCGGCACCAAAAGTCAACAAAAATTCAAAGGATGTCGGTGCCTCAATTAGGAAGAGCAAGGAGCACGTGATGTGCTTCAAATGCAATCAAAAAGGGTACTATAGGAGTCAATGCCCTCGGGGGAGGAAGCCTAGCAAGGGTGAAGAATGAGCATCAAATGTAGGGGGAGCCTCTAAGGCAAACCCTAAGATATATTTTAATAATGCACCTTCTAATTTTAATGTCAAAAATCATGCTAGAAATAATTAAATACTCTTGTTATTGTCCATAAAGAGCATGTTTAAACTAGGCTTTATTGCTTAGGTGCTAAGAGTTGTAATTTTAGACCTAAGGATCATACTAGACCTACCTTATCTAAGGACAAATCTAGAAACAACAACTCTAGACCCATTCTACCTAGGGAGTCTATTAAGAAGGTAGAAGAACACCTAGGCATCAACCCTAAGAATGGTAGACATATACCTAGGAAGAATCTTTCCCAAAAGGTTAATGAAAAATCAAAATTGGGAAGATTAGAATTAGAGAACCAAGCCTTGAGGTCAAGGCTTGAGAAACTTGAAAAGACCCTTAGAAATATGCAAAATCAAATTCAAGAGTCAAGGAGTCAAAACATAGGGTCTAGGAGGCAAGGCTCATCTAAGGGCAAGAGAGGTTTGGGTTACAAACTTAAGCCCAAGGAGACCTACCATAGTGTTTCATTCGATTATGGAACACAATCTAGGTCTAGGAAGACCAAGGTTACTAGGGGGGCAATACCTAAGGCTAACAATGGTATGTGCCTAGTGGCTAAGGTTTCGAAGAAACCTAGGGAAGCCACTAAGAAGGTTACAAGGGGAGTCACCCCTAAAGTTAACCAAAGCAAGACCACAATGACCAAGGCTACCAAGCCTAGGAGGGTCATTAGGAGGGTATCTAAGGAGGTCATCCCTACAAAATACCTAGTAAATGCAAGGAGCTCCAATAAGTATTGGGTTCCTAGGAGCATGATCGATTCATGATAAATTGGTTAGGTTGTGTCAACCTTGAATGGATGGGTAGATAACCTAACCATAGCAAAGTTGACACTTTATGTCATTTTCAAGGTTATGGGTACCTTGAAAATAAGTTTGAATCTTTAATCCTAAAGGATTTCTAGGATGTGCCAATATATTTTGAGAGCTATGAAAAATTGATCAAATTGGCACAAATTAGATTTAGAGGTCATAGTATGCTATTTTGGATTTTTGGCACACTTGGAAGAAGAGTGTTTTTATGGCAAAATGGAATTAATCCTAAAAAATGGCAACTAATATTAAAATTTAGATATTATATACCTTTATATTTTATTTGCCATGATTTAATTGTCATTTACCATGTCATGACATCATTCTTATTTTTAATCATATTATATGTCATGATAATGCTTAGGTCTATTTTTATGTCATGTATGTTTAGGTTTATATCTTATGCCATGACATCATGATTATTGACACTTGTTTTATTTATGTTATCATTTATGTCATAATCATCATTCATGCATTTAAGGTAATTAAAATTGATTTAAAGACAATGACATGACTTAAAGTCTCATATATAAGGGAATCAAAGAGTGTTGCCTTAGAAAAATGCATAAGGCCTTAGATTATGATGAACAAAACTCACATCTCACATCACATTAACATGTGTGTGTATTCATACACCCTAGACATATGTGAGATGCTAGGAAATGAGTTAAGTTCAAGGTGCATAGTTTTTGCATCTAGATGAACTCAAACTCATCTTATACGATGGATAAATCATGAGGAAAGCTTATGTACAAGTCATGTGCATTAAGCCCAAAGACCATGGTTCAATATAAGGTTTTAAAATCATTTTATAAAACTTTGGTAAAGTCTATATTTTGATAACAATCACCATTGATAGAGTTGATACAAAGTAGGGTCAAAATATTAAAATTTTCAATGGTTTTGAACTTTGTGTCAATCTCCTATTTGTATGGGTATTTTATTTTTCATCCTTAATGATTGACTTAAGTATTATAAGTATGAAGTTTCAAGATTTTTCAAATTACATATAATTACTAATGATTTTTCGAATTTGGATTTTGAAGTTTGATTTCTGCACAGTGCAAAAATCAGTCGACTGCCGCTATTGGAAGTCAACTGTCGCTATTGGCAGTCGACTGGTGACTATAAGAGTGGATTGCCATCGCTGATTTCAGATAAACAAGGATGTTTAGCCCATGTTTCAGCTGTGTTAGGCTACTCTAACTACTCCTAACCCTAGGATATACTTTGGAAAGTATTATAAAGGGTGAAAATCTATTGGATATGGATTATGAGAGTTGTTTGGGTATGTATCAAGTTTAAGGTGTGTGAAAGTTCAAGGTTGAACTTTTAACCTTAATTTTGATGGTTTAGTGTTCCTATAGGCTTAGGGACTCTCCAAGAACATTGTTGGTGCAATGGTCAAGGGGGAGCAAGCCTTTAGGGGGAGGTTATCCATCATGGGATGATGGATGTATTCTTCCTCATGAGGGGGAGAATTTTGAGTTTTTAGAGAAGTGAGGATTGTCTCTCTTTAGTGATATGGTACTTATCACTAGGAAGAGTGAAAGCATCCTAGATGCTTTTTGGACCAAGGGGGAGATTGTAAGATCTCATTGAGATATGAGACATTGACACCCTTAGGGAGAGAACCTTTTTGATGTATGTCAAAAAGGGGGAGAATTTGATATTCACAATTTGGACAATTGAGAGGAGTGATTTGAGTTATGTTCTAACTCAAAGGTATTGGTTTTTGTCAAAAATCAAAAAAGTGGAGATTGTTGGTGAAATCGACCCAGATCACGATTGACCAGACTCGAGTTTGGCTTGAGTAGTGGTTGATGTTAGTGTTTTGATGTTTGACAATGAGTTGGACATTGTTTGACAATGGGTTGATTATATGGTTGACTTGGGGTTGACCATATGATGGAGAAGTCCAAGTGGGACACATGGCAATGGAAAGTCCAAGTCTTGTATACTTGGCATGGAAAGTCTAAGTCTTGGGTACTTGGCATGGAAAGTCCAAGCATGGGTCTTGGCAAGGGAAAGTCCAAGCTTGAATCTTGGCAATTGGAAAGTCTAACATGGGTTGGCATGAAAAGTCCAAGCATGGGTCTTGGCAAGGGAAAGTCCAAGCGTGAGTCTTGGCAAATGGAAAGTCCAACATGGGTTGGCAAGGGAAGTCCAAGGGTTGATATTGGCGGCGTAAAGTCCAAGCGGGAGTCTTGGCAGCATAAATCCAATGGTTTGGCAGCGTAAAGTCCAAGCGGTAGTCTTGGTTGCATAAACCCAAATGTGCCTTGGCGGTATAGACCAGCTTAGCATGACAATAGCCGATGGAAGCACCTGAAAGCTAGCGTATGGATGAACAAGTCATGGATGACTTGGAGGGATCCGATAGGCGTGAGGCTGACGGAGGTGGCTAGAAGGCTTAAGTCTAGGCTTAGGGTGGTCTAGCAAGTATGAGGGTATCATACTTGGAGTTAAACCTCATGGTTGATGTTATCAGTCGACTGGAGCTTTGGACCAGTCGATTGGTCAAGTATTTTGACACTTGGCAGTCGACTGGGATTATGGCCAGTCGATTGTCGTGAGTCGATTTGTGTTCGACTACGACAAAAGGCCTTGGTAGTCAGCCGATTTGCGCGATCGATGAGATCGATCGTGACGGGAGGTCATCGGATAATCGAGGAAACGGGCATAGAATGTTTCTTATCGACTGCTAGGGCTTGGCAGTCGAGTGGAAGCATGATCAATTGACTAATGGTCTATCCATTGGAACTTATCCAATGTGGATCGAGTCGTTGTCTCACAATGGCTACAAGAGCAGTCGACTGATGGTCTCGAGCAATCGACTACTAGAAGGAATCCAGCCCGAGTTGCAGCTTTAAAAGAAGCTCATGGAGGAGGATTTTAGCTTGGTTCTTTGAGGCGATTTGGGATGATTTGTTAGTGCAATTCAAGGTCTCCTAATGCAGATCAAGCAACCAAACAAGCAAGCATCCAAATGTACATTTGTAAAGTTTTCTTTACGTGTTTTTGTGTATTTCATTTGTAATCGCTTGTATTTACTTGTATTACTTTTGTAATCTGTTGTAAAAGGTTTCTCCGCCTCCGACTTGTTGTCGAGAAGGAGTGTTTTTTATTAGTGGTGGTATTGGCATCACTAGAGCTCATTGGAGCTCAATCCATGGGGTAGGAACTCTAAGGTTTTGAACCACGTTATATCGATCGTGTTTGTGTGTTGTTGTGTTTGTTGTATTTAGTTTTTGCATTATTATTTCCACTGTACATAACAAGTTTTGTAGCAAGCACGAACAAATTTCGTCAAGTCGACGAAGACGCGCCATTCACCCCCCCCCCCCTCTAGCGACGTCCAATTTCTAACAAGTGGTATTAGAGCGAGGCCACTCTTCAAGGTTTAACAACTAAGGGAGCATGCTAGAGGAAGGAAAATGACAGGTGAATAAAGATTGGGGGATGATATCAATGTGCCGCCATCATACGAACTCTATGGAGCAAAGGATTTTGAGCTATGGGCGGTAAGGATGAAATATTTCCTTATGTGCAATTATGATAATTGGATTAGTGTGATGGTAGGGTTCGACGTGTTGGAATCGGTGACTACGCTAGAGGGGGGGTGAATAGCGTTTTGAAAAACAATTTAAATTTATGCAGTGGATATACTAAAAAGAACAGCATAACCAAAATGAACAGAACGAAAAGAAAAACAAACACAAGTGACACAGCTAATTTTTACTTGGTTCATAGCTCTCTCCTAGAGCTGCTAGTCCAAGGCCTACCTCTGTATTTTCTCCTTTTCGAAGAATGCTTCGAAGGTGGAGAAACCTCTTAAATCACTTATAGTTTACCGATTCTAAATATATGAATTAAGTACAGGAATCTAAATAAAAAGAACTTTATAGAATTTCTCCTCGAGCTCTTGACAGTATAGATGATGATGAGCAAATGTTTAGGTTACGGAAGAGAGCAGAGAAACTGTTAAGGTTTGAGGAAGCAGGGAAATTGAGTGAAGATCGAGGCCTTCAGCGTTCAGTTGCAGCAAGCTTGGTTCAGATCGTTGTTTTTCATACATTGTGTTCAAATTCGTTCAAAATTCCTCTTTTTATAAACCTGCTGAGCTTATCTAGAACTCGTATGTATCGCCTGTCAAACCTATAGATCCGTGCAGATAAGAATGACTTCTATTCCGGTTCAAATTCAATCCCTGTGGATGACTTCCCTATCCATAAGATATGGTCATCCTTCCTTGAATAAGTTCCTGCAAGATTAGATAAAACCAAGAAAGTCAGAACAGATAAACGTTAACAGAAATGCTAACTCATCACACATCAGTCGAAGGGCCATTCAAGCGTGCGCTCGTCGGCGCTATTTCGAGCGCGGTCGAAGCTCCTCGCCGATCGCTGCGCCAGCGATCGATCGAGGTAACGCTCAGCCCGGTTGTACTATTGGTCGAGTTAGGCTTACTTTTGTCCGCTCCAGCCTAGTATCAGCCGAGGTGCCGCCTCAACTGCCCAGTAGGAAGAGCCTTCACTGTACAAATGTACGATACACTTGCTCTAGTTCTTGGCTCTTCTGGGAAGTGAACATCAGAGTTAATGACCGATGTCTATATACCCTAACCCGACGACGAAAGGCTTTGTCCGAGAACAAACACCTTCTCAAAGTTGTGCTCAGAGTTAATAAGTGCGATAAGGGTAACAGTTGAGGTGTCAACTTATTGTTGTCCTTAGACCCAAAGTTTTAGTCAACTCTAAGACTGAAACACGCCTAGTAAAGACTCTACCCAGGGACCCTTTACCTACCAAGACTCCAGCCTCCAGCCATTCTTGGACTTTTCACCTTGCCACTTCCGCAAGGAATTTCTGCCTACCAAGGAATTTTTCTTCCTGGACTATTCATCAAGGTTCCACCTTGGATTTTCCATCTGCTAAGGAATTACCCATCTTGGACTTTTCACCAAGGTTCCACCCTTGGATTTTCCATCTGCTAGGGAATTACCCATCTTGGACTTTTCACCAAGGTTCCACCCTTGGATTTTCCATCTTCCAAGGAATTATCCATCTTGGACTTTTCACCAAGGTTCCAACCTTGGATTTCTCCTGTCGCCAAGGAATTAAACATCTTGGTCTTTTCAAGGTACTCCTTTTCCCCTTAGTTTACCGCATACTAAAAGGCATCCTGTCAATACAAGGATTGTTCAGCAGATTACACCAACTGCTCTGTAAAGAAAACAAAACCGCTCTGGAATAAGTGTCAAACTGCCCTGGAACAAAACCACCCTAGAAGCTCTAGCGCAGTGTCAAACTGCCTTGGAACCAATCCGCCCTGGAAGATCTAGAGCAGTGTCAAACTGCCCTGGAATAAAACCGCCCTGGAAGCTCTAAAGCAGTGTCAAACTGCCCTGGAACCAAACTACTCTGGAAGCTCTAGAGCAGTGTCAAACTGCCCTGGAACAAAGTATGAGTTAGCCAAACTACTCTGACGCACTACCAAACTACCCTAGGCTAAACATAACAGCCCTGGAAATTCTGTAGCAATGTCAAACTACCTTGTAATCAGGTATACTGCTCTGGCACGATATCAAACCACCCTGGAACGAATTAAACTGCTCTGGCAATTCTTCAAACTACCCTGACACTCCCACTCTTAACTTAAACCGCCCTGGAACGAATCAAACAACTCTTCAAACTGCCCTGGTAACTCTTGCTCTTAACTTAAACGGTTTGTCAAACACCAAAACATATCTTGGAGTATCAGCTCCAACAATCTCTCCTTTTTTGATGTTTGACAACCCGTTTAAGTTTAGGTTCTTCTTTCTAGGTTAATCATATCAAGCCAAGTGACAGTACTTGATGAGTAAGCACTAGTAAACACCTAAACTCTATCCTCCCCCTTTGGAAAACACCGAAAAAAAAGGGTTAGTTAAATCAGATATATTTGATCAAGTCAGGGTAAATCAGATAAATCAAGTAATCAGGTGTTAGCCAAATTGGATATGGATCAGATTAGAGTAAATCATAGATTTGGTCATGGCAAATGGTAAATCAGAGATTATCAGAGATTAGAGTTCAGATCATGGTAAATCAGAGATTAGAGATCAGATCATGGTAAATCATAGATTAGAGATCAGATCATGGTAAATCAGATATTAGAGATCAGATCATGGTAAATCAGAGATTAGAGATCAAATCTTGGTAAATCAGAGATTTGAGATCAAATCATAGTAAATCAAAGATTAGAGATCAGATCATGGTAAATCAGAGATTAGAGATCAGATCATGGTAAATCAAAAATAAGTCATCTAAACTCCCCCTCAAAATTATCTTCGTTCATTCTCCTCCTTGATGCACTTTAATTTTCAAAATCACCTACCTTACATATTCATATTTTATTGTAAGATTGCCCTTGTAATGTTTTTCAAACATTCTCTAGTGTTAGGAGTGATAAACCAACCTTAAATGAAAAAAAACTGACAAGGTAAGATCGAATGACAGATCCAGTCGAGGCACTGGTCGAGGATTCCTCAATTCTAAGCCTTCGTTAATTTGTCGGGAGGCATTGGGTGCCTCGATTACCGTTGTCAAATGTCGCGCACCTCGAAAACTCACAGTCGAGAAAACTTGTGTTTAAAGATATAACACTTCATAAATTTGTATCTTATTCCAGAGATTTCAAAAAATCTTGAAATTTTGCATACACAATTTGATAGTCAGGTCCTTCCACAAAAAAATCTGTGAAAAATACATGACCTAATTTTTCCACTGATTGATATGGCTTTCGAAAATCTGAAAATTGAGCCTTTCTTGAGCCTCATTCCATTTGTATCACTAACTTCAAAAGTGATCCATTGACCAATATGTGATTGACCACAGTGAAGGTAGCATCCTTTTAAAGCCATTTAAGACACTTATTTAGGTTTGCACTTGTCTTAAGTGATCCAACCAATTTTACTTGGTTGGAATGTCCAACTATGATCTTCGGACCAAGTGCACATAAATTATCTTCCCCATAGTTGGTCAAATCAATGATTATTGTCTCGATAACCAACTTTCCCAAGGGATGCAATGAACATTTTGGGTAAGTTGGTTATACCTAAACATCTCACCCCCACCAACTAGAAATACAAAAACAGTTTCGTTAAACCTTATAGTTTGTGTGAGATGCTTCCCAAGGTTCCCTTGATTTCCATAATTCGTTCTTGCTAAGGTGAGTTAGTCCTTATGATCATGGAGAGATTATAATTCCTTACGCAGTGACACACATGCCTAATTCCCTTCTTAGGTGGCTAAATTCTATTTCTGGAAGGGGTTTAGTGAAGATATCTACTAGATTTGACTTGGACTCAATATAATTGAGTACAACATCTCCCCTAGCTACATGATCTCTAATGAAGTGATGTCTCACTTCAATATGTTTCGTTCTCGAGTGGTGGACAGGATTTTTTGTCAGATTGATAGTGCTCATATTATCACATAGTACTTGCACATTTTTGTATGACAACCCATAGTCCTCCAACGTGTGAATCATCCACAACAATTGTGACACACTCTCTCCCATGGCGATATACTCAGCCTCAGTAGTGGAGAGAGCAACACAATTTTTCTTTCGACTCGACCAACTTACTAGCGATGAACCTAAAAAATGACATCCTCCACTTGTGCTCTTTCTGTCTAACTTGCACCCAGCATAGTCAGAGTCAGTATAGCCAACTAAATCAAATGACTCAGTACGAGGATACCATAACCCAACCTTAATAGTGCCTTTAAGATATCTCATTATCTTTTTCACAGCACTTAGGTGAGACTTTTTGGCACATGATTGATACCTAGCACATACCCCCACAGCATATAAAATATCAGGTCGACTTGTTGTGAGATACAGTAAACTACCAATCATACTCCTATAGTACTTTAGATCTACCGATTTTCCTCCATGATCATTCCCTAGATTTGTGCTTTGTGCCATAGGAGTGGATATCTCCTTTGAGTTCTTCATATTGAATTTCTTTAGCATATTCATGGCATACCTAGACTGATGAACATATATACCCTCCTTTGTCTGTTTGATATCAAGTCCAAGGAAGAAGGTCAGTTCTCCCACAAGACTCATCTCAAACTCGCTCTCCATATGTCCTATAAACTCGTCCAGATAGTCCTTGTTATTCGAGCCACAGATAATGTCATCAACATAGACCTGGGCTACAAAAATGTTTTCACCATCTCTTTTCAGAAATAGTGTAGGATCTATCTGACCTCTTTTCAACCCTTTCTCCACTAGAAATGTGGACAACCTTTCGTACCAAGCACGAGGTGCTTGTTTTAGCCCATAAAGAGCTTTTTTCAGTTTAAACACATGGTCTGGAAAGTCTATACTTTCAAACCTCGGTGGCTATTCAACGTACACTTCTTCCTTAATTACCTCATTCAAGAAGGCAGACTTCACATCCATTTGGTATAATTTGAAGCCTTTATATGCAGCAAATGCTAGCATAAGCCTTATAGACTCTAGACGTGCTACTGGGGCATACGTCTCTTCATAATCTAATCCTTCAATTTGGTTATAGCCTTTGGCAACTAACCTTGCTTTGTTTCTTATGATTTCTCCCTTATTATTCATTTTGTTTCTAAACACCCATTTTTTACCAATTATGGAGACTTCTTCCGGTCTCAAAATTAAGTCTCATACTTGGTTTCTTTCGAATTGTCCTAACTCATCTTGCATTTCTAAGATCCAATCAGGATTAAGCAAAATTTCTTCTACTACTTTGGGTTCTATTTCTGAGATTAGTGCAACTTCAACCCCTTCATTTCTAAAGGATGATCTGGTTCTCACCCCTTGTTGAAGTTCCCCAATAATCTGATCGTGGGGATGACTGATGCTTGTCCTATTGGATCTTGGTGCTTGAGATGTTTCAAGTATTTGGTTGTTTGATACACCTTCAAGTAATGACCCTTGTAACTTAGACTTTTCATCATCAGATTCGACTTTAACTCCCCCTACTTCGCTGTTTTCTCTTAATTTGATCTTCTCCAATCCAAATTCAATTTCTTCACTAATTCTTTGGGTATCATCAAATTTATTACCCTCTTCAAACACGACATCAGATGACTCTTCAATTAATTTTGATTTTTTATTATAGACTTTATATGCTTTGCTAACAAAAGAGTATCCGACAAGAATACCTTTATCAGCTTTAGCAGTGAATTTTTCTAAATGATCTCTGGTATTTAGAATAAACACCTTGCAGCCAAACACCCTAATATGCTTAACTATAGGTTATTTTCCAGACCAGAGTTCATGAGAGGTTTTTCCTAGAAACCTATGTATTAGCACCCTGTTCTGAACATAATAGGTTGTGCTTATGGCTTCGGCTCACAAGTAGCTTGGAAGAGCATACTCATTGAGCATGCTTCTAGCAACTTCCTATAAGACTCGATTTTTCCTTTCCACAACACCATTCTGTTGAGATGTTCTTAGAACTGAAAATTCGTGCCTATACCCTTTTTCTAAATAATAGTCCTTAAACCAGGTGTTTTCAAATTCTCCTCCATGATCACTCCTAAGGGTTTTAATGGTTGTGTTTTTCTCATTTTCAATTCTTTTACTAAAAGAGATAAAAATATCAAGAGTTTCATTTTTATGTTTCAAGAAAAACGTCCAAGTATATCTAGTGTAATCATCAATAATTACTAAACAGTATCTGCTACCATTGAGAGATTTAATAGTACTACAATCAAACAGATCTAAATGCAGTAAATCTAAAGCTTTAGAGGTACTCACAATGTTTTTGGGCTTGTGTGAGGCCCTCTTTTGCTTACCTTTTTGACAGGCATCACATAACCTGTCTTTTTGAAACTTGAGCAGCGGTAGTCCTCTCACCAGCTCTTTCCCAACTAGTCTTCTTAGGTTCTTCAGGTTGATGTGCGCGAGCCTTCTATGTCATAGCCATGACTCATCTGTTCTAGATACAAAACACTTGGCAGAAAGATTAGTAGCATTATCAAAGAACACTTGATATTTGTTTTCCTTTTGAATCCCTACTAACATGGTACTATCTGAGCTATTGTGTTTCACTAGACATTGAGTTGAATTAAATTCAACTCTATATCCAACATCACACAACTAACTCACACTTAATAAATTAAATGACATGTTTTTAACTAACAGTACATTTCTAATCATGAAAGACTCTGAAACATGAATATCTCCTATACCTACAACTTTTAATCTACCACTATTTCCAAATGAAACCGTACCTCTACTTTTGTTTTCTAATGTGGAGAATAGCATTATGTCGTCGGTCATGTGCTTGGAGCATCCACTATCTACGAACCAGGTCGATGGACACTCCCCCTTAATTGATGCCTGCTATACGCGAAAAATAAACGATTTCGGAACCCAAATATTGGATCCATTAGCTTCTAAAATGTATTTCCTAGGAATCCATGCCTTGGTTATTTTCTTCTTACCAGGAATTCTAGAGACTAAAGAAATAAAGCTATGTTCTTGCTGCTTAGGTCAATAACCTATTCTAGCTTTGTTGTAAACAGCTCGCTAAGATTCTAGAATCATGTTCAGCATTCGAGAGCTAGAAATGAACTTCTCAAGAGTACACTTGAGATCATTCACCTGTGCTCTCAAGATTCTGTTTTCATCCTTAATTTTGGAAATATCATCACTAGATTCTACTGCATGCTCCTTAAGCTTGTTAAAATGTCCTAATTCTATTTTCAAAGTTTTGATTTTACATTTAGATTTATCTAACATATCAGTTAAGTATGCAATGGTTTTATAACAGTCTTTCAGTTCTGAGTTTACCTGATCATCATCCGTCGATGATGATTCCTCCACCGAATTTGAATCTGTCTTGGAGTCCTCTAACGCCATTAGTGCAGTGTGTCGTCCAGCCTTGTCCTCTTTGTCTTCTTCCGATGATTCGGAGGATGACTCATCGCATGTTGCTCTCAACGCCTTTCATCTTCTCCTTTTATCCTCCTTCTTGAGACGAGGACACTCATTCTTGAAGTGTCCTTTCTTGCTGCATTCATAACACACTATATTAGATTTATCAATTCCATTATCTGTTGGTGCAACAATGCTCCAAGCATTTATATGTTTTGATGTTTGGATAATCATCTAAGTTAGGCAATATTTTGTGATCTAATTACGAACATGTTTAAGTGACAGAAAAAATCCAAGGATGAAGACTTGGTAAAAGAGAAGTCCAAGTATGATCTTGGCAAGGAAAGTCCAAGGGACGGACTTGGCAGCATAAGATCAAGCTTGTAGTCTTGGCAGCGTAAAGTCCAAGTGAACCTTGGCAAAGGAAGACCAAGTATGATCTTGGCAAAAGAAGTCCAAGGGATGGACTTAGCAGCGTAAGACCAAGCTTGTAGTCTTGGCAGCGTAAAGTCCAAGTGAACCTTGGCAAAGGAAGTCCAAAGTAAGGTCTTGGCAGCATAAGTTCAAGCTTGTATTCTTGGCGGCGTAAAGTCCAAGCATTTGGCAACCCAAGATATGACGAAACCGAAGGAAGCTCTTGGAAGCAAAGCGCAAAGGATGAACAAGTCGCGGACTCGGAGGGATCCTGGAGGCGCAAGGCTTAATGAGGAGCTAGAAGGTTGAGTCTAGGTCTAGGGTGTAAAATCAAGTATGAATTACTCATACTTGATGAGTATCGATCGGATCGATACGATGTATCGATCGGGTCGGTGCTCGATCGAGTCGTGAAACCACGACCATCGATCGGCTTGCTTTAACGATGGCGATCAATCGATGTTGCAATCGATCGGCCGATCGCGGGTCGACTTATCAACGCAAATCTGACGATGTAATATAGTCGCACTCGACTGCGGCCTATGATCACTCGACTGATCACTCCATCAGTCAACTGATGGAGGGATCAGTCGACTGATCACTTGGCCGTTGGAAATTATGGCTATGAATCTCCGCGGAGATTGTGGTTCAGAAGTCATTGGCTTCAGCGGCAGTCGACTGATGGTAAGCATCAATCGACTGATCGAAGCCCAACGGGAAAAACAGCCCCTCTTCTATAAAAAGGGGCCTTGGGGAGCTTGGTGAAGCTAGTGCTCTCATTCCTAGCTATACCCTCGTGCTCACCAAGCTTTCCCAAGTGCTTTAGTGATTCTAAACCTCCTCTTCTCTAGATTTTAATCTTCCATCATTGTAAAGAAGAGGAGAGCATTGTAAGAAAAGGTTTCTCCACCTTGGTTCATCCAAAGGAGGTTTTAGTGAAGATTGGCTAGGGCTAATCCACCTTACGGATTGCCGTGGAGTAGGAGTGTCATCTCCGAACCACGTACATCGGGTGTTAGCATTGCTTTCGTTGTTTTCTTATTTGTATTCTTATTTGTATTTGTATTGCTTCCGCTAACGTATTTGTAGAAACGAAGAAAGGCTAATCACCCCCCCCCCTCTAGCCATTCCAAAGATCCTAACAAGTGGTATCAGAGCCCGGATAGCTTGGAAGATTTCACCATCAACCAAGGCATCAATGGCTCTTCAAGAGGGATATAGCACCGCCAAGCCACCGCTTTTCGATGAGAGTCATTTTGCATATTGGAAAGGTAGGATGAAGTACTATCTAATGAGTAATATTGAAATTTGGCATAGCATTGTAGATGGCTTCAAGGAACCGGTGGACGAACATGGGAATCCTATTCCAAGCAAGGATTGGACAAGGGAAATGAATAGGAGATTCGAATCAAATGCAAAGGCAGTACTCACCATTCAATGCGGTATTACCATGGAGCAACTCAACAAGGTAGGCCCTTTCGAATCCGCCAAGGAGCTATGGGAAAAGTTCATTGAGCTAAATGAAGGATCCAAGGAGTCAAAGAGGGCCAAGAAGGACTTGCTAATTGGACAACTTCAAGCCTTCCAAATAAAGATGCATGAAACCGTAAGTCAAATGCATGGAAGGTTCAAGGAGATTATGAATGTACTCCATATCATAGGTGAGCGAGTTGACAACTAGGATTTGGTAAGATACATACTTCAAGCATTTCCTAGAAATTCTCTATGGACTTCTATAGTTGATACTATTAAAGTAACTAGGGATCTTTCTCAAATTAAAATTGATGAATTATTTTGTGAGTTTGAATTGCATGAGCAAACTAACATGTCTTCTAAGGAAAAGGGTTTAGCTCTATTTGTTGAGAAGAAGGAAAAGAAGAAGAAAGAAAGAAAAGAAGTGTCATCATCATCCAAGTCGGAGAGTTATTCAAGTAGTGATGGAGACTCTTCTAGTGAGATGGCCAACTTTGTCAAGAAACTCTATAGAAAATCAAAGGAGTTCAAGAATAGAGAAGCAAGGAAGGGGTCTCATTCTTCAAGAGGTAAAATTAGTGGTAATTCAAATTTTAATAATAATGTGATTTGCCATGCTTGCAATAAGAAGGGGTACATAAAGCCAAATTGCCCGGAGCTAAAGAAGAAGGAGGAAAAAGAAAAGAAAAAGAAGGACAAGAAGGAGAAGAAGAAGAAGGAGGCCTTGGCGGCTCAAACCACATGGGACACACCAAGTGTTGAAGATTCCTCCGATGATGATGAGCTTTGCCACATCACATGCCATGTAGCACTCATGTCCCAAGAAGATGACTCCGGTACATCAAGCCAAGGAGAAGAGTCTTCAAGTGATGAATCGTCATCTAGTGACGATGAGGTAATGAACTCTCCCAAAGTTAAGCTTCTTTATAAATCAATTGCCTATCTTAAAGAAGCTCTAGATAAGTCTAAATCTAAGGTTAAGAGCATGAAGGTAGAACTAAAGGCCATTAGGAATGAAAAACCTTCACATGTTGATTCTTGCATGCTTAAGGAAGAGAATGACAAACTTAAGGATGAGGTTAGTGAATTAAGAGCATGTTTAGAGAAATTTTCAAATGGCTCAAAATATCTTGATATGATCCTTAGTCGACAAAGAGTCGTTTACAACAAGGCCGGTTTAGGATATAAGTCAAAGAAAAAAGAAGTTGCTTATATTTCATTGATTAATAGGAAAGTCAAGCCAATTAAGGGTAAGGTCAAGAAAGCATGGGTACCTAAGAAGTTTTTACTTAATGTTACCGGTCCAAATGTTTGGGTACCAAAAGCTTGTGTTTTTCATGTGATTTAGGTAGGAGAGTAAGGTATGTGGATTGTGGATAGCGGTTGCTCAACACATATGACCGGGGATGTGAGCAAATTCTCCACAATTAAGTATGTGAAGAAGGGAGCGGTATCTTTTGGAAATAGTGGAAAACTCAAGATATTAGGTAGAGGTACAATTGAGGTATCCCCCAAAATTGTCATTCACAAAGTTTTGCTAGTTGAAAATATGAAATTTAATTTATTAAGTGTTAGTCAACTTTGTGATGCAAGCTACCATGTTTCTTTTGAATCCTCTAAATGCATGATTAGACACAAGGAATTAAATGATTGTATGTTAGTTGGATATAGGAAATCAAACATTTATTATGTTGATCTTTCATATGCCTCTAACATTTCTACTAAGTGTCTTGTTGCAAAAGAAGAAGAAAGTTGGCTATGGCATAGGAGATTGGGGCACATCAACATGAAAAATATAGCCAAGGTAGCCAAGTTGGAGTTGGTCAAAGGGCTACCAAAGATCAAATATGTCAAGAACAAAATGTGTGATGCATGCCAAGAAGGAAAACAAACAAAGGCATCACACAAAGGTAAAACCCTAACTAATACCTCTTTACCGTTAGAATTATTGCATCTTGACTTATTTGATTGCCATAGCACTCCCTCTTTAAATGGTAACAAATATTGTTTAGTTATAGTAGATGATTTTTCTAGGTATACTTGGGTCTACTTTATGAAACATAAGGATGATACCTTAGAAATAATCATAGGATTTAGTAAAAGGGTTGAAAATGAAAAGAGTCTCAAAATCAACCGGATCCGTAGTGATCATGGTGGTGAATTTGAGAATTCTAAATTTTCATAATTTTGTTTAGAGCAAGGGTACAAGCATGAGTTCTCTTGTCCTAGAACACCCCAACAAAATGGGGTGGTGGAAAGGAGAAATCGTGCCCTACAAGAGGCGGCTAGGACTATGCTTAATGCATATTCTCTACCTAGCTACTTGTGGGCGGAAGCGGTTAATACCGCTTGCTATATCCAAAATAGGGTTCAAATCCATAGGTTTTTAGGAAAGACACCATTTGAATTATGGAATGGGACTATTCCCACAATTCATTATTTCAAAGTCTTTGGATGTAAAGTTTATATTCTAAACACCAAAGATAACTTAGGAAAATTTGAATCCAAAGCGGATGAGGGAATCCTAGTTGGATACTCATCCACAAGTAGAGGATATAGAGTCTACAATAAGAGAACCCAAGGGATTGAGGAGTCCTCCAATGTTCAATTTGATGAAACCACTAGTACCTACCCTAGAAAGTCCTCCATTGATAAGGATATTAATGACAATAATCAAGACATTACCCAAAAACTTCAAAATTTGACCATTAGGGGTAATGATCAAGGGGGAGGAAGAGGAGATTCCGATAATGAAAGAAGGGTGGAAGATAACAATGATCAATATGAAACCCCTTCTAGAACCCTAAGAATTCATCAAGATCATCCACTTGACCAAGTAGTAGGAGATATATCTCAAGGAGTAAGAACTAGGTCATTTCATAGACCTCCTACTAGTCAAGTTGCTCTTATTTCACAAATTGAGCCTAAATCGATCAATGATGCATTACATGATCCGGATTGGATTTTGGCAATGCAAGATGAATTGGCTCAATTTGAGAGGAGTCAAGTATGGGAGTTAGTACCTAGACCCAATGGTAGCACCATAATTACTACAAGATGGGTCTTTAGAAATAAGCTAGATGACCAAGGAAATATCACTAGAAATAAGGCTAGGTTGGTTGCTAGGGGATTCAATCAAGTTGAGGGGCTTGACTATGATAAGACTTATGCCCCGGTTGCTAGATTAGAATCTATTAGAATTCTCTTAGGGTATGCTTCCTATATGGGATTTAAACTTTACCAAATGGATGTTAAATCGGCATTCTTAAATGGTTATATTAAGGAGGAAGTATATGTAGAGCAACCACCCGGGTTTGAGAACATAGATTATCCAAACCACGTATATAAGCTTAGGAAAGCATTATATGGGTTAAAACAAGCTCCCCGGGCATGGTATGAAAGATTGTCATCTTTCTTAATTTCTAAGGATTTTAGAAGAGGCCAAGTAGATCAAACCTTGTTTATAAAGTCAACATTAAAGGATATCTTTATAGCCCAAATATATGTTGATGACATTATTTTTGGGTCAACAAATGATGATCTTCTTCAAGACTTTATAAAAAACATGGAAAATGAATTTGAAATGAGTTTAGTTGGAGAGCTCAACTTTTTCCTAGGGTTACAAGTCAAACAAACCAATGAAGGTATTCATATTTATCAAACCAAATATGCAAATGAAATGATCAAGAAATTTGGTTTGGAAAATGCGAAAATTGTAACCACTCCTATGGCCACTAGCACTAGAATAGATAGTGATCATGATGGTAAATAAATTGATCTTAAACTTTATAGGAGTATGATTGGTAGCCTACTATACCTAACCGCTAGTAGACCCGATATCTTGTTTGCGGTAGGTATATGTGCAAGATATCAATCTTGTGCCAAAGAATCACATTTAGTAGCCGTTAAGAGAATTTTAAGATATATTAAACGCACCCTAAATGTAGGACTTTGGTATCCTAAGACTAGGTCCTTTGAGTTGCTTGGCTATACCGATTCCGATTATGCCGGTTGCAAATTGGATAGGAAGAGTACTAGTGGTGGATGCCAATTTCTTGGGTCCTCCCTAGTTAGTTGGAGTAGTAGGAAGCAACATTGTGTTGCTTTATCAACCACCGAAGCCGAATATGTGGCTATGGGTGGTTGTGTAGCTCAATTACTTTGGATGAGACATACTCTTGTGGACTATGAGCTACACTACTCTAACATTAAAGTTTATTGTGATAATGTGAGTACCACCAACTTGACCAAAAATCCGGTACATCACTCTAGAACTAAGCACATTGAAGTGAAACATCACTTCATAAAAGATCATATGGCAAGAGGGGACATTGAACTTAATTATGTAGAATCTAAGTCCAACCTTGCCGATATCTTCACCAAAGCTCTTCCCAAAACAGAATTTTCATCATTAAGGAGAGAGCTTGGTATGTGCTTTGTAGAGTAAAGGTCTAGGTTTGCATGATCTCATATTCATATGTTAGCCTTATACCTTGATGCATCTCACAAAAGCCTTAAGAAACCTTGATTTTTGTATTGAGACACTTAGAAATATGTGAGATGATAGGGAAGGTGTACTTGGCTCATCATGCTTGTTATGATGCATTACTATGAGTCAATGACACACCTAGAGACATGAATACCTTATGGACCAATCATTGGGAAGGCTTGTATTCAAGTAATGAATACATAGCTCTAAGAACATGGTTGGAAATTCCAAATCATATATATTTTAAACTATATTCATCATATTTTGAAAAACAATTTTCAAGTGGAACACAAAAGTGTTACAAAGTTTGTAAAAATCTTTAGAACTTTTGTTAAGTTCCAAGTTTGTATCAATCTTGAAATATGGAAAACATATATTTTTCAAACTATTTTTCCTTAATAAAGTATGATTCCAGAAATGTGTACGCAAAATTTCGTGATTTTTCGAGGCTTCTAGAATTTCTAACGCATTTCTGAAGTTGTTTGAAAAGGCAAATTTCGAAATTCGATAGATATAGAAATAGCGATCACTATTTTCTGATAATTAGCTCCACTTTCTGATATTTAGTGTATCCTTGATGTCCTAAAATTATAGCATGATAATATTGAGTATAAACAAAGTTTTAGGACTGTTTAATGCCATATTTTTGGGGGAGTTTCATAAATTATATCTTTTTCATCCCCAAACTTCCATTGTTGGTGCAAGTTAGGACTTAATTTTTGAATTTTTATTATGCTTTGCTTCAAATATTATTTACACATCATGAGGCATATCTTGGATTAAGGGGGAGCTTAATATCAATCTTATACCTTAGTCCAAGATACAACAATTTTTAATTCCTTCATTTATGAATCCTTCTCTTTTTGATGTATGTCAAAAGGGGAGAATGAATGTTTAAGTTAGAATTGAAAATATGATTATGTGTATCTTTAAAAGACCTAACTTAATTGATTGTCAAACATCAAAAAGGGGGAGATTGTTGGTGCAACAATGCTCCAAGCATTTATATGTTTTGATGTTTGGATAATCATCTAAGTTAGGCAATGTTTTGTGATCTAATTACGAACATGTTTAAGTGACAGGAAAAATCCAAGGATGAAGACTTGGTAAAAGAGAAGTCCAAGTATGATCTTGGCAAGGAAAGTCTAAGGGACGGACTTGGCAGCATAAGATCAAGCTTGTAGTCTTGGCAGCATAAAGTCCAAGTGAACCTTGGCAAAGGAAGACCAAGTATGATCTTGGCAAAAGAAGTCCAAGGGATGGACTTGGCAGCGTAAGACCAAGCCTGTAGTCTTGGCAGCGTAAAGTCCAAGTGAACCTTGGCAAAGGAAGTCCAAAGTAAGGTATTGGCAGCATAAGTCCAAGCTTGTATTCTTGGCGGCGTAAAGTCCAAGCATTTGGCAACCCAAGATATGACGAAACCGAAGGAAGCTCTTGGAAGCAAAGTGCAAAGGATGAACAAGTCGCGGACTCGGAGGGATCCTGGAGGTGCAAGGCTTAATGAGGAGCTAGAAGGTTGAGTCTAAGTCTAGGGTGTAAAATCAAGTATGAATTACTCATACTTGATGAGTATCAGTCGACTGATACGATGTATCGATCGGCCCAGTTAGGTGCTCGGAGTCGAGTCGTGAAACCCTGACCATCGATCGCTTGCTTTAAGATGTGATCGATGATGTTGCAATCGATCGGCCGCCAGCAAGCGGCGATCGATCAACGCAAATCTGAGCACGAGAATATAGTCGCGCCATTGCGCCTACGATCACTGATCGATCACTCCATCACCGATCGGTGATGGAGGGATCAGTCGACTGATCACTTGGTCGTTGGAAATTGCGGCTACGAATCTCCGCGGAGATTGTGGTTCAGAAGTCGTTGGCTTCGGCGACAGTCGACTGATGGTAAGCATCAGTCGACTGATTGAAGCCCAATGGGAAAAACAGCCCCTCTTCTATAAAAAGGGGCCTTGGGGAGCTTGGTGAAGCTAGTGCTCTCATTCCTAGCTATACCCTCGTGCTCACCAAGCTTTCCCAAGTGCTTTAGTGATTCTAAACCTCCTCTTCTCTAGATTTTAATCTTCCATCATTGTAAAGAAGAGGAGAGCATTGTAAGAAAAGGTTTCTCCACCTTGGTTCATCCAAAGGAGGTTTTAGTGAAGATTGGCTAGGGCTAATCCACCTTACGGATTGTCGTGGAGTAGGAGCGTCATCTCCGAACCACGTACATCGGGTGTTAGCATTGCTTTCATTGTTTTCTTATTCGTATTCTTATTTGTATTTGTATTGCTTCCGCTAACATATTTGTAGAAACGAAGAAAGGCTAATCACCCCCCCCCCCTCTAGCCATTCCAAAGATCCTAACATTATCAACTTGCTTACCTTTCTTTTTGCTGAATCTTCTGCTTCTCCTCATCATCTTCCTCACGATGTTGGTCATCTCGCTAGAGAAGGACTCATCATCTCCATCTGACTCCGTGCCTGAGGATGAAGACAACTCCTTTTTCTTCTCCTTCTTTTTCTTTCCCTCCTTGCTTTGATCACCTGCAAGCAAAGTCATACCCTTCTCTTTTTGACCTTTGTTATCCTGTTCATGCAATTCCATTTCACAGAACAATTCATCTATTTTTACCGTTGATAGATCTTTTGATACCTTATAGGCATCCACCATGGATGACCATAAGACATTTCTGGGAAATGACTTGAGTACATATCTGATTAGATCACGGTTCTCAACACACTCTCCAATAGAGTGGAGACCGTTCAGCAACTCCTTGAATCTCCCATGAAGTTCACTGACAGTCTCAGTGTCCTTCATAGTGAAATTTTGGAGTTGACTTAGGAATAAGTCTCTCTTGGCTATACGAGAGTCTCTGGTACCCTCGTGCAGCTCAAGCAGCTTATTCTACAGGTCTTACGCACTGCTAAAAGGCCCAACTTTATTAAGTTGTTCCTTTGCCAGGCCGCACTGTAGTGTTACAGTAGCTTTAGCATTGGCCTGAGCTTTGCGCTTTTGCTCAGCTGTCTAGAGAGAAGACCCTAACACTTTACCATCTACATCTACTGGAGTGATGAAGCCCTCCGTGACAGAGAACCACATCTCTATCTTAGTCATGAGATAGTACTCCATCCAACTCTTCCAATACTGAAAATTTATTCCATCAAAAAATGGAGGCCGAGTTGTGATATACCCCTCTTGCATGACTATACTCAACGGTTGTTAAACCGGGTAATTAGAGCCCTAGCTCGGATACCACTTGTTGGGATCGGTGACTACGCTAGAGGGGGTGAATAGCATTTTGAAAAACAATTTAAATTTATGCAGCGGATATACTAAAAAGAACAACACAACCAAAACGAACAGAATGAAAAGAAAAACAAACACAAGTGACACAGCTGATTTTTACTTGGTTCACAACTCTCTCCTAGAGCTGCTAGTCCAAGGCGTACCTCTATATTTTCTCCTTTTCGAAGAATACTTCGAAGGTGGAGAAACCTCTTAAATCACTTACGGTTTACAGATTCTAAATATATGAATTAAGCACAGGAATCTAAATAAAAAGAATTTTACAGAATTTCTCCTCAAGCTCCTGACAGTATAGATGATGATGAGCAGATGTTCAGGTTGCGGAAGAGAGCATAGAAACTGTTAAGGTTTGAGGAAGCAAGGAAACTGAGTGCAGATCGAGGCCTTCAGTGTTCAGTCGCAGCAAGCTTGGTTTAGATCGTTGTTTTTCATACATTGTGTCCGAATTTGTTCAAAATTCCTCTTTTTATAAACCTGCTAAGCTTATCTAGAACCCGCATGTATCGCCAGTCAAACCTGTAGATCCGTGCAGATAAGAATGACTTCTATTCCTGTTCAAATTTAATCCCTGTGGATGACTTCCCTATCCATAAGATTTGGTCATCCTTCCCTGAATAAGTTCCTACAAGATCAGATAAAACCAAGAAAGTCGGAACAAATAAACATTAATAGAAATGCTAACTCATCACACATCAGTCGAAGCGCCAGTCAAGCGCGCTTTGCGTCTGAGTGCTATTTTCGAACACCAATCGAGGCGCCAGCTCCTCGCTTCGATCATTGCCGCTAACGACAATATATACCGCTCTCGATCGCTCAGATTAAAATTGATCGAGTCGACTTGCCTTTGTCTCGCCTAAATTAGTATCACGAGGTGTCGCCAATCGTAAAGAAGAAGAGCCTTCACTGTACAAGTGTACGATACACTTGCTCTAGTTCTCGACTCTTTTGGGAAGTGAACATCAAAGTTAATGACCGACATCTATATACCCTAACCAGACGACGAAAGGCTTTGTCCGAGACCAAACACCTTCTCAAAGTTGAGCTCATAGTTAATAAGTGTGATAAGGGCAACAGTTGAGGTGTCAACTCATTGTTGTCCTTAGACCCAAAGTTTCAGTCAACTCTAAGACTGAAACATGCCTAGTAAAGACTCTACCCAGAGACCCTTTACCTGCCAAGACTCCGGCCTCCAGCCATTCTTGGACTTTTCACCTTGCCACTTCTACAAGGAATTTCTGTCGGCCAAGGAATTTCCCTTCCTGGACTATTCATCAAGGTTCCACCCTTGGATTTCCCATCTGCTAAGGAATTACCCATCTTGGACTTTTCACCAAGGTTCCACCCTTGGATTTTCTATCCGCCAAGGAATTATCCATCTTGGACTTTTCACCAAGGTTCCACCCTTGGATTTCTCTTGTCGCCAAGGAATTAAATATCTTGGTCTTTTCAAGGATAGCGGTGGATTTTGCCAGCCGAATAGAAAGATAGGTTAATTTCTTGCCTCATTAAGAACCTCTACATCTTTGCTTGGTCTGTGCAGGAAGTTCACGGAGTTATCATGCATCATGGAGTATAGATTGAATGTTCTACTTGGTGCTCAACCGATCAAATAGAAGAAATGATATTTTGGCATAGACAAAGACAATCATTCGAGCTGAAATATTAAAGCTTTTGAAAGCAAGACACATCCAAGAAGTTTAGTTCCCTTTATGGTTAACTAATGTTGTCTTAATACCTAAAAAAAGAGGGACTTGGCGAGTCTGTGTGGACATTAGAGACCTGAACCGAGCATGTCCTAAAGATTGCTATCCTCGTTCGTAAATCGACCAGTTAGTAAACTCCACAGCAAGATATGAATTTAGTTGTATGTTGGATGCCTTCCAGGGATATCATCAAGTGTCTCTGGCTTGGGAGGATTGGAAAAGTCAGGTTTATAATGTTTGATGGCACATATTGTTATCGAGTTATGTTGTTTCGCCAGAAAAATGTTGGTGCCACACATCAAAGGTTGTGGACCGTGTGTTTCAAAACCAAAAAGAGAGAAACATCGAGGTCTATGTAGATGATATTCTAATCATATCTACTACCGCTGAGAGCATGGTTGATGATAATAGAGAAACTTTCTCCACCTTAAGAAGGTATGATTTGAAGTTGAATCCTAAGAAATATATTTTTGGTATTAGGAGTGAGCGTTTCTTAGGGTACATGGTTATAGAAAGAGGCATCGAAGCTAATCCTGCAAAAGTACAATCCCTACAAGATATGAAGTCACCTTAAAACGTGCGGGAGGTTTAAAGGTTCATTGGACGGATTATGACACTGTCCATATTCATTTCTAAGTCAATTGATCACAGTCTTCCCTTCTTCAAAGTGTTTCGAAAGGCATCAAAGTTTACCTTGGATGAAGAGTGTGATTGGGCATTTCTAGAGTTGAAGCAGTATTTGATGACTTTGTTGACACTTTCTAAGATGGTTTCAAGAGAACCTCTTTGGATTTACTTAGTGGCTACCGAAGGGGCGGTCAGCACGATTTTATTGCAACAAGAGGATAATGCTCAGTACCCTATTTATTTTATTAGCCACCTACTAAAAGATACAAAAAGTTGATATACTATGTTAGAAAAATTCACTTTTGCTTTAGTGATAACAGTTCGACATTTATGTCCTTATTTCCTGTCGCATCTAATTATTGTTCTCACTAATAGTGTTATAAGTCGAGTTTTAGCTAATCCAAAGATATCAAGTAGACTGATAAAATGGACCACAAAACTCAATGAGTATGACATTCAATATCGTCAACGCACTATTATTAAAGCTCAAACATTGATTGACTTCCGAGCTGAGTCGATAGGAGTAACAAAAGATGAAATGTGGAGAGTTTTCATTGATGGATCTTCGACAAAGTAGAGAAGTGGTGTTGGAGTGTTGTTGCTCTCACCTCAGGACAAAGAGATTTCAATGGATATCCGACTCAATTTTAAGGCTTCTAATAATGAGTCAGAATATAAAGCATTATTAGTAAGATTATAAGCGACTAAATATATGAGGGCTACAAAGATTATCCATCATTCCGATTCACAATTAGCGGCACAACAAGCAGAGGGAGTATTTTAAGTCACGAATGAAAGACTTCGCCAATATACTTAGTTGTTTCATAAGTTAAAATCAAATTTTCAAGAAGTTATACTAAAAAATATATCATGTGTTGAAAACAAGAGGACAGATGAGTTAGCTCGAATAGCGAGTGCCTTCACAAGTTAGAAACAGAAAAAAATCTTTTGCAAGTGAAGTTAATTGACCAAATTGATCAACCACCACAGGTATGTGTCAATTAGTGAACCGAAATCATTAATTATCTCAAGGAAGGGAAGTCTCCAGAGAACCTTTAGCAAAAGAGATTGCTAATTAGGAGGGTGACAGAATACACTCTGGTCAAAGACTTATATAGGAGGTCCTTTTCTAGGCTTGTTAAAATGTCCCGATTCAGAAGAAGTTGTATATGTGATGCAAAAAATTCATAAAGAGGTATGTGGAGGGCATGCATGCTAGAGGAAAAATATTAGCTCAGAAAGTATTGTTAGAGGGTTATTACTGGCTAACTATGAAAGGATGCGATGCATTTTTCAACAACTTGTGAAAGTTGTCGAAAGCATCAGTATATAACCCATCGACCAACAAAGTTGATATCGCCATTACCTCTTCTTTATGAAGAGCTCATAGGCAAGACACTACCCAAACCAATTAGAGGGTTCAATGGAAGGAAAAGAGAGGAACGGGTCGGACGCAAGTGCCTGAAATAATTAGTACGGGAAAGTTAGCGAGGGTACTTCGTTGGGAAATAGGCCGACGGGGCGGATGAAAATCGGTTCAGCCACATAAGCCTAAAGACCGACGAGGTGGATGAGAATCGGTTCGGCCAAATAAGCCTAGAAGGCCCATGGGGCGGACGAGAATCGGTTCGGTCACATAAGCCTAATGATAGATGGGGTGGATGAGAATCGGTTCGGACAAATAAGCCTAGAAGGTCAACGGGGCGGATAAGAATTGGTTTGACCAAATAAGCCCAAAGACAGATGGGGCGGATGAGAATCGGTCCGGTCAGATGAGCCTTAAGGCTATACTATCCGTGAGCTGGAGACCTACGTTAGTTTTACCAGAAGTAGATGGTTGAGGGGGACGGGCTAACCTAGTTTCCTGGAATAGGGATGAGGGAGTGATATGTAACAGAAAGATAGGTCCCCACAGAAGATTCCGAAGAGCCTTCGCCCTCGTACCTGTAACAGAATTATTCTCCAGGTGGACATGGTTGCCACGTGTACGATGAGGACAGTCCGCGAGATAGTGATGGATCAGAGGAAGAGGATAAAAGGCAAAGAGAGGAGAAAAGAAAGGGGATCCGCATTCATTCCATCATACACGAAACGAAGACACAGGAGGAGAAGGAGGAGAGCTGTCATCACTTCGCCGGAGAAGAAGAGCAGGGACCTTGATCTTGAGTCGCACGTACTCTTTCTGGTATTTGTAACCCAACTGTAAGAGGTTTTCTCCTCTGCTTCGGGAAGTTTCCTTTCCGTAAAGGAGGGCATTCATAGTGGAAAGTGTTTGGGCATTGTCCCCGGTGAGAGAGCTCACCTCCGTGGAGTAGGAATACTCATTCCGAACCACGTTATATCTTGTGTTCTAGTTTCCGCTATCTGTTTGGGGATTTTTGCGTTTCTTGACTTCGTCTTCTACATCCATTTTACTGTTGCGGCCTGTGAGAACCCCCCAAAAGCTCCCTTCGTGCCTTTGTCGTGTCGAAAGGGGGTAAAGCAAATTTTCCTCGCCGCATCAAAAGTATTTAACGACATGAGTTCCTTCATGCCCATTCGATCAATGGAGAATGGATATTGTCGAAACTTTTCCAATTGGTCTGAATCAGAAAAAAATTTTATTTGTCGCCATAGAGTATTTCTCCAAATAAGTGTAAGCAAAAGCCTTCTATCACTAAAGAGGCAGTTATTAAGTTCCTTTAGAAAGCTCTTATTTGCAGATATGGTATTCCTCGCAAATTAATCTCATACAATGGACGTCAGTTTCAAGGTTGCAAAATAAAAGAATGATGCCATGAGTTAGGGATTGTTCGATCGTTTACTTCTATAGCGTACTCTCAAAGTAACGATCAGGTGGAAGTCGTCAACTGGGAATTAGTAAAAGGACTGAAGGTGCAACTCGATCGGTGCAAAACTGGGTGAAAGAATTATCGAGTGTTCGTTGGTCACACAGAACAACACCATGAGAAAGCACAAGTATGCCTCCGTTCTAATTAATATATGGGAGAGAGGTTGCAGTGCCAATGGAAATTGGAATGAAGTCTATGCATGTGAAGACTTACCGTGATGAAGACAATATATTGAAGAGACAAGTGGAGTTAGACTTGTTAGTTGAGATGTGCAATGAGGCAGCAGCTAGATTATGGGCGTACAAGAGATACATGTGTCAGGCTTATAACAAAAAGGTAACTCATTCTTTTTAGGTGGGTGATCTCGTTTAGAAGAAAATACAACCAAGACGTGGGCAAGTTATAGCCTCGATGGAAAGGATCGTATATTGTTTGTCAGAAGTTAAGTTCAGGGGGTTACTATTTGCGAGGCCAGAAGGAAAACCACTCGGGCATCCCTGAAATGCTTATCATCTTCACTCTTATCGCATCTAATGAATGTTTCCTTATATATTATTGCGCTTGAATGTTATGACATCGATGTTCCTAATTTTCTTTAATGATAGAAGCTTTGAAATGAAGGGGAATCTTAGTGCAACGGTAAAGTTGTTCCCTTGTGACCTAAAGGTCTCTAGTTCGAATAATGGAAACAACCTCTTGCAAAGTAAGATAAAGATGCATACAATAGCCTTTTCCTCAGGATCCAGCATAGCGGGAGCTTGGTGCACCGGATAGAAACTTTAAAATCAAGCAGCTTATCCTCTAGAATCGACGACAGCTCTTTCGACTAGGACATAGTTGCGGATTGAATATTTATCTCCACCGTCTCGGACAGATTCTCCATGTGTCAAGGACAAAATCTGTCATGCTCCGAGAGTATGTCGTGCCGAAAAGCAAATGGACAGCATCTCCCATGTATGTGACAACATATCTGGTTAATACAAGGCTCGTAGGCCCACAACAACAACATAATAAGCAAACATGAATATACTGTGCACTCCGGAGTGACTTGACACGACAAGAAACATAATAAAAACCACATCAAAGACCAAATATATACAACACATCCGTATATCACGAATACGGAAACAATACAGAATAAAATCCCAAAACGACAATCTACAAAAATACAACAATACGGAATAAATATCCATCCGTTCGGTGTGAGATGGGATCAGCTGGCGGAGTTTCGAACATCCAAGAAAATCTTCTATCTGTTACCTGGGCGACAGGAAACCCAGGATCCGGGGTGGTGAGTATAAACTCAGAGGTAATATGTAGAAAGTGCATGAACAACATATAGGGATATAAAGATCTACAAGTATACATGTGAATATCTACAGGTATACAAGATATGTCCTATAGTCATACAGTCCTATCCAAATCTAATAACAAGTAACCACAGTATAGTCATACTCAATGTATATACTAAACTGATCACCTGAACATGAAGCAATGTACCAACGTACCTGACGGTCTGCAACACCAAAAGTTATATCATCCTGAACAGATATACAATAACATAACCCATATAACGTACAAAGTCAATCTCATATCTGACCAACACTCAGACATATGAACAGTATATAATCACATGTAATAACAACCCGGTCCATACCACACTATAACATGATGCTAATCAAATGCATATAACAGTCTAGACCAACATATATATCATGCTCAACACACAGCAATATATAATATGCAAATGGCATGTATCATGATGTACAAGCATATGCAACAATCATAGCTCAATCAAATGTAGCATCTCAGAAGCATATGTAAAACATATATCAAATACATGCATACATATATATCAGCAATGCATATGCATGGTCACTGTCTGCAGACCTGTCCAACCATGACCCCAGAGTGGCCAAGGTGGCACGACATGACAACTATCCCGACTCCAACCGCCACCACTCTCGAGTGACCGAGTTAGGTAGTATGACTGAGTAGCATATAAGCGTAAAGAGTTAACTACTCCTAGGGGTCCCTGCTGCTATCCACGCCGTCCCTACCCGAGTAGACAAGCGTCGCACACAGGACAACTGTATATCACGCAACCGTCTATAGTGGGCGAGTGTGCTAACTACCACTCTGCACAGTGGCCAAGTGCGCATCTCCAGCTACCACCGTCTATAGCGGCCGAGCGCGGCACATCCAATGCTCTGCCCTCAACCCTTCTACCACTACCCCGAGTGGTCGGGGAGGCAGGATGACTGACGACCCGTCTCAACCACAAGGGAGACCCCAGTCGACAACATGCATGTAATGTAATGATGCATAGCTCCACATACGTATCCTCGCAACACTCCCTATCCCATGGGAAGTCCTGGTCAACCAAAAGTCAACTATGCAAGGACTACTAATCCACAAGACACTCTCTCTACCACACGGAGAGTCATACACAACTGATAGTCAACCACGCTAAGACCTCTAGTCCGTAGCGAAATACTATCGACAATCCATATAACCATACATAGATACACGATCTATAATGGATATACAAACACGCTAGGACCTCCGGTCCATAGCCACATACTGACAACCACACACTTATCTATGCACAAACGACTAGATCCACCATAGATGCACAACTAATATGTGTACGATACAACAATCAACTCCATAATCTGATCCATCACCTAATCCTAGTGATGTAACACTGTAACCAAATCTGAGGTCATAAAGATAATCCTAACCACCTGTACTTACTGAGCATCCATCAACTAACACATAATAGGGTTTATAGTTCATATCCGTGCTAGATAATCAATGAAGTAACAACAATATATCTCAAAGGTCAAGGCAGTACAAGCATATGATTAAATAAGAGTGGATCTAAGATCAAAGTAATAGCATAAGTCCAAATTCATGTACCATATTCAGATCAAACTACCTGACCAGGATAGATATTACCCACCTAATACGAAGCTCGAATAATCCTCACGGTCGTGGACCTGCTTCGTATCCCAAACCTGCACATAATAGCAAACAATGATTAAGTACAAGTGTCCGACCAATATACGAACTAAAGGCTACATCGTTTCTATATTTGCATCCTTTCCTTGTCTACGAGTTAAAACTCAATTATCCACATTCAATCCATCATAACCCAACTCAAATCCATCGAACAGGATACATCTCATACCACCTCCTCTGCCCTTCACTCCACGACACAGCTCTAGAGCACCACAAATAGAACAAGATAAAGAGTAAAATAGAGTTATACTCGAATTGAATTTCTCCGGCCAATCCTATCACCTATAAAGTTCAGTTCACCGGATCTGTTGCTGCCCTTTCTTCCTACAACGATTCGCTATCCCTTGAAGACCATCGGCCGAAGACAATCACTCCAAGAACAAACATCAAACGAATCTGGTCTGCCTCCTTCCACCCATAGCCGACACGTAGATCAACATTCACACCCTATATCAAACTCATCGGACAAGATCATCTCATACCACAAATCACACAACAACCTCCAAAGGAAAATCATCAATTAACATTGAAACAACAAAGGTAAACCAAACTTACCGACCCAAATCTTCACCGGCACCGTTTCTCCCCTGTTCACCCACGAAATCTGCTCCAATCACCAAATCTCGACAGAACTCGTGAATCCCAACTCACAGTCGGAGACCCGATCGAATCGCTGCTGACCCCTAGTGTTGCTGTAGTAGGCACCTGAATCGAACTTGAGTTTTGATTATAGCAAATACATAAAGTTAAGTGCATTTTGTTATCTCACGAGTTGAATCAAGTATGCAGAAATGCTAAGCTAAGCCGAAGGTCAGCTACACTCGGAAAGAACCGTAGTGGTCGGGCGACACCGGGAGGACTTCGGAGGGAGCCGAAGGAATTAGGTGGAGACCGAAAGCAAGGCTTCAAAGGTAAATGTTGAGGTAAGCTCGTGTGAGTGAGCGTAAGTAAGGTCGAGTCCTCCATACGGGGACATCCTTAGGCGACGATCCGACTAAGACTTCCCATGGAAGGTCTATGTTGAGATCGGACGACAAGTGGTCGTCGAATTCACTTATATTTCGAGCTAACTCTTTATTACAGTCGAAAATTCTGGCAATCAGTTCAACCGGCCAAGGATCAGTTCATTCTTGAGCCATCAGTTCAGCAACCGCCAAGAAATCGATTCAGCAGGTAGTAAAAATCAGCCTCGAGGAGTCAAGCTTTATCACCATTTTTCAAGGAGTCTTGTGCCCAATTCCTATTGGTTGAAGATCCTCTCGAAAAGGAGCTCAAAGGCTATAAAAGGAGAGCCTCTCCTAGGGTTTTTCATCATCTCTAAGTGCTCAAAAGTCTCCGCAACGCTATGACTCTCCGACAACTCTACAACGACGAAGTGCTGCCAACAACCTTAGCTTAATTTATATTTCCTAGTTGTTGGTATAATCTTATTTTGTCATCTCTTTAATACTACAATTCTTTTTTATCGAGGTTTTCTATCGTTGCATTTTACATTAATAGAAGAGAGGGTTTGTCTATCTTTTGTTTTCGAAGGTTTTTGTAATCGTCTAACTCCTACCTCCAACGAGGAGGAGTGTTTTAGTGAATTGCCCTCCGTACACGGTCTAGGACCGTTAGGGCCTTGGAGTAGTAGCCGAAGGCTACGAACCAAGTAAAAAACCATTTGTCTCCTTTTATTTATTATTTATCTTTCCGCTGCAATTAATTGTCTACTCGAGTTTTAACGAACGAAACGAAAGAAAAGTTTTTATCGCTATTCACCCCCCCCCTCTAGCGATCCGCTTCGATCCAACAATTGGTATCAGAGTCGGGGACACTTAGATTTGGTGAAACCACCAATCTAGCCTTTTTTACAGATTTGTTTTTCGTTCATTTAAATTTTCTCTCGCACTACTAATCCAAGACGAAGTCTTGGTACTTTTCTTTTGGTTTTGTTTTGCAAGTATTCGCTTTTGGAGTAGCCGATGGTAAAATGGGTAACTTTTCGTACAAGTTGACCCACGAAACGGGCTACCTACCAAAACGAAGCTCTCTGAGAGATCTACACTGCTTACCAGGGTTTACTTTTGTAACAAGCTGCCTTCATCCCCAAAAACTAACATTTAGTACCCTTTCGGGGACATCGAAGGTTGTAAGTGCTCATCTTTGATTTTAGTTGGTTATTTCTCGTATATTTCTTTTGTTTCTTTTCATTTCCTACATTGCTAATCCAAGGCAAAGTCTTGGAACCTTTTTCGTGTTTTCTTTTATTATTTTATGTGCAAGATTTTCCTTCCAAATGGCCCACATTGAGGGGTACAGCACCATCCAACCTCCGTTCTTTAACGGAGATGATTTCCGTTACTGGAAAGGTCGGATGGAGTGTTTTCTAAAAATACAAGTCGAGTCTTGGATAATCATCCAAACCGGCTTTGCTCTACCTACTAATGATCAAGGTGAACCCACGGACTTTCACAATTGGACCACTGCAACCAAGAGTCAAATTGAAGCCGATGCAAAGGCGACTCAAATGTTGCAATGTGGTTTGTCCAAGGAAGAGCTCAACTGCATCGGACCCTTCATCAGCACAAAAGATCTGTGGACAAAACTCATAGAACTACACGAAGGGACTAACGACGTGAAGGTAAGTAAGCGTGACTTACTACTTAATAAATTGTATAATCTTAAGATGCAGGAACACGAGACAGCGACACAACTACACGCCCGCGTCCAGGACATTATCAACGACCTGCACACTATCGGACACAAGGTCGAAAACCGCGACCTTCTAAGGTACATTCTTAATTCATTTCCTAGGACTACCTTATGGGCATCCATGGTTGATGCCTACAAGGTCTCTAAGGACCTTTCGAAGCTTAGGTTAGACGAGTTATTTTTCAAGTTTGAACTTCATGAGCAGACTAACATGGTCCGAGCTGAGAAAGGTATTGCTCTATTTGCAGGACAAAGAAGAAAGTCATCTACTAGGCAAGAAGATGGACTCAAACCCGAAGACGAATCAAAGTCCGAATCCGAAGAGGTGGAAGAAATTGTGAACGTAGTGCGGAAGATCGTTCGGAGGGAACTAAAGAACCAAAAGAGGGCACAATTCAAATCGAATCAAAAGAAGGCTTTTCATGCAACATGGGACAACGAAGAAGGCGTCGGCATAGCGTGCATGGCAAGACCCGAAGAGTCCGAGTCAGAGTCCAAATCTGAATCCAATTACAACACCGACTCCGAACTCAAGGACTACTTCGAGAAGCAACTCAAAGCCAGACCAAAAGGTAAAATTAAGGTTAGCCACTCACTAATTCATATGCTTTACAATACAATTAAATTGCTAACTAGGAAATTAGCTAAATCCGAGTCTAGGGTCGAGTCCTTGGTTGAGGAGGTTGAAACCCTCAAACAAGAGACACCCCTAAACTCTTCGACTAGTCAAGTTCAAGAGGAGGACTCAACTCGAGTTAAAAAACTTGAAGAAGAGAACTCTCTCTTGAAAGGACAAGTCCAAGAGCTCGAAGCTCGGTTGAACAAGATCTCGACGGGGTCCAAGAATCTTAACCAACTTCTTGGAACTCAGAGAGTCGTGTACAACAGAGCCAGATTCGGATATAGCTCAAAGACTACGAATAGATCTTACATGTCTATCGTAAATCGTAGTCATCATCGAGTCCAAGCGTGAGTCCCGAAAACTTTACTAAACTCACATATAAGGACCAATAGGTTTTGGATTCCCCATGATCAAGTTCATTACTTGACCAGACCATACTGGGTCAATAATCCAGGGGGAGCTAATACCAAAATAGTATATTCGGTAACCTAAACCTCTTATTTTCTTTAGAATGGTTAGATAAGACTATAACTCGTCAATGCTTGATAACATAGTACCAGGATGCGGCGAGATGATAGTACGCTAGGAAAACAGAGTCTCGTGTATTCGAGCTAGATAAGGCATATCTAGTTCGGTTCACTTGACCGAGTGGAACTAGCTGAAGCTACCTTGTCGTATCCTAGACTAGTTAGACCAGGAAGTGATCTTAGGTGAGTCAAGTTACTATTTTCTCGAAATTGGCTTTGTCTAAGGAAGTGGTCATTTTTTCGATCAAAGAAGGCCCCTGTGCCTCATCACGACCTGGAAGCCAAGATCTTGAAAAGGTGACTTGATAAGCTTAGGATCAAATCCGAATCTAACGCAAGGTTGACCAGTTTCAAATCATTAAATTTAATTAAGATAAAATTGGAATCATCTCACACAACATATAAGGTGAACCAATTCTAAGACACTTAGAATGGGTGAGATGAATAAGGAATAATTTCAATTCACATAGTCCTTTCAAAAATGTTATCTATTTTTCAAACTATTGAGCTTAAACGTTTATCTATACTCGGACAAAACTCTAAATATACAACCTTCTAGGTCAATGATTAGCGCCCCCTAACTCTTCTGTACCTTATATACTTGATTAAGGGGGAGAGCAAACTAACTCTAAGGGTTATATATTTTCAAAAGTTATTAGCGTATGAGTATTTTGAAACTCAAAGCTAATCTTATAAGTATTTTTGAAAATCAAATTAGTCTCAAGACTTATATTGTTGGTGCAGAGGGTTATACCTCGAACCAAAGTAAATCGAGACACATGCCTGGACTCATGTTAGATAACCTTTATGCATTCTTTTTTTTTTTTTTTTTGTGTGTTGAAAACCCCTACTTTTTATATTATACAACCCCAAATCTTTTTTGATTTATGGCAAAAGGGGGAGAAGAGCACAAGTTAAGGGGGAGAACACAAATTTAAAATTTTTAAGATTAACCTTTTGTTCTAAAACTCACCTAAGGTTAAGGGGGAATTGATTATAATGAGTGCTTCATTTACATTTACTCATTTTCCACATTACATTTGTCCTTAACTTTGTGTAAGTTTGCCATAGATCAAAAAGGGGGAGATTGTTGGTGCAGTAGGCACCTAAATCGAACTTGAGTTTTGATTATAGCAAATACACAAAGTTAAGTGCATTTTGTTATCTCATGAGTTGAATCAAGTATGCAGAAATGCTAAGCTAAGCTGAAGGTCAGCGACACTCGGAGAGAACCGTAGTGGTCGGGCGACACCGGGAGGACTTCGGAGGGAGCCGAAGGAATTAGGTGGAGACCGAAAGCAAGGCTTCAAAGGTAAATGTTGAGGTAAGCTCGTGTGAGTGAGCATAAGTAAGGTCGAGTCCTCCATATGGGGGCATCCTTAGGCGACGATCTGACTAAGACTTTCCATAGAAGGTCTATGTTGAGATCGGACGGCAAGTGGTCGTCGAATTCATTTATATTTCGAGCTAACTCTTTATTACAGTCGAAAATTCTGGCAATCAGTTCAACCGGCCAAGGATCAGTTCAACTGCTGAGCCATCAGTTCAACCGGCCAAGGATCAGTTCAACTGATGAGCCATCAGTTCAACCGATGGTCAAAAATCAGCCTCAAGGAGTCAAGCTTTATCACCATTTTTCAAGGAGTCTTGTGCCCAATTCCTATTGGTTGAAGATTCTCTCGAAAAGGGGCTCAAAGGCTATAAAAGGAGAGCCTCTCCTAGGGTTTTTCATCGTCTCTAAGTGCTCAAAAGCCTCCGCAACGCTACGACTCTCCGATGACTCTACAACGACGAAGTGCTTCCAACAACCTTAGCTTAATTTATATTTCCTAGTTGTTGGTATAATCTTATTTTGTCATCTCTTTAATACTGCAATTCTTTTTTATCGAGGTTTTCTATCGTTGCATTTTACATTAATAGAAGAGAGGGTTTGTCTCTCTATCTTTTGCTTTCGAAGGTTTTTGTAATCGTCTAACTCCTACCTCCAACGAGAAGGAGTGTTTTAGTGAATTGCCCTCCGTACACGGTCTAGGACCGTTAGGGCCTTGGAGTAGTAGCCGAAGGCTATGAACCAAGTAAAAAATCATTTGTCTCCTTTTATTTATTATTTATCTTTTCGCTGCAATTAATTTTCTACTCGAGTTTTAACGAACGAAACGAAAGAAAAGTTTTTATCGCTATTCACCCCCCCCCTCTAGCGATCTGCTTCGATCCAACGCCTAGCTCCCAGCGAGGACTCTTCACCGGAATCGAGCTACATAACCCGAAATCAGAGATCCCCTCCGGCGACACGATCCTCCACCTCAAGTGCATCGGCAGCAGGCGCCTCGCGAAGGAAGAGGAGTGGAAGAATTGATGAGGTCTCTAGGGCTAGGAACCAGCTGACCCCCGATCGGAGTTCATCTAAGGCGACGACGTTGCTGAGCTGCTCTCCCAAGGATGCCAGCGAGCTGAGATCGTGCGGCAGGATCACTCGGAGAAGAAGACGGCATGGAGATCGTGATGAAGAAACAGAGGAAAATGAGAGGAGAAAAGAGATGATCGCCGACGGAAATGGAGAATCATGCGAGTAGGGGAAATCGCGATCGGAGAAAAACATCATGGCGGTAGAGAAGGGAATCGCGCGTTGAACAGAGGAAAAGAGAAAGAATGCGGTCGAGAAATCGGCATTGGGTTCTTAAAGCTAACCGGTTCGATTGGGTTGGCTCAAGCTTGACCCAAATCTAACCTAGGTTAAGTCCGAGTTAACTCAAGTCGACCCAACTCTCCATTTAAGCTTAAATCTTCCTCGTATGGACTCCTTTTGAATCCGAAAAAATTTCTGTGAACTCCTGAGAAATTATATAAGACAATTTATCCATTAACAAGGTTCTTTTTTCGTATCTTACGTTCTCCCCCACTAATAAAAATTTGGTCTCCAAATTTCCGACTCATGTACGAGTACAAAATGTCACACACCCATCTCAAGTATCTGGAGAAAAGTTACACACCTCAAGTGACAAAGTGGGGTACTGATAGCCTCTAAAACCCATCATGGATACTCTCAACAGACCCTTTTAAAGTCTAAATAACACCTTCCTATTGACCACTTATCAAAAGGTAAATAATCGTACCAGAGTGGAGCTCTATCTCCGTGACCTGTTGGAAACTTTGCCAGAATCGTAAGGTGAATCATGAATCGCTATCGGGAATGATACTCAAGGATATTCCATGGATATAATTCCATCAAGCGATCCAACGAAATCGCCTTACGGCTCGGAAGAAAATGAGCGGACTTGACTAATCGATCATCGATTACCCAAATGGCATCAAATCCTTACCGAATTCTAGATAATCTCCCAACATAGTCCATCGTACTAAGCTACCACTTCTTTCATGGTACGTAACCCTACCGGTCACTAATATTCCACCATTTACTTGTTGGCACACCCAACATCGAACTATGAAATCAACCATGTCCTACATGTTGTTCCAACACAAAGGACGTCTCACACACACTATATTCGGATCCACTCCGAACAAATCACCAGTCTCTAATGTTGAGACCCCTAAATCAACTCTTCCTGAATCGAATGCAACTCTGGGAACCACTATCCTTCTCAGAGACAGAGAATTATTCTCACAAGAGAAATCAATCTAATGTCCAAAATCCACTCTATCACGCAGCACTATAAGTGACTAGGAGACCGTAATGACCAATCTCCTCAGTTGCATCTATCCGTGTTCTAACAACCCTATAGCAGCTACCCAGTAGCTAGCCAAAACTCCCTGAGCACTCCTACTCTATACATCCACTACTCAAGATAATAATTGCTAAGCTCCATGTCATATATATGACAGCTTATCTCGTAGTTCCTCAACTGATGTGAACATAAGATACGTCTCATTAAACCGCATCGGAATCACTCCAATCCCTGTAAAATTTCTATGAATTTCTGTAAAATTATATAAGATAATTTCTCAATTTAACCAGGGTATTTTATTTTATTTTTTTCCCATATCTTACATTCTCCCCCACTAATAAAAATTTGATCCCCAAATTTCCGACTCATATACGAGTATGAGATGTCACAATAATCATCTCAAGTATTTGGAGAAAGTCACACACATCAAATACTAAGTGGGGTACTGAGCTCGAATATTACATTCCAACTCTTATACACTCTCAACCGACCTATTAAAAGGTAAATAATTATACTAAAGTGGAGCTCTATACCCGTAACTGATGGAAAACTTTGCCAGAATCGTAAGGTGAATCATGAATCACTATCAGAAATGATACTCAAGGTTACTCCATGGATATAATTCCATCAAGCGATCCAACGAAATCCATCTTACGGCTCGGAAGAAAATGAGCGGACCTAGCTAATCGATCACCGATTATCCAAATCGCATCAAGTCCTTTCTGAATTCTAGATAATCTCCCAACACAGTCTAACGTACTAGGATACCACTTCCTTCTCGGTACGTAACCCTACTAGTCATTAATATTCCACCTTTACTTGTTGGCACACCCAACATCAAACTACGAAATCAACCCTCGTCTAGGCCCTGAAATCTAGTTTCACAAGCTTCTGACCAAGTGATTCTCATCACCTTCTTGGTCCAACAAATCAGCGATATAGTAACGCTAGAGCATCCTATCAACCTCTATGGTATCATCCAGATCAATCCAAGGAAATCATAACTTCCCTTAAGATTGTAAATATATCCAAAAGTATTGTCTAAAAAACATAATCACCAATTGATCCAATCGCTTCCGGAATTCTCGATTCCTCAAGTCCAAGAACGACTAAATCGTTGATAAGTCTAATAACATTATTAACAGCTCATAAAATTCATACCCAGTATGAAATGTCGTCTTCTATACACCTGCATCCTTTTACTCTACACTGATGATATATCAATCATCACACCAACAATGATAATTGTATGATACCAAGTCACTACAATATCAACACTCTAATCATAGATCAACCCTAGGATATACACAGGTGTCCTTTAGCTTAACTAAACAGATCATCTATCCACAACGTAGGATATCCATTTTCAACAACTACTGCATACCACCACCATCGATAATTGATGTATCACCCCAAAGGTCCATCCTTTTTTTATTTTACCAAGAGTTCCAGATCATCTCCAAAAGGAATACTGAGATGGATAAATATCTTATCCAACACCTATAATCGTAACTTACGTTCTTCCAATTTCCACAGTGTTTAGCAACACTGATACCGATAAAATCATCTCCCGGTATGAGGTCTTCCATATCGGAACTATTCCCAAAATCACCCCTAATCGCATATTCCACTTGCCCATGCAGTGGAAAACCTGGGAGTTCATCCGAATCTACATCTGAATACTCTCGTATTATACGCACACCTGAGAGACATATTATACCATATTCTCAGCCATTTCACTATCCGTAAAGATATGTCTATGGTAAAGATATATCTATCAAAGTCTAAGAACATCCCTTGACTTCGTGATCGTTGGTCAACATCTCACCTGACGGTAGAGATACCACCAACCCACAAGTCAATAGGAACTCATCTAATCCTATCTAAGAATGTTCTAGATCTAGATACCTGTAAACTACCGGTATCTCTCGACATATCCACAAATAGGGTAACCTAAAAGTAACACCCCGAATGACCAATTCTTCGGTCTTCTAAACCTCTTCTCAAGTAACCATGTAAACTCGCCCAACATCTGTTCTTGACGGTTGAGCTCCTGTACGTGCAAAGGACTACCATGGAGGAACTGAAGTCAACTACTGAAACTGAGGTACGAACTGAAACAACTGCAATGGAGATGGTAAATACTGTTGTACTGGCAAAGGGTACACATCCAGCTATAAAATATTGAAGAACTGTCAACATCGTAGCACGCTCCAACTCTGTGAAAGGTATAGCTGCAACTGGAGAATATCGCATAGATACGACCATCGTCGTATACACTCTCCTCTGTACAAAACATAACCACGCCTAGGAAGGTAACAGTTGTTGTCATCTGGAGAGGTAATCGTTTTTGTCTGGACGTTTGAGTCTTCTGAGATATCTTCTGCTGATACTGCTAAGTAATTTGCTTCTCTCGGATGGAAGTATCAAAGAACTCCACTATGCCTGAGATAAGATCGTTGCTGATGTGATAATCTAATCTTCTGTGATGACTCGGCTTTCGAGGTTGTGGATCGTCCTCTCGAAAGCATCATCTATAGCCTTCAACTGAGTCTTCAAAATACATACTCTCCTCGTAGATACAGTAGAAGCAGATAACATAATCCATCGGATAATCTGACTCTGCGTCTTGTCGTGATCCACACTGCACACACGCAATCTCTTCGGAGTCTTTCTTCTGATTTTGCTGATAAACAGGTGAAGATGCTGACAATCTACAGTCGATCTCCTATGATCTAAAAACTCTCCAATAGTCGCTCGTGACTCATGACTCTAATCTTACTCTTTTTGTCAAACATTCGGAGACTTCTGATTCCAATAATTTGACTTGCAATATATGCTTATCAAATCTCCACTCTTAAAACACTTGCTACGGAGTCATTTCTATACACATGACCCAGTCTAATGCCTTCAAGTAGGATCTGGTAGGAGATCCAAACATCCTGATCAAGATGTCAGCCAATAAACCGTGAGTGGCCAAAACCAATCCAATCACATCCTTGAGCTATTAGGTGATCGTAACCTTCGCAAGTCTAACGACTCTACATGACACCTTTGTTACCAAACGATCACCCTACTTGCAGCTCAAGAATTCCCTGACAATGAATCATAGAAGATGACGTGGGGAAATACTCTCTTACAATATCACTACACCGTGGCCAAGTGATGTGTGATTTCCCGAAGGTTATTTCCTATCTCTTCCACCACGTATCGGCTTGATCCCGATAATGGTATGCAACCAACTCCACTATCTTCGTATAACATGAGTTAAGTACTCAAAAGTACTCTCAAAGTTATACAACCTAGAACGACCAATCCAGGGATCAAAATCCCTATAAATATCATCCACTAATTTTCTACTATCTGCATCAGCAATAGTATACTCGCTTAGTCCATTACCCCTCAAGTAATAATCTGACAAGCATAATTAGTGAAAATTCTTAGGACTGTAATCTTTGATCTCCACAAGAGATGTGACTACCTAACCCCTGCTTTCCGACTCGGTATCAGTCGGCTCTCAAAGGTAATTACCTTTTCGATAGCAGGTACATGTCTAATAACCTCAACATGTCGTTCCCGTGGTCAACTCCAACCATGGTTACGAATAGTGACTACCACACTACAAGTCATTCATGTTATGAGCAACTAAATGCATAGCTAACAGAAGGATATGTGATAACAATTATCATACCTTAAACCTTGTAGCTCAGAAATGTCCCGCAACAGCCAGATCCCAGAACTCACAAAATCGAAACCGAGTAAAGCAAAACTCGATGTCCGAACGAAATCAAATCCGAAAGTGGACTTCGCAACCTAGGGCTCTGATAAAATCACTGACTACTCTCTCGGCTTGAACATAATGTGAATTGAGTATTTATCTCCACTGTATAGGATGGATTCTCTATCTATCATGGATAGAATCGTTGATCACTCTTCCAATTCTGACATAGTCCTGAATTGAATTTATCTCCACCGTCTGGGACAGATTCTCTATCTGAGATGAATTCTCAGATGTAGTCGCAAATTGGGTATTTTATCTCCATCGTTTGAGACGAATTCTCTATATGTCAGAGATAGAATCGCCGACCACTCTCCCAATTTGGATATCGTCAAGGATTCAGTATTTTTCTTCATCGTCTAAGACGGATTCTCCATCTGTTAGGGGAGAATCACTGACCACTCTCTGATTCGAACGTAGTCGTGGATTGAATATTTATCTCCACCGTCTAAGATGGATTCTCAATCTATCAGGAACAGAATCACCAATCACATTCCTGACTCAGATATAGTCATAGATGGAATATTTATAGTCACCATCTGGAATGAATTCTTCATCCAACTAGGTCATGTTTGCCAACTAGAGTATTTAACTTCTCTCTGTGAGAAAGTCTCTACTTTTATCAGAGGTAGAACCTTGGTTCATCCTTTCAACACGAGTAACTATAGATTGAGTGGCTTTCATGGTCTGAATGGTTACTCTTATCTATTATGAAAGAAATTTTACAAAGGAAGCTACCATCAAATCCACAGCTAAAAGGGCTATCATTCTTTTTGCCAACCTCTATAAAGCCTGTCACCTCATGTCTCATCCCAACTACACTTGCATATTGCTACTTTAAATATGAACTATACAGCATAATGTTAAATAATCAAGTGTGCGATAGAAAATAAAGCTAGTTATATCAAAGGGCGATTCTAAATTGCTTAAAGTGTTAAAAATAGTCTCATGACTCCGTGTTGCCAAACCACCAATGACAGAATTTATGTTATCACACGGCACACAACCATCAAATATTTAATTCATGTCTTCATCGAGGATATCCCCAAGTACCTTTTGGATGTCTAGAAAATTAGCAGAAACTCCCTCTGAAGGATAACCCACATCTAGCCTTTAGTAGATCGTAGAATTCCACCGATTGGAATAGCTCCTTCTGAGTTGCCCAAAGCTCACCTTCATGAGTCTTATATTCTTCAAATTCTTTTGCTCGGGTTGTCAATTTCTCCTTCATGGCTCCCACTTGGTCCTGCAAGGATTGAGCTTTAGATTCCGCTTCCCGTCGAAGATTTTTTAAGACGATGAAATTAACATTCCATTCTGTCACATTTTTAGGATATGTTTCTGTTTCATTCCTAAACAGCTCAGCAGTCGATGTAGTCACCTTTAGATCCTGGGTTAAATGGTCCAGGCAGGTTAGATGTTCTTCCTCTCATTTCTGCATCTAAGCAAGGTCCTCTAAAGCTGGGGTAGACGATTTAGCATATTTGTTGCGCGGTGAGATGCTAGACACAGAATTTCAATAAGGATTATTTGTCTGTAAAAAGAGAGTCAGATAGCATGCGTACCTTTTTACTGGATGCGGGCATAATCTCCATAAGACCAAACAAGGAGAGTTTCTGCATTGACTCTACTTCTTCTTGATTAATGTTTGTAACTACTACACTAGGGAAGGCAGTGAAAGTCGAAATAAATTAAGGGAGTGGTGAGGGGGAGGCAGTGGTCAACAGAGGGCAAGCTGAGGGATATTTCATCGACCTTTGAGAGGAGCCGACCTCAGAAAATGGCCTTTTCTTCATGCACGTCCTCTTAAAAGGACGTGCCTGGTCTTGAAGCTCCTCAGGGTCAGAAGGAGGAGAGGACTCTCGACGGAGGGAAGAGGAGTATGTGTCATCTGAGATTACAACCTCAGAAGTTCTTTTTCAAACTGCCTTTTGCAAGTACTTGGCCATCGATGCTCGTAACATTTTGTCGTCTGCACAATACAAAAAGAAAGGAATGTGGTTTAACTATTACAAGTTGAGAGTAACGGTGAGAATGTACCTATGGAAGCGGCTAATTTTGTTTCTTGCGGGCTGAACCCGAAGTGTAATAAGATGTCCTCGTTGATCAAGAGGTCGGGGTCATATACGGAGTTACCAAGATGCAATATATCCTTGTATGTTGCTTTCTCTTGGAAGTGTTCCAAAATTGGCAGAGTAGGCAAGTTGGTGACCCACTTGTTGGACATGATAGTGGAGACGGATAACGGACAAAAAAGAATTGATTCTTCCTTGACCTCGAAGGGAGAGGACATGGTTCACGAAACTTAACTAGAGGGCGAGTTCCAAAATAAAAAAAATAAAAAAAAAACATTATCTAGTCATTTGGTAAAGAAGAAATAGTGAAAGTGTTAGGAGTCAGAGGAATCTGTCAATATTGAAGATAATGGCTACACTGTAGACAAGTCGAAAGGCGTTGGCCGTAAATTGGCTGAGGGGCATATGAAGATAAGTTGCAATGTCAGTATAAAAAAGAGAGGTTGGAAAGCATAAGCCACATCACAATTGGTCTAAGAAGAAGGTGCTGTAATCGGAAGGAGGACAATGCGGCCGCTGCGAGGGCTTTGGGAACAGGACGGCGTGATCACAGGGGATCCCGAAAGTTAGAGTAAACTCTCATCGATGTCAGATAACTCCGATATAGCATTCTCAAACCATAAAGAGGAGGAAGAAGAAGAGGCCATTGAGACTTGCGCCAAAAAACAGAAGTGCGAGAGGCTGAAGAAGCGAAAAGACATAATGCAAGAAGTCAACGAGGGTTAGAAAAAAGAGATGCGATGGTAGAGGCATAGATAAGCAAAAGCATTTAATTCGTGGAGAATTTTTTATTTTTTTTTAGAAAATAAAAAACAATTTTTTTGTATGTTTTAATTTTTTTAAAAATATTTTTTTATTTTTTAGAAAATGAAAATAGAAATAGAAAATAATTTTTTTGTATTTTTTAATTTTCTAAAAAATGCTCTTTTATTTTCTGAAAAACAGAGATGGAAAACGTCAACCAAATGTGTTTTCTCATTTTTTTCAAAAAATGAAAACGAAAAATAGAAAACTTTCCGCCTACTAAACGTCACTTAGCACAAACGGCTGCATAAAGCCCAGTTAAAGATAGTCTTAGTGATGGGTCTGAGATTTTCACCTAAAGCATGTTAGCAATTATTAGAGATAGTGTGGTAGAGCACCATGTATTTACTGAGCTCAGCAGAGTTTGGAGTGTCGTTATTCATTCAGAATTCCTAGCAATCTTGGTTTTCTTAAATGTCATGCTTTTTCATAGAGCACAAGGGGGCTAAATAATATAAGGAAATCAAAATATGTGTTACGGTTTGGGTTGAGCACAGTGTATGTTTCCTGAATATCACGTATATTTCCAAAGCATCCTATGTGTTTCCAGAGCACTCTGTGTATTTCTTGAGGATTGTGTATATTTTTCCAGAGCACGATGGAGCTTAGTATTATCATTGGGTCAGATTCTCATATTGAGGTCTGTGCAGAGCAGCATGTGTATTTCCCAAGTAAGATGTGTATTACTCGAGCAGTATATGTGTTTCCCAAGCAACATATATATTTCCTGAAGTACAGTAGAGTTGGACAATATAAGTTGACTTAGAGCTCAATTTTGTGAAGGGTTAGTGTTGAACTTCTTATTGGTCTACCAAACAGCATGTGCATTTCCCGAGTGAGATGTGTATTACTCGAGCAATATATGTATTTCCCGAGCAACATATATATTTCCTAAGTACAGTAGGATTGGACAGTCTAAGTTGATTCAAAGCTCATTTTTGTGAAGTGTCAATGATGAACTTCTTATGGTTTACGGAGCAACATGTGAATTTCCCGAATAACATGTGTATTACCCCAAGAAGTATGTGTATTTCCTGAGCAACATGTATATTTCCTGAGTACAATAGGGTTGGATAGTATAAGTTGATTCGGAGCTCAGTTTTGTGAAGTGTTAGTATTGAACTTCTTATGGGTTTACCGAGCAGCATGTGTATTTCCCGAGTGAGATGTGTATTACTCGAGCAACATGTGTTTCTCAAGCAGCATGTATATTTCTTGAGTATAGTAGGATTGGACAGTATAAGTTGATTCATAGCTCAGTTTTGTGAAGTGTCAATGCTAAACTTCTTATGGGTTTACGGAGCAGCATGTGTATTTCCCGAGTGACATGTGTATTACTCCGAGAAGCATGTGTATTTCCCAAGCAACATGTATATTTCCTGAGTACAGTAGGGTTGGACAGTATAAGTTGATTCAGAGCTCAGTAATATGAAATGTCAGTGTTGAACTTCTTATGAGTTTCTCGAACAGTATGGTTATTTCCCGAGAAATATATGTATTTCCCGAGCAGTGGGTATATTTCCGGAGTAGAGTAGGGACGGGTTGTATAGTTGATCCAAAATAATTTTGGGAAGTGTAGAGCAACTCATCTATTTTCCGAGTGACATATATATTTCCCGAGCATCATATGTATTTCTCGAGCACCTTGTTTGTTTTATGAGTACCATAAGGTTTTCTTGAATTCAATAAGGATGGAGGATATGAGCATTGTCGGGTGTAGTAAGAAAGAGATGTTAAGAAGTCTTTTAAGCAAGAAATATTATTGGAAAAGAATATTTTAATTCTTGTTATTTATTTATGTGAAGCTTGTTTATAGTTTGTTTCTTGGACAATTAATAGGAAGGAGAAGGGACACGTGGAAGGTATAAAGAAAATTATTTTTGAAAAGAGGTGTGAAAAGCAGTTACATCTTAATGGGTTGGTAAGGGTATTAAAGTATATTCATCTTGGAGTAAGGCGATGCAAATCTCTTATAAAAAGAGCAGAGATGGGAGGAAGAAGGGGATGATTTATTCTTCTTTGTTTAGTACACAAAGATCTCTTCTCATTTCTTCTTCTTCATAACATCTTATTACTCTACTCTTCCGATCTTGAATTTAGCATCAGAGGGGTTGCGCCGACAATGCCAACCCACCTATAACCTTCTTTTTGAGAGACAAATCTAGCATTCAACTAGGAGATCTAAGGTTCCAGCAAGGATTCTTAAGAGGGGAGAAGGGGATCTGGGTGAGCCGAAGAAGAGAACATCATCAAATTGGCGTCGTCTGTGGGAATCTGAAAAAAAAATATGTGATGGTTAATACTAGGAGAACGATGGAGCCAGTAGAGGAGAAATCTGTGTCTAGTACATCTCAAGGAGGTACTAGCCGAAGTAGGTGTTGGGTTTCCCCGGCACTGCGGCGAGTGTGTATTCGAACATGTTTCGTAAACATTGCACAGCGAAAGAATTAAAAATGATAAATCTAATTTATTACAACACACACACCCCGCGCATGCAAGATACAATATGTGTAGACAAAATCGTAGTTTCAAATTTTACAATAAAAGAAAATTACGCTAGTTATACCTAACGTATCACATACAGCGGGAATGACATCAACCGAATAAACTCACGCTAGAATTGCCTCTATCCGTATCCACGTCGAGTACCGTCGAGATAGCTTCGCCAAGCTACGAGCCTCATCTTTGTAGGAGTCACTAGCCTCATGTCGAAGATGATGTGATCGAGAGGAGATCACAATCCGAATCAAAATTCGGATTCGAAAATGAGTCCCCAAAACTCACTTCTCCAAAGAGGTATTCGTCAACCGATTGACGAATCCTTGGTCCTCCACTTATGAGGATCACCGGAGATCCAATCCCCGGCAAGGAAGTCACTGTCGGAGCTCCAAATGTCGTCCAAACGATGCTCCGATAAGAAGGAAACTTGGTGGAGGACTTGACGCCGGCCAAAGGAGGTGGTCAGCTGATCCTTGGTCACCGAAGCCAAGGTGGGTCGCCGGAGGGGTGGCCGGCAGCAGCTGGACGCCGACGGCAAAGAGGTGGACAGTGACACAAGAGCTGGGCGTGGATCCCTTGGGCGGCGACAAGGAGAAGAGAGGGAGAGGAGAGGAAGAGAAGTTTCCAAAAATAAACTTAGGGCTCTCCAAACCTCTAGCCGAGCTTTTATAGAGCGCGTGTTTCTTAACCATTAAGAAACTTTCTCCTTAGAGTTATTGGTTCCTAACCAAAACCCATTAACCCGCTCCAATAACTTAAGTTAAAATAAACCGAACCGAGTTGGTATATTTTAAGTTAAAACGAACCGAACCAACTTTGGTTCATTCGTTTAAAACAAACCAAACCACTTTGGTTTATTTTCCACCATTGGATTAGAACCAAGCCAATTTGGTTCATCCATCATATCTTCATAAGACTCGACCCATCCATGTTTCCGTTGCGACTGAAACAATTTCATGTTCGCTCCTTGTTTGGTCCAACCAAACCTAGTTTCTCTTGATCTGAGAATCTCATTCTCAAGCTCGTTTTAAATTTTTCAGATTACGCTTGTTGTGCGTGTGACCAAATAGGTTCCCAATTTATGTTGGTCATCTATAATTAACCATTAATTATAGAACGATCATGAGTGGCACCTAGTACATCATGATCCCCAATTAACCGAAAAATCGACGGTTGATCCCAGAACCATTTCTGAAACCCTTCAGCAGCTACAATGAATCGTGTCTCATTCTCTTCACTCATCTTATACCCACTTGGTTCAGGACATTGTCTATAGTGGCAGTCCCCACTAGGCTGACTATGTCACACCTAGCCCAAGTATCATTTCCTCGTCCTACAAATTCTAGTTACTGCACATGTATCCAAGAGTACCTTACTTTAAACATGTAATATTTTGGCCAACGACTTTAATAACAATCCGACAAGAGGTCATGGGTATACATCTCCTCGCAATGAGTGGTGAATCCTTTATAGGCTATTCAAACACCTTCATCCACTTCGACTTATACCCAATCATCCCAGGTCCACATATCCTCAGAGATGCTTGCTTAAGATGTTAAAGCATAAGTCTTCATGACCAAGATGACTTGAATACTGCAAGTCAAAAGAACATCACACTTAAGCTACAGTAAGAACTTCATTGACATATCCATATATGTAGAGAATCATATGAAGTCTTACAACTGGTCACTCCAATGAACTAGTTACCATAACTAGCATCCACGATTAACTCCGGACATCACAATTTCTCCAGCCAGTGAGAATCAACTGATTGGATACACCAAAGAGTATGACTCATGCTAGTCTCGACAGAATTGATGGTGTCCAAATCCATCAATTCATTAACTAGGGATAATCCAATACATCACAATTACACATGTAGAGATACTCACTAGTTGTGATCCAATCACAAATTCTCTCATGCTGTGAATCGTATTGTGGACATCCAGTAAATGAGTTTAAGATCTAATCAAATACATGAAAACATCTATACTCAAATAGTGAATCTTCATTTATCATATAAATGGATTAAATATAAGGCGATTGCCTTAGGACACCTCTCATATATAACTAACAAACTCTCACTTGGTCTAATGTCAATCGCCACGGTATCCAATAACATAAGCCCTAACATGACCCTCAAACTTACTTTGAGATAAGGCCTTAGTTAAAGGATCCGCTAAGTTCTTTTCAGTGGGAATCTTCTCGATTTGAATTTCGTTCCTACTGATAATCTCTCTGATCAGATGATAGCGGCGTAGCACATGTTTGGATCGTTGATGAGACCTTGGCTCTTTTGCCTGTGCAATTGCTTCATTGTTGTCGCAGTAAATCGGTATTGTTTCAACAATGGTTGGAACCACACCAAGTTCATAAATGAACTTTTTAATCCAAACCGCTTCCTTTGCTGCTTCCAAAGCTGTAATGTATTCTGCCTCTATAGTAGAATCCGCTACAGTGTCTTGTTTGGAACTTTTCCAACTCACTGCACCTCCATTCAAGGTGAAAATGTACCCAGACTGAGACCTGGAATCATCCTTGTCTGTCTGAAAGTTGACATCCATATACCCGCGTATCACCATGTCCCCTTCTCCATATATTAGGAACACATCCTTAGTTCTTCTCAAGTACTTAAGGATTGTCTTAACAGCCGCCTAATGATCCATTCCTAGATCAGACTAATATCTGCTCGTGACACTCAAAGCATACGATACATCGGGCCTCGTACATAACATAGCATACATGATAGATCCTATTGCGGATGCATAAGGAATCTTATTCATGCAAATCCTCTCGTCTTCTGTGCGCGGACACATAGACTTCGAAAGGTGTATCCCATGCCTGATGGGTAAGAAACCTTTCTTGGATTCTGACATGCTAAACCTCTTTAGCACTCGATCTATATATGTAGACTATGAAAGACCAAGCAACTGATTCGATCTATCCCTATAGAACTTAATCCCAAGGATGTAGGTTGCTTCTCCTAAGTCTTTCATAAAGAATGTCTTGGACAACCAAATTTTAACTGACTGTAAGATAGAAACATTGTTTCCTATAAGTAATATATCATCGACATACACTACTAGGAACACGACTGCACTCCCACTAACCTTCTTGTACACACAAGGTTTGTGTGGATTTTGTGAGAAATCAAACCTTTTGATTGTCTCATCAAAATGGATACTCCAGCTCCTGGATACTTGCTTTAGTCCATATATGGACCGTCGTAGTTTTCATACCTTGGTTTTATGAACTGATATGAAACCCTCAAGTTGTATCATATACACGTCCTCGAGTAGGTTTCCATTAAGGAAAGTTGTTTTCACATCCATCTGTCATATCTCATAATCATAATGAGCCGCTATGGCAAGGAACATCCGAATGGATTTAAGCATAGCAACAGGTAAATAGGTCTCGTCATAATCAACACCTTGCTTTTGACGATACCCTTTCGCCACCAATCTAGCCTTATAGATAATCACATTACCATCCATGTCGATTTTCTTCTTGAAAACCCACTTGCACCCTATAGGCTTTATGCCTTCAAGTGGGTCAACCAAGTTCCAAACTTGATTTTCATACATAGAATTCATTTCTGACTTCATGGCGTTAAGTCATTTATCCCTTTCTGAACTTTTCAGAACTTCTTCATAACTGGTAGGCTCCTCATCATCAATGAGTAACACATCGTTCGATTCACTTACAAGAAATCCATATCTCTCAGGAATGTTGCGTGTTCTACCATATCTACGAAGATGTGGTGTCACAATAGGTTCAGCCGATGGCTCATCACTATGAGTTATCGGTTGTGGTGCTTCACCAGGTATCTCATCAATGTCTATTAGAGTATCTTGAGCCTCCTCAAGCTCAACGACACTCCCACTGTTTTCTTACAAGAGAAACTCTTTCTCTAGAAATACAGCATATCTTGAAACAAACACCTTTTGTTCCACATGATGATAGAATTAATAACCCCTCGTTTTCTTAGGGTATCCAATAAATAGATGTTTATCAGACTTAGCATCCAATTTGTCTAATACAGTTCGCTTCACATAAGCAGGACAACCCCATATCTTCAAATAAGATAAATGAGGTTTCTTACTATTCCATATCTCATATGGAGTAGTAGAGACTATCTTGGTCGATATTCTGTTTAGCAAGTAAACAACTGTCTGAAGTGCATAGCCCAAAAAAGGATTTGGGAAGATTCGTATGATTCATCATCGACCTGACCATGTACAACAAGGTACGGTTACGCTTCTCAGATACACTATTATGTTACGGTGTATACGGCGGAGTCCATTGAGACAATATACCATTGTCCCTTAGATAATCTAGAACTCTTGACTCAAGTATTCACCACCTCGATCTGATCGAAATATTTAATACTCTTGCCAAGTTGTTTCTTTACTTCATTTCTGAATTCTTCGAACCTTTCAAAGGCTTCAGACTTGTGTTTTATCAAGAACACATACCCAAACCGTGAGTGATCATCGGTGAAGGTAACGAAGTAGCTATAGCCTCCTAGAGCTTGAGTTGGCATAGGTCTGCATACATCAGTATGTATTAGACCAAGCAACTCTCCCACCGATTCACCTTTTCCCGTAAAAGGTAACCTAGTTATCTTGCCTTTTAAGCATGATTCACATTTATCGTATGAATCTAATTCAAACGATTCCAGAATTCTATATCTGTGTAATTCGAACATGCGTTTCTTACTCACATGTCCAAGACGACAATGTTACATGTAGAAGTCTAATTGATTATCTTTTTGAGCATGCTTGTTGCTCGCTTCCATATTGAGAATGTCACTGGATACGTCTAATGTATATATACCATTGCACAATGTTCCAGTCTCATAAAGACGTCATTCAAAGTTATGTAACAACAATTGTTACTAAAAGTCAAATGGTATCCATTTCTATTTAAACAAGAAATAGAAATGATGTTCTTTATCAACGAAGGAACATAAAAGCAATTGCCCAGTTCTAAGACAAGTCCTGTAGGCAGTGATAACTATAATTTTGTCGTGTTATTTTGGTTTTTAATATCACTGTTTTTATCCTCTCAAGTGATTAATTATCGATTATTTGCATGTTTTATGAGTTGGATATATTTTTGGACCTTATTATAAATTCTCCTAAATTCTGGACTTATATGTAAATTTTATCTTTGTTTGTAGGAGATCGAGATGAGCCATTGGACTAGACTCAGGTTGGATCAAATATGACTTCATCTAAAGGCATAAAGGACATTTTAAGCTGGAAGAATCTGGACCTTTCATTCAGATCAAAGGCAATTCAATTAAGGGACCAGATCTGAGCAATATGGACCATCCGAAGAAAGCAGTTGATTTTGAGTCATTTATCTAGATCTGGAGAGATCCGGTCCATACATTTAGATCGGGACATCTGATCCCTTCCTCCAGATTCGACCGATCATAATTATCCATTCAGATTGATCAGATCCATCCATTCAAAGTCGGAGAATTCTCAACCGTTGGATGCACAGCCCTTAAATGAATTAATCAGATTCATTTAGCCCTAGATTTAATGGACGGCTGAGATGTGATCATGCTTAGATCGGACAGCCAAGGAAAAGGGGATTTAAAAACCAACATTTTCACCCTTCTTCCTCCATCGCGCAGCACAGAGCTTCTTCATCGATCGCCCCTTTCACGCACGAGCAGTCGATGCCACCTCCATCTTCCTCGTCGGTCATCGGAGAGGAAAGGGGATTCCCTCCTTCTCCGGTGACCGATGGTCTCCTCCATCACACCTCCACAGTCGGTGCCCTTCATCTTTCTCCATCGCGCAACGTCGGCCGTCCACTTCTCCTTCATCCACAAACGAGAGCTGGGATAGCAGCTTCTGCTCCGCCCATTCTACCGCCGCCGACCACCGGAGTGGGGATTCCCCTCCGTTATCGTTTTCTTCAGCCACTCCATAGCTACGCCAGCCCTGTTCCAGCCATCGGCATTCCACTTCCTCCTTCATCCGGCAGCTCCATTTCCACCACTACAGCCACCGTTTTCTTCGGACAGACAGGAATTCCAGCTTCCGACAGGCTATTTGCAGACTTCTTCCAATATTGATGTCTTATCTATTTGTTTCTTCGTTTAGTTTGTTGAATGTTTGTAATAGATTCAATCTTCCATGTTTAGATTGCACGTATTCGATTTACTTTGTTTCATGCCTTGTTGGTGTTCAATAAAATGCTTCTTAGAGTAATTAGGTTGTAGTTAGTTAGTTTAGATTTAGTTCTATGCTTTACTTTAATTGCTCTTTTAATCATATTCATGTAGTAGATTTCGTTGATGCATTGCTTATTTCATTTGGTTGTTAGTTAAATCTCTTCTTCCCTTGAGCTCTAGCAGCCGCCTCCACCTTCCTTCCATCCATTGTCCTCCACGGATTCGAGGAGGAACCGCTTCATCGAGAGATTTCGGCGTCGTCCTCCATCTCCACAGCTCATCCACCTCTTTCGGATTCAAGGAGTTCCGCCCCGATGACACTTCTTCGAGCTCAATCGGATCCGCAAGAGTTCGGAGCATCCATCAAACTACTGAATTCAGGAGTTTGCACCATTCCACATCTACTGTCGTTTGCGAAGTCTCGATCGAGCTTCGTTGGCCTTAGCCGGAGGAACTTGTTCATTCACCGGGCCTATCTTGGGTTGATTAGATCATTTATTTCCTCTTCCAATTTTTGTTGATTTAATTCCTACATTGTTTGATTTAGTTATTGCATGTTAGTTTAGAGTTTTAATTACCTTGCAATTGTATGTTAGAGTTTAAAACCCAAACCCCCATCTTCAATAGAAAATACAAAGCAATAAGTAAAAATCCTAAGTTTACTATTCTATCGATTACACTCGTTGGGAAACAATTCGGGCCATTCACTATGCTATATTAGTGTAGAGAGAGTTTGGTAATTAATTTATAACAGTACCACGATGATAAAATATTGTTATCAAATTTTGGCGTCATTGCCGAGGAGTGTAATGATGTTTAGTATACTAAGGATTGTTTGTCCATTTTTCTAAAAAAAAAATCAAAATTCAAAAATTTTGTTTAGGGCTTCATTCTTTTATTCTCTTATATATCCATGTATTTTTTGTTGGATCGAGAAGCGTCGCTAGAGGGGGGGTGAATAGCGATCGTAAAACTTTCGTTTTCGTTTGTTCGATACGCAAAGTAAACGAGTAAACACAGCGGAAAATAAAATGACACGTTTATTTTACTTGGTTCACAACCCAGTGGTTGCTACTCCAAGGCCCTATCGGTCATTGACCGCGTACGGAGGGCAAAGCACTATAACGTCTCCTCCTCGTTGGAGGTAGGAGACAACGATCATAAAATCCGGAAGTACGAGGATGAGGCAACAAGCCTACCTCACCTCGTTACAAAAAAAACAACGAATACAATAATAAAAAGTATTACTAGATGCTGCTGCCGACGAAGAAGATCTGAGGTTGTCGTTGCGTCGGCGTTATGACGGTGTTGAAGCGTTGGCGTTGTAGGAGCACTTGATGAATAATTGATGTGATTTGGAGTGGAATCCTCCCCTCCTTTTATAGACTTTGGCCTCTGAAATTGTCTCCTATTTCTTTGGAACGGATCATGGATTTTTCCAAATTTTATCGCGAAGTGGACGCGTCAAACGTTATCCGTTTTGACCTAGCGCAAAAGCTGAGTCGTCGCCATCAGTCGACTGCTATGTGTCCAGCAGTCGACTGCCAGCTTGGCCACTTCCCTGTAATAAGAGGTTAGCTCGGAAAATGATAAATGCGACGGTTTCTGACCGTCCGATCTCGACCTAGACCTTCCACGGGAAGTCTTAATCGGATCGCCGCCTATGGTCGTCCCCGTAAAGAGGACACAACCTTACAATCTCTCACTCACACGAGCTTACCTCGACAGTAGCTCTCGCTTCCGGCCTTCCACTTGATTCCTTCGGCTCCCTCCGAAGTCACTCGAGTGTCGCCCGACCACCGCAGCTTCCTCCGGGTGTCGCTAGCCTTTAGCTCCAACTTTAATACTTTTCTGCACACTTGATAGCTCGTGAGATAACGATGTAAACTTAACTTTGTGTCTTTGCCATAATCAAAACACAGGTTCGATTATCTAGTGCCCCTGCACCAACATTTTATCATATATGCTTCCTGTGTCTTTTGATATTGTTTATTAGTATTTCAGGAAAGACAGGAAATTTCTTTGAGCATGGATCCATATTATCATCAATGTGAAGACTTCAGTGATGTTTACTATTCAGGCACTGGGCAACAAGAGTATTATCAACCTGAAGATAAGTATTATCAGTACCAGCCGCAATATCATCAGCCTGTTCCTCAGTATCATCAGTCTTATCAGCAGGACAGGTATAATTCAATTTCTGGTACATCTTTTCATAATTTTGATTCAGATTTCAGGTATGGGAACACACAACAGTACACCCCTGAGCAGTCTCAGTGCTATCTACTTCCGCCATCCATTGATACTTACATGCCTAGTTGGGGAGATCAATCAAATTACTGTGAAGAAACCCCTGCTCCCAATCAAGAAAATAGAGACACTAGAAAAACTAACATCATTTCTACATCAATATCAGCAACAAATGAACGATAGTCATCAGCGGATACAGAACATGCAAATCTTGCTAGATCAAATTGCATCATCCATCAGCCAGACACAAGCACAAGATTCCTCCCAGTTTTCCTCAGAGATAATTTCTGATGGTAGTGATGTACTTGAGGAGATGGATTGCAGAGCTGGTGATATGTACGCTTCTACCTCTGCGGCTCTACAGGACTCCTCTGTTGATGTGCATGATGATGATGTACTATCTGATGCTCAAGATAATGATGAAGTTGCTTCTATAGTCGATGACTTGCAGGATGATACTAGCAGCTTAGATTTACTCTATGATGTTGTTTGTGCCCTAGATTATTCTGAAGAAAAAGAGCAGTTTCCATATACCAATGCCCATACTTGCCAACCAGACCAGAAGACAAGTGAGATAGTGGTGGCAAGCAATTCTGATGAGTTGATTCCCATGGAAGTGGTGGATAGCTGGAAGCCCCCTGACTGGACACTTCCATCTCAGTCAGAGTCTCCAAGAATTTTGTTGATGAAGACCCTAACAGCAAATGTAATAATCCAGCCCCAAGGCTGGACACTTTACCTGAATCGCCTCCGACCACCAGAGATTATATATGATGAGGCGATGATATTGGAGGGAGCAGCACAGTACTATCATGATCACACCATGAAGGCACTCACTCCCATTCAGTTCATCCCACTCCCCGCATGGATGCTTAAACTGAATCTTTTTCAACCACCGGGACAGGATTTCTTTCGGAGCACTCCACGACCTGCGTAGCTCCTTTTACTGAATCTTCTCCAACCACCAGGACCTCAGGGGAGTTTGCTCTATCTCATCTCTTTTCTTTTTCTTTGTATATATGTTTCTTTTACTTCATTTGTTTTTGTTTTAGTTGTTATGTTTCATTTGTTGAGTTTTTATTTTATCGGGTTTTGAAATAAATTTCCTATGCATTCCTTTATATCTTCTTAGAAGTCGTGAAAGCTAATTAAATTTAATTGTCGAATTTTGAGATTTACTGTTATGAATGGATTATTTGATTGCATGTGGTTACTACTTGGTGATGGATTCTGTGTTGATAGGTTGAGATGATTATTTTTGTTTATCTAGTGAGAATTGAGACTATTTTTATTGCTTGTGTGTGGTGCACTTATGGTTATTGTAACTCTAGAACTTGCTTTGATTCTTTCAAGACCACACAACAGTAGGTTTGCATGATTATTATGAAGGCAATTACATTTGTTTTTCTTCACTTCTTTTATCGCCACATGCTTATTGAATAACATTCTAGTCGTTCATCATTTCTATTTTTCTTTCCTTCCATTACTTTCTTGTCCATTTCTATTTCTAGATGTGGAATACTTGGATGTTCCAAGATGAGTGTTTTGCCCAGGATGGACAAAAGTTTAAGTGTGAGGGAGAGAGTAGCTCAGGAGAATTTAGTATTAGCATAGGCAAGTCGTGCTTGATCACCATGAGCTAGTCATGCTCTTTATCTTTTTAGCTGAGCTTGATGTTGGAGCATAGGGAAGTGCACTGCATGTCGAAAAAAAAATTAAAAAAAATTGAAAAAAAAAGAGAATAAACATTTGGGTGACCATGAAACTAAAAAAAAAAGTATTATGGAAAATTTTGACATGTTGTGCCATTTTTTATTCATGTGTGATAGTATTTTTGTCAGTGACATCCCTTATTGCAATCATTGAGAGATTTATTGTATATCATGAGTAGATTTGTATTGAAGAATGTGATAAGGGTTGTTTACATGTTTATTGGGTTGGAAGAAAAAATTTTAGGGCAAGGCTTCCTTGTACTCATCTATGTAGCATTCCAGTATTTCCATATCTTCTTCTTGCATTTCTTTAGCTATTTCTTACCTTTCTTTCCTTTCGCAGATATTGTCATTTTTCTTGTATTCATGTTTCCCTTACATTCTTAATAAGCCTTTAGTGATTGTGTATTCTTATGTGTATATAGTGGTGAAGGTAGAAGAAAAGCAAGCATATGGTAGTTCATAAACCATGAGTAGCTTGAGTGAACTCTACTATTACATGCTTATGAGAGCGAGAAAACCACCACTTAACTTGTGAGGCTTAATCATTCTTAGTCTATACAGGATGGATTGAAGTCACCATGTTTGTTAACCTGTGTAAAATTTGAGTCCATAATTGCTCGAGTCTCTGAGAATTGACAATCCTAAGTAACTTTCTTTCACGATTTTCTATGTATGCTTGGGAATTGCTAGGAAAATATATCTTTAGTTTGTTTTTAGTTTTCTTTACTTACTCGGGATGTGCAAGAATAAGTGTGAGGGAATTGATAACTATCATTTTGTCGTGTTATTTTGATCCTTAATATCATTATTTTTATCCTCTCGAGTGATTAATTATCGATTATTTGCATGTTTTATGAGTTAGATATATTTTTGGACCTTATTGTAAATTATCCTAAATTCTGGACTTATATATAAATTTTATCTTTGTTTGTAGGAGATCGAGGACATACACAAGCTTTTCTACCTTGAGAACAATTCTCAAGTTTCTAAGTCAGTCCAAGAAGTTCGGCCCAGTCAATTTATTCGAATTCAAAATAGAGCGCAAATTCAAAGACATCATGATCAAGCGATTGACCTAGAAATACAAAATCGAGCAAATATGAGAAAGATGGAAAAATGTATCAACATACATTTACAAAATCCCATTCATTTTTCGAATTTAAAAAACCCCAAAATCACTTCAGGAGATCGTAGGGTCATCTTCGAATGGGCTGATATCCAACATAGATATGAACAACCTTGGAGAGAGTCCAACAAGCCATTCAAAGCTACGATGGTAGATATCAAGTATACCGATTGCATATCATATATATGCAACTATCACAATGTGCTATCAACTAATTGAATGTTCACACATACATCGGGTTGTTAACTCATTAATAAATATGCATCATATGCATAGCACCCAACTTCACCTCCCTTCACATCGACCTTGGAGAGAGTCCAACAAGCCGATGCTTCAGGTTAAAGTCAACCCATTAATCGAGAAATAGTTTTAATATGATTAGAGCGCATTCAACCAATTAGCCCGGCTTAGAGAAAGTCCAACAACCAAAGCTAACGATTGACCTCTGACTCTTACTATATTAATATTAAACTATTCTATGGTTTGAACATGTTCAGGTTCGAGAAGGGCTTGGAGAGAGTCCAACCCAAACAAGAAATAGAACTCCGGTTCTAACCATATTAATGGAAGGCGTAGGCTTTAATATTGTGTAAGGGTTTTAATGTCTCATCCTCTTTGCATGCAAATAACTATTATCTATATGGGATGACATACATGACATACATCTACATGTCACGACACACATGACATAATGATATGCATCTAATGCATTTACATGGCATACAATTATGGCATGTACAAAAATTTTCTTATATTTCATAACTATTTATAGAAATAAAATATGTTTGAGATTTGATTCTCCAAATTAAAACATGATTAAATTAGAAAATAAATTTCCAAATATAATCACATATTTTATTTATGGAAAGTGTTAATTAAGAAAATTTAATTTTAATTTAGGAAACAAATTTCCTAAATTGTCAAAACTATTTATAGAAATAAAATATATTTTAGATTTGATTCCCCAAATCAAATCATGATTAAATTAGGAAACAAATTTCCAAATCTAATCATATATTTTATTTATGGAAAGTATTAATTTCCATAAATATTTCTTAACTTTCCAAAAGTAGAAGATTTCCATAAATACTTCTAAACTTTTCAAAATTAGAAAATTTCGGTAAATACTTCTAACTTTTCCAAAAATAGAAATTTTCCATAAATACAATTATAACTATCGCAAAATAATTTTACGATTATGTCGAAACACAACCTGGGCTCTGATACCACTGTTGGTTTTCTCCGGCACCGCGGCGAGTGTGTTCGAACATGTGCACAGCGGAAGAATTAAAAGCAATAAATCTAATTTATTACAACACACACACCACACGCATGCAAAATACAATATGTGTAAACATAATCACAGCTTCAAAATTTGCAATAAAAGAAAATTACGCTAGTTATACCTGACGTATCACGTGTAGCGGGAATGGCATTAACCGGAGAAACTCACGCTAGCTACGAGCCTCGTCTTCGTAGGAGTCACTAGCCTCATGTCGAAGACGATGTGATCGAGAGGAGATCACAATCTGAATCAAAATTCGGATTCGAAAACGAGTCCCCAAAACTCGCTTCTCCGAAGAGGTATTCGTCAACCAATTGACGAATCCTTGGTCCTCCACCTACGAGGATCACCGGAGATCCAATCCCCGGCAAGGAAGCCGCTGTTGGAGCTCCAAATGTCGACCAAACGATGCTCTGATAAGAAGGAAACAAGATGTCCAAAACTAGACAACTTGGTAGAGGACTTGGCGCCGGCCAATGGAGGTGGTCGGCTGATCCTTGGTCACCGAAGCCAAGGTGGGTCGTCGGAGGGGCGGTCGGCAATAGCTAGGCGTCGACGGCACAGAGGTGGACGGCGGCACAAGAGCTGGGCGTGGATCCATTGGGTGGCGGCAAGGAGAAGAGAGGGAGAGGAGAGGAAGATAAGTTTCCAAAAATAAACTTAGGGCTCTCTAAACCTCTAGACACGCTTTTATAGAGCGCGTGTTTCTTAATCATTAAGAAACCTTCTCCTTAGAGTTATTGGTTCCTAACCAAAACTCATTAACCCGCTCCAATAACTTAAGTTAAAATAAACCGAACCGAGTTGGTATATTTTAAGTTAAAACGAACCGAACCAACTTTGGTTCATTCGTTTAAAACAAACCAAACCACTTTGGTTTATTTTCCATCATTGGATTAGAACCAAACCAATTTGGTTCATCCATCATATCTTTATAAGACTCGACCCATTCATGCTTCCGTTGCGACTGAAACGATTTCATGTTCGCTCCTTGTTTGGTCCAACCAAACCTAGTTTCTCTCGATCTGAGAATCTCATTCTCAAGCTCGTTTTAAATCCTTCGGATTACGCTCGTTGTGCGTGTGATCAAATAGGTTCCCAATTTATGTTGGTCGTCTATAATTAACCATTAATTATAGAACGATCATGAGTGGCACTTAGTACATCATGATCCCCAATTAACCGGAAAATCTACGGTTGATCCCAGAACCATTTCTGAAACCATTCAGTAGCTATATTGAATCGTGTCTCATTCCATTCACTCATCTTATACCCACTTGGTTCAGGACATGGTCTATAGTGTCAGTCTCCACTAGGCTGACTACGTCACACCTAGCTTAAGTATCATTTCCTCGTCATACGGATTCTAGTTACTACATATGTATCCAAGAGTACCTTACTCTAAACATGTAATGCTTTGGCCAAAGACTTTAGTAACAATCCGACGAAAGGTCATGGGTATACAACTCCTCGCAATGAGTGGTGAATCCTTTATAGGCTATTCAAACACCTTCGTCCACTTTGACTTATACCCAATCATCCTGGGTCAACATCTCCTCAAAGATGTTTGCTTAAAATGTCAAAGCATAAGTCTTCATGACCAAGATGACTTGAATACTGCAAGTCAAAGGAACATCGCACTTAAGCTGCAGTATTTAAAGTCTTTTCGGATCCATTAAAGGGTTTCAATTAAAATCCATTGATAGACCTAAAGAGTTATGATCGAACTCATTCCAAGTGTTATAAGTTTCTGAAGTGTCATAGAGTCTATACAATAATAAAGTCTTATCCCACTAGGTGGAGTCGACTATATGGATCCTTCTACGCCATTGAACTATATCCCCTACTATATCATCATCTATATTTAAATAAATTTTATCTTGTTTTATTATTGCTAACCAAGTCTTTTTTGGTCTTCCTCTTCCTCGTTTAATGTGTATATTTTTCATTGTTTCACATAGCCTAACTGGAGCATTTATTGGTCGTCTAAGTACATATCCGTACCACCTTAAACGTATCTCTCAGAGTTTTCCTTAAATAAATGCAACACCTACTTTTTCTCTAATGCTCTCATTTCTTATTATGTCTATCCTCATATGTCTGCACATTCACCTTAACATCCTCATCTCTGCAACTCTTATCTTTTATTCATATGCTCGAGTCGCAGTACAACATTAAGCGTCATATAACATAGCAGGTCTAATCGCTGTTTTATAGAACTTCCCTTTAAGTTTTAGAGGTGCTTTACGATCACATAAAACACCCAACACTTAACTCCATTTCAACCATCCTGCTTATATTCTATATAAGATATCTCTCTCAATCCCTCCATCATCTTGCAAAAATGATCCTAAATATTTAAAGCTCTCAGTTTAAGACAACTCATAATCTCCTATCTTAACATTTGTCTCATTACGTCTGATATTACTAAACTTAAATTACATATATTCTGTCTTTACTCTAATAATCCTAAAACCTTTCACTGTAGTGTTTCCTGTCAAGATTCTAGTTTAGTATTTACTTCTTCATGTGTCTTATCTACTAAAATAATATCATCTGTAAACAACATGCACCATGGTACTGTGTCTTGAATGTATATAATGAGTTCGTACATAATTAATATAAAAATATAGGAACTTAAAGTTGATCCTTAATGTAATTCTATCTTTATTAGAAATGCTTCAGTTAATCCGCCTGAAGTCTTCACTCTGGTCGTTACTTCCTCGTACATATCCTTAATTAGTTTAATATATATTATACAAACACCTCTTTTTTCTAAAATTCTCCATAAAATTTCTCTTGGAACTCTATCATAAGTTTTTTCTAAGTCAATGAATATCATGTGTAGATCGATCCTGCTCTTACTCTCGATACTTTTCAATTAGTTGTCTGAAAAAATGTACAGCTTCTATTATCGACCTTCCTGGCATTAATCCAAATTAATTTTCGAGAACCATGACATCCTTCCTTAATCTTTTTTCTATTACTCTTTTCCAAAGTTTCATGGTATGACTCATTAGTTTAATACCCCTATAATTTTCACAAGTTTTTATATCTCCCTTATTCTTATATAAAAAAATTAGGATACTTACCCTCCATTGATCGGACATCCTTTTTGTTTTCAATATCATGTTAAATAATTTTGTAAGTAATTCAATACCTTATTTCCCTAGGCACTTTTATACCTCTATCGAAATATCATCTAGTCAATAGCTTTTTCATTTTGCATTCCATTTAAAGCTTTTTCTACTTCTGAAATTTGAATTTTAGAATAAAAATTTAAATTTTTATACTTATTTGACCTACTTAAATTACCTAAATTAATTGGTCTCCTAAACCTTCATTTAAAAATTGAAAAAAAAATATTTTCCATCGCTCTTTTATTTCTTCATCATTTACTAGTACCCTATTGCATTCATCTTTAATATATTTTATTTGATTAAGATTTTTTGTCTTGCTCTCTCTCACTTTAACTATTTTATAAATGTCTCTTTCCCCTTCTTTTGTATCTAATTTTCGATATAACCATTTAAAAGTTTCAGTCTTAGCTTCATTCACTACTTTCTTAGCTTCTTTCTTAGCTATTGTATATTTTTTTAAATTTTTCTCATTGTTACAAATATATCCTTGACTTTCTCTTGCACTTTCTCATTCCACCACCAAGATTCTTTACTTGGTGGTGCATACCCCTTTGACTCACCGAGTATACTCTTGGCTATTATTTTCAACTTTGATAACATCTTATCCTATGTCGTATTAGGATCACTATATATTTCATATAATACCTTCTCTTTAAATATATTTAGTTTCTCATCCTTTAACTTCCACCACCTAATTCTAAGAGTCGTGTATATTTTTCTTGTATTAATATTATGTTTGAGGCGTATATTAAATACTACTAATTTATGTTGAGTAGTTAAACTTTCTCCAGAGATGACTTTACAATCTTTATAAATCTTTCTATCTCTCTTTTTAACCATAAAAAAGTAAATTTGTAATTTATTATTTCTATTTTTGAACGTGACCAAGTGTTCTTCTCTTTTCTTAAAAAATATATTAACTAGTATAAGATCATATACTATTGCAAAACCCAATATAGTTTTACCTTCTTCATTTCTTATTCCAAACCCATAACCCCCATGCACCCTCATATTCGTCATTTTTCACTCTAATAAGCCAATTTAAAAAGTCTCTTATTAAAATCATCTCATTTGACGGAATATTTTATAATACTTCATCCAAGTCATCCCAAAACCTTAATTTGGTATTTTTCATCTAATCTTATTTGAAGTGCATATACACTAAGTACATTCATAATTTCTTTCTTCACTACTATTTTGAGAGCTATAATTCTATCCCCTTTCTAATTACTCCTACAAATTTATCATTTAACGAACTATCTATAATAATACCTACTTCATTTCTTGTTTTACTCTTTCCTATATATCATAACTTAAAACCTGAGTTCTCTATCATCTTTACCTTCTCACCTATCCATTTTGTCTCTTGTACACAAACAATATTAATTTTTCTCCTAATCATCGTATCTACTATCTTCATTGTTTTACCAGTGAGGGTTCCTATGTTCCATGTACCAAATCTTAGACTATTAGTTTTTCTATAATATTTGTTCTTACCCAACCTATGGTATGAAAACTCTTACCTATTTAACACTACACCCAAGTTCTCATGGAGATATAACGGTCCTTGCCGATACATTGTAATCGGACCCTACAACGCGAACTCTTGCATATTTTTCACTACGCCTAGTTCTAAAGATGTAGCGGTCCTTGCCGAGACGTTACAGTCGGATTATGTAATACGTTCCTTCTGGAAATAACCTAGCATTAGCACAATAGTTTGATTGATTCATTCATTGAACATTTGTCTTAGTTTAACGCTGACTGACAACCTAACACAACCCTCCTTTATCCAGACTTGGGACTAGCCACGACAAGGTTAACTTGTCATGGGCGGAGTTGTCATAAAGTCTATATGAGCCCAAAAATATCAACTCGAAGTCATTAATAATAGTAATCAAAATGTTTTCAAAGTTCGACTTTAAGGCAATTGACACGTATATATAACTTATCATAGGGATGTTGAAACTAAACACAGACACCATCAATACTTTCACTGCACTATCCTCTTCCAATACATGTCAACTTTTCAAAAACCCAAATCCCCTAGGCTCATCAATGGTTTCGATCAAAACTCGTTGATGGTCCTAAAAAACTTCGATCAGACCCATTCCAAATCCTATGGGTTTCTACAATGCTCAGGATTTCAAATATGCTATTCTTTATTGTTTAAAAAAAATATAATAGTTTAACACACCAATTATCACATCTTAAAAAAATCTAAACCAACACCGGTGTGTTAAGTTGTGATGTTTTTTTTAAAACAATAAAGAAGAGCATATTTGGAATTCTGAGTACTGTAGAAATCCATAGGAGTTAGAATGGGTCCGATCAAAGTTCTTTAGGATCATCAATGAGTTTTAACCGAAATCCATTAATGGACCTAAGGGATTTGGTTTTTTAAAAAGTTGACATGTAATGGAAGAAGATGGTACAGTGAAGGTATTGATGGTGTTCACGTGTAAGATATCGAAAAATAAAATAATATTAAAATAATACTTGTTAATTAGGAAAAATACTTTATAGTTTTTTTCAGAATTTTAGAATTTTTTCTGAAATTAAATGGAATTAATATGACATTTTTAGAGGATGATTTAGTAGACTTCGATAAAGTTTCCTTTAAGTTGTCATTAAGTTTAATGAGGGATTAATAAGATTAATTAGGTGATAGATATAAACCTAGGTATTCCCTTTCTCCATTTCATTTTTGCTTGATCCCTCCTCTTCTTTTTCTCCACCGTCGCGATTCCTATTTCTCCCCATCCGCCCAAGCTTTCCGCCGCCTCTTCTCATTCACCGATTGCTGCCATTTCATCTCCGCCACTTCGTCGTCGGAGATCACCTCGAGCAGAAGGCCACCGATCGCCGACTCCTCTTCTCTTCCGTCGTTTCTTCTTTCTCCTCCTGATCTTCGCCGCCCCATCTCACCTCGATTCCAAGCTCAAGTCGATCTCTGCCTTCATTCGTTGATCGACACAGCAGTTTCGCAAGCTCGCGATTTCTAGAGGGAGAGCCAACGACTCCATCTCCACGGTAATTTTCGATCCGAAGCACAGTGCTCCATAGCTTGAGTGGTCGGTTGCATTGGATACAAGGAGGAATGCCACTGTCGTAGCTTCGATTGCTGGTACATCTCGATCTTTCTCTTCCTTACCTATTTCGATTTCCGTTGATTTCAATCGGACTGTTGTCGCTTCGTCAGCCGAAAACCTTTAATTTCGGTGTTCTGAGCTTGCTTTTGACGATGACTCTCGATTCAAATCATAGGTTCTCTTCTTGATGACAAGCTGTGAACTCGAGAGCTCAGAATTAGTGAATCGGTGATTGGTGTTCAATTTGTCGACAACCTATCAGTTAGGTGATGATCCGAGGAGGGAGGCAATAGGCTTTGATCACAGATTCGTCGCCGTGATTGGAGTGGAATGGGTGAAATCTGAATTTGGCCAAGTAGTGCAAGGTAAGTCCGGATGGTGATATTTTCATATATATAATAATCATTGGTGTGTTGAATTATCGGTTGATTGGTAGGAATGGTAGTTTTATGGATTAATTGGATTGGATCTAGATGAATGTTATAGGTATGTTGCGTTTTATATTTGTATAGGAATTGATTTGCAGTTAATCTGATATTGATTGAACGATTAAGGGTAATGGGAAGGTATTGGATCAATTGTGTAAGGAATTTGATTCTAACTATCGTACAGTGTGGTTGCTAATTAGATTAAGTGTGTAATCATGGTGAGATAACAGACATTATGTGGGATGGGTGAGAGATACTTTAGTTAATATTCGATTAGTTGATCGGAATACGAAATCGATATATGATTCGATTCAATCATTCGATGTATGATAGGACTTGTTAATGTTTATATGTTGATTGTAGGATCTTGATTCAAGACAGATTTGCGGGCGCAAAGACCATCAGCACGATCTACTTACTATGTGGGTGATTTCTCTTTAACTCTTGTAGATTTTGATCTTAGTGCATGAACTCTGTTAATGATACTCCACTCTACTTATTCTTGTACTTGATACTTAGTTGTTGAACTTTGAGATACTTATTCGATATCTATACAGTCTCGTTTCATCACTATTGTTGATTATAGATACTATATATATTTGATCTATGGATATTGCATAAGTACATGTAGTGTACAGTTATAGTCCTTGATCTGGTTATCATGTTATACCACTAGAGTTGGTGATGGTTATAACTGTAGACTTGGTTGTCTTATTACATGACCTTGCATTTAGCATCTCCTGTCGACCATGACTACCGTAGATAGTTGAGTGGGTCATCGGTGGAGTTTTGTTTACGGAATGGAGATCCTAGCATGGTTTGTTTGTCTGTTGTATATGGCTCTCTGTGAGATATAGAGTGTGTTGTGGGTTTATGTGCATGGATCACATTACATGCATGCTGTCGACTATATCTTCCTTATGGATGAGGGAGTCGTTAGTTATACTGTCCCACCCGACCACTCGAGGTAGTGGTTGCGAGAGTTGTGGGCAGTTGTTATACTGTAGCAATTGGCCACTGTACAATAGTGGTAGCTAGAGTTGCGTGCAGTTTGTCCTGTCGTGCAGCACTCGACCACTCGTGGATAATGGTAGCTGAAGTTGTTTGCAACAGGGATCCCTTATATGTGGCCAGATAGCTACTTACTCATACTACTCATTCAGCCACTCAAAAGTAGTGGTAGCTGAAGTTGGGACAGTTGTTATATTTTGTCCACCCAGGCCACACGGGGTCGTGGTAGAGAGGTGTGTAGGCAGTGACCATGCAATATGCATAGCCGTGGAGGCACATATATATGTTTGATGCACATTGCATATGCTTGTGATATGTTGCATATGATTGAGCTATGATTGTTGCATATATTTGTACATCATCATACATACCATTTGCATGTTTATACTGTTGTATGTGGAGTACTTGGGTATGAGTTGGATCAGATTGTTATGTGCATTTGATTAACATTATGATTTCACATTAGATGGACCGAGTTGGTTTCTACATTTGATTATACGTTATTCGTATGATTATAAGTTGATCATAGGTATGATATTATTCATGCATATTATTTGTATGTGTTACGTTATTGAATATTTGCTCAGGTTGTTATAAGTTGTGTCATTGTAGATTTCATATAAGTCAGTGCATTACATTACATCTGGTGGATCAGGTTGATATATGCATTTATTATATTTATACTGATGGTTATTTGTTATTACCTTTAAGATTGTATATCTGTTGATCTCCATATATTTATTTAGTTCATGCACTATCTTTCATATACCACTGAATCTTATACTCACCACCACAGAACCTAAGTTTTCTATCACTCAGGTAGTAGATAAAAGATTCCTTGGTGTGCTCGGAGCTCCGCTAACTGATCTCATCTCACATCAAGCATTTTGGGTTGAAATCCCTGATGGATTACTGTATTGGATTTTATTCTTTGTTGGTTTTGTATTTTGATATATAGTTGTGTTGTTATGTACTTGACTTCTATTATGGTATTGGTTTTGGTTTTGGTTGTGATATTGATTTCTATTATGTTTTCTGATTATAGTTGTGTTAAAATCGCACCGATGCGTATCTTTGTGTCTTTGTATTTCTATTATCAGTCGGTGTTATTTCATTGTGATATATGATTTATGGATGTCGACAGCTATGTGAGTCTTGTATCAGTGTTGTATCTTATATTGTCACTAGAGGATACCATCCGATAGACGGACAAATATACTCTCGGGGCGTGACATCATGTCTAGTTCTGACATCCCTACCATGAATTATATGTACGTGTCAATTATTTTAAAGTCATAAATTTTGAAAATCTTTTGATAATTACTGTTAATGACTTCGAGCTAATATTTTGAGCACATATAGACTTTATGATACTTCAGAAATCTATAACACTTGGAATGAGTTCGATTGGAGCTCTTTAAGTCCATCAATGGGTTTTAATCGAAACCCCTTGATGGATCTGAAAAGACTTTAAATATTATTTTTTAGACTTGAAACTAGGCTATCATGGGTTTCACCTAGTAACAAATGTACATCTTTGAATGAACTTCGATTAAAAAAAATTGCACCTTGTTCTGATACCCGAGTCAAAAGTTATTGCCTCCAAAAATAAATAATTGATACACATCAATATTAACGTGGTGTTGATTTTTCAAAATTAGCATCATGGGGCGCTAATATTTAAAAACCAGTACCAAAATGGTATTGATATAAATTAAATCAGCACGAATATAATGCTGATCTTTGAGACCAGCACCACCTTGGTGCTGGTCTGAAAAACTGACACCAAGTATGATGTTGGTTTTTGAGACCAGCACGTGGTCCTAGTCTTTTCAGATCAACACCACCTTGGTATTGGTCTTTTGACCAACACCATTTACTATTAGATCAACACTATAAGTGTAGTGTTGGTTTTTATTCATAAAAAAAAATAATTTAAGAGGAAAGAGAAAAAAATCATAGCTCCCTTTGATCAGAAAGAGAAAAAAAATATCTTAGATCTGAACAATTTATATGAGATGTTTGCGATCTTGTGACCTATAGACGATTCATATCAAAGAGATTGGAGAAGCTTGGTTGTGAGAGCCTTCAAGAAAGGATGATTCATGATGAAGAGGAGGTCAAAGGCTTGATTGGATCAAGATCATTTCATCCTCCAGTTGTTGTTGTTCGATTTGAGAAACAGGGAAGGTTAGTCTAGTGATGGAGTGAGTATGATAGGTAAGGTTAAGGTGGTAGCAATTAATTTAATTATGGTGAGAAACTAGGTAAGTTTGTGTTGGATGGTAATTTAATTAATGTAATGTTAATTTTAGTTAAATTATTATTCTATGATTTAAGTTAATACTAATGATGTGATTAAGTCGATAACAATGTTATTAAGGTTAAAGTGCTTATTGATTGTTAATATGTCATTATTAAGGTGATGTATAACAATAATATGGTAAAAATTATAGTTTTACATATTAGGTGATAAATGCGGTTTTGGAATATGTGTTATGTCCATTAAATGATTACAATGATAATGTATCTTACTATTAACAAAAAAAAAAATACCATATCAACTATAAAATAATAGGTATATACTAATTTATCGCTATCATTAATTGTTGTTTAAATACTAATAAAACTATTAGGAATTTTATTTTTTAAAAATTTTCTCAATGATTTTGATCCTACCAATCTGGTAGGCCCGAAATTTTTGAACATTCGAATATGAATATGAATATTGGCGCTCATGGTCAAAATATAATATAGATTCACACATAATTCTTTTATTACATCTCAGTTCGACCAATGATTCAGCAGAAGCTAAAGTTCCTGCTGTTCTTGACTACCTGGGAACAGTTATTGAGGTAATCATCAACGACTTGCAAAGATGGTTTTAGTAAATATTTTATACAGTTTGTGCATTGAATAAAGTTTCTAGAGGAGGTCCTTTCCTAGATTCAAATAACTCTCACGTGTTTTGGTTACTACGTCAATGTTTATAGGGTCCTTCATGATTTACCTGATCTCTCACAATGACCGTGGAATAGGCCAGTGAAAGCCACTAGACTGACGATTCCAACTTTTTACAGATGTTGAACATATTAAAAAACTATAAACAAGACTCCCAGTAGCTACTAAAGTACAACATATCGCTAGATATGGCAAAACAAAAAATGCCCAAAATGCCCAGTCTAAAAATTTTCAACAATAAAAAACCAGAGATAATGTGTGCTTCTCATCTTTGTGGAGATCATGTTTAGGACATAAGATGAACTTCAGTGAGGGTCAACCAGCGAGAGTAATTCACAAGCCAAAGGGAGAGCGAAAATGCCGCATTTGAATATGTTGTGATGCCAACCAAAGGACAAAAAGCCAACCAATAGATATGAGGGATCATTACCTTAGGTCGAGAACATGATGTTGAAAATATGATTTTCCAAAATAATCGGAGAGACAACAATCTGATATGATCTTGTCGAGGCTAGTGTTCGACACTATCTTCGTAAAACGATATTGCTCCGCTCAGGTGCTTACGGATAGCAGCAATTCGTTTCCAAGATACAACGACGATGTCTCGGAATAGTAGCACTATAAATTCCGAGACCGACGAACCTACTCGTAGATTCTTTGGACTCTGGATGCAGAAGATGGGATGGATGAGATGAGAACTTGAGTGAATGAGTGAATTCCATCATCTAAGAGTTTCTATTTATACTTGTGAAATGATAGAGACACTTCTTGGTTCAATCAAATCTCATCCATTCAATTAAAAATGGATGATCTAGATTGCATCCATTTCCAAAAGACATAATGTCTCTTCATTTGGATACATCTAAGTCTTTCATTTTGATTTCAATGATCAAGATTAAGTCATCCAAAAAGATACTTATATCCTTTCATTTGAATGAACCAGATTTATCCATCTTAATCCAACGATCTAGATTAAGTCATATTAATTTCTCATTCATATAATTGAAAAAATTAATCAATAATTTTTCCAACACATGAAACTAACACGGGAGTGTGGCCCATGTGCATGGTCAATCAAGCAGAGAGAAGCTCTGATGAGCTACAAGAGAGGCTTGAGGAGGCCAACATAGCTAAATAAACAGTCACATGTGGATTCAACTCAGACGCATGTGCGGCTGCAATAGTGTCTAGAGTGCTACGAATGGATGACACAAGCTCCAATGTGCTCGGATGCACAAACTATGCGGAATGGGGCAAAGACAACATTATGCTTGTTGCTGGCAAAAGATGAAGCAAGGGAAGGTTGGCACAGGACTAGGATTACAAAGAGGAGAATGGGAACGTACCTATTTCATGTCATGGGTCTGACAGATGGAAGGGCAAGACAATATAAGGTTGTGAAGTTGCATTGCGCCTAGAGAAGAGGCGGATTGACAAACAACAATTAGGAGAGGGACTCAAGATACTTGTTAGGAGTCAATGAAGTCTTGATCGCTTGACATTAATTTAGCAATCTATTTAATTAAGAACTTTTTATCCAATTTACCAAATAGCTTATCAATAATTTTTTTTAAAAAAAATCTATATTGTTTGATTAGCTTTTCTATGTTGAGTATTCTCCATATTAGAATGTTTGAATTTTGAGATACCTCAATTTAGCATCTACATCTCCTATAGTGGTGATATTTTCTCTTATTATTGTCTATCGTTGTTAGTATATAATGTTGATTGTAATATAAAGTTAAATAACAGAACACAATAAGAAAGATTATTATTTTATTAATTTGACGATTTTTAAAAAAATAATAAAATATGTAACCACTTTAGTGGCAGCTGTTAATAGGTAATTACAGTTAGATTAAAGAATATGATTAACAGTAAGGTTTAAAATTTTGAACTATATTGAGATTTCGATCAACGATTGAAATGATATGATTTCGATATTGTATCATGTTATACCGATAAATTTCGATAATTTTTAAATATAAAATACATAAATTAAAAATAAAATTTTTAGCTTAAATATTAAAAATAATAAAAATATATAAAATATAAAAAGTAATTATAATAGTAAAATTAATTTAATTAATTTTGATTGTATAAGATTAAAAAAATAAAATAAAATTTAATAATAAAAAATTATTATTCATAATATATAAATAAATAAAATAAATTTACATCGTATTTTTAAATTAATGGGATAATTTTATTAAATTTTGATTAATTTTATTTATTTTATTTAAACAATAACTAGAAGTTGATTAGAATTATTAACCTAACTTTTGATTAAAATTTCACTGTGCTACAACGTTCTCCGCACGCACCGTTGAGGCTGCGCGGTGGCCCCGCGAATGTTGCAAGGAAGCCGCGACAACCCCACAGAGGCTACGCAGATGCCACTAGGAAGCTACGACGGTCCCGTGGAAGCTGCGGTGGCCCTACGGAGGTCAATATCACCCGTACGGGTGCTGAGTAGCAAGTGAAATAGTAAATTTCACCGTTGAAATGTAAAACCATGATTAATAGTATCAATAATTAGATAATCATTTTATATCTTTTAGGACACACGAATAATATAATATATATATATATATATATATATATATATATATATATATATATATATATATATATATATATATATATATATTATGAAAATATTTATAAAAATTCCATTATAAAACTCAATGTAAAATATACACCCTTCTAAATATATAAATCTATTTCAAATACCATTAGTTTAAACTAAACCCAGGTAAAACTGTTTGGTTACAATTCTATACTTAAAATGTCCTTAACAAAATCTTGATGATTATGTAATTGTCTTTTTTTTTCCTTTTTTTCTGGCAGACATTTCCCTTGCATTTTTTATTTAATATTTTTATTGGATTTCACTGTCATCCTAAATATCAAATAAATATGCATAAATTAATGAAAAAGTGGATAAGTGATTAAATTCAATTAACGACACTTCATATAACGTTTATAGGGTATTGTCAATTATAATTCTTTAAGTTACTATTTTAGGAGATATAAACTAAAGTCATATATGTAAGATTTTAAGTTTTAGAATAATAAACTAAACAAATAAAATTTTGAAGTGGAAAATATGCAAAATATTGAATTTGCAAGACCTCATAGGCAATTTCCATTATAATAACAGTTTAAGAAAATATACTCAATTTCTTCCGTAACTAAGACTAATGTTATTAAACAACAACTAAACTATTGTCCCACTAAGTGAGGTCGGCTATATGAATCCTATTACGATATTAGGCTCGATTTCCTACAATATTCTCATATATATTTAAATATTTTATCATTGCTAACTAGGTCTTCTTTGGTCTCTCTTCCTCAATTAATTTATATATTATCATGATCTCATATCGCCTAACTAAGACATTATTGGTCACCTAAGTACATATTTGTACAATCTTAAGCATATCTCTCTGAGTTTTTCCTCAATAGATACGACCTCAATTTTCTCTCTAATATTATTATTTTTTATTTTGTCTATCCTCATATATCCATAAATCCACTTTAACATCCTCATCTGTCCAACTCTCATCTTCTACTCGTATACTAATCATCATTTTATGAAACTTCCCTTTAAGCCTTAAAGGTATCTTGTGATCACAAAAAACATCTTACACCTTTTTTCATTTCAACTATCCTATTTGTATCTTATATATACCATCTCTATCAACCCCTCCATTTTTTTGCAAAAATGATCTTAGATACTCAAAACTCTACAAGCAATTTGTCATCTCCTATCTTAAAAATTCTCACAACATTTAATACTACTAAGTTCAAATTTCATATATTGTCTTTAATAAGCTTAAAACCTTTAACTTGCAATGTCTACCATCAAGATTCAAACTTAGCATTTCTTTCAACAATCTCATCGACCAAAATAATATACACTATGATAACGTGTCTTCGATCCAAAGAGTTCATCAATAACTAGTATAAAAAAATACGAACTTAGAATTGATCCTTAATGTAACCCTGCATTTTTAGGAAATGTTTCGACTAATTGGCATGGAGTTTTCACTCTTGACGTTATATCCTTATACATATCTTTGATTATTTCAATATACGCTATGATAATTTCTTTCTTTTTTAGAAGTCTCCATATAATTTCTCTTAGAAGTTTGTTATAAGATTTTTCTAGATTAATAAATACAATGTGGAGTCTTGTTTATTTTCTCGATACTTTATAATCAACTTCTATGGTCGACCTTTCAGACATAAATCCAAATTGATTTTAGTTACCTTGGTCTCCTTAATTTTTTTTCTATTACACTTTCATAAATTTTCATGGCATCACCATTAGCTTAGTGCCCTTATAATTTTCATAATTTTGTACATCTCCTTTGTTTTTATAAGGGGATTAAACTACTTATCCTTCACTGATAAGATATTTTCTTCGTATTCAATATTAGGTTGAATAATTTCGTAAGTAATTTAATAAGCTACTTTTTTACATACTTTCATATCTTTATTCGAATATCATTCCTTCCAATGATTTTTTAATTTTTCAAACCATTTAACTGTTTGTGTCAGCCCTTAGTGTCAATCATGAGATGATTGATTATGGATCATGTGTATCATATTTCATTAATAAAAGACAAAGATTGTTTATTATATTTACTCTATGCATGTGCCAGCTAAAATAAATATATTAATGCCCTTGAATAGTATGTTCTAATTTACAGTATATCAATTGGTAGAATTGATTATGAGAAGCTGTAGAGAACACTATTCTTAATATTTTTAGTCAAGTATTAATAGACAAGGGTAATATTAATACATTGAGACTAGCATGTTGGTCAACGGATGACTTGATCTCACAAGTCATGGATATGTGATATCACATTGACACATGGGTATATATATTGGAGAATATATATACTGAATTGACCCGCCATGAGAAAGTGTCATGGATCATTATATGAGTGTCATATACTTTCTCATATGACTATTGATATGAATAGTCCTTAGACCTGAAGTCACTACGGTTTCCTACATAAGGAGTTATGTACTTTGATATCGTCTAACATCACCCATAACAGGGTGCATTATAACGGCAATTACTGGGTATGTAACGAATTATGCAGAGGGATATGAGTGATGTAGATGAGATCTATCCCTCTCATATGACGGGAGTGATATCTTTAGCCTCTTGATAGAGTAGGACCACGAAATGCATGGTCATGCTCAAATTAGTCAATATGAGATATTGAGCTCATTTGTTTGAGGGAGTCTACTTGGGGATCAAGAAACATAAAGATCGATAAGGGGATGACATGGTCTATGCCTCATTGATCGATCTAAGATATCAAAGATAGAAAGACACTATCATACATGATAATAGCCATGGAAAGGTTGTCGGATCTCAACTCTTGTAACTTGGGTAGCAATGATGTATTGCTAGATGTCGCTCATTGCTTATGTATCTAAAATGGTTTTAGATACATTGTCAACGTTACAAAAGCCTATAGGGTCACACACATGATTTCTTTTTGGTTATGTATCATCTTCTATTTTGGATATGATTTCTTTTAGTTGGACTAAAAGACAATTTATCATATGGCCAAGACTTGAGTTAGACTCAAACTGGTTAAACTTGAGTTAGACTCAAGTAGAACCATGGAAGATGATTCATTATCATCATGCATGATTAATGTGATTAATCATGCATGAGAATACCAAGGGTCTTGGTATTCATGATGAAGAGGAATACCAAGGGTCTTGGTATTAAGAGTCTTCTTAATGAGGAGATAAGATGAATTAATGGCAAGGGTTGCTATGGGCTTAAGATGCTTTGAACGTGCAAAGCAAGAGAGGTTAGGTCATTAGGCGTGTAAGCCAAGGCAAGCCAAGAGAAGTGTTCTCTCATCCCTCTCCTTCCTCTCCTTCTTCTTCCAAAGGGTTCTTGACGTTTTGCTAAGGGTTGCTAGCACAACGTGACTTCAAAACAGGTGGGTGTCAGTATTGATATCTTAGAGATACGATTATCTTTACCATATTGAGATCCGACAGTATTTGGAAAAATGGGATTGCGAAGGGCACACACCGAAGGTATACTTCTCCTTCTAGATAAGATCTAGAAAAGTAGGGTACGAAACGACTTATATAGTTTTGCATGGATCTCTGGTGGGATCCGGTTTATAGTTATTGTTTCCGCTGTGGTTGTGCGAAGTATTCGTCCACAATGTTGTGAATATCATATCTAGAATTTTCCCAACATTAACATATGAATAACTCCTGAAATTTGAATTCTCTAATAAAAATTTATATTTTTATACTTTTTTTACCTATTTAAATTTCCTAATCTAAGTTGATCACCTAAACTTTCGTTAAAATGTTGATTCCTCATCCTTTACTAGTACCTAGTTAGATTCATCTTTAATATATCTTTTTTTTAATAAGATCATTTATTTTCGTGACTTTCGTTTTAGCTATTCTATAGACATCTCTTTCCCTTTTTGTATCAAGTTTTCGATACAAGCATTCAAACGCCTCTTTTTTGGCTTTTTCTTGGGTACTATGTACTTTTTAAAGTTTTCTCAAGTGTCCAATAACTTATAAGCTTTTTTTTTTTGCCTCCAATTTCTCTTTGCTGCCTCATTCCAATACCAAGATTCTTTATGTAATGGTGTTTATCCTCTTAACTCACTCGGTATGCTTTTGGCCACTATTTTAGATATCTTATCACATGTCATATTTGAGTTTCCTAGCCTCTCCTTAAAAATACTATGCTTTCCATCTTTTAATTCCCACCACTTGATCCTAAAAGTCATGCATATTTTCCTTTTGTTGTATTATGCTTTAGGAATAACCTTGCAATTTTATAAATTTTTCTATCACTCTTTTTAATAATAAAAAAGTCAATTTGCAAATTATTGTTCTTACTTTGAAAAGTTATTAAGTATTTTTCTCTCTTCTTGAAAAATATATTAGCTATTATAAGATCATGTGCTTTCGTGAAATCTAGTATAACTTTTTTTTCTTCATTTCTTATTTCAAAACTATAACCCCCACACACCCTATCATATTCCTTATTTCTTACTTCTATATGACCATTTAGATCTCTTATTAAAATCATCTCATTTGTTAAAAAATTTATACTACCTCATCCATATCTTCTCAAAACATATGTTCGATGTCTTCATTTAAATCTTATTTGAGGTGCATATATGCTAATTATATTAACCATTTCTTTTACTATCACTATCTTAAGAGTTATAATCCTAACTTTCTTTCTAATTACTACTACTTTGGCTTTTAACAAATTATTTATAACAATACCTACATTTTTAGTTTTGCTCTTTTCTATGTATTATAACTTAAAACATAAGTTCTCTATCATCTTTGACTTCTCTCCTGCCAATTTTATCTTTTGTAAACATAAAATATTAACTCTTCTCCTAATCATCATATTTACAGCTTCCATTATTTTGCTGGTTAGCATTCCTACATTTCATGTTTCGAATCTAATACAATTGGTATTCCTATAATGTTTATTTTTAACCAACCTAGGGCGCAAGAACTCTTACATATTTAACATTATACCCAAATTCTCATGGAGATGTAACCGTTTTTGTCAAGAAATCACAATTAAACCATACAATGTGTTCCTTCCGGGGAAAGACATACCACTAGCGCAATAGTTTAATGGATCTATATATAATATTTGTCTATGTTTTAACGCTAACTAACAATCTAATGCAACATAACCTAATGTTATTAACCCGTTATAAAATATAATAGCATTATTGGCTAAAAATCAGACTTTATTATGAGTTATATCTGATTATTAAATATTAATTATATTATGGATTATGTTCTTATATTACATTCGTTTATAATTCTAAGCTAAATTTATTTTATTTTAGTTATATGGAAATTTTAACTGATTCCAATTTTACCTATCCAATGTGGTTCATCTTAGATATTCCAACCAACTCATACTTATTCCGAAACAGATTTCATAAACTATAGTGCAAAATAAGAGTGCAAGAAGGAAAACAAACAAGGGGAGATAGGTCACTCAAGGGACAACAAGAACACAAGTCAGATCTATATGATGGATTTGGGATTCGTCAATAGATCGTGCATCCGCATATGTATTTAAGAAAAATGAAAACAAAACGATCGGAACACAAGATCGTTTTGTCAATTGATCTATAATAAACATGCAAAAAAATAAAATACAGGGGAAATATAATAAAGCATAACCATGCACCTGAATCCGGAGACATAGCCACGGGAAAAGTCTGAAGATCTAACGCCGAGAGAGCTGTAGGGCTTGATCTCCCACAAGTCGAGAGTGACGACCCATATGCTATACCCGATGGTAAAAAAGTGGCAGTCGATCGATCCTCTCTCCTGCGGGGATCACACCCTATATAAAGCTAACCTTAACCCGTTAATAGCCCATCAATGCTAACAATACGGATTAATGGGTTCTACATATGGATCCATAATCCAATAATTTGCATCCAATAACACAAACTCGGTAACCAAAATCATAATAGTTAGATTACTTTAATCGGATTCGAACCAATATGACACAATCGAATGCATTATGGTAATCATATGTAAGCCCAACACTAACAATCTTCCACTTGGACTACATGTGATTCTGAATGCAACACAATCGAAATTCATTAGTTGCGCCCATCATGTCATATTGAACTGAAACAATCTGGTTCATCAACTTCATTGGTATAGGACTAAAGTGATCGTTGTTACTTCATATATGTAATCGATAGCATGACCCATCAGTAATCATAATACCAATGTTGTCATTGACATAGATCTAATGTGGATGTGTAGCATTAGAAATGTATGAAATGTGATCTCCACATGTCTATTTTCAACTGATCCCTATGATAAATATCGGATCTCAATCATATTTGCAAGCACCATATGCTAAACCGCATTAATAAATCATGATCACCTTATGACTCAATAATGAGTCATATATTATATTTATAATCACCATATGCAAACCACATTAATAAATCATGATATTTTTTATTCAGTGTCAACACATACACATGTAAAAGGAAAATTTTATTCGTACTGTTGGGCAGGGGCACCAGATAATCGAATCTAGATTTTGATTATGGCAAAGACCCAAAGTTAAGATCTTATCGTTATTTCATATGCTCTATTAAGTGTGCAGAAATGATTAAGCTGAGTTGAATGTCGGCAACAACCGGAGAATCTCGAGTCGAGAAACCGTGGTGGTCGGGCGACACCGGGAGAACTTCGGATGGAGTTGAAGAACCCAAGTGAAGGCCGGAAGCTAAGCTACAAGTCACAAAGGACCAGAGGTAAGCTCGAGTGTGAGTAAAGGTGAGGTCGGATCCTCCGTACGGGGACGATTTTAGGCGGCGATTCGACTAAGACTTCCAGTGAAAGGTCTAGGTCGATATCGGACGATAAGTAGCCGTCGAATTTATCTTTACTCGTATGTTTTTGAACTAACTCTGTGTTGCAGTTGAATAACCAAGCTGGCAATGATCATCGGCTATTAGCTTGATCGCCGTGGCATCGATCGGCCATTAGTCGACTGCTATTCGAACTGTCCAATTCGATGAAGGTCAAACAGGATCCCCTTATCTTAGGGTGAGGTGGCCTTTTTGATAGGATTATGATCTCAATGTCTAAGGGGTTGGAAGGCTATAAAAGAAGGGGGGTTTCACCCCTTTAGGTCATCTTAATTACTCTCAAAGTGCTCCCACAATGTCAAAGTTCTACGCCGCCGTAACGCCGACGCGAAGCCAAAGATCTCTACTCTACTTCGTCGGTAGCTTCATTTAGTTCTTTCATTTGTATTTAATTTTGTACTCGGAGCTTTTATCGTACGAGGTGAGGTAGGCTTGTTGCCTCATCCTCAAGTTTTGATTTTTATTTAATCGTTGTCTCCTACCTCCAACGAGGAGGAGACTCTATAGTGAATTGTCCTTCGTACGCAGTCTAAAATCGCAGGGCCTAGGAGTAGCAACCATTAGATTGTGAACCAAGTAAAAATAAAATTGTGTCATTTACTTTTTTCGCTGCGTACTTGGTTTTCATACGACGAAAAGATAATTTTATGATCGCTATTCACCCCCTCCCCCCTCTAGCGATTCGCTTTGATCCAACGCGTACGATAATTAAAACTTACATGTGTCTATTATATACATAGAGCATCTAAAATAATAAATAAATATAGACTCCCACTAAATGGGTACTTCATCCATATGAAGGACCCCTATATACAACACATACCGATGAAACACCTTGGGCAGCAGTCCCTTGGTGAGCAGATCCACTAGCATTGAGTCTGTTTGAATATGCGCTATCATTATTTGACCACTCTTGACTCTTTTTCTTAACCACCAGGTACTTGATGTCGATGTACTTTGACTTCGACGAACTGCGATTGTTCTTGGAAAAGAGTTCTGCAGTTTTATTATTGTAGAAAATTTTCAATGGTCTATCAACACTATCAATGACCTGTAATACTGTGCTAAAATTCCGCAATCATATTCCGTGATTTGATGCTTCATAGTAGGCTATTAATTTTGCCTTCATCGTTGAAGTCGTAATGAGCATCTATTTGATGTTTTCCCATGATATAGCTCCTCGAGTAAGCATGTAGACAAAATCTCATGTGGACCTCTTGCTATCCAAGCATCCAGCAAAATCAGAATCTGAATATCCAATCACCTCCAACTGACTGGATCTCCGATATGTGAGCATGAGTTCTTTGGTTTTTTTGTAGATACCGCATTACCCTTTTCACAACTTTCCAATGTCGTGGTCCAAGGTTACTTAGATACCTACTTAGCATTCCAACAATGTACGCAATATCCGAACATGTACAAACCTGAGCATACATGAGACTTCCTATTGTCGACGCATAAGAAAGTTTCTTCATCTCATTTATATCAAGTTCACGTTGTGGACATTGTTGTAAGCTAAACTTATCACCTCCAGAGATAAGTATGTCTCTAGGTGTATAATTTTATATGCTATATCGTATGAGCACCTTTTCTATATAGGCCTTTTGTGATAATCCAAGTATACTTTTGGATCTATCATGACATATCTGTATGTCTAATACAAAAGATGTTTCACCAAGTTCTCTCATTTCAAATTTATCTGATAGAAATGACCTAGTCTCATACAGTAATTGTTTACAATTGCTTGCCAACAATATGTTATCCACATATAGTACAAGTATTACAAAATTGTTCCTACTGAACTTGGCATATATACATTGATCAACTAGATTCTCTTTAAAACCAAATGAAGTAACCATTTGATCAAATTTCTTGTATCACTGACGGGATGCCTACTTTAAGCCATAAATGAACTTCTTCAACTTACATACTAGGTGCTTTGAACCATCAAATTCAAAGTTCTCTGGCTACACCATGTATATCGATTCCTCAATGTCTCCATTAAACAATGCAGTCTTGACATCCATTTGATGTAGCTCCAAATCATAATGAGCTACTAGTGACATGATTACCCCTCAGGGAGTCTTTCGTGGATACAGATGAGAAAGTCTCCTTGTAATTAATATCCTCTTCTGAGTAAATCTTTGGCTACAAGGCATGTCCTATACCTTTCGATATTGCCTAGTGAATCCCATAAATATCCATTTACAACCAATAAGTTTCACCCCTTCAGACAATTCGACTAGTTCTCACAAGTCATTGTCTGTCATAGACTTCATCTCATCTTTCATGGCTTTAATCCATTTTTCGGGATTAGAATACTGTTTAACTTCCTGGAAAGATGAAAAATCACCTTCCAGCCTATTAGAATATTGTATATACGACTAGGGATAATTATGGCATCCCTAAATATCGTTAGGGATAATTATTTCCTAGGATAGAGTTTGATTTATTCCTAGGATAAGGTTTGATTTAGTCCTTTGAATAGGCCCTAATTTTTGTATATAAATAGGGCTTCTTCCATGTAATCTTGGTATCTCTTTATTTTTTATGAAGTAACATGGTATCAGAGCTTTAGGGTTTCCTCGCCGAAAATTTCCTGTTCGCGATTCCTTCTCACGTTGCGCGGCTTCCTCTCCTCGACGCGCAGTCATGCAATTCCTTCTGCGCGGCTTATCTCCTCGATGCGCAACCCTTCTCCAGCGATATTCTTCCTCTTCTCTCTGAGCTCGTCACGCCGTTTGCCGCCATCCCACCTGGGAGATTCTCCCTCTCCTCTCCGATCTCGCCACGTTGTCTGTCGTCGACCGAGGCTTGCGCTCATCGTCACTGCCGCACGTCTTGAGCATCTTTTCGTGCCATCTCTTCCGCTTGTGTCGCTCACGTCGCTCGCTCACGCCGACGCCGGGTCATCCCATGCCGCTCGCATCCTCCGCTACCATCGCCAAGGACACGACGCGTCGACCACGCCACCAAGATTACCGCAGGTTCAAGATTACAATAGCTTTAGACAATTTTATGAAGTAACATCTCCCAATAGGAAAGAATGGTAGAGATGATGAAGAAATGCTCCTTTAGTTTTTGAAGGACCGAAGGTTTTCTGTTGAAGAGTTTTGCCTGCACTTTACCAGAGGCAGCAATCACATACCAAGAACCCTAGAAGGTACTCTAGCAGGGACGCGATTCTAACTCGCGTGATCGCATCCAAAACCCAGAGCACGCGAGGTCAGTTGGAGCTTGCAGGTTGAACCAGTCCCTCTTCTCCGCAGCCTGACTCTTCCGACAGCTTCCTTTCGGACCATCCAACCTTCATTCGTCATGGCTACCCACAGCACTTCGAAGTCGGATTTTCCAATTTTTACTAACCACGTCACGGCACCGCTCTCGTCTGAGCTCTTGGATGATAAGAACTACTCCTCTTGGGCCTCTCACATTGAACTTTGGCTTGTTAGACAGGGTTATGAAACACATCTCATCCAAACTGAAGAGGATATTCAAATCGTCGATCGTCCTTTATGGAAAAAAATTGATGCTCAGTTGTGTTGCATTATTCGAGCCACCATCCATCCATCTCTCAGGGACGTCTTCCACACTCATAAAACCTACAAGGATATTTAGATACAGGCTCAACAATTTTTTACGAACACTTCTCGGCGACTCTATCAAGTTTGTGACGAGCTCATGACCATCCTTAATACCCATCAGATCAAGGATTCTATGTCAACTTATCTGGGATCAATCTCTAGCCTTCTGTGTGAGTTCAATGACCTGCTCTCACCTGCGGCCACTCCTGTTGCAGAGCTTGAAAATCGGAAGAATTTTTTTTTGTCTCTGGCTTTATATGGTCTGCCCACAGATTACTCTCATATTCGTGATCAGATCCTGGGCATCCCCATATAAGCTACCATGAACTCTACCTGGGCGACTCTCCTCCGTGTCCCTATAAAAGTCATGGCGTTGCCATCCTCTATTCCGGTTGATTCTTCAGCTTTAGTCTCTCGAAACAACAACAAACCTCCACGTCGTAAGAATGCCAAAGGACATCCTTGGTGTGATCATTGTCACCGACCAGGACACACGATTGATAAATGTTTGAGTCTCCATGTTCGACCTCCTCGTGCTGCTCAGATTGCCCAGAGTTCTGTCACGTCTTCAGCTTCCACTTCACAGTCGACACCAGCTCCAACTCCACCGCCTTCCTATGATGACTTTCTGAAATGGTACGAGGATCGATGAGATTCTAATTTCACTATTGTCGTTACACAAGCTGGTGATTCCTTTACTGACATATCTCGCTCTTCGGATCCTTGGGTACTTAACTCTAGGGCCACTGATCATATCATGGGTAATAGATCTTTGTTTTCTTCACTATCTACTTCCGGTTATTTACCCTGTGTTACCATGGCAAATGGTTCTCAAACTCAGTCCCAAGGTGTTGGTATTGTTCATCCTTCCCCATCTCTTCCCATTCATAATGTTCTTTATGTTCCCGGAGCTCCCTTTAATTTGTTATCAATAAGTCAGCTTACTCGGTCTCTTGATTGTGTCATCTCGTTTACTAAATCTTATGTTTCATTATAGGACCGGAGTATGGGAAGGATGATTGGCTTCGAATATGAGTCTCATTGCCTATATCAACTTTAACAAAACTCTCTTGTTAGTGCGACGACGACATCTCCACTTGTTATTCATGCTCAGTTGGGACATCTTGGTCTTGATAAGTTAAAACAGTTACATCCTAGTCTGTCTCACTTAGAGTCTTTGTCTTGTGAGTCGTGTCAGTTAGGCAAGCATGTTCGTAGTTCGTTTTCTCCTCGCATTATAAGTCGGGCTACGTCCCCCTTTGCTTTGGTTCATTCCGATGTCTGGGGTCCGAGTCGTGTTGCCTCTTCATTGGGGTCAAGATATTTAGTTACTTTTATAAACGATTTTTTTTGTTGTACTTGGTTATATCTGATGAAGGATCGTTCAGAATTATTTTCTATTTTCCAATCTTCTTTTAATGAAGTAAAAACATAATTTGGTATCCCTCTTCAATCCTTGCAGAGTGATAATGCACGTGAGTATCTATCTACTCCGTTTTGGACCTTCTTGGCATCTCATGGCATATTACATCGGACGTCTTGTCCTCATACCCCCCAACAGAATGGAGTTGCAGAACGCAAAAATCATCATCTTCTCGAGACCACGCGGACTCTTCTCCTTTACTCTCACGTTCCTCTTCGTTTTTTGAGTGATGCCGTACTTACTGCATGTTATCTCATTAATCGTAGCAGTCCAGACGGAATGGTTGATCGGCTTAAGGCTCGTCTCATTGCTAAAGGCTATACTCAGGTCTTCGGATTGGATTATGGAGACATATTTTCTCCTGTTGCCAAGATGTCCTCTATACGCTTATTCATGTCCATTGCTACGATTCAACACTGACCTCTATATCAGTTGGACATCAAGAATGTGTTCTTACATGGTGACCTACTCGAAGAAGTCTATATGGAGCAACCTCCATATTTTGTTGCTCAGGGGGAGTCTTCTGGTCTTGTGTGTCGCTTATGAAAATCTTTATATGGCCTCAAACAGTCACCCAGAGTATGGTTCAGTAGATTCAGTATTGTAATTCAACAGTTCGGCATGACTCGGAGCGAGGCTGACCATTATGTCTTTTATCGCCACTCATCTACTGGTTGCATCTACCTAGTGGTTTATGTTGATGATATTTTCATCACAGGTAGTGATCATCTCGGGATCTCACAGGTGAAACAACACCTTTTCAAACATTTCTAGACAAAAGGATCTCGACAGACTTTAATATTTCTTGGGGATAGAAGTAGTACAGTCCAGAAATGGGATTATTATATCCCAAAGGAAGTATGCAATGAATATTCTAGAAGAAACAAAAATATTAAACTCAAAGACAGTTGACAACCCTATAGATCCTAATGTCAAGCTCCTGCTAAATCAGGGAGAGCCTCTACCGATCCTGAATAATACAGGCGATTAGTAGGGAGACTAAGTTACCTTACTGTTACTCGTCCAGATATCTCATTTGTAGTAAGTGTAGTAAGCCAGTTTCTCAACTCTCCATGTAAAGAACATTAGGATGTTGTGATTCGCATTGTTCGATATATCAGAAGTAGTCCAGGAAAAGGTCTTTTGTATGAAGACAAAGGACATACTCGAGTCCTAGGATATTCTAATGCAGACTGGGCAGGATCTCCCATTGATAGGAGATCCACTTCTGGTTTTTGTATATTTGTCGGAGCTAACCTTGTTTCTTGGAAAATCAAAAAGCAGAACGTTGTGGCAAGATCTAGTATAAAGGCAGAATATCGAGCTATGGTCATAGCCAGTCAAGAGCTTATATGGCTCAAACAGTTGCTTTAGGAGCTAAGATTTGGAGATGTTACACAAATGTCACTTATATGTGATAACCAGGTCGCCATGCATATCGTCTCAAATCCAATTTTTCATGAGAGGACAAAGCATATTGAAGTCGACTATCACTTTGTCAGAGAGAAAGTCATATTCGGAGAAATATCCACTAGTTTTGTTAACTCACATGATCAACTAGCAGATATATTTACTAAGTCACTGAGAGGTCCCCGAATTGACTACATATGTAACAAGCTGTGTGCATATAATTTATATTCTTCAGCTTGAAGGGGAGTGTTAGAATATTGTATATACGGCTAGAGATTATTATGTCATCCCTAAATATCGTTAGGGATAATTATTTCCTATAATAAAATTTAATTTATTCCTAGGATAAGGTTTGATTTAGTCCTTTGAATATGCCCTAATTTTTGTATATAAATAGGGTTTCTTCCATGTAATCTTGGTATCTCTTTATTTTTTATGAAGTAACATGGCTCAATGTCAAACTCATGCTCTTAGAGATAAGCATAATCACATGAAATCATAGATCTCATTTCTCTAGTGGATTGCCTCAAAGGCATTTGTTCTTGAGGCATTTGAAGTGCTTGAGGAACCTACTCAATCATGGGACGATGTGCCTCAACCTGAGCAGATGGTTCCTCTACTTACATAGGGGAGGACACAAGAACATTATGAAGTACTATTCCCACCGGATGTGCAACATCAATAACATAGGGTATGGCAACCATACCATTAATAGTTACACTTGTAGTCATTGAGGTAAGATGGCGAGTGTTATCCTCCTCAAAAGGTATGTTCCTTAGGTCAGTTCTTCCACTGTCCTCAATGAACTTGACATTTTCCGTTTCATAAAAGGACCTATTTTAGAAATCATAAAACTTAAAGTCCCTTGACCTTTCAGAATACACTACAAAATGACAGCAAATCGTCCTTAAGTCCAGTTTCCTTTCTTTAGGCTTATAAGGCACAGTCTCAGCTGGACAACCCCAAACGTGTAAATGCCTAATGCTAGGCTACTTACACATCCATAACTCATATGTGGTTTTACTCACTACCTTACTGGGTACTCTATTGAGTAAGTAAACTGTAATCTTAAGTGCATCACCCCACAAGGACTCCGATAAAGAAGTGCAAGACATCATGCTTCTTACCAAGTCCTTTAGGGTTCATTCCTTCGCTCAGCTACACCATTCTGATGAAGAGTACCATGCATGGTGTATTAAGCCACAATACCACACTCAAATAGGTAATTAGCAAAAGGTCCTAGGCATTGTTCACCTAATCCATCATAACGACCATAATATTCACCTCCACGATCGGATCTGACAGCTTTAATCTTCTTACTTAGTTAATTTTCAACTTCGGCTTTGAAGATCTTGAACATATCCAAGGACTGTGACTTCTCATGCAAATGGTGCAAGCATATCAGGATGTTTACATGTATAATGTTTATAGTGAACCACCTTTAAACATATATATGGCCTAAAGATAATTTTCCTTTAGGTCAACCATCCTTAGCATAGATATATATCCACTCACACAATGTGCACTAAGTTTAGATAATATTTCTCACTTTGGTGATAGTATTAGTTTAACTCAATAACATATATGCTAATGGATACAGATGAAATTCTAGATAGCTCGACTGTATTATTGCATTAAATAATACAGGGAACGCAAAATGACCATAACATGGGACTCAAAAATTTGGAAGCCTCTAATAAGGTCATAAATGATATTTTTAAGTCCCGAGACAAAGTGTTACAGGGTTTTACCCCGGTAACAAATGCAGAGCTCTGAATGAGCTTCAAAACCCAACCGAGAACACCTCAAAACTCATCCCGAGCGAAAAATTATGGCCTCCGGAAGCTTCTTACAGCACCAATCGTCTGTTGCCTTATATCAGTTGACTGATATGATCAGTCGATTGCTCTAATCGACTAACAACCCTCCTTTGCTCAAACTAAGGCTCATAAATTGATTGGTACTTAATGGCAGTCGACTGATATCATCAATCGATTGCCTCAATCGACTCGAAATCATTCTATACCAAAGTTTAAGTCCACCAGTCGACTGCCAAAAATGTCAGTCAACTAGCGTACACTAGTTAAGTTCCACAGTCGACTCATAAACATTTTGTTCGAAATTTTCTGCGCAGCAGCCGATTGGTCCATATGGAAGTTAACTCAGAAATATTATGTGTGTCGAATTTTGACCAGTAGTCGACTCATGGTTCACATCAGTCGATTGATGTCTGTGATAGTCGACTAATATCTATATCAGTCGATTGGTGACCTAATTTCTGTGAATCTAAGTGATGGTTTCGACGAAAAACGACGGTGGTTACACTGCCTTTCTTCGTGTTCTTCGCGGAAAAATGTGAAAATTTCAATCCAACGCTAAACCTAGGACTTTTAACCCTTAGACTTGACAATTATACATGTTTAAACGCGTTAAATCAAGATCTAACGCAAAACACACGCATTCAGACCAAAATCATCGAAAAATCGCATCCTAATATTGTACGATCAACAACACCTAACCATGTGCTCTGATACCAATTGATAGATCTTTAGGATCCGTCAATGGATCATGCATCTGCATATGTATTCAAGAAAAATAAAAAACAAAACGATCCGAACTTAGAATCTTGTCAATTGATCTACAATAAACATGTGAAAAACAAAATACAACGGAAATGTAATAAAGCATAACCATGCACCTGAATCCGGAGACATCGTCACCAGAGAAGCTTGAAGATCTAATGCCGAGAGAGTCGTAGGGCTTGATCTTCCACAGATCGAGAGTGACAGCCCCGTATGCTCTATCCGATGGGGAAAAAGAGACGGTCGATCGATCCTCTCTCCTGTAGGGATCACACCCTATATAAAACTAATCATAACCCATTAACAACCCATCAATGCTAATGGTACGGGTTAATAGATTCGGCACATATGGATTCATAATCCAATAATCCACATCCAATAACAAATCTGGTAACCAAAATCATAATAGTTAAATCACTTTAATCCACATCCATGTTATCTTCAAAATCAGTTGTATATTTTATGTCTAACTTCCTTGAAAGGTAGAAGAATATATGGTCAAATGAAACCTATACCTTCCAATAGGATCCATATTATCTTTAAAATCAGTAGTATACTATGTACCTAACTCCTCTTTGGAAAGGTAGAAGTTTCGTCTCAAGATAGCTTGGCATCTTGTCATAGAGATCTTTCCAGAAGATTAATTAGTATCACATTGGAAAAAAAAACATAATACATGCGTTACCAATAAAAAAAGAAGTGAACATATTTGAAAAGTGTTCTGACACTCTACATCAGAATGGCAAGGCAATGATTCAAGTATGATGCACACTACCAAGAGAGAACAAAAGCTTGAACTCATCAAATGTGAGCTTCAAGAAAGGCCTTCTAAATACAAGAAAAAGGTCAAAAACATGAAAGAACAAATTGAAACAGATTAAAATCGAAACCAAAAGAGGGCGAACAAACAAACAATCATTTCTAACTTTAACTAAAGTGAATCTTAAATTTATCTTCGATAGAAACTTGACTATGATTCAAACTAAAAAATCTCTGTACTGTACTGGGGCTTGAAGAAACTGAATGGTTCAATTCCATACAAATAAAATAAGAAATTGCAGCAGAAAACAGTCTGATGTACATAACTGATGTCAATGCTTGTCGAACCAGTACATACTGCTCTCTTCGGGCAATACTCATCGAGATTTAAAACCATGGCCATGAGATTCAAGTTTCATTTGTTAGGATAAATGATGTGGCATATCAATTAACTTGGAAAGTTACCAGCATGACTACAATGCTCTGAAGCCCAAACACAACCATGGAGGCAATGCAAATGCAAAACTCATGATAACTTGTATGACCATAATCACTGGCACCCGGTTAGAGGTCATCAAGCACCTGTAACACATGTATGGCCATTTACCTCGAAGATCACAAACAGCAAAGGCAGCTACCAGGCACGATGCGCGAACGGATGTAGCTTCTCTACCTCAAAACAATGGTTATTTGAGTAAATAATTTTGATTATTTGGGAAAACTTTGTTAACTTTGACTCACTAGTGTGACACTGCTGATCCAAAAAGTAAAAGAACATGGCATTTACCATAGTGCATTCCAATATCTTGTTTGATATAATCCACAACAGAAGCATGGGAAAAAAAAACTTTACCTGTTATTCCGTAAGAATTCATAAATTACATGAAAAAAAGTTCTATTTATATACAAGATTAGGACATATTCAAAAACTAAATCAAATCCTATCCTAGAAATAAATTAAATTCTATCGTAAGAAATAATTATTCCTAATGATATTTAGGGATAATAAATTATCCCTAGTCATATCTATAATATTCTAACTCTCCCTCTCAAACTGAAGAATATAAATTATATACACCCAGCTTGTTACATATGTAGTCAATTCGGGGACCTCTCAGTGACTTAGTAAATATATCTGCTAGCTGATCATGTGAGTTAATAAAACTAGTAGATATTTTTTCAGATATAACTTTCTCTCTAACAAAGTGACAGTTGACTTCAATATGCTTTGTCCTTTCATGAAAAACTTAATTTGAAGCGATATGCATGACGGCTTGGTTATCACTTATAAGTGATATTTATGTAATGTCTCCAAACCTTAGCTCCTGAAGCAACTGTTTAAGCTATATAAGTTCTTGACTGGCTATGGTCATATCTCGATACTCTGCCTCTGCACTGGATCTTACCACGACATTCTACTTTTTGCTTTTCCAAGAAACAAGGTTATCTCCGACAAATATACAAAAACCAGAAGTAGATCTCCTATCAATGGGAGATCCTGCCCAGTCTGTATCAGAATATCTTATGACTCGAGTATATCCTTTGTCTTCATACAAAAGACCCTTTCCTAGAGCACCTCTGATATATCGAACAATGCGAATCACATCATCCCAATGTTCTTTACACGGAAAGTTGAGAAACTGACTTACTACACTTACTGCAAATGAGATATCTGGACGAGTAACAGTAAGGTAACTTAATCTTTCTACTAATCGCCTGTATCGTTCAGTATCTAGTAGAGGCTCCCCCTGATTTGGTAGGAGTTTGACATTATGATCCATAGGGTTGTCAACTGTCTTTGAGTTTAACATTCCTATTTCTTCTAGAATATCCATTGCATACTTCCTTTGAGATATAATGATCCCATTTCTGGACTGTGCCCCTTCTATCCCCAAGAAGTATTTAAGTCTGCCGAGATCCTTTGTCTGGAAATGTTTAAAAATATGTTATTTCACCTGTGAGATCCCGAGATGATCACTACCTGTGATGACAATATCATCAACATAAACCACTAGGTAGATGCAACTAGTAGATAAGTGGCGATAAAAGATAGAATGGTCAACCTCGCTCCGAGTCATGCCGAACTGTTGAATTACAATACTGAATTTACCGAACCATGCTCTGGGTGACTGCTTGAGACCATATAAAGATTTTCGCAAGCGACACGCAAGACCAGAAGACTCCCCCTGAGCAACAAAATACGGAGGTTGCTCAATGTAGACTTCTTCGAGTAGGTCACCATGTAAGAACGCATTCTTGATGTCCAACTGATAAAGAGACCAGTGTTGAATCACAGCAATGGACATGAATAAGCGTATAAAGGACATCTTGGCAACAGGAGAAAATGTGTCCCCATAATCCAATCCGAAGATCTGAGTATAACCTTTAGCAACGAGACGAGCCTTAAGCCGATCAACCGTTCCGTCTGGACCAACCTTCACTATATATATCCATCAACAACCAACAACTGACTTTCCTAGTAGTAGAGGAACGAGATCCCAAGTCCCACAACTCTGCAAGACACTCATTTCGTCGAGCATAGCCTGTTTCCATCTTGGATGGGCAAATACATCTCCTGTAGTCTTTGGAAGAGAAATATATGACAAGGAGGAAAGACAAGAATAATATGAAGGAGAAAGATGATGGTAACTCAAAGAAATATAATGTGGAGAAGGATTACGAGTGAAACGTATACCTTTCCGAATGGCAATGGGAATATCAGACTCAGAAGACTGAACCGGAGGAACGGGCGAAGGACCTGGTTCTAGAGATGATTCCATGACAGAGTCAGTGTTGGTCGGCAGCAAAGCAAGGCGAGGACGACGCTGATAAACCTGCAACGGAGGAGGAATTTGGTCTATGGGTGATAGAGAATCCTCCGGAGGATCAAAGACTGATACAGGCATAGAAGGATATAATTCAGACGATGACTCTGAAGACCCAAAGAAAGGAACTGAATCAAAGAACGTGACATCGGCAGAGATGAAATACCGACGGAGAGTAGGAGAATAACACTTATACCCTTTCTGAGACCGTGGGTACCCAAGAAAAACATATTTATGCGACCGATGAGAGAGTTTATCAATGTTATGATCAAGAGCATGAGCAAAACATGTAGAACCAAAGATCTTAGGTGGTAAAGGATGAAGGGACTGCTTTGGATAAAGTACATGATAAGGTATTTGACCCTGTAAAGTAGAGAAAGACATCCGATTGATGAGATAATATGCAGTAAGTATAACGTCACCCCAAAAATGAAGAGGAACGTGAGAGTGGAAGACAAGAGTCCGGGTGGTCTTGAGAAGATGACGATTCTTGCGTTCTGCAACTCCATTCTGTTGGAGGGTATGAGGACAAGACTTTCGATGTAATATGTCATGAGATGCCAAAAAGGTTTGAAACGGAGTAGATAGATATTCACGTGCATTATCACTCTGCAAGGATCGAAGAGGGATACCAAATTGTGTTTTAACTTCATTAAAAAAAGATTGGAAAATAGAAAACAATTCCGAGCGATCCTTCATCAGATATAACCAAGTACAACGGGAAAAATCGTCTACAAAAGTAACAAAATATCGTGTCCCCAATGTAGAGGCAACACGACTCGGACCCCAAATATCAGAATGAACCAAAGCAAAGGGAGACGTAGCCCGACTTATAATGCGAGGAGAAAACGAACTACGTACATGCTTGCCTAACTGACACGACTCACAAGACAAAGACTCTAAATGAGACAGACTAGGATGTAATTGTTTTAACTTATCAAGACCAGGATGTCCCAACTGAGCATGGATAATAAGTGGAGATGCTGCCGCCGCACCAATAAGAGAGTTTTGGTGAAGTTGATATAGACCATGAGACTCATATCCGGAGCCAATCATCCTCCCCGTACTCCGGTCCTGTAATGAAACAGAAGATTTAGTAAATGAGATGACACAATCAAGAGACCGAGTGAGCTGGCTTATTGATAATAAATTAAAAGGAGCTCCGGGAACAAAAAGAACATTCTGAATGAGAAAAGATGGAGAAGAATGAACAATTTCAACACCTTGGGACTAAGTTTGAGAACCATTTTCCATGGTAACAAAGGGTAAATAATCGAAAGTAGATAGTGAGGAAAATAGAGATCTATTACCAGTGATATGATCGGTGGCCCCAGAGTCAAGTACCCAAGGACCTGAAGAGGGAGATATGCCAGCAAAGGAAGTACCAGCTTGCGTAATGGCAGCAAGGGAATTAGACTCCCGTTGATCCTCATACCACTTCAGAAAGTCATCATAGGAAGGCGGTGGAGTTGGAGCTGGTGTCAACTGAGACGATGGGGTTGGAGCTAGTGTTCACTGTGAACTGAAAGCTGAAGACGTGACAGAACTCTGGACGATCTGAGCAGTACGAGGAGGTCGACCATGGAGACTCCAACATTTATCAATCGTATGTCCTGGTCGGTGACAATGATTACACCAAAGACGCCCTTTGTCATTCTTACGCGGTGGAGGTTTGTTGTTGTTTCCAGAGATCAATACTGAAGAGTCAACCGGAATGGAAGATGATAATGTCAAACCTAAAGCTCTGATACCATATTATTTCGTAACTAAGGAATCCATGAATTAAATGAAAGAAGTCCTATTTATATACAAGATTAGGGTCTATTCAAAATACTAAATCAAACCCTATCATAGAAATAAATTAAATTTTATCATAAGAAATAATTATTCCTAATAATATTTAAAGATAATAAATTATCCCTAATCATATCTATAATATTTAACGGTATCTAATAGTCCACAAACATGAGAAAAGACCGTATGAAATAATAGAAATACCTCAACATTTGCACCATTCACTGCACTAAGAACCTCCTCAGTCACTACCAAGGATGATAGAGGGAACCGAAGTGCGCTAGCCCTAGTGGCAAACGCATGGAGGTATCCAATCGGAGGTCACGGGTTCGATCCCAAAGGGCTGTAGAAATTGCAACTCCCACGAATATGTGCGGAAAGTTCAACGAGCAGTGTCCGGAGGGTAAACCCGTGTACGCTCTGATAGGACAGTTGAACCGTGCGCCCAAAAATCCTTCGGGGTTTCTGATGATGGGGGGTCTTCGGGCCCGGCGGCGGCAACTATAAAAAGTTTATCCATCACAGTTTTTTGTCCCCACGGGGATGGTGCGGTGGTAAGATAGTGTAGTTATTTTGGAATAGGAGTGAGGTCGATTCCGGAGGGGGTCTAAAATCCCTCCTGGGTTCAGATGGCCCCCCACTGTCTTGCCACCGTGTCAAGGGACATAGTCCCCTCGCGATTTACCTCCCTCTCGCCGCAGCCCTGGGACGGGTGGCAGGGGGCTACTAGTTGAACAGATTCCCAACTTTTGGAAGGATGATAGAGGGAACATCCATGGCCTAGTGATTTATCATTGAAGGAATAGAAAATGTAAAGAAATCAATTAAAACAGTAACATTTAATATATTCATAAAAGTGGACACAATACCTTTCTTTTGCATGCCAGCTAGGCTTGAGATCTTGCGAAAAGCATCTACAAGTAACTGGAATGAACATACAAATTATAACAGATAGTTCTATATATATAGGTCCAAATACGTGAAATGTAGGTACTGAGAAATGAACTCCGCATGATAAGAGCACTTTGCAGCCATGGCACCACTTTCACGAGCACAAAATCTGACAGAAAGTATGGGTAGGGCAGATCTGGTTCTTTCCCCTAGAAAGGTAAACCAGGTAACCTCAAATTGTCCTGCACGAGACTACTTAAAACAGGACTGTTGAGAGGAGATGAGGGAGATATAAATAATGAAAGTAAGAGTAAATAAGAGAGAAAAAAAGATGAACTTTGTTTGGAAAGGAGAGAAGAAGAAGAGGTGAAGGGAGGAAAAAGGAGGGAAACTTACACCCCTCATCCTCACAAAAATGTAACATTTCTTCCCTTCCCTTCCTCCCCCTCCATTATTACACTCCCCAGCTCCCCTCACCTCTTCCCAAACACACCGTTAAGGTAAGTACCCGTCCTTGCGGATATGTCAATTAAAGAAATATCTCGAGGAGGAAAGGCTTCAACCTGAACAAGATATCAAGATATGATAGTTTAAAACTAGGCTCATATCCTAACATCTCCCAAGGTGAAGTGGAAAAAATATGACATCAGCACGACATGAATAAAGTGCAAAATGTCAATCTTTGTGTTCTCTAATACACAGCGGAACCAAAATAAGTCAGTAGCCAATAATATGTCAAGAGCACCGACGGACGGAGAAGATAAGGGATTCAGTACTGACTAAGGAGAAGAAAAAATGCTGATATGCCGAACTGATGAGGTGAGAAGGCACTGGTCGGAGCGGCGACGAGCGAAAATAGAGGAGGGAAGGGAAGAGGAGTAGACGGTGATGGGAGTGCTGCGACGGTGGGGTTACCCAGGTGTTTCGGGTTTTCAGCGAATAGAATTACAAGGATTCGAAATCAAAAATTGAACATTGGTTATTAAAAAGCCATCTTATTTTAATTTATCATTAAAAATATCTATATTTATTTTTTTTAATCAATTGATCCACCTAAAAACACCACTTTCAAAAATTACTAATAAATCTATTTACAATCATGAAAGAAATTAAAAAAAAAAAACAAATTGAAGAAGCAGATAATTATACAATGAACTTTATTTGGACTAAAAAAACTAACTTTTTTAATCCTAATAATAATTCAAATAGTTATTACAATTTATTTTTCTTGTCACAAGTACATATATTTTACAAAATATCATATTTAAATAAATATAATAATTTTAATTAGAATTTCGAATCGAAAAAGTTTTATTTTCAATTTTGAGCTTATCAAAATTCATACATAATATTTAAGTCCTTTATTTCATATAAAAATTTTGATTCAAATTATTGCATATACTAAACTTGCTTAACTATAAAGAACACTCCTAAAAGACTCTAGAGTGCTTTTACATTTTTTTTTTTGAATATTTGATTAAAAAATAAATTAAATCTTCCAAATTCACAAATAGGCGATTAGGCTCCTTGAAATTTGAGTAGTCTATGCTTTTAATTTTTACTTTCTTTCTAGATAAAGCCCGCATAACAAAAATACTGATAATATAAAAAAAAAATCACATAAAAAACAATCAGATGCACAAAACACAGATTTAATACACACAATTTTATCATGCACTGTAAAAATTTGTTTACGAGACACAAACACATAATTACAAAATCACACGGTAATAATTTTATTTACTTCAAAACCTTTTGAAAGATATAAAAGAATCACATAGTAAAATACAAAACATAATTTCTGTAATAAAAATCACAATTTTTTGATAAAATACGAAGATAATTTACAAAAGCGTAGTAAAATATTTTATTTGGATAACCAAAAACCAATTCTCTCTAGAAAATTATCAATTTTCAAACCAAAAAACTCGAGTAATTTCAAACCTTCACTTCCAAGACATTTAAGAGGCAACAATGGCATTTCTTGGGACTGCTAAATTCAATTATGCCATCAACAGAAGTCAATGTTGAGCAGATGGGCACAAACACTCTGTTTTGCTCTTTTCTAATGGCAATTTACAACGTTGGAAGGGCTGTGATACTTATCAATGCTTCACCATTTTCTTTTTCTACAAGAGAGACGAAAGACATGCTCGGGCAAAAGAACCTAATATTACATGTTATTCATCCACTGCAATAGATTACAACTGTCTCCCGAAAACCCAAAAGTGACATAAATCGAACACATTGGGCATGCATTCGCAAAATGCAGAAAGAGCGAGGAAACTCAAGTAAGATTTTAGGACTTTTAGCTTTGTGGTGGGCGTCGTCGGTATTGGCAACGTTTTATAAAGGAATCCAAAGTTCCTTGTTTATGAGGACTTATGCTTGGGGGATTCGAAGACACTTCTAATGTATTCTCTTGGCCATCAAGCACCTGCAGGCAAAGCAAAACATTGTACCTACAGTAGTTGAAACTTGAAAGGTAGTAGGATAGAAGAACATGAATATATAATAAGCTCAAAAGAAATGTAGTTGTTTATTTAAAGGCCGCAGTAAAATCGTGATTCTTAAATCAGTTGCAATTGGCATGAGCAGCAAAATGAAAATGAGAACCCACTGTTGGTGCTTTGTGCAGTACATTTGAAATTTGATATGCACAGTGACTGTACATAGGAATTAGATTCTCTTCAATTAGTACGTAGAGGTAAATATCCATAGGAGAGTAACATCAACTTTATTCAGTCATTTTGAGAAATTTAAAGTTACAAATGTGACTAGACGAGTTGCATGATCAGTAGCAAAATGAAAAGGCAGAAAATAGAACCTGGCCAACATTCTCCAATTTATTTTAAACGACATCCCGAACAGAGTGAATAAGTCAGTATGCACAGTTAGCAATCAAAAGTGCTACAAAACAAAGCAAGGAGGCATGGGGATACCAGATTATGTCATCCACAGTGTCATTTGCTAGAAGATAGTATATGTTCACTGATGATACCTGTAACCGGAATGGGAAGAGAATATTTAATTGGATTCGAGGTTGATAGAATTAAGGGTGTCAATATATCAACTGAGTCAATTATTCTGGAAAAGTACTCCGCAAATGGTATTCATAAAAAGAAATACATCCATAGAACCTTGGGAGAGCATTCATGCATACATAGATATATTAACATAATCTGGTGTTTTTGTCCAGCACAATGAAAAAGAAAGCCAGAAAAAGTTTATTGGATCCACAATTAAATGCCAGCATAGCATATCTTAGAAAGAGGTTCTTCTACGCAATCGTTTGTTCAATAATTCATTTGATGGATTATTAGGTATTTTTAATAATCACCTTTCCTAGGATTGCATACATGGAGAAAATGTTGAGAAAAAATAATCAAAGGATGTAGAAGTGACAAGAAATAAGTAAATTTTCCTTACCTTTTTTCCTCTAATTTATCACCCACAAAACATGATATTAAAATTGTGAAAATATGACAAAGACTATCATGGAACCATACAATTTGATGTTTATCATGAAACCATGATGGTACCCTAATGTTTGTCCATTAAAGGTACAATTTTAGAGTCATGCATGAAATTTAACGTTTTTACCACTGGTTCAATCTTATAAAATGATTCATCTATTACCAAATTTCCAAAAAAAGCAAGATACAATTTAGTAGAAAAATATAAACATAATTGTTGGCCTAGCAATTAAAACAGTTCACACTAAAAAATGTATATAACAAAAGTCCAAATGTTCCAACTAGTAGGGGTTGATTTCATGATTCATCCATCCATTTGACTCCATATCAAGAGAGTGTAAATGAGCCAAACTGAGTCGAGCTTGACTTTCATAAGCTTGTTCATTTTCTTATCAAACTTATTCAAGTTTGCTTATTGAACTTTATCGAGTTTGCTAGAGCTTTTTATCGAGCTCTACCAAATAATTTAGTTAAATTCATTTCCTCATTTAAAATATATTATAAATAATTTAAAATTAAAAGATGAATACAATGATCTTGTATGGGTCGAATATTGATGTTTTTCATGAGCATCATATTATTACCTAGCTATAATGCCACTCATGCTCGAATGTTTTGCATCGCTTTTATTTATGTTCAGTGGAGTGTAATTTGGACCATCTACACATGACCCCTACTTGATTGTAATTGTAATTGACTTAACTTGTTTAGCTATATCATTTAAGGAACACTTTTATCTTTTATTAAGCTCACACATTCATCTTAACATATAATCTCCGCTCATGGAGACATACCTAGGGCTGGGGCTCTTTTATCTGATTGATTTTTGTTTTCATCAAAATCAAATTCCTATAGAGAGGAGTGTTTGCATCCAAGAAAGGAAAGAGGATATCTTTAGGATACTAAAAATTATAGAAATAGTTTTAACCATTACCTGACCAATCCTGTGAGCACGATCTTCTGCTTGAATGATATCACCAGGAGTCCATGACAACTCTGCAAAAATTACTGTGCTTGCAGCTGTGAGAGTCAAGCCAACGCCTCCAACTTTAATTGAAAGCTATAAAAGAACATATACTCAGGTTTTTCTTTTCTATTTTTTAACATAAATGTGTGTGTGTGTGTGTGTGGTGCAGCCTTGATGCTATCCTTCTCTTGAAAGTCAGCAACTAAAGCTTGTTTTGATGTATTGTTACTTGTTTGTGCCGTTTCACTGATCCAGAATCATACTACAAATGATACATAACGAACTAAGAAGAAATTGGTGTATTGCATCAATCATGTGCTGATGGTGGGCAAATATCAAAAACTTACAACCTACCTGCAACAACAACACAAATGAAGCAACTTGTTGAAGCCTTGATGTAGCATAAAGATAAAAGATTTCCATATGTGCTAAAGGCTTATAAAAACATATAGCTCTAACAAATGAGGTTGCTGAAACTCAAAAAAAAGGTACAATGCATAAAACAATTTAAATATGTGAACATAATTCACATATGATAATCATAATTGTAGTTTCATAAGGTATCACTTGGTATAGGCAATACTACCAGCAATCAGGCCCAATGATCCACCAAGTTTCAGATTCCTATTGAGAATGGGATGAACAGTCAGATTGCCTAGTTGTTGGGTCATTGTGTGAATGGCTAAAATGCTATTAGGCCAGTTTCTGTCCCTTTGTTGATTTGAGCTTATACGTGGATCCTTGATCTTGTTCCCTGCCTATTTACTTGCTAACCGTCTCAAATTCATCTTCCTAAATCTCATACATTCTCTAATAATGATCTCCATTATTTTGAAGTATCTGATTTTCATCCAAGGCAATGACTGATGTTGTTGATAACTTGATATAAGTTGAAGCCGCAACAACTTGTTGATCCATACTAAAAAAGAAAATTGTTGATTGTAAAGAACAGATGATTCATCGGGAGAATCTGACCGCAGTATATTTTTTTCTTTCCATAGAAAAAATTCTGTTCCAACTTAAGAAGAAGAAAAAAATAAGTTATTTTGCCTTCGGCAAAAGAAACAAGGTAAGCATTGTCAAAGTGTGTTCATATCTGGATTTTACACGCATGATTAATTAATCCCCCTCTTTTAAAGGAAAAAAAATGTTGTACACAAACTAGCTGTTGTGCTAGCATTCCTAAAATTGTCAATAAACACAGAAACGACTAAGAAAGTTCATCCAACACAAGTATGCTCTCTAAGTAACATCTGACCAGATTTAGCACTCACGGCCCTTCAAATCATGCAGGATGGATTTTGGTAACTGACTTTTTCGTTGGTCCCTTAGTGTGATAATCTAAATGTAGGGACCAGTTCAAAAAAGTCACAATGCAGTAAACAAGAAAGCGCTAAGACGAGTTTCAATTAACACATATTCTTCATAATCGAAACCTATTACTAATGTCTCTGATGAATGGGAAAAGAATATGTCATGGTTTGAATCTCATAACCATGCTCGGCAAACCAATTGAAACATATCGTTCCAATAAATTGCTGAAAACTTAATAATACTCGGCACAAATAATGCATCCTTGGTCGATATTCCCTTCCTGCGTTGCTATATCAATCATGTTAATGATATTGTTTGATATCAACCCTAAAGACCTCTTGATAAGCTAAAAGATAGCTCAAGATGAATTGAGATAATATTTTTTTTTTATAGTTTGCCTTCGCACAAAATAATTTCAACATCGTACCTCCTTTTTAAATGGAAGACAAAATTTGAACTTCTATACGATAGGCAATTTTTTCTTCTTCTTCATCTCTCTCTTCCTTCAACCTCCAATTCTCCACTAGCACCATATATCAGAATGTCGACGTGGTATCAAAATAGTATAATTCCAATTAAAGACCAAAACATCAACACCGCTTAAGATTTTGATTAATGTTATTATGAGACAACTCTTACATGATACATACTAGACTCAACACAATATCCTAAAACTAAAATATCCTTTGTGGAACTAACCACATTGAGTTGTAATACCTCTAAAAATTCCCCAAAAGCTAGAGAACATGTCCAACTTATTACAAAAACTAGAAACACCAAAAAGAAGATAAATTGACTAAGATAAAGTTGATTGTTTCCAAGGAAGCATGCAAAGCATTCACTGCAGATTATTGTATAAACTAGAAAAACAGAAAAAATAAGATAAATTAACTGAGATAAAATTGAGGTAGATTGTTTGCAAGGAAGCATGCAAAGCATCTACAGCAAGAGAATGAGGCAACACCTCTAGAGACAAATCTCTTGAGTAGCTTCTCATTGTGGTGACGTTGACAACACATAATAGACTGATGGAAGTGAAGAAAGCATTCAACAAGGGTCCAAGGAGAAACCAGTAACAGGGAAATTGAATTGAAGTCAGTTGTCGACGGAGACATGATGAGGCGGTTACCTAGTAGATAGTCTCTAGGATGGTCTTCACCTTGAGACTATGTTGACAACACACAATTGGCAAATGAAAGTAGAGAAACATTCAATAAGAGTAGATTGGATTGAAAGAAGTTAGGTTGGACATGCTAGAAGAAGAATGGGAAAGATGCATTGGAAACAAAAACAGACGATGGATTCAACCTCTATTACTCAGTTTTGCAGCCGGAGAATGGGGTAAACAGAATTGAGATTACGGTTAGAGATTATATTAGTAATTGTAAGGCCTATAACTTATACTACAAGTTATATTATAGCTTATATTATAAGTATCCATCTTATAATTTGCATAAGGTATAGTTGAGTAATGTTTTAGTTAATAACGTTAATCCATGATTAACCAAGAGAGTTCAAGTCCAATCATTCATGTGAAGGAGAAACAAATAAAGATTGCATGCCACTTTACGAGAAAAGGTAAAATCTAAAAAGATCCCTTGCTCTATCTATTACTACTAAGTAACTTGTCATCTCTTATCTTAAAAATTATCTCACATCTAATACTACTAAGTTCAAATTCCATATATTTTGTTTTTACTGAACTTAAAACCTTTAACTTGTAATGTCTATCATCAAGATTCGAGCTTAGCATTTCTTCCAACATGTCTTATCAACCAAAACAATATCATTTGCAAATAATATGAACTATTGTAATGTGTCTTGGATATATTTAATTCATAACTAGTATAAAAAGAAAAAGACTTAGAATTGATCCTTAATGTAACCCTATTTTTATTGGAAATATTTCAACTAATCTATTTGGATTATTCACTCTTGTCGTTCCATCCTTATACATATCTTTGATTATTTCAATATACACTATAGTAATTCCTTTCCATTTTAGAATTTTCCATATAATTTACCTCGAAACTTTGTCATAAACTTTGTCTACATTAATAAATACCATGTGCAAGTCTTGTTTATTTTCTCGATACTTTTTAATTAGTTATTTGAGAAGATATATAGCTTCTGCTGTTGACATTTTAGTAATGAATCCAAATTGATTTTCAGTCACTTTGATCTCCTTACTCTTTTTTCTATTACACTTTCATAAAGTTTCATAATATAACTCATTAGCTTAATACCCTTATAATTCACACAACTTTATACATCTCCTTTCTTTTTATATTGCAGCATAAACTACTTCCCCTCAACTGAAAAAGCATTTTCTTCGTATTCTTCGCAAGTCATTTAATAAGCTACTTTTCTAGACACTTTCGTACCTCTATTGGAATATGATTCAGTCCAACGATTTTTTTATTTTTCATCACATTTAGCATCTAAATAAATTTTGAAAATTGAATTCTCTAATAAAAATTTAAATTTTTAGACTCCTCTAACCTATTTAAAATTTATAAACTAAGTTGATTGTCTAAACCTTCATTAAAATGTTGATTCCTCATCTTTCATAAGTACCCTATTGGATTCATCTTTAATACATCTATTTTTTTATAAGATCCTTTATTTTCCTCTCTCTCATTTTTGCTAGTCTATAGACATCTCTTTTCCCTTTTTGCATCAAGTTTTCGATACAAGCGTTCAAAAGCTTCATTTTTAGCTTTTTCTTGACTACTACACACTTTTTAAAGTTTTCTTCATTAAAGTGTACAATAACTTATAGACTATCCTTTTTTTTACTTTAGTTTGTCCTGTACTACCTCATTCCACCAGCAAGATTTTTATTTAATGGCGCTCGTCCTTTTAAGTATGCTCTTGACTACTATTTTTGATATCTTATCTCATATCGTATTTGAGTTTCCTACCCTCTTCTTAAAAATACTATGCTTGTCATCCTTTAATTCCTATCACTTGATCCTAGAAGTCATACACATTTTTCTTCTACTGATACTATGCTTGAGGCGCGTATTTAACATTACTAATTTATATTAGGTAGTTAAATAAACTATGTGGGCGGTTAAGTTTTCTCTAAAAATGGCCTTACAATTTTATAAATGTTTCTATCGCTCTTCTTAACCATAAGAAAGTCAATTTGAAATTTATTGTTCTCATTTTTGAAAGTAACTAAGCATTTTTCTCTCTTCTTGAAAAATGTATTAGCTATTATATAATCATATGCTATCGTGAAATTTAATATAGTTTTTCCATTTTCATTTCTTGTTTCAAAACTATAACCCCTAGACACCCTATCACATTCCTTATTTCTTACTCCTATATGACCATTTAAATCTCTTATTAAAATCATCTAGTTTGTTAGAACATATGTACTACCTCATTTACATCTTCTCAAAATCTATGTTTGATATCTTTATCTAATTCTACTTGAAGTGCATATATATTAATTACATTAACAGTTTCTTTTATTACTGAAGGGGTTTTGCCCCGGAAGCTCTCCCACTAATTGTAGGGTTTTAGCTTATCGAGTCCGTGAGGGGAAACTTCGCTTCCCACTTCACCTCGGTAGCTTCCTTCATGGCGATCCCTTCTATGTCCCCGAAAAAAAAATTTAATCCTAGACAAAAGGGATTGCCAAAGCAACCAAGCCATCGTCGTGCTATTCGTTTAGAGAGGTCACTTGAACAAACTAGTTGTTCAAGCGACCATCCTCTATTCTACGAGTAGCCGCGGAATAGACGATGTCTGGATCGCCGATTTTTGTGTTTATGCTCGGGATCCAAGTATTATTTAGTCATATACAGATTTATATCATGCTCATAAATGAAAAACAAATAGAAACATGTAACATATAAAAATTAGAGAATCGATATACCTCTCGATCTTCTAATGTATGACCTTCCTCCTTTCGGACGTCGTGTGGGCGATGCTCTACCAAAAGTCGAAGCTCCTAGATCGCAAATCTTCCTTCCTTGCTCATCCAAAGCAAGAGGAAGAATAGAAACAAGGCTCATCTCCTTCCTATAGCCAACCAACAAGCAACAAAAGAAATGCTTGCCGCCGGCCAACAAGGAGAAGGAGATAATGGTGGAAACCGGCCAAGACACCAAGGGAAAACCCTATATCTTGTTTCCACCACCTAAGGAGAAGGAGAAGGGGTCTTTGGATGTCGTCCAAGGGCTGGGATAGGGCTATGGGTGCCGGCCACCAAAGGATAGGAAGAAGAAACCAAACTACTTTCTTATTTGGTGTCACCCAAGCCTCCTAAACCCTAAGCTTCCAAACCCTAATCCTAGCTTTCCTTATTGCCGGCCATGGAAGAGGGGAAGAAGAATAGGATGAGCTCATGCCAAGGTAGAGAGGAGAAGAATAGTGGTCGACCGACCTTAGGAAGAAGAAGGAAACCCTCATCCACTTGTGGCCGCCCACCCTTAGCTCCCAAAACCCTAGCCACCCAAACCTAATCCTAAACCAACTAGGCTAGCCTCTAAAGGAAGCAAACCCTAATCCCCTTATCATTAAGTTGTCGTCTAAGCCAATAAGCCTTATTTATAGAGTTGGGTTTATGCCTTGGATTAATCTCCTCCATTAGTTCTAGGAATTTAATCTCAACCGTCGGATCTAGAGATTTAATCTCAACCGTCGGATCTAGAGATTTAATCTCCACCTTTGAATCTAGAGTTTTGTTTCTATCCTTTGGATCTAAGCTTCATGAGGTGTTAATAGGCTACATTAGGGACCATGAGGAGGAGTTGGGTCTTGGCCACCCATAGATCAAGCCCACATAAAGTCCGATCCACTAATGATGATCCAATCCACTAAAGGTTCATCATTGATCTACCTCACCAACCCCCATATGATAATATGGGCTCCATATATTATTTGTACATTTTCTCCCCGTGTTTAAGATCTCGAATGTCCGTCGATTAATTAATTTACTGACCATTAATTAATCGACATCTAACTCCTTGAGTAGTACCACTCAACCTTTTCATCATGCCGGACCAAGTCCACCTGCAGGGTTTACATGATGAACCTTATGAGCTCCTCAAGGGGACATCATCATCCTGATATATAGGACACGGTTTCCTCCTATAATCAACGGCACACCATATAAATAATATCATCTCCTAACTTACCGAGCCTATCGATTAAATTTATAAATCTCGTCCATTGGTAAATCAAAGAGATGAGTACTAAGTATATGTGCCCGTTATTATATCAGGATTAAGAGCATGTACTAAATAATATCTGAGGTCCGATTCAATTACGTAGTCAGCAATAAATCGAATCACCTCTAAGTCGGTCCTGCTCAATACACACAAAGTGCACTAATGTGATTCTATGGTCAAGACAAACTAACACCAAATCATACTACAACCATTCCGATGGTTTGTCCAAAGTCATCTCGGTTGTGAGCCTTTACTTATACTTTACAAGGAGCCGATAACATGATCTCCCGTGTGACACCACACACCATGTTATCTACAATGTAACGTATTAGACAATATGCATAAAAATATGCAAACAATGATCATGTGATTCTTATTTCAAAAATAAAGATGTTCATACAAAAGATAGACTTTTCAGTATACATCCCTACAATTACCACTATCCCAATAGTTATAATCCTATCTCCCTTCCTAACTACTACTACTATTTCATCCTTTAACAAACTTCTGCAACAATACTACTTCATTTTTAATTTTACTCTATCCTATATCTCATAACTTAAAACTTAAGTTTTCTATCATCTTTGACTTCTCCCTTGCCAATTTTATCTTTTGTAAACATAAAATATTAATTCTTCTTCTAATCATCGTATCTATTATTTTCATTATTTTGTTGGTTAGCATTCTTATATTCCACATTTCGAATCTAACACAATTGGTATTCCTATAATGTTTGTTTTTAATCAACTTAGAAGGTGAGAACTCTTGTATATTTAATACTATATCCAAGTTCTTATGAAGATGTAGGAATTTTTGCCAAGATATTGCAGTTAAATCCTACAACGTGTTCTTTTTGAGGAATGACATAACATTAACACAATAGTTTAATAGATCTATATATATATTTATCTATGTTTTAATGCTAACTGAAAACCTAATGCAACCTAACATAATGTTATCCACCAGTTACAAAATATAATAGCATTATTTACTAAAAATCAGGCTTTATTATGAGTTATATCTGATTATTAACTATTAATTATATTATGGATTATTAAATCAGACTTTATTATGAGTTTTATTATGACTTTATTAACTGATTTCATAAACTATAGTGCAAAATAAGAGTGCAAGAGGGAAAACAAACAAGGGGAGGTAGGTTACTCGAGGGACAACAAGAACACAAGTCAAATCTATAATGTTGTACACTATAAGTCTATGTTTCTCAATTAGGGATCTTACAAAATTGCATGCATGAGCAATAGTTTCACCAAAAGGAAAGAGAAATATGAAGCAGAAAAATTTGTATTATGGTTGTATAGGATGATGGGAAGGCTTGTTTTGCACATTTTAGAATAGGTCAGTCTCACTAAGGCTAGGTGCAATGAAATTGTAGTTCAGACCAAGTAAATATTACTTTAAGACTCTGAACTAGGTTTATTCGATCCATTTATTTTAAAGTAATTTATTTTAATTTTCATTTTAAGGATCAAGGATCACGTATAGACATAAACAGAGCTATACAGTCACAGCAAAGAACAAATGAAAACGTTATGCATTTACAAAACTTAAGGATATATTTGACCAACAGAAATGCACTTAATAGTTATGTAGAACAATAGCTCGCACCTTGTTGATAAGATTCTTTTGCATAAACTTGAGTGACTCAATCTTCTCAGGGGGATTGCAAGCCTGGATGTTCTTTTTCACTACCTCCAACTGAATGAAAAAGGAATAACATGAAAACTTAGATTGCAAAATTTAAAAATAAAATAGTATGTGACCATACTTCCATAAAAATTGGATAAAAGAAGCTTTCCTGTGTTTCATTCAACGATGAACAAGGAAATAGTAGAAGAAAAAAAAATCCTTTTAGAAACACTTAAAGGCAGAGAACTAGAATCAAGGATTTCTAACAAATTAGTATACATTGAAAAGACAACTGTAGCTTGCGCCAATATTTCATTACATTTACTGATGATTTCAGTAGATATGACTATATGTATCTTATGAAACACAAATCTGAATCATTTAAAAAGTTCAAAGAATTCAAGAATGAAGTACAAAACCAACTTGGTAAGAGTATTAAGATGCTTCGATCAGATCGAGGTGGAGAATATCTTAGCCAAGAGTTTCATGACCATCTAGTTGAGTTTGGGATAATATCTCAACTCACTCCACCTGGAACACCACAGTGGAATGGTGTATCATAAAGGAGAAATCGTACTTTATTAGATATTGTACGATCAATGATGAATCAGACAGATCTTCCTTCTTCCTTTTGGGGATATGCTCTAGAGACAGTTGCTTTCACTCTTAACCGCATTCCGTCTAAGGCAATCATAAAGACATCATATACGATATGGACTGGGAAGAGTCTCAAGATGTCTTTTATGAAGATTTGAGGTTGTGAGGCTTACATGACGTTAAGTCTCAGATAAATTAGGACCTAAATCAGATAAGTATTATTTTGTTGGATATCCCAAGGAAATTATGGGATATTATTTTTATAATCTCACACAAGACAAAGTATTTGTTGCCAGAAATGGTGTTTTACTGGAAAGATAATTTATTTCTAAATGAACTAGTGGGAGTAAAGTTGATCTTAAAGAAATTCAAGATACATAAGATAGCCCTGAAGCCTTGATGGAAATCGAACAGGCACTACAAGGTGGTGAAGATTATGAATCTATAACACCGCGCGGGCACAACCTCGCTCGAGTGTACTACGCCTACGCAGACTGACAGATACGTCTGCCAACCTCGAGAGATATTCTTTCTCAGATGACCACGGTGATGATGTAATGCTTGTTGATTTCAATGAGCCTACAACCTATCAAGAAGCTGTAATGAGTCCAGATTTTAAGAAATGGCTAGAGGTCATGAGGTCCGAAATAGAATTCTTATACACCAACCAAGTATGGACTTTGGTTGATTTACTTGAAGGAGTCAAACTCATTGGGTGTAAGTGGGTCTTTAAACGTAAGACTAACATGGATGGTCATGTGCATACTTATAAGGGCGATTGGTAGCTAAAGGATTCAAGCAGATTCATGGTATAGATTATAATGAAACATTTTCACCAATTGCGATGCTTAAATCTATTAGAATCCTGCTTGCTATTGTAGCTTACCATGATTATGAAACCTGACAGATGGATGTCAAAATTGTATTTCTTAATAGAAATCTACTTGAGGATGTGTACATGACACAACCTGAGAGTTTTGTAAATCCAAAGGATACTGGAAAGGTATGTAAGTTGCAAAGATCCATCTATGGTTTAAAGCAAGATTCCAGAAGCTAGAATCTTCGATTTGATGATGCGATCAAAACGTTTGGTTTCATAAAGAACGAAGACGAACCTTGTGTCTACAAGAGGGTTAGTGGGAGCACAGTCATTTATCTCATCTTGTATGTAAATGACATACTTCTCATTGGACATGATTTCCCTATGCTGCAGTCTGTGAAGACTTGGCTTGGGAATTGTTTCTCAATGAAAGACTTAAGAGAAGCAGCCTGTATATTAGGCATCAAGATCTATAGAGATAGATCTAAGAGACTACATGACCCAGTCGTCGTATATTGTGAGGTGCTTAATCGTCGTTTGTCGTACAGAACTCGAAGGATTCACCGCGGCGTCGCGTGGTGTGAGCCTTTCGAAGGCTCGATGCCCTTCTTACAGGAAGAAGAAATCACGTGGATTAGATTCCTTGTCATCTGTATAGGATCTATCACGTCGTCGTATATATATACTGCCCGGCGTTTTGTATGTGTTAAGCATAATGAATCTGAAGTCGGATCGGATGAAAGTCAGCTAGGCGACGAGAATATTCTTAAGTACAATAGAAGAACAAAAGATTATTTCTTGATATTTGAAGGCGATGAGGAGCTCGTTGTAAAGGGTTACAGTGATGCAAGCTTCCAAACTGACAAGGATGATTCCAGATTATAGTCAGGGTATGTATTTTACTTAAATGGTGGTGTTGTGAGCTGGAAGAGTTGAAAGCGAGACCACGATGGTGATTACTACTCTGGTGAGTATATTCTTTGCTTGCGTGAAGGATGTTTGGATCAGAAGTTTATTTAGAGCTTAGTGTTGTTCTGGCGTAATGAGCCCCATAGACCTGTTGTGATATGATGGGGTTATTACGGTAAGAAATCTCTCTCAGCGATCGAACATATACTCTGGCGGTTTAAATCTCGTTGAAATCATCGATAGAGGGGATGTAAGGATATGCAGAATACCAACCGATGCTAACATTGTGGACCCTTTAACCAAGGCTTTGGCACAGAGGAAGCATGATGGTCACACTAGGTTATTGGGTATTAGATATTTCAGTGATTGGCATTAGTGTTAGTGAGAGATTGTTAGTATTAGCCCTAAGTGTCGATTATGAGATGATTGGTAAAGTGACTTTTGTATCATATTTCATAATAAAGGCAAAGTTTATGGTTATTGTATTTATTTCATTGATGTGTCATTTGAATAAATATAATAATATCCTAGGGTAGTTGGTTCTAGTCTACGGTATATCAAGTTGGTGACTTGATAGTGGGATACTATAGATATATATAGAACACTACTCATAACTATTCCTAGTCAAGTATTAATATACAACAACAACAACAAAGCTTTATTCCACTAGGTGGGGTCAGCTATATGGATCCTTCTGCGCCATTGGACTCTATCCCCTACTATATCATCATCTATATTTAAATAAATTTTATCTTATTTTATTGTTACTAACCAAGTCTTTTTTGGTCTTCCTCTTCCTTGTTTGATGTGTGTATATTTGACATCGTTTCGCATCGCCTAACTGGAGCATTTATTGGTCGTCTAAGAACATGTTCGTACCACCTTAAACGTGTCTCTTGGAGTTTTCCTTCAATAGATGCAACACCAACTTTTTCTCTAATACTCTAATTTCTTATTCTGTCCATCCTCGTATGTCAGCACATCCACCTTAACATCCTCATCTCTGCAACTCTCATCTTTTGCTCATGTGCCTGAGTCGTAACTCAACATTCAACTTTATATAACATAGCAGGTCTAATCGCCGTTTTGTATAACTTCCCTTTAAGTTTTAGAGGCACTTTACGATCACATAAAACACCGTAGCTTTCCTCGTTTATTATCACGCGTATTACATGTAAGGCGTCTCTCTCGATCTCTCATCGTCTTGCCAAAAATGATCCCGAATATTTAAAGCTCTCGATTCGAACAACTCAAGTAAATCTCTATCTTAACACTTGTCTCATTCGTCTAATATTGCTAAATTTAAATTCCGTATAATTCATCTTTACTCTCTTAAGCTTAAAACCTTTCATACAGTGTTTCCATTAAGATTACAATTTAGCATTTTACTCTTTCAGTGTCTAAATCTAAAACAATATAAATACGAATAACATACACAGCGATCTTGTGTCTTAAATGTAATGTCAGGTGAGTTAGTCCGTGATTAGTATAAAGAAAAGGACTTAAAAGCGATCCTTGATGTAACCTATCTTTATTGGAAATGCTTGATTAATCCGCGAAGTCTTACGCTCTGATCGTTACTTTCTGTCATCATTATCCTTAATTAGTTGATATATGTTATCTTAGTCTTTTTCTAAAATTCTCCATATTATTTCTCTTGGAACTCTATCATAAGCTTTTTCTAAATCAATGAATATTATATGCAGATCCTTCTTTTGCTCTCTATACTTTTCAATTAGTTTTCTAAGAAGATGTATAGCTTCTATTGTCGACCTTCCTGACATTAATCCAAATTGATTTTCGAGAACCGTGGTCTCCTTCCTTAATCTTTTTTCTATTATTTCCCAAAAATTCATGGTATAACTCATTAGTTTAATACCCCTATAGTTTTCACAAATTTATATGTCTCCCTTATTCTTATATAAGGGAATTAGGATACTTACCCTCCATTAATCAGACATCTTTTTTGTTTTCAATATCATATTAAATAATTTTGTAAGTCATTAAATACCTTGTTTCCCTAAACACTTCCATACCTTTATCAGAATATCATTTGGTCCAACAGCTTTTTCATTTTGCATTCCATTTAAAGCTTGTTCTCCTTCTGAAATTTAAATTCTACGATAAAAATTTAAATTTCTATACCATTTGACCTACTTAAATTACCTAAATTAAGTTGGTCTCCTAAACCTTCATTAAAAAGTTGATGAAAATATCTCTTCCACCGCTCTTTTATTTCTTCATCATGTACTAGTACCATATTGCATTTATCTTTAATACATCTTATTTGATTAAGATCTTTTGTCTTCCTCTCTCTCACTTTAGCTATTGTATAAATGTCTCTTTCCCCTTCTTTTGTATCTAATTTTCGATATAATCATTCAAAAGTTTCAGTCTTAGCTTCATTCACTGCTTTCTTAGCTTCTTTCTTGACTATTATATATTTTTTCAAATTTTTCTCATTTTTACAAATATATAATTTCTTATATGTTGTTCGTTTTTTCTTTGACTTTCTCTTGCACTTTTTCTTTCCACCACCAAGATTCTTTACTTGGTGGTGCATGCCCCTTTGACTCACTGAGTACACTCTTGGCTACTATTTTCAATTTTGATATCATCTTATCCCACATCAGACAGGGTCATCAGATATTTCATCTAATACTCAGACTCTACCTTCTTTGAATATATTTAGTTTCTCATCCTTTAACTTCCACCACTTAATTCTAGGAGTCATATATATTTTCCTTCTATTAATATTATGTTTAAGGCGTATATCCAATACTACTAATCTATGTTGAGTAGTTAAACTTTATTTAGAGATGACCTTACAATCTTTACAAATCTTTCTATCTCTCTTCCTAACTATAAGAAAGTCAATTTGTGATTTATTATTTCCACTTTTGAACGTAACCAAGTGTTTTTCTCTTTTCTTAGAAAATGTATTAGCTAGTATAAAATCATATGCTATTGCAAAATCCAATATAGTTTTACCTTCTTCATTTCTTGTTCCAAACCCATAACTCTCATGCACCCTCAGATATTCGTCATTTTTCACTCCGACATGCCCATTTAAATCGTCTCCTATTAAAATCATCTCATTTGACGGAATATTTTGTAATACTTCATCCAAGTCCTCCCAAAACTTTAATTTGGTATTTTCATCTAATTCTATTTAAGGTGCATATACACTAATTACGTTTATAGTTTCTTTCTCCACTACTATTTTGAGAGCTATAATTCTATCCCCCTTTCTAATTACTCCTACAACTTCATCCTTTAACGAACTATCAACAATAATACCCACTCCATTTTTTGTTTTACTCTTTCCTGTATACCATAACTTAAAACCCGAGTTCTCTATCATCTTTGTCTTCTCACCTATCCATTTTGTCTCTTGTACACATACAATATTAATTTTTCTCCTAATCATCATATCTACTATCTCCATTATTTTACCAGTGAGGGTTCCTATGTTCCATGTACCAAATCTTAGACTATTAGTTTTTTTATAATATTTGTTCTTACCCAACCTATGGTATGAGAACTCTTGTTTATTTAACACTACACCCAAGTTCTCATGGAGATGTAGCGGTCCTTGTCGATACATTGCAGTCGGACCCTACAACGCGAACTCTAGCTCAAGTATTAATATAGAAGGATAATATTAATACACTGAGATTAGCATGTAGGTCAACTGATGACTTACTCTCACAAGTCATGAATATAGGATATCAAGTTGACATATAAGTATATATTAGAGAATATGTACTAAACTGATCCGCCGTGAGAATGTTTCATAGATTGTCATATGAGTGTCATAAACATTCTCATAGTGGCTATTGGTATGAATAGTCCTTAGACCTGAAATCACTACGGTTCTCTACATAAGGAGTTGTATACTTTGGTATCGACAAACGTCACCTGTAACAAGATGGACTATAAAGTCGATCACTAGATATGCAATGAATCATGCAGAGAGATGTGAGTGATGGAGATGAGATTTATCCCTTCTATATGACGGAAGTGATATTTGTGGGCCCCTTGATAAAGTAAGACTACTAAAATGCATGGTTATGCTCAAATAAGTCAATATGAGATATTAAGCTCATTTGATTGGGGTAGTCTACTTGAAAATCAAGAAATACAAAAATTGATAAGAGGATGACACAGTCTATGCCTCATTGATCAATCTAGATATCAATAATAGAAGGATTGAATCATACAAGATAATAGTCACAGAAAGGTTATGTCGAATCTCGACATTCTTGTCACTTGGATAGCAATGATGCATTGCTAGATGTCACTCATTGCTTAAGTCTCTAAAATGGTTTTTAGGGACATTGTCAATGTTACAAGAACCTATAGGGTCATATACAAAGAACATGTTGTTTTAGAGATAGGTTCAATTTAGTTCGACTAAAGGAACCATTAGGCTCATTGAATGGACTAGATTGAGTTATACTCATAGCTAGGCCAAAACTTGAGTTAGACTTAGGTTGGATCAATTTGAGTTAGACTCAAATTAAACCAATTGAAGAAGATGAATGGATATGGATTCATCATACATGATTAATGTGAATTAATCATGAATAGAAGAAGATGAATGGATTTGGATTCATCATGCATGATTAATGTGGATTAATCATGCATTGAAGAGGGAATACAAAAGGATGCAAAACCTTTCATATTCATAGAATGAATATAAAAGGTTTTTGGATGATGATGCATTGAATGATTGTATTTTGTTCTTCTTCCTCATCTTCTTCGCCAAAACTTTCTTTGGGCAAAAAGCTTTTGTGAGGTTGCTAGCACAACCAAAGGCTTCTTCTTCCTTTCCTAAGCGAGTGTTCGTGTGGATACTATAGAGGCACGATCATCCTGATTGCGCTGAGATCCGTTGCAAAAAGTTGCTATCGGGATTACGAAGTGCTACGCATCAAGAGTAATATCTCAACTAGATGTAGTTGTAAGAAAATCATGTTTATTATATATACACATGGATCTCTGGAGGGATCCAATTTTCCACTGCGTTCTTGCGATAGTTTTTCACATAAGATCCCTATAGTCGATAGTCCAAGGTCATGACTTCTCCAGGAATTAACTCTTTTCCACTACAGACAAGCCCCTTTGCACTTGCCAACTGGATTAGCCCTGGGGATTAAAAACTTGAATCACTTTGAGTACCTAGACGGCAATGTTTTAGCAAGGTAGAAGCTTTTTGAACAAGTTATTCCTCATCCAAGTCTACATCTGGTCTCAAAATAGAAGAGAGAATGAGAAGGAAAAAAAAGTTATTAATAACACAAATGTCTCGCATGAACTTCAACAATTCTATAAAATAGACTTAGTTCAATCATAAAATAAAAATAATAATAATAATAACAATATTACTCTGATTGTCCCCCATGGCAGTGACATCTCTTGATTATTGTTTTTATCAAGAAAATGGAAATGAAAGATACTATGCTTTGATGAATATAAAATCTAATAAGTAATTTAAAAAAAAAATAGTGGGCATAGGGACCCAAAACTTCACACTCCTTTATACACAATTCTACATGAGAAAATTAATTAGTTCTTAAATTTAGTTAAATAGTTTGGGAGTTTAAGAGCAACATGATATGTCACATTAAAGGAGCTTCCTCCCAAGGGAGCTCTTTTTAATAAATGTTAGGAGCTCCTTTGAGGAGCCAATCCTTTTTTATATATATATAAAAAAATTAAATGATTTTATAACTTTAATTTTTGTTTTTAAAAAAAAATAAAATTAATAAAGTAAAAAAGAAACCATTATTCAACGGCTAAAAATTAATTGTTATTCAATAACTATTTTTTAGTTTTTATTTTTTAAAAATTACCTGTAAATACATTTTTAATATTTCATTTATTTCAAATAATTGTAACAAAGATATATTTAATTATCTAATGTTAGTTTCTATGAATGATTTATAAGAAAGAATATGACACATAACGTAGTTGTTGAAAAAAAAAAATTATTGTAAAAAGATAGTGAAATTTTTTATTTTTGACATGACATAATAGAGACTACAAAAATCTCTCGAGCAGCTTCTGTAATGAGAGAGACTCTCTAAATTTTAATTTCTCTAATTATTTAATAATTTACCATATTTTAAAATGATTTCAAAATTTAATTTAGAATTAATTCTCAAAATGTTTTTGATTTTTTCCACTTGCTCCTATCTTCAATATCAAACGAGCAGGGAAAGTGAGTAGAAAAGGGATCATCGCCCTTAGGAGCTGCCCCTGATTGGTCAATCTGAAGTATTAAAGCAACGACCCACCCAAGCCCAGTAGCTACCTATCCACAAAACCTAAAGAACAAGGAAAAAACTAGGACTGCAAAACAACTTGACAATTACAACCTAACGAAAGGATCGGATTGAAATTTATATCTTTAAAAAAGGAAAAAAAAATGGCGAAACTTCAAAAGAGATGCCAGAGAATCATAACAGTGATGTGTGGTGCAACGGCGAGGGGACCAACTGCAGCAACACGGACTTCCGAACACCTCCCACCGATCTCGCTGGCAGGTGACCCGACTCCTTCCCCCACCCCTTATCCATGTCGTCGAGCTAGCTGACCCACCGGTGAGCCTAATACACTACCCTCATTCGCTGCATTCCCTCTCCGCCCAAGTATCAAAACACACTAAGGAATAAGATCGAGCAGGTTGAAGGCGGAGGGAGGACTTACCTTTGAGGATTGGATGCGAGATCGGGGGAGGATATTAGCTGCAACGGTTGCAGAGTCCTCCGAAGGGGCAGCAGCGAGGCTTGCTTTCTCCAGTTGTGCCTCCAGTGGATCGAGTCCCCCGAGGCCCAGGTTCACGCCACCGTCTTCGTCGCCAAGTTCTTTGGCCGCGCCGGACTCATCTCCTTCATCTCCGTCGTCCGGTTGGATTTTTCTTGCTCTAACGATTTCCTGTCGCTTTGATTGCATTGGCTTGACGAGGCGTGTGGGCGAACCATCAACCCGGAGAGCGGCGTCGTCGGCCTCCTCTGGACCGGCAACTGGCACCTCTGCGAGGAGGCGGTCGAGACCGTCCTCCGTGGCGGAGTGCTACGGCGACTACCGGATCTGGGAGACACCGCTCCTCCGAGGATAGGGATTTCCTCGTCCTCAGCAGCGAAGCCACCGCGGAAGGCAGCCTCCGCTTCATCCAAGGAAGAGGAAGCGGCGTCATGCGGCCTGGACCTGTGCTTTCTCCCGCAGTCCTCCGCGGTCATAAGGGAGGGCCAACGACACCGGCTGGCGACGTCATTGACGAACTCTGAAGTATCGGTGACGAGGCGCAGCGCAGAGTGTTCGCTGCGCCGTCGAGCCGGGGTTGCTTAACATCTTCGCGTGAGGGTTTGCGCTGTTTCTGCGTCTGGACCCGGCCAAGGTCCGCGTCAGACCCGGACCCAATCCGGAACCGGACTATGGTCAACGGTCCAATTAACCGGATCAACAGGTTTGACCCGGTCCTGTGACCGGACCGCCTATTAGACGGTCCGGTTATGGTTTTTTAAAAAACCGAACCGTCAAAAAAATCGAACCGGCGGTTTTAAAAAATAAAAAAAAATAACGGCCACGATTTGCCGTTTGTGGTGCATCAGGCGACCCGCCGGGTCAGCTCGGATCGGACCCGATGGGTCGACCATTTTTTTTTAAACGACGGCCACGATTTCGTGGTCGTTGATGATGGTCGTTGTGCAACGGCCGACCCGTTGGATTTTTATTTTTTTTTATTTTTTTATGTTTTTTTTCCTATAAATACACCTCCACTCCCTTTCATTTTTTCACAAATCACAACTTCTCTTTTCTAATTTTCATTCCCTCCTTTGCTTTCAAGTTTCAAGTCAAATTTTTACAAATGTCTGGAGCGGGATCAAGTCGTAAGGGTGCGGCCGGTGCCAGAAAGGGAAAGAGCATAATGCCACCATCGCCCGAGTTCGAGTTCGAGCAAGGCGGCGATTCACCTCAATTCGATATCGGCGACTATGATCTTGATATTTTTAGTGATGAATTTCAAATACGTCATCATCATCAAAGTCATGAAAGTATGAGCAATACATTCAGTACGATGGCAGGTTCTACGGCTACAAGACCAACTCGAGTGCCTCGCTCCTCATCCGATATCTTCACCAAACATTTCGAAAAAGTAACGCTCTCTTCCGGTGATATGCAAGCAAAATGCAAATATTGTTCGAAATGTTACAAATTTCAACAAGGATAGGTTACGGAACCCTTACTCGACATGTGGAGAGAAATTATCCGGTGGAAATTGATATTTATCGTTCTCAAACTCAAATTCCGACATTCTCTTCTCAATCGGATTGGGGTAACGAATCTAAACTCTTTAAATTTGACGAAACTAGATTTAGAGAAGAAACTGCTAAATTTTGTGCAATTGAACAACTTTCTTTTAGTTTTAGTGATAAATTATCTTTTGAAAATTGACTTTCTACAAGTACAAATCCTTCCATTAAACGTATCCCAAGAAATACTCTAAAACGCACACTTTTAAAATTAGTCTTAGAACAAAAAAAAAGAATTTATTAAAAAATTTCTAGTTTAAACAGTAAAGTTTCTTTGTGTTCCGATATTTGGAGTGATCATTGGCAAAGTTGTTCATATATGGGTATTACTTGTCATTGGATTGATAATAATTGGGACATTCAAAAAAGATTGTTAGCATATAGATGTTTTAATGAAACACACACGGCATAAAATATTTCACAACTTATTTTTGTTATTTTAGAAGAATATGGTCTAACTTCTAAAGTTTTTTCAATTCCTTTTGATAATGCTAGTGTAAATACCTCTAGTATTAGTGATTTTATTGATATATGTAAACCATCAATAGGTGGAAGATTTTTTCATATTAGGTGTACATGTCACATTTTAAATTTGTGTGTTCAAGATGGACTTAAAAATTTAGGATCACATATTCAACCAATTAGAAGTGCAATTCATTATTTATGGATACATTCTCAAGTTATGAAAGAATGGAGAAAATTTTATAAAATAAATGGTATGAAGCCTAAAAGGTTTGCACGCGACGTTCCAATTCATTAGAATTCTACTTATAAATTGTTGTTATCTACTTTTGAATACAAAGATTTATTATGTATGTTTTTTCATCAACATGTTAAATTACGTGATATTTATTTGTTTTCAAATCAATGGAATATATGCACTAGTATTTGTGAAATTTTAAAAGTTTTTAGTGATGCTAGTGACCAATTATTAGGTGTTTATCATCCAACTTCACATTTAGTTTTAACACATTTTTATAATATTGCATGTATTTTTAATGAACATATTCAATCAAATGATACTTATTTATCTTAATGTATTTATGTAATGAAAGAAAAATGAGAAAAATATTTCTTAAACATTTCTGAAATATTTTTATGTGCTTTTGTTTTAGATCCTAGACTTAAATTAGATGTTTTGCAAGATATGTTAGCATTATATTATGAATCTTTAAGTCCTATTCAAAGAAAGCTACTAATATTTCTTTGATTTTGTTTAATATTAAAACTCATTTACATGATATTTATAATGAATATAACATTAAATATGGTGAACAAACTATTGAACATGAAATACATTAATCCACTACAACTAGTATTATTACTTCTAAACTCACTAAAACACAATTGTTATTAAGGCAACGGACTAAACGTCCACGAGGATCCTCAAGTTCCAAATAGAACTTGAGAATTATTTTACCACTTATTTTGATTTTAGTGATGCAGATGAAGAAAGTTTCGACATTCTAAAATGGTGGTCGCAAAGAACTCAAATATTTTCAATCTTATCTATAATGACAAAAGAAATTCTAGCTTGTCCAGTTTCAACGGTTGCAATGGAACAAACTTTTAGTATCGAAGGAAATACATTGGAGGAGAGACATTCTAGCTTAAGGACGGAAAATTTGAAAGCGCAATGTTTACTCAATGATTGGTCAAAAGCTGCAAGTCGAATCTAACATATTAAAAGTGATGAAGAAGATTAAGACGAAACAGAAGGAACATCCGGAACTACGACGACGGGAGGAAATACCGAATACGACTGAAATTGATTGAATATAATGAAAATTGAAATATATTTGATTTTTTTATTTATTAGATTTTTTTATTTAAGTTCAAGATGTAATATATTTTTATTGAGATAATGAAATATTTGATAGAGTTTTTATAAGTTTAATTGTACAATTTTTTTTATTTTAATTATTTATATCATTCTTTAATTTTTTATTTATTTAACTAAGACGACGATTAACCGGATCAAATCCGAATCCGAACTCGGATCGGAATCGGCGGTTCCATAATCCGGACCGTAACCGACTACGAGCGGGCCGATTAAGGGTCGATATTTTGTCAATCCGAATTCGACGATTTCGATCCGGACCCGGATCGGATCCGGACCGTGGCCAGGTCATCAACCCGGAGAGCGGCGTCGTCGGCCTCCTCTGGACCGGCAACTGGCACCTCTGCGAGGAGGCGGTCGAGACCGTCCTCCGTGGCGGAGTGCTACGACGACTACCGGATCTGGGAGACACCGCTCCTCCGAGGATAGGGATTTCCTCGTCCTCAACGGGAACCACACGGAAGGCGACCTCACCGTCGAGAAGAGAAGCGGCGTCATGCGGCTGGACACTGCTTTCTCCCAGCCTCCGCGTCGTAAGGGGAGGGCCAACGACACCGGCCGGCGCGACGTCGAACTCGGTATCGGTGGGCGCGTAGAGTGTTATTTGTGCCATCGGCCGGTTCCTTAACATCTTGGCGTGAGGGTTTTGCTGCGTCTGGACCGGCCAAGGTCCGTAAGACCCGTCCCGACGCCGACCGTGGTCAACGGTCGATTAATCGCCGGATCAACAGTTTGACCATCCGTGGATCGACCGCTTATTAGACGGTCGGCCACTTTTAAAAAAACAGCCGTCGAAAAATCGAACCGGCGGTTTTAAAAAATAAAAAAAAATAACGGCCACGATTTACCGTTTGTGGTGCAACGGGCGACCCGCCGGGTCGGCTCGGACCGGACCCGATGGGTCGATCATTTTTTTTTTTTAACGACGACCACGATTTCGTGGTCGTTGATGATGGTCGTTGTGCAACGGCCGACCCGTTGGATTTTTATTTTTATTTTTTTTTTATGTTTTTTTCCTATAAATACACCTCCACTCCCTTTCATTTTTTCACAAATCACAACTTCTCTTTTCTAATTCTCATTCCCTCATTTGCTTTCAAGTTTCAAGTCAAATTTTTACAAATGTCTGGAGCGGAATCAAGTCGTAAGGGTGCGGTCGGTGCCAGAAAGGGAAAGAGCATAATGCCACCATCGCCCGAGTTCGAGTTCGAGCAAGGCGGCGATTCACCTCAATTCGATATCGGCGATTATGATCTTGATATTTTCAGTGATGAATTTCAAATACGTCATCATCATCAAAGTCATGAAAGTATGAGCAATACATCCAGTACGATGGCAGGTTCTACGGCTAAAAGACCAACTCGAGTGTCTCGCTCCGCATCCGATATCTTCACCAAACATTTCGAAAAAGTAACGCTCTCTTCCGGTGATATGCAAGCAAAATGCAAAAATTGTTTGAAATGTTACAAATTTCAACAAGGATAGGTTACGGAACCCTTACTCGACATGTGGAGAGAAATTATCCGGTGGAAATTGATATTTATCATTCTCAAACTCAAATTCCGACATTCTCTTCTCAATCGGATTGGGGTAACGAATCTAAACTCTTTAAATTTGACGAAACTAGATTTAGAGAAGAAACTGCTAAAATTTGTGCAATTGAACAACTTTCTTTTAGTTTTAGTGATAAATTATCTTTTGAAAATTGGCTTTATACAAGTACAAATCGTTCTATTAAACGTATCCCAAGAAATACTCTAAAACGCACACTTTTAAAATTAGTCTTAGAACATAAAAAAAGAATTTATTAAAAAAATTTCTAGTTTAAACAGTAAAGTTTCTTTGTGTTCTGATATTTGGAGTGATCATTGGCAAAGTTGTTCATATATGGGTATTACTTGTCATTGGATTGATAATAATTGGGGCATTCAAAAAAGATTGCTAGCATATAGATGTTTTAATGAAACACACACGGCATAAAATATTTCACAACTTATTTTTGTTATTTTAGAAGAATATGGTCTAACTTCTAAAGTTTTTTCAATTCCTTTTGATAATGCTAGTGCAAATACCTCTAGTATTAGTGATTTTATTGATATATTTAAACCATCAATAGGTGGAAGATTTTTTCATATTAGGTGTACATGTCACATTTTAAATTTGTGTGTTCAAGATGGACTTAAAAATTTAGGATCACATATTCAACCAATTAGAAGTGCAATTCATTATTTATGGATACATTCTCAAGATATGAAAGAATGGAGAAAATTTTATAAAATAAATGTTGGTGCAGTGGGCACCAAAGTCGAACCGGTATTTTGATTATGGCAAAAGGCTCAATAGTTAAGGGTATATTTGTTATCTTACGAGCTCAATTAAGTGTGCAGAAATGCTAAAGTTGAGCGGAAGGTCTGCGACACCCGGTGGGAACCGAGGTGGTCGGGCAACGCCAGAGGGACTTCGGAGGAAGCCGAGGTACTCGGGTGAAGACCGGAAGCGAGGCTACAAGGTAAGCTCGTGTGAAAGCGAAGCAAGGTCGTTAAGCGTAGATCCGACCCAATACCTCCAATGGAAGGTCTAGGTCGAGATCAGATGGTTAGAACCATCGTACTTTATATTTTAAGCTAACTTGTACTGCAGTCCAAAACCCTTTGACCAGTCGTCTACTACGATCATTGCTAGTCTAGTTCGACCTCGAGAATCATTTGGACAGGTGAATTTGGACTTGACTCGTGTTTTGGTACAAAGGGTGATGTGGCATCAAGGTGGACATCGAGCCATCACCAAGCTTGGACCTCATCCTTGAGTTGGCGTGAAGGCCTCCTTGAGGTGGCACAAGATGGTTGGCTCCCATGATGTGGCACAAGTTGGATGGCTTCTTCTTCTTGGCGTGAAGGCCTCCTTGAGGTGGCACAAGATGGTTGGCTCCCTTGATGTAGCCTGAGTTGGATGGCTTCTTCTTCTTGGCGTGAAGGCTTCCTTGAGGTGGCACAAGGTGGTTGGATGAAACACCTCATCCTCAAGTTGGCGCCCAAGGAGGTTGGAGGTGGCACAAGGTGGTTGGATGAAACACCTCATCCTTGAGTTGGCGCACAAGAAGGTTGGAGGTGGCACAAGGTGGTTGGATGAAACACCTCATCCTTGAGTTGGGATAAGAACCTCACCTTGGACACTACCTATGTCTAAATTCATAGATCAATATCCATAAATAGACATGTTCACTCTAAGCAAAAACAAGAATTCAAGAGCTCTCAACACGCCGTCGTAACGCCGCTACTACTACTCACATTTGCTACGACGAAGTGCCGCCGACAACGAAAGCTACATCTTCTACTTATAAGAGTTGTCGGTATATTTATTTAAGTTCTACTTCTTTAAATTGTCTTTGTGCTTTAATCGTAACAAGGAAAGGGGGAGTGTCCCTTTGCCTTGATTTCTTTTTGTAATCGTTGCTCCTACTTCCAACGAAGAGGAGTGGTTTTAGTGAATTGCCCTCCGTACGTGATCAAGGATCACTAGGGCCGTGGATTAGCAATCGAAAGATTGTGAACCACGTAAAAATATCTTGTCTACTTTATATTTCCGCTGTGTATTCTCTACTTGCTTTTTACTTATTGCAAAAGTTTTTAACGACACCGTATCGCTATTCACCCCCCCCCCTCTAGCGACACTTTCGATCCAACAATAAATGGTATGAAGCCTAAACGGTTTGCACGCGACGTTCCAATTCATTGGAATTCTACTTATAAATTTTTGTTATCTACTTTTGAATACAAAGATTTATTATGTATGTTTTTTCATCAACATGTTCAATTACGTGATATTTATTTGTTTTCAAATCAATGGAATATATGCACTAGTATTTGTGAAATTTTAAAAGTTTTTAGTGATGCTAGTGACCAATATTAGGTGTTTATCATCCAACTTCACATTTAGTTTTAACACATTGTTATAATATTGCATGTATTTTTAATGAACATATTCAATCAAATGATACTTATTTATCTTAATGTATTTATGTAATGAAAGAAAAATGAGAAAAATATTTCTTAAACATTTCTGAAATATTTTTATGTGCTTTTGTTTTAGATCCTAGACTTAAATTAGATGTTTTGCAAGATATGTTAGCATTATATTATGAATCTTTAAGTCCTATTACCGAAACTGCTCCTAATATTTCTTTGATTTTGTTTAATATTAAAACTCATTTACATGATATTTATAATGAATATAACATTAAATATGGTGAACAAACTATTGAACATGAAATACATTAATCCACTACAACTAGTATTATTACTTCTAAACTCACTAAAACACAATTGTTATTAAGGCAACGGACTAAACGTCCACGAGGATCCTCAAGTTCCAGTCAGGAACTTGAGAATTATTTTACCACTTATTTTGATTTTAGTGATGCAGATGAAGAAAGTTTCGACATTCTAAAATGGTGGTCGCAAAGAACTCAAATATTTTCAATCTTATCTATAATGACAAAAGAAATTCTAGCTTGTCCAGTTTCAACGGTTGCAATGGAACAAGCTTTTAGTAACGGAGGAAATACATTGGACGAGAGACATTCTAGCTTAAGGACGGAAAATTTGAAAGCGCTATGTTTACTCAATGATTAGTCAAAAGCTGCAAGTCGAATCTAACATATTAAAAGTGACGAAGAAGATTAAGACGAAACAGAAGGAACATCCTAACTCACGACGATTTACGAGGAAAAATGAATATAATGAAAATTGAAATATATTTGATTTTTTTATTTATTAGATTTTTTTATTTAAGTTCAAGATGTAATATATTTTTATTGAGATAATGAAATATTTGATAGAGTTTTTATAAGTTTAATTGTACAATTTTTTTTATTTTAATTATTTATATCATTCTTTAATTTTTTATTTATTTAACTAAGACGACGATTAACCGGATCGGATTCGAATCCGAACTCGGATCGGATTCGAATCCGAACTCGGATCGGAATCGATGGTTCCATAATCCGGACCGTAACCGACTACGAGCGGGCCGATTAAGGGTCGATATTTTGTCAATCCGAATCCGACGATTTCGATCCGGACCGTGGCCAGGTCATCAACCCGGAGAGCAGCATCGTCGGCCTCCTCTAGACCGGCAACTGGCACCTCTGCGAGGAGGCGGTCGAGATCGTCCTTCGTGGCGGAGTGCTACGGCGACTACCGGATCTGGGAGACACCGCTCCTCCGAGGATAGGGATTTCCTCGTCCTCAGCAGCGAAGCCACTGCGGAAGGCGGCCTCCGCTTCATCCAAGGAAGAGGAAGCGACGTTATGCAGCCTGAACCTGTGCTTTCTCCCGCAGTCCTCCACGGACATAAGGGAGGGCCAACGGCACCGCCTGGCGACGTCATTGAGGAACTCTGAAGTATCGGTTGTTAGGTGGATGCTTCGGAGGCTCATTGGCTCCCATGTCCCCGGATTAAAATTTTCACTAATGAAAGACTTAATCCGGATGGGATGAGCTTCCTTGGCACAACCTATTCGTCGTCGTGCTAACAACTTGAGTGGTCACTTGAACAAACTAGTTGTTCAAGCAACACAACTCTTCTAGTTGGTTAGCCGCGGAAAAGATGACGGATGGATCGCCGGTTTTTGTGTTTGTCTTCGGGGTCCATGATTATACAATATATATCCATTCATACACATGCATAATCAAAATATTAAAGAACATATTCAGATCTGTAAATAAAGTTAAAAACAACTTTATACCTTACGATCTTCTATCGTATGTCCTATCCTTCTCGTGGACGACGTGTGGACGAAGATCCTCCACGAGTTGAAGCCTTCTTGATCACTTTCTTCTCTACCTTGTCCGCTGCGAACAAAGAGAAGCAATCACAAATACCTTTCCTATCTAGAACCGACCACCAAATTAGGGAATTTGGTGCACATACGGCCAAGGAGCAGAGTGGATGATCTTGTAGGCCACCAATGAATTGAAACCGCCGGCCACCTTTGAGAGAATGGAGGAAGAAGAATTCCGGCCACCAATGGATGGAGAACAGCCGGCCAATGAGCAACGAAAAAAGGAAGAGTGCCGCCCAAAACCAAGGAGGAGAAGAGAGGGATGGCCGGCCCGACCTAGCTTGCCGCTTGAGCTTGTGGCCGCCGAGCCTAGCCGCTAATGGAAGATGAGCCAAACCCTAACCCTAATTCGAAAACCAATCTCCTTATCTTATCCTTGTGACCTAAGCACCTATTTATAGAATGAGGGCTTAAGCCTCCTTTAATCTCATCCGTCGGATCTAGGGATTTAACCTCCTCGGATCTAGGGTTTTATCCCAGTCGGATCTAGGGTTTCATCTCAGCGTCGGATCTAGGATTTCATCTAATCGTCGGATCTAGGATTTCATCCCAGCCGGATCTAGGGTTTTATCCCCAATCGGATCTAAGGATTTGATCTTTAATCCTAACCGTTGGTTCTAGGTTTTGTTTACATTCTTGGATCTAGACTTCACAAGGATTATATTAGGCTACGATAGGGACCATAAGGAGGAGTTGGGTCTTGGCCACACCGATGGATCTAACCACATACTTGATCCATCAATGATGTTCCATTCCACTAGAGGATCATCATTGAACTACCTCACCAACCCCCATAAATTAATATGGGCTCCATATATTATTTGTACATTAATCTCTCCGTGTTTAAGATATCGAATGTCCGTCAATTAATTGATTTACTGACCATCAATTAATTAACATCTAACTCCTCGAGTAGTACCACTCAACCTTATCATCATGTTGACTAAGTCAACCAGCTGGGTTTACATGATGAACCTTATGAGCTCCTCAAGGGGACATCATCAACCTAATATATAGGACACGGTTTCCTCCTATAATCAACGGCACACCATGTAAATAATATTATTTCCCAACTTACCGGGCATATTGATTTAATCCATCTAAATCTCACCCACTGATAAATTAAAGAAATAAATACTAAGTACATGTGCCCGTTATTATATCGGGATTAAGAGCATGTACAACATAATATCCGAGGTCCGATTCAATTATGTAGTCAGTACTAAATTGAATCACCTCTATGTCGGTCCTACTCAATACACCTAAGTGTACTAGTGTAACTCTATGTTCAAGATAAAATAATACCAAGCTACACTACAACCATGCCAATGGTTTGTCCAAAACCATCTTGGTTGTGAGCCTCTACTTATATTTTACAAGGGACTGATAACATGATCTTCTGTGCCACACCAATCACCATGTTATCTACAATGTAGAATATTAGACAATATGCACACATATATAATGAATATATAAAATGCAAACAATGATCATGTGATTCTTATTTCAAAATAAAATGTTCATACAGAAAAGAGCTAGGCTTTCGATACATTCTAACAATCTCCCACTTATACTAAAAAGACTACGTCATCACTCTGCCATACATCCGATCCCCATGTCCTCCACATGCCTATATCAAACGCTTTATTTGGAAGGGCCTTAGTGAATGGATCTGCGGGTTATCCTCGATGCAATCTTGGCGGCAAGAACTTCTCCTCGCTTTATGATCTCTCGTATGAGGTGGTACTTGCGCTACATGTGTTTACTCGCCTTATGGGCTCGTGGTTCCTTCGAGTTTCAGAATCGCATCAATTATCACAATAAATTGTGATAGTTACGGGCAAACCAGAATCACATCCAAGTCCATCAAGAAGTTCTGAGCCATACTGACTTCCTTGGCTGCCTCAGAGGCTGCCACATACTCAGCTTCCATGGTAGAGTCCGCCACGCATTTCTGCTTGACACTCCTCCATACTATGGCTCCACCTCCAAAAGTAAACACAAACCCCGAGGTAGATTTACTCTTGTCCCTATCTGATTGGAAATCCGAATCCGTGTAACCCACAGGGACTAATTGATCTGCCCAGTAAACCAAAGATATAATCCTAGTCCTTCTCGGTACTTCAATATATGCTTTACGCGATCCAATGTCCTCGTCGAGATTACTCGATATCTGCTAACCATGCCTGGCAGAAAGCAGATATCCGGTCTCGTACATAGCATAACATACATAAGGCTTCCTACTGCCGAAGCATAAGGAACCGCCTTCATGTCCTCTATCTCCTTTGATGTTTTGGGACACATCTCTTTAGATAAAGGAACTCCATGCCTAAAAGGTAGAAAACCTTTCGAGTTCTCATGCTAAAACGAGCAAGGATAGTGTCAATATATGAAGCTTGAGATAAGCACAACATCCTTTTCTTGCGATCCCTTATAACTTTGATCCCAAGGATGTGTCCCACTTCTCCCAAGTCCTTCATGTCAAACTGTTTGGACAACCATACCCTTACGTCTGATAACACTTTGATATTGTTGTCAACTAACAAAATGTCATCTACGTATAGTACAAGAAACACCACTACGTTTCCGTCACATCTCTTGTATACACAAGGTTCATCCGGACTTTGAATAAATCCATATGACTAGATTACCTCATCAAAGCGGATGTTCCAAGATCTAGAAGCTTGCTTCAATCCATAAATGGACCGATTAAGCTTACATACAAGATGCTCTTTGCCTTTAGCAATGAATCCCTCTGGTTGCCGCATATAGATGTTCTCCTCAAGACTTAGTTAAGGAAAGGTGTCTTGACATCCATCCGCCATATCTCATAATCCATATGAGCAAATTATAGATAAGAGAATCCGGATAGACTTAAGCATAGCTACTGGTGAAAAGGTCTCCTCATAGTCGATACCCTCTTTCTGAGTATACCCTTTCGCAACAAGCCTAGCTTTGAAGGTCTCAACCTTCCCGTCTACCCCTCTCTTTCTCTTGTAGATCCACTTGCATCCAATAGTTTTTACACCATCGGGTGGCTCTACTAGCTCCCAGACCTGATTAGAATCCATAGATTCTATCTCTGAATTCATCGCTCTTTGCCAAGATACCGCATCTCTATCTTGGATTGCCTCGTCATATGTCCAGGGATCAGGTTCATGTTCACCAGGGACTAAGTCCGAAGACTCTCCCAAAAACATGAATCTATCGGGTTGTCTAACAACCCTCCCACTACGACGAGGTACCTCCCGTGTATGCTCTGTGACACGCGGTGCAGTGACTTGTGAGGTATCCTCTTGACCGGTGGTACATCAAGTCGAACTTCCCCGCCAACTCTCAAGAACAATCCTACTCTTGGGCTTGTGGTTCATTACATAATCCTCCTCTAGAAATCGGCTCGTGCTAACGATCACCCTCTGATCTCTAGGATTATAAAATAAACCACCTTTCGTTCCCTTAGGGTAGCCAACAAACATGCATACTTCTGTACGAGGTTCCAACTTACCAAAGACACCTTCAGCACATGTGCTGGACTCCCCCATATCCGAATATGTCTCAGACTAGGCTTTTGCCCAGTCCACAATTCTACAGGGGTAGAAGGTACTGATTTAGATGGAACCAAGTTCAGAGTATACATTGCCGTATCCAGTGCATACCCCCAGAACGAAACAGGTAACTCAGAATAACTCATCATCGATCTGACCATCTCCATAAGAGTCCTATTCCTTCGCTCCGCTACACCATTCTGCTGGGGTGTGCCAGGTGCAGACAATTGGGATTGAATCCCAACCTCTGATAAGTAACTCCTAAACTCTCCCAAGAGGTACTCGCCACCACGATCAGATCGTAATGTCTTGATACTTTTACCTTGACGGTTCTCCACATCAGCCTTGAATTCTTTGAACTTGTCAAAGCATTCAGACTTGCGGCGCATCAAGTAAATGTATCCATACCTTGAATAATCGTCAATAAAAGAGACAAAGTATTCAAAGCCACCTCTTGCCTGGATAGACATAGGACCGCACAAATCAGAATGAACCATTTCCAACACATCTTTGGCTCTATACCCCTTGGCCTTGAAAGACCTCTTGGTCATTTTACCTTCCAAGCAAGATTCGCAGGTTGGGAGATCCTCCACCACTAATGAACCCAAAGGTCCATCAGCTATCAACCTTTGAATTCTACTTAGGTTAATATGACCAAGCCTTAGATGCCAAAGATATGTTTGGTTCATTTGCGAAGGTTCTTTTCTCTTATTAGATTTAGAAGATGAGTTATTTACTTCTATATGCATCGTGGGAGTTTTTAGTTCAAGAGTATATAAATTGCCAACCAATGTACCAGAACAGATAATCTCCCTATTCCTTTTTATAACCACCTTGTCATTAAAAGAAACAGAATATCCATCCAAAAATAATTTAGAAACTGAAATTAAATTCTTTCTAAAAGTAGGTACATAAAGACAATTTCTCAACACCAAAAATTTATTCCTATCAAAAGATAAATAAACGTCTCCTACTGCAATAGCTGCCACCTTTGAAACATTGCCCATGAAGACGGTAATTTCTCCTCACTAGTCGTCGGTTTCGAACCCCGCAAAGTATTGCAGACATGATCGTGGCTCTCAGATCTACACACCGTAATCGTAGATAACACCGCTAAACATGTTTCAACAACTAAACAAGAAGATATACCTTTATTCTTTGAAGATATATATACCTTTATTCTTTGGCGAGGGCAGTCCAGCCTTCCAATGTCCGATCTGCTTGCAAGTGAAGCACTTGCCTTCATTCTTCACTCCTGCCTGAGGTCCTCATGCCACTTTCTTCGCTCCACCTTGCTTCTTCTACTTCTTACCTTTCGGTTTAGAGGAAGAAAACTTCAGAGCGACCATGGCTTGAGAACTCGGACGAAAAAGCCCCTGTCACTCGCCTGGAGTTTCTCAGCTTCTTGTTCATGTTGTAGTTGAGGCGAATCGCTCAAAACTCCTAGGCAGAGATCGAGAATGATATCGACCTGGTTTCCCCATCGATCTCTCAGGTGACTTCCATCTCATTAAGATGAGCCATCATCTTGAGAACATGATCCCTAACGGGTGTTCCCTCGACCATGGTGGTCGTCATCAAGTTTCTCATTGCCTCCTGCCTAGCCGCCCTACTCTAATGTCCGAAAAGTTCCTTGAGATTGAACATCATGTCATAAGCTGTGGCTATGGCCTGATGCTGATGTTGCAGCACATTTGACATAGATGCCAAAATGTAACACCGCGCCATCTCATCTGCCTTAACCCATTTCTTATAATGTTCTTTCTCCTTTTCATCAGAGTCATCGGTGGGCTTAGGAGGACAGACCTCGAAGAGTACAAATTTGTACTCCTCCGCAGTTAAGACAATATCCAGGTTTCTTTTCCAATCAATGTAGTTTGGACCAGTAAGTTTGTTTTCTTTTAAAATCACAGCAAGTGGGTTGAAAGCCATTTGAAATTCCTAAAAATCACAATGATCAAAAATATTAGATTTCAAATATTATTGATTCCTTAAAACAATAAAATCCTGAAATCAACCAACACCTCAAAACACCGAGAATTTCGTATGCCACGCTGTGTGGACGTATACGAAACCTACATTTGTAAGAGGAGGTTTTACCCATTAATTTTATTATCTTGTCAACCTTACTTTTTGACAAATAAAATTAATAGTTGGTTCCTCTTTGGCCCTACAAATAAAAGCAGTGACTCCGATGGGGAGGATACTTTCATTTGCATCTAAGTGTGCACCATTACACGATACTAAGGGAATTATTTCAGATTATGTGCCTTACCGCTGTGGAAGTACACATGCTCCTAGATAATTTTCTATAACCATTATTTGACCTAGTGATCCGCAAACAAACCCGTCCGCAGGGAGGAAGGCACTCAGAGCCAACACACAAGTTTGTTCGCATCACACGTCAAATTGTAATGGAGGTCGCGGGAATTAATTAAAATATCCCTCTCCCACTTAGTAAATTGCAAATGAGGAATTTTAAATCACACACAACATGCATATAAAATAAATAAGCAATAAATATGGAAAAAACAGAATTTTTCCAACTATTATGGCATTGTCCTCCAATATGCATCCCGTCGTGTGGCCACCTCGTCCGTTCCATCTTTTCCCGTGCGCAAGTCACCAAAGAGTTCCGAGCCGAGATAAAACATTTTAATTTACATCTATCGATCCTATACTCCACGAAGGAGTGTACAAATAATCTAGATCGAAAGTAAACTAAAATGAGCGGCTAAACAATGCCGTATTTAATTACAAAAATTAAATACTAATCTAGCCTCGTCAACCCCGAGGATTCAAATAATAAATTTTTTTACACACATCCATTCACATACACACACATGGCCATAATAGTCGGATCTTATGCCTGCAACCAAAAAGTTAAACTACGCATATCCTACTATTATCCGACACATATAATATATGAAAAATGCATAAAAAATTAACCAAATCCAAAACACACAAAACCGGAAACCGTGGCTCTGATACCAATTGTTAGGTGGATGCTTCGGAGGCTCATTGGCTCCCATGTCCTCGGATTAAAATTTTCACTAATGAAAGACTTAATCCGGATGGGATGAGCTTCCTTGGCACAACCTATTCGTCGTCGTGCTAACAACTTGAGCGGTCACTTGAACAAACTAGTTGTTCAAGCAACACAACTCTTCTAGTTGGTTAGCCGCGGAAAAGACGACGGATGGATCGCCGGTTTTTGTGTTTGTCTTCGGGGTCCATGATTATACAATATATATCCATTCATACACATGCATAATCAAAATATTAAAGAACATATTCAGATCTGTAAATAAAGTTAAAAACAACTTTATACCTTACGATCTTCTATCGTATGTCCTATCCTTCTCGTGGATTTACGTGTGGACGAAGATCCTCCACGAGTTGAAGCCTTCTTGATCACTTTCTTCTCTACCTTGTCGAGAAGCAATCACAAATACCTTTCCTATCTAGAACCGACCACCAAATTAGGGAATTTGGTGCAACCACGGCTTGAGCAGTGGATGATCTACGCCACGAATGAATGGAAACCACGGCCACCTTGGAGAGATTGGAGGAAGATGATTGCCGACCACCAATGGATGGAGAACCGCCAAGGAGGAAGGAAAAGGGAAGAGTGCCGCCAAAACCAAGGAGGAGAAGAGAGGGATGACCGCCACCCTAGCTTGCGCCTTGTCAGAGCCCAAACCCTAGCCCCGATGGAAGATGAGCCAAACCCTAACCCTAATTCAAAACCAATCTCCTTATCTTATCCTTGCGCAACCCTAAGCACCTATTTATAGAATAGGACTTAAGCCTCCTTTAATCTCATCCGTCGGATCTAGGGATTTAACCTCCATCGTCGGATCTAGGGTTTTATCCCAACTGTCGGATCTAGGGTTTCATCTCAACCGTCGGATCTAGGATTTCATCCTAATCGTCGGATCTAGGATTTCATCCCAACCGTCGGATCTAGGGTTTTATCCCAACCGTCGGATCTAGGGATTTGATCTCAACCGTCGATTCTAGGGTTTCATCCTAACCATCGGATCTTAGGGATTTAATTCCAACCGTTGGTTCTAGGGTTTCATCCTAACCATCGGATCTTAGGGATTTAATCCTAACCGTTGGTTCTAGGTTTTGTTTTACATTCTTGGATCTAGACTTCACAAGGATTATATTAGGCTACGATAGGGACCATAAGGAGGAGTTGGGTCTTGGCCACCCGATGGATCGGAACCACACATACTTGATCCATCAATGATGTTCCATTCCACTAGAGGATCATTATTGAACTACCTCACCAACCCCCATAAATTAATATGGGCTCCATATATTATTTGTACATTAATCTCCCCGTGTTTAAGATATCGAATGTCCGTCAATTAATTGATTTACTGACCATCAATTAATTAACATCTAACTCCTCGAGTAGTACCACTCAACCTTATCATCATGTTGACTAAGTCAACCAGCTGGGTTTACATGATGAACCTTATGAGCTCCTCAAGGGGACATCATCAACCTAATATATAGGACACGGTTTCCTCCTATAATCAACGATACACCATGTAAATAATATTATTTCCCAACTTACCGGGCATATTGATTTAATCCATCTAAATCTCACCCACTGGTAAATTAAAGAAATAAATACTAAGTACATGTGCCCGTTATTATATCGGGATTAAGAGCATGTACAACATAATATCCGAGGTCCGATTCAATTATGTAGTCAGTACTAAATTGAATCACCTCTATGTCGGTCCTACTCAATACACCTAAGTGTACTAGTGTAACTCTATGTTCAAGATAAAACAATACCAAGCTACACTACAACCATGTCAATGGTTTGTCCAAAACCATCTTGGTTGTGAGCCTCTACTTATATTTTACAAGGGACTGATAATATGATCTTCTGTGCCACACCAAGCACCATGTTATCTACAATGTAAAATATTAGACAATATGCACACATATATAATGAATATATAAAATGCAAACAATGATCATGTGATTCTTATTTCAAAATAAAATGTTCATACAGAAAAGAGCTAGGCTTTCAGTATACATTCTAACATCGGTGACGAGGCGCAGCGTAGAGTGTTCGCTGCGCCATCGAGCCGGGGTTTCTTAACATCTTCGCGTGAGGGTTTATATGCTTCGTGTCGATTCCAGCCTGCTTTGGTTGTCGAATTTACATTTTAAAATATCTTTTTATTAAAAAATTCTTTCATCGTCGCGGTCACAAACTACCGGGTCGCTTCGGATTGGCAATGCAGCGATCTTAATCGAGCGACTTGATTTGCGGTGACCTGGCTAAGCAACCTGACTGCTAAGATTGTAAATGAATCAAGCGTTCATGAATATGTTTGGTGTTCGACTCGGTAAGAGTTCGTTTATGTTCGTTCAATATGCATCAAAGTAAATTAAGAAACAAGCTTTAACAGTTTGATAAATTAAATAAATAAGCTTGAACACGTATGTGTTCGGTTTGTTAATGTTCGTGAAAGTATTCGTGAATAGTATTCGTGAATAATGTTCGTGAATATTAACAAGCCGATTTATGATTATACTTTTTTAAAAATTATTTTTGAATTTATTCATACTCATTTTTAAATCAGAATTAAATTAGTAAAATTTTAAATAAACAAATAAGTTTGACTTAAGAGCTTGATAACGTTTAAATAAATCAAATTTAAATAAGCTTGAATTAAGCTTGATTAGAAGCTTGATACTCATTAAACAAGTCAAATTAAATTCAAGCTCAAGTTAAAAAAAAAAAATACCAAGCCAAACTTGAACAAGTTTTTCAGTAGATTGGTTAATTTTAGACTTCGTTCGGCTCAGCTCGGCTTGATTATCTTGTCAAATAAATTTGAACACTACAAACCTTGACTTGACTCGGCTCGACTCGTTTACAGCCTTACTGGTTGCTCAGCCAGGACCGCCAAGCGAGGGCGGAGGTAGATTATAATCAATATGCCCTTTAGTCCGAGGACAATTTGAAAAATTTTATATTCGAATAAGGAATGCCTTGTTATAAAATAAGGGTCTCCTCGTAGATATTAAAATAAGGAATGCCTCGTAGCCAAAAGTGAAGCCGCTGTTAAAATGTTGCATCATTAAAAAAACACTTGGCATATATTAATTACATGTTCATCTACCGATGACCGTATTAATTATGTATAAGTATTTTTTAGTTGTGTATGATCAACTCTAAATTCCCAAATAAAAGATCCTAAATCTCAACTCTAATATTCAATCCCACCATGTCTGTCATCGATTGACCATCGGAAAATAAACATCCCTATCTCGCTTTCAACGCAAGTATTCATTATTTTTCCTCCTGAATTATTGATGTGGCTATTTAAACTTTCTCCTAAAATTGATATATTGATGAAGAAGCTGGAAAAAAATACAGATGTTTATTTGATCTCTAATAGTTTTCGTTATTTAATTTTGTTAACTTAGTTAATTACTTATGAAATTACTCAGAATTGTTTTAATATCATATCGATTTTTTTTTTATTTTTCAAAAAACGCTCTTTTATTTTTTAGAAAACGAAAATGGAAACAGAAAACAATTATTTTTCATTTTCTAGTTTTCTAGAAAATGCTCCTTTATTTTCTGGAAAATGGAGATAGAAAACACGAACCAAACACGTTTTCTCATTTTCGCAGAAATTGAAAATGAAAAACGGAGAATAAAACAGATACCAAACGCAGAAAATGAAAAATGGAAAATGAAAGAGAGTGTTTGTTGGAAGCGCATTTTCTTTTTTCCAAAAAAAAAAATATTTTTTTTATATTTTTCAGTTTTCGAGAAAATGCTATTTTATTTTTTGAGAAACGAAGATGAAAAACATTAATCAAACGTCATATTTTGTATTTTCTCATTTTCTCATAAAATAAAAACGAAAAATAAAAAATTTTCTACCAATCAAACGCTACCTAATATTCTATCATTCTTTAAGGTAAGAATTGTTAATTTCAGAGCCAGTCCTCGATGTTTTTGGGTCCTGGGCGAAGTAAATAAAATGTGCCCTTTTATAGATAAAAAAAAATCCATAAAAATGGGTCTCTTTCCTCTATAACTTTTAAAAAATCTTCATTGAGCCCCGGGCGGGAGTCCCAGCTGCCCTTGCCCAGGGGCAGCTCTGGTTAATTTTTCACTGAGACTAATATATTCATTCCTAATGATGAGCCTGAATCTTCTTTTAAATCTCAAAGAATGGAGTTTGATAAAACTTCTCTTAAACGAGATCCTAGAGTGTGTATTTCGATATGGTGACATCTTGTTAATCATCGTGATGAAATTCGACAAGCTTATATCAAAATGGAGTCATCAACTTCATTGTTTTTTTTTTTTAAAGAAATCAGAGATTGCAAAGCTTTTTGGGTGTCTATCCTCCCGTCTACTAGTTTTGAATTGGACAAAATACTCCTCGTAATTTACCTCTCTTATAATGGTTGTGGGACCAATCAAAAGGGGTTGTCAGGGTGACGATATCACCTTTTGCCCCAAGGAGTATCCACAATCTGAATCTAGAAAGCAAAGTCATATCTATTTCAATATACATGATTTAAAAAGTTTCCATAGTTTGATTACTCTCCTTCAGAGGGATGTAACATTTTGTTTTTCATGCTATCTTTTTAAATTAAGTGAAGCACAATCATTTACATTTACAATAGAAGGGATTAGAAGTTAAAAACACATTAATGATACAACCAAGTGTGTCTTTTGTCTCACAAAGGAAGTTCTAATTCAGCGTACAATAAATTTGCAAAATTTATTATTGATTTGATGAATATAACTTGACATATAGATAAAGTTATGAATCGAGGATCCTCTAAATAGATTCAAAAGAATTGATTAAGTTTACAACAATAATTAAGACCATTCATTGGCTTACTTTGCAAGCATATGGACTAAAACTTTTGGAAAAATGGAATGCTTAAATGCAAAGTATAACTCACTAGAAATTCATAAAGAAATCTTGCGTAACCAAATTAGAAAAAAAATTTGTGATGAAATTTAAGATTCTAAGTTTTGTATTTTGGTAGATGAAACAAAGGATGTATCTAACAAATTGTTATAATTTTGAGATTTGTTGATGTCCTATAGTTTTTTGCAGGAGCATTTTTTTCAAATTTTGTATGTTCATGACACCACAGTTGTAATACTTAAGAAATAAATATGTGATGTCCGGACTAGATATAATCTAGAAATTCGTAATATGTGGGGTTAATGATATAATGATGCTAGCAAAATATGTGGTTCTTTTAATGGATTGCAAGCTTTATTTCTTAAATATTGACTCTATGCATATTATGTGCATTGTATTGCCCACCAACTCCGGCTAGTATTAGTTGTAGTTGTTGAAAAGGAGATCTCTATATGGTTGTTATTTTCAAATATGACGACTATTGTCAATTTTGTTACATCTTTTTCCAAATACAATACCGAGTTACAATCTGCTCATGTTAATGAAATTGCATATTCTGTTGTTGTTTGTGAACGCGAGACCGAGTGAGGAGCTAATCAAATTGGTACTTTGCATCTAGTAGGAACTACTTCTTAGAGTTCCCATTTTGATTATATTTGCAACTTAATAGATATGTATGGTGTAACTATTAAAGTGCTTGAAAGTATTATCACTGATGGTTCTTTGGTGCAATCGTTCTCAAGTCAATATTGACCAAGCTCAAGTGGGACTTGAGTAGTGTTTTGATGTTTGACAATACATTTGACAATATATATGAGCGTATGACTAATAGATGGTTTGGGACATCTAAGGTCATATGAGAGAGATTGTTTGGGATTTCAGGTCAAGGTTGACCAAGTCGAGTGAAACTTAAGGGGAAAGTCCAAATATAGATACTTGGCAAGGGAAAGTCCAAATATAGATATTTGACAATAGAGAAGTCCAAGAATGGATTCTTGGTAAGGGAAATCCAAGTTTGGAGACTTGGCAAGGGAAAGTCCAAGTATGGATACTTGGCAATGTTGGGTGGATGCTTCGGAGGCTCATTGGCTCCCATGTCCCCGGATTAAAATTTTCACTAATGAAAGACTTAATCCGGATGGGATGAGCTTCCTTGGCACAACCTATTCGTCGTCGTGCTAACAACTTGAGTGGTCGCTTGAACAAACTAGTTGTTCAAGCAACACAACTCTTCTAGTTGGTTAGCCGCGGAAAAGACGACGGATGGATCGCCGATTTTTGTGTTTGTCTTCGGGGTCCATGATTATACAATATATATCCATTCATACACATGCATAATCAAAATATTAAAGAACATATTCAGATCTGTAAATAAAGTTAAAAACAACTTTATACCTTACGATCTTCTATCATATGTCCTATCCTTCTTGTGGACGACGTGTGGACGAAGATCCTCCACGAGTTGAAGCCTTCTTGATCACTTTCTTCTCTACCTTGTCCGCTGCGAACAAAGAGAAGCAATCACAAATACCTTTCCGATCTAGAACCGACCACCAAATTAGGGAATTTGGTGCAACCGCCGGCCAAGGAGCAAGTGGATGATGCGCTGGCCACCAAATGAATGGAAACCGCCGGCCACCTTGGAGAGATTGGAGGAAGATGATTGCCGGCCACCAATGGATGGAGAACCGCCGGCCAAGGAGCAAGGAAAAGGGAAGAGTGCCACCCAAAACCAAGGAGGAGAAGAGAGGGATGACCGGCCAAACCCTAGCTTGCCGCCCAAGCTTAGCACCAAACCCTAGCCGCCCAATGGAAGATGAGCCAAACCCTAACCCTAGTTCGAAAACCAATCTCCTTATCTTATCCTTGCCGCCCAACCCTAAGCACCTATTTATAGAATAGGGCTTAAGCCTCCTTTAATCTCATCCGTCGGATCTAGGGATTTAACCACCACCGTCGGATCTAGGGTTTTATCCCAACCGTCGGATCTAGGGTTTCATCTCAACTGTCGGATCTAGGATTTCATCCTAATCGTCGGATCTAGGATTTCATCCCAACCGTCGGATCTAGGGTTTTATCCCAACCGTCGGATCTAGGGGTTTAATCTCAACTATCGATTCTAGGGTTTCATCCTAACCATCGGATCTTAGGGATTTAATCCCAACCGTTGGTTCTAGGGTTTCATCCTAACCATCGGATCTTAGGGATTTAATCCCAACCGTTGGTTCTAGGTTTTGTTTTGCATTCTTGGATCTAGACTTCACAAGGATTATATTAGGCTATGATAGGGACCATAAGGAGGAGTTGGGTCTTGGCCACCCGATGGATCGGAACCACACATACTTGATCCATCAATGATGTTCCATTCCACTAGAGGATCATCATTGAACTACCTCACCAACCCCCATAAATCAATATGGGCTCCATATATTATTTGTACATTAATCTCCCCATGTTTAAGATATCGAATGTCCGTCAATTAATTGATTTACTGACCATCAATTAATTAACATCTATTTCCTCGAGGAGTACCACTCAACCTTATCATCATGTTGACTAAGTCAACCAGCTGGGTTTACATGATGAACCTTATGAGCTCCTCAAGGGGACATCATCAACCTAATATATAGGACACGGTTTCCTCCTATAATCAACGACACACCATGTAAATAATATTATTTCCCAACTTCGCATATTGATTTAATCCATCTAAATCTCACCCACTGGTAAATTAAAGAAATAAATACTAAGTACATGTGCCCGTTATTATATCGGGATTAAGAGCATGTACAACATAATATCCGAGGTCCGATTCAATTATGTAGTCAGTACTAAATTGAATCACCTCTATGTCGGTCCTACTCAATACACCTAAGTGTACTAGTGTAACTCTATGTTCAAGATAAAACAATACCAAGCCACACTACAACCATGCCAATGGTTTGTCCAAAACCATCTTGGTTGTGAGCCTCTACTTATATTTTACAAGGGACTGATAACATGATCTTCTGTGCCACACCAAGCACCATGTTATCTACAATGTAGAATATTAGACAATATGCACACATATATAATGAATATATAAAATGCAAACAATGATCATGTGATTCTTATTTCAAAATAAAATGTTCATACAGAAAAGAGCTAGGCTTTCAGTATACATTCTAACAGGCAATGGAAAAATTCAAGTGTATAGTCTTGGTTGTGTAAGTCTAAGTGTGTAGTTTTGACGGCAAAAGTCTAAGTATGAATACTTGACAATGGAAAAGTCCAAGTGTATAGTCTTGATCGTGTAAGTCCAAGTATATTGTCTTTGCAGTGTAAGACCAAGTGTATCTTGACAAAGGTAGACCTACTAGCATGACAAAGTCGATGGAAGCACTTGAAGGCTAGTGAAAGGGTGAGGAGTCATGGATTCAAACCAAAGACGTGATGTTGATGGAAGTGTTTGAAGGCTTATGTCTAGTTTAAGGGTACCCAATAGCATGATGAAGCCGTAGGAAGCACTTGAAGGCTAGTGCAAGGGTGAAGAGGCGTGGACTCAAACAAAAGACATGAGATTGATGGAAGTGGCTTGAAGGCTTAATTCTAAGCTAAGGGTAAGTGTCAAGTATGAGGGGATCAAACTTAGGTGTTAAATCTCAGTTTTGAGGTTTATCAGTCGACTAAAACTTGTTCTAATCAACTAGTGAGTTAAAACAATTGGACAAATTTTAATAGCCGACTGGGATTATAGACTGTTGGGTTACCGTCGACGCGTAAATGTGTTTTTGTCGTTTCATAAACGAACGCAGCAGAATAAAATATAATAATTTCCTAAATTATTGCAACACACACATCCATGCTTGCAAGATTACAACACGTTCGGACATATCCGCCAAATAAAATTTTACATTAAATTAAGAATAAAACTAATTTTATCCTAGGTATACCTTTCGGATGATATTGAACTGGAAGGGCATCAATCGTACGACGCTCATGGAGTTCGTCTCTACTCATGTCCACGTCGAATCTTCGGAGGGATGACTTCTCTAAGCCACGAGTTTGACATTCTCATCACTACTAGATAAAGCTAGAAGGTCGGGTGATCGGAGAGCAAGAAAATCATCCCAACAAAATAGGAAACAACTCTTGTTTCCTTGGTGGCCGGCGACAAGCTCCAAAATCGGACTCTCCTAGGTTTGGCCAAGGGTATAAAGGAAGAAACCTTTGTTCCAAGCCTTAGCTGAAGTTCCCCTATAAGATACGGAAAAAAAAATGGATATGGATTAACCCCAGCTAATTAAGTTTAATTAGGGGTTAGGGTTAATTGAGATTAGGTTTAATTAAAAGATGGGTTTAGTTAGGGGCTGAATTGGTTTGGCCTGAACCGGTCGACTTGAACCGGTTGACGAACGACTTTTAAAAGAGCCGAATGAATATTTTCAGCTCATTTCTTTTTTCCTCCCCATCGCGATCAACTCCTTCGTTTCTTCGCGATTTCTTCTCTCCGCGCAATCTCGTCAGTCGATCTCAGCTCGCCGACGTCCTTGTGAGAGCAGCTCGGTCACGTCGTCACCCCAGCTGATCCTTATCCTTCTAGGTCTCAGTGATCCTTCGCGCGAGCGCCGTTCCCATCTCCTCTTTCGGATGCAGCTGCCGTTGATGCACACGCAGTAGAGGATCACCTCGCTGGGAGACCTTCGATCGCGGGTTCCCGAGCAAGATTTCGGCGAAATGTCTTCGCTAGGAGCTAGGGGTCGGTGGCGGTTCTATCGGGTCTTCGATCGTGAGCTGGGTTTCATGATTTCTGCCATCACCGGCTCTCCTTATGCAAGGTAAGCCGATCTAGATGTTGTTTGTATTGTAGTAAGGTTTGGATCGGTGTTTGGCAGTGTTAGAGCTGGGATTTCGTTGGTGAACAGAGGTTAAAGGAGGAAGTGGCTGTCGGTGAAGATTGGCCGGTAAGTTTCGTTTTTCCTTTGCTGTATCAATAGTTATTGTTGTATTGATTTTTTTATGGGTGTTAAGGTTGATTGAGATCCGATGGTTCTGTCCATGGATCATCGGTCGATGGTTGAGATTGGAGTGTATCCGATTGATTTAGGTGGTGTTCAGGTTGATATTAAGCTGATATGGTTAATCTGTTTTTATTGATGATGGTAGTGGTTGTTGAATCTGCCGTGGAAATTAGAGTTGAGTAGGGTTGAGCATTCCAATGGCAGCTGGGATCTTTGATTTGGTTTCCTTATGCATGTGATCGAGGTGGAGCTAAGGAAGGCTGGGTTTGTATCGACATTGAGGCTGGGCTTGGTAAGGAGGATTTGGATGCTTATCGTTGTACACTAGTTTGGTTTAGTTAATTGATCTGATGATGTGGATCAATGGAATTGAAATTCAACAGGGGATGTTTTCTTTGGATAAGCTATGGCTGATTGAAGTTGGGAGAGATTAAAGCAACATGAGAGCTTGGACTTTCCGACAGCAACCTGGGTCACTGAGCTGTTTTCCCTATGGTGTGATCCGATTGGTGTGTGAGACTGGATGGTAAGCTACTGCTATAGCTTAGATTTAGTATTACTCGATTGTTAACACTGATTTAGTTGATCAAGATACAAGGTTGATGTAGGATTTGATTCGATCATTAGATGTGTGATTATACTTAACTGTATCCTATTGTTACAGGAATTTGATTGTGATAGATACATAGACGTGGAGATGGATAGCACGGATTACATAGCAGGTGGGTAATATCTACCCTGATCAGGTAGTTTTGACTTATTCTGGTGCATGAAATTGGACTTATGATGATACCTTTGATCTGAAATCCACTCTTATTTAATCATATGCTTGTACTGCCTTTGACCTTTGAGATATATTACTGTTACTTCATTGATTATCTATCATGAATATGAATTACAAACCCTATGGTGTGTTAGCTGATAGATGTTCAGTTAAGTACTTGTGATTAGGGTTACCATTGTGAACTCAGATTGGGTTACCGGGTCACATCACTAGGGTTAGGTGATGGATCAGATTATGAAGTCGATTATTGTATCGTACACATATTAGTTGTGCATCTATGGTGGATCTAGTCATCGGTGCATAGATAAGTGTGTGTGATTGTCAGTATGTGGCTAAGGACTAGAGGGCCTAGCGTGATTATATATCTATTATGGATCATGTGACTGCGTATGGTTATATGGATGATCGACAGTATCTCGCTACGGATTGGAGGTCTTAGCGTGGTTGATTGTCAGATGTGTATGACTCTCTGTGTGATAGAGAGAGATTCTTGTGGATTAGTAGTCCTTGCATAGTTGACTTTTGGTTGACTAGGGCTCCCCATGGGATAGGGAGTGTTGCGAGGATACATGTATGGAGCTATGCATCATTACATTGCATGCATGTTGGCGATTAGGTCTCCCTTGTTGGAGATTGATTGGACGCTAGAGGGGGGTGAATAGCGCGTGCTAGTACCGATGATGGAATTCGATCGTGATTGCATCTACAATTTTTGTTAGCACAGCGGAAACAAAGATAATAAAGCAATAACGAAAACACAAGCACACGAACACACGGATATAACGTAGTTCAGAACCGAACGGTTCCTACTCCATGGATCGAGCTCTAAAGAGCTCTAGCGATGCCAATGCAATCACTAATCACAAATACTCCTTCTCGACACAAGTCGGAGGCGGAGAAACCTCGTACAAACGTTCTTACAACAATAAGAAATCAATACAAGCAAAATACAAGAGAGAAATACAATGTAAGTAAAGAAAACTACTTTACAAGAGCTTTTGATTTGCTTGCTTTTGGTTGCCTTGAACTAGCCTTGAAGGACCGGAAAAGCACCAACTATTCCCCTTCAAATCGTCCAAGAAAAACCTTGTTTTGAGCCTTCCACGAACAACTGCTTTTATCCTCCATCGGGCTGGATTTCCACCTGGCAGTCGACTGCCATAAGGTCTCAGTCGACTTCCAACACTGTAGCTGTGAGACAACGACTCAATCCACGTTGGACAAGTTCCAACGGGACTTCGACTGCCAACATTGGCAGTCGACTGCCACCCCCGTAGTCGATTGCCCAGTCGACTACGGAGCATTCTGTGCTCGCGACTCAACTGGCAATGATCGTCATCCATGGCAATCCGCCAACAACATCATTTCCAATGAGCAAATGATCGCTAAGGCAATTTCAGCCCTAAATGGCAGTCGAACTCAAGTCGACTCACGACAGTCGAATCGTCCATAATGCCAGTCGACTGCCAACCTCAAACATGAGGTTTTAACCCAAGTATGGTGCCCCCATACTTGCTAGACCACCCTTAGCCTAGACCTAAGCCTTCTAGCCACCTCCATCAGTCTCACGCCTCTCGGATTCCTCCAAGTCATCCATGACTTGTTCATCCATCGCGCTAGCCTTCAGGTGCTTCCATCGGCTATGTCATGCTAACGGTGTCCACACCGCCAAGGCACATTAGACTTATGCCGCCAAAACTCCGCTTGGACTTTACGCCGCCAACCATTGGACTTATGCTGCCAAGACTCCACCCTTGGACTTTACACCGCCAATATCAAACCCCTTGGACTTCTCAAATGCCAAGACTCAAGCTTGGATTTTCCCTTGCTAACCCATGTTGGACTTTCCATGCCAAGACCCATGCTTGGACTTTTCATGTCAAGTACCCATGACTTGGACTTTACATCGCCAAGACCCATGCTTGGACTTCCCTTGTGCCAAGTACTCAAGACTTGGACTTTCCCAAATGCCAAGTGTCCCACTTGGACTTTCCATACCAAGTACCCATGACTTGGACTTTACCTTGCCAAGACCCATGCTTGGACTTTCCCATAATCACATGGTCAACCCCAGTCAACCATCAAAGTCTCCCTCGAGTCAAACTCGAGTCTGGTCAATTATAACCTGTGTCGATTGTATAAACAATCTCCCCAAAATATTAACCGACATCAATGTCAAATATCAATGTCAACTCACTTTGTCAAACATCAAAACATCACCCGAGTCAAACTCGAGTCTGGTCAATCGTGACCTGGGCCGATTGCACCAACATCCCTTGTGGTTGAGAGGATCGCTAGTCATCCTGCTTCCCTCGCCACTCGGGGTAGTGGTAGCAGAGTTGAGTGCATAACATTGTTGTGCATGCCGTTCTCAGACACTATGGATGGTGGTAGCTGGAGATGCACACTTGGCCATTGTGCGGAGTGGTAGTTAGCGTACTCACCCACTATAGACAGTGGTCGTGTGATGTGCAATTGTCCTGGGTGCGATGCTCATCTTCTCATGGGTAGGGATAGAGCGGCTAGCAACAGGGACCCCCCGTGTGAGTAGCATATAGCTCTATGGTGGCTAGCTACTATTTCATACTACCCAACTCGGCCACTCGAGAGTGGTGGCGGCTGGAGTCGGGATAGTTGTCATGTCGTGCAACCCAGGCCATATTGGGGTCGTGGTTGGATGAGTCCGCAGACATGGCCATGCATATGCATTGCTGATATATATGTATGCATGTATTTGATATATGTTTTACATATACCTGTGAGATGCTGCATTTGATTGAGCTATGTTTGCTGCATATGCTTGTTCATCATGATACATGTCATTTGCATATTATATACTGCTGTGTGTTGAGCATGATATATGTGTTGGTCCAGACTGTTGTATGCATTTGATTAGCGTCATGTCATAGTGTAGTATGGACCGGGTTGTTATTACATGTGATTATATACTGTTCATATGTTTGAGTGTTGGTCAGATATAACATTGACATTGTGCGTTATATGAGTTATGTTATTGTATACCTGTTCAAGATGATATAACTTATGGTGTTGCAGACCGTCAGGTACATTGGTACATTACTTCATGTTCAGTTGATCAGTTTAGTATATGCATTGAGCATGACTATACTGTGGTTATTTGTCAGTACATTTAGGACTATATGTCTATTGGACTCATTCTGTATACCTGTAGATCTTCACATGTATACTTATAGATCTCTATATCCCTATATGTTGTTCATGCACTTTCTACATATTACCCCTGAGTTTATACTCACCACAGCACTCGAGTTTTCGCCGAATGTAGTAGAAGATTCCTTGACGTTGAGCTCGCCACCGGTGATCCCATCTCACACCAAATGGTTGGATAGTATTTCCATATCGATGTTGTATTCTTATGAATTAATGTTTTTGGGTTTTATCCTATATCATTTCCGTATTTGTGATATACAGAGTGTCAAGTCACTCCGAACTGCATAGTTGAGTCATTGTGTATTTATTATTTGTCAGTATCTTCCGCTGTGCTTTATGGATTATGTCCTTATATATATGTTATGTGATTATGGCCGATAGGCTTTATGTATATTAGGGAATTGTATCACGTATAGGGGAGATGCTGTCCGATTATTTTCGGCTTGACATACTCTCGGGGCGTGACAATTTTATTGGTATCAGAGCCCTAGGTTGCGAAGTCCACTTTCGGATTTGATTTCGTTCGGACATCAAGTTTTGCTTTACTCGGTTTTGGTTTTGTGAGTTCTGGGATCTGGCTGTTGTGGGACATCTCCGAGTTCTGGGTTCCTTCTGTTGGCTATGTATTTAGTTGCTTATAATAGGGATGACTTGTAGTGTGTTAGTTGCTATTCGTAACCGTGGTTTGAGTTGACCACGGGAACAACATGTAGAGTCTGTGTGTCTTGGACCTGCTATCGAAAAGGGTGAATTACCTTTGAGAGTCGATTGATACCGAGTCGGAAAGTAGGGGTTAGTAGTCACATTTCTTGTGGAGATCAAAGATTACAGTCGTAGGAATTTTCACTAATTATGCTTATCAGATCATTAACTATGAGGTAATGGACTAAGCGAGTGCACTATTGCGGTTGCAGATAGTAGAAAATTAGTGGATGATGTTGCATAGAAATTTTGATCCCTGAGTTATTTGTGCATGGTTGTATAACTTTGAAGGTACTTTTGAGTACTTAACTCGTGTTATACAGAGAAAGTGGAGTTAGTTGTATACCATTATCGGGATTAAGTCGGTATTTGGTGGAAGATGTAGGAAATAATCTTCGGGAAGTAACACATCACTTGGTCACGATTTAGTGATGTTGTGAGAGAAAGTATTTCCCCACGTCAACTTCTTTGACTCATTGTTAGGGAATTCTTGAGTTTCAAGTAGGGTGATCGTTTGGTAACGAAGGTACCATGTAGAGTCGTTAGATTTGCGAAGGTTACGACCACCTAATAGCTCAAGGATGCGATTGGGTTGATTTCAGCCACCCATGGTTTATTGGCTGACATCTTGATTATGATGTTTGGATCTCCTACCAGATCCTACCAGAAAGCATTAGATCGAGTCAAGTGTATAGAAATGACTCCATAGCAAGTGTTTTAAGAGTTGGAGATTTGATAAACAGACATTGCAAGTCAAATTATTGGAATCAGAAGTATCCGTATGTTGGATAAAAGGAACAAGATTGGAGTCATGGACCATAAGCGACTATTGGAGCGTTTTTAGATTATAGAAGACCGACTGTAGATTGTCAACATATTCACCTGTTTATCAGCAAAATCAGAAGAAAGACTCCGAAGAGATTATGTGCGTGTAGTGTGGATTGCGATGACACAAAGCCGGATTATCTGTTGGATCAGTTCACCTGTTGCTAGGGTAAGCAACCAGTACATATGAGGATGTACTTTGAAGACTCAGTTGAAGACTATAGATAATGCTTTCGAGAAGACGATCCACAACCTCGAAAGTTGAGATCATCACAGAAGAATGGATTATCACATCAGCAGCGATCTACTACCTCATATATAGTTGGAGCTCTTTGATACTTCCATCCGGGAGAAGCAATTTACTCATCAGTATCAACAGAAGACATCTTAGAAGACTCAGACGTCCAGACGACAACTATTATCTTCCCAGGCGTGGTTATGCTTTATACAGAGGAGAGAGTTTACGACGATGGTCGTATCTATGCTGTATTCTCCAGATGCAGTTATACTATTTGCAGAGTTGGAGCGTGCTACGATGTTGATAGTTATTCCGTATTTTACAGTCAGTGGTGTACTCATTACTGTAGGGGATCCTTAGAAGCTAGAGGAGGGGTGAATAATTTGTTTTCGCTTCTACAAAAATGGTTAGCGAAAGCACAACAAAAATAATAGAAATAGAAATGAAAATACAATGCTAACACAAAGCATTTACGTGGTTCGGAGATAACGCTCCTACTCCACGGCGATCCTTGAGGTGGATCAACCCTAATCAATCTCACTAATAAGCTTTCTCTTTTTACAATAACCCTCCTCTTCTTACAAAGGATGAAGAAGAAGTTTAGAGAGGAGGAGGGGAATTAAAACACTAGGAAAGCTTAGAAAATTCATGGAGGCTTGAGAGGATGATCACAATGTAAGCATTAACCCTCTCAACCACCACAAACCCTCTTTTTATAGAGAGAGAGTTGTTTTTCCCGTTGGGCCACGATCAGTCGACTGATGTACAACATCAGTCGACTACCGCCGCGGTTAACGACTTCTGAACAACTGGATTCGCGAGATTCATATTCATCATCATCCAACGACACGCTCATCAGTCGACTAATCCCTCCATCAGTCGACTGATGGAGTGATCAGTCGAGTGATCACGGTGCACAGTCGAGTGAGACTCCATTCTGTGCCCGAGTTCGACGTGATCGGTCGACTATCGCCGTTTGACAGTCAACTGATCGCGACATCAGTCGACTGACACGACTAGGCAGTCGACTGTTCATCAACTTTTCAGCCTGACTCAGTTGAGCACCCTAACAGTCGATTGATACATCGTATCAGTTGACTGATACTCGTCAAGTATGAATAATTTATACTTGAATTGACTCCCTAGACCTAGACTCAACCTTCTAGCTCTTCCTTAAGTCTTGCGCCTCCAGGATCCCTCCGAGTCCATGACTTGTTCATCCTTTGCGCTTTGCTTCCAAGAGCTTCCTTCGATTTTGTTATATCGTAGGTTTCCCTTTGCCAAAGTGCGCTTGGACTTTACGCTGCCAAGACTATATGCTTGGATTTACACTGCCAAGACTTGCCTTTGGACTTCCTTTGCCAAGGTCCGTTTGGACTTTACGCCGCCAAGACTACATACTTGGTTTTACGCCGCCAAACCTTTTCTTTGGACTTCTCTTGCCAAGATCATACTTGGACTTTGCCTTTATCAAGTCTTCATACTTGGATTTTCCTGTCACTTAAACACGTTCACAATTAGATCACAAAGTATTGCCTAACTTAGATGATTATCCAAACATCAAAACATATAAATGCTTGGGGCATTGTTGTACCAATAATCTCCTCCTTTTTGATGTTTGACAATCATTTAAGTTAGGTCTTTAACACATGCACATAATCATATTTCCAATATGATTTCTAACTTAAACATTCCTTCTCCCCCTTTGACATACATCAAAAAGAGAAGGATTCATAAATTTCATAAAAGAATTAAATGTGTTGTAATCTTGAACTAAGGTATAAGATTGAAATAAAGCTCCCCCTTAATCCAAGATATGGTTCATGATGAATGAATAACTTGTGGAGCAAAGCCTAACACAAGATTAGAGGTTAAATCCTAACTTTGCTCCAACAATATAAGTTAAGGGGATGAAAAGATCTATATGATGAAACTCCTCCTAAAACATTACATCAAACAGTCCTAAAAACTTCTTTATAACGAATATTATCATGCCATAGATTTAGGACATCAAAGATACTCTAAACACCAGGAAATAGAGATATTTTTCAGAAAACACAGTGTATCAGTCGACTGGTTTCTGATGCAGTCGATTGCTACGCCCGAATTCCATTTTTCTGATTTTTCAGCCCAACTTCAGAAATGCGCTAAAAATTCTAAAAACATCAAAAAATCACGAAATTTTGTGTACACATTTCTAAAATCATTTTCTATCAAGGAAAAATAATTTAAAAAATATATGTTTTCCAAATTTTGAAAATGATACAATTTTGAAACCTAGCAAAAACTCTAAGTATTTTGCAAACTTTGTATCACTTTTGTATTTCACTTGAAAACTATTTTTCAAAGTTTGATAAACATAGTTTAAATTATATTTTATTTGACATTTCCAATCATATTCTTGGAGCTATATGCCCATTAATTGTGCATAAATCTTCATAATGATTGGTCCAATGAAGGATTAATGTCTCTAGATGATACTTTGGTTCATAGTAATGCATCATAACAAGCATGATGAACCAAGTACATCTTCTTAACATTTCACATATTGTCTAAGTGGCTCAATACAAAAATCATGATTTCTTAGGTATTTTGTGAGATGCTTAAAGGTATACGTCCTAGGATTTCTATAGGATCATGCAAACCTACACCTTTATTCAACTAAACACATCCCAAGTTCTCTCCTAAGTGATGAAAATTCTACTTCGGGGAGAGGCTTGGTAAAGATGTCGGCTAGGTTGGATTTAGATTCAATGTAATTAAGCTCAATGTCCCCCTTAGCCACATGATCTTTAATGAAGTGATGTTTCACTTCAATATGCTTGGTCCTAAAGTGATGCACCGGATTTTTGGTCAAATTTATGGTGCTCACATTATCACAAAATACTTTCATGTTGGAGTAAGATAGCTCATAGTCCTCTAAAGTATGTTTCATCCATAGAAGTTGAGCTACACAATCACCCATAGCCACATACTCGGCCTCGGTGATGGATAGGGCAACACAAGGTTGCTTCCTACTACTCTAACTAACTAGGGAGGACCCAAGGAATTGGCATCCACCACTAGTACTCTTCCGATCCAATTTGCAACCGGCATAATCGGAATCGGTGTACCCAACCAAATCAAAAGACCTAGTCCTAGGATACCATAGTCTTACACTTAGTGTGCCTTTAATATATCTTAAGATTCTCTTAACGACAACTAAATGAGATTCTTTGGCACATGATTGGTACTTAGCACACATACCAACCGTAAATAATATATCGGGTCTACTAGCGGTTAGGTACAAAAGACTACCAATAATACTCCTATAGAGTGTAAGGTCAATTTGTTTTCCTTCATGATCACCATCTATTTTTGTATTGGTTGCCATTGGAGTTGAGACTACCTTAGCATTTTCCAAACCAAATTTCTTAATCATTTCCTTAACATATTTGGTTTGGTAAATATAAATTCCTTCACTTGTTTGTTTGACTTGTAATCCTAGGAAGAAATTTAGTTCCCCAACTAGACTCATCTCAAACTTATTTTCCATATTCTTGATAAAGTCTTGAAGGAGTTCATCATTTGTTGACCCAAAGATAATGTCATCAACATATACTTAGGCTACAAAGATGTCCTTTGATGTTGACTTTATAAATAGAGTTTGATCTACATTACCCCTCCTAAAGTCCTTAGAGATTAAGAAAGATGATAATCTTTCATACCAAGCCCGGGGAGCTTGTTTCAAACCATATAAAGCTTTCCTAAGCTTGTATACATGGTTTGAATATTCTATATTCTCAAACCCGGGAGGTTGTTCTACATATACCTTTTTCTTAATGAACCCATTTAGGAATGCCGATTTCACATCCATTTGATGGAGTTTGAAACCCATATAAGAGGCATACCTTAATAGGATCATAATAGACTCTAACCTAACAACCGGGGCATATGTTTCATCATAGTCAAGTCCTTCAACTTGATTAAAGGCCCTTGCAGCTAATCTTGTCTTATTCCTAGTAATATTTCCTTGGTCATCTAGTTTGTTCCTAAAGACCCATCTTGTAGTAATGATGGTGTTGTCATTAGGTCTAGAAACTAACTCCCATACTTGACTCCTTTCAAATTGAGCCAATTCATCTTGCATTGCTAAGATCCAATCCGGATCAAGTAATGCGTCATTGATTGTTTTGGGCTCAATTTGGGAGATTAGTGCTATATGACTAGAGATATCTCTATGAAATGACCTAGTCCTAACTCCTTGAGATAATTCACCTACAATTTGATCTAGAGGGTGATTTTGATGAACTCTTATTGTTCTAGGAGGTGTATTAAATTGAGTTTGATCATGATTATTGTCAACCCTTCTTTCATCATCGAAATCACCTCTTACTCCCCTTGATTCAATTCTCCCCCTTGATCATTACCCCCCAAAGTTAAATCTTGAAATTGTTGGATAATTTCTTGATTTTTGTCATTGATATCATTATCAATGGGGGATTTCCTAGGGTATGTATTAGAGGTTTCATCAAATTGGACATTTGAAGATTCCTCAATCTTTTGAGTTCTTTTATTATAAACTTTATATCCTACACTAGTGGATGAGTATCCAACTAGGATTCCCTCATCCGCTTTGGACTCAAATTTACCTAGGTTGTCTTTGGTGTTTAAAATATAGACTTTGCATCCAAAGATCTTAAAATAGTGAATTGTTGGAATTGTACCATTCCATAATTCAAATGGGGTTTTTCCTAAAAACTTATGAATTAAAACTCTATTTTGGATATAGCAAGCGGTGTTGAACACTTTCGCTCACAAGTAGCTAGGTAAAGAGTATGCATTAAGCATAGTCCTAGTTGCTTCTTGTAGGGCACAATTTTTTTTTTCACAACCCCATTTTATTGGGGTGTTCTAGGACAAGAAAATTCGTGCTTGTACCCTTGTTCTAGACAAAAGGTTGAGAAGTTAGAATTCTCAAATTCTCCACCATGATCACTACGGATCCGGTTGATTTTGAGTTTTCTTTCATTCTTTACTCTCTTGCTAAATCCTATGATTATTCCTAGGGTTTCATCCTTATTTTTCATGAAAAATACCCAAGTAAATATAGAGAAATCATCTACTATCACTAAGCAATATTTACTATCAATCATGGAAGGAGTACTATGACAATCAAATAAATCCATATGCAATAGTTCTAAAGGTAAAGCGGTACTAAGTAAAGTTTTACCTTTGTGTGATGTTTTTGATTGTTTCCCTTCTTGGCATGCATCACACATTTTGTCCTTGAGATACTTGACTTTTGACAACTCCTTGACTAACTTCATTTTGGCTATTTTGGCAATGTTCTTCATATCGATATGCCATAGTCTCCTATGCCAAAGCCAACTCTCTTATTCTTTTGCAATAAGACACTTAGTAGTAGCATAGGATAAATCAACATAGTATATATTTGACTTCCTAAAACCTACTAGCATGCAATCATTTAAAGTTTTGTGTCTTATGAAACATTTTGAAGAGTCAAAATGAACATCAAAATTGGCATCACATAGTTGACTTATACTAAGTAAATTAAATTTCATATTTTTAACTAATAACACTTTATGAATGGCAAGGTTGGGGGATACCTCAATTGTGTCTTTTCCTAGAATCTTAAGTTTATCACTATTTCCAAAAGACACATTCCCCTTGCTAGCGTGGTTGATGGTGGAAAATTTTCTCTCATCACCGGTCATGTGTTTAGAGCACCCACTATCAACAATCCATAAGCTTGGTTCTTCTACCTATACAACATGAAAAATGCAAGCCTTAGGCACCCAAATTTTAGGACCAATAGCATCAATTATATAACTTTTGGGGACCCAAGCCTTTTTAGCCTTGCTCCTAATGGTTGGTTTTCTACTAACAAAAGAGGTGAAAGCTACTTCTTTTTCCTTAGGCTTGTATCCTATGTCAGCCTTGTTATAAATGACCCTTTGATCATTAATGATCATATCTAGGTATTTAGAGCCATTTGTAAATTTTTCTAAGCATGCTCTTAGTTCACCTATTTCTTTTCTTAATTCATCATTTTCATTTTTAAGTGTACATGTATCATCACAAAGTGGTTCTACATTTTTAAGTGACTTAATTTCTACTTTTAAGTCCTTAATCCTAATTTTTGATCTATTTAAGGCATTTTGAAGGCATGCAATGGTTTTATAAAGTAAATCTACCCTAGGGGAGTTGCTTACCTCATCATCACTTGATGATGATTCGTCGCTTGAGGAAGAGGATGAAGACTCCTCACTTGAGCTTCCGGCTTCCTCCTCCAAGGCCATGAGAGCTAGGTTCCGGGTGGCATAACACATTTCTTCATCATCGGAGGAGTCCTCCAAGCTTAGTGTGTCCCACGTTTGTGCCACCATTGCCTCCTTTTTCTTCTCCTTATGCTTTTTTTCTTTCTCCTCCTTCTTTAAGTCCGGGCAATTTGGCTTGATGTGCTCCTTTTTATTGCAACCATAGCAAGCAACATTAGAGGAAAGAGTTGAACTACTAGAAGACTTACCTCTTGAGGATTAGAACATCCTCTTCACATCCTTCTTGGTGAGTTTCCTTGATCTCCCACCAAATTTCTTTACGTAATGAGCCACCTCGCTTGCCGATAGCTCTTCTTCACTACTAGATGAATCCTCCTTGGATTTAGATGAGAAAGAAACTTCTTTCTTCTCCTTCTTCTTCTTGTCCTTCTTTCCTACAAAAAGAGCTACACTTTTCTCTTTGGACGAAGTGTTAGCTTGCTCGTGCAACTCAAATTCACAAAAGAGCTCATCTAATTTAACCAAAGAAAGATCTCTAGAGACCTTGAAGACATCTACCATTGAAGCCCACAAGGTTGTTCTAGGGAAGGCTTGAAGTACATACCTTACAAGGTCTCGATTGTCGACCTTCTCACCTATCACATGTAGTCCGTTGACTACTTCCTTGAAGCGATCGTGCATTTGGCTCATGGTCTCATTAGTCTTCATGGAAAAGTTTTGGAGTTGGCCTATCAAGAGGTCCCTCTTGGCTCTCCTCATCTCCTTTGATCCTTCATTCAACTCGATGAGCTTTTCCCAAAGCTCTTTAGCTAGTTGAAAGGTCCGACCTTGGACAATTGCTCCTTTAATAGACCACATTGGAGTGTGGTCGTTGCATTTGCATTAGCTTGTGCCTTCTTGGTCATATCCCTCGTCCAATCTTTGGTCGGTATTGGCGCTCCATGTTCGTCAACCGGCTTCTCGAATCCGTCTACAATACTAAACCAATTATCAATATCATTCATAAGGTAGTATTCCATCCTACCTTTCCAGTAGCCAAAATCGTTGCCGTCGAATAATGGAGGCCTCGCCGTGCTATACCCCTCTTGGAAAGCCACCGTGCTCCGGTTGATTGTTAGATCTTCCGATGCGATCCGAGCTCTGATACCACTTGTAGGGGATCCTTAGAAGCTAGAGGGGGGGGGGTGAATAGCTTGTTTTCGTTTCTACAAAAATGGTTAGCATAAGCATAACAAAAATAATAGAAATAGAAATGAAAATACAATGCTAACGCAAAGCGTTTACGTGGTTTGGAGATAACGCTCCTACTCCACGGCGGTCCTTAAGGTGGATCAACCCTAATCAATCTCACTAAAAACTTTCTCTTTTTACAATAACCCTCCTCTTCTTACAAAGGATGAAGATGAAGTTTATAGAGGAGGAGGGGAATTAAAACACTAGGAAAGCTTAGAAAATTCGTGGTGGCTTGAGAGGATGATCACAATGTAAGCATTAACCCTCTCAACTACCACAAGCCCTCTTTTTATAGAGAGAGGGTTATTTTTCCCGTTGGGCCACGATCAGTCGACTGATGTACAACATTAGTCGACTGCCACCGTGGTTAACAGCTTATGAATAGTCGGATTCGCGGGATTCATAATCATCATCATCCAACGACACGCTCATCAGTCGATTGATCCCTCCATCAGTCGACTGATGGAGTGGTCAGTCGAGTGATCACGGCGCACAATCGAGTGAGACTCCATTCTGTGCCCGGTTGCGTGATCGATCGGCCCGCCATCGCCATCGATCGGCCCGGCCGCGACTAAGCGATTGACTATTTGTCGACCGATCGACCGATTAATATATCATATCAGTCGACTGATACTCGTCAACTATGAATAATTCATACTTGAATTGACTTCCTAGACCTAGACTCAACCTTCTAGCTCTTCCTTAAGCCTTGCACCTCCAGGATCCCTCCGAGTCTGCGACTTGTTCATCCTTTGCGCTTTGCTTCCAAGAGCTTCCTTTGGTTTTGTCATGTCTTGGGTTTCCCTTTGCCAAAGTGCGCTTGGACTTTACACTGCCAAGACTATATGCTTGGACTTACGCTGCCAAGACTTGCCTTTGGACTTTCTTTGCCAAGGTCCATTTGGACTTTACGCCGCCAAGACTACATACTTGGTCTTACGCCGCTAAACCTTTTCCTTGGACTTCTCTTGCCAAGATCATACTTGGACTTTGCTTTTACCAAGTCTTCATACTTGGATTTTTCTGTCACTTAAACACGTTCACAATTAGATCACAAAGTATTGCCTAACTTAGATGATTATCCAAACATCAAAACATATAAATGCTTGGGGCATTGTTGCACCAAAAATTACCAGTACCACAGTGTTTACCATCTCCATTGCAGTCATTTTGGGTATTGCATCTCAGTTTAGCAGTTGACTTCAGTTCCTCCATGGTAGACTTTTGCACCTACATGAGCTCATCCGTCAAGAATAGATGTTGGGCGAGTTTACATGATTACTCGAGAAGAGGTATAGTAGACCGAAGAATTGGTCATTCGGGGTATTACTTTAGGTTACCCTATTTGCGGATATATCAAGAGATATGGGTAGTTTACAGGTATCTTTATCTAGAACGTTCTTAGATAGGATTAGAAGGGTTCCTATCGACTTGTGGGTTGATGATTTTTCTCTACCGTCAAGTGAGATGTTGATCAACAACCAAGAAGTCAAGGGATACCCTTAGCCTTTTCTAGATATACTTCTACTATAGACATATCCTTACGGATAGTTAAATTGTTGAAATGAGGGTATAACATGTATCTCAGATGTGCATATAATTCGAGAGTATTTGGATATAGTTTCGGATTAACTCCCGGGCTTGTCACTGCATGGGCAAGTGGAATATGCGATTGGGGGTGATTTCGGAAATAGTTTTGATATTGAAGACCTCATACTGGGAGATGATTTTATTAGTATCAGTATTGCTAAACGCTGTGGAAATTAGAAGAACGTAAGTTGCGATTATATGAGGTATTGGATGGGAGATTTATCTGTCCTAGTGGTTCTTCTTGAGAAGACTCGTAACTCTTTGTTAAAAGAGAGACAGATCTTGGAGGCTATGCATCGATTATCGATGGTGGTATACAATAGTTGTTGGAAATGACATCCTTTGTTGTGGATAGATGATCTGTTTAGTTCAGCTAAAGAACACTTGTGTATATCCTAGGGTTGTTCTATGATTGGAGTGTCGATATTGTAGTGACATAGTGTCATACAATTATCATTGTTGGTGTGATGATTGAGATATCATCAACTTAAAGTAAAAAGGATACATGTGTGTGGGAAATAATATTTCATACTTGGTATGAATTTTATGAGCTGTTGATAATATTGTTAGACTTATCGATGATTTAGTTGTTCATGAAGTGATTGAACCAGTAGGTGGTTGTCGTCTTAGGCGATATTTTTGGATATACTCACAATCTTAAGGGAAGTTGTGGTTTCCCTATATTGATTTGGCTATTACCGTCGATGTGGATAGGATGTTACTAGCGTTATCATACCGCTAATTTGTTGGACCAAGAATGTGATGGAAATCACTTGGTCAGAAGCTTGTGAAGCTAGGTTTCAGGGTCTAGACAGTGGCTAACTTTTACATTAGTGTTAGTTAAATCCTTCCGGTGTGGCTGGAAGGGTACTATACACGGATAGATGCAACTAAGGAGATTGGTCATTACAGTCTCCCAGTCACTTATAGTGTTGTGTGATAGAGTGGATTTTGAAATAGTAGATTGGTTTCTCTTGTGAGAAAGTAATTCTCCATCTCCGAGGAGAATAATGGGTTATAGAGTTGCATTCAAATTAAGAAGGGTTGTTCCAGGAGACTTGTTAGTCGAGATTGATGATTTATTTGGAGTGTATCCGAAAATAGTGAGTATTGAGACGTTCCTATTGGTGCAACGATATATGGGACATGGTTGATTTCGTAATTTGATATTGGGTGTGCCAACAAGTAAAGGTGGAATATTAGTGACCGATAGGGTTACGTACCTGGATAGAAGTGGGAGCTTAGTTTGATGGAATGTGTTGGGAGATTATCTAGAATTCGGAAAGGACTTGACGTGATTTGGGTAATCGATGATCGATTAGCTAGGTCCGCTCATTTCCTTCCGAGCCGTAAGATGAACTTCGTTGGATCGCTTGATGGAATTATATCCATGGAGTATCCTTGAGTATCATTTCTGATAGTGATTCATGATTTATCTTACGATTCTGGTAAGGTTTCCAAAATGTCATGGTCATAGAGCTCCACTCTAGTACAACTATTTACCTTTTTATAGGTCGGTTGAGAGTGTATATAAGAGTTGGAATGTAATATTCGAGCTCAGTACCCCACTTAGTATTTGATGTGTGTGACTTTTCTTCGGATACTTGAGATGATTATAGTGACATCTCGTACTCATACATAAGTCGAAAATTTGGGGACCAAATTTTATTAAGTGGGGGAGAATGTAAGATACGAAAAAAATGGATATGGATTAAGCCCAACTAATTAAGTTTAATTAGGGGTTAGGGTTAATTGAGATTAGATTTAATTAAAAGCTAAGTTTAGTTAGGGGCTGAATTGGTTTGGCCTGAACCGGCCGGCTTGAACCGGTTGACGAACAACTTTTAAAAGAGTCGAATGAATATTTTTAGCTCATTTCTTTTTTCCTCCCCATCGCGATCGGCTCCTTCATTTCTTCGCGATTTCTTCTCTTCGCGTAATCTCGTCGGCTGATCTCAGCTCACCGGTGTCCTTGTGAGAGCAGCTCGGCCATGTCTCCTTGTCCTTCTAGGTCTTAGTGATCCTTCGCACGAGTGCCATTCCCATCTCCTCTTTCGGATGCGGTTGCCGTCGATGCACACGCAGTAGAGAATCACCTCGCTGGGAGACCTTCGATCGCGGGTTCCCGAGCAAGATTTCAGCGAAATGTCTTCGCTAGGAGCTAGGGGTCGACGGCGGTTCTATCGGGTCTCCGATCGTGAGCTGGGTTTCATGATTTCTGCCATCACCGAATCTTCTTGTGCAAGGTAAGACGATCTAGATGTTGTTTGAATTGTAGTAAGGTTTGGATCGGGGTTTGGGAGTGTTAGAGCTGGGATTTCACCGGTGAACAAAGGTTAAAGGAGGAAGTGGCTGCCGGTGAAGATTGGCCGGTAAGTTTCATTTTTTCCTTTGTTGTATCAATGGTTATTGCTGTATTGTTTTTTTCTGGGTGTTAAGGTTGATTGAGATCCGATGGTTCTGTCCATGGATCATCGATCGATGGTTGAGATTAGAGTGTATCCGATTGATTTAGGTGGTGTTCAGGTTGATATTAAGCTGATATGGTTAATATGTTTTTATTGATGATGGTAGTGGTTGTTGAATCTGCCATGGAAATCAGAGTTGAGCAAGGTTGAGCATTCCAATGGCAGCTGGGATCTTTGATTTGGTTTCCTTATGTGTGTGATCGAGGTGGAGCTAAGGAAGGCTGGGTTTGTATTGACATTGAGGCTGGGCTTGGTAAGGAGGATTTGGATGCTTATCGTTGTACACTAGTTTGGTTTAGTTAATTGATATGATGATGTGGATCAGTGGAATTGAAATTCAATAGGGGATGTTTTCATTGGATAAGCTGTGGCTAATTGAAGTTGGGAGAGATTAAAGCAACATGAGAGCTTGGACTTTCCGACAGCAACCTGGGTCACTGAGCTGTTTTCCCTATGGTGTGATCCGATTGGTGTGTGAGACTGGATGGTAAGCTACTGCTATAGCTTAGATTTAATATTACTCGATTGTTAACACTGATTTAGTTGATTGAGATACAAGATTGATGTAGGATTTGATTCGATCATTAGATGTGTGATTGTACTTAACTGTATCCTATTGTTACAAGACTTTGATTGTGATAGATACATAGACGTGGAGATGGATAGCACGGATTACATAGCAGGTGGGTAATATCTACCTTGGTCAGGTAGTTTTGACTTATTTCGGTGCATGAAATTGGACTTATGATGATACCTTTGATCTTAAATCCACTCTTATTTAATTATATGCTTGTACTGCCTTTGACCTTTGAGATATATTGCTGTTACTTCATTGATTATCTATCATGGATATGAATTACAAACCCTATGGTGTGTTAGTTGATAGATGTTCAGTTAAGTGCTTGTGATTAGGGTTACCATTGTGAACTCAGATTGTGTTACCGGGTCACATCACTAGGGTTAGGTGATGGATCAAATTATAAAGTCAATTGTTGTATCATACACATATTAATTGTGCATCTATGGTGGATCTAGTGATCGATGCATAGATAAGTGTGTGTGGTTGTCAGTATGTGGCTAAGGACTAGAGGGCCTAGCATGATTATATATTGATTATGGATCGTGTGACTGTGTATGGTTATATAGATGGTCGACAGTATCTCGCTACGGACTGGAGGTCTTAGCGTGGTTGACTGTCAGATGTGTATGACTCTCTGTGTCGTAGAGAGAGATTCTTATGGATTAGTAGTCCTTGCATAGTTGACTTTTGGTTGACCAGGGCTCCCTGTAGGATAGAGAGTGTTGCGAGGATACATGTATGGAGCTATGCATCATTACATTGCATGCATGCTGGCGATTAGGTCTCTCTTGTAGTTGAGAGGATCGCTAGTCATCCTGCCTCCCCAACCACTCGGGGTAGTGGTAGCAGGGTTGAGTGCAGAGCATTGTTGTGCGTGCCATTCTCGGCCACTATGGATGGTGGTAGTTGGAGATGCGCACTTGGCCACTGTGCGGAGTGGTAGTTAGCGCACTCACCCACTATAGACGGTGGTCGTGTGATGTGCAGTTGTCTTGGGTGCGGTGCTCCTCTACTCATGGGTAGGGACGAAGCAGCTAGCAGTAGGGACCCCCATGTGAGTAGCATATAACTCTATGGCGGCTAGCTACTATTTCATACTATCCAACTCGGACACTCGAGAGTGGTGACGGCTGGAGTCGGGATAGTTGTTATGCCGTGCCACCTAGGCCATACTGGGGTCATAGTTGGATGGGTCCGCAGACATGACCATGCATATGCATTGCTGATATATATGTATGCATGTATTTGATATATGTTTTACATATACCTGTGAGATGCTACATTTGATTGAGCTATGTTTGCTGCATATGCTTGTTCATCATGATACATGTCATTTGTATATTATATACTGCTGTGTGTTGAGCATGATATATGTGTTGGTCTAGACTGTTATATGCATTTGATTAGCATCATGTCATTGTGTAGTATGGACTGGGTTTTTATTACATGTGATTATATATTGTTCATATGTCTGAGTGTTGGTCAGATATGGGATTGACATTGTACGTTATATGAGTTATGTTATTGTATATCTATTCAGGATGATATAGCTTATGGTGTTGCAGACCGTCAGGTACGTTGGTACATTACTTCATGTTCAGTTGATCAGTTTAGTATATGCATTGAGTATGACTATACTGTGGTTACTTATTAGTACATTTAGGACTGTATGTCTATTAGACTCATTCTGTATACCTGTAGATCTTCACATGTATACTTGTATATCTCTATATCCCTATATGTTGTTCATGCACTTTCTACATATTACCCCTTAGTTTATACTCACTACCACGGACCCTGGGTTTTTTGTTGCCTAGGTAACAGGTAGAAGATTCCTTGGACGTTCGGAGCTCCGCCAGCTGATCCCATCTCACACCAAATAGTTGGATAATATTTCCATATCGATGTTGTATTCTTATGGATTGATGTTTTTGGGTTTTATCCTATATCATTTCCGTATTTGTGATATACGGATGGGTTGTATGTATTTTCCCTTTGATGTGGTTTCTATTATGATTCTTGTTGTGTCAAGTCACTCCGGAGTGCATAGTTGAGTCATTGTGTATTTATTATTTGTCAGTATCTTCCGCTGTGCTTTATGGATTATGTCCTTATATATATGTTATGTGATTGTGGCCGATAGACTTTATGTATATCAGGGAATTGTTTCACGTATAGGGGAGATGCTGTCCGATTATTTTCGGCTCGACATACTCTCGGGGCGTGACATCCCCACTCACTTGTGGAGGAATTGGCAGGACCTAAAGCAAGAGATGGACTTGCTAGGGCCGGTGGCAAGGAAAACCCCAACAACTTTTGTTGGCGGCAAGAAGAGGAAGGAGAAGAAGGAGTAGGCGGCAAGGAGTAAGAGAAGAGGATAAAACACGACCATTAATTAGGTTTTAGCCTTTATAACTCTTTATATAGGCTCTAAACCTAATGGGTTATGGGTTAGTAGATCAAATCCATAAGTCCATAACCATTAAGGCTTAATCTCATCCATTAAATCCTAATTGGGTCCTTAACCAAAAGAAGACTCATTTAATTAAAACCAAACGGATTTGGTTTATAATTAAACCTCTTAATGTCCAACCCGTCTTCATAAGACGTGCTCCTTTCGCATTTTCAACTTGACAAATATTTCCATATGTGTCATGTGTTTGGTCCAACCAAACTCGATCTCTCTAGATCTTGAGAATCCAATTCTCAAACTCGTCTTTAAGTCTCTTCGAAAGATTCGTTATATGTATGACCTTTTAGATTCTCAGTTTATGTTGGTCATCCATAATTAACCATTAATTATGGAATAATAATGAGTGACACCTAGTAGTACATCATGATCCCCAATTAACTGAAAAATCCATGGTTGATCTCGGAACCATTTCCGAACCCTTCAGCAGCTACAATGAATCGTATCACGTTCCTTTTACTCGTCTTATACCCACTTGGTTCAGGACATGGTCTATTGTGTCAGTCCCCACTATGCTGACTACGTCACACCTAGCCCAAGTAATACTTTCTCGTCCAGTGGATTCTAATTACTTCGACATGTATCCAAGAGTACCATACTCTTCACATGCAATGCTTTGGCCAAAGACTTTGAGTAACAATCCGACGAATGACCATAGGGTATACATCTCCTCGCAAGGAGCGGTGAATCCTTTATTGGCTATTCAATCACCTTCGGACACTTCAACTTATACCCAATCATCCCTTACCCACACCTCCGTAGAGATATATCGACTAAGATGTCAAAGTATAAGTCTCCATGGCCAAGATGACTTGAATACCTCAAGTCGAAGGAAACTCACACTCGAGTTGCAATAATAACTTCACTGACATATCTTATATGTAGATAATCATATGAAGTCTTACAGTAGGTCACTCTAATGAACTAGTTACCCATAACCAGTATCCACGTTTAACTCTCAACATCACAATGTCTCCAGCCAGTGAGAAACTGTTGCTTGGATAAACCAAGGAGTATAACCCGTGCTAGTCTCACAGAATCGATGATGTTCAAACTCATCAATTCATCGACTAGGGAATATTTCAATACTTCATAATTACACATATAAAGATACTGTTATGATCCAATCACAAATTCTCTCATGCTATGAATCGTATTGTGGATATTCAGTAAATGAGTTTAAGATCTAATCAAACACATATGAGATGTGCACTCAAATAGTGAATCTTTATTTATCAAATAAATAGTCATAAGGCGATTGCCTTAGAACACCTCTTAAACATAACATACTCTCAATTGACCTAAAGCCAATCACCATGGTATCCAATCCCAAAGTTCATGATGTGACTCTCAAACTTACTTTGTAATAGAGCCTTTGTCAAAGGATCCACTAGGTTCCTTTCTATGGGAATCTTCTCCATTTGTATTTTTTTCTTGCTGATGATTTCTCTGATCAGATGATATCGTCGAAGCACATGTTTGGATCGTTAGTGAGACCTGGGTTCCTTTGCCTGTGCGATAGCTCCAGTGTTGTCACAGTAAACTGATAATGCTTCAAAAATGGACGGAACAACTCCAAGTTCGGAGATAAACTTCTTGATCCAAACTACCTCCTTTGCTGCTTCAGAAGCTGCAATGTATTCTGCCTCCATGGTAGAATTGACAACTGTGTCTTATTTGGAACTTTTCTAACTCACTGTACCTCCATTCAGTGTGAATATGTACCCAGACTGTGACTTGGAGTCATCCTTGTCTGTCTAGAAGCTGACATCCGTATACCCGCGTGTAACCATATCACCTCCTCCATATACCAAGAACATATCCTTAGTTCTTTTCAAGTACTTAAGGATTGCCTTGACAGCCACCCAATGATCCATTCCTGGATCTGACTGGTATCTGCTCATGACACTTAGAGCATATGATATGTTGGGCCTCTTATATAACATAGCATACATAATAGATCCAATTGCAGAGGTATAAGGAGTCTTATTCATGCAAATCCTCTCGTCTTCTGTGCGGGGATACATAGACTTTGAAAGGTGAATCTCATGTCTCATGGGTATGTAACCTTTCTTGGATTCATACATGCTAAACTGCTTTAGCACTTTGTCTATATATATAAATTGCGAAAGACCAAGCAATCTTTTCAATCTATCTCTATAGATCTTAATCCCAAGGATGTAGGTCACTTCTCCCATGTCTTTCATGGAGAACATTTTGGATAACCAAACTTTGACTGTCTGTAAGACAAATATATCATTTCCTATGAGTAATATGTTATCAACATATAATATTAGGAACACAATCGCACTCCCACTAACCTTCTTGTAAACACAAGGTTCGTTAGGATTTTGTGAGAAATAAAACTCTTTGATCGCCTCATCAAAATGGATATTCCAACTCATGGATGCTTGCTTCAGTCCATAAATGGACCGTTGAAGCTTGCATATTTTTGTTTTTTCAAACGATGTGAAATCCTCGGGTTGTATCATATGCACATCCTCATGTAGGTTTCCATTAAGGAAAATTATTTTCACATCCATCTGTCATATCTCATAATCATAATGAGATGCTATGGCCAGGAGTATCTGAATGGATTTGAGCATGACAACCGGTGAAAAGGTCTCGTCATAGTCAACACCTTGCTTTTGACGATAACCTTTTACTACTAATCTAGCTTTATAGGTAATCACATTACCATCCATGTTAGTTTTCTTCTTGAAAACCCACTTTCACCCAATAGGCGTGATGCCTTCAGGTGGATCCACCAAGTTCCAAACTTGGTTTTCATACATAGAATCCATTTCCGATTTCATGGCTACTAACCATTTATCCCTTTCTGAACTTTTCAGAACTTCTTCATAACTAGTCGGTTCCTCATCCTCAATGAGTAATGTTGGTGCAATCGACCCAAGTCATGATTGACCAGACTTGAGTGGGACTTGAGTAGAGTTTTGATGTTAGACAATAGTTTACAATGTTGTTGGACCACAGGAGATGGAGACTATTGAAAAAGTCCAAGTCAGTCATGATTGACCGGACACTTGGTGTGGAGAAGTCCAAGTTTGGTGACTTGGCAAGGAGAAGTGTTGGGTTTCCGGTACCGCGGCGTGTGTGTGTTCGATCATGTTTCGTAAACATGAACACAGCGGAAACAATAAAAAAAATAAATACTTCTATTTATTACAACACACACAACACACGCATGCATATTACAACAAGTGTAGACATAACCGTAAATTTAAATTTGCAATAAAAGGAAATTTATCTACGTTATACCTTTCGTATGACGTGTAGCGGGAACGACATCAGCAAAGCGATCCTCGCTAGAATCGTCTCTATCCGTATCCACGCCGAGTTCCTCGGGATGACTTCGCTAAGCCACGAGCTTCGTCTTCGTACGGGTTACTAGCCTCGTGTTGAAGACGACGTGATCGAGAGATGATCACGATCCGAATCCAAATTCGGATCCTAATACGAGTTCTCAAAACTCGCTTCTCCGGAGAGGTATTCGTCAACCAATTGACGAATCCTTCGTCCTCCACCTCAGAGGATTACCGGAGATCGAATCCCCGGTAAGTTAGCCGCTGTCGGAGCTCTAACCGTCGTCCAAACGACGCTTCGACTAGAGGAGAAGAAGCTGTCCAGAAAACTGGACAGCTTGGTGGAGGAGTAGGCGCCGGCCAAAACAAGGAAGCCAAGTGCTCACCTTATCGCCACACCCAAGGAAGATCACCGGAGCACCAACCGACAGCAGCTCGACGCCGGCGAGGGGGAAGGAAGCAACCTTCTGGACGCCGGTTGGAGGAGCAATGGGCGGCGGCAATGGAGTTGGCGCCAACTCCTTCAATAGGGTGGGCGGCAACTAGGTTTAGGGCTCTTCGCTTAATTATCCATTAAGCCCTCTTTTATAGAGAACTAATTCTCTTAATGGTTATTGGATCATAACCATTAGGCCCGTTAACCCGCTCCATTAAGATAAGTTAAAATAAACCAAACCATGATGGTTTATTTTAAGTTAAAATGAACCGAACCAACTTTTGGTTCATTCGTTTAAAATAAACCAAACCCTTTGGTTTATTCTCCTCCCTTGGATTAGAACCAAACCATTTTGGTTCATCCATTATGTCTTCATAAGACACGGCCCATCCACGCTTCCATTGCGACTGAAACGATTTCATGCTCGCTTTATGTTTGGTCCAACCAAACCTAGTTTCTCTCGATGCGAGAATCTCATTCTCAAGCTCGTTTTAAATCCTTTGGATTACGCTCGTTGTCGTGTGACCAAATAGGTTCTCGGTTTATGTTGGCCGTCTATAATTAACCATTAATTATAGAAGCGATCATGAGTGGCACCTAGTAGTACATCATGATCCCCGATTAGCGAAAGATCAGCGGTTGATCGAGAACTATTTACGAAACCCTTGAGCTCGAATGATTCGTGCCCCATTCCCTTCACTCATCTTATACCCACTTGGTTGAGGACATGGTCTATTGTGTCGATCCCCACTAAGTGACACTCGTCACACCTAGCCCAAGTATCATTTCCTCGTCCTCACAGTTCTAGTTACTCCACATGTATCGAAGAGTACTTTACTTTAAACATGTAATGCTTTGGCCAAAGATTTTAGTAACAGTCAGACGAGAGGCCATGGGTATACATCTCCTCGCAAGGAGTGGTGAATCCTTTATAGGCTATTCAAACACCTTCGATCACTTCGACTTATACCCAATCATCCGGGTCCACATCTCCTTAGAGATGTTTGCTTAAGATGTCAAAGCATAAGTCTCCATGATCAAGATGACTTGAATACCGCAAGTCAAAGGAACATCGCACTTAAGCCACGAGAACTTCATTGACATATCTATATGCGAGAACCATATGAAGTCTTACGGTGGTCACTCCAATGAACTAGTTACCATAACTAGCATCCACGATTAACTCGGACATCACAATGTCTCCAGCCAGTGAGAATCAGCTGCTTGGATACACCAAGGAGTATACCTCGTGCTAGTCTCGACAGAATTGATGGTGTCCAAATCCATCAATTCATCGACTAGGGATAATTACGATACATCACAATTACACATGTAGAGATACTCACTAGTTGTGATCCAATCACAAATTCTCTCATGCTGTGAATCGTATCGTGGACATTGATAAATGAGTTTAAGATCAATCAAATACATGAAACATGTATACTCAAATAGTGAATCTTCATTTATCATATAAATGGTTCATACATAAGCGATTGCCTTAGGACATCTCTCATATATTACTAACGGACTCCCACTTGGCCTAATGCCAATCGCTCACGGTATCAATACCATAAGCTCTAACATGACCCTCGAGCTTACTTTGAGGTAATGCATAATCGAAAGGATCGCTAAGTTCCTTTCAGTGGGAATTTTCTCGATTTGTATTTCGTTCCTACTGATGATCTCTCTGATAAGATGATAGCGGTGAAGCACATGTTTGGATCGCTGATGAGACCTTGGCTCTTTCGCCTTTGATTGCTCCATTGTTGTATCATGATGGGCCGGTATTGCTTGACAATGGCGGAATCACACCAAGTTCATGAGCGAACTTTTTGATCAAGCGCTTCCTTTCTTTGTAGCGCAATGTATTCTCGCCTCGCTGGTAGAATCCGCCATGCCTCTTGTTTGGAACTTTTCCAACTCATCGCGCCCCATTCATGGTGAACACGATCATCGAGACTGGAATCATCCTTGGAAGTCGACATCCGTATACCCGCGTATCACCATGTCCCCTTCTCCATATATTAGGAACACATCCTTAGTTCTTCTCAAGTACTTAAGGATCGTCTTAACAGCCGCCCAATGATCCATTCCTGGATCGGACTGGTATCTGCTCGTGACACTCAGAGCATACGATACATCGAGCCTCGTACATAACATAGCATACATGATAGATCCTATTGCGGATGCATAGGGAATCTTACTCATGCAAATCCTCTCGTCTTACGTGCGCGGACATAGACTTGAAGGTGTACCCCATGCACGATGGGTAGGAAACCTTTCTTGGATTACATGCTAAACCTCTTTAGCACTTCGATTACATATATGTAGGCTGCGAAAGACCAAGCAACCGTTTGATCTATCTCTATAGATCTTAATCCGAGGATGTAGGTTGCTTCTCCAGTCTTTCATGGAGAATGTCTTGGATAACCAAACCTTCAGCGGTAAGATTGAAACATCGTTTCCTATAAGTAATATGTCATCGACATACAATACTAGAATACATTTGCCTCCCACTAACCTTCTTGTACACACAAGGTTCGCGGATTTTATGAGAAATCAAACCTTTGATTGTCTCATCAAAACGGATATTCGACTCTGGATGCTTGCTTCAATCCATAAATGGACCGTCGCAATTTGCATACCTTGGTTTTATCAGCGATGTGAAACCCTCGGTGTATCATATACACGTCCTCGAGCAGGTTTCCATTAAGGAAAGCTGTTTTCACATCCATCTGCCATATCTCATAATCATAATGAGCCGCTATGGCCAGGAGCATCCGAATGGATTTAAGCATAGCTACAGGCGAATAGGTTTTGTCATAATCAACACCTTGTTTTTGACGATATCCTTTCGCCACCAATCTAGCCTTATAGGTAATCACATTACCATCCATGTCGGTTTTCTTCTTGAAAACCCACTTGCACCCTATAGGCTTTATGCTTTCAGGTGGGTCAACCAAGTTCCAAACTTGGTTTTCATATATGGAATCCATTTCCGACTTCATGGCACCAAGCCATTTATCCCTTTCTGAACTTGTCAGCACTTCTTCATAACTGGTAGGCTCCTCATCATCAATGAGTAACAAGTCGTTCGATTCACTTATGAGAAATCCATATCTCTCAGGAATATTGTGTGTTCTACCAGATCTACGAAGATGTGGTGTTACAATAGGTCCAGTCGATTGCTCATCACTATGAGTTGTCGGCTGTTGTGCTTCACCAGGTATCTCATCAATGTCTATTTGAGTCTCTCGAGCCTCCTCAAGCTCGACGACACTCCTTGTTTCTTGTAAGAAACTCTTTCTCTAGAAACACAGCATGCCTTGAAACAAACACCTTTTGTTCCACAGGATGATAGAATTGGTAACCCCTTGTTTCCTTAGGGTATCCAATAAATAGACATTTATCAGACTTAGCATCCAATTTGTCTGATAAAGTCCGCTTCACATAAGCAGGACAACCCCATATCTTCAAGTAAGATACATGAGGTTTCTTACTATTCCATATCTCATATGGAGTAGTTGAGACTACCTTAGTAGGCATTACATTTTAACAAATGCGGTATGCGAAGTGCATAGCCCCAAAAGGACTTGGGAAGAGTCGCATGATTCATCATTGACCTGACCATGTCCAACAAGGTTCGGTTACGCCTCTCAGATACACCATTATGCTGTGGTGTATATGGCGGAGTCCATTGAGACAATATACCATTGTCTCTTAGATAATCAAGAAACTCCTAACTCAAGTATTCACCACCTCGATCCGATCGAAGTATTTTAATACTCTTGTCATGTTGTTTCTCTACTTCATTTCTGAATTCTTTGAACCTTTCAAAGGCTTCAGACTTGTGTTTCATCAAGAACACATACCCAAACCGTGAGTGATCATCGGTGAAGGTAATGAAGTAGCTATAGCCTCCTAAAGCTTGAGTTGACATAGGTCCATATACATTAGTATGTATTAAACCTAGTAACTCTCCCAATCGTTCACCTTTTCTTGTAAAAGGTAACTTAGTCATCTTGCCTTTTAAGCATGATTCGCATGTATCGTATGAATCAATTCAAGCGATTCGAATTCCACATCGGTGTAATTCGGACATGCGTTTCTTGCTTATATGGCCAAGGCGACAATGCCACATATAGGAGTCTATGTGATTATCCTTTCGAGCACGCGTGTTGCTCGCTTCGATATTGAAAACGTCCTTTGGATCGTCCAGCGTATAAACACCATTGCTTAAAGTTCGGTCCATAAAGAACTCCATTCAAAGTTATGTAACAACAATTGTTACTAAAAGTCAAATGGTATCCATTTCTATTTAAACAAGAAATAGAAAAGATGTTCTTTATCATCGAAGGAACTTAAAAGCAATTGTCGATTCTAAGACAAGTCCTGGGAGTTTCAACAAATACGTTCGATGGCGAGTGAAGCAACCTTTGCTCCATTCCCAACACGTAAATTTGACTCTCCTTGGCGAGTCTTCTTCTATTCCTTAGCCCATGTATGTCATTACATATATGTGAGCCACCCAGTATCCAATACCCAAGTGTTTGAGGAAATAGAATGACAATCAATAAAGAAGATATCTGAAGAAGATGGGGCATCAGATGCCTTATTCTTCTTCACGGACTCAAGATAAATCTTGCACTTTCTTACAAATGGCTCTCCTTGCCATAATGATGGCAAGTTTCCTTGCTAGTTCTACCTTCTTAGCCCTTCTCTTCTTTCCCTTACATTTGTTCCTTTGACTTCCCTCTTAGAACCTTTCTTGAGGAATCAACTAACACAGTCCTGCTCATGCTTCTCGAGAAGACTCCACGGTCTTGACATATTGAAGCGATACCACAGATGAACCTTCTAGCATCTCGGAGGTGAAGAGGGCTTTGAGACTTGAACCTTTGAATCTCACTTGCTCATCAAACCAACTCACAAAGATGAAGGACTACGATATGAGCATCCATATGCTCATCTTTGCTTCGTAGCTTGGGTTCCATCGCGGCTAGCATGATGCAACTCATTTGTTCAGAATCACTCACATGTTTCTGATAGGCCAACAATTGGTCCAGAGTTGCATCGTCACTAGGATAGGCGGGAAGAGGCGCTTCGAGGACATTTGCAAGCCTTTCACCTTGAGAACAATTCTCAAGTTTCTAAGCCGATCCAAGCTTCGGCCCGATCGATTTATTTGAATCAAAATGGAGCATAAATTCAAAGACATCATGATCAATCTTAGAAATACAAAGCGAGCATATATGAGAAAATGATTTTAAAATGCATCAATATACATTTATAAATCCCATTCATTTTTGAATTTCAAAAACCCCAAAATCACTTGGAGATCGTAGGTCCATCTCCGAATGGGCTGATATCCATCATAGTTATGAACAACCTTGGAGAGAGTCCAACAAGCCATTCATAACTACGACGGTAGGTATCATCTATACCGATTGCATATCACGTATATGCAACTATCACAATGTGCTATCAACTAATTGAATGTTCACACATACATCGGGTTGTTAACACATTAACAAGTATGCATCATATGCATAGCACCCAACTTCACCTCCCTTTACATTGACCTTGGAGAGAGTCCAACAAGCCGATGCTCCAGGTTAAAGTCAACCCATTAATCGAGAAATAGTTTTAATATGGTTAGAGCGCATTCAACCAATTAGCCCAGCTTGGAGAGAGTCCAACAACCAAAGCTAACGATTGACCTCTAACTCTTACCATATTAGTATTAAACTATTCCATGGTTTGAACATGTTCGGGTTCGAGCCGGGCTTGGAGAGAGTCCAACAACCCAAACAAGAAACGGAACTCTGGTTCTAACCATATTAATGGAAGGTGTAGGCTTTAATATTGTTTAAGGGTTTTATGTCTCATCCTCTTTGCATGCAAATAACTATTATCTACATGACATGACATACATCTACATGTCACGACACGCATGACATAATGTTATGCATCTAATGCATTTACATGACATACAATTATGTCATGTATATATTTCCTTATATGTCATAACTATTTATGGAAATAAAATATATTTAAGATTTGATTCTCCAAATCAAATCATAATTAAATTAGGAAACAAATTTCCAAATCTAATCACATATTTTATTCATGAAATTATTTGATTAAGGAAAATCTATTTAGGAAACCAATTTCCTAAATCATTAAAACTACTTATGGAAATAAAATATTTTAAGATTTGATTTCCCAAATCAAATCATGATTAAATTAGGAAACAAATTTCCAATTCTAATCCATATTTTATTTATGGAAAATATCAATTTCCATAAATACTTCCAACTTTCCAAAAGTGGAAGATTTCCATAAATACTTCTAGACTTTCCAAAATTGAAAAATTTCCATAAATACTTCTAAATTTCCAAAATTAGAAAATTTCAGAAATACATTATGACTATCGCAAAACCATTTTTACGATTATGTGAAACACAACTAGCTCGATACCCTTTGTTGGGTTTAAACATGGCGTGTGTGTGTTCGATCATGTTTCGTAAACATGAACACAGCGGAAGCAATAAAAATAATAAATACTTCTATTTATTACAATACACACAACACACGCATGCATATTACAATAAGTGTAGACATAACCGTAAATTTAAATTTGCAATAAAAGGAAATTTATCTACGTTATACCTTTCGTATGATGTGTAGCGGGAACGGCATCAACCGGAACGATCCTCGCTAGAATCGTCTCTATCCGTATCCACGCCGAGTTCCTCGGGATGACTTCGCTAAGCCACGAGCTTCGTCTTCGTACGGTTTACTAGCCTCGTGTTGAAGGCGGCGTGATCGAGAGATGATCGCGATCCGAATCAGAATTCGGATCCCTGTCTGAAGTTCTCGCTTCTCTGGAGAGGTATTCGTCAACCAATTGACGAATCCTTCGTCCTCCATCTCAGAGGATTACCGGAGATCAAATCCCCGGTAAGTTAGCCGCTGTCGGAGCTCTAACCGTCGTCCAAATGATGCTCCGACTAGAGGAGAAGAAGCTGTCCAGAAAACTGGACAGCTTGGTGGAGGAGTAGGCGCCGGCCAAAACAAGGAAGCCAAGTGCTCACCTTATCGCCACACCCAAGGAAGATCACCGGAGCACCAATCGGCAGCAGCTCGACGCCGGCGAGGGGGAAGGAAGCAACCTTCTGGACGCCGGTTGGAGGAGCAATGGGCGGCGGCAATGGAGTTGGCACCAACTCCTTCAATGGGGTGGGCGACAACTAGGTTTAGGGTTTCTTCAATTAGGCTTAATTATCCATTAAGCCCTCTTTATAGAGAACTAATTCTCTTAATGGTTATTGGATCATAACCATTAGGCCCCTAACCCGCCTCCATTAAGATAAGTTAAAATAAACCAAACCATGATGGTTTATTTTAAGTTAAAACGAACCGAACCAACTTTTGGTTCATTCGTTTAAAATAAACCAAACCCTTTGGTTTATTCTCCTCCATTGGATTAGAACCAAACCATTTTTGGTTCGCCCATTATGTCTTCATAAGACACGGCCCATCCACGCTTCCATTGCGACTGAAACGATTTCATGCTCGCTTTATGTTTGGTCCAACCAAACCTAGTTTCTCTCGGTCTGAGAATCTCATTCTCAAGCTCGTTTTAAATCCTTTGGATTACGCTCGTTGTGCGTGTGACCACATAGGTTCTCGGTTTATGTTGGCCGTCTATAATTAACCATTAATTATAGAACGATCATGAGTGGCACCTAGTAGTACATCATGATCCCCAATTAACCGAAAAGATCAACGGTTGATCCAGAACTATTTCTGAAACCTTTCGAAATCGAATGATTCGCGGCCCCATTCCCTTCACTCATCTTATACCCACTTGGTTCAGGACATGGTCTATAGTGTCAGTCCCCACTAGGCTGACTACGTCACACCTAGCCCAAGTATCATTTCCTCGCCCTACGGATTCTAGTTACTCCACATGTATCGAAGAGTACCTTACTCTAAACATGTAATGCTTTGGCCAAAGACTTTAGTAACAATCCGACGAGAGGCCATGGGTATACATCTCCTCGCAAGGAGTGGTGAATCCTTTATAGGCTATTCAAACACCTTCAATCACTGACTTATACCCAATCATCCGTCCACATCTCCTTAGAGATGTTTGCTTAAGATGTCAAAGCATAAGTCTCCATGATCAAGATGACTTGAATACCGCAAGTCAAAGGAACATCGCACTTAAGCCACAGTAAGAACTTCATTGACATATCTATATATGCAGAGAACCATATGAAGTCTTACGGCTGGTCACTCCAATGAACTAGTTACCATAACTATCATCCACGATTAACTCTGGATATCATAATGTCTCCAGCCAGTGAGAATCAGCTGCTTGGATACACCAAGGAGTATACCTCGTGCTAGTCTCGACAGAACTGATGGTGTCCAAATCCATCAATTCATCGACTAGGGATAATTCCGATACATCACAATTACACATGTAGAGATACTCACTAGTTGTGATTCAATCACAAATTCTCTCATGCTGTGAATCGTATCGTGGACATTCAGTAAATGAGTTTAAGATCCAATCAAATACATGAAACATGTATACTCAAATAGTGAATCTTCATTTATCATATAAATGGTTCATACATAAGGCGATTGCCTTAGGACATCTCTCATATATTACTAACAAGAAGTCCAAGTATGAATACTTGGCAAGGGAAAATCCAAGTCGGTTAAGGGAGATCAGACACTTGGTGTTGGAAAGACCAACAGGGAGTTGGCAAGTGAAGTCCTGGACGAGGAGTCTTGGCAGTGAAGTCTCGGAGACATGACCTCTTGGCAGAGAAGTCCCGGAGAGGGAGTCTTGGCAAGGAAAGACCCAACTGATCAAGGAGATCGAGCTTGGCAAAAGGGGAAGTCCTGGAGGCAAGACCTCTTGACAAGGGTAGACCCGAGAGCATGATAATAGCCGATGGAAGCACTTGAAGGCTAGGGCAAGGATGAAGAGTCGCAGACTCGAGGGATCCAGAAGGCGTGAGACTGATAGAAGTGGGTTGAAGGCTTAGGTCTAGGCTTTGGGTGGGTATCAAGTATGAAGGGATCATACTTGGGGTGTTAAACCTCATTGTAGAGGTATAATAGTCGACTGGGCTTCGTTTGTAGGCAAACAGAAGCAAGCTGGGCTCAACCAGCACCTCAACTGGAGTATCAGTCGAGGCGACACTTGACTGGAGGTGGCGACTGGTGCCTCGACTCGACGGTCTAGAAGGAGGTTCAGAGGCGAGGCGCGCTCAACCAACGCCTCGACTGGAGGCTAGTCGAGGCGGCACCTCGACTGGAGGCCAGTCGAGGCGGCACCTCGACTGGAGGATGCGTCTGATTTCAACACAGGTATGAAGATGGCGGCACAGAAGTGAGGTGGCTCGACTTGCGCCTCGACTGGTTTCTGACCATTGGAGCTCGGGAGGTTTCGACGCAGGCTTATAAGAAGAGGCTTTAGGGTTTCTTCAAGCAGTGATTATCAACTATTCTTTTGATGGTTTTTAGGGGCGATTTGAAGGGAGTGCTGCTGCATTTCAGGGCATTCAAAGTTATCCCAAAGCAACCAACAATCAAGGATTCAAAAGCCCTAATCTATAAAGAGTTTTTATTTTCATTCTCTATTTTCTTTTGTATTTGTTGTAGTTGCTTGTGGTATCTTGTTCTTATTGTTTGTAAGAGCCTTGTGGGAGGTTACTCCACCTCCGGTGTGTTCACCGAGAAGGAGAAGAGATATAGTGGTGGTGTGCATCGCTAGAGTCCACTAGGGCTCGCCCGTGGAGTAGGAACTAGGGTTCCGAACCACGTAAAATCCTCGTGTTGTGCTTGTTGTGTGTTTTGTATGCGTATCTGTATTTGTATTTGTGTTTCCGCTGCATACTAACAATTGTAGACAAGCACGACAATCGAAATCCATCAAGCGAACGAAATCGACACAAAAAGCTATTCACCCCCCTCTAGCGACACCAACGGTCCTAACAAGTGGTATCAGAGCCAGGTTTTGCTCTAAGAAGAAGGAGACACCAATATCAACAAGTGGCCTTCAATCGGACTAATCACCGAGGGAGCTAAAGCTAGAGAAGATGGAATTTGAGGATGGATTTGGACGTGACGTTCGATTTCCACCGCCATATGGTTTCGGAGGATTTGCTCAATGGAAGACGATGACGGAATTCTTCTTCCAAGTGAACATAGAGGAGTGGTTTGCACTAACTGAAGGGTTCAAGACTCCAACGGACAAAAAGGGACGAGCTCTAGACCGGAGTAAATGGACTGAGGGGGAAGTCCAAAGATTTGAGGCAAATGAGAAGGTATTGGATATTTTAGTTAATTTAATACCTAACAATGTTTTGTGTGAATTAGGGAAGTTCATGGATGCAAAAGAATTATGGGGAAAGCTTGCTGAGCTCAATGGTGAAACTTCCATGATTCAAGAAGATGAGGAAAAATCCGAAGAGGAAATTATAGAAACCTTCATGCCAAGGATTGAGGGGGAGGTTAAATCTTCAACCCCGGAGGAAGAGCAAGAGGAGCCTTCTACCTCGGGGAGAAATGAAGAAGAAGTCCAAAAGTCTCCAATCACTCAAGAAGGTAACTTAAATGCAATTGTTAAAGATAAAAGTCATATAACATGTTTTGAGTGTAGGGAAGTAGGTCACTATAAGAGTAAATGCCCAAAAAGAGTCAAGAAGGCTCAACCGACACCAAGGGCCAAAGAAAAATCAAAGGAAGTCGGAGCCCCAATTCATAAGAGCAAGGAGCATATAGTATGCTTCAAGTGCCACAAATGGGGACATTACCGGAGCCAATGTCTTAGGGGGAGTCACCCACGGAAGGGCAAAGGTGAGAGTTCAAGTGTAGGGGGAGCTAAGGCAAACCCTAAGGTAATTTTAAATAATGCTATTCTTTTATGTAATGTTACAAAGCATGCTCATAACTTTAATGCACTTGCTATTCATCATGACAAAATGCATGTTAAAAATAGATTTTATTGTTTAGGTGGTAAGCATGCCAATTTAACTAAGGACAATGCTAGATTAACCTTACCGAAGGATAGGAAGGTAGAGAACAATAACCTAGGCATCAACCCTAAATGGTTTAGACATATGCCTAGGAAAAAGAATATCTCAAGAGTCAATGAAAAATCTAAACTTGAGATATTAGAAGATGAAAATCAAGCTTTGAGGTCAAGACTTGAAAAATTAGAAAAGAATCTTCAAAAGATGAAAAGTATGATTAATGGGTCAATGAACAAAACTTAGGCTATAGGATGCAAGGTGCATCTAAGGACAAGCAAGACTTGGGTCACAAGCTTAGGTCCAAGGTAGATAAGCCTACCTATCATAGTGTTCCATATAGTTATGGAATAAGTTCTAAGTCTAGGAAAGCCAAGGTCACAAGGGAAGTCATCCCTAGAGTTGACCATGGTAAGTGTCTAGTGGCTAAGGTTTCAATGAAATCTAGGAAAGCCACTAACAAGGTTACAAGGGAAGTAATCCCTAGGGTTAACCTTGACAAGACAAAAATGACCAAGGATTCCAAGCTTAGGAGGGTCATAAGGAAGGTATCTAGGGAAGTTATCCCTAGTGAATACCTTATTAACCCAAGGAGCTCCAATAGATATTGGGTTCCTAGGAGCGTAATCGATTCACGCTAAATGGGTTAGGATGTGTCAACTTGAATTGGTGGGGTAGGTAACCTAACCATAGCTAAGTTGGCACTTTAGGCTATTTCCAAGGTAATTGGGTACTTTGGAAATAAGATTGAATCTTATATCCTAAAGGTTTTTAGGATGTGCCAATATAATTTATAGAAGTTGAATTTTTTTTTTTTTGATCAAATTGGCACAATTAGGGTTAAAGGTCATAGTTTACCATTTTGGGTTTTTAGCATACTAGGGAGATAAGTTGTTATATGACAAATATAGATTTGATCCTACAAATGGCAATTTAAGCTTAACAATTAGGTATTATATACCTTTATACTTTATTTGCCATGCTTTGATTGTCATATACATGTCATGACATCATATTTACTTCTTATCATATAAAATATCATGATCATGCTTAGGAGTAATGTTTAATGTCATGTATGTTTAAATTTCATTTATATGCCATGACATCATGATTATTGACACATGGTTAATTATGCTATCATTTATGTCATAATCATCATTCATGCATTAATAAAATTAAGTTAAGGACAATGACATGATTTGAAGTCCAATTTATAAGGGAATCAAATAGTGTTGCCTAAAAAATGCATGAGACCTTAGTATAGGTATAACCAAAACCCACATCTCACATCAAATTGACATGTGTGTGTATTGATACACTCTAGACACATGTGAGATGCTAGGAAAAGGAGTTAAGTTCAAGGTGCATAGATGTTGCATCTAGATGAACTAAAACTTATCTCAATCATAAGTATAAATCATGAGGAAAGCAAGTATACAAGTCATGTATACTTAACCCATAGACCATGATTGAAATTAAGGTTTTGAAAATGTTTAAAATCATTTTGACAAACCTAGGTGAAGCCTATCTTTTGATAGCAACTACCAATGAATAGATTGAAACAAAGTTGGCTTAAAACATTGAAAGTTTCAATGCTTTTGAACTTTGTATCATTCTTGGAATTTAAAAGTTATTTTCATATAAAACTATTTTTCCCCTATAGTGTTTGACATAAGTAATGTGTGGTTAAATTTTTTTTGAATTTTCTAGAATTACTTATGCATTTCTGAAGTTGGTCCAAATTTCAAATCGAACTTCAAACCAATGAGGAGGCGCTAATCGAGTTGCTTCCACTGACCGAGCCTTTCCCCGATCATTAGCACTGTTTTGACTTACCAAAGTTGGTTTAAGCCATCTGACCATAACCCTAGGCTTGATAACTACTCCTACACCTCTAATGTGCTTAAACAAGCATAGAAATGGTGAGATTTTCGTTGGAAATGAATTGGAGTACAAATTAAATTTTAAGGGTTGTGAAAGTTCAAATTTGAACTTTTATCCAAAAATTCTAGTGTTTAAGGTTCCTATTGGCTTTGGAACCCTCCAAGAACATTGTTGGTGCAATGGTCTAGGGGAAGTAAGTCTTTAGAGGGATATTATCCATCTAGGTGTTATGGATGATGATTTATCACAAAAGGAAGAAAATGGGAGATTTCTTTTCATTTAGTGATAGGTCACTAAGGAAAATGAAAGCATTCAAGATGATTTTTGATCAAGGGGGAAGAAAGAAAAATCTCATTGGAAATGAGACATGGTAAACCTTGATGGACCTTTTTGATGTGTGTCAAGAAGGGGGAGAAATAGAAGGGGGTTAAAAATAGAAGGGGGTTAAGTTAGGGTCATATACACTAAAACTCCAAAATTTCAGAAATTTGAAATTCTAGATTGGGTTATTCTTTGGCATAAGAAGAGTCAAGTTGGGTTTATGGGATAACCTAACTTAATGGTATTGTCAAACATCAAAAAGGGGGAGATTGTTGGTGCAATCGACCCAAGTCATGATTGACCAGACTCGAGTGGGACTCGAGTAGAGTTTTGATGTTAGACAATAGTTTACAATGTGGTTGGACCACAGGAGAGGGAGACTATTGAAAAAGTCCAAGTCGGTCATGATTAACCAGACACTTGGTGTGGAGAAGTCCAAGTTTGGTGACTTGACAAGGAGAAGTCCAAGTATGAATACTTGGCAAGGGAAAATCCAAGTCGGTCAAGGGAGATCAGACACTTGGTGTTGGAAAGACCTGTTAGTAATATATGAGAGATGTCCTAAGGCAATTGCCTTATGTATGAACCATTTATATGATAAATGAAGATTCACTATTTGAGTATACATGTTTTATGTATTTGATTGGATCTTAAACTCATTTACTGAATGTCCACGATACGATTCATAGCATGAGAGAATTTGTGATTGGATCACAACTAGTGAGTATCTCTACATGTGTAATTGTGATGTATCGGAATTATCCCTAGTCGATGAATTGATGGATTTGGACACCATCAATTCTGTCGAGACTAGCACGAGGTATACTACTTGGTGTATCCAAGCAGCTGATTCTCACTGGCTGGAGATATAGTGATGTCCGGAGAAAATCGTGGATGCTAGTTATGGTAACTAGTTCATTGGAGTGACCAGCCGTAAGACTTCATATGGTTCTCTGCATATATAGATATGTCAATGAAGTTCTTATGCTTTGACTTGCGGTATTCAAGTCATCTTGATCATAGAGACTTATACTTTGATATCTTAAGCAAACATCTCTAAGGAGATGTGGACCCGGGATGATTGGGTATAAGTCGAAGTGATCGAAGGTGTTTGAATAGCCTATAAAGGATCCACCACTCCTTGCGAGGAGATGTATACCCATGACCTCTCGTCGGATTGTTACTAAAGTCTTTGGCCAAAGCATTACATGTTTAGAGTAAGGTACTCTTCGATACATGTGCAGTAACTAGAATCCGTAGGACGAGGAAATGATACTTGGGCTAGGTGTGACGTAGTCAGCCTAGTGGGGACTGACACTATAGACCATGTCCTGAACCAAGTGGGTATAAGATGAGTGAAGGGAATGGGGCACGAATCATTCGAGCTGCTGGAGGGTTTCAGAAATAGTTCTGGATCAATCGTTGATTTTTTCGGTTAATTGGGGATCATGATGTACTACTAGGTGCCACTCATGATCGTTCTATAATTAATGGTTAATTATAGACGGCCAACATAAACCGAGAACCTATTTGGTCACACGCACAACGAGCGTAATCCAAAGGATTTAAAACGAGCTTGAGAATGGGATTCTCAGACCGAGAGAAACTAAGTTTGGTTAGACCAAACATGGAGCGAGCATGAAATCGTTTCAGTCGCAATGGAAGCGTGGATGGTTATCCTCATAATCTCTTTTGCCAGCGTCTCATGTCATGACCATGAACTCGAGCTTCCGTAAGCAAACACGAGCCCGGGCTTTTTCTACTAATGATATTGCTGAACATCTTCGCTAACTATATCAAGGCCAAGCAAGGCATGAGAGATATTAAAATGCTAAACTTAGGGTCACATTGTGGATTACCAAGATGCTAAGATTGAGATGACTTATAACTAGGTATGTACTGCCTCCTGATCGCATAGTAAAACCTCATCAGAGATGGTGTGTAAAATTCTAGCTTAGCAACATGTAAACTGAATGAGGAGCTCGGCGCCAACCCTAAACCGCCGCCCATTGCTCCTCCAATCGGCGTCCGAAGGCTGCTTCCTTCCCCCCTCTGCTGCGGTTAGTGCTCGGTGATCTCCTTCAAGTTTGGCATCAAGGTGAGCTCTATCTCCTTGGTTGGCGGCGCCTATCACCTCCACCAAAGCTGTCCAGTTTTCTGGACAGCTTCTTCTCCTCTCGTCGGAGCGTCGTTTGGACGGCGGTTAGAGCTCCGACAGCGGCTAACTTATCGGGGATTCGATCTCCGGTAATCCTCTGAGGTGGAGGACGCCGGATTCGGCAATTGGTTGTGAATACCTCTCCGGAGAAGCGAGTTTTGAGAACTCGTATTAGGATCCGAATTTGGATTCGGATCGTGATCATCTCTCGATCGCGTCGTCTTCAACACGAGGCTAGTAACCCGTACGAAGACGAAGCTCGTGGCTTAGCGAAGTCATCCCGAGGAACTCGGCGTGGATACGGATAGAGACGATTCTAGCGAGGATCGTTCCGGTTGATGCCGTTCCGCTAACGTCATCTGAAGGTATAACGTAGATAAATTTCCTTTTATTGCAAATTTAAATTTACGGTTATGTCTACACTTGTTGTAATATGCATGCGTATGTTGTGTGTGTTGTAATAAATGTAGATTTATTATTTTTATTGCTTCCGCTGTGTTCATGTTTATGAAACGTGATCGAACACACACACGCCGCGGTGCCGGAAACCCAACAGTGGTATCAGAGCCCAGGTTGTGTTTCGACATAATCGTAAAAATGGTTTTGCGATAGTCATAATGTATTTCTGCAATTTTTTTAATTTTGGAAATTTAGAAGTATTTATGGAAATTTTTCAATTTTGGAAAGTCTAGAAGTATTTATGGAAATCTTCCACTTTTGGAAAGTTGGAAGTATTTATGGAAATTGATATTTTCCATAAATAAAATATTTGATTAAATTCTGAAAATTTGTTTCCTAATTTAATCATGATTTGATTTGGGAAATCAAATCTTAAAATATTTTATTTCCATAAGTAGTTTTAATGATTTAGGAAATTGGTTTCCTAAATAGATTTTCTCTCTCACAAAAGAAATTAATTTACTTCCTAAAATCTACTCTACCACACAGAAACTGGAAGTGACCAGGAGACTATAATAACCAATCTCCCTAGTTGCAACTATCCGTGTTCCAGCAACTCTACAGTAGCTACCCAGTAGCTAACCAAAATCCCATGAGTATTCCTACTCCATACATCTACAAAACAAGATAATAACTACTAAATCTCCATCATGTGTATGACAACTTATCTCGTAGTTTCTCAACTGACATAAACATGAGATACGTTTCATACAACTGCATCAGAATCACTACGATCCCTAAATGATACATCCGTATACAGTACCCTTCCATCCAAGTTATGCAACTCCAACAACCACAAACTGATCCAATCGTATCCAGAATACACGATTTTTCAAATCCATGGATGACTAAATCATTAAATATTTCTAACAACATTATCAACAACTCATAAAATTCATACCAAGTATGAAATTGTCGTCTCTACACACCTGCATTCTTTTTACTCTAAGCTGATAATATCTCAATCATCACACCAATAATGATAATTGTATGACGCCAAGTCACTACAATATCAACACTCCAATCATAAATCAACCCTAGAGTATACACATGTGTCCTTTAACTGATCTAAACAGATAATCTATCCACAACAAAGAATATCTATTCTCAATAGCTACCACACTCCATCATCGAGAATCGATGCATAACCTCAAAGGTTCATCTCTCTCTTAACAAAGAGTTTCAAATCTTCTCAAGAAGAAACACTGAAACAGATAAATCTCCCATCTAATACCTCCCATAATCTCAACTTTCATTCTTCCAATTCCATAGTGTTTAGCAACATTGATACCAATAAAATTATCACCTGGTATGAGGTCTTCAATATCGAGACTATCCACTTGCCTATGCATTGACAAGTCTGGGAGTTCATCCGAAACTACATCCGAATACTCTCAGATTATATGCACATCCGAGAGACATACCATACCATAATTTCAATAATTAAACCATCCATGAGCATATGTCTACAGTAAAGGTATGTCTATCAAAGTCTAAGGGCATCCCTTGACATCTTGGTCGTTGGTCAACATCTCACCTGATGGTAAAGATACCACCAACCCACAAGTCGATGTATAGAAACCCTTCTAATCCGAACTAAGAATGTTTTAGATATAGATACCTGTAAACTACCAGTATCTCTGAATATATCAATTGAGAGGGTAAACTAAAGTAATACCTTGAATGACCAAACCTTCGACCCTCTACATCTCCTCTCAAGTAAAGATGTAAACCCGTCCAACTTTTGTTCTTGATGGCCAAGTTTCTGTAAGTGCAAAAGACTACCCTGGAGGAACTGACATCAACTGCCAAAACGAAGACGCAAATCCAAACGGCTTTAATGGAGGTGGTAAACACTATTGTACTGGTAACGAGTGCACCACCAACTGTAAGGTACTGAAGAACTGCCAACCTCGTAGCACGCTCCAACTCTGCAAATAATATAGATACGCCTGAGGTGATGACAGTTGTTGTTGACTGGATGCTTGAGTCTTCTGAGATGTCTTCTACTGATACTGCTGAGTAAATCGCTTCCTCTGGAGGGAAGTATCAAAGAACCCCAACCACGTCTGAGGTAGTAAATCACTTTTGGTGTGATAACCCAATCTTCTGTGATGATCTCTGCTGTCAAGATTGTGAATAATCTCCTCTGAAAGCAATGTTGATGGTCTTCAACTGAGTCTTCAAAGTACACCTCCTCAAATGTACTGGTTGCTTACAATAGCAACAGATGAATTGATCCAACGAACAATTTGACTTTGCGTGTCTTCATGATTTGCACCGTACGCGCATAATCCCTTTGGAGTCTTTCTTCTGATTTCACTGACAACATGAGACAGTTCTGACGATCTGCGATTGGTCTTCTATGATCGAAAAACTCTCCAATAGTAGCTCATAGCCTATGACACTGATATTTCTCCTTTTATCCCACATTCATAGGCTTTTCATTCCAACATCTGACTCGCAATGTCTGCTTATCGATCTTCAACTCTTACAACACTTATACGGAGTCATTTCTAAACTCATGACTCGATCTAATATCTACCGGTAGGATCTGATAGAAGATCCAAACACCTTGATCAAAATGTAATCCAATAAACCCTGGGTGGCTTAAGACATCCATTTACACTCTTGAGCTATTAGGTGGGCGTAAACTCTATTGAACCATTGGCGTCGCTAGAAGGGGGGGGGATGAATAGAGAATGATCATCTCTTGAATTCGTCGTGCTTGTCTACAATTGTTAGTACATAGCGAAAACACAAATACGAGTACAAAACATACAATAAGCACAACACAAGGAATTTACGTGATTTGAAACCCTAGTTCCTACTCCACGGTCGAGCCCTAGTTGGCTCTAGTGATACTCACCACCACTATAATACTTCTCCTTCTCGGTGACACATCGGAGGTGGAGAAATCTCTTAATATAGGTTTACAACGATTACACAAGAGCTTACAACTGAAAGAGATTGAGAAGAGAAAGATTACAGCATATGCAATATAAAATAGAGCTTCTTCTCTTCAAAATCTTTGATTGCCTTTGAGTATGTTTAGAACTTAGAGGATCAGAGAAAAATCACTGGAGAATCACTTTTTGGTTTGTCGTGACCAATAATATCAAAAGTTATGAAAAACAATCGTATAAACCTTTTAAATCGAGCCCGATTATGGCTTTTTTCGGCCCCCGCAGTCGAGTCGCCTCGACTGGAGCTTCGACTCACATTTAATGAAAGTTCCAACGGTAAGTTTTCCACCTTAATTTGAATATTCATCCGTTATAACATAGGTCCAGTCGAGGCGATGGTCCATCATCTCGACTGGTAAGCTTCAGTCGAGCCTACCTCACTTCTGTTTCAACCGAATAGAGCAACAGTCGAGGCGGCGCCGATCGCTATGAGTTTCTTAAGCTGCTTACCCAATGAGCTTGCAACAAGGTTTGCCTCGCTCATTGAACTAAGCATCACCGAGGCGCGCTCAACCGATATGAGTCCGCTGTAACATGCACCATCCAGTAGTAGCTCTCGAGGCGCCACCTCGACTGATGAGGTAATCAATCGAGGTACTGCCTTGACTACTACCTTGACCCTTGATCGTTTCAACTCGTCTAGAGTTGAAACCATGCCTAAGAAGGGGTCTACCCTGTACCCTTTACCTGATGCCTGTGAACCACTGTTAATAGGTCTTCCGTGCCAAGAATTGTTTCCGAGTCTTCATGCCAAGACTCCTCATCTGGGTCTTCATGCAAGGACTCCTCGTCTGGGTCTTCATGCCAGGACTCCTCGTCCGAGTATTCATGCTAGAAATCCTTGTCTGGGTCTTCACTTGTCAGGACCCCTCATCCTCTACCTACAAGGAATTGCCTAAAAATACATCTCAACCAACCGCGTGAGATAACACATAATTATCACCTTGGCTTAAACCCTTGTCAAACACCAAAACATCATTTTGGGCCCGACTGCACCGACAATCTGTTGGATTGAGAAGCGTCGCTATAGGGGGGTGAATAGCGAGCGTAAAACTTTTTTTTGTTCGTTCAATAAGAGTAAGCACAACGGAAAAATAAATAACATAATTTATTTTTACTTGGTTCACATCCCACCAGCTGCTAATCCAAGGCCCCGCGATCCTTGACCGCGTACGAAGGGGCAATCCACTATATAGTCTCCTCCTCGTTGAAGGTAGGAGACAACGATCACAAAACCGAAAGTACGAGGATGAGGCAACAAGCCTACCTCACCTCGTTATGTTTAAAATCATGATCGAATACAGTAAATAAAAATAATACTTGCTTCCGACGAATAGATTTTGAACTTGGCGATGCGTCGGCGTTACGATGTTGGAGCTTTGACATTGCGGGAGTACTTTGAGAGCAAGATGATTGATTATTGGGTTGGAGTCCTACCCTCCTTTTATAGACTTTTGCATTGGAATAAGCCATGATAGAAATCCTCAACTTTTGGAACTGATCTCGAGGTGGCTCCTTATCTTATCGCGAAGTGGCCGCGTCAAATATTATCCGTTTTGACCTAGCGCAAAAGGCTGATTCGTCGCCATCAGTCGACTGATGCCTTCCATCAGTCGATTGATGTGCATCAGTCGACTGCCCAATGACCAGCAATCAATTGTCAGCCTGGCCACTTCTCTGCAGTAAGAGGTTAGCATGGAAAATGGTAAATATGACAGTTCCTTACCGTTCGATCTCGACCTAGACCTTCCACTGGAAGTCGTAGTCGGATCGTCGCCTATGGTCATCCCCGTACAGAGGACACGACCTTACCATCTCTCTTCACACTTGTACTTACCTCTGGTCCTTTATGACCTGTCGCTTCCGGTCTTCCACCTGGGTTCTTCGACTCCCATGAAGTTCCCCCGGTGTCACCTGACCACCACAATTTCCCGACTCAGAATTCTCCGGGTGTCGCTGACCTTCAGCTTAGTTTAACCATTTTCTATACACTTAATTCAACTCATGAGATAACAATATGACCTTAACTTTGGATCTTTGTCATAATCAAAACCTAGGTTCAATTATCTAGTGCCTCTGCACCAATAATCTTTCCCTTTTTGATCTATGACAAACCGACACAAAGTTAAGGGAAAAATTAAAGTATAAAACAAGTGTAAATGATAAGCGTCCTTTCAAAAACTCCCCCTTAACCCTAGGTGAGTTTTGAAAGAGATACTTTGATTTTTTTTTAAAAAATTCAAATTTCTATTACTCCCCCTTAACTTTCGATCTTCTCCTCCTTTTGTCATAAATCAAAAAAGATGTTAGGGTTTTTATATAAAATAGGGGTTTGAAAACAACATGTGTCTGTAAAAGATAAATCAACTGTGAGTCCAAGCATGCGTCCAACAGTAGTTAGATAAATTGGTTCGAGGTGTGTCCCTTTGCACCAATAATCTAAAGGTTTGTAATATAACTCTTAGGGTTAGTTTGCTCTCCCCCTTAGTCAAATATATGAAGTATAAGAGATGTAGGGGGCGCAAAACTTTGGCCTAGAGAATTATAAATATTCGTTAAGTACCATAGTTGAGAAAATATGTAGCATTTTGAAAAAAGTTATGTTAAGTGTATTTCAATTATCCTTAACATCTCACCCATTCTATGTGTTTAAGAATGTGTTCACCTTATATGTTTTGTGAGATGATTTGAACTTAATTAGAGATAGTCAACCTTGGGTTAGATTCGGATTTAACCTTTAGATCGTTAAGTAACTTTTCTAGAACTGGCTTCCAGGTCGTGGCGAGGCACAGGGGCCTTCTTTGATCGGAACAATGACCACTTCCTTAGACAAAGCCAAATTCAAGAAAATATCACTTAAGTCACTTAGGGTTACTTCCTGGTCTAACTAGTTTAGGATATGGTGAGGTAGCTTCAGCTAGTTCTACTCAGTCAAGTGCACCAAGCTAGATACGCCTTATCTAGCTCGAATACACGAGACTTTATTTCCCTAACGTACTATCATCTCGCCGCATCCTGGTGCTATGTTGTCAAGAGTTGACTAACTATTTTCCTTATTTATCCATTCTAAAAATTAAAATAAAATAACTAATCATGCAATGGTTTTGCTAAGGAAGCAGGTATACTATTTTAGTGTTAGCTCCCCCTGGACCATTGAACCAATATGGTCTATCCAAATAATGAACTTGATCTTGGGGAATCCAATACTTATTAGTCCTTATATGTGAGTTCAATAAAACCTTTGGGACCCATGCTTGGACTCTTTGATGACTACGATTCACAATAGACATGTAAGATCTATTTGTAGTCCTTGACCTAAATCCGAGTCCGACTTTATTGTACACGGCTCTTTGGGTTCCAAGTAGCCGGTTAAGATTCTTAGATCCCAACGTGAACATTTCCAACATAGCCTCGACCTCTTGAACTCGGTCTTTCAAGAGAGAATTATCCTCCTCAAGTTTTTCAACTTGGGTTGAGTTTTCCTCTTGAACTTGACTAGTTGAAGAGGTTAGAGTAGCCTCTTGCTTGAGGGTTTCAACCTCCTCAAGTACCGACTCAACCCTAGACTCGGACTTAGTTAATTTCCTAGTAAGCATTTTAAGTGTAAGGTAAAGTATACTAATTAAAGAGCGGCTAACCTTGACTTTCCCTTTTGGTTCGGCTTTGAGTTTCCTCTCGAAGTAGTCTTCGGGGTCGGAGTCAGAGTTGTAGTTGGACTCGGCTTCGGATTCTGACTCGGACTTCTCCGGTCTTGCCATGTAAGCTATGTCGACGCCTTCTTCTCCATTGTCCCAAGTTGCATGGAAGGCTTTCCTTGCTCCCTTTTGCTTTGGCCACCTCCTTGACTTGAATTGCTTTTTGTTCTCGTTCTTCAATTGCCTTCTTTCTTGTCGAACTATTCTCCACACAATGTTGACTAATGTGGCCTCTTCTTCGGATTTTGATTCGGGTTTGTCCTCGGGTTCGGATCCATCTTCTTGCTCAGGAGGTGGCTTGCTCTTCTCCTTTCTTCTTCGTCCTGCAAGTAAAGCAACACCTCTCTCGACTGAGACCGCGTTAGTTTGTTCATGTAACTAAAATTCCGAAAAGAATTCGTCTAACCTAATCTTAGATAAATCTTTAGATACCTTGTAGACATCAGCCATGGATGCCCACAAGGTGGTCCTAGGAAAAGCATTAAGAGTGTACCTTATTATATCCCGATTGTCTACCTTTTGTCCGATGGCATGTAGGTCGTTCAAGATGTCTTGGATCCGCGCATGGAGTTGTGAAGCGGTCTCGTGATCCTGCATCTTTAGATTATACAATTTATTTAAAAGTAAATCTCTTTTACATACTTTAACATCGGACATCCCTTCGTGTAGATCAATTAATTTGTTCCAGAGGTCTTTGGCGCTAATGAATGGTCCAATTTGGTTGAGCTCCTCCTTGGACAAGCCGCATTGCAACATTTGGGTTGCTTCTGCATCGGCTTCGATTTGCCTCTTGGTTGTATCGGTCAACTTGTCGAAATCCAAGGGCTCCCCTTGATCATTGGTGGGTAGAGCAAAGCCGGTTTTGATTATTATCTAAGTATCGACTTGTGTTTTCAAGAAACACTCCATCCGACCTTTCCAATAACGGAAATCATTTCCGTTAAAGAACGGAGGTCGGGTGGTGCTATACCCCTCAATATGAGCCATTAAATATCTTGCAAAATACGAATAAAAACCAAAAGGAATTCCAAGACTTGGTCTTGGATTGGTAATGCAGGAAATAATAAGAAATAAACATAAATAAAAAAGAAGAATAAGAAACTAACAAAAACTAGAAACTTACGACCTTTAATGTCCCTGAAAGGGTACTAAACGTTGGTTTTTGGGGATGAAGACAGCTTGTTACAAAAGTAAACCCTAGTAAGAATTGTAGATCTCTTAGAGAGCTTCGATTTGGTAGGTAGCACGTTTCGTGGGTCCACTTGTGCGAAAAGTTATGGCCGTTTTACCGTCGGCTACTCCAAAAGCGAATACTTGCAAACACACAACCAAAAGAATGTTGGTGCAATCGGCCTAGGTCACGATTGACCAGGACTCGAGTTTGACTCGAGTGATGTTTTGATGTTTCAACAAAAACATATGACAATGTAATTATCATGGGAAAGTCCAAGTCTTGTGCACTTGGCATGGAAAGTCCAAGTGGAACACTTGGCATTTGGTAAAGTCCAAGTCTTGAGTACTTGGCATGAAAAGTCCAAGTGGGACACTTGGCGCATGGAAAGTCCAAGTCATGGGTACTTGGCATTTGGGAAAGTCCAAGTCTTGAGTACTTGGCATGAGAAGTCCAAGCATGGGTCTTGGCAAATGAGAAGTCCAAGCATGGGTCTTGGCAAATGGAAAGTCCAAGCATGGGTCTTGGCATGAAAAGTCCAACATGGGTTGGCAAGGGAAAGTCCAAGCTTGAGTCTTGGCATTTGGGAAGTCCAAGGGGATTGATATTGGCAGTGTAAAGTCCAAGCGGAGTCTTGGCGGCGTAAGTCCAATGTGCCTTGGCGGTGTAGACACCGTTAGCATGACATAGCCGAGGGAAGCACCTGGAGGCTAGCGCGATGGATGAACAAGTCATGGATGACTTGGAGGGATCCGAGAGGCGTGAGGCTGATGGAGGTGGCTAGAAGGCTTAGGTCTAGGCTATGGGTGGTCTAGCAAGTATGGGGGCACCATACTTGGGTTAAAACCTCATGTTTGAGGTTGACAGTCGACTGACAATATGGCCGGTTCGACTGCCGTAAGTCGATTTGAGTTCGACTGCCAACTTAGAGCTGGAATTGCTCGCAATGATCGCGCTCATTGGAGAAGTCGATCGATGTCTACGGCGATCGTAGTTCTAGTCGAGCATGTCGCAGAGCCGACCGTACCGACTACGCGCTGGCGGGCCGATCGACTTCCAATGTTGGGGCCGATCGCTAAGAGTCCCGTTGGAACTTGTCCAACGTGGATTGAGCCGTTGTCTCACAACAGCGGCCGGCAATGATCGGGACTTATGCGATACGATCGCGACAAAAATCATCCCGATGGAGGATAAAAGCAGCTGTTCGTGGAAGGCTCAAGTATCAGTTCTTTGGGAGCTTACATGAGGCAATTTGAAGGCGATTTGCAGGTGCATTTCAGGGCCCTTCAACCTCATCCAAGCAACCAACAAGCAAAGCGCTCAAACCCTAGTTTGTAAAGTGTTCTTTACATTTCCTTGTATTTTGCTTGTATTTTTGTGTATTACTTGTTGTAATCCATTGTACGAGGTTTCTCCACCTCTGACTTGTTGTCGAGAAGGAGTTTATTGCTTAGTGGTGTGTGATTGGCATCACTAGGGTTCGTTTGAGCCCGATCCGTGGAGTAGGAACCGTGCGGTTCCGAACCACGTTATATCCTTGTGTTCGTGATTGTATCTTTTCATTATTGCTTTTATTATTTCTATTCCACTGTGCATAACGAGTTTTGTAGAGACGATCACGAACGAATTCCATCGACGTACGGTCAACGCTATTCACCCCCCCTCTAGCGGCCTCAAATCTCCAACAAGTGGTATCAGAGCCCGGGGCTCTTCTACGGACTAATCGCCGGGAGCTAGGACAAAGAAGCTAGAGGGTGAAGATGGAAGAACAATTGGGATGGAACATTAACACACCAATCCCTTACTCCTTCTATGGACAAAAAGGGTTTAAGCAATGGAAGTCAAGAGTTGAAGACTTCCTAATGATGAGGGACTTCGAAGAATGGTCTATCTTGATGGAGGGTTTTAGCTATCCAATAGGACCAAAGGGAGGATTCCTCAAGAAGAAGAAGTGGAGTGAAGATCAACTCCAAGCCTTCAAGAAAAACATGAAGGTAGTAAAATTTATTCTTGATTTGGTCCCTAATGAGATTGTGTGTATGGTAGGGGACTATATGGATGCTAAGGAGTTGTGGAGCCAAGTGGCAAAGCTCCATGAAAACTCATCATTGGTCCAAGTAGAAGAAGAAGAAGAAGAAGAGTGCTCATCCTCTCAAGCTCAAAAAGAAGCAAGTACATCTTCATCCAAAGAGCTTGAGGATTCGGAGGTTGATAGGGAATCAACATCTGGATCGGAAGAGGTGGAGGAAGTGGAAGAAGCATCCACTTCTAGGATTGAGGAGGAGATTAGAGTTTCCTCAACACCGGAGCATCAAGAAGAAGCTTCCACATCCGGTCAAGATGAAGAAGTTTCAATTCCAACACCTTCCACCACCATAGGTAACTCAAACATGTCAATTTGTAATAAAAATCATATCATATGTTTTGAGTGTAGGGAAGCCGGGCACTACAATAGCAAGTGCCTAAAGAAGATTAGGAAAGCTCCACCGGCACCAAAAGCCAAGGATGCCGGTTCCCCAACACCTAAAGGCAAGGAGCACATCATATGCTTCAAGTGCAATTCAAAGGGGCATTATCGGAGTCAATGCCCTAGGGGAAAGAAGAAGGGGCAAGGTGGAGCATCACAAGTAGGGGGAGCTTCTATAGCTAACCCTAAGGTATATTTTAATAATGCACTTTCCAAATTTAAAAATCAAAAGCATGCTAGAAACTTTAATTCTCTTGCAATTCATCATGAAAAGCATGCTAGAGATAAATATATTTGTTTAGGAGCTAAAAGCGTTAACTTCAAAAGTAGGGAGAAATTTGGGACTAATGTTCCTAAAAACAACTTATTTAAGGATAAACCTAGGTCAAATAACTCAAGATCAATCTTACCTAGGGAGACAATTAGAAAGGTGCAAGAGCACCTAGGTCTAAACCCTAAATGGACTAGGCATATGCCTAGGAAGTCTAATGCCCAAAAACTTAATCAAAAATCAATTGGGCAATTAGAGGTTGAAAATCAAGCCTTGAGGTCAAGGCTTGAAAAACTAGAAAAGACCCTTAGGAATATACAAAATCAATTTAAAGGGTCTAATGGTCAAAATCAAAGGTCCAAAAGTCAAAGTCAACACCAAGGACCTAAGAGTCAAAAGTCAACCAAGGGCAAGCAAGGTTTGAGTCACAAACCTAAGCCTAAGGTAGCTTACCATAGTGTTCCATTAGATTATGGAACACTGACTAGGTCTAGGAAGACTAAGGTCAATAGGGAGGTTATCCCTAGAGTTGACCAAAGGGTATGCCTAGTGGCTAGGGTTTCTAGGAAACCTAGGGTGGCCACTAAGAAGGTTGCAAGGGGAGTTACCCCTAGAGTCAACCTAGGTAAGACCCAAATGACCAAGGCTAACAAGCCTAGGAGGGTCATTAGGAAGGTATCTAGGGAGGTTATCCCTAAGGAATACCTAATTAACCCTAGGAGCTCAAATCGGTTTTGGGTTCCTAAGAGCGTGATTGATTCACGCTAGATGGGTTTAGGGTGTGCTAACCTTGATTGGATGGGTAGTTAACTCAACCATGGTAAAGGTGGCACTCTTAGGATATTTTCAAGGTTATGGATACCTTGGAAATAGGGTTGAATTATAATCCTAAAAGATCTTAGGATGTGCCAATATTAGTTATGAAGTTTGATAAAATGATCAAATTGGCACAATTAGGGTTTAGAGTGTTAGTGTGCCATTTTGGATTTTTGGCACACTAAGGAGATTAATGACAATATGGCAAAATATATCTAACTATATCAAATGACAATTAATATTAAAATTTAGGTATTACTATACCTATATATTTTATATGCCATGCTTTGATTGCCATATGCCATGTCATGACATCATGCCTAGTTCTATGATTTTATATGTCATGATTCATGTTTAGGATTAAGGTTTCAAATGTCATGTGTTTTTAGATTTCATCTTATGCCATGACATCATGATTATGAGCATATGCTTATTTATAACATTTCTAAGGCCATAATCATTCATGCATTTAAGACAATTTGGTTGAAATTGAATTAAGGACTATGGCATGACTTGAAGTCTCATTTATAAGGGAATCAAGTAGGGTTGCCTTAAAGAATGCATGAAACCCTAGATTAGGATGAACAAAACCCACATCTCACATCCAATTGACATGTATGTGTATTTATACACCTTAGATACATGTGAGATGCTAGGATATGAGTTGAGTTCAAGGTGCATAATTTTTACATCTAGATGAACTAAAACTCATCTTGTTTCATTTGTGGATCATTGGGAGAGCATGTGTACAAGTCATGCACATAGAGCCCAAGGTATATGATCCAAAATAAGGTTTTGAAAATATTTTAAAATCATTTTGAAAAACTTTGGTGAAGTCTATCTTTTGATAGCAATCACTATTGATAGAGTTGATACAAAATAGGGCCAAAACATTAAAAATTTCAATGGTTTTGAGTTTTGTATCAAATTCACTATTTTATGGGTAAAATAATTTTCAAATATTTTTCACCCATTGTGTGTGTCATAAGTATTATACGTATGAATTTTCATGATTTTTCGAATTACGTATAATTATTTATGAATTTCCAAAATTCATTTTCGATAGTCAAAATCAAGATTTTAGTTACGACGCCTCTGTGGCGTTGATCGATGCGAGTGGTAGTCGATCGACATCGTCAGGAGTCGACTGCCAGGTCTGATTTCGGGTTAACAAGGTTTGTTTAGCCCGTGTTCAGCTATGGAAAAGGTTCCTAATCACTCCTAACCCTAGGATATGCTTTAGGAAGCATTATAAAGGGTGAAAATCCATTGGATATGGATTAAGAGCTGTGTTAGGTCAAAGTATCAAATTTAGGGTGAGTGAAAGTTCTATGTTGAACTTAGAACCTTAATTTTGATGGTTTAGAGTTCCTATTGGCTTAGGGGCTTCCCAAGGACATTGTTGGTGCAATGGTCAAGAGGGAGCAAGCCTTTAGGGGGAGGTATCCATCTTGGGATGATGGATGTATTTTTTTTTCTCCTTGAAGAGGAGAAGTTATTGGGAGAGTATCATCAATTGGGAAAATTGATGGGTTTTTGATACCCAATTTGGAAATTGGGAGAGAATATAGGATTGTCTCTCTTGAGTGATATGTGAATTATCACTAGGAAGATGGTAGGCATCCTAGGTATTTATTTTTGGATCAAGGGGGAGATTGTAAGATCTCATTGGGACATGAGACACTGACCTCCTTGGAGAGAAAACCTTTTTGATGTTAGTCAAAAAGGGGGAGAATGTTTGGGGGAGAACATTTGGAGAGTGTTTACCAATTTGGGATAATTGGTAAGGGATTTGAGTTAGTGGTCTAACTCAAATGATTTGTTTGGTTTTTGTCAAACATCAAAAAGGGGGAGATTGTTGGTGCAATCGGCCCAGGTCATGATTGATCAGGACTTGAGTTTGACTCGAGTGATGTTTTGATGTTTCGACAAAAACATATGACAATGTAATTGTCATGGGAAAGTCCAAGTCTTGTGCATTTGTCATGGAAAGTCCAAGTGGAACACTTGACATTTGGTAAAGTCCAAGTCTTGAGTACTTGGCATGAAAAGTCCAAGTGGGACACTTGGCGCATGAAAAGTCCAAGTCATGGGTACTTGGCATTTGGGAAAGTCCAAGTCTTGAGTATTTGGCATGATAAGTCCAAGCATGAGTCTTGGCAAATGAGAAGTCCAAGCATGGGTCTTGGCATGAAAAGTCCAACATGGGTTGGCAAGGGAAAGTCCAAGCTTGAGTCTTGGCATTTGGGAAGTCCAAGGGGATTGATATTGGTAGTGTAAAGTCCAAGCGGAGTCTTGGCGGCGTAAGTCCAATGTGCCTTGGCGGTGTAGACACCGTTAGCATGACATAGCCGAGGGAAGCACCTGGAGGCTAGCGCGATGGATGAACAAGTCATGGATGACTTGGAGGGATCCGAGAGGCGTGAGGCTGATGGAGGTGGCTAGAAGGCTTAAGTCTAGGCTATGGGTGGTCTAGCAAGTATGGGGGCACCATACTTGGGTTAAAACCTCATGTTCTGGCGATCGACTTCATCGATGATCGATGTCTTGGCTGCCCGACCGCTAAGGGCTGGCCGATCGCTAGTTCGCGGTCGAGCATTGATCGCCAGAGCCGATCGGCCGGGCCGACTACGAGCGTTAGCGATCGGCATCGCCAATTTTGGCAATCGATCGCTAAGAGTCCCGGTGGAACTTGTCCAACGTGGATTGAGCCGTTATCTCACAGCTACAGTCTTGTGAATGATCGGGACTTATGGCGGTCGATCGCTAGGCGAAATCCAAACGGCGATGGAGGATAAAAGCAGCTGTTCGTGGAAGGCTCAAGTATCAGTTCTTTGGGAGCTTACTTGAAGCGATTTGAAGGCGATTTGCAGGTGCATTTCAGGGCCCTTCAACCTCATCCAAGCAACCAACAAGCAAAGCGCTCAAACCCTAGTTTGTAAAGTGTTCTTTACATTTCCTTGTATTTTGCTTGTATTTTTGTGTATTACTTGTTGTAATCCATTGTACGAGGTTTCTCCACCTCCGACTTGTTGTCGAGAAGGAGTTTATTGCTTAGTGGTGTGTGATTGGCATCACTAGGGTTCGTTTGAGCCCGATCCGTGGAGTAGGAACCGTGCGGTTCCGAACCACGTTATATCCTTGTGTTCGTGATTGTATCTTTTCGTTATTGCTTTTATTATTTCTATTCCGCTGCGCATAACGAGTTTTGTAGAGATGATCGTGAACGAATTCCATCGACGTACGGTCAACGCTATTCACCCCCCTCTAGCGGCCTCAAATCTCCAACAAAGAAGGGTACCAAAACTTTGTCTTGGATTAGTAGTGCGAGAGAAAGAAAACCACAAAAAAACACGAATCGAAAAATACGAAAATAAAGCCAAAAAGTTCTAGATTGGTGACTTCATCAAATCTTAGCGCCCTCACTCTGATACCAATTGTTGGATCGAGAAGCATCGCTAGAGGGGGGGGGGTGAATAGCGAGCGAAAAACTTTTTTTCGTTAGTTCGATAAGAGCAAGCACAGCGGAAAAATAAATAACACAATTTATTTTTACTTGGTTCACAGCCCATCGGCTGCTAATCCAAGGCCCCGCGATCCTTGACCACGTACGAAGGGGCAATCCACTATATAGTCTCCTCCTCGTTGGAGGTAGAAGACAACGATCACAAAACCAAAAGTACGAGGATGAGGCAACAAGCCTACCTCACCTTGTTATGTTTAAAACCACGATCGAATACAGCAAATAAAAATAATACTTGCTGCCGACGAATAGATTCTGAACTTGGCGTTGCGTCGGCATTACGGCGTTGGAGCTTTGGCGTTGCGGGAGCACTTTGTGAGCAATATGATTGATTATTGGGTTGGAGTCCTCCCCTCCTTTTATAGACTTTTGCATTGGAATAAGTCCTGATAGAAATCCTCAACTTTTGGAATTGATCTCGAGGTGACTCCTTATCTTATCGCGAAATGGCCACCTCAAACATTATCTGTTTTGACCTAGCACAAAAGGCTAATTTGTCGCCATCACGATCGTGATGCCTTCCATCGATCGGGATGTGCATCATCGATCGGCCTAATGATCGATGGTCGGTGCCCCGCCACTTCCCTGCAGTAAGAGGTTAGCATGGAAAATGGTAAATATGACGGTTCCTTACCGTCCGATCTCGACCTAGACCTTCCATTGGAAGTCTTAGTCGAATTGCCGCCTACGGTCGTCCCCGTACAGAGGAGACAACCTTACCATCTCTCTTCACACTCGTGCTTACCTCTAGTCCTTTATGACCTATCACTTCGCTTCCGGTCTTCCACCTGGGTTCTTCGACTCCCAGAAAGTTCCCCCGGTGTCGCCCGACCACCACAGTTTTCTGACTCGGGATTCTCTGAGTGTTGCTAACCTTCAGCTTAGCTTAACCATTTCCTGCACACTTAATTCAACTCATGAGATAACAATATGACCTTAACTTTGGATCTTTGTCATAATCAAAACCTAGGTTCGATTATCTAGTGCCCCTGCACCAGTACAATCTCCCTCTTTTTGATGTTTGACAACATGGTTTAAGTTTAGGTGATGCAATTATAGCACAATATAACATTCTCAGAATTGTACAAAATTTTAGAACTCCATCAAATCATCAAATCAAGATGTGCAATAAGATTTTCATGTAATTTCAAATGAGATATAGATTTGCAATTCATGTTATTCTCAAATGAGATATAGATTTGCAATGAATTTCAAAACTTCTAGAATCTAAAGGTTTAAGATCCCACCTTTGACTTAAACTTCCAGAATCTAAAGGTTTAAGATCCCACCTTCAACTTAAACTCCACCCACTTATCTCTCCCCCTTTGGCAAACACGCAAAAAAAACAATCTATAGTATCCTCCCCCTGAATTATTACCCTTTGTTATTCAATGCACCAACAATGTATTTCAACAAAATAGATATCGATCGTGCATATATATTGAAAGGCATAGAAAACCAAAAAAAATTGATAGAATTTCCTCTAAAAATAGTTGTGATAAAACCTATTTGCAACATATAAATACACATAGACAATGAAAAAGAACTATCAAACTCATATTAATCAGTGAAACAAACATTCAACATTCAACATCCAATATTCATCAGTCAAGCTCATATACAGATTCACTAAATTTTTAAACAACCATTTAGATAGTTTTCCAGAATTCTAAAAGTTTGATACACACACAAGACTTACCAAAACTACACAGCCGACGACGACGGACCCGATGAATCAGTCGCCAAGGAATGTAGGAGACTGAGAATCTCCTGTTGTGGGCAGAAACTTTTGAAAATCTCGTATCTATCCTAGTCTGAAGCTCCTTGAATCTAGTATCAATCGTCATATTGAGCTCCTCATATTTTGTATCAACTGACTCCACAAACTCAGCATAGTCGCTGTGCAGGCTCTCTAGCTGCTCAGATACGAAAGAATAAGGTTCGTCAGCTAGGGCTAGATGTGCTTCTTCTTCTCCTTCTTCTTCTGCTCCCATATTCCATCTCTCACCAGCCTGGTGTACATCAGCCCACTCAACACTCCTACCTACTTGGGACATGTTGGCCAATGAAAAATTTCTCCATTTCATGAAATCGAAGTCCATCATTTGCTTAATCTTGCCCCTGCTTGTGTTGATGGCTATGGATTTTAGCCATAAGGTGATGATATGTCCAAAAGGCATGTAAATTTTCTTTTGGACAGGAACTGTGAAGTGGACGATGCAGAGAAAGATATTTAATGCAACGTTAAAGTCTAGATGATTCTTTAGGAGATGTAGGGTGAGTAAATGATGTGCATTGACTTTAGCTTGCCCCCGAGTGACAATGGGAAGGATGCAACCTATGATGACCTTATATAGGACATTATCGGGGGCAGCTAGTGCCATGGCTGGAAACAGATTAAGACCAGGTTGTCATGGTTTTTTAAAGAAATATTCATGAATGGAATTGATGGAGTATCCCTCAATAGGTTCTTGAATGCTCGGATAGCATTCAAGAGTTGATCTCGACTCTCTACATTCTAGAAATGCCCTAAGAATATCAGGAGTAAATGAAATATCCCTCTTGGCTACCCTACTTTTATAGATGAGTCTATCACCTATAGGTTGTAGATTGTTATAGAACTCAGTAACTAAGTCTACATTAATGTCATGGTCACAATAGACTAACTTACTAAGCCTATAAAAATCAACTACACTTATGACATTTTGAGCATATGCATTGAAAAAAAATCTTTATCTAACGAGCGAGTAGCCATTAGTTGGAATTTATGGATCATGAATGTATGCTGATGATGTTCGAAAGGAAATCGGGAGTCCGTAGATGGTTTCTCCCTAGATGTTTCCATCCCACTACTCTTGACTACTTTTTGTTTTTGTCTAATGATGCAAAACTTATGCCCAAAGTGATGAATGCAATATGAAGCAGTATGATGAATGATAGAGATCAAAAGATGATTAGTGAACACAGTTAACTGCTAAACGCTAAAACAGGAAGAAGAGGTAGAGATCTATATTTTGACGCCATTGGATGTTGTTTAGGAAGATTAGGGCCGGAGAGACCTTAGAGACGACAGGATCTTCAGGCGGGAGTGATTTCTCAGGTGAGAGGAAAAGTTCGGCGAACCCTAGCTGTGGAGAATCGACGATTAGGGTTAGGTCTTGACCATGAAAAGGAAGGAGAAGCTAGAGGACTTACTCTAGGTTAGTGTGGGTGTGAGGGAGGTAGTCTAGGGTTTAGTCGTCGTCGAACTTGGCCGGAGAGTTGAGCAATGACAGCAAAGGCGACGGGAGCGAAATCGCGAAGGAAAACAGTTGAGGCAAAAATCGGGTATGGGAGAGGCAGAAAATGAGTTTCCTTATATAATCCCGAGTCGATCAGTCGACACGATAAGTTGAACTCCTCAACTGATAAATCAGTCGAGGCACTGGTCGAGTGCGCCTCGCTTCTATGAATTCATTCGGATAGACAATCGAGGCACTGGTCAAGTGCGCCTCGCTTCTGTTCGCTGGCGGCTGCTACCGATAAGTGCCAGTCGAGGTGCTAGTCGAGTGCGCCTCGATTCTGTTTGCCCGCAACAGCTAGCAATCGAGGCAAATACTGAAATGCCTCGACCGTTAATCTAAAATTTCATTTTCTTAGGTATTTTAAGTCCTAAATTCGTTGTATTTAAGTTCCTAAACCATTTTACAAGTGTCAATACACTTAATAGGAAATTTCTAACATATTTTTGATGTTTTAGTTGAGTTTTATCATTGTTTAGGATGTCCAACCAATTTGACTTGGTTGGAATGTCCAATTATGATATTAGAACAAAATACACATGAATTATGTATTGGTCTTCCCCATAATTGGTCAACTTAATGATTTGTGTTATTTTCAAACTCATTACTCAAGTTGATGCATCATAATAAGCATTTTGAGTAAATAGGTTGTTCTTAACATCTCACCCCTATCTAGCAATACACAAACATAGTTATTCCTAAGGTTTGTGTGAGATGTTCTCCCAAGGCATTCCAAAATCATTTTCCCATTTCTCTTGTACTTATGAATTAGTCCTTATAATCACGGAGAGTTTTTACTCAGTGGCACACATTCCTAACTCTCTTCTTAAATAACTAAATTCATTTTCTGGAAGAGATTTTGTGAAAATATCAGCAAGATTAGCCTTAGACTCAACATAATTGAGTATAATATCTCCTCTTGCTACATGATCCCTAATGAAGTGATGTCTCACTTCAATGTGTTTCATTCTGGAATGATGGACTGGGGTTTTCGTTAAGTTTATCGTGCTAATATTATCACAAAGCAATTGCACGTTCTTATATGAAAACCCATAATCTTCCAAGGTGTGAGTCATCCATAACAATTGCGATATACTCTCTCCCATGGCTATGTACTCAGCTTCAGTCATGGAGAGAGTGACACAATGTTGCTTACGACTTGACCAACTAATTAATGCTGAACCTAGGAATTGACAGCCCCCATTAGGGCTTTTCCTATCTAGTTTGCATCATGCATAATTTGAATCGGTATAGCCTACTAAATCAAAAGACTCAGTTCGGGGATACCACAATCCAACTGTTATGGTTGCTTTAAGATATCTCATAATTCTTTTAACAACAACCCAATGAGACTCATTCACACACGATTGATATCGTGCACACATACCTATAGTAAATACTATATCAGGTCTACTTGCTGTAAGGTATAAAAGACTACCTATGACACTCCTATAAATCTTTAAATCAATAGGTTTTTCATCTATATCACTATCTAAATGAGTGTTTTGTGCCATTGGAGTGAAAACCTCCTTAACATTTTCCATGTTGAATCTTTTTAGCAATTCCATGGCATATTTTGATTGATAGACATGAATTCCTTCTTTGGTTTGTTTGATTTGCAGTCCAAGAAAAAAATCTCAATTCTCCTACTAGACTCATCTCAAACTCACTCTCCATGTGTTCTATGAATTCATTGAGGTAATCCCTATTGTTTGAGCCATAAATTATGTCATCAATATAAATCTGAGCTACAAATATATCTTCACCATTTCTTTTCAGAAATAGTGTGGGATCAATTTGACATCTTAAAAAATCCCTCTCAACTAGAAAAGTTGACAACCTTTTGTACCAAGCACGAGGTGCTTGTTTCAGCCCGTAAAGAGCCTTCTTAAGCTTATACACGTGATTTGGAAATGCAGAATTTTCAAATCCTGGTGGTTATTTAACATAGACTTTCTCCTTTATAAAACCATTCAAAAATGCCGACTTCACATCCATTTGATATAATTTGAATCCTTTATATGCTGCAAATGCTAGCATAAGTCTTATGGATTCTAATCTAGCCACGAGTGCGTAAGTTTTATTATAATCAAGTCCCTCAACTTGATTGTACCCTTTGGCAACTAACCTAGCTTTATTTCTAACTATTTGTCCCTTATCATTCATTTTATTTTTAAATACCCATTTTTTCCCTATTATGGTAGCTTGATCAGGTCTTAAGACTAAATCCCAAACTCGACTTCTCTCAAATTGTCCCAATTCATCTTGCATTGCTATAATCCAATCTGGATCAAGCAAAGCTTCATCAATTACTTTTGGTTAAATTTCAGAGATTAATGCTACTTGTGTTAGTAATATATGAGAGATGTCCTAAGGCAATCACCTTATGTATGAACCATTTATATGATAAATGAAGATTCACTATTTGAGTATACATGTTTTCATGTATTTGATTAGATCTTAAACTCATTTACTGAATGTCCACGATACGATTCACAACATAAGAGAATTTGTGATTGGATCACAACTAGTGAGTATCTCTACATGTGTAATTGTGATGTATCGGAATTATCCCGAGTCGATGAATTGATGGATATGGACACCATTGATTCTGTCGAGACTAGCACGAGGTGTACTCCTTGGTGTATCCAAGCAGCTGATTCTCACTGGCTGGAGACATTGTGATGTCTGGGGTTAATCGTGGATACTAGTTAAGGTAACTAGTTCATTGGAGTGACCAGCCGTAATACTTCATATGGTTCTGTGCATATATAGATATGTCAATGAAGTTCTTACTGTAGCTTAAGTGCGATGTTCCTTTGACTTGCGGTATTCAAGTCATCTTGATCATAAAGACTTATGCTTTGACATCCTAAGCAAGCATCTCTAAGGAGATGTGGACCCGGGATGATTGGGTATAAGTTGAAGTGATCGAAGGTGTTTGAATAGCCTATAAAGGATTCACCACTCCTTGCGAAGAGATGTATACCCATGGCCTCTCGTCGGATTGTCACTAAAGTCTTTGGCCAAAGCATTACATGTTTAGAGTAAGGTACTCTTGGATATATGTGCAGTAACTAGAATCCGTAGGACAAGGAAATGTTACTTGGGCTAGGTGTGACGTAGTCAGCCTAGTGGGTGTAGGGGATCGGTACGGCAGGCTAGAGGGGGGTGAATAGCCCTTTTTGTCTGGATGCCGGTATTTGCTCGTCTACAAAACTAATTAGCACAAGCGGAAGACTAATAAAGACAAACAAATAGAAATACGAGAAAACAATCGCTAACAAAGAATGTAATGTGGTTCACGGCTACGCCGTTAATCCACGATCCCGATTCGTCCGAGGTGAATCACTCCTTCAAAGACAATCCAATATTGGTCTCTCCTTTGCACCAAGCTAGGTGGAGGTAACCTTTACAAATCAAGCACACTCCCTCTTTTACAATAGATGTGAAAGAAAGCTAAAAGAAGGAGTTTGAATCTTGTGGAGCACTTGGATGGTCGTTTAGAACTTGAGCATTAACCTCCCAAAGCTCCACACCTTCTCTTTTTATAGAGAAGGCTGGCTCCAGATCGACCGCGGGCCGCGATCGGCTACGAACGCGGATCGCGGGTCGAACCCTATTGACTACCGATCACGCTTTCAGAATCCGATCGATGGTTCTGGCAAATGATCGCCCTATCGATCGGCGGCCGATCACCGCCACAATCCAGCCATCGTCGATACCGAACTCACTGACGAGCGAGCGATCGACTACCATGACATGGCGGAATGATCGTGTCGGAAAACCCATCCGACACTTGGCCAAATGGCTAAGTTTCACCTAAGAGCTACCCTTCCCCAGGTTACAATCGCTCACTCTCATCTCTCGGAGTCCCTCGCCTTCGAAGTTCTCTTCGTTCTCGGCCACGTCCCTCGGCAGCATCAGGCGCACGGCTCTGCAATGCTCCTTCGCGTCTCTTGCCTCGAAGTCTACTTCCTCCGGCTTCACTCCAAGCTTCTCGTCCGGCGGTCCCTCGGATGCTCCAAGCGCACGACTTCCGCAAAGCTATCCTTCACCGACTCAAGGCACGAGTCATGAGATGTGAAACTCGCCACGGCTCCATGTGCGAATTACTAAGTCCTGCACAACTTCAACGCACATATCAAATCATCATAACACACTAACTTAAACCCTTTGCCACACCATCAAAACCATATTACGACAAGAGATTGCCCTAACAATCTCCCCCTTTTTGATGTGTGGCAATCCGTTTAAGTTAGGTAAAAACATTTGATATAAATTCTAAGGTAAGAAAGCATGTAAAGATAAACATGATATAGCAACATGCAACTCCCCCTTAATCCATGAAACTCTCTATGCAAATTTTCTCCCCCTATCATATATTTCTCCCCCTAAAATAATTAACTTAAACATAATTATTTCTCCCCCTTTGACACCATCAAAAAGATTAACACTAAGTTATAAGCTTATGACATCAAGTATAAAGAGAACCATACACTAGAATCAGTCAAAACCTGATAAAATCAGGATTCTTGTATTATTGCGATCCATCGATCATTGCTACGCTATCGATTATGGCGATCATTGACACAAAAGAGTCCGAATTTTTGATTTTCTGGATGAATTTCAGAAATACATTAAAAATTCCAGAAAATTCAAAAAATCATGAAATTTGAGGAGCATATTTCTATTAAGTATATCTATCAGTGAAAAATAGGTTTTCATGAAAAATCATTATATTTCTACATATTTTCCAAAAATCCAAAAACTTTAAAAACTACTAGGTTTTTGATCATAAGAGTATCCATTTTAACACCTAGTCTTGCATCCAATTGTTTCAAAACATGAATACTTAGATTTTAGATTAAGAAATTGTTTTGAAAACATATGAAATATCCAACCATGATCTTTGGGCAATATGTCTATGAATTAAACATAAGCCTTCCCCATGATTGGTCTATTATTGCTATGTTGATACTTTAAATGACCATCTAAATGCCATAGGCATTAGTGGACATTTGTATCATCCTAACATCTCACTCATGCTAAGTTTGCAATCAAGTTAGCCTATAGTGAGTGTGAGATGCATCCTAGGGGGTATTTGTATATACTTAACCAATATATTCATGCAATTCTATCATGGTTAAGTATCATCCTAACAATTAACATGATCATAATGACATATATGAATGAATTCTACATTATGATTATGAAATACATGTTTTCATTAAATTATAATCATGTATTAGGTATTATATGATGATAATAAACAAGGTATCACCTAAAGCATGATTCAAATCTATTTCTCATGATAACGTGCCAAATTTCAAAAACATAAATCATGATTACAAATATTACATAGGAATTACATCAATCATCATGATTTAAGCAATATTATCTATTTATGGGCACGTTATCATCACCCAACACTATCTAAAAAATGTTGTCCCGTCATCCTAAGTCAACCAAAATATGATATAGGTCAAGTTCATATGATTGACTACCCTAGGGGTTTTCTAACCCTTAAGGATGGATTTTGGAACCCAAAATAAGTTCTTTCCTATTGGGTTCACTAAGTATTCCTTGGGGATCCATTTTCTAGCTATTATCTTCTTCTTATCTTGTCCCCTAGCTATTAGGCATTTGTAGGCCTTTTCATTTTTCCTTGTAGCCTAGGCCCTTTTTGTTAAAACTAGCTCTTTGGCTCCCTAAGATCATGTTCAATGTGCTGGAGCCAATTGTGAATTTCTCTAGGGCTTTGGTTAAATAATCTACCTTTTCCCTTAATGCCCTATTTTCCTCTATGCATGCATCATTAACATCCAAAGGCATATAATCATGTGAGCATGCATCATCATGGCAAGAAGAAACATTATCATTTAAGCATGCTTTTTCTAGCTTATTTTCCAATGCCTTAATTTGATTAAGCATGCTTTTATTTTTCTTTTTCATTCCAAATAAGTCCTTAGTTAAACTAGAAATTATGGAAACTATTTTCTTAGGAGAAGCTTTCGTTACCATAGTTTCCATATCTTCTTCTTCTTCTTCGGATGAGGAGGATGTAGAAGCTCCCCCTTCACTTGAGCTCTCTCCTCTTGAGCTTGATCCTTCATTTTCGGAGGAAGAGCAATCCAAGTCATCAAAGGCCATCAAGGCCAAATTGGTGACAAAGGCATTCTCCTCATCCGATGATGATGAAGAGAATGAGGATGGGTCATCCCAAGTCCTTGCCTTTAGGGCTTTGACCTTTCCCTTTTCCTTTGTCTTCTTCTCCTCTTCCTTTTTCTTCTTGCTCCCCTTTTTCTTCTTCTTTTCTTCCTTCTTTTTCTTTTCTTCTTTGCTTTTGTTTAGGAGGGGACAATTATCCCTTATGTGCCCTTCTCCTTGGCAATTGTAGCATATGACCTTCCCCCTTGGTCTTCTATTCCTATCATGAGATTTATCAAATCTAAAATTCTTAAAAGCACGTCTTACCTTCCTTACCATGTAGGCTTCTTCCGTGCTATCCATGGAGGAGGAAGACGCTTCATCATCATCAGAGGAGGAGATCTCTATCTTCTTCTTCCCCTTATTTGCCAACAATGCTACTCCTCTTGAGGGTTGAATTCTAGGCTCCTCTTGTATTCCTTCAAGTCTAGTTTCGTGGAGCTCCATTGTTGAGAAAAATTCCTCCAAGGTACTTACTTCCAAGTTCTTGGAGATGTAGAACGAATCCACCATGGAGCTCCACTTTGAGGACCGGGGAAAGGCATCTATAGCCTTCATGAGCATGTCCCGGTTTGATAGCTTCTCACCTACACTTGTTAGCCCAATTAAAATTTCTTTAAACCTAGAGTGTAGTGAGGTTACCTTTTCTCCCTTTTCTAGTTTTATATTGGATAGTTGGGAGTGGAGGAGGTCTCTCCTTGCTAGCTTGGCCTCGGATGTGCCTTCATGGAGTTCTATAAGCTTCTCCCACATCTCTTTGGCGCTAGCACATTCTCCGATCCGGTTGATCTCTTGTTGGGGGAGCACATTGAAAAGATGATGTTTTGCCTTTGAGTTCGCAAGGTGCTCCTCTCTTTACTTCTTAGTCCATCGTGATTTTTCGATTTGTTCACCCTTTTCATCCCTAGGCAACTCGAACCCATTTTCCATTATTAGCATAATATCAAAATCGGTCTCGAAGAATACCTCCATTCTCTTTTTCCACCAAGAGAATTCGCCGTCGAACTTCGGTGGGTGGATGTTTGAGCTGGCCATTTTGAATGTTGCTTGTTGTGGCGGTTAGTCCTCGACAAGCTTTCCTTGGCTCTGATACCACTTGTAGGGGATCGGTATGGCCGGCTAGAGGGGGGTGAATAGCCCTTTTCGTTTGGATGCTGGTATTTGCTCGTCTACAAAACTAATTAGCGTAAGCGGAAGACTAATAAAGACAAACAAATAGAAATACGAGAAAACAATCGCTAACAAAGAATGTAACGTGGTTCACGGCTACGCCGCTAATCCACGATCCCGATTCTTCCGAGGTGAATCACTCCTTCAAAGCCAATCCAATATTGGTCTCTCCTTTGCACCAAGCTAGGTGGAGGTAACCTTTACAAATCAAGCACACTCCCTCTTTTACAATAGATGTGAAAGAAAGCTAAAAGAAGGAGTTTGAATCTTGTGGAGCACTTGGATGGTCGTTTAGAACTTGAGCATTAACCTCCCAAAGCTCCACACCTTCTCTTTTTATAGAGAAGGCTGATTTCTTCCGTTAGCCGCCACCCATTGCCGCCCTTGCGATCGGCTGATCGCCATTACTAGCCTCCTCCGAACACGTCGGATCCTCGACGTTGTAGTCAAGCGGAACTCTTAGCGATCGGTGATGGACCTCATCGATCATTCGGCTGCCTCCGTAATCGCGCCCGCGGCTACGAGCGGTTCTGGCGAAACCCTATTGACTACGATCGCCGCCGCCTTGAGCCGATCGATAATCTTAGCGATCGCGCCCGTATGGCGATCATTGCTGGCCAATCGATCGATCGTATACCAGTCGAACTCACTCGACTCAGAGCAATCGATTGCCATGACATGGCAGTCGACTGGTGTCGGGAAAACCCATCAGACACTTGGCCAAATGGCCAAGTTTCACCTAAGAGCTACCCTTCCCCGGGTTACAATCGCTCACTCTCATCTCTCAGAGTCCCTCGCCTTCGAAGTTCTCTTCGTTCTCGGCCACGTCCCTCGGCAGCATCAGGCGCACGGCTCTGCAATGCTCCTTCGCGTCTCTTGCCTCGAAGTCTACTTCCTCCAGCTTCACTCCAAGCTTCTCGTTCGGCGGTCCCTCGGATGCTCCAAGCGCACTGCTTCCGCAAAGCTATCCTTCACCGACTCAAGGCACGAGTCATGAGATGTGAAACTCGCCACGGCTCCATGTGCGAATTACTAAGTCCTGCACGACTTTAACGCACATATCAAATCATCATAACGCACTAACTTAAACCCTTTGCCACACCATCAAAACCATATTACGGCAAGAGATTGCCCTAACAGTGGGGACTGACACTATAGACCATGTCCTGAATCAAGTGGGTATAAGATGAGTGAAGGGAATGGGGCACGATTCATTCGAGCTGCCGAAGGGTTTCAGAAATAGTTCTGGATCAACCGTTGATCTTTTCGGTTAATTGGGGATCATGATGTACTACTAGGTCCCACTCATGATCGTTCTATAATTAATGGTTAATTATAGATGACCAACATAAACCGAGAACCTATTTGGTCACACGCACAACGAGAGTAATCCGAAGGATTTAAAACGAGCTTGAGAATGAGATTCTCAGACCGAGAGAAACTAGGTTTTGTTGGACCAAACATGGAGCGAGCATGAAATCGTTTTAGTCGCAATGGAAGCGTGGATGGGTCGTGTCTTATGAAGACATGATGGATTAACCAAATTGGTTTGGTTCTAATCCAATGGAGGAGAATAAACCAAAGGGTTTGGTTTGTTTTAAACGAATGAACCAAAGTTGGTTCGGTTCGTTTTAACTTTAAATAAACCATCATGGTTTGGTTTATTTTAACTTAAATTAATGGAGCGGGTTAATGGGCCTTTGGTTATGATCCGATAACCATTAAGAGAATTTTTTCTCTATAAAATAGGGCTTAAGGGTTTTGTTAAGCCCTAATCCAAGTCCTTGCAACCCTAAGTTGCCGCCCCCTCCTTCTCCTTGGTGTAGTCGGCACCAACCCCACCTTGCCACCGCCCACCACCACCCAGCTCCCTTGTCGGCGTCCAGAAGGTGCTGTCCTTCCCTCTTGCCGGCATCGAGCTACTGCCGGAGGAGCTCCGGTGATCTCCTTTGGGTCCGGCGACAAGGTGAGCCTCAACCTTCCTTATTTGGCCGACCCCTATTCCTCCACCAAAGCTGTCCAGATTTCTGAACAGCTTGTTTCCTTCTCGTCAGAGCGTCGTTTGGATGATGTTTGGAGCTCCGACAGCGGTATCCTTGCCGGGGATTCGATCTCCGATAATCCTCATAGGTGGAGGATGAAGGATTCGTCAAACGGTTGACGAATACCTCTCCGGAGAAGCGAGTTTTTGAGGACTCGTTTTGGATCCGAATTTTGATTCGGATTGTGATCTTCTCTCGATCATATCGTCTTCAACACGAGGATAGTAACCCATACGAAGACAAGGCTCGTGACTTTGTGAAGTCATCCCGAAGATACTCGGCGTGGATACGGATAGAGACGATTCTAGCGAGAATCGTTTCGGTTGATGTCTTTCCCGCTACACGTGATACGTCAGGTATACATAGTATAAATTTTCTTTTATTGCAAAATTTGAATTTACGGTTATGTCTACACATGTTGTACTATGCATGCGTGTGATGTGTGTGTTGTAATAAATTAGATTTATTATTTTATTTTTTCCGCTGTGCACATGTTTACGAAACATGTTCGAACACACACTCGCCGCGGTGCCGGAAACCCTACAGTGGTATCAGAGCCCAGGTTGTGTTTCGACATAATCGTAAAATTATTTTGCGATAGTCATAATGATATTTCTGGAAATTTTTTACTTTTGGAAAGTTAGAAGTATTTATGGAAATTTTTCAATTTTGGAAAGTCTAGAAGTATTTATGGAAATCTTCCACTTTTGGAAAGTTGGAAGTATTTATGGAAATTGATATTTTCCATAAATAAAATATTTGATTAGATTATGGAAATTTGTTTCCTAATTTAATCATGATTTGATTTGGGAAATCAAATCTTTAAATATTATATTTCCATAAGTAGTTTTTATGATTTAGGAAATTGGTTTCCTAAATTGACTTTCTTTAATCAACTATTTCCACAAATAAAATATGTGATTAGATTTAAAAATTTGTTTCCTAATTTAATCATGATTTGATTTGGAGAATCAAATCTTAAACATATTTTATTTCCATAAATAGTTATGACATATAAGAAAATTTTGTACATGACATAATTGTATGCCATGTAATTGCATTAGATGCATATCATTATGCCATGCGTGTCGTGACATGTAGATGTATGCCATGTATGCCATGCCATGTAGATAATAGTTATTTGCATGCAAAGAGGATGAGACATAAAAAACCCTAACTCAATATTAAATCCTACACCTTCCATTAATATGGTTAGAACCAGAGTTCCGTTTCTTGTTCGGGTTGTTGGACTCTCTCCAAGCCCAGCTCGAACCCGAACATGTTCAAACCATGGAATAGTTTAATACTAATATGATAAGAGTCAGAGGTCAATCGTTATCTTTGGTTGTTGGACTCTCTCCAAGCCGGGCTAATTGGTTGAATGCACTCTAACCATATTAAAACTATTTCTCGATTAATGGGTTGACTTTAACCTGGAGCATCGGCTTGTTGGACTCTCTCTAAGGTCGATGTAAAGGGAGGTGAAGTTGGGTGCTATGCATATGATGCATACTTGTTAATGTGTTAACAACCCGATGTATGTGTGAACATTCAATTAGTTGATAGCACATTGTGATAGTTGCATATATGTGATATGCAATCAATATAGTTGATACCTCCCATCATAGTTATGAATGGCTTGTTGGACTCTCTCCAAGGTTGTTCATATCTATGATGGATATCAGCCCATTCGGAGATGGACCTACGATCTCCCGAAGTGATTTTGAGGTTTTTGAAATTCGAAAAATGAATGGGATTTATGAATGTATATTGATGCATTTTAAAATCATTTTCTCATATATGCTCATTTTGTATTTCTAGGTTAATCGATTGATCATGACGTCTTTGAATTTGCGCACTATTTCGGACTCAAACAAATTGACAGGGCCTAACTTCCTGGACTGGCTTAGAAACCTGAGAATTGTTCTCAAGGAGGAAAAGCTAGCATATGTCCTTGAAGAGCCTCTTCTCAACCGTCCTAGGGACGATGCAACTCCAGACCAAATGTTGGTCTATCAGAAGCATGTGGCAGATTCTGAGCTGGCGAGTTACATCATGCTAGCTATGATGGTACCTGAGCTGCAAAAGCAGCATGAGCATATGGATGCTAATACCATGGTCTTCCATCTTCATGAGTTGTTTGATGAGCAAGCGAGATCCAAAAGGTTCAAAGTCTCCAGGCTCCTCTTCACCACGAAGATGCAAGAAGGTTCGTCTGTAGTGCAGTTTGTGCTAAAGATGAACGGGTACATCTAGCGGCTAGCCACCCTCGGGTTTGTGATGGATCATGAATTAAGTATTGACTTAATTCTATATTGTTTGCCCAATAGTTTCTCACAATTTGTGATGAACTATTGGATGAACAAATTAGAATCCACTATTCCTGAGCTCCTCAATATGCTGAAGATTGTGGAGCCTTCTGTGAAGCATGAGGAGAAGGCGGTTCTGTTAGTTGATTCCTCAAAGAAAGGTTCTAAGAGGAAGGCAAAGGAACAGAAGAAATGGAAGAACAAGAAGGCAAAGAAGGCAGAACCACCACAAAAGGGCACTTGACATCATTGTGGCAAGGAAGGCCACTGGAGAAGAAACTGCAAGATTTATCTTGAGTCCATGAAGAAGAAGAAGGCATCCGATGCCCCATCCTCTTCAGGTATCTTTGTTATTGATTGTCATTCTATTTCCTTAGACACTTGGATATTGGATACTGGGTGTGGCTCACATATATGTAATGACATACAGGGGCTAAGGAATAGAAGAAGACTCGTCAGAGGGGAGTCAAATTTGCGAGTTGGCAATGGAGCAAAGGTTGCTGCGGTCACCATCGGAACTTATTTGTTGAAGCTCCCTAGTGGACTAGTCTTGGAACTGGATAATTATTATTGTGTTCCTTCTCTAATAAAGAACATTGTTTCTATTTCCTGCTTAAATAGAAATGGTTACCATTTGACGTTTAGTAACAATTGTTGTTATATAACTTTGAATGGCGTACTTTATGGAATTGGAACTTTGAGCAATGACATTTATACGTTGGACGTATCCAGTGACATTTTCAATATCGAAGCGAGCAACAAGCGTGCTCGGAAGGATAATCAATTAGACTCCTACATGTGACATTGTCGTCTTGGCCATGTAAGCAAGAAATGCATGTCCGAATTACACCGATGTGGAATTCTAGAATTGTTTGAATTGGATTCATACGATACATGTGAATCATGCTTAAAAGGCAAGATGACTAAGTTACCTTTTACTGGAAAAGGTGAACGAGTGGGAGAGTTACTAGGTCTAATACATACTGATGTATGTGGACCTATGTCAACTCAAGCTTTAGAAGGCTATAGCTACTTCATTACCTTCACCGATAATCACACGGTTTGGGTATATGTTCTTGATGAAACACAAGTCTGAAGCCTTTGAAAGATTCAAAGAATTTAGAAAAGAAGTAGAGAAACAACATGACAAGAGTATTAAAATACTTCGATCGGATCAAGGTGGTGAATACTTAAGTCAAGAGTTTCTTGATTATCTAAGAGACAATGGTATATTGTCTCAATGGACTCCGCCATATACACCACAGCATAATGGTGTATCTGAGAGGCGTAACCGGACCTTGTTGGACATGGTCAGGTCAATGATGAATCATGCGAATCTTCCCAAGTCCTTTTGGGGCTATGCACTTCAGACAGCTGTTTACTTGTTAAACAGAATGCCAACCAAGGTAGTCTCTACTACTCCATATGAGATATGGAATAGTAAGAAACTCCATGTATCTTACTTGAAGATATGGGGTTGTCCTTCTTATGTGAAGCGGACCGTATCAAACAAATTGGATGGTAAGTCTGATAAATGTCTATTTATTGGACACCCTAAGGAAACAAGGGGTTATCAATTCTATCATCCTGTGGAACAAAAGGTGTTTGTTTCAAGGTATGCTGTGTTTCTAGAGAAAGAGTTTCTCTTGCAAGAAAACAGTGGGAGTGTTGTCGAGCTTGAGGAGGCTCGAGAGACTCAAATAGACATTGATGAGATACCTGGTGAAGCACAACAGCCAATAACTCATAGTGATGAGCAATCGACTGGACCTATTGAAACACCACATCTTCATAGATTTGGTAGAACACGCAACATTCCTGAGAGATATGGATTTCTCGTAAGTGAATCGAACGACGTGTTACTCATTGATGATGAGGAGCCTACCAGTTATGAAGAAGTGCTGACAAGTTCAGAAAGGGATAAGTGGCTTGATGCCATGAAGTCGGAAATGGATTCCATGTATGAAAACCAAGTTTGGAACTTGGTTATCCCACCTGAAGGCATCAAGCCTATAGGGTGCAAGTGGGTTTTCAAGAAGAAAACTGACATGGATGGTAATGTGATTACCTATAAGGCTAGATTAGTGGCGAAAGGATATCGTCAAAAACAAGGTGTTGATTATAATGAAACCTATTCACCTATAGCTATGCTTAAATCCATTCGAATGCTCCTGGCCATAGCGGCTCATTATGATTATGAGATATGGCAGATGAATGTGAAAACAACTTTCCTTAATAGAAACCTGCTCGAGGACGTGTATATGATACAACCTGAGGGTTTCACATCGGTTGATAAAACCAAGGTATGCAAATTGCGACGGTCCATATATGGATTGAAGCAAGCATCCAGGAGCTGGAATATCCGTTTTGATGAGACAATCAAAAGGTTTGATTTCTCACAAAATCCAGATGAACCTTGTGTGTACAAGAAGGTTAGTGGGAGTGCAGTCGTGTTCCTAATATTGTATGTCGATGACATATTACTTATAGGAGACGATGTTTCAGTCTTACAGTCAGTTAAGATTTGGTTATCCAAGACATTCTCCATGAAAGACCTGGGAGAAGCAACTTACATCCTTGGGATTAAGATCTATAGAGATAGATCAAAACGGTTGCTTGGTCTTTCGCAGTCTACATATATAGACCGAGTGCTAAAGAGGTTTAGCATGTCGAAATCCAAGAAAGGTTTCCTTCCCATCAGGCATGGGATACACCTTTCGAAGTCTATGTGTCCGCGCACAAAAGATGAGAGGATTTGCATGAGTAAGATTCCCTATGCATCCGCAATAGGATCTATCATGTATGCTATGTTATGTACGAGGCCCGATGTATCGTATGCTCTGAGTGTCATGAGCAGATACCAGTCTGATCCAGGAATGGATCATTGGGTGACTGTTAAGACGATCCTTAAGTGCTTAAGAAGAACTAAGGATACGTTCCTAATATATGGAGAAGGGTACATGGTGATACGTGGGTATACGGATGCCAGCTCTAGACAGACAAGGATGATTCCATGTCTCAGTTTGGGTATGTATTCACCTAGAATGGAGGCACAATAAGTTGGAAAGATTCCAAGCTTGACACTATAGCGGATTCTGCCACTGAGGCAGAATACATTGTAGCTTTGGAAGCAGCAAAGGAAGCGGTTTTGATCAAGAAGTTCATCTCTGAACTTGATGTGGTCTCATCAATGATCCAAACATGTGCTTCGCCGCTATCATCTGATCAGAGAGATCATCAGTAGGAAGGAAATACAAATCGAGAAAATCCCCACTGAAAGGAACTTAGCGGATCCTTTGACTAAGGCATTACCTCAAAGTAAGTTTGAGGGTCATGTTAGAGCTTATGGTATTGGATACCGTAGCGATTGGCATTAGGCTAAGTGGGAGTTTGTTAGTAATATATGAGAGATGTCCTAAGGCAATCGCTTATGTTTGAACCATTTATATGATAAATGAAGATTCACTATTTGAGTATACATGTTTTCATGTATTTGATTAGATCTTAAACTCATTTACTGAATGTCCACGATACGATTCACAGCATGAGAGAATTTGTGATTGGATCACAACTAGTGAGTATCTCTACATGTGTAATTGTGATGTATCAGAATTATCCCTAGTCGATGAATTGATGGATATGGACACCATTGATTCTGTCGAGACTAGCACGAGGTGTACTCCTTGGTGTATCCAAGCAGCTGATTCTCACTGGCTGGAGACATTGTGATGTCCGGGGTTAATCGTGGATGCTAGTTAAGGTAACTAGTTCATTGGAGCGACCATCCGTAATACTTCATATGGTTCTCTGCATATATAGATATGTCAATGAAGTTCTTACTGTAGCTTAAGTGTGATGTTCCTTTGACTTGCGGTATTCAAGTCATCTTGATCATAAAGACTTATGCTTTGACATCCTAAGCAAACATCTCTGAGGAGATGTGGACCCGGGATGATTGGGAATAAGTCGAAGTGATCGAAGGTGTTTGAATAGCCTATAAAGGATTCACCTCTCCTTGCGAGGAGATGTATACCCATGGCCTCTCGTTGGATTGTTACTAAAGTCTTTGGCCAAAGCATTACATGTTTAGAGTAAGGTACTCTTCGATACATGTGCAGTAACTAGAATCCGTAGGACAAGGAAATGATACTTGGGCTAGGTGTGATGTAGTCAGCCTAGTGGGGACTGACACTATAGACCATGTCCTGAACCAAGTGGGTTTAAGATGAGTGAAGGGAATGGGGCACGATTCATTCGAGCTGCCGAAGGGTTTCAGAAATAGTTCTGGATCAACCGTTGATCTTTTCGATTAATTGGGGATCATGATGTACTACTAGGTGCCACTCATGATCGTTATATAATTAATGGTTAATTATAGACGACCAACATAAACAGAGAACCTATTTGCTCACACGTACAACGAGAGTAATCCGAAGGATTTAAAACGAGCTTGAGAATGAGATTCTCAGACCGAGAGAAACTAGGTTTGGTTGGACCAAACATGGAGCGAACATGAAATCGTTTCAGTCGCAATGGAAGCATGGATGGGCCGTGTCTTATGAAGACATGATGGATGAACCAAATTGGTTTGGTTCTAATCCAATGGAGGAGAATAAACCAAAGGGTTTGGTTTGTTTTAAACGAATGAACCAAAGTTGGTTCGGTTCGTTTTAACTTAAAATAAACCATCATGGTTTGGTTTATTTTAACTTAAATTAATGGAGCGGGTTAACGGGCCTTTGGTTATGATCCGATAACCATTAAGAGAATTTTTTCTCTATAAAATAGGGCTTAAGGGTTTTGTTAAGCCCTAATCCAAGTCCTTGCAACCCTAAGTTGCCGCCCCCTCCTTCTCCTTGGTGTAGTCGGCGCCAACCCCACCTTGCCGCCCCCTCCTTCTCCTTGGTGCAGTCGGCGCCAACCCCACCTTGCCGCCGCCCACCACCACCCAGCTCCCTTGCCGGCGTCCAGAAGGTGCTGTCCTTCCCTCTTTCCGGCGTCGAGCTGCTGCTGGAGGAGCTCTGGTGATCTCCTTTGGGTCCGGCGACAAGGTGAGCCTCAACCTTCCTTATTTGGCCGGCCCCTATTCCTCCACCAAAGCTGTCCAGTTTTTTGGACAGCTTGTTTCCTTCTCGTCGGAGCATCGTTTGGAGCTCTGACAGCGGTAGCCTTGCCGGGGATTCGATCTCCGATAATCCTCATTGGTGGAGGACAAAGGATTCGTCAAACGGTTGACAAATACCTCTCCGGAGAAGCGAGTTTTTGAGGACTCGTTTTGGATCCGAATTTTGATTCGGATTGTGATCTTCTCTCGATCACATCGTCTTCAACACGAGGCTAGTAACCCGTACGAAGATGAGGCTCGTGACTTTGTGAAGTCATCCCGAAGATACTCGGCGTGGATACGGATAGAGACGATTTTAGCGAGAATCGTTCCGGTTGATGCCTTTCCCGCTACACGTGATACGTCAGGTATACGTAGTATAAATTTCCTTTTATTGTAAAATTTGAATTTACGGTTATGTCTACACATGTTGTACTATGCATGCGTGTGATGTGTGTGTTGTAATAAATTAGATTTATTATTTTATTTCTTCCCCTGTGCACATGTTTACGAAACATGTTCGAACACACACTCGCCGCGGTGCCGGAAACCCAACATCTTGATTCACTTCATTCCTAAAGAATGATCTCGTCCTCACCCCATGATGGATGCCTCCAACAACTTGGTCTAGGGGATGACTAGTGACCATTCTAGTGGATCGTGGTCCTTGAGATGTTTCTTGAACCTCGCAATTTGGCACAAGTTCAAGTGATGACCCTTCTGACCTAGATTTTTCATTATCGGAGTCAGATTTAACTCTCCCTACATTAGTGTTCTCATTCAAACTCAATCTCTTGAGTTCGAACTCAACTTCATCGCTCTTATCCTTAGAGTCAATTTGCTCTTTATATTCTTCAAAAACTACATTTGACGATTCCTCAACCAAATTCGTTCTTTTGTTATAAACTCGATAAGCCTTACTAGTGAGGGAATATCCTAAAAGGACACCTTCATCTGTTTTTGCGGTGAATTTTCCTAGATGATCCTTAGTGTTTAAAATAAACACCTTGCAACCAAATACCCTAAGGTGTTTGATTGTTGATGGTTTTCTAAACCATAGTTCATGAGGCATTTTTCCTAAGAATCTATGTATTAAAACTCTATTTTGAACATAGCATGCAGTATTAATCGCCTCAGCCCACAAGTAACTAGGAAGAGCATACTCATTTAGCATACTCCTCGCAGCTTCTTGTAAAACTCTATTCTTCCTCTCTACCACACCATTTTGTTGTGGTGTCTTAGGAGTGGAAAATTGGTGTTTGTACCCTTTTTCTAAATAAAAATCCTTAAACCTCATGTTCTCAAATTCTCCTCCATGATCGCTTCTAATTGTTTTAATTGTTGCATTTTTCTCATTCTCAATTCTTCTACAAAAGGAAATAAAAATTTCTAACGTTTGATCCTCATTTTTGAGAAAGAAAGTCCATGTATATCAAGTATAGTCATCTACTACCACCAAGCAATATCTACTACCATTCAAGGATTTAGTTGAGCTACTATCAAACAAATCCATATGCAATAAATCTAAAGCACTTGACGTACTTACAATGTTTTTGCTTTTGTGTGATGCTTTTATTTGTTTACCCTTTTGACATGCATCACATAATTTGTCCTTTTCATACTTGAGAAATGGTAGTCCTCGCACAAGCTCTTTCTTGGCCAACCTCTTAATATTCTTCATGTTGATGTGTGCGAGTCTTCGATGCCATAGCCATGAGTCATCTTCTTTCAACAAAAGACACTTCACATGCATGTTAGTAGCACTACTAAACTAAACTTGATACATATTTTCCTTCCTAGTCCCTACTAACATGATAGTGTTGGATTCATTATGTTTAATTAAGAATTGAGTTGAATAAAATTCTACTCTATACCCTTCATCACATAATTGACTAACACTCAACAAATTAAAAGCCATTCCTTTAACTAGTAGGACATTCTTAATTCTAAATTGTTCAGAAATAACAATATCTCCTATCCTATGACTTTTAGTGTACCACTATTACCAAAAGAAACAGTACCTTTACTTCTGTTTTTAATTGTAGCAAACTTTGAAGAATCCCTAGTCATGTGCATGGAGCATCCGTTATCCACAACCCATATCATCGGACACTCCCCCTCGACCGGTACCTAATCCAACACGAAATACAAGATCTTTTGGAACCCAGATTTTGGGTCCATTAGCATTCACAACATATTGTTTAGAAATCCATGCTTTAGTTACTTTAGCTTTAACACAATAAGTTCTATTAACTAAAGACATGAAACTAAATTCTTTTTGTTTCGGTTTATACCCTATTCTAGCTTTGTTATAGACTGCCCTTTGGGCATCTAGGATCATGTTAAGGGTTTGAGAGCTTGTTGTGAATTTCTCAAGTGTGCACTTGAGATCATCAACTTGTGCTCTCAAGGAATTGTTCTCTTCTCTAAGTTCTTCAACTTGAGAAGTATCAGTCCTATTTTCTGCAGAAATTGAATTAAGGTTTCTAAGTTCCTCCACCTCAGATTTCAGCACTTTAACCTTATTTTTAGATCTACTCAAGGCATTAGTTAAACATGCTATTGTTTCATATAACTTATCTAATTCAGGAGATGTTATCTCATCATCATCAGATGATGATGTGTCTTCCGGTAAGGTTCCTATCTGACTTTCATCTCCCTCTGAATCTGAATTATTAAAGACCATTAATGCAGTATGCTTGGTCCCTTTTGCCTTGTCTTCGTCCTCTAAGGATCTGGAAGAAGACTCATCCCATGTCACCCTCAATGCCTTCTTCTTCCTAGGTTTGGCCTCTTTCTATGTTGTTGGGTTTCCGGCACCGCGACGAGTGTGTGTTCGAACATATTTCGTAAATATGTGCACAGTAGAAGAAATAAAAATAATAAATCTAATTTATTACAACACACACACCACACACATGCATAGTACAACATGTGTAGACATAACTGCAATTTCAAATTTTGCAATAAAAGGAAATTTATACTACGTATACCTGACGTATCATGTGTAGCGGGAAAGGCATCAACCAGAGCGATCCTCGCTAGAATCGCCTCTATCCGTATCCACGCCTAGTATCTTCGGGATGACTTCACAAAGTCACAAACCTCGTCTTCGTACGAGTCACTAGCCTCGTGTCGAAGACGATGTGATCAAGAGAAGATCACAATCCAGAGGTATTCGTCAACCGTTTGACGAATCCTTCGTCCTCCACCTATGAGGATTACCGGAGATCAAATCCCTGGCAAGTAAGCCACTATCGGAGCTCCAAACATCGTCCAAACGATGCTTCGACACGAAGAAAACAAGCTGTCCAGAAAACTGGATAGCTTGGTGGAGGAGTTTGCGTCGGCCAAAGAGAAGAGGGCCAACGATTCCTTGGTCACCGAAGCCAAGGAGGATCACCGGAGGGTCGTCGGCTGAAGCTTGGACGCCGGCAACAAGTTTGGACGGTGGCACAAAGGTGGGCGGCGGCTAGGGTTGGGCGCCGACCACTATAGGAGGAGGAGAGGGGGCGGCAACTTATGGATTAGGGCTCTCATTAAACCCTTGAGCCCTATTTTATAGAGAACAAATTCTCCTAATGGTTATTGGTTCATAACCAAAACTCGTTAACCCGCTCCATTAATTTAAGTTAAAATAAACCAAACCGATTTGGTCTATTTTAAGTTAAAATAAACCGAACCAACTTTGGTTCATTCGTTTAAAACAAACCAAATCCCTTTGGTTTATTCTCCACCATTGGATTAGAACCAAACCAATTTGGTTCATCCTATTGGTGCAATAATGCCCCAAGCATTTATATATTTTGATGTTTGGATAATCATCTAAGTTAGACAATGTTTTGTGATCTAATTGTGAACATGTTTAAGTGATAGGAAAATCCAAGTATGAAGACTTGGTAAAAGACAAGTCCAAGTGTGATCTTGGCAAAGAGAAGTCAAAGGAAAGGTCTTGGCGGCGTAAGTCCAAGCATGTAGTCTTGGTGGCGTAAAGTCCAAGCAGTCCTTGGCAAAGAAAGACCAAAGGCAAGTCTTGGCCGCATAAGTCCAAGCATGTAGTCTTGGCGGCGTAAAGTCCAAGCGTACTTTGGCAAAGAAGAAACCCAAAGCATGACGAAATCGAAGGAAGCTTTTGAAGGCAAGCGCATGGATGGAGTCGTGGACTCAGAGAAATCCTGGAGGCGCAAGGCTGATGGAGAAGTTAGAAGGTTAAGTCTAGGCTTAGGGTATGTTTTCAAGTATGAATTAGTCATACTTGGGGTGTGCCAGTCGACTGGAACATGGTGTCAGTTGAACTGGCCTTTAAAATGCAACATTAGAGGTTGGAGGGTAGTTAGCGATCGATCGGGTTATCCAATCGAATCGGCGAGAGTCGACTCGCACTGACGCCACATACAAGCCGCAATCGATCACATTATTGGCGCGATCGCACGAAAAGGCCCGTAGCCGATCGCTACGGCTACGGGCGATCTCGAATCGCCGCCACTTTTGGCAGTCGACTGATAGTCTTCCCGTTGGCGATGACGATGGCAAATCCCGCAAATCTGGCTGTTCAGAAGCCGTTAGAATCGGTGGCAGTCGATTGATGTAAGTCATCAGTCGACTGATAGACCTCCAACGGGAAAAAGAGGCTCTTTCCTATAAAAAGAGGCCAAGGGGAGCAAGAAGAGGTTAATGCCTATATTCTAATCATTCTCCTAAGCTCCCACAAGTTTTTCAAGCTTTCTAAGTGATCTTAAATCCTCTCCTCCTCTCTCTAAGCTCAAATTTCATTCTTTGTAAAGAAGAGGAGGTTTTGTTGTAAAGGAAAGCTTCTTAGTGGAATTGCTTGGGTTGATCCACCTTAAGGATCGCCGTGGAGTAGGAGCGTTATCTCCGAACCATGTAAAGGCCTTGTTAGCATTGTTCTTTCATTTTTACTTATATTATCTTTGTTTGCTTCCGCTAATCATTTTTTGTAGAAATGAAAATGCGCTATTCACCCCCCTCTAGCTTCCAAACAATCACCAACACATCCATCATGTCTTCATAAGACACGGTCCATCCACGCTTCCATTGCGACTGAAATGATTTCATGCTTGCTCCTTGTTTGGTCCAACCAAACCTCTTTTCTCTTGGTCTGAGAATCTCATTCTCAAGCTCGTTTTAAATCCTTCGGATTACACTTGTTATGTGTGTGACCAAATAGGTTCTCGATTTATGTTGGCCATCTATAATTAACCATTAATTATAAAATGATCATGAGTGGTACCTAGTAGTACATCATGATCCCCAATTAACCGAAAAGATCAATGGTTGATCCAGAACTATTTCTGAAACCCTTCAGCAACTACAATGAATCATGCCCCATTCCCTTCACTCATCTTATACCCATTTGGTTCAGGACATGGTCTATAGTGTCAGTCCCCACTAGGTTGACTACGTCACACCTAGCCCAAGTATCAATTCCTCGTCCTACGGATTCTAGTTACTGCACTTGTATCCAAGAATACCTTACTCTAAACATGTAATGCTTTGGCAAAAAACTTTAGTAACAATCCGATGAGAGGCCATGGGTATACATCTCCTCACAAGGAGTGGTGAATCCTTTATAGACTATTCAAACACCTTCGATCATTTCGATTTACACCCAATCATCCCGGGTCCACATCTTCTCAGAGATGCTTGCTTAAGATGTCAAAGCATAAGTCTTCATGATCAAGATGACTTGAATACCGCAAGTCAAAGGAACATCACACTTAAGCTACAGTAAGAACTTCATTGACATATCTATATATGCAGAGAACCATATGAAGTCTTACGGCTGGTCACTCCAATGAACTAGTTAACATAACTAGCATCCACGATTATCTCTGGACATCACAATGTCTCCAGCCAGTGAGAATCAGCTGCTTGGATACACCAAGGAGTATACCTCGTGCTAGTCTCGATAGATTTGATGGTGTCCTAATCCATCAATTCATCGACTAGGGATAATTTTGATACATCACAATTACACATGTAGAGATACTCACTAGTTGTGATCCAATCACAAATTCTCTCATGCTGTGAATCGTATAGTGGACATTCATTAAATGAGTTTAAGATCTAATCAAATACATGAAAACATGTATACTCAAATAGTGAATATTCATTTATCATATAAATGGTTCAAACATAAGGCGATTGCCTTAGGACATCTCTCACATATTACTAACAAACTCCCACTTGGCCTAATGCCAATCACTACGGTATCCAATACCATAGGCTCTAACATGACCCTCAAACTTACTTTGAGGTAATGCCTTAGTCAAAGGATCCACTAAGTTCCTTTCAATGGGGATTTTCTCAATTTATATTTCCTTCCTACTAATGATCTCTCTGATCAGATGATAGCGGCAAAGCACATGTTTCGATCGTTGATGAGACCTTGGCTCTTTCGCCTGTGCAATTGCTCCATTGTTGTCACAGTAGACCAATATTGCTTTAACAATGGTTGGAACCACACCAAGTTCATAAATGAACTTCTTGATTCAAACTGCTTCCTTTGCTGCTTCCGAAGCTGCAATGTATTCTGCCTCAGTGGTAGAATCCGCTACAGTGTCTTGTTTGAAACTTTTCCAACTTACTGCGCCCCCATTCAAGGTGAACACCTATCTAGACTGAGACCTGGAATCATCCTTGTCTGTCTGGAAGCTGGCATCTGTATACCCGCGTACCACCATGTCCCATTCTCCATATATTAGGAACACATCCTTAGTTCTTCTCAAGTACTTAAGGATTGTCTTAACTGTTGAGATGTATACTGAAAAGTCTATCTTTTGTATGAACATATTTATTTTGAAATAAGAATCACATGATCATTGTTTGCATATTTTTATGGCTGTGCATATCGTCTAATACATTACATTATAGATAACATGGTGTGTGGTGTCACACGGGAGATCATGTTATCAGTTCCTTGTAAAGTATAAGTAAAGGCTCACAACCGAGATGACTTTGGACAAACCATTGGAATGGTTGTAGTGTGATTTGGGATTGGTTTGTCTTGACCATAGAATCACACTAGTGCACTTTGTGTGTATTGAGCAGGACCGAATTAGAGGTGATTCAATTTATTGCTGACTACATAATCGAATCAGACCTCAGATATTATATTGTACATACTCTTAATCCCGATATAATAACGGGCACATATACTTAGTAATCATCTCTTTGATTTACCAATGGGCGAGATTTATAGATTAAATCGATAGGCTCTGTAAGTTGGGAGATGATATTATTTATATGGTGTGCCGTTGATTATAGGAGGAAACCGTGTCCTATATATTAAGATGATGATGTCCCCTTGAGGAGCTCATAAGGTTCATCATGTAAACCCTGCAGGTGGACTTGGTCCGGCATGATGAAAAGGTTGAGTGGTACTACTCATGGAGTTAGATGTTGATTAATTAATGGTCAGTAAATTAATTAATCAACGGACATTCGAGATTTTAAACACGGGGAGAAAATATACATATAATATATGGAGCCCATATTAACTTATAGGGGTTGGTGAGGTAGATCAATGATAATCCTTTAGTGGATTGAATTATCATTAATGGATCGGACTTTATGTGGGCTTGATCCATTGGGTGGCCAAGATCCAACTCCTCCTCATGGTCCCTATTGTAGCCTATTAATACCTCATGAAGCTTAGATCCAATGGATGGAAACAAAACTCTAGATCCAAAGGTAGAGATTAAATCTCTAGATCCGACGGTTGAGATTAAATCTCTAGATTCGACGGTTGAGATTAAATCCCTAGAACCAATGGTGGAGATTAAAACAAGGCTTATCCCTAACTCTATAAAAGGAGGGGCTATGGTTAGCATGGAAGAGAATTAAGAAGCAAGGGGAGGCTTGGAGTTGGCGGCAAGGAGTTGAAGCTAGGGTTTGGGCTTGGCGGCACCAAATAAGGAAAGACTTTCCTTGTCTTCTTCTTCTCCATTGGTGGCTGGCGCCCATTGAAGCTTTTCCAGCCCTTGGCCGGCATCCAAACTCCCTCCTCTCTTTCTCCTTGGCCGGTGGAACTAAGGCTTAGGGTCCTCCCTTGGAGCTTTTGGTCGGCAACCATTGTTTCCCTTCTCCTTGTTGGCCGGCGGCAAGCAAGGTGCTTGTTGCTTGTTGGTTGGCTAAAGGAAGGAGAAGGATCTTGTTTCTATTCTTCCTCTTGCTCGGAACGAGCAAGGAAGGAAGATTGGTGATCTAGGAGCTTCAACTTTTGGTAGATCATTGCCCACACAACGTCCGAAAGGAGGAAGGTCATACAATAGAAGATCGAGAGGTATATCGATTCTCTATTTTCTCTTGTATCATGTTTATATTTGTTTTTCAATTATGTGCATGATATATTCTGTTTTGTGGCTAAATAATGTTAGGGCAATCTCTTGCCGTGATATGGTTTTGATGGTGTGGCAAAGGGTTTAAGTTAGTTTGATATGTTGATGTGATATGTGCGTTGAAGTCGTGCAGGACTTAGTAATTCGCACATAGAGCCGTGGCGAGTTTCACATCTCATGACTCGTGCCTTGAGTCGGTGAAGGATAGCTTTGCGGAAGCCGTGCGCTTGGAGCATCCGAGGGACCGTCGGACGAGAAGCTTGGAGTGAAGCCGGAGGAAGTAGACTTCGAGGCAAGAGACGCGAAGGAGCATTGCAGAGCCGTGTGCCTGATGCTGCCGAGGGACGTGGCCGAGAACGAAGAGAACTTCGAAGGCGAGGGACTCCGAGAAATGAGAGTGAGCGATTGTAACCCAGGGAAGGGTAGCGCTTAGGTGAAACTTGGCCATTTGGCCAAGTGTCGGATGGGTTTTCCCGACACACCGATCGCCATGTCATGGCGATCGACTACTCAGTCGAGTGAGTTCGACCGGTATACGATCGATCGGATTGTGGCGGTGAGCCGATCGCCATACGTGGGGCCGATCGCAAGATTACCGATCACCGGGCGGCGATCGGCGTAGATAAGGGTTCGGCCATTGAAGGCCGTTCGTAGCCGATCGGCGTCGACTACAGGCGTGATGAGGTCCATCGCGATCGCCAAGAGTTCCGTTGGACTACAGCGGTCGGGATCCGACGTGTTCGGAGGTAGTAGCCCTCTCTATAAAAGAGAGGGTGTGAGCCTTTGAGAGGCTAATGCTCATACTCCAAACGATCTTCCTAGTGCCCCTAGCTCTAAACTCTTCTTACTTGTCTTTACTTCAATCCTATTGTAAGAAGAGTGATCTTGGTTGTAAAGGTTACCTCCACCTAGCTTTGTGCAAAGGAGAGACCGATAGTGATTGGTTTTGGCGGAGTGATTCACCGTGGACGAATCGGACCGTGGATTAGCGGCGTAGCCGTGAACCACATTATACCATCGTGTTAGCGTTTGTTTTATTGTTTGTCTTTTGCTTTGTATTTGTATATTCCGCTTGCGCTAATCTTTTGTAGACGAGCAATTTACAACGTCCAACGTACGAGGGCTATTCACCCCCCTCTAGCCAGCCATATCGACCCCCTACAAGTGGTATCAGAGCCGAGGTTGCTTGTCACCGGACTAACCGCCGCAACAAGCCCTACATCTAAAATGGCCGGCTCCAACATCCATCCTCCGAAGTTTGAAGGAGAATTCGCTTGGTGGAAGAAGCGAATGGAGGTATTTTTCGAAACGGATTTTGATATAATGATTACAATGGAATCCGGTTTCGTTTTGCCTAGGGATGAAGAGGGTAAGCCAATAGAGAAATCTAGGTGGACCAAGAGGCAAAGAGAGGAGCACCTTGCAAACTCCAAAGCCAAGCACCATCTCTACAATGTGCTCCCTCAACAAGAGATCAACCGGATCGGAGAATGTGCTAGCGCCAAAGAGATGTGGGAGAAGCTTATAGAACTCCATGAAGGCACATCCGAGGCCAAGCTAGCAAGGAGAGACCTCCTCCGCTCCCAACTATCCAATATAAAACTAGAAAAGGGAGAAAAGGTAACCTCACTACACTCTAGGTTTAAAGAAATTTTAATTGGGCTAACAAGTGTAGGTGAGAAGCTATCAAACCGGGACATGCTCATGAAGGCTATAGATGCCTTTCCCCGGTCCTCAAAGTGGAGCTCCATGGTGGACTCATTCTATATCTCAAAGAATTTAGAAGTGAGCACCTTGGAGGAGTTCTTCTCAACAATGGAACTCCACGAAACTAGGCTTGAAGGAATACAAGAGGAGCCTAGAATTCAACCTTCAAGAGGAGTAGCATTGTTGGCAAATAAGGAGAAGAAGAAGATGGAAATCCCCTCCTCCTCCGATGATGAAGCGTCTTCCTCCTCCTCCATGGATAGCACCGAAGAAGCCTATATGGTAAGGAGGGTATGACGTGCATTTAAGAATTTTAGATTTGATAAATCTAATGATAGGATGAGAAGACCAAGGGGGAAGGTTATATGCTACAATTGCCAAGGAGAAGGGCACATAAGGGACAATTGTCCTCTCCTAAACAAGAGCAAGGAAGAGAAGAAAAAGAAAGAGGAGAAGAGGAAGAAGAAGAAGGGGAGCAAGAGAAAGGAAGAAGAAAAGAAAACAAAGGAGAAGGGAAAGGCTAAGGCTCTCAAGGCAAGGACTTGGGATGATCCATCCTCATCCTCCTCCTCATCATCGGATGAGGAGAATGCCTTTGTCACCAATTTGGCCTTGATGGCCTTTGATGATTTGGATTGCTCTTCATCCGAAAATGAAGAATCAAGCTCAAATGGGGAGAGCTCAAATGAAGGGGGAGCTTCCACATCCTCATCATCCGAAGAAGAAGAGGACATGGAAACTATGGTAACCAATCTCTCACCTAGTAAAATAGTTTCTATGATTTCTAGTTTAACTAAGGATTTATTTAGGGCAAAGAAGAAAAATAAATGCATGCTTGAACAAATTAAGGAATTAGAACAAAAATTAGAAAAGGCATGCTTAAATGATAATATTTCTTCTAGCTTAGATGATGCATGCTCACATGACCTTTATATGCCTTTAAATGTTAATGATGCATGCATAGAGGAAAATAGGGCATTAAGGGAAAAGGTAGATTATTTAACCAAAGCCCTAGAGAAATTCACTATTGGCTCCAACACATTGAACATGATCTTAGGGAGCCAAAGAGCTAGTTTCAACAAGAAAGGCCTAGGATACAAAGAAAAGAAAAATGAAAAGGCCTATAAATGCCTAATAGCTAGGGGACAAGATAAGAAGAAGGTAATTGCTAGGAAATGGATCCCCAAGGAGTATTTAGTGAACCCAATAGGAAAGAATTTATTTTGGGTTCCAAAATCCATCCTTAAGGGTTAGAATAACCCTAGGGTAGTCAACCATATGAACTTGACCTATATCATATTTTGGTTGACTAAGGATGACGGGACAACATTTTTTAGATAGTGTTGGGTGATGATAACGTGCCCATAAATAGGTAATAATGCTTAAATCATGATGATTGATGTAATTCCTATGTATGTCTTAAATCATGATTTATGATTTTGATATTTGGCATGTTATCATGAGAAATAGGGTTAAATCATGCTTTAGGTGATAACTTGTTTATTATCATCACATATTACCTAATGCATGGTTATAAAATTGATGAAAACATGTATTTCATGATCATAATGTACAATTCATTCATATATGTCATTATGATCATGTAGGTTGTTAGGTTGATACTTAACCATGATAAAATTGCATGAATATATTGGTTAAGTATATACAAATACCCCCTAGGATGCATCTCACACTCACTATAGGCTAACTTGATTGCAAACTTAGCATGGGTGAGATATTAGGATGATACAAATGTCCACTAATGCCTATGACATTTAGATGGTCATTTAAAGTATCAAAATAGCAATAATAGACCAATCATGGGGAAGGCTTATGTTTAATTCATAGACATATTGCCCAAAGATCATGGTTGGATATTTCATATGTTTTCAAAACAATTTCTTACCTTAAAATACATGTATTCATGTTTTGAAACAATTGGATGCAAAACTAGGTAGCTAACTTGATACTAGAATGATCAAAAACCTAGTGGTTTTTAGAACTTTTGGATTTTTGGCAAAAACAAGAAAATATAATGAGTTTTCATGAAAAACTATTTTTCCTTGATAGATATACTTAATAGAAATATGTTCCCCAAATTTCATGATTTTTCAAATTTTCTGGAATTTATAATGCATTTCTGAAATTCATCCAGAAAATCAGAAATTTGGATTCCTTTTATTGCCGATCATTGCCATATGCGATAGCTTGATCACATTGAAGGCCGAATTCAGTTTGTAAACCTACAACAAGTTGTAGAAATATACTTGATGCCATCAACAAGTGGTACCCAATTTTAAATCAACTTGTCATACTTTTCCCTCCATTATACTTGATGCCATGAGCTTATAACTTAGTGTTAATCTTTTTGATGGTGTCAAAGGGGGAGAAATAAGTATGTTTAAGTTAATCACTTTAGGGGGAGAAATATATTTTAGGGGGAGAAATATATTGTAGGGGGAGAAATATATGATAGGGGGAGAAAATTTGCATGGAGAGTTTCATGGATTAAGGGGGAGTTGCATGTTGCTATATCATATTTATCTTTACATGCTTTCTTACCTTAGAACTTATATCAAATGTTTTTACCTAACTTAAACGGATTGCCACACATCAAAGAGGGGGAGATTGTTAGGGCAATCTCTTGCCATGATAAGGTTTTGATGTGTGTGGCAAAGGATTTAAGTTAGTTTGATATATTGATATGATATGTACATTGAAATCGTGCGAGACTTAAAATTTGCACATAGAGCCGTGGCGAGTTTCACATCTCATGACTCGTGCCTTGAGTCGGTGAAGGATAGCTTTGCGGAAGCCGTGCGCTTGGAGCATCCGAGGGACCGCCGGACGAGAAGCTTGGAGTGAAGCCGAAGGAAGTAGACTTCGAGGCAAGAGACGCGAAGGAGCATTGCAGAGCCGTGCGCCTGATGCTGCCGAGGGACGTGGCCGAGAACGAAGAGAACTTCGAAGGCGAGGGACTCCGAGAAATGAGAGTGAGCGATTGTAACCCAGGGAAGGGTAGCGCTTAGGTGAAACTTGGCCATTTGGCCAAGTGTCGGATGGGTTTTCGACACGATCGCCATGTCATGGCGATCGCTTCCGAGCCGAGTGAGTTCGACCGTATACGGCCGATCGATTGGCCGTGATGATCGCCCATACGTGGCGTCGTCGCAAGACCATCGATCGACTACCAAGCGGCGATCATCGTAGATAAGGGTTCGCCATTAAACGTTCGTAGCCGATCGGGCATCGACTACGGAAGCGTGATCGGCCCGATGAGGTTCATCGATCATTCGCCAAGAGTTCCGACTACAGCGGTCGGGATCCGACGTGTTCGGAGGCCGTTAGGATAGCAGATCGCCAAGGGCGGCGATCGATGGCGGCAAACGGGAAGAAGTTAGCCCTCTCTATAAAAAGAGAGGGTGTGAGCCTTTGAGAGGCTAATGCTCATACTCCAAACGATCTTCCTAGTGCCCCACAAGCTCTAAACTCTTCTTACTTGTCTTTACTTCAATCCTATTGTAAGAAGAGTGATCTTGGTTGTAAAGGTTACCTCCACCTAGCTTTGTGCAAAGGAGAGACCGATAGTGATTGGTTTTGGCGGAGTGATTCACCGTGGACGAATCGGACCGTGGATTAGCGGCGTAGCCGTGAACCACGTTATACCATCGTGTTAGCGTTTGTTTTATTGTTTGTCTTTTGCTTTGTATTTGTATATTCCGCTTGTGCTAATCTTTTGTAGACGAGCAATTTACAACGTCCAACGTACGAGGGCTATTCACCCCCCTCTAGCCGGCCATATCGATCCCCTACAAATAATACTTGGATCCCGAACATAAACACAAAAGCCGGCGATCTGTACATCGTCTATTCCACGGCTACTCGTAGAATAGAGGTTGGTCGCTTGAACAACAAGTTTGTTCAAGTGACCACTCTAAACGAATAGCACGACGATGACAAGGTTTCTTGGGTGTTCCCTTTTGTCTAGGATTAAATTTTTAATCCGGGGACATCGATGGGATCACCATGAACAAGCGACCGAGTTGAAGTGGGAAGCGAAGTTTTCCCTCACGGACTCGAAGACATAACCAACAAGTGGTATCAGAACCACGGTTTTCAGTTTTGTGTGTTTAGGATTCGGTTAATTTTTATGCATTTTTCATATATTATATGTGCCAGATAATAGTAGGATATGCGTGGGTTAACTCTTTGGTTACAGGCATAATATCCGACTATTATGGCCATATGTGTGTATGTGATTGTATGTGTGTAAATGTTTATTTTGTTGAATCCTCGGGGTTGACGAGGCTAGTATTTAATTTTTTTGTAAATTAGATACGACATTGTTTAGCCACTCTTTTAATTTTAGTTTACTTTCAATCTAGATTTCATGTACACTCCCTTGTGGAGTATAGGATCGATGGATGTAAATTAAAATAGATTTTAGTCTCGGCTCGGATCTCTGGATGGCTCGTACATGGCGTAGGAGCAGACGAGAAGGCGATGCTACGGGAGACATATTGAAGACAAAAGCCATAATAGTTGGAAAATAATTTATTTTTCATATTTATTGCTTATTGTTTGATGTGCATGTCGTAGGCTAGAAAATTGCTCAATTTCAAATTACTAAGTGGGAGAGGGATATTTTTATAAATTTCCACGGCCTGCATTACGATTTGACATGTGATGCAAACAAACTTGCGCGTCGGCTCTGAGTGCCTTCCTCCCCATCGGATGGGTTTGTTTGCGGATCACAAGGTCAAATATGGTTATAGGGAATTATTAAGGAGCGTGTGTACTTCCCCATCGGAAGGCTCATAACCCGAGATAATTACCTTGGTACCGAGTAATGGTGAACACTTAGATACAAATATAAGTATCCTCCCCATCGGAGTCACTGCTTTTATTTGTAGGGACAAAGAGGAACCAACTATTAATTTTACTTGTTAAAAAGTTAGGTTGACAAGATAGTAAAATTAATGGGTAAAACCTCCTCTTACAAATGTAGAATTCGTATACGTCCACACTATCGTGGCATACGATATTCTCGGTGTTTTGAGGTGTTGGTTGATTTTAAAATTTTATTGTTTGAGGAATCAATAATTTTTTGAAATCTAATGTTTTGATCTATGTGATTCGTAGGTTTTCTTTCAAAATGACTTTCAACCTGCTTGCTGTGATACTGAAAGAGAATAAACTTATTGGACCCAACTATGTTAATTGGAAGAGGAATCTTGACATTGTCTTGACTGCTGAGGAATACAAATATGTACTCCTTGAAGAGTGTCCTCCTAAGCCTGCGGATGATTCTGGAGAAAAGGAGAGAGAGAGTTATAAGAAGTGGATCAAGGTCGATGAGATGGTGCGGTGTTACATTTTGGCATCTATGTCAAATGTACTGCAACATCAGCATCAAGCCATGCCCACTGCTTATGATATGATGCTCAATCTCAAAGAACTTTTCGGACACCAAAATCGGGCTACGAGGCAAGAAGCCATGAGAAACTTGATGACGACCACCATGATCGAGGGAACACTCGTAAGGGATCATGTTCTCAAGATGATGGCTCATTTGAATGAGCTGGAGGTCCTTGGAGCTGAGATCGATGGGGAAACCCAGGTTGATATCATACTTCAGTCTCTACCTAGGAGTTTTGAGCAGTTTCGCTTGAACTACAACATGAACAAGAGGTTGTATTCATTGGTAGAGCTTCTGACAGAACTCCAGGCGGCAGAGGGGCTATTTCGTCAGAGTGCTCAGGCACATGCCATGGTGACCCAAAAGGTTTCTACTTCTAAGCCTAAAGGCAAGAAGAAGAAGAAACAAACTAGGGCGAAAGCAGTGGGAGGTACTCAAGGAGGAGTGAAGAAGCTGAAAGGCAAGTGCTTCACTTGTAAGTAGACTAGACACTGGAAGAAGGATTGCCCCAACCGCAAGCAGAACAAAGGTATATCTTTTGGTCTAGTCGTTGATACATATTTAGCGGTGTTATCTACCGGCACCTGGTGTGTAGATACGGGAGCCACTGATCATGTCTGCAATACTCTGCAGGGGTTTCAGGAAACCAGACGACTGACTGAAGGGGAGATTACCGTGTACTTGGGCGATACCACGAAGGTGGCGGCTATTACAGTGGGAGACGTTCATTTATCTTTTGAGAAAAATAAACTTTTGGTTCTTAAGAATTGCCTTTATGTACCTTTATTTAGAAAGAATTTAATTTCGGTTTCTAAATTGTTTATGGATGGAAATTCTATTTCTCTTAATGACAGAGTTGTTATAAAAAGGAATAGGGACATTATCTGTTCATGTACATTGATAGGAAATCTATACACGCTTGAACCAAAACCTCCCACGATGAAAATTGAAGTTAATAACTCATCTAATTCCAATAAGAGAAAAGAACCTTCGAAGATGAACCAAACATATCTTTGGCATCTTAGGCTTGGTTATATTAACCTAAGCAGAATTCAAAGGTTGATAGTTGATGGACCTTTGGGTTCATTAGTGGTGGAGGATTTCCCAACCTGCGAATCTTGCTTGGAGGGTAAAATGACCAAAAGGTCTTTTAAGGCCAAGGGGTATAGAGCTAAAGATGTGTTAGAATTGGTTCATTCTGATTTGTGTGGTCCTATGACTATCCAGGCTAGAGGTGGTTTTGAGTATTTCGTATCTTTTATAGACGATTACTCAAGATATGGATACATTTATCTGATGCACCGCAAGTCTGAATGCTTTGACAAGTTCAAAGAATTCAAGGCTGATGTGGAGAAACGTCAAGATAAAAGTATCAAGACACTACGATCTGATCGTGGTGGTGAGTACCTCTTGGGAGAGTTTAGGAACTACTTATCAGAGACTGGGATTCAATCCCAATTGTCTGCACCTGACACACCCCAGCAGAATGGTGTAGCAGAGCGAAGGAATAGGACTCTTATGGAGATGGTTAGATCGATGATGAGTTATTCTGAGTTGCCAGATTCGTTCTAGGGATATGCTCTAGATACGGCAGTGTACATTCTGAACTTGGTTCCATCTAAATCAGTGCCTTCTACTCCCACAGAATTGTGGACTGGGCGAAAGCCTAGTCTAAGACATATTCGGATTTGGGGGAGTCCAACACATGTGCTGAAGGCAGATGCTGGTAAGTTGGAACCTCGTACAGAAGTACGCATGTTCGTTGGCTATCCTAGATGAACGAAGGGTGGTTTGTTTTATAGTCCTAGAGATCAAAGGGTGATCGTTAGCACGAATGCCAGATTTCTAGAGGAAGACTATGTGATGAGCCATAAGCCCAAGAGTAAAATTTTTCTGGAGGAATTAAAAGGGGAAGTCACTTCTTCAGTACCACCGGTACAGAGGATATACCACAAGTCACTGCACCGCATGTCACAGAGGATACACAGGTGATACCTCATCGTAGTGGGAGGGTTGTCAGACAACCTGATAGATTCATGTTCTTGGGAGAATCTTCTGATTTAGTCACTGGCGAATATGAACCTGATCCCTGGACATATAACGAGGCGATCCAAGATAAAGATGCAGCATCTTGGCAAAGTGCAATGAATATTGAGATTGAATCTATGGATTCAAATCAGGTCTGGGAGCTAGTAGAACCACCCGATGGTGTAAAAACCATTGGATGCAAGTGGATCTACAAAAGAAAGAGAGGAATAGATGGGAAGGTTGAGACCTTCAAAGCGAGGCTTGTTGCGAAGGGGTATACTCAGAAAGAGGGTATCGATTATGAGGAGACGTTTTCGCCGGTAGCCATGATTAGGTCTATCCGGATTCTCTTATGCATAGCAGCTCATATGGATTATGAGGTGTGGCAGATGGATGTCAAGACAACTTTTCTGAATGGAAGTCTCGAGGAAGACATCTATATGAAGCAACCAGAGGGATTCATTGCGAAGGGCAAAGAGCATCTTGTATGTAAGCTTAATCGGTCCATTTATGGATTGAATCAAGCTTCGAGGTCTTGGAACATCCACTTTGATGAGGTAATCCAATCTTATGGATTTATTCAAAGTCCGGATGAGTCTTGTGTATACAAGAGATGTGACGGAAACGTAGTGGTATTTCTTGTACTATACGTAGATGACATTTTGTTGATTGACAACAATATCAAGGTGTTATCGGACGTAAGGGTATGGTTGTTCAAACAGTTTGATATGAAGGACTTGGGAGAGGTGGGACACATCCTTGGGATCAAGGTTATAAGGGATCGCAGGAAAAGAATGTGGTGCTTATCCCAAGCTTCATACATAGACATGATTATGGATCGTTTTGGTATGCAGAAGTCCAAGAAGGGGTTTCTACCTTTCAGGCATGGAGTTCCTTTATCTAAGGAGGTGTGTCCTAGAACATCTGAGGAGATAGAGGAGATGAAGGCGGTTCCTTATGCTTCAGCGGTAGGAAGACTCATGTATGCGATGCTATGTACGAGACCAGATATCTGCTATGTTGTGGGCATGGTCAGCAGATATCAGAGTAATCCAGGACAGGGACATTGGACTGTGGTAAAGCATATATTGAAGTACCTGAGAATGACTAGGGATTATATGCTGGTTTACTAGGCAAACCAATTACTCCCTGTGGGTTACACGGATTTCGACTTCCAATCTGATAGGGATAACAGTAAGTCTACCTCAGGTTTTGTGTTTACTTTGGGAGGTGGAGCCATTGTATGGAGGAGTGTCAAGCAAAAATGCGTGGCGGACTCCACCATGGAAGCTGAGTATATGGTAGCCTCTGAGGCGGCCAAAGAAGCTGTGTGGCTCAGGAACTTCCTGATGGACTTGGATGTAATTCCTGGTTTGCCCAGAACTATGACAATTTATTGTGATAATAGTGGTGCAGTTGCAAACTCGAAGGAACCACGAGCCCATAAGGCTAGTAAACACATAGAGCGCAAGTACCACCTGATACGAGAAATCGTAAATAGAGGAGAAGTTGTTGTGTCCAAGATTGCATCGGAGGATAACTTGACAGATCCTTTCACTAAGGCCCTTCCGGCGAGAGCTTTTGATAGGCATGTGGAGGGAATGGGGATAAGATGTATGGCAGTTTGAGGACAGCATAGTCTTTTAGTATAAGTGGGAGATTGTTGGGATGTATACTGAAAAGTTTATCTTTTGTATGAACATCTTTATTTTGAAATAAGAATCACATGATCATTGTTTGCATATTTTTATGGCTGTGCATATCATCTAATACATTACATTGTAGATAACATGGTGTGTGGTGTCACACGGGAGATCATGTTATCGGTTCCTTGTAAAGTATAAGTAAAGGATCACAACCGAGATGACTTTGGACAAACCATTGGAATGATTGTAGTGTGATTTGGGATTGGTTTGTCTTGACCATAGAATCACACTAGTGCACTTTGTGTGTATTGAGCAGGACCGACTTAGAGGTGATTCGATTTATTACTGACTACATAATCAAATCAGACCTCAGATATTATATTGTACATACTCTTAATCCCGATATAATAACGAGCACATATACTTAGTAGTCATCTCTTTGATTTACCAATGGGCGAGATTTATAGATTAAATCGATAGGCTCGGTAAGTTGGGAGATGATTTTATTTATATGGTGTGCCATTGATTATATGAGAAAACTGTGTCCTATATATTAGGATGATAATGTCCCCTTGAGGAGCTCATAAGGTTCATCATGTAAACCCTGCAGGTGGACTTGGTCCGGCATGATGAAAAAGTTGAGTGGTACTACTCATGGAGTTAGATGTTGATTGATTAATGGTCAGTAAATTAATTAATCGATGGGCATTCGAGATCTTAAACATGAGGAGAAAATATACATATAATATATGGAGCCCATATTAACTTATGGGGGTTGGTGAGGTAGATCAATTATAATCCTTTAGTGGATTGGATTGTCATTAATGGATCGGACTTTATGTGGGCTTGATCCATTGGGTGACCAAGATCCAACTCCTCCTCATGGTCCCTATTGTAGCCTATTAATACCTCATGAAGCTTAGATCCAATGGATGGAAACAAAACTCTAGATCCAAAGGTAGAGATTAAATCTCTAGATCCGATGGTTGAGATTAAATCTCTAGATCCGACGGTTGAGATTGTTAGGGCAATCTCTTGCCATGATAAGGTTTTGATGTGTGTGGCAAAGGGTTTAAGTTAGATTGTTATTATGATTTGATATGTGCATTGGAGTCTTGCAGGGCTTAGTAATTCGCACATGGAGTCTTGGTGAGTTTCACCTCTCATGACTCGGTCTTTGAGTCGGTGAAGGATGACTTTGCGGAAGCCGTGTGCTTGGAGCATCCGACGGACCGCCAGACGAGGAGCTTCGAGTGAAGCCGGAGGAAGTAGACTTCAGGGTGAGATGGGAAGGATGACGCTGCAGAGCCGTGCGCTTGGCACATCCGAGGGGCGTGGCCGGACGAAGATAACTTCAAAGGCGAGGGACTCCGAGGGATGAGAGTGAGCGAATGTAACCCGGGAAGGGGTAGTAGCTCTTAGGTGAAACTTGTCCATTTGGCTAAGTGTCGGATGAGTTTTAGATGTCGATCATTGCCATGGAAATGATGATGCATTGCTACTGAAGTCCCAACAGTTCGGTAGTATCCGGCCCTTGGATAGGTTTTGGTGATCAGTAGATCATCGATCGCCATGGAATGGTAGTCGACTGATGGAGGAAGTGTCAGGCACATAATGGAGTCGAGCTCATGAGCACTCGATTGATCGAGCATCAGTCGACTGATGTCAGTACCGTTGGATGAAATCCAATGTGGAAAGCAGCCGTTATTGGGCAATGGCTACAAGACCAGTCGACTGATAGGGACATCAGTCGACTGCTCCTGTGTCAATGGGAAGAAACCCTTTTCCTCTATAAAGAGGAAGGGTGTGGGGCTTTGGGGGCCTAATTCTTCAACTCATAACATCTCCCAAAGTGCTCTAAGGGTTTTTCCACTCTTCTACTTGTGTTAATTCTCATTCTATTGTAAGAAGAGGGATTGTAAAGAGGTTACCTCCACCTAGCTTGGTGCAAAGGAGAGATCTAGTGGATTTGGCAAAGGAGTGATTCACCTTGGACGAATCGGGATCGTGGATTAGCGGAGTAGCCGTGAAACACGTTACGACTTGGTGTTAGCATTGTTTGTTTCCTTTGCATTTTCTTTCTTTGTTTGTATTTGCATATTCCGCTTGCGCTAATTTCTTTGTAGACGAGCAAATTTCGTCATCCAACGAAAGAGGGCTATTTACCCCCCTCTAGCCGGCCACATCCACACCATATCGATCCTACAGAGATTAAATCCCTAGAACCAATGGTGGAGATTAAAACAAGGCTTATCCCTAACTCTATAAAAGGAGGGGCTAGGGTTGGCGTGGAAGAGAATTAAGAAGCAAGGGGAGGCTTGGAGTTGGCGGCAAGGAGTTGGAGCTAGGGTTTGGGCTTGGCGACACCAAATAAGGAAAGACTTTCCTTGTCTTCTTCTTCTCCATTGGTGGCCAGTGCCCATTGAAGTTTTTCCAGCCCTTGGCCGGCATCCAAACTCCCTCCTCTCCTTCTCCTTGGCCGGTGGAACCAAGGCTTAGGGTCCTCCCTTGGAGCTTTTGGCCGGCAACCATTGTTTCCCTTATCCTTGTTGGTCGGCGGCAAGCAAGGTGCTTGTTGCTTGTTGGTTGGCTAAAGGAAGGAGAAGGATCTTGTTTCTATTCTTCCTCTTGCTCGGAACGAGCAAGGAAGGAAGATTGGTGATCTAGGAGCTTCAACTTTTGGTAGATCATCGCCCACACGACGTTTGAAAGGAGGAAGGTCATACAATAGAAGATCGAGAGGTATATCGATTCTCTATTTTCTCTCGTATCATGTTTATATTTGTTTTTCAATTATATGCATGATATATTCTATTTTGTGGCTAAATAATACTTGGATCCCGAACATAAACACAAAAGTCAGTGATCCGTACATCGTCTATTCCGCGGCTACTCGTAGAATAGAGGTTGGTCGCTTGAACAACAAGTTTGTTCAAGTGACCACTCTAAACGAATAGCACGACGATGACAAGGTTTCTTGGGTGTTTTCTTTTGTCTAGGATTAAATTTTTAATCCAGGGACATCGATGGGATCGCTATGAACAAGCGATCGAGTTGAAGTGGGAAGCGAAGTTTCCCCTCACGGACTCGAAGACATAACCAACATTAACAGCCGCCCAATGATCCATTCCTGGATTAGACTGGTATCTACTCATGACACTCAGAGCATACGATACATCGGGCCTCGTACATAACATAGCATACATGATAGATCCTATTGCGGATGCATAGGGAATCTTACTCATGCAAATCCTCTCGTCTTCTGTGCGCGGACACATAGACTTCGAAAGGTGTATCCCATGCCTGATGGGTGGGAAACCTTTCGTGGATTCTGACATGCTAAACCTTTTTAGCACTCGGTCTATATATGTAGACTACGAAAGACCAAGTAATCGTTTCGGTCTATCTCTATAGATCTTGATCCTGAGGATGTAGGTTGCTTCTCCCAGGTCTTTCATGGAGAATGTCTTGGACAACCAAATCTTAACTGACTGTAATACTGAAACATCATTTCCTATAAGTAATATGTCATCAACATACAATACTAGGAACACGACTGCACTCCCATTAATCTTCTTGTACACACAAGGTTCGTCTGGATTTTGTGAGAAATCAAACTTTTTGATTGTCTCATCAAAATGGATATTCTAGCTCCTGGATGCTTGTTCAATCCATATATGGACCATCGCAATTTGCATACCTTGGTTTTATCAACCGATGTGAAACCCTCAGGTTGTATCATATACACGTCCTCGAGCAGGTTTCCATTAAGGAAAGTTGTTTTCACATCCATTTTGCCATATCTCATAATCATAATGAGCCGCTATGGCCAGGAGCATCCGAATGGATTTAAGCATAGCAATAGGCGAATAGGTTTCGTCATAATCAACACCTTATTTTTGATGATATCCTTTCTCCACCAATCTAGCCTTATATGTAATCACATTACCATTCATGTCGGTTTTCTTCTTGAAAACCCACTTGCACCCTATAGGCTTTATGCCTTCAGGTGGGTCAACCAAGTTCCAAACTTGGTTTTCATACATGGAATCCATTTTCGACTTCATGGCTTCAAGCCACTTATCTCTTTCTGAACTTGTCAGAACTTCTTCATAACTGGTAGGCTCCTTATCATCAATGAGTAACATGTCGTTCGATTCACTTACAAGAAATCTATATCTCTCAGGAATATTACGTGTTTTACCAGATCTACGAAGATGTGGTGTTTCAATAGGTCCATCCGATTGCTCATCACTATGAGTTATCAGCTGTTGTGCTTCACCAGATATCTCATTAATGTCTATTTGAGTCTCTCAAGCCTCCTCAAGCTCGACGACACTCCCACTATTTTCTTGTAAGAGAAACTCTTTCTCTAGAAACACAACATGCCTTGAAACAAACACCTTTTGTTCCACAGGATGATAGAATTGGTAACCCCTTATTTCCTTAGGGTATCCAATAAATAGACATTTATCAGACTTAGCATCCAATTTGTCTGATACGGTCCGCTTCACATAAGCAGGACAAACCCATATCTTCAAGTAAGATAAATGAGGTTTCTTACTATTCCATATCTCATATGGAGTAGTAGAGACTACCTTAGTTGACATTCTGTTTAAAAAGTAAACAGCTGTCTGAAGTGCATAGCCCCAAAAGGACTTGGGAAGATTCGCATGATTCATCATTGACCTGACCATGTCCAACAATGTCCAGTTACGCCTCTCAGATACACCATTATGCTGTGGTGTATATGGCAGAGTCCATTGAGACAATATACCATTGCCTCTTAGATAATCTAGAAACTCTTGACTTAAGTATTCACCACCTCGATCCGATCGAAGTATTTTAATACTCTTGTCATGTTGTTTCTCTACTTCATTTCTGAACTCTTTGAACCTTTCAAAGGCTTTAGACTTGTGTTTCATCAAGAACACATACCCAAACCGTGAGTGATCATTGGTGAAGGTAATGAAATAGCTATAGCCTCCTAAAGCTTGAGTTGACATAGGTTCACATAGATCAGTATGTATTAGACCTAGCAACTCTCCCACTCATTCGCCTTTTCCTATAAAAGGTAACTTAGTCATCTTGCCTTTTAAGCATGATTCGCATGTATCGTATGAATCCAATTCAAACGATTCCAGAATTCCATATCGGTGTAATTCGGACATGCGTTTCTTGCTTGCATGGCCAAGACGACAATGCCACATGTAGGAGTCTAATTGATCATCCTTTCGAGCACACTTATTGCTCGCTTCGATATTGAAAATGTCACTGGATACGTCCAATGTATAAATATCATTGTTCAGAGTTCCAGTTCCATAAAGTACACCATTCAAAGTTATATAACAACAATTGTTACTAAACGTCAAATGGTAAGCATTTCTATTTAAGTAGAAAATAGAAACAATGTTCTTTATTAGAGAAGGAACAAAATAGCAATTGTCCAGTTCCAAGACTAGTCCACTAGGGAGCTTCAGCAAATAAGTTTCAATGGCGACCGCAGCAACCTTTGCTCCATTGCCAACTCGCAAATTTGACTTCCCTCTGACGAGTCATCTTCTATTTCTTAGCCCCTGTATGTCATTACATATATGTGAGCCACACCCAGTATCCAATACCCAAGTGTCTAAGGAAATAGAATGACAATCAATAATGAAGATACCCGAAGAGGATGGGGCATCGGATGCCTTCTTCTTCTTCACGGACTCAAGATAAATCTTGCAGTTTCTTCGCCAGTGGCCTTCCTTGCCACAATGATGGCAAGTGCCCTTTTGTGCTAGTTCTGCCTTCTTAGCCTTCTTGTTCTTCCCTTTCTTCTGTTCCTTTGCCTTCCTCTTAGAACCTTTCTTTGAGGAATCAACTAACAGAATCGCCTTCTCCTCATGCTTCACAAAAGGCTCTACAGTCTTCAGCATATTGAGGAGCTCAGGAATAGTGGATTCTAATTTGTTCATCTAATAGTTCATCACAAATTATGAGAAACTCTTGGGTAAACAATGCAGAATTAAGTCAAAACTTAATTCATGATCCATCACAAACCCGAGGGTGGCCAGCCGCTCGATGTACCTGTTAATCTTTAGCACAAACTACACTACAGATGAACCTTCTTGCATCTTAGAGGTGAAGAGGAGCCTGGAGACTTTGAACATTTCGGATCTTGCTTGATCATCAAACAACTCATGAAGATGGAAGACTATGGTATTAACATCCATATTCTCATGCTGCTTTTGCAGCTCAGGTACCATCGCAGCTAGCATGATGCAACTCGCCAGTTCAGAATCTGCCACATGTTTCTGATAGGCCAACAATTGGTATGGAGTTGCATCGTCCCTAGGACGGTTGGGAAGAGGCTCTTCAAGGACATACGCTAGCTTTTCTGCCTTGAGAACAATTCTCAAGTTTCTAAGCCAGTCCAGGAAGTTAGGCCCAGTCAATTTGTTTGAATCCAAAATAGTACACAAATTCAAAGACATCATGATCAATCGATTAACCTAGAAATACAAAACGAGCATATATGAGAAAATGATTTTAAAATGCATCAATATACATTCATAAATCCCATTCATTTTTTGAATTTCAAAAACCCCAAAATCACTTCGGGAGATCTTAGGTCCATCTCCGAATGGGCTGATATCCAACATAGATATGAACAACCTTGTAGAGAGTCCAACAAGTCATTCATAACTACGATAGTAGGTATCATATATACCGATTGCATATCACATATATGCAACTATCACAATGTGCTATCAACTTATTGAATGTTCACACATACATCGGGTTGTTAACACATTAACAAGTATGCATCATATGCATAGCACCCAACTTCACCTCCCTTCACATCGACCTTGGAGAGAGTCCAACAAGCCGATGCTCCAGGTTAAAACCAACCCATTAATCGAGAAATAGTTTTAATATGGTTAGAGCGCATTCAACCAATTAGTCCGGCTTGGAGAGAGTCCAACAACCAAAGCTAATGATTGACCTCTGACTCTTACCATATTTGTATTAAACTATTCCATGGTTTGAACATGTTCGGGCTTGGAGAGAGTCCAACAACCCAAACAAGAAACAGAACTCTGGTTCTAACCATATTAATGGAAGGTGTAGGCTTTAATGTTGAGTAAGGGTTTTTATGTCTCATCCTCTTTGCATGCAAATAACTATTATCTATATGACATGACATACACGACATACATCTACATGTCATGACACAGATGACATAATGATCTAATGCAATTACATGACATACAATTATGACATGTACAAAATTTTCTTATATGTCATAACTATTTATGAAAATAAAATATGTTTGAGATTTGATTCTCCAAATCAAATCATGATTAAATTAGGAAACAAATTTCCAAATCTAATCACATATTTTATTTGTGGAAAGTGTTGATTAAGAAAAGTCAATTTAGGAAACAAATTTTCTAAATCATCAAAACTACTTATGAAAATAAAATATTTTAAGATTTGATTTCCCAAATCAAATCATGATTAAATTAGGAAATAAATTTCCAAATCTGATCAAATATTTTATTTATGGAAAATATCAATTTTCATAAATACTTCTAACTTTCCAAAAGTAGAAGATTTCCATAAATACTTCTAGACTTTCCAAAATTAAAAATTTCCATAAATATTTCTAGCTTTCGAAAAATAGAAAATTTCCATAAATACCATTATGACTATTGCAAAACAATTTTACGATTATATCGAAACACAACCTGGGCTCTGATACCACTGTTGGATTTCCGACACCGCGACGAGTGTGTGTTCGAACATGTTTCGTAAACATATGCACAACGGAAGAAATAAAAATAATAAATATAATTTATTGCAATACACACACCACACGCATGCATAGTACAACATGTGTAGACATAACCACAATTTCAAATTTTGCAATAAAAGAAAATTTATACTACGTATACCTGACATATCACGTGTAGCGGGAAAGGCATCAACCGGAGCGATCCTCGCTAGAATCGCCTCTATCCGTATCCACGCCGAGTATCTTCGGGATGACTTCACAAAGTCACGAACCTCGTCTTCGTACGAGTCACTAGCCTCGTGTCAAAGACGATGTGATCGAGAGAAGATCACAATCCGAATCAAAAATTCGGATTCAAAACGAGTCCTCAAAAACTCGTTTCTCCGGAGAGGTATTCGTCAACCATTTGACGAATCCTTCGTCCTCCACCTATGAGGATTACCGGAGATCAAATCCCCGGCAAGTAAGACACTATCGGAGCTCCAAACATCGTCCAAACGACGCTCTGACACGAAGAAAACAAGCTGTCCAGAAAACTGGACAGCTTGGTGGAGGAGTTTGCGCCGGCCAAAGAGAAGAGGGCCAGCGATTCCTTGGTCACCGAAGCCAAGGAGGATCACCGGAGGGTCGCCAGCTGAAGCTTGGACGCCGGCAACAAGTTTGGACGGTGGCACAAAGGTGGGCGACGGCTAGGGTTGGGCGCCGACCACTATAGGAGGAGGAGAGGGGGCGGCAACTTATGGATTAGGGCTCTCATTAAACCCTTGAGCCCTATTTTATAGAGAACAAATTATCCTAATGGTTATTGGTTCATAACTAAAACCCGTTAACCTGCTCCATTAATTTAAGTTAAAATAAACCAAACCGATTTGGTCTATTTTAAGTTAAAACGAACCGAACCAACTTTGGTTCATTAGTTTAAAACAAACCAAACCCCTTTGGTTTATTCTCCACTATTGGATTAGAACCAAACCAATTTGGTTCATCCATCATGTCTTCATAAGACACGGTCCATCCACGCTTCCATTGCGACTGAAACAATTTCATGCTCGCTCCTTGTTTGGTCCAACCAAACCTAGTTTCTCTCGGTCTGAGAATCTCATTCTCAAGCTCGTTTTAAATTCTTCGAATTATGCTCATTGTGCGTGTAACCAAATAGGTTCTCGATTTATGTTGACCGTCTATAATTAACCATTAATTATAAAACGATCATGAGTGGCACCTAGTAATACATCATGATTCCCAATTAACCGAAAAGATCAATGGTTGATCCAGAACTATTTCTGAAACCCTTCAGCAACTACAATGAATCATGCCCCATTCCCTTCACTCATCTTATACCCACTTGGTTCAGGACATGGTCTATAGTGTCAGTCCCCACTAGGTTGACTACGTCACACCTAGCCCAAATATCAATTCCTCGTCCTACGGATTCTAGTTACTGCACATGTATCCAAGAGTACCTTACTCTAAACATGTAATGCTTTGGCCAAAGACTTTAGTAACAATCCGACGAGAGGCCATGGGTATACATCTCTTCGCAAGGAGTGGTGAATCCTTTATAGGCTATTCAAACACCTTCGATCATTTCGACTTATACCCAATCATCCCGGGTCCACATCTCCTCAGAGATGCTTGCTTAAGATGTCAAAGCATAAGTCTTCATGATCAAGATGACTTGAATACCGCAAGTCAAAGGAACATCACACTTAAGCTGCAGTAAGAACTTCATTGACATATCTATATATGCAGAGAACCATATGATGTCTTACGGCTGGTCACTCCAATGAACTAGTTACCATAACTAGCATCCACGATTATCTCCGGACATCACAATGTCTCTAGCCAGTGAGAATCAGCTGCTTGGATACACCAAGGAGTATACCTCATGCTAGTCTCGACAGATTTGATGGTGTCCTAATCCATCAATTCATCGACTAGGGATAATTCTGATACATCACAATTACACATGTAGAGATACTCACTAGTTGTGATCCAATCACAAATTCTCTCATGCTGTGAATCGTATCGTGGACATTCAGTAAATGAGTTTAAGATCTAATCAAATACATGAGAACATGTATACTCAAATAGTGAATCTTCATTTATCATATAAATGGTTCAAACATAAGACGATTGCCTTAGGACATCTCTCACATATTACTAACATTTGTGAGGCCAGACACTCACTTTTAATGTGCCCCTTCCTATTACATTCAAAATAAACGACATCATATTTTTCTCTATATTTATGTGATGTCGTACCCTTCTTCTTGTCTGCAAACATTTTCTATTGGTGCAGTAGGCACCTAAGTCGAACCTGAGTTTTGATTATAGCAAACGATACAAAGTTAAGCTCATGTCGTTATCTCACGAGCTGAATCGAGTATGCAGAAGATTGATATAGCTGGAGCTGAAGGCTAGCGACACCCGGAGGAAGCCGTGGTGGTCGGGCGACACTCGAGTGACTTCGGAGGGAGCCGAAGGAATCGAGTGGAAGGCCGGAAGCAAAAGCAACATGTAAGTGTCGAGGTAAGCTCGTGTGTTCAAGCGTAAGTGAGGTCGTATCCTCTTTATGGGGATGATCTTAAGCGTAGATCCGACCAAAGACATCCTATAGATGGTCTAGGTCGAGATCGGACGGTCGACGATCGTCGAAATTATGTTTTTGTTGAGCTAACTTTGACTTGCGAAGCATCGGTCATTGCCACTTGGAGGACTCGATCGCCATCAATCGCGATCGGTCGGAGAGGTCGACTGACCGATCGATGTCGCCATCCGATCGATGATAGCCATCACCGATCATGGTCAATGATCAGATTCGAGGAGTCAAGGCTTATCACCCCATTTCAAGGAGATTGGTGCTCAATTGTGATTGGCTAGGGTTCCTCTCGAAAAGGGGCTCAAAGGCTATAAAAGGAGGGCCAAACCTAGGGTTTCTTAATTATTCTAAAGCTTCCAAAAAGCCTCCGCCAAGCTACAACTTTTCGACAACGAAGTGCTTTCTCTCCGACGTCTAGGTCTTAAATTCTTTCTTATTGTAACGTCAGTTTTTTAGCTCTTATTTAAGTTCATTTCTTTTCGGAGCTTTTATCGTATACGAGGAGAGGGGGAGTGTCCCTCTACCTCAAGCTTTTTCCTTCTTGTATCGATTAACTCCTACCTCCAACGAGGAGGAGTTCCTTTAGTGCTTTTTCCCTCCGTACGTGGTCAAGGACCACTAGGGCCTTGGAGTAGTAGCCGAAGGCTACGAACCAAGTAAAAACCTTCATTGTCTCTTTTTACTTTACATTTCCGCTGTAATTAATTATCTCTCGAGTTTTAACGAACGTAAAAAAAAGGAAAAGTTTTTTCGCTATTCACCCCCCCTCTAGCGAACCGCATCGATCCAACAATTGGTATCAGAGCCGGGGGCACTTAGATTTGCTGAAACCACCAATCTAACATTTTTTACAGATTTGTTTTTCGTTTGCTTAAATTTTTTCCCGCACTACTAATCCAAGACGAAGTCTTGGTACTCTTCGTTTGGTTTTGTTTTGCAAGTATTCGCTTTTGGAGTAGCCGACGGTCAAACGGGCATAACTTTTCGTACAAGTTGACCCACGACATGGTCTACCTACCAAATCGAAGCCCTCACAGAGATCTACACTTCTTACAGGGGTTTACCCCCATAACAAGTTGTTTTCATCCTCAAAAATCAACGTTTATTAGCCTTTCGGGGACATCGAAGGTTGTGAGTACTTACTTTTTATTTAGGTTCTTATTTCTTTGCTTAACTTTCTATTTTTCGTTTGTTTCTTTTTATTTCCCACAGTACTAATCCAAGACGCAAGTCTTGGTACTTTCGTGTGTTTTTGTCGTTGCTAGGTCTTCTTTTTAGTCTCCTTGTTTTTTGTTCTAATGACCCATCTCGAGGGTTTTAGCACCGTCCGACCTCCGTTTTACAACGGAGATGACTTCCGTTATTGGAAGGGTCGGATGGAATGCTTTCTCAAAACCCAAATCGATATGTGGATCATAATCCAAACGGGTTTCACACTTCCGACTAATGAAGTGGGTGACTCCTTGGATTATGATCAATGGACCATTGCGACAAAACGACAAGTCGAAGCCGACGCCAAGGCAACACAAATCCTCCAATGCGGCCTATCCAAGGAGGAGCTAAATCGCGTCGGCCCCTTCATAAGTGCAAAAGATCTTTGGACAAAACTAGTGGAGCTACACGAAGGGACCGATGAAGCCAAGGTATGTAAGCGTGATCTTCTTTTCAATAAACTATATAACCTAAAAATGCAGGAACACGAGTCCGCGACGCAACTCCACGCCCGGGTCCAAGACATAGTCAACAACCTACACGCAATCGGGCAAAAGGTCGAAAACCGCGACCTTATAAGGTATGTTCTAAACTCTTTTCCGAGGACTACCTTGTGGGCATCCATGGTCGACGCCTACAAGGTCTCCAAGGATCTTTCTAAAATTAGGTTAGATGAACTCTTTTCAGATTTCGAATTACATGAGCAGTCCAACTCGGAACCCAAGAGGGGTATAGCCTTGTTTGCAGGTTCAAAGAAGAAGAAAATCACAAGCAAGCCACCACCAACCGAGGAGGAAGACGAGTCCGAAGAAGAAGTTGACCCGGAGTTGACTGCCGAACTAATGAACCTAGCTCGAAGGATAGCCAAGGGACGAAAGTGAACCACGACTCGACCCAACCAAGGTAAGCCTAAAAGTTCTAATATTAGGTGTTATGAGTGTAACAGGTTTGGACATATCAAGTCCGAGTGCCCCAAGCTCAACCACCAAGCACCTAAGCACAAGAAGGCCCTCAACGCGACATGGGAAGAAGCGTCATCCGAAGAAGACGAAGACCACGTCTTCATGGCAAAATCGATTGAGTCAGACACGGAGACCGAACCTGAACTTGAGTCAGAACCTGAGGATGACTCGGACTACGAAGCTACCTTCAAGTCAAGCCACGGATACGCATCCGGTTCAAAAGATACCCTTAAAGTGAGTCGAACTTTATTTAATACTTTACATAATACGGTTAGGTTTTTGTCTAGGAAATTAGTTAAGTCTGAGTCCAAGGTCGAGACCCTGATTGAGGAGGTCAAACTCCTCAAACACAAGGTCTCCCTAACCTCTTCGACTAGTCAAGTTCGAGAAGAGGACCCAACTCGAGCTGAAAATCTCGAAGTTGAGAACTCTCTCTTGAAAAGTCAAGTTGAAGATCTTAGGAACACGTTGGAAAGGTTCACTTCGGAATCCAAAGGACTTGACCTTTTACTTGGATCTCAAAGGGCCGTGTACAACAAGGCTGGACTAGGGTTTAACTCAAACACGACTAATAGGTCGTATATGTCGATTGTAAGTCGACATAGGAAACATGTCCAAGCATGGGTCCCTAAGAACTTTTTGATTTCAACTCTAGGATCCAACCCGTACTGGGTTCCCAAGGACCAAATCCACTATGTGGATAGACCGAACCGATTCAACGGTCTAGGGGGAGCCAGTACAAAACATGTTTGTGCTTTAACTTAGAAATTGCATGCTTTAACTTAGAAAGTTTGTGCTTTAACTTAGAAATTACATGCTTTAACTTAGAAAGTTTGTGCTTTAAAACTTGTTAACTCACTTAGAACACGTACATAACCAACTAAAATCCTTCGAAAAGATTGAGCCTCGGGGAGCCTTTTTTCAAAAATAACCAGTTAGACTAGGAAATAGTCTTAGGTGAGTCAAGTCATCATTTTCTTGAAAATGGCTTTGTCTAAGGAAGTGGTCGATGATCCGATAAAAGAAGGCCCCTGTGCCTCGCCACGACCTGGAAGCCATGATCTTGAAAAGGTAAACTTGACAAGCCTAGGGTCAAATCCAAATCTAACATAAAATTACTTGAACCTAAATGCACTTAATCAACATAATTGGAAGTCATCTCACAAAAAAAACACATAAGTATAACATGCTTGATCATATAGACACAGGTGAGATGACCTAGGTTTAACAACTTACAACCAATTTCTTTTAAAAAAAAAAAATCTAACATCCAATCCAACCACCTTGTGTGTAGGATCAATGGATGTTGGACTGATTGCTCTCGAGCACATGGAGGGATCAACTCAAATTCACGAAGCTTCGATTCAAACGACAAGGATCGGTAGCCTTTGGGAATAACGACAAGATCAAAATCATCGGATCAGGTGATATCGAGCTTAACTCGAATTTTGTTATTAAAAATGTATTACTTGTAGAGAATTTTGAATATAACCTGCTTAGCGTAAGCCAATTATGTGACAATAACTATAAGGTCGTATTTTTAGAAAATGAATGTGTAATTAAAACAACTAAAACAATACTCAAAGAACTAGGACAAATAACATTTATACAATTAACTTAATCAAATCCTCAGCCAAATGTCTTATGACCAGAAGAGGAATCATGGTTGTGGCACCGCGACTCGGTCACTCGCACCCAAGACTCGTCCACAAGATGAGTCAGAGTGGCTTAGTCAGAGGCTTACCCAACCTCAACAATTTGGTTAATAAAATCTGTAATGCTTGTCAACAAGGAAAACAACCTAGGACACAACACAAGTTAACTAACCAAGAATGAACCTCAAGTGTACTTGAGCTCCTACATATGGATCTATCTGACCACATGGAGCCAAGTCACTCAATAGAAGTCAATATTGCTTAGTCATAATTGATTTACTACTCCAGTTTACCTGGGTTTGGTTCATCAAACATAAAAATGATACCCTAGATCAATTAATCAATCTATTCAAATTAATCGAGAATCAAAAAAACCTTAAGGTTAAAAGACTTAGAAGCGATCATGGTGGTGAATTCGAAAATCAAAGGTTCACTAACTTCTGTAACCTAAACGGATACCACCATGAATTCTCTTGCCCTAGGACCCCTCAACAAAATGGCCTAGTGGAGCGGAAAAACCGAACTCTACAAGAAGCCGCTAGGACCATGTTGAACGAATACGACCTACCATAGGGTTTTGGAGCGTTAGCACGCTTGCTATGTCGAGAATAGGATCCTTATGGTAAAGAGGCACCTTAAGACCTCGTACGAGATTTATCACAATAAAGTACCCAACATCAAGTACTTTAGGGTATTTGGATGTAAAGTACATATCTTAAACACTAAGAACCACCTAGGGAAATTCGAATCCAAAACCTCCACCGGAATCTTCTTAGGATACTCAACCACGAGTAGGGCCTATAGGGTATATAACCACGATACCCTTAAAGTCCAAGAGACTATTAATGTAGTGTTCGATGAAGTACCCGAACCTACAAAACCCTTAATGACCCCAAGTGTTGAGCCCACTGATACCAAACTCGTCTCCGACCCTGAGATCGAGTCTAATCCACATCAACCAACTTCTCTTGTTGACCAAGTGACAAGTGATCCGAGTCAAACTAGTGTTCAACCAAGTCACCCCATTGATCAAGCATTAGGTGACACAAACCCAACCCAATCTAGGATTCAAACTAACCACCCTATCGATCAAGTGATAGGAGATCCTAATCTAGGAGTTCGAACTAGAGCATCCTATAGGAACCTTAGTCAAATTTCCTTAATTTCAAAGATAGAACCCAAATCAATTGAACAAGCTCTTCTTGATCCCGATTGGATTATTGCAATGCAAGAAGAGATAGCTCAATTTACTAGGAATGAAGTGTGGGAATTAGTACCACCACCTAAAGACAAAACGATAATTGGAACAAGGTGGGTGTTTCGAAATAAGCTTGATGATAAAGGTGAAGTAGTTAGAAACAAGGCTAGGTTAGTCGCCAAAGGGTTTAGTCAAGTCGAAGGCTTAGATTACGACGAAACCTATGCCCCAGTAGCTAGACTCGAATCCATTCGAATGTTGCTAGCTTATGCCGCACATCAAGGATTTAAGCTGTTTCAAATGGATGTTAAGTCGGCATTCCTAAATGGATACATTAAAGAAGAAGTTTATGTTAGCCAACCCCCCGGATTCGAAAATCTAGATAAACCCGATCATGTTCTAAAACTTAAGAAAGCTCTCTATGGACTTAAACAAGCTCCTCGAGCTTGGTACGAGAGACTTTCAATCCATCTTAAGTCAAAAGGGTTTAACCAAAGCTTAGTTGACCCAACTCTCTTCGTAAAAACCTTAGGTAAAGAAATATTCATAGCTCAAATTTACGTAGACGATATAATTTTTGGAACCTCTAACTCAGCCTTACTAAACGAGTTCGTTTCACTCATGGAAAGTGAGTTCGAAATGAACTTGGTAGGCGAGTTAAGTTTCTTTTTAGGTCTACAAATTAAACAAACTAAGGATGGTATATATCTATATCAACAGAAATACACTAAGGAGTTAATTAAAAGATTTGAAATGCAAGACGCTAAGATAATAAACACCCCAATGGAGATTAATGTTAACATAGGAGAAGACCCAGAAAGTAAGTCCATTGACTTAAAGTACTATAGGAGCGCGATAGGAAGTCTTCTATACTTAATTGCGAGTCGACCCGACATCCTATTCGCAGTAAGTATGTGCACCAGGTTTCAAACCTGTGCTAAGGAGTCTCACCTAACCCTAGTTAAGCGTATCCTTAGATATCTTAAGGGTACACTTAACGTTGGTATTTGGTACCCTAGATCTACGTAGTTCGAACTAATCGGCTACTCCGATTCGGATTATGCCGGTAGTAAACTTGATAGAAAGAGCACGAGTGGTTGTTGTCAACTACTCGGCTCAAGTCTAGTGAGTTGGTGCAGTAGGAAGCAACATTGTGTTGCCTTATCTACCACCGAAGCCGAATACGTTGCGATGGGTGAGTGTGTAACTCAGCTTCTTTGGATGAAGCACACTCTCCGAGACTTTGGGTTGGATTTCACCAAAACTAAAATTTTTGTAGACAACATAAGTTTGATAAATCTAACTAAGAACCCTATATGCCATTCAAGGACAAAGCATATAGAGGTGAAACACCATTTCATTCGAGAACATGTAGCCAACGACTCCATACAACTCGAATATGTTGACTCGAAGTCCAACCTAGCAGACCTATTTACTAAACCCCTACCCGAAGCCGAATTTAGTCTATTAAGACGAAAATTGGGCATGTGCGTAATAGAATAGGTACTTGCAAATTATATGTTCTTACTACTATTTCTTTAATTTCATTATTATGGAACTAGCATAGGACATACCTTAGATATCATGCACCTATAGATTTAAGGAGCCAATACATCTCACAACACATAGGACTAATGTGTTTGTGTACTTAGCCACGTAGATGGGTGTGAGATGTTAGGACCTTACTCCTGGTTCCAGATGTAGAGCTAGTGCATCGCTATGAACCACGGAGTATAATCATACATACTAACCGACTCTGACCAGGACTGGTTGATCCTTCATATCAATCAAGCCAAATATGAGTCGAACATTTTATAGATGAACCTATTTTCAGTATATTATTTTCAAAATAATGTGGAACATGCCTGGACTTTAAAATTAAAACTTATTTTTTTATTCCACACACATCCTCACTCTTTTCGATATATGGCAAAAGGGGGAGAAAAAGGCCAAAGTTAAGGGATCAATTTTTTTTTATGGCCAAGGCTTACTTAACTTTAAGTTAACAAAACAAGTTAAGGGAACTCTTAACTTAAACACATTTAGTTAACTTGTTTTCGTTAACAATACAATAATTTACTTAACTCTTACTTAACTTGTTAACAAAAAGTAATTTACTTAACTTGTTAACAAAATAGAAGTAAAGGCCAAGGTTAAGAAATCAATTTTTTCTTAACTTAAAACTTATTTTAAACACTATGGCCAATATTAAGTAATTTCGGTCACTTAATTATTTTTTAGTAGCAAATATCAAGGGGGAGAGTTAAAACCCTTTCTCAAGTACTAACCCTCGGTCAACGGGGAGGATTCCTCAAGGGGGAGCACTTGAAAAAGAGTTTTTACTCCTACACATTCATGCATATCTCTTGCTCATTTTACTTAATGCACTTAATTTGTTTTTTCTTAAGTTTGTATGTGGGTTTGCCATAAATAAAAAAGGGGGAGATTGTTGGTGCAGTAGGCACCTAAGTCGAACCTGAGTTTTGATTATAGCAAATGATACAAAGTTAAGCTCATGTCGTTATCTCACGAAATAATCGAGTGAAGATTGATATAGCCGAGTCAAGGCTAGCGACACCTGGAGGAAGCCGCGGTGGTCGGGCGACACTCGAGTGACTTCGGAGGGAGCCGAAGGAATCGAGTGGAAGGCCGGAAGCAAAAGCAACATGTAAGTGTCGAGGTAAGCTCGTGTGTGCAAGCGTAAGTGAGGTCGTATCCTCTTTATGGGGATGATCTTAAGCGTAGATCCGACCAAAGACATCCTATAGATGGTCTAGGTCGAGATCGGACGGTCGACGACTGTCGAAATTATGTTTTTATTGAGCTAACTTTGACTTGCAGCAAGCATCGACCGCCACTGAGGACTCGATCGCCGTCCAATCGATCCGATTCGAATCGATCGATGTCGCCATCACGATCGATGATAGCCATCACGATCGATGGTCAATGATCGATTCGAGAGTCAAGGCTTATCACCCCATTTCAAGGAGATTGGTGCTCAATTGTGAGTAGCTAGGGTTCCTCTCGAAAAGGGGCTCAAAGGCTATAAAAGGAGGGCCAAACCTAGGGTTTCTTCATCATTCTAAAGCTTCCAAAAGCCTCCGCAAGCTACAACTTTTCGACCACGGCGCTTTCTTCCGACGCCTAGGTCTTAAATTCTTTCTTATTTAGTTTTATAGCTCTTATTTAAGTTCATTTCTTTTCGGAGTTTTTATCGTATACGAGGAGAGGGGGAGTGTCCCTCTACCACAAGCTTTTTCCTTCTTGTATCGATTAACTCCTACCTCCAACGAGGAGGAGTTCCTTTAGTGCTTTTGCCCTCCGTACGTGGTCAAGGACCACTAGGGCCTTGGAGTAGTAGCCGAAGGCTACGAACCAAGTAAAAACCTTCATTGTCTCTTTTTACTTTACATTTCCGCTGCAATTAATTATCTCTCGAGTTTTAACGAACGTAAAAAAAAGGAAAAAGTTTTTCGCTATTCACCCCCCTCTAGCGAACCGCATCGATCCAACATTTTCTTCACATCCTTCTTTTTGTATTTTCTACTTCTCCTCATCATTCTCCTCACGAAATTGGCTATCTCGCTGGATGAGGATTCATCATCACTATCGCTGCTTGTCTCGAATAAGGATGAAGATGACTCCCTCTTCTTCTTGTTCTCCTTGCTCTTGTCCTCCTTGTATTGGTCATCTGCAATAAACACAATACCTTTCTCTTTTGGGCCCTTATTAGCTTGCTCATGCAGTTCCATTTTACAAAATAATTCATCTAATTTTACTGTAGATAAATCCCTTGATTCTTTGTAGGCATCAACCATAGATGACCACAAAGCATTTTGGGGAAAGGATTTTAGAACATACCTGATAGTGTCTCAGTTTTCAAAATCTTCTCCAATCGAATGCAAACCATTTAGCAGCTCCTTGAACCTTCCGATCGCCACCAACAGCCTCGTCCTCATAGTGAAATTGATCCGGGTTCATGTAGAGGTCTCGCTTCGCTATTATCAGTCCTCGCTCCTTCATCGAAGTTCTACTAATTTGTTCCGCAGATCTCAGGGAATCCACCACTCTTTGAGTCGTCCTTCGGCCACATTGCGCAGTTACAAATAGCTTTCTCTATTTGCTTTCACGCTTTAGCAATACGTAATCAACGAAGTAGATTCGAGCATCCTACCTTCTGCGTCCATCGGTGGTGTGAAGCCTTCAGTCACGGAGAACCACATATCTATCTCAGTCATGAGATAGTACTCCATTCGGCTTCGCCAGTATTGGAAATTGGTTCCATTGAAGAAGGGAGGTTTGTTTGTGTTATAGCCTTCTTGCATCACCATTCAAGCTTGATCTTGCGGTTGTGAATCCGGAGAAGAGAACCAGGATCTGATACCACTTATTAGACCATTGGCGTCGCTAAAAGGGGGGATGAATAGCTAATGATCGTCTCTTGAATTCGTCGTGCTTGTCTATAATTGTTAGTATGCAGCGGAAACACAAATACGAGTACAAAACACATAACAAGCACAACACAAGGAATTTACGTGGTTCGGAACCTTAGTTACTACTCCATGGTCGAGCCCTAGTTGGCTCTAGTGATGCTCACCACCACTATAATACTTCTCCTTCTCGGTGACACACCGAAGGTGGAGAAACCTCTTAATACAGGTTTACAATGATTACACAAGAGCTTACAATTGAAAGAGATTGAGAAGAGAAAGATTACAGCATATGCCGTATAAAATAGAGCTTCTTCTCTTTGAAATCTTTGATTGCCTTTGAGTATGTTTAAAACTCAGAGGATCAGAGAAAAATCATTGGAGAATCGCTTTTTGGTTTGTCGTGAGCAATAATATCAAGAGTTATAAAAAACAGCCGTATAAACCTTTTAAATCGAGCCTGATTAGAGCTTTTTCGTCCCGCGCAGTTGAGTCGCCTCGACTGGAGCTTCGACTCGCATTTAATGAAAGTTCCAACGGTAAGTTTTCCACCTTAATTTAAATTATTCGTCCATTGTAACATAGGTCCAGTCGAGGCGATGAACCGATGGTTCATCGCCTCGACTGATAAGATTTAGTCGAGCCTTCAGTCGAGCCTACCTCGCTTCTGTTTCAACCGAACAAAGCAACAATCGAGGTGGTGCCTCGACTGCTTATGAGTTTTAGCTTAAGTTAAGCTACTCCAGTCGAGCTTGCAGTCGATAGTGCCTTGCCTCTGTTTGGTTGAACCAAGTATCAGTCGAGGGACTACCTCGACTGATATGAGTCTGCTCAGAACATGCAGCTCGTCCAGGGAAGTTTCCAGTAGAGGCACCACCTCGACTGATGAGGTAATCAGTCGAGGTGCTGCCTCGACTACTACCTTGACCCTTGACCGTTTCAACTCGTCTAGAGCTGAAACCACGCCTAAGAAGGGGTCTACCCTGTACCCTTTTCCTGATGCCTGTGAACCACTGTTCATAGGTCTTCCGTGCCAAGAATCACTTCCGGGACTTTGTGCCAAGACTCCTCGTCTGGGTCTTCATGCCAGGACTCCTCGTCTGGGTCTTTATGCCAGGACTCCTTGTCCGGGTCTTCATGCCAGGACTCCTCGTTCGGGTCTTCATGCTAGAACTCCATGTCCGGGTCTTCACTTGCCAGGACTTCTCGTTCTCTACCTACAAGGAATTTCCTGAAAATACATTTCAACCAACTGCGTGAGATAACACATAATTATCACCTTGGCTTAAACCCTTGTCAAACACCAAAACATCATTTTGGGCCTGACTGCACCAACAAACTCTACAAGTCTAACGACTTTACATGGTATTCCCGTTATTGACGATCACCCTACTTGAAGCTCAAGAATTCCCTAACAACGAGTCAAAGAAAGTGTCGTGGGAAAATACTCTCTCACAACATCACTAAGTCATGTCCAAGTAATATCCTATTCCCAAATGTTATTTCCTACCTCTTCCACCAAGTACCGGCTTGATCTCGATAATGGGATGCAACTAACTTTACTTTCTTTGTATCACACAAGTTAAGTACTCAAAAGTACCTTCAAAGTTATACAACCCTACACAACCAACTCAGGGATCAAAATCCCTATGAAACACCATATACTAATCCTCCACCATCTGCATCAACAATAGTATATACGTTTGTCCATTACCCCACAGGTAATGATCTGACTAGCATAGTTAGTGCAAATCCCTAAGACTATAATCTTTGATCTCCATAAGAAATGTGACAGCCTAACCCCTGCTTTCTGACTCGGTATCAATCGGCTCTCAAAGGTAATTCACCTTTTCGATAGCAGGTACATGTCTAATAACCTCAACATGTTGTTCCCGTAGTCAACTCAAACCATGGAAAGAATAATGACTAACACACTACATGTCATGCACTGTTATAAGCAACTAAATGCATAGCCAACAAAATATGAGATAACAATTAGCATACCTTATCCCTTGCAGCTCGGAGATGTCCCGCAACATCCAAATCCCAGAACTCACAAAACCAAAATTGAATAAATCAAAACTCGATGTTCAAACTGAAATAAAATCCGAAAGTGGACTTCGCAACCTAGGGCTCTGATACCAATAAAATTGTCATGCCCCAAGAGTATGCCGAGCCCGAAAATCGGATAGCATTTCCCCTGTACGTGAAACAATTCCCTGTTGATACATAGCCTTCCGGCCACAACCACATAACATACAGAAGTATATAACCAAAGTCACAGTGGAATACACCAATAATAATAAAAACACAAAGACTCAAATACATGCGTACCGGTACGAATTTAACATAACAAGGAAAAATAATCAGAATCAAATACATAACACATAACCGATTACCAAACAACGGAAAAAATATAGGATAAAAATCCAAAATATACAACACCAATATGGATTATAGTCTAAATACTTGAGGTGAGATGGGATCAGCTGGCAGAGCTCCGAGCATCCAAGGAATCTTCTACCTGTTACCTGGGAAATAAGAAAACTGAGGGTCTATGGTGGTGAGTATAAAATTCAGCGGTAATATGCAAGATAGTGCATGATCAACAACTAAGATATAAAGGGCAACAAATATAAAAATGGAGATGAACAGATATGTATAGATGGAGATCACCGGTATACAATCATAAAGGTAATGCCAACTAACTATCAGTGTAAATCTAAACAGTGGATAAACAACCAACTGATCAACTATACATAACATAATGTACTGACATACCTGAAGATCTGCAAGGATACAACTCGTACAACCTAAACACACATACTACCATATAACACATACAACATGAAAGAACAACACTAAACATGTAATCAACACACTACCCTTCTAACCTATATACGACAACATCAAACCTGGTCAAAGATTATGTACAATCAAATGCAGCAAATATAGCATAAACAAATGCAACAATACAACAAGCATATATATATATATATATATATATATATATATATATATATATATATATATATATATATATATATATATATATATATATATATATATAGACCGTATCTATATATACTGCTCACACTCACACACACATATATATACATAAATATATGTATATTTATATATATACAAATGCCCTTACACATGGCAATGCAAATTCATGGTCATGCATGTGCACCGCACTCGCTACCACGACCCTAGTGTGGCCTAGGTGGCATGACATGACAACTGTCTCAACTCAACAACAACCACTGCTCTCTAGTGGCCAAGTGGGCAGTATGAATAAGTAGCGATAAGCTAAAGAGCTATAAGCTACACAACGAGGGTCCCTGTTGCTGGCCACTCCGATTGACATACGCAGGACAACTGCACGCAACTTCAACTACCACTATCAAGAGTAGTCGAGTGCGACACAACAAATGAACTACCCTCACACTAGTTACTACTACCACGAGTAACCGTGGAGGCAGAATAACTGACGACCCTCTCAACTACAAGGGAGACCAAGTCGCCAACATGCATGTAAATGACATGAATGCACAATCACACATACATCCACAATACACTCTCTATCCAACAGAGAGTCATATACAACTAACCATCGACCATGCTAGGACTTCCAGTCCATAGCGACACACCTTCGACAACCCACACTACCATGTACAAACATATGATCTGTAATAGTTATACAATGAAAGGTAAGGTGATACAACCACAAACTCTACATTAAGGACATCATCCACCCCCGGATGTTTATTCCTGATGACACAAGTCAAATTGACATCTATACTCAGCTACACCCCCCATGGTTAAGCATCTAAAGATCTACATACCATAGCATCGGTAAGTTATAACAACGATGAATGAAATATGACAACAACAACAATATATCTCAAAGTGCAAAGACTTAAATATCAAGCACAGAATAACATGAGTGGAGTCAAGGTACAATATCAACCATATAGGAACTCATGCACTAAGAATAATCAACTACTTGACCAGGGTAGAATATTACCCACCTGATATGAATCTCGTGGCAATAATCTTCATGCCCACGGACCTGCTTCGTAACCAAGTCCTTACACTGCCAGATCAAATCCAGCTTCCATTTGATCAACTTCTTGATCTGAAATTCAAATATCCCATCCAGATCTCACAGTTGTAAACAAATCCAATATCACAGCCATAATGTATAAACTGGCAGCATAAAACATATATATTGATACCAGTTTCAGATCAGGGTTTACCATTTCCTAGTTCTTGATCCACTATAGATAATCCACTCTGTACATGCTGAACTTACGAAGCTTAGTTCCACCCACCTTGCATCACTTCAATTTCCTCCCAACATAACAAATTAACCAACACTACTTCACTCACTCACAACAGATAAAAAAACAAAACCTCCTGTCACATAGAAACAATCCCTGCTTATCTCAGCTTCATTGCTTGCAATCAGCAATCAGACGTGTTGGCGATTTGTAGATCTTAGCCCTCAAACCACCAATCTGTGTCAAGCCCGTTCTTCCCAGCTGCAATGACAGTACCATCACATGATGATGGCTCCACGCTCCCAGAACCCTTGAATAAATAAGGATTCATAGCACTTTGTTTCGAGTTGAATGTTATCTCAAAAACAACAACGATCTCGATCAAAATCATCGAAGTGGAGGAAATAAAGGAGGAGGAGTGAAATTAGGGTTGGCTCGAGACAGTGTCGTGTCAGATCGGGGCCTTCATCGAGAATGCTAAGTCGCCAGCTTCTCCTCTCGAAATCGTGAGCTTGCAATGGTGATCGACAATAGCAAGATGGGCGACAGATCGATCGGCGCGACGATCGATCATGGAAAGGGACAACAATGACGGGGTGGCAGCGGATCATCTCGCGGCAGTGATGAAGATGGGCGATGGTGCGAGCTCACTATGATCGAGCTCACGTGAGGAAACGAAGAGGGTAACGACGGCGATAGCTGCTCCATCTCACAGCGAGATTGATCAGCATGGCAGCGTGAGATCGGGTGGAGACAAATAACTGGTGCAGCGAGGAAGAAGAGACACCGACAAGCTGAGCTCCATTGGCAGTGACGAGTGGGAAGAGAGCACTGCGATCGGGAGAGAATCCACGGCGACGTGAGAAGAGAAGGAAAATCAAGGAAAGAGGGTTCATAGGTTGCAGTAAGGAGTTTGGGGAAAATCAATTAAATTTCGGGATTATTTATATAGGTATTAACCTTAGGGTTAGTTAATTACCCCTTAATCAACCCTCATAAATCCCATAAATCCAAATAGACTTCTGAAAAATTCCAGTGAGTATTTTCTTAATTAACAAGTATTATATTATCATTGTTTCATTTTTTTCAATATCTTACACCAATGACTTCCACGTTTGATATCATTCAAATAATACACTTGATTTGCTTGGTTTGTCAAAATGAATGGGTCATCATCATACCATGTTTTAGAAGTGTCAATACACAAGAGATCATACTCTTCCACCAACAATTTTTTTTGGGATTACATTGGAACCATTTGCACCAAAATAATTGGACTTTATACCTAAAAGAGTAAAGTATTTGAACCACATCCTTCAACAGAACAAAAAAATCCAAATTGTCCCCATCGTCAGAGGATGGTACGCTGACCCCACTATCTTGAGTAGTTTTCCATGAATCACGAGACCTCGTATGATATCGAATCCCATTTACAATGCATGCATCATATAGTTGAACTTCAACATCAGGTCCCATTTCTAAATAATACAACTCATCTGTGATCTTTGAATTTGTCGCTAATATATGACATATTGATGACGAACAATACATATCCTGGCAAAAATAAGCACATCAGTCGACTGGTGGTATACACCAGTCGATTGACGATAATTTGGCCGACCACAAAATTTAGTTTACTCGACTGGCCAATCGACTGAATAGTTTGCAATGAATATTTATTTATTTCATCCCTAAGTAGTAGTCAACTGGTGATATATACCAGTCGACTCCTAGTATTGGCGACGAATTGATAAATATTGTCACTAAACTTAAATATATTAGCGACAAAATATAAATTTCGTCGTTAATACTCATTCCCAATATAGGCTAGCGACGAATATTTTTAATTTGTCTCTAATATATTTTATATTTGTGATGAAATATTACTATTTCATTGCAAATGTGATATTATTTACGACAATCAAATAATTCATCGTTAAGTCCTCGTTTTAGCAATGGATTATCAATTTGTCGCTAATATTTCGTCGTTATTTCCCATTTTTCTTGTAGTGACACCTTTTGAATTATTTATGCATTTCTGAAGTTGGGATGAAAATCTAAACTGGTGTATCAAGCATGACAGTCGACTGATGCAGTATCTAGTCGACTGCTAACACTAATTTTTCACATATCAACCTTGTTTCCTAATTTAGAGTTCATTCTAAGGTGTTCTAACCCTATGGTAAGATTAGCGCAACAACTAAGGGGGAGTAGGATTAATTAATGCATTGGTTTAGGGGGAGTTTTCTTATGATATCTCTTTAATCCCAAAATCCATATGCACATGGTTTATTGTTAGTGTAAAGTTAGGATATATTCTTACTCATCGTTTCATGCTTTGCATAACATGTTATTCACACATGCTAAAATGTGTCTTGGATTAAGGAGAAGTTTTAAGTATATTTTATACCTTAGTTCAAGGCATAATCAATCTCATTCATTAATGTATTTATTGTCTATATGCCTCTCTTTTTGATGTGAGTCAAAGGGGGAGAAGGAAAGATTTAAGTTAGATTTATATTGTTAGATTCATATTTTGCCTTATTACATATTTTTAAGACCTAACTTAAATAATTTCCAAACATCAAAAGGGGGGAGATTGTGTTGGTGCAAGAATGCCCCAATCATTAATGTATTTTGATGTTTGGATAATCATTTGAGTTAGACAATAATTGTGATCTAACCATGAATGTTTTAGTGACAGAAAAATCCAATTGTGAAGACTTGGTAAAGAGAAGTCCAAGTGTGCAAGGAAAGTCCATGGTAAGGTCTTAGCAACATAAGTCCCAGCATGTAGTCTTGGCAGCATAAAGTCTAAGCGGACCTTGGTAAGGGAAGTTTAAAGGCAAGGTCATGGCAGTGTAAGTCCAAGCATGTATCTTGGTAACATAAAGTCTAAGCGGACTTTAGCAAAGGAGAACCCAAAGTATGACAAAATCGAGGAAAGCTTTTGAGGCAAGCGCAAGGATAAAGGAGTCTTGGACTCGGAGGGATCTTGGAGACACAAGGCTGATGGAGAAGCAAGAAGGTTAAGTCTAGGCTTAGGGTATGTTTTCAAGTATGAATTAGTCATACTTGAAGTATATCAGTCGACTGGTGGCTTATTGATGGTTGAAGCTTCGCTTCTCGCTTCGCCTCGGTCTCTTGTGCATGGCGATCCTATCTACATCCCCGGATTAAAAAAATTAACCCTTGACGAAGACGGATTACCCAAGCAACCGATCCATCATCGTGCTATTTGATTAGAGTCATCGCTTGAACAAACTTGTTGTTCAAGCAACCTAACTCTTTTCCTCGATTAGCCGTGGAATAGATGATGTATGGATCGCCGATTTTTGTATTTATCATCGGGGTCCATGATCATACAATTATAATCCAATTACATAGAACAAGAAAGAAAACTAAACAAGAATTATACCTCTTGTTTACCTCTTGATCTTCTATCGTATACCCTATCCTCTTCTTGGACATCGTGTGGGTGACGATCTACCAAGAAACAAAGTCTCCTAGATCACGTTCTTCCCTTCCTTGCTCGCTCCGAACAAAGGGAAGAATATCAAACACTTCTTCTCCTATCTAGTGCCGACCACCAATCCACCAAACTTGGTTGTTGCCACTGGCCAAGGAGAGGAAGAAGGAGATGGTGGGCGCCGACCAAGAGAACAACCCTTGTTGTCGCTGACCAAAGGAGAGAGAGAGGGAGGAGCCACCGGCCAAACTAGAGAGAGAGAGGGAGTTGCCGCCGGCCAAAGGAGAGATAATCCAAGGTTTCCGCCGCCCAAGAGGAGAAGCAAACCCTAGCCTCCAAAAACCTTTGCTTGCCGCCCAAAACCTTGGAAACAAACCCTAATCTCCCAACCAATTAGTTGCCACCCAAGCCTCCTATACTCCTTATATAGATTTCGCCCAAACCTCCATTTAATCATGTCCGTTGGATCTAGGCTTCATGAGGGTTTTAATAGGCTACAATAGGGACCATGAGGAGGAGTTGGATCTTGGCCACCTAATGGATCCGGCCCACATAAAATCCGATCCATTAATGATGATCCATTCCACTAGAGGATTATCATTGATCTACCTCACCAACACCCATAATTAAATATGGGCTCCATATATTAATTGTACAAATGTCTTCCCATGTTTAAGATATCGAATGTCCATTAATTAATTAATTTACTGACAATTAATTAATCAACATCTAACTCCATGAGCAGTACCACTCAACCTTATCATCATGTTGGACCAAGTCTACCTGCAGGATTTACATGATGATCCTTATGAGCTCCTCAAGGGGACATCATCATCCTAATACATAGGAAATAGTTTCCTCCTATAATCAACGACACACCATGTAAATAATATCATTTTCCAACTTATCGGGCCTATCAATTTAACCCATAAATCTCGCCCATTGGTAAATCAAAGAAATAAATATTAAGTATATGTGCCTGTTATTATGTCGAGATTAAGAGCATATACTCCATAATATCCGAGGTCCGATTCAATTATGTAGTCAGCAATAAATTGAATCACCTCTAAGTCGGTCCTGCTCAATACACACAAAGTGTCCTAGTATAATTCTATGGTCAAGATAAACCAATACCAAATTACACTACAACCATACCAATGGTTTGTCCAAAACCATCTTGATTGTGAGCCTCTACTTATACTCTACAAGGAACTGATAACATGATCTTTTGTGTGACACCACACACCATGTTAGCTACAATGTAAAGTATTAGACAAGATGCACACATATAATAAATAAAAAATGCAAACAATGATCATGTGATTCTTATTTTAAAATGAAGATGTCCATACAAAGACTAGGCTTTCAGTATATATCCCAACAATCTCCCACTTATACTAAAAAACTATGCTGTCATCAAAGTGTCATACATCTGATTCTCATTCCCTCTACATGCCTATCAAAAGCTCTCACTGGAAAGGCCTTAGTGAAAGGATCTGCCAGGTTATCCTCTGATGCAATCTTGGCGATAGCAACTTCTCCACGCTTTACGATCTCTCGTATCAGGTGGTACTTGCGCTCTATGTGTTTACTTGCCTTATGGGCTCATGGTTCATTCGAGTTTGCAACTGCACCACTGTTATCACAATAAATTATGATAGTTCTGGGCAAACCAGGAATCACATCCAAGTCCATCAAGAAGTTCCTGAGCCATACAACTTCTTTGGTTACCTCAGAGGCTGCCACATACTCAGCTTCTATGGTGGAGTCCGCCACGCATTTCTGCTTGACACTCCTCCATACAATGGATCCACCTCCCAAAGTAAACACAAAACCTGAGGTAGACTTACTGTTATCTTTATCTGATTGGAAGTCAGAATCTGTGTAATCCATAGGGAGTAATTGATCAACCTAGTATACCAACATATAATCCCTATTCCTTCTCAAGTACTTCAATATATGCTTTACCGTAGTCCAATGTCCCTATCCTGGATTACTCTGATATCTGCTAATCATGCCCATGGCAAAGCAGATATCCAGCCTCGTACATAACATAGCATACATGAGGCTTCCTACCGCCGAAGCATAAGGAACCACCTTCATCTCCTCTATCTCCTTTGATGTTCTAGTACACATCTCTTTAGATAAAAGGTACTCCATGCCTAAAAGGTAAAAAACCTTTCTTGGAGTTCTGCATGCTAAATTGGGCCAAAATAGTGTCTATGTATGAAGCTTAAGATAAGCATAACATCCTTTTCTTACGATCCCTTATAACCTTGATCCCAAGGATGTGTCCCACTTCTCCCAAGTCCTTCATATCAAACTATTTGGACAACCATACCCTTAAGTCTGACAACACTTTGACATTGTTGCCAATGAGTAAAATGTCATCTACATATAGTACAAGAAATACCACTACGTTTCTGTCACATCTCTTGTATACACAAGACTCATCCAGACTTTGAATAAATCCATATGACTAGATTACCTCATCAAAGCGGATGTTCCAAGATCTCGAAGCTTGCTTCAATCTATAAATGGATCGATTAAGTTTGCACACAAGATGCTCTTTGCCCTTTGTAATGAATCCCTCTGGTTGCTTCATATAGATGTTTTCTTCAAGACTTCCATTAAGAAAAGTTGTCTTGACATCCATCTGTCAAACCTCATAATTCATATAAGCAGCAATAGATAAGAGAATCCGGATAGACTTAAGCATGACTACTGGAGAAAAGGTTTCCTCATAATTGATGCTCTCTTTCTGAGTATATCCTTTCGCAACAAGCCTTGCTTTGAAGGTCTCAACCTTCCCATCTATTCCTCTCTTTCTTTTGTAGATCCACTTGCATCCAATGACTTTTACACCATTGGGTGATTCTACTAGCTCCCAGACCTGATTTGAATCCATAGATTCTATCTCAGAATTCATCGCCCTTTGCCAAGATACCGCATCTTTATCTTGGATTGCCTCGTCATATGTCCAGGGATTAGATTCATGTTCACCAGGGACCAAATAAGAAGATTCTCCCAGGAATATAAATCTCTCAGGTTGTCTAAAAACCCTCCCACTACGACGAGATATCACCTGTGTATCCTCTGTGACACGCGGTGCAGTCACTTGTGGTATGTCCTCTTGTACTGTTGGTACTGAAGTAGCGACTTCCCCTCTCAATTCTTCCAGAACAACCTTGCTCATGGACTTGTGGTTCATCACATAGTCTTCCTCTAAAAATCGAGCATTTGTGCTAACTATCACCCTATGATCTCTAGGACTATAGAACAAACCACCTTTCGTTCCCCTAGGATAGCCTACGAACAAGCACACTTCTATACAAGGTTCAAACTTACCAGCATCTACCTTCAGCACATGTGCTGGACTACCCCAAATTTGAATATATCTCAAACTAGGCTTTTGCCCAGTCCATAATTCTGTGGGTGTAGAAGGTACTGATTTAGATGGAACCAAGTTCAGAATATACAATGTCGTATCCAGAGCATACCCTCAGAATGAATCTAGTAAATCAGAATAACTCATCATCGATCTAACCATCTCCATAAGAGTCATATTCCTCTACTCCGCCACACCATTCTGCTGGGGTGTACTAGGTGCAGACAGTTGGGATTGAATCCCAACCTCTGATAAGTAACTCCTAAACTCTTCCAAGAGGTACTCACTGTTGGGATGTATACTGAAAAGCCTTTTCTTTGTATGAACATCTTTATTTTTGAAATAAGAATCACATGATCATTGTTTGCATATTTATAGCTATGCATATTGTCTAATACTGTACATTGTAGATAACATGGTGTGTGGTGTCACACGGAAGACCATGTTATCAGTTCCTTGTAGAGTATAAGTAGATGCTCACAACCAAGATGGTTTTGGATAAACCATTGGTATGATTGTAGTGTAATTTGGTATTGGTTTGTCTTAACCATAGAATTACACTAGTACACTTTGTGTGTATTGAGCAGGACTGACTTAGACGTGATTCAATTTATTGCTGACTACATAATTGAATCGGACCTCGGATATTATGGTGTACATGCTCTTAATCCTAATATAATAACGGGCACATGTACTTAGTATTTATTTCTTTGATTTACCAATGGGTGAGATTTATAGATTAAATCGATAGGCTCGGTAAGTTGGGAAATAATATTATTTACATGGTGTGTCATTGATTATAGGAGGAAATCGTGTCCTATGTATTAGGATGATGATGTCCCCTTGAGGATCTCATAAGGATCATCATGTAAACCCTACAGGTGGACTTGGTCTGGTATGATGATGAGGTTGAGTGGTACTACTCATGGAGTTAGATGTTGATTAATTAATTGTCAGTAAATTAATTAATTGACGGATATTCGATATCTTAAATACGGGGAGATATTTGTACAATTAATATATGGAGCCCATATTTATTTATGGGGGTTGGTGAGGTAGATCAATGATAATCTTCTAGTGGAATGGATCATCATTAATGGATCAGATTTTATGTGGGCCAGATCCATTGGGTGGCCAAGATCCAACTCCTCCTCATGGTCCCTATTGTAGCCTATTAAAACCCTCATGAAACCTAGATCCAACGGACACGATTAAAAGGAAGTTTGGGAAAAATCTATAAATAGGAGGTCTTGGCTTGGGAGGCAACTAAGAATTAGAATTCTAGGGTTTGCTCCTTGGCTTGGGCGGCAACTAATCATTGGAGATTAGGGTTTGCTTCAAAGGGTTGGGCGGCTAGGGTTTGGAGAAGTTTTTTGGGCGGTAACAAGTGGAAGTTTTTCCTCTCTTTCTAAGGTTTAGCCGGCGCCCCTCTTCTTCTTTCTCTCTTGGCCGGTGCCCATATCTCTTCTTCTCCTTTGGCCGGCGACAACAAGTGTTAGGGTTTCTTCCCTTGGAGCTCTTGGCCGGCACCCACACCATCTCCTTCTTCCTCTCCTTGGCCGACAGGAACAACCAAGTTGGTGGCTTGGTGATTGGCACTAGATAGGAGAAGAAGTGTTTGATATTCTTTCCTTTGTTCGGAGTGAGCAAGGAAGGGAAGAACGCGATCTTGGAAGTTTCAACTCTTGGAGGATCGTTGCCCACACAACGTTCAAGAGGAGGATAGGTCATACAATAAAAGATCAAGAGGTATACAAGAGGTATAATCTTGTTTGTTTTGATTTAGTTCTTTTGTATAATGCATGTGGCTAATTTACTTGGACCCCGAAGATAAACACAAAAACCGGCGATCCGTACATCATCTATTCCACGGCTAATCGAGGAAAAGAGTTAGGTTGCTTGAACAATAAGTTTGTTCAAGAGACCACTCGAATCGAATAGCACGATGATGGATCGGTTGCTTGGGTAATCCATCTTCGTCAAGGATTAATTTTTTAATCCGGGGACATAGATAGGATCACCATGCACGAGCGACCGAAGCGGGAAGCAATTCCCTACACTCACCACCACGATTAGATCGTAGTATCTTGATACTTTTACCTTGACATTTCTCCACATCAGTCTTGAATTCTTTGAACCTGTCAAAGCATTCAGACTTGCGGCGCATCAAGTAAATGTATCCATATCTTGAATAATCGTCTATAAAAGAGACAAAGTATTCAAAACCACCTCTAGCCTGAATAGACATAGGACCACACAAATCAGAATGAACCAATTCCAATACATCTTTGGCTCTATACCCCTTGGCCTTAAAAGGCCTCTTGGTCATTTTACCTTCCAAGCAAGATTCACTGGTTGGGAAATCTTCCACCACTAATGAACCCAAAGGTCCATCAGCTATCAACCTTTGAATTCTACTCAGGTTAATATGACCTAACCTTAGATACCAAAAATACGTTTGGTTCATTTTCGAAGGTTCTTTTCTCTTATTAGATTTAGAAGATGAGTTATTTATTTCTATTTGCATCGTGGGAGCTTTCGGTTCAAGAGTGTATAAATTTCCTATCAATGTACAAGAACAGATAATCTCCCTATTCCTTTTTATAACAACTCTATCATTAAAAGAAATAGAATATTCATCCAAAAATAATTTAGAAATTGAAATTAAATTCTTTCTAAATGAAGATACATAAAGTCAATTTCTTAGAACCAAAGTTTTATTCCTATCAAAAGATAAATAAACATCTCCCACTGTAATAGCCACCACCTTTGTAGCATTGCCCATGTAGACGGTAATCTCCCCCTCAGCTAGTCGTCTGGTTTTCTGGAATCCCTGCAAAGAGTTGCAGACATGATCAGTGGCTCCTGTATCTACACACCAGGTGTTGGTAGATAACACTGCTAAACATGTTTCAACGACTAGACCAAAAGATATACCTTTGTTCTGCTTCCGGTTAGGGCAGTTAGCCTTCCAATGTCTAGTCTGCTTGCAAGTGAAGCACTTGCCTTTTGGCTTCTTCACTCCTTCCTGAGATCCTCCCACCACCTTCGTTGTGCCTTGTTTCTTCTTCTTCTTTCCTTTCAGCTTAGAAGTAGAAACCTTCTGGGTAACCAAAACCTGAGAACTCTGACGAAAAAACCCCTCTGCCGCCTGGAGTTCTATCAGAAGCTCCGCCAACGAATACAACCTCTTATTCATGTTGTAGTTCAGGCGAAACTACTCAAAACTCCTAGGAAGAGATTGGAGAATGATATCGACCTGGGTTTCCCCATCGATCTCAGCTCCAAGGATTTTTAGCTCATTCAAATGAGCCATCATCTTGAGAACATGATCCCTCACGGGTGTTCCCTCAACCATAGTGGTCGTCATCAAGTTTCTCATGGCTTCCTGCCTTGCAATCCGATTCTGGTGTCCGAAAAGTTCCTTGAGATTGAGCATCATGTCATAGGCAGTGGTCATGGCCTGATGCTGATGTTGCAATACATTTGACATAGAAGCCAAAATGTAACACCGCGCTATCTCATCATTCTTGATCCACTTCTTATAACTCTCTTTCTCCTTTTCCCCAGAATCATTCGTAGGCTTAGGAGGACACTCCTCGAGAAGTACATACTTGTACTCCTCAGCAGTCAAGACTATGTCCAGATTCCTTTTCCAATCCACATAGTTAGGTCCAGTAAGTTTATTTTCTTTCAGAATCACAGCAAGTGGGTTGAAAGTCAGTTTGAAAAACCTAAGAATCACATAAATCACATCATTAGATTTCAAAATTTATTGATTCCTCAATCAATAAAATTTTAAAATCAACAAACACCTCAAAACATCGAGAATATCGTATGCCACAATCGTGTGGACGTGTATAAATTTTTTATTTATAAGAGGAGGTTTTACCCATTAATTTTATTATCCTGTCAATCTTAATTTTTGACAAATAAAATTAATAGTTGGTTCCTCTTCGGCCCTGCAAATAAAAGCAGTGACTCCAATGGGGAGGATACTTTTATTTGCATCTAAGTGTTCACCATTACTCGATACTAAGGCAATTACCTCGGATTATGTGCCTTCCGATGGGGAAGTACACATGCTCCTAAATAACTTTCTATAACCATATTTGACCTAGTGATCCACAAAACAAACTCATCTGATATGGAGGAAGGCACTCAGAGCCAACGCACAAGTTTGTTCGCATCACATGTCAAATTGTAATGGAGGTCGCGGGAATTTAAAAAACATCCCCCTCCCACTTAGTAATTTAAAATTGAGGAATTTTAACTATGCAAGCAAAACAAGCATATAAATCAAAAACAATAAATATGAAAAATAACAAAATTTTCAACTATTATGGCTTTTGGTTCTTCAATATGCCTCTAGTCATGTTGGCACCTTGTCCGCTCCTCCATACACCATGTGCAAGCCATCTGGAGATCCGAGCCGAGAAAAATTATTTTAATTTACATCCACTGATCCTATACTCCACAAAGGAGTGTACATGAAGTCTAGATTGAAAGTAAACTAAAATAAAAGAGTGACTAAATAATGTTGTACTTAATTACAAAAATTAAATACTAGCCTCGTCAACCCCGAGGATTCAAATAATATTACGATTACACACATACAATCACATACGCACACATATGGCCATAATAGTTGGATCTTATGCTTGCAACCAAAAAGTTAGCCTACGTACATCCTACTATTATCCGACACACATAATATATGATAAGTGCATAAAAGTAACCGAATCCTAAACACACAAAATCGAAAACTATGGCTCTGATACCACTTGAAGGTTGAAGCTTCGCTTCTCGCTTCGCCTCGGTCGCTTGTGCATGGCAATCCTATCTCGCGTCCCCAGATTAAAAAAATTAATCCGGACGAAAATGGATTACCCAAGCAACTGATCCATCATCGTGCTATTCGATTTGAGTCATCGCTCGAACAAACTTGTTGTTCAAGCAACTTAACTCTTTTCCTCGATTAGCCGCGGAATAGATGATGAACGGATCGTCAGTTTTTGCATTTATCTTCGGGGTCCATGATCATACAATTACAACCAAATTGCATAGAACAAGAAAGAAACTTAAACAAGAAGTATACCTCTTGTTTACCACTTGATCTTCTATCGTATGACCTATCCTCTTCTTGGACGTCGTGTGGGCGACGATCCTCCAAGAATCAAAGCCTCTTAGATCTCTTATCTTCCCTTCCTTATTCGCTCTGAACAAGGGAAGATGACCGAACTCTTTGTAACGCCCGCCCTTATCTACCCTCAGGGCGGCGTTACCCCTTTTTTTTTTTTTATAACATAACTTATATGGATCAATTCACAATCTACATAATCAAACATGTTATCATGTCATAAATCTTCTTTTATAGCATGCATCACATATCATAGACCTAATTAGCATGTTAACATATCATAACTTCTTTTATAACATGCATTACATATCATAATCATAATTAGCATGTTAACATATCATAACTTCTTTTATAACATGCATCACATATCATAATCATAATTAGCATGTTACCACATCATATCTCATTTTATAACATGCATAACATAAAGATTAGAGAATGTAACTATTATTAACACGATCCATTCATGAGTTCTAACATATCAAACTTTCATAAGTAAGGTGAATAATAACATAAACTAAGCAACATCCAACATGGTACTAATAAATCACAAGTCATAAAAGCGGAAGCAAATGTCTTAAGTTGTTCATTGGGCATATAAATAAAAGCAGAGAGTAATAGGGTCTTTTTCCACCATGCCACTATCACATACACTCTGCCCCTCCTGCTACTTCCTCTAGTTCATGTTTCCTTTATCTGCAGCATATGGTCAACATAAACTATAAGCATATAACTTAGTAATATTCTTGCCTACTCACAAAAGCCACCAATTACCTCAAATAATTAGAAAACATGAGCATACTAGCATAAATAACATAAGCATTGCATAACAACACTAAACATCAGCATACTAACATAATGAAACACAAGCATGGCATAAAATTTACATAAGCATGCTAAACATAATTAAATCTAAGCATGGCATAAATTAAACGTAAGCATTCATGACATCATCAATCCTAAACATGCATAAAGGACATAATCATAAGCATTCTTAAACTTGAACATAAGCAGTCATGACATCATCAATCCTAAACAAGCATAAAGGACATAATCATAAGCATTCTTAAACTTGAACATAAGCATACACAATTTCATACAAGTCCTTTCTTTTCAAAACATATACATATAGATACTTCAACATAATCATAACATGAAGGGGGGCCCCAGGCTAAGTACCACATAAAGCACGTTCTCTAATAGGCTAGGGTAGCTAGCCACCAGACCTACTAGAGCAAGACCTCTTACGTCTTACCAGGGCAAGACCTCTTACGTCTTCTTATGTCCCTTGGATTTGATTAACGACCACCTAACGGGTCGGGTACTTAACCTCTTACAAAGTAAAATACTTAATTTTCTTTCTTTTCTTTCTTATCATATCATAAAGAATGCTCTTAATCCCCTAACATACAAAGGGAAGCATCTCCGTCTTATCTTATCATAAAGAGAGCTCTTAAACCTAACATAAAAAGGGGAAGCATCTTCTTAGACATTTCATAGCATATATGCATTCATAACATAAGAATACCCTAAAGGGGTCTTAAAGCATAAACATGTTCATCACATAGGCATATTTCATGGCATATTAAATCATAAACATGGTCATCACATAGGCATAATTCATGGCATATTAAATCATAAACATGTTCATCACATAGGCATAATTCATGGCATATTAAATCATAAACATGTTCATCACATAGGCATAATTCATGGCATATTAAATCATAAACATGTTCATCACATAGGCATAATTCATGGCATATTAACTCATAAACATGTTCATCACATAGGCATAATTCATGGCATATTAAATCATAAACATGTTCATCACATAGGCATATTTCATGGCATAATAAATCATAAACATGTTCATCACCTAGGCATACATACAATCATGCAACATATCATGAATTCTAAGGGAATTCTTGTACACCAATTTGAGCACATAATCTTAACCCTAGCTTAGGTACCCTAAGTGGCTGAAATCACTAGGGAAGGGTTCATACACATTTTTTTTGTCACATAAAATTCATACATGAAGGCATACAACATATCATAATTTCATAAGGGGTGTTTTCATGCAACCCTAGCCCTAAAACCCTAGTTGGCCGAAACATTAGGGGCACCAAAATCTTATTTTTGTCACATAAAATTCATACATGAAGGCATACAATATATCATAATTTCATAAGGGGTGTTTTCATGCAACCCTAGCCCTAAAACCCTAGTTGGCCGAAACATTAGGGGCACCAAAATCTTATTTTTGTCACATAAAATTCATACATGAAGGCATACAACATATCATAATTTCATAAGGGGTATTTTCATGCAAACCTAGCCCTACAAGCCTAGGTGGCCGAAACATTAGGGGAACCAAAATCTTATTTTTGTCACATAAAATTCATACATGAAGGCATACAACATATCATAATTTTATAAGGGGTGTTTTCATGCAACCCTAACCCTACAAACCTAGGTGGCCGAAACATTAGGGGCACCCAAACTTTATTTTTTTGTCACATAAAATTCATACATGAAGGCATACAACATATCATAATTTCATAAGGAGTATTTTCATGCAAACCTAGCCCTACAACCCTAGGTGGTTGAAACATTAGGGTATCAAGCATCATATTTCTTTCATATATCATGTCCTACAAGAGCAAATATACTGCAGGTGAGGGAATCTTACCACTTATAATTTGGTTACCCCTTAATAAGAGAGAGACCTTGATTGGAGAGGAGACTAAAATAATAATCTTGCCCTAGAACCCTTCTTGGTGCTCTTGACCCTTAGATGGAGATTAGCCCCTTAGATGAACCCTTCTCTTTGCTTAACTCACTAGGGTGGAACCCTAGTTGGCTTTGGCTGAAACTCAAAGAAGGAGCCTTAGGGTTTCGGTGGAAGGAGGAAGAAGGAAGAAGAAGTGGTCAAGTGGAACCTTCCCTCTTCTTTATAAAGGGAGGAAGAGAAGTGTCTCTTCTCTTTTCATGCCTCTTCATTTACCCTCCTCACACTCATCTAACATTTCTCCTATTTCTCCAACAGTAAGCTACTGCTGAGCACTTGGTCATCACATGCATGGTAAGAGTTAACTCTCACCAAGAGGTTTAAGGTTCAAACCTCACCTCTCCACTTTTTTTATTCTTTTATCATCATTTTCCAGGATTCCATATATAATCTACTAGACATGCAATTAAATTCTATACAAAAATTTTGGAGAAAAATTTTTGGGGTGTTACAATCCCCCGTACCTTATGAAAAGTTCGTCTCGAACTTAAAATAGTTCCGAATACTTTTGTCGCATCTCGTCTTCTCGTTCCCACGTGAACTCTTCGAACCCTTGACTTCGCCATAGGACCTTCACTAAAGGTACCTCTTTGCTCCTTAGCTTCTTGACCTCTCGATCTGTTATCTGAACAGGTCGGCTTTCATAACTTAGGTCCCCTTGAATTTGTACTGCCATTGGTTCGATCACCTGGTCTGCATTGGGAACGCATCTCTTGAGTGTTGATACATGGAAGACATTGTGGATAGCCAACATCTCCTGAGGTAGCTCCAGCTCATAGGCCACCTTGCCGATTCTTTTCAGGATCTGATACGGTCCTACATAACGCGGACTCAGCTTCCCATTTCTTCCAAATCTCATTACTCCTTTCATAGGGGCGACTTTGAGGAACACAAAATCCCCAACTTCGAATTCCAATGGTCGGCGTCTCTTATCCGCATAACTCTTTTGCCGGCTCTGAGCAGTCTCTATCCTCTGACGGATAGTCTGTATAGCTCGGGTGGTATCGTCAATAATATCGGCCTGAAGACCCATTTCCCTCCTTTCACCACCCTCGTACCAACAGATAGGAGACCTGCATCTTCTCCCGTATAGAGCTTCATATGGTGCCATTCCAATAGTAGCCTGGTAACTGTTGTTGTAAGCAAATTCTGCCAAGCACAAATATCGACACCAACTCCCCTTAAAGTCCAGAGCACAAGCCCGCAACATATCTTCCAGCACCTGGTTCACTCTTTCTGTCTGACCGTCGGTCTGAGGATGAAACGCAGTGCTGAATCTCAACTTAGTGCCAAAAGCCTTCTGAACACATTCCCAGAAATGGGAGGTAAAACGTCCATCACGATCAGAAATAATAGCCTTAGGCACTCCATGTAATCTGATAATTTCCTGGGCATATAATTGAGCTAATTTGCTCGGCGGATAGTTCATCTTAATTGCGAGAAATGGCGGACTTTGTTAAGCCGGTCTCGATTACCCATATAACATCATAACCATTTGTTGTTCTGGGTAATCCCGAGATGAAATCCATAGAAATTTCTTCCCATTTCCACTCTGGAATCTGTATCATTGCGATAATCCTCTGATTTACGGTGTTACGCCTTAACCCTCTGGCGAGTCGGGCAGTCTTGGCGTCTTGAGCCACGTCCCTTTTCATGCGGACCACCAAAATTTATCTCTTAAGTCTGATACATTTTATAGATCCGGGATGCATGGTATAAGGTGTTCCATGGGATTCCTCGAATATCTTCTTGTAATTTGGATCGTCCGGAATACATAGTCGGTCCCGGAGGTATAATAATCCGCTGTCGGAAATGCAGAATCCATTATCCCTTCCTTCCAGGATTTCCTGTTTGATCTTCTGGATGTCTGGATCACCATCTTGCTTTCCCAATATATCGTCGAACAATGTCGGCGCTATCGTCATGGTGGAAAGTTGTCCAGAAATAATCTCTATTCCGTAATTCATTATTTCCCTTTTCAGGGGCTGAGATAGCATTGATAAGGACATCAAAGCGGCACAGGACTTTCTGCTAAGTGCATCTGCCACTTTGTTGGCCTTTCCTGGATGATAGAATATCTCACAATCGTAATCTTTGACTAGCTCGAGCCATCTTCGTTGTCTCATGTTCAGGTAATGCTCGTGTCAGGCACTCTTGAGCAGCTCCTCTAATCTGCGGTCTATGAGCTCCGCCGGCCACATTCAGAGCTATTTCTGGTCGGAGCATCTTCAGCATGAGTCTGACCCTTTCTCTTTCCATGCTGACCAACTCTGGGTATAGGCATACGAGTCGGTCGAATCTCTTCATGGCTTTGCTGACTAATAGGTCACATGCAGTCTCTGATTGACTCAATGTAAATTTGAATTGGTTTACAAAATCAAGCGGCAACTTTGTTTCCACTCATCATTCGTATGTTCCAATCTAACCGACATTGATCAACTATACCATATACATCCCATGCAATGAACTAATCACTAATTTCAAAGGAAACGAACTTATCATTTCTTATTCATACTTTCAGACAAGAAAGAAAATGTTAACATATAACATTCCTTATTTCTAATCTAAACAAAAAAAAAACTACTTGAGAAGATAGTTCATTACGACTCCCACTAGGACAAACCCTAGTGCAGTTGTAATCATTTTTAGTCCTATCTTCCTTGGCCTCACTAGGGTAGTCTCAGGCTGGCCAATAAGTTGACGGTTTATAGAACTCTCTTCATTCTTTTCGAGGCCAGCTACCACAGGATTCTCTTGAACCTTGTGCTCCAGTAGTTCCCAGCACAACTCAGCATATGTTATCCGCCCTTCATAGCGGCCCCATACATGATGTGCAACTACCATGAAGTCATTTGGCAGAGAGCGTACCAAGGCCCATATCCGATAATTGTCCAATAACGGAAACTTCTGCTGCTCGAGTCTCCTAAAAAGACCATCGAGCCTTCTTATGTGTCCGATGACCCCACAATCAGGTTTATAAACTATCTCTTCAATAGCTTCCCTCAATTGGTTTTGTAACACATCACGACGGGTCATCGTAGTGATCGTCCGTGCCATCTAAAATTGAAATAAATAAAGTCAGTACAAAACCGACTAACCAGTACGAAACCGGCTTATTTCAATTTATATGAGCATAGACCTTACACAAACAATTACGAAAATCAATTCTTCGTAATTTTAGGAGTTTTTTTGCTGATCAATTTTGATTTACCTAACTTGTCTACCTTTGACCAAATCACAAGTATTTCTTGTGAAGCTAGTATAAGTTTTTCATTCGTTTATCTACGCATAATGAAACAAAAGCTAGCATAAAGCTAGCATTTGTATATTCATGCATTAATTAAAATAAAGGCTAGGCTAACATAAGATTATCCTACATGACTTCATGCATAAACAAAATAAGCCAAAGGCATCTCATAAACAAAATAAGCTATAGGCATTTCATATCATACATGAACAAAATTAATAAAATTAGAGTAGACATAGAATTCTTACTTGGAGCGGCAGGTTTTGGAGCTTGATGCGTGATAGTGGAAAGGTGAACCCGCTCTGATACCAACCTGTAACGCCCGCCCTTATCTGCCCTCAGGGCGGCGTTACCCCTTTTTTTTTTTTTTTTATAACATAACTTATATGGATCATTTCACAATCTACATAATCAAACATGTTATCATGTCATAAATCTTCTTTTATAGCATGCATCACATATCATAGACCTAATTAGCATGTTAACATATCATAACTTCTTTTATAACATGCATTACATATCATAATCATAATTAGCATGTTAACATATCATAACTTCTTTTATAACATGCATCACATATCATAATCATAATTAGCATGTTACCACATCATATCTCATTTTATAACATGCATAACATAAAGATTAGAGAATGTAACTATTATTAACACGATCCATTCATGAGTTCTAACATATCAAACTTTCATAAGTAAGGTGAATAATAACATAAACTAAGCAACATCCAACATGGTACTAATAAAACACAAGTCAAAAAAGCGGAAGCAAATGTCTTAAGTTGTTCATTGGGCATATAAATAAAAGCAGAGAGTAATAGGGTCTTTTTCCACCATGCCACTATCACACACACTCTACCCCTCCTGCTACTTCCTCTAGTTCATGTTTCCTTTATCTGCAGCATATGGTCAACATAAACTATAAGCATATAGCTTAGTAAGATTCTTGCCTACTCACAAAAGCCACCAATTACCTCAAATAATTAGAAAACATGAGCATACTAGCATAAATAACATAAGCATTGCATAACAACACTAAACATCAGCATACTAACGTAATGAAACACAAGCATGGCATAATATTTACATAAGCATGCTAAACATAATTAAATCTAAGCATGACATAAATTAAACGTAAGCATTCATGACATCATCAATCCTAAACATGCATAAAGGACATAATCATAAGCATTCTTAAACTTGAACATAAGCAGTCATGACATCATCAATCCTAAACAAGCATAAAGGACATAATCATAAGCATTCTTAAACTTGAACATAAGCATGCACAATTTCATACAAGTCCTTTCTTTTCAAAACATATACATATAGATACTTCAACATAATCATAACATGAAGGGGGGGCCCCAGGCTAAGTACCACATAAAGCACGTTCCCTAATAGGCTGGGGTAGCTAGCCACCAGACCTACTAGAGCAAGACCTCTTACGTCTTCTTATGTCCCTTGGATTTGATTAACAACCACCTAACGGGTCGGGTACTTAACCTCTTACAAAGTAAAATACTTAATTTTCTTTCTTTTCTTTCTTATCATATCATAAAGAATGCTCTTAATCCCCTAACATAAAAAGGGAAGCATCTCTGTCTTATCTTATCATAAAGAGAGCTCTTAATCCCTACATAAAAAGAGGAAGCATCTTCTTAGACATTTCATAGCATATATGCATTCATAACATAAGAATACCCTAAAGGGGTCTTAAAGCATAAACATGTTCATCACATAGGCATATTTCATGGCATATTAAATCATAAACATGGTCATCACATAGGTATAATTCATGGCATATTAAATCATAAACATGTTCATCACATAGGCATAATTCATGGCATATTAAATCATAAACATGTTCATCACATAGGCATAATTCATGGTATATTAAATCATAAACATGTTCATCACATAGGCATAATTCATGGCATATTAACTCATAAACATGTTCATCACATAGGCATAATTCATGGCATATTAAATCATAAACATGTTCATCACATAGGCATATTTCATGGCATAATAAATCATAAACATGTTCATCACCTAGGCATACATACAATCATGCAACATATCATGAATTCTAAGGGAATTCTTGTACACCAATTTGAGCACATAATCTTAACCCTAGCTTAGGTACCCTAAGTGGCTGAAATCACTAGGGAGGGGTTCATACACATTTTTTTTTGTCACATAAAATTCATACATGAAGGCATACAACATATCATAATTTCATAAGGGGTGTTTTCATGCAACCCTAGCCCTAAAACCCTAGTTGGCCGAAACATTAGGGGCACCAAAATCTTATTTTTGTCACATAAAATTCATACATGATGGCATACAACATATCATAATTTCATAAGGGGTGTTTTCATGCAACGCTAGCCCTAAAACCCTAGTTGGCCGAAACATTAGGGGCACCAAAATCTTATTTTTGTCACATAAAATTCATACATGAAGGCATACAACATATCATAATTTCATAAGGGGTATTTTCATGCAAACCTAGCCCTACAACCCTAGGTGGCCGAAACATTAGGGGCACCAAAATCTTATTTTTGTCACATAAAATTCATACATGAAGGCATACAACATATCATAATTTCATAAGGGGTGTTTTCATGCAACCCTAGCCCTACAACCCTAGGTGTCCGAAACATTAGGGGCACCCAAACTTTATTTTTTTGTCACATAAAATTCATACATGAAGGCATACAACATATCATAATTTCATAAGGAGTATTTTCATGCAAACCTAGCCCTACAACCCTAGGTGGCCGAAACATTAAGGTATCAAGCATCATATTTCTTTCATATATCATGTCCTAGAAGAGCAAATATACTGCAGGTGAGGGAATCTTACCACTTATAATTTGGTTACCCCTTAATAAGAGAGAGACCTTGATTGGAGAGGAGACTAAAATAATAATCTTGCCCTAGAACCCTTCTTGGTGCTCTTGACCCTTAGATGGAGATTAGCCCCTTAGATGAACCCTTCTCTTTGCTTAACTCACTAGGGTGGAACCCTAGTTGTCTTTGGCCGAAACTCAAAGAAGGAGCTTTAGGGTTTCGGTGGAAGGAGGAAGAAGGAAGAAGAAGTGGTCAAGTGGAACCTTCTCTCTTCTTTATAAAGGGAGGAAGAGAAGTGTCTCTTCTCTTTTCATGCCTCTTCATTTACCCTCCTCACACTCATCTAACATTTCTCCTCTTTCTCCAACAGTAAGCTACTGCTGAGCACTTGGTCATCACATGCATGGTAAGAGTTAACTCTCACCAAGAGGTTTAAGGTTCAAACCTCACCTCTCCACTTTTTTTATTCTTTTATCATCATTTTCCAGGATTCCATATATAATCTACTAGAAATGCAATTAAATTCTATACAAAAATTTTGGAGAAATTTTTTTGGGGTGTTACACTCTTCTTCTCCTATCTAGTGCCGACCACCAAGCCTCCTAGCTTGGTTGTTGCCGTCGGCCAAGGAGAGGAAGAAGGAGAGGTGGGTGCCGGCCAAGAGATTAACTCTTGTTACCGCCGGTCAAGGAGAAGTAGAGGAAGAAGAACCGCCGGCCAAGCTTCAAAGAAGGAGTGCCAGCCCTAAAGGGATGAAGAAGAGGCGTCGTCCAAACCTTAGGAAGAGAGAAAAACCAAACCCTAAACCTCCTCCACCTCTTGTCGCCGCCCAAGCCAACTCCAAATCCTAAAGCTTCTTCTTTCCTTGCCGGCCAAAGCCTTGGAAGCAAACCCTAGCATCCAAGCTTATGTTGCTGCCCAAGCCTTGGAACCTTATTTATAGATCTTGCCCAAGCCTCCTTTTAATCGTGTCTGTTGGATCTAGGCTTCGTGAGGGTTTTAATAGGCTACAATAGGAACCATGAAGAGGAGTTGGATCTTGGCCACCCAATGGATCCGAACCCGATCCATTAATGATGATCCATTCCACTAAAGCGATCATCATTGATCTACCTCACCAACCCCATAATTATATATGGGCTCCACATATTAATTATACAAATATCTCCCCGTGTTTAAGATATCGAATGTCCATTAATTAATTAATTAACATCTAACTCCATGAGTAGTACCACTCAACCTTATCATCATGATGGACCAAGTCCACCTGCAAGATTTACATGATGATCCTTATGAGCTCCTCAAGGGGACATTATCATCCTAATACATAGGACATGGTTTCCTCCTATAATCAACGGCACACCATGTAAATAATATTATTTCTCAAGTTACCGAGCCTATTGATTTAATCCATAAATCTCACCCATTGGTAAATCAAAGAAATAAATAGTAAGTACATGTGCCCATCATTATATCGGGATTAAGAGCATGTACACCATAATATCCAAGGTCTGATTCAATTATGTAGTCAGTAATAAATTGAATCATCTCTAAATCGGTCCTACTCGATACACAAAGTGTACTAGTGTAATCCCATGGTCAAGATAAACCAATACCATATTACACTACAACCATGCCAATGGTTTGTCCAAAACCATCTAGGTTGTGAGCCTCTACTTACTCTACAAGGAACTGATAACATGATCTTCTGTGTGACACACACACCATGTTATCTACAATGTAAAGTATCAGACAATATGCACACATATATTAAATATAAAATGCAAACAATGATCATGTGATTCTTATTTCAAAATGAAGATGTTCATACAAAGGCTAGGCTTTCATTATACATCCCAACAGGTTTCAGTATCTCTCTGTTGTTACATTTGAGCTTCTGCTAATTGGGATCGGCACAGGGCCAATTCTTGGAGTAAAGAGTTTTCTCTCTGTTTGGATTTTTCTTGGGTCACTGAATTAGTGATGGAGTGTTGCAAGGCTTGCTGGTGAAGTTGAGTTTGATAGTGAGAGAAGGAGCGCTTCAGCTCTTGATAGTTCATCATAGCCTGAGCACAACAAGTTAGAAGAAAGGAGGACTCTTAAAATTAGATACAAAAATGGCTTAAAAAGGCTTGCCAACTCTAGAGCATGCTTCAAACTCTCCATTCGTAGTATTAACTCATCCAGATTATGGATACGGGAGTCTCTCGCGGATGGTGAAGAAGAAGAAGTAATGAGGATGGTTGTTTCGCTCATTATTGGGGAAGGATAAGATATCGCAGAGGAGCTCTTTGTTGTCTCAATATGGAGAGGAGTGGAAGTTTCAGAAGAGAAAGGGGGAAGGTTAACAAGGGGTGTGGTTGAGATAATATTAGAGGTAAATTCTGGGGGTGGATGGGATGTCCCCGAAAGGCTGGGGGGTAGGGTACATTAGTCTTGAACCCTATCTGTATACAAGGATGGGGTCAGAAGTAAGGAGTTAGGGTTTGGACCGAAAGAAGGAGAGTTTATGGGCTCTAGGGGTGGAAGAAAAGAAGGAAGAGAAAGGAGGGAGGTCAAAGAGGGTAGGGAGATAGAAGTGTCAATTGTAAGGGAGGGTGTAGAGGTGTTTGGGAAGAAAAATGAGGTTAAAGATGTTCCTTCAAAGTAAGCGGGGGTTGAAGATGAAAAGTGAGGGCTCGTGCGGTTTAGGAAGGGGATCAAAAGTTGTCAACTGGCTGACAAATGGAATAGTCTATTGGAACTTCGGTGAGCACTAGAGGGGGGTGAATGGCACGTTCGTTCATCGATGGAATTCGACCGTGTTTGTCTACAATACTTGTTATATGCAGTGGAAATAATAATGACAATAACAAAATAGACAAACACAATCACAACACACAAATATAACGTGGTTCGGAACCTTAGGGTTCCTACTCCACGGGTTGAGCTCAAATGAGCTCTAGTGATGCAAACACCACCACTAATCAATACACTCCTTCTCGGAACAATCCGAAGGTGGAGAAATCTCGTACAAATAATTACAAAAGTAATACAATGAAATACAACAAGTAAACTAAGCAATACACAAATACAAGTAAAGAAAATTTTACACTAAGAGCTTTGGATTGCTTGCTTGTTGATTGCTTTGGTTTGCTCTTGAAGGTCTGGAATGTAACAGCAATTCCCCTCCAAATCACCCCAAGAACCATAGCAAAAAACCTCCCCTTCATGCTCCTTTTAAAGCTGTAACTCAGGCTAATTTTTTCCAAGCAGTCAATTGCTCATACCCATCAGTCCACTGCTCCTGTAGTCATTGTCTCACAACAACTTAATCCACCCTGGAAAAGTTCCAACGGATACCTAATAGTTAACTGATCAGACCCATCAGTCGACTACTCATAGCCTCCAGTCGACTGCCAAACCCTAGCAGTCGACTCGGAAAAATTTTGTGCCTGTGTCCTCGACTAGAAGTCGATTGCCCTCCATGACAGTCGACTGCCCAATTCTGGTAGTCGATACCCAAGGCTACTTGCCGCAGTCGAATGTCAATCGACTAGTCATAATCCCAGTCGACTGTTCAGTGTCGACTCAGTTGCTAAGTGTCCAAATAATTGACCAGTCGACTGGTCCATAACCCCAGTCGACTGCTACACCTCAACCATGAGGTTTACCTTAAGTATGATGCCCTCATACTTGCTAGACCACCCTTATCCTAGACCTAAACCTTCTAGCCACCTCCATCAGCCTCACGCCTATCGGATCCCTCCAAGTCATCCATATGCTAGCCTTCAGGTACTTCCATCGGCTATTGTCATGCTAAGCTGGTCTACGCTGCCAAGGCACATTGGACTTACGCTGTCAAGACACACTCTTGGACTTTACGCTGCCAACCATTGGACTTATGCTGCCAAGACTCCACCCTTGGACTTTACGCCGCCAATATCAACCCTTGGACTTCCCAAATGCCAAGTACCCATGACTTGGACTTATCAATTTCCAAGACTCAAGCTTGGACTTTCCCTTGCCAAGACTCATGCTTGGAATTTCCATGCCAAGTACTCAAGACTTGGACTTCACCATAGCCAAGACCCATGCTTTGACTTTCCATGTCAAGTACTCAAGACTTGGACTTTACCATTGCCAAGACCCATACTAGGACTTTCCATGCCAAGTGTCCCACTTGGACTTCTCCATCATATGGTCAACCCCTTGTCAACCATATAGTCAACCCATTGTCAAACAATGGTCAACTCATCGTCAAACATCAAAACACAACATCAAAATACTACTTGAGTCTGGTCAATCATGACCTGGGTCGATTGCACCAACATAGTCTTCAAAGGTGGGGGCAATGGCACCACCTATTACGGAAGAATGGAGGCCAAAAGAGGAAATAAGGAAGAAGGTTCTGCAATGATCCCTTCGGTGAATAGGGAAGGATGGATGGTGGTGATAGTACCTTCTTCTTGTATTTTGCGGTGTGTGAATCCTCACACCATCACTTTTATATTCAGATGTGAAGAGGGTGAAAGGGGAATATCAGGGAGCAGAGGGGAAGAAGAGGATGGGCTAGGGTTCATCACAGGTAGATTAGCAGGAAGAGTGGGTGGCGATACATAGGAGAGAGTATGGTCAGAAGGTTGTCTGGCGGGTGGAACCAATGTTGATGATGATGAAGAAGAGACAGGGACAAAGGAGGAAGCGGAGAAATGGGGATTGGTGATGGTTGGTATTGGGAGGGAGGATGATGAAGTAATAGACCCTCCGGTGGCTTTAGCTTGTTGCTCTCGCAGCCGTCGAAGGGTGACATTTTTTAAAAGAGCCTTCATTTTCCGAGTAAGAAGAAAGGGAAGTGTTGTGACAAAGGAGGAGGAGGAATCCTTGCAGCGGCAGGCAGTGATCAGAGAAGCTTTAAAGTTGGAGAAGGCGAAGGAACGTAGGAGGAAAGCTAATAAACCCTATTTGAAGAGTAGCGACACATTTTTTTATTGAAGGAACCAATGGGGTTTCCCATTGATATGACGGGCCTTGAACAAGGCTTGGGGCCTGGCCCAAGAAAAGGAAAGGGCCAATCATTCTATTTATGTCATACACAGTATAAGAGAAAGTCAGGGCGGATTGGAGGAGTTGGGTTCAAGGTAGATGCACTGTTGGAGATGACGAAAGTAAAAAATTCATTCCGATATAACAAGGCGAAGCCCTAAATCATATCGTCACTATTTTTACAGCTCGACCTTAGCTGAAGATATTATCTCCATGCGGTGGCGGATCGAAGGAGTTGGGTTTAAGGTAAGTTCACTCTGGAAGATGATGGAAGTAAAAAATCATTCCGATCTGACAAGGTGAAGCCCTAGATCATATCGTCACTATTTTTATAGCTTGGCCTCAGCCAAAGCTATTATTCCCGTGCGGTGGCGGATTGGAGGAGCTGGGTTTAAGGTAAGTTCACTTTGAAAGATGACGGAAGTGAAAAATTCATTCCGATATGACAAGAAGAAGCCCTTGATCATATCGTCACTATTTTATAGCTTATCCTCAACCGAAGCTATTATCTCTGTGTGGTGACGGATCAGAGGAGTTATGTTCAAGGTAGATACATTGTTGAAGATGACGAAGTAAAGAAATTTATTCCGATCTAAAAAGGTGAAGCCCTAGATCAGATTGTCACTATTTTTATAGCTTAGCTCAGCCTTAGTCGAAGCTATTATCCTCATGCGGTGGCGGATCGGAGGAGTTAAGTTCAAGGTAGATGCACTGTTGAAAATGACGGAAGTAAAAAATTCATTTCGATTTGACAAGGTGAAGCCCTAGATCATATTGTCACTATTTTTACAACTTGGTCTCAGCCGAAGCTATTATCCCCGTGCAGTGGAAGATTAGAGGAGTTGGATTCAAGGTAGATGCACTGTTGGAGATGACGAAAGTAAAAAATTAATTATGATCTGACAAGGTGAAGCCCTAGATCAGATCGTCACTATTTTTACAGCACGACCTCAGCCGAAGCTATTATCCCCATGCGGTGGCAGATCGGAGGAGCGAGGTTCAAGGTAGATGCACTATGGAAGATGACAAAAGTAAAAAAAAAAATCATTCTGATCTGAAAAGGTGAGGCCCTGGATCAAATCATCACTATTTTTATAGCTTGGCCTCAGCCGAAACTATTATCCTCGTGCGGTGGCAGATCGGAGGAGCTGGGTTTAATGTAAGTTCACTCAGGAAGATGACGAAAGTAAAAAATCATTTCGATATGATAAGATGAAGCCCTGAATCAGATCATCACTATTTTTACAGTTTAGCCTCAGCCGAAGCTATTATCCCCGTGCTATGGTGGATCGGAGGAGCTGGGTTTAAGGTAAGTTCACTCTGGAAGATAGCAGAAGTAAAAAAATTCATTCCAACCTGACAAGGCAAAGCCCTAGATCAAATCACCACTATTTTTACGGCTTGGCCTCAGCCGAAGCTATTATCCCCGTGCGGTGATAGATCGGGGGAGTTGGGTTCAAGGTATATGCACTGTTGAAGATGACATAAGTAAAAAAAATTCAATTCGATCTGACAAGGCAAAGTCCTAGATCAAATCGTCACTATTTTTACAACTCGGCCTAAGCTGAACCTATTATCCTCGTGCGGTGGTGGATCGGAGGAGCTGGGTTTAAGGTAAGATCACTGTTGAAGATGACGGAAGTAAAAAAATTCATTCCGATCTGACAAGGCGAAGCCCTGGATCAGATCGTCACTATTTTTATGACTCAGTGTTAGCTGAAGTTATTGTCCCCCTGCAGTGGTGAAGGGGAGGAGTCGGGTTAAAATTCATTCAAGGAAAAAATGGAGGAGTGTTTGACTGACTGAGGCGGTTCGTAAGTCCTCAGGTCAGGTCCCTATTTCATATTGCTTCCCTATTCTATACTACTCGACTGCTAGCCGATGCTGCCACTCCCCCTGAAGGTGAATGAAGGAAGGAGTTGTTCCTTGGTCAAAAGTCACTTTCAAAAACCAGAGAAGTCAGATGTAAACAAGGAAACCGTTCGGAAAGAATAGTGGAGTGCACTTTTCTGTTTGACCTAGACATCACAACAACCTCCAGACACCCAAGAGGAGTGAGGCATCAACATGGGACTAATGGTTTCCTGAGGCCCTCGGCCGGAAAACGTGATGCTTTAACCTTCCTGTCACCTATTCCTTCCTAGAGGGTGGTGTTATAGAATTGTTTCGTGACGACTTGTAAAGATTGCTTAAGAAAATGAAGAAGGGATCGAGACCCCGAAAAAGGTACACTTTATCATTCCTCAAAAACAAGTTACATTTCTGCAGAACAAACTTATCCCTTCTTACTTCCTAAGATAAAAAAAGGAAAATACACTATGGTAGAATAAAAACTAGGGGGCTTCACGAATAACCCACTCTGAGGATAGAGGCAGATTGACAGGAGTCGTGCGACGAGTCGATGTCGCAAGAAGTTGTCTGACGTGAGACCGGTTAATAAACTTAAGTCTCGAGAGGGCTCATTGAGTTACTACTAGTTCTTGGCATAGAGAATAGGTGCGAGTGGAAGATAATTGCAAACGACCCCTCAGATCTCTCACCAAACTTTCTAACTCCAGTATGCATTGCTGGTGTACCGTAAGAGGTTCAGAGGAGAGGGATCTATCTTCTTGCTCCACAAGGTTAGCCATTCAGAAAGTGGAAGGGTAAAGAAATGTGAGAGAAAAGGATCTTACAGGGAGTTTTTATAAAAGAGAAGGGAGCATTAATTCATTCTCTTGGAAAAGAAGGAAAGTATGGGTTGATAAAATGGAGAGACGAAGGGGTAGTGTTGGAAATGGTCAATGCATTGATGGAGAAGTGACCGGTCATATCCCACATAAGAGGTAGATACTTATCGAATATAATTCAACTTTAGCACAGTAAAGTGTGGTAAAAAATTTCAGGAGGAGTGCACCTTCAACAGTTTGGTAGTTATAAATAGGACTCAGGAAAAGTCTTTATGTTTGGTCCTGAATTTATTTAAAATCTCTTACAGTAGGAGGGTGCCAGTCGATTGGCACTAAGAAGGTATTGAGTAGGGTTTATTCAGTTATGAAGAGGTAAATCACAATAGAGTTAAAGTATAACTAAAAGGACATTATCATTTCGGCAAGTTTAGAAATAAGTTAGATTTTGCATATACAAAATTCAGGGAAATATTTCTTGTCTTGACATTCCCTTTATATAAGGTAAATCCGTTTACAGACCAAAGACAAAATCAGGGTAATCGTCTATAGTCGCCTCAACACTTAGAAAACTAGTGACTGCTCTTGGGGGAGGATATCCTTGGTTGGCAAATTGCTTGTTCGACCCTTTAAAGCCCAGCATGAACAATTCAACCCTTTTGTCACCAAATTTTATCAGTAGCTCTTGCTCCTTGTCTTTCCAACGAGCCTCCTCAGTAGGTATTTGGGTGGAAAGAGCATCCTTCAGTTCGTCTCTTTCCTTGGCGTCGGATAAATCCTGTTGGCCGAAGGAGGTAATAGCTTGAGTCTGCTCTAACTGCAATGTCTGCATCTGAAGGGTTATTACTGAGAGTTCTGCAGGAAGGGCGAATATCTCAGAGGAAAGACGATCCGGCCAGGTTGAAGTTGAGGCACGAGAAGACTCTAAGATCTTGATAGTAGATTGTGCCTGTATCAACTTGACAAATGATTCAAACCTCCTGGCATGGGTCTCCCACATTTGAACTTGGCATGCCACTAGTTCTTAGGCTAAGGCATTGACATTCTGAATTTGAGTAGTTTGGAGGAGTAGTTGAGCGCATAGGATGTCGGTTTCCCCTAGAGTCTTTTCTTTGTTGTGCCCTATGGTCGTCAATTTAGCTTTTAACTCCTCATAATAAACTTTTAATGTCACGCCCCGAGGGAGTCCCCACCAGACGAAAATCTGGCAGCATCTCCCCTGTATGGGTGACAATACCAATTTTATACAAGACCTACACGACCACTATACATCGGTCAACACGACCGGAATCCAAACAATCCACGCAATGTAATGAGGCCTCAGGCCATCAACCAAAATAAATAAGTAAAATCTATCACAACTAGACTTACCCCTTCTACAATCTAGGCAGGAATACTCAACCAAAATCAATCCAAACAAAATCCAAATTAAAGGTCCATAAGGACACCAAAAATCCACGAATACAAATATCCAACTCCCGTCCTAAACATATCTTCTAATATAAATATCCCAAAGACCATAAAACAAATAACCAAATCAAATATTCACGACGAGTGGGGTTTGGCAGCTGGACTCTCCTGACAGTTTCATCCTGAAATAGATATAAGGCAACGGGGTAAGTTCAAAGAACTCAGCGGGTATAGTCGATATGCAAAGTAAGATATAGCTAACAATAAAAATCATGTCAGTACAGTCTCACATATAGGGTAAGCAAGAAATAAATGCAAAAGGACTGTACTCACCTGAATCTCCTACCCTGATATAGGAGCATGTGCCCTACTATAAGAGATAAAGTCATCACCATATACGAATATGAATCTTGTATGCATGACAATCATATGCAACATCCAAGGCATCAACACAATAATGCAGCAAACACAATACAAATGCTATCCATGCAAAGTGCATGTCGTGCAAAATGACATGGTCACCCCTGATGCCAGTCAGCCGCCTCACACGCGATGGTGAAGCCGAATGGGTAGGGCTATGACAACTGTGCACTCTGCCATCACTGCTTCTGAGTGACCGAGTGGACAGGATGATGTCGGAGTACACCTATCCTCCTGCTCCAAACAGAGTGGGGGAGCTAAGCTCTCATCTCCCGGTGTTATAGACCAGAGGAGGGATCCCTGGCCGCTACCACGCTGCCTCATCGCTACCCATGAGCGGACCAGCAGAGCCTGACAGAGCAACTGTACACACCCTCCTGATGTACCACTGACCCATGAGTGGCAGTGTGTGCAGGCCATGTAACTGGCTGCGGGCTCAACTATAAAGGAACCCCGTCTAGCCAGCATGCAATCATGCAAGATGGTGCATGATACTAAAGCATGTAAATCCAACTAAAAATACCTATCCGAATAATATGCACAATCAATAAGTGCATATCCAAGATCCAAGTAACTATGATCCAAATAAAACAGGGATGATATAATCATAACCGATCAAATGCATGTATCAAATAGGCACATAACATACTAGGCATATAAACATGAAAATTATTGCAAGCTATTCTAACTAGCATATCAACATGACTATATCTAGGAGATAAGTCAAAATACCCGCATGATAAAATGCTCGTAAAATGAAATCATCACGCCCGTGGACCTATCTCGTGATCGAAACCTGCATATAACAACCATTTTGATTAAGTACAATCATGCAACGACTGATCGAATCGAATCCTACATCGACCTCGTAGCCCGATAAACTAGATTGATCTAGTTATCCACAACCTAAATAATTCTTCAAATCAAACCCTATTGACCATTAAACCAATTAACAACCTATTAAGCATTTATAAACACCCATATTCGAACTTACCAATTTACATCTTAATTATTAATTCTCACAGCCAACAACAACACTCACCACTAGAATCGAAATGGACTGCAAGAAAACAGAGAAAATCAAGATATTTACCTGCAATGTAACCTCCTCGACCTCTTCCCTAATCGCTCAATCACGAAATTATCGCTGCCCTAAATCATCAATCGATTCAACTAAGTAAAACCACAGTTTATCCAAAGTAAGAAGAAACTGGTTCTTACCTCGCTCTGATAACCACCAACAGAGCAACCTACACCAACAGCCCTCCCCTCACGGTCGCGCTGCCCGCGTTCCCCCCTTTCTGCCCTCTGTCAACAGATCAAGCTGAGAGGGGAACCACGGCTAGAAATTCAATCGGACCTTACCTAGCTACAGCGACCACCGACAGCGATGGAAAGCTGCGGCGCGATGATGGCGAGGAGCGGTGGAGGATGGTCGCAGATAGAAGCGACATGTGCGTCTCGGCAGCGGTGGTGGTGTGGGTTGCCCGGCGGCGTGGGCGAAATCGCGCGAGGTCGCCGCGTGCACGCAGCGTCTGCGGCGGCGAGCTTGCAATGGCGGCGGCGCGACGGGAGAGGGGCGGCGAGCAAGCGGCGAAGCGGCGTCGTGTTTGCGTGAGCAGCGACGGCGGCGCGACCTCGGTGTCGGACGGCGAAGGGATCGCGCGATAATCCGACGGAGATGCGGGCGCGAGCGGTGTTGAGGGTGGCGACGCGAGGAAGAAGGGCTCGGGAAGTTTGGGAACGGGAATCGGGGAAAAATTAGAGAGAAACCTAGGTTTTATTTTTATTAAAACCTTAGTAAATTAATTATCCCCGTAAATATCTCGTACGAGCACCGATTTTTCCAGAAAAATTCTAGAAAAATTCCTAAAATTCTCCAAAAATCCCAAAAAAATTCCTAGGATTATTTTCCTAAATTTTGGCCATAAAATTTTATATTTTAAATTTCAGTATTTAACATTCTCCCCCACTAATAAAAATTTGGTCCCCAAATTTCCTGCTCCTGTACGAGTACGAGATGTCACAACAACCATCTCAGACATCTGGAGACAAGTCACCCACCTCAAGTGACGAAGTGGGGTATTGAGCTCCGATCTTTTCCTCAAACTCCTAAGTAGCCTCCATATCGGTGAGGTGACTCCACCCGACCTTGACAAGTCGCACAATCTTATTCCACAACCATCGTTCCTTGTGATCCAGAATCCGTACCGGAACCTTTTCGTAAGTATCATCAGGTTGAATGGAACCTGACACATCTGACAGAATATGTGTAGTGTTTGGCACATACTCCCTCAGCATAGACACATGAAACACATCATGGATACCAGCCAAAGACGGTGGTAGTACTAGGCGGTAAGCGACTGCTCCGATCCTCTCCAAAATCTCAAACAGACCAATGTATCTAGGATCTATCTTACCACAGAGGCCAAATCTCTTCACCCCTTTCGTGGGTGAGACTCGCAGGAATACATGATCACCAATAGAGAACTCCAGAGGTCTCCGTCTCTGATCTGCATAACTTTTCTGACGATCCTGCGCCTCGGTCATCCTACGTCTGATAGTACGGACCAACTCTGCCTCATGCTGAGCTCTCTAGGGTCCTAACAACTGGGCCTCCCCAACCTCCTCCCAGAGGGTGGGTGTACGACACTGTCTACCATACAATGCTTTATACGGGGCCATTTGGATAGCCGAATGATAGATATTATTATAGGCGACTTCCACTAATGGCAAGTGATCCTCCCAGTTGCCCCCGAAAACCATAACACAGGACTTCAGCAAATCCTCTAGAGTCTGAATGGTCCGCTCAGACTGTCCACCTGTCTGCGAACGGAATGCAGTATTAAAACGAAGTTGTGTGCCTAAGGCCTGCTGTAGACTCTACCAGAACCGAGACGTGAACCGAGGATCTTTATCTGGTATAATGCTCAAAGGAACACCATGCAATCTGATGATATCCTGACAATATAACTCTGCCAAACGATCCAGAGAGTCGGTCTTCCGAATCGATAAAAAGTGTGCGGATTTGGTTAGTTGGTCAACGACTACCCAAATCGCGTCATGGCTTTGACGTGTCCTAGGCAAACCCACATAAAATCCATAATAATACGCTTCCACTTCCATTTCGGAATCGGAATTTCCTGAAACATATGTTCTTTAAACTAATGCAACTCCGAAAATCATTATCCTCATCGGAGTCTGAGACGGTAGTCCATCTACCGTCCAAAAATCCACTCCACCACATACTCTGTAAGTGCATGGGAGGCTATCGCGACCAAACTTGTTACAACCATTCGTGTTCCAGCTACTCTATAGTAGCTATCCAGTAACTAGCCAAAACTCCATGAGCATTCTGCTCCTCAGCTATTCAAAACAACATAATAACTGCGAAGTCCACGTCATATATATGACGGCTTAACTTGCAGTCCTTTAACTGTCGTAAGCTTAGGATACGTCTTATTCATTAGCATCGAAATCGCTCTGATCCTCGAAATGATACATCCATGTACACTACTCCTCCATCCACACCAGAATGATTAATCAACACTGGTGTAAAAGTCAATCATCGTCTGAGCCCTGAAACTAGTTTCACAAGTTTCAGACCAAGTAAATTCCATCACCTTCCTGGTTCAACCAGTCAGCGATGTAATACCACTAGAGCATCCTATCCATATCTATGGTACTAATCAAATCAATACCAGAAAAAACACCATCTACGGTGGCTGAGTACGCAACTCCAACTACCACCACTGATCCAATCGTGTCCAGAATACACGACTTTCCAAATCCCTGGACGACTAAGTCGTCAATAAATCTATTAAGATAATCAGAAGCTTGTACAATTCATACCACGTATAAAATTGTCGTCGCTATACAACTGCATTCTCTTTACTCTAGGCTGATGATATAACAACCATCACAATGACAATGATAATTGTATGACACCATGTCACTACAATATCATCACACCAGTCACAAATCAATCCTAGAGTATACACAGGTATCCTATAGCTGATCTAAATAGATCCTCTATCCACTATGAAGGATATTCATTTCCTTCCACAACTACCGCATTTTATCATCGATAATCAATGCATAATCTCAAAGGTTCATCTCCCTTTTAATCAAGAGTTCTGGATCTTCTCTGGAAGAAATTTTGGGACAGATAAATATCCCATCCAACACCTCCTATAATAAGGTAAAACGATCTTCCATCATCTTGACTAGTGTAGGCATACACACCTTATCCATAACCAATTCACTATTAGTAGGGACTGATATTCTCTGAGGAGTTACTCCTTGTCCTTCAAATTTGTGGCTAGCAGGCCAAATCCCTAGCTTCCTAATTCGACATCAGTCGACACCTCTAAAGAGTTCGTACTTCTGAAATCATCGTTAGGTTCCGCAAGGTCAATACGTCATCGACCTCGTCCCCGACCATGAGTAGGGGCAATTTCACTAAGGCATACTTTTACTAACCTCTAAAGTACAGTAACCACTAAAGACAACACTTTTCCTATAGCTCAGAGATATCCTTCAGCTCACTTGGTCCCAAAACCCGAGAACTCCCAAAAATCCAAGGAAAAGAAAATCCTTGAAACACAAAACCCACAAACCAAAACCGCAAACCAATAAAATTGTCATGTCCTGGGGGCATATCCATCATCCAAATGACAGAGGAGCCCCTAAGTGATAATATTCCGAAATACATGAACCAAATCTGGTAAAAACCTCGAAATAATTATAGAAATACAAGTATTTTAATAACTGCATGCATGCATGACTAAACATATATCCATTAAAGTAAAATAGTTTTATGACACCAAATCAAATTGCGACAAAAATTCAAAGTGCATAAACAAAATGCAATACCGATAAAGTAAACAAATCGGCATCTCGACGATGTAGTGGGACAAGCACGGCAAAGGACTCTCTGAGCGACACGAAGGTAGGTCAACAGGACACGTCCTCCATCAGTTAACCTAAAGGATAAGTGAGGAGGGGATAAGTCCAACCACTCAGTGAATGGATAGACCATAGTGCATACTCATAATGCACATAATGGAAGTCAAAGGAAACAACTAGAGTAACCTAACCCTCAGAGTACCAATATCAGTCTGCAATTATCCTGATCAGCAGTATAACAAATATACCCACAACATACACAACCACTGCAACAAGCAGTTCTCGTCCGGATACCACAACAAAGCCTCGTGGCTCTCGCACACAAAGGGAACTGTCTATGAGCTACCGCGAACGGTACACATGGGTTGACAATCAATATGCTAAGCACTGTCTACGCGCAACTACATGCTACCAAGAATGAAACTCGTGGGTAGACAGGCAGTAGAAAGACTCGCTGTCTGCAGCAACGACATGCTACCACGAATGGGTCTCATGGGCAGACCGCGTATATAGATATCTAGTTATTGACTGCTCACTACCGCATGCTACCTCTAACGGGTTGCAGGGACAGTCGATTATCCTAGGTTGTTAAGCCTAGGGTTATCCAATACATCTAGTATAAAACGACTATCAAAATCGATAAAGATCACCGATCTACAATTAAACCCATTGAGGCAGTCAAGCGAGGGTTTCAACACCTCTAATACGAACTATTTACCAAAGTCGGTAAAGATCATCGACTTATAAATAAATAAGTCGAGATGGTTAAGTCTAGGGTTCCAACCCTTCTAACATGATCGATTATCAAAGTCGATAAAAATCACAAGTCCACTAATAAACACGTCGAGACGATTGATCATAGGATTTCGTCCCAACTAACAGGAAATGCCTAACAAGGCCAACAAGGGCAACCCCTCTACTAACAAGCATGACAAGAGGGTTAAGTCTAAATTATACCATTCTACCAGTTCAATCATGCATGCTACAATAGGTTTCCACGAACAGATCTCATGGGTACTTAACCTGTAAAGTAGCTATCTAGCTACAGGCGTCATACGAATCCGATTATCACCAACTCCGAACGAATAATGCAAGAATATAACCTTACAGTAGGTCTTCTCAACCATGATTGGGAGGCATGATTGACCATAAATATACAAAGCACCTACTTATAGAGAGACTCTACTGCAGACTCTCTCAACCAAGAATGGGAGATATAGTAAGGATTAATCGCATCCTAACCATATAAACTCTACTAGTCCAATAACCAAGAATGGTCGTCAATTTAGCTTTTAACTCCTCATAATAAACTTTTAAGCTCTTATCGGAGGCAGCTAAAGCAGCTTCCCGCTGCTTGCCCTTAGCTATCTACTGGGATATTTGTCTCAATTTAACTTCAGAGGCAGTATGGTGAGCCGCCATAGTCGACTGATAATCAGCCAAGTTTTGGGCTACCTCGTTATAGCTAGTCGCTCCCTGTGTAAGAGAAAGACATACCTTAGAGATAAATATTAGGAGAGAGTAGAGATAAAGAATGGTACTTCTGATAGTTTTGTTCGGAGGCATTCAAAGGGACCTTGTACTCCTGACTGATTGAATAGCTTCACTTTTTGGGGAGTACGAAGACTAAGAACCAACCTGAGAGTAGTGGTTGGGGGGCTGAGGGGGAGGATATCCCCCATGGGTAGAGGAGGCTCATCCCCAAGAGAGGGAAACTCGGGGGAAATAGAGTCAGAAGGTGAGGAAGTGGTAGTGGGTACTTCGAAAGGTGCTGCGTCGGAGGGGAGGAGGGGGGAGACATAGGGGGGTCAGTCCCCATACATGAGGAGGAGGGAATTGGAGAAGAAGGCAAAATTGGAGAATTCTCTTCTAGTATAAGAGGAGAATCGCCGGAAGGGTTGAGGTCCTCCTCCTCGGTGGGATTAGGATTAAGGAGGTATCTGTAGGAACTTTGGTGAGCGCTAGAGGGGGGTGAATGACGCGTTCGTTCGCTTGACAGAATTCGATCGTGCTTGTCTACAAAATATTGGTACACGATGGAAATATGAAATATACAATGAATATAAAGACACAAGCACAATCACAAATACACACGAATATACGTGGTTCAAAACCTTAGGGTTCCTACTCCACGAGTGAGTTCAACGAGCTCTAGTGATGAACACACCACTAATTAATAACACTCCTTCTCAGTGATACACTGGAGGTGGAGAAACCTCGTACAAGTGATTACACAAAGTAATACAACAGATACAAGCAAATACAAAGATGAAATGCAATACAAGTAAAGAAAAATACTTTACAAGAAGACTTTGAATGCTTGCTTTAGGTTGCTTGCGAAGACCCTTGAAGGTCTAGATTGCAACAGCAAATCCCCTCCAAATTGCCTCAAAAAACCATGCCAAAAACCTTCCCTTTGAGCTCCCTTTAAAGCTGCAACTCGGGTTGATTTCTGTCTAGCAGTCGACTACTCATACCCATCAGTCGACTGCTCCTATAGCCATTGTCTCACAATGACTTAATCCATGTTGGGAAAACTCTAACGGATACCTCATCAATTGATTGCCCTTACCAGCAGTTGACTGATGCTTCAATAGCCGATGATCAGCCGTTTACCGAAGGTTCTGAGCTCGTGACCACAACCAGCAGTTGAGGCGCCGCCTCGACTGGGGATCCAGTCGAGGCGCCTTGCATCTGTTCAGCCACAGTCGAGGCCAGTTGAGCCACCTTGCATCTGTGGCCACAATTCAGCTACAGTCGATCGCTAGTCGACTCCCATCAGTCGACTGGTCATAATCCTAGTCGACTGCCCAGTGTCGACTCGGCTACTAAGTGTCAAAACACTTGACCAGTCGACTGGTCCATGACTCCAGTCGACTGATACACTTTAACCATGAGGTTTAACTCAAGTATGATGCTCTCATACTTGCTAGACCACCCTTAGCCTAGACTAAGCCTTCTAGCCACGTCCATCAGTCTCACGCCTATTGGATTCCTCCAAGTCATCCATGACTTGTTCATCCATACGCTAGCCTTCAGGTGTTTCCATCGGCTATTATCATTCTAAGTTGGTCTACATCGCCAAGGCACATTGGGCTTACGCTACCAAGACACACGCTTGGACTTTACGCTGCCAACCATTGGACTTATGCTGCCAAGACTCCACCCTTGGATTTTACGTCGCTAATATCTGTTAGGGCAATCTCTTGCCGTGATATGGTTTTGATGGTGTAGTAAAGGGTTTAAGTTAGTTTGATATGTTGATTTGATATGTGCGTTGAAGTCGTGCAGGACTTAGTAATTCGCACATGGAGCCATGGCGAGTTTCACATCTCATAACTCGTGCCTTGAGTCGGTGAAGGATAGCTTTGCGGAAGCTGTGCACTTGGAGCATCCAAGGGACCGCCGGACGAGGAGCTTGGAGTGAAGCCGGAGGAAGTAGACTTCAAGGCAAGAGACGCGAAGGAGCATTGCAGAGCCGTGCGCCTGATGCTGCCGAGGGGCGTGGCCGCGAACGAAGAGAACTTCGAAGGCAAGGGACTCCGAGGGATGAGAGTGAGCGAGTGTAACCTGGGAAGGGTAGCCATTTGGCCAAGTGTCGGATGATTTTTCCCGACACCGATCATTGTGTCATGTGGTCGGCGGCGCCGATCGCTAATCGATGGTTCGATCGACCGGTATAAGACCGTCAGTGCGATATGCCATCGGCAGATCGATATCGATGTTAGCGTGATCGCCGATGAATGGCGGATCGGTGATGGCACTGTCATGGGCACGAATGGAGTCGACTTCATTGGGCACTCATCGATCGAGCACCGGGATGGTGCCATCACGATCGATGGATGGTATCCAACGTGGAAAGCGGTCGTTATTGGGCAGGACGATGGGTTCCATCGATGTCAACGGAAGAAACCCTCTTCCTCTATAAAAAGGAAGGGGGTAAGGCTTTGGGAGGCTAATGCTTATACTCTAATACTCTCCCAAAGTTCCCTAAAGCTTTCCATCCTCTTACCCAAGCTTATTTTCATTATATTTGTAAGAGGAGTGTTGTTGTAAAGAGGTTACCTCCAACTAGCTTTGTGCAAAGGAGAGATCTAGTGGATAGATTGCGGAGTGATTCACCGTGGACGAATCGGACCGTGGATTAGCGGCGTAGCCGTGAACCACGTTACATCTCCGTGTTTGTATTGTCTTTGTTTTATTTCTATTTGCTTGTCTTAGTTTATTGCTTCCGCTTGCGCTAACGTTTTCGTAGACGAGCAAAATACGACATCCAACGAACGAGGGCTATTCACCCCCCTCTAGCCGGCCAATCGATCCGACCCAATAAGTGGTATCAGAGCCAAGGAAAGCTTGTCGAGGACTAACCGCAACAACAAGCAATTTTCAAAATGGCCAACTCAAATATCCATCCACCGAAGTTCGATGGCAAATTCGCTTGGTGGAAGAAGCGAATGGAGGTATTCTTCGAAACCGACTTTGAAATTCTATTAATAATGGAAAACGGTTTCGAGTTGCCTAGGAACGAGGATGGGGAGCCATTGGAGAAATCGAGGTGGAGCAAAAGGCAAAGAGAAGAATACTTGGCAAATTCAAAGGCCAAGCACCACCTATACAATGTCCTCCCCCAACAAGAAGTCAATAGGATAGGGGAATGTTCTAGTGCTAAGGAGATGTGGGAGAAGCTAGTGGAGCTTCATGAAGGTACCTCGGAGGCTAAGCTAGCAAGAAGAGACCTCCTCCGCTCCCAACTCTCGAACGTCAAATTAGAAAAGGGAGAAAAGGTAACTTCCCTACATTCTAGAATTAAAGAAATATTAATTGGGCTAACGAGTGTGTAGGAGAAGCTCTCCAACCGATATGGTAATGAAGGCCATAGATGCTTTCCCCCGGTCCTCAAGATGGAGCTCCATGGTGGACTCATTTTACATCTCCAAGAACCTAGAAGTGAGCACCTTGGAGGAATTCTTTTCAACCATGGAGCTTCATGAGACAAGGCTTGAAGGTATACAAGAAGAGCCTAGAGTCCAAAATTCGCGGGGAGTAGCCTTGATGGCAAACAAGGGGAAGAAGAAGATGGAAGTCCCTTCCTCCTCATCCGATGAAGCCTCTACCTCCTCCATGGATAGCACGGAAGAAGCCTACATGGTAAGGAAGGTAAGGCGTGCATTTAAGAATCTTAGGTTTGATAAATCTCATGATAGGAATAGAAGACCAAGGGGGAAGGTCATATGCTATAATTGCCAAGGAGAGGGACATATAAGGGATAATTGTCCCCTCCTAAACAAGAGCAAAGAAGATAAGAAAAAGAAAGAAGAAAAGAGGAAGAAGAAGGGGAGCAAGAAAAAGGAAGAAGAAAAGAAGGAAAAAGGAAGAGGGAAGGCCATGGCACTCAAAGCCAAGACATGGGATGACCTTGCCTCTTCATCCTCATCCGAAGAAGAAGAGCATGTCTACTCCAACCTAGCACTAATGGCTCTTCATGACTCGATTTGCTCCTCCTCCTCAAATGAAGAATCAAGCACAAGTGGGGAGAGCTCAAATGAAGGGGGAGCTTCTACATCCTCCTCATCCGAAGAAGAAGAAGAGGATATGGAAACTATGGTAACGAATGCTTCTCCTAAGAAAATAGTTTCCATAATTTCTAGTTTAACTAAGGAGTTATTTGGCATGAAAAATAAAAATAAAAGCATGCTTAATCAAATTAAGGATTTAGAAAATAAACTAGAAAAAGCATGCTTAAATGATAATGTTTCTTCTTGCCATGATGATGCATGCTCACATGACTATATGCCTTTGGATGTTAATGATGCATGCATAGAGGAAAATAGGGCTTTAAGGGAAAAGGTAGATTATTTAACCAAAGCCCTAGAGAAATTCACAATTGGCTCCAACACATTAAATATGATCATAGGGAGCCAAAGAGAAAGTTTTAACAAAAAAGGCCTAGGATATAAGGAAAAGAAAATTGAAAAGGCCTACAAATGCCTAATAGCTAGGGGACAAGATAAAAAGAAAGTAATTGCTAGAAAATGGATCCCCAAGGAATATCTAGTGAACCCAATAGGAAAGAACTTATTTTGGGTTCCAAAATCCATCCTTAAGGGTTAGAATAACCCTAGGGTAGTCAACCACATGGACCTAGCCTATATCATATTTTGGTTGACTTAGGATGATGGGACAACATTTTTTAGATAGTGTTGGGTGATGATAACGTACCCATAAATAGATAATAATGCTTAAATCATGATGATTGATGTAATTCCTATGTATATTTGCAATCATGATTTATGTTTTTGAAATTTGGCACGTTATCATAAGAAATAGGTTTGAATCATGCTTTAGGTAATACTTTGTTTATTATCATCATATAATACCTAATGCATGACTATTATTTGATGAATACATGAGTTTCATGATCATAATGTAGAATTCATTCATATATGTCTTTATGATCATGTAGGATGTTAGGTTGATACTTAGCCATGGTAGAATTGCATGAACATATTGGTTAAGTATATACAAATACCCCCTAGGATGCATCTCACACTCACTATAGGCTAACTTGATTGCAAACTTAGCATGGGTGAGATGTTAGGATGATACAAATGTCCACTAATGCCTATGGCATTTAGATGGTCATTTAAAGTATCAACATAGCAATAATAGACCAATCATGGGGAAGGCTTATGTTTAATTCATAGACATATTGCCCAAAAATCATGGTTGGATAGTTCATATGTTTTCAAAACAATTTCTTACTTTAAAATACATGTATTCATGTTTTGAAACAATTGGATGCAAGACTAGGTGTTAAAATGGATACTCTTATGATCAAAAACCTAGTAGTTTTTAAAGCTTTTGGATTTTTGGCAAATATGTAGAAATATAATGATTTTTCATGAAAACCTATTTTTCACTGATAGATATACTTAAAAGAAATATGTTCCCCACATGTCATGATTTTTTGAATTTTCTGGAATTTTTAATGCATTTCTAAAATTCGGTCTGAAAATCAAAAAATCTCGAAATTCACGTGCCAGTCGATTGGTATCTGAACCAGTCGACTAATGGCCTGAATATCAGACCAGTAAAGGCTGAACTCCGATTTTAAATCAACTTGTGGTATTTTCTTTCTATTAGACTTGATGCCATATGTTTTTAACTTAGTGATAATCTTTTTGATGGTGTCAAAGAGGGAGAAAATATTATGTTTAAGTTAATTATAAAAGGGGGAGAAATTTATGATAGGGAGAAATTACATAGAGAGTTTCATGGATTAAGGGGAAGTTGCATGTTGCTATATCATGATTATGTTTACATGCTTTCTTTCCTTTAAAATTTATATCAAATGTTTTTACCTAACTTAAACGGATTGCCACACATCAAAAAGGGGGAGATTGTTAGGGCAATCTCTTGCCGTGATATGGTTTTGATGGTGTAGCAAAGGGTTTAAGTTAGTTTGATATGTTGATTTGATATGTGCGTTGAAGTCGTGCAGGACTTAGTAATTCGCACATGGAGCCATGGCGAGTTTCACATCTCATGACTCGTGCCTTGAGTCGGTGAAGGATAGCTTTGCGGAAGCCGTGCGCTTGGAGCATCCGAGGGACCGCCGGACGAGGAGCTTGGAGTGAAGCTGGAGGAAGTAGACTTCGAGGCAAGAGACGCGAAGGAGCATTGCAGTCGTCGCTGATCGAGGGCGTGGCCGAACGAAGAGAACTTCAAGGCGAGGACTCAGGGATGAGTGGCGAGTGTAACACAGGAAGGGTAGCCATTTGGCCAAGTGTCGGATGGTTTTTCCCGACATCAGTCGACTGCCGTGTCATGGCAGTCGACTGCTCTGAGTCGATGGTTCGATCGACTGGTATAAGACCGGTCAAGTGCTTGCGATCGCGCCATGGCTGGATCGGCGATGATCGATGATGATCGTGCCGATGAATGGCGTGATCGATCACGCACGCACGAATGGAGTCGACTTTGGGCACTCGATCGAGCACCGGTCGGATCGATGGTGCCCATCGATCGGTGATGCGATCTGGTGGATGGTATCCAACGTGGAAAGCGGCCGTTATTGGGCAACGGCTACGGGACCAGTCAACTGATGGGTGCCATCAGTCGACTGATCCTGTGTCAACGGGAAGAAACCCTCTTCCTCTATAAAAAGGAAGGGGGTAAGGCTTTGGGAGGCTAATGCTTATACTCTAATACTCTCCCAAAGTTCCCTAAAGCTTTCCATCCTCTTACCCAAGCTTATTTTCATTATATTTGTAAGAGGAGTGTTGTTGTAAAGAGGTTACCTCCACCTAGCTTTGTGCAAAGGAGAGATCTAGTGGATAGATTGCGGAGTGATTCATCGTGGACGAATCGGACCGTGGATTAGCGGCGTAGTCGTGAACCACGTTACATCTCCGTGTTTGTATTGTCTTTGTTTTATTTCTATTTTCTTGTCTTAGTTTATTGCTTCCGCTTGCGCTAACGTTTTCGTAGACGAGCAAAATACGACATCCAACGAACGAGGGCTATTCACCCCCCTCTAGTCGGCGAATCGATCCGACCCAACAATATCAACCCTTGGACTTCCCTTGCCAACACCCATGCTTGGACTTTCCATGTCAAGTACTCAAGACTTGGACTTTACCATTACCAAGACCAATGCTTGGACTTTCCATACCAAGTGTCCCACTTGGACTTCTCCATCATATGGTTAACCCCATGTCAATCATATAGTAAACCCATTGTCAAACAATGGTCAACTCTTCGTCAAACATCAAAACACTACTCAAGTCAAACTCGAGTCTGGTCAATCGTGACCTGAGTCAATTGCACCAACAATCTCTCCCTTTTTGATGTTTGACAAAAACCAAACCTTTAAGTTAGAACACTAACTCAATCTAATCCTTCCAATTGTCCAAATTGGGAATTCTACATTCTCCCATTAATTCTCACACATCACTTATCCCCCTATTTGACATACATCAAAAAGGCTCTCTCCAAGGGTATCAATGTCTCGTATCCCAATGAGATCTTACAATCTCCCCCTTGGTCCAAAAACATCTATGATGCCCTCACTATTCCTAGTGATAACTCCCATATCACTAAAGAAAGGCAATCCTTCAAACTCTAAAAATTTTCCAAACTCTCTCCCTCATGAGGAAGAACACATCCATCATCCCATGATGGATAACCTCCCCCTAAAAGCTTGCTCCCCCTTGATCATTGCATCAATAATGTCCTTGGAGAGTGCCTAAGCCTATAGGAACACTACATAATTGAAATTAAGGGCAAAAGTTCAATCTTGAGCTTTCATATATCTTAAAATTGATACACACCCTAAACAACTCTCCTAATCCATATCCAATGAATTTTCACCATTTATAACGCTTTCTAAAGCATATCCTAGGGTTAGGAGCAGTTAGGGTAGTCTAACATAGCTGAAATCAAACTAAACACACCTTATTTACCCGAAATCAGCATTGGCAGTCGACTGGTTCAGTTAACAGTTGACTACCCTATGTATCAGTCGACTGAGAAAGCTTCCAATCGAGTGAAAGAAGCTCCAATCGAGGCGGCGCCTCAACTGGTTTCTGACTTTGTCGAAACTACATTTTTAGAGCATCTTTAGAAATGCATAAATAATTCTAGAAAATTTAAAAAATCATGAAATTTCGACCACACATTACTTATGTCAAACACTATAGGGGAAAATAGTTTTATATGAAAATAACTTTTAAATTCAAAGAATGATTCAAAGTTCAAAAGCATTGAAACTTTCAATGTTTTTAGCCAACTTTGTTTCAATCTTCTCAATGGTGATTGCTATCAAAAGATAGGCTTCACCAAGGTTTTTCAAAATGATTTTAAAATGTTTTCAAAACCTTATATTGAACCATGCTCTATGGGATTAATGCACATGACTTGTACATAAGCTTTCCTCATGATTCATCCATGATATAAGATGAGTTTGAGTTCATCTAGATGCAAGAACTATGCACCTTGAACTTAACTCATTTTCTAGCATCTCACATGTGTCTAGGGTGTATGAAATGTTAGTAATATATGAGAGGTGTCCTAAGGCAATCGCCTTATGGATGTACCATTTATTTGATAAATGAAGATTCACTATTTGAGTATACATGTTTTTATGCATTTGGTTGGATCTTAAACTCATTTACTGAATGTCCGCAATACGATTCACAACATAAGAGAATTTTTGATTGGATCACAACTAGTGAGTATCTGTACATGTGTAACTATGATGTATTGAAATTATCCCTAGTCGATGAATTGATGGATTTGGACGTCATCAATTCTATCGAGACTAGCACGAGGTATACTCTTTGGTTTATCCAAGTAGCTGATTCTCACTGGCTGGAGACATTGTGATGTTCGGAGTTAATCGTGGATGCTAGTTATGGTAACTAGTTCATTGGAGTGACCAGCTGTAAGACTTCATATGGTTCTCTGCATATATGGATATGTCAATGAAATTTTTACTGTAGTTTAAGTGCGATGTTCCTTTGACTTGCGGTATTCAAGTCATCTTGGTCATGAAAACTTATGCTTTGACATCTTAAGCAAGCATATCTGAGGAGATGTGGACCCGGGATGATTAGGTATAAGTCGAAGTGGCCGAAGGTGTTTGAATAGCCTATAAAGGATTCACCACTCCTTGCGAGGAGATGTATACCAATGGCCTCTCGTCGGATTGTTACTAAAGTCTTTGGCCAAAGCATTACATGTTTAGAGTAAGGTACTCTTGGATATATGTGCAGTAATTAGAATCCTTAGGATGAGGAAATGATACTTGGGCTAGGTGTGACATAGTCAAACTAGTGGGGACTGACACTATAGACCATGTCCTGAACCAATAGGTATAAGATGAGTGAAGGAAACGAGGCACGATTCATTGTAGCTACTGAAGGGTTTCAAAAATGGTTCTGGATCAACCGTTGATTTTTCGGTTAATTGGGGATCATGATGTACTACTAGGTGTCACTCATGATCATTCTATAATTAATGGTTAATTATAGATAGCCAACATAAACCGAGAACCTATTTGGTCACACGCATAACGAGCGTAATCCGAAGGATTTAAAATGAGCTTGAGAATGAGATTCTCAAATCGAGAGAAACTAGGTTTGGTTGGACCAAACAAGGAGCGAGCATGAAAATGTTTCAGTTGCAATGGAAGCATGGATGGGCCGAGTCTTATGAAGACATGATGGATGAACCAAATTGGTTTGGTTCTAATCCAATGGTGAAGAATAAACCAAAGGGATTTGGTTTGTTTTAAACGAATGAACCAAAGTTGGTTCGGTTCATTTTAACTTAAAATAGACCAACGCGGTTTGGTTTATTTTAACTTAAGTTATTAGAGAGGGTTAATGGGTTTTGATTATGAACCAATAACCGTTAGAAGAATGTGTTCTCTATAAAAACATGGCTTAAGGGTTTTTTGTGGATAACTTGTGTGTTGGAAACCCTAGCCACCCAAGCCCTTCTCCTCTCCTTGTCGCCCAATAAGGTTGTCGCCTAACCTTGCTGCCATCCTCCTTGGCTGGACGCCGCCACCTGCTACCGCCGGCCTTCCTTTGGTGACCCTCCTTGGCTCCGGTGACCAAGGACCAGCCGGCCCTCTCCCTTTGGCCGGTGCCAAGTCCTCCACCAAGCTGTCCAGATTTTGGACAGTTTGTTTTAATTTCTTCTTGTCAGAGCGTCGTTTGGATGGCGTTTAGAGCTTTGACAATGACTTCCTTATCGGGGATTGGATCTCCGGTAATCCTCATAGGTGGAGGACCAAGGATTCGTCAATCGGTTGACGAATACCTCTTCAGAGAAGCGAGTTTTAGGGACTCATTTTCAAATCCGAATTTGATTCGGATTGTGATCTTCTCTCGATCACATCATCTTCGACATGAGGCTAGTGACTCCTACGAAGACGAGGCCCATAACTTGGCGAAGCTATCCCGATGATACTCAGCGTGGATACGGATAGAGGCAATTCTAGCGAGAGTTGCTCCGGTTGATGTCATTCCCGCTGCACATGATACGTCAGGTATAACTAGCGTAATTTTCTTTTATTGCAAAATTTGAAACTGCGATTATATCTACACATGTTGTACTATGCATGCATGTGATGTGTGTGTTAAAATAAATTAGATTTATTACTTTTTAATTCATCCGCTATGCGCATGTTTACGAAACATGTTCGAACACACACTAGTCGCGGTTCCGGAAACCCAACATGAAAACACACACATGTCAATTTGATGTGAGATTTGGATTTTGTTCATCTTAATCTAAGGTTACATGTATTTTCTAGGCAACTCTATTTGATTCCCTTATACATGGGACTTCAAATCATGTCATAGTTCTTAAATCAATTTTAATTAATGCATGAATGATGATTATTGCATAAATGATAGCATAAATAAACATGTGCCAATAATAATGATGTCATGGCATATGATTAAATCTAAATATACATGACATAAAAAACTAACCTAAGCATTATCATGACATTTAATGATAAAAAATAAGATATGATGTTATGGCATGGCATATGGCAAACAAGTCATGGCAAATAGAATGTGAAGGTATAGAAATACCTATATTTTAGTATTACTTTCCATTTGTTACAGTTGTACCCAATTTTCCATAATACTACTTATCTCCCAAGTGTGCCAAAAACTCAAAATGACACACTATGACCTCTAAGCCTTAATTGTGTCAATTTGAACAATTTTTCATAGTTCTCAAAATATATTGGCACATCCTAAAATCTTTTAGGATTAAATCTCAACCTCTATTTACAAGGTATCCATAACCTTGAAAATGTCCTAAGGTTGCAACTTTGCTATAGTTAGGTTAACTACCCATCCATTCAAGGTTGACACTGTAGGGAATCGATAGGCCGGCTAGAGGGGGGTGAATAGCCCTTTGTCGTTGGATGGTGGAATTTGCTCGTCTACATAATTGTTAGCGCAAGAGGAATACTAATAAAGACAAGCAAATAAACAATGAAGAATACAAACAATGCTAACACTGAAATATAATGTGGTTCACAGCTACGCCGCTAATCCACGGTCCGATTCGTCCTCGGTGAATCACTCCGCAACCAAATCACTATCGGTCTCTCCTTTGCACTAAGCTAGGTGGAGGTAACCCTTACAACTCAAAGACACTCCTTCTTTAACAATAGATGTGAAAGAAAACTAAGAGAAGGAGTTTGAATCTTGTAGAGCACTTGGATGGTCACTTAGAGCATAAGCATTAGGCATCCACAAGCTCACACCCTCTCTTTTTATAGAGAGGGCTGATTTCTTCCCGTTGGCAGCCACCAGTTGACTGCCGCCCTTGGCAGTTGACTGTCGCCACTTCAACGGCCTCTAAACACGTCGGATCCCGATCGTTGTAGTCCAATGGAACACTGGCGTCGGTGATGGATCCATCGATCACGCCTCTCGTAGTCGCCGATCGGCACGAGTGATTCTGTGGCCCAAACCCTCTTGACGATCGATCTGCGCTTTCAGCCGATCGATGGTCTTCGGTACGATCGCGCCTATGGCGCCGATCGGCTGGGCCAAATCCACTCACGGATACCTTTCATAAACTCATCCGACACTTAGCCATTCGGCCAAGTTCACCTAATGAGCTACTTACAATTCACTCATTCTCTCATTTCACTTGAAGTCCCTCGCCGAAGCTCTCTTCGTTCGCGGCCACGTCCCTCGGCAGCATCAGGCGCACGGCTCTGCAATGCTCCTTCGCGTCTCTTGCCTCCGAAGTCTGCTTCCTTGGCTTCGCTTCAAGTCGTCTCGTCCGGCGGTCCCTCGGCAGCATCAAGCGCACGACTCTGCAATGCTCCTTCTCCGACTCAAGCACGAGGTTATGAGTGGTGAACCCGCCAAGGCTCCATGTGCGAATTACTAAGTCCTGCAAGACTCCAATGCACATATCAAATCATAATAACAACCTAACTTAAACTCTTTGCCACACACACATCAAAACCATATCACGGCAAGAGATTACCCTAACAATCTCCCCCTTTTTGATGTGTGGCAATCCGTTTAAGTTAGGTAAAAACATTTGATAAAATATTAAGAAAGGAAAGCATGTGGATAACATGATTAGCAACTCTCCCCCTTAATACATGAAACTCCCCCTAAATATATTCCCCCTTACTTAAACATATAATTTTCTCCCCCTTTGACACCATCAAAAAGATTAAACAAAGTTTATATATCATGGCATCAAGTATAGAGAGAAACAAAAATTAAAATCAGTCAAAAAACTGATAAAATCAGGTTACTATGCTCGTTACATATCCATCGTGGATCGCTATCGATGGCTATGATCGGCACAAAGAAATCCGATTTTCGATTTTACGAGAAATTCAGAAATGCACTATAAATTTCAAAAAATTCGAAAAATAGTGAAATTTGAGGAACACATTTCTTTTAGGGTTCTTTATCAATGAAAAATAGTTTTCCATGAAACAACATTATATTTTCAAATATTTGCAAAAAATTCAAAAGCTTCAAAAACAACTAGTATTTTGATCATGTTAGTATCCATTTTAACACCTAGTCTTGCTTTGGATTGTTTCAAAACATGAATACACAGATTTTAAAGTAAGAATTTGTTTTGAAAATGTGTGAAATATCCAACCATGATCTTTGGGCAATATGTCTATGAATTAAACATAAGTCTTCCCCATGATTGGTCTATTATTGCTATTTTGATACTTTAAATAACCATCTAAATACCATAGGCATTAGTGGACATTTGTATCATCCTACCATCTCACCCATGCTAAGTTTTCAATCAAGGTAGCCTATGGTGAGTGTAAGATGTATCCTAAAGGTATTTGTATATACTTAACTATTATTTTCATGCAATTCTATCAAGGTTAAGTATCATCCTATCATTCCACATGATCATAAAGATGTATATGAATTAATTTCACATTATGATCATGAAACAAATGTATTCATCAAATTGTGATCATGCATTAGGTATTACATCATGATATAAAGCAAATATCACCTAAAGCATGATTTATCTACTTATAGGTGCATTATCATCACCTAACACTATTTCAAAAATGTTGTCCCCCCATCCTAAGTCAACCAAAAATATGATATAGGTGAAGTCCATATGGTTGACTATCCTAGGGTTTTCCTAACCCTTTAGGATGGATTTAGGAACCCAAAATAAGTTCTTTCCTATGGGGTTCACTAAAAATTCCTTAGGGATCCATTTTCTAGCTATTACCTTCTTTTTATCTTGACCCCTAGCTATTAAACATTTATAGGCCTTTTCATTTTTCTTTTCCTTATAACCTAGGTCTTTCTTGTTGAAGCTTGCCCTTTGGCTCCCAATTATCATGTTAAGAGTATTGGAGCCTATTGTAAATTTTTCTAGGGCTTTGGTCAAGTGTTCTACCTTTTCCCTTAAAGCCCTATTTTCTTCTATGCATGCATCATTAACATCCAAAGGCATATAGTTATCATGTGAGCATGCATCATTATCATTATCATTTAAGCATTCTTTTTCTAGCTTATTTTCTAAATCCTTAATTTGCTCAAGCATGCATTTATTCCTTTTCTTTGCCCTAAATAAATCCTTAGTGAGGCTAGAAATCATGGACATTATTTGCTTAGGGGGTAGATTCGTTACCTCACTTACCAAATCCTCTTTCGATGATGAGGATGTAGAGGAGGCTCCCCCTTCACTTGAGCTCTCCTCACTTGAGCTTGCTTCTTCATTTTCGGAGGAGGAGCAATCTAGGTCGTCAAAGGCCATTAGGGCAAGGTTGGAGTAGACATGTTCTTCCTCTTCGGATGATGATGAGGAAGAAGGATCATCCCATGTCTTTGCTTTGAATGCCTTGGCCTTCCCTTTTTCTTTGGCCTTCTTTTCTTCTTCCTTTTTCTTCTTGCTCCCCTTCTTCTTCTTTTCTTCCTTCTTTCTCTTCTCCTCCTTGCTTTTGTTCAAGAGGGGACAATTGTCCCTTATGTGTCCCTCTCCTTGGTAATTATAGCAAATCACCTTCCCCCTTGGTCTTCTTCTCCTATCATTAGATTTATTAAATTGAAAACCTTTTAATGCACGCCTTACCCTCCTTACCATATAGGCTTCTTCCGTACTATCCATGGAAGAGGAGGAGGATGCTTCATCGGAGGAGGAGGGGATCTCCATCTTCTTCTTCCCCTTGTTGGCCAAAAGTGCTACTCCTCTTGAAGGTTGAAATTTTGGCTCTTCTATTATTCCTTCAAGTCTTGTTTCATGGAGCTCCATTGTTGAAAAGAACTCCTCCAAGTTGCTCACTTCTAAGTTCTTTGACATGTAGAAGGAGTCCACCATTGAGCTCCATTTTGATGACCGGGGAAAAGCATCAATTGCTTTCATGAGCATGTCCTGGTTGGAGAGCTTTTCACCTACACTTGTCAAACCGGTTAGAATTTCCTTAAATCTAGAGTGTAGGGATTTTACCTTCTCTCCCTTTTCGAGTTTGATATTGGACAATTAGGAGCAAAAGACATCTCTCCTTGCTAGCTTCGCCTCGGATGTGCCTTCATAAATCTCTATTAGTTTCTCCCAGATTTCCTTGGCGCTAGCACACTCTCCTATCCGGTTGACTTCTTGTTGGGGGAGGACATTGTAGAGGTGATGTTTGGCTTTTGAATTTGCCAAATACTCTTCCCTTTGCCTCTTGCTCCATCTTGATTTTTCCAATGGCTCCCCTTCTTCATTCCTAGGCATTTCGAAACCGTTTTCCATAATCAAAAGAATTTCAAAATCGATCTTGAAAAATACCTCCATTCTCTTTTTCCACCAAGAGAATTCCCCCTCGAACTTTGGCGGATGAATATTTGAGCTGGTCATTCTTGAATGTGCTTGTTGTAGCAGTTAGTCCTCGACAAGCTTTCCTTGGCTATGATACCACTTGTAGGGAATCGATAGGCCGGGTAGAGGGGAGTGAATAGCCCTTTGTCGTTGGATGGTGGAATTTGCTCGTCTACACAATTGTTAGCGCAAGAGGAATACTAATAAAGACAAGCAAATAAACAATGAAGAATACAAACAATGCTAACACTGAAATATAACGTGGTTCACGGCTACGCCGCTAATCCACGGTCCGATTCATCCCCGGTGAATCACTCCGCAACCAAATCACTATCGGTCTCTCCTTTGCACTAAGTTAGGTGGAGGTAACCCTTACAACTCAAAGACACTCCTTTTACAATAGATGTGAAAGAAAACTAAGAGAAGGAGTTTGAATCTTGTAGAGCACTTGGATGGTCACTTAGAGCATAAGCATTAGGCACCCACAAGCTCACACCTTCTCTTTGTATAGAGAGGGCTAATTTCTTCCCGTTGGGCGCCACCAGTCGACTGCCGCCCTTGGCAGTCGACTGCCACCACTTCAACGACCTCCAAACACGTCAGATCCCGACCGTTATAGTCCAATGGAACACTTGGCAGTCGACTGATGGATCCATCGATCATTCTGCTCCTAGTCGTATCCCGATCGACGGCGGTTACATTGCCCAAACCCTCTTGACGATCATTGCGCCTTCATCGATCGACTAATGGTCTTAGCGATCATTGTTGTCCTATGGCGATCATTCTGGACCAAAATCTACTCAGTCGGATACCAGTCGAACCGCGTTCGACTAAGAGCAGTCAACTGTCATTTCATGGCAGTCGACTGATGTTGGGAAAACTCATCCGACACTTAGCCATTCGGCCAAGTTCACCTAATGAGCTACTTACAATTCACTCATTCTCTCATCTCACTCGAAGTCCCTCGCTGAAGCTCTCTTCATTCGCGGCCACGTCCCTCGGCAGCATCAGGCGCACGACTCTGCAATGCTCCTTCGCATCTCTTGCCTCTAAAGTCTGCTTTCTTGGCTTCGTTTCAAGTTGTCTCGTCCGGAGGTCCCTCGGCAGCATCAAGCGCACGACTCTGCAATGCTCCTTCTCTGACTCAAGCACGAGGTTATGAGTGGTGAACCCGCCAAGTCTCTATGTGCGAATTACTAAGTCCTGCAAGACTCCAACGCATATATCAAATCATAATAGCAACCTAACTTAAACCCTTTGCCACACACATCAAAACTATATCACAGCAAGAGATTTCCCTAACAGACACAACCTAACCCATTTAGCGTGAATTGATCACGCTCCTAGGAACTAAATACCTATTGAAGCTCCTTGGATTTACTAGGTATTCCTTAGGGATAACTTCCCTAGATACCTTTCTAATGACTCTTCTAGGCTTAGAAGCCTTGGCCATTATAGTCTTGCCTAAGTTAACTCTAGGGGTGACTCCCCTTGTAACATTCTTAGTGGCCTCCCTAGGTTTCAAGGAAACCATGGCCACTAGACACTTACTGTAGGGCGTTGCTTCGGAGGCTCATTGGCTCCCATGTCCCCGGATTAAAATTTTCACTAATGAAAGAATTAATCCGGATGGGATGAGTTTCCTTAGCACAACCAATTCGTCGTCGTGATAACAACTTGAGTGATCGCTTGAACAAACTAGTTGTTCAAGCAACACAACTCTTCTAGTTTGTTAGCCGCGGAAGAGACGACGGACGGATCGCCGGTTTTTGTGTTTGTCTTCGGGGTCCATGATTATACAAAATATATACTAATGCACACTTGTATAATCAACACATAAAAGAACATGCTAAGATCAGAATATAAAGTTGTAAAACTTTTATACCTTACGATCTTCTACCGTATGTCCTATCCTCCTCGTAGACGACGTGTGGGTGAAGATCCTCCACGAGTAGAAGCCTTCTAGATCGCGTTCTTCCCTTCCTTGTCCGCTGCGAACAAAGAGAAGAACCAACAAAACCTTTCCTTTCTAGAACCGGCCACCAAGCAAGGGAGTTTGATGCAACCGCCGGCCAAGGAACGAATGGATGAAGCGCCGGCCACCAATGCAAGGAGAACCGCCGGCCACCTTGGAGAGTATGAAGGAGTGAACGCTGGCCAACCTTGAAGAGAGGTTGCCGCCGGCCAAGGAATAAGAGAGGGACCAAGAGGATGGGCGCCGGCCAAGTCTTGATGGAAGAAGTTGGGCGCCGGCAACCACTTGATACAATGTTGCCGCCCAAGCCTAAGCTTCCAAACCCTAGCCGCCCAACCTAAAACCCTAATCCAATTGAACCTATTTTTTCTTGCCGCCCAACCTAAGCCCTGTATTTATAGAATTGGGCTTAAGCCTCCTTTAATCTCCACCGTCGGATCTAGGGATTTAATCTCCACCGTCGGATCTAGGGTTTTATCCCAACCGTCGGATCTAGGGTTTCATCCCAACCGTCGGATCTAGGATTTCATCCCAACCGTCGGATCTAGGGTTTCATCCCAACCGTCGGATCTAGGGTTTCATCCCAATCGTCGGATCTAGGGATTTAATCCCAACCGTCGATTCTAGGGTTTCATCCCAACCATCGGATCTAGGGATTTAATCCCAACTGTTGGTTCTAGGGTTTCATCCCAACCATCGGATCTAGGGATTTAATCCCAACCGTCGATTCTAGGGTTTCATCCCAACCATCGGATCTAGGGATTTAATCCCAACCGTTGGTTCTAGGGTTTCATCCCAACCATCGGATCTAGGGATTTAATCCCAACCGTTGGTTCTAGAGTTTTGTTTTACATCCTTGGATCTAGACTTCACGAGGATTATGTTAGGCTACGATAGGGACCATAAGGAGGAGTTGGATCTTGGCCACCCGATGGATCGGAACCACACAAACTTGATCCATCAATAATGTTCCATTCCACTAGAGGATCATCATTGAACTACCTCACCAACCCCCATAAATTAATATGGGCTCCATATATTATTTGTACATTCATCTCCCCGTATTTAAGATATCGAATGTCCGTCAATTAATTGATTCTTGACCATCGATTAATTAACATCTAATTCCTCAGTAGTACCACTCAACCTTATCATCATGTTGACTAAGTCAACCCAATTTGGAGTTTACATGATGAACCTTATGAGCTCCTCAAGGGGACATCATCAACCTAATATATAGGACACGGTTTCCTCCTATAATCAATGGCACACCATGTAAATAATATCATTTCCCAACTTACCGGACATATTGATTTAATCCATCTAAATCTCACCCTCTGGTAAATCAAAGAAATAAATACTAAGTACATGTGCCCGTTATTATATCGGATTAAGAGCATGTACAACATAATATCCGAGGTCCGATTCAATTATGTAGTCAGCAATTAATTGAATCACCTCTATGTCGGTCCTGCTCAATACATCTAAGTGTACTAGTGTAACTATATGTTCAAGACAAAACAATACCAAGCTACACTACAACTATGCCAATGGTTTGTCCAAAACCATCTTGGTTGTGAGCCTCTACTTATATTTTACAAGGGACTGATAACATGATCTTCTGTGCCACACCAAGCACCATGTTATCTACAATGTAAAATATTAGACAATATTCACACACATATAATAAATATATAAAGTGCAAACAATGATCATGTGATTCTTATTCCAAAATAAAATGTTCATACAAAAAGAGCTAGGCTTTCAGTATACATTCCAACAATCTCCCACTTATACCAAAAGACTATGCCGTCATCACACTGCCATACATCTGATCCCCATGTGTTCCACATGCCTATCAAACGCTTTCACTGGAAGGGCCTTAGTGAATGGATCCGCCAGGTTATCCTCTGATGCAATCTTGGCGACAGCTACTTCTCCTCGCTTTACGATCTCTCGTATAAGGTGGTACTTGCGCTCTATGTGTTTACTCGCTTTATAGGCTCGTGGTTCCTTCAAGTTTGCAACTGCACCACTGTTATCACAATAAATTTTGATAGTTCTGGGCAAACCAGGAATCACATCCAAGTCCATCAAGAAGTTCCTGAGCCATACAGTTTCCTTGGCTGCCTCAGAGGCTGCCACATACTCAGCTTCCATGGTAGAGTCCGCCACGCATTTCTGCTTGACACTCCTCCATACTATGACTCCACCTCCAAAAGTAAACACAAACCCCGAGGTAGACTTACTCTTGTCCCTATCTGATTGGAAATCTGAATCCGTGTAACCCACAGGGACTAATTTATCTGCTCGGTAAACCAGCATATAATCCCTAGTCCTTCTCAGGTACTTCAATATATGCTTTACCGCAGTCCAATGTCCCTGTCCAGGATTACTATGATATTTGCTAACCATGCCCACGGCAAAGCAGATATCCGGTCTCATACATAGCATAGCATACATAAGGCTTCCTACTGCCGAAGCATAAGGAACCGCCTTCATGTCCTCTATCTCCTTTGATGTTTTGGGACACATCTCTTTAGATAAAGGAACTCCATGCCTAAAAGGTAGAAAACCTTTCTTGGAGTTCTGCATGCTAAAATGAGCAAGGATAGTGTCAATGTATGAAGCTTGAGATAAGCACGACATCCTTTTCTTGCGATCCCTTATTACTTTGATCCCAAGGATGTGTCCCACTTCTCCCAAGTCCTTCATGTCAAACTATTTGGACAACCATACCCTTACGTCTAATAACACTTTGATATTGTTTCCAACTAACAAAATGTCATCTACGTATAGTACAAGAAACACCACTATGTTTCCATCACATCTCTTGTATACACAAGGCTCATCCGGACTTTGAATAAATCTATATGACTGGATTACCTCATCAAAGCGGATGTTCCAAGATCTAGAAGCTTGCTTCAATCCATAAATGGACCGATTAAGCTTACATACAAGATGCTCTTTGCCTTTAGCAATGAATCCCTCTGGTTGCCGCATATAGATGTTCTCCTCAAGACTTCCGTTAAGGAAAGCTGTCTTGACATCCATCTGCCAAATCTCATAATTCATATGAGCAGCTATAGATAAGAGAATCCGGATAGACTTAAGCATAGCTACTGGCGAAAAGGTCTCCTCATAATCGATGCCCTCTTTTTGAGTATACCCTTTCGCAACAAGCCTAGCTTTGAAGGTCTCAACCTTCCCGTCTACTCCTCTCTTTCTCTTGTAGATCCACTTGCATCCAATGGCCTTTACACCATCGGGTGGTTCTACTAGCTCCCAGACCTGATTAGAATCCATAGATTCTATCTTTGAATCCATTGCTCTTTGCCAAGATACCGCATCTCTATCTTGGAGTGCCTCGTCATATGTCCAAGGATCAGGTTCATGTTCACCAGGGACTAAGTCCGAAGACTCCCAAAAACATGAATCTGTCGGGTTATCTAACAACCCTCCCACTATGACGAGGTGCCTCCTGTGTATGCTCTGTGACACGCGGTGCAGTGACTTGTGGTATCTCCTCTTGTACCGGTGGTACTGAAGTCGGGACTTCCCCTGTCAACTCCTCAAGAACAATCCTACTCGTGGGCCTGTGGTTCATTACATAGTCCTCCTCTAGAAATCTTCCATTCGTACTCACGATTACCTTCTGATCTCTAAAACTATAGAATAAACCACCCTTCGTTCCCTTAGGGTAGCCAACAAACAAACATGCATTTGCATTTAGATTCCAACTTACCAAAGATCTCCTTCAAAGACATGTGCCGACTACCCCAAATCCGACATGTCTTAGACTAGGCTTTCGCCACCCACAACTCAGGGGTAGAGGGTATCGACTTAGATGGAACCAAGTTCATCCAGAGCAAACCCTGTAACAATCAGTAACTCGTAATAACTCATCATCGATCCGACCATCTCCATAAGAGTCCTATTCCTTCGCCCGCCACACCATTCTCACGGGTGTGCCAAAGTGATAATTGGGATTGAATCCCACCTCGATAAGTAACTCCTAAACTCCCAAGAGGTACTCGCCACCACGATCGATCGTAGTGTCTTGATACTTTTACCTTGATGGTTCTCCACATCACCTTGAATTCTTTGAACTCACAAAGCATCTGGACTTACGCGCATTAAGTAAATGTATCCATACCTTGAATAATCGTCATAAAAGAGACGAAGTATTTAAAGCCACCTCTAGCTGGATAGTCATAGGACCTGGATCGGAATGAACCAATTCTAACACATCTTTGGCTCTATACCCCTTGGCCTTGAAAGACCTCTTGGTCATTTTACCTTCCAAGCAAGATTCGCAGATTGGGAGATCCTCCACCACTAATGAACCCAAAGGTCCATCAGCTATCAACCTTTGAATTCTGCTTAGGTTAATATGACCAAGCCTTAGATGCCAAAGATATGTCTGGTTCATTTGCGAAGGTTCTTTTCTCTTATTAGATTTAGAAGATGAGTTATTTACTTCTATATGCATCGTGGGAGTTTTCGGTTCTAGAGTATATAAATTGCCAACCAATGTACCAGAACAGATAATCTCCTTATTCCTTTTTATAACCACTTTGTCATTAAAAGAAACAGAATATCCATCCATAAACAATTTAGAAACTGAAATTAAATTCTTTCTAAAAGTAGGTACATAAAGACAATTTCTCAAAACAAAAACTTTATTCCTATCAAAAGATAAATAAACATCTCCCACTGCAATAGCCGCCACCTTTGAAGCATTGCCCATGAAGATGGTAACATCTCCCTCAGCTAGTCGTCGGGTTTCCTGGAACCCCTGCAAAGTATTGCAGACATGATCAGTGGCTCCTGTATCTACACACCAGGCACTGGTAGATAACACCGCTAAACATGTTTCAACAACTAAACAAGAAGATATACCTTTGTTCTTTCAGCGAGGACAGTCCTCCTTCCAATGTCCAGTCTGCTTGCAAGTGAAGCACTTGCCTTTCGGCTTCTTCACTCCTGCCTGAGGTCCCACTGCCACTTTTTTTGCTCCACCTTGCTTCTTCTTCTTTTTACCTTTCGGTTTAGAGTAAGAAACCTTCTGAGTGACCATGGCTTGAGCGCTTTGACGAAAAAGCCCCTCTGCCACCTGGAGTTCTGTCAGAAGCTCCGCCAATGAATACAACCTCTTGTTCATGTTGTAGTTGAGGCGGAACTGCTCAAAACTCCTAGGCAGAGACTGGAGAATGATATCGACCTGGGTTTCCCCATCGATCTCAGCTCCGAGGACTTCCATCTCATTAAGATGAGTCATCATCTTGAGAACATGATCCCTAACGGGTGTTTCCTCGATCATGGTGGTCGTCATCAAGTTTCTCATCGCCTCCTGTCTAGCCGCCCTACTCTGATGTCCGAAAAGTTCCTTGAGATTGAACATCATGTCATAAGCTGTGGCCACGGCCTGATGCTGATGTTGCAGCACATTTGACATAGATGCCAAAATGTACCGCGCCATCTCATCTACCTTGACCCATTTCTTATAACGTTCTTTCTCCTTTTCATCAGAGTCATCGGAGGGCTTAGGAGGACAGACCTCGAAGAGTACAAATTTGTACTCCTCCACAGTTAAGACAATATCCAGATTTCTTTTCCAATCAATATAGTTTGGTTCAGTAAGCTTATTTTCTTTTAAAATCACAGCAAGTGGGTTGAAAGCCATTTGAAAAACCTAAGAATCACGATGATCAAAATATTAGATTTCAAATATTATTGATTCCTCAAAACAATAAAATTCCGAAATCAACCAACACCTCAAAACACCGAGAATATCGCATGCCACAATAGTGTGGACGTATACGAATTCTACATTTGTAAGAGGAGGTTTTACCCATTAATTTTACTATCTTGTCAACCTTACTTTTTGACAAATAAAATTAATAGTTGGTTCCTCTTTATCCCTACAAATAAAAGCAGTGACTCCGATGGGGAGGATACTTTTTATTTGCATCTAAGTGTGCACCATTACACGATACTAAGGGAATTATTTCGGATTATGTGTCTTACCGATGGGGAAGTACACACGCTCCTAAATAATTTCCTATAACCATTATTTGACCTAGTGATCCGCAAACAAACCCATCCGATGGGGAGGAAGGCACTCAGAGCCACCGTGCAAGTTTGTTGCATCACACGTCAAATTGTAATGGAGGTCGCGGGAATTAATTAAAATATTCCTCTCCCACTTAGTAAATTGCAATTGAGGAATTTTAAAGCATACACAACATGCATATAAAACAAATCAACAATAAATATGGAAAAAAAACAGAATTTTTCCAACTATTATGGCATTGTTCTCCAATATGCATCCCGTCGTGTCACCACCTTGTCCACTCCACCTTTTCCCGTGCGCAAGTCACCAAAGAGATCCGAGCCGAGATATATCATTTTAATTTACATCCATCGATCCTATACTCCACAAAGGAGTGTACAAATAATCTAGATCGAAAGTAAACTAAAATGAGTGGCTAAACAATGTCATATTTAATTACAAAAATTAAATACTAATCTAGCCTCGTCAACCCCGAGGATTCAAATAATATACATACAATCACACACACAACAATCACATACAACCAAATAGCCATAATAGTCGGATCTTATGCCTGCAACCAAAAAGTTAGCCTATGCACATCCTACTATTATCCGGCATACTCAATATATGATATGTGCATGAAAGTAACCGAATCCAAAACACACAAAATCGGAAACCGTGGCTCTGATACCACTTGTAGGGCGTTGCTTCGGAGGCTCATTGGCTCTCATGTCCCCGGATTAAAATTTTCACTAATGAAAGAATTAATCCAGATGGGATGAGTTTCCTTAGCGCAACCATTTCGTCGTCGTACTAACAACTTGAGTGATCACTTGAACAAACTAGTTGTTCAAGCAACACAACTCTTCTAGTTGGTTAGCCGCGGAAGAGACGACGGACGGATCGCCGATTTTTGTGTTTGTCTTCGGGGTCCATGATTATACAAAATATATACTAATGCACACTTGTATAATCAACACATAAAAGAACATGCTAAGATCAGAATATAAAGTTGTAAAACTTTTATACCTTACGATCTTCTACCGTATGTCCTATCCTCCTCGTGGACGACATGTGGGCGAAGATCCTCCACGAGTAGAAGCCTTCTAGATCGCGTTCTTCCCTTCCTTGTCCGCTGCGAACAAAGAGAAGAACCAACAAAACCTTTCCTTTCTAGAACCGGCCACCAAGCAAGGGAGTTTGATGCAACCGCCGGCCAAGGAACGAATGGATGAAGCGCCGGCCACTAATGCAAGGAGAACCGCCGGCCACCTTGGAGAGTATGAAGGAGTGAACGCCGGCCAACCTTGAAGAGAGGTTGCCGCCGGCCAAGGAATAAGAGAGGGACCAAGAGGATGGGCGCCGGCTAAGTCTTGATGGAAGAAGTTGGGCGCCGGCAACCACTTGATACAATGTTGCCGCCCAAGCCTAAGCTTCCAAACCCTAGCCGCCCAACCTAAAACCCTAATCCAATTGAACCTATTTTTTCTTGCCGCCCAACCTAAGCCCTGTATTTATAGAATTGGGCTTAAGCCTCCTTTAATCTCCACCGTCGGATCTAGGGTTTTATCCCAACTGTCGGATCTAGGGTTTCATCCCAACCGTCGGATCTAGGATTTCATCCCAACCGTCGGATCTAGGGTTTCATCCCAACCGTCGGATCTAGGGTTTCATCCCAACCGTCGGATCTAGGGATTTAATCCCAATCGTCGATTCTAGGGTTTCATCCCAACCATCGGATCTAGGGATTTAATCCCAACCGTTGGTTCTAGGGTTTCATCCCAACCATCGAATCTAGGGATTTAATCCCAACCGTCGATTCTAGGGTTTCATCCCAACCATCGGATCTAGGGATTTAATCCCAACCGTTGGTTCTAGGGTTTCATCCCAACCATCGGATCTAGGGATTTAATCCCAACCGTTGGTTCTAGAGTTTTGTTTTACATCCTTGGATCTAGACTTCACGAGGATTATGTTAGGCTACGATAGGGACCATAAGGAGGAGTTGGATCTTGGCCACCCGATGGATCGGAACCACACAAACTTGATCCATCAATGATGTTCCATTCCACTAGAGGATCATCATTGAACTACCTCACCAACCCCCATAAATTAATATGGGCTCCATATATTATTTGTACATTCATCTCCCCGTGTTTAAGATATCGAATGTCCGTCAATTAATTGATTTACTGACCATCAATTAATTAACATCTAATTCCTCGAGTAGTACCACTCAACCTTATCATCATGTTGACTAAGTCAACTAGCTGGGTTTACATGATGAACCTTATGAGCTCCTCAAGGGGACATCATCAACCTAATATATAGGACACGGTTTCCTCCTATAATCAACGGTACACCATGTAAATAATATCATTTCCCAACTTACCGGACATATTGATTTAATCCATCTAAATCTCACCCTCTGGTAAATCAAAGAAATAAATACTAAGTACATGTGCCCGTTATTATATCGGATTAAGAGCATGTACAACATAATATCCGAGGTCCGATTCAATTATGTAGTCAGCAATTAATTGAATCACCTCTATGTCAGTCCTGCTCAATACACCTAAGTGTACTAGTGTAACTTTATGTTCAAGACAAAACAATACTAAGCTACACTACAACCATGCCAATGGTTTGTCCAAAACCATCTTGGTTGTGAGCCTCTACTTATATTTTACAAGGGACTGATAACATGATCTTCTGTGCCACACCAAGCACCATGTTATCTACAATGTAAAATATTAGACAATATGCACACACATATAATAAATATATAAAGTGCAAACAATGATCATGTGATTCTTATTCTAAAATAAAATGTTCATAGAAAAAGAGCTAGGCTTTCAGTATACATTCCAACACTTACCTGGGTTACCCTTAGGGATGACCTCCCTAGTAACCTTGGTCTTCCTAGACCTAGGTTTAGTTCCATAATCGAATGGAACATGGTGATAGGTAGGCTTATCTACCTTGGACTTAGGCTTGTGGCTCAAGCCTTTCTTACCCATAGATGAGCCTTGCCTCTTTGACCCTTGTTTTGACTATTTTACCCTATAATCATATTTTCCATCTTCCTTAGGGTCCTTTTCATTTTCTCAAGTTTTAACTTCAAAGCTTGATTTTCAAATTCTAATTTTTCTAATTTGGTGGACTCATTTTTTCTTTGAGTAGAGTTGTTCTTTCTAGGCATATGTCTATGGTTCATGGGATTAATGCCTAGATGGTCCTTTACCTTTCTAATAATTTCCCTAGGTAGGATTTTTCTAGGGTTATTAGTCCCAAATTTCTCCTTAGTTCTAAAATTAAACTCTTAGGACCTAGGCAATAAAATCTATTATTTCTAGCATGCTCCTTATGATTATGTACAATTGCAAGGGTATTGAAATTATTTCTAGCATGCTTTTGCCTATTACTTAAAGAATGAGCATTATTTAAATTTACCTTAGGGTTTGCTTTAGAAACTCACCCTACATTTGATGCTCCTTCTTTTCTCCTAGGGCATTGGCTTCGACAATGTCCCTGTTGATTGCACTTGAAGCACACAATGTGTTCTTTTCTTTTCCTAGTGGGGACTCCAGCATCCTTTGAATTTTTGTTGACTCTTGGTGTCGGTGCTTTCTCCTTGGCCAATTTTGGGCATTTTCTCTTGTAATGCCCTTTCTCCCTACACTCAAAGAAAATTATATGATCTTTATTTTTAACTAAATTTCTTGAGTTACCTAGGGTGCTGGTAGGAAGAATTTAGTTCAATTCTTCATGGATCCTAGAGGTAGATGCTTCTTCTTGTTGCTCCAGTATTGAAGATGGCCTAATCTCCTCCCCCTCAATCCTAGAGGTGGAGGCTTCTTCTAACTCTTCTACTTCGGATGTTGATGACTTTTCAAACTCCGACTCCTCACTTTCTTGTGAGGATGATCTTTCTTCCATATCCTCTTGGACCGATTGGGGCTTCTCATGAAAATTTTCCAATTCACTCCAAAGCTCCTTGGCATCCTTATATTCACCTAAACTAGACAAAACATCATTAGGAATTAAATCACTTAAAAATTTTATTACCTTCCTATTTTTCTCAAACTCTTAGAGTTGTTCCTCGGTCCATTTTTTTATCTTGAGAAATCCTCGCTTTGGCCCTCTTGGATACTTGAATCCTTCCATCAATGCGGACCAATCTTCAAAATCCCTCATCATAATGAATTCTTTAAACCTTTCTTCCATTGATTGAAGCCTTCTCATCCATAGAGGGTATATGGGATTGGCGTGTTGATGTCCCATCCCAAACTGTCGTTGGGCAACTCCATCTCCTCTAGTGCTTTTGCTCCTGGTTGTTAATCCGTAGAAGAGCTCCTAGCTCTGATATCAATTGTAGGAACTTTGGTGAGCGCTAGAGGAGGGGGGTGAATGGCGCTTTCGTTCGCTTGACAGAATTCGATCGTGATTGTCTACAAAACGTTAGTATGCAGCAGAAATATGAAATATACAATGAATATAAAGACACAAGCACAATCACAAATACACATGAATATACGTGGTTCGGAACTGTAAGGTTCCTACTCCACGAGTGAGCTCAATGAGCTCTAGTGATGGACACACCACTAATCAATAACACTCCTTCTTGGTGACACATCGGAGGTCGAGAAACCTCGTACAAGTGATTACACAAAGTAATACAACGGATACAAGCAAATATAAAGATGAAATTCAATACAAGTAAAGAAAAACACTTTACAAGAAGACTTTGAATGCTTGCTTTTGGTTGCTTGCGAAGAGCCTTAAAGGTTTGGATTACAATGGCAAATCCCCTCCAAATCTCCTCAAGGAATCGTGCCAAAAACCTTCCCTTCGAGCTCCCTTTAAAGTTGTAACTAGGGCTGATTTCTGCCTAGCAGTCGACTACTCATACCCATCAGTCGACTACTCCTGTAGCTGTTGTCTCACAACGACTTAATTCATGTTGGAAAAGCTCCAATGGATACCTCATCAGTCGACTGCCCTTACCAGCAGTCGATTGATGCTTTGGTAGACAACTGATCAGTCGTTTATCGAAGGTTCTAAGCCCGTGATCACAACTAGCAGTTGACGGCCCTCCATGGCAGTCGACTGATAAAGGGCAGTCGAGGCGCCGCCTCAACTAGGGCTCCAGTTGAGGTGCCTTGCGTCTGTTCGACCGTAGTCGAGGTGCTGCCTTGACTGGGACTCTAGTCGAGCCGCCTTATATCTGTGGTCGTAATTCAGCCGTAGTCGATCACCATTCGACTAGTCATAATCCCAGTCGACTGCTCAGTGTCGACTCAGTTGTTGAGTGTAAAAATACTTGACCAGTCGATTGGTCCATGACTCCAGTCAACTGATACACTTCAGCCATGAGGTTTAACTCAAGTATGATGCCCTCATACTTGCTAGACCACCTTTAGCCTAGACCTAAGCCTTCTATCCACCTCTATGATCCTCACGCCTATTGGATCCCTCCAAGTCATCCATGACTTGTTCATCCATATGTTAGCCTTCAGGTGCTTCCATCGGCTATTGTGATGCTAAGCTAGTCTACACCGCCAAGACACATTGGGCTTACACTGCCATGATACACGCTTGGACTTTACGTCGGCAACTATTGGACTTATGCTGCCAAAACTCCACCCTTGGACTTTACGCCACCAATATCAATCCTTGGACTTCCCTTGCCAACACCCATGCTTGGACTTTCCATGCCAATTACTTAAGACTTAGATTTTACCATTGCCAAGACCCATGCTTGGACTTTCCATGTCAAGTGTCCAACTTGGAATTCTCCATCATATGGCCAACCCCATGTCAACCATATAGTCAACCCATTTTCAAACAATGATTAACTCATCGTCAAACATCAAAACACCAATATCAAAATACTACTCGAGTTAAACTCGAGTCTGGTCAATCGTGACCTGGGCCGATTGCACCAATAGTATCGACGTCATCGAGTCTGGAGAGGAGGAGGGCTACAGAATTGAGAGGGAGAAATGGGGGGGGGGAGTTGTGGAGGTGGTAGGACCTCCCCTACGTCGTCGGAGTTTCTTAGGTGGAGAAGAGGGTGAGGGAGGGGATTTTCCCCTTGCGCGTTTTCCATTGGACTTTTCAACTATGGTCTTCTCCACACTCACCATGACCCTCTGCATTAGATCATCTACAGCACAACGTATACAAAATAACAAGTCACAGTATAAGGGATTAACAAACATTAAGCAAGGTTGAAAGGATTACATCATTCAAAGAATTTTGGTAATATCCTACCTATTACAACAGGGTCGTCCAGGTGGAAAGTGTTGGTGCAGGGGCACTAGATAATTGAACCTAGGTTTTGATTATGACAAAGACCCAAAGTTATGGTCATATTATTATCTCACATGCTCTGTTGAGTGTGCAAAAATATTTAAGCTAAGCTGAAGGTTAGCGACACTCGGAGAATCTCGAGTCGAGAAACTATGGTAGTCGGACGACACCAGGAGAACTTCGGATGGAGCCAAAGAACCCAAATGAAGACTGGAAGCAAAGCGATGGGTCATAAAGAACCAGAGATAAGCACGAGTGCGAAGAGAGATGGTAAGGTCGTGTCCTCTGTATGGGGACGATTGTAGGCGACGATCTGACTAAGACTTCCAGTAGAAGGTCTAGGTCGAGATCGGACGGTAAGGAACCGTCATATTTACCATATTCCATGCTAACCTCTTATTGCAGGCGAGTGACCAAGATGGCAATCAACTATTGGCTATTAGCAGTCGACTGATGGCGACGAATCAACTAAATACGCAAGGTCAAAAAAGATAACAATTGACGCCGCCACCTCGTTATAAGATAAGGTGTCACCTCGTGATATGTTCCACAAGTTGAGGATCTGGATCTAGACTTACTCCAAGGCACAAGTCTATAAAAGGAGAGGAGGACTCGAACCCTAGATCATCAATCTTGCTCTCAAGGTGCTCCCACAATGCTAAAGCTCTAATGTCGTAATGTTGTCATAATGCCGACACAACGCCATGATTACAACTTCTTCATCAGTAGCAGCAAGTTTATTTTTATTTATTTATTGTATTTGTGGTTTTAATAGTAACGAGGTGAGGTAGGTTTGTTGCCTCATCCTCAAGCTTTCTTTTTTGTGATCGTTGTCTCCTACCTCCAACGAGGAGGAGACTCTATAGTAGATTGCCCCTTCGTACGCGGTCAAGGATCGCAGGGCCTTGGATTAGCAACTGTTGGGTTGTCTTATTTATTTTTCCACTTTGCATCTCTTTGTTTTAATCGAACGAACGAAAAGAAATGAAGTTTTTACGCTGGCTATTCATGCCCCCCCCCACTAGCGATGCTTTACGATCCAACAATTGGTATCAGAGCGAGGGTGCTAAGATTTGATGTAACCACCAATCTAGCACTTTTTGGCTTTCTTTTCGTATTTTTTGTGAATTATTTTAAGCATTTTTCTTATTATTTCTCCCGCACTACTAATCCAAGATGAAGTCTTGGTACTCTTCTTTTGGTTGTGTGTTTTGCAAGATAATTAATGGCCCACATTGAGGGGTATAACACCACCCAACCTCCGTTCTTTAACGGAAATGATTTCCATTATTGGAAAGGTCGAATGGAGTGTTTCTTGAAAACACAAGTTGAGACTTGGATGATAATCCAAACCGACTTTGCTCTACCTACCAATGATCAAAAGGAGCCTTTGGATTTCGACAAGTGGACCAATGCAACCAAAAGGAAAATCGAGGCCGATGCAAAAGCAACCCAAATATTGCAGTGTGGCTTGTCCAAGGAGGAGCTCAATTGGATTGGACCGCTCATTAGCGCCAAAGATCTCTGGACTAAGTTAGTCGAGCTACACAAAGGGATATCTGATGCTAAGGTATGCAAAAGAGATTTACTATTGAATAAATTGTATAATCTAAAGATGCAGGATCACGAGACCGCTTCACAACTCCATGAGCGGATCCAAGACATCCTGAATGGCCAACACGCCATCGGACAAAAGGTAGACAATCGAGATATAATAAGGTACGCTCTTAATGTTTTTCCTAGGACCATCTTGTGGGCATCCATGGTTGATGCCTACAAGGTATCTAGAGATCTATCTAAGGTTAGGTTAAATGAACTTTTTTTAGAATTTGAATTACATGAACAATCTAACGCGGTTCCGACCGAGAGAGGTGTTGCTTTGCTTGCAGGTCAAAGAAGAAAGAAGAAGAGCAAGCCACCTCTAGAGCAAGAAGAAGGATCCGAACTCGAGGGTGAATCTGAGTCCGAATCGGAAGAAGAGGTCGAGATAGTAAACATGGTGCAGAGGATAATACGAAAAGAAATGGAGCAATTGAAGAACAAGAAACCCCCATAAATATACACATGCTATGGGTGCAACAAGGAGCATTACAAGTCAGACTGCCCAAAAATAAAGCCAAAACACAAGCAACCAAAGCAAGCATTTCAAGCAACGTGGGAGGAAGAAGAAAAGCAAGATGACGACTTGGCCTTCATGGCGAAATTCATAGAATCCGAGTTCGAGTCCGAAGCCGAATATGAATCCAACTCCGACTCCAACTCTGAGGATGTCTTCGAGAAAAGACTCAAATCCAGGTCAAAAGAAAAAATCAAGGTAAGTCATTCATTAATAGCCAACTTATATCATGCAATTAAGTTGTTAAATAGGAAATTAACTAAGTCCAAGTCTAGAGTCGAGTCATTGCTCGAGGAGGTTGAAATCCTCAAGTAAGAGGCTAATATAACCTCTTCAACTAGTCAAGTTCAAGAGGGAAACTCAACTTGTCATGCCTCGAGAGTATGTTGAGTCGAAAAAATAAATGGACGACATCTCCCCTGTACGTGACAACATAACCTGTTTATACAAGGCCTTTCGGCCACAATCTCAACAACATATAAAAAGTGTAAATATCATGATACACAACAGAAAATAACACAAACAACATCACAAACTACCTACAGTGTATACCGATATGACTGACACCACAACATAAAGGAAACATCGGCAAAACCCGAATCCACAAGTGTGTACATCACATAACAAGTCCATAACACATAACGTCACGTAAAACTCTAAGTACATAACAAAACATATGGAAAACCCAAAACTCAGACTCTCGGATGTGAGATGAGACGATGCCAGCCAGCGATGCTCCAAGCCCATCACGAAGTCGGCTACTTATTACCTGGGCGACAAGAAAACCCAGGGTCTGTGGTGGTGAGTATGAGTATAACTCAATGGTAATAAGAATAAAAGTGCATGCATAATTTATATATCACATGCAAATCAACAATATGTTGTCTAAAAGTATAACCGATATACACCATCATAATATAACAACTGTATAACTAAACAGATCAACAATAACTCAAGTTACTGACATACCTGAGAATCGGCAACAATGTAACTCATACGACTTGAGTATAAATATCATACTACATCACCTACAACATGGTAGAGTAAATACTAACTCTATAAATTATAACACTGACATACTACCGATCTATGTCCAATACGCAAAGAACCGGATCCATCCCGTATTACCTCAAGGTATTGGTCAAAGGTATACAACCGTCTGACCAACTCAATACTGGTAATTCATACACGACCATACAGAATATGCAAGTAGAATGCAAGATGATGTACAATCAAATGCAGCAAGCATAGTACAAACAAATGCAACAATCAATGATCATATATATAGATTCTAGCTATATATATTCTCATCACACTCGACTATATATATATATATATATATATATATATATATATATATATGCAAACGCCATCGACCACGGCAAAGCAGATGCATGGTCATACCTGCACACCCCTACTTGCTACCACGACCCTAATGTGGCCTAGGCGGCACGACATGACAACTGTCCCAACTAAACACCAACCACTGCTCTCGAGTAGTCAAGTGGGCAGTATGAACAAGTAGCATATAAGCGTAAAGAGTGTTGGTAGGGGAAACTTCACTTCCCCTTTCAACTTAGTTGATTGTTCATGGCGATCCCTTCTACGTCCCCGGATAAAAAAAAATTATCCTTGACAAGAGTAGTCACTTGAACAAACTTGTTGTTCAAGAGACCAACCTCTATTCCACGAATAGTCACGGAATAGACGATGTACGGATCGCCGTCTTTTGTGTTTATGTTCAAGGTCCAAGTATATTTAGCCACAAAATAGAATATATCATGCACATAATTGAAAAACAAATATAAGCATGTTACAAAAGAGAATAGAGAATCGATATACCTCTCGATCTTCTATTGTATGACCTTCTTCATTTCGGACGTCGTGTGGGCGACAATCTATCAAAAGTTGAAGCTCCTAGATCACCAATCTTCCTTCCTTGCTCGTTCTGAGCAAGAATAAGAATAGAAACAAGACTCTTCTCCTTCCTTTAGCCAACCAACAAGCAACAAGCAATTTGCTTGCCACCGGCCAAGAAGGAGAAGGGAGAAAAGGTGAATGTCGACCAAAGCTCCAAGGGAGAACCCTAAGCCTAGGTTTTACCTGCCAAAGAGAGGGAGAGGGGCTGCTTTGGACTCCGGCCAAGGGCTGGAAAGGGATGCTAGGCCGCCGGCCACCTTGAGGAAGAAGAAGATAAGGAAAAAATTTTCTTAATAGGTGTCGCCAACTCCAAACCCTAGCCTCTAAGCCTTGCCACCCAAAACCCTAATCTTATCTCTAATTGGATTCTTAGTTGCCGCCCACCCCTTGCCCTCCTTTTATAGAGTTAGGGATAAGCCTTGTTTTAATCTCCACCATTGGTTCTAGGGATTTAATCTCAACCGTCGGATCTAGAGATTTAATCTCAACCGTCGGATCTAGAGATTTAATCTCTACCTTTGGATCTAGAGTTTTGTTTTTATTCATTGGATCTAAGCTTCATGAGGTATTAATAGGTTACAATAGGGACCGTGAGGAGGAGTTGGATCTTGGCCACACAATGGATCAAGCCCACATAAAGTCTGATCCATTAATGATAATCCAATCCACTAAAGGATTATCATTGATCTACCTCACCAACCCCCATAAGTTAATATGGGCTTCATATATTATATGTACATTTTCTCCCCGTGTTTAAGATCTCGAATGTCCGTCGATTAATTAATTTACTGATAATTAATTAATCAACATCTAACTTCATGAGTAGTACCACTCAACCTTTTCATCATGCCGGACCAAGTTCACCTGCAGGGTTTACATGATGAACCTTATGAGCTCCTCAAGGGTACATCATCATCCTAATATATAGGACATGGTTTTCTCCTATAATCAACGGCACACCATATAAATAATATCATTTCCCAACTTACCGAGCCTATCGATTTAATTTATAAATCTCGCCCATTGGTAAATCAAAGAAATGAATACTAAGTATATGTGTCCGTTATTATATCGGGATTAAGAGTATGTACAATATAATATCTGAGGTCTGATTCGATTATGTAGTCAGCAATAAATCGAATCACCTCTAAGTCGGTCCTGCTCAATACACACAAAGTGTACTAGTGTGATTTTATGGTCAAGACAAACCAATACCAAATCACACTACAACCATACCAATGGTTTGTCCAAAGTCATCTCGGTTGTGAGCCTATACTTATACTTTACAAGGAGCCGATAACATGATCTCCCGTGTGACATCACACATCATGTTATCTACAATGTAATGTATTAGACAATATGCATAACTATGAATATGCAAACAATGATCATGTGATTCTTATTTCAAAAATAAATATATTCATACAAAAGAAAGACTTTTCAGTATACATCCCAACAATCTCCCACTTATACTAAAATACTATGTTATCCTCATATGCCATACATCTGACTCCCATTCCTTCCACATGCCTATCAAAAACTCTCGCTAAAAAGGCCTTAGTGAAAGGATCTACTAGGGTATCCTCTTATGCATTCTAGGCGACAGAACCTTCTACCTCCTTTACGATTTCTCGTATCAGGTGGTACTTGCGCTCTATGTATTTACTTGCCTTATGGGCTCGTGGTTCCTTCGAGTTTGCAACTGCACCATTATTATCACAATAAATTTTGATAGTTCTGGGCAAACTAGGAATCACATCCAAGTCCATCAAGAAGTTCCTGAGCCACACAGTTTCTTTGGCCGCCTCATAGGCTGCCACATACTTAGCTTCCATGGTAGAGTCCGCCATGCATTTCTGCTTGACACTCCTCCATACAATGGCTCCACCTCCCAAAGTAAACACAAAACCTGAGGTAGACTTACTGTTATCCCTATCTGATTGGAAGTCAGAATCTGTATAACCCACAGGGAGTAATTGGTCTGCCTGGTAAACTAGCATATAATCCCTAGTCCTTCTCAAGTACTTCAATATATGTTTTACCGCAGTCCAATGTCCCTGTCCTGGATTACTCTGATATCTGCTGACCATGCCCACGGCAAAGGAGATATCTGGTCTAGTACATAGCATCACATACATGAGGCTTCCTACTGTCGAGGCATAAGGAACCGCCTTCATCTCCTCTATCTCCTCAGATGTTCTAGGACACATCTCCTTAGATAAAGTAACTCCATGCCTGAAAGGTAGAAAACCTTTCTTGGATTTTTGCATGCTAAAACGATCCATAATCGTGTCTATGTATGAAGCTTGGGATAAGCACAACAGCCTTTTCCTGCGATCCCTTATAACCTTGATCCCAAGGATGTGTCCTACTTCTCCCAAGTCCTTCATATCAAATTGTTTGGACAACCATACCCTTACGTCCGATAACATCTTGATATTGTTGTCAATCAACAAAATGTCATCTACGTATAGTACAAGAAATACCACTACGTTTCCATCACATCTCTTGTATACACAAGACTCATCCGAACTTTGAATAAATCCATAAGACTGGATTACTTCATCAAATCAGATGTTCCAAGACCTCGAAGCTTGCTTCAATCGATAAATGGACCGATTAAGCTTACATACAAGATGCTCTTTGCCCTTCGCAATGAATCCCTCTGGTTGCTTCATATAGATGTTTTCCTCAAGACTTCCATTAAGGAAAGCTTGTCTTGACATCCATCTACCACCCCTCACAATCCATATGAGCTGCAATACATAAGAGAATTCGGATAGACTTAAGCATGGCTACCAGCGAAAAGGTCTCCTCATAATCGATACCCTCTTTCTGGGTATACCCCTTCGCAACAAGCCTCGCTTTGAAGGTCTCAACCTTCCCATCTATTCCTCTCTTTCTTTTGTAGATCCACTTGCATCCAATGGTTTTTACACCATCGGGTGATTCTACTAGCTCCCAGACCTGATTCGAATCCATAGATTCAATCTCAGTATTCATTGCACTTTGCCAAGATACCGCATCTTTATCTTGGATTGCCTCGTCATATGTCCAGGGATCAGGTTCATGTTCGCCAGGGACCAAATCAGAAGATTCTCCCAAGAACATGAATCTATCAGGCTGTCTAACAACCCTCCCACTACGATGAGGTATCACCTGTGTATCCTCTGTGTCACGCGGTGCAGTGACTTGTGTTATATCCTCTTGTACCGGTGGTACTGAAGAAGTGACTTCCCCTTTTAATTCCTCCAAAACAATTTTACTCTTGGGCTTGTGGCTCATCACATAGTTTTCCTCTAGAAATCTGGCATTCGTGCTAATGATCACCCTCTGATCTCTAGAACTATAAAACAAACCACCCTTCGTTCTTCTAGGATAGCCAACGAACATGCATACTTTTGTATGAGGTTCCAACTTACCAGCATCTGCCTTCAGCACATGTGCTGGACTCCCCCAAATCTGAATATGTCTTAGACTAGGCTTTCTCCCAGTCCACAATTCTGTGGGAGTAGAAGGCATTGATTTAGATGGAACCAAGTTCAAAATGTACACCACCGTTTCTAGAGCATATCCCCAGAATGAATCTGGCAACTCAGAATAACTCATCATCGATCTAACCATCTCCATAAGAGTCATATTCCTTCGCTCTACTACACCATTCTGCTGGGGTGTGCCAGGTGCAGACAATTGGGATTGAATCCCAGCCTCTGATAAGTAATTCCTAAACTCTCCCAAGAGGTACTCTCCACCACGATCAGATCGTAGTGTCTTGATACTTTTACCTTAATGTTTCTCCACATCAGCCTTAAATTCTTTGAACTTGTCAAAGCATTCAGACTTGCAGCGCATCAAGTAAATGTATCCATATCTCGAATAATCGTCTATAAAAGAGACAAAATACTCAAAACCACCTCTAGCCTGGATAGACATAGGACCACACAAATCAGAGTGAACCAATTCTAACACATCTTTGGCTCTATACGCCTTGGCCTTAAAAGGCCTCTTGGTCATTTTACCCTCCAAGCAGGATTCGCAGGTTAGGAAATCTTCCACCACTAATGAGTCCAGAGGTCCATCAGCTATCAACCTTTGAATTCTGCTTAGGTTAATATGACCAAGCCTAAGATGCCAAAGATATGTTTGGTCCATCTTCGAAGGTTCTTTTCTATTATTGGAATTAGAAGATGAGTTATTAACTTCATTTTGCATCATGGGAGGTTTTGGTTCAAGTGTGTATAGATTTCCTATCAATGCACCCGAACAGATAATGTCCCTATTCCTTTTTATAACAACTCTGTCATTAAAAGAAATAGAATATCCATCCATAAATAATTTAGAAACTGAAATTAAATTCTTTCTAAATAAAGGTACATAAAGGCAATTCTTAAGAACCAAAACTTTATTTTTTTCAAAAGATAAATGAACGTCTCCCACTGCAATAGCCGCCACCTTCGTGGCATCGCCCAAGTACACGGTAATCTCCCTCTCAGCCAGTCGTCTGGTTTCCTGGAACCCCTACAAAGTATTGCAGACATGATCAGTTGCTCTCGTATCTACACACCAGGTGCCGGTAGATAACACCGCTGAACATGTTTCAATGACTAGACCAAAAGATATACCTTTGTTCTGCTTGCGGTTGGGGCAGTCATTCTTCCAGTGTCCAGTCTGCTTACAAGTGAAGCACTTGCCTTTCGGCTTCTTCACTCCTCCCTGAGTTCCTCCCACCGCCTTTGTCCCAGTTTGTTTCTTCTTCTTCTTGCCTTTCGGCTTAAAAGTAGAAACCTTTTGGGTTACCATGGCATGCGCCTAAGCACTTTGACGAAATAGCCCCTCTGCCGCCTGGAGTTTTGTCAGAAGCTCCGCCAACGAATACAACCTCTTGTTCATGTTGTAGTTCAGGCGAAATTGCTCAAAACTCCTAGGTAGAGACTGGAGAATGATATCGACCTGGGTTTCCCCATCGATTTCAGCTCCGAGGAATTCCAACTCATTCAAATGAGCCATCATCTTAAGAACATGATCCCTTACGGGTGTTCCCTCGATCATGGTGGTCGTCATCAAGTTACTCATGGCTTCCTGCCTTGCAGCCCGATTCTGGTGTCCGAAAAGCTCTTTGAGATTGAGCATCATGTCATAAGCAATGGGCATGGCTTGATGCTGATGTTGCAGTGCATTTGACATAGATGCCAAAATGTAACACTGTGCCATCTCATCAGCCTTTATCCACTTCTTATAACTCTCTCTCTCCTTTTCCCTAGAATCATCCGCAGGCTTAGGAGGGCACTCTTTGAGGAGTACATATTTGTATTCCTCAGCAGTCAAGACAATGTCAAAATTCCTCTTCCAATCAACATAGTTGGGTCCAATAAGTTTATTCTCTTTCAGTATCACAGCAAGCGGGTTAAAAGTCATTTTGAAAGAAAACCTAAGAATCACATAGATCAAAACATTAGATTTCAAAAAATTATTGATTCCTCAAACAATAAAATTTTAAAATCAACCAACACCTCAAAACACCGAGAATATCGTATGCCACGATCGTGTGGACGTATACGAATTCTACATTTGTAAGAGGAGGTTTTATCCATTAATTTTACTATCTTGTCAACCTAACTTTTTGACAAATAAAATTAATAGTTGGTTTCTCTTTGGCCCTACAAATAAAAGCAGTGACTCCGATGGGGAGGATACTTATATTTGTATCTAAGTGTTCACCATTACTCGGTACCAAGGTAATTATCTCGGGTTATGTGCCTTCCGATGGGGAAGTACACATACTCCTTAATAATTTCCTATAACCATATTCGACCTTGTGATCCGCAAACAAACTCATCCGATGGGGAGGAAGGCACTCAGAGCCGACGCGCAAGTTTGTTTGCATCACTTGTCAAATCGTAATGGAGATCGTGGGAATTTATAAAAATTTCCTTCTCCCACTTAGTAATTTGAAATTGAGGAATTTTCTAGCCTACGACATGCATATCAAACAATAAGCAATAAATATGAAAAATAAATTATTTTCCAACTATTATGACTTTTGTCTTCAATATGTCTCCTGTCGCATCGCCATCTTGTCCGCTCCTCCTACGCCATGTACGAGCCATCCGGAGATTCGAGCCGAGACTAAAAACTATTTTAATTTACATCCATCGATCCTATACTCCACGAGGGAGTGTACATGAAATCTAGATCGAAAGTAAACTAAAATAGAAAGAGTGGCTAAACAATGTCGTATCTAATTTACAAAAAATTAAATACTATCCTCGTCAACCCCGAGGATTCAACAAAATATACTATTACACACATACAATCATATACACACATATGACCATAATAGTCGGATCTTATGCTTGCAACCAAAGAGTTAACCTACGCATATCTTACTATTATCCGGCACATATAATATATGAAAAATGCATAAGAGTAATCGAATCTTAAACACACAAAACCGAAAACCGTAGCTCTGATACCACTTATTGGTAGGGGAAACTTCGCTTCCCCTTTCAACTTAGTCGCTTATTCATGGCGATCCCTTCTATGTCCCCAGATAAAAAACATTTATCCTTGATAAGAGGGATTGCCCAAGCAACCTTGTCATCGTCGTGTTATTCGTTTAGAGTAGTCACTTGAACAAACTTGTTGTTCAAGCAACCAACCTCTATTCCATGAATAGCCGCGGAATAGACGATGTACGGATCGCCGACTTTTGTGTTTATATTCGGGGTCCAAGTATATTTAGCCACAAAACAGAATATATCATGCACATAATTGAAAAACAAATATAAACATGTTACAAAAGAGAATAGAGAATCGATATACCTCTCGATCTTCTATTGTATGACCTTCCTCCTTTCGGACGTCGTGTGGGCGACGATCTACCAAAAGTTGAAACTCCTAGATCACCAATCTTCCTTCCTTGCTCGTTCCGAGCAAGAGGAAGAATAGAAACAAGACTCTTCTCCTTCCTTTAGCCAACGAACAAGCAACAAGCAATTTGCTTGCCGTCGGCCAAAAAGGAGAAGGGAGAAAAGGTGAATGTCGACCAAAGCTCCAAGGGAGAACCCTAAGCCTAGGTTTTACCGGCCAAAGAGAGGGAGAGGGGCTGCTTTGGACGCCGGCCAAGGGATGGAAAGGGATGCTAGGTCGCCAGCCATCTTGAGGAAGAAGAAGACAGGGAAAATATTTCCTTAATAGGTGCCTCCAACTCCAAACCCTAATCTCCAAGCCTTGCCGCCCAAAACCCTAATCCTATCTCTAATTGGATTCTTAGTTGCCGCCCACCCCTTGCCCTGCTTTTATAGAGTTAGGGATAAGCCTTGTTTTAATCTCCACCATTGGTTCTAGGGATTTAATCTCAACCGTCGGATCTAGAGATTTAATCTCAACCGTCGGATCTAGAGATTTAATCTCAACCGTCAGATCTAGAGATTTAATCTCTACCTTTGGATCTAGAGTTTTGTTTCTATCCATTGGATCTAAGCTTCATGAGGTATTAATAGGCTACAATAGGGACCATGAGGAGGAGTTAGATCTTGGCCACCCAATGGATCAAGCTCACATAAAGTCCGATCCATTAATGATAATCCAATCCACTAAAGTATTATCATTGATCTACCTCACCAACCCCCATAAGTTAATATGGGCTCCATATATTATATGTACATTTTCTTCCCATGTTTAAGATCTCGAATGTCCGTTGATTAATTAATTTACTGACAATTAATTAATCAACATCTAACTCCATGAGTAGTACTACTCAACCTTTTCATCATGCCGGACCAAGTCCACCTGCAGTGTTTACATGATGAACCTTATGAGCTCCTCAAGGGGGCATCATCATCCTAATATATAGGACACGGTTTCCTCCTATAATCAATGGCACACCATATAAATAATATCATTTCCCAACTTACCGAGCCTATCGATTTAATCTATAAATCTCGCTCATTGGTAAATCAAAGAAATGAATACTAAGTATATGTGCCCATTATTATATCGGGATTAAGAGTATGTATAATATAATATCTGAGGTCTGATTCGATTATGTAGTCAGCAATAAATCGAATCACCTCTAAGTCGGTCATGCTCAATACATACAAAGTGTACTAGTGTGATTTTATGGTCAAGACAAACCAATACCAAATCACACTACAACCATACCAATGGTTTGTCCAAAGTCATCTCGGTTGTGAGTCTATACTTATACTTTACAAGGAGACGATAACATGATCTCCCGTGTGACACCACACACCATGTTATCTACAATGTAATGTATTAGACAATCTGGATAACCATGAATATGCAAACAATGATCATGTGATTCTTATTACAAAAATAAAGATGTTCATACAAAAGATAGACTTTTCAGTATACATCCCAACAAAGAGCTAGCTACACAACGGGAGTCCCTGCTGTTGGCCACTCCAACTGACACTACCCATGAGTGGTCGAGTGTCACGCACCCAGGACAACTGCACGCAACTCTAACTACCACCGTCTATAGAGGTAGAGTGCGACGCAACAAATGCTCTGCCCTCACACCAATTACTCCTCCACGAGTAACCTGGGAGGCAGGATGACTGACGACCCTCTCAACCATAAGGGAGAGCATGTCGCCAACATGCATGCAAATGATATGAATGCACAGTCACACATACAGACATCCACCACAGACTCTCTAATCTACAGAGAGTCATACCAATCTGATCAATACAATCTCTATCCTGCAAAGAGTCGTACTCAACTGATCATAACAAGCTAGGACCACTAATCCGTAGCGACACACTATTCACAATTCACATGACCATACATATGTCCACAGCTCACTCTCTATTCTATAGAGAGGCATACTCAACTAATCAACACACTCTCTACCCTGTAGAGAGTCGTACTCAACTGATCAAAACACTCTATCCTGTAGAGAGTCATACTCGACTGATCAAAACACTCTCTATTCTATAGAGAGGCATATATAGCTGACAATACCAAGCTAGGACCTCTAGTCCGTAGCGACGTTGTATCGACAAATCACACGTCGATACACGACTATATGATCCATAGTGGATACGTATACAACATCAGGATATAACCTAGAAACTCAACTTTACTTTTAGAATCATCCACCCCCGGATGATTTATCTAAATTGCACAATTCAATTTTACAACCGAATTTAGCTACGTAAACATAGGTAAACCACTACAGGTCCACTTACCATAATATCTATAATTCATAACAAAGATGAATGAATAGATAACAACAATAATAGAGTATTTAAGTGCAAAGATAAGTATCAAACATCAGAAAAACTAGAGTGGATTTAAGGTCAACTTGATAATAATATGAAGTTATATACTTCATGGTTTAGCTACTACCTGACTAGGGTAGGAATATTACCCACCTGCTATAAAGCTCGAAATAAATATCTTCACGGTTGCGGACCTGCCTCATATCCACGTTCTGCAAATATCATCAATTACAATTAAATTCAAGCACACGACAAATATACAAATCCACTACTCTATCATTTCTATATTTGCATCCCTTTATCGAATATGAATTAGAAACCTTCAATCGTCAAGTGTAACCCTTCTACAACATCCAACTAGGTTTAAATCATTAAACCTCTTAAGTACATTCCACCCAAATCACTAAACGTACTAACTCACATCCACAATCGAGATCGAGCTGCTCCAGCCCATTCCCAGCCCCCGTACAGGACACATACAACCCTGAATGGCCTTCACAACCCCTGATTACATCTATTTAGGGATCTACACCCTAATTGAAACACCCCACTCCATCAGTCCCTTCTCACTCAGCTGCAGCCGAGTAAACCTTGCAACTGACCATTCACAACCACTTATAGCCGTTCACGACCATTAACAGCTATTCACGGTCGTTGACAACCGTTTACAACCGGCCAAAATCCCAATTCATAGCCGCACAACACCCACAATCACACGACAACCCTTCACAGCCCACCGTTGCACCAAATTAGGGATCTAACCAACCCTAATTGGAACCCAGCTTAACCCACAGCCATTTACAGCCATGTTCACAGCAATTTGGAGATCTGACCAACCCAAAGTGAACCACAAAACTCCATCTGTCCATCTTCACCCACTCACAATTGAGCAATATCCCAATTACAACCCATAACCGACCAAAATTCCAAGTTACAGCCTACTCCATCACACAAATCAAACTCATCGACGAAAAAGAAATGAATCAATAACAACATCGATCCAAATAAAATGTGCTGGACAACAGAAAGGAAGGCAACCGAGAGGTATACCTGAATTCAACTTCCCCTCCGGCACTTCCCCCAACTACCCTATTCACAGGCAGAAAACCCATGCTGCCCTAACACCACAGTTAATGAGAAATTCGAAAGAAAAGGATTGCAATTGGAGAGGGATCTATCCGAGATCGGGAAAAAAAGGCGCTGCTCACCTTGCTCTGATAGAAATCACGTCTCTCGAGTAGATTAGGGTGAAGCTATCGTCGACGCAGACTCCTTCTTATCCTCTGTTCACCGGACGCCCAGCGCTCAAACACCACAAGCTCCGGCGACCACCGTGAGACCCATGGCAGCAGCTCTCTATCACAACGATAACACTGTCGATCGGCTCACGTGAAGAGGTCGACGAGAGTCCGGAGAAGAGGATTCGAGCTGACCTCCAGTCGGATCTTCCACCGCAAGAGGGAAGGCATCGGTTGTTGGGCGCTTCGGAGAAGAAGAGAAGATAAGGCAATTTGGCTCTCGCGATGGGAGGAAGTGAAAGGAATAGTGCAACTTGGGGAAATGCTCACGCGGAGAAAACACTGGACGGCGAGAACGGCTCAGACTTAATGGAAAATGGGTTGGGTTTTGATAATGGGTTGGGATTAAAAAAAAACCTCTAGGACTTAAATCTAGATCCACTTAATCCCATTTAATATTAAGCCAAGGTTAGGTTTAATTAAATCCCTAACCATATTTTATTTATTTAATTAATATTTTTTTTTGCCGTATCTTACATTCTCCCCCCACTTAATAAAATTTGGTCCCCAAATTTCGTACTTAAGTGCGAAGGTTAATTCAAGCAAATTTCTGAAATAATCACATACCTCAGTGAACAGATGAGGGTACAGAGCTCGGATAGTATCTTCCATCTCCCACATAGCCTCCTCATCAGTATGTTGCTGTCATCTAATCTTTACAAGTCGGATCATTTTGTTACGCAACTGTGGCTCCTTGTGACCAAGAATTTGCACTGGAATCTCCTCATAGGTCGCATTAGGCTGAAGTGGAATTGGTACCTCTTTTAGAACATGATCAGAATGCGGCACATATTTCCTCAGCATAGAAACATGAAATACGTTGTGAACACCCGCAAGTGTCGAAGGTAAAGTCAATCATTAAGCTACACCTCCAATCTGCTCCAATACCTCAAATGGACCAATGTAGCGGGGAGCTAATTTCCCTTTTAGCCCAAATCATTTCACCCCTTTTGTAGGTGAAACACGCAGACATACCTTATCCCCAACTGAGAATTCCAAAGGCCTTTACCTCCGATCTACGTAACTCTTCTGTCAATCTTGTGCCTCGGATAACCATCGTATGAGGACTTGCACTAACTTTGCATCATGTTGGATACTCTGTGGCCCCAATAATTGTTGTTCCCTGACTTCCTCCCACATCACAGGAGATCTGTAGGGTTTACCGTATAAGGCCTCGAATGGAGCCATCAGAATAGAAGAGTGGTAGCTGTTATTATAGGTAGATTCCACAAAATTAACGTGGTCCTCCCAACTGCCTCTGAAATCCATGACACAGGATCTCAAAAGATCCTCCAATGTTTAAATGATAAGCTCAGACTGTCCATCAGTCCGCAGATGAAACGTGGTACTGAATTGAACCTCTATGCCCATAGCTTGTTGCAGACTCTGCCAAAATCGCCAGGTAAATTACGGGCCTCTATCAGATATGATACTCAAAGGCCCTCCATATAATCTGATAATATTCAACAGTAAAACTCTGCCAGACGATCCAACAAGTCTGTTCCATGAATAGGCAGGAAGCGAACTGATTTGGTTAGTCGATCCACAATCATCCAAATCGCATCATGTCCTTTACGGGTTGAAGGTAATCCTGTAACAAAATCCATCATGATTTGCTCCCACTTCCATTCCGGAATCAGAATTTTCTGGAGCAATCCAGCTAGTTTCTAATGTTTAACCTTCACCTACTAGCATACTAAACGTCGAGCAGCAAAATCTGCTATACCCCTCTTTATACTGTTCCACCAGTATAAACATTTCAACTCTCGGTACATCCAAGTACCACCAGGATGTATAACAAATCTCAAATGATGTGCTTCCTGTAGCAACTCTTCCTTAACTGGATACATGTCCAGAACATACTATCCTTATCAGAGGGGGGAATTATCTTCTCACAAGAGAAGTCCATCTACCGTCCAAAATCCACTCCACCACACACTCTATAAGTGCATGGGAGGCTATAGAGATCAATCTCCCTTGTTGCAACTGTCCGTGCTCCAGCAACTCTCAGGTAGCTATCCAGTAGCTAGCTAAAAGCCCACGAGCATTCCTGCTCCATACATCCACAAATCAAGATAATAACAACTAAGTCACTTCATGTATATGACAGCTTATATCGTAGTTCCTCAATTGGCGTAAGCATGAGATACGTCTCATTCAGCAGCATCGGAATCGCTCCATTCACTGAAGCGACGCATCTGCATACAATACCCTTCCATCCACATTGGAAGGATTAACTAACACTGATGCAAAAGTCAACCATCGACTGAGCCTTGAAAACTAGTTTCATAGGCTTCCGACTAAGTAAATTCCATCACCTTCCTGATCAAACAAGTCAGTGATATACTAACGCTAAAAAGCATCCTATCCACATCTGTGGTAATAACCAAATCCATATAAGGAAACCACCATCTACAGTGGCTAAGTGCGCAACTCCAACTACCACCATCAACAATGGCCAAGTTACGCAACTCCAACAACCATAAATTGATCCAATCATGTCCAGAATATACGATTTCTCAAATCCATAGACGACTAAATCATTAAATAGTCTAACAACATAATCAAAAGCTCATAAATTTCATACCAAGTATGAAATTGTCGTCTCTACACACCTGCATCCTCTTTACTCTAAACTGATAATATATCAATCATCACAACAACATTGATAATTGTATGACACCATGTCACTACAATATCAACACTCCAATCACAAATCAACCCTAGAGTATACACAGGTGTCCTTAGCTGATCTAAACAGATAATCTATACACAATGAAGGATATTCATTTTCAACAACTACCGCATTCCATCATCGATAATCGATGCATAATCTCAAAGTTCCATCTCTCTTTTAACAAGGAGTTCTGGATCCTCTCTAGAAGAAATACTGGAACAGATAAATATCTCATCCAGCATCTCCTATAATCGCAACTTACATTCTTTCAATTCCCATAGTGTTTAGTAACACTTATATCAATCAAATTATCACCCGGTATGGGCATCTTCAATATCAAAACTATTCCCGAAATTACTCCAATCGCATACTCCTCTTGCCTATGCAGTGGCAAGCTTTCCAATTCATTCGAAACTACATCTGAGTGCTCCCGGATTATACGCACATCCGAGAGACATAATCATACCATAATCTCAACAATTTAACCATCCGTAAGGTTATGTCTACCGTAAAGGTATATCTATCAAAGTCTAAGGGCATCCCTTGACTTCTTAATTGTTGGTCAACATCTCACCTGATGGTAGAGATACCACCAACCCACAAGTCTATGTATAGAAATCCTTCTAATCCAAACTAAGAATGTTCTCGACAAAGATACCTGTAAGATATAAGTATCTCCCAATATATTAACCCAGAGGGTAAACTAAAGTAATACCCTGAACGATCAATTATCTGTCGATCCGATCCAAAGGCTCCACGTAGGTCTTGGCCTTTCCCCGAAGAGAACAAGATCAGATCCAACAGTCTACGATAAAGTGGTCGCATTTCTGCGATGAATGACCCAGGTGATTTTCCTAGATCATCTGATCCCATCACTTAATCCTACGAGCTGCATCTGTAGAATACAGAATAGATACGATCATCATCGTATACTCTCTCCTTTGTACAAAGTCAATCCACGTTTGGGGGGTAACAGTTGTTGTTTGCATGAGTCTTCTAAGATGTCTTTTGCTGATACTGCTGAGTAAATCACTTCCCCTGAAGGGAAGTATTAAGGAACTCCAACCACGCCCGAGATAGTAGGTCGCTGCTGGTGAGATAACTCAATCTTCTGTGATGATATCTGTTGTCGAGATAGTGCATCATCCTCTCGGAACACCATTGAGAGTCTTCAACTGAGTCTTCAAAGTACACCTACTCAAATATACTGGTTGCTTACAATAGCAACAAATGAATTGATCCAATGGATAATCTGACTTCGCATGTCATCGTGTCCCGCACTGCATGCACATAATCTCTTCGGAGTCTTTCTTCTGCTTTCGCTAATAACCTGAGAAAGTTCTGACGATCTACGATTGGTCCTCTATGATCGAAAAAAAATCTCCAATAGTAGCTCGTGACCTATGCCTACGATCTTGCTCCTTTTGTCCAACATTCAGAGACTTTTCATTCCAACATCTGACTTGCAATATTTGCTCGTCGGTCTACAACTCTTAAACACTTGTACGGAGTCATTTCTAATCTCATTACTTGATCCAATGTCTTCCGACAGGATCTGATAGAAGATCCAAACATCTTAATCCAAATGTAAGCCAGTAACTCTGAGTGGCTTAAGACATTCATTTACACTCTTGAGCTATTAGGTGAGCGTAAACTCTGCAAGTCTAATGACTCTGCATGGTATTCCCGTTATCGACGATCACCCTACTTGAAACTCAAGAATTCCCAGACAATAAGTCAAAGGAATAACATGGGAAAAATACCCTCAAAGTTATACAACCCAGCACGAACAACTCAGGGTTCAAAATCCCCATGAAACACCGTAAACTAACCCTCCTCTATCTGTATCAACAATAGTCTACATGCCTTGTCCATTACCCAACAGGTAATGATCTGACTAGCATAATTAGTGAAAATTTCTAAGACTGTAGTCTCTAATTTCCACAAAAAATGTGACGACTTGACTCTTGATTTACGACTCGGTATCAGTCGGCTCTTAAAGGAAATTCACCTTTTCGATACTGGTTCAAGACTCACAGACTCAACAGGTCATTCTCGTGGTCAACTCAAACCACGATTACGAAGAATAATCAACATACTACATGTTATTCCCTATTATAAATATTAAATGCATAGCCAACAAAATCGAGAGTATAAATACTAAAGGTAACTCCGGTTGGTCGCCTCGGTGGATGACCCCCCTTCTACAAGTCTGTACAGGTGTTATCACTCTGTCTGTATACACCTGTTAAGCAAGTTTAGATAAGTATACAAATAAATTATAAGTTATCATGAATTCTTACTTCGTGCTGCTCGGAGCTCATGTCGCTGTCAATCTCATCTCACAAAATCAAAACCAAAATAAATCGACTCCCGAGAAACCAAGACTTGAAAAAAACAACATTGTATAGCATCGCAGAACCAAGGGCCCTGATGCCAAAAAAAGTTATCAGGTGGTACTTACGCTCTATGTGTTTACTAGCCTTATGGGCTCGTGGTTCCTTCGAGTTTGCAACTGCACCACTATTATCACAATAAATTGTGATAGTTCTGGGCAAACCAGGAATCACATCCAAGTCCATCAAGAAGTTCCTGAGCCATACAGCTTCTTTGGCCGCCTTAGAGGCCGCCACATACTCAGCTTCCATGGTGGAGTCCGCCACGCATTTCTGCTTGACACTCCTCCATACAATGGCTCCACCTCCCAAAGTAAACACAAAACCTGAGGTAGACTTACTATTATCCCTATTAGATTGGAAGTCGGAATCCATGTAACCCACAGGGAGTAATTGGTCTGCCCGGTAAATCAGCATATAATCCCTAGTCCTTCTCCGGTACTTCAATATATGCTTTACCGCAGCCCAATGTCCCTATCCTGGATTACTCTGATATCTACTGACCATGCCCACGATAAAGCAGATATCTGGTCTCGTACAGAGCATCGCATACATGAGGCTTCCTACTGTCGAAGCATAAGGAACCGCCTTCATCTCCTCTATCTCCTCAGATGATCTAGGACACATCTCCTTAGATAAAGGAACTCCGTGCCTGAAAGGTAGAAAACCCTTCTTGGAGTTTTGCATGCTAAAACGCTCCATAATCGTGTCTATGTATGAAGCTTGGGATAAGCACAACATCCTTTTCCTGTGATCCCTTATAACCTTGATCCCAAGGATGTGTCCCACCTCTCCCAAGTCCTTCATATCAAACTGTTTGGACAACCATACCCTTACATCCGATAACACCTTGATATTATTGCCAATCAACAAAATGTCATCTACGTATAGTATAAGAAATACCACTATATTTTCGTCACATCTCTTGTATACACAAGACTCATCCGAACTTTGAATAAATCCATAAGACTGGATCACCTCATCAAAGCGGATGTTCTAAGACCTCGAAGCTTGTTTCAATCCATAAATGGACCGATTAAGCTTACATACAAGATGCTCTTTACCCTTAGCAATGAATCCCTCTGGTTGCTTCCTGTAGATGTTTTCCTCAAGACTTCTATTAAGGAAAGTTGTCTTGACATCCATCTGCCACACCTCATAATCCATATGAGCTGCTCTGCATAAGAGAATCCAGATAGACTTAAGCATGGCTACCGATGAAAAGGTCTCCTCATAATCGATACCCTCTTTCTGAGTATACCCCTTCGCAACAAGCCTCACTTTGAAGGTCTCAACCTTCCCATCTATTCCTCTCTTTCTCTTGTATATCCACTTGCATCCAATGGTTTTTACACCATCGGGTGGTTCTACTAGCTCCCAGACCTGATTTGAATCCATAGATTCAATCTCAGCATTCATTGTACTTTGCCAAGATACTGCATCTTTATCTTGGATTGCCTCGTCATATGTCCAGAGATCAGGTTCATGTTCGCCAGGGACCAAATCAGAAGATTCTCCCAAGAACATGAATCTATCAGGCTGTCTCACAACCCTCCCACTATGACAAGGTATAACCTGTGTATCCTTTGTGACATGTGGTGCAGTGACATGTGGTATATCCTCTTGTACCGACGGTACTAAAGAAGTGACTTCCCCTTTTAACTCCTTCAGAACAATTTTACTCTTGGTCTTGTGGCTCATCACATAGTCTTCCTCTAGAAATCTGGCATTCATGCTAACGATCACCCTCTGATCTCTAGGACTATAAAAAAATCCACCCTTCGTTCCCCTGGGATAGCCAACGAACATGCGTACTTCTATACGAGGTTCCAACTTACCAGCATCTGCCTTCGGCACATGTGCTGGACTCCCCCATATCCGAATATATCTTAGACTAGGCTTTCGCCCAGTCCACAATTCTGTGGGAGTAGAAGGCACTGATTTAGATGGAACCAAGTTCAGAATGTACACCACCGTATCTAAAGCATATCCCCAGAACGAATCTGGCAAGTCACAATAACTCATCATCGATCTAACCATCTTCATAAGAGTCCTATTCCTTCACTCTGCTACATCGTTCTGCTGGGGTGTGCCAGGTGCAGTCAATTGGGATTGAATCCCAGCCTCTGATAAGTAGTTCCTAAACTCTCCCAAGAGGTACTCACCACCACGATCAGATCGTAGTGTCTTGATACTTTTACCTTGACATTTCTCCACATCAGCCTTGAATTCTTTGAACTTGTCAAAGCATTCAGACTTGCGGCGCATCAGGTAAATGTATCCATATCTTGAGTAATCGTCTATAAAAGAGATGAAATACTCAAAACCACCTCTAGCTTGGATAGACATAGGACCACACAAATCAGAATGAACCAATTTTAACACATCTTTGGCTCTATACCCCTTGGCCTTAAAAGGCCTCTTGGTCATCTTACCCTCCATGCAAGATTCACAGGTTGGGAGATCCTCCACCACTAATGAACCCAAAGGTCCATCAGCTATCAACCTTTGAATTCTACTTAGGTTAATGTGACCAAGCCTAAGATGCCAAAGATATGTTTGGTTCATCTTCGAAGGTTCTTTTCTCTTATTGGAATTAGAAGATGAGTTATTAACTTCAATTTGCATCGTGGGAGGTTTTGGTTTAAGTGTGTACAAATTTCCTATCAATGCACCCGAACAGATAATGTCCCTATTCCTTCTTATAACAACTCTGTCATTAAAAGAAATAGAATATCCATCCATAAATAATTTAGAAACCAAAATTAAATTCTTTCTTAATAAGGGTACATAAAGGCAATTTTTAAGAACCAAAAGTTTATTTTTCTCAAAAGATAAATGAACATCTCCCATCAGAATACCGCCACCTTCGTGGCATCGCCTAAGCACACTAGAATCTCCTCAAATCACCGTCTGTTTCTTGGAATCCTCGCAAAGTATTGCGCATATGATCGCTGGCTCGATCAACACACCAGTGCCGATAGATAACACCGCTAAACATGTTTCAACGACTAGACCAAAAGATATACCTTTGTTCTCGCGTAAGCTCCTTCTTCCAGTTGTCCATGCTAAGTGAAGCACTTGCCTTTCTGCTTTTCACTCCTCCCTAGTACTCCTCCTACCCTACCTCGCCCCTAGCAACATGCAACTGAACGAAGTATCTTAGAAGTAGAAACCTTATGAGGTCACCAGCATCTGCTGCACGCACTGAAATAGTCCCTCTGCGCTGGAGTTACATCGGAAGTTCCGCCAACGAATACAACCTCTTGTTCATGTTGTAGTTGAGGCAAAACTACTCAAAACTCCTAGGTAGAGACTGGAGTATGATATCGACCTGGGTTTCCCCATCGATCTCAGCTCTTAGGACCTCCAGCTCATTCAAATGAGCCATCATCTTGAGAACATGATCCCTCACAGGTGTTCCCTCGACCATGGTGGTCGTCATCAAATTTCTCATGGTCTCTTGCCTCGCAACCCAATTCTGGTGTCCGAAAAGCTCCTTGAGATTGAGCAACATATCATAAGTAGTGGACATGGCTTGATGCTGATGTTACAGTACATTTGACATAGATGCCAAAATGTAACACCGTGCCATCTCATCGGCCTTAATCCACTTTTTATAGCTCTCTCTCTCCTTTTCCCCAGAATTATCTGCAAGCTTGGGAGGGAACTCTTCGAGGAGTACATAATTTGTATTCCTCAGCAGTCAAGACAATGTCTAGATTCCTCTTCCAATCTACATAGTTGGGTCCAGTAAGTTTGTTCTCTTTCAGTATCACAACAAGTGGACTGAAAGTCATTTTTGAAAATCCTAAGAATCACATAGATCATTACTTAAGATTTCAAAAAATTATTGATTCCTCAAACAATAAAATTTTAAAATCAACCAACACCTCTAAACACCGAGAATATCGCATGCCACGATCGTGTGGACGTATACGAATTCTACATTTGTAAGAGGAGGTTTTACCCATTAATTTTACTATCTTGTCAACCTAACTTTTTGACAAGTAAAATTAATAGTTGGTTTCTCTTCGGCCCTACAAATAAAAGCAGTGACTCTGATGGGGAGGATACTTATATTTGTATCTAAGTGTTCACCATTACTCAGTATCAAGGTAATTATCTCGGGTTATATGTCTTACAATGGGCAAGTACACACGCTCCTTAATAATTTCCTATAACTATATTCGACCCTGTGATCCACAAACAAACTCATCCGATGGAGAGGAAGGCACTCAGAGCCGACGCGCAAGTTTGCTTGCATCACATGTCAAATCATAATTGAGGCCGTGGGAATTTATAAAAATATCCCTCTCCCACTTAGTAATTTGAAAATGAGGAATTTTCTAGCCTACGACATACATATCAAACAAAAAGCAATAAATATGAAAAATAAATTATTTTCCAACTATTATGGCTTTTGTCTTCAATATGTCTTCTGTCGCATCGCCTTCTCGTCCGCTCCTCCTACGCCATGTACAAGCCATCTGGAGATCCGAGCCGAGACTAAAACCTATTTTAATTTACATCCATCGATCCTATACTCCACGAGGGAGTGTACATGAAATCTAGATCGAAAGTAAAATAAAATAAAGAGTGGCTAAACAATATCGTATTTAATTTACAAAAACTAAATACTAGCCTCGTCAACCCCGAGGATTCAACAAAATAAATATTTACACACATACAATCACATACACACATATGACCATAATAGTTGGATCTTATGCCTGCAACCAAAGAGTTAAACTACGCATATCCTACTATTATCCGGCACATATAATATATGAAAAAGTGCATAAAAATTAACCGAATCCTAAACACACAAAACCGGAAACCTTAGCTCTGATATCAATTGTAGGTTTTGCCCGAAAGCTCTGATACCAATTGAAGGGTTTTGCTTATCGAGTTTGTGAGGGGAAACTTCGCTTCCCACTTCACCTCAGTAGCTTGTCCATGGAGATCCCTTCGATGTCCCCAGATTAAAAAATTTAATCTTAGACAAAAGGAATTGCCCAAACCACCAAGTCATCGTCGTGCTATTCGTTTAGAGAGGTCACTTGAACAAACTAGTTGTTCAAGCGACCATCCTCTATTCTACGAGTAGCCGCGGAATAGACGATGTCCGGATCATCGGTTTTCGTGTTTATACTCGGGATCCAAGTATTATTTATCCATTTACAGATTTATAACATGCTTATAATTGAAAAACAAAAACAAGCAACAAACAAAAGAAGAAAGTAGAATAGGTATACCTCTCGATCTTCTAATGTATGACCTTCCTCCTTTTGGACGTCGTGTGGGCGACGATCTACCAAAAGTCGAAGCTCCTAGATCACAAATCTTCCTTCCTTGCTCTTCCAAAGCAAGAGGAAGAATAGAAACAAGACTCATCTCCTTCCTATAGCCAACCAACAAGCAACATAAGAAATGCTTGCCGCCGGCCAACAAGGAGAAGGAGATAATGGTGGAAACCGGCCAAGACACCAAGGGAAAGCCCTATATCTTGTTTCCACCACCTAAGGAGAAGGAGAAGGGGTCTTTGGATGCCACCCAAGGGCTGGGATAGGGCTGTGGGCGCCGGCCACCAAGGGATGAAGAAGAAAGAAACCTTCCTTATTTGGTACCACCCAAGCCTCCTAAACCCTAAGCCTCCAAACCCTAATCCTAGCTCTCCTTTTGGTCGGCCATGGAAGAGGGGAAGAAGAATAGGATGAGCTCATGGCAAGGTAGAGAGGAGAAGAATAGTGGTCGGCCAACCTTAGGAAGAAGAAGGAAACCCTCATCCACTTGTGGCCGCCCACCCTTAGCTCCCAAAACTCTAGCCACCCAAACCTAATCCTAAACCAACTAGGATTCCTAGCCTCCAAAGGAAGCAAACCCTAATCCCCTTATCATCATTGTTGTCGTCCAAGGCAATAAGCCTTATTTATAGAGTTGGGTTTATGCCTTAGATTAATCTCCTCCATTGGTTTTAAAGATTTAATCTCAACCGTCGGATCTAGAGATTTAATCTCAACCGTCGGATCTAGAGATTTAATCTCCACCTTTGGATCTAAGCTTCATGAGGTGTTAATAGGCTACATTAGGGACCATGAGGAGGAGTTGGGTCTTGGCCACCCATGGATCAAGCCCACATAAAGTCCAATCCACTAATGATGATCCAATCCACTAAAGGTTCATCATTGATCTACCTCACCAACCCCCATATGATAATATGGGCTCCATATATTATTTGTACATTTTCTCCCCGTGTTTAAGATCTCGAATGTCCGTCGATTAATTAATTTACTGACCATTAATTAATCAACATCTAACTCCTTGAGTAGTACCACTCAACCTTTTCATCATGCCGGACCAAGTCCACCTGCAGGGTTTACATGACAAACCTTATGAGCTCCTCAAGGGGACATCATCATCCTAATATATAGGACATGGTTTTCTCCTATAATCTACGGCACACCATATAAATAATATCATCTCCCAACTTACCGAGCCTATCGATTTAATCTATAAATCTCGCCCATTGGTAAATCAAAGAGATGAGTACTAAGTATATGTGCCCGTTATTATATCGGGATTAAGAGCATGTACTAAATAATATCTGAGGTCCGATTCAATTATGTAGTCAGCAATAAATCGAATCACCTCTAAGTCGGTCCTGCTCAATATACACAAAGTGCAGTAGTGTGATTCTATGGTCAAGACAAACCAATACCAAATCACACTACAACCATTCCGATGGTTTGTCCAAAGTCATCTCGGTTGTGAGCTTTTACTTATATTTTTCAAGGGGCCGATAACATGATCTCCTGTGTGACACCACACACCATGTTATCTACAATGTAAAGTATTAGACAATATTGCATAATCATAAAAATATGCAAACAATGATCATGTGATTCTTATTTCAAAATAAAGATGTTCATACAAAAGATAGACTTTTCAGTATACATCCCTACATCCAGGATCAAGCCCACTTTGTGGATAGACCATATTGGTTCAATGTTCCAGGGGGAGCTAATACTAAAATAGTATACCCGCTTCCTTAGCAAAATCAGTGTATGATTAGTTATTTTGTTTTACTTTTTAGAATGGCTAGATAGGACAAATAGTTAGTCAAATTTGATAATATAGTATCAGGATGCAACGAGATTATAGTACATTAGGGAAATAACGTCTCGTGTATTCGAGCTAGATAAGGCGTATCTAGCTTGGTGCACTTGGCTGAGTTGAACTAGCTGAAACTACCTCGTCGTATCCTAAACTAGTTAGACCAGGAAGTAATCTTAAGTGACTCAAGTAATCAATTTCTTGAATTTGGCTTTGTCTAAGGAAGTCGTCGTTGTTCCGATCAAAGAAGACCCCTGTGCCTTGCCATGACCTGGAAGTCAATTTATTGAAAAGTTTACTTGACGAGCTAAGGGTTAAATCTGAATCTAACTCAAGGTTGACTATCTTTAATTAAGTCAAAATCATCTCACAAAACATATAAGGTGAACACATCTTGAGACACATAGAATGGGTGAGATGTTAAGGATAATCGATATGCACAAAACATAACTTTTTCAAAATGCTACTTATTTTCTCAACTACTACACTTAATGAATAATTATAACTTTGATTGGCCCATACTGAGTATACAACTCTCTAGGCCAAAGTTTAGCGCCCCCTAAATCTCTTTATTTGACCAAGGGGGAGAGTAAACTAACCCTAAAGGTTATATTACAAATCTTTAAAGTTTCTTTTATAAGTATTTTGAAATTAAAATATGTTCCAAAACTTATTAAATTGTTGGTGTAGAGGGATATACCTCGAACCAATCTATTTAACCAAGTAGGAACACATGCTTGGATTCATACTCGATTTCGTTCCTTAAACGCATACTATATTTATAATGTTGCATTTAAAAACCCCCTATTTTATATAAAGCATCCCCCAACCATGTTTTTGATTTATGGAAAAAAGCGGAGAAGAGCAAAAGTTAAGGGGGAGTGCAAAAGTTAAGGGGGAGTAACATAGAATTTAATTTTAAAAATTCAAAATATCTTTTTCAAAACTCACCTAGGGTTAAGGGGGAGTTTTTGAAACAACATTTATCATTTACTTCACTTGTTTTATGCTTTAATTTTCCCTTAACTTTGTGTCGATTTGCCATAGATCAAAAAGGGAGATACTGTTGGTGTAGGGGCACCAGATAATCAAACCTAGGTTTTGATTATGGCAAAGACCCAAAGTTAAGGTCATATCGTTATCTAACATGCTCTGTTAAGTGTGCAGAAATGTTTAAGCTGAGCTGAAGGTCAGCGACACCCGGAGAATCTCGAGTCGAGAAATCGTAGTGGTCGGGCGACACCAGGAGAACTTTGGATGGAGTCGAAGAACCCAGGTGAAGACCGGAAGCAAAGCGACAGGTCAGAAATGACCAGAGGTAAGCACGAGTGTGAAGAGAGATGGTAAGGTCATGTCCTCTGTATGGGGATGACCATAGGCGGCGATCCGACTAAGACTTCCAGTGGAAGGTCTAGGTCAAGATCGAACGGTAAGGAACCGTCATATTTACCATATTCCGTGCTAACCTCGTATTGCAGGGGAGTGACCAAGCTGACAGTTGACTGCTGGCTATTGGCAGTGGACTGATGCTACGGCAGTCAACTGATGAAGGGCATCAGTCGACTAATGGTGACGAATCAGCAAAATACGCAAGGTCAAAAAGATAACGATTGACGCCGCCACTTCATGATAAAATAAGGTGTCACTTTGTGATAAGATCAACAAGTTGAGGATTTAGATATGTGTTGGGTTTCCGGCACCGCGGCGAGTGTGTGTTCGAACATGTTTCGTAAACATGCGCACAGCGGAAGGAATAAAATAATAAATCTAATTTATTACAACACACACATCACACGCATGCATAGTACAACATGTGTAGACATAACCGTAAATTCAAATTTTGCAATAAAAGGGAACTTAAACTACATATACCTGACGTATCACGTGTAGCGGGAAAGGCATCAACCGGAACGATTCTCGCTAGAATCGTCTCTATCCGTATCCACGCCGAGTATCTTCGGGATGACTTCACTAAGTCACGAGCCTCGTCTTCATACGGGTTACTAGCATCGTGTTGAAGACGATGTGATCGAGAGAAGATCACGATCCGAATCAAAATTCGGATCCAAAATGAGTCCTCAAAAACTCGCTTCTCCGGAGAGGAATTCGTCAACCGTTTGACGAATCCTTCGTCCTCCACCTATGAGGATTGCCGGAGATCGAATCCCCGGCAAGGGAGGCACTGTCGGAGCTCCACACATCGTCCAAACGACGCTCCGACAAGAAGGAAACAAGCTGTCTGGAAAACTGGACAGCTTTGGTGGAGACCTTGCGCCGGCCAAATAAGGAAAGCAATGTGCTCACCTTGTCGCTGGAGCCAAGGATGATCGTCGGAGCTCCTCCGGCAGCAGCTCGACGCCGGAAAGTGGAGAAGACGGCAGCAACTGGTTGTCGGTTGGAGGAGTTGGGCGGCGGCAAGGAGTTGGCGCCTACTAGATGGAGAGGAGGGAGAGGTTGGGCGGCCACAATTAGGTTAGGGCTTTTGATTAGGGTTTAACAAAAACCCTTAAGCCCTATTTTATAGAGAACAAATTCTCTTAATGGTTATTGGATCATAACCAAAGACCCGTTAACCCGCTCCATTAGTTTAAGTTAAAATAAACCAAACCATGATGGTTTATTTTAAGTTAAAACGAACCGAACCAACTTTGGTTCATTCGTTTAAAACAAACCAAACCCCTTTGGTTTATTCTCCTCCGTTGGATTAGAACCAAACCATTTTGGTTCGTCCATCATGTCTTCATAAGACACAGCTCATCCACGCTTCCATTGCGACTGAAACAATTTCATGCTCACTTCTTGTTTGGTCCAACCAAACCTAGTTTCTCTCGGTCTGAGAATCTCATTCTCAAGATCATTTTAAATCCTTCGGATTACGCTCGTTGTGCGTGTGACCAAATAGGTTCTCGATTTATGTTGGTCATCTATAATTAACCATTAATTATAGAACGATCATGAGTGGCACCTAGTAGTACATCATGATCCCCAATTAATCGAAAAGATCAACGGTTGATCCAGAACTATTTCTGAAACCCTTCAGCAGCTCGAATGAATCGTGCCCCATTCCCTTCACTCATCTTATACCCACTTGGTTCAGGACATGGTCTATAGTGTCAGTCCCCACTAGGCTGACTACATCACACCTAGTCCAAGTATCATTTCCTCGTCCTACGGATTCTAGTTATTGCACATGTATCGAAGAGTATCTTACTCTAAACATGTAATGTTTTGACCAAAGACTTTAGTAACAATCCGACGAGAGGCCATGGGTATCTCCTCGCAAGGAGTGGTGAATCCTTTATAGGATATTCAAACACCTTCGATCACTTCGACTTATACCCAATCATCTCGGGTCCACATCTCCTCAGAGATGCTTGCTTAAGATGTCAAAGCATAAGTCTCCATGATCAAGATGACTTGAATACCACAAGTCAAAGGAACATCGCACTTAAGCTACAGTAAGAACTTCATTGACATATCTATATATGCAGAGAACCATATGAAGTCTTACGGCTGGTCACTCCAATGAACTAGTTACCATAACTAGCATCCACGATTAACTCCGGACATCACAATGTCTCCAACTAGTGAGAATCATCTGCTTGGATACACCAAGGAGTATACCTCGTGCTAGTCTTGACAGAATCAATGGTGTCCAAATCCATCAATTCATCAACTAGGGATGATTCCGATACATCACAATTACACATGTAGAGATACTCACTAATTGTGATCCAATCACAAATTCTCTCATGTTGTGAATCATATCATGGACATTCAATAAATGAGTTTAAGATCTAATCAAATACATGAAAACATATATACTCAAATAGTGAATCTTCATTTATCATATAAATGGTTCAGACATAAGGCGATTGCCTTAGGACATCTCTCATATATCACTAACAAACTCCCACTTTGCCTAATGCCAATCGCTACGGTATCCAATACCATAAGCTCTAATATGACCCTCAAACTTACTTTGAGGTAATGCCTTAGTCAAAGGATCTGCTAAGTTCCTTTCAATGGGGATTTTCTCGATTTGTATTTCCTTCCTACTTATGATCTCTCTGATAAGATGATAGCGGCGAAGCACATGTTTGGATCGTTGATGAGACCTTGGCTCTTTCGCCTGTGCAATTGCTCCATTGTTGTCGCAGTAGACCGGTATTGCTTCGACAATGGCTGGAATCACACCAAGTTCATAAATGAACTTCTTGATCCAAACCACTTCCTTTGCTGCTTCCGAAGCTGCAATGTATTCTGCCTCAGTGGTAGAATCCACTACAGTATCTTGTTTGGAACTTTTCCAACTCACTGCGCCCTCATTCAAGGTGAACACATATCCAGACTAAGACCTGGAATTATCCTTGTCTGTATGGAAGCTGGCATCCGTATACCCGCATATCACCATGTCCCCTTCTCCATATATTAGGAACACATCCTTAGTTCTTCTTAAGAACTTAAGGATTGTCTTAACAGCCACCCAATGATTCATTCCTGGATCAGACTGGTATCTACTCGTGACACTCAGAGCATACGATACATCGGGCCTCGTACATAACATAGCATACATGATAGATCCTATTGCGGATGCATAGGGAATCTTACTCAAGCAAATCCTCTCGTCTTCTGTGCGCGGACACATAGACTTCAAAAGGTGTACCCCATGCCTGATGGGTAGGAAACCTTTCTTGGATTCCGACATACTAAACCCCTTTAGCACTCGGTCTATATATGTAGACTGCGAAAGACCAAGCAATCGTTTTGATCTATCTCTATAGATCTTAATCCCAAGGATGTAGGTTGCTTCTCCCAGGTCTTTCATGGAGAATGTCTTGGATAACCAAATCTTAACTGACTGTAAGACTGAAACATCGTCTCCTATAAGTAATATGTCATCGACATACAATACTAGGAACACGACTGCACTCCCACTAACCTTCTTGTACACACAAGGTTCGTCTGGATTTTGTGAGAAATCAAACTTTTTGATTGTCTCATCAAAATGGATATTCCAGCTCCTGGATGCTTGCTTCAATCCATATATGGACCGTCGCAATTTGCATACCTTGGTTTTATCAACCGATGTGAAACCCTCAGGTTGTATCATATACACGTCCTCAAGCAGGTTTCCATTAAGGAAAGTTGTTTTCACATCCATTTGTCATATCTCATAATCATAATGAGTCGCTATGGCCAGGAGCATCCGAATGGATTTAAGCATAGCTACAGGCGAATAGGTTTCGTCATAATCAACACCTTGCTTTTGACGATATCCTTTCGCCACTAATCTAGCCTTATAGGTAATCACATTACCATCCATGTCAGTTTTCTTCTTGAAAATCCACTTGCACCCTATAGGCTTGATGCCTTCAGGTGGGTTAACCAAGTTCCAAACTTGGTTTTCATACATGGAATCCATTTCCGACTTCATGGCTTCAAGCCACTTATCCCTTTCTGAACTTGTCAGCACTTCTTCATAACTGGTTGTCTCCTCATCATCAATGAGTAACACGTCGTTCGATTCACTTACGAGAAATCCATATCTCTCAGGAATGTTACGTGTTCTACCAAATCTATGAAGATGTGGTGTTACAATAGGTCCAGCCGATTACTCATCACTATGAGTTATCGACTGTTGTGCTTCACCAGGTATCTCATCAATGTCTATTTGAGTCTCTCGAGCCTCCTCAAGCTCGACGACACTCCCACTGTTTTCTTACAAGAGAAACTCTTTCTCTAGAAACACAGCATGCCTTGAAACAAACACCTTTTGTTCCACAGGATGATAGAATTGGTAACCCCTTGTTTCCTTAGGGTATCCAATAAATAGACATTTATCAGACTTAGCATCCAATTTGTCTGATACAGTTCGCTTCACATAAGCAGAACAACCCCATATCTTCAAGTAAGATACATGAGATTTCTTACTATTCCATATCTCATATGGAGTAGTAGAGACTACCTTGGTTGACATTCTGTTTAACAAGTAAACAGCTGTCTGAAGTGCATAGCCCCAAAAGGACTTGGGAAGATTCGCATGATTCATCATTGACCTGACCATGTCCAACAAGGTCCGGTTACGCCTCTCAGATACACCATTATGCTATGGTGTATATGGCGGAGTCCATTGAGACAATATATCATTGTCTCTTAGATAATCAAGAAACTCTTAACTTAAGTATTCACCACCTCGATCCGATCGAAGTATTTTAATACTCTTGTCATGTTGTTTCTCTACTTCATTTCTGAATTCTTTGAACCTTTCAAAGGCTTCAGACTTGTGTTTCATCACGAACGCATACCCAAACCGTGAGTGATCATCGGTGAAGGTAATGAAGTAGTTATAGCCTCCTAAAGCTTGAGCTGACATAGGTCCACATACATCAGTATGTATTAGACCTAGCAACTCTCCCACTCATTCACCTTTTCCTGTAAAAGGTAACTTAGTCATCTTGCCTTTTAATCATGATTCGCATGTATCGTATGAATCCAATTCAAACGATTCCAGAATTCCACATCGGTGTAATTCGAACATGCATTTCTTGCTTACATGGCCAAGACGACAATGTCACATGTAGGAGTCTAATTGATTATCCTTTCGAGCACGCTTGTTTCTCTCTTCGATATTGAAAACATCACTGGATACGTCCAACGTATAAATACCATTGCTTAAAGTTCCAGTCCCATAAAGAACTCCATTCAAAGTTATGTAACAACAATTGTTACTAAAAGTCAAATGGTACCCATTTCTATTTAAACAAGAAATAGAAATGATGTTCTTTATCAACGAAGGAACATAAAAGCAATTGTCCAGTTCTATGACAAGTCCTGCAGAGAGTTTCAACAAATACGTTCCGATGGCGAGTGCAGCAACCTTTGCTCTATTCCCAACACATAAATTTGACTCTCCCTTGATGAGTCTTCTTCTATTCCTTAGCCCATGTATGTCATTACATATATGTGAGCCACACCCAGTATCCAATACCCAAGTGTCTGAGGAAATAGAATAACAATCAATAACGAAGATATATGAAAAAGATGGAGCATATTATGCCTTATTCTTCTTCACGGACTCAAGATAAATCTTGCAATTTCTTCGCCAATGGCCCTACTTGCCATAATGATGGCAAGTGCCCTTTTGAGTTGGTTCTGCCTTTTTAGTCTTTTTCTTCTTCCCCTTCTGTTGTTCCTTTGACTCCCTCTTAGAACCTTTCTTCGAGGAATCAACTAACAACACCGTCCCCTGCTCATGATTCTCAGAAGGCTCCACAGTCTTCAGCATGTTGAGCAGTACCACAGATGAACCTTCTTGCATCTCAGAGGTGAAGAGGAGCTTGGAGACTTCGAACCTTTCGAATCTCACTTGCTTATCAAACAACTCATAAAGATGAAGGACTACGATATGAGCATCCATATGCTCATGCTGCTTTCGTAGCTTGGGTTCCATCGCGGCTAGCATGATGCAACTTGTCAGTTCAAAATCAGTCACATGTTTCTGATAGACCAACAATTGGTCCGGAGTTGCATCGTCACTAGGATGGGCGGGAAGAGGCGCTTCGAGGACATACGCAAGTTTTTCACCTTGAGAACAATTCTCAAGTTTCTAAGCCAGTCCAAGAAGTTTGACTCAGTCAATTTATTCGAATCCAAAATGGAATGCAAATTAAAAGACATCATGATCAATTTTAGAAATACAAAACGAGCATATATGAGAAAATAATTTTTAAAATGCATCAATATACATTTATAAATCCCATTCATTTTTCGAATTTCAAAAACCCCAAAATCACTTCGGGAGATCATAGGTTCATCTCCGAATGGGCTGATATCCATCATAGATATGAACAACCTTGGAGAGAGTCCAACAAGCCATTCATCACTACGATGGTAGGTATCAAATATACCGATTGCATATCACGTATATGCAACTATCACAATGTGCTATCAACTAATTGAATGTTCACACATACATCGGGTTGTTAACACATTAACAAGTATGCATCATATGCATAGTGTTGGTGCAATCGGCCCAGGTCACGATTGACCAGGACTCAAGTTTGACTCGAGTGATGTTTTGATGTTCGACAAAAACATATGACAATGTAATTGTCATGGGAAAGTCCAAGTCTTATGTACTTGGCATGGAAAGTCCAAGTGGAACACTTGGCATTTGAGAAGTCCAACATGGGTTGGCAAGGGAAAAGTCCAAGCATGGGTCTTGGCAATGTAAAAGTTCAACATGGGTTGGCAAGGGAAAGTCCAAGCTTGAGTCTTGGCATGAGAAGTCCAAGGGGTTTGATATTGGCTGCGTAAAGTCCAAGCGGAAGTCTTGGCAGCATAAGTCCAATGGTTGCCGGCGTAAAGTCCAAGCGGAGTCTTGGCGGCGTAAGTTCAATGTGCCTTGGCGGTGTAGACACCGTTAGCATGACATAGCCGAAGGAAGCACCTGGAGGCTAGCGCGATGGATGAACAAGTCATGGATGACTTGGAGGGATCCGAGAGGCGTGAGGCTGATGGAGGTGGCTAGAAGGCTTAGGTCTAGGCTAAGGGTGGTCTAGCAAGTATGGGGGCACCATACTTGGGTTAAAACCTCATTTTTGAGGTTGTCAGTCGACTGGCATTATGGCCGGTTCGACTGCCATGAGTCAACTTGAGTTCGACTGCCAATTTAGAGCTGGAAATGCTCTGGCAATCGACGGCTCATTGGAGCGATCGGTGTCGATGGCGGGCATCGCCAAGGGTCGGCAATTAATCGCTAGTTCGAGCCGAGCACACGCCCGTAGCCGATCGGTCATCGACTATAGGCTGGCGATCGCGCCAATGTTGGAAGTCGACTGCTAAGAGTCCCGTTGGAACTTGTCCAACGTGGATTGAGCCGTTGTCTCACAGCTACAGTGTTGGCAGTCGACTGGGGACTTATGGCAGTCAACTGCTAGGAGGAAATCCAGCCCGATGAAGAATAAAAGCAGTTGTTCGTGGAAGGCTTAAGCATCAGTTCTTTGGGGGCTTTGGTGAGGCGATTTGCAGGTGCATTTCAGGGTCCTTCAAGCTCATCCAAGCAACCGACAAGCAAGCGCTCAAAACCCTAGTTTGTAAAGTGTTCTTTACATTTTCACTTGTATTTGCTTGTTTACTTTGCATTACTTGTTGTAATTCATTGTACGAGGTTTCTCCACCTCCGACTTGTTGTCGAGAAGGAGCTTTATTGCTTAGTGGTGTTTGTGGCATCGCTAGGGTTCGTACGAACCCAATCCGTGGAGTAGGAACCGTTACGGTTCCGAACCACGTTATATCGTGTGTGTTGTGATTGTATCTTATGTTTGTATTTGTTATTGTTTATTCCGCTGCGTACTAACAAGATTGTAGACAAGCAACGCGAATGAATTCCATCTACGAACGGTCAAACGCTATTCACCCCCCCCCCTCTAGCGGGCGTCAAATTTCCAACAAGTGGTATCAGAGCCAGGTTGCTCTTCAACGGATTAACAACCGGGACCAAGACGCTAGAGGGTGAAGATGGAATTCCAAGACAAGCTTGGATGGGATATCAACACACCTATCCCTTATACCTTCTATGGCCAAGAAGGATTCAATCAATGGAAGGTGAGGATTGAAGAATTCTTGATGATGAAGGACTTTGAAGAGTGGGGCATTTTGATGGAGGGATTTCAATATCCAAAAGGGCCCAAGGGAGGAATTCTCAAGATGAAGAAGTGGACCGAGAAACAAATCCAAGAGTTCGAAAAGAATACAAAGGTAATTAAATTATTGGTTGATTTGATTCCTAATAAAATTATGTGTGAGCTAGGTGAGTACAAGGATGCCAAAGAGCTTTGGAGTCAAGTGGCAAAATATCATGAAGGCTCACAACCGGTCCAAGAGGAAGAGACCGAAGAGGCTAATGCATCATCCTCACAAGGAAGTGAGGATTCGGAGGTTGATAGGGAATCAACATCCGGATCAGAAGAGGTGGAGGAAGTGGAAGAAACATCCACCTCAAGGATTGAGGGGGAGGAGATAACTTCCACACCGGAACATCAAGAAGAAGCTTCGACATCCGGTCAAGATGAAGAAGCCCAAAGTCCAATTCCGGTCTCCATTAACCTAGGTAACTCAAACATAAGTGTTAATAATAAAATGCATATAATATGTTTTGAGTGTAGGGAAACCGGGCACTATAAGAGCAAGTGCCCAAAGAAGAATAGGAAAGCTCCACTGCCCAAAGGTCAAGGATGCCCCTTCAACGCAAAAAGAGCAAAGAACAAGTAATTTGCTTCAAGTGGAACCGACATTTCGAGTCAATGCAAGAAGGGGGACAAGATGACTCAAAATGGAGCATCATATGTAGGGGGAGCTAAGGCAAACCCTAGGGTAACTTCTAATTTTGCTCCTTCTTCAATTTTCAAGCAAAAGCATGCTAGGGATTTCAATTCACTTGCAATTTATGAAAAGCATGCTAATAGGAACAAGTATTTTTGCTTAGGAGCTAAGAATGTCTACTTAGATAATAGGGAGAAATTTGGGACTAATGTCCCTAAAAATGTTTTACCTAGGGAATCTATCAAGAAAATAGGAGAACACCTAGGTTTCAATCCTAAATGGACTAGGCATATGCCTAGGAAGTCCAATGCCCAAGATTTAAATCAAAATTCTAAAATTGGGCAATTAGAAAAGGAAAATCAAGTCTTGAGGTCAAGGCTTGAAAAACTTGAAAAGACCCTAAATAAGATACAAAATCAATTTAAAGGGTCTAGTGGTCAAAATCAAGGGTCCAAAAGTCAAAGTCAACACCTAGGACCTAAGAGTCAAAAGTCAACCAAGGGCAAGCAAGGTTTGGGTCACAAACCTAAGCCTAAAGTGGCTTATCATAGTATTCCATTTGACTATGGAACACAAACTAGTTCTAGGAAGACCAAGGTCAATAGGGAAGTCATCCCTAGAATTGACCAAAGGGTGTGCCTAGTGGCTAGGGTTTCAAGGAAACCTAGGGTGGCCACTAAGAAGGTTGCAAGGGGAGTTACCCCTAGAGTCAACCTAGGTAAGACCCAAATGACCAAGGCTAACATGCCTAGGAGGGTCATTAGGAAGGTATCTAGGGAGGTTATCCCTAAGGAATACCTAATTAACCCTAGGAGCTCAAATCGGTTTTGGGTTCCTAAGAGCGTGATTGATTCACGCTAGATGGGTTTAGGGTGTGCCAACCTTGATTGGATGGGTAGTTAACTCAACCATGATAAAGGTGGCATTTTAGGTCATTTTCAAGGTTATGGTTATCTTGGAAATGTGGTTTGATTTGAATCCTAAAGGTTTTTAGGATGTGCCAATATTAATTGAGAAGTTTTGATAAAATGATCAAATTGGCACAAGTTGAGTTTAGAGGTTAGTGTGCCATTTTGGGTTTTTGGCACACTAGGGAGATTAATGATAATATGGCAAAATATATCTAATTATATCAAATGGCAATTAATATTAAAATTTAGGTATTACTATACCTATATATTTTATATGCCATGCTTTATTTGCCATATAATATGCCATGACATCATGTTTATTTTAATCATTTTATATGTCATGTTCATGTTTTAGGATTAAGGTTTTAAATGTCATATGTTTTTAGATTTCATCTTATGCCATGACATCATGATTATGAGCATGTGCTTATTTATATCATCATTAATGTCATAATCATTCATGCATTTAAGAAAAATTTTGATTGAAATTGATTTAAGGACTATGGCATGACTTGGAGTCCCATTCATAAGGGAATCAAGTAGAGTTGCCTTAGAAGATGCATGAAACCCTAGTTTTAAATGAACCAAAACTCACATCTCACATCCAATTGACATGTATGTGTATTTATACACCCTAGATACATGTGAGATGCTAGGATATGAGTTAAGTTCAAGGTGCATAGTTTTTGCATCTAGATGAACTAAAACTCATCTAATTTCAATTAGTGGATCATTAGGAAAGCTTGTGTACAAGTCATGTGCATAGAGCCCAAGGAATATGATCCAAGACATGGTTTTGAAATCATTTTAAAATCAATTTAGAAAACCTTGGTGAAGTCTATCTTTTGATAGCAATCACCATTGATGAAGTTGATACAAAATAGGGCCAAAACATTGAAAATTTCAATGGTTTTGAGTTTTGTATCAAACTCACTATTTTATGGGTAAAATAATTTTCAAATATTTTTCACCCATTGTAATGACTATGAGTAATATACATATCAAATTTTATGATTTTTCAAATTACGTAGAATTACTTATGCTTTTCCAAAACTCGACGATAGAAATTGAATTTAGGCTATCGATCAATCGCTCTGGTGGCCGATCGTGATGAAATGTGATCGATTCTTGATAGGAGTTGACTGCCAGGTCTGATTTTGGGTTAACAAGGTTTGTTTAGGCCATCTTCAGCCATGGTAAAGGTCCCTAATCACTTCTAACCCTAGGATATGCTTTAGGAAGCATTATAAAGGGTGATAATCCATTGGATATGGATTAGAAGAGGTGTTAGGTCAAAGTATCAAATTTAGGGTGAGTGAAAGTTCTATGTTGAACTTAGAACCTTAATTTTGATGATTTAGCATTCCTATTGGTTTAGGAACTTCCCAAGGACATTGTTTGTCAAGTCTCAAAAAAAAAAATAATATATATATATATATATATATATATATATATATATATTAATAATAACCATGATAAAATGGTAAAAATACACGGGCGAATGTCATCGGAAAGGTGGATAAATGTCGGGGTCTAGTTACACCCTAAATAATCACCGTTTGGGGGCATGAAAAGGGAAAAACCCTAAACCACCCTATTTAACCGGCCAAACCCTATTTATTTCCTTTTCTTATTTTCTTCTTTTTCCCTTCGCCTCCGTTCGCGCGACCCTCTTTCTTCCGCGAGCCGCCGCAGCCGACGAAAGGCGATCGCCGAATCCCTGCCGCCGGAGTCGACGCCCACCTGCCGGAGCTACACCGACCTTCCTCCTCCCTCTTCACGGTGAGTAGTCTTTGGCTAGGGCTGCGAGGGCGGAGAGTTTAGCCATTTTTGTCGAGGTTGTAGCGGCGGAATGGAGTAGGGAGATCGGGATTCGACGAGGTTTGAGCTTGTGGTTACAGATAGGAGTTCTAGCAGGGTTCATGGGGGGGGAATTTCGTAGGTTTGGAAGGGATGGAGCTAGAGAAAGCCGGTGGAGCTTGGATCCCGTCGGCTGATGGAGGTGAGGAGCAGGGGTCGGGTTCTCATCGGGTCTGGGTATTTGGCCTCCAGGTGGTGTTCTAGCAGGGCCATGGGGGAGGAATTTCCGGTAGCTGGAAGAGATGGAGCTATGGAAACCGGTGGGGGCTTGGTTCCCGTCGGCTAGAAGAAGGGGAGGAGCAGAGAGAGATTTGTGAGAGGTGGTTAGGGATTTAAACCTTTGGGTTTGAATTGGGAATTCTAGATGGAGGTGATCGGACCCGGTGGTTTAGGGTGCTCGGTAGGTGAGGGGCAGGGAAATGGAATGGGGAAATAGTTTCTTTGGGTTCTTATGATAGAAGGGGGTCGGATTATGATCTTAGGATCACTGTTGTTGAACGGATGCGTGGATATAGAAAAATTATATGTACATGAGTATTATGTTTGTAGATGATTCCTGCTTATTTGTTCACTGTCAGCATGTTTAGTTAACCCTTTATAAATTGTTCTTAATGCTGTAAATGATATATAATGTGTTAAATATCGTCTACCTGTGTATGAGGTTAGATGCTATATATATATATATATGAGTAATTACCATCTACCTGTGTATGAGGTTAGATGCTATATGTATGTGTGTGTAACTACCATCTACCTGTGTATGAGGTTAGATGCTATATATAGATATATATATATGTTTGTTCACCTATGATGTTTAATGTTCTTATTTTCTTTAGCTAAAATGTTCATCCGATCCTTCTTATGCTTCGATGTTATGTGAATAGGTTATGTTAACATCTACCTGTGTATGAGGTTAGATGTTATATATAGATATACATAGATATATATATATACGTCCATTCATGATGTTATACATGGCCAAGAGTATGATAGAAAATGTGAAAATTCTTAGTTAGCTAGCTGTATGTACATGAGCATTAGTGGTGCACAGACGGGTTGGGCTTCGGGTTGAGCTCGGGAGGCCCACCAAATTGAGTATTGATGGTGATGGTGATTCCCTTAGTTTCTTCCTAGAGGTACCTCAGGATTGCACAAGAAATTAAGATATTTGACTGGCTCAGCATTTTAAATGCATAATGTGAGGCACCACGAGGGTTTATGTTTAGGTACAGTTAGCATAACAGAAAGGCATGATTGGGTTCGCTATACTTGTTATAAGGGTATGATGTGAAAAGTATTAGTTATGTTTCATGTTGACTTACCGAAAGTGTAATCGAAAATGTATGTGGAGCTACAGTAATTTACATTTACAGTTGTAGAGATATATGTTTTATTTTGAAATTTTCCTCCTCCCTGTGTGATATCCCTGTCATTGATCTACTTACTGGGCTGTGAACTCATGATGTCACATAACAATTTCAGGTAGGGAACAGGATACCCCGATGGAGATGCATGAAGCGGAGGTGGTATGGCGAGGAGATGATGATGAGCATGGCACACATTGTCAGGGCATCTATGGATCGGGGTTTCAGTTGAGGAGATGATTTGATGTTTTATTTTCTTCAGGTTTTGAGGGTTAAGTGTGTAGTTGAGACTGCTAAACTGGATGGAATAAAATAAATTGTTGCCTGGCGTTACGACCTTGTGTATAATGGATAATATTTACGTGTGACTAGGGATTTTGTATATGCATACTGGGTTAGGTCTTTTCAGTTGGTATCAGAGCCAACGATCCTAAAGGACAGTGTGTGCATGCAATCTCATCAAGGACTCGATACATCCATCTGCTCGTTTGTAAGCTTTAAATTTACTTTTCAAGTAGTAGTCTTAATGTAATCATGTTTAGGTTTATGTACAAATTGGAGATAACGATACAGGTATTGGGTTTTATAGGAGAATGACGGGCCGAAGAAACAATGGTGAAGTGGGGCAGAATAGCTCGCCACGATCTTGCCGCAATTATGCAGGAACAGAGTCGGATTCAGGGGGAACAGATCCAACAGCTGCTGAGAGCCAGGGAGCATGGAAACACCCACAGTGGTCCCACAGCCAGTGTGAACCCAATTTATAAGCAGTTCAGGGACCTTGGACCGACAGAGTTTAAGGGAAGCTCAGACCCGATTATGGCAGAAGGATGGATTCGATCATTGGAGACGATATATGACTTCATGCGACTGCGATCCGACAAGGTGAGGTGCGCCATATTCATGTTGCTGATGGCGATGCTCGGATATGGTGGGAGGGTGCGTTGACGGTGGATTTAGCTACAACTACTTGGGTTGAATTCAAGGAGGTATTTTATGGTAAACACTTTACTGCTGACACCAGAACCCGAATGGCCAGAGAATTCCTAGAGCCGCCAAGGACCGAGCGATGGTTGAGTATGTCAAGGAATTTGAGAAGGGCGGCATTTTGTACAACCAAACAGAGGAGCTAAAACATTTCTTTGAGGATTGAGGGCAACCATTCGCCATGACGTCGGTGAGTCGAGTTACCACCTTGAGAGAGGTCAGGATCGGCTCGATGGCGAGAGGGACAGAATGACATGATAAAGGAAGCACTAAGAGGTCTAGTTACGGGGAGGGAACCTCTGCGTCAGTCGAAAGAGGTTTGCAAAGGCTGAGGCAACAACAAGCGCCAGACGCAGCACGATACCCCCGTGAGGCCCGACCAGTCGACCATACGGTTCTCAAGGGTGACAGCAAAACTCAGTGTCCCAAGTGCGATAAGACTCATGCAGGTCAGTGTTTGGTGGGTACAGATGTGTGCTACAAGTGCAAGAAGTCTGGGCACTTTGCTATGAACTGCCCTCAGCTCAAAGAGCCAACTAGAGGCAGGGTGTATGCTATGACACAGGAGCAGGTGGATTCGGATTCGTCCATTATCACAGGTAGAATTTCTATTGTCAACCTACCTGCTCATGCCTTAATAGATTCTGGAGCTACACACTCTTTCATATCGGTGGCCTACGTTGCAAAACTAGGTATTTCATGTGATCTGATGGCTACCGGCTATATCGTGTCCTTGCCTTCGGGGGAAGAACTGACCAGCAATAGAATAGTGAGGAACTGTCCGATAAGGATGCAAAACTATACAGTATACACCGAACTTATTGTATTAGAGATGGTGGACTTTGATGTAATTCTGGGTATGGATTGGTTGACCCGGTACGAGGCCATTATCGACTGTAAACAAAGGACGGTTAAACTAAAACTACAAAATGATGGATTTGTCATCTTCAATGCAACCCCCACGTTGAGTCATCTACCTATTATATCAGCATGTAAAGCTCAGAAAATGTTAAGTAAGGGGTGTAACGGAATTCTAGTCAACATAATGGGAAGTTCTGAGACTTTTAAACCAAGTATGGAGGAAGTTGAGGTAGTCCGGGATTTCTCCGATGTATTTCCAGAGGATATTGCAGGATTACCCCCTGTCAGGGAGGTTGAGTTTGGGATAGAATTAATATCGGGAACCACCCCCGTGTCTAAAGCACCGTACCGCCTGGCACCCACCGAAATGAAGGAATTGAAGGAGCAACTACAGGAACTCTTTGGATAAAGGTTTCATCCGACCCGGCCAGGTGTCACCCCGGGAGCGCTGTTGTTCGTCTCAGAAGAAGGACGGTCAATGCGGTTGTGCATTGACTAAGAGTTGAACCGGTTCTGATAAGAATAAGTACTCGTTGCCTAGAATCGATGATCTGTTCGATCAACTACAGGGAGCAACGGTATTCTCAAAAATTGACTTGAGGTCGGGGTACCACCAATTGAGGGTGAAAGGAGAAGATGTTCATAAAACTGCCTTCAGAACTCGATATGGTCATTTTGAGTTTCTAGTTATGTCGTTTGGACTCACTAATGCCCCCGCAGCCTTTATGGATTTGATGAACCAGATTTTCCAGCCATACCTGGATCAGTTTGTGATTATCTTCATCGATGATATACTAATTTACTCTGAGTCGCCAAGAGCACCAACAACATCCGACTGATGCTGCAGACTCAAGGATAAGCGGTTATCGCTAAGTTCAAAGAAATCGATTTCTATGAGACAAATAGCATTTTAGGACATATAGTCTCGGAGAGGGAATAGAGTGGATCCGATCAAAGTGGAGGCAATCGAGTTGGGCTACTCCGAGGAATGTTACAAATTCAAAGTTTCACGGGACTAGCGGGGTATTATCGCAGATTTATTGAATTTTTCACGAATTGCGCTACCACGGCCGTTGACCAAGAAGGGGGTGAGGTACGAATGGACTACTCGGCGAGAAGAGTTTTATGGAGCTAAAGGAAAGGCATGATGCTTTGTGCTTGCGAGCCTGACATACGGGCAATTTGTGGTGTACACTGATGCCTCCAAAACTGGTCTAGGGGCCGTATTGATGCAGAAGGGGAGGGTCATTGCCTATGCATCATGTCAGTTGAAGGTGCATGAGCAGAATTATCCTACACATGACCTGGAACTAGCAGCTGTCGTCTTCGCTTTGAAGATCTGGCGACACTATCTTTACGGAGAACGATGCGAGATCTACACAGATCATAAAAGTTTGAAATATTTCTTTACTCAAAATGAACTGAATATGTGGCAGAGACGATGGTTGGAGTTGGTAAAAGATTATGACTGCAATATTAACTATCACCCGGGTAAGGCTAATGTGGTGGCGGATGCGCTGAGTCGTAAGACGGCGACGCTATTACAGTTGACCACCCAGCAAAGATTGATATCAGAATTTCAACAGATAAGAGTGGAGGTGATAGCACCAGGTGAGCAGGTTAGGTTGGCGGCACTGACGGTTACATCGAACTTACGGGATCAGATCCGGGCAGAACAAGCCTCGGATCAACAGTTAATGGAATGGAAACGCAAAGATGAAGCAAAGGGGGGCACCCTCTGTTAGTTATAGCCCTAAGAACCAATCATGTGATGGTTGAATAGGGAACATTTTGTATCATATTCTATAAAGGCAAAGGAATGGTTATTATATTTAAGTTTTGCTTGTGCCAGCTAAATTAAATATAGTAATGCCCTAGAAAAGTAGGTTCTTATCTACAGCACATCAATTGGCAGAATTGATTATGAGAGGCTGTAGAGAACACTTTCTAAATGTTCCTAGTCAAATATTAATATGCAAGGGCAGTATTAATACATAAAGACTAGCATGTAGGTCAATTGATGACTTGATCTCACAAGTCATGGATATATGATATCAAGTTGACACATGGGTATATATTAGAGAATATATACTGAACTGACCCGCCATGAGAAAGTTTCATGGATCGTTATATAAGTGTCATAAACTTTCTCATGTGACTATTGGTATGAATAGTCCTCAGACCTGAAGTCACTACGGTTCCCTACATAAGGAGTTATGTACTTTGGTATCGTCAAACGTCACCCGTAACAGGGTGGACCATAAAGGCGATTACTGGGTATATAACAAATTATGCGGAGGGATGTGAGTGATGTAGATGGGACCTATCCCTCTCATATGACGAGAGTGATATCGGTGGGCCCCTTGATTGAGTAGAAATTCTAAAACGCATGGCCATGCTCGAATGAGTCAATATGAGATATTGAGCTCATTTGTTTGAGTTAGTTTACTCAGGGATCAAGAAACACATAGATTGATCGAGGATGACACGGTCTATGCCTCATTGATCAATCTGATATCAAGGATAGAAGGACACGGTCATATAATATAGTAGTCACGGAAAGGTTAGTCGGATCTTGACTTATCTCAGAATTGGGTAGCAATGATGTATTGCTAGATACCGCTCATTGCTTGTGTATCTAAAAGAGTTTAGATCCACTGCCAACGTTATGAGAGCCTATAGGGTCACACACAAAGAGCATGATAATTAGAGGAATTAGAGTATTCTAGTTTGACTAGAATAATATGGGAATAAGCTTAAGTACAAAATGGTTTTTGGACTTTAAGCTTAATGAGAATTTTAGCTAATTGATTTAATGAGATTAATTCAATATGTTACCTTATTGATTTAATAAGATTAATTCAATATGATAACATAAGCTTAATTGAATTAATAAGATTAATTCAATATGATAACATAAGTTTAATTGAATTAATAAGATTAATTCAACATGCATGAATGCCACATAAGAATGCCACATAAGCATGCCACATAAGCATGCCACCTAAGCATCCACCTAAGCTAGTTAAGGTGGAAGGAAACAAAATGGTTTTGTCTCCTTAAGTGGCCGGCCAAACAAGGATATGTCTCAATGCAATGGATTGCATTGAATGTGTGGAGGTGAAAGGGTTTTTCCAACCCTATAAAAGACACCTCAAGTGGCCGGCCAAAAGAGAGCATTGGCTTTGTTGTTGGTGGAAGCTTTGGTTGTGTTGTTGTGGTTGTGAGAGAGCTTGGTGGAAGCTTTGGTTGTGTGGGTTTGTGAGTGTAGGCTAGCAAGAAGAGGAGTCTTCTTCTTCCTTTCTCCTTTTCCCTCTCTTCCTCTCCTTTAGGGACTTCTCTAGCAAGAAGTAAAGGAGAGCTCTTCTAGTTTTCCTTTTGTGAGACAAGAGCTTGCTCGTGTGGATACATATAGAGGCACGGACATTTGAACGTGCTAAAGATCCAAACAACCAAAAGGAAAAGCGGGATTAACAAGGGCACGCAACAAAGGTAATCCTCTCCTATAAGATAGGTTTGCTTTTAGAGAAACTTATTTTGTACGAGTTTTCTTTCGCAAGGATCACTAGGAAGGGATCCTAATTTTTCCGTTGCGCATATGCCATTTGGCATACAAGAGATCCCTACAGTGGTATCAGAGCCACTTGCGAAAGATCGTATAAAATAGGTTTTCTCTATTTTATATGTGATATAGAAGTAGGATAAATTTTATTATGAGTTGATAATTGCATTAGCAATTGTCAAACATAATAAAATATCCAATGTCTTTTAAAAGTTAAAATGACATGGTGCATGGTTATGGCCTAGTCCCAAAAGGTTTGTGAATGTGTGTGTGTTGTAATTCTTAAATACGGCCTGCGTGTCGTGCCTTCCTCCTAAAATTCTTGTTGTAAAATTAGTTTTAGACTCGAATGTAACTCGAGTATTTCTCCTTTTGTAATGTACAAAACAAAGATGGAGGGTCCATTGGAAGATGAGGTTACAAGGAGGAAGTCAACACACAAGACAACCAAAAGGAAGCACTTAGGAGAAGATGCTATCCCTAGGTTGACCAATCAATCTTTTCATTGGCTTGAGAAGATTGTAGAATAAGGGCCATAACCATGACACGCTTAGTTTAATATGTATGTGATGCATGTTAATTTAGCTTGTATGTGATGCATATTTATTTCTTAATAAGTCTAAACGATATGCCTACCAAAGTTGGTACTCACTACTTCCTCGATCATTTGTTATTGGGTTTGCCAAAGCAAAGCAATGCATTTTATCTTGGAGGGGTGCGAGTGGACAATCGTGATGTCCCGCTATCGATCTTGGTTAAGACTTAGTTAAGTTTTTCTTAATTGGTTAAGAAAGTAGAGGCATATATTAGCTTTGAACATAAGTGTTAAAATTAGTTTTGTGTGAATTCCGAACATCAGCTTTGTCTTAGAAGTGGTCGCTGTTCGATATCCAAGAAGGCCCTGCTCGCCACACCGAAGTCGGTTTAGGAATAAACACTAAACTAATCTAAAACTTAAACAAAGCTATTAAAGAGTTACATCAGATGTAATTGGCAAAAGATTGCCTACCTAATTATACTACGTCTTGGGCGATTAGCCAAAGCTAACTCAAGACGAATTATGATGTGGATCTTTATCCCATATAAATTTATAGCTAAATAGTAGCTATGAGAATTTAGTGGGAGCTTCATTTAATTAAAGGCCTAATTAAATGATTTAGGTATGATACTTAAACTTTGCATTTTAATGTTGTAGATCACCATGTCATCTAACACGACACACCCCCTCAACTTGCGATCTGTCCTTGAGAAGGACAAGCTCAATGGAGCAAATTTTCTTGACTGGTATAGGAACTTGAGGATTATCCTCAAGCAAGAACGCAAACTATATGTCCTAGAGCAGTCTACCTGAAATACCCTGCTGCGGCTCGTGGTGAAAAGGAGGCTTATAAGAAGCATCAAGATGACGAAGTAGATGTGTCATGTCTTATGCTTGCCACCATGAACTCTGAGCTCCAGAAGCAACATGAGAACATGGATGCCTATGATATGGTTGAGCACTTGAAACAACTATATCAAGGACAAGCTAGGCACGAGCGTTTTGAAGTGTCTAAGGCTCTTTTTGCATGCAAGATGCAAGAAGGAACACCTGTAGGAACTCACGTACTCAAAATGATTGGGTACGTTGAGAACCTTGAAAGACTAGGTTTTCCACTGAGCCAAGAATTGGCAATCGATGTTATCCTGCAATCGTTGGAAGCATACAATCAATTCGTCATGAATTATAACATGAATGAAATTGATAAACCTTTGCTCGAGATTCTCGATGTTGAGAATCACTGAACCAAATCTCAAGAAGAAAGTTAGTAATGTACTAATGGTCAAGAAGGACAAAGGTAAGCAAAGGCAAGGGTAAGACCAAGCCAAAGCAAGGCCAATTCATCCACTTCAAAGGGTAAAGGTAAAGTACCTAAGGAAGGATCGCTTCCATTGCGTAAGATCGACACCGGAAGCGGAACGCAAAGTCTACCTTGAGGAAGTAAAGAACAAGAGAAGTGGGACTTCTGCCTCAGGTATACATGTTATAGAAGTTAATCTATCTATTTCTTCTACATGGGTATTAGATACCGGATGTGCATCTCACATTTGTACTAATGTGCAGGGACTGAGAAATAGTAGAATAATGGCAAAGGGTGAAGTGGACCTACGAGTAGGCAATGGCGCAAAAGTTGCTGCTGTAGCTGTAGGAACATATTCTTTGTCTTTGCCCACTGGGCTTATCTTAGAACTAGAGGAGTGCTTTTGTGTACCTGCATTGACAAAGAACATAATCTCTGTATCTTGTTTAGACAAGAAAAACTTTTCTTTTATAATAAAGGACAAATGTTGTTCCATTTATTTAAATGAAATGTTCTATTGTAATGCACCACTTATGAATGGTCTCTATGTTCTAGATTTAGAAAACCCAATTTATAACGTAAATACCAAACGGTTCAAATCGAATGATTTGAACCAGACATATCTCGCAACTCGCTGGGTCACATAAATGAAAAATGCATATCCCAACTCCATAAAGATGGATTATTGGACTCATTTGATTTTGAATCATATGAGGTATGCGAGTCTTGTCTTTTAGGAAAGATGACTAAAACTCCATTTAGTGGACATGGCGAGAGAGCGACGGACTTGTTAGGACTCATACATACTGATGTATGTGGCCCTTTCAATGTCGAAGCCAGAGGAGGCTATAAGTACTTTATTACTTTCACTGATGATATGAGTAGATTTGGCTACTTATATTTGATGAGACATAAGTCAGAATCCTTTGAAAAGTTCAAAGAATTCAAGAATGAAGTACAAAACCAACTTGGTAAGCGTATTAAGCTACTTCGATCAGATCGAGGTGGTGAATACCTTAGTCAAGAGTTTCGTGATCACCTGGCTGAGTGTGGGATAATATCCCAACTCACTCCCCCTGGAACACCACAATGGAATGGTGTATCTGAGAGGAGAAATCGTACTCTATTAGATATGGTACGATCAATGATGAGCCAGACTGATCTACCTACTTCCTTTTGGGGTTTAGCTCTAGAGACAGCCGCTTTCACACTTAATCGCGTCCATCAAAAGTCAGTAGAAAAGACACCATATACGATATGGATCGAAGAGTCCCAAAATGTCTTTTATAAAGATTTGGGGTTGTGAAGCTTACGTTAGACGTCAAGTCTCAGATAAACTAGGACCCAAATCAGATAAGTGTTATTTTGTAGGATATCCCAAGGAAACTAAGGGATATTACTTTTACAATCCCACACTTGGCAAGGTATTTGTTGCCAGAAATGTTGTCTTTCTAGAAAGAGAATTTATTTCTAGAAATACTAGTGGGAGTAAAATTCATCTTGAAGAAGTTCAAGATGATGATAACACTAAGGCTTCGATGGAAAATGAACAGGCACCACAAAGTGTTGTGGATGAGGAATTTGTTGCCCAAAGAGTTGTGGAGCAAACACTGCTCAAGTAGACCAACCTCTTCGTAGATCCGATAGGATCCGCGTCAACCCGAGAGATATTCTTTTCTCTTCGACCGACAACGGTGAGGTATTGCTTTGTCGATCTTGGCGAGCCTACATCCTATCAAGAAGCTATGATGAGCCCAGAATCCGAGAAATGGCTAGAGGCCATGAGATCCGAAATGGAATCCATGTACACTAACCAAGTATGGACTTTGGTTGATCCACCTAAAGGGGTAAAACCCATTGGGTGTAAGTGGGTCTTTAAATTAAGACTGACATGGATGGTAATAAGCATACCTATAAAGGTAGATTGGTGGCTAAAGGATTCAAACAAATTCATGGTATTGACTATGATGAAACCTTTTCACCAGTTGCGATGCTTAAATCCATTCGGATAATACTTGCTATTGCAGCCTACCACGATTATGAGATCTGGCAGATGGATGTCAAAACCGCTTTTCTGACTGGAAAGCTACTCGAGGATGTGTACATGACACAGCCTGAGGGTTTTGAAGATCCAAAGCATCCTGGAAAGGTATGCAAACTGCAAAGGTCCATTTATGGACTAAAGCAAGCCTCTCGAAGCTGGAATCTTCGATTCGATGATGCAATCAAAGAGTTTGGTTTCATCAAGAATGAAGATGAACCTTGTGTCTACAAGAGAAATAGTGGGAGCACAGTTGTATTTCTTATCTTGTATGTAGATGACATACTTCTCATCGGAAATGATATTCCCTCACTCCAGTCTGTGAAGATGTGGTTAGGGAATTGTTTCTCGATGAAAGACTTAGGTGAAGCTGCCTATATTCTAGGCATCAAGATCTATAGAGATAGATCTAAAAGATTACTTGGCCTAAGTCAGAGTACATACATTGATAAAGTGCTAGATCGTTTTGCTATGCAAAATTCCAAGAAAGGGTTTCTGCCTTTATCACATGGTGTAAGTCTTTCGAAGACTCAATGTCCCTCTTCTAAGGAGGAGAGAGATCGCATGGATAAGATCCCTTATGCATCTGCTATAGGGTCTATCATGTACGCCATGCTTTGTACTCGTCCTGACATCTCGTATGCTTTGAGTATGACGAGTAGATACCAGTCAGATCCAGGTGAAAGTCACTGGATAGCAGTCAAAAATATTCTTAAATACTTACGAAGGACGAAAGAATATTTCCTGATATTTGGAGGCAATGAGGAGCTAACTGTAAAGGGTTACAGATGCAAGCTTCCAAAGCATAAGGATGACTATAGATCGCAATCGAGTGCGTGTTTTGCTGAATGGTGGAGCCGTGGTGGAAGAGTTCAAAGCAGACACGATTCTTGATTCTACAAGCGAGTATATTGCATCGATGCGGAAAGGAGGTCGTTTGGCTCATGAGTTCATCGCTGAACTTGGGGTAGTTCCTAGCATTGCAGATCCAATAGACTCTCTTGTGACAACAATGGGGCTATTGCACAGGCTAAGGAACCTCGATCACATCAGCGGACCAAACACATACTGCGGCGCTTCCATCTCATTCGAGAGATCATCGATTGAGGAGATGTGAGGATATGCAGAGTACCGACAGAAGCTAACATCGCAGATCCATTGACCAAGGCTTTGGCACAGAGGAAGCATGATGGTCACACTAGGTCACTAGGTATTAGATATCATAGTGATTGGTACTAGTGCTAGTGGGAGATTGTTAGTTATAGCCCTAAGAACCAATCATGTGATGGTTGAATAGGGAACATTTTGTATCATATTCTATAAAGGCAAAGGAATGGTTATTATATTTAAGTTTTGCTTGTGCCATCTAAATTAAATATAGTAATGCCCTAGAAAAGTAGGTTCTTATCTACAGCACATCAATTGGCAGAATTGATTATGAGAGGCTGTAGAGAACACTTTCTAAATGTTCCTAGTCAAATATTAATATGCAAGGGCAGTATTAATACATAAAGACTAGCATGTAGGTCAATTGATGACTTGATCTCACAAGTCATGGATATATGATATCAAGTTGACACATGGGTATATATTAGAGAATATATACTGAACTGACCCGCCATGAGAAAGTTTCATGGATCGTTATATGAGTGTCATAAACTTTCTCATGTGACTATTGGTATGAATAGTCCTCGGACACAAGTCACTATGGTTCCCTACATAAGGAGTTATGTACTTTGGTATCACAAACGTCACCCGTAATGTGGTGGACCATAAAGGCGATTCTGGGTATATAACAAATTATGCGGAGGGATGTGAGTGATGTAGATGGGATCTATCCTCTCATATGAGAGTGATATCGGTGGGCCCCTTGATTGAGTAGAACTACTAAAACGCATGGCCATGCTCGAATGAGTCAATATGAGATATTGAGCTCATTTGTTTGAGTTAGTTTACTCAGGGATCAAGAAACACATAGATTGATCGAGGATGACACGGTTTATGCCTCATTGATCAATCTGATATCAAGGATAGAAGGACACGGTCATATATATTATAGTAGTCACGGAAAGGTTAGTCGGATCTTGACTTATCTCGTAACTTGGGTAGCAATGATGTATTGCTAGATACCGCTCATTGCTTGTGTATCTAAAAGAGTTTAGATCCACTGCCAACGTTATGAGAGCCTATAGGGTCACACACAAAGAGCATGATAATTAGAGGAATTAGAGTATTCTAGTTTGACTAGAATAATATGGGAATAAGCTTAAGTACAAAATGGTTTTTGGACTTTAAGCTTAATGAGAATTTTAGCTAATTGATTTAATGAGATTAATTCAATATGTTACCTTATTGATTTAATAAGATTAATTCAATATGATAACATAAGCTTAATTGAATTAATAAGATTAATTCAATATGATAACATAAGCTTAATTGAATTAATAAGATTAATTCAACATGCATGAATGCCACATAAGAATGCCACATAAGCATGCCACATAAGCATGCCACCTAAGCATCCACCTAAGCTAGTTAAGGTGGAAGGAAACAAAATGGTTTTGTCTCCTTAAGTGGCCGGCCAAACAAGGATATGTCTCAATGCAATGGATTGCATTGAATGTGTGGAGGTGAAAGGGTTTTTCCAACCCTATAAAAGACACCTCAAGTGGCCGGCCAAAAGTGAGCATTGGCTTTGTTGTTGGTGGAAGCTTTGGTTGTGTTGTTGTGGTTGTGAGAGAGCTTGGTGGAAGCTTTGGTTGTGTGGGTTTGTGAGTGTAGGCTAGCAAGAAGAGGAGTCTTCTTCTTCCTTTCTCCTTTTCCCTCTCTTCCTCTCCTTTAGGGACTTCTCTAGCAAGAAGTAAAGGAGAGCTCTTCTAGTTTTCCTTTTGTGAGACAAGAGCTTGCTCGTGTGGATACATATAGAGGCACGGACATTTGAACGTGCTAAAGATCCAAACAACCAAAAGGAAAAGCGGGATTAACAAGGGCACGCAACAAAGGTAATCCTCTCCTATAAGATAGGTTTGCTTTTAGAGAAACTTATTTTGTACGAGTTTTCTTTCGCAAGGATCACTAGGAAGGGATCCTAATTTTTCCGTTGCGCATATGCCATTTGGCATACAAGAGATCCCTACACCCTCTACTCAGTGATTGATGGGATAGTGCGATACAAGGGCCGCATATGGGTGCCTAAGGGTGAATCCCTGAGGGAGAATCTCATGAGGGAAGCTCACACTACCCCGTACTCTATCCACCCTGGCAGCACAAAGATGTATAAGGATATGCGACTATTATATTGGTGGCCAGGCATGAAGAGAGACATAAGCAAGATGGTCCATGAGTGTCTTACCTGTCAACAGGTGAAAGCAGAGCACCAAAGGCCCGCGGGACTGCTCGAACCGCTTCCGATACCTGTTTGGAAGTGGGAAAATGTTGCCATGGATTTTGTGGTAGGATTACCGATCTCGACTAAGGGATCAAATGCGGTGTGGGTTATTGTGGATCGATTGACGAAGTCAGCCCACTTTTTGCCAGTGAAAACCACTTTCACTATGATACAATATGCAGAGTTGTACATACGGGAAATAGTAAGGTTACATGGAATTCCGGATCAGATTGTGTCAGATAGAGATCCAAAATTTACATCCGGGTTCTGGAAGAGTTTGCAGCGGGGATTGGGTACAAAACTTGCTTTCAAAGATCGCTTTCCATCCCGCATCGACGCAATTCAGATTTTGGAAGATATGCTACGAGCTTGCATTATAGATTTCAAAGGGAGTTGGGAGTCCAAACTGCCCTTGGTAGAGTTCACCTATAATAATAGTTATCAATCCACCATCGGTATGGCTCCCTATGAAGCGCTATACGGAAGAAGGTGTAGAACCCCACTACACTGGGAAGAGGTAGGAGAAAGGGCAGTTCTGGGTCCAGAGATGGTGACACAAACTGTGGAACTAGTAGCAAAGATCCGGGACAGAATGCAGTCGGCACAGAGTCGCCAAAAGAGTTATGCTGATTGTCGAAGGAGGGACCTAGAGTTCACAGTGGGAGACCATGTATTTCTCAAAGTGTCACCCATGAAGGGAGTACTGCGGTTCGGAAGGAAGGGCAAACTTAGTCCGAGGTATATTGGGCCTTTTGAGATCCTCGATCGGATTGGAACACGAGCATACCGAGTTACGCTACCACCAAACCTGGCGGGAGTTCATAATGTATTTCATGTATCCATGCTCAGGAGGTACCTTTCCAATCCTGCACATGTGATTGGGTATGAAGCCATACAGTGGACACCAGATCTATCCTACGAGGTAATACCAGAACGAATATTGGATCGTCAAGTGCGGAAGCTGAGGAATAAAGAAATCAGGATGGTGAAAGTTTTATGGGGAAATCAACAAATAGAGGAAGCTACCTGGGAGACCGAGCAAGATATGCGTGACCGTTACCCTGAACTATTTGGTAAGTCAAATTTCGAGGACGAAATTTTTTTATTTTAGGGGGAAAGAGTTGTCAAGTCTCAAAATATATATATATATATATATTAATAATAATAATAACCATGATAAAATGGTAAAAATACACGGGCGAATGTCATCGGAAAGGTGGATAAATGTCGGGGTCTAGTTACACCCTAAATAATCACCGTTTGGGGGCATGAAAAGGGAAAAACCCTAAACCACCCTATTTAACCGGCCAAACCCTATTTATTTCCTTTTCTTATTTTCTTCTTTTTCCCTTCGCCTCGTCACATGACCTCTTTCTTCCGCGAGCCGTCGCAATGACGAAAGCGATCGCCAATCCGCCGAGTCGACGCCCACCTGCCGGAGCTACACCGACCTTCCTCCTCCCTCTTCACGGTGAGTAGTCTTTGGCTAGGGCAGTGAGGGCGGAGAGTTTAGCCGTTTTTGTCGGGGCTGTAGCGGCGGAATGGAGTAGGGAGATCGGGATTCGACGAGGTTTGAGCTTGTGGTTACAGATAGGAGTTCTAGCAGGGTTCATGGGGGGGGAATTTCGTAGGTTTGGAAGGGATGGAGCTAGAGAAAGCCGGTGGAGCTTGGATCCCGTCGGTGATGGAGGTGAGGCAGGGTCGGGTTCTCATCGGGTCAGGGTATTTGGCCTCCAGGTGGTGTTCTAGCAGGGCCATGGGGGAGGAATTTCCGGTAGCTGGAAGAGATGGAGCTATGGAAACCGGTGGGGGCTTGGTTCCCGTCGGCTAGAAGAAGGGGAGGAGCAGAGAGAGATTTGTGAGAGGTGGTTAGGGATTTAAACCTTTGGGTTTGAATTGGGAATTCTAGATGGAGGTGATCGGACCCGGTGGTTTAGGGTGCTCGGTAGGTGAGGGCAGAAATGGAATGGGGAAATAGTTTCTTTGGGTTCTTATGATAGAAGGGGGTCGGATTATGATCTTAGGATCACTGTTGTTGAACGGATGCGTGGATATAGAAAAATTATATGTACATGAGTATTATGTTTGTAGATGATTCCTGCTTATTTGTTCACTGTCAGCATGTTTAGTTAACCCTTTATAAATTGTTCTTAATGTTGTAAATGATATATAATATGTGTTAAATATCGTCTACCTGTGTATGAGGTTAGATGCTATATATATATATATATGAGTAATTACCATCTACCTGTGTATGAGGTTAGATGCTATATGTATGTGTGTGTAACTACCATCTACCTGTGTATGAGGTTAGATGCTATATATAGATATATATATATGTTTGTTCACCTATGATGTTTAATGTTCTTATTTTCTTTAGCTAAAATGTTCATCCGATCCTTCTTATGCTTCGATGTTATGTGAATAGGTTATGTTAACATCTACCTGTGTATGAGGTTAGATGCTATATATAGATATACATAGATATATATATATATATATATATACGTCCATTCATGATGTTCTATGTTAGCCTTCTGTGACCGAGTATGATAGAAAATGTCAGAAATTCTTAGTTAGCTAACTGTATGTACATGAGCATTAGTGGTGCCTGGACGGGTTGGGCTTCCCGGGTTGAGCTCCGGGGAGGGCCCACCCAAATTAATGATTTGATGATGATTCTGATTCCCTTAGTTTCTTCCTAAAGGTACCTCAGGATTGCACAAGAAATTAAGATATTTAACTGGCTCAGCATTTTAAATGCATAATGTGAGGCACCACGAGGGTTTATGTTTAGATGCTGATTAGCATAATGAAAGGCATGATTGGGTTCGCTGTACTTGTTATAAGGGTATGATGTGAAAAGTATTAGTTATGTTTCATGTTGACTTACCGAAAGTGTAATCGAAAATGTATGTGGAGCTACAGTAATTTACATTTACAGTTGTAGAGATATATGTTTTATTTTGAAATTTTCCTCCTCCCTGTGTGATATCCCTGTCATTGATCTACTTACTGGGCTGTGAACTCATGATGTCACATAACAATTTGAGTAGAACAGGATACCCGATGGAGATGCATGAAGCGAGGTGGTGTAATCGAGAGATGATGATGAGCATGGCACACATTGTCCGGGGCATCTATGGATCAGGGTGGTTTCAGTTGAGGAGATGATTTGATGTTTTATTTTCTTGTTTTGAGGTTAAGTGTGTAGTTGAGGCTGCTAAACCGGATGGAATAAAATAAATTGTTGCCTGGCGTTACGACCTTGTGTATAATGGATAATATTTACGTGTGACTAGGGATTTTGTATATGCATACTGGGTTAGGTCTTTTGGTTGGTATCGAGCCACGATCCTAAAGGGCAGTGTGTGCATGCAATCTCATCAAGGACTTCGAATACATCCATCTCCGTGTTTGTAAGCTTTAAATTTACTTTTCAAGTAGTAGTCTTAATGTAATCATGTTTAGGTTTATGTACAATTTGGAGATAACGATACAGGTATTGGGTTTTATAGGAGAATGACGGGCCGAAGAAACAATGGTGAAGCGAGGCGAGAATAGTCGATTTCGTGATCTTGCCGCAATTATGCGAGAGCAGTGGATTGAGAACAGATCCAGCATTTTTTGAGAGCCGAGGAGCATGGAAACACCCACGGTGGTCCCACGGCGGTGTGAACCCAATTTATAAGCGATTCGAGGACCTTGGACCGAAGCGAGTTTAAGGAAGCTTAGACCCGATTGTGGCGAGAAGGATGGATTCGATCATTGGAGGCGATATATGACTTCATGCGACTTAGCGATCTGTCGACAAGGTGAGGTGCGCCATATTCATGTTGCGGGCGATGCTGGATATGGTGGGAGGGTGCACGTTCAGCGGTGGATTTAGCTACAACTACTTGGGTTGAATTTAAGGAGGTATTTTATGGTAAATACTTTACTGCTGACACCAGAACCCGAATGGCCAGAGAATTCCTAGAGCTTCGCCAAGGGACCGAAACGATGGTGAGTATGTCAAGGAATTTGAGAAAGGCGTATTTTGTACCTATGATTGCGACCAACCAGAGAGGAGCTAAAACATTTCACTGAGGGATTAAGGGCAGCCATTCGCCATGACGTCAGGGTGAGTCGAGTTACCACCTTCAGAGATCAGGATCGCGATGGCGAGAGGGACAGAATGACATGATAAAGGAAGCAGGACTAAGAGGTCTAGTTAGGGGAGGGAACCTCTGCGTCGAGTCGAAGAGGTTTGCACCGAGCAGTTTTGAGCAACACGATTTGGCCAGACGCACACGACCCGAGGAGCCCGACCCGATCGACCATACGGTTCTCAAGGGTGAAAGCAAAACTCAGTGTCCCAAGTGCGATAAGACTCATGAAGGTTAGTGTTTGGTGGGTACAGATGTGTGCTACAAGTGCAAGAAGTCTGGGCACTTTGCTATGAACTGCCCTCAGCTCAAAGAGCCAACTAGAGGCAAGGTGTATGCTATGACACAGGAGCAGGTGGATCCGGATTCGGCCATTATCACAGGTAGAATTTCTATTGTCAACCTACCTGCTCATGCCTTAATAGATTCTGGAGCTACACACTCTTTCATATCGGTGGCCTACGTTGCAAAACTAGGTATTTCATGTGATCGATGGCTACGGCTATCTGTGTCCTTGCCATCGGGAAGAATCCAAAATAGAATAGTGAGGAACCGTCCGATAAGGATGCAGAACTATACAAGATATACACGAACTTATTGTATTAGAGATGGTGGACTTTGATGTAATTACAGGTATGGATTGGTTGACGATGCGAGGCCATTATCATTTGTAAACAAAGGGCGGTTAAGCTGAAACTACAAAATGATGGATTTGTCATCTTCAATGCAACCCCACGTTGAGTCATCTACCTATTATATCGGCATGTAAAGCTTTAGAAAATGTTAAGTAAGGGGTGTAACGGAATTCTAGTCAACATAATGGGAAGTTCTGAGACTTTTAAACCAAGTATGGAAGAAGTAGAGGTAGTCCGGGATTTCTCCGATGTATTTCCAGAGGATATTGCAGGATTACCCACTGTCAGGGAGGTTGAGTTTGGGATAGAATTAATATCGGGAACCACCCCCGTGTCTAAAGCACCGTACCGCCTGGCACCCACCGAAATGAAGGAATTGAAGGAGCAACTACAAGAACTACTGGATAAAGGTTTCATCCGACCCAGTGTGTCACCCTGGGGAGCGCCAGTGTTGTTCGTCCGTAAGAAGGACGGTTCAATGCGGTTGTGCATTGACTACCGAGAGTTGAATCGGGTAACAGTCAAGAATAAGTACCCGTTGCCTAGAATTGATGATCTGTTCGATCAACTACAGGGAGCAACGGTATTCTCAAAAATTGACTTGAGGTCGGGGTACCACCAATTGAGGGTGAAAGGAGAAGATGTTCATAAAACTGCCTTCAGAACTCGATATGGTCATTTTGAGTTTCTAGTTATGCCGTTTGGACTCACTAATGCCCCCGCAGCCTTTATGGATTTGATGAACCGGATTTTCCAGCCATACATGGATCAGTTTGTGATTATCTTCATCGATGATATACTAATTTACTCTCAGAGTCGTGAAGAGCACCGACAACATCTGACGCTGGTACTGCAGACTCTGAAGGATAAGCAGTTATACGCTAAGTTCAGCAAATGCGATTTCTGGCTGAGACAAATAGCATTTTTAGGACATATAGTCTCGGAGAGGGGAATAGAGGTGGATCGATCAAAGTGGAGGCAATCGAGTTGGGCTACTCAGGAATGTTAGGAAATTTGAAGTTTCACAGGACTAGCGAGTATTATCGCAGATTTATTGAAATTTTTCACGAATTGCGCTACACGACCGTTGACCAAGAAGGGGTGAGGTGCGAATGGACTACTCGGTGCGAGAAGAGTTTTATGGAGCTAAAGGAAAGGCCGATGATGCTGCTTGTGCCTGCACACTTCGGGCACTGGTGTACACCGAAGCCTCCAAACTGGTCTAGGGGCGGTATTGATGCAGAAGGGGAGGGTCATTGCCTATGCATCATGTCAGTTGAAGGTGCATGAGCAGAATTATCCTACACATGACCTGGAACTAGCAGCTGTCATCTTCGCTTTGAAGATCCGCGACACTATCTTTACGGAGAACGATCACGAGATCTACACGGATCATAAAAGTTTGAAATATTTCTTTACTCAAAAGGAACCAATATGCGGCAGAGACGATGGTTGGAGTTGGTAAAAGATTATGACCGCAATATTAACTATCACCCGGGTAAGGCTAATGTGAGTCGCAAGGCAGCGACGCATTATTCTGATTGACCCAAAGAAAGATTGATATCAATTTCAACAGATAAGAGTGGAGGTGATAGCACGGTGAGCAGTTAGGTTGGCGGCAGCGGTTACATCGAACTTACGGGATCGATCCGGCGAGAACAAGCCTCGGATCAGCAGTTAATGGAATGGAAACGCAAAGATGAAGCAAAGGGGCACCTCTACTCTGATTGATGGGATAGTGCGATACAAGGGCATATGGGTGCCTAAGGGTGAATCCCTGAGGGAGAATCTCATGAGGGAAGCTCACACTACCCCGTACTCTATCCACCCTGGCAACACAAAGATGTATAAGGATATGCGACTATTATATTGGTGGCCGGGCATGAAGAGAGACATAAGCAAGATGGTCCATAAGTGCCTTACCTGTCAACAGGTGAAAGCATCGCACCAAAGTCCCATGGATCGCTCGAACCGCTTGATACATGCGGAAGTGGGAAAATGTTGCCATGGATTTTGTGGTAGGATTACCGATCTCGACTAAGGGATCAAATGCAGTGTGGGTTATTGTGGATCGATTGACGAAGTCAGCACACTTCTTGCCAGTGAAAACCACTTTCACTATGATACAATATGCGAGTTGTACATACGAAATAGTAAGGTTACATGGAATTTCGGATCAGTTATGTCGAGATAGGGATCAAAATTTACATCGTGGTTCGAAGAGATTGCATCGAGGATTGGGTACAAAACTTGCTTTGACATTGCTTTCCATCCCAGATGATGGTCAATCCTGGAGTAATTCAGATTTTGGAAGATATGCTACGAGCTTGCATTATAGATTTCAAAGGGAGTTGGGAGTCCAAACTGCCCTTGGTAGAGTTCACCTATAATAATAGTTATCAATCCACCATCGGTATGGCTCCCTATGAAGCGCTATACGGAAGAAGGTGTAGAACCCCACTACACTGGGAAGAGGTCGGAGAAAGAGGCGTTGGGTCGAGATGGTGACACAAACCGTGGAACTAGTAGCAAAGATCCGGACGAATGCAATCGACGCAGTCGCCAAAAGAGTTATGCTGATTGTCGAAGGAGGGACCTAGAGTTCACAGTGGGAGACCATGTATTTCTCAAAGTGTCACCCATGAAGGGAGTACTGCGGTTCGGAAGGAAGGGCAAACTTAGTCCGAGGTATATTGGGCCTTTTGAGATCCTCGATCGGATTGGAACACGAGCATACCGAGTTGCGCTACCACTAAACCTGGCGGGAGTTCATAATGTGTTTCATGTATCCATGCTCAGGAGGTACCTTTCCAATCCTGCCCATGTGATTGGGTATGAAGCCATACAGTGGACACCAGATCTATCCTATGAGGTAATACCAGAACGAATATTGGATCGTCAAGTGCGGAAGCTGAGGAATAAAGAAATCAGGATGGTGAAAGTTTTATGGGGAAATCAACAAATAGAGGAAGCTACCTGGGAGACCGAGCAAGATATGCGTGACCGTTACCCTGAACTATTTGGTAAGTCAAATTTCGTGGACGAAATTTTTTTGTTTTAGGGGGAAAGAGTTGTCAAGTCTCAAAAAAAAAACAAAATATATATATATATATATATTAATAATAATAATAATAACCATGATAAAATTGTAAAAATACACGGGCGAATGTCATCGGAAAGGTGGATAAATGTCGGGGTCTAGTTACACCCTAAATAATCACCGTTTGGGGGCATGAAAAGGGAAAAACCCTAAACCAACCTATTTAATCGGTCAAACCCTATTTATTCACTTTTCTTATTTTTTTCTTTTTCCCTTCGCCTCCGTTCGCGCGACCCTCTTTCTTCCGTGAGCCGCCGCAGCCGACGAAAGGCGATCGCCGAATCCCTGCCGCCGGAGTCGACGCCCACCTGCCGGAGCTACACCGACCTTCCTCCTCCCTCTTCATGGTGAGTAATCTTTGGCTAGGGCAGCGAGGGCAGAAAGTTTAGCCATTTTTGTCGGGGCTGTAGCGGCGGAATGGAGTAGGGAGATCGGGATTCGACGAGGTTTGAGCTTGTGGTTACAGATAGGAGTTCTAGCAGGGTTCATGGGGGGGGAATTTCATAGGTTTGGAAGGGATGGAGCTAGAGAAAACCGGTGGAGCTTGGATCCCATCGGCTGATGGAGGTGAGGAGCAGGGGTCGGGTTCTCATCAGGTCTGGGTATTTGGCCTCCAGGTGGTGTTCTAGAAGGGCCATGGGGGAGGAATTTCCGGTAGCTGGAAGAGATGGAGCTATGGAAACCGGTGGGGGCTTGGTTCCCGTCGGCTAGAAGAAGGGGAGGAGCAGAGAGAGATTTGTGAGAAGTGGTTAGGGATTTAAACCTTTGGGTTTGAATTGGGAATTCTAGATGGAGGTGATCGGACCCGGTGGTTTAGGGTGCTCGGTAGGTGAGGGGCAGGGAAATGGAATGGGGAAATAGTTTCTTTGGGTTCTTATGATAGAAGGGGGTCGGATTATGATCTTAGGATCACTGTTGTTGAACGGATGTATGGATATAGAAAAATTATATGTACATGAGTATTATGTTTGTAGATGATTCCTGCTTATTTGTTCACTGTCAGCATGTTTAGTTAACCCTTTATAAATTGTTCTTAATGCTGTAAATGATATATAATATGTGTTAAATATCGTCTACCTGTGTATGAGGTTAGATGCTATATATATATATATATGAGTAATTACCATCTACCTGTGTATGAGGTTAGATGCTATATGTATGTGTGTGTAACTACCATCTACCTGTGTATGAGGTTAGATGCTATATATAGATATATATATGTTTGTTCACCTATGATGTTTAATGTTCTTATTTTCTTTAGCTAAAATGTTCATCCGATCCTTCTTATGCTTCGATGTTATGTGAATAGGTTATGTTAACATCTACCTGTGTATGAGGTTAGATGCTATATATAGATATACATAGATATATATATATATATATATATATATATATATATATATATATATATATATATATATATATACGTCCATTCATGATGTTCTATGTTAGCCTTCTGTGACCGAGTATGATAGAAAATGTCAAAAATTCTTAGTTAGCTAATTGTATGTACATGAGCATTAGTGGTGCCTGGACGGGTTGGGCTTCCCGGGTTGAGCTCCGGGGAGGGCCCACCCAAATTGACAGATTGACTGATGACTGATGACTGATTCCCTTAGTTTCTTCCTAGAGGTACCTGAAATTAAGATATTTGGACTGCTCAAGATTTTAAATGCATAATGTGAGGCACCACGAGGTTTATGTTTAGGTCTGATTAGCATAACGAAAGGCATGATTGGGTTATTTGTACTTGTTATAAGGGTATGATGTGAAAAGTATTAGTTATGTTTCATGTTGACTTACCAAAGTGTAATCGAAAATGTATGTGGAGCTCTGATAATTTACATTTCTGATTGTAGAGATATATGTTTTCTTTTGAAATTTTCCTCCTCCTGTGTGATATCCTGTCATTGATCTACTTCTTGGTGTGAACTCATGATGTCACATAACAATTTCGTGTAGGAACAGATACCCGATGGAGATGCATGAAGCGGAGGTGGTGTGGCGAGGAGATGATGATGAGCATGGCACACATTGTCGGCATCTATGGATCGGGGTTTTGATTGAGGGAGATGATTTGATGTTTTATTTTCTTGAGTTTTGAGGGTTAAGTGTGTAGTTGACTGCTAAACTGGATGGAATAAAATAAATTGTTGCCTGGCGTTACGACCTTGTGTATAATGGATAATATTTACGTGTGACTAGGGATTTTGTATATGCATACTGGGTTAGGTCTTTTCAGTTGGTATCAGAGCCAACGATCCTAAAGGACAGTGTGTGCATGCAATCTCATCAAGGACTCAGATACATCCATCTCCGCGTTTGTAAGCTTTAAATTTACTTTTCAAGTAGTAGTCTTAATGTAATCATGTTTAGGTTTATGTACAAATTGGAGATAACGATACAGGTATTGGGTTTTATAGGAGAATGACGGGCCGAAGAAACAATGGTGAAGCGGGGCAGAATAGTCAGTTTCTCGCTGATCTTGCCGCAATTATGCAGGAACAGAGTCGGATTCAGGGGGAACAGATCCAACAGCTGCTGAGAGCCAGGGAGCATGGAAACACCCACAGTGGTCCCACAGCCAGTGTGAACCCAATTTATAAGCAGTTCAGGGACCTTGGACCGACAGAGTTTAAGGGAAGCTCAGACCCGATTGTGGCAGAAGGATGGATTCGATCATTGGAGACGATATATGACTTCATGCGACTGCGATCTTGACAAGGTGCGCCATATTCATGTTGCGGGGCGATGCTCGGATATGGTGGGAGGGTGCACGTTCAGCGGTGGATTTAGCTACAACTACTTGGGTTGAATTTAAGGAGGTATTTTATGGTAAATACTTTACTGCTGACACCAGAACCCGAATGGCCAGAGAATTCCTAGAGCTTCGCCAAGGGGACCGAACAGTGGCTGAGTATGTCAAGGAATTTGAGAAGGGGCGATTTTGTACCTATGATTGCCCGACAACCACAGAGGAGCTAAAACATTTCCGAGGATTGAGGGCAGCCATTCGCCATGACGTCGGGGTGGTCGAGTTACCACCTTGAGAGAGGTGGATCGAGCTCTCGATGGCGAAGAGGGACAGAATGACATGATAAAGGAAGTACAGACTAAGAGGTCTAGTTACTGAGGAGAGGAACCTCTGCGCCGAGTCGAAGAGGTTTGCAGAGCCGGGCAGAACAACGACGCACGATTTGAGCGCCACTAGCAATGACCGAGGCCCGACCCGATCGACCATCACGGTTCTCAAGGGTGAAAGCAAAACTCGGTGTCCCAAGTGCGATAAGACTCATGCGTCAGTGTTGGTGGTAGTACAGATGATGTGTGCTACAAGTGCAAGAAGTCTGGGCACTTTGCTATGAATCGCCATCGGCTCGAAAGAGCCAACTAGAGGCGGTGTATGCTATGACACGAGAGCGGTGGATCCGGATTCGGCCATTATCACAGGTAGAATTTCTATTGTCAACCTACCGCTCATGCCTTAATAGATTCTCGAGCTACACACTCTTTCATATCGGTGGCCTCGTTGCAAAACTAGGTATTTCATGTGATCTCGATGGCTACCAGGCTATCACGTGTCCTTGCCTTCGGGAAGAAAGCCCGACCAAAGAATAGAATAGTGAGGAATCGTCTGATAAGGATCGTAACTATACATACAAACTTATTGTATTAGAGATGGTGGACTTTGATGTAATTCAGGTATGGATTGGTTGACTGATGCGAGGCCATTATCATTGTAAACAAAGGCAGTTAAACTGAAACTACAAAATGATGGATTTGTCATCTTCAATGCAACCCCACGCTGAGTCATCTACCTATTATATCGCATGTAAAGCTCGTAAAATGTTAAGTAAGGGTGTAACGAATTCTAGTCAACATAATGGGAAGTTAGACTTTTAAACCAAGTATGGAAGAAGTAGAGGTAGTCCAGGATTTCTCCGATGTATTTCCGGAGGATATTGCGGGATTACCCCTATCGAGGAGGTTGAGTTTGGGATAGAATTAATATCGAACCACCCGTGTCTAAAGCACCGCGCTTTGGCACCCACCGAAATGAAGGAATTGAAGGAGCAACTACAAGAACTACTGGATAAAGGTTTCATCCGACCCAGTGTGTCACCCTGGGGAGCGCCAGTGTTGTTCGTTCGTAAGAAGGACGGTTCAATGCGGTTGTGCATTGACTACCGAGAGTTGAACCGGGTTACAGTCAAGAATAAGTACCCGTTGCCTAGAATCGATGATCTGTTCGATCAACTACAGGGAGCAACGGTATTCTCAAAAATTGACTTGAGGTCGGGGTACCACCAATTGAGGGTGAAAGGAGAAGATGTTCATAAAACTGCCATCAGAACTCGATATGGTCATTTTGAGTTTCTAGTTATGCCGTTTGGACTCACAATGCCCCCGCAGCCTTTATGGATTTGATGAACCGGATTTTCCAGCCATACCTGGATCAGTTTGTGATTATCTTCATCGATGATATACTAATTTACTCTCGAGTCGCGAAGAGCACCGCAACATCGATCTTTGATGCTGCGGACTCACGAAGGATAAGCGTTATCGCTAAGTTCAGAAATGCGATTTCGGTGAGACAAATAGCATTTTTAGGACATATAGTCTCGAGAGGGAATAGAGGTGGATCCATCAAAGTGGAGGCAATCCAGAGTTGGGCTACTCAGGAATGTTATAGAAATTGAAGTTTCTGGGACTAGCGGGTATTATCGCAGATTTATTCAGAATTTTCACAGTGCGCTACCTGACTTCGCGTTGACCAAGAAGGGGTGAGAATGCGAATGGACTACTCAGTGTGAGAAGAGTTTTATGGAGCTAAAGGAAAGGCTGATGATAGCACCTGTGCTTGCAGTTCCAAACACTTCTGGGCAATTTATGGTGTACACTGATGCCTCCAAAACTGGTCTAGGGGTCGTATTGATGCAGAAGGGTAGGGTCATTGCCTATGCATCACGTCAGTTGAAGGTGCATGAGCAGAATTATCCTACACATGACCTGGAACTAGCAGTTGTCGTCTTCTCTTTGAAGATCTGGCGACACTATCTTTACGGAGAACGATGCGAGATCTACACAGATCATAAAAGTTTGAAATATTTCTTTACTCAAAAGGAACTAAATATGCGGCAGAGACGATGGTTGGAGTTGGTAAAAGATTATGACTGCAATATTAACTATCACCCGGGTAAGGCTAATGTGGTGGCGGATCTTGTTGAGTCGCAAGAGCGGCGCTATTCTGATTGACCACCACCCAAAGAAAGAGATATCGGAGGTGATAGCACCAGGTGAGCAGGTTAGGTTGGGGGCATTGACGGTTACATGGGTTGGCAAGGGAAAGTTCAACATGGGTTGGCAAGGGAAAGTCCAAGCTTGAGTCTTGGCATGAGAAGTCCAAGGGGTTTGATATTGGTTGCGTAAAGTCCAAGCGGGAGTCTTGGCAGCATAAGTCCAATGGTTGCCGGCGTAAAGTCCAAGCGGAGTCTTGGCGGCGTAAGTCCAATGTGCCTTGGCGGTGTAGACACCGTTAGCATGACATAGCCGAAGGAAGCACCTGGAGGCTAGCGTGATGGATGAACAAGTCATGGATGACTTGGAGGGATCCGAGAGGCGTGAGGCTGATGGAGGTGGCTAGAAGGCTTAGGTCTAGGCTAAGGGTGGTCTAGCAAGTATGGGGGCACCATACTTGGGTTAAAACCTCATTTTTGAGGTTGTCAGTCGACTGGCATTATGGCCGGTTCGACTGCCATGAGTCGACTTGAGTTCGACTGCCAATTTAGAGCTGGAAATGCTCTGGCAGTCGACTGCTCATTGGAGCAGTCGACTGGTGTCGACGGCAGTCGACTGCCAAGGGTCGGCAGTCGACTGCTAGTTCTGTGTCGAGCACAGAACGCTCCGTAGCCGACTGGCCAGTCGACTATGGGCGTTGGCAGTCGACTGCCAATGTTGGCAGTCGACTGCCAAGAGTCCCGTTGGAACTTGTCCAACGTGGATTGAGCCGTTGTCTCACAGCTACAGTGCTGGCAGTCGACTGGGGACTTATGGTAGTCGACTGCTAGGCGGAAATCCAGCCCGATGGAGGATAAAAGCAGCTGTTCGTGGAAGGCTTAAGCATCAGTTCTTTGGGGGCTTTGGTGAGGCGATTTGCAGGTGCATTTCAGGGTCCTTCAAGCTCATCCAAGCAACCGACAAGCAAGCGCTCAAAACCCTAGTTTGTAAAGTGTTCTTTACATTTTCACTTGTATTTGCTTGTTTACTTTGCATTACTTGTTGTAATTCATTGTACGAGGTTTCTCCACCTCCGACTTGTTGTCGAGAAGGAGCTTTATTGCTTAGTAGTGTTTGTGGCATCGCTAGGGTTCGTACGAACCCAATCCGTGGAGTAGGAACCGTTACGATTCCGAACCACGTTATATCGTGCGTGTTGTGATTGTATCTTATGTTTGTATTTGTTATTGTTTATTCCGCTGCGTACTAACAAGATTGTAGACAAGCAACGCGAACGAATTCCATCTACGAACGGTCAAACGCTATTCACCCCCCCCCCCTCTAGCGGGCGTCAAATTTCCAACACATAGCACCCAACTTCACCTCCCTTTACATCGACCTTGGAGAGAGTCCAACAAGTCGATGCTCTAGGTTAAAGCCAACCCATTAATCGAGGAATAGTTTTAATATGGTTAGAGTGCATTCAACCAATTAGCCCGGCTTGGAGAGAGTCCAACAACCAAAGCTAATGATTGACCTCTGACTCTTACCATATTAGTATTAAACTATTCCATGGTTTGAACATGTTCGGGTTCGAGCCGGGCTTGGAGAGAGTCCAACAACCCGAACAAGAAACGGAACTCTGGTTCTAACCATATTAATGGAAGGTATAGGCTTTAATATTGAGTTAGGGTTTTTATATCTCATCCTCTTTGCATGCAAATAACTATTATCTACATAACATGGCATACATGGCATACATCTACATGTCACGACACGCATGGCATAATGATATGCATTTAATGCAATTACATGGCATACAATTATGTCATGTACAATATTTCCTTATATGTCATAACTATTTATAAAAATAAAATATGTTTAAAATTTGATTCTCCAAATCAAATCATGATTAAATTAGGAAATAAATTTCCAAATCTAATCATATATTTTATTTGTGGAAATAGTTGATTAACGAAAGTCAATTTAGGAAACCAATTTCCTAAATCATCAAAACTACTTATGGAAATAAAATATTTTAAGATTTGATTTCCCAAATCAAATCATGATTAAATTAGGAAACAAATTTCCAAAATCTAATCAAATATTTTATTTATGGAAAATATCAATTTCCATAAATACTTCCAACTTTCCAAAAGTGGAAGATTTCCATAAATACTTCTAGACTTTTCAAAATTGAAAATTTTCCATAAATACTTCTAACTTTCCAAAAGTAGAAAATTTCAAGAAATATCATTATGACTATCACAAAATAATTTTACGATTATGTCGAAACACAACCTGGGCTCTGATACCACTATTGGGTTTCCGGCACCGCGACGAGTGTGTGTTCGAACATGTTTCGTAAACATGCGCACAGCGGAAGGAATAAAATAATAAATCTAATTTATTACAACACACACATCACACGCATGCATAGTACAACATGTGTAGACATAACCGTAAATTCAAATTTTGCAATAAAAGGAAACTTAAACTATGTATACCTGACGTATCACGTGTAGCGGGAAAGGCATCAACCGGAACGATTCTCGCTAGAATCGTCTCTATCTGTATCCACGCCGAGTATCTTCGGGATGACTTCACTAAGTCATGAGCCTCATCTTCGTACGGGATACTAGCCTCGCGTTGAAGACGATGTGATCGAGAGAAGATCACGATCCGAATCAAAATTCGGATCCAAAACGAGTCCTCAAAAACTCGCTTCTCCGGAGAGGAATTCGTCAACCATTTGACGAATCCTTCATCCTCCACCTATGAGGATTGCCGGAGATTGAATCCCCGGCAAGGGAGGCGCTGTCGGAGCTCCACACGTCATCCAAACGACGCTCCGACAAGAAGGAAACAAGCTGTCCAGAAAACTGGACAGCTTTGGTGGAGACCTTGCGCCGGCCAAATAAGGAAAGCAATGTGCTCACCTTGTCTCCGGAGCCAAGGATGATCACCGGAGCTCCTCCGGCAGCATCTTGACGCCGGCAAGTGGAGAAGATGGCAGCAGCTGGTCGCCGGTTGGAGGAGTTGGGCGGCGGCAAGGAGTTGGCGCCTACTAGATGGAGAGGAGGGAGAGGTTGGGCGGCCACAATTAGGTTAGGGCTTTTGATTAGGGTTTAACAAAAACCCTTAAGCCCTATTTTATAGAGAACAAATTCTCTTAATGGTTATTGGATCATAACCAAAGGCCCGTTAACCCACTCCATTAGTTTAAGTTAAAATAAACCAAACCATGATGGTTTATTTTAAGTTAAAACAAACCAAACCAACTTTGGTTCATTCGTTTAAAACAAACCAAACCCCTTTGGTTTATTCTCCTCCGTTGGATTAGAACCAAACCATTTTGGTTCGTCCATCATGTCTTCATAAGACACGGCCCATCCACGCTTCCATTGTGACTGAAACGATTTCATGCTCGCTTCTTGTTTGGTCCAACCAAACCTAGTTTCTCTCGGTTTGAGAATCTCATTCTCAAGCTCGTTTTAAATCCTTCGGATTACGCTCGTTGTGCATGTGACCAAATAGGTTCTCGATTTATGTTGGTCGTCTATAATTAACCATTAATTATAGAACGATCATGAGTGACACCTAGTAGTACATCATGATCCCCAATTAATCGAAAAGATCAACGATTGATCCAGAACTATTTCTGAAACCCTTCAGCAACTTGAATGAATCGTGCCCCATTCCCTTCACTCATCTTATACCCACTTGGTTCAGGACATGGTCTATAGTGTCAGTCCTCACTAGGCTGACTACGTCACACCTAGCCCAAGTATCATTTCCTCGTCCTACGGATTCTAGTTACTGCACATGTATCGAAGAGTACCTTACTCTAAACATGTAATACTTTGGCCAAAGACTTTAGTAACAATCTGACGAGAGGCCATGGGTATACATCTCCTCGCAAGGAGTGGTGAATCCTTTATAGGCTATTCAAACACCTTTGATCACTTCGACTTATACCCAATCATCCCGGGTCCACATCTCCTCAGAGATGCTTGCTTAAGATGTCAAAGCATAAGTCTTCATGATCAAGATGACTTGAATACCACAAGTCAAAGGAACATCGCACTTAAGCTGCAGTAAGAACTTCATTGACATATCTATATATGCAGAGAACCATATGAAGTCTTACGGCTGGTCACTCCAATGAACTAGTTACCATAACTAGCATCCACGATTAACTCCGGACATCACAATGTATCCAACCAGTGAGAATCAGCTGCTTGGATACACCAAGGAGTATACCTCGTGCTAGTCTCGACAGAATCAATGGTGTCCCAATCCATCAATTCATCGACTAGGGATAATTCTGATACATCACAATTACACATGTAGAGATACTCACTAATTGTGATCCAATCACAAATTCTCTCATGCTGTGAATCGTATCGTGGACATTTAGTAAATGAGTTTAAGATCTAATCAAATACATGAAAACATGTATACTCAAATAGTGAATCTTCATTTATCATATAAATGGTTCAGACATAAGGCGATTGCCTTAGGACATCTCTCATATATCACTAACAATATGAACTTATTCCAAGACACAAGTCTATAAAAAGAGAGGAGGACTCAAACCCTAGATCATCAATCTTGCTCTCAAGGTGCTCCCACAACGCTAAAGCTCTAACGTTGTAACATCGTCATAACGCTGATGCAACGCCAAGATTACAAATTCTTCATCGGCAGTAGCAATTTTATTTTTATTTATTTATTATATTCATGGTTTTAATCATAATGAAGTGAGGTAGTTTTATTTCCTCATCCTCGAGCTTTCATTTTTGTGATCGTTGTCTCCTACCTCCAACGAGGAGGAGACTCTATAGTGGATTGCCCCTTCATATGCGATCAAGGATCACGGGGCCTTGGATTAATAACGTTGGGTTGTGAACCAAGTAAAAATAAATTGACTTATTTATTTTTCCATTGTGCATCTCTTTGTTTTAATCGATCGAACGAAAAGAAACGAAGTTTTTACGCTCGCTATTCACCCCCCCCCTCTCTAGTGACGCTTTACGATCCAACAGAAAGGGGATTGTCCATAGTGACTCAGAAGATAAACATCTAGTAAAAGGTCTGAATTATAGTAGTGTTCTTTCAATACCCTGTGAACTTCACTAAAAGGGCATTGGAGTCGACAATCCTAGAAGGGGGGGCAGATTTGGAAGGTTGGTTTTCCAAGTTTCAAACTGGGGAAGAAGGGTAGGGAGTCGAGCAAAGAAATATAACTCCCTCCAACCTTTATGGGAGGAAGGTTTATTAGTAAGAAATTGATAGTTGGGACGATTAGCAAAGTAAAAAATATCTATTTTTGAGGATTTTAATTAGAAGAGGCAGTGAAACATCAGAGGGGACAAAGGGAGTTCTAAGTGCTTGAAAACTATAACGGTGCCTGCCAGCAGTTGAAAAGCATTGGGGGCTAATTGGTTAATAGATAATTTATAGAAATCTAAAAGCTCAAAGTAGATTACGGGAGTCGAAGGTCATTTTCTAGTTGACCTAAAAAGAAATAGTGGTGGTTAGGGGGGGGAGATGTGGTCGGTAAGAAGTGTAGGATCGAGTAAACCGAGAGAGGGGGGTAAATCTCAGTATTTTATAAATTTTTTCAAAATAGAATATGCAACGAAAATTAAATAAGTTAGACACAACAATTTACTTAGTTCACAACCCTAACTGGGTTGCTACTCTAAGGCTCGTAGCTCTCCCGCGAGCTACCTCGAAGGGCAATTCACTAAATACCCTCCGATTCGAGAACTCTCGACTTCGGAGGGTTTCGCTTTTTTACAAATAATAAAGATGGGTAACACACTACCCACTCTTGAATTTAAGTACAATAGCAAAAAAATAAATAAACAAATACAAGACGTATACCGACACTAAGTAGATGGTAGAAGTACACTCAGAGTGTCGAAAGATCGCCTTGTTGTGAGAGTTTTAGCTTTGGAGGACGAGAATGGATTTCGACAACACTTCGATGTAAAAGTTGATTATTTTGGGATCTGGTCGAGTACAAGTTTTATAAACTATTTCCAGTCGACTCCACATCAGCCCATCGATATGGAATTCGTGGTCTTCTAGTTGACTAAATCCTCTTCAGTCGATTCCACGTCACTCGGCTCCGCATCGGGAAATTTCCCTCTTCAGTCGACTCAAACTCTTAACTCAAGCCCTTTACATCTAGGTCACACGATCTCCGATCGATCAACATCTGATCCTGCCAAATAGGTATTCAGTCAACTGATACATCTCCAGTTGACTGGACTTCAGTCGACTAGAATCCATTCAGTCGACTAATCCCTACAAAATAGGCTTAGCACAAAATATATAACATGAATTATGATAGCATTAGTAACACTGCTCGATCTCAACTACTAAGTCCCACGTGGACTTTTTGTCAAATCGACGCCTAGCTTTGTCCCCCTATAGAGGACTCAGCCTCACCTCTTCACTCGAGGCTTACCTGCCGACTACCTGTCAGACTTACCATTCTTGACATCCGATCTGACCTACCAGGGCTTCCATCAGCTGTCCGATCTACCTGACCCAGCTGAACTTTTTGCCGATTGTCCGGTCTCCTGACCCAATCGGTCTTCATGCCAAATTTCCGATCCACTTGACCCATCTGGACTTCATGCCTGGTGTCCGGTCCTCCTGATCTGTCAAGATTCATGCCTAGTATCCGGTCAACTCGACATACTAGGACTTCCTGTTAAGCCTGCACACTTAACACTTATATTAGATCACACGTGAATCCTAACTCTTAACTGTGGTTCATATATCAAAACTAAGGAGTGATGCTTACTGCATCAACAATCTCTTCCTTTTTGATATATGACAACACATCAGTTAAAGTTAGGAGAATCAAATACCAATCTTCACATTTTGACATGTGTAAGAAATGACTTTAAAACTTTTGTCATGCATAAATTTCACCATGTATGAAATGCATTCATCCTTTTAAATTTATATCTTTTCTATAATTTTATGTCTCTTCTATCTTCTCTCCCCCTTTTGCATACATCAAAATAAGGGTTAAGTTAAAGATACAAACATAATGTATTGGAGAGTTATTATGATATTTTATCAACACCATTTTCAAAACTACCCTTGAACAAGTTTAAAAATTTTCAAAATTTTTCACAACTCTCCTTGAATAATTCAAAATTTTCAATACTCCCCCTAAATTATTCAAAAGTTTCAAAAGTTCTCAATACTCCCCCTGAATAATTAAATATTTTTTTTTAATTTCAAAAATCCCTCTGAACAATTCAACATTTTCAAAATTTCTAATTTTTCAAAACTCTCCCTGAATAATTTAAAATGTTCAAGTTTTTTAAAATTTTAAAACATCCCTTAAATAATTTAAAATTTTCAAAACCTCTTCTCTGAATTATTCAAACACTTCAAAATTTTTCAAACATATCTAAAATTTAAATTTTCAAAATTTTCAAAAAATCTAAACATTTTCAAAAAAATTCAAAACTCCACTTGAATAATTCAAATTTTCAAAATTTTTAAATTTTTAAAGTTTCGATGCAAAAAGCGATAGGGATTAAGACCAAGCATGAATTCCTAAAAATTAAAATTAAATTTTGAAAATACACATCTAAAAATTATCCTTAAAGCAAATGTCCAACTCTTTTCTAACTCAAATGATATAGAGTTAACCATCAAGCTTTGAATAAGAGTCAGTCACCGAAGTGATCGATTTACTTTTGTAAGCCCCATTTTGGTTCATTTAGATGCACTGGATTTACATCTTGAACCAGGGGTGCAGTCCTAACATCTCACACCCATCTACGTGGCTCAATACACAAACAAGTAATCCTAGGTGTTTGTGAGATGCAAAGGCTACTTAGTTCTATAGGATCATGAAGTCTACATTGACCTAATCTAGATTAATTTTCAATTTTTAAAATAATAATATAATATTACTTTTCAAAATCTAATTGTCTTCTAAGCGTACTAAACTCTGCTTCCGAAAGTGGTTTAGTGAATATGTCGGCAAGGTTTGATTTGGACTCAATATAGTTGAGTTCAATATTACCTTTCGCCACATGATCCCTTACAAAATGATGTTTCACATCAATGTGTTTAGTATGTGAGTGATGAATTGGATTTTTTTCTAAATTTATTGAACTTATGTTATCAACTAAAGTCTTTACCTTTTTGTAATCTAGTTCAAAATCCTTAAGTGTGTGCATCATCCATAATAGTTGTGCTATACATTCACCTAATGCTATGTATTTGCTTCAGTTATGGAAAGTACAGCACAGTGTTGCTTCCTACTGAACCAGCTTAATAAGTAGGATCCTAAGAGCTGACATCCTCCACTAGTACTTTTCCTATCTAGTTTATATCCTGCATAGTCCGAGTCAGAATATCCTATTAACTCAAAGGTACTAGATCTTGGATACCACATTCCTACATTAATTGTTCCTTTAATGTATCTTAATATTCTTTTAACATGTGTTAAATGTGACTCCTTAGCACATGTTTGATATCTATCACACATGCTTACTGCAAATAGTATGTCGGGTCTACTTGCAGTTAAGTAAAGTAAACTACCTATGGCGCTTCTATAGTACTTTAGATCCACAGATTTTCCTTCTTTGTCTTCATTTAATATAACATTTGTAGTCGTAAGTGTTTTAATTTCTTTTGCAGTTTCCATACCAAATTTCTTAATTAACTCTTTTGCATATTTATTTTGGTATATATAATTACCATCTTTTGTTTGTTTTATTTGTAAACCTAGGAAGAAGTTTAACTCACCTACTAAACTCATTTTGAATTCTTGTTCCATTAGGGTTATAAATTCCTTTAAAAAATTTGAATTTGTGGATCCAAAGACTATGTCATCTACATATATTTGAGCAATAAAAATATATTTGTTTAACATTTTTACGAAAAGTGTTGAATCAATTTGACCTTGTCTGAACCCTTTAGAACTTAAGTATGATGATAGTCTTTTGTACCAGGCTCTAGGAGCTTATTTTAGACCATATAATGCCTTTTTTAATCTATATACATGATTAGGATATTCTAAGCTTTCAAAGCCGGGAGGTTGACCTACGTATACTTCCTCTTTTATTACTCCGTTTAAAAATGCAAATTTTACATCCATTTGGTATAATTTGAACCCTTTATGTGCCGCATATGCTAGCAACATTCTAATTAACTCAAGTCTAGCTACTGGTGCGTAAGTTTCATCATAATCTAGCCCTTCTACCTGACTGAACCCCTTAGCTACTAATCTAGCTTTATTCCTAATGATTTCTCCTTGGTCGTTTAATTTATTTCTAAACACCCATTTAGTGTCTATTATTGATTTATTTGTAGGTGGAGGTACTAGGTCCCATACTCATCAGGTGGAGCTTGGATCCCGTCGGCTGATGGAGGTGAGGAGCAAGGGTCGGGTTCTCATCAGGTCTGGGTATTTGGCCTCCAGGTGGTGTTCTAGCAGGGCCATGGGGGAGGAATTTCCGGTAGCTGGAAGAGATGGAGCTATGGAAACCGGTGGGGGCTTGGTTCCCGTCGGCTAGAAGAAGGGGAGGAGCAGAGAGAGATTTGTGAGAGGTGGTTAGGGATTTAAACCTTTGGGTTTGAATTGGGAATTCTAGATGGAGGTGATCGGACCCGGTGGTTTAGGGTGCTCGGTAGGTGAGGGGCAGGGAAATGGAATGGGGAAATAGTTTCTTTGGGTTCTTATGATAGAAGGGGGTCGGATTATGATCTTAGGATCACTGTTGTTGAACGGATGCATGGATATAGAAAAATTATATGTACATGAGTATTATGTTTGTAAATGATTCCTGCTTATTTGTTCACTGTCAGCATGTTTAGTTAACCCTTTATAAATTGTTCTTAATGCTGTAAATGATATATAATATGTGTTAAATATCGTCTACCTGTGTATGAGGTTAGATGCTATATATATATATATATATATATATATATATATGAGTAATTACCATCTACCTGTGTATGAGGTTAGATGCTATATGTATGTGTGTGTAACTACCATCTACCTGTGTATGAGGTTAGATGCTATATATAGATATATATATGTTTGTTCACCTATGATGTTTAATGTTCTTATTTTCTTTAGCTAAAATGTTCATCCGATCCTTCTTATGCTTCGATGTTATGTGAATAGGTTATGTTAACATCTACCTGTGTATGAGGTTAGATGCTATATATAGATATATATATATATATATATATATATATATATATATATATATATAATATATATATATATATATATATATATATATATATATATATATATATATACGTCCATTCATGATGTTCTATGTTATCCTTCGTATACTGAGTATGATAGAAAATGTCGAAATTCTTAGTTAGCTAAGCTGTATGTACATGAGCATTAGTGGTGCACAGGCCAGGTTGGGCTTCGGGTTGAGCTCGGGAGGCCCACCAAATTGAATGTGATTGTGATGGTGATGGTGATTCCCTTAGTTTCTTCCTAGAGGTACCTCGAGATTGCACAAGAAATTAAGATATTTGGTAGCTCGACATTTTAAATGCATAATGTGAGGCACCACGAGGTTTATGTTTAGATGATTAGCATGAAGGCATGATTAGGTTCGGGGTTCGCTGTACTTGTTATAAGGGTATGATGTGAAAAGTATTAGTTATGTTTCATGTTGACTTACCGAAAGTGTAATCGAAAATGTATGTGGAGCTACAGTAATTTACATTTACAGTTGTAGAGATATATGTTTTCTTTTGAAATTTTCCTCCTCCCTGTGTGATATCCCTGTCATTGATCTACTTACTGGGCTGTGAACTCATGATGTCACATAACAATTTCAGGTAGGGAACAGGATACCCCGATGGAGATGCATGAAGCGGAGGTGGTGTAACTGAGGAGATGATGATGAGCATGGCACACATTGTCCGGGGCATCTATGGATCGTGGTTTCAGTTTAGGGAGATGATTTGATGTTTTATTTTCTTCAGGTTTTGAGGGTTAAGTGTGTAGTTGAGACTGCTAAACTGGATGGAATAAAATAAATTGTTGCCTGGCGTTACGACCTTGTGTATAATGGATAATATTTACGTGTGACTAGGGATTTTGTATATGCATACTGGGTTAGGTCTTTTCAGTTGGTATCAGAGCCAACGATCCTAAAGGACAGTGTGTGCATGCAATCTCATCAAGGACTCAGATACATCCATCTCCGCGTTTGTAAGCTTTAAATTTACTTTTCAAGTAGTAGTCTTAATGTAATCATGTTTAGGTTTATGTACAAATTGGAGATAACGATACAGGTATTGGGTTTTATAGGAGAATGACGGGCCGAAGAAACAATGGTGAAGCGGGCGAATAGCCGCGCGATCTTGCCGCAATTATGCGAGAACAGAGTTGGATCGTGGGGAACAGATCCAAACACCAGAGAGCCAGGAGCATGGAACACCACGGTGGTCCCACAGTGTGAACCCAATTTATAAGCAGTTCAGGGACCTTGGACCGACAGAGTTTAAGGGAAGCTCAGACCCGATTGTGGCAGAAGGATGGATTCGATCATTGGAGACGATATATGACTTCATGCAGCTTACTGATGCTGACAAGGTGAGGTGCGCCATATTCATGTTGCGGGGCGATGCTCGGATATGGTGGGAGGGTGCACGTTCAGCGGTGGATTTAGCTACAACTACTTGGGTTGAATTTAAGGAGGTATTTTATGGTAAATACTTTACTGCTGACACCAGAACCCGAATGGCCAGAGAATTCCTAGAGCTTCGCCAAGGGGATCGAACAGTGGTTGAGTATGTCAAGGAATTTGAGAAGGGGCAGTATTTTGTACCTATGATTGCCAGTCAACCAGCAGAGGAGCTAAAACATTTCACTGAGGGATTGAGGGCAGCCATTCGCCATGACGTCAGGGTGAGTCGAGTTACCACCTTCGTGAGAGGTCAGGATCGTGCTCGATGGCGAAGAGGGACAGAATGACATGATAAAGGAAGCAGACTAAGAGGTCTAGTTACTGGGAGGAACCTCCTGCGAGTCGAAGAGGTTTGCACCGAGCCGCTGAGGCAAAGCCCATGGGGAGACGCACCACGATAAATGACGGGTGAAAGCAAAACCTGTCCCAAGTGCGATAAGACTCATGCAGTCGGTGTTTGGTGGGTACGGATGTGTGCTATAAGTGCAAGAAGTCTGGCACTTTGCTATGAATCGCCTCACCAAAGAGCCAACTAGAGGCAGGGTGTATGCTATGACACAGGAGCAGGTGGATCCAGATTCGGCCATTATCACAGGTAGAATTTCTATTGTCAACCTACCTGCTCATGCCTTAATAGATTCTGGAGCTACACACTCTTTCATATCGGTGGCCTACGTTGCAAAACTAGGTATTTCATGTGATCTGATGGCTACCGGCTATACCGTGTCCTTGCCTTCGGGAAGAATCACCCGAATAGAATAGTGAGGAACTGTCCGATAAGGATGCAGAACTATACAGTATACACCGAACTTATTGTATTAGAGATGGTGGACTTTGATGTAATTCTGGGTATGGATTGGTTGACCCGGTACGAGGCCATTATCGACTGTAAACAAAGGACGGTTAAACTAAAACTACAAAATGATGGATTTGTCATCTTCAATGCAACCCCCACGTTGAGTCATCTACCTATTATATCAGCATGTAAAGCTCAGAAAATGTTGAGTAAGGGGTGTAACGGAATTCTAGTCAACATAATGGGAAGTTCTGAGACTTTTAAACCAAGTATGGAAGAAGTAGAGGTAGTCCGGGATTTCTCCGATGTATTTCCAGAGGATATTGCAGGATTACCCCCTATCAGGGAGGTTGAGTTTGGGATAGAATTAATATCGGGAACCACCCCCGTGTCTAAAGCACCGTACCACCTGGCACCCACCGAAATGAAGGAATTGAAGGAGCAACTACAAGAACTACTGGATAAAGGTTTCATCCGACCCAGTGTGTCACCCTGGGGAGCGCCAGTGTTGTTTGTCCGTAAGAAGGACGGTTCAATGCGGTTGTGCATTGACTACCGAGAGTTGAACCGGGTTACAGTCAAGAATAAGTACCCGTTGCCTAGAATCGATGATCTGTTCGATCAACTACAGGGAGCAACGGTATTCTCAAAAATTGACTTGAGGTCGGGGTACCACCAATTGAGGGTGAAAGGAGAAGATGTTCATAAAACTGCCTTCAGAACTCGATATGGTCATTTTGAGTTTCTAGTTATGCCGTTTGGACTCACTAATGCCCCCGCAGCCTTTATGGATTTGATGAACCGGATTTTCCAGCCATACCTGGATCAGTTTGTGATTATCTTCATCGATGATATACTAATTTACTCTCAGAGTCGCGAAGAGCACCAACATCGATCTTTGATGCAGACTACGAAGGATAAGCGGTTATCGCTAAGTTCAAGAAATGCGATTTCTGAGACAAATAGCATTTTTAGGACATATAGTCTCGGAGAGGGAATAGAGGTGGATCCAATCAAAGTGGAGGCAATCCGAGTTGGGCTACTCAGGAATGTTACGTAAATTGAAGTTTCACGGGACTAGCGGGGTATTATCGCAGATTTATTCGAATTTTCACGAATTGCGCTACCCTCGACCGTTGACCAAGAAGGGGGTGAGGTATGAATGGACTACTCAGTGTGAGAAGAGTTTTATGGAGTTAAAGGAAAGGTTGATGATAGCACCTGTGCTTGCAGTTCCAGACACTTCTGGGCAATTTGTGGTGTACACCGATGCCTCCAAACTGGTCTAGGGGCCGTATTGATGCGAAGGGTAGGGTCATTGCCTATCATCCGCGTCGATTGAAGGTGCATGAGCAGAATTATCCTACACATGACCTGGAACTAGCAGTTGTCGTCTTCGCTTTGAAGATCTGGCGACACTATCTTTACGGAGAACGATGCGAGATCTACACAGATCATAAAAGTTTGAAATATTTCTTTACTCAAAAGGAACTGAATATGCGGCAGAGACGATGGTTGGAGTTGGTAAAAGATTATGACTGCAATATTAACTATCACCCGGGTAAGGCTAATGTGGTGGCGGATGCGCTGAGTCGCAAGACGGCGACACTATTACAGTTGACCACCCAGCAAAGATTGATATCAGAATTTCAACAGATAAGAGTGGAGGTGATAGCACCAGGTGAGCAGGTTAGGTTGGTGGCATTGACGGTTACATGGGTTGGCAAGGGAAAGTTCAACATGGGTTGGCAAGGGAAAGTCCAAGCTTGAGTCTTGGCATGAGAAGTCCAAGGGGTTTGATATTAGTTGCGTAAAGTCCAAGCGGGAGTCTTGGCAGCATAAGTCCAATGGTTGCCGGCGTAAAGTCCAAGCGGAGTCTTGGCGGCGTAAGTCCAATGTGCCTTGGCGGTGTAGACACCGTTAGCATGACATAGCCGAAGGAAGCATCTGGAGGCTAGCGCGATGGATGAACAAGTCATGGATGACTTGGAGGGATCCGAGAGGCGTGAGGTTGATGGAGGTGGCTAGAAGGCTTAGGTCTAGGCTAAGGGTGGTCTAGCAAGTATGGGGGCACCATACTTGGGTTAAAACCTCATTTTTGAGGTTGTCAGTCGACTGGCATTATGGCCGGTTCGACTGTCATGAGTCGACTTGAGTTCGACTGCCAATTTAGAGCTGGAAATGCTCTGGCGGGCAATGCTCATTGGAAGCGATCGGTGTCGACGGCAATGATCGGCCCGGTGTCGACGCAGCGATCGCCAAGGGCTCAAATCCATCGCTAGTTCGTGTCAAGTACGCCCGAGTCGAGCCGCCGATCGACTATAGGCGTTAGCGCCGATCGCCAATGTTGGCGATCGATCGCCAGAGTCCCGTTGGAACTTGTCCAACGTGGATTGAGCCGTTGTCTCACAGCTACAGTGCTGGCAGTCGACTGGGGACTTATGGCAGTCGACTGCTAGGCGGAAATCTAGCCCGATGGAGGATAAAAGCAGCTGTTCGTGGAAGGCTTAAGCATCCGTTCTTTGGGGGCTTTGGTGAGGCGATTTGCAGGTGCATTTCAGGGTCCTTCAAGCTCATCCAAGCAACCGACAAGCAAGCGCTCAAAACCCTAGTTTGTAAAGTGTTCTTTACATTTTCACTTGTATTTGCTTGTTTACTTTGCATTACTTGTTGTAATTCATTGTACGAGGTTTCTCCACCTCCGACTTGTTGTCGAGAAGGAGCTTTATTGCTTAGTGGTGTTTGTGGCATCGCTAGGGTTCGTACGAACCCAATCCGTGGAGTAGGAACCGTTACGGTTCCGAACCACGTTATATCGTGCGTATTGTGATTGTATCTTATGTTTGTATTTGTTATTGTTTATTCCGCTGCGTACTAACAAGATTGTAGACAAGCAACGCGAACGAATTCCATCTACGAACGGTCAAACGCTATTCACCCCCCCCCCTCTAGCGGGCGTCAAATTTCCAACACATAGCACCCAACTTCACCTCCCTTTACATCGACCTTGGAGAGAGTCCAACAAGTCGATGCTCCAGGTTAAAGTCAACCCATTAATCGAGGAATAGTTTTAATATGGTTAGAGTGCATTCAACCAATTAGCCCGGCTTGGAGAGAGTCCAACAACCAAAGCTAATGATTGACCTCTGACTCTTACCATATTAGTATTAAACTATTCCATGGTTTGAACATGTTCGGATTCGAGCCGGGCTTGGAGAGAGTCCAACAACCCGAACAAGAAACGGAACTCTGGTTCTAACCATATTAATGGAAGGTATAGGCTTTAATATTGAGTTAGGGTTTTTATATCTCATCCTCTTTGCATGCAAATAACTATTATCTACATAGCATGGCATACATGGCATACATCTACATGTCACGACACGCATGGCATAATGATATGCATTTAATGCAATTACATGGCATACAATTATGTCATGTACAATATTTCCTTATATGTCATAACTATTTATGAAAATAAAATATGTTTAAGATTTGATTCTCCAAATCAAATCATAATTAAATTAGGAAATAAATTTCCAAATCTAATCACATATTTTATTTGTGGAAATAGTTGATTAAGGAAAGTCAATTTAGGAAACCAATTTCCTAAATCATCAAAACTACTTATGAAAATAAAATATTTTAAGATTTGATTTCCCAAATCAAATCATGATTAAATTAGGAAACAAATTTCCAAAATCTAATCAAATATTTTATTTATGGAAAATATCAATTTCCATAAATACTTCCAACTTTCCAAAAGTGGAAGATTTCCATAAATACTTCTAGACTTTTCAAAATTGAAAATTTTCCATAAATACTTCTAACTTTCCAAAAGTAGAAAATTTCAAGAAATATCATTATGACTATCACAAAACAATTTTACGATTATGTCGAAACAAAACCTGGGCTCTGATACCACTGTTGGGTTTCCGGCACCGCGACGAGTGTGTGTTCAAACATGTTTCGTAAACATGCGCACAGCGGAAGGAATAAAATAATAAATCTAATTTATTACAACACACACATCACACGCATGCATAGTACAACATGTGTAGACATAACCGTAAATTCAAATTTTGCAATAAAAGGAAACTTAAACTATGTATACCTGACGTATCACGTGTAGCGGGAAAGGCATCAACCGGAACGATTCTCGCTAGAATCGTCTCTATCTGTATCCACGCCGAGTATCTTCGGGATGACTTCACTAAGTCACGAGCCTCATCTTCGTACGGGATACTAGCCTCGCGTTGAAGACGATGTGATCGAGAGAAGATCACGATCCGAATCAAAATTCGGATCCAAAACGAGTCCTCAAAAACTCGCTTCTCCGGAGAGGAATTCGTCAACCATTTGACGAATCCTTCATCCTCCACCTATGAGGATTGCCGGAGATCGAATCCCCGGCAAGGGAGGCGCTGTCAGAGCTCCACACGTCGTCCAAACGATGCTCCGACAAGAAGGAAACAAGCTGTCCAGAAAACTGGACAGCTTTGGTGGAGACCTTGCGCCGGCCAAATAAGGAAAGCAATGTGCTCACCTTGTCTCCGGAGCCAAGGATGATCACCGGAGCTCCTCCGGCAGCATCTTGACACCGGCAAGTGGAGAAGATGGCAGCAGCTGGTCGCCGGTTGGAGGAGTTGGGCGGCGGCAAGGAGTTGGCGCCTACTAGATGGAGAGGAGGGAGAGGTTGGGCGGCCACAATTAGGTTAGGGCTTTTGATTAGGGTTTAACAAAAACCCTTAAGCCCTATTTTATAGAGAACAAATTCTCTTAATGGTTATTGGATCATAACCAAAGGCCCGTTAACCCACTCCATTAGTTTAAGTTAAAATAAACCAAACCATGATGGTTTATTTTAAGTTAAAACAAACCAAACCAACTTTGGTTCATTCGTTTAAAACAAACCAAACCCCTTTGGTTTATTCTCCTCCGTTGGATTAGAACCAAACCATTTTGGTTCGTCCATCATGTCTTCATAAGACACGGCCCATCCACGCTTCCATTGTGACTGAAACGATTTCATGCTCGCTTCTTGTTTGGTCCAACCAAACTTAGTTTCTCTCGGTTTGAGAATCTCATTCTCAAGCTCGTTTTAAATCCTTCGGATTACGCTCGTTGTGCATGTGACCAAATAGGTTCTCGATTTATGTTGGTCGTCTATAATTAACCATTAATTATAGAACGATCATGAGTGACACCTAGTAGTACATCATGATCCCCAATTAATCGAAAAGATCAACGGTTGATCCAGAACTATTTCTGAAACCCTTCAGCAGCTCGAATGAATCGTGCCCCATTCCCTTCACTCATCTTATACCCACTTGGTTCAGGACATGGTCTATAGTGTCAGTCCTCACTAGGCTGACTACGTCACACCTAGCCCAAGTATCATTTCCTCGTCCTACGGATTCTAGTTACTGCACATGTATCGAAGAGTACCTTACTCTAAACATGTAATACTTTGGCCAAAGACTTTAGTAACAATCTGACGAGAGGCCATGGGTATACATCTCCTCGCAAGGAGTGGTGAATCCTTTATAGGCTATTCAAACACCTTTGATCACTTCGACTTATACCCAATCATCCCGGGTCCACATCTCCTCAGAGATGCTTGCTTAAGATGTCAAAGCATAAGTCTTCATGATCAAGATGACTTGAATACCACAAGTCAAAGGAACATCGCACTTAAGCTGCAGTAAGAACTTCATTGACATATCTATATATGCAGAGAACCATATGAAGTCTTACGGCTGGTCACTCCAATGAACTAGTTACCATAACTAGCATCCACGATTAACTCCGGACATCACAATGTATCCAACCAGTGAGAATCAGCTGCTTGGATACACCAAGGAGTATACCTCGTGCTAGTCTCGACAGAATCAATGGTGTCCCAATCCATCAATTCATCGACTAGGGATAATTCTGATACATCACAATTACACATGTAGAGATACTCACTAATTGTGATCCAATCACAAATTCTCTCATGCTGTGAATCGTATCGTGGACATTCAGTAAATGAGTTTAAGATCTAATCAAATACATGAAAACATGTATACTCAAATAGTGAATCTTCATTTATCATATAAATGGTTCAGACATAAGGCGATTGCCTTAGGACATCTCTCATATATCACTAACAATATGAACTTATTCCAAGACACAAGTCTATAAAAAGAGAGAAGGACTCAAACCCTAGATCATCAATCTTGCTCTCAAGGTGCTCCCACAACGCTAAAGCTCTAACGTTGTAACATCGTCATAACGCTGATGCAACGCCAAGATTACAAATTCTTCGTCGGCAGTAGCAATTTTATTTTTATTTATTTATTATATTCATGGTTTTAATCATAATGAAGTGAGGTAGTTTTATTTCCTCATCCTCGAGCTTTCGTTTTTGTGATCGTTGTCTCCTACCTCCAACGAGGAGGAGACTCTATAGTGGATTGCCCCTTCATATGCGATCAAGGATCACGGGGCCTTGGATTAATAACGTTGGGTTGTGAACCAAGTAAAAATAAATTGACTTATTTATTTTTCCATTGTGCATCTCTTTGTTTTAATCGATAGAACGAAAAGAAACGAAGTTTTTACGCTCGCTATTCACCCCCCCCCCCCTCTCTAGTGACGCTTTACGATCCAACAGAAAGGGGATTGTCCATAGTGACTCAGAAGATAAACATCTAGTAAAAGGTCTGAATTATAGTAGTGTTCTTTCAATACCCTGTGAACTTCACTAAAAGGGCATTGGAGTCGACAATCCTAGAAGGGGGGGCAGATTTGGAAGGTTGGTTTTCCAAGTTTCAAACTGGGGAAGAAGGGTAGGGAGTCGAGCAAAGAAATATAACTCCCTCCAACCTTTATGGGAGGAAGGTTTATTAGTAAGAAATTGATAGTTGGGACGATTAGCAAAGTAAAAAATATCTATTTTTGAGGATTTTAATTAGAAGAGGCAGTGAAACATCAGAGGGGACAAAGGGAGTTCTAAGTGCTTGAAAACTATAACGGTGCCTGCCAGCAGTTGAAAAGCATTGGGGGCTAATTGGTTAATAGATAATTTATAGAAATCTAAAAGCTCAAAGTAGATTACGGGAGTCGAAGGTCATTTTCTAGTTGACCTAAAAAGAAATAGTGGTGGTTAGGGGGGGGAGATGTGGTCGGTAAGAAGTGTAGGATCGAGTAAACCGAGAGAGGGGGGTAAATCTCAGTATTTTATAAATTTTTTCAAAATAGAATATGCAACGAAAATTAAATAAGTTAGACACAACAATTTACTTAGTTCACAACCCGAACTGGGTTGCTACTCTAAGGCTCGTAGCTCTCCCGCGAGCTACCTCGAAGGGCAATTCACTAAATACCCTCCGATTCGAGAACTCTCGACTTCGGAGGGTTTCGCTTTTTTACAAATAATAAAGATGGGTAACACACTACCCACTCTTGAATTTAAGTACAATAGCAAAAAAATAAATAAACAAATACAAGACGTATACCGACACTAAGTAGATGGTAGAAGTACACTCAGAGTGTCGAAAGATCGCCTTGTTGTGAGAGTTTTAGCTTTGGAGGACGAGAATGGATTTCGACAACACTTCGATGTAAAAGTTGATTATTTTGGGATCTGGTCGAGTACAAGTTTTATAAACTATTTCCAGTCGACTCCACATCAGCCCATCGATATGGAATTCGTGGTCTTCTAGTTGACTGAATCCTCTTCAGTCGATTCCACGTCACTCGGCTCCGCATCGGGAAATTTCCCTCTTCAGTTGACTCAAACTCTTAACTCAAGCCCTTTCCATCTAGGTCACTCGATCTCCGATCGATCAACATCTGATCCTGCCAAATAGGTATTCAGTCAACTGATACATCTCCAGTTGACTGGACTTCAGTCGACTAGAATCCATTCAGTCGACTAATCCCTACAAAATAGGCTTAGCACAAAATATATAACATGAATTATGATAGCATTAGTAACACTGCTCGATCTCAACTACTAAGTCCCACGTGGACTTTTTGTCGAATCGACGCCTAGCTTTGTCCCCCTATAGAGGACTCGGCCTCACCTCTTCACTCGAGGCTTACCTGCCGACTACCTGTCAGACTTACCATTCTTGACATCCGATCTGACCTACCAGGGCTTCCATCAGCTGTCCGATCTGCCTGACCCAGCTGAACTTTTTGCCGATTGTCCGGTCTCCTGACCCAATCGGTCTTCATGCCAAATTTCCGATCCACTTGACCCATTTGGACTTCATGCCTGGTGTCCGGTCCTCCTGATCTATCAAGATTCATGCCTAGTATCCGGTCAACTTGACATACTAGGACTTCCTGTTAAGCCTGCACACTTAACACTTATATTAGATCACACGTGAATCCTAACTCTTAACTGTGGTTCATATATCAAAACTAAGGAGTGATGCTTACTGCATCAACAATCTCTTCCTTTTTGATATATGACAACACATCAGTTAAAGTTAGGAGAATCAAATACCAATCTTCACATTTTGACATGTGTAAGAAATGACTTTAAAACTTTTGTCATGCATAAATTTCACCATGTATGAAATGCATTCATTCTTTTAAATTTATATCTTTTCTATAATTTTATGTCTCTTCTATCTTCTCTCCCCCTTTTGCATACATCAAAATAAGGGTTAAGTTAAAGATACAAACATAATGTATTGGAGAGTTATTATGATATTTTATCAACACCATTTTCAAAACTACCCTTGAACAAGTTTAAAAATTTTCAAAATTTTTCACAACTCTCCTTGAATAATTCAAAATTTTCAATACTCCCCCTAAATTATTCAAAAGTTTCAAAAGTTCTCAATACTCCCCCTGAATAATTAAATATTTTTTTTTAATTTCAAAAATTTTTCAAAAATCCCTCTGAACAATTCAACATTTTCAAAATTTCTAATTTTTCAAAACTCTCCCTGAATAATTTAAAATGTTCAAGTTTTTTAAAATTTTAAAACATCCCTTAAATAATTTAAAATTTTCAAAACCTCTTCTCTGAATTATTCAAACACTTCAAAATTTTTCAAACATATCTAAAATTTAAATTTTCAAAATTTTCAAAAAATCTAAACATTTTCAAAAAAAATCAAAACTCCACTTGAATAATTCAAATTTTCAAAATTTTTAAATTTTTAAAGTTTCGATGCAAAAAGCGATAGGGATTAAGACCAAGCATGAATTCCTAAAAATTAAAATTAAATTTTGAAAATACACATCTAAAAATTATCCTTAAAGCAAATGTCCAACTCTTTTCTAACTCAAATGATATAGAGTTAACCATCAAGCTTTGAATAAGAGTCAGTCACCGAAGTGATTGATTTACTTTTGTAAGCCCCATTTTGGTTCATTTAGATGCACTGGATTTACATCTTGAACCAGGGGTGCAGTCCTAACATCTCACACCCATCTACGTGGCTCAATACACAAACAAGTAATCCTAGGTGTTTGTGAGATGCAAAGGCTACTTAGTTCTATAGGATCATGAAGTCTACATTGACCTAATCTAGATTAATTTTCAATTTTTAAAATAATAATATAATATTACTTTTCAAAATCTAATTGTCTTCTAAGCGTACTAAACTCTGCTTCCGAAAGTGGTTTAGTGAATATGTCGGCAAGGTTTGATTTGGACTCAATATAGTTGAGTTCAATATTACCTTTCGCCACATGATCCCTTACAAAATGATGTTTCACATCAATGTGTTTAGTATGTGAGTGATGAATTGGATTTTTTTCTAAATTTATTGAACTTATGTTATCAACTAAAGTCTTTACCTTTTTGTAATCTAGTTCAAAATCCTTAAGTGTGTGCATCATCCATAATAGTTGTGCTATACATTCACCTAATGCTATGTATTCGCTTCAGTTATGGAAAGTACAGCACAGTGTTGCTTCCTACTGAACCAGCTTAATAAGTAGGATCCTAAGAGCTGACATCCTCCACTAGTACTTTTCCTATCTAGTTTATATCCTGCATAGTCCGAGTCAGAAAATCCTATTAACTCAAAGGTACTAGATCTTGGATACCACATTCCTACATTAATTGTTCCTTTAATGTATCTTAATATTCTTTTAACATGTGTTAAATGTGACTCCTTAGCACATGTTTGATATCTAGCACACATGCTTACTGCAAATAGTATGTCGGGTCTACTTGCAGTTAAGTAAAGTAAACTACCTATGGCGCTTCTATAGTACTTTAGATCCACAGATTTTCCTTCTTTGTCTTCATTTAATATAACATTTGTAGTCGTAAGTGTTTTAATTTCTTTTGCAGTTTCCATACCAAATTTCTTAATTAACTCTTTTGCATATTTATTTTGGTATATATAATTACCATCTTTTGTTTGTTTTATTTGTAAACCTAGGAAGAAGTTTAACTCACCTACTAAACTCATTTCGAATTCTTGTTCCATTAGGGTTATAAATTCCTTTAAAAAATTTGAATTTGTGGATCCAAAGACTATGTCATCTACATATATTTGAGCAATAAAAATATATTTGTTTAACATTTTTACGAAAAGTGTTGAATCAATTTGACCTTGTCTGAACCCTTTAGAACTTAAGTATGATGATAGTCTTTTGTACCAGGCTCTAGGAGCTTATTTTAGACCATATAATGCCTTTTTTAATCTATATACATGATTAGGATATTCTAAGCTTTCAAAGCCAGGAGGTTGACCTACGTATACTTCCTCTTTTATTACTCCGTTTAAAAATGCAAATTTTACATCCATTTGGTATAATTTGAACCCTTTATGTGCCGCATATGCTAGCAACATTCTAATTAACTCAAGTCTAGCTACTGGTGCGTAAGTTTCATCATAATCTAGCCCTTCTACCGATCAACCCTTAGCTACTAATCTAGCTTTATTCCTAATGATTTCTCCTTGGTCGTTTAATTTATTTCTAAACACCCATTTAGTGTCTATTATTGATTTATTTGCAGGTGGAGGTACTAGGTCCCATACTTCATTTCTATTGAATTGTGCTAATTCTTCTTGCATGGCTATTATCCAATCAATTTCTGATAAGGCCTCCTCTATTGTTTTTGGTTCTATTTTTGATATTAATGCGATTTGACTTAAGTTTCTTAGAGCTGATCTGGTTTGAACTCCTAAATTTGGATTTCCTAATACTTGATCTATCAGATGAATAGGATTAATTCTAGATGTCTTTAAGTTTTCTTCACATTGGTTAGGATTAAGTTATTCTTCTTCATCATGTGTAATTTTATTTAGATCATTTTGATTATTTTTCAATATATTTGATTGTTTATTTGTGGTTTCTTCCTCACCAAATTTTACATTTGTTGTTTCTTCAAATTTTAGGGTTTTCTTATTATAAATTCTGTAGGCTCGATTAGTGTTAGAGTATCCTAAAAATATCCCTTCATCGGTTTTTGAAGAGAATTTTCCTAAATGGTCTTTCATATTTAAAATAAATACTTTACATCCAAATACCTTAAAATATTTTATTGAAGGTATTTTATTGTTAAAAATTTCATAAGATGTTTTGTCATGTATTTTATTAATTATTACTCTATTTTGCATATAACATGCAGTGTTTATTACTTAAGCCCACAAGTAACTAGGTAGGTTATATTCATTTATCATTGACCTAACAGCTTCTTGTAAAGTTCTATTTTTTCTTTCTACTATGTCATTTTGTTAATGTGTTCTAGGACATGAATATTCATGATGATATCCATTTTCTAAACACATTATTGTAAGTTTTTAATTTTTAAATTCTCCTCCGTTATCACTTCGAATTCTTTTTATCTTACGATTTTTTTCATTTTCTATTTGTTTATTAAAATTTTTAAATACCTCAAATGTTTCATCTTTATGTTTTAAAAATTTTTCCCATGTAAATCTAGAGTAATCGTCTACTATTACTAAACAATATAGATTACCATTTAATGATTTTACTCCATGTGAATCGAATAAATCTAAGTGGATTAAGTCAAGTATTGAGCTTGTACTATCTTGATCAGTTAATTTATGTTTAGACTTGGTTTGTTTTCCTTGTTGGCAAGCATTACAAACTTTGTTTTCAATATTTTTAAGTTTGGGCAACCCTCTAACTAGATTAGTTTCACTTAACTTCGATATGTTCCTAAAGTTAGTGTGAGCAAGTCGGCTATGCCACAACCAACTCTCCTCTTGTCGTGTCATATGACACTTAATTGAGGATCTTTCTAAACTTATTGAATATATATTGTTATCCCTAAATCCTTTAAGTAATATTTTTGAATTTTTAATATCGTTAATCAAACATTCATTAGATAAAAATTTTACTACATAACCAGCATCACACAACTGACTTATACTAAACAAATTAAATTTAAAATTATCTACTAGCAGAACTTTTTGTTTAATAAAATTAGATTCTAATTCAATGTTACCTGATCTAATTACCTTAAGTTTGCCATTGTTTCCAAAGGCAATTGTTCCTAGGTTCTTGTTGCTTAATTCCAAGAACTTTTTACTATCTCCAGTCATATGTGTGGAGCAGCCACTATCCAGAATCCATTGGTCCATTCTGGAGTCCTACATGGATTAAGATAATTCAAACCTTGAGTAGGATGAATTTTCTATTTAAGTTGTAAATTTGTCAAGCAAGTAAATTAGGTTGGGTTAAGTTTTGTTAAATTAGGTATATTTGTTAAGTTTTAGTTTAATTAAGGTAAATTGTTGAAATGCATTTGGTTTAAGTGAATTAGGTTTAATCCAGCTTTATTAAAATCTAAATCATCTCACCCAAGTTAGGTTTTCAATACACTTATTCCTACGAGTTTTGTGAGATGAGAATTTCTTTTATCTTAATTAAATTTAATGAGCAATTTCAAAGTGTTTAAACTTGTGTTAGATTCAAGCTTGGTTTGAGCTAGTCAAGTAGGTTTTTTTTGTATTGACTTCCAGGTCGTGGCGAGGCACATGACCTTCTTGGTTATCGGAGCAACGACCACTTCCTAGACAAAGTCAATAAAGGAATCAAGTAATTGATTCACTTTAGATTAAGCCTTGGTCTAACTAGTTAAAGACTTAGTGAGTTAGCTTAGGTCAGTTCCACTCGACTTAGTGCACCAGGTCGTGGCGAGGCATATGGCCTTCTTGATTATCGGAGCAACGACCACTTCTTAGACATGCACTTCGAAGAGTTTCCCCAACTTACTATCAGTTCACTTGTCTCAATACTAGGTTGTTCAAGTTTAAGCTACTTTGTTTCCTATCTAGTCCATTCTACATTAAGCAAGTAAAGTAAATTAAGACATTCAAGTGTTTAACTAAAACATGGAAGGTTAACTAAAGCAAGCAAGTGTTAGACTAAAACAAGGAAAGTTAACTAAAACATGCAAGTGTTTAACTAAACAAGGAAACAAGCAAGGTGTTAGCTCCCCCTAAATGGTAGCTAGTTTGACTTTTGTTCACTAAGTGCACTTGACACTTGGGAACCCAAAATTGATTTGGTCCAACTTGGTTGACTAAGCTAGACTTAGGAACCCATGCTTGGACTCGATTCTTAGCATTTCGGCTAAGTAATGACATATAAGATTTATAGGTGGACTTAGCCTTATACCCGAGTCCGGATTTGTTGTACACAGCTCGCTGAGATCCAAACATCATGTTGAGATACTTGGAACCTAAAGTGAACTTTTCCAAAGATCCAGTTAGATCTTCTACTTGCCTTTTTAGAACTGAGTTCTCTTCCTCAATCTTTACAACTTGAGTTGAGTCTCTATCCTTAAATTGGCAAGTCGAAGTCTTCGAGTTGACTTGCTCCTTAAGTACTTGGACTTCCTTAAGTAGCGAGTCGACTCAATTTTCGAACTTAGCTAACTTCCTACCTAAGCATGCAATAATGTTATACAATTTATCTTCTAGGGGAGAAGTTACCTCGTTAGAACCTTTGGAAATGGATGTGAATCCATGGCTTCTCTTGGACTCGGAATCGGACTCATATTCGGAACTTGACTCGGCTCCGGATCTTGATTCGGCCATAAACGTGACGAAGCTTCTCTTCGTCTCTTCCGTGTCCAACTCCTCCGATGACGACTCATCCCATGTAGCCTTAAGAGCCTTCTTCTTCTTTTCCTTTTTTGGTTTTTCTTCCTTTTTTAATTTGCGCACTCCGACTTGTAATGTCCTTTTCCGTTGCATTCGTAGCAAGTCACTTCCGATCGAGGTCTCGGCTTGTTGTCGGCCACCTTTTTGGCGTCTTTCTTCGTAAATCTCTTCTTTCGATTGACCATTTTTTTTACTATATTTACAATCTCCTCTTCTCTGTTTGTTTCCGACTCCGACTCGTCTTCGGACTCAACCTTCACTTTTCTTTCCTTTTTAGTTGAACCTGCCATCAAAGCTATACCATTCTCAGTTTGACCTAAGTTAGCTTGTTCGTGTAGTTCAAGTTCACAAAATAATTCATCTAACCTAATTGTGGAGAGATCCCTAGATACCTTATAGGCATCGACAATCGATGTCCATAAGGCATTTCTCATGAATGCCTTAAGGGTATACCTAATTAAGTCCCTATTATCTATTTGGTGTCCTATTAGATGTAATCCATTTAATATATCTTTAATCCTAGTATGAAGTTGACTAGCGTTTTCATTTTCGTTCATTTTACAATTAAATAATTTATTTAAAAGCATGTCCCGTTTGGCTATCCTAGTGTCATTTGTACCCTCATTCAATTCAATTAATTTCTCCCATAATTCTTTAGAATTTTCAAATGGACCTACTCTATTTAGCTCTTCTTTAGTAAGTCTGCATTGCAAGGTGTTAAGTGCCTTGTAATCGACTTGAGCTGTCTTCCTAATATCCGAGGTTCATTTCTCTGGTTCTAACAACTCCCCCGAGTCGTATATCGGAGCTGTGAACCCTTTCCTAATTGAAAACCAGATCTCTAGGTCGGTCTTCAAATAGCACTCCATTCATCTTTTCCAGTAGGAAAAGTCCTCTCCGTTAAAGAGAAGAGGGCGAACGGTGTTGTATCCCTCTAAATGTGACATCATTAATAAAATATTTTCTAAGGACAAAAATTAATTTAACTGAAATAAATCTAGTATACAAAAAATCCTAATATGTAGAACACTATTTTAATTCATTTAAATATGCTGAATATTAATTTAATATGTAGAAAATTATTTTAAAGAATTTTAAAATACAGAATATTAATTTTTAAAATGCAAAAAAATATTTTATTAAATTTTAAAATGTTGAATATTAATTTAATATGCAGAAAATTATTTTAATGAATTTAAAAATACAGAAAATTATTTTAAAATGAAGAAAATTATTTTAGTAAATTTTAAAATGTAGAAAATTATTTTAGTAAATTTTAAAATTCTTAATATTGATTTAAAATGTAGAAAATTATTTTAAGATGATAAAAATTATTTTAAAATGCATAAAATTATTTTAAAATGATAAAAATTATTTTAATGCAATAAAAATTATTCTAGAGCAATAAAAATTATTCTAGAGCAATAAAAATTATTTTAAAGCAATAAAAATTATTGTAAACTAATCTAAAGCTCATGATGGTGGTTTCACCAACTCGGAGCACCCCTTGCTCTGATATCAATTGTAGGATCGAGTAAACCGATAGAGGGGGGTGAATCTCGATATTTTATAAATTTTTTCTAAACAGAATACACAGCAGAAATTAAATAAGTTAGACACAACAATTTACTTGGTTCACAACCCGAACCGGGTTGCTGCTCTAAGGCCCGTAGCTCTCCCGCGAGCTACCTCGAAGGGCAATTCACTAAATACCCTCCGATTCGAGAACTCTCGACTTCGAAGGGTTTCGCTTCTTTACAAATAATAGAGATGGGTAACACACTACCCACTCTTGAATTTAAGTACAATAGCGAAAAAATAAATAAACAAATACAAGATGTATACCGACACTAAGTAGATGGTAGAAGTACACTCGGAGTGCCGGAAGATCGCCTTGTTGTGAGAGTTTTAACTTTGGAGGACGAGAATGGATTTCGACAGCACTTCGATGTAAAAGTTGATTATTTTGGGATCTGGTCGAGCACAAGTTTTATAAACTATTTTCAGTCGACTGGAATGCCTTCCAGTCGACTCCACATCAACCCATCAATATGGAATTCGTGGTCTTCCAGTCGACTGAATCCTCTCCAGTCCACTCCACGTCACTCGGCTCTGCATCGGGAAATTTCCCTCTTCAGTCGACTCAAACTCTTTAGTCGACTCAAGCCCTTTCCATCTGCGTTGCACGATCTCCGATCGATCAACAGCTGATCCTGCCAAATAGGTATCTAGTCGACTGATACATCTCCAGTCGACTGAACTTCAATCGATTAGAATCCATTCAATCGACTGATCCCTACAAAACAGACTTAGCACAAAATATATAACATGAATTATGATAGCAGTAGTAACACTGCTCGATCTCAACTACTAAGTCCCACGTGGACTTTTCGTCGGATCGACACCTAGCTTTGTCCCCCTATAGAGGACTCAGCCTCACCTCTTCACTCGAGGCTTACCTGCCGACTACCTATCAGACTTACCATTCTTGACATCCGATCTGACCTACCAGGGCTTCCATCAGCTGTCCGATCTACCTGACCCAGCTGAACTTTTTGCCGATTGTCCGGTCTCCTGACCCAATCGGTCTTCATGCCAAATTTTCGATCCACTTGACCCATCTGGACTTCATGCCTGGTGTCCGGTCCTCCTGATCTGTCAAGATTCATGCCTAGTATCCGGTCAACTCGACATACTAGGACTTCCTGTTAAGCCTGCACACTTAACACTTATATTAGATCACACGTGAATCCTAACTCTTAACTGTGGTTCATATATCAAAACTAAGGAGTGATGCTTACTGCATCAACAAGAAGAGGAAGCAAAAATGCACTTCACAGTTGGGTCTATAAACATATCTTTAAAGTCAAAAAAGTAGTGGTGACCATCTATACTTGGCAAGGAAAGTCCAATGATACTGCAATAACCCACATTAGGGAATAAAGAAAGTAAGAATGAAGGGCAGAGATTTGGAAGGTAAGATCAAATGAATAAGACTACTGCTGGAGGTATATCCCCGAGCCAAGTAGGGCTTAACTTGGAAAATTAAGCCAGGTTGAGGGGATTGCAACTCGGGGAGCCGAGTTGAGTTATAAGCACATCGGCTTGATGGCTTGAATAGCGTCGGATAGCAACTTGGGAGCTGAGTTGAGTTATAAGCATATCGACCAGAATAGCATCAAGTCGCGACTCGGGGAAATGAGCTGAACTGGAAAAAGGGTGACTCGGGGAGAAGGATGGAGTCAGGAAAATAGAAAGAAGGGTTCATTGAAGAAATGATATATAGGTAAAACGAAGGAAAGGAAAGACTCCACAACACGTAGAAAGTTTGTTATATCTTATAACCACCTAAGACACCTCGTGGGCCCCCCAGAAGACTCCTGATAGTGCATTCTCGCCAACGACATAAAAATATAATTCCTTGAACATGTATGACCCTCCACATGGACGGTGATTTAGACGGTTTGTTATATGACAGTTGACCTCAGGAGCAGTAGATATAAAAGAAAGGAAGACAGAAGAAGAGGAGGGGCTGGCTAATTAGTTTTCTCAATCAAGACTCGTTGCTGAAAGGAGGAGAAGAGGGGTGTGCTTCTTCGGGTTTTATTCTTCTATTTTTCTTCTTCATCTAGGGAGACCGAGAAGGGGAGGGTCAAAAGGTGAACTGGCAAGGAAAGGTAGCATCACCAGCGGGACGAAGTTGAGAGAGAACTATTTGTACATCATTTCCTTTATTTTGTATAAATCCTTATCTGTAAGAGGTTTCTCCACCTTCGGAAGTACTTCTGAGAAGGGGGGATTGTAAGAAAGGTGTCTAGCACCGGAGCTCACTCTCAACCTCATCCGTGGAGTAGGAATTTGAGTTCCGAATCACATTAAATCTCCTGTCGTCATCTTTCTATTTACTATTGTGGCCAGAGAGAACCCCAATCATCTTCAACACTTTCATTTAAAAGAGACAGAAAATCCACGCCACATCATCCAAGTATAGAGACTTGGCAATGGACAGTCTCGGAGGAGTGACCTGTTGGCAAGGAAAAGTCCAAATATGGAGACTTGGCAATGGAAGTCCCGGAGGCGTGGCCTCTTGGCAAAGGGAGACCCAGTAGCATGACAAAGTAGAAAAAAGTATTTGAAGACTAGAGCAAAGGGTGAGGAGTTGTGGAGGACTCAGTGCATCCTAAAGGCATGAGGCTGATAGAAGAAGCTTGAAGGCTTAAGTCTAGGCTAAGGGTAAGTGTCAAGTATGAGAAGATCATACTTGATGAGTTAAACTTCAATTTTGAGATGTACCAATCGACTGGTAGTCTTGACCAGTCGACTAGTCGAGTGCTCGGGAGAGTGAAGTCGCGACACTCAAAAAAGTTCGACAAGTGCTCAGACAGTCAACTGGTAGATTAGACCAGTCGACTGGTCGCGGATAGTCAGGACGAGTCAAGTCGAGCTGAGAAACATTGCTTCAATGAAGCAGTCGACTTCTGTGATGAAGTTGTCAACTAGCTTTAAGCGGATAGAGCATAGAAAGTTTCTGAGTTGACTAATGGCTCATGGAAGTTGACTGATAGCTATGAGTAGTTGACTTATCAACTAAAATTCGACGTGGATTAAGCCATTGTGAGATAACGGATAAGTGACCAATCGACTGGGAGTAAGGTTAGTCGACTGTTTGGCGAAAATCAGCCTGTAACAGAGCTTATAAAAGGAGGAAGCTTGGAGGTTTTCGGCAGTCGATTCTTGGAGTCTTTGAAGAGGAATTATTATTGCATTCCATATCTGCAAAAGTCATTCTACAACAACCAACAAGCATTCAAGTAAAATCAAATTTGTAAAGTGTTGTTCTTTTGTTTATTTAATTCATTCTTGTATGTGGTTGTTGTATTCTTGTAAGCTTCAGGTGTTGTAAGAGGTTTCTCCTCCTCTAAAGTGTTTCCGAGAAGGAGAAATGATAGTGGGATCTATCGCTAGGTGAGTTAGGCCATAGAGTAGGAATCGAAGATTCCAAACCACATAAAATACTAGTGTAATGATTTGTGATTGTGTTTGTTGTTACTTGTGATTTATTTTTTATTTCCGTTGCTAACTACTTGTAGACAAGCACAAGATGCAATCAAGAAATTGACGAACAAGGTCGAAATACTATTCACCCCTCCTTTAGCACACACAACAGTCCCAACATTAATTTTCCATTTAAGATTAGTTAAATGGATTAACAAATAAAATATTTTCAATTTTATTTGATAATACTAGTTTTAATACTGCATGTATTGATAATCTTAAATGTATTTATTTGTCTATTATTGACAATAAAATTTTTATATTATCTACGTATGTCATATTTTAAATTTATGTATTTAAGATGAATTAAAAATTTGAGAAAATAAAATTAAATAATTAAAATTATTATTATTTATTTATGATCACATCTTAATATAATGAAATATTAGATAAATTTTATAAAATTAATACAATGAGACTTAAAAAAATTTCAATACCAACACACTGAAATTTAATATATCAATTACAATAATTATTATACTCATTTTTTATTCAAATTGTTAATTATCTTAATATATTTTTATTTTCACATCAATAGAATATATATGTAATAATATTTGTAAAATTTTAAAATATTTAATAATGCAACTAAATAGTTTTTGGTGTTTATTATTAATAATTTTTGACTCATTTAATTACAATGAAATTTTAAAATATATCTTTAATTTTAAAGGAATATATTAATAACGAATGTTTATCTCTTAGCGTATTAATAATGAAAGCAAAATAGTAAAAATATTTTTATAATATTTCTTTAGTTATATTTATTTTAAATTTTAGACTAGTGAAATATTTTATATGAAATATTAGTTATATATTATGAAATTTAATTCTAATAAAAAGATTATTCTTCTTCTATTCCTACTAATATAATACAAAATAATATAAATGATATTTATAAAGAATATATATTAGAAAGTAATGTACTTGAAATTCAAAATATTAATAGTAATAGTTTAAAACTTAAAAAAAATATAACTTTTATCAAAAGTCCGGACAAAGTGCCCCCAAGGATTTCAAGTTCCAAATAGGAACTTGAGAAATAGTTTACGGTTTATTTTGATTTTAGTAAAATAGATAGTAAAGTGAATTTCAATATTTTACAATAGTAATCAGATTCAAATTTTTCTCATCATCTCTATTATCGTAAAAGAAATCTAGCTTGTCTGATGTCAACCGTCGTCATAAAATGAATATTCAATTTCAGAAGTAATGTATTTGATGAACAATGATTTACTTTGTCTCCTAATTTTTTGGAAGCACAGACATTACTTATTGATTAAATAAGAGCTAAAATAATATAAAGATGTAACTTTTAAAAGGACGAATTAGAAGAATTTAATATCGATAATTAAACAAGAGCTAAAATAATATAAAGAATGTAATTTTTAAAGGACGAAACAGGAGAATTTAATATCAAATAAATTACCATTACGAGAACGAAAAACATAAGTGAATAAGAAAGTTACTTCTTAAGGTAACAAGACAAAAAAAGTGTATGAACTATGTAGGCTTTGATTTTCCTATACTCTACGAGATACACAGATAACTTAATTAAGTATAAATGCTTTTATATATATATATAAACTTTCTTTCTCCCGTGCGCTTTTCGATCCACGCAGTGATTTCTGAACGCTCTTGCATGCTGATTTCATCGTGGCAAACCTCACGCTATATATATATACACGGATATATCACCCACGCGCTTCCTCGCACTGACTGTGAGCGACTATATATATATATATATATATTAAAATTTTTAAATAAATAATAATAATTTTGAATTGTATCGGATCACAAATCACAAATCGATAGTTTGAACAATAATTATTTTGGATGATTAAGATTAAAAGGTGACCTTTTATGAACCATTGATTTTGAATTGTTGATTCTTAATCGCGATCGAATCTTGCTATGCCTAAGTGTGGCATTATACAGGAGCAAATCCTTCTAAGCGATCTTGCCTAACCTGAGATAGGGTGGTGGCACCGCCTGCAAATTCAGTTCAGACCACTATTTTTCTATATTGAAAAATATTAATTATTAGTTTTAAGTAATTTTTTTTTAAAAAAATAAATAGTAAGGCCTAACAGCCCTAAGTCGTGCCAAACTCAGCATAAATTTGAATGGATCATGTAAATTAGCAACAAGACAATCTATGAGCGAAGGACAACCATGAATTATCCTGTTATGACTTGCAGGAATAGTTGTTTTGTTCCCTATGAAATTTTGTAAAACAAGTATTCGGATATTGGTTGAGAATTTAACATTTTTTTTTTTAACTCTCCGGGAATAATTTTGTCTACCTCTATTTTAAAAATAATTATTTGTCACGTGTTTTTATCTTCAAATAACGCCTTCGACTTGTCCAACTGAAATAATCAAGCTAGGTTGATCGAAGATTCCAATTAGTCCAGATAAACTGGGCTAGATCGGTCGATCAATCTAAGTACACCAAATATTTTTATTGGTCGGGTAGGCCAAGGAAAGATTAACATTTAAAAATTATCCTAGGAGAAAAGCAAAAAAAAAAAAAAAAAAAAACACACACACACATGAATTGAGCTTTAGCATGCAACCAGGAAGCCAACCCGGCAGCTCACGGGAACCGTGAATTTTCTATAGCAAAAGATAATTATGTTCGTCTTTAATATTTTTTATCGTCAATTTTTCGATGATGATAAAGAAAAGTAAATTATAGATATTATATTTCTTTATTCGATGACCAAGAACAATGAAGGACTTCTGAGTCCGAATAAAAATTTTAGATTTCACATCGAAATTCAATTCTTGTCTATCTATAACAATATCTGTACTGTTCTAATCATCGGATAGTCTCGAAGAATGAGTTTCGATGAGGCCTTGAGTTGAATAAATTATCAGTTAAATGGAATTAATTGTCCGTATTAATTAAAATTAAAAGTTTAATTTGAAAATTTGATTTATTTTTTTTTTAAATAAAAAATATCGATTGTTTTAATTTGTTCGATTCAATTTCCGATTTTAAAATTTAAAAATCGATAAAACTGAATAAATTAAATTATGACATATATCTGTAAAAGTCGATTCAATTATTAGTTGTGCCCCAATAAAACTGGGGACGAACGGACAGCTTCTCCGCAGCCAATCAAGCGAACTTGAGCTTGCGGTCGCGTAGTCGGGCTGCCATCTCCTGGCACTGCAAGATCAAAGCCTAGCCTCGCCCGAAACTGGGGGCTGCTAATTTTAGACAGGTAGATCAGTGTGAATGTGTCGATTAGATGTTGGGATCAATCTAAACGGACAGATCCAGCCAGGTATATTAATTCGGACAGAGGAACCCATCAAACGGGCCTACCAATTGTCAGTTAATATAGATGGACCTTAATAAATAATAATCGTTCTTTGGTTATTCTATTTTCTAGAAATAATAATGCTATTCCTCTAAAATGGTGACTAAAATACGATAAATCTCCATGAAATTTCTTACTAATACCTACCCTCTCTTGGGATACAAGGCCGACGAGTCTCCCTCTGAACCAACCGCTGGCTTATGCTGTGTTTGAGAGGAGGTGAGGGAAGGGAAAATAAGGGGAGGGGGGGGATGACGAATTCGCCAACTCAACGAGATTTCAGATCTCAAAATTCAACATCGAATTGAATGATCCAATTTTTGAAAACATATGTCAAAGTCGTTGTAACTTTTCAACGAAATTGATGAATCGGGATAGGCAACTCAAATTTGGTGGGGTAGCCGTCATCAAATGGGTGGGGCATGCCTTTAAGTGAATTTACTCGCCCTTTAAAATGATTGTCTAACAACTTTAACGTCGATAGTACCGTCGACGCTGATTTAGTACACAATCATCGATTTAAATAATGCTGGTCGCTGAGTCACCTCTACCAACATCGACACCAGTTAGTTTATCAATTTGGATCCGAAGTATTTTTATGGTCGAGATAAGAGTGATCGTGTTTTCTTTTTTTTTTTTTACAAACAATATTATTCTGTGAAGGAATTTTAATTTGAAATAAAAACACCAAAAATGGAGGAATTGGAAACGAATATTAGCTCTTTATATAGGACGAAGAGGCGCTACCGCTATGAAAATATGAAGATGCATTAATGGCGGTAAAACAATGTTCTTTTCGAAGCAACATAGAAGGGGACGAGACCCTTCTTTGGTTCTGTGGAAACATGCGACTGGCAGAGTTCCGATTCTGACCACATGGCTTGTTCTGTTCTCAGCGAGCATGGCCCCGAATTAAACCAAAAATTATTATTATTATTATTATTATTAAAATTAAAATATTAAATTTTTAATTCATGGCCACGAGTAAAATTATTCCTAAAAAAAGTTTTTAAATATTTAATATCAGCCAGAAATAAAAGAGTTTTTAAGGCCGAGAAAAGGCATAGAAACTTACTTTAAAGGCCTAGTTACCTATGGCCTAATGGTCATAGGTAACGAGCCATCTTCTTGACTCGCTGTATTTACAGAGTCATAAATGACAATGGAAAAGCTTGGGATGGAAGTTCTAGAACCTACGGCAGAGGCCGAAGAGAAGAGCCCCCGCATGCCCCCCGTCGCTCAGTCGACTCCTCCTCGGCGGATCCGCCGTCGCCGTGGTGCGGTACGGCCCGGTACGCCCAGATTCCGTCAGGAGTTCCCACATCACGTGCACGTCCTCGTACTCGCACGTGCGCACCTCCCGCCTCAGTCTCATCAGTCCTGAGATAAATCAACACAGGGGAAGCGGCAGAGAGGTAAGAGTTAGCACCCCCGCCGGCGTCGCGACTGCTGGCCATGCGGCCGTTAGGTTGGCGATCGGGCGAAGAACTCACCGGATTTGCGGAACCCAAGGCGGTAGGCAACGCCGTCACATACTCGCCTCGCTGGAGACACCATTCGAGCCCACCACGCCATATCTCCGCCGGCCGTCTCCGCCCGATCGCCGAGAGAAAAAGAAAAAGCGATGGAGAACTGAGCGAGCTTCTTCTTCGAGTCCGATCTAAAAAGGGGGTCCAAACGCTGTCGATTCACCGGCTGATCCCCTTCCACGACCGCCAGGTGACGGTCCTCACGCGCAGAGATATTTTACGCTGCCGCTCCCAGCGGCCGACACGTTTCGAGTGATCGTTAGACTGTACGGCCAATGTGACTCTGACATGGACTGGCCCCCACCTTCAGTTAGCGAGACCATCCGGTGGGTGGGTCCCGGTTAGCGGTGGGACAGAGACTTGGGAGGATGGATGGGCGGGGGTTCGGTTGGGTGGTTCGAGCCGTCGGGAGGGAAGGCAGAAATTTGGTAAAAGAGCAACGGCCAAGAGGGGAATAATGGGGACCATTTTTTGGGTGGGTTCCATTGGCAAGATGGTCGATTCTTTCATGTTTTGAAATCAAATTTAATCTCCCAATTTAAGATCAATTGTCCAATTTAGACAAGGGCATCATCCTTCAATGGTAGGGTAACCACAAAGGCGAGTAATTTCTTTGAATTCTACTTCTCTCACACACCACACCTTCTTCGAACGACACGACACTCGTCGAGGGAGACAACAAACTGTTAAGAGATGAAGCAATAAGTTTGTTTATATTGCCCATTCCAAAACTCCTTGCACAAGAAATGAGGTGTAAGATGAGCATAGAAAGCTAGTGTTCTAACTCATAATCATTCTCTCGTTCCACGTAAGGCAGAGTCGTCAGCCTCATTGCCATATCTTATCTTATGAGTTCTCAAAACTTGCCTCAATCTTGATTACTCGAGTCAATGTGTGAATTTTTTTAAACGTTACGTCAATGTACTTATCACGCCATTCTTTGGATCTAAAATGTAAAGTCATCCGAGGTGCAATCATGATTCATGAGAACAGTCACGATAGTCGTCATCGTGGACTCTTCCATTCTTCTTCCAATATCGTTTCACGAAATAGTCACGGCAGCCATCGCGAATTCTTCCGTTCCTATTCCGATATTATTTCATGGAATGATCGCGGTAGCCGTCGCACTCTTCCGTCACTACCGTAGCAAAATCACTCTTCCGTCATAATCACGTAGCCATTTTTGCCTACTCCATCCTGCCTTTCTGTGAAATATTTTTTATCGAAAATTTAAAATGACATGAGATATTTTGGTACTAAAATATCCGTTCCGACCGTTTCAGCGAACCATAGATGCAATGTAGAATCACTCATTTTCTCACGTATACAAATTTTGAATTGACTTTGAATAGTCTTTTGTTATACGATCACAATATAAATGCACTTTTGCTTTTATACGAACGCAAAATACGTATTTAATAGCGGTTGACCTAACCTAATCTTGATCAATTTTGTTGTATGGTTCTTCTGATGTATATATATACATATATATATGCAGCTGAATAAATTACATAAACCCTCTTTACCACTTCACCACACGCAATGAATTGAAGGCCGCCAAGATTGTAAAACATTAGGTTGATTTTTTTTAACATTTAATACCAACTAAATAATTATTATTTTGTTCTCATCTTTAGGTCCATTATTTTCATCTTAATTATGAACATCATGCATCAGACAACATTCGTGCCAAGGTAAAACCCATATGGAGTTTTTTGCGTGTAACCCTTCAGTGATTTGTCATTTTGCATTCATATACATAACACACGCACAAACAAAGTTAGGAATAGCAACTCATGATTCCGATCATCAAAATAGAATGTTTCCAAAAGAAAAACAAAAAACAAAAAATGAATGCAAAATTACAACAGGGATGATCTGCCCATTGCAAATGGAAAAAGTGTCAGGACTAGTGGTGATGAATGTTACAACTTCTGATTGCACATATAACAGACTTGAAATGAATAAATTTAGCAGCAGTGTCACATTAAATTCATAAGACATGAATACACTAGAATAAAAATAAACGGTGGAATTAAAATATAGTATAAGTGCAGTTTCATTGTTGCATCAATCATGCAATTTGCTGATACATCACAAACACCTTTGAATGTCATCATCCCTGGAAACCTACTGGCTCTCCAGAATTGTTTATCCTCTCTGTGCACAAGAAAATTGCATACCCTCCCTGCAAATGTTGATAGTAGAAGACTAGAGACAAGGAAAAGAAACAACAGAGAAAAACATCCGTCGATGCAGAAAATCAACTTGGAAATAAACATGTCCCTCGTTGCACTGCCAACCAATTGACGTCAATATTCATAATAATAATTCTAAAAATTCATCATATGAGAAAGAAAATTGAGAAAACTAAAGGAAGAGGATGCATCTCGGACATCGCTAGAAGTTATACGAGTTTAACTTTACATGTACAGCATGGTCGGCAGGGTTGATCATTGGGAGGAAAAAGAATGAAGCTTTCAGTACAATGTCGACCTATGTCTCCGACTGATTTTGCAGAGAGACAATATTCGACTGCTGCAATCTTGTAAGCCGGTAACAGAGGTTATTTTCCTGCTTGATGCAATAAATGATGTTACGTCAGTTGGATGTGTTGATCAATAATATAATAAAATATTAAATCATTGGATAGATCCAATCGTAGAGTACAACTACCACACAGAAATCTTATAGGGAAAAAACTGATCTCAATCATCTCCTACCCAGTTACTTAACTGAATCAGTCCAAGAGGCTAATCTGTAAATGCCCTTCTCAAGGAAAGATATTCAAGTAATTGAAAATGGATATTTACACAAAACAACCTTTCATATATCAGAAACAACCTCCCATTTCTAGCCTAGAGGGCATTACATGGTAAATCAGCATAGTCTGGGTACAAACATCAGCAAACCAAAAATAGTAATAATAAAAAGAAAAAGAAAAATATTATTTTAGTATGATACAATCAAATAGTTGCACCTAAATCAAATTTCACCATAGAATAAGAAAAACAATAGTTCAAAACTGGGTTGATGCAGAATTTGATCTGTTAAACCAGTACATTCTGTCTACTGTACCACTCCACTCATTGGTCCTCATTAGGCCATTGCTTGTTCGCTTATTTAGAGATGGTTACATGGATCTTATAATCCCCCAATAAACTCAGCAATAGTCAGATCGCTCAAATCCTTAGTCAAATCATATAAAAAAGAATCTAAAATAATTGTTTTTTATAATATACCACCTGTACCATTCTTTTCTCACACACACACACACAAAAGTTGATAATAATAATTGCCACTAATACCATAGTAAATATTGATACTGATTGTACCATCATAATTTGTTTACTGAAAACTACCTGAAAATTGGCTAATCAATGTATCAATTTCTGTAGGCCTGTAGATTTCAATCATATTTGGGATTGTAATATGAAATTCAGACAACCACAAATTCACATCAGATGCCAAAACCTATAATAATACATTCAGACTTAAAACTATGAATGTAGAGACCTATTCCATAACAACGGAGGGGATGCAACCAAACACCTAATAAAAGCAACAAAGATTATCACATTAAATGCTTAAAGAAGAGCCAAAAAAAACATTTTTCACAGAACTAGTAGTAGTTTGCCACGTTCTTCGTACAGGGAAAATTAGCAAATGAACATAAGCAAGGTGATCCTTAGTTCCCTGCTTTTTTGCCTCATGGTTTTGCTAAGGATGTAGATGAAGCATAATCCTATTTCCTCCTGGGGGCTTTAGACGAGTCTAATTTGCTTACAACACTTGACTTCTGTATACTTCTCCATATAAAAATGTATATACGAATGAAACTGATTCCACTCTTTGGTCTAGCCCAATAAGATGAAGTGTTAAGCAATTATTAAAACAACACCACGTACGTTTGGCCAACATCTTTTGATTTTGCACAGAGTACAGTGAAGAAAAATGGGACAAGTGGTTATTGAAACTTAGTGTGTTCTTGGAACCTATACCGTATTTTTTAATAGATATCAAGAAGCATATGTAGTCCGGAATCTCAAAAAAAAGGCGGCCAAAATACAAATTCATAGCTCATAATCCTTTGTTATTGATCTAGAGACCTAATGAAATGCCAAAACAAAATAAAAAGTGCTTACCCTTTATGATTGAACAGATTCATTGGACTCAGATCTGCACTTAGCATGGACAATAGGACCCAGTTGAGACCTATCTAATCCTTCAGTATATCCATCTGGGGCATTCAAATACACAGCCCCTTTATACATCCATTCCTCTGTCTCATCACTGTAAAAATCCTCAAAAGGCTCCCCACATAATGCACAAACATTCTGATCTTCATCTGCAGGAACTGCCATCCCTTTGTCTTCCTTCTGCTCTGCAACTGACTCAATGGGAAGAAACCCAGGAACAACATCATTTCCTAGTATTTCTGCACCACTTAGCCATTCTTTTGCACTCACAAACCACTTGCGAGAGGGCTTTTGTTTTCGGCTCTTTGATATCCGATTTTTAGTTACATGCCAATCCATGTGGCTACTATGGTCCTCTTGGCACTTGAAACGCAAGCCACAAGTCGTGCATTGTCTTGGAAGATCATCATACAAGGAATTTATTGCAGATTCATGCCTCACCTTCAAAAGTTCCTGATTAAACTCAACCCCCAAAGAATCCTACAAATTTACACTAAAAAAGATAAGACATGAAACATTATTTTGAAACAAAAAAGTAGCTCATCCATAATAGATGACAAAGAAGGTTACCAAGCGTTTGGGGTTACCTGAGATTGAGAATTTGAATTCAATGATATTAACCCCTGTGCCATGAGACTGTTGATGAGTCCAGAAAATGCACTAGCAGGAGAGCTTGATATCAAGGAACTTATATTTTGAGATGTAGGTCCCATTTGAGATGAGGCAGGAGGTGGTCCAGGAGGCAGAGGTGGTAGGTCACCCCTTGCATCTAAAGATGCATCAGCTGGACTATATGCTTTAGAAGATGGAAAAGCAGAAGTCTTAGGAATCCCATGTCCTAGTTCTGGCATCAACTTCAAGGGCTGGCCAACTGAGTAAGAAGAAACATTGGCTCGCCCAGGTGGAAGAACATTTAGGTAGGTCCCCTGAGACTGTAGAGGGGTAGGAATACCCTTTTCCTTATTTTGCTGACTCAAGACTGTTGAAGCAGGTGAATATGGACGTTGGACTGAGTGCCTATCTATGACAGAATTGTCTATTTTAAAGGGATCAGAATGATCATCTGATCTCAGGATTGGAAGTTCAATATCAGGCAAAGTGTCATTTGGAATAAGATGCCTCTGACCACTCACTGGTGCCATTCCCCTTGCTGCAAGAGGAAGCATTCCAGCGGCCTTGCTACATGATCTTGGGCTCAAGTTCTGCTGTGTTAGCCGGGGAAAAATGTAATTCAATTTCCCACCATCACGAATATGATTAGAGTCCTGATAATGAGCCAGCATGTCCTTCTGACTTACTGTACCATCCCAAGATTTCATTAATCCAGGACGGGACTGCAACAGGCAGAAACCCAAACAAGTTAACTAAGTTACTTAAAATTCATTATGAATAAATAACGGGTAAAAAAAATAAAGTGTTGCCACAAATTGTAGTGAATAACAAGAAATTTAAATAATTCAAGTTTATCAGTTAAATTCAGTGTCTCAATCTACACAAGCTAAAGTAAATTTCACTAATCCACGTTGGGACTGCAACAGATGCAAACCCAAAACAGTCATTAAATTCTTAAAATGCATTATCAATAAATAGCTAATGAAAAAAATGAAAGGAGTGGAGCATCAATTAGTAGCAATGATAGTGACAATAAATTTAGATATTTCAAGATTTATCCGTCGGAATCAGTGTGCCAATCAGCACAAGTGATTGTGCAAATTTATACAAACTATTGCAAAGGAAACATGAGGTAGTTGACAATTGCCCTAGCATCTTCTACCTTAATAGGCAGAATACTTGAAGGTTTAGAAATTTTCAAAACATCATATCAGAATCATAAGTTCACGAATCGCGACCCAAGTAAATAAACAACCAGGCTATGTTGGTGCAGAAAGCGCCACTCCTGAGTTTTGATATATGAACCATGGTTAAAGCTAAGTTAAGCTTGTGATCTAATATACATAATTGAGTATGCAGAAAAGTCCTAGTAGGGCGTGTTGATTAGATACTAGGCAAAGACTTGACAGATTAGGAGGACCGAACACCAGACATGAAATATAGATGGGTAAAAGAAATTTGGAGTCGACTGGAAAAGACTTGTAAAAGAAATGGAGGACTAGCTCCTTACTAAGAATTGCTAATACATCGAAGTGTTGTCATCTTCATTCTTCATCCGCAGAAGCTGCTTCACGCTGTCATTCCACACAACCGACACACCGAGCCTAATTTCTAAGCTTCAAGTGTCGGTATAGTTAGCTTCTTTTTGTATCTTTCGCTTTACTTGTACTTAAATTCATAAAGATAAGTAGTGTATTATCTTATCCTTTATTATTGTAAAAAACGAACCCCTTTGAAGTCGAGAGTTCTCGAATCTAGAGGGTCTTTTAGTGATTGCCCGACGAGCTGACTTTATAAAGGGTCACGGGTCTTAGAGTAGACATCCGACTCAGATTGTGAACCAAGTAAATCTCTTGAGTATTTTTATTTCCACTACAATTACTCTTATTTTCAAAAGGATAAAAAGAAAATTATTTTAAAATATAAAGAAAATATTGTAAACACCGAAATTCAAACCCCCCCCCCTCTCTCTCTCGGTAGAATTCGATCCTACAATTGATATCAGAGCACAGGGCACTCCAATTTTGGTGAAACCACCGAAGTGAGCATTCAAAGTTTTCTTTATATCTTTTTCTTGCTCTAATTTTAATTTTTGCATTAGATTAAGTTTTTCTTACCCTTATCAAATTTGCTCTAGTTTAAATCTTGCACTAGTTTAAGTTGTTTCTACATTTGTAATTCTAGAAAATTTGTGCCTAAATAAATATTCTACAAATTAATTTTTAAAATTAAAAAATATCACATTTAGAAGGATATAGCACCGTTCGCCCTCCTCTTTTTAATGGAGAGGATTTTAGTAATTGGAATAAGCGAATGAAGTGCCTTTGAAAACCGACATCGAGGTTTGATTTTCTATTAGAAAAGGTTTCATTCCTCTGTTAGACGACTAAGGAGAGTTGTTAGATCCGGAAAAATGGATCGTAGACATTAGAAGAAGAGCTCAAGTCAATTACAGAGCTCTGAACACCTTGCAATGTGGACTAATTAAAGAAGAGCTCAATAAGGTTGGACCATTCGAAAACTCATAGAGAACTTTGGAATAAATTAATAGATTTGCATAAAGAAACAAATGACACTAGGATAGCTAAACAAGACATGTTGCTAAATAAATTCTTCAATTGTAAAATGTTAGAGGGTGAAAACGCTAGTCAATTGCATACTAGGATTAAAGACATACTAAATGGACTACATTTAATAGGATGTCAAATATAAAATCGAGACCTAATTAGTTATTCGCTTAAGGCATTTCCTTGGAACACTATGGATATCTATTGTTGATGTCTATAAAGTTTCTCGGGATCTTTCTTCAATTAGGTTAGACGAGTTATTTGCGAACTTGAACTACATGAATAAGCTAACTCGGGTCAAGCCGAGAACGGTATAGCTTTAATGGCAGATTTGAGTAGGAACAAAGTTGGAAAGAAAGTCAAGAACGAGTCCGAAGACAAATCGGAGTCAGAAATAAATGGAGAGAAGGAGATAATAAATATAGTCTGGAAGATGTTCAACCGGAAGAAGAGGTTCACGAAAAAGATGCTAAGAAAGTGGTCGACAACAAACCTAGACCAAGATCAAAAGTAACGTGCTGCGAGTTCAACAGAAGAGGACACTACAAGTCGAAGTGCGTGAATCTAAAAAAAGGAAGAAAAGTCCAAAAAGGAAAGGAAAAAGAAAGCACTTAAGGCGACTTAGGATGAATCATCATCGGAAGAGTTGGATGCGGAAGAACCTAAGAAGAGCTTTGTCGCATTCAGAGCCGTAGACAAGTCCCAATCCGAGTCAAGCTCTGAGTCCGAGTCTGAGAGAAGCCACAGATCCGCATCCGTTTCAGAAGGACTAGACGATGTAAACTCTCCTTTAGAAGATAAGTTGTACAATATCATAGCATACTTATATAGTAAATTAGCTAAGTCCGAGAATCGAGTCGACTTACTTCTTAAGGAAATACAAGTACTTAAGCAGCAAGTCAACTCGAAGACCACTTGCCAAATTCAAGATAGAAACTCAACTCAAGTTGCAAAACTTGAGGAAGAGAACTCCATTTTGAAAAGAAGTAGAAGATCTCACCGGAACGTTGGAAGGGTTCACCTCGCGATCCAAGTATCTCAACGTGATGCTTGGGTCTCAACGAGTCATGTACAACAAGTCCAGACTCTGATACAAAGCAAGTCTTCATACAAATCTTACATGTCTTAGCCGAAATGCATCGAGTCCAAGCATGGGTCCCTAAGACTAGCTTAGTCAACTAAGTTGAACCAAATCAATTTTGGATTCCTAAGAGTCAAATTCACTTAATGAATAAAACTCATACAAGCTATTATTCAGGGGGAGCTAAATCTTTACTTATTTCTACACTTAATTAAACTCTCGCATGCTTAGTTTTACTTGCTTAATTTAAAATGGATTAGATAGGAAACAAGTAGTTTAAACTTGAATCTAGTACTAAGACGAAGTGAATTGATAGTAAGATAGGAAAGCTCTTCGAAGTGCATGTCTAGGCTGAATGCATCCTACCTAATGTACTAAGTTGAGTGGAACTGACCAAAACTAACTCACTAAGTCTTTAACTAGTTAGATCAAGTCTAAAGCAATCAAGTACTTAATTCCTTAATCAACTTTGTATAAGAAAGTGGTCCACCTGATATCCAAAGAGGTCATATGCCTCGCCACTAACTGGAAGTTGAATTTGAAAAAAATTACTTATTAGCCCAAGCTAAACTTGAATCTAACACAAGTTAAAAACACTTTTAAATTTCATTAAAATTAAACAAGAAATAATGAACCCTCATCTCACAAAATATATAGGATTAACATGCATTGAAAACCTAGTCTCTGTGAGATGAATAAGGTTAACTCAACCAAACCAACTAATTATTCTCGGCAATATTTTAGGAGGAACTTAGGAAAATCGATTTACATTTCAGAGTATTTTGGTCAAAATTATTAAAATACTTTCAAAACTTGAATTTATAATAATCTTTAAAATTGTTTGAAAATTAAAATGGATTTAAGTTGAGAACTTAGGTCTACTTTAAAGGGAAGAGGAAGAAATTTAAGAATTGAAACTTAAAATTGAACTTGTCTGTCTAAACTACTTAATCTTGAACTAGTATTTATCCTAAGTATTTTAATCAATGACTTTGTAAATAAACATAATTCAAAAGGGAGTTAAGATATTTTTAAAAATCTTATTTTGAAAACTAAAAGTAAAAGAAAAATTCTAAGGGGAGTTTCGCATGAACTAAAAGTGAAACTATACATTTAAAATTTATCCTAAGTTCATTAAAATTATTTTCAAAATGTAAGCATACTAATGTTACCTTAAGGGGAGATCAAGAATTTAGGGGAAGCCTAAAAGATTTGTTTTGCAAAATTATGAAATGTTTAATACCTTTTCAAAAATTAAGCTTTAAAATGAAATTGAATTTAAATTATTGTGAGAAATGTTCTTAAGGGGGAGAGAGAAAATTTTAAAAGTTGAAAAATAACTCAAGTAATTCACTTGAACTTAATAAATTGGACTTTTCAATCTAAGTAATACTTAATTACTTAATACTCAATCAACATAACTTAACTTTATCTAAATTGGAAGATGAGAGTTAGCTAAGCTAAGTCTAAACTTAAAATAGTTACTACAAAATCTAAACAAATCATGATAAGATCTATGTTTAAAGTCTTTAGAGCAAATTCGCATCATTAATGAGTAACTATCTTGGAAATTATTTTTGAAAATCTATTAAGTATATTTTAATATGAGTTATTTTCAAACTAATGAAAAAAAGAGCAACTTCTTAGAAAACTAATTTCAAGTTAAAAGTGTACAAGAAGTGTAGTTTATCGCTTTTGCTTAGGTTTTGATGTATGGGGGAATTTATGACATTTAAAAGTTTATTTTTGAATATAGTTTCAAAAGTGAAATAATTAAGCAATTTTCAAAAAAATCAGATATTGTGTTGGACCTTATGCTTCTTGAACTTAAACTTTTGAAGGCTAGTCACTTGGACTCACTTAATGGTTTGATTCTTCAAACCGTGAAAATGTATTTTTTGAATTTTGGCATAGAATAATTGTTTTGATGTATGCCAAAAGGGGAGAGAATGTGAGAATGTAAGGATTAAAGTTAAAGTAATACATTTTTCAAAAAGGGGAAGAGAATGTAAGGGTTAAAGAGTAATATATTTTTCAAAAGAGGGAAAAGAATGTAAGAGTTAAAGTTCCAAGTCATGAACTTGATGCATTGCATGTGAGCTTAATATACTATGTATTTTGATACATTACAACTTGAAGTTACATGTTACACTGTGCTATGTTACTATATATCTCTTAACTTTAACCAATGTGTTGTCACAACATAAAAAAAGGGGAGATTGTTGGCATGGAAAGCATCACTCCTGAGTTTTGATATATAAACCATGGTTAAGGCAAGGATAAGCTTGTGAGCTAATATGCATGATCGACTATGCAGGAAAGTCCTAGTAGAACGTGTTGATCAGATACTAGACAAAATATTTGATAGATCAAGAGGATCGAACACCAGACATGAAGTCCAGATAGGTCGAGTGGATCGGACATCTAGCAGAAGACCAGTTGGGTCAGAAGACCGGATAATCAGCAGCCAGCCCAGCTGGGTTAGAGAGACTGGACAACTAGCATGAAGATCTGGTGGGTCAGATCGGATGTCAAGCAAGGTAAGTCCGGCAGGACAATCGCAGGTAAGCCTCGAGTGGAGAGATGAGACTGAGTCCTCGGTAGAAGGACAAGGTAGGCGTCGATCCAACGGAGGGTTCGTGTTGGACTCGAAAGTCGAGATCGGACAGTATTACTATTGCATTTCATATTATACTGTATATTGTGCCAATCTGGTTTTGCAGGTCTCCAAGCGACTGAAAAGATTTCAGTAACCCAGTCGACTGGGTATGGGCCAGTCGACTGGAATGCCAAGTTGGCAAGGTAGATTATTGATCAACTGGAGATCCTGTGACCGAGATGACAGATGTTCCAGTTGACTAGGGAGGTCCAGTCGACTGGGATAAAAAATTTCCCGAACAACAGAGGAGTGGAGCCAGCCAACTTAGACCAAGTCCAGTCGACTATAAAGCCCGGAATATCAAATCGACAGGTTGATTTGGAGTCGACTAGAAAGGGCTTATAAAAGAAATAGAGGACTAACTCCGAAGTAAGAATTGCTAATACACCGAAGTGTTGTCGCCTTCATTCCTCATTTGCAAAAGTTGCTTCACACCGTCATTCCACACAACCGACACACCGAGCCTCATTTCTAAGCTTCGAGTGTCGGTATAGTTAGCTTCTTTTTGTATCTTTCGTTTTACTTGTACTTAAATTCATAAGGATAGGTAGTATATTACCTTATCCTTTATTATTGCAAAAAGCAAACTCCTCCAAAGTCGAGAGTTCTCAAATCGGAGGGTCTTTTAGTGATTGCTTGATGAGGTGACCCTAGGAAGAGTTACGGGCCTTAGAATAGCAATCTGGCTCGGATTGTGAACCAAATAAATCTCTTGAGTATTTTTATTTCCGCTACAATTACTCTTATTTTCGAAAGGATAAAAAAAATATTATTTTAAAATATAAAGAAAATATTGTAAACACCGAGATTCACCCCTCTCTCTCGGTAGAACTCGATCCTACAGGCTATACCTTAACAAGTGTACAACCTAATTAAGGTGAGTTATGGATAATTAACTTTTCAAAGGCTATTTCATGAACAATTCGCTACTTAGGTCAAACCACATATCTAACTTTTCATCCATGCATAAAACAAGATTCAAAATCTTGAATCATGCTGAAGTTTCGGTCTTTAATTATAATGATACTATTTTGGTATCATGCCAATGTTTTGATGCATGGTGTTGATAATGGATTGAAGTTGAAAAGAAAAGAGACGAAGTAGTAGAAGGAGCTTATGCCGAGCTGGTGTTAACTCTTGTACCATGCTGGGCAAAACAAACAAGACCTACTATTTCAGTAAATTACCAAAACCCAATACCACTCGACACAGACAATGTCGACTTCCTTCTTCAACCTTCAAAATTTGTCACCAGCATCTACATCAAAGCGTCAACATGATACTAGAACAATATCGTTTCGATCAAAGGCTAAAACTACGACACAACTTGAGATTTTGAGTTTTAGTGTCGAGTGGTATTAAGTTTCGGTGATTTACTGGAATGATACATTTCAACCAATTTTGCTTAACACGGTACAAGATTTTAAACCATGGTATAAACAGCCAAATGCTAAGGATCCCTTTAATGCAATATTGCCACTGCACATATGCATATTTCTGCCAGAAAGATTAATTGGGATGGAAGAGATCTTAGCAAACAGTTTTCACAGCGGGAGTTGTTCTGAGACACCATGTTTGCATTACGACAAACCAATCCGAAAGGAGATACTGATCAGTAACTCAATAAGTCTAAGAGCATGAGATTCAAAATGGTTCACCCTAAGTTAACAATGGTAGACCAATTTTGCAAAGAAATGTCTGCCAACTATTCTCCCATTCTTATCCTGGGGCGCTAAATAGCAAACAATTTTCACAAAGAATTACCATGGTTAGGAATTAATGAAAGAAACAATATCACATGATTTGGAATTTAATCATTCTGATAATCAATCGTACCAATCAAAATAGAATAAAAAAGGAAAGATCAAGATCCATACTCCAGGGTGGGCAAGCCTATCTTCAACATTACAGGAGGGATCATCAGCCTGAGGCAGCTGAGCATGACCAGGCCAAGTACGTCTTGCAATATCTGATGCTAAAGATTTAGCAGGATCAGGCCTTGAAACCCCTGTTCTGATGCGAAAGCTTCCAGGAGCAGATTTAAACATTGGTAAGCTACACCTCCGATCAGATAAAGTTGGACTCATGTCCTCCCAAACGTACTCCTCTTCATCTGTGTTCTTCCAATTTCTGGTGGCTGCTTCACGTGATATGCCATTCACATCAACACGCTGAACCTTTGAAAACTTCTCAAGAACAGAAATTCTTCCTCTAGGATTTCCATATGCATCAATCAAGTCTCTAGCATTCTGTTTAGCATAGCCATTATTTAACTTGTAAAGCCGAGGATCTTCATTTGGTAGCCTGCTTTCATCCAGCCAACAACTAGCATCACTGACTCCTGGTGCATACCCACCAGAATGAGATGTAGAAGCCCTTCCACTGATCATCTTTGAGGTACCATTATGGGATCTCAGATCAGGTGGTGATATGGGCCTTTTCAGACCAATTCTTGGAGGAGATTGTGAAATAGTTGTTTTTTTCTTCAAATGGGCAATTATTTCCCCTTCTTTGTCAAGGTGCTGGAGTGGCAATTCAGGTTGATCAAAATCATATTCACTGGAACGTGGGATGGGTTTCTGTCCATAAGCTTGTATACCAGTAGGAAGTCTTGTTTGTTGTATACCCTGCCAAAAAATTAAGAGTTGTGATATGTTCCTGTCTACAGTAAAAAATTATACAAAGGCACACGTTGAAATGCATTAAAGGGGCATAAAAAAACATGACAACTCCTAATCTTAAAGTTGTTTAGGACTACCTTATGATAAGAACATAAGATATTTAGGGATGACCATATTGAAAACCACAATAAGCTTTGTATTTATTCACAGCAATTATTGAAACACGGAAATTTATAGGCAATCCTGCTCTATTATGTTTGAAGCTTACTCCAATAAACTACTGAACTTCCTAACTTGAGCAGAAATTCATGTGTAGCTTATCACGTCTCAAGCCTCAGACATTACTATTTGCTGTAATTATCATATTGCTTCTAAGATGCAAAAGGTTGGAATCCACCAACCTAGCGGCCCCTACCAGTCCGCCCCCGGACCATCTTAAGGGAGGTAAATCACGGTAGGCATTTGACCCTTAAGACTAGTAACTAGCGTATGGAGGGACGGCATCCTCGCATTTGCGAGGGATTGATCCGTTGTCCTATGATGCAACGTCTGTATGCGCTAGCCACTAGGCTCTTCCCGCGGGGGCTATCATATTGCTTCTAAGTTTACTAAGATAGGTCAATCAGATGACTTAGTAGAATCTATTCAAAAGGAGAGAGAAAACATAGGTTAGGTAAAGATAATTGCTGAAATCTAATCTTCAACTTTTCCAAAAGTTAATCCAGATTAAAACACTAACAGAAAAAAGTTTCCCCTTAAATAGAGTCTAGAACGAAGAAGGATAATGAAAGAGGTGAACCACACAAGAAATTTATGAGTTGCCTCAGAACATCCGTCAGAGTTCTCTGAAACAAGTCCTTCCATGCGTTCAACTTGAAGATCAGAAATCTGCGTGCTGTTACTTGAGCCCACTGCATGTATCTGTATTATGACAAAAATTTATATTCAAGTGAAATACTAAAAAAAACTTGCAAATAATATTAATTATTAACGCCCATAAAACTGAGAAAAAACCAAACTTGTTTATTTTGCGATAATAGAACTTCTAGATTAAGTGACCAAAAGGTGATGATCAAATAATTTTACATTTTCTGATAATCTATCGATAATAAGTGTTTTGTTTTAAATCTGGTCACAGAAAATTAACTATTGAATAGGAAAAAAAATCACAAGCAAAATAAACAGTGTGATCAAATTGTGTGATTCAAAAATCTACCAGAGTAAACAAAATCGTTTGCACATTTAATTCAAATCAGGCACCAAACAATTCAAACCAATGGATGACTAAAAGTGGTTTAAAATTCAGTTTAATTTGATACGAACAAGACAGATTGACAATTCACAATGTGTAAAAAACTTGTACTCGAACTCATCAACACTTAAAAAATAACTTGACAGATTTCTAGATTTAAAAAAATTACTTTTGTTGCTTTCTATTCAACTTTGCACCTTCAAGAAACTTCAGCATCCAGAATAATCAGCCCTCATCTGCAACCTCAGGGACTTAAACCAAAGTGATGAGTACGTCATCTATTGAGCATAGGGATGGCAATGTGGCACCTGATAATAAGGTATCCAAGGGTACTCCACCATTCAAGTCAGGATCAAGTACCCAATTATACTTAATATTTTGGTTTGATTCTGAATCAGGTTTGCTTAAAATTGCACATACCAAAAGAGTACCACATATTTTAGTCATTAAGTTGAGAACCTATGATTTGAATGCCTTCTTCTCATCCCAAGCATGTATTTAAACCAGTTAGGGTAGCAGATATTTACTCATGTACAAGCATGGGTGGAACCCAAGAATGCAGATATCTAACACACTATCATCGCCTAGTTGTGCACGGCTTTTAAGAGGATTAAGAAAATTTAATCTATGACCTCCTAACCTTTCCTTAGTTGAGCACGTCCATCAAGGCATCACATGGTGGTAGGGGTGAACCGAACCGGAACCGATGGCCCAAAAACCGAACCGAAACTGCTTTTTCGGTTCCGGTTCCGGTTCCAAAACCAGAACCGGAACCGGAACCGGAGGCATATGGTTCGGTTCCGGTTCTTAACTTTTTGGAACCAAAACCGATGCGGAACCGAACCGGAACCGGGCCAGAACCGGAACCAGAACTGAGTATTTTTTTTTGTTAAAATCGGAATTGAATTTTTAAAAATAATTTGATATTTAAATGGCAAGTGAACTATGAGAATTTTGATTCCTTTAGACCCCAAAAGGATACGTAGACAACTTAATTTATATAAATTAAGTTCAAGTTCTAACCTTTTTTTTTTAGTGTTAAATCAAAGAATGAGAGATGTAACATATTGTAATAATAATAATAATAATAATATATATTCTTTCTTTTTAATTTATTAATGTGAATTTATTATTTAAATATGTTTCAATGACAATTTTTTATGATAAATATTTGATTTAAAGAGTTATATAAATAAATAAATCGACATAAGTTAAATCTCCATGTATAAAATTTAAATTTAAATATAATTTAAATTAAAATAAATCAATCAAATTAATGAATTGAAAAATAATATACTTATATCGTTTATTAAAAAAATGAGAGACTTAAAATTAAATAATTTAAATTTCTATTTTAAACGGGTTTAACCGAAATCGAAACGTAAGGAACTGAAACCGTCGGTTAATGGTTCGGTTTCGGTTTCAATGGATGATGAACCGGAACCGGTGGTTCCAAAATCAAAACCGATCCGTAATGAACCGGAATCGGCAGTTTCGAAACCGGAACCGAAACCGTTGATGAGCGGTTCGGTTCCGGTTCCATTGGATGATAAACCGGAACCGACAGTTTCAAAACCGAAACCGACGGTTTTGGAACCGTGGTCAAACCCTACATGGTGGTGCATGAAGCTACCAAGTGCACAGGTGAGTGCTTCAAAATTACTATTTTATCTTTGGCATGGCTTATTGAATTCTGATAATTGATGATTGTCAAAATTGTTGGGACCAACATCCTATGTAGGAACGGTTGGCAAGAATAGGATTAAATTGTAGGATTGCAAGATCCTTGACAAATTCAAATCCTAGTTGGGAACTGGATCAGTTAAGCCAATCTAATTGTTTTTTTTTTTCATATATTTCAAAAGATAGTTATGATTTCTGATAATGTTAATCTAACAATGCCTTAAGTACTTTAAACCCATACAATATCTGCGATATGCTTTATAAAACATAATAGGGTGCTGATTCTAATAGATTTTTAGTAGAGTAGAAGTATTTTTCTTATTTATATTTATGGCTGAACCTTATTGTTCACAATTCAAAATGATCGCAATCGCAATATCACCAAAATAATTCACAGTATGAACGTCAATTAGACAACATTGAGGTGTAACTAGAAAAGGACATTCACATAATGTCCTTTGCACATAACAAAAAAGAGTAAAAGCAGTCCTCCAAGTGCTAAAATGAACAACGTACTCAATATAAAAATCACTTGAGCCAGCAACTACAGATAATGACATGGTAGAAATATAACTAGGCAGTAAGCTTACAGCAGATTGTCGTTGTCGCGCTTCCAAATACTTTGGATTTACATGAATACCATGAGAGGGACGAGGTGACAGGGATTTCGACGGCTTGTTGCTTATGATTGTTGATGTTCTTCGACTGTCAGATGGAGAAAACTGGAGCTCATCCTCTATTTTCTGAAGTACAGAAGACGGGAAGACTTGTGACCAGGTTCCAAAAAGGTGGCGCATAGAAGGACACTGACTAGGATCGACTTGCTTGTATGCAACACAGAACACCTTCAATAAAAATATAAATCCACTTTAAATTAAAATGGCATTCCTGTTGCTGATCATCATTTGATATAAGTAAGAAATAGCTAGGTTTGACAGGATAGTTTACAAGAAATTACATATCAAAAGAGTCTTCTGCACATAATCAGTAGGCACAGACACATCAATGTTTCCTCTGACAAGTAGAAATGATTTATTGTCCGACTATTATTTTCATTACAATTTATCACAAAATTACATAAAAGTAGTGGTCAAGGAGCAAGTATATGAATTCACCATGATGCTCACCTTAGGAAGCCGTGTAGCAAAAATTTTCACGTAATCACGACCTATATTCTTCACAATACTATCAATAAGGTACAAGGAAGGTATTTTTTGCTCCGCCGGTACCTGCATGTAATGCCCAAGTATAAATCCCTTTGACTATTGAGCGTCTAAATGATTATCATGGAACACAGTTGTAGACTTTAAGTGAAACAGATAAACCAGGTACGCTATGTCAAATTCATGGCAAAAAATGTCCAGGATATCAAACAAAGCTCACTTTTTTTTTTTTAATAGTCAGGACAAGGTTACACTTCCCTTTCTATTATTGCCAAAAAATTCCAGAAAGAATCGCGTAAAAAAGAACTACAATAAATTCCACAATTACTTAGGCTACAGTAGGACTTCTAAACTCAAAATACAAATATACAGTAGCGCAGAAACCACACCACAAGAACTCGAGCGCAAATGACGTCGGCGATCTCCTTGGCAAGCTGAATTTTCTGCCCGGCAATCATCGTCAGTTCCGTGATGATGGGCTTCGAGTTGAAGGTGAGTTCTGACAGGACGTCCTCGTAGCATCGCACCACATCATCTGCGGAGGGAGGCGCGGGCAGGTCCTCTTCTTTGGCCTCCGCCAGCTCTTCCTGCCTGTCCCGTAGCATAGCATTGAACCGCTCCATGATCTGGGGCGCCGACGCAGAAGGGCGAGGAGGGCGGTCCCCCACGGTTCGAAGATCGCGGAACCTCTCGTCCACCATGACGAACGCCGGAGGCCCTCCCGCTGCCGTTTCTCTCCGCTCCTGGGCGGAATTTCTAGGGCTAGGGTTTGGATCGGGATACGCCGTGGGAAAAGGAAAGGGAAATCAAGAAACGGGCGGATTAATCCTCCGGCGCAATCCTCCGGTTAGCAGCGTTTGTATCGGATTAAACCATTTTTAATTGTGCCTTTTTGAATTCCTTCGCCAACGCGACGAACTTACCCAGTCGCTTACCGGACGTCCAGTATCGCACAAATACTGTAGGGACCAGACCACCCACCATGAACCAAATTCGCCGATCGGAATTGACAAAGCGTTTAAGACAAGAGGATCGGATTTTGAACGAATTTGACTCAAAATCTTAGAATTTGAATTTTAAGCAATTTTATCAGAAATATCTCTGACAGTTGGATTTCGGGGATTTTTATAACTTTTTCCTTTTAATATTATATTGATAAATCAAGTAAAAAACTAGAAATACAATAAAAACTTTCTTAGGTTTTAAAATATATTTTTTAAATTTTAATAAATTATATATTATTTTTGATGTAATCACATCAGATGAAGCGATTAATTTAAATTAGTCATTGTCCTGAACTCGTCCATTCGCAATAGCTGTGGTAGTAGTTGATCTGGTTTAAAGCTCTTGATTTGATTTTCAATTTAGGTTGTAACTTGTTTTATTTAGCTTAGAGCCTTAGACTATGCTGTACTATCTCTGCCAATTGCTTTTTAAAATACTTTTACAGCAAATGCTGTCCAACTTTTATAGCCATCAGTGTGATATTTCATCCTATTTTTCTAAATATTTAAGTCATAAATTATTCGAGTCATCCAAATATCTTACGATAAGTTGAGTTTCGTGCTTACCTTACCAAACTTTTTTACAGGTAACTCCTCTTACAAAACACATATTTCGATAGTATGTCAATGGAAATAAAATAAAATAAAATGAAGATGGGATTGTTCTCTAAAGAAGATCGATTAGAATTTCAACACAATTCATTGTAGCTCATTCAACATCTTCTTGTTAATTCTCTTCTCTTCGAGATTTTCTTATGTATGTATTTTAACTATTACAATTTTGTATTTATTTGTAATCTAAATGTATAATAGGTTAAAATAACAGTATACATAAACATTGTGTCAATATTTATTTGAAGATCATTTTTAGCGATTATAATTTACTTTTTTTGCCATATATTATTTTAAAGTTTACCCGTCCATTGTTGTGTAATTCATATATTTAGAAAAGACAAGTTGCAGGTGTGATTATAATCATTCGAATGTAAAGTATCCTTATCTGATATGAAATCTTATGTGCTTTTTATTTTTTCTAGACTTACTATTTGATGTTAAACTCTAAAACAAGGTGAAAGTACAGTAATTTTGATTTTTCTAAACTATAACATGACGATGCTAATCATTATAATCCAGCACCAATATGGTGTTGAACCTTCTAACCCAACAATACTATAGTACTGGTCAACACAAATCAGCACAATTATAGTGTTGAAATTTATAATCTAGCAGCGTAATTCTTATTTCCAAAATCCAACACCATAATGGCATTGATGATTTCCAAAATTCAGCACAAAAGTTCTGATTTTTATAACCCAATACCTAATCAAGCACCATATCAGTACTAAACTTTCTAACCCAATACTGTATTCATCAAACAGTGGTGGTGATCATTCTCACCCAGCACCAGAGTGAGTAAATCACACATGAGTTAGCTTGATGTGTGTGACAAAGAGTTTAAGTTAGGATTGATTATGTGATTTTATATGTGTGTTTAAGTTATGCAGGACTTAGTAAATCACACATGAGTTAACTTGATAATAGCATTGGTGAGTGTTAGTGCCTATAACAATCATATATCTTCCCAATAGTATGATATTGTCCATTTTGAGCTTAAACTCTCATTGTTTTATTTTTGGACTTTACCCAAAAGACCTCATGCTAATGAAGATATCTTTTCATCTTATAAGCACATGATTTTTTTCATGTCTTATCAATATGGGACTTTGATTGTATTCCCAATACTCCAACAATCTCCCCTCCCCCTCAAACAAAGGACCATATTGACTCCCCCTCAAGTCTATCCGTCCTCGAAGGACATCCTCTGCTTGATGTCCGATCCTCAACCCACCAGGACTTCCTACCAACTGTCTGGTCTTCATGACCCAGCTGGACTTCCTGCCAATTGTCCAACCCTTCTGGTCCAACTGGATTTCCTACCAGTTGTTTGGTCCTCCCGACCCAACTGGACTTCCTGTCTGGTATCTGGTTCTCTTGATCCGGACATAGGAGCTCAACTTTCTTCGTTCGAGGTTCATGGCTTGACATGGACGATGACTCTAATACCAATTGTTAGTGTCTATAAGAATCACATATCTCCACAATGGTATGATATTGTCCACTTTGGGCTTACGCCCTCATGGTTTTATTTTTGAGTTTTACCCCAAAGGTCTCATGTCAATGAAGATATCTTTTCATCTTATAAGCACATGTTCTTTTTCATGTCTTACCAATGTGGAACTTTGATTGTATTCCCAATACTCTAACAATGGGTTCACCATCTCATGACTCGGGTCCTTGAGTCGTGAAGGATGATATTGCGAAAGTCGTGCGCTTGGTGCATTTGAGGGACCGTCGGACGAGGAGCATTGGAGTGAAGCCAAAGAAAGTAGACTTCAAAGCGAGACGTGAAAGATGACATTACGGAAGCAATGCGTTTGGTGCATCCGCGAGACGTGGTCGGACGAAGAGAGCTTCGAGGCGAGGGACTTCATGGGAGATGAGAGTGAGCGATTGTAACGGTAGCTCATAGGTGAACTTAGTCGAATGGCTAATTCAAGTGTCGGATGCTCAAACTTAGGTTTGAGGTTTTACTTGACAAGTTGGACGCTCAAATTTGTATTTGAGGTTTTACCCGATAATTGGATAAATCGGATGCTCAAACATGAGTTTGAGGTTTCTATCTGACAAATGGAAGTGTCGGATGCTCAAACAGGTGGTTTGAGATTTACCCGACCGTCGGATGTTCAAACAAATATTTGTTTGAGATTTTACCCGACACCAATCGACTGCTATAGATAGCAATCGACTGCTCTGAGTTGATGACACTCGACTGGTGTTCGACTGAAGGGTTTATGGCCCGATGCCATCGCTAAGGGATGGTAGTCGATCGCCTTACAGCATGATCGTCAAGGAATGACGATCGACTAATTAAGGTGAACATGGGCACGTAACCGCCGAGTCAATCGATCACACGTGAGCAACAATGATCGATGATAACATCAATCGATCGCCAAGGCTATTGTTGGACTACACGGCCGTGATCGACATGGTCGGTCGTTGGAACGATAAAGCGATCGGTCGGCATGCAACAATGATCGCCGCATGTCCAACTGGAAGAAATCTCTTCTCTCTATAAAGAGAAGGGGTGAGGACCTTAGGGATGCTAATGCTTCTACTCCTAAGTGCTCCCTAAGTGCTCTACATGATTTTCCACTCCTCTTCTTGTACTTACCTCTATTCTATTGTAAGAGAGAGTGAGTTTTTATAAGAAGATTTACTTCCACTTTGCTTGGGCTAAAGGAGAGACTAGTGATTGGATTTGAGGGAGTGATTCATCAAACGAATCGTCCGTGGATTAGCGGAAAGGGTCGTGAACCACGTTACATAATTGTGCTAGCATTGCTTTCATCTTTACTTTGTTTTAGCTCTTAATTGTCTTTAGTTTTATTATTCCACTGCGCTAACAATTTGAATAGATGATTAAGATGAACGAAGTCCATCGTACAAGAAAGGTTATTCAACTCTCCCGCTTCTAGTCAGCCCATGATCCTCCAACAGTACCATCTCGGTGCTGATCATTCTAACACATTATCACAAGGGTATTAAAACATTCTAACCCAACACCATCTTGGTGTTAATCATTTTAACCTAGCACCATAGAGGTATTGAATGTTCTAACCTAGCACCATAGTCTCCAATCCTACATTGTAGTGGTGTTGATTACTCAAACCCAACACCACAGTCTCCAAGCCTGCACCATAGTCTGATCATTCCATCACATAACTAGAATAGTATTAATCATTCCATTCTAGAATTACAATGAACTTGTTCTAAAGCATCTATCAACAATCAATGTGTGTTATTTGACATAGACCCATAACTTCATGTAGGAAGCTCAGAACTAGGGTTGCACACTATATCTGCCTTCTTTACGTTCCTCTTTTCCGCTCTATGTCTAGGTTTCAAAATTCAAAGTTCTCTAGATTTATCAATGAATTTTAACTAAAATCCATTGATAATCTTAGCGAGCTCTATTAGATCCAATCTAAGTTTGGTAGATTTCTACAATGCCTCTAACTCCAACCGTACTCTAAAGTCTTAGCATCAATGGTTTCTTAGTTGTGTATAGTCTGTTTCAAAAAATTCAGCTTGTATGTCATTTGATATAGACCTATAACTTTGCATAGGAGGGTTCAAAATTAGGGTTGTATCATATCTAGCTTCTTTATACTTCTCTCTTCCACTTCATATTCAGGTTTCAAAATTTTAAATCTTCTAAGTCCATCAATGAGTTTCGATTAGAATATATTGATGACCTTAGTTAGCTATGATCAGATTCAATCCAAGTTTGGTAGATTATTGAAGGCTATGCATGACTAAGAAGCCCTTGATGCTAAAACTTTAGGGTATGATTGGACTTAGAAACACTGTAGAAATCTATTGAATTTGAATTGACCCCAATCAAAGTTAGCTAAGGTCATCAATGAATTTTAACCAAAACTCATTAATGGACTTAATATGTTTGCAATTCTGAGACTTAGACATAGAGTGGAAGAGAGAAGTATAAAGAAAGTAGATATGATATGCAACTCTAGTTTGAGTCTCTTATGTGAGATTATGAATTTGCATCAATTGGCACATACACTGATTGTTGATAGATACTTCAGAACAAGTTCATTGCAGTTCTAGAATAGCATGATCATCACCAATCTGGTTCTATGATAGAATGATCAATACCACTATAGTTTAGGGTTGGAGATTGTGATGTTGGATTCGAATAATTAACACTAATATGGTGTGGGGTTGAAGACGATAGTACTGGGTTAGAACATTTAGTACTTTTGTGGTACTAAGTTGGAATAATCAACACCAAGATAGTGTTGAGATAGAATATTCAATACCTTTTGTGGTGCTAAGTTGGAATGATTAGTACCAAAATTAAGAACTATTTTGGTGTTAATTTTTAAATATTACCACCACTGTATTGGAGAAATCAAACCACTGTGGTACTGATTTTGAAACTTTATAACCATATTGGTGGTAATTTTTAAATATCAACACCATTTTATGGAAGAAATCAAAATGTAATGGTTTTGAAAGTGCAAAGCTTTTAGGGTGTGTTTAATTTAAGTTATCATATATAACCTTGGTTATGTGATTATTAGATAATCACATAATCAAGATTATGGGGAATAAAACATAACTCGATCCATTTGCTAGATAATTCCGGAATCAAGGAAAACCTTACTCTTTCGAGGTAATATGATTCTGGATTGTATGCCCTATTTGCTGATGTGGTAGACGTGCTCTATTATTTGAGAATCACTCATTACTCAAACCAAACATGGTTAAATAATATAACCATAAGAAGATAACCAAGGTTATCAATAATCACCTTGAACCAAACGCAACCTTATAGTGTTGTTTTGGAAAGCTCATCCCCATAATGTTAGAGAAATTAAAATATTGTGGTACTAATTTTAAAGATTCAAAACCATTGTGGTGTTGATAATTTGAAGCTTCAGAATTATATTGGTGTTGATTTTCAAATATCAACACCACTTTAGAATGATCAACACCAAGATAGTGTTGGGTTAGAATGTTCAGTATCTTTATGGTATCTTGTTGGAATGATCAACACTAAGATTCAGAACTGTTGTGATACTGATTTTCAAATATCAGCAACATCGCGTTGAAGAAACCAACCCACTATGGAGCTAGTCTTAAAGCTTCAGAACTATATTGATGTTGATTTTTAAATATTAGCAATACTTTATAAAAGAATCAACATGTCGTTGTACTGATTTTTAAAGTGTAGAACCTTTATGATGTTGTTTTTAAAAGCTCAGCACCATCATATATATTAGAATATTATGGTACTCATTTTCAAATATTAGCATCATTGTATTGGAGAAATCAAATCACTGTGTTTTTTATTTTTAAGGTTGAGAATCATTGTGGTGTTAGTTTTAAAATATCAACACTATTTTGCAAAAGAAATTAGAATGCCATTGTTCTGATTTTGAAAGTGCAGAACTTTTTTTGTGTTGTTTTCGATATCTCAACACCATCATATTAGAGAAATCAAAATAATATGGTGTTGATTTTAAAAATTTAGAATCATTATAGTGCTAATTTTCAAATATGGATACCACTATGTTAAAGAAATCCTTATACCATGGTACTAATCTTGAAGGTTCAAAACCTATGTAGTGTTGTTGTTCAAATATCAAAATCAGTGTGTCACTGGGTTCAAGAAAATAAACTCTATTTGGTGCTAGTTTTGAAGAATTAAATAAATTTTGGTATTGATTTTTAAAGATCATCATCACTTTGCCATTTGACACACTTCATTTTGTTTGTCTTGACAGTTAAATAATTATTGTAACAATTTTGTATAAACAAATTCATACATAAGATGGTGCAATACTTCATTAACAATAATAAAAAACACTATAGTACAATTAATCAATATAGTTATTAAAATAATAACTAATATAGTTTATATCCAAAGTTGGGAATCTGCCCAACTAGTAGCCCCCTGCTATCCGTCTCAGGGCTGCAGCGAGAGAGAGGTAAATCGCGGAGGAGACTATGTCCCTTGACACAGTGGCAAGACAGTGGAGGGGTCATCTGAAGCCAGGGGGATTTTAGACCCCCTCCGGAATCGACCCCACTCCGTATCCAAAGCAACCACACTACCTTATCACCGCGCCATCCCCGTGGGGACAAAACTGTACAAGACTAATATAGTTTATAACTTATACAAGACTGATGCTATGTGTTGTATCATTTAAAATGTAAAAGAAATATTTAACTAGTACAATTGTACAAGTCGTACAAATACACAAATTTAAGTTTACAATCCCTACCCAAGTATTATTGACATTTCCAATAAGATGAATCATCAAAGTTAAACAAATATCTATTTTAAATTTGGACATGTCAACTTGTTTAAAATTAATCTTCTAATCATATATCAAACATCTCATATATTAAATCACAAAAAAGACACAATCATTTTTGTAAATATCATGAACAATTTAGAATTTCAGATTTGATAAAAATTCCATATTCCTAGGGTTTTTCTTTTATTTATCTGGCTTCTTGTTAGGGACAATCAACAATAACAAAAGCTCAGTTATCAATGAGATAATAATCTTCTAAATAAGAATGAATTGCATCAAGTTTCACGAGAATATTTTCTTTAATTCAGATACCTATAAATATAAAATGGTAAAACTAACATAAACATTAATTTACACTTACGAATGATACTGTTAGAGATTTGAGGCCGCTAGAGGGGGTGAATAGCGTTGGTCGTACGTAGATGGAATTCGTTCGCGATCGTCTCTACAAAACTCGTTATGCGCAGCGAAATAGAAATAATCAAAGCAATAACGAAAAGATATAATCACGAACACAAGCACAACACGAGATATAACGTGGTTCGGAACTGTAACGGTTCATACTCCACGGATTGGGTTCGTATGAACCCTAGCGATGCCACAAACACCACTAAGCACTAAAGCTCCTTCTCGACAACAAGTCGGAGGTGAAGAAACCTCGTACAAAGAATTACAACAAATAATACAAAGTAAACAAGCAAATACAAGTGAAAATGTAAAGAACACTTTACAAACTAGGGTTTTGAGCGCTTGCTTGTCGGTTGCTTGGATGAGCTTGAAGGACCCTGAAATGCACATGCAAATCGCCTCACCAAAGCCCCCAAAGAACTGATGCTTGAGCCTTCCACGAACAACTGCTTTTATCCTCCATCGGGCTGGATTTCCGCCTAGCAGTCGACTGTCATAAGTCCCGGGCCGATCGCCAAAGATGTGTGAGACAACGACTCAATCCACGTTGGACAAGTTCCAACGGGACTATGGCGATCGCTAACATTGGCGATCGACGCTAACGCCGTAGTCGATCGCTGCGGCCGGCTATGAAGCGTTCTTCGCCGACAGAACTAGCAATGATCGATGACCCTTGGCGCGATCGTCAGAGACATCACCGATCGCTTTATCGAGCACGATCGCCAGAGCAATTCCAGCTCTAAATTGGCAGTCGAACTTAAGTCGACTCACGGCAGTCGAACCGGCCATATTGCCAATCGACTGCCAACCTCAAACATGAGATTTTAACCCAAGTATGGTGCCCCCATACTTGCTAGACCACCCTTAGCCTAGACCTAAGCTTTCTAGCCACCTCCATCAGCCTCACGCCTCTCGGATCCCTCCAAGTCATCCATGACTTGTTCATCCATCGCGCTAGCCTCCAGGTGCTTCCCTCGGCTATGTCATGCTAACGGTGTCTACACCGCCAAGGCACATTGGACTTACGCCGCCAAGACTCCGCTTGGACTTTACGCTGCCAATATCAATCCCCTAGGACTTCCAAATGCCAAGACTCAAGCTTGGACTTTCCCTTGCCAACCCATGTTGGACTTTCCATGCCAAGACCATGCTTGGACTTCTCATTTGCCAAGACCCATGCTTGGACTTCTCATTTGCCAAGACTCATGCTTGGACTTCTCAAGCCAAGTACTCAAGACTTGGACTTTCCCAAATACCAAGTACCCATGAATTGGACTTTCCATGCGCCAAGTGTCCCACTTGGACTTTTCATGCCAAGTACTCAAGACTTGGACTTTACCAAATGCAAGTGTCCCACTTGGACTTTCCATGCCAAGTACCCATGACTTGGACTTTACCTTGCCAAGACCCATGCTTGGACTTTCCCATAATCACATGGTTAACCCCAGTCAACCATCAAAGTCTCCCTCGAGTCAAACTCGAGTCTAGTCAATTATAACCTGGATCAATTGTATAAACAATCTCCCCAACATATTAACTGACATCAATGTCAAACCACTTTGTCAAACATCAAAACATCACTCGAGTCAAACTCGAGTCCTGGTCAATCGTGACCTGGGCCGATTGCACCAACAATCTCCCCCTTTTTGATGTTTGACAAAAACCAAACAAATCATTTGAGTTAGACCACTAACTCAAATCCCTTACCAATTATCCCAAATTGGCAAACACTCTCCAAATGTTCTCCCCCAAACATTCTCCCCCTTTTTGACTAACATCAAAAAGGTTTTCTCTCCAAGGAGGTCAATGTCTCATGTCCCAATGAGATCTTACAATCTCCCCCTTGATCTAAAAATAAATACCTAGGATGTCTACAATCTTCCTAGTGATAATTCACATATCACTCAAGAGAGACAATCCTATACTCTCTCCCAATTTCTAAATTGGGTATCAAAAACCCATCAATTTTCCCAATTGATGATACTCTCCCAATAACTTCTCCTCTTTAAGGAGAAAAAACACATCCATCATCCCAAGATGGATACCTCCCCCTAAAGGCTTGCTCCCCCTTGACCATTGCACCAACAATGTCCTTGGGAAGCCCCTAAGTCAATAGGAACTCTAAACCATCAAAATTAAGGTTCTAAGTTCAACATAGAACTTTCACTCACCCTAAATTTGATACTTTGACCTAACACAACTCCTAATCCATATCCAATGGATTTTCACCCTTTATAATGCTTCCTAAAGCATATCCTAGGGTTAGGAGTGATTAGGAACCTTTTCCATAGCTGAACACGGGCTAAACAAACCTTGTTAACCCGAATCAAACTGACGACAATGACTGACAAGAATCGATCATTGCCACTCACATCGATCGCCACACAGGCGTCGATCGATAATCAAAATCTCGATTTTCATCTATTAGAAATGAATTTTGGAAATTCATAAATAATTATACGTAATTCAAAAAATCGTGAAAATTCATACGTATAATACTTATGACACACACAATGGGTGAAAAATATTTGAAAATTCTTTTACCTATAAAATAGTGAGTTTGATACAAAACTCAAAACCATTGAAATTTTCAATGTTTTGGCCCTATTTTGTATCAACTCTATCAATGGTGATTGCTATCAAAAGATAGACTTCACCAAGGTTTTTCAAAATGATTTTAAAATATATTAAAAACCTTATTTTGGATCATATTCCTTGGGCTCTATGTACATGACTTGTACACATGCTCTTCCAATGATCCACAAATGAAACAAGATGAGTTTTAGTTCATCTAGATGCAAAAACTATGCACCTTGAACTCAACTCATATCCTAGCATCTCACATGTATCTAAGTTGTATAAATACACATACATGTCAATTGGATGTGAGATGTGGGTTTTGTTCATCCTAATCTAGGGTTTCATGCATTCTCTAAGGCAACCCTACTTGATTCCCTTATAAATGGGACTTCAAGCCATGCCATAATCCTTAATTCAATTTCAACCAAATTGTCTTAAATGCATGAATGATTATGGCATTAAAATTGTTATAAATAAGCATATGCTCATAATCATGATGTCATGGCATAAGATGAAATCTAAAAACACATGACATTTGAAACCTTAATCCTAAACATGAACATGACATATAAAATCATAGAACTAGGCATGATGTCATGACATGGCATATGACAATCAAAGCATGGCATATAAAATGTATCGGTATGGTAATACCTAAATTTTAATATTAATTATCATTTGATATAGTTAGATATATTTTGCCATATTATCATTAATCTCCTTAGTGTGCCAAAAATCCAAAATGACACACTAACACTCTAAACCCTAATTGTGCCAATTTGATCATTTTATCAAACTTCATAACTAATATTGTCACATCCTAAAATCTTTTAGGATTATAATTCAAATCTATTTCCAAGGTAACCATAACCTTGAAAATATCCTAAAGTGCCACCTTTACCATGGTTGAGTTAACTACCCATCCAATCAAGGTTGGCACACCCTTAAACCCATCTTAGCGTGAATCAATCACGCTCTTAGGAACCCAAAACCGATTTGAGCTCCTAGGGTTAATTAGGTATTCCTTAGGGATAACCTCCCTAGATACCTTCCTAATGACCCTCCTAGGCTTGTTGGCCTTGGTCATTTGGGTCTTACCTAGGTTGACTCTAGGGGTAACTCCCCTTGCAACCTTCTTAGTGGCCACCCTAGGTTTCCTAGAAACCCTAGCCACTAGACACAACCTTTGGTCAACCTTAGGGATGACTTCCCTATTGACCTTGGTCTTCTTAGACTTAGTTTGTGTTCCATAATCAAATGGAACACTATGGTAAGCCACCTTAGGCTTAGGTTTGTGACCCAAACCTTGCTTGTCCTTGGTTGACTTTTGACTCTTAGGTCCTAAGTGTTGACTTTGAGATTTGGACCTAGACTTTTGATCATTTGACCCTTTAAATTGGTTTTGTATGTTCCTAAGGGTCTTCTCAAGTTTTTCAAGCCTTGACCTCAAGGCTTGGTTTTCAATCTCTAATTGCCCAATTTTAGAGTTTTGATTTAAACCATGGGCATGAGACTTCCTAGGCATATGCCTAGTCCACTTGGGATTAAAACCTAGATGATCCCCTATTTTCTTAATTGATTCCCTAGGTAGAATTGGTCTTGAGTTATTTGACCTAGGTTTGTCCTTAAATAAGTTGTTTTTAGGGACATTAGTCCCAAATTTCTCCCTATTTCCTACATGGACTCTCTTAGCTCTTAAGCAAATATATCTATTATTTCTAGCATGCTTTTCATGAACAATAGCAAGAGAATTAAAACTCCTAGCATGCTTTTGACTTTGAAATTTAGAAGGTGCAAGATTAGAGGTTACCCTAGGGTTTTTCTTCGAGGCTCCCCCTACATGTATAGCTCCCTCTTTGACTTTCTTGCTCCCCCTAGGGCATGAATTCCTAAAATGCCCCGGTTGTTGACACTTGAAGCAAATGACGTGCTCTTTGCTTCTTCTAGTGGTGGCATCGGCATCTTTTGATCTTTCTTGAGGTTTTGGTGCTGGAGGAACTTTTCTGATCTTCTTAGGGCACTTTCTCTTATAGTGCCCGGTTTCCCTACACTCAAAGCAAATTATATGATTTTTATTTAAACTTAAATTGCTTGAGTTACCTAGGTTAATGAGGACCGGAATTGGACTTTGGGCTTCTTCATCTTGACCGGATGTCGAAGCTTCTTCTTGATGTTCCGGTGTGGAGGTTCTCTCCTCCCCCTCAATCCTTGAGGTGGATGCTTCTTCCACTTCCTCCACCTCTTCCGATCCGGATGTTGATTCCCTATCAACCTCCGAATCCTCACTTCCTTGTGAGGATGATCTCTCTTCTTCACCCTCCTTATCTTCTTGAATTGATGGTGAACTTTCTTGAGCTTGAGAGGGTGAGCACTCCTCTTCTTCTTCTTCTTCTTGGACCGATGATGAGTTTTCATGGAGCTTTGCCACTTGGCTCCATAACTCTTTAGCATCTACATAATTACCTAACATACACAAGATATTGTTAGGCATTAAATCAATTAAAAATTTTATCACCTTATCATTTTTCTCGGATGCTTGAACTTGCTCTTCGGTCCATCTCTTCTTCTTGAGGAATCCACCTCTTGGTCCTCTTGGATATTCAAATCCATCCATCAAAATGGACCATTCCTCAAAGTCTCTCATCATAATAAAATCCTCAATTCTTCCCTTCCAAGAATTGAATCCTTCTCGTCCGTATAGGGTGTAGGGCACCGGTGTGTTGATGTCCCAACCTAATTGATCTTGGACTTCCATCTTTTACCCTCTAGCGTCTTGCTCCTGGTTGTTAATCCGTTGAAGAGCCTCGGGCTCTGATATCAATTGTTGGAGATTTGAGGCCGCTAGAGGGGGAGTGAATAGCGTTGGTCGTACATAGATGGAATTCGTTCGTGATCGTCTCTACAAAACTCGTTATGCGCAGCGGAATAGAAATAATCAAAGCAATAACGAAAAGATATAATCACGAACACAAGCACAACACGAGATATAACGTGGTTCGAAACCGTAACGGTTCCTACTCCACGGATTGGGTTTGTATGAACCCTAGCGATGCGACAAACACCACTAAGCACTAAAGCTCCTTCTCGACAACAAATCGGAGGTGGAGAAACCTCGTACAAAGAATTACAACAAGTAATACAAAGTAAACAAGCAAATACAAGTGAAAATGTAAAGAACACTTTACAAACTAGGGTTTTGAGCGCTTGCTTGTCGGTTGCTTGGATGAGCTTGAAGGACCCTGAAATGCACATGCAAATAGCCTCACCAAAGCCCCCAAATAACTTATGCTTGAGCCTTCCACGAACAGCTGCTTTTATCCTCCATCGGGCTAGATTTCCGCCTAGCAGTCGACTGCCATAAGTCCCCAGTCGACTGCCAGCACTGTAGTGTTGGTGCAGTGGGCACCAAAGTCGAACCGATATTTTGATTATGGCAAAAGGCTCAATAGTTAAGAGTATATTTGTTATCTTACGAGCTCAATTAAGTGTGCAGAAATGCTAAAGTTGAGCGGAAGGTCTGCGACACCCGGTGGGAACCGAGGTGGTCGGGCAACGCCAGAGGGATTTCGGAGGAAGCCGAGGTACTCGGGTGAAGACCGGAAGCGAGGCTACAAGGTAAGCTCGTGTGAAAGCGAAGCAAGGACGTTAAGCGTAGATCCGACCCAATACCTCCAATGGAAGGTCTAGGTCGAGATCAGTTGGTTAGAACCATCGTACTTTATATTTTAAGCTAACTTGTACTGCAGTCCAAAACCCTTTGACCAGTCGTCTACTACAGTCAACTGCTGGTCTAGTTCCAGCCTCGAGAAGAGCTCGAATTTCAAGGGGGTGAATTTGGACTTGACTCGTGTTTTGGTACAAAGGGTGATGTGGCATCAAGGTGGACATCCAAACCATCACCAAGCTTGGACCCCCAAAATTAGGTGATGTGGCATCAAGGTGGACATCCAAACCATCATCAAGTTGGACGCCCAAAATGAGGTGAGTTGGCACAAGATGGTTGGCAAACCACCATCGCTTGGACGCCCAAAATGAGGAGAGTTGGCACAAGATGGTTGGCTCCCATGATGTGGCACAAGTTGGATGGCTCCAACAAGTTGGCGTGAAGGCCTCCTTGAGGTGGCACAAGGTGGTTGGATGAGCACCTCATCCTTGAGTTGTGGCACAAGGTGGTTGGATGAAACACCTCATCCTTGAGTTGGCGCAAAGGATGTGGATGAACAAGTCTTGGGGGATAAGAACCTCACCTTGGAAACTACCTATGTCTAAATTCATAGATCAATATCCATAAATAGACATGTTCAAGCCAAGCAAAAATATAAGAAATCAAGAGCTCTCAACAGCGTAAATGTACGCCGCTACTACTACTCACATTTGCTATGACGAAGTGCCGCCGACAACGAAAGCTACATCTTCTACTTATAAGAGTTGTCGGTATATTTATTTAAGTTCTACTTCTTTAAATTGTCTTTGTGCTTTAATCGTAACAAGGAAAGGGGGAGTGTCCCTTTGCCTTGATTTCTTTTTGTGATCGTTGCTCCTACTTCCAACGAGGAGGAGTGGTTTTAGTGAATTGCCCTCCGTACGTGATCAAGGATCACTAGGGCCGTGGATTAGCAATCGAAAGATTGTGAACCACGTAAAAATATCTTGTCTACTTTATATTTCATTGCACTCTACTTGCTTTTACTTATTGCAAAAGTTTTTTAACGACACCGTATCGCTATTCACCCCCCCCTCTAGCGACACTTTCGATCCAACAATTGGTATCAGAGCCGGGGGCGCTAAGATTCGGTGAAACCACCAATCTAGCTTTGTTTTTCTTTTTTTCACAGATTTTTTATTTATTTATTTCTGTTTTCGTATAATTATTTCACTTGCTTATCTTCTCCTACATAGAGAATTGCATTAGAGGCTTTAGGATCCGGATAAGGTTGTCCTTCGGGTTAGATCCCGAGTAAGGTTGTCCTCCGGAACTTCAACGACATTCGCATTTGATTGTTTATTTCTTTTTGCAAGTTACATTTTATATATCTTTTTTTCTTTACTTCTCACTACTAATCCAAGGCGAAAGTCTTGGAATATTCTTCGTGTGTGTTTTGCAAGATTCTTTTCGCGTTCTTCCTCTTGTTTTTAAATGGCCCATCTCGAAGGGTTTAGCACACCGCCCGACGTTTTACAACTAATGACTTTCGTTATTGGAAGGGTCGGATGGAATGCTTTCTTAAAACCCAAATCGAGATGTGGATCGTAATCAAACCGGTTTCACACTTCCTATTAATGAAGATGGTGAATCTTTGGGTTCGATCAATGGTCAAATTCCATGAAAAACAAGTAGAAGCCGATGCCAAGGCAACTCAAATCTTGCAATGTGGGTTGTCAAGGAAGAGCTCAGCGCGTCGGCCCCTTCATTAGTGCAAAGGACTTATGGACCAAGCTAGTGGAACTACACGAAGGCACCGACGACACGAAGGTATGTAAAAGAGATTTACTTTTAAATAAATTGTATAACTTGAAAATGCAGGAAAACGAGACCGCAACTCAACTACATGCTCGTATCCAAGACATCGTCAACCAACTCCATGCCATTGGACAAAAGGTCGAGAATCGCGACCTTATCAGGTATTCTCTTAACTCGTTTCCTAGGACCACCTTGTGGGCATCCATGGTCGATGCCTACAAGGTCTCCAAGGACCTTTCTAAAATTAGGTTAGGCAATTGTTTTTGAACTTGAATTACATGAGCAAACTAACGTGGTCGGTAGAAGAGTATTGCGTTAGTTGCGAGTTCCAAGAAGAAGAAGCCCAAGCAAGCCACCCCGAAGGAAGAAGGCGAGTCCGAATCGGAAGTAGACTCGAAATAGAATCCGAACTAGTCAATCTAGTTAGGAAGATGATCAAGAGACGCAACGACCAACAACTCAAGGTAAGCCTAAACCTAATTCAAATACTTCTAATTTTAGATGCTATGAGTGCAACGAGTTCGGTCACATCAAGTCCGAGTGCCCAAAGCTAAAGAATAACGCATCAAAGACCAAGAAAGCGCTAACGCTACTTGGGAGGAGTTGTCGGAGGAAGAAGCGATATCCAAGCTCTAATGGCCAAGCCGACCGAGCACGACTCGCAAATCAAGAAGAGTAGTCCGAATCCGATGATGAGCTTCCATTCAAGACAAGCCACGGATCCGTATCCGGTTCAAAAGAATCATTAAGGGTAAGTCGGTCGTTACTTAATACTTTGTATGGTGCAATTAAATTTTTAAATAAGAAACTAGCTAAGTCCGAGTCCAAGGTCGAGACCCTAATTGAGGAGGTTAACCTCCTCAAACATGAGGTCTCCCTAACCTCTTCGACTACTTGTATTCAAGAGGAGGACTCAACTCAAGTTGAAAAGCTTGAAGTTGAGAACTCGCTTTTGAAAACACAAGTCGAAGACCTTAGGAACACGTTGGAAAGGTTCACTTTGGGATCCAAGGGACTTGACCTCTTACTTGGATCACAAAGGGCCGTGTACAACAAGGCCGGACTCGGGTTTAACTCAAATACAACCAATAAGTCATATATGTCTATAGTAAACCAACATAAGAAAAATGTCCAAGCATGGGTCCCTAAGATCACTTTGATTTCAACTTTAGGATCTAACATGTATTGGGTTCCCAAGGACCAAATTCACTATGTGAATAGACCCACTCGATTCAATGGTCCAGGGGGAGCCAATACAAAATGTATTTTTGTTAAGTCTTAGAAATTGCATGCTTAGTTTTTCCTTTATTTTTAGAATGGTTAGATAGGACTCATAATCAACTAAAATCCTACGAAAGATTGAGCCTCGGGAGCCTCTTTTCAAAATAACTAGTTAGACCAAGATGTAGTCTCAAGTAAGTCGAGTTATCAATTTCTTGAAATTAGCTTTGTCTAAGGAAGTGGTCGTTGTTCCGATCAAAGAAGGCCTCTGTGCCTCGCCACGACTGAAGCTAATCTCTTGAAAAGATTACTTGATGAGCTTAGACTAAATCGAATCTAACCTAATGTTGGTTAATTTAAATTCATTAAAATTAATCAAGTAAAATTGAAAGTCATCTCACAATAACACATAGGAATAACATGTTTTGATCATGTAGATATTGGTGAGATGATTTAGGTTTAAAACTTACAAACAACCCTTTAGTAATTCCAATATCCGATCCAACTACCTTATATGTAGGATCAATGGATGTTGGGCGATGGTTACTCGACACATGACCGGGATCAACTCAAATTTTTGAAGTTACGATTCAAGCGACAAGGATCGGTAGCCTTGGAAATAACGGCAAGCTCAAAATCATCGGATCGGTGATATTGAGCTCAACTCTAACTTTACAATTCAAAATGTCTTATTAGTAGAAAACTTTCAATATAATTTACTTAGTGTAAGCCAATTGTGTGATAACAATTATAAGGTCATATTTCTAGAAAATGAATGCGTAATCAAGATAAATGCAACATCTAAAATAATACTTAAAGGAACTAGGAATAGCAACATCTACACAATAAATTTACCCAACTCCTCAACCAAGTGTCTTATGACACAAAGAAGAGGAATCTTGGTTATGGCACCAAGACTGACACTGCACCCAAGACTCGTCCACAAGATGAGTCGAGTGGCTTGGTTATAGGTTTGCCTAAACTAAACAACTTGGATAATAAAATATGTAATGCTTGTCAACAAGGTAAACAATCTAGGACACAACATCAATTAACTAATCAAGAGCAGACCAAAAGTGTTCTTGAGCTCCTACACATGGATCTATTTGATTCACATGGAGCTAAGTCACTCAATGGTAGTCAATTTTGCTTAGTCATAATTGGCGACTATTCTAGATTTACTTGGGTTAGGTTTATCAAACATAAAAATGATACCCTAGACCAACTAATCAATCTTTGTAGGTTAATCGAAAATCAAAAGAACCTTAAGATTAAAAAGACTTAGAAGCGATCATGGTGGTGAATTAGAAAACCACAGGTTTTACGATTTACGTAACCTAAGCGGATACCACCATGAGTTTTCATGTCCTAGAACCCCACAACAAAATGGGTTAGTCGAGCGGAAAAATAGAACCCTACAAGAAGCGCTAGGACAATGTTAAGCGAGTATAACCTACAGATAGATTTTGGCGGAGGCCGTTAGTACGACTTGCTATGTCCAAAATAGGATCATATGGTAAAGAGGCACCAAAAGTCCTCGTACGAGATTTATCACGATAAAATACCGAACATCAAATACTTTAGGGTATTTGGATGCAAGGTACATATCTTAAACACTAAGGATTACCTAGGGAAATTCAAATCCAAAACCTCTACTGGAACCTTTCTAGGATACTCAACCACCGATGGAGAGCTTATAGAATATACAATCACGACACTCTTAGAGTCGAAGAAACCATTAATATAGTTTTGACGAAGGACACGAACCGTTCAATCCTTAACAAAACCAACTAGCAAATCAACTTATAGCAAACCCGACTACGATCTTGAACTTGAATCTCGTCTAACCCAAGTCATCCTATCGACCAAGTGATAGATGACCCTAACCCAAGTCATCCTATCAATCAAGTTATAGGTGATCCAAATTTAGGGGTTCGAACTAGAGCTTCATCGAAACATTAGTCAAATCTCGTTAATTTCCAAAATCGAACCCAAAACTATTGAACAAGCACTTCTTGATCCCATTTGGATTATTGCTATGCAAGAAGAGCTAGCTCCATTCACTAGAAATGAAGTCTGGGAATTAGTACCACCACCTAAAGAAAAATCAATTATTGGAACAAGGTGGGTATTTCGAAATAAACTTGATGATAAAGGTGAAGTAGTTAGAAATAAAGCTAGGTTAGTCGCAAAGGGTTTAGTCAAGTCGAAGGTTTAGATTACGATGAGACCTCGCCCCGTAGCAAGACTAGAGTCCATCCGAATGTTGTTAGCATATCTTTGCACATCGAGGTTTTAAATTGTTTCAAATGGATGTCAAGTCAGCATTTTTGAATGGATACATTAAGGAAGAAGTTTCGTCAGTCAACCTCGGATTCGAAAATCTAGATAAACTGACCATGTCCTTAGACTTAAGAAAGCCCTATATGGACTCAAACAAGCCCCAAGAGCTTGATGCGAAAGGCTTTCGATCTATCTTAAGTCAAAGGATTCAACCAAGGTTTAGTCGACCCAACCTTATTCGTAAAAACCGTAGGAAAAGAAATCTTTATAGCCCAAATCTATGTAGATGATATAATTTTTGGAACTACCAACTCGATCACCTGCTAAGCGAATTCATCTCACTTATGGAAAGTGAATTTGAAATGAATTTAGTAGGAGAGTTAAGTTTCTTCTTAGGTTTACAAATTAAACAAACTAAAGATGGAATATATTTACATCAACAAAAATATACTAAGGACTTAATAAATCGATTTGGAATGCAAGATGCTAAAATAATCAATACACCTATAGCAACTAATGTTAATATAAACGAAGATGTAGAAGGAAAACCCGTTGACCTAAAATACTATAGGGCGCAATAGGAAGTCTCCTATACTTAACCGCGAGCCGACCCGACATTTTATTCGCGGTAAGTATGTGCGCAAGGTTACAAACCTGTGCCAAGGAGTCTCACCTAACCCTAGTCAAGCGTATCCTTAGATATCTAAAGGGCACGCTAAACGTGGGTATTTGGTACCCTAGATCTCTGGAAGTTTAATCTAATCGGCTACTCCGACTCCGACTATGCCGGTAGTAAACTCGATAGAAAGAGCACGAGTGGTTGTTGTCAAATCCTCGGCTTGAGTCTAGTGAGTTGGTGCAGTAGGAAGCAGCATTGCGTTGCCTTATCTACCACCGAAGCCGAATACGTTGCGATGGGTGAGTGTGTCTCTCAGCACACTCTCCAAGACTTTAGCTTAATCTTTAACAACATTAAAACCTACATAGATAACATCAGTTCAATTAACTTAACTAAAAATCCAATATGTCATTCTAGGACAAAACATATAGAAGTTAAACACCACTTCATTAGGGAACATGTAACTAATGGAACTATACAACTAGAGTATGTTGAGTCCAAATCAAACCTAGCGGACATCTTCACCAAACCACTACCAGAAGCCGAATTTAGTTTATTAAGACGAAAGTTAGGTATGTGCGTAATAGAGTAGGATTTAAATTTTTCTATATATGTACTCTATTTTTGCTTCTTTTTATGAAATTAGCCTAAGTCTTACCTTAGAAATCATATACCTATAGATTTAAGGAGCCAACACATCTCACAACACATAGGACTAATGTGTTTGTGTACTTAGCCACGTAGACGGGCGTGAGATGTTAGGACCTTACTCCTGGTTCCAGATGTAGATTCAGTGCATCGATATGAACCATGGAGTATAATTATTTAAAATTAATCAACTCCTTCAAGACTTATTGATCATTCTATATCAATCAAGTCCAACCGAAGTTGTACATTTTAGATGAACATATTTTCAAGCTTATTATTATTTAAAAAAAAAAAAATATATATATATATATATATATATTGGGAACTTGCTTGGACTTACAAACCCTAAAATATATTTACAAACTTTTTGAGTTAAGGCAAAAGGGGGAGAAAGTCACAAAAGTAACCAAAATTAACCAAAATTAAGGAAGAAAGTAAACAAAATTATTACCTTTTATATTAAGTAATTCCGTTTACTTAAGCAACTATTAAGGGGGAGTAAAAATTATTTTTCAAGAACTCACCTTCGGTCAAGGGGGAGGTTACCTCAAAGGGGAGAACTTGAAACAATAATATTTCTCATTCATATTTAATCATTATGCTAGCTCATTCATATTTAATCTTTATGCTAGCTCATTCATGCTTAATCATTATGCTAGCTTAATTTTTCCTTAACTTTTGTGTCGGTTTGCCATGAATCAAAAAGGGGGAGATTGTTGGTGCAGTGGGCACCAAAGTCGAACCGGTATTTTGATTATGGCAAAAGGCTCAATAGTTAAGAGTATATTTGTTATCTTACGAGCTCAATTAAGTGTGCAGAAATGCTAAAGTTGAGCGGAAGGTCTGCGACACCCGGTGGGAACCGAGGTGGTCGAACGCCGAGGATTTGAGGAAGCCGAGGTACTGGGTGAAGGCAGGAAGGCTACAAGGTAAGCTCGTGTGAAAGCGAAGCAAGGGCGTTAAGCGTAGATCCGACCCAATACCTCCAATGGAAGGTCTAGGTCGAGATCGGTTAGTTAGAACCATCGTACTTTATATTTTAAGCTAACTTGTGCGTCCAAAACCCTTTGACGATCGTCTACTACGATCACGGTCTAGTTCCAGCCTCGAGAAGAGCTCGAATTTCAAGGGGGTGAATTTGGACTTGACTCGTGTTTTGGTACAAAGGGTGATGTGGCATCAAGGTGGACATCCAAACCATCACCAAGCTTGGACCCCCAAAATTAGGTGATGTGGCATCAAGGTGGACATCCAAACCATCATCAAGTTGGACGCCCAAAATGAGGTGAGTTGGCACAAGATGGTTGGCAAACCACCATCAAGCTTGGACGCCCAAAATGAGGAGAGTTGGCACAAGATGGTTGGCTCCCATGATGTGGCACAAGTTGGATGGCTCCAACAAGTTGGCGTGAAGGCCTCCTTGAGGTGGCACAAGGTGGTTGGATGAGCACCTCATCCTTGAGTTGTGGCACAAGGTGGTTGGATGAAGCACCTCATCCTTGAGTTGGCGCAAAGGATGTGGATGAGCAAGACTTGGGGGATAAGAACCTCACCTTGGAAACTACCTATGTCTAAATTCATAGATCAATATCTATAAATAGACATGTTCACGCCAAGCAAAAATATAAGAAATCAAGAGCTCTCAACACGCCGTCGTAACGCCGCTACTACTACTCACATTTGCTACGACGAAGTGCCGCCGACAACGAAAGCTACATCTTCTACTTATAAGAGTTGTCGGTATATTTATTTAAGTTCTACTTCTTTAAATTGTCTTTGTGCTTTAATCGTAACAAGGAAAGGGGGAGTGTCCCTTTGCCTTGATTTCTTTTTGTGATCGTTGCTCCTACTTCCAACGAGGAGGAGTGGTTTTAGTGAATTGCCCTCCGTACGTGATCAAGGATCACTAGGGCCGTGGATTAGCAATCGAAAGATTGTGAACCACGTAAAAATATCTTGTCTACTTTATATTTCCGCTGTGCACTCTCTACTTGCTTTTTACTTATTGCAAAAGTTTTTTTTTTAACGACACCGTATCGCTATTCACCCCCCCCCCCTCTAGCGACACTTTCGATCCAACATGTAGCTGTGAGACAACGGCTCAATCCACGTTGGACAAGTTCCAACGGGACTATTGGCGATTATTGGCGCTTGATCGCCAACGCTAGCGATCGGCTGGCGGTTACGTGCTCGCGACAGTAACTAGCGATCGGGATGACCCTTGGCGATCGGCTGCCGTAGACATCGATCATTGCTCAATGAGCAATCGAGCAATTCCAGCTCTAAATTGGCAGTCGAACTTAAGTCGACTCACGGCAGTCGAAACGGTCATATTGTCAGTCGACTGCCAACCTCAAACATGAGGTTTTAACCCAAGTATGGTGCCCCCATACTTGCTAGACCACCCTTAGCCTAGACCTAAGCTTTCTAGCCACCTCCATCAGCCTCACGCCTCTCGGATCCCTCCAAGTCATCCATCGCGCTAGCCTCCAGGTGCTTCCCTCGGCTAGGTCATGCTAACGGTGTCTACACCGCTAAGGCACATTGGACTTACACCACTCGCTTGGACATCCTTGGACTTCCAAATGTCAAGACTCAAGCTTGGACTTTCCCTTGCCAACCCATGTTGGACTTTCCATGCCAAGACTCATGCTTGGACTTCTCATTTGCCAAGACTCATGCTTGAACTTCTCATGCCAAGTACTCAAGACTTGGACTTTCCCAAATGCCAAGTACCCATGACTTGGACTTTCCATGCGCCAAGTGTCCCACTTGGACTTTTCATGCTAAGTACTCAAGACTTGGACTTTACCAAATGCCAAGTGTCCCACTTGGACTTTCCATGCCAAGTACCCAAGACTTGGACTTTACCTTGCCAAGACCCATGCTTGGACTTTCCCATAATCACATGGTCAACCCCAGTCAACCATCAAAGTCTCCCTCGAGTCAAACTCGAGTCTAGTCAATTATAACCTGGATCGATTGTATAAACAATCTCCCCAACATATTAACCGACATCAATGTCAAACATCAATGTCAAACCACTTTGTCAAACATCAAAACATCACTCGAGTCAAACTCGAGTCCTGGTCAATCGTGACCTGGGCCGATTGCACCAACAATCTTTCCCTTTTTGATGTTTGATAAAAACCAAACAAATCATTTGAGTTAGACCACTAACTCAAATCCCTTACCAATTATCCCAAATTGGTAAACACTCTCCAAATGTTCTACCCCTTTTTGACTAACATCAAAAAGGTTTTCTCTCCAAGGAGGTCAATGTCTCATGTCCCAATGAGATCTTACAATCTCCCCCTTGATCCAAAAATAAATACCTAGGATGCCTACCATCTTCCTAGTGATAATTCACATATCACTCAAGAGAGACAATCCTATATTCTCTCCCAATTTCCAAATTGGGTATCAAAAACCCATCAATTTTCCCAATTGATGATACTCTCCCAATAACTTCTCCTCTTCAAGGAGAAAAAACACATCCATCATTCCAAAATGGATACCTCCCCCTAAAGGCTTGCTCCCCCTTGACCATTGCACCAACAATGTCCTTGGGAAGCCCCTAAGCCAATAGGAACTCTAAACCATCAAAATTAAGGTTCTAAGTTCAACATAGAACTTTCACTCACCCTAAATTTGATACTTTGACCTAACATAGCTCCTAATCAATATCCAATGGATTTTCACCCTTTATAATGCTTTCTAAAGCATATCCTAGGGTTAGGAGTGATTAGGAACCTTTTCCATAGCTGAACACGGGCTAAACAAACCTTGTTAACCCGAAATCAGACCTGACAGTCGACTCCTGACAGTAATCAGTCGACTGCCACTCACATCAGTCGACTGCCACACAGGGCAGTCGATTGATAACTGAAAATCTCGATTTTCAGCTATTAGAAATGAATTTTGGAAATTCATAAATAATTATACGTAATTCGAAAAATCGTGAAAATTCATACGTATAATACTTATGACACACACAATGGGTGAAAAATATTTGAAAATTCTTTTACCTATAAAATAGTGAGTTTGATACAAAACTCAAAACCATTGAAATTTTCAATATTTTGGCCCTATTTTGTATCAACTCTATCAATGATGATTGCTATCAAAAGATAGACTTTACCAAGGTTTTTCAAAATGATTTTAAAATGTTTTCAAAACCTTATTTTGGATCATATTCCTTGGGCTCTATGTACATGACTTGTACACATGCTCTCCCAAAGATCCATAAATGAAACAAGATGAGTTTTAGTTCATCTAGATGCAAAAATTATGCACATTGAACTCAACTCATATCCTAGCATCTCACATGTATCTAAGGTGTATAAATACACATACATGTCAATTGGATGTGAGATGTGAGTTTTGTTCATCCTAATCTAGGGTTTCATGCATTCTCTAAGGCAACCCTACTTGATTCCCTTATAAATGAGACTTCAAGTCATGCCATAGTCCTTAATTCAATTTCAACCAAATTGTCTTAAATGCATGAATGATTATGGCATTAGAAATGTTATAAATAAGCATATGCTCATAATCATGATGTCATGGCATAAGATGAAATCTAAAAACACATGACATTTGAAACCTTAATCCTAAACATGAACATGACATATAAAATCATAGAACTAGGCATGATGTCATGACATGGCATATGACAATCAAAGCATGGCATATAAAATGTATAGGTATGGTAATACCTAAATTTTAATATTAATTTTCATTTGATATAGTTAGATATATTTTGTCATATTATCATTAATCTCCTTAGTGTGTCAAAAATCCAAAATGGCACACTAACACTCTAAACCCTAATTGTGTCAATTTGATCATTTTATCAAACTTCATAACTAATATTGACACATCCTAAAATCTTTTAGGATTATAATTCAAATCTATTTCCAAGGTAACCATAACCTTGAAAATATCCTAAAGTGCCACCTTTACCATGGTTGAGTTAACTACCCATCCAATCAAGGTTGACACACCCTTAAACCCATCTTAGCGTGAATCAATCACGCTCTTAGGAACCCAAAACCGATTTGAGCTCCTAGGGTTAATTAGGTATTCCTTAGGGATAACCTCCCTAGATACCTTCCTAGTGACCCTCCTAGGCTTGTTGGCCTTGGTCATTTGGGTCTTACCTAGGTTGACTCTAGGGGTAACTCCCCTTGCAACCTTCTTAGTGGCCACCCTAGGTTTCCTAGAAACCCTAGCCACTAGACACAACCTTTGGTCAACCTTAGGGATGACTTCCCTATTGACCTTGGTCTTCTTAGACTTAGTTTGTGTTCCATAATCAAATGGAACACTATGGTAAGCCACCTTAGGCTTAGGTTTGTGACCCAAACCTTGCTTGCCCTTGGTTGACTTTTGACTCTTAGGTCCTAAGTGTTGACTTTGAGATTTGGACCTAGACTTTTGATCATTTGACCCTTTAAATTGGTTTTGTATGTTCCTAAGGGTCTTCTCAAGTTTTTCAAGCCTTGACCTCAAGGCTTGGTTTTCAATCTCTAATTGCCCAATTTTAGAGTTTTGATTTAAACCATGGGCATGAGACTTCCTAGGCATATGCCTAGTCCACTTGGGATTAAAACCTAGATGATCCCCTATTTTCTTAATTGATTCCCTAGGTAGAATTGGTCTTGAGTTATTTGACCTAGGTTTGTCCTTAAATAAGTTGTTTTTAGGGACATTAGTCCCAAATTTCTCCCTATTTCCTACATGGACTCTCTTAGCTCTTAAACAAATATATCTATTATTTCTAGCATGCTTTTCATGAACAATAGCAAGAGAATTAAAACTCCTAGCATGCTTTTGACTTTGAAATTTAGAAGGTGCAAGATTAGAGGTTACCCTAGGGTTTTTCTTCGAGGCTCCCCCTACATGTATAGCTCCCTCTTTGACTTTCTTGCTCCCCCTAGGGCATGAATTCCTAAAATGCCCCGGTTGTTGACACTTGAAGCAAATGACGTGCTCTTTGCTTCTTCTAGTGGTGGCATCGACATCTTTTGATCTTTCTTGAGGTTTTGGTGCCGGAGGAGCTTTTCTGATCTTCTTTGGGCACTTGCTCTTATAGTGCCCGGTTTCCCTACACTCAAAGCAAATTATATGATTTTTATTTAAACTTAAATTGCTTGAGTTACCTAGGTTAATGAGGACCGGAATTGGACTTTGGGCTTCTTCATCTTGACCGGATGTCGAAGCTTCTTCTTAATGTTCCGGTGTGGAGGTTCTCTCCTCCCCCTCAATCCTTGAGGTGGATGCTTCTTCCATTTCCTCCACCTCTTCCGATCCGGATGTTGATTCCCTATCAACCTCCGAATCCTCACTTCCTTGTGAGGATGATCTCTCTTCTTCACCCTCCTTATCTTCTTGAATTGATGGTGAACTTTCTTGAGCTTGAGAGGGTGAGCACTCCTCTTCTTCTTCTTCTTCTTGGACCGATGATGAGTTTTCATGGAGCTTTGCCACTTGGCTCCATAACTCTTTAGCATCTACATAATTACCTAACATACACAAGATATTATTAGGCATTAAATCAATTAAAAATTTTATCACCTTATCATTTTTCTCGGATGCTTGAACTTGCTCTTCGGTCCATCTATTCTTCTTGAGGAATCCACCTCTTGGTCCTCTTGGATATTCAAATCCATCCATCAAAATGGACCATTCCTCAAAGTCTCTCATCATAATAAAATCCTCAATTCTTCCCTTCCAAGAATTGAATCTTTCTCGTCCGTATAGGGTGTAGGGTACCGGTGTGTTGATGTCCCAACCTAATTGATCTTGGATTTCCATCTTTTACCCTCTAGCGTCTTGGTCCTGGTTGTTAATCCGTTGAAGAGCCCCGGGCTCTGATACCAATTGTTGGAGATTTGAGGCCGCTAGAGGGGGGGGGGTGAATAGCGTTGGTCGTACGTAGATGGAATTTGTTCGCGATCGTCTCTACAAAACTCGTTATGCGCAGCGGAATAAAAATAATCAAAGCAATAACGAAAAGATATAATCACGAACACAAGCACAACACGAGATATAATGTGGTTCGTGTTAGTGCAATCGGCCCAGGTCACGATTGACCGACTCGAGTTTGACTCGAGTGATGTTTTGATGTTTGACAAAGGGATTTGACAAAGTGTTTTGGCATTGATGTTTGACATTAATGTCGGTTAATATGTTGGGGAGATTGTTGGAGCAATCGACCCGGGTCATGTTTGACCGGACTCGAGTTTGACTCGAGGAAGACCTTGATGGTTGACTGGGGTTGACCATGTGATTATGGAAAAGTCTAAGCATGGGTCTTGGCAAGGTAAAGTCCAAGTCATGGGTACTTGGCATGGAAAGTCCAAGTGGGACACTTGGCATTTGGTAAAGTCCAAGTCTTGAGTACTTGGCATGAAAAGTCCAAGTGGGACACTTGGCGCATGGAAAGTTCAAGTCATGAGTACTTGGCATTTGGGAAAGTCCAAGTCTTGAGTACTTGGCATGAGAAGTCCAAGCATGGGTCTTGGCAAATGAGAAGTCCAAGCATGGGTCTTGGCAAATGGAAAGTCCAAGCATGGGTCTTGGCATGGAAAGTCCAACATGGGTTGGCAAGGGAAAGTCCAAGCTTGAGTCTTGGCATTTGGAAGTCCAAGGGGATTGATATTGACAGCGTAAAGTCCAAGCGGAGTCTTGGCGGCGTAAGTCCAATGTGCCTTGGCGGTGTAGACACCGTTAGCATGACATAGCCGAGGGAAGCACCTGGAGGCTGGCGCGATGGATGAACAAGTCATGGATGACTTGGAGGGATCCGAGAGGCGTGAGGATGATGGAGGTGGCTAGAAGGCTTAGGTCTAGGCTAAGGGTGGTCTAGCAAGTATGGGGGCACCATACTTGGGTTAAAACCTCATCTTTGAGGTTGCCGATCGCATTATGGCTGCTCGACCGCCGTGAGTCGACTTGAGTTCGACCGCTGCTCAAGAGCCGAATCGCTGACTACGCCATTGGAAGCTTCGACGATCCAGCTGATGCAATGACCGCCAAGGGTCATGGCCGACTAGCAATACGTAAACTGAAGTCTGATCGCTTCCTAGCCGATCGACGACTATGGGCGTTAGCGGCGGCCGATCGCCAATGTTGGCGCGATCGCTAAGAGTCCCGTTGGAACTTGTCCAACGTGGATTGAGTCGTTGTCTCACGTCTGATCGTGATCGGCCGGGACTTATGGCAGTCGACTGCTAGACGGAAATCCAGCCCAATGAAGGATAAAAGCAGCTGTTCGTGGAAGGCTCAATAATCAGATTTTTGGGAGCTTACTTGAGGCGATTTGAAGGCGATTTGCAGGTGCATTTCAGGGCCCTTCAACCTCATCCAAGCAACCAACAAGCAAAGCGCTCAAACCCTAGTTTGTAAAGTGTTCTTTACATTTCCTTGTATTTTGCTTGTATTTTTGTGTATTACTTGTTGTAATCCATTGTACGAGGTTTCTCCACCTCCGACTTGTTGTCGAGAAGGAGTTTATTGCTTAGTGGTGTGTGATTGGCATCACTAGGGCTCGTTTGAGCCCGATCCGTGGAGTAGGAACCATGCGGTTCCGAACCACGTTAAATCTTCGTGTTATTGTGTTTGTGATTGTGTTTCGTTATTATTATCATATATATATTCCGCTGTGCTAACGAAACTTGTAGACACGAACACGCGATCAAATTCCATCTACGTACGAATACAACGCTATTCACCCCCCCTCTAGCGGCGTCAAATCGACAACAAGTGATATCAGAGCCCGGGGCTCTTCTACGGACTAACCGCCGGGAGCTAGGACAAAGAAGCTAGAGGGTGAAGATGTAAGAACAATTGGGATGGAACATTAACACACCAATCCCTTACTCCTTCTATGGACAAGAAGGGTTTAAGCAATGGAAGTCAAGAATTGAAGACTTCCTAATGATGAGGGACTTCGAAGAATGGTCTATCTTAATGGAAGGATATAGCTATCCAAGAGGACCAAAAGGTGGATTCCTCAAGAAAAAGAGATGGACCGAAGAGCAAGTCCAAGCCTTCGAAAAGAATGAGAAGGTAATGAAGTTGTTAATTGATTTAATACCTAACAATATCTTGTGTATGTTAGGTAATTATGTAGATGCAAACGAGCTATGGAGCCAAGTGGCCAAGCTCCATGAAAGCCCATCAATGGTCCAAGAGGAAGAGACCGAAGAGGCTAATGCATCACCCTCACAAGGAAGTGAGGACTTGGAGGTTGAGAGATCATCAACATCCAAAGAGGAAGAGGAAGTAGAATCGGAAGTTGATAGGGAGTCAATTTCCGGGTTGGTGGAGGAAGTGGAAGAAGCATCCACTTCTAGGATTGAGGAGGAGATTAGAGTTTCCTCAACACCGGAGCATCAAGAAGAAGCTTCGACATCCGGTCAAGATGAAGAAGCCCAAAATCCAATTCCGGTCTCCATTAACCTAGGTAACTCAAACACTCTAATTTCAAATAAAAATAATATTATGTGTTTTGAGTGTAGGGAATTTGGGCACTATAAGAGCAAGTGCCCAAAGAAGATTAGGAAAGCTCCACCGGCACCAAAAGCCAAGGATGCCGGTTCCCCAACACCTAAAGGCAAGGAGCACATCATATGCTTCAAGTGCAATTCAAAGGGGCATTATCAGAGTCAATGCCCTAGGGGGAAGAAGAAGGGGCAAGGAGGAGCATCACAAGTAGGGGGAGCTTCTATAGCTAACCCTAAGGTATATTTAAATAATGCACCTTCTAAATTTAAAAGTCAAAAGCATGCTAGAAATTTTAATTCTCTTGCAATTCATAAAGAGCATGCTAGAAGTAAAGAATTTTGCTTAGGTGCTAAAAATGTTTACCTTAAGAGTAAGGAGAAATTTGGGACTAATGTCCCTAAAAATATTTTACCTAAGGGCAAACCTAGGTCAAATAACTCAAGATCAATTTTACCTAGGGAGACAATTAGAAAGGTGCAAGAGCACCTAGGTCTAAACCCTAAATGGACTAGGCATATGCCTAGGAAGTCCAATTCCCAAGATTTAAATCAAAATTCTAAAATTGGGCAATTAGAAAAGGAAAATCAAGTCTTGAGGTCAAGGCTTGAAAAACTTGAAAAGACCCTAAATAAGATACAAAATCAATTTAAAGGGTCTAGTAGTCAAAATCAAGGGTCCAAAAGTCAAAGTCAACACCTAGGACCTAAGAGTCAAAAGTCAACCAAGGGCAAGCAAGGTTTGGGTCACAAACCTAAGCCTAAATTGGCTTATCATAGTGTTCCATTTGACTATGGAACACAAACTGGGTCTAGGAAGATCAAGATCAATAGGGAGGTTATCCCTAGAGTTGACCAAAGGGTGTGCCTAGTGGCTAGGGTTTCTAGGAAATTTAGGGTGGCCACTAAGAAGGTTGCAAGGGGAGTTACCCCTAGAGTCAACCTAGGTAAGACCCAAATGACCAAGGCTAACAAGCCTAGGAGGGTCATTAGGAAGGTATCTAGGGAGGTTATCCCTACGGAATACCTAATTAACCCTAGGAGCTCAAATCGGTTTTGGGTTCCTAAGAGCGTGATTGATTCATGCTAGGTGGGTTTAGGATATACCAACCTTGAGTGGATGGATAGTTAACTCAACAATGATAAAGGTGGCATTTTAGGTTATTTTCAAGGTTATGGATACCTTGGAAATAGGGGTGAATTATAATCCTAAAAGATTTTAGGATGTGCCAATATTAGTTATGAAGTTTGATAAAATGATCAAATTGACACAATTAGGGTTTAGAGTGTTAGTGTGCCATTTTGGATTTTTGACACACTAAGAAGATTAATGATAATATGGCAAAATATATCTAACTATATCAAATGGCAATTAATATTAAAATTTAGGTATTACCATACCTATACATTTTATATGTCATGCTTTGATTGCCATATGTCATGTCATGACATCATACCTAGTTCTATGATTTTATATGTTATGTTCATGTTTAGGATTAAGGTTTCAAATGTCATGTGTTTTTAGATTTCATCTTATGCCATGACATCATGATTATGAGCATATGCTTATTTATAACATTTCTAATGCCATAATCATTCATGCATTTAAGACAATTTGGTTGAAATTGAATTAAGGACTATGACATGACTTGAAGTCCCATTTATAAGGGAATCAAGTAGGGTTGCCTTAGAGAATGCATGAAACCCTAGATTAGGATGAACAAAACCCACATCTCACATCCAATTGACATGTATGTGTATTTATACACCTTAGATACATGTGAGATGCTAGGATATGAGTTGAGTTCAAGGTGCATAGTTTTTGCATCTAGATGAACTAAAACTCATCTTGTTTCATTTGTGGATCATTGGGAGAGCATGTGTACAAGTCATGTACATAGAGCCCAAGGAATATGATCCAAAATAAGGTTTTGAAAATATTTTAAAATCATTTTGAAAAACCTTGGTGAAGTCTATCTTTTGATAGCAATCACCATTGATAGAGTTGATACAAAATAGGGCCAAAACATTGAAAGTTTCAATGGTTTTGAGTTTTTGTATCAAACTCACTATTTTATGGGTAAAATAATTTTCAAATATTTTTCACCCATTGTGTGTGTCATAAGTATTATACGTATGAATTTTCACGATTTTTCGAATTATGTATAATTATTTATGAATTATCGATCGATGTAAGTCGGTGATCTAACCGACATCGCTGCCGAGTCGACTGCCAGGTCTAATTTCGGGTTAACAAGGTTTGTTTAGCCCGTGTTCAGCTATGGAAAATGTTCCTAATCACTCCTAACTTTAGGATATGCTTTAGGAAACATTATAAAGGGTGAAAATTCATTGGATATGGATTAGGAGCTGTGTTAGGTTAAAGTATCAAATTTAGGGTGAGTGAAAGTTCTATGTTGAACTTAGAACCTTAATTTTGATGGTTTAGAGTTCCTATTGGCTTAGGGGCTTCCCAAGGACATTGTTGGTGCAATGGTCAAGGGGGAGCAAGCCTTTAGGGGGAGTTATCCATCTTGGGATGATGGATGTGTTTCTCTTCTTGAAGGGGGAGAAGTTATTGGGAGAGTATCATCAATTGGGAAAATTGATGGGTTTTTGATACCCAATTTGGAAATTGGGAGAGAGTATAGGATTGTCTCTCTTGAGTGATATGTGAATTATCACTAGGAAGATGGTAGGCATCCTAGGTATTTATTTTTGGATCAAGGGGGAGATTGTAAGATCTCATTGGGACATGAGACATTGACCTCCTTGGAGAGAAAACCTTTTTGATGTTAGTCAAAAAGGGGGAGAATGTTTGGGGGAGAACATTTGGAGAGTGTTTACCAATTTGGGATAATTGGTAAGGGATTTGAGTTAGTGGTCTAACTCAAATGATTTGTTTGGTTTTTGTCAAACATCAAAAAGGGGGAGATTGTTGGTGCAATCGACCCAGGTCACGATTGACCAGACTCGAGTTTGACTCGAGTGATGTTTTGATGTTTGACAAAGGGATTTGACAAAGTTGTTTGACATTGATGTTTGACATTAATGTCGGTTAATATGTAGAGGGGAGATTGTTGGAAGTCAATAGGGTCATCGAGGAAGACCTTGATGGTTGATTGGGGTTGACCATGTGATTATGGGAAAGTCTAAGCATGAGTCTTGGCAAGGTAAAGTCCAAGTCATGGGTACTTGGCATGGAAAGTCCAAGTGGGACACTTGGCATTTGGTAAAGTCCAAATCTTGAGTACTTGGCATGAAAAGTCCAAGTGAGACACTTGGCGCATGGAAAGTCCAAGTCATGGGTACTTGGCATTGGGGAAAGTCCAAGTCTTGAGTACTTGGCATGAGAAGTCCAAGCATGAGTCTTGGCAAATGAGAAGTCCAAGCATGGGTCTTGGCAAATGGAAAGTCCAAGCATGGGTCTTGGCATGGAAAGTCCAACATGGGTTGGCAAGGGAAAGTCCAAGCTTGAGTCTTGGCATTTGGGAAGTCCAAGGGGATTGATATTGGCCGCGTAAAGTCCAAGCAGAGTCTTGACAGCGTAAGTCCAATGTGCCTTGGCGGTGTAGACACCGTTAGCATGACATAGCCGAGGGAAACACCTGGAGGCTAGCGCGATGGATGAACAAGTCATGGATGACTTGGAGAGATCCGAGAGGCGTGAGGCTAATGGAGGTGGCTAGAAGGCTTAGGTCTAGGCTAAGGGTGGTCTAGCAAGTATGGGGGCACCATACTTGGGTTAAAACCTCATCTTTGAGGTTGGCAGTCGACTGACATTATGGCCGGTTCGACTGCCGTGAGTCGACTTGAGTTCATTGCCGTTCGAGTAGGCCGCTCTAGCGATCGGGCTCATTGGAAGCGATCGGGCCCGATGTCTCTGACGATCGCGCCGCGAGTTAGCGATCGGCGCTAGTTCTCGAGCCGCGAGCGCTTCCTAGCCGGCCCAGCGATCGACTATGGGCGTTAGCGACCGATTGCCAATGTTGGCGATCGGCGCCAAGAGTCCGTTGGAACTTGTCCAAGCGTGGATTGAGCCGTTGTCTCACGGCTCTGATCTTGCGATCATGAGGACTTATGGCAGTCGACTGCTAGACGGAAATCTAGCCCGATGAAGGATAAAAGCAGCTGTTCGTGGAAGGCTCAATAATCAGATTTTTGGGAGCTTACTTGAGGCGATTTGCAGGTGCATTTCAGGGCCCTTCAACCTCATCCAAGCAACCAACAAGCAAAGCGCTCAAACCCTAGTTTGTAAAGTGTTCTTTACATTTCCTTGTATTTTGCTTGTATTTTTGTGTATTACTTGTTGTAATCCATTGTACGAGGTTTCTCCACCTCCGACTTGTTGTCGAGAAGGAGTTTATTGCTTAGTGGTGTGTGATTGGCATCACTAGGGCTCGTTTGAGCCCGATCCGTGGAGTAGGAACCGTGCGGTTCCGAACCACGTTAAATCTTCGTGTTATTGTGTTTGTGATTGTGTTTCGTTATTATTATCATATATATATTCCGTGTGCTAACGAAACTTGTAGACACGAACACGCGATCAAATTCCATCTACGTACGAATACAACGCTATTCACCCCCCCTCTAGCGGCGTCAAATCGACAACAGTTCGAAACCGTAATGGTTCCTACTCCACGGATTGGGTTCGTATGAACCCTAGCGATGCCACAAACACCACTAAGCACTAAAGCTCCTTCTCGACAACAAGTCGGAGGTGGAGAAACCTCGTACAAAGAATTACAACAAGTAATACAAAGTAAACAAGCAAATACAAGTGAAAATGTAAAGAACACTTTACAAACTAAGGTTTTGAGCGCTTGCTTGTCGGTTGCTTGAATGAGCTTGAAGGACCCTGAAATGCACATGCAAATCGCCTCACCAAAGCCCCCAAAGAACTGATGCTTGAGCCTTCCACGAACAGCTGCTTTTATCCTCCATCGGGCTGGATTTTCGCCTAGCAGTCGACTACCATAAGTCCTCGATCGCCGATCAGACGAGACAACGGCTCAATCCACGCTGGACAAGTTCCAACGGACTCTTGGCCGAATGCCAACATTGGCGATCGGTATAACGCCTATAGTCGATCGCTACGGCTAGGAAGCGCTCGTGCTCGACACAACTAGCGATCGGCCGCTAACCGAGCGATCGCCAGATCATCGGGCTGATCGCTTCCAATGAGCACGATCGCTAGAGAGCGCTCACTAACGGCAATCGGAACTGTCGACACGAATCGCGAATGAACCGGCCATAATGTCAGTCGACTGCCAACCTCAAAGATGAGGTTTTAACCCAAGTATGGTGCCCCCATACTTGCTAGACCACCCTTAGCCTAGACCTAAGCCTTCTAGCCACCTCCATTAGCCTCACGCCTCTCGGATCCCTCCAAGTCATCCATGACTTGTTCATCCATCGCGCTAGCCACCAGGTGCTTCCCTCGGCTATGTCATGCTAACGGTGTCTACACCACCAAGGCACATTGGACTTACGCCGCCAAGACTCCGCTTGGACTTTACGCTGCCAATATCAATCCCCTTGGACTTCCAAATGCTAAGACTCAAGCTTGGACTTTCCCTTGCCAACTTATGTTGGACTTTCAATGCCAAGACTCATGCTTGGACTTCTCATTTGCCAAGACCCATGCTTGGACTTCTCATGCCAAGTACTCAAGACTTGGACTTTCCCAAATGCCAAGTACTCATGACTTGGACTTTCCATGCGCCAAGTGTCCCACTTGGACTTTTCATGCCAAGTACTCAAGACTTGGACTTTACCAAATGCCAAGTGTCCCACTTGGACTTTCCATGCCAAGTACCCATGACTTGGGCTTTACCTTGCCAAGACCCATGCTTGGACTTTCCCATAATCACATGGTTAACCCCAGTCAACCATCAAAGTCTCCCTCGAGTCAAACTCGAGTCTAGTCAATTATAATCTTGATCGATTATATAAAAAATCTCCCCAACATATTAATCGACATCAATGTCAAACATCAATGTCAAACCACTTTGTCAAACATCAAAACATCACTCGATTCAAACTCGAGTCCTGGTCAATCGTGACCTGGGCCGATTGCATCAACAGATACAATACTGATATTTCAAAATATTATATACTCACTATTGCTTCAAAATCGGATGTTGATTTACTATTATATATCAGGGAGTTATAATGATTGAAAGTCACTGTTTTTGTGTCAATCAACAAGTAAAAGTATATTTGATCATTGTTAATAGGTATAAAAATATATCTAACCCCTCTTTTTTCCTGGTCTATTTTTATGATGTATTATGACAATCTTCCATGAATATTTTGATGTTGATTGTAACTATGCAAAGAAAGACATAATTAATCAATTAATATAATATATTCAATCATTATATTACTAGATAATTTTAATTTCTTACCATGAATCCAAATGAGCAATATACATTTGTTATATGGAATACCTTACGAGAAGACCCATCTAAAAAGAATTAAACAATATGTATCAATTAACTGTCTAGTTGTAAAAACAATGTTAATTATTTTGGAGAAGAAGAAATTAAGAGTTAAAAGAAGAAAAAAAATTCTTTCCTTACAAATAAAATTTGTAATAGGCCTATAAATAATAATAATAATAATAAATATTTGTAATTTATATATTATTGTAACATAATTTTTCTAATGTAACGAAGATGTAACTACTATACTTTAATTTTTCTAATATATTTAACAAGTAGGTCACATTTTTTCTTTCTTTCTTCGATATCTTAAATTATTTCTTGACATACTATAATAAAGAAAATTTTTGCATACTGACTTACAACAATTACTTCTATTTTTATTTTGTTAAGTTTAACAATCCTTATTATTTCCTTTTGGCCTCTTCTTTAAAATTTTCTTTTAAAATTGAGATTGTATCTCTCTCTCTCTTCTTGAAATTCATCCACATCTTTTTTTCTTTTCCCCTATCCCCAACAATTTATATTTCTTTTATATGTTTTTCAAGTTTGCTTTATGATACCTTAACCTTCCAGATTTTGCTCTTACTCCTCTTCTTTTAAGGTACTAATTTAAACCACATAGGACTATCGATAGGAGTATTCTTGTCAGAGTCGACCCTGAGCTAGAGCTACTAGGGCTCCTACCCATGGCCCAAAATTTATATTACCAGAATCCAAAGATTTTTAGGTTTGAATATTTTAAAATCCTTCTGCCTAGGGTCAAAAAATTAGGACTTTACCTAGGGGCCTTTAAACAAATAAGGATTGACTATGATTCATATAATGGTAAAATATACTTGCGGAATTATAAATTTTATTCCAAATGTAGAACGAATTTGAAAGCTATAGAACTGTCAACACTCGCAGTCAGGATGATAATCACAACGAATTATCACCACAGTTTCACGACATCATAACCCTTAGCTCGATGATTATGACAATACTCTTGTTCTTCTCAACAAGAGACGAGAGATTTTTGTTCTCTAGACTGTACTTTGCACTTCACATCATGCAAAACACTCACATAAGAAAACTCTCCTTTCTGCCTTAACTCATGCAATATTCCTCTTCTTGCATTCGTCTTTTTGCTCACGTAGCAGATTTTCTTTTATATGGAAGGTGAAGGTTATATGGACATGGAATAATGGGTGGTTACTCATTATCCATGTCTCATGCCCCAACGTGGGCATAACCAACATTTCTCACTTACACACAAGGACATATAACTTTTATTACTAAATTACAACTCATGCGATCTGTCACATCACCCTACCAGGCTTTCACATAGAGTTGGATGTCATACGATTTGCAAGTGTACCTATAAACAAAAACTGTTCAATGCACCTGTTAGGATGATTGAGTAGTTATTATTGTATCATAAGATATAATATATCGTTGTACCCCAAATCCAAGACTAATTACATCCAATCGAGCTACTTTCCTCATCAAAAGTAATTCCCAGATTTTATTCAATTTTATATTCACTGATATGTTTAATTCCTTCATGAATAAACATAAAAGGCTATGATAATGATGTATTGTCAATTGATCTTTCTTTTCACAAACATAAATATGTCAGTTTCAACTCAGTTGATTTTATAGATTTGTCCCTCAAAACTCAATTTATCTTCCGGGTCATCAATAAATAGACTAAAGTAATAAATACTAAATCAAGACCTCAAGAAATGATCAAAAGAATAAGGACACAAGAAATCCCATCCAGAGGATCTTGGATCTCACACAATGGAGCTCGGAGATATTCATTTACTATCTCAAGTAATATGGCTCCCACTATCCCTAGTCATTTTATTACAAGTGGTATGAAACACGTGTCACAATGTTGATCCTCTATTTTTCATAAGGGCATATGTCAGATTTCTCAAATACTGTGCAGGTATAGGACTCAGTCTACATATAAAACTCTACCTAGAGATCTCAGAGAGAGTCTCTCAAAGACAATATCACAAATTGCAAGTGATATCTGAGATATCAATCCTGGCTACTTACAGACAACATGGATGTGACTACATCCAAGTTGATCATGTCGCACATGACCTCATCCTAAACACGTATTAGGGCGACTTAATGTAGAGGAATTGATCATCGCGCTAGAGGGGGTGAATAGCAATTTTGTGATTTCTTCGATGGATTGCATTTGTTCTTGTCTACAATTTGTTAGCGCAATAGAATATACAAAATAACATAAATGAAAACAACACAGTCACTACACCACTATTTTACGTGGTTCGAAACTAGAGTTCCTATTCCACGGGCGAGTCTAGTGTCTACAACACTAATAACTCTTCTCCTTTTCGGAAATAATCCAGAGGTGGAGAAACCTCTTGCATGTGCATACAACACAAATACAACAACTAAAAATAAGATACAAAAGCAAATACAAGACAATGAAAGTGAAAACACTTTACAAATGAGAGAATGTTTGATCTTTTGGTTGCTTTGAAGGTCTGGAAAACATCAACTATTCCCCTTCAAATCCTCCAAGAACTGGTAGCTTCTTCTTCTCCCATCGAGCTCCTTTTAAGACATGCCTCGGGCTGAATTTTTGCCTAACAGTCGACTGCTAGCCTATCCGTTGTCTCACAACAACTCCATCTATGTTGGAATCTGCCCAACAGATACATCAGCAGTTAACTGCCCTTACGAGTAGTCGACTGTTGTCTCATAGTCGACTAACAAGTCGACTATGCAACAATCTGTGCACTGCTATAGTGCCAACACTTGACTGCCCATCCATGATAGTAGATTGCTCAAGGGCAGTCGACTACATGATAGTCGACTGCCACAACTTCAATTGAGCCTTAGTCAATTCCTCGACTAGTCGACTGGTCATAATCTCAATCGATTGCTAAGAGTTGACTAGGCTTTTGAGTGTCAAACATTCGGTCAGTCGACTGACCCAAGATCCCAGTCGACTGGTAAACTTCAACCATATGGTTTAACTAAGTATGATCCCATCATACTTGATACTTACTCATAGCCCAGACCTAAGCCTTCTATCCACCTCAATCAATCTCACGTCTCTTGGATCCCTTGAGTCCATGACTCTTCATTATTCGCATTAGCCTTCAGGTGCTTCCATCGACTATGTTATGCTAATTGATTCTTTTGCCAAGGTTCATTTGAACTTATATTGCCAAGACTCCATGCTTGAACTTTACACTGCCAAAACCTCATCCTTAGACTTTCACATTGCCAAGATCCATTTGGACTTACACCTCCAAGACTCATGCTTGGATTTTACGCCATCAAACATACACCCTTGGACTTCCACACTGTCAAGATCTATTTGAACTTACATCGCTAAGACCCATCCTTGGACTTTACGCCGCCAAACCTACCATTGGACTTTCCAATTGCCAAAGTTCACTTGGACTTTACACCACAAAGACTATATGCTTGGACTTATGCCGCTAATACTATATATTTGGACTTTACCATTGTCAAATACAAATGACTTGGACTTTCCTTGCTAAGACCATTATTGGACTTTCCAATTGCCAAGACCATTCTTGAACTTTCTATGCGAAGTACCCAAACTTGGACTTCCGAGGTTGATTGTTCTAATAATCTCTCTCATATGACTTTGGATATCCCAATCATCCACTAGTCATATGATCAACATATGGTGAAGTCATATTGTCAAACAATGGTTAAACTCATTGTCAACCCATTGTAAACATCAAAATACTACTCGAGTCATACTTGAGTTTGGTCAATATTGACCCGGGACTTATTGCACCAACACTTAAGTTATACCAGGGTTACTCTCAAAATCTCTTACAACTAGAAACCGTCTTATCTCCACTCTTAGAGATAGTCACTCGTGTGAGAGAATTGACCTTGACTGCCTAACATATCTATTATATCACTGAACATACATGTAACAAATGCATTACATAAAATATTAGTGTGACCAAATAATGCGCAAGAAGATATATATATCATCATGCATCACTCTTGTCAATAAAGTACAAAATGAAGAATTTCATAAAATTTCCAAATCCGATGACTCTCTATGTCCTATAAAGGAGTCTCTAGTAATAGGTTTGGCGAAGGGGTCAACCACCATGTTGTATATTGAAATGGACATGATAGTCACTTCATTCTTCTCAATAATATCTCTCATAAAATGATATCTGATATCAATGTGCTTGGTTATACTATGAAACTTAGTGTCTCGAGTGTAAGCGATAGCAACCTAATTATCACAATAAATCATTACTGGCCTTCCACTATCCGCTACAATCCCTAAGTCATCCAATAGTCTTCAGAGTCAAACACTCCTGAACTGCAATTGAGCATGCCACAAACTCAACCTCCATCATAGATAGAGCAATACAAGTTTGCTTCTTGTTGCTCTAAGAGATGACCTTGCCATTGAGCAAGAATACAAAATTTGATGTTGATTTGCATTTATCCAAATCGCCTCCCTAATCGACATCTAAATATCCTATAAGTCGAAAATCATCTCCTCCGTATCACAAAGAGAAGTTTGTAGTTCCTTTGAGATATCAAAAAATCCTTTTCACTGCTCTCCAATGACCCATTCTAGGATTTGCTTGATATCTATATACCATACCGACTGCATAATATATGTCCAATCATGTACATATCATTGCATACATTAGACTTTCAACTGCACTAGAATAAGATACTTTACTCATTTTCTTTATTTCTTCCTAAGTTTTAAGATACATCATCGAGCTAAGACCTTCACCTTTAGCAATTTGTGTATCTATGGGATTATAAACACTCATCCCAAAACACTCGAGAAATTTCTTAATATAGGTTTCTTATGAAAGAGTAAGAAATCTTCTTGAGCGATCTCTTTGGATATATACTCCAAGGATGAACTCCGCTTCACCTATATCTTTCATGTCGAAAGTGGATGACAATTATGTTTTAATGGTTATCGAATATTCAATATTGTTCCCAGCCAATATTATGTCATCCATATATAATGATAGAATCACACAAGAGTTTTTTGATCTAATCAGATAGACACAATAATCCTCCTCGACCATTGTAAAACCATAAGATATCATTTTCTCATAAAATCTTAGGTACCACCGCCTGAATGATTGCTTTAGGTCATATATCAGACATTATCTTCCTAACCTACTAGAACAATCCCAGGAGGTTGTTCCATGTAGATCTCTTCATCCAAACTTCTATTAAGAAAAGCGGTCTTCACGTCCATCTGATGTGACTCTAGATCTAAACTTGGCATAATTGCTAAAAGTAAACTGATCGATGTAAACTAGACTACAAGGGAAAAGTATCCTCATAGTCAATGTTCTTTGTCTGAGTGTAATCCTTGGCTACTAGACATGCCTTATATCTCTCAATTGATCCATCGACTTTCCTCTTGATTTTAAGAACTCACTTGTTCTCAATGACCTTTCTATTCTTAGGTAAGTCAACTAGGTCCCAGATCTCATTGACTTTTATTGATTCTATTTCTTCCTTCATGACCTCAAAATCATTGGTTTTTTGTAGAAACCTCGAGAGCCTCATTCAGAGTCCTCGGATCATCCTCGTTCTCCGGAGTCACAATGAGAATCTCATTCTCAATCGGACAACAAGGACGAGGTATATTTCCTCGACCACTCTTACGAGGAGAGAGAGCCTCCACACCTTTAGATGGACCACTCATACTAGGACCAAGATCAATCGCAGGGTCTTGAATCCCATAGTCGAGATCCACTAAGCCACTAGGCTCGTCCATCTCATAGAAAGTGAAGTCTCGATCGATTTCTCCTCTCTTAGAAAAATCATTCTCAAGAAATATGACATCACGATATTCAATTTCAGTGATTGTGTCATCTGTATATTCTCCTAGGAACACATATCCCTTGGAGTGTTCAGAGTATTTGATAAAGATACACTTTTTTCTTGTGAGTCTAATTTTTCGTATTTGTACGAGAAATTATTAACATATGCAACACAATTCCATGGTCTTAAATAATTAAGGACAGGCTGCCTCCCTATCCAAAGTTCGTATGTGGTGCTAACTACGGACTTTGTTGGAACATGATTAAAGATATAAGCAACAGTCAATAATGCATCTCTCCAATGAGAAATAGGTAAATTAGTCTGCATCATCATAGACGTCACCATCTCTAATAGAGTCATATTCCTTCTTTCGATGACTCTGTTCTACTGAGGAGTAGCAGGAATAGTCAGTTGTCTTGTAATATCTTTTTCAAAACAGAGCTCTTTGAAGTGCTCAAACAGATACTCGCATCCTCGATCAGTTCTAAGAGTTTTCATCCTCAAGTCTAACTGATTTTCAGCCTTACTAATAAACCTCCTAAAGTACTCCACTACCTCAGACTTTTGTGAGATCAGGTAGACATAACCAAAATACGTGTAATCATCTATAAACGTAATGAAATATGTGATTTTATTTCGGGCTCTCACATTCATTGGTCTGCAAAGGTCGAAATGAACCAACTCCAATGGAGACCCAACTCTCATTGCTTTCCCAAATAGTTTTCTAGTAGATTTGTCTGCTAGGCAAAACTCATATAAAGGCAACTCGACCTTCTTTAGTTGTCCTAACATGCCACTCGATGCTAAATGACCCATTCTCTCTTGTCTATGTGGCCAAGTCTACTATATCATACATTCAAATCATCCACTACACTATCAGATGCAAAGGAAATAGGAGAAACATGATAAAACTCATGAAATGAAATCAAATTTAGTGCATAAAATCTCTCATGGACTATACCAGAATATATTAAAGTATTATCGTACGAGATGGAAATTTTAGAGTTTCCAATAGAAACATAGTATCCTAATTGGTCTAGACATCGGACAGAAATGAGATTTCACTGAATCTTTGGAGCATACAACACATAATGAAGATATAAGACTTGATTACTTTGCAACCACAACTTACAAGTGTCCATCCCTCTCACTTCCATAAATGCTCCATTTCCCACATATAGCCTTCTCGGATGTGGACTTAAATGACAAAATTTTACATATGCACTCCTATCACAAGCTACATGGTCTGTTGCTCTTGAGTCTACAATCCACAAAGGAGAAGAGTTAGCAAATATCACACTAGATGACACATAACTCACACCATGTAAAACATCAATGTATAAACTATTTTCACTCGCTAACTCGCGTGTGAAGTGCCCAAGCTTACCACATATGTAGCATCAGACTTTGCTCTTTACGAGCTCCTTCTTCTTACTTTTATGTCCTTTTTCATTTGTCTTGATAAATGGCTTCTTATTACTAGGACCTTTATTCTTTTTCTCATACTTGCACCACTTGTGCTTTATTCCCCGGGAGCCCTTACTCGACTCTGCAAGATTAGCATGATCTAAAGCTAACTTGGTCACCTCCTGATGCTCTTCCTCTAGCTCACAATGCATACTCACATCCATGAAAGTACAGATACTTTCAGTGTGGACGAGGTAGGTCTTCACTATATTCCAGGAGTCAGACAATGACTAGATCACTCATAATACCTGAAGCTTATTCAACATAAGCTCCCTCGTGTTCTTTAGAGAAGCAATCATATTCTACATATGTATTAAATGATACTTCATAGTATGATCGGATTTTTTCTTATAAGTGATGAACTTATAGGTTAGCGCCCTCAACTTAGGAGTTGATGAAGTGTCATATTGCTCTTTAAGAGCATGTCAGACCGACATCGCTATAGGATATTGCTCATAAATCAGGATTAGCTCATCGTGCATGCTACTAAGAAGAATTACCCTAGTTTGACCATTCTTTTTTTTTCCAAGTACGATATATCTCCTGATCCCGTCTTGCCTAAGTTGTGGTACCATTCTCGGAGTCCACCATCTCGTGCTTAAGAACCTCCTCAAGTTCTTGTTCCTCGATGATAAATTGAACCTTTTGGTGTCAAATTTCATAGTTATCACCATTCAACTTGTCTCCTTTTACGAGATCCAGTATGACATTTTTTGTCACAACCATATTTCTGTCACACATAGTAGAGAGACATTAGTGACATATGATGCTTAATATTTCAACTTTGTGTATCATACTAATCATCGAAACTTAGAATTGCACTCACCATTCAAATTAAGATACGGTACATAAATAGTCACTTTTAATATAATACCCTCGGTAAGTCTATGCGCCACTATGATGGTCTACACACTGCCAAACACCGACAACACTTTGTCATACATCTAAGAGTTAGACCTCTTCATCTTCTCTAAGACACTTAACTTAGGTCTAATCTGAGTGGACTACTCCCACTCTATGGGCTAAATCCGAGTGAATTCGGGCATTTACCGAGCATTACCACTCGTGACGAGCAACTCAGTGTGACTCGAGTAACTTTACTCGTGTTAAGCACTCTAGATCCTCAATGTCCCGAGCATCGAGAACCTCGCTCGAGCCAAGCTCCTGAGATCCTCAACTCTTCCCAAGTACCCGTAGCTCTTCGACTCTTCCCAAAGAAATCGAGTCGGGCACTACTGAGCACGTCCAAGCCCTGCCTACTACTCCCGAGCGCTGCCAACCTCATCGTTGAGTACTTCAAATGTTGTCAAGTACTCATTGAGCACTGCCTAGCACCGTCGAGTACTCCCGACTGAGAATCGTGGCTTTCCCGAGCAACGCACAAGAGAAACTCGACTCTCTTGAGCACCTCTAGCGCCGGAGCACTATTGAGCACCCAAGCACTGCGTGCCTGAGCACCACTCACACTACTACGTGTTTCTCATTAGGAGGTTTCTCATCATGCCCGATCACCTCTGTGTCTGAGCTCTGCGTCTCACCCGAGCACCGTTTCTCAACGCGCCTGAGCACTAAGTCTTGCCTAAGCATCGTGTCGCCCGAGCACCGCTTTACGCGCCTGAGTGAGAAATGCAACCTCCGTGCTCATGTGCACACCTGAGCACCTCATCCCAGATGTGTAGAGCACTGTGCGTGCCCGAGCACCTCAGCGTCGCCCCGAGCACTGTTGGTGCAATTGGCCCAGATTACGATTGACCGGACTCAAGTTTGACTCGAATTGTATTTTGATGTTAGACAAAATGTATGACATGTGATTGTCATTGGGAAAATCCAAGCATGGGGCTTGGTATTGGTAAGTCCAAGTGCGTAGCCTTGGCAATGAGAAGTCTTGAGGACTTGGCAAGGTCACTAGTCTCGTAGGCTCAGGGTCCTTAAGTCGGTGAAAGAAGGTATTATGAAGTCGTGCATTTGGTGCATCCGAGGGACCACTGAACAGGGAGAGAATGGAGTGAGGCCCAAGGGAAGCAGACTTCGAGGGCAAGAGACGCGAAGGATGGCATTGCGAAGTCGTGCACTTGGTGCATCCGAGGGACGTAGGCCGAGAGAAGAGAGCTTCAATGCGGAACTCCATGAGAGGATGAGGTGGACTTGGCCAAGTGGCTAAGACTGAGTGTCGGATACTCAAACATGATGTTTGAGGTTTGACTCGACGGTCAGATGCTCAAACAAGTGTTTATTTGAGATTTTATTCGACAACAGTCGACTGGCATAGGTGTCGATTCGACTGATGCAAGTCGACTGATGATCGACTAGTGTTTGACTGCATTCTATGGCCTAGCAGTGGACTGCCAAGTATTGGCAGTCGACTAATGTCAACAACAGTCGACTGATGAGGGGTGTCGCGGGCACAGAAGGTTTGAAAGTCGACTGATTGCCTAGATCACTCGACTGATGGTTCGATCAGTCGACTGATGGAGGATCCGTTGGAACTTGTCCAGTGTGGATCGAGTCGTTGTGAGACAATGACTACATGAGCAGTCGATTGATGGTCCCGATCAGTCGACTGATTGACTCAAAATTAGCTCGATGCAGGTTATTTAAGGAGCTCGAGATGGAGAATTTTGCAATAGTTTTTGGGGCGATTTTGAAGGGGAATTGCTGCTGCATTCCAGACCTTCAAGAGCAATCCAAAGAAAGCAACAAGCAAGTGATCAAAGCAAAGTTTTGTAAAGTGTTATTTACTTGTATTTCGTATTGTCTTTGTATTTTTCTTGTACTTTTGTATTACATTTGTAATTGCTTGTACGAGATTTCTCCACCACCGACTTGTGGTCAAGAAGGAGTTTTGTTAGTGTCGTGCGCATAACACGAGCTCGTTGAGCTCACCCCGTGGAGTAGGAACCCTAAGATTCTGAACCACGTATATCGTCGTGCATTGTGTGTGCTTGTGTATTCATTTTCATTGCTATTATTTCCGCTGTGTATTAACGAATATTGTAGACAAACACGATACGAGCGATTGATTTCCATCATTTATGAAAAAGGGCTATTCACCCCCCTCTAGCCGGCCACAGATCCTCCAACAAGCACTATTTCTTGCTCGAGCGCCTCACGCACACAACCTTTGATCCTTCCTGAGTATTTCAGCATGTCCGAGAAAGAATCACGACCGCTTGAGTAAGTATCGCGAGTGCATGAGCACATTCTCCCGAGAACCTTTGTGCGCTCGATGATTCGCATCCCGCCCGAGCAACGTGTCGCCCGGGCACTGTGTCGCTCGATCTTCGTATCTCGCTCGAGCACTGTTTGTTAAATACTGAAGATTTAAAATATTTGATTAAATGGCCAAAGAGTTAAGGAAATAATCCTGGAAATTTTTCGGGATTTTTAGAAATTTTTTCGGAATTTTTCTGGAAATAAACGGAGTCCGTACGAGATAATTACGGGGATAAAATAAATAGGCTTTGGTGAAGTCTATTTAAGGGGTTAATAGAGGGTATTACCCTAAACAGAAAACCTATTTTGTTTTTTTTTCTTCTTCCTTTTTTCTTTTTCCCCTCACCGCGCTCGACGACTTTTCCCTCGCGGCGATTTCCGCGAGTTCCTTTTCTTCTCGCACAGCCGTTCCTTCGCCGCTCGACCTTGCGATCGGCTGTTCCTCCGCCACTAGCGTCGCCGTTTACACCGGTGTCTCTTCACCCCAGATCACGCGCTGTCGTCACTGCTTACACGCAGCGCTCGCCGTCCACAAGCGACACGCGCTGGCCTCCACGACCACAGGATCACCGTCGGCCTCCACGACGGAACCCTTTCGTTCGCAGCCGCCCGACGATTTTTCCCTTCGCCGTCCATAGCCGTGCGTGCCAGTCGCCACGGCCACAGGATCGCCGCGAGCCCCGTCTGTTCCCTATCCCCCGAACCCCCACACGCGACGACCAAGTCACTGGTCGCGCTGCAGCTAGCAACCGTCGTCGGCCGACGACCCTCTGCATGCTCGCCGACCTCCTCTACCACAGGATCGCCTTCTCCACTCGTCTCCATCGCCGTAGCCTTCCCCTCCGCGCGGATTGATCAGCGGTGGTGAGTTTCTATTGAAGTAAATGGTTTAGGGCAGCAAGGGAATTTGCCGGGGCTGGGGAGTGCTCTGTCGGTGGTTGTCGGGAATAGGTAAGCATCGATTTTACTTTGATTGAATTGGATCTGTGATTGGGCAGATAACCTTGGGGGCCAGGTAACTACAGCGGGTTCTCGTGACAGGCAGCGGGTAGGGGGTGTTGTTTCGGTGAACAGAGAATAGGAGGAGAAAGGGGTTGCCGAGGAACTTCTAAGGAAGGTAAGAGGTATTTACAACTTTATTTTTTTGAGTTCTGTTGAATTTATTTGCTGTTGTGTGTGGATACTTGTGATGAGATTGGTGTTTGGGGGTCAGGCGTGTTGATGTCGACTGTGAATTGAAGGTTTGGTTGAGCTCTGTATATGTCACCTAGGGTTAGGTTGGATTCATATTTCTGACCGGTGAGATGTTCTGTTTATTGTTGTGGAGTTGTGAATTAGGCTTGAGGAAAATGAAGGATTTATTTAGGATGTCGTTAAATTCCATTGCTGCAATGGGGATGGCTGTGATTGATTGGTTGGATTTTCTTACAGGATTATTTTAATTTAATTACAGATTATTGACAGTGGTTGTCTGTATTTTGGCTATATGATTTGGGTGTGAGTTAGTTCTTAGTGATCTATAGTTGGATGGGTTGTTGATTATGGTGTGATGTTGATTGGTTCTGTAATTATATATGGATGATTGATTAGGTTAAATAGGATAACTAAATCGATCTAGTGGATTGGATATGAGGTCGATGTAGGTTTCAATTCGATCATTTATGGTGTGCTTGGATTTGATGGAGTTACTTTGGATTAATTGGTTATGGAAGGAATCGATTATGTATTCGATTTGTCGGTAAATGATATTTTGTGCTTAATAATAGTTATGTTTTATGCAGGTTTCGATCATGAGGCAGGTTCACGGTCGTGACGATCTGGTTTTTTTTGCAGACATTTTGGCAGGCGGGTATTTTGACTTATCTTTTAGATATAGTCAAGTTGATATGCTAGTTAGGATAGCTTGCAATAATTTTCATGTTTATATGCCTAGTATGTTTTTGGTGCCTACTTGATACATGCATGTGATAGGTTATGATTATATCTTCCCTGTTTTATTTGGATCATAGATACTTGGGTTATGGATATGTACATATTGATTGTGCATATTATTCGGATAGGTGTATTTAGTTGGATTTACATGTTTTAGTATCATGCACCATCTTGCATGATTGCATGCTGGCTGGACGGGGTTCCTTTATTGTTGAGCCCGCAGTCAGTTACATGGCCTGCACACACTGCCACTCATGAGTTAGTGGTACATCAGAAGGGTGTGTGCAGTTGCTCTGTCAGGCTCCGCTGGTCCACTCATGGGTAGCGATGAGGCAGCGTGGTAGCGGGCAGGGATCCCTCCTCTGGTCTATGACACCAGGAGATGAGAGCTTAACTTCCCCACTCTGTTTGGGGCAGGAGGATAGGTGTACTCCGACAGCATCCTGTCCACTCGGTCACTCAGGAGCAGTGATGGTAGAGTGCACAATTGTCATAGCCCTACCCACTCGGCTTCACCATCGCGTGTGAGGCGGCTGACTGGCGTCAGGGGTGATCATGTCATTGGCACGACATGCATTTTGCATGGATAACATTTTTATTGTGTTTGCTGCATTTTTATTGCTGCCTTGGATGTGCATATGATTGTCATGCATACAGGATACATATTTATATATATGGTGAGGACTTTATTACTTCTAGTCAGGCACATGCTCCTATATCAGGGTAGGAGATTCAGGTTCGTACAGTCCTGTTGTATTTATTTCTTGCATACCCTATATGTGAGACTGTACAGACATGATTTTTATTGTTAGCTATATCTTACTTGCATATCGACTATATCCGCTAAGTTCTTTGAACTTATTCCGTTGATTATATCTATTTCAGGATAAAGCTGTCAGGAGAGTGCAACTGCCAAACCCCCTCGTCGTGGAAGTGTATTTGGTTATTTGTTTTTTTGGTTTTGGATATCTTGTTTAGAAGATATATATTTAGGACTGGAATTGGATTTATATATTCGTGGATTTTTGGTGTCCTTATGGACCTCTGTTCGGAGTTTTGTTTTGGATTGGATTTTGGTTGAGTATTCCTGCCAAAATGGCAGAAGGGGTAGGTTTAGTTCTGATATACTTTTGGTTATATCATTTGATTGTTGGCCTGAGGCCTATTTTATTATCTGCGTGGATTGTTTGGATTCCGATCGTGTTGACCGATGTATAGTGGCCGTGTAGGCCTTGTATGGAAATTGGTATTGTCACCCGTACAGGGGAGATGCTGCCGGATTTTCGTCTGGCGGGGTCTCCATCGGGGCGTGACAATTTATTTGGTATCAGAGCGCCTAGGTTTACGAGTTCCTAGGGGTTTTTGGATTCTTTGGAGTTCGCCATGTTTGGCAGGTTTTGCGAGGCAATCTAGAAATTTTGGATTTGGTATGGATTTCCGACGATTTTTATGTTTCGAAAATTCGAGGATTTTTGACGAGGTTAATATGGGATTTTGGTGGCGACGGGACCTCTCCTACGGCAAAATAGGTATGATGATTAATTTTATATATTTTTACTTCTAGTAACATCTGTTCTAGTAACATATGTAATAATTTAACAAATATGAGACGAGGTGAGCGTGCTCATGCACCGAGACATGGTGCAGGGTAACCACGCAAGAGGACAGTGAGATCTCTGGCTAAGGTGTTGCCAGAAGGGTCTATAGAGTTTTGACTCATGTGCAGACTCGTAGTAGGGGTCGCCCACCAAGGTGATCAGCCGGAGTTGCCGTAGTGTTTATACTCCTAGTTAGATTGGCTATGTGTTTAGTGGATAACAGAAAAATAACATTTAGTGTATTGGTCACTATTGGTAATCGTGGATGGAGTTGACCATGTGAACAATCTGTTCAGTTTGTGAGTCTTGAACCTGTGTCGAAAAGATGAATTTCCTTTGAGAGTTGACTGATACCGAGTCAGAAAGCAGGGGTCAAGTCGTCACATTGGTTGTGGAAATCAAGGACTACAGTGTTAGGGATTTTCACTGATTATGCTAGTCAGATTATTACCCTGTGGGGTATTGGACAATGACTGTATACTATTGTTGATGCAGACATTGGAGGTTTCAGTTACGAAGTTCCATAGGGATTTTGATCCTTGAGCGGCTTGAGCCTTAGAGTGATAACATTGAAGGTACTGTTAAGTACCTAACTGGTATTTATATAGGGAGAGTGGAGTTAGTTTCTTACTATGGCAATGATCAAGTTGTTACTTGGTGGAATATGTAGAAGGAATTTATTTGGGGAAATAACCCATTACGGGATCACGGGTTCAGGATGTTTTCGGGAGACAGTATTTCTCCATGTTATTTTGTATGACTCATTGTTGGGAAATGCTTGAGCCTTAAGTTGAGTGATTAATTGATAATGGAGTTCACTATGGAGTTTACCCCCATTTAAGGGCTCAAGATAGTGATTGAGTTGTTTTCGATCACCCACGATTTATTGGCTTACATTTGGATTAGGATAGTTGGATTTTCCATCAGTTCCTATCGGGAGGCATTAGGGTGAGTCATATTTATAAAAATGACTGCAACAAGTGTCTCAAGAGAATAGTATAGTCAATCTAGTGATAATAACCTACACTTCGGATAAGGCAATGGTAGAAGTCGTGAACGTGCTTTTCTAGCTGAATTCACGTGACATTATTTCGTTCCCATGTTGATGCTTGATATTGATCATGTCTGTTTTTAGAGATGGTAACTTGATGTTGATGATGGAAGTTTACAATCTCTTGAGTGATTGAGGGTTTAGTTGGAATTTCAGTTTATTTTAGGTGGTGATCAAGGCTCTGTCCTGGGAATGAAAGATTGATGAAACACTTCATTTTCAAATGGAAAGTCAAAGGTGAATATGGATTAAAGATTTCTCCTCAGATTTATGTGGCTATCAGAAGTGGTTTGTGCACTTGTGGAGATATGAGGCTGGTTGTATGGTTCTTGAAGAAAATGAGAGGAAGAGGTGTACACCTAGATGCATACAGTTACCGAATTCTTATTCTAGGTCACTGTGAAATAGGGAATCCGTTAAGAGCAGAACTTGGATGAGTTTGCATCTTTACTCGAAAGAAATTATAGATGGTTGAAGGATTGATCATTGAGGTATTACTATAGTTTATCTTACTTGATGATATATCGAGGGATACAGGTGTTTACAGATATCTGTGGTTAAAACATGTACAGATAGGATTAAAAGGATTTCTATATTTGGATCATGTGGATTAATTGTGTTTTCACCGACAAGTGAGATGTTGAGATGATTACTGTGATGATTATCAGAGGGGTATGATAATGATTTTTGGATATTTAGAGGTTGATTGTTGGAGATGTTATATTATGGTGGGGGAGTTGACTTAGTTGAGCTATAGTTAACTTGGTTGATATGATGTGGATATCTGGATATTAACTTGGAGATTATGCTTGTGACATGATGGTATAAGAATGTCTCTCGGATGCCTGTATAATTCGAGAGTAATCAGATGTAGTGTCGGATGAACTTCTAGGCTTGCCACTGTATCGGCAAGTAGAGTAGGCGACCGGAGGGATTTCGGAAATAGTTTTCGATATCGAAGATCCCCTACTGGGTGATATTTTATTTGGTACTGAGGTAATGATATTTTATGAGCCAAATGTTTGTATTTATGGTGCGTTAGCTGAGGGATAGTGTAAACCGAACAAGGTTGTTGAAGCTCGTAATATACTCAAGGCGATGTCATTCAATTGGCTAAGCGCCAAATCGAGTTGCTTAGATACCGTCATCGTTCGGTCTTTCAGAATTGGCAAGGTTGATGATGCCAAGAGGTATTTGTTAGAATGACGATTTTACCAGGGGATAATTTAGTTGGTATCAGTGTTGCTTAACACTATGGAAATTGGAAGAATCTAAGTTCCAATTATAAGAGGTGTATGATGGGATATTTATTTGTCCCAGTATTTTATTTCTTGAGAAGCTCTGGAACTCATTGTTCAAAGAGAGATGAACCTTTGAGGTTATACAACGATTATCGATGATGGAATGCGGTAGTGGTAGAAGGAAATGATTATCCTTCATGGTGGATTAAAGATCTTTTTAGATCAACTATAGGACACCTGTATATACTCTAGGATTGATTTATGATTGGTGTGTTGATATTGTAGTGACAGGGTGTCATACAATTATCAAAGTCGTAGGGATGATTGATATATCATTAGCCTAGAGTAAAGAGGATGCAGGTGTATAATGATGACAATTTCATACTTGGTATGAATGGTATGAGCTTTTGGATATCTTATTAAACTTATTGATGACTTTGTCGTCCAGGGATTTGGGAAATCGTGTATTCTGGACACGATTGGATCATTTGTGATGGTGGCAGTTGGAGTTGAGCACTCGGCCACCGTAAATGATGGTTTTCTGGTATTGATTTGATTATTACCATAGATATGGATAGGATGCTCTAGTGGTACTACACCGCTGATTGGTGATGGAATTTATTGGGTCTGAAGCTTATGAACCTGGTTTCAGGGCTCAGACGATTGTTGATTTTTACACCAGTGTTGTGTGATCATTCTCGAGTGAAAGGAAGGTTAATTTATATGTGGATGCGATGTTTCAGAGAATGGAGCGTTTCTGATTTAGTTGATCGAGACGTATCCTATGTTTACGTCAAATGAGGAACTACGAGATGGGTTGTCATATATATGACGTGGACTTAGCAGATATTATGTTGCTTTGTAGAGGTGAGGAGCAAGAATGCTCATGGGATTTTAGCTAGCTACTGAGTAGTTGCACAGAGTTGTTAGAACACGGATAGTTGCAACTGGGGAGACTGGTCAGTAAAGTTTTTCAGTCACCTTCCGTTCTGTGCGATAGAATGGATTTTAGACAGCAGATTGCTTTTGAGAGAAAATATTTCTCCGTTTTCGAGGAGAATGGTGGGTTACATAGTTACATTCGAATTTAGGAAGAGTTACTATTGATTCAGGAACAACAGATAGATTCCTGTTGGGATGATAGAGAGCATTTACCATAGAGTTGTACTCTTGCTCTACCGGTTCGAAATTAGTGATAGTGGAATTTGTATGTCGTAGGTGGCTAGATAGCTACCTGACATCTTAACTGGCTACGAGTCCCGATTGTGGTAGCATGTCGTTGCCTGTAAGTAGTGCCTTTTGCATTACCCCGAGAGCCACGAGGTTTGGTCACGATATTTTGATAAGTATTGCTTGATGATTGCAATAGGTTGTATATGTTGCAGATGTATTCGGATTGTATCCGGAAAATCGTAAGTATTGAAATGTTCTTCGTGGTGGAACGCCATGCGGAACTTAGTTGATTTGGTGGTCAGGTGTTCAGTGTGTCAACTAGTAAAGGTGGTATATAAATAATCAGCAAGGTTCTGTACCGAGATGGACGTGAAAGCATAGTATGATGGATAGTGTTGGGAGATTATTTGGAATTCGGAAAGGACTTAGTATGATTAGCTAAGTCCGCTCATTTTCATTCGATCCATACGATGAGTTTGTTGGATCGCTGGATAGGTTATATTGTGGCAATTTCTAGTTCATGGAGGATCTTTGAGTATCGTATGCGATAGCGATTCAGGATTTACCTTAGGATTATGGTAAAGTTTTTAACAGGTCACGAATATAGAGCTCCACTCGGGTACAGTTAGGTACTTATGATAGGTGGTCGATATGAAGATACTATTCATACTTCGGAAGGACTGCTAGAAGCAGGTGTGATTTGATTTTAGGGGATATCAGTAACCCCACTTGGTCACTTGAGGTATGACTTGTCTCCAGATGCCGGAGATGGTTGTTGTGACATCTCGTACTCATATACGAGTAGGAAATTTGGGGACTAAATTTTTATTAGTGGGGGAGAATGTTAAATACTGAAGATTTAAAATATTTGATTAAATGGCCAAAGAGTTAAGGAAATAATCCTGGAAATTTTTCGGGATTTTTAAAAAAATTTTCGAAATTTTTCTAGAAATAAATGGAGCCCGTACGAGATAATTACGGGGATAAAATAAATAGGCTTTGGTGAAATCTATTTAAGGGGTTAATAGAGGGTATTACCCTAAACAGAAAACCTATTTTGTTTTTTTTTCTTCTTCCTTTTCTTCCCGACTTTCGCGATTTCGAGTTCCTTTTCTTCTCGCGTAGTTCCTTCGCTCGACCTTGCGATTGTTTGTTCCTCCGCCACCGCGCCGCCGTTGCGTCGTCTCTTCACCGGATCACGCGCGCCGTCATTGCCGCACGGCGCTTCGCCGTCCACAAGTGACATGCGCCGGCCTCCACGGCCACAAGATCACCGTCGGCCTCCTCGACGGAACCCTTTCGTCCGCAGCTGCCCGACGATTTTTCCCTTCGCCATCCATAGTCGTGCGCGCCAATCGCCGCAGCCACAGGATCACCGCGAGCCCCATCTATTCCCCGTCGCCCGAACCCCCACACGCAACGGCCAGGTCACTGGCCGCGCTGCAGCCAGCAACCGTCGTCGGCCGACGACCCTCTACGTGCTCGCCGACCTCCTCTACCACAGGATCGCCTTCTCCACTCGTCTCCATCGCCGTAGCCTTCCCCTCCGCGCAGATTGATCAGCGGTGGTGAGTTTCTGTTGAAGTAAATGGTTTAGGGCAGCAAGGAAATCTGCCGGGGCTGGGGAGTGCTCTGTCGGTGGTTGTCGGGAATAGGTAAGCATCGATTTTACTTTGATCACTTGGTTACCAGAATTCATAAACTTTAGTACTTAGCCTGGAGGTCTAGAGTTCGAATCCTGGGAAAGGCAAAAACCCACTTCCAGGGGTGGGAAGACCAGGTGAGTAACGACGGGCCAACAGGGGCGACGGTCGTTGACTAATAGGGGTCACCAAATTTCGCCAACAGGGGCGACGGTCGTTGACCAATAGAGGTCACCGAATTCCGCCAATAGAAGCCCGATCGTTACATTATACATGTGTCATGCCTCAACGTGGGCATAGCCAACACATAAGGACTTCTGCACATCCTCTCCTAGTCATCTTTTTTGTAGCAATTGTTTCAAAATGAGAATCCACTACAAGGTTGCTTAATTCAATCTAGATGTCTTCTCTTTCTATAATTTTAAATAATTATTTAACTCTTTTATTTTGCAGCATGTTATCCATTATTAGCTCTTTGATTCAGTTCTAATGAACAATATAGTTATGACATTCACTATTAGGATATCTTGCTTCTATAGCATATAATGATGATATCTCTAATTGATATGGAGTATCATTGAGGTAATAAAGGTTCTCAAGTATATAATTTCATTAGGGGTAGGAATTAAATCAATAATAATCTATCAAATATAAATAATTATTTCAAAACTAAAAATGATATAAAATTATATGACAATCTAATATTTATCTCTTCAAGTAAGACTTAGTCCAACAAAGCTCTCACCTTACTAATATATAAAGAAATAATCATTTATATATTTATTTGTGCTCCTTTAGTATTATATGATTTTTGGATTGATACACATTTCAAAAATCATGTGTTTTATATACAAAGTATTACATACTAATGTTCATATAAAAAATCAAATAAATTAGCGAATAAAAACTTATAGCTAAAAGCCCAATAAAGTCATGAATGGATTAATGATTTCGACCTAATGGAATCTATTTAGATTGTCAAAATCATCTACAATATTTATAAGACTTACAAGAACCTTATATGTACTAGTAGAAAATAAAATACAAATAAATATATACAAAATATATAATTTTTCCCCCCATAGACATAACCGAATTAGTACTCAAGTGATAGACTTGACACAATGGGCAAGGTTCGAATCCCTTGGGACATATGTCAATTGGGAAATAAGAATCTCACACCTAGAAGGTTGTTCAATACTATGATTTACCTACATTCTACATGTCATGAGGCGGGTAGTGGAGAAGCACCTAGGGTGAATGCTTTGCCTTTTACTATAAAATACTAAAACATCCTTATCTACTTCAACTATATGGGAATATTTTTTTAAGCAACTCCTTAATTATTGATCTTATAGGCTTTTGTTAGAGAAATGAGAAAAAAAGAAGTCACTCAATGCATTAGTTGAATTCAGAATAAAAGTATCTCTATTTGCAATATCAAATAAAAAAGACACATCTTTTCCAATGAGAACAAATGAAATACTTAAGACACATCTTTTTTGTGAAAACAAATGGAATACTTAAAAATGTAAAGGTTTGAGATGTTGAATTTCAACTTTAAAATATATTCATCAATAGCCCATGAATTTATTGGATATCTTGTATATCTAAAAAAAATAGCAAATGAAGATTGTTTAATGAACTCTTTTTATCTATCATATAAATGAACAAAATCACGTTGCTTTTATTTATTTGTTAGACCTCTAAAAAACCATTAAAATGCCCTAAAACGTTGATTCATTGGATTTTCTTCCCAACATCAACTAATGTCTATAATTTTGGAAAATAAAAATTAATACAATGGTAAAATCTTCCATTATATTGAAATTAAAAAAAAAATTCAAATTTTCAAATGGACACAAAATTTTCATATGTCGACAGTGTGATTTATAGATTTTGATATTGATAATACTCTGCATCCATCAACAATAAAATAATATAATTATTGAGAACAATACAAACCATTACAGAATCAAAAGAATCCAAATTAACATGTGAAAGACAATGAAAACATATGAAAGAGATGGAGACTAGAGTGAAAAAAATAAAAAAAAAATATTTGTAGATGATCGAGAAATTGAATCACATTATTGCGTCATTCTACAATATAAGTCAAATTTATAAGACTAGATTAGCAATCTTTGAAATTGAGTTGTAGAAGGAGAGCAGGGAGATAAGCCAACTTCGGGACATAGATTGAGAGGGCCAAACTTGATCAATTATTGAAGTTTCGGCGAAAACCTTAAACTTGAATGAGAGAAGAAAAGATGATGAACTAAAAGAGCTTCACCAACAACTCTAAAGTTGAATGACAGAGAGAAAGAAGATGACTTGCATGAAAGGTTTAGGCTTCGGGGTAGCCTTTGTGAAGATTTAATCTTCCCTGAGGTATTTTGGCTTATTGAGGATTTTATTTTCCATGAATTGAGCGAGAGAAGAGACATCAAGGTTACATGCATTTAAATCAAAATAAACACTTTTTTTTTTTTAAATAGCTGGTCGAACGGTTGAGAAAATAGAATGGGGACCACGGGTGGTGGCTGGAGTATTTTTAGAATTAAATGTGCAATTGATTAAAATAAATAAATTATGATACACCTTTTGAAAATTTCATAATCTTGAATGTGTCCTTTGGTAAAATATATTTTTTTGTTATTATTGACGATCATTTAAACAGGAAAAAAATCCGGACACAATTATAAAATTATTATCATGTGATCAATTCAAATAATAAAAATAATCTCTTGTAATACATAACACAGCTGCTAAAATTTCGAAATGCCCAAAACGCGAACTATACTTTCAGAATTATCAAATCGCGCACTTAATTTCCAGAATACCCCTCCCGCCAAACAGATTGCAATTTAATGCAGAGAGAGATTTGCATTCATCCGAGCCACAACTGGAAATCCCAAGCCATCCAAACGTCACTTCCAGCCGCGTGGGAGTGGCAGACCCATGTTGTTGATGAGCACCACACGCAGGTTTCCTCCGTAAACCAACTGAGCAACACCATTTTTTATGAAACCCTAATAGTTATCAACGACATCACTGCTCCCACGAATATATCAACACTTAATCCAGAAGTTGACGCAGCTCACTCACCAGCCGCTTCACATAGTATTATTATGTATGTATATGTTTTTATTCTTGAGACTGCTATGAGGTTAATAAATGCATTGTAGGTGGTTGTATAACCAAGTTTGCCACACACCCATAAATACGATGTAGGCATATCATACCAAAGTAGACCAATGCACCCATAATTGCGATGCAGGAGATTCATAACCGAGTTTTGTCGCCACCTAAACAAATTCCACCTAACTTAAAAGGTGATGCTTCCAATTAAATCACACGATTACTGAAGTTCCCTGATTGATATTCCCGGTACTAGGAGATACAATCTGTCTGAGAGAGTAGGTGGTGCTGGCAATGAAATTCCCAGCACCACCGTATCCCTAAAATTTAAAATCCCAACACCGTGGGAGAGTAGGTGGTGCTGACAATGAAATTCCCAGCTCGCTGGTCTGGATAAAAAGTGATGCTGAGAATTTAAATCCCAGTAACATCGTGGTGCTGGGCTTCAAATTCTCAGCACCATTAAGGTTCAACAAATTCGGGATAAAATCTGGTGTTGGGAATTTAAATCTCGTCACCACCGTGGTGCTGAGTTTAATACTCCCAGCACCATGGGAAATGAACTTGTCGAGATAAATGGTGGTGCTGGTAATTTATATTCTAGCACCACCATAGTAATGAGATTCAAACTCCCAGCAACACCTTGGTGCTGAGAATCTAATTCACTAGACCAGGGAGATATAAGTGGTCGACATTAAGGGTGGTGGCCGATTCAAACCTCATCAACACTCGTGGTCCTCATGAATAAGACTCCCAAAGACCATACTGACATCGATCGGTCGAGATAAATGGTGATGCTGGAAATTTATATCCCAGCACTACCGTGGTAATGAGATTAAAACCCCCAGTAACACCATGGTATTGGGAATGTAATTTCCAGCACCATGTACATATAAGTTGCCGGAATTGTTGGTGGTGCTGGGAACTAAAACCCCAGCAACACAGTGGTTCTGCGTTTAAAATTTCCAGCACCAGGGAGATGGAACTAGTCCAAAAAAATGGTAGTACTGGGATTTTATATCCCAGCACCACCGTGGTAATGGGATTAAAACCCCCAACAACACCATGGTGTTGGGAATGTAATTTCCAGCACCATGTACATATTGTTAGGAATATTGGAACGGCTAGAGGGGGGGTGAATAGCGTCAATGGAATTCTTTCGCGTTTGTTTCTACAATTTCGTTAGCGCAGCGGAATATAGATAATGAAAGCAATAACGAAATATACAATCACGCTAACACAATGATATAACGTGGTTCGGAACCACACGGTTCCTACTCCACGGATCGGGTTCGTACGAACCCTAGCGATGCTACAAACACCACTAATCAATAAACTCCTTCTCGACAACAAGTCGAAGGCGGAGAAACCTCGTACAAATGTCTACAACAATAAACAAGTAAATACAAGCAAATACAATATGAAATACAAATGCAAGTAAAGGAAAAACACTTTACAAGAGCTTTGGATTGCTTGATCTTTGATTGCCTTGAACTAGCTTTGAAGGACTGGAAAACACCAACTTCCCCCTTCAATTTCGCTCAAGAAAATCGCTTGCTTTTCCTCCATCACGAGCTCCATATATAGCTTCAACCTGTGCTGGAAAAAGTCGCTCAGTCGACTGATCGGGACCATCAGTCGACTGATGCCACTGTTGTCGTGAGACAACGGCTAGATCCACGCTGGATAAGTCCAACGGAACCTTCATCACGATCGACAGACCATCGCTGATCGATGGAGTCTTCACTCGACCCGAGTCTTGACTCCATTCTGGTCGATTTCTAACACCGCCGATCAATACACGATTAGTCGATCGCTGAGCCATCACCGATCGCCTAACTCGCAATGACCGCTAGGCTAACCCGATAAACCCTAGTTGACTCGGTCCAGTCGACTGCCACATGACACCAGTCGACTGGCACACCTCAAACATGAGGTTTTAACCCAAGTATGGTTCCCCCATACTTGTTAGACCACCCTTAGCCTAGACCTAAGCCTTCTAGCCACCTCCATCAGCCTCACGCCTCTCGGATCCCTCCAAGTCATCCATGACTTGTTCATCCATCGCGCTAGCCTTCAGGTGCTTCCATCGGCTATGTCATGCTAACGGTGTCTACACCGCCAAGACACATTGGACTTACGCCGCCAAGACTCCGCTTGGACTTTACGCCGCCAACCATTGGACTTATGCTGCCAAGACTCCCGCTTGGACTTTACGCCGCCAATATCAATCCCCTTGGACTTTCTCTTGCCAACCCATGTTGGACTTTCCACGCCAAGACCATGCTTGGACTTTCCTTGCCAACCCATGTTGGACTTTTCATGCCAAGACCCATGCTTGGACTTTTCATGTGTCAAGTGTCCCACTTGGACTTTCCATGCCAAGTACTCAAGACTTGGACTTTACCAAATGACAATTATATTGTCATATGTTTTTGTCGAAACATCAAAACATCACTCGAGTCAAACTCGAGTCCTGGTCAATCATGACCTGGATCGATTGCACCAACACATATAAGTTGCCGGAATTATTGGTGGTGCTGGGAACTAAAACCCCAGCAACACAGTAGTTCTGCGTTTAAAAATCCCAACACCAGGGAGATGGAACTAGTCCAGAAAAATTATGGTGCTGGGAATTTATATCCCAGCACCTCCGTGGTAATGGGATTAAAACTCCCAGCAACACCATGGTGTTGGGAATGAAATTTCCAGCACCATGTACATAAAATTTGCCGGAATTGTTGGTGGTGTTAGGAACTAAAACCCCAGCAACACAGTGGTTCTGCGTTTAAAAATACCAGCACCAGGGAGATGGAACTGGTCGAGATAAATGGTGGTGCTGGGAATTTATATCCCAAAGACCACCACAGGATATAAATTTCCAGCACCATGGAGAGGGAACCTGGCCGAGAAAAAGAATGGTGCTGTCAATTTATATTGAAGATAAATAAAGTCCTCTAGGTGGGTCGAGTCCAAGCGTGACCTATACTATCATTCTCCACCTTTCCTTATGCTCCCAAACAGTAGTTATGAAAATTAATGCTCTGTGCCAACATTCAGACGAGTGTGTCAATTGGCACGCACCCATAACTGCATGTAGGAGTGTGGGAACTAAGCATCCCTCTGCGCATAAACCCTGTAAATGTCTTCCTCTTCCATTCCATATAAACCGTTCATAATTTCAACATTGAAAGGTCCATCAATGGGTTTCGGTAAAAATCCATTGATGGCCCTATCAACATCAAATGTTCTAATTAGTTAAGTGCATAATTGGGAAACCTAACCATAAACTCTCATCCTCCACTTGTCTTCAGACTTCTAAAGCCTAGTTAAAAAAATTCAGTCTACTTGCATAGCACACTACATATAACAGTGTTGATTTTAAAAACATTTGCAGGGACGACCCCCTTCCTGATGAAGTGTTAACATTTTTGGAAACAATTGAATCAAATTTGAAGGATAGAGAGTTAGATGATCAAGATTCCATAAATCTGTGCCCAAGTAATATTCCATCTTCATCTCATCATCGATGTGGGCAATAGAATTACCAAAGGATCAACACCTTGATATAAATAGAGACGCTTCTTCCATACTCAAGAAGAGTTTGTCATGCTACCACGAGATCATGAATATTTTGAACAAACTTGGAGTGAAGAGGAGGTAAGTGATATACATGGGATAGAAGAGTTAGAATATACAAATTCTTCGGAAGAATTCTTAGCTGATGATATCCAACATGAAGAAGGTGAGTTAAACCCAGATCAGTACAGTGACTTAGAGGAAGTGTTCCCAATTGCTGATGATCCCTATGTTTTAAATCCACAAATAAGACTATTGGCAGATGTCGGTTCATCAAATCCAAATGAATTTTTCACTGGACAAGTTTTTTCCTCTCGACAAGAGTTTAAAGATGCACTAGTAAGGCATGCGATGCTAAAAAACTTCAGATACAAGCCAGTTGACACCAGACTTAATAGAATTAAAGTTATTTGCTTTAGTCAGCCTTGTTCATGGAGTCTAGTTGCAAGTGGAGACGTGGAGTTCACTGTCACAAAATATGTAAAGCAGCATGAATGTGATGTTAGGAAACACAGATCACCATGCTTGCACATCCACATTTGTAGCAAACCGTATCAGAGGACGGTAGCTACCTCTGATGATTACAAACCAAGTTCAATTCGAAGAGAAATGCAAGCTAGGTTTGGTGTTCACATTTCATACAAGAAAGCATACACAGTCAGACAGAAAGCATTAAAAAGAGTGGTAGGTGATTTTGATCAGGCCTATATTGATCTTCCAATGTACTTGCGTAAGTTAAGAGTTAGAGATCCTGATACATATGTTGCAGTACTAAGAAATGGTGAAAATCAATTCCAACGATGTTTTTGGGCATTTGGTGCTTGTCAAAGAGTATTCAGGTCGTATTTGCGAAAACTAATTGGAATTGATGCTACACATATGACTGACAAGTATCCTGGTGTTTTGCTAATGGCTACTACCGTTGACGGTAATGCAAAAATTATGCCAATTGCATTTGGAATTGCCGAAGTTGAATGTGGATCTGCTTGGGAGTGATTTTTGGATCATGTAAAGACATTCCTTGATGTCCTGCCAGAGTCGTTGAGCATTGTATTGGATAGACATCGGGGGATTATATCAGCAGTTAACAAAGTGTATCCATCTGCCCATCATGCTTTTTGTTGCTATCACTTGTCTTGTAACATGGTAACAGATACCCAGGATAGATCCTCATTATGTTTATTTTGGGCAGCAGCAAAAGCCAATACAAGAGTTGACTTTGATCGATTAATGCAGAATATGCATGACAAACACAAGGAAGCATATACGTGGCTACAAAAGATCGATCCAAAAAGATGGGTCAATGCACACTTTCCTGACAGGAGGTACACAATGTTAACCACTAATTGTTCCGAGAGTTTAAATGCATTATTCAAGGAAACACGTTGTTGGTGCAATCGACCCAGGTCACGATTGACCAGGACTCGAGTTTAACTCGAGTGATGTTTTGATGTTCGACAAAAACATATGACAATGTAATTGTCATAGGGAAGTCCAAGTCTTGAGTACTTGACATGGGAAGTCCAAGTTGAACACTTGGCATTTGCATGAGAAGTCCAAGGGGTTTGATATTGGCGGCGTAAAGTCCAAGCGGAAGTCTTGGCAGCATAAGTCTAATGGTTGGCGGCGTAAAGTCCAAGCGGAGTCTTGGCGGCGTAAGTCCAATGTGCCTTGGCGGTGTAGACATCGTTAGCATGACATAGCCGATGGAAGCACCTGAAGGCTAGCGCGATGGATGAACAAGTCATGAATGACTTGGAGGGATCCGAGAGGCGTGAGGCTGATGGAGGTGGCTAGAAGGCTTAGGTCTAGGCTAAGGGTGGTCTAGCAAGTATGGGGGAACCATACTTGGGTTAAAACCTCATGTTTGAGGTGTGCCAGTCGACTGGTGTCATGTGACAGTCGACTGGACCGAGTCAACTAGGGTTTGACTGCGGGTTATGGAGTAGTGATCGCAGAGGCTGATCGATGGCTCGAGCGATGACCGATTGTGATCGATTGACCGGTGCTCGAGAAATCGCCACGTATCGGAGTCAAGACTGACCGTCGAGTGAGGACTCCATCCGATCGACGATGGGTATGATCGATCGATGGTAGATCCGTTGGACTTATCCAGCGTGGATCTAGCCGTTGTCTCACGACAACAGTGGCATCAGTCGACTGATGGTCCCGATCAGTCGACAGATCGACCTTTTCCATCACATGTTGAAGCTATATAAGGAGCTCGTGATGGAAGAAAAGATAGCGATTTTCTTGGGCGAAATTGAAGGGGGAAGTTGGTGTTTTCCAGTCCTTCAAAGCTAGTTCAAATCAATCAAAGATCAAGCAATCCAAAGCTCTTGTAAAGTGTTTTTCCTTTACTTGCATTTGTATTTCATATTGTATTTGCTTGTATCTAATTGATTATTGTTGTAATCATTATTGTACGAGGTTTCTCCGCCTCCCATTGTTCTTCCGAAGGAGTGTTTATTAGTGGTTGCATGTGCATCACTAGAGCTCGTAGAGCTCGATCCGTGGAGTAGGAACCGCGGTTCGAACCACGCTATATCGCTGTTAGCGTGTTGTGCATTTCGTTATCGTTATTACTTTTCTATTTCCGCTGCGCTAACGAAATTGTAGAAGCAAACGCGAACAAATTTCATCTACGAACGAATTCTACGCTATTCATCCCCCTCTAGCGGCGTCAAATCTTCTACAATTGGTATCAGAGCCTGGTGGCTCTTCAACGGATTAACAACCGAGAGCAAGACGCTAGAGAGTGAAGATGGAATTCCAAGACAAGCTTGGATGGGATATTAACACACCTATCCCTTATACCTTCTATGGACAAGAATGATTCAATCAATGAAAGGTGAGGATTGAAGAATTCTTGATGATGAAGGACTTTGAAGAGTGGGGCATTTTGATGGAGGGATTTCAATATCCAAAAGGGCCCAAGGGAGGAATTCTCAAGATGAAGAAGTGGACCGAGGAACAAATCCAAGAGTTCGAAAAGAATACAAAGGTAATTAAATTCTTAGTTGATTTGATTTCTAATAAAATTATGTGTGAGTTAGGTGAATACAAGGATGCCAAAGAGCTTTGGAGTCAAGTGACAAAATATCATGAAGGCTCACAACCGATCCAAGAGGAAGAGATCGAAGAGGCTAATTCATCATCCTCACAAGAAAGTGAGGAGTCAACCTCCGTATCGGAGAAAGAAGAGGTAGAAGAAGTGGAAGAAGTATCCACTTCTAGGATTGAAGAGATTAGAGCATCCTCAACACCGGAGCAACAAGAAGTAACATCTACATCCGGTGAAGAGGAAGAACAAGCTCAAGAGATCCTCACCACTGAACTAGGTAACTCAAACACTCAAATTTCAAATAAAATCCATATATTGTGTTTTGAGTGTAGGGAGTATGGGCACTACAAGAGCAAGTGCCCAAAGAAGATTAAGAAGACTTCTCCGGCGCCTAAAAGTCAACAAAAGTCAAAGGATGCCGGTTCCCCATCATCTAAAGACAAGGAGCATATCATTTGCTTCAAATGTCGACAACCGGGACATTACCGAAATCAATGTCATAGGGGGAGCAAGAAGATCCAAGAAGGAGTATCACAAGTAGGGGGAGCTACTAAGGCAAACCCTAAGGTATATTTTCATAATGCTCATTCCTTAAATTCTAAGCAAAAGCATGCTAGAGTTAATTCAAATAATGTTGCTATTACTCATGAATCGAAGCATGCTAGGAATGATAAATCTAGGCCTATTTCAAAGAAGGAGAAATTTGGGACTAATGTCCCTAGAAATATCATTCCTAAGAAAGTAATTAAGAAAATCGAAAATCATTTAGGTATCAATTCTAATAAGAGTAAACATATGTCTAAGGCAAATGATAATTCCCAAAAACCTAATCAAAAATCATTTGGGCAATTAGAATTAGAGAACCAAGCTTTAAGGTCAAGACTTAAAAAACTAGAAAAGACCCTAAATAAGCTACAAAATCAATTTCAAGGGTCTAATGGTCAAAGTCAAGGGTCAAGATCTCAAAGTCAACATTTAGGACCCAAAAGACAAAAGTCAACCGAGGGAAAGAAATGTTTGGGTCACAAATCTAAACCTAAGGTGATCATTGTGTTCCATTTGACTATGGAACACAAACTAGGTCTAGGAAGACCAAGGTTGCAAGGGGAGTTACCTCTAGAGTCAACCTAGGTAAGACCGCAATGACCAAGGCTAACAAGCCTAGGAGGGTCATTAGGAAGGTATCTAGGGAGGTTATCCCTAAGGAATACCTAATTAATTCAATGAGCTCAAATAGATTTTGGGTTCCAAAGAGCATGATTGATTCACGTTAAATGGATTAGAATGTGTCAACCATGATTGGATGAGTAGGTAACTCAACCATGGTAAAGGTGACACTTTAGGTTATTTTCAAGGTTATGGGTGCCTTGGAAAAACATTTGAGCTTTAATCCTAAAAGGGTTTTAGGATGTGCCAATATAGTTTTTGAAAAACATGAAAATCAATAAAATTGACACAATCTAGATTTAGAGATCATAGTGTGTAACTTTGATTGTTGGCACACTTTAAAAGTTCATGTAAAAGTAACATCAAGAGTGATACTCAAGTGTCACACAACTTGATGTCTTGTACTCACCATGCTTCATATGTTTTGCCATATGTTTGCATGGAAGGAATGTCTAGGATGGATTGCATCTCACAAAACAAGTCTTTTACTTTGATTGTGTATTTTAACACTTAGAAAGGGTGAGATGTTAGGATTTGGAAATCATTGAATGTTAATGTTTGCAAAAATGAAATAAAACATTAAAATACATTAACGAATACATGAATATAATTATAACATCAATATGTTCGATATACAAGAATAAACATGATAAAATGGAATAAATTAATGAAGAAATGAAATTTGAGGGTCATCGGTCGAGTGCTCGACGATACGATCATAATGATGCTCGATCGATCGCTACATCACCGATGATGTATTCTCGTAGCACGCCACGAAGGTTCTGATCCGAATGCGATTGCCGACGGATCGATCACGGCTCGGTAAACTCGATAAATCGGCGATCACCCGATCGATCGCAGACTTACATCGCGATTTTATAACGCCGAACCGCTAGGGTTCGACGTCTTCACGTGATGCGCCTTCGGCTTTTCCTCTCCTCTCCGATCGCCATCTCCTTCTCCGAACAACCCTTCCGGACGTGCCAGCCGCCCAAGCTTTTAGGTTTGATAGATAAGTCCCGTTTCTTGCGTTTTTCACTTATTTCAAGCCTTGGTTCACTCGTTCTAGGGTTTGGTTCCTTGTTTCCGATTAGGGTTCCGGCGTTTGAGTCCTTTAACTTTCCTACCCCTTCAGCGATATCTGAGCATCCCATCGCCACATCTCCAAATGGCGCCTAAGTAACATTCTTCTTACCCAAGCCCTAATTTGCCTTTCCATTATCATTTAGTTTTATCTAATCATGTATTATTGTCCTTGCATGTCATATCATTACATTGCATTCATAATAGGAGAGCCCGTAGGAATGATCCACCCGAGGGTGAATCTCGATTGTACCAACCTATGTTGGTTAGGTACATCGATAGGGACTTTTTCAATCGCCATTGTAGTGATGTCATGGAATTATTTGCATACTATAATCTCATGAAAATTGTCTTATGCACGCATCCCATTAATGATGACCTCCTTAAGGAGTTTTATCAGAACCTGAAAAAGGTAGACGACGGCCCTACCTACACTACTCGCATTGCAAAACGCGAGTTAGAGTTCACTCCTGCGATACTGCAGGAGTTTCTCGAGTGTAAGCCCTCGGATGACACCTTTATTTTTTACCCTACCATGGATTTCCCTTTACCCGAGCCCTTTGACCATATCTCTATGGAGTCCATGCATGAGCATATCTTTGGTTATCCTCGTCCACCGCCGTAAATTATTCTATCATCGAAGTTATTCGCACTGACAAATGTACTTTACAAGGTCATTGTTGGGTGTTTTCTTCCCATCGTCACTGGTCCGCCAAGATTCGGCCTCCCCATCTTTTTCTTCTATACGCCATGCGTCATAAGTTAGACATAAACTTTGCATTAAACATGTTTCACTGCATTGTGCATTTCATTTCCCCTGTACAAGGGAAAGTGCATATGCCATATGGTCATATCATCACAGCATGGCTAGAGTCCGTAGGCGTTAACATCCACAGGGGTTCTCTGAGAGCGCTATCTGAGGTGTACGACTGTATATCAGTTCGTAACTTCTCGTTAGCAAAGCTACGGATGGGGCCTGGACAGATAGAGTTGGCGCCTCGACTACCACCCAAGGCACGCAGAGAGCCTCCTCCAGTACCCAGAGAGGCGACAGAGGACTACGAGGCTACAGACATCACCGATGAGGATGATCAGATGCCGGCAGATGCATCAGCGGTGGGTCCATCAGATCGTCGTGGCGGTGGAGTCATTTCGGACTATCGCCGATTGACTCTAGGTCGCCGAGAGATATTGGCAGGCCAAGCATCCTTCGGCGCACGTCTTGATCGGATGGAGGAGTCCCAGAGCCGCATCGAGCAGCGTCAGCTCGATATGTTAGAGATGATGCGGGCCTGGACCTTGAGTCAGTAGCCTCCTCCACCGCCACCTCCTGCAGATGATTAGATATTGAGGATGTTAGATTTTCTGTGGTTGTTAGTTTTTGTAGTGAGATTGAGCATAGCCAATCTCCATTTTGAATGTAAAAGACTAAAATTTTTTAAGTTAAATGAAATTTTTGTTTGTGAAAATCTTGTGTGTTTGGATGAGTATTTGTATTATTGTATTGCTTATGAAAGTTGATATATCATGACATGAAATTGCATCCTATCTATACCATGTCATGTCATTGTTTAGGATTATTTTAGATGTCATGTGTTCTTAAAGTTCATCATATGTCATGACATCATGATCATTGGTCATGTTTTTATTTTGTCATCACTATGCCATGATCATTTCATGCATTAATTTGATTGAACATTGATTTAAGGAAAATAACATGACTTGAAGTCTCACTTATAAGAGAATCAAGTAGAGTTGCCTAGGAAATGCATGAAACCCTAGATAAAGTAAATCAAAACCCACATCTCACATCACATTGACATGTATGTGTATTTATACATCCTAGATACATGTGAGATGCTAGGATAATAAGTTAGGTTCAAGATGCATGGGTAGTGCATCTAGATGAACTCAAACTTATTTTAATTATCACCAAGAATCATAAAGAAAGCTAATATACAAGCTATGTATATTTAGCCAATAAATTATGGTTCAAAATAAGCTTTCAAAAATATTTTAAAATCAATTTGGAAAACCTTAGTGAAATCTATCTTTTGATAGCCATCATCATTGTAGAAGTTGATACAAAGTGGATCAAAAACTTCAAAGTTTTTAATAGTTTTGAACTTTGTACCAATCTCCTATTTCAATGGTAAAAATATTTTTCCAAAATTTTTCACCTATTGTATTGGTCATAAGTATTATAATGTCAAATTTCGTGATTTTTCGATATACGATAATTATTTATGATTTTCTCAAATTAACTCGATAATCAAATTCGAAATTAATCACGATCGCCATTGGTGGCCGATCGATGGAGGTGCTAGTCGATCGATTAATCACTCGATCGTAGTTCGATTCGGGTAAACAAGGTTGTTTAACCCGATTTCAAATTTATCGTTATGGTCCCTACTCACTCCTAACCCTAGGATATGCTTTGGGTAGCATTATAAAGGGTGAAAATCCATTGGATATGGATTAGGAGAAGTGTTTAGGGTTTATATCAATTTTAAGGTGTTGGAAAGTTTAATATTGAATTTCTAACCTTAATTTTGATGGTTTAGAGTTCCTATTGGCTTAGGGACTTCTCAAGGACATTGTTGGTGCAATGGTCAAGGGGGAGCAAGCCTTTAGGGGGAGGTCTCCATCTTGGGATAATGGATGTGAGAGGAGAAGTTATTGGGAGAATATGACATCAATTGGGAAATTGATGGGACTTTTGAGAGACCCAATTTGGAAATTGGGAGGGTAAATGGATTGCCTCTCTGAGTGATATCGACTTATCACTAGGAAGATGGTAGGCATCCTAAGTATTTTTGGACCAAGGAGATTGTAAGATCTCATTGGGACATGAGACATTGACTCCTTGAGAGAAACCTTTGATGTTATCAAAAAGGGGGAGAATGTTTGGGGAGAACATTTGGAGAGTATTTACCAATTTGGGATAATTGGTAAGGGATTTGAGTTAGTGTTCTAACTCGATAATTTGTTAGTTTTGTCGAAACATCAAAAGGGAGATTGTTGGTGCAATCGGCCCAGTCACGACACTGTGACTCGAGTTTGACTCGAGTGATGTTTTGATGTTCGACAAAAATATATGACAATGTAATTGTCATAGGGAAGTCCAAGTCTTGAGTACTTTGCATGGGAAGTCCAAGTTGAACACTTGGCATTTGCATGAACAGTCCAAGGGGTTTGATATTGGCGGCGTAAAGTCCAAGCGGGAGTCTTGGCAGCATAAGTTCAATGGTTGGTGGCGTAAAGTCCAAGCGGAGTCTTGGCGGTGTAAGTCCAATGTGCCTTGGCGGTGTAGACACCGTTAGCATGACATAGCCGATGGAAGCACCTGAAGGCTAGCGCGATGGATGAACAAGTCATGAATGACTTGGAGGGATCCGAGAGGCGTGAGGCTGATGGAGGTGGCTAGAAGGCTTAGGTCTAGGCTAAGGGTGGTCTAGCAAGTATGGGGGAACCATACTTGAGTTAAAACCTCATGTTTGAGGTGTTCCAGTCGACTGGTGCCATGTGACAGTCGACTGGACCGAGTCAACTAGGGTTTGACTGCGAGTTATGGCCTAGCGATCATTTGCCGCCAGAGGCGGTCGTGATGGCTCGAGCGATGACTAATCGTGTGATCACGATCGTGGTGCTCGAGAAATCGACCACGTATCGGAGTCAAGACTCGGCGGTCGAGTGAGGACTCCATCGGTCGGCGATGGGTATGATCGATCGGTGATGGTAGATCCGCTGGACTTATCCAACGTGGATCTAGCCGTTGTCTCACGACAACAAGGGCATCAATCAACCGATGGTCCCGATCAATCGATCGATCGACCTTTTCCAAAGACAGTATAAAGCTCGTGATGGAAGAAAAGATAGCGATTTTCTTGGGCGAAATTGAAGGGGGAAGTTGGTGCTTTCCAGTCCTTCAAAGCTAGTTCAAGGCAATCAAAGATCAAGCAATCCAAAGCTCTTGTAAAGTGTTTTTCCTTTACTTGCATTTGTATTTCATATTGTATTTGCTTGTATCTAATTGATTATTGTTGTAATCATTATTGTACGAGATTTCTCCTCCTCCGGATTGTTCCGAGAAGGAGTGTTTATTAGTGGTTGCATGTGCATCACTAGAGCTCGTAGAGCTCAATCCGTGGAGTAGGAACCGTGCGGTTCCGAACTACGTTATATCGTTGTGTTAGTGTGTTGTGCATTTCGTTATCGTTATTACTTTTCTATTTCCGCTGCGCTAACGAAATTGTAGAAACAAACGCGAACAAATTCCATCTACGAACGAATTCTACGCTATTCATCCCCCTCTAGCGGCGTCAAATCTTCTACACACGTGAACTCCCCATCACCAGTTTAATTGACAACACTAGAAGAAAGGTTGCTCAATGGTTCTATAACCGTAGGGAAGAATCTTCAAAAAGGTCAGGTTTTCTAACACCTTATGTTATTAAAGAGATTGATGAAAGGAGAGAAAGAACTCGATTATATTCAGTATTCCCATATTCACAAACGGAAATGGAAGTACAGACAATAGCTTCTTCGTATATTGTTGATTTGGATAGGCGAAGTTGCATCTGCGGTGAGTTTCAAATTTCAGGAATTCCTTGCTCGCATGCTATTGCAGTCATCATATATCGGAACATGGATCCATACCGTTACTGCGAGCATTATTTTCTAAGGGAAACCTGGGAGGTCACTTGCATGGATCGTATTTACCCATATCGAAGTAAGAAATTTTGGCCTAATGGTGATAAAATTTTCGGAGTTCTACCTCCTCGTAGCCTTGTGCAGCCTGGGCGAAGAAAAAAGGTACGCATAGAGTCCAAACATACTGGGAGGGTGAAAAATAAATGCAGCAGATGCAAACAAAGTCTTGTAGAATGTCACCGGCTACTAATTCCTAAGTATGTTTATTATGGTTGTGTAAATATTTTTAAAGGAAACAATGTTAATGTTAATGTTAATGTCAATGTTAATGTTAAGCTATTTTGCAAAATTGTAATGAAAAAATTTGTTATGCTATTTTGCAAAATTGTAATCTAAATCCGTCCGACCGCACTCGACCCGTTAATATAAAACTCCCCGGTGGAAGTTCAAACATCTCAACACCACATTTCATTTCTCTCTCGCTCCTTGTGTTCTGTCTCTGTGGAATTCCGCTTCCATTCCCGCCTCGCTCAAACTCTCCTGCTCAGCCCAAACTCCCTGCACCAAAACCCCGGTGCCGACTCAACCTCCCCCGGCGAAGTTAAAACATCTCAACACCAGCTCAACACCATCTCAACGCGATTTTCGACCTAAGTAAGTTTTGTAGATTTCTTAAATTCTGTGTCGCTATCGTTTCTTCCGATCTATCTAGGGTTTTTGCCTTTTTCCGTGCACGATCTCGTTTAAACTCGAGCCTGATAGGGTTTAGGGTTTTAGGGTTTACCATTTAAACAGAGGTAACGTTTGTTTGTATCATCACCCATGTTTCAATCAATTTCATCTATTAGTTTAAAATCAGACATAATGCATTTGGTTGTTAACCTAAGGAATTTTTTCGCTTAACGATGGCTTTAATCGTGAATCATCGCGATACTTCGCAAGAACCCGCGTTGATGCGAGGAAGAACCAAGAGAATGAACTGGAAAAGCAACGCGTTTCACGCTTTAAAATTTATTACAAGTGTGTCGCCGAGTGTGGTAGAAGAAACGCGTTTATTCGAGCTCCCCTTTGCGTGGGTTTTGGACATTCCAGATATTACCCATGTCGGACCCTTCGCTCGTAATATGTTTGATAATTGGGACTGCACGGAGAAATGTTTTATATTCCAAGACAAGAAATTGCATTTCACAAAGACGGATGTCTCCCTCATCCTTGGTCTACCAGATGATGGACTCGAAGTTCCTATGAATAATGAAGCTCCCTCTGGACAGCTATATTTGCAATATTTCGTGGAAGCTGATTGCTCTAACAAGCATCTGGAGGATTTATTGAAGACTTCCAGATCTCCAAATAATTTAGGATCTGCAAAACTTTATTGTCAGTTGTTTATTTTATATTTTTTCTCTCGTGTGTTTTTTACTACCACCAGCAGTAAGCCTAGAATAGTTATGCGATCACTTATAGATTGTGTAGAGGATTTTGATAACTTAGGCAGGTACAATTGGTGCGAAGCACTTTATACGTACATGACTCCTCAAATGGAGTCAATTGGTATGGGAGTCACATTGCGACCAAAAGCAGACGTCGTAGGTGGATCTACGAGACCAATGCTTAAGGGTTTCACACACTTATTGGCTGAGTGAATATATTTTATGTCTTCCGCAAATAGTATAGATAAATCTGTCTATTAACAACTAATCTTGTCATTCCAGGTATGGATGTGTGAGCATTTGTGTATCCTACCTCCACACGTCCCTCATGCTTTGCCAAGAATGCTGAGATGGAGGTGGAGTTCCACAAATGTAAGGGTCGTTAAGAAGATGGTAGATGCTCTCGTACCTGACAAAATCATTGTCGATCTAATTCTAGTACAGTCAGAGATGCATCTGGTACACACTGCTTCCCCACTTAGATTTTCTTCATCAACTCTCGAACTCAAACTCATGACGAAGAGGAATGACCTCGATGCCAGAGAATGCAGAAATTGTATCTACTCTAAGCACCAAGCTAGTTGAAGCAAGGTGTGATTTTGAAAGCACCTCCCTACTTAAGGAAGCGATCATCGAACAACAAGAAAAGACAATACATGAGCTTCTTCAAGAGTTAGAGGAGGTCAGGAAGAGGAAGGACAACGAGATAAGTGAAAGGGATGATATAATTGCTGAAAAAGAAGCATTAATCGCTGAAAAAGGCAGTTTAATACTGGAGCTTCAACTCAATTTACAATCCCTGGATGTAGAGGGGTTACAATCACAACCTATACAAGCTGTACAAACCCAACAGCCTTCTTCTGCATACACTAGGCGGAAGGTTTGTGTGAGGAAGAAGGCTCTTGACGGTCTATCACCCCCTAGCCTTAGAAGCCTCCCTCCTGCATGGTTTTCAAACATCCCTAAAAGAAGGAGAGTTGAAACTCAAATTGTCCTCAGCAAGGCTATTGAGTATCCCTCAGTAGACCCTAATATCTCTCCTGCAGAGCCAAACATTGAGCAGGAGTCAGGCCAGGATAAAAAAGGGAAATCAATTGCCGAGGAGGGTGAACCCGAAATATCAGATACCGACACACAAGTCTCCACGGACAAACAACCAACATTCGACGAAGTCAAGCAGGGGATATTGGAGGTGAGCATAAGTTATCCCGTCCAGTCCTATTTTTCAGACAAAATATTTCTGAAACTGAAAAGTTTTATTTTGTATACAGCAAACTTATAAAGAATTCACCAGTAAGATGGATCCAAACGTCGGGGAGTCTTTATTGAAACTAAAAAAAATAGAGTAAGACAGTCTTATATTCTTTGTATATACCTTTCATCTTATGTTTTGAGAGTTGATAATAACTCTTTCTTTGTGTAGTGTGACAGTATCAAGACCAGTGTGGAAGACCGATGCTATTAACTTATACATGGACTCTTTCCTTACAATATTTGATTGGAATGTTTTGACACATGGGGATTACATAAGCGCATATTTTTCAGTCTTAGCTGATCAGTGCAAGGTGACTGATAAGGCGTACTATAACTCAATTTTCTGTGGGGCTGAATTCCCGGTAAGTTTTTGGCCCTTTTGCAAGGAATTGTAAACTTTACGGCTTCGGTGTTTTGACAGATTTTTTTATACACAGGATATGTTTAATATTATGTACGCCCAAGCATTCGAGCAAACTTTTAAAACCCCAGGCAATCCAATCAGATACATATTTTGTCCAATAATCCGTGACGACCACTGCCACCTACTAGTGGCCGACTTGGAAAATTCAGAGTTCATCCACTACAACTCCTTGTCCGTCAGGAAGGCTTACACTACTCAATTTGAAGAAACAGTAAGCATTAGATTAGATTTCAGCTAAATAAACCGTTTGTGTATGGAGGATTCATAGCATTTATTTCGGTCCCAGGTTGAATTCTTTAAAAAGATGCACCCTTCGTATTATGATAACTGGCATCCTGGCCTGGCTGAAAAATTTTGTAATGCAAACTTTTCCGTGCGTCGAGTCCAGGGTCCCAGACAAAGCTCTTCGTAAGACATCTAATAATCTTTGTAAATACCATATTTTATAAGCTAGCAATGGACTAATAATTTTTAATTTTTTACAGCTATGATTGTGCATTTTTTATAATATGATACATTGAGAGCCTACTATTTGGGTACCCTAAAAGATTCAGACAGCAGGATACGAGGAGCTTCAAATTCGTGGTGGGGAATAGAATAATGCGCATCTCACAATTTTGTTTGCAATTATGACTGTGCTGTATAGTGGGATATGTTGTAAGACTATACAGAGTTTTAGATATGTAACTACACCAAGGTGTCTGCCTATAAAAGTCATTAGTCAGCTGCAAAGGTTTTTGCAATCTGTGTAGTATCTGTACAATTATGGAATATATATATTTTGTTAAATATTTCAACTACTTCGACTTTATGATTTTGTGATGGGATTTGTACGTGGTGCTGGGAATTAAATTTCCAGGACCACCGTGTTCCTGGGATTAAGATTCCCAGCACCACCTTATTTCTCGGCCAGTTCGCAAATAGACATGGTCCTGAGTTTCCAAGACCACTGTGTTCCTGGGATTTAAATTCCCATGATCACAATTTTTCTCGGCCAGTTCGAAACTGTACGTGGTGCTGAAAATTCACTTTCCAGCACCACCGTGTTCCTGGGATTAAGATTCCCAACACCACCTTATTTCTCGGCCAGTTCGCAAATGGATGTGGTGCTGGGAATAAAATTTCGAGACTAATTTGTTCTGAGATTTAATTCGGCACTACACATTTTCTCGGCGATTCGAAATTGCAGCCGTGGGAATTAAATTTCAGACCACCGTGTTCTTGGGATTAAGATTCAGACCACCTTATTTCTCGGCGGTTCATTAATGGACGTAGTCACGAGAATTATATTTCAGACCAGTGTTCCTTGGATTTAAATTTCCAAAGACTAATTTTTTTTCGCCATTCGAAATCAGACGTGGTGAGAATTCACTTACCACACCACCGTGTTCACCGGGATTAAGATTCCAGCACCACCTTATTTCGCCGATTCGCAAATGGGCGTGGTCGAGAATAAAATTTCAGACCACTGTGTTCTGAGATTTAATTCCCGGCACACTTTTTCTCGGATTGAAATGCGTGGTCGAGAATTCACTTGCCAGCACCACCGTGTTCCTGGGATTAAGATTCCCAGCACCACCTTATTTCTCGGCCAGGTCCCAAATGGACGTGGTCCTGGGAATTAAATTTCGAGGACCACTGTGTTCCTGGGATTTAATTCTCAGCACCACATTTTTTCTCGGCCAGTTCGAAACTATAAGTGGTGCTGGGAATTCACTTGCCAGAACCACCGTGTTCCTGGGATTAAGATTCCCAGCACCACCTTATTTCTCGGCCAGGTCCCAAATGGACGTGGTCCTGGGAATTAAATTTTGAGGACCACTGTGTTCCTGGGAATTAATTCCCAGCACCATATTTTATCTCGGCCAGTTCGAAATTGTACGTGGTGCTGGGAATTCACTTACCAGCACCACCGTGTTCCTGGGATTAAGATTCCTAGCACCACCTTATTTCTCGGCCAGTTCGCAAATGGACGTGGTGCTGAGAATAAAATTTCCAGGACCACTGTGTTCCTGGCATTTAATTCCCAAAGACCACATTTTCGAATCGCCCTGCGCTGCGGCACGAGGCCAAATCGGGAGGTAGGAGGATCAGAAGGAAGTTTCCTCGACGCAACAACATGTGAAGCCGTTAGGTCTTTCAGTCGATGTAAAGAATTCGGAATTTGGACTCCTATATGTCCATCAATGGGTTTCGGTCAAAACTTATTGATGGACCTAGTCACCTCAACTTCGGTCCAAACCAACTCCAGTGGCTTTGGGACTTGCCCCTCTGTGTATCGTGTCCAAAATTTCTGATTTTCAAGGCAGGATTAGGTTTACACAGCCAATTTTCAGAAATCAATCCCCGTGCCAAGTGGCACGCGGCCGAAACTAGGAGGTAGGAGGATCAGAAGGAAGTTTCCTCGACGCAACAACATGTGAAGGCGTTAGGTCTTTCAGTCGATGTAAAGATTTCGGAATTTGGACTCCTGTAGGTCCATCAATGGGTTTCGGTCAAAACCCATTGATGGACCTAATCACCTCAACTTCGGTCCAAACCAACTTCAGTGGCTTTGGGACTTGCCCCTCTGTGTATCGTGTCCAAAATTTCTGATTTTCAAGGCAGGATTAGGTTTACATAGCCAATTTTCAGAAATCAATCCCCGTGCCAAGTGGCACGCGGTCGAAACTGGGAGGTAGGAGGATCAGAAGGAAGTTTCCTCGACGCAACAACATGTGAAGCCGTTAGGTCTTTCAGTCGATATAAAGAATTCGAAATTTGGACTCCTGTAGGTCCATCAATGGGTTTCGGTCAAAACCCATTGATGGACCTAGTCACCTCAACTTCGGTCCAAACCAACTCCAGTGGCTTTGGGATTTGCCCCTCTGTGTATCGTGTCCAAAATTTCTGATTTTCAAGGCAGGATTAGGTTTACATACCAATTTTCGAATCAATCCGTCGCGCCAAGTGGCACGCTACCGGGAGGTAGGAGGATCAGAAGGAAGTTTTCTCGACGCAACAACATGTGAAGCCGTTAGGTCTTTCAGTCGATGTGAAGAATTCGGAATTTAGACTCCTGTAGGTCTATCAATGGGCTTCGGTCAAAACCCATTGATGGCCCTAGTCACCTCAACTTCGGTCCAAACCAACTCCAGTGGCTTTGGGACTTGACCCTCTATGTATCATGTCCAAAATTTCTGTTTTTCAAGGCAGGATTAGGTTTACACCGGCAATTTTCAGAAATCAGGCCCCGTGCGGCACGCTACTGGCCAAACTTAGAGGTAGGAGGATCAGAAGGAAGTTTCTTCGATGCAACAACATGTGAAGTTGTTAGGTCTTTCAGTCGATGTAAAGATTTCGAAATTTGGACTCCTGTAGGTCCATCAATGGGTTTCAGCCAAAATCCATTGATGGCCCTACTGAGACTCTTGTGTTCTGGATTAAAATTGCGGCACCACCTTATTTTGGGTTGTTTGAAAGTATGTAATATCGAAATTGAAATCCGGGACCACCGTTATGTTCTCGCGATTCTAAATTATGCGTGGTCGAATTGAAATCCAGACCACCGTGTGTTCCCGGCGATCTAAATTATGCGTGGTCCCGGGAATTGAAATCTGTGATCACCTTATTCCTTAGCCATTTCGAATTATGCGTACGCGTCATGGGAAATAAATTCCGTGACCACTTTGCTTCGGGATTATAATTACCAAAGACCACCGTATTCCTGCCACTGAATTCGAGTATGCGTGGTCCTGGGAATTAAAATCCCAGGACCATTGTGTTCCTGGGATTTTGATTCCTAGCACCACCTTATTTCTCGGCCGAATCAGACGCGTAGTCGAGACTTTAATTCCCAGACTGATCACGTTCCTGAGTTAAATTCCCAAAGACCATCGTATTCCTGGCAAATCGAATTGACGTGACCACAGGGAATTAAAATCCTGTGACCATTGAGTTTCTCGATTTTAATTCCCGCACCTCCTTATTTCGGGTCATTTGAAAGTGTACGTGGTATCGAATTGAAATCCCAGACTACCAGTGTTCCCCTACCATTCTAAATCAGACGTGGTCCCGAGAATTGAAATCCAAGGTATCACCGTTCCTCGCCAGCTTCTAAATCAGACGCTCCCGAAATCAAATCCTGTTCCTAAGCCATTTCGAAATTGTACGTGGTCCTGGGAAATAAATTTCCAGTACCACTGTGTTTCTGGGATTATAATTACCAGCACCACCGTATTCCTCGGCCAGTTCGAAATTGTACGTGGTCCTGAGAATTAAAATCCCAGGACCATTGTGTTCCTGGGATTTTAATTCCCAGCACCACTGTGTTCCTGGGAGTTAAATTCCAGACCACCGTATTCTGGGCGATTCGAAATTATGCGTGGTCCTGGCGATTCGAACAGATTATCGTGGTCACAGGAATTAAAATCCCAGGACCATTGAGTTCCTGGGATTTTAATTCCCAGCACCACCTTATTTCTCGCCCAGTTCGAATTGTACATGGTGCTGGGACTTTAATTCCCACCACCACTGTGTTCCTGGGAGTTAAATTCCCAGCACCACCGTATTTCTCGGTCAGTTCGAAATTGTACGTGATAGCATTCAACAATATATTATATAACACTTATTAAAGCTCAAACACAAACAATAAACATATTTACAGTCATTGTTGATCTATGGAAAGCAGTACCATTTACAAATTAACAAAATTCATTAATTACAACAATGGATTGTCATACTGCCATCTGAACTTTTCTAAAATTACATCAGGAAGAACTCATCCCTTAAAATTGAGACAGAGACATCTATTCTGAATTTGGTCATGTCTGCTTGTTTGAAGTCCATCTTCTCACCATAAAGCAGACATCTCATGTATTGCATCACAAAGAAGGCACAATCATTGTTGTAAACATGCAAAGAAAAATTTTATATTTCAATTAAAAAGTATAATTTTCACGTTCAGTATTTTCCTTTTAGTACCTTGCCACTTGTTGGGGACAATCAGTTGTAACAGAAACCCAGCTGTCGAAGGGGTAATAGGCTTGTAAACATGGATGAATTGCTGCAAGCTCCTTAGGTGAATATCCTTTAAATTAGGATACCTATAATTACACGATGACTAAGTTAACATAACTATTCATTAACAGATAACTAAGTTAAATTGATGAAATATCCATATTTAAATGGTTCTTTGTCGTCTTATACTTTTTCTTGACATACTATAATAAAAAATAATATTAGTTATTTAAATAAAATAACACAAACTGATTTTGGGAAGTATTCTGACTAACCGCAATGACTTTCATTCTCATTTGGTTGAGTTTATCAATTATTGCTTCATCCCTGTCAAGATCTTTTTTATCTTCTTCCAAAATACAGATAATATCCCTCGCTTGCAATTCATCCATACCAATTTTTTGTTTGTCTTTCTTGTCAAATACTTCTGCTTCTTTTACAGCTTTATCAGGTTGCCTTTCTAATAACTCAACATCAGAAATTTCTGTCTTTTTTCTTTTGCTTTGAGGTACCAATTTTGCCCACAGTGGACTATCAACGGGAGTATCCCTGTAATCATAGCAGGTTCTATCTCGCCGTCTTGTTATTCTGGCAATTGGTTCCGGTTGAGGTTGAGGGTCAACTTCGGGCTTATTTGGTTCAGCCTTCATACCTTCTCTTCCTATAATTTCCATTAGTTCTTTTACCCTTTCAGTTAGTGTCATGTTTTCCATTCTTAACTCTTTGAGTTGTCTCTGATAAACTAAACACTCATGGCATTCACTAGCTGGGTATTTTTCTTGTATAGTTTGTGATGATGATGTCTCTATTGGATGAGGAGTATTTTCAATATAATAGTCAACCTTATCAAGCAATATATTTTCACTACGAGTACATACTAGATCAACAATGACCTATCAAAAAATCAACAATTATTTAGATAACGAAAATGAAAAAAAGCTAAGTTGTGGTCTTCTATTTACCTGTTCAGGGGAGACTTGCTCCAATAAATTCCTGACCTTGCTAATATGTGTAGGAGTTGCCCTCCACTTATTTATTCGTGGGCCTTAGGTATTGTACGGTCTCTGGATTGGGACATGTTCTAGAAATCAAGTCTGCTCATATCGAAAGTGTTACATACTTACGTAAATATAAAAGAAAAAATTATTTAGTAAGAAAGAACTTACAGCCAAAAGGCCGGCAAATCCCTTTAGGTAAGGAAGTTGCCTATTCTGCGCAACTGTATTAGTATATGAATATATATCTCCAATAGTAGGCAATTGTGGAGCCATAAATTGATGGATGACTTCGACCCAATTGAAACTACCTATGTTGTCAAAATCATCTACAATATCTACAAGACCTATGGGGACCTTATATGTAGTAGTACAGAACAACACACAAGCAAATATATACAATACATACAACTTACAAAATACCAAAACATCTTCATCTACTTCTACTCTAGTAGAAAAGATTTTAAGCAAAAACTCTAACCTCGATCTAGTTGGTTCTTTTTTAGAGAATTGAGAATTGAAAAGAGCATCTGATGCATTAGTTGAATTCATAGGAACATAAGCCCCTCTATCTGCAATACCGAGCAAAAGGGACACATCTTTTCTGGTGAAAGCAACTGGCACAGTTGAAAACTTAAAGCTTTGACTTGTCGAATCCCAACTTTGAAATATATTGACCAATATGCCACGGATTTATGGAATGTCTTGTATATTCAAAAAAACAGCAAATGAGATTTGTTTAATGATCTCTCTGTGCCTTTCATGTAAACAAACTGACGGACGTTGCTTTCCTTTAGCACTTGGACCTCCAAAAAATTCAATAAAGTGACCTAAAACGCTGGTCCATTGCAGTTTTTTTGCACACTCATTATTTCCCTATCAATTTGAAAATACAAAATTTATTCCTTCATTTTGTCATTGTAAAAAACAAATTTGGATTCGCAATTCTTTTGCAATAATGTCTTAAAAACTTTAGGGCTCTATTTATCTAATTCATATACAGATTGAAGAGATCGTCCATTTGTATTTTAATGTTTGAAACCATTCCAAAACCATAACGGAAAAATCATTTTAAACATATGACATACTTCATATTGGACTAAAGCAAGGAATGCGACACATATCTTGGCCGGTGAAGGAGAGGTTGAACCGGATGCTTGACTCATTCTGCAACACAGAATGGTAGAAAAAAAATCAATGAGATGTACGTCTTTCAACGGAAACCCTAAAACCGAGTAAGAAATGAGTAAAACTCTAGTTAAATGAGAGGACGACACCATATTACCTCGAAGCGTCTCGATGAAATTCCAAGAACTCGGAAGCTAACGGAATGAAGCTGGAGGAAAAATGGAGTCTAAGCTTTTCCAAGTTTTTGTGCGCTCGAAGATTTCCCGGAAGTTGAAGACACGAAGACGGTAATGTGGTGACTTGTTTGGACGGGACGTTTCGATGGCTCGGGATTTGGAAATGTGGCTCGGATGAATGCGAGATCTTTACATTAAAAACGCTGTTTGGCGGGAGGAGTATTTTGGAAATTAAGCGCGCAATTTAGTAATTCTGAAAGTATAGTGCGCGTTTTGAACATTTCGAAACTTTATCAGCTGTGTTTGGTAAATTACCGTAATAAATATGCATACACTAGATATGATTGATTCTTTCTAGAATTTCATATTAATAAAAATTTTACGCACCGAATTATTTTTTTTTATTGGCAATCATTTAAACATAATTATGTGTCTCAATCGAAAGAAACAATGATGTTGTGCCAAAATTGTGAAAAAATAAATTAATTGAGCATGCATTTAATGCCCGTATTCCTATTAGGGTGCTCCATTTTAAAATAATATTAAAAGCATATTTTTTTCATCCAAGAATGTGCTGGGTCTACGTTATTATAATAGCTTTTTATTAAATCTGCTATAACATAAAATCTCTTAAAATTATTATATGCAAAGTATTATTATTTAAAAATATCAATTATTATGAGTTAATTAAAATTACTCTAATTTATTCAAAATTATTTTAACTAAAAACTATACAACGTTACTATAGCAAAGTTGATTAAAAACAATATTTCATCCCATTTTTATTTTGAAAATATCTTTATTCTGATACTATTATAGCAATTTTAGTCAACAATATATATAACTGCTAAAAGTGATTTTAACCAAAATATGTCCTCACGTATGCAGTGCAATCTTAAAATATTGAGAGGAGCAACCACAAAATAATTAGGTTTCTAATCTTAAATTAGACGGAGGTTAATTTTTAAGTATACATAAATTATACCTTAGATTTAAGACTATATTTGATCGGACGTAATGTAATCTAAATTGTAATGTAATCAAAGTTATAATAATATGCAATATAATCTTAATTATATTACTCTTTTTGGATAAAAATTATATGTAATCTTAGATTACAAAGATAATTACATTCTTTTGTTTGATGTCCATTACAAAGACGGTAAGAATCGATCGACGGCGACGGCGACGAGCGATCGGCACGACGATCGAGCGATGGTGGCCGTCGGCAACCAAACCGGCGATGGCGGCGAGTGGCGACGGCGCGACGGCGGCAGGCGGCGACGACACGGAGCGACAATCGATGGCGGTCAACAGTCGACGGCACCGACGGTCGACGGTCGACGGCACCGACGGTCGACGACGGGCGATGGTCGGCGATGTGCCGGTCGATGACGAGCGGTGGTCGACGGTGTGCCGATCGGCGGCGGCGATCGATGACCGTGCCAACGGCCGATGATGATCGGCCGTGTCGGTTTGCCGACAACAAGAATCAGGTGGCGATGGTGACAACGAACGACAATGATCGATTTCGATTGTTGAGCATCCAATACTTTTCAGATTACGACTTGTAATGTAATCGGATTATATATATTTTATCTTGTAATCTAGATTACAAAACTTTAGTGATTTTTATAATCCAGATTACATTACATTACAATTTTAAAACGACAATAACCAAAGTAATAAACCTTGTAATGTAATCTGAATTACATTACAAGACAAATTACGACCTATCAAACGCAGCCTTAATCGATAAGAGAACAAAAAAAAAAGCTACACAATTATAAAAATAGTCAAAATATTAAAGTTAAAATAATTTTGATTAAAAATTTGAAATTCGATATGACACTTGACTACTGAAGTTACTAAATTGAGAATGCACCATCTAAGTTTTGAATGGTAAATTAACTCTATAAACATTATAACTTAAAAATATAAATTTATTCGATATTTGATATAATTAATTTTCAATTTTCTAACAAAACAAACTAATTGTTATTTTCTCAAATAATAGACACTTGGACAATTTTTGCATTCTTGAATGAATAATAAGATCGATGCAATTTTAATACACAAAAAGTAGATGCCAAAATTGAAATAAGCATTTTAAAATATGTCTAGATGTGGTATAAAATCAAATATTGCTGAAAATAAAAACTTTCTAAAATCCATGCTGGAATTGAATATTTGAAATAAATTCAAATCATGATGCTATTTCAGACCTTCGATTGTTTACATAAAATTTGAATCAATTCCATAAATGTGTTTTATTTTGAAATTTTGCTTGTTTAAAAATATTTATCAAGACAATTATTGAACTGACACCATCCTTAGTGCTGACAATGTTCATGTGCTACAAGGACTGATGAAAATGTGCATTCCACATCTTCCTTCCTCCTTCAGATCTATCTTCCCTATTAGTTTCATCCTTAGTGCATACATGCCTTAAAGTTCCAACTATATAAATTCCCTCAAATCTCTTATTTGATCTGCCATAAGTTCGTATGAAAATTTCTTCCAAGCAATTACTAGAATCAGTCAATTGATTTAACCTAAACTTGCCCTTAGTTTAAGAATTAAATAAATTAGATTGGCTAGAAGATTGCTTAATTACTGCACAATAAAAAACAAACACCAAATCTACCAGAAATCTTAATCGACAATCCAAAGAAAGAAAGGAAAATCATGTAGTTTGACAATGCAACACTAGATTAAGCCTTTATGAACCAGAAACTAAACCAAGCCCCTTTGACTTGTCTTATCCATTAACGTCTACTAAGTTCAACAAGAAATCAATCGTGTAGCCAAGGTTGATCTTGAAGCAAAATCATCAAAAGAAAACATGGGAGATGAAGAATTCATTAAGCATCTGATCAACCGTTCGTCTCTGAAGATGAATTCGACAAAATACAAATTTGAGATATACATGATAGGCTTGAGATACATGGAGAAAACTAGGTTTCTGTGGCATTGACCTTGCAAATATAAGATAAATTTTTGCACCTTGTTACATCACAAAGGCAAGAGGCATTTTGGTAGACTTGGTGCTGAAAGTTGGACGTTTTTGGTGTAGGAAGAGTTAGAAGGTTACTATTACAACAATGAAAACAATAAAAATTCACTTAGATCTAACAAAAGATGATTTGGGAAACAAGTCGCTAGCATTAACACCCCCAGTACCTGCTGATGATGCACTATGTTCAGCAGGTAATGATTCAAGAAGGGAAAAAAGACTGCTTTTTCAAGATAATATATAGGTCATAAATGCAAAATTATACTAACAAAGAATGCTACACTCAATTACAATCGCTACGGAAAGTTTAGGTAAATAAGGAATACCAAATGAAGGAGAATGGAGGGAAAAAAAAGTCAGTTTAAATCATTCTTCACCGCATGAAACAGACTTTCCATACAACTAAAAAAACATCATATAATTACAAAACAGAAACTTGTTTTAAATTTGATTCAGTGCAAAAAACAAAAAAAAAAAGGGGTTTATGATTTTTTTTTTCCCTTTCTATCAATTGTTGTAAGAATATAAATCGATCCATCCAAATTCATCAAATTATTCAAGCAAAAACAATCATGTAGTTAAATGAACACCACACCACAATCCTTAAATTATCATACGAAAACAACAGTAAACAGATCCAGAGGGAAGCATTAAGTACGGCAATACGAGTACAGGAAACAAACAAGTTACCATGCTAGACGTAGCCGAAGCCGAATACCAAACTCAAACGGAGGCAGACTCTTGTTCGATGATGGATGCGGACTCTTGTTCGATGATGGATGCGGACTCTTGTTCGACGGACGAGGCCTCTTCGCCGCCATCAGCAACAGCGGTGTCAGATTCAGCTGTAAAAGAAACCGCCTTATCCACCGCTTCCTCAGTGGCAGGCACAGATGAGGCTGGCAAGGGCTTCGACTTTATGAAATCCATCATGCGCTTGCTGATATCCTTGGAGTAGATCTGGAGGACAGTCAGTCCCTCGTCAATAGAAACGACTTCGCGACCACTGCCGGAGTTGGCAGCGTCGAAGGCTTCCTGCTCGATGATGCGGGCCATGGAGGCCGCCTTCTCTTCGGTGAAGACGCCGTAGCGCTTCGTGAGGACGGAGGGGGAGGAGAGCGTGTCGATCAGGCGCTGGATCACGGCGTCCCGCGCCCGCTGTGATGGCGGCCAGATGTTGAGGGATATAGCCGGAGGGGCCGACGGAGACGGTGGAACCTCCGATTTCTGGGACTCGTCTACGCCTTCTTCGGCGGCGGTCTCGCCGCCATGGGGCTTCGTGGCTTCGCTGTCTTCCGTCATTTCCGATGAGCGAGGGTTTGGTACGGTGACTTTTCTTGGGGTAGAAAGAGGAAAGCAGAATTTAGAGGTTTGGTCGTAATTTAAACATGTCTCACCCCCTCTTTAGTCCTCCCAAAACAAACAAAAAAAAAATTCCTTAAAAGAAAAATTAAAATCGTCAATTTAATCTCCATCGATCTGTTTTAAAATCTTAACGATGAAAATAAATGACGAAGAGTTTTTACCTACATTTACAAATATAATAAAGAGCAATGACCTGATAGAGATATTTCATCCTATAAAAAATGAGATTTGATTCTTACTCACTTCTATAAATTTTCATTATCTCACACCCTATTTATGATTTGCTCTTTATTATGGTCAATTTGACTTTTAAATATTTATGATTTAATTTTTAATTTTTATGAATGTATAAATTTTTCTTTCAAATAAAATAAAAAATTACAAATGAATATTTTATTTATTTATTTTTCTCTAAAAAAATGAGACCATCGTGTCGTTAACATCACGATATATATTTTTCGAAAGAGGACGATTCACGGAAGAGACATCTTTGCCTGTTAAAAAATAATAATATGTGGATGAATTTTAAATCCGTCCGTCGAATAATTTTCTGACATTATTATATTTTTAATAATTCCGTTATCTCAATTTCTTCCAATTAATTTCCAAACTAAGTGATCTTATTTATAAAATTCAAGTATTTATGTACAAATCAGGAATTTGAAGTATTTATAAAATTTAAATTCTAATCCTTTTATTTATCATTGTTATTGAGTGTTTTCAACTCGCGACACTTCATAGAGTATTTTGGCTTTTTTTTTTTCATCAATCTAAAATTGCTAGAATGAATTTTGAAAAAAAAAATATTGCTATAAGATAATGAATATCAACCTTGTTATCAAGCGATCCTAAGCTCACGACACAGCTATGAGGCTTACAAATAAGTAATCATAGTGATGATAAACTTGTGGCATGAATTCATAACCTTGTTAATGGTCACAACCTCGTGACAATTGCCACTAGAATCTCACGGTGAAGTCATGATTTTGTAATGACTATGTAAACTGTTATCACAAGATAAAATTCACAGTGTCATTGAAAATTTATCATTTTTATTTAAATGTAGCAATTAGCAATAATAAACTCCATCAAAATATTATTTTTACTTAACGTGAAACCGTCACATTAGCGACCCTCTCAAATTGTTCCTACCAATGGAAAAGGTAAATTAAGAATTTAAGTGACAAGTGCAAAAGAGAGGGTCGGTCGATGACCCAGAGTCATGTGACCTCCTCGAGAATTGACTCATGTCTATTTAAGAATTATTTCTTTACACTTATCAACTAGACTAGTAATGAAGACTAAAATATCATTTTTACTTAACGATTGATTGTTCCCTTAGATTTTTTTTTACTCAAAATTTGAGAGGGGGGGCCATGACCCGCCCTAAAACTCTCTAGATCCATCCCTGTTAAAGAAAAGAGGTAAAAATAAATAAATAGAAGATTAAAATGGTGTCCTTAATTATCTATTTTGTAAAATATAAGGACACTTATTTTTAAAATTATTAAAATGAAATATCGTTGAATATTCTTTTTGTGTTTTGTCTAAAGTAATATATATATATATATATATATATATATATATATATATATATAGATATATATATATATATATATATATATATATATATATATATATGAAATAGGCTACTGTCTTCCTAAACTTCGAAAAAGTCGATCTCGTTGCATGTAGAAATCCAAGGTCTCCTAATTGGCAAAGCAGAAGTCAAGTCGACCTTTAGCAAGTCGATCTCCTCTAAAGCAGATACTCGAGGTCCGATCCGCTGAGCAGAGGTCAGGTCAGTCTGTAGCAAACGATCTCCTATGGAGCGATTGCCTGAGATTAGCTGACCTGCCAAGACTCGAAATGAGTTAGAAGGGGTGGAGCATGATTCAAATGAGCTTGGGTTGACTCGAATGAGCTCGGGTTGCTTTAGATGAGCTCAGGTTGCTTCGGATGAGCTCCCGATGAAGTCGGGTCAGACTTGGTCTTGACCAAAATCGAGTTGTGCTCACTTTAACCTCCAACTTGGTGTGAATGTCGACTTGACCTGTCATTGACTTGACTTAGCCATGTGATCTTACCATATCACAGGTGATGTGAGCAAAACATATAGGATTTTAGGAGTAGTTTCTGCTCACATCTTGTTATATTTTACGTCAGTTTCATGCATATGTTACTCTGTTTTTGTATGCATTTTCTATTTTCTAGTTCGGATGTCTTCTCGTTGTTTTTTTGAATGTAGGTTGGCTTTTCGGGCGAAAAAGATGCGTTTTCGGAGCGAAAGAAGGACATTTCATGCTAGACGCAGAGTGGGACACGACCAGGGTGTGTGGATTCACACGGCTGTGTCCGATGGGCGAAGATCAGCACACCAGGGCCTCACACGGCTTGGCTGTGTGGAAACACACGGTCATGTGGAGGCCTGATGGAGTTGCGCGACTAGGGTTTTTTCCTGATTTCGCAGTGGTCCGAGGCGACGTCTATATAAGGATGGCTCCGCCCAAACCCTAAGGAGGAGGCACGACGGCTAGGACGACACGCTAAAGCCCTAAAAAGCTTCGGTAACTCACAGCGGGGAGGAGGAACACCATCGGAGGTCCACCACTTGCAATACAACGTCGGAGAGAAGGTCACAACGCATTGTAATCTCTATTTCTGCACTCTCTTTCTATTGTAATTGAACTTAAATATGTGTTGTGATTCTTCCTTCGAGTTTATGGAGTAGAACTTTTGATTCTGGGATTAAGGAGTAGCTTGTGTTCATAGACAATGTTAGTTCATATTAAATTCTGGCCAAAAGTTTGATTTGACAATTGGATGTTGGTCTTTATTATACTTACATGTATTTGACTTTCTTTTCGCTGTGCTTAGACGATACGAGGTGGTGACAGCCCTCGCAATCTAGATTTAGGAGGTTTGATCAAGGAACCTAAGGGTAAACCTGACCTCCTGTAACTGCGGGGAGAAGGGAGTGGTGGAATCAGAAACGGTCCACCGTAAGGATTGATTTAGCATCCTCGTACCCTCTATCCCATCCTTTTGGGCGAGGATAGCTCCCGGTGAATGTGGCGGCTCTGCGGGAGAGTGTATGATGTCCCTTCCCCAAAACCGTGGGTAGACGTTTAGACGAGGTCAATTGACAACATTGTTATATGGTACACAAGCGAAATCGAAGTCCTAGAATCGCCTTTCCAAGACCCCGGCACCCTCTTTTCCTCCTCCGTGTGACACCGCACTGAGTAGGGTCCTCCGATAGTCCTCACCAACCGACTATCACTGAGATTTCGTTCGAACAACCGCAACCACTTTGAGGATTGATACTCGAATCTCAGTCCCTGTGGGATCGATAATCTATTTATTACTTGACGACATTCGTGCACTTGCGGGCGTTGAGCGCGAGCACTTACTTTGAGTCTTCGACGATCTCCGTCGCGGGATTTAAGGTTGCGACCGTGCGCATCAAATTTTTGGCGCCGTTGCCAAGGACTGTCGATTCGATATCAATCGAACGGTGGTAGATTGGATCGAACTTAGGATTAGATTATTTTCTTGCTTTATTTTCTTATTAGCTTACTTTATTTGCTTTAGTTTTATTTTCCATATTTAGATTCAGTTTTTATTTTCAGTAGTAGTTTCCTGTTTACTTATTGCATCTTAGGTTTTTATTTACTAGATTTAGTTATTTCCTGTTTTTAGCATTAGGTTAGCACTCTTATTTTTGAGTGTTGGTTCGTCGTATGCTTAGAAGACTAGGATCGGAAGGTCTAATTCCGATCGATTTAGAGATAGAGCGAACCTTTCACCGACAGAGAGCAGCACAACGAAAGATGGAAGATCAAGCTGCATCCGAGGTGAACGTAGGCAGCCGACCTCTGCGGGACTACACAACTCCTAGTGCTAGAGGATTCAGGCCGAGCATAGCTGGACCGTCCATATCGGGGAATAACTTTGAGCTTAAGGCGGCACTCATACATATGGTCTAGCAGAGCCAATTCGGGGGAGCTGCGACTGAAGACTCGAACCGATATCTTGAGGCTTTTCTAGAAATTTGCTCAACCATAAAACTGAACGGAGTCCCTTCTGACGTGATCCGCCTAAGCCTGTTCCCGTTTTCACTGCGGGATAAGGCTAAGACATGACTTCACTCCTTACCCTCTGGCAGCATTATCACGTGGGAGCAGTGTGAGCAGCAGTTTCTGAATAAATACTTCCCACCAAGTAAGACTGCTCACATGCACCACCTTATCACTAGCTTTTGCCAAAGGGAGGGGGAGTCCTTATTCGAAGCATGGGATCGCTACAAGGGGTTACTTTATCAATGCCCACACCACGGACTGGAGAGGTGGCTGGTGATCCATATTTTCTATAATGGGATTGCCTACGCCACGAAGATGTCCTTAGATTCTGCCGCAGGAGGAGCCTTAATGAACAAGACCATCGAGGAGGCAGAGGATCTTATTGAAGAGGTGGCACAAAACCACCATCAATGGGCCTCCGAACATGGTCAACCCATGCCTGCGGCAGGACGATACACTGTCAACTCCATGGACCACCTTTCAGCGAGGATGGACGCGCTAAGCAGACGGTTTGAATCTTTGAATCCTTCATCTGCATGCGCAGCCATTGACTTTGGAGAGGGGGCGACAACGTATCGTGAGGACCACTTTGTAGGGTAGGGGACCTCAGATGAGCAGATCGAGCATTGTGATGCGATTGGGAACTATGATCAAAGGCCCCCTCCGTACAACTCTAATAAGTCACCCAAATTTCTCCTACAAAAATAACTCGGGAAACCCCCAACCATCCGGAGGATACGGGCAGCAGCAGGGCAATGGGCAGCGACCACAGAAGTCCAGACTGGAACAGATGACGGAGGACTTCATCGCTACTCAAACTAAGGCCAATGAAGAATTCCGTCGCCAGCATCAAAAGTCTGAAGAAGCACTGAGAGACTTGAAGGCCACCATTGACGGCCTTGCAAGTCATACCAGGATGTTGGAGACACAAGTGGCCCAAATAGCCCAATCTGTGTCACAACCTGTGAAGAACTCTCCGCCAAGCCAAGGAAAAGAGGAAGGAGTAGGGCAAAGTAGTCAATTCGCCAAGGGTTGTGCAACCATGATTACCCTACCTGACCAAGCTGAGTTTGAAGAGAAAATCCCAGTACAACTTGAGGACCCTGGTGAATTCGTTATTCCCTGCTCGATTTATGGGGAGAGTTTCGACGAAGTGATGTGCGACTTGGGGTCATCAGTCAGTGTGATGCCCTACGTATATTTTCTGAAGATGGGACTGAGCGGGCTCCAACCCGCGAATCTTGGTATTCGTATGGGGGTATGACTCAGTGAAGGAGCCCGTTGGCCTGCTACCACACATTCCTGTGATGATTGAAGATTTTGTGATACCCACGGACTTCATCATACTGGACACAGGACCGAATCCCCAGAATCCTATTATTCTGGGAAGGCCTTTTCTAGCAACCGCAGGGGCGTGCATAGATGTAAAGGCACACCGGATCTCCCTGGAGGTAGACGGGGAGATCATCCTTTTTAGTCTCTCGGAGCAAAGAGCTTCCTATTTTGACGGCTTCACGATTAGCAGATTGAAGCCGAAATCTCCATATGGGGATCCCGAGACGGATGAATGGAGGTTCACTGAACCACCGGAGCCGAGTTGATAGAAGAGTGCGGTCGAGCTAAACGACCTTAAACAAAGCGCTTCTTGGGAGGCAACCCAAGTTTAGTTGTAGATTTTTCTTTTTTCTATTGCATTGCATACATGTGTTAGATTTTAGTTTTGATTTCCATCACATTTAGAGTTAGGAGTAGAAAGGAACTTTGCTAGGCAAAAATGAAACTCATATTAGTCTACGCGGCGAAGTGTATGAACAAATTCGGGCCATGGTGTATGAAAGGGGCGAAAAATTGGGGCACACGGCCTGGCCGTGTATTTTCCCACGGCCATGCCCGCTTGACCAGAGGCGCACACGGCCTGGCTGTGTGTTTTCACACGGCCGTGGCGTGCGAGGTTAAAAGGGGTGAGCCGTGTGTTTTCACTTCATTTGCGTCGTGTGCTTCAAAAGTTCTTGCCCTAGCCGTGTGAGTTCATTTTCCCCTTCTTCTAGAAGCATTTTTAACCTCTTTAGAAGCCAAAAGGAGCAATGATGAGGAGGATCAAGACCGTAGCATCCCGATCCGGTGCCTCGGAGCGACAAGTAAGAAGATCCAACGCTCCTCAAGCTCCGGAAGAGGGTAACGCCCTACCCCCTCTACTTTTTCGCAATAATGAGCAAAGAGATAGGTTCAATATTCTCTCTACTCATAAACTTACTGCTACTAGGTACTTAGATGAGGATTTGTTAGGATCTTTAGGTTTGTTGGGTGACATGCAAACCCTATTTGCAAAAACGGGGTGGGATGAGATTATTGGAATAAGGCACCTAACCTACCCTAGGATTGTTTTGGAATTTTCGAGTTCTTTAGAGGCGGAAGTTTTAACGGGTAGAGAGAGTGAAAAGGGTAGGATAACTTTTAAACTTTTTAATATTGAGCATGAGTGGACTCTTCACCAATGGAACTCATGCTTTGACCTGCCAAGTGGGGGAGAGAGAAGACTCCCTAATGGGTACAACTCTCGTTTGATTTGGACTGAGTTGACAGAGGAGCACGTTTATGACTCTTCTAGGGTCAAAGCGTCGCGCCTCCAAAACCCCATCTTTCGATACCTTCACCGTGTCATGGCCAATACTATATTTGATCGTGGGGAGAGTGACAGTGTAGTGAGAGCTAGTGAGCTGCTTTGCCTATGAAACATGCTACAAGAGAGGAGTAGCATCGATGTAGGGTCTCACTTCATTAGACACTTAGTGAAGATGGGCAAAGCAGCACGCGGAGAGATCCATGTGGGAGGCCTACTTACCCACATTTGTTATAGGATGGGATACGACTACACAACATTGGAGAGTATAGAGGGGAGCCCTAGGATTGACCTAGGAGTCTGCATGGCCATGAAGATGATTGTAAGAGAAGGAGACTCCTTATTCTTTGTAAGAAAAAATCTTACGTCCCTCGGGCTCCCCAACCCAGATCGTACCATCATCGCTATACGTGCTAATTGTGTAACGCCCGTAAAATTTCTAGCAATTTTACAAGAATTTTTGGCTTGATGATAATGGCCTTTATGTGGGCTTTTTCAAAAATAAAAGAAACTAAGCCAAAAAGGGATGCAAGACCTAGGAATTCAACCCCAAACCTCTAGAGATAGCCAAGCCCTATAGATGCATCCATTAACTAGAAGCCCAATAAGATTTTATCATTAGAGGAATAGGGGAAATTATGGTTAAGTGTAAGGGAGATTAAGAGACTCTTCAAGTGAATAAATAGGGGGGAATGAGGGGGCATGAGTTACAAAATTTATTTTCTCCTCTTCTCTTCTTCTTCCTCACCGAAATCTATTCCTCTCCCTCTCCATTTTCATCCTTTGGCCGAACCCCATCCAAGCAAGGAGAAGGCTAGGTTTTGCTTCCTTTATGTTATTTTTCCAACCAAAAAGAAACGCGAAGGATGTAAGTATCCCTCACCTGCATACGAGTAGCTTTCGGTTGATTGTTTGTGTAGAAATTCCTATGATATATTCGGCCAAGCTTAGTTTTGATGTTCCAAGGAAGTTCTATATCATGTTTTGTAAAAAGAAGATGATGTTAGGACGTAAAATGAATTAGGTTAAAAGATAACCCTAGAAACCCCTATGGACTATTCGGCCAACACATGTTTTTGAGTGTTTTATTGAAGTTTTATACCTTGTTTTATATGCATATGATGATGTTAGGATGTAGAATGAATTAGGTTAAAAGTTAACCCTAGCAACCTCTATAAACCATTCAGCCATCATGGGTTGTTGGTGTTTTATTGAAGTCCTATATCTTGTTTTACATGCATATGATGATGTTGGGTTGTAGAATGAATTAGGTTAAAAGACTAGCCCTAAAAACCTACATAAACCATTCGACCATCATGGGTTGTTGGTGTTTTATTGAAGTTCTATATCTTGTTTTACATGCATATGATGATGTTGGGTTGTAGAATGAATTAGGTTAAAAGACTAGCCCTAAAAGCCTTCATGAACCATTCGGCCACCCCCCCTTGTATTGATGTTCCAATGAAGTTTTAATCTATGTTTTGTATGCATATGATGTTATTAGTATGTTAATTGAATTAGGTTAAAAGACTAACCCTAAAAGCCTTCATGAACCATTCGGCCACCCCCCTTGTATTGATGTTCCAATGAAGTTTTAATCCATGTTTTGTATGCATATGATGTTGTTAGTATGTTAATTGGATTAGGTTAAAAGACTAGCCCTAAAAACCTACATGAACCATTCGGCCAACCATTGTCCTTTAACATGCTCTAGGTTAGGTTAACATGTGTTTTATGTTTGGGTGAATTCATGTTGACTTGTGATATTAAATGATGCTAGATGAAGATAACATGCTTTAGGTTAGTGTTTACTTACTCTTGATGTTTATGCCTTATGTCATGCCCTATGTGTATGTGATATTTAAGATATGTTATGAAATGAAATACGATATGATTATGAAATGAAAAACGATATGTTCATGAAATGAATATGATATGATTATGAAATGAAGTATGATATGTTATGAAATAAAAAATGTTATGTTCACGAAGTGAAGTATGATGTGTTAGGAAATGAAGTATGTTATGTTTGCAAATGAAATAAGCTATGTTATAATAAAAGCATATAAGTATTTTACCTTCTGCATGGCTTGTACCAAGACCTTAACAAGGTCCAAAGGGATGGACTCCTAAGATGCCCTAGGTCGATGGAGTAAGACTCGGGCCTAGGATGGGCCTCTAATGTATGATTGCCCCTAGGTCGACGGACTAAGATCGTGCATAGTACGGGATGGGCTCCAAGATGCCCTAGGTCAATGGAGTAAGACTCGGGCCTGGGATGGGCTTCTACGCTATGACGATTGCCCTAGGTCGACGGACTAAGATCGGGCCTAGTAACCTAGTAGGTTCGAGACTTGCTACCTCGGGTCTATTTAGGGATGCGCGCTATTATGAAGAAGAAGTGGTACAATGTCGGGCCTAAATATGTTGAGATTTATGTTACGTACCTATAATATATGTTTTCAAAAAGCATCCTGCATATGTTTACATGATTTGATTGTTAGGTTCACATGCTATGTTGATATGTCATATATATATGTTGCATGTTATGTTTGATATGTCATGTTTATGCTGCTATGTTACATGTGATGTATGTTATGTCATGTTATATGTGTATATGTTATATGATATGTCATATATAGGTTGTATGTTATGTTGATATGACATGTATATGTTGCTATATGTTACATATGTCATATGTATTTACATGATATGCTGCTATGATTGTATGTTACATGTTATGTTACTTATGCTACATGTTAAGTTGCTTACGCCATGTATGTTACATGTTATGTTGCTTATATGTTATGAATGTTACATGCCATGATTAATGACGATGTATGGTTTTTGTGAGTAGGATAGGATCTTACTAAGCCTATGTGATTATAGTTTATCTTTCCCTTGTACTGCAGATAAGGGTAAGGGATGGATAAACTAAAAGGGAGCAGCAGGAGGGGCCAATTGTGTGTGGTAGTGGCATGGTGGAGAAGATCCGTTATGTCCTTATATATATATTTCCCTATGATGATGACGTTTATGGATGTCCTTATTTATGTCTCCTTATGATGATGATGTTTATGAACTTTAACTAAGCACTAAGTATATATATATGTTATGATGCATGTTCTATGTTAATAAGAATAAGTAAGGAAGAAGTAAGAAGAAGTATCTATATATGTTATGATGCATGCTCTATGTTAAGAAGAAGAAGTATCTATATATGTCAATGCATGTTTATGTTTTAAAAGAAAAAAAAATGTGTCTAAAGTCTTCCGCTGTAAGTAGTAAGAAGTGTATGTATGTACGGTCGCGTCACGCGCCGCCCCTCCGGACCCTTGGAAAAAGGGCGGGGCGTGACAAATTGACACTTAGACCTGATAGTGGAGTCCCCTCCACATGAGGGACCATCCACATCATTGTCCGTCTCTCCACCTTTGTACCACTCTCCCTCCAGTCCACACATACATAGGAGCCCACCTAGTCTACGCCAACATGAGCCTACACCCGTGCCACCATCTTTTTCTACTTTTGAGCAGGATGCAGGTACATCGGCATATGATTTCTCGGAGTTCCGATCGCGCCTCGACAACATCTACACTGAGCAGCAGACGCAGAGGTAGCGATGGGAGGAGCAGAGCGCCTACCAGCAGGTGGAGTTCCAGGGATTCTGGGAGCATTTTTAGCGAGCAGAGGAGTTCTACGATGAGGCCCGCATAAACTTCCAGGAGGAGTGCTCGTCGCCAGGATGAGGCAGCTCTCACGGGAGATCGCGAAGATATGCATGCCGTGAGGCACAAAGTGGGATAGGGAGGAGAAGACAGAGCAATCACGGCCAGATTGACCACATGTATATGTGACATCAGCGACTCAGCAGCAGGTTCTCCCAGGACCCAAAGATGCCCAGGCTCCCAGACTTTCCACCTCGTCCACCATATTAAAGGTATACTTTTGTTTAAGTCTGGGGGGGACCCCGAAATCTATTTTGTTTTGTTTTCTTAGTAGTAGTTTCTTTTCTAGTATTTTTATTTGTTCATGCATGCATGAGTTGTTTAGTTCCTTTCGGTACTTAATTTTTGGTGTCTTAAAAGCTACCTCAGTAGTATTTCTTTTGAAAATTGCTTGCATGAGTTGTTCCCATAGGTAGCTTGACTTTATTTATCTTGTGGTATTTTATTCTATATGCTTTATTGAATGTTCTATATTTGCACTGATTAGCTCTGTTTTTGCACTCACACATGTCGAACATTTTGAAAGGGAGGATCTAGTACATACCTAGTTATGATTCACTTCAATAGACTAGTACTTTGGAATCCATAGGTGACTCTAGGTTTAGCATTTTAGTTACTGGAGATGCTCAGATTGTGTAAGCCCATTCGAAAAAATCAAAATCCCTGTGAAAAAAAAAGAGAGAGAGAAAAAAAAAGAGGGAGAGAAAAAGAATGACAAAAAAAAAGGAGTGAGAGGGATAAAAAAACAGTTATCATGGGTGGAAATGGCTAGGTGCCCCTTTGAGACCGAGTTAGATTACTGGGGAAACACCTCCCAATTTCTCTCAATACCGATCACGCCTTTGAGACTTTATGCTAGATCTAGGGAACGACCCTCGCTTTGGACAGGTAAGTGCCCAAGAGCCGGAAATCTTAGGAAAGCTATGGGGTGACGACTTAACTCACCATGGAACGGGCATCCCCTAAGAATGATTCGCCTAGCACGAGCACGAGGAGCTAATTTAGTGAATTTTTAGAACGTATCTATTTTGCTTTGATTGCAAATACCACATGATAAATTTAGTTAGCATGCTCATTATGGAACATTATCTTGTTAAAATTTTATGGCACTGAGGTTTGCTTGAGGACAAGCAAAGATTTAAGTCTGGGGGAAGTGATGTGAGCAAAACATATAGGGTTTTAGGAGTAGTTTTTGCTCACATCTTGTTACATTTTGTGTCAGTTTCATGCATATGTTACTCTATTTTTTCATGCATTTCCTATTTTCTAGTTTGGAGGTCTGTTCGTTGTTCTTTTGAATATAGGTTGGCTTTTCGGGCGGAAAAGATGCGTTTCCGGAGCGAAAGAAGGACATTTCATGCTAGAAGCAGAGTGGGACACGGACAGGACGTGTGGATTCACACGACCGTGTCCGATGGGCGAAGATCAGCACACCAGGGCCGCACATGGCCTGGCCGTGGGGAAACACACGGTCGTATGGTGGCCCGATGGAGTTGCACGACTAGGGTTTTTTCCTGATTTTGCAGCGGTCCGAGGCAACGTCTATATAAGGATGGCTCCGCCCAAACCCTAGGGAGGAGGCACGACGGCTAGGACGGCACGCTAAAGCCCTAAAAATCTTCGGTAACTCACAGCGGGGAGGAGGAACGTCACCGGAGGTCCACCACTTGCAATACAACGTCGGAGAGAAGGTCACAACGCATTGTAATCTCTATTTCTGCACTCTCTTTCTATTGTAATTGAACTTAAACATGTGTTGTGATTCTTCCTTCGTGTTTATGGAGTAGAACTTTTGATTCTAGGATTAGGGAGTAGCTTGTGTTCATAGACAATGTTGGTTCATATTAAATTCTGGCCAAAAGTTTGATTTGACAATTGGATGTTGGTCTTTATTATACCTACGTGTATTTGGCTTTTTTTCCGCTGTGCTTAGATGATACGAGGTGGTGACAACCCTCGCAATCTAGATTTAGGAGGTTTGATCAAGGAACCTAGGGGTAAACCTGACCTCCCGTAACTGCGGAAAGCTGTCACCACCTCGTATCGCCTAAGCACAACGGAAAGAATGCCAAATACACGTAGGTATAATAAAGACCAACATCCAATTGTCAAATCAAACTTTTGACCAGAATTTAATATGAACCAACATTGTCTATGAACACAAGCTACTCCCTAATACTAGAATCAAAAGTTCTACTCCATAAACACGAAGGAAGAATCACAACACATGTTTAAGTTCAATTACAATAGAAAGAGAGTGCATAAATAGAGATTACAATGCATTGTGACCTTCTCTCGACGTATATTGCAGTGGTGGACCTCGGCGGCGTTCCTCCTGCTGCGGTTATCGAGCTTTAGGGCGTGTCGTCTGGCCGTCGTGCTCTCCCAGGATTTGGGCGAGCCATCCTTATATAGGCGTTGCCTCAGGCTTCGCTAAATCGGAAAACCTAGTCGTCAACTCCATAACTACGCGGCCGGGCCGTGTCGCCTGTGTCGATCTTCTTCCATCGAACATGGCCGTGTGAATACACACACCCTGGCCGTGTCCCACTCTGCGTCCAACATGAAATGTCCTTCTTTCGCTCCGAAAACGCATCTTTTCCGCCCGAAAAGCCAACCTGCATTCAAAAGAACAACGAGCAGACATCCGAACTAGAAAATAGGAAATGCATGCAAAAACAGAGTAACATATGCATGAAACTGACGCAAAATGTAACAAGATGTGAGCAAAAACTACTCCTAAAACCCTATATGTTTTGCTCACATCACTTTTCTTTACACTTATCAACTAGACTAGTAGTGGAGACTAAAATATCATTTTTACTTAACGATTGGTTGTTCCCTTAAGAGAGATTTTTTTTTACTTAAAATTTGAGGGGAGGGGGGGCATGGCCCCCCCCTAAACTCTCTAGATCCGCCCCTGTTAATCTCGGAAGAAAAGAGGTAAAAACGAATAAATAGAAGATTAAAGTGGTGTCCTTAATTATCTATTTTGTAAAATATAAGGACACTTATTTTTAAAACTATTAAAATGAAATCTCGTTGAATATTCTTTTTGTGTTTTGTCTAAAGTAATTTTGATAAAAATTACATTATATATATATATATATATATGAAATAGTCCACTGTCTTCCTAAACTTCGAAAAAGTCGATCTCGTTGCATGTAGAAATCCAAGGTCTCCTAATTGGCAAAGCAGAAGTCAAGTCGACCTTAAGCAATTCGATCTCCTCTAAAGCAGATACTCGAGGTCCGATCCGCTGAGCAGAGGTAAGGTCAGTCTGTAGCAAACGATCTCCTATGGAGCGATTGCCTGAGATCAGCTAACCTTCCAAGACTCAAAATGAGTTAGAAGGGGTGGAGCATGATTCAAATGAGCTTGGGTTGACTCGAATGAGCTTGGGTTGCTTCAGATGAGCTCAGGTTGCTTCGGATGAGCTCCCGATGAAGTCGGGTCAGACTTGGTCTTGACCAAAATCGAGTTGTGCTCACTTTGACCTCCAACTTGGTGTGAATGTCGACTTGACCTGTCATTGACTTGGCTTAGCCATGTGACCTTACCATATCACAGGCATCTCCTTAGTCTAGTCGAAAGAGGTGTGAGTCTGACTGACTAGACTTGTGTTGAGTTTGGGTGAACTAGCTTTGTATGGGAAACATAAGCACACCTATAAAAAGATCTATTGTGACATGTGACAGAGGATGCCTACCGAATCATATAGGCCCAACTATTGCCATTACCCAGGTAATTATGAATATCAGACCTGATGTGATGGCAGAGTGATCATGTATCATGACGCTTCGAATTTGATGGTAATGTCGACTATCTTGTCTTTGATCTGATCGAGGTAATAATGAAGATTAAACTTGATATGACGGTGAAGATCGCATGACCGTGTTTCCTCTGATTCAACGGTCTATACCCCTCGTCTCGCGTTTGGATGGGAGGATTGTGGACCATTATTTCTCCTTTATTAGGGCATCCCGAACCTGACCTTCGCTTCTTATTAATGTTTGTGCCTTCTCTTTCCTTCTTCTATCTTCCATCTTTCGCCTCTCGAGCTTTTGGACATCTTCATCAACCTATAAGTCCTCTTTACTATCTCCGTTGTGCATTCATTGTTAGGACCATTGATTGTGTTAGTACATGGGGTACATTCGCACATGATCTTGTTTACTCTTCAATTGCATTCACTTTTGTGCTTGTCTATAAACATTAGCTGTGGAAACAAAACAAACAAACAAACAATAAACACAAGCACAGAGCACTATACTAATTTTACATAGTTCGGAACCCTCAATTTCTACTCCACGACCTAACTCCTACCGATAGTCCCACTATGACTTCCTCCTTCTCAAAAATCTTTTGGAGGTGGAGAAACTTCTTACTACCTGGAGCTTATACAAAGAATGCAACCAAATACAAAATATACAAGTGAAATGAAAAACAAGAATCAAAACACTAACACTATTGAGCTTTGCTCGATCTCTTTGTTGGTTGTTATGGAATAACTTGGAAGATATGAAATACAATAGCAAATCCCCTTCAAAGTCTCCAAGAATCAACATCTCGAAATCTCCATGAAACCCTCTTTTATAAGGTTTTCATCGGGTTGATTTCCGCCTACCAGTCGACTAACCTTACCCTCAGTCGACTGGTCAATAGACCGTTACTCTTCAATGGCTTAGTCCACGTTGTATTTTTGACCTGCTACAATGCACCAGTTGACTGGTATAAGTCACCAATCGATTGGTAAGCTCCAATCGAATCGACTGATTGAGTTGGAAATATTCTATACGTTGAAAATACTATTCACAATCGATTATTATCAGAGCACTCAACTAGTGAGCGAGCAATCGATTACATCACTCACAAATGAAGTTCTATCACATGTTATCAGAATTAATCGTGAACGAGTAATCGGTTGTTACTATTCACATCAGTTCAACTTAACTGCTTGAATAGTTTTTAGCTTATTTTCAAGTTGACTTTTGCTTCACCCAGTATCCGGTTGTCCTCAACCTACTATGACTTTTCTTGTCCAGCATCCGATCACTCTTGATCTATCAAAACCTCCCTTACCTAGCATTTGATCAACTGTAACATACTAGGACTTCTCTTGCCAAACACGGTCGCCTTGACCTACTGGGACTTCACTTGCCAAGCACGATCACCCTGACCTACTGGGACTTCACTTGCTTAGTCATTCAGTTACCTTGACATGACAGGACTTCTTATCACCAATCATCCAGTCATTCTTGACCTGTTTGAACTTTTCTTATCTTGCCTCTGGTCTCCAGACCTACAAGGGCTTCCGACACCAAGCATCCAGTCCTACTTGACCTACTTGGACATTTCTCTTTATGCCAAGTGTCTGATCAATCTTGACCCAACCGAACTTCACTCTTACCAACTCTTCCGTTGAACTTTTCATCACCAAGTGTTGAGCTAACCTTGACCGACTTAGACTTTTCACTCGCCAACTCCCAGTTGGACTTCCCACTAAACTCCATATGACTACGGATGTCCCATACCATCCCATAGTCATATTGTCATCCATACATCGAAACTCAACTCCAACTTGATTTTCACTCGAGTTTGGTCAATCTCGACCTGAGGCTGATTGCACCAACAACCTCCCTCATTTCATCCTTTACCTCTGATTATATTGTCAAACATCGAAACTCAACTTGAGCCCAACTCAAGCTTGGTCAACCTTGACCTAAGATCGATTGCACCAACATTAATGGTTGAGAGTTCATCCTTTTGGTTTGAGAACACTCCCACATCTTTCACTAGGGATGATAGAGTAGCCCTTAGGGCTCTTTATGAGATCCCACACAACCATTGAATGTGAATTCCTCTACCAGAGGAATGCCCCCATTTACCTCTCCCCGATGCGTTTGTCTCCTTTTTCCATTAACAAATGGTTAATGACCACAAATTTCCTCTTCCACCCTTTTTCACTAACCTCTTGAATTACTTCCATGTCCCTCTCTAGACATTAACTCTGAATTCATTTCGTTTGATGTGTGAGGTAGTGATAATCTTCTATTTTTATCATATTCCCTTAACTCCCAAGAACATTCATATCTTTTTTACCCCAAAGAAGGAGAGTGGAGTCTTCTACTTTATTGCCCAACCTTCGACCAAGTTCTTGGTAAAATTTCTAACTTCCAATAAATTTTGAAAAACTAGGTGTTTCTTTGTCTGACCTATCTTTGCCTTCAAATGGCTAATCTCTTGGCAAATAATGTTGCCACCAGTGCCCAAGCTGGGTGATTTCAAGGAGCTCGCCTCCTTTCAAGAGTATTAGGACACCCTTGCCGACCTTCAATTCGATATCAACCTTCTTCTTGAGGAGGACCTTCTCTTCTATTTTGAGTTAAGTCTGATAGAAATAGAGCTTGTTGATTCTCTGGGTAAGATGTCCAAATTTTCTTTCCTTGAAAACATGTATCGATCTATTTTCTGTTGATAGTTGAAGTCATGTGGAAAGCTTCATGCTCCAAGAACTTGAAATGGAGCCAAGCTTGGGTAGCACCACTAGATATGACAGAGAATACTTCATCTCTCGAAGTAGCGGACTTTGTCGAGATTCCTCAACCTTCCTTAATTCCTGAGGTAGTGGATTCAGGAGAATATAAGGAGGAATCCTGACCTCAAAAGCGAGGTTAGACTGAATAAACAAGAGTTGGGCCAAGCTCCTCTCAATGCTCCCCCACTCCCATACCCGAGATTCAGAGTGAAGAGGTTTCTCATGGTGCAGAATCCGCAATGAGCGAAGGATCGACCTCTTCTCAGGAACTGAGTGCCAACACTCATATACATAGTATTACCTCTGGTCATTCTTGTTGGGGGGATCGGTTGGCCGGCTAGAGGGGGGTGAATAGCCCTCGTTCGTTGGACGTCGTAATTCGCTCATTCTTCTTGCGTCGCTTGTCTACGATTGTTGTTAGCGCAGCGGAATACTAATACAAATAACAATACTAACAACAAATACAATCACACGCAATACACAAGATATACGTGGTTCGGAACCGAATGGTTCCTACTCCACGGGTGAGCTCCTCGAGCTCGTGTTATGCGCACGGCACTAACAATACTCCTTATCGACTACACGTCGGAGGTGGAGAAACCTCTCACAAGCAATTACAAAGTAATATAGAAATACAAACAAGAATACAAATACAATACAAAAGAAACTCTTTTCACCGATTGCTTTTGATCACTTGTTTGTTGCTTGCTTTGATTGGCTCTTGAAGGACTGGAATGCACAAAGAATCCTCCAATAGCTTCCTTAAAGGCTTTTGGCGAAATCCTCCTCTTGAGCTCCTTTTATAACCTGCATCAAGCTGATCTCGTGCCCATCAGTCGACTAATCGTGACCATCAGTTGACTGATATCGTTGCCGTTGTCTCACAACGGCCGGATCCACGTCGGACAAGTTCCAACGGATCACACATCAGTCGGATCGATGGCACCCATCACCGATCGATCATCCATCGATCAGTCTTTGGCGAGCTCGACTCCATTCGCCCGTGCAGCGGTGTCATCGATCGCGTCCCTTGGCGGTCGTTGGCATCCATCGATCATTGCCCTCCCTCGGCGTCGGATGACCGATCTAGGTTGATCGAACACCGGTCGAACCTATTCGACCTAGAACGATCGGCACCTATGCCGATCGATGTCGGCTAAAACCTCAAACATTACCATGTTTGAGCCTCCGGCATTCGATCTTAGCCACTTGGCCAAGTCCACACGGAGTTCCCACCGGCTCTCTTCCCTCGGCCCTCGTCCCTCGGATGCGCAAGCGCACGCCGCAACGCCATCCTTCGCGTCTCATGCCCTAGAAGTATGCTTCCTTTGGGCTCACTCCTTCGCCTGTCCGGTCCCTGATGCACTGCGACGGCCGAATGTCATCCTTCACCGACTCAAGGACCCCGAGCCTAGTGAACTTACCAAGTCCTCAAGACTTCCCAAATGCACCAAGCGCACGGCTTCGCAATGCATTTCTCACCAAGCACCGAGCGCACGGCTCCGTAATGCTTTTCTCACCAAGCACCGAGCGCACGGCTCCGCAATGCTTTGGATTTCCCATGTCAAGCACCGAGCGCACGGCTCCGCAATGCTTTGGACTTCCCATGCCAACCCCATGTTGGACTTTCCCATGACAATCCCATGTCATGAGTTTTGTCTATCATCAAAATACCATCGGGAGTCTACCTGGGACGATTGCACCAACAATCTTCCAACAATCTCCCCCTTTTTGATGATTGACAAAACTACCATCTCAAGTCTACCAATTCTCCCATATTGGCAATTCTCATATCCCAATGAGAATTCCAACGAACCCTAATTGGTAACTTGGTAACTTCTCCCCCTTTTTGACATTACATCAAAAAGGTCCTCCCCAAGGGTATGAATGTCTCATATCCCAATGAGATCTTACAATCTCTCCCTTGGAGGAACACATGCCTACAATCTTCCAAGTGATCCCATATCACTTAAAGAGAGGCACCCCAATTTCCTCCCATGAGGAAATACAAATCCATCCTCCCATGATGGATTCCTCCCCCTAGAGGCTTGCTCCCCCTTGACCATTGCACCAACAATGTCCTTGGAGAGTCCCTAAGCCAATAGGAACATTTACCAATCAAAATTAAGGCAAAGTTCAACAATGAACTTTCTTCCACCTTAAAATTGATACTCACCCTCAACCCAACTCCTAATCCATATCCAATGGATTTCCACCCTCTCTAATGCTATCCCAAGCATATCCTAGGGTTAGGAGTGGTTAGGGGACCTTAACCTAGCTGAACATGGGCCTAATTATCAAGATTTACCCGAAATCAGCTTGTGCCAGTCGACTCTGTCAGATAACGATCATTGGGCTTACTATCATCGATCGGCCATACAGCGATCGTGATACTTAATTTTCAGTTTTCGATTTGAAATGAATTTCCAGTAAATATACATGCATAGATAAATCTTGAAATTTGGTATGCATAATACTTATTACAATCATTATGGGTGAAAATTATTGGAAAATTATTTTACCCATTAAATTAGAGATTGATACAAAGTTCAAAAGTTTAGAAAAGCTTCAATAAAGAGCCCTCTTTGTATCATCCCATTCAATGGTGATAGCTATCACAAGATAGTCTTCACCAAGGTTTTGCAAAATGTTTTCAAAATGTTTTCAAAACCTTTAATTTCATTTTCCTAAACATCTCACTAATATCTAGATTTGTAAAACACATTCAAGGCAATTAACATAGTGAGATGTGGGTTTTTGTTCTTTTCTTGGTCTCATGCATATATCTAGGCAATATTTATTTGATTCCCATCAAATTGTGCCATAGTCCTTGAATTCATTTTATTATGCATGATGATTATGGCATAGATATGATTTAGATAAAAACATATGCCAATATCATGATGTCATGGCATGTAAATGAAACTTAAGCATACATGACATCTAAAAATAACATTAAACATGATCATGACATTTTTATAAATAAAAATGAGAATGATGTCATGACATGGCAAAGCAAATAAAGCATGGCAAGAAAAATATACTAAGGTCTAGAATACCTAAGTGTTAAAATCAATTTGCCATTTCTAGGGATTAAATCAATTTGCCTTAAAGCCATTCATCTCCCTAGTGTGCCAAAAACCCAAAATGGCACACCAATACCTCTAAGACCTAAATGTGCCAATTTAAATCATTTTAAACTTCTCAAGCATATTGGCACACCCTAATGTGTCAACTCTACTATGATTAGGTTAACTACCCATCCACCTAGGGTTGACATACCCTAACCCATTTAGCGTGAATCGATCACGCTTTTAGGAACCCAATACCTATTGGAGCTCCTTGGGTTAACAAGGTATTTCCTAGGGATAACTTCCCTAGATACCTTCCTAATGACCCTTTTAGGCTTTGAAGCCTTAGTCAAATGGGTCTTACTTGGGTCAACTCTAGAGGTGACTCCTCCATTGACCTTCTTAGTGGCTTTCTTGGTTTTTATTAAGTCCTTGGCCACTAAACACATACCATGGCTAGACTTAGGGATAACTTCCCTATTAGCCTGGGTTTGTCTAGACCTAGAAATAGTTCCATAATCAAATGGAACATTATGGTAGGACATAGGTTTGTGACCCAAACCCTTCTTGCCCTTAGACATTTCTTGTTTTCTAGGTTTTGATTTTTGTACGTTAGGCCCTTTAACCGAATTTGATATTAATGCTAGGGTCTTCTCCAATTTTTCAAGCCTTGACCTTAAGGCTTGGTTTTCTAACTCCAACTTCCTCAATTTTGAATTTTCATTAGATTTAGGGGAAATATTTTTCCTTTTAGGCATGTGCCTAGATTTCTTGGGATTAATACCCAAGTTTTCTTCAACTCTCCTAATTGACTCTTTAGGTAAAATTGATCTAGAATTGTGAGTCCTAGGTTTGTTCTTAGAGAAACTAACATGCTTAGCACTTAAACAAACATGTTTATTCCTACTAGCATGTTTTTCATTAATCATAGCAAGAGAGCTAAAATAATTCCTTTTGGCATGCTTTTTGACTTTAGGAATTAAAGGTGCATTAAATAAAAGTACCTTAGGGTTAGCTTTAGGAGCCCCTACATGAGTTGCACCTTCTTGCCCTTTCTTCCTCCCCCTAGGGCATTGGCTTCGGTAGTGTCCCTTTTGATTGCATTTGAAGCACACAATGTGCTCTTTGCTTCTAGTTGAGGGAACACCGGCATCCTTTGACTTTGGGTTGCCTTTTGGTGTCGATGCCTTCTTCTTAGCCAATTTAGGGCATTTGCTTTTGTAATGCCCTTTCTCCCTACACTCAAAGCATATTATGTGTTTTTTATTCAAAATGATAACACTTGAGTTACCTAGGGAGGTGGTGGAGGCCTCTTCTTGATCTTCACTTCTCCCGGATGTAGATGCTTCTTGTTCTTGCTCCGGGATGGAAGATTGCCTTTCCTCCCCCTCAAAGCTAGAGGTGGAGGTCTCCACCAAGTCATCAACATCTTCAAATGTTGTGGGTGCTTCTTCTTCGGCATTGTCCTCTACTTGTGCCGATTGGGAATTTTCTTGGAATTTCATTATTTTCTCCCATAATTCCTTAGCATCCCTATAGTTACCCAATCTAGACCAAATAGTGTTAGGTAATAAATCACTAAGTAATTTTATTACCTCAAGATTTGTCTTGAAGTCCTTAATTTGGTCTTGGGTCCACCTTGACTTCTCAATTTGCTTGTTGTTTTTATCCCTAGGCATCTCAAAATCATTTTCTACAATAATCATATAATCAAAATTGGTTTCGAGATATACCTCCATCCGTTTCCTCCACCAAGAAAAATCTCCATCGAATTTTGGTGGATGGATGAAGCCGGCCATTTGTAGTGCTCTCGCGGCGGTTAGTCCTCGAAGAGCGACCTCGCTCTGATACCACTTGTTGGGGGGATCGGTTGGCCGGCTAGAGGGGGGTGAATAGCCCTCGTTCGTTGGACGTCGTAATTCGCTCGTTCTTCTTGCGTCGCTTGTCTACGATTGTTGTTAGCGCAGCGGAATACTAATACAAATAACAATACTAACAACAAATACAATCACACGCAATACACAAGATATACGTGGTTCGGAACCGAATGGTTCCTACTCCACGGGTGAGCTCCTCGAGCTCGTGTTATGCGCACGGCACTAACAATACTCCTTATCGACTACACGTCGGAGGTGGAGAAACCTCTCACAAGCAATTACAAAGTAATATAGAAATACAAACAAGAATACAAATACAATACAAAAGAAACTCTTTTCACCGATTGCTTTTGATCACTTGTTTGTTGCTTGCTTTGATTGGCTCTTGAAGGACTGGAATGCAACAAGAAATCCTCCAATAGCTTCCTTAAAGGCTTTTGGCGAAATCCTCCTCTTGAGCTCCTTTTATAACTCGCATCTGTCGATCTCGTGCCCATCACGATCGATCGTGACCATCGATCGATCGATATCGCTGCCGTTGTCTCAACGGCCGGATCCACGTCGGACAAGTTCCAACGGATCACACATCACCGATCGTGATGGCACCCATCACCGATCGATCATCCATCGACCGAGTGGCGAAGCTCGACTCCATTCTGCGTCTGCAGGTCAGCGGTCATCGATCGCCGTCTTGGCGGTGATCGTCATCCATCGATCATTGCCTCCTCGGCTCGACCGATCACTCGATCCTGGTTCAATCGAACACCGGTCGAACCTATTCGACGAAGCGATCGGCACCTATGCTACCGATCGATGTCGGCTAAAACCTCAAACATTACCATGTTTGAGCCTCCGACATTCAGTCTTAGCCACTTGGCCAAGTCCACACGGAGTTCCCCACCGAAGCTCTCTTCCCTCGGCCTACGTCCCTCGGATGCGCCAAGCGCACGGCTTCGCAACGCCATCCTTCGCGTCTCATGCCCTAGAAGTATGCTTCCTTTGGGCTCACTCCCTTCGCTCCCTGTCCGGTGGTCCCTCGGATGCACCAAGCGCACGGCTTCGCAATGCCATCCTTCACCGACTCAAGGACCCCGAGCCTAGTGAACTTACCAAGTCCTCAAGACTTCCCAAATGCACCAAGCGCACGGCTTCGCAATGCATTTCTCACCAAGCACCGAGCGCACGGCTCCGTAATGCTTTTCTCACCAAGCACCGAGCGCACGGCTCCGCAATGCTTTGGATTTCCCATGTCAAGCACCGAGCGCACGGCTCCGCAATGCTTTGGACTTCCCATGCCAACCCCATGTTGGACTTTCCCATGACAATCCCATGTCATGAGTTTTGTCTATCATCAAAATACCATCGGGAGTCTACCTGGGACGATTGCACCAACAATCTTCCAACAATTCTCTACCGACTCAGCCTCCTCGGGCGTCTCCTCTATGTGGTCTCTTGAAACCGATAATAGAGACTGTCAGAGTTGAAGAAGAAAACTCTATCCGAACTATGCGATTTAATGACTTCCACTGTTACCAAGGTAACCTCCTCTTCTCAACAACCTTCCATATACCAATACTAACCTTCTGTGTTGGCTAGCTTTTGACACAACAAAGGGAATTAACAAGCCAACTCCCCGAGGTGACCTCCGCATACTAGTCAATGCAAGCTCTATTGGGCAAGTGTACAACCTAACTCCAAAATAAGGATAGAGAATTGGAGCTAGCCTAGTTAGAATCCGCTATCTATCAAGCTAGGATTCGGAACTTTGAAGCTCGACTGGCCGAACTTTAGGGACAACAACATAAATCAGAAAAACTTCAGCTAGACCTAGAGGCACGACATAAAGAGGAAATCCAATGTCTTGAGGCGCGGGGGAGAGAAGAGATACAATGCTAAGGAGAACTTGTTGCCCAGGTCGAGTCCTTGAAGGAAGAACTGGCAACTTATAAGACTAAGGAAGAAGGCTGGTGGGCCAATAAAAAGAAATATTTTCTTTCTTCCCCTGAATTTCAAGATATGATCGGGGATTGCACTGCCAAGATGCTTGAGATTAGCTTTGACAAAGCTATACGTCAAGTGCAAGAAGTCGGACATTCCAGAAGGGGTATCCCTAGACTTCCTAGACCTACAGAAAGTCCTCGATGAGACCTCGAAGATGCACTTTATAATTAACTTGTCCTTTTATTTTGAATCCACTATAATGAGTCCTTCCAATTAATGCATGCACTTTTCATGTAACGAATCTTTTCTGAGAATTAGAGGAGGTGTCGTTGCGAGAAAACACTGGAGTTAATGTGAGGACATCTCGGTTTGAGACCAGATGGAATAATAAGGACACCTCTATCTAAGACTGTGTTTGAGACTGAGGGAAGAATAATAACCTGAAGGATGCCTCACCTTGGTCTAAGACCAAGAGAAGTATGTCAATGGATTCCTTAGTCCAAGACTAAGGGAATATTTGAAGGGTGCCTCGATCCGAGACCAAAGGGAGATAAGTCGATGGATACCTTAGTCCAATACTAAGAAAATATCTAAAGGACACCTCGGTCCGAGACCAGAGGGAGATAAGTTGATGGATGCCTAAGTCTGAGACTAAGAGAATATTTGAAGGATGTCTCGGTTCAAGACTAGAAGGAAATAAGTCGATGGATGCCTTAGTTCGAGACTAAGGGAATATCTGAAGGAAGCATCTATCCAAGATCATGTTGGTGTAATCGACTTAGGGCACGATTGATCAGACTCGAGTAGGGTCTTGATGTTTGACAATAGTTTGATAATTTATTTGACAATATGAGTTTGACCATATGTTGACTATATGACTAGTGGATGATTGAATGTCCAAGGTCATATGAGGGAGATTGTGAGGAGGAGATTATTGGAGCAATCTGCCTGGGGTCAAGGTTGACCAAGCTCGAGTGAGACTCTACTGGAAGTTCAAGTATGGATACTTGGCAAGGAAAAGTCCAAGGGTGGAGTCTTGGCAATGGAGAAGTCCAAATATAGATAATTGGCAAGGAAAAGTCCAAGGATGGAGTCTTGGCAAGGGAAAGTCCAAATATAGATATTTGGTAAAGGGAAAAGTCCAAGGATGTAGTCTTGGTTGTGTAAATCTAAGGGTGTAGTCTTGGCGACGAAAGTCCAAGTATGGAGACTTGACATTGGAAGTCCCGGAGGCACGACCTCTTGGCAAAGGTAGATCCGTTAGCATGATAAAGACGACGGAAGCACTTGAAGGCTAGCGCCAAGGGTGAGAAGTCATGGACTCGAACCAAGGGCATGAGGCTGATGGAAGTGACTTGAAGGCTTAGGTCTAGGCTAAGGGTACCTGATGGCATGACAAAGCTGATGGAAGCACTTGAAGGCTAGCGTGAATGGTGAAGGAGTCGTGGAAGACTCAGATGGATCCTGAGGGCGTAAGGCTGATGGAGGTTGTTTAAAGACTTAAGTCTAGGCTATGAGTGAGTGTCAAGTATGAGGGGATCATACTTGGGTTAAACCTTAATTTTAAGATTTAATAGTCGACTGATGACATTTGCTAGTCGACCCGTCGAGTGCTTAGTACTCGGGGACTCAGTTGACTTGTGGCAGTTGACTGGGGTTAAGACCCAATCGATTGATCGAGTAGTCGACAAAGGCTCAACTGTTGACTGTGACTCTGACAGTCGATTGCTAGGGTTGAGCAATTGATTGACCACTATCAGTTGACTGCTTATACCTTTACATTTTATTTGTCATGCCTTGTTTTCCATGTGTCATGTCATCATATCATATTTCATTTAATTATTTAAAATATCATGATAATGCTTAGGCATGTCATGTTTATGTTTAGGTTTATCCTTATGTCATGACATCATGATTATTGACACATGCTTTAATTATGCTATTTTATATGCCATGATCATCATTCATGCATTTAAGTTAATTAAAATTGATCTAAGGACAATGACATGATTTGAAGTCCCAAGTATAAGAGAATCAAATAGAGTTGCCTAGAAAAATACATGAAACCCTAAGAACTTAAACCCACATCTCACAAGAATATTAGATTGACATGTGTGTGTATTGATACACTCTAGGCACATGTTAGATGTTAGAAAAATGAGTTAAGTTCAATGTGCATAGATATTGCATCTAGATGAACTCAAACTCATCTCAATCATAGGTATAAATCATAAGGAAAGCTAGTATACAAGTCATGTATACTTAGCCCATAGACTATGATTGAAATTAAGGTTTTAAAAACATTGTAAAATCATTTTAAAAAACCTTGGTGAAGTCTATCTTTTGATAGCAATCATCATTGAAGAAGTTGATACAAAGTAGGCTTAAAACATTGAAGTTATCAATTATTTTGAACTATGTATCAATCTCATAATTTAATGAGTATTTTCATATAAAAATATTTTTCACCCATTGTATTTGAAATAAGCATTATACGTATGAATTTTAATAATTTTTTAAATTACATATATTTACTTATGATTTTCCAAATCTCATTTCTAAAAATTGCTTTCTGTGTTTGCAGAAATCAGTCGACTGCCACTTGATGGTAGTTGACTAATGTTAATGGAAGTCGACTGGTCTCTGACCGAGTCAACTACTGAAGCTGGTTTCGGTTGAACAAGGTTTGTTCAGTTATTTATCAATAAGTTTAGGCTACCCTAACTGCTCCTAATCCTAGGATATGCTTTGGAAGCATTGGAGGGGTGAAAATCCATTGGAAATGGATTGGGAGAGTTTTTTTGGGTGGATAGTCAAATTTTAAGTTGTGTAAAAGTTTAAGTTTGAACTTTTGCCCTTACTTTTGATGGTTTAGTGTTCCTATTGGCTTAGGAACTCTCCAAGGACATTGTTGGTGCAATGATCAAGGGGGAATAACCCTTTAGGGGAAGGTTATCCATCATGGGATGATGGATGAGTTTTTTCTCAAAGGGGGAGAGTTGGAGAATGGAGAAAATTCCTTTCATTTAGTGATAAGGGAGTATCATTAGGGAAAATGAGGGCATTAATGATGATTTTGGACCAAGGGGGAGATTGAGTGATCTCATTGGGATATGAGACATGGATACTCTTGTAGAAGACTTTTTGATGTATGCCAAAAAGTGGGAGAATTGATGGATTGAGTTAGGTAGCCTAACTCAAAGGTTTTTTGTCAAACATCAAAAAAAGGAAGATTGTTGGTGCAATCAGCCCAGGTCACGATTGACCAGACTTGACTTTGACTCGAGTAGTGTTTTGATGTTTGAAAAACGATTGACAATGTCATTGTCATGGAAAGTCCAAGAATGGTCTTGGCATTTGGAAAGTCCAAGTCATAGGTACTTGACAATGGAAAGTCTAAGTCATGGGTACTTTGCAATTGAGAAGTCCAAGCATGGGTCTTGGCATATGGAAAGTGTTAGTAATATATGAGAGATGTCCTAAGGCAATCGCCTTATGTATGAACTATTTATATGATAAATGAAGATTCACTATTTGAGTATACATGTTTTATGTATTTGATTGGATCTTAAACTCATTTACTGAATGTCCACGATACGATTCACAGCATGAGAGAATTTGTGATTGGATCACAACTAGTGAGTATCTCTACATGTGTAATTGTGATGTATCGGAATTATTCCTAGTCGATGAATTGATGGATTTGGACACCATCAATTCTGTCGAGACTATCACGAGGTATACTCCTTGGTGTATCCAAGCAGCTGATTCTCACTGGCTGGAGACATAGTGATGTCCGGAGTTAATCGTGGATGCTAGTTATGGTAACTAGTTCATTGGAGTGACCAGCCGTAAGACTTCATATGGTTCTCTGCATATATAGATATGTCAATGAAGTTCTTACTGTGGCTTAAGTGCGATGTTCTTTTGACTTGCGGTATTCAAGTCATCTTGATCATGGAGACTTATGCTTTGACATCTTAAGCAAACATCTCTAAGGAGATGTGGACCCGGGATGATTGGGTATAAGTCGAAGTGATTGAAGGTGTTTGAATAGCCTATAAAGGATTCACCACTCCTTGCGAGGAGATGTATACCCATGTCCTCTCGTCGGATTGTTACTAAAGTCTTTGGCCAAAGCATTACATGTTTAGAGTAAGGTACTCTTCGATACATGTGGAGTAACTAGAATCCGTAGGACGAGGAAATAATACTTGGGCTAGGTGTGACGTAGTCAGCCTAGTGGGGACTGACACAATAGACCATGTCCTGAACCAAGTGGGTATAAGATGAGTGAAGGGAATGGGGCACGAATCATTCTAGCTGCTGAAGGGTTTCAGAAATAGTTCTGGATCAACCGTTGATCTTTTCGGTTAATTGGGGATCATGATGTACTACTAGGTGCCACTCATGATCGTTCTATAATTAATGGTTAATTATAGATGACCAACATAAACCGAGAACCTATTTGGTCACACGCACAACGAGCGTAATCCAAAGGATTTAAAACGAGCTTGAGAATGAGATTCTCAGACCGAGAGAAACTAGGTTTGGTTGGACCAAACATAAAGCGAGCATGAAATCGTTTCAGTCGCAATGGAAGCGTGGATGGGTCGAGTCTTATGAAGACGTAATGGATGGACCAAAATGGTTTGGTTCTAATCCAATGGATGAGAATAAACCAAAGGGTTTGGTTTATTTTAAACGAATGAACCAAAAGTTGGTTCGGTTCGTTTTAACTTAAAATAAACCATCATGGTTTGGTTTATTTTAACTTATCTTAACGGAGCGGGTTAACGAGCTTTATGGATATGATCCATTAACCATTAAGAGAATTAGTTCTCTATAAAAGAGGGCTTAAGGGATTGTTAAGCCCTAACCTAATCCAAAACCCTAGCCTCTTGAGTTGCCGCCCACCTCCACCCTTGGAGTTTTTCGGCGCCAACCAAAAGGCTGCTGCCGCCCAGCTTGTGTGCTGCCGTCCAAGTCCTTGCCGGCGTCCAAGCTTCAGCCGGTGATCCTCCGGCGACCCTCCGGTGATCTTCCTAGGCTTCGGTGAAAAGGTGAGCACTTGGCTTCCTTTGTTGGCCGGCGCCTATCTCCTCCACCAAGCTGTCCAGTTTTCTGGACAGCTTCTTCTCCTCTCGTCGGAGCGTCGTTTGGACGACGGTTAGAGCTCCGACAGTGGATAACTTACCGGGGATTCGATCTCCGGTAATCCTCTGAGGTGGAGGACGAAGGATTCGTCAATCGGTTGACGAATACCTCTCCGGAGAAGCGAGTTTTGAGGACTCATTTTGGATCCGAATTTGGATTCGGATCGTGATCATCTCTCGATCACGTCGTCTTCAACACGAGGCTAGTAACCCGTACGAAGACGAAGCTCGTGGCTTAGCGAAGTCATCCCAAGGAACTCGGCGTGGATACGGATAGAGACGATTCTAGCGAGGATCGTTCCGGTTGATGTCGTTCCCGCTACACGTCATACGAAAGGTATAACGTAGATAAATTTTCCTTTTATTGCAAATTTAAATTTACGGTTATGTCTACACTTGTTGTAATATGCATGCGTGTGTTGTGTGTGTTGTAATAAATAGGAGTATTTATTATTTTTATTGCTTCCGCTGTGTTCATGTTTACGAAACATGATCGAACACACACACGCCGCGGTGCCGGAAACCCAACAGTGGTATCAGAGCCCAGGTTGTGTTTCGACATAATCGTAAAAATCGTTTTGTGATAGTCATAATGTATTTCTGGAAATTTTCTAATTTTGGAAATTTAGAAGTATTTATGGAAATTTTTCAATTTTGGAAAGTCTAGAAGTATTTATGGAAATCTTCCACTTTTGGAAAGTTGGAAGTATTTATGGAAATTGATATTTTCCATAAATAAAATATTTGATTAGATTCTGGAAATTTGGTTCCTAATTTAATCATGATTTGATTTGGGAAATCAAATCTTAAAATATTTTATTTCCATAAGTAGTTTTAATGATTTAGGAAATTGGTTTCCTAAATAGATTTTCCTTAATCAAATAATTCCATGAATAAAATATGTGATTAGATTTAGAAATTTGTTTCCTAATTTAATTATGATTTGATTTGGAGAATCAAATCTTAAACATATTTTATTTCCATAAATAGTTATGACATATAAGGAAATATATACATGACATAATTGTATGCCATGTAATTGCATTAGATGCATAACATTATGCCATGCGTGTCGTGACATGTAGATGTATGCCATGTATGTCATGCCATGTAGATAATAGTTATTTGCATGCAAAGAGGATGAGACATAAAAACCCTTAAACAATATTAAAGCCTACACCTTCCATTAATATGGTTAGAACCAGAGTTCCGTTTCTTGTTTGGGTTGTTGGACTCTCTCCAAGCCCGGCTCGAACCCGAACATGTTCAAACCATGGAATAGGTTAATACTAATATGGTAAGAGTCAGAGGTCAATCGTTAGCTTTGGTTGTTGGACTCTCTCCAAGCTGGGCTAATTGGTTGAATGCGCTCTAACCATATTAAAACTATTTCTCGATTAATGGGTTGGCTTTAACCTGGAGCATCGACTTGTTGGACTCTCTCCAAGGTCGATGTAAAGGGAGGTGAAGTTGGGTGCTATGCATATGATGCATACTTGTTAATGTGTTAACAACCCGATGTATGTGTGAACATTCAATTAGTTGATAGCACATTGTGATAGTTGCATAAATGTGATATGCAATCGGTATAGTTGATACCTACTGTCGTAGTTATGAATGACTTGTTGGACTCTCTCCAAGGTTGTTCATAACTATGATGGATATCAGCCCATTCAGAGATGGACCTACGATCTCCCGAAGTGATTTTGGGGTTTTTGAAATTCGAAAAATGAATGGGATTTATAAATGTATATTGATGCATTTTAAAATCATTTTCTCATATATGCTCGCATTGTATTTCTAAAATTGATCATGATGTCTTTGAATTTGCGTTCCATTTTGGATTCAAATAAATTGACTGGGTCGAACTTCTTGGACTAGCTTAGAAACTTGAGAATTGTTCTCAAGGTGGAAAAGCTTGCGTATGTCCTCGAAGCGCCTCTTCCCGCCCATCCTAGTGACGATGCAACTCCGAACCAATTGTTGGTCTATCAGAAATATGTGACTGATTCTGAACTGACAAGTTGCATCATGCTAGCCGCGATGGAACCCAAGCTACGAAAGCAGCATGAGCATATGGATGCTCGTATCGTAGTTCTTCATCTTTGTGAGTTGGTTGATGATCAAGTGAGATTCGAAAGGTTCGAAGTCTCAAAACTCCTCTTCACCTCTGAGATGCTAGAAGGTTCATCTGTGGTACTGCTCAATATGCTGAAGACTGTGGAGTCTTCTGAGAAGCATGAGCAAGGGACGGTGCTGTTAGTTGATTCCTCGAAGAAAGGTTCTAAGAGAAAGTCAAAGGAACAGCAGAAGGGAAAGAAGAGAAGGACTAAGAAGGTAGAACTAGCACAAAAGGAAACTTGCCATCATTATGGCAAGGAGAGCCATTTGCGAAGAAAGTGCAAGATTTATCTTGAGTCCATGAAGAAGAAGAAGGCATCCGATGCCCCATCCTCTTCAGGTATCTTCGTTATTGATTGTCATTCTATTTCCTTGGACACTTGGGTATTGGATACTGGGTGTAGCTCACATATATGTAATGACATACAGGGGCTAAGGAATAGAAGAAGACTTGTCAGAGGGGAGTCAAATTTGCGAGTTGGCAATGGAGCAAAGGTTGTCATCGCCATCGGAACTTATTTTTGAAGCTCCTAGTGGACTAGTCTTAGAACTGGACAATTGCTATTATGTTCCTTCTCTAATAAAGAACATTGTTTCTATTTCCTGTTTAAATAGAAATGGTTTCCATTTGACGTTTAGTAACAATTGTTGTTATATAACTTTAAATGGCATACTTTATGGAACTGGAACCTTGAGTAATGGCATTTATACGTTGGACGTATCCAGTGACATTTTCAATATCGAAGCGAGCAACACGCGTGCTCGAAAGGATAATCAAATAGACTCCTATATGTGACATTGTCGTCTTGGCCATATAAGCAAGAAACGCATGTCCGAATTACACCGATGTGGAATTCTGGAATCGTTTGAATTAGATTCATACGATACATGCGAATCATGCTTAAAAGGCAAGATGACTAAGTTACCTTTTACTGGAAAAGGTGAACGAGTGGGAGAGTTACTAGATCTAATACATACTGATGTATGTGGACCTATGTCAACTCAAGCATTAGGAGGCTATAGCTACTTCATTACCTTCACTGATGATCACTCACGGTTTGGGTATGTGTTCTTGATAAAACACAAGTCTGAAGCCTTTGAAAGGTTCAAAGAATTCAGAAATGAAGTAGAGAAACAACATGACAAGAGTATTAAAATACTTCGATCGGATCGAGGTGGTGAATACTTAAGTCAAGAGTTTCTTGATTATCTAAGAGACAATGACATATTGTCTCAATGGACTCCGCCCTATACACCACAGCATAATGGTGTATCTGAGAGGCGTAACCGGACCTTGTTGGACATGGTCAGGTCAATGATGAATCATGCAACTCTTCCCAAGTCCTTTTGGGGCTATGCACTTCAGACAGTTGTTTACTTGTTAAACAGAATGCCTACCAAGGTAGTCTCAACTACTCCATATGAGATATGGAATAGTAAGAAACCTCATGTATCTTACTTGAAGATATGGGGTTGTCCTGCTTATGTGAAGCGGACAGTATCAGACAAATTGGATGCTAAGTCTGATAAATGTCTATTTGTTGGATACCCTAAGGAAACAAGGGGTTACCAATTCTATCATCATGTGGAACAAAAGGTGTTTGTTTCAAGGCATGCTGTGTTTCTAGAGAAAGAGTTTCTCTTGCAAGAAAACAGTGGGAGTGTCGTCGAGCTTGAGGAGGCTCGAGAGACTCAAATAGACATTGATGAGATACCTGGTGAAGCACAACAGCCGACAACTATAGTGATGAGCAATCGACTGGACCTATTGTAACACCACATCTTCGTAGATCTGGTAGAACACGCAATATTCCTGAGAGATATGGATTTCTCGTAAGTGAATCGAACGACGTGTTACTCATTGATGATGAGGAGCCTACCAATTATGAAGAAGTGCTGACAAGTTTAGAAAGGGATAAATGGCTTGGTGCCATGAAGTCGGAAATGGATTCCATGTATGAAAACCAAGTTTGGAACTTGGTTGACCCACCTGAAGGGATAAAGCCTATAGGGTCCAAGTGGGTTTTCAAGAAGAAAACCGACATGGATGGTAATGTGATTACCTATAAGGCTAGATTGGTGGCGAAAGGATATCGTCAAAAACAAGATGTTGATTATGACGAAACCTATTCGCCTGTAGCTATGCTTAAATCCATTCGGATGCTCCTGGCCATAGCGGCTCATTATGATTATGAGATATGGCAGATGGATGTGAAAACAGCTTTCCTTAATGGAAACCTGCTCGAGGACGTGTATATGATACAGCTGAGGGTTTCACATCGGTTGATAAAACCGAGGTATGCAAATTGCGACGGTCCATTTATGGATCAAGCAAGCATCCAGAGTCTGAATATCCGCTTTTGATGAGACAATCAAAAGGTTTGATTTCTCACAAAATCGCGAACCTTGTGTGTACAAGAAGGTTAGTGGGAGTGCAGTCGTATTCCTAGTATTGTATGTCGATGACATACTACTTATAGGAAACGATGTTTCAATCTTACAGTCAGTGAAGGTTTGGTTATCCAAGACATTCTCCATCAAAGACCTGGGAGAAGCAACCTACATCCTCGGGATTAAGATCTATAGAGATAGATCGAAACGGTTGCTTGGTCTTTCGCAGTCTACATATATAGACCGAGTGCTAAAGAGGTTTAGCATGTCGGAATCCAAGAAAGGTTTCTTACCCATCAGGCATGGGGTACACCTTTCGAAGTCTATGTGTCCGCGCACAGAAGACGAGAGGATTTGCATGAGTAAGATTCCCTATGCATCCGCAATAGGATCTATCATGTATGCTATGTTATGTACGAGGCCCGATGTATCGTATGCTCTGAGTGTCACGAGCAGATACCAGTCTGATCCAGGAATGGATCATTGGGTGGCTGTTAAGATGATCCTTAAGTACTTAAGAAGAACTAAGGATGCGTTCCTAATATATGGAGAAGGGTACATGGTGATACGTGGGTATACGGATGTCAGCTCCAGATAGACAAGGATGATTCCATGTCTTAGTCTGGGTATGTATTCACCTGGAATGGAGGCGCAATAAGTTGGAAAGGTTCCAAGCTTGACACTATAGCGGATTCTGCCACTAAAGCGAGAATACATTGCGCTTTAGGCGGCAAAGGAAGCGGTTTGGATCGAAGTTCATCTCACGAACTTGATGTGGTCTCATCAATGATCCAAACATGTGCTTCGCCGCTATCATCTTATCAGAGAGATCATCAGTAGGAACGAAATACAAATCGAGAAAATTCCCACTGAAAGGAACTTAGCGGATCCCTTGACTAAGGCATTACCTCAAAATAAGTTTGAGGGTCATGTTCGAGCTTATGGTATTGGATACCGTAGCGATTGGCATTAGGCCAAGTGGGAGTCTGTTAGTAATATATGAGAGATGTCCTAAGGCAATCGCCTTATGTATGAACCATTTATATGATAAATGAAGATTCACTATTTGAGTATACATGTTTTATGTATTTGATTGGATCTTAAACTCATTTACTGAATGTCCAAGATACGATTCACAACATAAGAGAATTTGTGATTAGATCACAACTAGTGAGTATCTCTACCTGTGTAATTGTGATATATCAGAATTATCCCTAGTCGATGAATTGATGGATTTGGACACCATCAATTCTATCGAGACTAGCACGAGGTATACTCCTTGGTGTATCCAAGCAGCTGATTCTCACTGGCTGGAGACATAGTGATGTCCGGAGTTAATCGTGGATGCTAGTTATGGTAACTAGTTCATTGGAGTGACCAGCCGTAAGACTTCATATGGTTCTCTGCATATATAGATATGTCAATGAAGTTCTTACTGTGGCTTGAGTGCGATGTTCCTTTGACTTGCGGTATTCAAGTCATCTTGATCATGGAGACTTATGTTTTGACATCTTAAGCAAACATCTCTAAGGAGATGTGGACCCAGGATGATTGGGTATAAGTCGAAGTGATTGAAGGTGTTTGAATAGCCTATAAAGGATTCACCACTCCTTGCGAGGAGATGTATACCCATGGCCTCTCGTCGGATTGTTACTAAAGTCTTTGGCCAAAGCATTACATGTTTAGAGTAAGGTACTCTTCGATACATGTGGAGTAACTAGAATCAGTGGGACGAGGAAATAATACTTGGCTAGTTGTGGCGTAGTCACCTAGTGGGGTGACACAATAGACCATGTCTGAACCAAGTGGGTATAAGATGAGTGAAGGGAATGGGGCACGAATCATTCGAGGAAGGGTTTGTAAATAGTTACGGATCAGCAGTTGATCTTTTCGGTTAATTGGGGATCATGATGTACTACTAGGTGTCACTCATGATCGTTCTATAATTAATGGTTAATTATAGACGGCCAACATAAACCGAGAACCTATTTGCTCACACGCACAACGAGTGTAATCCAAAGGATTTAAAACGAGCTTGAGAATGAGATTCTCAGACCGAGAGAAACTAGGTTTGGTTGGACCAAACATAAAGCGAGCATGAAATCGTTTCAGTCGCAATGGAAGCGTGGATGGGCCGAGTCTTATGAAGACGTAATGGATGGACCAAAATGGTTTGGTTCTAATCCAATGGATGAGAATAAACCAAAGGGTTTGGTTTATTTTAAACGAATGAACCAAAAGTTGGTTCGGTTCGTTTTAACTTAAAATAAACCATCATGGTTTGGTTTATTTTAACTTATCTTAACGGAGCGGGTTAACAGGCTTTATGGATATGATCCATTAACCATTAAGATAATTAGTTCTCTATAAAAGAGGGCTTAAGGGATTGTTAAGCCCTAACCTAATCCAAAACCCTAGCCTCTTGAGTTGCCGCCCACCTCCACCCTTGGAGTTTTTCGGCGCCAACCAAACGCTGCCGCTACCACCTTGTGTGCTGCCGCCAAGTCCTTGCGGCGTCAAGCTTCAGCCGGTGATCCTCGGCGACCCTCCGTGATCTTCCTAGGCTTCGGTGAAAAGGTGAGCACTTGGCTTCCTTTGTTGGCCGGCGCCTATCTCCTCCACCAAGCTGTCCAGTTTTCTGGACAGCTTCTTCTCCTCTCGTCGGAGCGTCGTTTGGACGACGGTTAGAGCTCCGACAGCGGATAACTTACCGGGGATTCGATCTCCGGTAATCCTCTGAGGTGGAGGACGAAGGATTCGTCAATCGGTTGACGAATACCTCTCCGGAGAAGCGAGTTTTGAGGACTCGTTTTGGATCCGAATTTGGATTCGGATCGTGATCATCTCTCGATCACGTCGTCTTCAACACGAGGCTAGTAACCCGTACGAAGACGAAGCTCGTGGCTTAGCGAAGTCATCCCGAGGAACTCGGCGTGGATACGGATAGAGACGATTCTAGCGAGGATCGTTCCGGTTGATGTCGTTCCCGCTACACGTCATACGAAAAGTATAACGTAGATAAATTTTCCTTTTATTGAAAATTTAAATTTACGGTTATGTCTACACTTGTTGTAATATGCATGCGTGTGTTGTGTGTGTTGTAATAAATAGGAGTATTTATTATTTTTATTGCTTCCGCTGTGTTCATGTTTACGAAACATGATCGAACACACACATGCCGCGGTGCCGGAAACCCAACAGAAAGTCCAAGCATGAGTCTTGGAAATGGTAAAGTCCAAGTCATGAGTACTTAGCATGAGAAGTCCAAAGATATAGTCTTAGCAGTATAAGTCCAAGTGTGTAGTCTTGGCAGTGTAAAGTCCAAGTGAACTTTGGCTGTGAAAGTCCAAAAATAGATGCTTGGCTATTGGAAAGTCCAAGGGTGTGATATTGGCGACATAAAGTCCAAGTTGTAGTCTTGGCAGCATAAGTCCAATATTTGACGGCGTAAAGTCCAAGCGTTTGTCTTGGCAGTGCAAGTCCAAATGTACCTTGGAAAAGTAGACCCGGTTAGCATGACAATAACCGATGGAAGCATCTGAAGGCTAGCGTATAGATGAACAAGTCATGGAGGACTTCGAGGGATCCGATAGGCATGAGGTTGATGGAGGTGGCTAGAAGGCTCAGGTTTAGGCTAAGGGTGATCTATCAAGTATGAGAGGATCATACTTGAGTTACACTTCATGTTTGAGATTTATCAGTCGACTAGAGTTATGGATCAGTCGACTGACCGAGTGTTTGACACTTGGCAGCCTAGTCAACTCATAGTAGTCGACTGGGATTATGACCAGTCGACTGCTAGGGTTTAGTAGTCCACTGGTCCACATCAGTCAACTACTAAGGTTGACCAGTCGACTAGAATTAAGTGGATAGAACATAGATTGTTGAACAGTCGACTGCTTGCCCATAGCAGTCGATTGGTGTTTATGAGCATTCGACTGTTGTGTATCCGTCGAAGTTTTTCCAGCATGGATTGAATCGTTGTGAGACAATGACACTATGGGCAGTCGACTGATGCCTTTTGGTAGTCGACTGCTAGGCGCGAAATAAATCCTAGCAGAGGTTAAAAGGAAGTTGTAATGGAGGATTTCAGCATGGGTTTTCTTGGGAAATTTTGAAGAGAAGTGCTAGTGTATTTCAGGTTCTTCAAATGCATCTCCAAGCAACCAACAAACAAGAAAAGCATTCAAGTTCTTGTAAAGTATTTTTTACATTGTTATTGTATTTAATTTGTAGTTGTTTGTATTTATTCTTATTGTTGTAAGATTCTTGTACGAGGTTTCTCTACCTCCGACGTGTTGTCGAGAAGGAGAAGATTTAGTGGTGGTGTGCATCATTAGAGCTCACTTGAGATCGACACATGGAGTAAGAACCTTAGGTTTCGAACCACGTTATATCCTTGTGTTGTGCTTGTATTGTTGTTGTCATTTGTATTTGTATTATGCTGCGCTAATAACAATTTTAGACATACAATTGAACGGACATGAATGAATTCCAAGCGACGAAGTGAAACTGCTATTCACCCCCCTCTAGCAACGCCAACATTTCTAACATATTTTAGCTTTGAAAGGTTACATTATTTTCAAACACTCTAGCTTTTATTAAGAGGGAGAAAAGCTTTGAAACACTTTAAATTTTGGGCGCTTTCAAAATTTTGAAAAACCTTCAAAGTTTGAAAATTTTGAAGACACTAATATCCTTTGAAAAACTTGTAAGCTTATTTTGAATACTTGATTTAAATAAAAAAAACTTACTTTGAAAAGATTAAATTTTTGTAAAGCTTGAGCACTTTTGAAATGCTCATTGAAAAGCTTAAGTATTTTAATCTTAAAAATGCTAATTTATTTTGAAAAGTCTAAGTATTTTGAAATAGCTTAAAGCTTATATACCTTGAAAAACTTGTTTTCTCGAAAGTTCATATGACTTAGTTGGAAAATCTTATTTTCTAAAACCTTACATAGCTTATTTTGACAAGCTCATTTTAGCTTAGCTTGAAAAGACTAAGTACTCATGAAAAGCTTATAATACCTAAAAATGTTGTTAAGCTTATGTAAATTCCTTATAAAGTTAAAAATCTCCAGTATTCTAAAAATGTTTAAAATGCTTTGGAACTTTGACGATCTCAAGTCTTTTGAAAAGCTTAAGAAAGAAGTAACATTCTTTTATTTTAAACCAATACCTGGCTATTTTGAAAGACTAATACTTTAAACTTACCTTTGAGTTTTGGCATTTGGTAATTAACAGTATTTTGATGTATTCCAAAGGGGGAGAGAGAGGTTTAAAGTTAGTATTAAAGAGAGAAACAAAGTTTAAAGTTAGAACATCTACTTGAATGCATTTCATAGCTTCATTCATTGCATATGAACTTAAACTTTATACTTGAGCTTAATGCATTGCATGTGAATATATGAATATATGTTGAACTTGATACATTGCAATTTGAATCTCCTAACTTTAACCGATGTGTTGTCATACATTAAAAAGGGGAAGATTATTATTGCAGAGAGTATCACTCCTTAGTTTTGATGTATGAACCATAGTTAAAGTTAGGAATTACTTGAATTTTGATATGCGTGTTAAGTGTGTAGGTTTAACAGGAAAGTCCTAGTAGGTCAGGCAGACTAGATACTAGGCAAAGTATAGAAAGTCCTAATAGATCGTGTTGATCGGATACTAGACATAAGACTTAACAGATTGGGAGGACCGGACAACAGGCAAGGAACCCAGATGGGTCAGGAGACTGGACATCTAGCATGAAGATCGGTTGGGTTAGGAGACCAGATAATTGGCATGAAGTCCAGCTGGGTCAGGGAGACCGGACAACTGGCGGGAAGCATGGTAAGTCTGGCTAGACAGCCGATAGATAAGCCTCGAGTGAAGAGGTGAGGCCGAGTCTTCAAGTGGGGACAAAGCTAGGCATCGATTCGATGAATAGTCCGTGTGGGACTAAGAAGTCGAGATCGGGCAGTATTACTACTGTCATTACATTTCATATTATGTATTTTGGTAATCTTGTTTTGCAGGGAACCAGTTGACTGAAAGGATTCCAGTCGATTGGGTATGGTCTAGTCGACTGGATACCCAATTGGCAACAGAGGTTGGTGATCGACTGGAGATCTAGCGACCGAGATGGAAAGAACTCCAGTCAATTGGGAAGGTACAATCAACTGGAAAGAAAAATTTTCCGATGTGGAGCCAAGTGACCTAGAGTCGACTGGACCAGGGCCAGTCGACTAGAAAGGTCGATGTACCAAATCGACGGGTCAATTTAGAGTCGACTGGAGGGTGTTTCAGTCGACTGGAAAGTGTCTATACAAGAAATGGAGGACCAGCTTTGAGTACAACAATTCAAATATGTCCAAGTGTTGTCGCAAGTATTCCTCATCCGTAAAAGCATCTACACGCCAACACTTCACACTCTAAGCTACATTTCTACATTTAAAGAAATGTCGGTATAGCTTTATATTTTTGTATTTACTTCTTCGCTTTTGTACTTAATTTCTAGAGGGAAGGTAGTGTGTTACCTTTCCCTCTCATGATTGTAAAAAGTGAATACTCTCTGAGTTTGAGAGTTTCAAATTGGAGGGCTTGTTAGTGATTGTCCATCGAGGTAGCTCTCGGAGAGGTACGAGCCTTGGAATAGCATCCCGGCTAGGGTTGTGAACCAAGTAAAAATAATTGTCTACTTATTTTATTTACATTTCTGCTGCATACTTTTACATTTCGAAAAGAAGAAAAGATTAGTTTTAGAATAAAATTTAAAAGATTTTTTTTATATTCTGGTATTCACCCCCCTCTCTCGGAAATCTCCGATCCTATAGTTCCAAACCATGTAAAATCGATATTATGTTTGTGTGTGCTTGTGTTGTGTTTTGCTTTCTATTTGTATTTGTATTTATGCTACACTAACACATTTGTAGACAAGCACGACGATGAGTGAAATTGAAACAAATCAACAAATACTATTCACCCCCCTCTAGCACACCAAACGGTCCCCAACAGACCAGAGAGAAATAAATCGATGGACGCCTTAGTCCGAGACTAAGGGAATATCTGAAGGATGCTTTGATCTGAGGTCAGAGGGAATTAATAATTATGGAGAAAGTATTATATTCAATTTTCATGAAAGAAATGAGTATGGACTAATAGACTGGATTTACATATGATACGACCTTAAATGAAAGGTGTTCCATGGTTGACCGATCTTTTTCCATTCTCATCCTGTAGATAATGTAGAAGATCGATGGCGTCGCTAGAGGGGGGTGAATAGCGACTTCACTTGTCACTTGGAATTCGTTCGTGTTCGTTCATCTACAAGACTTGTTAGCGCAGCGGAAACAAATATCAATAACAAAATACGACAAACACAAATGCACACGCGAACACAAAGATATAATGTGGTTCGGAACCTAGGGTTCCTACTCTATGGAGCGAGCTCTAGTGATGCACACCACCACTAATAAACCTCTCATTCTCGTAAAATACTCCGGAGGTGAAGAAAACCTCTTACAATAATTCTTACAATAATAAGAACAAGATACAAGCAATTACACTAAGCAAATATAAGTATACAAATGAAATGCAAAGAAAACTTTACAAGAGTGCTTTTGATTACTTTCTTGTTGCTTGCTTTGGATTGCTCTTGAAGATCTGGAATGCAGTAGCAATTCCCCTTCAAAATCTCTCCAAAAATCGAAGCTAAATCCTCCATCTCGAGTTCCTTTTATAACCTACATCGAGTTGATTTCGCGCCTAGCAGTCAACTACCAAAAGACCCCAGTCGATTGCTCATAGTGTCGTTGTCTCACAACGGCTTAATCCACACTGAAAAAATTCCAACGGATACCCTAGCAGTCGACTGCTGCCCGGTAGTCGACTACCAAAGCTTCTGTTCTTGTGTCCACTTAAATCAACCGACTGCCCTCCATGGCAGTTGACTGTTCAAGGTCAGTCGACTGCCTACAATGGTAGTCGATTGCCAATGCTTCACTCGAGCAGTCGAAGCTCAGTCGACTACTTGCCCATTTGACTGGTCATAATCTCAGTCGACTGATGCAAGTTGACTAGGATGCCAAGTGTCAAACACTTGTCCATTCGACTGGTCCATAATCTCAGTTGATTGATAAACCTCAAACATGAGGTTTAACTCAAGTATGATCTCCTCATACTTGATAGACCACCCTTAGCCTAGACCTAAGCCTTCTAACCACCTCTATCAGCCTCATGCCTATCGGATCCCTCTAAGTCCACCATGACTTGTTCATCCATACGCTCGCCTTCAAGTGCTTCCATCGGCTATTGTCATGCTAACCGGGTCTACATTGCCAAGACATTTGGACTTATGTCGCCAAGTCTACAGCTTGGACTTTACGCTGCCAATATCACACCCTTGGACTTCCCAATTTCCAAGTTATCTATACTTGGACTTTCACCGCCAAAGCTCACTTGGACTTATGCTGCCAAGACTATACCTTTGGACTTCCCATGCCAAGTACCCATGAGTTGGACTTTACCATTGTCAAGACCCATGCTTGGACTTTCTATGCCAAGACCCATGCTTGGACTTCTCAATTGTCAAGTACTCATGACTTGAATTTTCCATTGTCAAGTACCGATGACTTGGACTTTCCTTGCCAAGTACACATGACTTGAACTTCTCAAATGCCAAGACCATTCTTAGACTTGTCATGATAATCACATTGTCAATCATTTTGTTAAAACATCAAAACACTACTCGAGTCTGATCAATCGTGACCTGAGTCAATTGCACTAACATATAATAGGCCACCAAGCTCTGCTTTCTAGTGATCTTATAAGGTCCCTCCCAGCAGGGTTACAACTTCCTGACATCTCCTGTAGGCTGCAACTTTTTCCACACTAGATCACTAACTTAAAAGGAGAGAGGGATGACCTTTCTATTGGATGTTTGACACATTCGTTGTCAGTATGCCCTCAATCAAACTGTCGTGATCTCCCTTGTTTCTCCTATCAAATCTAACTCGGCCTGTCACTCTCTGAAGTTGTCTCGTTAATCGTATGAACTATTTCCAGATAACTCCAGGGCGATCTCCATAGGGACTATGACTTCGACTCCATATACCAATTGGAAAGGGGTAATCTTAGTAGATCTCTCTAGGAGTCATCCTGTAAGCCCAAATGATGTTAGGCAGTTCTTCCACCCAACTTATGATGACGTGGTCTAGCTTGATCTTGACTCCTCGAACAAGCTCCCGGTTGATAACTTCGACTTGTCCATTGCTTTGCGGGTACTACTAAAGTAAAGATCTGTTGTATTTGGAAACCTTGGCACTAGTCCTGCAACTTTTGTCCATGAAACTGTCTTCCATTGTTAGACACCAATCTCCGAAGTATATCATATTTGCATAGGATATTTTTCCAGAGAAATTTGAGCACGACATCTTCTATGATCTTCGCTAAAGGCTCAACTTCTATCCACTTGGAGAAGTAGTCGACCACCACCAAAAGAAACTTCTTGACTTGGTCCCAGGGAAAAAGGATCAATGATGTTCATCCTCTATTGGTTAAAGGGGCAAGAAACTGTTGAAGTTCTCAAAAGTTTTAGCGGGTGATGTGACAAATTCTGATGTCTTTGGCAATTGACACAGGTATTAACGAGATGAGTTGCATCCTTCTATAAGTTCTACCAGAAGTATCCTGCTAACAGTACTTTGCGGGTCAAGGTCCTTGCCCCACTATGATTACCACAACATCCTTCATGGATCTCTCACATCACGTACTTGACTTCCCTCATGCTAAGGATCTTCAACAAAGGATAAGAGAAGGCCCACTTGTATAAGTGATCACCAACTAATGTAAAGTTAGCGACCCTTCTCTTGAGAAATCTAGCTTGCTCTAGATATTTTGGCAGAGTTCCTTGCTTTAAGAAGGAGATGAAGGCTTCTCTTCAATCGACCAAGCTATCCTAACCATCCGATCTTCTTGGTTGATTTGGGCTATATACTACAACCTTATAACTGGCTCTTTCGTCGTCCAAGTATTGAACATACTGGCCATCTGAGCAAGTTCATCCACCTTTTGGTTTTCTATCTGATGTACTTTCCAAAGGATGACATCCTGAAAACCCTCTGCTGCCTTCTAGTATAGTTCCATATATCACCGAAGTTTGTCGTTGTTTACGTCGAAAGAGCTTGCCAGCTGTTGCACGGTGAGCTGCAAATTCGAGTGAAGGATGACTTTTGAGGTGTCGACATATTTAGCTGCCCGAAGGCCAACCAATAACGCTTCATATTCGACCTCATCATTGGAGGTTGCAAAGCCATGTTGTATTGCCAGATGGATTGTCTCTTTCCTTGGCGAGATAAGCACAATTCCAACCCCGCTTTCATGCATAGTTGTTAATCCATTCACAAACACTTCCCAAGCTTCTACTTGCTCTTTCCCTGAAGTCTCAGCCAAGAAATCAGCTAGGGCTTGTGCTTTGATTGTTGTCCTAGGTTGATACTGGATGTCATACTCACCAGCTCTATTATCCATTTGATTAACCTCCCTGAGGTCTCAGGGTTGGTTAAAACCCGACCGAGGTTGTTTTTCGTCATTACCATAATAAAATGGGAGAGGAAGTACGGATGCACATTTCAAGCAGTCAAAACAAGAGCAAAAGCTAGTTTCTCTAGAGTAGTATATTGCGTTTCAACCTCCTTTAATATATGACTTGTACACATGCTACTAGTTAGCTCCCTCTAGTCGGATCAACACTGTGTTGATTGCTCCCTCAGCTACTGTTAAGTACAACCACATCCTTTCCCCTGATATAGGCTTAGAGAGGGTGGGTAACTCAGTTAGGTATCTCTTGAGTTCAGTGAAATTTTTCTATCACTTTGCATTCATTTGAACTGAGCTGAATTCTAAAGGACTTTAAAGAAAGGTAAACTTCGGTCGGTTGATCTTGAGATGAATCAAGAGAGAGTTATGATCCTGCCCACCAACCTTTGGGCTTCTCGGACATTCTGAGGTGAAGGCATGCCCTACAGTGCTTGAATCTTTTGGGGATTGGCTTCAATTCCATGCTCTATGACAATGTACACCAAAAATCGACCCTTTTCAGACTCAAAGATGCACTTATTCAGGTTAAGCTTGAATCCGAATCTCCGCAATGTCTCAAATGTCTCATGTATGTCTATGATGAGGTCTTCAGCCCGAGCGGACTTGATGAGTATGTCATCCATATATACCTCAATATTCCGCCCGATCTGATGGTGGAAAACTCGACCCATCAACCTATGATAAGTTGTGTCTACATTATTGAGGCCATAAAGCATCACAATATAATAATAAGTTCCATCCGAGGTGATAAAACTGACTTTTTTTTATCTTCTTCTGCCAGAGGAATTTGATGGTGTCCTTGATAAGCATCTAACATACATATCAACTAGAATCCCAAGGTGGGATCGACTAGTTGATCAATTCGGGGAAGGGGATAATAATCTTTCGAGCATGCCTTATTGAGATTTCAAAAATCTATGTAGACACGTCATTTTCCTTCAGACTTTAGGACTAGGACCATGCTTGCTAACCATGTGGGAAATTGTACTTCCCTAATATGTCCAACTTGAAGTAGCTTGTTACCTCTATCCTAATAACCTTGTCTTTCTCCAAGCCAAACTGTCGCTTCTTTTGCTTTACAGACCGAGCTTCTAGTAGAACATTAAGCCTATGCTCCATCACCTCTGGAGACACACCATTGAGCTCCTACATTGACCAAGCAAAGATATCCCTATTACTAGAAAGAGAGTTTAGAACTCGACCTTTTAGTTCGGCGAGTAGGTCGATTGCGAATCAGGTGCACCGATCTGATTGATCGGGTATAATCTGGACTTCTTCAGGTCTTATTCCTTAGGTGGAGAAACAAACCCCTCCTGAAGAGTCTATACATCTGCTCGCTTGGTCCTCTTTCTTCTTTTTGAACATGCTAGTACCATTTCCACGTAGCACTTTCTGGTAGCTAACTGACTTCCCGACACCTCACCCATTTGGTTGTCAACTGAAAATTTGATCTTCTGATGATATGTAGAAATGAATGCCTAGAACGAGCACAATGTTGGTCTTCCCAATATCACATTATAAAAAGATAAAACTTCAACGATTGTGAAGGTGGTGGTCCTAGTTCAGCGAGCAGGTTCTTCACCCAAAGATAGTGGCAAGCTAATTTGCCCTAGCTATTGTACTTCATGCCCTACAAATCCAAAGAGGGTGGTGTTCATGGGTTGGAGCTCAACCAAGTCAATCTGTATCTAGTTGAAGGCGTCTTTGAATAGGACTTTGACTGAGCTCCCGCTATCTACGAAGACTCAAGCTATTTCATAGTTAGCAATTGTAGATTGGAGGACCATCACATCCCTAAACCCTCAGGTCTTTTGGCTCAAAGTCGATGATTGGCCCTTCTCTCCTACCCATACCAATTCAAAGGTTCTCGAGCTAGCATCCATGAGCTTTCCGAGCTCGATTTGAATCCCCATCTATACCTCCTCTAGGGATCATATTTATGACCCACTTATAAAGGGCTTTCCTGGCCTTTTGATCTTTTTGGGAATCGTTCGGTGCACAAGAGGGATGTGAATAGGGATTCATCTATTTGTCGTTCGCATTGGTACTTGTCTATAAGTGTTAGTACACAACAGAATCAAATACAAATACAAACACAAATATGACACAAGGATTTTTATGCGGTTCATAACCCTAGTTCCTACTTCATGGTCGAGCTCTAGTGATGCACACCACCACTATGAACTTCTCCTTCTCGGAAACACTCCAAAAGTAGAGAAACCTCTTACAATGAGCTTACAACAAAACAAGCAAATACAAATGTAAAGAAAGAATGAAATACAATGAACATTTTACAACAAATGCTTGATCGTTGTTGTTTGCCTGCTTTGGACGAGCTTGGAAGGTCTGGAAAGTATCAAGTTATCCCCTTAAAATCACCCTAAGAATCGCTAGCTCCTTCCTCCACCAAGATCTCCTTTTAATGCCTCCGCTCGGGCTATTTTTTCGCCTCCCAATCAACTAGCCAACTCACCAGTCGACTAGTCACTGTGTCATTGTCTCATAACGGACTAATCCACATCAAAAAATGTCTGATCAGTCACTGTCCTAACCAGCAGTCGACTTCTATAAGTCAGCAGTCGACTGGAAAACCTTTTGTGCTCCGTCCACTTAAGGTCAATCGACTGCTTTACTCTAGTAAACGACTGCTAGTGGTCAGTCGATTGTTCCAAGATACCAGTCGATTGCATGAGCCACAATCAATTTTCTCGAATCGCCTAACTCGAGTTGAGCCGACTACTTAGACCAGTCGACTGGGTCATAATCCAAGTCGACTGCCCTAGTCATCTGAGCCCTTGAGTGCCAAGCACTCAATCAGTCAACTAGCCAATGTCATTAGTTGACTGGTACACCTCAACATGAGGTTTAACTCAAGTATGATCCCCTCATACTTGATACTCACTCTAGGCCTAAACATAAGCTTTCAAGCCACCTATATCAACCTTACACTCTCAGGGTACATCCGAGTCATCCATGACTCCTTCGCCCTTTAAGCTAATCTTTAAATTCTTCCATCGGCTTTGTCATGCCATCAGATACATTTAGCCTAGACCTAAGCCTTCAAACCACTTCTATCAGCCTCAAGCCCTTGGTTCGAATCCACGACTCCTCACCTTTGGCCCTAGCCTTCAAGTGTTTTCATCGGCTTTATCATGCTAACGAGTCTCCTTTGCCAAGTCTCCAAACTTAGACTTTCGTCCCTAAGACTATATACTTGGATTTACATGACAAAGACTACACCCTTGGACTTTTCCTTTGCTAAGTATCCATACTTGGACTTTCGCCATCGAGACTATACACTTAGACTTACACGGCTAAGACTACACTCTTGGACTTTTTTTCTTTGCCAAATTTCCATATTTGAACTTTCCTTGCCAAGTATCCATGCTTGGACTTCTCCATTGTCAAGAATCCAATCTTTGACTTTCACTCGAGTCTCACTCGAACTTGATCAATCTTGACCTGAGGTCGATTACTCCAACAATCTCCCTAATGATAATCTCTCTCATATGACCTTGGATATCCCAATCATCCACTAGTCATATAATCAATATATGATCAAACCATATTGTCAAATCCATTGTCAAATATCAAAATCCTACTCAAATTCCACTCGATCTGATCAATCTTGACCTGGGCTGATTGTACCAACAAATCGGTCCCTTTTTTATGATTTATAATACCTTTAAGTTAGGCTAACCCATAAGCCCAACTTGCTTCTTCTCATGCCAAAGCATAATGAAGGTTTATCTAACTTAAATCTTTCATTTCTCTCCCTTTGGCATATATCAAAAAGTCTACCAAGGTTTTCAATGTCTCATCTACCAATGAGATCATTCATTCTCCCCTTCGGTCCAAAATCGTCTTAGATGCCTTCACTCTTCTTAGTGAAAAAACCTTTATCACTAAATGAGAGACAATCTTTCATTCTCCCCCTTTTTAACATCCATCATCCCTTGATGGATAAACTCCCTCTAAAAACTTGCTTCACCTTGACAATTGCACCAACAATGTTCTTGGAGAGTTACTAAGCCTATAGAAAATCTAAACCATAAAAAATAAGGGTAAAAGTTTAAACTTGAACTTTAATCTCCCTTAAAATTTGATCTCCACTCTAATCAACTCTCCAATTAATTTTCAATGAATATTACTCCCTTCCAATGCTTTTCTAAGCATATTATAGGGTTAGGAGCAGTTATGTTACATAGGGGTGCTGATAAATAGCTAAACAATCCTTGTTCAATCAAAATCAACATCATCAGTCAACTGTGTTAGTGACCAATCGACTATCACTCACACCAGTCGACTACCTCCATGTAGTAGTCGACTGGAGTCTGATTTTCTAGAAATTAGACTTTCAGATGGATTTTGAGAAATCATAAATAATTATACATTATTCAAAAAATCTTGAAACTTCATACGTATAATACTTATGTCAAGTACAATAGGTGAAAAATAGTTTTATATTAAAATGTCCATTAATTTCAAAGAATGATACAAAGTTTAAAAACATTGAAACCTTCAATGTTTTGCCTAACTTTGTGTCAATCTTATCAATGGTAATTTCTATCAAAAGATAGGCTTCACCAAAATTTTTCAAAATGATTTTAAAATATTTTTCGAAACTTATTTTCAATGATGGTCTATGAGCTAAGTATACATGACTTGTACATTAGCTTTCCTCATGATTTGTTTCTATGATTGAAAGAGTCAAAGTTTATTTTGATGTATCAAATAAGCATATTGAACTTAACTCAATTTTCTAGCATCTCATATGTATATAAGGTGTATCAATATACACACATGTCATCTTATAGTCCTTGTGAGATGTGGGTTTTGATTTTTCCTAAACTAAGAGTTCATGCATTATTATCTAGGCATATCAATTTGATTCCTTTATTTAGGATATCAAATAATGTCATTTGTCTTTAAAGTCAATTTTAATGCATAAATATGATCATGATATAAATGATTTGCATTATTAAAAATATTTGCCCATGATTCATAATATCATGATATAATAGAAATAAACCTAAGTGTTAACATGACATTTATCAATCTAAGTGCTATCTTGATATTTTAAATGATCATATGAAGCATGATGTCATGACATGATATATGATAAACAAAGCATGACAAATATTATAAGGAAAGAAATACCTAAATTTTAAGTCTAATTGCCATTTGTTAAAATACCAACTCTGCCATAATGATAGTTTAACCCCTTGAGTATGCCAAATTCCCAAATATTGGCACACCATCCATCTAACCTAATTATGCCAATTATAATCAATTTTTCAAACTTTCATAATTTCTATTGGCACATCCTAAAATCCTTTAGGATCAACTTCTAAACTCATTTCCAAGCTATCACATTACCTTAAAAATGTCTTAAAGTATCAACTCTACCATAGCTAGGTTAACTACCCATCCATTCAAGGTTGACATACTCTAACCCATCTAACGTAAAGGGATCACACTCCTAGGAACTCAAAACCTATTTGAGCTCCTTGGATTTACAAGGTACTCACTAGGGATAACCTCCCTTAGTACCTTTCTAATGATCCTTTTAGGCTTAGAAGTCATGGTCATTGTGGTCTCATTAAGGTTAGCTTTAGGGATAACTTCCCTTGTAACCTTCCTAGTGACTTTTCTAGATTTCTTCAAAACCTTAGTCACTTGACTCTCACCATGGTCAACTCTAGGGATGACTTCCCTTATGACCTTGACTTTTCTATACCTAGGACTGTTCCATAATTATACGGAACACTATGGTAGGTAGGCTTATCTGCCTTGAACTTAGGCTTGCGACCCAAACATTTCTTGTCCTTAAGTGACTCTTGCCTCATATAACCTAGCTTTTGACTACTAGACCCTTTAATCATGTTTTCCATCCTTGTAAGGGTCTTTTTTCAATTTCTCAAGCTTTGACCTCAAAGTTTGATTTTCGACTTCTAGTTTCTCAATTTTTGAATTTTCATTCATTTGGACATATTTCTTTCTTCTAGGCATATGTCTACCCTTCTTAGGGTTAATTCCCAAACTATTCTTATTATGATTATCTCTAGGGTTTTTCTTGGATGTTGACTTGTCCTTAACCTTAAGATTATGAGATTTTGCACCTAAACAAAAATATTTATTTCTAGTATGCTTTTGATCATGAACAATTGCAAGTGCATTAAATTGTGATACATTACTAGCACGCTTTTCAACATGGCATAAAGAAAGAGCATTATTAAAATATACCTTAGGGTTTGCCTTAACTCCCCCTACATATGAAGCTCCTCTCATGTCCTTCCTAGGGTGCCTCCCCCTTGGACATTAACTTCTATAGTGACCCCTTTTATTGCATGCGAAGCACACAATATGCTCTTTGCCTTTTCGGATGAGGGCACCGATCTCCTTAGTCTTTTCTTTAGCCTTAGGTGCTACCTGAACTTTCTTCTTGATTTTACTTGGGTATTTGCTCTTGTAATGTCATTTCTCCCTACACTCAAAATACATTATGTGATCTTTATTTTTAGTGGTTGTATTTGAGTTACCTAGCTTGGTGGTAGGAGACCATTGAGCTTGCTCTTGGTGGGCTCCAGAGGCAGATGTCTCCTCTTGCTCCAGTATGGAAGATCTACCCTCCCCCTTAGTCCTTGAGGTGGAGACTTCTTCAACTTCTCCCTCTTCGAATGTTGAGCATCTCTCAACTTCTGAATCTTCACGTTCTTGAGCCGATGAACATTCTTCCTCGGCTTCCTCCTTATCTTGTGTCAGTGAGAAATTTTCATGAAATTTTATCAATTTGCTTCATAGTTCCTTGGCATCCTTATAATCCCCTACCTTGCACAAATCATTAGGTATTAAATTTATTAACATTTTTGTTACCTTGTTGTTTGTTTCGGATTTTTGAAGTTGTTCTTCAATCCATTTCTTCTTCTTGATGTCTCTTCCCTTCTTATCCGTAGGGGCTTCAAATCCTCCCATCAGGGTAATCCACTCCTCGATGTTCATCATGAAGAAGGTCTCAACCTTCACCTTTCATTGATCAAATCCTTCTTGTCCATAGAATTCATACGGTATAGGGGTGTTGATGTCATATTCCAATCCATCATTTGACAACTCCATTATTCTCTACTCCTCTAGCGCTTGCTCTCACGACGGTTAGTCCTTGAAGAGCAGTCTCTCTCTGATACCACCTGTTGGGGATCATTTGGTGCGTTAGAGGGGGGTGAATAGTGATTCATTGATTTGTCATCTGTTCACGTCCGTGCTTGTCTACAAGTGTTAGTATGTGGCGGAATACAAATATAAATACAAATACAAAAACAAACAAGACATAAGGATTTTTACATGGTTCAAAACCCTAATTCCTATGCCATGACCGAGCTCTAGTGATGCATACCACCACTATGAACTTCTCCTTCTCGAAAACACTCCGAAGGTGGAGAAACCTCTTATAATGAGCTTACAACAAAACAAGCGAATACAAATGTAAAAAAAGAATGATATACAATGAACGTTTTACAAAGAATACTTTATCAATGTTATTTGGCTACTTTGGATGAGCTTGCAAGGTCTGGAAAGCATCGACTTATCCCCTTCAAATTGCCCCAAGAACTGCTAGCTCCTTCCTCCATCGAGATCTCCTTTTAATGCCTCTGCTTGGTCTATTTTTTTGCCTCCCAGTCGACTGACCATACCCATCAATCGACTAGGCACTGTGTCATTGTCTCACAATGGACTAATCCATGTCAGAAATTTACCGATCAATCGATTGTCCTGACCCAACAGTCAACTACCACAACCACCAGTCGACTGCCATAAGCTAACAGTTGACTGGAAAGCCTTATGTGCTCCCTCCACTTAAGGTTAGTCGACTGCTCTACCCTAGCAATAGATTTCCAATGGCCAATCGACTGGTCCAAGATACCAATCAACTATCCAAGCCACACTCAATTTTCCTAAGTTGCATAGCTCGAGTCGAGCCAACTACTTAGACCAGTCGATTGGGTCATAACCCCAGTCGACTGCCCGAGTCGTCTAAGCCCCCAAATGTCGACTGACCAATGTCATTAGTCGACTGGTACATTCCAATATGAGATTTAATCCAAATATAATCCCCTCATACTTGATACTCACCCTGGACCTAGGCCTAAGCTTTCAAGCCACCTCCATCAGCCTCATGCCCTCAAGGTCCATCCGAGTCCTCCACGACTCCTTCACCCTTCGTACTAGCCTTTAAGTGCTTCCATTAGCTTTGTCATGCCATCGGGTACCCTTAGCCTAGACCTCAGTCTTCAAGCCACTTCCATCAGTGCCATGCCCTTGGTTAGAGTCGACGACTCCTCACCCTTGACCCTAGCCTTCAAGTGCTTTCATCGGCTTTATCATGCTAATGATTATCCCAAGTCTCCAAACTTGGACTTTCGTTGCAAATACTATACACTTGGATTTACATGACCAAGATTACACCCTTAGACTTTTCCTTTGCCAAGTATCCATACTTGAAATTTCACCGTCAAGATTACACACTTGGACTTACACGACCAAGACTACACCCTTGGACTTTTTTCCTTTGTCAAATATCCATATTTAGAATTTCCTTGCCAAGTATTCATACTTGAATTTTCCATTGCCAAGAATCCAATATTTGACTTCCACTTGAGTTTCACTCGAGCTTGGTCAATTTGACCTGAGGCTAATTGCTCCAACAATCTCTCCCATGGCAATCTCCCTCATATGACCTTAGATATCTTAATCATCCACTAGTCATATGATTAACACATGGTTAAATCCGTTATTAAATATCAAAATCCTACTCGAGTCCTACTCGAGTCTGGTTAATCTTGATCTGAGTCGATTGCACCAACAAGTCTAGCTCTCTCCCATCTAGGCAGTTCTGGAGATTGCCTATGCCTTTTTTTTTTCATCCTACCGAAGTCGTTGTTCTTAATGTCAAGCCAAGGATTTAGGCAAGTCGTCCAGGTACCTCTGTTGGTGTAGTTGTATTGTTCCACAAACCTTCTCGGCCAGCCTGTGACATTCACTAGTGGAATGGCCATATATCTTGTGAAAGACACATAAACGAGAAGACTTGTCTGTGAGCCACTTTTTCTGATTTGGACCCCGAAAAGTTCTTTGATTTGATGTTCGACGGACCCCTGGGGCTTCTTCTAGCGTTTGTACTCCTTTGCCGCTAATTCTCCTCGGGTCGTAGTGATTGACTCCCTGGTGTTCTCTATTTAGGGGATATGGGGGTGTTTTCTCCTGTTGGTTAGAAGTTGATTTGACTACCCCATCTTCCTTCCGAGCTCATTGTGCTTTCTCCAAGTTGATGTATTTCTCGACCCTTCTCAATAGGTCATCATAGTTGGTCGAAGACTTCTTTACCAATGAGCTAAAAAATGTCCCTCCACTAAACCTTGAGAGAAGACACTTATCAATAATTCTAAGTTGGACAAAGATATATCTAAGGTGGTTCGGTTGAACCGTTGAATATACTCTCGTAGGGACTCTTGATTCCTCTGTTTCATGGAGAACAAATTCATAGAAGTCTTGTGATATCTTTTATAGCTGGCAAAGTGGTGGAGGAAGGTTGAACTGATCTTCAACAGTTCAAACAGATCTTGAGGGGAGTTTGTTAAATCACCTCTAGGTCGAACTAGATAAGGTTGTTAGAAAAACCCATCACTTGACTCCATTTGTAAATTGGTATAGCATGGAAGTATTTTTGAAATGATACAGATGATCTGGGATATTCTCCGAGTTGAAGATGTCGAAAATTGTTTGACAATCCTTCCGCTAATATATAATCGGAAAACCATTTTGGGCGAGGGCTTGCCCTTGTCTTCTCATTTCGGGGATTCTCAAGACTTGGATTCTCGAGATTGCTCTTCTTGCAGAGTCGGTGTTTGCCCCATACCTTCCATTGGAATTGAAGATGCCCTGTTTGAGACTAGAGTTATTTCGCTTGGATTATATGCTTCCTCAAAATTTCTTCAACAATAACCACCACAATCTGATTCATACCCTCCTTTTTCATTATCTCCGTGTTTGGTGCAAAATGTCTTTCTTTTCAGCCCGTGGAGTCTTGATTCTCTGAATGTCTTTCCATCTCTACATCTCAGTTCGGGTTCCTATAGACGACACCAAAAATGATCCGATCCAAGATCAAGGGATGGAATAGTCCCTTGTCTTCCTAAACTTCAAAGAGGCTAATCTCGTTGCATGTAGTAGTCCAAGGTCTCTTGATTGGCGGAATAGGAGTCAGGTCGACCTTAAGCAAGATGATCTCCTCAAAAGCAGATACTTGAGGTTCAACTTGCTAAGCAGAGGTTAGGTTGATATGTAGCAGCCGATCTCCTATGAAATGATTGCTTGAGGTCAACTGACCTACCAAGACTCAAAATAAGTTAGGAGGGGGTCGAGGGTTGCCTCGACGAAAACTCCTCCGACGCTCAAGTCAGAAAGTGAAGAAAAAAAAAAGAATAAGAGAGTAGAGTATTAGCAAGAGAGCAAACCCTCTTTTCCTTCCTACTATTTGACTATTTATACCTAGAAAGGGATAGTGTGGATACAAAAGACGTGAAGACAGGGAGGGGATCACATGGAGGCGTACCCCTTATAAAGGGATTACGGAGATCCCAAAGAAGTGGAGACGTTGAGGAGCCGATGTTGGGGGAGGGGGGAGGACTCCTTCGTTGATGGGCATACCTAATGGGTTGCTTGGAGCATGATCTGAATAAGCTCGGATTGACTTGGATAAGCTCGAGTTGCTTCAGATGAGCTTCGGATGAAGTTGGGTTAGACTCGGTCTCAATCGAAATCAAATTGTGTTTACTTTGACTTTTGACTTAGTATGACTGTTGACTTGATATGTTATTGACTTGACTCCACCACTCTTATCATATCATAAATAAGTAATAAAGAGAGATAATTTATTTTGAGTTAAGTTGTTATTAAAAAAATAATTAGTGGTACATTTAGAGAATAATTGAGAGAATTAGTGTTTGAATTTTAATATGGATAAATATTTAAAAATCGATTTTTAAACGTATATAAATTATGATCTGAATTTATTAAAAATAAATTAGGAGGATTATAAATAAATAAATAAATAAATAAATATATATATATATATATATAAAGGTGGGTCACCGAGGGTTACGGGATAAATACTGTTATAAAAGATTGGAATCGTCAACCTAGCGGTCCCTATCGATCTGTCTTATGACCATTATGAGTGAGATAAATCACGGATGACCCTATGAACTTTGACGTAGTGGACAAGACACGTGAGAGTCATATGAATCTAATTTTTTTTTAGATTTTCTTTAAAATCGATTTGTGTCACTTCTATAAATATTATCGTATCTTAACTATCATATCATCTCCTCCGTGGAGATAACAACCATGAATTTTGGATAAGTTGTCCACGCCATCGAAATTGATAAGAGAAAGGAAGAAAAGTCCGTTCATTTTCCATGAACTCAACCGGCGCACCTAAAATTTCAACCAAAAATAAAATAAAATGTTTTTCCAAAAAAATGTGAAAGAAATACACCCATATGGCCATAAGTCGAGGCATCGAGCACGCGGTGTGTCTACCTGTGACCCATCCGAGGAAAACAAGTACGTGCTCCATCAGCAGCCGTCGGATTAGAAACAAACGGATAGAATGAGATCAGCGGACCTATACGAGTTTGGAGATTAAGACGCTGATCTCGTTTGGTCACTGAGCCTGCTGAGGTCGAGAAGGAGAGGGGCGGGCGGAGATGCGATTTCCTCGCTTCGCTTCCTCGGTCATCGTCTTGCTCTTCTCGATTTACTTCTTAGCGAGGATTATATCTGGTAAGTTTCGATCCTGATCGATTCTCCTTCCATTAAGTAGAAGAACGAATTTACCACTCGGATCTCGGTTTCCTATTCGCCAAAACTCGCAGTGCCTTTTTTTGCTGTTGTTGCAAGATTCAAACGTTTGGAATGATTGTGGAGCTTTCTTTGTGTGTGTGTGTGTGTCGGATTCCATCTCTTTTAGCCTTGATTACTTGCAGCACACTAGTTACTGGCGGTCTGGGGTTGATTTCTCCATTTTGTTTTTGTACTGGTATCTGTTTGCGGTATATGTAGGTGTTGCTGAAGGTACGATTGGAGATTTTACAAGTTATTGAAATATGGCACTGACATGGAAATTGCGTATGGATTTAATATCATGAATATCTTGATAGTTTGTTGTATTTATGTTTAGTTTTTAGTTTAGTAGATTGTCCAGTTGATCGGTCCTTGGCTTGATTTGATATGTTTGTGTATTTCAGACTATGTGTTGGACTGTCCCTGTGTTCTTGCGTACCTTGAGTGTCTATGAAGTTAGAATGTAGGTCAAAAGTTTTTTTAACAAAGATATTGCACTTCTTTAGCTTAGGAGAATCTGGATGTCTAATTATTTAAAGTGATTTCAGATTATTTAAAGTGATTTTAGATTATCCTTCAACGTTGCTTCTTTGTTAGATCATCAGCTGTTTCTCTCCCTCCCCCACTGAATGTTTGAGGACCTAGTGTTCTGTCTGTGGACGTCCATGCAGTTAATCTTGCCTGATGTTTGTTTCGCAAAATGCATAGTGCATTTCAGTCGATGTATCTTTCTCCTGATACATTGCACCCTTTGGTCCAATTCAAGGCACAAACTTAGGATTTTAGGAGTTATATTGAACATTGCATTTGGTTGGGTGATTATTCAGGGCATGCTTAGAATTTTGTGATTTACTGTATCATAGTGCTCCTCAGATGATATGGTTTTCTTAACATTTTTCTCTAGTCTGTCCAAATTTGACATAACATCTCATTTTCACTGACGTTTACAGCTCCTGCTCACGAGTTTAAAAATAATATGTATTTTTTATGTATCTTCTGCTTTCAGATTCTTTTCAGAACTGGCTTTCATTAATATAAAAATTGGAAATTGGAATCCACTCGATCAACCATATTGCTAAAAAAAGCAGCCTAGTGCACGAAGCTCCCGCCATGTGGGGTCCCGGAGAAGGATCCATTGTACGCAACCTTACCTTGCTTTTTGCAAGAGGTTGTTTCCAGGATTCGAACCCGTGACCTCTTGGTCACAAGGCAGCAACCTTACCGTTGCGCCAAGGCTCGCCTTACCGTTGGATCAACCATATTGTTATTCGACAAAAAATGTGGAATGAAATTCTCACTTTCATACTAAAAGACTAAATTAAAATATTTTATTCCTAAATTTGGTCTTCATGTTAAGGAATTTCCATGATAAGAGATTCCCATCAAGGTATTCTCTATATCAAGGGATTTTCTGTATTAAGGGATTTCCATGATCAACTATCCTAAAATAGTTGTTAACTTTCCAACATTCCCCCTGAAGCTAGTGATAAAATATCATTCATTCCTAGCTTGGATATAATTGTTAAAAAGTCGTATCCATTAAGTTCCTTTGTAAATACATCTGTAAGTTGCTCCTTCGTAGGCACATAAGTACAAATTAACTTGATGTCTAACTTCTCCTATATAAAATGTCTATCAATCTCGATGTGTTTTGTCCTATTATGTTGTACTAGATTATGAGCAATATTGATGGTTAGGTTTCTCCCATTTTATCTCGAGATCTTCAACCATAGTATATTACACACACCTTGAGCCATAGCTCTAAACTCTGCTTCTGCACTTGATCTAGTTACCATATTTTGTTTCTTACTCTTCCATGTGACCATATTACCACCTACGAATGTGCAATAACTTGTGGAATGTCTATTAATTGTAGATCTTGCATAGTCTGCATCAGTGTAAGCTTCAAGAATCAACTCCTCACCTTTCTTTAATAAAATTTATTTTTCTGGATTAGCTTTCAGATAGTGGAGTATCCGATTTGCGGCTTGTAGATGAACCTTTTTAGGGTTGTGCACGAACTGATTTACCACACAACATAGGCAATGCTCGATCGAGCGTGTTTAAATATATTAGCTTCCTAACTAATTTTTGGAACCCTTCCTTGTCTACTACCCTATCATCATTCGCCTCTCCAATTTTCTGATTGGGATCAATCGGAGTTGAAGCACATTTACATGTTAATTTACCAGTTTCCTTCGAGAAATCAATCATATGTTTTTATTGGGAAATAAAGATACCTTGTCGAGACTAAGCTACTTTTGTTCCAAGGAAGTATTTCAAGCATCCCAAGTCTTTGATCTCAAATTCTTTTGCTAAATATTTTTTTAAGGCCTCCTTTTCTTTCACATCATTTCCAGTAACAATTATGTCATCAACATACATAGAAGAACAACAACTCCCCTAAAGTTGTGTTTGATAAATAATCTATGATCTCCTTGACTCTATACCTGGTATTGAGCACCATCTTTGTAAACCTGCCAAACCAAGCTTTAGGAGATTGCTTGAGTCTATATAATGTCTTTTTCAGTTTGCAAACCTTGCTTCCTTTGAGACAAACCCAATGGAATCTTCGTATATAACTCTTCCTCTAAGTCACCACAAAGGAAGGTATCCTTTACATCAAATTGTTGTAAATCCGAACTGAAATTTGTTGACAAAGACAATAGAAGTCTCACTGTATTCATCTTAGCCACTGGTGTGAATGTTTCTCAATAGTCTACTCCATGTGTTTGTGTGTAGCACTTAGCAACTAACCTCGCCTTGTATCTCTCGAGACTTATCTAACTTGTACTTCATAGTAAACACCCATTTGCATCCACTGCTCTTTTATTTTGTGGTAGCTCCACAATTTTCCACATTTTGTTCTTCTCAAGTGCCTCCATCTCTATTCTTATAGCTTCTCTCCACATATAATTCAATAAAGCCTCAAATAAGTTATTAAGAATTGGAATGACATTTAAATTTGCCAAGAAGCTTCTATGAGATGAAGAAAATTTCTGAAAAGACACTGATTTGACCAATGGATATCTTGGACATTTAGAGCACTCTCTTATACCTTTTCTAAAGACAATAAGTGAATCATAGTCGGATGAAATAGGAGAGGAAATTGGGTTTGTGCATACCTCATTTTTAAGAGTAGAAGTTGAGTTTTGGATTTGCATATGATTAAATTCTCGTGGAGATAATTCAAGATGTAGTGGCAGCTCGTATGAAGATAATCTGGATTGAGATGAGTAAGGCTTTGAGATAGGTATGTCAAGAAATAGATCTTCTTCCTTATCTTCCTCAATAGAGCTAGATTCCCCATGAAAATAAGGTTGAGAAAAAAAAATGATTGGGCATTCCTCAAAAGTGACATCAACATAGATATAAAAGTTTTGTGCAGGTGGGTGATAACACTCGTGGCCTTTTTGTGTTAGAGAATAACTGATAAACACACGCTTGATTGCTCATGGATCTAATTTACCTCTATTTTGGCTAGACACATGAACAAAAGCAGGACAACCAAAGACTCGAGGAGTGAGATTATTTATGGTTTGAATATTAGGATAAAACTAAGAGAGAACTTGCATAGGAGTTTGATTGCTCAAGATTTCGAAGGGTAATTGATTTATATAATATGGGTTGCAGTAAGGATGGCTTCCCCTAATATGATTTTGGAACTTGATTTTGGAAAAGCATAACACGGGTTTTGGCAAACAAGTGTCCATTTTTCCTCTTAGCAATCCCATTTTATTGAGGATTATCTGTGCAAGATGACTCAAGAATAATTGTACCTTCTTGTAAGAAATATGGTGAAAGAAATTAGTTAAAATAATCTTTGACATTATCAGACCGGAACCTTTTTATTTTGACACCAAATTGGTTATGTATTATGACAATAAAGTTTGGAAGGATAGTAGTCACATCAGATTTATATTTAAAAAGGAAAATCCATGAGACTCTAGTGCAACATTAATGAAAGAAACTAACCACCGAGCTCTAGTAATATTGGGAATTTTAGAGGGGTCCTATATATCAGTGTGAATCAAATAAAAAGAGAAAGAACTATTATTACTCATTGGAAAAGAAATCCTTTTATGTTTGGCAAATTCATATACTCACAAAGAAAATCTTCGACCTTAACACTGTTAAATAAGGAAGGGAACATTGTCTTTAAAATGATGAAATGAAGGATGATCAAGACAGAAATGTTGACGCTAAATGAGATCATTATTTGAAATAGCAAAATAAAACTTTGAGAAAACATGCTTGACAGTAGGTAAGTATGTGGTTGATGCATTGAGATGGTAGAGGTCACCCTTTTTCTTAGCAAGTCCAATCGTCTTCCCCTGAAATACACAATGAAAGGGATAAAACAAAACATTTCAATTTATATCGCGGGTTAGTTTGTGAATAGATAAGAGACTAATATACAATTTTGGAACATGGAGTACATCTTTTAATAATAAGGATGGATTCAACTGAATGTGACTAACACCAGCCACCATGGTAATAGAACCATCAACAACAATAATTTTCCTATTGCTAGAATAAGGTAAATATGTTGTAAAATGAACTGGGGATGGGGAAGGTGTCATGTGATCTGTATCTCTTGAGTCAATGATTCAAGAATCTTGTTTAAATCGGTTTGAGGCATGTAATCTATGAGAAAGAGATTTGTCGAAGAATGCTAATGAGTAGGAGCCATTAGGTTGCTCCAATAATCCAAATAAATTTTGAAGCTTCTCAATCTCAGCTGGATTAAAGTAACTTAGAGTATTCTCTCTAGGAGATTGTTGGGAGGAATTTTGTGGCATGACTTTTATGGAGGAAACTCGATGAGTTTGCTGTTGAATTTTTTGATCACCTCATTGAGCTCATTCTCGGCTTGAAGTAGTGGGGTTTTCGTGCAATTTTCAGCAATGATCCATGGTATGTCTGACGGTTTTACTTTTTTTTTTCTTATGGTAAGTGCACCAAAGATCATCTTGATGGTTGCTTTAGAATGTTTCTTTAGTTTTCCTTCGATTGGTATTCTCTTGTGCAACCATGACAGATCCTTCAAATGTTACTAGTTCCGGCATAATACCTCTTCGACTCTCCTCAGCTTGAATCAACGCAATACCCTCATTCAGCGATGAAAGATTTTTCTTGCCAAGAATTTGAATCCAGATCAGATCAAATTCTGCATTTAGTCCAACCAAAAAATCATAGACTTGATCTTTCTCGATAAATTTCTTCAAGATCATGGCATCCTCCAGCACTTCATCTCAAGGACCCGATAATGATTGAGTCCTTGCCGTAGATTTTGCAACATATTTACATATTCTATTACTGTTTTGCAACGATAGGCTTTACTTTGACTTCATATACACGAGCAACATTTTTAGCCTTCGAATATGTTTGGTGAAGGGCGTCCCAAATATCTTTTGCAAAGGTGAGAAACATACATGTATTGCTACTTTTTGGGGTCATACCAAAGACATAATCACAGAGTACTCATCATCCCAAGTATGAAAATCTGGATCATCCTGTTTTGGTCTTGTGCCAAGAAGGTGTCGAATTGCCCTTTACCTTTCAAGTAGATAAGAACCAACTGAGACCATTTCAAGTAGTTTTGTCCACTGAGTCTGATAAGAGTGATCGATATTTTGTAATTCATTGGTAGGAAGATGGATTCTTGTCGCTTCTTCATCAAATTGAGAGAGATTGTTTGTTTCTGCAAATCTTAGACATCTCATAGTATAAAAAATACCAGCTATGAAGGCCAGCATGATAGGAAGGAGAAAAAAATATCAACAGTGAAAGCTAACAATAAATCGACAATGAAAGCCGAAAAAAACAAATAGAAACTTGGCAACGAAGGCCAAAAAGAAAAAGAAAAATCTCAGAGCCACAAAATCCTAGAGCTCTGATGCCATGACAAAAAAAAGTGGATTGAAATTCTCACTTGCATACTTTATTATGCATAATAATGGAAGGGTAGCCTGGTGTTCAAAACTTCACCAGTGCAGGGTCGAGAGTCGATTCTACACTACCTTATCTTACATTGCAAGAAATTATTTTTTACAACTCGAACTCATGACCATATGATAACAACTTTACTGTTGCATCAAGATTCTTCTTCTTACATTGGTTATGTATAGAAACAACAAAAAAGAATAAATTAAAATATTTTATTCCTAAATTTGGTCTCCATATTAAGGAATTTCTATGATAAGAGATTCACATCAAGGGATTCCTTATATCAAGGGATTTCCATGATAAGAAATTTCCCATATCAAGCAATTTTCATGATCAAGTATCCTAAAATAATTTTTAACTTTCCAACATTATTACCTAATACACTGTTTGTGCAGGTTCTCCTTAAATTTGTGAAAAGTATCATTGAAATGTGGGGTTTTCTATCTAGTGCTGCTGGAAAAGCAGACACAAAGAAGGTTTCTGCGGAGTCTAGCACTGCCGAACTTGATTGCTCTGACGACGAGATTTCTTCTTGTGCTAGCAAAGAAGAGGGCTTGGAATGTCCTATCTGCTGTGAGTCATTTAATATTGTGGAGAATGTGCCTCATGTTTTATGGTGTGGCCACACTTTATGCAAGAACTGCATCTTGAGTCTTCACTGGGCTGTGGTTAAACTTCCGACCGTACCAATTGAACTGCCCCTCCTGGTATCCTGCCCATGGTGTAACATCTTGTCTCCTCGGATTATCTACAATGGTAATCTCATGTTTCCCAGGAAGAACTATTTTCTACTGTGGATGGTGGAAAGCAGGAACGATGATCAACCAGGGTCTCAGTCCTTGACCCATGGGGGACATGGACCCATATGGTCAAATGGCAATCATGCCAACCACCTAGATACATCCCTTCATAGAGCTCCATGCACACCCCTGGAGCACTCTAATCACAATGAACAAGCTCTCCTTATCCGTAACTACTCTGGTTCTCAGAGGATTCATGTTTCACTACTTAAATCCTTGGTCTTCTTTATACAATTGACTACCAAGTTCCCTCTTCTAGTAATCTTCCTACTAATAGCCCTTTATGCGATTCCTGCCAGTGCTGCTGTCTTAGCCATTTATGCCCTAATAGGTATACTGTTTGCCTTGCCTTCAACGTTGATACTGTACTTTGCATACCCTTGGTTGGATTGGCTTATCAGAGAAATATTCTCATGACTAGTACCTATTTGCTCAAATCAGAGTTCATCCACCGTTGGTTATGCATGAATTGAGAATGTTTGTATCCATCTGCAATTGCAATAGAATTCAAGTGATAATCTGTTGCTGTAAACATTAGCAATTGCTGCTGGCTTTGTGATGGACGAGCAGAGTAGTCAATGAAGGTAATATGCAGCATTACATTCACACTGCAAAGGTGGAAACATTCATGATTTTATGGATTTGGCCTTGATTAAGCCAGTCAGTTAATGGGCCAATCATGCTGTAGCTTCATTAGAATTCAAGTGTGATTTTCTTTGTACTATTTTAATTAGTGGCATATAGCATGTTTCGCCTTCTTCATTGATTATCTAATTCATTGTATGTGCTTAATGCGAACAGATACATCCAAAACTATTTGCAAATATGGATACTATTATCAAAAGATTTACAAACTCTTATGGTCAACAAGATAGGCTATTCAATTCAGTCTTCTGGCTCAGAAGACAATATTGGGTCAAATTTGGACTAACTAGAGTTTAGCTCATTTGGGAAGCTGATTTAAAATAATTTTGGGTTTTTTTTTTTCTTTTGCAATTTACTTGAGGATTTCTGTTGGTTTTATGGTAGATATGGATTTTCGCACTGGCAGGGTATTTGTACATGTTATGAATATCATTTTAATTTATTAATAATTTTGTTTTATAATGAGAAAGTCTTATTTAGAGGTCTTAAAGCCAAATCACATGAAGAAATTTCTCCTGTTGGAAATTATTAATGTCGATTTAATAGTCTAGATCTGGTCAATCAGCATGATGATAAGTTAATGACTTGAATGTAGAATATAATATGGCGACATAGATTTTGTTCCTTTTTACATTCTTAATATATATATTTTTTGTTTATTGAGATATTCTTATCAGGATGAATATTGTTTTCATCGGTTTAATTTTGGCAGTCGTTAATTTAATATCGTTGATTGTCGAGTTATTTTTTTAGGTATCAACACATCTCAATGGAAGGTTAAATTTATACATTCAGATAAGGGTTATTTGTTAGTAAGAGTGAGATTTTTTGTTTTTAATGATATTGTCCCATACTTGAGTTAAGTGGCAATCCTTTTTTAAAATATAACCATCAACTACTTGAAACAAGAGCATTTTAAATTTTTGTGGACATAAAGTCTACAAACCTTTTTAGAGGAGAAAACTTAAACAGATTGTTGACAACTTGAATGTTGATTGATTATTAAGTGTTTTGAGTTTGTTTGTTAATTTTTAAATAAGAGTGGAGGGTGCTATTTACAGAGTTTATGTCTTGAAGGGTATAAAGCTATTAATTGATTTAATTAATCAATTAGTTTTCTTTTTAATTCAGGGGCGCATGCAACACTTAATTACTGATTAATTAATTAATTAATTTCATATTATCCTTTAATTAATTCTTCTTGTATATTAATTACTTAATTAATCAATTAATTAATGCATTATTAGTTTCTCTTGCCCCGCGGCACAATTAATCTTTTAATTAATGAGCTAATTAATTTTTCACTGCCCTTGAAGACATTAAGCAAAATTAATTCATTTGTAACAATTAATTTATTAATCTCTTATAGTTAATTTTTAATAATTAACTTTAAAAATTTTAGTTTATAGTGAAATGAATTTGATCGATTGTTCATCCCCTTTGATGGGTCACACGAAATTGATATTATGCATATTCGAATTAGTGTTTTTTATTTGTGTTTATGAATCTATTTCACGTGCGAATCAATATTTTTCATCTAATTATACTAGATCAATTTTTTTTTATTATTTGAATAATCTTATATTAAATTTTCAATTATTTTAAAAAATAAATTTTGATGATCTACTTAATTGTTTTATTAGTTATAATTAAACTAATGTTTAAATAAATTTAAGCTTCTATTCCAACTAGGACATGTGTGTAGTTGGGTGAAAATTAGAAAGATTGACATATTATTATGAAAGGATATTGATGTGGATGAGAATCCCTCTAGTCAGGTGGCTGAGTCGACGGTCAATGATCAAGCTGAGGTGGAGGACAATTCTGGTCAAATGAAAGATGAACTAGCTCAAGCCTTTTAGGGAGGATCTTCTCCTATGTCTCGGCTCAGTAGTCTTATCTCGGCAGACTCTTATGTCTCGACTCAGTGGAACATTTTCTACGTTTCGGCTCGATTAGGTAGGTTGGTTATCTAGCTTAGTTCAGCTTACCAGATTAATTATACTAGACGAGTCAGATTAGCCAGAGGTTTCGGTTCAGCTGGGTAGGTCAATTATCTAGCTTGGTTCAGCTTACCAGATTAATTATACTAGACAAGTCAGATTAGCCAGAGGTTCCTTAACAGAAGCGCATCTGATCAGATATACCATCCTCATTAATGAAGCCACATGCTTCTCAAGATCCTGTCTGGGCAGCTACACCCCCTTCAGCCACGCCTGCATTTATGGAGCCCGATCTCTTATCAACTGCGCTGGTTTTCTTTAACAGAGTTCTCTTATCATATGTGTCTGTCGCATTAATGAGGTCATGTCTCCCTGGATTTATCAGTACGACTGCGTCATTTTCCTTAAAGAAGCTCTGCAAGGATCTCTGCGTGTGACATCACCGTATTAATGGAGTCTTGTCTCCCATCGCCCCTCTCACTGCTGCTTGGGTCAACACGTCAGCTCCGCTAATCATGTTCATGTATAACACCCACGTGACACCTCTTGGAATCCTCACCGGACTCATCTTCTATATAAAGGTAATCAGGGAGCTCTTGAAAACTCTCTTGTCTTCACCTCTTGCTCTTTGCCATTCTTGACTTGACCTGCCTATTGGTGCAAGAATATTTCAAGTATTAATCTTTTGATATTTGGATAATCATTTATAGTTAGACAATATTTATGATCTAACATGGATGTTGAGTATCATGTACAAAGAAAGTCCAAGTGTGAAGACTTGACAAGTAAAGTCCAACGGTGAAGTCTTGGCAAGAAAAGTCCAAGATGAGGACTTGGCAGGATAAGTCCAAGCATGTAGTTTTGACGACGTAAATCCAAGTGAATCTTGCCAAGGAAGTCCAAGGGTGAAGTTTTGACAGCATAATGTCCAAGTGTATAGTCTTGTTGGCATAAGTCTAAATGAACTTGGCAAAGGAAGACCCCAAAGAATGACAGCCGAAGGAAGCTTTTGAAGGCAAACACAAGGATGAAGGAGTCGTGGACTCAGAGGGATTCTGTGTTAGTGCTTATAAGATTCATATATCTCCACAATGGTATGATATTGTCCACTTTGGGCCTAATCCCTCATGGTTTTGTTTTTGGGCTTTACCCAAAAGGTCTCAGGCTAATGGAGATATCTTTTTATCTTATAAGCACATGATCTTTTTCATGTCTTACCAATCTGGGACTTTGATTGTATTCTCCATACTCCCAACAATCCTCCCCCCTCAAATGAAGGACCACATTGAGCCCCCTCAAGCCTATCCATCATCGAAGGACTTCCTCTATTTGATGTCTGATCCTGTCCGATCCTCAACCCACCAGGACTTCCTGCCAACTGTCTGGTCCTCCTGACCCAACTGGACTTCTTGTCAGTTGTCCAGCCCTTCTGGCCCAACTGGACTTCCTGCAAGTTGTCCGACCCTCCCGACCCAACTGGATTTCTTGCATGATATTTGGTTCTCTTGATCCAGACATGGGAGCTCCACTTCATTCGTTCGAGGTTCATGGATTGACATGAACCATGACTCTGATATCAATTATTAGTGCCTATAAGATCCACATATCTCCATAATGATATGATATTGTCCACTTTGGATCTAAGCCTTCATGGTTTTGTTTTTTGACTTTCCCCAAAAGGCCTCAGGTTAATGGAGATATCTTTTTACCTTATAAGCACATGATCTTTTCCATGTCTAACCAATGTGGGACTTTGATTGTATTCCCCATACTCTCAACATTCTGGAGGCGCAAGGCTGATGGAAAAGCTTGAAGGTGTAGTATAGGCTTAGGGTTTGGTCTCAAGTATGAAATAGTCATACTTGAAGAGTACCAGTCGACTTATGTTTGAATCAGTTGACTGGTCTCGGGTGTTTGACACTCAGGAGCTTCGGGATGACTCGGCGATTGGTGAGGTTATGACCCGATCGACTAGTCGAATGTCGTGAGATGATCTTAGCAGCAATGTGCTTTGGCGGTATTGAATATTTGACAATCGATTGATCAATCGACTGATGATATAGGTAGTCAATTGCTCATATATCTGTTGAGTGGTGATGATCGAAATCAGACTTCGTCAGAAGCCGTTGGATTCGATCAACAGTAGCATCAGTCAACTAACATCGGGCTCAATGGGCAGAAACGCCCAAAGTCTATAAAGGGAGGCTTGGGGAGCTTGAAGATGGCGAGTGCTCTCATTCTAATCTTTCTTTCTAAGCTCACCAAGACTTCTTCTAATCTTTCTAAGTTCTTTAACCTCTTATTCCTTAGCTCATTTCAATCACCTTGTAAGAAGAAGAGTGTGCATTGTAAAGAAGGTTTCTCCACCTTGGTGTTCTCATCAAAAAGGAGTTTTTTCTAGTGAAGGCTTGCAAGGGGTGATCCACCTTAAGAATTGCCATAGAGTAGGAGCGGCATCTCCAAATCACGTTAAACAACTTGTGTTAGTGATTATTTTCCTTGTTTTTCATTAGTAAGCTTTCGATTTGTATTTTCTTCCGCTAATCATTTGTGTAGAAATCGAAAGAGGCTATTCACCCCCTCTAGCCATACCAAGGATCCTCAACAAGTGGTATCAGCGCTCTTCGACGGTGACAACTTCGCATATTGGAAAGGTAGAATGAAGTACTTTTTAATGAATGATATTAAAAATTGGGTTAGTGTTGTTAAGGGATTCAAAGAACCGGTGGATCAATTTGAGCACATGTCTAATGCACGCGAATGCGACCTCAAATCTCGCGATGGAGGCCATCGAGGACTCGAAGCGCACGCTCGCGCTCAACGCCCACAAGTGCACGGATGTCGTCAAGTAATAAATAGATTATCGATCCCACAGGGGATGAGATTCGAGTATCGATCTGTTCAGTGGACGTTATTATTCGGAGTTTAGTTCTAATGGTTGCGATTAAGAGGGTTTGTCAGTGGTTCTAACTCTAGTACAGTGTCACACTGAGGAAGAGAAGGGTTACTACGAGTCTTTTGAGGGAATTCTAGGATTTCAGTTTCGCTTGTACGTCGCAAAACACGCTACCAATTGGGTATTATCTAGACGTCTAACTACGGCCTTGTGGAAGGGACATCATACACTCTCCCGATGAGCTTTCACATCTATTGGAAGCTACCTCTACCATACCAGGTCGACCCCTAGCATTAGAACGAGGTAGGCGGTACGAGGATGCCGAATCAATCCTTGCGGTGAGACGGAACGTATCTCGTTTCCGACTCTATTGCATCTTTCTATCCACGATCACCGGAGATGAGGCAACCCCTAGGCTCCTTAATTCTCCTAAATCTTAGATACAAGAGATGTCACCCCTCGTATCGGCTACGCACAGTAGAGAGAAAATCAAAACACGTAACTATCAATCTAAACTAATACCAATTGCAAATATAAACTCAAGAATCAGAAATATATTTGGAATAACATGTTCTACGCACACAAACTACTCCCTAATCCTAGAATCGGAAAATCTACTCCATGAATATAAGAGGAGAAACACAAAGCATGATCATGTTCATATATACAATGGAAATTATGCACGGAAAGTAAATTACAATGCAATGTGGCTCTTCTCTCTGGCGTTGAGGTGCATAACTTGATCCTTGAGCGACTTTCTTCCTCTCCGTTGCGAGTTCCCGAAGCTTTTTAGGGCGTCGGAGGGTCGTCCCCACCGTTGTGCCTCCCCCATAGGGTTTGAGCGTAACTTCTTTTATATAGACATCAGGCTAGATCTCCCCAAAACCTAGAAAATAACTGAATCGCGTCGAAATTGCCCAGTGCCACATGACCGTGTGTTTCCACACGGCCAGACCGTGTGTGGCGCTGTAGTGGCCGATCTCGAGCCTCGGACACAACCGTGTGTAGCCACACGCCCTGGTCGTGTCCCCTTCTGTGTCCAACTGCCAAATGCCCTTCTTTCGCTCCGAAAGTGTGCTGTTTTTCCCATGAAATACTATCCTGCACACAAAAGTACAAAGAGCATATCTCCGAATCAGAAAATAGAAAATGCATATAAAACAAAGTACGATATGCATGAAACAAGTATAAAATGCAATGAGATATGAGCAAAAATTACTCCTAAAATCCTATATATTTTGCTCACATCAATCCCCCTAGACTTAAATATTTGTTTGTCCTCAAGCAAACCTCAGTGCCATGAAATTTTAAAAAGCAATTGTTTCGTGCTTAGCATGTTAACTAGATTTATCAAGTGGTATTTTCAATCAAAGCAAAATAGATATGTTCTAGAAATTCACTAAGTTAGCTTCTCGTGCACATGCTAAGCGAATATTCTTAGGGGATACTTGTTTCATGGTAAGTTAAGTCGTCATCCTATAGATTTCCTAAGGTCTCCGGCTCTTAGGCACTTACCTGCCCAAAGTGAGGGTCATTCACTAGATCTAGCACAAAGTCTCAAAGGCGTGCTCGGTATTGAGAGAAATTGGTAAGTGTTTCCCCAGTAACCTAACTCGGTCTCAAAGCGGCACCTAATCATTTCCACCCACGACAATTATTTTTTTTATCCCTCATAATCTCTTCATTTTTTTTTCAATTTTTCTCACTATCTTTTTCTTTCCTTTTTTTTTTCTTTTCTTATTCCATTTTTTTTCTTCTTCTTTTTTTTTTCTCTCTTGGGATTTTGATTTTTTCCAAATGGGCTTCCACGATCCGAGCATCTCTAGTAACTAAAATGCTAAATCTAGAGTCACCTATGGATTCCAAAGTACTAGACTACTGAGATGAATCATTGAAGGGAATTACTTCCCCTTCGGTCGCTTGTGCATGGCGATCCTATCACACGTCCCCGGATTAAAAAAAAATTAATCCAGACGAAGATGGATTACCTAAGCAATCGATCCATCATCATGCTATTCGATTTGAGTGGTCGCTTGAACAAACTTGTGGTTCAAGTGACCTAACTCTTTTCCTCGATTTGCCATGGAATAGATGATGTACGGATCATCGGTTTTTGTGTTTATCATCAGGGTCCGAGTAAATAAACCACATACATGATACAAAAGAACTAAAATCAAAACAAACAAGAATTATACCTCTTGATCTTCTATTGTATGACCTATCCTCCTCTTGGACGTCGTGTGGGCGATGATCTTCCAAGAGTCGAAGCCTCCTAGATCTCGTATCTTCCCTTCCCTGCTCGCTCCGAACAAAGGGAAGAAACAAACTCCCTTCTTCTCCTATCTAGCACCGACCACCAAGCCTCCTTGCTTGGTTGTTGCCGCCGGCTAAGGAGAGGGAGTGGAGACGCCGACCAATAGAGAAGAAGCTCTTGTTGCCGCCGGCCTTAGGAGAGGAAGAAGGTGGCGCCGCCGGACCTAGGAGAAGATGAGGGTGCGCCGGCCAAGAGAGAAGAGAAGGAAAAGCAAACCCTAGTCCCTCTTATGCCGCTGGCCAAAATGACAAAACCCTAGGACACCTCCTATCTCCTTGTTGCCCAAGCCAACCCTAACCAATACAATTATTTCGCCCAAGCCTCTCCATATCTCTTATATAGATCTAGGCTTCATGAGGTATTTATAATAGGATACAATAGGGACCATGAGGAGGAGTTGGATCTTGGCCACCCAATGGATCCGAATCACACATACCCGATCCATTAATGATGATCCATTCCACTAGAGGATTATCATTGATCTACATCACCAACCCCCATAAATAAATATGGGCTTCATATATTATTTGTACAAATATCTCTTCGTGTTTAAGATATCGAATGTTCGTTAATTAATTAATTTATTGACAATTAATTAATTAACATCTAACTCCTTGAGTAGTACCACTCAACCTCATCATCATGCTGAACCAAGTCCACCTGCAGGATTTACATGATGATCCTTATGAGCTCATCAAGGGGACATCATCATCCTAATACATAGGACACGGTTTCCTCCTATAATCAACGACACACCATGTAAATAATATTATTTTCCAACTTACCGGGCCTATCGATTTAACCCATAAATCTCGCCCATTGGTAAATCAAAGAAATAAATACTAAGTACATGTGCTCGTTATTATATCGGGATTAAGAGCATGTACACCATAATATCTGATGTCCGATTTAATTATATAGTCAGTATAAATTGAATCACCTCTAAATCGGTCCTGCTCAATACACACAAAGTGTACTAGTGTAATTCTATGGTCAAGATAAATCAATATCAAATTACACTACAACCATGCCAATGGTTTGTCCAAAATCATCTTGGTTGTGAGCCTCTACTTATACTCTATAAGGAATTGATAACATGATCTTTTGTGTGACACCACACACAATGTTATCTACAATGTAAAGTATTAGACAAGATGCACACATATAATAAATATAAAATGCAAACAATGATCATGTGATTTTTATTTCAAAATGAAGATGTTCATACAAAGGCTAGGCTTTCAGTATACATCCCAACAATCATAACTATGTACGTTCTAGATTCTCCCTTTTAGAATGTTCGACATGTGTAGGTGTAAAAATAAAAGCTAACCAGTATAAGTCTAGAACATTCATTAGAGCAAAAAAAATAAAATACCACGAGATAAAATGAAGTTAAGCTACCTATGGGAACAACTCATGAAAGTAACTTTAAAAATACTACTGAGGCAGCTTAAAGATAGCAAAAATTAAGTGCAGAAAGAAACTATACACACTATGTAGGGTCGATGAAATGTAGATGTTGGCCGGCTAGAGGGGGGTGAATAGCCCTCTTTCGTTCGATGATGGAATTTGCTCGTTCTTCTTGCGTCGCTTGTCTACGATTGTCGTTAGCGCAGCGAAAACAATAGAGACAATAATAATACTAACAACAAATATAAGCATATGCAAACACACACGATATACGTGGTTCGGAACCAAATGATTCCTACTCCATGGGCGAGCTCACCGAGCTCTAGTTATGCACACTGCACTAACTAAACTCCTTCTCGACTACACGTCGGAGGTGGAGAAACCTCGTACAAGCTATTACAACAGTAATACTACAAGAAATACAAAGACACAAGAAATACAAGTAAAGAACGCTTTACAACTCTTTGCTTTGAACCCTTTCTTATTGCTTGCTTTGGATGACTCTTGAAGGACTGGAATACAGCAGCAATTCCCCTCCAATTGCTTCCTTAAAGTCTTGGCAAAATCCTTCCACTTGAGCTCCATTTATAACCTGCATCAAGTTGTTTTGTGTCGCGTGATCATTGCCAAAGGCCCGATCAGCCCTTCGTAGTCGTTGTCTCACAACGGCCAGATCCACATTGGATAAGTTCCAACGGATCACCTACCGATCATTGTCGATCCATGGCGATCAGCAGTGACCTAATGTCGCGCCCGATCGGCGTTCGTCTCACGACATTCCCATCAGTCGACTGTCATCCCTCGGCAGTCGACTGCCATCGACATCAGTCGACTACCAATCCATGACAGTCGACTGCCAAGCACAAAACCTGCAGTCTAACACCAGTCGAACCCTAGTCGACTTGGATCAGTCGACTGCCACCTATGTCAGTCGACTGTTGTCGGGTAAAATCTCAAACACCAAGTTGTTTGAGCATCCGACCGTCGGGTAAACCCTCAAACATCAAGTTTAAGCCTCCGACACTCAGTCTTAGCCACTTGGTCAAGTTCACCTTATCCCTCATGGAGTTTCCCACCGAAGCTCTCTTCCGAGGCCTATGTCCCTCGGATGCGCCAAGCGCACAGCTTCGCAACGCCATCCTTCGCGTCTCATGCCCTAGAAGTATGCTTCCTTTGGGCTCACTCCATTCGCTCTTCGTCCGGCGGTCCCTCAGATGCACCAAATGCACGGCTTCGCAATGCCATCCTTCACCGACTCAAAGACTCCGAGCCTAGTGAACTTACCAAGTCCTCAAGATTTCCCATATGCACCAAGCGCACAGCTTCGCAATGCATTTCTCACCAAGCACCAAGCGCACGGCTTCACAATGCTTTGGACTTTCCCACACCAAACTCCATGCTTGGATTTTCCATGCCAACCCCATGTTGGACTTTCTCATAACAATCCCATGTCATGAGTTTTGTCTATCATCAAAATACTATCAAGGTACTACTCGAGTCAAACTCGAGTCAACCTGGGCCGATTGCACCAACAATCTCCCCCTTTTTGATAATTGACAAAACTACCATCTCAAGTCTACCAATTCTCCCATATTGGCAATTCTCACATCCCAATGAGAATTCCAACGAACCCTAATTGGTAACTTGGTAACTTCTCCCCCTTTTTGACATTACATCAAAAAAGGTCCTCAAGGGTTTCAATGTATCATATCCTAATGAGATATTACAATCTTCCTCTTGGCATGCCCTCAATCTTTCTAGTGATCCCATATCACTTAAGAGAGGCAACCCAATTTTCCTCCCATGAGGAAATATACATCCATCTTCCCATGATGGATACCTCCCCCTAGAGGCTTGCTCCCCCTTGACCATTGCACCAACAATGTCCTTGGAGAGTCCCTAAGCCAATAGGAACATCAAAACAATCAAAATTAAGGCAAAGTTCAACAATAAACTCTCATTCACCTTAAAATTAATACTTTCCCTAAACACTTCTCCTAATTCATATCCAATGGATTTCCACCCTTTCTTATGCTCTCCCAAGCATGACCTAGGGTTAGAAGTGGTTAGGGGACCTTAACCTAGTTGAACATGGGCCTAACCAACAAGGTTTACTCGAAATCACTGGGCAATGATCAATTGAATCAGTCATTGCCACTCATCACCGACCGCACCATGGTACGATCGATAATCGATTTGCAAGATTTTTTGAAATCCATAAGTAAATATACATAAGTTTAAAATTCTTGAAATTTGGTATGTATATTACTTATCATAAACACTATGGGTGAAAAATATATGAAAATTATTTTACCCACTAAATTAGGAGATTGGTACAAAGTCCAAAAGTTTAGAAAAGCTTCAATAATAAGCCCTCTTTGTATCATCCCATTCAATAGTGATAGCTATCAAAAGATAGACTTCACCAAAGTTTTTCAAAATATTTTTAAAACCTTTGATTTCTTTTTCCTTAAACATCTCACTTGTATCTAGAAGTGTAAAACACATACAAGTCAAATTTTTAGTGAGATGTGGATTTTTGTTCTTTAATGGTCTCATGCATATTCTAAGGCAACTCTATTTGATTCTCTTATGCATGGGACTTCAAATCATGCCAATGTCCTTAATTCCATTTTATTTTATGCATGATGATGATTATGACATATATATGATATAGCTTAAGCATGTCCCAAAATCATGATGTCATGGCATGTAAATGATATAACTAGCATACATGACATATAAAAATAAGTCTAAACATGATCATGACATTTTTAGAGATAAAAATGAAGATGATGTCATGACATGGCAAGGCAAATAAAGCATAACAAATAAAATATACTAAGGTATAGAATACCTAAGTGTTAAAATCAATTTGTCATTTCTAGAGATTAAATTCATTTTGCCTTAAACCATTTAGCTCCCAAGTGTGCCATAAACCCAAAATGGCACACCAATACCTCTAAGACCTAATTGTGCTAATTTAAATCATTTTAAACTTCTCAAACACATTGGCACACCCTAATGTGTCAACTCTACTATGGTTAGGTTAACTACCTATCCACTTAGGGTTGACACACCTAACCCATCTAGCGTGAATCGATCACGCTCCTAGGAACCCAATACATGTTGGAGCTCCTTGGGTTAACAAGGTATTCACTAGGGATAACTTCCCTAGATACCTTCCTAATGACCCTTTTAGGCTTTGAAGTCATAGTCTTTTGGGTCTTTCCTAGGTCAACTCTAGAGGTAACTGTCACGCCCCGAGAGCATGCCAAGCCGAAAATCAAACGGACGATATCTCCCCTGTACGTGGCAACATTCCGGGTTAATACAAGGCCCGTAGGCCCACAATAACAACAATATATATATGAAAACAACAACTACACAAAAACACAGCGGAAACATAATACAACAATAATACAATCCCACACATGCATACCGGTGTGACTAACACATCACAATATCATGAAACCTCGACAAAATCTGAATATATAATATAGTACATCACGAAAACTCCAAATACAATACACAATGGACGAAAAGCCCAAAACAAACACCGGAGCCTCGGAGGTGAGATGAGATGTCAGCCAGCGGTGCTCCAAGCCGTCACGAAGACTTCTACCTGTTACCTGGGCGACAGAAAAACCCAGGGTCCGTGGGGGGTGGTGAGTAAAACTCAGCAGGTAATAGAAAAACATGTATATATGTAATATCACATGTATTTCAATAACGTAATCTAGAAGTACAACAGGTATATCAGCATGGTATATAAATACAAGCATATACCGTTTTAACAAATGAACAACGTAAAATGCAGACATACCTGAAGTCTGCTACGCTACTCTGATCCAACCTGAACATATATCCAACATATATATAACAGGAAGAGTAATACCAACTCATAATCTACTAATGCTACAGGTCAAGGTATCTAATGGTCTGTCCAACACATACCAGTATCCGACACAACTGTATAACATATGCAAGAAGCATGCATGAATATGATGTACAATCAAATGCAGCAAGCATAATACAATCAAATGCAACATCACAATAAGCATATATATATAGACTGCATCTATATATGTATACTAATCACAATCATCTATATATATATATATACATGCATATATGTATATATATGGCAATATGCAAAAATGACATAAGTCGGCAATGCAGCATGCATGATCATGTCGGCTCACCCTAAAGCTACCACGACCCCAGTGTGGCCTCGGTGGCTCAAGCATGACAACTGTCCCAACTCAACACCAACCACTACTCTCGAGTGGCCGAGTGGGCAGTATGATCGAGTAGAATATAAGCATAAAGGGCAAGCTACACGATGGGGGTCCCTGCTGTTGGCCACTCCGACAGTCACTACCCATGAGTGGTCAAGTGCCACACACGCAGGACTACGACACGCAAATCCAACTACCACCGTCTATAGTGGTAGAGTGCGGCACCACAATGCTCTGCCCTCACACCGGTTACTCCTCCTATGAGTAACCGTAGAGGCAGGATGACTAACGACACTCTCAACCACAAGAGAGACCTCGTCACCAGCGTGCTGGCAAATGACATGAATGCAATGTATCACATACAGACATCCACCATAGACTCTCTATTCTACAAAGAGTCATACTAATCAGATCAACGCACTCTTTATCCTACAGAGAGTCGTACTTAACTGATCATAATACTCTCTATCCTATAGAGAGTCATACCAATCTAATCGATGCACTCTCTATATTGCAGAGAGTCATACTCAACTGATGGACGCACTCTCTATCCTGTAGAGAGTCGTACTCATCTGATTATAACCAGCTAGGACCACCGGTCCGTAGCGACACACTAAGTATCATTCCCCTGACCATTTACATAATACATGGTCGGTGGTAACATACAACCTAAGGGTATTAGAATTAACCCTACGTTCAAAATATTACCTACCCACAGATGACCTCTTTGCCCAATTTACTATCAGGTTGTCATTCGAACTTTACTATTCACACTTAACTAAACAAATTTTAGGTTACTTACATCACCTATATATATAACTCCTAATCATGATTAAATGTAACATGATAGCATCAATGGAGTTAATAGCCAAAGGTAAAGTATCAAGCATAAGATAATAAGAGCAGGGTCAAGATAATATGAACATATAACATGCTCATATCTATGTCTAAATCTGAATGCAATTACATCTACCGGACCAAGTAGGAAATTACCCACCTGTTTTGATGACTTGTCTGAGAATACAAGTTGTCTTCACGTTCGTGAACCTGCCTCATATCAAAGTCCTCACGATGTTTCCATCTCAAACACTTCTTAATCTGCTAAAGAGTCTGGTCTCAATTTAATCTAAATAAATCAAACATCACCATGTAATGAACAAGTACTATCATCACTACATAATTATAGCATATCCATATTAGTTTATTAAACATAACTGATACACAATTATGAACGACCAAATCTATACTTACCTCGCGTCGTTCCACTTTCCTCACAAAGAATCCAGAAGTAAATCCAGTGTTAAAACCTGTAGTCACATATAGTTCATCACCCACCTTATACTGATCACAAATCTTAACTACGCAATTCACCTTATGCCCATCATGCACTTCCAACCAATCCATAGATCCATCCAACCACTTATTAATGTTATGCATTCATAAATATTCAGATTCATACTTACCCAAACTCGTTTCATTCCTCCATAGCTTCTTCATCGGCTTAAGGAAATCCAATCTGTATCAAACAATTGGACTTAAGCAACATCCAATTCCAATAGACCTCTACAGATATATCAATCTTAATTCATCAATTGTATAACCAAACAACCACATAAACATCCTTACCTAGCTTAGCATTAGTTGAACACAGCCAAGGGAATTTGTCGGAGCTTGCTGCTAAATGCCCAACTCCTCTTGCCTTGGCGATTAATGCTCATAGTTGGTGGTTGGTGAGTGAAGTGTGGCGACGGCGATGATCAGTCTGATGATGGCATCGCAAACCGAGCTCACACTAAGAGGGTCAACAATCGATCCAGCGCAAATGGTATCGGTAGAAACTCTCCATAGAAACGATATAATGGAACTGATCGGCTGCGAGGCGAAGAAATGACCAGCGGTCGGCTCACGATGGCGAGCCCGGTGATCGAAGCTTCGATCGTGGCTCGGGCGTCAAGCGAGTGGTGGAGTTACCGCATTCGGCGCGCGCTCTTGGTATTGTCGATCGATGAAGCGGAGGGGCCGGAGGAGATGTGGCGGCCGCGGCGTGTTGTCCGTGAGCGGCAAACAAAAAGGGGCGGCGACCAATGGGCAGTTCGGCGGCCATGCAGCGAGTGGCTTGTGGAGGTTGTGTGCACGCGACGCGCGTGTGATGGATGCAAATCGATGGCAACGGACGGCTGGGCAAATGGGAAATGAAGGCAGCGGCAACGGAGATCGGCTGGATCGGACGGAGATCGACTGGATTGGGCAGAGATCGACACCGGTGGCAATAGCTATGGCTCAGTGGAGTGCGATGGTAGCAGATCAGCTCGAGGAGTCGGCGCTAGGGCGGCGACAGCGAGTGAAGCGGCAGCGGCGAGTGGTGCGGCGACGGCGAGTGGAGCGACAAGCGATGTGGAGGTGACCCTAGGCGGCGGCGGCGTGCATGGGAAAGAGATCGACAGAGATCGACTGGATCGGTACCAACGGCAGTGAAGAGGATCGCTCGATTCGAGTGACGACGGTGAAGAGGCAAAGAGAGACATCGCACTTGGGAGAGGAAGATGAATCGAGATCGAGGATGTGAATAGAAGAAGAGGATCGGGTGGAGAAGGAAACATCGATCGGGTGAAGAAAAATGGTTGGCCATTAAGGAGTCAACGATTGGGCCTGTTTTAGGTGGTTGAGCTAGCCCAAGTCTAACCCAATCACCTATTTAAGCCTTAATCTTCTTCGATTCGATCATATGAACTCAATTCAATTCCAGAAAAATTTCTAAAAACTCCTAAAAAATTCCACATGATAATTTATCAATTAACAAGGAATATATTTTTTTTCCGGTATTTTATATTCTCCCCCACTAATAAAGATTTGGTCCCCAAATTTTGTACTAACATGCAAAAATTACTTCAAGCAAGTTTCCGAAAGGACCACATACCTTCCTCAAATTTCCTACTCAAGTACTTGGAGAAGAATCGCACACGACAAGTAACTCAGTGGGGATATTGAGTTTGGATATTATTTTTCAGCTCTCACCTAGTCGACAAAATCCATCACACATACTTTCAACAGTCCATCTAATGTATGAGCAGTACCTTTATATTGACTATCTATCAAAAGGTAAATAATCGTACCAGAGTGGAGCTCTATATCCGTGACCAATTGGAGACTTTGCCAACATCGTAAGATAAATCTCGAATCACTACCAGATAAGATACTCAAGATACTCCTTGAAACTGGAAATCTCCACACAGTATAAATCTATCAAGCGATTTAATGAATTCATCTTACGGATCGGAAGAAAAATGAGCGGACTTGGTTAATCGATCACCGATTACCCCAAATTGTATTAAGTCCTTTCGGAATTCTAGACAATCTCTCAACGCAGTCTATCGTACTTAGCTCCCACTTTCATCTCGGTACACAACCTTACTGATCACTAGTATTCCACCTTTACTAGTTGACACACCCAACATCGACCTACGAAATCAACCATGTTCTACATGTCGTTCCACCACCAAGCATTTCTAATATCGGTACATTCGAGTACCAGTAGGATGTATAGAAAAATCTCGAATGATGTGTTTCATGTAACAACTCCTCCTTAAACAATGCAACTCCGAGACCCACTATCCTTATCGGAGACGGGGAATTATCTTTTCACATGAGAAGTCCATCAACCATCCAAGATACACTCCACACACGCTGTAAGTGCATGGAAGACTATAACGATCAATCTCTCTTGTTGCAATTGTTGCAACTGTTCGCGCTCCAACAACTCCATTGTAGCTACCCAGTAGCTAGTCAAAATCCCATAAGCATTCCTGCTCCATATCACTACTACATGAGATCATATCTGTTAAAACCACATCACGTGTATAACAGCTTATCTCGTAGTTTCTTAACCGTCGTAAGCATAAGATATGTCTCGTGCAACTGCATCGGAATCGTTTCGATCCCTGAAACGACGCATCTGCGTACATCATCCTTTTATCAACTCCGGAAGGATTAACTAATACTAATGTAAAAGTTAACCGTCGTCTAGGTCTTGTAACTGATTTCACCAGCTTCCGACTAAATGATTTTCATCATCACCTTTGTCAAACAAGTTTGTGGTATAGTAATGCCAAACATTCTATCCACATCCACAGTAATAACCAAAACATATAAGGAAAACCGCCATCTACGGTGGTCGAGTGCGCAACTCCAACTACCACAATCAACAGTGGTCAGGTTACACAACTCCAACAACCACAAACTGATCCAATCGTGTCCAGGATACACGATTCTCAAATTCATGGATGACTAAATCGTTAAATACGTCTAATATCATTAACAATAGCTCGTAAATTCATACTAAGTATGAAATATTGTCCTTCATACACCTGCATCCTATTTACTCTAAGCTGATGATATATCAATCATCACAACGACAATGATAATTGTATGACATCATGTCACTACGATATCAATACTCCAGTCGTAAACCATCCCTAGAGTATACACAGGTGTCCTTAGCTGATCTAAATAGACCATTTATCCACAATGAAGGATATTAATTTTTAACAACTAATGCATCCATCATCGATAATCGATGCAAAATCTCAAAGGTTCATCCCTCTTTTAACAAAGAGTTCTGGATCCTTCTCAAGGAGAAATACTGGGATAGATAAATATCCCTTCCAACTTCTCCCATAATCGCAACTCCACGTTCTTTCAATTTTCTATAGTGTTTAACAACACTGATACCAACAAAACTATCACCCAGTCTGTGATCTTCGATATCAGAACCATTTCCGCAATCATTTTGATCGCCTACTCCACTTGCCTATGCAGCGGCAAGCCTAGGAGTTCATCCAAAACTATATCCGAAGGTTCTTGGATTATACGCACATCCGAGAGACATATCATATCATACTTCCAACAATTTGACCATTCGTAAGGATATGTCTACAGTAAAAGTATGTCTATCAAAGTTTAAGGGTCTCGCTTGACTTCTTAATTGTTGGTCCACTTCTCACCTGACGATAGAGATACCACCGACCTACAAGTCGATGTAAAAGACCCTTCTAATCCGAACTAAAAATGTTCTAGACAAAGATACCTGTAACTACAAGCATCTCTCAATATATTAACTTTGAGGGTAAACTAAAGTAATACCCTGAACAATCCATTATATGTCGATCTTATTCAAAGGCTCTACGCAGGTCTCGGCCTTTCTCCGAAGAGAACACAATCAGATCCAACAGTCCGTGACAATTCGGTCGCATTTCTGCGACGAATAATCTGGGGATTTTCCTAGATCATCTGATCCCATCACTAAATCCTACTAGCTGCAATTGTAGCGGGAACGACATCAACCGGAACGATCCTCGCTAGAATCGTCTCTATCCGTATCCACGTCGAGTATCCTCGGGATGACTTCGCTAAGCCACGAGCTTCGTCTTCGTACGGGTTACTAGCCTCATGTTGAAGACGACGTGATCGAGAGATGATCACGATCCGAATCCAAATTCGGATCCTAAGACGAGTCCTCAAAACTCGCTTCTCCGGAGAGGTATTCGTCAACCGATTGACGAATCCTTCATCCTCCACCTTAGAGGATTACCGGAGATCGAATCCCCGGTAAGTTAGCCGCTGTCAGAGCTCTAATCGTCGTCCAAACGACGCTCCGACGAGAGGAGAACAAGCTGTCCAGAAAACTGGACAGCTTTGGTGGAGGAGATAGGCGCCGGCCAACCAAGGGAAGATAGAGCTCACCTTGATGCCAAACCTAAAGAAGATCACCGGAGCACTAGCCGGCAGCAGCTCGACGCCGGCGAGGGGAAGGAAGCTTCCTTCTGGATGCCGGTTGGAGGAGCAATGGGCGGCGGCAAGATGTTGGCGCCGAGAACTCCAATGAGGAGGTGGGCGGCAACTTCAACCTAGGGTTTTTGGATTAGGGCTTAATTATCCCTTAAGCCCTCTTTTATAGAGAACTAATTCTCTTAATGGTTATTGGATCATAACCATTAGGCCCGTTAACCCGCTCCATTAAGATAAGTTAAAATAAACCAAACCATGATGGTTTATTTTAAGTTAAAACGAACCGAACCAACTTTTGATTCATTCGTTTAAAATAAACCAAACCCTTTGGTTTATTCTCCTCCAATGGATTAGAACCAAACCATTTTGGTCCATCCATTATGTCTTCATAAGACACGGCCCATCCACGCTTCCATTGCGACTGAAACGATTTCATGCTCGCTCCATGTTTGGTCCAACCAAACTTAGTTTCTCTCGGTCTGAGAATCTCATTCTCAAGCTCGTTTTAAATCCTTTGGATTACGCTCGTTGTGCATGTGACCAAATAGGTTCTCGATTTATGTTGGCCTTCTATAATTAACCATTAATTATAGATCGATCATGAGTGGCACCTAGTAGTACATCATGATCCCCAATTAACCGAAAAGATCAACGGTTGATCCAAAACTATTTCTGAAACCCTTCACCAGCTCGAATGATTCGTGCCCCATTCCCTTCACTCATCTTATACCCACTTGGTTCAGGACATGGTCTATAGTGTCAGTCCCCACTAGGCTGACTACGTCACACCTAGCCCAAGTATCATTTCCTCGTCCTACGGATTCTAGTTTCTCCACATGTATCGAAGAGTACCTTACTCTAAACATGTAATGCTTTGGCCAAAGACTTTAGTAACAATCCGACGAGAGGCCATGGGTATACATCTCCTCGCAAGGAGTGGTGAATCCTTTATAGGCTATTCAAACACCTTCGATCACTTCGACTTATACCCAATCATCTCGGGTCCACATCTCCTTAGAGATGTTTGCTTAAGATGTCAAAGCATAAGTCTCCATGATCAAGATGACTTGAATACTGCAAGTCAAAGGAACATCGCACTTAAGCTACAGTAAGAACTTCATTGACATATTTATATATGCAGAGAACCATATGAAGTCTTACGGCTGGTCACTCCAATGAACTAGTTATCATAACTAGCATCCACGATTAACTCCGGACATCACAATGTCTCCAGCCCGTGAGAATCAGCTGCTTGGATACACCAAGGAGTATACCTCGTGCTAGTCTCGACAGAATTGATGGTGTCCAAATCCATCAATTCATCGACTAGGGATAATTCCGATACATCACAATTACACATGTAGAGATACTCACTAGTTGTGATCCAATCACAAATTCTCTCATGCTGTGAATCGTATCGTGGTCATTCAGTAAATGAGTTTAAGATCCAATCAAATACATGAAACATGTATACTCAAAGAGTGAATCTTCATTTATCATATAAATGGTTCATACATAAGGCGATTGCCTTAGGACATCTCTCATATATTACTAACAGACTCCCACTTGGCCTAATGCCAATCGCTACGGTATCCAAGACCATAAGCACCAACATGACCCTCGAGCTTATTTTGAGGTAATGCCTTAGTCAAAGGATCAGCTAAGTTCCTTTCGGTGGGAATTTTCTCGATTTGTATTTCGTTCCTCGATGATCTCTACGATAAGATGATAGCGGGCGAAGCACATGTTTGGATCATTGATGAGACCACATCAAGTTCATAGATGAACTACTTGATCCAAACCGCTTTCTTTCTTGCTTCGAAGGCTACGCGTATTACGCCTTAGTGGCGAGAATCGCTATATCAAGCTTGGAACCTTTCCAACTTATTGCGCCTCCATTCTAGGTGAATACATACCCGGTGAGACATGGAATCATCCTTATGCATGCGGGTAACATCCGTATACCACGTATCACCATGTACCCTTCTCCGTATATTAGGAATGCTTCCTTAGTTCTTCTTAAGTACTTAAGGATCATCTTATGACCACCCAATGATCCATTCCTGGATCAGACTGGTATCTGCTCATGACACTCAGAGCATATGATACATTGGGCCTCGTACATAACATAGCATACATGATAGATCCTATTGTGGATGCATAGGGAATCTTTCTCATGCAAATCCTCTCGTCTTCTGTGCGCGGACACATAGACTTCGAAAGGTGTACCCCATGCCTAATGGGTAGGAAACCTTTCTTGGATTCCGACATGCTAAACCTCTTTAGCACTCGGTCTATATATGTAGACTGCGAAAGACTAAGCAACCGTTTCGATCTATCTCTATAGATCTTAATCCCAAGGATGTAGGTTGCTTCTCTCAGGTCTTTCATGGAGAATGTCTTGGATAACCAAACCTTAACTGACTGTAAGATTGAAACATCGTTTCCTATAAGTAATATGTCATCGACATACAATACTAGGAACACGACTGCGCTCCCACTAACCTTCTTGTACACACAAGGTTCGTCTGGATTTTGTGAGAAATCAAACTTTTTGATTGTCTCATCAAAAGCGGATATTCCGACTCTGGATGCTTGCTTGATCCATAAATGGACCGTCGCTTAATTTGCATACCTTGGTTTTATCAAGCGATGTGAAACCCTCGGGTATCATATACCGTCCTCGGCGGGTTTCCATTAAGGAAAGCTGTTTTCACATCCATCTGCCATATCTCATAATCATAATGAGCCGCTATGGCCAGGAGCATCCGAATGGATTTAAGCATAGCTACAGGCGAATAGGTATCGTCATAATCAACACCTTGCTTTTGACGATATCCTTTCGCCACCAATCTAGCCTTATAGGTAATCACATTACCATCCATGTCGGTTTTCTTCTTGAAAACCCACTTGCACCCTATAGGCTTTATGCCTTGGTGGGTCGACCAAGTTCGAACTTGGTTTTCATACATGGAATCCATTTCCGACTTCATGGCACCAAGCCACTTATCCCTTTCTGAACTTGTCAGCACTTCTTCATAACTGGTAGGCTCCTCATCATCAATGAGTAACACATCGTTCGATTCACTTACGAGAAATCCATATCTCTCAGGAATATTGCGTGTTCGCGGATCTCAGCGAAGATGTGGTGTTACAATAGTCGGTAGATTGCTCATCACTATGAGTTGTCATTTGTTGTGCTCACCGAGTATCTCGTCAATGTCTATTTGAGTCTCTCGAGCCTCCTCAAGCTCAACGACACTCCCACTATTTTCTTGCAAGAGAAACTCTTTCTCTAGAAACACAGCATGTCTTGAAACAAACACCTTTTGTTCCACAGGATGATAGAATTGGTAACCCCTTGTTTCCTTAGGGTATCCAATAAATAGACATTTATCAGACTTAACATCCAATTTGTCTGATACTGTCCGCTTCACATAAGCAGGACAACCCCATATCTTCAAGTAAGATACATAAGGTTTCTTACTATTCCATATCTCATATGGAGTAGTTGAGACTACCTTGGTAGGCATTCTGTTTAACAAGTAAACAATTGGTATGCCCATAAGGACTTGGAAAGGTTGCATGATTCATCATTGGCGACCATGTCCAACAGTCCGTCGCCTCTCGGATACACCATTATCTTTGTGGTGTATAGGGCGGAGTCCATTGAGACAATATGCCATTGTCTCTTAGATAATCAAGAAACTCTTGACTTAAGTATTCACCACCTCGATCTGATCGAAGTATTTTAATACTCTTGTCATGTTGTTTCTCTACTTCATTTCTGAATTCTTTGAACCTTTCAAAGGCTTCAGACTTGTGTTTCATCAAGAACACATACCCAAACCGTGAGTGATCATCGGTGAAGGTAATGAAGTAGCTATAGCCTCCTAATGCTTGAGTTGACATAGGTCCACATACATCAGTATGTATTAGACCTAGTAACTCTCCCACTCGTTCACCTTTTCCAGTAAAAGGTAACTTAGTCATCTTGCCTTTTAAGCATGATTCACATGTATCGTATGAATCCAATTCAAACGATTCCAGAATTCCACATCGGTGTAATTCGGACATGCGTTTCTTGCTTATATGGCCAAGACGACAATGCTACATATGGGAGTCTAATTGATTATCCTTTCGAGCACGCTTGTTGCTCGCTTCGATATTGAAGATGTCACTGGATATGTCCAATGTATAAACACTATTGCTTAAAGTTTCAGTCCCATAAAGAACTCCATTCAAAGTTATGTAACAACAATTGTTACTAAAAGTCAAATGGTACCCATTTCTATTTAAACAAGAAATAGAAATGATGTTCTTTATCAATGAAGGAACATAAAAGCAATTGTCCAATTCTAAGGCAAGTCCCTAGGGAGTTTCAACAAATGCGTTCAATGGCGAATGCAGCAACCTTTGCTCCATTCCCAACACGTAAATTTTGACTCTCCCTTGACGAGTCTTCTTCTATTCCTTAGCCCATGTATGTCATTACATATATGTGAGCCACACCCAGTATCCAATACCCAAGTGTTTGAGGAAATAGAATGACAATCAATAACGAAGATATCTGAAGAAGATGGGGCATCCGATGTCTTGTTCTTCTTTATGGACTCAAGATAAATCTTGCACTTTCTTCGCAAATGGCTCTCCTTGCCATAATGATGGCAAGTTTCCTTTTGTGCTAGTTCTACCTTCTTAGCCCTTCTCTTCTTTCCCTTCTGCTATTCCTTTGACTTCCTCTTAGAACCTTTCTTCGAGGAATCAACTAACAGCACCGTCCCCTGCTCATGCTTCTCAGAAGACTCCACAGTCTTGACATATTGGCGGTACCACGGATGAACCTTCTAGCATCTCGGAGGTGAAGAGGAGCTTTGAGACTTGAACCTTTTGAATCTCACTTGCTCATCAACCAACTCACAAGATGAAGGACTACGATATGAGCATCCATATGCTCATCTTGCTTCGTAGCTTGGGTTCCATCGCGGCTAGCATGATGCAACTCATTTGTTGAATCACTCACATGTTTACGATAGGCCAACAATTGGTCGAGTTGCATGTCACTAGGATGAGCGGGAAGAGGCGCCGAGGACATTTGCAAGCTTTTCAACCTTGAGAACAATTCTCAAGTTTCTAAGCCGATCCAAGAAGTTCGGAATTTATTGAATCAAAATGGAGCATAAATTCAAAGACATCATGATCAATCTTAGAAATACAAAGCGAGCATATATGAGAAAATGATTTTAAAATGCATCAATATACATTTATAAATCCCATTCATTTTTAATTTCAAAACCCCAAAATCACTTGGAGATCGTAGGTCCATCTCGAATGGGCTGATATCCATCGTAGTTATGAACAACCTTGGAGAGAGTCCAACAAGCCATTCATAACTACGACGGTAGGTATCAACTATTCTGATTGCATATCACGTATATGCAACTATCACAATGTGCTATCAACTAATTGAATGTTCACACATACATCGGGTTGTTAACACATTAACAAGTATGCATCATATGCATAGCACCCAACTTCACCTCCCTTTACATCGACCTTGGAGAGAGTCCAACAAGCCCGATGCTCGGGTTAAAGCCAACCCATTAATCGAAATAGTTTTAATATGGTTAGGCGCATTCAACCAATTAGCCCAGCTTGGAAGAGTCCAACAACCAAAGCTAACGATTGACCTCGACTCTTACCATATTAGTATTAAACTATTCCATGGTTTGAACATATTCGGGTTAGTAGGGCTTGGAAGAGTCCAACAACCCAAACAAAGCGGAACTCTGGTTCTAACCATATTAATGGAAGGTGTAGGCTTTAATATTGTTTAAGGGTTTTATGTCTCATCCTCTTTGCATGCAAATAACTATTATCTACATGGCATGGCGCTTATGCATCTAATGCAATTACATGGCATACAATTATGTCATGTATATAATTTCCTTATATGTCATAACTATTTATGGAAATAAAATATGTTTAAGATTTGATTCTCCAAATCAAATCATAATTAAATTAGGAAACAAATTTCCAAATCTAATCACATATTTTATTTATGGAATTATTTGATTAAGGAAAATCTATTTAGGAAACCAATTTCCTAAATCATTAAAACTACTTATGGAAATAAAATATTTTAAGATTTGATTTCCCAAATCAAATCAAGATTAATTTAGGAAACAAATTTTCAAAATCTAATCAAATATTTTATTTATGGAAAAAATCAATTTCCATAAAATACTTCCAACTTTCCAAAAGTGGAAGATTTCCATAAATACTTCTAGACTTTCCAAAATTGAAAAATTTCCATAAATACTTCTAAATTTCCAAAATTAGAAAATTTCCAAAAATAACATTATGACTATCGCAAAACCATTTTACGATTATGTCGAAACACAACCTGGGCTCTGATACCACTGTTGGGTTTCCTGCACCGCGACATGTGTATTTTCGATCACGTTTCGTAAACATGAGCACAGCGGAAGCAATAAAAATAATAAATCTACATTTATTACAACACACGCATGCATAGTACAATAAGTGTAGACATAACCGTAAATTTAAATTTGCAATAAAAGGAAATTTAACTACGTTATACCTTTCGTATCACGTGTAGCGGGAACGGCATCAACCGGAACGATCCTCGCTAGAATCGTCTCTATCCGTATCCACGCCGAGTATCCTCGGGATGACTTCGCTAAACCACGAGCTTCGTCTTCGTACGGGTTACTAGCCTCGTGTTGAAGATGACGTGATCGAGAGATGATCACAATCCGAATCCAAATTCGGATCCTAAGACGAGTCCTCAAAATTCGCTTCTCCGGAGAGGTATTCGTCAACCGATTGACGAATCCTTCGTCCTCCACCTCAGAGGATTACCAGAGATCGAATCCCCGGTAAGTTAGCCGCTGTCGGAGCTCAAACCGTCGTCCAAACGACGCTCCGACGAGAGGAGAACAAGCTGTCCAGAAAACTGGACAGCTTTGGTGGAGGAGATAGGCGCCGACCAACCAAGGGAAGATAGAGCTCACCTTGATGCCAAACCTAAAGAAGATCACCGGAGCACTAGCCGGTAGCAGATCGACGCCGGCGAGGGGAAGGAAGCTTCCTTCTGGACGCCGGTTGGAGGAGCAATGGGCGACGGCAAGATGTTGGCGCCGAGAACTCCAATGAGGAGGTGGGCGGCAACTTCAACCTAGGGTTTTTGGATTAGGGCTTAATTATCCCTTAAGCCCTCTTTTATAGAGAACTAATTCTCTTAATGGTTATTGGATCATAACCATTAGGCCCGTTAACCCGCTCCATTAAGATAAGTTAAAATAAACCAAACCATGATGGTTTATTTTAAGTTAAAACGAACCGAACCAACTTTTGGTTCATTCGTTTAAAATAAACCAAACCCTTTGGTTTATTCTCCTCCATTGGATTAGAATCAAACCATTTTGGTCCATCCATTATGTCTTCATAAGACACGGCCCATGCACGCTTTCATTGCGACTGAAACGATTTCATGCTCGCTCCATGTTTGGTCCAACCAAACTTAGTTTCTCTCGGTCTGAGAATCCCATTGTCAAGCTCGTTTTAAATCCTTTGGATTACGCTCGTTGTGCGTGTGACCAAATAGGTTCTCGGTTTATGTTGGCCTTCTATAATTAACCATTAATTATTGAACGATCATGAGTAACACCTAGTAGTACATCATGATCCCCAATTAACCGAAAAGATCAACGGTTGATCCAGAACTATTTCTGAAACCCTTCAGCAGCTCGAATGATTCGTGCCCCATTCCCTTCACTCATCTTATACCCACTTGGTTCAGGACATGGTCTATAGTGTCAGTCCCCACTAGGCTGACTACGTCACACCTAGCTCAAGTATCATTTCCTCGTCCTACGGATTCTAGTTACTGCACATGTATCGAAGAGTACTTTACTCTAAACATGTAATGCTTTGGCCAAAGACTTTAGTAACAATCCGACGAGAGGCCATGGGTATACATCTCCTCGCAAGGAGTGGTGAATCCTTTATAGGCTATTCAAACACCTTCGATCACTTCGACTTATACCCATTCATCCCGGGTCCACATCTCCTTAGAGATGTTTGCTTAAGATGTCAAAGCATAAGTCTCCATGATCAAGATGACTTGAATACCGCAAGTCAAAGGAACATCGCACTTAAGCTACAGTAAGAACTTCATTGACATATTTATATATGCAGAGAACCATATGAAGTCTTACGGCTGGTCACTCCAATGAACTAGTTACCATAACTAGCATCCACGATTAACTCCGGACATCACAATGTCTCCATCCAAAGAGAATCACCGCTTAGATACACCAAGGAGTATACCTCGTGCTAGTCTCGAGAATTGATGGTGTCCAAATCCATCAATTCATCGACTAGGATAATTCGATACATCACAATTACACATGTAGAGATACTCACTAGTTGTGATTCAATCACAAATTCTCTCATGCTGTGAATCGTATCGTGGACATTCAATAAATGAGTTTAAGATCCAATCAAATACATAAAACATGTATACTCAAATAGTGAATCTTCATTTATCATATAAATGGTTCATACATAAGGCGATTGCCTTAGGACATCTCTCATATATTACTAACAGACTCCCACTTGGCCTAATGTCAATCGCTACGGTATCCAATACCATAAGCACTAACATGACCCTCAAACTTATTTTGAGGTAATGCCTTAGTCAAAGGATCCGCTAAGTTCCTTTCAGTGGGAATTTTCTCGAGTTGTATTTCGTTCCTACTGATGATCTCTCTGATAAGATGATAGCGGCGAAGCACATGTTTGGATCATTGATGAGACCACATCAAGTTCATAGATGAACTACTTGATCGCTTCAGTAACGTATTCTGCCTTAGTGGCAGAATCCGCTATAGTGTCAAGCTTGGAACCTTTCCAACTTATTGCGCCTCCATTCTAGGTGAATACATACCCAGACTGAGACATGGAATCATCCTTGTCTGTCTGGAGTTGGCATCCGTATATCCACGTATCACCATGTACCCTTCTCCATATATTAGGAATGCTTCCTTAGTTCTTCTTAAGTACTTAAGGATCATCTTAACAGCCACCCAATGATCCATTCCTGGATCAGACTGGTATCTGCTCATGACACTCAGAGCATACGATACATTGGGCCTCGTACATAACATAACATACATGATAGATCCTATTGCGGATGCATAGGGAATCTTACTCATGCAAATCCTCTCGTCTTCTGTGCGCGAACACATAGACTTCAAAAGGTGTACCCCATGCCTGATGGGTAGAAAACCTTTCTTGGATTCCGACATGCTAAACCTCTTTAGCACTCGGTCTATATATGTAGACTGCGAAAGACCAAGCAACCGTTTTGATCTATCTCTATAGATCTTAATCCCAAGGATGTAGGTTGCTTCTCCCAGGTCTTTCATGGAGAATGTCTTGGATAACCAAACCTTAACTGACTGTAAGATTGAAACATCATTTCCTATAAGTAATATGTCATCGACATACAATACTAGGAACACGACTGCACTCCCACTAACCTTCTTGTACACACAAGGTTCGTCTGGATTTTGTGAGAAATCAAACTTTTTAATTGTCTCATCAAAATGGATATTCCAACTCCTGGATGCTTGCTTCAATCCATAAATGGACCGTCGCAATTTGCATACCTTGGTTTTATCAACTGATGTGAAACCCTCAGGTTGTATCATATACACGTCCTCGAGCAGGTTTCCATTAAGGAAAGATGTTTTCACATTCATCTGCCATATCTCATAATCATAATGAGCCGCTATGGCCAAGAGCATCCGAATGGATTTAAGCATAGCTACAGGCGAATAGGTATCGTCATAATCAACACCTTGCTTTTGACGATATCCTTTCGCCACCAATCTAGCCTTATAGGTAATCACATTACCATCCATGTCGGTTTTCTTCTTGAAAACCCACTTGCACCCTATAGGCTTTATGCCTTTAGATGGGTCAACCAAGTTCCAAACTTGGTTTTCATACATGGAATCCATTTCCGACTTCATGGCACCAAGCCACTTATCCCTTTCTGAACTTGTCAGCACTTCTTCATAACTGGTAGGCTCCTCATCATCAATAAGTAACATGTCGTTCGATTCACTTACGAGAAATCCATATCTCTCAGGAATATTGCGTGTTCTGCCAGATCTATGAAGATGTGGTGTTACAATAGGTCCAGCCGATTGCTCATCACTATGAGTTGTCGGCTGTTGTGCTTCACCAGGTATCTCGTCAATGTCTATTTGAGTCTCTCGAGCCTCCTCAAGCTCGACGACACTCCCACTGTTTTCTTGCAAGAGAAACTCTTTCTCTAGAAACACAGCATGCCTTGAAACAAACACCTTTTGTTCCACAGGATGATAGAATTGGTAACCCCTTGTTTCCTTAGGGTATCCAATAAATAGACATTTATCAGACTTAGCATCCAATTTGTCTGATACTGTCCGCTTCACATAAGCAGGACAACCCCATATCTTCAAGTAAGATACATAAGGTTTCTTACTATTCCATATCTCATATGGAGTAGTTGAGACTACCTTGGTAGGCATTCTGTTTAACAAGTAAACAGCTGTCTGAAGTGCATAGCCCCAAAAGGACTTGGAAAGAGTTGCATGATTCATCATTGACCTGACCATGTCCAACAAGGTCCGGTTACGCCTCTCAGATACACCATTATGCTGTGGTGTATAGGGCGGAGTCCATTGAGACAATATACCATTGTCTCTTAGATAATAAAGAAACTCTTGACTTAAGTATTCACCACCTCGATCCGATCAAAGTATTTTAATACTCATGTTATGTTGTTTCTCTACTTCATTTCTGAATTCTTTGAACCTTTCAAAGGCTTCAGACTTGTGTTTCATCAAGAACACATACCCAAACCGTGAGTGATCATCGGTGAAGGTAATGAAGTAGCTATAGCCTTCTAATGCTTGAGTTGACATAGGTCCACATACATCAGTATGTATTAGACCTAGTAACTCTCCCACTCGTTCACCTTTTCCAGTAAAAGGTAACTTAGTCATCTTGCCTTTTAAGCATGATTCGCATGTATCGTATGAATCCAATTCAAACGATTCCAGAATTCCACATCGGTGTAATTCGGACATGCGTTTCTTGCTTATATAGCCAAGACGACAATGCTACATATGGGAGTCTAATTGATTATCCTTTCGAGCACGCTTGTTGCTCGCTTCGATATTGAAGATGTCACTGGATACGTCCAACGTATAAACACTATTGCTTAAAGTTTCAGTCCCATAAAGAACTCCATTCAAAGTTATGTAACAACAATTGTTACTAAAAGTCAAATGGTACCCATTTCTATTTAAACAAGAAATAGAAATGATGTTCTTTATCAACGAAGGAACATAAAAGCAATTGTCTTCTAAGACAAGTCTGTAGGGAGTTTCAACAAATGCGTTCAATGGCACGCAGCAACCTTTGCTCCATTCCCAACATGCAAATTTGACTCTCCCTTGACGAGTCTTCTTCTATTCCTTAGCCCATGTATGTCATTACATATATGTGAGCCACACCCAGTATCCAATACCCAAGTGTTTGAGGAAATAGAATGACAATCAAAAACGAAGATATCTGAAGAAGATGGGGCATCCGATGCCTTGTTCTTCTTTACGGACTCAAGATAAATCTTGCACTTTCTTCGCAAATGGCTCTCCTTGCCATAATGATGGCAAGTTTCCTTTTGTGCTAGTTCTACCTTCTTAGCCCTTCTCTTCTTTCCCTTCTGCTGTTCCTTTGACTTCCTCTTAGAACCTTTCTTCGAGGAATCAACTAACAGCACTGTCCCCTGCTCATGCTTCTCAGAAAACTCCACAGTCTTCAACATATTGAGCAGTACCACAGATGAACCTTCTAGCATCTCAGAGGTGAAGAGGAGCTTTGAGACTTCGAACCTTTCGAATCTCACTTGCTCATCAACCAACTCACAAAGATGAAGGACTACGATATGAGCATCCATATGCTCATGCTGCTTTCGTAGCTTGGGTTCCATCGCGGCTAGCATGATGCAACTCATTTGTTCGAATCACTCACATGTTTCGATAGGCCAACAATTGGTCCAGAGTTGCATCGTCACTAGGGACGGGAAGAGGCGCCGAGGACATTTGCAAGCTTTTCAACCTTGAGAACAATTCTCAAGCTTCTAAGCCACCCAAGAAGCTCGGCCCGATAATTTATTCGAATCCAAAATGGAACGCAAATTCAAAGACATCATGATCAATCTTAGAAATACAAAACGAGCATATATGAGAAAATGATTTTAAAATGCATCAATATACATTTATAAATCCCATTCATTTTTCGAATTTCAAAAACCCCAAAATCACTTCGGGAGATCGTAGGTCCATCTCCGAATGGGCTGATATCCATCATAGTTATGAACAACCTTGGAGAGAGTCCAACAAGCCATTCATAACTACGACGGTAGGTATCATCTATACCGATTGCATATCACGTATATGCAACTATCACAATGTGCTATCAACTAATTGAATGTTCACACATACGTCGGGTTGTTAACACATTAACAAGTATGCATCATATGCATAGCACCCAACTTCACCTCCCTTTACATCGACCTTGGAGAGAGTCCAACAAGCCGATGCTCCAGGTTAAAGCCAACCCATTAATCGAGAAATAGTTTTAATATGGTTAGAGCGCATTCAACCAATTAGTCCAGCTTAGAGAGAGTCCAACAACCAAAGCTAACGATTGACCTCTGACTCTTACCATATTAGTATTAAACTATTCCATGGTTTGAACATGTTCGGGTTCGAGCCGGGCTTGGAGAGAGTCCAACAACCCAAACAAGAAACGGAACTCTGGTTCTAACCATATTAATGGAAGGTGTAGGCTTTAATATTGTTTAAGGATTTTTATGTCTCATCCTCTTTGCATGCAAATAACTATTATCTACATGGCATGGCATAAATGACATACATCTACATGTCACGACACGCATGACATAATGTTATGCATCTAATGCAATTACATGACATACAATTATGTCATGTATATAATTTCCTTATATGTCATAACTATTTATGGAAATAAAATATGTTTAAGATTTGATTCTCCAAATCAAATCATAATTAAATTAGGAAACAAATTTCCAAATCTAATCACATATTTTATTTATGGAATTATTTGATTAAGGAAAATCTATTTAGGAAACCAATTTCCTAAATCATTAAAACTACTTATGAAAATAAAATATTTTAAGATTTGATTTCCCAAATCAAATCAAGATTAATTTAGGAAATAAATTTTCAAAATCTAATCAAATATTTTATTTATGGAAAAAATCAATTTCCATAAAATACTTCCAACTTTCCAAAAGTGGAAGATTTCCATAAATACTTCTAGACTTTCCAAAATTGAAAAATTTCCATAAATACTTCTAAATTTCCAAAATTAGAAAATTTCCAGAAATAACATTATGACTATCACAAAACCATTTTACGATTATGTCGAAATACAACCTGGGCTCTGATACCACTGTTGGGTTTCCTGCACCGCGGCATGTGTATTTTCGATCACGTTTCGTAAACATGAGCACAGCGGAAGCAATAAAAATAATAAATCTACATTTATTACAACACACACAACACACACATGCATAGTACAACAAGTGTAGACATAACCGTAAATTTAAATTTGCAATAAAAGGAAATTTAACTACGTTATACCTTTCGTATCACGTGTAGCGGGAACGGCATCAACCGGAACGATCCTCGCTAGAATCGTCTCTATCCGTATCCACGCCGAGTATCCTCGGGATGACTTCGCTAAGCCACGAGCTTCGTCTTCGTACGGGTTACTAGCCTCGTGTTGAAGATGACGTGATCGAGAGATGATCACAATCCGAATCCAAATTCGGATCCTAAGATGAGTCCTCAAAACTCGCTTCTCCGGAGAGGTATTCGTCAACCGATTGACGAATCCTTCGTCCTCCACCTCAGAGGATTACCGGAGATCGAATCCCCGGTAAGTTAGCCGCTGTCGGAGCTCAAACCGTCGTCCAAATGACGCTCCAACGAGAGGAGAACAAGCTGTCCAGAAAATTGGACAGCTTTGGTGGAGGAGATAGGCGCCGACCAACCAAGGGAAGATAGAGCTCACCTTGATGCCAAACCTAAAGAAGATCACCGGAGCACTAGCCGGTAGCAGCTCGACGCCGACGAGGGGAAGGAAGCTTCCTTCTGGACGCCGGTTGGAGGAGCAATGGGCGACGGCAAGATGTTGGCGCCGAGAACTCCAATGAGGAGGTGGGCGGCAACTTCAACCTAGGGTTTTTGGATTAGGGCTTAATTATCCCTTAAGCCCTCTTTTATAGAGAACTAATTCTCTTAATGGTTATTGGATCATAACCATTAGGCCCGTTAACCCGCTCCATTAAGATAAGTTAAAATAAACCAAACCATGATGGTTTATTTTAAGTTAAAACGAACCGAACCAACTTTTGGTTCATTCGCTTTAAAATAAACCAAACCCTTTGGTTTATTCTCCTCCATTGGATTAGAACCAAACCATTTTGGTCCATCCATTATGTCTTCATAAGACACGGCCCATCCACGCTTCCATTGCGACTGAAACGATTTTATGCTCGCTCCATGTTTGGTCCAACCAAACTTAGTTTCTCTCGGTCTGAGAATCCCATTCTCAAGCTCGTTTTAAATCCTTTGGATTACACTCGTTGTGCGTGTGACCAAATAGGTTCTCGGTTTATGTTGGCCGTCTATAATTAACCATTAATTATAGAACGATCATTAGTGACACCTAGTAGTACATCATGATCCCCAATTAACCGAAAAGATCAACGGTTGATCCAGAACTATTTCTGAAACCCTTCAGCAGCTCGAATGATTCGTGCCCCATTCCCTTCACTCATCTTATACCCACTTGGTTCAGGACATGGTCTATAGTGTCAGTCCCCACTAGGCTGACTACGTCACACCTAGCCCAAGTATCATTTCCTCGTCCTACGGATTCTAGTTACTGCACATGTATCGAAGAGTACTTTACTCTCAACATGTAATGCTTTGGCCAAAGACTTTAGTAACAATCCGACGAGAGGCCATGGGTATACATCTCCTCGCAAGGAGTGGTGAATCCTTTATAGGCTATTCAAACACCTTCGATCACTTCGACTTATACCCATTCATCCCGGGTCCACATCTCCTTAGAGATGTTTGCTTAAGATGTCAAAGCATAAGTCTTCATGATCAAGATGACTTGAATACCGCAAGTCAAAGGAACATCGCACTTAAGCTATAGTAAGAACTTCATTGACATATCTATATATGCAGAGAACCATATGAAGTCTTACGGCTGGTCACTCCAATGAACTAGTTATCATAACTAGCATCCACGATTAACTCCGGACATCACAATGTCTCCAGCCAGTGAGAATCAGCTGCTTGGATACACCAAGGAGTATACCTCGTGCTAGTCTCGATCGACAGAATTGATGGTGTCTAAATCCATCAATTCATCGACTAGAGATAATTTCGATACATCACAATTACACATGTAGAGATACTCACTAGTTGTGATCCAATCACAAATTCTCTCATGCTGTGAATCGTATCGTGGACATTCAGTAAATGAGTTTAAGATCCAATCAAATACATGAAACATGTATACTCAAATAGTGAATCTTCATTTATCATATAAATGGTTCATACATAAGGCGATTGCCTTAGGACATCTCTCATATATTACTAACACCTGTAACTACAAGCATCTCTCAATATATTAACTTTGAGGGTAAACTAAAGTAATACCCTGAACAATCCATTATATGTCGATCTGATTTAAAGGCTCTACACAGGTCTCGACCTTTCTCCGAAGAGTACACAATCAGATCCAACAGTCCGTGACAATTCGATCGCATTTCTGCGACGAATAATCTGGGGATTTTCCTAGATCATCTGATCCCATCACTAAATCCTACTAGCTGCAATTGTAGGATACCAAATAGATACATCCATCGTCGTATACTCTCTCCTCTGTACTAAGCAAATCACATCTGAGGGTAACTGTTGAATCTTCTAAGATGTCTTCTGTTGATGCTGCTTCTGTGTTGATCTCTGCTGAAGGGGAGTATCAAGGAACTCCAACCACGCCTGAGGTAGTAGGTTGTTGCTGATGAAATAATCCAATCTTCTGTGCTGATATCTGCTGTCGAGACGGCGCATCATCCTCCCAGAATACCATCGTTAGTCTTCAACTGAGTCTTCAAAATACACCTCAAATGTACTAGTTGCTTACAATAGCAACAGCTGAACTGATCAACGGATAATCTAACTTCGTGTGTCTTCGTGATCCGCACTGCACGCAAATAATCCCTCCGGAGTCTTTGTTCTGGTTTCGCTGATGTGCACGAGAACATCCTGATGATCTGCGGTTGGTCTTCTATAATCGAAAAGTAGTTCAAGGCCTATGACTCCAATCTTGCTCCTTTTGTCCAACATTCGGAGGCTTCTTACTCCAATATATGACTTGCAATATCTGCTTATCGATCTTCATCTCCTAAACACTTATACGGAGTCATTCCTAAACTCCTTACTCAATCCAACGTCTTCCTGCAGGATCTGATAGAAAAATCCTGTCATCTTAATCCAACTATAAGCCAAAAACTCTGGGTGGCTTAAATCATTCATTCACTTTCTTGAGCTATTAGGTGATCGTAACCTCTACAAGTCTAACGACCCTGCATGGTAATCCCGTTACCGACAATCACCCTACTTGAAGCTCAAGAATTTCTTATCATGTGCCACTAAAAGTGACACGGGAAAATACTCTCTTTCAACATCACTAAACCATGATCAAGTGATGTTTTATTCTCCAAATGTTATTTTCTGCATTTACCACCAAATACCGGCTAGATCCCGATAATGGTATGCGAATAACTTCTCTTTCTCTGTATAACACGGGTTAAGTACTCAAAAGTACCCTTAAAGTTATACAACCCAGTACAAATAATCTCAGGGATCAAAATCCCTATGAAACACCGTAAACTAGCCTTCCGCTATCTGCATCAACAATAGTCTACTTGTCTTGTCCATTACCCAACAGATAATGATCTGACTAGCACCGTTAGTGAAAATCTCTAAGGTTGAAATCTCTTATTTCAACTAGAAATGTGACGACTTGACCCATGTTTTTCCAACTCGGTATCAATCGGCTCTCAAAGGTAAATCACCTTTTCGACACGGATTCAAGACTCATACACTCAACAGGTCATTTCCGGGGTCAACTCATACCACAACTACGAACAATAACCAACTCACTACAGGTTATTCCCTGTTATATACATTAAAAGCATAGTTAACTAAAACCGGGAGTATAAACCCTAAAGGTCACTCCGGTTGGTCGCCTCGGTGGATGACCCCTATTACAAGTCTGCACAGGTGTCATAACTATACTGTATACACCTACTGATCAAGTTTAGATAAATATCTACTAAACCATAAGTTATCAGAAATTCTTACCTCGTGCTGCTTGGAGCTCAGGCCGCTGTCCATCTCATCTCAGAAAACCAAAACCGAATAAATCGACTCCCGAGAATCCAAGACTCGACACAAAAACAACATTGTATGGCATCGCAGAACCTAGGGCTCTGATACCACTAAAGTTGTCACGCCCCGAGAGCATGCCGAGTCGAAAATCAAACGGACGACATCTCCCTTGTACGTGGCAACATTCCGGGTTAATACAAGGCCCGTAGGCCCACAATAACAACAATATATATATATATGAAAACAACAACTACACAAAAATACAGCGGAAACATAATACAACAATAATACAATCCCACACATGCATACCGGTATGACTAACACATCACAACATCACGAAACCTCGACAAAATCTGAATATACAACATAGTACATCACGAAAACTCCAAATACAATACACAACGGACGGAAAGCCCAAAACAAACACGGGAGCCTCGGAGGTGAGATGAGATGTCAGCCAGCGGTGCTCTAAGCCATCACGAAGACTTCTACCTGTTACCTGAGCGACAGAAAAACCCAGGGTCCGTGGGGGGTGGTGAGTAATACTCAGCAGGTAATAGAAAAACATGTATATATGTAATATCACATGTATTTCAATAACGTAATCTAGAAGTACAGCAGGTATATCAGCATAGTATATAAATACAAGCATATACCGTCTAACCAAATGAACAACGTAAAATGCAGACATACCTGAAGTCTGCTACGCTACTCTGATCCAACCTGAACATATATCCAACATATATATAACAGGAAGAGTAATACCAACTCATAATCTACTAATGCTACAGGTCAAGGTATCTAATGGTCTGTCCAACACATACCAGTATCCGACACAACTGTATAACATATGCAAGAAGCATGCATGAATATGATGTACAATCAAATGCAGCAAGCATAATACAATCAAATGCAACATCACAATAAGCATATATATATAGACTGCATCTATATATGTATACTAATCACAATCATCCATATATATATATACATGCATATATGTATATATATGATAATATGCAAAAATGGCATAAGTCGGCAATGCAGCATGCATGATCATGTAGGCTCACCCTAAAGCTACCACGACCCCAGTGTGGCCTCGGTGGCTCGAGCATGACAACTGTCCCAACTCAACACCAACCACTACTCTCGAGTGGCCGAGTGGGCAGTATGATCGAGTAGCATATAAGCATAAAGAGCAAGCTACACGATGGGGGTCCCTGCTGTTGGCCACTCCGACAGTCACTACCCATGAGTGGTCGAGTGCCACACACGTAGGACTATGACACGCAAATCCAACTACCACCGTCTATAGTGGTAGAGTGCGACACCACAATGCTCTGCCCTCACACCGATTACTCCTCCTATGAGTAACCGTGGAGGCAGGATGACTGACGACACTCTCAACCACAAGGGAGACCTCGTCACCAGCGTGCTTGCAAATGACATGAATGCAATGTCTCATATACAGACATCCACCATAGACTCTCTATTCTACAAAGAGTCATACTAATCAGATCAACGCACTCTCTATCCTGCAGAGAGTCGTACTTAACTGATCATAACACTCTCTATCCTATAGAGAGTCATACCAATCTAATCGATGCACTCTCTATATTGCAGAGAGTCGTACTCAACTGATGGACGCACTCTCTATTCTGTAGAGAGTCGTACTCATCTGATCGACGCACTCTCTATCCTGTAGAGAGTCATACTCATCTGATCGACGCGCTCTCTATCCTATAGAGAGTCGTACTCATCTGATTATAACCAGCTAGGACCACCGGTCCGTAGCGACACACTAAGTATCATTCCCCTGACTATTTACACAATACATGGTCGGTGGTAACATGCAACCCAAGGGTATTAGAATTAACCCTACGTTCAAAACATTACCTACCCACAGATGACCTCTTTGCCCAATTTACTATCAGGTTGTCATTCGAACTTTACTATTCACACTTAACTAAACAAATTTTAGGTTACTTACATCACCTATATATATAACTCCTAATCATGATTAAATGTAACATGATAGCATCAATGGAGTTAATAGTCAAAGGTAAAGTATCAAGCATAAGATAATAAGAGCAGGGTCAAGATAATATGAACATATAACATGCTCATATCTATGTCTAAATCTGAATGCAATTACATCTACCGGACCAAGTAGGAAATTACCCACCTGTTTTGACGACTTGTCTGAGAATACAAGTTGTCTTCACGTCCATGAACCTGCCTCATATCAAAGTCCTCACGTTGTTTCCATCTCAAACACTTCTTAATCTGCTAAAGAGTCTGGTCTCAATTTTATCTAAATAAATCAAACATCACCATGTAATGAACAAGTACTATCATCACTACATAATTATAGCATATCTAGATCAGTTTATTAAACATAACTGATACACAATTATGAACGACCAAATCTATACTTACCTCGCGTCGTTCCACTTTCCTCACAAAGAATCCAGAAGTAAATCCAGTGTTAAAACCTGTAGTCACATACAGTTCATCACCCACCTTATACTGATCACAAATCTTAACTACGCAATTCACCTTATGCCCATCATGCATTTCCAACCAATCCATAGATCCATCCAACCACTTATCAATGTTATGCATTCATAAATATTCAGATTCATACTTACCCAAACTCGTTTCATTCCTCCATAGCTTCTTCATCGGCTTAAGGAAATCCAATCTATATCAAACAATTGGACTTAAGCAACATCCAATTCCAATAGACCTCTACAGATATAACAATCTTAATTCATCAATTGTATAACCAAACAACCACATAAACATCCTTACCTAGCTTAGCATTAGTTGAACACAGCCAAGGGAATTCGTCGGAGCTTGCTGCTAAATGCCCAACTCCTCTTGCCTTGGCGATTAATGCTCATAGCCGGTGGTCGGTGAGTGAAGTGTGGCGATGGCGATGATCAGGTACAGTGATGGCATCACCAAACCGAGCTCACACTAAGAGGGGTCAACAATCGATCCAAGCTGCAAATGGTATCGGTAAGGGGAACTCTCCATAGAACAGTATAACGGAACCGATCGAGCTGCGAGGCAGAAGAAATGACCAGCAGAGGTTGGCTCACGATGGCGAGCCATCGAAGCTTCGATGCGTGGCTCGGGCGTCAAGCAGAGTGGTGGATGTGGCGGGCCGGTTGTCGATGAACGGAGGGGCCGGAGGAGATGTGGCGGCCGCGGCGTGTTGTTCGTGAGCGGCAAACAAAAAGGGGCGGCGACCAGTGGGCAGTTCGGCGGCCATGCAGCGAGTGGCTTGTGGAGGCTGTGTGCACGCGACGGGCGTGTGATGGCTACAAATCGACAGCAACCGACGGCTAGGCAAATGGGAAACGAAGGCAATGGTGACGGAGATCAGCTGGATCGGACGGAGATCGACTGAATCGGGCAGAGATCGGCACCAGCGGCAGTAGCTATGGCTCAGTGGCATGCGATGGTAGCAGATCAACTCGAGGAGTCGGCGCTAGGGCGGCGGCAGCGAGTGAAGCGACAGCGGCGAGTGGTGCGGCGACGGCGAGTGGTGCGGCGACGGCGAGTGGAGCGACGAGCGATGTGGAGGCGACCCTAGGCGGCGGCGGCGTGCACGAGAAAGAGATCGGCGGAGATCGACTAGATCGGTACCAACGGCAGTGAAGAGGATCGCTTGATTCGAGCGACGACGGTGAAGAGGCGAAGAGAGACATCGCACTTGGGAGAGGAAGATGAATCGAGATCGAGGATGTGAATAGAAGAAGAGGATCTGGCGGAGAAGGAAACGTTGATCGGGTGAAGAAAAACAACTGGCCATTAAGGAGTCAACGATTGGGCCTATTTTAGGTGGTTGAGCTAGCCCAAGTCTAACCCAATCACCTATTTAAGCCTTAATCTTCTTCGATTCGATCATATGAATTCAATTCAATTCCAGAAAAATTTCTAAAAACTCCTGAAAAATTCCACATGATAATTTATCAATTAACAAGGAATATATTTTTTTTTGGTATTTTACAGTAACTCCTCCAATGACCTTCTTAGTGGCTTTCTTGGTTTTTCTTGAGTTCTTAGCCACTAAGCACATATCATGGCTAGTCTTAGAGATAACTTCCCTATTAGCCTTGGTTTTCCTAGACCTAGAAATTATTCCATAATTAAATGGAACATTATGGTAGGACATAGGTTTGTGACCCAAACCCTTCTTGCCCTTAGACCGTTCTTGTTTCCTAGGCCTTAACTTTTTGGCACTTGACCCTAGAATTGAATTTTCTATGATTCTAAGGGTTTTCTCCATTCTCTCAAGCCTTGACCTCAAGACTTGATTTTCTAGTTCTAATTTTCCCAATTTTGAGTTTTCATTTATCTTTTGGGAAATATTCTTCCTCTTAGGCATGTGTCTACCCTTCTTAGGGTTAATGCTTAGATTTTCTTCTATTCTCCTAATGGACTCCTTTGGTAAAATATTTCTAGAATTATGAGTCCTAGGTTTATCCTTAGTTATATGAACATGCTTGGCACCTAAGCAATAAACCTTATTATTTCTCTTAGCATGATTTTCATTTATAATTGCAAGAGAACTAAAATAATTTTTATCATACTTTTTAACCCTAAAAATTGAAAGTGCATTATTTAAATGTACCTTAGGGTTAGCTTTAGAAGCTCCTCCTACATGAGATACACCTTCTTGTCATTTCTTCCTCCCCCTAGGGAATTGGCTTCGGTAGTGCCCCTTTTGATTGCATTTGAAGCACACAATGTGCTCTTTGCTCTTAATTGTGGGGACTCCGGCATCCTTTGACTTATGGTTGACTTTTGGTACCGATGCCTTTTCCTTAGCCAATTTTGGGCATTTGCTCTTGTAATGCCCTTTCTCCCTACACTCAAAGCATATTATGTGATTTTTATTTAAAATAACAACACTTGAGTTACCTAGGGAGGTGGAGGATTCTTCTTGATCACATCTTCCAGAGGTAGATGCTTCGTTTTGATCTTTCTCCGGAATGGAAATCCTTTCCTCCCCCTCAATGCTAGAGGTGGAGGTCTCCACCAAATCATCCACATCTTCAAAAGTGGATGGCGCTTCTTCTACGACATTCTCCTCTACTTGTGCTGGTTGGGTGTTTTCTTGGAATTTTATTATCTTATTCCATAGCTCCCTTGCATCCCTATAGTCACCCAATCTAGACCAAATATGGTTAGGTAACAAATCACTAAGTAATTTTATTACCTTGAGATTTGTCTTGAAATCTTTGATTTGGTCTTGGGTCCATTTTGATTTTTCAATGGGCTTGTTCTCTTTGTCCCTAGGCATTTCAAAACCGTTTTCTATAATAATCATAACATCAAAATTGGTTTCAAGATATACCTCCATCTTTCTTCTCCACCATAGAATTTTTCCTCTTTATTAATAAACTAGCAATACGTAAATTGAACGAAAGTGCTCTCGCGGCGGTTAGTCCTTGAAGAGCAACCTTGGCTCTGATACCACTTGTAGGGTCGATGAAATGTAGATGTTGGTCGGCTAGAGGGGGGTGAATAGCCCTCTTTCGTTCGATGATGGAATTTGCTCGTTCTTCTTGCGTCTCTTGTCTACGATTGTCGTTAGCACAATAGAAACAATAGAGACAATAATAATACTAACAACAAATACAAGCATACGCAAACACACACGATATACGTGGTTCGGAACCGAATGGTTCCTACTCGACGGGCGAGCTCACCGAGCTCTAGTTATGCACACGACACTAACTAAACTCCTTCTCGACTACACCTCGGAGGTGGAGAAACCTCGTACAAGCTATTACAACAGTAATACTACAAGAAATACAAAGACACAAGAAATACAAGTAAAGAATGCTTTACAACTCTTTGCTTTGAACCCTTTCTTGTTGCTTGCTTTGGATGACTCTTGAAGGACTGGAATACAGCAGCAATTCCCCTCCAATCACTTCCTTAAAGTCTTGGCGAAATCCTCCCACTTGAGCTCCATTTATAACCTGCATCAAGCTATTTTCGCGCGTGATCATTGCCAAAGGCCCCGATCGCCCTAGTCGTTGTCTCACAAGCGACGGATCCACGCTGGATAAGTTTCAACGGATCACCTACGATCATTGCCGATCCATGGCAATCGATCGTGACCTAAGTAATCGGTACCCGATCGGTATGGAGCATTCTGTGCTCACGACATTCCCATCAGTCGACTGTCATCCCTCGACAGTCGATTGTCGTCGACATCAGTCGACTGTCAATCCATGGTAGTCGACTGCCAAGCACAAAATCTGCAGTCTAACACCAATTGAACCCTAGTCGACTTGGATCAGTCGACTGCCACCTATGTCAGTCGACTGCTGTTGGGCAAAATCTCAAACACCAATTTGTTTGAGCATCCGACCGTCGGGTAAACCCTCAAACATCAAGTTTGAGCCTCCGACACTCAGTCTTAGCCACTTGGCCAAGTCCACCTTATCCCTCATGAAGTTTCCCACCGAAGCTCTCTTCCCTCGGCCTACGTCCCTCGGATGCGCCAAGCGCACGACTTCACAACACCATCCTTTGCGTCTCATGCCCTAGAAGTATTCTTCCTTTGGGCTCACTCCATTCGCTCCCCGTCTGGCGGTCCCTCGGATGCACCAAGCGCACGGCTTCACAATGTCATCCTTCACCGACTCAAAGACCCCGAGCCTAGTGAACTTACCAAGTCCTCAAGACTTCTTATATGCACCAAGCACACGACTTCATAATGCATTTCTCACCAAGCACCAAGCGCACGGCTTCGCAATGCTTTGGACTTTCCCACACCAAGCTCCATGCTTGGATTTTCCATGCTAACCCCATGTTGGACTTTCCCATGACAATCCCATGTCATGAGTTTTGTCTATCATCAAAATACTATCAAGGTACTGCTCGAGTCAAACTCGAGTCAACCTGGGCCGATTGCACCAACATACTATGCATGAATAAATGAATGTTAACTAAAACTAAAATTCAAATATTAGGAAAGAAATTACTGCTAGAAACAAAATAGATCACAACTTGGGGTCCCCCCAGACTTAAACGAAGCATACCTCTAATATGGTGGACGAAGTTGAAAGTCTGGTAGCCTCGGCATCTCGGGATCCTAGGAAAATTTGGTGTTGAGCCACTGATGTCACATATACATGTGATCGATCTGAGAGATGGTGGATACAGCGGTTGCTCGGTACTCCTCCTCTCGGGCCCACTGTGCTTGCTTAGCACACATATGCTGCCGCATCTCCTGGCGGTAGGTGGCCTCCTCCTGGCGATGGGCAGCCTCCTCTTGGAAGTAGATACTGTTGGATCGAGCGGATCGCTAGAGGGGGGGTGAATAGCGATAAAACTTTTCTTGCATTTCGTTCGTTAAAACAATAGTAGACACAGCGGAAGATAAAAGTAAACATAAGAGACAATAGTATTTTTACTTGGTTCGTAGCCTTCGGCTACTACTCCAAGGCCCTAACGGTCCTAGACCGTGTACGGAGGGAAATTCACTAAAACACTCCTCCTCGTTGGAGGTAGGAGTTTGACGATTACAAAAACCTTCGAAAACAAAAGATAGAGAGACAAACCCTCTCTTATATTAAGGTAAAATGTAACGATAGAAAACCTCGATTAACAATAGGAATTGCAATATGAAAGAGATGACAATTTAAAGTTATACCAACAACTAGAGAATAGAAATTAAGCTAGGGTTGTTGACAGCACTTCGTCATTGTAGAGTCGTCGGAGAGTCACAGCATTGTGGAGGCTTTAGGGCACTTAGAATTAATGAAATGGTGAGAAATGAATCTTCTTTTATAGCCCTAGAAGTCCCCTCCTCGAGCACATCAAGATCCTACATCAATGACCACCTCACCCTTGAAGAAAGGGATGAGTTTTGACTCATCTCAAAGTTGATCCTTGACCAGCGATTGAACTGATTTCTTGGTCGGTTGAACTGATGGCTCAATAGTTGAACTGATCCTTGGCCGGTTGAACTAATGGCTCAGCAGTTGAACTGATCCTTGGTTGGTTGAACTGATTGCCAGAATTTTCGACTGTAATAAAGAGTTAGCTCGAAATATAAGTGAATTCGACGGTCACTTGCCATCCGATCTCAACATAGACCTTCCATGGGAAGTCTTGGTCGGATCGTCGCCTAAGGATGTCCCCGTATGGAGGACTCAACCTTACATACGCTCACACACACGAGCTTTACCTCGATACTTACTGTGTCGCTTTCGCTTTCGGCCTTCCACTCGATTCCATCAGCTTACTCCGAAATTACTCGAGTATCGCCCGACCACCGTGGCTCCCTCCGGGTGTCGCTAGCCTTCAGCTCCAACTTTAGCACTTTTCTGCACACTCGATTCAGCTCATGAGATAATGATATATCCTTGACTTTGCGTCTTTTTCCATAATCAAAATACAGGTTCGACTTAGGTTCCCCTGCACCAACAATCTCCCCCTTTTTGATCCTATAGCAAATTTACGCAAAGTTAAGGAAAAATATAAAGCAGAAAATGAGTAAGATAAACGTTATGCTCATTTGTAGTGAACTCCCTCTTAAACTTCGGTGAGTTTTAAAACAAAAGTTTAATTTTCAAAAATTTAAATTTTGTTCTCCCCCTTAACTTATGCTCTTCTCCCCCTTTTGCCATGAATCAAAAAATTTAAATTTTGTTCTCCCCCTTAACTTATGCTCTTCTCCCCCTTTTTCCATGAATCAAAAAAGGTATGGGATTTTATATAAAAAGTAGGGGGTTTTTAATAGAAAAGGTAGCATGCATAAAGATTATCTAACATGAGTCCAAGCATGTGTCTTGATTTAATTTGGTTCGAGGTATAGCCCTTTGCGCCAACAATGTAAGTTTTTGGAAACTAAGTTTGATTTTCAAAATACTTATAAAATTAGCTTTGAGTTCCACAATACTTATACGCTAATAACTTTTGAAAATATATAACCCTTAGGGTTAGTTTGCTCTCCCCCTTAATCAAATATATAAGGTACAAAAGAGTTAGGGGGCGCTAAACATTGACCTAGAATGTTGTATATTTAGAGTTTTGTCCGAGCATAAGTACATGTTTAAGCTCGATAGTTTGAAAAATAGATAACATTTTTGAAAAGATTATGCAAATTGAAATTGTTCCTTAGTCATCTCACCCATTCTAAGTGTCTTAGAATTGGTTCACCTTATATGTTGTGTGAGATGATTCCAATTTTATCTTAATTAAATTTAATGATTTGAAACTGGTCAACCTTGCATTAGATTCGGATTTGAACTTAATCTCATCAAGTCGCCTTTTCAAGATCTTGGTTTCCAGGTCGTGGCGAGGCACAGGGGCCTTCTTTGATCGAAAAAATGACCACTTCCTTAGACAAAGCCAATTTCGAGAAAATAGTAACTTGACTCACCTAAGACCACTTCCTGGTCTAACTAGTCTAGGATACGGCGAGGTAGCTTCAACTAGTTCCACTCGGTCAAGTGAACCGAACTAGATACGCCTTATCTAGCCCGAATACACGAGACTCCATTTTCCTAGCGTACTATCATCTCGCCGCATCCTAGTACTATGTTATCAAGCGTTAACGAGTTATAGTCCTATCTGTTGGATCGAAGCGGATCACTAGAGGGGGGGGTGAATAGCGATAAAACCCTTTTTTTGTTCGTTCGTTAAAACCCGAGTAGATAAGTAATTGCAGCGGAAAGATAAGCAATAAATAAGGGAGACAACTATTTTTACTTGGTTCGTAGCCTTCGGCTACTACTCCAAGGCCCTAGTGGTCCTTGACCACGTACGGAGGGCAAAAACACTAAAGAACTCCTCCTCGTTAGAAGTAGGAGTTGATCGATACAAATAAAAACAAAGCTTGAGGTAGAGGGACACTCCCCCTCTCCTCGTTACGATAAAAGCTCCGAGAAATTGCAGTAATGAACTGAAATAAAAGATTAAATCGACGTTACAAAAAGAAAGCAATCAAGACCTAGACGTCGGAGAGGAAGCACTTTGTTGTCGGAAAGTTGCAGCTTGGCGGAGGCTTTTGGAAACTTAGAATTAATGATGAAACCCTAGGATTGGCCCTCCTTTTATAGCCTTTGAGCCCCTTTTCGAGAGGAACTTCAACCAATAGGAATTGGGCACATGGTTCCTTGAAAAATGGTGATAAGACTTGACTCCTCGAGGTTGATCCTTGACCATCAATCGACTGATGGCCATCATCAGTCGACTGATGGTAGCATCAGTCGAATGCTGACCTCAGACACTCGACTAATGGACGACAGTCGAGTCCTCCAAGCTGGCAGTCGACTGATGCTAGCTGCAAGGCAAAGTTAGCTTAACAAAAACATTATTTTGACGACCTTCGACCGTCCGATCTCGACCTAGACCACCTATAGGATGTCTTTGGTCGAATCTACGCTTAAGATCATCCCCGTAAAGAGGATACGACCTCACTTACACTCGCACACACGAGCTTACCTCGATACTTACTGTGTTTCTTTTGCTTCCGGCCTTCCACTCGATTCCTTCGGCTCCCTCCGAAGTCACTCGAGTGTCGCCCGACCACCGCGTCTTCCTCCGGGTGTCGCTAGCCTTCAGCTCCAGCTATAGCAATTTTCTGCACACTCGATTCAGATCGTGAGATAACGACATGAGCTTAACTTTGTATCGTTTTCTATAATCAAAACTCAAGTTCGACTTAGGTGCCTACTGCACCAACACTATCTAACCATTCTAAAGAAAATAAGAGGTTTAGGTTACCGGATATACTATTTGGGTATTAGCTCCCCTTGGATCATTGAACCGATATGGTCTGGTCAAGTAATGAACTTGATCCTTGGGAATCCAAAATCTATTGGTCCTTATTTGTGAGTTTAATAAAGTTTTCGGGACCCACGCTTGGACTCGATGATGACTACGGTTTACGATAGACATGTAAGATATATTCGTAGTTTGTGAGCTATATCTTAGTCCGACTCTGTTGTACACGACTCTCTGAGTTCCAAGAAGTCAGTTAAGATTCTTGGACCCCGTCGAGAACTTGTTCAACCGAGCTTCGAGCTCTTGGACTCGTCCTTTCAAGAGAGAGTTCTCTTCTTCGAGTTGAGTCCTCCTCTTGAACTCGACTAGTCGAAGAGTTTAGGGGTGTCTCTTGTTTGAGGGTTTCAACCTCCTCAACCAAGGACTCGACCCTAGACTCGGATTTAGCTAATTTCCTAGTTAGCAATTTAATTGTATTGTAAAGCGTATGAATTAGTGAGCGGCTAACCTTAATTTTCTCTTTTGGTCCGGCTTTGAGTTGCTTCTTGAAGTAGTCCTCGAGTTCGGAGTTGGTGTTGTAATTGGATTCAGATTCGGACTCTGACTCGGACTCTTCGGGTCTTGCCATGCACGCTATGTCGACGCCTTCTTCGTTGTCCCATGTTGCATGAAAAGCCTTCTTTCGATTCGATTTGAATTGTGCCTTTTTTTGGTTCTTTAGTAGCCTCCTTTCCCTCCGAACGATCTTCCGCACTACGTTCACTATTGCTTCCACCTTTTCGGATTCGGACTCTGATTCATCTTCGAGTTCGAGTCCATCTTCTTTCCTGGTAGATGACTTTCTTCTTTGTCCTACAAGTAGAGCAATACCTCTCTCGGCCCGGACCATGTTAGTTTTCTCGTGAAGTTTAAACTCGGAAAATAATTCGTCTAACCTAAGCTTTGAAAGGTCCTTAGAGACCTTGTAGGCATCAACCATGGATGCCCACAAGGTAGTCCTAGGAAATGAGTTAAGAACGTACCTTTGGAGGTCACGGTTTTCGACCTTGTGTTCGATGGTGTGCAGGCCGTTGATAATGTCCTGAACGCGGGCGTGTAATTGCGTTGCCGTCTCACATTCCTGCATTTTTAGGTTATACAATTTATTAAGTAGTAAGTCATGCTTACTTACCTTTGCGGTGTTAGTCCCTTCATGTAGTTCTATGAGTTTTGTCCACAGATCTTTTGCGTTGATGAAGGGTCCGATGCGGTTGAGCTCTTCCTTAGACAAACCGCATTGCAATATTTGTGTTGCTCTTGCATCAGCTTCGATTTGCCTCTTGGTTGCATTGGTCCACTTGTTGAAATCCAAGGGCTCGTCTTGATTATTGGTGGGTAGAGCAAAGCCAGTTTGGATGATTATCCAAGACTCGACTTGTGTTTTTAGAAAACACTCCATCCGACCTTTTCAGTAACGAAAATCATCTCCGCTAAAGAACGGAGGTCGGATGGTGATGTACCCCTCAATGTGGGTCATAAAGAAAAACTTGCACACACAAAACAAAAACAAAAAAAACAAAAAAACTTGCCAAGACTCAGAGTCTTGGATTAGTGGTGTGGGAAATAAAAAAAAACAAACGAGAAATAGAAGGTTAAACAAAGAGATAAGAAACTTAAACAAAAAGTAAGTACTCACAACCTTCGATGTCCTCGAAAGGGTACTAAACGTCGATTTTTGGGGATGAAAACAGCTTGTTATGGGGGTAAACTCTTGTAATAAGTGTATATCTCTCAGAGAGCTTCGATTTGGTGGGTAGATCATTTCGTGAATCCACTTGTAGCAAAAGTTATGCTCGTTTGATCGTGAGGTACTCCAAAGGCGATTAGTACTTGCAAAAACACAACCAAAAACTATGTACCAAGACTTGGTCTTGGATTAGTAGTGTGGGAGAAATCTTAAAACGATAAGTACGAAAACAAAAAATGCCCGATCAGTGGTTGCACCAAATCTGAGCACCCCCGGCTCTAATACCAATTGTTGGATCGAGCGGATCGCTAGAGAGGGGGGGTGAATAGCGATAAAACTTTTCTTGCATTTTGTTCGTTAAAACAATAGTAGACACAACGGAAGATAAAAGTAAACACAAGAGACAGTAGTATTTTTACTTGGTTCGTAGCCTTCGGCTACTACTCCAAGGCCCTAACGGTCCTAGACCGTATACGGAGGGCAATTCACTAAAACACTCCTCCTCGTTGGAGGTAGGAGTTTGACGATTACAAAAACCTTCGAAAACAAAAGATAGAGAGACAAACCCTCTCTTCTATTAAGGTAAAATGCAACGATAGAAAACTTCGATTAACAATAGGAATTGCAATATGAAAGAGATGACAATTTAAAGTTATACCAACAACTAGAGAATAGAAATTAAGCTAGGGTTGTTGACAGCATTTCGTCATTGTAGAGTCGTCGGAGAGTCGTAGCGTTGTGGAGACTTTAGGACACTTAGAATTAATGAAATGGTGAGAAATAAACCTTCTTTTATAGCCCTAGAAGTCCCCTCCTCGAGTACATCAAGATCCTACATCAATGGCCACCTCACCCTTGAAGAAAGGGATGAGTTTTGACTCATCTCGAAGTTGATTCTTGACCAGCGGTTGAACTGATTTCTTGGTCGGTTGAACTGATGGCTCAGCAGTTGAACTGATCCTTGGCTGGTTGAACTGATGGCTCAGTAGTTGAACTGATCCTTGGTCAGTTGAACTGATTGCCAGAATTTTCAACTGTAATAAAGAGTTAGCTCGAAATATAAGTGAATTCGGTGGTCACTTGCCGTCCGATCTCAACATAGACCTTCCATGGAAAGTCTTGGTCGGATCGTCGCCTAAGGATGCCCCCGTATGGAGGACTCGACCTTACATACGCTCACACACACGAGCTTTACCTCGATACTTACTGTTTTGCTTTCGCTTTCGGCCTTCCACTCGATTCCTTCAGCTTCCTCCGAAATTACTCGAGTGTCGCCCGACCACCGCGGCTCCCTCCGAGTGTCGCTAGCCTTCAGCTCCAGCTTTAGCACTTTTTTGCACACTCGATTCAGCTCATGAGATAATGATATATCCTTGACTTTGCATCTTTTTCCATAATCAAAATACAGGTTCGACTTAGGTGCCCCTGCACCAACAGATACGAGCCTCATCATAGGACTCCTCGACCCGCTAGAAGTGCTCCCGAAGCCCTAAAACTCTGCCTATGTGTAGGCGCTTTGCTCCTCCCATCGTTGCCTCTGTGTCTGCTACTCGGCATATATGTCATTGAGGTGCGATTGGAACTCTGAAAAATTATAGGCAAATGTACCTGCATCCTGCTCAAAAGTAGAAAGAGGTGGTGGTGCAGGTGCAGGCTCATGTCGACGTGGACTAGGTGGGCTCAAAAATGATCTTTGCTTCTTCCTAACAAGTTCTTTCTAATCCTAAACTATTTGCAAAAACATAAGTGACCATAAATCAAAGTCTAAATTATACACATGAATGTAGAAAGATTAAAAACATGTAAAATTAAACTTGGGTTGCCTCCCAAGAAGCGCTTTGTTTAAGGTTTTTTAGCTCGACCACACTCCATTATCTCGACTTAGCTTCGGAGGTTCTGTAAACCTCCATTCATCTATCTCTGTGTTGTCTTCCGGTGGGCTTGACTTTACACTGCTGAAAGTGTAGCCATCTAAGAAGGGAGTTCTACACTCTAGCAGGTTGAAGATGATGATCTCCTCGTCTACCTCCAAGGAGATCTTGTGCGCCTTTACGTCTATACATGCTCCCGTAGTCGCCAGAAAGGGTCTTCCCAAGATGATGGGATTTTGGGGGTTTGGTCCTGTGTTGAGTATAATAAAATCCCTATGTATCACGAAATTCTCAATGACCACAGGCACATGTGCTAGCATGCCGATGAGTTCCTTGATTGGGTCATCCCCCATATGAATACCAAGGCCCACTGGTTGGATGCCATTCGGTCCCATCTCTAGGTAGAATGCATAGGGAATCATGCTAACTGATGACCCCAAATAGCACAACACTTCATCGAAGCTCTCACCATAAATCAAGCAGGGTATAACAAATTCACCAGGGTCCTCCAGCTTGGGTGGGATTTTATCTTCAATCTCAACCTGGATTGGCAAGGTCGATATCATGGTCGCACATCCCTTGGCGAATCTATTTTTCTGTGCTACTCTCTCGTTGCACACTCTCTCTTCCTTGACTTGACTCGGCTCGGGTAATGATGGAGAGCTATCCATGGTTTGCGCTACAGTTTGGGATATTTGGGCCACTTGTGTTTCCAACATCCTCGTGTGACTTGTAAGACCGTCAACAGTGGCCTTCAAATTCTTAAGTGACTCTTCTGATTTTTTATGTTGGCGTCGAAATTCTTCATTGGCCTTCGTTTGGGTAGCAATGAAGTCTTCCATCATCAATTCTAGCCTAGACTTCTGTGGTTGCTACTGCCCATATCCTCCGGATGGTTGAAAATTCCCAGAGTTATTCTGATAAGGAAAATTCGAGTGGTTCCTCCATCTGGAATTGTAAGTGCTTGAATATGGGTTGTTGGGCCTTTAATTGTGGTCCCCAACCGCATCGACCTGCTCGATCTTCTCTTCCAAGCTGCCCTGCCCTCCATAGTAGTTCTCTTGATATGCTGACGCTCCCTCTCCAAAGGTATTGGATGCACATGTAGAATTAGGGTTTAGAGAGTCGAACCGTCTGCTGAGTGCGTCCATCCTTGCCACTAGATGGTCTACGGAGTTAACAACATATCATCCCGCTGCAGGAGCTGGGTGACTACACTCAGAAGGCCATTGATGGTGGTTCTAGACCACCTCTTCAATCGGCTCCTCCGCTTCCTCGATAGTCTTGTTCATTAGCACTCCTCCTACAACAGAATTGAGGGACATTTTCGTGGCATATGTGATCCCATTATAGAAGATGTGGATCACCAACCACCTTTCCAGTCAATGGTGGGGGCATTGGTAGAGTAGCCCCTTGTAGCGATCTCAGGCTTCAAATAAAGACTCCCCCTCCTTCTGACGGAAGCTCGTGATTAGGTGGCACATGTGAGCAGTCTTGCTTGGTGGGAAGAATTTGTTCAAAAATTACTGCTCACACTGCTCCTATGTGGTAATGCTTCCCGATGACAGGGAGTGAAGTCATGCCTTAGCCTTATCCTGTAATGAGAAAGGGAATAGGCTCAGGCAGATCGTGTCGACAGGTACTCCATTGATCTTCATTGTCGAGCAGATTTCCCAAAATGTCTCCAGGTGCCGGTTCGGATCTTCAGTCATAGCTCCCCCGAATTGACTTTGCTGGACCATATGTATAAGAGCAAGTTTTAATTCAAAGTTGTTTGCCAAAATGGACGGTCCAACTATACTCAGCCTAAATCCTCTAGCACTAGGGGTTGCGTAATTCCGCAAGGGTCGACTACCTACATTTCCCACGGACATGTGTTGGTCCTCCATCCTCTTCTGTTCAGCTCTCCTGCAATGGTAGGTTCGTTCGATTTCTAGATCTATCGAAATCAGGCCTTCCGATCCTAAGCATCTATGCATACGAGGAATCGAGCCACTAAATTAGAAGTATACCTAATACTCAGAAACAGGAAGTAAACTAATCTAGCTTACTAAATCAAATGAAGAAGAGTTAATTATATAAGAAAACGTAAAAGTACTGCTAAAATAAAAACTAAATCTAGATATCGAAAATCTAAAATTGAAGTAAATAAAGTAAAATAAAAGTAAAAGTAAAGCAAGTAAATAAATCTACCCTAAGTCCGATCCAATTATCCGCTTCTTGATTTGATATTGAATCAATCAGTTCCCGACAACGGCGCCAAAAACTTGATGCACATGAACGCGACCTCAAATCTCGCGATGGAGGTCGTTGAGAACTTGAAGCGCACACTCGCGCTCAACACTCGCAAGTGCATGGATGTCGTCAAGTAATAAATAGATTATCGATCCTACAGGGACTGAGATTCGAGTACCGATCTGTCCAGTGGACGTTATTGTTCGGAGTTCAGTTCTAATGGTTGCGATTAAGAGGGTTTGTCGACGGTCCTAACTCTAGTACAGTGTCACACGGAGGAAGAGAAGGGTTGCTACAAGTCTTTTGAGGGAATTCTAAGATTTTGATTTCGCTTGTGTGTCGCAGAACACGCTACCAATTGGGTATTATCTAGACGTCTAACTACGACCTTGTGGAAGGGACATCATACACTCTCTCGATGTGCTTTCGCATCTATCGGAAGCTATCTCTGCCATACCAGGTCGACCCCTGGCATTAGGATGAGGTAGGCAGTACGAGGATACCGAATCAATCCCTGCGGTGAGATGGAACGTATCTCATTTCCGACTCTATCGTATCCTTCTATCCACGATTACCAGAGATGAGGCAACCCCTAGGCTCCTCCTTAATTCTCCTAAATCTTAGATACGAGGGTTGTCACCCCTCGTATCGGCTATGCACAATAGAGAGAAAACCAAAACATGTAACTATCAATCTAAACCAATACCAATTGTAAATATAAACTCAAGAATCAGAAATATATTTGGAATAACATGTTCTACTCACACAAACTACTCTCTAATCCTAGAATCGAAAAATCTACTCCATGAATATAAGAGGAGAAACACAAAGCATGATCATGTTCAGATATACAATGGAAATTATGCACGGAAAGTAAATTATAATCCAATGTGGCTCTTCTCCCTAGCGTTGAGGTGCAGAACTTGATCCTCGAGCGACTTTCTTCCTCCCCGTTGCGAGTTCCCGAAGCTTTTTAGGGCATCAGAGGGTCGTCCCGGTCGTCGTGCCTCCCCTCTAGGGTTTGGGCATAGCTTCCTTTATATAGACATCAGGCTAGATCTCCTCGAAACCTAGAAAATAACTGAATCGCATCGAAATCGCCCAACGCCACACGGTCGTGTGTTTCCACATGACCAAGCCGTGTGTGGCGCTATGGTGTCCGATCTCGAGCCTTGGACATGGTCGTGTGTAGCCACATGCCCTGGCCGTGTCCCCTTCTGTGTCCAGCTACCAAATGCCCTTCTTTCACTCCGAAAGTGCGTCGTTTCCCCCATGAAATGCTATCCTGCACACAAAAGTATAAAGAGTAGATCTCCGAACTAGAAAATAAGAAATGCATGCAAAACAAAGTACAATATGCATGAAACAAGTATAAAATGCAATGAGATGTGAGCAAAAACTACTCCTAAAACCCTATATGTTTTGCTCACATCACTATCCCAATCGAGGATTAGACAAAGGAAATGTACGAGATGACTTAAGCAAATAGCAAAGCAATAATCACACTTCAATGTGGATTATCAAATGAGCAATTTAGCAAGGTCCCTTCACTATCGCGAAGGAGCTTTGGGAAAAGCTCATTGAGCTAAATGAAGAGAACGGAATCGAGGAGAGCCAAGAGGGTCTATTGATAAGTCAATTTCAAACGTTCTCCATGAAGACCAATGAAACGGTAAGTCAAATGTATGGAAGGTTCAAGGAGATCGTGAACGGACTCCATGTCATAGGTGAGAAAGTGGACAACCGGAACTTGATAAGGTACGTACTTCAATCATTCCCTAGAAGAACCTTATGGGCATCAATGCTAGATGCTTATAAGGTCTCTAGAGATCTTTCTTTGGTTAAATTAGATGAACTATTTTGTGAATTTGAATTACATGTACAAGCTAACATGTCTTCCAAGGAGAAAAATCTAGCTCTTTTTGTAGAGAAGAAAGAAAAGAAGAAGGAGAAGAAAAAAAATGTTCTCATCATCCGAGTTAGAGCATGAGCCAAGTAGCGATGTGTTATCGACAAATGAAATAGCTCACTGTGTCAAGAAGTTTGGGGGGAAATAAAAAAGAATTACAAAAAAAGGATGTGAAGAAGATGTTCCGATTTACAAGAGGTAAATCTAGTGGTAATTCAAATTTTAATACTAATATCATTTGTTATGGATGCAACAAAAAGGGGCATACCAAGCCAAATTGCCCGGAGTTGAAGAAGGAGGAGGAAAAGGAGAAGAAGAAGAAAGAAAAGAAGGAGAAGAAGAAGAAGAAAAAGAAGACCATGGTAGCACAAACAATATGGGATACTCAAAGCATTAAGGACTCATCCGATGAGGATGAGCTTTGCCACATCACACGCTATGTGGCACTCATGGCCTTGGAGGATGACACTGAGAGCTCAAGTCAAGGAGAGTCCACTTCTAGCGACGAATCATCATATAGTGACGATGAGGTAAAGGATTCTCCTCAAGTAGAATTTTTATATAAGACTATTGCCTATCTTAAAAATGCTTTAGATAAGTCAAAATCTAGAGTTAAGGAATTAAAGGTAGAAATTAAGGCAATTAGAAATGAAGAATCTTTATATGGTGATGAAAATCTTAAGAATGAAGTTTGTGAATTAAGAACATGTTTAGAAAAATTTACTAGTGGTTCAAATTTCCTTGACATGATCCTTAGAGAACAAAGGGTCTTCTATAACAAGGTCAGTATAGGATACAAGCCTAAGGACAAGGAAGTTACATACATCTCTCTAATAAATAGAAAGACAACCATTAAGGATAAAGTAAAGAAGGTTTGGGTACCAAAAAAATTTTTGAATGATGTTTCCGGTCCACACATTTGGGTCCCAAAGAAATTTATTTTCCATGTTGTTTAGGTAGGAGAACAAAGTATGTGGATTGTGGATAGCGGTTTCTCAAGACACATGACTGGAAATGTGAGCAAGTTCTCCACAATCGACTACGTTAAGAAGGGGACCATTTCATTTGGGAATAGTGGGAGGCTCAAGATTTTAGGTAGAGGTGCAATTAAGATATCCCCTAAAATCATCATTCACAAAGTCTTATTAGTTAAAAGCATGAAGTTTAATTTACTTAGTATTAGTTAACTTTGTGATGTCGACTACAATGTTGAGTTTAAATTCACTAAATGTTTGATTAGGCAAAAAAGTTTAGAAGATTGTATGTTAGTTGGTTATAGAAAATCAAATATTTATTATGTTGATCTTTCCTATGTTTCTAATATTTCTACTGAGTGTCTCATGTCAAAAGAATAGGAAGGTTGGCTATGGCATAGAAGGCTTGGTCACATCAATATGAAGAATATTGCCAAGATAGTCAAGTTGGAACTAGTGAAAGGACTACCAAAATTTAAGTACATCAAAGACAAATTGTGTGATGCATGTCAAGAAGGAAACAATTTGAATCATCACACAAGGGTAAAACTTTAACTAGAACTTCATTACCTTTAAAACTATTGCATTTAGATCTCTTTGACTGTCATAGTACCCCCTCATTAGATGGTAATAAATATTGCTTAGTTATAGTTGATGATTTTTCTAGGTATACTTGGGTTTACTTTATGAAACATAAGGATGATACCTTAGAAATAATCATAGACTTTAGCAAAAGAGTTGAAAATGAAAAGAATCTCAAAATCAACCAGATCCGAAGTGATGATGGTGGTGAATTTGAGAATTCTAACTTTTTAAAATTTTACTGAGAACAAGGGTACAAACATAAATTCTCTTGTCCTAGAACACCACAACAAAATGGAGTGGTGGAAAGGAGAAATCATGTCCTATAAGAAGTTGCTAGGACTATGCTTAATGCATATTCTTTACTTAGCTATTTATGGATGGAAGTGGTTAACACCGCTTGCTATATCCAAAACTGTCTTAGTCCATAGATTTTTAGGTAAAACACCCTTTAGATTATGGAATAGTACAATTCCTACAATTCACTATTTTAAGGTCTTTGGTTGCAAAGTATATATCTTAAATATTAAAGACAATCTAGGAAAATTTGAGTCTAATATGGAGGAAAGAATCCTAATTGGATACTCATCCACTAGTAGAGGTTATAGGGTATACAACAAGAGGACTCAAAAGGTTGAAGAATCCTCTAATGTTGAATTTGATGAGTCTACTAGTACCTACCCTAGAAAATCCTCCATTAATAAGGATATCAATGACAAAAATTAATACATTACCCAAAGACTTCAAAATCTAAATTTAGGGGGTAATGATCAAGGGGGATGATTAAGAAGTAATGATCAAGGGAGAGGAAGAGGAGATTCCGATGATGAAAGAAGAAAGAATAACCATTATGAAATTGAATCTGATTCACCTCTTAGGACCTTAAGGATTCATCAAAACCATCCTCTATACCAAGTAGTAGGAGAATTATCACAAGTAGTAAGGACTAGGTCCTTCTATAGAGCTCCCACTAGTTAAGTTGGCCTTATCTCCCAAATTGAACCAAAATCAATTAATGATGTCTTGCTTGATCCAAATTGGGCATTAGCAATGCAAGAAAAATTAACTCAATTTGAGAGAAGTCAAGTATGGGAACTAGTTCGTAGGCCTAAAAATAGTACAATTATTACCACAAGATGGGTCTTTAGGAACAAGTTGGATGATCAAGGTAAAATCACTAAAAACAAAGCTAAGTTAGTGGCCCGAGGATTTAATCAAGTTAAAGGACTTGATTATGATGAGACTTATTCTTCGGTAGCTAGATTAGAGTCTATCCAAATCCTATTAGGATATGTCGCTCACATGGGTTTCAAACTCTATCAAATGGATATGAAATCGACATTTCTAAATGGGTTCATTAAGGAAGAAGTCTATGTGGAGCAACCACCCGGGTTTGAAAATGTAGACTACCGAAACCATGTGTGTAAGCTTAAGAAAGCTTTATATGGGTTAAAACAAGCTCCCCAGGCTTGGTATGAGAGACTTTCATCATTCCTCATTTCTAAGGACTTTAGAAGAGGCCAAGTTGACCAAACTTTATTTCTAAAGTCAACAGAAAAAGACATCTTTGTTGCCCAAGTATATGTTGATGATATTATTTTTGGGTAAACAAATGATGAACTTCTCCAAGACTTCATTAGGAATATGGAAAATGAATTTGAAATGAGTCTAGTAGGAGAGTTGACCTTTTTCTTATGCTTACAAGTCAAACAAATTAGTGAAGGAACTCATGTCTATCAAACCAAATATGCCAAAGAAATTATCAAGAAATTTTATTTAGAAAATGCTAAGGTAGTGTCTACTCCTATGACAACCAACACTAAGATAAACAATGATCAAGATGGAAAATTGATTGATTTAAAACTTTATAAGAGTATGATTGGTAGCTTACTATACCTAATCGCTAGTAGACCTAATATTTTATTTGTGGTAGGTATGTGTGCAAGATACCAATCTTGTGCCAAAGAGTCCCACTTAGTAGTGATCAAACGAATATTAAGATATATAAAGGGTACTCTTAATGTAGGTTTATATTACCCTAGGACTCAAACTTTTAATTTGATTGGATACACCAATTCTGATTATGCGGGTTACAAATTAGATCGGAAGTGCACTAGTGGTGGATGTTAATTTCTTGGATCCTCCCTAGTGAGTTGAAGTAGTAGGAAGCAACGTTGTGTTGCTCTATCCCCAACCGAGGCTAAGTATGTGATCATGGGTGGTTGTGTAGCTCAATTACTTTGGATGAGACATATTCTAGAGGATTATGAGCTATGCTACTCCAAAGTTAAGGTTTATTGTGATAATGTGAGTACCATTAACTTGACCAAAAATCTGGTACATCACTCTATGACAAAGCACATTGAAGTGAAGTATCACTTTATTAGAGATCATGTGGCAAGAGGAGACATTGAACTTAATTACATTGAATCCAAGTCCAACCTTGCTGACATTTTCACCAAGGCTCTCCCCGAAGCAAAATTTACATCACTTAGGAGAGAACTTGAAATGTGCTTTGTAGAGTAAGAGGTATAAGTTTGCATGATCTCATAGTTCAAATTTCATATTATACCTCAAAGCATCTGACAAAAGACTTCAGAAACCTTGTTTTTTTGTATTTAGTCACTTAGACATTATGTGAGATGTTAGGAAGATGTATTTGGTTCATCATGATTGTTATGATGTATTACTTTGAACCAAATTGGCATATCATTGAGAAGGCTTGTGTATAATTGATGTGCACATAGCTCTAAGAACATGGTTGGAAATGTCAAATAAAATAATTTTTAAATTGTGTTTATCATGTTTTGAAAAACAGTTTTTGGTTATTAAGCAACAGTGATACAAAGTTTTGAAAATCGTTAAAACTTTTTCTAGTTTCTAAATTTGTATTAATCTTGAAATCTAGAATAGATATATTTTTCAAACTATTTTTCCTTGATAGACAATGAATCGACAAATGTGTCTATAAAATTTCATGAATTTTTAACACCTCTAGAATTAGTTATGTATTTTCGAATTCTATCTGAAAACTAAGATTATAGCATTCACAATTACCAATCAACTAGTCTTAACTCAGTCGACTGGTGTCTCTCTGAGTCGATTGGTAATCTTGGTTTTGGGTCCATAAGCTTAACTTAGCCATATAACATCAATCCTAGGGCGTCTCTACCATTTACTATGGTTAAAGCAGTGGAAAATGATAATTTTTTTAAGGAAAATGGGGGAGAAAGGAAAATTGGTGCAATGGTTAAGGGAGAGCTTTTATTATGTAATATATCTAAACCCAAGACCTATGTGCCTATGTTTTATTGTTGGTGCAAAGTCAGGCAATACTCTTACTTATGTTTTCATACTTTGCTCAACATGTTATTCATATATGATAGAATGTGTCTTGGATTAAGGGGGAGCCTTAAATATATTGTATACCTTAATTTAAGACATAAATAAAAAAACCTTACTCACACATGATTTCTTGAAAAATTACCTATCTCTTTTTTATGTGTGTCAAAGGGGGAGAGGGAAAGATTTAAGTTAGATTTCATATTGTGCTTTTATTGCATATTTAAATATCTAATTTAAATGATTGTCAAACATCAAAAAGGGGGAGATTGTTAATGTAAGAATGCTCTAAGTATTCATATTTTGATGTTTGGATAATCATTTATTGTTAGGCAATATTTTTGACCTAACATGGATGTTGAGTATCAAGTATAAAGAAAGTCCAAGTGTGAAGACTTGGCAAGTAAAGTCCAAGGGTGAAGTTTTGGCAAGAAAAGTCCAAGATGAGGACTTGACAGCATAAGTCTAAGCATGTAGTCTTGGCAGCGTAAGTTCAAATGGATCTTAGCAAGGAAGTCCAAGGGTGAGATTTTGGTAGCATAAAGTTCAAGTGTGTAGTCCTGTTGACATAAGTCCAAATGAACTTCGGCAAAGGAAGACCCCAAAGCTTGACAAAGCCGAAGAAAACTTTTGAAGGCAAGCATAAGGATAAATTAATCGTGGACTCGAATGGATCCTGGAGGTGCAAGGCTGATGGAAAAACTTGAAGGTGTAGTCTAGGCTTAGGGTTTAGTCTCAAGTATGAAATAGTCATACGTGAAGAGCACTAGTCGACTGATGTTTGAATTAGTCGATTGGTCTCGGGTGTTTAACACTCAGGAGCTCAGGATGACTGAGTAGTCGACTGGGGTTATGACCCAGTCGATTTGTCGAGTAGTCGATTGAGGTCTTAACTGTCGATTGTGTTCTGACAGTTGACTTGTCCACTGCAGTCGACTACTAGGGTATAGCAATCAATTGGAATTAAGTGGACAAGACACATAATGTTTGGTATTTGACAAATCAGTCGACTAATGATATGGACAGTCAACTGCTCATGTATCCGTTCAGTATGACGATCAAAATCATACTTCGCCGTTATTGATTCAAGCCAGAAGAATACGCTTGATCATCGTATGCCCGAAGTTTGACGGGCAGAAACATTCAAATTCTATAAAGGGAGGCTTGGGGAGCTTGAAGATGGCGAGTGCTCTCATTCTAATCTTTTTTCCTAAGTTCATCAAGTCTTCTTCTAAGCTTTCTAAGTTCTTTAACCTCTTCTTCCTTAGCTCAATTCAATCATCTTGTAAGAAGAAGAATGTGCATTGTAAAGAAGGTTTCTCCACCTTAATGTTCTCATCAAAAGGAGTTTTTTTTCTGGTGAAGGCTTGCAAGGGGTGATCCACCTTAAGGATTGACATAGAGTAGGAGCGTCATCTCCAAACCATATTAAACAACTTGTGTTAGCGATTGTTTTCCTTGTTTTTCATTAGTAAGCTTTTGATTTGTATTTTCTTCCGCTAATCATTTGTGTAGAAATCGAAATAGGCTATTCGCCCCCCCCCCTCTATCCATACAAAGGATCCTCAACATTTCTGAGACACATCTCGTCGTCCTCCCTCACTAGTTTGCTAGTCTTTTCAGGCAGCTTCGATGACCACCGTCTTCCGCTTCATCTCCTCTGAAGGTTATTCTGCTCTTCGAAGACTTTTGATCCAGTGCTTCCAGCCCCTAGAAGACCTCTCATAATGTGCAACTGACTCCTTTCACCTTGGTTGTGCACATCCTGCCGAGTCATCTCTCATCTCTACCTAGGACGACAACATAATTAGCACTGTCTGTGGGAAACGTTCAGAGCTGAGGCGTTGAGATGAGAGATTGCATAGAAGATTTAGAGAATCAAAGTTCTACAGGAAAGAAAACCTTGACGAAGGAGAATGTCATCACGCTAGTCCACACTACAATGGAGGAGATTCTGAGAAGGTATTTTTTACAAAATGCAATCCTAGTGTTGATGTTACCTATCCCAGCTCTGGCGCCTCCTGTTCTGGCTCTGATTCCCCCGGCTTCAGCACCAATCTCAGTAGTTCTGACCGAATCATCCTCAGTTGCACTGCAAGGGGAATAGTCCTGCGAAGGTGTCTCTCGGAAGTCCCCTGTAAGGGATCCTAAAAAGGGAAAGGCCCCAATGGGCAGCTAGGGTATGCTTTTTTCCCAGGATATTGTGGTCGAGAAACTACCCAAGCACTTCAAGTATTTGCAGATAGTAGAATATGACGACGCTTCTGACCCGGAAGAACACCTCGCCCAGTTCAAGAAGGTTGCTATGTTGCTTCAGTATACTAATAGAGTGAAGCTCAAGGTTTTCTCCACAACCCTAATCAGACCTGCTCAAAGATGGTTCGATAGACTTCCAGGCGCCGCCATCTAATCTTTCGAAGATTTGAGTACCATCTTCCTGCAACACTTCGCCAGCAGCAAGCGGTACCACAAAACAACCCTTAGCCTCTTGTCCATGAAATGGAAAAATTCAGAATCCATGAGAGATTACATTTACCGCTTCAATCGGGTAGCTATGGGTGTACCTTCTGCCACAGCCAAGTGATGCACGTGAACGCGACCACAAATCTCACGATGGAGGTCGTCGAGGACTCGAAGCATGCACTCGCGCTCAACGCCTGCAAGTGCACGGATGTCGTCAAGTAATAAAAGATTATCGATCCCACAGGGACTATAATTCGAATACCGATATGTTCAGTGGTTGAAATTGTTCAGAAGTAAAATCTAAAAGGTTTCGATTGCGAGGGTTGTCAGTGGACTAAACTCTAATATGGTGTCACACGGAGGAAGAAAGGAGTGTGCCGAGATCTTTAAAAAGAAATTCTAGGACTTCGATTTCACTTGTGTGTCACAAAACATGCTGTCAACTGGGCGTTGTCTAAATGTCTAGCTATGGTTTTGTGGAAGGGACATCATACACTCTCCCGATGAGCCACCGCATCTATCGGGAGCTATCTCTGCCTTACAAGGATGGGATAGACGGTACGAGGATGTCAAATCAATCCCTGCGATGAACCGTTTCTGATTCCATCGCATCCTTCTACCCACGGTTACAGGAGATCAGGTTTACCCCTAGGTTCCTTGTATAAAATCCCCTAAATCTTAGATACGAGGGATGTCACCCCTCGTATCGCCTAAGCACAACAGGTAGAAAACCAAATACGCATAGATATGGGTATAAACAATTTCCAATTGCAAATTCAAACTCAAAAATAGAATTTAATTTGAACCAACATGTCATGCACACACAAGCTACTCCCTAATCCTAGAATCGAAGGAACTACTCCATATATAAAAGAGGAGAATCACAAGGCATGTACATGTTCGAATATATCAGAAATAAAATACAAGAACAAGAAATTACAATGCCTATGTGTCCTTCTCTCCGGCATTAAAGTGCAGAACGTGGACCTCCGACGGCGTTCTTCCTCTCCGTTGTGAGTTTCTGAAGCTTTTTAGGGCTTCGGTGTGTCATCCCAGCCATCGTCCCTCCTCCTAGGATTTGGACGGAGCCATTCTTATATAGACATCACATCGAATCGCTGTGAAATCCGAAAAAAACCCTAGTCGCGTCAATCTGTTGGGCCGCCACACGGCCGTGTGCGGCCCTAGGGTGGCTGAACTCGCCCATTAGACACGGTCGTGTGTGGCCACATGCCCTGGCAGTGTCCCATTCTGCGTCTAGCTGCAAAATGACCTTCTTTTGCTCCGAAAGTGTGCCTTTTTCCCTCGAAATGCTATCCTGCAAGCAAAAGTACAAAGAGCAGACCTCTGAATCAGAAAATAGGAAATGCGTGCAAAACAGAGTGACATATGCATGAAACCAACATAAAACGTAATGAGATGTGAGCGAAAACTACTCCTAAAATCCTATATGTTTCGCTCACATCACTTCCCCCAGACTTAAATCTTTGCTTGTCCTCAAGCAAACCTCAGTGCCATGAAATTTTAAAAAGATATTGTTCCATACTTAGCATGTTAACTAAATTTGTCAAGTGGTATTTGCAATTAAAGCAAAATAAATATGTTCTAGAAATTCACTAAGTTAGCTCCTCGTGCCCGTGCTAAGCGAATCATTCTTAGGGGATACCCGTTCTATGGTGAGTTAAGTCGTCATCCTATAGCTTTCCTAAGGTCTCCGGCTCTTAGGCACTTACCTGCCCAAAGCGAGGGTCGTTCCCTAGATCTAGCACAAAGTCTCAAAGGCGTGCTCGGTATTGAGAGAAATTGGTAGGTGTTTTCCCAGTAATCTAACTCGGTCTCAAAGGGGCACCTAGCCATTTTCACCCATGACAACTATTTTTTTATCCCTCATAATCTCTCTCTCTTTTTTTTCAGCTCACTGGGATTTTGATTTTTCTGAATGGTCTTACACAATCCGAGCATCTCCAGTAACTAAAATGCTAGTCCTAGGGTCACCTGTGGATTCCAAAGTACTAGACTACTGAGATGAATCATAACTAGGTATATACTAGATTCTCTCTTTCAGAGTATTTAACATGTGTAGGTGTGGAAATAAAAGCTAACCAGTGTAAGTCTAGAATATTTATTAGAGCAAATAAAATAAAATACCACGAGATAAATGAAGTTACACTACTCATGGAAACAACTCATAAAGAAAACTTTTTTAAAAATACTACTGAGGTAGCTTTACAAATAACAAAAACTAAGTGCTGAAAGAAACTCAACAACCTATGCATGAATAAATGAATGCTAATGCTAATGAAAATACCAAGAAAGAAACTACTGCTAGAAACAAAATAAAATTTGGGGTCCCCCCAGACTTAAATGAAAGTATACCTCTAGTATGGTGGACGAGGTGGAAAGTCTGGAAGTCTCGGCATCTCGGGATCCTAAGAGAACCTGTTGTTGAGCCGCTGATGTCACATGTACATGTGGTCGATCTGGGAGCTGGTGGATGCAGCGGCTGCTCGGTGCTCCTCCTCCATATCCCACTGTACCTACTGGGCATGCATGTGTTGCCGCATCTCCTGGCGGTAGGCGGCCTCATCCTGGCGACGAGCAGCCTCCTCCTTGAAGTAGATGCGGGCCTCATCATGGAACTCCTCAGCCCACTGGAAGTGCTCCCGAAAACCCTGGAACTCCGCTTGCGTGTAGGCGCTCTGTTCCTCCCATCGCTGCCTCTGCTTCTGCTGCTCGATGTATATGTCGTCGAGGCGCGATTGGAAATCTAAGAAGTCATAGGCTGACGTACCTGCATCCTGCTCAAAAGTGGAAAAAGGTGGTGGTGCAGGTGCAGGCTTATGTCGGTGTGGACTAGGTGGGCTCCTATGCATGTGTGGACTGGAGGGAGAGTGATGTAAAGGGGGAGAGATGGGTGCCGGTATGGGTGGTCCCTCATGTGGAGGGGACTCCACTATCAGGTCCAAACGCTAGTTGGCGCGTATAGTGATGGTGGTACGATCAGGGTCAGGGAGCCTAAGGGCGGTCAGGTTTTTCCTTACAAAGCATAAGGAGTGCTCCTCTCTTACAATCATTTTCATCGCCATACACACTCCTAGGTCAATCCTAGGGCTCCCCTCTATACTCTCTAATGCAGTGTAATCGTACCCCATCCTATGACAAATGTGGGTAAGTAAGCCCCCCACATTAATCTCTCCTCGTGCTGCTTTACCCATCTTCACTAAGTGTCTGATGAAGTGGGACCCTACATCGATGCTACTCCTTTTTTGTAACATGTCCCAGAGATAAAGTAGCTCACTAGCTCTAACTACACCGTCACTCTCTCCACGACCAAATATAGTACTGGCCATGATGCGGTGGAGGTATCGGAAGACGGGGTTTTGGAGGTGCGACGCTTTAGCCCTAGAAGGGTCATAAGCGTGCTCCCCCGTCAACTCGGTCCAAAATATCCGAGAGTTAAACCCCATAGGGGTTCTTCTCTCTCCCTCACTCGGCAAGCCAAAGCATGAATTCCATTGGTGAAGGGTCCATTCATGCTCAATGTTAAACATCCTAAAAGTCATCCTACCCTCTTCGCTTTCTCTACCCGTTAAAATTTCCGCCTCTAAAGAACTCAAAAATTTTAGAACTATCCAAGGGTAGGTTGGGTGTCTTATTCCCATCATCTCTTCCCACCCCATTTTTGCAAATAGGGCTTGAATGTCACCCAACAACCCTAAAGACTAGCAAATCTTCATCTAGGTACCTAGTAGCAGTGAGTTTACGAGTAGAAAATATATTATATCTATCTCTATGTTCATTATTGCGAAAAAGAAGGGTTGGTAGGGCGTTACCCTCCTCCAAAGCTTGAGGGTCATCGGTTCTCCTTGCTCGTCGCTCCGAAGCACCGGATTGAGGCGCAGCCTGCTTGGTCTTCCTCATCCTTGTTTCTTTTGGCTTCCTTTGAGGTTAGAAGAGCTTCTAGGTGGCGGGGAAGATGAAACCACACGACTAGAGCAAGAGCAATCGAAGCACACGACGCAAATGGGGTGAAAACACATGACTCACCCTATTTAACCTTGCGCGACATGGTCATGTGAAAACACATGGCCAGGCCATGTACGCCTCGGGTAAGTCGGGCACGACCATGGGAAAACACACGGCCAGGCCGTGTGTCCCTCTTTTTCTCCCATTTTTGTGTAACGGTCCGAATTTCCACATACCCTTTGTCGTGTAAGCTAATATGGATTTCATTTTTACCTAGCAAAGTTCTTTTCTAGTCCTAATTCTAAATGAGATGGAAATCAAAACTAAAATTAAATAAATGCATGCAATACAATCAAAGGGAAATCTAAAAACTAAACTAAACTTGGGTTGCCTCCCAAGAAGCGCTTTGTTTAAAGTCATTTAAATCGACCGCACTCCACTATCAACTTAGCTCTGGAGGTTTAGTGAACCTCCATTCATCCATCTTGGGATCTTCATCTGGTGGCTATGGCTTCATTCTGCTAAATGTGAAGCCATCGAGGTAGGGGGCTATGTGCTCCGAAAGACTGAAAATGATGATCTCCCCATCTACCTCCAAGGAGATCTGGTGTGCCTTCACATCTATGCACGCTCTCGCAGTTACCAGAAAAGGTCTTTCCAAAATGATGAGATTCTGGGGATCTGGTCCTGTGTCTAGTATGATGAAGTCCATGGGTATCACGAAATTCTCAATCACCACATGCACCTGTGCTAGCATGCCAACGGGCTTCTTGATTGTGTCGTCCTCTATACGTATCCCTATGCTCGTTGGTTGTATATTTCCCAGTCCCATCTCCAAATAGTATGCGTAGGGCATCACACTTACTGATGACCCCAAATCGCACAGCGCTTTATCGAAGCTCTCCCCATAAATTGAGCAGGGGATAACAAATTCACCGAGGTCCTTAAGCTGTAGTGGAATCTTATCTTCAATTTCAGCTTGGTTAGGTAGGATGGAAATCATGGTTGCACACCCCTTGGAGAATTTGTTACTCTGCCCCACTCCTTCCTCTTTAGCTTGACTCCGCTCGGGTAATGACGGCGAGCTCTTCATGGGTGGTGACACGGTTTAGGCTATCTAGGCCACTTATGTCTCCAACATTCTTGTGTGACTTGCAAGGTCGTCAACGGTGGCCTTCAAGTCTCTGAGTGATTCTTCAAATTTTTGATGTTGGTGACGAAATTCCTCATTGGTCTTAGTTTGGGTAGCAATGAAGTCCTCCATCATCAGTTCCATTCTGGACTTCTGTGGTTGTTGCTCATTGCCCTGCTGCTGCCCATACCCCCCTGATGGTTGGGAGTTTCCCAAGTTATGCTTATAGGAGAAATTTGGGTGATTCCTCCATCCAGAATTATAGGTACTGGAGTATGGGTTGTTGGGCCTTTGATTATAGTCCCCAACCGCATCAACATGCTCAATCTGCTCTTCTGAGGTTCCCTGCCCTCCATAGTGATCCTCTCGATACGCTACCGCTCCCTCTCCAAAGTCAATGGCCGCGCATGCAGATGAAGGATTCAAAGAGTCAAAACGTTTGCTAAGTGTGTCCATCCTTACTGATAAGTGGTCCATGGAGTTAACAGTGTATCGTTCTGCTGCAGGCGTTTGTTGACCACGTTCGGAAGCTCATTGATGGTGGTTCTGGGCCACCTCTTATATCAGCTCCTCTGCTTCCTATATGATCTTATTCATCAGTGCTCCCCCTACAGCAGAATCCAGGGACATCTTCGTGGCGTACGCGATCCCATTGTAGAAGAAGTGGATCACCAGCTATCTTTCCAGTCCATGGTGGGGGCATTGGTAGAGTAGCCCCTTGTAGAGATCCCAAGCTTCGAATAAGGACTCCCCCTCCTTCTGGTGGAAGCTCGTAATGAGATGGCGCATGTGAGCAATCTTGCTTGGTGGGAAGTATTTGTTCAAAAACTACTGCTCGCATTGCTCCCATGTAGTGATGTTTCCCGAAGGTAGGGAGTGAAGTCATGCCTTAGCCTTATCCCGCAATGAGAACGGGAATAGGCTCATGCGGATCGCGTCAGTAGGGACTCCGTTCATCTTCATTGTCGAGCAGATTTCTAAAAATGCCTCTAGGTGCCAGTTCGGGTCTTCAGTCGCAGCTCCCCCGAATTGACTATGCTAGACCATATGTATAAGTGTTGGTTTAATTTCAAAGTTGTTCGCCGAAATAAATGGTCCAGCTATACTCGACCTAAATCCTTTAGCACTAGGAACTACGTAATCCCGCAAAGGTCGACAACCTATATTTACTTCGGATGCAGCTTGATCTTCCATCCTTTGCTATTCTGCTTTCCGATAATGAAAGATTCGTTCGATTTCTAAGTCGATCGGAATCAGGCCTTCCGATCCTAAGCGTCTAAGCATACGAAGAACCGAGCCACAAAAATTAGGAGTACTACCTAATTCTAAGAAGCAGGAAATAAAACAATCTAGCTAATAAAATCTAAGATGCAATAAGGAAATAGAAACCTACTGCTAAAAAAAATGAAAATCAAAAACTAAATCTAAATATGGAAATTTTAGAACTAAAGTAAATAAGGCAAACTAAAAAGAAAATGAAGCAAGTAAATAAATCTAATCCTAAATCCGATCCAATTTTCCACTATTCGATTCGATATCGAATCGATCAGTCCCTGGCAACGGCGTCAAAAACTTGATGCACACGAATGCGACCTCAAATCTCACGATGGAGGCCGTCGAGGACTCGAAGCGCGCGCTCACGCTCAATGCCCGCAAGTGCACGGATGTCGTCAAGTAATAAAAGATTATCGATCCCAAGGGATTGGGATTCGAATACTGATATGTTCAGTGGTTAAAATTGTTCAAAAGTAAAATCTAAAACGTTTCGATTGTGAGGGTTGTCGGTGGACTAAACTTTAATACGGTGTCACACGGAGGAAGAAAGGAGCGTGCCGAGATCTTTAAAAAGGGATTCTAGGACTTTGATTTCGCTTGTGTGTCGCAAAACATGTTGTCAACTGGTCATTGTTTAAACGTCTAGCTATGGTTTTGTGGAAGGGACATCATACACTCTCCCGATGAGCCACCGCATCTACCGGGAGCTATCTCTGTCTTACAAGGACGGGATAGACGGTACGAGGATGCCAAATTAATCCCTGCGATGAACTGTTTCCGATTCCATCGCATTCTTCTACCCATGGTTACAGGAGATCAGGTTTACCCCTAGGTTCCTTGTATAAAATTTCCTAAATCTTAGATATGAGGGTTGTCACCCCTCATATCGCCTAAGCACAACAGGTAGAAAACCAAATACGCATAGATATGGGTATAAACAATTTCCAATTGCAAATTCAAACTCAAAAATAGAATTTAATTTGAACCAACATGTCATGCGCACATAAGCTACTCCCTAATCCTAGAATCGAAGGAACTACTCCATATATAAAAGAGGAAAATCACAAGGCATGTACATGTTCGAATATATCAGAAATAAAATGCAAGAACAAGAAATTACAATGCCTATGTGTCCTTCTCTCCAGCATTGAAGTGCAGAACGTGGACCTCCGGCAGCGTTCTTCTTCCCTATTGCGAGTTCCCGAAGCTTTTTAGGGCTTCGGTGTGCCATCCCAGCCGTCGTGCCTCCCCCTAGGGTTTGGGCGAAGCCATCCTTCTATAGACATCACATCGGATCGCTACGAAATCCGAAAAAAACCCTAACCGCATCAATATGTTGGGCCGCCACATGGTCGTGTGTTTCCACATGACCAGGTTATGTGCGGCCCTAGGGTGGTTGATCTCACCCATTGGACATGGTCATGTGTAGCCACATGCCCTGGCCGTGTCTCATTCTACGTCTAGCTGTAAAATGACCTTCTTTTGCTCTGAAAGTGCACCTTTTCCCCCGAAATACTATCATGCACGCAAAAGTACAAAGAGCATACCTCCGAACCAGAAAATAGGAAATGCGTGTAAAACAGAATGACATATACATGAAACCAACATAAAATGTAATGAGATGTGAGCGAAAACTACTCCTAAAACCCTATATATTTTGCTCACATCACCAAGACACTGGTCAATGCTTTCTCTTAGGGATTGAGACGAGGCAATTTTTTCAAGTCCCTGATGAAGAGGCCCCCTACTAATTTTGAAGTTCTGCTAGGTCGCATCGAGAAGTACATCAATCTGGAGGAGGCCGAGAAAGCTATGGATGAAAATACATCGGAAAAGCTAAACTTCTCTCGGCCAAATAACAAGATTCCTTTCCTTGTTCAACTACCTCACCTGATCAATAGTTACACTCCCAACCAGGTCAAGGAAAGGGATGTCTAAGTCGTGCAAAAAGTGCTGAGGCTTCTAGTCGTCTCTATCCCGAGACAACCTCAGAGATTTTGCACCTTCCACTAGGTTCATGGGCATTCAATGCCGGAATGTAACAAGTTGGCAGATGAGATCTGCTAGGTGGTCCGTGATCAGCAAAAGAACCTTGAAGCAGAGCCAAAGCCATTGAGTAACAAGGCGTGACCCGCATCGTCAAGGTATGAAGCCAGACCTGAACAACTGAGGTACATCCGGAGGTCGCCATCTAGAGAGTCTAACCATCAGGCCAAAGTACCATGGAGATCCTCCGAGCAACCCCGAGACAAAACCCTCCTCGACCTGAAGATTCTCGACGAGAAAAGCAAAATGTTCCCCACAGAGGTACAATTAATATGATAGCAGGAGGAGAAATTGATGAGACTCCAATCGCGCCCGAAAAGCTCATGGATAGTGTTTGGAGAACATGAAGGTGGGGACCAACCGAAGGCAAGCTGAAGGGGCTTCAGTCCACTTTGATCCCAAATATTTGTGGGATACTGACTCCTCATGATGAGACACTGGTGATCCGAGCCACCATAGTCAACTATGATGTAGCTCGAATATCCATTGATATAGGTAACTCGGTCAATATCTTATTTAAATAAGCTTTTGACTGATGTAGATTGATCGGGCCGAGCTCCAACCCATGAGCACAACTCTTTTTGGATTTTCTGGGCATTAAGTCCTACCTCTTGGTCGAATTAACCTGCCCTTGTCCTTGGGGGAAGTACTGCTTCGTCGAACTGTGCTCACCACCTTCACTATGGTGGAAGCAACCTATGCCTATAATGTTATCCTGGGGAGGCCCACCCTGCACTCTTTCCAAGCTGTGGTGTCTACTTATCATCAGAAAGTGAAGTTTCCTGTGGGTGAGTAGGTCGAAGAAGTGGTCAGGGACCAGAGAGCTGCCAGAAAGTGTTATGTGGAGGAGGTGTGAACCAACTATAAGAAAAGTCGACGGCTGACACAAAGGAGGTATACACCCTCCAAGAAGAACCTTTGAAGGAGGACAAAGAGGTACTGCTATGCCCATAGCGGCCCGAGAGAGTCATAAAAATAGTTATAGACCTATCTCTCGAATTGAAGCAGCAAGTGATCGGATGCCTCTCCTACAATCAAGATGTCTTCGCCTAGTCCAAAGAGGAAAGCAGTTGAATCCCTAGGGCAATAATGGAGCACAAATTGAATCTTCTGCCAAGGGCCCGACCAGTGAAGCAAAAGAAGAGACATTTCGGCCCCGAGAAGGACCAAGTTATCTAAGTCGAGGTTTAAAAATTGTTGAAGGTTGGTCATATCAAAGAGGTTCAATTTCCGTCCTAGTTATCTAATATAGTCTTGGTGCCCAAGCCAGAAGGCAAGTGGAGGGTATGTATAGACTTTAGAGATCTTAATAAGGTGTGTCCTAAAGATTGTTATCCGATGCCTCGGATAGATCAATTAGTTGATTCGCCTGTGGAATATAAGCTCATCTGTATGCTTAATGCCTACCAAGAGTGCCATCAAATCCCTTTGGCCAAAGAAGACCAAGAAAAGGTCAATTTTTTTTACCTCGGACGGTACCTTCTGCTACCTAGTCATTCCATTTGGACTCAAGAATGTCATAACCACATACCAATGCCTGATGAACTGAGTCTTTCGACATCAAATCTACCGAAACATTGAAGTTTATGTGAATGACATACTCTTCAAATCCACCCAAACTGAGGATATTACAAAGGACTTGATGGAAACCTTTGGCACCTTGCAGAGTCAAGCTTAATCCATACAAGTTTGTGTTCGACGTCCAAGGCGGCCATTTCCTCGGATATGTTGTGACCAAGCGAGGAATTGAAGTAAATCCCAAAAAAGTGCAAGCCTTATAGAACATGCTCCCCCCTCAGAATTTAAAGGAAGTCCAGAGACTAGTGGGGAGGATCACGACTCTTCCACGCTTCATCTCTTGGTCGGCTGAAAGAAGTTTACCTTTCTTCAAGGTGCTTCGCAAGTTATCCTAATTTTTATGGGATGAGAAGTGTGAACAAACTTTCTTAGACTTAAAGCAATACTTAACAAGGCTACCTACCCTCTCCAAGCTAGTGGTTGGAGAAAGATTATGGTTATACTTAGCTGTAGTCGAAGACGCAGTAGGAGCTATACTGATTCGGCAAGAGGAAGGCAAGCAACATCCCATCTACTTTATCAGTCATCTATTAAAGGAAGCTGAAAGATGATATACAACACTGAAAAAGTTGGCTCTGACCCTTAGTTACGATGGAAGATCCACCCTTACTTCCTGTCTCATCCCATTACCGTCTTAAATAACAGTGGCCTCGAAAAGAGTCTTGCTAAATCTCGAAGCTTCAGAAAGACTGATCAAATGAACCATAGAGCTCACTGAATATGACATTCAATACCAGCCTTGGACTATTGTCAAAGGATAAGCATTGGTCGACTTCTTAGCGGAAGCCTCAGGTCCTCAGAATAATGAGGCATAGAAGATTTATGTTAATGGATCTGCAATCAAACTAGAAAGCAGAGTGGGAATTTTGTTGGTATCTCCCTGAGAAGATGTGATCCAGATAGCTCTACAACAAAATTCCCGTGCCTTGAATAATGAAGCCGAATATGAAGCCCTATTGGTTGGCCTCCGAGTAGCTCGTCATGTTAGCGCTTCCCGAGTAATCCTTTATTCAGATTCTCAGCTGGCAATGGAACAATTTAAAGGGTCTTTCGAGATTGATAATGATCGTCTTCGACAATATGAGAGGAGTTACAAGAAGTTGTCCTTTGAATTTCAGAAAGTGTTCCTTCACAAAATTCTCCAAAGTGAAAATCAAAAAGCCAATGAGTTAGCTAGGATGGCCAGCACCTTGATGACATGGACTTTAGATGGATTGATTGCAGAGGTGCAGCTCGTCGCTCAGATAGACCAGAGTGCCTCGAAGCCCACTACTGACTAGAGAGATCTTTTGATTGCTTATTTGAAGAAGGGGACCCTCCCTAGCGTCATTGAAGAGGCTCGACTCATAAGGAAGAGATGTGCGCATTTTACTTTAATCGGAGATGGTTTATATAAACGTGATTTCGCCTGCCCTCTGCTTAAGTGCCTCGGCCTAGAATAAGCTGACTATGTGATGCAAAAAATACACGAAGGATGTTGTGACAATCACTTGGGCGGTCGAGCTTTAGCTCGGAAAGTTCTGCTAGTCGGGTATATTTGGTCGATCCTCCAGAAAGATATTGCTCATTGTGTCAATACATGCCTCAGCTGACCAAAATATTTCCCAGCAACCTGCAGAGCTCCTGAGGGCCTCCATGACATCATGCCCCTTTGACCAGTGGGGGATGGACATTGTGGGGTCGATGCCAGTAGGGCCAAGTCAGAAAAAGTTCTTGTTGGTAGCGGTGGACTACTTCAAGTGGGTGGTGTAGGAGATTTGAGGCCGCTAGAGGGGGGTGAATAGCGTCGCATGATCGTACGATGATGGAATTCATTGCGTTTGTCTCTACAATTTCGTTAGCGTGCAGTGGAATAGTAATGAAAGCAATAACGAGATAAACAACAATGCAAACACAATGATATAACGTGGTTTGGAACCTCAAGGTTCCTACTCCACGGATCGAGCTCTACGAGCTCTAGTGATGCAGATGCAACCACTAATAAACACTCCTTCTCGGAACAATCCGGAGGCGGAGAAACCTCGTACAATATGATTACAACAATAATCTGTTGGATCGAAAGTGTCGCTAGAGGGGGGGGTGAATAGCGATACGATGTCGTTAAAAAACTTTTGCAATAAGTAAAAAGCAAGTAGAGAGTGCACAGCGGAAATATAAAGTAGACAAGATATTTTTACGTGGTTCACAATCTTTCGATTGCTAATCCACGGCCCTAGTGATCCTTGATCACGTACGGAGGGCAATTCACTAAAACCACTCCTCCTCGTTGGAGGTAGGAGCAACGATTACAAAAAGAAATCAAGGCAAAGGGACACTCCCCCTTTCCTTGTTACGATTAAAGCACAAAGACAATTTAAAGAAGTAGAACTTAAATAAATATACCGACAACTCTTATAAGTAGAAGATGTAGCTTTCGTTGTCGGCGGCACTTCGTCGTAGCAAATGTGAGTAGTAGTAGCGACGTTACGACGGCGTGTTGAGAGCTCTTGAATTCTTGTGATTTGCTTGGCTTGAACATGTCTATTTATGGATATTGATCTATGAATTTAGACATAGGTAGTGTCCAAGGTGAGGTTCTTATCCCAACTCAAGGATGAGGTGTTTCATCCAACCACCTTGTGCCACCTCCAACCTTCTTGTGCGCCAACTCAAGGATGAGGTGTTTCATCCAACCACCTTGTGCCACCTCCAACCTCCTTGGGCGCCAACTTGAGGATGAGGTGTTTCATCCAACCACCTTGTGCCACCTCCAACCTCCTTGGGCGCCAACTTGAGGATGAGGTGTTTCATCCAAACACCTTGTGCCACCTCCAACCTCCTTGGGCGCCAACTTGTTGGAGCCATTCAACTTGTGCCACATCATGGGAGCCAACCATCTTGTGCCAACTCACCTTATTTTGGGCGTCCACCACAAGGAAGCTTGGTGATGGTTTGGATGTCCACCTTGATGCCACATCACCCTTTGTACCAAAACACGAGTCAAGTCCAAATTCACCCCCTTGAAATTCGAGCTCTTCTCGAGGCTGGAACTTGAATAGCAGTTGACTGTAGTCAAAGGGTTTTGGACTGCAGTACAAGTTAGCTTAAAATATAAAGTACGATGGTTCTAACCATCTGATCTCGACCTAGACCTTCCATTGGAGGTATTGAGTCGGATCTACGCTTAACGTCCTTACTTTGCTTTCACACGAGCTTACCTTGTAGCCTCGCTTCCGGTCTTCACCCGAGTACCTCGGCTTCCTCCGAAGTCCCTCTGGCGTTGCACGACCACCTCGGTTCCCACCGGGTGTCGCAGACCTTCCGCTCAACTTTAGCATTTCTGCACACTTAATTGAGCTCGTAAGATAACAAATATACCCTTAACTATTGAGCCTTTTGCCATAATCAAAATACCGGTTCGACTTTGGTGCCCACTGCACCAACAATCTCCCCCTTTTTGATTCATGGCAAACCGACACAAAAGTTAAGGAAAAATTACATAACAAGAAGCTAGCATAATGATTAAGCATGAATGAGCTAGCATAAAGATTAAATATGAATGAGCTAGCATAATGATTAAGCATGAATGAGCTAGCATAAAGATTAAATATGAATGAGCTAGCATAAAGATTAAATATGAATGAGCTAGCATAATGATTAAATATGAATGAGCTAGCATAATGATTAAGTATGAATGAGCTAGCATAAAGATTAAGCATGAGTGAGCTAGCATAAAGATTAAGCATGAGTGAGAAATATTATTGTTTCAAGTTCTCCCTTTGAGGTAACCTCCCCTTGACCAAGGTGAGTTCTTGAAAAATAATTTTACTCCCCTTAATAGTTGCTTAAGTAAACGGAATTACTTAATATAAAAGGTAATAATTTTGTTTACTTTCTTCCCTTTAATTTTGGTAATAATTTTGTTTACTTTCTTCCCTTTAATTTTGGTTAATTTTGGTTACTTTTGTGACTTTCTCCCCCTTTTGCCTTAACTCAAAAAGTTTGTAAATATATTTTAGGGTTTGTAAGTCCAAGCAAGTTCCCAATATGATTTCTAAGGTAAGACTTAGGCTAATTTCATAAAAAGAAGCAAAAATAGAGTACATATATAGAAAATTTAAATCCTACTCTATTACGCATTATACCTAACTTTTAATGTTGTTAAAGATTAAGCTAAAGTCTTGGAGAGTGTGCTTCATCCACAGGAGCCGAGAGACACACTCACCCATCGCAACGATTCTGGGCGGTGGTAGATAAGGCAACGCAATGTCGCTTCCTCATCGCACTAACAACTTACTAGACTCGAGCCGAGGATTTGACAACAACCACTCGTGCTCTTTCTATCGAGTTTACTACCGGCATAGTCGAGTCGGAGTAGCCGATTAGATTAAACTCGGTAGATCTAGGGTACCAAATACCTACGCTTAGCGTGCCCTTTAGATATCTAAGGATACGCTTGACTAGGGTTAGGTGAGACTCCTTGGCACAGTTTGTAACCTTGCACATACTACCGCGAATAAAATGTCGTCGGCTCGCGGTTAAGTATAGGAGACTTCTATCAAGCTCCTATAGTATTTTAGGTCAACGGGTTTTCCTTCTACATCTTCGATAATATTAACATTAGTTGCAATAGGTGTATTAATTATATTAGCATCTTGCATTCAAAAAAGAATTAATAAGTCAATAGTATATATTATTAGATGTAAATATATTCCATCTTTAGTTTTTTTAATTTTTAAACATAAGAAAAACTTAACTCTCCCACTAAATTCATTTCAAATTCACTTTCCATAAGTGAGATGAATTCGTTAGCAGATCGAGTTGGTAGTTCCAAAAATTATATCATAGATTTGGGCTATTTATATTTCTTTTCCTACTTTTTTAACGAATTAGGTTGTGTCGACTAAACCTTGGTTGTATCCTTTGGACTTAAGATAGATCGAAAGCCTTCGTACTCAAGCTCTTGGGGCTTGTTTGAGTCCATATAGGGCTTTCTTAAGTCTAAGGACATGGTTTTATCTAGATTTTCAATCCGGAGGTTGGTGACGTAAACTTCTTCCTTAATGTATCCATTCAAAAATGCTGACTTGACATCCATTTGAAACAATTTAAAACCTCGATGTGCAGATATGCTAACAACATTCGGATGGACTCTAGTCCGCTAGGGGCGAGGTCTCATCGTAATCTAAACCTTCGACTTGACTAAACCCTTTGCGACTAACCTAGCTTTATTTCTAACTACTTCACCTTTATCATCAAGTTTATTTCAAATACCCACCTTGTTCCAATAATTGATTTTTCTTTAGGTGGTGGTACTAATTCTTCATTTCTAGTGAATTGAGCTAGCTCTTCTTGCATAGCAATAATCCAGTCGGGATCAAGAAGTGCTTGTTCAATAGTTTTGGGTTCGATTTTGGAAATTAACGAGATTTGACTAAGGTTTCGATATGAAGCTCTAGTTCGAACCCCTAAATTTGGATCACCTATAACTTGATTGATAGGATGATTTGTTTGAGTCTTAGTGTGACTCGGGTTAGGGTCATCTATCACTTGGTCGATAGGATGACTTGGGTGAGTTCTAGTTTGATTAGAGTCATCTATCACTTGGTCGATAGGATGACTTGGGTTAGGACGAGATTCAAGTTCAAGATCAGTCGGGTTCGCTATAAGTTGATTTGCTAGTTGGTTTTGTTAAGGATTGAACGGACTTCGTCGAAAACTATATTAATGGTTTCTTCGACTCTTATGTGTAGGATCAATGGAATTACTAAAGGGTTGTTTGTAAGTTTTTAAACCTAAATCATCTCACCAATATCTACATGATCAAAACATGTTATTCCTATGTGTTACTGTGAGATGACTTTCAATTTTACTTGATTAATTTTAATGAATTTAAATTAACCAACATTAGGTTAGATTCGGATTTAGTCTAAGCTCATCAAGTAATCTTTTCAAGAGATTAGCTTCAGTCGTGGCGAGGCAGAGGCCTTCTTTGATCGGAACAACGACCACTTCCTTAGACAAAGCTAATTTCAAGAAATTGATAACTCGACTTACTTGAGACTACATCTTGGTCTAACTAGTTATTTTTGAAAAGAGGCTCCCGAGGCTCAATCTTTTAAGGATTTTAGTTGATTTATTTTTGAAAAGAGGCTCTCAGAGGCTCGATCTTTTAGATTTTAGTTGGTTATGAGTCCTATCTAACCATTCTAAAAAGTAAAGGAAAAACTAAGCATGCAATTTCTAAGACTTAACAAAAATACATTTTGTATTGGCTCCCCTGGACCATTGAATCAGTGGGTCTATTCACATAGTGAATTTGGTCATAGGAACCCAATACATGTTAGATCCTAAAGTTGAAATCAAAGTGATCTTAGGGACCCATGCTTGGACATTTTTCTTATGTTGGTTTACTATAGACATATATGACTTATTGGTTGTATTTGAGTTAAACCCGAGTCGGCCTTGTTGTACCGGCCCTTTGTGATCAAGTAAGAGGTCAAGTCCCTTGGATCCCAAAGTGAACCTTTCACGTGTTCCTAAGGTCTTGACTTGTGTTTTCAAAGCGAGTTCTCAACTTCAAGCTTTTCAGCAGGTTGAGTCCTCCTCTTGAATGAGTAGTCGAAGAGGTTAGGAGACCTCATGTTTGAGAGGTTAACCTCCTCAATTAGAGTCTCGACCTTGGACTCGGACTTAGCTAGTTTCTTATTTAAAAATTTAATTGCACCATACAAAGTATTAAGTAACGACCGACTTACCCTTAATGATTCTTTTGAACCGGATACGGATCAGTGGCTTATCTTGAATGGAAGCTCATCGCCGGATTCGGACTCGGACTCTTCTTCGGTTTGAGTCGTGCTCGGTCGGCAGCCATTAGAGCTTGGATATCGTCTTCTTCCTCCGAGGGTGGCTTGCTTGGGGCTTCTTCTTCTTGGAACACCGCAACTAACGCAATACTCTTCTCGGCACGGACCACGTTAGTTTGCTCATGTAATTCAAGTTCAAACAATTCGCCTAACCTAATCTTAGAAAGGTCCTTGGAGACCTTGTAGGCATCGACCATGGATGCCTACAAGGTGGTCCTAGGAAGCGAGTTAAGAGAATACGATAAGGTCGCGATCCTCGACCTTTTGTCCGATGGCATGGAGTTGGTTGTGATGTCTTGGATACGAGCATGTAGTTGAGTTGCGGTCTCGTTTTCCTGCATTTTCAAGTTATACAATTTATTTAGAAGTAAATCTCTTTTACATACCTTCGTGTCGCTTCGGTGCCTTCGTGTAGTTCCACTAGCTTGGTCCATAAGTCCTTTGCACTAATGAAGGGGGCCGACGGTTGAACTCTTCCTTGGACAACCCACATTGCAAGATTTGAGTTGCCTTGGCATCGGCTTCTACTTGTTTTTCATGGAATTTGACCATTGATCGTAACCCAAAGATTCACCATCTTCATTCGGAAGTGTGAACCCGGTTTGGATTACGATCCACATCTCGATTTGGGTTTTAAGAAAGCATTCCATCCGACCCTTCCCCTCAGGACAGTCATTACCGTTGTACTACGGGGGTCGGGCGATGCTAAACCCTTCGAGATGGGCCATTTAAAAACAAGAAGAAGAACGAAAAGAATCTTGCAAAACACACACGAAAGAATATTCCAAGACTTTCGTCATGGATTAGTAGTGCGAAGTAAAAAGATATATAAAATGTAACTTGCAAAAGAAATAAACAATCAAATGCGAATGTCGCTGAAGTTCGAGGACAACCTTACTCGGATCTAACCCGAAGGACAACCTTATCCGGATCCTAAAGCCTCTAATGCAATTCTATATGTAGGAGAAGATAAGCAAGTGAAATAATTATACGAAAACAATAAATAAATAAAAAAATCTGTAAAAAAAAGAAAAACAAAGCTAGATTGGTGGTTTCACCGAATCTTAGCGCCCCCGGCTCTGATACCAATTGTTGGATCGAAAGTGTCGCTAGAGGGGGGGTGAATAGCGATACGGTGTCGTTAAAAACTTTTGCAATAAGTAAAAAGCAAGTAGAGAATGCACAGCGGAAATATAAAGTAGACAAGATATTTTTACGTGGTTCACAATCTTTCGATTGCTAATCCACGGCCCTAGTGATCCTTGATCACGTACGGAGGGCAATTCACTAAAACCACTCCTCCTCGTTGGAGGTAGGAGCAACGATTACAAAAAGAAATCAAGGCAAAGGGACACTCCCCCTTTCCTTGTTACGATTAAAGCACAAAGACAATTTAAAGAAGTAGAACTTAAATAAATATACCGACAACTCTTATAAGTAGAAGATGTAGCTTTCGTTGTCGGCGGCACTTCGTCGTAGCAAATGTGAGTAGTAGTAGCGACGTTACGACGGCGTGTTGAGAGCTCTTGAATTCTTGTGATTTGCTTGGCTTGAACATGTCTATTTATGGATATTGATCTATGAATTTAGACATAGGTAGTGTCCAAGGTGAGGTTCTTATCCCAACTCAAGGATGAGGTGTTTCATCCAACCACCTTGTGCCACCTCCAACCTTCTTGTGCGCCAACTCAAGGATGAGGTGTTTCATCCAACCACCTTGTGCCACCTCCAACCTCCTTGGGCGCCAACTTGAGGATGAGGTGTTTCATCCAACCACCTTGTGCCACCTCCAACCTCCTTGGGCGCCAACTTGAGGATGAGGTGTTTCATCCAAACACCTTGTGCCACCTCCAACCTCCTTGGGCGCCAACTTGTTGGAGCCATTCAACTTGTGCCACATCATGGGAGCCAACCATCTTGTGCCAACTCACCTTATTTTGGGCGTCCACCACAAGGAAGCTTGGTGATGGTTTGGATGTCCACCTTGATGCCACATCACCCTTTGTACCAAAACACGAGTCAAGTCCAAATTCACCCCTTGAAATTCGAGCTCTTCTCGAGGTCGAACTTGACTAGCGATTGTAGTCAAAGGGTTTTGGGCCTTAAAATATAAAGTACGATGGTTCTAACCATCTGATCTCGACCTAGACCTTCCATTGGAGGTATTGGGTCGGATCTACGCTTAACGACCTTGCTTCGCTTTCACACGAGCTTACCTTGTAGCCTCGCTTCCAGTCTTCACCCGAGTACCTCGGCTTCCTCCGAAGTCCCTCTGGCGTTGCCCGACCACCTCGGTTCCCACCGGGTGTCGCAGACCTTCCGCTCAACTTTAGCATTTCTGCACACTTAATTGAGCTCGTAAGATAACAAATATACCCTTAACTATTGAGCCTTTTGCCATAATCAAAATACCGGTTCGACTTTGGTGCCCACTGCACCAACATAATCTAAATGGATACAAGCTAATACAATAAAATACAAAGCAATACAAGTAAAGAAAACACTTTACAAATGCTCTTTGAATGCTTGATCACTTGGTTGCTTGATATCAACTTGGAGACCCTGATTTGCAACAGCAAATCTCCCCAAAAGTCCTCAAGAAACCATGCCTTTTTCCTCCATCACAAGCTCCTTATAAAGCTTCAACCTGTGCTGGAAAAAGTCGATCAGTCGACTGATCGGGACCATCAGTCGACTGATGCCACTGTTGTCGTGAGACAACGGCTAGATCCACGTTGGATAAGTCCAACGGATCCATCATCAGTCGACTGATGGAGCCTTCACTCGACCAGTCGAGTGTCGACTCCATTCTGTGGTCGATTTCTCGAGCACCAGTCGACTGATCACACGATCACGATCGGCTGAGCCATCACCGACCGCCCACCTCCGCGATCACAGGCCACTTCCCGCAGCCAAACCCTATTTGATTTCGGGCCACCGATCATATGGCACCAGTCGACTGACACATCTCAAACATGAGATTTTAGCCCAAGTATGGTTCCCCTATACTTGCTAGACCACCCTTAGCCTAGACCTAAGCCTTCTAGTCACCTCCATCATCCTCACGCCTCTCGGATCCCTCCAAGTCATCCATGACTTGTTCATCCATCGCGCTAGCCTCCAGGTGCTTCCCTCGGCTATGTCATGCTAACGGTGTCTACACCGCTAAGGCACATTGGACTTACGCCGCCAAGACTCCGCTTGGACTTTATGCCGCCAACCATTGGACTTATGCTGCCAAGACTCCCGCTTGGACTTTACGCCGCCAATATCAAACCCCTTGGATTTCTCAAATGCCAAGACTCAAGCTTGGACTTTCCCTTGTCAACCCATGTTGGACTTTCCATGCCAAGACCCATGCTTGGACTTTCCCAAATGCCAAGTGTCCCACTTGGACTTTCCATGCCAAGTACCCATAACTTGGACTTTCCATAACCACATGGTCAATCCTAGTCAACTATCAAAGTCTCCCTCGAGTCAAACTCGAGTCCAGTTAAACATAACCCGGATTGATTGTATAAACAATCTCCCCAAAACATCAACAGACATCAATGTCAACTTACTTTGTCAAACATCAAAACATCTCTCGAGTCAAACTCGAGTCTGGTCAATCATGACCTGGGCTGATTGCACCAACAATCTCCCCCTTTTTGATGTTTGACAAAACAAACCTTGAGTTAGGCCCCTAACTCAAATTCCCTTACCAAATTTCCAAATTGGTAATTTAATGTTCTCCCCCTTTTTGACATACATCAAAAAGGCTCATCCAAGGAGGTCAATGTCTCATATCCCAATGAGATCTTACAATCTCCCCCTTGATCTAAAAATACTTAGGATGCCTACCATCTTCCTAGTGATAAGTCTCATATCACTCAAGAGAGGCAATCCTATTCACTCTCCCAATTTCCAAATTGGGTGTCTCAAAAACTCATCAATTTTCCCAATTGATGATATTCTCCCAATGACTTCTCCCCCTTCAAGAAGAGAAACACATTCATCATCCCAGGATGGATAACTCCCCCTAAAGGCTTGCTCCCCCTTGACCATTGCACCAACAATGTCCTTGGGAAGTCCCTAAGCTAATAGGAACTCTAAACCATCAAAATTAAGGTTCTAAGTTCAAACATGAACTTTCCACACCTTAAATTCGATACAAACCCTAATACCTCCCCTAATCCATATCCAATTGATTTTCACCCTTTATAATTCTTCCCAAAGTATATCCTAGGGTTAGGAGTGGTTAGGGACCTTAACCGCGCTGAACACGGGCTAAACATACCTAGTTTTCCCAAAATCAGCATTGGTAGTCGACTCCGTCAGCTACCAGTCGACTGGCACTCACATCAGTCGACTGCCACCTAGGGCAGTCGACTGATAACTGAAATTTCCGAATTTCAGTTATCAGAATCGAATTTCAGAAAATCATAAGTAATTCTACGTATATCGAAAAATCACGAAATTTGATACGTATATTACTTATAGTCAATACAATGAGTGAAAAATATTTGAAAATTATTTTACCCATAAAATACTAAAATTGATACAAAATTCAAAAGTGAAGAAAACTTCTAAGTTTTGGCTCACTTTGTATCAATCTCATCAAAGGTGATTGCTATCAAAAGATAGACTTCACCAAGGTTTTCTAAAATGATTTTAAAATGTTTTCAAAAATCTTATTTTGGATTATATTCCTTAGGCTCAATGTACATGACTTGTACACAAGCTTTCCCAATGATCCACCTTTGAATTAAAATGAGTTTTAGTTCAACTAGATGTAAAAACTATGCACCTTGAACTTAACTCATATCCTAGCATCTCACATGTGTCTAGGGTGTATAAATACACATACATGTCAATGTTATGTGAGATGTGGGTTTTGTTCTCCCTAAACTAGGGTTTCATGCATTTTCCTAAGGCAACTCTACTTGATTCCCTTATAAATGGGACTCCAAGTCATGTCATTATTCTTAATTCAATTTTAATCAACTTAAATGCATGAAATGATCATAACATAATGATAGCAAAATAAAGCATGGCCAATGATCATGATGTCATGGCATATGATATCAAACTAAGCATACATGACATTAACCTAAAACCTAAGCATAATCATGACATATAAAATGATTAAAAATAAACATGATGTCATGACATGGCATATGACAATCAAAGCATGACATATAAAATATATAGGTATAGTAATACCTAAATTTTAATATTAGTTTCCATTTGTTGGGATTAATCATATTTTTCCATAGAACCTAAATTCTCCCAAATGTGCCAAAAACCCAAAAATGGCACACTAACCTCTAAAACCTAAATTGTGTCAATTTAAATTATTTTTCACACTTCTTAAATGATATTGGCACATTCTAAAATCCTTTAGGATTATAATTCAAATCTATTTCCAAGGTATCCATAACCTTGAAAATAACATAAAGTGTCATCTTTACCATAGTTAGGTTAACTACCCATCCAATCAAGGTTGGCACACCCTAAATCCATCTAGTATGAATCAATCACGCTCTTAAGAACCCAAAATCTATTTGAGCTCCTAGGGTTAATTAGGTATTCCTTAGGGATGGTCTCCCTAGATACCTTCCTAATGACCCTCCTAGGCTTGTTAGCCTTGGTCATTTAGGTCTTACCTAGGTTGACTCTAGGGGTAACTCCCCTTGCAACCTTCTTAGTGGTCACCCTAGGTTTCCTAGAAACCCTAGCCACTAGGCACAACCTCTGGTCAACCTTAGGGATGACTTCCCTATTGACCTTGGTCTTCCTAGACCTAGTTTGTGTTCCATAATCAAATGGAACACTATGGTAAGCCACCTTAGGCTTAGGTTTGTGACCCAAACCTTACTTGCCCTTGGTTGACTTTTGTTTCTTGGGTCCTAGATGTTGACTTTGACTTTTGGACCCTTGACTTAGACCAATAGACCTTTGAAATTGATTTTGTATCTTGTTTAGGGTCTTTTCCAATTTCTCAAGACTTGACCTCAAGGCTTGGTTCCCTAAATCTAATTGAAATTTTAGAATTCTTATTTAAACTTTGAGCATGGTTCTTTCTAGGCATATGCCTAGTCCATTTAGGATTAAGACCTAAGTGTTCTTGTACCTTTCTAATTATTTCCCTAGGTAGAATTGGTCTTGAGTTATTTGACCTAGGTTTGTCCTTAGATAAATTATTTTTAGGGACATTAGTCCCAAATTTCTCTTTATTTTCAAAATAAAGGTTCTTAGCTCCTAAACAAATGTACTTGTTCCTATTAGCATGCTTTTTATAAATTACAAGAGAATTAAAATTTCTAGTATGCTTTTTAACATTTAAATTAGAAGGAGCATTATTTAGATATACCTTAGGGTTTGCCTTAGAGGCTCCCCCTACTTGTGATGCTCCATTTTGCCTCTTCCTTTCCCCCTTCGGGCATTGATTCCGGTAGTGTCCCGGTAGCCGACATTTGAAGCAAACCACGTGTTCCTTGCTTTTAATTGTCGAGGGACCGACATCCTTGACCTTTGGTGCCGGAGGAGCTTTTCTAATCTTCTTTAGGCACTTGCTCTTATAGTGCCCACTTTCCCTGCACTCAAAGCAAATTATATATTTTTTATTTAAAACCAAATTGCTTGAGTTACCTAGTTCGGTGGTGAGGGTCTCTTGAGCTTGTTCTTCCTCTCGACCGGATGTAGAGGGTTCTTCTTGTTGCTCCAGTGTTGAGGATGCTCTAATCTCCTCCCCCTCAATCCTTGAGGTGGAGGTCTCCTCTTCTTCCATCGATCCGGAAGTTGATTCCTTCTCAACTTCTGAATCCTCACTTGCTTGTGAGGATGATGATTCATCTTCGGCCTCCTCTTCTTGAGCCGGTGATGGATCTTCATGGAGCTTGGTCAATTCCCTCCAAAGCTCCTTGGCATTCATACAATCACCTAGGCTACACAAGAAATCATTAGGAATTAAATCAAAGATAAATTTGATTACCTTCTTATTTTTCTCGAATTGTTGGAGTTGCTCCTCACTCCATCTCTTCTTCTTGAGGAAGCCACCCTTTGGTCCTTTTGGATAATCAAATCCTTCCATCAATATGGACCACTCCTCAAAATCCTTCATCATCAAGAAATCTTCAATCCTTCTCCTCCAAGAATTGAAGCCTTCTCGTCCATAGAAAGAATAGGGAATTGGGGTGTTGATATCTCATCCCAATTGTTCTTCCATCTTCACCCTCTAGCTTCTTTGTCTTAGCTCCCGGTGGTTAGTCCGTAGAAGAGCCCCAGGCTCTGATACCAATTGTAGGAGATTTGAGGCCGCTAGAGGGGGGTGAATAGCGTCGCGTGATTATACGATGATGGAATTCGTTGCGTTTGTCTCTACAATTTCATTAGCGTGCAGTGGAATAGTAATGAAAGCAATAATGAGATAAACAACAACGCAAACACAATGATATAACATGGTTCGGAACCTCAAGGTTCATACTCCATTGATCGAGCTCTATAAGCTCTAGTGATGCACATGCAACCACTAATAAACACTCCTTCTCGGAATAATCCGGAGGCGGAGAAACCTCGTACAATATGATTACAACAATAATCTAAATGGATACAAGCTAATACAATGAAATACAAAGCAATACAAGTAAAGAAAACACTTTACAAATGCTCTTTAAATGCTTGATCACTTGGTTGCTTGATATCAACTTGGAGATCCTGATTTGCAATAGCAAATCGCCCCAAAAGCCCTCAAGAAACCATGCCTTTTTCCTCCATCACGAGCTCCTTATAAAGCTTCAACCTGTGCTGGAAAAAGTCGATCAGTCGACTGATCAGGACCATCAGTCGACTGATGTCACTGTTGTCGTGAGACAATGGCTAGATCCAAGTTGGATAAGTCCAACGGATCCATCATCAGTCGACTGATCAAACCCATCAGTCGACTGATGGAGCCTTCACTCGACCAGTCGAGTGTCGACTCCATTCTGTGGCCGATTTCTCGAGCACCAGTCGACTGATCACACGATCAGTCGACTGCCCACCTCTGGCAATCGACTGCTAGGCCACTTTCCGTAGTCAAACCCTAGTTGACTCGGGTCAGTCGACTGTCATATGACACCAGTCGACTGACACACCTCAAACATGAGGTTTTAGCCCAAGTATGGTTCCCCCATACTTGCTAGACCACCCTTAGCCTAGACCTAAGTCTTCTAGCCACCTCCATCAGCCTCACGCCTCTCAGATCCCTCCAAGTCATCCATGACTTATTCATCCATCGCGCTAGCCTCCAGGTGCTTCCCTCGGCTATGTTATGCTAACGGTGTCTACACCGCCAAGGCACATTGGACTTACGCCGCCAAGACTCCGCTTGGACTTTATGCCGCCAACCATTGGACTTATGCTGCCAAGACTCCCGCTTAGACTTTACGCCGCCAATATCAAACCCCTTGAATTTCTCAAATGCCAAGACTCAAGCTTGGACTTTCCCTTGCCAACCCATGTTGGACTTTCCATGCCAAGACCCATGCTTGGACTTTCCCAAATGCCAAGTGTCCCACTTGGACTTTCCATGCCAAATACCCATGACTTGGACTTTCCATAACCACATGGTCAACCCCTAGTCAACTATCAAAGTCTCCCTCGAGTCAAACTCGAGTCCAGTTAAACATAACCCGGGTTGATTGTATAAACAATCTCCCCAAAACATCAACAGACATCAATGTCAACTTACTTTGTCAAACATCAAAACATCTCTCGAGTCAAACTCGAGTCTGGTCAATCGTGACCTGGACCAATTGCACCAACAGGTGGAGACCGAGACACTGACCAAAATTTTTGAGGAAGTTGTGCTTAAGTTTCTCTGGAAGAATATTGTTTGCAAGTTTAGCATTCCTCAAAGGATTATCTCGGATAATGGTCGACAGTTCCAGGGCGGAAAGATTAAAGAGTGGTGTCAACAATTGCAAATTCAACAGGCTTTTACTTCAGTTGCTTATCCCCCAAGTAATGGGCAAGCAGAGGTAGTCAACCGTAAGTTAGTTCGAGGGCTCAAGATCAAGCTTGATCACGAGTAGGAAGCTGGGTCAAAGAATTGTTAGGCATTCTTTGGGCGTATTGGACAACTCCTAAGGACAACACATGGTTGACACCTTTTCATTTAGTGCATGGCTCGGAAGCAGTGGTCCCAGTAGAAATTGGCGTAGGGTCACCTCGAATTTCTACCCATGACGCGGATAGCACGGGGAACGTGGAGAAGAGGTCAACTGAGCTAGACCTAGTAAGTGAAGCAAGAGATGATTCATCTACTCGAGTGAGGGCCTACCGGCAGTGAATAACTCAAGCTTACAACAAGAAAGTGGTGCTCCGCTCATTTCAACTGGGGGATTTCGTATGGAAGAAGGTCCAGCCCAAGGGAGAGATCTAAAAACTGGCCCCTAGATGGGAAGGGCCTTACAAAATCACCAAGAAGCTCAGCTCCGGAGCCTATTGTTTGCAGGATGATAGCGGGAAAGAACTCACTCGACCGTGGAATACTTTTCACCTTCGGCCTTATTGTATTTAACTCAGCAAGTTGGTATGTAACTACCATTTTTTCCTAAAATAGTAAGATTAACTATGGCACCCATTTCAACAAAGTCACCCTTGCGGCGCCGTCATTCCCTCTGGTCTCGGACCAAGGCGTCCATCAGCAAAGTCGCCCTTATGGCACCATCTATTCCCTCTGATTTCAGACTGAGTCGTCCATTAGCAAAGTTGCCCTTGCGTCATCATCTATTCCTTTTGGTCTCAGACCGAGGCATCCATCAACAAATTTACCCTTGTGGCATCATCTATTCCCTTTAGTCTCAGACCGAGGTGTCCATCAGTATAGTCTCCCTTGCAGTGTCGTCTATTCTCTCTGGTCTCGGACCGAGGCATCTATCAGCAAAGTCGCCCTTGCGACGCCATCTATTCCCTCTAGTCTCGGACCAAGGTGTCCATTAGTAAAGTCACCCTCGCGGCGTCGTCTATTCCCTTTAGTATCAAACCGAGGCATCAATCATCGAAGTCGCCTGCTCGGTGCTGTCTATTTCTTCGGGTCTTAGGGGCATCTATTACTGAAGTTGTCCGTTTGGCACACTGTTTATCTTTAATCTTGATGGTCATCAACTAAGTTACCTGCTCGACACCTTATTACCAGCTCTACACCTTATTTTCGCCATCTCACAGTGAGGTGTGTTTCGACATCCTTAAAGAAATAATCCTGTGAGGCCTTAGAGATTATCTTGACATCTCACAAAAGGTATGCTCTATTTGCTCGAGAAGTCATTATATTAATACTTGCAAAAAGGTGGTTACATTAATACTTGCAAAATGTTCATTACAAAGATACTTGATATACTACCTAATCCCTGAGAACATCATCGGGTATCTCGTCAAGGCAATGATGCAAGACTAAAAAATCTGAGGGAGTCCCCTCGAGAGGGTAACCGACCTCCTTGAAGTGGCAGATGGATCCAGAGTATCTGATGTCCAGTATCTTTATAGTCTTCTCTTCTAGTATGTCGATGAGCTCCTCTGAAGCAATGAAGGTCTTCTTCTGGATCTGCTAGCGATCCTCTTCCCCGTTTTTGTATGAAGCCAGCTCGGCTTCAGTTGACTCTACCTTGGTGGCCAGTTCCTCTCAATGAGTTGCTTCCTCGGTCTCCTGGGCTTGCCGAGCCTCCTCCAACTCTTGCAGAATGGATCAGAGTTCATCTACCTCCAATGCCTTAGCCTGAAGTTCACTCAGTTCTCGAACTTGGCTTTGTAGCTCAATTACCTCGGCCTCATATCGGAGGGCCCTCGATTTGTAGATGGATGGCTTGGCCTGTGATATCTCCAATTCTTTTTCTTTGGCCTGGAGCTCATTTTCTCTCTCTTGGAGGTGGGCGCGCACTCTCAATAACCTGAACCCGCATCCCTTAGAAGGTGTTCATCAGGGGGAAGGTGAGCCGATAGCTCCAAGTGATGGGCCCAGAACTGGAGAACATAGCAAGTTAGCGCCAGGGGGGAAATTGTGAGTCGAAGAAGGAAAGGAATTGCCTTAGTTATATATAGATTCATGGAGTCACAGAGGGGAGGTATAGACTTCTCTCTCACCTCGACTGTGTCACAGATCTACCTCAGATAGCTTCGAGTTTCATCTGAATCTCGAGGGTACCTCGTGTCCCGACCCCCCCCCCCCCGAAGGGAAGACGAGCTAGGACTAGACTCCCGAGGTATGGAAGGAGGCCTCTTGGGAGGGAGCGGAACCAAGGTCTCCAAAGTTGGACTGATCACAGCCGGAGTTGGAATTTGGGAAATAGATTACGTGGTACTGGAGTAGAAGTTTCGAGAGCGGGTCTAGGAGACTGCCGAGACGAGCTAGGGTCGACCAAAGTATCTTCGATACAACCCTGCTTCTGGGGTCGATTTCACTCCTCAGACTCTCCCGAGCTCACCATCTCGGGCACCATGGAAGCCCGAGGCAAAGGCGCTTGCTCATATACAGTTTCTCCTAAGGTGGGAGTCTCAGCTTGAATCACTTGGGGGGCGTCCACTTGGGCCCGCTGCCACTTCAGATGCTTGTTGCAGGATGCTCGGAACATGACTTCGGCTGCACAATAGAAGACAGATAACGCTAAGTAAGCTCAAATAAAAGAAGAAACATAAAATTTCTTACCGAGAGAACCTCTTATCTCGGCTTCTATCGGGCTTAAGTCGAAGTGATAAAGGATCCCCTCTTATAAGAGTACATTGACGTCAAAACTTAGGCTATAAAGTACTTCGGCCATCTCTCGATAAGAAGCGGACTCCTTGAAGCGTCTTAGCTTTGGAGGTGGAGGCAGGTCCATCTGCCATTCTGTGGGCCAAATAAAAGAAGGGATCGCTCGTACATAGAAGTACCGAAACTTCCAATGTTTGTGGGAGGTGATGAAATTGGTCAAAAATTTAGTATCGCATCGGGCAATAAAATAAAAACCCCAGGTTCTTTCCTTTGAGGGGTAAAGAAGTAATGGAATGTCTCGGCGCTCACAGGGAGATGGTAAAAATGAAAGATAATGAAGAAGCCACAAATTAGACTTATGGAATTAGGCACTAGCTGTTGTATGGGAATACGAAAATAGGAGGAAAGGTCGCCGAAGATAGAAGACATGGGGAAGCAAAGGCCCGTTCCTAATTGGTTATGGAAGAAGGTTACGAAACCTTCAGGAGGAGTATGAGGTCGTTGGTCAGGTTTTGGCACTCACGACTAGTAAGAACCAGGGATTTCGAAAGTCATCCTACAGGTCGCTCAGTCCTCTTGGTTAAAGGTAGTAGGGAGGGTCTCATACATGAGGGACGAGATTTAAGCCATAAGAACAAGGAGACAAAAAAATTTATGGGTTAACGAAGAAGGCAGAAGCTGTGGACGAGGGAAGATCGAAGAAGAAGGCGTCGCAATTAGGATGGTGAAGCCCTAGCACACAAAGGGTTATATAGAAAGAAGAACTAACAATGGCAGCCCTCAAATCTGAGGCAACCAAGGTTTGAGACTGATCTTGGCCATTAAATCAACCATAATGATTGTCGAAGTTCCCACCGTTATCTTGGAGCGAACCCATCAAGGATAGACACGTGTGGGTGGCTGAAAGGGTATTTAAAGGGTCGAAGTATGAGACAACGCCTTACTTTCCCTTGAGATCTTAGCATTAATGGACCTTATCTCATCATTAAAGAGCAATGATGGGGGTGCATTTTGCTTGTTCTCAAGGCAAAGACTTGCACGACACGGATGTATTGCTCACAAGGATTAGGTTACTTCGAAATAGGACGGGCTAATCCTTTTCAATCTTTGAGAGCAAGAAAGACCATGTTGAGCAAGGGATTGGTGGGCAAGTTTAGTCAGTCATGTTGATGAGTCTATCCTTTGACTAGATAAGTGGAGGATGCCTATGATGTGGATGAGAATCCTTCTAGCCAGGTGGTTGAGTCAGCGGTCAACAATCAATCTGAGGTGGAAGACAGTCATAGTCAAACGCAAGATGAACCAGCTCAAGCCTTTTAGGGAGGACCTTCTCCTATGTCTCGGCTCAGTAGTCTTGTCTCAACTCAGCAATCTTATCTCAGCAGAACTCCTATGTCTCGGCTTAGTTTAACCTTTTCTACTTTTCAACTCAGTTGGGTAGGCCGGTTATCTAGCTTGGTTCAGCTTACCAGATTAATTGTACTAGACGAGTCAGATTAGCTAGAGGTTTCGGCTCGTCTGGGTAGGTCGATTATCTAGCTTGGTTCAGCTTACCAGATGAATTGTATTAGACAAGTCAGATTAGCCAGAGGTTCCTTAATGGAAGCACATCTGATCAGACAGATCATCCTCATTAATGAAGGCACATGCTTCGCAAGATCCTATTTGGGCAGCTATACCCCCTTCAGCCACACCTGCATTTATGGAGTCCGATCTCTTATCAACTACACTGGTTATCTTTAACATCGTTCTCTTATCATAAGTGCCCGTCACATTAATGTGACCATGTCTCCCTGGATTTACCGGTACGGTTGCGTTGTTTTTCCTTAAGGAAGCCCTGCCAGGACCTCTGCATGTAACCTCACCGTATTAATGGAGTCTTATCTTCCATTGCCCCTCACTGCTGCTTAGGTCAGCACGTCAGCTCCGCTAATCATGTTCATGTACAACACCCACTGTCGTCTTTTGGAATCCTCATCGGACTCATCTTTTATATAAAGGTAATCAGAGAGCTCTTGAAAACTCTCTCATCTTCACCTCTTGCTCTTTGACATTCTTAACTTGAGCATCAGGGGAGCATTGCTGAGATACATCTCGGCACCCTCCCTCACTCGTTTGTTAGTCTCTTTCAGGTGCTCCGACAACCACCGTCTTCTGCTTCATCTTCCCTAAAGGTTATTCTTCTCTTCGAAGACTTTTGATTCAGTGCTTTCATCCCTAAAAAATCTCTCACCATGTGTAACCGACTCCTTTCACTTTGGCCTTGCACATCCTGCCGAATCATCTCTCATCTATGCTTCGGATCGCAACAAATATGGTTGATGGTTATCACTCTGAATTGTGAGAGCTATTTTAACTATTTTTGATTTACGAAGATGGAGAAAATGATAATAGTAAGATAACAGGATTTTGAAAAATCAATCGAGCTAAAATAAATTTGAGGTTTGATTTTCATGCGAGTTTTAAATCAAGTTTAAAGTTGGAATGACAATTTTCTCAGCGATTTGACTGACTGGAGTTTGGAAGTGGATCCGGTCCGAGTTCAAACACTGGACCAAATTTCGAACCGGCTCATGCGCGCAGCGCTCGACCATGTCGCTGCTATCTGATATTTTTGTCGTCGCTTCGACGATTCCCCGGCGTGACCCCCTGAAAAGTGTCCGGCCTTCGGAAGCTAGTGTAGGAAGGGAGACCAAGCAACAGCGATACATCATTTGAATCCTAATCGAAGAGGGGAAACACGTTTTTTTTTCAGATCCTGATGGCTGGATTTATGTGAATCTCGCTCCGCACTAACGCAGACAAAGTCTAGGTTTCTCTCAACTCTTCTTTGTAACGTAGCTTCAAAACCATTTTCTTGCAAGTTTTTGGTCGTTTAGCTTCTGTATTTAGAGTGAAAAAGAGCTGAATTTTGATTTCCAGAGGCTCCTAGTTCTATAATTGGTTTGCGTAGTTTAATCTCTGGATTTGTATGGCTAGATTTCTTTTCATCAGGGAAGAATGGCATGTATTGATGTCTTTGTTGTTTTTCTCTAGTGTTCCTGAGCTCTTCTGACATCCTGCGAACTGAAAAGCTTCATTCTTTTCTATGATAGTACAAGTTATAATTTTTAGACTATTTAGTGTCATCTTCGCAGCTTTTTTGATATGGTGGAGGTTCTGAGGGGCTGTAGTATAATCTGCGCAAGACATGATGGTTCTCCTGTTTTTAGAATCCCGGTTAAGAAAGAGGAGTATTTCCAATTCTCTCTTTGCTCTCTTGAATTTGCACCATTCAAGCAGACATGTCTACCAACTGGACTTGCAGTGCACAGATCACCTGCTCTATTGGTCATTGGTGAAAACGGTAGGTTGAATAGAGTCAATGCACTGATAATGTGTGGAATGACCAATCTATCATTCTGTGGAAAGCGAGATTGTTCTGCTTCTGTTTGCTACTACAAGTCTGGTGTCACACTTGGAGAAGATGTTAGTTTGCCAATATGGGATCAGGATGTCAGTTTCAATTTGAATGATCATCTCCAAGAGCATCTGCCTCTCGTGACTCCTGTTATTCAAGAAGAACTTTGTGATAATATTGGGCAGAGCCCCTCGTGCAGGAAGTTCAAGAGGCTATTTAAACTTTCAAAGGGGGGTTTGCACTACTTAGAGGAAAAGGATGAAGAGCTGTTGTCAGGTAGACTCTTGGCCCTTAGTAGATCAAACAAAGTTAAAAGTGCTTTAGAATTGTTTGCTTCAATGGAAGCCTCTTCCCTTCACCCTAGCTCTCATGCTTGTAACTCTCTCCTATCAAGTCTTGTGCGCAATGGATTTCTTAAGGATGCCTTGCTTATGTTTGAGATAATGAATAAGAAAGGAATTGCTACTAGTCACACTTTCAGTTTGATACTCAAAGTTGTTGCTAGTGCTCATGGTGCTAATACTGCTTTAGGAATGTTCAATGAATTTGTAGAAGAAGGCAAATCAAGAAAATTCGATATAATTGTTTACAATACAATGATAACAATCTGTGGGAAAGATAGAAACTTAATTGAGATTAAAAGGCTTTGGAGAATGCTCAAGAAGAATTCAGTTGGAAGTGCCATGACTTATGAGTTATTGGTTAGCATTTTTGTGCAATGTGGACAGTTTGAACTAGCAGTTGATGCATACCATGAAATGATTCAGAGTGGAATAGAACCAAATGAAAATATTCTAAGAGCAATTCTTTCTTCGTGCACCAAAGAGGGGATGTGGAACTTGGGTCTCAATGTTTTCCAAAAGATTTTGGATAATGGCATCAGGCCAAATATTATTGCCTTTAACTCATTGATTAATTGCCTGGGGAAGGCTGGAAAAGCTGAACTTGCATTCAAGGTATATGATATCCTGAACTCAGTTGGGCATAGGCCTGATGGATACACATGGAATGCACTTCTTTGTGCTTTGTATAAGTCTAATCGGCATGCTGATGCCATAAAATTGTTTGAGGGTATTAAGCAAGAACAAAATTTTGGCTTAAATGTTCACTTGTATAACACTGCTCTCATGTCTTGTCAAAAACTTGGTTTATGGGATCGCTCACTACAGATATTGTGGGAGATGGAAAACTGTGGAATTGAAATGTCTACTGTCTCTTATAACCATGCAATTTCTGCTTGTGAGGTTGCAAGGAAGCCAAAAGTTGCACTGCAAGTTTACCGGCACATGATTCAACAGAAGCATACCCCAGATATATTCACATACTTGTCGTTCATAAGATCATGCATTTGGGGATCTCTTTGGAATGATTTAGAAGAAATAATGGAGGTATGTTCCAGTTTTACTTTGGATCATGGAAAGTACTTTGCATATTGTTGGATTTTGAACATGCAAGAAGCCTTTTTTGTATACCTTTTGATTGTTTTTGTTCCTTAATTACATGGTCGTTGGTGATACCCAGAGTTTGCAACTTTGCATTATAAATATTTTTAGTGAGATCAATGCCCCACATACCCATAGTTTGTGCAATAGGCAGTTATTGCCATCAGTCAAAAACCTTAGTGTTATCCTTAATCAGATGGGAGTAAAGAATGTTTTTTTTTTAACTTGAGAACAAAAATCAAAATCTGAAAACAAATTTGTATATTCTTAGCTACTAGTATTTTATTTTTGATATATGATAGAACTTAGTTGTATTAAGTATAATATTAATACCTTTATGATTTGTTAGGACTGGTTTATACAGGTTTATTTAATTTGGTTCTTAATGTGATTAAATTAGTTTTTATTATAAGATTACAACAACAATAACAACAAATTTTATCTCACTAAGTGGGGTCAGTTATATAGATCCTCCTACGCCATTAGACTTTATCACTACTATATCAATTATTTTATCATTGCTAACTAAGCCTCCTTTGGTCTTTCTCTGTCTCATTTGATTTGCATATTTATAATAATTTTATATTGTCTAACTGGAACATTTATTGGTCGTCTAAATACATATTTGTACCATCTTAAACGTCTCTCAGAGTTTTTCCTTAATAGGTGCAATCTCAACTTTTATTCTAATATTCTCATTTCTTATTTTATTCATCCTTATATATCTGTACATCTATTTTAACATCTTTATCTCTGTAACTATCATCTTCTTTGATGTTTTTGAGTCATAGCCCAACCAGTGTTCTAAAAGGTGCCTCCTAGGTGGCGGACAATCATCCACCGCCCTGCCTTTTGCAAAGGCGACACCTAGACCGCATAGACAGCGCCTAGACCGCCTATTTATTGAAATCGGGGCAATTTATTATCGATATAGAAATCTTCAAATCACTAAATTGGTAAATCCCTGCGGCTTCACGCACCTACACATGACACCTTTGGCGGTTGTTCGACTCTCTTTTCTTTCTCTGTCGTCGCGCCGTCGCCTCTCTATCACCGTCGATCATCAGATCTCTGTCTTAGCTCACTTTATCGTGAACTGCCGCGTCGTCTGATACAAAGTGTTGGAGGAATATAGAGATGAACTAGGAGAAGACGAAGAATTAAGGATATAGGATTAATGGATTATATGAGTTATTTTGTTTACTTTTGCTATTTTCATTGTATGTTAAAAAAAATAAATATATTTTGATTAAATTTAGATATTATAAAATATTATATATATTTATAAATATTAAAATTATTAAAAAAAATTCATCTAGGCATCGCCTGGCGCCGCCTAGATGCCTAGGCACTAGACGACGAGTGGTCGCCTGCCTATCGCCTAGCGCTTTTTAGAACACTGAGCCCAACATTTAGCTTCATATAACATAACAGATCTAACTGTTGTTTTGTAAAATTTTCCTTTTAGTTTTAAAGGTACTTTACAATTACAAAGAATATTCAATATTCTCCTCTATTTCAACCATCATACTTGTATTCTATGTAAAACACCTCTCTCAATTTTTCCATTCTTTTGCAAAAATTATCATATTTCACACAATTCATTATCTCCTAACTTAATAATTGTCTCATTATATCTAACATTGCTAAATTTAAATTCAATATATTCTATTTTTTACTTTACTAAGTATAAAATCTTTCACTTCTAGCATTTCTCTCAAAGATTCAATTTAACATTTACTCATTCACGTGTTTCATCTACCAAAACAATATCATCTACCAAGTAACATGCATCATGATGTAGTATCTTGGATGTGTCTAGTGAGTTCATCCATGATTAGTTTAAAAAGATAGAGACTTAAAATTAATCTTCAATGTACCCATATCTTTAAATGAAACACTTCGGTTAATTCTTTTGGCATTTTTAATTTTGTCATTACATCCTCATACATGTCCTTAATTATTTCAATATATGCTATATTAACACTTTTTTTTTAAATTCTCTACATAATTTTCCTTGCAACTCTATCGTAAGTCTTGCTTTCGTTCCTGATACTTTTCAATTAGTTGTCTAAGAAGATATATAACTTCTATTGTCGACTTTTCCGGCATAAATCCGAATTGATTTTCAATGTCCATGGTCTCCTTTCTTAGTCTTTTTTATTATTTTTTCCTATAATTTCATGGTATAACTCATTAGTTTATACCTCCTGTAATTTGCACAATTTTGTATATCTCCTTTATTTTTATATAAAAGAACTAGAAAACATATCCTCTATTGATCATATATTTTTTTCGTTTTCAATATTAAATTGAATAATTTTGTAAGTCATTCAATACTTTATCTAAGTACTTTTATACATCAATCAAAATATCATCTTGTCCAATTACTTTTTCATTTTGCATCTCATTTAAAGCTTTTTATACTTTTGAAGGTTGAATTCTATGATACAAATTTAAATTTCTATATTCCATTGACTTAAATTACTTAAATTAAATTTATCGCCTAAATCTTCATTAAAAAGCTAATGGAAATTTCATCGCTCTTTTATTTTCTCATTGTCCAATAGTATCTTATTGCATTCATCTTTAATGCATCTTATTTAGATAAGATCTCTAGTTTTTCTCTCTCTAGTTTTAGTTGTTATATAAATATCTTTTTCCTCTTCTTTTGTATCCAGTTGACGATATAAGCATTCAAAGTTTAATTCTTAGCTTCATTTGCTATTTTCTTGGCTAATGTATACTTTTTTAATTTTTTTCTCGTTCTTATAAGTGTATAATACTTTGTGGTTTTTCATTTTTCCTTCACTTTCATTTGTACTCTCTTTACTTCGTGATATATATCCCTTTGACTCAGTTGGTGCATATCCCTTTGACTCACTTAGCTGACCTTTGGTTATCATTTTTAACTTTAATGTCATTTTATCTCATATCGTATTCAAATTATCATGTATCTCTTCTAATACTTGTACTCTTACCCTCTCTTTAAATATATTTTATTTCTCATCTTTTAACTTTCACCGTTTAATCGTAAGAGTCATACATATTTTTCTTCCATTAATATTATACTTAAGATATATATCCAATATTACCAACTTATGTTGGGTAGTTAAGTTTTCTCTAGAAATAATTTTATCTTTCTATCCTTCTTCCTCACTATAAGAAAGTAATTTGTGACTTATTATTCCAGCTTTTAAGCGTGATCAAGTGTTTTTCTCTTTTCTTGAAAAATATACTAGCTAGTATAAGTTCATACGTTATTACAAAATCCAATATAATTTTTTCTTCTTCATTGCTTATTTCAAATTCATAACCCTCATGCATCCTATTATATTGCTCATTTTTTATTCCTACGTGCCTATTTAGATCTCCTATTAAAATCATTTTGTTTGATAGAATTATTTATAATACTTCATCTAAGTCTTCTCAAAATCTAGTTTTAGTATCTCTATCTAATCCTATTTGCTCTCACTACATCATTTAATGAACTATCTATACAATAGTTATTCCATTTCTTATTCTACTCTTTCCTGTGTATCATAATTTGAAACTTGAGTTTTCTATTATCTTTTCCTTCTCTTCTATCTATTTTATCTCTCGTAAATATAAAATATTAATTCTTCTTCTAATTATAATATCTATTATTTTCATTGCTTTACTAGTTGAGTGTTCATATATTTTATATTCTAAATCATAAATAATCAATTTTCTTATAATATTTATTTTTATCCAACCTATGGTGTGAGAACTCTTGCATATTTAACATTACTCCTATGGAGATGTAGCGGTTTTTATCGAGACATTACAATCAGACCCTGCAATGCGTTCTTTTCGGAAAACAATTTAGCATTAGCATAATATTTTGATGGAGCAATTCATTAAAATTTGTCGAAGTTCAACACTGCCTAATAACCAAATGCAACCCCTCCTTTCTCATATAGGTTTGGGACCAGACGGCGAGATTTTTAAAGATTATTTTGTTAAATAAATTATTCAACTGATATGATACATTTGTTATTTAAATCTTTACTTAAATCTTCAATTTAAAGATTATTTGAGATATATTATAATTCGTTACTTAAATCCTTCGTTGTCAAAACATAAGAAAATTTTATAAAATCTTCGACATTAATTTTAATAATTAAATATTTTCTTTGAAGATTCTAGAATTAATTATTTAGGTTAAAGTTTATATCATTGATGGTGCTTCGTTCATGGTTAAATTAATTAACTAGAATTGGTTAATTTGAGGTTGTTTTGATAGATTAATGATTGTTTAGTGCTGAGGTTGCATGAAATTATTTTGTATTTTGAAACTAATTAAATATAATATTCCTATTGCAAGCATTTGAACTTGTTGTGAATATCATATAGTACTTAAATTATTTTCGTAATTAATTAAATAGGAAAAATTCTTGTTATAAGGGTTCAACATTGAAAATGTTATTCTATATTATTTAAAATATTTGAAATTATTTGATTATGAAACTTATTAATTTTGGAGAAATAAAAGATGTCATCTTTTGAATTTCATGAGGTAGGCTCTTTGTCCATCTCCCTTATGCGGTGCATGACTTCCTTTTGTGATTCTTGACATTTTATTCCTTTTGAACATTTCATTCTTGCTTATTGACAATCTGATTTATGCATGATGTTTCCATTTCATAAAGAATGTGTAGGAATATTAATTTATCCCAGTTAAAAGTATATTAAATCAATACATTAGCTAAAACTTTCTTTGTTCAACACCAACACAATAACACAGTCTAGTATTTTAAAATTCACATAGAGAATATTATATGGTCCTTTATAGAATGACATGGCCAATATCACTCATTATATTAGCATATTTGCACTTAGTTTAGAGATAATTTTTATGATCATTTATGCAATATATTACATGATTAGTTTTGAGAAATTTGAACCTTGAATTTGTTGGTGCAATTAACCTCTTGTCAAGGTTGACTAAGCTCGAGTTGAGTTCAAGTTAGGTTTTGACGTTTGAGGAATATGTAATGATGACCGAGTGATACTCTTTAGGTAGAGATTGTTGGTCAAAGGTGATAAAGTTCAATGTAGAAGAGAAAATTATTAGAGAGAGAGATTAATGGTGTAATTGACCTCAGGTCAGATTGGCCAAGACGGATAAGGATTTTAATATGAGTTGGTTGAGCGAGAAATCAAGTAGATCAAGGTTGATCGAATACTTAACAATGGACGAAGTCTAAGTGGGGTGCAGTTGACTAGATACTTGGCACAAGAGAAGTTAAGTCCAAATGGATCATGGATGACTGGATACTTGACACAAGAGAAGTAAAGCCTAGGTGAGTCATAGAAGATTGAATATTGGACTCGAGATAGGTGAAATCCAAGTGGATCATGAGAGACCAAACACTTGGCACAAGACAGGAATAGAAGTCCAAATGGATCATAGAAAATAGGTACTTAACAGGTGACAGAAGTCCAAACAAGTTACAGATAATCGAATGTTAGGTATGTAAATGGAAGTTTAATAACTCAGGAAGGATCGGATATTAGACGTAAGATGGGAAGCCCAAATAGGTCAAGTAGGATTAACTGTTTGTCAATGATGAAATTTCGGTAGTTCAAGATTGATTGAATGTTTGGCACGAGATGTAAAGTTCAAACAGGTCAATGAGGATTTGATGTTTAACAATGGTGAAGTTTCGGCAAGTTAAGGTTCAGTGGATGCTTGGGATGAGAAGTTAAGTCCAAATAGGTTAAGAAAGACATATATTTGGCAAGAGAGAAGTTTTAGCATGTCAAGATTCATTAGATGTTAAGCAAGTGAAGTCCTAATAGGTTAAGGTTGATCGAATGCTATGAGTGAAGTTTTAGCAGTTAAGGATAACTGGATGCTAAGCGGAAGAAGTCCTAATAGGTTGTGGTCAATCAGATACGAGACAAATGAGATTTAAGAGCATTTATGAGGGTGTCGAGTGTGATCAATCGACCGTTGAGATTAGCGGTCAATTGACGTTACTATTTGAGCGAACAAAGTTTGGAACTTGGTTATTCAATTCAATTGATCGTGATCAGTTTGCTAATCTTGTTGTTCGAACGAACATAGAGTTCTTAATTGTTCAACTCAACTAATCGTCATTAGTCAATTAATGACATTGTAGTAGTATACAAAAGATTTGACAGTTTATCGTGGAACTCGACTATTTGAGTATTAGTCGATTGATGTAGTGAAATCTGAGTTGGAAGTGTCGTTTTGCAAGTGCAACGTACGGATGTACAGTGGAACAATTGATTGATGGATTCTATTAGTCGATTGTTAGACGGAAATCAATCTGATTTGTAACTTATAAAAGAGGGTTTTGGGGATGTTTGAAGTGGCTGAATTTTAGAGACTTTGAAAAAAAATTATTATTGCATTCCAAATCTTTAAGAAGCATTCTAAAGCAACCAAACAGTGAGCAAGCAAAGATCACACTTATAAATTATTGTTTACGTTGCATTTCGTATTTCAGTTGTATTATTCGATTTGTACGTTGTAAAAGAATAAATTGTAAGAAGTTTTTCCACTTCCAGAAGATTTCAAGAAGAAGAAGATAGTGGTGTTATTGCTAGAAATAAATTGTAGAGTATGAATCAGAGGTTTCAAAACACAATCTTGGTTTGATGTGTGCTTGTTTTGTTTTATGTTCTTTTTGCTACATGCTAATCATTTGTAAATGAGCACACAAAATTGAACAATCGATGAGGATAACTATTCACCCTCCCTCTAGCGATGCAACAGTCCTAATAAAATCCACATGCTAGTTGTTTTGTTGTTTTAGTCTAATATGCAATCAAATTTTGATTTATTGCAGATGTATAAGTCTTGAATTTTTTTTATTTTTATTTTCTTTTATTGCGGATGCAGCAATCTAGAATTTATCTGCAACATAGTTTCTTCAAAATTATTCCTATTTCTTCATTATTTATTTCTTTCTTTGTAGTATTAGATATGGAGACTTATTTTGTTAACAAATTTGTTATAAATAGTTGATTAAATGTAGAATATTTAGGATAAACCGCTATAAACAAAGATGCAGCTGGACATAACTAATGAGATTTCACAAGTTATCACAAATTTAAAACTTAACAAGGATTACACTTATAATAGACCTTTAACCCTCCCCTAAATAATGAAATAAAAAGTAAAGGGTGATAGCAAATTACTAACGGCTTGATGGCAAAACCATTTCAATCCATGTTCAAGCTCTTTGATCATTTTAAGCATTTATTAGTATGAGCATAGAAGATTTGATGTTTACAATAAGTTTTTAATGCCAAAAGCTCTCAAAGAATTATATATTAAAAAATCACTTCCAGTTGCGTCCAGTCAATTGGGGGCATATAAATGATTGTTGGATAACAACTATATCATTAGTCAATTGAAAATTATTTGTGGTGGACTATTCAAGCTTGTAGTCAATTGGAAATAGTTTTCAATCAATTGTTGTTTGAACAGAAACGTTCTATTTGCTCAAGCCCTCTTCTCAGTCAATTGATAGTTGGCAAGTCCAGTTGATTGGAAATCACTTTCAATCGACTGATAACTTTTGAAATCTTCCTTCACTTGGCTAACACTCCATTATGAGCCTACACAAAAGTTGAGATTCAAGTTGTTTGACAAAATACTAGGGAAACCATCTCATGATTGAAGGCTTCACGACCATCAAACCCTAAGTATGTCATCTGCTATTAGGTAATCACAATATCATACAACATAACATGTTACATGCCCAAATGCAAAAATCAAAGGTTACAATCACTCAATGTAACTCATCATGATTGTGATGCTTGGAGCTCTTTGCCAATTCTAGTATACCAATTTAATCCAAATAGCACCTGGATCCAAGCCTCCCAACTCTTGATCCTGTTGAGTTTCTCCTTGAGCTTCAATTCATCAATTAATCCAAGTCAAGCTTTCGAGCACACGATCTCCACATTCTGCATATCCACAATGGCATCCCATTGAATCCATCGAGCTCCATACTCCGCTTAATTCATGCCTCCAGTCCTCAGGCACATGGTCACCATGATCGTTATGTCCACAATCTCCACAAGCTCAACTCGGTCCAAGCCTTTAAGTTTTTGAGCACATGATCTCTCAATCACTATGTGCACTATTCAAGTATCTGTATACTGGATGCAAATATCAATATATAAAATAATTTAAACTACATTGCCATCGCATCAAAACGTGGTTGAACCCAATCCCAAGACATGAGTCGTTTCCCCAACATTTGATACCCAATTTGAAACCAATGTGTGACCATTTGATGCATAAAATCTAATACACATGTAATATGACAAAGTGTGCAGCGTCCCCTATGTTAATTCAGCTCGCATTATTCTCAATGTTGGCTTAATTGTGCGTTTGACACCATTGCACAACTCTGCCAAGCATCATTGTTTTAATCATACATTAAAACAGTTGCAGCATATTAAATGTTCATGAACAGGTTTAGTACTCATGTCATGAGGAACTTATTTATATCTGTTCAGTACTTCAGTATGTAAGTATGAGAGCCTTTAACATTTTCTATGCTTGACTGTCATAGACAAACATGGATAGTTGACCAATAAGATTTGCTTAAAAACCATGCACTGTTAACCAATAAAGAACATGAACACTTGATGAACAAGCTTGCTTGTTAGCTTGATTTAAGTATTTGAGGCCCCCATGATAAGGGTCTAGTGGCTAGCACATGCAGACGTTGCATTATAGGACAACGGGTCAATCCCAATGTGAGGGTGTTGTCCCTTCATGCACTAGTTACTAGTCTCAAGGGCCAAAAGTCTATCGTGATTTACCTCCCTTACGATGGTCCAGAGGCAGACTGGTAGGGACCGCTAGGCGGATTCTAATCTTTTGCACCATTGATTTAAGTATTTGAGGCCAAATATTACTTGGATTAAGGATTATGATTTTCCATAGTCATATATAAAGATTCAGGAATTTATCAAACTCCCATATAAGAAATATGTAAACTCCAAGTCGATGTGTTTGAATTGGTGTACGACAGCTTTTATAAATTCAAAAATGAGCAAAACTTTTGTTGCCAGTGCAAAATTGATCTTTCTTGTGATCACACATTCAGCTGAGCTCAACAAGTTTTTGGACAAGTATTGTTTAGCAGTTTGATTTCAGCTCTTACTGACTAGCTTTGAGAAAAAAGATTCAAGATGTTAGAGTTCAGATAGACTCATTTGTAATCATAATTTATATTAGCGGCGAGTAGCTTTCGTCTGCACCATCTTTGAATACCTAATGCTTTTTTCTATCTATAAATGGTGAATTTTGCTCTTTCTATTATTATGTGCATGTAAATTGGAGGCATGGTTGTTAGTACACTTATGAGAGAATTTATTCATGTTGCATCTTCTTGGATCTATAACAGAGTGTTTCGCCAAATTCTTCCATCTACAATGCACTAGTTCATGGGCTGTGTTTACGCGGCAAGATTTCAGCAGCAATAGAACTGTACAAGAAGATGCGCAGCATCGGGCTCAACCCTGATGGAAAAACAAGGGCATTGATGCTGCAGCACTTGCCAAATGATAGTAGGTAATTCTTCAAGCATTCTTGGACTAAACCACCGTTTTTCTCAAACAGCATGCTTCACCAAAGATTTGTAACTGATCGTACCTCTGTTGATACATTTTAATTCTCTTTCAACTATTGCATTAGCACAGTTGTAGATTTCACAAATAATATCTCCTTGCAGGCGTAGAGGAAAACCTCGGAGAAGTAGTTGCTGAAATCCTGATAACAACTAGTTACCCAGGCCTTATTGTGGTTCCATAATGCCTTGGTTGTGGCTTGCCAATTATTGTGGAATAACTGGGATTGAGGTAGGTTAGCAGATAATCCTTAGTCAGCTATGAACTATAGTAATATTACCCCATCTTAGGATATCAAACTCATAGGAAATTTGGCTGCAGTCCCACCAGTCAGATGAGTAGGGAAGAACTACGAACTCAATCAAAAACCACGCTGAAGCATTCAGGCTGATGAATGAATGTATATGTTCCTTATAATGTATGTAAAGCCACAAGAAAATGTACTACGTTGAATGGCCACATCAAAGGACCATCTTGAGCTGTATTTCAAGATTTCGTTTTTTCTGATTTTTTTTTAGGAGAAGAAAATACAGCAATTTATCAAACACAACTCTTAAAGTTCGGAATTGCTTAAAAAGCGTAACATGGTTTCAGATTTATCAAATCACGTACCTAATTCCTCTTTTACCCTTCCCGCCAAACTGACCTGCAATTTAATGATGAGAGAGAATTTTCATACATCCGAGCCACTACTGGAAATTTCGAACCATCTAAACGTGGTGCTGGGAATTCAAATTCCAGCACCATCTTTTTTTTATCTGATTTCTAATTTATATCGGTTTGATTTCTGAAATATTACTGTGAATACCTAATAAAACCTTGAATATCAGAAATTTTAGCCACGAATACACAGAGGGACACTACTCAAACTCAATGGACTTGGATCGGATCGAAAAAGAGGTGAATAAGATCATCAATGGGTTTTGACCGAAACCCATTGATGGACTTAGAGGAGTCCAAATTTCGAAATCTTGACATAGACTGAAAGATCTTCTGGCTGAATTTTTGATATGTCGAGGAAACTTAGTTTTAATCCTCCTATCTCCCAATTTTAACTTGTGTCGAAAAAATGATACTGAAAGTTGAGAAACTGGTGGAAGATAGTAGTGGTAGTAGTCGAAATTATCGTAATTCGCACTGTAGTCAATTGGAATTTCAAGATTTCGACCGTGCGTCTTTGAAATTCAATCCGACTACAAAGTGGTCTTTGGATTTGTGAATTCCGATGGTGTTACAATCCCAAAGATCACCACGGTGGTCTTTGGGAATTCAATTCCGGCACCACGCGGTGGTCTTTGAATTCAATTCAAGACCACGGTGGTCCGAATTATGATTCGAGAAGTAACCACGCTTTTATGCTTTCCACATCAGTAAGACTTTCAAATACTAATGGTTAAAGCCACAATCAATTATCTTTTCTCGATTGGCGCATCGTCAAATTGATTTATTCGAATGTGGCTTCTTCTCAAATGATGTCCCTTTATACATGCGCGCAAAGAATTGCTTTCGAAGCGGTGCAAAGACACACATCTATGTCCACGAGCATGACACCCTTTCAATATAATTTAAGATTTCCGTAGATCAGGAGAAGGATGATGCCAAAAAAGACAGCCCATGGGAAGAGCAAGAATGATGAAAAATATATCCATCACCACAGAGGTGTTGGAATTGCAATTCGATGCGGTGTAGTCTTGAAATTGAATTTTTCAAGACCGCGTGGTCTTGAAAATCGAATTCCTAGCACCACTGTGGTGTTGGGATTCTTGAAATTGAAATTTCGGCACCAGCTTGTAGTCTTTGGGATTGGAATTCCCAACACCGGTGGTGTCGGGATCCTGTAACACCAGCTGTGGTCTTTGGGAATTCCAATCCCTGATGAATCTTCAGAATTCGACACTACCACTATCTTCCACCAGTTTCTCAATTTTCAGTATCATTTTTTTTCGACACAAGTTAAAATTGGGAGATAGGAGGATTAAAACTAAGTTTCCTCGACATATCAAAAATTCATGTTGTAAGATCTTTTAGTCTATGTCAAGATTTCGAAATTTGAACTCCTCTAAGTCCATTAATGAGTTTCGGTCAAAACTCATTGATGATCTTATTCACCTCTTTTTCGATCCGATCCAAGTCCATTGAGTTTGAGTAGTGTCCCTCTGTGTATTCGTGGCCAAAATTTCTGATATTCAAGGTTTTATTAGGTATTCACAGTAATATTTCGTAAATCGAGATATAAATTAGAAATCGATAAAAAGATGGTCTTTGGGATTTGAATTCCCAAAGACTACGCTTAGATAGTTGAATTTTGATGTGGCTCGGATGCATGAAAATTCTCTCTCATCATTAAATTGCAGGTCTGTTTGGCGGGAGGGGTAAAAGGGGAATTAGGTGTGCGATTTGGTAAATCTGAAATCAAGTTACATTTTTTGGATAATTCCAAACTTTAAGAGTTATGTTTGGTAAATTGCCGAAGAAAATAAGTTGTGAATTATTAGCTAGATTGTTATCTGCAGATCAGAGAAATATAAATCTGCAACATAATTTGTCAAATGCGAGTTCGAGCAGCAAAAGTTAATGACCACGGCTAAACACTTTTTCACATTTTGAGATGCTTTCGTGTATGTTTATTGGGACTGATCCCATTTGTCTGAACCAAGAATCAGACAACTATTAATCTGCAACTGTTTCAATACCTTATTATTCTGAGCCAACCATTGCAGCAAGAAAGAACTATTTCATTGCCTCAGGACATGGTGCAGCTGCAAAATAAAAAGACATTCCACGTGTTGATAGTTCTTGAGTAGAAATTTATTTGACGGATAGAGTAAAATTTCGACATTAGATAGTTCTTCAAGAATAACACAATTGTGGAATTCAAATTGGACTATCAAATTACAAATACTTCTTTGATTTATTTCGATAGTCAACAAAAATCCATTGAGATTTCGATTTTTTTCAACTCAACTGTTTGAAAAGACATTTTCATAGGAATTGTAAAGTCGGATTGACTATCTCAGGAATTAGTCCGATTAAAAACTTGTGCTAATAAAAAAAAATATTTCACGAATGAAAAAGAAAAAGAAAAAAAAAAGAAAAGGAAAGAAACTTACAAACCTGTTTTATCACAGTAAAATTAACAAGCGAAAAAAAAAATATCATTACTCCCATGTAAATGCAACAAAAGATATTCAAAAAGTACAGCGACAGAAGCAGGACGGAAGTGTAATCGACATCTTTTAAACTAACATAATGCCTAAACAATGCGCCACGCGACAACGATTAAGAAGATTTGTCACTCTGAACCGTGAAAACTAGTATTTTATCATGTCCAAGAGCTCCACCATATGTCGCTCGTTACTGGATCCCCCGATCAGGCCACGGCAGGCATATCCTTTAGCCATGGGTCCAATGGCTTTCCAATCGAATAAACGATGAAGCCAATCTCCCTCAGCTTCTCGGGGTCTACCACATTGCGACCATCAAAGATGAAAGCTGGCTTCTGCATGTTCTTATAGATTTTTGCATAGTCCAGTTTTTTAAATTCATCCCACTCAGTCAGGATGCAAACTCCATGTGCCCCCTTAGTGGCCTCATAAGCATCCCAGGTCACTGACACCTCCTTCACAGCGGTCGGGCTCATTGGCTGCAGGTGGATAGGGTGATCCCAGTCAAATTTGTTCATGGCAAGATCACGCTGGATCTGGTCCTCAGTCACCTGCGGATCATAGATGCTGATCTTGGCTTTGTCACCTATGAGACCCTTGCAAACATCAATTGCAGGAGTCTCCCTTGTGTCGCCAGTATCCTTCTTGAAGGCAAAGCCAAGAATAGCAATCTTCTTTCCAGACACTGTATTGAACATGGAAGCGACGACACGGTTCACGAACCTGCTCTTTTGGTAGTCATTGATCTTGATGACTTGCTTCCAGTAGTTGGCCACCTCAGGGAGGCCATTGCATTCGCAGATATAAACCAAGTTGAGAATGTCCTTCTGGAAGCATGAGCCACCAAAACCGACACTTGCATTCAAGAACTTAGGGCCAATTCTACTGTCCTTGCCAACAGCATAAGCAACTTCAGCTACATTTGCCCCTGTGGCTTCACAGAGGGCTGAAATGGCATTCACGGATGAGATCCTCTGAGCTAGGAAAGCATTAGCAGCAAGCTTGGATAGCTCAGCTGACCATAGATTGGTAGTGATAATTCTTTCCTCAGGAACCCAATGGGCATACACATTTTTTAAAGCCTGGATAGCCTTTTGACCCTCTGGAGTTTCCCGACCACCGATGAGGACGCGATCGGGGCTGAATAGGTCCTCAATTGCTGTACCCTCTGCGAGGAACTCTGGGTTGGAGAGAATCTGGTAGTTGATGCCTTTGCTGTTATGGGTTAGAATCTTCTCAATAGCCTCAGCAGTCTTGACAGGGACGGTGGACTTCTCGACCACAATCTTATCAGATTGTGAGACGTCGGCTATCATCCGAGCAGCACTCTCCCAGTAGGTGAGGTCAGCTGCCTTGCCAGCACCAAGGCCACGGGTTTTGGTGGGGGTGTTCACTGAGACAAAAATGATATCGGCCTCACGAACATACTTCTCCACGTCAGTGCTAAAGAATAGGTTTTTTCCTCTGCATTGCTTCACGATTTCATCAAGTCCAGGCTCATAGATTGGGAGTTGCTCACCATTCCATGCAGCAATGCGAGCAGCGGAAATGTCTACAACTACCACCTCAATGGAAGGGCATTTCAGAGCAATGACAGCCATTGTTGGGCCACCTACATAGCCGGCACCGATGCAGCAAATCTTCACCATTTTTGTATAAGATGGACTGAATCAATTAAATGAAAAACAAAATTTAGTCAGTGAATGCAAAAAGTAGTGATTGATACATTATAAGTAATGAATCAAATAATCACAGATCTTCAACCCAAATAAATTCCTAAATAAAAATAAACAAAGACAAACGACAATTTCCCCTTTTTTTATATCGATGAGTCAACTCCAACATCTTTCTAGCAAATAAGAACATTTATTAACTAATAATACATTGATATTATACGACAAGGTATATAGACAGATTCAGAGGTTAAAGGTATAATGCATGAAAAGAAAATCCTTGAAAAAAAAATTCAAAAAGCAACAGATATAATCGTTGAGATAAGATGAAAAAAAAAAAAAAGAGATCAAATAAATCTACATGATCTAACGAAATCTTTGACAAAATGGTTATCAACGAAAGGCGGCTTTTAGCTTTAGATCCGTTACAGATCTTTAAAAAAGGTATTTCACAACCGCAGTGCTTCCCATCAATTGATAGGTAAAGATCCGATCTGAAAAAAATACCAACGATATCAGATTTAATAATCAAACAACAGATAAATGGATCGACATCCTGGTAAGATCTTCCTAAAGGATCAGATTCAATCCGAAACATCCTTCATTCTCCGGCTGCTGATCACGAAAATCATGCTAAAAGTTGCTCAGATCCAAAATTCCCACGAAACCCCCGGACACAATTTAGTTCATCAGCGAAATCGCGCAAAGGATAGACAGATCTAAGGCATGCACATTACGATCAAAGAGCGGCAAAGCAGAAGATCGCGAATCTGAAGACGACAAGCAGAGAAAAATCTCAGATCTAGTGAGAAAAGTACCTGGAGATCTGCACGCCTCCGCTTCCACAATGAAGAGACAGTAAACGGAAAGAGCGAGATCTGAGAGGCGGAAGAAAGTGGCGAGAGATGCAGAGTTTCTTGTGGAGAAAAGACGGAGGAGAACTGGGACTTAAATAGGAACGCGCATGCCGATCACAGAAAAAAAAAAAAGTCAAAGGTTCATTTCATGATCTACCAAACCCCTTTTTTTTCTTTTCTTTTCTTTTAATTTTTTCCCTAATATCAAATCCGTCCTAGAAAAATATAAATATTTATATAATTGCGTAAATTATAAAATTAATGGAATAATTAATGAAATAGAACATTTGATAGAGTATTCATTTGAGGATTTTTATAAAAAGGATGCACATTTGATGATTCTTTAAATTCAAGTCCCCCTTTTAATTTTTACTGAACTTAGATTTAAGTACATGAAGTCAATGAAGATATAAAATAGCTTTTTTTCCTTTTTTTTTTTTACTGATAATGTCATGTCTGATCTTACAATACTAAATAATTTTTAAGCGAAATATGCTCTACCGATTATCAAAGTAAATCACGAAAATGCTCGTGACTTAGCAACTAAGTCCAGCGACGCGATCGCATCGTTCCTGTAAGACATGTCTAACGTCGATGGTTTACTTTGTCCAAGAAGACAATCTCCCGATCTACACTCGGCTCAGATTCGCCTGACCAAGTTTTTTTAAAATACAATGCCAAACTTGTCTCAGCAAAGGATCAAATCGTATTAATTTGTGAGATGTCGTTCCACTTTACTACTACATCGTTAGGTTTGTTAACGAACTAAATATTCATGAACAAATTGGATGTTCGACTCGGTAAGTATTTGTTTATGTTCGTTCAATATGCATCAAAGTAAATTAATAAACAAACTTGAACAGTTTGATAAATTAAATAAATAAACTTAAATACATATGTGTTCCACTTATTAATATTTATAAATAAATAAACTTGAATACATATGGTGTTTGTGAATTGTATTCATGAACAATATTTATAATTACAATCATTTAAAACTTATTTATACTCATTTATAAACAAGGATTAAAATATTAAAATTTTAAACAAACAAACAAACTTGACTTGAGAGCTTGATAACGTTTAAATAAGTCAAATTTAAATAAGTTTGAATCGAGCTCGAATCGAATTTAATTAGAAGCTCAATACTCATTAAATAAGTCAAGCTCAAGCCAAACTCAATCTAAAAAAAAAAAAACTAAGTTAAGCTTGAATAGATTTTTCAATAACTTAATTAATTTTAAATTTGGCTTAACTCGACTTGATTATCTTATCAAACAAACTTAAACACAAAAAAAAACTTGATTTGACTGGACTAGTTTACAATCCTATGCATAGTATCTCTAGGGGCAAAATAGCAATGTTTAATTCATAGAGTAGTGAATGAGTTAGTTATTTAATGGAATATAATGTTATGCATTATAAGTAGAGTATGTGTCAATTAAAATTATCAATTATATTAATTAATATGGTTTCCATAATAGAATGGACCTTATATCATTTTTTTAATTAAGTAATTATTAAAAAACAGTCATTTTGATACTAAAATATTTGTATAAAAAAATGTTTCGTTCAACTTACTCAATTAACCACCAGTTCAATTATTAATCTATTTCTTCTACTCAATCTCATGATTTTCCAATTCATTCATTTTTATTCTGCTCAATACAACTTGGCCACTGAACCACCACTCGGCTTTCCACCACTCGTGACCACTCGTTTGAACTGTTAAATTATAAATATGGAGTGTTGATCTCCCGTGCGACGCTTTCATATGTGCTTATGTGCGACTCAGTTTTACTATCCGTTTTGCCATACAAGATATTCGATTTGTTGTTCGAATATGTAGTATTTTCATTGAGTATATTATAATTCATCCCTGAACTAGTCGGATCGTCTGTGTTGTCCTCACTATGACATCGCCGTCGACAATAGATATGTGATTGCGCACGAGCAAATCAGATCATATATAGTTAAAATCTAATTCGATCGTAGTCAAAATTCGACCGATTGATTGATGTCGAGTCGAGCTAGCAGCTCATGTTGATAGAGAGCTCGAGTGCATGCACGACAATTCCCAATTATTATGCTTCCTCAAATCGTGCATAGACATGTACAATCCGGTCGCCCAAAAGATAAACTCTAAAATTAAACGAGTGGTTCGGCTTGATTAACTATCTTGGTTATTGAGTTAGACTTCAAATCACTAGCACTGTTAAGATTGTTTATAAAAAAATTTATAATTCAGATAATTAATTTCTTAATTTAATTTATAGAATAAATTTGAAATATAATTTATATAAATGGACTAAGTAATGTATTTTTAATAATAACGATAAGACGAGTGAAGTTCGATGGGAGAGTTGCCGTGGACGGAACCTAACGCACTGTACTAGTGTTTATCGACCAGAAGAATAATGCTTTGAACTCTTAAAAGCAAAGAAAGTGGGAGTTTCTTCTTAAAAAAATAAAAATAATCTGGATACAAATTAATAGATAAGACACGGAATTGTCTTTTTAAATATAAAAACAAATCAGAGGATGAATCAGTAATTACTTATTAATATAGAATAATAAAGAACTAATTTTTCAATACATATATTATATCATTCGAGGAAGATAAAATGTGATACGTGTGAGAAGAAGTTATTAATACAAATGATAAAATTATTCGAGTAAAGATTAATTTCTTGAGAGTTGTAAAAAAATTTTAGAGTGACTATTCTCTCGTCGTATTTATTTTTAGTTGAGTAAAAATATCTCTTTATCTCTCTTTGTTTAGCTGTGAGTTCGACGATGAAGATATGAATATGTCTCTAAGGCATGACGTAGTTGACGGGCACTATCAATGTAAAATCAAGCATCCTTCAACCTCAGCTACAATAAATTTATAGAATTTATCTTCTAAATAGAGCGTGCGCTAAAAGACGTTGAACCGATAGATTGTCCATTACTCATGCTTCTTGATTTATGTAGATAGTCGATGAAAATTTTTTATAGGACTGAATCAGTCACTCTTAACATTAGTCAATCTTAAGAAAATATGTGATGTCAATTAAAAAATAAGAAATGTAAAATATAAAAATATTAAAGAATCATTTACTTACCGTAGTTCTTGAATGTCAAATGTGCCCCCAAACTTTTTTTGATTCCTAATGTGCTTGTGAAATTCTGGGGCTAAAACAATTTACTGGGTTGGGAATTAATATGAAATCATCATAAATTATTTTTATTTTTAAAATTTCAGCATGTTTTATTTGGCCAAATAGGATTTTTTAACTTTCCATACTTTCCATATTCAACAAGATCAAATTGGATGCTATCCAATATCATCCCTTATCTTGCATGGAGTTTGCTTTTGTAAACAGTTGCACACAATCTCTATTTCAATGAGCTGGGGTAAGCAAAGGGGAATCATATATATATATATATATATAAAACACAGATGGATCTAATCGTCTTTATCAATCTATTTCACAATCATTGTGAGGAAGATAAATTACAGAAGAATCTATAAATTTTTACGTGAAGATCAAGACACGTAGAAATCATTTGAATTCAGAAAAAAATTTAAATCTTTTTTAAAATCGATTCATACTACTTCTATATATATTATCGTATTTTAGCCACCATACTATCTCAACGGGGACGAATGTTTTCTTATCGAATTGGTTTGTGGTAAGTCGACGACTAATCCGATCAATAGTATTTCAATCTGACAAATGCAAAAGAGAGGAGACTTTACGTCACACCATTTGATTACAAATAATAGAAAGAGAGTAAAGAAAAGTGAATGAGGAACTTAGGCAAAATTATTCCCAATCAAATTTTGTTCGAAAAAATGAAACAAAGATGATGCAATCGCTCAAAAAGTAATCTCTTATCCTATGTCCATTGATATAGCCACCTTGTCTCCACAGATGACACGTTGATAAAATATGATATATAATTTATGCAATGAGTAAGAGTGGAATTTAGTTCTTAGCATTATGAAAATATTTGCACCAGGTTCTAATCCTCCACCGCCTTTGTCAATATATGTGTCAAGATCAAAGATCCTGCGATTAACTTCTCTAACATTGCTCTAGGACAAATGGATAGAAATTAGATTGACAATTTTAATCTTTTACATAATTAATATATGGACACCATTTTATATAAATCTAAAACTAAATGATCAGAAGTTTCACTGCATTCCTCATGCGTCCGCTCACATCTGCATGTACATGTCCATCCACGTTCTCAGAACTGGACAACACATTTATCTTGGTCGTCTTCTAAATCGGTCGAGCCGCCCCTTGAGGCTGTCTATTCTAAGGACGCAGGAGAAACACTTCTTCCGTTGGTCTATTGGGTTGGTTGGGTTATTTCTTGGGTTGAGCTCGGTTGAGTTACTCCTTGAGCCGACATTCCTCTTGGGGTTTAGTCCAGATCAGGTGACGTTATTCCAAAGTCTACGGACTAAACATATATCCATTTGATAGAGTTATTTTATCCCGTGCGATGCTTACGTGCATGCCCGTGTGCGATGCCGCATTCGACAGCGATTGGCGTCCAATTCTCTTGGCATCGATGGCGAATGACACTATACTCAATGTTTGAATTCAAAGGGATATCTATGTCGTCCTATCACGGGTATGTATCATGACAATGATCTGACTAGATTTCGATCGTAATCCAATCGAAATTTGATCGTGAATGCGGCGGCAATTACAGTCGCAATCGCGGCGACGATCACAACTGCAATCGCGTTAGATTCCAACGAAAATTCGATTGCGATTTGATCGGAGTCAACGTTCAATCGAATCGCAGTCGAAATCCGATCGAATTGTAGGTACGATCACGATCATAATTTAATCGAATTTCGATTTAATTGTAATAGAGTCCAAAAGTATCGTTCAGAACTTACCGCGTGAATTTCCGTTATCCCTGCCGTAAATTTCCGTTTACCAGATATAAAAGCTGGTAAAGCCAGGCGAGTGAGCATAATCGAATTAGTTTGTTGGATAACTTGATGTGGTAATTTAACTTGTTTTATTTTAATGGCTTGAATACTTCATACGAAGATGAATTCAAAAGGCAATAAGAGAAGAATGACACGTGAATTGAAAAAAGTCACAAGATCTCATGCATCCCAAGGATTGAAGGACACTAGGCGGATGAGGGATTAAAGGGCATTAGGTGTATTTATGAAGTGGACTCTGAAAGTGAGGAAGGGAATAAAACAGATAGTAAACTTGCAAAGTTTGGTGTTTTTAAGGAATAAGAGGCCTTAGCAAAAAGCATCCTATGACAACTTGAATCTAAATGGACTCGTAAGTGATAAAGAAAGATGACAAGTGGAGTAGGCTCGTAGCTATAGTGCATCCAAGGGATTAAAAAAAAATATGAAATCGTCACATTAACTATTTTCTATGATTGTTCTTAATCTGTAGAGGAAGATAAATCAGGATCTTAATTAACAAGCGTAAAGATGGAAGACACTTGAGAGGTTAAAACAGTGAACTCTTAAGAATCAGAGTTTGATTTCTTGATTGGGTTGTTGGACTCACTTTAAGCTCAACTTAAAATTAGATATGTTTAGACCATTGAGATATGGTCTCAAATCAGGGATCGCGAAGGGAGCCGCCATAGGGCTCCCAAACTCTGAAAGGGGAACGTCCAAGGGCCCCTAAATCGCCGGAGGAGGAGATGACGACTGGACGATAGCGGGTGCCCTAAAAAGCACCAAAAGCTCGTAATCGAGGAGGAAGGAAGGCGACGAAGCTCCATCCACTGGAAGGTTGCCAAGACGAATTCTCTAACCAAAGCAGAATGTATTTCTATTGTCTTAATCTTTCTTTGGTTGTAAGCTCTTATTGAACAATGTCTTGTATTTGCTCTTTGATTTCTATGGAGCAGTACGATTGATTCTAGGACTAGGGAATAGTCATGTGAATGTTGGACATGCTTATACATTTATAATTTGATTTACTCTGTTTATATTTGTCGTTTGTGTCTCTTAGTTCGGTGATAATTGCAGTTTGCTTCTATTTCTACCATGTTTAGTCGATATAGATGCTAAAAACATCTATCTCGAAACCTAAGAGAATCAAGGAGTCGAACGGTCGTCCTCCCTCCCATTACCGTAGATATTAGGATGTAAAAGAGTAGGACATGAAACATGGTCCACCTCTTCATGGGGATAACATAGGAAATCTTATAACTCCATAAACCTAATATATCTAGAGGCCGCGAAGTAAGAGAAATCAACTCAGTGGTTGTGGGACCCATGACAGGGCATCCCAGTGACAACAATCTCCTGAGCTCTGTGGATCTGAAATGGATGTTCTAGAATATTAGGTAATTCCCGTGTAGAATCAAAAGTTCACCACACGACCGTGTGTGAAGCTAGAAACTCATCCAGAAAAAGGCACGGTCGTGTGTAAAATACACGACCGATCGTGTGTCCCTCAGGAGAAACTGTTTCGTCGTGCTGAGAATCCATGGTTGATTATCCTCTCTTCAGAATGAGACATGGTTGTGTGTATTTCACACGACCTGCCGTGTTCTTCTCTGGAATCTCTTCGAACTTTTCTTCTTTTGCCTGGAAACATACACATATCTTTGGGACACGACCAGAGCATGCTTCCCTTCCTTTCATGTTCCGCAAGAAACTTCATTTTCCTTCAAATATCCATCTCGTCGAGAGAAAAACAACGAAAGTAGATTTCCGAACAATAAACTAACTTAATGATGTAAAACAAAGATAATATACAATGAATACCCTAAACCAAGGTAAGATGTGTGCCCAAATGATATATAACTAAAACCCTATATAAAATGTGCACATCAAAATCCTCCAGACTTAAACTTTGCTTGTCCTTAAGCAAACTTTCGTGTTCAGCTTAACGTATATAAATGAATAGCTTCATTATCTAGTATGTTCATTTAATCCTATGAAGGGATACTGCTATCAAATCAAATAAATAAGTTCACCAAGTCTACAAAGAAAGTTTTTCATGCAAACTGTATACAATTTTATCTTAGAGTTTTCAAAATCCATGTTAAATCAAGTCGTCATCTCATTGTATTCTTAAGGTTTCAGCTTTAGGCACTTACCTTTCCTAAGCGAGGATAATCCTCCCAAACTAATACATTAAAGTTTCAAAGGCGTGCTTGATATTGAGAGAAATTAATGGGTGTTTCTCCGGTAACCTAACTCGGTCTCAAAGGGGCACCAAACCATTTCCACCCACGAAAATTATTTTTAACACTTTTTTTCTCTTTTTTTTCTTATTTTTTTCAAAGAACTTTGTTCTTCTCTTGCTCACTAGAATTTTAATTTTTTCAAATAGGCTTACACAATCTAAGCATCTCCAATAACTAAAATGTTAATTGAAAGTTACCTATAGATTCCAAAGTACAAGTACAACGAGATGAATCATGACTAATTATGTATTAAATCGACTCCTCAAAATTCAGTTTAAGTGTAAGTGAAAAATAAAAACTAACTAGTAGAACTAGTAAACACTCATATAGGTTTTATAAAATTGCACCATAAGATAGAAGAATATGAAGTACTAAAAATAATGAAACATATCAATATGATACCATCAAAATAGTACACATTGAAACCTACTTTATAGACAAGTAGATGCATGATCTAAAAACAAAATTGATAATGCATGAATATGACAAGAAAATAAGTAACCATAATGCATGTTGAAGAAACAATAAAATCAGTGCTAAAAATTATAAAAGCAAACAACTAAATGACTCAGGTGATATGAATAAATGAGCACACGTTCAATTAAATCAAAATAAAACTTCTTTCCCCATACTTATATTGAAACATACTTCTACAGGTGAAGCAATTGAGGTGGTCGTGGAGGAAAATAAGACAGTTAAAGCATCTGTATATTCGCGTGCACCATTAGTCACCTGGAAAAGGAAATAAAAAAGTAGAAAAATAGAAAAGGAAATTGCAATAATAAACAAAATAAACTAAAACAACAATACTAGAAAAGGAAAGCAATGAAAAACTGAAAATAAAATAGTCTAATCCCATTAATTCACTTTTTAACCAACATCAATTTAAACTAGTCCCCGACAGCGGTGTCAAAACCTTAATGCGTGTTAACTGAAGCCCTCAACTGTAAAGTCGAAGACCAGGTCGCGCTCAACGCTTGCAAGTGCATGATTGTCATCAAGTAATAAAATCATTGATCCTACAGGGACTGATATTCGAGTATTGGTTGATCCAATGAACTTTGATCGTTCAGAATGAAACTTGGTGGTTGAAAGTTATTGGTCACGGTCTAAACTCTAATATCGGTGTCACTCGGAGAAAGGAAAAGGGGTGTGCTCAAGGCTAAAGAAGGGATTCTAGGATTTCGGTTTCACCTATGCGATGTCGGACATGTTATAAACTTATGCTCCTAAGTTCTTTAATTTTGAACTTGCGAGAGGATCATCAAGTTTAATCCCAGTGAACTTTTGGTTCTACACGGGAATTACCTAATCTTCTAGAGCATCCCTTTCGGATCTACAGAGCTCAGGAGCTTGTTGTTGTTGGTGCAATCGATCCAGGTCACGATTGACCAGACTTGAGTTTGACTCGAGTAGTATTTTGATGTTTGACATTGATGTCTGACAATGTGTTAGGGAGATTGTTGGTGCAATCGACCCAGGTTATGATTTTGATGTTTGACGATGATTTGACCATTGTCATGGGAGAAGTCAAAGTCTTGTGTACTTGGCATGGAAAGTCCAACATGGGTTGGCAAGGAAAGTCCAAGCATTGGTCTTGGCAAAGGAAAGTCCAAGCATGGGTCTTGGCAAGGAAAAGTTCAAGCATGGGTCTTAGCATGGAAAGTCCAATATGGGTTGGCAAGGGAAAGTCCAAGCTTGAGTCTTAGCAATTGGAAAGTCCAAGGGGAATATTGGCGGCGTAAAGTCCAAGGGTGGAGTCTTGGTAGGATAAGTCTAATGGTTGGCGGCGTAAAGTCCAAGCGAAGTTTTAGCAGTGTAAGCCCAATGTGAAGGGGTTTTGCCCCGGAAGCTCTCATACCAATTTAATGGTTTTAGCTTATCGAGTCCGTGAGGGGAAACTTCACTTCCTACTTCACCTCGGTAGCTTGTCCATGGCGATCCCTTCGATGTCCCCGGATTAAAAAAATTTAATCCTAGACAAAAGGGATTGCCCAAACCACCAAGTCATCGTCGTGCTATTCGTTTAGAGAGGTCACTTGAACAAACTAGTTGTTCAAGCGACCATCCTCTATTCTATGAGTAGCCGCGGAATAGACGATGTCCGGATCGTCGGTTTTTGTGTTTATGCTCGGGATCCAAGTATTATTTATCCATTTACAGATTTATAACATGCTTATAATTGAAAAACAAAAACAAGCAACAAACAAAAGAAGAAAGTAGAATAGGTATACCTCTCGATCTTCTAATGTATGACCTTCCTCCTTTTGGACGTCGTGTGGGCGACGCTCTACCAAAAGTCGAAGCTCCAAGATCGCAAATCTTCCTTCCTTGCTCGTCCAAAGCAAGAGGAAGAATAGAAACAAGGTTCATCTCCTTCCTATAGCCAACCAACAATCAACAAAAGAAATGCTTGCCGCCGGCCAACAAGAATAAGGAGATAATGGTGGAAACTGGCCAAGACACCAAGGGAAAACCCTATATCTTGTTTCCACCACCTAAGGAGAAGGAGAAGGGGTCTTTGGATGCCGTCCAAGGGCTGGGATAGGGCTGTGGGCGCCGGCCACCAAAGGATAGGAAGAAGAAACCAAACTACTTCCTTATTTGGTGCCACCCATGCCTCCTAAACCCTAAGCTTCCAAACCCTAATCCTAGCTTTCCTTATTGCCGACCATGGAAGAGGGGAAGAAGAATAGGATGAGCTCATGCCAAGGTAGAGAGGAGAAGAATAGGGGTCGACCAACCTTTGGAAGAAGAAGGAACACCTCCTTGAGTTTCCGCCCACTCTAATCCCCAAAACCCTAACCCTAGCCACCACTCCCAATCCTAATCTAATTAGGATTGGTTGCCGCCCAAGGGATAAAACCTAATCCCCTCATCCATCCTCATGTCTTGCCACCCACTTATTAATCTCTATTTATAGAGTTGGGTGTCAGTGCAATCGACCCAGGTCACGATTGACCTTACTCGAGTTTGACTCGAGTGATGTTTTGATGTTTGACATAGGATGTTTGACAAAGTGGTTTGACATTGATGTTGGACATTGATGTCGGTTAATATGTTGGGGAGATTGTCGGAGCAATCGACCCGGGTTATGTTTGACCGGACTCGAGTTTGACTCGAGGGAGACTTTGATGGTTGACTAGGGTTGACCATGTGATTAAGGGAAAGTCCAAGCATGGGTCTTGGCAAGGTAAAGTCCAAGTCATGGATATTTGGCATGGAAAGTCCAAGTCATGGGTACTTGGCATTTGGGAAAGTCCAAGTCTTGAGTACTTGACACAAGGAAAAGTCCAACATGGGTTGGCAAGGGAAAGTCCAAGCTTGAGTCTTGGCATTTGAGAAGTCCAAGGGGATTGATATTGGCGGCGTAAAGTCCAAGCGGAGTCTTGGCGGCATAAGTCCAATGTGCCTTGGCGGTGTAGACACCGTTAGCATGACATAGCTGAAGGAAGCAACTGGAGGCTAGCGCGATGGATGAACAAGTCATGGATGACTTGGAGGGATCCGAGAGGCGTGAGGCTGATGGAGGTGGATAGAAGGCTTAGGTCTAGGCTAAGGGTGGTCTAGCAAGTATGGGGACACCATACTTGGGTTAAAACCTCATTTTTGAGGTTGGCAATCGACTGACATTATGGCCAGTTCGACTGCCGTGAGTCGACTTGAGTTCGACTGCCATTTAAGAGCCGAATTACTCAGTCGATCGCTCATTGAGCGATCGATGGACGATGTTAACGCGATCGCCAAGGGACTCGATCGCCCTGAGTGTCGAGCACGAACGCTCCGTGGCCGACGCGATTGACTCACGGCGCGGATCGCTAAGAGTCCCGTTGGAACTTGTCCAACGTGGATTGAGTCATTGTCTCACAGCTGGTTGATGGACTTATGATCATTGCCGGTGGAAATCGATGGAGGATAAAAGCAGCTGTTCGTGGAAGGCTCGATAATCAAATTTTTGGGAGCTTACCTGAGGGGATTTGAAGGCGATTTGCAGGTGCATTTCAGGGCCCTTCAACCTCATCCAAGCAACCAACAAGCAAAGCGCTCAAACCCTAGTTTTGTAAAGTGTTCTTTGCATTTCTTTGTATTTTGCTTGTATTTTTGCGTATTACTTTTGTAATCTGTTGTAAGAGGTTTCTCCACCTCTGACTTGTGTCGAGAAGGAGTTTATTGTGCTTAGTGGTGTTTGTGGCATCGCTAGGGTTCGTACGAACCCAATCCGTGGAGTAGGAACCGTTTCGGTTCCGAACCACGTTATATTTTCGTGTTGTGCATGTGTTCGTGTTTGTTTCGTGTTATTGTTTTTATTATCATTATTCCGCTGCGCTAACATGATTTGTAGATGCGATCATGATCAAATTCTATCATCGTACAGGCAAAACGCTATTCACCCCCCCCTCTAGAGGGTGTACAAGTCCCAACAAGTGGTATCAGAGCCCGAGGCTCTTCTACGAATTAACAATCCGGAGTCAAGATGCTAGAGGAAAAGATGGAAGTCCAAGGACAATTGGGATGGGATATCAACACCCCAATTCCGTATGCCTTCTATGGACGAGAAGGTTTCAATTCTTGGAAGGCGAGAATTGAAGATTTTTTGATGATGAGAGACCTTGAGGAGTGGTCCGCGTTGATGGAAGGATTTGAATATCCTAAGGGACCAAAGGGAGGGTTTCTCAAGAAGAAGAAGTGGAGTGAGGAGCAACTCCAACAATTCGATAAAAACAAGAAGGTAATCAAATTCATTTTTGATTTAATTCCTAATGACCTCTTGTGTAGCCTAGGTGACTATGTGGATGCCAAGGAGCTATAGAGCGATTTGGCCAAGCTCCATGAAATTCTATCATCGGTCCAAGAGGAAGGACCATCACTCTCTCAAGCTCAAGAAAGTACACCGTCATCCCAATAGCTTGAGGATTCGGAGGTTGATAGGGAATCAATATCCGGATCGGAAGAAGTGGAAGAAGCATCCACTTCCGGATCGGAGAAGGAAGTAGAAGAGGTGGAAGAAGCATCCACTTCTATGATTGAGGGGGAGAGACCATCTATACCGGAGCCGGAACAAAATAAAGAAGATGCCTCAACCTCCGGTCAAGATGAAGAAGTTTCAATTCCAACACCTACATCCACCATAGGTAACTCAAACATATCAATTTGTAATAAAAATCATATCATATGTTTTGAGTGTAGAGAAGCCGAGCACTACAAGAGCAAATGCCCAAAGAAGGTTAGGAAAGCTCCACCGGCGCCAAAGATCAAGGATGCCGGTTCCCCAAGTCAAAAGAGCAAGGAGCATATCATATGTTTCAAGTGCAACTTAAAGAGGCATTACCGGAGTCAATGACCTAGGGGGAGCAAAAAGACCCAAGAAGGAGCTACACATGTAGGGGGAGCTTCCAAAGCTAACCCTAAGGTATTTTTGAATAAAGATCTTTATTCAAATAATGTCAAAAAGCATGCTAGAAATAATTTTAGCAATCTTGCTATTTATCAAAAAGAGCATGCTAGAAATAGAGAATATTGCTTAGGAGCTAAGAAGGTCAACCTTAGGAGTAAGGAGAAATTTGGGACTAATGTCCCTAAAAACAACTTATCTAAGGACAAACCTAGGTTAAATAACTCTAGAAAAATTTTACCTAGGGAGACCATTAGAAAGGTGCAAGGGCACCTAGGTTTCAATCCTAAATGGACTAGGCATATGCCTAAGAAGTCCAATGCCCATGATTTAAATCAAAATTCTAAAATTGGGCAATTAGAATTAGAGAACCAAGCCTTGAGGTCAAAGCTTGAGAAACTAGAAAAGACCCTTAGGAATATACAAAACCAATTTAAAGGGTCAAATGATCAAAAGTATAGGTCCAAATCTCAAAGTCAACACCTAGGACCTAAGAGCCAAAAGTCAACCAAGGGCAAGCAAGGTTTGGGTCACAAACCTAAGCCTAAGGTGGCTTACCATAGTGTTCCATTCGATTATGGAACACAATCTAGGTCTAGGAAGACCAAGGTTACTAGGGAAGTTATCCCTAAGAGTAACCAAGGTTTGTGCCTAGTGTCTAGGGTTTCTAGGAAACCTAGGGTAGCCACTAAGAAGGTTACAAGGGGAGTCTCCCCTAGAGTTAACCATGGCAAGACCCAAATGACCAAGGCTTCTAAGCCTAGTAGGGTCATTAGGAAGGTATCTAGGGAGGTTATCCCTAAGGAATACCTAATTAACTCTAGGAGCTCAAATCGGTTTTGGGTTCCTAAGAGCGTGATTAATTCACGCTAGGTGGGTTTAGGATATGCCAACCTTGATTGGATGGGTAGTTAACCCAACCATCATAAAGGTGGCATTTTAGGTCATTTTCAAGGTTATGGTTACCTTGGGAATGTGGTTTGATTTGAATCCTAAAGGCTTTTAGGATGTGCCAATATTAATTATGAAGTTTGATAAAATGATCAAATTGGTACAATTTAGGTTTAGAGGTTGGTGTGTCATTTTGGATTTTTGGCACACTTGGGAGAAAAGTAGAAATATGGAAAAAATATGATGAATTATATCAAATGACAATTAATATTAAGATTTAGGTATTATTGTACCTATATATTTTATATGTCATGCTTTGTTTGCCATATAACATGTCATGACATCATGCTTACTTTTATTCATTGTATATGTCATGTTCATGTTTTAGGATTAAGGTTTTTAAATGTCATGTGTTTTTAGATTTTATCATATGCCATGACATCATGATCATTGGCTATGCTTAAATATTGCTATCTTTATGCCATGATCATTTCATGCATTAAATTGATTAAAATTGAACTAAGGACAATGACATGACTTGAAGCCCCATTTATAAGGGAATCAAGTAGGGTTGCCTAGGAAATGCATGAAACCCTAGATTAAATGAACCAAAACCCACATCTCACATCCAATTGACATGTATGTGTATTTATACACCCTAGATACATGTGAGATGCTAGGATATGAGTTAAGTTCAAGGTGCATAGTGTTTGCATCTAGTTGAACCCAAACTCATCTTAACTCAACATGTGGATCATTGGGAAAGCTTGTGTACAAGTCATGTACATAGAGCCCAAAGAATATGATCCAAAATAAGGTTTTGAAAACATTTTAAAATCATTTTAGAAAACCTTGGTGAAGCCTATCTTTTGATAGCAATCACTAATGATGAAGTTGATACAAAGTGAGCTAAAACATTGAAGTTTTTCTTCACTTTTGGATTTTGTATCAATTTTGCTATTTTATGGGTACAATATTTTTCAAACATTTTTCACCCATTGTATTGCTTATAAGTAATGTACGTATGAATTTTCATAAATTTTCAAAATACATAGAATTACTTATTAATTGTTAAAATTAGATTCTGATAGCTGAAATTTAGAAATTTCAACTACGACCGACCTTGCCCTTAGTGGCGATGTGAGTGATGTGATGTGATTGATCGATTACTATTAGAGTCATTGCCAGTCTGATTTCGGCTTAACAAGATTTGTTTAGCCAATTTCAGCCATGGTAAAGGTCCCTAACTACTCCTAACCCTAGGATATGCTTTGGGAAGTATTATAAAGGGTGAAAATCCATTGGATATGGATTAGGAGAGGTGTTAGGGTTTGTATCAAATTTAAGGTGTTGGAAAGTTCAATGTTGAATTTCTAACCTTATCTTTGATGGTTTAGAGTTCCTATTGGCTTAGGGACTTCCCAAGGACATTGTTGGTGCAATGGTCAAGGGGAAGCAAGGCTTTAGGGGGAGGTATCCATCTTGGGATGATGGATGTGTTTCTCCTCTTGAAGGGGGAGAAGTTATTGGGAGAATATCATCAATTGGCAAAATTGATGGGATGTTTGAGAAAGCCAATTTGGAAATTGGGAGAGAGTATAGGATTGCCTTTTTTGAGTGATATGAGACTTATCACTAGGAAGATGGTAGGCGTCCTAGGTTTTTTTGGATCAAGGGGGAGATTGTAATATCTCATTGGAACATGAGACATTGACCTCCTTGAAGAGATAACCTTTTTTATGTATGTCAAAAAGGGGGAGAAGGTAAAATTACCAATTTGGAAAATTGGTAAGGGAATTTGAGTTAGGGGCCTAACTCAAAGTTTGTTTTGTCAAACATCAAAAAGGGGGAGATTGTTGGTGCAATCGACCCAGGTCACGATTGACCTTACTCGAGTTTGACTCGAGTGATGTTTTGATGTTTGACATAGGATGTTTGACAAAGTGGTTTGACATTGATGTTGGACATTGATGTCGGTTAATATGTTGGGGAGATTGTTGGAGCAATCGACCCGGGTTATGTTTGACCGGACTCGAGTTTGACTCGAGGGAGACTTTGATGGTTGACTAGGGTTGACCATGTGATTAAGGGAAAGTCCAAGCATGTGTCTTGGCAAGGTAAAGTCCAAGTCATGGATACTTGGCATGGAAAGTCCAAGTCATAGGTACTTGGCATTTGGGAAAGTCCAAGTCTTGAGTACTTGGCACAAGGAAAAGTCCAACATGGGTTGGCAAGGGAAAGTCCAAGCTTGAGTCTTGGCATTTGAGAAGTCCAAGGGGATTGATATTGGCGGCGTAAAGTCCAAGCGGAGTCTTGGCGGCATAAGTCCAATGTGCCTTGGCAGTGTAGACACCGTTAGCATGACATAGCCGAGGGAAGCAACTGGAGGCTAGCGTGGTGGATGAACAAGTCATGGATGATTTGGAGGGATCCGAGAGGCGTGAGGCTGATGGAGGTGGCTAGAAGGCTTAGGTCTAGGCTAAGGGTGGTCTAGCAAGTATGGGGGCACTATACTTGGGTTAAAACCTCATTTTTGACAGTGAGTCGACTTGAGTTCGACAAGAGCCGGAATTGCTCGATCGGCTACTCATTGGAGCGATCAGTCGACGCAACGATCGCTAAGGGACGGCAATGATCGCCACCGGTGAGTGTCGAGCATAGAACGCTCCGTGCCGACTTGGCGATCGATTACGGCGCGGCGATCGATCGCCAATGTTGGCGAGATCGCTAAGAGTCCCGTTGGAACTTGTCCAACGTGGATTGAGCCGTTGTCTCACAGCTACAGTGTTGGCAATCGACTGGGGACTTATGGCAGTCGACTGCCAGGCGGAAATCCAGCCCGATGGAGGATAAAAGCAGCTGTTCGTGGAAGGATCGATAATCAAATTTTTGGGAGCTTACCTGAGGCGATTTGAAGGCGATTTGCAGGTGCATTTCAGGGCCCTTCAACCTCATCCAAGCAACCAACAAGCAAAGCGCTCAAACCCTAGTTTTATAAAGTGTTCTTTGCATTTCTTTGTATTTTGCTTGTATTTTTGCGTATTACTTTTGTAATCTGTTGTAAGAGGTTTTTCCACCTCCGACTTGTGTCGAGAAGGATTTTATTGTGCTTAGTGGTGTTTATGGCATCGCTAGGGTTCATACGAACCCAATCCGTGGAGTAGGAACCGTTTCGGTTCCGAACCACGTTATATTTTCGTGTTGTGCGTGTGTTCGTGTTTGTTTCATGTTATTGTTTTTATTATCATTATTCCGCTGTGTTAACACGATTTGTAGACGCGATCACGATCAAATTCCATCATCGTACGGGCAAAATGCTATTCACCCCCTCTCTAGCGGGCGCACAGGTCCCAACATTGGGCTCAAGCCATGATTTAATCTCCTCCATTGGTTCTAGGGATTTAATCTCAACCGTCGGATCTAGAGATTTAATCTCAACCGTCGGATCTAGAGATTTAATCTCTACCTTTGGATCTAGAGTTTTATTTTCATCTATTGGATCTAAGCTTCATGAGGTGTTAATAAGCTACATTAGGGACCATGAGGAGGAGTGTTGGATCGATGCGGTTCGCTAGAGGGGGGGGGGGTGAATAGCGAAAATAAAACTTTTTCTTTCGAATTCGTTTCAAGAAAAATATACGCAGCAGAAATGTAAATAAAAACTAAAAGAGACAAATAGTTTTTTTACTTGGTTCGTAGCCTTCGGCTACTACTCCAAGGCCCTAACGGTCCTAGACCGTGTACGGAGGGCAATTCACTAAAACACTCCTCGTTGGAGGTAGGAGTTTACGATTACAAAAAAAACTTTCAAAGCACAAGATAGAGAGACAAACCCTCTCTTCTATTAAAATGAAAATGCAATGATAGAAAGCCTCGATTAACAAACTAACTGCAAGATTAAAAGAAATGACAAGACAAAATTATACCAACAACTCGAAGATAGGACTTAAACTAGGGTTGTTGGCAGCACTTCGTTGTCGTAGAGTTATCGGAGAGTCGCAGCGTTGCAGAGGCTTTTGAGCACTTAGAATTGATTATGAAACCCTAGGTTTGGCCCTCCTTTTATAGCCTTTGAGCCCCTTTTCGAGAGGAACCCTGGCCAATCACAATTGAGCACCACTCCCCTTGAAATTTGGTGATAAACCTTGACTCCTCAAGGCTGATCCTTTGACCATCAGTCGACTGATGGCCATCATCAATCGACTGATGGAAGCATCAGTCGAGTGCTGACCTTCGACAGTCGACTGATTGACGGCAGTCGAGTCCTCCAAGCTGGCAGTCGATTGATGCTTGCTGCAAGTCAAAGTTAGCTCAACAAAAACATAATTTCGATGGTTGTCGACCATCCGATCTCGACCTAGACCATCTATAGGATGTCTTTGGTCGGATCTACGCTTAAGATCATCCCCGTAACGAGGATACGACCTCACTTACGCTCGCACACACGAGCTTACCTCGATACTTACATGTTGCTTTTACTTCCGGCCTTCCACTCGCTTCCTTCGGCTCCCTCCGAAGTCACTCGAGTGTCGCCCGACCACCGCGGCTTCCTCCGGGTGTCACTAGCCTTCAGCTCCAGCTATAGCAATTTACTGCACACTCGATTCAGCTCGTGAAATAATGACATGAGATTAACTTTGTATCGTTTGCTATAATCAAAACTCAGGTTCGACTTAGGTGCCTACTGCACCAACAATCTCCCCCTTTTTGATTTATGGCAAACCCACATACAAAGTTAAGAAAAAACAAATTAAGTGCATTAAGTAAAATGAGCAAGAGATATGCATGAATGTGTAGGAGTAAAAACTCTTTTTCAAGTGCTCCCCCTTGAGGAATCCTCCCCCTTGACCGAGGGTGAGTACTTGAGAAAGGGTTTTAACTCTCCCACTTGATATTTGCTACTAAAAAAAAAGTTAAGTGACCAAAATTACTTAACATTGGCCATAGTGTTTAAAATAAGTTTTAAGTTAAGAAATCAAAAAATTGATTTCTTAACCTTGGCCTTTACTTCCATTTTGTTAACAATTTAACTTAAAGTTAAGTAAATTATTATTTTTGTATTGTTAACGAAAACAAGTTAACTAAATGTGTTTAAGTTAAGAACTCCCTTAACTTGTTTTGTTAACTTAAAGTTAAGTAAGTCTTGGCCATAAAAAAAAATTGATCCCTTAACTTTGGCCTTTTAAACTTGTTTTGTTAACTTAAAGTTAAGTAAGTCTTGGCCATAAAAAAATTGATCCCTTAACTTTGGCCTTTTTCTCCCCCTTTTTCCATATATCGAAAAGGGTGAGGCACCTAAGTGGAATAAAAAATAAGTTTTAATTTTAAAGTCCAAGCATGTTCCACATTATTTTGAAAATAATATACTGAAAATAAGTTCATCTATAAAATGTTCGACTCATATTTGGCTTGATTGATATGGAAGTCTGCTAGTATGTATATGTATGATTATACTCCGTGGTTTATAGCGATGCACTAGCTCTACATCTGGAACCAGGAGTAAGGTCCTAACATCTCACGCCCATCTACGTGGTTAAGTACACAAACACATTAGTCCTATGTGTTGTGAGATGTACTGGCTCCTTAAATTTATAGGTGCATGATATCTAAAGTATGTCCTATGCTAGTTCCATGAAATTAAAGAAATAGTAGTAAGAACATATAATTTGCAAGTACCTATTCTATTACGCACATGCTCAATTTTCGTCTTAATAGACTAAATTCGGCTTCGGGTAGGGGTTTAGTAAATAGGTCTGCCAAGTTAGACTTCGATTCGACGTATTCGAGTTGTATGGCTCCGTTGGCCACATGTTCTCGAATGAAATGGTGTTTGACCTCTATATGTTTGGTCCTAGAGTGACATATCGGATTTTTTATAAGATTAATTGAACTAATGTTATCTACGTAAAGTTTAGTATTCGTAAAGTCTAACTTAAAGTCGCGGAGAGTGTGCTTCATCCAAAGAAGCTGCGTGACACACTCACCCATCGCGATGTATTCGACTTCGGTGGTAGATAAAGCAACACAGTGTTGCTTCCTACTGCACCAACTCACTAGACTCGAGCCGAAAAGTTGACAACAACCACTCGTGCTCTTTCTATCGAGCTTACTACCGGCATAGTCCGAATCGGAGTAGCCGGTTAGTTTGAACTCGGTAGATCTAGGATACCAAATACCGACATTAAGTGTACCCTTTAGATATCTAAGGATACGCTTAACTAGGGTTAGGTGAGACTCCTTAGCACAGGTTTGAAACCTGGCGCACATACTTACTGCGAATAGGATGTCAGGTCGACTCGCAGTTAAGTATAGGAGACTTCCTATCACGCTCCTATAGTTCTTTAAGTCAATGGACTTACTTTCTAGGTCTTCTCCTATGTTAACATTAATCGCCATTGGGGTGTTTATTACCTTAGCATCTTGCATTCAAAATCTTTTAATTAACTCCTTAGTGTATTTTTGTTGATATAGGTATATACCATCCTTAGTTTGTTTAATTTGTAGACCTAAAAAGAAACTTAACTCGCCTACCAAGTTCATTTCGAACTCACTTTCCATGAGTGAAACGAACTCGTTTAGTAAGGCTGAGTTAGAGGTTCCAAAAATTATATCGTCTACGTAAATTTGAGCTATGAATATTTCTTTACCTAAGGTTTTTACGAAGAGAGTTGGGTCAACTAAGCCTTGGTTAAACCCTTTTGACTTAAGATGGATTGAAAGTCTCTCATACCAAGCTCGAGGAGCTTGTTTAAGTCCATAGAGAGCTTTCTTAAGTTTTAGAACATGGTCGGGTTTATCGAGATTTTCGAATCCGGGCTAACATAAACTTCTTCTTTAATGTATCCATTTAGGAATGCCGACTTAACATCCATTTGAAACAGCTTAAATCCTCGATGTGCAGCATAAGCTAGCAACATTCGAATGGATTCGAGTCTAGCTACTGGGGCATAGGTTTCGTCGTAATCTAAGCCTTTGACTTGACTAAACCCTTTGGCGACTAATATAGCCTTGTTTCTGACTACTTCACCTTTATCATCAAGCTTATTTCGAAACACCCACCTTGTTCCAATTATCGTTTTGTCTTTAGGTGGTGGTACTAATTCCCACACTTCATTCCTAGTAAATTGAGCTAGCTCTTATTGCATTGCAATAATCCAATCGGGATCAAGAAGAGCTTGTTCAATTGATTTGGGTTTTATCTTTGAAATTAAGGAAATTTGACTAAGGTTCCTATAGGATGCTCTAGTTCGAACTCCTAGATTAGGATCTCCTATCACTTGATCGATAGGGTGGTTAGTCTGAATCCTAGATTGGGTTGGGTTTGTGTCACCTAATGCTTGATCAATGGGGTGACTTGGTTGAACACTAGTTTGACTCGGATCACTTGTCACTTGGTCGACAAGAGAAGTTGGTTGATGTGGATTAGACTCGATCTCAGGGTCAGAGACGAGTTTGGTATCAGTGGGCTCAACACTTAGGGTCATTAAGGGTTTTGTAGGTTCGGGTACTTCATCGAACACTACATTAATAGTCTCTTCGACTTTAAGGGTATCGTGGTTATATACCCTATAGGCCCTACTCGTGGTTGAGTATCCTAAGAAGATTCCGGTGGAGGTTTTGGATTTGAATTTCCCTAGGTGGTTCTTAGTGTTTAAGATATGTACCTTACATCCAAATACCCTAAAGTACTTGATGTTGGGCACTTTATTGTGATAAATATCGTAGGAGGTCTTAAGGTGCCTCTTTACCATAAGGATCCTATTCTGGACATAGCAAGCCGTGCTAACGGCTTCTGCCCAAAACCTATCGGGTAGGTCATATTCGTTCAACATGGTCCTAGCGGCTTCTTGTAGAGTTCGGTTTTTTCGCTCCATTAGGCCATTTTGTTGAGGGGTCCTAGGGCAAGAGAATTCATGGTGGTATCCGTTTAGGTTACAGAAGTCGGTGAACCTTTGATTTTCGAATTTACCACCATGATCGCTTCTAAGTCTTTTAACCTTAAGGTTTTTTTGATTCTCGATTAATTTGAATAGATTGATTAATTGATCTAGGGTATCATTTTTATGTTTGATGAACCTAACCCAGGTAAACCTGGAGTAGTCGTCAATTATAACTAAGCAATATTGACTTCTATTGAGTGACTTGGCTCCATGTGAATCGAATAGATCCATATGCAGGAGCTCAAGTAGACTTGAGGTTCGTTCTTGGTTAGTTAACTTGTGTTGTGTCCTAGGTTGTTTTCCTTGTTGATAAACATTACAGATTTTATTAACCAAATTGTTGAGGTTGGGTAAGCCTCTGACTAAGCCACTCTGACTCATCTTGTGGACGAGTCTTGGGTGCGAGTGACCGAGTCGTCGGTGCCACAACCATGATTCCTCTTCCTGTGTCATAAGACATTTGGCTGAGGATTTGATTAAGTTAATTGTATAAATGTTATTTGTCCTAGTTTTTTTGAGTATTGTTTTAGCTGTTTTATTTGTTTTAATTACACATTCATTATCTAAAAATACGACCTTATAGTTATTGTCACATAATTGGCTTACGCTAAGCAGGTTATATTCAAAATTCTCTACAAGTAATACATTTTTAATAACAAAATTCGAGTTAAGCTCGATATCACCTGATCCGATGATTTTGAGCTTGCCGTTATTCCCAAAGGCTACCGATCCTTGTCGTTTGAATCGAAGCTTCGTGAATTTGAGTTGATCCCCGGTCATGTGTCGGGAGCAACCGCTATCCAACATCCATTGATCCTACACACAAGGTGGTTGGATTGGATGTTAGATTTTTTTTTTAAAAAAAAAATTGGTTGTAAGTTGTTAAACCTAGGTCATCTCACCTGTGTCTATATGGTCAACCATGTTATACTTATGTGTTTTTTGTGAGATGACTTCCAATTAAGTTGATTAAGTGCATTTAGGTTCAAGTAATTTTATGTTAGATTTGGATTTGACCCTAGGCTTGTCAAGTTTACCTTTTCAAGATCATGACTTGTGTCGTGGCGAGGCACAGGGGCCTTCTTTTATCGGATCATCGACCACTTCCTTAGACAAAGCCATTTTCAAGAAAATGATGACTTGACTCACCTAAGACTATTTCCTGGTCTAACTGGTTATTTTTGAAAAGAGGCTCCCCGAGGCTCAATCTTTTCGAAGGATTTTAGTTGGTTATGTATGTGTTCTAAGTGAGTTCACAAGTTAAAAAAAACAAAACAAAAAAAAAATTCTAAGCATGCAATTTCTAAGTTAAAGCACAAACATGTTTTGTACTGGCTCCCCCTAGACGGTTGAATCGGTTCGGTCTATCCACATAGTGGATTTGGTCCTTGGGAACCCAGTACGGGTTGGATCCTAGAGTTGAAATCAAAAAGTTCTTAGGGACCCATGCTTGGACATGTTTCCTATGTCGACTTACAATCGACATATACGACCTATTAGTCGTGTTTGAGTTAAACCCTAGTCCAGCCTTATTGTACACGACCCTTTGAGATCCAAGTAGGAGGTCAAGTCCTTTGGATCCCGAAGTGAACCTTTCCAACGTGTTCCTAAGATCTTCAACTTGACTTTTCAAGAGAGAGTTCTCAACTTCGAGCTTTTCAACTCGAGTTGAGTCCTTCTCTTGAACTCGACTAGTCGAAGAGGTTAGGGAGACCTCGTGTTTGAGGAGTTTAACCTCCTCAACAAGGGTCTCGACCTTGGACTTGGACTTAGCTAATTTCCTAGACAAAAACCTAACCGTATTATGTAAAGTATTAAATAAAGTTCGACTCACTTTAAGGGTATCTTTTGAACCGGATGCGTATCCGTGGCTTGACTTGAAGGTAGCTTCGTAGTTCGAGTCATCCTCAGGTTCTGACTCAAGTTCAGGTACGGTCTCCGTGTCTGACTCAATCGATTTCGCCATGAAGACGTGGTCTTCGTCTTCTTCGGATGACGCTTCTTCCCATGTCGCGTTGAGGGCCTTCTTGTGCTTAGGTGCTTGGTGGTTGAGCTTGGGGCACTCGGACTTGATATGTCCAAACCTGTTACACTCATAACACCTAATATTAGAACTTTTAGGCTTACCTTGGTTGGGTCGAGTCATGGTTCGCTTTCGTCCCTTGGCTATCCTTCGAGCTAGGTTCATTAGTTCGACAGTCAACTCCGGGTCAACTTCTTCTTCGGACTCGTCTTCCTCCTCGGTTGGTGGTGGCTTGCTTGCGATTTTCTTCTTCTTTGAACCTACAATCAAGGCTATACCCCTCTCGGATTCCGAGTTGGACTGCTCATGTAATTCGAAATCTGAGAATAATTCGTCTATTCTAACTTTAGAAAGGTCCTTGGAGACCTTGTATGCGTTGACCATGGATGCCCACAAGGTAGTCCTCGGAAAAGAGTTTAGAACATACCTTATAAGGTCGCGGTTTTCGACCTTTTGCCCGATTGCGTGTAGGTTGTTGACGATGTCTTGGACGCGGGCGTGCAATTGTGTTGCCGTCTCGTGTTCCTACATTTTTAGTGTGTACAATTTATTGAACAACAAATCGCGTTTGCAAACCTTAGCTTGATCCGATCCTTCTCGTCGGCCTCGTCGAGAGATCTCTTGATGAAGGGTCCAGGCTCAGTTCTCCTCCTGGATAGCCCGTGACCGCAGATTTGAGTCGCCTTTGCATCTGCCTCGACTTGTCGTTTAGTGGCAATGGACCACTGATTGTAATCCAAGGATTCACCTTCTTCATTAGTAGGAAGGGTGAACCAGGTTTGGATCACAATCCACATCTCTATTTGGGTTTTTAGGAAGCACTCCATCCAACCTTTCCAGTAACGGAAATCGTCATCGTTGTAAAACGGTGGTCGGACGGTGCTAAAACCCTCGAGATGGGCCATTAACATGAAAGACACAAAGAGACGAAGACGAAGAAACTAGCAACGACAAAAACACAAAAACAAGTACCAAGACTCGCGTCTTGGATTAGTAGTGCGGGAGAAAAACTTAACAAAGCGAAATAAATAATAATAAAAAAGAATTAAAAGAAAAATAAATCTGTAAAAATGGCTAGATTGGTGGTTTCACCAAATCTTAGCAACCCCCAGCTCTGATACCAATTGTTGGATCGATGCGGTTCGCTAGAGGGGGGGTGAATAGCGAAAACAAAACTTTTTCTTTCGAATTCGTTTCAAGACAAATATACGCAGCAGAAATGTAAATAAAAACTAAAAGAGACAAATAGTTTTTTTACTTGGTTCATAGCCTTCGGCTACTACTCCAAGGCCCTAACGGTCCTAGACCGTGTACGGAGGGCAATTCACTAAAACACTCCTCCTCGTTGGAGGTAAGAGTTTACGATTACAAAAAAAACTTTCGAAGCACAAGATAGAGAGACAAACCCTCTCTTCTATTAAAATGAAAATGCAATGATAGAAAGCCTCGATTAACAAACTAATTGCAAGATTAAAAGAAATGACAAGACAAGATTATACCAACAACTCGAAGATAGGACTTAAACTAGGGTTGTTGGCAGCACTTCGTTGTCGTAGAGTTGTCGGAGAGTCGCAGCGTTGCGGAGGCTTTTGAGCACTTAGAATTGATTATGAAACCCTAGGTTTGGCCCTCCTTTTATAGCCTTTGAGCCCCTTTTCGAGAGGAACCCTAGCCAATCACAATTGAGCACCACTCCCCTTGAAATTTGGTGATAAACCTTGACTCCTCGAGGCTGATCCTTTGACCATCAGTCGACTGATGGCCATCATCAGTCGACTGATGGAAGCATCAGTCGAGTGCTGACCTTCTAGCCGATCGCGATTGCAATGAGTCCTCCAAGCCGGCAAATGATCCGATGCTTGCTGCAAGTCAAAGTTAGCTCAACAAAAACATAATTTCAATGGTCGTCGACCGTCCGATCTCGACCTAGACCATCTGTAGGATGTCTTTGGTCGGATCTACACTTAAGATCATCCCCGTAATGAGGATACGACCTCACTTACGCTCGCACACACGAGCTTACCTCGATACTTACATGTTGCTTTTACTTCCGGCCTTCCACTCACTTCCTTCGACTCCCTCCAAAGTCACTCGAGTGTCGCCCGACCACCGCGGCTTCCTCCGGGTGTCGCTAGCCTTCAACTCCAGCTATAGCAATTTACTGCACACTCGATTCAGCTCGTGAAATAATGACATGAGCTTAACTTTGTATCATTTGCTATAATCAAAACTCAGGTTCGACTTAGGTGCCTACTGCACCAACAAGGAGTTGGATCTTGGCCACCCATGGATCAAGCCCACATAAAGTCCGATCCACTAATGATGATCCAATCCACTAAAGGATCATCATTGATCTACCTCACCAACCCCCATATGATAATATGGGCTCCATATATTATTTGTACATTTTCTCCCCGTGTTTAAGATCTCGAATGTCCATCGATTAATTAATTTACTGATTATTAATTAATCAACATCTAACTCCTTGAGTAGTACCACTCAACCTTTTCATCATGTCGGACCAAGTCCACCTGCAGGGTTTACATGATAAACCTTATGAGCTCCTCAAGGGGACATCATCATCCTAATATATAGGACACGGTTTCCTCCTATAATCAACGGCACACCATATAAATAATATCATCTCCCAACTTACCGAGCCTATCGATTTAATCTATAAATCTCGCTCATTGGTAAATCAAAGAGATGAGTACTAAGTATATGTGCCCGTTATTATATCGGGATTAAGAGAATGTACTAAATAATATCTGAGGTCCGATTCGATTATGTAGTCAACAATAAATCGAATCACCTCTAAGTCGGTCCTGCTCAATACACACAAAGTGCACTAGTGTGATTTTATGGTCAAGACAAACCAATACCAAATCACACTACAACCATTCCGATGGTTTGTCCAAAGTCATCTCGGTTGTGAGCCTTTACTTATACTTTTCAAGGGGCCGATAACATGATCTCCTGTATGACACCACACACCATGTTATCTACAATGTAAAGTATTAGACAATATTGCATAACCATAAAAATATGCAAACAATGATCATGTGATTCTTATTTCAAAATAAAGATGTTCATACAAAAGATAGACTTTTCAGTATACATCCCTACAATCTCCCACTTATACTAAAAGACTATGATGTCTTCAAACTGCCATACATCTGATCCCCATTCCCTCCACATGTCTATCAAAAGCTCTCGCCGGAAGGGCCTTAGTGAAAGGATCTGCCAGGTTATCCTCTGATGTAATCTAGGCGACAGCAACTTCTACCATATACTCAGCTTCCATGATGAAGTCCGCAACGTATTTCCGCTGGACACTCCTCCATACAATGGCTCCACCTCCCAAAGTAAACACAAAACTTGAGGTAGACTTACTGTTATCCCTATCTGATTGGAAGTCGCAATCCATGTAACCCACAGGGAGTAATTGGTCTGACCGGTAAACTAGCATATAATCCCTAGTCCTTCTCAGACACTTCAATATATGCTTTACCGCAGTCCAATGTCCCTGTCCTGGATTACTCTGATATCTACTGACCATGCCCACAGCAAAGCAGATATCTGGTCTCGTACATAGCATCGCATACATGAGGCTTCCTACTGCCGAAGCATAAGGAATCGCCTTCATGTCCTCTATCTCCTCAGATGATCTAGGACACATCTCCTTAGATAAAGGAACTCCATGCCTGAAAGGTAGAAAACCCTTCTTAGAGTTCTGCATGCTAAAACGATCCAAAATCATGTCTATGTATGAAGCTTGGAATAAGCACAACATCCTTTTCCCGCGATCCCTTATAACCTTGATCCCAAGGATGTGTCCCACCTCTCCCAAGTCCTTCATATCAAACTGTTTGGACAACCATACCCTTACATCCGATAACACCTTGATATTGTTGTCAATCAACAAAATGTCATCTACGTATAGTACAAGAAATACCACTATGTTTCCGTCAACGTCTCTTGTATACACAAGACTCATCCAGACTTTGAATAAATCCATAAGACTGGATCACCTCATCAAAGCGGATGTTCCAAGACCTCGAAGCTTGCTTCAATCCATAAATGGACCGATTAAGCTTACACACAAGATGCTCTTTGTCTTTAGCAATGAATCCCTCTGGTTGCTTCATGTAGATGTTTTCCTCAAGACTTCCATTAAGGAAAGCTGTCTTGACATCCATCTTCCACACCTCATAATCCATATGAGCTACTATGCATAAGAGAATCCGGATACACTTAAGCATGGCTACCGGTGAAAAGGTCTCCTCATAATTGATACCCTCTTTCTGAGTATACCCCTTTGCAACAAGCCTCGCTTTGAAGGTCTCAACCTTCCCATCTATTCCTCTCTTTCTTTTGCAGATCCACTTGCATCCAATGGTTTTTACACCATCGGGTGGGTCTACTAGCTCCGAGACCTGATTTGAATCCAAAGATTCAATCTCAGCATTCATTGCACTTTGCCAAGATAGTGCATCTTTATCTTGGATTGCCTCATCATATGTCCAGGGATCAGGTTCATGTTTGCCAGGGACCAAATTAGAAGATTCTCCCAAGAACATGAATCTATCAGGCTGTCTCACAACCCTCCCACTACGAAGAGGTATCACCTGTGTATCCTCTGTGACACGCGGTGCAGTGACATGTGGTATATCCTCTTGTACCGGTGGTACTAAAGAAGTGACTTCCCCTTTTAACTCCTCCAGAACAATTTTACTCTTGGGCTTATGGCTCATCACATAGTCTTCCTCTAGAAATCTGGCGTTTGTGCTAACGATCACCCTCTAATCTCTAGGACTATAAAACAATCCACCCTTCGTTCCCCTGGGATAGCCAACGAACAAGCGTACTTTTGTACGAGGTTCCAACTTACCAGCATCTGCCTTCAGCACATGTGCTGGACTCCCCCATATCCGAATATGTCTTAGACTAGGCTTTCGCCCAGTCCACAATTCTGTGGGAGTAGAAGGCACTGATTTAGATGGAACCAAGTTTAGAATGTACACCGCCGTATCTAGATCATATCCCCAGAATGAATCTGGCAAGTCAGAATAACTCATCATCGATCTAACCATCTCTATAACATTCCTATTCCTTCGCTCTGCAACACCATTATGCTAGGGTGTGCCAGGTGCAGTCAATTGGGATTGAATCCCAATCTATGATAAGTAGTTCCTAAACTCTCCCAAGAGGTACTCACCACCACGATCAGATCATAGTGTCTTGATACTTTTACCTTGATGTTTCTCCACATCAGCCTTGAATTCTTTGAACTTGTCAAAGCATTCAGACGGCGGTGCAAGATCAAGTAAATGTATCCATATCTTGAATAATCGTCTATAAAAGAGACGAAATACTCAAAACCACCTCTAGCCTGGATAGACATAGGACCACACAAATCAGAATGAACCAATTCTAACACATCTTTGGCTCTATACCCCTTGGCCTTAAAAGGCCTCTTGGTCATCTTACCCTCCAAGCAAGATTCACAGGTTGGGAGATCCTCCACCACTAATGAACCCAAAGGTCCATCAGCTATCAATCTTTGAATTCTGCTTAGGTTAATATGACCATGTCTAAGATGCCAAAGATATGTTTGGTTCATCTTCGAAGGTTCTTTTCTCTTATTGGAATTAGAAGATGAGTTATTAACTTCAATTTGCATCGTGGGAGGTTGTGGTTCAAGTGTATACAAATTTCCTATCAATGTACCTGAACAAATATTCTCCCTATTCTCTTTTATAACAACTCTGTCATTAAAAGAAATAGAATATCCATCCATAAATAATTTAGAAACTGAAACTAAGTTCTTTCTAAATAGAGGTACATAAAGGGAATTTTCCAGAACCTAAGTTTTATTTTTCTTAAGAGATAAATAAAACTTCTCCCACTGCAATAGTCGCCACCTTCATGGCATTGCCCAAGTAAATGGTAATCTCTCCCTCAGCTTGTCGTTGTGTTTCCTGGAACCCCTGCAAAGTATTGCAGACATGATTAATGGCTCCCGTATCTACACACCAGATGCCGATAGATAACACCGCTAATCATGTTTCAACGACTAGTCCAAAGGATATACCTTTGTTCTGCTTTGGATTGGGACAGTCCTTCACCCAATGTTCATCCTGCTTGTGAAGTACTTGCCTTTCGACTTCTTCACTCCTCCCTGAGATCCTCCTACCACCTTTGCTCCACCTTGTTTCTCCTTCTTCTTGCCTTTCGGCTTAGAAGTAGAAACCTTTTTGAGCAACCATGGCTTGAGGACACTCTTCGAAGAGTGCATACTTGTACTCCTTAGCAGATAAGACAATATCTAGATTCTTTTCCAATCAATATTATTTGGGTACAGTAAGTTTATTTCCTTTAGTATCATAGTAAGTGGACTGAAAGTCATTTTTGAAAATCTTAAGAATCAGATAGATCATTACTGTAGATTTCAAAAATTATTGATTCCTCAAACAATAAAATTTCAAAATCAACCAACACCTCAAAACACCGAGAATATCGTATGCCACGATAGTGTGGACGTATACAAATTCTACATTTGTAAGAGGAGGTTTTACCCATTAATTTTACTATCTTGTCAACCTAACTTTTTGACAAGTAAAATCAATAGTTGGTTTCTCTTTGGCCCTACAAATAAAAGCAGTGACTCCGATGAGGAGGATACTTATATTTGTATCTAAGTGTTCACCATTACTTGGTACCAGGGTAATTATCTCGGGTTATGTGCCTTACGATGGGCAAGTACACACGCTCCTTAATAATTTCCTATAACCATATTCGACCTTGTGATCCGCAAACAAACTCATCCGATGGGGAGGAAGCCACTCAGAGCCGACGCGCAAGTTTGTTTGCATCACTTGTCAAATCGTAATGGAGGTCGTGGGAATTTATAAAAATATCCCTCTCCCACTTAGTAATTTGAAAATGAGGAATTTTCCTAGCCTACGACATGCATATCAAACAAAAAGCAATAAATATGAAAAATAAATTATTTTCCAACTATTATGGCTTTTGTCTTTAATATGACTCCCGTCGCATCGTCATCTCGTCCGCTCCTCCTACGCCATGTACGAGCCATCCGGAGATCCGAGCCGAGACTAAAATCTATTTTAATTTACATCCATCAATCCTATACTCCACGAGGAAGTGTACATGAAATCTAGATCGAAAGTAAAATAAAATAAAGAGTGGCTAAACAATGTCGTATCTAATTTATAAAAAATTAAATACTAGCCTCGTCAACCCCGAATATTCAACAAAATAAATATTTACACACATACAATCACATACACACATATGGTCATAATAGTCGGATCTTATGCCTGCAACCAAAGAGTTAAACTACGCATATCCTACTATTATCCGACACATATAATATATGAAAAAGTGCATAAAAATTAACCGAATCCTAAACACACAAAACTGGAAACCTTGGCTCTGATATCAATTGAAGGGGTTTTGCCCCGGAAGCTCTCATATCAATTTAATGGTTTTAGCTTATCGAGTCTGTGAGGGGAAACTTCACTTCCCACTTCACCTCGGTAGCTTGTCCATGGCGATCCCTTCGATGTCCCCGGATTAAAAAAATTTAATCCTAGACAAAAGGGATTGCCCAAACCACCAAGTCATCGTCGTGCTATTCGTTTAGAGAGGTCACTTGAACAAACTAGTTGTTCAAGCGACCATCCTCTATTCTATGAGTAGCCGCGGAATAGACGATGTTCGGATCGCCGATTTTTATGTTTATGCTCGAGACCCAAGTATTATTTATCCATTTATAGATTTATAACATGCTTGTAATTGAAAAACAAAAACAAGCAACAAACAAAAGAAGAAAGTAGAATAGGTATACCTCTCGATCTTCTAATGTATGACCTTCCTCCTTTTGGACGTCGTGTGGGCGACGCTCTACCAAAAGTCGAAGATCCTAGATCGCAAATATTCCTTCCTTGCTCATCCAAAGCAAGAGGAAGAATAGAAACAAGGCTCATCTCCTTCCTATAGCCAACCAACAAGCAACAAAAGAAATGCTTGCCGCCGACCAACAAGGAGAAGGAGATAATGGTGGAAACCGGCCAAGACACCAAGGGAAAACCCTATATCTTGTTTCCACCACCTAAGGAGAAGGAGAAGGGATCTTTGGATGCCGTCCAAGGGCTGGGATAGGGCTGTGGGCGCCGGCCACCAAAGGATAGGAAGAAGAAACCAAACTACTTCCTTATTTGGTGCCACCCATGCCTCCTAAACCCTAAGCTTCCAAACCCTAATCCTAGCTTTCCTTATTACCGGCCATGGAAGAGGGGAAGAAGAATAGGATGAGCTCATGCCAAGGTAGAGAGGAGAAGAATAGGGGTCGGCCAACCTTTGAAAGAAGAAGGAACACCTCCTTGAGTTGCCGCCCACTCTAATCCCCAAAACCCTAACCCTAGCCACCACTCCCAATCCTAATCTAATTAGGATTGGTTGCCGCCCAAGGGACAAACCCTAATCCCCTCATCCATCCTCATGTCTTGCCGCCCACTTGTTAATCTCTATTTATAGAGTTGGGCTCAAGCCATGATTTAATCTCCTCCATTGGTTCTAGGGATTTAATCTCAACCGTCGGATCTAGAGATTTAATCTCTACCTTTGGATCTAGAGTTTTGGTTTCATCCATTGGATCTAAGCTTCATGAGGTGTTAATAGGCTACATTAGGGACCATGAAGAGGAGTTGGATCTTGGCCACCCATGGATCAAGCCCACATAAAGTCCGATCCACTAATGATGATCCAATCCACTAAAGGATCATCATTGATCTACCTCACCAACCCCCATATGATAATATGGGATCCATATATTATTTGTACATTTTCTCCCCGTGTTTAAGATCTCGAATGTCCGTCGATTAATTAATTTACTGACCATTAATTAATCAACATCTAACTCCTTGAGTAGTACCACTCAACCTTTTCATCATGTCGGACCAAGTCCACCTGCAGGGTTTACATGATGAATCTTATGAGCTCCTCAAGGGGACATCATCATCCTAATATATAGGACACGGTTTCCTCTTATAATCAACGACACACCATATAAATAATATCATCTCCCAACTTACCGAGCCTATCGATTTAATCTATAAATCTCTCCCATTGGTAAATCAAAGAGATGAGTACTAAGTATATGTGCCCGTTATTATATCGGGATTAAGAGCATGTACTAAATAATATCTGAGGTCCGATTCGATTATGTAGTCAACAATAAATCGAATCACCTCTAAGTCGGTCCTGCTCAATACACACAAAGTGCACTAGTGTGATTCTATGGTCAAGACAAACCAATACCAAATCACACTACAACCATTCCGATGGTTTGTCCAAAGTCATCTCGGTTGTGAGCCTTTACTTATACTTTTCAAGGGGCCGATAACATGATCTCCTATGTGACACCACACACCATGTTATCTACAATGTAAAGTATTAGACAATATTGCATAACTATAAAAATATGCAAACAATGATCATGTGATTCTTATTCCAAAATAAATATGTTCATACAAAAGATAGACTTTTCAGTATACATCCCTACACAATGTGCCTTGGCGGTGTAGACCACATTAGCATGACAATAGCTGATGGAAGCACCTGAAGGCTAGCGTATGGATGAACAAGTCATGAATGACTTGGAGGGATCCGATAGGCGTGAGGCTGACGGAGGTGACTAGAAGGCTTAGGTCTACGCTAAGGGTGGTCTAGCAAGTATCGGGATACCATACTTGGGGTTAAAACCTCATGGATGAGGTTATCAGTCGACTGATGTTATAATCAGTCGACTGATGAGAGTCGACTAGAGTTCTACTGCTGGAATTGGCCTAGCAATCGACTGATGGCCAGAGCAGTCGACTGATCTGGAGATCAGTCCACTGCTGGTCGGGTATTCGGGCACACAAGGTTCCCAAGTTGACTGCTAGGGTTTGGTAGTCGAGTGATGACTTGATCAGTCGATTGATAGGCATGATCAGTCGACTGATGGTCTATCCGTTAGAACTTATCCAATGTGGCTCATGCCGTTGTGAGACAACGGCTACAGGAGCAGTCGACTGATGGTCCTGATTAGTCGACTGCTAGGCAGAATCCAGCTCAAGGAGAAGCTTTAAAGGGAGCTCATGGAGGAGATTTTTGCTATCGGGTTCTTGGACGATTTGAAGCGATTTTCTGGTGCAAATCAGGGTCTTCAAGTGAAGTTCAAGCAATCACAAAGCAAGCATCCAAGTTCACAATTATAAAGTGTTTCTTTACTTGTATTTGTGTAGTTTACTTTTATTCGCTTGTATTTATTTTTATTACTGTTGTAATTCATTGTACAAGGTTTCTCCACCTCCAACTTATTGTCGAGAATGAGTATTATTGATTAGTGGTTGCGTGTGCATCACTAGAGCTCATTTGAGCTCAATCCGTGGAGTAAAAACCATTCGATTCCGAACCACGTTATATCGCGTGTCTTGTGCATTGTATTTGTGTTTGTTTTGTATTTCTATTATTTTCACCGTGATAACAAACATCATAGACAATCAAGCATGCGAGAATGATCAAATTCCATCAAGCAACGCCTAATCGCTATTCACCCTCCCCCCCTCTAGCGGGCGCACAGGTCCTAACAATTGTCACTATGATGCCCCTATCATGGGTCCCACAACCGCTGAGTTGATTTCTCCTACTTCACGACCTCTAGATAGACTAAGTTCATGGAGTTCTAAGATGTCCTATGTTATCCCCTTGAATAGGTGGACCATGTTTCATGCCCTAATCTTTCACGTCCCAATATCTATGGTTATGGGAGGGAGGACGACCATTCGGCTCCTCTTTGATTCTCCTAGATTTTGATATGGACGTTCTCATCATCTATATCGACTAAGCATGGTAGAAATAGATGCAAACCGCAATTATTACAGAACTAAGAGACACAAACCACAAATATAAACAGAGTAACTCAAATTATAAATGCATAAACATGTTCAACATTCACATGGCTACTCCCTAGTCCTAGAATCAATGGTACTACTCCATAGAAATCAAAGAGCATACACAAGACATTGTTCAATAAGAGTTTACAACCAAAGAAAGATTAAGACAACAGAAATACACCCTGCTTTGGTTGGATGGTGGATGGAGCTTCGTCGCCGACCTTGAGTCACATTTCTTCCTCCTTGATTGCGAGCTTTTGGTGATTTTTAGGGCACCCACCATCGTCCAACCGTCATCTCCTCCTCCGACAGTTTGGGGGCCTTTGGACATCCCCCTTTCGAGGTTTGGAAGCCCTAGGGTGGTTCCCTTTGTGATCCCTGATCTCTTAGATGAGTTTCTTTTATATAGAGGAGACTCCGGACTTTCCAAAAATACACGAAAAATCTATATCCTCAAAATTGTTGTGCCGCCACATGACCGTGTGAAATTCACTCGGTCGACCTTGTGTGAAGCTAGAAACTCATCCAGAAAAAGGCATGGTTGTGTGTAAAACACACAACCGATCGTGTGTCCCTCGGAAGAAATTGCTTCGTCGTGCCAAGAACCCACGGTCAGTTGTCCTCTCTTCAGAATGAGACATGACCATGTGTATTTCACATGACCTGTCATGTTCTTCTCTGGAATCTCTTCGAACTTTGCTTCTTTTCCCCGAAAACATGCCTGTATCTTTGGGACACGGCCAGAGCATGCTCCCCTTCGTTCCATGTTCCACAAGAAACTCCATTTTCCTTCAAATCTCCATCCTGTTGAGAGAGAAAACAACAAAAGAAGATCTCTAAACAAGAAAGTAACTTAATGATGTAACACAAAGATAATATGCTATGAATACCTTAAAAACGAGGTAAGATGTGCGCCAAAATGATAACTAAAACCCTATATAAAGTGTGCACATCAAAAATGATTACTAAAAATTAATCTCTCTTATAGTTTAGAGCTAAAAATACTAATCAAGTCAGTATAATCAAGTTGTTTAATAATTTCTTTCTCAATTGATAATACAGTCAATTCATTTAATCTTTCTTGTTACATGGTTGATCAAAGGAAAGTTTTGATGAGTTTTAACTTTGAGAAACTTCATTTTACACTTGCTATTGTAACCAGGATAGTTAACAAGATTTTATAAGCAATATGAGCATTTGGAAAACATCCATCCATTTTCTTCAAATAATTCATTATATCAATTATCGATTTTGCCTCTTTTGGTAATGAGCACTTAAAGAATATCAACTCAAAAAATAAATCATCCTCATTACTATCAGAACAACCTATATGAGTCTGAGAATTTTCAAGATTCTCTCAATACCCCAATAAGGCTTCTTCATCTGCATATTGTAACCTCTCTAGATTAAACAAAAAATCAAATATTTCTTCATATTTTTGAAATTGACCAAATCAAATTTTCATAGAAGAATTATTGGAAAAATAAAGAAGGGAAAAAAACTTCGTGGAAGAAGGTAAATAAGATATAGGTGAACTACTCAATTTAATTGCGACCTCACTATTTTCCATTTTAAACATTACATATTTATAGGCTTATTGGATAAGTATTATCCTTAAATACATTGAATCTAGACTATTTTATTTTATTCTTATCAACTGTCCACCTCATCTATTCTATCTCTACTGATTCTTATCTTATCAATATCGCCACCACATCATTTCTATCCATAATTAAGTTTAATTTTCAACACCCCCTCTTAAATTTAATTTTGTGATTCCAAGTAAATTCCGCATCTTGATGAAATCTTCAAACTTCAGTGGCTTGGTAATGATATCAGCAACTTGATCTTTAATCTTCACATAGACTAGCTCCACATCTTTGTTCTTCACATATTCACGAATAGAATGAAAGCGAACTTCAATATGCTTACTTCTTTGATGATATACTGGATTCTTTCCCAATGCAATTGCTGATTTGTTATCAATGCAAATTTGAGTTTCTTCATTTTGTTCAAATTTTATCTCCTTTAGCAAACTTCTTAGCCATATAGCATGATTAACACATGAGGATGCCGCAACGTACTCTGCTTCACAAGTGGAAAGAGTAACAATAGGTTGTTTTTTTTACATCCAAGAAAATTTTGTATCTCCAACGAAAAATGCAAAGTCGGAAGTGCTTCTCTGGTCATCACAATCTCCACCCCAATCACTATCTGAATATCCAACAAGTTGAGAATTGTTAGAGTGAGAATAAAATAATCCGTGATTTAGAGTACCTTGGACATAACGAAAGATTCGCTTGGTCACCTTCCAATGAGTCTCTTTAGGCTCCTCCATGAACCTACTTACAATACTGACTCCATATAATATATCCAGTCGAGTACAAGTTAAGTACCGCAAACTTCCCACCAAGCTTTTGAAAAGTGTGGGATCAACCGTCCTTCCATTGTCATTCTTAGACAGCTTTGTTCCGCAATCCACCGGTGTGTTAATTGGATTACAATCATCCATTTTAAATCTTTTGAGGACCTCCTTTGCATATTGTTCTTGAGTCATAAATATGTCATCAACTCCTTGTTTCACCTCCAATCCGAGAAAGTAGGACATAAGTCTCATATCGGTCATATCAAACTCTTTTGCCATAGCTTGCTTAAAAGTTTTTATCATTTGAGGTGAACTTCCTCTAAAAATAAGATCATCTACATATAATGATACAAATAAGATGTTATCATTCTCTGCTCTTACATAAAGAGTATGCTCATAAGGACATTGCATAAAACCATTTTCTTTGAAGTATGCATCAATTCTTGAATTTCATGCTCTCGGTGCTTGCTTCAAGCCATAGAGAGCTTTCTTCAACTTCAACACCTTTTTTTCTTGCCCCCCCTTGATGTAGCCAGTCGGTTGTTCAACATAGACTTCTTCTTCTAAGTAGCCATTAAGAAATACTGATTTGACATTAAGCTGAAATATTTTCCATTTTAGTTGAGTGGCTAAAGAGATTATCAACCTTATAGTCTCCATTCGGGCAATGGGAGCAAACACTTCTTCGTAGTCAATGTCGTCCTTTTGTTTGTAGCCTTTTGCCACAAGTCACGCTTTGTATTTTTCTATTTCTCCTTGAAAATTTTTCTTCACTTTATAAACCCACTTCACGCCAATGGGTTTATGGCCATCGGGCAAAGTAGTAAGATGCCAAATTTCATTCTTCTCAGTTGCCTTCATCTCTTCATCCATGGTTTTCTTCCATTTGTTATCTTTAATAGCTTCTTCAAAAAATACAGTTTCTTCATTAGCATAAAGACAAATGAGATTAAGTGGAGTTGTCACCTCATATAATTCTTGAAGACTCCTTGTCTTTTGTGGTGGAGGATCTTCTTCATCCGAGGATGATGAAGAGGTAGGCGATGGTGGTGGAGTTGGTTCTTTCTCCTTCACTTGCTCTTCTTCTTGAATCATCATCATATTAGTGCTCCAATTCCAAGCACCATCTTCTTGAAATTCAACATTTCTACTTATGATAACCATTTTGTTCACTGAATTATAGAGTTTTTAAGCCTTCGATCTTGCATCGTAGCCAACAAAAATGCAAGGTAAGCTTTTGTCATCAAGCTTCGTTCTTCTTTGATCCGGAATGTGTACATAGGCAATACACCCGAAAATCTTCAAATAAGATACACAAGGCTTGTATCTGGTCCATGCTTCTTGAGGTGTAACTCCTTTTAGATTCCTTGTAGGACATCTATTTAGCAAATACATCGCACAGTTTACCGTTTCGGCCCAAAATTCTTTAGGCACTTCTTTTGTTTTTAGCATGCTTCGAACCATGTCAAGAATAGTTCGGTTCTTCCTTTTAGCAACTCCATTTTGTTGAGGGGAGTAAGGTGCAGTTAAAGGCCTCTAGATGCCATGATTTTTGTAGAATTTTTCAAATTCTTTTGATGTGAATTCACTACCATGATCTGACCGCATCACCTTGATAGTATAGCCAAATCGATTTTTTACCAATCCTTTAAATTCCTTGAACTTCTCAAATGCATCATCTTTATTCATCAAAAGATAGACCTAAGTTTTTCTGTTGAAATCATCAATAAAGGTTAGAAAATATCGACGACCTCCAAAGGAGGCCTGAGTGATTGGGCCACATATGTCTGTATGAATGAGTTTAAGAGGCTTCTTTGCTCGGTTGTGCAATTCCTTCGAAAGCTTGCTCTAGGGTGTTTGCCAAGAACACATCCTTCACAAATATCATCTTGAGCATTAATATGAGGAAGACCATTCACCATTCCTTCGCTTGAAAGAAGCTTTAGAGCTCTGAAGTTCACATGCCCGTACCTCATATACCATAGCCATATACTATTCTTTATGCATGCACTTAAACACTTTGCAGCAACATGATTAATATCAAGATAAAACATCCTATTTTTAGACATAGGAATATGAGCAATAAGTTTGTTTTGCTTTCTCAAATGAAAACTATCATCTTTTAGTTGCATATCAAAACCTTTCTCAAGCAATTGTCCAAGGCTAATAATATTTGTTTTCATGTCGGGCACATAATAAATATTGGTGATGTATGTGTGAGCTCTATCTTTAAGTTTGATGAGAATCTTACCCATGCCTCTTACTTGGATTTTGGAAGCGTCTCCAAATGAGACTTGTCCATTCACCATTTCATCCAACTCGGCAAACATATTTTTACGCCCGCACATATGATTGCTTGCCCTGGAGTCTAAATACCACAAGTTCTTGTTTGTGGAATCTCCATCCTTTCTTTCTAGCAAAACCACATCATTGTCATTGCCTTCTTTTGTTGCATAATTAGAATTTCCTTGCACATTGTTAGAGCGGTATTCCGTTGCATAATGTTCAAATTTATTGCAAGTATAACATCTTACATTTCTTTTACCATACCCTTGGCCTCTACCTTGATTCTTGTCATTACTTATTCCTTGGCGTCGAACAAGCACCTGCCATGGCCTCTACCTCGGCCACGTCCACGAAAATCACCATGGCCGCCGCCATTTTCTTGCGAACTTTCGATCTTTGACTCTTCTTTCTGGTCAACAATCATGAACTTGCTTTGTAGAGCCTGCTCCAAAGGCTCTCTCCATCTTCTTTGCATTCTTGCTTTATGAGCTTGTAGAGAGCTTAATAGTTCTTGCACCTTCATTTCTTTCACATCTTTTGATTCTTCTATGGCCGTAACTACATAGTCATACTTTAACTCCAACGAGCATAGAATTTTCTCTACAATGCGACTATCTTCAATGTCATCTCCATTTCTTTTCAATTGGTTGACAATAACCAATACCCTTGTAAAGTAGTCTGATATACTTTCGGACTCTTTCATCTCCAAAGTTTCAAATTTCCCTCTCAAGATTTGAAGGCGAATACTTTTTGCTCTTTCATCACCTTTATATGTTACTTGTAGGATCTCCCATGCCTTTTTGGAAGTTGTAGCTTTGGCTACTTTCTCAAAAGTAGCTTCATCAAGAGCTTTATAAATAAAGAAAAGAGTTTTCTTATCTTTTCTCTTTTGTTCCGCCATTGTCGTCCGCTGTGCCTCTGTTTGGTCGAGTCCTTCTTGAGGCACTTTATAGCCTCCTTTAACAATATCCCACAAGCCTTCACTCTCAAGCAAGGCACTCATTTGGATACTCCAATTAACATACTTTAAGTTAGCAAGATGAGGGATAAGAAGCATCGACATGGCTCTGATACTAGATTGTTGGAAAAATAAAGAACAGAAAAAAACTTCGTGGAAGAAGGCAAATAAGATATAGGTGAACTACTCAATTTAATTGGAACCTCACTATTTTCCATTAGAAACATTACATATTTATAGGCTTATTGGATACGTACTATCCTTAAATACATAGAATTTAGACCATTTTAGTTTATTCTTATCAACTTTCCACCTCATCTATTCTATCTCTACTAATTCTTATCTTATCAATATCACTACCACATCATTTCTATCCATAATTAAGTTTAATTTTCAACAAGAATGAGCTTGATCGATTATAAATAGAAAGTAGTTGATTCAAAAAGATTTTGCAGTTGACTGTGTCACTTCACTTTTACTTTCACAAATTATTTTTTTCTTCGAACAACACATTTCTCTTGAAATGCAACTTCAATGCACATCTCACATGCCATTTTTTTTAGCTTCAACCATGGCTTTGTCATAACCATTTTCTCTAAATTATTCTAAAAATAATAATTCCTTGTAAAAGTTTGATGGTAATATTAATATCCATATATTTAGATTGAAGAAATTTGCTCACAATGTTGATAGTAGGCAATAACTTTTACCAAATTACCACACCAAGCAAGAATTCAAAATTCTTAAGTTCATATAATGTAAAACATTCGGCTTCACTCTTCATTTTGGGATTTTCGCTATCATTTGTAAAGACATATAAATCATCTCTTATTTGTGCAATTTGCTCTTTTATAGATTTAACACTCTCAACATGACTTTAACAGTGTGTTTGTGACAATGGTTTAACTGTCAAACCCTTCACATGATTTTTGAAAATCTTCCATTGTTTGGTAGAAGAGGATAACAACTTATAGATTTGTTTTATCACTCCAAAAAATGGCATAGCCTTAGAACAACAATTCGTCATATCACACAAAGCTAATTAAGATTATGACTACCACAAGTAGTACAAAAAGCTTTGGGATTCATTTCAAGTAACATTTTCTGTACACCTTTATGTCTCCCTTTCATATTAGATTCATTATCATATCTTTGACATCTAATATCAATATCAAGATCAAGATTGACTAAAATATTTTTAAGATGTATAAAAAGCCCAAGTCATGAAGTATCATCATTCTTTAAATTTTTCACCTAATATTCTTCTACTTTTGCGGAACTTTTTGAATCATCTAAACATCGTATGACAATGAGCATTTGATCCTTGTGACTGATATGAGGAGTACAATCTAATATGATTGAAAAATATTTTGTTTTTCTAACCTTTGGATGTATTTTTTTTTTCTTACCTCACTTGTCAACATCTATATCAACTCATTTTGAATTCTGCAACTGAGATATGTAGTATAAGTCTTATGATCTTTAATTTGTCAGTGGTGTTCTTTCATTACTAAATCAAACTCTGCAATCATTTCAATTATTTGTAAGAACAAACCATTGTTTTCAACATAACACTTTTCACAACTTCCTCGAAATGCTAAGTTATTTTTTGACAATCGTTGAACAATTGTGATTATCCTTTGTAATACTTGTTTCAAATGTTCTCTTTATTTATTAAGTTGTACTTGTACACCTGCATCAATCACTTTATTTGTTCTCAATCTTCTTTCCAATTCAAGTCGATTCATCATACACTCCATATATATGCTCCTAACTCGCATCATGATTTGCAAGACAATGACTCAAATTATGTCAATCATTGTATCCTTCATTAGCTAACTGACCATATCCAATATTGGTTACTTTCTTCTTAAATAACTTACAACAAAAATAAAAAATCTTGTTAGAAGAAATTGAATATAATAGTCATCTTCTATCACTTCCCTCTCCATTTGACAAAATTCTTTTATAATATGAAACATTGAAATGTCTCTAACTTTTTGATCAACACTGTCCCACTTCCTCGAATCATCAGAGCAAGTCTTCTGATTCAAGTTTTCATGTTAAACATACTCATTTTCTTTGTCATTATCATTCAATTAATCTACATTGACATATTCAAGGACTTCTTCAGTATCAATCTCATTCTCATTGAATTCATTATCTTATTCTCTACTAATTGAATTATCAACCACATTTCTAACCTCTACAACTATTTTTTTTTGTTTGAAACAAAGTGTTCATTGATATCTTCAGTTTGACTTTGAGTTATTTCCGTTAGGAGTATAATCAAAATTCCACATTGAAAAGACATGGAAAATATTATGGACATATAAGATGAAAAAATATCTTCATTGACATGAGGTCTTTTGGCTAAAATCCATTTAATAAGTATATGAATCCCTATCTCATCTTAATGAACATTTCTTACAATAGATTAATGTAATTCCTAATATTATTATAAAGTAGTAAAAATAATAAAATACTCAAACTAAAAATTAACTTTATCTTGGTCTACAAAATTAATAAAGTCATAATTTTTTTCTTCTTCAATTCAAGATCTCAGAGAACATACAAAAATCTTATTTTATCTATTGAAATGGCTCAGATTTTCCTTCATTGATCTCGTGCCGTTGAGAATGGGTTCTCTCCGACCACAACAGTAAATCTTTGATTCTTTCCTACCAAAGTTAACATAGGACAGATGGTTGTCGGTGTCCCTGTTGGTGCAATCGACCCAGGTCACGATTGGGATAGACTCGAGTATGACTCGAGTAGTATTTTGATGTTTGATAATGGTTTGACCATTGTTTGACAATGGGTTGATCATATGGTTGATATGGGTTTGACTATATGAGGAGATAGCTTTATGGGGAGATTATTGAAGCAATTTGCCTCGAGTCAAAGTTAACCTAGCTTGAGTAGAACTCGAGAGAAATCTAAGTTTGGATACTTGGAATGAAAAGTCCAAGTCTTGGGTACTTGGCATGAAAAGTCCAAGCATAGGTCTTGACAATGGCAAAGTCCAAGTCATGGGCACTTGACAATGGTAAAGTCCAAGTCATGGGCACTTGACATGTGAAAGTCCAAGTCATGGGTACTTGGCAATGGAAAGTCCAAGTCGTGGGTACTTGGCAAGGAAAGTCCAAAGGTATAATCTTAGCGGCATAAGTCCAAGTGTGTAATCTTGGCGGCGTAAATTCCAAGTGAACTTTTGCGGTGAAAGTCCAAGTATGGATGTTTGGCAATTAGGAAGTCCAAGGGTGTGATATTAGTAACGTAAAGTCCAAGCATGGAGTCTTGGCAGCATAAGTCCAAATGTACCTTGGCAAGGAACCTGGTTAGCATGACATAGCCGATGGAGGCACTTGAAGGCTAGCGCAAGGATGAAGAGTCACGGACTCAAGGGATTCGAGAGGTGTGAGGCTGATAGAAGTGGGCTAAAGGCTTAGGTCTAGGATAAGGGTGTTTATTAAGTACGAAGGGATCATACTTAGGGTGTTAAACCTCAGTGTTGAGGTATAACAGTCGACTTCCAGTTGGTTTCAGTCGATTGTCTTCGTTTACAGGCAAATAGAAGCAAGGTGACCTCCACCAGTGCCTCAACTGGGAAAGTAGTCGAGGTGGAACCTCGACTGGAAGTGGGTGTACGAGCGGAGCTCGGGTGCGTAGTGTTGGTGCAATCGGCCTAGGTCACGATTGACAAGACTCGATCGGTATTTTGATGTTCGACAAAATTTATGATAATGTGATTGTCATGGGAAAGTCCAAGTCATGGGTACTTGGCATGAAAATTCCAAGTGGGACACTTGGCAATGGGAAAGTCCAAGTCATGGGTACTTGGCATGGAAAGTCCAAGCATGGGTCTTGGCAAGGAAAAGTCCAAGCTTGAATCTTGGCAACTGGAAAGTCCAACATGGGTTGGCAAGGAAAGTCTAAGTCATGGGTACTTGGCAATTGGGAAGTCCAAGGGTTGATATTGGCGGCGTAAAGTCCAAGCGGGAGTCTTAGCAGCATAAGTCCAATGGTTGAATGCGAAAAGTCCAAGCGGTAGTCTTGGCAGCGTAAGCCCAATGTGCCTTGGCGGTATAGACCAGCTTAGCATGACAATAACCGATGGAAGCACCTAAAAGCTAGCATATGGATGAACAAGTCATGGATGACTTGGAGGGATCCGATAGGTGTGAGGCTGACGGAGGTGGCTAGAAGGCTTAGGTCTAGGCTAAGGGTAGTCTAGCAAGTATGAGGGCATCATACTTGGGGTTAAACCTCATGTTCAAGGTTATCAATCGACTGGGGCTTTGGACCTATCGATTGGTCAAGTGTTTTGACACTTGGCAGTCGAGTTGACTCTAGGCAGTCGACTGGAATTATGGCTAGTCGAAGCGCCGAGTCGATCGGTGTTCAATCAGAGGAAATGGCACGTCACCGATCGTCGATTGGGAGTCAAGCTGTTTGTCGGGGGTTGCGGAGTGTAATGCTCGATGTAGTCGGTGGTCACTACGACCACAGCAATCGACTCTTCGGGTAATGGTAGTCGACTACCAGTGTATCCATTGGCTTGAATGTCGACGTGGATTAAGTCCATTGTGAGACAACGGTACTGTTGGCAGTCGACTGGGGCCTTATGGCAGTCGATTTCCAGGTAGAAATCCAAGTCGCGAGGAGGCTTAAAAGGAGCTCGACGAGAGGGATTTCAGCAGTGATTTCTTGGGCATTTTTTAGGTGATTTGCTGGTGCAAATCAGGGTCTTCAAGCTTGGTTCAAGCGATCAACAAGCAAGCATTACAAAGCTCTTTGTAAAGTTTTCTTTACTTGCAGTTTGTTGTATTTGCTTGTATTTGTTGTGTATTACTTTTGTAATTGTTGTAAGAGGTTTCTCTGCCTCCGACTTATTGTCGAGAAGGAGTATTTGATTATTAGTGGTGTTTGACATCGCTAGAGCTTGTTTGAACTCAATCTGTGGAGTAGGAATCCTAAGATTCTGAACCATGTTATATCTTGGTGTTATTGTGTGCTTGTTGTTGTGTATTTGTTTTATTTTTATTATTTTCGCTGCGTACACTAACACTTGTAGCAAGCATACGATCAATTTCCATCTTCGTCAATGAACACGTTATTCACCCCCCCCCTCTAGCGGTCATCAATGGTCCCTACACATAGTGCTCTAGAAGCACTCGACCAGCACTTCGACTAGAATCAACTAGAGACACTCGACCAACACCTCGATTGTTAGTGCCTATAAGATTCATATATCTCCACAATGACATGATATTGCCCACTTTAGGCCTAAGCTCTCATGATTTTGTTTTTGAGTTTTACCCAAAAGGCCTCATGCCAATAGAGATATCTTTTTATCTTATAAGCACATGATCTTTTTCATGTCTTACTAATGTGGGATTTTTATTGTATTCCCCATACTCCCAATAGGAGTACCTTTTTTTGTTGAAGACTTGTTGTATTCTCCGCTTTATATGCTTCAACTCAGACTCGAGCTTGATCTCGTCTTTCTTCTGTTGGTGCAATCAACCATGGTCACGATTGACCAGACTTGAGTGGGACTCAAGTAGAGTTTTGATGTTTGACAATAGGCCTTTACAATGGTTTTACAATAGTTTGACAATATGGTTTGACCATATGACTAGTGGATGATTGGGATATCCAAGGTCATATAGAGGAGATTGTTATGAGGGGATTGTTGGAGCAATCGACCTCAGGTTAAGGTTCACCAAGCTCGAGTGGAAGTCCAAGATTGGATTCTTGATAATGGAGAAGTCCAAGTATAAATACTTGACAAAGAAAAAGTTCAAGAGTGTAGTCTTGCTCATATAAGTCCAAGTGTGTAGTTTTGACGGCGAAAGTCCAAATATGGATATTTGGCAAAGGAAAAGTCTAAGGGTGTATTCTTGGTCGTGTAAGTTCAAGTGTGTAATCTTGGCGGCCAAAGTCCAAGTGTTGAGGCTTGGCAATGGAGAAATCCCAGAGGCACGACCTCTTGACAAAGGTAGACCCATTGACATGACATAGCCGATGGAAGCACTTGAAGGTTAGGGCTAAAGGTGAGAAGTCGTGGACTCAAACCAAGGGCTTGAGGTTGTTGGAAGTGGCTTGAAAGCTTAGGTCTAGGCTAAGGGTACCCGATGGCATGACGAAGTTGATGGAAGCGCTTGAAGGCTAATACAAAGAGTGAAGGAGTCATGGAGGAATCTAATGGACCCTGAGGGCATGAGGCTAATGGAAGTGTCTTAGGTCTAGGCCTAGAGTATCAAGTATGAGGGATCATACTTGGGTTAAACCTCATATTTGAGGTTTACCAATTGACTGGTGATATTGACCAGTCAACTGGTCGAGTGCATGGTAGTCGAGAGGCCTTGTTGATCCAGTTGACTGGTCGAGTAGTCGACTGAGGCTCGACTGCTAACCTGTGACTCTAGTAATCGACTACCATCGATGGGCAGTCGACTGAGCATAAGCGGACAAGGCATAGAAGGGTTCGTAGTCGACTGATGACTTATGGCAGTCAACTAGTGGCTATGGCAGTCAACTGCTATGTAAGGGGAGTCGATTGGTCGGGCAAAATCTAACATGGATTAGTCCGTTGTGAGACAATGGCACTATGAGCATTCGACTGCTGGGTAAGGGCAGTCGACTTCCAAGTGAAAATCAACCCGAGCAGAGGCATTAAAAGGAGATGTGAAGGAGATTTCGAGTAGCAATTTTTGGGGCAATTTTGAGGCAAGTGTTGTTGCATTTTAGGTCTTCAAAGGCATCTAAAGCAACCAAATCATCAAGCAAACAAAGCTCACTTCTTGTAAAGTGTTTTAGCTCTTTATTTTGTATTTCATTCGTATTTTTGTATTTGGTTGTTTGTAGCTTGTTGTAAGCTTCATATTATGTGAGGTTTCTTCACCTCCAGTGTCATACCGAGAAGGAGAAGTTTTAGTGAGGGTAGATCACTAAAGTGCCACTATGGAGTAGGAACTAGGGTTACGAACAACATAAAAATCCTTTGTGTTGTGCTTGTATTTTTGTGTTCCATATTGGTGTGTATTTGTATTTATTTTGTATATTCTGTTGTACACTAGCGATTGTAGACAAGCATGACAACGAATGAACCAAGAGAAATCGACAAACGCTACGCACCCCTCCTCTAGCGCACCAAACAGTCCCCAACAAGTGGTATCAGAGTGAGGACACTCTTCAAGGACTGACTGTCGGAAGGACCAAAGGCGCTAGAGGATTCGTCATCAATACAATGGAGTTGTCAAATGATGGATTGGGATACGACATCAACACTCCCATTCCTTTTGAATTCTATGGATTTGGGGAATTCAATTAATGGAAGATGAGGATGGAGACTTTCTTCATGATGAATATCAAAGAGTGGATCATCTTGATTAAGGGATTTGAAGCTCCCATAGACAAAAAAAGGAAGACTCCTCAAGAAGAAGAAATAGATCGAAGAGCAAATCCAAGCTTTCGAGATAAATGAAAAGGTAAAAAAAAACTTTAGTTAATGTAATTTCTAATGACCTATTGTGTATGATAGTTCAATATCAAGACACCAAGGATTTATGGGGAAAGTTAGCCAAGCTTCATGAAGAACCATCTGTGGCTCAAGTCGAGGAGGAGTCAAAGGAGGAGTGCTAGTCCTCTTAAGAATTTGAAGATCTGGTGGTTGATAGATGTTCAACATCCGAAATAGAAGAAGCCTCCACTTCTAAAATTGAGGGGGAGCATAGGTCTTCAATGCCAAAGCAAGAGGAGGAACTTTCAACCTCCGGACAAAATCAAGAACAAATTCAAAAATCCCCTATAGTTAACTTAACTGCATTTATTAAAAAAAAATCATATTATATGCTTTGAGTGTAGGGAGAAGTGTCACTATAAAAGTAAGTGTCCTAAATTGATCAAGAAAAAGGCACAAGTGGTGCCAAAGGCAAAGGAGAAGATCAAGGAGGTCGGAGTCCCATCTGCAAGAGTGGCATTACCGAAGCCAATGTCCGAGGGGGAGGCACCCTAGCAAGGACAAGAGTGATAGCTCAAGTGTAGGAGGAGCTTCTAAGGTAAAATCCAATGTAACATTTAATAATGTACCTTCGATTTATTATAAAAAGAATGCTAGTAATGTATCAAATTTCAATGCACTTGCAATTTATCATAAGAAGCATGCTAGCAATAAATATTTTTGCTTAGTTGCTAAATTTCATGAAATTAAGACTAAGGACGATTCTAGCTAGAACCATTAACTCTAGGACTACCCTACCTTAGGATGGGAAGGTAGATGAGAACCTAGGCAATAACCCTAGGCATATGCCTAGGAAGAAATAAAATGTCCAAAACTATAGTGAAAAATCAAAAGTATCTATATTAGAAAAGGAAAATCAAGTCTTGCGGTCAATACTTGATAAATTGGAAAAAAAACCCTTGAAAAGATGACAAATTCAATTAAGAGGTCTAATGGACAAGGTTTAGGTTTTGGTAGGAAGGATCTACCTAAGGACAAGAAAGGCTTGGGTTACAAGCCTAAGTCCAAGGGGGTCATGCCCTCTTAATTATCATAATATTCCATATAGCTATGGAACAAACCATAGGTCTAGGAGTGTCAAGGTCATAAGAAAGGTCATCCCTAGAGTTGACCATGGCATGTTTATCAGCAAACTCAGAAGAAAGACTCTGAAGAGATTATGTGCGTGTAGTGTGAGTCACAACAACACGCGGAGTCAGATTATCCGATGGATTATTTTATCTACTTTTACTATATGCAGTCAATATCTGCAAGGAGAGTATGTACTTTGAAGACTCAGTTGAAGACTATGGATGATGCTTTCGAGAGGATGATCCACAACCTCGAAAGTCGAGTTCATCATAGAAGAGTGGATTATCATGTCAGCAACGATCTACTACCTCAGATATAGTTGGAGCTCTTTGATACTTCCATCTGGGAGAAGCAATTTACTCAGCAGTATCAATAGAAGACATCTCAGAAGACTCAGACGTCCAGACGACAACTATTACCTTTCCAGGTGTGGTTATGCTTTATACAGAGGAGAGAGTTTACGACGATGGTCGTATCTATGTTGTATTCTCCAGATGCAGTTATACTATTTGCAGAGTTGGAGCATGCTACGATGTTGATAGCTATTCAGTATTTTACAGCCAGTTGTGTATTCTTTACCAGTACAACCGTGTTTACCATCTCCGATGCAGTTGTTTTGGTTGGTATCTCAGTCTCAGTAGTAGATTTCAGTTCCTCCATGGCAGACTTTTGTAGCTACTTGAGCTCAACCGTCAAGAACAGATGTTAGACGAATTTACATGGTTACTCGAGAAGAGGTATAGAAGACCGAAGAATTGGTTATTCGGGGTGTTACTTTTTGGTTACCCTATTTGCGGATATATCGAGAGATACTACTAGTTACAGTTAGCTAGGTCTAGAATATTCTTAGATAAGATTAGAAGGGTTCCTATTGACTTGTGGGTTGGTGATTTTTCTCCACCGTCAGGTGAAATGTTAATCAACAACCAAGAAGTCAAGGGATACCCTTAGCCTTTGCTAGACATACTTCTACTATAGACATATCCTTACGGATAGTTAGATTGTTAGAATGTTGGTATACTAGGTCTCTCGGACATGTATATAATACGAGAGTATTCGAATGTAGTTTCGGATGAACTCTCGGGCTTGCCACTGCATAGGCAAGAGGAATATATGATTGGGTGTGATTTCAGGAATAGTTTCGATATTAAAGACCTCATACCGGGAGATGATTTTATTGGTATCAGAGCCCTAGGTTGCGAAGTCCATTTTTGGATTTTATTTCGTTCGGACATCGAGTTTTGCTTTACTCGGTTTTGGTTTGTGAGTTCTGGGATCTGGCTGTTGCGGACATCTCTGAGCTACAAGGTTTAAGGTATGTTAACTGTTATTACATATCCTTCTGTTGGCTATGCATTTAGTTGCTTATAACAGGGATGACTTGTAGGGTGTTGGTTAGTATTCGTAACCGTGGTTTGAGTTGACCACGGGAACGACATGTTGAGGTTATTAGACATGTACCTGCTATCGAAAAGGTAATTACCTTTAAGAGCTGACTGATACCGAGTCGGAAAGCAGGGGTTAGGTAGTCACATCTCTTGTGGAGATCAAAGATTACAGTCTTAGGGATCTTCACTAACTGTGCTAGTCAGATTATTACCTGTGGGGTAATGGACAAGCGAGTATACTATTGCTGATGCAGATAGTAGAGGACTAGTTTGCAGTGTATCTACATGATAGTGAGCTGTGTAGGGATTGTTCCTATACGACTGAAGACTTTGTTTCAGATCTACTGGGGACGAATGAATCGATCTAGGTAAGTTCGATTTAGGATTTGATACCATCATTGGACTTATGATAGGCTTTGTCAATGTTTGTGTGTTGATTGTAGGATTTTGATATGGGGCAGGTTCACGAACACGAATACAATCAACACAGCCTATACATAGCAGTTGGGTAATATCTACCCTGGTCAGGTAGTTTTGATCTGAATCTGGTGCATGAATTTGGATTTATACTGAATTCTTTTATCTTGACTCCACTCTTATTTTATCATATGCTTGTACTTAGCCTTGACCTTTGAGATATTGTTGTTAGTTCATCGTTCATTTATCATGGATATGAATTACAAACCCTATTATGTGTTAGATGATGAATGTTCAGTAAGTACATGTGGTTAGGGTTATCATTGTGAACTCAGATTAGGTTACCGTGTCACATCACTAGGGTTAGGTGATGGTTTGGATTATGGAGTCGATTGTTGTATCGTACACATATTAGTTGTGCATCTATGGTGGATCTAGTTGTTTGTGCATAGATAAGTGTGTGATTGTCAGTATGTGGCTATGGACTAGAGGTCATAGCGTGATTGTATATCCATTATGAATCATGTATCTATGTATGGTTATATGGATTATCGATAATATATCGCTACGGACTAGAGGTCTTAGCGTGATTGACTGTCAGTTGTGTATGACTCTCTGTGTGGTAGAGAGCGCCTTGTGGATTAGTAGTTCTTGCATAGTTGACTTTTGATTGATCAGAACTCCCCGTGGGATAGGGAGTGTTGCGAGGATACGTATATGGAGCTATGCATCATTACATTTGCATGCATGTTGTCGACTGGGGTCTCCCTTGTGGTTGAGACGGGTTGTCAGTCATTCTGCCTCCCCGGCCACTCGGGGTAGTGGTAGCAGGGTTGAGGGCAGAGCATTGGATGTGCCGCGCTCGACCACTATAGATGGTCCATCAATATCTTCCGTTGTGTTTTATGGATTATGTCCATATATATATGTTATGTGATTATGGCCGAAAGGCTTTATGTATATCAGGGAATTGTATCACGTACAGGGGAGATATTGTTCGATTATTTTCGGCTCAGTATACTCTCGGGGCATGACAATTTTATTGGTATTTCCATATCAATATTGTATTCTTATGGATTTATGTTTTTGGGTTTTATCCTATATCATTTTCGTATTTGTGATATACGGATGTGTTGTATGTATTTGGTCTTTGTTATGGTTTCTATTATGATACTTGTTGTGTCAAGTCACTCTGGAGTGCATAGTGAGTCTTTGTATCTTTTGTCAGTATCTTCCGCTGTGTTTTATGGATTATGTTCATATATATATGTTATGTGATTGTGGCCGAAAGATTTTATGTATATCAGTGAATTGTATTACGTACAGGGGAGATGTTGTCCGATTATTTTCGGCTCGGCATACTCTCGGGGCGTGACACTAAGGCTTCCAAGTCTAAGAAAGTCATTAGCAAGGTTGCAAGGGAAGCAATACCTAGAGCTAACCTAGATGAGCCCACAATGACCAAGGCTTCAAAACCTAGGAGGGTCATCAGGAAGGTACTGAGGGAGGTTATCCCTAATGAGTACCTAGTAAATCCAAGGAGTTCGAATAGGTATTAGGTTCCTAAGAGCGTGATCCCTTCATGCTAGATGGATTTAGGGTGTGTCAACCTTAAATGGATGGGCAGTTAACCTGACTATAGTAGAGTTGACACTTTGGGGCATTTTCAAGGTAATGTGATACCTTGGAAATGAGTTTAGAAATTAATCTTAAAAGATTTTAGGATGAAAAATTGATTATAATTGGCACAAATAGGTTTAGAGTTAAAAGTATGTCATTTTAAATTTTGGCACACTTGGGAGATTGAGTCATTATGACAAATTGGATATAATTCTAGAAAATTATGTTTAAGTTTAAAACTTAGGTGTTTTATATCTTCGTATGTTATATAGTTGTCATGCCTTGTTTGTCATATATCATGTCATGACATCATTTTTCATATGATTATCTTAAAATGTCATAATAGTACTTAAATTGATTAATGTCATGCTCATACTTAGGTTAATTATATATTATGTCATGACATCATCAATCATGAGCAAATACTTTCAAATTATGCAATCATATATGTCATAATCATAATTCATGCATTAGAATTATTAAAATTAAATTTAAGGAAAAATGACATTATTTGATGTTCTAGATAAATAAATCAAATGGATATACCTAGATATAATGCATGAACCCTTAGATTTAGGAAAGAACAAACCCACATCTCACAAAATTCGTAGGATGACATGTGTGTATTGGTACACCCTAGACACATGTGAGATGCTAGAAAAATGAGTTAGATTCAATGCTTATATAGTAAATTTATATGAACTCAAACTCATAATATAACATAAAAAATCATGAGAAAAGCTAATGTACAAGTCATGTACACTTGCCCATAGACCATGATTGAAATTAAAGTTTGAAAACAATTTCAAAAATATTTTTGTAAAACCTTGGTAAAGTCTATCTTTTGATAGCAATCATCATTGATAAGATTGACACATGTTAAGCAAAATATTGAAGGTTTCAATGCTTTTGAACTTTGTATCATTCTTTGAAATTAATGGATATTTTAATATAAAATTATTTTTCCCCATTGTATTTGACATAAGTAATATACGTATGAAATTTCAAGATTTTTTAAAAATCATTTAATTACTTATGATTTTTTAAAATTCATTTCTGAAAACTATTTTTTGCAAACTGCAGAAACTAGTCGACTGTTACATGGAGCAGTCGATTGATACTGATTTCAGTTGACTGTTGGTCTGATTTCGGTTGAATAAGATTTGTTTGGCCATTTAACAACACCCCCATGTATCCTAATCGCTCTTAACCCTATGATATGCTTAGAGAAGCATTGGAAGGGTGAGATATTCATTGAAAATGAATTGGAGAGTTAATTAGGGTAAAGAATCAAATTTTAAGAGAGGTTAAAGTTTAAGTTTGAACTTTTATCTTTATTTTTTATGGCTTAGATTTCCTATATACTTATGAACTCCCCAAGGGCATTGTTGGTGCAACGGTTAGAGGGGAGTAAGCCTTTAGGGGGGAGTTTATCCATCAAGGGATGATGGATGTTAAAAGGGGAGAATGAAAGATTGCCTCTCATTTAGTGATAAAGGTTTTGTCACTAAGAAGAGTGAAGACATCTAAGATGATTTTGGACCAAGGGGGAGAATGAATGATCTCATTGATAGATGAGACATTAAAAACCTTGGTTGACTTTTTGATGTATGCCAAAGGGAGAGAAATGAGGGTTTAAGTTGGGTAAACCTTCATTATACTTTGGCATAAGAAGAGTCGAGTTAGGCTTATGGGATAGCCGAACTCAAAGGTATTGTCTCCTAACTTAAAGGTATTGTTGAACATCAAAAAAGAGAGATTGTTAGTGCAATCAGTCCAGGCCACGATTGACCAGACTCGAGTAGGGATCGAGTAGGGTTTTGATGTTTGACAATAGGCCTTGATAATGGTTTGTCAATAGTTTGACAATATAGTTTGATCATATGACTAGTGGATGATTGGGATATCCAAAGTCATATGGGGGAGATTGTTATGAGGAGATTGTTGGAGCAATCGGTCTCAGGTCAAGGTTGACCAAGATCGAGTGAGACTCGAGTGGAAGTCCAAGATTAGATACTTGGCATAAAGAAGTCCAAGTATGGATACTTGGCAAAGAAAAAAAAATCCAAGGGTGTAGTCTTGGTCGTGTAAGTCGAAGTGTGTAGTATTGGTGGCGAAAGTCCAAGTATTGAGGCTTGGCAATGGAGAAGTCCCGGAGACGCAACCTCTTAGCAAAGATAGACCCATTAGCATGACATAGCCGATGAAAGCACTTGAAGGTTAGGGCCAAGGGTGAGGAGTCGTGGACTTGAACCAAGGGATTGAGGTTGATAAAAGTGGCTTGAAGGCTTAGGTCTAGGCTAAGGGTACCCGATGGCATGACGAAATCGATGGAAGCACCTAAAGACTAACATGAAGGGTGAAGGAGTCGTGGAGGACTCGGATGGACCCTGAGGGTGTGAGACTGATGGAGGTGGCTAGAAGGCTTAGGTCTACGCCTAAGATGAGTATCAAGTATGAGGGAATCATACTTGAGTTAAACCTCATGTTTGAGGTTTACCAGTCGATTGGTAGTATTAACCAGTCGACTGATCGTGTTGGATTTCTCTGACACCGATGTGGGTGTGTGTTCGAATATGTTTCGTAAACATGCACACAGCGGAAGCAAAAGGAAGCAATAAACTAACTTTATTACAACACACACCACACGCATAGAGGATACAACAAGTGTAGACATAATCGCTATTTTAAATTTTGCAATAAAAGGAAATTTATTCTAGTTATACCTGACATATCACGTGTAGCGGGAATGACATCAACCGTAGCGACCCTCGCTAGAATCATCTCTATCCGTATCCGCACCAAGTATCTTCGGGATAGCTTCACAAAGTCACAAGCCTCGTCTTCGCAAGAGTTACTAGCCTCGTGTCGAAGACGTTGTGATCCAAGAGACGATCACAATCCGAATCAAAATTCGGATCTAAAAATGAGCTCCACGAACTCGCTTCTCGGAAGCGGTTTTCGTCAACCAATTGACGAAACCTTGGTCCTCCACCTATGAGGATTGCTGGAGATCCAATCCCCGGCAAATAGGTCGCTGTCGGAGCGCAAAACGCTGACCAAATGACCTCTCTACGAAGAGAGAAACAAGCTGTCCAAAACTGGACAGCTTGTGTTGGTGGAGAAGATGGCCGGCCAATCAATGGTCGGTTGCTCCTTGGTCGCCGGCGGGCAAGGGAGGATGGCTGGAGGAGTCGGCGGCGGCTGGTGGGTGGCCGGCGGTGAGGAGGAGGAGCTGCTGTAGCAAGGTTGGGCGGCAGCAACCTTTGGGCGGCAAGAAGAGGAAGAGGAGAAGAGAAGTGGGCGACAACTCTTAGGGCTTCATTAGGGTTTCTAAAACCCTTAAGTCATATTTTATAGAGTGTGTGTTTCTTGACCATCAAGAAGCCTTCTCCTAGTGGTTATTGGTTCACAACCAAAACCCATTAACCCGCTCCAATAACTTAAGTTAAAATAAATCAAACCACATTGGTCTATTTTAAGTTAAAATAAACCAAACCAACTTTGGTTCATTCGTTTAAAACAAACCAAACCCCTTTGGTTTATTTTCCACCATTAGATTAGAACCAAACCAATTTGGTTCATCCATTATGTCTTCAAAAGACACAGCCCATCCATGCTTTCGATGCGACTGAAACCATTTCATGCTCGCTCTATGTTTGGTCCAACCAAACCAAGTCTCTCTCTTGGTCTGAGAATATCATTCTCAAGCTCGTTTTAAATCCTTCGGATAACACTCGTTGTGCGTGTGACCAAATAGGTTCCCGATTTATGTTGGTCATCTATAATTAACTATTAATTATAGAACGATCATGAGTGACACCTAGTAGTACATCATAATTCCAATTAATCAAAAATTCAACGGTTGATCCCAGAATAATTTCTGAAACCTTTCAGCAGCCACAGTGAATCGTGCCCTGTTCCCTTCACTCATCTTATACCCACTTGGTTCAGGACATTATCTATAGTGTCAGTCCCCACTAGGCTGACTACGTCACACCTAGTCCAAGTATTATTTCCTCGTCCTGCGGATTCTAGTTACTGCACATGTATCCAAGAGTACCTTACTCTAAACATGTAATGCTTTGGCCAAAGATTTTAATAACAATCCGACGAGAGGCCAAGGGTATACATCTCCTTGCAAGGAGTGGTGAATCCTTTGTAGGCTATTCAAACACCTTCGGGCACTTCGACTTATACCCAACCATCTCGGGTCCACATCTCCTTGGAGATGCTTGTTTAAGATGTCAAAGCATAAGTCTCCATGACCAAGATGACTTGAATACCGCAAGTCGAAGGAACATCGCACTTAAGCTGCAGTAAGAACTTCATTGACATATCCATATATATAGAGAATCATATGAAGTCTTACAGTTGGTCACTCCAATGAACTAGTTACCATAACTAGCATCCACGATTAACTCCGGACATCCCAATGTCACCAACCAGTGAGAAACAGCTGCTTGGATAAACCAAAGAGTATAGCTCGTGCTAGTCTCAACAGAATCGATGGCATCAGTATGCATCAATTCATCGACTAGGGATAATTCCAATATATCACAATTACACATGTAGAGATACTCACTAGTTGTGATTCAATCACAAATTCTCTCATGCTATGAATCGTATTACGAACATCCAGTAAATGAGTTTAAGATCCAATCAAATACAAGAAAATATGTATACTCAAATAGTGAATATTCATTTGTCAAATAAATGGTTCGACTATAAGATGATTACCTTAGGCCACCTCTCATATATCTCTAATAGATCGAGTGCACGACACTCTAAAGGCCTTGTTGACTCAAGCAATCGATTGGAGTTATGACCCAGTTGACGAGTTGAGTAGTCAATTGAGACTCGACTATTGACCTATGGCTCTGCAGTCAACTTGTGGCTTGCACCAGTCATCTGGCCACTAGCAGTCGACTGCCAAAGTAGATAGGGCACATAAGGGTTTGTAGTCGACTGGTGACTTATGGTAGTCGATTGCTAAGTAAGGGTAGTCAATTGTTGGACAGAATCCAACATGGATTAGTCCGTTGTGAGACAACGATATTGTGGGCAGTCAACTGCTAGGTAAGAGTAGTCGACTGCCACGCAAAAATCAACCCGAGTGGAGGCATTAAAAGGATCTGCAGAGGAGATTTCGAGCAGTGATTTTTGGGGTGATTTTGAGATGAAGTGTTGCTACATTTTAGGTCTTCAAAGACATCCAAAGCAACCAAATCATCAGGCAAACAAAGCTCGCTTCTTGTAAAGTGTTTTAGCTCTTTGTTTGTATTTCATTCATATTTTTGCATTTAGTTGTTTGTAGCTTGTTGTAAGCTTCATATAGTATGAGGTTTCTCCACCTTCGGTGTCATACCGAGAAGGAGAAGTTTTAGTGAGGGTAGATCACTATAGCGTCATCGTGGAGTAGGAACTAGGGTTCCGAATCACGTAAAAATCCTTTGTGTTGTTCTTGTGTTTTTGTGTTTCATATTAGTGTGTATTTGTATTTGTATATTCCGTTGTGCACTAACGATTATAGACAAGCACAACAATGAATGAACGGAGAGAAATCGATGAATGCTATTCACTCCCCTAGCGCACTAAACAGTCCTCAACATCTTCCACTAGATCCAACTCGGTGCTTCTCATGACCTGGTTATGTTTCGAGTCATAAGCTTGAACTCGGGCACTCTCCACAAGGAATTCTACAGGGATAATGACCTCAGTCCCATACACCATGTTGAAAGGTGTCTCTCCCGTCGTTGCCTTGGGTGTGGTTCGATAAGCCCACAATATTTCGAGAAGCTTATCCACCCAACTTCCCGGATTTGATCCTAATCTGGTCTTCAACCCTTGAATAATGATCCGGTTGACCATCTCCACTTGTCCATTAGCTTGAGGATGAGTCACTGAGATAAAAGCTTACTCAATATTAAGGCTCTGACACCATTCTCGAATTTTTCGACCCTGGAACTGGCGTCCATTATCACTAACTAGCTTCTGTGAAATTCCAAATCTATAGATTATGTTCTTCAATAAAAATTGTATAATGACTTCTTTTGTAATCTTAGCCAAGGGCTTGGCTTCCATCCATTTAGAGAAATAATCAATAGCCATCAACAAGAACTTTTTCTGCAAGGGAGTCGTAGGCATTGACCCGACTATGTCCATCCCCCACTGATCAAAGGGGCAGGAGGCTACTACTACCTTCATCAATTCAGTTGGTCGTTCTGACCTGTTGTTGTGCATTTGATAGCCTTGACAAGTCTTGATCAAGTGAACGACATCTTGGTGAAGAATTGGCCAAAAATATCCGACCAGTAACACTTTTTGAGTCAGCGCTCAACCCCCTAAATGGTTAGCACAACACCCTTTAAGAATCTCTTGTAGTATCCAGTCGACATCCTCCTTCCCTAGGCATTTCAAGAAAGGTTTACCAAATGATGACTTGTATATAACTTCGTCGCTGAGTATAAAATGCTTTACTCTTCTCATCAAGAAGGAAGTCAATCGAGAGTCAGATGGAAGACTTCCCTATTGGAGATATGCTATTATGTCTGCCCTCCAATCAGGCGTGCCACCACCTTTAGCCAATGCATCCTCCACATTACAAACTGTTAAGGATGCAGGAACCTCCAGGCACAAAGGATCCCAGGATGTCCACTCCATTATGGCACTAGCTAACCAAGCCAATTCATCTGCCCTCGTGTTTTCTTCTCTTGGAATTTATTGCAGTGCACCTCCTGAAAGTGAGCTTTTAACTTCTCAAAGGCATCAAAATATTTTCGCAGTCTCTCTTCTCTTACAGCGAAAGCACCTTGAAGCTAGGAAATGGCCAATTGAGAATCTTAATGTACAAGGACAGAGTCGGCTCCCACTACTCGCGCTACTTGTAATTTTGACAGGATAACTTCATACTCGACTTCATTATTAGACGCCTTATACCCTAGATGTATGGTTATGCGGATTTCTTCTTTTGAAGGATATAGGATCCTTTGGAATGGCTAGAGGGGGTGAATATCCCTTCTTTGATTTCTACAAGTTTGTTAGCGGAAGCAATACAAATAATATATTAAACAAAACCAAAATCAAAGAAGACAATGCTAACAAAGTCGATGTAATGTGGTTCGGAGATGACACTCCTACTCCACGGCAATCCATAAGGTGGATCACTCTTAGTAAGCTTTCACTATAACCTCCTTTTGATGAGAACACCAAGGTGGAGAAGCCTTCTTACAATGCACACTCTTCTTCTTACAAGATGATTGCATTAAGTTAGAGAAGCAAAGATTAGAAACACTTGAAAGCTTAGAGGAAGACTTGGTAAGCTTGAGAAGAAAGATTTGAATGAGAGCACTAGCCTTCTTCAAGCTTCCCAAGTCCCTCTTTATAGAAATGAGTTGTTTTTGCCCGTTGAGCCCGACTCCAGTCGACTGGTGTTACTGTTGACCAAATCCAATGACTTCTGACAAAGCCTGATCACGATTTTCACCACTCAACGGACACTTGATCAGTTGACTGTTCAAGCCCAGCTGACTTATTTTCACAGGCAGTCAACTGCTAAACAATCTGTGCCCTAGCCACTAATTATAGTCGACTACTAGACCCTAGCAGTCGACTGACTAAGGCCAATCGACTAGTGATACACACCAGTTGACTGTTAGAGCTCAGGTTCAGCAGTCGACTCATAGTTGACTCCTCGACCAGTCAACTGGGTCGTAACCCCGGTCGACTGCTCGAGTTGTCTGGGTCCTTCAAGTGTCGAGCACTGAAGCTAGTCGATTGGGATAAGATACCAGTCGACTAGTACACCGCAAGTATGATTAATTCATACTTGAAAGACATACCCTAAGCTTAGACTCAACCTTCTAGCTTCTCCATCAACCTTGCAGCTCTAGGATCCCTCCGAGTTTGTGACTCTTTCATCCTTGCGCTTGCCTTCAAAAGCTTCCTTCGGTTTCGTCATGCTTTGGGTTCCTTCTTTGCGAAGGTCCGCTTGGACTTTACGTCACAAAAACTACATGATTAGACTTATGCTACCAAGACTCACCTTTGGACTTCCTTGCCAAGATCAACTTGGACTTACGCTGCCAAGACTACAAGCTTAGACTTATGTTGCCAAGTCACATTCTTGGACTTCTCTTGCTAAAGTGTCACCCTTGGACTTTACTTGCCAAGTCTTCACACTTGGACTTTATTTGCCAAGATTCACACTTAGACTTTCCTATCACTTAAACATTCATCATTGTTAGATCATAATTATTGCCTAAATTCAAATGATTATCCAAACATCAAAATACATTAATACTTGGGCCATTGTTGCACCAATAAAATAGATATCAGCAATACCCTCACTCCACTTCCTCTGGCCCCAGAAGACCCATCTATAAATGTCACGCCCCGAGAGTGTGTCGTGTCGAAAAGCAAACGAACGGCATCTCCCCTGTACGTGGCAACATATCGTGTTAATACAAGGCCTGTAGGCCCAAAACCACAACATAGTAAGTATATATATATCAAACACAGCGGAAACATAATACAACTACATCACAAACTACACACAGTGCATACCGGTATGATTGACACCACGACATAAAGGAAACATTGGCAAAACTTGAATCAACAAGTGTGTACATCACATAACAAGTCCAACACATAAATCCGGATCGAAATAAGGAACATCCGAAATCAAAAGAAAACATAAATCCATGCTGAGACCCTCAGAGATGAGATGAGACGATGACAGCCAACAATGCTTCAAGTCCATCACGAAGTTGGCTACCAATTACCTAGGCGACAGAAAAACCCAGGGTCCGTGATGGTGAGTAAAACTCAGCATGTAATAAGGGAGAACATGTATATATATCAAATATCACATGTAATTTAACAGTATAATCTACAGGTACGGCAGGTGAACACCATCATGATGATCATATACATGCATATATCTTCTAACCAAATGAATAATGTAAAATGCAGACATACCTGAAAGTCCGCTACGCTACACCTATCCAACCTGAGCACATATCCACAATATATATGTATATATCATAGGAAATCTGGTCTAAACTATACAACATCATAAATACTAGTCAAAGGTATCTAATGGTCCGACCAACAAGTATACAGGTATCTGACACAACCATATAACAAATGCGAGTAGCATGTATGAAGATGATGTACAACCAAATGCAGCAAGCATAGTACAATCAAATGCAACATCACAATAAGCATATATATATAGACTGCATCTATATATATACTAATCACAACCAAATATATATATATATATATATATATATATATATATATATATATATATATATATATATATATATATATATATATATATATATATATATATATATATATATATATATATATATATATATATATATATATATATGCATAAGCCTATAAGATACAACAATGCGATGCATGGTCATGCTCACACTCTACTACCTGCTACTATCTAGGTGGCACATGAAAATTGTCCCAATTCAACCGCTACTCTAGAGTAGCCGAGTGGGTAGTATGATCGAGTAGCATATGAGCGTAAAGAGCTCGCTATACAACGGGGGTCCCTGCTGCTGGCCACTCCGACTAACATTACTCATGAGTGGTCGAGTGTCACGCACCCAGGACAACTGCACGCAACTCCAACTATCACCGTCTATAGTGGTAGAGTGCGGCACAACAAATGTTATGCCCTCACACCAGTTACTCCTCCATGAGTAACCTAGGAGGCAGGATGACTGACGACCCTCTCAACCACAAGAGAGACTATGTCGTCAGTATGCATGCAAATGATATGAATGCACAATCACACATACAGACATCCACCACATATTCTCTATTCTACAGAGAGTCATACCAATCCGATCAACGTACTCTCTATCCTGCAGAAAGTCATACTCAACTGATCGATGCACTCTCTATCCTATAGAGAGTCGTACTCAACTGTTCGACGCACTCTCTATCCTGTAGAGAGTCGTACTCAATTGTTCGACGCACTTTCTATCCTATAGAGAGTTGTATTCAACTGATCATAAAGCTAGGACCACCGGTCCGTAGCGACACACTAATCACAATTTACCTGACCATTTACACAACACATGATCGGTAGTAAGTATACAACGTAAGGATATTGGGATCAATCCCACGTTCAGGGCATTACCTACCCACGAATGACCTTTTACCCAATTTACAAATCAGGTCATCATCCATACTCCAACATCTACACCTAACTAAACATTTATAGATCTACTTATATCACATATGCAACTCTTCAATCATGATAAAAAAAAATATGATATCTGTTGGGATTTTTCGAGCCGCAAACACTATTTTTTACGTTGTGGAAACCTCGGAAGCCCGGCCATGGATCCGTGCGAAGATATAAAAATAAAAACATATATGTGTTTAAAGATCCTAGATCTACCTTAGATCTACAAGATGAGAGCATTACCCTCGTAGCAACGCCCTTCGCTTATCCCGCTCGTCCAAAAGCTTTGCCGGAACTCAAGAGTGTCAAGTGAACACTCCTCTATTGATATCCACACGGACAAATGGTGGAGAAACACAACCTAGAGTGTGCTAGCACTCATAGAAGTTTCGGCCAAGGAGGTTGGGAGAGCTTGAGAGGAAGAAGATCCAAGGAAGAAGATGATGGAGTTACCACCAAAAAATTCACACCATGATGAATAGTGGCCGACCACTTCAATGGGTGGGGGGGTTACATGCATGCATGTAACTCCAAGAGCCAATGGCTCTTGGTCTCCCTCATGAGATGCCACCACATGATAAGTCCATGATGATGTGGAGCATCATCATTGGCCGGCCCCCATGTCATGTCACCATGACATGGCAATTGGTCAAGTCAAAATTAACCATTCATCTTCCCTCTCAAGTCAAGTCAAACTTGACCTCTTATCTCCCATGGTTGATCAAATCTAACCACTTGATTCAAGTCAATTTGATTTAATGAATCTCTATTCATTAATTTAAATTGACTCAATGAATCAAATTTAAATTAGACTCATTCAACACTTGAATTAAATTGAGTCTAACTCAATTAGTCTAATTTGGATTACTCTTAATCCAATTTGATTCATCCCATGAACCTAATCCTCATGGTTCATCATATGAACCTAATCTCCATCTAATTGTCCTTTGTGTGTGACCCTATAGGTTCTTGTAACGTTGGCAATGCTCCTAAACCGATTTAGGAACATAAGCAATGAGCGGTATCTAACAACACATCATTGCTACCCAAGTTACAAGAATGTTGAGATCTAACATTACCTTTGTGACTACTAATTGTGACTCTCACAATATGTGATAATGTCCATCTATCCTTGACATCTAGATTGACCAATTGAGGCATAGACCGTGTCATCCTCAGTACAATCTATACCTTGAACTCCAAGTAGACTCACTCTAATCAAATGAGCTCAATATCTCATATTGACTCATTTGGGCATGGTCATGCACTTCGTGGTCTCACTCTATCAAGAATAACGATGTCACTCTCGTCATATAGGAGGGATAGATCCCATCTACATCACTCACATCCCTCCACATAATTTGCTACATACCCAGTAATCGCCTTTATAGTCCACCCATTTACGGGTGACGTTTGACGAAGCCAAAGTATGCAACTCCTTATGTAGGGAACCATGGTGACTTCAGGTCCAAGAACTAATAGTCATACTAATAGTCACATGAGAAAGTATATGACACTCATATAACGATCCATGATACTTTCTCATGGTGGGTCATTCAGTATACATTCTCCAATGCATACCCATGTGTCAACTTGATATCTCATATCCATGACTTGTGAGATTAAGTCATCGTGTTGACCTACATGCTAGTCTCTACGCATTAACATTGTCCCTGAATGTTAATACTTGACTAGGAATGATTAAGAGTAGTATTCTCTATATCATCTCATTATCGATTCAACCAATCGATTGATATAGATAAAAACCTTCTACTCAAGGACGTTATTATACTTAGTTATTTGGCACCAATACAAGTAAATATAATAACCATGCCTTTATAAATAGGAATATGATACAATAAAGTTCTTACAACAATCATCACATGATTGGCTCTAGGGCTTTCACTAACAATCTCCCACTAGCACTAGTGTCAATCACCGTAGTATCTAATACCCAATGACCTAGTGTGACCATCATACTTTTTCTGTGCCAAAGCCTTGGTCAAGGGATCTACGATATTAGCCTCTGTGGGTACTCTACAAATCTTCACATCTCCTCTATCGATAATCTCTCAAATGAGATGGAAGCCCCGTAGTATGTGTTTGGTCCACTGGTGTAAGCGAGGTTCCTTTGCCTATGCAATCGCTCCATTGTTGTCACAATAGAGCTCTATGGGATCTGCTATGCTAGGAACCACCCCAAGCTCAGTAATGAACTTGCGGATCCAAAATGCCTCCTTTGCTGCCTCAGATGCAGCGATATACTCGGCTTCTGTTGTAGAATCAGCAACTATGTCCTTCTTTTAACTCTTCCAGCTCACAGTACCACTATTCAAGAAAAACACGAACCCTGAATATGATCTATAATCATCCTGGTCAGTTTGGAAGCTGGCATCACTGTAACCCTTTACATCTAGCTCCTCATCGCCTCCAAATATCAAGAAATATTCTTTAGTCCTTCTCAAGTACTTAAGAATATTCTTGACTGTTATCCAGTGACGCTCACCTGGATCTGACTGGTATCTACTCGTCATGCTCAAAGCATACGAGACATCAGGATGAGTACATAGCATGACGTACATGATAGATCCTATAGCAGATGCATAAGGGATCTTATCCATGCGGTCTCTCTCCTCTCTAGAAGAGGGACTTTGAGTCTTCGAAAGACTCACACCATGTGATATCAGCAAAAGTCCCTTCTTAGAATTCTGCATGGCATATCGTAGTAATACCGTATCAATGTATGTACTCTGACTTAGGCCAAGCAATCTCTTAGATCTATCTCTATAGATCTTGATGCCTAGAATACAGGCTGCTTCACCTAAGTCCTTCATTGAGAAGCACGTCCCTAGCCAAGTCTTCACAGACTGTAGCGAAGGGATGTCATTCTCAATGAGTAGTATGTCATCCACATACAATACAAGGAAGACAACTGTGTTCCTATTAACCTTCTTGTAGACACAGGGTTCATCTTCATTCTTGATGAAACCAAACTGTTTGATCGCATCATCAAATCGAAGATTCCAGCTCCAAGAAGCTTGCTTTAGCCCATAAATGGACCTTTGCAGCTTGCATACTTTTCCAGTATGCTGTGGATCTACAAAACCCTCAGGTTGTGTCATGTATACATCCTCGAGTAAGTTTCCATTCAGAAATGCAATTTTGACATCCATCTACCAGATCTCATAATCGTGGTATGCTGCAATAGCAAGCATGATCCGAATGGACTTAAACATTGCCACTGGAGAAAAAGTTTCATCATAGTCAATACCATGAATTTGCTTGAAACCTTTAGCCACCAATCGACCCTTATAGGTATGTGTAAGTTCATCCATGTCAGTCTTTCTCTTAAAGACCCACTTACACCCAATGGGTTTGACCCCTTCAGGTGGATCAACCAAAGTCCATACTTGGTTGGTGTACATGGATTCCATCTTGGATCTCATGGCCTCTAGCCATTTCTCAGAGTCTGGGCTCATCACAGCTTCCTGATAGGAGGTAGGCTCATTCTCAATGAGCATAACGTCATCATGGTCAGACAAGAGAAATGAGTATCTCTCAGGCTGACGACGTACCTTATCAGACCTGCGAAGAAGTAGGTCTACCTGAACAGGTGGTTGTTCCACAACTCTTTGTGCAACAACCTCATCACCCACAATACTTTGTGGTTCCTATTCAACCTCCATCAAGGCCTCAGTGCTATGGTCCTTATCTTGAATTTCTTCAAGATCGAAAGTACTCCCACTAGTTTTTCTAGAAACAAAATCCCTTTCTAAAAAAACCCCAGTCTTTGCCACAAACACTTTGTGCTGGCTGGGAATGTAGAAGTAATATCCCTTCGTGTCCTTGGGATATCCAACAAAATAACACCTATTGGATTTGGGTCCCAGTTTGTCTGAGACTTAACGTCGAACGTAAGCCTCACAACCCCAAATCCTCATGAAAGACATCTTGGGATTTCTCCCTGTCCATATCATATATGGTGTCTTTATCACAACCTTGGATGGTACACGGTTAAGGGTAAAGGTTGCTGTGTCTAGAGCATATCCCCAAAAGGATATAGGAAGATCTGTGTGACTCATCATAGATCATACCATATCTAATAGGGTACGATTCCTCCTTTCGGATACACCATTCCACTGTGGTGTTCCAGGAGGAGTGAGTTGAGATAGAATCCCACACTCAGCTAGATAGTCATGAAACTCATGGCTAAGGTATTCACAACCTCGATCTGATCGAAGTATCTTAATACTCTTGCCAAGATGGTTTTGTACTTCATTCTTGAATTCCTTGAACTTTTCAAAGGATTCTGATTTATGTGTCATCAGATACACATAACCATATCTATTAAAGTCATCAATAAATGTAATGAAGTACCTGTAACCACCTCTAGCAGCAACATTGAAAGGGTCACATACATCACTATGTATAAGTCCTAACAAGTCTGTTGCTCTTTCGCTGTGTCCACTAAAGGGAGTCTTGGTTATCTTGCCTAAAAGGCAAGACTTGCATGTCTCATATAATTCAAAATCAAATGAGTCTAGCAGCCCATCCTTATGGAGCTGAGATAAGCGACTCTCATTTATGTGACCTAAGCGACAATGCCAAAGATAGGTTTGGTTCAACTCATTTGACTTGAACCTTTTGGTACTTATGTTATAGATAGGGCTCTCTAAGTCTAGAAAGTAGAGTCCGTTCATTAAAGGCGCACTACAATAGAACATATCATTTAAATAAATTGAACAACATTTGTTCTTTATTATAAATATAAATCCTTTCTTATCCAAACAAGAAATCAAAATTATGTTCTTAGTTAAAGTAGCCACATAATAACATTCATCTAGTTCTAGTACAAGCCCAGTAGGCAGAGATAAATCATAAGTTCCTACAGCAACAGCAGCAACCCTTGCTCCGTTGCCTACTCGTAGGTCCACCTCGCCCTTTGTTAATGCCCTACTATTTCTCAGCGCTTGCACATTGGTACAAATATGAGATGCACATTCGGTATCTAATACCCATGATGAAGAAATAGATAGATTGACTTCTATGATATTTATACCTGAAGTAGAAGTCTCACTTCTCTTCTTCTCAAGATCTTTAAGGTATGCTTTGCAATTACGCTTCCAGTGTCCAGCTTCCTTGCAGTGGAAGCAAGCCCCTTCTTTGGCCACCCCTCCTTTGGGTTTCAGTTCTTTGCCTTTGCCCTTGGATTGGGACTTTCCCTTACCTTTAGGCTTGCCCTTGCCTTTCTTCTTTTGCACCATCAAAATGGAGTCAGATTTTCCCTTCTTAAGGTTGAGTTCAGCAATTCTCAACATGCTGAGCATCTCAGGCAATGGCTTATCAATTTCATTCATGTTGTAATTCATGACAAATTGATTGTAGCTAGCTTTGTGGCAAAGACTGCAAGATCAAGTCAGTGGTCATCTCTTGGCCAAGGGGGAATCCCAATCTCTGTAGGTTTTTTACGTACTCAATCATCTTGAGTACATATGGACCTACGGGAGTCCCATCTTGCATCTTGGACCAAAACAATGCCTTAGAGACCTCATATCTCTCGTGCCTTGCTTGTCCTTGATATAGTTGACGAAGATGTTCAACCATATCATAAGCATTCATGAACTCGTGTTGCTTTTGAAGCTCAGAGTTCATGGTCGTGAGCATGAGACATGACACATCTAATGCATCATCTTGATGCTTCTTGTAAGCATCTTTGTTAGTTCGCGAGGCAGTGGCAGGAGGTGCCTCCGGAATGGGCTGCTCCAGGATGTACAGTTTCCTTTCTTGGGTGAGAACGATTCTCAGGTTCCTGTACCAGTCCAGGAAATTTGCTCCATTGAGCTTATCCTTCTCAAGGACAGAACGCAGGGAGAGAGTGTTTGTGTTTATTGACATAGTAATCTACAACATACACAATGCAGAAAATTAATATCATATTCCTTTTATCATTTAATTAGGCCTTTAATCAAATGATGCTCCCACTAAATTATAGGAATTTTGTAGAATCGAGTTATGAATGTGGTCAAACCACATTATTTGATTCATACAAACTAGCTATAATTCTTGCGGGACAAGATCCACATCATACTACACCTTGAGTTAGCTTTGGCTAAATCGCCCAAGACTTAGTATGATCGGTAGGTAACACATTACCGATTACATTTCTATGCAACTCTTGTTTATAGGATCAAGACCCACATTTACAAAAGACCTTGAGTTATCTTTGGCTAAATCGCCCAAGATTTAGTGTAAATGCGATCTTATCTTATCTTTCCAACGGTTGGAATATGTCTATAGTTCTACTTGATCCAATTGAGTTAACTAGTTTTACTCAATCTAATTGAGATTACTCTAACCCAAGCTGTGATAGGCGGGACCAAGATTGTCCCTCCGCACCCTACCAAGATAATATGCGTTGCTCTGCTTTGGCAGATTTAACAACTACAAATGATCGAGATAGTGATGGGTATCAAGGACTTGGTAGGGATTTTCAAGTTGATTCGATTAAGATCTAATCTAATCATGAATGTGTATCATATACACATCAAGGCCTTTATTATCCTATACTAGCATGCATCACATACATACAAGCATTATTCTAGTATGCATCATATACATACAAGAAAAATATCCTAGCATGCATCATATACATACAAGCATTATTCTACTAGCATACATCACATACATAAAAGCAAAAACAAATATATATATATATATAATTGTGATGTTGTCATTCCCCTACTACGATCTTCTCAAGCCAATGAGATCGGATGGTCAACCTAGGGTTAGCGACTTCTCCAAGCGTCTCCTTTGACCGTCATGTGTCGTCGGCACCCTTCTCGTAACTTCGTCTACAAGTGGACTTTCCACCACTCCATTTTGTACATTACAAATATGAAACTCGAGTTACATTCGAGTCTAAAACTATTTACAACTATAATTTTAAAAGAAGAGGCACGACGCACAGGTCGCATACCCTATACAACATGCACAACCACAAAAACGGCACGCAGGCCGTATTATGAATTATAACACATTATCATCCAATCATATTGGGGTTCTTGGGTCATGACCATCACAGAATTATACATAATACTAAATTATGTATTTTACAAAAAATTTCTATAATTTTTCCTATTTTTTTTAATTTTATGAGTCACCTCTCCGTAATAGTCCCGCTAAACGATTTTCGGGTGCGATCGCGAGACAAGGCCCCTTTCGGGGATAAGGGCAGCGCCCCTACTTGCAAAAAAAAACTTTGTGAGTATCCCTACTAGATCTTACAGCGACTTAAGTCGCTGTCCCAAAAACCTAAAGCGAGAACTCACCGTTTCGGAGAGTTTTTCTCGGCGGTTGAAGCCTGCAAGTGTCCCAACACTTGTTGCTTCGACTCTTCGAGAAAAATACTCAAAAATTCAATATAAAAATAGGAAATTTACAGAAACTTAAAAATTTATAATTTTTATATCTAATACAAAAACTACAAATATGAAATGCATACATGCTTCACACGTGGCTCTGATACCACTGTTGGGATTTTCTGAGCCGCAAAAACCGCTTTTTGTGTTGCGGAAACCTCGGAAGTCTGGCCACGGATCCGTGCGAAGATATAAAAATAAAAACATGTATGTGTTTAAAGATCCTAGATCTACCTTAGATCTACAAGATGATAGCATTACCCTCGTAGCGACACCCTTCGCTTATCCCGCTCGTCCAAAAGCTTTGTCGGAACTCAAGAGTGTCAAGTGAACACTCCTCTATTGGTATCCACACGGACAAATGGTGGAGAAACACAACCTAGAGTGTGCTAGCACTCATAGAAGTTTTGGCCAAGGAGGTTGGGAGAGCTTGAGAGGAAGAAGATCCAAGGAAGAAGAAGATGGAGTTACCACCAAAAAATTCACACCACGATGAATAGTGGCCAACCACTTCAATGGGTGGGGGGGGTTACATGCATGCATGTAACTCCAAGAGCCAATGGATCTTGGTCTCCCTCATGAGGTGACACCACATGATAAGTCCATGATGATGTGGAGCATCATCATTGGTCGGCCCCCATGCCATGTCACCATGACATGACAATTGGTCAAGTCAAAATTGACCATTCATCTTCCCTCTCAAGTCAAGTCAAACTTGACCTCTTATCTCCCATGGTTGATCAAATCTAACCACTTGATTCAAGTCAATTTGATTTAATGAATCTCTATTCATTAATTTAAATTGACTCAATGAATCAAATCTAAATTAGACTCATTCAACACTTGAATTAAATTGAGTCTAACTCAATTAGTCTAATTTGGATTACTCTTAATCCAATTTGGTTCATCCCATGAACCTAATCCTCATGGTTCATCATATGTACCTAATTTCCATCTAATTGTCCTTTGTGTGTGACCCTATAGGTTCTTGTAACGTTGGCAATGCTCCTAAACCGATTTAGGAACATAAGCAAAGAGCGGTATCTAGCAACACAGCATTGCTAGCCAAGTTACAAGAATGTTGAGATCTAACATTACCTTTGTGACTACTAATTGTGACTCTCACAATATGTGACAATGTCCCTCTATCCTTGACATCTAGATTGACCAATTGAGGCATAGACCGTGTTATCCTCAGTACAATCTATATCTTGAACTCCAAGTAGACTCACTCTAATCAAATGAGCTCAATATCTCATATTGACTCATTTGGGCATGGCCATGCACTTCGTGGTCTCACTCTATCAAGAATAACGATGTCACTCCCGTCATATAGGAGGGATAGATCCCATCTACATCACTCACATCCCTCCGCATAATTTGCTACATACCCAGTAATCGCTTTTATAGTCCACCCATTTACGAGTGACGTTTAACGAAGCCAAAGTATGCAACTCCTTATGTAGGGAACCATGGTGACTTCAGGTCCAAGAACTAATAGTCATACTAATAGTCACATGAGAAAGTATATGACACTCATATAACGATCCATGATACTTTCTCATGGTGGGTCATTCAGTATACATTCTCCAATGCATACCCATGTGTCAACTTGATATCTCATATCCATGACTTATGAGATCAAGTCATCGTGTTGACCTACATGCTAGTCTCTACGCATTAACATTGTCCGTGAATGTTAATACTTGACTAGGAATGATTAAGAGTAGTGTTCTCTATATCATCTCATTATCGATTCAACCAATCGATTGATATAGATAAGAACCTTCTACTCAAGGACGTTATTATACTTAGTTATTTGGCACCAATACAAGTAAATATAATAATTATGCCTTTATAAATAGGAATATGATACAATAAAGTCCATACAACAATCATCACATGATTGGCTCTAGGGCTTTCACTAACAATATCAACATTTGAGCATATATAGCCAACGACAAGTATCAAGCACACGAATAAATAAAAGCAGGGTCAAGATAATATGAACATATAATATGATCATATCTATGTCTAAATCTGAATGCAACTACAACTACCTGACCAGGGTAGAAAATTACCCACATGATGAATAGCTTGTGTTAATGGTCTTCGCATCCAAGATCTCTACCTCGAATCAAATATCTGAAATGGTAGAATCCAAACATGCTTGTAAAAAAAAATCAAACTATAGGAATAAGAATCTAAACCAATCTTAATCCCCGATTAATTAACCAAATCCCACATGGCATAACCTCATTCCATATCATCATACCAATTAAGCATTCACATTAAACCATATACCGGTTCACTATAAAAATGCACAAATTCTTCGACAATTATTTAGCTGTAAATCACTCACCTAGTCCAGCTCAATCAAAAAACCTCCTGATCCAATAGTAAGGTATAAGCTCCAAATCAATAGCCGAACTGGAAGTAGCATCTCCCAAATCTCATATCACTTATCACCTGCAAACACACCATAGATAAATTTCCAAATTCCAATCCACAACTACCAAGATCAACCAGGTCAACAAGCCATAATTGGAAAACCCTATAACTCCATGTTGTATTAGTAGCTTACCTTAGAATCCGACCAATACCAGTTCGTCGGTGAGGTTGTTGTGCATTAACCCCTTTCGCAGCCACGCCCACAGAGCACATACAGCGTAACCATGTCTCCTACTCTTATTCACAGCCGAGCAATTCCCCGGAACCAACCATTCATCAATTCTCCAACATTGACTAGATCAATCAAGGAAAAGACTTGAACAACACCTAAAATTAGAGTTGTATTAACAGCTTACCTACTTTAGAAGTCCCTCGGCAGCCAACCTTCCATTACCCCTGTTCACTAGATCTAATTCTCTGTCCATATCAACAGATCAAGCTCAAGGCGATCCGCACAATAGCAACTCATGACAGGGCATCGGATGGATCCGTCGCCCGCTGTGAACGAGGACACAATCGACTGTGAATGGCTGCCCACCCAAACCGGAACACTCAGAGATCTCTCAGCCGGAGGAATCCATAACAGCATACAACAGGGGCGGCTGGAGGCACTGGCTACAAACGGGTCAACTGTCGAAAGGGAAGATCGGCCAACCGACAAGGCAGGCGGCGATGGGGCGGCTGTGGATCCAACTCGCAGCGGCAGCGGCGTGGCGACGGCAGCAGTGTGGCGGCGGGCTCGGTGGTAGCGGAGGTCCACGGTGGTTGAAGGCAAACCGGCCGACGTTGCTGTTCACGACCAACAAGGCTCCCTACGGTGAAGATCTCCAGCGGCAGAAGGCTCGATCGACGGTGATGGAGCAGCGACCGCTGGCGGGAGAGAAGGGATGGCAATGGGGCGGTTCGGTGGCCGCACAACGAGCAGATTGTGGAGGTAGCCCTAGGGCGGCGGCCATGAGCAGCGGTATGGCGACAGTGACTGTCATGGCCAGCGCGCGAGGGAGAAGGCGACGATGGAGACGTAGTCGCAGTGAGGAATTGCGAGAGAGACAAAGAATCAGGATCGAGAGGGGAAGAGAAGAGGATCGGGCGGAGAAGAGGAGTCGGGAAAAAAAGGAATCAACGAGAAATGGAAGGGATCGGGTTAATTAAACCATTTAATTCTTTATTAGAAGATAGTCTAAACAGGCTTTACAAAAGTCTATCCGCTTTATCCCCATGAAATATTCATAGAACTTCCGTTTAAATCCATAAAAATTTCTAAAATTTCTTGAAAAATTCTATAAGACAATTCCTTAATTAACAAGGGTATTTATTTTCCGGTATCTTACATGCTCCCCCACTAATAAAAATTTAGTCCCCAAATTTCGTACTTAAATGTAAGAACCAATACAAGAAATATCCAGAATGACCACATACCACAAGTGACTAGATGAGGGTACTGAGCTCGGATAATATCTTCTAGCTCCCACATAGCCTCCTCATCGGTTTGATGCTGCCATCCAACCTTTACAAGTCGGATGGTTTGTTCCGTACTGTCGCTTCTTGCGACCAAGAATTCGCACCGAAATTTCCTCATAGGTCGCATTAGACTGAGGTAAAATCGGAACCTCTTTCAGAACATGATCTGAACGTGGAACGTATTTCCTCAGCATATAAACATGAAATATGTTATGAACACCCACAAGTGTCGGAGGTAAAGTCAATCGGTAAGCTACACTTCAATCCATGCCAATATCTCAAATGGATCAATGTAGCGTGGAGATAACTTTCCTTTTAGCCCAAATCACTTCACCCCTTTCGTAGGTGAAACATGCAGAAATACCTAATCCCCAATTGAGAATTTCAAAGGCCTTCGCCTCCGGTCTACGTAACTCTTCTGTCGATCCTGTACCTCCAATAACCATCACCTGATGATGCGCACCAACTCTGCATCATGTTGGATACTCGGTGGCCCCAATAGCTATCGTTCCCCGACTTTCTTCCACAACACAAGAGATCCGTAGGGTCTACCATATAAGGCCTCGAATGGAGCCATCATAATAGAAGAGTAGTAGCTGTTATTATAGGCAGATTCCACTAAATGAACGTGGTCCTCCCAACTGCCTCTGAAATCCATGACCCAGGATCTGAATAGATCCTCCAACGTCTGAATGATACGCTCAGACTGTCTATCAGTCCGCGAATGAAATGTTGTACTGAACCAAAGCTCTATGCTCATAGTCTAATGCAGACTCCGCCAAAATCGTGAGGTAAATCGCGGATCTCTATCAGATATAATACCCAAAGGCACTCCGTGCAATCTGATAATCTCTCGACAGTACAACTTCGCCAAACGATCTAATGAGTCCATCCCACGAATAGGAAGGAAATGGACGAATAGGCACCCAAATCGCATCATGTCCTTTACGGGTTCTAGGCAATCCCGTAACGACACCAATAGTGATATGCTCCCACTTCCATTCCGGAATCGGAATTTCCTGGAGCAGTCCAGCGGGTCTCTGATGTTCAGGCTTCACCTGCTGGCATACTAAACATCGAGCAACGAAGTCTGCAATATCTCTCTTCATACCGTTCCCACCAGTATAAATGTTTCAAATCTCGGTACATCCAAGTACCACTAGGATATATAGCAAATCTCAAATAATGTGCCTTATGTAGCAACTCTTTCTTAAGTGGATGCGTGTCCAGAACACATATCCATATTAGAGACGAGAAATTACCTTTCACAAGAGAAGTCCATCTACCGTCCAAAATCCACTCCACCACACACTCTGTAAGTGCATGGGAGACTATAGCGACCAATCTCACTTGTTGCAACTGTTCGCATTCCAGCAACTCTATAGTAGCTACACAGTAGCTAGCTAAAACTCCATGAGCATTTCTGCTCCATACACTACTACACAAGATAATACTGCTAAGTTCATGTTATATGTATGACAACTTATCTTGTAGTTCCTCAACTGCCATAAGCTTAAGATACGCCTCATGTAATTGCATCGGGATCGCTCCATTCATTGAAGCGATGCATCTGCGTACCTTACCCTTCCATCCACATCTGTGGTAATAACCAAATCAATACAAGGAAACCACCATCTACGGTGGCCTAGTGCGCAACTCCAACTACCACCCCCAACAGTGCCCAAGTTACGCAACTCCGACAACCACAACCTGATCCAATCGTGTTCAGAATACACAATTCTCAAGTCCATGGACGACTAAATCGTTTAAATAGTCTAACAACTTAATCAAACTCATAAAATTCATACTAAGTATGAAATATCATCCTTCATACACCTGCATCCTATTTATCTAAGCTGATGATATATCAATCATTACAATGACAATAATAATTGTATGACACTATGTCACTACAATATCAATACTCCAGTCGTAAACCAACCCTAGAGTATACACAGGTGTCCTTAGCTGATCTAAATAGATCATCTATCCACAACGAAGGATATTCATTTACTACAACTATTGTATTCCATCATCGATAATTGATACATAATCTCAAATGTCCATCTCTCTTTCAATAAAGAGTTTCGGATCTTATCAAGGAGAAATACTGGGACAGATAAATATCCCCTCCAACGTCTCCTATAATCGCAACTTACTTCTTCCAATTTCCATAGTGTTTAGCAACACTGTGTAGAGGAAACGATGACTGCTATAGGGGGGTGAATAGCTCGTTGACTTGTCGATGGAATACGTTCGTGCTTGCATCTCTACAATCATTGTTAGCACAACGAAAATAATAATAACAAGAATAAACATGACAATTACAATCACAAGACAAATACGCAAGCGATATAATGTGGTTCGGAATCGAATAATTCCTACTCTATGGATCAGGCTCGAATAAGCCCTAGCGATGCTAATCACACACCACTATAATAATAACTCCTTCTCAGAACAATCCGGAGGCGGAGAAACCTCTTACAACATATTACAAAAGTAATACAAGGTAAAACAAGCAAATACAAAAAGAATACAATAATCTATACAAAGAAAAACTTTACAAATGCTCTTTTGATTGCTTGATTTGTGGTTGCTTGAATTGCACTTGGAGACCCTGATTTGCAGCAACAAATCGCCCCAAAAACCCTCAAGAACCGCTTGTGATTTCCTCCTCCACAAGCTCCATTTAAAGCTGTTGCCTGGGCTGGAAATTGCCTATCAGTCAACTGCTCGGGACCATCAGTCGACTGATGACACTGTTGCTGTGAGATAACAATGTGATCCACGCTGGAAAAATCCAACGGATAGGACATTAGTCGACTTATCATGTCCATCAGTCGACTGATCGAGCCTTCACTCGACTTCTAACCCTAGCAGTCGAGTCAGACTCCATTCTGTGCCCAAAATACTGAGCACCAGTCGACTGATCACATGATCAGTCGACTGCCCACCTCTGGCAGTCGACTGCTATGACACTCCCCGCAGTCAAACCCTGGTTGACTCACACCAGCCGACTGCCACATGGCACCAGTCGACTGATACACCTTAAACATGAGGTTTTAACCTCAAACATGAGGTTTAACCCAAGTATGGTTCCCCCATACTTGCTAGACCACCCGTAGCCTAGACCTAAGCCTTCTAGCCACCTCCGTCAGCCTCGCGCCTATCGGATCCCTCCAAATCATCCATGACTTGTTCATCCATACACTAGCCTTCAGGTGCTTCCATCGGCTATGTCATGCTAACGGTGTCTACACCACCAAGGCACATTGGACTTACGCTATCAAGACTCCGCTTGGACTTTACGCCGCCAACCATTGGACTTATGCTGCCAAGACTCCCGCTTGGACTTTACGCCGTCAATATCAAACCCCTTGGACTTCTCAAATGCTAAGACTCAAGCTTGGACTTTCCCTTGCCAACCCATGTTGGACTTTTCATGCCAAGACCCATGCTTGGACTTTACATGTCAAGTACTCAAGACTTGGACTTTCCATGACATGGTCAACTCTAGTCAACCATAAAAATCCCCCTCGAGTCAAACTCGAGTCTGGTCAATCATGATCTGGGTCGATTGTATCAACAATCTCTCCAAAATATTATCAGATATCAATGTCAAACATCAATGCCAAACTTCCATGTCAAACATCAAAACATCACTCGAGTCAAACTCGAGTCTGGTCAATTGTGACCTAGGTCGATTGCACCAACACACTGATACCAACATAATTATCACCTGATATGGGATCTTCGAAATCACTCCAATCGCCTACTCCACTTGCCCATGTAACAGTAAGCCTAGGAGTTCATCCGAAACTACATCCGAATACTCTCAGATTATATGCACATCCGAGAGACATATCATACCATACTTTCAACAATTTAACCATCCGTAAGGATATGTCTACAGTAAAATTTTGTCTATCAAAGTCTAAGGGAATCCCTTGACTTCTTAATTGTTGATCCACATCTCACTTGACGGTAGAGATACCACCGACTCACAAGTCGATGTATAGGAACCCTTCTAATCTGAACTAAGAATATTCTAGACAAAGATACCTGTAAACTACAAGCATCTCTCAATATGTCAACTTAGAGGGTAAAATTAAAGTAATACCTTGAACGATTAATTATCTGCCAATCCGATCCAAAGACTCCACGCAGGTCTCGGCCTTTCCCCGAAGAGAACAAGATTAGATCCAATGGTCCGCGACATAGCGGACACATTTCTGCGACGAATGACCCGAGGATTTTCCCTAGATCATCTGATCCCATCACTTAATCCTACGAGCTGCAACTGTAGAATACCGAATAGATACAACCATCGTCGTATACTCTCTCCTCTGTACAAAGTCAATCCACATCTGGGGGTAATTGTTGTTGTTGTCTGCATGAGTCTTCTACAATGTCTTCTACTAATACTACTGAGTAAATCACTTCCCTTGAAGGGAAGTATCACGGAAATCCAACCACGCCTGAGGTAGTAGGTCGCTGCTAATGAGATAACCCAAACTTCTGTGCTGATCTCTGCTGTTGAGACGGTGCATCATCCTCCCGGAATACCATCGATAGTCTTCAACTGAGTCTTCAAAATATACCTCCTCAACTATACTGGTTGCTTACAATAGCAATAGACGAACTAATCCAACAGATAATCTAACTTCGTGTGTCTTCGTGATCCGTACTGCACGCACATAACCCGGAGTCTTTCTTCTGATTTCGTAGATGACATCAGACAGTTCTTATGAACTGCGGTGGGTCTTCTATGATCGAAAAAACTCTCCTCTAGTAGCTCATGGCCTATGACTCCGATCTTGCTCTTTTTGTCCAACATTCGGAGGTTTCTTATTCCAACATCTGACTTGTAATGTCTGCTTATCGATCTTCACCTCTTAAACAATTGTACGGAGTCATTTCTAAACTTCTGATTCAATCCAACGTCTTCCGATAGGATCTGATAGAAGATCCAGTCATCTTAATCCAACAGTAAGCCAACAACCGTGGGTAGCTTAAAACATCCATTCACATTCTTGAGCTATTAGGTGAGCGTAAACTTTGCAAGTCAAATGACTCTGCATGGTATTTCCATTACCAAATTGATCACCCTACTTGATTCTCAAGAATTCCCTGACAATGAGTCAAAGAAATAACACGAGGAAAATACCCTCTCACAACCTCACTAAATCATGATCAGTGATATATTATTTCTCGAAGGTTATTTCCAACATCTTCCACTAAGTACCAGCTTAATCCCGATAATGGTATGCAAATAACTCTACTTCCTTTGTATAACCCAAGTTAAGTAATCAAAAGTACCTTCAAAATTATACAACTTAGCACAAACAACTTAGGGATCAAAATCCCTATAAAACACCGTAAACTAGCCTTCCGCTATCTGCATCAATAATAGCCTACTCATCTTGTCCATTACCCAACAGGTAATGATCTGACTAGCATAATTAGTGAAAATCTCTAAGACTGTAGTCGCTGATTTCCAGAAGAAATGTGATGACTTGACCCCTGCTTTCCGACTCGGTATCAATCGGCTCTCAAAAAAAATTCACCTTTTCAACACAGTTTCAAGACTCACAGACTCAACAGGTCGTTCCCGTGGTCAACTCATACCACGGTTACGAATAATAACCAACTCACTACAGGTTATTTCCTGTTATATACACTAAATGCATAGTCAACAAAACCGGGAGTATAAACACTAAAGGTAACTCCGGTTGGTCGCCTCGGTGGACGACCCTTACTACGAGTCTGCACAGGTGTAATAACTCTGACTGTATACACCTATTGATCAAGTTTAGATAAATATCTACTAAATCATAAGTTATCAAAAATTCTTACCTCATGCTGCTTGGAGCTCAGGCCGCTGTTAGTCTCATCTTAGAAAACCGAAATCGAAACAAATCAACTCCCGAGAATCCAAGACTCGACACAAAACAACATTTTATGGCATCGCAGAACCTTCGGCTCTGATACCACTAAAGTTGTCACGCCCCGAGAGTGTGTTGTTGGTGCAATCGACCCAGATCATGATTGACCAAGACTCGAGTTTGACTCAAGTGATGTTTTGATGTTTGACATAGTGAGATGACATTGATGTTTGACATTAATGTCTGTTAATGTTTTGGGGAGATTATTGATACAATCGACCCGGGTCATGATTGACCAGACTCGAGTTTGACTCGAGGGAGACCTTGATGGTTGACTAGAGTTGACCATGTCATGGGAAGTCCAAGTCTTGAGTACTTGACATGTAAAGTCCAAGCATTGGTCTTGGCATGGAAAGTCCAACATGGGTTGGCAAGAAAAGTCCAAGCTTGAGTCTTGGCATTTGGGAAGTCCAAGGGGTTTGATATTGGCGGCGTAAAGTCCAAGCGGGAGTCTTGGCAACATAAGTCCAATGGTTGGTGGCGTAAAGTCCAAGCGGAGTCTTAGTAGCGTAAGTCCAATGTGTCTTTACGGTGTAGACACCGTTAGCATGACATAGCCGATGGAAGCACCTGAAGGCTAGCATAATGGATGAACAAGTCATAGATGACTTGGAGGGATCCGAGAGGCGTGAGGCTGACGGAGGTGGCTAGAAGGCTTAGGTCTAGGCTAAAGGTAGTCTAGCAAGTATGGGGGAACCATACTTGGGTCAAAACCTCATGTTTAAAGTGTGCCAGTCGACTGGTGTCATGTGGCAGTCGACTAGCAGGAGTTAACTAGGGTTTGACTGTGGGAATTAGCCTAGCAGTCGACTGCCAGAGCTTGGCACTCGACTGATGGATCGATCACGATCGATCTTAGGATCACCGATCGATCTTGTGATCGTCGGCCCGGTGCTCAGAAATCGAGCACGAATGGAAATCGACTCATTGCTAGGGTTAGCATGTGGAGGCTCGAATACCATCGATGGTCATAATCGATCGATGATGGATCTGTTGGATTTTTCCAGCTTGGATCTAGCCGTTGTCTCATGACAACAGTGGCATCAGTCGACTGATGGTCCCGAGCAGTCGACTGATCGGCGATTTCCAGCACAGGTTGAAGCTTTAAATGGAGCTCGTGAAGGAGGAAAAAGCCAGCGATTTCTTGGACGTTCTTGAGCCGATTTGCTGCTGCAAATCAGGGTCTTCAACCACGGTTCAAGCGATCAATAAGCAAACAATCTAAAGGCATTTGTAAAGTGTTTTCTTTACTTGTATTGCATTGTATTTCATATTATTTGCTTATTGTATTTAGTTTATTATTGTAAACTATTGTACGAGATTTCTCTGCCTCCGGATTGTTCCGAGAAGGAGTATTTATTAGTGGTGTGTGATTGGCATCGCTAGGGCTCGTTTGAGCCCGATCCGTGTAGGAATCTTGAGGTTCCGAACCACATTATATGATCGTGTTGTGATTGTGTATCTTGTTATATTTATTTGTTATTACTATTCTGCTGTGCTAACAAGATTGTAGACGATCAAACATGAACGAATTTCATCGAGCAATGATAACAAGCTACTCACCCCCCCCCCTCTAGCATTCCAACGATCCCCTACAAGTGGTATTAGTGTGAGGCCGCTCTTCAAGGTTTAACAACTAAAGGAGCACGTTAGAGGGTTAAGATGGAAGTCCAAGAACAACTAGGATGGGATATCAACACGTCGGTCCCATATGCTTTTTATGGACAAGAAGGCTTCAATTCTTAGAAGAGTAGGATTGAAGATTTTTTGATGATGAAGGATTTTGAGGAGTGGTCCTTATTAATGAAAGGATTTGAGTATCCAAGAGGACCAAAAGGTGGATTCCTCAAAAAGAAGAGATGGAGTGAGGATCAACTCCAAAGCTTCGAGAAAAATAATAAGGTAATAAAAATTTTGATTGATTTAATACCTAACAATATCTTGTGTATGTTAGGTAATTATATAGATGCCAAGGAGCTATGGAACCAAGTGGCCAAGCTTCATGAAAGTCCATCACCGATCCAAGAGGAAGGGACCGAAGAGGCAAACGCATCATCCTCACAAGGATGTGAGGACTTGGAGGTTGAGAGACCATCAACATCCAAGGAGGAAGAGGAAGTAGAAGAAGAGGAGACCTCCACCTCTAGGATTGAGGGGGAGGAGATTAGAGCATCCTCAACACCGGAGCAACAAGAGGAGCCATCCACATCCGGTCGAGAGGAAGAAAAAGCTCAAGAGACCCTCACCACCGAACTAGGTAACTCAAGCAATTTGGTTTTAAATAAAAAATATATAATTTGTATTGAGTGTAGGGAAAGTGGACACTACAAGAGCAAGTGCCCAAAGAAAGTCAAAAAGACTCCACCGACATCAAAAAGTCAAGAGAAGTCAAAGGAAGCCGGAGCCCCGACAATTAAAAGCAAGAAGCACGTGGTGTGCTTCAAGTGTCACCAAGAAAGACATTATAGGAGTCAATGTCCTATGGAAAAGAAGAAGGGGCAAGAAGGAGCAACTTATGTAGGGGGAGCTAAGGCTAACCCTAAGGTATATTTCATTAATGCACCTTCAAATTTTAAGGTAAAAAAGCATGCTAGAAATAATGTTAGTAATCTTGCTATTTATCATAAAGAGCATGCTAGGAATAACAAATATTTTTATTTAGGAGCTAAAAATGTCCACTTAGATAATAAGGAGAAATTTGGGACTAATGTCCCTAAAATAAATTTATCTAAGGACAAACCTAGATCAGACAACTCTAGACCAATTCTACCTAGGGAGATAATTAGAAAGGTACAAGAGCATCTAGGTCTTAATCCCAAATGGACTAGGCATATGCCTAGGAAGAACCATACCCAAGAATTAAATCAAAATTCTAAAATTGGGCAATTAGAATTAGAAAATCAAGCCTTGAGGTCAAGGCTTGAAAAACTTGAGAAGACCCTCAAGATTATGCAAAATCAAATAAAAGGGTCAAATGGTCAAAGTTAAGAGTCTAGGACCAAGAGTCAACACCTATGGCTAAAGAGAGAAAAGTCAACCAAGGGAAAGAAGGGTTTGGGTCACAAACCTAAGCCTAAGGTGACTTATCATAGTGTTCCATTTGATTATGGAACACAAACTAGGTCTAGGAAGACTAAGGTCAATAGGGAAGTCATCCCTAGAGTTGACCAAGGTATGTACCTAGTGGCTAGGGTTTCAAGGAAACCTAGGGAAGCCACTAAGAAGGTTGCAAGGGGAGTTACCCCTAGAGTCAACCTAGGTAAGACCACAATGACCAAGGCTAACAAGCCTAGAAGGGTCATTAGGAGGGTATCTAGGGAGGTCATCCCTAAGAAATACCTAGTTAACCCTAGGAGATCAAATAGGTTTTGGGTTCCTAAGAGCGTGATTGATTCACGCTAGATTGGTTTAGGGTGTGTCAACCTTGATTGGATGGGTAGTTAACTCAACCATGGTAAAGGTGGTATTTTAGGATAATTTTCAAGGTTATGGATACCTTGGAAATAGATTTGATATTTTAATCCTAAAAGATTTTAATGTTGGTGCAGTAGGCACCTAAGTCGAACCTGAGTTTTGATTATAGCAAACAATACAAAGTTAAGCTCATGTCATTATCTCACGAGCTGAATCAAGTGTGCAGTAAATTGCTATAGCTGGAGCTGAAGGCTAGCGACACCCGAAGGAAGCCGCGGTGGTCGGGCGACACTCGAGTGACTTCGTAGGGAGCCGAAGGAATCGAGTGGAAGGCCGGAAGCAAAAGCAATATGTAAGTATCGAGGTAAGCTCGTGTAGGCGAGCGTAAGTGAGGTCGTATCCTCATTACGGGGATGATCTTAAGCGTAGATCCGACCAAAGACATCCTATAGATGGTCTAGGTCGAGATCGGACGGTCGATGACCATCGAAATTATGTTTTTGTTGAGCTAACTTTGACTTGCAGCAAGCATCAGTCGACTGCCAGCTTGGAGGACTCAGCCAATCACGATCGTCGAGGTCAGACTCGACCGATGTGCCATCGATCGGCGATGATGACCATCAGTCGACTGATGGTCAAAGGATCAGCCTTGAGGAGTCAAGGTTTATCACCAAATTTCAAGGGGAGTGGTGCTCAATTGTGATTGGCTAGGGTTCCTCTCGAAAAGGGGCTCAAAGGCTATAAAAGGAGGGCCAAACCTAGGGTTTTATCATCAATTCTAAGTGCTCAAAAGCCTCCACAACGCTGCGACTCTCCGACAACTCTACGACAACGAAGTGATGCCAACAACCCTAGTTTAAGTCCTATCTTCGAGTTGTTGGTATAATCTTGTCTTGTCATTTCTTTTAATCTTGCAATTAGTTTGTTAATCGAGGCTTTCTATCGTTGCATTTTCATTTTAATAGAAGAGAGGGTTTGTCTCTCTATCTTGTGCTTCGAAAGTTTTTTTTGTAATCGTAAACTCTTACCTCCAACGAGGAGGAGTGTTTTAGTGAATTGCCCTCCGTACACGGTCTAGGACCATTAGGGCCTTGAAGTAGTAGCCGAAGGCTACGAACCAAGTAAAAAACTATTTGTCTCTTTTAGTTTTTATTTACATTTCCGCTGCGTATATTTGTCTTGAAACGAATTCGTACGAAAAAGTTTTATCGCTATTCACCCCCCCCCCCTCTAGCGATCTGCTTCGATCCAACATTTAAGATGTGCCAATATCATTTAAGAAGTTTGATAATTCAATCAAATTGGCACAATTTAGGTTTAGAGATCATAGTGTGTCATTTTGAGTTTTTGGCACACTAGGGAGAAAAGTGATAATATGGAAAAAATATACTTAATTATATTAAATGGCAACTAATATTGAAATTTAGGTATCTTTATACCTATACCTTTTATATGTCATACCTTGTTTGTCATATAACATGTCATGACATCATGTTTATTTTCTTTTTATCATTTATATGTCATGATTTTGTGTAGGGTTAGGTTAAATGTCATGTATGCTTAGATTATATCATATCTCATGACATCATGATCATTGGCCATGCTTAGTTATGCTATCATTTATGTCATGATCATACTTCGTGCATTTAATTTGATTAAAATTGATTTAAGGACAATGGCATGACTTGGAGTCCCATTTATAAGAGAATCAAGTAGAGTTGCCTTAGAAAAATGCATGAAACCCTAGATTAGGGAGAACAAAACTCATATCTCATATTACATTGACATGTATGTATATTTATACACCTTAGATAAATGTGAGATGCTAGGATATGAGTTAAGTTCAAGGTGCATAGTTTTTGCATCTAGATGAATTAAAACTCATCTAATTTCATTGGTGGATCATTGGAAAAGCTTGTGTACAAGTCGTGTACATTGAGCCCAAGGAATATGATCCAAAATAAGGTTTTGAAAACATTTTAAAATCATTTTGAAAAACCTTGGTGAAGTCTATCTTTTGATAGCAATCGTCATTGATGAGATTGATACAAAGTGAGCTAAAACTTTGAAGTTTTTATTCACTTTTGGATTTTGTATCAATTTTGATATTTTATGGGTAAAATATTTTTCTATCATTTTTCACCCATTGTATTGGTCATAAGTATTATACGTATGAATTTTCGTAATTTTTCGATATACGTATAATTATTTATGAATTTTTAAAATCCATTTCTGATAAATGAAATTCGAAAATTTTAGTTATCAGTCGATTGCCCTTGGTGGCAGTCGACTGATCTCTGATAAAGTCGACTGCCAAGTTGATTTCAAGAAAATAAGGTTTGTTTATCCCACTTTCAACTATGTTAGAGTTCCCTAACCACTCCTAACCCTAGGATATGCTTTGGAAAGTATTATAAAGGGTGAAAATTCATTGGATATGGATTAGGAAAGTTGTTTAGAGTTTGTATCAAATTTAAGGATGGGAGAGTTCATGTTTGAACTTTGAACCTTATTTTTGATAGTTTAGAGTTCCTATTGGCTTAGGGACTTCCCAAGGATATTGTTGGTGCAATGGTCAAGGGGGAGCAAGCCTTTAGGGGGAGGTATTCATCATGGGATGATGGATGGTATTTTTCCTCATGAGGAAAAATGAGATTTTGAGATACCCAATTTGAAAATTGGGAGAGTGTATAGGATTGCCTCTCTTGAGTGATATGGGACTTATCACTAGGAAGATGGTAGGCATCCTAGGTATTTTTGGACCAAAGGCGAGATTGTAAGATCTTATTGGGACATGAGACATTGACCTCCTTGGAGAGAACCTTTTTGATATTAGTCAAAAAGGGAGAGAATGTTTTGGGGGAGAACTTATTGAGAGAATGACATCAATTGAGAAAATTGATGGGGATGATTGGGTTGAGTTAGATGGTCTAACTCAATGGTTTATTTGGTTTTTGTTAAACATCAAAAAGGGGGAGATTGTTGGTGCAATCGGCCCAGATCACGATTGACTAGGACTCGAGTTTGACTCGAGTGATGTTTTGATGTTTGATATAGTGAGATGACATTGATGTTTGACATTAATGTCTGTTAATGTTTTGGGAAGATTGTTGATACAATCGACCCGGGTCATGATTGACCGGACTCGAGTTTGACTCGAGGGAGACCTTGATGGTTGACTAGAGTTGACCATGTCATGGGAAGTCCAAGTCTTGAGTACTTGGCATGTAAAGTCCAAGCATTGGTCTTGGCATGGAAAGTCCAACATGGGTTGGCAAGGAAAGTCCAAGCTTGAGTCTTGGCATTTGCGAAGTCCAAGGGGTTTGATATTGGCGGCGTAAAGTCCAAGCGGGAGTCTTGGCAGTATAAGTCCAATGGTTGGTGGCTTAAAGTCCAAGAGGAGTCTTGGCGACGTAAGTCCAATGTGCCTTGGCGGTGTAGACACCGTTAGCATGACATAGCCGATGGAAGCACCTGAAGGCTAGCGCAATGGATGAATAAGTCATGAATGATTTGGAGGGATCCGAGAGGCGTGAGGCTGACGGAGGTGGCTAGAAGGCTTATGTCTAAGCTAAGTTAGTCTAGCAAGTATGGGGGAACCATACTTGGGTTAAAATCTCATGTTTGAGGTGTGTCAGACGACTGGTGTCATGTGGCAGTCGACTGGCGGGAGTCAACTAGGGGTTGACTGTGGGAATTAGCCTAGCAGTCGACTGCCAGAGCTTGGCATTCGACTGATCTTGTGATCAGTCGACTGGTGATCGAGAAATCAAGAACAGAATGGAATTTGACTCGACTGCTGGGGTTAGCAGTCGAGTGGAGGCTCGAACAGTCGACTGATGATCATAATCAGTCGACTGATGATGGATCCGTTGGATTTTTCCAGCTTGGATCTAGCCATTGTCTCACGACAATGATGGCATCGATCGATGGTCCCGATCGGTGATCGTGATTTCGGCCGAGTTGAAGCTTTAAATGGAGCTCGTGAAGGAGGAAAAAGCCAGCGATTTCTTGGACGTTCTTGAGCCGATTTGCTGCTGCAAATCAGGGTCTTCAACCACGGTTCAAGCGATCAACAAGCAAACAATCTAAAGGCATTTGTAAAGTGTTTTCTTTACTTGTATTGCATTGTATTCATATTATTTGCTTATTGTATTTAGTTTATTATTGTAAACTATTGTATGAGGTTTCTCTGCCTCCTGATTGTTCCGAGAAGGAGTGTTTATTAGTGGTGTGTGATTGGCATCGCTAGGGCTCGTTTGAGCCCGATCCATGGAGTAGGAATCTTGAGGTTCCGAACCACGTTATATGATCGCGTTGTGATTGTGTATCTTGTTATATTTATTTGTTATTACTATTCCGCTGTGCTAACAAGATTGTAGACGATCAAACGCGAACGAATTCCATCGAGCAATGATAACAAGCTATTCACCCCCCCTCTAGCGTTCCAACGATCCCCTACATGTGCCGTGCCGAAAAGCAAACGGACGACATCTCCTCTGTACGTGGCAACATATCGTGTTAATACAAGGCCCGTAGGCCCACAACTACAACATAGCAAGCATATATATATATCAAACACAGCGGAAACATAATACAACTATATCACAAACTACACACAGTGCATACCGGTATGAATGACACCACGACATAAAAGAAACATCGGCAAAACCCGAATCCACAAGTGTGTACATCACATAACAAGTCCAACACATAAATCCGGATTGAAATAAGGAACATCCAAAATCAAAAGAAAACATAAATCCATGTTGGGACCCTCGGAGACGAGATGAGACGATGATAGCCAGCGATGCTCCAAGTCCATCACAAAGTCGGCTACCTATTACTTGGGTGACTGAAAAACCCAGGGTCCATAGTGGTGAGTAAAACTCAGCAGGTAATAAGGGAGAACATGTATATATATCAAATATCACATGTAATTCAACAGTATAATCTACAGGTACGGCAGGTGAACACCAGCATGATGATCATATACATGCATGTACCTTCTAACCAAATGAACAATGTAAAATGCAGACATACTTGAAAGTCCGCTATGCTACACCTATCCAACCTGAGTACATATCCACAATATATATGTATATATCATAGGAAATCTGGTCTAAACTATATAACATCATAAATACTGGTCAAAGGTATCTAATGGTCCGACCAACAAGTATACAGGTATCTGACACAACCATATAACAAATGCGAGTAGCATGTATGAAGATGATGTACAACCAAATGCAGCAAGCATAGTACAATCAAATGCAACATCACAATAAGCATATATATATATATATATATATATATATATATATATATATATATATATATATATATATATATATATATATATATATATATATATACTAATCACAACCATCCATATATATATATAAAATATGCAAAGCGCCATAAGATACGGCAATGTGGCATGCATGGTCATGCCTGCGCACCCCTACTCGCTACCACGACCCCAGTGTGGCCTAGGTGGCACGACATGACAATTGTCCCAATTCAACACCAACCACTGCTCTAGAGTAGTCGAGTGGGCAGTATGATCGAGTAGCATATGAGCGTAAAGAGCTCGCTACACAATGGGGGTCCCTGCTGCTGGCCACTCCGACTAACACTACTTATGAGTGGTCGAGTGTCACGCACCCAGGACAACTGCACGCAACTCCAACTACCACCGTCTATAGTGGTAGAGTGCAGCGCAACAAATGCTCTACCCTCACATCAGTTACTCCTCCATGAGTAACCTGGGAGGAAGGATGACTGACGACCCTCTCAACCACAAGGGAGACAATGTCGTCAGTATGCATGCAAATGATATGAATGCACACTCACACATACAGACATCCACCACATATTCTCTATTCTACAGAGAGTCATACCAATCCGATCAACGTACTCTCTATCCTGTATAGAGTCGTACTCAACTGATCGATGCACTCTCTATCCTATAGAGAGTCGTACTCAACTGTTCGACGCACTCTCTATCCTGTAGAGAGTCGTACTCGATTGTTCGACGCACTCTCTATCTTGTAGAGAGTCATATTCAACTGATCATAAAGCTAGGACCACCGGTCTGTAGCGACACACTAATCACAATTTACCTGACCATTTACACAACACATGATTGGTAGTAAGTATACAACGTAAGGATATTGGGATCAATCCCACGTTCAGGGCATTACCTACCCACGGATGACCTTTTACCCAATTTACAAATCAGGTCATCATCCGTACTCCAACATCTACACCTAACTAAATATTTATAGATCTACTTACATCACATCTGTAACTCCTCAATCATGATAAAGGAAAATGTGATATCAATATTTGAGCATATATAGCCAACGACAAGTATCAAGCACACGAATAAATAAGAGCAGGGCCAAGATAATATGAATATATAATATAATCATATCTATGTCTAAATCTGAATGCAACTACAACTACCTGACCAGGGTAGAAAATTACCCACCTGATGAATAGCTTGTGTTAATGGTCTTCGCATCCAAGATCTCTACCTCGAATCAAATATCTGAAATGGTAGAATCCAATATAACCACATGCTTGCAAAAAAAAAATCAAGTTGTAGGAATAAGAATCTAAACCAATCTTAATCTCCGATTAATTAACCAAATCCCACATGGCATAACCTCATTCCATATCATCATACCAATTAAGCATTCACATTAAACCATATACCAGTTCACTATAAAAATGCACAAATTCTTCGGCAATTATTTAGCTGTAAATCACTCACCTAGTCCAGCTCAATCAAAAAACCTCCTGATCCAATAGTAAGGTATAAGCTTCATATCAATAGCCGAACTGGAAGGAGCATCTCCCAAATCTCATATCACTTATCACCTGCAAACACACCATAGATAAATTTCCAAATTCCAATCCACAACTACCAAGATCAACCAGGTCAACAAGCCATAATTGGAAAACCCTATAATTCCATGTTGTATTAGTAGCTGGTGCAATCGGCCCAAGTTGACTCGAGTTTGACTTGAGCAGTATTTTGTTGATAGACAAAACTTATGACATGGGATTGTCATAGGAAAGTCCAACATGGAGTTGGCATGGAAAATCCAAGCATGGTGCTTGGTGTGGGAAAGTCCAAAGCATTGTGAAGCTGTGCACTTGGTGCTTGGTGAGAGATGCATTGCGAAGTCGTGTGATTGGTGCATTTGGAAAGTCTTGAGGACTTGGCAAGTTCACTAGGCTCGGAGTCCTTGAGTCGGTAAAGGATGGCATTGCAAAGTCGTGTGCTTGATGCATCCGAGGGATCGCCGGATGGGGAGCGAATGGAGTGTGGCCCAAGGGAAACATACTTCGAGGGCAAGAGACGCGAAGGATGGCGTTGCGAAGCCGTGCGCTTGGCGCATCCGAGGGACGTAGGCTGAGGGAAGAGAGCTTCGGTGGGGAACTCCATGAGGGATGAGGTGGACTTGGCCAAGTGGCTAAGACTGAGTGTCGGATGCTCAAACAACTTGGTGTTTGAGGTTTTACCCGACATCGCCGATCGGGCATAGGTGTCGGGCCGATCGATCAAAGTCGACTAGGGTTCGACGTGTTGATCGACCAGTGGTCCGGCCGATCACCGACCGTCGAGGATGATACGATCGTTAACACAATCACCGATCCGATCGGGATGTTTTCAGCCACATAATGGTTTCCAGTTGAGTGCTCGCGTCAACACTCGACTGATGGTGTTACCAGTCGACTGATGGGTATCATCAGTCGACTGATGGGTGATCCGTTGGAACTTGACCAACATGGATCTGGCCGTTGTGAGACAACGGCTACAGGACCAGTTGACTGATGGTCACGATCAGTCGACTGATGGACGTGAAATCAACTTGATGCAGATTATAAATGAAGCTCAAGAGGGAGGATTTCGCCAAGACTTTAAGGGAGACTTTGAAGGGGAATTGCTGCTACATTCCAGTCCTTCAAGAGCTAACCAAAGCAAGCAACAAATAAGTGATCAAAAGCAATCGGTGAAAAGTGTTCTTTTGTATTGTATTTGTATTTTTGTTTGTATTTCTATATTACTGTTGTAATTACTTGTGAGAGGTTTCTCCACCTCTGACGTATTGTCGAGAAGGAGTTTAGTTAGTGTCGTGCGCATAACTAGAGCTCAGTGAGCTCGCCTGTGGAGTAGGAATCATTCGGTTCCGAACCACGTATATCTTTGTGTATTGCATGTGATTGTATTGTTGTTGTTATTTCTATTGTTTCCGCTGCGTATATTAACGACAATTGTAGACAAGCACACAAGAACGAACGAATATTCTCATACGACGAAAGAGGGATATTCACCCCCCTCTAGCCAGCCACCACTGATCCCCTACAAGTGGTATCAGAGCTAGGAGCTTGTCGAGGACTAACCACCGACACAAGCACCACAAGATGGCTGGCTATAACCTCCAACCACCAAAATTTGAAGGAGACTTTCAATGGTGGAGAAGAAAAATGGAGGTATATCTAGAAATCGATTATGATATTATGTTAATTCTAAAAAATGGTTTCAAAATGGCTAGGGATGAAGAAAATGTTGGATCGAAAGTGTCGCTAGAGGGGGGGGTGAATAGCGATACGGTGTCGTTAAAAAAAAACTTTTGCAATAAGTAAAAAGCAAGTAGAGAGTGCACAGCGGAAATATAAAGTAGACAAGATATTTTTACGTGGTTCACAATCTTTCGATTGCTAATCCACGGCCCTAGTGATCCTTGATCACGTACGGAGGGCAATTCACTAAAACCACTCCTCCTCGTTGGAAGTAGGAGCAACGATCACAAAAAGAAATCAAGGCAAAGGGACACTCCCCCTTTCCTTGTTACGATTAAAGCACAAAGACAATTTAAAGAAGTAGAACTTAAATAAATATACCGACAACTCTTATAAGTAGAAGATGTAGCTTTCGTTGTCGGCGGCACTTCGTCGTAGCAAATGTGAGTAGTAGTAGCGGCGTTACGACGGCGTGTTGAGAGCTCTTGATTTCTTATTTTTTGCTTGGAGTGAACATGTCTATTTATGGATATTGATCTATGAATTTAGACATAGGTAGTGTCCAAGGTGAGGTTCTTATCCCAACTCAAGGATGAGGTGTTTCATCCAACCACCTTGTGCCACCTCAAGGAGGCCTTCACGCCAACTTGTTGGAGCCATCCAACTTGTGCCACATCATGGGAGCCAACCATCTTGTGCCAACTCTCCTCATTTTGGCCCAAGCTTGATGGTGGTTTGCCAACCATCTTGTGCCAACTCACCTCATTTTGGGCGCCCAACTTGATGATGGTTTGATGTCCACCTTGATGCCACATCACCTAATTTTGGGGGTCCAAGCTTGGTGATGGTTTGATGTCCACCTGATGCCACATCACCCTTTGTACCAAAACACGAGTCAAGTCCAAATTCACCCCTTGAAATTCGAGCTCTTCTCGAGGTCGAACTAGACCAAGAATGATCGTAGTAGACGCATCGTCAAAGGGTTTTGACCGCAGATAAGTTAGCTTAAAATATAAAGTACGATGGTTCTAACTAACCGATTCTCGACCTAGACCTTCCATTGGAGGTATTGGCCTGGATCTACGCTTAACGCCCTGCTTCGCTTTCACACGAGCTATCTTGTAGCCTCGCCTCGGCCTTCACCCGAGTACTTCTGCCTCCGAAATCCTCTCAAGGTCTCCTGACCACCCTGCCCCACCGGTGTCGCAGACTCCGCCAACTTTAGCATTTCGCACATTAATTGAGCTCGAAGATAACAAATATACCTTAACTATTGAGCCTTTTGCCATAATCAAAATATCGTTCGACTTTGGTGCCCATCGCACCAACAATCCCCCTTTGATTCATGGCAAACCGACACAAAAGTTAAGGAAAATTAAGCTAGTATAATGATTACATGAATGAGCTAGCATAAAGATTAAATATGAATGAGCTAGCATAATGATTAAATATGAATGAGAAATATTATTGTTTCAAGTTCTCCCTTGAGGTAACCTCCTCGACCAAGGTGAGTTCTGAAAAATAATTTTACTCCCCCTTAATAGTTGCTTAAGTAAACGGAATTACTTAATATAAAAGGTAATAATTTTGTTTACTTTCTTCCTTACTTTTGTGACTTTCTCCCCCTTTTGCCTTAACTCACAAAGTTTGTAAATATATTTTAGGGTGTGTAAGTCCAAGCAAGTTCCCAATATATATATATATATATATATATATATATATATATATATATATATATATATATATATATATATATATATATATATATATATATATATATATATATATATATATATATATATATATATATATATTTTAAAATAATAATAAGCTTGAAAATATGTTCATCTAAAATGTACAACTTGGTTGGACTTGATTGATATAGAATGATCAATAAGTCTTGAAGGAGTTGATTAATTTTAAATAATTATACTCCATGGTTCATATCGATGCACTTTGAATCTACATCCGAACCAGAGTAAGGTCCTAACATCTCACGCCTGCTCACGCATAAGTACACAAACACATTAGTCCTATGTGTTGTGAGATGTGTTGGCTCCTTAAATCTATAGGTATATGATTTCTAAGGTAAGACTTAGGCTAATTTCATAAAAAGAAGCAAAAATAGAGTACATATATAGAAAAATTTAAATCCTACTCTATTAAGCACATACCTAACTTCGTCTTAATAAACTAAATCCGGGTAGTGGTTTGGTGAAGATGTCCGCTAGGTTTGATTTGGACTCAACATACTCTAGTTGTATAGTTCCATTAGTTACATGTTCCCTAATGAAGTGGTGTTTAACTTCTATATGTTTTGTCCTAGAATGACATATTGGATTTTTAGTTAAGTTAATTGAACTTTTGTTATCTATGTAGGTTTTAATGTTGTTAAAGATTAAGCTAAAGTCTTGGAGAGTGTGCTTCATCCAGTGAGCTGAGAGACACACTCACCCATCGCAACGTATTCCCCGGTGGTAGATAAGGCAACGCAATCCGCTTCCTCTGCACGACTCACACTAGACTCGAGAGGATTTGACAACAACCACTGTGCTCTTTCTATCGAGTTTACTACCGCATAGTCGAGTCGGAGTAGCCGATTAGATTAAACTCGGTAGATCTAGGGTACCAAATACCTCGTTTAGCGTGCCCTTTAGATATCTAAGGATACGCTGACTAGGGTTAGGTGAGACTCCTAGCACAGGTTTGTAACTCATCATACTTACCGCGAATAAAATGTCCTCGGCTCGCGGTTAAGTATAGGAGACTTCTATTGCGCTCTATAGTATTTTAGGTCAACGGGTTTTCCTTCTACATCTTCGTTTATATTAACATTAGTTGCTATAGGTGTATTAATTATTTTAGCATCTTGCATTCCAAATCGATTTATTAAGTCCTTAGTATATTTTTGTTGATGTAAATATATTCCATCTTTAGTTTGTTTAATTTGTAAACCTAAGAAGAAACTTAACTCTCCTACTAAATTCATTTCAAATTCACTTTCCATAAGTGAGATGAATTCGTTTAGCAGGATCGAGTTGGTAGTTCCAAAAATTATATCATCTACATAGATTTGGGCTATAAAGATTTCTTTTCCTACGGTTTTTACGAATAAGGTTGGGTCGACTAAACCTTGGTTGAATCCTTTGGACTTAAGATAGATCGAAAGCCTTCGTACCAAGCTCTTGGGGCTTGTTTGAGTCCATATAGGGCTTTCTTAAGTCTAAGGACATGGTCAGGTTTATCTAGATTTTCGAATCCGGGAGGTTGACTGACGTAAACTTCTTCCTTAATGTATCCATTCAAAAATGCTGACTTGACATCCATTTGAAACAATTTAAAACCTCGATGTGCAGCATATGCTAACAACATTCGGATGGACTCTAGTCTGGCTACGGGGGCGTAGGTCTCATCGTAATCTAAACCTTCGACTTGACTAAACCCTTTTGCGACTAACCTAGCTTTATTTCTAACTACTTCACCTTTATCATCAAGTTTATTTCGAAATACCCACCTTGTTCCAATAATTGATTTTTCTTTAGGTGGTGGTACTAATTCCCAGACTTCATTTCTAGTGAATTGAGCTAGCTCTTCTTGCATAGCAATAATCCAGTCGGGATCAAGAAGTGCTTGTTCAATAGTTTTGGGTTCGATTTTGGAAATTAACGAGATTTGACTAATGTTTCGATATGAAGCTCTAGTTCGAACCCCTAAATTTGGATCACCTATAACTTGATTGATAGGATGACTTGGGTTAGGGTCATCTATCACTTGGTCGATAGGATGACTTGGGTTAGGACGAGATTCAAGTTCAAGATCAGAGTCGGGTTTGCTATAAGTTGATTTGCTAGTTGGTTTTGTTAAGGATTGAACGGGTTCGTGTCCTTCGTCGAAAACTATATTAATGGTTTCTTCGACTCTAAGAGTGTCGTGATTGTATACCCTATAAGCTCTACTGGTGGTTGAGTATCCTAGAAAGGTTCCAGAGGTTTTGGATTTGAATTTCCCTAGGTAATCCTTAGTGTTTAAGATATGTACCTTGCATCCAAATACCCTAAAGTATTTGATGTTCGGTATTTTATCGTGATAAATCTCGTACGAGGACTTTTGGTGCCTCTTTACCATAAGGATCCTATTTTGGACATAGCAAGTCGTACTAACGGCCTCTGCCCAAAATCTATCGGGTAGGTTATACTCGTTTAACATTGTCCTAGCGGCTTCTTGTAGGGTTCTATTTTTCCGTTCGACTAACCCATTTTGTTGTGGGGTTCTAGGACATGAAAACTCATGGTGGTATCCGCTTAGGTTACGTAAATCAGAAACTGTGGTTTCAATTCACCACCATGATCGCTTCTAAGTCTTTTAATCTTAAGGTTCTTTTGATTTTCGATTAACCTACAAAGATTGATTAGTTGGTCTAGAGTATCATTTTTATGTTTGATAAACCTAACCCAAGTAAATCTAGAATAGTCGTCAATTATGACTAAGCAAAATTGACTACCATTGAGTGACTTAGCTCCATGTGAATCAAATAGATCCATGTGTAGGAGCTCAAGAACACTTTTGGTTCGTTCTTGATTAGTTAATTGATCTTGAGTCCTAGATTGTTTACCTTGTTGACAAGCATTACATACTTTATTATCCAAGTTGTTTAGTTTAGGCAAACCTATAACAAGCCACTCGACTCATCTTGTGGACGAGTCTTAAAAGTGCAGTGTCCGAGTCTTGGTGCCATAACCAAGATTCCTCTTCTTTGTGTCATAAGACACTTGGTTGAGGAGTTGGGTAAATTTATTGTGTAGATGTTGCTATTCCTAGTTCCTTTAAGTATTATTTTAGATGTTGCATTTATCTTGATTACGCATTCATTTTCTAGAAATATGACCTTATAATTGTTATCACACAATTGGCTTACACTAAGTAAATTATATTGAAAGTTTTCTACTAATAAGACATTTTGAATTGTAAAGTTAGAGTTGAGCTCAATATCACCCGATCCGATGATTTTGAGCTTGCCGCTATTCAAGGCTACCGATCCTTGTCGCTTGAATCGTGAATCGAAAATCTGAGTTGATCCCCTGGCCATGTGTGTCGAGCAACCACTGTCCAACATCCATTGATCCTACATATAAGGTAGTTGGATCGGATATTGGAATTACTAAAGGGTTGTTTGTAAGTTTTAAACCTAAATCATCTCACCAATATCTACATGATCAAAACATGTTATTCCTATGTGTTATTGTGAGATGACTTTCAATTTTACTTGATTAATTTTAATGAATTTAAATTAACCAACATTAGGTTAGATTCGGATTTAGTCTAAGCTCATCAAGTAATCTTTTCAAGAGATTAGCTTCCAGGTCGTGGCGAGGCACAGAGGCCTTCTTTGATCGGAACAACGACCACTTCCTTAGACAAAGCTAATTTCAAGAAATTGATAACTCGACTTACTTGAGACTACATCTTGGTCTAACTAGTTATTTTTGAAAAGAGGCTCCCCGAGGCGCAATCTTTCAGAGGATTTTAGTTGGTTATGAGTCCTATCTAACCATTCTAAAAATAAAGGAAAAACTAAGCATGCAATTTTTAAGACTTAACAAAAATACATTTTGTATTGGCTCCCCCTGGACCATTGAATCGAGTGGGTCTATTCACATAGTGAATTTGGTCCTTGGGAACCCAATACATGTTAGATCCTAAAGTTGAAATCAAAGTGATCTTAGGGACCCATGCTTGGACATTTTTCTTATGTTGGTTTACTATAGACATATATGACTTATTGGTTGTATTTGAGTTAAACCCGAGTCCGGCCTTGTTGTACACGGCCCTTTGTGATCCAAGTAAGAGGTCAAGTCCCTTGGATCCCAAAGTGAACCTTTCCAACGTGTTCCTAAGGTCTATGACTTGTGTTTTCAAAAGCGAGTTCTCAACTTCAAGCTTTTCAACTTGAGTTGAGTCCTCCTCTTGAATACGAGTAGTCGAAGAGGTTAGGAGACCTCATGTTTGAGGAGGTTAACCTCCTCAATTAGGGTCTCGACCTTGGACTCGGACTTAGCTAGTTTCTTATTTAAAAATTTAATTGCACCATACAAAGTATTAAGTAACGACCGACTTACCCTTAATGATTCTTTTGAACCGGATACGGATCCGTGGCTTGTCTTGAATGGAAGCTCATCATCGGATTCGGACTCGGACTCTTCTTTGGTTTCGAGTCGTGCTCTCGGCTTGGCCATTAGAGCTTGGATATCGCCTTCTTCCTCCGACAACTCCTCCCAAGTAGCGTTTAGCGCTTTCTTGGTCTTTGATGCGTTATTCTTTAGCTTTGGGCACTCGGACTTGATGTGACCGAACCTGCACTCATAGCATCTAAAATTAGAAGTATTTGAATTAGGTTTAGGCTTACCTTGAGTTGTTGGTCGCTTTCGTCTCTTGATCATCTTCGAACTAGATTGACTAGTTCGGATTCTATTTCGAGTCTACTTAGGTCGGACTCGTCTTCTTCCTTCGGGGTGGCTTGCGGGCTTCTTCTTCTTGGAACTCGCAACTAACGCAATACTCTTCTCGGCTGGACCACGTTAGTTTGCTCATGTAATTCAAGTTCAAAAACAATTCGTCTAACCTAATTTTAGAAAGGTCCTTGGAGACCTTGTAGGCATTGACCATGGATGCCCACAAGGTGGTCCTAGGAAACGAGTTAAGAGAATACCTGATAAGGTCGCGATTCTCGACCTTTTGTCCGATGGCATGGAGTTGGTTGACGATGTCTTGGATACGAGCATGTAGTTGAGTTGCGGTCTCGCTTTTCCTGCATTTTCAAGTTATACAATTTATTTAAAAGTAAATCTCTTTACATACCTTCGTGTCGTCGGTGCCTTCGTGTAGTTCCACTAGCTTGGTCCATAAGTCCTTTGCACTAATGAAGGGCCGACGCGGTTGAGCTCTTCCTTGGACAACCCACATTGCAAGATTTGAGTTGCCTTGCATCGGCTTCTACTTGTTTTTCATGGAATTTGACCATTGATCGAACTCCAAAGATTCACCATCTTCATTAATAGGAAGTGTGAAACCGGTTTGATTACGATCCACATCTCGATTTGGGTTTTAAGAAAGCATTCCATCCGACCCTTCCAATAACGAAAGTCATTACCGTTGTAAAACGGGGTGGGCGGTGCTAAACCCTTCGAGATGGGCCATTTAAAACAAGAAGAAGAACGACAAAAAGAATCTTGCAAAACACACAAAAGAATATTCCAAGACTTTCGTCTTGGATTAGTAGTGAAGTAAAAATATATATATAAAATGTAACTTGCAAAAAGAAATAAACAATCAAATGCGAATGTCGTTGAAGTTCCGAGGACAACCTTACTCGGGATCTAACCCAAGGACAACCTTATCCGGATCCTAAAGCCTCTAATGCAATTCTATATGTAGGAGAAGATAAGCAAGTGAAATAATTATACGAAAACAGAAATAAATAAATAAAAATCTGTGAAAAAGAAAACAAAGCTAGATTGGTGGTTTCACGAATCTTAGCGCCCGACTCGATACCAATTGTTGGATCAAAGTGTCGCTAGAGGGGGTGAATAAGCGTCGGTGTCGTTAAAAAAACTTTTGCAATAAGTAAAAAGCAAGTAGAGAGTGCACAGCGGAAATATAAAGTAGACAAGATATTTTTACGTGGTTCACAATCTTTCGATTGCTAATCCACGGCCCTAGTGATCCTTGATCACGTACGGAGGGCAATTCACTAAAACCACTCCTCCTCGTTGGAAGTAGGAGCAACGATCACAAAAAGAAATCAAGGCAAAGGGACACTCCCCCTTTCCTTGTTACGATTAAAGCACAAAGACAATTTAAAGAAGTAGAACTTAAATAAATATACCGACAACTCTTATAAGTAGAAGTGCACTTCGTCGTAGCAAATGTGAGTAGTAGTAGCGGCGTTACGACGGCGTGTTGAGAGCTCTTGATTTCTTGTTTTTTGCTTGGAGTGAACATGTCTATTTATGGATATTGATCTATGAATTTAGACATAGGTAGTGTCCAAGGTGAGGTTCTTATCCCAACTCAAGGATGAGGTGTTTCATCCAACCACCTTGTGCCACAACTCAAGGATGAGGTGCTCATCCAACCACCTTGTGCCACCTCAAGGAGGCCTTCACGCCAACTTGTTGGAGCCATCCAACTTGTGCCACATCATGGGAGCCAACCATCTTGTGCCAACTCTCCTCATTTTGGGCGTCAAGCTTGATGGTGGTTTGCCAACCATCTTGTGCCAACTCACCTCATTTTGGCCCAACTTGATGATGGTTTGGATGTCCACCTTGATGCCACATCACCTAATTTTGGGGGTCCAAGCTTGGTGATGGTTTGGATGTCCACCTTGATGCCACATCACCCTTTGTACCAAAACACGAGTCAAGTCCAAATTCACCCCCTTGAAATTGAGCTCTTCTCGAAAGTGGAACTAGACCAGCTGATTGGTAGTAGTAGACGACTGGTCAAAGGGTTTTGGACTGCAGTACAAGTTAGCTTAAAATATAAAGTACGATGGTTCTAACCAACTGATCTCGACCTAGACCTTCCATTGGAGGTATTGGGTCGGATCTACGCTTAACGTCCTTGCTTCGCTTTCACACGAGCTTACCTTGTAGCCTCGCTTCCGGTCTTCACCCGAGTACCTCGGCTTCCTCCGAAATCCCTCTGGCGTTGCCCGACCACCTCGGTTCCCACCGGGTGTCGCAGACCTTCCGCTCAACTTTAGCATTTCTGCACACTTAATTGAGCTCGTAAGATAACAAATATACTCTTAACTATTGAGCCTTTTGCCATAATCAAAATATCGGTTCGACTTTGGTGCCCACTGCACCAACAGAAAATAGGCAAATTGAGAAGTCAAGGTGGACCCAAGACCAAATCAAGGACTTCAAGACAAATCTCAAGGTAATTGAATTACTTAGTGATTTGTTACCTAACAATATTTAGTCTAGATTAGGTAATTATAGGGATGCAAGGGAGTTATGGAATAAGGTAATCAAATTCCAAGAAATTCCCGAACCGGCACAAGTAGAGGAAGATGTTGTGGAAGAGAGCTCATCCACATTTGAAGATGTTGATGATTTGGTGGAGACCTCCACCTCTAGCATTGAGGGGGAGGAGAGGCCTTCTATCCTGGAACAAGTTCAAGAAGAAGCTTCAACATCCGGGAGAAGCGAAAATTCTCTAGGTAACTCAAGTGTTGTTATTATAAATAAAAATCATATAACATGCTTTGAGTGTAGGGAACAAGGGCACTATAAAAGTAAGTGTCCCAAGAAGGTGAAGAAGGCTCAACCGGTACCAAAAGTCAAAAATGGAGGAGTCCCCACAATTAAGAGCAAAGAGCACATTGTGTGCTTTAAATGCAACCAAAGGGGGCATTATAGAAGCCAATGCCCTAGGGGGAGGAAGAAAGGGCAAGAAGGTGTATCTCATGTAGGGGGAGCTTCTAAAGCTAACCCTAAGGTAAATTTAATTAATGCACCTTCAATTTCTAGAACCAATAAGCATGCTAAAAATTATTTTAGTTCTCTTGCAATTATTAATGAAAAGCATGCTAGTAGAAATAATAAGGTTTATTGTTTAGGTGGTAAGCATGTAAATTTATCTAAGGATAAACCTAGGACCAATAACACTAGAACTATTTTACCTAGGGAATCAATTATAAAAATAGAAGAAAATTTGGGTATAAATCCCAAAAAGTCTAGGCACATGCCTAAGAAGAAGAGGCCTTCCCAAAAACCTAATGATAAATCAAAATTGGGAAAATTAGAACTAGAGAACTAAGTCTTGAGATCAAGACTTGAGAGAATGGAGAAAACCCTTAGAATAATAGAAAATTCAATTCAAGGGTCAAATGCCCAAAAGTCAATACCTAGGGTTCAAGAACGGTCTAAGGGCAAGGAAAGTTTAGGTTACAAACCTAAGCCCAAGAAGACTTATCATAATGTTCCATTTGATTATGGAACAACATCTAGGTCTAGAAAAACCAAGGCTAATAGGGAAGCTATCCCTAAGACTAGCCATGGTGTTTGCTTAGTGGCTAAGGACTTAAGAAAAACCAAGAAAGCCACTAAGAAGGTCAAAGGGGGAGTTACCTCTAGGTTTGACTTAGGAAAGACCCAAAAGACTATGGCTTCAAATCCAAAAAGGGTCATTAGGAAGGTATCTAGGGAAGTTGTCCCTAGTGAATACCTTGTTAACCCAATGAGCTCCAATAGGTATTGGATTCCTAGGAGCATAATCGATTCATGCTAGATGGGTTAGGGTGTGTCAACCCTAAGTGGATGGGTAGTTAACCTAGCCATGATGAGTTGACACATTAGGATGTGCTAATATGCTTTGAGAAGTTGAAAAATAATTAAATTTGCACAAATAGGTCTTAGAAGTATAGGTGTGTCATTTTGGGTTTATGGCACACTTGGGAGATAATAGTATTAAGGAAAATTAGAATTAATTTCTAGAAATGGCAATTTGGATTTAACACTTAGGTATTTTATACCTTAGTATATTTTACTTGTCATGATTTATTTGTCTTATCATGTCATGACATCATTTTTATCTTTATCTCTAAAAATGTCATGATCATGTTTAGACTTATTTTTATATGTCATGTATGCTAACATTTCATTCACATGACATGACATCATGATTTTGGCACATGCTTAGTTATATCATATATATGCCATAATCATATCATGCATAAAATAAAATTGATTTAAGGATCATTGGCATGACTTAAAGTCTCATGCATAAGGGAATCAAGTAGAGTTGCCTTAGAATATACATGAGACTATTAAAGAAAAAAAACCCACATCTCACTAGAATATTTGACTTGAATGTGTTTTACACATCTAGATACAAGTGAGATGTTTAAGAAAAAGAAATTAAAGGTTTCAAAAATATTTTGAAAAACCTTGGTGAAGTCTATCTTTTGATAGCTATCACCATTGAATGGGATGATACAAAGAGGGCTCAATATTGAATCTTTTCTTAACTTTTGAACTTTGTATCAATCTCGCTAATTTGTGGGTAAAATAATTTTCTTATATTTTTCACCCATAATGATTGTAATAAGTAATATACGTACAAAATTTCATGATTTATCAACGTATGTATAATTACTTGCGGATTTCAAAAATTCATTTCTGAAAATCAAAATCAGAATATATATCACGATCGTCAGGAGGCCAATGATCGATGTGGGAAGGAGTCGATCGTAGCCGAGAGTCGATCGACATGCTGATTTCGGGTAAACCTTGGTGGTTAGGCCCATGTTCAGCTATGTTTTGGTCTCATAACCACTCCTAACCCTAGGACATGCTTGAGAGAGCATTAGAAAGGGTGGAAATCCATTGGATATGGATTAGGAGAAGTGTTTAGGGAGAGTATCAATTTTAAGGTGGATGAGAGTTAATTGTTGAACTCTGCTTTAATTTTGATGGTTTTTGTGTTCCTATTGGCTTAGGGGTTTTCCAAAGACATTGTTAGTGCAATGGTCAAGGGGGAGCAAGCCTTTAGAGGGAGGTATCCATCATGGGAAGATGGATATGTATTTTTCCTCATGAGAGGAAAATTGAGGGACTGCGCCTCTCTTAAGTGATATGGGATTATCACTAGAAAGATTGAGGGCATGCCAAGGGGAAGATTATAAGATCTCATTGGGATATGAGACATTGACACCCTTGAGGACCTTTTTGATGTTATGTCAAAAAGGGGGAGAAGTTACCAAGTTACCAATTAGGGTTCGTTGGAATTCTCATTGGGATATGAGAATTACCAATATGGGAGAATTGGTAGACTTTAAATGGTAGTTTTGTCAATCATCAAAAAGGGGGAGATTGTTTGTGCAATTGGCCCAGGTTGACTCGAGTTTGACTCGAGTAGTATTTTGATGATAGACAAAACTTATGACATGGGATTGTCATAGGAAAGTCCAACATGGAGTTGGCATGGAAAATCCAAGCATGGGGCTTGGTGTGGGAAAGTCCAAAGCATTGCGAAGCCGTGCGCTTGGTTCTTGGTAAGAGATGCATTGCGAAGTCATACGCTTGGTGCATTTGGAAAGTCTTGAGGACTTGGCAAGTTCACTAGGCTCGGGGTCCTTGAGTCGGTGAAGGATGGCATTGCGAAGTCATGCACTTGATGCATCCGAGGGACCATCGGACGGGGAGCGAATGGAGTGAGGCCCAAGGGAAGCATACTTCGAGGGCAAGAGACGTGAAGGATGGCGTTGCGAAACCGTGCGCTTGGCGCATCTGAGGGACGTAGGCCGAGGGAAGAGAGCTTCGGTGGGGAACTCCATGAGGGATGAGGTGGACTTGGCCAAGTGGCTAAGACTGAGTGTTGGATGCTCAAACAACTTGGTGTTTGAGGTTTTACTCGACATCAGTTGACTGGCATAGGTGTCAGTCCACTGATCCAAGTCGACTAGGGTTCGACTGGTGTTCGAATGACCAGGGTCTGGCTGATCAGTCGACTGCCGAGGGATGACAGTCGACTGTTGACACAATCAGTCAACTGATCAGGGTGTTTTCAGCCACAGAATGGTTTCCAGTCAAGTGCTCGCGCCAACACTCGATTGATGGTGTTACCAGTCGACTGATGGGTATCATCAATTGACTGATGGGTGATCTGTTGGAACTTGATCAACGTGGATCTGGCCATTGTGAGACAATGGCTACAGGACCAGTCAACTGATAGTCACGATCAGTCGACTGATGGGCACGAAATTAGCTTGATGCAGGTTATAAATGAAGCTCAAAAGGGAGGATTTCGCCAAGACTTTAAGGGAGACTTTGAAGGGGAATTGCTGCTACATTCCAGTCCTTCAAGAGCTAACCAAAGCAAGCAACAAATAAGTGATCAAAAGAAATCGGTGAAAAGTGTTCTTTTGTATTGTATTTGTATTCTTGTTTGTATTTCTATATTACTATTGTAATTGCTTGTGAGAGGTTTCTCCACCTCCGACGTGTTGTCGAGAAGGAGTTTAGTTAGTGTTGTGCCATTAACTAGAGCTCGGTGAGCTCGCCCGTGGAGTAGGAACCATTCAGTTCTGAACCACGTATATCTTTGTGTATTGCGTGTGATTGTATTGTTGTTATTATTTCTATTGTTTCTGCTGCGTATATTAACGACAATCGTAGACAAGCATGCAAGAACGAACGAATACGCTCATATGACGAAAGAGGGCTATTCACCCCCCTCTAGTCGGCCACCACCAATCCCCTACATAGCTTACCTTACAATCCGACCAATACCAATTCGTCGGTGAGGTTACTGTGCATCAACCCCTTTCACAGCCACGCCCACATAGCACATATAGCATAACCAGGTCTCCTACTCTTATTCACAGCCAAGCAACTCCCCGGAACCAACCATTCATCAATTCTCCAACATTGACTAGATCAATCAAGAAAAAGACTTGAACGACACCTAAAATTAGAGCAATATTAACAGCTTACCTGCTTTAGAAGTCCCTTGGCAGCCAACCTTCCATTACCCCTGTTCACCATCTCCAATTCTCTGTCCATATCGACAGATCAAGCTCAAGGCGATCCGCACAACGGCAACTCATGACAGGGCATCAGATGGATCCGTCACCTACTGTGAACGAGGACACGATCGGCTGTGAATGGTTGCCCACCCAAATCGGAACACTTAGAGATCTCTCAGCCAGAGGAATCCATAACATCCTACAATAGGGGTGGCTGGAGGCACTGGCTACAAATGGGTCGATAGTCGAAAGGGCAGATCGGCCAGCCGATGAGGCAGGCGACGATGGCGTGGCTGTGGATCCGACTCACTGCGACACCGGCGTGGCAACGACAGAGGCATGGCGACGGCATCAGCATGGCTACGGCTCGGTGGCAGCGGAGGTCCACGGTGGTCGAAGGAAAACCGGTCGACGTTGCTGTTCACGACCAACGAGGCTCCCTGCGGTGAAGATCTCCGACAGCAGAAGGCTCGATCGACGGTGATGGAGTAGCGACCACTGGCGAGAGAGAAGGGATGGTGACGGGTCTAGATAGGTCGGCCCGCCGTGGGCACGGGTTGCCCCGCGGGTTGAGAAATGCCAAAAGATGGAACATGTGCAAATAAAATTGTATAAATTTTTTTACCAATATTTTAATACTAACAAGATAAGTTTTTCACTATCACAATCTTCTTTTATCACACATACAACTCAACAAAGTATAAAAAAAGTTAAGAGGAAAGAACAAAAGAATATTTGATGAAGTACTCTATTTTTTTGTATACTCTAATTATTTTATATTATTTTCTCACTACTATTCTAATCAATGTAGAAAATAATGACATATTAAAATCAAATAATTACAAGGGTTAGAAAATCTCAATTGAATCTCTATTTGAAGAAGCAAAAATTTACATTTGCATATTATCAAGATTTGGATATTTTGGAACATTGAAAAGGAATCAAAAACATTGGTACTCAACTTTATAAGTTGATAATTGAATCTCAATTATAAGATTTTAGTTACTTCAAATACCTTACCGATCATTGCCTCAAGCCCTCAATGACTCAGTAATTTTAGATATATTTTTTAAATTTTTTGGCCCGTGGGTTGTCTCGCCTAATCCGCAACCCGCCTTGGGTTGGGTTGGATTAGAGATTTCTCAACCCGTCGAGATGGCGGGTCGGCCCGCACCTCCCCACTAAATATTAGATTTACGACGGGTTGACCCAGCCCACCATGGGTCGGCCCGTTTGACAGCTCTAGCGGCGGAGGACCCCATATTCTTCATAGGTATATAATTCTCATTCCTTGAGGGTCTGAGGTGAGGGTGCAAATTCTATTGCCATAATTCGGAGGGGATGATTTGAAGGAGCTTCTAGCATGCAAAAGCGGGGGGTGAGGAGCTTCTTGAAGGAAAGGTCTAACATATTCCCTCCTAGGGAGAGCTTGATGAGTAGGGGATTGATTTTTCTCTATAGGGGTAGAGGAAGATCCTTTATCAGCTCGTCGGACCTTTAACACTTTCTCTTCATTGATATAATCTTCATCTTGACCAAGTAACTCCTCATAGCTGGCAGCAGGCTTTCGTAACAGAGAATTGAGGAATGGCCCCTGCTTCAGGCCGTGAGATATGGTGACCATTAAAAAATTCGATGTGGCCGAGGATACCTCCAAAGCGGCATTAGTAAACCGATGAATGTAACTCCGGAGTGACTCAGTAGGTTCCTGCTTCATATGAAGTAAACTAGAAGCAGTATGTTGATATCTTTTGCTACAAGCAAAGTGCTTGAGAAAGACCCCCTTCAAATCCTTAAAGCAGGTAATGGAACCATAACGCAACAATTTAAATCATCTCTAAGTTGAGGATGATAGGGTGGTATGAAAGGCTCAACATTTTATAGCATCAGTGTACCGATAAAGAGCGGTTGCACCCTCAAATTGAGATAAGTGTTGTTGGTGCAGAGAGCATACTCCTTAGTTTTGATATATGAACCATAGTTAAAGTTAGGAATTACTTGTGATTTGATATATACGTTAAGTGTGCAGGCTTAATAGGAAGTCCTAGTAGGTCAGGCAGACCGGATCTAGGCAAAGCATGGAAAGTCCTAGTAGGTAATGTTGATCGGATACTAGGCAGAAGACTTGACAGATCAAGATGACCGAACACAAGGTAGAAAGTCTATATGGGTCAAGAGATCAGACATCTGACATGAAGACCGATTGGATCAGGAGACTGAACAACCGACATAAAGTCCAGCTGGGTCAGAAAGATCGGACAGCTTGCGGAAGTCCTGGTGGTTCATATCAGATGTCAAGGATGGTAAGTTCGGCAGGACAGCCGACAGGTAAGCCTCAAATGAAGAGGTGAGGTTGAGTCCTCTGTAGGGGGACAAAGCTAGGCGTCGATTCGACTGATAGTCCGCATGGGATTAAGAAGTCAAGATCGAGCAGTATTACTATTGCTATTGTATTTTATACTGTATGTTTTTTCTAATTTCATTTTGCAAGGAATAGTCGATTGAAAGGATTCCAGTTGACTGAGTATGGTCCAGACGATTGGATACCCAGTTGGCAAGATTAGTTGGTGATTGATCGAAGATCTGGCAGCCCAGATAGAAAGAGTTTCAATCTACTGAGGAGGTCTAGTCGACTGGAAAGGTAAACTTCCCTATGCAAAGCCAGGTGACCTGGAGTCGACTGGAACAGGTCCAGTTGACTGGGAAGGCCGAAGTACCATATCGACTGGTTGATATGGAGTCGGCTGGAGTGCATTCCAGTCGACTGAAAATGTCTTATAAAAGAAGTACTCGACCAGCTCCGAAATAGATCAATCTACTACGTCCAAGTGATGTTGCAAAAATTTCTCATCCGTACAAGCATCTATACGCCAACACTTCGCACTCTGAGCCATATTTCTACATTCAAAAGAAGTGTCGGTATATTTATTTTTGTGTACTTAATTGTAGCTTATTGTACTTAAATTGTAGAGGGAAGGTAGTTTGTTACCTTACCCTCATTCTTGTAACAGCGACACCCTCCGAGTTCAAAAGTTCCGAATCGGAGGGCACTTTAGTGTATTGCCCACGAGGTAGCTCTAGGAGAGCTATGGGCCTTGGAGTAGCAACCTAACTTTGGTTGTAAAGCAAGTAAAATATTTGTGTTCTTGTGTAATTTAATTTCTGCTACTATAACTCTTTTCAAAAGTTTAAAAATAAAGTTTTTTATAAAAAGAAAATTTCATAATCCGAGATTCACTCCCTTTCTCGGATAACTTCGACCCTACAATTGATATCAGAGCAAGCAGGGGCGCTCCGATTTTGGTGAAACCACCAATGAGAGTATTTGAATTTTTCTTTAGTTTTAGCATTTTTATCTTAGAATAATTTTTTCATTAATTGTAATATTTACTTTTGCACTAGAATAGAATTTTTAATATTTGTCTTGTCATAGAATAAATTTATTCTTTTTGCACAAAAATATAATATTCCTTAAATTGAGTAACTCTAGAAATATTTTTGAATATTAATTAATTAAATTAAATAAAAAAATTAATTAGTTATGTCATATCTAGAAGGGTACAACACTGTTCGCCCTCCTCTCTTTAACGGAGAGGACTTTTCTTATTGGAAGAGGCGAATAGAGTGCTACCTGAAAAGCGACCTCGAGGTATGGTTTTGAATTAGGAAAGGGTTCATTTCTCCGGTAGACGACTCGGGAGAGTTCTTAGAACCAAAAAAATGGACCACGGACATAAGAAAACGAGCTCAAGTCGATTACAAGACCCTTAGCACCTTGCAATGTGGACTTACCAAAGAAGAGCTCAATAGAGTCGGTCCCTTCAAAAATTCTAAGGAACTTTGGGATAAGTTAATTGAATTACACGAAGGAACTAATGATACTAGAATAGCTAAACGAAATGTGTTACTTAATAAACTCTTTAATTGTAAAATGCATGAAAATGAAAATGCTAGTCAACTTCACACTAGAATAAAAGATATATTAAATGGACTTAATTTAATAGGATATCAAATAGAAAATAGGGATGTAATTAGATATACACTTAAGGCATTCCCGAGGAACGCCTTATGGACATCTATCGTTTATGCCTATAAGGTCTCCAAGGACCTTTCCTTAATTATATTAGACGAACTATTTTGTGAACTCGAACTACATGAACAAGCTAACTCAGGTCAAACCGAGAATGGTATTGCTTTAGCGGCAGATTCGACTAAAAAGGAAAGAAAAATAAAGAGTGAGTCGGAAGACGAGTCGGAGTCGGACCTAAACGGAGAGGAAGAAATAGCAAACATGGTCTAGAAAATGCGCAACCGGAGAAAAAGATTTACGAAGAAAGATGTCAAAAAGGTCGTCGATAATAAACCAAGACCTAGATCAGAAGTAACGTGTTATGAGTGCAACAGAAAAGGTTACTACAAGTCGGAATGGACAAATCTAAAAAAGGAAGAAAAACCTAAAAATGAAAAGAAGAAGAAAGCACTTAAGGCAACTTAGGATGAATCGTCTTCGAAAGAGTCGAACGCAAAAGAGACAAAAAGAAGTTTCGTAGCATTCATGGTCGAATTAAGCTCCGAAGCCGAATCAATCTCCGAGTCTGAATCTGAGTCCGAGAGAAGCCATGGATCCGCATCCATTTCCGAATGACTAGATGAGATATCTTCTCCTTTAGAAGATAAAATATACAACATAATTGCATGCCTAGGTAGGAAATTAGCTAAATCTGAGAATCAAGTAGACTCGATCCTTAAGGAAGTCCAAGTACTTAAGGAGCAAGTAAACTCGAAGACTTCGACTTGCCAAATTAAGGATAGAGACTCAACTCAAGTTGCAAAACTTGAGAAAGAGAACTTGGTCTTAAAAAGGCAAGTAGGAGATCTTGTCGGAATGTTGGAAAGGTTCGCCCCGGGTTCCAAGTATCTAAACATGATGCTTATGTCTCAGCGAGTCGTGTACAATAAGTTCGGACTCGGACACAAAGCTAAATCCTCATATAAATCATACATGTCATTATTTAGCCGAAACACTAAGAATCGAGTCCAAGCATGGATTCCTAAGGCTAGCTTAGTCAATCAAGTTGGACCAAATCAATTTTGGATTCCCAAGAGTCAAGTTCACTTAGTGAACAAAACTCAATCAAGTTATCACTTAGGGGGAGCAAACACTTTGCTTGTTTCTTTATTTAATTAAACTCTTGCATGTCTTAGTTTACTTTACTTGCTTAATTTAGAATGGACTAGATAAGAAACAAAGTAGTTTAAACTTGAACAACCTAGTACTAAGACGAAGTGAACTAATAGTAAGTTAGGGAAGTTCTTCAAGGTGCATGTCTAGGAAGTGGTCCATCTAATATTCAAGAAGGTCATATGCCTCGCCACGACCTGGTGCACTAAGTCGAGTGGAACTGATCAAAGCTAACTCACTAAGTCTTTAACTAGTTAGACCAAAGCTTAGTCCAAAGTGAGTCAAGTATTTGATTCCTTCATTGACTTTGTCTAGGAAGTGGTCCATCCGATACCCAAGTCGCCCATATGTCTCGCCATGTCCTGGAAGTCAATACTGAAAAAACCTACTTGATTAGCTCAAGCTAAGCTTGAATCTAACACAAGTTTAAAAACTTTGAAATTGTTCATTGAAATTAATTAAGATACAAATAAATTCTCATCTCACAAAACTCATAGGATTAACGTGTATTGAAAACTTAGCTCGAGTGAGATGAAAAAAAAAATTACACAACTTAATCATGTTAATCAATTCAACTTAATCATCTTAATTAATTCAACTTAATTTGATATTGAATTTTGAAAATTTTTAATTTTATTATTGAGGGGGAGGTTTTAAAATTTTATTGCTTTTATTGAAGGGGAGTTTTAAAATTTTATAGCTTTTAATGAGAGTTTTGAATATTGAAATAGTAAGAGTTTTGAAAATCTTATGCTTTGACTTTTGGGTATTTTCAAAAAATATTTCAAGTTTTGAAAATTTTGCAAATCTGAATTAAAAAGTTAATTTTTTTGAAAAATTTAAGTACTTTTGAAAAACTTGACAAGAGTTATTTTAAACCCATAGATAAAGGGGGAGGTTGTATTTTCAAAGAAAATTTTATTGCATAATTTTAGGGGGAGTTGATAAAGAATTTTTCAAAAATAGAGTTTTGAGAAAACATTGAATTAAGAGGAGAAAATTTTCTATAAGTTGTTTTCAAAACTTTAGAATTCTTATTATACTTTACAATTTTGACACACTTATAAAAAAACAAATTTTCAAAAGCTTAAGTTAATAATCTTATATGACTTAGCTAATTTTGAAAAACCTAAGTGTGTTAGAAAAACATAGTCTTTTAAAGCTTAAGTACTTTGAAATTTATAAAGCTTAGGCATTTTTGAAATATTTATGAAGCTTGTCAAGCAAATATATTTTGTAATTTTAACAACTTTAGTCCTTGTGGTTGAAAAGCTTTAAACTCATCTTTAATATTATGGCATTTGGTGATTTTGATGTATGTCAAAGGGAGAGAGAGAGAGAGAAAGTTTAAAGTTAGATAAATTTAAAGAAAGAAAACATTTCATGCATATGATCATTTCATGTTATACATTTTTAGCTTAGTGTTTTTGCTAATATATGTTGAACTTTAATATTGCAAATCTATTCTCCTAACTTTAACTAATATGTTGTCATACATCAAAAAGGGAGAGATTGTTAGTGTAGAGAGCATCACTCCTTAGTTTTGATGTATGAACCATAGTTAAAGTTAGGAAGTCCTAATAGGTCAGGCAGACCGGATACTAGGCAAAGCATGGAAAGTCCTAGTAGGTCATATTGACCGGATACCAGACAGAAGACTTAATAGATCAAGAGGATCGGACACCAGACAGGAAGTCCAGATGGGTCAGAAGACCAGACATCTGACATGAAGACCGATTGGGTCAGGAGACCGGACAAATGACATGAAATCTAGTTGAGCCAGGGAGACCGGACATTTGGCAGAAGTCCTGGTGGGTCAAATTGGATGTCAAGGATGGTAAGTCTGGCAGGGCAACCGGCAGGTAAGTCTCGAGTGAAGAGATGAGGTCGAGTCCTCTGTAGGGGGACAAAGCTAGACATCAATCCGATGGATAGTCTGCATGGGACTAAGAAGTCGAGATCGAGCAGTATTGCTACTGTTATTGTATTTTATATTGTATGTAGTTGATAATCTCATTTTGCAAGGAACATTCAACTGAAAGGATTTCAGTCGACTGAGTATGGTCCAGTCGATTGGATACCCAGTTGACAAGATTAGCTGGTGATCGATCGAAAATCTGGAAGCCCAGATGGAAAGAGTTCCAGTCGATTAGGGAGGTTCAGTCAACTAGAAAGGCAAACTTCTCGATGCAGAGCCAAGTGACATGGAGTCGACTGGAACAAGTCCAGTCGATTGGGAAGGCCGAAGTTCCATATCGACGGGTTGATGTGGAGTCGATTGGAGGGCATTCCAATCGACTGGAAATGACTTATTAAAAAAGACTCGACCAGCTCCAAAATAGATCAATCTACTACGTCCAAGTGATGTTGCAAAAATTCCTCATCCGTACAAGCATCTATACACCAACACTTCGCACTCTGAGCTGTATTTCTACATTCAAAAGAAGTGTCGGTATATTTATTTTTGTGTACTTAATTGTAGCTTATTGTACTTAAATTGTAGATGGAAGGTAGTTTGTTACCTTACCCTCATTCTTATAAAAGCGACACCCTCCGAGTTCAAGAGTTTCGAATCAGAGGGCACTTTAGTGTATTGCCCACGAGGTAGCTCTAGGAGAGCTGCGGGCCTTAGAGTAGCAACTCGACTTTGGTTGTGAACCAAGTAAAATATTTGTGTTCTTGTGTCATTTAATTTCCGCTGCAATAACTCTTTTCAAAAGTTTAAGAATAAAGTTTTTTATAAAAATAAAATTTCATAATCCGAGATTCACCCCCTTCTCTTGGATAACTTCGATACTACAAGCGCTCCTCTGGATCAGAGGTACCATCATACAACTCGACATGAGAGGAGGGGGGGGTGAAAGTGAGGAGGTGGATTCTCTGGTACTATATCTTCCGTGAAGGGCAAGGGTTCATATTGTTCCCGAGCCCTAGTTGAAAGGCTCTCCTCTTGCTCCTCCCTTCTTGCAAGAAAGAAAGGGAGGGGACATCGATCAGCTCCTCCTAGATGTCCTTCCCCTAGAATTACCTCTGTCTCTTACTGGTCAGGTGCGGGGATGTGCGATGTTCCTCTATATGGTTGACCCCTTCGAGGTGGTTCTTCAAAATGGGAAGAAGATATCCCATCCTTCTGCCCTCTTGAATCCATGAATCTATCACTGCTTTGTTTATCATTGTGGCCAATTGGGAAGGTTGTATAGTAATAAGAGTTTCTTCAGAAGTAGAGGTCACAGGAGGAGGAACTTCTTGAGGTTGCATCTCGACGTCTCGCTCAAATATTCCCACAGATGATGCCAACTAATGCGGCTCATATTTTCCTTCCTTGATCTTGTGTCACTGAGGATGGGTTCTCTCCAACCACAACAGTAATCTTCAATTTTTTCCTGTCAAAATTAACACAGGTCAGATGGTCTTCGGTGTCCCAGCTAACAACCCTCTGATGCCTAAGTTAGAGCTATCCAAGGAGGATAAGCAAGTAACCGAAGTAGAAGATGAAGTAATATAGAAAAGTAAGTGTAAAAATGATCTGACCCCTTCTTTGTTCTCCTCTCCCTCCTTTTATAGCCCCTCCTCCCCACAACTCCTTGGTGACGCTTTTAGGGCAGGTCATTGTGTAATGCAAGGATGATCGTTCACGTGGAAAGTCATGCAGGTCGAGGGGATGATGTTGTTTGACTGTTAGAGAATGTCTCCTGTCAAAAATCTTTTGTGAGACCTATAAGGCGTCTTCAAGCCATTACTAAAAAATGTGACGCATATGAGTGAACTCTAACAAACCACTAAAGGAATATTTCATGAGGTCCCACATTAACTAACTTGCTATTCCTTCATCCAGAAGTGATCTCATGCTAACTAACTTATTATTCTTCCTCCATGATTTATTCCACCGATGCTTAACCCCTTATTCTAGCTCTCGAGTCATTCCTCCCCCGACTCAGTACTCTGTCTGCTTCCCGAGTCATTTCCTCTCCCCGACTCAATACTCTATTTGCTTCCCAAGTCGATTCTTTCCTGACTTAGTACTCTATCTACTTCTTGAGCCTTCTTCTCCGACTCAATACTCTGTCTGCTTCCCGAGTCATTTCTTCCCTGGCTCAGTACTCTATTTGCTTCCCAAATCGATTCCTCCCCGACTTAGTACTCTTCCTACTTCCCGAGTTGATTCCTCCTCGACTCAGTACTCTGTCTGCTATTCGAATTGATTCCTCTCCGACTCGGTACTCCCAGCACTTAGTCATATTATAGCAGTATCATCTACTAAACAAGTCGAAGAATTTACTCGTACTTTTAAAAAAATGCTCTAAATTAATAATACAAAAGCATGAGGAAAAAAAATCAAACCTTGCAACTATTGAAAAGTAATTAAATCAATAGACTGAAAAGAGGAGAGAAAAAAAAAGTTCTTTAAAGTGTGAGAGATTATATTAGATCAATTTATACTGCTATATAATAATGTTTTTTTTTTAAATTATGGATTAAAAAAAAAGATCAGAGTCAGATGACTCTTTTGCCTTCTAATAGGCACGGCCTGCTTAAGGGCTGTATTTGTTGACTGGAGGGGGAAAACTTAAGTAGTTGGAAGTCTATTTATAGAAGGTGTTAAAGGTCGCACATGTACATTCCTATACTTTTTTCATATTGTGCTAACAATGTTCAAATATCACCGAGGACCTGGACAATATTAAAAGTTTCAACCTATGCTCTTGGTATTCTTATATTACTTAGTCTGCATTTAATTTTTTTTCAAGGAGAGATCTTATTACAAAGATCTCAAATAAGATTATAAGAGATTTACCCCAATACATGTGTGCATTAACTATATTTATATTTATATTTATTATTATTTTTATTGTATTCTTATTGATTTCATTTTTTTCATAAGATTTAAATTAAAAGTGATACTGAAGAGAAATACTAATGAGCTAGACCCATGAGCAAAAGAATATGCTGTGGGTGCATCAGGTATACAAGAGTTTGAGACTCAATAGAAAAGAGTCAGGGTCGAGGAGTCTGAAATCCCTGAGTTGGGACATAAGGAGTCAGGAGCATGAGAAATCGAGGTCAAGGAGTCGGGAGTCCCTAAGTCGAGAACATGAGGAGTCGAGAGCATAAGAAGTTGGAAATTTACGAAGTTAAGAACTTTGATAGTCACCGAGTCAAGAGCCTATAGAGGTGAAAGCCTTCATAGTCGGGAGCTTGAGGGGTGGGATAGAGCCGTCAAGTTGGGTTAGGCCCGTCGGGTTGGCCCGCCCCGCCAAGTAATTTAAGCGGGTTGGGTTGAAATTTTATCAACCCGCTATTTTGACGGGCCTAAACGAATCAACCCGCCCGAGTTGTGGGTTAGACGGGTTGGCCCGCGGCGGGCTTGGGTTGGCCCGCGGGTTGAGAAATATCAAAAGAAGATAAATTTTGTGGAAAAAATTTTTTTAATCTTTTTTAGCAATATTCTAATACTAACAAGTTCATAATCACAATCTTCTTCTATCACACATATAATTCGGCACAAAGTATAGTAGAAATTAAAGAAAATAATAAAAAAATATTTCATTTAGGTACTCTAATAATTTTTTTTTATATACTCTAATTAGTTTATAATTATTTTGTCACTACTATTTCAATTTCAATTAATATAGGATGATGATATATCAGAGTCAACTAATTATAAATGCCGAAAAATCTCAATTAAATCTTGAATGAGCTAAAACTTGAATTTGTATACTATCAAGATTTGGATATTTTGGAGTGTTGAAAGAATAAAAAATATTGGTACCTAACATTGTCGATTGATAATTGAGTCTCAATTACAAAATTTTAGTTGTTTCAAATGCATAGTTTTTTTTACCATGGTATTCTATCCTCCTTGTCGATTATCACCTCAAGCTTTCACCATCTCAATAATTTTGGATTTTTTTATATTTTTTTGGCCCACATGTTGGCTCGCCTAATCCAAGAATCTACTTGGATTGGGTTCGAGATTTCTCAACCCACCAAGATGGCGGGTCGGCCTGCCCCTCCCCGCTAAATGTTAGATTTGTGACGGATTAACCCGCCCCACCATGGATCGATCCGTTTGACAACTCTAATCACTACTATTTCAATCGATGTAGGAAATGATGACATATCAAAGTTAAATAATTACAAAAACTAAAAAAATCTCAATTGAATCTCTATTTGGAGGAGTAAAAATTTAAATTTACATATTATCAAGTTTTGAATATTTTCGATCATTGAAAGAATAAAAAATATCGGTACTCAACTTTGTCAGTCAATCTCAATTATAAGATTTTAGTTACTTCAAATGCTTATTTTTCAAATCATGATACCCCATCTACCTTATGGATCATCGCCTTAAACTCTCAACACCTTAGTAATTTTAGATATAGTTTTTTAATTTTTGTGGCCCGCGGGTTGGCCCGCCTAACCCGCAACCCGCCTTGGGTTGGGTTGGGTTGGAGATTTCTCAACCCGCTGAGATGGCAGGTCGACCCGCCCCTCTCTGCTAAATATTGAGTTAACGATGGGTTTGGCCCGACCCGCCATGGGTCGGCCCGTTTGACAGCTCTAGGTGGGATCTAGGAAAGTGGGTCCACATAACTCGAAAGTCAGGATCAAGAAAAGTAGGTCCACGGGAGCTCGGGTGATCAGAGGTCAGGCACTCGGGGTCAGAAGTTAGGCAAAGCCTGACAACTCGAAGTCGGGATTAGGGGGAAGTCAAGAACCAGAGGACCATAGATGAAAATTTTTTCAACAGTCGTCACATTCGACCTCCTAACAACCCAGTTCAATGATGACTCTGGAACACATAGCATCCTAAAGGGAGATTTTCTACAACAGTTATCCCCTAACAGCCTAGCAAAGGGCACAATAGGTGGATAATCCCGGTCGACAAGTTAATCAGAGTTTCTATATAAGGGTCGGTAGAGGTAAAAAGAAGCTCTATGGTTACACTTTTATTTTACTAGCTATATTTTTCATCATCTTACATTTTCTCCTATCCGACTTAAGTATCGGAGGGGTATCATTGGAGCACTGCCATCCTTTGACCCATGTTATGTTTGATAGGATTCTTCTACAACCAATTCGAACCCGCTCTTGGAGAAAAGAGGATCAAAAACTGACTTCATCAGTTGGTGTCATATGTGGAAACTTTGAGCAAAAAAGTCGATGATGCAATCGCAGAAAGTTCCTTCTTTGACCTTTTCTTTGGAGGAGAACTCCATAACCATGACCCATGGCCCTGCGATTATGCAAAAGGCAATGGAAAAGACAGTAGCCAAAGGCAGCGAGAAGGCCAGCTGGCTGCAGGAGCGAGGAGGGGCCTTGCCTCATGTAAAGGAGTAGGATTTCCCTCCTCTCATTGGCAAGGAAATAAGAGAGGAGCAAGAAGAATATCGAGTAACAAAGTGTCGAGCGATGACCCGAACTATTCCTCAATTCATTTGTGAGGAGCAGGAAGAAAGCCAACTCCTAGAGCACAAGGTGCGAAGGAAGCCAACTCCTTTTGTCAAAGATATTGTGTTAGAAAAACTCCCCTCTGATTTTCATTTCCCTCACCTCGGGTAGTATGATGGTTCTGCATACCTAGGAGAACACTTGTCAAAGTTATGAGAATGTGACCATTATGCATCAATACTCCTATGTTATTAAGTGTCGAGTATTTATTACTACCTTGGTGGGATCAACCCAGAAGTGGTTTCAGTCATTGCGTTTGAAATCCCTGACGACTTCGATGGCCTGTGAGGTATTTCTGTAGCATTTTGTTAGTTACAAGAAGTACAAACTAACTTTTTTTAGTATGTTTAATCTGAAACAAGACCTAACCAAGTCTTCGAGAGGATATATTCAAAAGTTCACTCAGATCATTCTAGAAATCCTCACTGCAACTCCTAAAGTCCTTATGATGACGATTTCTCAAGGATTGAAGGATGGTGCTTTCTTCCATTCTTTGGCAAAAAAAAAAGCCCTCGAGAAGCTACGATGAACTTCTCGATCGAGCTGAGAAGTATATTAATGTAGAGGAGGCTCAGAAGGTTTGTCATACCTCGAAGGGACAAGGTGTAAATATAAGCTTAGTCAAAAAAGGTGACACATCTCAATTGATAGTCCCAAGATCAGGTGGCTTCAAGTCATTTTCAGTAGAAATCTCTCAGGGAAACCCATGGGAGTAATGATGACCGAGTACCCTCCCCGACCCATAATTTCCCGAGGTGAGGGGGAACAAAGGAGGTAACCAATAGAATCATAGTGCAAGGGTTAAAAACCAAGTTGAAGGATGCATGGGGAAATTGGGAGGAGGAGTTCCCAGGAGTTTTGTGGGCTTATCGGACCATAATAAGGGCCTATACAGGGGAAACTCCCTTCAATATGGTCATGATGCAGAAGCAGTGATTCCTTCTGAGGTGATTTTTGAAAGTGTCTGAATACAAGTTTATGATCCATTGGACAATGAAGTACAGAGAAGAATTGAGTTGGATATGGTCAAAGAATAGTGGGAACGGAATCAGATCTAAATCGAGGTGTACCGACAAAGAGTACAGTAAGCCTTCAATAAAAAAGTCATACTATAGTCCTTTCAAGTGAGGGACCTAGTACTATGTAAGGCGAGTCTAGCAGGAGAAGTAAAAAAGCTAGCCCCTAATTGGGAATACCCTTACAAAGTTATCAGATGAGTAGTCGGGGTAGCATATTGTCTTCAGGATGTGAAGGGCAAGGCGCTATTGACGCCCTATAATGCAATACACCTGAGGCATTTTTTTTAGCTAAGAAGAGGAGGAGGGAAGAAGCAATGGGAAAGTGAGGTTACTGTACTTTTATTTCATATCAATAAACCAATATACACATGAAGTCTAATTTTAATGTAGGGAGGTCCCTGAAGTGGTGAAGCAGGGAGAAGCGAAGAGTTGAGCTCGCCCCGATCGAGACAGTTTATAAGTCTTCGATCAAGTCGAAGTGCTAGTAGTATTCTCTTGAAGTAGTGAAGTGGGAAGGAGTGAAGAGCTGAGCTCGATCCGATTGAGGTAGTTTATAAGTCCTCGGTCTAATCGAAGTGTTAGTATTCCCTTGAAGTAGTGAAGCGGAGAGGAGCAAAGAGCCGAGTTGAGCTTGGCTCGGTTGAGGCAGTTAGTAAGTCCTCATTTCAGTCAATATGCTAATAGTATTCCCCTGAAGTAGTGAAGTGGGAAGGAGTAAAGAGCTGAGCTCGATACGATTGAGGTAGTTTATAAGTCCTCGGTCTAATCGAAGTGTTAGTATTCCCTTGAAGTAGTGAAGCGGAGAGGAGCAAAGAGCCGAGTTGAGCTTGGCTCGGTTGAGGCAGTTAGTAAGTCCTCATTTCGGTCAATATGCTAATAGTATTCCCTTGAAGTAGTAAAGCGGGGAGAAGCGAATAGTCGAGCTCGGTCTAGCTAAGACAGTTTGTAAGTCCTCGATCAGGTCGAAGTGTTAGCATTCTTCTGAAGTAGTGAAGCAAGGAGGAGCGAAGAGCCGAGCTTGACCCTACTGAGATAGTTCGTAAGTGTTCGGTCTGGTCGAAGTACTAGTAGTATTCTCCTGAAGTAGTGAAGCAGAGAGGATTTCGCCTAGCCAAGGCAGTTCATAATCTATTAATCCGACTATAGTGCATTGAAGAAGTGCAATTCCCCTGAACAAGTGAAGCGGGGAGGACTCTGTCCAATTGAGGTAGCTCGTAAGTCCTTGATTCGACTAGAGTGCATCAAAAAAGTATAATTCCCCCGGACAAGTGAAGCAGGGAGGACTCCGCCCAACCTAGATAGTTTGTAAGCTCTTGGTCTAGATAGATTGTGTCGAAGAAGTGTAACTCCTCCGGACAAGTAAAGCGGGGAGGACTCTACCCGGTCGAGACAATTCCTAAGCCTTCGGTCTGGCTAGGTCGAAGAAGTGTAATCCCCCCTAGACAAGTAAAGTGGGGAAGACTCTGCCCAGTCGAGGTAGTTTGTGTTGGATCGAAGCGGATCGCTAGAGGGGGGGTGAATAGCGATAAAACCCTTTTTTTGTTCGTTCGTTAAAACCCGAGTAGATAATTAATTACAGCGGAAAGATAAACAATAAATAAAGGAGATAAATATTTTTACTTGGTTCGTAGCCTTCGGCTACTACTCCAAGGCCCTAGTGGTCCTTGACCACGCACGGAGGGCAAAACACTAAAGAACTCCTCCTCGTTAGAGGTAGGAGTTAATCGTTACAAATAAAAGCAAAAAGCTTGAGGTAGAGGGACATTCCCCCTCTCCTCGTTATGATAAAAGATCCGAGATTTGAAAGTAATGAACTGAAATAAACAACTTAAACCGACGTAATAAAAAGAAAACAATTAAACCTAGATGTCGGAGAAGAAGCACTTCGTTGTCGGAAAGTTGTAGCTTGGCGGAGGCTTTTGGAAGCTTAGAATTGATGAAGAAACCCTAGGATTGGCCCTCCTTTTATAGCCTTTGAGCCCCTTTTCGAGAGGAACTTCACCCAATAGAGTTTTGGCACATGGCTCCTTGAAAAATGGTGATAAGGCTTGACTCCTCGAGGCTGATCCTTGACCATCAGTCGACTGATGGCCATCATCGATCGGAATGGCCATCATCGATCGGTGATGGTAGCATCGATCGAATGCCTAACCTTCGGCGGTCATTGTTGGGCGGCGGTGAGTCCTCAAGTAGCCGGCAAATCGATGCTAGCTGCAAGGTAAAGTTAGCTTAACAAAAACATTATTTTGACGGCCTCCGACTGTCCGATCTCAACCTAGACCACCTATAGGATGTCTTTGGTCGGATCTACGCTTAAGATCATCCCCGTAAAGAGGATACGACCTTACTTACGCTCGCACACACGAACTTACCTCGATACTTACTGTGTTGCTTTCGCTTCCGGCCTTCCACTCGATTCCTTCGACTCCCTCTGAAGTCACTTGAGTGTCATCCGACCACCGCGGCTTCCTCTGGGTGTCGCTAGCCTTCAGCTCCAGCTATAGCAATTTTCTGCACACTCGATTCAGCTCGTGAGATAACGACATGAGCTTAACTTTGTATCGTTTGCTATAATCAAAACTCAGGTTCGACTTAGGTGCCTACTGCACCAACAATCTCCCCCTTTTTGATTTATGACATACCCACATACAAAGTTAAGAACATAGCATGCATGAAGAATAAAAATAGCATGTATGAAGAATAAAAATAGCATGCATGAAGAATAATAATGTGCATGAAAAACAAAAATAAAGATTAAGTTGGAGTAGTAAGAATTTTCTTCAGGTACTCCCCCTTGAGGAAACCTCCCCCTTGACCGAGGGTGAGTCTTGAAAGAAGACCTTAGTCCTCCCCCTTGAGGATTGCTATTTAGGAAGAGTTTAAGTAATTAACATTACTTAAAGTTGGCCTTAGTAAAACATTTTAAGTTAAGAAGACTTCTTAACTTGGCCCTTTCTCCCCCTTTCTTAAGTAAAGCATTAGCACTTGGCCATAGTGTTTAAAAAATAATAAGTTTAAGTTAAGAATTCTCTTAACTTGGCCTTTACTTCCTTTTAAGTAAATTTTTAAAACTTAAAGTTAAGTAAACATTTACTTAACTTTTGGCCATGAAAATTTTTTATCCCTTAACTTTGGCCTTTTTCTCCCCCTTTTGCCATATATCGAAAAGTGGAAGGGTGTGTGGAAAATAAGTATTAAATTTAAAGTCCAAGCATGTTCCACATTATTTTTAAAATAATATACTAAAAATAAGCTCATCTATAAAATGTTCGACTCATATTTGGGTTGATTGATATGAAAGATCAACTAGTCCTGGTCAGAGTCGGTTAGTATATATGATTATGCTCCGTGGTTTATGGCGATGCACTAGCTCTACATTTGGAACCATGAGTAAGGTCCTAACATCTCACGCCCATCTACGTGGCTAAGTACACAAACACATTAGTCCTATGTGTTGTGAGATGTATTGGCTCCTTAAATCTATAGGTGCATGATATCTAAGGTAAGTCCTATACTAGTTCCATGAAAAATGAAAAGTAAGAAATAGTAGTAATATAATTTGCAAAGTCCTATTCTACTACGCACATGCCCAATTTTCGTCTTAATAGACTAAATTCGGCTTCGGGTAGGGGTTTAGTAAATAGGTCTGCCAAGTTAGACTTCGATTCGACGTATTCGAGTTGTATGGCTCCGTTGGCCACATGTTCTCGAATGAAATGGTGTTTTACCTCTATATGTTTGGTCCTAGAATGACATATCGGATTCTTAGTAAGATTAATTGAACTAATGTTATCTACGTGAAGTTTAGTATTTGTAAAGTCTAACTTAAAGTCGCGGAGAGTGTGCTTCATCCAAAGAAGTTGAGTGACACACTCACCCATCGCGATGTATTCGACTTCGGTGGTAGATAAGGCAACACAGTGTTGCTTCCGACTGCACCAACTTACTAGACTTGAGCCGAGAAGTTGACAACAACCACTCGTACTCTTTCTATCGAGCTTACTACCGGTATAGTCCGAATCGGAGTAACCGGTTAGTTCGAACTCGGTAGATCTAGGGTACCAAATACTGACATTAAGTGTACCCTTTAGATATCTAAGGATACGCTTGACTAGAGTTAGGTGAGACTCCTTGGCACAGGTTTGGAACCTTGCGCACATACTTACTGCAAATAAGATAACGGGTCGGCTTGCAGTTAAGTAAAGGAGACTCCCTATTACGCTCCTATAGTATTTTAAATCAATTGAATTTCCGATTACATCTTCTTCTATATTCACATTAGTTGCCATTGGGGTATTAATAATTTTAACGTCTTGGATTCCAAAGCGTTTAATTAATTCCCTAGTATATTTGCGTTGATGTAGGTATATTCCATATTTAGTTTGTTTAATTTGTAGACCTAAGAAGAAACTCAACTCTCCTACTAAATTCATTTCAAATTCACTTTCCATAAGTGAAATGAACTCATTCAGTAGGATCGAGTTGGTGGTTCCAAAAATAATATAATCTACGTAGATTTGGGCTATGAATATGTCTTTACCTAAGGTTTTTACGAAAAGGGTTGGGTCAACTACACCTTGGTTAAATCCTTTAGACTTAAGATAAATCGAAAGTCTCTCGTACCAAGCTCGAGGAGCTTGTTTAAGTCCATAGAGTGCTTTCTTTAACCTAAGGACATGGTCGGGTTTATCTACACTTTCGAAACCAGGGGGTTGACTAACATAAACTTCTTCTTTAATGTATCCATTTAAGAACGTAGATTTCACATCCATTTGAAACAACTTAAATCCTCGATGTGTTGCATACGCTAATAGCATTCGAATGGACTCTAATCTAGCTACTGGGGCATAGGTCTTGTCGTAATCTAAACCTTCAACTTGACTAAACCCTTTAGCGACTAGTCTAGCTTTATTTCTAACTACTTCACCTTTATCATCAATTTTATTTCTAAACACCCACCTTGTTCCAACGATTGTTTTATTTTTAGGTCGTGGTACTAATTCCCATACTTCGTTCCTAGTGAATTGAGCCAGCTCTTCTTGCATTGCAATAATCCAATCGGGATCAAGAAGAGCTTGGTCAATAGTCTTGGGTTCAATTTTGGAAATTAAGGAGATTTAACTAAGGTTTCTGTATGAGGCTCTAGTTCGAACTCCTAGACTTGGATCACCTATCACTTGGTCGATAGGATGATTCGCTTGAGTCCTATTTGGGTTTGGGTTTGAGTCTACAGCTTGATCAATAGGATGACTCGTCTGAGTTCTAGCTTCGTTGGAGTCATCTATCACTTGGTCGATAGAGTGACTTGGTTGACTTAGGTTAGGATTAACACTAGACATGATCTCCGGATCAGATTGGGATTGCCGGGGGATTTATAGGTTCGTGTCCTTCATCAAATACTACATTGATAGTCTCCTCGACTCTAAGGGTGTCATGATTATATACTCTATAAGCTCTACTTGTAGTCGAGTATCCTAGAAAGATTTCGGTCGTGGTTTTGGATGTAAATTTCCCTAGGTAATCCTTAGTGTTTAGGATATGTACCTTACACCCAAATACCCTAAAGTACTTGATGTTAGGTATTTTATCGTGATAAATCTCGTATGAGGTCTTAAGGTGCCTCTTTACCATAAGGATCCTATTTTGGACATAGCATGTCGTACTCACGGCTTCCGCCCAAAACCTATCAGGTAGGTTATGCTCATTTAACATTGTCCTAGCGGCTTCTTGTAGGGTTCTATTTTTGCGTTCTACTAGGTCATTTTATTATGGAGTTTTAGGGCAAGAGAACTCATGGTGGTATCCATTTAGGTTACAAAATTTTGTAAACCTATGGTTCTCGAATTCACCACCATGATCAGTCCTAAGTCTTTTTATTTTAATGCTTTGTTGATTTTCTATTAATTTAAATAGGTTGATTAATTGATCTAGGGTATCACTTTTGTGTTTGATGAACCTAACCCAAGTAAATCTAGAATAGTCATCAATTATGACTAAGCAGAATTTACTTCCATTAAGTAACTTAGCTCCGTGTGAATCAAATAGATCCATGTGTAGGAGTTCAAACACACTTTTGGTTCGTTCTTGATTAGTTGGTTGATGTTGTGTCCTAGATTGTTTATCTTGTTGACACGCATTACATATTTTATTGTTCAAGTTATTGAGGTTAGGCAAACCTCTGACTGAGTCACTCCGACTCATCTTGTGGATGAGTCTTGGGTGTGAGTGACCGAGTCATCGGTGCCACAACCATAATTCCTCTTGCCGTGTCATAAGACACTTAGTTGAGGAGTCAGTTAAGTTAATGGTGTAAATATTGTTATTTCTAGTTCCCTTAAAAATTGTTTTAGAAGTTTCATTTGTATTAATTACGCATTCATTTTCTAGAAATATGACCTTATAGTTATTATCACACAATTGGCTTACACTAAGTAAATTATATTAAAAATTTTCTACTAATAAAATATTTTGAATAACAAAATTTGAGTTAAGCTCAATATCACCTGATCCGATGATTTTGAGCTTGCCGTTATTTCCGAAAGCTACCGATCCTTGTCGTTTGAATCGAAGCTTCGAAAACTTAAGTTGATCCCCGGTCATGTGTCGGGAGCAACCACTGTCCAACATCCATTGATCCTACACGCAAGGTAGTTGGATCGGATATTGGATTTATTAAAGATTGGTTGAAAATTATTAACCTAAATCATCTCACCCATGTCACCCATGTCTACATGATTAAACACGTTAACCCTATATGTTTTTGTGAGATGACTTCCAATTTTACTTGATTTAAATTTAATGACTTAAACACTTGTCAACCTTGCGTTAGATTCGAATTTGACCTTAGGCTCATCAAGTTACCTTTTCAAGATCATGGCTTCCGGGTCGTGGCGAGGCACAGAGGCCTTCTTTGATTAGAACAACGACCACTTCCTTAGACAAAGCCATTTTCAAGAAAATAGTAACTTGACTCACCTAAGACCACTTCTTGGTCTAACTAGTCTAGGATACGGCGAGGTAGCTTTAGTTAGTTCCACTCGGTCAAGTGAACCGAACTAGATACGCCTTATCTAGCCTGAATATACAAGACTCCGCTTTCCTAGCGTACTATCATCTCGCCGCATCTTGGTACTATATTATCAAGTGTTGACGAGTTATAGTCCTATCTAACCATTCTAAAAAGGAAAATCAAACTAAATAAAAACCTAAGCATGCAATTTCTAGGTTAAAACACAAACAAGTTTCGTACTAGCTCCCCCTGGACCGTTGAATCGATTCGGTCTCTCCACACAGTGGATTTGGTCCTTGGGAACCCAGTACTGGTCCGATCCTAAGTTTGAAATTAAGGTGATCTTAGGGACCCATGCTTGGACACGTTTTTTATGTCGACTTACAATCGACATATACGACTTGTTGGTCGTATTTGAGCTAAACCCTAGTCCGACCTTGCTATACACGGCCCTTTGCGATCCAAGTAGGAGGTCAAGTCCTTTGGATCCCAAAGTAAACCTTTCCAATGTATTCCTAAGATCTTCGACTTGACTCTTCAAGAGTGAGTTCTCAACTTCGAGTTTTTCAACCCGAGTTGAGTCCTCCTCTTGAACTCGACTAGTCGAAGAGGTTAGGGAGACCTCGTGTTTAAGAAGTTTAACTTCCTCAACCAGGGTCTCGACCTTGGACTCGGACTTAGCTAACTTTCTAGTTAAAAACTTAATTGCACTATAAAGTGTACTAATGAGGGACCAACTTACCTTGAGTGTATCTTTTGAACCGGATGCGTATCCGTGGCTTGTCTTGAATAGTGCTTTGCAGTCCGACTCATCTTCGGTTTCCGATTCAGGTTCCGGTTCCGACTCCGTCTCCGATTCCACCAGTTTAGCCATGAGAACACGATCATTATCTTCTTCCTCGGATGCTTCTTCCCAAGTAGCGTTGAGTGCCTTTTTGTGTTTTGGTGCTTTGCTCTTGAGTTTTGGGCATTCGGACTTGATATGTCCAAACCTGTTGCATTCATAACATCTAATATTTGAACTTTTAGGCTTACCTTCGTTGGGTCGAGTGACGGTTCATTTTCGGCCCTTGACTATCCTCCGAACTAGGTTGACTAGTTCGGCCTCTATTTCCGAGTCGACCTCCGAATCGGACTCATCCTCTTCTTCCTTCGGGGGTGGCTTGCTTGCGGTTTTCTTCCTTGAACTTGCAAAAAGTGCTATACCCTTCTCGGGTTCCGAGTTAGACTGCTCATGAAGTTCAAAATCAGAAAATAGTTCATCTAACCTAAGTTTTGAAAGATCCTTGGAGACCTTGTAGGCATCGACCATGGATGCTCACAAGGTAGTCCTCGGAAAGGAGTTTAGGACATACCTTATAAGGTCGCGATTTTCGACCTTTTGCCCGATCGCGTGTAGATTGTTGACTATGTCTTGGACGCGGGCGTGAAGTTGCGTCGCGGACTCGTGTTCCTGCATTTTTAGATTATATAGTTTATTAAATAAAAGATCACGCTTACATACCTTGGCTTCATCGGTCCCTTCGTGTAACTCCACTAGCTTTGTCCAAAGGTCCTTTGCGCTTATGAAGGGGCCGACGCGATTTAGCTCCTCCTTGGACAAGCCGCATTGAAGGATTTGAGTTGCCTTAGCGTCGGCTTCGACTTGTCGTTTTGTCGCAATGGTCCATTGGTCATAATCCAAGGATTCACCCACTTCGTTAGTCGGAAGTGTGAATCCCGTTTGGATTATGATCCACATCTCGATTTGGGTTTTGAGAAAACATTCCATCCGACCTTTCCAGTAACGGAAATCATCTCCGTTGTAAAACGGAGGTCGGACGGTGCTAAAACCCTCGAGATGGGCCATTTAGAAGGGAAACCTTGCACAAAAAATACCAAAAAAAAACACGAAAAAGGTTCCAAGACTTCGCCTTGGATTAGTAATGTAGGAAATGAAAAGAAACAAAAGGAATAAACGAGAAATAGCCAACTAAAATAAAAGATGAGCACTTACAACCTTCAATGTCCCAGAAATAGTAGTAAACGATGGTTTTTGGGGATGAAGATAGATTGTTACGAGGGTTTACCCTGGTAAGAAGTGTAGATCTCTCCGAGAGCTTCGTTTTGGTAGGTAGCCCGTTTCGTGGGTCAACTTGTACGAAAAGTTATGCCCGTTTTACCGTCGGCTACTCCAAAAGCGAATACTTGCAAAACAAAACCAAACGAAGAGTACCAAGACTTCGTCTTGGATTAGTAGTGCGGGAGAAAAATTTAAACGAACGAAAAACAAATCTGTAAAAAATGCTAGATTGGTGGTTTCACCAAATCTAAGTGCCCCCGGCTCTGATATCAATTGTTGGATCGAAGCGGATCGCTAGAGGGGGGTGAATAGCGATAAAACCCTTTTTTTGTTCGTTCGTTAAAACCCGAGTAGATAATTAATTGCAGCGGAAAGATAAGCAATAAATAAAGGAGACAAATATTTTTACTTGGTTCGTAGCCTTCGGCTACTACTCCAAGGCCCTAGTGGTCCTTGACCACGCACGGAGGGCAAAATACTAAAGAACTCCTCCTCGTTAGAGGTAGGAGTTAATCGTTACAAATAAAAGCAAAAAGCTTGAGGTAGAGGGACACTCCCCCTCTCCTCGTTATGATAAAAGCTCCGAGATTTGAAAGTAATGAACTGAAATAAACAACTTAAACCGACATAATAAAAAGAAAACAATTAAACCTAGATGTCGGAGAAGAAGCACTTCGTTGTCGGAAAGTTGTAGCTTGGCGGAGGCTTTTGGAAGCTTAGAATTGATGAAGAAACCCTAGGATTCACCCTCCTTTTATAGCCTTTGAGCCCCTTTTCGAGAGGAACTTCACCCAATAGAGTTTTGGCACATGGCTCCTTGAAAAATGGTGATAAGGCTTGAATCCTCGAGGCTGATCCTTGACCATCAGTCGACTGATGGCCATCATCAGTCGACTGATGGTAGCATCAGTCGAATGCTAACCTCCGTGATCGTTGGGCGACAATGAGTCCTCCAAGCCGGCAATGCGATGCTGCAAGGTAAAGTTAGCTTAACAAAAATATTATTTTGACGGCCTCCGACCGTTCGATCTTGACCTAGACCACCTATAGGATGTCTTTGGTCGGATCTACGCTTAAGATCATCCCCGTAAAGAGGATACGACCTTACTTACGCTCGCACACACGAGCTTACCTCGATACTTACTGTGTTGCTTTCGCTTCCGGCCTTCCACTCGATTCCTTCGGCTCCCTCCGAAGTCACTCGAGTGTCGTCCGACCACCGCGGCTTCCTCCGGGTGTCGCTAGCCTTCAGCTCCAGCTATAACAATTTTCTGCACACTCGATTCAGCTCGTGAGATAACGACATGAGCTTAACTTTGTATCGTTTGCTATAATCAAAACTCAGGTTCGACTTAGGTGCCTACTGCACCAACAGTTTGTAAGCCCTTGGTCCGGCTAAAGTGCATCAAAGAAGTGTAATTACCTCAGACAAGTGAAGTGGGAAGGGCTTCGCCCAGCCCAGGCAGTTCGTAAGCTTTCAGTCTGGCTAGAGTGCATCGAAGAAGTGTAATTCCCCCGGATAAGTAAAGCGGGAAGGGCTTCACCCAGGCGAGACAGTTCGTAAGCCCTCGATCCGATTAAAGTGCATCGAAGAAGTGTAATTCCCTCGGACAAGTGAAGTAAGGAGAACTCTGTTCAGTCGAGGTAGTTCGTAAGCTCTTGGTTCAGCTAGAGTGCATCGAAAAAGTGTAATTCCCCAAGATAAGTGAAGAGGGGAGGACTCTGTCTAGCCGAGTCAGTTCGTAAGTTCTTGGTCCAGCTAGAGTTCGTCGAAGAAGTGTAATTCCCTAGGATAAGTGAAGCGGGGAGGATTCTGTCTAACCGAGGCAGTTCATAAGTTCTTTGTCCAACTAGAGTGCATTGAATAAGTGTAATTCCCCCTAACAAGTGAAGCAGAGAGAACTCTACCTCAATTGAGACAGTTCGTATGCCCTCGACTCGGTTCAAGCATTTCTGTTATGAAGCGTTAGCTACAGAGAAGTATAGAGTGAAGTGTTCCATTTAGCCTAGATGAGACGGTTTGTAAGCCTTTAGTCTTACCTGAGTGTCCGACTTAAGAAGAAATAATAAGGGAAAATACACTGACGTCAGACTTATTAGAGTCATTTGTCAATTTCGAAGGAGGGGGAGGGGTGTTTAATGATATCAATGGGAAATGCTAATGGACTGGACCCACAAACAGAAGGGCATGAGTGAGTGGGTCAGGTATGCAGGAGTTTGAGGCTCGACAGAAATAGTTGGGAGCAGAGAAGTTGGGGTCGAGGAGTCGGGAGCATGAGAAGTCGGGAACATGAGGAGTCGAGAGCATAAAGAGTTAAGAGTTTACAAAGTTAGGAACCTTGACAGTCACTGAGTCATGAGCTCGTGGAGCCAAGATCTTTCATAGTCGGGAGCTCGATAGGTGAGATTCGAAGAAGGGGTTCCACAAAGTTCGGAAGTCGACATCAAAAGAAGTAGGTCCATGGGAGCTCGGGTGATCAAAGGTTTGACACTTGGGGTTGGAAGTCAGGCAGAATTCAGGCACTCGAAGTCGGGGACTCAGAAGTTGGAATCATGGGAAGTCGAGAACCAGGGGACAACAGATGAAATTCTTTTCAATAGCCGTCACATCTGGCCTCTTGATAACCCCACCCAATGATAACTCTAGAACACGTGGCATCCTAGAGGGATATTCCTTGTAATGGTTGTCACATAACAACCTAGCAAAGGGCACCATGTGGCATCCTATGTGGAGATTTTCAATAATAGTTATCCCCTAACAATCTGACAGAGGGTACAACAGGCAGATAATCTCGGGCACGAGTGAATCAGAGTTCCTATATAAGGGTTAGTAGAGGTAAAAAGAAGCTCTATGATTATATTTTTTAGTGTACTAGCTACATTTTTCATCATCTTGCATCTTCTCATGTCTAACTTAAGCATTGGAAGAGCATCGCTGGAGCACCGATACTCTTTGACCCGTGTTACGTTTAACAAGATTTTGCTTCGATCGGTTCGAATATGCTCTCGGAGAAAGAGGACCAAAAGCTGACCGTATCAAAAAATGTTTACTATTTATTATTAATTCCTTTCCTTTAGTAAAGATGAGAGTTATAAATGAAAATATTAATATGAATGTATAGATTTATAAGATGAACAAAATAAAATAAAAATAAAAATATTAGAGAGAAAATCGAAATTGTATTTATTAAAGAAATTAAACTTCAAAAGATACGTTTAAGATGAATATATAAATATAAACTTCGAGCCCAATAAATATTTCAATTGAGTAATATAAAATTATAATAAATATGCACATTTAATAAGAAAAAAAAAGCTTGTTTAATAATGGCAAAATAAGATAAATTTAATTTAAATATGAATAATGATATATCAGGAGATAAAATCTAATGATTTATATAATTGACTCTATTTAATTAGATAAAATTAATTAAAATATTTAGAGAATTAAATTATACTACAAAGTAATAATTAGGCTCAAATAGGCAAATGACCTATAGTAAAAAACAAAAGAGTACAACGCAAGACACTGCATCTTAGCTTACGAGTGAGTGAATTACCTAGAATTTATAAATGCTATGATACAAGGCTCAACAAAAGTAAATAGGCTTAACTAACTAGCCGATAATTTAAGTACACTTTAATTCATTATTCGTGTAAAGATTGGAACCGTCAATCTAGCGTTCCCTATCAGTCCGTTCTTGGGTCACGTAAGGGAGATAAATCACGATGGATTTTTGGCCCTTGAGACTAGTAACCAATACATGGAGGAACAGAACTCGCTTTTACAAGGGATTGATCCGTTATCCATTTATATAACTTTTTGTATGCGCTAGCCACTAGCCTTTTTCCACGGAGGCCACTTTAATCCATTATTGCTCCATGGCTGAGAGGTCTCGAGCCTGTGGAAGAAACATTGGGCTTTAATCCTCTTCCTCCAGCGCATGCCAAGCGAGGCATTGTCTTTATTATTATTATTTTATATTTTTATATTGACATTAGAATATTCGAATCTTAAATTCGATTAATTTTTTAGAGTGATCGATTCTGTCATATAAATCTTCGGGATGTCTCACCAACAATTAAATTAGATAAAGTCGGAATCCAAGTGATCTCCACTGACCACTAAAGGTAAATCAAGAAAATATTCTTGTAATTTTTTCACAGTTCAATCCAGACTCCATAATTATGTCATCCCTGAGCGATGGTCCAATATTGAAATCGTACTTTATCCATCGGACAAACTCCTGGGTTTAATACCGCCCGAATAAATTTTTCTTATATTTATCGTTGAACGATATCACAATAAAAAATCGAACTATGTTCTTTTATGGAATACCTTTTTATTTTTCCCGCATAGGACAATGGAAGAATTTATATCATAAAAATATATTTAAAAAATTAAGATATTTGTTTTATTAATATTATGCAATATAAACTAAGTCTAGGATTAAAGGTAGTAATTCTCCTATTTGGAATTTAAATTATAATAGAAAAATATCAATATAAGATATTTTTTAATAAAGGCAAAAATGATTTTTCACATAGATGAAAATTTATTAATTTAATGGTCTTCATCAATCTGTCCTACGATCTTTGTGAGAAAGGTAAATCACGAAAGATTTTATGGACTGTCCCATAGTCATTGTGAAGGAGATAAATCACAGAGAATTCTATAGGTCTTGACGTGGTGGTCAAGATAAATGAGGATCATCTGAATTAAAAAAAAAATTTAAATCTCCTTAAAAATCGATCTTTATTTTATCTATAAATTCCATCGTATTTTAGCCACTGTCATATGATGGAGACAGCCAAAAATGACTTTGAAAATTAAGATCAATATTACTCTCCTGTTGGCCTTCTGATTAGGTATATTTGACCCTTTAATTATCTTTACAAACAATTAGCTAAATGATAAACAATGAGTTAAAGAGATAAAGAACGATCGGTAATACTATTTTTTTTCCTTGGCAAATTAAAAAGAAATGATAATAACATTCAGATATCTCATTTTCTGTAGAGAATCAACAGAACAGAATATGCATAATTTTTCTCGCAAAAGAAAATTTAAATAATAAAAATTAGATAAAATATCTAAATCAATGATCATAATAATTTTGATGCAATTTTAGAATTATAATATTCACCACTAAGATTTTTTTGGCTCTTATAATTATCTATGTAAATAATGAAATGATTTACCTCTATAGCAGACACTCCAAATGTTAAAAAAAAAAAGAGTTAATAGATTAAAAAAATGCATTCCAAATTTTAAAGATGAGATAAGAAAAAAATTATTATAATAACTTAAAGGGTGACTCGACCCTTCAAATTATGGCTAATAATTTAAGATTTAACCGATTAACCTATTAAACATTTATATTTAATTTTTTTAAATAAAAAAATATCGGTAATATTCTTTTTATACGGGTCGAATTTCACTTCGAGGGCCAATTTACGTTTGGCGCTCATGGGCGCGAAATGTTGAGTTTGCCACCAAAAGGTTCCCGCCATTTTCCAAGGCTCCATAAGAATAGGTCACAGAGGGTTCCTCGCTTTATTCCCTCTCGTCGCCTCTTACCTTCTGTTTCTCTCGTCTCGTCGTCGGATCTTTGTAGAAATGGCGAGATCTGTGACTCCAGGAGCCGTCTCGATGATCCTTTCCAATCCTTCTCCTGAATCGCCCTCTGACGTGCCGGAGATCATCGTCCAGGTTCTCGATCTGAAGCCCATCGGAGCCAGCAGCACGCGTTTCACGTAAATAGCTTTCTCTCTTTGCACCTAATCAGATCGCATCTTTTTTGCCTCATTTTTTTTCTGACTTGTTCGTTTCTGCCGAGTTTTCTCCTTGGAGTCATTAGTTTAGGCGTGCATAGCATCGGCTGGATCTGCGCAATGGGATTTGGCTTGTCTCGTGAATTACCTCTTTAGAGCTGCAATGATTCAACCTAGGGGATTTAATGCCGTTTCAATTTTTTCTTGTTGAGGTTTCACAACCTATCTGCCCATGTATTCTTGAGTTAGAATTGATGGATTGTGCGCGAAAGTTATTTTTGCAATAACAAATCACACCAAGTTTTTGCTCCCTAGAATTGCTGAATGATAGCTTAAAACCACATGAATGATCTCGCTTAGCCTCGCTCTTTGGTTGGGGACGAACTTATTTAACGCTACCTAGCTGATATTTATTTATTGTGAGCTTGAACTGCTGACGAAACTATAAGCATCAAATTTTATTTTAATACTGTTCTTATTGAACTTGCAAATTCTAATATTTGGGATTCAGAAGGAAAAACCATCATAAATGTGGCATTAGTGTTAAAGTAAAGAAGACATATATTGTCGAATAATGAAGGAAAATAATCTCGGGAGGCAAAAAGATCGTGCTATGCTATCTTTGTATTGTACGATGCTACATGTACAACTATGTGTTGCTCATTTCAATAGTTAATACATTTCCAAACCTAATTCGATTATTTTACTATAATGTTTAATTTTTCTTGAGCGTATATATTGTTGAATCTTCTTGTATTGATATTCTTATGTTTGACTTAAAGTAAATGTCAAGTCTGGAAGCTAATAGTATACTTGATGACAGATTTATGGCTAGTGATGGGGAGATGAAGCTGAAATCGATGCTTCCAACTTATTTATCTACAGAAATCCAATCTGGAAAATTGCAAAACCTTGGTCTCATCCGTATTCTGGATTATACCTGCAACTCCATTCCTAATCAACCTGAAAAGTAAATACATAAATGATCACGACTTTGACTCTGTCAATATGGTTTACACAGATGCCAGGGCATTTACGTCGATTCATCCTCTTTCAGGGCTTTAATAGTGACAAAGTGTGAAGTAGTTTCTCCTGCTCTTGAGTTGGAAATTAAAAGTGACGTGAAGAAAGAAAAGCCCGATCTGACTTTAACGCCTAAGCAAGAGGAACTTGTCAACAATGATGAGAAAATAAATGAGCCTGCTATAGTATTGAAGCCTAAACAATCTACTGTGCCAAAATCTGCAGCCCAGATTGTGCAGGAACAGCACGGCAAGTAAGTGACCTTTATCCTATTTGTCGTCAATGCAATTATGCAATCTCAGTTTCCATGTATATTAGTCATTTTTCTTGAGTAGAATATGTTCATTATAGTTTGTATTTGTAGTCCTGTCTTTCGTTTTCTAATAGATTTTTTAACTTTACAATAGTAATGCTACTACGTTTTGCAGTGTTGCTCCTGCTGCACGTCTTGCAATATCAAGAAGAGTGCATCCTCTTGTTTCTTTAAATCCTTATCAAGGTAATTGGACCATAAAGGTTCGACTCACCAATAAAGGGAATTTGAGAACATACAGGAATGCTAAAGGAGAAGGCCAGGTTTTTAATGTAGAATTGACTGATGAAGATGTAAGTCTTCTTTTATATAATTGCCTAAAATGTGTCCTTTTGATGTCCTTCAAGATGCAGTATTGCTGATGTTCAATTTTTTCTAAATCTTGATCAGGGCACTCAAATTCAGGCTACAATGTTTAATGAAGCAGCAACTAAATTCTATCCAAAGTTTGAGTTGGGAAAAGTCTATTACATATCAAAAGGGTTTCTCAGAGTTGCAAACAAGCAGTTCACGACCGTGAAAAATGACTACGAGATGAATCTAAATGAGAGCTCCGTAGTGGAAGAGGCAGAGGGGGAAACTTTTATCCCTGAAGCTAAATACAATTTTGTAAAGATCGATCAGTTGGGGTCCTATGTGAATGGGAGGGATCTCATAGGTAAAGATAATTCTTGCTATTTTGGATTCAATTGATAGTATCTCTAAACTTTCTTTCTCAACTCTTCTATTTCGGTTGAAGATTTGGTAGGTGTTGTTCAGAATGTTTCATCAACTATGAGTATCCGAAGGAAAATCAACAATGAATTGATTCCAAAACGGGAATTTACTATTGCAGATGACTCGTAAGCTATTTTTTTTCCTTAATAGACACTTCAATTACTCTGCACAAATTTATCTTCTCCACTTTAAAAGATACTTTGCTGGTTACATGATTTATCTTGTACTTGTCCACGCTACAGGAATAAAACTGTTACTGTCTCCCTGTGGAATGATCTTGCTACAGATGTTGGTCAGCAATTGCTAGATATGGTTCATACCTCACCAATTGTAGCCATAAAATGCCTCCGAGTAGGAGATTTTCAAGGCACGATTTGCTCACCTGTAGTTTTGATGTTGGCTTTAATAAATGAATTATCACAAAACTTGCGCTTGTCTTAACATGTAAAACTTTTGCATTCCGATAATAGGTGTATCTTTGTCAACTTTAAGTAGAAGTACAGTGACAATAAACCCAGATTTACCTGAAGCAAAGAAGTTGAAGTCTTGGTAAGATTGTTAGTTGTCAAATTGTCTTTAACATGTTTTCCCACTATTCTAAATACTCTTCCTTCCTATTGCCTTGCAGGTATGATTCAGAAGGGAAAGGAGTTTCAATGGCATCTGTTGGATCAAGCATGATCTCTTCTGCCAAAAGTGGATCTAGGTCAATGTATTCTGATAGAGTTTTCCTTTCTCATATAACTGAGAATCAAAGTCTTGGTCAAGATAAGGTATAAATTCACGAATTGTCAAACGCCAAACTGTATAGATAGCACTTTCAAGTTCTCATATATTGCTTTGTGAACAGCCTGCCTTCTTCAGCATAAATATCTATGTAAGCTTCATTAAGCCTGATCAGACAATGTGGTATCGAGCATGCAGCACTTGCAACAAGAAGGTTATAGAAGCTGTTGGTTCTGGGTACTGGTGTGAATCCTGCCAGAAAAATGACGACGAGAGCTCTTTAAGGTAAACAAAATAACTGTATAAATGCACAGCACATATCTGCTTTCTTTTCGAAATAATTAAGAAACAGTAGTAGTTTAAAAAACTTTAATTTTGTCTTTTCAGATACATAATGGTGGTTAAGGTCACAGATCCTTCAGGTGAAGCCTGGGTTTCAGTTTTCAATGAGCAAGCTGAGAAAATAGTCGGGTGCTCTGCTGATGAGCTCAATAGAATAAGAACAGAGGTAAAAAAATAAAAATTGACACCTAAAACTCCCTTTCTTTTGTTTGCTACTTGCTGGCTTGGATGAGAAACATTGGGTGGATTGTTTGAAAAGGTAAGCTGTTGATCTTGTAGGAAGGAGATGAAAAGTATCAGCTCAAGCTTAAGGAAGCAACATGGGTTCCACACTTGTTCCGGGTTAGTGTTGTGTATACTGAGTACATGCACGAGAAGAGGCAGAGGATAACGGTTAGAGCTGAAGCTCCAGTGGATTGTTCGGCGGAGTCAAAGTACCTACTGGAAGAGATAGAAAAGATGTCGGCGTGCTAATGCCATGTGCATTGTTTCTAATTTGCAGCAGTGTTAGCGTTCTCTTTTGAGCAAATCTAGTCAATTGGTATTCCTTTTGTTTCCTTCCCGTCATAGTGAGTAAGCGTATGTAATTTATGGTCCAACTTCCCTGTAAAGTTCTGACAACGTTAATCGTGGATTAAGTGCAGTCTAATTTGCATTTTTTGGGAATTACAGTGAATTCTAAACCAAAAATTATTCTTTAGGAAATATTAAAAGTTGGACGGGAAGTTGCTAGCTACTTCCAACAAGCTCTCCAATATATATATTTCCAGAAATTTTTTGTTATATGTATAGTTATAAAAATCAAATCATAATTCAAAAGTGTGATGCAATTGGAAATTGGTTGGCATGGTAGACATTATAGTAGTTATTTTGGTAAGGTCTCAAATGCATAAATCATGAAAGTGTAGTAAGGAAGTCCCTACGGGGATGGTGCGGTGGTAAGATAGTGTGGTTACTTTGAAATAGGAGTGGGGTTGATTCCGGAGGGGGTCTAAAATCCCCCCTGGGTTCAGATGGCCCCCCCACTGCCTTGTCACCGTGTCAAGGGACATAGTTCTCTCCACGATTTACCTCCCTCTCGTCGCAGCCCTGGGACGGGTGGCAGGGGGCTACTAGTTGGACAGATTTCCAACTTTTTGAAATGAAAGTGTAGTAAGGAAGAAATAAATTCGAATACTTTCATTTTATTAATGTTTATGAACAAAATAATATTTGTGAACAATATTTATAAAAAAAATTTGTGAGCCGTATTAAGACAACAAAACTTTTATTCAAGGAGCAAACAAGTTTATAATATGTAAAAGTCTTAAGCGGTTGAATAGTGATTGAGTTCAAATAAATCATAAAAAAAAATAATACATAACAAGTAGAGAAATATTTTTTTTAGTTGGCATCAGGTATCTAGGCTTTTAATCTGATTAATCCTAAGGACGATCAGCTCGACTTCACGGAAGTTTTCCATCGATCGCCAAGGTAAATCGAGAAGCGCTCATAGCGGATGACCCAACAACTCAGTTTTTTTAGGCCCAACACCTCATTTGAAGGAAATTCTTATAAATATACCGCAGCTAGGGCTTGAACCTTAGATGCATGGGAAATTGCATGGACATCCTGTCACTGTACCGTAGCCTCGGGCGCAAGCATAGAGACATCTTAATTTTAAATGATTTAGAATCTCTGATTTTTTTCTCCACATATCAGAATCCTAACAAGATCATCATTATTCTTTTTCCTTATTGGATATCTTATGAAGAAAAAAAAATGTTTTACAAATTACTCTTTTACAAATAAGTATGAGTACAAAATGAATGATACAAATGTAATATAAATAACAATTTACAAGCGAGATTTTTATTTGCTTGTTGTTTGATTGCCTTAGAATATCTATTGAAGGTTTGAAATGTAGGAATATTTTTCCTTTAGTCTCTAAAAATTAACACTTTAAATCTTGATGAAATCCTCTTTTTCAAGATTTATTGTCGAGTTAATTTTCTCTAATTAGTGGATCAAGAATTACCATCAGTCGATTGCTCCACTAGATTTGAATATTGTTGTAGTAGAATGACTCTTCTAGCTCAGTTTTGACTAACATCAGTCGATTGGTCATTGCCATTAGTCGATTGATGCCTAAACAATCAAGTCATGCAGTTAAGTTTCGAACATTTTATTTGCCTCTATAATAATATCAGTCAATTGATCTCTATCAGTTAAGTTAAACAATGGAGCTCCAAACTCTCTGTTGCCTCTAACAATAACATTAGTCAACACTAGCAATCAACTGATCATGCCTGAAACTCCTTCAAACTCTTGATCTCGAGGTTTAGAGTTCATCAGTTGACTGATGTATCATATCAATTAACTGACACCTCAATTTAGTCTTAATTGAAGTTAACTCTCACTTCACCTGATATTTAATTTATCTCAACCTATTGGATTACTCTTGTTTAACATCCGGTCACTCTTAACCTATTAGGATTTTATTTATCTAGCATTCGGTTATTCTTGACCTATTATGACTTCATTCACCTAACATTCGGTCACTCTTGACCTGCCAGGACTTCATCGATATTAAATATCCGATTCTCCTGGACCTGTTTAGACTTTTTTCTCGTGCTTAGCAGGTCAATTTTAACCTATTTTGACTTCTTTAAAGCCAAACATTTGTTTTTTTTTGACATGATTGGACTTCTACACTCAACCTAACATCCGATCTTCCGTGACCTATTAGAATTTTCTATATTTGTCTAACATTTGATCCTCCCCGACTTGTTAGGGCTTCCATCCAACAAGCTTAACATCTAGTTCTCTATGACCTATTAAAACTTTCCTCACTTGTCAATTGTGCGATCCTCTATGGTCTATTTGGACTTTGTTAGGATATCACTGATCATTCACAATTTTCTGATACCCCTTGTTGGATCTATTCGGGACGCAAGTGCAACGGAAAGTAAATAAAACAAAAGTTTTATGGATACATCCCGGAGATCCATTGTTAGGAACCCTTGTCTTTGACATAATCACATGAAATAGGAGAGTAGATAAAAAGAGCAGAGTTACCTTTGAAATTCTTTAGAATATGTAGAAACCAAAAGCAAGATTGACGAATCTTGCCTCTATCAGTATTCACATGGAGATATCCTCGAGATAACTTTTCTAAGCCAACGAGTGTCCGTGTCTCATCGGTGCTAGTCAAGCGTGGAGATACATTTCGAGAGAGGTGGCTAATGTCTCAAGAAACTCAAAAGCCAAGTAGCCAAAAACCTAAAAGTTCTCACACATAGGTCATCATGAAGATATCTATTTATATCTCTTCATTAGGGCATCTCAAAACTTGCCAAAAATGGAGAAAGCGAAACGTGAGAATGCAACATGGCTAAATCGTGCCAGATGACATGACCATGTCACGTACATTCGCTCCTAGCACGACTAATGCCACGACCGTGCTTCGCAACACACTTGGGATGTGCTAGTCTCTATAATGTCCAGTATGCCCATGCTGTTTAGTACGATCGTGCCATGTTATAGCTTGCCATGTCTAACATAGTCGACAACATGACTCGTGCCATGCGACACACTCGGGCTCCTCACGCCAGTGCTTAGCACGACTAGAGACATGGACGTGTTGTGCGGCACACCTGGGCACCACGACCGTTCTCTGCTCCACGATCGGGTCATGGAACACGTTGTCGACTCCGTTTTTCATGGCAGAGAGTGGCATGACCGAGCCAAGCTTTGGTATGCCCATGGTAATCCTTGTGACTCCCTTTTTATGCCCTATTAGTCTAGTCCAACTAGACATAACTTCTCTATTTGAGAATCTTATTCTCATTACAGTGGCAGATCTACACAGGGACTAGAGGGGCCCCCCCCTCTAGTCCATGTGTTTTATAAAATAAAATTACTTTTATAAAATTTTTTATATAGTAATGAGATCTTAGTCCATGCATAATTAAACCTAAAATTTTCCTTCCCAAAATCCTATACTTATTTTCTATCTATAAAAATACTATATAATTAATTACTATATAAAATATAAATATTATATATTTATTTTCTATCCTACATAAAATAATCATGTCGTAGCTGCCATTCACAATTTTTTCTATTGTGTCGCAGCTGCCATCCACAGTTTCTCTTCGCTCGCTGCTCACACACCGTGACTCGCGAGCCCGCAGTTGTGCGCCAATCTGTCGTTGTCCCTGCCACCCGACGTTGCCAATCGCGTCTCTGGCCACCGTCAGTGTAAAATACCGGAAAAAAATAGTATTAATTAATTAAACCTAAGTGGGTTTAATTAATCCTTAACGGAGTCCTAAAACTGGACCCGTTTAGGATTAATTAACGCCGAGCGTTACATTTTCTGCGTTTTCTCTTCCGCGAATGCCCGGCGGCTCCGAATTCCCTCTTCACTGTGCGACCTTTCCCCTTTCTCCGAAGAGCGTTAATTAGCCGCCCAAAACTCCCGAGCTCTATTCCTCTTCCGATCGCTCCGACCGTCTCGATCTCTCGCGCGCCGTCCTCTTCATTGCCGTCGCTCAGGCGAAGGAGTTGATGCAGTGGCTTTGATCGATCGATGCCGCCACCCCATTTCCCCTTCGATTCCATCTTCTCGCGGTTTCTACAGTCCGCTGTGCTATTTCATCGCCGCCGCTGCAAGTGGATCTGTTGCCGCCCCATCGCCGTCCTTCCGTTCCATGATCTATTGTCGCACCGATCTATCTGTCGCCAAGCTTGCGGTTGCTGATCTCCACGTGAGCTCGCAAATTCGAGAGGGGAAGCCGGAAGCTTATCACTCTCGGTTGGCAAGCTGGGAGATCTTGGAGGCGACGGGTTCAAGATTTTGATCGATGGATTGGTAGCGGTTCCATGCAGCTAGATTGGGAGCTGCCCTGTTCGATTACCGTCACAGCGAGGTAAGAACCAAATTTACCTTACCTTGGATGAGATTTTGGTGCTACGGTGTTTGTCGTGTGATGAAATCCCTCTGTGAATTAGACAGGGGCTTGGGCCGGTGAATTGAGGAAGGAAGGGAATGGTGGCTGCCGAGGGGTTTAGGGCAGGTAAGTGAGATCTAATTACCTCTTAGCACATATCAATTTCTGTGTGTGATTTTCGTTGGGTATCAACGTAATTTGTGGTGGACGTTGGTTTTGTTGATGATATGCCGACTGTGTGAGCTGTAGGGTGATTGAATTTAAGCTGTGATCATGGATTTGTCGCCGTGATTGGAGTGGAAATTAGTGAAAATCTGAATTTGGATGGGCCGTCTAGGGTAAGTCCGATCTGGTTGGTTGTGATATGATTTAGTTGTAGCTAATATGCTTTTGGTTGAATGGGTTGTTCTTGATCAGTACCAGGTTTAGGGGATTATGGAAGTGAATGGATCTGAGGTCCTAGTTGAGGTCAAGAAGTTATGAAGCAATGTAACGTGAGCCAGTTAAGCAATGGTGTTACGGATTGGTTAGGTTGAAGTGTGGAGACTATGTTTAGATGATTGGATAGTTATTTGAGTGTTGTTTAGATCTAATTACTTTAATTGATCTTGTGGATGTTGGTGATCTATTGTGGATTGAGTTTGGTGTGAATCGACCAAGGATGAATGTAGATTTGGGGTTACGAGGGGTGTGTGCTCGTAGTGCTAGCTCACGTTCGATAAAGGGACGGGAGTATAGAGACGACGTAGTAGTTATGTATTTATTGGATACTTGTACTTAATCATAGTTTGCTATTATGTGCAGGTTTGGGATACGAAGCGTGTTCATAGCTGTGAGGACTATTTCGAGCTTCGTATCAGGTGGGTAATTCCTACCCTGGTCAGGTAGTTTTAATGCATACAGATTTAGACGCATGATCATCTTATATGATCATGTTACCTTGATCCTGCTCTTATTATCTTATGCTTGAACTTATCGTTGGATGTATTTATGCTCAATTGTTGATATCACATATTCCCTATCATGATTTAGGAGTTATAAATGTGATGTAAATTGACTTAGATATTTAGTAGGGTGTAAATGTTAGTACGGGTGATAACCTAATTTATAAATTGACAAAAAGGTCATCCATGGATAGGTAATGCCCTAAATGTAGGATTTATTTTCAATACCCGTATGTTGCATACTTGTTACCAATCATGTGTTGTGTAATGTTTAAGTGAAGGGTGATTAGTGTGTCGCTATGGACCGGTGGTCCCAGCTTGATATAATTAGTCGAGTACGACTCTCTATAGGATAGAGAGTATGTCGATCAGTTGAGTACGACTCTCTATTGGATAGAGAGTTATGATCAGTCGAGTACGACTCTCTACAGGATAGAGAGTGCGTCGATTAGTTGAGTACGACTCTCTATTGGATAGAGAGTTATGATCAGTTGAGTACGACTCTCTATAGGATAGAGAGTCCGTTGATCAGTTGAGTACGACTCTCTGTAGGATAGAGAGTGCATTGATTTGATTAGTATGACTTTATGTAGAATAGAGAGTCTATGGTGGATGTCTGTATGTGAGACATTGCATTCATGTCATTTGCATGCACGCTGGCGACGAGGTCTCCCTTGTGGTTGAGAGTGTCGCCAGTCATCCTGCCTTCACGGTTACTCATAGGAGGAGTAACCAGTGTGAGGGCAGAGCATTGTGGTGTCGCACTCTACCACTATAGACGGTGATAGTTGGATTTGTGTGCCGTAGTCCTGCGTGTGTGGCACTCGACCACTCATGGGTAGTGACTGTCGGAGTGGCCAACAGCAGAGACCCCCATCGTGTAGCTTGCTCTTTACGCTTATATGCTACTCGATCATACTGCCCACTCGGCCACTCGAGAGTAGTGATTGGTGTTGAGTTGAGACAGTTATCATGCTCGAGCCACTAAGGCCACATTGGGGTCGTGGTAGCTTTAGGGTGAGCCGACATGACCATGCATGTTGCATTGCCGACTTATGACATTTTTGCATATTGCCATATATATACATATATGCATGTATATATATATATATGGATGATTGTGATTAGTATACATATATAGATGCAGTCTATATATGTATGCTTATTGTGATGTTGCATTTGATTGTATTATGCTTGCTGCATTTGATTGTACATCATATTCATGCATGCTTCTTGCATATGTTATACGGTTGTGTCGGATACTGGTATGTGTTGGACAGACCATTAGATACCTTGACCTGTAGCTTGAGTATATTGGGAGTTGATCTTACTCTTCCTGTTATATATATGTTGGATATATATTCAGGTTGGATCAGAGTAGCGTAGCATACTTCAGGTATGTCTGCATTTTACATTGTTCATTTGGTTAGACGGTATATGCTTGTATTTATATACTATGCTGATATACCTGTTGTACCTCTAGATTATGTTGTTGAAATACATGTGATATTACATATATATATATTTCTATTACCTGCTGAGTTTTACTCACCACCACCACGGACCCTGGGTTTTTCTGTCGCCCAGGTAACAGGTAGAAGTCTTCGTGATGGCTTGGAGCACCGCTGGCTGACATCTCATCTCACCTCTGAGGCTCCCGTGTTTGTTTTGGGCTTTCCATACATTGTGTTATGTATTTGGAGTTTTCGTGATGTACTATGTTGTAGATTCGGATTTTATCGAGGTTTCGTATTGTTGTGATGTGTTAGTCATATCAGTATGCATTTGTGTAGCTTGTTGTATTATGTTTCCGCTGTGCTTTGAGTAGTTGTTGTATTTATTTTATATGTTATGTTGTTGTTGTGGCCTACGAGCCTTGTATTAACCCGAAATGTTGCCACGTACAGGGGAGATGCCGTCCGTTTGCTTTTCGGCACGACATGCTCTCGGGGTGTGACAGTCGACCTTTGCTTCATGCCCATAGCCACATCGCGATCACAGAAGTTGTCTCGTCGGTGTCGTACCACATTTGCAATCGTACGCCACTGCATCACTAGTCGTCATCGCCTTCCGCACGACTACATATAAAATCCATCGACATTTGAAGGTTAGATTAATTAAGATTTTATTTAATCAATTTTGCATTTTGATTAATTGGATTATTTGAATTAATTAATTTAGGTTGGATTTAAATAATTAATTAGATTTAGATTAATTAAATCTAGATGAATTTAGGTTAATTAATTTATTTTAATTGATTAATTGGTTTTAGATTGGTTAATGTGTTATAATTGATTAATTAACTTTAAAGTAATTAATTACATTTTGATTTAATTAATTAATTGGGTTAGATTAATTAATCTAATTAATTAGCATTTGATTAATTAAATCTGAGTTTAATTAATTATCATGGAGGATCTCCTGTGGTTTTTCTTGACATTTCTTTTTTAGATATCCGACGGTTTCTTCTTCTTCTAGTATTATCTAAATATTCTTTCGCAGTCTCTTATATGTTTCTAGTTACACATGAGATAAATTCTTTTCTTTTTTACTCTGTATTACTTTTATTGTATTTAATATATTTTCTTTCATTCATAATGATTCTGATTTGAACATCGAAGGCCGACGATGATTTAATATGTGTTAATTTTTTCAAAATATTTGCTGATACAGTCGGAGAGAATCCCTCTTAAGCGACACAAGATCAAAGAGCAAAAAATCTGAATTGCATCACGACCCCTCCAAATTTAAAATTCTGGATCCGCCCCTATTTCTCAAACTCATTTTATGTCTCTTGAGACTCCATATTGCGTGTGATCTAATAGGTTCGTGGTTATGTTGGTCATTCATAATTAGTCATTAATTATGAATATATCATAAGTTACATCTAGCAGTACATCATGATCCTCAATTGACTAGAAAGTCTACGTTGATTTTAGAACATTTCTAAACCATTCAGTAGCTACAGTTATGTGTCTTTATTTCTTTCACTCATCCTATACTCACTTGGTTCAGGACATGATCTGACGCAGGCGGAGTAGAGGGGTGAGCGCATCATTCCACATGTGGCGACGCTAGAAGAGAGATGGACAGAGAGAATCGGAGACGAAAGGAGAATTCACAAACAAAAGAGGATCCTCCTCTATGTTTAGATGAAACCAAACAACTTTCATTAATCCAAAACTAAATTATGAATTACAAGAGCCTAAGCACATCTTTAAATAGGCTAGGGAAAGAGAAAAGTTTAAATAAAAGAAATAATAAAAATATCTTACGAAGCAAAAAATAAATACAAAATTTTAAAACTAAAATTTTAAAATTAAACAAAAAATTCAAACCAAATGAAAATAATAGTAAAATATTAACGAACCCCTAAATAGTGGTGGGAGTGCGCCACGACTGTGGAGTGGACCACGACTTGGCCATGGTGGAGACCACGACCATGGTGGGGACCACGATCGTGGTCCCTGCCGGAGGCCCCGTGTCGATCCACGGAATGATCCACGCCCATGGTGGCGACCACGGATAGGTTGTGATAGCCTCTGGGAGCTCCATTATACCTTGTTTTGGTCCTGAATGATGCACACTCGTGTTAAGGGGCATGAGCATGCTGTGTTATGATGGATACGCCTACATCAGATTCCTGGGGTTGAAAAGAATTCATCCTCAAGTTCCAATTAGGTAGACTTTATCCTTGATGGAGAAATTGAAGATGCTGCTCGGATGAAGTGGTAGGACATATAGAGTTGTCAAGTTGGGTTGGACCCGTCGGATTGGCCCGCCTCGCCAAATAATTTAAGAGGGTTGGGTTAAAATTTTATCAACTCGCTATTTTGGCGGGTCTAAATGGATTGACCCGCGCGGGTTATAGGTCTAGACGGGTCGGCCCGCCGTGGGCATGGGTTGGCCCGCGGGTTGAGAAATGCCAAAAGATGGAACATATGAAAATAAAATTGTATAAGTTTTTTGACTAATATTTTAATATTAACAAGATAAGTTTGTTACCATCACAATCTTCTTCTATCACACATACACCTCAACAAAGTATAAAAAAAGTTAAGAGGAAAGAACAAAAGAATATTTGATGAAGGACTCATTTTTTTATACTCTAATTGTTTTATATTATATTGTCACTAATACTCTAATTAATGTAGAAAATAATAACATATCAAAATCAAATAATTACAAGGGCTAGAAAATCTCAATTGAATCTCTATTTGGAGGAGCAAAAATTTACATTTGTATATTATCAAGATTTAGATATTTTGGAACATTAGAAAGGAATCAAAAATATCGGTACTCAACTTTATAGGTTAAAAATTGAATCTCAACTATAAGATTTTAGTTACTTCAAATGTTTATTTTTTTTAATCATAGTAACCCATCTTCCTTATTGATCATTGTCTCAAGCCCTCCATGCCTCAATAATTTTAGATATATTTATTTAATTTTTTGGCCCACGGGTTGGCTCGCCTAATCCGTAACCCGCCTTGGGTTGGGTTGTAGATTTCTCAACCCGCCAAGATGCCCTGGCCCCCCCCCCCCCCCCCCCCCCCCCCCACACACACACGCTAAATAATGGGTTTACGACGGGTTGACCTGCCCCGCCATGGGTTGGCCCGTTTGACAGCTCTAAGGACATAGGTTTCCTTCTCTTGTGCGACTACCTTGAAAACCCTAGACATAAAAAAGAAAGAAGAGACAGAAGGTACCAAAAGAGGAATGGAATCCTCTTGTCGGAGTGCTAGTATAATATTTTATCCTCCAATGTAGGTGTTCGTCATCATCAACCAATCATCCCTTGTTTCATCTTTGGGCAAGGGATCAAGCAATGTCTTGTGGCTATCTTCACAAAGTACCTCATCATCGTCGTACCTATTGTAGATGGGGTCACACATGATCTCATCAATGTCATCATTGTAGATGGGGTCTTCTATTTTTTCTTCAATTTCATCGTCAACGTCATCATTGTTGTAGACAGGGTCTTCCATGTTTTCTTTAACCATCAAAAACTTATAGTCTTTTTCCATTGTTAGACACCGAGATAACTTCTCAATTGTTCTCTGTATATCCTTGATGATCTCGTAGGGACTCCAATCTTGGTGCAAGACTTTCTCAGTCGGAACCTATCTTTCATGACCATGATCATAACCACTACAATAATTCATGTATCATCGAGATAACTCCGTGACTGTTCTATGTGTTGGATTGAAGCGGATCGCTTGAGGGGGGGGGGTGAATAGCAATAAAACCTTTTATTTTTTGTTCGTTCGTTAAAATCCGAGTAGATAATTAATTGCAGGGAAAGATAAGCAATAAATAAAAGGAGACAAATATTTTTACTTGGTTCGTAGCCTTCGGCTACTACTCCAAGGCCCTAGCAGTCCTTGATCACGTACGGAGGACAAAAACACTAAATAACTCCTCCTCGTTAGAGGTAGGAGTTAATCGATACAAATAAAAAACAAAGCTTGAGGTAGAGGGACACTCCCCCACTCCTCGTTATGATAAAAGCTCCGAGAAATTACAGTAATGAACTGAAATAAAAACTTAAACCGACGTTACAAAAAGAAAGCAATTAAAACCTAGACGTCGGAGAAGAAGCACTTCGTTGTCAGAAAGTTGTAGCTTGGAGGAGGCTTTTGGAAGCTTAGAATTGATGAAGAAACCCTAGGATAGGCCCTCCTTTTATAGCCTTTGAGCCCCTTTTCGAGAGGAACCCTAGCCAATCACATTTGAGCACCACTCCCCTTGAAATGAGGTGATAAGCCTTGACTCTTCGAAGCTGATCCTTGACCACCAGTCGACTGATGGCAATCATCACGATCGATGGCGATCTCGATCGAATGTCGACCTGTGCATTGGTGATGGACAGTTGAGTCCTCCAAGCTGGCAGTCGACTGATGCTAATTGCAAGGCAAAGTTAGCTTAACAAAAACATTATTTCGACGGTCTCTGACCGTCCGATCTCGACCTAGAACACCTATATGATGTCATTGGTCGGATCTACGCTTAAGATCATCCCCGTAAAGAGGATACGACCTCACTTACTCTCGCACACACACGAGCTTACCTCGATACTTACTGTGTCACTTTTGCTTTCGGCCTTCCACTCGATTCCTTCGGCTCCCTCCGAAGTCATTCGAGTGTCGCCCGACCACCGCGGCTTCCTCCGGGTGTCGCTAGCCTTCAACTCCAGCTATAGCAATTTTCTGCACACTCGATTCAGCTCGTGAGATAACGACATGAGCTTAACTTTGTATCATTTGCTATAATCAAAACTCAGGTTCGACTTAGGTGCCTAATGCACCAACAATCTCCCACTTTTTGATTTATGGCAAACCCACATACAAAGTTAAGAAAAATTAAGTGCATTAAGCAAAATGAGTATGAGATATGCATGAATGAGCAGGAGTATATAAAAACTCTTTTTCAAGTGCTCCCCCTTGAGCAATCCTCCCCCTTGACCGAGGGTGAGTACTTGAGAAAGAGTTTTAACTCTCCTCCTTGATGTTTGCTACTAAAAAAGAATTAAGTAACCGAAATTACTTAATATTGGCCATAGTGTTTAAAATAAGTTTTAAGTTAAGAAATAAAAAAATTGATTTCTTAACCTTGGCCTTTACTTCCGTTTTGTTAACAAAAACAAGTTAACTTAAAGTTAAGTAAATGTAAGTTAACTTAAAGTTAAGTAAATGTGTTCAAGTTAAGAATTCTCTTAACTTGGCCTTTACTTCTATTTTGTTAACTTAAAGTAAAGTAAACATTGGCCATATGAAAAAAAATTGATCCCTTAACTTTGACCTTTTTCTCCCCCTTTTGCCATATATCGAAAAGAGTGAGGGTGTGTGGAATAACAAAAAAATAAGTATTAAATTTAAAGTCCAAGCATGTTCCACATTATTTTGAAAATAATATACTGAAAATAAGCTCATCTATAAAATGTTCGACTCATATTTGGCTTGATTGATATGAAAGATCAACCAATCCTGGTCAGAGTCGGTTAGTATATATGATTATACTCCGTGGTTCATGGCGATGCACTAGCTCTACATCTAGAACCAGGAGTAAGGTCCTAACATCTCACGCCCATCTACGTGGCTAAGTACACAAACACATTAGTCCTATGTGTTGTGAGATGTATTGACTCCTTAAATCTATAGGTGCATGATATCTAAGGTATGTCCTATGCTAGTTCCATGAAAATGAAAAGTAAGAGATAGTAGTAAGAAAATATAATTTGTAAGTTCCTATTATACTACACACATGCCCAATTTTCATCTTAATAGACTGAATTCGGGTTCGGGTAGGGGTTTAGTAAATAGGTCTGCCAAGTTAGACTTCGATTCGACGTATTCGAGTTGTATGACTCCGTTGGCCACATGTTCTCGAATGAAATGGTGTTTGACCTCTATATGTTTGGTCCTAGAGTGACATATCGGATTCTTAGTAAGGTTAATTGAACTAATGTTATCTACGTGGAGTTTAGTGTTCGTAAAGTCTAACTCAAAGTCGCGGAGAGTGTGCTTCATCCAAAGAAGCTGAGTGACACACTCACCCATCGCTATGTATTCGGCTTCGGTGGTAGATAAGGCAACACAGTGTGTTGGATCGAAGCGGATCGCTAGAGGGGGGGGGGGTGAATAGCGATAACACCTTTTTCTTTTCGTTTCGTTCGGTAGACAATTAAACACAGCAGAAATGTAAATAAAAACTAAATGATACAAATAGTTTTTTTACTTGGTTCGTAGCCTTCGGCTACTACTCCAAGGCCCTAATGGTCCTAGACCGTGTACGGAGGGCAATTCACTAAAACACTCCTCCTCGTTGGAGGTAGGAGTTTTACGATTACAAAAACCTTCGAAGCACAAGATAGAGAGACAAACCCTCTCTTCTATTAAAATGAAATGCAACGGTAGAAAGCCTCGATTAACAAACGAATTGCAAGATTAAAAGAAATGACAAAATAAGATTATACCAACAACTCGAAGATAGGACTTAAACTAGGGTTGTTGGCAGCACTTCGTTGTTGTAGAGTCGTCGGAGAGTCGCAGCGTTGCGGAGGCTTTTGAGCACTTAGAATTGATGAAGAAACCCTAGGTTAGGACCTCCTTTTATAGCCTTTAAGCCCCTCATCGAATGGGTCTTCAACCAATAGGAATTGGGCACAAAACTCCTTGAATAATGATGATAAAACTTGACTCCTCGAGGCTGATTTTTGACCATCGGTTGAACTGATTTCTTGGCCGGTTGAACTGATGGCTTAGCAGTTGAACTGATTTTTGGCCGGTTGAACTGATTTTTAGACTTTTCGACTGTAATAAAGAGTTAGCTCGAAATATAAGTGAATTCGACGGCCACTTGCCATCCGATCTCAACATAGACCTTCCATGGGAAGTCTTGGTCGGATCGTCACCTAAGGATGTCCCCGTATGGAGGACTCGACCTTACTTATGCTCACTCACACGAGCTTACCTCAACATTTACCTTTGAAGCCTTGCTTTCGGTCTCCACCTGATTCCTTCGGCTCCCTCCGAAGTCCTCCCGGTGTCGCCCGACCATCGCGGCTTCCTCCGGGTGTCGCTAACCTTTAGCTCCAGCTATAGCAATCTTTTGCACACTCGATTCAGCTCGTGAGATAACGACATGAGCTTAACTTTATATCGTTTGCTATAATCAAAACTCAGATTCGACTTAGGTGCCTACTGCACCAACAATCTCCCCCTTTTTGATTTATGGCAAACCCACATACAAAGTTAAGTAAATAGCAAGCATGAAGAATAATGTGCATTAGAAACAAGAAATAAAGAAGATTAAGTTGGAGTAGTAAGGATTTTCTTCAAGTACTCCCCCTTGAGGAAACCTCCCCCTTGACCGAGGGTGAGTCTTGAAGAAAGACCTTAATCCTCCCCTTTGAGGGTTTCTTTAAGTAATTAACATTACTTAAAGTTGGCCTTAGTAAAAACGTTTAAGTTAAGAGTTCTTCTTAACTTGGCCCTTTCTCCCCCTTAAGTAAAATATTAAGGGCATAATAAAAAATAAGTAAAACGTTGACGCCGCAAATAAGTTTAAGTTAAGAATTCTCTTAACTTGGCCTTTAATAAGTTTTCAAAACTTAAAGTTAACTTTTGGTTTAAATATAAAGTAAGAGTTAAGTTATCAAAAAAAATTTTGACCCCTTAACTTTGGCCTTTTTCTCCCCCTTTTGCCATATATCGAAAAGAGTGAGTGTGTGTGTGGAAAACAAAAAAAAGTGTTAAATTTAAAGTCCAAGCATGTTCCACATTATTTTGAAAATAATATACTGAAAATAAGTTCATCTATAAGATGTTCGACTCATATTTGGCTTGATTGATATGAAAGATCAACCAGTCCTGGTCAGAGTCGGTTAGTATGTATGATTATACTCCGTGGTTCATAGCGATGCACTAGCTCTACATCTGGAACCAGGAGTAAGATCCTAACATCTCACGCCCATCTACGTGGCTAAGTACACAAACACATTAGTCCTATGTGTTGTGAGATGTATTGGCTCCTTAAATCTATAGGTGCATGATATCTAAGGTATGTCCTATACTAGTTCCATAAAAAATGAAAGTTAAGAAATAGTAGTAAGAAAATATAATTTGCAAGTTCCTATTCTACTACGCACATGCCCAATTTTCGTCTTAATAGACTAAATTCGACTTCGGGTAGGGGTTTAGTAAATAGGTATGCTAAGTTAGACTTTGATTCGACGTATTCGAGTTGTATGACTCCGTTGGCCACATGTTCTCGAATGAAATGGTGTTTGACCTCTATATGTTTGGTCCTAGAGTGACATATCGGATTCTTTGTAAGATTAATTGAACTAATGTTATCTACGTGAAGTTTAGTATTCGTAAAGTCTAACTTAAATTCGCGGAGAGTGTGCTTCATCCAAAGAAGCTGCGTGACACACTCACCCATCGCGATGTATTCGACTTCGGTGGTAGATAAAGCAACACAGTGTTGCTTCCTACTACACCAACTCACTAGACTCGAGCCGAGAAGTTGACAACAACCACTCTTACTCTTTCTATCGAGCTTACTACCGGCATAGTCCGAATCAGAGTAGCCGGTTAGTTTGAACTCGGTAGATCTAGGATACCAAATACCGACATTAAGTGTACCCTTTAGATATCTAAGGATACGCTTGACTAGAGTTAGGTGAGACTCCTTGGCACAGGTTTGAAACCTTGCGCACATACTTACTGCAAATAGGATATCAGGTCGGCTTGTAGTTAAGTAAAGGAGACTCCCTATTATGCTCCTATAGTATTTTAAATCAATTGAATTTCTGATTACATCTTCTTCTATATTCACATTAGTTGCCATTGGGGTATTAATAATTTTAGCGTCTTGCATTCCAAAGCGTTTAATTAATTTCCTAGTATATTTGCGTTGATGTAGGTATATTCCATCTTTAGTTTGTTTAATTTGTAGACCTAAAAAGAAACTTAACTCACCTACTAAATTCATTTCAAATTCACTTTCCATAAGTGAAATGAACTCATTTAGTAGGATTGAGTTGGTGGTTCCGAAAATAATATCATCTACGTAGATTTGGGCTATGAATATGTCTTTACCTAAGGTTTTTACGAAAAGGGTTGGGTCAACTACACCTTGGTTAAAGCCTTTGGACTTAAGATAAATCGAAAGTCTCTCGTACCAAGCTCGAGGAGCTTGTTTAAGTCCATAAAGAGCTTTCTTTAACCTAAGGACATGATCGGGTTTGTCTAAACTTTCGAAACCGGGGGGTTGACTAACATAAACTTCTTCTTTAATATATCCATTTAAGAATGCAGATTTCACATCCATTTGAAACAACTTAAATCCTCGATGTGCTGCATATGCTAATAGCATTCGAATGGACTCTAATCTAGCTACTAGGGCATAGGTCTCGTCGTAATATAAACCTTCGACTTGACTAAACCCTTTAGCAACTAGTCTAACTTTATTTCTAACTACTTCACCTCTATCATCAATTTTATTTCTAAACACCCACCTTGTTCCAATGATTGTTTTATCTTTAGGTGGTGGTACTAATTCCCATACTTCGTTCCTAGTGAATTGAGCCAACTCTTCTTGCATTGTAATAATCCAATCGGGATCAAGAAGAGCTTGGTCAATAGTTTTGGGTTCAATTTTAGAAATCAAGGATATTTGACTAAGGTTTCTGTATGAGGCTCTAGTTCGAACTCCTAGACTTGGATCACCTATCACTTGGTCGATAGGATGATTCGTTTGAGTCCTAGTTGGATTTGGGTTTGAGTCTACAACTTGATCCATAGGATGACTCGTTTGAGTTCTAGTTTGGTTGGAGTCATCTATCACTTGGTCGATAGAGTGACTTGGTTGACTTAGGTTAGGATTAACACTAGACCTGATCTCCGGATCAGAGTTAGGTCTAGTATGAGTCGGTTCGCTAATTGGGGTTGCCGGGGGTTTTGTAGGTTCGTGTCCTTCATCAAATACTACATTGATAGTCTCCTCGACTCTAAGGGTGTCGTGGTTATATACTCTATAATCTCTGCTTGTAGTCGAGTATCCTAGAAAGATTCTAGTCGTGGTTTTGGATGTAAATTTCCCTAGGTAATCCTTAGTGTTTAGGATATGTACCTTACACCCAAATACCCTAAAGTACTTGATGTTAGGTATTTTATCGTGATAAATCTCGTATGAGGTCTTAAGGTGCCTCTTTACCATAAGGATTCTATTTTGGACATAGCATGCCGTATTCACGGCTTCGGCCCAAAACCTATCGGGTAGGTTACACTCATTTAACATTGTCCTAGCGGCTTCTTGTAGGGTTCTATTTTTGCGTTCTACTAGGCCATTTTGTTGTGGAGTTCTAGGGCAAGAGAACTCGTGGTGGTATCCATTTAGGTTACAGAATTCTGTAAACCTATGGTTTTCGAATTCACCACCATGATCAGTCCTAAGTCTTTTGATTTTAATGCTTTGTTGATTTTCTATTAATTTAAATAGATTGATTAATTGATCTAGGGTATCACTTTTGTGTTTGATGAACCTAACCCAAGTAAATCTAGAATAGTCATCAATTATGACTAAGCAGAATTTACTTCCGTTAAGTGACTTAGCTCCGTGTGAATCAAATAGATCCATGTGTAGGAGCTCAAGCACACTTTTGGTTCGTTCTTGACTAGTTAGTTGATGTTGTGTCCTAGATTGTTTACCTTGTTGACAAGCATTACATATTTTATTATCCAAGTTATTGAGGTTAGGCAAACCTCTAACTAAGTCACTCTGACTCATCTTGTGGATGAGTCTTGGGTGTGAGTGACCGAGTCGTCGGTGCCACAACCATGATTCCTCTTGCCGTGTCATAAGACACTTAGTTGAGGAGTTAGTTAAGTTAATAGTGTAAATGTTGTTATTTCTAGTTTCCTTAAGAATTGTTTTAGAGGTTTCGTTTGTATTAATTACGCATTCATTTTCTAGAAATATGACCTTATAGTTATTATCACACAATTGGCTTACACTAAGTAAATTATATTGAAAATTTTCTACCAATAAGACATTTTGAATAATAAAATTAGAGTTGAGCTCAATATCACCTGATCCGATGATTTTGAGCTTGCCGTTGTTTCCGAAGGCTACCGATCCTTGTCGTTTGAATCGAAGCTTCGAAAACTTGAGTTGATCCCCGGTCATGTGTCGGGAGCAACCACTGTCCAACATCCATTGATCCTACACGCAAGGTAGTTGGATCGGATATTGGATTTATTAAAGATTGGTTGAAAATTATTAACCTAAATCATCTCACCCATGTCTACATGATCAAACATGTTAACCCTATATGTTCTTGTGAGATGACTTCCAATTTTACTTGAATTAAATTTAATGACTTTAACACTTGTCAACCTTGCGTTAGATTTAGATTTGACCTTAGGCTCATCAAGTCACCTTTTCAAGATCATGGCTTCCAGGTCGTGGCGAGGCATAGATGCCTTCTTTGATCGGAACAACGACCACTTCCTTAGACAAAGCCATTTTCAAGAAAATAGAGACTTGACTCACCTAAGACCACTTCCTGATCTAACTAGTTTAGGATACGGCGAGATAACTTCAGCTAGTTCCGCTCGGTCAAGTGCACCGAACTAGATACGCCTTATCTAGCCCGAATACACGAGACTCCGCTTTCCTAGCGTACTATCATCTCGCCGTGTCCTGGTACTATGTTATCAAGTATTGACGAGTTATAGTCTTATCTAGCCATTCTAAAAAGAAAATTCAAACTAAATAAAGAACCAAAGCATGCAATTTTCTAAGTTAAAATACAAACAAGTTTCCTACTAGCTCCCCCTGGACCGTTGAATCGGTTCGGTTTCCCCACATAGTGGATTTGGTCCTTGGGAACCCAGTACTGGTTCGATCCTAAGTTTGAAATCAAGGTGGTCTTAGGGACCCATGCTTGGACATGTTTTTTATGTCGACTTACAATCGACATATATGACTTGTTGGTCGTGTTTGAGCTAAACCCTAGTCTGACCTTGTTGTACACGGCCCTTTGCGATCCAAGTAGGAGGTCAAGTCCTTTGGATCACAAAGTAAACCTTTTCAACGTGTTCCTAAGATCTTCGACTTGACTCTTCAAGAGTGAGTTCTTAACTTCTAGTTTTTCAACCCGAGTTGAGTCCTCCTCTTGAACTCGACTAGTCGAAGAGGTTAGGGAGACCTCGTGTTTGAGGAGTTTAACTTCCTCAACCAGGGTCTCGACCTTGGACTCGGACTTAGCTAATTTTTTAGTTAAAAACTTAATTGCACTATAAAGTGTACTAATGAGGGATCGACTTACCTCGAGTGTATCTTTTGAACCGGATGCGTATCCGTGGCTTGTCTTGAATAGTGCTTCGCAGTCCGACTCGTCTCCGATTTTCGATTCAAGTTCCGATTCTGACTCCATCTCCGATTCCACCGATTTAGCCATGAGAACACTATCATTATCTTCTTCCTCGGATGCTTCTTTCCAAGTAGCATTGAGTTCCTTTTTGTGTTTTGGTGCTTTGCTCTTGAGTTTTGGGCATTCGGACTTGATATGTCCAAACCTGTTGCATTCGTAGCATCTAATATTTGAACTTTTAGTCTTACCTTCGTTGGGTCGAGTGACGGTTTGTTTTCGGCCCTTGACTATCCTCCAAACTAGGTTGACTAGTTCGGCCTCCATTTCCGAGTCGACCTCCGAATCGGACTCATCCTCTTCTTCTTTTGGGGGTGGCTTGCTTGCGATTTCCTTCCTTGAACCTGCAAAAAGTGCTATTCCCTTCTCGGGTTCCGAGTTAGACTGCTCATGAAGTTCAAAATCAGAAAATAATTCATCTAACCTAAGTTTCGAAAGATCCTTGGAGACCTTGTAGGCATCGACCATGGATGCCCACAAGGTAGTCCTCGGAAAAGAGTTAAGAACATACCTTATAAGGTTGCAGTTTTTGACCTTTTGCCCGATCGCGTGTAGATTATTGACTATGTCTTGAACGCGGGCGTGAAGTTGTGTCGCGGACTCGTGTTCCTGCATTTTTATATTATATAGTTTATTAAGCAAAATATCACGCTTACATACCTTGGCTTCATAGGTCCCTTCGTGTAGCTCCACTAGCTTTGTCCAAAGGTCCTTTGCGCTGATGAAGGGGCCGACGCGATTAAGCTCCTCCTTGGACAAGCCGCATTGGAGGATTTGAGTTGCTTTGACATCGGCTTCAACTTGTCTTTTTGTCGCAATGGTCCATTAGTCATAATCCAAGGATTCACCCACTTCGTTAGTTGGAAGTGTGAATCCCGTTTGGATTATGATCCACATCTCGATTTGAGTTTTAAGAAAGCATTCCATCCGACCCTTCCAATAACGGAAGTCATCTCCATTGTAAAACGGAGATCGTACGGTGCTAAAACTCTCAAGATGGGCCATTAAACAAAAAAAAACAAGGAGATGAAGACGAAAAACCTAGCAACGACAAAAACACACGAAATATACCAAGACTTGCGTCTTGGATTAGTAGTGCGGGAGAAAAACTAACCAAATGAAATAAATTTGAAATAAACAGAATTAAAAAGAAAAAAAATCTGTAAAAAGCTAGATCGGTGGTTTCACCAAATCTTAGCAACCCTTGGCTCTGATACCAATTGTTGGATTGAAGCGGATCGCTAGAGGGGGGGTGAATAGCGATAAAACCTTTTATTTTTTGTTCGTTCATTAAAAACCGAGTAGATAATTAATTGCAGTGGAAAGATAAGCAATAAATAAAAGGAGACAAATATTTTTATTTGTTTCGTAGCCTTCGGCTACTACTCTAAGGCCCTAGTGGTCCTTGACCACGTCCGGAGGGCAAAAACACTAAAGAACTCCTCCTCATTAGAGGTAGGAGTTAATCGATACAAATAAAAAATAAAGCTTGAGGTAGAGGGACACTCCCCCTCTCCTCATTACGATAAAAGCTCTGAGAAATTACAGTAATGAACTGAAATAAAAACTTAAACTGACGTTACAAAAAGAAAGCAATTAAAACCTAGATGTCGGAGAAGAAGCACTTCGTTGTCGGAAAGTTGTAGCTTGGCGGAGGCTTTTGGAAGCTTAGAATTGATGAAGAAACCCTAGGATAGACCCTCCTTTTATAGCCTTTGAGCCCCTTTTCGAGAGGAACCCTAGACAATCACATTTGAGCACCACTCCCCTTGAAATGAGGTGATAAGCCTTGACTCCTCGAAGCTGATCCTTGACCACCAGTCGACTGATGGCCATCATCAGTCGACTGATGGCAGCATCAGTCGAATGCTGACCTCAGGCAGTCGACTGATGGACGGCAGTCGAGTCCTCCAAGCTGGCAGTCGACTGATGCTAGCTGCAAGGCAAAGTTAGCTTAACAAAAATATTATTTCGACGGCCTCCGACTTTCTGATCTCGACCTAGACCACTATAGGATGTCTTTGGTCGGATCTACGCTTAAGATCATCCCCGTAAAGAGGATACGACCTCACTTACTCTCGAACATACAGAAGCTTACCTCGATACTTACTGTGTCACTTTCGCTTCCGGCCTTCCACTCGATTCCTTCGGTTCCCTCCGATGTCACTTGAGTGTCGCCCGACCACCGCGGCTTCCTCCGAGTGTCGCTAGCCTTTAGCTCCAGCTATAACAATTTTCTGCACACTCGATTCAGCTCGTGAGATAACGACATGAGCTTAACTTTGTATCGTTTGCTATAATCAAAACTCAGGTTCGACTTAGGTGCCTACTGCACCAACACTATGTAGATCCTTGATGCGCTCGTTGATACTTCGATCTTGGTGCGAGATTTCTTTAGTCAAAACTTGCTTATCACAACCATAATCACGACCATGACGTGCTTCCCATGGATTTAGAGCTTTGATACCAATTGATGCATGCGAGGTAGCGAGGTTACCACATCCTTCCATACACTGTGATGCTAGAAGAGAGGTGGGCAGAGAGAATCGAAGAAGAAGGAGAAATTCACAAACAAAAGAGGATCCACCTCTATGTTTAAATGAAACCAAATAAATTTCATTAATCCAAAACTAAACTATGAATTACAAGAGCCTAAGCACATCTTTAAATATGCTAGGGAAAGAGAAAAGTTCAAATAAAAGAAATAATAAAAATTTCTTACAAAAAAAGTAAATATAAAATTTTAAAACTAAAATTTTAAAATTAAATAGAAAAATCAAATCAAATAAAAATAATAATAAAATATTAACGAAATCCTAAATAGCGGTAGCCAACCACAGTCGTGGAGTGGATCACGACCTAGTAGTGGTGGAGACCACGATAATGGTGGGACCACGAGCAGACCGTGGTCCCTGTTGGAGGTTCTGTGTTGAGTCATGGAATGATCCACGTTTATGGTGGTGACCACGACCGTGGTGGAGACCACAAGCAAACCGTGGTCGCTGCTGAAGGCTTTGTGTTGAGCCACAAAATGATCCATGCTTATGGTGGTGACCACGGGTAGGTTGTGGTAGCTTCTGGGAGCTCCATTATGCCTTATTTTGGTCCCGAATAATACACACTTGTGTTAAGGGCACGAGCATGCCGTGTTGTGATGGATGTGCCTACATCATGGTCTATGTGTTAGTCCCTATTAGGCTGACTAAGTAATATCTAGCCCAAATATAGTTTCTTGTCCTATGGATTCTGTTGATGCAGTGAGCATTACTCCTTAATTTTGATGTATGAACCACAGTTAAATGTTAGGATTCACTTGTGATCTAATATCAGTGTTAAGTGTGCAGACTTAATAGAAAGTCCTAGTAGGTCGTGTTGAACAGATACTAGGCATGTATCTTGACAGATCAGGAGGACTGGACACCAGACATGAAGTCCAGATGGGTCGCATGGACTGGGCATTTGGCATGAGGATCAGTTGGGTTAGGAGACTGAATAATCGGCAAAAAGTCTAGCTGGGTCAGGCAGACCGGACAGCTGGTGGAAGCCCTGGTGGGTCAGATCAGATGTCAAGAGTGGTAATTCTGGCAGGTAGCCGATAGGTAAGCCTCGAGTGAAGAGGTGAGGCTGAGTCCTTTGTAGGGGGACAAAGCTAGGCGTTGATCCGACAAAAGGTCCGCATGAGATTTAGTAGTCGAGATCGAGCAGTATTATTATTGCTATCGCATTTCATATTATCTATTTGTGCTAATTGTGTTTTGCAGGGATCAGTCGACTGGATGGATTCAAGTCGACTGAAGTCCAGTCGACTGGATACCTATTTGGCAGGATCAGCTAGTGATCGATCGGAGATCGTGCGACGTAGATGGAAAGGGATTCAGTCGACTAAAGGGTTTGAGTCGACTGAAGAGGCAAATTTCCCAATGCGGAGCCGAGTGACGTGGAGTTGACTGGAAGACCATGAATTCCATATCGACGGGCTGATGTGGAGTCGATTGGAAGGAATTCCAATCAATTGGAAAAGATTTATAAAATATGTGCTCGACCATATCCAAAATATCAATCCAATCTATGTCAAAGTGCTGTCAAAATTTCCTCACGATCACAAGAGCTTTAGATATTCAAAAGGACTCTTTTTCGACACCTCGTGCCTGCATCCTATTCTACATTTGTGTCGGTATAAAGTAGTAGTTAATCTATTTTTATTTCGCTTGTGTATTTAATTTCAAGAGAGGGTAGGTTGTTACTCTTCTCTCATATTTGTAAAAAGTGAACCTCCTCTGAAGTCGAGAGTTCTCGAATCGGAGGGTATTATAGTGATTGCCCATCGAGGTAGCTCTCGAGAGAGCTACGGGCCTTGGAGTAGCAACCCAGTTAGGGTTGTGAACCAAGTAAATTGCTGTGTCTAAACTACATTTAATTTTCGCTGCATATTATCATTAGAAAATAAATAAAATTATAAAACACCGAGATTCACCCCCTCTCTCGGTTTACTCGATCCTACAATTGGTATCAGAGCGGGGGTGCTCCGAGTTGGTGAAACCACCATCGTGAGCTTTAGATTAATTTAGATTTATTTTTATTGCTTTAAATTAACTTTTATTGCTTTAGATTAATTTTTATTGCTTTAGATTAATTTTTATCGCTTTAGATTAATTTTTACTATATTTAAAAAATATTTTCTGCATTAAAAATAATTTTTTGCATTTAAAAATAATTTTCTGCATTTAAAATCATTTTCTGCATTTAAAAATAATTTCTACATTTAAAAAATATTTTCTGCATTAAAAATAATTTTCTACATTAAAAATAATTTTCTACATTTAAAATTATTTTCTGCATTTAAAAATAATTTTCTACATTTAAAAATCATTTTTTGTATTTAAAAATTATTTTCTGTATTTTAAAATATTTTTCTACATTTCAAAATCATTTTCTACTTTAAAAATAATTTTTTGCATTTAAAAAATATTTTCTGCATTTAAAATCATTTTCTGCATAGAGTTATTTAATTTAATTTATTTTTCTGCACTTAGAAATTATTTAATTTTCTGTACTTAGAAACATTTCGTTAATAATGTCACACTTAGAGGGATACAACACCGTTCGCCCTTCTCTCTTTAATGGAGAGGATTTTTCCTGCTGGAAAAGGCGAATGAAGTATTACTTGAAGACCGACATAGTGGTCTGATTTTCAATTAGGAAAGGGTTCACAGCTCCGGTAGACGACTTGGATGAGTTGTTAGAACCGGAGAAATGAACCGTGAATATTAGAAAGAGAGCTCAAGTCGATTACAAGACACTTAACACCTTGCAATGCGGACTTACCAATGAAGAGCTCAATAAGGTAGGTCCATTTGAAAATTCTAAGGAATTATGGAAAAAATTAATTGAACTGCAGAGGGTACAAATGACACTAGGATAGCCAAACAGGACATGTTATTAAATAAATTATTTAATTGTAAAATGAACGAAAATGAAAACGCTAGTCAACTTCATACTAGGATTAAAGATATATTAAATGAACTACATTTAATCGGACACTAAATAGAGAATAGGGACATAATTAGGTATACGCTTAAGGCATTCCCGAGAAATGCCTTATGGACATCGATTGTCGATGCCTATAAGGTTTCTAGGGATCTCTCCACAATTAGGTTAGACGAACTATTTTGTGAACTCGAACTACACGAACAAGCTAACTCGGGTCAAACCGAGAATGGTATAGCTTTGATGGCAGGTTCGACTAAAAAGGAAAGAAAAATGAAGAGTGAGTCCGAAGACGAGTCGGAGTCGGAAACAAACGGAGAAGAGGAGATCATAAATATGGTTCGGAAGATGTTCAACCAGAGGAAGAGATTTACAAAGAAAGATGCAAAAAAGGTGGTCAACAACAAGCCAAGACCCCGATCGAAAGTGACGTGCTACGAATGCAACAGAAAGGGACACTACAAATCAGAGTGTGCAAACTTAAAAAAGGAAGAAAAACCAAAAAAGGAAAAGAAGAAGAAGGCGCTTAAGGAGACATGGGATGAGTCGTCATCGGAAGAGTCAGACGCGGAAGAGACGAAGAGAAGTTTCGTCGCATTTATGGCCGAATCGAGATCCGGAGCCGAGTCGTGTTCCGAGTATGAGTCCGATTCCGAGTCCGAGAGAAGCCACAAATCCGTATCTATTTCCGAAGGTTCAAATGAGGTAACTTCTCCCTTAGAAGATAAATTGTATAATATTATTGCTTACTTAGGTAGGAAGTTAGCTAAGTCCGAGAATTGAGTCGACTCGCTACTTAAGGAAGTCCAAGTACTTAAGGAGCAAGTCAACTCGAAGACTTGGACTTACCAAATTAAGGATAGAGACTCAACTCAAGTTGCAAAGCTTGAGGAAGAGAACTCAGTCCTAAAAAGGCAAGTAGAAGATCTAACCGGATCTTTAGAAAAATTCACTTCGGGTTCTAAGTATCTCAACATGATGCTTGGATCTCAACGAGCTGTGTACAACAGATCCGAACTTGGGTACAAGGCTAAGTCCACCTATAAATCATACATGTCATTACTTAGTCGAAATGCTAAGAATCGAGTCCAAGCATGGGTTCCTAAGTCTAGCTTAGTCAACCAAGTTGGACCAAATCAATTTTAGGTTCCCAAGAGTCAAGTTCACTTAATGAACAAAACTCAATCTAGCTACCATTTAGGGGGAGCTAACACCTTGCTTGTTTCCTTGCTTAGTTAAACACTTGCATGTTTTAGTTTACTTTACTTGCTTAATTTAAAACAGACTAGATAGGAAACAAAGTAGTTTAAACTTGAACAACCTAGTACTAAGACAAGTGAACTGATAGTAAGTTAGGGAAGCTCTTCGAAGTGCATGTCTAGGAAGTGGTCGTTGCTCTGATAACCAAGAAGGCCATGTGCTTCACCACGACTTGATGTACTAAGTCGAGTGGAACTGACCGAAGCTAACTCACTAAGTCTTTAACTAGTTAGACCAAGGCATAGTCTAAAGTGAATCAAGTACTTGATTCCTTTATTGACTTTGTCTAGGAAGTGGTCGTTGCTCCGATAACCAAGAAGGTCATGTGTCTCGCCATGATCTGGAAGTCAATATTGGAAAAACCTACTTGACTAGCTTAAACCAAGATTGAATCTAACACAAGTTTAAACACTTTGAAATTTCTCATTAAATTTAATTAAGATAAAAGAATCCTCATATCACAAAACTCATAGGAATAAGTGTATTGAAAACCTAGCTTGGGTGAGATGATTTAGATCTTAATTAAGCTTAATTAGGTTAATGTAGTTTAACTCATTCTAATATACTTAAATTAAAATTGATAAATTTAACTTAACAACTTACCTTAATTAAACTTAACTTAATTTAACTCAACTTAATGTACTATACTTAAACTAAACAAACATACCTAACTAAAACAAATTTACTTAACAAAACTTAATTTATTAAACTAATATACCTAAATAAACAGATTTATTTAACTTAAGAAACTAATTAATAACGTGGTCTAAATTTAATTAAACATAATTTAGCAAGATTAAAACAAACTTAATCATCAAACTAGTTAACCTACTAAACTTAATCATCTAAATCAATATAACTAGCTTAATCAAATAAAAACAATTAAGTAAATAAATAAATTTAACTTAATAAAATTGAGTAAATTGAATTAAACATAAAAAACAACCAAATTCAAAAATACTCGAATTCAGTCGATTGAATTGTTTTCAGTCGACTCAACAAGAGTCGACTGAATCAGCTTCAGTTGCCTTCGAGCATCGGGAAGGTAAAATGCGATTTCAGTCGACTGAAATGAACTGGTAGATAATGTTTAGGCGGCGAAGTAAATGGTAAAATTTATTACAGTCGACTGAAACATGTTCAATCGACTCAAATACAGGCGATTGGAATGTTTTTAGTCGACTGAATCCTGTCTATAAGAACAACGCCGAGCCACGCCAAATTCATTCACAACAGCCACAAACCCACTGCAAAAACCCTAATTCCAAACTTCCGAAGTGCTTAGGTCATCATGTTCCTTTAATACCATCCTAAATGCCAAGGTAATAACTCTAAAACCTTAGTTTCAATTATTTTTTAATAAATATTGAATATTTGTAATTTAATTAGGGGTAAAAAAAGAGCTGTTGAGAATGAGTCATCAACTCCATGAATGGATATTAGGTTTCCCACTGAGGGGCATAGGATTAGGTTTGAAAGCACCACTTACATTCCTATGCCTACTAGGCACATTAGTATATCATACTTTAGTAATGCATCCATGCTTAGTATGGAGGTCATCGCACACTATGGATTAGAAAAACTAGTTTATTATAAAAACTCCATTAACATAGACATATGTGCGGAGTTTTTCAATAACTTTAGTAAAATTGATGACCTTTCATATTCGACTAGGGTACAAGGTAAGGACTTTGTTTTTACCCCCACCATGTTGAGAGAGCATTTAGGGCTTATGCATTCGACATGCCCTGTTGCATGTTTTCCATCCACAGAGTTACCGTACGATGACCCCTACTCTCATATTACATTAGATAGGATACATAAACATCTTTTTGGTGAGGAAAGAACTTCATCTGTGAGTATCTTTAGTTCTACTAGACTCAGAGTACAGGACTATACCCTGTACTGAGTCATAGTGAACTGTATTTTGCCACTCACCACTAGGGACATCGCTATGATGTGCCATTGTCATTCATTTTTACTTTATGCACTTAGTCATAGATTAGATTTAGACATTAGCTTATAGATGTTCCATTCCATCATTTATCATTCTAGGTCAGTCACTAGCAGGAAGACACATTTGCCTTACTGCCATGTCATCACATCTCTCTTAGCTGCACTAGGGTTTGATGTTACCACAGGTGACATCAAATAACTTATTGAGTACGACATGATAGGGTCTAGGCAGTTTGGCTTAGCAAAAATAGGTTTAGATGACAATAATATCCTTTCATGAAAGAGAGATGACCCTTAGCACCAGCCCCAGCCTAATCCGGAGCAGGAGCATGAGCTAGAGATTGACCACGACCACCACTCCGAGTCCGAACATCAGGAAGCCCCAGGATTTGATAGTTTATCACCATTTCTTGGGATTCCAGCACCTCCTACCGTAGCAGAGAGACTATCTAGGTTAGAGGATGCGATGTAGTGTCAGGAGCAGTAGCATCTTGACATGATACAAATTTTGCAGGCGCAGAGAGAGGATTATAGAGAGATGATGGAGCTTTTTAGGTCATGGGGCATGGGTCCTTCTCATCCTCCATCTATTGATTAGCATTGTTATGATACTTGAACTTAATAAATTTAATACTCTTTAAAATCTTGTGTGTCAATTAGGTTTGTGTTTGGTAGATTAGGAAATTATCATGCTTAATATTCAGAATTATTTTGAAAATTAATATTATATTATTTTTAAAGGAAAATAAAAATTAATCTAGATTAGGTCAATCTAGATTTCATGATCTTATAGATTTTAGTTAGCCTTCGCATCTCACAAACACTTAGGATTACTTATTTGTGTATTGAGCCACGTAGATGAGTGTGAGATATTAGGACTGCACCCCTAGTTCCAGATGTAGATCCAGTGCATCGACATGAACCAACATGGGGTTTAAAAGAGCAAATTGATCACTTCGGTGACTAACTCTAATTCAATGCTTGATGATTAATTCGATATCATTTGAGCTAGTAAAGAGTTGGACATTTGCTTTAAGGACAATTTTTAGATGGGTATTTTCAAAATATAAATATAATATTTAGGAATTCATGCTTGGACTTATTCCCTATCACTTTTGCATCAAATTAAAAGCTTTGAAAAATTTAAAAAATTTTGAAAATTTTATTCAGGGGGAGCTTTGAAAATTTAGAAAATTTTAAAAATATTTTATTTTATTTTTGAAAATAAGTTATTATTCAGGAGGAACTTTGAAAATTTTGAAAATACTTTAATTTTTTTTTTGAAAATAAGTTATTATTCAGGGGGAGCTTTGAAAAATTTGAAAATTTTGAAAATACTTTTTTTTTTTTGAAAATAAGTTATTATTCAGAGGGAGCTTTGAAAATTTTGAAAATATTTTAATTTTTTTTTGAAAATAAGTTATTATTCAGGGGGAGCTTTGAAAATTTTTGAAAAGTTAGAAATATTGTTTGAAATTTATTAAGTCTTTTGAAATCAAATTCGCGGGTGAAAATTTTAAACTTAATTTTTGAGCTTGAAAATTAAAATTTTGATGTCATTTAATCCTTATTTTGATGTATGCCAAATGGGGAAAAAGAAATATAAAGTTAGAGATTTATTTATTAAAGAAAAATTATTGAAAGAAAGATGTAAAAAATTTGATAAGGACTTATGCATCTCATACATGGTTAAATTATGCATCTATTATACATGTCAATATTTGGATATTGGTATTTGATTCTCCTAACTTTAACTGGTGTATTATCATACATCAAACAGGGAGAGATTATTGATGCAGTGAGCATCACTCCTTAGTTTTGATGTATGAACCACAGTTAAATGTTAGGATTCACTTGTGATCTAATATCAATGTTAAGTGTGCAAGCTTAATGGGAAGTCGTAGTAGGTCGTGTTGATCGGATACTAGGTACGTATCTTGACATATCAGGAGGACTGGACACCAGGCATGAAGTCTAGATGGGTCGCATGGATCAGACATTTGGCATGAAGATCGGTTGGATCAGGAGACTAGACAATCGACAAAAAAGTCCAGCTGGGTCAGGCAGACGGGACAGTTGGTGGAAGCCTTGGTGGGTCAGATCGGATGTCAAGAGTGGTAAGTCTGACAGGTAGCTGACAGATAAGCCTCGAGTGAAGAGGTGAGGCCGAGTCCTCTGTAGGGGGACAAAGCTAGGCGTCGATCCGACAAAAGATCCACGTGGGATTTAGTAGTCGAGATTGAGCAGTATTACTACTGCTATCACATTTCATATTATCTATTTGTGCTAATTCTGTTTTGCAGGGATCAGTCGACTGGATGGATTCAAGTCAACTGAAGTCCAGTCGACTAGATATGTATCAGTCAACTAGATACCTATTTGGCAAGATCAGTTGGTGATCGATCGGAGATTGTGCGACGCAGATGGAAAGGGATTTAGTCGACTGAAGGGTTTGAGTCGACTGAAGAGGCAAATTTCCCGATGCGGAGCCGAGTGATGTGGAGTCGACTGGAGAGGTTTCAGTCGACTGGAAGACCATGAATTCCATATTGATGGATTGATGTGGAGTCGACTGGAAGACATTCTAGTCTACTGGAAAAGATTTATAAAATATGTGCTCGACCAGATCCGAAATATCAATCCAATCTACATCGAAGTGCTGTCAAAATTTCCTCACGATCACAAGAGCTTCAGATATTCAAAAGGACTCTTTTTCGACACCTCGTGCCTACATCCTATTCTACATTTGTGTTAGTATAAAGTAGTCGTTAATCTCTTTTTATTTCGCTTGTGTATTTAATTTCAAGAGAGGGTAGGTTGTTTCTGTTCTCTCATATTTGTAAAAAGCGAACCCCCTCCGAAGTCGAGAGTTCTCAAATAGGAGGGTATTATAGTGATTACCCATCGAGGTAGCTCTCGAGAGAACTACGGGCCTTGGAGTAGCAACCCAGTTAGGGTTGTGAACCAAATAAACTACTGTGTCTAAACCGTATTTAATTTTCACTGCATATTCTCAATAGAAAATAAATAAAATTATAAAACATAGAGATTCACCCCTCTCTCTCGGTTTACTCGATCCTACAAATTCAAGTTACTCTACACATGCATCCAAGAAGACCATCTTCTTAACATGTTTACTTTGGCTAAAGACTTCTAAGTAACAATTCTAACAAGAGACTTAGGATATACATCTCTTTTTTCAGGAGTGGTGAATACTCTATAGGCTATTCAAACATCTTTGAGTACTTTGACTTATACCCAATCATTTCGAAATTGCACCTCCTATGGAGATGGTTGCGAAGAAGTCAAATTATAAGTCACTATGATCAAGATGACTTGAATATCTCGAGTCTAAGGAAGCTTGCACTCGAGCTGTAATGAAATCTTCCTTGACATAAAAAATCATATAAAGTTTCATAGTATGTCACTCCAATGAACTAATTACCTTTAACTAGGATCCATATGTTCACTCTCAACATCACTATGTTTCAATTTAATAAGTATCAAATGCTTAGATAAATCAATGAGCATAATATGTGCTAGTCTCACATAATTGTTAACGTCCAGACTCATTAATTCATTGACTAGGGAAGGTTTCAATACTTATATAATTGCACATATAAGATACTCACTAATTGTGATCCAATTATAATTTCTCTCATGTCATGTATCGTATTGTGGATTTCAGTAAATGAGTTTAAGATCAAATCAAATACATAAAAAATGTATACTCAAATAGTGAATTTTATTGATTAAACATTTAAGACGATTACCTTAGGACATCTCTCAAATACAATATGTTAGTACCTATAAGATTAATATTTCTCCACAATGGTATGATATTGTCTATTTTGGGCCTAAATCCTCATGGTTTTTTTTGGGCTTTACCCAAAAGACCTCATACCAATGGAGATATTTTTTTTTTATCTTATAAGTACTTGATCTTTTCCATGTCTTACCATGGGACTTTGATTGTATTCCACATACTCTCAACAATCCCCCTTCAAACGAAGGACCACATTGGGCCCCCTCAAGCCTATCCCTCCTCGAAGGACTTTCTCTGCTTGATGTCTGATCTTTAATCCACCAGGACTTCCTGCTAACTGTTTGGTCCTCTTGACCCAGTTGGACTTCCTGCCAGTTATCTGGTTCTCCTGACCCAACTGGACTTTCTGCCAATTTTCTGGTCATCCTGACCCAACTGTACTTCCTGCTTGGTGTCTGGTTCTCTTGATCCGAACATGGGAGCTCACTTCCTTCATTTGAGGTGCATGGCTTGACATGGACCATGACTCTGATACCAATTGTTAGTGCCTATAAGATTCATATATCTCCACAATGGTATGATATTGTCCACTTTGGGCCTAAGCTCTCATAGTTTTATTTTTGGGCATTACCCAAAAGATCTCATACCAATGGAGATATTTTTTTTTTATCTTATAAGTACTTGATCTTTTCCATGTCTTACCAATGTGAGATTTTGATTGTATTCCACATACTCTCAACAATCCCTCCTCAAACGAAGGACCACATTGAACCCTTTCAAGCCTATCCCTCCTTGAAGGACTTTCTCTGCTTGATGTCCGATCTTCAATCCACCATGACTTCCTGCCAACTATTTGGTCCTCCTAGCCTAGTTGGACTTTCTGCCAGTTGTCTGATCCTCTTGACCCAACTAGACTTCCTGCCTAGTGTCTAGTAGTCTTGATCCGGACATGAGAGCTCACTTCCTTCATTTGAGGTGCATGACTTGACATGGATCATGACTCTGATACAAATTGTTAGTACCTATAAGATTCATATATCTCCATAATGGTATGATATTGTCCACTTTGGGCCTAAGCCCTCATAGTTTTATTTTTGGACTTTACCCAAAAGACCTCATATCAATGGAGATATCTTTTTATCTTATAAGTACTTGATCTTTTCCATGTCTTACCAATGTGGGACTTTGATTATATTTCACATACTCTCAACACAATAGACTTTTCTTCTCATTTTACACTAAGTGTTCAGTTTTCCATAACATACTTGGACTTTACTTGCCTTATGTTAAGTATTTGGTCCTCCACGATCTACTTGGATTTTATCTTTGTCAAATATTCGTTCAATCTTAATTTACTTCATTTTTATTTAATACCAAGTGTCCAATCCTTCACGATCCACTTAAACTTCACCTTTCATGCCAACTCTTTGTTGAACTTCCGACTGTCAAGTGTCTAATTCTCCATGATTTACTTGGACTTTCGATCGCTAAGTGTCCGATCATCCATAACACACTTGGACTTCACTACTCGTCAAGTATTTGGTCATCCTTGATTTACTCGACTTTTCATTCAACAATCTTCCATCAAAATCTAACCCAAGGTCGATTGCATCAACAATATTTTGATAACCCTAAGCTTGGTCACCCTTGATCAATAATTTTCCTCTTGAGAAATATCACTTGGTCACATATTGTTCAAACATTAAAATTCAACTCAAACTTGATCAACTTTGATTAGAGATCGGTTGTACTAACAGTCAAATTATGATTGATGATCGCGGGTCACATTTGATTATGGCTAATAATCGTGTAGGCTAAGTTGGAAGTGGATGATAAAATAAATACTATTAAAAAGAAAATAATTCAAAAAAATATTAAAAATAAAATTAAAATTAACTCACGAACCATAAAAGAAAAAAAATTTAAAAATATTTAAAATTGACACATGTATGTTGAATAAAAATAAATTGAAAAATATCTAAGGGACATTTCTTTAATAAATTAGAGATTTAATTTTTATAATTAATATTTTTTATTTTTATAATAAATAAAGAATAATTACAATTCCTATTAAGATCATCATCTTTTATTAAAATATTTATTTTCATATTTACTATTGAATTAAGTTCATATTCCTATATTTAATTATTTTTGAATTAATATAATTTTTAGTTTTGATTCTTAGTGTGATTTTTTTAAGGTGAGGTTATTTCCTTTTTTGTCTTATCAGCTTTGTCCTGAGTTTCTAAGTAGTTTGATGGTTCAAATTTGATATTGCATCGATTAGTAGCTCAATTTCAATACTAGTTATTGTTATTATCAATCATCCTCAAACTTTAATTTCGCTCTGTCTACTATTCATTCACAAATCGAGATTTGATCCAACAAAGATCAGATTGACTATCATCTTCCATTGATCTAACTCAAAACTCGACAATGGCGCGATGGTAATTCACGAGGCTCCTCTCTGTATTTTCAGGGATCGATTCCGTCTTGACAGCGCGCACTGCGCGGATGGTGGTACACGATGCCCATCCGTCCCAACGTGATCGGCCCTTCTGGTGTAGTATGAGTTCAAACGTACTCTGACCATCCGTCATCTTGATTTATCCTCGTTGATCGATAGGGACTCTAGTCGAAGGCTGTGAGACAGAGCCGGTCAGCCATCAAAACTAGTAGGGAAGAAAAATCATATCTGATATCTGATGTAAAGAATAAAAAAAAAACTCGACAACTTCTATTTGAACAAATCTCACATTCAGGGTTGTCTCAAGTCTTAAATAGGTCTTAGGCTAAATGTTTTTTTTTTAACAAGTCTTAAATATGCCCTAGGTAAACAAAAAAAAAAAAAAATCTTAATTTTACATTGGACCTCAATTTTATTAAAACTAATAAATTTAATTTTTATTGGGGCATAGGCCTTACCTAAAGCCAACGTTGCTCACATTATTTAGGTATAAATATGCTTCCTAAAAATTATTTATTTATTTAGTTGATAATTTTAAATTATTCAAATTCCATCACAAATTCATGCATATTAATATCTTATTCATAAAAATAAAAAATATCACCATTAATTTTCCATTTAGTTTAATTATTAATCATAAAAAATTTCTTATTTATTCTAATCATCATCTACCAAAAGAATATTTCCTATTTAATTAATCACTATCCATAAAAAAAATATTTTATATTTTTTTTAAATCAATCTCCGTCAAATAAAATATTGTCTATTTAGTTTAGTGATCATTCATTAAAAAATAACATCATAATTAATTTAAATGTTATTATTGCATGTTACAAATTTATCTTATTCTTATATGTTTTATTTAATTTATCACATTATATATTTTATAATAATAATAATTTTATTTATTTTTGAATTAATTTGAAGAGAAACCAAACTATCCACAAATTATAGATATAAGATTTAGATTTTAGAAGTGAGTCCATGTGAATAGCGAAATTAATAATTATATTAATTATTTTTGATGCACTGCTAAATTTAAGAATGACTTATATATAAGACCACATATCCCACGAAAGATTTTTTTTTTTTTTTGTTGAGACCATGTATTAAGTTAGATGCTTCAATATTTGATGGAATAATGTACATAAAAGTATTTCTTGATTGGTTAGATGATATTAAAAATTATTTTGATCAATATAATTTAATTTTCACTAACCAAGTATGATTTGCAAAATTAATACTTAGTGGATCCATTAAAATTATTAGTGATGTGTCAAATGTTGGAAAATTAGTTTTGAACGAATAAATAAATTTTATTTTTAAAAGTCAATTGGGATGAATGAGAAATTAATTATGGCTTATTCTGGATCAATGAATTAAGATGGATAAATCAGATTTTTTCAAATGAAAGGGCATCAATGCTGATGCGGCTGAGATTTTTCATTACCTCCCTTTGAAGCAAATAAGCGTCCGAGAGGTCTCCGGGGTTCTTTCCGACCGCAATAATAAGAAAGGTAAAAAACAAGAGAACTACGAACAATCACCAACACAGACATATAGAGACACAAGATTTAATGTGGTTTGAAATTCCAATTCCTACTCCACGGGATCAGCTCTTCTTGGAGCCGGATTGCCAAAGCACGTTCACTATATAAGCTCTTCTTTTTGGAAGTATATCCAGAGGTGGAGGAAAACCCCTTACAGTAGGCTGAATTACACGACAAATGAAGAAGATAGAATCCTCGCCGGTCACTCTCCTTCCTCCTCCTTCGATGCCAGCCTCCCTCTTTTTCCTCCCCTCTCCTTTTTTTCCCCCTCTCTCCTTTATCTATGAGCAGTTATTATATTCCTGGCTTCTTCCCTCGTCGTGCACTAACAAACTGCCTCTATCACCATCCACGTGTAAGGCTCCCTTTCCTAGAGAATCATTTTGTTAGCAAGATTATATATAGAAATGCCTTTACCTCCTGCGTGGGGCCCCAGTTTGTTATAACAACCTCCCCAAGCCTTCAACATTGAGAAAACGTCTCATCCTTACTTCATTCCCTTTCCCTTTAATATGACCCTTTTAACTTACCAGAGTCATAATGCCTATTATACCTTTCTAAGTGTCTGGGGAGCTTTCTTTGAAGAGCAGATCCCTTTTTACATACCTTCAGTAATTGTCCGAATTGGTACCCGAACCACTTCTCGAGCCACTTACCGAGTCAATATCCGGACCACTTATATGATCTTCTTTAGGGTCAAGGCTTTATCCGACCCGTGTTATCTTCCCTCTTTAACAACTTGGACACCTTCCCTGAACCATATCTGGTCCGATTTGACCGGTGTTTCACGTTTAAACCCTTTCTGCATAAATTAGGTTCATAGCATTATCATTAGCTACCCCTTTAAAATAGTCAAACGAGGCATCGAGTTTGCCTTTCCAAGTGAAACACTATATTTTCTCTCATTTCTTCACTAATTTTAGAAGACCTAAATGATCTCTCCTTTTTCCACCTCATCCTTAAGGGCCTAAAGCAAAAACAATACCGATGACTCCGTATTTCTGCGCTAGCCACCTGGGACATGATTTACCCCCCTCCACACGTAGGGGCAGCGGTGGGGGGCCGCTAATGTGGCAGTTATTTTACTTAAGGGCCTAAAGCGGTTCATTGAGCCCTTGGGTCGGCTCCGCTTTTTCCTTTATTGAAGGAAAACTTAAAACTTACACCTCGACTAAACCACCGCTCCTGCAACGATTCTGCTTCCCAGGTCTGACACTCCTTCCTTGCTGATGCTCACCGGGGAATGCTCTACAACCCTAGATTTCAGTCTCCAAGTGTCGGTTTCTTCCGACAAGCATTTCTCCCACATCCTGAGTAAGCGTTCTTCCAACTTCAACTATGGCCCCGAAGAACCCTAGTTCTACTCCTTGGTATGATAGGCAGTCACCCATCTGGACCCCCAACATTTCTTTTTTAACATTAAAGATCGATACATTGACCCTTCCATACCATGCCGATTTCGTGCCATCTCTCACAACCCTAGTCACCCTCCTGAGGGTTTCTATTGCTTCTTCTCCGAACAGATGCTTAATGGCCTGCGATTGCCCATCCCCTCAGCATACACAAGCATACTAGACTTCTACCAGCTTCCTATCAACCAATTAGCTCCTAATGCCTTTCGTATTTTATCAGGAACAGTGATAATCTTTATACATCTAGGTCTTACCCTACCCCCCTGTTGTTCCATTTCCTTTTTCAATTAAATCCTTCAAATCTAGTATCTTTTATTTTGCTAGCCGGTCTGACTGCCAATTCCTCTTCAACATGCCCTCTTCTCACAAGGGTTGGGAAGACTTGTTCTTTTTTGCTCAGCTTCCCACTCCTTTACCTCATTCAGAGGAACGGAAAGCTTCTCTTCTAGACCTACCCCCTTTCAAAGATAGCAGGACCCAATGCCCTTTTCAGAAGATCTATTTAGTACTAAAAGAGTGCCACTATGACTATGAATATCTCTTAAAGCCTCCCCTCCTGAGTCGTTACGGGTTATCTCCATTCCCCCTGGAAGAGCTAAATGCTATAGGTATGCTTTTATTCTCTGAATTGGCTTAACGTTTTACGTTACTATCTGATTTTAACTTCACTAATTTTCCTAGCAGATGGCTTAATGCAAACAACAAGTGTCAATGGGGAAATTATCGCTGCTACCTAGAAGAAAAAACCTTCTAAAAAGCGGATCAGGGGTAAATCCCCTATTCTCTCCTTTTCCCCTATAGAAGACAGTCTTCTCAAGGAGATGTAGGCCCCAACTCCACAACCCAACTAACTTCCTCTCCTTCCTATCGTACTTCACCCTCTCCTCCCCCTCTCAAGTTGAATTGAAACCGTAGGCTCAGAATTCCTGAGCCTGCTGAGGGGGAGACTTCCCAACTTATTCTCCCCCCTATCTCTTTAGAGGAAATTACTCCTTCTCATTCTTCGCCTTCCCCACAATTCTCCAGGGAAACCCCATTTCCTGATCCTATATTTTTCCCCCTCCCTCTCACATAACTACCTCCTCTATTCCTACTATAAATCCTTCTCATTCCCTATCCTCCCCAACACCTGACAGGGACACGGATCCTCCTCATTCCTCTCTCTCCCCTTTCACTCATGTAGAGTTACCATCTCTTTCTTCTCAGATCCCTACGGCTAATTCTTTAGCTCCTGAAGGGCTCGTTGAAGAGCCAGTTTTGATAAAGGGAGATGTTCTCCCCATAAATCCCCCTTCTACTTCCCTAGGATCTTTCCTGAGGATCCGCAATACTGAAGAATTAAGGATCTTTAATCAGTCCAATCTACATGGTCCCCACGAGCTACTTCGAAAATGTCTAGCAGAGGTACCTCCTTGTTACCCTTAATTTAACAACAATCCTTAAAGTTGATTTTCATAATATCCCTTTTCCTCTTCTCAGGCGGCCATCTTTTTCGACAAAACCACCCAAGGAATAGTGGAATACCAAGCTGCTATGACTGCTCGACACAATGCTTCCCATGTCAAACAAAAAACTCTAGCTCGACAATTAGTTGAAAGCAAACAAAGGGAAGCCACTCTGACCAGCCAGTGCGAGGACTATATGACATGGCTGGCTACGACTCAGAGTGAAAAAGAAGAATCCCTTCAATAGGTTGCAGATCTGAAATGCCAATTATCCATGCAATCCAATCAGCTTCAGGAAGCAAAGACTAAAGCTGCCCAATCCTGCACAGCTCTCCTTCAAGAGAATAAAAAAGAATCAGTCTTTGGAGGCACTCCTTCAGCAACAACAAGAACTCCAAAAAGCTCATTCTGAAACTATAGCTAAACTGAGCCAACAAGCTATCGCTGCTGCTGAAGGCAGGGATACTAGGGCTGCTCAATTAGTGGAATGCCAAGCCCAGTGGGAGGCCAGAGAAAAAGATTTGAAACTGCAGTTCGGTAGGTAGGGAATACAGTTGTTTATGGTGGGATTTAAAGGATCCTCCAAGCAAAATGAAACTAAGGGTTATCCTCCGCTAGGCGTTGATACGAGTCATTTGGATTCGGCCGTGGCCTTGGCCGATTATCCCCCAGAAATTTTTGAGTTTTAAGTTGTAACCCTCTTTGAGATTATATGTAAAATATTGATTACGAATATAACTGGTTTTGATACCAAGTTGATTTTCAAGTCTATTCTTTCTATGGTTCAGAATCATTCATTCCTTACAACACCAGACTGATACAAACCTTCGCTCGGTATTCACTCGGGTTGTCGTGGCCACCCCTCGGAGTTGTTTTGCATGTACTAAGTCTAAACCCTCTTTTCTTAAGAAATGAAAGTCTTATCCCTTCACTTTGAGATCATGACCATTGTCATTTTCCCCGCCATCTTGGCTATTACTCCCCTTGTCTCTTTGCTATCCCTCCTTTTTCCCAAGGAGAAATGCAAATCTTCTTCCGGTCTATAAATAGCTCTTGGTCGCACCAATAGCCCTCACACCTTTTTCACAATGTCTGATGAATCTCCTATCACTATCAGCTCCATCCACAATCCTCCTGATCCCTATACTTCGGATACTTACTCCCAGGGCGATCCGACCATACACTCAACAGGCACTTCTGCATATCGGCCTCCTCCTTCCCCTATTCTCAAAGATACATCCCCAACTCCCGGGGATCGAAAATCCTTTCAATCCCCTTTCCCCTCTTTTGGCAATGGGGCGTGGAATCCTCCACCCCCCTAGGGAGCACCATCCAGAGGGTCCTCAATTTTCAACCCCCACTAGAAGACTCACTGAGGAGGATCCCCAGCCTTCACCTTCAGCTAGAAAGTCAGCAGAGACAGAGCCATCTCCTCTGCCTGCACACCCCCATATTCCTTCATGAGCCTCTTTTCTTCCCATCCCATCAGCGAAAATTCCCCCTTCCCTTCGATATGCTACCAGTTCTTCCTTGCGACCCTGCTATATGATGGTTCTGCACTCTGACTCGGATGTTGAGTCGGATGCTGACTCTTCAAACAACTCAAAACCTGCGTAGTTAAGTTTTTTAATAAAGGTATTTGTTATTCTCCTTAGTGTACCAGAAAGAAATGTTTCATGAAACAGCCTGATGTAACTTTTCTCAATTTACCCCCTATGTCTCCTATCTAATAAATTATGACTAATGAATCATTCACTTTATAAAAAATAACCCTGCATAATAAGAATAATGGATGCTGCTTATGGATAATCACCTTAGCGTCACGAAGTTTTCTCCTTCAACTATTTTCTTCACAGAGGAAGAGTCCTTTTGACATTTAATACTTCTACTGATCTTCCTATCCACCCAACATTTATGATTCTCACTTCCCCCAGAAGAGGGCTCATTAATATCATCCTTTTCTTTATAAAAACACTTTACAACCCTTTCCGACTGCACACTTCTGCGTTTCCTTATCTTTGCAAACACACTCCTCTTCCCCCTATTTCTCCATGGGGGACGTTTCAGCCCAAAGTAGCAATTCCCCTTCTCCCGAGAGACCGACCGAAGAACAGCTCTACATAGAAGAGCTAGAGGAATAGATTCGAGACCTTCGTCGAAGCCTACAGATAACCTCCAACCACAACTACTTTTTGAACCAGGAATTGAAGATAGCCAAGGAAATTCTGTCCAAAGACTTCCTCTTAGAGCAATCTTACCTTAGTCAGCTGTACGACATCCGAGGGATAAGGAAACAAGCTCCTTCCAAGTCCCAGAAAAAATAACTCCCCCACCCTCTCCGAGTGGTCTTTCGTTGTTATTTTATCTAAGGCAATGTACCATGTACCCCTTTCTATTTATAAATAGAATTTTCTTTTAAGGGCGGTGTACACCCTCTCCCCTTACTCTTCTAACATGATTCTTTCTTTCTATTCTCTCTAGGGTGCAAGAAATTGATTCGGCAAACAAAAAAGAGATATCGGGTCTTCCCCCCATATCTTTATTTTAAGCCAAGCTCTTTTGCCCCATTATCTTCTTGGGGTGATAGATTAACCCCACAGTTATTTGCAATTACTATACTCGTATGCTCTCACCGGCGTCTCCATGTCTTCCCCACCTGCCTGCCTTTATGATCCTCAACTCCCAAGAAAATTTATTAAAATTCCCTTTCCTTTATATAAAAGAGGGATATCCCGTATCGCCTTTCTTCACTGTACCCTCTCACCTTCCAGCCTTCATCAGTGCGCTTCTTCACTTTCATGGCAGAGCAAAGTCTCCCTCCTTCTTCCGTCGAGCCGACGGCGGAACGATGCCGTATTGAGGAATTAGAAATGCAGGTGGAAGAACTGAAGCAATGCTTATGGATTGTTTCCACCTGCAACTACACACTACGCCAAGAGCTAGCAGTGGCCCAGCGGGCTTTGTCGATATACCGACAATCTCCTTCTTTGCGATTCCGTAGAGTCTATGTCAAGCACGAGGACCTCCATCCTCCTCTTCCTCCCGAAAAGACCATCTACGAAGCTCCTTAATTGATCATAAGAGAAGCTTTTGATTTTTGTTCTGGCCTATACGACATGTAATGTGTCTTCCCTTCTTAGATTAATGAAAAAGCCCGCTTATCAAGGATCTATCTATCTTGATAAACTGTTATATACTATGTATTCTTCTTCTCTGTATCATATAGGATTTCTGAGAGAAATCAGATCCGCTGTAATTTAACAAGGATATGAAGCATGACATATTCATGATATCATACTCCTTAGAACAATACTAATGACTCATCTACGTGACTCTCTTCTATTTCAGATATGATCTCATCTAAAAAGAAATCCTTTTGCAATAAAGAAAAGGAAAGAAACTGCAATGCACATGCCTGCTTTTAGGTATGTTAGAATGGAGATAAATCCCTTCACCATCTTCCACCGGCATTCTCCATCCTTCTCTTCATAACAGAGCAAGGCCCACTACCCCCAAGCTGTAGCAACAGAAGTAATTATAGGCACTCCATAAAAGCATTTTTACTCCTTCGTTCCCATATGGGAGTATCAACCTGGCTCAAAGGCAGTTCAAGAAGAGGCAACCAAGTGCCGTAAAAATTTTATTTCCGAAACCATTCCCCTGTTCACCTCCCCACATGGATGATAAATTGACTTAAGAGTCATTTAAAAAGAAGAAACGAAATAGCAACTCTTCATCAGAATATATACCTTAAACCCAACTCCTCCATTCCACCACTATACGGGGATGACGGCTTCGGCTAACGTCGTGCTACAAAAAGTGTGATGACCCGATTGAGGGCTTTTCCCTATCAGGTCAGAATAATTTTTACTCCGCCGTATGCATATCTTCAGTGCATCTACCTTGAACCCAACTCCTCCGTTCCACCACCATACAGGGATGACGGCTTCGGCTAACGCCGTGCCACAAAAAGTGTGACGACCGGATTGAGGGCTTTTCCCTATCAGGTCGGAATAATTTTTTATTCCGTTGTATATATATCTGCAGTGCATCTACCTTAAACCCAACTCCTCCATTCCACCACCATACGGGGATGACGGCTTCGGCTAACGCCGTGCCACAAAAAGTGTGATGACTAGATTAAGGGCTCTGCCATATCAGGTCGGAATAATTTTTTACTCCGCCGTATGTATATCTTCAGTTCATCTACCTTGAACCCACCTCCTTTGTTCCACCACCATACGGGGATGATGGCTTTGGCTAACGCCGTGCCACAAAAAGTGTGACGACCTGATTGAGGGCTTCGCCCCATCAGGTCAGAATAAATATTTTACTCTGCCATTCTTCACAAAGTGTAATTACCTTAAACTCAACTCCTCCATTCCACCACCGCACGGGGATGTCGGCTCTGGCTAATACCAGGCCATAAAGAATGTGACGACCTGATCCAGAGATTTGCCCCATCGGGTCGGAATAATTTCTTACTTCTCCATTGTATTCTCCAGTGCATTTAAACCCAACTCCTCCGTTCCACCACCACACGGGGATTGACGGCTTCGGCTAACGTCGTGCCCTAAAAAAGTGTGACGACCCAATCTAGGGCTTCTACCCATCATGTCGGAATAATTTTTTACTCCGTCGATCTTCCCTGGTGTTTTTACCTTAAACCCAACTCCTCCATTCCACCACCGTACGGGGATGACGACTTTGGCTAATACCAGGCCATAAAAAATGTGACGACCCAATCCAGAGCTTTGCCTCGTCGGGTCGGAATAGATGTTTTACTCCACCGAATGATATTCTTCATTGGTGTTTTTACCTTAAACCCAACTCCTCTAGTCCACCATCGCACGAGGATGATGGCTTTGGCTAATACCAAGTCATAAAGAATGTGATGACCCGATCCAGAGCTTCGCCCCGTCGGGTTGGAATAAATGTTTTACTCCGCCGAATGATATTCTTCACTAGTGTTTTTACCTTAAACCAAACTCCTCTATTCCACCACCACACGGGGATTGATGGCTTCGGCTAACGCCGTGCTCTAAAAAAGTGTGACAACCTGATCTAGGGATTTACCCCATCAGGTCGGAATAAATTTTTACTCCGCTGATCTTCCCTGGTGTTTTTTACCTTAAACCCAACTCCTTCGTTCCACTACCGCACAGGGATGACAGCTCTGGCTAATACCAGGCCATAAAGAATGTGACGACCTGATCCAGCTTCGCCCCGTCGGGTCGGAATAGATGTTTTACTCCGTCGGATGATATTCTTCACTGGTGTTTTTACCTTAAACCCAACTCCTCTGTTCCACCACCGCACGGGGATGACGACTCTAGCTAATTCCAGGCCATAAAGAATGTGACGACCCGATCCAGAGCTTCGTCCCATCGGGTCGGAATAAATGTTTTACTCCATCGAATGATATTCTTCACTGGTGTTTTTACCTTAAATCCAACTCTTCTATTCCACCACCGCACGGGGATGACGACTCTGGCTAATACTAGACCATAAAGAAAAGAAATCATACCTTCAACTTTCCGTGGGGCCCACACTTTGGCTTAGAAGGCCCATCAGAATTCTCTCACTGGTTTATATGAGACTCTTCACCTCCCCTCCATCTTCATCTTCGACTTCCGGAATTTCCAGCTCTCCTTCCCCTTCTTCTACTTGCCAAAAAATTTGTCGGCTTTACGCACACAGCTCCTTCGCCTTTGCTCTTCCTCCCCAGTCACAATGAAATCCATCCTCTAGCAATTTTTGACAAAAATTCTTGAAGAGGAAGGGCGAAATGCCAACTAGCCCTTCTCTACCACGACATTCCCTCTTCTGATTTCGCCCTCCACAACACTCCCCATTCCTACCCAAACGTTCACTTCCTCTTCAACTTCTCCCACGTCTCCATCACCTATAGTTTCATCGCCATCAAGAATGCAATCCCCATCACTGCCACCTTCTTCCTCTCCCCTTCCGACTTTGCCAATAAACCCTAACCAGTCCACTTTGTTGGTGATCGTTTGGAAGCTAGAGGGGGGGGGTGAATAGCGCATTTTCGTTTCTACAAGAATGATTAGCGAAAGAAAACAAAAATAATATAAGTAAAAACGAAAGAACAATGCTAACAAGGCCTTTACGTGGTTCGGAGATAACGCTCCTACTCCACGGCGATCCTTAAGGTGGATCAACCCAAGCAATTTCACTAAGAAGCTTTCCTTTACAACAAACCTCCTCTTCTTTACAAAGAATGAAACTTGAGCTTAGAGAGAGGAGGAGGGGATTTAAGATCACTTAGAAAGCTTGAAAACTCGAGGAGGCTTTGGAGAAGAATCAGAGAATAAGCATTAACCCCAAAAACCTCCACCAACCCTCTTTTTATAGAGAGAAGGCTGATTTTCCTGTTGGAGCACGATCAGTCGACTGATGCACAGCATCAGTCGACTGTCGACGCGATTAACGACTTCTGAACAGCCGGATTCGCGGGATTCCGAGTCATTTCGTCCAACGACATTCTCATCAGTCGACTGATCCATCCATCAGTCGACTGATGGAGTGATCAGTCGAGTGATCACAGGCTGCAGTCGAGTGTGACTCCATTCTGTGCCCGGATTTAACTTGATCACCGACCGCTTTGTTGGCGGTCCGATCGATCATCGATATCACCGATGCCACGACCAGCGATCGATGGTCGAGGTTTCATCCTCGACTCGGTCGAGCACCGACGGGCCGATCGATACATCAGTCGACTGATACTCATCAAGTATGAGTAATTCATACTTGATTTTACCCCTTAGACCTAGACTCAACCTTCTAGCTCTTCCTTAAGCCTTGCGCCTCCAGGATCCCTCCGAGTCCGCGACTTGTTCATCCTTTGCGCTTTGCTTCCAAGAGCTTCCTTTGGTTTTGTCATGTCTTGGGTTTCCTTTGCCAAGGCGTGCTTGGACTTTACGTTGCCAAGTCTACATGCTTGGACTTACGCTACCAAGACTTGCCTTTGGACTCGCCAAGGTCCGTTTGGTCTTAATGCCGCCAAGACAACATGCTTGGTCTTATGCCACCAAACCTTTACCTTGGACTTCTCTTGCCAAGATCATACTTGGACTTTGCCTTTACCTGTCACTTAATCATGTTCACCATTAGATCACAATTTGTTGCCTAACTTAGATGATTATCCAAACATCAAAACATATAACTGCTTGGGGCATTGTTGCACCAACAATCTCCCCCTTTTGATGTTTGGCAATCATTTAAGTTAGGTCTTTTTAAAGATACACATAATCATATCACATAATCATATATCCAATTCTAACTTAAACATTTCTTCTCCCCCTTTGACTTACATCAAAAAGAGAAGAAATCATATATTTCATAAAAGAATTGAATGCATTGTAATCTTGAACTAAGGTATAGAATTGAAATTTAGCTCCCCCTTAATCCAAGATATAGTTCATCTTGAGTAAAGTACATGTGGAGCAAAAATCTATCAACAATTTGAAGGTTTAAATCCTAACTTTGCACCAACAATGTAAATTTGGGAATGAAAAAGATACATCTTATGAAACTCCCCCTAAAACACCGTATTAAACAATCCTAAAAGCTTTCATACCCAGTATTATCATGCTAGAGTTTTAGGAGATCAAAGATATATTAAATATCAGAAAATGGAGCTATTTATCAGAAAACACAGTGTATCAGTCGACTGGTTTTTGAACCGATCATTGCTAACTGAAATCCAATTTGACCTTTTCAAATTTAAATTTAGAAATGCGTTAGAAATTCCAGAAACCTCAAAAAATTACGAAATTTTGCGTGCACATTTCTGAGATCATACTTTATCAAGGAAAAATATTTCGAAAAATATATGTTTTCCATATTTCGAGATTGATACAAACTTGGAAACTAACAAAAGTTCTAATATTTTTGCAAACTTTGTATCACTTTTGTGTTTCACTTGAAAACTATTTTTCAAAATATGATAAACATAGTTTAAAATATATTTTATTTGACATTTCCAATCATGTTCTTGGAGCTATATGCACATCAATTGTGTATAAGCCTTCCCAATGATTGGTCCAATGAAGGATTAATGTCTCTAGATGACACTTTGGTCCATAGTAATGCATCATAACAAGCATGATGAACCAAGTGCATCTTCCTAACATCTCACATGTTGTCTAAGTGGCTCAATACAAAAATCATGGTTTCTTAGGTATTTTGTGAGATGCTTAAAGGTATAAATCCTAGTATTTCTATAGGATCATGCAAACCTATACCTTTACTCAACCAAGCACATTCCAAGTTCTCTCCTAAGTGATGAAAATTCTACCTCGGGGAGAGCCTTAGTGAATATGTCGGCTAGGTTGGACTTGGATTCAATGTAATTAAGCTCAATGTCCCCCTTAGCCACATGATCTCTAATGAAGTGATGTTTCACTTCAATGTGCTTGGTCCTAGAGTGATGCACCGGATTTTTGGTCAAGTTAATGGTGCTCACATTATCACAAAATACTTTCATGTTGGAGTAAGATAGCTCATAATCTTCTAAGGTATGTTTCATCCATAGTAGTTGAGCTACATAATCATCCATAGCCACATACTCGGCTTCGGTGGTGGATAGGGCAACACAAGGTTGCTTCCTACTACTCCAACTAACTAGGGAGGACCCAAGGAATTGACATCCACCACTAGTACTCTTCCGATTCAATTTGCAACCGGCATAATCGGAATCGGTGTACCCAATCAACTCAAAAGATCTAGTCCTAGGGTACCATAATCCTACATTTAGTGTGCCTTTAACATATCTTAAGATTCTCTTAACGGCAACTAAATGAGATTCTTTAGCACATGATTGATATCTAGCACACATACCAACCGCAAATAATATGTCGGGTCTACTAGTGGTTAAGTACAAAAGACTACCAATCATGCTCCTATAAAGTGTAAGATCAATTTGTTTTCCTTCATTATCACTATCTATTTTAGTATTTGTTGCCATTGGAGTTGAAACTACCTTAGCCTTTTCCAAACCAAATTTCTTAATCATTTCCTTAGCATATTTGGTTTGATAAATATAAATACCTTCACTAGTTTGTTTGACTTGCAATCCTAGGAAGAAATTTAATTCCCCAACTAGACTCATTTCAAACTCTTTTTCCATATTTTTAATAAAGTCTTGGAGAAGTTCATCATTTGTCGACCCAAAAATAATGTCATCAACATATACTTGGGCTACAAAGATGTCCGTTGATGTTGACTTTATAAATAGAGTTTGATCTACACTACCCCTCTTAAAGTCCTTAGAGATTAAGAAAGATGATAATCTTTCATACCAAGCCCGGGGAGCTTATTTCAAACCATACAAAGCTTTCCTAAGCTTGTATACATGGTTTGGATAGTCCATATTCTCAAACCCGGGAGGTTGTTCTACATATATCTCTTCCTTAATAAACCCATTTAGGAATGCCGATTTGACATCCATTTGATGGAGTTTGAAACCCATATAGAAGGCATACCCTAATAGTATTCTAATAGACTCTAATCTAGCAACCGGGGCATATGTTTCATCATAGTCAAGTCCTTCAACTTGATTAAAACCCCTTGCAACTAATCTTGTTTTATTTCTAGTGATATTTCCTTGGTTATCTAGTTTGTTTTTAAAGACCCATCTTGTAGTAATGATGGTGTTTTCATTAGGTCTAGGAACTAACTCCCATACTTGACTCCTTTCAAATTGAGCCAATTCATCTTGCATTGCTAGGATCCAATCCGGATCAAGTAATGCATCTTTGATTGTTTTGGTCTCAATTTGAGAAATTAGAGAAATATGACTAGTGGGATCCCTATGAAATGACCTGGTCCTAACACCTTGAGATAATTCACCCACAATTTGATTTAAGGGGTGATTTTGATGAACTCTTATAGTTCTAGGAGGTGTATTAATTTGAGTTTGATCATGATTAACCTCAATCCTTTGCTCATCATCGGAATCACCTCTTACTCCCCCTGATCATTACTCCCTAAGGTTAAATTTTGAAATTGTTGGGTAATTTCTTGATTTTCATTAATAATATCATCATCAATAGGGGATTTTCTAGGGTATGTATTGGAAGTTTCATCAAATTGGACATTTGATGATTCTTCAATCTTTTGAGTTCTTTTATTGTAAACTCTATACCCTACACTAGTGGATGAGTATCCAACTAGGATTCCCTCATCCGCTTTGGACTCAAACTTACCTAGGTTGTCTTTGGTATTTAAAATATAGACTTTACATCCAAAGACCTTAAAATAATAAATTATTGAAATTGTACCATTCCACAATTCAAATGGAGTTTTTCCTAAAAACCTATGAATCAATACCCTATTTTGGATATAGCAAGCGGTATTGACCGCTTCCGCCCACAAGTAGCTAGGTAAGGAGTAGGCATTAAGCATTGTCCTAGCCGCTTCTTGTAGGGCACAATTTTTCCTTTCCACAACCCCATTTTGTTGGGGTGTTCTAGGACAAGAAAACTCATGCTTGTACCCTTGTTCTAAACAAAAAGTTGAAAAATTAGAATTCTCAAATTCTCCACCATGATCACTACGGATCCGGTTGATTTTGAGTTTTCTTTCATTTTCTACTCTTTTGCTAAATTCTATGATTATTACTAAGGTTTCATCTTTATTTTTCAAGAAAAATACCCAAGTAAACCTAGAGAAATCATCTACTATTACTAAGCAATATTTACTACCAATCATAGAGGGGGTACTATGACAATCAAATAAATTCATATGTAAGAGTTCTAAAGGTAAAGCGGTACTAAGTAAACTTTTACCTTTGTGTGATGTTTTTGATTGTTTTCCTTCTTGGCATGCATCACACATCTTGTCCTTGAGAAATTTGACTTTAGGCAACCCTTTGACTAATTTCATTTTTGCTATTTTGGCTATATTCTTCATGTTTATGTGTCCTAGCCTCCTATGCCAAAGTCAACTTTCTTCCTCTTTTGCAATGAGACACTTAGTAGAAGCATTAGTAGCATAGGATAAATCAACATAATATATATTTGATTTCCTAAAACCTACTAACATGCAATCACTTAGAGTTTTGTGTCTTATAAAACATCTTGAGGAATCAAATTTAACATCAAAGTTTGCATCACATAGTTGGCTTACACTAAGTAAATTAAATTTCATATTTTTAACTAATAGCACTTTATGAATGGCAAGATTGGGGGATACCTCAATTGTGCCCTTTCCTAGAATCTTAAGTTTGCTGCTATTCCCAAATGAGACCTTTCCTTTGCTAGTGTGGTTGATAGTGGAGAATTTTCTCTCATCACCGGTCATATGCTTTGAGCACCCACTATCAACTATCCACAAGCTTGGTTCTTCTACCTATATCACATGAAAAATACAATCCTTAGGTACCCAAATCTTAGGACCACTAGCATCAATTATAAATTTCTTAGGTACCCAAGCCTTTCTACCCTTGCTTTTAATTATGGATTTTCTACTAACAAGGGACGTAAATGCTACCTCCTTTTCCTTAGGTCTATATCCTAATCCGGCCTTGTTGTAGATAGCCCTTTGATCCTTAATAATCATGTCTAGGTATTTAGAGCCATTAGTAAACTTTTCTAAGCATGCTCTTAAGTTACCTATTTCTTTTCTTAATTCATCATTTTCATCCCTAAGGGTACATTCATCACTAGATAACTTACCACAAGATGATTCTATACTCTTAAGTGATTTAATCTCTATTTTTAAATCCTTAATTCTAGTTTTCGATCTATTCAAAGCATTTTGTAGGCATGCAATAGTCTTGTAAAGTAAATCTACTTTAGGTGAGTTGTTTACCTCATCATCATCACTTGATGATGATTCGTCGCTTGAAGAGGAAGAGGACTCCTCGCTTGAGCTCCCGACTTCTTCCTCTAATGCCATGAGGGCTAGATTCCGAGTGGCATGACATACTTCTTCATCGTCAGAAGAATCCTCCATGCTTAGGGTGTCCCATGTTTGAGCCACCATTGCCTCCTTCTTCTTCTTCTCCTTCTTTTCTTTCTTTTTCTTTTCCTTCTCCTCCTTCTTCTTTAGTTCCAGGCAATTTGGCTTTATATGCCCTTTCTTGTTGCAACCAAAACAAGTCACGTTAGAGGTAGAATTTGAACTATTTGAAAACTTACCTCTTGAGGATTGGAACATCCTCTTCACATCTTTCTTGGTGAGTTTCCTTGACTTCCCACCAAACTTCTTGACGTAATGTGCCACCTAAGCTGCGATAACTCATCTTCACTACTTGATGAGTCTTCCTCGGATTTGGATGAAGAGGACACTTCTTTCTTCTCCTTCTTCTTTTTGTCCTTCTTTCCTACAAAAAGAGCTATACCCTTCTCTTTGGATGAAGTGTTAGCTTGTTCATGTAATTGAAATTCACAAAATAGCTTATCTAACTTAACCAATGAAAGATCCCTAGAGACCTTATAGGCATCTACCATTGAGGCCCATAAGGTTATTCTAGGGAAATCTTGTAACACATACCTTACAAGGTCTCGGTTGTCGACCTTCTCACCTATAACATGTAGTCCGTTGACTACTTCTTTGAAGCGACCGTGCATTTAGCTCATGGTCTCATTGGTCTTCATTGAGAAGCTTTGAAGTTGGCCAATTAGAAGATCTCTCTTAGCCCTTCTTATTTCTTTGGATCCTTCGTTGAGCTCGATCAACTTCTCCCAAAGCTCCTTCGCCGATTCAAATGGCCCCACCTTGCTTAGTTGCTCTTTTGACAACCCACATTGAAGTGTAGTTGTTGCCTTGGCATTGGCTTGAGCCTTCTTGGCCATGTCTCTCGTCCAATCCTTTGTCGGTATGGGTGCTCCATGTTCATCCATCGGCTTCTCGAAACCATCTACAACACTAAACCAATTCTCAATATCATTCATTAAGTAATACTCCATCCTACCTTTCCAATAGCCGAAGTCGTTGCCGTCGAAGAACGGAGGCCTCGCCATGCTATACCCCTCTTGAAAAGCCATCTTTGCTCCGGTTGATCGCTAGATCTTCCGATGCGATCCAAGCTCTGATACCACTTGTTGGTGATCGTTTGGAAGCTAGAGGGGGAGGTGAATAGCGCGTTTTCGTTTCTACAAGATTGATTAGCGGAAGCAAACAAAAATAATATAAGTAAAAATGAAAGAACAATGCTAACAAGGCCTTTACATGGTTCGGAGATAACGCTCCTACTCCACGGCGATCCTTAAGGTGGATCAACCCAAGCAATTCCACTAAGAAGCTTTCCTTTACAACAAACCTCCTCTTCTTTACAAAGAATGAAACTTGAGCTTAGAGAGAGGAGGAGGGGATTTAAGATCACTTAGAAAGCTTGAAAACTCGTGGAGGATTTGGAGAAGAATCAGAGAATAAGCATTAACCCCAAAAACCTCCACCAGCCCTCTTTTTATAGAGAGAAGGCTGATTTTCCCGTTGGAGCACGATCAGTCGACTGATGCACAACATCAGTCGACTGCCGGCGTGATTAACGGCTTCTAAATAGCCAGATTCGTGGGATTCTGAGTCGTTTCATCCAACGACATTCTCATCAGTCGACTGATCCATCCATTGGTAGACTGATGGAGTGATCAGTCGAGTGATCACAGGTTGCAGTCGAGTGTGACTCCATTCTGTGCCTGGATTTAACTTGATCAGTCGAGCCCGCCATCAGCGATCGGATGATCGCGATCATCGACCGCGCCATGACCAAAGCGATCGATTGATGGTCGTGGTTTCATCCCGACTCGGTCGAGCACCGGTGATACATCGATCGTGATATGAGTAATTCATACTTGATTTTACCCCTTAGACCTAGACTCAACCTTCTAGCTCTTTCTTAAGCCTTGCGCCTCCAGGATCCCTCCGAGTCCGCGACTTGTTCATCCTTTGCGCTTTGCTTCCAAGAGCTTCCTTTGGTTTTGTCATGTCTTGGGTTTCCTTTGCCAAGGCATGCTTGTACTTTAAGTTGCCAAGTCTACATGCTTGGACTTACGCTGCCAAGACTTGCCTTTGGACTCGCCAAGGTCCGTTTGGACTTAATGCCGCCAAGACAACATGCTTGGCCTTATGCCGCCAAACCTTTACCTTGGACTTCTCTTGCCAAGATCATACTTGGACTTTGCCTTTACTTGTCACTTAATCATGTTCACCATTAGATCACAATTTGTTTCCTAACTTAGATGATTATCCAAACATCAAAACATATAACTGCTTGGGGCATTGTTCCACCAACACACTTCTCCTCTTTCAATTTTGGGGAGTCATAGGTCCCCTCCCCGATTTTTAGAAGCACACTCCGAATCGAGAGGAGCGGTGCGCAGACGGATCCAGGAAGAGGAAATAGTTTCAATGGCTTCTTCCTCTTTCCCCATACTTCCTTCAGCAGTAGAATCATCTTCCCCTAAATCGTCCCCTTCTTTACCACAACCTACTTCGGCAATATCCTCATCATCTTCTCCTCCAACTCATGCCTCAGCGAGCCCTTCTTCCCAACTTGATCCGGGAGATGATGTCGACGCTTTCTCTTCCAGTGAAGAGATAAAAACCCTAATGCCTCCTTTTAATGTAGGTATTTTTTCAGCATCTTCTTCCATTCCTTTACCGTTACTATCAGAATCAGCTCCCCTTCTTATTACTTCTCCTTCCCTCTCCCCTGTGAGTTCCCCTTCCTCTATAATAAGCAAGGTTGTCTCTGAGATTCTTCAACCATCCACAGGCCCACCCCACTCCTTTTCTTCTTCGACGAGCCTTTTAGCGGCGACCCTTTTCCCTGTTACTTCGGTATCTCAACCCCCAATACTTCCTCCTCTTTCTCAGAACATTATTCCTCCGCACTCAGAGGTAATATACAACCTTTGAAGCCGCCCCTTTTTCAACCCATACTGAGCGAATCCACGCCTCTAGTAGCTATCGTTCCTTCTTCCTCTTCAGATAGAGATACCTGGATCCTCAATTTAGAGGAATTTATCCCAAGGATGGAAAGTCTACACCATGTTTTAGAATTGGTAAGATTTCTCACCGGAATATGCTGACCTTTTTAGTAACGATGACCTCTTCCTCTCCGGACTATTTTCAGGCAATGGTGAATTATCAGGAGCTTCACAACTTCTTTTCCGCCTACCAAGAACGACTGCAACGGTAATACCAACAACTAACAGAAGAACAAGTTGCCTTTAAGGAACGGGAGAATGCCTTGCTGCAAGAATTAGCTCACTGTCAAGACCAGCTACTCGAAGCCCATCGTCGACACAGAGAGGATGCCATAACCATAGCCAGCCTTCAAGACCAACAACGGAGGGACGCCGAAACAATATCTGCCCTCCAAAGTGCCAGGCAAGAAGAACCTAATATTGCTGCATACCCGGATAGGGAAAATTCCCTGTAGCAAGAACTGATTTCTTATCATAATCAAACATCCAAACTTCAGCGGTAGAGGCAAGAGGACGCAGCAACAATATCGACACTTCAACTACAATGTCAAAGGGATGAGAACACCATATCCGACCTCTGAAACTGACTGAGTAGGGAGGTCATTGAGAATTCAACTTTGATAACATCCAGAGCTCATGCCCATTCCCAAATCAGACGACAAGAAACTTCCCTTTGACAACTGCAGAGCGAAATAGTCCGAACCAGGTCTTATACTGAAGCAGTGGAGGGAATTTCTGCTTCTATGCGTAGAGATATGGTGGAGGCATCAAGGGTTATACAACAAGGACAATCCTCACAATCTGATGACATATCCATCCCGGCGGACTCCATTATGGAAGTTTCACACCGATATGTGCAAGTTCATCGAGATCTTAGGGAGCTTAGAACACACTGCGCCAGATTTTATCAGGATAGGCACAGACAATACCAGGATCCAAACCGGTAGGAGCGCCTAATAGCTCTAATGCGATCCACGTATCAAGACGGGTTTAATGAAGTAGTTTGATAGTATGCGGAGAATGGGTTCCCCCCAGTTGGTCAACCTGCGTTATTTTTACACTAGGAAAGGGGCTTCCAGCGCTATCCTCCTAACCACTTTAGGCTATAGGCTTTCCTGCAATTCTTCTTGAATATTCATTGTTTGCCAGGATTTTCTTTTGCATACCTGTATTCCTGATAGTAACCTGCTTGGATGAAATATTATGTCTAATTTGAATCGTTTCTGATAAATACAGATAGGTTTTATCATGAGAATTGCTTTGTGTGTGCCTTAACTCCCAATGATGACTAATAACATAAGGCACTGACATTCCCAATATGGTCTTTTCCTTCACATTTCAAAAGGTATACACTCAATTCTTTTTCTTTTGTGATATTTTTCCCTTACACAGTATAAAAGTGCTTTAAATGTACAACATTCCACGGCCTGGGCAGTTCTTTACCTTTATAATCTTTTAGGTAATAGGCTGACCCAACCACTCTGCAAACAACCATATAGGGCCCTTCCCAATTAGGAGCTAACCTCTCCGGATCTCCCGTAGGGTTGACCTTCCGCAACACCAAGTCACCCTCTCAGAACCTCTTAGGTATCACCTTCTTATTGAAAACTCGTTGAATTCTTTGCTTGTATGCTTCAGCTCACACTCGAGATTACTCCCTCTTTTCTTCCAATAGGTCTAACTCGGTGCTTCTGATAATTTGGTTCTGCTCTGGCTCATATGCTTCAACCCGAGCACTGCTTAAAATAGTTTCCACTGGAATAAGAGCCTCAATCCCATATACTAAGCTGAAGGGGGTCTCCCTCGTAGCTGTTTTAGGAGTGGTTCTGTAAGCCCATAAAATCCCAGGCAATTCGTTCACCCAATTTCCTCTCTTGGCACCCAACTTAGTTTTTAATCCTTGGATAAGAATTCTGTTAGTCACCTCAATTTGACCATTGGCTTGAGGATGAGCAACAGAAGTAAAAGATTACTAGATATTGAGACTTTGACACCATTCTCTAATTTTCTTGCCCTGGAATTGTCATCCATTTTCACTTATTAATCTTCAAGGAATTCCATATCGACAAATGATATTCTTCCATAAGAATTGTATGACTGCCTCCTCAGTAATTTTCAATAAAGGTTCAGCTTCTACTCATTTAGAGAAATAATCTACTGCTACCAATAAAAACTTCTTCTACAATGGAGCAGCAGGCATGGGGCCAACTATGTCCATCCCCCACTGATCAAAAGGGAAAGAAGACACTATGGCTTTCATCAGTTCGGTGGGTCGCTCGGATCGGTTACTGTGCTTTTGACAGGCCGAATAGGTTTGCATGAGGCGAGTCGCATCGTGCTGCAGAGTGGGCCAAAAATACCCGACCAACAAGACCTTCCTAGCCAGAGCTCTTTCTCCCATGTGATTGCTGCAACATCCTTCATGCATCTCTTGCAATACCCATTCAGTGCCTTCCTTCCCCACACATTTCAAAAAAGGACGCCCAAAAGACATCTTATACAGAACTCCATTTATAAGTGTAAATCGCTTTTCTCTTGTCACTAAAAGAGAGGTGGCTCTACTTTCCTCCGACACTTGTCCTTGCTGAAAATATACCATGAGATTGGTTCTCCAATCCGGAGCAGAATCACTTCCGAATGCCTCTTATTCCACATTATATACCCCAAAGAAATTGGAAACTTCCACACAAACAGAATCCTGTTGTTTTGCTTTCTTTAGGGCACTAGACAGCTGAGCCAGTTCATCTGCCTGTCGATTATTTTCTCTTGGAATCTGTTGCAAGATGATTTCTTGGAAATGTGCCTTCTCATTTTCGAAAGCTGTTAAATATTTTTGAAATCTCTCCTCTCAGATGGCAAAAGAATCCTGAAGTTGTGATATAACTAATTGAGAATCTGAATGCATAATGACCGAAGTTGCTCCTGCAACTCTAGCTTCTTGTAACCCTGCCAAGATAGCCTCATACTCCGCCTCATTGTTAAATGTCCGGTAGCTGAGGCGAATAGCGATACGAGTTTCCTCTCCTTCAGGCGAAACTAACAACACACCTGCCCCAGTACCGGTAGATCTCGAAGACCCATCCACAAAGACGCTCCAAACTTCCTTTCCTTCTTTTTTTCGGCCGATCCGTTCTTCGACTTTGTAGGCACCTCAGCTAGGAAATCGGTTAAGGATTGATCTTTGATAGCGGTTCGAGGATGATATTTGATGTCATACTCGCTTAGCTCCACATCCCACCTGGCTAACCTTCCTGAGGCATTAGGTTTAGTAACCACTCGGCCTAATTCACTATGAGTTAACACACTGATGGGATGAGCCAAGAAGTACGACCTCAATTTTCGAGCCGTCAACATCAGGATGAACGCTAACTTTTCTAACTCAGTGTATCGCAGTTTCACTCCCTTTAAAATATGACTTGTGTAGTAAATGAGCTGCTGGTGAGAACCCTCTTGCTTCAACAAAACCGAACTGACCGCTCCTTCTAACACTGCTAGATATATCCATAGCGGTTCCCCCACGACAAGTTTAGCCAACAAAGGTAATTCAGCTAAATATTTCTTAAGTTCCTGGAAGGCCTGTTCACACCGATCATCCCACTGAAATTGATTAGCTTTATGGAAAATTCGGAAGAAAGGTAGCCCCTTGTCCGCTGACTGGGCTATGAAGCGAGACAAGGAAACTATTCTTCCTACTAGTTTTTGAGTCTCTCACAGATTAGTAGGTGACCTCATATTACAGAGTGCCTGCACCTTCTCTGGATTAGCTTGCAACCCTTTCTCTGTTACAATGTATCCCAAGAATTTCCCACTCTTCGCTCCGAACAGACACTTCTTTGGATTCAACTTCATGTTGTATCGTCGCAGAGTGGCAAAGGTCTCCTCCAAATCCCGAACCAAATCCCAAGTAGTTTTTGATTTGACTAGGACATCATCTACATACACTTCAACATTCGTACCCTTTTGTTCTGCAAATATTTTATCCATAAGCCATTGATATGTAGCCCCCCCCCCCCATTCTTCAATCCGAATGGCATCACCACATAAGCATATAATCTTCTGACTGTCACAAAACTAACTCGCTTCTGATCATCCCTAGCCAAGAAAATTTGATGATACCCTTGGTAGGCATCCATTAAAGATACTACTTCATACCTAACGGTAGAGTCGACTAACTGATCAATGCGAGGCAAGGGGTAGCAGTCTTTAGGGCACACTTTATTCAAGTCACGAAAATCAATACACATCCTCTACTGCCCAGAGGGCTTGGGGACCAAAACTACATTAGAAACCCATTCAGAAAACTGAATTTCTTTAATGTGACAAGCCTGCAATAGTTTGTCTACTTCTTCATCAATGACTTTATCCTTTTCGGGTCTAAAATGTCACCTTTTCTGCTAAATGGGTTGTATTCCTCGTGTGATATTGAGATGGTGCTCAGCAACCAAAGGATCAATCCCAGTAAGATCATGAACATCTTTGGCAAAAATATCTTCATTCTTCTTCAAGAATTCCACCAATTCTGTCTTCCCTTCCAGGTGTTGAGCCACCCTAGTGATCTTTCCCGGCGCTATCTCCATAGATTCCCCTTCTTCAATTTTGTCAGCTTTAGGTGGCGACTCTTCCAATATGTACACATCAGAATCGATGATCGCTTTCCCCTTGGGATCATCCACCCTTGCTTTCTTTTGTTCATCTCGTACCATTTATATATAACAACTCCGAGCCACTCTCTGCTCTCCTCGGGCTTCACCGACCAACTGCCCGATAGGAAACTTTACTTTCTGGTGGTAAGGGGAAGCCACTGCCTGAAAGATAGACAAAAAGGGACAACCAAGAATAGCATTATAGGTGGAAGGAGCATCCACTATCAGAAAAGAAATAATGTTAGTTTTTTGGCTAGGCTTTACGCCCAGAGTGAGAGGCAGAGAAATCTGTCCAACGGGATGCATCATATGCCCCGCAAATTCGAAGAGTGGTGTAGCCACGTCTTCCAACTGTACATTCCCCAATTGCATTTGCCCGAACGCCTCTTGGAATAATATATTGATTGAACTTCCAGAGTCGATAAGGATGCAGACCACCATATAATTGGCTAAAGAAACCCTAATCACTAGGGCGTATGTATGTGGTAATAAGACCCCTCGCAGATCCTCAGGCCCGAAGGATATCTGTGGTACACTTTGTATAGATTGTTCTGCTCCGATGGATAAGCTTTCCAGCAAATGGGTGTGAGACTTTTTGGCTCTGTTGGAGTCCCCATCAGTGGGTCCCCCTGCAATAACATGGATAACTCCCCGAGTGGGTATATCGCTCGGAGCATTGGAAGGGCCCTCCCCCGCCAATCCTCGCTGGGAAGTGTCCTCTTGAGTAGACGACTACTGACCTGGCGAATTTTGAGATGTTCTGTTATAAGGTCCCGACCGAACCATATTAGGTTGGTTGCCTCTTCTTGTTGGCCCTCCTGTCTGAGGTCACAAATGCGAGTAAGCGGCTCGAATGCGCTCCAGTTCTTCTTGTAATTTGTAGCAGCGGGTACTGGTATGACCATACTCCATGTGATATTGACAGAAGTAAGGGGCAGGAGGGTTTCGAGGAATTCCTCGGTATCCCATAGGGCGTTGAAGAAGGCCCTGTTGATTATAAGATTCCATTTTCTGCTCTTTCCACGTCCGCGGGGGAGGAACAACTTCGGTTGCCATAATTTGCAAAGGAAGAGCCGGGCAAGGTCCAAGCATCACCGCTCTAGGCCTGGGTGCTTCTGGTATGAAGGGCCTGGCGTATTCCCTTCGATGAAGTGCCCGAGGCTTTGCCGGGTGACTTCTTTCCGATGGCGCGACAACAAACCTTTGTTTGGCGCACCTAACTCTCAATCCTTCTTCTTCACTTATGTATTTCTCCACGCGACTTAATAGTTCCTTATAAATAGCTGCGGGATCTCTCAACAGAGAGCTAAGAAAAGGTCCTTCTCTCAATCCATGAGAGAAAGATAGCTTAAGAATGCCTGGTTCCACTGAAGGAATGCTTCTGGTAGTAGCAGTGAGGCGATTAAGGTAACCTCTCAAGGACTCCGAGGGCTGTTGACTGATATGCATTATAATGGAAGCATCATGTGTATAGGTCTTGCAACTAGAAAACTCCCTTAGGAAAGCTCCTTTAAGATCTGCAAAACAAGTTATAGAACCAAGGGGTAGAGCTCCAAACCATTTTTGCGCAGGGCCAGCCAGGGTGGTCCGAAAAGCTCTGCATCTGAGGGCATCCATATAACAATGTAGTGACGTAGCTCCTCCAAAGTCAGACAAATGTTCTTCTGGATCTGTCGTATCGTTATACTTTCCCACATGGGGATTCTTGAAGTATGGGGGTGGTATCTCAGCAAGAATGTCAGCAGTAAATGGACTGGGTTCATAAACTTCTGGAGCCCTGGTAGATTAACTTTCCCCCTGTTCCTCTCGCCTTGCGTGCATCAACGGATCTGGGTTCTGAGGCATCCTCCCTCCAGGCATCTCACCCATCATCCTTGAAGTGGGTTGCTGATGTGTGTGACGAGAGTGGGGAGGTACTTCGTGGGTAGTCTCTCTGGGCGATGGTTCGACAGAATGAGGATGTAGATATCCTGCCCTTCTCCTCTCCCGTGTCAAAGCATCTGCCATAATGGTGTCAACCATGGCCTGCAATTGGGCCGACGTCAAAGTGATGGGATTCCCCTCTCCTAGGGAAGCCACTGGATGTTGCATTTCGTCTACCGACATCTTGATGTCTTACTCAGCAGTGAGTTCCCACAGACGACGCCAACTGATACAGCTGGGATTTTTTGTTACCTCCCTTTGAAGAAAATAAACATCCGGGAGGTCTCCGAGGTTCTTTCTGACCGCAACAGTAAGAAAGGTAAAAAACAAGAGAACTATGAACAATCACCAACACAGACACATAGAGACATAGGATTTAACGTGGTTCGGAATTCCAATTCCTACTCCACGGGGGCAGCTCTCTTTGGAGTCAGAGTGCCAAAGCACGTTCACTATATAAGCTCTCCTTTTTGGAAGTATATCCAGAGGTGGAGGAAAACCCCTTACAGTAGGTTGAATTACACGGCAAATGAAGAAGATAGAATCCTCACCGGTCACTCTCCTTCCTCCTCCTCCTTCGATGCCAGCCTCCCTCTTTCTCCTCTCCTCTCGTTTTTTCTCCCTCTCTCCTTTATCTGTGAGCAGTTATTATATTCCTAGCTTCTTTCCTCATCGTGCACTAACAAACTGCCTCCATCGCCATCCACGTGTAAGGCTCCCTTTCTTGGAGAATCATTATGTTAGCAAGATTATATATAGAAATGTCTTTACCTCCTGCGTGGGGCCCTAGTTTGTTATAACAACCTCCCCTAGTCTTCAACGTTGAGAAAACATCTCATCCTTACTTCATTCCCTTTCCCTTTAATATGACCCTTTTAACTTACCAGAGTTATAATGCCTATTATACCTTTCTAAGTGTCTGGGGAGCTTTCTTTGAAGAGCAGCCCCCTTTTTACATACCTTCGATAATTGCCCGAACCGATACCTGAACCACTTCCCGAGCCACGTACCGAGTCAATATCCAGACCACTTATATGATCTTCTTTAGGGCCAAGGCTTCATTCGACCCGTGTTACCTTCCCTCTTTAATAGCTCGGACACCTTCCCTGAACCATATCTAGTCCGATTTGACCGGTGTTTCACATTTAAACTCTTTCTGCATAAATCAGGTTCATAGCAGTATCAAGTGCTCCTTAGATGGCTCAATCTTGGTCATCGAATTTAAAATGAAAGGCTTAGATGCATCAAAATGAAGAGACATTGTGTTCCTTAAGAAGGAATCGATCTAGATCATCCATTAAATTGAACGGATAAGATTTGATTAAACCCAGAGATTCCTCTACCCTTTTACAAAGTATAAATAAGATCCTTCACTTCATTGATTCATACAATTCATTCTAATTCAAGGGAAAGCAAGCATTGCATTACATACTTGCATTCTGGAGAGTTCGAAAAGCTTCTTCGGTTCGGAGGTCTTGCGATTTGCAGTGTAGCTATGGTAACATAAAGTCATTGTATCTTGGGAGATGATTGCCATATTCCGTGAGCACCGTGTGCAGGGCAAATTCATCTTAAGGAGATAAAGTCCAACTCTAGCCTCAATTTCACCTTAAGGGTGTTATACTGTTATTCTGCCCGTGCTTAAAATGCACCTCATTCACCAAAATCTAACAATCTTAACACGAATATTTTCCTTGCAATTTACTATGGATTCATCATCAACGGTCCCTGTTCCACCAACATATGATGAGAAATCAGAGAAGTTTATCGGTATTGATTCCAAAAGATGGCAACAAAAGATGTTGTTTTACCTAACCACGTTGAACCTTATGAGGTTCTCATTCTGGGGGGGGGGGGGGGTGAATAGTTTCAATTTCATTTTCTTCGATGGATCATGTTCATCTACAAAGTGTTAGCTGAAGAGTTTTGATTATCGAGTCCGTGAGGGGAAACTTCGCTTCCCACTTCACCTTGGTCGTTTGTTCATGGCGATCCCCTCGATGTCCCTGGATTAAAAAAATTTAATCCTAGACAAAAAGGATTACCCAAACAACCAAGTCATCGTCGTGCTATTTGTTTAGAGAGGTTACTTGAACAAATAAGTTGTTCAAGCGACCATCCTCTATTCTACGAGTAGCCGCGGAATAGACGATGCCCGGATCGCCGATTTTTGTGTTTATGCTCTGGATCCAAGTATTATTTAGCCATATACATATTTATATCATGCTCATAATTGAAAAACAAATACAAGCAAGTAACAAAAAGAGAAAAAAGAATAGGTATACCTCTCGATCTTCTAATGTATGACCTTCCTCCTTTTGGACGTTGTGTGGGCGACGATCTACCAAAAGTCGAAGCTCCTAGATCGCAAACCTTCCTTCCTTGCTCTTCCAAAGCAAGAGGAAGAGTAGAAACAAAGTTCTTCTCCTCCCTAAAACCAACCAACAAAGAGCACACAAACTCCTTGCCGCCGGCCAACTAGAAGGAGGAGAAGATGATGGAAAACAACCAAGACACCAAGGGAAGCCCTATATCTTGTTTCCACCACCTAAGGAGAAGAGAGGAGGGGCTTTGGCCGCCGGCCAAGGGCTGGAAAAAGGCTGGAAGGGCTGCTGGACGCCGACCAATGAAGGAGGAAGATGAAAGCAATCACCTTCCTTAATTGGTGCCGCCCTAGCTTCCAAACCCTAATCCTATCTCAACTAGGATTCCTCTCCCTTGCCGCCCAAAAATCCTAGCTCTCTTGATGTTGTTCATGCCAACTCCCATGCCCTCCTTTTATAGAGTTAGGGATAAGTCATGAATTAATCTCCTCCATTGGTTCTAGGGATTTAATCTCAACCGTCGGATCTAGAGATTTAATCTCAACCGTCGGATCTTAGAGATTTAATCTCTACCTATGGATCTTAGAATTTTGTTTCTATCCATTGGATCTAAGCTTCATAAGGTGTTAATAGGCTACATTAGGGACCATGAGGAGGAGTTGGATCTTGGCCACCCATGGATCAAGCCCACATAAAGTCCGATCCACTAATGATGATCCAATTCACTAAAGGATCATCATTGATCTACCTCACCAACCCCCATATGATAATATGAGCTCCATTTATTATTTGTACATTTTCTTCCCGTGTTTAAGATCTCGAATGTCTGTCGATTAATTAATTTACTGACCATTAATTAATCAACATCTAACTCCTTGAGTAGTACCACTCAACCTTTTCATCATGCCGGACCAAGTCCACCTGCAGGGTTTACATGATGAACCTTATGAGCTCCTCAAGGGGACATCATCATCCTAATATATAGGACACGGTTTCCTCCTATAATCAACGGCACACCATATAAATAATATCATCTCCCAACTTACTGAGCCTATCGATTTAATCTATAAATCTCATCCATTGGTAAATCAAAGAGATGAGTACTAAGTATATGTGCCCGTTATTATATCGGGATTAAGAGCATGTACTAAATAATATTTGAGGTCCGATTCGATTATGTAGTCAGCAATAAATCGAATCACCTCTAAGTCAGTCCTGCTCAATACACACAAAGTGCACTAGTGTGATTATATGGTCAAGACAAACCAATACCAAATCACACTACAACCATTCCGATCGTTTGTCCAAAGCCATCTCGATTGTGAGCCTTTACTTATACTTTTCAAGGAGCCGATAACATGATCTCCCGTGTGACACCACACACCATGTTATCTACAATGTAAAGTATTAGACAATATTGCATAACCATAAAAATATGCAAACGATGATCATGTGATTCTTATTTCAAAATAAATATGTTCATACAAAAGATAGACTTTTCAGTATACATCCCTACAATCTCCCACTTATACTAAAAGACTATGCTGTCTTCAAACTGCCATACATCTGATCCCCATTCCCTCCACATGCCTATCAAAAGCTCTTGCCAGAAGGGCCTTAGTGAAAGGATCTGTCAGGTTATCCTTTGATGCAATCTTGGCCACAACAACTTCTCCTCTCTTTACGATTTCTCGTATCATTTGGTACTTACGCTCTATGTGTTTACTAGCCTTATGGGCTCGTGGTTCCTTCGAGTTTGCAACTGCACCACTATTATCACAATAAATTGTGATAGTTCTGGGCAAACCAGGAATCACATCCAAGTCCATCAGAAAGTTCCTGAGCCATACAGCTTCTTTGGCCGCCTCAGAGGCTGCCACATACTCAGCTTCTATGGTGGAGTCCGCCATGCATTTCTGCTTGACACTCCTCCATACAATGGCTCCACCTCTCAAAGTAAACACAAAACCTGAGGTAGACTTACTGTTATCCCTATCAGATTGGAAGTCAGAATCCGTGTAACCCACAGGGAGTAATTGGTCTGCTCGGTAAACCAGCATATAATTCCTAGTCCTTCTCAGGTACTTCAATATATGCTTTACCGTAGTCCAATGTCCCAGTCCTGGATTTCTTTGATATCTGCTGACCATGCCCACGGCAAAGTAGATATCTGGTCTCGTACATAACATCACATACATGAGGCTTCCTACTACCGAAGCATAAGGAACCGCCTTCATCTCCTCTATCTCTTCAGATGATCTAGGACACATCTCCTTAGATAAAGGAACTCCATGCCTGAAAGGTAGAAAACCCTTCTTGGAGTTCTGCATGCTAAAACGATCCAAAATCGTGTCTATGTATGAAGCTTGGGATAAGCACAACATCCTTTTCCTGCGATCCCTTATAACCTTGATCCCAAGGATGTGTCCCACCTCTCCCAAGTCCTTCATATCAAACTGTTTGGACAACCATACCCTTACGTCCAATAACATCTTGATATTGTTGCCAATCAACAAAATGTCATCTACGTATAGTACATGAAATACCACTACGTTTCTGTCACATCTCTTGTATACACAAGACTCATCCGGACTTTGAATAAATCCATAAGACTGGATCACCTCATCAAAGCGGATGTTCCAAGACCTCGAAGCTTGTTTCAATCCATAAATGGATCGATTAAGCTTACATACAAGATGCTCTTTGCCCTTAGCAATGAATCCCTCTGGTTGCTTCATATAGATGTTTTCCTCAAGACTTCCATTAAGGAAAGCTGTCTTGACATCCATCTGCCACACCTCATAATCTATATGAGCTGCTATGCATAAGAGAATCCGGATAGACTTAAGCATGGCTACCGGCGAAAAGGTCTCCTCATAATCGATACCCTCTTTCTGAGTATACCCCTTCGCAAAAAGCCTCGCTTTGAAGGTCTCAACCTTCCCATCTATTCCTCTCTTTCTCTTGTAGATCCACTTGCATCCAATGGTTTTTACACCATCGGGTGGTTCTTCTAGCTCCCAGACCTGATTTGAATCCATAGATTCAATCTCAGCATTCATTGCACTTTGCCAAGATACTGCATCTTTATCTTGGATTGCCTCGTCATATATCCAGGGATCAGGTTCATGTTCGCCAGGGACCAAATCAGAAGATTCTCCCAAGAACATGAATCTATCAGGCTGTCTCACAACCCTCCCACTACGACGAGGTATCACCTGTGTATCCTCTGTGACACGCGGTGCAGTGACATGTGGTATATCCTCTTATACTGGTGGTACTAAAGAAGTGACTTCCCCTTTTAACTCCTCCAGAACAATTTTACTCTTGGGCTTGTGGCTCATCACATAGTCTTCCTCTAGAAATCTAGCGTTCGTGCTAACGATCACCCTCTGATCTCTAGGACTATAAAACAATCCACCCTTCGTTCCCCTGGGATAGCCAACGAACATGCGTACTTCTGTATGAGGTTCCAACTTACCAGCATCTGCCTTTAGCACATGTGCTAGACTCCCCCATATCCGAATATGTCTTAGACTAGGCTTTCACCTAGTCCACAATTCTGTGGGAGTAGAAGACACTGATTTAGATGGAACCAAGTTCAGAATGTACACCGCCGTATCTAGAGTATATCCCCAGAACGAATTTGGCAAGTCAGAATAACTCATCATCGATCTAACCATCTCCATAAGAGTCCTATTCCTTCGCTCTGCTACACCGTTCTACTGGGGTGTGCCAGGTGCAGTCAATTGGGATTGAATCCCAGCCTCTGATAAGTAGTTCCTAAACTCTCCCAAGAGGTACTCACCACCACGATCAGATCGTAGTGTCTTGATACTTTTACCTTGACGTTTCTCCACATCAACCTTGAATTCTTTGAACTTGTCAAAGCATTCAGACTTGCGGAACATCAGGTAAATGTATCCATATCTTGAGTAATCGTCTATAAAAGAGACGAAATACTCAAAACCACCTCTAGCCTGGATAGACATAGGACCACACAAATCAGAATGAACCAATTCTAACACATCTTTGGCTCTATACCCCTTGGCCTTAAAAGGCCTCTTGGTCATCTTACCCTCCAAACAAGATTCACAGGTTGGGAGATCCTCCACCACTAATGAACCTAAAGGTCCATCAGCTATCAACCTTTGAATTCTGCTTAGGTTAATGTGACCAAGCCTAAGATGCCAAGATATGTTTGGTTCATCTTCGAAGGTTCTTTTCTCTTATTGGAATTAGAAGATGAGTTATTAACTTCAATTTACATCGTGGGAGGTTTTGGTTCAAGTATGTACAAATTTCCTATCAATGCACCCGAACAGATAATGCCCCTATTCCTTCTTATAATAACTCTGTCATTAAAAGAAATAGAATATCCATCCATAAACAATTTAGAAACCGAAATTAAATTCTTTCTAAATAAGGGTACATAAAGGCAATTCTTAAGAACCAAAAGTTTATTTTTCTCAAAAGATAAATGAAAATCTCCCACTGCAACAGCCGCCACCTTCGTGGCATCGCCCAAGTACATGGTAATCTCCCCCTCAACCAATCGTCTGGTTTCCTGGAACCCCTGTAAAGTATTGCAGACATGATCAGTGGCTCCCGTATCTACACATCAGGTGCCGGTAGATAACACCGCTAAACATGTTTCAACGACTAGACCAAAAGATATACCTTTGTTCTTGCGGTTGGGGTAGTCCTTCTTTCAGTGTCCAGTCTGCTTACAAGTGAAGCACTTGCCTTTCGGCTTCTTCACTCCTCCCTAAGTACCTCCCACCTCCTTTGCCCTGGTTTATTTCTTCTTCTTCTTGCCTTTCGGCTTAGAAGTAGAAACCTTCTGGGTCACCACGGCATGCGCCTGAGCACTCTGACGAAATAGTCCCTCTGCCGCCTGGAGTTCTGTCAGAAGTTCCACCAACGAATACAACCTCTTGTTCATGTTGTAGTTCAGGCGAAACTGCTCAAAACTCCTAGGTAGAGACTGGAGTATGATATCGACCTGGGTTTCCCCATCGATCTCAGCTCCTATGACCTCCAGCTCATTCAAATGAGCCATCAACTTGAGAACATGATCCCTCACGGGTGTTCCCTCGATCATGGTGGTCGTCATCAAGTTTCTCATAGCCTCTTGCCTCACAACCCGATTCTGGTGTCCGAAAAGCTCCTTGAGATTGAGCATCATATCATAAGCAGTGGACATGGCTTGATGCTGATGTTGCAGTACATTTGACATAGATGCCAAAATGTAACACCGTGCCATCTCATCGGCCTTGATCCACTTCTTATAGCTCTCTCTCTCCTTTTCTCTAGAATTATCTGCAGGCTTGGGAGGGCACTCTTCGAGGAGTACATATTTGTATTCCTCAGCAGTCAAGACAATGTCTAGATTCCTCTTCCAATCAACATAGTTGGGTCCAGTAAGTTTGTTCTCTTTCAGTATCACAACAAGTGGGTTGAAAGTCATTTTGAAAGAAAACCTAAGAATCACATAAATCAAAACATTAGATTTCAAAAAATTATTGATTCCTCAAACAATAAAATTTTAAAATCAACCAACACCTCAAAACACCGAGAATATCGTATACCACGATAGTGTGGACGTATACGAATTCTACATTTGTAAGAGAAGGTTTTACCCATTAATTTTACTATCTTGTCAACCTAACTTTTTGACAAGTAAAATTAATAGTTGGTTCCTCTTTGGCCCTACAAATAAAATCAGTGACTCCGATGGGGAGGATACTTATATTTGTATCTAAGTGTTCACCATTACTCGGTACCAAGGTAATTATCTCGGGTTATGTGCCTTCCGATGGAGAAGTACACACGCTCCTTGATAATTCCCTATAACCATATTTGACCTTGTGATCCGCAAACAAACTCATCTGATATGGATGAAGGCACTCAGAGCCACGCGCAAGTTTGTTTGCATCACTTGTCAAATCGTAATGGAGGCCGTGGGAATTTTAAAAAATTCTCTCTCCCACTTAGTAATTTGAAATTGAGGAATTTTCCTAGCCTACGACATGCATATCAAACAAAAAGCAATAAATATGAAAAAAAATTATTTTCCAACTATTATGGCATTTGTCTTCAATATGTCTCCCGTCGCAACGTCATCTCGTCCGCTCCTCCTACGTCATGTACGAGCCATCCAAAGATCCGAGCCGAGACTAAAACCTATTTTAATTTACATCCATCGATCCTATACTCCACGAGGGAGTGTACATGAAATCTAGATCAAAAGTAAAATAAAATAAAGAGTGGCTAAACAATGCCGTATTTAATTTACAAAAATTAAATACTAGCCTCGTCAACCCCGAGGATTCAACAAAATAAATATTTACACACATACAATCACATACACACATATGACCATAATAGTCAGATCTTATGCCTGCAACCAAAGAGTTAAACTACGCATATCCTACTATTATCCAGCACATATAATATATGGAAAAGTGTATAAAAATTAACTGAATTCTAAACACACAAAATCGAAAACCTTGGCTCTGATACCAATTGAAGGGTTTTGCTTATCGAGTCTGTGAGGGGAAACTTCGCTTCCCACTTCACCTTGGTCATTTGTTCATGGCGATCCCCTCGATGTCCCTAGATTAAAAAAATTTAATCCTAGACAAAAAGGATTGCCCAAACAACCAAGTCATCGTCGTGCTATTCGTTTAGAGAGGTCACTTGAACAAATAAGTTGTTCAAGCGACCATCCTCTATTATTTAGACGAATAGCACGACAATTACGAACAAATAAGTTGTAGCCGCGGAATAGACGATGTCCGGATCGCCGATTTTTGTGTTTATGCTTGGGATCCAAGTATTATTTAGCCATATACAGATTTATATCATGCTCATAATTGAAAAACAAATACAAGCAAGTAACAAAAAGAGAAAGAAGAATAGGTATACCTCTCGATCTTCTAATGTATGACCTTCCTCCTTTTGAACGTCGTGTGGGCGACGATCTACCAAAAGTCGAAGCTCCTAGATCACAAACCTTCCTTCCTTGCTCTTCCAAAGCAAGAGGAAGAGTAGAAACAAAGTTCTTCTCCTCCCTAAAACCAACCAACAAAGAGCGCACAAACTCCTTGCCGCCGGCCAACTAGAAGGAGGAGAAGATGATGGAAAACAACCAAGACACCAAGGGAAGCCCTATATCTGGTTTCCACCACCTAAGGAGAAGAGAGGAGGGGCTTTGGCCACCGGCCAAGGGCTGGAAAAGGCTGGAAGGGCTGATGGACGCCGGCCAATGAAGGAGGAAGATGAAAGCAATCACCTTCCTTAATTGGTGCCGCCCTAGCTTCCAAACCCTAACCCTAATCCTATCTCAACTAGGATTCCTCTCCCTTGCCGCCCAAAAACCCTACCTCTCTTGATGTTGTTCACGCCAACTCCCATGCCCTCCTTTTATAGAGTTAGGGATAAGTCATGAATTAATCTCTTCCATTGGTTCTAGAGATTTAATCTCAACCGTCGGATCTAGAGATTTAATCTCAATCGTCGGATCTTAGAGATTTAATCTCTACCTATGGATCTTAGAATTTTGTTTCTATCCATTGGATCTAAGCTTCATGAGGTGTTAATAGGCTACATTAGAGACCATGAGGAGGAGTTGGATCTTGGCCACCCATGGATCAAGCCCACATAAAGTCCGATCCACTAATGATGATCCAATCCACTAAAGGATCATCATTGATCTACCTCACCAACCCCTATATGATAATATGGGATCCATATATTATTTGTACATTTTCTCCCCATGTTTAAGATCTCAAATGTCCATCGATTAATTAATTTACTGACCATTAATTAATCAACATCTAACTCCTTGAGTAGTACCACTCAACCTTTTCATCATGCCGGACCAAGTCCACCTGCAGGGTTTACATGATGAACCTTATGAGCTCCTCAAGGGGACATCATCATCTTAATATATAGGACACAGTTTCCTCTTATAATCAACGACACACCATATAAATAATATCATCTCCCAACTTACCGAGCCTATCGATTTAATCTATAAATCTCGCCCATTGGTAAATCAAAGAGATGAGTACTAAGTATATGTGTCCGTTATTATATCGGGATTAAGAGCATGTACTAAATAATATCTGATGTACGATTCGATTATATAGTCAGCAATAAATCGAATCACCTCTAAGTCGGTCATGCTCAATACACACAAAGTGCACTAGTGTGATTCTATGGTCAAGACAAACCAATACCAAATCACACTACAACCATTCCGATCGTTTGTCCAAAGTCATCTCGGTTGTGAGCCTTTACTTATACTTTTCAAGGAGCTGATAACATGATCTCCCGTGTGACACCACACACCATGTTATCTACAATGTAAAGTATTAGACAATATTGCATAACCATAAAAATATGCAAACAATGATCATGTGATTCTTATTTCAAAATAAAGATGTTCATACAAAAGATAGACTTTTCAGTATACATCCCTACATTAGCATAGTAGAAATAAAACATACAAAGAAATAACACAAGACAAATACACATGCATAATACACACGATTTTACGTGGTTCAGAACTAGGGTTCCTACTTTACGACGACGCTATAGGGATCTACCCTCACTATGAGCCTCTCCTTCTCGGTATGACACCGGAGGTGGAGAAACCTCGTACAAATTCTTACAATAATAAGAAATACAACCAAATACACTAAGCAAATTGAAATACAAGTAAAAAAACTTTACAAATGAGATTTGATGCTTAATCATGCTTTGGTTGCTTGGGATATCTTGGAAGGTCTGAAAAACATCAACTTATCCCCTTTAAGATCACCAAGAATCGACTTCCATCTCTTCCCCATTGCAACTCCTTATAAAGCACGTCCCGGGCTAATTTTTCATCATCCAATCGACTGTTCTTACCTAATAGTTGATTGGTCACAGTACCGTTGTCTCACAATGACTTAATCCACGTCATATTAAGTTGAACAGTCGACTGTCTTGACCTAGCAGTCGACTGCCATAGGCACCAGTCGACTGCCATAGGCCAATAGTCGACTGCCCAACATTATGTGCCATAGCCACTTAATTCCAGTCGACAACTCAACCCTAGAAGTCGATTGCTAATGGTCAGTCGACTGCTAAATCGTAGCAGTCGATTGCTAGAGCCACAGATCAGCAGTCGAACCTTAGTCGACTACATGACCAATCGATTGGTCATAATCCTAGTCGATTGCTCGAGTCAAACTAGGCTCCCAAGTGTCATGCACTTAGCTAGTCGACTGGTCCATAACCCCAGTCAAATGGTAAACCTCAAATATGAGGTTTAACCCAAATATGATCCCTTCATACTTGATCGACCACCTTTAGCCTAGATCTAAGCTTTTTAGTCACCTCCATTAGCCTCACGCCCTCAGGGTTCATCCGAGTCCTCCATAACTCCTTCACCCTTCATGTTAGCCTTTAGGTGCTTCCATCAGCTATGCCATACTAACCGGGTCTTCTTTGCCAAGAATCATTTGGACTTATGTCGTCAAGACTACATGCTTGGACTTTACGCTGCCAAAACTTCACCCTTGGACTTCCTTGCCAAGATCCTCTTGAACTTACACCGCTAAGACTACATGCTTGGACTTATGCTGCTAAGACTAGACCCTTGAAATTTTTGATTGCCAAGCCTCAATGCTTGGACTCTCACCGTCATGACTACACAGTTGGATTACATGGTCAAGAATTTACCTTTGGATTTTTCCTTTGCTAAGTATCCATAACTTGGACTTTCACCGCTAAGACTATACACTTAGACTTACGTGGCCAAGACTACATATTCGGACTTTTCATTGCCAAGTCTCCAAACTTGGTCTTCTCCATTACCAAGACTATTCTTGGACTTTCCATGTAAAGTATCCAAACTTGGACTTCTGCTCGAGTCTCACTCGAGTCTGGTCAACCATGACCTGAGGTTTGATTGCACCAACAATCTCTCTCAAATAATCTCCCACATATGACTTTGGATATCCCAATCATCCACTAGTCATATGGTCAACATATGGTCAAACCATATCCAATCGTATTGACAAACATCAAAATACTACTCGAGTCCCACTTGAGTCTGGTCAACATTAACCCGAGGCCTATTGCACCAACAATTCTTATGTGAAGATGCCCCCCATCTCTCCAGGAGAAACTGATAAAGAAAAGAGGGTGGTATATGATGCTTGAGGACATAGTGATTTCTTATATCTAAATTATGTCCTCACTGACTTGGACAACAAGTTATATAATGTGTATAGTTCTGAGACAACTGCAAAGAAATTATGGGAATCTCTTGAATGAAAGTATAAAATAGAAGATGTTGGATTGAAGAAATTCATCATCGATAAATTCTTAGACTTCAAAATGATTGATTCCAAAACTGTGATGGCTCATGTCCAAGAATTGTAGTTGGTCCAACATAGTTTGCATGCCGAGGGCATGACAATGAATGAATCCTTTCAAGTTGCTGCGATAATCGAGAAACTCCCACCTTCGTGGAAGGAATTTAAAAATTATCTAAAGTACAAGAGAAAGGAGATGAGACTTGAGGATCTGATTGTACAACTATGAATTGAAGAAGATAATCACAAGCAATCAAAATCAATAAAAATGCCTATGTATGCTAAAGAAAATCTGTTGGAACTAAACACTAGTAAGAAAATAAAGTATCCAAGCAAAAGACAAAGACAAGGGAAGGCCAAAAAGTTCTAAAGAACATGTCATAATTGTGGCAAACCAAATCATAAGGTCAAAAACTGGCGACGTCCAAAGAAAACCAATCAAGTGCACGTGACCAAAGATAAGTCAGTGCCAATAGATATGTCAGAATTAGACTTGATTGCCCTTGTATTTGAAGGCAACTTGGTGGATAATCCAAGGCAGTGGTGGGTCGATATTGATGTTACACGACACATATGCTCTAATAAGGTCCAATTTTTAACTTATACCCCTATTAGTGGGAGAAAGTTAATCATAGGTAATTCTGCAACATCCAACATTGTTGGTCTTGGTAAAGTAGTACCGAAGATGACATCATGCAATGAAGTGACACTAATTGATGTACTTCATGTTCTCAACATTTGAAACAATTTAGTGTCAAGGTTGGCTCTTATCAAAGTTGGTTTCAAGTTAGTGTTTTAGTCTAATAAATTTGTATTGACAAAATGTGGTCAATTCATTGGCAGAGAGTACTAGAGAACGATCTGTTCAAAATGAATGTAATGGTTGTACACTGTGACATCAATGACAATAAAATTATAAATTATGCTTATTTGGTTGAGTGTTCTAATTTATGGCATGTTAGACTTAGACATGTAAATTATAACACTTTACGACGACTTATAAATTTAAATTTATTACTAGTGTTTAATGTTGATCCAACACATAAATGTGAAATATGTATTCAAGCCAAAATGAAAAAGTTATCTTTTCATTCGGTGGAAAGAAACACGACTCCTCTAGAGTTAATTCACAGTGATATAAGTGATTTAAAATTTGTGCAAACTAGAGGAGGGAAAAAATACTTTGTTACTTTTATTGATGATTGTACTAGATACTGTTATGTGTATATGATGGGTTCGGGATTTTTTTAGCTCAGTTGATATTGTGTTTGCTTGAGGTTAGTAAAGTATTTTCAGTAGATACTTGTAAAACTCCATTCGACTTTGCTCTTCAATTTTACTAAAGAGAGGGAACTTATGAAGGGTTCGGGATTTTTTAGCTCGGTCGGTATTGTGTCTGCTTGAGGTCAGTAAAGTATTTTCAGTAGACACTTGCAAAACTTCATTCGACTTTGGTCTTCAATTTTATTAAAGAGGGAGAACTTATGATGGGTTCTGAATTGTCTAGCTCAGTCGGTATTGTGTCTGCTTGAGGTTAGTAAAGTATTTTCAGTAGATACTTGTAAAACTTCAATCGACTTTGCTCTTCATTTTCACTAAAGAGGGGAAATTTATGATAGGTTCGAGATTTTTTAGCTAAGGTAGAGTACCTAGTAAAGCTCCCGAGCAGTCTAGGTATTTCCTGATTGACCATTGTATTTCCTAAGCTCAGTAGGGATGATCAGTGCAGTTGGTCAGAACTCTGCTATGTGAAATGTTAATATTGAGTAATATATGCAATTCTTAAGCAGTCTATGTATTTCTCGATTGACTAGTGTATTTCCTGAGCTCAGTAGGGATGGTCAGTGCAGTTAGTCCAGAGTTCTGCTATGAAGTATTGAGTAGTATGTGCAGTTCTCGAGTAGTCTATGTATTTTTCGATTGACCAGTGTATTTTCCGAGCTCAGTAGGGATGGTCAGTGTAGTTGGTTTAGAGCTCTGCTATGTGAAGTGTTAATATTGAGTAGTATGTGTAGTTCTCGAGTAGTCTATGTATTTCCTGATTGACCAGTGTATTTCTCGAGCTCAGTAGGGATGGTTAGTGCAGTTGGTCCAGAGCTTTGCTATAAAGTATTGAGTAGTATGTGCAGTTCCTGAGCAGTCTACGTATTTCTCGATTAACCAGTGTATTTTTTGAGCTCAGTAGAGATGGTCAGTGTAGTTGATCCAGAGTTCTATTATGAAGTGCTAATATTGAGTAGTATGTGCAGTTCCCGAGCAGTCTATGTATTTTTCGATTGACCATTGTATTTCTCGAGCTCAGTAGGGATGGTTAGTATAGTTGATCCAGAGTTCTACTATGAAGTGCTAATATTGAGTAGTATGTGCAATTCTCGAGTAGTCTATATATTTTTCGAGCTGCATATGTATTTTTTGAGTCCAGTAGGGATAATCAACTTAGTTGATCCTGATAAGGTCAGTATTGGGCAGTCTATGTATTTCCTGAGCTTCTTATTCATTTCCCGAGCTACCTATGCATTTCCCGAGCTCAACAGGAATGAGTAGAGTATTGAGCAATCTAGGCATTTTCTTAGTATATATGTATATTTTCCGAGCAGTATATATATTTCTCAAGCACACTGTTTGTTTTTAGGATTTTATTTCATGAATTCGATAAGCTGAATGATGTGGGTATTTTGGAGTATAATAGGAGATGTTAAGGGGTTTTTCGAATAAGAAATATTTTTATTGTTTATTTGGAATATAGTTTATTTTTCAGGTAACTAATAAGGGAGAAGAAGGAGGGACACTTGAAAGGCATGGAAGAATTTATTTTGAAAAGAAGCACGAAAAGCAGTTACATCTCAACGGACTAGTAGGGGTATTAAAGTAAATTCATTTAGGAACAAAGTGGTATGAATTTTCTATAAAAGGGGGTGGAAAGGAGGAAGAGGGGATGATTCTTTCTTCTTTATTCGGTACACAAGGATCTCTTCTCATTTAATTTCTTCTTCTTTATTTTACTACTCTATACTTGCGATTCTGACTTGAGCGTCGGAGGGATCGTGCCGATAAAACTGACCCGTCTTTAACATTCTCTTTAAGTGATAGATCTAGCCTCTGACCCAAGGATTCAAAGTGGTCAGCGGGTATTCTCAAGAAAGGAGAAGGGGATCTGAATGGGCCGAAGAAGACACGATCAAATTGGCACCGTTTGTGGGATTCTGAACAAAAAGCTACGATGGTGAATACTTGGAGGACGATGAAGGAGCCAGTAGAGGAGGAGAAGTCTATGTATAGTACATCTCGGGGAGGTACAAGTAGAAGACATCAAGGGCCCATGTGTAAGTAATACTTCATCCAAGTAGTAGTTGCTGTGATATATCAAATGTCACAATGAACTGTACCTAGAAAAGTAAAGGAAGATAGTACATTTGGGGAGGATTCTAAAGAAGATGTGATTAGAGTCTCTCGGCCAAAAAATGATCCTCCTCATATCCCTAAGTGTTCAAAGGGAAAAAAGGAGTATGTAGCTCCCCCTTGGGAGAGAAATTTGACGAGGAATATCCCCTTGAAAGGAGTATCTCAAAGGTGGAGGAGCAAAAATCCCTCTACAGATAGCATTTTAATTGAAGAGTTGCCTCGACATTTTCGGGTTCCTCATATTCCTGAATATGCTAGTTCTTCATATCCCAAGGATCATTTGGGTAGATTTGAAAATGCGACATTATTACATCGATACATTGAGGGAGTTAAATGTCAAGTTTTCCTTACCACTTTAGTAGGACCTACACAACAACAGTTTGATACTTTAAAGCCTTGAAGTATTTCTTCATTTAAGGATTTTTCTGCGTTATTTCTGAGGCATTTTTCAAGTTCTAAAAAAAATATCCTCCTCCACTATTAAGTCTTTTTAATCTTAAGCAGAGAGGGCAAGAGACTCTTCGACAGTATGTGTAAAGATTTATTCAATCGACATAAGAAATTTCTACAGTAGAGATTGGCATGGTAGTAAGGGCATTTACGCAAGGGTTGAAGGAAGGATATTTTTTCCGATCTTTAGCTAAGAAGCCCCCTATAGATTTTGATGCCTTATTGTCTAGAGTTGAGAGGTTTATTAATTTTGAGGATGCTCAGAAACCTTGTCAAGAATCTAGGGATTATCGAGTGATGGAGATGCATGAGCGCCGAGCTGAATGGTCAAGACCCGCTCGTCCTTTAGGAGAAAGACCTTTATATGACCCGCAATGGAGAGTTTCTAAAGAACAAGCTATGAATATTTGTGAAGAGCAGAAATTATTGAGAAAGCCAATGAGAGCTGCTAGAGGGCCTCGAAGGCCACCAAATACTACTTTTTGTTCCTACCATTAGGAATATGGGTACGGTACTCAAGATTGCCCACAGTTGGAGTCTGATTTACAAAGGATCATGGAAGCTCATCCCAGAGTTAGGGCTATGGTCATGCATCAGACCCCATATCAACCAAGACCATGGGTTAAAAATTATGTTAGAGAAAATCAGTCGGGGCCTTTTATTAACCGACCTTTCCATCCTGCTTAGCCGAGGGAAGCAATTTTTGATAGAGTAATTCCTACCGGGCAACCTCCTATAAAAGGTGCCATTAATATGATTTCTGGAGGTTCTACTAATGGAGATTCATATAGAGCCTGGAAAAGACATAATCAAGAAGACTGTTTAGCAGTGATAGCTCTTCCTAGAGTAGGAGGAACTATCTTAGGTTTTGGTCCTAATGATTTAGAGGGAGTGATGATTCCTCGTATTGATGCTTTGGTAATTCGGACTCTTATTGCTAATTTTGACGTAGGGAGAGTCTTTGTAGACCCAGGTAGTTTAGTGGATATTTTATATTGGTCTGTGCTAGAACAAATTAGAGTGGGCATAAAGGATTTACAGCCTGTAGGTACTTCTTTGTTTGGATTTTCTGGTCATGAAGTGCAGTCGATGGGACAAATAAAACTACCTATGTCACTAGGAGAAGAGCCAAGAAGAAAAACAATACTTATTAATTTTACAGTGGTGGATATGCCCTCTTCTTACAATGCGGCCAGTCTTGGGAAGTTTATAGGCAGTGGCTACCCCTTATCTTCAAAAGATTAAATTTCTTGTCGAAAATGAAGTAGGAGAAGTTAAAGGGGATCAACAGCTTTCTAAAAGGTGTTATGTGGATGCTATTCAAACAGGATAGAAGGGAAAGACTTTGAATCAGTCTTTTCAAAAATCTACTCGGTATATGGATACAGTATGTGTTATTCAGAAAGGTGGCACTGAGGATATAGGAGAATCTAATAAAGAAGCATTTGTGATTGATGCTAAATGTTCAGAACATGTTACATTTATAGCTACAAAAATTTCTATACAATTGAAAGCTTCTTTTATAGAATGTCTTATTAAAAATGTTGATGTTTTTGCATGGTCACCTTTGGATTTGATAGGAATTGATCTTGCCATTATGGAGCATAAGTTGTATATTATGCCTACAATAATGGCTATATAATAGAAGCATCATCATTTTGGAGTTGGGAAGGATGCAATCATTAAAGAGGAGGTGTACAAATTTTTGGAAGCATAGCATATTAGGGAAATACATTATCCATCCTAGCTATCTAATGTAGTGTTGGTGCCTAAGCCATCAGGGAAATGGAGGATGTGTGTAGACTTTTAAGATCTTAATAAAGCATGCCCTAAAGAATGCTATCCTTTGCCTCGTATAGATAAATTGATAGATTCTACTGTAGGACATCAATTTATTTCAATGATGGATGCTTATCAGGGATATCATCAGATACCATTGGCATTAGAAGATCAAGATAAAGTTAGCTTTATTACAGCTGAAGGAACTTTTTGTTACATTGTTATGCCATTTGGTCTAAAGAATGTTGGCGCTACTTATCAAAGATTAATGGATAAGATCTTTAAGGAGCAGTTAGAAAGAAATGTTGAAGTGTATGTTGATGATATTCTGGATAAGATATTACAGGCCAAGCAGTTAATATCTGACTTAGAAGAAACTTTTAATACTTTGATAAGATTTAGAATGAAGCTCAATCCAGAGAAATGTGTGTTTGGAGTCACACAGGGACGTTGTAGGATCGAGAAATGCTAGAGGGGGGAGGTGAATAGTGTTCTAAAAAACATTCTTTTTGTAATTTAAAAAGCAAAGTACGCAGCAGAATAATAAAACACAAAACACAATGACACGAGTTTATTTTTATTTGGTTCATAACCCACCGACTACTAATCCAAGGCCCTGCGATCCTTGATTACTTCCGAAGGGCAAAACACTAAATATCTCTTCCTCGTTGGAGGTAAGAGACAAATAATTAAAATAATATAGAGGAAGAGGTAACAAACCTACCTCTCCTCTTAGAAAATAATAAATAAGAAATAAGTAAAATACCGACAACTGAAATGTAGAGGGTACTCGGTCGAAGTTGTGTTGTAGCAAGTAGAATTATGGTCGAAGAGCAAGCGCACTTAAAAGTCCATTGATTAATTAGGGTTTGCGTCCTCCCCTCCTTTTATAGACTTGTGCCTTAGGATAAGTCCATATCTAGATCCAAAACTCGTGGATCTTATCTTGAGGTGGCGGCAATGATCGATAACTCTTTGGCCTTGTGCTTTGGGTTGATTCATCGACATCAGTCGACTGATCCTATCGGCAGTTGACTGTCTCCAATCGACTGCTGAAACCTCTAGTTGACTGATACTCTTGAGAATCTAACCTGATACCTGCAACACAAGGTTAGCACAAGAGATGTCTCATATCATACAGTGTGACAGTCCTTTGATTGTCCGGTCTCGACTTCGGCATTCCTTTGGAAGCCTTAGTCGGATTGATACCTAAGATTGTCCTCTTACCGAAGACACGTCCTTACCACCGCTCTACACTCAGAGCTTACCTTTGGTCCTCCTGACTTGTCGCTTAGCTTTCAGTCACTTGATCACCGAGGTTTCTCTTTATGAGATTCTCCTGGCGTCACGCGACCACCAAGGTTTCTCCTTCCGAGATTCTCCTGGTATCACCCAATCACCGAGGTTTGTCGTCCCGAGATTCTCCTGGTATAATACAATACCTGCACACTTAGCATAGCATATGAGATAACAAAATAGCTTAACTTTGATTTTTTTCCATGATCAAAATCCTAGGTTCGATTATCTGGTGCCCCTGCACCAACAATCTCCTCCTTTTTGATCTATGGCAAACCAATTCAAAATTAAGGAAATAGTACGCATTAAACAAACATTTTTCAAAACCTCCCCCTTAACCCTAAGTGAGTTTTGAAAAACAAGTTACAAGTTAACCTTAACTTTCTCTCTTTCTCCCCCTTTGCCATATATCAAAAACAGTTTTAGGAGTGCATTTTTAAGGTTAATGTTTGATACCATGAGCTTAGGTTTCTAGATCCTGCACTAACAATGTATATCCTAGGTTGGAATGTGACCCTCCAACCTTTAACATTGTTATAAAAGTTTTTAGAAGGATACATTTACAGGATATTAAAGGCTAACTAGTTTATGCCAACCTATTAGGTTTATGCCGAACTAGAGGTAGCTAGAGATACTAAGTTTGTCTAACTTAAATCTTCTCTCCCCCTTGGCATATTATCAAAAAGAAGGATTTTTAAATTTTGAAAGTATTGGCAATTTTTTTTTTAAAAAAATAATATTTTAACAACTTCTATAAATGATGATTATCCAATTAGAACCTCCCCTTAACCTAACATCCTTGTTAACCACAAGGAAGGCTTATCTAGAGGGCCTCCACCTTTGTCTGACAAACTCATAGGACATCCTTATTGGCCACAAGGAAGACTTACCTAAGTGTCCAGAGGATCTAGGTGTCTAAAATTGACCTAAGGATCTAGAAGTTCAGTATTGGTCAACTATCCATCATTTTAAGAAGCATAGTTATTTTAAACACTACGTATAACTACACACAACACTCATGGAAACCAATAAAAATAGTTTTAAGAATATATATATATATATATATATATATATATATATATATATATATATATATATATATAGTTAAGTGAACATTTCAAAAGAAGGCTTTCAGGCCGTGGTGAGGCACAAAGGTCTTCTTTGATCGGAACAACGACCAATTCCTTAGACAAAGCCAATCTTAAGAAATTGTACACTTAATTCACTTTGGGTCAAATCCCAATTTAATTTGTTTAGGATGTGATGAGGTAGCTTCAGCTAATTCCACTTAGCCAAGTGCACCAAGCTAGATACTCCTTATCTAACTCGGATACACGAGACTTCGTTTCCCTAATGTACTATCATTTCACCGTATCCTGATACTATGTTCTCATGGTTAATTAACCATTTCCTATTTAACCGTTCTATAACAGTTAATTTAAGACTAGTATGTATGACATGAAAAAAAATAAGCATGATAATTAATTAAAATGATATGTATGTATGAGCATGTTATATTCAATTAATTCAAAGAAGTGGTTCGTTTCTTAGGTAGACTTTTATTTATACGGTTTACAAATGTTAGAATCTTGATATTTGGTTAACTTAGACTTGTAACCCAAGTCTACATATTTATTTGTTGAATTTCTAAAAGTTAAAGGTTTAATTACTAAATTATTGATTTGTGTATAATCAAATGGTACTTTATTATAACTAATTTTATTGGTTTGATTATCTAATTTTGAATTTCTAATTAGGTTAGATTTTGAATTATTTAAAATATATTTAATAAGATTATTAGACTTTTTTAAAATAATATTATTAGACTTTTTCAAAGTAGAATTATTAGGATTTTTCAAGATAAGGTTATTAGAATCATTAAAAAATTTTAGATTAGATTTGGAATTTTTTTTAAGAAATTCCATGGTTAGCCCGGTCGAAGTAACCTTAAAAATTCCATGGTTAGCCCAGTCAAAGTGCTCCGACAAATCCAAGTGCTCTTCGACAATGCAACCCCGTCGTAACACCGACAACACGTGCAACTTTATTTCCTTAAGTCGGTAGTTCCTTTTTGTAGTTATTCTTATTCTTATTCTTGTGCTTTTTAATTGCTAAGATGAGAGGTAGGCTTGTTGCCTCTTCCTTTACATTCTTTCTTTGTAATTGTTGTCTCTTACCTACAACGAGGAAGAGACCTTTTAGTGGATTGCCCATCGGAAGCGATCTAGGATCGTGGGGCCTTGGACTAGCAAACGGTTGGTTGTGAACCAAGTAAAAAGAAAGTTGTCTCATTTGTTTTTGCTTTTATTTCCACTGTGTACTTGTTTCAATCGATGAAAAGAAAGTTTTCCGAATGCTATTCACCCCCTCTAGCATTTTCCCGATCCAACAATTGGTATCAGAGCAGGGGTGCTCAGATTCGATGCAACCATTGATTGAGCAATTTTTCTTCTTTTCATATTTTTGCTTTTTCATTTAATTTAAGTTTTTCTTCCCGCACTACTAATCCAAGACAAAGTCTTGGAAATTTTTGTTTTTCGTGTTTTTGCAAGGTTTTTTGGATGCCCCATCTTGAGGGGTATAGCACCGCCCGACCTCCGTTCTTTAATAGAGATGACTTCCATTATTGGAAGGGTTGGATGGAGTGATATCTTAAGACCCAAGTTGAGATGTGAATTATCATTCAGATGGGATTCACTCTACCAACAAATGAATAAGGAGAATTCGTGGACTGCGATAAGTGGACCAATGCAATGAAGCGACAAGTAGAGGTCGATGCGAAAGCCACTCAAATCTTGAAATGTGGTCAATCCAAGGAAGAGCTCAACCGCGTTGGCCCTTTCATCAACACCAAGGACCTCTGGAACAAGTTCATCGAGTTACATGAAGGGATGACCGACACTAAGGTATGTAAATGGGACCTACTCCTTAGCAAGTTGTTTAATCTAAAAATGCAGAACAATGACACGACAACTCAACTCCACACGCGGATCTAAGACATCATGAACAACCTCCACTCCATAGGACAAAAGGTAGAAAATTGAGATGTCATAAGGTACACACTTAACACTTTCCCTAGGACCACTTTATGGGCATCCATGGTTGATGCTTACAAAGTATCTAGAGATCGTTCAAAAATTAGATTAGATGAATTATTTTCTGAGTTTAAATTGCATAAATAGTCTAACTTAGCCCCGGTCGAGAAAATTATAGCCTTGATTGTAGGACAAAGAAGAAAGGCAAAGAGCAAGCCTCCTCCTGAAGAAGACGAATATGAATCGGAGGTAGACGACGAAATGGAGACCGAGATAGTCAACCTAGTTCGAAAGATGATAAAAAGTAAAAGGTGACCCATCAAGCAAACTAAGGAGAAGAGACCCGAACAAAATCAAAATTACAAGTGCTATGAGTGCAATAAGAGAGGTCACTTCAAATCCGAGTGTCTGAAGATAAAGAACAAGCAACCACAAACCAAGAAGACACTCAACGCGACTTGGGAAGAATCCTCGGAGGAAGAAGAAGAACTCAACAATTTGGCCTTCATGGCGAGACCAACCGAGTCCGAGTCCGAGTCCAAATCCAAATCCAAAGCCAACTACGAGTCCGAATCTGACTCCAGATCCGACACTGAGCTACAATTCAAGACAAGCCACGGATCCGCATCCATTTCAAAAGATTCAATCAAAATAAGTTGATCTTTAATTAATACTTTATATAATTCAATTAAGTTCTTAGATAAGAAGTTAGGTAAGTCCGAGTCTAAGGTCGAGTCATTGCTTAAGGAGGTTAAACTCCTCAAGCATGAGGCTACTCTAACCTCTTCAACTAGTCAAGTTCAAGAGGGAAACTCAACTCAAGTTGAAAAACTTGAGGAAGAGAATTCTCTCTTGAAAGGACAAGTTCAAGAGCTTAGGAAGTCATTGGAAAGGTTCACATTGGTGTCCAAGGGTCTTGACCTACTTCTTGGATCGCAAAGAGCCATGTACAACAAGGTCGGGCTCAGGTTTAGAACAACAACAACAAATAAGTCTTACATATCAATCGTTAATCGTAATAATCAAAGATTCCAAGCATGGGTCCCTAAGACCTTTTTAAACTCACAACTAGGTGCTACTAAGTATTGGGTTCCCAAGGATCAAATCCACTACGTGGATAGACCGTATCAGTTCAATGATCTAGGGGGAGCTAATATTAAACTTGTGTGCTCAATCTCTTGATTAGTGTAACTTTGCATGCTTAGGATTTTTTTTTAAATTTTTAGAACGGTTAGATAGGACCAATGATTAATCAACCTTGACAACATAGTATCAGGATGCGGTGAGATGATAGTACGTTAGGGAAACAAGGTCTCGTGTATCAGGGTTAGATAAGGAGTATCTAGCTTGGTGCACTTAGCTAAGTGGAACTAGCTGAAGCTACCTCACCACATCCTAAACTAGTTAGACAAGGACGTAACCCTAAAGTGAATTAAGTGTACATTTTCTTAAGTTTGGCTTTGTCTAAGGAAGTGGTCGTTGTTCTGATCAAAGAAGGTCTCTGTGCCTCGCCATGACCTGGAAGTCATCTTCTGAAAGGTTCACTTAACTAACTAAAGGTTAAATCCAAATCTAACTCAAGGTTAATTAGTCTTCAAATCATTAAAATTTTAACTAAGTAAAATTGAAGTTATCTCAGAAAAACATATAAGATTAACATGTTTGATCATGTAGAAAGGGTGAGATGAATCCTAGGTTAAAATTTTCAACTTAATTTAAAATTCCAATATCTGATCCAACTACTATATGTGTAGGATCAATAGATGTTGGACAGTGGAGGCTCTCGACATATGACCGGAGATCGACTAAAGTTTACGAAGCTCAGATTCAAAAACCAAGGATCTGTAGCTTTCAGAAACAATGGGAAGCTCAAAATCATCGGATCAGGTGATATTGAGCTAAACTTGAACTTTATAATACGTCAAGTACTGTTAGTTGAAAATTTAGAATTTAATCTTTTAAGTGTTAGCCAATTATGTGATAATAGTTATAAGGTTATATTCTTACTAAATGAATGTTTGATTAAAAAAAATGATTGTTTAAAAACTATAGTTAAGGGAATTAGGAATAATAATATTTACACAATAGATCTACCTAACTCCTCAACCAAGTGTCTAATGACACAGCAAGAGAAATCATGGTTGTAGCATCGACGACTCGACCACTCCCATCCAAGACTCATACATAAAATAAGTCAAAATGGTCTAGTTAGAGGTCTACCCAACCTAGGTAACCTAGAAGATAGAATATGTAATGCTTATCAACAAGGAAAACAAACTAGGACTTCACATAAACTAACTAATCAAGAAAGAATGTAGAGGAAGAGGCAACAAGTCTACCTCTCCTCTTAGCAATTAAAAAGCACAAGAATAACTACAAAAAGGAACTACCGACTTAAGGAAATGAAGTTGCACGTGTTGTCGGCGTTACGATGACATTGCATTGTCGAAGAGCACTTGGATTTGTCGGAGCACTTTGGGAGCCTTTTTTAGATGATAGAAAGGGGTGAATTGCTTCTCCTTTTATAGCCCTTTGAGTCCTAGCTCGTTGAGATCCATATATGAGTCAAACCTCCACATCATCCCACTTTAGATGGATCTTATCTTGACTCTCCTTGAAGTGATCATCTTGACTAGTAGTCGAATGATGCCCTATAGGAGTCGACTGATGGTAGTTCAGTTAACTACCACTGACCTGCAATACAAGGTTAGCACAAAAGTCGTTCATTAATGGTAAATCTGACAGTCCCTTACCATCCGACCTCAACCTAGACCTTCCTCCGGAAGTCCTAGTCAGATCGGCGCTTACGGTCGTCCCCGTATGGAGGACACGCCCTTACCATCACTCTGCATCCGGAGCTTACCTTTTGTCCTCCTAACCTGTCGTTTAGATTTCGGTCACCACCGAGGTTCCTCGACTCTCTGAGGTTCTCCTGGTGTCACCCGACCACCGAGATTTCTTGTCCCAAGATTCTCCTGACGTCGTTGACCTTAGCAGAACTTAATACACTACCTACACACTCAACACAACATATGAGATAACAAGAATGACTTAACTTTAAACCTTTTCTATTATCACAACCTAGGTTCGATTATCTGGTGCCCTTGCACCAACAATCTCCCCCTTTTTGATCTATGACAAACCGATTCAAAGTTAAGGAAAAATAAGCAGTAAGCATGAAATAATTTTTTTTTCTTTTCAAATCCTCCCCCTCAAGGTTACCTCCCCCATAACCCTAGGTGGGTTTTGAAAAAGAACCTTTTGCTCCGCCTTAACTTCAAGTTGAGAAAAAACTTTTTCTCCCCTTAATATTTTAACTTAACTTTAACCTCTTTTTCTCCCCCTTAATGTTTTAACTTAACTTTAACCTCTTTTCCACCTTTTGCCATATATCAAAAATGAGGGGTGTATTTTTAAGATACTTATAAAAAGAAGAGAAAGTTTATATGTTTTTGCAAGATCATTTGATAGAAGAAATAAGTCCAAGCATGCCCCTTTTTTATTTAAAAAATAATAGTTTCAACATAATTCATATAATAAGAATGCTCAACTCTATTTAACTTAATTGATATAAGATGATCAATAAGTCTTGATTAAAGTTGGTTATTTTAAAAAATTATACTCCATGATTCATGTTGATGCACTTGTTCTACATCTAGAATCAAGAGTAAGGTCCTAATATTTCACGCCCATCTATGTGGCTCAGTACATAAACACATTTAACCTTTGTGTTGTGAGATGTGTTGGCTCTTTAAAACTATAGGTGCATGCTTTCTAAGGTAAGTCCTAGTCTAGTTCCATGTAGCACAAAAGGAAAAAGATAGATAATAAGTAAAACATAGGTCCTACTCTATTACGCATATTCCTAATCTTCGTCTAAGCAGACTAAACTCTGCTTTAGGTAATGGCGTTATAAAGATGTCCGCTAGATTCGATTTTGATTCTATGTATTCAAGTTTTACATCTCCATTAGCTACATGTTCTCTTATAAAGTGGTGTTTTACTTCTACGTGTTTAGTTCTAGAATGATATATAGGGTTTTTAGTAAAGTTAATTGAGCTAATGTTATCAATCAAAATTTTAGTATTATTAAAATTTAATTGGAAGTCTTTGAGAGTGTGCTTCATCCAAAGAAGTTGATTTACATACTCACCCATGGTTACATATTCGGCTTTGGTAGTAGACAAAGAAACACATGCCCCTCCTTTTATAGACTTGTGCATTGGGATAAGTCAAGATTTAGATCCAAAACTCATGGATCATATCTTGAGGTGGTTGCATCGATCGATAACTCTTTTACCTTGTGCTTTGGGCTGATTCATTGACATCAGTCGACTGATCCTATCGGCAGTCGACTGCCTCCAATCGACTTCTACTCTTGAGAATCTAACCTGATACCTGGAACACAAGGTTGGCACAAGAGATGCATCATGCCATGCAATGTCATAGTCATCTGACTGTCCAATCTCGACTTTGACATTCCTCTGGAAGCCTTGGACGAATCGACGCCTAGGATTGTCCTCTTATCGAGGACGCATCCTTACCACCGCTCCACACTCGGAGCTTACCTTTGGTCGTCCTGACCTGTCACTTAGCTTTCGGTCACTTTGTAGTATACGAAAAAAAAAAAAAATTTGGATTAACCCGTTAATTAATTAGGATTAATTAGGCTTAATTAGTGGGCTAATGGGTTAATTTTCTAATTGGGTTGAAATTGGGCTGAAATGAAATTGGGCTGAGATAGACTTGGGCTGAGATGGGCTTGGGCTGAAAATGGGCTTGGGCTGAGATGGGCTTGGGCTGAAATGGGCTTGGGCTGAAATGGGCTTGGGCTGAACCCAATCGGATTGGGTTTGGGTTGAGCTGGGTTAAGCGGATCAATTGAAAGGCATTTAAAAAGGCCTGCCGAACAGCCGATCAGCATCTCATCGCGATCCCGTTTCCATTTCTTCTTCTCCGCCTCATTCAGTCGCTCCGCTCACTCGCTCCACCGGGTTCCAGATCCTCGACGTCCGGTGCAAGCTGTTTGACGGTGCCACCATTGGATTGATCTTCGGCCAGGGATCAAGGGGTATTCGCCTGGGGAACATCGCGACGACACCCAGCGGGCAGGCGGCGCCGTTGTCGCGGCAGCGAGCTGCCAATCGAGGTAATCAGTCTATCTAGGGCTAGATTTCCACCGAGGACTTCTTGGATCTACTGTATTTGATCGGATGTTGGCATTACCCTGTCAAATTGGGGATTTCCATCGATCGGTGCTTGCGGAGGTTACCTTCCGTCGACAGAGTTCGGGAGTGCTGAGCTGAGATCGGGAAGAATCGCCGTCAGTGGAGTTTAGAGTCGGTAAGTTTAGATCTAACCCAATATTGCCATCTGTGGTATCCATTGAATTATGTTCTGTATACTGTGATTGTGTGATTCGTGTAATACTAGTTAATGGTGGATTTGTGTTTAGCTGTGATTACGGTAATCGTTTGATAAGGGTGTGGTTGGTATCCTGTTATTGCAAATGTTTGTTGATGTGTTGATTTGGAGTTCCTTCGGTGAGCAGAGGGTGAACGGGAGTAGGCTGCCGGAGAAGATCTGAGGTTTGTATGTCTCAATTCTGTGTTCTTTCCCGGTGCCGTGTGAATGGGTGATACGGGGGTGTTTGTGATCGCAGAGTGCTTTTGGTGTTGTTGATGTATGCAATGAATTGGGAATTGAATCGGTTGTGTGCTCGGATGGTTAAGAATCGAAGCTGGGATTTGGAATTTACCTGTGATTTGGGGTAGAGCTATGTTCTGCCGACGAGTTGTTGGGGGTATGGATGGAACAGTGAAGGGTAGGTTATAATCTCTATTTCCTTCAATTATTGTATGTAGGAAATCGGTAGATTGTAGTGCTTGTAGATGATTAAAGAATTGTGGATGGTTATAGTTTTTCTACTGTGATTTAAGGATAATGGTGGATCGGAGTTGTAATTGGTTTTCTTTGACTATGCTTGAGGCAAGAATCAGTGTGGGATAGTTCAATGGATTTCTTTTACATTCCATGGTGTATCGAATTTGGGATAAGTAGGGTTCTTACTCGTAGACGAGAAAAGAATACGAATATAAAATGAGTTAGTATTTCGTTCGTATAAGTATCGGTGATTTGTACTTAATCGTAATTTGTTACTATTGTGCAGGTTTGGGATACGAAGCAGGTCCGCAGCCATAAGGATTATTCGAGATTCGTATTAGGTGGGTAATATCTACCTGGTCCGGTAGTTTGATCAATTCTAGTGCGTGACATTGTATATATGTTTATACCTGTTTACCTTAAATCCACTCTTATTAAATCATATGCTTGTACTGTCTTTGACCTTTGAGAAATATAATCTGTTACATCATTGATTATCTAGCACGGATAGGAACTATAAAGCCCTATTATGTGTTAGTTGATAGATGTTTAGTAAGTACATGTGATTAGGGTTATTTTATGACCTCCGACTGGGTTACTGGGTTGCATCACTAGGTTAGGTGATGAGTCCAAATTATGAGATCGGTCGTTGTATCGTATACATATAAGTGTGTTAGTTGATGGATCTATTTATCTGTACATAGGTAAATAGGTTGTGATTACGGATTTGTCGTCCTTACATGGTTGACTTTTGGTTGACTAGGTCTCCCCGTGAGTTAGGGAGTGTTGCGAGGATTTGTGTGTGTGGGCTATGCATCATTACATTTCATGCATACTGACGACTGGGTCTACCTTGTGGTTGAGACGAGTCGTCAGTCATCCTGCCTCCTCGGCCACTCGGGGTAGTGGTTGCAGGGTTGAGGGCAGAGCATTGGGTGCGTGCCATTCTCGGCCACTAGGGATGGTGGTAGCTGGAGATGCGCACTTGGCCACTGTGCGGAGTGGTAGTTAGCGCACTCACCCACTATAGATGGTGGTCGTGTGATGTGCAGTAGTCCTGGGTGCAGTGCTCGTCTACTCATGGGTAGGGACGGAGCGGCTAGCAGTAGGGACCCCCGTGTGAGTAGCATATAGCTCTATGGCGGCTAGCTACTGTTTCATACTACCTAACTCGGTCACTTGAGAGTGGTGGCGGCTGGAGTCGGGATAGTTGTCATGTCGTGACACCTAGGCCACACTGGGGTCGTGGTAGCGAGTTGGGTGCACAGGCATGACCATGCATATGCATTGCTGATATATATATATATATATATATATATATATATATATGTATGCATGTATTCGATATATGTTTTACATATGCTTGTGAGATGTTGCATTTGGTTGTTGCATATGATTGTATATCATGCTACATGTCATTTGCATTTTATATACTGCTGTGTGTTGAGTATGAGTATGTTTTGGTTTAGACTGTCGCATGTTATTTGGATTATGTTATGATATACCTGTTCAGGATGTTATAGGTTATGTGGACGGCAGACCGTCAGGTATGTACATTATTTTATGTCAGTTTATTAGTTTAGTGTATGCTATGAGTATGACCGTATCTGTAGTTTCTGGTTACTATGTTGAGTACTGTATGTATGATGGACTCATGTTGTATACCTGTAGATCTTCACATGTATACCTGTAGATCTTTTTACCCTGTATGTTGTTCATGCACTTCTATATATTACCCCTGAGTTTTATACTCACCACCCTGGACCCTGGGTTTCCTGTCGCCCAGGTAGTAGATAGAAGACTTCGGCATGGACTTGGAGCATTGCCACCTGATCCCATCCCGCCGTTTTTCCGAGGGTTTTGCTTCCCATCGCATGTATTTTCATATGGACTCTTGTTGTTTTGGAGATCATGTTGTATGTTTCTCTTTCGGATATATCGATGTACTTATGTTGTCGAGTTTGTATTCCCATTGTGTTTGGCTTCCGCTATTGATGTTATACGTTTTGCTGTGTTGTTATACATTTTCGATATGTGTTATACTGGCTGCGACTTTGTACCGTATTGGAATTGTCATAAGGGGGTGTCGTCCGTTGGGCAGACAGAGTCTACCTCGGGGCGTGACAATTTTATTGGTATCAGAGCTCTAGGTTGCGATGCCATGCAATAATGTTTTTGTTGGATTTTGGGACCTCAGAAATCGTTTTTGATTTGATTTGATTTCGATTTTGGTAAGATGGGATTGACAGAGGCATGAGCTCCAAGTTGTCCGAAGTAAGAAATCTTGACACACTATATTTTCTGGTTAAATATTTATGTAAGTCGTTCAACAGGTGTGAATAGACGATATATGGCACTGCTCGCATCGTAAGAGAGGTCGACCCTCTAAACAGCCTACTGCCGGAGGACCGGTTGATCAGGAGGAGCCACGACAGTCTCCTACCAGAGGTTCGGAACCTCAAGAGCCTGATGTACCCCTGACTATGCCGACTGCTATGGATTCCAGTTGGGTCAGAGTCAAGGCACGTATACCGGTGTTAGCACGGTCAGCCAAGGACCGATTCATGCTATTCCGAGGCGAGTCTGATCCCTGGATTGCACGGACTTGGTTAGACAATTTGGAGGATACGTTTGAGTTCATGAGTTGCACCGATGAGGAGAAGGTGGGTCTAGCAGCTTATCATCTTCGGGAGCAGGCGGTTACGTGGTGGAAAATGCAGAAGACCTTGATGGGAGAGCAGAACATCACCTGGGCAGTTTTCCGAGATATATTCTGGAGGCAGTATTTTCCTTCTGCGTTCTCTACAGCACGCCGTCAGGAGTTCTTAAGCCTTAAGCAGGGCAATCGGTCAGTCATGGAGTATAATGCGGAGTTCACCCGACTCACGAAATTTTGTCCACATTTGGTAGCACAGGATGGGGATAGAATGTTCCAATTTATGCAGGGTTTGGCTGCGTATATTCGGGCCAAACTATCGGGATCTTCCATTAATTCGTACCGAGAGGCACTGGATAGGGCACTGTCTATTGAGATGACTTCTCAACAAATCGCCAAGGAGAGAGAGTTAGAAAAACAGATGAACCAGGGAAAGCAGCAGAAATCTGATGCGACTCCTGAGACTCAGAGAAAGCAAGATCAGAGAGGGGCTTCTCATGGTACTTCAGAGGGATCATCTAGGGCACAGAAAGGGAAGCGACCACTGGATACCGAGGTTCTCGTAAGAACTGTAAGAGCGGACACATGGCTAGATGTTATAGATGCGGGTCAGGAACCCACCACATTTCAGAGTGTCCCTTGGACCGGAGTGTTTGTTATTACTGCAAGCATCCAGGGCACACTAGTCGAGAGTGTACTCTGAAGGCACAACTAGAGGGTTCAGGAAATTCTAGCAAGGGAAAGAGATCTGATCAGCATCATCAGCAGAGGTCAGCACCTAGGACGCAGATGCATGGTCAGAGACAGCCACCCCCTCCTACAGCTCAGATATATCATATACATGGGAGTGATTCTTCTGGGATGCCGGCGGCGATTCATTATACACCAGCTCCAGAGAGTTATTATTCCGGACCACCTACTCAGCGATATTTACCGGCCGACTCTCAGGGATATATTATGCATGCGCAGCAGAGTCAGCCTCCAGCAGCATCATTACAGACCCAGATCCATCCCAGAGTGGAGGCATTCTACTATTATATCTGGAGCGCAGCCGTCGCATGTGGAGACTGGACGAGTTTATGCCATTACTCGAGAGGACGCTCAGCGGGCCGAGGGATCGGTCATTCGGGGTATGATTTTGGTTTATTCTATACCTGCTGATACATTAATTGATACTGGTAGCTTGCATTCCTTTATTTCTAGTATATTTCTAAGTAAAATTGGGAGAATCCCTATGATTCGTTCTTGTGGATTAGCGGTATCATTACCATCGGGCGAGGTTTTGACCAGTCATCAAGTAATCAAGGGTTGTCCGTTGGATTTCGAGGGACATATACTTACGGTGGACCTTCAGGTGCTAGAGATGGTGGAATTCGATATCATACTCAGAATGGATTGGTTGGTGATATATTGTGCTACAGTGGATTGTAGAGCGAGAGTAGTGACCTTCCGACCACCGGATCAGCCTGCATGGGAATTCGTGGGTACCCGGGATGATGGAGTGTCCGTTATATCTGCACTTCAGGCTCGGAGATTATTGTCGCATGGTTGCCAGGGATACTTATTCTCTTTGGTCAAAGTGGAGAATGAGGAGATACCACCTCTTCCCAGTGTGAGGGTGGTTCGTGAGTATCCGGATATATTTCCAGATGAACTTCCGGGCTTGCCACCTCAGCGGCAAGTGGAATTCGCGATAGAGGTGATTCCCGGAACCGCACCGGTGTCAAAGGCTCCATACTGGATGGCACCGAAAGAGTTAAGTGAGCTTAAGATACAACTACAAGAGTTATTGGATAGGGGTTTTGTTCGGCCTAGTGTTTCACCCTGGGGAGCTCCGGTGTTGTTCGTTAAAAAGAAAGATGGATCTTTGCGGTTATGTATAGATTACCGACAACTAAATGCAGTGACCGTCAAGAACAAATATCCATTGCCGAGGATAGAGGATTTGTTTGATCAGCTCAAGGATACTTGCGTGTATTCCAAGATTGATCTGCGATCAGGTTATCATCAACTGAGGGTAAGAGACGAGGATGTTCAGAAGACAGCGTTCCGTACGCGTTATGGACATTACGAGTTTCTAGTGATGCCATTTGGTCTTACTAATGCTCCAGCTGCATTTATGGATTTGATGAACCGGGTATTCTTGAGGTACTTGGATCAGTTTGTCATCGTATTCATAGATGATATCTTGATATATTCTCGTTCTGAGGAGGAGCATGAGCACCATCTTCGGATTGTATTGGAGACATTGCGACGAGAGCATTTATATGTCAAATTTAGTAAGTGCGCTTTCTGGTTATCTTCTGTGGGATTTCTTGGACATGTGGTATCTAGCAGAGGTATTTCAGTTGATCCCCAGAAAATCGAAGCGATTACCAGTTGGGAGCAGCCAAAGTCAGTTCAGGAAGTCCGTAGTTTTCTTGGATTGGCCAGGTATTACCGTAGATTTGTGGAGGGATTTTCCCATATAGCCACACCACTTACTCGCTTGACCCAGAAAGGGGTCAAGTTTGCATGGTCAGAGGCGTGTGAGTCCAGTTTTCAGGAGCTTAAGCAGCGACTAGTTTCTGCACCTATATTAGTGATTCCTTCTTCTTGCGATGGGATGGTCAGTATCATCGATGCTTCTTTCAGGATTGGGAGCATTACGTCTGATTCGATTCGTGTATGTAGTATCCTATGCCTCCCGTCAGCTTAAGGACCATGAGAGGAATTATCCGGTACATGATCTGGAGTTAGCAGCCATTATTTTTGCGCTAAAGATATGGAGACATTATCTGTATGGGATTACTTTTGAGATCTATACGGACTATAAGAGTTTGAAATATCTTTTCACTCAGAAAGAATTGAATCTTAGACAGAGACGATGGATGGAGTACCTAAAGGATTATGATTGCACCATTCAGTATCATCCGGGTAAAGCTAATGTTGTAGCAGATGCATGCGGCGAAGTCCGTGGGATTACGCTAGTCATTTGACCGCCATGATGGTGATCTTGTTCGACAGTTCTCAGAGTTGGGGTTGTCTGAACAGGGTCAAACATCCCAGGGGATATTGGTATCTATGGTTGCCCAGTCTGCTATTATTGAGAGGATCAAAGAGGCACAAGCTAGTGATCAGCATCTGCAGTTCTTATGCAGCACTCTGGATGCAGAACGACAGACAGATTTCTCATGTGACGAGACTGGAGTCCTCCGATTCCGAGGGAGACTATGTGTTCCGGACACACATCCGATTAAAGAGGAGTTATTACGAGAGGCACATCACTCGAGATTTGCTATACATCCTGGTGGTACCCAGATGTATCAGGATTTGAGGCGTTCCTATTGGTGGGATGGTATGAAGAGGGATATTGCGGATTTCGTCGCTCAATGTTTGGTCTGCCAACAGGTAAAGGCTGAACATCAGAAACCCACCGGATTGCTACAGAGAATCCCAATTCCGGAATGGAAGTGGGAACATATTACGATGGATTTTGTTACGGGGTTGCCCAGAACCCGTAAAGGACATGATGCGATTTGGGTGATTGTTGATAGATTAACCAAATCCGCTCATTTCCTTCCGATTCATGAGACACATCCATTGGATCGACTAGCTGAGCTATACTATAGAGAGATTGTCAGACTGCACGGAGTACCCTTGAGTATCATATCTGACAGAGATCCGCATTTTACTTCATGATTCTGGCAGAGTCTTCAGCATGCTATGGGCACTGAGCTTCATCTCAGTACTGCATTTCACCCGCAGACGAATGGACAGTCGGAGCGTACTATTCAGACTCTGGAGGACTTATTGAGATCTTGCGTCATGGATTTCGGAGGCAGCTGGGAGGATCACGTCCACTTGGTAGAGTTCGCGTATAATAATAGCTATCACTCTTCCATTCAGATGGCTCCCTTTGAGGCTTTGTATGGTCGACCCTGCAGATCTCCAGTATTGTGGGAGGATGTTGAGGAGCGACAGTTATTGGGCCCTCAGAGTATCCAGCACGATGCAGAGTTAGTTCATGTTATCAGACGACGATTTTCAGAGGCTCAGGACAGACAGAAAAGTTATGCGGATCGGAGGCGAAGACCTCTGGAGTTTGTTATAGGAGATCATGTATTTTTGCGAGTATCGCCTACAAAAGGAGTTAAGAGATTCGGAATTAAAGGAAAGTTAGCACCACGCTACATTGGACCATTCGAGATATTGGAGTGGATTGGAGGTGTAGCATACCGATTGGCTCTACCTCCGACGCTTGCGAGCGTTCATAACGTATTCCATGTTTCTACGCTGAGGAAATACGTACCGCATCCGGATCATGTTCTGACGGAGGTGCCGGTTCCCAATCGACCTTTAACGACATATGAGGAGGTTCCTGTGCGGATTCTTGGTCGCAAAGAGCGTCAGTTACGGAACAAAACCATCCGCCTGGTAAAGGTTGGATGGCAGCATCACACTGATGAGAAGGCTACATGGGAGCTGGAGGATATCATCCGAGCTCGATACCCTCACCTGTTCACGTGAGGTATGTAGTAATTCAAGAAATTTCTTATGTTTATTACTGCATATAAGTACGGAAATTTGGGGACGAAATTTTATTAAGTGGGGGAGAATGTAGTATACGAAAAAAAAAAATTGGATTAACCCGTTAATTAATTAGGATTAATTAAAGGATTAATTAGGCTTAATTAGTGGGGCTAATGGGTTAATTTTCTAATTGGGTTGAAATTGGGCTGAAATGAAATTGGGCTGAGATAGACTTGGGCTGAGATGGGCTTGGGCTGAAAATGGGCTTGGGCTGAGATGGGCTTGGGCTGAGATGGGCTTGGGCTGAACCCAATCGGATTGGGTTTGGGTTGAGCTGGGTTAAGCAGATCAATTGAAAGGCATTTAAAAAGGCCTGCCGAACAGCCGATCATCATCTCATCGCGATCCCGTTTCCATTTCTTCTTCTCCCACCATTGGATTGATCTCCGCCAGAATCAAGGGGTATTCGCTGGGAACATCGCGACGACTCCGGCGGGCGCCATATTGTCGCCAATGAGCCGCTAATCGAGGTAATCAGTCTATCTAGGGCTAGATTTCCACCGAGGACTTCTTGGATCCATCAGTATTTGATCGGATGTTATCGGTGCTTGCGGAGGTTACCTTAGTCGACGAGTTGAGTCTTGGTGAGATCGGGAAGAATCGCCGTCAGTGGAGTTTAGAGTCGGTAAGTTTAGATCTAACCCAATATTGCCATCTGTGGTATCCATTGAATTATGTTCTGTATACTGTGATTGTGTGATTCGTGTAATACTAGTTAATGGTGGATTTGTGTTTAGCTGTGATTACGTGTCGTTTGATAAGGGTGTGGTTGGTATCCTGTTATTGCAAATGTTTGTTGATGTGTTGATTTGGAGTTCCTTCGGTGAGCAGAGGGTGAACGGGAGTAGGCTGCCGGAGAAGATCTGAGGTTTGTATGTCTCAATTCTGTGTTCTTTCCCGATGCCGTGTGAATGGGTGATACGGGGGTGTTTGTGATCGCAGAGTGCTTTTGGTGTTGTTGATGTATGCAATGAATTGGGAATTGAATCGGTTGTGTGCTCGGATGGTTAAGAATCGAAGCTGGGATTTGGAATTTACCTGTGATTTGGGGTAGAGCTATGTTCTGCCGACGAGTTGTTGGGGGTATGGATGGAACAGTGAAGGGTAGGTTATAATCTCTATTTCCTTCAATTATTGTATGTAGGAAATCAGTAGATTGTGGTGCTTGTAGATGATTAAAGAATTGTGGATGGTTATAGTTTTTCTACTGTGATTTAGGGATAACGGTGGATCGGAGTTGTAATTGGTTTTCTTTGACTATGCTTGAGGCAAGAATCAGTGTGGGATAGTTCAATGGATTTCTTTTACGTTCCATGGTGTATCGAATTTGGGATAAGTAAGGTTCTTACTCGTAGACGAGAAAAGAATACGAATATAAAATGAGTTAGTATTTCGTTCGTATAAGTATCGGTGATTTGTACTTAATCATAATTTATTACTATTGTGCAGGTTTGGGATACGAAGCAGGTCCGCAGCCGTAAGGATTATTCGAGATTCGTATCAGGTGGGTAATATCTACCTGGTCCGGTAGTTTGATCAATTCTAGTGCGTGACATTGTATATATGTTTATACCTGTTTACCTTAAATCCACTCTTATTAAATCATATGCTTGTACTGTCTTTGACCTTTGAGAAATATAATCTATTACATCATTGATTATCTAGCACGAATAGGAACTATAAAGCCCTATTATGTGTTAGCTGATAGATGTTTAGTAAGTACATGTGATTAGGGTTATTTTATGACCTCAGACTGGGTTACTGGGTTGCATCACTAGGTTAGGTGATGAGTCCAAATTATGAGATCGGTCATTGTATCGTATACATATAAGTGTGTTAGTTGATGGATCTATTTATCTGTACATAGGTAAATAGGTTGTTATTACGGATTTGTCGTCCTTACATGGTTGACTTTTGGTTGACTAGGTCTCCCCGTGAGTTAGGGAGTGTTGCGAGGATTTGTGTGTGTGGGCTATGCATCATTACATTTCATGCATACTGACGACTGGGTCTGCCTTGGGGTTGAGACGAGTCGTCAGTCATCCTGCCTCTTCGGCCACTCGGGGTAGTGGTTGCAGGGTTGAGGGCAGAGCATTGGGTGTGTGCCGTTCTCAGCCACTAGGGATGGTGGTAGCTGGAGATGCGCACTTGGCCACTGTGCGGAGTGGTAGTTAGCGCACTCACCCACTATAGATGGTGGTCGTGTGATGTGCAGTAGTCCTGGGTGCAGTGCTCGTCTACTCATGGGTAGGGACGGAGCGGCTAGCAGCAGGGACCCCCGTGTGAGTAGCATATAGCTCTATGGCGGCTAGCTACTGTTTCATACTACCCAACTCGGTCACTCGAGAGTGGTGGCGGCTGGAGTCGGGATAGTTGTCATGTCGTGACACCTAGGCCCTGCACCGGGTCGTGTAGTAGCGAGTTGGGTGCCCATATTCATTGCTGATATATATATATATATATATATATATATATATATATATATATATGTATGCATGTATTCGATATATGTTTTACATATGCTTGTGAGATGTTGCATTTGGTTGCTGCATATGATTGTATATCATGCTACATGTCATTTGCATTTTATATACTGCTGTGTGTTGAGTATGAGTATGTTTTGGTTTAGACTGTCGCATGTTATTTGGATTATGTTATGATATACCTGTTCAGGATGTTATAGGTTATGTGGGACGTGTGACCGTACATTATTTTATGTCAGTTTATTAGTTTAGTGTATGCTATGAGTATGACCGTATCTGTAGTTCCGGTTACTATGTTGAGTACTGTATGTATGATGGACTCATGTTGTATACCTGTAGATCTTCACATGTATACCTGTAGATCTTTTTACCCTGTATGTTGTTCATGCACTTCTATATATTACCCCTGAGTTTTATACTCACCACCCTGGACCCTGGGTTTCCTGTCGCCCAGGTAGTAGATAGAAGACTTCGGCATGGACTTGGAGCATTTCCACCTGATCCCATCCCGCCGTTTTTCCGAGGGTTTTGCTTCCCATCGCATGTATTTTCATATGGACTCTTGTTGTTTTGGAGATCATGTTGTATGTTTCTCTTTCGGATATATCGATGTACTTATGTTGTCGAGTTTGTATTCCCATTGTGTTTGGCTTCCGCTATTGATGTTATACGTTTTGCTGTGTTGTTATACATTTTCGATATGTGTTATACTGGCTGCGACTTTGTACCGTATTGGAATTGTCATAAGGGGGTGTCGTCCATTGGCCGGACAGAGTCTACCTCGGGGCGTGACACACTTGATCACCGACGTTTCTCCTTCTGAGATTCTCATGGTGTCATGAGACCATCGAAGTTTCTCCTTTCGAGATTCTCCTAGTGTCACCTGACCACCGAGGTTTCTCGTCCGGAGATTCTCTTGGTGTGGTTGGCCTTAGCAAAGTCTAAAACAATACCTTCACACTTGGCATATCATATGAGATAACAAAATAATTTAACTTTGAATCTTTGCCATGATCAAAATCCTAGGTTCGATTATCTGGTGCCCCTGCACCAACAATCTCTCCCTTTTTGATCTATGGCAAACCAATTCAAAGTTAAGGAAATAGTAAGCAGTAAACAAACATTTAAACAAATATTTTTCAAAACCTCCCCCTTAAGGTTACCTCCCCATTAACCCTAAGTGAGTTTTGAAAAACAAGTTACAAGTTAACCTTAACTTTCTTTATTTCTCCCCCTTTGCCATATATCAAAAACAGTTTTAGGAGTACATTTTTAAGGTTAATGTTTGATACCATGAGCTTAGGTTTCTAGATCTTGCACCAATAATGTATATCCTAGGTTAGGATGTGACCCTCCAACCTTTAACATTGTTATAAAATTTTTGTAAAGGATACATTTACAGGATATTAAAGGCTAACTAGTTTATGCCAAACTATTAGGTTTATGTCAAATTAGAGGTAGCTAGAGATACTAAGTTTGTCTAACTTAAGTCTTCTCTCCCCCTTGGCATATTATAAAAAAAAAGGATTTTTTTTAAATTTTGAAAGTATTGGAATTTTTTTTAAAATAATATTTTAATAACTTCTATAAATGAAGATTATCCAATTAGAACTTCCCCCTAACCTAACATCTTTGTTAACCACAAGGAAGGCTTATCTAGAAGGCATTCGCCTTTGTCTGACAAACTCTTAGGACATCCTTATTGGCCACAAGGAAGGCTTACCTAAGTGTCCAGAGGACCTAGGTGTCTAAAGTTGACCTAAGGATCTAGAAGTTCAGCACCGGTCAACTAAATATTATTTTAAGAAGCATAGTTATTTTACTCAGTCCTCAGTCAGTCAGCGTTAGAGAGAAGCCAGAGCTTCTCTCTCTAGCGCTCCAAACCAGCGAGTCTCCCCTCCCCCTCCGATGACATCCCATGAGGGGTCGCCGGAGGGGGGCTGGGGTTGTGAGGGATGGAACCAACAATGAGCTCCCCTAGGGCCAAAGCGACAGGAGGCGGTGCGGGGAAACCTGGGGGGGAGTCTCTCACGCTGCCTCTTAAGTTGTTGGCTGAGGCAAAAGGAGCAGCTCATCGGTGTCGTGTCGATGGAGTGAGAGCTGTCGTCAACAGAGCCCTCACAGCACCATGAGTGGCAGGAGCTGGGCGTGGAGGGGCTCTGGCCTGCCCCTAGGTCTCTCCCATGCTCCTTCTTCCCAAGATGATGGCGAGTGAGTAGCTCAACAGCGTTGCGTGGATGGAGGCTGGGAACGAAGGTGGAGCTCGACGGACAAGTGCTACTCGGCGGGTGGTCTTGGGGAGTTACTGGTGGTGCCAGCCAGTTCCCTTGAGACGCTGCAGATGAGACAGATCTCTATGGAGGTTGGAGCTTCGCCGGAGCTTCATCCTGGTGGTGCGGGGCACCTTGGTGAGGTACCACTCCCATGTGGTGAGGTATTGTGGAGGAAGGCCTGGAGAGGGCGGAGGTTTTCTATCGTGAGACGGGCTGGAGGCGGCTCCAATGGATTTCCAGAGCCTCACAGCTGCTATCCATGGCATCTGAAGCTTCCAGTCGGCTTCTTGTGGCTGCTGGCATTTTCTCCGGCGAAAGCTTGGGGAGGACGAAGACAATGTGCGGGAGGTCAAAAATAGGATTCGAGGCACTGCTGCAGGCTTGACGTGCGCCGACCAACATGTCCTTTTCATGCAAAAATCGATGGCGTCGGTGGAGTGTGCAACAGCAAGATCGGGCAAGCAACCTAGAGTCGAGATCCAAGTAGCATCGTGGGCAGCAATTGTTGCCTGTCCCAGCTGATGCATTAGCTGCCAACTGGATTGGCTAGCTGAGCTGGTGCAAGCCTAGGTGGAGGTGGGTCCACCATGCGTAGGAGGCAAAAGTGACAACACCGAAGGAATGTGATGCTAGATGGACAGATGACAAAGGAGGCAAGAAGATGTAAGGGGATACACATGGAGAAAAAACCGCAGCTAGCTGTCATGCGCGGGTAAAGAGAGAAGGAAGGTACACAAGGGCGAGATATGTAGATGATGATGTATTGAGTGAGAGGACTAGAGCCCATGAAAGAGGTGGTACCCATGAGAGCACTTGTACGCTACGCCGGGGCACATCTCAGATCTGACACTTCGTCAGACATGATATGAGCATGAACCCTAGGCTACTATATGTTTGTGTTTTTCTTTGATGATATCTATTTACCCTTCATCAAAAAAAAAAAAAAAAAGAAGCATAGTTATTTTAAACACTACGTATAACTACACACAACAATCATGAAAACCAATAAAAATAGTTTTAAGAATCTATTTATATATATATAAATTTTGAAATCGATTTCAAAACTATTTTCAATTTATTGTCCGTACCATCTCACCCATTCTACATGATCAACCAAGTCATCCTTATAGGTGTTGTGAGATGAATTTAATTTTACTTAGTTAATTATAATGATTTGAAAATTAATTAACCTTCAGTTAGATTCAGATTTAACCTTTAGTTAAGTAAGTGGACATTTCAAAAGAGACCTTCCAGGTCGTGGCGAGGCACATGTGCCTTCTTTGATCGGAACAATGACCACTTCCTTAGACAAAGCCAATCTTAAGAAATTGTACACTTAATTTACTTTGGGTCAAATCCTGGTCTAACTATTTTAGGATGTGGTGAGGTAGCTTCATCTAGTTCCACTTAGCCAAGTGCACAAAGCTAGATACTACTTATCTAACCCGGACACACGAGACTTCGTTTCGCTAACGTACTATCATCTCACTGTATCCTGATATTATGTTATCAAGGTTAATTAACTATTTCCTATCTAACCATTCTATGACAATTAATTTAAGACTAGTATGTATGACATGACAAAAATAAACATGATAATTAATTAAAATGATATGTATGCATGAGCATGTTATATTCAATCAATTCAAAGAAGTGGTTCATTTCTTAGGTAGACGTTTATTTATACAGTTTACAAATTTTAGAATCTTGATATTTGGTTAACTCAGTGATGCACGTGAACGCGACCTCAAATCTCGTGATGGGAACCGTCAAAGACTCGAAGTGTGCGCTCGCACTCAATGCCCGCAAATGCATGAGTGTCGCCAAGTAATAAAGAATATCGATCCCACAAGGACTGAGATTTCGAGTATCGATTTGTCCAGTGGATGTGTTGTTGTTTGGATTAGGAATCCTAGGGTTCACGAATGAGAGGTTGATGGTGGGCTTAACTCAAGTATGGTGTCACACGAAGGAAGAGAAGGGTTGCTACGAGTCTTTAAAGGGAATTCAAGGATTTTAGTTTCGCTTGCGTGTCGCAAAACATGCTATCAATTGAGTGTTGACTAGACATCTAACTACGGTCTTGTGGAAGGGACATCATACACTTTCCCGATGATCCTTCGCATCTATCAGGAACTACCTCTGCCATACTAGGTTGACCCCTGGCTTTAGGACGACGTAGGTGGTACGAGGATGTCAAATCAATCCCTGTGATGAATCGTTTCTGACTCTATCACATCCTTCTATTCATGGTTACTGGAGAGAGGACAACCCCTAGGTTTTTCTTTAGTTCTCCTAAATCTTTGATATGAGGGTTGTCACCCCTCGTATCGGCTACGCACAACAGATAGAAAACTAAAACGAATAGTTATCGATCTAAACAAACATCAATTGCAAATATAAATTCAAGAACAGAAATATATTTGAAATAACATGTTCTACGCACACAAACTACTCCCTAATCCTAGAATAGGAGAATCTACTCCATGAATACGAGAAGAGAAACACAAAGCATGATCGAATTCATATAAACAATGTAAATTGCGCAAGGAACGTGAATTACAATGCACTGTGGCTCTTCCCTCTGGCGTTGAAGTGTAGAACTTGATCCTCTAGCGGTCTCCTTTCTCCCTGTTGTGAGTTCCCAGTGTTTTTTAGGGCACCAGTGTGCCATCCCGGTCATCGTGCCTCCCCCGGGGTCTTGGGCGTAGTTTTCCTTATATAGACATGAGGACGGATCTTCCCAAAACTAAAAAAAACCCTAGTCGTGTCAAAATGACTTGCCACCACACGGTCGTGTGTTTCTACACGGCCAGGTCATGTGTGGCACTGTGGTGGCTGATCTCGAGCTTTGGACACGGCCATTTGTAGCCACATGCCCTGGCCATGTCCCCTTCTGTATCCAGTTGCCAAATGCCCTTCTTTCACTCTGAAAGTGTGCCGTTTTTCCCATGAAATGCTATCCTGCACACAAAAGTACAAAGAGTAGATCTCCGAACCAGAAAATAGGAAATGCATGCAAAACAAAGTGAAATATGCATGAAACAAGTATAAAATGCAATGAGATGTGAGTGAAAACTACTCCTAAAAGCCTATATGTTTTGCTCACATCAATCTCCCTAGACTTAAATCTTTGTTTGTCCTCAAGCAAACATCAGTGCCATGAAATTTTAAAAAGCAATTGTTTCATGCTTAGCATGTTAACTAGATTTATCAAGTGACATTTTCAATCAGAGCAAAATAGATATGTTCTAGAAATTCACTAAGTTAGCTGCTCGTGCACGTGCTAAGTGAATCTTCTTAGGGGATACTCGTTCCATGGTAAGTTAAGTCGTCATCCTATAGCTTTCCTAAGGTCTCCGGCTCTTAGGCACTTACCTGCCCAAAGCGAGGGTCGTTCCCTAGATCTAGCACAAAATCTCAAAGGCATGCTCGGTATTGAGAGAAATTGGTAGGTGTTTACCTAGTAACCTAACTCAGTCTCAAAGGGGCACCTAACCATTTCCACCCACGATAACTGTTTTTTATCCCTCATAATCTTTTTTAATTTTTCTTACTCTCTTTTTATTTCTTTATCTTTTCTTATTCTATTTTTTCTTTTCTTTTCTCTCTCTCTTGGGATTTTGATTTTTTCGAATGGGCTTCCACAATCCAAGCATCTATAGTAACTAAAATACTAAATCTAGAGTCACCTATGGATTCCAAAGTACTAGACTACTGAGATGAATCATAACTAGGTACGTACTAGATTTTTCCTTTCAGAATATTTGTCATGTGTAGGTGTAAAAATAAAAGCTAACAAGTGTAAGTCTATAACATTCATTAGAGCAAATAAAATAAAATACCACGAGGTAAATGAAGTTAAGCTACCTATGGAAACAACTCATGAAGAAAACTTTAAAAATACTACTAAAGCAGCTTATAGATAGCAAAAACTAAGTGCTGAAAGAAACTAAACAACTTATGCATGAACAAATGAATGATAACTAAAATGAAAATATCAGGAAAGACACTACTGCTAGAAACAAAATAAATCAAAACTTGGGCCCCCCCCCAGACTTAAGCAAAGCATACCTCTAATATGGTGGATGAGGTGGAAAGTTTGGTAGCTTCGGCATCTCGGGATCCTAGGAGAATCTAGTGCTGAGCCGCTGATGTCACATGTACATATGGTCGATCTGAGAGCTGGTGGATTCAACGACTGCTCTGTTCTCCTCCTTGGCCCACTGTGATCGAGCATCTCTCATGAATTGTCAGACCTCCTGACAGTGTAAAACTCCTCGGCCCGCTAAAAATGATCGCGGAGGTCCTGAAACTCCGCCTGTGTATAGGTCCTATGCTCCTCCCATCGCTGCCCCTGTGTCTGTTACTCGGCATGAATGTCATCGAGGCGCGATCAGAACTCAGAGAAATCATAGGCTGATGTACCTGCATCCTGCTCAAAGGTAGAAAATGAAGGTGGTGCAGGTGTAGGTTCGCGACGTGGACTAGATGGGCACTTGGAAAAAGTTTTGGATTTGGCACGACCATGTGAAATTCGCACGATCGACCGTGTGCGACTCTGGATTTCTCCTGGAGTGCAACATGGTCCGAAACATTCCACACGCCCAGCCGTGTGGATTTCTGATGATTGGGCACAACCGTGTGAAATTCACATGCCCCCCTCCCCCCCCCCCCCCCCAATGCTTCTTCTGAGGTTTCAAAAAGGTATCTCTTTTCAACCTAGCAAGTCCTTTCCGACCCTAAACTACTTTCAAAGATGCTAATGGACAAAAATAAAGTCTAAACTATACACATGAATGCAAACAGATTAAAAATATGTAAAATTTAACTTGGGTTGCCTCCCAAGAAGCACTTGTTTAAGGTCTTTAGCTCGACCGTACTGCTATGCTTCAACTTGACTTTGATGGCCAAAGGAGATCTTTCTCCCTCCCTTGATGTGTTTGAATCTTGCTTGTGGGGGAGCAAGATACTTGCTCACTTTTCGCCTCTTGCCTTTTGGTCCTCCATCACTATATCCCTTAAATCTTGCTTGTGGAGGGGCAAGATACTTGTTAGCTTCTTTCCTTGGCTCGAGATTGAAGATGCTTAGCCTCAATGAATCATCAGGAGTTTGATCATTATATTTCATTTTATCCATATGTTGTAAATAATATAACTCACCATAAATATCCTTACCAAAAGATTGATCAACCGATTCTCTCATGTCAAATGAAATTTTATCATTACAAATCACTAAATGGGCTTCATTATTGGTAGCTAAAGTTCCGGTGAGGGTTAAGGTAGGCTCTTCTAGACCCTTGAGGTTAGGAGGTGTTTTGATTGAAGTAATGCACTCCTCGATTAAAGTATCAATTATATAATCCTCAAGTTCTTCTTCAAGTGGTGGTTGAATGGATTGTCCTTCTTTACTTCCTATGTCATCCATGTCTTCCTCATCCGTTCATTCAAAGTGAGTCTCTGCCATATTAGGGGTAATCCAGTCATCTAAGTCACCTTCTCGTTGTTTGGTTTCTTCTCTTGCTAGATCTCGTTGCATAATCTCCGCAAATTGTCAGCTATGTTCCTCGCATTCCCTAGTAAAAGCGGCTAGCAAGGCTTCTAAGCGGGGACTTGGTTCTGGATAAAATTCACATGATGATTCATAGCTCTCGTGCTCACTTGGGAAATAATATTGAGGGTTCAAGTAGTCAGGGTCATAACTATATGAATAAGAATTATCTTGTGGCCACTGGTTGTAATTGTAGGTGACATCTTCTTCTTGTTCAAATTGTGAAGGTTCATATATATCCGGACAATCATTAATGGTATGTCATGTTTTACCACAATGCTCACAATAAATGTTACCAAAACTTACAGCATTAACTTAACCAAAATCATGAGAAAAAGCATGCATGTTTTTCTACAAGAAAATATGAATAAGGAAAGGAACAACAGTGCCACAACAAGAGAATGAAGCTGCTAGAACTATGATTAATCTAAAAGAAAAACTGCTAGAAAATAACTAAAGCTAGAAGAAAACTAAAATCTAAATTAGAACCAAATTAAACTGGAAATTAATAAAGACTAGGAAAATAACCTTAAACTGAATAAAGATAACAAAAATTTAAAAATATATAAACTGAAATAAAGTAAAACTAGAAAGTAAATCTACTCTAGGTCCGATCCAACTGTCCACTTTAGATTCGATATCGAATCAACAGTCCCCAGCAACAGTGCCAAAAACTTGATGCACATGAACGTGACCTCAAATCTCATGACGGAAATCGTTGAGGACTCGAAGCGCATGCTTGCACTTAACGCCCGTAAGTGCACGGGTGTCATCATGAAATAAAGAATATCGATCCCACGGGGACTGAAATTTTGAGTATCGATTTGTCCAGTGGATGTGTTGTTGTTCTGATTGGGAATCCTAGGGTTCATGAATGAGAGGTTGACGGTGGACTTAACTCAAGTACGGCGTCACACAGAGGAAGAGAATGGTTGCTACGAGTCTTTATAGGGAATTCTAGGATTTTGGTTTCTCTTGTGTGTCACAAAACATGCTATCAATTGAGTGTTGTCTAGACGTCTAACTACGGTCTTGTGGAAGGGACATCATACACTTCCCCGATGAGCCTTCGCATCTATCGGGAACTACCTTTGCCATACCAGGTCGACCTCTGGCTTTAGAACGGGGTAGGTGGTACGAGGATGCTAAATCAATCCCTGTGATGAATCATTTCCGACTCTATCACATCCTTCTATCCACGGTTACCAAAGAGAGGACAACCCCTAAGTTCCTCCTTAGTTCTCCTAAATCTTTGATATGAGGGTTGTCACACCTCCTATCGGCTACGCACAGCAGATAGAAAACTAAAACGAATAGCTATTGATCTAAACAAACATCAATTGCAAATATGAATTCAAAAATAGAAATATATTGGAAATAACATGTTCTATGCACACAAACTACTCCATAATCCTAGAATAGGAGAATCTACTCCATGAATACGAGAAGAGAAACACAAAGCATGATCGAATTCATATAAACAATGTAAATTGCACAAGGAACATGAATTACAATACACTGTGGCTCTTCTCTCTGGCATTGAAGTGCAGAACTTGATCCTCGAGCGGTCTCCTTCCTCCCCGTTGTGAGTTCCCGGTGCTTTTTAGGGCACCGGTGTGTCGTCCCGGCTGTCGTGCCCCCCGGGTCTTGGACTTAACTTTCCTTATATAGACATAAGGCTGGATCTTCCCAAAATCCAAAAAAAAACCCTAGTCGCGTCAAAATGACTTATCGCCACAAGACCATGTGTTTCCACATGGTCAGGCCATGTGTGGCGCTGTGGTGGCTGATCTCGAGCCTCAGACATGGCCGTGTGTAGCCACACACCCTGACCGTGTCCCCTTCTATGTCCAACTGCCAAATTCTCTTCTTTCGCTCTGAAAGTGCACCGTTTTCCCCATGAAATGTCATCCTGCATACAAAAGTACAAAGAGCAGATCTCCGAACCAGAAAATAGGAAATGCATGCAAAACAAAGTGAAATATGCATGAAACATGTCTAAAATGTAATGGGATGTGAGCGAAAACTACTTCTAAAACCCTATATATTTTGCTCACATCACTTAGACTTGTAACCCAGGTCTACATATTTATTTGTTGAATTTCTAAAAGTTAAAGGTTTAATTACTAAATTATTGATTTATGTATAATCAAATGGTACTTTAATATAACTAATTTTATTGGTTTGATTATCTAATTTTGAATTATGTTATATTTTGAATTATTTAAAATATATTTAATAGGATTATTAGCCTTTTTCAAAATAATATTATTAGACTTTTTCAAGATAAGATTATTAGACTTTTTCAAAGTAGAATTATTAGGATTTTTCAAGATAAGATTATTAAAAATATTAGAATTTTTTAGATTAGATTTGGAATTTTTTAAATTTAAATTATTAGAATTATAAAAAAAAATTAATTTCAATTTTTTATGATTGAATTTTTCAAAACAGAATTTTTTAATTCAGAAATATCTTGATTATTCAGATATAGGGTTTGATAATTCTATCCTAAGGTTTGATTATTCTGATTTAGGCTTTGATTATTTTGATTAAGTCCTAGGTTGGTTTTATTCTTGATTTGATCTTGATCTATATTGATTAAACTAAAAATTTGATTGTCAGCTTGATCACTGACTTGCAATACAAGGTTAGCACAAAAGTCGTTCATTAATGATAAATTCGATGGTCCCTTATCGTCCAACCTCGACCTAGATCTTCCTTCGAAAGTCCTAGTCGGATCGCTGTCTATGGTCTTCCTCGTACGGAGGACACGTCCTTACCATCACTCTGCACCTGGAGCTTACCTTTGGTCCTCTTGACCTGTCACTTAGCTTCTGGTCACCACCGAGGTTTCTCGACTCTCCGAGGTTCTCCTGGTGTCACGCAACCATCGAGGTTTCTCGTCCTGAGATTCTCCTGGTGTCGTTGACCTTAGCAGAGCTTCATATACTACCTGCACACTCAACACAACATGTGAGATAACAAGAATGACTTAACTTTGAACCTTTGTCATTATCAAATCCTAGGTTTAATTATCTGGTGCTTCTGCACCAATAATCTCACATGAAGCTAACTAAAGTTATATAAGAAAGTTTTTTATAAGTCTATTCTCCCAAGTGAACTTAGGAGTTCATTGATTAATTAGAGTTTGCGTCCTCCCCTCCTTTTATAGACTTGTGCCTTGGGATAAGTCCAGATCTAGATCCAAAACTCATGGATCTTATCTTGAGGTGGCGACATCGATTGATAACTCTTTGACCTTGTGCTTTGGGCTGATTCATCGACATCAGTCGACTGATCCTATCGGTAGTTGATTGTCTCCAGTTAACCATTGAAACCTCTAGTCGACTGATCCTATCGGTAGTCGACTACCTCCAATTGACTGTTGAAACCTCCAGTCGACTGCTACTCTTGAGAATATAATCTGATACTTGCAACACAAGGTTAGCACAAGAGATACATCATTCCATGCAGTGTGACAGTCCTTTGACTGTCTGATCTCGACTTCGGCATTCCTCTGGAAGCCATGGGCAGATCGATGCCTAGGATTGTCCTCTTACCGAGAACGCGTCCTTACCACCGCTCCACACTCGGATCTTACCTTTGGTCCTCCTGACCTGTCGCTTAACTTTTGATCACTTGATCACCGAGGTTTCTCCTTCTGAGATTCTCCTAGCATCATGTGACCACTGAGGTTTCTCCTTCCGAGATTCTCATGGTTTCACCCGACCATTGAGGGTTCTCGTCTCGAGATTCTCCTGGTGTCGTTGACCACCGAGGTTTCTCGTCCGAAGATTCTCCTAGTGTCGTTGGCCTTAGAAAAGTCTAATACAATACCTGTACACTTAGCATAGCATATAAAATAACAAAATAGCTTAACTTTGAATCTTTGTTATGATCAAACTCCTAGGTTCGATTATCTGGTGCCCCTATACCAACAATCTTCCTTTTTTTGATCTATGGTAAACCAATTCAAAGTTAAGGAAATAATAAGCATTAAACAAACATTTTTCAAAACCTCCCCCTTAAGGTTACCTCCCCCTTAACCCTAAGTGAGTTTTGAAAAACAAGTTACAAGTTAACCTTAACTTTCTCTCTTTCTTCCCCTTTGCCAAATATCAAAAACAGTTTTAGGAGTGCATTTTTAAGGTTAATGTTTGATAACATGAGCTTAGGTTTCTAGATCCTGCACCAACAATGCATATCCTAGGTTAGGATGTGACCCTCCAACCTTTAACATTGTTATCAAATTTTTGAGAAGGATACATTTACAGGATATTAAAGGCTAACTAGTTTATTCCAAACTAGAGATAGCTAGAGATACTAAGTTTGTCTAACTTAAGTCTTCTCTCTCTCTCTCCCTCCTTGGCATATTATCAAAAAGAAGGATTTTTTAAAATTTGAAAATATTGGCATTTTTTTAAATAATATTTTAACAACTTCTATAAATGATGATTATCCAATTAGAACCTCCCCCTAACCTAACATCCTTGTTAACCACAAGGAAGGCTTATCTAGAGGGCCTCCTCCTTTGTCTGACAAACTCTTAGGACATCTTTGTTGGCCACAAGGAAGACTTACCTAAGTGTCCAGAGGATCTAGGTGTCTAAAGTTGACCTAAGGATCTCTATTAGTTCAATACTGGTCAACTAACCATCATTTTAAGAAGCATAGCTATTTTAAACACTACGTATAACTACACACAACAATCATGGCAACCAATAAAAATAGTTTTCAAAACTATTTTCAATTTGTTGTCCTTACTTATCTCACCCATTCTACATGATCAACTAAGTTATCCTTATAGGTGTTGTAAGATTAATTTAACTTTACTTTGTTAATTCTAATGATTTTAAATTAATTAACCTTGGGTTAGATTCGGATTTAACCTTTAGTTAGTTAAGTGAACATTTCAAAAGAGGGCTTCCAAATCGTGGCGACGCACAAAGGCCTTCTTTGATCGGAACAACGACCACTTCTTTAGACAAAGACAATCTTAAGAAATTGTACACTTAATTCACTTTGGATCAAATCCCAATCTAACTAGTTTAGAATGTGGTGAGGTAGCTTTAGCTAGTTCGATTTAGCCAAGTGCACCAAGCTAGATACTCCTCATCTAACCCAGATACACAAGACTTCGTTTCCCTAACGTACTATCGTCCTGATACTATGTTGTCAAGGTTAATTAACCATTTCCTATCTAACCGTTCTATGACAATTAATTTAAGACTAGTATGTACGACATGACAAAAATAAGCATGATAATTAATTAAAATGATATGTATGCATGAGTATGTTATATTCAATCAATTCAAAGAAATGGTTCGTTTCTTAGGTAGCCTTTTATTTATACGGTTTACAAATTTTAGAATCTTGATTTTTGGTTAACTTAGACTTGTAACCCAAGTCTACATAATAAATAAAGGAGTTCATTGATTAATTAGGGTTTGCATCTTCCCCTCCTTTTATAGACTTGTTCCTTGGGATAAGTTCAGATCTAGATCCAAAACTCGTGGATCTTATCTTGCGGTGACAACTTATCTTATCTTGAGGTGGCGACATCGATTGATAATTCTTTGACCTTGTGCTTTAGGCTGATTCGTCGACATCAGTCGACTGATCCTATCGACAGTCGACTGCCTCCAGTCGACTGCTACTCTTGAGAATCTATCTTGATGCCTGCAACACAAGGTTAGCATAAGAGATGCATCATGCCATGCAATGTGACAGTCCTTTGACTGTCCGATCTCGACTTTGGCATCCCTCTGGAAGCCTTGGTCGGATCGACGTCTAGGATTGTCCTCTTACCGAGGATGCGTCCTTACCACTGCTCCACACTCGGAGCTTACCTTTGGTCCTCCTACCCTATCACTTAGCTTTCGGTCACTTAATCACCAAGGTTTCTCCTTTCGAGATTCTCCTGGCGTCACATGACCACTGAGGTTTCTCCTTCCGAGATTCTCCTAGTGTCACCTGTCCACCGATGTTTCTCGTTCTGAGATTCTCCTGGTGTCGTTGACCACCAAGGTTTCTCGTCCGGAGATTCTCCTGGTGTCATTGACCTTAGCAAAGTCTAATAGAATACCTGCACACTTAGCATAGCATATGAGATAACAAAATAGCTTAACTTTGAATCTTTGCCGTGATCAAAACCCTAGGTTCGATTATCTGGTGCCCTTGCACCAACAAACACTTCTTACGATATGTGGTTACTAAACAGGGTATAGAAGCTAGTCCTAGTAAGATTGATGTTATTCAACAAATGCAACCTCCAAAAAATCTGAGGGAGGTACAAAGGTTGTCGGCAGATAGAAGTCTTCCTTTTTTAGAATATTAAAAAGAGCTGCTCGATTTCAATGGGATGAGCATTTAGATAAGGCTTTTCAATCCTTACAAGAATATTTATCTGAGCCTCTTTTTTTTTTAAGCCACAACCTGGAGAGGTGCTATGGATATATTTGTCTCTTTCTGAAGTTGTTATAAGTTCTGTATTGTTACGACAGGAGCAGAATCAACAACATCCAATTTATTATATTAGTTATCTTTTAAAGGGGCCGACAATTCATCATACTAATTTGGAGAAATTGACTTGGGGTTTAGTCTTAATTGCTCGGCGATTACGCCCTTATTTATTTTCGCACCCATTGATAATACTTACTGATACTCCTTTTGGGCATATACTTACTCATCCTGAGGCTACTAGGAAGCTTATTAAATGGGCCACTGAACTTAGTGAATATGATATCATGTATCAACCACGTACTTCTATCAAGGAATAAGCTTTAGCTGCTTTTTTGGTGGAGACCATGCACAGAGAGGAACAAGATCTGTCGATTCTGTATGCAAATGGGTCTTCTAGAAAGAGGGTTGTGGAGTAGGGATAATCTTAATTTCACCTCAAGGAGAGGAGGTCAAGTTGGTTGTTCAATTGCATTTTTGGGCTTTTAATAATGAGGCAGAGTACGAGACTTACTTATAGCACTCCAGGCTGCTAAAAATGTAAGGGTCGAGCGGGTAGCGATACATATGGATTCTTAGTTAGTGGTGCAACAGACGAGTGGAGGATTTGAGGTTGCGGATGATAAGTGTCGGAATTATTATGAGTTAGTAGAAACAACTAAGGGGTACTTTTCAGAGGTGTTATTAAAGAAGATTACTCGAGCAGAAAATTAGAGAGCAGATGAGTTGGCTCAATTAGCTAGCTCTTTAAAAAAATTGGAGTACTAGGGAGGTAATTGCACAGATTGAATTGTTACCTCAGTGTGAAAAGTTAGAAGAATTAATGGAGTATTATTGGAGAGAGGAGTTGGTATCATTTTTTTCAATATAAAAAGGTGCCAGGGGATCCTATCAGAGCTCTACAATCTAAACAGCAAGTTATTCATTTTTGCATTCTGAAAGGAGTTTTATATAAAATAACCAATGATGGGCCTTTGTTGAGGTGTTTAAAGAAGACTGAGGCGAATTATGTACTAAGAGAGATACATGAAGGAGCTTGTGGAAGTTATATAGGTAGTTGGTCACTTGCTCGGAAAGTACTGCTGGCTGGTTACTTTTGGCCTACTCTGATGAAGGATGCCATTCAGTTAGTAAAACAATATGGAAGTTATCAAAATCATCATAATTGGTAGCATCAGCCAACTGAGTATATGAAGGCAGTTGTATCATCTTGCCCTTTTGATCAGTGGGGCGTGGATATAGTAGGACAATTCCCAGTCAGGACAAGTCAGAAAAAGTTTTTGTTAGTGGCTATTGCTTATTTTTCTAAGTGGGTGGAAGCTGAGCTCTTAGCTCGATTATAGAACAAATGATATTAAAAATTTTATGGAAGAATATAATATGTCATTTTAGTATACCTAGGCGATTAATATTAGATAATTCGTGACAGTTTCAGTGGAAAAAACTAGCTAAACGGTGTCAAGATTTTAAAATTGAGCAAATATTTACATTAGTGGCTTATCCTCAAAGCAATGGATAGACTGAAGTCACTAATAGGGAATTGGTACATGAGTTAAAAGTAAAATTGGAGCATGTGGGGGCAGTTGGGTAGAAGAATTACCCAATATATTGTGGTCCTTCTGCACCACCCCTAGAAGAGCTACAGGAGCAACTCTTTTTAGTATGGTGTATGGTACAGAAGCAGTATTGCCTATGGAGGTCGGGATAGAATCTGCTCAAGTAGCAGCCTATACCCTGAGTGATAATGAAATGGATTGACATATGGAATTGGACTTGATTCAAGAAAGAAGGGATCATGCCTTGTATCAAGCTAAAAGGTATAGGTCACAGGCAATGAAAGTTTATAATAAAAGGTGGGACAACACTCTTTTCAGGTGGAGAGCCGAGCGGAAATTGGAGCTTACTACTTGAAGGATGCACAAGGAAGGCTTTTAGCACGACCATAGAATGTGTATCATTTGTGTCCTTATTTTAGTGAATAAGTTTGTAAAATTTGTCTTTATTTTTCTGGAGGAATGTAATGGAAAGAATGGATAAAATGTATTGTACTTCAAGTGTTATAACAAATACAAAGTTTACATTTTCTCAGTATTTAATTGGAAAGGAAAAGATAATAAATCGGGAGGAGTGCGATCTATAGTAGTGCCTAAATCTAGGAAAGTGAGGGGATGTTTAGGGGGGATAGCCTGCTACTTGGAATTGATTTATGCAGTCTTGAAAGCCTCATTGAAGGAAGCCGAAGCCTCTGTCGAGGAATAGGGCATTGATTTTGGTGGAAGACCAAAAAGTTTCTTCTTGAGTTGTGGTGTTCTTTCCCTTGGATGATGATTGAGCTTGTTTAGTATCCAAGGCATTTTGTAAGTAAGTTGTTTGGAATCGATGGGTTGCAAGTTTTGTTAAGTCAGCCTGGGCTTTTATATGGGAAGTCTATACTTCTCTCTCGAGCTTTTGGTAGGCGTATTGTAGGGATGCTTCTCGGACTTGACTTTCTTGTAGTTCTTTTTTCAGAGTGGAGGTATATTAAGCCCAGTGGTTGTTGAGATGAATTATACTTACAAACCCCTAAAAGGGTGAGTATTAGTATCAATCAAAAGTAACAAAGGAAACAATATACTAACCTGATTAATGTTGTGTAAGAGGGGATTTGGTAGATCCTCGGCTAAAGGTGGAGGAAAAAGGGATTGAGGAATAAGACTAGTTGAAGATGTGGGGGTGGAAACATTGGGGGAACTGGTTATGTAAAAATTGGGGATGTGGGTAGCTAGGTTTGAAGGTAGAGGTTCAGTAAAAGGTGTTAAGTGACGGGGGTGTAATGTAATTAAATAGGGTTTATGTGTGAAGGTGGTGGAACACTGATTGAAGCTTGTAGCAAAAGTGATTTTGTAAAAAAAAAGGAAAAATTTAAAGTATGTTATATATATGTATATGCAGGAGGACAGTCGGTGAAGAAGTTACCCAGAGTATTAGTCGACTGCAAGGAAAGGTTTGTTCTGATTAATGCCAGTGTTGATCTGATAAGTAGTTGATTTAGATTAAATTATTCCTCTGTTAATGATAATGTGATCAGTTGGTATTCTGTATTATCTCAATACTGACCCATAGAAGGACCAGGGGGAAGAGTGTATAGTCAAGTGGAGGGAAAAGTGAAAGGGAAAGGAGGATGTATAAAGAGATAGTGTTCTTTTCATCCTTTATGTGAAGAAGGGATGCCTGTTAAGAATTGAAAGTCAGAGCGGGCTTGGAAATAAAAGATGCAGGTTTCTGATGATTTTAGTTGGAAAAAGTAGTAAAATAAGAAGGGTGAAGGGGTGATGTTTAAATAGGAAGTGACAAGATAAAAGCCTAGCATAAAGCGAAAGGAATTAGGACTTAGTTGGTTCAGAGGAATAGAGAAATACTGAGATACTTCAAGGAAGAAAGGGTGAAAGGGAAAATGTAGGCCAACTTCTAGTTGTTCTATGAAGAATTCTTTGGTACGACCGGGAGGTAAATAGGGGCGTTTGATAGAGGTAGCTGGAATCAGATAATATTCAGAAGAAATTTAAAACTGATGGGATAAGGATCTGCATCGATCACCTATTACTTTGGAGCAAGTAGATTTGAACCATGGACAAGGGTTTTGGGAAGGAGGTTGAATCTCTGTGAGTTGTGTTTTTAGAAAAATAAAGCAGGAGGATAGGAAGGCAAGAAGGATTGGCTCTGTATATATAGTGATGGAGAAGAGGGTAAAGGGGGAAAATAATAATTTTTTTCGCTTATTATTTGTAGGAGAAAAGGTGGGGTCAGATAATCAAATTAGTCCGTTAGGGTGAAGATAATGGGTAAGTAAGTGATTCTAGAGGGGCCCATTTTTAGTTATCAGATTGGTTGAAGTGTGTTGTTAATTTCAGGTGATATTATGGGTAAAGTGTACAAGATGTATAAAGAATTGCTTATATTTTGACATGGAAAATATGCACATCACAACACAAATAATGAGATTGGAAATACGAAAGCATCATAGGAACAATCATATTAGATATAACACTACAACAAAAATGCTAAAAGACAACACCACAAAGACAACAGTTTTAAAAGAAACCGTTGTGATTTTGGTAAAAGACAACGGTTTTTAATAAAATCGTTGTCTTTGAGCTTCCATATAACACAAAAGACAACGGTTTAACACTATCCATTATCGTTGAGTGCAATTTTTTTTAATCAACAACACGATTTACAACGGTTTTTCAAAACTGTTGTCTTTAATAATTTTTATTTTAACAATATTTGGGACAACGGTACAATGAACTGTTGTCAATTAGAAGGTTTTCATAACGTTTGGTACAATCATAAAAAAATTGTTATCGTTGTAATACTAATACAACGGTTATAAATCATTGTCAATGAAATTATAATGGTATAATTGAATTAAGAGGAGTACAATATAATTCGCTGATAATAATTATTAATTTTAAAATATTTTTAATACAAATAAAAATTATTTTATTTATTATTAATACTATTTTTTTTTAATTATTGAAAATAAGTTTTTTTTTAATTTTTTTTATAAATATATAAGATTAAAAAATAAAATTTAATGTATTACAAAATTTAAATCATGATATTTAAATTATATATAAGAAATAATATGGATATACATATATATAGTATTCTGATCTCCTATGCGATTCACCCCTGTGCGTCCGTGCGCAACGTGCTCCCAGCCATTGGATCAACCGCAATTGAGAAATGCACAGTGCATTTCTTCCCCGCACGCCGCCAAGCTAGAAGTCCCAAATCGACGGTGGACGATCGGATTCTGACCTCGTCCGATCGAAATCCGGCCACCGTCCGACCGACACCGGATTCCGACCATATAGCGGTCGAAATTCGACCGATTCACGGATGGAAATGATTGCAATTGCGGCCGCCAGTGGTCGCGACACTGGCGACCTCGATGCGGCCGAATTTCAACCGGAATCCGATCGTCGTCAGGCTGACACCGAATTCCGATCGGATGGCGATCGAAATCCGATCGATTCGCGATCAAAAATGACCGCGAATTCGACCGTCGTCGCTGCGGCACTAGCGGCTACGAATCTGGCTACCAATGGCCACGGTCCGAACTCCCAGTCAGACCGTGATCGGATTTCGATCGGATTGCGATCGAAATTCGGCCGCATCGCGGTAGCTAATGTCGCGACCACTAGCAGTCGGATTCCGACCGATTCGAGATATTGGAAAATAAAATACCCCTTCATAATTAAGAAATTATCTTATTTAATTTTTTAAATATTTTTAGAAATATTTTTGGATTTAAATGGAGTTCTTATGACTATTTAGGAGAAAGATTAAAGTTTAAATGGGTGATTGAATTAGCCTAGGTTAGACTTGAGCTAGCTCATGTCATTTGGCCGGCCTTTAAAAAAAAACTCCCGAATCTCGGTTTAGGTTTCTCACGCCACGCCCTTTCCCATCGCGATTTCTCCCCTTTCTCATTGCGACCTCATGATTCCTCTGTTTCTCTCGCTGACTTCTCCTTGCCGATCGTAGCTCTCTCTTCCCGATTGCTCCATCGCCGATGCTTATTCCTCCCGATCTCGGCGGCAGCGAGCACCTCCAGCCATCTTCGACATCTCACGAGAATATTTCGAGTCCGAGAGGGAGAATCGATGGGTTTTCGTTCTCTGTGATAATCCTGATCTCACCGTCGCTTTCCTTCGAGCGAGTCCAGCTTGGTGAAGTTGTCGCTGTTGTTGATTATCGATGTTCCCGCCGCATCATCACCAGCTGCCCCGATCTCCGGTGCTACGTTCTTTCTCTTCCGGTGCCGCTGCAGATCAGGTCTTTGTAGCGATTGGTAGCATCAATCGGGAGCAGTGTGGCCATCGATCGTTTTGGTCAAGAACACTCGACTTTGTTGTTTCTTTCCTTCCGATCTTGATGGCAGTGTGGATTAGAGTGGCGGTTCAAGTTTGAGGTAAAGTTTGTTTTGATCGATGGTTCTGTCATGTTGTTATGCTGCTGTCAAGATCTAAGGTGTGGCTTGTAGGGTAGTTGCGAGGTGGATCAATGCTGCCCTTGTAGCTCAACGGTAGGCTGATGGGTTTCTCTTCACCTAGCTGCGATCTTGGATTCTGGGTAAGTAAATTGGGATGGGTTACGGTTGTAGCAATCAAATCTTGTTTTGTTATAGTGGTAATGCTATTAATGTTGGAATTACATGTAGTATAGGAAAGCTGTAATTTAGGTGTTGTGCTTGGGGATTGATTTTGCCATTTATTTTACTGGTGAAGTTATTACAGCAAGTTGTTGGTGGAGGTTGCTAGTTGGGATCATTTGCTTTTGATTCAACTGTGGGATTGATATATAGGATCCTGAAGTTTGAAACAGCGTGAGGTTTGGTACCCTAAACTAAGATCAAGATGTTTTGCAACGGAAGCTAAGCTTGGACTTTGATTATGATAGATTCTTGGACGCATGGACAGTTAGCACGAGCTACATACCAGGTGGGTAATATTTCTATCCTGATCAAGTAGTTGATTATTTTTGGATGCGTGGTCAGTTAGCATGAGCTATACACCAACAAACCAACTAGTTTTGGTTCCAGCTAACATAGGGTGCATAAAACAGAGGTGGAAAGATCATTTTTTACTTTGATAAACACTTGCTTAACTAAAAGTTGTGAAGATGTAAGTTTTAGTAGGAAAATATTGTGAATATTTATTATAATTTTTTTATATATACTAGATGCCCTAAAAGTCTATAATCTCTTATGATTTTATGAAGGGTCTTGAAATTGTTCAACACAGAGATTGACAAGTACGGGAAGAAACAACTTTTGTGGGAAATAATCAAGGTAAGTTTTACATTGTGGGGAGCTTATATAATTTGAGGAGTAATTATTTAGTGATATTTTTGTTAAAGAAGATGTGAATCATATACTTTCTTGTTTATTTGTTAAAGTAGATGTGAATTATTTAGTGATATTTATATAATCAAGTTATTTGTTATTTGTTATTGTTATTAGAAGGATGAATCATATATTTTCTTGTGTTATTTCTCATTGAGAAAAGCTTTGTGAAAATCTCCGCATAACTAATATAATTTTTTTCATCACAGGTTCCCCTTCAACTGAATGGAGTTCAATGTTATTATTTTGTTTTGCGATATATGAGAGATATAATTGAAGGCACTGCATCCATTGACAAGTCTTCCTTACGACCAATAGTAATATTAGACATATTTTCAAATTTTCTTATTGATACATATTTGTAAAATGATTTGTGCAATTAATTATCACATAGTACTCAAAGTGTTTAATTACATTTTCATTCATTTATTCACATGCAGTTCGCAAAATCTATGATAGCTGCAAAAGAAATTGATGAAGTATGTTCAGAGTGGGTTGAATGCATACAATATCACATATCTGATGATTAGGAGATTTAAGTGTACATACATCTTTTGGTTAGATGTGGTAATCTATAAGTGTTTTGGTTATTATACATAATACTTTTGGTGCAGTACTAAGCATATGATGTGTAGTTGTTCTACTACAGTACTTTTTTATATATGTTTTTAAGAGTGATCATTTAAAATAAGATAATGTGACCTTGTATTTTACATTGCTACAAGTGCGAGTGTATATGTATTTTCTATAATTCTTTTTGATGTTGTTGTATGATTTATATTAAAAACACAACACAATAAATCGACAATGATTTATTATTCTCTAGAGTAACCGTTGAGAAATGACAACAGTTAAAATAATAATGACAATACAAATTACATCGGTTAATAACTGTTGTCTATGACTCAAAAAATTATAATAATCCATGCGTTGAGAAAAATAGGACGCTCAAAGACAACAGTTATAATCCGTTGTAATTTTAGTTGAAAGACAACGGTTTTTAACCGTTATCTATGATCCAAAAGATCCGTGATAAATCGACCCGTTATGAAAAGTGGGGCGGTCAAAGACAACGGTTAAAAACCGTTGTCTTTTCCTTAAATCGACAACGGTTTTTTATCGTTGTCTTTTAGCGCCCCACTTTTCACAACGGGTCGATTTACCAGGGATTTTTTGGATCATAGACAACGGTTTTTCACCGTTGTCTATTTGAATTTTTGTTGTAGTGTAAGCATAATATGTTCAAAATCATTCCAAGTACAAATAGGAAATAAAGGTGTTCGTTATAGAAATGGGAGTTGTTGTATTATTAATCTAAATCAGTATTCGATTTAGTGTCAAAAGCCTTTGAGGGAATTTGTTGAATACGACCTCCATGTCTAAGGTAGCGATGGGCTGGTCGGAGTGGAGAAGGCTTTTGTCATTAGCTTCCTGGATGGCCCCCTCAAATCCCCTCTGAAAATATCTCCCGTATTTTGATGCTATTTAGTTAGGAGTTTAGCTTCTTAGGTTGTCCAATGCTCAGCCTCAGTGTCTTGCATGGTGGATTGTTCTCTGTGAAGTTGTGCAACATGGCGAGTTTGCTCATTATAGACCTCTGATATCCTTTAAAAAAATTTGTGTGAGTATAGAAAAATGAAATTTGAATTCTGCTATATTATGACTGGTCCTTTGTTTAAGTTTGTTAAAGGCATTTTTGAGGTCATGCAGAGGTTGGAAACACTGACCTAACTGGAAGTGCCAATCTTTTTCTTTATGTGCTTGTTTTTTGACTTGCTCTTGGGTTGCAGACAATTCTGATTATAGTGGTTCTACTTGTTGTTTGTAAAAGTCTACCCTTTCTCAGAGCATGTAGATGGTTGTGTCTTTGCAGACACTTCTCCATTCCACCTCGCATTTCTTATGTCAATGTTGGATAAAGGTGTTCTATTTCTCTATTAGCAGTTGATCTCTTTCTGCAGTGAGGGATTGTATTTGAGTTTGCAGTATTTGTTGCTGTTGGATATATGCTTCTTTTTTTCAGCCCATTCGTAGGATTCAGAGGGGCTAGTTTGGATGCCCTTTGAAGAGGTCGAGGGTTATGTGGAAGGAATAATAGTTTGTGTTTCTGTACATGGGGGGGTGGTTGAAGATGGTGAGCTTGAAATTATGAAAACCATTGGTTAAAACTGTACAACTTGAAAGTACTATGTAAGTAAACAAGTGAAAGTAGCATTAGAAATCTGTTTGTACATTTGTATGAATTAATAAAAGAAGGGAAGCATCCATAGTGAGAATCTGATGAAGTTCTTGTCAAAATTGGAGGATATCAGAATTGATGATTGAAGGAGTAGTTTGGGGTTGTGGGGAGTCAACAGTGGGAATTTTTGGAAGGATGGAGGAAGATAAGAGGGGTATGTTAGGAGAGCCAGGACTAGATGGAGGCATAGGAAGTTCCTTAGGAGAGCTGGAAGGATTGGAGGTGTATGTGTCTGATATGACTTATATCAGTAGGTCAAGGGGAGATGAGGTTGTGTGTTCAGGAATTATGGGACTAGAAGGAGGAGGTGAATATTGATGTTTGGTGTGAAAAAGGAAGATAGGGGAAGATTATTTGTAGAGGAAGTTAGGGAAGGGGAGGAGGAAAGGTCGATTGGAGTATCAGAAGGGTCAGGAAAGGAAGTAGGGGCTTCTTTAGAAGGTGATAGGTCTTGAGGAGGGGGAATTGATGAAGAATCTAGGGGAATATAGACAATATCAATAAGGGTGATGGAAAAGGGAGGTTTTCCTGGTTCTTCAATGGTTAATACTGAGCTATCTAGGAATTCAAAAGGAACCTATTATAGAGATGTATAAGTTTTTTTTATGGTAAACAAAATTGATTCAGATAAGTATTGTTATGGTTGAGGTACTTACTGATGAGAAGGAAGGTTGTTTATTGGGAATAGTAGTTGTATCTGAAATTTTGCATTTCTTTTATTTCTTTGCTAGGGTTCTAACAATGCCCATGTGCATCATGTCCTTTGCAAGATGAGTATATGTTAGTAAACAGAAGCAAAGTAAGTACATAATAAGAAATATGGGATGAGCTTTAGAGGAAGGAATAGGAGATAACCCATAGTAAGATAATATGGGTTCTTGCAGGAGCTCATCAATGCTATATCGCTTATTTTTAAGTAGGGGTTCGATTAAGGAGAAGTTGTAGTGAGACTTGATGCTTTTTTGGTCGGGGAGTCGGAGAAGGGCAGTTCTCCAGGTCAGAGAAAATTGTAGAATATGATCCAGGGGGACAAAGAAATATAAGTCTTTCCAGCCTTTATGGGAGGTAGGCATATCAGTGAGGAATTGGCAATCTTGGCAGGCCATGAAATAGAAAACACCAATATCGACCATCTTGAGTTGATATAGACAGTGGAAGATGTGGGGAGTTTGAGAAATGATGAGGTGTTTAAAGACAATTAAGGTTCTAGTGAGGATTCGAATGGAATTGGGGGTCAGTTGGTTAATGGGGAGACCATAGAATGATAGAATGTCAAAAAAGGGTTTGGGGACAGGAAGATGGAGGCCTTCTTCAATTTGGCCTGTGAAGAAGGTGTTGGTGCCGGTTGGAGGTTGGTGAGGTCACTGATGAGGAGCAGGAATAATTGCGGAGAAGCCTTCTGGGATGTATTTGGGTTCGTGACGAAAGAAGGAGTGGTTGAGAGTTAGTTGGCTGGGGGTGGTTTCATATTTAGGAAGGGCGGTAGAGGAAGAGGCCATTAGAGGAGGATGCGGTGGCAGAGGTTGTGGAGGTGTCGAGACGAAGGGGGTTAGGGTTTCTGAGAAGCGGAGCCGAGGTGTGTTAAGTAAGGAGTGAGGAGGTTCTTTTTAAAGGGAAAAAAGAAAGTGAAATGAAATGACAGATGAAGGGGGGAAAATATTGTTAAGAGGATTTTTTATATTTTTCTCAAAAAATTAAATGAAATTTTCTTAAAGTGTGCTTCTTTTGCAGGAAGAAGGTGATTTTTCCAAGGCTTTATGCCTAACATAACAACCTAAGGGCTAGGTAACTACATTCCTTCTACAGGACTATAACATTCCGCTATAGTGGCTAAGTAAATTTTTTTCAAGGTTTTACGCCTAATATAACAGTCTAAGGGCTAGGTAACTACGTTCCTTCTACAGGACTATAACAACCCGCTATAGTGTCTAAGTAAAATTTTTTCAAGGCTTTACGCCTAATATAATAGCTTAAGGGATAGGTAATTACATTCCCTTTGCGGAATTATAATAGCCCGCTATAGTGGCTAAGTAAAATTTTCTTGGGCTCAGCGCCTAATGTGACAACTTGAAGGATAAAATAAATTATTCAGGCTTTACACTTAGTGGCATGGTGATTGTTTTTGACTTTAGTAAAGTATTTTCAATTGATACTTGCAAAACTTCATTCGACTTTGCTCTTCAGTTTTACTAAAGAGGGGAACTTATGATGGGTTTGGAATTTTTTAGCTCAGTCGGTATTGTGTCTGCTTGATATTAGTAAAGTATTTTCAGTAGATACTTATAAAACTTCATTCGACTTTGTTCTTCAGTTTTACTAAAGAGAGAGAACTTATGATGGGCTTGAGATTTTTTAGCTCAGTCGATATTGTGTCTGCTTTAGGTTAGTAAAGTATTTTCAGTAGATACTTGTAAAACTTCATTCGACTTTGCTCTTCAGTTTTACTAAAGAGGGAGAACTTATGATGGGTTCGGAATTTTTTAGCTAAGGCAAAGTACCTAGTAAAGGTCACGAGTAGTCTAGGTATTTCCCGATTGACCAGTGCATTTCCTGAGCTCAGTAGGGATGGTCAGTACAGTTGGTCCAGAGCTCTGCTACGTAAAGTGTTAATATTGAGTAGTATGTGCAATTCTCGAGCAATCTATGTATTTTTTTTATTGACCAATGTATTGTCCGAGCTCAGTAGGGATGGTCAGTGCAGTTGATCCAGAGTTCTGCTATGAAGTATTGAGTAGTATGTGCAATTCCTGAGCAGTCTATGTATTTTTCGATTGACCAGTGTATTTACCGAGCTCAATAGGGATGGTCAATGCAGTTGGTACAGAGCTCTGCTATGTGAAGTGTTGATATTGAATAGTATGTGCAGTTCTCAAGTAGTCTATGTATTTTCCGATTGACCAGTGTATTTCCCGAGCTCAATAGGGATGGTCAGTGCAGTTGGTCTAGAGGTTTGCTATGAAGTATTGAGTCGTATGTGCAGTTCCTGAGCAGTCTATGTATTTCTTGATTGACCAGTGTATTTCCCGAGCCCAGTAGGGATGGTCAGTGTAGTTGATCCAGAGTTTTTCTTTGAAGTGATAATATTGAGTAGTATGTGCAGTTCTCGAGCAGTCTATGTATTTTTTCAATTGATCAGTGTATTTTTCACTCTCAGTAGGGATGGTCAGTATAGTTGATCTAGAGTTCTGCTATGAAGTGCTAATATTGAGTAGTATGTGCAATTTTCGAGTAATTTATGTATTTGCCGAGCTGCATATGTATTTCCCAAGCCTAGTAAGGATAGTAATCATAGTTGATCTAGATAAGGTCAGTATTGGGAAGTCTATGTATTTCCAAAGGTGCTCATACATTTCCCGAGCCACCTATGCATTTCTCGAGCTTAGTAGGAATGAGCATAGTATTGAGCAATCTAGTCATTTTCTAAGTATATATGTATATTTCCCAAGTAATACATATATTTCCCGAACCTTATATTTATTTCTCGAGTACACTGTTTGTTTTTAGGATTTTATTTCCTGAATTTGATAAGGTGAATGATGTGGGTATTCTGGAGTATAATATGTAGGAACTTCGGCGAGCGCTAGAGGGGGGGGTGAATGGCTCGTTCATTCGTTGATGATGAAAATTGTTCGCGTTTATCTACAAAGCATGTTATGCGCAGTGAAAATAATAATAATGCAATACAAAATGCGACAAATACAAACACACAATCAACACAAGATATAACGTGATTCGGAACCCTAGTTCCTACTCTATGGATCGAGCTCAAGTGAGCTCTAGTGATGCACACACCACCACAAAGCAAAACACTCCTTCTCAATGACACACCGGAGGTGGAGAAACCTCATACAAAAGATTACAATAGTAATACAAAATATAACAAGTAAATACACAAAACACGTAAAGAAAACTTTACAAATGTGAGCATGAATGCTTGCTTGTTTGATTGCTTGAGCCGCACTTGAAGACCCTGACTTGCACCAACAAATCGCCCAAGAAATCACTGCTGAAATCCTATTCGTCGAGCTCCTTTTAAGCCTATGGATAACCTGGATTTCTGCCTGGAAGTCGACTGCCAAAAGACCTCAGTCAACTGCCAACAGTGTCATTGTCTCACAACCAACTTGATCCACGTTGGCATTCAAGCCAACAAATACACTGGCAGTCGATTGCCATCCCTAGCAGTCGACTGCTCAGTCGACTACCGAGCATTCTGCCTTCGCGACCAACACCAGTAACAGTCGACTGCCCTCCATGGCAGTCGACTGCCAAGGCCACTTACCACAGTCTTATGTCAGTCGACTCACGACATTCGACTGGTCATAATCCTTGTCGACTGCTCAGTGTCGACTCAATTGTCAAGTGTCAAACACTTGACCAGTCAACTGGTTCATAACCCCAGTCGACTGCTACACCTCAACCATGAGGTTTACCCCAAGTATGATGCCTTCATACTTGCTAGACCACCCTTAGCATATACATAAGTCATCTAGCCACTTCCATCAGCCTCACGGCTATCAGATCTTTCCAAGTCATTCATGACTCGTTCATCCATACGCTAGCCTTCAGGTGCTTCCATCGGCTATTGTCATGCTAAGCTGGTCTACATCACCAAGGCACATTTGGGCTTACGCTGCCAAGACACACGCTTGGACTTTACGCTGCTAACCATTGGACTTATGCTGCCAATACTTCACCCTTGGACTTTACGCTGCCAATATCAATCCTTGGACTTCCCAATTGCCAAGTACCCATGACTTGGACTTTCACCTCCAAGACTACACACTTGGACTTATGTAGGCAAGATTATACCCTTGGACTTTCCTTGTCAACCCATGTTAGACTTTCTAATTGCTAAGACTCAAGCTTGGACTTTCCCTTGCCAAGACCCATACTTGGACTTTCCATGCCAACTCAATGTTGGACTTTCCAATTGCCAAGACTCAAGCTTGGACTTTCCATGCCAAGTACTCATGACTTGGACTTTCCCATTGCCAAGACCCATGCTTGGACTTTCCATGCCAAGTGTCCCACTTGGACTTCTCCATCATATAGTCAACCTCATGTCAACCATATAGTCAACCCATTATCAAACAATGGATAAATCATCGTCAAACATCAAAACACTGCTCGAGTCAAACTTGAGTCTGGTCAATCGTGACCTGGGTCGATTGCACTAATAATCTTCCCCTTTTTGATGTTTGACAAAAACCAAACACCTTTGAGTTAGAACACTAACTCAATCCAATCCTCCCAATTGGGAATTCTCACATTCTCCCATCAATTCTCCTCCTTTTTGGCATACATCAAAAAGGCTCTCCCCAAGGGTATCAATGTCTCATATCCCAATGAGATCTTATAATCTCTCCCCTGGTCCAAAAACATCTAGGATGTCTTCACTCTTCCTAGTGATAAGTCTCATATCACTAAAGAGAGACAATCATTCAAACTCTCCTAATCTCTAAATTCTCCCCCTTATGAGGAAGACCACATCCATCATCCCATGATGGATAACCTCCCCCTAAAGGCTTGCTCTCCCTTGACTATTGCACCAACAATGTCCTTGGAGAGTCTCTAAGCCTATAGGAATACTAAACTATCAAAATTAAGGTCAAAAGTTCAAACTTGAACTTTCACACACCTTAAAATTTGATAAATCACCCAAACAACTCTCCTAATCCATATCTAATGAATTTTCCCCCTTTATAATGATTTCCAAAGTATATCCTAGGATTAGGAGCAATTAAGGTAGCCTAACATAGCTAAAATATGGGCTAAACATCCTTGTTTATCTAAAATCAGCATTGACAGTCTACTCTGTCAGTCAATAGTTGACTGCCCTTGACGCCAGTTGACTGCCATCCATGGTAGTCGATTGATTTCTGCATGTGCAGAAATCAGGTTCAAAAGTTGAATTTGTGAAAAGCATAAGTAATTATACGTAGTTTGAAATAGTGAAACTTCATACGTATAATACTTAGGTTAATCATTATAGGTGAAAAATATTTGAAAAATAAAATACCCTTTAAATATTCAGATTGATGCAAAATTCAAAACTATTGATAACTTCAATGTTTTGACCTATTTTGTATCAACTTTTTTAATGGTGACTTCTATCAAAAGATAGACTGCACCAAGGTTTTTCAAAATGATTTTGAAATGTTTTTAAAACCTTATATTGAACCAAGGTCTATGGGCTTAATGCACATGACTTGTACATAAGCTTTTCTCATGATTCATCCTTGGTATAAGATGAGTTTGAGTTCATCAAGATGCAAGAGCTATGCACCTTGAACTTATCTCATTTCCTATCATCTCACATGTGTCTAGAGTGTATGAAAACACACACATGTAAATTTGATGTGAGATGTGAGTTTTGTTCTTCCTAATCTAAAGTCTTATTCATTTTCTAGACAACACTATTTGATTCCCTTATACATGGGACTTCAAATCATCTCATAGTCCTTACATCAATTTTAATTAGCCCTAAATACATGAATGATGATTATGGCATAAATGATAGCATAATTAAGAACATGTGTCAATAAACATGATGTCATGGAATAAATCATTAACCTAAATATACATGACATAAAACCTTAAACTTATGACATATAAAATGATAAAATGAAATATGATGTCATGACATGGCATATGACAAATAAAATATAAAGGTATAATAATACCTAAGTTTTAGTATTAATTGTCATTTGTTATAGTTATACCCAATTTTCCATAACACTAACTTATCTCCCAAGTGTGCCAAAAATCCAAAATGGCACACTATGACCTCTAAACCTAATTGTGCCAATTTTGATCAATTTATCAAACTTCTCAATTTCTATTGGCACATCCTAAAATCCTTTAGGATATAAAATCAAACTTATTTTCAGGGTACCAATAACCTTGAAAATGTTCTAATGTGTCAACTCTACCATGGTTAGGTTAACTACCCATCCACTTAGGGTTGACACACCCTAACTCATCTAGCGTGAAGGGATCACACTCCTAGAAATCCAATATCTATTGGAGCTCCTTGGGTTAATTAAGTATTCACTAGAGATGACCTCCCTCGATACCCTCCTAATGACCCTCCTAGGCTTAGAAGCCTTGGTTAATTGGGTCTTGCCTAGGTTAACTCTAGAGGTAACTCCCCTTATAACCTTCTTAGTGGTTCCCTAGGTTTCCTTGAAACCTTAGCCACTAGGCACCTACCTTGGTTAACCTTAAGGATGACTTCCCTATTAACCTTAGTCTTCCTAGACCTAGGGATGGCTCCATAATTGAATGGAACACTATGATAGGTCTCCTTGGGCTTAGGTTTATAATCCAAACCTTTCTTGCCCTTAGGTGGACCTTGTCTCCTAGACCCAAGGCTTTGACTATTTGACCCTTGCATTTGATTTTGCATCTTTCTAAGGGTCTTTTCTAATTTCTCAAGTCTTGACCTCAAAGCTCGATTTTCTAATTCTAATTGCCCAATTTTTGATTTTCATTTAGTCTTTGGTTATTACCATTTCTTCTAGGCATATGCCTACCCTTCTTAGGGTTAATGCCTAGGTAATTCTCTACCTTCCTAATGGCCTCCCTAGGTAGAATAGGTCTAGAGTTATTGGTTCTAGGTTTGTCCTTAGGTAAAGTAGGCTTAGAATTACAACTCTTAGCACCTAGACAAAAATACTTATTGTTACTTCTAGCATATTTTTCATGATTAATTGCAAGAGTATTAAAAGTATTTCTAGCATGCTTTTGCCTATTACTTAAAGAATAAACATTATTAAAATTTACCTTAGGGTTTGCTTTAGAAGCTCCCTCTACATTTGATGCTCCTTCTTCACCCTTGCTAGGCTTCCTCCCCCTAGGGCATTGACTTCTATAGTGCCCCAATTGTTGGCATTTGAAGCACACCACGTGCTCCTTGCTCTTAATTATTGGGGCTCCGGCATCCTTGACCTTTGACACCGGTTGAGCCTTCTTAATTTTCTTGGGACACTTTCTTGTTGGTGCAGTAGGAACCTAAGTCAAACCTAAGTTTTGATTATAGCAAATGATACAAAGTTAAGATCATATCATTATCTCACGAGCTAAATCTAGTGTGCAGAAAATTGCTAAAGCTGGAGCTGAAGGCTAGCGACACCCGGAGGAAGCCGCGGTGGTCAGGCGACACTCGAGTGACTTAAGAGGGAGCCGAAAGAATCGAGTGGAAGGCCGGAAGCAAGAGCTATAAAGTAAGTATCGAGGTAAGCTCGTGTGCGTGAGCGTAAGTGAGGTCGTATCCTCCTTACAGGGATGGTCTTAAGTGTAGATCTAACCAAAGACATCCCATGGATGGTCTAGGTCGAGATCGGACGGTCGACAGTCGTCGAAATTATGTTTTTATTAAGCTAACTTGTGATTTCAGCTAACATCAGTCGACTGCCCGCTAGAGCCACTCGACTGCTTGAAATCAGTCGTTTGCTGAGTGTTGCGACTCGACTGGAGCTGACATTAGTCGACTGATGATGGCCATTAGTCGACTGATGGTCAAAGATTAGCTTCGATGAGTTAATCCTTATCACCTCATTCCAAGGAGCTTAGTGCCCAAATGTGATTGGCTGAAGATCCCCTCGAGGAGGGGCTCAAAGGCTATAAAAGGAGAGCTTCTCCTAGGGTTTTTCATCAATTAAAAACACCTCCAAGTGCTTCCGATAAGCTACGAGTCTCTGACATCCCTACGACGAAGCGTTGCCGACACGACGACTAGAGCTTCATCTTTTTCATTTACAAGTCGTCGGTAAAAGATCCTTTTTGGTTTCAATCTGTATTTAAGTTATTTCTATCGTACTTTTATCATAACGAGAAGAGGGGGAGTGCCCCTCTATCTCCTTGTCATGGTTTTTTTTTGTATCCGATTAACTCCTACCTCCAATGAGGAGGAGTTCTTAGTGATTTGCCCTCCTTACGTGGTCAAGGACCACTAGGGCCTTGGAGTAGTAGCCGAAGGATACAAACCAAGTAAAAATTCTATTGTCTCATTTATTTTGAATTTATCTTCCATTGTGTCTACTCGTGTTTTAACGAACGAAAGTTTTTATCGCTATTCACCCCCCCCCCCTCTAGTGATCCGCTCGATCCAACAATTGGTATCAGAGCCGGGGTGCTAAGATTTGGTGAAACTACCAATCTAGCTTTTCTACAGATTTTTTTCTTTTTATTTCTGTTTATTTTGATTTTTTTAAGATCTTTCATTCGTTGAGCTTTTTTTTCCTGCACTACTAATCCAAGACGTGAGTCTTGGTACATTTCGATCGTTTTGTGTTGTTGTTAGGTTTTTTCGTCTTCATTCTCTTGTTTTTTGTATCAATGGCCCATCTCGAGGGTTTTAGCACCGTCCGACCTCCGTTTTACAACGGAGATGAGTTCCGTTATTGGAAGGGTCAGATGGAGTGCTTCCTTAAGACCCAAATCGAGATGTGGATCATAATCCAAACGGGATTCACACTTCCGACTAACGAAGTGGGTGAATCTTTGGATTATGACCAATGGACCAATGCTACAAAAAGACAAGTCGAAGCCGACACCAAGGCGACTCAAATCTTCTAATGCGACTTATCCAAGGAGGAGCTTAATCGCGTCGGCCCCTTCATCAGCGTAAAGGATCTCTAGACAAAACTAGTGGAGCTACATGAAGGGACTGATGAAGCCAAGGTATGTAAGCATGATCTCTTGTTCAATAGGTTATATAATCTAAAAATGCAGGAACGCGAGATGGCGATGCAACTACATGCTCAGGTTCAAGATATCGTCAACAACTTACACGCAATCGGACAAAAGGTCGAAAACTGTGAACTTATCATGTATGTACTAAACTCTTTTCCTAGGACCACCTTGTGGGCATCCATGGTCGATGCCTACAAGGTCTCCAAGGATCTTTCAAAACTTAGATTAGATGAGTTATTTTCGTATTTTGAATTCCATGAACAGTCTAACTCGGAACCCGAGAAGGGTATAGCACTTTTTGCAGGTTCGAAGAAGAAAACCACAAGCAAGCCACCCCTGAAGGAGGAAGAAGATGAGTCCGATTCGGAGGTTAACCCGGAAATGGAGGCCGAACTAGTCAACCTAGTTCGGAGGATGGTCAAGGGCCAAAAACGAGCTGTTACTCGACCCAACGAAGGTAAGCCAAAAAGTTCTAATGTGAGGTGTTACGAATGCAACAGGTTTGGACATATCAAGTCCGAATGTCCGAAGCTCAAGAGCAAAGCACCGAAACATAAGAAGGCTCTCAACACTACGTGGGAAGAAGCGTCCGAGGAAGAAGACGATAATCACGTCTTCATGGCTAAACTAGCCGAATCGGAGATGGAGTCGGAACCGGAGCACGAGTCTGAACCCGAAGACGAATCGAATTGCGAAGCTCTATTCAAGACAAGTCACGGATCCGCATCCGGTTCAAAAGATACACTCAAGGTAAGTCGATATCTTATTAGTACTCTTTACAGTGCAATTAAATTCTTAACTAGGAAATTAGCTAAGTCCGAGTCCAAGGTCGAGACCCTGGTTGAGGAGGTTAAACTCCTCAAACATGAGGTCTCCCTAACCTCTTCGACTAGTCAAGTTCGAGAGGACGACTCAACTCGGGTTGAAAAGCTCGAAGTTGAAAACTCACTCTTGAAGAGTCAAGTTGAAGATCTTAGGAACACGTTGGAAAGGTTTACTTTGGGATCCAAGGGACTTAACCTCTTACTTGGATCGCAAAGGGCTGTGTACAATAAGGCCGGACTAGGGTTTAGCTCAAATACGACCAACAAGTCATATATGTCGATTGTAAGTCGACATAAAAAACGTGTCCAAGCATGGATCCCTAAGACCGCTTTGATTTCAAACTTAGGATTCAACCAGTACTGGGTTCCCAAGGACCAAATTCACTATGTGGAGAGACCGAACCGATTCAACGGTCCAGGGGGAGCCAGTACAAAACTTGTTTGTGCTTTAACTTAGAAATAGCATGCTTTGGTTCTTTATTTATTTTAATTTTTCTTTTTAGAATGGTTAGATAGGACTATAACTCGTCAATACTTGGTAACATGGTACCAGGACGTGGCGAGATGATAGTACGCTAGGAAAGTGGAGTCTCGTATATTCGGGCTAGATAAGGCATATCTAGTTCGGTGCACTTGAACGAGTGGAACTAGCTGAAGCTACCTCACCGTATCCTAGACCAGGAAGTGGTCTTAGATGAGTCAAGTCTTTATTTTCTTAAAAATGGCTTTGTCTAAGGTAGTGGTCATTTTTCCAATCAAAGAAGACCTCTGTGCCTTGTCACGACCTGGAAGCCATGATCTTGAAAAGGTGACTTGATGATCTTAAGGTCAAATCCGAATCTAACACAAGATTGACAAGTGTTTAAATCATTAAATTTAAAACAAGTAAAATTGGAAGTCATCTCACAAGAACATATAGGGTTAACATGCTTGATCATGTAGACATGGGTGAGATGATTTAGGTTTAATAATTTACAACCAACCTTTAATAATTTTAATATCCAATCCAACTACCTTGCATGTAGGATCAATGGATATTGGACAGTGGTTGCTCCCGACACATGACCGGGGATCAACTCAAGTTTTCGAAGCTTCGATTCAAACGACAAGGATCGGTAGCCTTCGAAAATAACGACAAGCTCAAAATCATCGGATCAGGTGATATTGAGCTCAGCTCTAACTTTATTATTCAAAATGTCTTATTGGTAGAGAATTTCCAATATAATTTACTTAGTGTAAGTCAATTGTGTAATAATAACTATAAGGTCATATTTCTAGAAAATGAATGCGTAATTAATACCAATAAAACCTCTAAAACAATTATTAAATGAACCAGAAATAATAATATTTATACTATTAATTTAACTAACTCCTCAAACAAGTGTCTTATGACACGGCAAGAGGAATCTTGGTTGTGGCACCGATGACTCGATCACTCGCACCCAAGACTCATCCACAAGATGAGTCAGAGTGACTTAGTTAGAGGTTTGCCTAACCTCAACAACTTGGATAATAAAATATATAATGCTTGTCAACAAGGTAAACAATCTAGGACATAACATCAACTAACTAATCAAGAACGAACTAAAAGTGTTCTTGAGCTTTTACACATGGATCTATTTGATTCACACAGAGCTAAGTCACTTAATGGGAGTCAATTCTGCTTAGTCATAATTGACGACTATTCTAGATTCACCTAGGTTAGGTTCATCAAACACAAAAGTAATACCCTAGATCAATTAATCAACCTATTTAAACTAATAGAAAATCAACAAAACCTTAAAATCAAAAGACTTAGGAGTGATTATGGTGGTGAATTTGAGAATCACAGGTTTACAGAATTCTATAACCTAAATGGATACCACCATGAGTTCTCATGCCCTAGAACTCCATAACAGAATGGCCTAGTAGAACATAAAAATAGAACCCTACAAGAAGCCGCTAAGACAATGTTAAACGAGTATAATCTACCCGATAGGTTTTGGGCGGAAGCCATTAGTACGGCGTGCTATGTCCAAAATAGGATCCTTATGGTAAAGAGGCACCTTAAGACCTCGTACGAGATTTATCACGATAAAATACCTAACATCAAGTACTTTAGGGTATTTGGATGTAAGGTACATATCCTAAACACTAAAAATTACCTAGGAAAATTTACATCCAAAACCTCGATCGGAATCTTTCTAGGATACTCGACTACGAGTAAAGCTTATAGAGTATATAACCATGACACTCTTAGAGTTGAGGAGACTATTAATGTAGTGTTTGATGAAGGACACGAACCGACGAAACCCCTGGCAACCCCAATTAGCGAGCCAATTCATACCTGACTCAACTCCGATCCGGAGATCGAGTCTAGTATTAATCCTAACCTAAGTCAACCAAGTCATTCTATCGACCAAGTGATAGATGACTCTAATCCAAATCAAACTAGGACTCAAACTAGTCATCCTATCGACCAAGTGATAGATGACTCTAACTCAAATCAAACTAGGACTCAAATGAATCACCCTATCGACCAAGTGATAGGTGATCCAAGCCTAGGAGTTCGAACTAGAGTCTCATACCAAAATCTTAGTCAAATCTCCTTGATTTTCAAAATTGAACCCAAAACTATTGACAAAGCTCTTCTTGATCTTGATTGGATTATTGCAATGCAAGAAGAGCTAGCTCAATTCACTAGGAACGAAGTATGGGAATTAGTACCACCACCTAAAGATAAAACAATCGTTGGAACAAGGTGGGTGTTTAGTATTGGTGCAGAGGCATTAGATAATCGAACCTGTGTTTTAATTATGGCAAAGACACAAAGTTAAGTTTACATCGTTATCTCACGAGCTAAATTGAGTGTGCAGAAAAGTACTAAAGCTGGAGCTATAGGCTAGCGACACCCAGAAGAAGCCGTGGTGGTCGGGCGACACTCGAGTGACTTCGGAGGGAGCCGAAGGAATCGAGTGGAAGGCCGGAAGCGAGAGCTACAAGGTAAGTATCGAGGAAAGCTAGTGTGAGTGAGAGATTGTAAGGTCGTGTCCTCTTTACAGGGATGACCGTAGGCGGCGATCCGACTAAGACTTCCTATGGAAGGTCTAGGTCGAGATCGGACGGTTAGAAACAGTCGCATTTATCATTTTCCGAGCTAACCTCTTATTGCAGGGAAGTGGCCAGGCTGGCAGTCGACTGCTGGACATTGGGCAGTCGACTGATGCTCATCAGTCGATTGATGTGAGTCATCAGTCGACTGATGGCGACGAATCAGCCTTTGCGCTAGGTCAAAATGGATAAGGTTTGACGTGGCCACTTCGTGATAAAAATTATACAACTTCGTGATCTGTTCCAAAAAAAAGAGGAGACATATTCAGAGGCCAAAATCTATAAAAGGAGGGGAGGATTCCAACTCCAAATCACATCAAGTTTATTCTCAAGTGCTCCTACAATACCAACGCTCCAACGTCGTCATAACGTTAACGCGACAACAAGTTCAAATCTCCTTCGTCGGCAGCAGTAGCAAGTAATTATTTTTATTGTATTCTTTGTTTTAATCGTAACGAGGTGAGGTAGGCTTGTTGCCTCATCCTCGTACTTTCGGTTTTGTGATCGTTGTCTCCTACCTCCAACGAGGAGGAGACATTATAGTGTTTTACCCTCCGTACGCGGTCTAGGACCGATAGGGCCTTGGAGTAGCAACCGCTGGGTTGTGAACCAAGTAAAAATAAACATGTCTCTTTATTTTCCGCTGCTCTTACTCATTTAATTATCTACTCGAACGAAACGTCAAAAAGATTTACAATCGCTATTCACCCCCCCCCCTCTAGCGACGCTTCTCGATCCAACAATTGGTATTAGAGCGGGGCCGCTAAGATTTGATGAAACCACCGATCTAGCACGTTTTAGTTTTCTGTTCATATTTTTTGATTCGTATTTTTTTTAGGTCTTTTTCCTCCCGCACTACTAATCCAAGACGAAGTCTTGGTACGTTTTCTTTTGGTTGTGTGCTTGCAAATATTCTCTCTTGGAGTAGTTGACGGTAAAACGGCCATAACTTTTCGCACAAGTGGACTCACATAACGATCTACCTACCAAATCGAAGCTCTCTGAGAGATCTAAATTTCTTATGAGGGTTTACCCTAGTAACAAGCTATTTTCAGACCCAAAATCCAATGTCTAGTACCCTTTCGGGGACATCGAAGGTCGTAAGTTGTTAGTTTTTGTTAGTTTCTTATTTTTCTCATTTAATTCTGTTTATTTCCTATTTATTTCCCGCATTACTAATCCAAGACCAAGTCTTGGAATTCCCTTTGGTTTTTATTCGTGTTTTGCAAGATACTTAATGGCTCACATTGAGGGGTATAGCACCACCCGACCTCCGTTCTTTAACGGAGATGATTTCCGTTATTGGAAAGGTCGGATGGAGTGTTTCTTGAAAACACAAGTCGAGACTTGGATAATAATCCAAACCGACTTTGCTCTACCCACCAATGATCAAGGAGAGCCCTTGGATTTCAACAAGTGGACAAATGCAACCAAGAGGCAAATCGAAGCCGATGCAAGAGCAACTCAAATATTGCAATGCGGCTTGTCCAAGGAGGAACTCAACCGCATCGGACCATTCATTAGCGCCAAGGACCTATGGAACAAATTAATCGAGCTACACGAAGAAACGTCCGATGCTAAGGTATGTAAACGTGACCTTATTTTCAATAAGTTGTATAACCTTAAGATGCAGGAACACGAGACGGCGACGCAACTACACGCCTGCGTCCAGGACATTGTCAACGACCTGCACACCATCGGACACAAGGTCGAAAACCGCGACCTACTAAGGTACGTTCTTAATTCATTTCCTAGGACTACCTTGTGGGCATCCATGGTCGATGCCTACAAGGTCTCTAAGGACCTTTCGAAGCTTAGGTTAGACGAATTATTTTCCGAGTTTGAACTTCACGAGCAAACTAACGTGGTCCGGGCCGAGAGAGGTATTGCTCTACTTGCAGGACAAAGAAGCAAGCCACCTACCAAGCAAGAAGATGGACTCGAACCCGACGACGAATTAGAGTCCAAATCCAAAAAGGTGGAAGAAATAGTGAACGTAGTGCGGAAGATCGTTCGGAGGGAAAGGAGGCTACTAAAGGATCAAAAGAGGGCACAATTCAAATCAAATCAAAAGAAGGCTTTTCATGTAACATGGGACAAAGAAGAAGGCGGTGGCATAGCATGCATGGCAAGACCCGAAGAGTCCGAGTCAGAGTTCGAATCCGAATCCAATTACAACACCGACTCCGAACTCGAGGACTACTTCAAGAAGCAACTCAAAGCCGGACCAAAAGAGAAAATTAAGGTTAGCCGCTCACTAATTCATACACTTTACAATACAATTAAAATGCTTAATAGGAAATTAACTAAGTCCGAGTCTAGGGTTGAGTCGTTACTTGAGGAGGTTGAAACCCTCAAGCAAGAGGCTACTCTAACCTCTTCAACTAGTCAAGTTCAAGAGGGAAACTCAACCCAAATTGAAAAACTTGAGGAGGAGAATTCTCTCTTGAAAGACCGAGTTCAAGAGGTTGAGGCTATGTTGGAAAGGTTCACGTTGGGATCTAAGAATCTTAACCGACTACTTGGAACCCAAAGAGCCGTGTACAACAAAGCCGGACTCGGATTTAGGTCAACGACTACGAATAGGTCATATATGTCTATCGTAAATCGTAGTCATCAAAGAGTCCAAGCATGGGTCCCAAAGGTTTTATTGAATTCACATATAAGGACTAATAAGTTTTGGATTCCCCAGGATCAAATTCATTATTTGAATAGACCATATTGGTTCAATGGTCCAGGGGGAGCTAACACTAAAATAGTATACCCGCTTACTTAGCAAAACCATTGAATATTTTACTTTAATTTGTAGAACGGCTAGATAGGGAAAATAGTTAGTCAACTCTTGACAACATAGTATCAGAACGCGGCAAGATGATAGTACGTTAGGGGAACAAAGTCTCGTGTATTCGAGCTAGATAAGGTGTATCTAGCTTGGTGCACTTGACCGAGTGAAACTAGTTAGACCAGGAAGTAACCCTAAGTGACTTAAGTGATATTTTCTTGAATTTGGCTTTGTCTAAGGAAGTGGTCATATTTCCGATCAAAGAAGGCCCCTGTGCCTCGCCATGACCTGGAAGCCAATTTCTCGAAAAGTTACTTAACGATCTAAAGGTTAAATCCGAATCTAACCCAAGGTTGACTATCTTTAATCAATTTAAAATCATCTCACAAAACATATAAGGTGAACAAATTCTGAGACACATAGAATGGGTGAGATGTTAAGGATAATTGAAATATAACCTCTTCAAAAGACTACTTATTTTCCCAACTATTGTACTTAACAACTCTTAGGCCAAAGTTTAGCGCCCCCTACATCTCTTATACTTCATATATTTGACTAAGGGGGAAAGCAAACTAACCCTAAGGGTTATATTACAAACCTTTAGATTATTGGTGCAGAGGGACACACCTCGAACCAATCTATCTAATTACTGCTAGATGCATGCTTGGACTCATAGTTGATTTATCTTGATGCATGCATATACCATATTGTTTTTAAACCCCTATTTTATATAACAAACTTCATTTTTACATAACAAACCCCAACATTTGTTTTGATTTATGGCAAAAGGGGGAGAAGAGCGAAAGTTAAGGGGGAGTAACACAAAATTTATTTAATTTTGAAAACTAAAGTATCTCTTTCAAAACTCACCTAGGGTTAAGGGGGAGTTTTGGTTAAGGGGAAGTTTTTGAAAATGACATTCATCATTTACTATACTTGTTTTATGCTTTAATTTCCCTTAACTTTGTGTTGGTTTGCCATAGATCAAAAAGGGGGAGATTGTTGGTGCAGGGACACTAGATAATTGAACCTGTATTTTAATTATGGCAAAGACACAAAGTTAAGGTTACATCGTTATCTCACGAGCTAAATCAAGTGTGCAGAAAAGTACTAAAGCTGGAGCTGTAGGCTAGCGACACCCGGAGGAAGCCGTGGTGGTCGGGCGACACTCGAGTGACTTTGGAGGGAGCCGAAGGAATTGAGTGGAAGGCCGGAAGCGAGAGCTACAAGGTAAGTATCGAGGAAAGCTCGTGTGAGTGAGAGATTGTAAGGTCATGTCCTCTTTACGGGGATGACCGTAGGCGGCGATCCGACTAAGACTTCCTGTGGAAGGTCTAGGTCGAGATCGGACGGTTAGAAACCGTCGCATTTATCATTTTCCGAGCTAACCTCTTATTGCAGGGAAGTGGCCGGTGGCGGTCATCTTGGACATTAGGCGATCGTGATGCTCATCGGTCGGTGATGAGTCATCGATCGTGATGGTGACAAATCAGCCTTTGCGCTAGGTCAAAACGGATAAGTTTGACGCGACCACTTCGCGATAAAAATTATACAACTTTGTGATCTATTCCAAAAAAAGAGGAGACATATTCAGAGGCCAAAATCTATAAAAGGAGGGGAGGATTCCAACTCCAAATCACATCAAGTTTATTCTCAAGTGCTCCTACAACGCCAACGCTCCAACACCGTCATAACGCCGATACGACGACAAGTTCAAATCTCCTTCGTCGGCAGCAGAAACAAGTAATTGTTTTTATTGTATTCTTTGTTTTAATCGTAACGAGGTGAGGTAGGCTTGTTGCCTCATCCTCGTACTTTCGATTTTGTGATCGTTGTCTCCTACCTCCAACGAGGAGGAGACGTTATAGTGTTTTGCCCTCCGTACGCGGTCTAGGACCGATAGGGCCTTGGAGTAGCAACCGCTGGGTTGTGAACCAAGTAAAAATAAACGTGTCTCTTTATTTTCCGCTGCTCTTACTCATTTAATTATCTACTCGAATGAAACGTCGAAAAGATTTACGATCGCTATTCCCCCCCCCCCCCTCTAGCGACGCTTCTCGATCCAACATTTAGAAATAAACTTGATGATAAAGGTGAAGTAGTTAGAAATAAAGCTAGATTAGTCGCTAAAGGGTTTAGTCAAGTCGAAGGTTTAGATTACGACGAAACCTATGCCCCAGTAGCTAGATTAGAGTCCATTCGAATGTTATTAGCATATGTTGTACATCGAGGATGAAAGTTGTTTCAAATGGATGTAAAATCAACATTCTTAAATGGATATATTAAGGAAGAGGTTTATGTCAACCAACCCCCCAATTTCGAAAGTCTAGATAAACCCGACCATGTCCTTAGATTAAAGAAAGCTCTCTATGGACTCAAACAAGCTCCTCGAGCTTGGTACGAGAGGCTTTCGGTTTATCTTAAGTCCAAAGGATTTAACCAAGGTTTAGTTGACCCAACCCTTTTCGTAAAAATCGTAGGTAAAGACATATTCACAGTCCAAATCTACGTAGATGATATCATCTTCGGAACCACCAACTCGATCCTACTAAACGAATTCATTTCACTTATGGAAAGTGAATTTGAAATGAATTTAGTAGGTGAGTTGAGTTTCTTCTTAGGTCTACAAATTAAACAAACTAAAGATGGAATATACCTACACCAACACAAATATACTAGAGAATTAATTAAACGCTTTGGAATCCAAGACGCTAAAATTATTAATACCCCAATGGCAACGAATGTAAATATAGAAGAAGATGTAACCAGAAATTCAATTGACTTAAAATACTATAGGAGTGTGATAGGGAGTCTCCTTTACTTAACTGCAAGCCAACCTGATATCTTATTTGCAGTAAGTATGTGCGTAAGGTTCCAAACCTGTGCTAAGGAGTCTCACCTAACTCTAGTTAAGCGTATCCTTAGATATCTAAAGGGTAAACTTAACATCGGTATTTGGTATCCTAGATCTATCGAGTTCGAACTAACCGGCTACTTCGACTCGGACTATGTCGGTAGTAAGCTCGATAGAAAGAGTACGAGTGGTTATTGTCAACTTCTCGGCTCGAGTCTAGTGAGTTGGTACAGTAGGAAGCAACACTGTGTTGTCTTATCTACCACCGAAGCCGAATACATCGCGATGGGTGAGTGTGTCACTCAGCTTCTTTGGATGAAGCACACTCTCCGAGATTTTAAGTTAGACTTTACGAGCACTAAAATTCACGTAGATAACATTAGCTCAATTAACCTAACAAAAAATCCAATATGTCACTCTATGACCAAACATATAGAAGTCAAACACCATTTCATTCAAGAACATGTGGCCAACGGAGTCATACAACTCGAATACGTCGAATCGAAGTCCAACTTGACAGACATATTTACTAAACCCCTACCCGAAGTCGAATTCAGTCTACTAAGACGAAAATTAGGCATGTACATAGTAGAATAGGAGTTTACAAATTATATTTTCTTATTACTATTTTTTACTTTTCATGCTCATGGAACTAGCTTAGGACATACCTTAGATATCATGCACCTATAGATTTAAGGAGCCAATACATCTCACAATACATAGGACTAATGTGTTTGTGTACTTAGCCACGTAGATGGGCGTGAGATGTTAGGATCTTACTCCTGGTTCCAGATGTAGAGCCAGTGCATCGCCATGAACCACGGAGTATAATCATATATATTAACTGACTCTGACCAGGACTTGTTGATCCTTTATATCAATCAAGTCAAATAAGGGTTGAACATTATATAGATGAGCTTACTTTCAGTATTTTATTTTCAAAATAATATGGAACATGCTTGGACTTGAAACTTAAACTTAATACCTATATTTTCTTTTTCAAACCCCAACCCCCCCCCCCCCCCCCCCCCCACACACACACACTCATTTTCGATATAAGGCAAAAGGGGGAGAAAAAGGCCAAAGTTAAGGGATCAAATTTTTTTTTTTTAACTTAAATTATTCTGCCAAAGTTAAGAGATCAATTTTTTTTTATAACTTAACTTATTCTCATGGCCAAAAGTTAAGTAAATGTGTTCTTTTACTCAACTCTAATTTTTGCAAATTTACTTAAACTTAACTGTTTTAAAAAGGGAGAAAGGGCCAAGTTAAGAAGTCTTCTTAACTTAAATTTTTCTTACTAAGGCCAACTTTAAGTAATTGTTAATTATTTAAAGTCTTCCTAAATAGCAAACATCAAGGGGGAGGATTAAGATCTTCTTTCAAGACTCACCCTCGGTCAAGGGGGAGGTTTCCTCAAGGGGGAGACTTGGAAGAAAATCGCTACTACTCTTACTTAATCTTTGTTATTCTTGATTCTCATGCATATTATTATTCTTCATGCATATTATTTCCTTAACTTTGTATGTGGGTTTGTCATAGATCAAAAAGGGAGAGATTGTTGGTGCAGTAGGCACCTAAGTCGAACCTAAGTTTTGATTATAGCAAACGATATAAAGTTAAGCTCATATCGTTATCTCACGAGCTAAATCGAGTGTGTAGAAAATTGTTAAAGCTGGAGCTGAAGGCTAGTGACATCCGGAGGAAGCCGCAGTTGTCGGGCGACACTCGAGTGACTTCGGAGGGAGTCGAAGGAATCAAGTGGAAGCCCAGAAGCAAGAGCTACAAAGTAAGTATCGAGGTAAGCTTGTGTGTGTGAGCATAAGTGAAGTCGTATCCTCCTTACAGGGATGGTCTTAAGCGTAGATCCGACCAAAGACATCCCATGGATGGTCTAGGTCGAGATCGGACGATCGGCGGCCGTCAAAATTATGTTTTCGTTAAGCTAACTTATGGTTTCAGCTAGCATCAGTCGACTGCCCGTTAGAGCCACTCGACTGCTTGAAATCAGTCGACTGCTGAGTGTTGTGACTCGACTGGAGCTGCCATCAGTCGACTGATGATGGCCATCAGTCGATTGATGGTCAAGGATCATCTTCGAAGAGTCAAGCCTTATCACCTCATTCCAAGGAGCTTGGTGCCCAAATGTGATTGGTTGAAGATCCCCTCAAGGAGGGGCTTAAAGGCTATAAAAGGAGAGCTTCTCCTAGGGTTTTTCATCAATTAAAAATGCCTCCAAGTGCTTCTGATAAGCTACGAGTCTCCAACATCCCTACGACGAAGCGTTGCCGACATGACGACTAGAGCTTCATCTTTTTCATTTATGAGTCATCAGTAAAAGATCCTTTTTGGTTTCAATCTGTATTTAAGTTATTTCTATCGTGCTTTTATCGTAATGAGAAGAGGGGGAGTATCCCTCTATCTCCTTGTCATGGTTTTTTTTGTATCCAATTAACTCCTACCTCCAACGAGAAGGAGTTCTTAGTGATTTGCCCTCCGTGCGTGGTCAAGGACCACTAGGGTCTTGGAGTAGTAGCCGAAGAGCCCCCAGGGCAAACCCAGATGGCTAGCGCAGCCGTATTATGGCTTGAAAGGGCAAGGGGTCGATTCCTGGAGGTGACGACCAAGATATCGATAACTCTGCATTTCTGCGCTAGCCACTTGGGACCTGATTTACCCCCCTCCACATGTAGGGGCAGCGGTGGGGGGGGGCGCTAATGTGGCGGTTCCATATTTTTGGAGTAGTAGCCGAAGGCTACGAACCAAGTAAAAATTCTATTGTCTAGTTTATTTTGAATTTATCTTCCACTGTGTCTACTCGTGTTTTAACGAATGAAAACGAACGAAAGTTTTTATCACTATTCACCCCCCCCCCCTCTAGTGATCCGCTCGATCCAACATTTCTCTTGTAGTGTCCATTTTCCCTACACTCAAAGCATATAATATGATTTTTATTTTTAATTAAGGTGCTTGAGTTACCTAAGTTGGTGGTGGAATTTTGAGCTTCTTCATCTTCTCGACCGGAGGTAGATGGTTCCTCTTGAGTTTGCTCCTGCATTGAGATTGGACTAATCTCCTCCCCCTCAATCATAGAGGTGGAGGCTTCTTCTACCTCTTCTCCTTCGGACATTGATTCTCTCTCAACTTATGAATCCTCACTTTCTTGTGAGGATGAGCTTTCTTCTTCGGTCTCCCTATCCAATTGACCCGATAATGGGTCTTCATGATATTTTTCCAACTAGCTCCAAAGCTCCTTGGCATCCTTATATTCACCTAACCTAGACAAAATATCATTAGGAATTAAATCACTTAAAAATTTTATTACCTTCCTATTCTTCTTGAACTTTTGGAGTTGTTCCTCGGTCCATTTCTTCATCTTAAGGAATCCTCCCTTTGGCGCTCTTGGATATTTGAATCCTTCCATCAAGAAAAACCAATCTTCGATGTCCATCATCATCATGAAGTCTTCAATCCTTGCCTTCCATTGATTGAAGCCTTCTCATCCATAGAACGCATATGGAATCGAAGTGTTGATATCCCATCCCAATTCATCGTTGGGTAACTCCATCTTCCTTCTACCCTCTAGCACGTTTGCTCCTGATTGTTAATTTGTAGAAGAGCTCCTAGATCTGATACCACTTGTAGGAACTTCAGTGAGCGCTAAGGGGGTGAATGGCGCGTTAGTTCATTGATGATGGAAATCATTCGCGTTTGTCTACAAAGCTTGTTATGCGCAGCGGAAATAATAATAATGTAATAAAAAATGCGACGAACACAAACACACAATCAACACAAGATATAATGTGATTCGGAACCCTAGTTCCTACCCCACAGATCGAGCTCAAGTGAGCTCTAGTGATGCACACACTACCACTAAGCAAAACACTCCTTCTCGGTGACACATCAGAGGTGGAGAAACCTCGTACAAAGGATTACAACACTAATACAAAATATAACAAGCAAATACAAGTGAAATACATAAAAACACGTAAAGAAAACTTAACAAATGTGAGCTTAAATGTTTGCTTGTTTGATTGCTTGAGCCGCACTTGAAGACTCTAACTTGCACCAGCAAATCGCCTCAAATAGACTAAGAAATCGCTGCTAAAATCCTCTCCGTCGAGCTCCTTTTAAGCCTCCACGCGACCTGGATTTTTGCTTGGCATTCGACTGCCAAAAGGCCCCAGTCGACTGCCGATAGTGTCATTGTCTCACAACGGACTTGATCCACGTTGGCATTCAAGCCAACGATTACATTGGCAGTCGACTGTCATCCTCATCAGTCGACTGCTCAAGCCCATAGCCGACTACTCAGTCGGCTACTGAGCATTCTGCCTTCGTGATCAACACCAGTAACAGTCGACTGCCAAGGCCACTTGTCACAGTCTAATGTCAGTTGACTCACAACAGTCGATTGGTCATAATCTCAGTCAACTGCTCAGTGTTGACTCGGCTGCCAAGTGTCAAACACTTGTGAAGGTCGAAGCTTCGCTTCTCACTTCAACTTGGTCGCTTGTGCATGGTGATCCTATCTACGTCCCCGGATTAAAAAAAAAATTAATCCTAGACGAAGACGGATTACCCAAGCAACCGATCCATCATCGTGCTATTCGATTAGAGTGGTCTCTTGAACAAACTTGTTGTTCAAGCAACCTAACTTTTTTCCTCGATTAGCCGCGGAATTGATGATGTATGGATCGCCGATTTTTATATTTATCTTCGGGGTCCGAGTAAATTAGCCACATACAATTATACAAAAGAACTAAATCAAAATAAACAAGATTATACCTCTTGTATATCTCTTGATCTTCTATTGTACATCCTTTCCTCCTCTTGAACGTTGTGTGGGCAATGATCCTTCAAGAGTTGAAATCTCCTAGATCACGTATCTTCCTTTTCTTGTTCGTTACGAACAAAGGAAGATAATCAAAGACTTCTTCTTCTCTTTTCTAGAACCGACCACCAAGCTCCAAGCTTGATCCTTGCCGCCGACCAAGGAGAGGAAGAGGAATGTGGGCGCCGACCAAAAGCTCCAAGGGAAGAAGACCTAACTCTTGCCGCCGGCCAAGACTTGAGGGAAGAAGGTGCCGCCCTAGGAGAGGAGAAGGAGGAGCCGGCCAAGAACAAAGGAAAAGAATGAAAACCCTAATCCTCCTCTTGGTTGCCGCCGGCCCTAAGGGAGAAGCCAAAACAATGGTTGCCGCCCAACCTCTCCAGACCCTAGCACCCAAAAACCCTAGATTGATAATCTCTCTTGCCACCCAAGCCTTGTAACCTATTTATAGATTTTGCCCAAACCTCATTTTAATCTTGTCCGTCGGATCTAAGTTTCATGAGGGTTTTAATAGGCTACAATAGGGACCATGAGGAGAAGTTGGATCTTGGTCACCCAATGGATCTAACCCACATAAAGTCCGATCCATTAATGATAATCCATTCCACTAGAGGATTATCATTGATCTACCTCACCAACCCCCATAAATAAATATGGGCTCCATATATTAATTGTACAAATATCTTCTCGTGTTTAAGATCTCGAATATCCGTCAATTAATTAATTTACTGACGATTAATTAATCAACATCTAACTCCATGAGTAGTACCACTCAACCTTATCATCATGTCGGACCAAGTCCACCTGCAGAGTTTACATGATGATTCTTATAAGATCCTCAAGGGGACATCATCATCCTAATATATAAGACATGATTTCCTCCTATAATCAATGATACATTATGTAAATAATATTATTTTCTAACTTACCGAGCTTATCGATTTAATCTATAAATCTCGCCCATTGATAAATCAAAGAAATAAATACTAAGTACATGTGTCTGTTATTATATCGGGATTAAGAGCATGTACATCATAATATCCGAGGTCCGATTCAATTATGTAGTCAACAATAAATTGAGTTACCTCTAAGTCGGTCCTGCTCAATGCACACAAAGTGTACTAGTGTAATTCTATGGTCAAGACAAATCAATACCAAATTACACTACAACCATATCAATGGTTTGTCCAAAACCATCTCGATTGTGAGCCTCTACTTATACTCTACAAGGAACTGATAACATGATCTTCCGTGTGATACCGCATATCATGTTATCTACAATGTAATGTATCAGACAATATGCATAACCATAAATATGCAAACAATGATCATGTGATTCTTATTTCAAAAATAAAGATGTTCATACAAGAATAGACTTTTCAGTATACATCCCAACAACTTGATCAGTCGACTGATCCATAACCCCAGTCGACTGTTACACCTCAACCATGAGGTTTACCCCAAGTATGATGCCCTCATACTTGCTAGACCACCCTTAGCCTAGACCTAAACCTTCTAGCCACCTCCATCAGCCTCACGTCTATCGAATCCCTCCAAGCCATCCATGATTCGTTCATTCATACACTAGCCTTCAGGTGCTTCCATCGGCTATTGTCATGCTAAGCTAGTCTACATCGCCAAGGCACATTTAGGCTTACACTGCCAAGACACACGCTTGGACTTTACGCTGTCAACCATTGGACTTATGCTGCCAATACTTCACCCTTAGACTTTACGTCGTCAATATCAACCCTGGACTTCTCAATTGTCAAGTACTCATGACTTGGACTTTCGCCGCCAAGACTATATAGTTGGACTTACGTGGCTAAGACTACACCCTTGGACTTTCCTGGCCAACCCATGTTGGACTTTCCAATTGCCAAAACTCAAGCTTGGATTTTCTCTTGCCAATACCCATGCTTGGACTTTCCATGCCGACTCCATGTTGGACTTTCCAATTGCCAAGACTCAAGCTTGGACTTTCCATGCCAAGTACACATGACTTGGACTTTCTCATTGCCAAGACTCATGCTTGGACTTTCCATGCCAAGTGTCCCACTTGGACTTCTCCATCATATGACCAACCCCATGTCAACCATATAGTCAATCCATTGTCAAATAATGGTCGACTCATCGTTAAACATCAAAATGTAAACATCAAAACACTAATCGAGTCTAACTCAAGTTTGGTCAATTATGACTTGGGTCGATTGCACCAACATTATAGAAGATTTTAAGGGGTTTTTTGAATAAGAAATATTTTTATTATTTATTTAGAATATAGTTTATTTTTCAAGAACTAATAAGGGAGAAGGAGGGACACATGAAAGACATGGAAGAAATTATTTTGAAAATAAGTTACATCTTAATGGACTAGTAGAGGTATTAAAGTAAATTCATTTAGGAACAAAACGGTATGAATCTCCTATAAAAGGGGGCGGAAAGGAGGAAGAGGGGATGATTCTTTCTTCTCTATTCGGTACACAAGGACCTCTTCTCATTTCTTCTTCTTCATTTTACTACTTTTTACTTGCAATTCTGACTTGAGTATCGGAGGAGTCATGCCGATAATGCCGACCCATCTTTAATATTATCTTTAAGTGATAGATCTAGCCTTTGACCCAAGGATTCAAAGTGGTCAGTAGGGATTCTCAAGAAAAGAGAAGGGAATCTGAGTGAGCTGAAGAAGAGGACACCATCAATATCTATTAAAAGGCAAAGATAAAATCTTAGAAGCATTCAAACATTATAAGAATGAAGTTGAGAATCAAATCGGTCAACAAATTAAAGTAATTCGAAGTGATCGAGGAGGAGAATATGATGGTTCATTTAATGAATTATGTATAAAATATGATATTATTCATCAAACAACAACTCTTTACTCTCTTCAATCAGATGGGATTATTGAACGTAGAGTTTTTTTGGAACTTCTGTCTTTTTGCTTGTTGGATTGAGTTATTTTCTTTGTTGTCAACCAACAACCACCTCTATTTCATTAACTAGCTAAATGGATGTCTGTTATTTTCCATGCTCATGCTGAAGGACACACAGAGTCGACCCTTCGTCAGGTCACAGAGAAGCTTTGAGATTGATTTACTTTAGAAGGTTCAGGTTAAGTTTCAGTTATGCATGTCTCCGTTTGTTGCCTTTTGCATATTTTTGTTCTCGCCTAGATTTCTCACGCTGCAGTACCTTACTTTTTATCTACTTTTGGGGAAAATTAACCGTGACATCTTAAAAATAAAATCTTTTTTGGATCCACTTCCACATACAGTCTAACTAGAGTCAGATTTCCCACCGGACTTTCACTTAAACAATAATATTTTTCTTTCTTGACTCAAGGTCTACGTTCCCTCGATGGAGAGGCTCAACACCAACCTCTACTTGCAGAACTGCTACGTCATGAAGGAGAACGACAGGCTCAGGAAGAAAGCACAGCTGTTGAATCAGGAGAACCAGACTCTGTTATCTGAGCTGAAGCAGAAACAGCTGGCTAAAACCAACAGTAACTCTAACTCCAGTCCTAACCCTAACATTCCTGACCTCAACACTTCACCTCCAGCTACCAATGGAAGCAGCAAGCACTCATCTCAGCAGCACTATATAACTTATTTTTGGATGTTCTGGTCTCTGATAGGCCAACAGAGTTTTGGATCCTAGCTAGTGTGGCCTGTAGGCTATGAAAGCAGTTCGTCGGGGAATTTTTTAAAATAGGTATAAACAGTAAACATAAAACAGAAATAGATAAATTTTAAACTATTTACGAAAATAGGTGAAAAGGGATGAATCGCCGGAATTAAAATTCCCGATTAGATTTTTTGTTTTTAATTTTTTAATTGTAAATCCCGGCAATGAATAGTTACTTCTTCTTCTTTTTTTATTTCTCGGCAATATTTTTTTCCTTTTTTTTTTAATTTTTGATTTCGTGTTTTTTTTTCATTTTTTATTTTTATTTTTAAATAATCGAGATTTAAAATAATTGATTCACATTTTGTTTTATTTTCCGTAGTTCGTCGTCGATTGATCGTCGTCCTCCCGTCGGTCAGTCGCGGTCCACCCGTCGATCGATCGTCACTCGCCAGTCGATCGTCACCCGTCGGGCGACTAGTTGTCGCCCGCTTGCCAGTCGGTCGTCGCACACCGACCAGCAAGCCGTCGTCCGTCCGCCAATCGATCGATCGTCGCCCTCCGATCGGCGGGCGTCGCCTACCTGTTGATCGGTCGGTTGGCCATCAGGCGCCGACCGACCATCGGTCGTCACCCCGTCGTCTGTCGCGTTTCGTCGTAGGTCGCGGTCAGGCGACGGTCATGTGACTGGTCGGGGTTGATCGTCGGTCCCTGCCCACAATCGGCCAACCACCATCGGCAATTGTCGATCGATCGCCGTCGATCGGCCACTGCCCACCGACCGCCATCGATCGACCACTACCCACCACCCGCCACCTATCGTCGTCATCGTTGTCGGACGATCGGTCGCCACCAACCAACCGACCGGTCACCGCCAATGATGGGCTATCCGATGGCCGATGGCATCGGATCGAATTCGATGGCCGACGATGGACAACGTTCAGCGACCTCGACCAAACGATCGACGACCGCAACCGATGCCAATCGAGGCGGTAGTTGGTGGGCTACGACGGTGTCGGTGGGCGGCGGCGGCGAGTTATTGTGGGCGACGACGACCAATGTGGCGAGGGACGATAGCGGCGGTGGACGATTGCGGGCGACAATTGCGATCAGTGTAATAAAAAATATTAAAATTAATTAAAAAACATAAATTCATGGTCACGTTATTTTAAAAAAAATGGCACGATTTAAATCCCGATAATTAATAAATTTATTTATTTTATCTATATTCATAATAAATTTACTATTCACTTATTTTTCGATCGGACGACGCGACGGCCAATCGATCGATCGATAGGCAAAGCGACGACTTCGCCGATTGAGGGCGATAAGTATCGACCGTAGGCGGCGACGACTAGTCGATCGGCGACGACGACGGTTGATCGGTTCGGGTGATGGCTAGTCGCTCGGTGGGCGACGATCGACGGGCGAGTGATGGTCGATCGACGGGTGGACTACGATTGACCGATGGGAGGGTGCGATCGGCCGACGATAAATTATGGACAATGAAAAATAAAAATACAATGTGATCCAATTATATTAAATCTCGATTAATTAAAAAAAATAGAAAATGAAAAAGAAATACACGAAATGAAAAATTAAAAAAAAACATTGCTGGATTTAAATCCCGGCAATGAATTATTTTTTTTTAATTTTCATTTCTTACATTGTCGGGATTTAAATCCTGACATCGTCACTTCGGTATCCGTGTGGTTTGGCCTCACGCTCGGTCGATTACGATGGACTGTGTCGCCCACCCTGGTCGCGCGGCGATGGTCGGATCGGTCGATCGGCGATCGGTCGGTCGGTCGATCGGCAATCGGTCGATCGGCGGCGACCAATCGGTCGATCGATCAGCGGCGACCGATCGATCGGTCGACGGCGACCGATCGATCGATCGACGGCGACCGATCGATCGGTCGACGGCGACCGATCGATCGGTCGACGACGACCGATCGTCCGACAACGATGACGACGACAGGTGGCAGACGGTGGGCGGTGGCCGATCGACGACGGTCGATCAGCAGTTGTCGACGGCGATTGGCCGATTGCGGGCAGGGACCGACGGCCAACCCCGACCGGCCACACAATCGGCGCCTGACCGCAACCTACGATGGAATGCGACAGACGACGGGCGACGACCGATGGTCGGTCGGTGCCCGACGACCAACCTAGAGTTGTCAAACGGGCTGACCCATGGCAGGGTGGGCCAACCCGTCATAAATTCAACGTTTAGCTGGGATGGGCAGCCCGACTCGTCATTTTGGCGGGTTGAGAAATCTCCAATCCAATCCAACCCAAGGCGGGCTACGGATTAGGGGGGCCAACCCGCGGGCCAAGGAAAAAAAATCCAAAATTATTGAGGCGTTGAGGGCTTGAGGCGATAATCGATAAGACGGATAGAATATCACGATAAGAATGCATGCATTTGAAGCAACTAAATATTATAATTGAGATCTAATTATTGATCGACAATATTAGATATAAATATTTTTTATTCTTTTAATACTTTAAAATATTCAAATCTGGATAATATGCTAATTCAAATTTTGACTCCTCTATATAGAGATCTAATTGAAATTTTTCAACACTTGTAATGGATTGATTTTGATATGTCATCATTTCTTATATTAATTGAAATAGTAATGATAAAATAATTATAAACTAATTAGAGTATATCAAAAAAATTATTAAAGTACTTAAATCAAATATTTTTTATTATTTTCTCTAACTCCTCTTACATTTTGGCGACGTATATATGTGATAGAAGATGATTGTGATTATGAAGAAATGGCCTTGTTAGTATTAGAATATTGGTTATAAAGCTTAAACAATTTTTTTTTTCACAAGTTTTATCTTCTTTTATCATTTCTCAACCCGCGGGCTAACCCAACCCGCCGCGGGCCAACCCGTCTAGACCCGCAACTCGCGCGGGTTGATTCGTTTAGGCCCGCCAAAATGGCGGATGGATAAAATTTTAACCCAATCCGCCTAAATTACTTGGCGGAGCGGGCCTAACCCAACTTGACGGCTCTAGACCAACCGGTCGGTCAATGGGTAGGCGACTCCCGTCGACCGAAGGGCGGCGATCAATCGATTAGCGGACGGGTGACGGCTTGCCGGCCAGTGTGCGACGATCGACTGGCAAGCAGGCAACGACTAGTCGCCCGACGGGTGACGATCAACGGGCGAGTGACGACCGATCGACGAGTGGGCCGCGACTGATCGACGGGAGGACGGTGATCGATCGATGACGAACTACGGAAAATAAAATAAAACGTGATTCAATTATTTTAAATCTTAATTATTAAAAATAAATAAATAAACTGAAAAAAAAATACGAAATAAAAAAAAATTTAAATCCCGGCAATGCAAGAAATAAAAATAAAAAAATTTAACTATTAAATCTCGGCAATGGACGATTAAAAAAAAAGAATTTCAAATCCCGGCAATGAATTTTTTTTAAAAAAAAAATCTAATTCAGAATTTAAATGTCGGCGATTCATTCCCTCTCACTTATTTTCATAAATAATTTAAAATTTATCTATTTTCCTATTATGTTTACTGTTTATGCCTATTTTTAAAAATTCTCCCAGTTCGTCATCTGTATCATCTAAGCTAAAATTTAGCTGGAACATGAAACCTTTGTATCGCTCAGTTTCGACCACATCTTTGCATGCAGGGGACATAAATAAGGATATAATTCCAACCTATTTGGATATGATCAAAGAACTCTATTTTAATCCATGGGTGAAGTCTTTTCTCGAGATGTAATGATGATACGTACTGACGAGAGATCAAGATTCAAAGATTCATGTCACGTAAATTCTGTGCGAGACTGCGAATAAGTGAAAATCGTTAATGAAAGTGGAGAAAGAAATAAGGTCGAAGACATGAAGGTTGCAGTACTTGAACTAGATTCGCACAACGGGAAGACATGACCTTTGGTCTTCGATCCCATCGATCGAAGTCGTTGGACCTGGAGTCCTGGAGTAACCTTACGTCACAAACACTCGAGTTCATGTCCTATCAGAGATCTTGCATGCCCACAATGATCATGTCGAAACAACCGAATCCTGGAAGAATATATGATTAAAATGTCAGAAAAATAGGAATAGTCAAAAACATAGGTGAGCTTGGTACCCAACAAGACCTTTTTGTTTTGTTTTGTTTTATTTTGTTTTTAATATATTGCTATTATCATTATTTTTTGCATGAGAATGTGTAGCAATATAAAGATGAGTAAACAAGCAATTAAAAAAAAAATACTTGGGTTGAAAGATTCAGACGCGAGATAATGTTTTAGTCGCGGCAAAAGCAAATATAAAGAGTAAACTTCTACTTTTTATTTTTTTCTTCTTATTCCAAAGCTTCGAACCAACAATTTGGCTCTATGCATGCTTGTTACACGAGTCATATATTGTCTCTCTATTTACTTTTTGGTAAATGGCAACGAACTTTCCTAAGATCCCTAAAACAAAAGTCAAGTTCTTTGTCCCTAGAAAATTTGTAAATTAGAACCCGTTACAGGATTCTAAGTATCTGAAGACCTTCAAGTAACTGAAGACCAGCTAAGTATGAACATCCATTCCAGTATGTGTGGGCAGGAGCCAGGAAGGCAGCCCTAGCAGACCGTTATGTCTTGTTATTTGTAAATTCTCTCTTTAATTTAAAGCATCTTATTGCATAGCCTAAAGAAGAATTAACCAGAATGAGTGAGAGAAATCAAATTAACATTAGAATGATCCTCTTGTCTCTTTTTCACCTGCTGCAGCAGTCTTCTGATCGATCAATCAACGAACAGTCGCCCTTTTCGTTACTTTTGCTATCTCTGTTTCTTCCTCCGATAGAGAATTCGGTTGCCTGGCAAGATTCCGTGACTATATCTATCAGGCGATAGGATTCTCCTTTCTTCTTCCTAATATCTTCCTAGCAAATTAAAACTCTCAGGCGGTGGCGCCAACCTCCTACTTAATTTGTCTCCGCCTGATGCATCACCTTGTGCAATCTCTCTCTCTCTCTCTCTATCTCTCTCTCTATATATATATATACACACCACGTAAGCAATGCCAGACAACACAACTCTTTTTCTTATCTCTTATCTACCCATTAAATATAACAATGATTATTATATATTTTAAAAAGATATAGATAATTATCCGATCTAATTGGCCGAGTCCGATTGGATCGCAGTCGAATTACGATGCCGATTAAACTATAGTCGGATTCCAATCGGATCATTGTCAGAATTCAACTGTTCGATGGCGATACCAAACGGTTAGGGGGCGACGATAGTCCGATGGGAGTTACTCACTTACTGTGTATTCTCCATTACTGAACTTACTCGGACGACTACAGAGTTACTATACATTCTTTGTTATATATACGTTGTGCGACTGATCAGTACGCTTTCGTATGCGACGCAATCATCCGATCCACGGGGAAATACAATGAATAGCAAATGTATAGTATTTCTCTTCCGTGATTTCGATGAAATTCTTCATCGTCGACTACCATGTGCATTATAGTCCAACCCTTAAATCCGTTGAGATCATTTTCGTTGGTCAGAATAATAAAAGACAAAGTGGTGGCGTCTCCGATTCATATATATCCTATTTAGTATAAGTGAGAGGTTATTGGGATGTATACTGAAAGTCTAGCCTTTGTATGAACATCTTCATTTTGAAATAAGAATCACATGATTATTGTTTGCATTTTATATTTATACATATTGTCTGATACTTTACATTGTAGATAACATAGTATGTGGTGTCGCATAGAAGATTATGTTATCAGTTCCTTGTAGAATATAAATAGAGGCTCACAACCAAGATGGTTTGGACAAACTATTGACATGGTTGTAGTGTAATTTGGTGTTGATTTATCTTGATCATAGAATTACACTAGTACACTTTGTGTATATTGAGTAGGACCGATTTAAATGTGATTCAATTTATACTGACTATATAATTGAATCGGACCTCAGATATTATGGTGTATATGCTCTTAATCCCGATATAATAATGAGCACATGCACTTAGTATTTATTTCTTTGATTTACCAATGGGCGAGATTTATGTGTTAAATCGATAGGCTCGGTAAGTTGGAAAATAATATTATTTACATGGTGTGTCGTTGATTATAAGAGGAAATTGTGTCCTTTATATTAGGATGATGATGTCCCCTTGAGGAGCTCATAAAGTTCATCATGTAAATCCTACAGGTGGACTTAGTCCAACATGATGATAAGGATGAGTGATACTACTCATGAAGTTAGATATTAATTAATTAAATTGTCAGTAATTTAATTAATTAATGGACATTCGATATCTTAAACACGGGGAAATATTTTGTACAAATAATATGTGGAACCCATATTTATTTATCGGGGTCGGTGAGGTAGATCAATGATGATCCACTAGTGGAATGGATCATTATTAATGGATCAGATTTTATGTGGTTCGGATCTATTGGGTGGCCAAGATTCAACTCCTCCTCATGGTCCCTATTGTAACCTATTATGTATACTTCATGAAGCCTAGATCTATAAAGGGGTTGGAGAGGCTTGGGCGGCAACAAGAGTTGTGCTAGGGTTTTGTTGGTTGGCGTTGGAGAGGCTTGGGCGGCAAGCATTGGAGGCTAGGGTTTTCTTCCTTACGGTCGGCGGCAAGGTTAGGGTTTTGGCTTCTTCTCTTGGAGTTTTGGCCGACACCTCCTTCTCTCAAACCTTTAGCCAGCACCACTCTCTCTCAAACCTTTGGCCGGCGGCAACAAGAGCTTCTTCTCTCTTGGCCGGCTCCTCCTCTTCCTCTCTTAGGGCCGACGGCAACCTCACTTGGTGTTTGGTGGTCGGCACAAGCAAAGAGAAGAAGGGAGTTTGTTTTCTTCCCTTGTTCAAAGCGAACAAGAAAGGGAAGATTCGTGATCTAGGAAGCTTCGATTCTTGGAAGATCGTCGCTCATACGACGTCCAAGAAGAGGATAGAAATACAATAGAAGATCAAGAGATAAAACAAGAGGTATAATCTTGTTTAATTTTGATTATAGTTCTTTTGTATTTTGTATGTCATTGAATGACATGGACCTCGATGATATACACAAAAATTGGCGATCCGTTCATCATCTATTCCGCGGCTAATCGAGAAAAAGAGTTAAGTTATTTGAACAACAAGTTTGTTCAAGTGACTACTCAAATCGAATAGCACGATGATTAATCGGTTGCTTGAGTAATCCATCTCCGTCCGGATTAGTTTTAATTAATAAAATTTTAATCCGGAGACGTGAGATAGAATCATCGTGCACAAGCAACCGAAGAGAAGCGAGAAGCGAAGCTTCCCCCTTCAACATTGCTCTGGATTAATTTTGTTGATCATTTTACTGTGTCACTGGAGTTGTTTTTTCCCTCTAAGAATGCCTTCTGAATTAATTCGTTGAACTTAGTTCCTTTTGGTACAAATATGATTTAGGGTTTTAGTTTTCAAAAGCTCTAATGAGGACGTTCTCATGAGATGCACAGTTAAAGAGTGTCTTGTGTGCATGATATACACATGAATTTTAAAGCTTACTAGTCACACACTTCAAATATGATGCAAATGAATGATTATTTTTTCACTGAGTATCTGAGTCGAATAAAAATGTAACACTTATTAGTACTAAAATATAACAACTATAAATTATTAAGATTGTATTTTAGTAATTCGTGGCACCACCTTGTAGTATTAAATTGCAACACTTAAATGCATTAAGTGAGAAAGTATGATATTTGTATCTACTAAAATCGACATCTTTATATATTTAGTGTAAAACTTATAAATTTAAAAATTTGTGCAGAATGGTGTATGGATGGTCCGTTTGACCAGAGCATAGTCAATGAGAAGTCCAGAGTAGTTTTGTTCAAACCGAGCTACTTTATAGAATCATAGCTTCGGTCAGTCTATCATCCATGTACTCGCGCCTGCATACAAGTCTTTCTAAGAAGCAGTCTTGGTAAAATTAGGAGTGTAGTTCAATGGAAATTACTTGGATTTGCTCTCATTTCTTTGCCTCATATTGTTGCCAGTCGCCGGTCATTTATTGTTGGCCGTTAATCGTTGATCATCATCGATCGTCAGCTCCCAATCATTCATATACACGCATCCACATATAAATCTTTCTAAGAAGAGTCTTGGTAAAATTAAGAGTGCTAGAAATTGATCGCTTGAATTCACTCTTATTTCTTTGTCTCATATTGTTGTTGGTCGCCGATTGCTCGCCGCTAGCCTTCGGTCATCGGTCATCGGTCATCAGTCATCGATCATTGGTCGTTGATTGTCGACTATCAATCATCGATCATTGATCGCTGATTTTGATCGAAAGAACAAGAGTTAAAATTAGAAATATATTTGATATTTAAATTTTTAAATTTGAAATGTAATTGAATTATAAATTTTTAATTTTATAATTCATTAATGCGGCGAGGAAAATTCGCTTCACCCCCTTTCGATGCGACGAAGGCACGAAGAGAGCTTTTGGAGGGTTCTCATAGGCCGCAACAGTAAAAGATGTCTTGAGAAGACAAAGCCAAGAAACGTAAAACCTGAACAGACATCGGAAACTAGAACACAAGATATAACGTGGTTCGGAATGAGTATTCCTACTCCACGGAGGTGAGCTCTCTCACCGGGGACAATGCCCAAGCACTTTCCACTATGAACGCCCTCCTTTACGGAAAGGAAACTTCCCGAGGCGGAGGAGAAAACCTCTTACAGTTTGGTTACAAATACAAGAAAGAGTACGTGCGACGCAACGGTTAGGGTCGCTGCTCTTCTTCTCCGGCGAAGTGACGACAGCTCTCCTCCTCCTCTTGCATCTTCGTTTCGCGTCTGATGAGATGATTGCGGATCCCTTTACTTCTCTCCTCCTCTTGCCTTTTATCCTCCTTCTCTGATCCATCACTATCTTGCGGGCAGTCCTCATCGTATACGTGGCCACCATGTCCACCTGGAGAATAATTCTATTACAGGTACGAGGGACGAAGGCTCCTCAGAATATTATGTGGGGATCTCTCTTTTCTGTTACATACCACCTCCTCATCCATATTCCAGGAAACTAGGTTAGTCTGTCTCCTTCAACCATCTACTTCTGGTAAAACTAACTTAGGTCTCCAGCTCACGGATAGTATAGCCTTAAGGCTCATTTGGCTGGACCGATTCTTATCCGCCCCGTCTACCTTTAGGCTTATGTGGCCGAACCGATTCTGATCCGCCCCGTCTACCTTTAGGCTTGTGTGGCTGAACCGATTCTGATCCACTCCATCTACCTTTAGGCTTGTGTGACCGAACCGATTCTTATCCGCCCCGTCTACCTTTAGGCTTATGTGGCAAGCCGAACCGATTCTGGCCTATTTCCCAACGAAGTACTTCTTCGCTTTGCCGTGCCGATTACCTTCACTTACTTTCCCGTACCAATTATTCTAGGCACTTGCGCCCGACACGTTCCTCTCTTTTTTCTCCATTGAACCCTCTAATTGGTTCGGGTAATACCTTGCCTATGAGCTCTTCTATCTAGTTCATAGAGAAGAGGTAACAGATGTATCATTAGTCAATCCCAAAAAATAGTCAAGCGAAGTTATAAGCTTGACTTTCCCACTATATAAGGTTCCTACTCCATCCTTGGCCTTACTAATTCAAATTTACTCCTTTCTTAAAGCTTTACCTTATATACTTGAGGCGGCCTAATGGGCCCATGGGCCCCGCTCCTCTTTTCTCTCCTGTAGTCGAACCGTCACGAAAAAATCCTATATAAACCTCCTCCTTTTTCTTTTAGGTATTACTTAGCGTGCTCAGCAATCTCATCCCTTCCACTTCTTTTCTCCTGTGATTTTCACCGGCGGTGTTCCAGCGACCCAACCCTCTCCTTCTCGTACGTTCTTCTTCTAACCCCCCAAGTAAGTACTCTGTCTTGCCTTGTACCCATGGCCCCTAAGACCATTCCTTCCCCTGCGTGGAATGAGCATACCATAACCCAACTAGACCGCGACCACTATTTCTGTAATCTTAAGGACAGGTTTATAGACCCTTCCTTAAAATGTTGCTTTACGACCAAAATGCACCGACCAAATTGTCCTCCTCCTGGTCTGACTTGCTTCTTCTCTGAACAGTTTCTTAACGGCCTGTCCCTACCAGCACCGGCTATCTATTTAGACCCTTTAGACTTCTATGGACTACCCCTGAACCAATTCACCCCCAATTCCTTTCGGATTCTGTCGGGAGCCCATATAGTGTTTCAACACCTAAACCTCTCCTTAACCCCTGAAATATTCCATTGCTTCTTTCAATTGAAATCTTCTAAGGCAGGTCTTTTTTATCTATCTAGCCGCCCAGACTGTCAATTCTTAGTGAACCTGCCTACTTCCCATAAGAGATGGGAAGAATTATACTTTTTTGTACAGCTTCCTGCATCTTTACCTTATTTCGATACCTGGAAGGTAGACCTTCCCGAGCTGCCTTCCTTCCGGGAAATGAGGATCAAATGTCCTTTCCCAGAAGTTTATAGAATATTAGGAGAGTCACACTACTGTTCAAATCATCTGATAAAGACTCCCCTTTTAAGCCACTTTGGACTATCCCCTTTTCCTTCGACGACCTCGGTGGCTGTAGGTAGGATGATACTTACCTTGCAATATAATTTTCTTCCTACCTTATTCATCTGTCTCACCAATACATTTTGTAGATAATCTAATGCAGGAAGCTTTGGTAGAAGGAGAGGTGATTGAGGCTGCCAAGAAGAAGAGGCCTCAACCAAGAGAGGTAAATCGGTAGCAGCTCCTTCATCTCCTCGGAAGAAACTGTGGCTCGCTAAGAAAGGAGCCCCGAGTTCATCCGCTCTTCCCCCCTCTTCCTCCGATCGGCCTAGTTCGCGATCTCTAACCATCTACGAACCGAGAAGAGGAGACAGTACCCTATCCGTCCCCTCTTCATCTCCTCAAGGAGGGGACTCTCCCTCCCATTCCCCCAATTCATCCCCTTCTGCACATAATTCGCCCTTACCTTCTCGTACCGAGTCCCTTTCTGCTCCTATCCCCTCCGACACACTTGCTTCTCCCACCCCTCTTCAGCGCGTCAGACCCACACTTCCCTCCGAAGGAGAGGATCTTCCCCTTCCCATTCCCCCGAAGTCCACATTGGGGTCCTTGCTGAAGATTTGTCATCCTTCGGAGGTAAAATTCTTCAATCAATCGGGCGTATAAGGCCCTTGTGAACAAGTGAGCAAATTGTTGGCTGAGGTATTTACTATCTCTTTCTCCTCTTTACTATACATCCCTATGTGTCAGCCTATACTGATGTTGCTTTCCTTCTTCTAGGCCTCATCCCAGCATGACAAAATGGTAGTCCAACTGGCTCAGTTCCAATCCAGTGTAGAAACACACCACTTCGCCTCTATAACGCAACAGAAAAAGCTCGCTCGACAATTAAGCGAGAGAGAGGCGAAGGAAGCTGACCTGAGGTGTAAAATACGAAGAAAAAAAAATTTGGATTAACCCCTTTAATTAATTTGGGTTTAATTAGTGGGTTAATTGGGCTAGAAATGGGTTTGAAATTGGGTTGAATCCATTGGGTTGAAGCTAATGGGCTGAATCTAAAGGGTTGAATCAATTGGGCTGGAATTGGGCTTGGGCTGGTTGGCTTGAACCGATTTCATGAACGACGTTTAAAAACAAAACCGAACGAACCGATCACAACTCATTTTCCCGATCGCGATTTCCGTTTCTCCTCTTCACCTTCGTTTCTTCGCGATTTCGTCTCTTCGCGCAATCTCAACGACCGATCTCAGTTCGCTGGTGTCCATGTGAGAGAAGCTCGGCGACGGTGCCGCCCCAGTTGATCCTTGACCTTCGAGGTCAATGATCCTTTGCGCGAGCACCGTTCCCATCTTCTCTTTCCGATGCGGCTGTCGTCGATGCACACAAAGTAGAGGATCACCTCGCTGGGAGATCTTTGATCGTGGGTTCTCGAGTAAGATTTCGGCGAGATGTCTTCGCTGGGAGCTAGGGGTCGACAATGGTGCTATCAGGTCGCCGACTGTGAGCTGGGGCTTCGCGAGTTCTATCGAAATCTGGTAAGTGGCTGATCCTCTCCCTTGAGTCGAACAAGATCTTTCCCTTACTTGTGTTCCTCATTGCCATCAGCTCCGATTGTTGAAGGGAGAGGGGTAGCAGCTGTTGAGCAAAGCATATCGAGGAAGAGGAGATTGGTGTCATCAGACTGCGCCAGTGTATAGGGCTGGTTGTGTTGTGAGGTGAGTTTGATTGTGATTTGTGTTCACAGCAGTAGTAATTGTTAGGGCAATCTCTTGCCATGATAAGGTTTTGATGTGTGTGGCAAAGGGTTTAAGTTAGGATGATATTGTTATTTGATATGTGCGTTGGAGTCTTGCAGGACTTAGTAATTCGCACATGGAGCCTTGGCGGGTTCACCCTCACAACCTCGGTCCTTGAGTCGGTGAAGGATGACTTTGCGGAAGCCGTTCGCTTGGAGCATCCGAGGGACCGCCGGATGAGATGACTTGAAGTGAAGCCAAGGAAGCAGACTTCGGAGGCAAGAGATGCGAAGGAGCATTGCAGAGTCGTGCGCCTGATCTTTTAGGGGCGTGGCCGAATGAAGAGAGCTTCGGCGAGGGACTTCGAGTGAGATGAGAGAATGAGTGAAATGTAAGTAGCTCATTAGGTGACCTTGGCCGAATGGCTGAGTGTCGGAGACTTGACCGCAAGGGTTAAGGTTTACCCGACCGCCGGAAGCTCAAACTTATGTTAAGTTTGAGTTTCATGACACAATCATTGCCATGTAATGGCGATCATTGCTCTGGTCAGTGGGTTCGTGGTATCCGATGGGTTTATGCCCGGTGGGTACCATGGAATGGCGATCATGCGAAGATATCGCGAACACAGAACCACTCGTAGCCGTAGGCGATTGACTACGGAGTGCGATCGGGTGAGTCCATCGATCGGCCAGAGTTCCGTTGGACTACTGATCGGGATCAGCGTGTTGAGGCCGTTGTAGTGGTCGATTCATGCCAAAGCGTGATCGTAGTGGTGGCGGCCAACGGGAAGAAATCAGCCCTCTCTATAAAAAGAGAGGGTGTGAGCCTTTGAGAGGCTAATGCTTATGCTCTAAGTGATCTTCCTAGTGCCCCACAAGCTCTAAACTCTTCTTACTTGTTTTTACTCCATTCTTATTGTAAGAAGAGTGATCTTGATTGTAAAGGTTACCTCCACCTAGCTTGGTGCAAAGGAGAGACCAATAGTGATTGGCTTTGGAGGAGTGATTCACCTTGGACGAATCGGACCGTGGATTAGCGGCGTAGCCATGAACCACGTTACATCTTCTTTGTTAGCGTTTGTATGTTCATTTATTGCTTTGTCTTTATTGTTTATGCTTCCTCTTACGCTAACGATTGTATAGACGAGCAAACGAACGAGAGAATTCCGACATCCATCGTAAGAGGGCTATTCACCCCCCTCTAGCCGACCGTTCGATCCCCTACAAGTGGTATCAGAGCCAAGGAAATGAAGAGGAAGCCAATAGAGAAATATAGGTGGACCAAAAGGCAAAGGGAAGAGCACCTTGCAAATTCAAAAGCCAAGCATCATCTCTTCAATGTGCTCCCCCAACAAGAAATCAACCGAATAGGAGAATGCCTAAGCGCCAAGGAGATGTGGGAGAAGCTAATTGAGCTTCATGAAGGCACATCCGAGGCGAAGCTAGCAAGGAGAGATCTCCTCCGCTCCCAACTATCCAACATTAAATTAGAAAAGGGAGAAATGGTAACTTCTTTGCATTCTAGATTCAAAGAAATTTTAAATGGACTAACAAGTGTAGGAGAAAGGCTCTCCAATCACGATATGATGATGAAGGTCATAGATGCTTTCCCCCGATCATCCAAGTGGAGTTCAATGGTGGACTCATTTTACATTTCAAAGAATCTAGAGGTAAGTACTCTAGATGAATTTTTCTCTACTATGGAATTACATGAATCTAGGCTTGAAGGAATACAAGAAGAGCCAAAAATACAACCTTTAAGGGGAGTAGCATTGTTGGCAAATAAGGGGAAGAAGAAGATAGAGATCTCCTCCTCCGATGATGATGAAGCATCTTCTTCCTCCATGGATAGCACGGAAGAAGCCTACATGGTAAGGAAGGTAAGGCGTGCATTTAAGAATTTTAGATTTGATAAATCTCATGATAGGAATAGAAGACCAAGGGGGAAGGTCATATGCTACAATTGCCAAGGAGAGGGACACATAAGGGATAATTGTCCCCTCCTAAACAAGAGCAAGGAAGAAAAGAAGAAGAAGAAGGAGAGCAAGAAGAAAGAGGAGAAGAAGACAAAGGAAAAGGGGAAGGCCAAGGCATTCAAAGCAAAGACTTGGGATGACCCTTCCTCCTCTTCTTCATCATCATCCGAGGAAGAAAATGCATTTGTCACCAACCTAGCATTGATGGCTTTCGATGACTTGGATTGCTCCTCCACCGAAAATGAAGAATCAAGCTCAAGTGGAGAGAGCTCAAGTGAAGGGGGAGCCTCTACATCCTCCTCATCCGAAGAAGAAGAAGAGGACATGGAAACTATGGTAACGAATCTTTCATCCCATAAGATAGTTTCCATGATTTCTAGCTTAACTAAGGATCTATTTAGAGCCAAGAAAAAGAACAAAAGCATGCTTGACCAAATTAAGGAATTAGAGCAAAAATTAGAAAAAGCATGCTTAAATGATGATAATATCTCTTCTAGCTTAAATGATGCATGCTCACATGATCTTTATGTGCCATTAGATGTTAGTGATGCATGTATAAATGAAAATAGGGCTTTAAGGGAAAAGGTAGATTATTTAACAAAAGCCCTAGAAAAATTCACAATTGGCTCCAACACATTGAACATGATCTTAGGGAGCCAAAGAGCTAGCTTCAACAAAAAGGGCCTAGGTTATAAAGAAAAGAAAAATGAAAATGCCTATAAATGCCTAATTGCTAGGGGACAAGATAAAAAGAAGGTAATATCTAGGAAATGGATCCCCAAGGAGTATCTAGTGAACCCAATAGGCAAGAACTTATTTTGGATTCCAAAATCCATTCTTAAGGGTTAGAAAACCCCTAGGGTAGTCAACCATATGCAATTGACCAATATCATATTTTGGTTGACTTAGGATGGCGGGACAACATTTTTAAATAGTGTTGGGTGATGATAACGTACCCATAAATAGATAATAATGCTTAAATCATGATGATTAATGTATGGTTGCAATCATGATTTATGATTTTGATATTTGGCACATAATCATAAGAAATAGGTTTAAATCATGCTTTAGGTGATACTTTACTTATTATCATCATATAATACCTAATGCATGAGAACAATTCAATGAATACATGTATTTCATGATCATAATGTAGAATCAATTGATATATGCCTTTATGATCATGAGGATTGTTAGGTTGATACTTAACCTTGATAGAATTGTATGAATATAATGATTAAGTATATACAAATAACCCCTAGGATGCATCTCACACTCACCATAGGCTACTTTGATTGAAAACTTAGCATGGGTGAGATGTTAGGATGATACAAATGTCCACTAATGCCTATGACATTTAGATGGTCATTTAAGGTATCAAAATAGCAATAATAGACCAATCATGGGGAAGACTTATGTTTAATTCATAGACATATTGTCCAAAGATCATGGTTGGATATTTCATATGTTTTCAAAACAATTTCTTACTTTAAAATCCATGTATTCACGTTTTGAAACAATCCTAAGCAATACTAGGTGTTAAAATGGATACTAACATGCTCAAAAACTAGTGGTTTTTAAAGCCTTTGGATTTTTGGCAAATCTCGGAAAATATAATAATTTTTCTTGGAAAACTATTTTTCATTGATAGATATACTTAAAAGAAATATGTTCCTCAAATTTCATGATTTTTCGAATTTTCTGGAATTTTTAATGCATTTCTGAAATTCTCCAAAATCGTAATTTGAATTCATTATGCGATCATTGCCATATCTTGATAGCGATCATTTATTCACTAAAACAGCCCAATATTTTCTGATTTCAGATTTTAATCATATTTTTGGTATTTTCCTCTTATTTAACTTGATGCCATGGATTTATAAATTAGGATTAATCTTTTTGATGGTGTCAAAGGGGGAGAAATGTATGTTTAAGTAACGGGGAATATATTTTGGGGGAGAAATGATCATGCTTATGATAGGGGGAGAAAATTTTTATGGGGAGTTTCATGGATTAAGGGGGAGTTGCTATATCAAGTTTATGTTTACATGCTTTCTTACCTTAGAATTTTTATCAAATGTTTTTACCTAACTTAAACGGATTGCTACACATCAAAAAGGGGGAGATTGTTAGGGCAATCTCTTGCCATGATAAGGTTTTGATGTGTGTGGCAAAGGGTTTAAGTTAGGATGATATTGTTATTTGATATGTGCGTTGGAGTCTTGCAGGACTTAGTAATTACGCATAGAGCCACAACCTCGGTCCTTGAGTGGTGAAGGATGACTTTGCGAGCCGTGCGCTTGGAGCATCCGAGGACCGCCGGACGAGATGACTTGAAGTGAAGCCAAGGAAGCGGACTTGGAGGCAAGAGATGCGAAGGAGCATTGTAGAGTCGTCGCTGGGATCTTTAGGGACGTGGTCGCGAACGAAGAGAGCTTCGACGAGGGACTTCGAGTGAGATGAGAGAATGAGTGAAATGTAAGTAGCTCATTAGGTGAACTTGGTCGAATGGCTGAGTGTCGGAGACTTGACCGCAAGGGTTAAGGTTTACCCGACCGCCGGAAGCTCAAACTTATGTTAAGTTTGAGTTTCACATGGCACCAGTCGACTGTCATGTAATGGCGATGATCGCTCAATCGAGTGGGTTCGACCGGTATCCGATCGATGGGTTTATGCCCGATCGACTACCATGGAATGGCGATCGCCAGAGGATATCAGCGAAGCATGACCGCTCGTGGCCATCGGGCGATCGACTAGGCAACGATCGTGGTGAGGTCCATCAGTCGACTGCCAAGAGTTCCGTTGGACTATAACGGTCGGGATCCGACGTGTTCGGAGGTCGTTGTAGTGACGGTGGTCGACTGCCAAGGGCAGCAGTCGACTGGTGGCGGCCAACGGGAAGAAATCAGCCCTCTCTATAAAAAGAGAGGGTGTGAGCCTTTGAGAGGCTAATGCTTATGCTCTAAGTGATCTTCCTAGTGCCCCACAAGCTCTAAACTCTTCTTACTTGTTTGTACATCATAATACATGTCATTTGCATTTTATATACTGCTGTGTGTTGAGCATGATATATGTGTTGGTCCAGACTGTTGTATGCGTTTGATTAGCGTCATGTCATAGTGTTGTATGGACCAGGATGTTATTACATGTGATAATATATTGTTCATATGTCTGAGTGTTGGTCAAGTATGAGATTGACTTTGTACATTATATGGGTTATGTTATTGTATATCTGTTCAGGATGATATAGCATATGGTGTTGCAAACCGTCAGGTACGTTGGTACATTACTTCATGTTCAGTTGATCAGTTTAGTATATATACATTGAGTATGACTATACTGTGGTTACTTGTTATTAGATTTGGATAGGACTGTATGTCTATTGGACTCATGTTGTATACCTGTAGATCTTCACATGTATACTTGTAGATTTCTTTACCCTATATGTTCATGCACTTTCTATATATTACCCCTGAGTTTATACTCACCACCCCTGGACCCTGGGTTTCCTGTCGCCCAGATTACAGGTAGAAGATTCCTTGGACGTTCGGGGTTCCGCCAGTTGATCCCATCTCACACCGAACAATTGGGGTTTTCCACGTATTTGCTTCCGCTATTGTTTTGTATTATGGCCATGTATAATCAGTGTTGTATTTGGCTGTTGATTTGTATGTGGTTTTTATGTAGTATGTTAGAGTCGCACCGGTGCGCACTTGTTGTGTTGCTGTGGATGTATTGTTTGGTATTGTCCATATATATGTTATGTTGTTGTGGGCATACGGGCCTTGTATTAACCCGATATGTTGCCACGTACAGGGGAGATGCCGTCCGTTTGCTTTTCGGCACGGCATACTCTCGGGGCGTGACAATTTTATTGGTATCAGAGCCCTAGGTTGCGAAGTCCATTTTCAGATTTTACTTTGTTCGGATATCGAGTTTTGCTTTACTCGGTTTTGGTTTTGTGAGTTCTGGGATCTGGCTGTTGCGGACATCTCCGAGCTACAAGGTTTAAGGTATGTTAACAGTTATTACATATCCTTCTATTGGTTATGCATTTAGTTGCTTATAACTGGGATGACTTGTAGGGTGTTGGTTAGTATTCGTAACCGTGGTTTGAGTTGACCACGGGAACGACATATTGAGGTTATTAGACATGTACCTGCTGTCGAAAAGGTGAATTACCTTTGAGAGCCGACTGATACCGAGTCGGATAGCAGGGGTTAGTAGTCACATCTCTTGTGGAGATCAAGGATTATAGTCCTAAGATTTTCACTAATTATGTTAGTTAGATCATTACCTATGGGGTAATGGACAAGCGAGTATACTATTGCTGATGCAGATAGTAGAGGATTAGTTTGGAGATATTCATAGGGATTTTGATCCCTAAATTGGTCATGCTGGGTTGTATAACTTTGAGAGTACTTTTGGATACTTAACTCGTGTTATACGAAGATAGTAGTGTTAGTTGAATACCATTATCCGGATCTAACCGGTACTTGATGGAAGATATAGGAAATAACCTACGAGAAATGATGTATCACTTAATCACAGTTCAGTGATGTTGTGAGATAGTATTTCCCCACGTCATTTTTGACTCATTGTCAGGAAATTCTTGGGCATCAAGTAGGGTGATCGTTTGGTAATGGAAGTACCATGCAGAGTCGTTAGACTTGCGAGGGTTACGACCACCTAATTGCTTGAGAATGTGATCGACATGTCTTAAGCCACCCATGGTTTACTGGCTGACATCTTGATCAGGATGTTTGGATCTCCTACCAGATCCTACCGGAAGTCCTTAGACCGAGTCATGTGTATAGAAATGACTCCGCAGCAAGTGTTTTGAGAGTTGGAGATTTGATAAGCAGACATTGCAAGTCAAATTATTGGAATCCGAAATCTCCAAATGTTGGATAAATGGAGCAAGATTAGAGTCATGAGTCATGATTGGAGAGTTTTCCGATCATAGAAGACCGATTGCAAATCGTCAGCATCTTCTTATGTTTATCAGTGAAATCAGAGGAAAGACTCCGAAGGGAGATTATGTACATGAAGTACGGGTCACGACGACACACAGAGTCAGAGTATCCGATGGATCATTTTGTTCGTTTCTACGATAAGCAGCCAGTACCCACGAGGAGAGTATGTACTTTGAAGACTCAGTTGAAGACTATGGATGATGCTTTCGAGCGGACGATCCACAACCTCGAAAGATGAGATCATTACAGAAGATTAGATTATCACATCAGCAGCGATCTACTACCTCAGACATAGTGGTGTTCTTTGATACTTCCCGTCGAGAGAAGAGAGTTACTCAGTACTATTAGCAGAAGACATCTCAGAAGACCCAGACTTTCAGACAACAACTGTTACCTTTCCAGACGACGACAACTGTTACTTTCCCAGATGTGATTATGCTTTATACAGAGGAGAGAATTTACGATGATGGTCGTATCTATGTAGTATTCTCCAGTTGCAGCTATACCTTTCACAGAGTCGGAGCGGGCTACGATGTTGGCAGTTCTTGATACTTACGATGAATGTGTACCCTTTGCGATACAGTTGTTTATCATCTCCATTGCGATTGTTGCGTTTGTACTTGATTCGATTGACTTCAGTTTCTCCATGACAGACTTTTGCAGCTACTTGAGCTCAGTCGTCAAGAACAGATATTGGGCGAGTTTACATGGTTACTCGAGAAGAGATATAGTAGACCGAAGACGTGGTCATTTGGGGTATTACTTTAGGTTACCCTATTTGCGGATATATTGAGAGATATTGATAGTTACAGGTAGCTAGGTCTAGAACATTCTTAGATAGGATTAGATGGGTTTCTATCGACTTATGGATTGATGGTATCTCTACTGTCAGGTGAGATGTTGACCAACAATCAAGAAGTCAAGAGATACCCTTAGCCTTTGCTAGACATACCTTTATTATAGACATATCCTTGCGGATAGTTAAATTGTTGAAATGACGATATACTATGTCTCTCGGAGGTATGGATAATTCGAGAGTATTCGGATATAGATTCGGATGAACTCCCGGGCTTGTCACTGCATGGGCAAGTGGAGTAAGTGATTGAGGTGATTTCGGAAATAGTTCTGATATTGGGGATCTCATACCGAGAGATGATTTTATGGGTATCGGTGTTGCTAAACACTATGGGAGATTTATCTGCCTCAGTATTTCTTCTTGAGAAGACTTGTAACTCTTTGTTAGAAGAGAGTCGGACCTTGAGTTTATGCATCGATTATCGATGATTGGAATGTAGTAGTTGAGAATGAATATCCTTCGTTGTGGATAGATGATCTGTTTAGGTCAGCTAAAGGACACCTGTGTATACTCTAGGGTTGATATTGTAGTGACTTAGTGTCATACAATTATCATTGTCGGTGTGATGATTGAGCTATCATCAACTTAGAGTAAAAAGGTTGCAGGTGTGTAGAAAACGACATTTCATACTTAGTATGAATTTTATGAGGTGTTGATAATGTGGTAAGACTTATCAACGGTTTAGTCGTTCATGGATTTGAGTAATCAAGTACTTTTGAAGTATTTGAGATCGATTGTCATCATATCTGTGGAGGATATATTTATGGATATATTCTCAATCTTAAGGGAAGTTGTGGTTTCCCTAGATTGATTTGGTATTTACCGTAGATGTGGATAGGATGCACTAGCGATACTATATCGTCGACTTGTGGGACCAAGAAGGTGATGGAAATCACCTGGTCGGAAGTTTGTGAAGCTAGGTTTCAAGGCCTAGACGGTGGCTGACTTTTGGTGTCAGTGTTAGTTAATCCGTCTGATATGGATGGAAGGGTATTGTATGTAGATGCATCATTTCAGGGATTAGGAGCAATCCCGATGCAGTTGAATGAGATGTATATTATGTGTATGCTAGTTGAGAAACTAGCGAGATTGGTCATTATAGTCTTCCAGTTACTTTCAACTCTGTGACGGAGTGAATTTTGGACATTAGATTGATTTCTCTTGTGAGAAAGGAATTCTCCATCTCCGAAGAGAATAGTGGATTACAAAGTTGCATTCCTTTTAGGAAGAGTTGGTTCAGGAGGCTCTTCATTCGAAAGTGATGATTTATTCGGAGTGTATCCGAAAATAGTGAGTAGTGGGACGTGCCTGTTGGTGGAACGATATATGGGACACGGTTGATTTCGTAGTTTGATGTTGGGTATGCCCACAAGCAAAGGTGAAATATTGTGATCGGTAGAGTTACTTACCGTGATGAAGTGAGAGCCTAGTGCGTTTGACGATGTTGGGAGATTATCTAGAATTCGAAAAGGGCTTGATGTGATTTGGGTAATCGATGATCGATTAGCTAGGTCTGCTCATTTTCCGAGCCGTAAGATGAATTTCGTTGGATCACTTGATGGAATTATATCCATGGAGTAACCTTGAGTATCATTTCTGATGGTGATTCATGATTCACCTTACGATTCTAGCAAGTCTCCCATCGGTTACGGGTACAGAGCTCCACTTTGGTACAGTTGTTTACCTTTTTAGAGGTCGGTTGAGTGTATATAAGAGCTGGGATATAATATTCGAGCTCAGTACCACTTAGTCACTTGAGGTGTTACTTTTCTCCGGATACTTGAGATGATTATTTTGACATATCGTACAAGTATATAAGTCGGAAATTTGGGGACCAAATTTTTATAAGTGGGGGAGAATGTAAAATACGAAAAAAAATTTTGGATTAACTCCTTTAATTAATTTGGGTTTAATTAGTGGGTTAATTGGGCTGGAAATGGGTTTGAAATTAGGTTGAATCCATTGGGCTGAAGCTAATGGGCTGAATCTAAAGGGCTGAATCAATTGGGCTTGGGCTGGTTGGCTTGAACCGATTTAACGAACGACGTTTAAAAACAAAACCGAATGAACCGATCACAACTCATTTTCCCGATCACGATTTTCGTTTCTCCTCTTCACCTTCGTTTCTTCGCGATTTCGTCTCTTCGTGCAATCTCGGCGGCCGATCTCAGTTCGCCGGCATCCATGTGAGAAAGCTCAGTGACGGTGCCGCCCCAGCTGATCCTTGACCTTCGAGGTCAGTGATCCTTCGCGCGAGCGCCGTTCCCATCTTCGATCGTGGGTTCCCGAGTAAGATTTCGGTGAGATGTCTTCGCTGGGAGCTAGGGGTCGACAACGGTGCTATCAGGTCGCCGACTGAGAGCTGGGGCTTCGCGAGTTCTATTGAAATCTGGTAAGTGGTTGATCCTCTCCCTTGAGTCGAACAAGATCTTTCCCCTACTTGTGTTCCTCATTGCCATCAGCTCCGATTGTTGAAGGGAGAGGGGTAGCAGCTGTTGAGCAGAGCAGATCGAGGAAGAGGAGATTGGTGTCATCGGACTGCCCCAGTGTATAGGGCTGGTTGTGTTGTGAGGTGAGTTTGATTGTGATTTGTGTTCACAGCAGTAGTAATATGGTTGGTGTGTTCCTCACCGTGAGATTGGGTAGTTTCAGCCTCTGTTTGCCGCAGAGCTTGGAGCTGGGATTTGAGATCTGACCTGGTTAGGGTGGTAGCCGATCTGTGTGTGTGGGACGAGAAGGTGAGCTAAATTGCAACTCTAATTTAGTGTTGTTCAGATTTGTGTGTTGATTCATTGGTTGGTTTTGTAGCGATGAGTGGTGGAGACAAGGTGAGGAAGCTGCTGATACGGTTTGAAACAGCATGTTATTTAATTAGTTCATTGTTGATCTAGTTGATTTCCTTAGCTGTTGGTTGGGGAGTTTATAATGGTTGGGTTGTGGATTGCGTTGGAAGGTGAAATCTTTCACTGTTGGAGTTTGTGGGTTTTGTGGATTTTGATGTCGATTTATCTATGTATTGTGTCGGTCGTGGGTGGAAGGAGGAGGCAGATTGGATTCTTCGGATGATCTGTTCTTGTCGTGATGGTCTTCGGCCAATTGTCTTCAAGGATAGTTCGTGATCGATTATGAGTGTTATTTAGATATATTTACCTTAATTGATCTTGTGGATGTCGTGATCTATTATGAGTTGGGTTAGGATGTATCAGATTGGGATGCTCGAGTTTTAGCTCGTAGTCGAGGGAAGGATGCAAATATAGAAACGATGTAGTCTCTAGTTCGTATATTGGTCGGACACTTGTACTTAATCATTGCTTGCTATTATGTGCAAGTTTGGGATATGAAGCAGGTCCACGACCGTGAGGATTATTCGAGCTTCGAATCAGGTGGGTAATATCTACCTGGTCCGGTAGTTTTGATCAAATTTTAGTGCATGATCTTGGATTTATGTTTATACCTGTTTACCTTAAATCCACTCTTATTTAATCATATGCTTGTACTGCCTTGACCTTTGAGATATATACTCTGGTACTTCATTGATTATCTAGCTCGGATAGGAACTATAAACCCTATTATGTATTAGTTGATGGATGTTCAGTAAGTACAGGTGGGTAGGGTTATCTTTGTGACCTCAGATTGGGTTACTGTGTTACATCACTAGGGTTAGGTGATGAATTGGGTTATGGAGTCGATTGTTGTATCGTACACATATTAGTTGTGCATCTATGGTAGATCTAGTTGTCTGTGCATAGATAAGTGTGTGGTTGTCAGTATGTAACCATGGACTAGAGGTCCTAGCATGATGGTATATCCATTATGGATTGTATGTCTGTGTATGGTTATATGGAGGGTCGATAGTATATCGCTACTGACTAGGGGTCTTAGCATGGTTGATTGTCAGATGAGTATGACTCTTTGTGCGATAGAGAGAGAGTCTTGTGTATTGTAGTCCTTGCATAGTTGACTTTTGATTGACCGGGACTCCCTGTGAGATAGGGAGTGTTGCGAGGATACTTGTGTGGAGCTATGCATCATTACATTTGCATGCATCTTTGTTGGATCGGGTCTCCCTTGTAGTTGAGGCAGACGGTCGCCGTCATCCCCGCCTCCCCGGCCACTCGGGGTAGTGGTAGCAGGGTTGAGGGCAGAGCATTGGATGTGCCGCGCTCGACCACTATGGATGGTGGTAGCTGGAGATGCGCACCTGGCCACTGAGCAGAGTGGTGTTAGCACTCGCCCACTATAGACGGTGGTTGTGTGACGTGCAGTTGTCCTGTGTGCAGAGCTCGTCTACTCATGGGTAGTGATGGAGCGACCAGCAGCAGGGACCCCCGGGGAGTAGTTAGCTCTTTACGCTTATATGCTACTCATTCATACTACCCAACTCGGTCACTCGAGAGTAGTGGCAGCTGGAGTCGGGCTAGTCGTCATGTCGTGCCACCCGGGCCATACTGGGGTCGTGGTTGGACGGGTCCGCAAACATGGCCATGCATATGCATTGCTGATATATATGTATGCATGTATTTGATATATGTTTTACATATGCCTGTGAGATGCTACATTTGTTTGCTGCATATGTTTGTACATCATGATACATGACATTTGCATTTTATATACTGCTGTGTGTTGAGCATGATATATGTGTTGGTCCAGACTGTTGTATGCGTTTGATTAGCGTCATGTCATAGTGTTGTATGGACCGGGATGTTATTACATGTGATTATATATTGTTCATATGTCTGAGTGGTGGTCAGGTATGAGATTGACTTTGTACATTATATGGGTTATGTTATTGTATATCTGTTTAGGATGATATAGCATATGGTGTTGCAGATCGTCAGGTACGTTAGTACATTACTTCATGTTCAGTTGATCAGTTTAGTATATATACATTGAGTATGACTATACTGTGGTTACTTGTTATTAGATTTGGATAGGATTGTATGTCTATTGGACTCATGTTGTATACCTGTAGATCTTCACATGTATACTTGTAGATTTCTTTACCCTATATGTTCATGCACTTTCTATATATTACCCCTGAGTTTATACTCACCACCCCAAGACCCTGGGTTTCCTGTCGCCCAGATTACAGGTAGAAGATTCCTTGGACGTTCGGAGCTCCGCCAGCTGATCCCATCTCACACCGAACAATTGGGGTTTTCCACGTATTTGCTTCCGCTGTTGTTTTGTATTATGGCCATGTATAATCAGTGTTGTATTTGGCTGTTGGTTTGTATGTGGTTTTTGTGTAGTATGTTAGAGTCGCACCGGTGCGCACTTGTTGTGTTGTTGTGGATGTATTGTTTGGTATTCTCCATATATATGTTATGTTGTTGTGGGTCTACGGGCCTTGTATTAACCCAATATGTTGCCACGTACAGGGGAGATGTCGTCCATTTGCTTTTCGACACGGCATACTCTCGGGGCGTGACATGAGGGGCCAATGTGAAGATGCGATGATGCAATTGGCCCTGGTCCAGAGCGAAAAGGAGGAGCTGCAGCGAAAAAATGAAGAACTCGAACAGCGAATCTTCTTCCAATCCAGTGAATTGCAGCAAGTGGAGATCCTCGCCCATGAACTAAAAGAATATAAGGGGCATCTTGGGGACGCTATGATTCAAGCCGCCGACTCCTCGACTGCTATCGAACAGCTCCAGCAAGAACGCCGACTGCTTCGACTGGAGCGCCAAGCCTGGGAAGCCACCAGGAAATCTTGTATAGAGAAGTGCCAAAAACTTTCTGACATGGTGGCGGCCCGTCCTCAGACTTTATCGGCAACGGCTCGGCAACAGTCTGCCTTTCAGGAAGAACACTCCGAGTCCCTTTCAGCTTTGGGACGGCAAGCTATAAAAGCAGCCACCGAGAGGGATGCCCTGGCAGCCCAACTAACGGAGAGCCAAATCCAACTGGCTAAATGTCAGGACCGGCTGAAGGAGCAGGAAGCCGATCTCAAGGGACAATAGGTCAAGAAGGGGGTAGACCTATTTATATTAGGCTTTGAAGGATCTTCGGCTCTAAACGTCGAACGAGGATACCCACCCCCTGGCACAGACACCAGCTACTTAAATCTTGTAGATGTACTAGCCAAGTGTCCTCATGAATTATTTGAATTGTAACTCCCAACATTCTCTTCCTTGCAATGACTTTTTCCTTAATGCTAAAAAGTAAATTTGGTTAACATAGCTTTTTGTTATTATCCTTGCATGTCTCTTTGTGGGTCGGAAATTCTAAACCAACTTTAAGCTTTTCTCTTTTATATTGTCATTTCTTTTCCCGTATTGTATGGCGCAATCATCTAGTTGGTTCGGGGACTTACTTGGAAGGTCTCGAATGATATTATTCATATCCGACCCAATTTTGGTTCGGTCAACACTTTAAATGACCTTCGCCTGTTGATCTTCTCTATCCCTCTTACTGCTTCGGAAATGGTATCAGTCTCTTCATCTTCTTCCCTTTCCCAAGAACTACTGTCGTCGCTTTCCTTCCACTATAAATCATCACCCTCTATGTCTTCGTCCTTCTATCTCACTCTAATGGCTTCAGCGGGACATCCCATCGAAATTTCTTCAGATTCAGAATCTTTCGAGATGCAGGACTGATTTTCCGAAGACATTAAAGATTCAGAGACCCGCTCGACCGCCACCTCAGCTTTCCGCCCCCTTCCTTTTCCGCCTTACACCCCAGCTCCCACCCCTCCTACAGAGAAGTCCTTTCGTGCACTATTTCCCTCATTCCGCAATCGGGTGTGGAACCCTCCTTTAACATGGGAATACACAGTAGGAGATCCCCGAGCCGCCACCGAACTTCCCCCACTCCCCCCAGCTATGGCCTTCCTCCCAGTCTCCTCGACGAGAGTTCATCCTCCTCCTTTCGATGAAGGTCCATCAACAATACCTCCCGCTCAAGGCGAGCGCTTCAGGGTCATTTTTGCACCTTCCCCCCCCCCCCCCAAGGAGACCTCTAACGCTTCGTCTGTTAAGAGTAATCAAAGAAAATCTTCATAGATTAACTGATGTAACTATTTTAAATATGTTAATAAAAATGAAGGAGGAAATTGATATTCGCTTTTGTCATTTTCCTGTATAAGTGAAATTTCTGTCCTCAGAAAGACTGTAATCCGGCCTGACCATACTTTCTTTCACCATCTCCCTGGGATTCGGACCCCTTTACTTATAATTACTGTACCAGCGACTTTTTACCTGCTGTCGTTACGTTTCCCCTTCTTTACTAGCATTCATTATCCCCACTTCCTCTGTTAATAAATGCGCTCTTCTCCTTCATCGCTATAAAGACTTCCAACCCTTACCGTATAGCTTCCATCTTTTCCCTTTCCTTTCCTTCGCCATCATGATGACAAGGAATATAAAAGCGAGGACAACGCTGGTTCCTCTTACCTTTGCGCGCTATATAGCTAATCTGGAGGAGCAAGTGAGGTACTTGCAGCAACGGCTGAGAGAAACTTCCGCCAGTAACCGCTCTCTGCGTCAACAACTGGTCGGGTCCCAAAAGGAGCTATCCAAGCAAATCTTCTCATGATCTTACCTTGGCAATTCTTGTACCAACCTCAGTAGGCAAGAGACTCCGTCGGTTTTTCCCAACAAAGAACTGTAGTACCCTACATATATATAAGGGTTTTCTTTTGCTATTTCCTCTTTGTAAAGGAATTAGAATATGTAATTTTCTCGAATCAATGAACTTCTCCCGCTTGTCTTCTTCTTCCTATATTTCTTAAATCATACCCCATAGTGCCTTCCTCATATCAACATAAAATAATATACAGCGGATGGTATACTTCAGCTCTTCTGCCCCTTTACCCTACCAGAAATATAATAATATAGAGTCGCTAAATGAGCCAACTCTGCTGCTCTACCGCTGCACGAGAATAAAATAATACAAAGTTAAATAATGACTTCAACTTCTTCCGCTTTGCGGGGATAAACATGATAAATAACTGAGGAAATCTCAGTTCTTCCGTTCCGCCACCACACGGGGATAAAATAATATAAAGTTGAATAATAAGTTCAACTTCTTCCGCTTCGCGGGGATAAAATTGATGAATAACCGAGGATATCTCGGTTCTTCCATTCCACCACCGCACGGGGATTTCTTCCGCTTCGCGGGGATAAAAATGATGTATAACCGAGGATATCTCGGTTCTTCCGTTCCACCACCATACGGGGATTTCTTCCGCTTCGCGGGGATAAAAATGATGTATAACCGAGGATATCTCAGTCCTTCCGTTCCACCACCACACGGGGATTTCTTCCGCTTCGCGGGGATAAAAATGATGTATAACCGAGGATATCTCGGTTCTTCCGTTCCACCATCACACGGGGATTTCTTCCGCTTCGCGGGGATAAAAATGATGTATAACCGAGGATATCTCGATTCTTCCGTTCCACCACCACACGGGGATTTCTTCCGCTTCGTGGGGATAAAAATGATGTATAACCGAGGATATCTCGGTTCTTTCGCTCCACCACCACACGGGGATTTCTTTCGCTTCGCGGGGATAAAATTGATGTATAACCGAGGATATCTCGGTTCTTCCGTTCCACCACCGCACGGGGATTTCTTCCGCTTCGCGGGGATAAAAATGATGTATAACCGAGGAAATCTCGGTTCTTCCGTTCCACCACTGCACGGGGATTTCTTTCGCTTCGCGGGGATAAAAATGATGTATAACCGAGGATATCTCGATTCTTCCATTCCACCACCGTACGGGGATAAAATAATATATAGTGCTCAGAGGCCTTCAGCATAAAGAGTGCGATGTTTTCACACCACTGTTCTTCCTATCTTCATCCTTCTTATGAAAGCGAGGGCTTCAACACATAATGGGTCATTTGCAGAATAAATCCTTATTTTACTTCCACTTATAGCCTCCTTTTCTATAAACGAGGAGCCCAATAATCATTATAAGCCCATTCTTCCCCCTTTTTATAGGGGATTTTTCGTCTTCCCTTTTATTACCTCCATTCCTTACGCCTTTTCGTCTTCTTCGTCTTCGTTTGTTCCTCTTTCCGCCGCCATCCTCCGTTGCCTCAATCCCCTATTGAAGCACCTCCCTTCTTCATTCTCAGACCAGCAAGATGCATTCCACTTTCCTCCAAGAAATATCAAGCCATTACTCACACCTCAAGCGAGGCGAGGGTCAGCCGCCAGCTTCATCCTCCTCCTCACCTTCCCCTATTGCCATCACTCCCGCTCCGTCTCTCCTTTCTTCTTCACTTCCGCCCGAAACCCTTATTACCTCAGTGCTAGAGGAAACCGGAATAACCAGCCCCTCTTCTCTTCCTCTGTTTGTTGGGTTTCCGGCACCGCGGCGTGTGTGTGTTCGATCATGTTTCGTAAACATGAACACAGCGGAAGCAATTAAAAATAATAAATACTCCTATTTATTACAACACACACAACACACGCATGCTTTTACAACAAGTGTAGACATAACCGTAAATTAAAATTGCAATAAAAGGAAATTAACTACGTTATACCTTTCGTATGACGTGTAGCGGGAACGGCATCAACCGGAACGATCCTCGTAAGAATCGTCTCTATCCGTATCCACGCCGAGCTCCTCGGGATGACTTCGCTAAGTCACGAGCTTCGTCTTACGTCGGGTTACTAGCCTCGTGTTGAAGGCGGCGTGATCGAGAGATGATCACGATCCGAATCCAAATTCGGATCCAAAAGCGAGTTCTCAAAACTCGCTTCTCCGGAGAGGTATTCGTCAACCGTTTGGCGAATCGCCGTCCTCCACCTCAGAGGATTACGAGATCAAATCCCGATAAGTTAGCGCTGTCGGGCACTAACCGTCGTCAAGCGGCGCTCCGGCGAAGGAGAAGAAGCTGTCAGAAAACTGGACAGCTTGGTGGAGGAGTAGCGCCGGCCAAAACAAGGAGAGAAAGGCTCACCTTGATGCCGAACCTATAGGAGATCACGGAGGGTCGCCGGAGGTTCACCGGCTGGAGCTTGGGCGCGGCAAGGGTCTTGGGCGGCACAAGACAAGGTGGGCAAGGCGCCTTGGTTGAAAACTCCTCCAAGGAGTGGAGGGTTTGGATTAGTTAGGGTTTAACAATCCCTTAAGCCCACTTTTATAGAGAACTAATTCTCTTAATGGTTAATGGATCATATCCACAAAGCCCGTTAACCCGCTCCATTAAGATAAGTTAAAATAAACCAAACCATGATGGTTTATTTTAAGTTAAAACGAACCGAACCAACTTTTGGTTCATTCGTTTAAAATAAACCAAACCCTTTGGTTTATTCTTATCCATTGGATTAGAACCAAACCATTTTGGTCCATCCATTATGTCTTCATAAGACGCAGCCCATCCACGCTTCCATTGCGACTGAAACAATTTCATGCTCGCTTTATGTTTGGTCCAACCAAACATAGTTTCTCTCGGTCTGAGAATCTCATTCTCAAGCTCGTTTTAAATCCTTTGGATTACACTCGTTGTGCGTGTGACCAAATAGGTTCTCGGTTTATGTTGGCCGTCTATAATTAACCATTAATTATAGAGCGATCATGAGTGGCACCTAGTAGTACATCATGATCCCCAATTAACCGAAAAGATCAGCGGTTGATCGAACTATTTACGAAACCCTTGATGGCTCGAATGAATCGTGCCCCATTCCCTTCACTCATCTTATACCCACTTGGTTGAGGACATGGTCTATTGTGCCGATCCCCACTAAGTGACTCGTCACCTAGCCCAGTATCATTTCCTCGTCCTCACAGTTCTAGTTACTCCACATGTATCGAAGAGTACCTTACTCTAAACATGTAATGCTTTGGAGACTTTAGTAACAATCAGACGAGAGGCCATGGGTATACATCTCCTCGCAAGGAGTGGTGAATCCTTTATAGGCTATTCAAACACCTTGATCACTTGACTTATACCCAATCATCCGGGTCCACATCTCCTTAGAGATGTTTGCTTAAGATGTCAAAGCATAAGTCTCCATGATCAAGATGACTTGAATCTGCAAGTCGAAGGAACATCGCACTTAAGCCACGATAAGAACTTCATTGACATATCTATATGTCAGAGAACCATATGAAGTCTTACTGGTCACTCGATGAACTAGTTACCATAACTAGCATCCACGATTAACTCGGACATCACTATGTCTCCGGCCCGGTGAGAATCGGTGCTTGGATACACCAAGGTATACCTCGTGCTAGTCTCGCGGGAATTGATGGTGTCGAATCCATCGATTCATCGACTAGGGATAATTCCGATACATCACAATTACACATGTAGAGATACTCACTAGTTGTGATCCAATCACAAATTCTCTCATGCTGTGAATCGTATCGTGGACATTCAGTAAATGAGTTTAAGATCCAATCAGATACATAAAACATGTATACTCAAATAGTGAATCTTCATTTATCATATAAATGGTTCATACATAAGGCGATTGCCTTAGGACATCTCTCATATATTACTAACACTGTTACTTACAAACCCTAACTCCCCTACCTTTTCCCCATCCGCCGTAAGTGTTCGGAGGACACCTTCTCCTTCATCACAATCTAAAGATGAATCCATGGAAGGCATGTTTCCATGTCAGCCAACAATAGATGCTAGCGCATCCTTACCTTCTTTTTCCCTTGAATGCAACTCCACTTTTGAACCTATGGTGATTGACAATTCTCCATTGCCTATCTCCCCTTCTGCCTCTCGCCTGAAGAGCCCTTCACCTCCTATCGGCACTAGCCCACGTCCTTTTACTTCTTGCCTTCCCATCGAAGGCTCCTCCAGCGCTATGCTCATCATATCGTCCTCTCCGGATTCCTCGCCCAACCAATTTCCTTCTACCATTCTTGACGTGCCTACCTTACAACTGGACATGGCACATTTTGCGCCCCCCCCCCGGCTCCTGCTTCTTTGCCCCCAACTATTACCTCTGTGAGCCTTCTGATCAATGCCCCTTCTTCGTCCCCTTCTCAACCTATGGATACCACCCCCATTCTTCCTCTGATGAGTGAACCTCTACCTTCGGGGTCATCCGTCCCTTCTTCTTCCCGTTCTCCTCGGAGTCTTCGGATCTTGAACTTAGAGGAACTGATCCCCCGCATGGAAGGTCTGCGCCACGCCCTCGACTTGGTATGTTTTTCTGATCAGCTTTCCTAATTTTTCTTACTGAATAACTTCTTTTCAACAACCGGCATACATGCCCTGACCAACTACCAAGAGTTGGACCGCTCTCTCCACCAACACCGAGCTTAGTTTCTGGAATCGGAACGACAGCAGCGGGAGGATTTAGCGACTGCCTAACATCGGGAACAGCTCCTGTCGCAACAACTGCGACTATGCCAGGAGCAATTGGCAGGAGCTCGCCACCAAATTCAAAAAGACGCCAATACCATCGCAGCATTACAAGAACAACAGCGAGCGGGTGTGGAATCACCTTTGCTACAGCGGGAGGTTCAGCCGACCCATCTTGACAAGGAGTCTTCCTCTTCTCAAGAATTGACCCGCCTTCGAGAAAAGGTAGCAGAACTCCTTCGGGGGAAGCAACAGGACTCAGACATCATCGCTCGACTCCAGGTTCAATACCAGAAAGCGGAGGATAAAATAGGGGACCTCCGCACTCGCCTGTGCAAGGAGGTACAAGAAAACTCCTCTCTCATAAATTCTAGGGTGCATGCTCACGCCCGTCTACGCAGGCAAGAAACCTCCCTCCAAAGACTGAGCACTGAGCTTGCCCGAACCAGATCCTACTCCGAAGCGGTAGAGGGGATTTTGGCCTCTATGCGTCAGAACATGATGGAGATGACGCACCTTGTATAACAGGATCAAACTTTCCGAGTCGATGATATTTCCATCCTAGCCGATGCTATTATGGAGGTGTCCCGACGCTATATTGACGTACGCCGAAATCTTCAAGAGCAACAAGAGAAATGTCGTAGGCTTCATCGGGATCGGAGCCCTGACCGTCCGAACCGCCAGGAGCGACTAATCATCCTGCTGTGTGCCACTTATCAAGACGGGTTTAATGAAGCGGTCCGGCAATACGCTGATCAAAGATTTCCTCCCCCGACATATCCTACTTTCTCTCTAAATTGGGAAGCCGGCTTTCGGCGCTATCCCCCTGACAGGTTTAAGTTATAGCTTGATGTATTGTCTCGGAACAGAACTCTCTTTCCATCCTCTTCTCTTTTTCAAAGTTTATTAGAAGTACTGTATCGCGATTATGAATGACTCATTAATCAAATTTGAGTTCCTTTTGCATCTGACTAATACAATCAAGTTAGGAAGTACACCCCTTCGGGAGTCCCACAACTCCTCTTCTGCTATCCTCCACTTCTCATACAGTGTGAAAAAGTTTTAAATGAATGGCGTTCCAAGGTCGTGGAAGCTCCTTGCCCTGGTCATCTTTCAAATAATATGCTGACCCTGCTACGCGGCGCGTTACTTCATAAGGTCCTTCCCAGTTTGGAGCTAACTTACCAGGGTCTCCAGCGGGATTAACTTTATGCAAAACCCAATCCCCCTCCTGAAATCTTCGAGGCATCACCTTCTTATTAAAGGCTTGCTGCACTCTCCGCTTGTAAAACTCCGCTCGCCTCCGTGCCATCTCCCGCTTTTCTTCCACCAAGTCTAACTCAGTGCTTCGGATAAGTTGGTTCTGCTCTGGTTCATACACCTCTATCCGAGCGCTACTTAAAAGGGCCTCGATCAGAATAACAGCTTCCGTCCCATATACTAAACTGAAAGGAGTCTCTCCTGTTACAGTTTTTGGTGTGGTTCGATAGGCCCACAAGATTTCGGGCAATTCTTCCACCCAATTCCCCCTTTGACTACCCAATTTAGTCTTCAACCCTTGAATGAGAATTCTATTAGTGACTTCAACTTGACCATTAGCTTGAGGGTGGGCTACTGAAGTGAAAGCTTGCTGAATGTTGAGACTTTGGCACCATTCTTTAATCTTTTTGCCTTGGAACTGACGTCCATTATCACTAACTATCCTCCGAGGAATACCATATCGACAGACAATATTCTTTCACAAGAATTGTATTACAGCATTCTCGATAATTTTGGCCAGGGGCTCTGCTTCCACCCATTTGGAGAAGTAATCTACAACCACCAATAAAAATCTCTTCTGTAAAGGTGTCACTGGCATCGAACCCACTATATTCATTCCCCATTGATCAAAAGGACATGAAGCGACTACAACTTTCATTAATTCAGTCGGTCGTTCGGACCGGTTGCTATGCTTTTGACAAGCTGGGCAAGTTTGCACTATACGAGTGGCATCCTGTTGGAGAGTAGGCCAAAAATATCCTGCTAACAGGGTCTTCCTTGCTAAAGCTCTCCCTCCTAGATGATTACTGCAACATCCTTCATGAATCTCCTGGAGTACCAATTCAACATCCTCACTTCCTAAGCATTTCAATAAGGGACGTCCGAAAGATGTCTTGTATAAGTCTCCATTTAAGAGGGTGAACCGTCTGGCTCGGCACATTAAAGCAAATGCCGCTCCTTTTTCTTCAGGGACCGTCCCATGCCGTAAATAAGCTATGATGTCAGTCCTCCAATCAGGAATTAGGTTTGGTTCGGGTGCGGCTTCCTCCACATTGCATATCGCTAGGGAAGTAGGGATTTCCACATGGATCGTTTCCAATGATTTCACTCCTTCCATAGCGCTAGCCACCCGAGCCAATTCATCTACCTTCCCGTTATTCTCCCGTGGGATTTGTTTCAAGAGGACTTGCTGAAACTGAACTTTTTCTTTCTCAAAAGCTTTCAAGTACTTGTGCAACCTTTCCTCCCGAACCGCGAAAGAACCTTGAAGTTGTGATATCACCAGCTGGGAATCCGAATGGATTACAATTGAAGAAGCCCCCACCGCCTTAGCAGCCTGCAATCCTGCTAGAATGGCTTCATATTCCGCCTCATTATTGGATGCCCGATATCCCAGGTGTACGGTTATACGAGTCTCCTCCTTGTCAGGGGAAATTAATAGAACACCGACACCGCTACCCGTATATACTGAAGTGTTAGTAATATATGAGAGATGTCCTAAGGCAATCACCTTATGTATGAACCATTTATATGATAAATGAAGATTCATTATTTGAGTATACATGTTTTCATGTATTTGATTGGATCTTAAACTCATTTACTGAATGTCCACGATACGATTCACAGCATGAGAGAATTTATGATTTGATCACAACTTGTGAGTATCTCTACATGTGTAATTGTGATGTATCAGAATTATCCCTAGTCGATGAATTGATGGATATGGACACCATTGATTCTGTAGAGACTAGCATGAGGTATACTCCTTGGTGTATCCAAGCAGCTGATTCTCACTAGCTGGTGACATTGTGATGTCCGGAGTTAATCGTGGATGCTAGTTATAGTAACTAGTTCATTGGAGTGACCAGCCGTAAAACTTCATATGGTTCTCTGCATATATAGATATGTCAATGAAGTTCTTACTGTAGCTTAAGTGCGATGTTCCTTTGACTTGCGGTATTCAAGTCATCTTGATCATGGAGACTTATGCTTTGACATCTTAAGCAAACATCTCTAAGGAGATGTGGACCCGGGATGATTGGGTATAAGTCGAAGTGATCGAAGGTGTTTGAATAGCCTATAAAGGATTCACCACTCCTTGCGAGGAGATGTATACCCATGGCCTCTCGTCGGATTGTTATTAAAGTCTTTGGCCAAAGCATTACATGTTTAGAGTAAGGTACTCTTTGATACATGTGCAGTAACTAGAATCCGTAGGACGAGGAAATGATACTTAGGCTAGGTGTGACGTAGTCAGCCTAGTGGGGACTGACACTATAGACTATGTCCTGAACCAAGTGGGTATAAGATGAGTGAAGGGAATGGGGCATGATTCATTCGAGCTGCTGAAGGGTTTCAGAAATAGTTCTGGATCAACCGTTGATCTTTTCGGTTAATTGGGGATCATGATGTACTACTAGGTGCCGCTCATGATCGTTCTATAATTAATGGTTAATTATAGATGGCCAACATAAATCGAGAACCTATTTGGTCATACGCACAACGAGCGAAATCCGAAGGATTTAAAACGAGCTTGAGAATGAGATTCTCAGACCGAGAGAAACTAGGTTTGGTTGGACCAAACATGGAGCGAGCATGAAATCATTTCAGTCGCAATGGAAGCGTGGATGGGTCGTGTCTTATGAAGACATAATGGATGAACCAAAATGTTTTGGTTCTAATCCAATGGAGGAGAATAAAACAAAGGGTTTGGATTATTTTAAACGAATGAACCAAAAGTTGGTTCGGTTCGTTTTAACTTAAAATAAACCATCATGGTTTGGTTTATTTTAACTTAAATTAATGGAGCGGGTTAACGGGCCTTATGGTTATGATACAATAACCATTAAGAGAATTAGTTCTCTATAAAAGAGGGCTTAAGAGTTTGTTAAGCTCTAATCCAAAAAGGCTCCTAACCTAGAGTTGCCGCCCACCTCCTTGAAGAAGTCAGCGCCAACCCTAGGCCGCCACCCACCTTCTCCAACCGGCCACCAGCTGCTGCCGTCTTCTCCACTTGCTGGCGTCAAGCTGCTGCCGGAGGAGCTCCGGTGATCTCCCTTGGGTTCGGTAATAAGGTGAGCCTCCACCTTTCCTTTTTGGCCGGCCCCTACTCCTCCACCAAAGCTGTCCAGTTTTCTGGACAGCTTGTTTCCCTCTCGTCAGAGCGTCGTTTGGACGACGTTTGGAGCTCCGACAGCGGTAGCCTTGCCGGGGATTCGATCTCCGGTAATCCTCATAGGTGGAGGACGAAGGATTCATCAAACGGTTGACGAATACCTCTCCGGAGAAGCGAGTTTTGAGGACTCGTCTTTGGATCCGAATTTAGATTCGGATCGTGATCTTCTCTCAATCACATCATCTTCAACACGAGGCTAGTAACCCATACGAAGACGAGGCTCATGACTTAGCGAAGTCATCCCGAAGATACTCGGGGTGGATACGGATAGAGACGATTCTAGGGAGGATCATTCCGGTTGATGCCTTTCCCGCTACACGTGATACGTAAGGTATACGTAGTTAAATTTTCTTTTATTACAAAATTTAAATTTACGGTTATGTCTACACATGTTGTACTATGCATGTGTGTGATGTGTGTGTTGTAATAAATGTAAATTTATTATTTTTATTTCTTCCGCTGTGCACATGTTTCGAAACATGTTCGAACACACACTCGCCGCGGTGCCGGAAATCCAATATGAAGAACCATCTACAAATATGTTCCATGCTTCCGACCCTTCCTCTTTTGTCGACGGACCATCTTCTAGGTCACAAGGTACCTCCCCCAGAAAATCAGCAAGCGCTTGGGCCTTGATAACCGTTCGGGGTTGGTAGTGAATATCATATTCGCTTAATTCTACCACCCATTTGGCCAATCTTCCGGAGAAATTGGGTTTAGTGACGACCTTGCCCAATTCGCTGTGAGTTATAACAGTGATGGGATGAGCCAGAAAGTACAGCCTCAATTTATGGGCGGTTAACACTAGAATATATGTCAGCTTCTCTAGCTCTGTATAACGGAATTCAGCCCCCTTCAGAATATGGCTAGTATAATAAATAGGTTGTTGGTGAGAGCCTTCTTGTTTCAATAAAACCGAACTAATAGCTCCCTCTGAGACGGCCAAATACATCCATAACGGTTCTCCGACCACTAGTTTGGCTAGCAGGGGGAGTCCAGCCAAATATTTCTTCAACTCCTGGAAAGCCTACTCGCATTGATCGTCCCACTGAAATTTAGTAGCCTTAGGCAGAATCTTGAAGAAAGGCAGCCCTTTGTCCGCCGATCTGGCTATGAATCAGGATAAGGAAACAATGCTGCCCACCAACTTCTGGGTCTCTCGCAGGTTAGTGGGTGATTTCATGTTACACAGCGCCTGCACCTTCTCAGGGTTGGTTTGCAACCCCTTCTCAGTTACTATATACCCCAAGAACTTGCCACTTTTTACCCTGAACAGACATTTGCTTGGGTTTAGCTTCATATTAAACCGTCTCAATGTAGTGAAGGTTTCATTTAAATCCTTGACTAAATCCCGAGTGGTCTTTGATTAGACCAAGATGTCATCCACGTAGACTTCCATATTTTTCCCTTTCTGCTCCGCAAAAATCTTGTCCATGAGGCGCTGATAGGTGGCCCCTGCGTTCTTTAATCCGAATGGCATCACCACATAAGCATATAACCCTCCCGCCGTCACAAAGCTAACCCTCTTTTGATCTTCTTTGGCCAAAGGTATTTGATGGTATCCTTGGTATGCATCCATTAGGGACACCACTTCATATCCTACAGTGGAATCTACCAACTGATCAATATGAGGCAAGGGGTCTGTCTTTAGGGCACGCTTTATTCAAATCACGAAAATCGATACACATCCTCCACTGCCCCGAATGCTTGGGGACCAAGACTACATTGGAAACCCACTCGGGAAATTAGATTTCCTTTACATGACCCACCTTTAATAATTTGTCCACTTCTTCAGCTATGACCGTGTCCTTCTCAGGCCCGAAGTGTCACCGCTTCTGTTGGACGGGTCGGGCTCCTCTGGTTATGTTGAAGTGGTGCTCAGCCACACGAGGATTAATCCCCATGAGATCATGCACATCTCCCGCAAAGATGTCTTCCTCCTCCTTCTTGGCCTCCACCGCCGCATGCACCGTGTGTGGCCTTTCCTGGAGCGATTTTCACCAGCTCTTCTTCCTCTATTTTATCGGCTTTGGGGGGGATTCTTCCAAGACGCAGACATCAGAAATGATGATAGCTTTGCCTTTGAGATCATCGGTTTGGACCTTCTTCTGGTCATCCCGAACCATTTGTACATAACAGCTACGGGCGGCCTTATGTTCCCCTTGTACTTCTCCCACCAGCGGTCCAACTGGGAATTTCAACTTCTTGTGGTACGGGGAAGACACCGCCTAAAAGATAGTAAGGAAAGGACGACCAAGAATAGCATTATAAGTGGATGGAGCATCCACAATGAGGAAAGGTATAATACTGGTTTTTTGGCTGGGCTTTACGCCTAGAGTTAGGGACAGCGAAATCTGCCCGGTAGGGTAGACCACATGCCCTGCAAACCCAAAGAGGGGTGTAGCCACATCTTCTAGCTGGGCATTTCACCGCATCTTTCGAAGCCTCCCGAAAAGGATATTAACAGAGCTTCCCGAGTCGACCAGCACCCTAGCCACTTCGTAATTGGCTAGGGATATTCGGATAACTAAAGCGTCTGTGTGGGGCAGTAGGACACTTTGTAGATCTTCTGGCCCGAATGAAACGGGCGGTGCAGTCTGGTCAGTGATAATGGTCAAACTCTCCATGAGATGGGCGTATGACTTCCGCGCCCGATTGGAGTCCCCGTCAGTAGGTCCTCCGGCTATAACATGGATAACTCCCCGTGTGAGAGCGTTATTTAGATTGGATGAGGGGCCCTCCCCTAATGGCCCTTCTTGAGGAACAACCTCCTGGGACGGCGTTTGGGGGAAAGTGACTTGAGGTTGTTGGTTATACGGCCCTGGACGGGCTACATCAGGTCGGGGGCCTCGCCGTGTTGGTCCTCCCGTCTGAAACTGCAATTGCGGGTATACAGTTCGGAGGCGATCCAGTTCCTCCTGTAACTTGAAGCATCGGGCACTAGCGTGGCCATATTCCATATGATATTGGCAGAAGAATGGGGTGGGGGGGTTACGTGGGATCCCCCTATATCCTAAGGGTCATTGCAGCAGACCCTGTTGATCATAGAATTCCATCTCCCGCTCCTTCCAAGTCCTTGCAGGAGGAGGTGCTTCAGCGGCCATGATTTGTAATGGCGGCACAGGGCGAGTGCCCTGTAACAATGGCCGAGGCCTAGGAGCCTCATGCCGAAAGGGTCGCACATAACCTCGACGAGGGGGTACTTGAGGGGCGACGGGACGAGTCCTTTCGGTTGGAACTGCTGCGGCAGCACGTTCAGCTCTCCGCACTTGCAGTCCTTCCTCCTCGTGGATGAATTGTTCTGCACGACTTAACAGCTCCTCATAGCTGTTGGCAGGTTGCCTCAAGAGGGAGCTGAGGAAGGGGCCTTCATTCAATCCGTGCGGAATGACGACTCTGAAAGATTCTGTTCTGGCAAAAGGAATACCCCTAGCTGCAGAGGTAAACCGGTGAAGATACCCTCTGAGCGACTCCGAGGGCCCTTGTGTGATGTGCATCAAGATAGAGGCGTCAGGCTTATACACCTTGCAATTGGCAAACTCCCCAACATCCTCAAAATCAAACAAGTGATGGATCCCGGAGGCAAAGTATTAAACCATTTTTGTGCCGAGCCGGTTAAGGTGGTCCGGAAAACTCGACATTTGAGGGCATCGGTATAACAGTGGAGCGAGGCTGCTCCGTCGAACTGCGATAAGTGCTCTTCGGGATCCGTCGAACCATCATACTTATCTACTTGAGGATTCCGGAAGTAAGATGGGGGGACTTCAAAGAGGATGTCCATGGTAAAGGGACTGAGCTCATAAACTTCTGGAGGTCTGGTCGATTGACTCTCGCCCTGTTCTTCCCTTCGAGTATGGGTTAAGGGCATAGTGTTCTGAGGTGTTCTTCCCCCAAGTCCTTCTCCAGACACTACTTCCACATTAACGGCGGTACGAGATGGAGGAGGCATTTCTGGGGGTGGACCTCGAGAAGAAGGTTCACCGGAATAAGGATGCAGATATCCGGTCCTTCTCCTTTCTCTAGCAAGGGCCTCTGTAATAGCGTCATCCATCAGGGCCTTCAATTGTGATGGTAGGAGGATGATGGGGCGCTCCTCCGCTGCGGAGGCAGCGGGCTGTTGTATCTCTTCCGGTTGCATCTCGACGTCCAACTCAATGTTCCCACAGACGGCGCCAACTGATGCGGCGAGGAAAATTCGCTTCACCCCCTTTCGATGCGACGAAGGCACGAAGGGAGCTTTTGGAGGGTTCTCACAGGCCGCAACAGTAAAAGATGTCTTGAGAAGACGAAGCCAATAAACGCAAAACCCGAACAGACAGCGGAAACTAGAACACAAGATATAACGTGGTTCGGAATGAGTATTCCTACTCCACGGAGGTGAGCTCTCTACCCGGGGACAATGCCCAAGCACTTTCAACTATGAACGCCCTCCTTTACGGAAAGGAAACTTCCCGAGGCAGAGAAGAAAACCTCTTACAGTTTGGTTACAAATACAAGAAAGAGTACGTGCGACGCAACAGTCAAGGTCGCTGCTCTTCTTCTCCGGCGAAGTGACGACAGCTCTCCTCCTCCTCTTGCGTCTTCGTTTCGCGTCTGATGAGATGATTGCAGATCCCTTTCCTTCTCTCCTCCTCTTGCCTTTTATCCTCCTTCTCGGATCTATCACTATCTTGTGGACAGTCCTCATCGTACACATGGCCACCATGTCCACCTGGAGAATAATTCGGTTACAGGTATGAGGGGCGAAGACTCCTCAGAATATTATGTGGGGACCTCTCTTTTCTGTTACATACCACCTCCTCATCCATATTCCAGGAAACTAGGTTAGCCTGTCCCCCTCAACCATCTACTTCTAGTAAAACTAACTTAGGTCTCCAGCTCACGGATAGTATAGTCTTAAGGCTTATTTGGCCGGACCGATTCTTATCCGCCCCGTCTACCTTTAGGCTTATGTGGTCGAACCGATTCTGATCCGCCCCGTCTACCTTTAGGCTTGTGTGGCCGAACCGATTCTTATCCGCCCTGTCTACCTTTAGGTTTATGTGGCCGAACCGATTCTGGCCTATTTCTCAACGAAGTACTTCTTCGTTTTGCCGTGTCGATTACCTTCACTTACTTTCCCGTACCAATTATTCCAGGCGCTTGCGCCCGACCCGTTCCTCTCTTTTTTCTCCATTTAACCCTCTAATTGATTCGGGTAATACCTTGCCTATGAGCTCTTCTATCTAGTTCATAGAGAAGAGGTAACGGATATATCATTCATATTATAAAATTTTATTATCTTTTATAATTATTTTGTAATCCAAATTAAATTGCAATTTCGAAATTATATCAAAAAAAAATAATTAACTTGAAGGACAAATCAAATGGAAGACAGATAGGTGGCCGTCCGGTTAGGCGAAAAAATGGTACAATTGTCCATTCACATGATGAAACCTTGAATAATTATTTGACCAATAGACGAATCCACTTTACCTTCAGCAAGTCATTAAATGTATATACTCGGATAAAAATTCCTTAGCATACATAATCATTCGCATAACAAAGAAAACATAAACTAGTGAAACCTAATTAATACGCGCTGTAAAGTCACTGCATGTTCTGCACAAACAGTGTAAGTGTTGGTTGCATGACCTATTTAAAGATAGATAGGCATTTTCCCATCCATTCCTCGTAATGGTCTAAGGGTCTGTTTGAATGTGATGATGAGAGATTCATTAAGGGAAAGGAAGAAAAGGAAGGAAAAAACTCAGAGGGTAAAAAAAGTTTTCCTTTTTATGAATAAGGAAAGATAAAAATTTTCATTTCCTCTCCTTCCCTTCCTTTCCTCATCTTTTTCCAAACAAAGTTTAAAATTTTCTCTTCTTTTATTTATCCTTCCCTCACCTCCTCCCAAACAGATCTTGACGTTCATCCTAACCAATGGCTTGTTTGAGATACATGGATGCAAAGAAACGTTACATTGCTGCAATCCTTATACGACTAACATATGCTGGGTTCCATGTGCTATTCAAGGCTACTTTTGATACGGGTATGAGCACCTTTATGTTCATCTTTCATCGGCAAGCAGTTGCCTCTATGCTATTAGCACCGTTTGCTTTTGTTCTTGAAAGGTAGACGTGTCACGTTTTAAAGCTCTCCGAAATTCTCTCTTGTTTTAGATTTAGCTGCAGCCTTTGTCATTCTTTCAGGAAAAGCTATCCGCCTCTTACGTTTATGATATTGCTGAAGCTGTTCTGCCTTGCATTGCTTGGGTATGTTAAGGGTCTTTAAGTGTTTTTGTTTCACTATATATGACTGATGCTGTTGCGCAACGTTTTAGGCTTACATGGAGCTTAAATTTCTATAGCATAGGCTTGAAGTGTACTTCAGAATCAATGGATTCAGCAGCTACAAACTCCATTCCAGTATTTACTTTCTTTTTTGCCATTTTCCTCAGGTTTGTGACTCTTCTTCAGCTTCATTTGTTTAGGGAGAGTTATTTTTCTGCGGAGAAAAATATCAGTCTACGGCCCTAAAAGCAGCATCTCCACTCTCCTCTCCTCTTATTGTTGGCGTTAACAGTAAAATTAAGAAACCAGCACTACTAAATCCACTAATGCACATCTCCATTTTGAAGTTAGCATATCTGTCACGAGGGATCATTGAGATGAGACTTCAACAGGATAACTGGTAACTACTCATGATAATTAAAAAAAAAACTAAACAACTAATTATGATCTGTTAGGAAAACAACAATTTACATGCTTCTTTTGGCCATTCAATATTTTAGCTGTTTGATGAACACATAAGTTTGGTTCAAACTGGTCGGCTTATGTTCTAGAAGTTTATAGCATGTCAGATCATTTTCGAACATCCGTGAATAACTCTAGCTGCTAGCTCACAACTATATGTCTCAGTTCGTGCATTTATGTTTTTAGGATGGAGACCATTAAATTCAGAAGCCTTTCAAGAATAGGCAAGGTACTAGGAGTAGCATTTTGCCTGGCTGGTGTCATCACAATTGCGCTATATAGAAGCACTCGCATCCACCCTTTGAATCTTCATCATCACTTCGGCCAAAATACCAAGTACCAAAACAATGTGTTTATTCCTAAAAGAAGCTGGATCAAAGGGTGCATCTTCATGATATTTGGCAATATGACTTGGTCCATGTGGTTAGTTCTACAGGTATCTATATTGTTGACACCATCTAAAAATTAACATGGTGTGTGTGTGTGTGTGTGTTAGATATTGATCATGTCTCTTTTGACAGGGAATCATGTTAAAGGAATACCCCTCTAAGCTTATTTTCACTACCCTCCAGTGTCTCTTCAGCACCTTTCAGTCGGTTTTCGTTACACTGGTATTTGAGAGAGACAGTTCCAAGTGGACCTTGCATTTGGATTTGGGTTTACTGGCTATTTTATACTGTGTACGTTTACTGATTCAACAATCTCTTGATTTCATAGTAAAAACCTTTTCTTGGGCCATGAACCAATTGTTTGATAATCTTCCATTTAGAAGTTCTGTTATTTATTTTTTTATAAAAAATTCATTACAGTTGAATCAGATTTATTTTCTTCTAAAGAAAAGATGAATAACAAGACTTTGTATGCCAGGGCTGTCATAACAGGACTTGACATCTATTTACAAAGCTTTTGTATCGAGAAGAAGGGCCCTGTTTTTACAGCAATGCTCACACCTTTGGCTCTTTGTTTTTACGCTGATATGTTCCACTGTTTTCTTAGGAGAAATTATTTATCTAGAAAGGTAACATATTCGGAACTGGCTCCTTTTGATTTTTTTTTTCCCAAATAGAATTACTCTTTGTCATAACACTTGAAATATCAGTCTTTTAAGTGGAATTCTAATGGTTGTGGGCCTCTATAGCGTTCTGTGGGGAAAAGGCAAAGAGAGCGTGTCTTCTGAATTCTCAATTGAAGATGGGAAAACTCGCACAAGGCCAAAGAAGCAACAGGAGATCACTCTGATGCTGTTCCCCAAGAGGTATGAGGCACTGATCAGAAAAACTGTAAGGGAAATCCTCCAGATTAGAGTGCTATCAGTTCATAATCATGAAATAAAAGTGAAGCTCGGTTCTATAAATGTCTGAGATATTTTTTCAGCAGAAAAATAACTCTCCCTAAACAAATGAAGCTGAAGAAGAGCCACAAACCGGAGGAAAATGGCAAAAAAGAAGTAAATACTGGAATGGAGTTTGTAGCTGCTGAAGCCATTGATGCTGAAGTATACTTCAAGCCTATGCTATAGAAGTTTAAGCTCCATGTAGGCCGTTGCGCAACAGCATCAGTCATATATGTTGAAACAAAACACTTGAAGACCCTTAACATACCAAACCAATGCAAGGCAGAACAGCATCAGCAATATCATAAACGTCAGAGGCGGATAGCTTTTCCTGAAAGAACGACAAAGGCTGCAGCTAAATCTAAAACAAGAGAGAATTTCCGAGAGCTTTAAAACGTGACACGTCTACCTTTCAAGAACAAAAGCAAGCGGTGCTAATAGCATAGAGGCAACTGTTTGCCGATAGAAGATGATCACAAAGGTGCTCATACCCGTATCGAAAGCAGCCATGAATAGCACAGAACCCAGCATATGCTAGTTGTACAAGGATTGCAGCATTGTAACGTTTCTTTGCATCCATATATCTCAAACAAGCCAATGGTTAGGATGAACGTTATGGGGAATGGATGGGAAAATGGAATGCCCATCTATCTTTAAAAAGGCTTAATGGCAGTCCCACTTAAGCATCACCTTTTAGGCCATGCAAACAACACTTCCACTGGTTGTGCAGAACTTGTAGCGCGTATTAATTAGGTTTCACTAGTTTATGTTTTCTTTGTTATGCGAATGATTATGTATGCTAAGGAACTTTTATCCGTGTATATGCATTTAATGGCTTGCTGAAAGTATAGTGGATTCTTTTATTAATTCTTCAAGGTTTTCATCATGTGAATGGACAATTGTACCATTTTTTCGTCTAGCCAAACGGCCACCTATCTGTCTTCCATTTTGACTAGTTCTTAATTGTATTAGTTCACAAGAATGAGGAGTGGACAAGAGCCTAGACAGGTTATTACAGGGTCCACAAGATTATTATTTGAACATAAATAGGTAAATAGGATATTTTCTTTTCTACTACTTACATCATAGATACATAAAAAGTGCCCTTTTCCAGTTATCTTCTCCCTTCCAACGTAGAGAGAGAAGCTCTCCCTTCTCTCTAGATTTCCTAGAGAGGGGGCGGCTGAAAGTTGGTCAGGAGGTCGCTAGAGCTTGTAGGGTTGCTGTTGTGTGCTGCTAGGAGGGCTATCCGGTGTGATCACCGGAGAGTGGTTGCTGGCGCGTGGGTGATGCGTTGCAAGTGTATGTGGGTGCTACTCGCTGGTGTGCAAGCTGGTGTGCAGGCGTGTGGTGTGGTGTGTGGCTAGTCGTGCGGTGTGTGCAGGCGTGTGGTGCGGTGTGTGGCTAGGCGTGCGCGAGGTGTGCACCAAGGTGCACGGTGAGCGATGTGCGGTGCTGCAGCGATGGCAGAGGGGGCTGCGCGTAAGGCGACAGAGGCACAGTGGCAGCAGAGGTTGCGATTTGTGGGGTGTGCTTGGTTTTTTTCTTTCTCCGGTGGACAACAAGTTTAGGGTTTGCTGGTTTGGAGGAGGAAGAAGAAGAGAGGACAGTTGGTAGGTGGAGAGCAGGCCAAAGTACAATCCTGGACGCAACATTCTTTTCTGGCGTGGGTCTCAAGGTGTAGTTGCCTTAATTGGAAGGCTGCAACTGTCCTTTGGGTGTGGGTAAAGTAACTTGTCCAAAATGGGAAAGGGCAAGCTTCCTCAACCACCAAATACCAAAGGAGGCCAACTGCAGGGTGCCAGCACGGCGTTGGATGGGGCTGATGTGCAGGCAACAGCAGACACAGCTGAGAATGTGGCAGGAAAAGGAAAACAGGTTGTTGGGCTTGCTGATGTGGAGGGACAGAACAGCACAGCAGGTGCTACTGGACAGGATGCAGACGTGGAGGCTGCAGCACATGTGGCTGCTGAGGTGGCTACTGACGTGGCAGGTGGCCAGAGTGGTGTCGCTGGACAGTGTGGTCAACCTGCAGGGGTGACGCAGAAATCAAGTCCATCTGCCTGCAACGCGGGAGGTCATGGGCAAGGTTGTTCCGTGACAATAGGACTGAAACGACATCTACGAAATTGGATCAGTTTGAGTTAACAGGGGCACCGATTCAGATAGGGTATGGGGATATTGATGCGGTAGAGACGGTCCTTGGTCAGTGCTTGGTTGGGTGTTTCATGGGCAAGCATCAAGGCAGACAAGGTGTGGCATTGGCGATCAAGAGGTGGGGGTGCCATGTAGCTTTCATTTGCACGAGTCCGGTTGGGTGGTGTTCAAGTTTGACGGCGAGGAGGATCGGAAGAAGGTGTTGACTGGGGGACCATATTTTATATTCGGCACGCCGCTTTTCTTGAAGAACATGCCGAGATGCTTTCTTTTTGCGGAAGATGGGAGGCACGTGCCGGCTTGGGTGCAACTTCATGGACTTCGGCCGGATTGTTGGACGCATAGGGTACTTAGCTGGATCAGCTCGGAGATAGGGAGGCCGCTTTATACGGATAAGTTGACTCGATCTAGAGAAAGGATATCATATGCGCGGATATTGGTGGAGGTGGATGCTCGGGAGACGAGAGTGAGACGGGTGCCGGTGGAGTTGCCCACGGGTGCTAAGCTGGATGTTCGTGTCATGTACGAGGTGGTTCCCGATTTTTGTGATATCTGCCGGAGGATGGGCCATGCGACGGCAAAGTGCAAGCCAATAGGTGAGCCGGCTCCGCAGAAAACGGCTAAGCAGCGGCCTAATGCTCCTAACCGAGCGATGTAGGGTGAGACGGCCGCCAATGCGTCAGGCCCTGCACCAGCAAGGGGGAGTGGTCGCGCTCGAGGCAGAGACGGCGCATGCGTTCAAGGAGCAGGGCTGATCAAGTGGGCGCAGGGAATGGACAGATTAGCGTGTGGAGGCCGAAAGCGTGTGTGCGTGCGTAGAACCACACCAGCAAAAGCTGTTACGCGCACAAGTCAACCCGCTAGTGCGGCGCTAGGCCAGCTGTGCGACGGCGTGCGAACTGTGGCGGATGTGAGTGGCAAGAAAGCAGAGTGGGGCGTGCTGGGTGTGCAGCAAAGGTCAAGTGGTGCGGTGCCAGAAAGTTCAGTGTGTAGCCATACATTAGGCTCGGTGGACACAATTGAGCAGGAAGCGGGCACTAGCAGTGGATAGTGTGCACCGTCCACTGCTGCGGATCAGTTGGCGGATGTGGCATGGACCTCGGTAGGGCAACGCAAAGGGGACAATCGACGGGCAGGAGCAGCCCGGAAACGATGCACATGAAGATCGCAACTTAGGATATTAGGGGTTTCCATGGGGGGGGGGTGCAACACCTCCTCACGAGCAAGAGTGTGCAAGTCATTGCGCTTCTCGAGACCAAACTTACGGCGGAACAACTTCCTTCAATACTCCGTCGACGTTTCAGTGGTATGAGTTTTGAGCATAATTTTGAGACTTCTAACCGTGATCGTATTTTGATCTTATGGGACACACAGCGGGTGACTTTGGACGTTCTTGAGGTGGCGGAGCAATGCATTCATTGTCGGCTACATTGCATCGTCACTAAAAGGACTTTCTTGGCTACATTTGTATATGAGCTTCACTCTATCGTGGTGCGGTGCCCACTATGGGATTCCCTCTCACAGCTTGGAGCGAGCATTATGGAGCCTTGGATCATCTTGGGCGATTTCAATTCCATTTTATCTATTGAGGATAAAGAAGGCGGCTTACCGGTGACCAATTATGAAACTAGGGATTTCGGAGCATATGTGCAAGCGTGCAGGTTGGAGGACCTCCATTCCATTGGATGTCGCTTGACTTGGACCAACGGTATCACATCCTCCAAGCTAGATCGTGCTTTGGTTAATACTTATTGGGTTATTGATGACTATGATAGCATTGCCGAGTTTACACCCCCGGGATGCCTTTCGGACCACTCATGCTACATTGTCTCGGTTATGGCACGAGATAAGAGTCCCAAGAGGCCGTTCAAATTCTACAATATGTGGACTCTTCATAAGGATTTTCAGGGCATAGTGGCGGACTCTTGGAGGGAGCCGATTGAGGGGTACGCTCAATTTAGCCTCAAAGCTAAGCTCACAATGCTTAAGGGGCGGTTGAGGGCCCTTGACCAGGAGCATTTCAGTCATATTTTTGAGCGGGCACGCTGAGCAAAGGAGATTTTAGAGGCTGAACAGTGTGCGTTGCTTGGTGGTGCTAGTGGGCTGAGCGATGCGCATGGCACAGGCGTAGCTCGAGCAGACACCGCACCAGACATGGCAGTTTCTGCGTCGCTAGGTGCTGCAGACAGAACACTTGACGGAGCTCCTGGCACATGCGCGGCTCGGACAGACGGCGTACCATGCATGGCAGACGGTGCGTCGTTGGGCGGACATAACAGAACACTTGACGGAGCTCCTAGCACATGCGCGGCTCGGGCAGACGGCACACCGTGCATGGAAGACGGACAGAACAGAACACTTGACGGAGCCCGTGGCACATGCGCGGCTAGAGCGGACGGTGCACCAGGCATGGCAAAGCCTACGGCGCAGGGCAGACCAGGCAGGACATCTAGCGGAGCTCAGGACACATGCGTGCTCCGGATAGGCGCGGCACCGCATGATGGTGAATGCCGACCGCAGGCCGGGTGTCACGATTATGTAGATTTGCGACGACGCACCACCTTGCTTGCTGATGCGGAGAGGCTCTTCTGTTGGGAGTATGGGGAATACAATCAAAGTCCCACATTGGTAAGACATGGAAAAGATCATGTGCTTATAAGAAAAAAGATATCTCCATTGGTATGAGGCCTTTTGGGTAAAGCCCAAAAATAAAACCATGAGGGTCTAGGCCCAAAGTGGACAATATCATGTCATTGTGGAGATATGTGGAGCTTATAAGCACTAACAATTGGTATCAGAGCCATGGTCCATGTCAAGCCATGAACCTCGAACGAAGGAAGTTGAGCTCCCACGTCCGGATCAAGAGAACCAGACATCAGGAAGGAAGTCTAGTTGGGTCGGGGGGACCGAACAATTGGCAGGAAGTCCTGGTGGGTTGAAGATCGGACATCAAGCAGAGAAAATCCTTCGAGGAGGGATAGGCTTGAGGGGGGGCCCAATGTGGTCCTTCGTTTGAGGGGGGGATTGTTGGGAGTATGGGGAATACAATCAAAGTCTCACATTGGTAAGACATGGAAAAGATCATGTGCTTATAAGAAAAAAGATACCATGAGGGTCTAGGCCCAAAGTGGACAATATCATGTCATTGTGGAGATATGTGGATATTATAAGCACTAACATCTTCTACCAGCAGCGTGCTCATGGTGCGTACCTTCGAGGAAGTGATCGCTGCATGCGGTTTTTTCACGACTTGGTGCGGCGGAACAACAAGAGGAATGTCATACTTAACATTGCCAAATCATTTGGGGAGCTGACGGACAGCATGGACAAGGTTGCGGGGGAGTTTGTGGACCATTTTCGTGGTTTATTATTGGGCACTGCGAGTAGCTGCAGAGCGCTGGACAGCGCTGCCCTAATTGGGCAGCGCATCACTCAGGCCCAGTCTGCAGCTTTGGAGGCCTCGGTTACTGCAAAGGAGGTGTGGGCTACCCTTTTTGATATTGGAGGAGACAAAGTCCCAGGCCCGGATGGATATAGCGCTAAGTTCTTCACGTCGGCATGGGATACGGTAAAGAAGGATTTTATTGATGTCGTGCAGGAATTTTTTTGCACAGGACAACTTCTCAAGCAATGGAATCATGCCCTTATAGCATTGGTTCCAAAGGTCGACCATGCCCCGACAGTAAATGACTATCGACCTATCTCTTGTTGCAATGTTTTCTACAAAGTTATCTCCAAAATTATGGCGGAGCGGCTATCGGAAGTGGTGGGAGATCTATTGGACCCGGCTCAAGCGACCTTTGTCAAAGGGCGCTCGATCGGTGAGAATATACATTTGGCGCAAGAACTTCTTCGAAAATATGCGCGGAAGCGGATATCACCTAGGTGCATGCTCAAGGTGGATCTTCGGAAAGCTTTTGACACGGTTGATTGAGATTTTTTTATGGCGGCGCTTGATGGTTTTGGGTTTCCCCAACACTTTCGCTGATGGATATATGCTTGTGTCTCTACCGTCTCTTATTCGGTGAGCATAAATGGAGAGATGCATGGACATTTTAGTGACCGGCGGGGACTACGACAAGGTGATCCGCTATCTCCTTTACTTTTTGGGTTATGTCTTGAGGTATTCTCTCGGAATTTGAAGGTGATAGCGCAACGGCCCGGTTTTTACTACCACCCCATGTGTGGGGAGGTAGGGGTCACCCACTCAGCATATGCGGATGACCTATTATTATTTGCTCGAGCGGACTTTACGTCACTCATGGAGATCTCTCATTGTTTAGCGGATTTTGGTGATATGGCGGGTCTTCGGGCGAATCTCTTGAAGTCCAACATATATATGGTCGGGGTGGATGATCGAGCCAAGGAGGACCTCCTTCATATCACGGGCTTCCAAGAGGGTACATTTCCTTTTCGATATCTTGGAGTCCCTTTAGCGGCATAGAAGATTCGGATTACTAGTTATGAGCCTTTGCTTGATGCAGTGCAGCGAAAGATAGTTGGATGGCCGAAGCACACCTTATCTTATGCGGGGCGGCTTGAGCTTGTGCGGTCGGTGCTCCAAGGGGTGGAATGCTATTGGCTCTCCATCCTACCGGTTCCGAGCGACGTGGTGGACAAGGTTTATAGCATTTGTCGCTCATTTGTATGGTCTACCAGCACCCCATGGTGTCATGGGCGACTTTGTGCCTTCCAAAGGAGGAGGGGGGATATGGGTTACGAGACTTGCGTGCATGGAACTCGGCCTTACTTTGCCAGGCTTTATGGAACCTACAACGCAATGAGGACTCTCTTTGGGTGCGATGGATAAAGCATCATTATCTTAAGCGCATGGACATTTGGCAATGGCAAGGACGCTCTACAGACTCACCGTTGATGAAGAAGCTAGGACTGATCCGGGATGCCATCTTGCAGCGAGCTGAAGGTGTGCAAGAGGCCAAAGAGATGCTGGACAGATGGTATTCTGAGGAGGACAGGCAGGGCGCTGACAGTGGCCCGTGGTGCGGTCTGACAGAGCACCATGGGGCTGCAGATAGGCAGCAGGCAGGCAGGGTGTCTGGCGGTGCATATGGCACAGGCATGGCTCGAGCAGACAGCGCACCGCGCATGGCAGAATCTGCGTTGACAAGCAGACCAGGCAGATCACGCAGAACATCAGGCATGGGATACGGTAAAGAAGGATTTTATTGATGCCGTGCAGGAATTTTTTTTTCACAGGACAACTTCTCAAGCAATGGAATCATGTCCTTATAGCATTGGTTCCAAAGGTCGACCATGCCCCGACGGTAAATGACTATCGACCTATCTCTTGTTGCAATGTTTTCTACAAGGTTATCTCCAAAATTATGACGGAACGGCTATCGGAAGTGGTGGGAGATCTATTGGACCCGGCTCAAGCGGCCTTTGTCAAAGGGCGCTCGATCGGTGAGAATATACATTTGGCGCAAGAACTTCTTCGAAAATATGCGCGGAAGCGGATATCACCTAGGTGCATGCTCAAGGTGGATCTTCGGAAAGCTTTTGACACGGTTGATTGGGATTTTTTGATGGTGGCGCTTGTTGGTTTTGGGTTTCCCCAACACTTTCGCCGATGGATATATGTTTGTGTCTCTACCGTCTCTTATTCGGTGAGCACAAATGGAGAGATGCATGGACATTTTAGTGACCGGCGGGGACTACGACAAGGTGATCCGCTATCTCCTTTACTTTTTGGGTTATGTCTTGAGGTATTCTCCCGGAATTTGAAGGTAATAGCGCAACAGCCCGGTTTTCACTACCACCCCATGTGTGGGGAGGTAGAGGTCACCCACTCAGCATATGCGGATGACCTATTATTATTTGCTCGAGCGGACTCTACGTCGCTCATGGAGATCTCTCATTGTTTAGCGGATTTTGGTGATATGGCGAGTCTTCGGGCGAACCTCTTGAAGTCTAACATATATATGGCCGGGGTGGATGATCGAGCCAAGGAGGACCTCCTTCATATCACGGGCTTCCAAGAGGGTACATTTCCTTTTCGATATCTTGGAGTCCCTTTAGCGGTAGAGAAGCTTCGGATTACTAGTTATGAGCCTTTGCTTGATGCGGTGCAACGAAAGATAGTTGGATGGCCGAAGCACACCTTATCTTATGCGGGGCGGCTTGAGCTTGTGCGGTCGGTGCTCCAAGGGGTGGAATGCTATTGGCTCTCTATCCTACCGGTTCCGAGCGACGTGGTGGACAAAGTTTATAGCATTTGCCGCTCATTTGTATGGTCTACCAAGCACCGCATGGTGTCATGGGCGACTTTGTGCCTTCCGAAGGAGGAGGGGGGATATGAGCTACGGGACTTGCGTGCATGGAACTCGGCCTTACTTTGCCGGGCTTTATGGAACCTACAACGCAATGAGGACTCTCTTTGGGTGCGATAGATAAAGCATCATTATCTCAAGCGCATGGACATTTGGCAATGGCAAGGGCGCTCTACAGACTCACCGTTGATGAAGAAGCTAGGACTGATCCGAGATGCCATCTTGCAGCGAGCTGAAGGTGTGCAAGAGGCCAAAGAGATGCTGGACAGATGGTATTCTGAGGAGGACAGGTAGTGCGCTCGCAGTGGCCCGTGGTGCGGCCTGACAGAGCACCATGGGGCTGCAGATAGGTAGCAGGCAGGCAGGGAGTCGGGCGGTGCGTATGGCACAGGCACGACTCGAGCAGACAGCGCACCGCGCATGGCAGAATCTGCGTTGACAAGCAAACCAGGCAACTCACGCAGAACATCAGGCGGAGCGCATGGCACATGCGTGGCTCGGCCAGACGGTGAGCCATGCATGGCTGTTCAAGTGCTGCAGGCGGAACCAAGTGGGCACCTTGACGGTGCTCGTGGCACGCGCGTGGCTCGAACGGACGGCGCACCGCGCATGGCAGAATGTGCGCCGCTGGATGGAGGTGCTGGACGGACGAGCGAACCTCAATGGGTGGCGAGCGGCGCCCCATGGTGCGGGCCGTCAGCGCACCATGGGGCATTTGGCATTAGGCGGGCATGCAGACTGCAGCGGGCTGCTGACGGTGAATGTAGCACAAGCGTGGCTCGGGCAGACAGCGCACCACGCATGGCTGACGGTGTGCAGTTGGACAGAGCTGATGGTCCCCCGCGGGGGGCTGACGAAGGGCTGTGGTGCGGCCACCCAGCGCACCACAGTACACTTGGCATGGGCCGGATTGGCGAACCTCCATGGGAGGCTAGCGGTGCCCCGTGGTGCAGGCCGCCAGCGCACCACGGGGCATATGGCACTGGGCGGAGACAGGCAGCAGCTAGCAGGGCTTACAGTTTTTTCCAGCCGCGAGGTACTCTAGTGCCTTGGGCAGCGGCGGTGTGGCGCCCGGGCATTATGCCTAAGCACCGCTTTGCCTATTGGCTAGCGGCGCATGGGAAACTGCATACGGCGGATACCATGACGTATGAGCCGACGAAGGAGTGTGCACTGTGTCATGATGCGGAGGAATCCAATGCTCACATATTCTTCCGCTGCTCTTTCACCAGGCGGCTATGGGATATGGTGCGGATATGGCTACGCATACGACCTCAGATATACACGATGCCTCGACTCTTCCGGGCTTTCCGATGTGAGATGTGTGGGAAAGGATGAGTGAGGAAGGCACGCGACTTGGCTATTTCCTGTATGATTTTTCTTGTATGACAGACTCGTAATCGAAGCCGTTTTGAGGACTATGAGTCTAGTGTTGAGAGAATGTTTCTCAAAATACAGACTCATATCTACCGCTTTGTAGGAGCATAGCTCCTGTACTTATTTTCATATTTCTATACACATATTTACCACCCCAAAAAAAATAAAAAGTGTCCTTTTCCTACTAAATTACTTTGTAGGGGCTCATTAAACCTTATAGTGCATCTATTAATTATGTCACATCAGTTATTCACCAGTGCGCTAATCATCGAAACGTGGACCAATACTTAATTGCTCTTAGCTTTCGAATCTGTGTGTGCTACTTGAATAGCTTAATTAATGATGCAATATTCGCCTTGTGTAATATGAAAGATTTTTCCTACAAAACGTTTGCAATTCTGATTATTTATAGCTTCTAATGTCCTTGTGTTCTACTATCAGTCGTCCATTGCGTATATGTTATTCAGATGAAAATAAACCAATAAAAAGCCAGTTCACTCTCAATGCTTCCACATTTTACCTCATTGTCTCAAAAATTCTTCTGTACTTCTTGGCCAGACATGAAATCACCTTGATATCGTTACTGAGCGCTCATTAATTCCTTCAAAACCACTTCTACCCGTCACAGATGCTTATCTTGCATTAGAATGCTGCATGAGAGGATCCGTAGGTTTATGGTGAAGTGTGAACCAGAGCTTTCAACAGCCTCTGCCACTTAAAAGGTTTTGCAACGTGATTGAATTTGTGTGGCCACATCTGAAGACTGAAGCTGGACCTCAGTTATCCAGTACAGTGGAACCAATATTGGATGTGTTCACTATCTGCAGGATCATAACATTAATTTACTACATTAGCAGCCGTTTTCCTACCCCAACCTATCGATTTGTGGTGGCACCCATCTGGAGAAAGAAATCAATGTTGCATCCAATTTCATAGGGGGGAAATGATCCCTCAATTGGAGTTCTTTTTCATGTCCAACTTTACTGACAACGAAGGATAATCATGAAGAGTGCGAAAGCGATGAGAGACGTGATGGAAAAATAGCCAATAAGATGATGGTAATTTGCCCACGTACAGGTAGCATTGGAGGCAAACAAATTTTTTAAAAAATATTGGGCATGCCACTCATTGTGAATCAATATCCCATATCTGAACTCTAGGGCATGATGCCAGACAAATCTGAGACCTTTCCTGGTTGGTTTGTGATAAACCTGGAAGGAACTGCATACTCAACGAGTAGCATGCGTAAATCACCAAGATGACTCGGGATGATAGCACGGTTTCAAGCTGAAACATTCAGGTAAACATTTGTACTACTGCTAGTACCGGGCTCCTCTGACTGTATCATACTGAAGAAACTTATGTGAACTGACAGGAATGGTGGTATTCATGGCGATTGATTGGTTTCTTGGGGCATGGTGTGGGTGGTGAAATGATGGTAAACCATTTTCAGTTTAAATAGTGCGAAGGCCAAATGATAAATGTCAAAATTCCCTTTGACTTGTTCCTTCAGTATCAGTAAATTACATCTTTTTACAGTATATTGATATAGTTGACAAGATATATTGAGATTGAATATCATTTCGATCTTGAAAAAGATGTTGGATAATAAAATTGATGTAAGTGGTGAACACCAAGCTCACAGAGAGAAAGAATCTCACAAAGAGAAGAGAAGTAAAATTACACGTGTTGGACAATAAAATTCAACTGAGGAAGGTGAACAGTAAAGTAATGAGATAGATGATGGACCTTCAAAGATTTCACGTCGAATTTGGGCTCCTCTTCAAACGATCTCGCTGCAAGAGTCTTTCACCCCAAGGTCAAACTTCAGTAAATGACTTGACATACTTTTGTAAATCTCTCGGTTTGAAAAATGGACCTGTGACCCATCCATCACCCCCGCATCAGGTAGTGCCATGGGGCAAGCCTGGCCTAACACCACCCATTTGTTTATGGGTTAATTTGATGATATTACTTATATTAGTCGACAAATAATACACAACTATTATAAAATATAATATAATACTTTACTATTGTAATATTTATATACAATGATTTAGTCGTTTCTAAAAAAAATTACAATAAGTTTTTTAAAAAAGAACATTTTTGAATCACTAATACTATAATTAACTTTAAATTTGCTCCCTAAGAAAAAAGAAAAAGTATTTATTGATACAAGTCTTGGAAACAATTACAATTGACAATTCGTACAAGTGGAAATAATGAAACCAGTCAGGATTCTTGAGATATTTATTTATTTATTGAATTTAGTGATTCCTGTATGCAACAATTGCAAGGCTCTCTCAATCCATCGAAAGTCAACTCTTTTGTGAATAAGACGAAATAAATAATCGAAGAAGATCTGCCGAAAGATTACAGATTGAGTGAATAATCGAAGAACATGCAGATGCGGCTTGCTTGTTTGATCCCTTTCGCATGAGCATCGATGGGTCTTTCATAGCCGTAGAAGTAATTTTTCTGTCACAGATGTCGGCACTTTCCGTTTAAATTAGATCAAAAAAGACTTAGAAAAAGGTGAAGAATACAATAATCAAGGATAAGTGTTTAGAGAGTTTTCCTTTATTTATACAGTAGCTTCGTGGTAAGAATCCTCCTTTTCACGATCACCTTGAGAGCGTTTTTTGGTAAGTCATTAGGGGATACTCTGTGCGAACCTTATACATGGTATGCCACGTAAAACATTATTCTTTTGGGGGCAAACAGTTAGGGGGCAATCTTAGTATGGAATCTCCACCTGACATCCGAGGTGTTTAAGGATCATCATGAGGAGTTATTTAGAAGACTAGCTGTAACAATCTACAGGGAGAGATCTACCCCATAATCCTTGACCTATTTCGGTCCAAATCACTTCGTCTCGAATCACTTCTTCCTTGACGATCCAAGTCATTCTACCTCGACTCATTTCTTCCTTGACGATCCGAGTCACTTCGTCCCGACTCAAAAAAAACTCTGAGTCATCATCTATGAGCCTCTCTTTCATTTCTTCATTGGCTTCACCCTCTCCACAAAAAGAGTCAGATAATTGAATAGATCCTCCTAGGGTTCCACCTTCCTCTCCAACAACGTCCACCTCTTTATTCTCACCTTTAATTATGTCGCCTCTTCGTTATGCATTAGCATCATTGCCTTGTCACCCCCCATCATGAGACTTAAGAATGTCCGTAGAAAAAGTGCGCCTCCTGTCTCCCTCTCTTTACCTCGAGTGATCATCTTCCTTCCTGTGTCTTTTATCTTCAACCCAAGTGGTCTTTTTTTCATCTTCTTCTCATTTTCCCATGGCTTGTCCTTCTAAAAAGTCTTCTCGGGCTGAGAGTTCTTCTTAGTATGAGACCTAGGCCTCTAGCCTAACTCCTTAACATCCTTTGGCGCCCAACTTTCTCACTATATCCTAGAGGTCATCCTCTCGTTTTCCCCTTTTTTTTCCCTTTGCCTCAGGACAAACCTCATTGCCCTCCATCTAATTGTTATTATTTCTTCATAGGCCAACTTGAAGAGGGTCTTCGTTTATCGGTTCATATCATGGTTCGTTAGAACGGGAACGATTGCGGTCGCTGTCTCTACCGTTCCGGTTCCAAAATTATTTCACAAAACGGTCACGGCACGGATTTATAAATAAAAAATAAAAAATTAGTAAAAAGTTTCAAATAAATACATAAATAACATTAGTAATAAAAAAACACAAGATCATAACAAAAAACCAAGACATAAGTAATAACATAATAAAAAACATACAATGAATATTATACCTTTAATACCACAAAGAATGACGAGGAGGAACCAAATCTTCATGATATTCTCCTTGAGTCTCATGTTGATTAACTTGATCTCCAACATATAGGTGTCCATATAAATTAGCATTAAATTGCCCATATGCATATTCATTTGATTGAATTGATGAAAGATGTTCAGAATTTGATGATTGACTTTGTAATAATGTTTCATCACGACGATTATAATATCCAACAAAATTACCAGTAGCACTTGATAATTCACGACACTACAAGAATAATGGTCTATTATGACACTTTCTTAACGACACTTAATTTATAGTGTAATTATAAAAGGTTTATGGCGACATTTATTAAAAAAGAATATGATTTTAAAAATCATGTCCAATTAAATTACTCATAATGACATCTTTTCTAAATGTCATTATATTTAATAAAAATATTAACCTACTTTAATTAATAGTAATACTATTTTGTCTTTGTCTAGGTTAACTTTTTTACCGTCACCAATCCATTCGATCACCCCTTCCATCTCCACCTCCAGATTTTTCCCCCACCGGCAACACCATCATCGTCGACGCCACAAGCAACGTCCATCTCCTCAACATTGGTGCCCTATCATGCTCTTCGCTCCTCTGCATTTCGTGTGTACACTGTTGGTTTGTCGCGACATCTCAGCGATTGCGTTTGCTATCGCCGGTATCCGCCGTGCTCGACGGGCTGATATCAGATGAGTCCTAGGAGGTGAATCAGACGGGTCCTAGGAGGTGTACATCAAATGTGAAGCGCTTTGATACAAGACTAAAATTTCTGTTCATCCACCTAGATTCTTTTTATTAATGATTTTGTGCTTTGTTCATGGATTTTGATCTTACATTCTTGATTAGATTTCAATCCTTTCTACTTCTGACGTACAACATGACCTTATTCTACATTGTTGTTTTGATCATTGTTTTGGCTAACCTATTGTGTATTTCCTAAGATTAGATGCAATTGTATGTTCCTTTTTACTTCACCATTGAAGAACCATTTCAGGTTGCACGGAGTGTTAAGTTGACTACTGATGCCTATGGTGGACATTGTCGCTATAGTTTTTTGCAAGAGATCATGATGAAATATTTTATAGGTATCTAATACTAATGCCAAATATGCAATCAATTTGTTATCATGCCTAGTTAAAATACTTGATCTAGGGTGGAGATGATATCTTATATTTGTCTATGGTTGAGAAGGTGCTCCTAAATTGGATTTTGTGGAACCTATCATGAATGTGTTTTCTCTGTATATGCTTAGTCTTACTACCTCCTCTTTCATGGTACATAGAAGAGGTTTGCATCTAACCTTATTATACTAATTTCTTATTCTGTTTATAGTTGTGCTCATTTGGCTGCTCTATGATGGGATTCAATTGGTAAGACATCTGACCTTTTGTCTTGAATCTCAAATAGTTGTGCTCATTTTCGTGTAGCTTGTGGTTTCATTTTGCACCTTTGAGATACTTTCTAGTCCATTGCTTTTGCCTTTATGGTTTATGGTATGTATTTAGTAGAGAAATAACAAACTGCCAATTAAAGAAATGCAAACATCGTATGGTTCAATCAGTGTATTACTTAAACCATTATCGTTTGCTATGTTCTAAATCTTATTACAAAATAAAAATCCAAAATATGGAACAATTCTCTAATCTTTATGAAAACTATTTTCTGATTGTTTCACGGTTACAATTGCTATTTCCATTCACATCTTGACATGAAATATTTTTCCTGTTGAAGTGCTAGGGCAATAAGGCCTTCAAAGAAGTTTGGCTTACCTTTCAGAGCTTCATAGTAACTCCTTCCAGCTTTAGCATACTCAGTTTAAACCCACACATATGGAAGCCTGACCTCTGTAAGTAATGTTTCTCCTGAAACATTTTCTGACAAAGATAATCATTTCCTTGCTTGTGGCATATGCACGTTTCCACAGGTAAACAAAGTCAATGGGGCATGTCCTGGAATTTCACCTCAGCAAGTTTAAAAATTTCATGTGCTTCTTCACTTGCGACAACCTCCTCAATTACCTCTGAAACGAGTTACATTCCTAACTTTTGAAGGGTCATGTAGCAATCTGATTCAACCAATATGATTCTTCAATAGCTGAGCAAATTGAACAATCCAGTCATCATTGTTACGGAAGACGCTTTGTCATCCTCACATTAGATGCTCCCAGTTTCACAGATAGAAGTATCATCTGTCTGATGCCCTCCCACATGACATGGTTTTTGACTCTTCAAATAAAGGCTTAGGTGAAACTTCTACATATTTTTAAGCATTTGAAATTAATTTTTATATTTATTGTGTTATTATAATTTTAAATAAATATGAAATGTATTTGCAATTAACAGTAAACGAAGATCACTATCAGGTGTATATGGAATGATACTTTGTATTTCTCTATTTGGTTTGATATATAATCTTTACCATTATTTCTATTAACTTTGGTTGTTTATTATTTTATTTCAGTACTAATACAAATATATTCATTGTATTTGTAGGTGATGGGTATCTGAATTTTTATGAATCACTATTTTAGTTGAAGATAATCTGTCTAGTTGAGTTTTTTTTTATAAGACTTTGTTAGTTCTAAAATTTAATATTTTGAGTATAGTGTGTAGTTAGTTTTGGATATGAAAGACTCATCAAGACATTTGTAACTTTGAGTTAATGATTATGGAATAAATATTGGATTCATTCTTACATTAAGGATCATTTTAATTTATTTATTAATTATTATAATAACATTAATAAATGCCATTATAGATTAACTAAGGTGGAATTTTAAAATGATCTTATAAATTATCTTTACTGACTATTTTTATTGTCATTATAAAAAAATATAAATCATTTATAAATGTCAAAATAAATAAGTTTAGGTGACATTTAGTTTTGTCTTTATTACAATGATAATAAGACACACGTAGATGTCCTTATTATGATGAAAATAAGACACATATAAATATTCTTAAAATATGACTTTTCCTGACATTTTAGCGTGTCATTATATATCTATATTATGACACTTTTGATGTTAGTATTTTATATTGTATAATGACATTATAAAATGTCAGGAAAGTGAATAGGTCTAAGACGACATCACTTTATAGGGCATTTTTTAGTGATGTCACTAAAATGTTAATGTCATTAAAAATATACTATAAGGACATTTATGAGTGTCCTTAAAGACCATTATTCTTGTAGTGCGATCATCATCATAGTGTCCAATATTTCTCCAAAGAGATGTCGAATAATCAGGAATTACATTTTGTGCATTATCAAAATGACCCTCAAATTCATGATGTCTACTTTCGCTTGTATAATATGATGACTAATTAGATGATCCATCGAATGAATCATATTTGGATTGATCATTACCATAATATTCATATCAACTTGATTGATATCCAATTGGACCATGTCCAATATTTTGAGACTCCCAATTATAACTTTTTGATCCATAATCATTTCTCATTGGAATTCTTTGGTTCCCTCTCAAAATCAAATATTTCATATGTTCTTCAACACTCATATGTTGTCGTGAAGATCCAATCAAATGTTTTTTACCATCAACATCGGGAGATTTTGATAAACTTGCAAAAAAGTTACGTTGTTCCTCAGTCTCAGAGCGATACCCATGATCAGTATCTTGTGTTGCATAATAGTTTTCACGATCTTGTGCCCATGTCATACTCGTGTCATGTTGATCATCTTCTAAAATCAATATCTTCATTTGAATCATGACTTTGATGACTATGATGCTCACCATGACTTTGTTGATTATTTCCATCATTTGAATCATCACTGTCATCACTTTCATCAATATCTTCACTATTATCATTTGATAAAACTCTTTTTCTTTCTTGAATGCCTTTGAACTCTTGTTGTTGTATTGTATTCTTCAGCATCTGTTACTTGAAGTGCTTGATCTAATCATGTCAAGTCATCATCTTCTAAAATCGACGGATCATTATCTCTTGTCCATTCATTTAAGATGTTATCGTTATGAAAAAATATGATTGAGGTCAATCGGACTGTAAAAATTATCATCTTTTTTTCTACACATCATGTTTCGTACCCTGAGTCGCATATTCTAGTGAACATAAACTAATTTATGCAATTTTTCAATAGCCAAGCGATTACGGAGCTTCGTGTGTATAAGAGACCATGTGCTCTAATTTCTTTCACATCCTGAAGATGAGCATGTTTGACTTAGAACTTTTATTGCAATTTTTTGAAGGTGTGGCGCATCTTCACTGTAATTATTCTACCATTCAACTAATATAAACAAATCAATATCATATTTTTATAATTATAAATATTTGTAAAATTTAAATTCAAAACCTGGAAGACTTTTTTTAACTTCCATTTTCGCTAGTGGAGATCTAAATTCACCTATCTGATCCGTGAATAATTTAATCTAAAAAAGAGAAGAAAAAATAAATAATTATTGTTCGTGTTTGAAAAAAAATAAAGGAACAAAAAAAAAAATACCTCACTAATTGTTGAAGCTTGTGTATTTAAGTTTGGCTCCAATCTCTTGATTACAATCTTTAATTCTCGTTTAACTTCATTATTATAAATACATATTCCAGAATATTGAAGTAACGGATTTAGAAAATACACTGAAATATCAAAAAATAAGAAATTAGAAATGAGGAATTTATAAATGATTTTGATAACATACTTTGTAGTCTATAATTTAAACAAATAAATTATATTGTCACATGCAACATTTTACAAATTCATATAAATTATATAGTTACTTGCCGCATGTAGGTGTTGGTGTAATTGATTGTACTGTCGTTTATCAATAATTTCCCAATATGATTGTCAATCTCCAGCATTTTCTTTTATTGTCATTTTTGCTCTATCCATTGCTTCATAGATAATTGACATTGTTGGTTTTTGATCTTGGTCAACTAATTTCAAAACTCTTACCAATGGTTCAACTGCAACACAAATATCACGAGTTTTTTTCCAAAATCTTCCATCCATTATGACGTTCGTAATTTTTTCTACATCTTTCCTTCATTTACTTGTGTTATTGTGTGCTTCCCAATCACCAGAGTTGCACATTCTTTTTAAATCTGAAGAATGTCGAACAAGACTTTCAATTGAAATAAATTCTGTTGCAAATCTAGTTATTCCTGGTCTCAATAATTCTCGATCATTTGTAAATGTTTTCATCAAATTCACAACTTTATCGCTATTATATATGAAGCTTGTTATTTGCTTGGCTTTCTCAACACAACTTTTTACTTTCTTCGTCTTGCCAATATCTTCTAACATGAGATCAATACAATGTGCTGCACAAGGAGACCAAAATAAATGTGATTTTTCTATCATCAATCTAGCACCAGCAACCTTATTTGCACCTTCACTGTCTATGACCACATGCACAATATTTTCCTCTCCAATTTCTTCAATAACTTTATTTAACAAAAATAAAATAAAATCTGTTGTCTTTGCTTTATTGGTGCAATCAACAGAACTATGAAAAACCATACGACGATCACAGTATATCATAAAATTTATGATTGGATGTTTGTTGTGTGTGCTCCAACCATTGCACATTATTGTGCATCCATACTTTGGCTATTTTGATTTTAAAGTGTTCAAATATCTATTTATCTCATCTACCTCCTCTTGTAAAAAAATACCATCAATTTAGTGTCCTGTGGGACCTTTGATTCCTGTTCCAGCCTCAGCAATAATATTGATCATTGATTGATAATATGACCCACTATCTGCTGCATTAAATGGAATAATATTATATATAAACCATTTTGATATTGTCTTGCCAACATCTTTCACTTTTTCAGCATTAAATCAGTTTTTGATACTCTTGCATTTTGTGGAAAACATAAAAGAGTCAATTTCTTTTGATGGTAATCAAGAATCCTCTCTTACATTAAAGCTTCGAGATATTTTTTTTCTCAAACCAGGATCTAAGCCAGAGGAAGAACCAACACTAGAAAATCCTACGATTATAAAATTTAGAATAGTTAAGTTAATTAAATTGATAAGATATATACATGTGAATTTAAATATTATTTAGATATTGTTTACCTTGACCATAGCGATGACGCATCTCCTCTTCAATGGCTCTTGTTTTACGACTTTCTTTGATGACTTTGTAATTCTCGATTTTCAATATCTTCAATGTTATCTTCACCACTACTATCACTTTCTGATACACATATATTTTGTGTAATTGACTCTAAAGCTATTTTTTTTCTTTGCATTAAATTTCTACTTGTCTTAGAGTCTTGAAGATGTTTTTGTAACAACGATGATATTTCCTTAGGAGCTTTGTGACATGCTTCGACATTTTCAATAACATGTGCAATATGCTATTTTAATCTTGTAATTTCTCCTGTTATAACTTTTCTATAAAATTTACATCGTATTGTTTTACAGTTATCACCCGCCATTTGACCAAATTGCCAACCAATATCAGGATTTGGTGCCATTCTAAATAAATAAATAATTATACATAATTTTAACTCATAAGCTTTTTTAAAAATTCACATAATAAACTATTATCTATTCATAATTAAATCTTTAAGCTTATACTTGATATACTAATAATTCAAGAATCATAATAATAAAACCAAATGAGAATACATATTGCACATATAAACATAGTATGAAGATGAAAAAAATCTAATGGTATTGCAATCTATACTGTTATAGTGCATAAGAACATGTCAAAGCTAACTCAATAGATAAGCTCTTGTATAGTTGTTGACAAAGTCTTGGAATATATTTCCACATTTACCAATAGAATATATATATATAGCAAATTCGTCATTCCAAATAAGAAATGCATCGTAAAAATTATATGTGAGTTCCAACTCCAAATTTGCCCATCCCTACTAAAATATGGATTGAAATGTTTGATCATTCTAACGAGAGCAAAAAAAAAGTACTTAAAAAAGAATTGAACAATTAGAAAAGAAAAAGAGAATACTAAATTCTGACAGATATATAATTTCTAAATTAGTAGAAAACGAGCAAAGCATGTGTGCCTTACTCAACTATCTCAAAGGTTGTAAATTAGGACATATAATACTTAAAGACACCTTTTCTATTGGATTAAAAAAAAAATTCAGTTGCATAAGACATAAAAAAAATATCAACTTTGCTAGAATAAAAGTTGGATAATAAAACTATTTTTTTTAGTAAAAAAAATAAAGAAATTTAAAATGGGACTATCGTCAAATTTATCTTGTTTAGGCATGCAATTTATTTTGAAAAGATTAATTTTATTGTATTCCTTACTATTAGTGGGGTACGAAATGCAATTGAAGTTGAATTGAAAGATAAGATAGATGGATCAATTAGAAGAAGCCTAGAAAATCTTGACAGGAAGAATCAATATGTATTTTGATGACTTTAATTTAACAAAGAGTCTGCTCCAAATTGAAATAAAAAAATATCAAATTCATCTAAATTGAAAGTATTTGATTCATAGAACTCTCATTATAATGACAAAACACTTAGCTAAGCAATTAAACAAATTGGAAAAAAATAATTACGAGATATGAAAGATGAATTTAATGACAAGTGCTACTGGCATCAATTTCAAACATGTTAATCTCAAAATTTAATCAAAGTATACATGAATCATGTCAAATTAAATTATATAAATGAAAAATAAAAATTTGTTACCTGATAGAAAGTGGAATTTTAATTAATCGAAAATAATTGAAGCCAGGAAGATGGACGGATTAATAGATAAGAAGACTCCACGAAATAAAATGGACAAGAGATTTTAATCGAAGCTAAGACGATGGACAGATTACTCGCTCGTTCTATGAAATAATATAGACAAGGGATTGAATTATTTATCAATTTAAAAAAAATAATCTATTAAATCAGATCTATCAACTCAGATCTGTCGGCGTCCTTTAGTATCTTCTAATTGACTTTTTTGACTTGTGAGTTGTAATTGAAAAAAAAATCGATTAAAACTTATGAATGATATTTTTTGAATTGTAATTAAAAAAATCAATTAAATCAAATCGAATTACTGTGAAAGATATTTTTTTCTCGTAATTGATGCACCTTTTGTAAAGCTGTCGACCAAATAATTTCATCTCCAGAATTCAAAGCCACACTGTCACCGTTTCGATTTATCGTTCTGATCCGTTTTTTTCCCCATTATAACGCTCGCGGACGGCTTTCCACGACAACCTCCGTTCTTCACCGGAAAAGTGGCATGGAGCACACCGTTCCGGTTCCGAATTGTTCGTTCTGACCGTTCCACAACCATTCCGACGAACTATGGTTCCCGTCATATATCTTTGTATAGCCTATATTCCAGTTGAAGATGACTGGAGCTGAGTGTATTCTCTTTTACATGTCGACTTGATTGTCTGTTCTCGAGGAGTCTGCTCTCTTCTCATAAAGGATGAAAAATTCTTTACTTCTTTATCCAACTATTTATTCCTATGTCATTTTTTGAGTCATGGGAGACTCAACTTCCTGACTTATGTCCTTTGAAAGAAGCGAGGGGAGACTCAACTTCCTGACTTATGTCCTTTGAAAGAAGCTCGCTGAAATGCTTGTTTGAGGCCACACGATGTATCCTTTGTGACTACCCCTACCGTCTTCAAGCAAGCGCTATTGTGGATTAGCGATGATAGGTATCCTTTGTTACTTCTCTAATGTTTACCTTGCAATGTCACTTACATGCTATTGTGGTTCTTAGGGTTTGTTTGGGAGGAGATGAGGAAAGTGTAAGTAATGGAAGGGGGGAATGAAAAGGAGGGTAAAGGAGATTTACATTTTAAATTGGGGTGTAAGAAATATCCAATTTTTATGAGGAAGAAGGGTATAAATTCACTCTCATTTTTCTCCCTTTTCTTTTCCTTTTCCTTTTTCCTCCCTTCTTCCCAAATAAAAATAATTTTTTTTCTTTTTTTATTTATTCTTACCCTTTTATTATTTATACCTCCTTGGTCTCCTCCCAAATAAATCCTTGCGTGATGTAAAAAGTTCTACTGGAAGCATTGGCGGAAACAGAGAAAGATAGGGGGGGGAAAAAAAAAAAAGGCACTGGGAAGCTTCTGCTTCTCCCGAGTCATCCCGATCCGAATCTTTCTCCGAAGCCCTCCTCCTGTGTTGTTCCTCCCTCATGAGCACTGACTTCTTCTCACACGGCTCTCAAAACATCAGGTAAATGGAAAAACGTGAATACAGCGACCGAGGCTCCTATCTTGAGGAAAAAGAAGAAAATCTTGACCTCGCCACCGGCAGTTCCTCCCTCTTCCCTCGTGGCCGACTCCGGCTCCTCTGGTGATGTGTGCGCGCTTGATTCGGCGCTGCCAACCCGCTTTCAGGGGACTTGTCCCCTTTTTTAGACAAAACTTGCTCTCCTCTTGTACTTCTTCATCCCCTGAGGAGCAACTTGCCTTGTCCCTTCCCCTCTCCGCTGACGACCCCTTACCTCTCCTCTCGACTTTGATGCCCCCCTCTTTCGAAGACCTAATGTCTCTCCCTTCTTCTTCCATGGTTATCCCTAGTTCCCCCTCCCCAAGCATTCCCCTTTCTTCTCCAATTGAGCCACCCGTTATGGCTTCACCTCCTACTGGGGAGGCTCAATTGTCCCCCCTATCGGGTTCTCCCCTAGTATCCCTCAATTCCGTCCTCCGCATTCACTCGTTAGAGGATGTGAAAAATCCTTAAATAGGCTGAATTACATGCCCCTCTCGATTACTTGCGCCGCGACTTAACCTCAATAAGTTTGCATCCTTCTTAAAGGTCTTTCTACACCGCAGTCATATCTTGCATCTAACCCCAATTTTTATTCGTGCAGGCGACTACACAATACAAGTGATCCAGCAGCTCTCCGATTCTTCTCGGCGTGAAGCGGAATTAAATTTGACCGCAGAGGCGTCGCGCCAGACCTGCCTGGAACTACGAGCAAAAGTGGCGGGGTTACTTGCGGAGAAGGATGGGGCCACTCGGCGGATTGAGGCCTTGCTCGCAAAGCTGAAGGACCAAGGGGAGCTGTAGCGCCGACATGCTTCCTTGGCTGAGGAATTGGCACATTGCCAAGCCCTCCGACAAGAGTCGGAAACCATGAGGGCCAAGACTGAGCAGGAGGTGACCCAACTGAAAGAGCAGTTTACTATATGGCTAAGTTTCTCTTTCTTATTTTGCTTAAATGTCTATAAAACGATCAAAAGAAATTAACAGCGATGGTTTAAATGTTCAGTAAAACAAAGGGACAACTGGAGTGATTGCATGATGAATGATTTTCATGTAATAACTATCTGCAATAAATTCCAAGCATTGGGTACATTGTGTTAATTTTAGCTATTGTCTTAAATGCTTAGCTTAGCTAAACCCTCTAACCTCGAGCCTTTTCGGTTACAAATGAGTTATCTCTTGAATTTATACCTTTTTCCTTGCTACAATATTTCTTTGACTCGTAACCTTGCGCCTTTATAGAATTTATCTTGCGATTACTTAATAGAATATGTTATTTTGGTTTTAATTAAAAATAAGTAAAAGAATAGAATAACCATATATATTCTGAAATTCTGATTCTAAAGGAACCAATCATGAAAAAAAATTGGATATGAATAAGCTTAATAGTTTCTCTTCTGAATTTGTCTTCTATTACATCAAGAAAGCTCAGTGGACTTCACATCATAACCCATAGCATTTATTATGAAGTTGTTTTCTAGTTCTGTACCCCATACACAATCGTTTTACAAATTGCAGTGAACTTGAGTTCTTATACTCTTCTTTTCATGCTTCCGAACTAGAGAAAGAGGCGTATCCAATTTTAGATGAGTTGACTTCTCAAATCAGCACTCTGAATCTTGAGCGAGTTAGACAGATAAAAAGTCACTGGTTGCACTATCAGTGCTCGTGCAGAAGGTGAAGGGAACCTAGAATTGCAAACTGCATTGGTTCTGTTATAAAAAATTTCTCTCATGTTCATAATAAATTTCCATGCTATGGTGAAAAATAATGAAGGAATATTATCTTTACTGATAACTTCATTTCTCAATTTTTACATAGGTTTTATCTTCTTGTTCAGATATAGATCTTGGTAGAAATAGCCAACACTATATTGAATGTCCATATCATAAATTCTTTAGATTCATATGTATTGAAAATATTCCAACAGTGTGGTTTTCAGTCACAGTGTTTTACCATATTTCTAGAAGTTTATTGTCTTGCCCTAAACCAGTGATTTGATGAATACCAAACTTCCTCCACGATTGCTTGTTACAGTTATTGTTACCTTGACAAAATATGTACTTGTTTTTTTATACCTTGAATATTAACATGTATGAAACTTCAGAGGGGCTTATCAGAGTTCAATTGGTGATATATGATTATGAAAGATTAGGTAGTTTTCAATCCATGGCCACTATGCTTCAAATAAATATATTAATGGAGTTCATTGTTTTATGGCAGCTACCATGGAATACTTTCACTCATTATTTCATTTAATCTAATGACTTGTATTCATGGAGTACAGAGTTGTATTAACTCTTCTACGAGATAATGTCATCTAAATGCATTCCAGTAATATTTCAATATTAAACTTCATTCTGTCTTAGTTATATTTATTATTATTATTATTATTATTATTATTATTATTATCATCATCATATTCTCTCATATGTGTTATTATGCCCTTCTAGTTGACTTAAAATGGCAAATTTCATACAAATCCATCGTTTGGGGTTTCCATCACCATGTCTTTTGTAAATTTTTAATAGGTAAGGGATGAAATTGAACATTTATTGGATGATGACATGGACATGGCTGAAATGTACTTGACAGAGAAGCTCCTCCATCAGTCAGAAAGGGATCATCAAAACTTGAAAACTCTGTTGAGCCCGATGAAGTAAGGTATGTACATTCTATTAGTGTAGAAAAGAGGGGAAGAAGGTGAATTCATTTTATTATTCGTTTCAGTAGTTATTGCACATTCCAAAATAACTGTGTCAATTCAAAATTATAGCAGCATAATGTGTTGTCCATTTGTCTGTTATAAATCAGCTTCAGCAACTTGTCCCATTTATAGCGTCAGTACCTAAGCGAGCAAGCTTATAGTGGTAGTGAGACTCGAGAGGAATAAATTAGTATCATACTCAGGATGATAAGAGAACCAATACACCCATATAGGTATGTAAAATAACTCAAATAACTTAATATTGAATGACATGTTGGACCGAACATATAAATACTAACATTCATATAACTATCAAGCTTCAGTAGGTAATTTGTTCCATTTACAGCGCCAGCAAGTTGTTCCATTTATAGCGCCAGTACCTAAGTGAACAAGCTTAGATTGGTAGTTTGTGAGACTTAAGAGGAATAAATTAGTATCATACTCTGGATGATAAGAGGACCATTACACTCATATAGGTGTTTAAAATAACTCATAATAACTTAATATCCAAAGACATGTTGGACTAAACATATAAATACTAACATTCCTATAACTATCAACTCTATTTCTCTTCCTCATGTCGGAGAGTCAATATTAACCTATGCCCAGCTTTTCACGAAATAGAGAAATTCCATTAAAAAAAAGATAATTATAATAATAACACCAAGATGCTTGTCAAAAATCACAAAGAGGTGAAGCTAACAAAAATGTAATATTGTTAGAATAGTTAGACAATGTCAACTTAATTCTCTGGACTAAATTGTAGGGCTTCTTTTGATCTTCAAAATTATTCTCGAGTACAATCCTCCTTGACTCTCCTCTAACTGCAAATGTTATTAATTTAAAAGTATGCGAAAGTCAAATGACAATTGTGTTGGTTTATAGAGTGATAAATTAAGGTTCCAGTTTCTTCTCTTGTGACATAAACAAGAAGAAAATGTTGAGAGAAACAACTCGATAAAATTCTCTCTCTCTCATGAGACTGGAAAACATTTCAAAGTAGGTTGAGGAGAGTTCTGAGACTTTATGACAATTAGATAAATGTTTATCATCATGCAGTTTTGAGTTGTATTTTAATTTCAGTTATTTTGTTTTGGTTTGCATTTCCAGTGATGAACTGGAGTCTAATGCTGAAAGTGGCAAAGAGAATGCAGGTGTTTTTGACCCTGACATCGTCCATGAACTTGAAATGCTCTTGGAGGCTTACTTTGTGCAGATTGATGGTACTTTACACAAACTATCCACGGTATAAATTCTTTTGACTGTAGAGCTAACAATTGAGATTGTTGTCTATCTGAGTCGTCCTGGAATTATTAGCTCTGGTGTGATCTTCTGATAACAAATATCTGTGCTTTCCTAAAGCTAAGAGACTATGACGATGACACTGAGGATTACATCATGTTTGATGACAAGCAGAACCATCTGCTACAGATGGGAGTCATCCTCAGCATAGCCACCATTATAATAACTGCTGGCATCCTCGTGACTGGTATATTTGCGATCAACATACACATCCCACTGTACAATTCTCCATATGTCAAATTCGAGGAAACAGTGGGAGCTCTTGTATGGGGTTAGTATAATTTTGTTCATATTAGCCATTTGGTGGGGCAGAAGAAGTGGGATACTGTAATTAAATTGATTAACTAATCTATACAGTCTAACCCCGTTTTCATAGTCGGCCGTCGCCTCGGCCGCCTAATTGAGTCGAGATCGATCAGGAAGGACCGCCAGCACGGCGCGTCCTTCCTCAGCGGATCTCACCGCGATTCGATCGGAAACCGTCCCGTTCGCGGCCGGCGCAGCCATCTGAAATTGCGGGCAGAGCCGGCCGCGATCGGGTCGGATTCCGACCGAATCGCGGCCGGAGACTGGTTGGGGAAGGACCGTCGGCACTGGGTGGTCCTTCCCCGGGCGGTCTTCGGCTGCGATTCAGTCGGAATCCGATCCGATCGCGGTCGGCAGTGTCGCGACCACCTGATTCGTGATTTTGGATGGCCACGCTACTGTCGGTCGCAACCGGGCCAAATTTCGGTCGGAGATTGCCCAAGAAAGGACCGCTCATCGTCGACGGTCCTTTCCGGGCGGTCTCCAGTCGCGATTCGGTCGGAATCCGGCTCGATCGCGATCGGCAGTCCGAAATCGGGTGGTCATGCCATTGTCGGCCGCGACCGGGTTGGATTCCGTCCGAATCGCGGCCGGAGATCGCCCGGGGAAGGACCGCCCAGTGCCGACGGTCCTTCCTCGGCCAGTCTCCGGCCGCGATTCGATTGAAATCTATCCTATTTGCGGCCGGCACGACCATCCGAAATCGCGGGCGGAGCCGACCACGATCAAGGCGAATTCCGGCTGAATCGTGGTCGGAGATTGCCCGAGGAAGGATCGCCCAGTGTCGGCGGTCCTTCCCCGGCCAGTCTCCGACCGTGATTCGGTCGGAATCCCGGCCGGCTCCGCCTGCGATTTCGGATGGCGGGGTTAGACTATATAGATTAGTTAATCAATTTAATTACCATTCCCACATCGGAAGACCCGTTGAACCTTTAAAAAAGTGAATCATCCTATTTTTGCCCAGCTCCATGAAAAGCCGAATCAACATTTTTCATGGAGACTGCCATAGGTGGAGAACTGCTTGGTTGGCTTCAAGCCACCAGCAAGAAGATTCTGCATATTTTAGACAAATAATCCATTGCGACCAAGCCAGGATGATGATTGAAGTGTAAAAACTAAGTGCATCATTTGGTTTTATATTTAGAAAAGTTGAAGTTTTAGTGGATAATTGTGTCATGTGAATTTCACATCACGATACTTTTTCCAAATGCTATAATCAGTAGAGCATGCAGTTAAAAAATAGACAAATGGCGTTATGCGTTTAATTTCTACAGATAAGTTACAGTAGAAGAATAAATTAATAGTTAACACTGACATAATAGCATTCCACACTCATTAACAAGATCTTTAATAGCTTCCAGAACTATTTGTCCCAAAACAATACATGACAAACACAATTCAGACAGGTAAATTACAACTTCATTAAGAGAAAGAAGTTCTTAATAACAAGTATTTTTACCGGGTAAATTACAACTTCATTAAGAGAAAGAAGTTCTTAATAACAAGTATTTTTACCTAGTGCGCTTTTTAGAACATTGCTTACAACCACTAAAATACATATAACATTTGAAATAACATATTTAATCAGATAATATCATGTAATTAAATTTATATAACAATTTGAAATAATTTGTTTAATCTTCGTCACTTATTTTTAGAGAATCCAATTGTTGTTGTATCTCCTGAAAATGCATCTTTTAACTTTATTATTTTTTCGGACCGCGAAAGTTGTCTTCTTGAATTTGAACTTGATAATGAACCTGACGATGCATATGAGCTTTCGTTCCCACTTAATGTAAAAGAAGTGGGAGTAGAATTTTATTCAAGTGTGTTTGATAAGCTTTTTCTGCCTCCTCTCTATTCTTGAAAAACTGATGTATAACACCCTTAAAACCATTAACTTGTGTAGATGCTTCTATTCAAGTATCATAAATACCCGATTGATGTCCAACAAAAACAATATATGTTTTTTCCTGTGTTAAAAATAACATTCAAAAAATTGTATAATCAAGATATCATGTAAAAATTAAAATCACATTGTCTTACCATTCTTGGATACCTCAAGGTAGAGATAGTGTCTGCGACGAAATAATTTGGGATGCTTCTACACATATAATTACACTCTTTAGAACTCCAACATAAGGTAGGTCTATGTACAGTAAATTATAACCAATGTCATAGAGTATAGATAGAGATAGAGATTTATCAAGTAGAGTACAAATAATGACAAAGTACCTTTCGAATTCATTGGCATGCCAAATTGAGTATTTGAAACCCTTGTTGCTTTGACAAAAGATATGTAAAAATAAGAGGAATTGACTAATCTTTAATAAGCATATACTGTGAAGGGGGTTAGATAAATTTCCTACTACTGTTTGAAAAATTGTCACTACAATCAATATGTATAAAAAGTCACTGAACAAAAAGAATGGAATAAAAATGCAGATCTTGGACCATCTTATACAACTGAAGAACATCTTATCACAAATTGAGGTAAGTTTAAATTGTGTGAGATACTATTGTAAAATTCGTAGCTTTCTGAACATATAATAGCTTTTTGTGTGAGATACTTGCCGCCCATCTTTTCTCCCAAACCCTAGCCGCCCAAAAATTCTAAACCAACTAGGGTTTCTTGCCTCCAAAGGAAGCAAACCCTAATCCCCTAAAACCTTCCATCATCCAACCAAAAAACTTAGTTGCCGCCCAACCCAATCTCCCATATATATAGAGTTAGGTTTAGGCCTTGGTTTAATCTCCACCGTCGGTTCTAGGGTTTTAATCTCAACCGTTGGATCTAGAGATTTAATCTCAACCGTCGGTTCTAGGGATTTAATCCCAACCGTCGGATCTAGAGATTTAATCTCAACCGTCGGTTCTAGGGTTTTAATTCTAACCGTCGGATCTAGAGATTTAATCTCCACCGTCGGTTCTAGGGATTTAATCCCAACCGTCGGATCTAGAGATTTGTTTTCCATTATTTGATCTAGACTTCATGAGGTTTATATTAGGCTACGATAGGGACCATGAGGAGGAGTTGGATCTTGGCCATCCGATGGATCGGAACCACACAAACTTGATCCATCAATGATGTTCCATTCCACTAGAGGATCATCATTGAATTACCTCACCAACCCCCATAAATTAATATGGGCTCCATATATTATTTGTACATCCATCTCCCCGTGTTTAAGATATCGAATATCCGTCAATTAATTGATTTACTGACCATCAATTAATTAACATCTAACTCCTCGAGTAGTACCACTCAACCTTATCATCATGTTGACTAAGTCAACCTGCAGGATTTACATGATGAACCTTATGAGCTCCTCAAGGGGACATCATCAACCTAATACATAGGACATGGATTCCTCCTATAATCAACGGCACACCATGTAAATAATATCATTTCCCAACTTACCGGGCATATTGATTTAATCCATAGAAATCTCACCCTCTGGTAAATCAAAGAAATAAATACTAAGTACATGTGCCCGTTATTATATCGAGATTAAGAGCATGTACAACATAATATCCGAGGTCCGATTCAATTATGTAGTCAGCAATAAATTGAATCACCTCTATGTCGGTCCTGCTCAATACACCTAAGTGTACTAGTGTAACTTTATGTTCAAGACAAAACAATACCAAGCTACACTACAACCATACCAATGGTTTGTCCAAAACCATCTTGGTTGTGAGCCTCTACTTATATTCTACAAGAGACTGATAACATGATCTTCTGTGCCACACCCAAGCACCATGTTATCTACAATGTAAAATATTAGACAATTTTGCATAATCATAAAAATATGCAAACAATGATCATGTGATTCTTATTTCAAAATAAAGATGTTCATACAAAAGAGCTAGACTTTCAGTATACATCCCAACAGTTGCTATATCATGGGTACCAATATTGCCGGATTGATGGGAATATTGAGGGAGAAGAATGGGATACTTCAATTGAAGCCTTTAATCAACTTGGAAGCCAAAAGCTTATTTTCTAGCTTTCTACAAGAGCGGGTGGATTGAGAATTAATCTAGCTACTATAGACGTTGTCATTCTCTATGACAGTGGCTGGTATTCTTCTATGCATATAGTGTTTTGCTATATCTATGCTCCCTCAAATGCTTTCAAAATTAAACAATATGTCTATAATCACAGAATTATTTAATCTGTGATTTCAGAATTACAGAATAATGTCTATAATGCAGTATGCTCTAGAATTACAAAATAACGTGTTTGTAACGTTTCAATTTAATCTAATGATTTCAAAATTATTGAACATGTCTATAATGCAGTATGCTATTGAAAAAAACAATGAAAAAAAAAGGCTAGCTTCTAATTTATTTTTAATCACAGATTGTTGTCAAGATAGATGCGGCAAAAAGGATGATTAAACAATGGAAAGAATCTGCAGAGGTAGATTACAGTTCGACGGCGATAAAATATTGGAACTCACGGTAAAGAGGACAGTGGCTCTTCGGCGAGCGACGTCGAGCCTCGACGAGCGACGATGTGTAGATTTCGGATGGACGAAAACCTAGATCGGTGACGCCACTCAGCTGCGAGCAACGACTGTGGATGTCAGGGTTGGGGGAAAAGAAGCTACTGCGTTGTGCCGATGTGGTCGGTGTTTGGGAAGAAAACCTGTGCACGTCTGTGCTGGCGAAGAGGTGCGCCCCTCGACGGCAGTCTGGTATGGAGCAACAGCGACATCGCTAGGGTCAGGGTTGGGGGATAAGAAGCAATCACGTCGTGCCGATGTGGTCGGTGTTTGGGAAGACCTGCAGGCGTCTATGCTCGGCGAGGAAGGAAGTGCGACAGGAGGAAGCGCGACAAAGAGGAAGGAAGCGCGATAGGGGTCAAGGGAGGAAAAAAAACCCTATTTTTTTTGCTTGTTTTTGTCGGAGGGAAAGCGCGAGGAGTTATGTCCGAAAAGGCATTAATCGCGAGCGATTTACACAAACGTGGAATCACCACGGTGGCAAGCGCGCACAAGCGCGGAAATCACGTTGCGCAGGCGAAAAATTCTCTCGCATACAATACTCAAATGAAGATTGGAAGAGACACATCAATATATAATAACAAGTTTGAAAGAGCACACATGGATATTAAATTAGAGCACTAAATACTCTGCATATGAAATTAATAGAACAACGAATTATTAATATGAAAGGAAAAAAAAGGAAATCACACTTTTTTGAGCTGCACGGGTAGCACAGAAATGACTGTCATTAGCATAAATCTGTAAAGCATATGAAGTCATAGATTACAAGAGAAGAATGACTAGGGAACAATGCAACTCACCTAATTCATATACACCACAGAACAAACAACTGGAACAAAACCAAACTGATAAATATGCCCTTTATTCCACTAACGCTGGCGAAAAAGAAAAAGCACAATAAAATGGACGATCTTCACAACCAAAACTGATCAACGGGTTCCTAGAGTGTTGGTTGCCTTGGGTGATGAAGATGATCTGGCCTTTGCAAAGTCGACCAAGTCTTTGAAGAGAACATCCTCAGGCTTGGTTTGACTGGTTGTCGATGCCACTTCTTGGTTTCCAAAGCTTCGTTGGTTACGATGTGAATCCAAACTTGAAGTATCGTGAGTAGAAGAGGGATTCTGATACTGCATTATTAGTACCCCACCTGATGGGCCATGCTTCTGAAGGTCAAAAACCTGCTCTCTTTGGCTATAATCCAGTACTGAGGGTGGCACGGAACCAATAGTCTGGGATTCCCAAGGAGCCTTTGGTAGTTCGACAGTGGATCTCTCTGCTTGAATAGGTTCATCATATCTAGGCAAGCTAGAAGACTCTAGAAATGGAGTTGAATCGGAAGATTTGAGCAGAGGTGAGGTAGGTTACAGTGGCGGGTTAATAGACTTGTACTGATCTGTAAGCATCACCACTCATATAGTCTACTTCGCTTACCTCTGCCAATTTGAGGTGGAGGGAGAAGAGGGCTTGGTTGTTTGACACTATCATTCCCAATAGCATTGTACCTAGGACCCCTGGAGCATTCAGAAGCTTTAGAAGATCAGGTTATGTATACATATTGCATCCATTTAAAGGAAAATTGACAAATTGTAGATTGTCGTTGGTAGAGTTGAACCAACATTTATTGGAAATTGAACTTCTGAAACAACCTAATCTAACTTTGCTTGATAATAATTTTTCAAAATTGTCAATGATATAAGACACAATGGTTAGAGAGGTATCAGACGATACTAAGAAGCTATAAATGATCTACAAAAATTGCATGGAGTAGATGTTTAAATCACAGATCTGACTGTATATATGATGATAATAAATGAACCTATTGAAAAAGGTAACAATTTCATCCTAGTCAAGCAAGAGTGTCGACCAAGTTGATGAATCATCATTCTATTTTAAACATATGTCGATAACAAACTAAATTGTTTCATTTGTTTAGTATAACTGCACAATTTAATCTTAGAACTAATTTTACTTGTTGAATGCAGTACTGAGCTTAAGTTGTTTACTTTCTTACTTTGCATTTTCTATGGGATGCACAGATGATTTATCTGTTCTCAAACAGGAAGAAATATGATGCTATTGTCAAACAGAGAACAATGTGAGAGTGTCTCAGCTACTGTCAAATAGGAGAAGGTTTACTTCACATTCTTTCTAGTGTAGCAACCAGAAATATGACAATGAATTCTTTACAGACAGGCACTATCTACTCCGATCAACATTGAAAGACAAGCAGGACATGCGCCATCAGAGTGAGACATTATTCACAGCATCCAAGCTCATAATCTGTAACCGAATAATTGGTATTTCTAAGTGGTGCATAGAAAACCATGTGTTAATAAAATGGAGGGCAACTCCACCCAAATGAATAATCATTTTGCGGTACTAGACACCTGCCTGACTAGCAACAATCCAGCATGACAATCCTTGGTTTGGGAGGTGATTTAAATTTAACTTGAATGTGTCTATAAGTAACTCAATGGACTACAGATTCTCTAGGACATCAAAATGCATTCAGTAGCTGAACTAAAACAACATTTTCATCATAGTCTGAAACTTCTTGAGGTGAAGAATCACAAGGAATAAGGAGCATGAAGGTGCCAATCGAAAACAGAAACAAATGGATCCCAAAAGATGGAAACATATTAGTTCCTGCAACATAGGTATGGTTAAAAATATTTAAATTTGAGAAAAAAAATAAATTTTACCTAAACTACATAAACAGGAAGGCAATAAGAATCAACTTGACGTTTGGAGTATTGTAACTTCCATTTAGTTTGGAATGGTTGAAAACTACGTGGTAGAGATGAAACAAGAAAGAAGTGAAAACTCACAAGTCTACTATTGATTGGGCAATAACATAATATTTAATTTGCAAAAACCACTAAAAAGTATTACGTAAGAAATAGCTGGATTATACATGACATTGTATAATCTATTATTCATATTAAAGCAAAAAGTCCTAATTGAGCCAAACATAAAACACTGTTTGAACATAGTTTCTAGTATATGATGTAGATAATTCAAAGTTGACGTAAAACTAGATGCAGAAAGATAGGCATAAGAGAGGAGTGGAAAACCTCTATAAATGATACCTGAGAGACAACTCCAGGGAGAAATCCTCCTCCAGCTCATCATCCTCGTGATTTACATTAATAATAGGCAGAGATGAAGCCACTGGAGCTACACCACTGGAAGAAGTTCCCTTGATGATATCATCATGTCGTTGAAGTACACGCTCAAGTTCATCATTAAGTGCCAAACCTTGACCAAGAAGTTCTTCATCTCTGTAACAATTAAGATAATAAAATAACATTATCAGTTCATAGGACTCTCCACTGAATAATACATTAGCTGATTTTCGCAATTCTAGACATACCCAGTATTATTTAGAAGAGTCATGACTCGCTTTTTATAAGAATTGCATTGCTCAACAAGGTCAACGATAACTTCTTCCTTTATGCCCAGTCATGCAAAAGTATTTGATTCATAAGGATGTATTCATCTGTGATGCCTAACTTCTTTCAGAACTTGGAGATTTCAGTAAAGAGTAAGATATCGCGAGGGCAAAAGAAATGTCGGAAAAATTAACAAAACTAAAATCTGACAGTTAACCCACCAACCAACTCCACAAGTTCCTACAGTTCATTAAGCAAGCACTTTTAAAGCTTCTACATTCTAGCCTAAGCAATGAGTACATCATCCTATAGCATTAAAGATCATGCTCATAATATATGATCTATATCATTGCCAGCGACTGTAAGTAAAACCACATGTCTAAACTTTCCTCTTTCTTTCATGGAAAATAAGGAAGGTGAACAATATGACAGTTTCAAAAAAGATGTTTGCATTATCCTAACTTCAATGTTTGAAAGAGTTACCAGCGAAACTCTCACCTCTTGGTTTTTGGAATCCAATGCATTAAGTATCTCAGATAACACATCTGCTAATCCTCGAGCATTCTGAATGTCTTGCAAGCTGCATGAAGAAAATAGGTTACTTCTAAAACATAAAACTCAACAAAATTGTATATTATAGATGAGGAAGGTTGAAGTAGCTTTAGCTGATAGTGGTCCATGAAACATTGTATCATAAGGCTAATTGATAAACAAATTATGTTGCATGCTCATGATTTAGAAAAACACGGTTTATACATTAGCTATTGTAATTCTTAGCTGGTTGCACTTTTTCCTGATTAATTTTTACTTGTTCGTGTGTCAAATTTAATAATTTAATTCATCAAGGCATCGTTTGCTTTCAACAAAGATAACAGCCAGTTCCCTAATTAGCTCCTACTAATTCCTATTATCAAAAGACAGTACAGCGATAGATCCCAACTGTTTGAGGATAGTTAGAGGAATCTCTTCATGTCACTATCTTAATCAGCCAGCCTAGCCACCCAACCAGCTAGCCTAGTCAACCTGGGTTTATCATAATTTTGGCATGTGAAGTAACCAGCCCAGCTGGAGCCATTAACAAGGATTTCCAGTTGGCCCAGCTGTGTAGCCTGGGTCAGAAAACTATTCGCAGGAACAGTTGTATGTTTGATCTGTAGGGCTTAGATGGAACTACATGTTGTTCCAAAGTAGATACAATGATTTGAGATTTGTACAACCATGTCTATAAATGTCCTCACTTCCAACCAGTCTAAAAGATAAATGACAAACAAAAATTAGAATACTATTATCGTCTATGTAGAAGGGTTAAGACAGCTTAAACAGTATAATGGTAGACAATAAGAAAAAGTAAACCAAAAACCTAAGAGAAGAAATTGTTGACCGAAGTGAAGCTTCTAAAGCGGCATTTCATATGCTGATGCAACTGGTTGATGTGCTACAGGGTGTGTTTGAGGAGGGGTGAACAATGGAACAATATTTTCTATACGGGGTGGAAACTCAACTCCAGCAGCCTACATAGACAAAGAGAAGGATTCTTTGAAAAACCTTCCATTGCTGGAAATCAAAACTGATAAGTTATCTCAATAAAAAAAGTCGAATATGCAAGGAATTGAATTATTGATAATATAAGTTAACCATACGTGAGAAAATTTGTTAGCAGATAGGAATTGGTGATAGAAAGAAAAAGCAAATACATATTCCATTCCAAGCCAAAGAGATACAGTACAAAAATGCACCCTTTGTGTAGAAAATCTTATCAGATACAAGGACCCAAGAAAATTGAAGAAATATGTAATTCAACAGTAGTCAATACTTGTATAACATCAATTTTCCAAAATTCAAAATTACTTAGTAAACCTGAGATGTGCAAAGCATGTGAATCTATGGAACTATTTTAATAGTAACAAGAAATTTATTAATTATTAATTCTCAAATAAGGGAATGAAGTTTTGTTATTATATTGAGAAAAACACTTTAGTAACAAAATTATATAGTCGCCTTTTAGGGATGGTTTTTTTTTTGGAACTAAAAACCATGTGATTATTTTCATACTTGAGTATATATAATGTTCAAATAAATTCTATGAAGAGATTCATTTTTTTACGAAATTTGAGAGCTAAAAGATTATAAGGAATCATCGAACATAGATTAATTTCAAGTTTTTCATCAGAGCAAATATATAATAAAGACAAAAGATGGAAACTAATAAACATTCAGGGAATGATTTGTCATACAAGTTAGAACATAAAGAAAATAACCATGTGTCATATGGGCAAAAAAGCATTATTCCCACGGGTGTGGTGCAGCGCTAAAGTACTCAGAGGAACAAGTAAAAGAATCAGAGCTTAAATCCCATTAGGAATAAATATTTTGGAGGTTGGCATCTAAGTGTGCATAAACTATGCTCCGAATTTATCCAATAGGCGAACTTGGGGGAAGGTCGTCTACCTCCAAGATTAGTCAAGCAAAACCCAGACACTTGATTATCAAATAAAAAAAACATACCCTAAGTTCTTGGTATGCAACACGATATTGAGGATGTCGTCCTCCTGATTCTCCAAAAGCATCTTGCCAAGTATCTATCAAAACTAATATCTTCTCTCTTACATTTAAAGTAGGCTGCTAATATGATTTTAAAATAGAATTAGCATCATGAAGCAAAAGTGTAACAATGCCAAAATAACTGATAGAATCAGGTCTATCAACTGTTACTTACTTTTTTCTTTACAATTTTAACCATTTCATGCAAAATATCCCTCTCAACAATTTGTTGGTGAACAATGTCTCCACAATTTTTGCTTAGAGTCTCCAGCACCTAATTGGAATTTTCAATATCATTACCGTCGTGAACATTAGTGGTACATGATATTACAAAGATATGGATACTTTTATGTGAAAAAGATAAATAAGCCAAAATACAGAAACTTAATGTTTCATGAAAACATAGTCCATCCCAAGTTTATTTATTTATCGGCAAACATGCATTAATATGGCTACCAAATATATTCATATTAAGCTTCGTCATAATCCATCCTTCCATCTGTTTGCTTATCAGTAAGTATAATTTCTTCCATGAATAAATTATACAGTTTCATGTCAAGCTATCATTAAATGGACATGCTTAAGCAATTTATCTCAAGTGCAAAGCTGATACTAGTTGTTCTTCCATAATTTTGAGCCCATGCATTGCACAAACATGACTGGTAGATTACAGCACCCACTTTTATACTATAGACATAAAGCTCTATAAGCATTTATGTCGTGTACCAGAACAAAAGCAAGTGACATGGAGAAAATTTATATATAGCTTTAGTAGAGAATATCAACAAAAAACTGCTTAAACTCGTGCATCAGTAGTTGAAGATAAACCTCTTTAAGATGCAACAATTTTAATGTACTCACAGAAAGTGTCAGGAGTTGAACATTTGGACTTTTGCTTCCAAGACACTTCTTAAGTGCTTTCAATGCCTCCTTTGTTTGCCTACTCCTCACAAGAGAGGTTTATGGAAGAAGTTTTACCAATTAAAATTTTCACTCATAGAAACCAAACAACATCAAAGGAGAACTATAATAAAGCGCATGGGAATAAAAATGAAACAAAAGTTTCTCCAGGAGTAAAAGTAGAGAAATAAAGATATAACAAAGTAGAGTCAAGAAATTGTGCTCAATGTATTGATAATACATTGAGTGTCATGTCAAGCAAGCTTGTATATCTGCTTCCTGTTTGTCTTTCTTAATTCGCAACAAACCATGCATATTTGTTAAAATTCATGGTGATCTTAAGTAGAGAATAAATGTGTTGCATGTGTATAAAAGCTTACTCCTAGAAGCATATTGGTAGAAACAAGAATTTCTCATGTACCGAAAACTTGGATCCCAACCATTTATATCAACTTAATTAACTTGGAAAACTATACCCAAAGTAATTATGCTGTCTTTGATTGCTTAAGGTGCCATAAGCATCCTGCTTTTGCGGAAAATGCTTAGGTATATAATATTACCTAATTGGTTTCATTAACACATCAGAGCAACTGCTTTGGAGGTTCAACAGGTAGAAGCCATGCTCAAATACATGTACGTTCGCTATGATACGGAATCAAAGTGAAGTTTGCTCTATTACAAACACAACCATGGAAGCAATAGCAAACCAAAACCCTACCCAGGATCCATATTGAGAATGTCGCACAACTCCATATTGATCGTCCAGTCCGGGCCGATCGACTTGTCGCTAGTCGCTCGCTCCAAACACGCCGCAGCCACAGTCATCGCAACTGTACCTGCAATGATCCACCGCCGATGCTAAAAAAAATCTCGGTACTACCATTCAATACGAATACAAAAACCGAAAATTGGTAAAAATCTTTCCCGGACCCTAAAAAGGCAGTTTTTGGAATCCAAATAATAAACCAGATAAAATCCAAACCAACCACGCAGTAGTTAAGGATTCCAATTTCCCTAATATGCCAGGTTTCAAGGCATGGAGGTACCAGACGCAAAGGTCTCACCTTTTCGCCGCAAAGAGAGACGGGGAAGAGATTTTTCCTTGCCTCTTTCTGAGGATGCGAAATAATTAAGGAGAGAGAGAGAGAGAGAGAGAGAGGCCGATTAGCTCATCATGGATGCCGATATTAAGGGAAGAGAACAAGGAGATCGAAAAGAAAAAAATTGGCCAGAGTTGACTATCTCAATCTTTCCTTCTTTCTGCGTAGTTTTTTCTTGTCAACTTAGCCATCTTCAAATTGGCATTTAAGACAATTTTCAGACTTCAGAGACAACGTTTGAAGAACATTGAGGCTCTCTTTCAGGATTTAGATATTTTCAATTTTTATTTTTGCTCTTTCTATTTTGATAGAAATGTAAAAGAAATCAGTATTAAAACCAAATTGACATTTTAAAAAAATCAACGTTTTGCAAAGCTATTTCCGAACTTCAAATTTTTCGGAAGTAATAATTAACAAAGATAGTATTTTGAATTAGATTGTTTAATAATTAATTTTCTTTTACATCCAAAATTTGTTATTGAGATATATATTATTTTACTACGATAAAATAACATTTTTATAGTTTTTATTTGACTTGAGTTTTTTGCTGTTTGTTTTGACAGAAAGATAAACATGCTAGATCTGAAGTATGAAATATTTTACAATATTAGAATTTGAATTAGGGAAAGTGTTGTATACAGATATTTTTTTTCTTTGAATTACATGTCCAAATTAAATTATATTTCTTTGAATTACGGGCCTAAATTAAATTAAAGGAAAAAAATAACCCTCCTATGTTATTGTAGTTTAATATTTCAGCAATGTTTTAAACGAGTTACCAAATGAGTGCAGATAAAATGAGCAATGGAACAAATTCCTCCTTTGTTAATCGGATTGGGCGAAGCAAAAAATATCGGGTTGCATCACGTTGACTAGGGTATTGCAATACCCTAGCCATATCTTCTTTGCTAAGTTTTTAAACCTTCCCATTTGGTTAACCTAATTCTATCTTGACATTTGATCGTTGATTTGTTTTATTCACACCGAAAGAATTGTCCTTTGGTCTCTAGTTTCGAAAGACTGGATTTAGTGGAAGGAAATAATATATATATATATATCCCCAATTTATCTGTGAGTGCTTATGAACATCTTCGTTATCTAATATCCAATCGAGTGAATATTATAGCTTAATTTTTAAATCCTAGAAGATCAAACGATGAATAATGGAAGTGCTCTCGAATGTTTTCTGTGCACTTGTACACAAATGGGAAATGTATAGTAACATCACTCGAGACTCATTCCGCCCGAGCACTGACAGCTCGAAATCATCGACGGACAATCAAATTCCGACTGCAATCCAATCGGAATTCGATCGTGGTCCGACCGAAATCCACCTGTGATTCGACTAACATTGGATTTCGATCGGATTGCGATTAGAATCCAAGCGAATCGTGATCGAAATTGACCACGATTGCAACTGACAGTGGTTGCAACACTGGAGACTGCGATTCGATTAGGTTTCGACCGCAGTTCGACCGATACCGAAGTCCAATCGGATCATGGTTGAATTCTGATCGAATCATGATTAAAGTCCGATGGGATCGCAGTTGAATTTGGACCGAACTAAGACCAAAATCAATCGCAATTGAGGCCGCCAATGGACACGACACTGGTGGTCGAATTCCGACCGCAATTCGATTAGAATCCAATCACGATCCAATCGACCACGATAACCTCGACGGATTCGAAAATTGGATTATAGTGCTCACCAAGAAATCGCGACAGAGAATACATTGTACATTTTTTATTACAAGAGATGACGCTCAAGCCATCATCTATATATATAAGGTGATATGTTGGACGTGCACAATGCACATGCACACCCAACATGCACAAGTGAGAGGAAATGAATAGTATTTTCACCCGAGTAGATTTTTTTAAATTCATCATCTAACGATATCTTAATAGAAAATTAAATTATATTTTTTTATAAAATACCTTTCTGTTTTTACCACTGCACTTTTCTTGAACTATATCTACTTGTCTCTATCCTTTCTAAGAAACACACCAGTTGTTTCCATACATTATCCATTTTATTTGGGTTTTTAATTTATTGGCCAGCGTCCAAACCATCCATGGACTACTTTCCTTTGAATATCCTCCCATTTGAAACTTTCCTATAAACTGCATTTGTAGTCAGCTTTGATTATTTTAAAAATTTGTGCTAAATTGAATGTATTTCTCCAACATAAGATACATTAAAGAAGTTAAAAGGCTCACAAAGATCATCATCAGTCAAAACTTTAATAAAAATTTTACAATTACAACACAACTAGATGAGGAAAATGAAATCATCGTAACGTGAAAGTAATTAGCATAATGAAGATGAAACTTTCACAATTATCTTAGCTTTTTTGTTAAATGAACATCGGATAATAAATTCCGTGATCCAACTAAAATTAAAACCACCTGCCGCACTGACTCAACCTGGGAGCTGCATGGATACATCAAAAGACAGAAAACTTGCCTATTGAATTAAAAATGGGAACAACAAAAAAGATACAATGATAGAATTAAATATTAAGAAATAGAAAAAGATGAATGATAACGAAGCATCGCTTTAAGACTGGTTTGAGAATCTGCGTAAGATTCTTTTGGCAATGCTGAGGTGGCCAAAAAGGCATTAGGGGACCATGAAGCAATACCTCATTTGCAATGTACCTCGTAGTCCTTTTTGCTGAATATTCCTGTTGAACAAGTTCTGCAGAAGTCTCTAAAAAATTCTCCTAATATTCCTGCTGAACAAGTTCTGCATAGTCAGTCTTGAAAGAGTTTTCAATCAGACCATGAGGTTCATTGCATAATGTCTGATTATTATGTTGGTGCAGTTAATAGATCAAGGAAGAACATGTAATTTGATATATTGCTATCCGAACAAGGGAAAATACATTCGCACAGCACGAAACAGTCTCCAAGAACTGAGAGATTTTGCTCAAAGCGTTATTTCTTCTTAGACAAGGTCAAACTCCAACAGAAAATATCATTAGTTGTGAACTTATCAATGATAAACGACCTACCAATAAGGTCAAACTCCATAGCCATAGAAAATAACAGTTTTCAGCCCAAGATGCAAGCTTGCATGCTATAAATATCCTTTTATCAATAATACTTGCATACATACTAGACCCTGGTAGAGGACCACTGAAGGAAGCTTAGATAAAACCTTTCAAATACCAGACTACAACAAATATATGTAAAGGAGCTTGGGTTATCGTAGCAAAAGTGATGCACTCTCCTGATATTAAGCATCAGTGAGTGAATTAGATTACCTTTATGAGAAGAGAACTATAGAGCACTTGTGCACCAGAAGCAAACAATGACCCACCGCATCTGACCAGTCAACTCTTGCAAACACAGTAAAAAAATCAAAAATATCGGAATGAAATATGATCAACATCAATAAATGCTTGGCGTTATGAATTTTAAGAAGCAGCCGTTACAATATTCCAGACAAATGTAGAGCATATGTCATAGGGAATTAATCAAAGTGTTATAAGTTAAATACATCACACCTTAAAGATGCACTATATATATAGTTGGTGCTGCAAAAAAAGCCCTTGACATGGCAATTGCTGTTTTGGTGGGTAAAGAAGACACTTTCCTTAATCAAGTGCCTGATAAACAAGATTATCAATTGCTGTCTGACATCAAGTCACACAATGTCACAAGACTAATGTCTCACATAGGGTATTACCGAATAAATGTTGTTTAGGTGTCTTCTAGCCAAATCAGATAGAAAGACATAGGTGAACTACTGCAATGCCTGGCAAGTATTCTCTATCCAAATAGGGTAAAAAGACCAAGATCACCTTGCTGTAGTTCCTTCTGCTGCTGCTCCGCGAGTGGATCTGGGCTCTTCATTATTCTTCTTAGACGTCTGAAATTAATATGAAACTCATGGATAGGTCATATATAGAAGAAACTACGAAAGCTGTTGTTAAGCTTATTTTTATTGAACAGCTTTACACACCGGTCTTGGGCATGTTGAGCAGGAAAAGTAGGCATGAATTCTTTTGACTTTGGTAAAGGAACCTCCTGGAACCATGGATGATTTAGAGCAGCTTCTGCAGTTATTCGCTGCATTCAGAGCAGACAAGTTAATATTGCAAACAGGATAATAGAGACATGGGGTAATAGATTTGCCTTGGTCAAATTATTCACGTTATTTCAGGATTTACCTTATCAGGGTCGTATGTCAAAAGTCTATTTAATAATTCAAAACCAGCTTCAGAAAGGGTTGGACCTCCAATAAAGGATGTGGGAGGAAACTTTTCACGTAGCTTATAATACCTGAAAAAAGAAATAGTTTGAAAAATTAACTAAGAAAACAAAAAACACTTCACCTAATTGAAAGCCAACAAAGTAAGACATGTAGCTTAGGCATAATCAACCATAGTTCTAGACCTGAAAAAGAATGTCAAAATGAAGCAAACAAAGCACACATTTTGAAGATTCATGGAATAACCAAATGAATACAAGAACAGAAACACAATACATACGGTTGCTTGACAAAGTTTACTTTAACACTAGGTAATTTAGCAAATCCAGGCCAGATGCTTTGGTTAGGGGTACCAAGTGTCCTGAATATCTGTAAGGAAGACTATCTTAATGAAGAAAAACATAATAACATAAAGCTAAAAGTGTACAAGATTTTTTTGAACATAGACCTTGTCGAGTTGATCACGCTCAGATTTCCCACAGAATAATGGTTCCTTTGATAGTAGTTCTGCCATTATGCATCCTAAAGACCACATGTCAATAGCAGTAGAATATTCTTTAGCCCCCAGTAGAAGTTCAGGTGCCCTATCAAGAAAACAATTAAGGACATTAGGAACCAGAAATGCACAATATAAAAGAAATGATGTTATCTGATTCGCATAGAAAGAGAATAATATCAAACACAAAAGAAAACAGCAAGAACACTAGATGAAGCAAAAGATAAGCAGAGGGTAAAGATCACATGCTACATACCTGTACCACAATGTAACCACCAACGGAGTGTAAGGTTTCAATGGACTTCCATATTGGCGAGATAAACCAAAGTCACATATCTTTAGCTCTCCACGATTGTTTAAAAGAATATTTGACGTCTTCAAATCCCTGAAAGAAGGGGAATTGATACATTATTTAAAAAAAAAAAAAAGAGGGCAATACATGTCATATTTGTCCCAACTATTGGGGTTAGCTACGTGAAATTTTGTTCCAATCCTTCCATTGAACTTTATGCAATGCTATATTACTAGTGATATGGAGATGAATATCTACAACATCATAAAGATTCAAATTTGAGAATACCTATGGAGTACCCAGTTGTCATGAAGATACTTGACACCTGAAAGCAGCTGCAACATCAAGCATTTTACCTCACTCTGACTAAATGGTTGTTTCATAGTCTCCATCAGTGCTTTTAGATCATGTTCCATATACTCCATAACCATAAAAATCTTGTCTAGATCACTACCTACTACAACCTCCTTAACATCCACAATTGAAGGATGATGAAAAGATAATAAAATATTTATCTCCCTAAGTGAGGTAAGAGGAAAGCCCTCCTTTTCCTTTTCCATTTTAACTTTTTTCAATGCCACTATCTCCCCTGTCTTTTTATCCTTTGCTCTATAGACAACCCCATAGGTGCCTTCATCTATTTTATTAAGCCTCTCAAACTCGTCAACACTTCTACAACCTTGCAGCATGTTTATACATCTTTTAGGTGGCTGTGCTGGTTCTGGTGTCTTAGACCTACCATCTTCATCCTCAGCATTGGTGTCAAAACTTTGATCACTTGTACTAGACTCAATACCATCAGCACTCATATGATCGTTCCTATCCAACTCAGCATCTAAACCATCATATTCATGCTCTCTTGAATAAGATTTGGAAAAATCAAATCCAGAATTTTCTGCCATGATAACATCACCCAGCTCAGGACTAACTGTTTTTTTATGCAAATGCTGCCCAGATGAACCAGATAATGGGGTATTCTTTTTCTTTTTTGGCACCACATCCATCTTGAGACTTTCATCCTCATCATCAGAATCAATATTCCTGTCTGCCCATCTGGAGGAGGAAATACTCCTAACAGGAGCAGGTTCATCTTCAAAATCGTCCAACAACTTTGCCTCCTGATAATTATTTACCGACAGTGGTTGAGGTGATTCAACTGAGATATCCACATCTGAAGGGGATGCATTGGTACCAAATTGTTGAACTGCATCTATAGAATCTGCCAGAACAAAGCCCAGAAGCCATGGAGGTGGCGGAGGCAAGGTATCATTCTCAATCATGGTGCTCTTACTGACAGCAGACCGCTTACTATCACTCCTATCCCAAATGATTGGAGAGAGTTTTCTCTTCCTGTTATCCATGTAAGAGTTCCCATTGTCATCAATCGTAGTTCCATTATCCCTTATCTTTGAAATAGGTGCTTCCGCATCATCTGATCCGCTGCCACTGGACAACTCCCCAGTCTCGCGATCCACGTCTTTGCCAGAGAGGTGGCTCAAATTCTGACTATTCTTACTTCCTCCGCTAGAATTGCTCGAAAGGGGGGAGTGATAGTAATCATTAATCACTCCCCTCCTCTTGATGTCTCGTTGGGCAACCCCAATTCTATCACGCAAATCGTGGTGGGGGTGGTGGCGACCTCTATCGAGACCGCCATCATGTAGTCGATCTCCGTAATAATCCTTCCTCCTAGAGAGCTTCACATCCGCCTCGCGATCCCTGAACTCAAAATCCCGGTACCAACTATGTCGATCAGCTGCCATAGGCCAGGGGCCAAAGAAACCCTAAAAATCGGGTGTTGACCACGAAACCCTAGATCCACAAAAGGGGCAAAGGCAACGAGAAAACCTAGCGGGGAGAATCAGAAAACCCCTAATATATCTCACAAAATCAAGATATAACTAAGATTCGGCTCCAAACAATCGGCAACAGAGAGGACAACCAGAAGAGTCAATGAATCTAACGACGAACAAGCGCCGACCGAGAAGGAACCGGACGATAAGGTAGTAGATAGGAGGGAGCGCCGGGGAAACAGACCTGAGCAGTGCAATCCAGGATTCCGAGAGTCGACGACGATGGCGACGGCGACGATGACGGCGGCGACGACGCAAAGCGGGTGATACGAAAGTTCGATGCCACGCTATCCTCGAAGACGCAAAGGCTGAGGTGGTGTTTTTTTTTTATATATATATTGCGGAACAAAGATTGTTCCGACTCACTTCGACCGCGAAAAGAGTTGGAACTCATCAATAAGTTGTGTACCTGGCTCTAATGCGTACCAAGTTATTTATTGGATTTATAATGGGCTCTGCTTGGTCTTAGTTGCCAAATATAGTGGAGTATAACAATGGGTGTTGGTGGACCCATTAGTTTTAGAGCCAGTAGTATTGCTTAGCGAATCGGATCTGGATTCCAAGTGGACACGAATATTTTACGGTTGTATCGAATCCGGTAAGGTAACCCGAAATTTTAGTTAGTAATTGAATTATAATTTATTAGATAGTTAATAAAATCAGAATAAACGAAAAGAATTAATTAACCCGAATCATATTATATGAAGATTAAACATATGTTTTTCTGCAAACTTTTAAGCCAATTTGAGTATGGAAGTGACTATGATTATAGACCTGATTAAAATTTTTCACCTAAAAAATTGCACCAAGCCACTAAACAAGTTACCTTGCACCCGTGATATTATGGAATAGAGATGGCATAATTAAATGATTAGCAAGTTTGAAGTCTCCAAGTCATGAAAATGACAACTTTTCCGAACTTCATCTCGAACCAAATGATTCTAAGGATATCTTTAACGATAATTTATCAAAGAGCGCAGCTGAAGTTTCGAATTGTTAAAAAAGTACCTCATATTTTCAGATTTACTAAATAACACACTTAATTCTTTTTTTACATCTCCTGTCAAAAGATATGTACCACAGTGATGGTGCAATCCCAAAGACTACCATCATGTGGTCTTTGCAATTCCAGATTCAGCTGTTAGAATTGTAAATTTCGCACTACTATGACATCGAATTGAGTTCTCGACTTGCGATATTGAAATTTGAATTTTAATATGAGAATAGTCAAAGATCACCGCAGTGGTCTTTGGAATTTCAATTCCAACACTACGGGTGGTGGTCAGATTGAGATACAATCTGATTGTGGTGTTGAGATTTAAATTTTTAATACCACGTTCGAAAATTTTACTGTGCTGTAAGTATATTTGGCGGGAGAGATTAAAAAGAAATTAAGTATGTCATTTGATAAATCTGAAAATATAGAATATTTTTTGGACAATTTCAAACTTCAAACTATATTGTTTGATAAATTATCATATCTTTAAATATCTCATATTGTTAAATGCTTTGTGACTGCCTCCATTTAAAATCACCTACTTTATACAGCTTGTGGATGTAGCTTATGATGTTCTTGAGAGTGCAATATGATGATATCTATTTAAACTTAATTAAGTCTTCAAGTTTGTTGATGAATTCTTAGTCTTTTGTCATTCTCAACTAAAAGTCAAATCTTTGCGTACATCTTAAAAACCTTCGTTTTCATGTCTTAACTACCTCTACTTGTATTAAATTAAACACGATCCCTTAGGCAAGTATTTAGACGTTCACTTATGCTCACTTGAAACATATATGTTCCTGCTTGTGTGCCTATTATCATGGCACCCAAACGTTACGACTATTCATTATATGTTATAATTATATTACTTAACATGATATTATTTTTAAAAAATCATTAACAATTTCTTTTTTTCCAAAGAGAATTTTTTCCCTCTCTTATAGGATGTCCATATAAATAACTAAAAACTTATGAATCGATCCTTAATTACAATGTATTTGTAGATTTTTTTCAAATAGAAATTCGCATTCGTTATATTTATCTTTCTTTGATTATGAGCAAAGGAAACACTTTTGTTTTTAGGGAGAAGCATCTGCATATTGTACTATAATAGGGATATGATAAGCAGGTAACTTCGATTTTAACTTTCTGAACAAAACCAAAATGGCACCTCAGTGGCATTATGTAAAAGACATCCGTGTAGATAATGAAGATTACCTCGCCTAAGCCCTCTTTTTGTTTTTAATCTAGGGAACTTACTCCTTCACAACTCCTAAACTGCTTTGCAAATTTCCCCTCTATCAAAGGTGAAGCTAAATGGTTTATTCCATGTTTTTCAGAAAATAGAGCAGAAGAAATGGACAAAAACAGAGCCGAAACCATAGAGCCTGTGTTGATTTTTAATCCTGTCATAAAAACATTAAATTCAATAAAATAATCTAATGCATGTTTTATAATGAGTTTAATATATTAGATGTGGATTACATTATGTGCTTCATTGGAACGGCTTTGGGGCTCAGTTGCATTGGTATTGCTGTTCATGAATCCTTTGGTTTTGATTTGCTATAAAATGTGATTTGCAACTGGTAAAAGAACACCAAGTAATTCGATGTTGTACATTGAAAAGATACTGAAAGCCAAAGTACTCGAGCTTCACTAAAGAATGCACAAAGGGATCAGTTTATTAGGACTTCATTTGCAGTGTGTAGAATGAAGATTAACGCATAAAGCAAAAGACAGATCATTCAACAGGAAGTTCCACGTTCATCCCTTGGTAGCAATGATTCAGTGCCCCAGTTTCATGCCCCACCTAAAGAATATTGGATCTGTCCCGATATAAATTAAACAAACAATGAACGATTTGAAGTTTAGAAATACCACTTTAATTAGAAAATGTTAGGACCATTGGTGTCGCTAGAGGGGGAGGGTGAATATAACAATTTGCGTCGATTTCGTTGTTTGGATTCGTCATACTTGTCTACAATCGTTAGTATGCAACGGAAACACAAATATGAGTACAAATACAAATCACACAATAAACACAATACAAGAAATTTTACGTGGTTCGGAACCCTAGTTCCTACTCCACGGTCAAGCCCTAGTAGGCTCTAGTGATGCACACCACCACTATAATATTTCTTCTTCTCGGTGACACACCGGAGGTGGAGGAACCTCTTACAAGTCTCTTACAACAATAAGAACGAGATAAAGACAAACAAATACAAAAGCAAATGAACACACGTTACAGATTTAGGGCTTTTGAATACTTGCTCGTAGATCGCTTTGGGATGACTTTGAAGGTCCTAAAATGCAGCAGCACCTCCCTTCAAATCACCCCTAAACCTCCAAGAGAATCGTACTCGAAGATGCCCTCGATCCTCCTTTTATAGAGCTCCGTCGAATCTTCCCGATGTGCAACGGTCGTTTCGCCAGTCGAAGCGCCGCTTCGATTGGGACTCCAGTCGAGGCGTCAGTCGAGTCGCTTTGCTTCTGAGCAGCTGTCTTCATACATGTGCTGGGACCAATCGAGGCGTCGCCTCGACTAGCGCCTTACGTTTTTGGCCGCTAGCTGAAGGCAATCGAGGCGCCGCCTCGACTGAGCCTCCAGTCGAGGCGCCCTTGCATCTGTGGCCGTCGCTCAGCCGTAGTCACTCACATCAGTCGACTGATAACCTTATCCATGAGGTTTTAACCCCAACTATGGTGCCCCCATACTTGCTAGATCACTCTTAGCCTAGACCTAAGCCTTCTAGCTACCTCTGTTAACCTCATGCTTATTGGATCCCTCCAAGTCATCCATGACTTGTTCATCCATACGCTAGCCTTCAGGTGCTTCCATCGCCTATTATCATGCTCTTGGGTCTACCTTTGCTAAGAGGCCTCGCCTCCAAGACTTCCCCTTTGCCAAGTTCGATCTCTTTGATCAGCCGGGTCTTCCCTTGCCAAGACTTTCCGTCCAGGACTTCACTGCCAAGAGACCATGCCTCCGGGATTTCACTGCCAAGACTCCTCGTTCGAGACTTCACTGCCAAGAGGTTATGCCTCCGGGACTTCACTGCCAAGACTCTCTGTCCGAGACTTCATTTGCCAAGCACGGTCTCCCAGACCTGCCGGGACTTCCCTCGCCAACTCCCCGTTGGTTTTTCCAACACCAAGTGTCTGGTCTCCCCTGACCAACTTGAATTTTCCCTTGCCAAGTATCTATACTTGGACTTCTCCACACCAAGTGTCTCATCGACTAGTCATATGGTCAAACCATATTGTAAACTATTATCGAACATCAAAACCCTACTCGAGTCCCACTCGAGTATGGTCAATCGTGACCTGGGTCGATTGCACCAACAATCTCCCCCTTTTTATGTTTGACAATACCATTAAGTTAGGCTATTCCATAACCCCAACTTGACACTTCTTATGCCAAAACATAACGAAGTGTTTCCAATTTAGAATTTAAAATTTTTGGGGTTTGTGTATATTTGGATAGCCTAAGTTAAAAATCTAACTTAACCCCTTCCATTTCTCCCCCTTCTTGACACACATCAAAAAGTCCACCAAGGTTTATCATATCTCATTTTACAATGAGATTCTTCCTTCTCCTCTTTGGTCAAAAATCATCTTGAATGTCTTCATTCTCCTTAGTGATCTATCACTAGATGAAAAGCGAACTCCCATTTTCCCCTTTTTCGTAAACCATCACCCATAATACCGGATAATCTCCCACTAAAAGCTTACTCCCCCTAGACCATTTGCACCAACAATGTCCTTGGAGAGTTCCCGGGTAGTTTGGACACCAATTCAGAGCGGTATGTTTATGTCAGGGAGGTTTCACATGTTTCCAGGGTAGTTCAGTACCGTTCTAGGGCAGTTTGATATAGTTCCAGAGTGGTTTAGTATAGTATCAAGGCAGTTTGCTTAATTTCAGGGCAGTTTCGCAGGCCAGTTTCGCCAGGGCAATTTTGCCAAGGCACGTTTAAGCTCCCAATCCTAAACTTTAAACACTTAAACTTAAACTCCTCTTGAATTCGTACCCTTAACTATCCAATGCACCAACATTGTATTTGGAGAGTTCCTAAGTCAATAGAAACCTTAAACACTAGAAAATAAGGATAAAAGTTCAAACTTGAACTTCAAAACCCTTTAGAAAATGGTTTTTACCTTAATTAACTCTCTAATCCATTTCCAATGAAAAACTCACCCTTTCAATGCTTGTCTAAGCATATTAAGGTGTAGGAGTTAGCCTAGGGTTATAGTCAGATGGCTTAAAACCAACATTGGTAAGCCAAAACAGTGCTAATAGTCGACTGAGAAAGTTCTCAATCGAGTGATAGCAACTTTAGAAATGCATAAATAATTCTAGAAAATTCAAAAAATTATGAAATTTCAACCACACATTACTTATGCCAACCACTGTAGGGAAAAAATAGTTTTCTATGAAAATAACTTTTAAATTCAAAGAATGATACAAAGTTCAAAAGCATTGAAACTTTCAATGTTTTAGGCCAACTTTGTTTCAATCTTCTCAATTGTGATAGCTATCAAAAGATAGGCTTCACCAAGGTTTTTTAAAAATGATTTTAAAATATTTTCAAACCCTTAATTTCAATCATGGTCTTTGGACTAAGTATACATGACTTGTATACTAGCTTTTCTCATGATTTATACCTATGATTGAGATGAGTTTGAATTCATCTAGATGCAACATCTATGCACCTCGAACTTAACTTATTTCCTAACATCTCACATGTGTCTAGAGTGTATCAATGCACACACATGTCAATTTGATGTGAGATGTGGATTTTGGTTATACCTATACTAAGGTCTCATGCATTTTCTAGGCAACACTATTTGATTCTCTTATAAATGGGACTTCAAATCATGTCATTGTTATTAATGCATTAACTTAATTTTATTAATGCATGAATGATGATTATGATATAAATGATAGCATAATTAACTATGTGTCAATAATCATGATGTCATGACATATAAATGAAATTTAAACATACATGACATTAAACATTAATCCTAAACATGATCCTGATATTTTATATGATAAGAAGTAAATATGATGTCATGACATGTATATGACAATCAAAGCATAACAAATAAAGTATAAAGGTATATAATACCTAATTGTTAAGCCAAATTGCCATTTGTAGGATTAAATCTATATTTGTCATATAATAACTTATCTCCCTAATGTGCCAAAAACCCAAAATGACACACTATGACCTTTAACCCTAATTGTGCCAATTTGATCAAATAATTTTTTTTTCAACTTTCATAAATTATATTGGCACATCCTAAAAACCTTTAGGATATAAGATTCAATCTTATTTCCAAAGTACCCAATTACCTTGGAAATAGCCTAAAGTGCCAACTTAGCTATGATTAGGTTAACTATCCCACCAATTCAAGTTAACACATCCTAACCCATTTAGTGTGAATCGATTACGTTTCTAGGAACCCAATATCTATTGGAGCTCTTTGGGTTAACAAGGTATTCACTAGGGATAACTTCCCTAGATACCTTCCTTATAACCCTCTTAGGCTTGGAAACCTTGGTCATTTTTGTCTTGTCAAGGTTAACCCTAGGGATTACTTCCCTTGTAACTTTGTTAGTGACTTTCTTAGATTTCATTGCAACCTTAGCCACTAGATACTTACCATGGTCAACTCTAGGGATGACTTCCCTTGTGACCTTGGCTTTCCTAGACTTAGAACTTGTTCCATAACTATATGGAACACTATGGTAGGTAGGCTTATCTACCTTGGACCTAAGCTTGTGACCCAAGCCTTGCTTGTCCTTAGATGCACCTTGCATCCTATAGCCTAAGTTTTATTCATTTGACCCATTAATCATATTTTTCATCTTTTGAAGAGTCTTTTCTAATTTTTCAAGCTTTTACCTCAAAGCTTGATTTTCAACTTCTAATATCTCGAGTTTTGATTTTTCATTGACTCTTGAGATATTCTTCTTCCTAGGCATATGTCTAATCCATTTAGGGTTGATGCCTAGGTTATTGTTCTCTACCTTTCTATCCTTAGGTAAGGTTGATCTAGAATTGTCCTTAGTTAAATTTATATGCTTAGCACCTAAACAATAAAATCTATTTTTAACATGCGTTTTGTCATGATGATTAGCAAGTGCATTAAAGTTATGAGCATGTTTTGTAACATTACGTAAAGGAAGAACATTATTTAAAATTACCTTAGAGTTTGCCTTAGCTCCCCCTACACTTTAACTCTCTCCTTTGCCCTTCCGTGGGTGACTCCCCCTAGGACATTGACTTTGGTAATGTCCCTGTTTGTGGCACTTGAAACATACTATATGCTCCTTGCTCTTATGAATTTGGGCTCCGGCTTCCTTTGATTTTTCTTTGGCCCTTGGTGTTGGTTGAACATTCTTGACTCTTTTTGGACATTTACTCTTATAGTGCCCTACTTCCCTACACTCAAAGCATGTTATATGACTTTTATATTTAACAATTGCATTTAAATTACCTTCTTGAATGATTGGAGAATTTTGGACTTCTTCTTTATTTCTCTCAGAGATAGAGGGCTCCTCCTCTTATTCTTATTTCAAGGTTGAAGATCTAGGCTCCCCCTCAATTCTTGAAGTGGAGGCTTCGACTATTTCTTCCACGTGTTCGTCGGAAATTGAACATCTATCAACCTCCGAGTCTACATGGGCTTGGGACGAAGATGGACTATCTTCTTCTTGAGGCTCCTCCATTTGTGTGGATGAGGAATCTTCATGAAGCTTAGTTACCTTGCTCCATAATTTCTTAGCATCCCTAAACTCACCAATCTAGACACAACCTTATTAGGTAACAAATTTAATAACAATTGCATTACCTTATCATTTCTTTCGAATTGTTCTAGTTGCTCTTTTGTCAATTTCTTTTTCTTGAGTAATCTTCCCTTCTTGTCCATAGGAACTTCAACTCCTTGCATCAAAATAAATCAATTTTCTATTTCACACATTAGAAAATGTTCCATCCTTACCTTCTATTGATCGAATTCTTTAGCTCCATAGAGTTCATATGGAGGAGGCACATTGATGTCCCATCCCAAATCAAAATTTGGCTCCTCTATCTTCCTTCTTCCCTCTAGCATGCTCCCTTGGTTCTTAAGCCTTGAAGAGCGACCTCACTTTGATACCACTTGTTAGGACCGTTGGCGTTGCTAGAGGGGAGGGTGAATATCAATTTGCGTCAATTTCGTTGCTTGGATTCGTCGTGCTTGTCTACAATCGTTAGTACGCAGTGGAAACACAAATACGAGTATAAATACAAATACAAATACAAATCACACAACAAGCACAACACAAGGAATTTTACGTGGTTCGGAACCCTAGTTCCTACTCCACGGTCGAGCCCTAGTAGGCTCTAGTGATGCACCCCATCACTATAACACTTCTCTTTCTCGGTGACACACCAGAGGTGGAGGAACCTCTTACAAGTCTCTTACAACAATAAGAACAAGATAAAGACAAGCAAATACAACAAATACAAAAACAAATAAACACACATTACAGATTTAGGGCTTTTGAATGCTTGCTCGTAGATCGCTTTGGGATGACTTTGAAGACCCTGAAATGCAGTAGCACCTCCCTTCAAATCACCCCTAAAACCTCCAAGAGAATCGTACTCTAAGATGCCCTCGATCCTCCTTTTATAGAGCTCCGTCGAATCTTCCCGATCTACAACGATCGTTTCACTAGTCGAGGCGCCGACATGACTGAGACTCCAGTCGAGACACTTGGCTTTTGAGCAGCTGTCTTCATACATATGTTGGGACCAGTCGAGGCACCGCCTCGACTGGGACTCCAGTTGAGGTGCCGCCTCGACTGGCACCTTACGTTTTTGGCCGCTAGCTGAAGGCAGTCGAGGCACCGCCTCGACTGAGCTTCCAGTCGAGGTGCCAGTCAAGGTGCCCTTGCGTCTGTGGTCGTCGCTCAGCTGTAGTCACTCACATCAGTCGACTGATCATGATATCAGTCAACTAATAACCTCATCCATGAGGTTTTAACCCCAAGTATGATGCTCCCATACTTGCTAGACCACTCTTAGCCTAGACCTAAGCTTTCTAGCCACCTCCGTCAGCCTCACGCCTATCGGATCCCTCCAAGTCATCCATGACTTGTTCATCCATACGCTAGCCTTCAAGTGCTTCCATCGGCTATTGTCATGCTCTCGGGTCTACCTTTGCCAAGAGACCTCGCCTCCGGGACTTCCCCTTTGCTAAGCTCGATCTTCCTGATCAGCCGGGTCTTCCTTTGTCAAGACTCCTCGTCCGGGACTTCACTGCCAAGAGGTCATGCCTCTGAGACTTCACTGCCAAGACTCCTCGTCCGGGACTTCACTGCCAAGAAGTCACGCCTCCGGAACTTCACTGCCAAAACTCCCCGTCCGGAACTTCATTTGCCAAGCACGGTATCCCAGATCTGCCGAAACTTCCCTCGCCAACTCTCCGTTGGTCTTTCCAACACCAAGTGTCTGGTCTCCCTTGACCAACTTAGATTTTCCCTTGCCAAGTATTCATACTTGGACTTCTCCACACCAAGTGTCCCATCCACTAGTCATATGGTCAAACCATCTTATAAACTATTGTCGAAAATCAAAATCCTACTCGAGTCTCACTCGAGTCTGATCAATCGTGACCTGGATCGATTGCACCAATAGAAAAAACTGTGTTTACAAATGCATATAAGCATCAAAGGACCAAAAATGATGTCTGCTTGAGAGATTAAGAGCATCATAATATTGTAATGACCAAGCATACAAAACTATTAAACATATGCAAACATATCAGATCATATACAACTACCACTTCCCCACTTTAGAGGAATGAAGTAAAAGAAGATTAAGAAAGGAGCTCCACTCACCTTACTTTCTGTTTATTTTCATGCTGAATACCTGGATCTGGAGTAGGCACCAGAATATATGACATCCTACACTTTTCATGCCATGATTTCTGCCAGAGCCGTTTCTATTTTTAAAGTTTACACTTGGGGTTCAAGACGAAATCTAAAAATTGAAATTCATTTTCTATTGAAAAATTTAAAAATTAAATCCTCTTTATGAAAATATTTTTTTGGGCCAAGGCCCAGCAGCCCTCCCAGGACCGGCTCTGATTTCTGCCACAATGAGACTGGGTGGCTGCCAAACCACCCTTCCCTGCCTCCCCTCTCCTTCCCCCACAGAAAAAGTGATAGACCCCAACAACAACAAAAAGAAGTGAAACAAGAGGACCCCAGAAAAACCAGGGTCCAGGAGGCAGGTTCCATCAATAGACTGCTTTGAAACACTCTCAAGCAACCACCAAAACACAGAACCAGGAGCTCATTTTCACATGGTAATGGTATACCAAGTGATTTGCAAGCTCATTTAATTACTGTGGGCATCATTGTAACAGAATTTGAAACTGCCCTTCATCCCAGTAATGTAACGTCCATCTGCCAAGTAAATAATTTTAAGCGAATTATTAATGACATTAGATTTTGAAACTCATGCCCTCACTCTAAATTTTAGAATGTAAAAAAGAAACATAAAGTATATATGGCTTCTGAATGGCAAATCCTATTGTTCTTTCCAATATGTTGGGTGTGTGTATCCATGAATGCATTTGCTTGCAATTTATGTTTTTTGTTTTTCAGATACATTCCATTTATGAGAAACAAAATTAAGACGAAAGGTCAAACACCATTCCAGGCATATATGAATGAGCTTGATAAGCAAAAAAACATTTGTATGCACACAATAGTAACACACCGACTTAAATAGATAATCATCCTTAATATTACCTTACGTTTATGCTAAGGTGATGAAGCAAGAACATTAAATGAGTTCCTGGCTTGACGTTCCACACTCCGCAGATCATGAAGATGTTCTAAAATTTCTTGAAGGAGATGAATTCCTTTGTCTCCTTTATTCAAGGAATTGATGCAATGCTTGAGGAACTCTCCATCACCCTCAAGAGCATCTAACCTATCATAGAGGTTGTCAACCTCTTCCACAATTGCAAGATTCTGTTGATCTCCTATAGGATTTGAAAGTGTTTCAGGTGCACCATCAACTGTGTTGTCCTCAGTGCACACATCATCTTCATTTTCATCACTCAATGCATCAAAGATAGGAAGAAGCTTCTTTCCTTGACAACCCATGCTCCTTGTTTCACTTTGCAGCTTTCTGCCCGCTTCTAAATTGTTTGAAAAACCATTCGCATAATCATGCATGTCACCTTCCATCACAGATTCTGAATTTTGGGGCTCTTCATCGTCCATTGTAATAAGCTTCCTTTCCAATGCCCTAAGTTGCTCAAGAATAGACATCCTCTCTTCCTCAAAATCAGCCAATGATTCGTTAAGGATGAGTAGGTGCTTTGTGGTGCCTTGATCTGTTCCTGAGCTTGATAGATCATCAGCAGGAGTACTTTGACGGTTTTCATCAACAACTAACTCATCTCTATCATGGGTTTCAAACGAGAGATCATCACTGTCTTGAGCACTTGAAGAGACAGAAGATGTTCCATACCTACCGTTGGCATGGTTTCCTATTTGCCTCCTCTCTTTCACTTCATAACGAAGCACTTTCCTTTTATATATTTCAAGTTCCTTCTCTAACTCTTGTTTCTCCTTCTCCCTCTTCATCATCATCTCATTTAGAAGATGCAAAGCTTCCTGGTCATACTCTGATTGTTCCTCCATCATCCGCTGATACTGCAATGCTTCCATCTGCAAAGCAGCTTTCTCTTCTTGAAGCCTCGTTATCATTGCCATAGTTTGGTTAGCAGAAATGGCAGCTGCACTTCTCTCTTCCTCAAGCTCAGCATACAATGTACTCAGGGTCTTTCCTTCTTGTTGCAGAGCAGCTTTAAGCTGATCTACATTCAATGTATCCCAGCCTTCAAACTCACTAGTAAGACTTCCATCTGTGGACTCTGTCCCTAGCTCTCTTCTGCAGATCAAGAACCTCTTATTCATGTCATAAATACTGTTAAAATATTGTAAATATGTTAGAGATAATTATTTATTTTCTAGGATAGAGTTTGATTTATTCTTAGGATATAGTTTTGATTTATCCCTTTGAATAGGCCCTAATTTTGGATATAAATAGGGCTGCTTTCATGTAATAAGTGGATTCGTATTTTTTACGAAATAACATGGTATCAGAGCATTAGGTTTTCCAATTTTTTTTTTTTTAACAGCATTGATCATTGTTATTTCGTAAAAAAATCACAAGACGAGCCTTAAGTCTTTCAACTGTTCCGTCTGGACCAACCTTCACCGTATATACCCATCGACAACCAACAACTGATTTTCCTGGTGGTAGAGGGACGAGGTCCCAAGTCCCACAACTCCATTGGCCCTTCTTTTTCCCACGAACAACATAGCTCTGTCACCTTGTCAGTCCGGTCCCAGCTTCGTGGACTCGCATTACTCCAACTCCCACCGGAAGGTGCTCGAGCTTCGACGTCAGAAGTCGATCGTCGAGCAGGAACAACAAGAGCAGTGGCAGCTCTTCGGAACCTGCCGCAGTGACATCGTCTTCTGCCTTCTCCTGCCTCCGCGTCTCTGACTACATCCTGCCTCCGCCGCTACTTCGCCACCGCTTCTGCGCCGTCCCTACCGCTCCCCTCCGCGCCATCCACTGTCGGAGCCCCTTCCGTCGACCAGACCTAACGCTGCCCCTCCTGCAGCACGATCCCTTCCTTGTGGTTCCCCTTCTCCGACCGTCGCCTTTCTGGTTCGTGAAGAAGGCGCAGCAGTTTTCACCATAGAGCGCTAGAATTCTGGGAATACCGAGAGCTCAAATGGCCGGTTCGAGTGCCTTTGGCAGGGACGATGCGGGGCGATGCCAAGAATTCAGCAGTCGACGTCTTTATAATCCCCACCAGGACTTGCTGTCGTTGACACCGAATTCGCCTCCATCGCCTTCCTACGATGACTTTCTGCAATGGTATGAGGATTGATGAAGTTCTAATTCCCTTGCTGCCGTTACACAAGTTGATAATTCCTTTACTGGTATATTTCGCTCTTCGAGTCCTTGGGTACTTGACTCTGGGGCCACCGATCATATCACTGGTAATAGATCTCTTTTTTCTTTACTATCTACTTCCGGTTATTTACCCTTTGTCACCATGGCAAATGGTTTTCAAATTCAGTTTCAAGGTATTGGTATTGTTCATCCTTCTCCATCTCTTTCCATTCGTAATGTTCTTTATGTTCCCGGAGCCCCCTTTAATTTGTTATCAATAAGTCAGCTTACTCGGTCTCTTGATTGCGTCGTCTCGTTTACTAAATCTTCTGTGTCATTACAAGACCGGAGTATGGGGAGGATGATTGACTTCGAATATGAGTCTCATGGCCTATACCGATTTCACCATGCCTCTTTTGTTGGTTCAGCAGCGACATCTCCACTTGTTATTCATGCTCAGTTGGGGCATCCTAGTCTTGATAAGTTAAAACAATTACATCCTAGTCTTTCTCACTTAAAGTCTTTATCTTGTGAGTCATGTCAGTTAGGCAAGCATGTTCATAGTTCATTTTCTCCTCGCATTATAAGTCGGGCTACGTCTCCTTTTGCTTTGGTTCATTCCGATATTTGGGGTCCGAGTCGTGTTTCTTCTACATTCGGGTCACGATATTTTGTTACCTTCATAGACGATTTTTCCCGTTGCACTTTATTATATCTGATGAAGGATCGTTCAGAATTGTTTTCTATTTTCCAATCTTTTTTTAATGAAGTCAAAACACAATTTGGTATCCTTCTTCGATCCTTGCAAAGTGACAATGCACATGAGTATCTATCTACTCCGTTTCAGACCTTCTTAGCATCTCAGGGCGTATTACATCGGACATCTTGTCCTCATACTCCCCAACTGAATGGAGTTGCAGAACGCAAGAATCGCCATCTTCTCAAGACCACCCGGACTCTTCTCCATCACTCTCATGTTCCTCTTCGTTTTTGGGGTGAAGCTGTACTTACTGCATGTTATCTTATCAATCGCATGCCTTCCTCTACTTTACAGGGTCAAATATCTCATCATGTATTTTATCCAAATCAGTCCCTTCATCCTTTACCACCTAAGGTCTTTGGTTCTACATGTTTTGCTCATGCTCTTGATCCTGACATTGATAAACTCTCTCCTCGGTCGCATAAATGTGTTTTTCTTGGGTACCCACGGTCTCAGAAAGGGTACAAGTGTTATTCTCCTACTCTTCGTCGGTATTTCATCTCTGCTAATGTCACGTTCTTTGATTCGGTTCCTTTCTTTGGACCTTCAGAGTCGTCGTCCGAGTTTCCCCCTTCTGTGCCTACGCCAGTCTTTTATCCTCCGGAGGACTCTCTATCACCCCCAGCTTTAATTTCTCCTCCGTTGCAGGTTTATCAGCATCGTCTTGACTCTTTGTCGCCCCAACACCGACTCTACCGTGGAATCATGTCCGGGCGGATCCTCCGCCTTCCTCCTTCTGATCTTACGAATCGATATTCCCATTGTACTTGTAAAGGTATCGTTGACTCGTAATCCTTCTCCTCATTATGTGTCTTTGAGTTATCATCGCCTTTTTCTTCCTATTATTTCTTGTCTTTCCTCCTTGTCTGCTTCTCTTGAAAGCTGCAGGAGATGCATTGCCCATCCGGATGGAAAGCAGGCTATGTTGGGCCGAAATGAGTGCCTTGACCTCGTCCTCTACCACTAGGAAAATCGATTGTTGGTCATGGGTATATACTGAAGGTTCAGTCCAGACGGAACGGTTGAAAGACTTAAGGCTCGTCTTGTTGCCAAAGGCTATACTCAGATTTTTGGATTGGATTATGGGGATACTTTTTCACCTGTTGCTAAGATGTCTTCGATACGCCTATTCATGTTCATTGTTGCGATTCAACACTGGCCTCTTTATCAGTTAGACATCAAGAATGCGTTCTTACATGGTGACCTGCTCGAAGAAGTCTACGGAGCAACCTCCGTGTTTTCATTTGCTCGAGTCTTCCGGTCTTGTATGACGCTTGCGAAAATCTTTATATGGTCTCAGCGATACCCGAGCATGGTTCGTAGATTCAAGATTGTAATTCAACAACAGACATGACTCGGAGCGAGGTGACCATTCTCTTTTATCGCCACTCATCTACTGGTTGCATCTATCTAGTGGTTTATGTTGATGATATTGTCACATCACAGTGATGATCATCTTGGGATTTCACAGTGAAACAACATCTTTTCAAACATTTTCAAAGATCTCGTGAACTCGAATATTTCTTGGGGATAAGTAGCGCGTCGAAATAGGATCATTATATCCCAAAGGAAGTATCGATGGATATTCTAGAAGAAACATGAATGTTAAACTCAAAGACAATGACAACCCTATGGATCCTAATGTTAAGCTCCCGAATCAAGGAGCCTCTACTAGATCCCGAGCGATACAGCGATTAGTAGGAGACTAAGCTACCTTCTTTGTTACTCATCCAGATATCTCGTTTGCCGTAAGTGTAGTAAGTCAGTTTCTCAACTCTCCGTGTAAAGAACATTGGGATGCTGTGATTCGCATTGTTCGATATATCAAAGGCGCTCCAGGAAAAGGTCTTTTGTTCGAAAACAAAGGACATACTCGAGTCATAGGGTATTCTGATGCAAATTGGACAGGATCTCCAATTGATAGGAGATCCACCTATGGTTTTTGTATATTTGTCGGAGGTAATCTTGTTTCTTGGAAAAGCAAAAAGTAGAATGTTGTGGCAAGATCCAGTGCGGAGGCAGAGTATCGAGCTATGACCATAGCCAGTCAAGAGCTTATATGGCTCAAACAATTGCTTCGGGAGCTCAGGTTTGGAGATGTTACACAAATGTCACTCATATGTGATAACCAGACCGCTATGCATATCGCGTCAAATCCAGTTTTTCATGAGAGGACAAAGCATATTGAAGTCAACTGTCACTTTGTCAGAGAGAAAGTCATATCTGGAGAAATATCTACTAGTTTTGTTAACTCGCATGATCAACTAGCATATATGTTTACTAAGTCTATGAGATGTCTCCGAATTGACTACATATGTAACAAGCTGGGTGCATATAATTTATATGCTCCCGTTTGAGGGGGAGTGTTAGAATATTGTAAATATGTTAGGGATAATTATTTATTTTCTAGGATAGAGTTTGATTTATTCTTATGATAGAGTTTTGATTTATCCCTTTGAATAAGTTCTAATTTTAGATATAAATAGGACTGCTTTCATGTAATAAGTGGATTCGTATTTTTTACGAAATAACAAATACCATCAATATAAGTTGGTGTCCAAGGTGCTCTCTCCTCTTCAATTTCAGTGTTTTCTGAAGATACAGATATATGGCCTGCACTCCCTAAAGTAGCCAGAACTGGTTCAGTTTCACTTCTGACTGTTTCTTCGATATGCAAATAACAATTATGCCAGCAGTGAAGAACTTAGATAGTCATATGTAATAGACAAATGTGTCGACATAGAAGACAAGGCTAAAGGAATAATCTGAAACTCTTACCTGGTTCCACGGTATTCTTCTCATTATTGTTCGAAAAGTCTTGATCTCGCATGCTTTCTGAAAGTAAAATCTGCATCTGAAGATGTTCGTCTTCAGAGTGTTGACTGTCATATATTGCACTCCCAATAGATATGTCACAATTAGCATCTGAGCCAATAAATTTAATATCTTCTCAGTCAAATCAAGTTGATAAAAGTAAGAAAAATATTGACAAACTCAACAACACCGAATAAAAAACATAATAAAATTGATTTTAAGTTGTTTTCTTAAGAATGAATTATCCTACCTTTTGTTCCAGAAAGATCTTCCTCACTCGTTACTATTTTGGCTTGAACATAGACATCTTCAAGTTTAATAATCGCTGTTACCTGACAAGTAGTGAATGGATAATCAAGCGAACAATTAAAAATGAGCTCTGACAGAGGAACAAGTGCAAAATTCTCTTAAAAGAATTTAGTCTGTTTCAATCCTTGAGTCTAGTATCTTTTCTTCTTCTGAGAAATTTCCTATATCGTGAGTTATGAAACAGTGTTCAGCTCCATTTATCTCTTGTGAAATTGCTTCAATAGCTTCAGCCATCACTTGATTCACTTCTGAGGCTCCATTTGTCACAAAAGTGTCGACTTCAATGTTTCCAGACCTCTCTTCTGCAGAGGCCAATGTCTTTTCGTTCTCTGAGATGCATCTTTTATTAAGAGATATGGAGCATTGTTGATTTTTAACTATGTTTGAATAAGTATTCTCACTACTTACATTCATTTCCTTGGAGAGCAATGCCTTTTGTTCTTGAGGAATGCTCCATGTATCAAGAGTATCAGCATTATGAACTTCTGATGCTTTCCCTTGAATGACAACTGAATTCCCATCGGCTAAAATCAATACACTTTCTTTCTCTGTAATCTTCCAAACTTCAATAGCTCTGGCATGATGGTCCACTTCAAGTTCAAAGGAACTCACCTCGAAGGCATTAGTCCTATCTGGTTCAGAAGCCACAAACCTTTTCTCTTCTGCTTCAACATCATCAAGGTCCTTCTGCTCGTCTTTACCAAGAACAGACATAAGAGGGATCTTGGTCATAGAATCAATCAACTCAACTGGGACCAACCTATCCTCCTCTGCGCATATGCACATCGGCGTGGAAATGACAAATTCTTCAGAAGCGTCATCCACCAAAAGGCAGGCATCAGATAAGTGGATAAGGAAAGATTCTTCTTCCACAGCTTTCATGGAATCGAGAGTTGTTGTCGCGTCCCCTCCGCCCACATCCTCTTCATTTTTTTCCGTCTCTTCCTCTCCAGTAAATCCATCTGCTTGATGCGGAGAGACCAACTCCCACTCTTCCAACTTTTTACAACGCAAGGTGGCGTCTTTTTCAAGGTCTCGTTGGCCATCGACCGCAATAAGCTCGATCAAATCCCCAGTCTGTTCGTACTCCGTCAGGCCCCAAGACTGCTCGAAGAGGACATAGGGCGAGTGCAACCTTCTACCTAGGCCGACACCACAGCACGAGCATCGCAGGCCCTTCACCTCCTCCTCGCTCCGCTTTATCCACCCTAGCACGGCCGCAGCGTCAGCTGACCTCGACGACGTCTGGCAGCAATCCTCGCACATCTCCCCGACCTCCGCTAGGTTCCGGTGGCGTTCACAGTATCCCAACCCTGAAACCTCGGCAGCATGGTCCGAGCACACGAGGTCGCGGCAGGCTGTCCGCCGCCTCCGGCGACGACCGTCGTCGTCTTTCTCAAAGAGGTGGTCCACCCGGGAGCAGAAGACGCAAGGCGGTTGGAGACGAAAGAAGGCAGCGAAACGGGCGATGAGGTAGGCAAAGAGGCCGTTAAGGAGGAGGAGCACGATCAGCGTCCATTCCAGTACAGCGTACAACAGTACCACCGTCATCTTGCGGGTGTTCCGGTGCAAGAAAACAGCAAACTTGTCAGCTGCCATGGCCGTGTGGATGGCTCTCCTCTTATTCACGGTCACACTCATCACTTGTACCGACAGCCTACTTCGACGTGACGGAGATGGAAGATTGGAAAGGCTTCTAAGACGATGTGGGAGAAGAAAACAAAGAAAAGAAGCAAACTTGCAAGGATGGTGATACTTGGGAAAATTAATCCATGACTAGACAAATAGATTGGGTCTACCACGTCATCTAATACGTAGTAGGTGGCGTTCCGAATTTCTATCATGTATCGCCACGTAGCTTCAAATGACATCGTATCACGAGACGTCCGCGTCTCCGGCTCTATCATGCGGATAACCGCGTCGCCGGCTGACTCCTATTATATTGAAAGCTTTTCGTTTCATCCACTTTACATCTCGGCAAAGACACGTCATTTCTGACATACGACTTCCCCATATAAGTTATTTTATTCAAACAAAAAAGAAGACGATTATTTCATATCCACAAATTGACCTGGCAATCCTCATCATCACTTCTCTCCGATAAAAGGGCAAATCCCTCTGTCAAGGTTTAAATGGGTGTCTGTAGCATTAATTATGATTTGTCTCATATCAACCGTGCGACGTGTATTAATTGTAACCCACGCACAAAAGTAGATGTCTCCGTCGAATTTCAGAAAGATGCCTGCGACATTAATTAGAATTTGCCTCCTATCAACCGCGCGATGTGCATTAATTGCAGCCCACGCGCCTGTTACAGTTGCAAGGGTAATGATCGTGGTGTACGTCTCTCTGAGGTCATATCATCTTCATTGGCATTATCTATCGACGGGGGAACTCCCCCTTTATATATATGGCTTTCCCTGAGAAGAGGAGGTAAGCTCTCACGCTTTTAGCTCCGTTTTCTTCATTTTCTTCCTACTTCTTCATACTAATTTCCTGCCTTGAGTGTCGGAGGGGTTTTTCCGAGATCTCTCTCGGCGCCCTTAATCGTTTGCTGCCTTGTAGGCCCTCCATTCGGCTCGGTTCTCGCCATTCGGCTCGGCCATTCGGAAAGACCATGCTCTAGCTGTGCTCGACCTCTCTCCACATCACCCCTTCATGTGACAATTGTCGGCTCTTGCTATTTTCGCCACTGGGACACCTCACCATCACATTCTCGACAGGCAAACATAATTGGCGCTGTCTGTGAGAACTACTATCCAAACAATCAACGTCTAAGACAAAGATGGGAGATCAAGGAGCGAATTCTGGCAACCACAACTCCACGGAAGGGAATCTGACAAGGGAAAGCATCATAGCCCTCGTCAAAACCACCATGGAAGACGTTCTGCGCGATCTCTTGCTCCGAGAAAATACCCCATTGCAGACTTCCCCTAGCCCGGTCCAGGGCCCCACTCTAATTTCCGTTCCATCCACTCCAGTTGCACCAGGGTCGACTCCCGCTATCTCAATACCGGCCGAGTCATCCTCCACCGCCTCACTATCGCAATCTTCAGATGAGGCACCTTTCTACACACCGACAGGAAGGGATCCCAAAAAGGGAAAGACTCTAGTAGTCAGCACAGAATCTCCTCTTTCTCTCAGCATTATAGCCGACAAGATGCCCAAATCCTTCAAGCAAATTTCCATAGGAGAATATAGCGGTTCGGCCGACCCAGAAGAGTACTTGGGGAGGTTTAAGAAAGCCGCGTAGATACACGACTACTCGGACAGAGCCAAATGTAAGGTCTTCTCTCTCAACTTAATTGACTCTACCCAAAGATGGTTCGACCGACTTCCGGCCAGATCCATCCATTCCTTCCAGGAGTTGTCCGTGTTGTTCCTGCAACGTTTCGCCAGTAGCAAGAGGTATTGTCGAACAACTCAGTACCTCATGACCATGAAGCAAGAAAAGGGCGAATCCCTAAGAGATTACCTACATCGCTTCAACCGAGTAGCTGTCAATGTCTCAGATGCTTTGTCGAGGATCGTGGTGGACATCTTTTCTCACGGTCTGATACGGGGAGATTTCTCTAAATCATTGATGAAGAGACCTCCTCTTCACTTCGAGGCTTTGCTAACCAGAGCCGAAGCATATATCAATTTAGAAGAAGTCGAGAAAGCAGCCGACGGGCAACGGCGGACTGATCAGCTCAAACCTCAAAGGATAAGTCAGAAGGCTTCGTTGCATCCCCGACCTCCCAGAGTCCCTCCTGTTTACCCCCCCCCTCGACTCATGAAAGATAGGACCATTCATGTAGTACAAGAGCTACCCGCCGTGGCGATGTAGCCCGAGCAGCACGACCCTTTCTGCGCTTTTCAGCAAATATATGACCATTCAACCCAGGAGTGTCGCACTTTAGCTGACGAGATCTGACAAGTAATGAGGGAGCAACAGCATACTCTCAACACTCCACCCCGCGGTGTAAGACCCGAACCACGGGGTTATGTCCAGCACAATCCGGCTAGAAGGGCCCCTCGGCTGGCGCCCGAACAGCTAAGGCTGGCTCAAGTCCCGCGAGGATCTCGAGAAGTTTCTCCGGGCAGGCCTATTTCTCCGCCCCAGTCACCGCAAGAACTCAACACTCCGCACCGGGGAACAATTAACATGATCACCGGAGGAGCTATCGATGGGGACTCAAACTGAGCCAGGAAGGCTCACAAGAGACGATTGGAAAATATGCAAGTAAACACCAGTCGGAAGCCCGTAGATAGACCGACAATAAATTTCAGCCCTGAGGACCTGCGAGGAGTCACTATCCCGCATGATGATGCCCTAGTGATAAGAGCTATTGTCGCCAACTATGACGTAGCCCGAATCTTCGTGGATATAGGTAGCTCAGTTAACATATTATTTAAAGATGCTTTTGATCGCATGCAGCTTGAGACAACCCAACTCCAGCCAAAGAACACCGCCTTATTCGATTTCTCGGGTCATGAAGTAACACCACTCGACCGAATAGATCTCCCCTATCTTTGGGAGAAGAGCCCATTCGTCGAACACGAATAACTACTTTCACCGTTGTGAACGCCACCTCGGCCTACAATGTTATTTTGGGAAGGTCGACCTTGCATTCTTTTGAAGCTGCTGTTTCCACTTATCATCATAAGATCAAGTTTCCCGTAGACAATCAAATAGGGGAAGTAGCTGGAGATTAAAAGGCCACTCGAAGATGTTATGTGAAAGAAGTCCGAACCGGTCCCAGAAAAAGCCAGAAGACAGAAGGGGCTAAGGTATACACTTTGCATGAAGCCCCCTTAGGAGAGGCCATAGGCGAAGAAAAAATACAAGTATGGCCCGATCAGCCCGAGCGAATCGTTCGAATGGCGACAGATTTGCCGGACGAGTTGAAGCGAAAAGTTAAAGATTGCCTGATCAACAACCAAGACATCTTCACTTGGTCAGATGAACAACATCAAAGCATTCCTTGGGCCATTATGGAACACAATCTGAGAATATTTCCTGGGGCTCGGCCCATTCGGCAAAAAAGGAGACACTTCGGACCAGAGAAAGATCAAATCATCCGAGCCGAGGTGAAAAAACTTTTGCAAGCTGGGTATATCCAAGAAGTATAGTTTTCCGAGTGGTTATCTAATGTTGTACTAGTGCCGAAGCCAGGGGGAAAGTGGAGGGTATGTATAGATTTCAGAGACCTCAATAAAGCATGCCCCAAAGATTGCTACCCTTTGTCTCGGATAGATCAAGTAGTAGATTCCACTGCAGGCTGTGAGTTAATTTGTATGCTAGATGCCCACTAGGGGTATCATCAGATTTCGCTTGCATTAGAAGATCAAGAAAAGGTTAATTTTGTCACCGCGGATGGCACCTTCTGCTACAAGGTCATGCCATTTGGACTGAAGAATGCAGGAGTCACTTACCAAAGGCTGATGGATAAGGTGTTTCGGTCGCAGATAGGCCAAAACATAGAGGTATACGTGGACGACATCCTCATCAAGTCCACTAAGGTTGAAGATAGAGTCAGAGACATTGCAGAAATATTTGGCACCTTACGTCAATACAGAGTTCAGCTCAACCCTAACAAGTGCATATTCGGAGTTCATGGAGGCAAGTTCCTAGGATACATCGTCACTGAGCGTGACATTGAAGTTAATCCTGAAAAGGCTCAGGTCTTACAGAACATGGCTTCTCCTCAGAATATCAAGGAAGTGCAAAAGTTGCTGGGCCGGATAACAACACTTTCCAGATTCATCCCTAAGTCAGCTGAGCAGAGTCTCCCTTTCTTCAAGGTATTCCGCAAGTCGGTTTGGTTTTCATGGGATGAAAAATGTGAACAAGCCTTCACAAAGCTGAAACAATATATCGCCAATTTGCCCACACTAGCCAAGCCGGTCCCGGGGGAGAGTCTACAGCTGTATTTAGCCTCTTCTGAGGAAGCAGTGGCATCGGTGTTGCTCCGGCAGGAAGCAGGTAAACAACTGTCCATTTACTTCGTCAGTCATTTGTTAAAAGATGCCGAGAGCAGGTACACGACTCTGGAAAAGCTGGCCCTCGCTCTACTAATGATGGCTCAGAAGCTTTGACCTTATTTCTTGTCCCATCCGGTCACGGTCCTGACTAATAGCGGCCTCGTAAGGATATTGAACAATTCAGAAGCGTCTGCCCGCTTAATCAAATGGATCGTTGAGTTGGCTGAATACGATATCCAGTATCAACCTCGTACGACCCTCAAGGCTCAAGTATTGGCAGACTTCTTAGCCGAAATGCCCAGGCTGGAGAAGAATGAGGAGTGAAAAATATATGTGGATGGCTCGGCAACTAAGCAAAGTAGTGGGGTGGGAATACTATTGATATCCCCTCAAGGGGACGCCATCCGGATAGCCATACAGCTCAACTTTCGAGCTTCTAACAATGAGGCAGAGTAGGAAGCTTTATTGGCAGGAATGCAGGCCACCCATCACCTCGAAGCTGCTCGGATTTCCCTACATTCCGACTCACAGTTGGTCGTGGAACAACTCAAGGGATCATTTGACATTAACAATTAGAGGCTGAGGCGTTATAGGCAAGCTTATCAGAAGTTAGCCTTGGAATTTCAGGAGATAACCCTGCACAAAATTCCCAGAGCAGACAATCAAAAGGCCGACGAACTGGCCCGCATAGCTAGTGCACTCACCGCCTGGAGCTTGGAAGACTCGGTGGCCGAGACACAGCTCATCTCTTACACAGATCAAGAGCTGATGATGTCTTATAGCCCTCCAGACTGGAGAAACCCCTTAATCGATTATCTCAAGGGTGGGGTATTACCCGATGACAGAGCTAAGGCCCAAGCTATCAAGAAAAGAAGCACTCGTTTTGTCCTAATAGGCAACACATTATACAAGCGAGCTTTCGCTCGACCTCTACTCAAATGCCTCGGCCCAGAAAAAGTAGACTATATTATGCGCGAAATACACGAGGGCTACTCTGGAAATCATTCTGGAGGAATATCTTTGGCAATGAAAGTCTTACTGGCCAGGTATTTTTGGCCTACATTACAGCGAGATGCCTCCCATTGTGTGCGGGTATGTTTTAGTTGTCAGAAGCATCAGAATTTCTCTCAGTAGTCAACCGAGCTGCTAAAGGTTTCTGTAGTATCCTGTCGCTTTAACCAATGGAGGATGAATATAGTAGGGCCGCTACCCATGGGGCCGAATCAGAAGAAATTTCTGTTAGTAGCTGTTGATTATTTCTCAAAATGGGTGGAAGCCGAGCCACTGGCCAAAATAACCGAAGAAGCTGTATTAAAGTTCCTCTAGAAAAACATAGTGTGCCGATTTAGCATTCTGAGGAAACTAGTCTCAGATAATGGGTTGTTGGGATGTATACTGAAAAGTCTATCTTTTGTATGAACATTTTTATTTTTTGAAATAAGAATCACATGATCATTGTTTGCATATTTATGGTTATGCATATTGTCTAATACATTATATTGTAGATAACATGGTGTGTAGTGTCACACGGAAGATCATGTTATCAGTTCCTTATAAAGTATAAGTAAAGGCTCACAACCGAGATGGTTTTGGACAAATCATTGATATGGTTATAGTATGATTTGGTATTGGTTTGTCTTGACCATAGAATTACACTAGTACACTTTATGTGTATTGAGCAGGACCGACTTAGAGGTGATTTGATTTATTACTGATTACATAATTGAATCGGACCTTGGATATTATGGTGTACATGCTCTTAATTCCGATATAATAACGGCCACATGTACTTAGTATTTATTTCTTTGATTTACCAATGAGCGAGATTTATAGAGTAAATCGATAGGCTCGGTAAATTGAGAAATGATATTATTTACATGGTGTGTTGTTGATTATAGGAGAAAACTGTGTCTTATTTATTAGGATGATGATGTCCCCTTGAGGAGCTCATAAGGTTCATCATGTAAACCCTGCAGGTGGACTTCATCCGGCATGATGATAAGGTTGAGTGGTACTATTCATGGAGTTAGATATTGATTAATTAATTATCAATAAATTAATTAATTGACGGACATTTGAGATCTTAAACACGGGGAGACATTTGTACAAATAATATATGGAGCCCATATTTATTTATGAGATTGGTGAGGTAGATTAATGATAATCCTCTAGTGGAATGAATTATCATTAATGGATCGGACTTTATGTGGGCTTGATCCATTGCGTGACCAAGATTCAACTCCTCCTCATGGTCCCTATTGTAGCCTATTAAAACCCTTATGAAGCCTAGATCCAATGGTGGAAAATGGAACTCTAGATCCGACGGTGGAGATTAAATCTCTAGATTCGACGGTTGAAATTAAATCCCTAGATCCGACGGTTGAGATTAAATCCCTAGATCCGACGGTGGAGATTGAAAGAAGGCTTAAGCCTAACTCTATAAATAAGGGCTTAGGCTTGGGTGACACATCATCTTTGGGAGATTAGGGCTTTGTTTCCCTTGGCTTGGGCGGCAAGAATCCTTGGAGAGCTAGGGTTTGGAGTTTCAAGGGTGGGCGGCAACTTGTTTGGCTTCTCCCTTAGGGCTGGCGGCAACACAAGAGAAGGATAAGGGTTTCCTCTTCTCCTTTGATCTTGGCCTGCTTCTCCTTTTCCTAGGGCAGCTCCTTCTTCTTCCATTGGAGCTCTTGGCTGTTGGTGATCGTTTGGAAGCTAGAGGGGGGGGGGGGTGAATAGCGCTTTTCGTTTCTACAAGAGTGATTAGCGGAAGCAACACAAATAGTTTATGTAAAAACAAAAAGCAATGCTAACAAAAACCTTTACGTGGTTCGGAGATAACGCTTCTACTCCACGGCGATCCTTAAGGTGGATCAACCCAAGCAATTCCACTAAGAAGCTTTCTTTTACAACACAACTCCTCTTCTTTACAAAGAATAAAACTTAAGCTTAGAGAGAAGAGGAGGGGATTTAAAATCACTTAGAAAGCTAGAAAACTCGTGGAGGCTTTGGAGAAGAATCAGAGAATAAACATTAACCCCAAAAACCTCCACCAGCCCTCTTTTTATAGAGAGAGGGTTGATTTTCGTTAAAGCCGATCGGATCGTGATGCACAACATCGATCATTTGCTGGCGTGATGCGACCGACGGCGGTTGCGGGATTAGAGTCGTTTGTCAGCGACATTCTCATCGGATCGGCCGATCCATCCATCGATCGTGATGGAATGATCAATCGGTGATCGGCGCGATCAGTGAGACTCCACTCTGCTCGTATTTACGTTTATCGATCGGGCCCTTGTTGGCGATCGACTTATCTCATCGATCATTGCCGACGAAGCGATCGGTGATGGTCGAGTTTCACCCGACTCGATCGACACTGACGGTCGGTGATACATCGTATCGATCAAGTATGAGTAATTCACACTTGATTTCACCCCTAGACCTAGACTTAACCTCCTAGCTCTTCCTTAAGACTTGCGCCTCCAGGATTCCTCCGAGTCTGTGACTTGTTCATCCTTTGCGCTTTGCTTCCAAGAGCTTCCTTCGGTTTTGTCATGTCTTGGGTTTTCCTTTGCCAAAGCGTGCTTAGACTTTACACCGCCAAGTCTACATGCTTGGACTTACGCTGCCAAGACTTGCCTTTGGACTTCCTTTGCCAAGGTCCGTTTGGACTTAATGCCGCCAAGACAACATGCTTGGTCTTATGCCGCCAAACCTTTAACTTGGACTTCTCTTGCCAAGATCATACTTGAACTTTGCCTTTACCAAGTCTTCATACTTGGATTTTCCTGTCACTTGAACATTGTAACAATTAGATCACAAATTGTTGCCTAACTTAGATGATTATCCAAACATCAAAACATATAAATGCTTGGGGCATTGTTGCACCAATAATCTCCCCCTTTTTGATGTTTGACAATCATTTAAGTTAGGTCTTTTAAAGATACGCATATTATCACATCATATATCCAATTCTAACTTAAACATTTCTTCTCCCCCTTTGACATACATCAAAAAGAGAAGAAAGAAAAAAAATCATATAATGCATAAAGGAATTTTGAAGTTGTTGTAATCTTGAACTAAGGTATAGAATTGAATCTTAGCTCCCCCTTAATCTGAGATATAGTAGATAATGAGTAAAATACATGTGGAGCAAAATCCTAACAAACATGAAGAATAAATCCAAGCTTTGCACCAACAATGTAAATTTTAGAGAATGAAAAATACATTTTATGAAGCTCCCCCTAAAGCACGCATTAAACAGTCCTAAAAAGTTGTTTATACTCAATATTATCATGCTATAGTTTTAGGACATCAAAGATATACTAAATATCAGAAAATGGAGCTAATTTTCTGAAAACACAGTGTATTAGTCGACTGGTTTCTGAACCAGTCGACTGATAAGCCTGAAATCCGAATTTCAACCTTTTCAACCCAAATTCAGAAATGCGTTAAAAATTCCAGAGACCTCGAAATTTTACGTACACATTTCTGAAATCATACTTTATCAAGGAAAAATATTTTGAAAAATATATGTTTTCCAAATTTCGAGATTGATACAAATTTGAAAGCTAACAAAAATTCTAATGTTTTTGCAAACTTTGTATCACTTTTCTATTTCACTTGAAAACTATTTTTCAAAATATGATAAACATAATTTAAAATATGTTTTATTTGACATTTCCAATCATGTTCTTGGAGCTATATGCACATCAATTGTGTATAAGCCTTCCCAATGATTGGTCCAATTAAGGATTAATGTCTCTAGATGACACTTTGGTCCATAGTAATGCATTATAACAAGCATGATGACCCAAGTGCATCTTCCTAACATCTCACATGTTGTCTAAGTGGCTCAATACAAAAAAATCATGGTTTCTTAGGTATTTTGTGAGATGCTTAAAGGTATAAATCCTAGGATTTCTATAGGATCATGCAAACCTACACCTTTACTCAACCAAGCACATTCCAAGTTCTCTCCTAAGTGATGAAAATTCTACCTCGGGGAGAGCCTTGGTAAAAATGTCGGCTAGGTTGGATTTGAATTCAATGTAATTAAGCTCAATGTCCCCCTTAGCCACATGATCTCTAATGAAGTGATGTTTCACTTCAATGTGCTTAGTCCTAGAGTGATGCACCGGATTTTTGGTTAAGTTTATGGTGCTCACATTGTCACAAAATACTTTCATGTTGGAGTAAGATAGCTCATAATCTTCTAAGGTATGTTTAATCCATAGTAGTTGAGCTACACAACCACCCATAGCCACATACTCGACCTCGGTGGTGGATAGGGCAACACAAGGTTGCTTCCTACTACTCCAACTAACTAGGGAGGACCCAAGGAATTGGCATCCACTACTAGTACTCTTCCGATTCAATTTGCAACCGGCATAATCGGAATCAGTGTACCCAACCAAATCAAAAGACCCAGTCCTAGGGTACCATAATCCAACATTTAGTGTGCCTTTAACATATCTTAAGATTCTCTTAACGGCAACTAAATGAGATTCTTTAGCACATGATTGATATCTAACACACATACCAACCGCAAATAATATGTCGGGTCTACTAGCGGTTAAGTACAAAAGGCTACCAATCATGCTCCTATAGAGTGTAAGATCAATTTGTTTGCCTTCATTATCACTATCTATTTTTGTACTTGTTGCCATGGGAGTTGAAACTACCTTAGCATTTTCCAAACCAAATTTCTTAATCATTTCCTTAGCATATTTGGTTTGATAAATATAAATACCTTCACTAGTTTGTTTGACTTGCAATCCTAGAAAGAAATTTAATTCCCCAACTAGACTCATTTCAAACTCTTTTTCCATATTTTGAATAAAGTCTTGAAGGAGTTCATCATTTGTTGACCCAAAGATAATGTCATCAACATATACTTGGGCTACAAAGATGTCCTTAGATGTTGACTTTATAAAGAGAGTTTGATCTATACTACCCCTTTTAAAGTCCTTAGAAATTAAGAAAGATGATAATCTTTCATACCAAGCCCGGGGAGCTTGTTTCAACCCATATAAAGCTTTCCTAAGCTTGTATACATGGTTTGGGTAGTCCATATTTTCAAACCCGGGAGGTTGTTCTACATATACCTCTTCCTTAATAAATCCATTTAGGAATGCCGATTTAACATCCATTTGATGGAGTTTGAAACCCATATATGAGGCATATCCTAAAAGTATTCTAATGGACTCTAATCTAGCAACCAGGGCATATGTTTCATCATAATCAAGTCCTTCAACTTGATTAAAACCCCTTGCAACTAATCTTGCTTTGTTTCTAGTGATATTTCCTTGGTCATCTAGTTTGTTCCTAAAAACCCATCTTGTAGTGATAATGGTGTTTTCACTTGGTATAGGAACTAACTCCCATACTTGGCTCCTTTCAAATTGAGCCAATTCATCTTGCATTGCTAAGATCCAATCTGGATCAAGTAATGCATCTTTAATTGTTTTGGGCTCAATTTGAGAAATTAGAGCTATATGACTAGTGGGATCCCTATGGAATGACCTAGTCCTAACTCCTTGAAATAATTCACCCACAATTTGATCTAAGGGGTGACTTTGATGAACTCTTATGGTTCTAGGAGGTGTATTAAGTTGAGTTTGATCATGATTAACTTCAATTCTATGCTCATCATCGGAATCATCCCTTACTCCCCCTTGATTCAATCCTCCCCCTTGATCATTACCCCATAAGGTTAAATCTTGAAATTGTTGGGTAATTTTTTGATTTTCATTATTGATGTCATCATCAATAGGGGATTTCCTAGGGTATGTATTGGAAGTTTTATCAAATTGGACATTTGAAGATTCTTCAATCTTTTGAGTCCTTTTATTGTAAACTCTATACCCTACACTAGTGGATGAGTATCCAACTAGAATTCCCTCATCCTCTTTAGACTCAAACTTACCTAGGTTGTCTTTGGTATTTAAAATATAGACTTTACATCCAAAGACCTTAAAATAATGAATTATTGGAATTGTACCATTCCACAATTCAAATGGAGTTTTTCCTAAAAACCTATGAATCAAAACCCTATTTTGGATATAGCAAGCGGTATTAACCGCTTCCGCCCACAAGTAGCTAGGTAAGGAGTATGCATTAAGTATTGTCCTAGCCGCTTCTTGTAGGGCACGATTTTTCCTTTTTACAACCCCATTTTGTTGTGGTGTTCTAGGACAAGAAAATTCATGCTTGTACCCTTGTTCTAAGCAAAAAGTTGAAAATTTTGAATTCTCAAACTCTCCACCATGATCACTATGGATCCGGTTGATTTTGAGTTTTCTTTCATTTTCTACTCTTTTGCTAAAACCTATGATTATTCCTAAGGTTTCATCTTTATTTTTCAAGAAAAATACCCAAGTAAACCTAGAGAAATCATCTACTATTACTAGGCAATACTTACTACCAATCATAGAGGGGGTACTATGACAATCAAATAAATCCATATATAATAATTCTAATGGTAAAGCGGTACTAAGTAAATTTTTACCTTTGTATGATGTTTTTGATTGTTTCCCTTCTTGGCATGCATCACACATCTTGTCCTTGAGAAATTTGACTTTGGGCAACCCTTTAACTAACTTCATTTTTGCTATTTTGGCTATGTTCTTCATGTTTATGTGTCCTAGCCTCCTATGTCAAAGCCAACTTTCTTCCTCTTTTGCTATAAGACACTTAGTGGAGGCATTAGTAGCATAGGATAAATCAACATAGTAAATATTTGATTTCCTAAAACGTACTAACATGCAATCATTTTGAATTTTATGTCTTATAAAATATTTTGAGGAATCAAATTTAACATCAAAGTTTGCATCACATAGTTGGCTTACACTAAGCAAATTAAATTTCATGTTTTTGACTAATAGCACTTTATGAATGGCAAGATTGGGGGATACCTCAATTATGTCTTTTCCTAGAATTTTAAGTTTTCCACTATTATCAAATGAGACCTTTCCTTTGCTAGTGTGGTTGATAGTGGAGAATTTTCTTTCATCCCCGGTCATATGCTTTGAGCACCCACTATCAACTATCCACAAGCTTGGTTCTTCTACCTATATCACATGAAAAACACAATCCTTAGGTACCCAAATCTTAGGACCACTAGCATCAATTATATATTTTTTAGGTACCCAAGCCTTTCTACCCTTGCTTTTAATTACGGATTTTCTACTTACAAGGGATGCAAATGCTACCTCTTTTTCCTTAGGTCTATATCCTAATCCGGCCTTATTGTAAATTGCCCTTTGATCCTTAATAATCATGTCTAGGTATTTAGAGCCACTAGTGAATTTTTCTAAGCATGCTCTTAATTTACCTATTTCTTTTCTTAACTCATCATTTTCATCCCTAAGAGTACATTCATCAATATCACTAGATGGTTTACCACATGATGAATCTACACTCTTAAGTGATTTGATATCTAATTTTAGATCCTTAACCCTAATTTTTGATCTATTTAAAGCATTTTGTAAACATGCAATAGTCTTATAAAGTAAATCTACTTTAGGTGAGTTGTTTACCTCATCATCATCACTTGATGATGATTCATCGCTTGAAGAGGAAGAGGACTCCTCGCTTGAGCTCCCGGCTTCTTCCTCTAATGCCATAAGGGCTAGGTTCCTGGTGGCATGACATACTTCCTCATCATCGAAAGACTCCTCCATACTTAGAGTGTCCCATGTTTGTGCCACCATCGCCTCCTTCTTCTTCTTCTCCTTCTTTTCCTTCTTTTTCTTTTCCTTCTCCTCCTTCTTCTTTAGTTCCGGGCAATTTGGCTTTATATGCCCTTTCTTGTTGCAATCAAAACAAGTCACGTTAGAGGTAGAATTTGAATTATTTGAAGATTTACCTCTTGAGGATTGGAACATCCTCTTCACATCTTTCTTGGTAAGTCTCCTTGACTTCCCACCAAACTTCTTGATGTAGTGTGCCACCTTGCTTGCCGATAACTCATCTTCACTACTTGATGAGTCTTCCTCGAATTCGGATGAGGAGGACACTTCCTTCTTCTCTTTCTTTCCTACAAAAAGAGTTATACCCTTCTCTTTGGATGAAGTGTTATCTTGTTCATGTAATTGAAATTCACAAAATAGCTCATCTAACTTGACTAATGAAAGATCCCTAGAGACCTTATAGGCATCTACCATTGATGCCCATAAGGTGGTTCTAGGGAAAGCTTGTAATACATACCTTACAAGGTCTCGGTTGTCGACCTTCTCACCTATAACATTTAGTCCGTTGACTACTTCCTTGAAACGCCCGTGCATTTGACTCACGGTCTTGTTTGTCTTCATGGCGAAGCATTGGAGTTGGCCAATCAAAAGATCTCTCTTGGCCCTTCTTGTTTCTTTGGATCCTTCGTTGAGTTCGATGAGCTTCTCCCAAAGCTCTTTTGCGGAGTTGAAGGGCCCGACTTTAGAGAGTTGCTCCTTGGATAGACCACATTGAAGTGTGGTCGTTGCTTTTGCATTTGCTTGTGCTTTCTTGGCCATCTCTCTAGTCCAATCTTTTGTCGGTAGTGGTGCTCCGAATTCGTCGACCGACTTCTCGAAACCATCTACAACACTAAACAAATTCTCAATATCATTCATTAAGTAATACTCCATCCTACCTTTCCAATATCCGAAGTCGTTGTCGTCGAAGAACGGAGGCCTCGCCGTGCTATACCCCTCTTGAAATGGCATCTTTGCTCCGGTTGATTGCTAGATCTTCCGATGCGATCCGGGCTCTGATACCACTTGTTGGTGATCGTTTGGAAGCTAGAGGGGGGTGAATAGAGCTTTTCGTTTCTACAAGAGTGATTAGCGGAAGCAACACAAATAGTTTATGTAAAAACAAAAAACAATGCTAACAAAAACCTTTACGTGGTTCGGAGATAACGCTCCTACTCCACGGCGATCCTTAAGGTGGATCAACCCAAGCAATTCCACTAAGAAGCTTTCTTTTACAACACAACTCCTCTTCTTTACAAAGAATAAAACTTAAGCTTAGAGAGAAGAGGAGGGGATTTAAAATCACTTAGAAATCTAGAAAATTCGTGGAGGCTTTGGAGAAGAATCAGAGAATAAGCATTAACCCCAAAAACCTCCACCAGCCCTCTTTTTATAGAGAGAGGGCTGATTTTCCCATTGGAGCACGATCAGTCGACTGATGCACAGCATCAGTCGACTGCTGGTGTGATTAATGGCTTCTGAACAGCCGGATTCGCGGGATTCCAAGTCATTTCATCCAACGGCATTCTCATCAGTCGACTGATCCATCCATCACCGACCGATCGATGGAGTGATCGAGTGATCGCGGTCGCGAATGAGTGAGACTCCACTGCGTGCTCAGATTTACGCTTATCACGATCGCGCCGCGCGGGCGATCGATCGCAACATCACCGACCGCCATGACCAAAGCAATCAATCGATGGTCGTGGTTTCACCGACTCCGACTCGGTCGAGCACGATCGGTCGATACATCGTATCAGTCGACTGATACTCATCAAGTATGAGTAATTCACACTTGATTTCACCCCCTAGACCTAGACTTAACCTCCTAGCTCTTCCTTAAGCCTTGCGCCTCCAGGATCCCTCCGAGTCTGCGACTTGTTCATCCTTTGCGCTTTGCTTCCAAGAGTTTCCTTCGGTTTTGTCATGTCTTGGGTTTTCCTTTTCCAAAGCGTGCTTGGACTTTACGCCGCCAAGTCTACATGATTGGACTTACGCTGCCAAGACTTGACTTTGGACTTCCTTTGCCAAGGTCCGTTTGGACTTAATGCCGCTAAGACAACATGCTTGGTCTTATGCCGCCAAACCTTTAACTTGGACTTCTCTTGCCAAGATCATACTTGGACTTTGCCTTTACCAAGTCTTTATACTTGGATTTCCCTGTCACTTGAACATTGTAACAATTAGATCACAAATTGTTGCCTAACTTAGATGATTATCCAAACATCAAAACATATAAATGCTTGGGGCATTGTTGCACCAACATTGGCCGGCGGCAACACTTCCTTCAAGGTTGGTCGGCGCTCCACTTCCTCTCCTTGGCCGGCGGCAAGGATCAAGCTTAGAGCTTGGTGGTCGATTCTAGATAAGAGAAGAGTTTCATTTCATTTTTCCCTTTGTTCGGAGTGAGCAAGAAAGGGAAGAACGTGATCTAGGAGGCTTCGACTTTTGGAAGATCGTCGCCCACACGACGTCCAAAAGGAGGAAGGACATACAATAGAAGATCAAGAGGTATAACAAGAGGTATAAGCTTGTTTACTTTGATTAGTGTTCTTTTGTATTATGTATATAATTGTTTACAATTATATGTGGCTAATTTACTTGGACCCCGAAGACAAACACAAAAATCGGCGATCCGTACATCGTCTATTCCGTGGCTAATCGAAGAAAAGAGGTAGGTTACTTGAACAACAAGTTTATTCAAGTGACCACTCTAATCGAATAACACGACGATGGAATGGTTGCTTTGGTAATCCTTCTTCGTCAAGGATTAATTTTTTAATCCGGGAACGTAAATGAGATCGCCATGCACAAGCGACCGAGTTGAAGTGGGAAGCGAAGTTTCCACCTTCAAGTGGTATCAGAGCCACGGTTTTCGGTTTTGTGTGTTTTGGATTCGATTAATTTTATGCACTTATCATATATTGTATGTGCCGGATGATAGTAGGATGTGCGTAGGCTAACTTTTTGGTTGCAGGTATAAGATCCAACTATTATGGCCATATGTGTGTGTATGTGATTGCATGTGCGTAATATTATTTGAACCCTCGGGGTTGACGAGGCTAGTATTTAATTTTTGTAATTAAGTATGGTATTGTTTAGCCACTCTTTTTATTTTAGTTTACTTTCGATCTAGATTTCATGTACACTCCTTCGTGGAGTATAGGATCGATGAATGTAAATTAAAATAGTTATTCTCGGCTTGGATCTTCGGATGACTTGTACATGGCGTAGGGAGGAGCGGACGAGATGGCGATGCGATGGGAGGCATATTGGAGAACAAAAGTCATAATAGTTAGAAAATATTTTTTCATATTTATTGCTTCTTGTTTGATATGCATGTCGTGTGCTAGAAAAATTCCTCAATTTTAAATTACTAAGTGGGAGAGGGATATTTTTTTTTAAAATTCTCACGGCCTCCATTACGATTTGACATGTGATGCAAATAAATTTGCGCATCGGCTCTGAGTGTCTTCCTCCCCATCGGATGAGTTTGTTTTATTAATCACAGGGTCAAATATGGTTATAGGAAATTATTTAGGAGCATGTGTACTTCCCCATTGGAAGGCACATAACCCGAGATAATTACCTTGGTACCGAGTAATGGTGAACACTTAGATGCAAATAGGAGTATCCTCCCCATCGGAGTCACTGCTTTTATTTGTAGGACTGAAGAAGAACCAACTATTAATTTTATTTGTCAAAAAGTTAGGTTGACAAGATAGTAAAATTAATGGGTAAAACCTCCTCTTACAAATATAGAATTCGTATACGTCCACACGATTGTGGCATACGATATTCTCGGTGTTTTGAGGTGTTGGTTGATTTTAAAATATTATTGTTTGAGGAATCAATAATTTTTTAAAATCTAATGTTTTGATCTATGTGATTCTTAGGTTTTTCAAAAATGACTTTCAACCCGCTTGCTGTGATACTGAAAGAAAATAAATTTACTGGACCCAATTATGTTGATTGGAAGAGGAATCTTGATATTGTCTTGACTGCTGAGGAGTACAAATATGTACTCTTCGAAGAGTGTCCTCCTAAGCCTGCGGATGATTCTGGGGAAAATGAGAAGGAGAGTTATAAGAAGTGGATAAAGGCTGATGAGATAGCGCGGTGTTACATTTTGACTTCTATGTCAAATGTATTGCAACATCAGCATCAAGTCATGCCCACTGCTTATGACATGATGCTCAATCTCAAAGAGCTTTTCGGACACTAGAATCGGGTTGCAAGGCAGGAAGCCATGAGGAACTTGATGACGACCACCATGATCGAGGGAACACCTGTGAGGGATCTTGTTCTCAAGATGATGGCTCATTTGAATGAGCTGGAAGTCCTTGGAGCTGAGATCGATGGGGAAACCCAGGTCGATATCATTCTCCAGTCTCTACCTAGGAGTTTTGAGCAGTTTCGCCTGAATTACAACATGAATAAGAGGTTGTATTCATTGGCGGAGCTTCTGACAGAACTCCAGGCGGCAGAGGGGCTTTTTCGTCAGAGTGCTTAGGCTTAGGCCATGGTTGCCCAAAAGGTTTCTACTTCTAAGCCGAAAGGCAAGAAGAAGAAGAAACAAGGTGGGGCAAAGGTGATGGGAGGATCTCAGGGAGGAGTGAAGAAGCCGAAAGGCAAGTGCTTCACTTGCAAGCAGACTAGACACTAGAAGAAGGACTGCCCCAACCGGAAGCAGAACAAAGGTATATCTTTTGGTCTAGTCGTTGAAACATGTTTAGCGGTGTTATCTACCGGCACCTGGTGTGTAGATACGGGAGCCACTGATCATGTCTGCAATACTTTGCAGGGGTTCCAAGAAACCAGACGACTGGCTGAAGGGGAGATTACCGTTTACTTGGGCGATGCTACGAAGGTGGCGACTGTTGCAGTGGGAGATGTTTATTTGTCTTTTGATAGAAATAAAACTTTGATTCTGAAAAATTGCCTTTATGTACCTTTATTTAGAAAAAATTTGATTTCGATTTCTAAATTATTTATGGATGGATATTCTATTTCTTTTAATGACAGAGTTGTCATAAAAAGGAATAGAGAGATTATCTGTTCTGGTGTATTGATAAGAAATTTATATATCATTGAACTAAAAGCTTCCACGATGCAAATAGAAGTAAATAACTCATCTTCTAAATCTAATAAGAGAAAAGAACCTTAAAAAATGAACCAAACATATCTTTGGCATCTAAGGTTAGGTCATATTAACCTAAGTAGAATTCAAAGGTTGATAGCTGATGGACCTCTAGGTTCATTAGTTGTGGAAGATTTTCCAATATGCGAATCTTACTTGGAGGGTAAAATGACCAAGAGGGGTATAGGGCCAAAGATGTGTTGTAATTGGTTCATTTTGATTTATGTGGTCCTATGTCTATCCAGGCAAGAGGTGGTTTTGAATATTTCGTCTCTTTTATAGACAATTATTCAAGATATGGATACATTTACTTGATGTGTCGCAAGTCTGAATGCTTTGACAAGTTCAAAGAATTCAAGGTTGATGTGGAGAAACATCAAGGTAAAAGTATCAAGACACTACGATCTAATCGTGGTGGTGAGTACCTCTTGGGAGAGTTTAGGAATTACTTATTAGAGGCTGGGATTCAATCCAAATTGTCTGCACCTGGTACACCCCAGCAGAATATTATAGTGGAGCGAAGGAATAGGACTCTTATGGAGATGGTTAGATCGATGATGAGTTATTCTGAGTTGTCAGATTCGTTCTAGGGGTATGCTCTAGATACGACAATGTATATTTTGAACTTGGTACCATCTAAATCAGTGCCTTTTACTCCCACAGAATTGTGGACTGGGCGAAAGCCTAGTCTGAGACATATTCGGATTTAGGGGAGTCCAGCACATGTGTTGAAGGCAGATGCTGGTAAGTTGGAACCTCGTACAGAAGTGAGCATGTTCGTTGGCTATCCTAGAGGAACGAAAGGTGGTTTGTTTTATAGTTCTAGAGATCAGAGGGTGATCGTTAGCACGAACGTCAGATTTCTAGAGGAAGACTATGTGATGAACCACAAACCCATGAGTAAGATTGTTCTGGAGGAATTGAGAGGGAAAGTCACTACTTCAGTGTTGGTGCAGGGGCACCTAAGTCGAACCTATATTTTGATTATGACAAAAGACGCAAAGTCAAGGATATATCGTTATCTCACGAGCTGAATCGAGTGTGCAGAAAAGTGCTAAAGCTAGAGCTGAAGGCTAGCGACACCCGGAGGAAGCCATGGTGGTCGGACGACACTCGAGTGACTTCAGAGGGAGCCGAAGGAATCGAGTGGAAGGCCGAAAGCAAAAGCGACATGGTAAGTATCGAGGTAAGCTCGTGTGTGCGAGCGTAAGTGAGGTCGTATCCTCCTTACGGGGATGGTCTTAAGCGTAGATCCGACCAAAGACATCCCATCGATGGTCTAGGTCGAGATCGGACGGTCGAAGGCCGTCGAAATAATATTTTCTTTAAGCTAACTTTGACTTGCAGCACATCACCGATCGCTACTGAGGACTCATCGATCTGCCAATCGCCGACCGCCGGAGGTCGCTAATCGACCGATGCCGCCATCGGGCCGATCGATGATGACCATCACGATCCGATGGTCAAAGGATCAACCTCGAGGAGTCAAGGCTTATCACCAAATTTCAAGGAGGTTGTGTGTCCATTTGTGATTGGTTGAAGACCCATTCGATGAGGGGCTCAAAGGCTATAAAAGGAGGTCCTAACCTAGGGTTTCATCATCAATTCTAAGCTTCCAAGAGCCTCCGCAAAGCTACAACTCTCTGACAACGAAGTTCTTCTTCTCCGACGCTAGGTTTAATTTTCTTTTAGTTTTTGTACGTCAGTTTTAGATTTATTCGTTGTTCATTTACTTTTTCGAAGCTCTTTTTCTATCATAACGAGGAGAGGGAGAGTGTCCCTCTACCTCAAGTTTTTGTTCTTGTATCGATTAACTCCTACCTTCAACGAGGAGGAGTTCGTTTAGTGTTTTGCCCTCCATGCGTGGTCAAGGACCACTAGGGCCTTGGAGTAGTAGCCGAAGGCTACGAACCGAGTAAAAAGAATTGTCTCTTTTATTTATTGTTTATATTTCCGCTGCAATTTATCTACTCGACTTTCAAAGAACGATTTCGCAAAAAGCTTTTGTTTCGCTATTCACCCCCCCTCTAGCGAACCGCATCGATCCAACATTCAGTACCACCGGTATAAGAGGATATACCACAAGTGACTGCACCGCGTGTCACAGAGGATACACAGGTGATACCTCATCGTAGTGGGGGTTGTTAGACAGTCTGATAGATTCATGTTCTTGGGAGAATCTTCTGATTTGGTCCTTGGTGAATATGAACCTGATTCCTGGATATATGACGAGGCAATCTAAGATAAAGATGTAGTATCTTGGCAAAGTACGATAAATTCTGAGATAGAATCTATGGATTCAAATCAGGTCTGAGAGCTAGTAGAACCACCCAATGGTGTAAAAACTATTGGATGCAAGTGAATCTACAAAAGAAAGAGAGGAATATACTAGAAGGTTGAGACCTTCAAAGCGAGGCTTGTTGTGAAGGGGTATACTCAGAAAGAGGACATCGATTATGAGGAGACCTTTTCGTCGGTAGCCATGCTTAAGTCTATCCGGATTCTCTTATGTATTGCTGCTCATATGGATTATGAGATATGACAGATGAATGTCAAGACAACTTTCCTTAATGGAAGTTTTGAGGAAAACATCTATATGAAGCAACCAGAAGGATTCATTGCAAAGGGCAAAGAGCATCTTGTGTGCAAGCTTAATCAGTCCATTTATGGATTGAAGCAAGCTTCGAGATCTTGGAACATCCGCTTTGATGAGGTAATCCAGTCTTATGGATTTATTCAAAGTCCGGATGAGTCTTGTATATACAAGAGATGTGACGGAAACATAGTGGTATTTCTTGTATTATACGTAGATGTCATTTTGTTAATTGGAAACAATGTCAAGGTGTTATCGGACGTAAGGGTATAGTTGTCCAAACAGTTTGATATGAAGGACTTGGGAGAAGTGGGACACATCCTTGGGATCAAGATTATAAGGGATTGTAGGAAAAGGATGTTGTGCTTATCTCAAGCTTCATACATAGACACCATTTTGGCTCGTTTTAGCATGCAAAACTCTAAGAAAGGTTTTCTACCTTTTAGGCATGGAGTACCTTTATCTAAAGAGATGTGTCCTAGAACATCAAAGGAGATAGAGAAGATGAAGGCGGTTTCTTATGCTTCGGCAGTAGGAAGCCTCATGTATGTTATGCTATGTACGAGACCGGATATCTACTTTGTCGTTGGCATGGTTAGCAGATATCAGAGTAATCCAGGACAGGGACATTGGACTGCGGTGAAGCATATATTAAAGTACCTGAGAAGGACTAGGGATTATATTCTGGTATACCAGACAGATCAATTACTCCCTGTGGGTTACACAGATTCCGACTTCCAATCAGATAGGGATAACAATAAGTCTACCTTAGGTTTTGTGTTTACTTTGGGAGGTGGAGCCATTGTATGGAGGAGTGTCAAGCAGAAATGCGTGGTAGACTCTACCATGGAAGTTGAGTATGTGTCAGCCTCTGAGGCGGCCAAGGAAGTTGTATGGCTTAGAAACTTCTTGATGGACTTGGATGTGATTCCTGGTTTGCCCAGAACTATCACAATTTATTGTGATAACAGTGGTGCAGTTGCAAAATCGAAGGAACCACAAGCCCATAAGGCAAGTAAACACATAGAACGCAAGTACCACATGATACGAGAAATCGTAAAGTGAGGAGAAGTTGTTGTGGCCAAGATTGCATCAGAGCATAACCTAGCAGATCCTTTCACTAAGGCCCTTCCAGTGAGAGCTTTTGATAGGCATGTGGAGGGAATGGAAATCAGATGTATGGCAGTATAAGGATAGCATAGTCTTTTAGTATAAGTGGGAGATTGTTGGGATGTATACTGAAAAGTCTATCTTTTGTATGAACATCTTTATTTTTTGAAATAAGAATCACATGATCATTGTTTGTATATTTATGGTTATGCATATTGTCTAATACATTACATTGTAGATAACATGGTGTGTAGTGTCACACGGGAGATCATGTTATCAGTTCCTTGTAAAGTATAAGTAAAGGCTCACAACTGAGATGATTTTGGACAAACCATTGGTATGGTTGTAGTGTGATTTGATATTGATTTGTCTTGACCATAGAATTACACTAGTACACTTTGTGTGTATTGAGCAGGACCGACTTAGAGGTGATTCGATTTATTACTGACTACATAATTGAATTGGACCTCGGATATTATGGTGTACATGCTCTTAATCTCGATATAATAACGACCACATGTATTTAGTATTTATTTCTTTGATTTACCAATGGGCGAGATTTATAGAGTAAATCAATAGGCTCGGTAAGTTGAAAAATGATATTATTTACATGGTGTGTTGTTGATTATAGGAGGAAATTGTGTCCTATTTATTAGGGTGATGATGTCCCTTTGAGGAGCTCATAAGGTTCATCATGTAAACTCTGTAGGTGGACTTGGTCCGACATGATGATAAGGTTGAGTAGTACTACTCATGGAATTAGATGTTGATTAATTAATTGTCAGTAAATTAATTAATTGACGGACATTCGAGATTTTAAACACGGGGAGACATTTGTACAAATAATATTAGAAGCCCATATTTATTTATGGGGTTGGTGAGGTGGATCAATGATAATCCTCTAGTGGAATGAATTATCATTAATGGATCGGACTTTATGTGGGCTTGATTCATTGGGTGGCCAAGATCCAACTCCTCCTCATGGTCCCTATTATAGCCTATTAAAACTCTCATGAAGCCTAGATCCATTGGCGGAAAATGGAACTCTAGATCCGATGGTGGAGATTAAATCTCTAGATTCGACGGTTGAGATTAAATCCCTAGATCCGACGGTTGAGATTAAATCCCTAGATCCGACGGTGGAGATTGAAAAGAGGCTTAAAGCCTAACTCTATAAATAAGGGCTTAGGCTTGGGCGGCACATCATCTTTGGGAGATTAGGGTTTTGTTTCCCTTGGCTTGGGCAGCAAGAATCCTTGGAGAGCTAGGGTTTGGAGTTTCAAGAGTGGGTGGCAACTTGTTTGTCTTCTCCCTTAGGGCCGACGACAACACAAGAGAAGGATAAGGGTTTCCTCTTCTCTTTTGATCTTGGTCGGCTTCTCCTTTTCCTAGGGCAGCTCCTTCTTCTTTTATTGGAGCTCTTGGCCGGTGGCAACACTTCCTTCAAGGTTGGCCGGTGCTCCACTTCCTCTCCTTGGCCGACAGCAAGGATCAAGCTTGGAGCTTGGTGGTCGGTTCTAGATAGGAGAAGAGTTTCGTTTCATTCTTCCCTTTGTTCGGAGTGAGCAAGAAAGGGAAGAACGTGATCTAGGAGGCTTCGACTTTTGGAAGATCGTCGCCCACACGACGTCCAAAAGGAGGAAGGACATACAATAGAAGATCAAGAGGTATAACAAGAGGTATAAGCTTGTTTACTTTGATTAGTGTTCTTTTGTATTATGTATATAATTGTTTACAATTATATGTGGCTAATTTACTGGGACCCCGAAGACAAACACAAAAATTGATGATCTGTACATCGTCTATTCCTCGGCTAATCGAAGAGAAGAGGTAGGTTACTTGAACAACAAATTTGTTCAAGTGACCACTCTAATCGAATAGCACGACGATGGAATGGTTGCTTGGGTAATCCCTCTTCATCAAGGATTAATTTTTTAATCTAGAGACATAGATGGGATCACCATGCACAAGCGACTGAGTTGAAATGGGAAGCGAAGTTTCCACCTTCAAGGGCGACAATTCCAAGGCCATAAAATGAAAGAGTGGTGCCAACAACTGAAAATTCAACAACTCTTCACCTCGGTGGCCTACCCTCAGAGCAACGGGCAAGCTGAGGTCACTAACCGAGAGCTGATTCGTGGGCTCAAAACCAAGCTGAATCATACGGAAGGGAGCTAGGTAGAAGAGCTACCTGGTATCTTATGGGCTCACAGGACTACCCCCAAGGACAACACTGGCCTCACCCCGTTTCATCTAGTTTATGGTGCTGAAGCCCTTGTCCCTGTAGAAATCGGTATGGGATCACCCAGGGTATCTGCCTACGCACCCGATGATGAAGCCAACAAGGGAAAAAGGCTAGTTGAACTGAACCTGGTATCCGAGGCCTGAGATCAGGTAGCCAATCGGATGAATGCTTTCTGAAGGAAAATCGCCCAAGCTTACAACAGAAAGGTGGTGTCTTGCTCCTTTCAACCTGGCGACTTCGTATGGAAAAAGATTCACCAATGGGAGGTTCGTGAATCGGCGCTACTGAAGGCCTGCATAAGATTATTAAGAAACTCGGCCTTCGGTGTTTATTACCTCTAGGATAGTGAGGGGAAGGAACTTACTCGGCCCTAGAATGCTTTCCACCTGCGGCCTTATCATGTTTGAGAAGTTCGATGTAGGAGATTTGAGGCTGCTAGAGGGGGGGGGGTGAATAGCGTCGCGTTCGTATGATGATGGAATTCTTTCGTGTTTGATCGTCTACAATCTTGTTAGCACAGCGAAATAGTAATAACAAATAAATATAACAAGATACACAATCACAACACGGTCATATAACGTGGTTCGGAACCGAATAGTTCCTACTCCACGGATCAAGCTCTAAAGAGCTCTAGTGATGCACACACACTCACTAATCACAAATAACTCCTTCTCGACACAAGTCGGAGGCGGAGAAACCTCTTACAACATATTACAAAAGTAATACACAAAAATACAAGCAAAATACAAGGAAATGTAAAGAACACATTACAAAACTAGGGTTTGAGTGTTTTGCTTGTTGGTTGCTTGGATGAGGTTGAAGGGCTTTGAAATGCACTTGTAAATCGCCTTCAAATCGCCCCAAGAAAGCTCCCAAAGAACCAATGCCGAAATCCTCCACGAGCTCCCCTTTTTATCCTGCGTCGAGCTAGATTTCACCGACAATGATCGTCATAAGTCCCTAGTCGATCGCCAACATCAGTCATGAGACAATGGCTCAATCTACGCTGACAAGTTTCAAGGAATCTTGGCGCTGATCGCCAATGTTGGCGATGATCGTTAACGCTCGTAGCCGACGCCGGCTACGGAGCATTCTCGTGCTCGCAACTTAATTTGATAAATGATCGTCCTTGCGATCGTTGCCGACATCAATCGATCGCTAATGAGCAATTTCAACTCTTAAACGACAATCGAACTCAAGTCGACTCACGACAGTCGAACCGGCCATAATGTCAGTCGACTGTCAACCTCAAAAATGAGGTTTTAACCCAAGTATGGTTCCCCCATACTTGCTAGACCACCCTTAGCCTAGACCTAAGCCTTCTAGCCACCTCCATCAACCTCACACCTCTCGGATCCCTCCAAGTCATCCATGACTTGTTCATCCATCGCGCTAGCCTTCAGGTGCTTCCATCGGCTATGTCATGCTAACGGTGTCTACACCGCCAAGGCACATTGGACTTACGCCGCCAAGACTCCACTTGGACTTTACGCCGCCAACCATTGGACTTATGCTGCCAAGACTCCACCCTTGGACTTTACGCCGCCAATATCAAACCCCTTGGACTTCTCAAATGGCAAGACTCAAGCTTGGACTTTCCCTTGCTAACCCATGTTAGACTTTCCATGCCAAGACCCATGCTTGGACTTCCCTTGTGCCAAGTACTCAAGACTTGGACTTTCCCAAATGCCAAGTGTCCCACTTGGACTTTCCATGCCAAGTACCCATGACTTGGACTTTACCTTGACAATTACATTGTCATATGTTTTTGTCTAACATCAAAACATCTCTCGAGCCAAGCTCGAGTCCTGGTCAATCGTGACCTGGGCTAATTTCACCAACAATCTCTCCCTTTTTGATGTTTGACAAAAACCAAACAAAACAAACCATTTGAGTTAGACCATCTAACTCAAAAACTCCTACCAATTATCCCAAATTGATAATTTAACCTTCTCCAAAATATTCTTCCCCAAATATTCTCCTCCTTTTTGACTAACATCAAATAGGTTATCTCTCCAAGGAGGTCAATGTCTCATGTCCCAATGTGATCTTACAATCTCCCCCTTGGTCCAAAAATACCTAGGATGTCTACCATCTTCCTAGTGATAAGTCCCATATCACTCAAGAGAGACAATCCTATTCACTCTCCCAACTTCCAAGTTGGGTATAAAAAACCCATCAATTTTCCCAATTGATGGCACTCTCCCAATAAATTCTCCCCCTTCAAGAAGAAAAACACATCCATCATCCCATGATGGATACCTCCCCCTAAAGGCTTGCTCCCCCTTGACCATTGCACCAACAATGTCCTCGGGAAGTCCCTAAGCCAATAGGAACTCTAAATCATCAAAAATAAGGTTCAAAGTTCAAACTTGAACTTTCCACACCTTAAATTTGATACATCGACCTAACATCTCTCCTAATCTATATCCAATGAATTTTCACCCTTTATAATGCTTACTAAAGCATATCCTAGGGTTAGAAGTGATTAGAAACCTTTACCATAGCTGAACACGGGCTAAACAACCTTATTTTTCGCGAAATCAGCTTGGCAGTCGACTACTTACAGTTATTAGTCGAACTGCCCTACATCAGTCGACTGTCATCAGGCGGCAATCGACTGATAATTGAAATTCTCGAATTTCAGCTATCAGAATCGAATTTTGAAAAGTCATAAGTAATTCTACGTATTTTAAAAATTCGTGAAAATTCATACATACATTACTTATAAGCAATACAATTGGTGAAAAATATTTGAAAATTATTTTACCCATAAAATATCGAAATTGATACAAAATCCAAAAGTGAAGAAAAACTTCAATGTTTTAGCTCACTTTGTATCAATCTCATCAATGGTGATTACTATCAAAAGATAGACTTCACCAAGGTTTTCTAAATGGATTTTAAAATGATTTTGAAAACCTATATTGGATCATATTCCTTGGGCTTAACGTACATGGCTTGTACACAAGCTTTTCCAATGATCCACTAATGAAATTAGATGAGTTATAGTCCATCTAGATGCAAAAACTATGCACCTTGAACTCAACTCATATCCTAGCATTTCACATGTATCTAGGGTGTATAAATACACATACATGTCAATGTAATGTGAGATGTGGGTTTCGTTCTCCCTAATCTAAGGTTTCATGTATTTTTCTAAGGCAACTCTACTTGATTCCCTTATAAGTGGGACTCCAAGTCATGCCAAAGTCCTTAACTCAATTTTAATCAAGTTAATGCATGAAATGATCATGGCATAATGATAGCAAAATAAAAGCATGGCCAATGATCATGATGTCATGACATATGATATAAAACTTAAACTCATGACATTCAATCCTAATTCCTAAACATAATCATGATATATAAATGATAAAAATAAGCATGATATCATGACATGACATATGACAACCAAAGTATGACATATAAAATATATAGGTATAATAATACCTAAAATTTAATATTAGTTGTCATTTGATATGATTAAGTATATTTTGTCATATTACTACTAATCTCCCTAGTATGCCAAAAATCCAAAATGACACACTAACCTCTAAACCTAAATTGTGCCAATTTGATCAATTTATCAAACTTCTCAAATAATATTGGCACATCCTAAAATCTTTTAGGATTAAAGCTCAAATGTATTTCCAAGGTAACTATAACCTTGAAAATAACCTAAAGTGCTACCTTTATCATGGTTGAGTTAACTACCCACCCAATCAAGGTTGACACACCCTAAACTCATTTAGCGTGAATCAATCACGCTCTTAGGAACCCAAAATCTATTTGAGCTCCTAGGGTTAATTAGGTATTCCTTAGGGATAACCTCCCTAGATACCTTCCTAATGACCCTCCTGGGCTTAGAAGCCTTAGTCATTGTGGTCTTGCCATGGTTAACCTTAGGGATTGCCTCCCTAATAACCTTCTTAGTGGTCACCCTAGGTTTCCTAGAAACCCTAGCCACTAGGCACTTACCATGGTTACTCTTAGGGATAACTTCCCTAGTAACCTTGGTCTTCCTAGACCTAGTTAGTGTTCCATAATCTAATGGAACACTATGATAAGCCACCTTAGACTTAGGTTTGTGACCCAAACCTTTCTTGCCCTTGGTTGACTTTTGTCTTTTAGGTCCTATGTGTTGACTTTGAGATTTTGACCCTTGACTTTGACCATTAGACCCTTGAAATTGATTTTGTATATTCCTAAGGGTCTTTTCCAATTTCTCAAGCCTTGACCTCAAGGCTTGGTTTTCTAATTCTAATTGGCCAATTGATTTTTGATTAGGTTCTTGGGCATGGGATACCCTAGGCATATGCCTAGTCCATTTAGGGTTAAAACCTAGGTGCTCTCCTATTTTCCTAATTGATTCCCTAGGTAGAATATTTTTAGGGACATTAGTCCCAAATTTCTCCTTATTTCCTAAGTGGACATTCTTAGCTCCTAAACAAAAATATTTGTTTCTATTAGCATGCTTTTCATAAATTGCAAGAGAATTAAAATTTCTAGCATGCTTTTTAACATTTAAATTAGAATATGCATTACTAAAATATACCTTAGGGTTAGCTTTAGCTCCCCCTACTTGTGATGCTTCTTCATGGGTCTTTTTGCTCCCCCTAAGGCATTGGCTTCTATAGTGCCCCTTTTGATGGCACTTGAAGCATACTACGTGCTCCTTGTTTTTGATAGTTGGGGAATCGACTTCTTTGACCTTTGGAGCCGATGGAGCATTTCTTACTCTTTTTGGGCATTTGCTCTTGTAATGCCCCGATTCCCTACACTCAAAGCATATTATATATTTTTTTATTATAGATTGATATATTTGAGTTACCTAGGGTGGTGGTGGAAGGTACCGGAATTGGAGTTTCTTGGGATTGCTCTGGTGTAGATGTTCCCCCTCCCCCTCAATTCTAGAGGTTGAGGTTTCTTCTAATTCTACCTCTTCCACCACTTCTTCCTCCTCGGATGTCGAACACTCCTCAACCTCCGAATTCTCACTTTCTTGTGAGGATGAGCTCTCTTCCTCATCCTCCTCATCTTCTTGGATTGAGTGAGGCTCTTCATGGAATTTTTCCAATTTGTTCCATACCTCCTTGGCATCTTTACAATCCCCTATTTTGATCAAAATATCATTAGGGATTATATTAAGCAAAATACCCATTACCTTATTGTTGATGTTATAGTATCGGAGTTGTTCTTGACTCCAATTCTTCTTCTTGAATTTTCTTCCTTCTTCGTCTTTTGGAGTGTCAAAACCTACTAAGACACTAATCCAATTATCAAAATCACACATTAGAAAATACATCATTCTACCTTTCCAATACGCGAAATCTTCGCGGTTGAAGGAAGGCAGAACATTGATGTCGTCACCCAATCTCTCCTTGAATTCCATCTTGTTCCTCTAGCGTCTTGACTCCGGGTTGTTAATCCGTAGAAGAGCCCCGGGCTCTGATACCAATTGTAGGAGATTTGAGGCCGCTAGAGGGGGGGTGAATAGCGTCGCGTTCATACGATGATGAAATTCTTTCGCGTTTGATCGTCTATAATCTTGTTAGCACAGTGGAATAGTAATAACAAATAAATATAACAAGATACACAATCACAACACGATCATATAACGGGGTTCAGAATCGAATGGTTCTTACTCCATGGATCGAGCTCTAAAGAGCTCTAGTGATGCACATGCACTCACTAATCACAAATAACTCTTTCTCGACACAAGTCGGAGACAAAAAAACCTCTTACAACAGATTACAAAAGTAATACACGAAAATACAAGAAAAATATAAAGAACACTTTACAAAACTAGAGTTTGAGTGATTTGCTTGTTGGTTGCTTGGATGAGGTTGAAGGGCCCTAAAATGCACCTGCAAATCGCCCCAAGAAAGCTCCCAAAGAACCAATGCCGAAATCCTCCACAAGCTCCCCTTTTTATCCTGCGTCGAGCTGGATTTCCGCCTAGCAGTCGACTGCCATAAGTCCCCAATCGACTGCCAACACTGTAGCTGTGAGACAACGACTCAATCCACGTTGGACAAGTTCCAACAGAACTCTTGGCAGCGATCGCTACGCCAGAGCGCGCCTAGTCACCACGGAGCATTCTGTTTCGCGAACCGATCGGCAATGCGCACATCGACATTAGTCGACTGCTCCAATGAGCAGTCGATTGCCAGAGTAATTTCAGCTCTTAAATGACAGTCAAACTCAAGTCGACTCATGGCAGTCGAATCAGCCATAATGCCAGTCGACTGCCAACTTCAAAAATGAGGTTTTAACCCAAGTATGGTTCCCCCATACTTGCTAGACCACCCTTAGCCTAGATCTAAGCCTTCTAGCCACCTCCATCAGCCTCACGCCTCTCGGATCCCTCCAAGTCATTCATGACTTGTTCATCCATCGTGCTAGCCTTTAGGTGCTTCCATCGGCTATGTCATGCTAACGGTGTCTACACCGCCAAGGCACATTAGACTTACACCACCAAGACTCCACTTGGACTTTACACCGCCAACCATTGGACTTATGCTGCCAAGACTCTACCCTTGGACTTTATGTCGCCAATATCAAACCCCTTGGACTTCTCAAATGCCAAGACTCAAGCTTGGACTTTCCCTTGCCAACCCATGTTGGACTTTCCATGCCAAGACCCATGCTTGGACTTCCCTTGTGCCAAGTACTCAAGACTTGGACTTTCTCAAATGCCAAGTGTCCCACTTGGACTTTCCATGCCAAGTACCTATGACTTGGACTATACCTTGACAATTACATTGTCATATGTTTTTATCTAACATCAAAACATCTCTCGAGCCAAGCTTGAGTCCTGGTCAATCGTGACCTGGGCCGATTGCACCAACATCCGACACCGTGTAATAAAGTCCCCTTATAATGAAAATTCCACTTCGTGAATACAGATGGGTTTCTAAAAAAGCTCGACCCATTCGGCCTCATCGTCCACACTATTCGGCTATTCCCCTTGGGTATCGCTTATCACAGCTGATCCCAAGTACAACCATTCGGTATTCCCCTTGGGTATCGCTTATCACAGCTGATCTCAAGTATTCTCTATTCGGCTATTCCCCTTGGGTATCGCTTATCACAGCTGGTCCCAAGTACAACCATTCGGTATTCCCCTTGGGTATCGCTTATCACAGCTGGTCCCCAGTATTCTCCATACGGCTACTCCCCTCAGGTATCACTCATTCCTCCTGGGAGCTACCCACTATGGATGATCTAAAGTCCGACCATTTGACCTTTCTCCAAATATTGCCCACGACAACCCATTCGACCTTCGGTCTCCGTTGTTGATCCTCCTTCCGGTTGAGCCTCTTACTATTTGAGGTGCGCTCAATGTTATATTCCAAATATAATTAAATATCAGAAGATTTTTTGGCCAATTAGACAAAGGCATTTCGTTTTGGAAATAAATTCTTTCATGCAAAAAGGTGCCATTGTGGCTACAAAATCCTTTGCTAAAAAAAACTACTGAGGAGGCCCCCCTAGTGCCGAATCTGGCGTCTCGTCAATGAGACGTTGCAGATCCAGGATTCGACGGAGGCCCCTTCAGGGGGATATCCGGCCTCCTTAAAGTGCCGGGTAGCCCCCTCGTATCCTATCTCTATGAGGTCCAAGGTACAACCTCCTAGGATATCGGAGAACTCTTCGGAAGCCAGAAACACTTTCTTTCGGTTCTCCCACCGTCTTTCCTCGCCCGCTCGGTACGAGAGTAGCTCCTTCTTGGCCTTCTCGGCTCGGTCTGCTAGCTCGTCCCGACGTTTAGCCTCGAACTCTGCCTGAGCAACTCCGATCTGCTCAGCTTGCAGTAGTCGGGCCTCAGCTTTTTCGGTCTGAGCTTTGTATTCCGCCGCTTTCGCGACCTTAACCCATATGGCCTCCATCCTGGCCTCCTGAAGCTCCATCTCCTGCACCTTCAGTCGAAGGTCATCCTTGAAATGGATGATCCTGGCCTTGAAGATGGTCGTCTCATACTGGGCTAGGCTGAGCTCCACTTCCTTGTCCCGGAGCTGAGTCTTCAGGCTTGCCACTTGAGCCCGCATTTGCTGGAAGGTGGCGGTCAAAGGAAGCAGGCGAGCCATCAGCTCTAGGTGGTATTCCCAAAACTGCAAGGAAGAAAGAAGGGTAGAGTTAGCCGAGTTGATGCAACTTAATCACAAAAAACCAAAAGGGCACTGATAGAAGATGACTTACCTTGACCAGATGAGTGTTCATCTCGTCGCTGATCGCCGGGATGGATTTCCCTTTGGCCGAGTCACCAATGGCGTCTCGGATTTCTTAAAGGAAACCCTGAGACGGTCGCCCTTGGCCTGGTTGCGGCCGGTCGGATACCTCCGGTATAGGGCTTAGACTGCAAGGATGGGAGGAGGAAGGTCCTTCTGGGGGTGGAGGGGCCCTCGGATACCCCTCCAGCGGGGGCTCTGGGACGTCCGACCCTGTGCCGCTGGGCCCTTCGCCACTCGGGCCGGTTGAATGCCGAGGACTTGGGTGAGGGGAGGAGTGTTGAGATGAGCTCCCTTCTACGGAGGAGAGCACCATGCGACTTTTCTTGCGCCGCCTCTGCTGCTCCTCCAAATCCCCTGAGCTTATCACCTCGACGACCATGGAGGGCCGAGGTGGAGGGGGAACGTCTGAGCCGACCTCCTCGGGCGTCTCGAAAGGAACACCCTCAGGAGGGATCACCTGGGCCCACTTCCACTTCAGTTTCTTGCTAATTGAAGCTCAAAACATGACTTCAACTATCATAAAGGAAGCCGGTTAGAAAAACAAAAATAAGACGAAGAAAGGAAAACAAAATAAAAATTCTTTTTACTTAGTGAGCCACTCAGCTCGGCCTCTATCGGACTTATGTCAAAATGATATAGAAGTCTCTCCTCTAGCAGGACATTCACATCAAACCTCAAGCCGAGTAGAACCAAGGCTATCTCTCAATAGGAAGAAGATTTTCGGAAAGACCAAATAGAGGGAGGGGGTGGCAGTTCGAGCTGCCATCCGGTCGGCCAAGTGAAGGGAGACTCGGGACGGACATAAAGGAATTTGGACTTCCAGTGCCTGTGGGAGGTGATCAGGTTCGACAAAAACTTTACTTCTTGCCGAGCCGAGAAGAAAAAGACACCGATCTCTGTTGGATCGAAAGTGTCGCTAGAGGGGGGGGTGAATAGCGATACGGTGTCGTTAAAAAAAACTTTTGCAATAAGTAAAAAGCAAGTAGAGAGTGCACAGCGGAAATATAAAGTAGACAAGATATTTTTACGTGGTTCACAATCTTTCGATTGCTAATCCACGGCCCTAGTGATCCTTGATCACGTACGGAGGGCAATTCACTAAAACCACTCCTCCTCGTTGGAAGTAGGAGCAACGATCACAAAAAGAAATCAAGGCAAAGGGACACTCCCCCTTTCCTTGTTACGATTAAAGCACAAAGACAATTTAAAGAAGTAGAACTTAAATAAATATACCGACAACTCTTATAAGTAGAAGATGTAGCTTTCGTTGTCGGCGGCACTTCGTCGTAGCAAATGTGAGTAGTAGTAGCGGCGTTACGACGGCGTGTTGAGAGCTCTTGATTTCTTATGTATTTTGCTTGGCGTGAACATGTCTATTTATGGATATTGATCTATGAATTTAGACATAGGTAGTGTCCAAGGTGAGGTTCTTATCCCCTAGTCTTGCTCATCCACATCCTTTGCGCCAACTCAAGGATGAGGTGCTTCATCCAACCACCTTGTGCCACAACTCAAGGATGAGGTGCTCATCCAACCACCTTGTGCCACCTCAAGGAGGCCTTCACGCCAACTTGTTGGAGCCATCCAACTTGTGCCACATCATGGGAGCCAACCATCTTGTGCCAACTCACCTCATTTTGGGCGTCAAGCTTGATGGTGGTTTGCCAACCATCTTGTGCCAACTCACCTCATTTTGGGCCCAACTTGATGATGGTTTGGATGTCCACCTTGATGCCACATCACCTAATTTTGGGGTCCAAGCTTGGTGATGGTTTGGATGTCCACCTTGATGCCACATCACCCTTTGTACCAAAACACGAGTCAAGTCCAAATTCACCCCCTTGAAATTCGAGCTCTTCTCGAGGAACTAGACCAATGATTGATCAGTAGACGATCGGGTCAAAGGGTTTTGACCGCATGTGCTAGCTTAAAATATAAAGTACGATGGTTCTAACTAACTGATCTCGACCTAGACCTTCCATTGGAGGTATTGGCCTGGATCTACGCTTAACGTCCTTGCTTCGCTTTCACACGAGCTTACCTTGTAGCCTCGCTTCCGGTCTTCACCCGAGTACCTCGGCTTCCTCCGAAATCCCTCTGGCGTTGCTCGACCACCTCGGTTCCCACCGGGTGTCGCAGACCTTCCGCTCAACTTTAGCATTTCTGCACACTTAATTGAGCTCGTAAGATAACAAATATACCCTTAACTATTGAGCCTTTTGCCATAATCAAAATACCGGTTCGACTTTGGTGCCCACTGCACCAACAATCTCCCCCTTTTTGATTCATGGCAAACCGACACAAAAGTTAAGTAAAAATTAAGCTAGCATAATGATTAAGCATGAATGAGCTAGCATAAAGATTAAATATGAATGAGCTAGCATAATGATTAAATATGAATGAGCTAGCATAATGATTAAATATGAATGAGAAATATTATTGTTTCAAGTTCTCCCCTTTGAGGTAACCTCCCCCTTGACCGAAGGTGAGTTCTTGAAAAATAATTTTTACTCCCCTTAATAGTTGCTTAAGTAATCGAATTACTTAATATAAAAGGTAATAATTTTGTTTACTTTCTTCCCTTTAATTTTGGTTAATTTTGGTTACTTTTGTGACTTTCTCCCCTTTGACTTAACTCAAAAAGTTTGTAAATATATTTTAGGGTTTGTAAGTCCAAGAAAGTTCCCAATATATATATATATATATATATATATATATATATATATATATATTTAAAAATAATAATAAGCTTGAAAATATGTTCATCTAAAATGTACAACTCCGGTTGGACTTGATTGATATAGAATGATCAATAAGTCTTGAAGGAGTTGATTAATTTTAAATAATTATACTCCATGGTTCATATCGATGCACTGAATCTACATACGAAACTGTGAGTAAGGTCCTAACATCTCACGCCTGTCACGTGGCTAAGTACACAAACACATTAGTCCTATGTGTTGTGAGATGTGTTGGCTCCTTAAATCTATAGGTATATGATTTCTAAGGTAAGACTTAGGCTAATTTCATAAAAAGAAGCAAAAATAGAGTACATATATAGAGAAATTTAAATCCTACTCTATTACGCACATACCTAACTTTCGTCTTAATAAACTAAATTCGGCTTCGGGTAGTGGTTTGGTGAAGATGTCCGCTAGGTTTGATTTGGACTCAACATACTCTAGTTGTATAGTTCCATTAGTTACATGTTCCCTATTAAGCTAAAGTCTTGGAGAGTGTGCTTCATCCACAGGAGCTGAGAGACACACTCACCCATCGCAACGTATTCGGCTTCGGTGGTAGATAAGGCAACGCAATGCTTCCTCGCACTCACTTGACTCGATCCGAGGATTTGACAACAACCAATCGTGCTCTTTCTATCGAGTTTACTACGGCATAGTGAGTCGGAGTAGCCGATTAGATTAAACTCGGTAGATCTAGGGTACCAAATACCTACGTTTAGCGTGCCCTTTAGATATCTAAGGATACGCTTGACTAGGGTTAGGTGAGACTCCTTGGCACAGGTTTGTAACCTTGCGCACATACTTACCGCGAATAAAATGTCGGGTCGGCTCGCGGTTAAGTATAGGAGACTTCCTATTGCGCTCCTATAGTATTTTAGGTCAACGGGTTTTCCTTCTACATCTTCGTTTATATTAACATTAGTTGCTATAGGTGTATTAATTATTTTAGCATCTTGCATTCCAAATCGATTTATTAAATCCTTAGTATATTTTTGTTGATGTAAATATATTCCATCTTTAGTTTGTTTAATTTGTAAACCTAAGAAGAAACTTAACTCTCCTACTAAATTCATTTCAAATTCACTTTCCATAAGTGAGATGAATTCGTTTAGCAGGATCGAGTTGGTAGTTCCAAAAATTATATCATCTACATAGATTTGGGCTATAAAGATTTCTTTTCCTACGGTTTTTACGAATAAGGTTGGGTCGACTAAACCTTGGTTGAATCCTTTGGACTTAAGATAGATCGAAAGCCTTTCGTACCAAGCTCTTGGGGCTTGTTTGAGTCCATATAGGGCTTTCTTAAGTCTAAGGACATGGTCGTTTATCTAGATTTTCGAATCCGGAGGTTGGTGACGTAAACTTCTTCCTTAATGTATCCATTCAAAAATGCTGACTTGACATCCATTTGAAACAATTTAAAACCTCGATGTGCGATATGCTAACAACATTCGGATGGACTCTAGTCTTGCTACGGGCGTAGGTCTCATCGTAATCTAAACCTTCGACTTGACTAAACCCTTTGCGACTAACCTAGCTTTATTTCTAACTACTTCACCTTTATCATCAAGTTTATTTCAAATACCCACCTTGTTCCAATAATTGATTTTTCTTTAGGTGGTGGTACTAATTCGGACTTCATTTCTAGTGAATTGAGCTAGCTCTTCTTGCATAGCAATAATCCAATCGGGATCAAGAAGTGCTTGTTCAATAGTTTTGGGTTCGATTTTGGAAATTAACGAGATTTGACTAATGTTTGATTATGAAGCTCTAGTTCGAACCCTAAATTTGGATCACCTATAACTTGATTGATAGGATGACTTGGGTTAGGGTCATCTATCACTTGGTCGATAGGATGACTTGGGTTAGGACGAGATTCAAGTTCAAGATCAGTCGGGTTTGCTATAAGTTGATTTGCTAGTTGGTTTTGTTAAGGATTGAACGGGTTCGTGTCCTTCGTCGAAAACTATATTAATGGTTTCTTCGACTCTAAGAGTGTCGTGATTGTATAACCTATAAGCTCTACTGGTGGTTGAGTATCCTAGAAAGGTTCCAGAGAGGTTTTGGATTTGAATTTCCTAGGTAATCCTTAGTGTTTAAGATATGTACCTTGCATCCAAATACCCTAAAGTATTTGATGTTCGGTATTTTATCGTGATAAATCTCAGGACTTTTGGTGCCTCTTTACCATAAGGATCCTATTTTGGACATAGCAAGTCGCACTAACGGCCTCCGCCCAAAATCTATCTGTAGGTTATACTGCTTAACATTGTCCTAGCGGCTTCTTGTAGGGTTCTATTTTTCTGCTCGACTAACCCATTTTGTTGTGGGGTTCTAGGACATGAAAACTCATGGTGGTATCCGCTTTAGGTTACGTAAATCTGTAAACCTGTGGTTTGAATTCACCACCATGATCGCTTCTAAGTCTTTTAATCTTAAGGTTCTTTTGATTTTCGATTAACCTACAAAGATTGATTAGTTGGTCTAGAGTATCATTTTTATGTTTGATAAACCTAACCCAAGTAAATCTAGAATAGTCGTCAATTATGACTAAGCAAAATTGACTACCATTGAGTGACTTAGCTCCATGTGAATCAAATAGATCCATGTGTAGGAGCTCAAGAACACTATTGGTCTGCTCTTGATTAGTTAATTGATGTTGTGTCCTAGATTGTTTACCTTGTTGACAAGCATTACATATTTTATTATCCAAGTTGTTTAGTTTAGGCAAACCTATAACCAAGCCACTGACTCATCTTGTGGACGAGTCTTGGGTGCAGTGTCCGAGTCTTGGTGCCATAACCAAGATTCCTCTTCTTTGTGTCATAAGACACTTGGTTGAGGAGTTGGGTAAATTTATTGTGTAGATGTTGCTATTCCTAGTTCCTTTAAGTATTATTTTAGATGTTGCATTTATCTTGATTACGCATTCATTTTCTAGAAATATGACCTTATAATTGTTATCACACAATTGGCTTACACTAAGTAAATTATATTGAAAGTTTTCTACTAATAAGACATTTTGAATTGTAAAGTTAGAGTTGAGCTCAATATCACCTGATCCGATGATTTTGAGCTTGCCGTTATTCAAGGCTACCGATCCTTGTCGTTGAATCGTAACCGAAAATCTGAGTTGATCCCGGTCATGTGTCGAGGAACAACCGCCCAACATCCATTGATCCTACATATAAGGTAGTTGGATCGAATATTGGAATTACTAAAGGGTTGTTTGTAAGTTTTTAAACCTAAATCATCTCACCAATATCTACATGATCAAAACATGTTATTCCTATGTGTTATTGTGAGATGACTTTCAATTTTACTTGATTAATTTTAATGAATTTAAATTAACCAACATTAGGTTAGATTCGATTTAGTCTAAGCTCATCAAGTAATCTTTTCAAGAGATTAGCTTCCAGTCGTGGCGAGGCACGAGGCCTTCTTTGATCGGAACAACGACCACTTCCTTAGACAAAGCTAATTTCAAGAAATTGATAACTCGACTTACTTGAGACTACATCTTGGTCTAACTAGTTATTTTTGAAAAGAGGCTCCCCGAGGCTCAATCTTTTCGTAGGATTTTAGTTGATTATGAGTCCTATCTAACCATTCTAAAAATAAAGGAAAAACTAAGCATGCAATTTCTAAGACTTAACAAAAATACATTTTGTATTGGCTCCCCCTGGACCATTGAATCGAGTGGGTCTATTCACATAGTGAATTTGGTCCTTGGGAACCCAATACATGTTAGATCCTAAAGTTGAAATCAAAGTGATCTTAGGGACCCATGCTTGGACATTTTTCTTATGTTGGTTTACTATAGACATATATGACTTATTGGTTGTATTTGAGTTAAACCCGAGTCCGGCCTTGTTGTACACGGCCCTTTGTGATCCAAGTAAGAGGTCAAGTCCCTTGTATCCCAAAGTGAACCTTTCCAACGTTTTCCTAAGGTCTTGGACTTGTGTTTTCTTAAGCGAGTTCTCAACTTCAAGCTTTTCAACTTGAGTTGAGTCCTCCTCTTGAATACGAGTAGTCGAAGAGGTTAGGAGACCTCATGTTTGAGGAGGTTAACCTCCTCAATTAGGTCTCGACCTTGGACTCGGACTTAGCTAGTTTCTTATTTAAAAATTTAATTGCACCATACAAAGTATTAAGTAACGACCGACTTACCCTTAATGATTCTTTTGAACCGGATACACGGATCCGTGGCTTGTCTTGAATGGAAGCTCATCATCGGATTCGGACTCGGACTCTTCTTGGTTTCGAGTCGTGCTCGTCGGCTTGGCCATTAGAGCTTGGATATCGCCTTCTTCCTCCGACAACTCCTCCCAAGTAGCGTTTAGCGCTTACTTGGTCTTTGATGCGTTATTCTTTAGCTTTGGGCACTCAGACTGGATGTGACCGAACCTGATGCACTCATAGCATCTAAAATTAGAAGTAGTAGAATTAGGTTTAGGCTTACATTGAGTTGTTGGTCGTTTCGCCTCTTGATCATCTTCGAACTAGATTGACTAGTTCGGATTCTATTTCGAGTCTACTTCCGATTCGACTCGCCTTCTTCCTTCGGGGTGGCTTGCTTGCGGGCTTCTTCTTCTTGGAACTCGCAACTAATGCAATACTCTTCTCGGCTGGACCACGTTAGTTTGCTCATGTAATTCAAGTTCAAAACAATTCGTCCTAACCTAATTTTAGAAAGGTCTGGAGACCTTGTAGGCATCGACCATGGATGCCCACAAGGTGGTCCTAGGAAACGAGTTAAGAGAATACGATAAGGTCGCGATTCTCGACCTTTGTCCGATGGCATGGAGTTGGTTGACGATGTCTTGGATACGAGCATGTAGTTGAGTTGCGGTCTCGCTTTTCCTGCATTTTCAAGTTATACAATTTATTTAAAAGTAAATCTCTTTACATACCTTCGTGTCGCTTGCCTTCGTAGTTCCACTAGCTTGGTCCATAAGTCCTTTGCACTAATGAAGGGCCGACGCGTTGAGCTCTTCCTTGGACAACCCACATTGCAAGATTTGAGTTGCCTTGGCATCGGCTTCTACTTGTTTTTTCATGGAATTTGACCATTGATCGTAACCCAAAGATTCACCATCTTCATTAATAGGAAGTGTGAAACCGGTTTGGATTATCCACATCTCGATTTGGGTTTTAAGAAAGCATTCCATCCGACCCTTCCAATAACGAAAGTCATTACCGCTGTAAACGGGTGCGGTGCTAAACCCTTCGAGATGGGCCATTTAAAAACAAGAAGAAGAAAAAAAGAATCTTGCAAAACACACACAAAGAATATTCCAAGACTTTCGCCTTGGATTAGTAGTGCAGAAGTAAAAAATATATATAAAATGTAACTTGCAAAAAGAAATAAACAATCAAATGCGAATGTTGAAGTTCGAGGACAACCTTACTCGGGATCTAACCCAAGGACAACCTTATCCGGATCCTAAAGCCTCTAATGCAATTCTATATGTAGGAGAAGATAAGCAAGTGAAATAATTATACAAAATAAATAAATAAAAATCTGTGAAAAAAGAAAAACAAAGCTAGATTGGTGGTTTCACAATCTTAGCGCCCGACTCGATACCAATTGTTGGATCGAAAGTGTCGCTAGAGGGGGTGAATAGCGATACTGTCGTTAAAAACTTTTGCAATAAGTAAAAAGCAAGTAGAGAGTGCACAATGGAAATATAAAGTAGACAAGATATTTTTACGTGGTTCACAATCTTCGATTGCTAATCCACGGCCCTAGTGATCCTTGATCACGTACGGAGGGCAATTCACTAAAACCACTCCTCCACGTTGGAGGTAGGAGCCACGATAACAAAAAGAAATCAAGGCAAAGGGACACTCCCCCTTTCCTTGTTACGATTAAAGCACAAAGACAATTTAAAGAAGTAGAACTTAAATAAATATACCGACAACTCTTATAAGTAGAAGATGTAGCTTTCGTTGTCGGCGGCACTTCGTCGTAGCAAATGTGAGTAGTAGTAGCTGTGTTACGACGGCGTGTTGAGAGCTCTTGATTTCTTATGTATTTTGCTTGGCGTGAACATGTCTATTTATGGATATTGATCTATGAATTTAGACATAGGTAGTGTCCAAGGTGAGGTTCTTATCCCCCAAGTCTTGCTCATCCACATCCTTTGCGCCAACTCAAGGATGAGGTGCTTCATCCAACCACCTTGTGCCACAACTCAAGGATGAGGTGCTCATCCAACCACCTTGTGCCACCTCAAGGAGGCCTTCACGCCAACTTGTTGGAGCCATCCAACTTGTGCCACATCATGGGAGCCAACCATCTTGTGCCAACTCTCCTCATTTTGGGCGTCCAAGCTTGATGGTGGTTTGCCAACCATCTTGTGCCAACTCACCTCATTTTGGGCGTCCAACTTGATGATGGTTTGAATGTCCACCTTGATGCCACATCACCTAATTTTGGGGGTCCAAGCTTGGTGATGGTTTGGATGTCCACCTTGATGCCACATCACCCTTTGTACCAAAACACGAGTCAAGTCCAAATTCACCCCCTTGAAATTCGAGCTCTTCTCGAGGCTGGAACTAGACCAGCAGTTGACTGTAGTAGACGACTGGTCAAAGGGTTTTGGACTGCAGTACAGGTTAGCTTAAAATATAAAGTACGATGATTCTAACCAACTGATCTCGACCTAGACCTTCCATTGGAGGTATTGGGTCGGATCTACGCTTAACGTCCTTGCTTCGCTTTCACACGAGCTTACCTTGTAGCCTCGCTTCCGGTCTTCACCCGAGTACCTCGGCTTCCTCCGAAATCCCTCTGGCGTTGCCCGACCACCTCGGTTCCCACCGGGTGTCGCAGACCTTCCGCTTAACTTTAGTATTTCTGCACACTTAATTGATCTCGTAAGATAACAAATATACTCTTAACTATTGAGCCTTTTGCCATAATCAAAATATCGGTTCGACTTTGGTGCCCACTGCACCAACAATCTCTTTCTTCTTGGGGATAAAGCAAGAATGAAAGGCTTCGGCAGAAAGGGGAAGGTGATAAAATAGAAAGATGACAATGAAACCATCGATAATGCTAAAGGTATTGGGAACTAATTGGTTAAGAGGGATCCTAAAGTAGGAAGACAACTCGGCAAAGAAAGGATGAAGGGGAAACCGGAGACCAGCCAGTAACTGGTCAAGGAAAAAGGTGGTGAATTCGGGGGGCAGCTCGTAAGGCCCCTGGTCCCTTTGAGGGGACCGCAGCCTATATGAGTTAGGAATATGAAAAGCAGCCCGTGCCTCGGAGCGAACCTCCGAGTCGACGGTACTGTGGGTCTTCAAATACCAAAGATCGGTATTTGAGGCCATGGTACAGAAAGGGAAATCACAGGAAAAGGAATGGAGCAGAAGACTTACTAACTGGACGGCGCCGGAGAAGAAGAAGAAAGTCGAGAATCGACGAAAAGAGAGGCAAGAGGAGCGGCGTACATGAAAATGACAAAAGGAGAGGAGCAGAAGGCCACTTATAGGGGCGTCGCGACGGTTCTGCTCCCAAGATTTTTCTTTCGGGACATGTTGCATAGCCGGAGGAACCCTAGGAAAGCGAGACAATCATAATCGAATCGTCGCATTAATGAATAAGTCCAAAGGCGAGATTTTCTCCATTCCCGAGGAATCCATACCAAGCGCCACCTCCCATGCCTCATTAAGAGGACAGAGAGGAAAGTCATGGCTTAATCAGACCCGTCTAGTCAGTCAAGCTGCGCCTATCCTTCGATTAGACTTAGAGGGGGATGCTTATGATACTAGGGAAAACTAACCCATGACTAGGCAAACAGATTGGGTCTACCACGTCATCTAGTCCGTAGTAGGTGGTGCTCCGGACTTCTATCATGCCAGACACCTCACATCTCGGGTTGGACTTCTATCATGTCAGACGCCCTACGTCTCAGCCCGGACTTCTATCATGTCAGATGGCACGCATCTCGGCTCGGACTCCTATTATATTGAAAGTTTTTCGTTTCATCCACTTTACATCTCGGCAAAGACACATCATTTTTGACATACGATTTCTCCATATAAATTATCTTATTCAAACAAAAAAGAAGACAATTATTTCATATCCACAAGTTGACCTGACAATTCTCATCGTCACCTCTCTCCGACAAAAGGGCAAATCCCTCTGTCAAGGTTTAAATGGGTGTCTGCAGCATTAATTATGATTTGCCTCCTATCAACCACGTGACGTGTATTAATTGTAACCCACGCGCAAAAGCAGATGTCTCCGCCGAATTTCAGAAAGATGGCTGAGGTATTAATTAGGATTTGTCTCTTATCAACCGCGCGATGTGCATTAATTGCAGCCCACGCGCCTGTTACAGTTGCAAGGGTAATGATCGCGGTGTACGTCTCTCTGAGGTCATATCACCTTTATTGGCATTATCTATCGACGGGGGAACTCCCCCTCTATATATATGGCTTTCCCTGAGAAGAGGAGATAAGCTCTCACGCTTTTAGCTCCGTTTCCTTCATTTTCTTCCTACTTCTTCATATTAATTTCCTGCCTTGAGCGTCGGAGGGATTTTGCCGAGATCTCTCTCGGCGCCCTTAATCGTTTGCTATCTTGTAGGCCCTCCATTCGGCTCGGTTCTCGCCATTCGACTCGGCTATTCGGAAAGATCACGCTCTAGCTGTGCTCGACCTCTCTCCACATCACCTTTTCATGCGACAGTTGTCGGCTCTTGCTATTTTCGCTACCGAAACACCTCATCATTACTGTCTCGACAAGTAACAGATGCAAAGACGAATCCTTCGAGTCGGGAAGAAGAAGAAGAAAAAAAAAAAAAAAAGAGAAAGCAAAGAGGAGCCTGACTGATACACGCGCAACAGTCGAACAAATTCTGTTAATTGCGTATTGCCTCATGTATTACATACACTAATCGCTACTTAATTATCCTCTGTACAAAATTATCCTCTTCGATTTCTAAAAAAATAAAATAAAATCTACGGAAAGGGTTTGAACTCTAATACTTTGTTTTATTAATGGAATAATAAAGCATTGGAAAACAAATTGCATCGTTGCCGGCACATTGCAGGACAATTTCAACCTTTTAAAAAGTCATGGTCCTCAGATTAATTTGTAATTTCAAATTTTAATATTAAGTGGCCCCGATAAACTGACCAGGAGCACTTTTGAATCTTTGACGGGGCATCATTTGTTCGTGACAAAAGACGGTAACTTTCATCCTAAGATCGATGATCTTTCGATTATGATAGAAAAAACAGATTATGGATGGACAATACTAATACGACAAAGATTCTGTTAAATTCAGAAAAGATTTTGATCTTCTGTGTTTTAGGGGAACTTTGATGGGCATGATTGAATTGACTGACGTGGTAAAAAAAAAGAACTTCACTTAAATTTATGAAGAATGACGACGAAAATAGGGGTCTTGATTAGATCCAAAAATTATCGCATGCAAGTATGTAACAAGATTCTGAAGAACAAAAACGTTGGGATGCCGTGCTTGGGCGAGGCACAGGCAGAGCCTTGCAATTGGATCTGAGGATGAGGATGATGGAGGCCGAATCATTTGACGCCTTTCTAATTTCCTGGCCACAAGTAACGTGGGATTGAGGTTGAAGAAGATGTCGTCTCTTTATATATTAATTATTAATTTTAAAGGTTAAAAATTTATCATGATTTATCTCTCTTACGATGGTTCGAAAACAAACTGATAGGAATCATTAAGTTGACAGATTTCAATCTTTGTACCAGAGAAGTCGAAGACTAACTCCTTCACTCGGTGAGATGGATTGAAGGAAAAGGAATTTAAAGGAGGAAAAATCTCTGGAGATATGAAAAAGAAAAAAAAAATCTCTACAGAACGAACAGAAAAAAGAAAAAGAAAAAAAATAAATACAACAGCGATCTCGTTGCTGCGCGAGGTGAGCTGTCTGCAGACCCACGACAACGCGAGACGATTTTGTGATGGTGAACGGAGAGAAATTCAATTATATCATAGGGAGGATTTTCGTTGGATAAAAAAATATATATGAAAATAATATCTTATAAAATTGTGTACAATATATCATTTTTTAGAATTCCGTAGCAGTAGAAGCTCAGTACGCTGAGCTGTTTTTTTTTTGGATGAAAAAATTATATCAAATGATGATAAGATAGAAAAATAAAAATAAAATAACCACATCATGTTAAGTGCAGTTCAGCATTCTAAGTTTATTTAATTAAAAGGATTGACAAACTCATCCACCAAGATGATTATAATAGCCCATCGTTGGGGTTTCAGACTAGCGACGAAACAAGTGGAAACACTCACATATGCATATTGATATTAATTATACATATGACCCATGTTTTATTATGATGATTAGTATTATTTTTTCGTCGAAGATCGAAATAGATCCTCACTTCAAACTTCAACACGCATGTCAATGACCCTGCCATCCGCCCCTGCGGTCGCGCGAGTGAGGAGAATCGCGGAGGAACTATGTCCCTTGACACGGTGGCAAGACAGTGGAGGGGCCATCTGAATCCAGGGGGGATTTTAGACCCCCTCCGGAATCGACCCCACTCCTATTCCAAAATAACCACACTACCTTACCACCGCACCATCCCCGTGGGGACGTCAATGACCCTTCCACGAAGACAGAGGAGGAGTCTCTGATTCTCTCCATGTGCCTATAGTAGAGGCATATCGATCGGCTTTCACGGCATCTGCTGCGGCGTACGATTCAAGTTCAGCCATTTCTTTCGGTGTGAGCTTCACTGAGAGAGCTCCAATATTTGGGTCCAAGTTCTCGACCTTTGTAGTGCCAGGTATGGGGCACACATCGGGACCTTGATGGTGAAGCCATGCCAAGGCTAGTTGTGAAGTGGTGCATCCCTTTCGTTTTGCCATATCGTTCACGCGTTCGAAAATAAGTGCATTTTGAGCGAGATTCTCAGCTTGAAATCTTGGCACCATCTATGGTCAGTCATAGGAAAGAACCACTCAGAGAGAGATGAATTAAAATCATGTCATAAGGCAAGTTATTTGAAAAATGATTACCTTTCGAAAATCATAATCGGTTAAAATTTCAGCTAATTTTGGTCCAGAAGAAAAGAAGCCCCTTCCGAGGGGACTATATGCAACAATCCCTATGCCAAGTTCCCTAACAAATTCAATCCACAAAAGAATTAATTAATATGCAAAAAGAATATATTTTTACTATCAAAATCGCACCGACACTCACCGTGACCTCGACGGGAACGCGAGTGTCGATGCGATGTTGATAGTAAAGATCGATGCCGAGCTGCTTCAAACTGCCCTCACAAGCTGCTCTGACGTAGGCAGGCTCACCCCGAATGTCAAAGTTTCCACCGTCCAAGTTAATACCGAATTTGGTGGCCACTTCCACCTTTTCCCTCACTCCCCCTTGCAATGCCTGCATACATAAAAGCAGAGCAGTTTGATTCTTGAATTTATAAGCACCTCTCATGCCTTGATTTCTCGCCACTATAACTTTGCTTTCAATGATGATTATGGAAGGTAAAGTGATAATTTTGCCTAAAAATAAAGTGCAGAGTTGGATATGGATCCCTTCTTTGTCCTTGATTTTACTTCTAAATCCTCCCATTTTCTTTTGTTTCTCCTTCCATGTCTAATTTTGTCCCTTAGTCTTTGCAAAAGTATACTGTTTTAAACTCATTCATTTAATATCAATTGGCCATATGCAACAAGGCAAAGTGACAGGCTATGCTGTCGATTTACTTGGTCGACCATTTTCTCTTGAGCTTAAGAATTAATGTCAAGGCTGTGCAAAGTTTGAACTTTGCAGAGTGAAAAAATTCAGCAAACTCTGGAGGGCAATTTTGTGAAGAACGAGAGGAGAGGAGAGGAGAGAAGATGAGTGAGAGTTGACTACCTTGCCGAGAAGGATCTCGTTGGTGTGGGGGCCGTACATGTCGGAGGTGTCGAAAAGGCTGACGCCGGAGGCGATGGCGTGGTGGATGAGGGTGATCATATCCGGCTCCGGCTTGCGAGGGCCGTACAACATAGACATGCCCATGCAACCCAGCCCCTGCCGAGACACCTCGAGCCCCTGCGAGCCCAGCTTCATCCGCCCCACAACCACCATCTTCCCTTCACTTCACTTCCCTTCCTTCCTTCCTCTCCAATGTCAAAGCCTACTGGGCGGAGTCAGTGGATGCACGTTGTTTGCTTTATAGACTTTCGAAAGGGAAGTAATTAGTGATGTGCTCGATCCTCTTCGCCATCTCTCCGCCCATTTGCCACTTCGTCAACGAGCGGGTTGACTAAGCAAGGTTCCCGGAAAGTGAGATGAATTGAAAATTGCGAGATAATATTTTGTCAGGTAGAAAAATCTTCAGAACCTTCTGCGGAGGGTTGAAATCAAAGATCAATAATTGTCATAATCACATTATTATTTATATAATTGTTATAGAAGTAGGAAAAAAGGGCACCGAAAATGGAAAAAAATATCTCAATATTGCCCAGGTCGTACGCACAAGGTGCGAGCGCCATGAATTTAACCAGGTATAAGGTTCCCGTTTCCGGGGGATCCGGAGAACAAATGGGCCAGGAGATTTTGATTTAACGATGTTGCGGATTTAATCAAGGGTCTCACTGCCTCCGTCAAATCTAATATACGCCGTTAATAATTACTTTGTTCATTAAACACTAGTGGTCAAAACTTGAATCCCAGCGGATCAGACGCTAAAAAAAAAGTCATCTTGGCACACAGTAAGGTGTTGACCCAACAGACAGTTGCACCATCGACATTTGCAACAGTGTCAATGCCAACCCTTACTTGAAGCTCTTCACACACTATTAACACGAATTGGAAGATGACCAAGTCGTCCCCGTGTAGATGGCATGGTGGTTAGAGCATAATGATGTTTATAGAAGTGTCATTGATCGATCGATTGTAAAAGAGGTATAAAATTTTTTTTTGAATTCAGATGACTCCTACGTATCTTAACCACCGTATCAATGCCCATATGATCTTTCGTCATTTATCCTCCTCACAATGATCGTAAAATAAATCAATGAAAATTATTAAATTGACAATTCTAATCTTTTTAAAAAAAATACTGAGACAGGCAACGAGTACTTGTCATCGATTGAGGAAAAAAAAAAAAACCCTTAATCCGCCAGGTTTTCGGAGTATAGGTCAAATTTTCCCATTTTCAACAATTCTTAATGAACTATTTTCTCTCTTTATTTTGAAGAATATCCCTCGAGTTCCTTGAGCTACAATTTAGTTTACTTTGCTTCCTCCATAATCACCCAGATGCTGACTCGTTAGCCGCTTTATCACTCTCTTTCATGCACGACTGAAATTTTTTCGCGGGAAACACAAACCAGGATTTCCATGCGAAAATATCCACAAACCATAGCCCGCTTTATAATCTTATTGAATACACTGAAATACTAACATGCTGTTGTACTAAACGGAAGCCTGATCATCTATTGACATTACCAGCCACTACAACATTGCCATCAGCGGATCCACATCACACTGATGAAGCTGGATAGAGTGATATTTTAAGATGATAGTTATATATAGAAGAAGCATGGGTAGCAATCATGCAGTAGTAGCAGCATCGGAGGCATCAACTGGAGTACCTTCCTCCCAAAATGAAGTCTTTTTGCCTGTCTTTGAAACAGTTTGAAGAACAGCTTCAGGTTGTACATTGCCTTTGACAGTCACTTTCTGCCCCTTCAGATCCACATCAAAGGATTCAACACCTGAAAGCGATGAGAAAAAATGTACACAATGGCAAATCTAGTTGAAATGATATTTCATTTTACTAAAAGGATACATGTCATGCCTCCTGAGTCAGCAATAGAGTCAGATGTATGAAATCACTTACTATGTGGCAGCACAACTTGCTATTGAGCTTCTCATGTTGGTGAATACATTGCAAACAAGACTAATTAAACAATAAGCTCCAAGAAAGCCAAACATCTAGAAATAATACAGCAAAGAGAGCATTGACCTTCCATTTTGGTAAGAACTCTCTTAACAGCTCCAGCACAACCTTCACATGACATACCGACCTTAAGGACGACAGTCTGCAATACAGAATTACATCAATTATGCAGACATCAAATACAATAAACATCTTCAAGACTAGCATCTTAACCAAATAGTTTATCACAAATCAAACGTAGCAGAGAGTTGATATTTTGGCTAAAATTCAAAGGGAGAAATAATACAGTGATATGAATATGAAGAAGACAACTGTAATTGAACTAAAAAGAAACATTTGATCCTTCAGTTTTTCATAGTATTAGAAAGAATGAATGTAGAGAGAAAACACGGATATTGTACTACATCAACAAGTCAATGGAAAATAAAACATCATCAGAAAAGAAGCCATTGTTTTTCAAAGAAACAAAAAAGAAAAGTACAAAATTTAATACCACAAAAAAGAAAAGTCACGGTATGAAAGCAAGGGTTCAAATTTGTCCCATACAAGGCCCTTAAGTACTAGCTAAGCAGTTTTTCATGTTGAATTTCTCAAATTAAAGAAGACAATATAAAAGGTATTCCCATCACAACGGAATTTGTGGCAAGATAACTAATGGACATCTTGAAGAGCAAAGTACAAAAATAATTGGCTAAATCATGCCAAGAAGCAACCAAATAATATCTGTGCAATGTTATTCACAGCTATAAAAGTCAGACCCTAATTGATATTTCTCCTATACTGCAAATCTTAATGTCTAGTTGAAATAAGCCATATCTTAACATTATTGAGAAACCAAGATCCTCAGCAAATAAAATATTAGCTATCAGCTATATTTTTAAATTTTTTCTAAGCAACCAAAACAATTCCATTTAACAAAACAAAATAATAGCATAATCCCTTCATATCTTGCTGTTGAGTATTGGACAACAAAAGATCATCTTTTGTTTCGTACTTTTTAGGAACATAAACAGAAAATGTAGAATAATTTGACTGTGAAACACCATTTTTGATCCGTTAAAAAAATCTCGCCAAGTTTCTGAGGAAGTTAATATCTACAACTAATCATTCCACGATATATATAAATGTCACGGATTTTCCTATTTCCCTACATGAATCAACCCCTAAAACATATCACTTTTGTATTTACCTGAGAGCTTTGTATTTGTATAAAAAGTTAGAATCGTCAATCTAGCGGTCTTTATCAGTCCGTTTTCAGATCATCGTAAGAAAGATAAATCACGATGGATCTTAACCCATGAACCCTTGAGACTAATAACAAAAAAAAGAAAGAGACGGACAAAGAATTAATTTGCTGTCCATTTGTAAACCTACATAAGAGCATTAGAGAGAGAAAACTTAAACTAAAAAACGAAACACCAACCCGTAATCAATAAACTTAAAATAGTCCTCCTTTCCTCCTAAAAAATCGGCAAATTAAGATTTGGAGCGTAACCATAAGTCAAGGCCAACCATCTCAAACCCTAGTTTTTATCCGATTTCTTAGAGAGAGAGAGAGAGAGAGCTGATAAATCGATGGAAGAACCGATCACGCTCAGGCCTCGGCATAGAGGGATTATACAACATAGATAAATAACTACGGTCAGAGTGTCCTCGATGTTTTTGGGCCCTGAGCGAAGAAAAAAAAAATCCGAAAATTTTTTTTTTTTCTCATAAAGAATAGACTATTTTTCTCTATAATCCTTAAAAAATTTTGATTTGGGCCCTGAGCGCCGGCTCTGACTACGGTAAGCCCCAATGATCTGAATGCATTAAAAAAGGAAACCTCAAATCACGGAGACAAAGTAGTCGGGGAAGACTGAGAAACTGTGAAATATAATAGAGCAATCGATCCTTCGATCCACTCTTGTTCCCGTTAAAGAGATCGAATGAATACCTGCGACATCGGGAAAAAAGGGAGAAGGAGGCCCTGACGCAGCGATTGGGGACGCGCAATGGAAACTCTAACAATGTCATTTTATAAATAGCAAATGTCATTACATTTTCATATCACTCCAATATTTTCCAACTATTACTTTTGCTCAATCATTAAACAGGATTAGGGAGGAGCTGAGGCCTGGGGATCTGTGAACTTTGTTGGGCAAAGCGATTTTTACGGATTGAGGTGGAAATTGGCAAACTTTTTCAGTAAAACCAACGATGCACACCCATTCGAATACTTGCACACGTGGCAAGAAAGCTTGATTAAAGTAAAACGCCTTCTCATGCGAGGGGCGCAACGAGATCTGCGGCCCCAAAATTACACCCAATTTAGTTAATCACACGGTTGTCGGCGGACACGGCCACTCGCCACGTCACCCGCGCCCAAATCCCGCCGCTAAATGTCGCGATCAGCCCCAGCGAAAATTTCACCGGCCGACCCGCATCCACAACCTCGACTTCGAACTGCCTCAACACGGCGACCACCACCTTCCGTATCTCCATCAGTGCGAGATCTTTGCCGAGGCAAACCCGATTACCAGCCTGGAACACAGGGTACTTGAAGAGGCTCTCCGCGGCGAACCCTTTCCCGAGGAGCCACCGCTCCGGCCGGAACTCGGCGTAGTCGGTTCCCCATATGCTCTCCATCCGCCTCATCGCGTAGGGGTGGTACATCACCCTCGTCCCCTGGCCCACGAAGGTCCCGTCTGGAAGCACGTCGTCTTCCACACACCACTTGGAGTCGAACTGCACCGGCGGGTACAAGCGCATGCTCTCGTGGATGGCCGCATGCACATAGTCTCGGCCGGAAGAGCTAAAGTTTTCCCCGCCTGCGTTTATTTCCTCGCCAAGTCGCGCATCCACTTGCGGGTTGCGCGCGAGGAGCAGGAAGAGGCCTGTCAGCGCGGAGGCGACAGCGTCGCGCCCCGCGAGGAGGAAGCTGACGACGATGTCGCGGAGGTACTCGTCGTCGTCCGGCACCGAGCTCATGAACAGCGATAGCAGGTCGCGGTAACCGTCGTAACCCAGCTTCCGCCGCTGCCGGATCACCTCCTTCGCCAGCTCGTTGATCATCGAGATCGCACGACGCAGTTCCCTCTCCGATCCCACGTTAAGTATCCACTTCAGCTTCCACACCGCCGGAGCCACCGCGGATGCCCGCATCGCCGAAAATCTCGAAGCAGTGTCAAATGCCGCGGCAAACTCCTCCATTGGCACCGGAAGCTCGACACACCCCCTCTCGAACCCAAACGAGATCCGGCAGATGGCGTCGAACGCGAACCTCCTGAACACGTCCTGCAAGTCGATAATGCTGCCGGTCTCAGCCGCCACTGCGAGCCGTGGCAGCATGCCGGAAGAGATCTCCTTGGCGACGATGCCGGAGGCGTACTCTCGCACGTTGACGCTGCCGAGCGCGAGGCTGGCGACCTTGCGCTGGAAGCACCAGGCTTCGCCGTCAACGTTGAAGATGCCCTGGCCGAGGAGATCGCGCGCGGAGGATGGCGGAGAAGGGCTCGCCCTTGGGGAAGTTATCGAACCGGGTCCGGAGCATGTACTCGACGTTGGCCGGGTTGGCTGTCACCGTTTTGCTGAGCACGTGGATGTGGATGGTGCCGGTCGGCGACTTCTGCAGCAGGTGCGCGTACCAATCGCTAAGGTTGTCGAACTCCACCGCCTACGAGCCGCGCAGAGTCGCCCGACAAACGCTGCAGCAGCACCAGGGGCGCTTCCGCAGCAGCAGCAGGACCGCCGCGAAGGCGAAGAATCCTGCAGCAAAGGAGAAAAAGACAAAGGCGAGTTGGCTGGTTCCGAATTCCACCATTGCAGCTCCTGTTACTAAATCAGTTCACAACTGGGCCTTGAGTGAGGCTGTGAAGCAACGAGGTTGGCCACTTGTTTATAATGGCTTGAGGTGGGTTAATTGATCTAATATACACCTCGTAGAACATATTTAATGGAAGCTATAAAACCACGTGAAAAGGATGGACAAATGTGGTTTTTCCTTCTTGTCAATTCTCATGCACTGTTTAAAGGTATCTATAGCTTTTAGTTTTTCTGGGCAATTAAGGCACGAGGAAATCGTGAACAGAAAGACTGTGGGAGAAGAGGATGGGGCTTAATACTCATCCCCGGCGTCCCAATGTCAATCGGACAGAACACGTAGTCATTTTCTTTGACATTTATTTTGCCACAGTCATAGTTAAAATACATTTAACATGGTAAAGTTACTTATGATCAAGGTGAGAGATCGGTTGAGCACAGATCGAGATGATTTCTTTTTCATCTGAATTAGTTATCGGAATCACAGAAATTTGGATCCAAATCGTCGTTGGAGACATCGTTGGAGCCGTCGCCGAGATTGAAACCTAATGAGACTTACGAACGGGTGAGAAAAGAGAAGCAAAGGGCGGCCTCGGCTAAGCCCCTCCGATGCCCAAGTCATAAGGTGACGAATATGAAGAAAGATGCTTAAAGAAGTAAAATTGAAGATTAAAGACTATCGGAGCCTGTTTTCCTCATCTTTGTTATCTTTATATGTTGGTTTGTGGCAGTTCCACGAACTGCACAGAGGCAGTTCGTGGAACCGCCTCGAGCACGCGCTCCTTCCCTTAAAAGGGAAGGAGCGTGCGTCCAAGTTCGGTTCGGAGGCTGTCGTAGACGAAGGGTTGATCGGCAATCCGCGAAGAGAAACATCGGAAAGATTTGGTTTGTGGAAGCGCGAGGTAATTTCCGGATTTTCACCGTGATCTTTCCTCCGACACAAGAAAAACTCCAAACAGGTATAAATTTATCTACATTGGTATCAGAGCGTGTAGTTTACCTATTCAATTTGTTTCTTCTTCGCCGCAATCTGTTCGATGGCGCGGTCGCGGTCGCCGGCATCCGGTCGCTTGGAAGCGACGCGGAGCCGACGCCCTTCCGACACGGCGCCGTCGGAGGCGACGCGGCAGAGGCGCGGAGACGACGGCGTTGGCGCTGCGCTGCCGACGGCCGGCTGACGAACGGACGGGGCGGAGGCGGTCTGCCGATGCCTCGCGACACCGGGCGGCGATGTGGCCGAGGCGCGGAGGCGACGGCGCCGCCGTCGTCAGCAGACGCGGGCTGGTGCTCGCGGTTAGCGGCGCGGCCACCGGAGTTGGAGGCGACGGGCCCTGGCGCGGAGGCGACGGCGACGCCGCTGTCGTCGAAGCGCGCGCGCGAGGTCTCTGCGATTAGGGCGCGGATGGAAAATTTTGCTATTAAATAAAAAAAAAAAGTTTTTTTATTTTATCTGTTTTGTACAGATATGGCATAAAATTTTTTTTTTATTTATTAATTTGTTTCGTACAGATTAAATAGATGGGCCAAATTTGATGGGCCCAAATTGAAATTTTTTTTTTTATTAATCTGTTTTTGTACAGAATAATTTTTTTTTGTTGTTGGGCTTTATTTGGGTCGAATTAATTGGGCTGCATAATTTGGGCCGAATAATTGGGCTTCAGATTTAATTGGGCCGAATTAATTAGGCAGAATATATGGGCCGAATTAAATGACCATCGAATTTAGCTTGGCTTAATTGGGCCGAATTAATTGGGCAGAATATATGGGCCGAATTAATTGGGCAGAATTAAATGAGTTTTGAATTTAACTTCGCTTAATTGGGCTTAATTAAATGGGTCTTGAATCAAATTTTAATTGGACATGGGTTCAATTAATTTGATTCCAACAAAAGACTTAGTGTCTAATTAAATTTACACAAGAATGGTGTAAGGTTGACTTTGGTTGACTAAACTCATAACTACGGTTAGATGGATTGTTTTTGGAACAATTAGAATCTGACTTGAATGACTTAAGGATAGAACTAGTTTATGACTGTCTATGGGTCAAAATTGATTGATCAATGTGTCAATTGATTATAGCCTAAAAATCAAGGAGTTTAGTTCTTCTTGATATATGTGTATTTGTTCTGTGCCTTGATTAAATTAAAATATACCGGTATTTATACTGGTTTTGTCGGTTATGTACTGACATGATTTATTTCAATTTTACAGATGGTGCGGATGTATACCACTATGAATCTGCCGATGTGTCGCAACTCCAGATAGGGAGGCTATCGAAGATTTGGACTATGACCCTTACCATGGAGTCGTTGGACACATTGGGAAGCTGGACAGACTATTTTGGAAGCTCGAGATGCAGGAGTTTCCAGTGTTAGACAACTACAGGATTTGGGCGTTGATTCGTTCATTGCCCGATAATCTTGCTGATGCGGCACGACAATTTTGGGGGTTACATGAAGGACGCATTTCATATACCCGGCCAGGCATACAGATTAACTATCTTGTATGAAGAGGATCCCAAGAAGACCAGTGGAGGATTTTGGTTCTCGATTTGTAGGGTCTTTAAAGAACTCAGTGCGAGATGTGTGTTCTGAGTGTCCCATAGAGAGTATTGTAGTTGAGTCCAATGAGAGGACATGTCATGATTATTCGCTTAGGGCTTGTCCTAGTGGGAGCAGTGATCGCTTATCTAGTCTATTAGGAGTTGTTTTAGTTTATGAGTAGGAAGAATGTAATTTGTTACATTCTAAGTAGACTTTGTTATTTGTTAACATTGTACAGCATGTTTATTTTAATGATGTGTTCATTTAATGATTAGTTCATTTGATCTATTAATTCATGATGATGCATGATTACTGAGTATGCCCTTGATTAGTTCAAATGTGTATATAATGATATGTTCATGTGTAATATCATGCTGTAATAATGATTAATATCATTAAGTGGGATGTATGTAATAAAATATATCAATCTAAGTCTGATTGACACATACAAATGATGAGTGATAACGCAGTTGTCACTTGATTTTGTAAACCAAATCAGATTTATCTTGAGTTTATTTTTGAGATTACATACATAAAAGCATACACTGAGTAACTAAATAATGTGTTTATTTATGTTAGGTTATGGCAACTAAAAACATCATAGCTGAACTGAACAAAGGTGAAAAACTGAATGGGGATAACTATAAGATATGACACCTCAAGATTCAATATGTACTTGAGGAACAAGAAGTTTTAGAGGCTGTTAATCAGGTTTTGATGGAACCTGTTGAGAGTAATACAGCACAGTACAGACGTGACCTTGATACCTATAAGGTATGGAAAAGGAAGGATTCCACTGCTAAGGGAATATTGATAAGTTCAATGGTGGATGACCTAGTGTTAGAGTATGAGCCATATCCTTCGGCTCATGCTGTCTGGGTAGCCCTTAGAGAGAGATACAGTGGAATAAGTCTGAGTAAGCTTCGGCAGCTGACGATCAGGTTCGACAGCTACAAGAAGCGCCCGAATGCAACGATGGTTCAACATCTCAGGGAGATGTCGAATATGATCCGGGAGCTGAAAACTGCCGGTCATGAGTTAACCGATGAACAACAGGTTCAGGCGGTTATTCGTTCTCTTCCCGATTCTTGGGAGACCATGAAGCAGACCTTAACTCACAGTGAGAGTATTAAGACTTTCACGATGTCTCACCGCATGTGGAGCCGAGGTCAGAGAGTAGAATCCGCGAGGATTTCTAGCCGCTTATTTCGTCGCTTCTCACTGGATCATCCGATCCAAGAAGAAATGGTACAAGAAGGGAAAAAGAAAGAATAAAACGTTGCTATCAGCTGCTGGAAGGAACAAATCAAGAAGAAGAAGGCAGGAAGAAACCAAAAGCAAGTTATCTTGCTTTAATTGTAAGGCAAGAAGGGCCACTTTGCTCGGAGTGTATCGAGCCAAAGAAGGTAACTTCTAATCTGTCTTCGAGCATTTTGTTGCTAATCGTGTTGATGGTGATTCTTATCCTTTGTGGATTATAGATTCGGGAGCAACCAACCATGTAGCTCGAGTGGGTTACATATGTGGAGTACCGTCGTACTACTGGGCAACAAATGGATCTAATGTAGGAAACAATGCAAGAGTCGAAGTCAAGAGTCGGCACTTGTAAACTTAACCTTCGTGGTGGAAGTACTTTGTTTCGCATGATGTCTTGTATGCTCCGAGATTCAAGGAATCTTGTATCATTACATTTGTCTTCTTGATTTGGGATACTCTGTAAATTTTTTCATTTGTGTAGAACTTAAGATTGACTGTGTCAATCGGATATGGTTATTTATCTAATGGTTTTATGGTACTAGATGTGGTGCCTGATGTGAATTGTGCGATTCATAGTTGTTTTTCAAACATTGCTCTTACTAGTAATGCGGATATAACTAATGAGGTTTGGCATGCTAGATTGGGACATATAGGACAAGATCGCATGAATCGATTAGCTAGAGAGGGTTTATTGGGCTCTCGTGCTAAGATTAGCTTGTCTATATGTGAGCATTGTCTTGCTGGAAAAGCAACTAGGAAACCATTTGGAAAGGCTATTAGAGCAGACTTGCCATTGCAATTGATTCATTCGGATATTTGTGGTCCGATGAGTGTGAAGGCTAGGCATGGAGCTTCCTACTTCATTACATTTATTGATGATTTCACTAGGTATGGTCATGTGTATTTGATTTCTCAAAAATTTGAAGCGTTGGATTATTTCATTCGTTATTTGAACGGAGTTGAGAATCAAACAGAACGTAAGGTTAAGGCCTTGCGCACTGACCGTGGGGGTGAATATCTGTCTGATTTGTTCAAGACGACATGTAATGATAAAGGGATTATTAGACAACTAACGATCCCAGGAACTCCACAGCAAAATGGGGTTGCTGAAAGAAGAAATAGGACTCTTCTTGAAATGGTTAGGTCTATGATGGCGCAGGCTAATTTGCCAGTCTCCTATTGGGGAGATGCATTACTAGCTGCGGTCTATATACTTAACAAAGTGTCTTCAAAGTCAGTTCCATCAACCCCATATGAACGTTGGACGGGCAGAAAACCAGATTTGAGCAATCTGAGACCTCGGGGTCACCGCTACGTTCATAATAGTTCTCACAAATATGGAAAACTAGGACCTAGAGGTAAGAAGTGTATCTTTATAAGATATTCTGATACCTCAAAAGATTATGTTTTCATAGGTGAGATGTCAGATGAGACAATCTCTGAGATTGAGTCGAGAGATGCCACTTTTCTCGAAACTGAGTTCCCAACAAAGGGTGAAGTTGATAAGACAGTTCCTCTTTTTGAGGAGGATGAGTCGTTATCAACAAGTCAGATGTCCAGTGGGATACCTGAACCTAGTCAACCGAGTGGGAGTAATGTGCCTGATCACGGGGTGACTTCTCAACAGCTCAACTTACGGAAAAGTGTTCGTAAGATCATACCTAAAAGGAGGTTTGATATTGAGAATGAGGCAATGATGACACTCCCAGTTGACGAAGATGAACCTCAATCAGTTGAGGATGCGTTGGGATGTAGGGTTAGAGATAAGTGGAAAAGTGCAATGGAAGAAGAGATGGAGTCAATGATTCGGAATCAAGTTTGGGAGTTAGTCGATCTTCCTCATGACCGAAGGGCCATTGGGAATAAGTGGATTCTCAAAATAAAGAGGAAGTCTGATGGATCGATTAACCGATACAAGGCTCGTTTGGTTGCAAAAGGATTTACCCAAAAAGAGGGTATTGACTTTGAAGAGACATTTTCTCCCGTAGTGAAGTTTGTGTCAATCCGAGTTATTTTGGCCTTTGTGGCACATTATGACTTGGAATTACATCAAATGGATGTCAAAACCGCTTTCCTTAACGGTGAGCTTGACGAGGAAATCTATATGGTTCAACCAGAAGGTTTCGTTGCTTTAGGCCAAGAGGAGAAAGTATGTAGATTGAAGAAATCTATATATGGGCTGAAGCAAGCGTCAAGACAATGGAACATAAGATTTAACAAAGTGGTTTTATCTTATGGTTTCGAAATGATCAATGAGGATCATTGCGTTTTCCTAAAGAAGGAAAAAGGAAAGTATGTCATTTTATCATTATATGTTGATGATATGCTGATAGCAGGAAATGACATAGGTTTTATTGTAGAAGTCAAAAAGTGGTTGTCTTCACAATTTGACACAATAGATATGGGAGAAGCTGAATACATCTTAGGAGTAAAGATCATCCGGGATCGGTCTAAGAGACTTTTGGGTTTGTCACAAGAGTCTTATATTACTAAGATGTTACAACATTTCAACATGTCTGAATATGACTGAGCAGACACTGCTTACGAAATTGAGCAAAAGTATGAGTCCCAAGACTCCAGCTGAAATAGCCGATATGAATAAAAAACTATATGCCAGTGCCATAGGTAGTTTAATGTATACTATGTTGTGTACTCGTCCCGATATCAGCTATATACAAAGGCTTAGTCACTCTGTTCCAAATAAACCCAGGATCGAGACACCGAAGGCGGTGAAAAGGATTTTCGAGATATCAAGGCGGCGATTATTATTGTCTCTCAAGGATCGATATAAGCCTTAGGGCTATTCGATGCAGATTGGGTCGGGACTGGATGATAGAAAATCAACATCGTATGCGTTCTTGTTGAATGGTGGCGCCATCTCCTGGAACAGCAAGAAACAGGCCTGTGTGGCCTTATCTACAATGGAAGCTGAATATGTGGCATGTTCAGCAGCTGTACAAGAAGCAGTCTGGTTGAGGAGGTTCCTAAAGCATTTGAAGATTGCTGAGAACAGTGGGAGTCGATGTCTATTGTTTCCAAGGATCCCAAATATCACAGCAAGGGCAAGCATATAGCTATAAAGTACAACTTTATAAGGGATATTGTTGCTAAAAAGAAGGTGATTCTTGAGTATATCCCTACACGAGCTATGCTTGCAGATCCTTTTACTAAGCCAATGACTAGAGAGTCATTTAATGAGCATGTAAAGTCCATGGGACTTCGTAGAATGTAATAGTCTTGTAATGACAATTGAATATAATGATTTGATTGTTTTGAAATGCTAGCCATAATCTATTCAGTGTATGTTATGTTACATTCTAGTAATAAGATCTCGATAAGCATGTTGACAGGTAGTGATTGGTCCTCTCACATGGACAATCATCTCTATTTGTTGTGTATGAATAGAGGTAAGACCGATGCTTATAGGTCAGCCTATGTGGTTGTTAGCTTTGGAAGCTGTGAAATTTGTTACATTCCTATAAGTTAGGGTTGTCTTGATATTTGTATTAAGATAAGATCATTTTGTAGTAAATGATCGAAGTAAATGAACCCACCATTTATTGTGCCTGTTTTTTGAGCCAGATTAGAATTCATATGTTGAATTTAGGATTCATGTGTTGAATTCTGTATTAGACATTGGGAATGTCTAGATCGAAATCTGTACGATGTTAATTTGAGGGAAACATGCGCTCTTTATTGGTAAAGAGGACAACATCGTAACATGTGAATCATACCACATGTGCTAAGATGACAATAAGGGTAGTAGGAGAATAGATCCCTGCTTCTCTACTATGTGAGCCCTTTGAGATTATATGTTGATCTCAAAATTTTCCCTTTGTGACTATTTAAGTGTCTACTTGAAGTTTTGATCAAGGTCTGCTACTTTAGCATGTAAACCTATTGACTATGGATGATTCGGTCTATGAAACATGTCCAGGAAAGCAATTGATTAAAATGAATAGATTCACACTAAAAAGGAAGATTAAATAGATTTACATCTAATGAGTATTATTCACTAGTCGACTCTTTTCTGTTGTGTACAGAAATGTTTGTGAATATTTGGAATATGAGACATGCTCTTGACATGATGGTCAATTTAAGGGATTAGAGATGTTCATATTGATGTAAATGAGATTATTTAATCTGGGTAAAAAGCAAGACATGGATGTTTCAGGTAAATGGTTATGTACCACCAGAAATATGATTTTGTATCATCTGGAAAACGACTGTGTGTCACCTGGAAAATGGCTGTGTGCCATAAGATAAATGGTTTTGTACCACCTGGAGATGACTCTGTGTCATCGGGAGAATGATTATGTATCATTTGTAGAGTGGCTAAGTTAGGCGTAACAACTTCTCTTAGCATGCATCACTCTATGAGCGGCTATGTAAGGTGTAACAACTTTCTTAGCAATTGAACGCTCAATGTGCTTGCTGTCGCACGAACCATTTTCTGATTTGATGTTTTTCATTTAGTCTATGTGACTAAACGCCTCTTCTAGAATGATCTGTGTGATCATTTAGTCTATGTGACTAAACGCCTCTTCTAAAATGGTCTGTGTGATCATTTTGTCTATGTGACATACCTTGGACGAGTGGGAGATGTTGGTTCGTGGCAGTTCCACGAACTGCACAGAGGCAATTCGTGGAACCGCCTCGAGCACGCGCTCCTTCCCTTAAAAGGGAAGGAGCGTGCGTCCAAGTTCGGTTCGGAGGCTGTCGTAGACGAAGGGTTGATCGGCAATCCGCGAAGAGAAACATCGGAAAGATTTGGTTTGTGGAAGCGCGAGGTAATTTCCAGATTTTCACCGTGATCTTTCCTCCGACACAAGAAAAACTCCAAACAGGTATAAATTTATCTACATTATATAGGCGATGAAGTAGGGAAAATATGATGACATGACTCCTGATGAGGATGTGACTTCGCAAAGGATGTCTTGGAAGACATGATCTAATCATAACGGAGATATGACGGTACGAAGAGGATCTTGGGAGACATTGTATCTCATTATGATAAATATGTGACTGTTCAGAGGAGATCTCGAAAGGTATAACCTCATTATGATGGAAATTTGGCTTAATAATAGAGAATGTGGAGAGGTCTTTTCCGGACAGAGACACAAACATCTAGCTGGCGAACTGAGCTGATATGATAGGTCGAGTTGAGACATCAGGCTGAGCTGAGACATCAGATCGAGATATCAGGTCAAGACATCAGGCTGAGCTGAGATATCAGGCTGATATAGTCTGCCGAGATAGAGACATAGGAGTGTCTGCTGAGGCAGAGACATATGAGTGAAGTAGTCTATCGAGGTAGAGACATAAGAGTGTCTACCGAAACAGAGACATAGGAGTAAAATAGTCTGCTAGATGGCGGGAAACATCGGAGCTAAGACGTTGAGATGGGGGTCGCCTTAATGACAAATGGTCCAGAGCTCTTTCGAAATTAGATTTTCCCGAGGTCGTCTCAAAGTTCTCTACCGAAGATGTCTCTCCCATAGCTCTTCCCAAGTTAACTCTTCCAAGAGCTCTTCCAAAGTTATCTCTTCTCAAAGTTCTCTTCCGAAGATATCTTTTCCCGATCTCTTCTCAAAGCCATCTCTGCCAAAGATCTCTTCCAGAGATCTTCCGAAGTTAGATCTTCCAAAGTCAGATCTTCAAAAGTTAGCTCTTACAAAGCTCTTCAAAAATGTCTCTTCCAAGAGCTCTTTCAAAATTAATTCTTCCAGTGCTCTTCAAAAATATCTCTTTCAAAGTTCTTCCAAAAGTTATCTCTTCCGAAGTTCTCTTCTAGAGCTCTTCCTGAGCTATCCCAAAGCTAGCTCTTCCAGAGCTATTCCAAATTTAGTTCTTCTGAGCTCTTTTCAAAGTTTTCTTCCCGAAGCTCTCTTTTGAAGATATCTCTTTCAGAGCTCTTCCCAAAATTATCTCTTTCAGAGTTCTCTTCCAAAGCTCCTTAAAAATTAGCTCTTCCTAAGTTATCCCAAAGCTAGTTCTTTCTGAGCTCTTCCAAAGTTAGCTCTTCCGAGCTCTTCTCAAATATAGCTCTCCCGAAGTTCTCTTCCTGAGCTCTTCAAAAGTTAGCTATTCATGAGCTCTTCCAAAGTTAATTCTTCCCAAGCTCTTCCAAATGTAACTCTTTTCAAGTTAAATCTATTGAATTTGGATCTGTCCAGGTTAGCTGGATTTTTTGCTTTACTTTTTTCTTGTCCATTTATGTTTTGTACTACTATATTACCTGGTCAAATTTGATGGAGAGTCAAATTTATTATTCTCTCATTTGTTGGAGATTTGACGCCGCTAGAGGGGGGTGAATAGCGTTGAATTCGTACGTAGATGGAAATTGTTCACTATCGTCTCTACAAAACTCGTTATGCGCAGCAGAATAGAAATAATAAAAGCAATAACGAAAAGATACAATCACGAACACAAGGATATAATGTGGTTCGGAACCGCACGGTTCCTACTCCACGGATCGGGCTCAAACGAGCCCTAGTGATGCCAATCACACACCACTAAGCAATAACTCCTTCTCGACAACAAGTCGGAGGTGGAGAAATCTCGTACAATGGATTACAACAAGTAATACACAAAAATACAAGCAAAATACAAAGAAATGTAAAGAACACTTTACAAACTAGGGTTTTGAGCGCTTGCTTGTTGGTTGCTTGGATGAGCTTGAAGGACCCTGAAATGCACCTGCAAATCGCCTCACCAAAGCTCCCAAAAATCTGATGATTGAGCCTTCCACGAACAACTGCTTTTATCCTTCATCGGGCTGGATTTCCGCCTAGCAATGATCGCATAAGTCCTCAATGACTACCAAGATCAGCTGTGAGACAACGACTCAATCCACGTTGACAAGTTCCAACGGGACTCTTGGCAGTCGATTGCCAACATTGGCCGATCGCTAACGCCAGTAGTCGATCGGCGGCTACGGCCGCTCTTCTGCTCGACACGAACTAAGCCGATCATCGACCTTGGCGGTCATCGCTATGACATCGGGCCTGACCGGTCCAATGAGCAATCGACTGCCAGAGCAGTTCCATCTCTTAAACGGCAGTCAAACTCAAGTCGACTCACGGCAGTCGAACCGGCCATAATGTCAGTCGACTGTCAACCTCAAAGATGAGGTTTTAACCCAAGTATGGTGCCCCCATACTTGCTAGACCACCCTTAGCCTAGACCTAAGCCTTCTAGCCACCTCCATCAGCCTCACGCCTCTCGGATCCCTCCAAGTCATTCATGACTTGTTCATCCATCGCGCTAGCCTCCAAGTGCTTCCCTCGGCTATGTCATGCTAATGGTGTCTACACCGCCAAGGCACATTGGACTTACGCCGCCAAGACTCTGTTAGGACCTTTGTAACGCTAGAGGGGGGGTGATTAGCGTCAATGGAATTCAATCGCGGTTGTGTCTACAAATTCGTTAGCGCAGCGGAATATAGATAATACAATAACAATAATGAAAACACAACACGCTAACACGAGTATATAACGTGGTTCGGAACCGCATTTGCCTTACTTCCACGGATTGGGCTCAAATGAGCCCTAGCGATGCCAATCACACACCACTATCAAATAACTCCTTCTCGGAACAATCCGGAGGTGGAGAAACCTCGTACAATATGATTACAACAATAAGCAAATGAATACAAGCAATATAGTGAAATACAAAGCAATACAAGTAAAGGAAACACTTTACAAATGCTCTTTGAATGCTTGATCACTTGGTTGATCGAGTAGCACTGAGACCCGATTGCGCAGCAAAGAACTCGCCCCAAATCGCCTCAAAGAACCATACCTTTTTCTTCCACCACGAGCTCCATATATAGCTTCAACCTGTGCTGGAAAAAGTCGATCAGTCGACTGATCGTGACCATCAGTCGACTGATGCCACTGTTGTCGTGAGACAACGGCTAGTTCCACGTTGGATAAGTCCAACGGAACTACCATCAGTCGACTGATTGTGACCATCAGTCGACTGATGGAGTCCTCACTCGACCAGTCGAGTCTCGACTCCATTCTGTGGCCGAATTCTCGAGCACCAGTCGACTGATCAGACGATCGGGCCGATCGCTGAGCCATCACCGATCGCCAACCTATGGCTGATCGCTAGCCATAACCCGCAGTCAAACCCTAGTTGACTCGGTCCAGTCGACTGCCACATGGCACCAGTCGACTGGCACACCTCAAACATGAGGTTTTAACTCAAGTATGGTTCCCCCATACTTGCTAGACCACCCTTAGCCTAGACCTAAGCCTTCTAGTCACCTCCATCAGCCTCACGCCTCTCGGATCCCTCCAAGTCATCCATGACTTGTTCATCCATCGCGCTAGCCTTCAGGTGCTTCCGTCGGCTATGTCATGCTAACGGTGTCTACACCGCCAAGGCACATTGGACTTACGCCGCCAAGACTCCGCTTGGACTTTACGCCGCCAACCATTGGACTTATGCTGCCAAGACTACCGCTTGGACTTTACGCCGCCAATATCAAATCCCTTGGACTTCAAATGCCAACCCATGTTGGACTTTCCATGCCAAGACCATGCTTGGACTTCTCAAATGCCAAGACCATGCTTGGACTTTCCCTTGCCAACCCATGTTGGACTTTACATTGCCAAGACCCATGCTTGGACTTTTCCTAATGCCAAGTGTCCCACTTGGACTTTCCATGCCAAGACCCATGCTTGGACTTTACCATGACAATTACATTGTCATATGTTTTTGTCGAAACATCAAAACACATCAAAACATCACTCGAGCCAAACTCGAGTCCTGGTCAATCGTGACCTGGGCCGATTGCACCAACAATCTTCCCCTTTTTGATGTTTGACAAAAACCACACAAAACATTGAGTTATCCGAAAATGTTTTCTCCCAGAATGTTCTCCCCCAAACATTCTCCAAACATTCTCCCCCTTTTTGACAAATAGCAAAAAGGTTATCTCTCCAAGGAGGTCAATGTCTCATGTCCCAATGAGATCTTACAATCTCCCCCTTGATCCAAAAAATACCTAGGATGCCTACCATCTTCCTAGTGATAAGTCCCATATCACTCAAGAGAGGCAATCCTATTCACTCTCCCAATTTCCAAATTGGGTATCAAAAACTCATCAATTTGCCAATTGATGATACATTCCCATAACTTCTCCTTTTCAAGGAGAAAAACACATCCATCATCCCAAGATGGATACCTCCCCCTAAAGGTTTGCTCCCCCTTGACCATTGCACCAACAATGTCCTTGGGGAGTCCCTAAGCCAATAGGAACTCTAAATCATCAAAATTGAGGTTGGAAATTCAACATTGAACTTTCCACCACCTCAATTTGATACTTTGACCTAACACCTCTCCAAATCCATATCCAATGAATTTTCATCCTTCATAATGCTTCCCAAAGCATATCCTAGGGTTAGGAGTGGTTAGGGACCTTTACCGTAGCTGAATTCGAGACTCGACTGGTCGAGTGAGGACTCCATCAGTCGACTGATCGTGACCATCAGTCGACTGATGCCACTGTTGTCGTGAGACAACGGCTAGTTCCACGTTGGATAAGTCCAACGGAACTACCATCAGTCGACTGATTGTGACCATCAGTCGACTGATGGAGTCCTCACTCGACCACCGAGTCTCGACTCCGATTCTGCGTGGCGAATTCTCGAGCACCGGCCGACCGATCGGTGACGATCGATCGATCGCTCGCCATCGATCGGCCGCTAACCTATGGCGGATCGCTAAACCATAACCCGCAATAAACCCTAGTTGACTCGGTCGATCGCCATGACACTGGGCCGACCGGCACACCTCAAACATGAGGTTTTAACTCAAGTATGGTTCCCCCATACTTGCTAGACCACCCTTAGCCTAGACCTAAGCCTTCTAGTCACCTCCATCAGCCTCACGCCTCTCGGATCCCTCCAAGTCATCCATGACTTGTTCATCCATCGCGCTAGCCTTCAGGTGCTTCCGTCGGCTATGTCATGCTAACGGTGTCTACACCGCCAAGGCACATTGGACTTACGCCGCCAAGACTCCGCTTGGACTTTACGCCGCCAACCATTGGACTTATGCTGCCAAGACTACCGCTTGGACTTTACGCCGCCAATATCAAATCCCTTGGACTTCAAATGCCAACCCATGTTGGACTTTCCATGCCAAGACCATGCTTGGAATTCTAATTTGCCAAGACCATGCTTGGACTTTCCCTTGCCAACCCATGTTGGACTTTACATTGCCAAGACCCATGCTTGGACTTTTCCCAATGCCAAGTGTCCCACTTGGACTTTCCATGCCAAGACCCATGCTTGGACTTTACCATGACAATTACATTGTCATATGTTTTTGTCGAAACATCAAAACACATCAAAACATCACTCGAGCCAAACTCGAGTCCTGGTCAATCGTGACCTGGGCCGATTGCACCAACAATCTCCCCCTTTTTGATGTTTGACAAAAACCACACAAAACATTGAGTTATCCGAAAATGTTTTCTCCCAGAATGTTCTCCCCTAAACATTCTCCAAACAGACTCCGCTTGGACTTTACGCTGCCAAAATCAATCCCCTTGGACTTCCCAAATGCCAAGACTCAAGCTTGGACTTTCCCTTGCCAACCCATGTTGGACTTTCCATGCCAAGACCCATGCTTGGACTTCTAATTTGCCAAGACCCATGCTTGGACTTCTCATGCCAAGTACTCAAGACTTGGACTTTTCCAAATGCCAAGTACCCATGACTTGGACTTTCCATGCGCCAAGTGTCTCACTTGGACTTTTCATGCCAAGTACTCAAGACTTGGACTTTACCAAATGCCAAGTGTCCCACTTGGACTTTCCATGCCAAGTACCCATGACTTGGACTTTACCTTGCCAAGACCCATACTTGGACTTTCCCATAATCACATGGTCAACCCTAGTCAACCATCAAGGTCTTCCTCGAGTCAAACTCGAGTCCGGTCAAACATGACCCGGGTCGATTGCTCCAACAATCTCTCCAACATATTAACCGACATTAATGTCAAACATCAATGCCAAGCCACTTTGTCGAATCCCTTTGTCAAACATCAAAACATCACTCGAGTCAAATTCGAGTCTGGTCAATCGTGACCTGGGCTGATTGCACCAACAATCTCCCTCTTTTTGATGTTTGACAAAAACCAAACAAATCATCTGAGTTAGACCACTAACTCAAATCCCTTACCAATTATCCCAAATTGGTAAACACTCTCCAAATGTTCTCCCCCAAACATTCTCCCCCTTTTTGACTAACATCAAAAAGGTTTTCTCTCCAAGGAGGTCAATGTCTTGTTAGTGCCTATAAGATCCACATATCTCCACAATGGTATGATATTGTCCACTTTGGGCCTAAGCCCTCATGGTTTTATTTTTGGGCTCTACCCAAAAGGCCTCATAACAATGGAGATATCATTTCATCTTATATGCACATGATCTTTTCCATGTCTTACCAATGTGGGACTTTGATTGTATTCCCAATACTCTCAACAATCCCCCTCTCAAACGAAGGACCACATTGAGCCCCCCCTCAAGCCTATCCCTCATCGAAGGACTTCCTCTGCTTGATGTCCGATCTTCAACCCACCAAGACTTCCTGTCAACTGTCTAGTCCTCCTGACCCAGCTGGACTTCACGTCTAGTGTTTGGTTCTCTAGATCCGGACATGGGAGCTCCACTTCCTTCGTTCGAGGTTCATGGTTTGACATGGATCATGACTCTGATACCAATTGTTAGTGCCTATAAGATCCACATATCTCCACAATGGTATGATATTGTCCACTTTGGGCCTAATCCCTCATGGTTTTGTTTTTGGGCTCTACCCAAAAGGCCTCATAACAATGGAGATATCATTTCATCTTATATGCACATGATCTTTTCCATGTCTTACCAATGTGGGACTTTGATTGTATTCCCAATACTCTCAACATGTCTCATATCCCAATGAGATCTTACAATCTCTCCCTTGATCCAAAAATAAATACCTAGGATGCCTACCATCTTCCTAGTGATAATTCACATATCACTCAAGAGAGACAATCCTATAATCTCTCTCAATTTCCAAATTGGGTATCAAAAACCCATCAATTTTCCCAATTGATGATACTCTCCCAATAACTTCTCCTCTTCAAGGAGAAAAAAAAAATACATCCATCATCCCAAGATGAATTCCTCCCCCTAAAGGCTTGCTCCCCCTTGACCATTGCACCAACAATGTCCTTGGGAAGCCCCTAAGCCAATAGGAACTCTAAACCATCAAAATTAAGGTTCTAAGTTCAACATAGAACTTTCACTCACCCTAAATTTGATACTTTGACCTAACACAGCTCCTAATCCATATCCAATGGATTTTCACCCTTTATAATGCTTCCTAAAGCATATCTTAGGGTTAGGAGTGATTAGGAACCTTTCCATAACTAAGCAAACCTTGTTAACCCGAATCAGACGATAAATGACTCGACAAGAATCACGATTGTTAATTATTATCACGATCGCATTGCAGGCCGATCGATAATCAAAATCTCGATTTTCAGCTATCAGAAATGAATTTTGGAAATTCATAAATAATTATACGTAATTCAAAAAATCATGAAAATTCATACGTATAATACTTATGACACACATAATGGGTGAAAAATATTTGAAAATTATTTTACCCATAAAATAGTGAGTTTGATACAAAACTCAAAACCATTGAAATTTTCAATGTTTTGGCCCTATTTTGTATCAACTCTATCAATGGTGATTGCTATCAAAAGATAGACTTCACCAAGGTTTTTCAAAATGATTTTAAAATGTTTTCAAAACCTTATTTTGGATCATATTCCTTGAGCTCTATGTACATGACTTGTACACATGCTCTCCCAATGATCTATGAATGAAACAAGATGAGTTTTAGTTCATCTAGATGCAAAAACTATGCACCTTGAACTCAACTCATATCCTAGCATCTCACATGTATCTAAGGTGTATAAATATACATACATGTCAATTGGATGTGAGATGTGAGTTTTGTTCATCCTAATCTAGGGTTTCATGCATTCTCTAAGGCAACCCTACTTGATTCCCTTATAAATGAGACTTTAAGTCATGCCATAGTCCTTAATTCAATTTCAACCAAATTGTCTTAAATGCATGAATGATTATGGCATTAGAAATGTTATAAATAAGAATATGCTCATAATCATGATGTCATGACATAAGATATAAAACTAAGCATATATGATATTAACCTAAAACCTAAGCATACTCATGACATATAAAATCATAGAAATAGGCATGATGTCATGATATGGCATATGACAATCAAAGCATGACATATAAAATGTATAGGTATGGTAATACCTAAATTTTAATATTAATTGTCATTTGATATAGTTATATTTTGCCATATTATCATTAATCTCCCCAGTGTGCCAACAACCCAAAATGGCACCCTAACACTCTAAACCCTAATTGTGCCAATTTAATCATTTTATCAAACTTCATAACTAATATTGGCACATCCTAAAATCTTTTAGGATTATAATTCACCCCTATTTACAAGGTATCCATAACCTTGAAAATAACCTAAAATGCCACCTTTATCATGGTTGAGTTAACTACCCATCCACTCAAGGTCGACACATCCTAAACCCACCTAGCATGAATCAATCACGCTCTTAGGAACCCAAAACCGATTTGAGCTCCTAGGGTTAATTAGGTATTCCTTAGGGATAACCTCTCTAGATACCTTCCTAATGACCCTCCTAGGCTTGTTAGTCTTGGTCATTTGGGTCTTACCTAGGTTGACTCTAGGGGTAACTCCCCTTGCAACCTTCTTAGTGGCCACCCTAGGTTTCCTAGAAACCCTAGCCACTAGGCACACCCTTTGGTCAACTCTAGGGATAACCTCCCTATTGACCTTGGTCTTCCTAGACCCAGTTTGTGTTCCATAGTCAAATGGAACACTATGATAAGCCACTTTAGGCTTAGGTTTGTGACCCAAACCTTGCTTGCCCTTGGTTGACTTTTGACTCTTAGGTCTTAGGTGTTGACTTTGACTTTTGGACCCTTGATTTTGACCACTAGACCCTTTAAATTGATTTTGTATCTTATTTAGGGTCTTTTCAAGTTTTTCAAGCCTTGACCTCAAGACTTGATTTTCCTTTTCTAATTGCCCCATTTTAGAATTTTGATTTAAATCTTGGGCATGGGACTTTCTAGGCATAGGCCTAGTCCATTTAGGGTTTAGACCTAGGTGTTCTTGCACCTTTCTAATTGTCTCCCTAGGTAAAAATTTTCTAGAGTTATTTGACCTATGTTTGTCCTTAGATAAGTTGTTTTTAGGGACATTAGTCCCAAATTTCTCCCTATTATCTAAGTGAATATTTTTAGCTCCTAAACAAAAGTATTTATTTCTATTAGCATGCTTTTCATGGCAAATTGCTAGGGAATTGAAATTTCTAGCATGCTTTTGTCTATTAACTAAAGAAAGATCATGATTAACTTGATATACCTTAGGGTTAGCCTTAGTAGCTCCCCCTACTTGTGATGCTCCCCTTTGCCCCTTCTTCTCCCCCTTCGGGCATTGACTCCGGTAATGACCCGGTAGTCGGCATTTGAAGCAAATCACTTGCTCCTTGCTCTTTTTCATTGAGGCACCGGTCTCCTTGACTTTTGGCACGGGTGGAGTCTTCTTAACCCGTTTAGGACACTTACTCTTGTAGTGTCCTTTCTCCCTACACTCAAAGCATATAATATTCATTTTATTATTAATTGACATGTTTGAGTTACCTATGGTGGTGGAAGGTGTTGGAATTGAAACTTCTTCATCTTGACCGGATGTGGAAGATTTTTCTTGATGCTCCGGTGTTGAGGAAACTCTAATCTCCTCCTCAATCCTAGAAGTGGATGCTTCTTCCACTTCCTCCATCTCTTCTGATCCAGATGTTGATTCCCTATCAACCTCTGAATCCTCAAGCTCTTTGGATGAAGATGTACTTGCTTCTTTTTGAGCTTGAGAGGATGAGCACTCTTCTTCTTCTTCTTCTTCTTGGGCTAATGATGAGTTTTCATGGAGCTTTGCCACTTGACTCCACAACTCCTTAGCGTCCATATAGTCCCCTACCATACACACAATTTCATTAGGGACCAAATCAAGAATAAATTTTACTACCTTCATATTTTTCTCGAAGGCTTGGAGTTGATCTTCACTCCACTTCTTCTTCTTGAGGAATCCTCCCTTTGGTCCTATTGGATAGCTAAAACCCTCCATCAAGATAGACCATTCTTCGAAGTCCCTCATCATTAGGAAGTCTTCAATTCTTGACTTCCATTGCTTAAACCCTTCTTGTCCATAGAAGGAGTAAGAGATTGGTGTGTTAATGTTCCATCCCAATTGTTCTTCCATCTTCACCCTCTAGCTTCTTTGTCCTAGCTCCCGGCGGTTAGTCCGTAGAAGAGCCCCGTGCTTTGATACCAATTGTTGGAGATTTGACGCCGCTAGAGGGGGGGTGAATAGCGTTGAATTCGTACGTAGATGGAAATCGTTCGCGATCGTCTCTACAAAACTCATTATGCGCAGCGGAATAGAAATAATAAAAGCAATAACGAAAAGATACAATCACGAACACAAGGATATAACGTGGTTCGAACCGCGCAGTTCCTACTCCACGGATCGGGCTCAACGAGCCCTAGTGATGCCAATCACACACCACTAAGCAATAACTCCTTCTCGACAACAAGTCGGTGGAGAAACCTCGTACAATGGATTACAACAAGTAATACACAAAAATACAAGCAAATACAATAAGAAATGTAAAGAACACTTTACAAAACTCTTTATTTGCTTGCTTGATTGCCTTGGATGAGCTTGAAGGAGCCACTGAAATGCACCAAATCGCCTTCAAAACTCCAAGAAAATGATTGCCCTCCATCGAGCTCCCCTTTTATCCTTCGTCGGGCTGGATTTCCGCCTGTCGGTCATGCCATAAGTCCCGGATCATTGATGCCCTTTGTTGTCGTGAGACAACGCTCGATCCACGCGGAAAAACTCAGCGGGACTCTTGGCGATTCGCCAACATTGTGATCGGCGATCGGTATCGGCGCCCGGTCGGCACGGGCTACTCGACTGAACTAGCGATCATTTGCGACCCTTAGCGATCGGCTGCCGGCATCGGTCATTGCTCCCTCGTCATTGCGATCGGCTGAAAATTGACTCAAGTGGCGGTCACTCATCGACTCGGCGGTCCGGCCATAATGCGGTCATTGCCAACCTCAAAATGAGTTTTAACCCAAGTATGGTGCCCCCATACTTGCTAGACCACCCTAGCCTAAGCCTTCTAGCCACCTCCATCGGACCTCGCGCCTCTCGGATCCCTCAGTCATCCATGACTTGTTCATCCATCGCGCTAGCCTCGGTGCTTCCTCGGCTATGTCATGCTACTAGCGGTGTCTACACGCCAGGCACATTGGACTTACGCCAAGACTCCGCTTGGACTTTCTGTGCCAATATCAATCCTTGGACTTCCCCAAATGCCAAGACTCAAGCTTGGACTTTCCTTGCCCAACCGTATTGGACTTTCCGGACTTCTCATGTCAAGTACTCAAGACTTGGACTTTCCCAAATGCCAAGTACCCATGACTTGGACTTTCCATGCGCCAAGTGTCCCACTTGGACTTTTCATGCCAAGTACTCAAGACTTGGACTTTACCAAATGCCAAGTGTCCCACTTGGACTTTCCATGCCAAGTACCCATGACTTGGACTTTACCTTGCCAAGACCCATGCTTGGACTTTCCCATAATCACATGGTCAACCCCAGTCAACCATCAAGGTCTTCCTCGAGTCAAACTCGAGTCCGGTCAAACATGACCCGGGTCGATTGCTCCAACAATCTCTCCAACATATTAACCGACATCAATGTCAAACATCAATGCCAAGCCACTTTGTCGAATCCCTTTGTCAAACATCAAAACATCACTCGAGTCAAACTCGAGTCTGGTCAATCGTGACCTGGGCCGATTGCACCAACATCATTGATTTTGTGGATCTTCGGGAGTCAAGGATCGAGCTTACTTATGATTCTCTCCTTGACTCCATGGATCTTCGAGAGTCGAGGGATCAAGCTTATTCCCTTAGTCTCGGACTAAAGCATCCTTCGATATTCTCTAGTCTCGGACCGAGGCATCCGTCAGCAAAGTCACCCCTACGGCACTATCTATTCCCTCTGGTCTCGGGCCAAGGCATCCATCAGCAAAGTCGCCCTCCCCTCCGGTGTCATCTATTCCCTTTGGTCTTGGACCAAGACGTCCATCAGTAAAGTCGCCCTTGCAGCGCCGCCTATTCTCTTTGGTCTCAGATCGAGGCGCCCATCAGCAAAGTAGCCCCTGCGGCGCCATATATTCTCTCAGGTCTCGGACCGAGGCATCCATCAACAAAGTTGCCCTCGCGATGCCATCTATTCCCTCTGGTCTCATATTGAGGCGCCCATCAGCAAAGTCGCCCCTGTTGAGGATTCGGTGCCTGCTAGAGGGGGGTGAATAGCGTGTTTCGATGCTTCGATAGAATTTGTTCGCGATTGCGTCTACAAATCATGTTAGTGCGCAGCGGAATAATAATAAAAACAATAACATGATACACAATCACAAACACTACAAAAGAATATAACGTGGTTCGGAACCGAACGGTTCATACTCCACGGATCGAGCTCTAAAGTGCTCTAGTGATTTCACAAACACCACTAAACAATAAACTCCTTCTCGGAAACAATCGGAGGTAGAGAAACCTCGTACAATAGCTCTTACAACAGTAAGAAATAAATACAAGCAAGATACAAATGAAATACACAACAAGTAAAGAAAACAACACTTTACAATTGCTCTTTTGATTGCTTGCTTGATGGTTACTTGAAATGCACTTGGAGACCTTAATTTGCAGTAGAAAATCACCCCAAAACTCCTCAAGAACTGGTTGCAAAATCCTCCTCCACGAGCTTCCTTTATAGCTGCTGCCTAGGCTGGATTTCGCCTATCAGTCGACTGATCGGGACCATTAGTCGACTGATGACACTGTTTCTATGAGATAACGGTGAAATCCACGCTGAAAAAAATCCAACGGATAGGACATCAGTCGACTGATCATGTCCATCAGTCGACTGATCGAGCCTTCACTCGACTGCTAACCCTAGCAGTCGAGTTCGACTCCATTCTATGCCCGAAATACCGAGCACCAGTCGACTAATCACAAGATCAGTTGACTGATCGGTCCATTAGTAGATTGCCCACCTCTGGCAATCGACTGTTAGGGTACTCCCCACGGTCAAACCCTAGTTGACTCACACCAGTCGATTGCCACATGGTATTAGTTGACTGATACACCTCAAACATGAGGTTTTAACCCAAGTATAGTTCCCCCATACTTGCTAGACCACCCTTAGTCTAGACCTAAGCCTTCTAGTCACCTCCGTCATCCTCGCGCCTATCAGATACCTCCAAGTCATTCATGACTTGTTCATCCATACGCTAGCCTTCAGGTGCTTCCAAGGCACATTGGACTTACACTGCCAAGACTCCGCTTGGACTTTACGTCGCCAACCATTGGACTTATGCTGCCAAGACTTCACCCTTGGACTTTACGCCACTAATATCAAACCTCTTGGAATTTTCAAATGCCAAAACTCAATCTTGGACTTCCCTTGCCAACCCATGTTGGACTTTTCATGCCAAGACCCATGCTTGGACTTTTCCTTGCCAAGTACTCAAGACTTGGACTTTCCATGACATGGTCAACCCCAATCAACCATCAAAATCCCCCTCGAGTCAAACTCGAGTCCGGTCAATCATGACCCAGGTCTATTATACCAATAATCTCTCTAAAACATTATCAGACATCAATGTCAAATCTCCATGTCAAACATCAAAATATCGCTTGAGTCAAACTCAAGTCCGGTCAATCGTGATCTGGGCCGATTGCACCAACAATCTTTTCCTTTTTGATGTTTGACAAAAACACATACCTTTGAGTTAGAATACTAACTCAAATCTTCTTACCAATTATTTCAAATTGGTAATCCCATAAATTCTCCCAAACATTCTCCTCAAACATTTTCCCCCTTTTTGACTAACATAAAAAAGGTTCTCTCCAAGGAGGTTAATGTCTCATGTCCCAATGAGATCTTACAATCTCCCCCTTGATCCAAAAATACCTAGGATGCCTACAATCTTCCTAGTGATAAGTCTCATATCACTCAAGAGAGGCAATCCTATAAACTCTCCCAATTTCCAAATTGGGCATATCAAAATTCTCATTTTCCTCCTCATGAGGAAAAAATACCATCGATCATCCCATGATGGATACCTCTCTCTAAAGGCTTGCTCCCCCTTGACCATTGCACCAACAATGTCCTTGGGAAGTCTCTAAGCCAATAGGAACTCTAAACCATAAAAAATAAGGTTCAAAGTTCAACATTGAACTTTCCAACCCTTAAATTTGATACATCACCTTAACAACTCTCCTAATCCATATCCAATGGATTTTCACCCTTTATAATGCTTTCCAAAGCATATCCTAGGGTTAGGAGTGGTTAGGAAACTTTACCGTAGCTGAAAAAGGATTAAACAACCTTGTTTTTCCCAAAATCAGCCTAGCAGATGACTCTATCAGAGACCAGTCGACTGCCGTGCCAATCAGTCGACTGCAAACAAGGGCAATCGACTGATAACTGAAAAATCATAATTTTAATTATCATAAATGAAATTCAAAAAAGTGTAAGTAATTCTACGTATATTGAAAAATCGTGAAAATTCGTACGTATATTACTTATGACCAATACAATGGGTGAAAATGTTAGAAAAATATTTTACCCATAAAATATCGAAATTGATACAAAGTTCAAAAGTGAAGAAAAACTTCAATATTTTAGCTCACTTTGTATCAACTTCATCAATGGTGATTGCTATCAAAAGATAAACTTCATCAAGGTTTTCTAAAAGGATTTTAAAATGATTTTAAAAACTTATATTGGATCATATTCCTTGGGCTTAATGTACATGACTTGTACACTAGCTTTCCCAATGATCCATAATTAAGATAAGATGAGTTTTAGTTCATCTAGATGCAAAAACTATGCACATTGAACTTAACTCATATCCTAGTATCTCACATATATCTAGAGTGTATCAATACACATACATGTCAATTTAGATGTGAGATGTGGGTTTTGGTTTATCTTAAACTAAGACCTTATGTATTTTCTAAGGCAACACTACTTGATTCCCTTATAAATGAGACTTCAAGTCATGTCATTATCCTTAACTCAATTTTAATCAAATTAAATGCATGAAGTATGATCATGACATAAATAATAACATTAATTAAGCATGACCAATGATCATGATGTCATGGTATATGATGGAATCTAAGCATACATGACATTTTAAACTTAATCCTTAGCATGATCATGACATATTAAATGATTAAAAATAAATATGATGTCATGACATGTTATATGACAAACAAGGCATGACAAATAAAATGTATAGGTATAATAATACTTAAAATTTAATATTGATTGTCATTTGTCATTATTAAGTATATTTTGTCATATTATCATTTATCTCTCAAGTGTGTCAAAAACCCAAAATGACACACTACAACCTCTAAACCTAAATTGTGTCAATTTAATTGATTTTTCATAATCCTAACAATGTATTGACACATCCTAAAATCTTTTAGGATTATTATTCAAATCTATTTCCAAGGTATTCATAACCTTGAAAATGACCTAAGGTGTCACCTTTACTATGGTTAGGTTAGCTACCTATCCATTTAAAGTTGGCACACCTAAACCCATCTAGCATGAATCAATCACGCTTTTAGGAACCAAAAACCTATTTGAGCTCCTATGATTTACTAGGTATTCCTTAGGGATAACCTCCCTAGATACCCTCCTAATGACCCTTCTAGGTTTGTTAGCCTTGGTCATTTGGGTTTTGCCTAGGTTAACCTTAGGGATTGCCTCCCTAGTAATCTTTTTAGTGGTCTTCCTAGGTTTCATGGAAACCTTAGCCACTAAGCATCTACCTTGGTCAACCTTAGGGATTGCCTCCCTATTGACCTTGGTCTTCCTATACCTAGGTTTAGTTCCATAATCAAATGGAACATTATGATAAGTTTCCTTCGACTTAGGTTTGTGACCCAAATCTTGCTTGCCCTTGGATGACTCTTGTCTCTTAGGCTCTAGGTTTTGACTTTGACTTCTAGACTTTAAAGTTTGACCATTTGACCTTTACATTTTATTTGTCATTTTTGCAAGGGTCTTTTCAAGTTTCTCAAGTCTTAACCTCAAGGCTTGATTTTCAAACTCTAATTGTCCAATTTTTGAATTTTGATTTAATCTTTGGGTATTATTCTTTCTAGGCATATGCCTAGTCCATTTAGGATTAAAACCTAGATGATCCTCAATTTTTCTAATAGATTCTCTAGGCAAGATTTTTCTAGGGACATTAGTCCCAAATTTCTCCTTATTTGAGAAATTAAAGCGCTCGCCAGATACGTTGACTTTTTCGTCTCGACTTTCCCTCAGCGTCATCCGTCCTCTATTCGAGTCATCGGTCCTTTGTCGCCTTCGTCACTGGACACTTCATTGTCCCTGTTTTGACAGGCAACATCCACTTTGGAGTCTTTCTTTTTCAATCTGCACTTTGAAGGAAACTGAGCATAAGATATGATTGTCTAATAAATACATAAAAATAAAGCAAGTGGATTGAATTCGAAGACATCACCACGAGACAGTTCTTTTACAATCCATGGATTTGTAGTAAAAAAGAAAGAGTTGTGCTAAAAAAAACTTTCTGATAACTCTATCTTAGTAAAACAACTTTACGATGAAAATCTAAAGGAGTTACTAAAAAACACCTTAGATGAGTCTCTTAACAAAGTAAAGTCAGAAAAACTTTTTATTGACTTTGTTAGGATTGTTGCATTTTTAGTGGGGTGAATAATGATTCACAATTCGTTGCTTGATTATCATTCGTTGTGTTCGTCTATAAAATGTTAACACACAATAGAAATAAAAATAATACAACAAGATAAATATAAATGTAATAAATTATAAATTCCTACTCTACAATCTAGTCCTAACATAACTACCACCATTATATTTTCTCCTTCTTAGATTCTTTTCGAAAGTAAAGAAATTTCTTATAACATTTGTTCTTTACAAACAAATAGTATCAAATAAATAGGAGAAACAAAATGCAAAATAAATAATAATTTACACATATCTTTTGCTTTGGTCGCTTAGTAATGACTTTGGATTACCTCCTAAGGTTTGAAAATGCAGCAATATTATCTTCCAAAATCTTCAAAATCTGATAGTTTCAAACATCCCCAAAGTGCTCTTTTATAAGCTACCAATCGTTCTGATTTTCTAGCTAATAGTTGACTAGTATAACCAATTAATTGATTGCTCTACTGTAAATCCAAAACTTGCACTAGCAGAACGACTCTTTTAGCTCAGATTTGACCACATTAATCAATTGCTCATTATCATTAGTTGATTAATGCTCAAATAGTTGAGTTCCTTGATTAATTGTTAAACATTTTATATGCTGCTACAGTGTCATCAGTTGACTACTCCTCATTATCAATTGACAAATAACAATCAGTTGAGTTGAACCGTTTAGATATATACTCTTTGTTCACTTCAAGAGTAATATTAATTGACTGTTAATATCAAAACTCATTTGATCACGCTCGAAACCTCTGTAAACCCCCTCAAACCTTCAATCTCGGGATTTACGATTCATTAGTTAATTGCTACTCCATAGTAGTTGATTGATACATCTATTTTAGTGTTTCCAAAGTTAAAACATCACTTTTTCTAGTATTTGATTGTCCATAACCTACCAAGATTTTTTTCTGCTTAGCATATGGTTATCCTTGACCTGCCAAGACTTCACTCACCTATCATCCGATCGACCTTGACTTATTAGCACTTCACTCGCCTAACATCCAATCCATTTTAAACTGTTAGGACTTTATTCGCCTAGTATCCATTTATTCGCCTAGTATTCGCTTAGTTTTTAACGACCCTACCTTCGGGTGAAATAATGACATCTACACACTGGTTGTGTGTCGTGCCGGTCAAAATTTCAGACAGAGAGCTTTATAGTGATCTGATCTTGCTGGACATGCATGACTATGATGTCATCTTTGGAATGGACTTTCTGAGCAAGTATGGTGCTTCCATTGAGTGTCGTAAGCGAAGAGTAGTATTTCAACCCGAGATCAAGGCCAAATTTGAGTTTATTGGAGAACCAAGGAAGAAGACTAAGAAGTTCTTGTCTGCCATGGAAGCTCAGAAGATGCTAGCTAGTGGATGCACTGGGTATTTAGCACATATAGTTGATACTAAGCAAAGAAGAAGCCAAAAGCTGGAAGAAGTCCCAATTGTATGTGACTACCTGGAAATATTTCCTGACGAGCTACCAAGACTAGCCCCTAGAAGGGAAGTTGAGTTTGAGATTGAGCTTATTCCTGGTACCAACCCAATCTCAAAAAGCACCCTATCGTATGGCTCCAGCTGAATTGAAAGAGTTTCAGGAACAATTACGGGAGTTATTAGACAAGGGATTCATCCGCCTTAGTCATTCCCCGTGGGGAGCTCCAGTGTTGTTCGTGAAAAAGAAAGATGAGTCTATGAGGATGTGCATAGACTACCGAGCCTTGAATCAAGTGACAATCAAGAACAGATATCCTCTGCCAAGGATAGAGGATTTATTTGATCAATTGAGGGGAGTCACAGTCTTCTCCAAGATTGACTTGCGGTTCAGTTATCATCAGGTAAGAGTTAAAAAGGATGATATACCGAAAACAGCCTTCCGAATGAGGTATGAACACTATGAGTTCATGGTCATGCCCTTCGGAGTGACAAATGCACCCGCTATGTTTATGGACTTGATGAATCGGGTATTTAAGGAGTTCCTTGACAAGTTTGTGGTCGTCTTCATTGACGACATCCTTATCTTCTCGAGAACCCAGGAGGAACATGCCGAATACTTGAAGACAATCTTGCTGACCCTTTAGCAAAGACAGTTATATGCAAAGTTCTCCAAGTGTGAGTTTTGGCTTGATCGAATATCGTTTCTGGGTCATGTTATTTCAAAGGATGGAGTTATGGTAGACCCGACAAAGATAGAAGTGATCAGTAATTGGGGTCAACTAAAGAATGCCAATGAAGTCAAAAGTTTCCTTGGATTAATAGGGTACTACCGGAAGTTTGTGGAAAACTTCTCAAGAATAGCTTCACTGTTGACGATTTTTACCAGAAAGAACAAAAAGTTTGAATGGACTGAAGATTGTGAAAAGAGCTTCCTTGAATTAAAGAGGAGACTCACAAGTGCTCCAGTGCTTACCCTTCTAGAAAGTAATGAGGGATTTGACCTGTATAGCGATGCATCCAAGATGGGACTCAGAGCAGTACTTATACAGAAGGGTAAAGTCATTGCTTATGCATCTAGATAACTCAAGGACTACGAAAAGAATTACCCCACTCATGACCTTGAGTTAGCAACAGTGGTCTTTGCTCTGAAGGTTTGGAGACATTACCTATATAGAGTCCAATGCAAGATTTATACAGATCACCAGAGTCTGAAGTATTTCTTCACTCAGAAAGATCTGAATATGCGATAACGTAGATGACTTGAGCTAGTAAAGGACTATGACTGTGAGATTCACTACCATCCTGGAAAGGCAAACAAAGTAGCAAACACGCTGAGTAGAAAATCATGCGCCACTTTGATGTATCTAGCAACACTATCCCAACCACTGAAGAAAGAGATAATGAATTTTGGGATTGAGATCATTTCTGGACAGCTCTCTGCCTTGACCATAGTACCTACACTGTTCGAGGATATATTAGCGAGACAGGAATAAAATCCTAGCATCCAAAGGATCAAACAAGAGATCCAAGAAGGAAAGGATGAAGGATTCCGTGTCTCTAACAGTGGAGTATTATATCTGGGTGAACGTTTATGTGTCCCCAAGGACCCAGACTTAAGAAAGAAAATCTTAGAAGAAGCTCATGAGACCCCATATCCGATGCATTTTGGATCCACCAAGATGTATCAAGATATGAAAGGGAAATTCTGGTGGCTTGGTATGAAGAGGGACGTGACTAAGTATGTTAGCACTTGTCTGACATGTCAGAGAGTGAAAGCCGAACACCATAGACCAGGAGGAGTTCTACAACCTATCCAGATTCCAGAATGGAAGTGGGAGGAACTAGCCATGGATTTCATAGTAGGACTGCCCAAAACAACCAATGACTATGATTCTATTTGGGTAGTTGTCGATAGATTGACAAAGTCTGCTCACTTCATGCCTATCAGAATATCATACTCCATGGAGCAGTTAGCCCAGTTATACGTCAAGAAAGTGATTAGGCTGCATGGAGTACCTAAGACCATTATCTATGATAGAGACAATCACTTCACTTCATACTTCTGGGAGTGTGTTCAGACAGCCCTCGACACTAAGCTACAATTCAGCGCTGCATTTAATCCTCAAACAGATGGGCAAACAGAAAGAGTGAATCAGGTTTTGGAGGATATGCTAAGAGCTTGTGCCTTAGATTTTAAAGGAAGCTGGTGCAAATATTTGTGTTTGGCAGAGTTTGCCTATAATAATAGTTATCAAACCACAATTGGAATGACACCTTATGAAGCCTTGTATGGAAGGAGATGCAGATCACCTATTTGTTGGTATGAGGGTGGCGAGAAGAAAGAAATGAGACTCAAGACTGATTTTATAGATGATGCCACCAAAGCTATAAAGAACATACGCCAAAGGATAGAGACTGCCCAGAGTCGGCAGAAGAGTTACGCCGATGTCCGACGCAGACCCCTAGAGTTCCAAGTCGAAGATTCAGTATTCATTAAGGTAGCTCGTATGAAAGGGGTAATGAGGTTTGGGAAGAAAGGCAAGTTAAGTCCCAAATATATAGGCCCATACCTGATCACCAAGAGAGTTGGGAAGATAGCTTATGAGCTAGAGCTACCATAGGAAATGTCAGCTATCCACAATGTATTTCATGTTTCAATGCTTAAGAAGCACGTCTCAAACACCAACCAAGTGATTGAGTCACAAACGGTACATATTCAGACAGATCTAAGTTATGAAAGTCGACCTATTTAGATAATAGATCGAGCAGTCAGGAAACTAAGAAATAAAGAAATATCGTCAGTAAAAATCTTATGGCAAAGTCAAAAGTTTGAAGAAGCAACCTGGGAACGTGAGGATGACATGAAACAAAAGTATCCAGAGTTGTTCTAAGTTTCGAGGACGAAACTTTTATAAGGTATAAGGGATTGTAACACCCCAAATTTTAGTTCCCATATTTTTATTAGAGGAAAATAGAAATAAGAATAAGAATAGAAATAATAAAAATAGGAATAGAATATTAATAAAAAAGAATAGAAATAATTAAGAATAGGAATTTAAAAAAAAGGTTCAAATAAATGGTTCGTTAGCCGGGGCTCGAACCATGAACCATCGGTTTGGGGGAATAGACTCGCTACCACTAAGTCATAAGATTACTAATGAGTAGGATATAACAGAATATATTTATAGGCAAGAAAAAGGAAGAAGTTGGTTAATTTGACTAATCATTTAAAGGGGTAATTAGATTAAGAAAAATCCTAATTTATATATTCTTTTTTTATTCCTTTTTCCTTAAACTCCACGTCGAAGCCCTCATCTCCTCTCTCTCTCTCCTCTTCTCTCCAAACGTGGCCCATCTCATTCATCTCTCTCTCTCATTTTTCCTCGAGCACACCGATCATGGAAAGGAGTTTCCCTATCGTGTTTTTCGACTGATCATATCAACCAAAAAAATGCATTTTGTTGTTAGGATTTTCCCTATCGCTCGCGTTTTTCGATCGATTCCCTCCCACGAATTTCAGGTAGATCTAGATTCTTAGTCCATTGTGGAGTTCGATTGGTTTGACATTTACCTGGCAGAAATTGTGGCATAACTCGTTGATTAGAAAGGAGTAATTTTTAGGCTTCTTTACCTCGGGTTTCTGATCTGATTCGTTGGTAAGTATTGTTCACCTGCAGTATAAGTAGTTATCGTATGTTATTGATATATTTTTATGTGCATGTATTTCCAGTTATGCATGGTGTTTTCAGTTATATGATTTTACCATTATATTAGGGTTAATTCAGCATCATGTTTAGATCCATGATAAGAATGTGATTTATAATCAGATGAGTTGTAGCTTACAATTATATGCATGATGAAGAGTAAGATGTAAAAAAATATTTCCTTTATAAGGAAACTTTAAAGATGCTCCCCGTTCGAATTGGGGATTAAGAGCACAACGATCTTCAATATGCTCCCCATTTCAGTTTTGGAGGTCAAGAGCATAATGATATTTATGGTGCTCTCCATTCGTGGTTTAGGGGATTAAGAATATTTTTTTCAGTATATATAAGAATATAAGTATAAAGGAAGTATTTTACTTTTGAAAATGCATATACCGGGCATCAGTTTCGCCCACGGGCCAAGGCCCTCAGTCTCAGTTACCCTGGTAGGTTCGGTGGTTGGTCACCCCGCCCTATTAGGAAAGCGCGCATTGATACTATGTCGGACCCATATTCAGGATGATTATTAATTTGAAGTATCAGTATAAGTATAAGTAAAAGTTTTTAAAGTTAATCATTCCAGTTCAGATACACTGTTTACAAGTTTTAAAATACTTAGGAGCATGATTTATACAAGAGACATGTAATCAGAGTTATGATTTCCAGTTATGTTTGCATGTGTATCAATGTATCCAGGGCAAGAGAACTAGTTGCATGATTTCATACAGTGCATGTTTTTGTGAGCATAGAAAGTACTTACTAAGCGTTATTGCTTATAGTTTGCATTTCCTTATACTGCAGATAAAGGTAAAGAAAAGTTTAAGTGAGGTGGCATGGTGGACGAAGTGCTTGGAGTGTGTGGCGACGGAACAGTGGAAGTAAAAGATCCTAAGTGCAGATGTCTAAACCAGATTTTAAGTTTTTAATTATTTTCTTTCTGATATTGTTGGAGTTCAATTGAATTGCTTATGGTTGAGACGAAAGAATACGAGAGTCATGTTGGGTTAGTTTTAATACTCGCACGTTATGTGAAGATCTTGAATTGGTTATTGTTTAAGTGATGATTAAAGTATAGTGTCAAAGTAAGATCAAGAAGAAAATAGAAATAAAACAGTAAAGTAGTGACATCTCCCCTAGTAGAGAGTGGAAAGATTAGGGGGGGTGTTACAAATATAAACATAATAAATTACAAATTTTACATGTTTCCACCTTCATTCCTACTCTACTATCTAGTCCTAACATAACTACCACCGTTATATTTTCTCCTTCTTAGATTCTTTTTGAAAGGAAAGAAATCTCTTTCAACATTTGTTCTTTACAAATAAATAGTATCAAATAAATAGGAGAAACAAAATGTAAAATAAACAATAATTTACACATATCTTTTGCTTTGGTCACTTAGTAATGACTTTGGATTACCTCCTAAGGTTTGAAAATGCAGCAATATTAGCTTTCAAAATCTTCAAAATTTGATAATTTCAAACATCCCCAAAGCGCTCTTTATAAGCCACCAATCGTTCTGATTTTCTAACTAATAGTTGACTATTATAACCAATTAATTGATTGCTCTACTGTAAATCCAAAATTTGCACTAGCAAAACGACTCTTTTAGCTCAGATTTGACCACATTAATCAATTGCTCATTATCATCAGTTGATTAATGCTCAAATAGTCTAGTTCCTTAATTAATTGTTAAACATTTTATATGCTGCTACAGTATCATCAGTCGACTACTCCTCATTATCAATTGACAAATAACAATCAATTGAGTTGAACCATTTAGATATATACTCTTTGTTCACTTCAAGAGTAATATTAATCGACTGTTAATATCAAAACTCAATTGATCACGCTTGAAACCTCAGTAAACCCCGTTAAACCCCCAATCTCAAGATTTACGATTCATTAGTTGATTGCTACTCCATAGTAGTTGATTGATACATCTATTTTAGTCTTTCTAAAGTTAAAACGTCACTTTTTCTAGTATTCGATTGTCCATAACCTACCCAGATTTTTTTCTACTTAGCATATGGTTATCCTTGACCTGCCAAGACTTCACTCGTCTATCATCCGATCGACCTTGACTTATTAGCACTTCACTCGCCTAACATCCAATCCATCTTAAACTGCTAGGACTTTATTCGCCTAGTATCCGTTCAATCTTGATCTATCAAGATTTCACTCTTGCCAAATATCCGATCTTTCTTCACCTATTTGGATTTCATTTCTAGTGTCAAGCATCTGATCAACTTTGATCTATTGAAGCTTTACAATTGCCAAACATCTGATTTTTCTTGAACTATTTGGGCTTCCCATCTCATGCATCTTGACCTGTTAAGATTTCTATCACTTATCAAGTATTTGATATTCTATGATCCACTTAGATTTCTCTTTTTATTTCGTACTAAGTATTCGATCCTTTATGACCCACTTGAACTTTATCTATCTTATGTCAAGTGTCTGATCCTTTATCATCCATTTAAACTTCACTTTTTTTGTTCCAGGTATTTAGTCATCCATGACCCATTTAAACTTTGCTTCTCTTGTACGTGTCAAGTGTCCAATCAAATTCGACCCATTTAGATATTATTAATTTGTTAAGTATCTAATTAATTTTGACTTATTTGACTTTTCACTCAATCAAAATTGAAGCTTTACCATTGTCAAACATCTAATTAAAATTCTTATCCATCTTAGACAACCTGACCTAAAATTCTTATCCCCACGGGGATGGCGCGGTGGTAAGGTAGTGTGGTTGCTTTGGATACGGAGTGGGGTCGATTCCGGAGGGGGTCTAAAATCCCCCCTGGGCTTAGATGACCCCCGCTCGCATGTCGAGCACATAGTCCTCCGCGATTTACCTCCTCTCGCCAGCAGCTCTGGATATACCAATTATCTTTTTCTTAAATAAATTTTAATTTCTTCTATACCCGAATTCGATCATATCCTTGACTAATAATCTTTCAAGAAGTTCGAATATTCGTCTCCGTTTACAAATTTTATGAAATTATTCTCATCATTATTGCCTTTGTCATGGGAAAGGAAAATAAAAAAGAATAATGCAAAGTTAAAGTGAAAAAAAAAAGTTAAAGCATATCAAATTTATATTTGATTAAGAGGAACGTCCACCGGAAGGATAATAAAGACAACGGAATTAGACATCGATAATTAAAAAGAATGAAGATTAGTATTTAAAATAAATTAAAAAAAAATTATTAAAGAAAATATTTTTGAAAAAAAAAAAGTAAATAATTTTTTTTTAAAAAAAATTATGCCATAAAAGGAAAGGATTTAGAAAATTTTATTTTAAATAAATTAAAAATATTTAAAATTAACACATTGGTAATAAATATAAAATTTTAATTTTTATATTAGAATAATTAATATATTCCATTTCAATAATAGTTAGGGATTATTTATTAAGATTAGTATATTTTTATTTATTTAGAATATTTGGTAATGAATTAAAAAGTAAAGTTAAAAAGGATTCTATTGAAAAAGCGCCCCCGCACTTCACTTGCCCTTAATTATTCTCTGTTCCATCGAAAAAGCCGAATAGTCTTCTTCCTGCTTTACTCTTTCTCAGTTTACTCTTATACCGTGACCGGGAGGATTCATGGCGACTCCAGTCGAATGAGTTTCTCAAGGAGCAATTAAGCGATGTCGTCGGAGGACTCATTGCCACCACACTCGGCCAATCACATTGAATTATAATGCTATTCGGAAATAAAGTAAATATTTTGATTGGGTTCGCCCTTTCCATTATTATTCTCTGGTCAATCGAAAAGTAATCCTCTTCCTATTTTACCTTTGCTCCCAAGCCTCCATCCATCCCTCTAAATTCTAATCCCGTGAGCGAGAGCGCCTACCGGAAGATTCATGGCGACCGCACTCGAGTTTCTCAAGGAGCTACTAAGAAATGTCGGAGGATTTATGGCGACCACACTCGGTCTTCTCAAGGAGAATCCAAACAGCTACGCCGGCGCTTTGCAGGACAAGAGAACGGAAATAGAAGAGGCACTGAAGGGTCTCAAGGAGAGACTAGGAGATCATCATCCTCCAAAGGAGAAACTACTGCAGGGTTTGAAGGAAAGCATAGCAGAGTTCCATCGGGAGAAGCTGCCTAATCTGTATCAGGAATTAGGAGAAGGACTCCAGGGCCCCAAGGAAACCACTTTGCAATTCCTCCAGGAGAAGCTTCCGTGGCTCATCGCGCTATGGAAGGCGGTCGTCGACTTCCTCGTGCAAAATCTGGAAGCTTTGTTGCCGCCTGGGACAAGTTCCGACACCGTCCGCATTTGGGTTCAGCTGGTCATACCGCTGCTCTTGTTTTTGTCTCTCCCCTTCCTCCAATACTTTCTCTACGGATGCTTCGTCCTCGCCTGGAACATAACGATCGCGTGCGCCAAAGCAGTTTACAGGGCGATCGACATCATAAAGTCTTGCGCCAGAGCAGCTTACTGGGAGACGATCGACATCATAAAGGCTTGCGCCACAGCAGCTTGGGGGGCGGCCAAAGGAGGCAGCGGCAAGATGATGAAGGCTCCCGGGCGGGCAGGCCTTCGTATTGCCAGGGCTGGTTTCGAGTCCGATCCCGGAAGTTACTTCCGAGCGCTCCACGCCAACATCCCATGGCAAGGAGCAATACCAAATTCCAAGTCAAAATGGTTCATCATCGGGGTCGGAGTTGTCACCGGCGGCGTGGGTCTTCTCAAGCTCCTGTGAAGTTTTATTTTGGCATTCGATTTCGAGCTCGATGAACCAAGGAAATGGCAGCATAAGAGATTTGGGTGCATTTAATAATAGATGCTATATTTCGAAGGCATTTGATGTTCTTGTTTATCACCTTTGACTGTTAAATTATAATCACCCATTATCTCTAGAACACAAACTGATTTACAAGTCAGGTTGTACTCCATAAATTTTTATGAAGACTTCCATTTAAATAAAAACTCATAGGGAAGTTCTCGTTTGTCACCGCTAAACTCAGCGTGAAGTATGAAGTGTGGGCTAGAGAATGACTCTTGCTTCATTATTGTAATTTTATCAATAGCTAGTCACTCGATTTTGCTTGCGAGCGAAGATTAAAAAAATACTATAATATGATGGACTAACGAAAGTTCTTTAGTTTTTAAAAACAAAATTTATGTTTTTTAATAAAAATAATTAATAATTCCTTAATGTTTATCTTCTTTAAAAAGTTTGATCCGATGCATCATCTCAGTCTCAATGCTTTGTCGTCCACGAATATTGTATGTGATAGATCTCAATTTGTAAATGGATCACACTTCCATATGCGATTTGAAAAAAAAAAAAACCAAATTATTTGCACGGAATTTTATCGACAAATTTACAATAATATGCGATAACTAAAATCTACGGTGGAAACAAAATAAAAAAAAAATTCGGATACATCGTCGCCGAAAGAATTTGATTATCGAAAATCGAAACAATCACATGGACAAAATCTTCTATAAGTGCAAGGAAGACGACTTTGAATGCTCTGTCCGATGGGAAAAAAGAAACAACCGTTCAATCACTTATTCTGTGGAGATTAAATCTTATATATAGAATGAGCCTCAATCTATTAACAATTCATCAATGCTAACGATAACAGACTAAAAGATTCTACACATGTGAATCCACATCTAATAACACAAACTCACAATTAATCATTAAATTAGATCACTTTAGTGAATTTGTTCGCATCTGCAATGACAAATTTGCGTGTTAATTGGTTTAACATGCTTGCCCAACATCCAATAATATCCCATTTGGGTTATATGTGATACTATATTGCACACAATATCTGAGTTGACATCAACAATGTTAAAATTTTATGTGTTAAAATCCTTGTAGAACAATCTGGTCCATCAACTGCATTAGTATAAGACTAAAGTGATCATAGTTACACCATGTATAATCGATAATAAGACCCATCAATAATTACAATATCAATATCATCAATGACATAAATTTGATGTAGATGTGTATCAAGATAAATACATAAAATGTGATTTCCCTATGCTTATTCTCAACTGATCTTTCTTATTATCCAAAAATTAGATCTCGACTATGTTTGCACGCACCATATGCAAGTCACATTGGTAACTCATAATCATCTTATAACTCAATACTGAGTCATACATCACATTTACAATCATCATACGCAAACCATATTAGTAAATCATGATATCTTTATTCAAATTATCAAAAAATACACATGTAAAAGAAAATTTTATTTCATATGATAATCAAAATTTACACCTGTTCTTTATATATATATAGTATCCAAAATAACAAATAAATATAAATTCTCACTAAATGAGCAATTTATTCATATGAAGGATCTCCATACATAGTACATGCTGATGAAACACTTTGGATAACAATCCCTCAGTGAGCAGATCTATCAACATCAAGTTTATCTGAATATACTCTATTGTTATTTGATCACTTTTGATAGTGCTGTTAAACGGACCGACCGATGATGGGGTGGACCGATCCATGATGGGGTGGGCCAACCCAAACCCAACATTTAGTGAGGAGGGGCGGGTTGACCAACCATCTCGACGGTTGAGAAATTTTCAACCTAATCCAATCCAAGGCGGGGTGCAGATTATGCGGGTCAGTCCACGGGCCCTAAAAAATAAAAAAAATCTCTAAAATTATCGAGTCATTGAGAGCTTGAGGCGATGACTAACAAGGTGGATGGGGTACCATGATAAGAAAACAAACATTTGAGGCAACTAAAATCTTATAATTGATATCTAATTACCGACCGAGAAGGTTGGGTACTAAAATTTTTTATTCTTCCAATGCTCCAAAATATCTAAATCTTGATAATATGCAAATTCAAATTTTGACTCTTCCAAATAGAGATTCAATTGAGATTTTTCAACACTTGTAATTCTTTGTACTTTGATATGAACTCTTCAATGTCTTCATTAAGGAATGTAGACTTGACATCCATTTGATATTGTAGCTCCAAATCATGAGGTACAAGTGACATAATTACCCTAAGAGAGTTTTTTGTAGACACAGATGAGAAAATCTCATTGTAATCAATATCATCTTTTTAAGTGAATCCCTTGGATGCAAGGCGTTCCTCATGCTTTTAAACATTGGCTAATGAATCCCATTTGGTTTTAAATATTCATTTACAACCAACAGATTTCACTTTTTCAGGCAATTCGACTAGCTCCTATATGCTATTGGCTGCCATGGACTTCATCTCATCCTTTATAAGGCTTCAATCTATCTTTTAGGATTAGAACACTATAAAAAGATGAATGACCTGTTAGGACCTTGGTGTGCTAGTTGGGAGGAGGGGTGTGTGGGAACGTCTGTGACCGCTAGGGGGGGGGGGTGTGAATAGCGCATATTCGTCGTTTGATGGAATTGGATCGTGCTTGCTACAAACGTTAGTGTATACAGCGAAAATAGAAATAATACAATACAAAATGCACAAACACAATCACAACATGAAGATATAACGTGGTTCAGAACCGTAGGGTTCTTACTCCATGGATTGGGCTCGAATGAGCCCTAGCGATGCCAAACACCACTAACAATCAAAACACTCCTTCTCGACAATAAGTCAGAGGCAGAGAAACCTCGTACAAGTATTTACAACAATAAATGAAAGTACAATAAGCAAATACAACACAAATACGAAAGACAAGTAAAGGAAAACTTTACAACACTTTGCTTTGAATACTTGCTTGTTGATCGCCTTGGACTAGCCTTGAAGGTCTGGATTGCAGCAGCAAATCCACTCCAAATCACCTAAGAAAATCACTGTCAAATCCTCCCATCCAAGCTGCTTTTATTGTTGGAACGTTGGTGGCCGGCTAGAGGGGAGGGGGGTGAATAGCCCTCTTTCGTAGATGATGGAATTTACTCGTTCTTGATCATCTACGAATATGATTAGTGCAACGGAAATATAAACAATAAAGATACTTAAGAAGACAAGCGCTAACCAACCAATATAACGTGGTTCATGACCCTTGCTGCTAATCCACGACCGATTCGTCCAAGGTGAATCACGCCTACACAAATCCACTAATCTCTCTTTTGCACAAAGCTAGGTGGAGGTAACATTTCTTACAAGAAATCACTCCTCTTACAATATGATTGAAATAAACTCAAGAAAGAGGAGGAAAAATCTTTGGGCACTTTGGGAGATATTTGGAAGCAAAGCATTAGCCATCCCAAAGCTCAAACCCTCTCTTTTTATAGAGAAGATTGATTTCTCCCCATTGGCCGCCCATCGATCATTTGTTGCCTTTGGTCGTCGATTGTCGTGCTGGCGACTTGAACACGCCGAGATCCTCGACCGTTGTAGTCCAACGGAGACTTGGCGATCGGGATGTATCCATCGATCGACTAATGTCTCCGTAGCCAACGATCACGATCGACTACGGAGGTTTACGTGCCCGTGGCCCCATCGCCGATCAGCCATCCTTGGTAGTCGTGATGGTCAACGATCATTGCCATTCCGCAATTATTTGTTGGGCGAAACCACGGTCGAACACCAGTCGAACCCATTCGACTTAGAGCAGTCGACTGCCATGATATGGCAGTCGACTGATGTCGAAAAAACCCATCTGACACTTAGCCAATTGGCCAAGATCACCTAAGAGCTACCCGTCACAGGTTACAATCGCTCACTCTCATTCCCTTGGAGTCCCTCGCTTTTGAAGTTCTCTTCGTCTGGCCACGTCCCTTGGATGCGCCAAGTGCATGGCTTCGCAGCACCATCCTTCGCGTCTCGCTCTAAAGTCTACTTCCTTCGGCTTCACTTCAATGCTCCTCGTCCAGTGGTCCCTCGGATGCACCAAGCACACGACTTCTGCAATGCATCTTTCACCGACTCAAGGACCGAGTCATGAGATGGTGAATCTTGCCAATGCTACATCCATTTGCGAATTACTAAGTCCTGCATGACTTCAATGCACATATCAAATCCATAACAATCCTAACTTAAACCCTTTGCCACACACATCAAAACCTCATCACATGGGTTGATTGCCCTAACAATCTCTCCCTTTTTGATGTATGACAATCCGTTTAAGTTAGGTAAAAACATTAACACAAATACATAAGGCAAGAAAGCATGTAAATAACATGAGTATAAAAACTCCCCCTTAAACATGCAACTCCCCCTTAAGACATGCTAAATTTCCCCCTTAGCATGATTAACTTAAACCCTCAATTTCTCCCCCTTTAACACCATCAAAAATATTATACAAATGTTATACAACAAGCATCAAGTCTGGGGAAAGAAAATAACGAAAACCAAACTCAAAACCTGATAAAATAGGTTACTGTGCTCCTGCATAGTACATCAGTCGACTGGCACATGAATTCTGATTTTCTGATTTTCGAAATCCAATTTCAAAAATACATTAAAAATTCTAGGAAATTCTAAAAATCATGAAATTTGAAGAACATATTTCTAGTGAGTTCCTTTATCAGTGAAAAATAATTTTTCATGAAAATTCATTTTATTTTTGTAAATTAGGCAAAAATTCAAAAGTTGTAAAAAGTCTAAAGTTTGTATCATCTTTAAAATTTAGTTTTGCCTAGAAACTTTTCAAAACATGAACTCACTATTTATGAAACATGAAATGTTTTTTAAATCATTTAAAATATCCAACTATGATCTATGGGTAATATGTCCATTGATTAGACATTTTCTTTCCCCATAGTTGGTCTATGATTAATCTATTGATACACTTAATGCCCCATTTAAATGTCATAAGCATTAGTGGACCATTTGTATCATTCTAACATCTTACTCATGCTATGTTTTCAATCAAAGTAGCCTATAGTGAGTGTGAGATGAACCTAAAGGTATTTATACTTAACCAAAATTTCATGCATTTCTACCCATGATTAAGTATCATCCTAAAAACCCAAACATGAACATGCATCAAGAATTATCAATCATGATCATAAATCATCTATCATTGCATATCATGATTATAAATCAATTATTAATATGATTTCATATTATGATCACATTATCATCACCCAACACTATAAATAAAAAATTGTCATCCACATCCTCCTAGGTCAACCATTTAATATGATATAAGTTAGATCCACTATGGTTGACTATACTAGGGTTTTCCTAACCCTTAAGGATGGATTTGGGAACCCAATACAAATTCTTTCCTATAGGGTTCACTAAATATTCTTTAGGAATCCATTTTCTAGCTACCATTTTATTTTTAGCTTGACCCCTAGCAATTAAACAATGATAGACATTTTCATTTTTGTTCCCCTTGTAACCTAGGCCTTTTCTATTGAAACTTGTCCTTTGGCTCCCTATGATCATGTTCAATGTGTTGGAGCCTATAGTGAATTTCTCTAGGGCCTTAGTTAAATGATCTACCTTTTCTCTTAAGACCCTATTTTCCTCAATACATGCATCATTAACATTAAAAGGCATGTAATCATCATGTGAGCATGTATTATCAAAACTAGAAGAGACATTATCATTAATATTTAAACATGTTTTTTTTAGCTTTTCTTCTAGGGCCTTAATTTCATTTTGCATGCTTTTATTTTTCTTTTTAGCCCAAAATAATTCCTTAGTTAAGCTAGAAATCATAGACATAATTTTCTTGGGAGGGAGATTTGTTACCTCACTTACCAAATCCTCTTCCGATGATGAGGATGAAGATGAGGACACTCCCCCTTCACTCGAGCTCTCCTCCTCATTAGTGCTTCTTTCTTCTTCCTCGGAGGAGGTGGTGGAGTCCAAGTCTTCTATAGCCATTAGGGCAAGGCTTGTGAAGGATTCTTCTTCTTCCGAGGAGGATGATGGATCATCCCATGTTGCCTTGTGTGCCTTGGCCTTCCCTTTTTCCTTGGTTTTCTTCTCTTCTTCCTTTTTATTTCTCCCCTTTTTCTTTTCTTCTTTCTTTCTCCTTTCCTCCTTACTTTTGTTCAAGAGGGGAAAATCATCTCTTATATGTCCCTCTCCTTGACAATTGTAGCAAATGATTTTCCTCCTTAGCCTTCTCCTCCTATCATTAGATTTGTTAAATTTAAAACTTTTCAAAGCACATCTTACCTTTCTTACCATGTAGGCTTCTTCTGTGCTATCCATGGAGGAGAAGGAATCTTCATCGGATGATGAGGGTGAGGGCATCTTCTTCTTTCCTTTATTTGCTATTAGTGCCACTCCCCTTGGTTGATTCCTTGGTTCCTCTACTATACCTTCAATTCTAGTTTCGTGAAGTTCCATAGTAGAGAAAAAATTATCTAGAGTACTTACCTCTAGATTCTTGGAAATGTAGAACGAGTCCACCATGGAGCTCCACTTTGATGACCGAGGGAAGACATCTATGGCCTTCATGACCATGTCTCTATTTGAGAGCTTCTCCCCTATACTTGTTAGGCCATTAATAATCTCTTTAAAGTGTGAATGTAAAGATGTTACCTTCTCCCCTTTATCGAGTTTGATATTGTTGAGTTGGGAGTGGAGGACATCTCTCCTTGCTAACTTGGCCTCGGATGTGCCTTCATGAAGCTCCACTAGCTTCTCCAACATCTCTTTGGCGCTAGCACATTCTCCTATTCGGTTGACTTCTTGTTGAGGAAGCACATTGTATAAATGGTGCTTGACCTTTGAATTCGCCAAGTACTCCTCTCTTTGCCTCTTTGTCCATTTCAATTTCTCTAATGACTCCCCTTCTTCATCCCTAGGCAACTCGAAATCGTTTTCCATAATTAACATGATTTCAAAGTCAGTTTTGAAAAATACCTCCATTCGCTTTTTCCATCAAGCGAATTCTCCCTCAAACTTTGGCGGATGGATGTTGGAGCCGCCCATTTTTGATGTCATGCGTGTTGCAGCGGTGAGTCCGGTGACAAGCAACCTTGGCTCTGATACCACTTGTTGGAACATTGGTGACCAGCTAGAGGGGGGTGAATAGCCCTCTTTCGTAGATGGTGGAATTCGCTCGTTCTTGATCGTCTACGAATATGATTAGCGCAACAGAAATATAAACAATAAAGACAATTAAGAAGACAAGCGCTAAGCAACCAATATAACGTGGTTCACAGCCCTTGCTGCTAATCCACGACCGATTCGTCTAATGTGATTCACGCCTACACAAATCCACTAATCTCTCCTTTGCACAAAGCTAGGTGGAGGTAACCTTACTTACAAGAAATCACTCCTCTTACAATATGATTGAAATAAACTCAAGAAAGAGGAGGAAAACCATTTGGGCACTTTGGGGGATGTTTGGAAGCTAAGCATTAGCCATCCCAAAGCCCAAACCCTCTCTTTTTATAGAGAAGACTGATTTCTCTCCGTTGGTCGATCACGATCATTGCCTTTGCAATCGATCGTCATTCGTTGCAACGACTTCGAACACGTCGGATCCGATCGTTGTAGTCCAACGAAGACTTGGCGGTTGGTGATGTATCCATCGATCGGCCGATCGATGGCCGTGATCGATCGCAGCGGAGGTTATGTGCCCGTGACTTCCTTCATCGGGCCGATCGCATCATCGCGGCGATCGATGGTCTAATGATCACCGGGCTAGAAACCCACCAGTTGAACACCAGTCGAACCTATTCGACTTAGAGCAGTTGACTACCATGATATGGCAGTCGATTGATGTCGGGAAAACCTATCCAACACTTAGCCAATTGGCCAAGATCACCTAAGAGCTACCCGTCCCAGGTTACAATCGCTCACTCTCATTCCCTTGGAGTCCCTCGCCTTTGAAGTTCTCTTCGTCTTGCCACGTCCCTCGGATACGCCAAGCGCACGGCTTCGCAGCGCCATCCTTCGTGCCTCGCTCTGAAGTCTACTTCCTTCGGCTTCACTCTAACGCTCCTCGTCCGGCGGTCCCTTGGATACACCAAGCGCACAACTTCCGCAATGCATCTTTCACCGACTCAAGGACCGAGTCATGAGATGGTGAATCATGCTAATGCTACATCCATGTGCAAATTACTAAGTTCTGCATGACTTTAATGCACATATCAAATCCATAACAATCCTAACTTAAACCCTTTGCCACACACATCAAAACCTCATCACATGGGTTGATTGCCCTAACATTTATAACCTTCGTTGGGCTGATTTCACGCCTGACAGTTGACTTCCAAAAGGACCCAATCGACTACCAACAGTGTCATTGTCTCACAAGGGACTTGATCCACGTTGGCATCCAAGCCAATGGATACACTGTTAGTCGACTGCCATTAACCATCAGTCGACTGCCAAGGTCGTAGTCGACTGCCTAGTAGGCTACCGAACATTCTCAGACTTCGTTACTCGACCGAATGATCATATCCATGATACCAATCGCTTCGCTTATCATCATCGCCTAATACCGGCGATGACGCCAAGGCTTTTGTTATACAACCCTAGTCGACTCACAAAGCTAGTCATAATCCCACCGATTGCTACAAGTCAACTCACGCCAAGTGTCAAAACAAACCATGAGGTTTAAACCCAAGTATGATGCCCTCATACTTGCTAGACCACCCTTAGCCTAGACCTAAGTCTTCTAGCCACCTCCGTTAGTCTCATGCCTATCGGATCCCTCCAAGTCATCCATGACTTGTTCATCCATATGCTAGCCTTCAGGTGCTTCCATCGGCTATTGTCATGCTAAGCTGGTCTATACTACCAAGGCACATTTGGGCTTACACTGCCAAGACTACCGCTTGGACTTTACGTCGCCAAACCATTATACTTATGCTGCCAAGACTCCCTCTTGGACTTTACGCCGCCAATATCAAATCCCTTGGACTTTCCTTGCCAACCCATGTTGGACTTTCCTTGCCAACCCATGTTGGACTTTCCAATTGCCAAGACCCATGCTTGGACTTCTCATGTTAAGTACTTAAGACTTGGACTTTCCCTTGCCAAGACCCTTGCTTGGACTTTTCATGCCAACCCATGTTGGACTTTCCAATTGCCAAGTGTCCCACTTGGACTTTCCATTGCCAAGTACACAAGACTTGGAATTCTCCACTATGGTCAACCCCAAGTCAACCTATTATCAAACAATGGTCAATTACCTTGTCAAACATCAATGCCAAACATCAAAACACTACTCGAGTCAAACTCGAGTCTAGTTATTCGTGACCTGGGCCGATTGCACCAACAATCTCCCCCTTTTTGATGTTTGACAAAAACCAAACACCTTTGAGTTAGGCCACCTAACTCAAATCTCCTTACCAATTTTCCCAAATTGGTAATTCTACATTCTCCCCCTTTTTGACATACATCAAAAAGATTCTCCCCAAGGGTGTTAATGTCTCATATCCTAATGAGATCTTACAATCTTCCCCTTGGTCCAAAAACATCTAGGATGCCTTCACTCTTCTGAGTGATAAGTCTCATATCACTAAAGAGAGACAATCCTCAACCTCTCCCAATTTCCAAAATGGGTATCTCACATTCTCCCATTAATTCTCCCCTTCATGAGGAAAAACACATCCATCATCCCATGATGGATACCTCCCCCTAAAGGCTTGCTCCCCCTTGACCATTACACCAACAATGTCCTTGGAGAGTCCCTAAACCAATATGAACACTAAACTATCAAAATTAAGTGCAAAAATTCAAACATAAACTTTCATGCACCTTAAAATTGATACACACCCTAAACAACTCTCCTAATCCATATCCAATGGATTTTCACCCTTTCTAATGCTTTCCAAAGCATATCCTAGGGTTAGGAGCAGTTAGGGTAGCCTACCATAGTTGAAATTAGGCTAAATAAACCTTGTTTACCCGAAATCAGGTCTGGCAGTCGACTCCTTCAACTATCAGTCGACTACCACTAAGGCTAGTCGAGTAACAGCAGTTGCAGCCGAGTCGTCGACTCGACTGCCAACACTGGCAGTCGACTGATTCTGTAGTTTGTAGAAATCCGATTCAGAAATCGAAATTAGAAAAAATACATAAATAATTATACTTAATTTGAAAAATCATGAAATTTCATACATATAATACTTATGTCAATCATAATGGGTGTAAAATATTTAAAAATAAAATACCCATAAAATAGTGAAATTGATACAAGGTTCAAAATAGTAAAAATTGTTAACATGTTTGGACAACAATGTATCAATATTGTTAATGATGGTTACGATCAAGTTATTTAGAACAATAAGGACCTTAAAAATGCTTATGACAATGCGTTCAACCCTTGAAGTTTAAATTACCAATCCATAAGAATATGAAAGAGACTATAGGGATGTACCAAAAATATTCATTTCATTAATCAAGAGGGTAAAGGCATTGCCTTACACATGTCGAGAAAAAAAAACAAAATACGGCTGATGGCTATCTAAGAGTCAGGGGCATCGGTGTCCATGGCAGTCGACTGTGAACCACCGACAGTAGGCAAATGTCCGGGTGCAGGAGGGCAGAGAAGTGCCAGAATCTCCTACTATTGTCAATCCATAGCACTCAGCCGGGAAAGGACCAAAGACTAGAACTCCTGGTGCTCTCAAAGAAACTTCTGGTGCTCCTGAAGGAACTCCTGGTGCTCCAAACGAAGCTCCTCGATGCGAGTATCCAGGTTCTCCTCAAGCGCCTCGAGATGCGCTGTGAAGGATGAGTCTGGCATAGTGCCACCTGCTGCAGCGTCATCCTCCGATGCTGGGACAGGTGAAGCGTCGCCCGCCTACTGTTGCCCATCCACCCAAATCATGGACCCGCTGGAGGACTTCAGGCCTGCTAACGAAAAGGACCTAGCATTCATGTGATCATACTTCATGGACATCGGCTTAATGATCCCCATTTGGCAATGTCGATGCCGACGGAGCCAAGCCACTCAGTGATCACATGACCTTATGGCATGTGGACCTTTCCATTATTTGGTATAATGAAGTGGATTATGCAATGAAATGTATTGAGACTGATATTCACATCTAGTCTCTGACGAAATGCATGCATAAGAAAGAAGTGTGAGGGTCGAACTAAGGCCAACCCATGGGTAACAATAGGGAGGAGACAATGAACAATGACCTTATAGAGGATATTGTATGAAGAAGAAAGGTCATTGGAAGGGAAAAGATTGTCTCCCAATGGACGAGGACTGTGATAAAAAGTATCATGCAAAGAGTCTAAAGAAATATCCTCGAAAGGAGTCGGAAGAGGCTCAAGGAGAGAAGGATAAATACAACCTCATTCCCGGATGGGCAACATCCAAGGAAGTCTGCCTAGATCTGGAGAGTGAAGTCCAGATCGCGTTGAGCAACATGAGTCTGGCCCATCCCCAACGGAGTGTAGGTTGTTGAAAAACTCTGAAAGCAAAGTGGAATTGATTTGGTGTTCACAAAAGACTAAGGATTTGAGTTTGTAAAATTGGATGATTTGAACGATGTCAAAACAATTTGACTGGAAGAATTTTGGGTCCAAGGATCGGGGAGGAATAAGTTGAAATTTGTTTGTATGAAAAGAGAGCTCATGGCCCGGTGTGGGAAAGTGGGCGTCAATCAAGGGTGGAGGGTTTGAGGATTGAGGGTTTGACGCACCCTCATTTATAGGTGGACGAGTGCGTTTTGACGCTAACTACTTAAATCTAAATATGCAGAGTGAAAGGAAAAACAAAATGCATGCCATAGATGAATGCACACCAAAAAGAAGCAATGGTCAGTGTTACACAGTCAAAGAAAACATGTAATCCAAGAGTAGAGGATAGGATTTACCTAGGTGGCATGGCTGAAGGTCGGAGAAGTAAGAACACGCCGAAACTCAAGGACCAATGAAACCCTAGCCGAGAGGCAGGCTGCAACAGAGACTAGAACTCGGAATCCTTGAGAAGAAAAGTATCACGAGTCAAAGAGGCTTGACCGGCGTGAGAATAGGTGGTGGGAGCACCGAAAAGGAGAGAAAAATCGAGAGAAAGAGCAGCGACGAGAGATGGCGGAGGAGAAAAGAAGAAGAGACTTGCATTTTTGCGAGTCGGTTCGAGTCGAACAACCCTAATATCCTGACATCAGTCGAACTGATGTGATACACTAGTTGACTGATGTAGATCGGTCGAACTGGTCAGTTGGCTATGAAGCATTCTGTGGGCACGATAGTCGACTAACGAATATTTCCAGTCGACTGATGAAGATTAGTCGAACTGGCTAATCGACTACGAAGGGTTCTGTGAGTGTGGCAGTGGACTGCCCAGTAGACCGGGATGAACCCGGTCTGGGACACACTTATCAGTCGACTGATATCAGATTGATAAGTTTTTCAGCTAAATTGGTAAATGCATAACTAATTCAAAAAAAGAAAAAAAATTCACGATATTTTGAGGACACCCTTTTGAAGTCATTTACTATAAAGGAAAAATAATTTAAAAAATATATTTTTTTCAGATTTTAATATTGACACAGACTTGAAATCTAGCAAAAGTTTTAAAGTTCTTCACACATTTGTACCACTTTTGTTGATCAAGTACAAACTGTTTTTCAAAGTATGATAAACATAGTTTAAATGTTATTTGATTTGACATTTCTAATTATATTCTTAGAGCCATGTGCACATCACTTATACACAAGCCTTCCCAATGATTGGTCTATGATATTATATGAGTTTGAGTTCATTTAGATGCAAAAACTATGCACCTTGAACTTAACTCATTTCATAACATCTCACATGTGTCTAGGATGTATAAATACATACACATGTCAATTTGATGTGAGATATGGTTTTGGTTATCCTAATCTAAGGCCTCATGCATTTTCTAAGGCAACTCTACTTGATTCCCTTATACATGAGACTTCAAGTCATGTCATAGTCCTTAAATCAATTTCATTAATGCATGAAAGATGATTATGACATAAATGATAGCATAATTAAGCAAGTGCCAATAATTATGATGTCATGACATAAAATATAACCTAAACATACATGACATTAAAACTAAAACCTAAGCATGATCATGACATTTATATGATTAAAATAAACATGATGTCATGACATGGCAAGACAAACAAAGCATGACAAATATAAAATACTAAGGTACGAAATACCTAAGTGTTAAGTCCAAATTGCTATTTCTAAAATTGAATCCATTTTGCCATAATGTCACTTATCTCCCAAGTGTGCCAAAAACCCAAAATGGCACACCAAGACCTCTAAACCTAATTTGTGTCAATTTGATTGATTTTTCATAGTTCCCAAAATATATTGGCACATCCTAAAATCCTTTAGGATTATAATCAAACCTATTTCCAAGGTACCCATAACCTTAGAAATGACTTAAAGTGTCACCTTTCCCAAGGTTAGGTTAACTACCTATCCATTCAAGGTTGACACATACTAACCCATTTAGCGTGAATCGATCATGCTCCTAGGAATCCAATACCTATTGGAGCTCCTTGGGTTTACTAAGTATTCCTTAGGGATAACATCCCTAGATACCCTCCTAGGCTTGGTATCCTTGGTTATTTGGGTCTTGCCTAGGTTAACTCTAGAGGTGACTCCCCTTGTAACCTTCTTAGTGGCCTCCCTAGGTTTCCTTAAAACCCTAGTCACTAGACACTTGCCTTGGTTAACCTTAGGGATTACTTCCCTATTAACCTTGGCTCCCCTAGACCTAGGTTGTGTTCCATAATCGAATGGAACACTATGGTAGGTCTCCTTGGGCTTAGGTTTGTGACCCAAACATTTCTTGCCCTTGGATGACTCTTGTCTCTTAGGCCTTTGACTTTGACTCCTAGATCTCATATTTTGACCATTTGACCCTTTAATTTGATTTTGCATCTTTTTAAGGGTCTTTTCCATTTTCTCAACTTTTGACCTCAAAACTTGATTTTCAAATTCTAATTGCCCAATCTTTGAATTGTCATTTAGTCTTTGGGCATTGTTCCATTTCTTAGGCATATGTCTACTCTTCTTAGGGTTAATACCTAAATGGTTCTCTACCTTCTTAATGGTTTCACTATGTAGGATTTTTCTAGGGACATTAGTCCCAAATTTCTCCTTATTTCTAAAGTTGTAACTCTTAGCACCTAAACAATAAAATTTATTATTTTTAGCATGCTCTTTATGAAACATAGAAAGATTACTTCTAGCATGCTTTTTCCTATTACTTAAAGAATGAGCATTATTTAAATTTACCTTAGGGTTTGCTTTAGAAGCTCTCCCTACTTGTGATGCTCCTTCTTGACCCTTGCTAGGCTTCCTCCGCCTAGGGCATTGGCTTCTATAGTGCCCTCTTTGTTGGCACTTGAAGCACACAATGTGCTCCTTGATCTTACTAGTGGGGACTTCGGCATCCTTTGAATTTTTGTTGACTTTTGGTGCCGATGGAGCCTTCTTGATCTTCTTAGGGCACTTGCTCTTATAGTGCCCATATTCCCTACACTCAAAACACATAATATTATTTTTATTTTAAATTGATGTGCTTGAGTTACCTAGGTCAATGGTGGTGGAATTTTTGACTTCTTCATCTTCTCGACTGGAGGTAGATGGTTCCTCTTGAGTTGACTCCGGTATTGAAGATGGCCTAGTCTCCTTCCCCTCAATCCTAAAGGTGGAGGCTTCTTTCACTTCTTCCTCCTCTACCGATCCGGATGTTGATTCTCTATCAACCCCCGAATCCTGAGGCTCTTGTGAGGAAGAGCTTGTTTCTTCGGTCTCCTCTTCTTGAGCCGATGAACATTCTTCGGCTTATTGTGATTGTTCTTCACTTGAAGCCGATGATGGTCCTTCATGAAACTTTGCCAATTTGCTCCAAAGCTCTTTGGCATCTTGATATTCACCTAGTCTAGACAAAACATCATTAGATATCAAATCTTCTAAAAGTTTTGTTACCTTAACTTCGGTTTTGAACTTTAGACGTTGCTCTTGGGTCCACTTCTTCAATTTTAGGACATCTCCCTTCTTATCCCTAGGGGGTTCAAAACCTTCCATGATGATGAACTAATCTTCTATATCCATCATCAAGAATGTCTCCATTCTCGCCCACCATGCCGGAAAATCTTCTTGGTCGTATGGTGGAGGTATGTTGATGTCCCATCCTAGTTTTTATTCAAACTCCATCTTGTTCCCTCTAGCGCACTCCCTCGGGTGTGAAGCCGGTGAAGAGCTCCTAGCTATGATACCAATTGTAGGAACGTCCGTGACCGCTAGAGGGGGGGGGGTGAATAGCGCGTATTCGTCGTTTGATGGAATTGGATCGTGCTTGCTACAAACATTAGTGTACACAGTGAAAATAGAAATAATACAATACAAAATGCACAAACACAATCACAACATAAAGATATTATGAGGTTCGGAACCGTAGGGTTCCTACTCCATAGATTGGGCTCGAATGAGCCCTAGCGATGCCAAACACCACTAACAATCAAAACACTCCTTCTCGACAATAAGTCAGAGGCGGAGAAACCTTGTACAAGTGTTTACAACAATAAATGAAAGTACAACAAGCAAATACAATGCAAATATGAAAGACAAGTAAAGAAAAACTTTACAACACTTTGCTTTGAACGCTTGCTTGTTGATCGCCTTGGACTAGCCTTGAGAGTCTGGATTGCAACAGCAAATCCCCTCCAAATCACCCAAGAAAATTGCTACCAAATCCTCTCATCCGAGTTGCTTTTATAACCTTCATCGGGCTGATTTCGTGCTTGGCAGTTGACTGCCAAAAGGCCCTGGCCGATCGCTAACAAAGTGTCGCTGGTTTTACAACAATCTTGATCCACGCGGCATCCAAGCTAACACACCGATCTGATCGCCATTAACCATCAGTCAACTACCAAGGCCATAGCCGACTACCCAGTCGGCTACCAAGTATTCTGTGCTCGTTAACTCGACTAACAGTGGACTGCCTTTTATGACAGTCAACTGCTCAAGCCATCAGTCGACTGGTCATAATCCCAGTCGACTGTTACAAGTCAAATCAGCCGATCCGGATGTTGATTCTCTATCAACCCCCGAATCCTGAGGCTCTTGTGAGGAAGAGCTTGTTTCTTCGGTCTCCTCTTCTTGAGCCGATGAACATTCTTCGGCTTATTGTGATTGTTCTTCACTTGAAGCCGATGATGGTCCTTCATGGAACTTTGCCAATTTGCTCCAAAGCTCTTTGGCATCTTGATATTCACCTAGTCTAGACAAAACATCATTAGATATCAAATCTTCTAAAAGTTTTGTTACCTTAACTTCGGTTTTGAACTTTAGACGTTGCTCTTGGGTCCACTTCTTCAATTTTAGGACATCTCCCTTCTTATCCCTAGGGGGTTCAAAACCTTCCATGATGATGAACTAATCTTCTATGTCCATCATCAAGAATGTCTCCATTCTCGCCCACCATGCCGGAAAATCTTCTTGGTCGTATGGTGGAGGTGTGTTGATGTCCCATCCTAGTTTTTATTCAAACTCCATCTTGTTCCCTCTAGCGCACTCCCTCGGGTGTGAAGCCGGTGAAGAGCTCCTAGCTATGATACCAATTGTAGGAACGTCCGTGACTGCTAGAGGGGGGGGGTGAATAGCGCGTATTCGTCGTTTGATGGAATTGGATCGTGCTTGCTACAAACATTAGTGTACACAGTGAAAATAGAAATAATACAATACAAAATGCACAAACACAATCACAACATAAAGATATTATGAGGTTCGGAACCGTAGGGTTCCTACTCCATAGATTGGGCTCGAATGAGCCCTAGCGATGCCAAACACCACTAACAATCAAAACACTCCTTCTCGACAATAAGTCAGAGGCGGAGAAACCTTGTACAAGTGTTTACAACAATAAATGAAAGTACAACAAGCAAATACAACGCAAATACGAAAGACAAGTAAAGAAAAACTTTACAACACTTTGCTTTGAACGCTTGCTTGTTGATCGCCTTGGACTAGCCTTGAGAGTCTGGATTGCAACAGCAAATCCCCTCCAAATCACCCAAGAAAATTGCTACCAAATCCTCTCATCCGAGTTGCTTTTATAACCTTCATCGGGCTGATTTCGTGCTTGGCAATTGACTGCCAAAAGGCCCCAGTCGACTGCCAACAATGTCGTTGTCTCACAACAAACTTGATCCACGTTGGCATCCAAGCCAACGGATACACTGACAGTCGACTGCCATTAACCATCAGTCAACTACCAAGGCCATAGCCGACTACCCAGTCGGCTACCAAGTATTCTGTGCTCGTTAACTCGACTAATGGGATCGCCTTTTATGATACCAATCATTACTCACGATCGTCATAATCCCATTAATGATCGTATAAGTCGAATCGGCTGCCAAGTTTCAAAACACTTGACCAATCGACTGGTCCAAAGTCCCAGTCGACTGATAACCTCAACCATGAGGTTTAAACCCAAGTATGATGCCCTCATACTTGCTAGACCACCCTTAGCCTAGACCTAAGCCTTCTAGTCACCTCCATCAGCCTCATGCCTATCGGATCCCTCTAAGTCATCCATGACTTGTTCATCCATACGCTAGCTTTAAGGTGATTCCATCGGCTATTGTCATGCTAACCTGGTCTATACTGCCAAGGCACATTTGGGCTTATGTTGTCAAGACTACCGCTTGGACTTTACGCCGCCAAACTATTGGACTTATGCTGCCAAGACTCCCGCTTGGATTTTACACCGCCAATATCAAACCCCTTGGACTTTCCTTTCCAACCCATGTTGGACTTTCCAATTGCCAAGACCCATACTTGGACTTCTCATGCCAAGGTACTCAAGACTCGGACTTTCCCTTGCCAATACCCATGCTTGGACTTTTTATGTCAACCCATGTTGGACTTTCCAATTGCCAAGTGTCCCACTTGGACTTTCCATTGCCAAGTACACAAGACTTGGACTTCTCCACTATGGTCAACCCCAAGTCAACTATATAGTCAACCTATTATCAAACAATGGTCAACTCCCTTGTCAAACATCAATGTCAAACATCAAAACACTACTCGATTCAAACTTAAGTCTGGTCAATCGTGACCTAGGCCGATTGCACCAACAAAGAGGAGGAGAATAGTATTTCGAACTCGATCTCGATTTCGATAGTGATTTCTTGTCTACAAAGCATTAGTGCATATCGAAAATAAAATACAATTAAAAAAAAGATCCACAAGCACAATAAATTGATTTTTATGTGGTTCAGAATCATCGATTTCTACTCCATTACCTACCTTCTAACGATATCACCACTATCACTTCATCCTTCTCAGAAACCTTTCGGAGGCAAAAAAAACCTCTTATAATATGTGTCTTTATAAGTAGAGCAAATAAATATGAAATATACAAGTGAAATGAAAAACAAGAATTGAAACACTTTACACAATGGAATCTTTGCTTGATCACCGTTTGATTGTTTTGGAATGCCTGGGAAGGTATGAAATGCAACAACACTTCCCCTTCAAAATCATCAATAATCGACGTCTTCAAATCACCACAAATTCCAATTTTTTAAGGTGATCATCGAGCTGATTTCTGCCTACCAGTCGACAAGCCTTACCCTCAGTTGATCGATTAATCAACCGTTGCTCTCTGACTACATGATTCACATCGGATTTTGGTCAATCAGTTGACTTTCCTTTATCATCAATTGATTGCAAGCCACCAGTTGTCTGGTTAGTTCAACTGCCCAACCTTCTGTACTCAGCCACAGTAACACTAGTCGACTGGTTAGTATCTTGCTACAGTGACATTGGTTGACTGCTCAATGCCACCAATCGATTGTCAATCCCCAGTCGACTGATTAACCTCATCATTCGACTAGCAGTTTTTAGTCGAGTTGGGACGAAACACGAATAGTGACACCAGTCGATTGCTCAATGCCATAAGTTGACTTCTAAACCACCAGTCAACCAATCAACCTCATCAGTTGACTGCTCAACCAATCAAGTTGACAGTTGAGTTCAGAACTCAACACTTGCTCGAGCATTGTTACCAATCGACTGGTAAACCCTATCAGTAGATTGATACCTCAGTCTCAACCTAATTTCAAGCCAACTCTCGCTTCACTTGGCATTCAGTTGATCTTAATCTACTATGACTTTTCTCATCTAGCATCCGATCACCCTTGATCTGTCAGAATGTCTCTTTGTCAAGCATCCGGTTGCCATGACCTATCGAGACTTAACTTTGCTAAGCATCCAGTCACCTTGACCTCTTGGGACTTCATTTTGCCAAGAATATGGTCATCTTGATTTGCCAGGACTTCACTTTGCCAAGCATCCGATCACCTTGACTTGTCGGAGCTTCACTTTACTAAGCATTTGATCACCTTGACCTGACAAGACTTCACTTTACTAAACATCCGATTGTCCTTGATCTATTTAAACTTTTCATCTCATGCCAAGTGTCCAGTCAACCGTACATACTTGGTCTTTACATTTGCAAACTTCCATGTTGGACTTCCGACCACTAAGTGTCTGGTCCTCCCTGACCGACTTGGATTTTTCACTAGCCAACTTCCTATTAGACTTCCGACCACCAAGTGTCCGGTCTTTCCTGACCCACTTGGGTTTTCTACTTACCAACTACCTGTTGAACTTCTGACCACCAAGTGTCCGATCTTCCCTGACTCACATGGATTTCTAACTCATCAAGTATCCGATAAACCTTGATCTACTTGACTTCCTATCACCCATCATGGTCATCCTGACCCAATGATGATTGCACCAACATTCTCCTTCATATGACATTGGATGTTCCATACCATCCTATAGTCATATTGTCGTATTATCATATTGTCAAACATCAAAACTCAACTCGAGCCTCACTCGAGCTTGGTTAACCGAGACCGATTCCACTAATAATCTTTTCCTTTTTGATGTTTGCCAATATCTTTAAGTTAGGCAAACCCATAAGACCAACTTGCCACTTCTTATGCCAAAACATAATGAATGTTTCCTAACTTAAATCCTTCATTCTCCCCCTTTAACATACATCAAAAAGTCTGTCATAAAACTCTATACTTCATTCTCCATTAATCTTTCATTCTCTCCCTTTCTCAAATCAATCATCATACCATGATGGATAACCTCCCCTTAAAGACTTACTCCCCCTTAACCATTGCACCAATAATATCTTTGTAGAGGTCCTAAGCCTATAGGAGAACTAAACTCCATACATGAGGACAAAAGTTCAACCTTGAACTTTAACATCTCTTTTAGGTTAAATTCTCACTCTAATTTACTCTTTTATTTGTTTCCATTGAAAATATTTCCTTTTTAATGCTTTTCCAAGCATATTAGAGAATTAAGAGCAGTTAAGTTACCTAAAGTTGTTTGTAAATGGATAAACCACACCTATTCAACCAAAAACATGTTAGCAGTCAACTATTACACTTCCCAGTCTATTGGTATCTGAAGCCAATCGACTGTTATCTGATTTTTCTGAAATATTTTTCAGATGAACTTTAAAAATGCATAAGTAGGATATTAAATAATATCAATTGCCTTAATTCCAAGTGAATAAATGCATGAATATGATCATGACATACATGATTTGAATAAATTTTCTAAAAAGAATATATTATTCCTAAATGATGTATGATGTCACGACAAAACAAAATTTTTCATAAGTATCAAAATAATATGTTTTCTAGATAGTTATGTGATATATGATGGTATGACATATGGTATGGTATACAAAGCATGCCAAATTATGTAATATAGTAAGGAACATAATTGCTATTACCTATTGGATCAAGAGAGTCACTAGAAGGGGGGGGTGAATAGCAATCGTAAAAATTTCTTTTCGTTTGTCGAAAACTAGAGTATTGCAGTAGAAATAAGAGTAAAACAAAAGTAAAGGAACACCTTTTGTTTTTTACTTGGTTCATAATCGAAAGATTGCTACTCTAAGGCCCTGCGATCATAGACCGTGTATGATGGGGCAATTCACTAAAAGTCTCCTCCTCGTTGGAGGTAGGAGACGACGGTTACAAGAAAACATAAGATAGAGGAAGAGGCAACAAGCCTACTTCTCCTCTTTACAATTGAAAGCTCGAATAAATGAATAACAACAACTAAAAATAAATCTACTGACTTAGAAGATGTGAGGTTCGGCGTGAAGTCAGCGTTACGACGACGTAGTGTTGTCGTTGAAGCTTGGCGTCGTTGGAGCACTTTGGGAGCAAGATAAGATGATCCAAAAGGGTGAAAACCCCCTTCTTTTATAGCCCTTCAAACCCTAACTCGTAAAGATCTGGATCTGGGTCAAAGCTCCTTATCCCCCCAAGATAAGGGAAGCTTATCTTGACTTTCTTCGAGCTAACCAATTTGAATAGCAGTCGACTGATGGTAGGATCAGTCGACTGACAATAGTTTTCAGTCGACTGTTGGCTTGGTCACTCTCTTGCAACATAGAGTTAGCACAAAATTATCAAGTAATGGAAATTACGATGGTTCCATACCATCTGATCTCGACCTAGACCTTCCCATGGAAGTCTTAGTCGGATCGCCACCGAAGTTCATCCCCGTACGAAGGACACGACCTCACCATTAATCTTCACTCAATGTTTACCTTTGGTCCTTCTGACTTGTCACTTAGCTTCCATCACCACCGAGGTTCCTCGACTTCAATGAGGTTCTCCTAGTGTCGCCCGACCACCACAATTTCTCGTCCCAAGATTCTTCCGGGTGTCATTGGCCTTCAGCTTAGCTTAAACACTTTTTGCACACTCAACATAGCTCATGAGATAACAATAATAGCTTAACTTTGAACCTTTGTCATAATCAAAACCTAGGTTTGATTATCTAGTGCCCTTGCACCAACAATCTCCCCGTTTTTGATCTATGGCAAATTGATTCAAGGTTAAAGAAAATTTAAGCATAAAATGAATAGTAGTAATAAAAATGAGTAAGCATGAGAATAAAAGTATGTAGCAAACATGTAGTAAACATGTAGTAAGCATGTTAGGTTCCTTTTCAATTCCTCCCCCTGAAGGCTACCTCCCCCTTAACCCTAGGTGAGTTTTAAAAAAGAAAGTTTAAATTTTTGTTAAAACTTTTTACTCCCCCTTAACTTTGGCCTCTCTTCTCCCCCTTTTGCCATATATCGAAAATCCGAGGGGTGTATTTATAAGATTGGAGTTTTGTAAAAAAAAACTTTAGAAACCCATATTAGGATTAACATATGTTTGTAAGTCCAAGCATGTGTCCCATTAAGGTTAACTCTTGAATTAGTAATTTGAATCCTAAGGATTGTATAGAACCCAGGTGTTAGGGCAATCAACCCAAGTATGGTTTAAGGTTTTGATGTGTGTGGCAAAGGTTTAAGTTAGGATGTTTATGTGATTTGATATGTGTGTTGAAGTCGTGCAGGACTTAGTAATTCACACATGTGTTGGCTTGACGAAAGCATTGGTGGGTTCACCATCTCATGGCTCGGGTCTTTGAGTCGGTGAAGGATGACATTGCGGAAGCCATACGCTTGGTGCATCCGAGGGACCGCCGGACGAGGAGAATTGGAGTGAAGCCAAGGAAGCAGACTTCAGGGCGAGACGTGAAAGATAACCTTGCGAAGCTGTGCACTTGGTGCATCCGAGGGACGTGGTCGGACGAAGAGAGCTTCGGTGAGAGACTTCAAGGGAGATGAGAGAATGAGCGATTTGTAAATGGTAGCTCATAGGTGAACTTGGCTGAATGGCTAAGTCAAGTGTCGGATGCTCAACCAAGTGGGTTGAAGTTTTACCCGACAAGTCGGATGCTCAAACTAGGGTTTGAGGTTATATCCGACGTGTGGTTAAGTCGGACGCTCAAACATTAGTTTGAAATTTTACCCGACGAATGGGAGTGTCGGATACTCAACCGAGTGGGTTGAGGTTTTACCCTACCATCGGATGCTCAAACAAGCCATTTGTTTGAGGTTTACCTGACATCAGTCGACTACCAAGTATTAGCAGTCGAACTAGTCCAAGTCGAATTGAGTTCGACTGGTGTTCGACTAAATTGCCTGATCAACAGTCCAAAGGTGGCAGTCGACTGTCAAAAGTGGCGCGGGCATAGAACGCTTCGTAGCCGACTGATCAATCGGCTACCGGGTGATCAGTCGAACTGGAGAGATAGCCAGTCGACTGCCCAGGCGGTCGTTGGGTAATGATGACCACGATTCAGACGACGTCAGGAGCCATTGCAAGGGCGACAATCGACTGTTGGGATGCGACAGTCGACTGCCACATGCCCAACAGGAAGATTTCGCCCCTCTCTATAAAAAGAGAGGGTGTGGGCTTTAGGGAGGGTAATGTTCATGCTCTCAAGTATCCCCTAAGTGTTCCACACGATTCCTACTCCTCCTTGCTTTTATTTCAATCCTATTGTAAGAAGGAGTGTTTGTTGTAAGAAGGGTTACCTCTACCTTGCTCGGGCAAAAGTAGAGATCTAGTGCATTAGATTGAGGGGTGATTTACCTGAATGAATCGGTCGTGGATTAGCGGCAAGGGTTGTGAACTATGTTACATCTACGGTGTTAGCGTTTGTGCTTCCTTCTCTTTGTATTTGTCTTAATCGCTTGTTTAGCTCTATATTTTCACTGTGCTAACTTTACATAAACAATCAAGATGCGAACAAACGCCATCTAGAATGAATTGGGCTATTCACCACACTCTAGCCAGCCACCGATCCTCCAACAAGTGGTATCAGAGCCAAGGCCGCTCTTTAAGGTTTGACCGCCGCGAGAGCATCGCTAGAAGGTGGAGAATAAGACGCTCTAATTCCAACAAGTGGTATCAGAGCCAAGGTCGCTCTTCAAGGTTTGACCGACGCGAGAGCATCACTAGAAGGAGAAGAAGAAGATGCTCCAATTCCAACAAGTGGTATCAGAGCGAGGAGCTTGTCGACGGATTAATCCCCAAAACAAGCACGACAAGAAATGATCGGCTCCAACATTCATCCGCCTAAATTTGAAGGAGACTTCGCTTGGTGGAAAAAGCGAATGGAGGTATTTTTCGAGACCGATTTTGATATAATGCTTATTATGGATGCCGATTTTGAGATGCCTAGGGATCATGAGGGGAAGCCGATAGAAAAGTCAAGATGGACCAAGAAGCAACGAGAGGAGCACCTTGCGAACTCAAAGGCCAAGCATCATCTATACAACGTTCTCCCTCAACAAGAAATCAACCAAATTGGGGAGTGTGCTAGTGCCAAGGAGATGTGGAAGAAGCTAGTGGAGATTCATGAAGGCACCTCGGAAGCCAAATTAGCAAGAAGGAATCTCCTCCGCTCTCAATTGAACATATCAAGCTAGATAAAGGGGAGAAGGTATTATCTCTTCACTCTTGATTTAAAGAAATAATTAATGTCTTGACAAGTGTAGGAGAAAAGCTTTCGAACTGGGACATGGTAATGAAGGCAATAGATGCATTCCCCCGATCATCTAAGTGGAGCTCCATGGTGGATTCATTTTACATTTCCAAGAATCTAGAGGTAAGTACTCTAGAATAATTCTTTTCAACTATGGAGTTACATGAAACTAGGCTTGAAGGTATAATAGAAGAGCCAATCATGCCATCAAGGGGATTAGCTTTGGTAGCCGACAAAGGGAAGAAGAAAAAGGAGATTACAACTTCCTCATCCGACGAATCATCCTCTTCATCATCAATGAATAGCAATGAAGATGCTTACATGGTAAGAAAGGTGAGACGTGCATTGTAAATTTTAAATTTAATTAGTCTCATGATAGGAGAAGGGAAAGAAGAAAAATTATATGCTATAATTGCCAAGGAGAGGGACACATGAGAGATGATTGTCCCCTCTTGAACAAAAGCAAGGAAGAAAGGAGAAAGAAAGAAGACAAGTAGGGGAGCAAGAAGAAGGAAGAAGAAATAAAATCAAAAGAAAAAGGGAAGGTCAAGGCACACAACTTGAAGGCCACGTGGGATGATCCTTCATCATCGGAGAAGGAAGAACAAGCATTCACAAGTCTTGCACTTATGACGATAGAAGACTTGGACTCCACCTCCTCTGAAAAAGAAGAAACAAGCTCAAGTGAGGAGAGCTCAAGTGAAGGGGTATCCTCATTAGACCCGGCCAAGGTCTGGGTTGGACTCGGACCCGACCCAGAACCAGACCATGGTCAATGGTCCGGTTAACCGGGTCAACGGGTTTGACCCAGACCCGTGACCGAACTGCCTAATAGGCGGTCCGATCATGATTTTTTAAAAAATGAATCCCCGGTTAAAACAAAATGAACGACCATGATTTCATGGCCGTTGTGCAACGGCCGACCTGCCGGGTTGGCCCGAACCGAACCCGGTGGGTCGACCGTTTAATTTTTTATTTTTTTTTGAAAAAAATATACAACCACGATTTCGTGGCTGTTGTGCAACGACCGACCCGCCGGGTCGGCCTGACCCGGACCCGGTGGGTCGGCCATTGCAATTTTTTTTTAATTCTTTTTTTCCCTAAAAATTCTCCTCCATTCCCTTTCATTTTTTCACAAATCACAACTTCTCTTCTCTAATTCTCATTGCCTCATTTGCTCTCAAGTCTCAACTCTCAAGTCATATTTTTACAAATGTCTGGAGACGGATCAAGTCGTAAGGGTGCGGCTGGTGCCAAAGGAAAGGGAAAGAGCATAATGCCACCACCACCCGAGTTCGAGTTCGAGCAAGGCGGCGATTCACCTCAATTCGATATCGGTGACTATGATCTTGATATTTTCGGTGATGAATATCAAATACGTCACCGATTAAAAATTTAGGATCACATATTCAACCAATTAGGAGTGCAATTCATTATTTATGGACACATCCTGAAGTTATGAAACAATGGGGAAAATTTTGCAAAACAAATAGTATGAAGCCTAAACGGTTTGCACGTGACGTCCCAACTCGTTGGAATTCTACTTACAAATTGTTGTTATCTACTTTTGAATACAAAGATTTATTATGTATGTTTTTTCATCAATATGTTCAATCACATGATATTTGTTAGGGCAATCTCTTGCCGTAATATGGTTTTGATGGTGTGGCAAAGGGTTTAAGTTAGGGTGTTATTATGGTTTGATATGTGCGTTGGAGTCTTGCAGGACTTAGTAATTCACACATGGAGTCTTGGTGGGTTCACCACTCACTACCTCGTGCTTGAGTCGGAGAAGGAGCATTGCAGAGTCGTGCACTTGATGCTGCCGAGGGACCGCCGGACGAGATGACTTGAAGCGAAGCCAAGGAAGCAGACTTCGGAGGCAAGAGACGCGAAGGAGCATTGCAGAGCCGTGCGCCTGATGCTGCCGAGGGACGTGGTCGTGAACGAAGAGAGCTTCGGCGAGGGACTTCGAGTGAGATGAGAGAATGAGTGAATTGTAAGTAGCTCATTAAGTGAACTTGGCCGAATGGCTAAGTGTCGGATGAGTTTTCCCGACATCAGTCGACTGCCATGAAATGTCAGTCGACTGCTCTGAGTCGAATGGGTTTGACTGGTATATGACTATTTTGTTTTTGGGCGTGATCATTGCCATATGTAGGCGATCATTGCCACGACTCATCGATCATTCGGCAAGCGTGATCGGTGATCAAGAGGGTTTGGCCACATAACCACTCGCCGATCGGTGGCGTCGACTACGGAGGCGATCGTGATGGGATCCATCAGTTCGGCCAGTGTTCCGTTGGACTACCGGAATCCGGACGTGTTCGGAGGCCGTTGTAGTGATCATTGCCAGAGCGTGATCGGTAGTGGTGGCCAACGAGAAGAAAAGCTTCCTCTCTATAAAAAGAGAGGGTGTGGAGCTTTGAGAGGCTAATGCTTATGCTTTAAGTGATCTTCCTAGTGCCCCACAAGCTTTAAACTCTTCTTACTTGTTTTTACTTCAATCTTATTGTAAGAAGAGTGATCTTGGTTGTAAAGGTTACCTCCACCTAGCTTTGTGCAAAGGAGAGACCAATAGTGATTGGCTTTGGAGGAGTGATTCACCGTGGACGAATCGGACTGTGGATTAGCGACGTAGCCGTGAACCATGTTACATATTGTGTTAGCATTGTTCATCTCTTTGGTTTTAGTATTTCTATTTATATTTGCTTGTCTTGTTGTTTCCGTTGCGCTAATTAGTTTTGTAGACGAGCAAATTACTTCATCCAACGACAAAGGGCTATTCACCCCCCTCTATTCGGCCGTTCGATCCCCTACAAGTGGTATCAGAGCCAAGGAAAGCTTGTCGAGGACTAACCGCCACAACAAGCACATTCAAAAGATGGCCGACTCCAACATTCATCCACCGAAGTTTGAAGGAGAATTCGCTTGGTGGAAGAAGCGAATGGAGGTATTTTTCGAAACGGATTTTGATATTATGATTACAATGGAATCCGGTTTCGTTTTGCCTAGGGATGAAGAGGGAAAGCCAATAGAGAAGTCAAGGTGGACCAAGAGGCAAAGAGAGGAGCACCTTGCAAACTCAAAAGCGAAGCACCATCTCTACAATGTGCTTCCTCAACAAGAAATAAATAGAATTGGAGAATGCCTAAGTGCAAAGGAGATGTGGGAGAAGCTAGTAGAGCTTCATGAATGTACCTCGGAGGCTAAACTTGCAAGAAGAGACCTCCTCCGCTCCCAACTATCCAACATTAAATTAGAAAAGGGAGAAAAGGTTGCATTCTAGGTTTAAAGAGATTTTAATTGGGCTAACAAGTGTAGGTGAAAAGCTCTCCAACCGAGATATGGTAATGAAGGCCATAGAGGCTTTTCCCTGATCATCCAAGTGGAGTTCAATGGTGGACTCATTCTATATTTCAAAGAATCTAGAGGTAAGTACTCTAGATGAATTTTTCTCCACTATGGAATTGCATGAGTCTAGGCTTGAAGGAATACAAGAAGAGCCAAGATTCCAACCTTCAAGAGGAGTAGCATTTTTGGCAAACAAGGGGAAGAAGAAGATAGAGATCCCCTCCTCCTCCGATGATGAAGCTTCCTCCTCCTCCTCCATGGATAGCACGGAAGAAGCCTATATGGTAAAGAGGGTAAGGCGTGCATTAAAAGGTTTTAGATTTAACAAATCAAATGATAGGAGTAGAAGACCAAGAGGGAAGATCATTTGTTACAATTGCCAAGGAGAGGGACACATAAGGGACAATTGTACCCTCTTGAACAAAAGCAAGGAGGAGAAGAGAAAGAAGGAAGAAAAGAAGAAGAAAAAGGGGAGCAAGAAGAAAAAGGAAGAGGAGAAGAAAACAAAGGAAAAGGGAAAGGCCAAGGCATTCAAAGCAAAGACATGGGATGATCCTTCCTCCTCCTCTTCATCATCATCCAAGGAAGAAAATGCTTTTGTCACCAACTTAGCATTGATGGCTTTCGACGACTTGGATTGCTCCTCCACCGAAAATGAAGAATCAAGCTCAAATGGAGAGAGCTCAAGTGAAGGGGGAGCCTCCTCTACATCCTCATCCGAAGAAGAAGAAGAGGACATGGAAACTATGGTAACTAATCTTTCACCTAGTAAAATAGTTTCTATGATTTCTAGCTTAACTAGGGATTTATTTAGAGAAAAGAAGAAAAATAAGAGCATGCTAGATCAAATTAAGGATCTAGAAGAAAAATTAGAAAAAGCATGCTTAAATGAAAATGAAAATATTTCTTCTTGTCATGATGATGCATGTTCACATGAATATATGCCATTAGATGTTAATGATGCATGTATAGAAGAAAATAGGGCTTTAAGGGAAAAGGTAGACTTTTTGACAAAAGCCCTAGAAAAGTTCACAATTGGCTCAAACACTTTGAACATGATAATTGGGAGCCAAAGAGCAAGTTTTAACAAAAAAGGCCTAGGATATAAGGAAAAGAAAAATGAAAAGGCCTATAAATGCCTAATTGCTAGGGGACAAGATAAGAAGAAGGTAATAGCTAGAAAATGGATTCCTAAGGAATTTTTAGTGAACCCCATAGGCAAGAATTTCTATTGGGTTCCAAAATCCATCCTTAAGGGTTAGGAAAACCCTAGGATAGTCAACCATATGCAATTGACCTATATCATATTTTTGGTTGACTTAGGATGGCAGGACAACATTTTTGAAATAGTGTTAGGTGATGATAACGCGCCTATAAATAGATATTAATGCTTAAATCATGATAATTAATGAAATTGTCATATAAGTTTGCAATCATGATCTATCATCTTGATTTTTGGCACATAGTAATAGGCATTAAGGTTTAAATCATGCTTTGGGTGATACCTTGCTTATTATCATGATATAATACCTAATGCATGATTATTATTTGATGAATACATGTGTTTCATGATCATAATGTGGAATTAATTCATACATATCTTTATGATCATGTGGGATAGTAGTTTGATACTTAACTTTGATAGAAATGCATGAAATTAATGGTTAAGTATATACAAATACCTTTAGGATGCATCTCACATTCACTATAGGCTACCTTGATTTAAAAAAAAAAAACTTAGCAAGGGTGAGATGTTAGGATGATACAAATGTCCATTAGTGTCTATGACATTTAGATGGTCATTTAAAGTATCAAAATAACAATAATAGACCAATCATGGGGAAGGCTTATGTTTAATTCATAGACATATTGCCCAAAGATCATGGTTGGATATTTCATATGTTTTCAAAACAATTTCTTACTTTAAAATCTGTGTATTCATGTTTTGAAACAATTCAAGCCAAAGCTAGGTGTTAAAATGGATACTAACATGATAAAAAAACCTAGTGGTTTTTAAAGCTTTTGGATTTTTGGCAAATACGTAAAAATACAATGAATTTTCACGAAAAACTATTTTTCATTGATATATATACTTAAAATAAATGTGTTCCCCAAATTTTGTGATTTTTTGAATTTTATAGAATTTTTTATGCATTTCTGAAATTCACCCCGGAAATCAGAATTCCTGAAATCCTTGTGCCAGTCGACTGGTAGTCTGAACCAGTCGACTGGTAGCCTGATAACATGCCCTGTAATTTCTGTTATCCAATTTTTAGGCATGTTTTGGTTTAGGTATTTCTCTAGAATTGATGCCATGCTGTATAAACCTTGTTTAAGTATTTTTGATGGTGTCAAAGGGGGAGAAATGTTAAGTTTAAGTAAGGGGGAATATATGTAGGGGGAGTTTCATGTATTAAGGGGGAGAGTTGCTAATCATGTTATTCACATGCTTTCCTTTCTTAAATATTTTATCAAATGTTTTTACCTAACTTAAACGGATTGACACACATCAAAAAGGGGGAGATTGTTAGGGCAATCTCTTGCTGTAATATGGGTTTGATGGTGTGGCAAAGGGTTTAAGTTAGGGTGTTATTATGGTTTGATATGTGCGTTGGAGTCTTGCAGGACTTAGTAATTCGCACATGGAGTCTTGGCGGGTTCACCACTCACTACCTCGTGCTTGAGTCGGAGAAGGAGCATTGCAGAGCCGTGCGCTTGATGCTGCCGAGGGACCGCCGGACGAGATGACTTGAAGCGAAGCCAAGGAAGCAGACTTCGGAGGCAAGAGATGCGAAGGAGCATTGCAGAGCCGTGCGCCTGATGCTGCCGAGGGACGTGGCCGCGAATGAAGAGAGCTTCGGCGAGGGACTTCGAGTGAGATGAGAGAATGAGTGAATTGTAAGTAGCTCATTAGGTGAACTTGGCCGAATGGCTAAGTGTCGGATGAGTTTTCACGACATCGGTCATTGCCATGGAATGGCGATCGGATCTCTAGTCGAATGGGTTCGACCGGTATCGCGTTTTGTTTTGGGCGATGGTCGACCGCCATATGTGGCGATCGGCCAGACTCATCGATCATTCGGCTAAGGCGGATCGATCAAGAGGGTTTGGCCATTAACCACTCGTAGCCGTGACGATCGACTACGGAGGCGGCCGATCGTGATGGGATCCATCAGTCGACTGCCAAGTGTTCCATTGGACTACAATGGTCGAAATCCGACGTGTTCGGAGGTCGTTGTAGTGACAGCAGTCGACTGCGAAGGTGGCGGCCAACGGGAAGAAAAGCTTCCTCTCTATAAAAAGAGAGGGTGTGGAGCTTTGAGAGGCTAATGCTTATGCTTTAAGTGATCTTCCTAGTGCCCCACAAGCTTTAAACTCTTCTTACTTGTTTTTACTTCAATCTTATTGTAAGAAGAGTGATCTTGGTTGTAAAGGTTACCTCCACCTAGCTTTGTGCAAAGGAGAGACCAATAGTGATTGGCTTTGGAGGAGTGATTCACCGTGGACGAATCGGACCGTGGATTAGCGGCGTAGTCGTGAACCACGTTACATATTGTGTTAGCATTGTTCATCTCTTTGGTTTTAGTATTTCTATTTATATTTGCTTGTCTTGTTGTTTCCGTTGCACTAATTAGTTTTGTAGACGAGCAAATTACTTCATCCAACGACAAAGGGCTATTCACCCCCCTCTAGCCGGTCATTCGATCCCCTACAATATTTATTTGTTTTCAATTCAATGGAATATATGCACTAGTATTTGTGAAATTTTAAAAGTTTTTAGTGATGCTAGTGACCAATTATCCGGTGTTTAATATCCAACTTCATATTTAGTTTTAACACATTGTTGTAATATTGCATGTATTTTTAATGAACATATTCAATAAAATGATAATTATTTATCTCAATGTATTTATGTAATGAAAGAAAAATGGGAAAAATATTTCTTATACATTCCTGAAATATTTTTATGTGCTTTTGTTTTAGATCCTAGACTTAAATTAGATGGTTTGCAAGATATGTTAGCATTATATTATGAATCTTTAAGCCTTATTAGCGAAACTGTTCCTAATATTTCTTTGATTTTGTTTAATATTAAAACTCATTTACATGATATTTATAATGAATATAACATTAAATATGGTGAACAAACTATTGGACATGAAACACATCAATCCACTACAACTAGTATTATTATTTCTAAACTCACTAAAGCACAACTATTATTAAGAGAACGGACTAAACGTCCACGAGGATCCTCAAGTTCCAGTCAGGAACTTGAGAATTATTTTACCACTTCTTTTGATTTTAGTGATGCAGATGAAGAAAACTTCGACATTCTAAAATGGTGGTCGCAAAGAACTCAAATGTTTCCAATCTTATCTATAATGACAAAAAAAATTCTAGCTTGTCTAGTTTCAACGGTTGCAGTGGAACAAGCTTTTAGTAATGGAGGAAATACATTGGACGAGAGATGTTCTAGCTTAAGGCCGAAAAATTTGGAAGCGCAATGTTTACTCAATGATTGGTCAAAAACTGCAAGTCGAACGCAACATATTAAAAGTGACAAAGAAGACCAAGACAAAACAGAGAGAACATCCAGAACTACGATGGGAGGAAATACGACTGAAATTGATTGAATATAATGAAAATTGAAATGTAATTGATTTTTTTTATTGTAATAGGTTTTTTATTTAAGTCCAAGATGTTGAAATTTGAGATGTAATATATTTTTTTATTGAGATAATGAAATATTTGATAGAGTTTTTATAAGTTCAATTGTGCAATTTTTTTATTTTAATTATTTACATCATTTTTTAAATTTTTATTTATTTAACTAAGGCGGCGATTAACCGGCTCGGACCCGGACCAGGACTCGGACCGGACTCGGACCCGGACCCGGACCGGAACCGATCGTTCCACAGCCCAGACCGTAATCGCCAGGAGCGGGCCGATTAAGGGTTGGTATTTTTCCAACCCGGACCCTACGGTTTCGACCTGCACCCGGATCGAACCCGGACCGTGGCCAGGTCTAATCCTCCTCATCATCATCATTGGAAGGGGATTGGGTACGTAAGGTAAATAAACTACCCTCCCAAGATGTTATTTTAATGATAACTAGCTTGACTAAGGACTTGTTTAGGGCTAAAAAGAAAAATAAATGCATGGTTAATGAAAATAAAGTCCTAGAAGAAAAATTGAAAAATTCATGCTCACATGATGATTGTATTTCTTCTAGTATTAATGATGCATGTATAGAGGAAAATAAGACTCTAAGAGAAAAGGTAGAATTTCTCACAAAGGCCCTAGAAAAATTCACAATAGGCTCCAACACTTTGAACATGATAATTGGGAGCCAAAAGACTAGTTTCAACAAGAAGAGCCTAGGATACAAGGGATCCAAGAATGAAAAAGTCTACCATTGTTTAATCGCAAGGGGTCAAGCTAAAACTACAATGGTAGCTAAGAAATGAATCCCAAGGGAATGCTTGGTGAACTCTATTGGAAAGAATTTGTATTGGGTTCCCAAGTCAATCCTCAAGGGTTAGGAAAACCTAGGAAAGTTAACCATAAGTGGACTTTACTTATATCATGTTAAATGATTGACTTAGGATGATGTGGGTGATGATTTTTGACTCAGTGTTGAGTGATGATAATGTGTGACTCCTGAACAATGCTTGCTTTATGATCATGATTGAGTAATGCTTAACTTTGATAGAAATTGCATGAAATTGATGGTTAAGTACAAATACCTTAGGTACATCTCACACTCACTATAGGCTAACTTGATTGAAAACATACCATGGGTAAGATGTTAGATTGATACAAATGGTCCACTAATGCTTATGGCATTTAGATGGTCATTTACATGTATCATGTCATAGCAATAATAGATCAATCATGGGGAAAGCATATATTTAATTCATAGATATATTGCCCAAAGATCATGTTTGGATATTTCAAATGTTTTCAAAACCATTTCTTGTCTTATAATTTATGTATTCATGTTTTAAATCATTTCAAGGCAAAACTAGGTTCTCAAACTGATAAAACTTTGAAGGTTTTTAAGACTTTTAAGTTTTTTCCAAATGTTGGAAAATTGAATCAATTTTCATGAAAACTTATTTTTCTTTGATAAAGGATTTTACAAGAAATGTGTTTTCAAATTTTCATAATTTTTTGAATTTTATATAATTTTTAATGCATTTTTGAATTTCGGTCCAAAAATCAGAAAAGGCTGAAACTGCGTGCCAGTCGATTGGCAAATTGACAGCAGTCGACTGATGATTATGCACGAGCATAGTAACCTATTTTGATAGGTTTTGAGGCTGATTTTGGTATTTTTCTTCCTTTAGACCTTGATGCCATGTTATATAACATATGTTTAGTGTTTTTGATGGTGTCAAAGGGGAAGAAATGTTGGGTTTAAGTTAATCATGCTAAGGGGAGAGAATTAACATGTGTTAAGGGGGAGTTACATGTATTTAGGGGGAGTGTTTGATACTCATGTTATTTTATATGCTTTCATGCTTTATGTATTTTGTTAATGATTTACCTAACTTAAACATGGTTGCCACACATCAAAAAAGGGGAGATTGTTAGAGTAATCAACCCAAGTATGGTTTAAGGTTTTGATGTGTGTGGCAAAGGTTTAAGTTAGGATGTTTATGTGATTCACACATGTGTTGGCTTGACGAAAGAATTGGTGGGTTCACCATCTCATGGCTCGGGTCTTTGAGTTGGTGAAGGATGACATTGCGGAAGTCGTGCGCTTGGTGCATCAGAGGGACTGCCGGACGAGGAGCCTTGGAGTGAAGCCAAGGAAGCAAACTTCAGGGCGAGACGCAAAGGATGGAATTGCGAAGCCATGCGCTTAGTGCATCCGAGGGATGTGGCTGGACGAAAAGAGCTTCAGCGAGGGACTTCAAGGGAGATGAGAGAATGAGCGATTTGTAAACGATAGCTCATAGGTGAACTTGGCCGAATGGCTAAGTCAAGTGTCGGATGCTCAACCAAGTGGGTTGAGGTTTTACCCGACAAGTCGAATGCTCAAACTAAGGTTTGAGGTTTTACCTGACGTGTGGTTAAGTTCGACGCTCAAACATTAGTTTGAGGTTTTACCCGACGAATGGGAGTGTCGGATGCTCAACCGAGTGGGTTGAGGTTTTACCCGACCGTCGAATGGTCAAAAAAGCCATTTGTTTGAGGTTTACCCGACATCATTCGACTGCCAAGTATTGGCAGTCAAATTGGTCCAAGTCGAATTGAGTTTAACTGGTGTTCGGCTGAATTGCCCGATCAACAGTCGACTGCCAAAGGTGGCAGTCGACTGTCGAAAGTGGCACGGGCACAAAATGCTTCGTAGTCGACTGATCAGTCGGCTACGGGGTGATAAGTCGAACCGGTGAGATTGCTAGTCGATTGCCCAGGTAACTGTTGGGTAATGATGACCACGATTCAGATGACGTCAGGAGTCGTTACAAGGGTGACAATCAACTGCTGAGATGTGGCAGTCGATTGCCACATGCCCAACAGGAAGATTTGGCCCCTCTCTATAAAAAGAGAGGTTGTGGGCTATAAGGAGGTTAATGTTCATGCTCCCAAGTATCTCCTAAGTGCTCCACACGATTCCTACTCCTTCTCCTTGCTTTTATTTCAATCCTATTATAAGAAGGAATGTTTGTTGTAAGAAGGGTTACCTCCACCTTGCTCGAGCAAAAGGAGAGATCTAGTGGATTAGATTGAGGGGTGATTCACCTGAATGAATCGGTCGTGGATTAGCGGCAAGAGTCGTGAACCACGTTACATCTCCAGTGTTAGCGTTTGTGCTTCCTTCTCTTAGTATTTGTCTTAATCGCTTGTTTAACTCTATATTTCCATTGCGCTAACTTTACTTAGACAATGAAGATGTGAACGAATGCCATCGAGCACAAATTGGGCTATTCACCCCCCTTTAGCCAGTCACCGATCCTCCAACACCTAGGTGTAACTAAAGGTGAGTTTTTTTCTATCCCTCTGCTGTCATGTCCCGAGAGTATGCCGAGCCGAAAAACAAACAGACAACATCTCCCCTGGATGTGACACTATATTTTGTTGATACAAGGCCTTTCGGCCACAATCACAACAACATATATAAATGTAAATATAACAAAACACAGCGAAAAATAATGCAATGACATAACAGACTACACACAGTGCATACCGGTATGACTGACCACAACATAAAGAAAACATCATCAAAACCCGAATCAACAAGTGCATACATCAATAATATCTAACACCACAACCACCATATAAATCCAGATCGATATAATAAACACCCGAAAACAAAAGGAAACACAAATCCAAAGCCAGGACCCTTGGAAGTGAGATGAGACGATGTCAGCCAGCGATGCTCCAAGCCCATCATGAAGTCGGCTACCAGTACAAAACTCAGCGGTAATAAGAATAGAAGTGCATGCATAATATATACATACATACATACATATATATATATACTGATTAAAGATATAACAGGTATACACTAACATGATATAACTACTGTATAACTAAACTGATCAACAATAACAACATAAGGTACAGACATACCTAAAAATCGACATTGATGTAAATCATACAACCTGAGTATAAGTACCATAATACAACACCTATAATATGGTAGAATAAATACTGACTCTGTAATCAACAACATCGACATTCTAACATTCTATGTCAAATACACAATGAACCGGGTCTATCCCGTATCACCTCAAGGTACTAGTCAAAGGTATACAATAGTCTGACCAACTCAATACTGGTGATCCACACACGACCATATAAGAATATGCAAGTGGAATGCAAGATGATAAACAATCAAATGCAACAAGCATAGCTCAAACAAATGCAACATCCAACGATCATATATATAGACTCTATCTATATATATTCTCATCACACTCAACTATATATATATATATATATATATATATATATATATATATATATTATATATATGCAAACGACATCTACCACGACAATGTAGATGTATGGTCATGCCTGCGCACCCTACTCACTACCACGACCTCAGTGTGGCCTAGGTGACACAACATGACAACTGTCCCAACTCACAATAACCACTGCTCTCGAGTGGCCGAGTGGGTAGTATGAAATAACATATAAGTGTAAAAAGCTAGCTACACAACGGGGTCCATGCTACTAGCCACTTCGACTGTCACTACCCATGAGTGGTCGAGTGTCACACACCCAGGACAACTGCACACTACTCCAACAACCACTGTCTATAGTGGGGCGAGTGCGGCACAACAAATGCTCTACCCTCAAACCAGTTACTCCTCCACGAGTAACCTGGGAGGTAGGATGACTGACGACTCTCTTAACCATAAGATAGACCAAGTTGCCAGCATGCATGTAAATGGCATGAATGCACGACAACACATACATATGTCCACAACACACTCTTTATTCTATAAAGAGGCATACTCAACTGACCAACACACTCTTTATCCTGTAGAGAGTCATACTCAACTGATCAACACACTCTCTATTATATAGAGAGGCATATACAGCTGACAACAACCAAGCTAGAACCTCCAGTCCGTAGCGAAACTGTATCAACAAATCACACGTCCATACACAACTACATGATCCATAGTGGATATGTACACAACATCAAGATATAACATGGAAACTCAACTTTACTTCTAGAATCATCCACCCCCAGATGATTTATCTAAATTTCACAATTCAGTTTTACAACCGAATTTAGCTACGTACACATAGGTAAACCACTACAGGTCCACTTACCATAACATCTATAATTCATAACAAAGATGAAAGAATAGATAACAACATTGACAGAGTATTTAAGTGCAAAGGCAAGTAACAAGCATCATAAAATCTAGAGTGGAGTCAAGGTCAAAGTGACAACAATATGAAGTCATATACTTCAGGGTTTAGCTACTAACTGACCAGGGTAAGAAATATTACCCACCTGTTAAATAGCTCCGCTAGCTGTCCATGCGTACAAGCATCTGTCACTTACCAAAGTCCTACAAGACAACATGAACTATGATTAAGTTCTAACATGACCAAATTGAATCCTACATCGATCTCATATTCAAATCCATTATCCAAATACTAATTAAAGTCTCGATCAACTAACTGAACACTTCCTCCATTAGCAAACCAATAATGGACTAACCATAGATCTAACATTTCAACCATAGCACTTAAATCACAACTCGCCTAACTTAGTTCCAATTGCTAAATAGCTCAATCCAAATAGGAAATGGCAAGCTTACTCACATTTGTCTTCATCACCTGTATTGAAAGGAAGATTAGAAGCAACCACCATATCTGTTAGAAAAATAACATTGGTATACATCCATAAACATTCAAGTATGAACTTACCAAGCCTAGCTTTCTTCACAGCTTCTTGTTCTAATTCAAGGTATCGGATTAAAGTCCAAACAACCAAATTAAAGCAACCTCATAACCTTATCTGTTCATCTTATAGAAACATGTTAATTTAATAGACATACAAAAACCTTACCTCTTCCTAAATCAATCGGCCATAGCTTGGAGGTAGTAACACACAACAGCTCACAACAAAGAAGAGGTCTGGGCAAAGAGCTGGCGGCAGCACTATCGAGCTCATAGTGGTATGACGAAGAGGTATGCTCATGACAAAGGGAAAATGACCTAATACAGTAAACATCCGATTGAACTGAGTGCTGAAAAAGGTTGCTCGTGGCGAAGGATGGCTGACAAGCGATCGTGCCAACAGCAGGGTGGCTGAGCGAGGGCTTACGGAAGGAGAAGGGATGGACTGAATAGAGGGTGACCAACTGTTGCTCACGGTGGAGATATTCGGTGATGAAATGGCGAAAGAGGAAAGGCAGTCGGTTGTAACCCACAGTGGAAGGGTTGGGGCCGATGCAGCTCATAGTGGCTGATGGTGAATGGTGGCAGTGGACAGAGGTACACCACAGTGGATTTGTCGCTCACAGCGAGGATTGGCTCCTCCTAATCTTAGCGATGACCGATCCCAATGGTGGCCAGAGGATGGGAAGAGATGGCGATGCTGGATCGGCAAACAAAGGGACCGATGACGAGGTGGCTCGGTGGCCGCACAACGAGCGGCTCGAGGAGGCAGCCCTGGGCGGTGGCAGCGAGCACGGGGAAGGAGAAGAGGCGAATCAGGAAGAGGAAGAGGAAGAGAAGGAGAGAAGTCGCGATCGGGAAGAAATGCGGAAGAAGCCGGTCGGGCAAAGTAAAGAACAGAAATCGGGATTTAAAATAAGCTGACTTAATTTGGTTGAGCCAACTCAAGTCTAACCCAAAACTAACCTAGGTTAAACTCAAACACCCATTTAGGTTTTAATCATCCTCTTAATGGTCATATGAACTCCTTTTGAATCTAGAAAAATTTCTGTGAATTCTTGAGAAATTATCTAAGACAATTTCTTATGGATACTCCATAAAATATAGAAATCTCCTTGCAATATAAGTATATCAAGCGATCCATCAAATTCATCTTATGGATTGAAAGAAAATGAACAGATTTAGCTAATCGATCATCGATTACCCCAAATCGCATCAAGTCCTTTCCAGATTCTAGATAATCTCCCAACACAGTCCATCATACTAGGCTCCCACTTCCATCTTGATACGTAACCCTACTGGTCACTAATATTCCACTTTTACTTGTTGGCACACCCAACGTCAAACTATGAAATCAACCATGACCTACATGTCATTCCATCAACAAGAATGTTTTAGAACTTGCTATTTTCGGATACACTCCAAATACATCACCAATCTCGAATGATGAGCCTCCTGAATCAACTCGTCCTGAAACTGAAAGAACTTTGGGTCATAGACTTCCTCAAAGATGAAGAATCTCTCTATCATCGCAACCGAGATCTGTCTACTGTCTTGAATCAAAAGTAACTCTTCCTATATCTGATACAACTCCGGAAACTACTATCTTTCTCAGAGACGCAGAACTATCTTCTCACAAGAGAAATCCATAGTGATATGCTCCCACTTTCATTTTGGAATCGGAATTTCCCGAAGCAACCCAGCGGGTTTCTGATGTTCAACCTTTAGCTACTGGCATACTAAACATTGAGAAACAAAGTCTGCAATATCTCTCTTTATACTGTTCCACTAGTATAAACATTTTAAATCTCGATACATCCGAGTACCACAAGGATGTATAGCAAATCTCAAATGATGTGCTTCCTGTAGCAACTCTTCCTTAAACAATGCAACTCCATAGTAGCTACCCAGTAACTAGTCAAAACTTCATGAGCACTTCTGCTCCATACAACGACTATACAAGATCATATCTGCTAAAACCACGTCACGTACAAAACATCTTATCTCATAGTTTCTTAACTGACGTAAGCATAACATACGTCTCATGCAACTGCATTAGAATCACTCTAATCCTTGAAATGATGCATCTGCGTACAATACTCTTCCATCCATACCAGAAGGATTAGCTAACACTGGTACAAACGTCAATCATCATCTAGGCCCTGAAACCTAGTTTCACAAGCTTCTGACCAAGTGATTTCTATCACCTCCTTGGTCAAACAAGTATATGGTATAGTAATGCTAAAAAAAACATTCTATCCACATCTACAGTAATAACCAAATCATATAAAGAAACCACCATCTACGGTGACCGAGTGCGTAACTCCAACTACCACCATCAACAATGGCCAAGTTACGCAACTCCAACAACCACAAACTGATCCAATCGTGTCCAGAATACATGATTTCTCAAATCCATGGATGACTAAATCATTAAATAGTCTAACAACATAATCAAAATCTCATAAAATTCATACCAAGTATGAAATTGTCGTCTCTACACACTTGTATCCTCTTTACTCTAAACTGATGATATATCAATCATCACAACAACAATGATAATTGTATGACATCATATCGCTACAATATCAACACTCCAATCGTAAACCAACCCTAGAGTATACATAGGTGTCCTTAGTTGATCTAAACAGATCATCTATCCACAATGAAGGATATTCATTTTCAACAACTACCGCATTCCATCATCGAGAATCGATGCAGAACCTCAAAGGTCCATCTTTCTTTTAACAAAGAGTTCCTAATCTTCTCTAGAAGATATATTGGGACAGATAAATATCCATCCAACACCTCCTATAATCGTAACTTATGTTCTTCCAATTTCTTTTATTGTCATCCGGTATGGGGTCTTTAATACCGGAGTTGTTCTCAAAGTTACTTCGATTGTAAATCCACTTGTCAATGCGGTGGCAAGCCTGAAAGTTCATCCAAAATTAGATCGGAGTACACTCACACTATACGCACATCCGAGGGACATGATGTACCATCATTCCCAATCTTTCTCAATGACAATAAATATCCCTGATATCCTTGGGATAATAGTCTGAGCTTGGAATACTGAAATGAAGGATATCCCATTATCCTTAATCCCAATGAATTCCCACATCAATTAATTCGATAGTCGGAAGGTTACCACTTTTACTCGACAGTCAGTCGTAACATGATAATTGGTTAACCAATCTATGCCAAAGACAATGTCAAATCCCATCATTTCAAATAAACAAATGTGAATTACCCGTGTCAATCAATATATAAACTGAAATAATACTCCGAATGTCCGTTTTTTTAAGATCTGCTTCTCCAAACCATAGATAGTTGTCTTTGCCGACTCTAATTCTGCAGTGGATCTCCTTGCAACAGCTTCAGCATCCCTTATCTAAGACATGAGTTCTGTAGTAATTCTACGTGTATGGGCATCCTTTTCTTGTAGTTCTCTTTGCAAGTCCACGATTGTAGCCTTCAATTCAGAAGTTTCATTGCTTCTAGCACTCTTAACAGTAAAGAATAATCTGTCAGCCAAGGATTTGACGACTTCTTCCGTGACTGGAGTATTTCCTTTGATGGAGACATGCCCGTAGTATCCACTTGGTGACTTCCCAGATTCAGTCACAGATTTTCCTCAAAGACCAGCTCATTTTCAATTGTTAAGGCTTGCTCACCCCACCTATACAGATCAATCTAGGCCAAGTTGCTTCCCATGAGTAAATCCGCCCAAGACACAAACCTCTTTGAGCTGAATTGCAACCAACTCGGCCAAGCAAACTGATTTTTTTTGAATGGCTTTTAAATGGAAACCAACTAAATTCAACTCAGATAAGAACAGTTAATTCTCAAACGATCTCAACCAAATCCAACCTTCTTGAAGTTACCATCCCTAATTACGGTCCAAGCTAATTGAATATAATTAGCAAAGCAAAATCTAATGTGTTCTAAATCACAAAACCCCTCATAATATCTAACCATTGTTTTGAAGCACGACCTTAATAATGCATTAAGGCTACAATGATTCATTTATCACTGATGAACCATAATTAAACCATAAAACACAATGATGTTACTATTCTAGTATTCTCCCACTTAGCCAATGTCTGTCCTTATTAGCCAATAAAAAATATCCTTAATGGTGATAGCACCGTGTAGCTTTGATGAGAAGGTCATCACTATTTGATAAACTTCAAACAGTTCATAATGGGGAGCACATCATTTTTTTCCCCATTTGTCTTGCTTCATCTAAATGTAATCCAAACAATTAAGGTGTAAACTAATTTATCTTGTTTTTTTTTCAGGCACAACTAGTGATGATAGCCTCTAATTGGAAAGGTAGACCTTTCAGAAACATATAAGAGCTATCATATAAGCATATACACTCTCCGTCCGAAAGGAACTCTGATGGTAGTTCGAATCTACAAATTAACTCAAACAGTGATACTCAAGGTTATATAGATGATTTGAACCTTAAGGAAGATTGCTTCTTGTCTACATATTCTTCTACATATTCATTAATTAACTTGTCCCTCCTGAGTATATATAATTTAGAGGTATCATATCCAAAGTTATAAAGACTTGAAAGTCTCAAAATGTATATCAAATATTTCATTACTTAACGTGCAATCCTACCACATCATGTAAGAGTAATACTAAACCTTTGGCAATAAGAATCATTAAGGATAATGATTTGGTCTATCTCTGTATCAATACAAGTCATATACTCGAAAATACCTTCAAGGTTATCTAACTAGGCTCAAGCAACTCCAGGATCTGAATTTCCCTAAAACATGAATCAGTCCTTTACCGACTGTGCCAACATCTCCACCAAGTACCAGCTTGATCCCAATAATGGTATGCAACTAACTCCACTTCCTTTGTATAACACAAGTTAAGTACTCAAAAGTACCTTCAAAGTTATACAACCCAGCATGACAAACTCAGGGATCAAAATCCCTATGAAATACCATATACTAACACTCCGCTATCTGCATCAACAATATCCTACATGTCTTGTCCATTACCCAACAGGTAATAATCTGACTAGCATAATTAGTAAGAATCCCTAAGACTGTAGTCTTTGATTTACACAAGAAATGTGACGACTTGACTCCTGCTTTCCGACTCGGTATCAGTCAACTCTCAAAGAAAATTCACCTTTTCGACACAGGTTCAAGACTCACAGACTCAACAGGTCGTTCCCGTGGTCAACTTAAACTACAATTACGAATAATAACCAACACACTACATGTTATTCCCTGTTATAAACATTAAATGCATAGCCAACAAAACCGAGAGTATAAACACTAAAGGCAACTCTGGCTGGTCGCCTTGGTGGATGACCCCTACTACAAGTTTATACTGGTATCATCACTCTATCTGTATATACATGTTGAACAAGTTTCGATAAGTATCTAACTAGGATATAAGTTATCAGGAATTCTTACTTCATGCTGCTCGGAGCTCATGCCACTGTCAATCTCATCTCACAAAACCAAAACAAAACAAATCGACTCTTGATAATCCAAAACTCAACGAAAAACATCATTGTATGTCATCGTAAACCTAGGGCTCTGATACCAATAAAGTTGTCATGCCCCGAGAGTATGTCGAGCCGAAAAACAAATGGATAACATCTCCCCTGTACGTGACACTATATCCTGTTGATACAAGGTCTTTCGGCCACAATCACAACAATATATATAAATGTAAATATAACAAAACACAGTGGAAACTAATACAATGACATAACAAACTACACACAGTGCATATCGGTATGACTGACCACAACATAAAAGAAACATCGTCAAAACCCAAATCAACAAGTGCGTACATCAACAATGTCTAACACCACAACCACCATATAAATCCGGATCGATATAAGAAATATCCGAAAACAAAAGGAAACACAAATCCAAAGTCGGGACCCTCGGAAGTGAGATGAGACGATGTCAGCTAGCGATGCTCCAAGCTCATCACGAAGTCGGCTACCTGTTACCTAAGTGACAAGAAAACCCAGGGTCTGTGGTGGTGAGTACAAAACTCAGTGGTATATATATATATACCTGTGCACCCTACTCGCTACCACGACCCCAGTGTGGTCTAGGTGACATGACATGACAACTGTCCCAACTCAACAACAACCACTGCTCTCGAGTGGCTGAGTGGGCAGTATGAAGTAGCATATAAGCGTAAAGAGTTAGCTACACAACGGGGGTCCCTGTTGCTTGCCACTCTGACTGTCACTACCCATGAGTGGTCGAGTGTCACGCACCCAGAACAACTGCATGCTACTCCAACAACCACTATCTATAGTGGGGCGAGTGTGGCATAACAAATGATCTTCCCTTAAACCAGTTACTTCTCCACGGGTAACATGGGAGGCAGGATGACTGACGACCCTCTCAACCACAAGAGAGACCAAGTCGCCAGCATGCATATAAATGGCATGAATGCACGACAACACATACATATGTCCATAATGCACTCTCTATTCTATAGAGAGACATACTCAACTGATCAACATACTCTCTATCCTGCAGAGAGTCATACTCAACTGATCACAATACTCTCTATTTTGCAGAGAGTTATACTCAACTAATCAACACACTCTCTATTCTATAGAGAGGCATATACAACTAACAATAACTAAGCTAGGACCTCCAGTCCGTAGCAATGTTGTATCAACAAATCACACGTCCATACACGACTACATAATCCATAGTGGATATGTACACAACATCAGGATATAACATGGAAACTCAACTTTACTTCTAGAATCATCCACCCCCAGATGATTTATCTAAATTTCACAATTCAGTTTTACAACCGAATTTAGCTACGTACACATAGGTAAACCACTACAGGTCCACTTACCATAACATCTATAATTCATAACAAAGATGAATGAATAGATAACAACAATGACAGTATTTAAGTGCAAAGGCAAGTAACAAGCATCAGAAAATCTAGAGTGGAGTCAAGGTCAAAGTGACAACACTATGAAGTCATATACTTTAGGGTTTAACTACTACCTGACCAGGGTAGGAAATATTACCCACCTGTTAAATAGCTCCGCTGGCTGTCCATGCATACAAGCATCTGTCACTTACCAAAGTCCTATAAGACAACATGAACTACGATAAAGTCCTAACATGACCAAATCGAATCCTACATTGATCTCATATTTAAATCCATTATCCAAATACTAATTAAAGTCTCAATCAACTAACTGAACACTTCCTCCATTATCAGCAAACCAATAATAGACTAACCATAGATCTAACATCTCAACCATAGCACTTAAATCACAACTCACCTAACTTAGTTCCAATTACTAAATAGCTCAATCCAAATAGGAAATGACAAGCTTACTCACATTTGTCTTCATCACCTGCACTGAAAGGTAGATTAGAAGCAACCACCATATCTGTTAGCAAAATAACATTGGTATACATCCATAAAAATTCAAGTCTGGACTTACCAAGCCTAGCTTCCTTCACAACTTCTTGTAATAATTCAAGGTATTAGATTAAAGTCCAAACAACCAAATTGAAAGCAACCTCATAACCTTATCTATTCATCCTATAGAAACATGTTAACTTAATCGACATACAAAAACCTTACCTCTCCCTAAATCAATCGGCCATAGCTTGGAGGTAGTAACACACAACATCTCACAGCAAAGAAGAGGTCTGAGCAAAGAGTTGGCAGTAGCACCATTGAGCTCGTAGTGGTATGACTAAGAGGCATGCTCACGACAGAGGGAAAATGACTCGATGCAGTAAACATCTAATCGAACTGAGCACTGAAAAAGGTTGCTCGCGGTGAAGGATGGCTGACAAGCGATCGGGCCAGCAATAGGGTGGCTGAGCGAGGGCTTACGAAAGGAGAAGGGGTGGCCTGAACAGAGGGTGACCAACTATTGCTCACGGTGGAGATATCTGGCGATGAAATGGAGGAAGAGGAAAGGCAGTCGGTTGTAACCCACGGTGGAAGGGTAGGCGTTGATGTTGCTCGCAGTGGCTGATGGTGAATAGTGGCAGCGGATGGAGGTACACCACAGTGGATTTGTCGCTCACAGTGAGGATTGGCTTCTCCTAATCTTAGTGATGACTGATCCCAGCGGTGGTCGAGGGATGGGAAGAGACAGGGATGCTGGATCGACAAACAAAGGGATCGGCGATGAGGTGGCTCGGTGGCCGCGCAGCGAGCGGCTCGAGGAGGCGGCCTTGGGCGGTGACAACGAGCACAGGAAGAGGAAGAGAAAGAGAGAAGTCGCGATCGAGAAGAAATGCGGAAGAAGCCGATCGGGTAAAGAAAAGAACGGAAATCGAGATTTAAAATAAACTGACTTAATTTGGTTGAGGCTGCTCAAGTCTAACCCAAAACTAACCTAGGTTTAACTCAAACACCCATTTAGGTTTTAATCATCCTCTTAACGGTCATACGAACTCCTTTTGAATCCAGAAAAATTTCTATGAAATATCTAAAAATTTCTTAATTAACAAGATATATATATATTCCAGTATCTTACATCTGCACCAACAATGTTAACTTAGCTTTATTTTGGTGAGAACATGCATAATTGCTAATTTTGGTAAGTGAATTTTAGAAACTACTACAAACATAATTTTTGAATTCAAATCACTTAAATGTTATAAACATAAATACTTTGAAGAGTTTAAAAGGGTGTAATATAATAAATTTAACTCTTAAGATCGATATCTCCCCCTTATACGGAACCTAGAAGGTTTAGGGGTCTAAACTTGGCCCTAAGGATTATATATTTAGCATTGGCCAACCAGATATGGTAACTATATGTTAAATGCAACAATCAAGAAAATAAGTATTCTTATAAGTTTTGAAAATTATGTTATTTGTATTTTAATTGTCCTTAACATATCACCCATTGTATGTGTCTCAAAGCATGTTCACCTTAAATGTTCTAGTGGGTTGATTTCAATTTTACTTGGTTAAATTTAGTGATTTGAAGATAATAAACCTTGGGTTAGATTCAGATTTAACCTTTAGATCATTAAGTAAACTTTTTGAGAAAATGAGTTCCAGGTCATGGCGAGGTACAGAAGCCTTCTTTGATCGGAATAACGACCACTTCCTTACACAAAACCAATTTCAAGAAAATGTTCACTTAAGTCACTTAGGGTTACTTCCTGGTCTAACTAGTTTAAGATGGGGTGAGGCAACTTCAGCTAGTTCAACTTAGCCGAGTGCACCAAGCTAGATACGTCTTGTCTAGCTCAGGTACACAAGACCTCATTTCCCTAATGTACTATCATCTCGTCGCATCCTGATACTATGTTATCAAGGTTGATTAACTATTGATCCTATCTAACTATTCTAGAAATTAAAAGAAAAGACGAAGTGTGTAAAGTTGCACTAAGAGATCGGGAACATAATTTTAGTATTAGCTCCCCCTGGACCGTTGAACCAATGTGGTCTATCCGCATAGTGGACTTGATCCTTAGGAATCCAATACTTAGTAGTACTTATATGTGAATTTAACAAAATCTTAGGGACCCATGCCTGGACTCTTTGATTACTACGATTAACAATTAACATGTATGATTTGTTCGAGTTTTTGACCTAAATCTGAGTCTGGCCTTGTTGTACACAACTCTTTGAGTTCCAAGGAGTCGGTCAAGACCCTTGGATCCTAATGTGAACTTTTCCAGCCTGACCTTGAGCTATTGAACTTGTCCTTTTAAGATAGAATTCTCTTCCTCATGTTTTTTGATTTGAGTTGAGTTTCCCTCTCAAACTTGACTAGCTGAAGAGGTTAGGGAGGCCTCATGCTTGAGGAGTTTAACCTCCTTAAGCAAAACTCGACCCTAAACTCGGACTTAGCTAACTTCTTATCTAATAATTTAATTGTGTGATATAAATTGCCGATTAATGAACTGCTCACCTTAATCTTTTCCTTTGATCCAGCCTTGAGTCTTGACTCGAATTAGTCGTCGGAGTCGGATTCGTCGTTGGCTTCGGACTCGGACTCGGAATCCACCAATCTCGCCATGAATGCCAAGCCATCGCCTTGGTCTTCTTCTTCTTCCCTAGTTACTCAGAATGCTTTCCTTGGTTGTCTTGTACTTCATTCCTTTTTTATCATCCTCCAAACTAGGTTGACTAGTTCGGTCTCCATCTCTTCCTCCGATTGATAGTCGTCTTCTTCGGGAGGTGGCTTGCTCTTTCCCTTTCTTCTTTGACCTGCAACCAAGGCAATACTTTTCTTGACTAGGGCCGAGTTAGATTGTTCGTGCAATTCAAATTCGAAAAATAGCTCATCTAGTCTAATTTTAGATAAGTCTCTAGATACTTTGTAGGCATCAACCATAGATGCCCACAAAGTGGTCCTAGGAAATGCATTTAAAGCATACCTTATTACGTCCCTATTCTCTACCTTTTGTCCGATTGAGTGTAGTCCATTCATGATGTCCTAAATCCTTGCATGGAGTTGTGTCACCGTCTCATGATCCTGTATTTTTAAATTAAATAATTTATTTAGGAGGAGGTCCCATTTGCATACATTTATGTAGGTTGTTCCTTCATGTAGCTCGATGAGCTTGTTCCATAGGTCCTTCGCCTTGATGAATGGGCCGATGCAGTTGAGCTCTTCCTTGGAGAGACCACATTGAAGAATTTGTGTAGCCTTTGCATCGGCCTCCACTTGACGCTTCATGGCGTTCGTCTACTTGTCGCAATCCAAGTATTCACCATCTTCATTTGTTGGTAAGTTGAAGCCGATTTAAATGACTATCCACATCTCGACTTGGGTCTTAAGGTAGCACTCCATCTGACCCTTCCAGTAATGGAAGTCATCTCTATTGTAAAAAAAAAGTCGGGCGGTGTTAAACCCTTCGAGATGGGCCATTGAATAAAACCTTGGACAACAAAAATGAAAATATGAAAGTTGCCAAGACTTGGTCTTGGATTAGTAGTGCGGGATAAAAGAAACAACTTAAATCGAATTACGAATCAAAAAATATGAAAAGAATTAAAAAGTTGCTAAATCGGTGGTTGCACGGAATCTGAGCGCCCCCGCTCTGATACCAATTGTTGGATCAAGAGAGTCGCTAGAGGGGGGTGAATAGCGATCGTAAAACTTTCTTTTTGTTTGTCAAAAACTTGAGTATTGCAGTGGAAATAAGAGTAAAAAAAAGAGTAAAGGAACACCTTTTATTTTTACTTAGTTCACAACTGAAAGGTTGCTACTCCAAGGCCCCGCGATCCTAGACCGTGTATGATGGGGCAATTCACTAAAAGTCTCCTTCTCGTTGGAGGTAGGAGACGGCGGTTACAAGAAAACACAAGATAGAGGAAGAGGCAACATGGCTACCTCTCCTCTTTACAATTGAAAGCTCGAATACAAGAAATAACAACAACTAAAAATAAATCTATTGACTTAGAATATGCAAGGTTCGGCATGAAGTCGACGTTACGGTGGCGTAGCGTTGTCGTTGAAGCTTGGCATCGTTGGAGAACTTTGGGAGAAAGATGAGATGATCCAAAAGGGTGAAAACCCCCTTCTTTTATAGCCCTTCAAACCCTAGCTCGTAGAGATCTGGATCTAGGTCAAAGCTCCTTATCCTCCCCAAGATAAGGGGAGCTTATCTTGACTTTCTTCAAGCTGACCAGTTTGAATGTCAGTAGACTGATGGTAGGATCAGTCGACTACCAATAGCTTTCAGTCAACTGTTGGCTTGGTCACTCTCCTACAACATAGAGTTAGCATAGAACTATCATGTAATGGACATTATGACGGTGCCTTACCGTCTGATCTCGACCTAGACCTTCCCCTAGAAGTCTTAGTCGGATCGCCGCCTAAGTTCGTCCTCGTATGGAGGATGCGACCTCACCATTACTCTTCACTCAATGCTTACCTCTGGTCCTTCTGACTTGTCGCTTAGCTTTCGGTTGCCATCGAGGTTCCTCGACTTCAACGAGGTTCTCCTGATGTCACCCAACCACCACGGTTTCTCCGCGTGTTGCTGACCTTTAACTTAGCTTAAATACTTCCTGCACACTCAACATAACTCATGAGATAACAATAATAACTTAACTTTGAACCTTTTCCATAATCAAAACCTAGGTTCGATTATCTGGTACCCCTGCACCAACATTATCTAAGTTTATGTCAAATATCAAACTTGACACAATAATGGATTAACTCCCTCGAGTGTGTCAAAATCTCCAAACTTGGCACACATTGACTCTAGCCTAATGTGTCAATCATGATTAGCTTTCAATCTTTTATTTTTATTGGCACATCCTAAAATCTTTTAGGATACTTTTTTAAGTTCATTTTCAAAGTATCACTATACCTTGAAAATACTCTAAAATGTCAACCCTACTATGGTTAGGTTAACTACATTTCCATTCTGAATTGACATACCCTATACCTATCTAGTGTGAAAGGATCACACTCCTAGGAATTAGGGGTGAAGCTTCCATGAGCCCAGTGTGGGCAGCTGCCCACACTTGGTCCAAATTTTTTTTCCAATTTTATTTTATTTAAATTTATACAGTAAATTTTTTTATTATTTTATTAAGTATATTATATTATGCCCACACAGAACTAACATCTAAGTTTCACCCCTGCTATGAATCCAATACCTATTGGAGCTCATTGAGTTTTCTAAATATTCACTAGGGATAACCTCCCTTAATATCTTCCTGATGACTCTCTTAGGCTTCTTGGAAGTCTTAGTCATTTGAGTCTCATCAAGGTCAACTCTAGGGATACCTTTCCTTATAACTTTGACATTCCTAGTCCTAGGCTTAGTTCCATAATTATATGGAACACTATGGTAAGATGATATAATTTGCTTGGACTTAGGTTTGTATCCTAAACCCTTTTTGTCCCTAGATGATTCATACCCATCAAGTCCTTTGTTTTGTCCTTTTGACCGATTAAATATATATTTTTAATCTTTTTAAGGGTCTTTTCCAATTTGTAAAGTCTTGACCTCAAGACTTGAGTTTCTTCTTCTAATGTCTCAAGTCTTGACTTTCCATGATTTCTTTTGAGATCCTTTTTTTAGACATATGTCTATTTTTTTTAGGGGCATTGTCTAGACTTTTGTCTACCTTCCTATCCTTATGTAAAATAGGTCTGTCACGCCCTAGGGTAGACTCTGTCCGGCCAACGGACGTCACCCCCTTATGACAATTCCAATACGGTACAAAGTCGCAGGCAGTATAACACATATCAAAAATGTATAACAACACAGCAAAACGTATAACATCAATAGCGAAAGCCAACACATGGAAATACAAAATCGTCAACATAAGTACATCGGTATATCCGTCCATACTAGAATAAAATCCATACTGAATATCAAAAGAGAAACATACAGCATGATCTCCAAAACAATAAGAGTCCATATAAAGGTACATGCGATGGGAAACAAAAACCCCCAGAAAAACGGCGAGATGGGATCAGGTGGCAATGCTCCAAGTCTCTGCCGAAGTCTTCTATCTACTACCTGGGCGACAGGAAACCCAGGGTCCAGGGTGGTGAGTATAAAACTCAGGGGTAATATATAGAAGTGCATGAACAACATACAGGGTAAGAGATCTACAAGTATACATGTGAAGATCTACAGGTATGCAGCATGAGTCCAACAGACATACAGTACTAAGCATAGTAATCAGTAATCCCATATATGTCCTACTCATAGCATAAACTGAACGGATCAACTTACATAAAGTAATGTACATACCTGACGGTCTGTCCTCCATATGATCTATAACATCCTGAACAGGTATATCATGACATAATCCAAATAGTACACACTCATGCTCAACACATGCACAACGGTATATAAAATATGCAAAAGGCATGTAGCATGATGTACAATCATATGCAGAAATCAAATGCAGCATCTCACAGGCATATGTAAAACATATATCAAATACATGCATACATATATATCAGCAAATGCATATGCATGGTCGTCATGCGGACCATCAACCACGACCCCAGAGTGAGTGTGTGGTGGCACGACAAATGACAACTAGCCCGACTCTAGCTACCACTACTCTCGAGTGGCCGAGTTGGGTAGTATGAATGAGTAGTATATAAGCGTAAAAAGCTAACTACTCCTAGGGGTCCCTGCTGCAAGCCACGCCGTCCCTACCCATGAGTAGACAAGCGCCGCACACAGGACAACTGCACGTCATAACAACCACCATCTATAGTGGGCGAGTGCTAACACCAGTCTGCACAGTGATCTCCAGCTACCACCATATATAGTGGTCGAGCGCGGCACATCTAATGCTCTGCCCTCAACCCTGCTACCACTACCCCGAGTGGCCGGGGAGGCAGGATGACCGATGACCCGTCTCTTCCACAAGGAAGACCCAGTCGTCAGCATGCATGCACTTGTAATGATGCATAGCTCACACATACATCCCCACAACACTCCCTAATCCACAAGGAGATCTAGTCAACAAAAGTCAACCATGCAAGGACGATTGATCCGTAACCCCAACTTACTTACCTATGTACAGATAAATAGGTTCATCAAGTTAACTCACTAATATATGTACTGCATAACGCATCGAGGACTCATCACCTAACCTAGTGATGGAACCCGGTAACCCCATCTAAGTCCACACTAGTGACTACATGCATTTAACTGAATACCTATCAGCTAACATACAAACAGGGTTATAATTTCTATCCGAGATAAAGGTATGATAGATTAACAGCAATATCTCAAAGATCGCAGGTTAAGTACAAGCACAAGATACAATATGAGTGGATCTAAGGTAAACAAGAATAACCATATGTAAACTGTCATGCACTAGAATTGATCAAACTACCGGACCAGGTAGATATTACCCACCTGATACGAAGCTCGTATAATCCTCACGGCCGCGGGCCTGCTTCGTATCCCAAACCTGCACATAATAACAAATTAGGATTAAGCATAAAGCTCCAATAATAATACGAATAAAATACTAACTCATTTATATTCGTATTCTTTTCCCAAAGACATCATAACCACTTCCTAAGCTTATACATCATAACCCATATGATCCAAATGCTAACATCTCCAAATCAAAACATACTCTAATGAACTAACCTCCAACCACCCTTCGGCAGCTTACCATCACATTAATTCATAGCAATTACCAATAGCCCACACAGATCAATAACTTCACAACGTAAATCTAACAGGAGTCTATAAATTACAATCTCAAAACATCGAACATCCACACTACAAATCATCCACAGAACTAATCTAAGGAAAACCTAATTAACAACTTCAATCCACTGTTTATCCCTAATTTACAGTAGAAACCATCCCGACTTCTTTAATCATCTACAAAACACCACACCAAAAGCACACTCAGACCTTCCCTGGCAGCCTACTCCCGCTTACCCTCTGCTCACCGAAGAAATTCCAGATCAAGCACATCGACAAACCATAACCAAGCTAACAATATCGGACAACACATGGGTAATAAGGCTTACCAGTTCTAGACCTCTGTCGGATTTCCGCTCGGAAATCGATTCCCAATCCCGAGCTCTGCAATCCACCCAAATCCACCTTACTCGTTCCCCGATTACCGGCGAAGATCGGAGCTCTGATCCCTAGCTCCGGCGACAGGTGACATCCGACTTTTCCTCCTTCTGCTGCTCACCGAACCAACCAGCTCCGATCACTGCCAATACCCCGATCGAAGCTAAAAACAACCCAAAACTCCAGATCTCCACTCGAAAAGGGAAGGGAATGATCGATCCTTACCTCCGATGGCAGCTTGCTGCCGCGACAACGACGCCGCTGTCCGCTGGGAGTGTCGCCGCGATTTCCGTCCAGGCGAGAACCCCCCTTTGATCCCCCGGCCGGAGATCTACCAAATGGCACCGTCGAGCTCCTCGCACCGGACGCCGACGAACGGAGGTTGGTTATGGACGTCACGCAGAGCAGAGAACTATCGCGGAGAAGATGAAATGGGGATCGCGAAACTTGATTCTGTTCGGTGGCTTTAAAAAGCCAATCGAGCAAATCTGGCTAACCCAGCCCGTTCCAAACCCAATCCGGTTGGATTCAGCCCAGCCGGTTCAGCCACTTAACCCAAGTCAAATTCAATCCGAGTTCAGCCCAATCCACTTGCAGATCAAGCCCGATTTCAGCCCAAGCCCAATTACAGATCAAGCCCGATTTCAGCCCAAGCCCAATTACAAATCAAGCCCGATTTCAGCCTACTAATTAAGCCTAATTAATTAACGGTTAATTCATCATTTTTTTTTTCGTATACTACATTCTCCCCCACTTAATAAAATTTGGTCCCCAAATTTCCGTACTTATATGCAGTAATCAAAGTAAGAAATTCTTGAATTACTACATACCTCACGTGAACAGGTGAGAATATCGAGCTCGGATGATATCCTCCAGCTCCCAGGTAGCCTCCTCATCAGTGTGATGCTGCCATCCAACCTTTACAAGGTGGATGGTTTTGTTCCGTAACTGACACTCTTTGCGACCAAGAATCCGCACGGGAAATTCCTCATATGTCGCGTTAGGCTGGAGTGGAAATGGCACCTCCGTCAAAACATGATCCAGATGCGGTACGTATTTCCTCAGCATAGAAACATGGAATACGTTATGAACGCTCGCAAGCGTCGGAGGTAGAGCCAATCGGTATGCTACACCTCCAATCCGCTCCAATATCTCGAATGGTCCAATGTAGCGGGGTGCTAATTTTCCTTTAATTCCGAATCTCTTGATTCCTTTCGTAGGCGATACACGTAGGAACACATGATCCCCTATAGAAAACTCCAGGGGTCTTCGCCTCCGATCCGCATAACTTTTCTGTCTGTCCTGAGCCTCTGACAATCGTCGTCTGATAACACGAACTAACTGCATCGTCAATACTCGAGGGCCCAATTAATCGCCGCTCCCAACATCCTCCTACACATCGAGATCCGCAGGTCGACCATATAAAGCCTCAAAGGGAGCCATCTAAATTGAAGAGTGATAGCTATTATTATACGCGAATTCCACCAAGTGAACGTGATCCTCCCAGCTGCCTCCAAAATCCATGACGCAAGATCTCAATAAGTCTTCCAGAGTCTGAATAGTACGCTCCGACTGTCCATCTGTCTGCGGGTGAAATGCGGTACTGAGACGAAGCTCGGTGCCCATAGCATGCTGAAGACTCTGCCAGAATCGTGAAGTAAAACGCGGATCTCTATCAGATATGATACTCAAAGGTACTCCGTGCAGTCTGACAATCTCTCTACAGTATAGCTCAGCTAGTCGATCCAATGGATGAGTCTCACGAATCAGAAGGAAATGAGCGGATTTGGTTAACCTATCCACAATCACCCATATCGCATCATGTCCTTTACGGGTTCTGGGCAACCCCGTAACAAAATCCATCGTAATATGTTCCCACTTCCATTCCGGAATTGGGATTCTCTGTAGCAATCCGGCGGGTTTCTGATGTTCAGCCTTCACCTGTTGGTAGACCAAACATCGAGCGACAAAATCCGCAATATCCTTCTTCATACCGTCCCACCAATATGAACGCCTCAAATCCTGATACATCTGGGTACCGCCAGGATGTATAGCAAATCTCGAGTGATGTGCCTCTCGTAATAACTCCTCCCTAATCGGATGTGTGTCTGGAACACATAATCTCCCTCTGAATCGGAGGACTCAGCCTCGCACGAGAAATTGGCTGCCCCCGAGTCCAGAGTGCTGCATAAGAACTACAGATGCTGATCACTAGCTTGTGCCTCCTTGATCCTCTCAATAATAGCAGACTGGGCAACCATAGATACCAATATCCCCCGGATGTTTGACCCTGTTCAGACAACCCCAACTCTGAGAACTGTCGAACAAGATCACCATCATGGCCAATCGACTAGCCAGAATCCCACGGGACTTCCTGCTCAGTGCATCTACTACAACGTTAGCTTTACCCGGATGATACTGAATGGTGCAATCATAATCCTTTAGGTACTCCATCCATCGTCTCTGCCTAAGATTCAATTCTTTCTGAGTGAAAAGATATTTCAAACTCTTATGGTCCGTATAGATCTCAAAAGTAATTCCATATAGATAATGTCTCCATATCTTTAGCGCAAAAATAATGGCCGCTAACTCCAGATCGTGTACCGGATAATTCCTCTCATGATCCTTAAGCTGACGGGAGGCATAAGATACTACACGGTCGAATCGCATCAAAATCGCCCTAAGCCTTGAAAAGAAGCATCGTGATATAGGACCATCCCATCGCAAGAAGAATCACGATCGGTGCGTAAACTAGACGCGCTTAAGCCCCGAAACCGACTCACACGCCTCGACCAAGCAAACTTGATCCCTTTCCGGGTCAAGCGAGTAAGTGGTGTGGCTATACGGGAAAATCCCTCCACAAATCTACGGTAATACCCGGCCAATCCAAGAAAACTACGGACTTCCTGAACTGACTTTGGCTGCTCCCAACTAGTAATCGCTTCGATTTTCTGGGGATCAACTGAAATACCTCTGCTAGATACCACATGTCCAAGAAATCCCACAGAAGATAACCAGAAAGCGCACTTACTAAATTTGGCATATAAATGCTCTCGTCGTAATGTCTCCAATACAATCCGAAGATGGTGCTCATGCTCCTCCTCAGAACGAGAATATATCAAGATATCATCTATGAATACGATGACAAACTGATCTAAGTACCTCAAGAATACCCGGTTCATCAAATCCATAAATGCAGCTGGAGCATTAGTAAGACCAAATGGAATCACTAGAAACTCGTAATGTCCATAACGCGTGCGGAACGCTGTCTTCTGAACATCCTCATCTCTTATCCTCAGCTGATGATAACCTGATCACAGATCAATCTTGGAATACACGCAAGTATCCTTGAGCTGATCAAACAAATCCTCTATCCTCGACAGTGGATATTTGTTCTTAATGGTCACTGCATTAAGTTGTCGGTAATCAATACATAACCGCAGAGATCCATCTTTCTTTTTAACGAATAAAGACCGGAGCTCCTCAAGGTGAAACACTAGGACGCAAAACCCCTATCCAATAACTCTTTGTATCTTTAGCTCACTTAACTCTTTCTGCCATCCCAAGATGGAGCCTTGACACCGGTGCGGTTCCTGAATCACCTCTATCGCAATTCCACTTGCCTCTGAGGTGGCAAGCCCTAAGTTCATCCGAAATATATCCGGATACTCACGAACTACTCGTACGCTGGAAAGAGGTGGTATCTCCTCACTCTCCACTTTGACCAAAGAGAATAAGTAACCCTGACAACCATGCGACAATAATCTCCGAGCCTGAAGTGCAGATATAACGGACACTCCATCATCCCGGGTACCCACGAATTCCCATGCAGGTGATCGGGTGGTCAAGGTCACTATTCTCGCTCTACAATCCATCAGAGCATAATATGTAGCCAACCAATCCATTCCGAGTATAATGTCGAATTCCACCATCTCTAGCACCAAGGTCCACCGTAAGTATATGTCCTCGAAATCCAATGGACAACCTCGATTACTTGATGACTAGTCAAAACCTCGCCTGATGGTAATGATACCGCTTAATCCACAAGAACGAATCATAGGATTCTCCCAATTTTTCTCGAAATATACTAGAAATAAAGGAAAGCTACCAAGATCAATCAATGTATCAGGTATAGAATAAACCAAAATCATACCCCGAATGACCGATCCTCTACCACGAGCATCCTCCTGTAATGGCATAGACTCGTCCAGTCTCCACATGCGACGGCTATGCTCCAGATATAATAGTAGAATGCCTCCACTCCGGATGGATCTGGGTCTGTGATGATGTCCCGAGGTCGACCACGCGCAGTATAATATATCCTCGAGCCGAGAGATATCACGAGTAGGTGGTCCTAATAATAACTCTCGAGTCAGTATAATGAATCGCGCCGCATCCCTAAGAATCACTCCCATGTATATGATATATCCGAGTCCGTAGGAGGTAGTCTGCCTCGACCATGCATCCGCCCCTAGGTGCCGACTCACGATGATGCCGACGATCTCTTCCCTTGCCGGAATTTCCTCGAACCTCCAGGCCTTCAGAGTACACTCGACTAGTATGCCCGGATGCTCAAGAATAACAAACATCTCGATCCAGGGGACACTCGGGAACACTATGATTTCCGGACCCACATCTACGACATCTAGTCATGTATCCACTCTTACGGTTCTTCTGAGAACCGCCAGACTGTCCAGAAGCTGGTCGCTTCCCTTTCTGTGCCCTAGATGATCCCTCTGAAGTACCACGAGAAGCCCCACTCTGATTCTGCTTCTTCTGAGTCTCCGTGGTCGTATCCTGCTTCCGTAGCTTTCCCTGGGACATCTGCTTCTCCACTTCCTTCTCCTTTGCAATTTGTTGAGAAGTCATCTCAATAGACAGAGCTCTATCCAGTGCCTCTCGGTACGAGTTAATGGAGGATCCAGACATTCTTACTCGAATATAGGCTGTCAAACCCTGTATGAATTGTAACATCCGGTCCTCATCTTGTGCTACCAGACGCAGACAGAATTCCGCTAATCGAGTAAACTCTGCATTGTATTCCATAACTGATCGATCCCCCTGCTTAAGGCTTAAGAACTCCTGACGGCGTGCTGTAGAGAACGCAGAAGGAAAATACTGCCTCCAGAATATATCTCAGAAAACTGCCCAGGTGATGTTCTGCTCTCCCATCAAGGTCTTCTGCATTTTCCACCATGTAACCGCCTGCTCTCGAAGGTGATAAGCTGCTAGACCCACCTTCTCCTCATCGGTGCAACTCATGAACTCAAACGTATCCTCCAAATTGTCTAACCAAGTCCGTGCAATCCAGGGATCAGACTCGCCTCGGAATAGCGTGAATCGGTCCTTGGCTGACCGTGCTAACACCGGTATACGTGCCTTGACTCTGACCCAACTGGAATCCGTAGCAGTCGGCATAGTCCGGGGTACATCAGGCTCTTGAGGTTCCGAACCTCTGGTAGGAGACTGTCGTGGCTCCTCCTGATCAATCGGTCCTCCGGCAGTAGGCTGTTTAGAGGGTCGACCTCTCTTACGAGTCTGAACAGGTGCCATAATATCGTCTGTTCACACCTGTTGAACGACTTCCATAAATATTTAACCAGAAAATACTAAGTGTTAAGATTTCTTACTTCGGACAACTTGGAGCTCATGCCTCTGTCAATCCCATCTTACCAAAATCGAAATCAAATCAAATCAAAACGATTTCCGAGGTCCCAAAATCCGACAAAAACATTATTGCATGGCATCGCAACCTAGAGCTCTGATACCAATAAAATTGTCACGCCCCGGGGTAGACTCTGTCCGGCCAACGGACGTCACCCCCTTATGACAATTCCAATACGGTACAAAGTCGCAGCCAGTATAACACATATCGAAAATGTATAACAACACAGCAAAACGTATAACATCAATAGCGGAAGCCAACACATGGAAATACAAACTCGTCAACATAAGTACATCGGTATATCCGTCCATACTAGAATAAAATCCATACTGAATATCAAAAGAGAAACATACAGCATGATCTCCAAAACAATAAGAGTCCATATAAAGGTACATGCGATGGGAAACAAAAACCCCCGGAAAAACGGCGAGATGGGATCAGGTGGCAATGCTCCAAGTCTCTGCCGAAGTCTTCTATCTACTACCTGGGCGACAGGAAACCCAGAGTCCAGGGTGGTGAGTATAAAACTCAGGGGTAATATATAGAAGTGCATGAAGAACATACAGGGTAAGAAATCTACAAGTATACATGTGAAGATCTACAGGTATGCAACATGAGTCCAACAGACATACAGTACTAAGCATAGTAATCAGTAATCCCATATATGTCCTACTCATAGCATAAACTGAACGGATCAACTTACATAAAGTAATGTACATACGGCGATTCATCCTCCATATGATCTATAACATTCTGAACAGGTATATCATGACATAATCCAAATAGTACACACTCATGCTCAACACATGCACAACGGTATATAAAATATACAAAAGGCATGTAGCATGATGTACAATCATATGCAGAAATCAAATGCAGCATCTCACAGGCATATGTAAAACATATATCAAATACATGCATACATATATATCAGCAAATGCATATGCATGGTCCTTTGTCTGCGGACGTCCAACCACGACCCCAGTGGCGGTGTGGCACGACAAATGACAACTAGCCCGACTCTAGCTACCACTACTCTCGAGTGGCGAGGTTGGGTAGTATGAATGAGTAGTATATAAGCGTAAAAGCTAACTACTCTAGGGGTCCTCACTGCAAGCCACGCCGTCCCTACCCATGAGTAGACAAGCGCCGCACACAGGACAACTGCACGTCATAACAACCACCATCTATAGTGGGCGAGTGCTAACACCAGTCTGCACAGTGGCCAGGTGCGCATCTCCAGCTACCACCATATATAGTGGTCGAGCGTGGCACATCTAATGCTCGCCCTCAACCCTGCTACCACTACCCGAGTGGTGGGAGGCGGGATGGGATGACCCGTCTCTTCAAGGAAGACCCGGTCGTCGGCATGCATGCAAATGTAATGATGACATCCCACAACACTCCCTAATCCACAAGGAGATCTAGTCAACAAAGTCAACCATGCAAGGGCGATTGATCAGTAACTGACTTACTTACCTGTATGCGGATAAATAGGTTCATCAAGTTAACTCACTAATATATGTACGGTACAACGACCGAGGACTCATCACCTAACCTAGTGATGGAACCCGGTAACCCCATCTAAGTCCACACTAGTGACTACATGCATTTAATCGAATACCTATCATTAACATACAAGCGGGGTTATAATTTCTATCCAGAGATAAAGGTATGATAGATTAACAATGATATCTCAAAGATCGCGGGTTAAGTACAAGCACAAGATAAAATATGAGTGGATCTAAGGTAAACAAGAATAACCATATGGTGCATGCACTAGAATTGATCAAACTACTCTGGACCGGTAGATATTACCCACGATCTGACTCGTATAATCCTCACTAGCGGCCCCGTATCCCAAACTCATAATAACAAATTAGGATTAAGCATAAAGCTCCAATAATAATACGAATAAAATACTAACTCATTTATATTCGTATTCTTTTCCCAAAGACATCATAACCACTTCCTAAGCTTATACATCATAACCCATATGATCCAAACGCTAACATCTCCAAATCAAAACATACTCTAATGAACTAACCTCCAACCACCCTTCGGCAGCTTACCGTCACATTAATTCATAGCAATTACCAACATCCCACGGATCAATAACTTCACAGCGTAAATCTAACGAGTCTATAAATTACAATCTCAAAACATCGAACATCCACACTACAAATCATCCACGAACTAATCTAAGGAAAACCTAATTAACAACTTCAATCCACTTTGTTTATCCCTAATTTACTGAGAAACCATCCCGACTTCTTTAATCATCTACAAAACACCACACCAAAAGCACACTCGGACCTTCCTGGCGGCTACTCCCTTACCCTCTGCTCACCGAAGAAATTCCAGGATCAAGCACATCGACAAACCATAACCAAGCTAACAATATCGACAACACATGGGTAATAAGGCTTACGGTTCTAGACCTCTGTCGGATTGGTGCTCGGGAAATCGATTCCAATCTCGAGCTCTGCAATCCACCCAAATCCACCTTACTCGTCCCCCGATTACCGGCGAAGATCGGAGCTCTGATCCCTAGCTCCGGCGACAGGTGACATCCGACTTTTCCTCCTTACATTGCTCACCAAGACCAACGCGGCCGATCACTTGCCAATACCGATCGAAGCTAAAAAAACACAAAACTCGGATCTCCACTCGAAAGGGAAGGAATGATCGATCCTTACCTCGATGGCGACTTCTGCCGCGACAATAACGCCCGTGTCTGCGGGAGTGTCGCGCGATTTACATCGGCGAGAACCCCCTTTGATCCCCGTAGGAGATCTACCAAATGGCGCCGTCGAGCTCCTGCCGGGCCGTGAGCGAGCGGAGGTTGGTGGCGCGGAGAAGGCGAAATGGGGATCGCGAAACTTGATTACGTTCGGTGGCTTTAAAAAGCCAATCGAGCGTCGGCTAACCCGGCCGTTCGACCCAATCCGGTTGGATTATTGGCCGGTTGACCATAACCCAAGTCAAATTCAATCCGAGTTGACCCAATCCACTTGTAGATCGAGCCCGATTTATTTAAGCCCAATTACAGATCAAGCCCGATTTCAGCCCAAGCCCAATTACAAATCAAGCCCGATTTCAGCCCAAGCCCAATTACAAATCAAGCCCGATTTCAGCCTACTAATTAATCCCTTAATTAATCCTAATTAATTAACGGTTAATTCTTCATTTTTTTTTCGTATACTACATTCTCCCCCACTTAATAAAATTTGGTCCCCAAATTTCCGTACTTATATGCAGTAATCAAAGTAAGAAATTCTTGAATTACTACATACCTCACGTGAACAGATGAGGATATCGAGCTCGGATGATATCCTCCAGCTCCCAGGTCGCCTCCTCATCAGTGTGATGCTGCCATCCAACCTTTACAAGGCGGATGGTTTTGTTCCGTAACTGACACTCTTTGCGACCAAGAATCCGCACGGGAAATTCCTCATATGTCGCGTTAGGCTAGAGTGGAACTGGCACCTCCGTCAAAACATGATCCGGATGCGGTACGTATTTCCTCAGCATAGAAACATGGAATACGTTATGAACGCTCGCAAGCGTCGGAGGTAGAGCCAATCGGTATGCTACACCTCCAATCCGCTCCAATATCTCGAATGGTCCAATGTAGCGGGGTGCTAATTTTCCTTTAATTCTGAATCTCTTGATTCCTTTCGTAGGCGATACACGTAGGAACACATGATCCCCTATAGAAAACTCCAGGGGTCTTCGCCTCCGATCCATAGCACTGCATGCATCACGGAGCCTCGACAATCGTGCGATAACACGAACTAACTCTGCATCGTCTTTGAATACTCACGAGGGCCCAATAGCTGTCACTCCCCAACATCCTCCACAATCTTGGAGATCTGCGAGGTCGACCATACAAAGCCCTCAAAGGGAGCCATCTGAATGGAAGAGTGATAGCTATTATTATCTGCGAATTCCACCAAGTGAGCGTGATCCTCCCGGTGCCTCGAAATCCATGATGCAAGATCTCAATAAGTCCTCCAGTCTGAATAGTATGCGCTCCATTGATCCATCTGCTGCGGGTGAAATGCGATCTTGAGAGGCGAAGCTCGGTGCCCATAGCATCTTTGAAGACTACGCGAATCGTGAAGTAAAGCGGATCTCATCGGATATGATACTCAAAGGTACTCCGTGCGGATCGACAATCTCTCTCTGATGTAGCTCAGCTAGTCGATCCAATGGATGAGTCTCACGAATCGGAAGGAAATGAGCGGATTTGATTAACCTATCCACAATCACCCAAATCGCATCATGTCCTTTACGGGTTCTGGGCAACCCCGTAACAAAATTCATCGTAATATGTTCCACTTCCATTCGAATTGGGATTCTCTATAACAATCCGGGTTTTGATGTTCGGCCTTCACGCTAGCGGACCAAACATCGGCGGCGAAATCCAATATCCTTCTTCATACCGTCCCACCAATATGAGCGCCTCAAATCACGATACATCAAGTACCGCCGGATGTATAGCAAATCTCAGTGATGTGCCTCTCGTAATAACTCCTCCCTAATCGGATGTGTTATGCGGAACACATAATCTCCCCTCGAATCGGAGGACTCGGTCGTCGCACGAGAAATCATCTATCGTCACGAGTCAGTCTTTGCATAAGAAGCTGCGAATCTTGATCACTAGCTTGTGCCTCCTTGATCCTCTCAATAATAGCAGACTGGGCAACCATAGATACCAATATCCCCCGGGATGTTTGACCATGTTCAGACAACCCCAACTCTGAGAACTTTCGAACAAGATCAGTCACTGCGGTCAACTGACTAGCCAGAATCCCACGGGACTTCCTGCTCAGTGCATCTGCTACAACGTTAGCTTTACGGATGATCTTGAATGGTGCAATCATAATCCTTTAGGTACTCCATCCATCGTCTGCCTAAGATTCAATTCTTTACGAGTGAAAAGATATTTCAAACTCTTATGGTCGTATAGATCTCAAAAGTAATTCCATATAGATAATGTCTCCATATCTTTAGCGCGCAAAAATAATGGCCGCTAACTCGGATCGTGTCTGGGATAATTCCTCTCATGATCCTTAAAGAGGCATAAGATACTACGTCGAGCGCATCAAAGCTGCTCCCAAGCCTTGAAAAAGCATCGAGTATATAGGACCATCCCATCGCAAGAAGAAGGAATCACGATGTCTCGGTGAAACTAGGCGTTGCTTAAGCTCCACAGGCCCCGGACTCACCTGCGCCTCGACCAAGCAAACTTGGCCCTTTAAGATTGGCCCGAGTAAGTGGTGTGGCTATACGGAAAATCCCTCCACAAATCTACGGTAATACCCAGAAAACTACGGACTTCTGAGCCGACTTTGGTGCTCCCAACTAGTAATCGCTTCGATTTTCTGGGGATCAACTGAAATACCTCTGTTAGATACCACATGTCCAAGAAATCCCACAGAAGATAACCAGAAAGTGCACTTACTAAATTTGGCATATAAATGCTCTCGTCGTAATGTCTCCAATACAATCCGAAGATGGTGCTCATGCTCCTCCTCAGAACGAGAATATATCAAGATATCATCTATGAATACGATGACAAACTGATCTAAGTACCTCAAGAATAACACGTTCATCAAATCCATAAATGCAATTTGGAGCATTAGTAAGACCAAATGGAATCACTAGAAACTCGTAATGTCCATAGCGCGCGTGCGGCATTTGTCTTACGAACATCCTCGTCTCTTACCCTCGGTGATGATAACCGATCACGAGATCAATCTTGGAATACATAAGTATCCTTGGTGATCAAACAAATCCTCTATCCTCGACAGTGGATATTTGTTCTTAACGGTCACTGCATTAAGTTGTCGGTAATCAATACATAACCGCAGAGATCCATCTTTCTTTTTAACGAACAGCACCGGAGCTCCCCAAGGTGAAACACTAGGATGCACAAAACCCCTATCCAATAACTCTTGCAGCTGTATCTTTAGCTCACTTAACTCTTTCGGTGCCATCCGGTATGGAGCTTTGACAAGTGCGGTTCACGAATCACCTCTATCGCGAATTCCACTTGCCTCGAGGTGGCAAGCCCGGAAGTTCATCGGAAATATATCAGGATACTCACGAACTACCGTATCTTTGGAAAGAGGTGGTATCTCCTCACTCTCCACTTTGACCAAAGAGAATAAGTAACCCTGACAACCATGCGACAATAATCTCCGAGCCTGAAGTGCAGATATAACGGACACTCCATCATCCCGGGTACCCACGAATTCCCATGCAGGCTGATCGGGTGGTCGGAAGGTCACTATTCTTGCTCTACAATCCACTGTAGCATAATATGTAGCCAACCAATCCATTCCGAGTATAATGTCGAATTCCACCATCTCTAGCACCTGAAGGTCCACCGTAAGTATATGTCCCTCGAAATCCAACGGACAACCCTCGATTACTTGATGACTAGTCAAAACCTCGCCCGATGGTAATGATACCGCTAATCCACAAGAACGAATCATAGGGATTCTCCCAATTTTTCTCAGAAATATACTAGAAATAAAGGAATGCGAGCTACGGTATCAATCAATGTATCGCGGTATAGAATAAACCAAAATCATACCCGAATGACCGATCCTCGGCGAGCATCCTCCGGGTAATGGCATAAACTCGTCCGATCTCCACACGTGCGGTACGCTCGGATATAATAGTAGAATGCCTCCACTCCGGATGGATCTGGGTGATGATGATCTTCTTTGGAGGTGACCTCTTCTTGTGAACATAATATATCCACGAGGCCGTAGGTAGATATCGCTGAGTAGGTGGTCCGGAATAATAACTCTCTGGAGCTGGGGTATAATGAATCGCTGCTGGCATTCCGAAAGAATCACTCCCATGTATATGATATATCTGAGCTGTAGGAGGTAGTGTCTGTCTCTGACCATGCATCTGTGTCCTAGGTCTTGACCTGGCGATGATCTTGATCGGATCTCTTTCCCTTCTTTGGAATTTCACGAACCCTCGGTGTGCCTTGACACTCTCGACTAGTATGCCCTGGATGCTTGCAGTAATAACAAACATCTCGATCCAGGGGACACTCGGGAACACTATGATTTCCGGACCCACATCTACGACATCTAGTCATGTATCCACTCTTACGGTTCTTCTGAGAATCGGCAGACTGTCCAGAAGCTGGTCGCTTCCCTTTCTGTGCCCTAGATGATCCCTCTGAAGTACCACGAGAAGCCCCACTCTGATTCTGCTTCTTCTGAGTCTCAGTGGTCGTATCCTGCTTCCGCTGCTTTCCCTGGGACATCTGCTTCTCCACCTCCTTCTCCTTTGCAATTTGTTGAGAAGTCATCTCAATAGACAGAGCTCTATCCAGTGCCTCTCGGTACGAGTTAATGGAGGATCCAGACATTCTTACTCGAATATAGGCTGTCAAACCCTGTATGAATTGTAACATCCGGTCCTCATCCTGTGCTACCAGACGCGGACAGAATTCCGCTAATCGAGTAAACTCTGCATTGTATTCCATAACTGATCGATCCCCCTGCTTAAGGCTTAAGAACTCCTGACGGCGTGCTGTAGAGAACGCAGAAGGAAAATACTGCCTCCAGAATATATCTCGGAAAACTGCCCAGGTGATGTTCTGCTCTCCCATCAAGGTCTTCTGCATTTTCCACCATGTAACCGCCTGCTCTCGAAGGTGATAAGCTGCTAGACCCACCTTCTCCTCATCGGTGCAACTCATGAACTCAAACGTATCCTCCAAATTGTCTAACCAAGTCCGTGCAATCCAGGGATCAGACTCGCCTCGGAATAGCGTGAATCGGTCCTTGGCTGACCGTGCTAACACCGGTATACGTGCCTTGACTCTGACCCAACCGAATCAGTGATCGGCATAGTCCGGGTACATCGAGCTCTTGAGGTTCGAACCTCTGGTAGGAGATCGCCGTGGCTTCTCTGATCAATCGGTCCTCCGTAGAGGTCGTTTAGAGGGTCGACCTCTCTTACGAGTCTGAACAGGTGCCATAATATCGTCTGTTCACACCTGTTGAACGACTTCCATAAATATTTAACCAGAAAATACTAAGTGTTAAGATTTCTTACTTCGGACAACTTGGAGCTCATGCCTCTGTCAATCCCATCTTACCAAAATCGAAATCAAATCAAATCAAAACGATTTTCGAGGTCCCAAAATCTGACAAAAACATTATTGCATGGCATCGCAACCTAGAGCTCTGATACCAATAAAATTGTCACGCCCCAGGGTAGACTGTCTCACTAACTGACGGACGTCACCCCCTTATGACAATTCCAATACGGTACAAAGTCGCAGCCAGTATAACACATATCGAAAATGTATAACAACACAGCAAAACGTATAACATCAATAGCGGAAGCCAACACATGGAAATACAAACTCGTCAACATAAGTACATCGGTATATCCGTCCATACTAGAATAAAATCCATACTGAATATCAAAAGAGAAACATACAGCATGATCTCCAAAACAATAAGAGTCCATATAAAGGTACATGCGATGGGAAACAAAAACCCCCGGAAAAATGGCGAGATGGGATCAGGTGGCAATGCTCCAAGTCTCTGCCGAAGTCTTCTATCTACTACCTGGGCGACAGGAAACCCAGAGTCCAGGGTGGTGAGTATAAAACTCAGGGGTAATATATAGAAGTGCATGAACAACATACAGGGTAAGAGATCTACAAGTATACATGTGAAGATCTACAGGTATGCAACATGAGTCCAACAGACATACAATACTAAGCATAGTAATCAGTAATCCCATATATGTCCTACTCATAGCATAAACTGAACGGATCAACTTACATAAAGTAATGTACATGTATACATATGATCTATAACATCACGAGCGGATATATCATGACATAATCCAAATAGTACACACTCATGCTCAACACATGCACGGTATATAAAATATGCAAAAGGCATGTAGCATGATGTACAATCATATCGAAATCAAATCTGACATCTCACGGCATATGTAAAACATATATCAAATACATGCATACATATATATATATGCATATGCATGGTCAGTCCTTTGTCTGCGGACCCATCCAACCACGACCCCAGTGGCGGTGGTACGACAATGACAACTAGCCCGACTCTAGCTACCACTACTCTCGAGTGGCGAGTTGGGTAGTATGAATGAGTAGTATATAAGCGTAAAAGCTAACTACTCCTAGGGGTCCCCTGCTGCAAGCCACCGTCCCTACCCATGAGTAGACAAGCGCCGCGCAGACAATTGCGTCATAACAACCACCATCTATAGTGGGCGAGTGCTAACACCACTCTGTGCGTGGCCGCATCTCCGGCTACCACCATATATAGTGGTCGGCGCGGCACATCTAATGCTCTGCCCCTCAACCTGCTACCACTACCGGTGGCCGGGGAGGCAGGATGACCGATGACCCGTCTCTTTCACAAGGAAGACCCAGTCGTCAGCATGCATGCAAATGTAATGATGCATAGCTCACACATACATCCCCATAACACTCCCTAATCCACAAGGAGATCTAGTCAACTAAGTCAACCATGCAAGGACGATTGATCCGTAACCCCAACTTACTTACCTATGTACAGATAAATAGGTTCATCAAGTTAACTCACTAATATATGTACGGTACAACGACCGAGGACTCATCACCTAACCTAGTGATGGAACCCGGTAACCCCATCTAAGTCCACACTAGTGACTACATGCATTTAACTGAATACCTATCAGCTAACATACAAACAGGGTTATAATTTCTATCCGAGATAAAGGTATGATAGATTAACAGCAATATCTCAAAGATCGCAGGTTAAGTACAAGCACAAGATACAATATGAGTGGATCTAAGGTAAACAAGAATAACCATATGTAAACTGTCATGCACTAGAATTGATCAAACTACCGGACCAGGTAGATATTACCCACCTGATACGAAGCTCGTATAATCCTCACGGCCGCGGGCCTGCTTCATATCCCAAACCTGCACATAATAACAAATTAGGATTAAGCATAAAGCTCCAATAATAATACGAATAAAATACTAACTCATTTATATTCGTATTCTTTTCCCAAAGACATCATAACCACTTCCTAAGCTTATACATCATAACCCATATGATCCAAACGCTAACATCTCCAAATCAAAACATACTCTAATGAACTAACCTCCAACCACCCTTCGGCAGCTTACCATCACATTAATTCATAGCAATTACCAACATCCCACACAGATCAATAACTTCACAACGTAAATCTAACAGGAGTCTATAAATTACAATCTCAAAACATCGAACATCCACACTACAAATCATCCACAGAACTAATCTAAGGAAAACCTAATTAACAACTTCAATCCACTGTTTATCCCTAATTTACAGTAGAAACCATCCCGACTTCTTTAATCATCTACAAAACACCACACCAAAAGCACACTCAGACCTTCCCTGGCAGCCTACTCCCGCTTACCCTCTGCTCATCGAAGAAATTCCAGATCAAGCACATCAACAAACCATAACCAAGCTAACAATATCGGACAACACATGGGTAATAAGGCTTACCAGTTCTAGACCTCTGTCGGATTTCGGCTGCTCCCGATGGAAATCCCAGTTCCAATCCCGAGCTCTGCAATCCACCCAAATCCACCTTACTCGTCCCCCGATTACCGGCGAAGATCGGAGCTCTGATCCCTAGCTCCGGCGACAGGTGACATCCGACTTTTCCTCCTTCTGCTGCTCACCGAACCAACCAGCTCCGATCACTGCCAATACCCCGATCGAAGCTAAAAACAACCCAAAACTCCAGATCTCCACTCGAAAAGGGAAGGGAATGATCGATCCTTACCTCCGATGGCAGCTTTGCGCCGCAACGCAACCATTGTCTGGGAGTGTCGCCGCGATTTCTGTCCAGGCGAGAACCCCCCTTTGATCCCCCGGCCGGAGATCTACCAAATGGCGCCGTCGAGCTCCTCGCACCGGACGCCGACGAACGGAGGTTGGTGACGGACGCCGCGCGGAGCAGAGAACTATCGCGGAGAAGACGAAATGGGGATCGCGAAACTTGATTCTGTTCGGTGGCTTTAAAAAGCCAATCGAGCAAATCTGGCTAACCCAGCCCGTTCCAAACCCAATCCGGTTGGATTCAGCCCAGCCGGTTCAGCCACTTAACCCAAGTCAAATTCAATCCGAGTTCAGCCCAATCCACTTGCAGATCAAGCCCGATTTCAGCCCAAGCCCAATTACAGATCAAGCCCGATTTCAGCCCAAGCCCAATTACAAATCAAGCCCGATTTCAGCCCAAGCCCAATTACAAATCAAGCCCGATTTCAGCCTACTAATTAAGCCTAATTAATCCCTTAATTAATCCTAATTAATTAACGGTTAATTCATCATTTTTTTTTTCGTATACTACAAGGTCTACCTTGAAAAACTGCATTATAAAGTAATACTTTAAGCCTTGCCTTAGGAGCTCCCCCTAAACTTGAGCTTTACCTCATGTCCTTGGTTGGGTGTCTCCCCCTCAAATATTGATTCCGATAGTGCCCCTTTTGATTGCACAAGAAACACACAATGTGTTTCTTACCTTTATGCATTAAGGTTTCGACCTCCTTTGACTTTTCCTTCATCTTTGGTACTGCTTGAACCTTCTTTTAAATTCATTTTGGGCGCTTACTTCTGTGATGTCCTTTTTTCCTACACTCAAAGCATATAATATGATTTTTGTTGTTATGAATTAAGCTTGAATTACCTTCCTTGGTTGTAGGGGAAACATGAGCTTGTTCTTCATCGACCTTGGATGTAAATGACTCCTCTTGTTCCAGTGTCGATTGCCTATTCTTTCCCTTAATCCTTGAGATAGAGGCTTCTACCACCTCTTCTAGCTAGATGTTAAACACCTCTCAACTTTCGAATCTTCAATTTCTTGAAATGATGAACCTTCTTCCTCAGATTCATCATCATCTTGGCCAAAAGAAGTTTCTTCATGAAGCTTGACTAACTTGCTTCATAATTCTCTTACATCCTTGTATTTTCCTAATTTGCACAAAATTTCATTAGGTACCAAATTAACTAAGATTTTGGTTACCTTATCATTTGCATTTGATCTTTGGATTTGTTCTCCGATCCATTTGCTCCTTTTGATGGGCCTTCCTTTTTTTGTCCGTTGGAGCTTCAAACCCTTCTGTTAATGCGAACCATTCTTCTATGTCCATTTAGAAGAATGCCTCAATTATTAACTTCTAATGATCAAATCCTCCTAATAGAAAAGGAGGTGGTACTCAGATGTTGTATCCAAATCCATCTTGAAACTTCATTGCTTTTGTTGATCCTCTAGCTTTTGCTCCCTCGGTGGTTAGTCCGGTGAAGAGCGACCTCGCTCTGATACCACTTCTTAGGACCTTGGCGCACTATGGCGGGGGGGGGGGGGAATAGCATTTCGAACTCAATCTCGAGTTCGTTAGTGATTGCTTGTCTACAAAGCATTAGTGCATAGCAGAAATAAAATACAATAAAAAAATAAGAACTACAAGCACAACAAACTGATTTTTACGTGGTTCGGAATACTCAATTCCTACTCCATGGGCTAACTCCTAGCGATATCACCACTATCGCTTCCTCCTTCTCAAAAACCTTCTATGTAGGATCGAGTTCTACTGAGAGAGGGGGTGAATCTTGGTGTTCATAATTTTCTTTTATTATTTGAAATCTTTTCTTTTAATTTTAAAAAGATATTAGAGTAATGCAGCGAAAATAAAGACAAGTGCTCAAGGTTTTACTTGATTCACAACCCTCACCGGGTTGCTACTCCAAGGCCCATGACTCTTCGAGAGTGCCTCGATGGGCAATCTACTAAGAGACCCTCCGTCTCGAGAACTCTCGACTTCGGAGGGGATTCACTTTTACACAAATGAAGGATGAGGTAACACGCTACCTCTCCTTATAAAATTAAGTACAAGTAAAGCGAAATGAATTTAATTTAAACTAGATATACTGACACTTGTATCTTTTCAAATGGAGCTCGGAGTGTCGGACTTGCGAAAGGTCATCATGTGAGAGATTTTGCCAATGAGGAAAAATTTCGACAACACTTTGACATATATTAGTTGTTGTACTCGAAGATGGCTCTCCATTTCTTATATAGGCACTTTTCAGTGGACTGGAACACCCTCCAATTGACTCCAAATCATCCTGTCAATTTGGTATTTCGGCCTTCTCAGTCAACTGGACCTGTCCCAGTCGACTCCATGCTGGTTGGCTCCTCTTCTTCGCTATTCGAGAAATTTCTTATCCTAGTTGATTGAAGCTCCCCAGTCAACTAAACAAGTTGTCATCTCGATTGCATAATCTTCGGTTGATCACTAGTCTAGCTTGCCAACTTAGCACCCCAGTCGACTGTATCTGAGTCGACTAGAAACCACCCAATCGCCTGAACACCTGTAAAACTAGATTAGCATAGTACAGTATAAAATGAAATGACAATAGTAATACTGCCCAATCTTGACTTTTGAGTCTAACACAGACCCTCCGTTGGATCGATGCCTAGCTTTGTCCCCACCTAAGAACTCAAACTCACCTCTTCTCGAGGATTACCTGTTGGTTGTCCTGCTAAACTTTACCTTGTTTGACATCCCATCTGACCCACCAGGGCTTCCCACCAGCTATTCAGTCTTCCTGACCTAGCTGGGTTTCCTGCCAGATGTCAGGTCGCCTGACCTAACCGGTCTTCATCTAGATGTCTGGTCCACACGATCCATCTGGACTTCCTACCTAGTACTTGGTCCTCTTGATCTGTCAAGTCTTTTGTCTAGTATCCGGTTTGCCTAACCTACTAGAACTTCCTGTTAAGCCTACACACTTAACATGCATATTAAAATACAAGTAATTCTTTACTTTAAACTATTGTGTAGAAATCGATATGGTTGCACTAGAGGGGGGATGAATAGCGATTCTCAATTTTGTGCTTGATTCGTGTTTGATTGAGTCGTTGCTTGTCTACACAAATGTTAGTGCACACTGGATACAAAATACAAAATAGAAACAAGAACACCAACACAATCACCACACAAGATATACATGGTTTGGAACTTAAGTTCCTACTCCACGGTGAGCTAATGTCCACACCACTATACTCTTCTCTCCTTCTCAACAACACATCGGAGGTGAAGAAATCCCTTACACAATTATACAATAAGAAAATACAAGATACAAGCTAAATAAAAAATGTAAACAAAATAATGCGTTACAAGAGAGCTTGAGATTACTTGTAGACTTGGTTGCTTTGGGACGACTTCTGAAGATTTGGAACACAACAGTGATTCCTCTTCAAACTCCCTAAGAACTGAGAGGCTTTAATCTCCCCTTCAAGACCCATTTTAAGCACGCGTCGAGCTAGATTTTCGCCTAAAAATTGACTGCCAAAAGGCCTCAATCGACTATCCTTCTAGTTGCTGTCTCACAACAGACTTATCCAGGTCAGATCTAGGGCACACTAGTTGACTGCTCTGACTCATCAGTCGACTTCTCATAGCTGTCAGTCGACTGCTCTTACTCAACAATTGACTATGAACCCTTCTGTGCTCGTGTCATTCATGACCAGTCGGCTATGCATATTGGTAGTCGACTGCCAACCCTTAGTCGACTACCGAGTAGACTATCGAGCTTTCTATACTCGTGTTGGTAAACACCAGTCGATTGTCATCCATGACAATCGATTGCTAAAGGCTAATCGATTGCCCATACATGACAGTCGACTACCAGTGACACAACCATAACCGAGCCTTTAGTCAACTGATCATAATCCTAGTCAACTTCTCCGAGTCAACTCGGCTCCCAAGTGTCAAACACTCAGCCAGTCGACTGTCCAATACCCCAGTCGACTGATAAACCTCAACAATGAGTATGACTCCCTCATACTTGATAAATACCCTTAGCCTAGACCTAAGCCTTCATCCCGCTTCCATCAGCCTCACGCCTCTCGGATCCCTTGAGTCTGTGACTCTTCATTCTTGCACTAGCCTTCAAGTGCCTTCATCGGCTATGTTATGATAATCGGGTTCCTTGCCAAGGTACATTTGGACTTATGCTGTCAAGGCTCCATGTTTGGAATTTATGCTGCTAAACATTGGACTTATGCTGCCAAGACTACATGCTTGGACTTTACACTGCCAATATCACACCCTTGGACTTCCCAATTGCCAAGCATCCATACTTGGACTTTCATTGCCAAAGTTCACTTGGACTTTACGCCAACAAGACTACACACTTGGACTTATGCTGCTAAGACTATACCTTTGGACTTTCCTTGCCAACTACCCATGACTTGGACTTTCCATTGCCAAGACCCATGCTTGGACTTTCCAATTGCCAAGTACCCATGACTTGGACTTTACCATTGCCAAGTGCCCATGACTTGGACTTTACTTTTGCCAAGGCCCATGCTTGGACTTTTCATGCCAAGTACCCAAGCTTGGACTTTCCATGCTAAGTATCCAAACTTGGACTTCTCTCGAGTCCTACTCGAGCTAGGTCAACCTTGACCTAAGGCCGATTGATTCAACAATCTCCCCATAAAGCTATCTCCTCATATAGTCAAACTCATGTCAACCATATGATCAATACATTATCAAATATTGGTCAAACCATTGTCAAACATCAAAACACTACTTGAGTCCCACTCAAGTTTGGCCAATCGTGACCTGGGCCGATTGCACCAACAATCTCTCTATTTTTGATGCTTGACAAAACCTTTAAGTTAGACTAACCAATAAGCCCAAACTCCCTGTGTCAAGTATCCATACTTAGACTTCTTATACCAAAGAATAATGTAGGTTTATCTAACTTTAACCATTTATTTCTCCCCCTTTGACATACATCAAAAAGACTACCAAGGGTATCCATCTCTTATATCTCAATGAGATCTTACATTCTCCCCCTTTGTCCAAAAATATCTAGGATTCCTTCACTCATCATAGTGATAAGTCTCATAACACTAAATGAGAGACAATCTTCACTTCTCCAATTTTCTCCCTTTGGTGAGCACTATGAGGGTTTCTAAACCCTTCATGTCTTCCCCTTTGAGGAATACTCATCCATCATCCCTTAATGGATACCCTCCCTCTAAAGGCTTACTCCCCCTTGACCATTGCACCAACAATGTCATTGGAGAGTTCCTAAGCTTATAAGAAACTTAAACCATCAAAAATAAGGGTCAAAGTTTAAACTTGAACTTTAACCTCCCTTAGAATTCGACACTCCACCCTAAACACCTCTCCTAATCATTTTTAATGATATTTCACCATTCCCATGCTTTCCAAAGCATATCCTAGGATTAGGAGATGTTATGGTAGCCTAACATTGTTGATAAATGGCTAAATAAATCTTGTTCAGTCCATATCAGACACCGCAATCGATTGAAATCAGAAATCAGTCAACTGCACTACCACCAATTGACTGCCCATAGCGGTAGTCGATTGATTTCTGCAAGTTCTGAAATCAATTAAATTTCAACAAAATTCAAAAATGCATAAGTAATTTTATAAAATTTGAAAAATCATTAAATTTCATGAGCATATTACTTATGCTAAATACAATGGGTGAAAAATAGTTTTATGATAAAATATCCATAAAATTGTGAGATTGATAAAAAGTTCAAAACCATTGAAAACTTCAATATTTTTGGCCCAACTTGTATCAACTTCATCAATGGTGATTGCTATCAAAAGATAGATTTCACCAAGGTTTTTCAAAATGATTTTAAAATCTTATTTTGAACCATGATCTATGGGCTAAATGCACATGACTTGTACATTAGCTTTCCTCATGATTCATCCATGGTATATTATGAGTTTGGCTTCATCTAGATGCAAGAACTATGCACCTTGAACTTAACTCATTTTTGTAATATCTCACATGTGTCTAGGGTGTATCAATATACACACATGTTAATTTAATATTTTTGTTAGATGTGAGTTTTGGGTCTTCCCTAATCTAGGGTCTCATGCATTTGTCTAGACAACTCTATTTGATTCCCTTATAATGGGACTTCAAATCATGTCATTGTCCTTAATTCAATTTTATTAACCTAAATGCATGAATGATGATCATGGCATAAATGATATCATAAATTAAAGCATGTGCCAATAATCATGATGTTATGGCATAAACATAAGCCTGAATACAAACATGATAAAATAACCTAAGTATTAATCATGACATTTTATATGATTAAATGAAATATGATATCGTGACATGGCAAGGCAAACAAAGCATGACAAATATATAAAATTCAAAGGTATAGAATACCTAACTTTTAAAGCAAATCTATCATTTTCCATAATTATGTCTATTTTTCCATAATAACTCAAATTCCCAAGTGTGTCAAAAATCTAAAATGACACACCATTGACTCTAAACTAATAGTGTCAACTTTGATTGATTTTTAAAACTTCATAAACTCTATTGGCACATCCAAAATTTTTTTAGGATAAAATCTCACTTTATTTCTAAAGTACCCCATTACCTCGAAAATGACCTAAGGTGTGCCAACTTTGCTATGGTTAGGTTAACTATCTTACCAATTCAAGTTGACACACCCTAACCCATCTAGCGTGAGGGGATCACGCTCCTAGGAACCCAAAATCTATTTGAGCTCCTTGGGTTAACTAGGTACTCACTAGGGATATCTTCCCTTAATACCTTTCTAATGACCCTCTTTGGCTTGGAAGCCTTGTTCATTTGGGTCTTGCCTAGGTCAACTCTAGGGATGGCTTCCCTTGTGACCTTCTTAGTGGCGTTCCTAGATTTCGTCGAAACCATGGCCACTAGACACTTACCATGGTTAGCCTTAGGGATGACTTCCCTAGTAACCTTTGTTTTCCTAGACTTAGGGTTTGTTCCATAGTTAAATGGAACATTGTGATAGGTTTGTATGGTCTTCTTGGGCTTAGGTTTGTGACCCAAACCATCCTTGCCCTTAACTAAATCTTTCCTACCAACATTTAAGTTTTGCCTATTAGACCCTTGAATTGAATTTTTCATCTTATAAAGGGTCTTTTCTAATTTTTCAAGCCTTGACCTCAAAGCTTGATTTTCAATTTATAATATCTCAAGTTTTGATTTTTCATTGACTCTTGAGATATTCTTCTTCCTAGGCACATGTCTAATCCATTTAGGGTTGATGCCTAGGTTGTTCTCTATTTTTCTAATGGTTTCCTTTGGTAGAATAGTTCTAGGATTGTTGGCTCTAGATTTGTCCTTGGATCTAATCTCGCAACTTTTAGCACCTAAACAAAAATATTTATTACTTTTAGCATGCTTTTCATAAGCAATAGCAAGAAAATTTCTAGCATGCTTTTGATTATTACCTACATAAGGAGCATTATTTAAATGTACTTTAGGGAGTGCCTTTGCTCCCCCTACATTCAAGCTTTCTTCTTTGCCCTTATTAGTTTTCCTTCCCTTAGGGCATTGACTCTGGTAGTGGCCATTTTATTGGCACTTGAATCACACCACGTGCTCCTTGCTCTTCCTAGTGGGGACTCCAGTCTCCTTGGTCTTTGGCACCATTTGTATCGTCTTCTTTACTTGCTTTGGACACTTCTCTTGTAATGTCCATTTTCCCTACACTCAAAATACGTTATATGATTTTTATCTTTAATACACCTATTTGAGTTACCTAAGTCAGTAAGAGAAGCTTGGTCTTGTCCTTGGCTCCAGGAGGTGGATGACTCCTCTTCTTGCTCCGACATTAAGAATGATATCTCCTCCCCCTCAATCCTAGAAGTAGAGGCTTCCTACAATTCTTCTACCTCTTCTACCTCAGATGTTGAGCACCTCTCAACCTCTGATTCTTCAAGCTCTAGAGAGGATGATGAGCTTTCTTCTTCGGTTGTTGAACATCTCTCGACTTCAGAATCCTCAAGAACTTGTGATGATGAACATTCCTCCTCAACTTCCTTGAATTCTTCTTCACTTAGGGCCATTAAGGGGTTCTTGTTGAACTTGATCAACTTGTTCCACAACTCCTTAGCATCCCTATAATTTCCTAGTCTATACAAAATGTCGTCAGGTATCAAATTTACCAACATTTTAGTTACCTTGACGGTTGTCTCGAATTTTTACCATTGCTCCTCGGTCCACCTCTTCGTTTTGAGGATTTCTCCCTTCTTTCCCCTCGGGGAATCGAATCATATAACAACAACAAACCAATTTTCGATATTGGACATTAGTAAATATTCCATCCAACCTTTCTAGTATGCAATATCTTCACGGTCGAAGGTGAGTGGAATCATGATGTCGCCCCCCAATCTATCTTGAAATTCCATTTCTTCTAGCGCATTGCTCACTTGGTGCTTAGTTCTTTGAAGAGCAGCCTCACTTTGATATAGTGTATCGGAGCGATTTGTTCTTCTGAGAGCCCCGAGCTCTGATACCAATTGTAGGGACCGATATGGTAGCTCTAGAGGGAGGGGGGAGGTGAATAGTGATTCTCGATTTTGCACTTGATTCGTGTTTGATTGTGTTGTTGATCGTCTACACAAACGTTAGTGCACAGTGGATACAAAATACAGAATAGAAACATGAACACCAACACAATCACAACATAAGATATACGTGATTTGGAACTTAAGTTCCTACTCGACGACGAGCTAGTGTCCACACCACTATACTCTTCTCTCCTTCTCGGCAACACACCGGAGGTGGAGAAACCCCTTACATAAGTATACAACAATCAAATACAAGATACAAGATAAATAACAAATGTAAACAAAAGAATACGTTACAAGAGAGCTTGAGATTGCTTGTAGACTTGGTTGCTTTGGGACGACTTCTGAAGATTTGGAACACAGTAGTGATTCCTCTTCAAACTCTCCAAGAACTGAGAGGCTTCAATCTCCCCTTCAAGCTCCATTTAAAACACGGGTCGGGATAGATTTCTGCCTAACAATCGATTGTAAAAAGACCTCAGTTGACTGCCCTTCTAGCCATTGTCTCAAAATGGACCTATCAATGTCTAATCTAGGGCACACCAGTCGACTGCTCTGACTCATCAATCAACTACCCATAACCATCAGTCGATTGCCCTTACTCAGCAGTCGACTACGGATCCTTCTATGCTCGTGCCATTCATGACCAGTCGACTGCCCATACTAGCAATCGACTGTCAACCCTTAGTCGACTGTCCAGTTGACTATTGAGCTTTCTGTTCTCGTGTCTACAAATACCAGTCGACTGCCATCCATGGCAGTCGACTGCTCAAGGCTAGTCGACTGCCCATACATGGTAGTTGACTACCAGTGACACAGCCACAGTCGAGCCTCTAGTCAACTATCAACCATTCGATTGGTCATAATCTTAATCGACTACACTGAGTCAACTCGTCTCCCGAGTGTCAAACACTCGACCAATCAACTGTACAATACCCCAGTCGACTGATAAACCTCAACAATGAGGTTTAACCCTAAGTATGATCCCCTCATACTTTATAAACACCCTTCACCTAGACCTAAGCCTTCAACCCACTTCCATCAGCCTCGCGCCTCTTGAATCCCTCGAGTTCATTACCCTTCATCCTTGTGCTAGCCTTCAAGTGCCACCGTTGGCTATGTCAAGCTAATCGGGTTCCTTGCCAAGGTACATTTGGACTTATGCTATCAAGACTCCATGCTTGGATTTTACGCTGCCAAACTTTGGACTTATGCTGCCAAGACTACGTGTTTGAACTTTACGCTGCTAATATCACACCCTTGGACTTCCCAATTGCCAAACATCCATACTTAGACTTTCACCACCAAAATTCACTTGGACTTTACGCCGCCAAAACTAAACACTTGGACTTATGCTGCCAAGACTATACCTTTGGACCAATGACTTGGACTTTCCATTGCTAAGACCCATGCTTGGACTTTTCAATTGGCAAGTACTCATGACTTGGACTTTCACATGCCAAGTGCCCATGACTTGGACTTTACCATTGCCAAGTGCCCATGACTTGGACTTTACCATTGCCAAGACTCATGCTTGGACTTTTCTTGCCAAGTTCCCAAGACTTGAACTTTCCATGCCAAGTATCTAAACTTAGACTTCTCTCAAGTCCTACTTGAGCTAGGTCAACCTTGACCTAGGGTCGATTGCTTTAACAATCCCCCCATAAAGCTATCTCCTCATATAGTCAAACTTATGTCAACCATATGATCAACTCATTGTCAAACAATGGTCAAACCATTGTCAAACATCAAAATACTACTCGAGTCCCACTCGAATCTAGTTAATCATGACCTGGGTTGATTGTACCAACATATTGTTCATACATCAAAACTAAGGAATGATGCTTTCTGCACCAACAATCTCTCCCTTTTTTGATGTACAACAACACATCGGTTAAAGTTTGGAGAATCAATTTTCAATGCATCAAGTTCAACACATTCATATGCATCAAGTTCAAGTACATCAAGTTTAAATTCATATGCAATGAATGAAGTCATGAAATGCATTCTCGATATCAAGTAGATGTATTAACTTCAAATTTTACTCTAAACTACTATATCTCTTTGAGACAAACTTTAAACCTCTCTCTCCTCATTTGGCTTATATCAAAATACCATTATCTTTCAAATGCCAAAATTTAAGATTTAAAGATCAAACCACTCAGTAAGTTCAAGTGTTTAGCTTTCAGAATATGCAAGATTGGTTAAAAGCTAAGTTTATGAAATAGTTCTTAAACATTTCAAAGGGCATAAGCATTTAAGTCTTTCAAAGTATTTAAATTTTTCCAAAGGTCATAAGTATTTCAAAGTACTTAAGCTTTTCAACATATATAAGCTTTTCAATGAGCATTTCAAAGTAAGTTTTTCAAGATAAGCTTGTCAAAGTAAGCAAAGTCAGTTAAGCTTTTGAAAATAAGATTTTCAAGGTATATAATTGTTTCAAAATCTTAAAGTATAAGACAATTTATAAAATTTTGAAAACACCTTATAGAAAATTTCTCCTCCTCAATAAAAACTAAGTGTTTTGTAAATCTTTTAAATTCCCCTTTAATTGTTTCCTCCCCCATAATTAAAACATTAAATTTTAATAATTTTGAAATTGTTTTCTCCCCCTTAATAAAGGCTAATATTTTTGAAAATATTTAACCTCCCCTTCAAACATGGTTTGAAAAGATGTTTCTCCCCCTTAATTCAAAACACATTTTAAATTTTTAAAAAATGCACTAAAAATTTTCAAACATGTTTATTTCAAACTAAATCATGGATTCATGCAATGCAATTAATGTCTTAAGAGTATCCAAGCATGGATCTAGACTTGAAAATAAATATTATTAAATATATTGAAAATACACATCTAAAATTTATCCTTAAAGCAAATGTCTAACTCTTGGGAAAACTCATATTATATAAAATTATCATTAAGTCTTTGGGAAAGAGTTAGTCACCGAAATGATCATTTTGCATTAAACCCCTTTTGGTTCATATCGATGCACTGAGTCTACATCTGGAATCAAGGGTGTAGTTCTAGCATCTTACGTCCATCTTCATGGCTTAATACACAAACAGGTAATCTTAGGTGTTTGTGAGATGCGAAGGCTTGCCTAGTTTTATAGGTTCATGAAGTCTAAACTTGACCTAGGCTAGATCAATTTTAATTTCAAAAATAAAACATAGTAATATTTAAATATCAAAATAGGTTTTAAGTGTGGAAGTAATAAATCAACCTATTCTATCAAGCATAAACTCAATTAACTATTAATTCAGCAATCAAGACTTAAGATAAAATAAATATTTAAAATGTTAATTACATTTATCCATAGTAAGCCAACTATAAAGTCCTAATCTGAGGAAGAGGGAGGTGGATGAGGATGAGGATGGCTTATGCCCCAAGATCGAAGCATCTCCATCATCTCTCTGTGCTCGTCTCTCTACTGTTGGAGCATCTGCATCATCTCTAGATGTTGTTGCTCCTGATGATGCATCACATCTTCTAATAGCGGGGTTCTCGTGATAGGTTCCTGATGCAGCAAAGATCATCTACGTACTGATATCTTATCATAATTAAGACCCCTTATGGAACTCTTAAGACAGTCATAGAGCGTAAAGGGTTTACTTCGATCCATTTCTATAAGTAACCAATAGTAAGTCTAGGTTTTTGATCTGTGGGTGCTAGTGATAGGTTCCCGATGCAATTAGGGTCGCCTACACATGAATATCATGAAAGTAGGAATCGGGTATAGGTAGATACATCGGTCCGACCTTGAAATGGGTGGTCGATTACTTCAGGATAAGTCTCCTTCAGGAATACATACCAAGTAGGAAAGAGCTACCGAATAATAGACATAGTAGTGAACTGAAATCCTAGGATTATTCTTAAACCTTGATCCTCTATTGTTTCTTGATTGTTTGATTTCCCTTCTGACCTAATCATTATCTAATCATTAATTCTTTATAGATAATCTATCTTTGCAAATATTCGGTACTTGACCAGTCCCTGTAGGATCGATTTTTTTATTACTAGACAATAGTCGTGCGCTGGTGGTTATCACATCAGAACCTCTCTTTGCCAAGCATCCGATCACCTTGACCTGTCGAGATTTCACTTTGCCAAGAATCTAGTCACCTTAACCTGCCAGGACTTCACTTTGCCAAGAATCTATTCACCTTGACTTATCGGGACTTCACTTTACCAAGTATCCGACCACCTTGACCTACCGAGACTTCACTTCACCAAACATCCAATCCTCTTTGATCTGTTTAGACTTTTCATCTCATGCCAAGTGTCTAGTCAACCATGACCCACTTGGTTTTCACATTTTTCCAATTTCCCTATTGGAGTTCTAGCCACCAAGTGTCCATCCTCCCTGACCGACTTGGATTTTCACTTGCCAACTCCTTGTTGGACATCCGACCACCAAGTGTCCGGTCTTCCCTGAACCACTTAGATTTTTCACTTGCCAATTATCTGTTGAACTTTCGACCACCAAGTGTTCAGTCTTCCCTAATCCACTTGGATTCCTCACTCGTCAAGTATCCGATCAACCTTGGCCTACTTGACTTCCTATCACCCATAATGGTCACCTTATTCCAATGATGATTACACCAATATTCTCTTTCATATGACCTCGAATGTCCCATATCATCCTATAGTCATATTATCATTTTGTCAAAAATCGAAACTTAACTCAAGCTTGGTCAACTTTGACTTGAGATCAATTGCACCAACATGATCATCTTCCAACCCAATGTTAAACTCTTGCTTTTGGAGATATAGATAATCATGTGAAATTGTAGATCAATTTTCCCTGATGGATCTTCTTAGAGGTACTTGTGCTTGAGGTGCTTGAGAAACTTGTTCAACCATAGGAGGGTGTACCTTAAATTGAGCAGATAATTCCTCTACTTGCATAGGGGAGGAAATAGGATCATCATGAAGTTCTACTCCCATTAGATGTGAAACGCCAATAACATAGGGTATAGAAATCTTTCCACTACTGATTGCACCTATGAGGTAGGATGGTCATTGCTATCCTCCTCAAAAGGTATGCCCCTGAGTTTAGTGTTCCCATAGTCCTCAATAAACTTGATATTTTCCATTTCGAAAAGGACCTATTTGAGGGGTCATAAAATTTAAAGTCCCTTTACCTTTTAAAATACCCCACAAAATGGCAACTAACCACCTTTGAGTCAAGTTTCCTTTCATTAGGCCTAGCCTCAACAAGATAACCTTAAATGTGTAAGTGTCTAATGCTAAGCTACTTATCCGTTCATAGTTTATATGGGGTTTTAATCATTGCTTTATTAGGTACTCTATTGAGTAAGTAAATTGTAGTCTCGAGTGTTTCATCTTACAAGGACTCCGATAAAGAAGTAAAAGACATCATACTTCTCACAATGTACTTTAGGGTCTGGTTCCTTCGGTTAGCTATATCATTCTAATGAGGAGTACTAGACATAATGTATTAAACTACAATCCTAACCTCTGTAAGGTAATTGACAAAAGGTCTTGAACGTTATTCAATAGATCCATCATAACGATCATAATATTGACATCTACGGTCGGATCTGACAGTTTTAATCTTCTTACCTAGTTGATTTTTAACTTTGACTTTTAAGATTTTGAATATATCTAAGGTCTCTGACTTCTCATGTAAAATGTACAAGTAGACATATCGAGAGTAGACATCAATAAAACTAATAAAATATGTTTATCCATTCTAAGATGTCTTAGGGAATAGTCCACATATATATGTTGTATATATCAGTTCTAAATTACTACTGTATCGATTTGTACCTTTATTCTTTTTGTTAGTTATTTTCCCTTTGGCACACTGTATACAAACATCAAAGTCTGACATATTAAGAGATTGAAGAATTCATTGTGACATTAACCTTTCTAGGCATTGTTTGGATATATATCTTAAATGCATATGCCACAACATGGATGAATATTTGTCAGTCAAATTGTACTTCATACCTATACTGTGCATTATTTTATTGCCTGTGAGAGCTATGATGTTTAACTTATATAGCATATCAACTAGAGAGCCTATACCAATAAGTACTGAATTTTGAAAATACTAAATGTTTCATTTTCAAATGAACAAGAGTACCCTGATTTGTCCAAACAGGAAATGAAAATTATGTTTTGTCTAAATAATGGAACAACAAATGTATTTTCCAAATTCAAAAATGCAATGGTCCCTAGACAAAGTTGAAAACACATATAGCAATAACTCTAGCCTTCTTGCCATTGCTATTATAGATGTATCTTTCACCATCAATAGACAATCAGCTATTAAGACAACTATGTACTCTGACACTAGTATGAGTGGTAGCTTCACTGTTTATCCATCAAGTGTATATAAGTACGATGACAAAATTAACTTCTGAACTAACCAAGTTGAGAATTTTATTACTATAGACTATAGTTTTGGCACACCCATGGTAGCCTCTGTAATTCCCTTTTTATGTCCTATTAGTCTAGTCCAACCAGACATAGCCTCTTTCTTTGAGAATCTTATTCTCAAACTCATTTTACATCTTTTAAGACACCGTATTACGTGTGACCCAATAGGTTCCCAATTATGTTGGTCATTCATAATTAATTACTAATTATAAATAGATCATGTGTGACATCTAACTAACAGTACATCATGACCCCCAATTAACCAGAGAGTTGACATTGATTTTTGAATATTTTTGAATCCTTCAACAACTACAGTTATGTGCCTTTATTCCTTTCACTCGTCCTATACCCACTTGGTTCAAGATATGGTCTATGTGCTAGTCCCCACTAGGCTGATTACATCACATCTAGCCCAAGTATAGTCTCTTGTCCTATGGATTCAAGTTACTCTACACGTGTCCAAGAAGACCAAATTCTTGACATGTTTACTTTGGCCAAAGACTTCTGAGTAATAACCTTGACAAGATGACTAGGGTATACATCTCTTTTATCAGGAGTGGTGAATCTTCTATGAGCTATTCAAATATTTTTAAGTACTTTGACTTATATCCAATCATCCTAGAATTGCACCTTCTATGAAGATGATTGCAAAGATGTCAAAGTATAAATCGTCATGATCAAGATGACTAGAATACCTCAAGTCTAAGGAAACTTACATTCGAGCTGCAATGAAACTTCATTGACATAAAGAACCATATGAAGTTTCATAGTACGTCACTCTAATGAACTAATTGTCTTTAACTAGCATCTACATATTCACTCTCAACATCCCTATATTTCCATTTAATGAGGACCAACTGCTTAGATAAATCAAAGAGAATAACATGTGCTAGTACATAATTAATGATGTCTAGGCTCGCTAATTCATTGACTCGGGAAGATTTCATTACTTATATAATTGCACATGATGAGATACTCACTAATTGTGATATAATCACAATTTCTCTCATGCTATGTATCGTATTGTGGACTTCAGTAAATGAGTTTAAGATCAAATCAAATACATAAAAAATGTATACTTAAATAGTGAATTTTATTGATTAAACATCTAAGGTGATTGCTTTAGAACATCTCTCAATTACAACAAACTTTCTTCTCATTTTACACTAAGTGTTCAGTTCTCCATAACATACTTGGACTTTACTTGTCTTATGTTAAGTATCCGGTCCTCCATGATCTATTTGGACTTTATCTTTTTCAAATATTCTATCAATCTTAATTTACTTCATTTTTATATAATACCAAGTGTCTAGTCCTTCATGATGCACTTGGACTTCACCTTTCATGCCAACTTCTTGTTGAACTTCTAACTGTCAAGTGTCTGATTCTCCATGATCTATTTGGACTTTTGATCACTAAGTGTTTGGTCATCCATAGCACACTTGGACTTCACTACTCGTCAAGTATCTGATCATCTTTGACTTACTTGACTTCTCGCTCAACCATCTTTTATCGAAACTTAATCGAAGGTCGATTGCATCAACAATCTCTATTTTAATAACCCTGAGCTTGGCCACCCTTGACCAATAATTCTCCCTTGAGAAATATCACTCGATCATATATTGTTCAAATATTAAAACTCAATTCAAACTTGATCAACTTCGACTAAAGATTGATTGCACTGATAATCAAATTATGATTGATGATCATGGGCCACATTTGATTGTGGCTGATAATCGTGCGGATCGTTGTGACTATTTGAAAAAAAAAACTTGTAGCTTCTTTTACTAAGAGGGAAGAGCTTGAGGAGCTCATAATAGAGAACTTAGGAAGACTAGAATAAGAGCTTGGAGAGCTCATAGTAGAGAGGGGAGAGCTTGATGAGCTCGAAGTGGATAGCTTAGAGTAGGGAGCTTGGAAAACTCGTAAAAGCTAAGTTGGAAGTCGATAATGTAGACAATAAAATAAATACTAAAAAAAGAAAAAAATCTAAATAAAATAAATTAAAATTAAAATTAAAATTAACTCACCTGCAATAAAAGAACAAAATTAAAAATATTTAAAATTGACACATGTATGTCGAATAAAAATAAATTGAAAAATATCTAAGGGATATTTCTTTAATAAATTAGATATTTAATTTTTATCATATGGTAATTAATATTTTTTATTTTTATAATAAATAAAGAATAATTACAATTCCTATTATGATTATCATATTTTTATTTAAAATATTTATTTTCAAATTTGCAATTAAATTAAGTTCATATTCCTATATTTAATTATTTTTGAATTAATATAATTTTTAATTTTGATTCTTACTGTGATTTTTTTTTTAGAAGTGAGGTTATTTCCTTTTTTGCCTTATCAGCTTTGTGCTAAGTTTCTAAGTAGTTTGATGATTCAGATTTGATATTGCATAAATTAGTAGCTCAATTTCAATACTAGTTATTTTTATTATCAATCATCCGAAAACTTTATTTTCGCTCTATCTATTATTATTTTTAAGTATTTAAATCTTCGATTCAACTAATCCCTAAGAGTGATCGACTCTGTTCCACATAGCTTCGGGACGTCATACCAATAGCTGAGCCAGATAAGGTCGGAGCCCAAGTAATTGTTGGAACTTCGGTGAGCGCAGAGGGGGGAGAGGGGTGAATGGCGCATTTTCGTTGCTTGATGGAATTCGATCGTGCTTGCTACAATTTGATTAGTACGTAGCGGATATAATAGAAAAACATAAACAAAATATAAGACACACATACGACAAGTGGTATAACGTGGTTCGGAACCTTAAGATTCCTACTCCACGAGTTGAGCTTGAATGAGCTTTAGTGATACACACACCACCACTAATCAATAACACTCCTTCTCGGTGACACACCGAAGGTGAGGAAATCTTGTACAAGCGATTACAAAAGTAAAACAATAAAATACAAGTAATTACAAAGTAAATACAACACAAGATGTAAAGAACACTTTACAAAAGATGCTTTGAATGCTTGCTTGGTTGATCACTTGAGCCACACTTGAAGACCCTGACTTCCACCAGCAAATCGTCTCAAATCTCTCAAGAAATCACTGCAAAAATCCTCCCCTTCATGCTCCTTTAAAAGTTGCAACTCGGGTTGATTTCCGCCTAACAGTCGACTGCTCATACCCATTAGTTGACTACTCCTGTAAATGTTGTCTCACAATGACTTAATCCACGTCGACATTCCAGCCAATGGATACACGGGCAGTCAACTGCTCAAGCCCGTAGCCAACTGCTCAGTTAACTACCGAGCATTTTGCTTCGCGACCAAACCTAGCATCAGTCGACTGCCCTCCATGGTAGTCGACTGCTCAAGGCCAGTCGACTGCCCACAACTAGTTGTCGACTACCATGGTCATTTGCCCACAGTCGAACACTAGTCAACTCACGACAGTCGACTGGTCATAATCTCAGTCGACTGCTCAGTGTCGACTCGATTGTCAAGTGTCAAACACTTGACCAGTCTACTGGTCCATAACCCCAGTCGACTGTTACACTTTAATCATGAGGTTTACCCCAAGTATGATGCCTTCATACTTGCTAGACCACCCTTAGCCTAGACCTAAGCCTTCTAGCCACCTCCATCAGCCTCACGCCTATCGGATTCCTCCAAGTCATCCATGACTTGTTCATTCATACGCTAGCCTTCAGGTGCTTCCATCGACTATTATCATGCTAAGCTGGTCTACACCGCCAAGATACATTGGGCTTATACTGCCAAGACACACACTTGGACTTTACGCTGCCAATATCAACCCTTGGACTTTCCATGCCAACCCATGTTGGACTTTCCAATTGCCAAGACCAAGCTTGGATTTTCCCTTGCCAAGATCCATGCTTAGACTTTCCATGCCAAGTACTCATGACTTAGACTTTACCATTACCAAGACTCAAGTTTGCACTTCCCGTGCTAAGTGTCCCACTTGGACTTCCCATGCCAAGTGTCTCACTTGGACTTTTCCATCATATGGTCAACCATATAGTCAACCCATTGTCAAACAATGGTCAACTCATCGTCAAACATCAAAACACTACTTGAGTCAAACTCGAGTTTTGTCAATCGTGACCTGGGCCGATTGCACCAACAATCTCCCCATTTTTGATGTTTGACAAAAACCAAATACGTTTGAGTTAGAACATTAACTCAAACCAATCCTCCTAAATGTCCAAATTAGGAATTCTACATTCTTCCATCAATTCTCCCAAATTCTCCCCCTTTTTGACATACATCAAAAAGGCTCTCCCCAAGGGTGTCAATGTCTCATATCCCAATGAGATATTACAAACTCCCCCTTAGTCCAAAAACATCTAGGATGTCTTTACTCTTCCTAGTGATAAGTCTCATATCACTAAAGAGAGACAATTCTCACTTCTCTAAATTCTCCAAATTCTCCCCCGTATGAGGAAGAACACATCCATTATCCCATGATGGATAACCTCCCCCTAAAGGCTTACTCCCCCCTTGACCATTACACCAACAATGTCCTTGGAAAGTTCCTAAGCCTATAGGAATACTAAACCATCAAAATTAAGGTCAAAAGTTCAAACTTGAACTTTCACACACCTTAAAATTTGATACACTCCCTAAACAATTCTCCTAATCCATATCCAATGGATTTTCACCCTTCTAATGCTTTCCAAAGTATATCCTAGGGTTAGAAGTAGTTAGGGTAGCCTAACATAGCTGAAATCAAGCTAAACAAATTTTGTTTACCCAAAATCAGCATTGGCAGTCGACTTTGTCAGTCAACAATCGACTACCCTTGATGCCAGTCGACTGCCATCCATGACAGTCAACTAATTTCTGCAAGTGCAGAAATCAGAGTTCAGAAAATGAAATTTGAAAATATATAAGTAATTATACGTAATTTGAAAAATAGTGAAACTTCATACGTATAATACTTATAACAATCATTATGGGTGAAAAATATTTATACAAAGTTCAAAAATAAGAAAAACTTCATTGTTTTGAGTCTACTTGTATCAACTTCATTAATGGTGAGTGCTATCAAAAGATAGACTTCACTAAGGTTTTCTAAAATGATTTTAAAATCTTATATTGAACCATGGTCTATGGGCTTAATGCACACGACTTGTACATAAGCTTTCCTCATGATTCATCCATAGTATAAGATGAGTTTGAGTTCATCTAGATGCAACATCTATGCACCTTGAACATAACTCATTTCCTAGTATCTCATATATGTCTAGGGCGTATGAATACACACACATGTCAATGTGATATGAGATATGAGTTTTGTTCTTCCTAAACTAAGGTCTCATGCATTTACTAAGGCAACACTATTTGATTTCATTATATATGGGACTTCAAATCATGTCAATTGTCCTTAAATCAATTTTTATTTATCCTAAATGTATGAATGATGATTATGAAATATAATGGTAGCATAAATGAACCATCTACCAATAATCATGATGTCATGACATATGAATTTAATCTAAATATACATGACATAAAAAGATAAACCTAAGATATCATGACATTTTATACGGTAAAAAAATGGAATTGATGTCATGCCATGATATATGGCAAACAAATCATGGCAAATAAAATATGAAGGTATAATAATACCTAAGTTTTAGTATAGATTGTCATTTGTTATGATTAAGTTCATTTTACCATATTACCAACTTATCTCCCAAGTGTGTCAAAACCCAAAATGACACACCAAGTCCTCTAACTCTAAATTGTGCCAATTTGAATGATTTTTCAACTTCCATAAATTATATTGATGCATCCTAAAATCCTTTAGGATATAAGTTCATACTTATTTCCAAGTACCCCATTACCTTGGAAATGACCTAAAGTGCCAACTTTGCTATGGTTAGGTTAACTACCTTACCAATTCAAGTTGACACAACCTAACCCATTTAGCGTGAATGGATCATGCTCCTAGGAACCCAATACCTATTGAAGCTCCTTGTGTTTACTAGGTATTTCTTAGGGATAACTTCCCTAGATACCCTCCTAATGACCCTTCTAGGCTTAGAAGCCTTGGTCATTGTGGTCTTGCCTAGGTTAACTCTAGGGGTAACTCCCCTTGTAACCTTCTTAGTGGCTTCACTAGGTTTCCTTGAAACCATAGCCACTAGGCACACACCTTGGTTACCCTTAGGGATGACTTCCCTAGTAACCTTGGTCTTCCTAGACTTATGATGTTGGAGGATCGTGGTCCAACTAGAAGGGGGGATGAATAGCCTTTGAAGCTTGATGGAACTCGCTCGTTCTTGCGTGCTTGATCATCTACAATCTTCGTTAGCGCAGTGGAATAATACAAAAAAAGACAATTAAACTAAAACAAAGATAAGGAGAGAGCAATGCAAACACAAGTGATGTAACATGCTTTACGACCCTTGCCGCTAATCCACGGACAATCCGTTAGGTGGATCACTCCCTCAATCAATTCACTAAACCTTCTCCTTATCTCAACCAAGGTGGAGAAGAAACCTTCTTACACAATCTCTCCCTTTTACAATAAGATTGAGATAGAAATAGGGAAGAGGAGAGTAAAAATGTTTTGGGCACTTGGAGCAAAGTTTGGAGTTAAAGCATTAGTTGCCCCAAGGCCCCCAACCCCTCTTTTTATAGAGAAGAGGGGTTTTTTCCCGTTGGGCATGCAACAATATGTCATCAGTCGACTGTTGCCGTTCCAATAGCTTCTGACCACGACTGATTCGTGGTCGTCACAACCCAATGACACTCCGATCAGTCGACTGCTCATGCCCATCAATCAACTGATCAAGCAATCAGTAGACTGCTTAAGGCAATCAGTCGACTCAAATAGTTTATGTTCCCATGTCCACTTATAACAGTCGAATGACATACCTTGGCAGTCGACTGAACCATTAGTCAACTGCCAGCCCTTGGCAGTCAACTATTGGGCCACAAAACCCTAGTTGACACCGGTCAACTAACAGTCGATTCGGACCAGTCAACTGATATCTATATCAGTCAACTTTTGTCGGGTAAAACCTCAAACAACAAGTTGTTTGAGCATCCGATCGTCAGGTAAAATCTCAAACACAATGTTTGAGCATCCGACACTTGATCTTAGCCATTTGGCCAAGTCCACCTACATTGAGCTACCCCGACCCACCCAGGTTACAATCGCTCAACTCTCATCTCCCATGGAGTCCCTCACCGAAGCTCTCTTCCTCCGGCCTACGTCCTTGGGCTTCTCCCGTGCCATCCTTCACTGACTCAAGACGCGAGCCATGAGACGATGATCTTGCCAATGCTTCATCAAGTAAACCATGTGTGATTCATCAAGTCTTACACAACTTGAACACACACATCAAAACATATAATATTCTAACTTAAACCCTTTGCCACACACATCAAAATCAAGATCATACTTGGGTTGATTACCCTAACAATCACCCCCTTTTTGATGTGTGGCAATATGTTTAAATTAGGTAGAAACATTTTAAAAAACTTAAGGAAAGTAAGCATGTAGATCAAACATGGTTATCAAACTCCCCCTTAACACATGCTAGACATGATTAACTTAAACCTTACAATTCTTCCCCTTTGACACCATTAAAAATATCATGCATATGTCAAACAATGAGGTATCACTATCTAAGGGAAGAAAAATACCAAAAACTGTCTGAAAAATACTCAAAACAAGCTGTTGTGCACGTTGCATAGTTCCATCAGTCAACTAGGATAGTCACCAATCGACTGGTACATGAAAACTCCGAATTCTGATTTATGAAGCCAACTTCAAAAATGCATTAAAAATTCACGAAAATCCGAAAAATCATAGAATTTTGGGAACACAATCCTAATGAGTTCCTCTATCAAGGAAAAATAATTTTTCATGAAAATACATTCAATTTTCAAATATTTGGCAAAAATTCAAAAGTTTTAAAATCCTTAAGTTTTGTATCAACTTGAAAGTCTAGTTTTGCCTTAGAGTGTTTCAAAACATAAACTCACAATTTTCAAAACATGAAATGTTTTTAAAAAATTAAAAATATCCAACCATGATCTTTGGGCAAAATGTTCATGAATTAAACATTTGCTTTCCCCATAATTGGTCAATGATTGCTATATCATGATACTCCTAATGATTCATCAAAATGACATAAGTAATAGTGAATCATTTGTATCAACCTAACATCTCACCCATTGCTATATTTTTCAATCAAGTTCTTCTTATAGTGAGTTGTGAGATGTAACTAAGGTATTTCTACTTAACCAAAAATTTCATGCAATACTATCCAAGGTTAAATAATATCCAAAATCCCCAATCATGAACAAAAGTTAACCAATTAACATGATATAAAATAAGTTCGAGTATGGTTGACTATCCTAGGTTTTTCTGACCTTTAAGGATTGACTTGGGAACCCAATATAAGTTCTTTCCAATAGGGTTCACCAAGTATTCCTTAGGGATCTATTTTTTAGCTACCATTGTAGTCTTTAATTGCCCCCTAGTAATTAGACAATGGTATGTCTTTCCATTTTTAAATCCCTTGTATCCTAAGCCCTTTTTGTTGAAACTTTCCCTTTGGCTCTCTATAATCATGTTCAAAGTATTTGAGCCTATGGTGAATTTTTCAAGGGCTTTGCTAAGATAATCTATCTTTTTTCTTAAAACCTTATTTTCTTCAAAACATGCATCATTAATGCTAGAAGAAACATCATCATCATGTGAGCACACATTTTTGAGTTTTTCTTCTAGATTTCTAATTTCATTTAGCATGCATTTATTTTTCTTCTTAGTCCTAAACAAATCCTTAGTTAAACTAGAAATCATGCTAATTACATCTTGAGAAGGGAGATTTCTTACCTCACTTACCCAATCTTTTTCCTCCGATTCCGATCATGATGCTCCCCCTACATTTGAGCTCTCCTCCTCAATTGTGCTTCCTTCTACTTGTTCGGATGAGGTGGAGGTTATGTCATCTATTCCCATTAGCACAAAATGGGAGACGATTTCTTCTTCCTCCGATGAAGATGAATCATCTCATGTGGCTTAAGTTCCGGGGTTTGACTTCCCTTCCTTCTCCTTTGACTTCTTCTCTTCTTTCTTCTTCCCTTCTTTCTTCTTGTCATTCTTCTTCCTTTCTTCCTTGCTCTTGTTCAACAAAGGACACTCATCCCTCATGTGTCCTTCTCCTTGACAATTGTAGCAAATGATCTTTCTAGTCCTCCTTCTCCTATCATTAGATTTTTTTAAATTTAAAACTTTTTAAAGCACGTCTTACCTTTTTTACCATATACGCCTCCTCATTGCTATCTATTGAAGAAGATGATTCATCATCGGATGAGGAGGGTATGGTCTTCTTCTTCTTTCCCTTGTTTGCTACACGCGCTACTCCCCTTGATTGGATGCTTGGTTCTTCTACTATACTTTCAAGGCGAGTTTCGTGAAGTTCCATGGTAGAAAAAAATTCTTCTAGAGCACTTACCTCTAAATTCCTTGAGATGTAGAAGGAATCCACCATGGAGCTCCATTTTGAAGATCGGGGAAATGCATCAATGACTTTCATTATCATGTCTCAGTTGGATAGCTTCTCCTCTACACTAGACAAACCATTAATTATCTCCTTAAATCTAGAATGTAGGAACGATATCTTCTCTCCTTTTTTCAATCTGATGTTATTTAATTGCAATCGGAGAAGGTCCCTTCTTGCTAATTTGGCTTCGGAGGTGCCTTCATGAATCTCAATTAGCTTCTCCCACATCTCCTTGGCGCTCGAGCATTCGCAAATCCAATTAATCTCTTGTTGAGGTAGCACATTGAAGAGATGGTGCTTTGCCTTTGAATTTGCTAGGTTCTCCTCCTTTTTCTTCTTGGTCCATTTTGATTTTTCTATTGGCTTCTTTTCTTCATCTCTAAGCATCTCGAAACCACTTTCCATGATTAACATAGTATCGAAGTCAGTTTCGAAGAATACAATCCATCTGCTTTTTTCACCATGAGAAGTCTCCTTCGAACTTAGGCGGGTGGATGTTCATGCCGACCATTGTTGTTGTGCTTATTGCGGTAATGAGTCCATTGACAAGCTCCTTGCTCTGATACCACTTATTGGAGGACCATGTCCCGGCTAGAAGGGGGGGATAAATAGCCTTTGAAGCTTGATGGAACTCGCTTATTCTTGCGTGCTTGATCATCTACAATCTTTATTAGCGCAACAGAATAATAAAAACAAAGACAATTAAACCAAAACAAAGATAAGGAGAGAGCAATGCAAACACAAGTGATGTAACGTGGTTCACGACCCTTGCCACTAATCCATAAACAATTCGTTAGGCGGATCACTCCCTCAATCAATCCACTAAACCTTCTCCTTAGCACAACCAAGGTGGAGAAGAAACCTTCTTACACAATCTCTCCCTCTTACAATAAGATTGAGATAGAAATAGGGAAGAGGAGAGTAAAAATATTTTGGGCATTTGGAGCAAAGTTTGGAGTTAAAGCATTAGCTGCCCCAAGGCCCCCAACCCCTTTTTTTTATAGAGAAGAGGGGTTTCTTCTCATTGGGCATGCAACAGTATGCCATCAGTCGACTGTTGTCGTTCCAATGGCTTCTGACCATGACTGATTCACGGTCGTCACAGCTTAACGACACTCTGATCAGTCGACTACTTATATCCATCAGTCGACTCAAATTGTTTCTGTGCCCATGTCCACTTATAACAGTCGACTGTCATACCTTGGCAGTCGACTAAGGGTGGAGCAGTCGACTGCTAGCCCTTGGTAGTCAATTGTTGGGCCATAAAACCCTAGTTTACATCGGTCAACTAACAGTCGACTCGGATCAGTCAACTGATATCTGTATCAGTCGAATGTTATCGGGTAAAACCTTAAACAACAAATTGTTTGAGCATCCGACCATCGGGTAAAACCTCAAATATAATGTTTGAGCATCTGACACTTAATCTTAGTCATTTGGCCAAGTCCACCTACATTGAGCTACCCCGATGCGGGTTACAATCCTTCAACTCTCATCTCTCATGGAGTCCCTCACCGAAGCTCTCTTCCTCCACCCACATCCCTCAGATGCACTAAGCTCGCGACTTCTCCCATGCCATCCTTCACCGACTCAAGGACCTGAGCCATGAGATGATGATCTTGCCAATGCTTCATCAAGTAACCCATGTGTGATTCACCTAGTCCTGCACAACTTGAACACGCACATCAAAATGCATAACATCCTAACTTAAACCCTTTGCCACACACATTAAAACCAAGATCATACTTAGGTTGATTGCCCTAACATATGAATGGTTCCATAATCGAATAGAACATTGTGGCAGGTCCCCTTGGGCTAAGGTTTGTGACCCAAACCTTTCTTGCCCTTAGACGAGACTTGCCTCCTTGACCCTAGGTTTTAACTCCTAGACCCTTTCATTTGATTTTGCATGCTTCTAAGGGTCTTTTCTAATTTCTTAAGTCTTGACCTCAAGACTTGATTTTTCAATTCTAATTGCCCAATCTTTGAATTTTCATTTAGTCTTCGGGCATGGTTCTTTATTTTAGGCATATGCCTACCCTTCTTAGGGTTAATGCCTAAATAGTTTTCTACCTTCCTAATACTTTCCCTAGGTAGAATTGGTCTAGAGTTATTAGTCCCAAATTTCTCCTTAGTTCTAAAATTACAACTCTTAGCACCTAACCAATAGAATTTATTATTTCTAGCATATTTTTCATAAACAATAGCAAGATTACTCCTAGCATGCTTTTCATTATAAAATAGGGAAGGTGCATTACTAAATTTTACTTTAGGGTTTGCTTTAGAAGCTCCCCCTATATGTGATGCTCCTTCTTGTTCCTTGGTTTGCTTTCTCCTAGGGCATTGACTTCTATAGTGCCCCTTTTGATGGCATTTGAAGCAAATGATATGCTCCTCGATCTTTTAACTTTGGGCACCAGTTTCCTTGGTATTTGGCACGACTTATGTCATTTTCTTGACTCGTTTAGGACACTTACTCTTGTAGTGTCCTTGCTTCCTACACTCAAAATATATTATATGATTATTAATTTTAACTACAATGTTTAAGTTACCTTCCATGGTAGGGGAGTTTTGAACTTCCTCTTCTTCTTGACCAAAGGTAGATGGTTCATGTTCTTCTTGCTCCGACATGGGGAATGGTCTCTCCTCCCCCTCAATTCTAGAGGTAAAAGCTTCTTCTACTTCCTCCTCTTCCTCGGATGTTGATGGCCTTTCAACCTCCGATTCCTCAAACTCTTGTGATGAAGATGATGTGCTTTCTTTTTCTTGAGCTTGAGAGGAAGAGCACTCCTCTTCTTCCTTATCGTGGACCGATGTGGGCTCTTCATGAAGCTTGGCTAACTTACTCTGTAGCTCCTTGGCGACTTGATATTCACCTATCTTATGCAAAATGCTACTAGGCATAACATTAGTCAAAAATTAACATTACCTTTTTCTTAATTTCATACTTCTTATTTTGCTCCTTGGTCCACCTTTTCTTCTTGAGGACTCCTCCTTTCTTGTCCTTGGGAGGATAAAAGTCATCTACAATACTACACCAATAATTTTCATTTTAATTTAAAAAGCATTCCATTTTACCTCTCCAAACTGTGAAATCTCCGCTGTCGAAGAAAAATGGAATCATGGTATCTTGAAACTCCATCTTCTTCACCTCTAGCGTGTTTGCTCCCTCGGATGTGAAGTCGGTGAAGAGCGATATGCTCTGATACCACTTGTTGGAACTTCGGTGAGCGCTAGTGGGGGTGAATGTCACATTTTCATTGCTTGATGGAATTTGATTGTGCTTGCTACAATTTGATTAGTACGCAGCAAAAATAATAGAAAAGCATAAACAAAATACAAGCACACACATACGACAAGAAATATAACATGGTTCGGAACCTTAGGGTTTCTACTCTATGGGTTGAGCTCGAATGAGCTCTAGTGATACACACACCACCGCTAATCAATAACACTCCTTCTTGGTGATACACAGGAGGTGGAGAAACCTTGTACAAATGATTAAAAAAATAATACAATAAAATACAAGCAGTTACAAATTAAATACAACACAAGATGTAAGGAACATTTTACAAATGATGCTTTGAATGCTTGCTTGGTTGATCGCTTGAGCCGCACTTGAAGACCCTGACTTGCACGAGCAAATCGCCTCAAATCGCCCAAGAAATTGTTGCAAAAATCCTCCCCTTCGTTCTCCTTTTAAAGCTGCAACTAGAGCTGATTTTCGCCTAACAGTCGACTGCTCATACCCATCAGTCGACTGCTCCTGTAGCCGTTATCTCACAACGACTTAATCCACATTGGCATTCCAACCAACGGATACACTAAAAGTCGATTGTCATTCCCAATAGTCGACTTCTCAAGCCCGTAGCCCACTGCTCAGTCGGCTACCGAGCGTTCTGCCTCACGACCAAACCTAGTATCAGTCGACTGCCCTCCATGGAAGTCAACTGCTCAAGGATAGTTGACTGCCATGGCAATTTGTTCGTAGTCGAACACCAGTCGACTCACGACAGTCGACTGGTCATAATCCTAGTCGACTGCTCAGTGTCAACTTGGTTGCCAAGTGTCAAACACTTAACCAGTCGACTGCTATACCTCAACTATGAGATTTACCTCAAGTATGATGCCCTCATACTTGCTAGACCACCCTTAGCCTAGACCTAAGCCTTCTAGTCACCTCCATCAACCTCACGCCTATCGGATCCCTCCAAGTCATCTATGACTTGTTCATCTATACACTAGCCTTCAGGTGCTTCCATCAGCTATTGTCATGCTAAGCTGGTCTACACTGCCAAGGCACATTGGGCTTATGCTGCCAAGACACATGCTTGGACTTTACACCGCCAATATCAACTCTTGGACTTTCCATGCCAACCCATGTTGAACTTTCCAATTGTCAAGATTCAAGCTTGGACTTTCTCTTGCCAAGACCCATGCTTGGGCTTTCCATGCCAAGTACTCATGACTTGGACTTTACCATTGCCAAGACTCAAGCTTGGACTTTCCATGTCAAGTGTCCCACTTGAACTTCTCCATCATATGGTCAATCTCATGTCAACCCATTATCAAACAATGATCAACTCATCGTCAAATATCAAAACACTACTCGAGTCAAACTCGAGTCTGGTCAATCGTGATCTGGGTTGATTGCACCAACAGTGCCCTCCACCGACAACTAAGGATAAATCAGGAAAGCACTCACAACTTTTTTACAATTTTGCTCGGATTCTACAGTGGCGTCATTCCTGAATGACGGTCTAATGTCAAAGTCGTACTCCATCTACCGAGCAAACTCCAGGACCTCAGGGTCGCCTAATGGATTTTTCTTAAATTCCTTGTCGAACGATGTCACAGTAGAGGATCGAACTACATTCTTCCATGGATGTCTATCTATTTTTACATTGTAATTTTGGATTTCCGCTCTTCCTTCTCCTGTTCCTACCAGGGCTTCATACTCTGTAGAGTAGCTCATCCTCCACTGTATCCAGGTGTTTTTTTCAATTTCACCTAGTAGGTTCTCCATTTATTCAATCTTATCTCTTGGATCTGTAAAACCCAAATTAGTGACGTGATTTTTGGTGATTGATTCCCAGCGGGAGAATGGATCATCAAAGAGTCCCAGCTGCTCTGGGATTACAAACATTGCTCCTCCTTACTGTTGTGCAGAAGGTAAAGTCCACATTTCATTGTTAAATCCTCCTTTGAACCTGGTCCTCTGAGGAGGTTGCTCAAATATTGGTGGTTGTTGAAAGGGTTGAGAGGGACCGGGGTCTGCTCTGGCTAGTGCATATCCCGGTGGTCCCATAGCAGTATCTGTTGGAGGATTGCTAAGATAATTTTTGAGCCAACTCTCCAACCAGAAATCCAAGAAGTGGCTGAATTATCCCTCAATGAACGGGGGACACAGAATTTTGATTCTACATCAACAAACTCTCCTCTAGCCAAGGACATGCTAGCTCTAACTGAGCAGGAACAGGACCCTTCATGCGACGGGTGTGCGCAATGCTGTGATTGCTGCAAGTGTGCCAACTGTGGCTCTGATCATGAAGTAGCTACTGAAGACATCATTTATCAGGCACCACCAATCTTTAATCTTCTTCTCCCACGAGAACGGAAGGACACACATACTGTCTTAGTTCTTCATCATGACTCCCTGAAAATTGATAGGGACTATGCAGGAGATATATGCTCTGGAGCACTACACTTCAGTCCATAGACCCCCTTGAGGAATCCATTGAGCCTGACCATGAGTTCATTGATTCCCGGGGGCTTTGCTCTGTCTACTATTCATTTGCAATTTGAGACATGATCCAACAAAGATCAGCTTGATTATCATCTTCCAATGATCTAACTCAAAACTCGACAAATTCAACTTAAACAAATATCACATTCAGGACCGTCTCTCAAACCTTAATTAGGTCCTAGACTAAATTTTTTTTTCAAGTCTTAAATAGGCCCTAGGTAAAAAAAAAACCTTAATTTTACATCGGACCTCAATTTTATCAAAACTAATTAATTTAATTTTTATTGGAATCTTAGGCATAGGCCTTACTTAAAGCCGACACTGCACACATTATTTAGGTATAAATGTACTTCCTAAAATTTTTTATTTATTTAGTTGATAATTTTAAATTATTCGAATTCCATCACAGATTCATGCATATTAAGATCTTATTCATGAAAATAAAAAATATCACCATTATTTTTCAATTTAGTTTAACTATTAATCATAAAAAATTTCTTATTTATTCACTACCAAAAAAAATGTAGTATTTGACGATGAATTGTGCAACGAATTTTAAATAAAAATTCATTGCAAAAAAATTTTGCAGTGAAATATTTTTCGTTGTAAATAATTCGCCGCTAAATTTTGCAACGAAAAAAAATCGTCGCCAAAATTGCAACGGATAAAATTTTCGTTGCAAAATTAATTGCTACTTAGTGGTAAAAATGACAACAAAAACATCTTGTCGCCAAATTTGGCGACAAAAATAATTATTCGTTGCTAAATTTGGCGATGAAACATAGTTCGTCGTCAAATCTACGACGAAAAAATAGTTCGTCGCAAAAAACTAATACATATTACTCTGCATCGGAAATAAATTTGGCGACAAAAATAACTATTCATCGTCAATTTTGGCGATGAAAATAACTATTCATCGCCAATTTTGGCGACAAAAATAAATGTCATCGCCAAATTTAGCGACGAATAGTTATATTCGTCGCCAAATATGCGACGAAAACACAGTTCATCGCAAAAGTCTAATAAACATATTTTCATAAATGAAAATAAATTTGGTGACGAATAATTATTTTCATCACCAAATCTGTGACGAAAAAAATTTCATTGCAAAATATTCAAGGGCAGCCGATTGAAGAATACCATCAGTCGATTGACGTCTGACCAGTTCGACTGATCAGTCGACTATCAAAGTTTCTATAAGTTGCTACAGTAACAGCAGTCGACTGATCATTTTGATTGGTCGATTGGCAAGTGAATAGTCGACTGGGCAGACGGTTAAATAAGGTTCTATAAGGTGATATAATAAATCAGTCGACTGATCATGTTGATCAGTCGACTGATAATGGATAATCTACGACAAAAAAAATTTCGACGCAATTTCTACGACGAAAAAAAATTTTCATCACAAACCCACATTTATCAATCAACTGATGGTGGGCGTCAGTCGACTGGTGGTAGAGAAGTAGGTCACAAAATCTTTTTTAGCTGACTGCCCACTCGACTGATAGTATACCAGTCGACTGTTACTTCTTTTTTTGCAATGATTTTTTTCGTTGCTAATTCTATGATGAAAATTGATTTTTCGTCGCAAATCTACGATGAAATTTATTTTCGTTGCTAATCTGGAAAAATTAAAAAATATATATATCATGATAAATTCTACTATTTTCCTTATTTTACAACAAACACATATAACAATATAAACTAATTCATATATCAAACTTTAATATCAAATCAATATATACATAACAAACATAAACATAACTTACAATACATAGATATCGAATGTGATAAGTCAAGTAATATTTAAATACAACATCAAAAAATACATCATCATTGTCATTATTACAGAGATCAGGAGGAGGACCAGAATGAGAAGGAGGAAGTCGATTTGAACAAGATATTAATTGAAGATATTTCATAATTAACATCTGTTGCGTTCGAAATTCATTCATTTGTTCATTTAATTCCTTCTCTCTTTGTCTCGATTCATTTTCTTTTTCGCTAGTAACTCCCTCAAATGAGTAACCTCTTCGATCAATTGATTTATTTCTGCTCTTACTGTCGGTGAGGATGAAGAAGAAGTACCAGGGACTTTATAGGTTCGTCTCAAAGAGTTGAGTTCAATTATTCTTTTACTTTTCGCCCCTCCAGTTGCTTTGAGCAATAAATTGATACTGCTAACAGAAGGCTCATATTCGACTGCATCATCACTTGCACTCGAATTTCTCAATGCAAGTTCATCGAATTTCTCATGTTTTGAAAGAAAAAAAAGTTAAATACTAACATAAGAATTTAAAATTTGTAAATTACAAACCTTCATTGTTCTAGCTCTCTCTCCACTCTATGTCTTATCTTTCTTTTGAAATGTACACGTGAAAGTGTCTATAAATGATGGCTCAGTCTCTGTCTCCTGGGCCTAAATAAACATCATTATAATTTATAAATTAGTGAGTATTAAATTAAAAAATTATGATTTGAAAAAAAAACTCACCAATCGATATCTATGTTCATTGCTATTTATTGAGTCTCCTGCATACGTGGCAGAAATAGCACCGGCATTACCATATTGGTTTTTCTTATTTTGCTCACTCCTTCATTTGTTATCCTCAGATTCTCAATATGCAACAATCTTATTTCAATTCTCCTCGATAATGCAGTGTGACTTTTTACTTCTGGTTTTTGCATGACTAAGTATGTTTCTGATATAGTCGCCACACTTTTTCTTGAAAATCCTCCTTATCTCTAGTGTTTCACTCTCCTCCCAAGTAAATACCCATTGTAGTAGAGAAAAAATTGAATTGATTATATTAACAAGAATTTTATATACAAAATGATTTAAATAACTTACTTTAAACTCATTTCACTATAAACTTTTTATTTCTTTCGGCGTGCTCGTATAACTAATAAAAGCTCCACCCGAATGGTTATTCACTATTTTATTCACCTCGTGAATAACATGTATAGAATTTGTAAATCTAATATAAAATAAAAACAAACCATGTTAGATACTTATAAAAATACAAATCGTATTAAAAACATAGATAATTTAAAACTTGAATACTTACGAATCTCCGTGTCGAGATATCAACTCTCACATATCTTCTCTCTCAATGAGTGATTGTTGCATTGGAGAAGATACATTAGCAGGTATCTATTGAGAATCAGAAGATCCTGCAACTGGAGAGAGGTGGAGGACACATTTCCTGCAAGAGCATCAGACTGTGCAAGAGCTGAAGTAGAGGAAGATTGTGATCTTCCATTGCTATTCCATTTATGATCGCCATGTCAAAACTAACAATCATAATTATTAGAAGAATATGATAGTAAAAAAAGAATTACATATGCATATCGAATTTATAATATGAACAATGTGAAAAAATTACCATATTCATAGCAACTGGATAACCTATAAAAAAAAGATAGTTCATTAATATATCAAATATTTGAAATTTAGAATTAGATAGTAAATATAAACATAATTGGTACTGAATAAAAGTTACCCATAATTATAAATCGAAGTCCGCATTATAATTTTCATCCTCGTCATACGTCTATTCGATCTCATCATCGTCATCATCATCGTCATCATCATCGTCATCGTCATTGTCATCATCTAAATTAAATTCCTCATCTTCATCCTCATTCATTTCACTTGCATCAATGGCTATTACTATGCCACTGGGATCTCTTAACATTGAATATTATATTCTTCGATATGAAATGTATTAACAAATTCATCTTATTGTTATGCTATGTCTTCCCAATGTTCCTCTTTTTTTTTACGTGCTTTTATTTTACAAACAACTCACCAATCACTTTTGTCTCGTCTCAGACTATGATATGAAACATAAAATACTTGAATCGCTTGTTATGATAACAGAAATGGTTCATACCTCTTATATAATTTTTTGTAATTTATTTCAACCAAATTAAACTATGGATGCACCCTCATGCCTTTGATAGGGTCAAACCAACAACACATAAATAAAATAACTCGTAAATCTAAGTCTGGGTATGCTACTTCTAAAATTTCGTCTAGCAAGCCATAAAAATCATTCCTTGCACCTCAATCATTAGATTACTTGTAAAATACTGGAAAAAAAAAAATAATAATAATAAAGCATGGTTAGGGATTTAGTTAAATTTAACTTAGGCTTAATGGTAATTATTTAATTGGAATCAAGGTTTAATTCCTATTGGGTTTTAAATCCAACCCTATAATAAAATTAAATCCGATCCGGTATCTTTATTAACGCCGAGCGTTAATATGCGTTGTGGTTTTCTCCTCGTGACCGAATGTGGAGCGCCGATGCGATTTCTTTCCTCTTCGCCTTCGACGCGCGTGCCCTTCTCCTTCTCTTTGTCGTCGCCGCCAAATCATTCGCCTCGCTCTTCGATCGTCGATGCCCCAAGCCAGCCGCGAGCTCTCCCCTGCCCCTCGACACCGGTTGCCGCCGCCACGAGTCCAGCGTTGGCGACGCGAGGGAGTCGGCGACGGGCTGGATCTAGGGTTGGATTCATTGCTGCCGGTTTCTTCGGTCTCGACTTCTAGGGCTTTTCCCCAATCGTCGCCGGAGAGGCGTGTTGGTCGCCAGCCTTGCCGGAGGTGCCCATCGAACGCCGACAGCAGTAGTCGATTGCTCCGGTCGCTGCACCGGCAGCGTTCCCCCTCACAATCTCACTCGAGCACCGGCGGTGTTCCCCTCTCTGTTTCTTCGCTTTGACGACGACGGTATTGCCACCGACTGGCAGCACCATCACCCGACTCCTCTGCCACCGACGCCGCGCCTCCTCTCCCAGCGCAGCCGTCGTTGTGTCGTCCTCCGTCGATTCAGGCAGCAAGGAGCACTGGCCCCCTTTTTCCTTGCTCGCGTTCTTATCATCGACCAGCGACAGCTTCATTCGCTGCGAGCCTTTCTCCGATCCGAATCGCCACGGCAGTATTATCTTCCTCCCGATCTTGACGACAACGAGTACCTCCGGCCATCATCGGTATCTCACGAGGAGATTTCGAATTCGAGTGGGAGCTACTGCTCCCTTCCTCTGGTGTTTCCCTCTCGACCGTTTGTGGTTGCTGCCCCTCATCGTCGGTCGTCTTCCCTCTTCTCCCTCCCACCGTAGGTGCCCCTTGCACGCGACGGTTGGCACCCACAGCCACATCGGTGCATCCTGCCTTATCCGGATCTCGAGATTTGCCATATTTGTGAGCTGCCTTCGTTTCTGCCATCAACAACTTTGCTACCGTGAGCAACATCAATGGGGGTAAATTGATCATTGAAGTGAGACAGGAGGTAAGCATGGTGGTTGAATGAATGGTGGTAGGGGTATTAGATTGTTGTTTGGTTATGCAACTGTTAAATTCAGGTTGATGATTTTACAGACTATTGGAGTTGGGGGTTGTCTCCAACCTAACGGCATGATTCGTAATAGATCACCCTAAGCAAAGGAAGGAGTGTGGGCAAGCAAAACAAGATTGAAGTTTTAGCTTGAATGCTATGAATATGAAATTAGACTTGAGTAATCTTGTTGGTGGTAGTATTTATTGTGATGATAAATGGCAGCTATGGCTAAATTCATCTGGTTGGTTTATAAGTTGCTATTTCAAACATGGAACAAGAAGCTGTGAAGGAAGTTAGGCTTGGTAAGTCCAAACCTGAATGTTTTGGATGTATACTAATGTTATTTTGTTAACAGATATGGTGGTTGCTTCTAAACTGCCTTTTTGTGCAGGTGATGAAGACAAACGGGGATAAGCTTGTCATTTCCTATTTGGATGTGGAGCTTCACAGAGGAATCTTAGTAGCAGGTGGGTAATTTCCTACCTGGTCCGGGTAGTTATATTTCATTCAGATTTAGTCATTGATATGAGCATGTTAGGTGTTCATATTGACCCTGTTCTTTTTATCGCATGCTTGATCTTCTACCGTCGGCTATTAACTCCATTGCTGATATCATGTTTATTTTATCATGATTAGGAGTTATACATATAGATGATGTAAATAACTTAGAATTTGTTTAAGTTAAGTGCAAATAGTAAAGTCCGGATGACAACCTGATTGTACTTTGGGTAAAAAGGTCATCCGTAGGTAGATAATGTCTTTAACCTAGGATTAGTTCTAGTACCCTTAGGTTGTATGTTACCACGGAACTTGTATTGTGTAAATGGTCAGAGGAATGATACTTAGGGTATCGCTACGGACCGATGGTCCTAGCTTGTTATAATCGATAAGCATGACTCTACAGGATAGAGAGTGTGTCCATTAGTTGAGTACAACTCTCTACAGGATAGAGAGTGTGTCGCTTAGATTGGTATGACTCTCTACAGGATAGAGAGTATTATGATCGATTGAGTACGACTCTCTACAGGATAGAGAGTGCGTAGATCTGGTTAGTATGATTCTCTGTAGAACAGAGAGTCTATGGTGGATGTCGGTATGTGAGACATTGCATTCATGCATTTACATGCACGCTGGCGACGAGGTCTCCCTTGTGGTTGAGAGTGTCGCCAGTCATCCTGCCTCCACGGTTACTCATAGGAGGAGTCACCCGTGTGAGGGCAGAGCATTGAGGTGCCGCACTCTATCACTATAGACGGTGGTAGTTGGATTTGCGTGCCGTAGTCCTGCGTGTGTGGTACTCGACCACTCATGGGTAGTAGTGACTGTCGGAGTGACCAACAGCAGGGACCCCCATCGTGTAGCTTGCTCTTTACGCTTATATGCTACTCGATCATACTGCCCACTCGGCCACTCGAGAGTAGTGGTTGGTGTTGAGTTGGGACAGTTGTCATGCTCGAGCCACCGAGGCCACACTGGGGTCGTGGTAGCTTTAGGGTGAGCCGACATGACCATGCATGCTGCATTGCCGTATCTGATGGCGTTTTGCATATTACCATATATATACATATATGCATGTATATATATATATATGGATGGTTGAGATTAATATATATATATATATATATATATATATATATCTGATTATTGTGATGTTGCATTTGTTTGTACTATGCTTGTTGCATTTGGGTGGACATCATATTCATGCATGTTTCTTACATATGTTATACAGTTGTGTCGGATACTGGTATGTGTTGGATAGACCACTAGATACCTTGACCTGTAGCTAGAGTTTATTTTTGAGTTGATCTACTCTTCCTGTTGTATATATATATATGTTTGATATATGTTGGATATATGTTCAGTTGATCAGAGTAGCGCAAGTGCACTTCGTATGTCCGCATGTTTTATGTTGTTCATTCGGCTTAGACTAAGATAGGCTTGTATTTATATACTATGCCGATATACCTGTTGTATTTAGATTATGTTGTCGAAATACATGTGATATGACATATATACATATTTTCTATTACCTGCTGAGTTTTACTCACCACCGCATGACTTCCGGGTTTTCACGCTCTGTAACCAGTAAATGACTTCTGGATGGACTTGAGCACTGGCCGTCAGGGTACGCCTCATCTCAACCTCGAGAGTCCGAAGCCGAGTCTTCCGTATGTTTTGGTTATGTATTCTGAGTTGTGTGATGTACGCACATGTTAGTGCGGGTTTTGACGAGGTTTCTTTACGTTCTGGTGTTAGTCATACCGGTATGCACTCTGTGGGATTGTATTGTGGTCCTGTTGTTTCCGCTGTGTTTTTCGTTATGTTGTTATGTTCTTATATGTATATGTTGTTATTGTTGTGGCCTACGGGCCTTGTATTAACCCGAAATGTTGCCACGTACAGGGGAGGTGCTGTCCGTTTGATTTTCGGTTCGGCATGCTCTCGGGGCGTGACATTACTGAACACAAATCCCACTATTCATTGTAGCTTTTCCAGTTCCATATTCTTGAGCATGAAAATTATATCCATTTATGAAATATGTCGGTCAAGTTTTCACCACTGAGTTTGGATCCCAGACAGATGCTTTACTAGTTCTTACTCAATCTAAGCATGATTATTAAGAACCTAAAGTCAAATAAGTTTGTGTTAAAGTCAAAATTTATTCAATTTATTATCATAGACTACTTACATATTTTTTTTAACCATGGTGCAAATTCTTCATCGCAGATATGATCAAACTCATGCTCCGGAAGCTCAGAATATAGGGTTTGGAAAATTCTACCATAAAATTAAATATAACATGAAAAATAATTTATGATATATGAAATATATAATATAACATTTATATACTCACTCGAAATACGGCATTACTTCTGGATAGTTTAGTAAAATATATGTGTGGGATGCTCACCACTCTTAACAAGTTAAGTATCTACTTGTACAAGATCCACTCGGTCGACCAAGGTAGTTAAAAATTGAGAATGACTTCCAATTGGGATCAACAGGACCCTCATCATTTCTTACTGTTCTCCGACTTTTGCATTGAACGTGAGGTTCAAAATAATATGATGCAAAAGTTGTAACTTCCTCCACAATATATGCATTAACAATAGAAGTTTCAACATGAGCCTTATTTTTCACCTTTTTTTAAGTGATAGAGGAATCTAATAGTAATAAAACACAATATATTAGAAATTAATTTATACTAAAATTAATCAAATGCACTAACAATGATAAAAAAAAAAAAGAGAAAAAGTTCACCTTTCAAACGAATACATCCATCAAAATTGAACAAAACCTCCAACTTTAGCTTCATATGGCAAGTAAACCAAAAGATGTTCCATGGAATCAAAAAATGTCAGTGGAAATATTCTTTCTAAGTTACACAAAATGATTGAAATGTCTCTCTCTAATATCTCCATGTATGAATGACTCAATACTATCGAGCAAATATCATGAAGAAAAATGCTTAATTCCGTAATTGCACCCCATACAAAATTTGGTAACATTTCCTTAAAAACAATAGGAATTAGTCTTTCCATGAATATATGACAGTCATGACTTTTCAAATCAATAAATTTGCATTCCTTCAAATCAACACATCTGCCAAGATTAGAATATAACCATCAAGAAATCTCAATGATTTCAACCATTCACAAACAATCTGTCTCTAATCCTTATTCAATGTATAAATTGCTTTTGGTTTTGGGCCCCTACTATTTTCATCAACATCAAGGGCAGATCATTTATATATGAGACACATATCTTTTCTTGCATTCAAATTGTCTTTTGTTTTTCTAGGAATATTCATCACTATATTTATCAGATTATCAAAAATATTCTTCTCAATATACATTACATCAAGATTGTGATGAATCAAATTACTCTGTCAATATGGTAAATCCCAAAATATACTCCGCTTAGTCCATTTATGCATAATTCCATAGTCATATGTTGTAACATTTGGTTCTTCAATAACAGATGAAAAGTTAAGCACTCTATGCCATAAGAATTGACTAGTGAATCTCAATGGTGGAGGTGTTCTTTCAATTTTATTCTTAGTAAATTCTTCTTTATTTCTTCTATATTTATGATTTGGCAGTAAAAATTATCTATGACAATCAAAATAACTCGGTTTCTTTCCATGTTTCAATCTGAATGACTTTGATCTCTCAATACATATTGGACATCCTAAAATCCCAGCGGTACTCCATCCCGATAACATACCATAAGCGGAAAAATCATTTACTGTCCAAAGAAACGCAGCTCTCATTGTGAACATCTGGTTAGTATGGACATCGTATGTAGAAACACCCTCATCCCATAGTTGTTTCAGCTCGGCAATCAGTGGTTGCATGTAAACATCTATTAACTTCTTGGGATTATGAGGACCAGGCACAATCAATGTTAAAAAATTATACGGTGTTTTCATACACATACCGGGTGGAAGATTATATGGAGTTAAGATAATTGGCCAGAAAGAATAAGTTCTTCCTAATTTGCCAAATGGAGCAAATCCATCAGCATATAGACCCAACCTGATATTTCGAGTTTCATTCATAAACTCAGGATATGTTCTATCAAAAATTTTCCACACCCCTACATCTGATAGATGACACATGCTCCCCTCCTCTATTTAATGATTTGCATGTTAAGTCATGTGTTCAGCAATGACCTTTGATGCATAAAGTCTTTGCAATCTAGGAGTTAAAGGCAAATAGAACATTTGTTTGTATGATTTACATCGCTTATTATGATTCGATCTCGTGGTACTCTTGTACCTACATTGATTATAGAATTTACAAATCTCTAAATCTGCATTGTCTCCCCAATATAGCATACAACCATCTCTGCAAACATCAATTCTTTGCACCGGAAGACCTAAATCTTTCATAAGTTTTTTCATATTGTAAAAATCGTTGGGCATTATGTGATCACGCGGCAATACTTCTCCAATAACTTGAACAAAATCATTAAAATAATCTTCAGACACATTATGCTCAACTTTAATATTCAATAATTTGCAGTGAGAGATAATTTAGTGTGACTGTCACAAGCAGACCATACGGGTTCATCTGTAGCTCTCAACACTTCTTGAAATTTGAGATATGGTTCATTGTATACATTTTCATGGACACCAGTTGCTTCTACCTCCTCCAATGGCGATGAATAATTGGTATACAAGTGTTCAAATATTTGAGGATAACTAGAACTTGCAGCGTTCGATTCGGTATTCAAATTATGACCAAATGCATCAACTATCATCCTCTGATATGGATTGAATTGATCATAATATCTTTGATCTCCACTAACTGTCCTTTGTATGTTTCGTCCAACCTCTTCATCGGATATGAACGGTTCACAATTACATGTCCAATTATAATAATTTAGAGTAAAACCAAATCTACAAAGATGTCCTCGAACTTTGTCACACTGAAAAAATTTACCATTATGACATTTTTTGCATGGACACCTTAATTTATTCCCAACCATAAACTTAACATTGCTACTAGCAAAATTCAAAAATTGTTCCAGCTCAATAATAAATTCATCGATTAAACCACGACGTTCTGGTAAATTCTTTTTATACATTCAACTTCTTTCTCTCTCCATTTATTCTGTTTTCAAATTTATATCAAGGATTAATTATATTTTTTCCATATTTCATCCATATTAATTTAACAATAAATTTATACTCAAAATAAATTCTTTTAGTGGTTACTTATAGTATGATATTGAATTACAAACTATAACATATCGAACAAATAATACATATTTACAATTCAATAAAAGAAATACATAAAATTGAACATTAATTATATATATTATAGAATGATAAAGCTATAAATTTTTGAATATACAATATACCTGCCCTAGTGAAAGCAACATATGAGCTCACAGCCGAAAACTTTACGAACACACGGATCACCTGAAGAATGAAGCACAACAAGTCTATGAAAAATAAAACATTAATTTTGTATTTATATTACACATTACTAATTTAATTTAGATAACATGTTGACTCTGCTGTAGGTCGAGTACATGTCGTGGAGGGTCGGAGTCGACACAACAACTATGCACGATCTAGGGGCGGCGATGAACCACCCACGCATGGAACCTGGAACAACACCCTAGCTAAGCGAACAACCTAGACAAACAATCGGTGTGCGAACAACGCCCCTGCCACGTCGTGCCCCTACGGCATGCTCGCGATTGCGCCCCTATCGCGTGCTCGTAATCAGTAGCAGCCGTGAGTACATGCGCGTGATGCTCAGGGCGGTAGGGGCCACGAGCACACGTGCGTGATGCTCAGGGCGGCAGGGGTCGCGAGCGCACACACGTGATGCTCGGGGCGGCAGGGGTCGCGAGCGCGCGCACGTGATGCTTCGAGCGGCAGGCCACGTAGCGCCGCCAAGACGATGCTCTGGCGTAGGCCGCGAGCACGCACGCACGCGTGATGCTCGGGCGGCGGGTCGCGAGCCCGCGATCGGGCAGGGCCGCGAGTGCCCGCTTGATGCTTGGGGCGAGGGCGAGCACGCGTGGCGCCGCGAGTTCCATCTTCGCGGCAAGAAGAACCGCGCACACCGCCACTACTCGGTCGCGTAATCGCCATCGCATCGTGGTAGCCGGCGCCCACGGCAATTGTCATGATCTCGCACGGCAGCGAAATCGCGGCAACCACCATACGTAGTGAGCTGCCGCGACCTCGCGCGCAATCTGTCGCACGCGGCGAGGCGGTGCTTCAACGATGGAAGAGGAGAGAGGCTGTGGAGGAGAAGAGGTGTGTACCGTAGGGGAGGGCCAGGAGCGCATGAGAATGGGAAAGGAAAAGGTCGTTGGGTTAAGTTAATTAGGTAAATCAGCGATGATTTAATTCGTTGTAATTCGACGACGAATCTTATTTTTGTCGCAGAATTGACGACGAATACATTATTCGTCGCCAATTAAAAAAATCCAACCAACCATTTTCTTTGCTAAATTTATCACAAAATTTGCAACGAATTATTAAATCGTTGCAAATTCTGTGACAAATTCATATTTCATCGCAAAATTCTGCGACGAATTTTATTTTCATCGCAAAATTAGCGATGAAAACTAAATTCGTTGCTAAATTAGCAATGAATATTAAATTCATTGTAAATTATGCGACGAATTTATATTTTATTATAAAATTTTACAACGAAATTGATTTTTCGTTGTAAATTTGTGATGAAAAATCAAATTCATTGCAAAACTGCAACGATATTTACGATGGAATTTAATTTGTTACAAATGTAAATAAGTTTGCAATAAAAAAATTTTTGTTGGAAATTTCATTATTAATTTGCGACGAAATTTGTAATTCGTCGCAAATTTTGTTGCAATTTTATCGCTATTTTGATGTATTTTTATAGTGATTGTAATCATCATCTACGAAAAAGAATATTTCCTATTTAATTAAATCGCCATCCATAAAAAAAATATATTTTCTATTTTTTAATCATCCTCCGTCAAATAAAATATTGTCTATTTAATGTAGCGATCATCCATAAAAAAATAATATCATAATTAATTTAAATATTATTCTTGCATGCCACTAATTTATCTTAATCTTATATGTTTTATTTAATTTTATCACATTATTTTATTTTATAATAATTATTATGTATTAATTTTTGAATTAATTTGGAGCGAGAAGAAACCAAACTTTCTTTATAAGTAACATTTAGATTTTAGAAGTGTGTCCATGTGAATGGTGAAATTAAGAATTATAAAAATTATTTTTCATACACTGCTAAATTTAAGAATGACTTATATACAAGACCATGTATAGTCCCATGAAAGAATCTTTTTTTTTTTTTGAGACCATGTATTAAATTAGATGATTCTATATTTGATGGAATTATGGACATAAAAGTATTTCTTGATTGTTAGATGATATTGAAAATTATTTTGATCAATATAATTTAACTTTCACTAAACAAGTATGATTTGCCAAATTAATACTTAATGGATCCATTAAAATTATTAGTGATGTGTCCAAGACAAATAAAGACCCATCACGTATTGGCACGAAATGAAGTGACAATTAATTAAAAGATATATTCTATTAAATTTAACCTCCTATTTACTTGGAGGTGTGGATGAGAGAAATGATGGATCAGATATCCTTTCCTCTATTTACCTATTATAAAATAATGGATGAATAGATTAATAAATCTATTTACAGATCATTTTTTAGTTCATCCGAATCAGGCAGAATGAAATTTTATTTTCTTCTTCGTAAAGCTTGCCATTGCGTGAATCTCCTTTCCCTCTCCTTTCCTTCTTTTTCCCTTATTTTTCTTTCCTTTTTTGCTTCTTGTTCTTTACGGATTTTTCTTCCACTTTGGATTCTTTTTTCTTTTTCAATCTACACTTTGAAGGAAACAGAGCATAAGATATGAATAAATATGTAAAAATAAAGCAAGTGGATTGAATTGGAAGACATCATTACGAGACATTAGTTCTTTTACAATCCATGGACTTATAGTTAAAAAGAAAGAGCTTTCCTAGAAAAAACTTTCTGATAATTCTATCTTAGTAAAACAACTTTATGATAAAAATCTAAAGGAGTTACTAAAAAACACCTTAGATCAGTCTCTTAACAATGTAAACTCAGAAAAACCTTTTATTGACTTTGTTAGGATTGTTACATTTTTAGTGGGGTGAATAACGATTCATGATTCATTGCTTGATTATCATTGGTTGTGCTCGTCTATAAAATGTTAATATGCAATGGAAATAAAAACAATAAGATAAACATAAACATAATAAATTAGAAATTTTACATGTTTCCACTCCAATTTCTACTCTACAATTTAATCCTAATATAATTACCACCATTATATTCTCATTCTCAGATTCTTTTCCAAGGTAAAGAAACCTTTATTTGTTTTTTTACAAAGAAATATAATCAAATAAATAGGAGAAATAAAATGCAAAGTAAATAATAATTTACACAGATCTTTTGCTTTGGTCGCTTTGTAATGACTTTGGATTGCCTCCTGAGGTTTGAAAATGCAGTAATATTATCTTCCAAAAGCTTTACGATCTGATAGTTTCAAACTTCTCTGAAGCCCTCTTTTATAAGGTGCAAATTGTTTTGATTTTCTATCTAATAGCTGACTGGTAGAACCAATTAGTTGATTGCTCCACTGTAAATTCGAAAGTTGCACTAGTAAAATGACTCTTTTAGCTCATATTTGACCACATTAATCGATTGTTCATTATCATCAGTTGATTAATGCCCAAATAGTCGAGTTCCTCGATTAATTGCTAAATATTCTATATATTGTTGCAATGTCATTAGTCAACTACTCATTATTAATTGACAAATAAGAATTAGCTGAGTTGAACAGTCGAGCTCCAAATTCTCTGTTTGCTTCAAGAGTAATATTAATCGACTATTAATATCAAAACTCAATTGATCATGCTCGAAACCCCCGATCTCTAGATTTATGATTCATTAGTCGATTGCTATTACATAGTAGTTTATTGATACTTCTATTTTAGTCTTTCCAAAGTTAAAACCTCACTTTTTCTAATACTCGATTGTCCATAACCTATCAGGATTTTTTCTGCTTAGCATCTAGTTATCCTTAACCTGCCTAGACTTCACTTGTCTATCATCCAGTTGACCTTGACTTATTAAGACATTACTTGTCTAGCGTCCAATCCATCTTAAATTGCTAAGACTTTAGATGCCTAGTATCTATTGGTGCACAGGCACCAGATAATCAAACTTGAATTTTGACAATGGCAAAGGGTTCAAAGTTAAGTTGTGATCTTATATGCTATGTTAAGCTTGCAGGACTTAGTAAGTTAGCAAAGATCAAAGACACCAAGAGAGTCTCGGTGAGTCAGCGGAGTCTGGACATCAAAGAGAGTCATGGTGGTCTGAGGATCAAGGGCTAAGCAAGAAAGTCCAAACTGGTCAGAGGACTAAATGTTTGGCAAAGGTAAGGACCTTCAGTGGAGTAGTTCTTCTGGACAAGAAGAATTGGTAAGGTCACGTCATTGGTACGGGGACAACCGTAGGCATCGGTTGGACTAAGGATTCTGAGGGAATACCGAAGTCAAGATCGAACAATCAAAGACTATCATTACTGATATTCTATATGTTGTGCTAACTTTTGATGCAAGAATTATTTAGCCATCCAAGCGACTGGAACAGTAGAAAATTTGGTCAACGAAACACAATTAGAACTGGATGCCACATCAACATTTCAGGCGCTTGGACCAGGTTCGAGCAACTGAAAAGAAGAAAAATATCAATGACCAAAGCAGGATCAAGATTAAACCAGGAAATGTCATGTCAGTAATCCAAGCGACTGGACCAAGTCCAAGCGCCTGGGAGTCAATAAACCCCAGACGAATCGGATCTGATCTAGAGGAGCTGGAGGTGCCTAGAACGCTTCTAAGCGCTTGGAAAATTCTATAAAAGAAGCTTCAGACAAAAGCCTTAATTCAACTTGTGCTAAGCATTATTGCCTTCAACTATTGCAGTCGACGATCAACTTCTATGCTACAACTCTACAACACCGATCGTGCACCTCTCTCACATTACTTTGTGTCGGTATACCTTTAGTTTTTGTTTTATTAGTACTTAAATTTCTATAAGGAACGGTAAGATTGTTACCATTTCCTTAACATTTGTAAAAGAGAGTCTCTTACCTCCAACGAGGAAGAGACATTTAGTAGATTGTCCACCAATAAGCGATCTCGGATCGCGAGCCTTGGATTAGCAAACTTTAGGTTGTTAACCAAGTTAAAATCCTTAGTGTGCTTTGTTTTTAATTTCCACTGTCATTTACTTTGATATTATGTTTGCTTACTAAAAATGATGAAAAAAGGTTTTATGTTATTCACCCACCCCTCTAGCGTCTTTTTGATCCTACAATTGGCATTAGAGCGGGGGCGCTCAGATTCAATTTAACCACCATTTTAGCAAATTATTTTTTTGTTTCTTTAAGTTAATTCTTTTTCAACACTACTAATCCAAGACCAAGTCTTAGTACATTGTTTTTTTGATTGTGTGTTTTGCGAGGTTTATTAAATGATCAATCAAGAAGGTTTCAGTATCGTCCGACCTCCATTTTTATGTGGAGATGATTTTGGATACTAGAAGGGTTGGATGGAATACTTTTTGAACACCTAAATCGAAATGTGGATCATCATCCAGACAGGGTTTACACCTCCCACAGACGACCTTGGAGAAATACTGGAATGTAATAAATAGACAACCGAGATGAAGCAGCAAATCGAAGTAGATGCTAAAGTCACTCAGATCCTACAATGTGGCTTATACAAGGAAGAGCTCAACCAGGTCGATCCATTTATCAGTGTAAAAGATCTTTGGGACAAGCTTACGGAGCTTCACAAAGGCACTTCGGACACTAAGGTATATAAATGTGATTTACTACTTAATAATTTGTATAATATGGAAATGCAGGATGGTGAAATGGCGAGTCAACTCCATGCACACATCCAAGATATCCAGAATGGACTACACCCCATCGGACAAAAGGTAGAAAATAGGAACATAATCAGGTACGCTCTAAAAGCCTTCCCAAGGACCACTTTGTGGGCATCCATGGTTGATGCATACAAAATATTCAGGGATGTTAGGATCGATTGATGTCGCTAGAGGGGGGGTGAATAGTATTTTTTCTTCGTCGCTTGGAATTCAATCAATCGTTCGATTGCTTGTCTACAATGATGTTAGTGTGCAGCGGAATATACAACAAATATAAATGCACAATAAGAATATACAAGAATATAATGTGGTTTGGAACTTAGGGTTCCTGTAAAATACCACAAAAAAAAATTGTTGGGTAATTAGGAGAATACCCGATAGAAATTTTTCAGGAATTTTTAGAAATTTTTCTGGACTCGAATGGAAATTTCTAAGACCCTTTTTGTTTAAGTGTTGGTAGGCTTAACGGGTCTGAAATCCAACCCGTTAAACAAAAGGAACCCAACCCATTTTCTCAACCTAACGCCGAGCCGCCGTCCAACTCTTAATTTCGCCGAAATCCCATTTCCCGTGCGTTCGCGATCTCGCGTTCTCTTCTTAACTTCTCCGCGACCACAGCCGCCACGCCGATCACCTTCCTTGCCTCCTGAGACCTACGGAGCCTCCTCCTCCCTCCCCTCTCCTCGCCGTCATGTTCTCAAGCCTTCTCGCTCGTGACCTCTTCGATGCCAGGCCGTTCCCTCTGCGAGCGCCGGTCTTCTTCCTCGCAGCGGTGGCTATTGGCTCGAGACGACCCTCGAATCTGGATGGGGACCGGAGGAAAGGAAGTGGAAGCTTGGATCGGCGGAGATGTCTTTCCCGATCGTCGCCGGAGCAAGTGGTATGGAGCGATCTGTTGCTGCCGCCACCTGAGCTCGCTGCGCCGGCGGAGAAGGGGTGCGTAGCGGGGAGACTGTGCCGGCAGGAAGTCGATCTGGGGGCTTGGGTCAACGGCGACGGCGCTGTGGTTGGGTAGCGACGACGACGATTCGCTGCCGGTGGTTGCAGGAGCTAGGGCAGTAGGGGCGTAGGGGCGTAGGCGTTGATTTCGCCGGTGAGCAGAGTCATCAGTAGGAGGCTTGGACCAACGACAACATCACTTGCGCTCGAGTTCACGATGTCGAAGGTGGGCTTGGACCTACCGATTTGGGCGAGGTGATCCGTGAATGTGGCTGTTGTTGGGATTTTGTGCCGAGGTTCAACCGGGTAAGCACGATTGATTGATTTCCTATTTGTGCTATGAATTCCATTCGGTTGAATGGCTGTGATGTGTTGTGGCTATTTCTCCTTTTGAATTGATCGATTTATTTTGGGCAGTGGGTTTTTCCGACGAATTGGACAATTAGGGAGGAAAGCTGCCGAGGGGAGGTTTCAATCGCTGGTGTGGATTTGTTGAGTTTAAAGGGGGCGGTGGAAGGCTGGATCGAAGCCATGAAGTCACATTGAGGTGAAGAGGGTGATCCGAGGAGGGTGATTCTCACATACGATTTGAGTAAATACAAATCTAATGTTCTATACTTGGTGTAGGACGTGGTGTGGATGTTACAAGTTCGGTAAGTTCATACTTGATATTATATGGTTGTGTAATATTCTTACCGTTAGTTGTTGTGGATGTGATTATTAAAGGTCCACAAACAAGGGGTTAATTCTGTTGTTGAATGTTTCAGTTGATATTCTGTGATTGGATCAGGAGGCTACAATGAGGAAATTAGAGTAAGTATGTTCAGGTTTGGAAACTTTATCGATATATAAAAATAGATATATGTTGATGCAGCTCGTTTCTGTGTTGTGGTTGTGATGGTAGGTGGCTGTTGTGGTCGAATCTATTTGGTGGTTATAGATTGCTACTTCAATGATGGATCATGATGATTTGAAACAGAAGCTAAGCTAGGTAAGTTGTGATTTAAAAGTTAATGGAAGAAGCTATTCAGTTAGTTGATCGAGATACAAGGTTGATGTAAGATTTGATTCGATCATTGGATATGTGATGATACTTAACTGTATTCTATTGTCACAGGACTTTGATTGCGATAGATACATGGACGTGAAGATGGATATAGCAGTTACGTATCAGGTAGGTAATTTTCTACCGGTCGGGTAGATGTAATAATTTCCAGATTTAGATATAGATATGAACATGTTAGGTGTTCATATTACCTTGATCATGCTCTGTTTATCGTTTGCTTGAACTTACCTTTGATATATATATGTGTGCTCGATTATTGATAACACATGTTCCCTAGCATGATCTAGAAGTTACAGATGTAAGTAGGTCTAACTGTTTAGTAGGGTGTAGATGTTCGAGTACAGAGGATGACCTAAATTACAAATTTGGTAAAAAGGTCCTCTGTAGATAAGTATGACCCTAAATGTAGGACTCATTCCATACCTGTATGTTGCACCTTTATTTACCAACCACGGGTTGTGTAAATGGTCAGGTGAGTCGTGGACAGTGTGTCGCTACGGACCGATGGTCCTAGCTTGTCCTGATTAGATGAGTGACTCTCTACAGGATAGAGAGTGTACTGATCAATTGGGTGTGACTCTTTGTTGAACAGAGAGTCTAGGGTAGATGTTCTGTATGTGAGACAGTACCCTCATTTCATTGCATGCATACTGACGACATCGTCTCCCCTTGGGGTTGAGAGAGAGTCGTCAGTCATCCTGCCTCCCAGGTTACTTTCAGAGGAGTAACTGGTGTGAGGGCATAGCATTTGTTGTGCCGCACTCTACCATTATTGACGATGGTAGTTGGAGTTGCGTGCAGTTGTCCTGGGTGCGTGGTACTCGACCACTCATTAGTAGTGTTAGTCGGAGTGACCAGCAGCAGGGACCCCCGTTGCGTAGCGAGCTACTTACGCTCATATGCTACTGGATCATACTACCCAACTCGGTCACTCGAGAGTGGTGGCGGCTGGAGTCGGGATAGTTGTCATGTCGTGCCACCTAGGCCACACTGGGGTCGTGGTAGCGAGTAGGGGTGAGCAGGCATGACCATGCATGTTGCATTGCCGTATCATACGGTGTTTTGCATATGATTATATATATATACATACCTGCTTGTATATATATATATATATATGGATGATGGTGATTAGTATACATACAGATACAGTCTATATGTATACTCACTTTGATGATGCATTTGTATGTACTATGTTTGTTGCATTTGTTTGTACATATTCATACATGCTATTGCATATTCCTGTAGGGTAGTAGGTTGATATTTGTATACCTATCGGATATTCACAGTGATACCCTTGACTCAGGTTAGGATACTGTGTTAGTACTATACTGTTATACCCTATGATGTGATTATATGCCCAGGTTGGATCAGGATAGAGTAGCTGACTGCCAGGTATGTCAGCATCGTTGATGTTCAGTTTTATTTAGTATATGCATGCATATCTATTGTTATGCTGATATATACATGTTGTACGAGTAGATTAAATTGTTGAATGACATGTAATATTGATACATATATTTACATGTTTTCTCTGATTACCTGCTGAGTTTTACTCACCACCTCCGACCCTGGGTTTTTCTGTCGCCCAGGTAACAGGTAGAGGTCTTCGTGACGACTTGGAGCTGCGCCGACCGATCCATCCCATCTCCGTTTTCCGAGTCTCCCGAGGAGTTCGTTTTTGGTTATGTCTTGGACTTTGATATGTATGGACTTGTTGTTGTTATGGATTTTGTCGTGATGTCGTGGACTCTTTGTGTAGTCGGTTTATGTACGGTTTTCGTGCTGTGGTCTTGTCAGGTGGAGTACACCTGTATGTATATTTTGTTATGTATGTTGTGGGTATGCGCTCTTTATTTCCGCTGCTATTATTTGTTTATATATATTGTTGTTGTTGTGGGCCTACGGGCCTTGTATTAACCCGAAATGTTGCCACGTACAGGGGAGGTGCCGTCCGTTTGATTTTCGGCTCGGCATGCTCTCGGGGCGTGACAGTTCCTACTCCTTTGGTCGAGCTCAAGTGAGCTCTAGTGATGCACACTACTACTAATAAACCTCTTCTTCTCAGAAAATACTCCAGAGGTGGAGAAACCTCTTACAAATGATTACAACAATAATATGAAGATACAATCAAATACAAGAATACAAATAAAATGCAAAGAAAAACTTTACAAGAGAATGCTTTGATTACCTTGTTTGTTGCTTGCTTTGAATTGCTCTTGAATGTATGAAATGCAACAACAATTCCCCTTCAAAATCTTCCCAAAAGCTAATACATAATCCTCCATTTCGAGCTTCTTTTATAATCTACATAAAGTTGATTTCATGCCCAGCAGTTGACTGCCAAAAGACATAAGTCAACTGCCCACAGTGTTGTTGTCTCACAATGGCTCAATCCACATTGGAAAAACTCCAACGAATATCACAGTCGACTACCAAGGCCACAGATAAGCTGTCGAGCCTTAGTCGACTGGTCATAATCCCAGTAGACTGATCCAAGTTGACTAGGCTGTCAAGTGTCAAACACTTGACCAGTCGACTAATCTATAACCCCAGTCGACTGATAAACCTCAAACATGAGGTTTAACTCAAGTATGATCCTCTCATACTTCATAGACCACTCTTAGCCTAAACCTAAACCTTCTAGCCACCTCCATCAGTCTCATGTCTATCGGATCCCTCCAAATCATCCATGATTTACTCATCCATATGTTAGTCTTCAGGTACTTCCATCATCTATTATCATACTAACCGGGTCTACTTTGCCAAGATACATTTGGACTTGTGATGCTAAGACACACGCTTAGACTTTACGCCGTCAAATATTGGACTTATGCCACCAAGATTACAACTTGGACTTTACACCGCCAATATCTTACCCTTGGACTTCCCAAATGTCAAGTATCCATACTTGAACTTTCACTGTCAAAGTTCACTTGGACTTTATGCCGCCATGACTACACACTTGGACTTATGCCGCCAAAACTATACCTTTGGACTTTCCTTGCCAAGTACCCATGACTTAGACTTTACCAATTTCCAAGACTCGTGCTTGGACTTTTCCTTTGCTAAGACCGATGCTTGGATTTCTCAATTGCCAAGTATCCATGGCTTGGACTTTCCATTGCCAAATGCCCATGACTTGAACTTTACATTGTCAATCGTTTTGTCAAATATCAAAATACTACTCGAGTCAAACTCGAGTCTGGTCAATCATTACTTGGGTCGATTGCACCAACAAGGAATTTATCAAAGATTAGGTTAGATGAATTATTTTCTGAATTCGTGTTGCATGAACACACTAACTCAGTGAAGATCAAGAAAAGTATAGCTTTAGTTGCAGGTCAGCAGAAGGTCAAATTCAAGACCGAGTTCATATCCAATGAATCTGAGCTAGACATTAAGGTGACCTCAAAACTAGCAAATCTCGTCTAAAATGTTGGTTCAATCAGCCTCATGTCAAGGTTGACCAAGCTTGAGTTGGATGGGAGTTGAGTTTCTATGTTTGACAATATTATTAGAGGTGAAGGATGGGATAAGGGAGATTGCTAGTGCAATTAACCTCATGTCAAGGTTGACCAAGCTCAAGTGGGACTCGAGTTGGAGTTGAAGTTAAGTATGGAGGACAATATGACTATGGGATGGTATGGGACATCCGTAGTCATATAAAGATGAGCGAAAAGTTAAATAGGTCAAGATTGACCAGACACTTAATGAGTGGAGAAATCCAAGTCGATCAAGGAAGACCAGACACCTGGTGTTGGAAAGACCAACTCGGAGTTGGCGAGAGAGAAATCCAAGTCAGTTAAGGAAGACCAGAGACTTGGTGAAGTGAAGACCCGACAGGTCACGGGGTGACTGTGCTTGGCAAATGAAATCCCGACAGCCCATGGGGTGATTGTGCCTGGCAAGGGAAGACCCAGCTTATTAGGGAGATCGAGCTTGACAAGAGAAGTACTAGTAGGTCACAGTTGACCATATGCTAGGAAAGGGAGAAAAGTCCTGATAGGTTGAGGTTAATTGAATATCAGGTGAAGTAAGAGTTGGCTTGAAACTAGGTTGAGACTCAGGCATTAGTAGACTGGCAGGGTTCACCAGTAGGCTGGTAATAGTGCTCGAGCAGGTGTTGAGTTTGGGACTCAACTGCAACTCAACTAATGGAGCAGTCGACTAATAGGATTAATCAGTCGACTGGTGTCACTGTTTGAGCATCCATGGAGGTCAGAACTCAACTGACAACCTAACTGTCAAGGGCAGTCGACTAGTGACACTACAGCAGGGAACAAAAGGATAGCAACTCAACTGACCAGTCGACTGATGAATAATGACAGTCGATTGATGGAGCATAATCCAATGTGGATTATGTTGTTGTAGCATCAGATTGTGCAACAGTCAATTAACCAGTCGACTGGTGATTTTAGCAATCAATCGGGAGGCAAAAATCAGCCCGATAAAGACCCTATAAAAGAGGGTTTTGAGATGATTTGAAGGTGCTGGTTCTTGGAGGCTTAGAAGGAGATTTGCTATTGCATTCCAAACCTTCCAAGCAGTTCCAAAGCAACCAACAAGCAAGCAAGCAAGTTTGAAATCTTGTAAAAGTGTTTTCACTTATTCTTTCATTTGCTTTTGTATATTTGTATTTGATTGTTGTATTTTAAGCTCCAAGTGTTGTAATAGGTTTCTCCACCTCCGAAAGCTTTCTAAGAAGGAGAAAGTGATAGTGGGACTATCAACTAGGAGCTAGGCCATGGAGTAGGAATTGGGGAATCTGAACCGCGTAAAATTCGATTTGTTGTGCTTGTGTTGTTTGTCTTTATTTATGTTCTATTTCCACTACATCTACATTAACAACTTGTAAACAAGCATAAGAAACGTAATCAATGAATGTAAAAGACGAACGAGTTTGATCGCTATTCACCCTCCCCCCTCCTCTACAGTGCCAAGGTCCTAACAAGTGGTATCAGAGTGAGGTCGCTCTTCCATGGACTAATCGTCGAGGGAGCACAAGAGCTAGAGGATATAAATTTCAGTGATAGATTTGGACTTGACACTCGATTTCCATCGCTCGACGGACTCGGAGGATTTGATCAATGGAGGATAAGGACAAAGGTGTTCTTCCAGATGAACCTAGAAGAATGATTTGCCTTGACAGAAGGTTTCAAAGCTCCTACCGACAAGAAAGGAAAAATTCTAAAAAGGGGCAAGTGGACCGAGTACCAAATTTTGAGATTCGAGACAAACGACAAGGTAACCAAAATTTTGGTTAATTTGATTTCTAACAATATTCTATGTAAGTTAGGAAAATATAAGGAAGCTAGGGAGTTATGGAGCAAGCTTGCTAAGCTCCACAAAGAATCTACTTCGATCCAAAATGAAGATGATGATGAGTCCAAGGAAGAAGAAGAATGCTCGTCATCCCAAGTTCTTGACAACTCGGAGATTGAGAGGTGCTCAACTTCTGAAGTCGAAGAGATTGTAGAAGTCTTCACCTCTAGGATTGAGGGGGAAGATAGACAATCAACATCGGAGCAAGAGGAGACCTCAACCTCCAGAGCCGACGAAGAATCATCCCACATTTCCCCTAACACCATCGAAGGTAACTCAAGCACAATCCTTAAAATTAAAGATCACATAATATGCTTTGAGTATAGGGAAAAAGTACATTACAAGAGTAAATGCCCAAGACAAATTAAGAAAAATGTTCAAGTGGCACCGAAGTCTAAAGAAAGGCCCAAGGAGACCGACCCCCCAATTCGTAAAGGAAAGGAGTACATAGTGTGCTTCCAATGCAACCAAAAGGGATACTACCAGAGTCAATGTCTGAGGGAGAGGAAATTGACCAAGGACAAAGGAAGCTCTAGTTTAGGGGGAGCTTCTAAGGCTAGGCCTAAGGCATCTGTATTTAGTGCAATTTCTTTTTATCATGATAAAAAGCATGCTAGCAATAGATTTTATCATCTTGGTGTTGAATATCATGATAATAGAACTAAGGACAATTTTAGATCCATAAACTCCAAAACTACTCTACCCAAGGAAAACATTAGGACATTTAAGGGTAGACCTAGTCTTTATAAAAATTGGAAGAATGAGCACAATCGAAAGAATGAGCACACCCTAGGCAATAACCCCTAAAAAGACTAGATATATGCCTAGGAAGAAGGATGTCCAAAGAAACAATGGACAAATAAAATTTGAGTCATTAAAGTTAGAGAATCAAGTTTTGAGGTCAAGACTTGATAAATTAGAAAAGACCCTTCAAAAGATGGAGAATATGATTAAAGGGACTAGTGGACAAAATCTAGGTTTTGGAAGGCAATAACCATCTAGGGACAAGAAAGGTTTGGAATACAAACCTAAATCCAAGGAATTCATGGCATCCTACCATAATGTTCCATATAACTATAGAACTAATTCTAGGTCTAGGAATGTCAAGGTTACAAGGAAAGCTATCCCTAGAGTTAACCTTGAAGAGACTATAATAACTAAGACTTTCTAGAAGCCTAGGAGAGTCATCAAGAAGGTATCAACGTAAGTCACCCTAGTGAATACCTAGAGTACCCAAGGAACTCCAATAGGTATTGGATTCGTGGGAGTGTGATCCTTTCACACTAAATGGGTATAAGATGTGTCAGCATCAAATGAAAAGGTAGTTAACCTAACCATAGTGGAGTTGACACTTTAGAGCATTTTCAAGGTATTGTTATACTTTGAAAATGAAATTAGAAATTGATCCTAAAAGAATTTAGGATATGCCAATAGAATTAAAGGAGTTTGAAAATTTGATCATGATCGACACAATTAAGATAAAGTCAATAGTGTGTCAAGTTGGGGATTTTGGCACACTCGATGGAGTTAATATGTCATTATGTCAAATTGAGTATTTGATATAATTCTAGTAGACAATGACAATTAGATTCAAGACTTAGGTATTGCTTGTTAGGTTACGGTCGACACAATTAGATTCTAGGGTCGGCGACAAAGAAGGAGGAGGAGGGTAGAGAGTTCAGCTATGTTGAGGAAGAGGGCCTTAAGGACTTCTCATCTTAGGTTTAGCCTTTATAACCCTTTATATAGGCACTAATCCTAATGGGTTATAGGTTAGTAGATCAAATCCCTAAGCCCATACCCATTAAGGCTTAATCTCATCCATTAAACCCTAATTGGGCCCTTAACCAAAAGAGGGTCTTTTAATTAAAACCAAATGTGTTTCATTTATAATTAAACCTTTTAAGGCCCAACCCATCTTCTTAAGATGAGATCCTTTCATGTTTTCGACTTAACAAATATTTTCATATTTTTCATGTGTTTGGTCCAACCAAACTTGATCTCTCTTGATCATGAGAATCCAATTCTCAAACTCATTTTAAGTCTCTTTGAAGGATTCGTAGTGCGTGTGACCTAATAGGTTCTCGGTTTATGTTGGCTATCCATAATTAACTATTAATTATGGAACGATCATAAGTGGCAACTAGTAGTACATCATAATCCCCAATTAACCGAAAAATCATCGGTTGATCGATCTTGGAACCATTTTCGAACCCTTCAGCTGCTACAGTGAATCGTGTCTCGTTCCTTTCACTCATCTTATATCAACTTGGTTCAGGACATGGTTTATATGTCAGTCCCCACTAGGCTGACTACGTCACACCTAGCCCAAGTCTTACTTCCTTGTCTAGTGGATTCTAATTACTTTGACATGTATCCAAGAGTACCATACTCTTGACATGCAATGTTTTAGCCAAGGACTTTGAGTAACAATCTTGACGAGTGGCCATCGGGTATACATCTCCTCTCAAGAAGTGATGAAGGCTATTCAATCACCTTTGGATACTTCGACTTATACCTAATCATCCTGTACCCACACCTCTGTAGAGATGTATCGACTAAGATGTCAAAGTATAAGTCTTCATGACCAAGATGACTTGAATACCTCATGTCTAAGGAAACTCGCACTCAAGCTACAATAAGAGCTTCACTAACATATCTTATATACAGAGAATCATGTGAAGTCTTACAACAGGTCACTCCAATGAACTAGTTACCATAACTAGTATCCATGTTTAACTCTCGACATCTCGATGTCTCTAGCTAGTGAGGAGCAGCTGCTTGGATAAACCAAGGAGTATAACCTGTGCTAGTCTCCCAGAATCAATGATGTCTGAACTCATCAATTCATCAACTAGGGATTATTTCAATACATTCATAATTGCACATGTAGAGATACTCACTAGTTGTGATCCAATCACAAGTTCTTGTTAATTATATATGAGAGGTGTCCTAAGGCAATCACCTTATGGTTGTACCATTTATTTGATAAATGAAGATTCACTATTTGAGTATACATATTTTCATATATTTGATTGGATCTTAAACTTATTTACTGAATGTCTGCAATACAATTCACAGCATGAGAGAATTTGTGATTGGATCACAACTAGTGAGTATCTCTACATGTGTAATTGTGATGTATTGGAATTATCCCTAGTCAATGAAATGATGTATTCGAACACCATCAATTCTGTTGAGACTAGCACAAGTTATACTCTTTGGTTTAACCAAGTAGTTGTTCCTCATTGGCTGGAGACATTGGGATATCTGAAGTTAATCGTGAATGCTAGTTATGGTAACTAGTTCATTGGAGTGACTAGCTATAAGACTTCATATGGTTCTCTGCATATATGGATATGTCAATAAAGTTCTTACTTTTGCTTAAGTATGATGTTCCTTCAAATTGCGGTATTCAAGTCATCTTGGTCATGAAGACTTATGATTTAACATCTTAAGTAAGCATCTCCGAGGAGATGTGGACCCAGGATGATTGGGTATAAGTCGAAGTGGCCGAAGGTGTTTGAATAGCCTACAGAGATTTCACCACTCCTTGCAAGGAGATGTATACCCTATGACCTCTTGTTGGATTGTTATAAAAGTCTTTGGCCAAAGTATTACATGTTTAGAGTATGGTACTCTTGGATACATATGCAATAACTAGAATCCGAAGGACGAGGAAGTAATACTTGGGCTAGGTGTGACGTAGTCAGTCTAGTGGGGACTGACACAATAGATCATATCCTAAACCAAGTGGGTATAAGATGAGTGAAAGGAATGGGGCACGATTTATTGTAGCTGCTAAAGGGTTTCAGAAAAGGTTCTGGGATCAATCGTTGATTTTTCGATTAATTAGGGATCATGATGTACTACTAGGTGCCACTCATGATCATTCTATAATTAAAGGTTAATTATAGACGACCGACATAAACCGGAAACATATTTGGTCACATGCACAACGAGCGTAATCCGAAGGATTTAAAACGAACTTGAGAATGGGATTCTCAGATCGAGAGAGATTTGGTTTGGTTGGACCAAACAAAGAGCGAGTATGAAATTATTTCAGTCGCATCGGAAGCATGGATGGGCCGAGTCTTACGAAGATATGATGGATGAACCAAATCGGTTTGGTTCTAATCCAATGGTGGAAAGTAAACCAAAGTGGTTTGGTTTATTTTAAACGAATGAACCAAAGATGGTTCGATTCATTTTAACTTAAAATAGACCAATGCGGTTTGGTTTATTTTAAGTTAAGTTATTGGAGCGGGTTAACGGATTTTGATTATGAACCAATAACCATTAGGAGAATGTGTTCTCTATAAAAAAAAAACACGGCTTAAGGGTTTTGTGGATGGTTCAGATGACTTTAGGTTTTAGAAACCTTAGCCTCCTCTCCTCTTCCTCCTCTTGAGTTGTCGCCCAACCTTGTTGTCGCTGCCCTCCTTAGCCAGACCACCCTAGCTGCCACCGGCCTCCAACTACCGCCGATCATCCTCCGACCATCCTCCCTTGGCTCCGGTGACCAAGGACCAACCGGCCATCCTCTTTGGCTGGCAACAACTCCTCCACCACAAGCTGTCCAGTTTTGGACAGCTTGTTGTGCCTTGCGTGGAGAGGTCGTTTGGTTGTTGTTTCATGCTCCGACAGTGACCTACTTACCGTGGATTAGATCTCCAACAATCCTCTTGGTGGAGGACCAAAGGTTTCATCAATTGGTTGACAAAAATCGCTTCCGAGAAGCGAGTTCATGGAACTTGTTTTTAGATCCGAATTTGATTCGGATTGTGATCATCTCTTGGATCACAACGACTTCAACGCGAGGCTAGTACCCTTCGTGAAGTCGGGACTTGTGGCTTTGTGAAGCTATCCTGATGATACTCGGCGTGGATACAGATAGAGGCAAAACTCACGAGGGTCGCTTGGTTGATGTCATTCCCACTTCACGTAATTCGTCAGGTATGCTTAGTATAAGTTTCTTTTATTGCAAAATTTGAAATGTCGATTATATCTACACATGTTGTATCCTTGCATGTGTATGGTGTGTGTGTTGTAATAAATAGTTTATTACTTGTTTTTACTTCTATTATGTGCATGTTTACGAAATGTGTTCGAATACAACACCCACGTCGATGCCATGGGAACTCAATAGTGGTATCAGAGCTCGACAGTGTTCCAACATAATCGTAAAATTATTTTGCGATAGACATAATTGTATTTTTGAAAATTTTCTACTTTTGAAAAGTTTATAAATAATTATGGAAATTTTAATTAGTAAAGAAATTTAAATTGGAAATTTTCTAATGTGATTAGGAAATTATAATTTAGGAAATTTATTTCCTTAATTAATATTTTCCATAAATAAAAATATATGATTAGATTTGGAAATTTATTTCCTAATTTAATCGATATTTGATTTGAGAAATCAAATCTCAAACATATTTTATTTCTAAAATTAGTTATGACAAATAAGAAAACTATTTATACATGTCATAATTGTATGTCATGTAATTGCATTAGATGCATATCATTATGTCATGCATGTCGTGACATGTAGATGTATGTCATGTGTGTCATGTCATGTAGATAATAGTTATTTGAATGAAAAGAGGATGAGACTTTAAAACTCTTACACAATATTAAAGCCTACACCTTCCATTAATATGGTTAGAACCGGAGTTCCGTTTCTTATTTGGGTTGTTGGACTCTCTCCAATCCCGGCTCGAACCTGAATATGTTCAAACCATTGGAATAGTTTAGTACTAATATGGTTAGAGTCAGAGGTCAATCGTTAGTTTGAGTTGTTGGACTCTCTCCAAGCCTAGCTAATTGGTTGAATGCGCTCTAACCATATTAAAACTATTTCTCGATTAATGGGTCGGCTTTAACTTGGAGCATCGATTTGTTGGACTCTCTCCAAGGTCGATGTGAAGGGAGGTGAAGTTGAGTGTTATGCATATGATGCATACTTGTTAATGAGTTAACAACCCGATGTATGTGTGAACATTCAATTAATTGATAGCACATTGTGATAGTTGCATATATGTGATATGCAATTGGCATACTTGATACCTACCATCGTAGTTAAGAATGGTTTGTTGGACTCTCTTCAAGATTGTTCTTATCTATGTTGGATATCAATCCATTCGGAGATGGACCTATGATATCTCGAATTGATTTTAGGGGTTTTTTAATTCGAAAAATGAATGGGGTTTATAAATGTATGATGATGCATTTTAAATCATTTCTTCATATATGATCGATTTGTATTTCTAGGTTAATCGCTTGATTATGACGTCTTTGAATTTGTGATCTATTTTGGATTCAAATAAATTGACTGGGTCGAACTTCTTGGACTGGCTTAAAAACCTGAGAATTGTTCTCAATGCGGAAAAGCTTGCGTATGCCCTCGAAGAGCCTCTTCCCACTTGTCCTAAAGATTATGCAACTCCAGACCAATTGTTGGCCTATAAAAAACATGTGAATGATTCTGAACTGATGAGTTGCATCATGCTAGCGGCGATGGCACTCGAGCTTCAGAAGTAACATGAGCATATGGATGCTAATACCATAGTCTTTCATCTCCATGAGCTGTTTGAAGAGCAAGTGAGATTCGAAAGGTTCGAAGTCTCCAAGCTCCTCTTCACCTCTAAGATGCAAGAAGGTTCATCTGTGGTGCAATTTGTGCTAAAGATGAATGGATACATCTAGCGACTAGCGACACTCGAGTTTGTGATGGATCATGAATTAAGTATTGACTTAATTCTACATTGTTTGCCGAAGAGTTACTTAAAGTTTGTGAAGAACTACCGAATGAACAAACTTAAAGCCATCATTCCTGAGCTCCTCAACATGTTGAAGACTGTGGAGCCTTTTGTGAAGCATGAGGAGAAGACAACGCTATTAGTTGATTCCTCGAAGAAAGGTTCTAAGAGGAAGACAAAGGAACAACAGAAGGGGAAGAAGAAGAAGAAAAAGGCTAAGAAGACAGAATCAGCTCAAAAAGGTACTTGCCATCACTGTGGCAAGGAGGGCCATTGGTGAAGAAACTGCAAGATTTATCTTGAGTCCGTGAAGAAGAATAAGACATCTGATGCCCCATCTTCTTCAGATATTGTCGATATTGATTGTCATTCTATTTCTTTAGACACTTGGGTATTGGATACCGGGTGTGGCTCACATATATGTAATGACATACATGAGCTAAGGAATAGAAGAAGACTCATCAAGGGAGAATCAAATTTGTGAGTTGGCAATGGAGCAAAGGTTGTTGTAGTCGCCATCGGAATATATTTATTGAAGCTCCCTACAAGACTTGTCTTAGAACTGGACAATTGCTATTATGTTCCTTCGTTAATAAAAAATATTATTTCTATTTCCTGCTTAAATAGAAATGGATATCATTTGACTTTTAGTAACAATTGTTGTTACATAACTTTGAATGACATTCTTTATGAGACTAGAACTTTATGTAATGGTATATATATATTGGACGTATCCAGTGACATTCTCAATATCGAAGCAAGCAACAAGCGTGCTCGGAAAGATAATCAATTAGACTCCTATATGTGGCATTGTCGTCTTAGCCATGTAAGCAAGAAACGCATGTCCGAATTACACCGATGTGGAATTCTGGAATTGTTTGAATATGATTCATTCGATACATGCAAATCATGCTTAAAAGACAAGATGACTAAGTTACCTTTTACTGGAAAAGTGAACTGGTCAGAGAGTTGCTTGGTCTAATACATACTAATGTATGCATACCTATGTCAACTCGTGCTCTAGAAGGCTATAACTACTTTATTACCTTCATCGATGATCACTCACGATTTGGGTATATGTTCTTGATGAAACACAAGTCTGAAGCCTTTGAAAGGTTCAAAGAATTTAGAAATGAAGTAGAGAAACAACTTGGCAAAAGTATTAAAATACTTCGATCTAATCGAGGTGGTGAATCTTGAGTCAAGAGTTTTTGGATTATCTAAGAGGTAATGGTATATTATCTTAATGAACTCTGCCGTATACACCGCAGCTGAATGGTGTATCTGAGAGGCGAAATCGAATCTTGTTGGACATAGTTAGGTTAATGATGAGTCATGCAAATCTTCCCAAGTCCTTTTGGGGCTATGCACTTTAGACAGCTGTTTACTTGCTAAATAGAGTTCCGACCAAGGTAGTCACTACTACTCCATATGAGATATGGAATAGTAAGAAATCTTATTTATCTTACTTGAAGATATGGGGTTGTCCTACTTATGTGAAGCGGACTGTATCAAAGAAACTGGATGTTAAGTCTGATAAATGTCTATTTATTGGATACCCTAAGAAAATGAGGGGTTACCAATTCTATCATCCTGTGGAACAAAAGGTGTTTGTTTCAAGGCATATTATATTTCTAGAGAAAGAGTTTCTCTTGTAAGAAAACAGTGGGAGCGTCGTTGAACTTGAGGAGGTTCAAGAGACTCCAGTAGACATTAAGGAGATACCTGGTCAAGCACCTCAACCGATAACTCATAGTGATGAGACATTGGCTGAACCTATTGTGACACCACATCTTCGTAGATCTGGTAGAACACGCAACTTTCCCGAGAGATATGGATTTCTCGTAAGTGAATCGAATGACATATTACTCATTGACGATGAGGAGCCCACCAGTTATGAAGAAGTTCTGAAAAGTTCAGAAAGGGACAAATAGCTTGAAGTCATGAAGTCGGAAATGGATTCCATATATGAAAATCAAGTTTGGAATTTGGCGGACCCACCTGAAGTCATTAAGCCTATAGGGTGCGAGTGGGTTTTCAAGAAGAAAACCGATATGGATGGTAATGTGATTAGTGGCGAAAGGCTATCATCAAAAGCAAGGTGTTGATTATGACGAGACCTATTCACCTGTAGCTATGCTTAAATCCATTCGGATGCTCCTGGCCATAGCGGCTCATTATGATTATGAGATATGGCAGATAGATGTAAAAATGGCTTTCCTTAATGGAAATCTACTCGATGATGTGTATATGATACAGCCTAAGGGTTTTACATTGGTCGATAAAACCAAGGTATGCAAACTTCGATGGTCTATTTATGGACTGAAGCAAGCATCCAGGAGCTGGAATATCCGGTTTGATGAGATAATCAAAAGGTTTGATTTCTCACAAAATTCGGATGAACCTTGTGTGTACAAGAAGATTAGTGGGAGTGCAGTAGTGTTTCTAGTGTTGTATGTCAATGACATATTACTTATAGGAAATGATATATCTGTCTTATAGTCAGTTAAAATTTGGTTATCCAAAACATTCTCCATGAAAGACCTGGGAGAAGCGACCTACATCATCGTGATCAAGATCTATAGAGATAGATCAAAACGGTTGTTTAGTCTTTCGCAGTCTACATATATAGACCGAGTGCTAAAGAAGTTTAGCATGTTGGAATCCAAGAAAGGTTTCTTCCCATTAGGTATGGGATACACCTTTTGAAGTCTATGTGTCTGCGCACAGAAGACGAGAGGATTTGCATGAGTAAGATTCCCTATGCATCCGCAATATGATCTATCATGTATATTATGTTATGTACGAGGCACAATGTATCATATGCTCTGAGTGTCACGAGCAGATATCAGTTAATGGACCATTAGGCGGCTGTTAAGACAATCCTTAAGTACTTAAGAAGAACTAAGGATGTGTTCCTAATATATGGAGAGGGTGATATGATGATACGCGAGTATACGGATGCCAGCTTCGAGACGGACAAGGATGATTCCAAGTCTCAGTCTGGGTACATATTCACCTTAAACGGAGGTGCAATAAGTTGGAAAGGTTCCAAGCAAGACTCTATAGCGGATTCTGCCACTGAGGTAGAATATATTGTAGCTTCAGAAGCAGCAAAAGAAGCGATTTGGATCAAGAAGTTAGTCTCTGAACTTGATGTGGTTTCATCAACGATACAAATATGTGCTTCACCGCTATCATTTGATCAAAGAGATCATAAGTAGGAAAGAAATACAAATTGAGAAGATTCCCACTGAAAGGAACTTAGCGGACCCTTTAACTAAGGCCTTACCTCAAAGTAAGTTTGAGGGTCATGTTAGAGCTTATGGTATTGGGTACCGTGACAATTGGCATTAGGCCAAGTGGGAGTTTGTTAGTTATATATGAGAGGTGTCCTAAGGTAATCGCCTTATGGTTGTACCATTTATTTGATAAATGAAGATTCACTATTTGAGTATACATGTTTTCATGTATTTGATTGGATCTTAAACTCATTTACTGAATGTCCGCAATACAATTCAAAGCATGAGAGAATTTGTGATTGGATCACAACTAGTGAGTATCTCTACATGTGTAACTGTGATATATTGAAATTATCCCTAGTCAATGAATTGATGTATTCGGACACCATCAATTCTGTTGAGACTAGCACGAGTTATACTCTTTGATTTATCCAAGCAACTGTTCCTCACTGGCTGGAGACATTGGGATGTCCGAAGTTAATCGTGTATGCTAGTTATGGTAATTAGTTCATTAGAGTGACTAGCTGTAAGACTTCATATGATTTTTTGCATATATGGATATGTCAATGAAGTTCTTACTGTAGCTTAAGTGTGATGTTCCTTCCATTTGCGGTATTCAAGTCATCTTGGTCATGAAGACTTATGCTTTGATATCTTAAGCAAGCATCTCCTAGGAGATGTCGGTCTGGGATGTTTGAATAACCTACAGAGGATTCACCACACCTTGCGAGAAGATGTATACCCTATGACCTCTCGTCGGATTGTTATAAAAGTCTTTGACTAAAACATTACAAGTTTAGAGTATGGTACTCTTGGATACATATGCAGTAATTAGAATCTGGAGGACAAGGAAGTAATACTTGGGCTAGGTGTGACGTAGTCAGCCTAGTGGGGACTAACACAATATACCATGTCCTGAACCAAGTGGATATAAGATGAGTGAAAGGAATGGGGCACAATTTATTGTAGCTACTGAAGGGTTTCAGAAAAGGTTCTGGGATCAACCGTTGATTTTCTGGTTAATTGGGGATCATGATGTCCTACTAGATGTCACTCATGATCGTTCTATAATTAGTGGTTAATTATAGACGACCAACATAAACCGGGAACCTATTTGGTCACACGCATAATTTGGTCACCCCCCCCCTCTAGCGGTCACCAATACTCCTACACATGCATCCCATTAACATTGACTTACTCACTGAGTTTTACTCCAATCTGAGGAGAGTTGGGGATGGTCTAGTATACTCCACTCACATTGCGAAACGCGATTTAGAGTTAACTCCTGTGATCCTACAAGAGTTTTTGAAGTGTCAACCATCTAATGACACCTTCGTATTTTATCCTACTTTTGATGAACCTTTTCTAGCTCCATTTGATCATATCTCTCTAGAGTTATTGTTGGATGCCTTTTGCCCATTGTGACTCAGGGTCAAGCCAAGATTCGGCCTCCCCATCTATTTCTAATGTATGCAATGCGCAATTTATTAGATATCAATCTTGCATTGAACATTTTCAATTGCATAATCCATTTTGTATCCCCTATCCAAAGAAAGATTCACATGCCTTTTGGTCATATCATCACCACATGGTTAGCAACTAGGGGGATAAATGTCTCCAGGGGTACCTTGAGATCATTATTTGACTCCTGTGATTACATCACCATGAGACATTTTGCATTGGTCGGCATGTGGACAGGACTTGGGAGGATGGAGTAGCCAACTCAGCCTCAGCCAACTCGGGAGCGTGGAGAACCAGCTTTGGAGCATGGCGAGGGAGTTGCAGAGGAGGATGACCCTATGCTACCAGATGCATCGACGGAGGGTCTCTTGGTGTGCTTTGCACTCATGGAGACCATATTCGAGTAGTTTAACGAGGAGGTTGACACACGGTTGGAGGAGCTCAGCTTAGAGCAGTCCTTCATTACCTATCAGCTGAGTCAGATGGAGCAGCGTCAGCTTGAGATATTCGAGATGATGACGAGTTGGACATTGAGTCAGCAAGCTCCACCACCTTCGACCGATGGCTCTAGTGGATGGTAGCTAGGATCATGTTTATGTACTTTATTTTATTTTCATAGTGAGAATGAGCGTTTGGACATCTGTTTTGCTTGTATGAATGATTTAAGATAAATGAAATATTTTATTTTGCAAAATTGTGTCTTTGCTTGGTTGATGTGTGTGTTGATGTGTATGATTATGTATTCCTATTATGCCATGTCATGACATCATTTTTCATCTAATTATTTTAAATGTTATGATAATGTGTAGGTTTGATTTTAATGTCATGCTTGTATTTAGATTATATTTTTATGTCATGACATCATGATTATTGGCACATGTTTATTTATGCTATCTTATATGTCATAATCATCCTTCATGCATTTTTTTTTGGTTAATCAAATTGATTTAAGGCAAATGGCATGATTTCAAGTCTCATGTATAAGGGAATCAAATAGAGTTGCCTAGAAAATGCATGATACCCTAAGAACCTAAACCCACATCTCACATCGAATTAACATATGTGTGTATTGATACACCCTAGAAACATGTGAAATGTTAGGAAATGAGTTAAACTAATGTGTTTATTTAGTACATCATATTGAGTTTAGAACTCATTAAATGATAATGATGGATCATGAGAAAAGCTAATGTACAAGTCATGTATATCTAGCCCATAGTCCATGGTTCAAAATAGGTTTTCAAAAATATTTTAAAATAATTTTATAAAATCTTGGTGAAGTATATCTTTTGATAGCAAACACCATTGAGGAAGTTGATACAAAGTAGGTCAAAAATATTGAAAGTTTCATTGATTTTGAACTTTGTATCAATCTCTCATTTTAATGGATATTTTATTTTAAAACTATTTTTCACCCATTGTATTTTATGTAAGTAATGTACGTATGGACTTTCACGATTTTTCGATATACATATTTTTACTTATGCATTTCCAAAACTCATTTCTGAAAAACTGATTTATGAAAATCAAAGATCAGTCGACTATTTCAGTGTGGTAGTCGACTGATGGTGCCAGCAGTCGACTGCTTGTTGATCAGGTCGACTGCTGAGATGATTTCATGTAAACAAGGTTTGTTTAGCCCATTTTCAGTTGTCCCTATGTACCCTAACTGCTCCTAACCCTGAGACATGCTTTGGAAAGTATTGGAAGGGTGAAAATTCATTGAAAATAGATTAGGAGAGTTGTTTGGGGTAAGAATCGAATTTTAAGATGTGTGAAAGTTCAAGTTTGAACTTTTGCGTGTTCCTATAGGCTTAAGGACTCTCCAAGGACATTGTTGGTGCAATGGTCAAGGGAGAGCAAACCTTTAGGGGGAGGTTATCCATCATGGGAAGATGGATGTGTTTTTCCTCATAAGGAGGAGAATTTGGAGAAGTGAGGATTGTCTCTCATTTAGTTACATGAGACTTATCACTAGGAAGAGTGAAGGTATCCTAGATATTTTTAGACTAAGAGGGAGATTGTAAGATCTCTTTGGGATATGATACATTGATACCCTTGGGGAGTCTTTTTGATGTATGTCAAAGGGGGAGAAGTGAGGTCTAAGTTAGGTAAACCTTCACTATGTTTTGGCATTGGAAGTGTTTAAGTTTAGGTTATTGTTAGTCTAACTTAAAGGTATTGTCAAATATCAAAAAGGGAGAGATTGTTAGTGAAATCGGCCTAGGTCATGATTGACCAGACTCGAGTTTGACTCAAGTAGTATTTTGATGTTTGACAATGGGTTTACCATTGTTTACCAATGGATTAACTAAATGGTTGACTTGGGGTTAACCATATGATGAAAAGTCCAAGTCATGGGTACTTGGCAATGGAAAGTCCAAGTCATGGGTACTTGGCAAGGAAAGTCCAAGTCATGGGTACTTGGCATGGAAAGTCCAAGCATAGGTCTTGGTATTTGGAAAGTTCAAGCATGGGTCTTAGCATTTAGGAAAGTCCAAGGGTGTGATATTGGCGGCGTAAAGTCCAAGCAGTAGTCTTAGTGGTATAAGTCCAATGATTGGCAACGTAAAGTCCAAGCGTGTGTCTTGGCAGCGTAAGTCTAAATGTACCTTGGCAAAGTAAACTGACTTAGCATGACAATAGTCGATGGAAGCACCTGAAAGCTAGCGTATGGATGAACAAGTCATGGATGATTTGGAGGGATCTGATAGGTGTGAGGCTGATGGAGGTGGCTAGAAGGCTTAGGTTTAGGCTAAGAGTGGTCTATCAAGTATAAAGGGATCATACTTGAGTTCAACCTCATGTTTAAGGTGTGTCAGTCGACTGGAGTTATGGATCAGTCGACTAACCGAGTATTTGATACTTAGCAGCTTAGTCTACTTGGATCAATCGATTGGGGTTATGAGCAATCGACTAGCGGGAGTCAACTGATGCTCGACTGTTATTCTATGGTCTAGCAGTCGACTGCTAGGGTTTAGCAGTCGACTAGTCACAGCAATCGATTTCCATGAAGGGCAGTCAACTGTTCTAAGTGGACACGAGCATAGAAGCTTCGGTAGCCAATTGATCAATCGATTGTCGGGCCATCAGTCAACTACTGGTAAGGTCAGTCGACTACTAGGCTATCTATTAGTGCTTTTCCAGTGTTGATTGAGTCGTTGTGAGATAATGGCTACAGGAGCAGTCGATTGCTAGGTGAAAATCAGCCTGAGTTATAGCTTTAAAAGGAGCTCAAAGGAGAGATTTTTAGCAGCAGTTCTTAGGGCGATTTGAGGCGATTTGCTGGTGTAAGTCAGGGTCTTCAAGCGCAGTCCAAGAAACCAACAAGCAAAGCAAGCAAAGCTCATATTTGTAAAGTATTCTTTACATAATTTGTTGTATTTACTTTGTATTTGCTTGCATCTTTTCATTACTATTGTAATACACTTGTCCAAGGTTTCTCCACCTCTGGTGTGTCACTGAGAAGGAGGGTTTTTTATTAGTGGTGGTGTGCATCACTAGAGCTCGATATTGAGCTCACCCCGTGGAGTAGGAACTAAGGTTCCAAACCACGTTACATCATGTGCCTCTTGTGTCAATTATATTCTTGTGTATTCGTGCTTGTATTCATATTGTACTTTCTATTTCCACTGCATACTAACCTAATTATAGACAAGCACGATTGATTTCCATCAAATGAACAAGAAACGCTATTCACCCCCCCCCCTCTAGCGCTACATCCGGTCCTCTACACTTGGCTCCTCCATCTTTCTTCTTCCCTCTAGCGCTTTGCTCTCTTGGCAGTTAGTCCTTGAAAAGCATCCTCACTCTGATACCCCTTGTTGAAGATCGGACGTCACGCTAGAGGGGGGTGAATAGCGATTTCTTTGCTTCAATAGATTGCGTTCGTGTTCATCTACAAAACTTATCATGCACAACGAAAATAATAAAACATAAACTAAAACAGATGTTAGTGCCTATAAGAATCATATATCTCCACTATAGCATGATATTGTCCACTTTGGGCCTAAGCTCTCATGGTTTTATTTTTGGATTTTACCCAAAAGGCCTCATACCAATGGAGATATCTTTTTATCTTATAGGCACATGATCTTTTCCATGTCTTACCAATGTGGGACTTTGATTGTATTCCTCATACTCCCGATAATCCCCCCCCTCCCCTTCAAACGAAGGTTCACATTGAGCCCCTTCAAGCCTATCCTTCCTCAAAGTACTTCCTCTGCTTGATGTCCAATCCTCAATCCACCAGGACTTCCTGCCAAATATCTGGTCCTCCTGACCCAGTTGGACTTCCTGCCAGTTGTCCAGCCCTTCTAGCCCAACTAGACTTTCTGCCAGTTATTCGGTCTATTGGTGCAATCGGCCCAGGTCACGATTGACCAAACTCGAATTTGACTCGAATGATGTTTTGATGTTTGACATAGTATGTTTGACAAAGTGAGTTGACATTGATGTTTGACATTAATGTCGGTTATGATTAACCGGACTCGAGTTTGACTCGAGGGAGATTTTAATGGTTGACTAGGGTTGACCATGTGATTATGGTAAAGTCCAAGTCATGGGTATTTGGCATGTAAAGTCCAAGTGGGACACTTGGCATTGGGAAAGTTCAACATGGGTTGGCAAGGAAAGTCCAAGCATGGGTCTTGGCATGGAAAGTCCAACATGTGTTGGCAAGGGAAAGTCCAAGCTTGAGTCTTGGCATTTGAGAAGTCCAAGGGAAATATTGGCGGCGTAACGTCCAAGGGTGGAGTTTTGGCAGCATAAGTCCAATGGTTGGCGGCATAAAGTCCAAGCGGAGTCTTGGCAGTGTAAGTTCAATGTGCCTTGGCGGTATAGACCGACTTAGCATGACATGACCGACGGAAGCACCTGAAGGCTAACGTATGGATGAAAAAGTCATGGATGACTTGGAGGGATCCGATAGGCGTGAGTCTAATGGAGGTGGCTAGAAGGCTTAGGTCTAGGCTAAGGATGGTCTAGCAAGTATGGGGACACCATACTTGGGTTAAAATCTTATCTTTGAGGTTGGAAGTCGACTGGCATTATGGCCGGTTCGACTGTCGCGAGTTGACTAAAGCTCGACTGTCATTTAGGGATGAATGATCGCTGAGCGATGATCACGATACGACTACCATGGATGATCGATCGCTGCTTGAGTTACGAGCACAAGATGCTCTGTAGCCAACTGGGTAGTCGGCTACGGGCGTTGGCAGTTGACTGGTGAGAGTTCCGTTGGAACTTTTCTAACATTGATTGAGTCATTGTCTCACAGCTACAGTGTTGGTAGTCGACTGGGGCCTTATGGCAGTCAACTGCCAGGCGGAAATCCAACCTGATGCAGGATATAAAGGCAGCTCGGATGGAGGGTTTTGGCAGTGATTTTCTTGGGCAAAATTGAAGAGGAGAGTCGGTGCTTTCCAGTCCTTCAAAGCTAGTTCAAGGCAATCAAAGATCAAGCAATCAAAATCTCTTGTAAAGTGTTTTTTCCTTTACTTGCATTGTATTTCATTATCATATTTGCTTGTATCTATTTGTTTATTGTTGTAAACAATTGTAAGAGGTTTCTCCACCTCCGACTTGTGTCGAGAAGGAGTTAGTTTTGATTAGTGAGTGTGTGTGTGCATCACTAGAGCTCTTTAGAGCTCAATCCGTGAAGTAGGAATCGTTCGGTTCCGAACCACATTAAATATTTGTGTATTGGTGTGTTTGATTGTGTCTATTTCGTTATTGCTTTTATTATCATTATTTTGTTGTGCTAACGAAATTTATAGACTCAATCATGAACGAATTCCATCATCGGTACTAGCAGGCGCTATTCACCCCCCCCTCTAGTGTTCCAACGATCTCCAACACGGTCCTCCCGACCCAATTGGACTTCCTGCCTAATGTCTGGTTTTCTTGATCCAAACATGGGAGCTCTACTTTTTTCATTCAAGGTTCATGACTTGACATAGACTAAGGCTCTGATACCAATTGTTAGTGCCTATAAGAATCATATATCTCCACAATGGCATGATATTGTCTACTTTGGGCCTAATTCCTCATGGTTTTATTTTTGGACTTTACCCAAAAGGCCTCATACCAATGGAGATATATTTTTATCTTATAGACACATGATCTTTTCCATGTCTTACCAATATAGGACTTTGATTGTATTCCTCATACTCCCAACAATCCCCTCCCCCCTCAAACGAAGGACCACATTGAGCCCCCTCAAACTTATCCTTCCTCAAAGGACTTCCTCTGCTTGATGTCCGATCCTCAACCCACCAGGACCTCCTACCAACTGTCTGGTCCTCCTGACCCAACTAAATTTCCTGCCAGTTGTCCAGCCCTTCTGGCCTAACTGGACTTCCTACCAGTTGTTCGGTCCTCCTGACCCAACTAGACTTCTTGCTTGGTATCTGGTTCTCTTGATCCGGACATGGGAGCTCTACTTCCTTCATTCAAGGTTCATGGCTTGACATGGACCATGACTCTGATACCAATTGTTAATGCCTATAAAAATCATATATCTCCATAATGACATGATATTGTCCACTTTGGGCCTAAGCTCTCATGGTCTTATTTTTGGGTTTTACCCAAAAGACCTCATACTAAAGGAGATATCTTTTTATCTTATAGGCACATGATCTTTTTCATGTCTTACTAATGTGGGACTTTGATTGTATTCCTCATACTCCCAACAACAAAGACAAACACTCACACACGACAAGTGATATAACGTGGTTCGAAACTTAGGGTTCTTACTCCACGGGTCAAGCTCAAGTGAGCTCTAGTGATGCACACTACCACTATCAAATTTCTCCTTCTCGGTGACACACCGGAGGTGGAGAAACCTCTTACAATAGTCTTACAACAATAAGAATAAAGATACAAACACATACAAAGGAAATACAACAACAATGCAAAGAAAACTTTACACAATATCGCTTTGAATATTTTGCTTGTTGGTTGCTTGGACGAGCTTGAAGGACCTTGAAATTCACCAGCACTTTGCCTCAAATAGCCCCTATAACCGCTCAAGAAATCATTGTCAAAATCCTCTACAAACCGCTCCTTTTATGACCTGCATCAGGCTGATTTCACGTCTAATAGTTGACTGCCAAAAGGCACTAGTCGACTGCCAACAGTGACGTTGTCTCATAACAGACTTAATCCATGTTGGCATTCTAGCCAACAAATACCCCAGTAGTCAACTGCCCTTACCAGCAGTCGACTACCAGAGTTTTTGTTCTTGTGACCACTTAAATTAGTCAACTGCCATCCATGGCAGTCGACTGCTCAAGGCCAGTCGACTGCCAGAGCTTCACCCGAGTAGTTGAAGTCAGTCGACTAGTCATAATCCTAGTTGACTGATCCAAGTTGACTAGACTATCAAGTGTCAAACACTCGGTCAGTCGACTGGTTCATAACCCTAATCGACTAATATACCTCAACATGAGGTTTAACTCAAGTATGATCTCCTCATACTTGATAGACCACCCTTAGCTTAGACCTAAGCCTTCTAGCCACCTCCATCAACCTCATACCTATCGGATCCCTCCAAGTCCTCCATGACTTATTCATTCATACGCTAGCCTTTCGATACTTCCATCGACTATTGTCATACTAATCAGGTCTACTTTGCTAAGGTACATTTGGACTTATGCCGCCAAGACAAACGCTTGGACTTTACGCCGTCAAACATTGGACTTATGCTGCCAAGACCCATGCTTGGACTTTTCCTTTGCCAAGACCCATGCTTGGACTTTCCATGACAATCACATTGTCAAACATTTTATCAAACATCAAAATACTACTCGAGTCAAACTCAAGTCTAGTCAATCATGACTTGGGCCAATGACATTAACAATCTGCCCCTTTTTTATGTTTGGCAAAACCTTTAAGTTAGGCTACTTAACTTAAACCATAAAGGACCTTGAGTGGAGTAGTTCTTCTAAACAAGAAGAATTGGTAAGGTCGCGTTCTTGGTACGGGGACAACTATATATAGGCATCCATCTAATAAAGGATTATGAGGGAATACCGAAGTCGAGATCGGACAGTCAAAGACTATCATTACTGCTATTCTATATGTTGTGCTAACTTTTGATGCAGGAATTATTTAGCCTTCTAGGTGACTAGAATAGAAGAAAATTTGATCAGCGAAACAAGATTAGAATTGGATGCCATATCAGCATTCCAACGCTTGGGCCAAGTTCGAGCAACTGGAAAGAAGATAAATCTCAACGGCTAAAGCAAGATGAAGATTAAACTAGGAAATGTCACATTAACAATCTAGGCAACTGGACCAGACTCGGGCACTTGGGAGTCGATAAACCCCAATCGAATCGGATTTGATCTGGACGAGTTGGAGGCACCTGGAACTCTTCTAGGTGTCTGGAAAAGTCTATAAAAGAAGCTTCGGATAGAAGCCCTAATTCATCTTGTGCTAAGTGCTCTTGCCTTCAACTACTGCAGTTGACGATCAACTTTCATGCTACAGCTCTACAACTCCGACCGTGCACCTCTCTCACATTACTTTGTGTCAGTATACATTTAGTTTTTGCTTTATTAGTACTTAAATTTCTATAAGGAACGATAAGGTTGTTATTGTTTCCTTAACATTTGTAAAAGCGAGTCTCTTACCTCCAACGAGGAAGAGATATTTAGTAGATTGTCCACCGATAAGTGAGCTCGGATCATGGGCCTTGGATTAGCAGCCTTTAGGTTGTGAACTAAGTAAAATTCTTTGTTTGTTTTGTTTTTAATTTCTATTGTGATTTACTTTGATATTACGTGTGTTTATGAAAAATGATGAAAAAAGGTTTTATGCTATTCAACCCCCCCCCCCCTTAGTGTCTTTACGATCCTAGGTACCCGATCAATTTTGACCTACCAGGATGTCACTCTTGCCAAATATCCGATCTTCCTTCACTTATTTGGATTTCACTTCTAGTGTCAAACATCTGATCAACTTTGATCTACTAAGACTTTTCCATTGCTAAACATTTGATTTTTCTTGACCTAGTTATTTGGGTTGTCCATCTCATGCCTCTTGACCTATTAGGACTTCTATCTCTTATCAAGTATTTGATCCTCTACGATCCACTTAAACTTCTCTTCTTGTTTCATACCAAGTATTTCATCCTCCACGACCCACTTGAGCTTTATTCATCTCATGTCAAGTGTCTGATCCTATATAATCCACTTGAACTTCACTTCTCTCGTGCCAAGTATTCGGTTCTCCACGACCAATTTAGACTTTGCTTCTCTCGTGCCAAGTGTCCAATCAAATTTGAATCATTTGGATATCGTTCATTTGTTAAATATCTAATTATTTTTTATCTACTTGACTTTTCACTCGATCAATCAATATCAAAATTCTTATCCAACTTAGTCAACCTGACCTAAGATTGATAATCCAATAATCTACCTCTTCGATATTTTTTTCTTCTATATCGAGTTTGATCATCCTTGTCCAATAATCTCCTGAGAAGTTCAAAAATTCATCTTGGTTTATAGATTTTATGAAAATTTTCTCATCGATATTACCTTTGTAATGGGAAAGGAAAATCAAAAAGAATAATGCAAAGTTAAAACGTATCAAATTTATTTTTGATTCAGAGGGACGCCCACTATAAGGCTATTACAAGAATACCTCTATTTAACGACCGAATTAGCGATGAAATTGTACTTTCATCACTAATTAACAGCCGTAGTAAAAATTTAGTCGTTAATTAATGATTGATTATATAATCAATCGCTAATTAGTGACCACAATATACTCGGTCGTTAATTAACGACCAAAATTAAATTTCGGTCCCTAATTAATGACCGATTATATAATGGGTCGTTAATTAGCGACCGAGGTATTATACGGTCGATAAATTAATGATTGTTTTAATTTCAATCATTACTTAGCAACCGAATTAAGATTTGGTCGTAAAATTAACGACTGACTTATTAATCAGTCGCTAATTAATGACCAATTGAAATTTCGGTCACAACATTAATGACCGAATTAATTTTGGTCACTAATTAACAACCGATTATTTAATGTGATCGTTAAATTAGTGTCCAAGATTTAATTCACTGAAATGAAATTCGGTCACTAATTAATGACCTGATTAAAATTTGATCGTTAAAATTAATTACTAATAAATGTGATTTTCCCATATTCTTTTTCTTACTTTATCTATTCTAGGCCTCGACGACGTCGAGCCAGCAGTTATTGCTCGGCGACGCCAAGCCAGCGACCAGGTTATAATTTAATCTCGTAGTACCGAGGCAACAGGCAGGCATCGGCCTTTGCACATGAAATCAGAGTGGCTTCTCTACACACAAAATCATGGCAACGGCTAGGCCTCGCCTGCGCCTCGACAACGACCAAGCCTCGACAGCGCCGAGGAAATAGTCAGGCGTCAACAACACTGAGGCACAGCCAGGTTATTAAATTGTAATATTTAAAACCTTAGTTTAGCTGATAATATTTTATAAAGTATTATTGTTGTTATTTTATAAATTTGCTGATAATATTTTTGAAATGTGTAGAATTATAATGGCAGAACAGGCACCGTAAACAAATGGACAGATTATGCTTCGAATTATTAGAGCTAAGTTGTTAAATAAATGATGTTATTACAAATTCTTATTCATATATTGTTTTGTGATTTTTATGAATTAAATATGTTTTTTATAGTTTTACTCCTAATGGGTACAGTGTTTCTGCATACATAACTGAAAATTTTAAAAAACGACAATGTGGAGAAGGTTATACATGAAACATGTAGATGAAGATATGAAAGAATTCTATTATAAAGAATTTTTGGTAATTGTTGAATATTATTGATACCATATATTATTTCCTTATACTAATGTTCTAAGTTAATTGTTACAAAAAAAAATATACTTGGAAGTCTGGATAAGAGGTGGAGTTTAAAGTAATATGAAACTTGTATTGCCAAAAACAATACAAGGACTTAATATACAAGTGGAGAAAGCAGGAATCCAAACCTTAAGATGTATCAGATGATGTTTGGATGTCTTGGCAAGCAAATGAAGTACAAATAAATGGCAAAAAAATTCAATAACTATAAAAAATAATAGAAATTTTGAGGTCGCTAGGCCAAGTACAGGAGTCACTAAACCTAGCGGTGGATCACGCTCTTTTGCAGAGCATGCTATACAACTAGTGAGTTTATAATAATAATTATTTGCTTTTTGTTTGATCCAATGAGGTTGATTAACAATATTGTTTAGATCTTATAAGTATGAATAGAGAGTAGTAGTTGTTAATAATTTATAATTAGTTTGTTTTGATGAGCCACATAAGGTGCATGAGTAGATAATTAAGAATATGCTATTATAACTTTCATGATACTTAATGTTGATAATGCTTTTGTTATAATTAAAAATGAATTTATTTTCATTTAACTAATTGTATTATGCAAGAAGATGCCTTACAAAGGGCATCGAATTCATGGGAATTATTTCGTAGTATGTACATACGAAAAGATGGTACCTTTGTTGATACTAGATCAAAGAATATAAATGTAAGTATCTAAATTTAATTACCTATTTAATTTATCCCATTATTTGCATATTATTTATTAACAATATTTTTTACATATGATGATATGACTGCTAGATTTGAATAGGCGTCTCAGCCTACAATAGAGGGAGAGGAGCCACAGACTCCATCACACGATGATATTAATGAACTTTATTATGACGTTGTTGGTGGGGCCAAAAAGAAGTCTGTGTATGGTCTTGGTTCCTAGGCAAATGTTATATATGATCGTTAGTTGAGCACTCCTAAGCTCAGGAGTCATTCGAGTTCTTCATTTGCAAAATTTCAAGCATTAGAGGTAGAAATGAAGCATTAAGAGTTCGAGTGACGACAATAGAGAAGTCTATTCAAGAAATTTTGTCTCATTTTCAACTATCACATTCGTTAATGAGTCCTTCGACTTTTCCAACCCTGCAAACCCCCCCCCCCCCCCCCCTCCTACGGTTTCTCATCCCAAGAGACTCAAGACCCTAGAGCTCCGGATGAGTAGGTTGTATATGAAATCTATAAGGATTTTAACTTTACTCTTTTACAGGGTATGAGCATTATTTCAATATTAATTGTTTTTCAATCTATGCTAAATTTGTTTAATTCCATTTTATATGTTCTTGTTTTTTCTATTGGCACTTTTCCATCAAGTGGTTGTGGACTAAGTGGTCATTTTGATGTGGTCAATCAGGTGAAATAAAATAAAGAGTTATTGATTTGTTGTTGGAAATAAATTTCTTATGTTTTTTCTTTGATCATGTTGTTTTATGCTATTCGATAATTCGAAACTTGTTTGCGCTATTCAAATTTTGATTCCTCATTGTATCTTTGCTAGGTTATATCGAATGCCATGGATTTTTTAAATCATCGTTGAGTTATTTGTTAACTGACATAGTGAATCGTATGGGTTAAATAACATAGAATTGCATTTGTCTTGCAATAGATATATTCTCAACCTAGTATTTGGTGATGGTTTATTAGTAATTTATGGATATATATTTATATTTACTTGTAGGTGATCTGCTAGCTAGTGTTTTTTTTATAGCTTTCTTAGTTTTTTTTTTTTAATATTTACTTGTAGGCGATCACAACCTCTAGATGACACCAATCATCATCAACATCGTTGTCATCAAGTCCTATTTGTCCCTACTGTTTTGATGATAGTTTCCTTGAGAAGACACCGAATTGAACAAAATCTAAGGTGTTGGAAATTAGACTAAAGGCTACCCAGTAATGTTTTCAACCATACAGGAGCAAGTGCATTTCCATTCACATTCATCCTTTATATTGTTAGATATCATAGGTTGCATTAATTTTTTCTGTTCCATTCAGTCTTTAAACCTTAAATTTTCATATGTTTTTTTCCATCCACCTAAGATGCCTACCATTTGTCTACCTCACACAACTCCTAGTGGGTGGCAGATAGCAAGCTTCTCATATGTGCATCTTGTGTGTACACAGACATCTGGATAGAGTTGGTTATGTTAGATACTTTGCCTTGCCCATTTACTTTCTTTCGCAGTACTTTATGATCACAGCATGGATTTTGAATACAATAATGTTGCATGAATTTTCAGTTTGCATTCACAAGTGTTGTTTGAAATATATGTTGTCATACATAGAGATCTCTGACAGAGAATGACCCATCCGAACAACCCATTGTATTATGTTACTACCCTTTTAGAAAATGGATTCAATTATTTTTTTTTCCATTGATAAAGCAGTTTGTTAACAATTACGAATTTTCGTATTAAAATGAATATTTGAAATCTCCAGGATCAGCTTAATATGCATTAAACTGAATTTTATTATAGATCCCGAAGCAACTTATCTATAATATTTCATCTTTTAGTTTTTGGGTTTGCTGATTACTATTTTAAATGGTACAGGGCTATGGTAGGATTTACAATTCCGGATTCAGATACTTCCGGTTGAAGGCAGAACCCCTCCGTGTGAAACCGCCACATTAGTGGCTCTCCATCGTTGTTTCTACGTGTGGAGGAAGGTAAATCAGATTCAAGGTGGCTAGTGCAGAAATACAGAGTCATCGGTAGTCTAGTCGTCGGCTTAGGGAATCGATCACTCGCCTTATCTGGTGTCTTGCTAATGCAGGATTTACTCTGGGGACTAAGGCAGAAACTCTTTGTGCTATCGTTGATGGTGACTTTGAGCATCCTTGTGAAGAGAAGAAATACTATTGCATTTGCTCATTTAAAGATGTTTGAGCAATCTTTTGAAACATGACCAGTGGTGTATAACTCAATATTTTACATTTAGTTGTCTGTTGAATGGTCTATAGATCAAGTTAATTGATAGTTGCATGAAATTCACTAAAATAAATTTTGGATTGTAAAGTTTCTTCCCGGGTCTACTTTCTTGTTCCCCTTTACTTATGCCATAGTTTCTTAAAACATATATCTATTTTTTAGTTGTGCTCGATTTCCTTAAACAAGTTATTTCATAAACGGCTATGCAATGCTCGGAAAATGATGAATCCCATAGCTTTCTTTGGTTAAAGTGTTTTCTTGTTCTTATTTCTAATATATCGCTTGCATGCAATTTACAAGAGGGATATTAAGTGAGATATTTATTGATCAAGGTTTTATCATTTTATTAATATTTTTTTAAAAAATAGATATTCGTATTGTTATAAAAGGAAATCTCTATTATTATCCATAATTTTCCATGAGGTCTCCGTGAGCAAAAATTTCAAGAAACAAGATAAGGCCTAAGCGTATAAAAATTTAATGGACATTATAAAAAGTTTCCTATTTAGTGACGAAAAAAAAGTTTTGTTGGCAATGGACATTACAAAAAATTTAAGGTAACTAATGACAGAAATGTAACTCTTTTACTGATTTGTCATGGAAAAAAATTTTGTCGTTAATTTAATTAGAGTTGAAATTTTAATTTTCTTTTTTAATTAGCGATAAATTTTAAAAATTAAAAATCCGTTCCTACTCAGCTTTCGTCGCTAATTTCAATTAATTTTTTTCATCTCTTTGCCATTTATTCTCCCGAACTTCACTGTTGCTTTCCTCCCTAAACCCTAACTGTCGCTATTCCATTGCTCCCATTGCTTCCCTAACTCCCGCAGGAGGTAATTTCTGCCTCTTTTCTCCTTTCGCATCTCCTTCGTCTTGGCCAGAACAGCAAGGCAGGCTCACTGTGGCAGCGAGAGCTGCCCCCGACCTCGCCCCGGCAGGGAGCAGCCCTCGCCGCACTAGGGAGGCGGCCTAGCAGTTGCAATCGCCTCGCCGCAGCAGAAAGGCGACCTCGCCTTGGCAGCGAGGCTCAACCTTAGCCTGGACTGAGCTAGGACCTAAACTCGATGACCAGACCTATACTTGCTCGACCTGGTCTATTTTGTCAATTATTATCATTTAAATTTAGAAATTAATTAAATTCATAGTTTATTTATAACTCTATTATATTTTATAATTTATTTTGATAATTCTATTTTTTATTTTATGTGTGCAGATATATTTCTCCATTTTAATTGATGACGAAACTTTACACAACCTTTGTGGAATATTTCCCCCTCGGTATGAAATATTATTATTAATATATGTTATTAGGATTTTTTTTAGTATAATGGATTGTAGTTATATATAATTTTTTTTAAACATATATTATTAATATCATTTTACTTATTTAAATAAGCTCGTTCTTTTAACATATTATTAGAAAGACTACACTTTTATTAATATTGAAATTTTATTCTTATTTAGATTACATGAATATAGATAAATCTCAAATGTACAATAGACTAGTAAATAAATTTATAACTGAAGAATATTATGATAAAGTTGAAGAGTTTGTCAATTTCGCTAAGTGTTATCCAAACTATATGGATGATGACAAACTACGTTGTCCATGTTCTCGATGTAAATGTAGAAATACAATTTTTCGTGATGAGATAATTGTGAAAGTACATTTGGATAAATATAGTTTTGTTCCAAATTATTATAATTGGTATTGTCACGGTGAACTTTATTTATATAAGCCAATTGGACATGATGGTGCATGATCTTTATCTGCCCCTATTACTATAGAGGAATCATCTAATGACATTGCCATGCAATCAATGATTCACGATGCGATAAGTGCACTTGATAATTCAAACATGAATGAAATACCAACACCAGTTATCCAGAAACTATATGACATATTAAAGGTCAATGAAAGAGAAGCCTGGAAGGGCAATCCTTCAGGTCATTCTCAACAATCAGCTATTCAAGACTATTGAATATTAAGATAGAACATCATTTCTCAGAATGTTGTTATGATGACATTTGTTAGTCGTTATTAAAGTTACTTCCTGCTAATAACATAATGATTAATAGTTTCTACAGTACAAAAAAAATTGATTAGGGGATTAGGTTTACTTGTGGAAAAATAGATTGTTGCATAAACAACTGCATGATATTTTGGAATGAGGATGCCGAACTTATTGAATGCAAAATGTGTGATCATCCTCGGTATAGGCACCGTAGTCGCATAATAGGGAAGAAGAAGAAAACGTAGCATGGAAAGTCATGTATTACTTCCCATTGACCCCTAGACTTCAACGCTTATATGCATTTGCTACAACAGCAAGCCACATGAGGTGGCATTATGAGCATGTACATGAAGGAGCACTACAACAAATTTGACTTTCCGCAGCGCGTAAATATGCTATCCGCAGCGTGCATCGCATGCTGCACAACGCTAAGCTGTTGAAAGTCATAAGACATTCGTAGCGCCGCGGTTGTGCGGTTATTTGTGTTAAAATACGTTCGCGGCCGCGCTTAATGCATTCGCAGCGGCGCGATGATGCGATGCTGTTAAATATACATTCGCGGCTTGCGCATCGCCGTGACTGCGGTTAAGTGCATTCGCGGCCGCCGCGATCGCGCACTGCGATTAAAGTGCATTAAACGCGTGATCGCGAACTCAAATAATTATAATCCAACCCACAAAGACCACACAATTATAATATCACATACATATATTATACTCATTTTTAACATCACATACACACGATTATAAAATCAAAACTAAAACAATTATGATACCATAAATAATCATCACCACCACACTTAAATAGCTAGTGTACTAATTATTCACTTAGTCACAGAAAAAAAATTCAAACTAATAACATAAATTCACTTATATAATTTCTTTCCTACAAAATAAATACTCACTTAGTCGCATTAACAATTCAACCAACAACACAATCTATATCAGTCACACAAAACTATATACTTAGAGAACCAAGCGACTGTGCTTCCTATTGCATCCTCAAGAAAATACATTTCATCATTGGGTCGAATTAGATCCACCTTCTCCATCAAAACTCTATCAATCCAAACTTTCCAACAAGATCCACCAAGAGGAACGTGATGCACTTTTGCTTTTGGATCTGTGGATGCAATTCGACCTTCTGCAACAACTCCATCACCAAACCAATGAAGCAGCTTACATTTAGTATTAACGCTGACATCTCCACAATTCACATTCTTCAATTTTCCCTGTATAATAATAAAAAATTATTAATGTTCCCAAATATATTTTTATAACAAAACAAGTTATTAGTAATAAGAGAGAGATTCTATCATGTAAAAGAAAAAATAATATTCCTCATATCAATATGGTTACCTGAGTTGCAATATTGTCATTCTTTTTTGCTCCATTGACATCACTATCGCCACTAACATAATTCCTAATATCATCATCAATGTCACCACTAGCAACCTAATTTTTTTAATAAATATTGTCAAATAATATTATCATAATTACACATTCACTAACAAGAACAAAAAAAGATAAATAGAGACATAATAAAATGCTAGATGGTGATTGCACATTAACTAACAAGAACAAAAAAAAGTTTTAATGGTAAAATCTGTAATATAGCATTTCCCAATAGTTGGCCATACTATTATAACCATGCATGAATTTAGGTGAACATACTGCTTTTCAATTGACCAGGGTATAGCTACCAAAATAGCTTGATCTATTTGCCCGAAAGAGATAAAAACCCAAAAGATATCATACAGGAAGGCACAACCAAGAAGCATTGTTCCTACGAATTTCCAACTCGAACATAAGCATGAGGTCATATACAAACTAGTAAGCAACAAAAACAAAAGCAGTTATGAGAAGCAACAATCGAACTTCCACTAACACAAGTAACTTGATTCGACAGAGGATTGCACATGTGCGGATGAGGAACTTTGAAGAAATTTCAATATTCGAGAGGATTGCACATGTACGGAGGATTGACGAGCATTGCTAGATTGATATTCTCTGAGAATGTGCTATAGAAAGAACACTTATTGTATTTGGCAGTGCAGTTAAATTGACTCGACCTAACTTCCCCTTTGCTTCCGCAAAGTAACCCAAGACATCAACTCGCCAAGGAACCTCATGCATGATGAGGCCTATAGCTGTTGGAATCCATAATTAGCAGCCATCCTTCATGGGACATGATCGCCGACCATATGACATGTTAAATGATATATCTCACCTTGCTTTTAACGTGATATATTGCATCGCATTAAATACTGCACTGGATGAAGATGGAAGAACACCCTTTCTTATACATGAACGAATGAGCTAACCATGCTAATTGTCTTGCCTCATAATTTTTTATATGATTGGTGGATAGTTCCCTCTTTTTTCTTGTTTAGTCAAAGCATGTACCACTATATATTAGTCAATAATGACAATGTGGACATATCCGTAGCATGCAGATATGTGATTGGGGGCAAATGTTGCATCTTCCGAGTGATAATTTGATTAAAAGCCACTAACATCACGCTTTTCATGTTTCTAATAACAAACTCAAAAGTGCTATAGTGTTTCAAAAGAATACATCTATTGATCAAACATATAAGACCATGTCAACCGACAAAATTCAAAAAGTATTCAAGCATTTCATCCATATGGCAGTGGTTCATCTATTCAGTTCAAAGTATTCAAGCACAGTATATATTTGTAAAGAAGAATCTAATTACTTATTTAAAATTAGTCAATATGATTACCTGAGTTCCAATATTGTCATTCTTTTTTGCACCATTGACATCACTACCAACACTAAGATTATTCAAAATATTGTCACCAATGCCACCACTAGCAACCTAATTATTCAAACAAATTTTGTCAAATAATATTATCATAATATAATTTCACTAACAAGGACATAAAAACCAAATTAATTAAGACAAAATGCATTTTTGAAAATTACTAACCTGGTCTTGTTCATTTTGTTGTCTCATATTTTCAAAAACATGAGCCTCATTTCTTGCATTTCTTGTTGAAAATTATTCACTATACTTTCAAAGGCGTTTGATGGTACTATTTTGTTGCCTGAAGCTCCAACTTTGATGGTATAACTCCAAAGCCCATTCCTCGTACTCTACCTCGAGATTCCTTGCCAAATACAAGGCTCATTGCATCGTGACAATATTAGTTGTGTTTAAAGATTCAGATGAGCATTCTTCTATTCCTTTCTACAAATACCAAGATAGAACTTTTGTAAAATAACACTTTTAGATTACAAGTGATGTAATTGGTATGAACACTTTTATAAATAATAACAGGAAATAATCTTATTACTATTTTATCTCCAACGACTTGACTAATAGGTTGTCCATTTTTCTTCGTGTGACCTTCAATCCAAACTTTTGATCTTGTAATTGGTGTATCTGCAGGACTTGCTTTTTCCTTAAATATGAAACATATATAAATATATAAAAAAATAGATAGGGACAACTAATAAAATTAATAAGTGTATTTGCAGAATTTTTCAAAATGTTTTATAAATAATAATGCTTACCATCATGCTAGCCAAACGGGCATAACCTCTTCGGCTCATAGTGTGAATGTGGTCTTGATTTTCTCTCAGTGTTCTAAATTTTTCACTCTTTTCCTAAAAATAAAACATAACAAATTTAGATGTTACAAATTTGAGCATTACCCATATGACTACAAATTACCCATAAACAATACTTACTTGAAATTCAGGCGATAATGTCCTCTTTACAAACAATTCCCATTGATATTGATCCATAAATTCAGGCCTCAAAAGATTAAGTTTTCGTGAAGCTGCTTGACCAACATTAGCTTCTCGTACAAGTATTTGCAACTTGGATTTTCTATCACGCCACAACTTTCCTAATTTTTGAAAGATCATTTTTTTTTCATACTCCTCAACATTATAGTTCACATGTATATAAAGAAGCATAAAATTATGTCTACTTTTTGTACTGCATCTATAGACTTGATAAATTCAGTGACTCAAGCCATTACCTGAAGACAACTCCACATCCTATTCTTCATTTCTTCGCTTACATCATTCCATCCATCTAATGTGTATGGCACAAATTCCTTTACCATGCAACCTAGAAAAGAAGCATACTTCACAGAATTGTCCCCAATCGGTTGTCCAAACTCATTGCGTTCTAGTTCTGTGGGCTTTAGTTGACCACTAGCTAAATTAAACTTTGATGGACCCCGTCCCTTTTTCTTATAAATTTTGTTGTCATCAATTGCCTCTTTACCATGCAACTCTTGTGATGAAGCAGGTGAAGTATTAGAGTCTACTCTCGATAGCCTCTTCTCTATATTTTCCTGCAAATTACCATAAAGAGATTGAATTGTACGAGTAAACTTTATTAAATTAAACCAAGATTTAAAAAAAATACAATATCACCTGAATTTCTTCTACGAATGCTTTACTGCGTTTTTTCCCCATTTTCCTTTTCTTTCGAATGTTGTATAATTGCCTGCTTATAAACAATATGACATGATACATCAGCCAAAAATAAAAAATGATCCAAAATATAGAAATAGTGAAATCTATAATGAAACTTGAGAAGAACATTTACTTCACGTGTTTTAGCATAGTTCCTAGCTTGTGTAAGAAATTTTTGAACCCCTTCCTCATACTCCGGTACAAGTCTTGAAGGCAAATGCATCCATTCCTTATCCATTTTGTAAACTAGAATTGAAAAGATGCTCACAGTCAATGGTCAACTAGAATTGAAAAATATGAATAAAGGAAACTAGAACAAAGTGATATTACATTATATTAAATCTTGGTAAGAAGATAGTATTGATTTGTATTATTGTTATTCACATCCTGCATGCTTAGCTGACTTCTCAGTTCCTTATAAATTGCTTAGATACTAATCATTCTAACAGTGGCGTGTAAAAGAGAATAAAAGACAACAGTAAATGCAATTTACAAGTCATCTTGACGTATTTTCAGCTGCTTTCTTCTACTTAACACCCACACATAGGACAAGAGCAAGCATATAAGTTACACTCCAAAACAAGGTTATTGAAGTTTTATTAATGACAATAAAAAAGATAGCTCCAGTTGTTCATCAGTTAGATGGATAATGGATTTGTATGCACTTCTGATAAGGAAAATCATGTGAATGCATTACCACTATGCAAAATTTTCTGATACACAAAAATTAAGATTCTCTCCGTGATCCTTGTTCGAAAGTCAGCACATCTGAATATTTATAATATTTGATAGCAAAGTTTAACCAAATGTGGCAAACAATTAGGTGCACTAATCTTATCATCCATGGGGGAAAAAAATAACACGGGTTCCTATCAAAGATATCGGAACGAAGGAACTCGAACAGAAACACAAAAGAACTCACAGAAGGAAAATCAAGAACGTATGCTCGTTGCCGGCCGGAGGGAGATATGAGGGCGGTGTCCTGCGGGGATGTGAAAGGATGAGGCAGAGGTGGTGATCCGGTAGAGAAGGAAACGGCGTGCGACGGATTAGGCTAGGGTAGGCGGCGATCCGGTAGAGAAGCTGGAAACGGCGTGCGGCGGATTAGGCTAGGGTAGGCGGCGATCCGGTAAAGAAGCTGGAAATGGCGTGCGGCAGATTAGGCTAGGGATTTCGTTGTATTGCATTTGTCGAGTAGAAAAGAAAAGGAAAATGGGTTACGGATATCCTCATCAAAATCCAAATCCAAACATCCAAATTAAAACGGGAAATTTTAATTAGTAATATGATTATTAATTAGTAATGTAATTAATAATAATAATAAGGGCAAATGCATAGTTAAAAATTTTATTTTCAGATTAAAAAATAAAAAATTATTTAATACTAATAGGAAATGTATTGTTAAATTTTAAAAATTTTATTTTTGTAATTATACAAATATAATATTAGTCGCAACGTACTTAGATTGGCGCACTGTAAAATTTTTAATTTTTTTATAATGATACTTTTAACGACGTGCAAAATGCACGCTGCAGATAATATAAACAATGCTAATATTATCCACAGTGCACTTGATTGGCACACTGCAAAAAGTTTATTTTTTTATAATGAAACTTTTAATGACATGCAAATTGTACGCTATTATTATTTCATATTAACAAGCTTAGTATTATCCGCATCACGCTTGATTGGCACGCTGTGAAAAATTTAAATTTTTATAATGATACTTTTAACGGCGTGCAAATTGTACGCCGTTATTATTTCATATTAACAAACATTGTATCCGCAGCGCACTTGATTGGCACGCTGCAAAAAATTTAATTTTTTATAGTGAGACTTTTAACAGCATACAAAATGCACGCTGTTAAAAGTCTCATATTAATAAATCTAATATTATCCGCAGCGCACATGATTGGCACGCTGCGAAAAGTTTAACTTTTTATGATAAAATTTTTAACAGCGTGCAGAATGCACGCTGTTATTATTTAATATTAATAGCGCGCACTGCACGCTGTTAAAATGAGTATTGACAGCGTATTATTTTTGCATGCTGTTGTTTGCAAAAATATTATATTATCCGCAGCGTACAAAATTGAGTGCGCTGTAAAAACTATTATTAACAGCATGCTAAAATTGTGCGTTGTTGATAACGTGCTGCGGAAAGTCATATTTGTTGTAGTGGAGATATAATGTGTCATCCTTCTGATTCCACTACATGGAAACATCTTTATACGAAATTTCCTCTTTTTGCAATGGAACCACGTAATGTCACACTAGGACTTTCAAGCGATGGATTTTAACCATTTGGGCAATCGGGACAACAATATTCATCTTGGCTAGTCATATTAACACCATATAACTTACCACCATAGATGTACATGAAAGACAAATACATGTTTGTTATTGTGCTTACTCCATGTCCAAAGAATCCGAAAGACAAGATAAATATTTTTCTGCAACCTCTAAATGTTGAGTTGAAAGAGTTATGGAATGTAGGGTGGGTGACTTATGATATTGCAAGTAAAAAATTTTTTATCTTGTATGCTAGTTTATTATAGACAATTAGTGATTTTTCGACATTCTCAATGTTGTCAGGATGGAGCATAGCTGGTAAGTTAGCATGTCCACATTGTATGAACAAGTCTAATGCATTTACATTACCTTGTAGTGGGAAGATATCTTGGTTTGATAATCATCGAAAATTCTTACCTATTGGGCACCCTTTCAGGTGAAATAAAAAGGATTTCATAAAGAATGAAGTTGTCACAAAACTTCAATCAATTATCAAGTCAGGAGAAGAGATCATTCAAGAAATAGATAACTATGAATTTGTATCAGTTACTAAGCTTGATTCTGATGATATAAATAAACACATTATTAGGGTATGCAAATGTGGTTGGAAGAAACGGAGCATATTATGGGAATTGCCATATTAGAAGCATTTGATCATTCAACATAATATTGATGTGATGCATATTGAGAAAAAAAAATAGATAATATTTTTAATACTGTGATGAATGTTCTAGGAAAAACTAAAGACGCATTAAAATCATGTGAGGAATTGAAAGAATTAGTTAGTAGACCTGAGTTGCATCAGAATGAAACAACTAATCAATTTCCAAAAGCTTGTTATACACTTGAAAAAGAAGGTAAGCAGTTATTATGTAGTTGGTTGGAAGAAATCAGGTTCCCTAATGGGTATGCTTCGAATATGGCTTGATGCATTGATATTACCAAATTAAAAATGTTTGAAATGAAGAGTCATGGCTGTCATATATTCATGCAAAGACTTATTTCATTAGTCTTTCATGACCTACTTCCTATTAATATTTGGCAAGAACTTACAGAATTGAGTTTGTTTTTTAGATATTTGACATCAAGGGTCATTACGAGAGCTGAAATACTTTAGTTAGAAAGTAACATACCTCTTATACTCTGTAAACTTGAGCGTATTTTTCCACTTAGCTTTTTTGATTCAATGGAACATCTACCTGTTCATTTAGCTTATGAGACACTACTAGCTGGCCCTGTGTAGTATCGATGGATGTATCCATTTGAACATTTTTTGAAAAATTAAAGAATAATGTTCGTGACAAAGCAAGAGTAGAGGGATCAATATGTAATGCTTATTTGGTTGAAGAAGCATCTTCCTTCTGTGCATATTACTTTGCTAACAATGTTAAAATCAGACATCGCAAGTATCCTTGCAATCTTGATGATACTCAACCGATAGACATGGGGATGCTTTCTACATTCAAGTTTCCTGGTAGGCTAATTGGTGCCTTTGTTTGTAGATGGCTAGATCTAAAAGAATATCATGCAACAAACACATATATAATTCTTAATTGTGAGGAGGTCAAACCTTACATAAGGTGAGTTATTTTCGATATTCAGTTATTTATCATCTTACTTTTATTTTTTATACCGTCCTTAATTAAAGATGATTCCTTGTTAGCTTGTATGAACTAGAGTTACACCTTCAAAATCCAATGATAGAGGGAAGTGAAGTGGAGAAAAAGTTAGAAACAGAATTTGCATTATGGTTTGCAAACTACGTAAGTTAGATAGTTTATTTTTTTATTGTTTTGTATTTTATAATTGAGACATTATATGATAACTATTTGTATTAGGTGACGGACCAAAGATCAAATGTGCATGATCAAATGATAAAGAATCTTACAGCAGGATCTCTGCGTAACATAAGAGTCTACTCTAGTTACTATGTGAATGAATTCAAATTTCATGCGGCACATCGTGATTCAAATGCCATAACTTATAATTTGGGTGTTTGCATAAAAGGATCTAACAATAACATTAATACTCAATTTGATTATTATGATATACTTGATGAAATTATTGAGATGAAATATCATGCTTTACCCATAAAAAGATTAGTGTTGTTCAAATGTTTATGATATGATCCCACTCCAAGAATTAGAACTAGAGTACATTCCAACTATAGATTAGTTGAAGTTAATGCAAACAAAAAAATTCAAGAAGTTTGAACCTTTCATTTTTACAGTACACGCAAGCTAGGTTTTTTATATTGCATACCTGACGAAGAGGAGATCTAACGAATGGCTAGCAGTTTGTCGAATGAAAGCTAGATCTACCATAGAAATGCCTAATACTATGAAGGGTCAAAATCGTGAAGCATTTCAAAATGAGATGGTGGAAAGACATTCAATTGATTCACAAATTCAATTGATATCTCAGTTATTTGTAGATGTAACTCTTACTTATGAGGAATTAGATGATGGATATTTCTCTAGCAACGAGGAGCTTGAGTTTAGTGATTCTGACTTAGACACTATTAATCTTAATGACTCAGATGATGATGATAATTAAATTGTAAGATTTTAAACTTTAATAATGCTACTTGTTTTTAAATGCAATGAATTAGCATAGTTAGCTATTGATAATATTTGAAACTTGTATATTACTTTGTAGATATTTTTATGACTGATCATACGACGACACAAGATGACCATAGTATGCTCAGATGTATTGGTGATAAATAATTTTTTTTTATTATATATGGTAATGCTACTTGTATTATAATGAAAACAATTGATTTTCTTATTCCATGACTGACAGTGATCTTGAGATCAATTGTGTCATTATGGTTGTGGTTCAATTCAAACTTGTTATTGTAACTTTGGATTTATGGTAATTGAGAGGATCTTGGGAACCAAGTTTTGACACCAATATGTGATCTTCGGTGTATGAATTTCTTGTGGTGAAAAAATTATGGTGGGTGTATGTAATTTGTAGTGGTCCATTTCATATTCAAATCTTGTGTCATGCCAACATTTTGAGGGAGATCATACTTTCCAATATAATGTCATGGTGTAGAAAACCTACCATGTAGAAATTGGTCCATTTCATCTTCAGGTGACATAACCACATTTTGAGTGAGATTATATCTTTCATTTATTTATTTTTTGATTGGCACTACGGTATCTGAACTTTCGGTCCGACTAATCTCTGGGAGTGACCGATCTTGTCCCATGGACCTTTGGGACGCTTCGCCAACAGCCGAGTCAAATAAGATTGGAATCAAAGTGGCCTCTACCGACCACCAAAAGTAAATCAGGGAAGCGCTCGTAACTTTTTCACGGTTCAGCCCAAACTCAACACCCGTGTCATCCCTGAATGACGGTCCAACGTTGAATCCATACTCCATCCATCGAGCAAACTCTTGGGCCCAGAGCTACCTGAATGAATTTTTCCTAAATTCGTCGCAGCAGAAGATCGAACTGCATTCTCCTGTGGGATGTCTATCTACCTTTGCCACTGCACTGTGCCCTGAGGTGGGATTATACCTTTCAATACATTGCTATGAGAGAGAACAAATGTGATGAATTCTCAATATTATAAGACTAGGAAGAACATTACTAGAATCTTTGCAAATCAAGCAAAGAACATGACTACTCGCCGTATAGATATATTTTGTATTGTTGTGTCAATTGATGAATTTATATCATGTTTAGATTCGATAACCCTTATTATGTAAAAACACATGTTAAGATAAATTGAAAATATTTATTAATTTGCTATAACTGGTGTTTGTACAGTATAACTCCAAATTTTGGTATATATTTGTGTTCTTTTTTTCTTTTTCAAATTTTTCATTCTTTCATCTCTAGTTCTCCATTGGCAGTGTACAACATTTTAATTATGTCTGCTCTTTTTTTTATCTGTATGCTAAAAAAAATATTATTTTTGTTATGCAAAAATGGAAATTTCCAGCTCTAACTTTTCTCTTTGGAGGTTCTGACATTAGTTTATCACATATTCAAGGTATTATCTATCTATGATCTTTTTAGATAACTATAATACATATTCAAGATCTAGTGTTAATACTTCTTAGGATTTTTGTTTTGTCTAGTGATAGATACTTTAAATAATTTTATTCATGTGATGTTATTTTTATTTTGTGATATACTTATCTTCTGTTTGTAAGTGTAAATTGAATGATAGTATTTTGTTAATTTTCGAAGCATTCGAATTTTCATCATTTTGTTTGGAACTTATTATTGATTCACAATTATATATTTTTTGTCTTATATATAGGACCGTCTGTGAGCGTTAAAGGGGAGATGAATAACGCTTCTTCATCGACTTGATAAAATTTGATCGTTCTTATCTACAATCATTATTAGATAAAATACATCTAGAAGTTACTTCTGAGGGCTCCATGCCAACGCCCCATGACACAGAGCAATGCCAACTTCCATGTCAAAATGGTTCATCATCGGGGTCGGAGTTGTCACCGCCGGCGTGGTTCTTCTCAAGCTCATGTGAAGCTATATTTTGGCATTCGATTTTGAGCTCGATGAACCAAGGCAATGGCAGTATAAGAGATTTGTGTGCAATTAATAATAGATGCTATATTTTGGAGGCATTCGATTTTCTTGTTTGTTCCCTTTGCACTGTTAAATTATAATCCCCCATTTTCTCGAGAGCACAAACTGATTTACAAGTCGGGTTGTACTCCGTCAAATTTTAGGAAGATTCGCATTTAAATAAAAACTGATAGGGAAGTTCTCTAAAAGGGTTTGTCACCTTATGCACAGTATGCTTCCTAAATCTCCACCGGGATAACATATTGGTAAAATAATACGACAGTTGTAGAATGAGTACAGATTAATCTTTGGTGGGAGGTTTAAAACTCTTCAAGTTCAAAATTATTCTTCACTACCTTACTAATCAAGTCGAGATTAAAGATCATCCACGATTTATCTTCTTCATTATGGTACTGAAACGGATTGGTGGGAGTCATTAGGTTGACGATTCCAATCTTATGGAACGATATGCTTCATGATACAAAAGTATTATAATATTATTATAAAGTGATTTGTACATTCCAAATATTTTTATCAATTGGTTCATAATTATTATAAGGAAAATAAATTATGAACTTTATTCTATGGCTGTGTTTGGTACGTTGTAATCTGCCTTATAATGTAATCAAGATTATATTACAAAGTTGATTACTTTGTTTATTATCGTTTTAAAGTTGTAATATAATGTAATCTGGATTACAAAAGTCGTTAAAGTTTTGTAATTTAGATTACAAGATAAAACCTATGTAATCCGATTACATTACAAGTCATAATATAAAAAGTCATCTTCCATTGTCGCTCGTAGTCGCCATCGTCTGGCGTCATAGCTCGTCACTGTCGCCACCGCCTGCCGATGGTTGACCACCACCAGTCGGCCATCGACACGACGGTCGCCGTCGCCGTCGGCCGATCGGCTGCCACCGCCGCTGCTGTCGCCACCGCTAATTGACAATCGTCGACAACGACCGTCATCGCCGGTCGATGATGCCGCCGTCCATTCTTCGTCACCATTGCCGCCGTTCACCCGCTGCCATGTCGATCACCATTCTCGTCGCGCCGCCTTGACCGGCTATCGCTTGATTGACCACCGCCGCCCATCGCCTGTTGCACGTCGATCGGTCGACCCGCCATCATCACTTGTCGCTATCGACGATTGATAAGTACTATTTTATCGTATTATTTTGGTCCTTAATATCAATATTTTTATCCTTTCGAGTGATTAATTGTTGATTATTAATATATTTTATGAGTTTGGATTCATTTTGAATATTATTGTAAATTCTTCTAAATTTTGAACTTAAATGCAAATTTTATCTCTTATTTGTAGGAGATCAAGATGAGCCAATGAACTAGACTCGAGTTGGATCAAATATGGCTTCATCTAGGGTCATAAAGGACATTTTAAGCTAGAAGAATCTGAGCCCTTCATTAAAATCAGAAGCAGTTTAATCAAGGGTTCAAATCTGAGCAATCTAGACCATCCAATGAGATTCGATTAATTTTGAGTCATCCATCAAGATCTGGAGAGATTCGGTCCATACATTCAAATCTAGACATCCTAGACTTTCATCCGAATCGGTTTGATCATAATCAAGGGTTCAAATCTGAGCAATCTAGACCGTCCAATGAGATTCGATTAATTTTGAGTCATCCATTAAAATCTGGAGAGATTCAGTCCATACATTCAGATCTAGACATCCTAGGCTTTCATCCGGATCGGTTTGATCATGATCGTCCATTTAGAATGATCATATCCATCCATTCTAGATTGGAGCATTCTGGGCCATTGTGTTGGTGCAATCAGCCCAGGTCACGATTGACCGGACTCGAGTCTGACTCGAGCGATGTTTTGATATTCGACAAAAACATATGACAATGTGATTGTCATGGTAAAGTCCAAGTCATGGGTACTTGGAATGGAAAGTCCAAGTGGGACACTTGGCATTGGGAAAGTCTAAGGCTTGAGTACTTGACATGTAAAGTCCAAGCATGGGTCTTTGCATGGGAAGTCCAACATGGGTTGGCAAAGGAAAGTCCAAGTCTTGAGTACTTGGCATGTAAAGTCCAAGCATGGGTCTTGGCAAGGGAAAGTCCAACATGGGTTGGCAAAGGAAAGTCCAAGCATAGGTCTTGGCATGGGAAGTCCAACATGGGTTGGCAAAGGAAAGTCCAAGCTTGAGTCTTGGCATTTGGAAAGTCCAAGGGGAATATTGGCGGCATAAAGTCCAAGGGTGAAGTCTTGACAGCATAAGTTCAATGGTTGACAGCGTAAAATTCAAGCGTGATCTTGACAGTGTAAGCCCAATGTACCTTGGCGGTGTAGACACCGTTAGCATGACAATAACCGATGGAAGCACCTGAAGGCTAGCGTATGGATGAACAAGTCATGGATGACTTGGAGGGATCCGATAGACGTAAGGCTGATGGAGGTGACTAGAAGGCTTAGGTCTAGGCTAAGGGTGGTCTAGCAAGTATGGGGGCACCATACTTGGGTTAAAATCTCATGTTTGAGGTGTATCAGTCGACTGGGACTATGGGTCAATCGACTGGTGGGAGTCAACTAGGGTTTAACTGCAGGAAGTGCCCTGGCAGTCGACTGTCAGAGCTTGGCAGTCGACTGCTGGCCTGAGCAGTCGACTGATGGTCGAGATCTCGGGCATAGAAGACTCTCCAGTCGAGTGATCGACCTGAACACTCGACTGATCGAGCCATCAGTCGACTGATGGGCATGATCAGTCGACTGATGGTGTATCCATTGGACTTATCCAACGTGTTTCATGCCATTGTGAGACAATGACTACAGGGACAGTCGACTGATGGTCCCGATTAGTCGATTTCTAGGCGAAATCCAGCCCAAGGAGCAGCTTTAAAGGGAGCTCGTGGAGGGGAGATTTTGCACCGGTTCTTGAGGAGTTTTGGGACGATTTGTTGCTGCAAATCAGGGTCTCCAAGTGCAATTCAAGCAACCACAAAGTAAGCATACAAAAGCGCATTTGTAAAGTGTTATTTACGTGTTCTTGTGTATTTCATTTATATTTTGCTTGTATTTCATTCTTTTTGTTGTAAGAATTATTGTAAGAGATTTCTCTGCCTCCGACTTGATATCGAGAAGGAGTATTATTGCTTAGTGGTGTTGTGTGCATCGCTAGGGCTCATTCGAGTCCAATCCGTGGAGTAGGAACTATTTGGTTCCGAACCACGTTATATTTTGTGTTGTGGATTGTGTTTGTCATCTTTTGTTATTGCTATTATATATATTCCTCTGCGCTAATACGACTTGTAGAGATGAACACAATCGTAATCCATCGCAAACGACGAACACGCTATTCACCCCCTCCCCCTCTAGCGGTCACGAGATCCTCTACAATTGGTATCAGAGCTTGTAGCTCTTCTACGGACTAACACCCGGGAGCAAAAATGCTAGAGGGTGAAGAGATGGATTTTCAAGAACAACAAAGATGGGATATCAACACGCCGGTCCCATATGCACTTTATGGATGAGAAGACTTCAATTCATGGAAGAGAAGAATTGAAGACTTCATCATTATAAAGGATTTTGAAGAATGGTCCATTTTGATGGAGAGATTTAACTATCCAAGAGGACCAAAGGGAGACTTCCTCAAGAAGAAGAGATGGACCGAGGAGCAACTCCAACAGTTTGATAAAAATAAGAAGGTAGTCAAATTTATTTTTGATTTGATTCCTAATGACATCTTGTGTAGCCTAGGGGATTACATGGATGCCAAGAGCTTTGGAGGGAATTGGCAAGATTCCATGAAAACCCATCACAGGCTCAAGTAGAGAGAGAGCCCGAAGAAGAAGAAAGATCATCCTCACAAGAAAGTGAGGATTCGGAGGTTGAAAGGGAATCAACATCCGGATCGAAATCGGTGGAAGAGGTGGAAGAATTGGAGGAGACCTCCACCTTTAGGATTGAGGGGGAGGAGAGGATTTCCACTCCGGAGCATCAAGAAGAAGAGCCATCTATCTCTGGGAGAGATGAAGAACTCACTCTGGCACCCACTACCAACCTAGGTAACTCAAGCACATCATTTCAAAATAAAATTCATATAATGTGTTTTGAGTGTAGGGAGTATGGGCACTACAAGAGCAAGTGCCCAAAGAAGGTCAAGAAAAGTCCACCGGCACCTAAAAGTCAAGAAAAGTCAAAGGAAGCCGGTCCCCCAACAATTAAACATAAGGAGCACATCATTTGCTTCAAATGTCAACAAAAAGGGCACTTTAGGAATCAATGCCCTAGGGGGAGGAAGAAAGGCCAAGAAGGAGTCAACAATGTAGGGGGAGCTTCAAAAGCTAACCCTAAGGTATATTTCAATAATGCACCTTCTAGTTTAAATGTCAAAAGACATGCTAGGAATAATTTTAACAATCTTGCTATTGTACATGAAAAGTATGCTAGGAACAATAAATACTTTTGTCTAGGTGCTAAGAGTTTTAATTTTTCAAATAAGGAGAAATTTGGGACTAATGTCCCTAAAAAGACTTTACCTAGGGCAAGCATTAAGAAAATTGAGGACCACCTAGGTTTTAACCTTAAATGGACTAGGCATATGCCTAGGAAAAATAATATCCAAAGAATAGATAAAAAATAAAAAATTAGACAATTAGAGCTAGAAAACCAAGCCTTGAGGTCAAGACTTGAGAAATTGGAGAGGACCCTTGCAAAGATGCAAAATTCAATTATATGGGCAAATGATCAAAACTCTAGGTCTAAGAGTCAAGGTCTAGGTCTTAGGAAGCAAGGTCCACCCAAGGGCAAGAAAAGTTTGAGTCACAAACCTAAGCCTAAGGAGACCTACCATAGTGTTTCATTCGTTTATGGAACACAACCTAGGTCTAGGAAGACCAAGGTTACTAGGAAAGTCATCCCTAGAGTTGACCATGGTGTGTGCCTAGTGGCTAGGGTTTCGAAGAAACCTAGGGAATCCACTAAGAAGGTTACAAGGGGAGTTACCCCTAGAGTTAACCTAGGCAAGACCCAAGTGACCAAGGCTACCAAGCCTAGAAGGGTCATTAGGAGGATATCTAGGGAAGTTATCCCTAGCGAATACCTAGTAAACCCAAGGAGCTCAAATAAGTATTGGGTTCCTAAGAGCGTGATCGATTCATGCTAGATGGGTTTAGGTGTGTCAACCTTGATTGGAAGGGTAGCTAACCCAACCATAGCAAAGTCGGCACTTTAGGTTATTTTCAAGGTTATGGATACCTTGGAAATAGGCTTGAATTTATTATCCTAAAAGATATTAGGATGTGCCAATATATTTTTGGAATTATAAAAAATCAATCAAATTGACACAAATTATGTTTAGAAGTCTTAGTGTGTCATTTTGAGTTTTTGGCACACTTTGGGAGATAAGTAATAATATGGCAAAATGGACAAAATGATATCAAATGACAATTAACATTAAAATTTAGGCATTATATACCTTATATTCTATTTTTCATGCTTTGTTTGTCATATAATATGTCATGACATCATATTTATCTTTATCATATAAAATGTCATGATCATGTTTTAGGTTATGTCTTAATGTCATGTATACTTAAATTATATCATATGCCATGACATCATGATCATTGGTCATGCTTAATTATGTTATCATTTATTTCATGATCATTCATCCATTTAATTTGATTAAAATTTATTTAAGGACTATGACATGACTTGAAATCCCATGTATAAGGGAATCAAGTAGAGTTGCCTTAGAAAAAGCATAAAACCCTAGATTAAGATGAACAAAACCCACATCTCACATTACATTGACATGTATGTGTATTAATACACCCTAGATACATGTGAGATGCTAGGATATGGGTCAAGTTCAAGGTGCATAGTTTTTGCATCTAGATGAACTAAAACTCATCTTATGTTATTAATGGATCATTGAGAAAACTTATGTTCAAGCAATGTACATTAACCCCAAGGAACATCATCCAATATAAGGTTTTCAAAAATATTTTAAAATCATTTTAGAAAACCTTGGTGAAGTCTATCTTTTGATATCAATTACCATTGATGAAGTTGATACAAAGTGAGCTCAAACATTGAAGTTTTTCTTCATTTTTGAACTTTGTGTCAATTTCGCTATTTTATGGGTAAATTATTTTTCTAATATTTTTCACCCATTGTATGTTTATAAGTATTATACGTATGAAGTTTCATTATTTTTCAAATTACGTATAATTACTTATGTATTTCTGAAATTCAAATCTGAAGTCTGAAATCTGCATTTCGCAGATATCAGTCGACTACCCTTGTTGGTAGTCGACTGATGATGATGGGCAGTCGACTGTTGCCTGATAAAGTCGATTGCCAATGTTGATTTTGGGAAAACAATGTATGTTTAGCCTATTTTCAGATATGTTAGGGTTCCCTAACCACTCCTAACCTTAGGATATGCTTTGGAGAGCATTATAAAGGGTGAAAATCCATTAGATATGGATTAGGAGAGTTGTTAGGGTGATGTATCAAATTTAAGGTATGGGAAAGTTCAATGTTGAACTTTTAACCTTAATTTTGATGGTTTAGAGTTCCTATTGGCTTAGGGACTTCCCAGAGAGATTGTTGGTGCAATGATCAAGGGGGACCAAGCCTTTAGGGGGAGGTATCCATCATGGGATGATGAATGTTATTTTTCCTCATGAGGGGGAGAAATGGAATTTTGAGATACCCAATTTAGAAATTGGGAGAGTTTGTAGGATTGACCTCTCTTGAGTGATATGAGACTTATTACTAGGAAGATTGTAGGCATCCTAGATATTTTTGGACCAAGGGGGAGATTGTAAGATCTTATTGGGATATGAGACATTGACCTCCTCGAAGAGAACCTTTTTGATGTTAGTCAAAAAGGGGGAGAATTTATGGGAGAAGTGATGGGATTACCAATTTGGGATAATTGGTAAGGAGATTTGAGTTAGTGTTCTAACTCAAAGGTATGTGATTTTTTCAAACATCAAAAAGGGGGAGATTGTTGGTGCAATCGGCTCAGGTCACGATTGATCGGACTCGAGTCTGACTCGAGCGATGTTTTGATGTTCGACAAAAATATATGACAATGTGATTGTCATGGTAAAGTCCAAGTCATGAGTACTTGGCATGAAAAGTCCAAGTGGGACACTTGGCATTGGGAAAGTCCATATCTTGAGTATTTGGCATGTAAAGTCCAAGCATGAGTCTTTGCATGGGAAGTCCAACATGGGTTGGCAAAGGAAAGTCCAAGTCTTGAGTACTTGACATGTAAAGTCCAAGCATGGGTCTTGGCAAGGGAAAGTCCAACATGGGTTGGCAAAGGAAAGTCCAAGCATGGGTCTTGGCATGGGAAGTCCAACATGGGTTGGCAAAAAAAAGTCCAAGCTTGAGTCTTGGAATTTGGAAAGTCCAAGGGGAATATTGGCGATGTAAAGTCCAAGGGTGAAGTCTTGGCAGTATAAGTCCAATAGTTGGCGGCGTAAAGTCTAAGCGTGGTCTTAGCAGCGTAAGCCCAATGTGACTTGGCGGTGTAGACACCGTTAGCATGATAATAGCTGATGGAAGCACCTGAAGGCTAGCGTATGGATGAACAAGTCATGGATGACTTCGAGGGATCCGATAGGCGTGAGGCTGATGGAGATGGCTAGAAGGCTTAGGTCTAGGCTAAGGTGATCTAGCAAGTATGGGGGCACCATACTTGGGTTAAAACCTCATGTTTGAGGTGTATTAGTCGATTACGACCATGGGTCAATCGACTGGTGGGAGTCAACTAGGGTTTGACTATGGGAAATGCCTTGGTAGTCGACTGCCAGAGCTTGGCAGTCGACTGCTGGCCTGAGCAGTCGACTGATGGTCGAGATCTCGGGCATAGAAGACTCTCCAGTCGAGTGATCGACCCGAACACTCGACTGATCGAGCCATCAGTCGACTGATGGGCATGATCAGTCGACTGATGGTGTATCCGTTGGACTTATCCGACGTGTTTCATGCCATTGTGAGACAACGACTACAGGGGTAGTCGACTGATGGTCCCGATCAGTCGACTGCTAGGCGAAATCCAGCCCAAGGAGCAGCTTTAAAGGGAGCTCGTGGAGGGGAGATTTTTCACCGATTCTTGAGAAGTTTTGGGGCGATTTGTTGTTTCAAATCAGGGTCTCCAAGTGCAATTCAAGCAACCACAAAGAAAGCATCCAAAAGCTCATTTGTAAAGTATTCTTTACGTGTTCTTGTGTATTTCATTTGTATCTTGCTTGTATTTCATTCTTATTGTTGTAAGAGGTTTCTCCACCTCCGACTTGATGTCGAGAAGGAGTATTATTGCTTAGTGGTGTTGTGTGAATCGCTAGGGTTCATTCGAGCTCAATCCGTGGAGTAGGAACCATTTGGTTCCGAACCACGTTATATTTTGTGTTGTGGATTGTGTTTGTCATCTTTTGTTATTGCTATTATATATATTCCACTGCACTAACACGACTTATAGAGACGAACATAATCGTAATCCATTGCAAATGATGAACACGCTATTCACCCCCCCTCTAGCGGTCACGAGATCCTCTACACATTGGATGAGATCTAGGTTTGGTTTTTAATTAAGCTTGATGAGATTATAGGGGGATGTGGCTGAACGGAATGGGTCTTCTTCTTCACAAGCATTCTCCTTCCACCGAGCTCCGCCGACTCACACACAAGCACCTTTGCCCGCCCACTTCCTTTGCCAAAGGCGGCAATGGTCTCCTCCATCACCTCCACAGCTCCGATAACTTAGTTCTTCATCCGACCAGCTTCTTTCCAACTGCTGACAGCTTCTCTATTCCTCTGGTCAACCATTCCAGCCTTTTCCTGTAGCATTTCCAGCATCATATTCAGCTTTTGGACAACAATCCTTCTCAAGCTTCATTGTGTTCTCAATTGTTTTCGCTTAATCGGTTGAAAGATTGTAATTGAATTTATCTTCCATGTTTAGATTGCACGTACTTGATTTAGTTTGTTACATGCTTACTTAGTATTTGATGAAATGTTTGAATGAGTTAGTTTAATGTAATGTTTGAGTTTATATTCTTTAATTAGATGTAAGTAGATTATGATTTGTCTTTTCTATTACCTTTAATTCTCCGTAGTTGTAATGGGTTAGACTAGGTTTAATTTTTGCATTTGAATTGTTGTCTTAGTTCCTGTACTTCTTTTATTCTTTTGAATGCTTACTTTTTGTTTTGTTTAATTTCTTCATAATTGTAGTTCAATTAGTTTAGAATTTGATTATGTGTATTACCTTTCGTTCAGTAGGATTAGTTTTTTAAATTCAAACCATTTATTTAAAATAGAAAATTCAAAGCAATAATTAATAATCTTAAGACTACTGTTCTATCAATTACACTCATTGGGAGACGATCCGAGTCATCCTATATTACATTAGTGTAGAGAAGGGATTCGATAATTTATTTTGATATTGATACTGCTGTTACCTCTTCTCTATGAACCAGATAGGAGGGTTCACATGTAAGGTGTTACTCGAACCAAATAATTGGTTCGGCGGAGAAAGAGGAGAGGAACGGTTCGGGCGCAAGCGCCTAAAATAATTGGCATGGGAGAGCTAGTGAAGGTAATCGACACGGCAAAGCAGAGGCGGGGGGAGGCGCTTTGCTAGGAAATAAGAAAGAATCGGTTCAGCTAGATAGGCCTAGAAGCAGACGGGACGGATAAGAATCGACTCGGCCTAGTCAATCCGGAGGTAGTTCGGTGGGGGAAGAAGGGGAGTTGGTTCGGACTGGTGAGGAGCCTAAGGGCTATGCCACCCGTGAGCTATAGACCTAAGTTAGTTTCACCAAAAGTGGATGGTTGAGGGGGACATGCTAACCTAGTTTCCCGAAATGTAGATGAAGAGGTGTTATGTAACAGAAGGAGGGGTCCCCACATAATATTCCGAGGAGCCTTCGCTCCTCGTATTTGTAACCGAATTATTCTCCAGGTGGACATGGTGGCCATGTGTGCGATGGGGACAACCCACGAGGTAACGCTGGATTAGAGAAGGAGGATAAAAGGGAGGAGGATGACAGAAGGAAGGGGATCCGCATTATTCCAACCAGCAAGAAACGAAGGCGCATCAGGAGAAGGAGAGCTACCACCACGCCGGAGAAAGAGAGTAGCGATCTTTGCTTTTGCGTTGCGTGTACTCTTTATTGTATTGTGATTTGACTGTAAGAGTTTTTCTCCTCTACCTCTGGAAGTTTCCTTTCCGTGAAGGAGGACGTTCATAATGAAAGTGCTTTGGCACTACATCCGGTGAGGGAGCTCACCTCCGTGGAGTAGGAATCTTTATTCCGAACCACGTTACATCCTGTGTCTTAGTTTTGTTGCCTGTGTTGGCTTTGTGTTTCTCTGCTTCACTCTCTCATCTTTACTGTTGCGGCCGGAGAGAACCCCCAAACCTCCCTTCGTGCTCCATCGCATCGGAAGGAGGTGAACAAATCTTCCTCGCTGCATCAGTTGGCGTCGTCTGTGAAAACATTTGAGCTAGACATCGAGATGCAGCCAGAAGAGATACAACACCCAGGTGCCTCCACAGCCGAGGAAAACCCCATTACCATACTGCCATCACAACTGAGGGCTCTAGTTGACGACGTTGTAACTGAGGCCCTCGCTAGAGAAAGAAGAAGGACAGGATACCTTCATCCTCACTCTGGTGAACCTTCTTCTCGAGGCCCACCCCCAGAAATGCCTCCCCCACCTCGTGCAGCCATTAATACTGAAGTAGTTCCTGGAGAGGGGCCTGGAGGGTGAGCACATCAGAATACTATACCCTTAACCCAAGCTCGACGGGAAGAACAGGGTGAAAGTCGGTCGACCCGGGCCCCAGAAGTTTATGAGCCCAGTCCTTTTACCATGGACATCCTCTTTGAAATCCCCCCATCATACTTCCGGAATCCCCAAGTAGACAAGTACGATGGCTCAACGGATTTCGAAGAACATCTATCGTAATTCGATGGAGCAGCCTCGCTCCACTGCTATACCGACGCCCTCAAGTGCCGAGTCTTTCGGACTACCTTAACCGGTTCAGCACAAAAATGGTTCAATACCCTACCCTCGGGGTCTATTACCTGTTTTGCTGATTTTCAGGGGATGTTAAGCCAGGAGTTCACCAGCTGTAAGGCGTATAAGCATGACGCCTCTATCCTGATGCACATTACGCAGGGGCCCTCAGAATCACTCAGAGGGTATCTTCACCGGTTTACCTCTGCAGTTAGGGGTATTCCTTCCGCAAGATCGGAATCTTTCAGAGTCGCTATCCCGCACGGCCTGAAGGAGGGCCCCTTCCTAAGTTCCCTTTTGAGGAAGCCTGCTAACAGCTACGAGGAGCTGCTAAGTCGTGCGAAAAAATTCATCAACGAGGAGGAAGGACTGAAAGTGCGGAGAGTCAAATGCGCTGTCGTAGCAGTCCCAGCCGAAAGAACTCGCCCCATCGCCCCTCAAGCACCCCCTCGTCGGGGATATGCGCGACCCCTTCTACTGGAGGCTCCTAGGCCTCGATTATTGTTACAAGGCGCTCGCCCTGCGCCGCCATTACAGATTATGGCTGCTGATGCACCTCCTCTCGCGAGGACTTGGAAGGAGCGGGAGATGGAATTCTATGATCAACAGGGTCTACTACAACGACCCTCAGGATATAGGGGGGGGGGTACCACATAACTCCCCCCCCCCCTCGCCCTATTTTTCTGCCAATATCATATGGAGTATGGCCACGCCAGTGGTCGATGTTTCATGCTACAGGAGGAGCTGGAGCACCTCCGATCCGCATACCCGCAATTGCGACTTCAGACGGGAGGGCCAGCACGGCGAGGGCAACGACCTAATGTGGCTCGCCCAGGACCGTATAACCAACCACCGCAAGTTACTTTCCCCCAAACGTCGTCCCAGGAGGTTTTTTCTCAAGAAGGCACATCAGGTGAGGGCCCCTCATCTAATCCAAATAACGCTCCCACACGGGGGGTTATTCATGTCATTACAGGAGGACCCCCAGGGGACTCTAAGCGGCGCGAAGTCATCGCCCGCCTCATGGAAATCAGCCATCATCACCGACTGCATTTGTCCAAACCGTGCCGCCCGTTTCGTTCGGGCCGGAAGATCTCCGAGGTGTCCTATTGCCCCCACACGGACGCCTTAGTTATCCGTATATCCCTGGCCAATTACGAAGTGGCCAGGGTACTGGTCGACTCGAGAAGCTCTGTCAACATCCTCTTCCAGGAGGCCTTTGGACAGATGCAGCTGGGAAATGCCCAGCTAGAAGATGTGGCCACACCCCTCTTCGGGTTCACGGGGCATGTGGTCCACCCCATAGGGAAGATTTCATTGCCTCTGACTATGGGCTCAAAGCCCATCCAAAAAATCAGTATAGTCCCTTTCCTCATCGTGGACGCTCCATCCACTTATAATGTCATTCTTGGTCGCCCTTTCCTTGCCATTTTTCAGGCGGTGGCTTCCCTGTACCACCAAAAGTTGAAATTCCCAGTCGGATAGTTGGTGGGGGAAGTCCGAGGTGAACAGAAGGCCGCCAGGAGTTGTTATGTGCAGATGGTTCGGGATGACCAGAAGAAGGTCCGAACCGACGATCTCAATGGAAAAGCCATCATCATTTCTGATGTCTGCGTCCTGGAAGAATCTCCCCCCAAAGTAGACAAGATAGAGGAAGGGGAGCTGGTGGAAATAGCTCCGGGAAAGGCCACATGGGTGACACAACAGCTGGAGGACAAGGAGGAGCTGGTGGCTTGCCTGAAGAAGAACGAAGACATCTTCACAGGAGATGTGCATGATCTAATGGGGATTAACCCTCGTGTGGCTGAACACCGCCTCAACATAACCAGAGGAGTTCGACCCGTCCAGCAGAAGCGGCGACACTTTGGACCTGAGAAGGACAAGGTCATAGCCGAGGAAGTAGATAAATTGTTAAAGGCGGGTCATGTGAAAGAAATCCAATTTCCCGAGTGGGTCTCCAATGTAGTCCTGGTCACCAAGCCTTCTGGGCAGTGGAGGATGTGTATTGACTTTCACGATTTGAATAAAGCGTTCTCTAAAGACTGCTACCCCTTGCCTCATATTGATCAGTTGGTAGATTCTACTGTAGGATATGAAGTGGTATCCTTAATGGATGCATACCAAGGATACCATCAAATATCCTTGGCTAAGGAAGATCAGAAGAGGGTTAGCTTTGTGATGGCAGGAGGATTGTATGCTTATGTGGTATTGCCCTTCGGCCTAAAGAACGCAGGGGCCACCTACCAACGACTCATGGATAAGATCTTCGCGGAGCAGAAAGGGAAAAATGTGGAAGTTTACGTATATGATATCCTAGTCAAATCAAAAACCACTCGGGATTTGGTTAAGGATCTAAACGAAACCTTCGCTACACTAAGACGGTATAATATGAAGCTTAACTCTAAAAAATGTCTGTTCGGGGTAAAAAGCAGCAAATTCTTGGGATACATAGTGACTGAGAAGGGGCTGCAGGCTAACCCCGAGAAGGTGCAAGCACTGTGCAATATGAAGTCACCCACTAATTTGCGAGAGACTCAAAAGCTAGTGGGGAGGATTGTTTCCTTATCCCGATTCATAGCGGTACGGGGACAAAGGGTTACCTTTCTTCAAGATTCTGCGCAAAGCTACCAAATTTCAATGGGACGATCAATGTGAGCAGGCTTTCCAAGAGTTGAAGAAATATTTAGCTGGGCTTCCACTGTTAGCCAAGCCAGTGGCAGGAGAACCATTGTGGATGTATTTGTCCATCTCGGAGGGAGCTATCAGTTCAGTTTTGCTGAAACAAGAAGGCTCTCATCAGCAGCCTATTTATTATACCAGCCATATTCTGAAGGGGGATGAATTCCGTTATACCGAGCTAGAAAAGCTGGCATATATTTTAGTCCTGACCGCCCGTAAATTGAGATCGTACTTTCTGGCTCATCCTATCACTATTTTAACTCACAGTGAATTGGGTAAGGTCGTCACTAAGCCCAATTTCTTCGAAAGATTGGCTAAATGGGTGGTAGAATTAAGTGAATATGACATTCATTACCAACCCCGAACCGTTATCAAGGCCCAGGTGCTTGCTGACTTTTTGACGGAAGTACCTTTTGGCTCGGAAGATTGCTCGTCAACAAAAGAGGAAGGGTCAGATGCATGGAACATATTTGTGGACGGTTCTTCAGGATCTACGGGTAGCGGCGTTGGTGTTTTGTTAATTTCCCCTGATAAAGAGGAGACTCGAATAGGAATTTATGCGCTCATCTAATAATGAGGCGGAGTATGAAGCCATTCTAGCGGGATTGTAGGCTGCCAAAGCTGTAGGGGCTTCTTCAATTATAATTCACTCGGATTCCCAGCTGGCGATATCACAACTTCAAGGTTCTTTCGCGGTTCGGGAAGAAAGGTTGCAAAAGTATTTGAAAGCTTTCGAGAAAAAAAAAGCTCAGTTTCAGCAAGTCCTCTTGAAGCAAATTCCAAGGGAGAATAACAGGAGGGAAGATGAATTAGCTCGGGTGGCTAGCGTTATGGAAGGAGTAAAATCATTGGAAATGGTCTGTGTGGAAATCCCTACTTCCCTAGCGATATGCAATGTGGAGGAGGCTGCGCCCAAACCGGATCCAATCCTTGATTGGAGGACTGACATCATAACTTATCTACAGCATGGAAAGGTTCCCGAAGAAAAAGGGGTGGCATCTACTTTAATGTGCAGAGCCAGACGATTCACCCTCTTGAACGGAGACTTATACAAGACATCTTTCGGACGACCCTTACTGAGGTGTTTAGGAAGTGAAGATGCTGAATGGGTACTCCGGGAGATTCATGAAGGTTGCTACAGTAATCATCTGGGGGGGAGAGCTTTAGCAAGGAAGGCCCTGTTAGCAGGATATTTTTGGCCTACCCTCCAATAAGTTGTCACTCGTATACTGCAAACTTGCCCAGCTTGTCAAAAGCATAGCAATCGGTTCGAATGGTCGGCTGAATTAATGAAAGTTATGGTCGCTTCATGCCCTTTTGATCAGTGGGGAATGGATATAGTGGGTCCGATGCCGGTGGCACCTTTGTAGAAGAAATTTTTATTGGTGGCCGTAGATTACTTCTCCAAGTGGGTGGAAGCAGAGCCTCTTGCCAAAATTACTGAGAATACTGTAATATAATTCCTATGGAAGAATATCGTTTGTCAATATGGTATTCCTCGGAGGATAGTTAGTGATAATGGACAGCAATTCCAGGGCAAGAAAATTAAAGAATGGTGCCAAAGTCTCAATATCCAGCAAGCTTTTACTTCAGTAGCTCACCCTCAAGCCAACGGGCAAGTTGAAGTCACTAATAGAATTCTCATTCAAGGGTTGAAGACCAAATTGGAGGCTCAGAGGGGGAACTGGGTAGAAGAGCTGCCTGGAATCCTGTGGGCCTACTGAACCACACAAAAAACTACAACGGGAGAAACTCCGTTCAGTCTGGTATATGGGACGGAGGCCGTTATTCCGATCGAAGCCCTCTTAAGTAGCGCCCAAATAGAAATGTACGAGCCAGAGCAGAACCAAATTATTCGAAGCACTGAGTTGGACTTGGTGGAAGAAAAGAGGGAGACGACACGAAGGCGAGCGAAGTTTTACAAGCAGAGAGTACAACAAGCCTTTAATAAAAAGGTGATGCCCCGAAGATTTCAGGAGGGGGATTGAGTTCTACGTAAAGTTAATACTGCAGGAGATCCTGGAAAGTTAGCTCCAAATTGGGAAGGGCCCTATAAAGTGACACATCGCGTAGCAGAGTCGGCGTATTATCTAAAAGATGACCAGGGCAAGGAATTTCCCCTACCGTGGAATGCTATTCACTTGAAATCTTTTCACACTGTATAAGAAAGGATGGATAAGAGAAAAGGAGTTGAGGGGCTCTCGAGGGGATGTACTTGATAATTTGTTGTATTAATTAGATGTATAGCGCATCTGAGTTTGATTGATTCACAATAGTGTTGTAGTCCTTATAGCGAACTATGAAAAAGAAAAGAAGATAACAAAGGGACCACGTCCCGAAGCAATATATCAGGTTATAACTTAAACTGATCGGGAGGATAGCGTCGGAAGCCGACCTCCCAATTTAAGGAGAAAGTAGGATGGTTCACCGGAGGAAGTCCTTGATCAGCGTATTGTCAAACCGCCTCATTAAACCCGTCTTGATAGGTGGTGCGCATCAGGATGGCTAACCGCTCCTGCCGGTTCGGGCGGTCAGGGCTTCGATCCCGATGGAGCCTGTGACATTTCTCTTGTTGCTCCCGAAGAGCTCGGCGTATGTCACTATAACGCCGGGATACTTCCATAATAGCATCTGCCAGAACAGAAATATCATCGACTCAGGAAGTTTGATCTTGCTGGATAAGGTTCGTCATGTCCATCATATTTTGGCGCATTGAGGCTGAAATTCCCTCTACCGCCTAGGAGTAGGATCTGGTGTGGATAAGCTCAGTGCCCAGCCTCTAGAGGGAGGTTTCTTGCCTGCGTATACGGGCGTGATCATGCACCCTAGAAGTTATGAGGGAGGAGTTTTCTTGTACCTCCTTGCACAGGCGAGTGCGGAGGTCCCCTATTTTGTCCTCTACTTTTTGGTGTTGAACCCGCAGGCGGGCGATAAGGTCAGAGTCTTGTTGTTTCTCTTGAAGGAGCTCTGTTACCTGCTCTCGAAGACTTATCAATTCTTGAGAGGAGGATGCCTCCTTGTTAAGCTGTGCTGGCTGAATATCCCGTCGAAGTGAGGGTGATTCCATGCCAGCTCGCTGTTGTTCTTTCAATGCCGCTATAGTCTCGGCATCTTTTTGGTGTCGGTGTTGAGCTTCTGTCAGTTGCTCCTAACATTGCTGCAGTTGTTGCGATAAGAGGTGCTCTCAATTTTGAGCAGCTGCCAGATCCTCCCGTTGCTGCTGTTCCAACTTTAGAGATTGAGCTCGATATTGTTGGAGGGAGCGATCCAATTCTTGGTAGTTTGTCAGGGCCTGTAAGCCATTTGTTGAAAGGAAGTCATTCAGTAAGGGAAATTAAAGAAGTTGATTAGAGAAACATACCAATTCTAAAGCATGACGCAGGCCTTCCATCTGAGGGACCAGTTCCTCCAAATTTAAGATTTGAAGGCCCCGGGGAGAAGAAGAAGAAGAGGGGATGGATGACACCCGCGGTGGAGGTTCACTTATAAGAGGAAGAATAGGGGTAGTAGCCATAGGCTACGACAGAGGTTCGAAGGGAAAAGAAGAAGGAGCACTGGTCAGGAGGCTCAAAGGGGTAGAAGTTGGAGGCAAAGAATCAAGAGCCAGAGGGGGAAGGTGTACTATGGCTAGCTGTGAGGTGGGCACACCCGAAGTTGCGGAAGGGGGTTGGTTCGGTGAAGAATCTGGAGAGGATGGTATAGAGAGCATCGGAATGGAAAACTCTTCGTTGGGAAGGTGAGAAATGGAGGGGCCAGGGCTAGGGCTCATAGAAGGTGAGGGGCTCTCAGCGATGGCGAGAAGGGAGGAATATCAATTACCATGGGTTCAGGGACGGTGCCATATTTCGGAGAAAGAGAAGGTGTGGATGCAGAAGCATCTGTAGTCGATTGGTGTGGACACACTACCTCCCTGAATTCATCTTCAGGTTGTGATGAAAGAGGGGGCGACTTCCGAACACCTAAGGAGGAGGGGGAGAAAATGGGAGAGTTAGGGTTTGTAAGTAACCGAGGAGATGAGGAGGGGCCGGTTAGTCCGGTTTCATCTGGTGCGGATGTAACAAGGGTTTCAGGCGGAGGCGAAGAAGGAAGGAGAGATGAGGCAGGTGGGATGGCAATAGAGGAGGGTGAGGGTGAAGATGAAGCTGGCGGCTGACCATCACCCCGTTTGATGTGTGGGTAACGACTTGCTATTTCTCAGAAGAAAGAGGAATGCATCCTGCCTGTGGGAGAAAGAAGAAAAGTGCTGAGGTAGGTGACTGGGGCACCGGAGGATGGAGGCGGAAAGAAGAGAACGAGAAAAAGGAAGGCGGAAGGGATGAAGATAACAAAAGAAAGGAAGATGAAGCATCCCCTATAAAAGGAGGGAGGAATGGGCTTGTAACGGCTATTGGGCTCCTAGTTTTTAGAAAAGGAGGCCCTAAGTGGAAGGGAAACGAGGATTTATTTCTTTGATGACCCATTATGTACTAAAACCCTCGCATTTATAGGAGGGGATAGATGGAGGTGCTCCCCTTCGAGATGAAGGTAGGAAGAATAGCAGTGTGAAAGCATCGCACTCTTTATGCTGAAGGCCTTTGGGCAATATATTATTTTATCCCCGTGTGGTGGTGGAATGGAAGAACTGATGTCTCCTCAGTTATATATTATTTTTATCCCAGTGAAGCGGAAGAGTTGAGCTTACTTCTCAACTATATATTATTTTATCCCCGTGTGGTGGTGGAATGGAAGAACTGAGGTTTACTCAGTTATATATCATTTTTATCCCCGTGAAGCGGAAGAGTTGAGCTTACTTCTCAACTATATATTATTTTATCTCCGTGTGGTGATGGAACGGAAGAACTGAGGTCTCCTCAGTTATATATCATTTTTATCCTCGTGAAGCGGAAGAGTTGACCTTACTTCTCAACTATATATTATTTTATCCCCGTGTGGTGGTGGAACGGAAGAACTGAGGTTTCCTCAGTTATATATCATTTTTATCCCCATGAAGCGGAAGAGTTGAGCTTACTTCTCGACTATATATTATTTTATCCCCGTGTGGTGGTGGAACGGAAGAACTGAGGTCTCCTCAGTTATATATCATTTTTATCCCCGTGAAGCGGAAGAGTTGAGCTTACTTCTCCACTATATATTATTTTATCCCCGTGTGGTGGTGGAACAGAAGAACTGAGGTCTCCTCAGTTATATATCATTTTATCCCCGTGAAGCGGAAGAGTTGAGTTTACTTCTCAACTATATATTATTTTATCCCCGTGTGATGGTGGAACGGAAGAACTGAGGTCTCCTCAGTTATTTATCATTTTTATCCCCGTGAAACGGAAGAGTTTAGTTCATTCCTCAGCTATATATTATTCTATCCCCGTGCGATGGCAGAGCGAAGGAGATGAGTATTCCCTCAACTACTTAGCATTTTATGTTCGTACGGAGGGTGTATATGCGTGGTCCCTGTGCACTGAAAGGGTGAAGAGGCAGTGCATCTATTTGATTTTCATACGAAGAAGATAGGATTTGACATAGCTTGAGAAATGTTAGAAGAACAAGATAAGCGAGGAAAATATAGATGAAAGCTGTTTTCACAAAAAGTTTCTTATTTAAGAAAGATTACATGTTACAACTCCTCCCTGGGGAGAGGATAACAAAAGAAACCCTTATGTATAGGGTATTACAGTTCTTTGTTGGGAGGAACTGACGGAGTTTCTTTGCGCGGCTGAGGTTGGCACAATAGTTGCCGAAGGTAAGATTGTTGCAGGAAGATTTGCTTAGATAGTTCCTTCTATGACCCGGCTAGTTGCTGGCGCAAAGAGTAGTTATTGGCAGAAGCTTCCCTCAATCGTTGCTGCAAGTATCTCACCTGTTCCTCCAAATTAGCAATATAACGCTGCTCGTCAACTTTGTCTTCAGCAGGAGGGGAACTGCTGCCCTGTTCAGACATTTTGTCCATGGCAAGGAGAAGAGAAAGAAAAAGATGGATGTTATACGGCAAGGGTTGGAGGTCCTTATAACGATGAAGGAGGAGGGCGCATTTATTCAAAGAGGAAATAAGGATAATGAATGCTAGTAAAAAAGGGGAAGCGTAAAGACAGTAGGTGAAGAGTCGCTGGTATAATTATTATGAGGGAAAGGGTCCGAATCCCATGGAAATGATAAGAAAAAGTAAGTTCAGGCGAGATTGCAGTTTTTTCTGATGACGGAAACTTTACATACACAAGAAAACGATCAGAGTAGATACCAATTCCTTCCTTCCTTTTTTATTAACATACTTGAGAATGATTACATCATTTAATCTAGGAAGGCTTTTTATGATTACTCTTAATAGGAGAATTATTAGAAGGCTCCTCTGGAGGGGGGAAGGCACCAAGATGACTCTATAGAGCTCGCCTTGGGCAGAAGGTATCACTGGTGGAGCTTCATCAAAAGGGGGCGGACAGATCCTCGCCAGAGAGACCGGAACGAAAGCCAGGGCCGGTGGCAGTGGGGGAAGTTCAGCAGAGGCCCGGGGATCTCCCACCATGTACTCCCATGTTAAAGGAGGGTTCCACACCCAATTACGGAAGGAGGGGAAGGGCGCTCGAAAAGACCTCCCTGCAGAAGGGGATGGAGCTGTGGTGTGGGGTGGAAAAGGAAGGGGGCGAAAGGCCGAGGTAGCTGTCGAGCGGGTCTCAGAATCTTTAGTGTCTCCGGTAAACCAGTCCCACAGCTCAAAAGATTCAGAATCTGAAGAAATCTTAATAGGGTGATCCGTCGAAGCCATGAGAGTGAGATGGAAGGACAAAGACATGGAGGGTGATAATTTATAGTTGAGGGGAAAGGAACTGTAGTAGTTCTTGGGAAGGGGAAGAAGGTGAAGAGACTGATATTGTAATGGCAGCAACATAGGTACTTATCAAGATATCGTTTTCGAAGCAGCAAGGTAGATAGAGAAGATCAAAGGGCTGAAGTAATTTAATTTTTAGCCGAGCCGAAATTGGGTCGGATATGAATAAGATCATCCGGGAACTTCTAAGTGAGTCCCCGAACAAAGGAGGTGATTGCGTCATGCGACACGGGAAAAGAAACATAATTGTAAAGAGGAAAAAGCACAGAGTTAGTTCAGAATTCCCAACCCACAATGAGGCGTACAAAAAGAACAATAAAAGGCTATGATAATATAAGCATTCTTCAACATCAAGAAAAGGGTCATTACAGGGAGTAAGATATTAGGGGTTACAGTTCAAAGAGCTCGGGGGGACACTTAGACAACGCATCTACAGGATTTAGATAACTAGTGTCCGTGCCGGGGGGCGAATATCCCAGTTCAGCATTTAGAGCTGAAGACCCGTCAAAGCCCAGTATGAACAGATCCACTCCCTTCTTGACGTATCGCCTCTTTAGGTCAGCTTTCTGCTCCTTCACCGGATGCAATCGTTAGTTGAGCTCGACAATCGGCACCGGGCTTGACTTTCTTATTGGCAGGGCATCTTTCTCAGTTGATGCTTTTATGGCTTGCTGACCCAGAGCCAAAAGGGCCTTGGAGTACTCTTGATGAAGGTCAGATTGTTGCCGAGCCGCTGCTGATAGGGCTTGAGGAAGAGCAGCCACCATGGAAGAGAGCTCTTGACACTTCTCTATACAAGATTTTTTAGTGGCTTCCCACGCTTGGCGTTCTAGTCGAAGTTGTTGAAGTTCTTGCTGAAGCTGCTGGATGGCAGTAGAAGAATCAACATCTTTAATAATGGCATCCCCAAGATGTCTCTTATACCCTGTTAATTCATGGGGTAAGAAGATCCACTTGCTGAAGTTCGCTGGACTGGAGGAAAACTTGCTGTTCGAGGTCTTTATTTTTTCGTTGAAGCTCCTCCTTTTCATTTTGAACCAAGGCCAACTGTGTCATGACATCTTCACATTGGCCCTTCAGGTCGGATTCCTTCTGTTCTTTCTCGCTTAATTGTCGAGCGAGTTGTTTTTGCTGCACCAAGGAGGCAAAGTGGCGCGCCTCCACGCTGGATTGAAATTGGGCTAGGTGAGTTACTATTTTGCTGTGCTTGGCCGAGGCCTTAAGGAAAGAAAGTGCCATTATCAGACGTTGACATACAGTGGTATGTACATGTATGAATACATTAAATATTGGAAGGGAAAAGTAGTTACCTCAGCCAACAATTTGCCCACTTGGTCGTAGGGGCCTTGTATGCCTGATTGATTGAAGAATTTCACCTCCGAAAGGTGACGGATCTGCAGCAGCGACCCCAATGTAGCCATTGAGGGGGTCGGGAGGGGAAGGTCTTCTCCTTTAGAAGGAAGATTGGGTTCGACACGTTGAAGAGGGGTGGAAGAAGTAAGTGTGTCTGAGGGGATAGGGGCAGAGATGGATTCGGTTCGGGAAGGTAAGGGAGAATCATGAGGAAGGGAGGATGAAGCAGGAGCGTGGGAAGGGGAATCTCCTCCTTGGGGAGACGAGGATGGGACAGATAAGGTGGTGTCCTTCCTCCTCGGTTCATAGATGGTTAAAGATTGTGAATCATGCTGACCAGAAGAAGAGGGAGGAAGAGCTGATGAACTAGGAGCTCCTTTCTTAATGAGCCATAATTTTTTCTGAGGGGAAGAAGGGGATGCCACTGACTTACCTCTCTTTGTTGAGGTATTCTTCTTCTTGGCAGCCTCAACCTCTTCTCCTTTCACTAAAGCGTCCTGCATTAGATTATTTGCAAAATGCATTGATAAGAAAGATGGTTGATGCAGATAAGAAATTACATTGAAGGGTAAGTGTCATCCTACCTATGGCAGCGGAGGTCGTTGAAGGGAAGGGGGACAACCTGAAGTGACTCAGAAGGGGAGTTTTCATTAGGTGGTCTGAACAATAATGTGACTCTCCCAGTACTCTATAAACTTCCGAGAAGGGGCATTGGGTCCTTATTTCTCGGAAGGAAGGTAGTTCAGGAAGTTCTAACTTCCAGGTGTCCGAGTGGGGTAGAGGTACTGGAAGCTGTACAAAGAAGTACAATTCTTCCCATCCTTTATGAGAAGTAGGCATATTCACTAGAAATTGGCAGTCCATACGGCTAGACAGGTAAAAGAGGCCTGCTTTGGAAGATTTTAATTGAAAGAAACAGTGGAATATTTGAGGAGATAGAGGAAGATTTAGGTGTTGGAACACTATAGAGGCCCCCGACAGAATACGAAAGGAATTGGGGGTAAATTGATTTAAGGGTAGTCCGTAAAAGTCTAAAATTTCTAGATAAGTGGAGGGTGTTGGTAGAGACAAGCCATTGAGGAACTGTTCGGAAAAGAAGCAAGTTAAACCGGGAGGAGGACGGTGTGGTCGATGCATCTTGGTAGTAAAACAACATTTCATGGAAGGGTCTATGAACCTATCTTTAAGGTTAAAGAAGTAATGGTTGCAGTCTAGTTGGGTTACGGTGTGTTCATACCACGCAGGTGAAGGGATGGTCCTAGGGGACATAGGTATAAAATAGGACAGAATACTTACTTGGGGTTAGAGGAGAAGCGTGTAGGAAAGGAAGGGCTGGGTCGCTGAAATGCCACCGGTGAAAATCGCTAGAGGGAAGAGGTGGAAGAGACGGGATTGTTAGGCACGCTAAATAATACCTAAAAGGAAAAGGTGGGGATTTATATAGGGTTTTTGTGACGATTCGACTATATAAGAGAAAAGGAAAAGCGGGGCCCATGGGCCCATTAGACCACTTCAAGTATATAGGGGGGAGCTATAAGAGAAGAGTGAATTTGAATTAATGAGCCAAGGATGGAGTAGGAACCTTATATAGTTGGAAAGTCAAGCTTATAACTTCGCTTGACTATTTTTTGGGGTTGACTAATGATACTGCTGTTACCTCTTCTCTATGAACCAGATAGGAGGGCTCACATGTAAGGCGTTACTTGAACCAAATAATTGGTTCGGCGGAGAAAGAAGAGAGGAACGGTTCGGGCGCAAGCGCCTAAAATAATTGGCACGGGAGAGCTAGTGAAGGTAATCTACACGGCAAAGCGGAGGCGGGGGGAGGCGCTTCGCTAGGAAATAAGCAAGAATCGGTTCGGCTAGATAGGCCTAGAAGCAGACGGGACGGATAAGAATCGACTCGGCCTAGTCAGTCCGGAGGTAGTTCGGTGGGGGAAGAAGGGGAGTTGGTTCGGACTGGTGAGAAGCCCAAGGGCTATTCCACCTGTGAGCTATAGACCTAAGTTAGTTTCACCAAAAGTGGATGGTTGAGGGGGACAGGCTAACCTAGTTTCCCAAAATGTAGATGAAGAGGTGTTATGTAACAGAAGGAGGGGTCCCCATATAATATTCTGAGGAGCCTTCGCTCCTCGTATTTGTAACAGAATTATTCTCCAGGTGGACGTGGTGGCCACATGTGCGATGGGGACAGCCCGCGAGGTAACGCTGGATCAGAGAAGGAGGATAAAAGGGAAGAGGAGGACAGAAGGAAGGGGATCCACATTATTCCAACCAGCAAGAAACGAAGGCGCATCAGGAGAAGGAGAGCTACCACCACGCCGGAGAAGGAGAGTAGCGATCTTTGCTTTTGCGTTGTGTGTACTCTTTATTGTATTGTGATTTGACTGTAAGAGGTTTTCTCCTCCACCTCCGGAAGTTTCCTTTCCGTGAAGGAGGACGTTCATAGTGAAAGTGCTTTGACATTGCATCCGGTGAGGGAGCTCACCTCCGTGGAGTAGGAATCCTTATTCCGAACCACGTTACATCCTGTGTCTTAGTTTTGTTGCCTGTGTTGGCTTTGCGTTTCTCTGCTTCACTCTCTCATCTTTACTGTTGCGGCCGGAGAGAACCCCCAAAGCTCTCTTCGTGCTCCATCGCATCGGAAAGAGGTGAACAAATCTTCCTCGCCGCATCAAATATGACGTATTGCGACGATGCGTTATTAGCAGTCGACCATTGTCATCCTTGTAATGGATACCAAACAAAAGAATATAATATCTCTTATAATCCAAGATTGCATGTAACTTTGTGACCAAACATAGGAATATAATCAAGATTACATTGTATTCCATTACAAACTTGATTACATTATCACCCTGATTACATTACATCCTATCAAACGTAGCCTACGAGTATTATTGTGACGAAAGGACAAATGTTCCACAGAATTTATGGTCCAAGGGAATCGACTCTTGTTTCATTATTGTTGATATGGAGAAATATTGTCCCATATATAGAAATAAGGATCCGACTCAATTGGAAGGATATAAAGGAAGTTGCTAGACTTAGGAAAAAGAGGGGTCGTTTATTGGGAGTTGTCGCCGCAAGGAAAGGGGGGACTCTTCTTCTCGGTGGGGGGTCTGTGCTCGGAGCTAAGAAGGAGGGCTGGCTTTTTAGGAAAGGAAGGTTCTGAACTTCTTAGAAGGAACGAGAAAACAAGGAGGGTGTCTCTCTTTCGGTTCTCCCTTCTTTCTCTTCTCTTGTCAGCATTGAAAAGCAATCGATCATCGCCTTTCCGGTCCCCACCACTCTCCTCTGCTTCCTAATTCCATTCACCCTTCATCCTTCTGTGAGTGAGAGTGAGGGTCGAACCGTGGAGTTGTTGTTGGTGCACTTGTTGATCATAAAAAGGGGAAGTTGGAAGCAGAGGCATAAAGGAGACTCCTATATGGCTGGCTTTGAATTCCCTGGATCCTTTCCGACTCAAAGAGGCGAAGGAGTAGTTTCCAGCCCTTGGAAGCAGAAGGTTCATTAGTCCAGAAACTGCTCCCTTCAGTATATAGGGTCTACTCGAGTCTAGCTCTAGCATGCCGGCTAACCTAGGTAGCCATGAGCAAATAAAATCAAGAAGTGGTTCGGCACCAATATCTTCTACAAGTAATGGAGAAAGTGGACCTAGTATAAGAGAGAGTTTATCTGAAGCAAACAATTGGTTTTCTTTTGTTAGTGAATATGCAGGACTCTTCGACAGTTATGGAAATGATGGAGTGCCAACCTCACAATGTTTTTATTCCAATGATATCCATCCCAATTCTTTCAGCAATGCAGGGCTAGTCGAAATTAGCAACTAGGTCCTTGAATCATGACTTTTTGAAGGACATCATAATAGAGGTTTATTGCAAAGGACCGATATTTCTCTTGATGAAACCCCTTCGAGAAACTTTGAGAATTCTTTCAGTGCTATTGATTTCTTTTCCAAGGACGATGGAAGAAGACAAAGAGTCAAACTTGGTGATGCAAACTCTTCACACAAGAGAAAGAAAATGTTGATGTAGTATGTGGGGAGTCCTTCTGCAGTGCATTCTAGGTTGATTGGTATAAATGTGACACCAAATAGGTAGCATCGTGCACATGCAATTCCTGGCTCAACTTTGGATCCATAGAGATGGGAGCACGAGCTTTGATCTGAATCATGATCATCTATCCACATTTGTGGAGAGTGCATCATCAATCAAGACTTGTGTTCCTTTGTCCACATGGAGTCATGCAGTTGCAAGCAGAGAATGAAGAAGTAGGACATTAGAGGTCATCCAACAGTATAGCAGCTCCAAGGATTTCAAAGGGTGACACTCTATAACCTTCTCAGGCTTGTTAAGTATACGGATTATCAAGGTTTTCTAGTATTATATAAACATCTTCTCGTATATGCTTCTAGCTACACATGAGATAAGTTTTCTTTTTCTTTTTTTTTATATTACTTTTACTACATTTAATATATTATCTTTCATTAATGTCTGACCTAACTTAAACATCAAAGTGTCGCCGCCGAGTAGACCGACGGCGGTTTAACACATGTTAACTTTTTCAAGACAAATTTATGTTGGTGCAGGAGGTGCAAGGGCACCAGATAATCGAATCGATATTTTGATTATGGCAAAGACACAAAGTTAAGTTTACATCGTTATCTCACGAACTGAATCAAGTGTGCAGGAATGCTAAGCTAAGATAAAGGTCAGCGACACCCGGAGGGAACCATGGTGTGTTAGTGTAATCGACCCAGGTCACGATTGACCAGACTCGAGTTTGACTCGAGCGATGTTTTGATGTTTGACATGGGATTTGACATCGATGTTTGACATTGATGTCTGATAATGTTTTGGGGAGATTGTTGGCATAATCGACCTGGATCATGATTGACCAGACTCGAGTTTGACTCGAGGAGGATTTTGATGGTTGACTAGAGTTGACCATGTCATGGAAAGTCTAAGTCTTGAGTACTTGGCATGTAAAGTCTAAGCATGGGTCTTGGCAAGGAAAAGTCCAAGCATGGGTCTTGGCATGAAAAGTCCAAGCATGGGTCTTGGCATGAAAAGTCCAACATGGGTTGGCAAGGGAAAGTCCAAGCTTGAGTCTTAGCATTTGAGAAGTCAAAGGGGTTTGATATTGGCGACGTAAAGTCCAAGCGGGAGTCTTGATAACATAAGTTCAATGGTTGGCGGCGTAAAGTCCAAGTGAAGTCTTGGCAACATAAGCGCAATGTGCCTTGGCGGTGTAGACACCATTAGCATGACATAGCCGATGGAAGCACCTGAAGGCTAGCGTATGGATGAATAAGTTATGGATGACTTGGAGGTATCCGATAGGTGCGAGGCTGACGGAGGTGTCTAAAAGGCTTAGGTCTAGGCTACGAGTGGTCTAGCAAGTATGGGGACACTATACTTGGGTTAAACCTCATGTTTGAAGTGTATCGGTCAGGTGCCATGTAGCGATCGGTGAATGTCAACTAGGGTTTTAGTGAAATTAGCCCGATGGTCATTGCCATCCTTTGGCGGTCGGGATCAATTGATCGTGTGATCAGTCGATAGGTGCTCGAGAATTTGGGCACAGAATGGAGTCGAGACTCGACTACGGGGGTTAGCAGTCGAGTGAAGGCTCCATCAGTTGACTGATGGGTATGATCAGTCGACTGATGATGGATCTGTTGGATTTTTCCAGTGTGGATCTAGTCGTTGTCTCACGACAACAGTGGCATCAATCGACTGATGGTCCCGAGCAGTCGACTGATAGGCAATTTCTAATCTAGGAAGAAGCTTTAAATGAAGCTCGTGGAGGAGGAAATCATCATGGTTCTTTGAGGAGTTTTTGGGGCGAATTGCTAGTGTAATTCAGGGTCTCCAAGTGCCACTCAACCAACCAAACAAGCAAACTTCCAAAAGATCGATTGTAAAGTTTTCTTTGCATTTCTTTTGTTGTATTCACTTGTATTTGCTTGTTGTATTTCGTATTACTATTGTAATCATTTGTACGAGGTTTCTCCACCTCCGACTTGTGTCGAGAAGGAGTGTTTATTAGTGGTGTGTGATTGGCATTGCCAGAACTCTTTAGAGCTCGATCCATGGAGTATGAACCGTTCGGTTCCGAACCACATTATATGATTGTGTATTTGTGTTTGTCGTATTTAGTATTGCTTTATTTCTACTGTGCTAACACGACTTGTAGAGACAAACGCAATTGAATTCCATCGAGCGACGAAACGAGCTATTCACCCCTCCTCTAGCGGTCACCGTTTCCTCTACGTGGTGGTCGGGTGACACCAGAAGGACTTCGGAGGGAGCCGAAGAAATCAGGTGAAGACCGAATGCAAAGCTTCAAAGGTAAAGGTTGAGATAAGCTCGTGTGAGTGAGTGTAAGTAAGGTTGTGTCCTTTATACGAGGATGTCCTTAGGCGATGATCCGACTAAGACATCCCATGGAAGGTCTATGTCGAGATTGGATGGTAAGTGACCGTCAAACTTGTTGGTGCAATCGACCCAGGTCACGATTGACCTAATTCAAGTTTGACTCGAGCAATGTTTTGATGTTCGACAAAAACATATGACAATGTAATTGTTATGGTAAAGTCTAAGTCATGAGTATTTGACATGGAAAGTCCAAGTGGGACACTTGGCATTGGGAAAGCCCAAGTCTTGAGTACTTGGCATGTAAAGTCCAAGCATGGGTCTTGGCAAGGGAAAGTCCAACATGGGTTGGCAAGGAAAGTCCAAGCATGGGTCTTGGCATGGAAAGTTCAACATGAGTTGGCAAGGGAAAGTCTAAGCTTGAGTCTTGGCATTTGGAAAGTCCAAGGAAAATATTGGCGGCGTAAAGTCCAAGCAGGAGTCTTGGCGGCATAAGTCTAATGGTTGGCGGCGTAAAGTCTAAGCGAGAGTCTTGGCAGTGTAAGACCAATGTGCCTTGGCGGTGTAGACGCCGTTAGCATGACAATAGCCGATGGAAGCACCTGAAGGCTAGCGTATGGATGAACAAGTCATGAATGACTTGGAGGGATCCAATAGGCGTGAGGTTGATGGAGGTGGCTAGAAGGCTTAGGTCTAGGCTACGGATGGTCTAGCAAGTATAGGGACACCATATTTGGGTTAAAATATCATATTTGAGGTGTATCAGTCGACTGAGATTATGGTCAGTCGACTGATGGGAGTCAACTAGGGTTTGATTATGGGAAGATGGCCTAGAAGTCAACTGCCGATTGGGCGATCGGTGATGCTTTGGTATCGGCCGATCGATCCGAGATCACGATCCGGTCGAGCTTCGAACGTAAAGCCTTTCGTGAGTGATCAGAGCACTCGATCGATTGAGCCATCGGATGGGTATGATCAATCGACTGATGCCATTTCCATTGGAACTTATCTGACATGGTTCATGTCATTGTGAGACAACGACTATAGGAGCAGTCGACTACTAGGCGAAATCCAGCCCAAGGAGTAGCTTTAAAGGGAGCTCATGGAGGAAGGATTTTTGGCATGGTTCTTGAGGCGATTTGGAGGGAATTTACTGTTGCAATCCAGACCTTTAAGGCTATTCTTCAAGCTACCAAAAGCAAGCAATCAAAAGCTCTTGTAAAGTTATTTTCTTTACTTGTATTGCATTTCATATTTGTATTTGATTGTATTTACTTAGTGTTACTATTGTAATCACTTGTACGAGATTTTTCCACCTCCGGATTCTTCCGAGAAGGAGTTATTGTTATAGTGGTGTGTGATTGGCATCACTAGAGCTCGTTTGAGCTCGATCTGTAGAGTAGGAACCATTTGATTCCGAACTACATTATATTTGGTGTTGTGTGTGTGCTTGTATTTGTGTTATTGTTTTTATTGTTATTATTCCCCTGTGCACTAACACGATTTGTAGACACGAACGATCGTAATCCATCAAGCAACGCCGACGCTATTCCCCCCCCCCTTTAGCGGTTGTAACGCCCATAAAATTCCTAGCAATTTTACAAGAATTTTTGGCATGATTATAATGAGCTTTATGTGGGCTCTTTCAAAAATAAAAAGAAATAGAGCCAAAAAGGATGCATGGCCTAGGAATTGAACCCCAAACCTCTAGTAGATAGCTAAGCCCTAAAGATGCATCCAATAACCAGAAGCCCAGCAGGGTTGCGCTATTAGAAGAATATGGGAGATGATAGTTAAGGGTAAGGGAAGCTAAGGGACACTTCAAGAGAATAAATAGGGAATGAGGAGACAAGAGAAAGGTCATTTCTCATTCTCCACTTCTCCTCTCCTTCTCTTCTTCTTCCTCACCGAAATCTACTCCCCTTCTCTTCCACCTTTCCGAGAACTAGCCAAGCAAGAAGAAGGTTCTAGGTTGGCATCTGTTAGGGTATCTTCCAACTAATAGCAAAGCGAAGGATGTAAGTATCCCTCACCTGTATACAAGTAGTTTTTCGATTGATGTTGTTATGTCAAACTCTTCATGAACCATTCGGCCAAGACCCTTACTTGAGTTTTCAATGAGGATCCATGCCATACCTTGTATGAATATGATGATGATAGGTTGCTAGATAGGTTAGGTTAAATGTTTAATCTTAAAAACTCCAAGAAACTTTCGGCCAAGACCATTACTTGTGCTCTCCATGATGATCCATGCTATACCTTGTATGAATATGAAGATGATAGGTTTCTAGATGAGTTTGGTTAAGTGGTTGATCCTCAAACCCTTCTAAGACTCTCGGCCAAGTCCCTTTAGACCCCTAATGTGTTTTTTTTTATGCCATGTTTTAGATGAGTTCATGATAACTTTTGATGTTAGATGAAGATAACATGTTCTATGCTAGGCTTTAAATGAGTTCATGCCATGTTTTGATGTTAGATGAAGATAATATGTTCTATGCCATGCTATAAATGAGTTCATGCTATGTTTTGATGGTAGATGAAGATAACATGTTGTTGGCTAACCTAGATTTAAGTGGTTGATCCTTTAAGTCCTTTGAACCAATCGGCCAAGACCCATTTAGGTCTATCATGCCATGATCTATAAATTAACATGTTATGTTTTGAATGTAGATATAGGTAACATGTGAAAGCTAAGCTAGATTTAAGAAGTGGATCTTAGGTTTTCTTGAAACTCTCGGCCAAGGCTTATCTAAAATCCTAAGTGCCCTCCCATGCCATGCTTTATATGTGAAAGAATTAACATGCGGTCAGTTAGATCATATATAAGTTGTTTGGGGTTTAAAACTTTGGTAGAGCTCCATGAAGTTTAGGTCACTCCATGTATACTTGTTCATGATGTTTATGCCTTATGCCATGCCCTATATGTGTGTGATGTTAACATGATGTTAAGGGGTCTTTGCTCAAGTGGTTTAGCATGATTGGTTTATGTCACTACCATATGTCTATGTTAATAGTAGGGATGCATGATAAAATTTTTGCTCCTTACCATGTTAAATGTATGATCATGTCATGCTCATTGCCTTGTAATTGTATGAATGTATGATATGTTATAAAGAAGGAACATGATATGTATGAAAATAAATATGATATGTTATGAAGCAGAAATATGTTATGAAAAGCAATATGATATGTGATGAAGAAGAAGGAACATGATATGTTTATGAAAAGAAATATGATATGTTATGATATGAAGCATGATATGTATTTTACTTTCTGCATGGCTTGTACCAGGACCCTAACAAGGTCCAGGGGATGGGCCCAGATGCCCTAGGCCGACAGTCATAAGTACGGGCTTAGGATGGGCCTCTATGTTATGTTGCCTCTAAGTCGACGGACATAGTACAGACCTAGTATGATGATGATGATGTGTTACAATGTCGGGCCCAATATGTTGAGATTTATGTTTAAATACCTATAATATATGTTTTCGAAGAGCATCCTGCATATATCTTTATGTTATACCTGTTCATGTACTATGATGTTATATTCATGTTATGTCTGTTTATGTTCTTGTTATATTCATGTTATGCCTGCTTATGTTCTTGTTATATTCATGTTATGCCTACTTATGTTCTATGATGTTATATTCATGTTAGGCCTGCTTATGTTCTTGTTATATTCATGTTATGTCTGCTTATGTTCTTGTTATATTCATGTTATGCCTACCTATGTTCTATGATGTTATATATTTATGTTATGCCTGCTTATTCATGTCACTACTCTATGTTTAATGCTTGACGTATGGTTTTTTGTGAGTAGGACAGGATCTTACTAAGCCTATGTGCTTATAGTTTATGTTCCCTTGTACTGCAGATAAGGGTAAAGGGTGGCTAAACTGAAGGGCGTCCCTATGACCTTACGCATGTGGTTACTGAACTCCAACGTCAAGTCACAGAGCAACAACAAGTGATAAATGCCTTAATGAATTAGCGAGGAAACCCTACCGCCCCACTAGCAAACCCTGGCTCTATGGTTCGACAGGAAGCTTACCTGATCCAGTGGCAGAGGCTGAAGCCGGAAAATTTCTCTAGTACTGGTGAACCATGGGACGCCCAAGCCTGGTTCAAGATGGTGGAATGCATCGTGGAGCTACTGGACTGGCCCGAATGCGAGAAGATTAAGTGCACGTCATTTTGCCTTTCGGGAGATGCTCGGATGTGGTGGGAACGGGTTAAAGCAAAGAGGCAAGTAAATCAGATGAGATGGACGGACTTCGAGTATGAATTTTTCGAAGAATTCTTCCATATGAGGATGACAAACAAGCATTACGACGAGTTCACTGGGTTCCGACAAGGTGACCTATCAGTCAGTGAAGCCGTAAAGAGATTCAACCGACTCGTACGCTTATGCCCAGAGTTGGTCAGCACGGAAAGAGAAAGGGTCAGACTCATGCTGAAGATGCTCTGACCCGAAATAGCTCTGAATGTGGCCGGCGGAGTTCATAGACCACAAACTACAGAAGAGTTGTTCAGTAGTGCCTTGATTACCGAACATTATCTGAACAATATTAACCAGAAAAAGAAGACACTGAGTGAAGGCAGGAGTCAAGCTCAGTCAGGAGGTCAGAGAAACCAGAGTACTTGGAAAGGGAACCACTGTCACGCCTGCCCTTTTTGGGACCCAGAATCCGGAAGGGCGGCGCGTGACGCGACCGTACATACATACATTACTTACAGCGAAAGACTTTATATATATTTCGTACTTCTTACAGCGGAAGACTTTAGACATATTTTTTTTTCTTTTAAAACATAAACATGCATTGACATATATATATACTTCTTCTTCTTAACATAGAGCATGCATCATAACATATATAGATACTTCTTCTTTACTTCTTCTTATTAACATAGAGCATGCATCATAACATATATAGATACTTAGTGCTTAGTTCAAGTTCTTAAACATCATCATCATAAGGAGACATAAGTAAGGACATCCATAGACATCATCATCATAGGTAAACATATATATATATACCTAACGGATCTTCTCCACCATGCCACTACCACACACATTTGACCCCTCCTGCTGCTCCCTTTAGTTTATCCATCCCTTACCCTTATCTGCAGTACGAGGGAAAGATAAACAATAAGCACATAGGCTTAGTAAGATCCTGTCCTACTCACAAAAACCATACATCGACATTAATCATGACATGTAACATTCATAACATATAAGCAATATAACATGTAACATACATGGCGTAATCAACTTAACATGTAGCATAAGTAACGTGAGTAAACATAACATGTATCATCCATAACATGGCAGCATAACATGTATCATCTATAACATAGCAGCATATCATGTAAATATATGACTTAATCAAACATAACATATAACATACGTAACATAGCAAATCAACATAACATACAACATATATGTATGACATATCAAACATAACATACATCATATGTAACCTAGTGGCATAAACATGGCATATCAAACATAACATACTTCATATGTAACATATCAACATAGCATGTGAACATAACAATCTAATCATGTAACATATGCAGGATGCTTTTGAAAACATATATTATAGGTACGTCAACATAAATCTCAACATATTTGGGCCCGACATTGTACCACTTCTTCATTATCATAGCGTGCATCCCTAAATAGGCCCGAGGTAGCTAGTCTCGAACCTACTAGGTTACTAGGCCCAATCTTAGTCCGTCGACCTAGGGCAATCGTCATAGCGTAGAAGCCCATCCTAGGCCCGAGTCTTACTCCATCGACCTAAGGCATCTTGGAGCCCATCCCGTACTAGGCCCGAGTCTTATTCCATCGACCTAGGGGCAATCATACATAGAAGCCCATCCTAGGCCCGAGTCTTATTCCATCGACCTAGGGCATCTTAGGAGCCCATCCCTTCTTGGACCTTGTTAAGGTCTTGGTACAAGCCATGCAGAAGGTAAAATACTTATATGCTTATTTTATAACATAGCTTATTTCATTTCGCAACATAGCATTCTTCATTTCATAACATATCATGCTTCACTTCATGAACATATCATCTTTCATTTCATAAACATACCATACTTCATTTTATAACATATCATTCTTCATTTCATCATCATATCATATTCATTTCGTGAACATATCATTTTGTTTCATTTCATAATCTTATCGTATTCCATTTCATAACATATCTTAAATATCACATACACATAAGCATGGCATAAGGCAAGGCATCAAGAGTAAGTAAACACTAACCTAAGGCATATTATCTTCATCTAGCATCATTTAATATCACAAGTCAACATGAATTTACCCAACATAAAACACATGTTAACCTAATTCATTTAACATAACAACAACTTCATATGCATATAAAACTTGAATTAAAACTTAATTTAATCACCCAAAAATACATGATGGCCGAATGGTCCATAGGGGTTTCTAGGGTTATCTTTTAACCTAATTCATTTACACAACAACAACTTCATTTGCATATAGAACATGAATTAAACTTCATTCAATCACCCAAAAATGCATGATGGCCGAATGGTCCATAGGGGTTTCTAGGGTTATCTTTTAACCTAATTCATTTAACATAACAACAACTTCATTTGCATATAGAACATGAATTCAACTTCATTTAATCACCCAAAAATACATGATGGCCGAATGGTCCATAGGGGTTTCTAGGGTTATCTTTTAACCTAATTCATTTAACATAACAACAACTTCATTTGCATATAGAACATGAATTAAACTTCATTTAATCACCCAAAAATACATGATGGCCGAATGGTCCATAGGGTTTCTAGGGTTATCTTTTAACCTAATTCATTTAACATAACAACAACTTCATTTGCATATAGAACATGAATTAAACTTCATTTAATCACCCAAAAATACATGATGGCCGAATGGTCCATAGGGGTTTCTAGGGTTATCTTTTAACCTAATTCATTTACACAACAACAACTTCATTTGCATATAGAACATGAATTAAACTTCATTTAATCACCCAAAAATACATGATGGCCGAATGGTCCATAGGGGTTTCTAGGGTTATCTTTTTAACCTATTTCATTTAACATACTAACCACATCATAAGCATACAAAACATGGAATAAAGCTTCATTGAATCACCACAATATAGGGGTGGCCGAATGTCCTTATAGGTTTTTAGGGTTAATTTTTGACCTAATCCATTTTAAATCCTAACATCATCATATAGTTACAAAACATAGCATAGAAACCTTAAAAACATGGCTTGGTCGAATGGATCTTTGTGGCTATTAGGGTTAACTTTTGTCCTAATCCATTTTAAATCCTAACATCATCATATGGTTACAAAACATAGCATAGAACTTCATTGAAACCTTAAAAACATAGCTTGGCCGAATATAACATATGGATTTCTTTTACAAAACTTCAATCGAAGCTACTCGTATGCAGGTGAGGGATACTTACATCCTTCGCTTTACTTGTAGTGGGAAGATGACCTAATGAACCAAACCTAGCCCTTGCTTCTTGCTTGGATGAGTTTCGGCCAAGGGATGAAAATGGAGAGGGAGAGCTCTAGGATTCGGTGAGGAAGAAGAAGAGAAGGAGAAAACAAATTTACTAACTCATGCCCCCTCATTCCCCCTATTTATTCACTTGAAGAGTCCCTTGATCTCCCTTACACTTAACCATAATTTCCCCTATTCCTCTAATGATAAAATCTTATTGGGCTTCTGATTAGTGGGTGCATCTATAGGGCTTGGCTATCTCTAGAGGTTTGGGGTTCAATTCCTAGGCCTCGATCCTTTTGGCTCATTTTCTTTTATTTTTGAAAGAGCCCACATAAAGGCCATTATAATCATACAAAAATTCTTATAAAATTTATAGAGCTTGGGATGAAAAAGGGAGGAAGGGGAAATGGGGAATTCGGCCAAGGATGAGGAAGAAGGAGAATGAAGAAGGAAAGTGGGGTTTTACTTCCACTCTTCTCTTAATTCTCCTCTTTAATACCTAGGGAATGAACACCCATCATCCTTTCATGGGGGGGAATAAACCAACTCCTCATATTCCCATCTATATTCTTTGTATATTCTTTATATATCTTATCCATAAATTATCCTAGGGTCTAGTGGTGTCAAGCCTACCTCCCTATTAGGAGGTTCATGGTTCAAATCCTACCTATAACCATCTTTTATTTTATTTTATTTTAAACCCTTTTATGGCCTTAAAACCTATATAATTACTTTGCCTAGTTTAGAATTTTGCGGGCGTTACAATCCTTCATACCTATAAAAGTTTCGTCCTCGAAACTTAGAACAACTCCGGATACTTTTATTTCATGTCATCCTCGCGTTCCTAAGTTGCTTCTTCAAACTTTTGATTTTGTCATGTGACTTTCACTAAGGGTACTTCTTTGGTTCTCTATTTCTTGATTTCTCGATCTATTATCTGAATAGGTCGACTTTCATAACTTAAATCTTCTTGAACTTGTACCGTTTGTGGCTCGATCACATGGTCTTATGAACTCTATGCAATCTGATCACCTTCTCAACATACAATTGAGCTAGTTGTTCCATTGAGTACGATACTTGATTGCCAGAAAATTGGCAGATTTTTGTTAATCTTTCAACAATCACCTAAATAGCTTCATATCCATTAGTTGTTTTGGGTAGTCCTACTATGAAGTCCATAGCTATATCTTCCTACTTCCATTCTGGGTACTATGAAGTCCATAGCTATATCTTCCCACTTCCATTCTGGGATTTGAATAGGCTCTGTAACTCTGTAGTGTCCTGGAGTTCCGTAACCACATGCATAAGATCAGGTGGGGGTACTATCTCATCTACTATATTACTACGTCTCCTAGTCATGTTTATCTTCACATATTAGAGTAAGGCTAGTATAAGATTATCGTTCATTTATCTATGCATAGTTAAACTAAAAGCTAGCATAAGGGGTATCACACATATTTTCATGCGTATTTAAGCTAAAGGCATTTTATATCATACATGAACAAAATAAGCTAAAGACATTTTATATCGTATGTGAACAAAATAAGCTAAAGGCATTTTATATCATACATGAACAAAATAAGCTAAAGGCATTTTTATATCATACATGAACAAAATAAGCTAAAGGCATTTTATGTCATACACGAACAAAATAAGCTAAAGGCATTTTATGTCATACATGAACAAAATAAGCTAGAGGCATTTTATATCATACATGAACAAGCATAAGGGTATCATACATACTTTCATGCATATTTTGACTAAAAGCATTCCTTATCATACATAAGCATAAGACTATCATACCTATATTCATGCATATTTAACTAAAAACATTCTTTATCATACACTTATCTTCATATATTATAATAAGGCTAGCATAAGTTTTTCGTTCGTTGATCTATGCATAATTAAACTAAAGCTAGCATAAAGCTATCATTTGTATATTCATGCATTACTTAAACTAAAGGCTAGGCTAGCATAAGATTATCCTACATGAATTCATGCATGTTTAAGAAAAAAAAACATTTCTTATCAGTCATGAACAAAATTAACAAAATTAGAGTAGACATAGAATTTTTACTTGGAGCGGTAGGATTTGGAGCTTGATGTGTGTGTAGTGGAAAGGCAGATCCGCTCTGATACCAACCTGTCATGCCCGCCCTTTTTGGGACCCGAGTCAGGAAGGCGTAGCGTGGCATGATATCTATATACATACATTACTTACAGCGGAAGACTTTATACATATTTCGTACTTCTTACAGCGGAAGACTTTAGACATATTTTTTTTTCTTTTAAAACATAAACATGCATTGACATATATATATACTTCTTCTTCTTAACATAGAGCATGCATCATAACATATATAGATACTTCTTCTTACTTCTTCTTTACTTCTTCTTATTAACATAGAGCATGCATCATAACATATATAGATACTTAGTGCTTAGTTCAAGTTCTTAAACATCATCATCATAAGGAGACATAAGTAAGGACATCCATAGACATCATCATCATAGGTAAACATATATATATAGACCTAACGGATCTTCTCCACCATGCCACTACCACACACATTTGGCCCCTCCTGCTGCTCCCTTTAGTTTATCCATCCCTTACCCTTATCTGCAGTACGAGGGAAAGATAAACTATAAGCACATAGACTTAGTAAGATCCTGTCCTACTCACAAAAACCATACATCGACATTAATCATGGCATGTAACATTCATAACATATAAGCAATATAACATGTAACATACATGGCGTAATCAACTTAACATGTAGCATAAGTAACGTGAGTAAACATAACATGTATCATCCATAACATGGCAGCATAACATGTATCATCTATAACATAACAGCATATCATGTAAATATATGACTTAATCAAACATAACATATAACATACGTAACATAGCAAATCAACATAACATACAACATATATGTATGACATATCAAACATAGCATACATCATATGTAACCTAGTGGCATAAACATGGCATATCAAACATAACATACTTCATATGTAACATATCAACATAGCATGTGAACATAACAATCTAATCATGTAACATATGCAGGATGCTTTTGAAAACATATATTATAGGTACGTCAACATAAATCTCAACATATTTGGGCCCGGCATTGTACCACTTCTTCATTATCATAGCGCGCATCCCTAAATAGGCCTGAGGTAGCAAGTCTCGAACCTACTAGGTTACTAGGCCCGATCTTAGTCCGTCGACCTAGGGCAATCGTCATAGCGTAGAAGCCCATCCTAGGCCCGAGTCTTACTCCATCGACCTAAGGCATCTTGGAGCCCATCCCGTACTAGGCCCGAGTCTTATTCCATCGACCTAGGGGCAATCATACATAGAAGCCCATCCTAGGCCCGAGTCTTATTCCATCGACCTAGGGCATCTTAGGAGCCCATCCCTTCTTGGACCTTGTTAAGGTCTTGGTACAAGTCATGCAGAAGGTAAAATACTTATATGCTTATTTTATAACATAGCTTATTTCATTTCGCAACATAGCATTCTTCATTTCATAACATATCATGCTTCACTTCATGAACATATCATCTTCCATTTCATAAACATACCATACTTCATTTCATAACATATCATTCTCCATTTCATCATCATATCATATTCATTTCGTGAACATATCATTTTGTTTCATTTCATAATCTTATCATATTCCATTTCATAACATATCTTAAATATCACATACACATAAGCATGGCATAAGGCAAGGCATCAAGAGTAAGTAAACACTAACCTAAGGCATATTATCTTCATCTAGCATTATTTAATATCACAAGTCAACATGAATTCACCCAACATAAAACACATGTTAACCTAATTCATTTAACATAACAACAACTTCATATGCATATAAAACTTGAATTAAAACTTAATTTAATCACCCAAAATTACATGATGGTCGAATGGTCCATAGGGGTTTCTAGGGTTATCTTTTAACCTAATTCATTTACACAACAACAACTTCATTTGCATATAGAACATGAATTAAACTTCATTCAATCACCCAAAAATGCATGATGGCCGAATGGTCCATAGGGGTTTCTAGGATTATCTTTTAACCTAATTCATTTAACATAACAACAACTTCATTTGCATATAGAACATGAATTCAACTTCATTTAATCACCCAAAAATACATGATGGACGAATGGTCCATAGGGGTTTCTAGGGTTATCTTTTAACCTAATTCATTTAACATAACAACAACTTCATTTGCATATAGAACATGAATTAAACTTCATTTAATCACCCAAAAATACATGATGGCCGAATGGTCCATAAGATTTCTAGGGTTATCTTTTAACCTAATTTATTTAACATAACAATAACTTCATTTGCATATAGAACATGAATTAAACTTCATTTAATCACCCAAAAATACATGATGGCCGAATGGTCCATAGGGGTTTCTAGGGTTATCTTTTAACCTAATTCATTTACACAACAACAACTTCATTTGCATATAGAACATGAATTAAACTTCATTTAATCACCCAAAAATACATGATGGCCGAATGGTCCATAGGGGTTTCTAGGGTTATCTTTTTAACCTATTTCATTTAACATACTAACCACATCATAAGCATACAAAACATGGAATAAAGCTTCATTGAATCACCACAATATAGGGGTGGCCGAATGTCCTTATAGGTTTTTAGGGTTAACTTTTGACCTAATCCATTTTAAATCCTAACATCATCATATAGTTACAAAACATAGCATAGAAACCTTAAAAACATGGCTTGGCCGAATGGATCTTTGTGGCTATTAGGGTTAACTTTTGTCCTAATCCATTTTAAATCCTAACATCATCATATGGTTACAAAACATAGCATATAACTTCATTGAAACCTTAAAAACATAGCTTGGCCGAATATAACATATGGATTTCTTTTACAAAACTTCAATCGAAGCTACTCGTATGCAGGTGAGGGATAATTACATCCTTCGCTTTGCTTGTAGTGGGAAGATGACCTAAGGAATCAAACCTAGCCCTTGCTTCTTGCTTGGATGAGTTTCGGCCAAGGGATGAAAATGGAGAGGGAGAGCTCTAGGATTTGGTGAGGAAGAAGAAGAGAAGGAGAAAACAAATTTGCTAACTCATGCCCCCTCATTCCCCCTATTTATTCACTTGAAGAGTCCCTTGATCTCCCTTACACTTAACCATAATTTTCCCTATTCCTCTAATGATAAAATCCTATTGGGCTTCTGGTTAGTGGGTGCATCTATAGGGCTTGGCTATCTCTAGAGGTTTGGGGTTCAATTCCTAGGCCTTGATCCTTTTGGCTCATTTTCTTTTATTTTTGAAAGAGCCCACACAAAGGCCATTATAATCATACAAAAATTCTTATAAAATTTATAGAGCTTGGGATGAAAAAGGGAGGAAGGGGAAATGGGGAATTCGGCCAAGGATGAGGAAGAAGGAGAATGAAGAAGGAAAGTGGGGTTTTACTTCCACTCTTCTCTTAATTCTCCTCTTTAATACCTAGGGAATGAACACCCATCATCCTTTCATGGGGGGGGGGGGGGGGAATGAACCAACTCCTCATCTTCCCATCTATATTCTTTGTATATTCTTTATATATCTTATCCATAAATTATCCTAGGGTCTAGTGGTGTCAATGCTACCTCCCTATTAGGAGGTTCATGGTTCAAATCCTACCTATAACCATCTTTTATTTTATTTTATTTTAAACCCTTTTATGGCCTTAAAACCTATATAATTACTTTGCCTAGTTTAGAATTTTGCGGGCGTTACAACCACACTGGCAAGAGAAAGTAATGGGATGTCTCTAAAGGTGGTCCAGCGAACAAGCAGCCCAAGATCCCTCTGTGTGCTACATGCGGGAAGATACATCCTGGAGTATGCTACCGAGGCACAAATAGATGCTACAACTATGGACGGGAAGGGCATAGAGTCAAGGACTGCCCTATTTAGGTTCAGGCACCTCCTCAGCAGTATGCTCAATACAGGGGTGCTCCTCCACAGCTACACCAGATGCAGGTTGCAATTGAAGGTACCCCGATCAGTCATGGGAGATTGGAAGCCCCACCAGTCATGACAGATGCCAGGGTATTCTCTCTCACCCAAGAAGATGTGACGAATGCTTCTACGGTTGTCACAGGTCAGATAATTATTTTCTGTCAGCATGCTACTGCATTATTTGATACTGGGGCAACACATTCATTTGTTTCTTCACCCTTTACGGAAAAGATAGACATGCCACCACAAGCTTTGGATCGCAAGTTCTTAACCACCCTACCCTCGGGAGAAGTAATGCCCTCCACTCATATGTTGCGAGCCGCACCCATCAGAATCGCAGACAGAGAACTCTACTGTGATCTGATAGTGCTCGACATGCAGGATTATGATGTCATACTGGGCATGGATTTCTTAAGCAAGTACGGTGCTTCGATCGAGTGCCGTAAAAGAAAAGTGGTCTTCCAGCCGGAGGCAGAACCTATGTTTGAATTTATTGGAGAGCCAAAGAGAAGAATCGATAAATTTCTATCATCTTTACAAGCGCGCAAGATGTTAGACAGTGGATGCACTGGGTTTCTAGCACATGTGGTTGATACAAGTCAAGCCGAGGACCAGAAGCTAGAAGATGTCAGAGTTGTATGCAACTACCCAGAGGTATTCCTAGATGAACTACCAGGATTAGCCCCGGATAGAGAAATTGAATTTGAGATCGAATTGATTCCTGGTACTAACCCGATCTCTAAAGCACCTTACCGTATGACACCGGCTAAATTGAAGGAACTTCAGGGACAACTACAGGAGTTACTCGACAAGGGACTCATATGCCCAAGTCGCTCTCCATGGGGAGCTCCAGTGCTATTGGTGAAGAAGAAAGATGGGTCTATGCGAATGTGCATAGACTACCGAGAGCTAAATGATGTGATGATCAAGAACCAATACCCTTTACCGTGGATTGATGACCTGTTCGACCAGCTAAAGGGTGCCACCGTCTTCTCTAAGATTGACCTGAGGTCTGGCTATCATCAAGTGAAAGTGAAACCAGATGATATACCAAAGACGGCTTTTCGAACAAGATACGGACATTATGAGTTCATAGTTATGCCCTTCGGAGTGACGAATGCACCTGCTATGTTCATGGACCTGATGAATCGGGTATTCTCGACATTCCTCGATAAATTTGTAATCGTTTTCATCGACGATATACTGATATATTCGAGAACCCAAGAAGAGCATGCAGAACACCTGAATATGGTATTACAGATTCTTTGGGAAAAAGCAGTTGTATGCAAAGTTCTCCAAATACGAATTCTGGCTCGATCAAGTATCATTTTTGGGTCACATTATATCCAAGCACGGAGTGATGGTAGACCCAATAAAGATTGAAGATGTGAGTAACTGGAACCGACCAAAGAATGCCAGCGAGGTCAGAAGCTTTCTTGGGCTAGCAAGCTACTACAGAAAGTATGTAGAGAACTTCTCTAGAATTGTAGCCCCTATGACAGTCCTCACCAGAAAGAACAAAAAGTATGAATGAACGGACGCTTGTGAGAAGAGTTTTACAGAATTGAAAAAGAGACTGACCATCGCTCCAATCCTAGCTCTTTCGGACAGTAATGAAGGCTTCGACATGTACAACAACGCTTTCAAGTTGGGACTCGGAGTTGTACTCATGCAGAACGGCAAGGTCATTGCCTACGCCTCTAGGAAACTCAAAGAACATGAAAGGAATTATCCCACTCACGATCTAGAGTTAGCAGTCGTGGTCTTTTCTCTAAAAACATGGAGGCATTATCTATATGGAGCTCAGTGTAGGATTTATACAGACCACCAGAGTCTGAAATATTTCTTCACACAGAAGGATCTGAACATGAGACAACGCAGATGGCTCGAGCTTGTCAAGGATTATGACTGCGAGATCTTCTACCATCCAGGAAAGGCGAACAAGGTGGCCGATGCACTCAGCAGGAAGTCCTGCGCCACCTTGATGTCTCTATCAGTATTGTCTCGGCCCTTAGAAAAGGAAATTATGCGTTACGGGGTTGAAATCATTTCCCGACAGCTCTCGACCATGACGATAGCACCGACGCTGTTCAACGATATATTGGAAAATCAAACCCGTGACCCGAGCATTCAGAGAATCAAGCAGGAGGTCCTAGAAGGAAAGGATGATGGGTTTCGTATCTCTGATAGTGGGATACTCTATCTCAGGGACCGCTTGTGTATTCCCGATGATCCAGAATTGCGGAAGAAGATATTTGAGGAAGCTCACGGAACTCCTTATGCGATGCATCCTGGAACCACCAAGATGTACCAAGACCTGAAAAGAAAATTCTGGTGGTTCGGAATGAAAAGAGATGTGGCTCAGTATGTCAGTACCTGTCTGACCTGCCAGAGGGTTAAAGCAGAACACCAGAGACCTGGAGGAACACTGCAGCCGATCCAAATTCCAGAATGGAAATGGGAAGATATTTCTATGGATTTCATCTCAGGATTGCCCAAGACGACAAACAAATATGATGCTATATGGGTAATTGTGGATAGATTGACGAAGTCTGCCCACTTCTTAGCAATCAAGATGACCTATTCGACTGAGCAACTGGCTCAATTATATGCTAGGGAAATTATCAGATTACATGGGATTCCTAAGACCATCATTTCTGACAGGGATGGTCGCTTTATTTCCCATTTCTGGGAATGTGTTCAGAAGGCCCTTGGCACGAAGTTATTGTTCAGTACTGCCTTCCATCCTCAGACGGACGGACAGACCGAAAGGGTAAATCAAGTACTGGAGGATATGTTACGAGCTTGCACCCTAGATTTCAAAGGGAGCTGGTGTCGATACTTATGCTTGGCAGAATTCGCCTACAACAATAGCTACCAAGCTACTATTGGAATGGCGCCCTACGAGGCTCTATACGAGAGGAAATGTAGATCTCCTATATGCTGGTACGAGAGTGGTGAAAAGAAGAGGATGGGACTCCAAACAAACTTCATTGACGACACCACCCGAGCTATACAGAACATCCGCCAAAGAATTGAGACTACTCAGAGCTGGCAAAAGAGCTATGCAGATATGCAGCGTAGACCGTTAGAATTCGAAGTCGGGAACCTGGTATTCCTCAAAGTGGCCCCTATGAAGGGAGTGATGAGATTCGGAAGGAAGGGTAAGCTGAGTCCGCGCTATGTGGGACCGTATCCGATATTGAAGAGAGTTGGCAAGGTAGCTTACGAGCTAGAGCTGCCTCAAGAGATGTCAGCTATTCACAACGTGTTCCACGTTTCGATACTCAAGAAGTGCATTTCTAGTACGGAGCAAGTGATCGAGCCACAAACAGTGCAAGTTCAAGAGGACCTGAGTTATGAAAGTCGACCTATCCAGATACTAGACCGAGAAGTCAAGAGGCTAAGGAATAAAGAGGTGTCATTAGTAAAGGTCCTGTGGCAAAATCAATGGTACGAAGAAGCTACCTGGGAACGCGAGGAGGACATGAAACAGAAGCACCTATAATTGTTCTAAGTTTCGAGGACGAAACTTTTAAAAGGTATGAAGGATTGTAATGCTCGTAAAATTCCTAGCAATTTTACAAGAATTTTTGGCATGATTATAATGGGCTTTATGTGGGCTCTTTCAAAAATAAAAAGAAATAGAGCCAAAAAGGATGCATGGCCTAGGAATTAAACCCCAAACCTCTAGTAGATAGCTAAGCCCTAAAGATGCATCCAATAACCAGAAGTCCAGCAGGGTTGTGCTATTAGAGGAATATGGGAGATGATAGTTAAGGGTAAGGGAGGCTAAGGGACACTTCAAGAGAATAAATAGGGAATGAGGAGAAAAGAGAAAAGTCATTTCTCATTCTCCACTTCTCCTCTCCTTCTCTTCTTCTTCCTCACCGAAATCTACTCCCCTTCTCTTCCACCTTTCCGAGAGATAGCCAAGCAAGAAGAAGGTTCTAGGTTGGCATCCCTTAGGGTATCTTCCAACTAATAGCAAAGCGAAGGATGTAAGTATCCCCTCACCTACATACAAGTAGTTTTTCGATTGATGTTGTTATGTCAAACTCTTCATGAACCATTCGGCCAAGAACCTTACTTGAGTTTTCAATGAGGATCCATGCCATACCTTGTATGAATATGATGATGATAGGTTGCTAGATAGATTAGGTTAAGTGTTTGATCTTAAAAACTCCAAGAAACTTTCGGCCAAGACCATTACTTGTGCTCTCCATGATGATCCATGCTATACCTTGTATGAATATGAAGATGATAGGTTTCTAGATGGGTTTGGTTAAGTGGTTGATCCTCAAACCCTTCTAAGACTCTCGGCCAAGTCCCTTTAGACCCCTAATGTGTTTTTTTATGCCATGTTTTAGATGAGTTCATGATAACTTTTGATGTTAGATGAAGATAACATGTTCTATGCTAGGCTTTAAATGAGTTCATGCCATGTTTTGATGTTAGATGAAGATAATATGTTCTATACCATGCTATAGATGAGTTCATGCTATGTTTTGATGGTAGATGAAGATAACATGTTGTTGGCTAACCTAGATTTAAGTGGTTGATCCTTTAAGTCCTTTGAACCATTCGGCCAAGACCCATTTAGGTCTATCATGCCATGATCTATAAATTAACATGTTATGTTTTGAATGTAGATATAGGTAACATGTGAAAGCTAAGCTAGATTTAAGAAGTGGATCTTAGGTTTTCTTGAAACTCTCGTCCAAGGCTTATCTAAAATCCTAAGTGCCCTCCCATGCCATGCTTTATATGTGAAAGAATTAACATGTGGTTAGTTAGATTATATATAAGTTGTTTGGGGTTTAAAACTTTGGTAGAGCTCCATGAAGTTTAGGTCACTCCATGTATACTTGTTCATGATGTTTATGCCTTATGTCATGCCCTATATGTGTGTGATGTTAACATGATGTTAAGGGGTCCTTGCTCAAGTGGTTTAGCATGATTGGTTTATGTCACTACCATATGTCTATGTTAATAGTAGGGATGCATGATAAAATTTCTGCTCATTACCATGTTAAATGTATGATCATGTCATGCTCATTGCCTTGTAATTGTATGAATGTATGATATGTTATAAAGAAGGAACATGATATGTATGAAAAGAAATATGATATGTTATGAAAAGCAGTATGATATGTGATGAAGAAGAGGGAACATGATATGTTTATGAAAATAAATATGATATGTTATGATATGAAGCATGATATGTATTTTACTTTCTGCATGGCTTGTACCAAGACCCTAACAAGGTCCAGGGGATGGACTCCCAGATGCCCTAGGCCGACAGTCATAAGTACGGGCTTAGGATGGGCCTCTATGTTATGTTGTCCCTAGGTCGACGGACATAGTACGAACCTAGTATGATGATGATGATGTGGTACAATGTCGGGCCCAATATGTTGAGATTTATATTTAAATACCTATAATATATGTTTTCAAAGAGCATCCTGCATATATCTTTATGTTATACCTGTTTATGTACTATGATGTTATATTCATGTTATGCCTGCTTATGTTCTTGTTATATTCATGTTATGTCTGCTTATGTTCTTGTTATATTCATGTTATGCCTACTTATGTTCTATGATGTTATATTCATGTTATGCCTGCTTATGTTCTTGTTATATTCATGTTATGCATGCTTATTTTCTTGTTATATTCATGTTATGCCTACCTATGTTCTATGATGTTATATATTTATGTTATGCCTGTTTATGTTCTTGTTATATTCATGTTATGCCTGCTTATGTTCTTGTTATATTCATGTCATGCCTACCTATGTTCTATGATGTTATATATTTATGTTATGCCTGCTTATGTTCTTGTATGTTTACATGTTATGCTTGCTTATGATCTTCTAGGTTTATATGAATGCTATGCTTTTATGTTCTTGTATGTTTATATGCACGTTATGCTTATATGTCTTTGTATGTTATATGAATGTTATGCTTATATGTGTTATATGATCATGTCACTACTCTATGTTTAATGCTTGACGTATGGTTTTTTGTGAGTAGGACAGGATCTTACTAAGCCTATGTGCTTATAGTTTATGTTCCCTTGTACTGCAGATAAGGGATAAGGGTGGCTAAACTGAAGGGAGCAGCAGGAGGGGCAAAGTGTGTGTGGTAGTGGCATGGTGGAGGAGATCTGTTTACGTTCCCGTACTTATGCATGTTTTTGCCTTAAGATGATTCTCTTTATGGACTTGAACTAAGCACTAAGTACTTATGAAATAATGATGCATGCTCTATGTTTAAGAAGTATCTATGAAATGACGATGCATGTTTATGTTTAAAAGAAGAAACAAATATATATATATATATATATAGGTCTAAAGTCTTTCGCTGTAAGAAGTATATGTAGTCTTCCGCTGTAATGTATGTATGTACTATTGCGTCGCGCCGCCCCTCCGGACCTTTGGAAAGGGCGGGCGTGACAACGGTCACAAAGGTCCCTACAATTGGTATTAGAGCCAGGTTTCTCTTCACCGACTTCACATTCGAGGGAGCAAGCTAGAGGCAAGAAGATGGAATTTCAAGAGAATTTGGATCGAGACATTAACACACCGCCATCTTATAAGGACTATGGATTTAAAGCCTTCAACTCATGGAAAATAGGAATTGAGAACTTCCTAATGATGGTGGATATCAAGCTTTGGTCCGCCTTGATAGAAGGTTGTGAATTCCCAAGAGGCAAAAAGGGTGGAATCCTCAAGGTTGAAAAATGGACCAAGGAACAACTCAAAGAGTTCAAGACAAATATTAAGGTAATCAAAATGATAAGTGATTTAATTCCTAATAATGTCTTATCTAAATTAGGTGAGTACAAGGATGCCAAGGAGCTTTGGAGCGAGTTGGCAAAGTACCATGAAGGACCATCACCGGCTTCAAGTGAAGAACAATCACAAGAAGCCGAAGAGTACTCATTGGCTCAATTGGAGGAGACTGAGGAAAAGAGCTCATCCTCACAAGAAAGTGAGGATTCGGAAGTTGAAGAAGAGTCAACTTCCGGATCAGTGGAAGAAGAGGAAGAATTGGAGGAGACCTCTACCTCTAGGATTGAGGGGGAGGAGATTAGATCTCCAGGTCAAGGGCAAGAACAAGAAGAGCCACCTACTTCAGGGAGAAGTGATGTACAAGCTCAAGAGATCCTCACCACCACCCTAGGTAACTCAAATACTTTAATTCAAAATAAAATCCATATTATGTGTTTTGAGTGTAGGGAGTATGAGCTTTACAAGAGTAAATGCCCTAAGAAAGTTAAGAAGACTCCTCTGGCACTAAAAGTCAACGAAAAAGTCATGAATGTCGGTGCCCCCACTAGAAGAAGTAAGGAGCACTTCATTTGCATCAAGTGCCAACAACCGGGGTATTTTAGGAGTCAATGCCCTAGGGGGAGCAAAAAGGTCAAAGAAGGAGCTACACGTGTAGGGGAAGCCTCTAAGGCAAACCCTAAGGTATATTTTAATGCACCTTCTTTAATTTATAGGCAAAAACATGCTTTTAATTCACTTACAATTCATCATGAAAAGCATACTAGTAAAAATAATAGATTTTATTGTCTATGTGATAAGAGTGTCAACTTTAGGAATAAGGAGAAATTTGGGACTAATGTCCCTAAAAATATTTTACCTAAGGCGAGTATTAGGAAAATTGAGGACCACCTAGGTTTTAACCCTAAATGGACTAGATATATGTCTAGAAAAAATAATGTCCAAAGAATAGATGAAAAATAAAAAATTGAACAATTAGAGCTAGAAAACCAAGCCTTGAGGTCAAGGTTTGAGAAATTAGAAAAGACCCTTGCAAAAATACAAAATCAAATTCAAGAGTCAAAGGATAAAAAAATCTAGGTCTAAGAGTCAAAACCTAGGTTTTAAAAGACGAGAGTCCACCAAAGGCAAGAAAGGTTTGGGTCACAAACCTAAGCCCAAGGAGACCTACCACAATGTTCCATTTGATTATGGAACTCAAACTAGGTCTAGAAAAACCAAGGTTACTAGGAAAGTCATCCCTAAGGGTAACCAAGGTGTGTGCCTAGTGGCTAGGGTTTCAAGGAAACCTAGGGAGGCCACTAAGAAAGTTACAAGGGGAGTCACCCCTAGAGTTAACATAGGCAAGACCCAAATGACCAAGGCTATCAAGCCTAGGAGGGTCATTATGAGGGTATCTAGGGAAGTTATCCCTAGTGAATACCTAGTAAACCCAAGGAGCTCCAATAGGTATTGGGTTTCTACGAGCATGATCGATTCACGCTAGATGGGTTTAGGTGTCCTAACCTTGAATGAATAGGTAGTTAACCTAACCATGGTAAAGGTGACATTTTAGGTTATTTTCAAGGTCATGAATACCTTGGAAATAGATTTGAGTGTAAAATCCTAAAAGATTTTAGGATGTGCCAATATATATTTGGGATTATGAAAAATCAATCAAATTGGCACAATTTAGGTTTAGAGGTTGTAGTGTACCATTTTGAGTTTTGGCACACTTGGAAGATAATTGACAATATGGCAAAATAGACTTAATAATAACAAATGACAATTAACATTAAAATTTAAGTATTATATACCTTTATATTTTATTTGTCAAGCTTTGTTTGCCATATAACATGTCATAACATCATATTTATCTTTATCATATAAATGTCATGAGTATGTTTAGGGTTAGTTTTTAATGTCATGTATATTTAGATTATATCATATGTCATGACATCATGATCATTGGCCATGTTTATTTATGTTATCATTTATGTCATGATCATTCATGCATTTAAATTAATTAAAATTGATTTAAGGACTATAGCATGACTTGAAGTCCCATGTATAAGAGAATCAAGTAGGGTTGCTTTAGAAAATGAATGAAACCCTAGATTATGAGAACAAAACTCACACCTCACATTTAGAGCCGTCAAGTTGGATTAGGCCCGTCGGGTTGGCCCGCCCCGCCAAGTAATTTAGGTGGGTTGGGTTGAAATTTTTTCAACCCGCCATTTTGACGGGCCTAAATGAATCAACCCGCACGGGTTGCGGGTCTAGACGGGTTGGCCCGCGGGTTGAGAAATAATAAAAGAAGATAAAACTTGTGAAAAAAAAATTGTTTAAGCTTTTTAACCAATATTCTAATACTAATAAGATAATTTTCTTATAATCACAATCATCTTCTATCACACATATACGTCAACAAAATGTAAGAGAAATTAAAGAAAATAATAAAGAATATTTGATTTAAGTACTCTAATAAATTTTTTATATACTCTAATTAGTTTATAATTATTTTATCATTACTATTTCAATTAATATAGGAAATGATGACATATCAAAATCAACTAATTACAAGTGTTGAAAAATCTCAATTAGATCTCTATTTAGAGGAGTCAAAATTTGGATTTGCATATTATCAAGATTTGAATATTTTAAAGTATTAAAAGAATAAAAAATATTTGTATCTAATATTGTCGATTAATAATTAGATCTCAATTATAATATTTTAGTTGCTTCAAATGCATGCATTCTTATCATGATATTCTATCCGTCTTATCGATTAAGCCTTAAGCTCTCAACGCCTCAATAATTTTGGATTTTTATTCCTGACATGCGGGTTGGCCCGCCTAATCTGTAGCTCGCCTTGGGTTGGGTTGGGTTGAAGATTTCTCAACCCGTTAGAATAACGGGTCAACTCGTCCATCCCCGCTAAATGTTGAATTTACGACGGGTTAGCCCGCTCCGCCATGGGTCAGTCCGTTTGACAGCTCTACTCACATTACATTGATATGTATGTGTATTGATACATCCTAGATATATGTGAGATGCTAGGATATGAGTTGAGTTCAAGGTGCATAATTTTTGCATCTAGATGAATCAAAACTCATCTTTTACTATGGGTGGATCATGGGGAAAGCTAATGTGTAAGTCATGTACATTGAGCTCATTGATCATGATCAAATATAGGTTTTCAAAAATATTTTTAAAAATCATCTTAGAAAACCTTGGTGAAGTCTATCTTTTGATAGCAATCACCATTGATGAAATTGATACAAAGTGAGCTAAAACATTGAAGTTTTCTTTGCCAAGACCCATGCTTAGACTTTCCATGCCAAGCCATGTTGGACTTTTCATTTGTCAAGACTCAGGCTTGGACTTTTCTTTGCTAAGACTCATGCTTGGACTTTCCATGCCAAGCCATGTTGGACTTTCCATGCCAAGCCATGTTGGACTTTCCAATTGTCATGATTCAAAAAAAAAAAAAGTGGAATTGCCACATTAGCAGCCCCCCACCGCTGCCCCTACGTGTAGAGGGGGGTAAATCAGGTCCCAGGTGGCTAGCGCAGAAATGCGGAGTCATCGGTAGCCTAGTTGTCACCTCCAGGAATCGACCTCTTGCTATTTCAAGCCTTAACACGGCTGCGTTAGCCATCTGGGTTTGCCCTGGGGGCTCCAATTGTCATGACTCAAGCTTGGACTTTCCCTTGCTAAGACTCATGCTTGGACTTTCTGAGTCAAGTACACAAGATTTAGACTTTACTATTGCCAAGTGTCCCACTTGGACTTCTCCATCATATGATCAACTCTAAGTCAACCATCTAGTCAACCTATTTTCAAACAACGGTCAACTCCTTTGTCAAATATCAATGTCAAACGTCAAATATCAAAATACTATTCGAGTTCAATTTAAGTCTGGTTAAACGTGACCTGGACCGATTGCACCTACATTATATATATTAGATTTGTCTTTATGGGAGGTAGCTACTATTTTCCTAAAAGAATTATAAAAAATTTTGAAAAAAACATCCAATGTCAAACAAAAGATTTCCTTTTCATGGTTCACGGATTAGGCTTCTTAAGCAAATTCTTCATATCAAGCTTTGGAAATTTAATTGTATTTTTTTACAGGTTGCATTGTATTTTATTTTTATTTTGTATCAAATAATTTGTATTGTTAAATCTAAAATTTGAAGGTAGATTGTTTTTGATATTTTAATAGTTATTAGATTAATTTGAGTTGATATATATTATTATAATATGTTATTAATATTGACTGGTTTATTCATTAAAAATTTAAATGTAATTATATTTAAAACATATAATATTTAATGATCGAATTAATTTTCGATCATTAAATATTAATTTTTAATATTTAAAAAATATTAAATTTAGCGATTGATTATTAATAATCAGTCATTAATTTTAGCGACCGAATAAAAGATTCGATCGTTAAAATTAACGACCGAATAAAAGATTCGGTCGCTAAAATTAACGATCGAATAAAACCTCGGTCGCTAATATTAGTGACCAATTATTAATAATCGAGCGCTAATATTAGTGATTGATTTTTTAGCAACCGAATATATTCGGTCATTAAATGCTATTAACGATCAATTATTCCATTATTAATTTATAGTATTCTTGCAGTGCAACGGAGACAACGAAACTAGACATCGGTAATTAAAAAGAATGAAGATTAGTATTTAAAAATAAATAAATAGATTTTAGAAAAGAAAATAATTTTGGAAATAAATAAATAAAAAATTATTTTAAAATTATGCCATAAAAGGAAAGGATGTAGAAATTTTTATTTTAAATAAATTAAAAATATTTAAAATTAACACATCGGTAGTAAATATAAAATTTTAATTTTTGTATTAGAATAATTAATATATTCCATTTCAATAATGGTTAGGGATTATTTATTAATATTAGTATATTTTTATTTATTTAGAATATTTGTTATGAATTAAAAAGTAAAGTTAAAAAAAAAGCGCCGCCGCACTTGGCCTTTATTATATTCTCTGTTCAATCGAAAAAGTCGAATAATCTTCTTCCTGCTTTACTTTTTCTCAGTTTACTCTGATACCGTGACCGGGAGGATTCATGGCGATTGCAATTAAGCGATGTCGTCGGAGGACTCATTGCCACCGCACTCGGCCAATCACGTTGAATTATAATGCTATTCGGAAATTGTTGGTTGTTTAAAGCATCTATTTTAACTAATTTAAATAATAAAGATAGAAAAGAAAATGAAATACCGATTGAAATTGAAACTCACAGAGATTCGTCAGAGTCTTCCACGTCCTAGCAGTAAGGATGATGATTCTGTTTACCATCTGAGGATCGATCACGCCAGAAAAATTCTCCTCCTTCACAAACCAAGATATAGCCGTGCCTTGGTATTCTCTGCTCTCTCTGTCCTCACCGATGGTAGCCTGACGACAACTCAGCAATTCCTTCTCACTCCGACAGCACTTCGCACACACAATAGCACACCCTTCGCCTCTCAAAATCTCTAACCTTAGGCCTTGGACGCACACCCCTTTTTAAAGGGGTGTGCATCAGAAGATTATCGACGGCACCATGCGCCGATCACGAAGGTGACGCACATTGCCAATGGCAACGTGCGGATAACTCTGCATTTACATCTCCCACTTGTCCAAGTTATGCTGCATAGACAAACGATCACATAGACCAATAAGAGTTATTTAGTCACATAGACTAAATAGAGTCAGAATCAATAATCTCAAAAGACTAATAGAAGTTTCCAGTCATATAGACCAGAATAAAGTCGAAGACTATAGTCCCAAAAAGACTAATAGAACAAAGATAAACAATCACAAAGACCATTAGAACAACCAATTCATACATAGAAAAATGACTCGGCGACAACAAGCACACTGAGCAATTCAATGCTAAGAAAGTTGTTACACCTTATATAGCTGCTCATAGAACGATCAATGCTAAGAAAAATTGTTACGCCTAACTTAGCTGCTCCTCAAATGGTACATAATCATTCTCTGAATGATACATAGTCATTCACCTGATGGCCCATTGCCATCCTCCAGGTGGCTCACAGTCATTTGTCAGGTGGTACTGAACCAATCTCCTGGTGGTACTTAACCACTTTCCTAGATATAATGTCTTGCTATTTGTCCAGATTAAATAATCTCCATTTACATCAATATGAACATCTCTAATCTCTCATAATGACCATCAAATCAAGAGCATGTTTCATATTCTCAATATTCACAAACATTTCCATACATAACAGAAATGGGTTGACCAGTGAATAATTCTCAAAGGATGTAAATATATTTAATCTTCCTTTTCAATGTGAATCTATTCATATTAATCAGTCGTTTTCCTAGTCATGTTCCATAGACCGAATCATCCATAGTCAATAAGTTTACATGCTAAAGTAGCAGATCCTGATTAAAACTTCAAGCAGACACCTAAATAGTCACATAGGGCAAATGCTGAGATTAACATATAATTTCAAAGGGCTCACATAGTAGAGAAGCAGAGATCCATTTTCTTACTACCCTTATTATCGCCTTAGCATATGTGGTATGAATCACATACTACGATGTTATTATCTTCACCAACAAAGAGTGCATGTTTACCTCAACATCGTACAGATTTTGATCTAGACATTCAATCCTGAATTCAACATATGAAATCTAATATGGCTCATAAACATGTATAGTAAATGGTGGGAACATTTACTTCGATCACTTTTCTTAAATGATCTTATCTTGATACACATATCAAGACGACCCCTCAGCTTATAGGTATGTATCCAATACATATAGCTTCCAAAGCTATCCTATAAGTAATAGTCTTACCCCTATTCGTACATAACAAATAGAGATAATTGTCCATGTGAGAGGACCAATCACTACCTGTCAACATGCTCACCGAGATCTTATCAGAATGTAACATCACATACACTAAATAAATTATGGCTTGCATTTAAAATAATTAAATTATAATATCCAATTGTCATTACAAAACTGTTACATTCTGCGAAGTCCCAATGACTTTACATGCTCATTGAATGACTCTCTAGTCATCGGCTTAGTAAAAGGATCTGCAAGCATAGCTCGTGTAGGGATATACTCAAGAATCACCTTCTTCTTAGCAATAATATCCCTTATAAAATTATACTTTATAGCTATATACTTGTCTTTGCTGTGATATTTGAGATCCTTGAAAAAAAACTATAGCAGCTTGATTGTCACAGTAGACAGTCACTGGACTGTCACTATTTTCAGCAATCTTCAAATGCTTCAGGAACCTCCTTAACCAGACAGGCCTTGGGATCCTTGAAAAAAACTAGATGCTTCTTGTACAACTGATGAACATGCCACATATTCAGCTTCCATGGTTGATAAGGCCACACAGGCCTGTTTCTTGCTGTTCCAGGAGATGACACCACCATTCAATAAGAGACTGAATAGTCTGATGTGGATTTTCTATCGTCCAGATCCCCAACCCAATCTGTATATGAATAGCCCTTCAGACTCATATCTGATCCTTGATAACAGAGACTGTAACCTGTCATCGCTTTTAGATATCTGAATATCTTTTTCACTGCCTTCCAGTGTCTCGGTCCTGGGTTTGACTGGAATCGGCTAACTAAGCCAACAACATAGCTGATATCGGGACGAGTACACAACATAGTGTACATTAAACAACCAACATCACTGGCATATGGTTTTTTATTCATCTCGGCTATTTCATTAGGAGTTTTGATACTCATACTCTTGCTTAGAACAGTACCTTTCACAATAGGTGTATATTCACTGTTGCAATTAGACATGCTGAAATGTTGCAATATCTTATTTATATAAGACTCTTGAGACAAATCCAAAAGTCTCTTAGATCGATCCCTGATGATCTTTACTTTTAAGATGTATTCAGCTTCTCCCATATCTATATTGTCAAACTGTGATGAAAGCCACTTTTTGACTTCTATCACAAAACCTATGTCATTTTCTACAATCAGCATATCATCAATATACAATGATAAAATGACATACTTTCCTTTTTCCTTCTTCAGGAAAATACAATGATCCTCATTGATCATTTCGAAACCATAAGATAAAACCACATCGTTAAATCTTATATTCCATTATCTTGATGCTTGCTTTAGCCCATATATAGATTTCTTCAATCTACATACTTTATCTTCTTGGCCTTCAGCAATGAAACATTCTGGTTGAATCATATAGATTTCCTCATCAAGCTCACTATTAAGGAAAGCGGTTTTTACATTCATCTGATGTAACTCCAAGTCATAATGCGCAACTAAAGCCAAAATAACTCGAATTGACACAAACTTCACTATAGGAGAAAATGTCTCCTCAAAGTCAATACCCTCCAATTAGGTAAATTCTTTCACAACCAAATGAGCTTTGTATTGGTTAATCGATTCATCTGCTTTCCTCTTTATTTTGAGAATCCATTTATTCTCAATAGCCTGTTGGTGCAATCGACCCATGTCACGATTGATCGGACTCGAGTTTGACTCGAGTGATGTTTTGATGTTTGACAAAGTGAGTTGACATTGATGTTTGACATTAATGTCGGTTGATGTTTTGGGGAGATTGTTTATACAATCAACCTGAGTTATGTTTAACCGGACTCGAGTTTGACTCGAGGGAGACTTTGATGGTTGACTGGAGTTGACCATGTCATGAAAAGTCCAAGTCTTGAGTACTTGGCATGTAAAGTCCAAGCATGAGTCTTGGTAAGGAAAAGTCCAATCATGAGTCTTGACATGGAAAGTCTAACATGGGTTGGCAAGGGAAAGTCCAAGCTTGAGTCTTGGCATTTGAGAAGTCTAAGGGGTTTGATATTGGCGACGTAAAGTACAAGCGGGAGTCTTGGCAGCATAAATCCAATGATTAGCGGTGTAAAGTCCAAACGGAGTCTTGGCGGCGTAAGTCCAATGTGTCTTGGCGGTGTAGACACCGTTAGCATGACATAGCCGATGGATGAACAAGTCATGGATGTCACGCCCCGAGGGAGTCCCCGCCAGACGAAAATCCGACAGCATCTCCCCTGTACGAGTGACAATACCAATTTTTATACAAGGCTTACACTGCCACTATACATCGGTCAACACGACCGGAATCCAATCACAATACAATATACATAATATGCGGCCTCAGGCCATCAACCAAAATAGGTAAAAGATCTAAAACATCAAGACCTACCCCTTCTGCCATCTGAGCAGGAACATACAACCAAAACGAACCGAATATAAGTCCACAAGGACATAACAAATATAACCAAAACATCCACCGGTATACAATCCAAACATAAATCCTAAACATATCCTCCAATAAAATCCCAATCCATAAAACTAATAACCAAAAACCATAAGACCAATAAAACCTATCCACTTCGACGAGGGGGATTGACAACTAGACTCTCTTGACAGCTTCATCCTAAAATAAATATAAAACCACGGGGTAAGTTTAAAGAACTTAGCGAATAATAGTCGATATGAATAGCAAGATATAGCTAACAATACTAATCATGCCAGTACAGTCTCATATATAAGGTAAGTAAGAAATAAATAAAAAAAGATTGTACTCACCTGAATCTCCTACCCTGATATAGGAGCATGTGCCCTACTATAAGAGATAAAGTCATCACCATATACGAATATGAATCCTGTATGCATGGCAATTATATGCAACATCCAAGGTATCAATAAAATGCAACAAACACAATACAAATGCGATCCATGCAAAAATGCATGTCGTGCATATGACATGGTCACCCCTGATGCCAGTCAGCCGCCTCACACGCGATGGTGAAGCCGAGTGGGTAGGGCTATGACAACTGTGCACTCTTCCATCACTGCTCCTGAGTGACCGAGTGGATAGGATACTGTCAGAGTACACCTATCCTCCTGCCCCAAACATAGTGGGGGAGCTAAGCTCTCATCTCCCGGTGTCATAGACCAGAGGAGGGATCCCTGCCCGCTACCACGCTGCCTCATCGCTACCCATGAGCGGACCAGCGGAGCCTGACAGAGCAACTGCACACACCCTCCTGATGTACCACTAACCCATGAGTAGCAATGTGTGCAGGCCATGTAACTGGCTGCGGGCTCAACAATAATGGAACCCCATCCAGCCAGCATGCAATCATGCAAAAATGGTGCATGATACTAAAACATGTCAATCCTACTCAAAATGTCTATCCGAATAATATGTACAATCAGTATGTACATATCCCTAATCCAAGTACTATGATCCAAATCAAACAGGGAAGACAAAAATCATATCCTATCCAATGCATGTATCAATATGCACAAAAACATACTAGGCATATAAACATGAAAATTATTGAAAGCTATCCTAACTAGCATATCAACTTGACTATATCTAAAAGATAAGTCAAAATACCCGCCTGAAATAAAAATGTCCGCATGAATGAAATCGTCATGACCGGGGACCTGCCTCGTGACCGAAACCTGCATATAACAACCATTATGATTAAGTACAATCATGCAACGACTGATAGAATCAAATCCTACATCGACTTCGTTGCTCGATCAACTAGATTGATCTAGTTATCCACGTAACCTAAACAAGACTTCACATCAATCCCTATCGACCATTAAACCAATTAACAACCTATTATGCATTTATAAACACCCATATATGAACTTACAAATTTCCATCTTAATTCTCACAGCCAAACAACTATGGGTTAATTTAGGACTCACCTTAAGCCCAACTGCCTCTACAACCTAATAGTTGCCCAAAAATCCTGTACAACATATCCCAAATCCTCAACCTTCAATTTCACAGCCGCACTAACTGTATTTACAGCCACATCAACGCCCAATAAAGCCTCACAGTCCTCTCCACCTGTCAAAACCCCAAATCACAGCCACCACTACCTCTTCATTCATCCATAGCCGAACTAGCTTCATCCACTCATCACATATCACAACCTAAATTAACAATTTACGGCTATATGAGAGGGAATAGAACAAGATTACCCGCCCTGCACTCCATCGGTAGGGATTTCCCAATGCTGCCCTGTTCACCGGACAATCCAATCCCAGTTGTTGCCCTAAACAACAAACCAATTCAAACCGAGGTGAGTCACGGCAGGAAGAATCACGACAAGTCGACTTCGTCCAAGATAGAGACCGAGACCAGCCCTTACCTAGATACAGCGACCACTGGCAGAATCCCCAATTTCTGACCTAGATATCACGATAGGGCTGTGCGGTGTCTTTGGGGAAGAAAAAAGCGTGATGGCGACCCTGTGGCTTTGGCAGAACAAGTTGCGAACGTCATCGGCGCAAGCTTCCAGCCGCCGATCGCTCGCCGTCGGCATAAATTTCTAGCCGTGCACCGCCGCCCTAACTTGTCCGAAGAGCCCATCCAAGCCGACGACCACTGCCTGCCGCAAGGAAGAGGAACGGCGAATGATGGGAAAGAGAGGCGGCGATGGTCTTGGCGTGGGCGGCGTCGGGCTGCTGGCTGTGGCGAGGAGAAGATGTCGCGAAGAGAAGAAACCGCCCGAGCGGCGCGTCGGGAAGGAAAAAGAAGAAATAGAAAAATCTATTTTTTTTATTTAAAACCTTAGGTCAGATAATCCAAACAAGCCTTTTAAAAGCCTATTTTTCTTATCCCCGTAACTATCTCGTACAAGCCCCGTTTAATTCCAGAAAAATTCTGGAAAAATTCCTAAAAATTCCCTAAAAATCTTGAAAATTTTCTAAGATTATTTTCTTAATTATTTGGCCATTTAATTTAGTATTTTAAATTTTAGTATTTAACAATGGATGACTTGGAGGGATCCGAGAGGCGTGAGACTGATGGAGGTGGCTAGAATGCTTAGGTCTAGGCTAAGGGTGGTCTAGCAAGTATGGGGGAACCATACTTGGGCTAAAACCTCATGTTTAAGGTGTGCCAGTCGACTGGTGCCATATGACAGTTGACTGATGAGAGTCAACTAGGGTTTGACTGTGGGAAGTGTCATAGCAGTCGACTACCAGAGGAAGGCAGTCTACTGATTGGCCGATCAGTCGACTGAGCGTGTGATCAGTCGATTGGTGCTCGAGTTTTGGAGCACATAATGGAGTCTCACTCGACTGCTACGATCAACAGTCGAGTGATGACTTGATCAGTCGACTGATGGTCATAATCAGTCGACTGATGATTGATCCGTTGGATTTTTCCAGCGTAGATCTAGCCGTTGCCTCACGACAACAGTGACATCAGTCGACTGATGGTCCTGAGAAGTCGACTGATTGGCGTTTTCTAGCACAGATTGAAGCTTTAAATGGAGCTCGTGAAGGAGGAAAAAGCCAAGGTTCTTTGAGGTGTTTTGGGGCGAGTTGCTGCTGCAATTCAGAGTCTCCAAGTGCTACTCGATCAACCTAGCAAGCAAGCATTCAAAAGCTCAGTGTAAAGTTTTCTTTACTTGCATTTTAGTGTAGTTGCTTGTATTCTGATTGTATTATTGTTGTAATCAATTGTAAGAGGTTTCTCCACCTCCGACTTGTGTCGAGAAGGAGTTATTATTGATTAGTGGTTGCGTGTGCATCACTAGAGCTCTTTAGAGCTCGATCCGTGGAGTAGGAACCATTCGGTTCCGAACCACGTTATATTATTGTGTTCGTGTTTGTCTTATTTCGTTATTGCTTTTATTATTATTCCGCTGCGCATAACGAGTTTTGTAGAGACGAACGCGAACGATTTCCATCGACGTATAGCACGACGCTATTCACCCTCCTCTAGCGTTCCAACGATCCCCAACAAGTGGTATCAGAGCGAGGCCGCTCTTCAAGTTTAACAACTGAGGGAGCACGCTAGAGGGTGAAGATGGAGTTAGAAGAACAATTGGGATGAGATATCAACACCCCAATTCCCTATGCCTTCTATGGACGAGAAGGCTTCAATTCTTGGAAGGCGAGAATTGAAAACTTTTTGATGATGAGAGATCTTGAGGAGTGGTCCGTTTTGATGGAAGGATTCGAATATCCAAAATGACCAAAGGGTGGCTTCCTCAAGAAGAAGAAATGGAGTGAAGATCAACTCCAAAGATTTGAGAAAAACAAGAAGGTAATCAATTTCATTTTCGATTTAATTCCTAATGACTTCTTGTATAGCCTAGGTGAGTTCATGGATGCCAAGGAGCTATGGAGCGATTTTGCCAAGCTTCATGAAAATTCATCATCAATCCAAGAAGAAGAAGAAGAAGAGGAATGCTCACCCTCTCAAGCTCAAGCAAGTACATCGTTATCTAAAGAGCTTGAGGATTTGGAAGTTGATAGGGAATCAATTTCCGGATCGGTGGAAGAAGTGGAAGAAGCCTCCACTTCAAGGATTGAGGGGGATGAGAGACCATCCACACCGGAGCCGGAGCAAAATCAAGGAGAAGCCTCAACCTCCGAGAGGGATAAGGAACCCACTCTGATCACCACCACAAATACCCTAGGTAACTCAAGCAATTTAGGTTTAAATAAAAATCATATAATTTTCTTTGAGTGTAGGGAAAGTGGGCATTACAAGAGCAAGTGCCCAAAGAGAGTAAGAAAAGCTCCACCGGCACCAAAATTTAAGGATGCTGGTCCCCCAACAACCAAAAGCAAGGAGTAAGTGATTTGCTTCAAATGCCAGCAATCGGGACACTACCGGAATCAATGCCCAAAGGCGGAGAAGAAGACTCAAAGGGAAGCATCACAAGTAGGGGAAGCCTCTAAGGCAAACCCTAAGGTATATCTAAATAATGCCCTTTCTTTCAATTATAGGCAAAAGCATGCTAGAACTAATTTTAGCAATCTTGCTATTTATCATAAAGAGCATGCTAGGAATAACAAATATTTTTGTTTAGGAGCTAAAAGTGTCCACTTAGGAAATAAGGAGAAATTTGGGACTAATGTCCCTAGAAAAATCTTACCTAGGGAATCTATTAGGAAAATACAAGAGCACCTAGGCTTTAACCCTAAATGGACTAGACATATGTCTAGGAAGAACCATGCCCAAGGATTAAATCAAAATTCTAAAATTGGGCAACTAGAGGATGAAAATCAAGCCTTGAGGTTAAGGCTTGAGAAACTTGAGAAGACCCTTAGGAATATACAAAATCAATTTAAAGGGTCAAATGATTAATAGTCTAGGTCCAAAAGTCAAAGTCAACACCTAGGACCTAAGAGACAAAAGTCAACCAAGGGCAAGCAAGGTTTGAGTCACAAACCTAAGCCTAAGGTGGCTTATCATAGTGTTCCATTTGATTATGGAACACAAACTAGGTCTAGGAAGACCAAGGTCAATAGGAAAGTTATCCCTAGAGTTGACCATAGTGTGTGCCTAGTGGCTAGGGTTTTAAGGAAACCTAAGGAAGCCACTAAGAAGGTTGCAAGGGGAGTTACTCCTAGAGTCAACCTAGGTAAGACCACAATGACCAAGGCTAACAAGCCTAGAAGGGTTATTAGGAGGGTATCTAGAAAGGTTATCCCTAAGGAATACCTAGTAAATCCTAGGAGCTCAAATAAGTTTTGGGTTCCTAAGAGCGTGATTGATTCACGCTAGATGGGTTTAGGGTGTGCCAACCTTGATTGGATGGGTAGTTAACTCAACCATGGCAAATGTGGCACTTTAGGTAATTTTCAAGGTTATGAATACCTTTAAAATAGTTTTGATCTATGATCCTAAAAGATTTTAGGATGTGCCAATATATTTTTGGGATTATGAAAAATCAATTGAATTGGCACAATTTAGGATTAGAGGTTATAGTGTGCCATTTTGGGTTTTTGGTACACTTGGGAGTTTAGTGATAATATGGCAAAATACAATTAATAATATCAAATGGAAACTAATATTAAAATTTAGGTATTATTATACCTATATATTTTATATGTCATGCCTTGATTGTCATATGTCATGTCATGACATCATGCTTATTTCTATCATTTAATATGTCATGATCATGTTTAGGATTAAGGATTAAATGTCATGTGTTTTTAAATTTAATCATATGCTATGACATCATGATCATTGGTCATGTTTAATTATTGTTATCATTTATGTCATGATCATTCATGCATTTAACTTGATTAAAATCGATTTAAGGACTTTGGCATGACTTGGAGTCCCATTTATAAGGGAATCAAGTAGGGTTGCCTTAGAAAAATGCATGAAACTCTAGATTAGGAGAACAAAACTCACATCTCACATCACATTGACATGTATGTGTATTTTATACACCCTAGATACATGTGAGATGCTAGGATATGAGTTAAGTTCAAGGTGCATAGTTTTTGCATCTAGATGAACTAAAACTCATCCAATTTTATTTATGGATCATTGGGAAAACTTATGTACAAGTCATGTACATTGAGCCCAAGGAATATAATCCAAAATAAGGTTTTGAAAACATTTTAAAATCCTTTTGAAAAACCTTGATGAAACCTATCTTTTGATAGCAATCACCATTGATGAGATTGATACAAAGTGAGCTAAAACTTTGAAGTTTTTATTCACTTTTGGATTTTGTATCAATTTCGATATTTTATGGGTAAAATATTTTTCTATCATTTTTCACTCATTGTATTAGTCATAAGTATTATACGTATGAATTTTCGTGATTTTTTGAATTACATATAATTATTTATGATTTTCCGAATTTGTCATGGGTGGCGATTAGTGATGAAAATGTGATCATTGGTAGCTGAGAGAGTCAACTGTCAATGCTGATTTCGGAAAAACAAGGTTATTTAGCCCGTGTTTAGCTACGGTTAAGGTCCCTAACCACTCCTAACCCTAGGATATGCTTTGAGAAGCATTATAAAGGGTAAAAACCCATTGGATATGGATTAGGAGAGGTGTTAGGATGATGTATCAAATTTAAGGTGTGGAGAGTTCATATTTGAACTTTGAACCTTAATTTTGATGGTTTAGAGTTCCTATTGGCTTAGGGACTTCCCAAGGACATTGTTGTTGCAATGGTCAAGGGGGAGCAAGCCTTTAGGGGGAGATATCCATCATGGGATGATGGATGGTATTTTTCCTCATGAGGAGGGAAAATGGGATTTTGAGATACCCAATTTGAAAATTGGGAGAGTATAGGATTGCCTCTCTTGAGTGATATGAGACTTATCACTAGAAAGATGGTAGACATCCTAAGTATCCTTGGACCAAGGGAGAGATTGTAAGATCTCATTGGATATGAGACATTGACCTCCTTGGAGAGTAAACCTTTTTGATGTATGTCAAAAAGGGGGAGAATGTGAACTTACCAATTTGAGATAATTGGTAAGGAAATTTGAGTTAGTGTTCTAACTCAAAGATATATGTTTTTGTTAAACATCAAAAAAAGGGAGATTGTTGGTGCAATCGGCCCAGATCACGATTGACCAGACTCGAGTTTGACTCGAGTGATGTTTTGATGTTTAACAAAATGAGTTGACATTGATGTTTGACATTAATGTTTGTTGATGTTTTGGGGAGATTATTTATACAATCAACCCGGGTTATGTTTAACCGGACTCGAGTTTGACTCGAGGGAGACTTTGATGGTTGACTGGAGTTGACCATGTCATGGAAAGTCCAAGTCTTGAGTACTTGGCATGTAAAGTCCAACCATGGGTCTTGGAAAGGAAAAGTCCAAGCATGAGTCTTGGCATGGAAAGTCCAACATGGGTTGGCAAGGGAAAGTCCAAGCTTGAGTCTTGGCATTTGAGAAGTCCAAGGGGTTTGATATTGGCGGCGTAAATTCCAAGCGGGAGCCTTGACAGCATAAGTCCAATGGTTGGCGGCGTAAAGTCCAAGCGGAGTCTTAGCGGCGTAAGTCCAATGTGCCTTGGCGGTGTAGACACCGTTAGCATGACATAGCCGATAGAAGCACCTGAAGGCTAGCACGATAGATGAACAAGTCATGGATGACTTGGAGGGATCCGAGAGGCGTGAGGCTGATGGAGGTGGCTAGAAGGCTTAGGTCTAGGCTAAGGGTGGTCTAGCAAGTATGGGGGAACCATACTTGGGCTAAAACCTCATGTTTGAGGTGTGTCAGTAGACTGGTGTCATATGACAGTCGACTGGTGAGAGTCAACTAGGGTTTGACTACGGGAAGTGTCATCATCGACTCATCGAGGAGGCGATCAATCGGATTGGTCGATCGATCGATCGTGTGATCACCGACCGGTGCTCGGGTTTTCGAGCATGGAATGGAGTCTCACTCGGCCGCGGTCGCAGCCAATCGATGGTCATAATCGATCGATGATGATGGATCCGCGGATTTTTTCAGTATGGCACGATCGATGGTCCCGAGCACAATCGATCGATTTTCTAGCACAGGTTGAAGCTTTAAATGGAGCTCGTGAAGGAGGAAAAAGCCAAGGTTCTTTGGGGTGTTTTGGGGCGAGTTGCTGCTGCAATTCAGAGTCTCCAAGTGCTACTCGATCAACCTAGCAAGCAAGCATTCAAAAGCTCGGTGTAAAGTTTTCTTTACTTGCATTTTAGTGTAGTTGCTTATATTCTTATTGTATTATTGTTGTAATCATTTATAAGGGGTTTCTCTACCTCCGACTTGTGTCGAGAAGGAGTTATTATTGATTAGTGGTTGCGTGTGCATCACTAGAGCTCTTTAGAGCTCGATTCATGGAATAGGAACCATTCGGTTCCGAACCATGTTATATTCTTGTGTTCGTGTTTGCCTTATTTCGTTATTGCTTTTATTATTATTCCGCTGCGCATAACGAGTTTTGTAGATAGGAACGTGAACAATTTCCATCGACATATAGCACGACGCTATTAACCCCCCCCTCTAGCGTTCCAACGATCCCCAACATAGCCTTTTGGCCAAAAGGAAGATCGACTAACTCCCAAACATGATTCTTATTCATTAACTCCATTTCTTAAACTATTGCAACTCTCCACTTTTCTCCAACTCTAGAGCCAAGAGCTTCCTTAACTGATTGAGGTTCTTCATCGTCAATAGGGAGTGTCATCATTGACTCATTCTCAATATTAAACCTCTTCTTAGGTTTGATCTTATGAATACTTTTTCGTAAGTTGGGATCATGAGAAGTCACCCCGTGACTAGGAAAAATACTCCCATTGGGTTGACTAGTTCCAGGTATCCCACTAGACACCTGTCTAGTTGACAATGACTCATCCTTCTCAAATAGAGGAACTATTTTATCAACTTCACCTCTAGATGGGAACTCTGTTTCGAGAAAAGTAGCATATCTCGAATCCAATTCGGAGATCGTTCCATCTTGTTGCTCACCTATGAAAATATAACCTTTGGAGGTATCAGAATATCTTATAAAGATACACTTCTTACCTCTAGGTCCCAGTTTTCCATACTTGTGATATGGATATGGGGACAATGTAGTAGCTAATTTGTATTTTGTTGTATGCTTGTACTAAATTGTAATTGATGATATTTGCAGGACGTGGATATGAGACAGGTCTGCGGACGTGAGGACTTTATTTTTACGAGCATTACAATAGGTGGGTAATTTTCTACCCTGGTCAGGTAATTGTCATTGCATGTAGATTTAGATATATATATGATCATATTATATGTTCATATTACATTTACTCCACTCTTATTTATTCTTGTGCTTGATACTTTGTCGTTGGCCTTATATGCTCTAATGTTGATATCATATTTTCCTTCATCATGATTGAGGAGTTACATATGTGATGTAAGTAGATCTATAAATATTTAGTTAGGTGTAAATAGTGGAGTACGGATGATGACCTGATTTGTAAATTGGGTAAAAGGTCATCCGTGGGTAGGTAATGCCCTGAACGTAGGATTGATTCCAATACCCTTACATTACATATTTACTACCAATCATGTGTTGTGTAAATGGTCAGGTGAATTGTGAATAGTGTGTTGCTACGGACCGGTGGTCTTAATTTGTTATGATCAGTTGAGTACGACTCTCTACAGGATAGAGAGTGTATTGAATAGATGGGTATGACTCTATAGAACAGAGAGTCTGTGGTGGATGTTTGTATGTGTGACTGTGCATTCATATCATTTGCATGCATACTGACGACATAGTCTCCCTTGTGGTTGAGAGGGTCATCAGTCATCCTGCCTCCCAGGTTACTCACAGAGGAGTAATTGATGTGAGAGCAGAGCATTTGTTGTGTCACACTCTACCACTATAGACGGTGACAGTTAGAGTTGCGTGCAATTGTCCTGGGTGCGTGGCACTCGACCACTCATAAGTAGTGTCAATCGGAGTGGCCAGCAACAGGGAGCCTCGTTATGTAGCGAGCTCTTTACGCTCATATGCTACTCGTTCATACTGCCCACTCGGCCACTCTAGAGTAGTGGTTGGTGTTGAGTTGGGATGGTTGTCATGTTGTGCCACCTAGGCCACACTGGAGTCGTGGTAGCGAGTAGGGGTGTGCAGGCATGACCATGCATGCTGCATTGCCATATCATATAACATATATATATATATATATATATATATGGATGATTGTGATTAGTATATATACAGATGCAGTTTATATGTATACTCACTCTGATGTTGCATTTGTATGTACTATAATTGTTGCATTTGTTTGTACATATTCATATATGCTATTGCATTTTCTATATGGTAGGATGTCAGGTACCTGTATACTTGTTGGTCGATCTCTGTGATACCCTCGACCTGTATCATGACGTAGTGTGAGTTAGTATTACTCTTCATATTGTATGTTGTGGATATATGCTCAGGTTGGATGAGTGTAGAGTAGCTAACTGTCAGGTATGTCAGCATCTTTTGTTGTTCAGATTGTTTAGTGATATGCATGTATGTATATTTATTATGCTGATGTATACCTGTCGTACCTATAGATTATACCATTGAATTACATGTGATATTTGATATATATACATGTTCTCTCATATTACCTGCTGAGTTATACTCACCACCACGGACCCTGGGTTTTTTCTGTCGCCCATGTAATAGGTAGAAGTCTTTGTGACGGCTTGGAGCATCGCCAGCGATCCATCCCATCTTCTTTTTCCGAGCCTCCCGTGGATTTTGGTTTCTTTTGTGTACTTCAGTTCGTGTTTGGAGTTTTATGTACTGTTTGGTACTGTGAACTTGTTAGTTGGTGTACATCTATATTGGTTTTGGATTGTATATCAGTATGTGTGGTTGTGGATGTTTGATTTTATGTTTTCTGTTGTGTTTTGATTTAGTTATGCTTATTATGTTGTGATTGTGGGCCCAAGGGCCTTGTATTAATAGGATATGTTGCCACATACAAGGGAGATGTCGTCTGTTTGCTTTTCGGCATGGCATACTCTCGGGGCGTGACATCCTAGATGTGTTTTTGGACCAAGGGGAGATTATAGATTTCATTGGGATATGAGACATTGACGCCCTTAGGGAGGGTCTTTTTGATGTATGTCAAAAGGGGGAAGAAGGTACCAATTGGGATTAGTTGGAATTCTCAAAGGTGAGAATTGTCAATTGGGGATAATTGGTAGACTTGAGTTAGGTCACCTAACTCAAAGGTTTTTGGGGTTTTGTCAAACTTCAAAAAGGGAAAGATTGTTGGTGCAATCGGCCCAGGTCACGATTTACCGAACTCGAGTTTGACTCGAACAGTATTTTGATGTTAGACAAAACATATGGCATGTGATTGTCATGGGAAGACCAAGTGTGTATCCTTGGTCACGTAAATCCAAGTGGGTAGCCTTGATGGTGAAAGTCCAAGCATGGGGCTTGAAATTGGAAGTCCAATATAGAGTTGGCAAGGGAAGTCCAAGTGAGTAGCCTTGGCGGTGAAAGTCCAAGTTATGGGTACTTGGAATTTGGGAAGTCAAGAGGTGGTTTGGTGGCATAAGGCTAATCGGTAGTCTTGGAAGCGTAAGTCCATATGTACCTTGACGGTGTAGACACCGAGAGCATGACAATAGCCGAAGAAAGCACCTAGAGGCTAACGTATAGATGAACAAGTCATGGATGACTTGGAGAGATCCGCGCATGGATGAACAAGTCATGGATGACTTGGAGGGATTCGATAGGCGCGAAGCTAGTAGAGGTAGCTAGAAAGCGTAGGTCTAGGCTAAGGGTGTCTTGGGTTAAACCCATGGATGAGGTGAACTTGCCCAAGTGATTGAGGTCAAGTGTCAGATGCTCAAACATGATGTTTGAGGTTTTACTCGATGGTCGGATGCTCAAATAACTTGTATTTGAGGTTTTACCTGACAACAGTCAACTGGTGGTATGTCCTAGTTGACCGGTGAAAGTCTATTATTGTTCGACTGCGTTGTATGTTATGGCAGTCGACTGCCAATATTGGGCAGTCTACTGATGGCTTCAGCAGTCGACTACCATGGATGGCAGTCGACTCCTGATCAAATATGCGAGCACAGAATGCTTGGTAGCCGATTGATCAGTCGACTACAAGGCTAGTAGTCGACTGATGGTAATGGGCAGTCGACTGCCAATATATTCGTTGGCTAGATGTCAAGTGGATTAGGCCGTTGTCTCACAACGACTATAGGAGCAATCGACTGCTAGGCGCGAAATCAGCCCGAGACAAGCATAAAAGGAGGAGCTTGGGGAGGATTTCCACAGCGATTTTGGAGACGATTTTGGAGGGGAATTGCTGCTGCATTCCATACTTTCAAGACCAATCCAAAGCAAGCAACAAGCAAGCAATCCAAAGTTCTTGTGTAAAGTGTACTTTACTTGTTTTTGTGTATTGCTTAATGTATTTGTTGTATTTCATTGTATTACTAGACCAATCCAAAACAAGCAACAAGAAAGTAATCCAAAGTTCTTGTATAAAGTGTAGTTTACTTGTTTTTGTGTATTGCTTAGTGTATTTTTATATTTCATTGTATTACTTGTGTAATCGCTTGTACGAGGTTTCTCCACCTCAGATTTGTTGTCGAGGAGTTTTTAGTAGTTGTGTGGTCATCACTTGAGCTCGTTGAGCTCACTCCGTGGAGTAGGAACCCTAAGATTCCAAACCACGTATATCCTTGCGTATTTTGTGTGATTGTGTATTCGTCTTCATATTTGTATTGTATTTCGTGTTTCCGCTGCACTAACAAAAATTGTAGAGACAAACGCGATCAAATTCCATCGAGCATGAGTTAAGCTATTCAACCCCCCTTCTAGCCAGGCCACGATCCTCCAACAAGGTCCAACACCGCCACAAAATTTATGACCAAGTTCATCACCTCCCACAAGCATTGGAAGTCTCGGTACATCTTTGTGCGATTTATCCCTTCTTTTACTTGGCCCACATAATGACAAATGGACCTGTCTCCACCTTCGAGGTTGAGATGCTTTAAGTTGGTTTCTTCTTACTAAGAAATGGCCGAGGGGCTTTCTGACCTAAGTTTCGACGTCAATGTACTCTTAGAGGAGAGGCTCCATTATCACTTTGGCTTAAGCCCGATAGAAGCCAAGCTAAGCCGTTTCTTTGGTAAGAAATCTTGTGTTTCTTCTTTTATTTAAGCTCATTTAGTGTTATCTATCTTCTATTGTGCAATCAAATTCATGTTCCGAGCGTCTTGTAACAAGCAACTGAAGTGGCAGTGAGCCCAAGTGGACGCCCCTCGGGTGACTCAAGCCAAGACTTCCATCTCGGGAGAAGCCAGATCTGAGCGAGCACCTTCACCTCGCCCTTCCATGGTGCATGAGATGGTGAGCTCAGGAGAGTCTGAGGAGCAAAACTGACCCCTAAAATGGGGTCACATCGGAGATGTCATGCCCCGAGGGCATATTTGTCATCCAAATGACGGAGGAGCCTTTTAGTGACAATATTCAGAAATACAATACTAAAACCTGATCTGGTAAAACCCCGAATTAATAATAGAATACAATTATTTTATTGACCGCATGCATGCACGACTAAAAATATAAATCAATTAAAAGTAAAGTAGTTTTAAGACACCAAATCAAACTGCCAAAAAATCCAACATGCATAAACAATATGCAATAACAATAAAATAAATAAAGCGACATCTCGACGATGTAATGGGACCAGCACGATAAGAGACTCTCTGAGCAACGCGAAGGCAAGTCAATTGGATAACCTGGAAGATAAGAGAAGAGAAGGTGAGTACAACCACTTAGTGGGTGGATAGAAAATAGTGCATAATCATAATGGGCATAATAGACATAATGGAAGTCAAAGGAAACAAACTAGAGTAATTCAAACCTCAGAGTACCAATATCGATTCGCTACAAACCTGGTTAGCAATATAATAAATGCATCTGCAACATATACAATCAACTACAATCTACAAGCAATACATATCATGATACCGTAACAAAGCCTCGTGGCTCTCGAGGTAATACAAAGGGCACTATCTGGGGGCAACAATATGCTACCACGATCGGGACTCAAGGGTAGATAGGCAATATATAGAGCACTGTCTATGCGCAACTACATGCTACCACGATCGGGATTCGTGGGTAGACAGGCAATAAAAAAACTCAATGTGTGCGGGCAACGACATACTACCACGACCGGGTATCGTGGGCAGACAGAGTATACTATCTAGCTACTTGTAAGAACTATCATGAACATAAGCAGTTGACCCCCAGGGTCTCAGATTTCCCAAATCTGGTTTTCTGCCTATCCAACGTTCATATGGGGTAGATGGAACTGACTTTGAAGGCACTTTGTTAAGTATATATATTGTAGCTAGTAATGCATCTCCCCAATAGGAGATCGACAAATTAGTTTGCGCCATCATAGACCTAACCATTTCGAGAAGAGTCCTATTTCTTCTCTCAACAATCCCATTTTGCTATGGAGTTCCAGGGATTGTCAACTATCTAATAATTCCATTATCATTATATATTGTCTTGAACATATCAGATAAATATTCTCTTCCACGGTCAGTGCGTAAAGTCTTAACCTTACGTTCCGTTTGATTCTCAACTTCGTTCATCTAACGAATGAAGTAATCCAATGCTTCAGATTTGTGAGAAATCAAATACACATGACCGAAATGAGAGAAATCATCAATAAATGTAATGAAATAGGAAGCTCCATGTCTAGCCTTTACATTCATTGGACCACAAATATCCGAATGAATCAATTGCAATGGTGACTCTGCCCTAATAGTCTTACCGAATGGTTTCCTAGTTGCTTTTTCAGCTAGACAATGCTCGCATACAGACAAGCTAATCTTAGCATGAGAGCCCAATAAGCCCTCCTTTGCTAATCGATTCATGCGATCTTGTCCTATATGTCCTAATCTAGCATGCCAAATTTCATCAGTTATATCGGCATCACTAGTAAGAGCAATGTTTGAAAAACAATTATCAATTGCACAATTGACATTTGGTTCCACATCAAGAGCCATAAAATCATTCATTAAAAACCATATCCTATTGACACTGAGTCAATCTTAAGTTCAACACACCGACTTTAAAAGTTAATACAATACTCTAAATCGAGAAGACAAGTAACAGAAATAAGATTCCTACAAATCTCAGGAGCATACAAGACATCATGTAGAAACAAAGTACTTCAACTCCGAAGGTTAATTTTGCAAGTGCCGACTCCTTTGACTTTGACTCTTGCATTGTTTCTTACATATATCCATTTGTTGTCGGCTGGTACCCTGCGGTACTCCACCTATGTAACCCACTCCCGAGCTACATGGTTAGTTGATCCCGAATGTATAATCCACAAAGGATAAGAATTAGCCAACAACACAGAACTAGCAATAAAATGCTCAGAACACAGACTTGAAGTTACCTTTCTTGGCTTAGTGCACTCCCGAGCGTAGTGACCCTTTTTGTCACAATTAAAGCAAGTCACCTTGCTTTTAGATTTCTTCCCTGTCTTCTTGTTCTTTATCTTCTTGATTGGGCCTGTCCCACTTACAGCAGCAGTTTCTTTCTTCTTTCCCTTCCCTTTCTTAAACCATCTTTTTCTCTTGGATCCAGATGATCTAGCAAAACCGGCAGCCAAATAGGCTTGGCCAGAAATTCTTGCGGATTCTACTCTCTCCGCCTCCAGTTCAACATGGTGTGAGACATCAGTGAGAGTCTTAATACTCTCACTATGAGTAAGGGTCTACTTCATGGTCTCCCAAGAATCTGGAAGGGATCGAATAACTGCCTGAACCTATTGTTCATCAGTCAACTCATGACCTGCAGTTTTAAGCTCCCGAATCATATTTGACATCTCCTTGAGATGTTGAGCCATCGTGACATTCGAGCACTTCTTATAACTGTCAAACTTGATCGTCAGTTGTCGAAGCTTACTCAGACTAACTCCACTGTACTTATCCTTAAGGGCTACCTAGACAGCATGAGACGAAGAATACGACTCATACTCAAATGCTAGGTCGTCCACCATTGAACTTATCAAAATGCCCTTAGCAGTGGAGTCCTTTTTCTTCCATACCTTGTAGGCATCAAGATCTCGCCTGTTTTGTGCAGTGGGACCATCTACAGGTTCTACCAAGACCTGATTTACAACCTCAAGAACTTCTTGTTCCTCTAAGACATACTGTATCCTGAGGTGCCAGATTTTGTAGTTATCCCCATTCAATTTCTCACCCTTATTGAGTTCAGCTATGATGTTTTTGGCACATTATTTAGTTATTTAGTGTATGTCTTTATGTATGTAATCTCTAAATTGACTCAATGTAAATTTGATTTGGTTTACAAAATCAAGTGACAATCAAATTCTCACTCATCATTTGTATGTTCCAATCTAATCGACTTTGATCAAATACATAATATAATAAAATATGAAATTTCTTATTTTATTTTATTATAATTGAAAAAAAATGAAAATTGAAATGAAAGTAAAATTAAGAACTTCTCCTTACTCACATTCTTACAATTTTTTTGTAGGGAAGTGGACAAAACAAATTAAAATTTATAGTTTGGTCTAGTGAATAAATGGATAGAGCTTCATGGCTCCAATTCCAATTCTTATAAACCAAAAAGAAACGAGCTTATGTTCTTAATTTGAATTAAATGATTACCCGATCTTGTTAGACGTTAAAAATGGATTAGTTCCAGGTACGGGAAAGGATGGGGTCTCCCGTTAGGAGACCATTGATTCGTTTTTTTTATGAATCCTAAATATTCATTATTATGGGTTAGAGACGAATGTATAAAAGAAACAGTATACTGATAAAGATAATTAATTCCAAAATCAAAAGAGCAATCAGGTTGCAAAAATAAAAGGGTCATTATCCTCTTGTAATTATAACGAAGATAAACCATTTTTGATAGAAAAAAGGGAGTAAAAAAACCTATTGATTGGACTCCCTCTTTCCTTTACAGGGTATCCTTTTTTATTACTATTATATATATATATATATATATATATATATATATATATATATATATATATATATATATATATATATATATATATATATATATATATATATATATATATATATATGCATAATATTCTTTATTATGCATAATACTCTGTTTTGACCATATTGCACTATGTATCAGTTATTTTATAACTCAATAAGTTCCTTCTACCTCTACTTCATGTGGAAATATAAATGGAAGAATTACAAGGATATTTAGAAGAATATAGATCTTGGTAACAACAGTTTCTATATCCACTTCTCTTTCAAAAATATACTTACGCATTTTCTTATGATCATGGGTTAAATAGTTCGATTTTTTATGAATCCCAAAACTCCTTGGGTTATGACAATAAATTTAGTTCAGTACTTGTGAAACGTTTAATTATTCGAATGTATCAAAAAAATTATTGGATTTATTCGGTTAATGATATTTACCAAAATATATTTGTTGGGCATAACAATTATATTTTTTTTTATTTTTTTTTCTCAGATTCTATCTGAAGGTTTTGCAGTCATTGTAGACATTCCATTTTCGCTGCAGTTAGTATCTTCCCTTGAAGAAAATGAAATACCAAAATCTCATAATTTACAATCTAGTCATTCAATATTTCCTTTTTTAAGGATAAATTATTGAATTTAAATTATCTGTCCGATATACTAATACCCTATCCCGCCCATATGGAAATCTTGGTCCAAATGCTTCAATCCTGGATCCAGGATGTTCTCTCTTTACATTTATTGCAGTTCCTTCTCCATGAATATTATAATTGGAATAATCTCATTATTCCGAATAAATCTATTTACGTATTTTCAAAAGACAATAAAAGACTATTTTGTTTCTTATATAATTTATATATATATATGAATATGAATTTCTATTAGTGTTTCCTTGTAAACAATCTTCTTTTTTACGATTAATATCCTCTGGAGTCCTTCTTGAGCGAACACATTTTTATGTAAAAATCGAACATCTTGGAGTGTGCCGAATTTTTTGTCAGAAGACTCTATGGATTTTCAAGGATCCTTTCATACATTATATTCGATATCAAGGAAAATCAATTTTGGGTTCAAGAGGGACTCATTTTTTGATGAAGAAATGGAAATACCATCTTGTTCATTTTTGGTCTCAACCATATAGGATTGATATAAAGAAATTATCAAACTATTCTTTTTATTTTCTTGGTTATTTTTCAAGTGTACAAATGAATTCTTCGATGGTAAGGAATCAAATGCTAGAGAATTCTGTTGGTGCATGGGCACTAGATAATCGAACCTGTGTTTTGATTATGACAAAGACACAAAGTTAAGTTTACATCGTTATCTCACGAGCTAAATCGAGTGTGCAGAAAAGTACTAAAGCTGGAGCTGTAGGCTAGCGACACCCGCAGCGGAAGCCGTGGTGGTCGGGCGACACTCGAGTGACTTCGGAGGGAGCCGAAGGAATCAAGTGGAAGGCCGGAAGCAAGAGATACAAGGTAAGTATCGAGGAAAGCTCGTGTGAGTGAAAGATTGTAAGGTCATGTCCTCTTTACGGGGATGACCATAGGCGGCGATCCGACTAAGACTTCTTGTGGAAGGTCTAGGTCGAGATCAGACGGTTAGAAATCGTCGCATTTATCATTTTTCGAGCTAACCTCTTACTGCAGGGAAGTGACGGTGTGATCGATCATTGTTGGACATTAGGGCCGATCGTGATGCTCATCCGATCGATGGGAGTCATCGATCGGTGATGGCGACGAATCAGCCTTTGCGCTAGGTCAAAATGGATAAGGTTTGACGCGGCCACTTCGCGATATTCTCAAGTGCTCCTACAACGCCAACGCTCCAACGCCGTCATAACGCCGACGCGACGACAAGTTCAAATCTCCTTCGTCGACAGCAGTAGCAAGTAATTGTTTTTATTGTATTCTTTGTTTTAATCGTAACGAGGTGAGGTAGCCTTGTTGCCTCATCCTCGTACTTTCGGTTTTGTGATCGTTGTCTCCTACCTTCAACGAGGAGGAGACGTTATAGTGCTTTGCCCTCCGTACGCGGTCTAGGACCGATAGGGCCTTGGAGTAGCAACCGCTGGGTTGTGAACCAAGTAAAAATAAATGTTTCTCTTTATTTTCCACTGCTCTTACTCATTTAATTATCTACTCGAACGAAACGTCGAAAAGATTTACGATCGCTATTCACCCCCCCCCCTCTAGCGACGCTTCTCGATCCAACAAATTCATTTGTAATGGATACTCTTACTAATAAATTTGATACTAGAATCCCAATTATTCCTCTTATTCGATCATTGTCTAAAGCTCAATTTTGTACTGTATTTGGGTACCCTATTAGTAAACCAATTTGGACCAATTTAGCGGATTGTGATATTATTAATAGATTTGGTCGGATATGTAGAAAATTTTCTCACTATCATAGTGGATCCTCAAAAAAATAGAGTTTGTATCGAATGAAGTATATACTTCGACTTTCATGTGCCAGAACTTTGGCTCGTAAACATAAAAGTTCAGCACGCAGTTTTTTGCAAAGATTAAGTTCGGGATTATTAGAAGAATTCTTTATAGAAGAAGAAAAAGTTATTTCTTTGATCTTTCCAAAAATAAATTCTTTTTATTTATATGGATCATATAGAGAATGTATTTGGTATTGGATATTATCCGTATCAATGACTTGGTAAATAGTTTATTAGTCACGACATAATACAATATAAATAGAAGATCCATTGAGGATCTAATAGAAATGTACAAATGATCTATATTTATACTATAGATCAAGAGATCAAGAGAAACAAATATTCAGAGAATTATCATTCTGATATGCTCACGTAGTATTGTACTGCTTGAATCAACTGAGTAGTCCAAATTCTTATTTGCACTTTACTTTCTTCTCGAGATGTTTTTTATATGTATACATAGGGAAAGTCTTGTGCAATGAAAATTGCAAGCACGTTTTGGGGAGGGATTTGTTACCTATTATAACAAGGAAAAAATATCTACTCCATCCGACTAGTTCCGGGTTCGAGTCCCGGGCAACCCATAGAAAAGAAAAAATATAAAAATAAATATATTTTTTATTCACTTCATTTACAAATTTTTTAGTCGTAGATATTTTGTGTATTTAGTCATAGATATATAAGATGGATATTTGTCTGTTCGGTTTATATTGGTTGACATTGACATATAAACCATGTTATACTGTTAGATAACAAGCCTTCTATTATCTAACTCATAACTATTCATAGTTAATACATATGCTTGGGAGTCCTTAATAAATTGAATAAACCACGATCTTACCATGACTACAATTTTAGAGAGACACGAAAGTACAAGCCTATGGGGTCGCTTCTGCAATTGGATAACCAGCACTGAAAACCGTCTTTACATTGGATGGTTCGGTGTTTTGAAGATCCCTACCTTATGGACCGCAACTTCCGTATTTATTATCGCCTTCATTGCTACCCCTCCAGTAGATATTGATGGTATTCGAGAACCAGTTTCTGGTTCTCTACTTTATGGAAATAATATTATTTCTGGTGCCATTATTCCTACTTCCGCAACTATAGGTTTGCATTTTTACCCAATTTGGGAAGCAACATCCGTTGATGAGTGGTTATACAATGGCGGTCCTTACGAGCTAATTGTTCTACATTTTTTACTTGGTGTAGCTTGTTACATGGGTCGTGAGTGGGAACTAAGTTTCCGTCTGGGTATGCGTCCTTGGATTGCTGTTGCATATTCACACATGCAAAGAACAATTGTTTTCTTGATCTATTCTATTGGTCAAGGAAGTTTTTCTGATGGTATGCCTTTAGGAATATCTGGTACTTTCAACTTCATGATTGTATTCCAGGCAAAACACAACATTCTTATGCACCCATTTCACATGTTAGGTGTAGCTGGTGTATTCGGCGACTCCCTATTCAATGACTCCCTATTCAATGTTATGCATGGTTCCTTGGTAACCTCTAGTTTGATTAGGGAAACCACTGAAAACGAATCTGCTAATGAAGGTTACAAATTCGGTCAAGAGGAAGAGACTTATAATATCGTAGCTGCTCATAGTTATTTTGGGCGATTGATCTTCCAATATGCTAGTTTCAATAATTCTCGTTCTTTACATTTCTTCTTGGCTGCTTGGCCTATAATTGGTATTTGGTTCACTGCTTTAGGTATTAGAACTATGGCTTTCAACCTAAATGGTTTTAATTTTAACCAATCCGTAGTTGACAGTCAGGGTCGTGTTATTAACACGTGGGCTGATATCATCGACCGTGCAAACCTTGGTATGGAAGTAATGCATGAACGTAATGCTCACAATTTCCCTCTAGACCTAGCTACTGTTGAAGTTTCATCTACAAATGGATAAGACTTTTGTCTTAGTGTATCTGAATTGTTAAAAAAAATGTAGCAATACCCTGAAATAACAATACCCCATATCTCACTTAAGCGAGATATGGGGTATTGTTATTTTGTTTGATGTAATAGAATACTATTTTCATTTTTTTGCATGTAGCATACATATACATATTTATTTATATTGTATAACATATTTAGATTGTATATATGTATATTAAATACAAATACATAAGTATATAAAGTATAAGAAATGAACTTAACGACGAGATTTATTATCGTTTCTCGCATGTATCGTAAAAGACAGAGTAGGTGCAAATTCTCCCAATTTGTGACCCACCATACGATCTGTTATATAAATAGGTAAATGTTCCTTTCCATTATGAATAGCGATTGTATGGCCAATCATTGTGGGTATAATGGTAGATGCCCGAGACCAAGTTACTATTATTTCTTTCTCTTCCCTCGTGTTGAGTTTTTCCATTTTTGCCGATAAATGATTAGCTACAAAAGGGTTTTTTTTAGTGAACGTGTCATGTCATAGTATATTACTCCTTTTGTTTACATTTTTTTATTATAAAGATTGGAATTCTATGTCCAATATCTTGAATATCTCGATCTAAGTTAAGTATAGAGGTCAGAATAAATACAATAATGATGAATGGAAAAAAGAAAAAAATACTTTAGCTAGAAAAGGGGCGGATGTAGCTGTCGTTCGCCCATTACATTTTTTCAAATTCCAAAAATTCTATTTTCAATATTCCTATTTACGGCGACGAAGAATAAAACTATCACTATATTTTTTCCTTTTCCTACTTCTTCTTCCAAGCGCAGGATAACCCCAAGGGGTTGTGGGTTTTTTTTCTACTAATTGGGGCTCTCCCCTCACCGCCCCCATGGGGATGGTCTACAGGGTTCATAACTACTCCTCTTACTATAGGACGCTTACCTAGCCAACACTTAGATCCGACTCTACCCAAACTTTTTTGGTTCACCCCAACATTACCCACTTGTCCGATTGTTGCTAAGCAGTTTTTGGATATCAAATGGGCCTCCCCAGATGGTAATCTTAATGTGGCCGATTTACCTTCTTTTGCTATCAGTTTCGCTACATCACCTACTTCTCTAGCTAATTGTCCACCCTTTCTAAGTGTAATTTCTATGTTATGTATGGTTGTGCCTAAGGGCATATCGGTTGAAGTGAATTCTTCTTTTTTATCAATAAAAACCCCTTCCCAAACTGTACAAGCTTCTTCCAAAGCATACGACTTTCTAGATGTATATGATATCTAGACTGATGGATTTTATATAAATCATATGATGAAGTACCACATGAGTGGATATATAGGAATCCAAATCTGCTGAATCACTCATGTTATGATCTTCTACATCCTAGGTCTCCCTGTTCTGTCATCTGGCTTATGTTCTTCATGTAGCATTTAGACTGAATGACTCTATGAAATTACATCGATACTTCCACATATTATGGGTAACGTAGGAGACATTTCTCTTTTTCCCCGAGGGGATCTTAATTACCACTGCTTAGCTTTCAATTCACCTCTGACCATCAAATTAAATGTGAATAACCCGTCCTCCTCTCTTTGAAACAAGGGGCGCTTCCGGTTTTGTGCATGCTTCAAACAATTTTGTCTTCTCCATATTACCATATATCTAGAGTCAATAATTTTCTATGATGAATTACTAAACTCAATCACTTGTTGTTGTTACTCAACAGTTTTCTGTTGAGGTCTATCCCGTAGAGGTGCTCAAATTGGATCAGTGATCGATTTCTAGGTTTCATCGTAAACCTAATTGGTTACTTCCAATTACGTAAATCAATAGTTCAAACCACACTCAAAGGTAGGGCATTTCCTATTGATATAGGAACTTCTGTACCAGAAATAATGGTATCTCCAATTATAGCCCCTCTGGGATGTAAAATATATCTCTTCTCACCATCCCCATAGTGTATGAGACAAATGTATGCATTTCGATTAGGGTCGTATTCTATGGTTACGAATCTACCAAATATGTCTTTTTCATTCTATCTAAAATCGATTTTATGGTATAGACGCTTATGACCTCCCCCTCTATGCAGTGCGGTAATGATTCCTCTGGCATTACGACCTTTACTACAACGATGTTGTCCATAGATCAAATTATTTTGTGGATTGGATTTCACTTGACTGTTTACGGCTCCATTACGTGTGCTCGGGGTAGAATTTTTGTATAAATGTATCGCCGTGTTATTAAGTATTTTGCTTTAAGTTCTTTTCTCTATAAGAGGTGGAATAGAATAACCCGATTCAAACGTAATGATCATACGTCTGTAATGCATTGTATGTCCCATAATAGATCCCCTTCTTGTACCCTTTCCCAGGAGTCGATGACTATTCATAGCTATTACCTTGACACCAAAGAAGAGTTCGACCTAATGCTTTATTTCTGTCCTAGTTGATCCTGATTCGACATTAGAAGTATATTGATTGTTCTCCAATAATCGAATACTTTTTTCTGTAAATACTGCATATTTGATTCCATCCATAAATCCATTTTCTTCCCTATGAGTTCCAGTATTGATAAGAATTCTAGTTCTTACTATTCATATGTTATGGTATGAATATACCATACCAATTCGTTATGGATGGATGATGAGATTCCATTGATACAGAGCCAATTCCAATAGACTTATTAAACGTTCCCATTGGCGTGCATCCAGCAAGAATTGAACCTACGAATTTACCAATTATGAGTTGGGCGCTTTAACCATTCAGCCATGGATGCTTAACTTAACACATCATATATTGTAAATAAACAAATTCCAATTGGGATGCTTAACTTAAACATCATATATCGTAAATAAACAAATTCCAGTTCAAATACAATCTTCGCCGGAGGAGGTCTAAATATCAATGAAGAGACATCAATTCAAATCCTGGATCGTCGAATTGAGAGAGATATTGAGAGAGATCAAGAATTCTCACTATTTCTTAGATTCATGGATCAAATTCAATTCAGTGGGATCTTTCACTCACATTTTTTTCCATCAAGAATTCTTTATGAAACTTTTTGACCCCCGAATTTGGAGTATCCTACTTTCACGTGATTTGCAGGGTTCAACAAGCAATCGATATTTCATGATCAAAGGTGTAGTACTGCTTGTAGTAGCGGTCCTTATATCTCGTATTAACAATCAAAAGATGGTCGAAAGAAAAAATCTCTATTTGATGGGGCTTCTTCCTATACCTATGAATTCCATTGGACCTGGAAATGAGACATTGGAAGAATCTTTTTGGTCTTCCAATATCAATAGGTTGATTGTTTCGCTCCTGTATCTTCCAAAAGGGAAAAAGCTTTCTGAGAGTTGTTTCATGGATCCGCAAGAAAATACTTGGGTTCTCCCAATAAATCAAAAGTGTATCATGCCTAAATCTAATCGGAGTTCACGGTGGTGGAGGTGGGGGAAGCGGATCGGAAAAAAAAAGGGATTCTAGTTGTAAGATATCTAATGAAACCGTAGCAGGAATTGAGATCTCATTCAAAGAGAAAGATAGTAAATATCTGGAGTTTCTTTTTTATCCTATACGGATGATCCGATCCGCAAGGACCATGATTGGAAATTGTTTGATTGTCTTTCTTCGAGGAAGAAGCGAAACATAATCAACTTGAATTCGGGACAGCTATTCAAAATCTTAGGGAAAGACTTTATTTCTTATCTCATGTCTACTTTTTGTGAAAAAAGACCAATTGAAGGGGAGGGTTTCTTCAAACAACAAGGAGCTGAGGCAACTATTCAATCAAATGATATTGAGCATGTTTCCCATCTCTTCTTGAGAAAAAAGTGGGGTATTTCTTTGCAAAATTGTGCTCAATTTCATACGTGGCAATTCCGCCAAGATCTCTTTGTTAGTTGGGGGAAGAATGAGCACGAATCAGATTTTTTGAGGAACATATCGAGAGAGAATTTGATTTGGTTAGACAATGTGTGGTTGGTAAACAAGGATCGATTTTTTAGCAAGGTACGGAATGTATTGTCAAATATTCAATATGATTCCACAAGATCAAGATCTATTTTCATTCAAGTAAGGGATTCTAGCCAATTGAAAGGATCTTCTGATCAATCCATAGATCATTTTGATTCCATTAGAAATGAGGATTCAGAATATCCCACATTGATCGATCAAACAGAGATTCAGCAACTAAAAGAAAGATCGATTCTTTGGGATCCTTCCTTTCTTCAAACGGAATGAACAAAGATAGAATTAGATCAATTCCCGAAATGCCTTTTTGGATCTTCCTCAATGTCCTGGCTATTCACGGAACATGAGAAGCAGATGAATAATCATCTGCTTTCGGAAGAAATCGAAGAATTTCTTGGGAATCCTACAAGATCAATTCATTTTTTTTTCTCTAATAGATGGTCAAAACTTCATCTGGGTTCGAATCCTATTGAGAGGTCCACTAGAGATCAGAAATTTTTGAAGAAAAAACAAGATGTTTCTTTTGTCCCTTCCAGGCGAGCGGAAAATAAGGAAATGGTTGATATATTCAAGATAATTACGTATTTACAAAATACCATCTCAATTCATCCTATTTCATTCTTGAACAAAAAACCATTTTTTGATTTATTTCATCTATTCCATGACCGGAACAAAAGGGGATACACGTTACACCACGATTTTGAATCAGAAGAGAGATTTCAAGAAATGGCAGATCTATTCACTCTATCAATAACTGAGCTGGATCTGGTGTATCATAGGAGATTTGCCTTTTCTATTGATTCCTATGGGTTGGATAAAAAAAATTCTTGAATCAGGTATTCAACCTAGAGATGAATCGAAAAAGAAATCTTTATTAGTTCTACCTCCTCTTTTTTATGAAGAGAATGAATCTTTTTATCGAAGGATCAGAAAAAAATCGGCCCGGATCTACTGCGGGAATGATTTGGAAGATCCAAAATGAAAAACAGCGGTATTTGCTAGCAACAACATAATGGAGGCAGTCAATCAATATAGATTGATCCGAAATCTGATTCAAATATATGGGTATATAAGAAATGTATCTAACCGATTATTTTTAATGAATAGATCCGATCACAACTTCGAATATGGAATTCAAAGGGATCAAATAGGAAATGATACTCTGAATCATATAACTATAATGAAATATACGATCAACCAACATTTATCGAATTTGAAAAAGAGTCAGAAGAAATGGTTTGATCCTCTTATTTCTCGAACAAGGAGATCCATGAATCGGGATCCTGATGTATATAGATACAAATGGTCCAATGGGAGCAAGAATTTCCAGGAACATTTGGAACATTTCCTTTCTGAGCAGAAGAACCATTTTCAAGTAGTGTTCGATCGATTATGTATTAATCAATATTCGGTTGATTGGTCCGAGGTTATAGACAAACAAGATTTGTCTAAGTCACTTCGTTTATTTTTGTCCAAGTCACTTCCCCTTTTCTTTGTGAGTATCGGGAATACCCCCATTCATAGGTCCGAGATCCACATCTATGAATTGAAAGGTCTGAATGATCAACTCCGCAATCAGTTGTTAGAATCAATAGGTGTTCAAATCGTTCATTTGAATAAATTGAAACCCTTCTTATTGGATGATCATGATACTTCCAAAAGACCGAAATCCTTGATCAATGGAGGAACAAGATTACCATTTTGCTTCAAAAAGATACCAAAGTGGGTGATTGACTCATTCCATACTAGAAATAATCACAGGAAATCCTTTGATAACACGGATTCCTATTTATCAATGATATTCCATGATCGAGACAATTGGCTGAATCTCGTGAAACCATTTCATAGAAGTTCATTGATATCTTCTTTTTATAAAGAAAATCCACTTCGATTCTTGAATGATCCAAATTGCTTCCGGTTCTATTGTAACAAAAGATTCCCTTTTTATGTGGAAAAGACCCGTATCAATAATTATGATCCTACATATGGACAATTCCTCACTATCTTGTTCATTCACAACAAAATATTTTCTTCGTGCATCGGTAAAAAAAAACATATTTTTGGGGAGAGAGACTATTTTTCCAATCGAGTCACAGGTATCTGACATATTTATACCTAACGATTTTACACAAAGTGGTGACGAAAGGTATAACTTGTACAAATTTGTCCATTTTCCAATTCGATCCGAGCCATTCGTTCGTAGAGCTATTTACTCGATCGCAGACATTTCTACAACACCTCTAACAGAGGAACAAATAGTGAATTTTGAAAGAACTTATTGTCAGCCTCTTTCAGATATGAATCTATTTGATTCAGAAGGGAAGAACTTGCATGAGTATCTCAGTTTCAATTCAAACATGGATTTGATTCACACTCCATGTTCTGAGAAGGATTTTCCATCCAGAAAGAGGGGAAAAAACGGAGTCTTTCTCTAAAGAAATGCGTTGAGAAAGGGCAGATGTATAGAACCTTTCAACGAGATGGTGCTCTTTTCAATCTCTCAAAATGGAATCTCTTCCTAACATATATTCCATGGTTCCTTACTTCGACAGGGTGGAAATATCTAAATTTCTCCACCCTTTTAGAGATTTTTTCAGAACCATTGCCGATACTAAGTATACTAAGTAGCAAACACAAATTTGTATCCTTTTTGAGAGATATTATGCATGTATCAGATATATCACGGCCAATTCCTCAGAAGATTCTTCCACAATGGACTCTGACTCTGAAAAGTAAGATTTCGAGTCTGATAAGTGAGATTTTGAGTAAGTGTTTACATAATCTTTTTCTGTCCGAAGAAACGATTCATCGAAATAATGAGTCACCCGTTCCATTGATATGGACACATCTGAGATTAACAAATGCTCGGGAGTTCCTCTATTCAATCCTTTTCCTTCTTCTTGTTGTTGGATATCTCGTTCGCATACATCTTCTCTTTGTTTCCCGAGCCTCTAGTGAGTTACAGACAGAGTTAGAAAAGATCAAATCTTTGATGATTCCATCATACATGATTGAGTTGCGAAAACTTTTAGATAGGTATCCTACATCTGAATCTGAACTGAATTCTTTCTGGTTAAAGAATCTCTTTCTAGTTGCTCTGGAACAATTAGGAGATTTTCTGGAAGAAATACGGGTTTCTGCTTCTGGTGGCAACATGCTATTGGTTGGTGGTTCAGCTTATGGGGTTAAATCAATAAATTCTAATAAGAAATATTTGAATATCAATCTCATCGATCTTAGAAGTATCATACAAAATCCCATCAATCGAATCGCTTTTTTGAGAAATATGAGACATCTAAGTCGTACAAGTAAAGAGATCTATTCATTGATAAGAAAAAGAAAAGGGGTGAACGGTGATTGGATTGATGAGAAAATAGAATCCTGGGTCATGAACAGTGATTTGGTTGATGATGAAGAAAGAGAATTCTTGGTTCAGTTCTCCACCTTAACAATATAAAAAAAAGAAGGATTGATCAAATTCTATTGAGTCTGACTCATAATGATCATTTATCAAAGAATGACTCTGGTTATCAAATGATTGAACAACCGGGATCAATTTACTTACGATACTTAGTTGACATTCATAAAAAATATCTAATGAATTATGAGTTCAATAGATCCTGTTTAGCAGAAAGACGGATATTCCTTGCTCATTATCAGACAATCACTTATTCACAAACCCCGTGCGGGACTAATAGTTTTCATTTCCCATCTCATGGAAAACCCTTCTCGCTCCGTTTAGCCCTATCCCCTTCTAGGGGTATTTTAGTGATAGGTTCTATAGGAACTGGACGATCCTATTTGGTCAAATATCTAGCGATAAACTCCCATGTTCCTTTCATTACGATATTTCCGAACAACTTTCCTTATTCGTATTACAAGCCTGAAGGTTTTTTTTATTAATGATAGTGATAGTGACGATAGTGATTATCGTGACGATATCGATATTGATGATAGTGACGATATTGATGATGACCTTGATCTTGATACGGAGCTGCTAGATATGACGAATGTGCTAACTATGGATATGCCGCCAAGTATATACGGATTTTATATCGATATCACCTTTCGATTCGCATTAGCAAGAGAAATGTCTCCTTGCATAATATGGATTCCAAACATTCATGATCTGTATGTGAATTACAGATCCTTCGGTCTATTACAGAACTATCTCTCCAGAGATTGTGAAAGATATTCCACTAGAAATATTCTTGTTATTGGTTCAACTCATATTCCCCAAAAAGTGGATCCCGCTCTAATAGCTCCGAATAAATTAAATACATGCATTAAGATACGAAGGCTTCTTATTCAACAACAATGAAAGCACTTTTTCATTCTTTCATATACTAAAGGGTTTCACTTGGAAAAGAAAATGTTCCATACTAACGGATTCGGGTCCATAACCATGGGTTCCAATGCACGAGATCTTGCAGCACTTATCAATGAGGCCCTATCCATTAGTATTACACAGAAGAAATCAATTATAGAAACTAATACAATTAGATCAGCTCTTCATAGACAAACTTGGGATTTGCAATCCCAGGTAATATCAGTTCAGGATCATGGGATCCTTTTCTATCAGATAGAAAGGGTTGTTGCACGAAATGTACTTCTAAGTAATTGCCCCATAGATCCTATATCTATCTATATGAAGAAGAAATCATGTAAAGAAGGGGATTCTTATTTGTACAAATGGTACTTCGAACTTGGAACGAGCATGAAGAAATTAACGATACTTCTTTATCTTTTGAATTGTTTTGCCGAATTGGTCGCTCAAGATCTTTGGTCTTCACCCAGACCTGATGAAAATAATTGGATCGCTTCTTATAGATTTGTTGAGAATGATTCTGATTTAGTTCATGGCCTATTAGAACTAGAAGGCGCTCTGTTGGGATCCTCATGGACAGAAAAAGATTGCAGTCGGTTTGATAATAATCGAGTGACATTACTTCTTCGGTCTGAACCAAGGAATCAGTTAGATATGATTCAAAACTATGAAAAATACGAATCAGAGTTTGAAGAAGAGGAAGACGAAGAGGAAGAGGACATCGACCCGCAACAAATGGAGGAGGATTTATTCGATCACATAGTTTGGGCTCCTAGAATATGGCGCCCTTGGACCATTCTATTTGATTGTATTGAAAGGCCCACTGAATTAGGATTTCCCTATTGGGCCGGATCATTTCGGGGCAAGGGGAGCATTTATCATGAAGAGGATGAGCTTCAAGAGCATGAGGAGGAGTTCTTGAAGAGGGGAACCATGCAGTATCGGACACCAGATAGATTTTCCAAAGAACAAGGCTTTTTTCGAATAAGCCAATTCATTTGAGACCCTGCAGATCCATTCTTTTCCTATTCAAAGATCAGTCCTTTGTCTCTGTGTTTTCACGTCAAGAATTCTTTGCATATGAAGAGATGTCAAAGGTGCTTATTACTTCCCAAACGGATTCTCCTACATCTATGTATACACGCTGGTTCTTCGGGAATAGGGAAGAAAAGTACTGCAAATTGTTGATTCATCGCCAGAGATGACTTAGAAGCAAGAGTTCATTATATAATGGATCTTTCCGTTATAATATTCTATCCGAGAGTTATCAGTATTTATCAAATCTCTTCCTATCTAAGGGAACGCTATTGGATCAAATGATAAAGGCAGTGTTGAGAAGGGGATGGCTTTTCCCGAATGAAATGAAACATTTGATTCATGTAACAGGAGAAAGATTTCTCA